>OY856338.1:35052500-40052500 GCA_963693475.1 Ectropis crepuscularia
TCATAAATTGTGTAAAGAGAGTCATACAATTCGACAGTGAGTAGATAGGCTTCTTAAAGATTATCTGGGGAAATGCCACTCATTTGCGAGTAGTTCTATCGACAAGTAAAGTAGAATCTGTTTCTAGTTTGGGAAATACTTCCAATATCATAGGGTATTATATATACGTACTCCATTTTATATCTCCGAGTGATGGATGCGTTGCGTAGCAAAACTATTGAAACTTTTCATGTTGAAAGCGACAACATTAGGTATTAACCTACAACTAAGTATTATGATTTATGATTATGAGCAAGCGTGTGTATCTTATCATCATACATATGCACGTGGCGTTTGTAGCTTATCTTGAATAAACTTTCAAGTGAATCCGTTAAGTGAAAAGTTTATTTGTTGATGACAGTAGGTACCTTTCTAGATAATTTTTTTATCCTAACCAGATTATGGGTGTAGGTAGGTACCTACAGAAAAAAGCGAACCAGAGGAAATATATAAGAGAGTAAGATATTTGACAAAGAATTACCTAAGTATAATTTAAGTTCAGGCAACTGGCATATGATAGGAGACAAGTAGGTGAGGCGAACAAGAGTAAGAAAAAGTCGCAAAATTAGAAATGTAAATAATAATGATAGTGAGTTAGAAATAGTGAAAGGAATCCGGACCACGGCGTAGCGTCGGGTGTGTGTTGGTTACAACCGCGACGTACGACACTACAGCAGCATTGAATTAACCCGCGGACGGCAGATTTAATACAGGAGTAAGTAAATACTGTATGCGTTAACAAAACAACACATTCAACATAACAACCTATCAACAGCGGAACTTTGAACGCCTGCAACTTTTCTATTCCATTCTCTTTTAAGTCCGTGCTATGTGTAAATGATCAGGCGCTGCTCAAGACAAACAGGGCACAGAACTCATTACGTTATCTACATTGGGGTTATGTTTACGTCATTATTGTTAAAAATACAAAGTAAAATAATTGTAACTGCAGTTACAGCACAAAGTTCGAGATGGTATCTTATCATAACGACTGCAATCGACGTCGGCGTCGACGAGTAAACTTCATCTCGACTGATACTGCGAACGCGAACTTCGGGCTAACGAGGAAGCGACCCGATCTGTTAAAGCACTATTTACTTAAAACGGTAAACAAACAGAACTAAATAATAAGAAAATCAGGATGAGTAGAAACACTAAAGAAAAACAGTTTAAATGTAAAACAAAGAAGAAAGAAACGTGCACACAAAGATAACGAAATTTGCACCAACAACCACTTACAGGGAGCGAACACAACTCATAATTATTATTCTGTATAGGTCTGTAAAATTAGGTATAAGTGCACACGTAGATCTTAAATAAATAAATGTTTTCTAATTTTCACCAGGTAAGGTACACAGACGAAATAGATAAAAATCTAATCCTATCTTATAAGATAACTAGCGGCCCATTCCGGCTGCGCTCGGATACTATTAATCGAAATAAAAACTATCCTATCTCTCAAGTTGGACCAGACTGCTCACGGTGTGCCAATTTAATTTAAAATCGGTTAAGTAGTTTAGGAATCCATCGCGGACAAACATCGTGACAGGAGATTTATACATATTAAGATAAGATAAGATGTATTATAATACAGGTCAATAAATTGAAAACAAACAAATAAATAAGTATTAAGTATCTACAAGGTAAGTTTTGAATAAGATAACAATGAATAGTTTACATCAGTTACAAAGAAAATTAGCGTAGGTATTTTGTAATACTTACCTAAACATTGTGATATTACTGCATAATAAATATCATGCTGCAGTAATATAATAATATTGTTATTTGGTTACTATAACGAAATACATACTATAGCTATAGACTGTGGTATACGCTGGGATCCTAGGACGTCTGTGCGGTGTGGTAAGTAGATGGATGGGCGAGTAACGACTCACCTAGAGTTCTGACCGCCGTAGGCTATTTCTGAGGGCACTCTAGGTGTGTTAAAATAAGCTCCCCAAGCTTGTTCAGGTCACAGTGCATTTGTCTCGCTCTAGTTGAAATATTATGAAGGTAAGGTAACATCGTCGAAAAGTGGCTAGTCTGACAGCGTTTAACAGATTGCATTTTGGAAAGTATGCAGCGGATTTACACGATCTAATAATGCCTTCCCCTTTCCACTACAGGACAAGTCGTAAGTCGGCCCACTACCACCCATACACTTTTCTCGTACTTACAGCTTTAGAGTGGAATATGTTCCCTGACAGATACAATCTAGAACTTTTCAAGGTCAAAGTGAATAGGTACTTTCTAGGTCAACGTGCGTCATCTTCGACCATACCGTCGCTGACCATCAGGCGAGTTGGTGGTCAAAAGCTGACCTATACGCGATTAAAAAAAGGGTGAAATGATGCTAGATAGTGAATGCGAATGCACGATTTCAGCGCGCGCCCCTGGCCCTTGCGTCCTAGGCTGGAGCTTTATTAGCCTAAGTTAATGATGCCCTGTGGGGGAGTACGTGTGTGAGTGAGATTGGTGCGGGTGAGTGAGTGACCTCGATCCGGTGCAGACTGAAGACGGGGATGACGGTGAGCTCGTACTTGACGGGCGTGAAGTACTTGTTGTAGTAGATCTCGGCGACGTCGAACCGGTAGCCGGCTGCCGAGACCGCGGCCGCCAGACGCGACGCGTCCGTGAACACCGGCGCCGTCCGCCCTATCTGCGACCACAGAACAATTCATAATGACTGGATCAAATATATACCATTCAAAGTCCGTCACGTAGACTGAAAGAATATGATTTAATAGACTGTGGTCTAAAGGGTCCAAGAGCCAAAAAATCAAACTAGTATTTTTCACAAATCAATCTAAGCACCATGCCTAACAATATCCCGATGGCTCCCGATGGCTGCTTGTTTCTTGTAAATTTTACCAACCACGCTACGCCGCTCGCTATTGATGTCTTACCACTTGAGCCCCAAGCGGCCAAATTTGGGCAAAACCGGTTTTTGATCTTTAAAACCTTATTTTTACATGATATAGGTACATACTCGATTATTAGTTTATTTTGATGCCTAAGAGATAGGCGATAATATCATTTAGTACATTGTCGTTTACAGACACACAAAATTTGGTTTCATTTTTGATTTTTGGATATTCTGCCTAAGTTTAAAATTTTAGAGTGATCTGCTCGGTTGTGTCGACATGATCGAGGACCAAACATCCAAAGTTTCTGTGCTGTTGTGCTCACGTCTTTGACGCTGAGCAGCATGTGTTCCGGCAGCTGTCTCCACAGCATGCTGCGCGCCTTGTCTCCGACCGCCACGATGCGTGAGCCGCTCGCCGCAGCCGCGCTTGCGCCGGCCGCGCCCTCCTTGGCGGCGCCCGCGCGCGTCGCCATCTCGCGCCGGATGCGACGCACCACGCCGCTGTGCACGCCGCCGCACAGACCTACAACATCGCTCCGTTAGAACCTTATTAAATTTGGCTAAATTTAGTCGCTACTGAATTCAGTGAAGTGTAATATCATTCAGTAAGTTAGGATACCAAATTCAGAAGCGACGATTGCTTGCTTCTGTATTCAGACGACTAACCTTGCTTTTAAATATGCTTCTGAATTCAAAATCTAAATTTAGCTAAGGCTGAAAATAAGGGCTTTAGGCACTAAATGCCGAATTTGTATGTCTCGGCAGCAGAGCCGAGACCGTACGCCCTCGCGCTTGCCGCTGTAACGCTTCACTGCTGGCAATGCGAGAACGCATAGCGCTTGACGGAGTGCTTGCACTCGGTATGTATGTATGTATGAATCAAATAGTATGATCTTAGAGTCCAAGATCCCAGACCTGCCAGACTCCACGTATTTTCTCATCAATGAATTGTGGACGATTGAGTAGAGTTAGTACGTACTTAGAACACATGCTTACTCGCTAACTTGCTTAGACGGCCAATTTTGTGATATGGGGTAATGAAGATACACACAAACATTACTTACTTCACGTTTTTTCTATTAAGTGATTTTCACGTATGTTGTAGGCAATATGCTTAAAAATAAGGCCCCAATACTCCCAAACACTTTCCATCGGCCGTTTTGCTTAAAAGACGCTTTAAAACTCCAAAATAATAACTTTTTTTATTATTATTATAGCTTTATTTTCCACTTAACATTTTTTTTTTTTTACAATATACTTAAATAATTTATTTTTTTTCTTTTTTCTTCGCTTGTTATGTGGCCCCTGTATGGGTAAAAGCCTCCTCCATTTTTTTCCACTTTTCTTTATCTTCTGCTGTATGCATCCATGTTTTTCCCGCTATTTTTACTATGTCATCGGCCCATCTTTTCTTTTGTCTTCCTACTTTTCTTTTGCCTTTTGGGTCTAGCCATTTAGTTGTTTGGTAGGTCCATCTTTTATCGTTGTATCTTGACAAGTGCCCTGCCCATTTCCATTTCTGTTTCAAACTAAAATGAAGAGCGTCTGTTAATTTAGTTTTCATGCGGATGTCTATATTTCTTGTTTTTTGTATTTTCCTCAGTTTCAGTATGCTTCGTTCCATTGCATGTTGACAAGATGAAATTTTGTTTTTTGCTTTTTCTGTGAAGATCCATGTCTGGCTAGCGTAGGTTAAGCTTGGGAGAATGCAAGAATCCATTATAGTCTTTTTTATAGTAAGGCTGTAGTTCCCCTTCAGAATTTCTTTTTGAGCCCAGTATTTCTTCCAAGTTGTGCTTATTCGTCTGTCTATTTTATTTTCATTGCAATTTGCATCGAAAGACACCAATTTACCCAAGTATACATATTCGTTTGTATATTCTATCGGGGTTTCCTCTACTTTAATTGCTTTCCTTTGATTGTTTGTCATTATTTTAGTTTTTGATGTGTTCATGTGTAAGCAGATTTTTGTGCTTTCAGTGTTTAATTTTTGTAACATAGCTTCTAAATCGCTCGCAGATTCACCAAAAATGACAATATCATCTGCAAACCGAAGGTGCGTTAATTTGTTATTAAATATCTTTATGCCCCTATTTTCCCAAGTAATATTTTTGAAAATATCTTCGAGTACAGCTATAAATAGCTTTGGAGACAGTGGGTCTCCTTGTCGGACCCCTCTACCAATTGTGAACTCCTCCCCTTGTCTTTCCAGTTTTACTCTGCTTACACTTTTGGAATAAATGTTTTTTATGATATTCACATATATTTTGTTTACATTATTATTTCTTAGAGCAGTCCAAATAGATTTGTGTCCTATACTGTCAAACGCTTTGGAGTAGTCCACAAAAGCTATGTAGAGTGGTTTATTGAATTACTTGAATTTTTCTATTATTTGTTCTAACACATGAATATGGTATATTGTTGAGTAGTGTGGTCGGAAGCCCGCTTGTTCTATTGGTTGATTTCTATCAATATCTGGTGCTATTCTTCTCAGAACGATTGATGAAAAGAGTTTATATGTTGTTGATAGTAAGCTAATAGGCCTGTAATTGTTGATGTCGAGCGGGTCCCCTTTTTTATACAATAATATTATGTTTGATTTACTCCATTGCGATGGTACTTGTTCATGTTTCAAAACTAGGTTAAATAATCTTGCTAAATATGCAGTCAGAATGGGTGCACCAATTTTCAGGGCTTCATTTGTGATGTTATCATCGCCAGGACTCTTCTCAGGCTTAAGTTGTTTTATTTGGGTGAGTATTTCTTTTTCTGTTATTGGGTCTATTTCTATATTATCTCCAGATATACTACCTTTATCTTTTTCATACTCATTTGTTAGATAATTAGTTGGATTTTTATAAAGAGAAGCATAGAACACAGTGGCACATTTTATTATGTCTTGTCTATCTTTATTTTCGCTCTTTTCAGTGCTCAGACTTTGTATCCAGTTTTTGTGAGTAGATAGCGCCTTAAAAGCTCTTTTTGAACTACGGAATGTGACCATATTTTTTCCAATAATCTCTTTTCTATGGTTGGCATAGTCTCTTTTGATTGATTTGTTGGTTTGTTTAAACAGTTTCTTTAGTTCTTCTCTCATTTCTTTCGATTTATTTTTTGAGAATATCAGTTCAGTTCTTCTGCGGATTAGATTTTGTGTGTGATCGCTTATAATGTTCTCTTTGTGTTTATTGATCGCTTTTTCCTTAATTTTAATACTTTTTACGATTGCTTCTTCCAGTTTGTCGCTTAAAGATTGTAGTGTTTCATTTTCCTTGTAAAATTCTTTTAATTCTGGTAAGTTATTTTTTAGGTTTTGTGTGTAGCAGTTTCTGTCATATGTGGACTTCAATTTGTTGGGCATGGTTTTAAATGTTCCTCGGCTTAGTTTAGGTCTTTTACTTTTAATAGAGCATCTTAGAACCCTATGGTCAGACGGGAAGCATATTTTGTTCAGAACTTCTACGTTTGTTACGGATTTAGGGTTGGGGCTCAGTATAAAGTCAATTTCGTTTTTTATTTTATGATCTGGTGATACCCATGTCCACTTTCTGGAACGTTTCTTCTTGAAAAATGTGTTCATCACTGCCAGCTTGTTCTCATGTGCATATTGTATTAACCGTTCACCTCGGATGTTCCTCACGCCGTAACCGTATCTGCCCATTACAAGGTTTTCGTGAGATTTAGGTTGTCCAATTTTTGCATTAAAATCTCCAATGATTAACATATTTCTGTCAGCCAGTTCTTGCGCTCTCATTAATTCATTGTAAAATTTTGCAATGTCTTCTTCACTTGAACTTTCAGTTGGGGCATATACTTGGATTATAGACAGTGGTCCTTCTTCAAAGGTTAGGTTTAGCACTGCCACTCTTTCTGATATTCCCAAAAAGTTTGATATACTGTCCTTAAGTGATTTCTTTATTAGGAAGCCAACTCCATGAAGTCCTCGTGTCTCTCCTATATAGCAAAATATGTAGTGTTTATGTTCCTCGACGGCATATCCCATCTTTTTAACTTCTGCGAGTCCTATGACATCCCATTTTATTTTATTTATTGCATTATCAAGTTCTAAAATTCTTTCTTTTGTTGATAGCGATCTCACATTGAGTGTACATATTTGAAGTTCTTGTTCTCCTCTTGGTTTTGTTCTCTTGCTTTTGTTTGCATATCCAGGATTGTATTTATTGGTTTTGTTTTCTTTATTATTTTTATTTGATGGAGGGTGGTGGTCATGTTGCCCCACGGTGACCAGCCGGCTTGGGGCGTTTTTTTGACAAGTTGGTTTGAAAAGAGTTGTGGTATTTGTGTTGATTTGGTTCCGAGAGCCGGTGGTCGTATCTAATTTTTTGAGATTTCTGGAAGTGAGACTGTTCTGCCT
This sequence comes from Ectropis crepuscularia, assembly GCA_963693475.1. Classification (NCBI taxonomy): domain Eukaryota; kingdom Metazoa; phylum Arthropoda; class Insecta; order Lepidoptera; family Geometridae; genus Ectropis; species Ectropis crepuscularia. The sequence goes on from OY856338.1 coordinate 35,059,781, forward strand.
CGTTCAACGAAGTTAAGGATATTAGGTTTAATAATTTCTTTAGACACTCTCTTGCATGGTAGTTTAGGGTTTTCCTTCAAGTTTATTTTCTTTTGGGTTGATGAGTTGGGCGAGGCTGAGTCTTCTCTTTTTCTTTTATCTCTGGTTTTGTCAGTTGGTTTTTTCACTATCAGTCTGTCGTACTTAATAAAAGCAATATTTCCTTTCCTCTTATCTTCTTCTAGTTGTGGCTGAAGTTGCTTCCGTTTTTCGAGTACTTCTTTAGTGTAATCCTCCTTGACATAAATACCAGATGGGAAATTGCCTTTATTTTTCAATATGCTATGTTTTTTCCATACAGAGCCAATAGTGACTACGACGGGGCGATTTTTATAGTTGATTTTGCCTATTCTGTATATATTTTTAATCTCATGACTGTCTAAGTGTGTTCCTGTTTCTATAATTATGTTTTTAATGTAGTCTACCAACTCTGTTTCTGATTTACCAGACTCCTCAACTCCAAAAAAGACCAGGTTGTATTTTCTTTTTTCTATTTCTATTAAATTGAGTTTTTGCTCCAATGTGGAAATTTTAGTTTTGAGTTTTGTGTTTTCTTCCATTATTGTTTTAAATCTTTTATCCATTGCTTCCATGACATTTTTTGTGACTTCCGATGTTATAGTTTTAGTTTGTTGTTTCAGTTTTTCATCCAACCTTGACAATAGCAACTCCATGCTTTTATCCATTTTTTGGGTATTATTTCAGTTTTGGCAACACTAGATCCGCGATAATGAATGTATGAATGTTGGTCTCCTTGCAACCGTCAACGTCAGGATGGCATTAATTGACTTTGACAGATTCGCTGGTTATGTTGGTGTATGATTTGCACTTTTTTTAGGTTATATTCTGCTCGATTTTAATAGCGTATTTTATTGTTAGTTTTACGTTTTACACTGCCTCTATTTCTCAGTATCGTTTTTTGCTGTCACACTTGATGTATTTTGTGTTGAAACACCACATTTACCACTGTTTGCACTGGTATTCGTTTTTATTTGCGGAAAGCGTTCAGGTACGTGTTTACTGTTTTAACACCGGAACCGGATTCTGACTATAAGGACAAAAATATTTTTGATAAATGGTGTGCAGCTTATGAGGTTATTGAAAAAGCTACAATTCATTGCAATGGAGTATTTAATTGGCAGGTGAGTAATTACGTTAACAGTGTGTTCAAAATGAATTGTAGTTAGTAAACTGCAGTTCATTTTAGACTTATTTCAAATTCTTCAAACTCATCCCAAAAAACATTTTGGCTGCAAATATGGATTATTTTAGAACCTAAAGTGTTATGAAGATAGAGTAGCTGCAATAATAGTTTATGGCGACAAACGAGTGTTAGTAAGAAATTTTTACGCTTATAGTGATTACGCGGGTTAATTAGAGAAACTTAGGCCGGTTGAACGCACACAGCAGCGATCGTTATCCCTACAATACAGACCTACCTACCACAAAAATACCTACCCGAAATTTGCTGCAGGCTCTCGGAATATTTTTGTTTTTTGGCCATTCACGTAAATTGCAAAGTTTTATAAAAATACTAGCAAAGTAGACTAAAAAAAGTAGGTTTCTCAATTCGACCGTATATATATATAATATTTTTTTTTTTTACTTTTCTAGGCCGAGCCTAGGCTGGGTATTTTTGTCAAAGTAAGCATTGAACGCTGTCTTGTCTCGCAGGCCGATCTCTTCTCATGCGCCGTTCTGTGCGGAATCGGTGCCACAGTGCAGAAATAACAGTAAAAAATTGACTTAATTTAACTACATATATATGTAATTTAAACTCATTTTATGTTTAAGATTTGTTGCCATATAAAGCAAGAAATATTTCTTTAAACTTGTCGGTATACAAAACTGAACCTTTTCTTTTTTGGTATGCTGTAAGCTGAGAACAGCTTTAACAATTTAATTCATCTTTTTAAAGTGTTTTCTAATCCATAATTTCAGAAACTTAAAGGCCAGTAAAAATTTTTTAGGTCAACTTTGCACTAAATTCCTGATCCAATTTTTTTATATGAGGTAAAAATCACTTACAAAGATCACAAAGTACTCACAGGTCCAGGACCTGTTCCAATTGACAATTGATTCAGGAATTTAGGATAATAACTTAACTTCACTTAAATTCTCATACTCCATTTGTAAATATATTCGTCAGACAACTATTTTAAAGCTTTTTCCAATAAGACAGACCAATCTAAGGGGCCAATCATCCCCTAAACTCAACTATGCCCCTATGGGTAAGAGCGCGAGACTGAGTGAGTCATGTATTAAGAAATATTGACTTAAAATTGAGTTTAAAATTGACCCACAGCCAGCTACTATAGGTCCGTAATAAGAAAAACTTTCTTTCACTTATTTACTTAGGAAACTTCTCTCAGACAAGTTAATTCGGAAAAGCTGACTTAAAAAAGTTGATTCGCCAACGTACTGGCTAACGATCGAATGCTGCAACTGCACCCATCTTCACTCACTCAGGATTCTTCATTTGGACTAGTTTAATGAGATAAGCTTACTCAAAAAAACTAATTCACTATCGCACCGACGAGCAATCGAGAGCGCCGACAAGGGAACGAGTGAAAACGAGCTTTTAATACCAAAGACATTTTGTGACCAAAATGCAACGCTCTACGAACTCACACCGTATTATTCCGCCACAACAAAAGCGGGAAAGACTTGTAAGGAAAGGTCACGTCCCTATGAACATTAATTGTCTATTATTTTCACGATTTTTGCAGAGGAAATAATTCTACAAGTGCTATGAAATAAGAAAAATATATTTAGATGAATACGAACATATTTTTATAGCTCAAACAAAATGGAGAGTATCACGGCCGAATTAAAGCGAATTTAGTGTTGACGCCATGTTGAAGGTTGTTTAATGATAAACGTATTATGATGACTCTGATCTTTTGTCTAATCATTTTTTGCGCAACATAAATAACCCAGACCAATTCCGCGTAAAACTGTGGAACATGCGTAGAGATCGCGTGAAACCCCTTCCCCCAAGGGTGACCCCGGTGGACACTCGCTGACGAAAGTGTGGTGAACATTACACCAGCGCTGTCTGGTGACGTCACCCGCCCCTCTTTACCTGCAGAGTGCACACTCATACTGGCATGTTATTATTTACACATACTTGAATGTTATTGATTATTTGGAAATCCGAGAAACAAGTATTTGGTCTGTTCGCCACTACCTCGCTGAAGTGCTCTAGATTTTGATATTATTGCAAAAATGTTGAAGCAATAGTAAAGGCATAACCATTATGTTTCGTGATCGCAGGGCTGGTCTTAGATTAAACCAGTCTGTTGCTGTGAAATCATCACATGCACTAAAAACATTGAGGGAGAAGTAAGAGTTGCAGTGTCATTATAATTAGGCAGGAAGAACGATCAAGGCTCTGCTCGTGACTGTGGGCTCGAGGGACGACAAGTGCCAATAGCTTGCTATAGTCAAGGTCAGGAGGCCCCAACCGAAAAACCGAAACCGAAAGCGTTGCGGTGGACTGTAATAAATGCGTAATCCCGCTCACCGTGAACAAATTATTCGTTAACAATGTAACTACTTGCTTCTCAATATTATTACGCAGCTAGATAAGATATCACGGGTCGGCTCCAATAATCATCTACTTTTCTTGATGTTTATATTGGTGGAGAGACACGCAGAGTTATCGCGGCGATTACTCGCCATATACCGCCTCATTTTTTACGGAGAATCTTGTATCTGAACCTAGTGCCTTGCGTGTGCCACTCGCTCCAATAAATACTTGCAAGGATTACGTACCGCAAAACTTGCCGTCAATTAGAGGACCTGCTATTAACCGACAAGTTTTCCTATCCATAATCATCTGTACTAATATTATAAAGAAGTAAAGTTTGTGTGTTTGTTAAATTGTAAGGGGTATAATCTCGGGATCTACAGAACCGATTTTAAAAATTCTTTCACCAATAGAAAGCCACATTATTGCTGAGTGTCATAGGCTATATAACAACCCGAAAAATAAAAAGGCTTTTACGTGGTAGTCCGTTTTGCAAAGTGAATCGGAGAAAAAGCGGTCGAATGAAAGCGTTTCTTACGAACGCTGCCTTAACTATGAAAGATATATTTTTGAGTTCTAGAGAAAAGATGTGGAGCTTGAAAATACCTTTTAACCAAACTAACTTTTGCCGCGACTTGGTCCTCATGGAATTCGTTTATCGCAAATACTGCAGAAAATGTTTTTTCTTTCGGACAGAGTTACTTTCGAATTTTTTATTAGCATGCACATAACACTCTGTACTAAAAAAGGATTATTAACATTATGCCCAACGAAGTGGGCACGGGTCAGCTAGTTGCAAATAATTACCGCAAATTGCAATTGCAAATAATTTCGGGTCAAGCAATATGACATTAGTTTTACATTGGTTGATGATTCTTCCCGGTATCGGTTTGATGCTGGGTGTTGCGAATGGTTTAGGGAGTATCGCAGTTTGCAAAGATTCTCTAAACAAGGTCGGTGAACTATCCTTTTCGAAGTTGTCGCCTGTTGCTGACTGTGTGTCTGTACCCTGAACCATATCCCAATTTCCTCCTTTAATCCTTCCTTTTTGTTTGTGTAGGGGAAATGTTTTTACTCGTAGTCTACCGTGCACACGGGGACACGGCAAAGTATGTCGGGCTCAATTCCACGTATCGTTAGTCCCTCTACAGACTAAAACCCCCACAGATTTCTCCAGAGGTTGTGTTGTTGTTGTGTGACTCCCAGGGTGTAACTACGAGGAGGTTCCCGAAGATCGCACCCCTTCCTTAGGCTGACATACTGACAGAGGAATCAGTGTCAGCGAGCTAAAAGGAGGCCACCGCGACCTTCCCCGACGTCAACACATCATACCTACGGCTCTGCAAAAAAATTTAAAGCGCTGCAGATCTTATGTATTTTCTACAAACTCTTGTCTGTATCGCAGGCGAATGGAAGCTACACGGGCAGCGTAAGCAAGCTTCATACGCGGCTCGCGCCGTGTACAGACACCACATTCACAAAAACATGATAACATGTTCGACACGGGCCGAGAAAAGGCTCAGGTCCATGGAGCGACGCATGGCTCGAGATCCGGTACTTCGGGAAAAGTACATCGAGTTCATGAGGGAGTATGAGGCACTGGGCCACATGTCTCCGGCTCGCGACGACTGGTCGACCATGGACCACTACTTTTTGCCTCATCACGCCGTTTTGAAGGCGTCGACGGGCAAACTCAGGACGGTGTTCGATGGATCCGCTCCGACTTCGACAGGAGTGTCACTGAACCAGTGCCTCCACGCTGGACCGAAGCTACATCGGGATATTGTAGACATCATCCTGAATTTCCGTAGGCATCAGGTGGTGTTGGGAGCGGACATCCGTATGATGTTCCGACAAACGGTCATACACCCCGAGGACAGGAGGTTCCAGTTGATCCTCTGGCGGGAAAGTCCTCAGGACCCTATGATGGTGTATGAGTTGAACACCAACACCTATGGGTTGAGATCAAGCCCCTTCATTGCGATCCGCTCACTGCTGGCGTTGGCGGAGCAAGAACGGGCTCGGTACCCACGTGCAGCCGCAGTTCTGGAGCGCGACCTGTACGTGGACGACGTTTGCACTGGCGCGCAGACGGTGGAGGAAGCTCTGTTGCTCCGGGATGAGCTTACAGAGCTTCTCGCATCTGGAGGCTATGAGCTTCGGAAATGGCTCTCTAACGACCCCAACGTCCTGGCTGGTATCCCGGACGATCACCAGCAGGATCCGGGGCTCTTCGAGGAAGGTGACGATCCGCACGGGATTGCGGTTCTGGGCATGCAGTATCAACCGGTTGCTGACATCTTCACCTTTCGGGTGGCGCTGGAGGCCACACGCGCGTGGACAAAACGGACGGTTTTGTCCACCATCGCCAGGATGTTTGATCCAAACGGTTGGATCAGTCCGGTTCTGTTCGCAGCCAAGTGTCTGTTACAGCGACTTTGGACTCTGAAGGTCTCCTGGGACGACCCCCTGGTCGGAGACTCGCTTAACACTTGGCTTCGTTTAATATCTGACCTCGAAACGGTCAATCGAGTGGCGTTGCCCCGTCGCATTCTGCCACCAGGCTGTAGCCGGATCAGCCTGCACGGGTTCTGTGATGCGTCCGAGCTGGGCTATGCCGCATCTGTGTACTTGCGTACAGTTGACGCTGGAGGCCACGTCAATGTCACGCTCTTATTGGGGAAGAGCAAGGTAGCTCCTATCAGGACACGACTCACCATTCCGAAACTGGAATTGAGCGGAGCCACATTACTTGCTCGGCTGCTCAAGCATGTATATCAGGAACTGTCCACCTCGATAGACATCCGGAATGTCTATGCGTGGTCTGACAGTCAGGTCGTGCTTGCCTGGTTAAGAGCAGCCCCTCACACCTTGGAGACCTTTGTGGGAAATCGGGTTTCCCAAGTCCAAAACATTGGACTGGACATGGTTTGGAGACATGTCCCGGGTGAGTTGAACCCCGCTGACTGTGCTTCGCGCGGCTGTTCCGCGCCGGAGCTAGTTGATCACCCCTTATGGTGGGGTCCGGACTGGCTGCGGGAGCCAGAAGCTTCCTGGCCAGTTCTCGGCGCGGACTCGGAGCGAGCGGAACTGCCCGGAGTCCGCGTGCATGCGATTGTGGCGGAAGTGCCCCCAGACCCTGACTGGTTGACGGGTCGTTACAGCAAGCTGGATAAGTTGTTGGGGGTAACTAGCTGGATTAAACGCTTCATCCACAACTGTCGTCACCCTCGTCAGAGGAGGAGTGACCAGATCGCCACTGTGGAGGAGCGTCGGAGTTCCTTGCTGCACCTCATTCGGCTGGTGCAGGGTGAGAGGTTTCCGACGGAACTTGAGGCGCTGCGCTGCGGACGCGCTCGCTTGAAGGGTGCGGTCGCCAAGTTGAACCCTTTCACAGATGAGGATGGTCTTCTGCGCGTAGGAGGTCGGCTCCGGAAAGCCAACCTGCCGTACGGCAGCAGGCACCCCCTGTTGCTACCGAAAGGAGGTCCTCTGGTGGACCTGCTGATCACCGATCGGCATATCGGTAACGCGCACGCTGGATGTGGCGCGCTTCTCGCTGTGTTGCAGCGTGAATTCTGGATCTTGTCGGCTCGCAGGGCGGTCCGAAAGGTGCTGTTTAGATGTGTCCCTTGTTATAGGCTCAAGGCTTCTACCATGCAGCCCATGATGGGAGATCTTCCTCCGGATAGGATTTCTCCCTCGAGGCCGTTCGACGGGGTCGGAACGGACTTCGCTGGGCCCTTCTCGGTCAAGTCATCGACGTTGCGTAACGCCAAGGTCGTTAAAGCCTACCTGTGCGTCTTTGTGTGTTTGGCCACCAAAGCAGTCCAACTGGAGCTGGTCTCTGCGCTGTCTACGGAGGCCTTTGTCGCGGCGCTGGATCGCTTTGTAGCGCGAAGAGGAGTACCCTCTTTAATACGTTCGGACAATGGCACAAATTATCGAGGGGCGGCGAATTATTTACGCGAAGTTAATAATTTCTTAAATTCTGGTAATAATAGTTTAAGTCTGGCTCTCGCCCAGCGGGGAATCAGCTGGCAATTTAGTGTGCCGGCCTGTCCTCACTGGGGAGGAATTTTTGAGGCTGCGGTGAAGTCTGCGAAAACCCATCTCCGCCGTGTCATCGGGGAGACCGTGTTAACTTGGGAAGAGTTAGTCACGGTACTATGCCGCGTGGAGGCAGTGCTTAATTCCCGTCCTCTCTGTCCAATCTCGCCTGACCCTAACGATCTAGAAGTCTTGACGCCGGGTCACTTCTTGATCGGTCAGCCCTTAACCGCGTTGCCGGAGTATCCCTGGAAGGATGAGCGGCCCGGACGCCTGTCCCGTTTTCAGTTATTGCAGCAAATAAGTCAAGACTTCTGGAGGCGCTGGTCGGCCGAGTACTTGCATCTGTTGCAACAACGGGTAAAATGGACAGATAGGACGGAGGCCCCTCGGGAAGGGGACTTAGTATTATTAAAAGAGGCAAATTTGGCCCCCCTACTCTGGCGTAGGGGACGTATTTTAAAATTGATATCGGGTACTGATGGCACACCCCGCGTGGCGGAGATTCTGGTTTCTGGTTCCAGACTTCAGCGCGCGGTGTCCTCTCTGGCACGCTTGCCTCTTTATTAGATATACGTTTTTTTTCATGGTTAAAATTTAATTTAGTTTTATTACTATTTTTGGTAAAGTTTTTTTTGGTTTGATTTCCACTTTCGGGTCAAAGTGGGAATTTCGTTTTATTTGAGGTCCGGATACTGCTAAATACTAGTTATTAAGTACTAGTTGCTAAATACTGGTTTTCTAAAATTGACCTGGAGTTCAATTGGTCGGGGGTTTTGTTCCGTATAATCGGGCAACATTAAAATCATAGCGGATCTATGGTTTTGACAGCCGGCTGTGAAGTGACGTTGTCTGTTTTTCGCTGGAACGAAAAAGACGCGTTTTACTGTTATCTATATAATCTGGTTTGCTTTTCTGGTTAAAAGTGTAATATTGTGCGGGAATACATTATTTATCGCTACGGGATTAGTGCTGGACTATTTACTCGCGAAAGCGGGCTGCTGGATTGGCCCCTTATCCAACGCGGGACCGTTGCTTGTGCTGGAGCGAGGGATCGCTACGGAATCTTGTCTGGTTTGGTATTCCAAATTCCCCTTGCTCCCGTTCCTTATTCCTTGACGACCAAACTGGACCTTTGGACGACGCCGGGAACCTCAGGTAAGTCATTTCTTTGCACTACTCGGTTTGCAATCAGGGAAGTAAATGTTAAAATCGGTATCGGCATTTATGAATGTTTGAAAGACTTGCTAATGGGCCCCAGGTCGGTATTTCTGGTATAATACTAAACAATACCTCTTAATACATAAAATTGGAGCGTGTATGTAATTTAAAATTAACATCATTTTAAATTGAGTACAATTTGAACTTGGTAAAATGATGTTAAATTATATGCGGTATCTACATATATCTGAAATATTTTTTTTCTAATTTTGGCTTTCACTACTAGATTGCTAATGTTCTAAGGCGTCTAAGGCGTCTTTTACTTAACTAAAATAACCAACTCGGCCTAACGTTCTACACATCCGTACTCGCAAGCGCTGAGCGTCCCTTAATCGAAAGCTTCCAAGGTGGCGGCCAGAAATGGCTTCTCAGTGCTAGACTGAACAATTACTTTTATTCGCAGGCGTAGCCGCGTTCACAGTCATCTTTAAATGTATAAAAATCCAATGTCTTGATGTTTGTTCCCAGAGAACTCCACAACCGATATTCACGAAAATGTATTCAGGACCACCGTAAGCGAGCGTGCAAAGCGTGCACTGCACGCGGCATGCCCAGGGAGCGGCAATTTCAGCGATTCATCACGTACTTGAATTAATTGTCATAATACCCACCCCAACATCATTATTATGACTGCATTCATACTTACTCATGGTAAGGGAGGTTAGAGAGTCACTGGTGTCAAGGCGAACCTGGGGCTATAATACTAGAGATGGACGCCTAAAGACACTAACTTCAAAACTTTAAGTTGGTTAAGAGGCTCCTACCAAGTGGGTTGACGAATACTTTTGACCCCGATTTTGCTCAATTGATTCAGCAATCAACAGCCTGTTAGGTAATCGGAGGTCACGTCGTATAAGCTTGGTAATTTTGTTATTTAGAGCTCCTTGTTCTCACGAAGTGGGACGTGGGATTGCGTCGTTCCTCCATAAGTTGCTGAGTGGTGTCCTTCGAAAGCTCCGGCATACTGCCTTTGCGCTGCATTTCGCAAAAAGTTGTGACCTCATTTTTAATTGCGACCTTGCCGTTTCATGATTGAGGTTCCATAGACTCGAACAAAGAGTTTCGACTCCACTTTTGTGATAAGAACGTCTAGGTTGTGGAATGCGTTGTTTGAATGGGTTTTCCGAAATCTTGTTGTCTTCAAATCGAAAGTGAACCGTTTTTTCCAGGTAAGTATACTCTATCGTAGACCCCAATATCGCTCACCAGGGGGGAAATGGTGGTCAAGTGTAGTCCAATAATAGTTAAAAAACAAAAAGGAATCGGCAGGGTTGGACCAGGGGCGGTGCGGGTGCGGGTGCGGGACGGCAGCGGCACCGGCGCGGGGCGACAGCGGCGCAAACGCGATAACCCCGCACCCTCGCGACGCAAGCCGACGTCGCTATCGTGTTATTATGAACGACGCTCCAGTTAATTCGGCATTGACATTAAAAGGATAACGATAAAAATAGCTCGCGGTGCGTGACGTCGGCGATGGCTTTGCGCCGGCGCAGGAGAGCTCGAACCCAGGCTTACGACATTTCTTTCAGACCCAGAAGACTAGCTACCACACACCACGTCGGGACAAAATGGTAACGTAATCAAAGATGAGTACGTGCCTACTTGTACAGAGTAACTCGGTACCCTGATTCACGGATTCAAACCTCTCGGTCTTTGTCGTATCCTCAGATAAAGAATAAGTAGATCAGGTTTTTTCGGCACGGTTCCTTTGTACCAATAGTAAGCAGATGAGCTGTATGTTAGCTATGGGAACATAGTGATGTGCCGCGACAAAAGTGTGACACTTCCACAAGAGCGATCAGACCCGTGCGTTCGGTGCAAAGCGTTTGTTCTGACTCTATACGTAGTATTTGTAAGCTCTTTGGTCGTATCCGTTTAAAATGACAGAGACAAGGATTGTTATTGCGTGTCCGAATCGTTTGAATTGCGTTGTGAGTCAGCACACAGATTGAAGTCGGTCTGAAGAGTTTTTGATTTGGGTATCGGTTACTCGTTTGCCATGAGGCTTAGGATGTAGAGAACGGAAGCCCAGGTGTCTTTTACAACGCGACGGAAAAAAGGGGTGTTACAAGTTTGACGTCGATGTCTGCCTATCAGTCTGTCTGTGTCTGTGGTACCGTAGAGCTCAAACGAATGGACCGATTTCGATGCGTTTTTTTTTATTTGAATGATATTTTTTGTGCGGTGGTGTTAATATCGATTAAAGATGGCCGCCACCACAAAAAGGCGAAATACATTTCTTTTTTCACTACTCCCTCAATATGGGTATCAAATAAAAGGGCTTGACAAGTAGAATGTCGTACAGATTACAAATCCGAAGTAGTCCGGCTAATCAAATTTTTAATATTGTTACTACTAACTTATAAAAGTGTGTTGTGTCAGAGACCAGAGAATCATTCGCTAGTTTCCAACAGAGTTTGATATACAGTTTCATGTCGTTTTGTTACTTAATGTGTGTACAATAAGCAATAAAATTAAAAGACACGCACCCCTGTCGGAGGTCATGGCGATGTAGACGCGCTTCAGCTTCTTCGGGTCCTCTGGATCGGCGGGTGGGGCAGGCTCGGTGGGGGCAGCCTGCGCCCCCTTGTCCCCGGCGGCGGGCGGGGGGCCCGCGTCCCCCCCTGGTAGCCGCGCCGACTGGTAGAACTTGCGCGGTCCGTACCCGAACGGGCGCGCAGCCGCCAGCTCCCGCTCAGCGCGCGTAAACCTGGATACACGCACGCATAATTGCATAAATAAACTAATCTATCTATACGAATATAATAAAGCTGAAGAGTTTGTTTGAGCGCTAGGATCTTTGGAACTACTGGTCCGAATTGAAAGATTATTTGTCTATTAGATAGTCCATTTATCGACGAAGGCTACCTGCATAGGTAGCCTTCGTCGATATATAATATGAGAGGCCATATCTGGCCGCCATCTTGAACGCTTTCTAGAAGAGACGCCCAGCGCTTCCAAGTAAGAGCGTGTAGAACGTTAGGCCGAGTGGGTTCAGAATGTAACATCAGGGAAAAATATTCCTTTTTGAGAGCTTTCATACCATGCGTTGACATGTCAGCGACGAGTCTACGATTGGGTCGTTATAAACCTTTGCTAATCAAATTTGTTCAAATTCTGAGCTGGTACGACCAATTTTCGACAGGTGGCGTAGCAGGTAGCTGAGAGGTTTTTTGTTTGCATGCGATATTCTCAGGAATTACTGAACCGATTTCAACAATTTTTTTATCGTTGGATATGGACGGGATCCCTGCTATAACTTATAAATGTACCACAGGCGAAGCCGGGAGGACAGCTAGTTTATTATATAATACAAAAAAACAGCCCACTAAATGCTGCCACTACTTGAACTCGGGGCCTTCTCTCGCAAGGAGAGAGACAAGACCATAACCCACCAGCCCAGCCCAGTGCGGGTTGGAAGATGACACACGACTTCGAAAGATTTTAGTGGCGTGTCGGTTTCCACACGATATTTTCATTCACCGTTTTAAGTTAGCGGCATTACGCACGCGTTCGGTTCAGGCGGAGCTATTGTACTGGTAGGACTCTTTGCTGATACCGCCTGAGAAACTATCACACTTTTGCCCGTTATTATACCAAGCAGGAATGGACAAACACAACAGTGTTCTGGTTTGAAGGGCAATGCTTCAAGTGAAATTACAAGAAGAATAAATCCTTTAGAACTATCTCACTAAATAATCAAGTACAGTTGCAATCAAGTAGTGGGCATGCATGTTTTTATCAGGCGTATGTTTTGCATATGCTAATACTCTATTAATAATAAAACCTAGCAGCGTCCCGCGGTTTTCCCCGCCCTTTCCTCGTTCCCATTATTTTCTCGTGATAATAAGTAGCCTTAATGTCTCACATAATCGAATTGTCTTATATAATAGACTAGAATCGAACAGTGTTTCAAATATCAATCCGATTCGATGTGATGTTCCAACGTGATTGAGCAACAAACATTCGCAAGTATGATTAGTAAGAAAGTAAGAGGGCGAAGCAGCATCAAGCGCTTTTACTTGCTGGCGGAGACCATCTTCATGGTCTTGGTGATCTTCTGTATGTTCGTGATGGACTTGAGACGCAACGACACGGTCTTCAGCTGCACCATGATGGCGTCGGTGTAGCTTCACTGGACACTCCACCGAATGTATCCTAAAGTCTTAAAATGGTCTCAAATGTAAACTGGAGCTGAATATAAACAATAATAATAATGGGTTTTATTGACAAGACGTTGACATTACGTCATGCGCTGTTTTATCGCCCATGAAGGCAATTTGTCTTAGAGTAAGGAATACAATACAGAGTCACAAAGTTCCTGACTACTATAGTGCTTCTCGTTCTCTCAATTACAATTCAATTTCAATTCAATTTTCAATTCAATACTCAAAAAGTATTGCCATAAAGAAAATATTCCACTAGGTAAGGGTAGTGCTGCGATAGTTTGATGAATTCAGCCTGTGTTCTATGCATTCTAAAATTACATTTTAAAAAGGGGTTTAATATAATATAACTAAAATAGGAGGTACTTAAATAAATACCTAATCAAAAACAGAGCAATAAAACATTTATTTCAAATTGTACTTTACATTCAACATTATAAAAATATAGTTTGCCTGTCATATTTATATCATAGTAGCAGCTCGCCCAGGCTTCGCACGGGGCAACTCGGAACTTAGGTATAAAACATTTCAATGTTAGTAGACCTTGTTGTAGTAGACAGGCTACTATTATTTAGATGTTGTGGTAATTCAGAATGATTGATTTATTTGATAATCTGTACTTCATGAAAAATATTGCTTTATTATTCACACAATATTTTATCCTCTTCTTCGGAACGGCACATCTGCGAAATAATAATTAATTTGAATAAATAAAACAACCCAAATTATTACCAGAAATCTAGTGATACATTTAAGTTGCATAATTATTTCTGTAAAAGTTCAAACAAAAGGGTTAAATCAGAGGTGAAAATGTGTATGAATAATCTTTTATTTTGAAAGCTTAGAGCTTCATATCTACTCACACAATAGATAGGTCTCTTGTGTGAGTGGGTATGAAGTAGGTGTAGTGAGTATGGTTTATACTAAAAGCATCATGTTATCTTGTTAGCGAGATGAGATAGTGTAAGTTAATGGGAGTTTGATGCAATTCCTACTCCAGAAAACAAGAGTTGGAATGGCAGTGGTAGAGTAGAAACAGAAGCGTCATGACCATCTAGACTAGATATGTATAATGGTAACCATGGTAACACGCCATGACCATCTAAAAATGTTTACGCATTTGTGGCCATAGCTCCGAGTTCACCCGAAGATTTATTTCATTCCCAAGCGTGATGTTTGAGTTCAATTCACGGCTCACGAGAAATCTGTATGTAGTGCGCCAAAGAAAGTTTTCACTTAAAAAACTAACAAATGCGAATCCGCAGGCAAAATCTAGTACGTATTATTAGTAAACGGTCAGTAAATATTAAATAAACTGTCAATTATGTACCGACTTGTATATTTCATGGGTAATTTTGTAAGAAATAACTGGTCACACTTTTTTGTTTGTTTTGTTATTTAGGTTATGTTTACATTTTACATATTTTGCAAATTTTGGATTAGATACTGCCGTTATTGTATAAATTTAATTCACGTAGATATCTAGAAGGCATTAATATGAATTTCTATCAAGTCGTCATAACAAATATTGTCTACTTACGTGTAAAATGAGATTCCGCTGATTTTTCTTTTACAGAGGCTATTGCAGCTTATAACACTACACAACGCACATTGTTTGGCATAAATATCACCAATCTCTTAACAGTCTTTCACAAACAAGCTTTGAATCTTCTTTAAATACACACAATATTTAATAAAACATAAAAAATCCGAGTCTGAGCTTTGAACAGACTTTTGTATGGCAACGCCATGTCAGATTTGTAATTTAGCCAGAGAAAAAGCCGGCCACGGTGATAAGGACGGAAAATCAGTATCTCTTTCTCTTTTTTTCACAAGTGATAGATAATTAGACTATCTCATTTCCGCAAGTCGTGACGTCACTTATTGTGCCCCCCTGCAATTTGTGATTGCCGGATTGATAACTTTTTTTGTTCTTGGCCGTATGCGATACTTTCGTGTCATTTGCCATTTACCGATGCTCGCGTCGAGGAAAGAGTTTATATATCTCTACTTAGTCTGTGGTCGGATGTGTATTTGAGGATTTACAAGTAAATAGTTTGTCTGAGGGGGGGGGAGGAGAGATGTAGTTGTGGATGTTTGGTCGTTTGTAAGAGATATCTACAAGTTTATGTAGGTATTATGAAGTATCTAAGCTTGAATATATACATACATGTGAATAGAATCAAAGTTTCTGTGTATAATTAGAAATTATATATATATATAAATGTAGAATAGCTTTTAGCTGTAATACAAAAAAAAAAAATCGGTTACTCTGTTTACCGGCTCATCCCTGAAACGGTTAAACCGAAAAAAGCTTATAAGCTTAAAAGCTTATAGCTTTTGTTATAATGAGTTAACGTAGTCTAGTTTAATTTTTACAAAAAAAAACATTTAACTGTATAGGTATAAGCCGTGGGTTACATCGCGAGCCAGCCAACATGATGTCCTGAGCTTATTTTAATGGTCAAAAGTTGTTTACAACGAAGCAAGAGCGTTCCTTGCGTTTTTGTACGCATTAAGTTTATCCACAGAGTTTATCGATAAAGAACTTTCAACGTCTTATATATCTTTTTGAAGTGAAAACTTCTTTAGGCGCGCTATAGACAGAATTTTCGTGGGCTGTGAAATGGATTAATCAATCGTCACGCTCGGATATGATAATGGATCGGATCGGATATGAAATCTTCGGGTACACTCGGTAAAAACGGCCAGGTAGGTACCAGGGCAACAGAAACAGTAAAGAGTTTCGATTACCTACCTCCAACAGAACAGCGTTTATCTCCAGATACCAGGACAACAGAAATATAAAATAGTTGCGTTTGCCCCTAGGTACCAGTGCCAGGGCAACAGAAACAGTAAAGAGTTGCAATATTTTGTACAACTTCGTTCCATCAGAATGTCCCTTGACACCTCCCAAGTATTTTGAAGTGAAAACTTCTTTTGGCGCGCAGGCGCGCTTTTAGACAGATTTTTCGTGGGGTGTGAATTGAATTCTAGCGTCACTGGCGTCACGCTCGGGTATGATAAGAAATCTTCGGATAAACACGGGGCCACGCCCATTGGCCATCTAGAAATGCGTCAGTCAATGGAAAATGCTGAAAGGGCGTGGCCTAACCATCACGGCATGACCATCTAGAACTGCGTGAGCCAATGGAAAATGCTAACGCATTTCTAGATGGCCATGCCATGATGGTCAGGCCACGCCATCCGGTACACCCGTGTAGTTTCCAAAGTAAGCTTCAAATTCTGAGTTATAAGTTTTCACTTCTATCGGCAGTTCCTATGACTTGTCACGTTAGTGAACAATAAGGGAATTTAAAAGGGAGGTGAGAGGTAAAAGGGGAAATAATAAGAGGAATAATTACAAGTATATTTAAGAAAATGAGATATGGGAGGGTTAGAAAAAGGTAAAGTCAATAAAAAAAAAGAGTGTAAAAGAATTAAAAGAATTGAGAAGAGAGTTCAGAGGCTTGAAGTCTTCAAAGGCTTGCAGCAGGAGTTCAGTAGCACGTAGCCCGTAGGATTACGTGGCTTGCAGCAGGAAAGGCTCTTCAGCAGTCAGCATCAGGTTCAGGGTTCCTCTTCAGCGGTCTGCATCAGGTTTCAGGGTTCTCCGTCCTTCCCAGATGACAGGGCTCAGTCCACAGCCCGTGGCTAAAGCCCTTCCAGGCATCTTCATGTTCTAGGGTTCATCCGTCCTTCCCAGATGACAGGGCTCAGTCCACAGCCAGTGGTTAAAGCCCTTCCAGGCATCTTCATGTTCTTTTCCTTGAAGCTAGATGTGTTTACTTCTGAAGCCAATTACTCTCTGCCCATATCAAATAATTTCATTTAAAATGAAGACTTTTAGTGATTCTAATCTGGAGCAATAAACTTTATTTTAATATTAATAATTCAAAGAGGATTAGTTCTAAAAACTATACGACCTTATGAAAAAGGGTAGAGGTTGCTAAGCGACGAATGGTGTTTGAAGTGTGACATGATGAAAAGATGTAAACAAATAAAATTTTTGGAAAAACGTAAATATTACAGGTTTAAAATGAGATATATAATTCCAGAACAATATCATAATGATGAGAAAATTATTCTTTGTCGTATGGAAACGATTAAAAAGATATTAGTTGTATAAAATTTTGGTATGTAAGTATACGCATCTCTCCTATGAAAAGTGGTGCTTTTAGAATGAAAATAGGGATGTACATTTACATATTGTAGTCAATATGTAACGTTACAGACTGCCAATTTTTTTTATTCTAAAGTATATTTGGGATGATGAATGGGTCAAAAAAATATATCATTCTATTTTCCATAATATTCTATACTTACATAATATTTTTTATTTTACCTAATTATAATAATTAGTTTTTTTTTTCACCGTGCAAGGAGTTATTTTCTATTAGATAATTCGTTATCTGTTGCAGGATAAATAGCGAATAAATAGCGTCTCTGTCAATTCTCTCATGCAACGATAATGCAAAACTCTCCGGCGATGTCGACAGCTGCAAAACAAACAACACAACTTACTCAAACGGAGATTGCGTTTAATCTAAAAGTTGTATGTTTATTACAAGATAAATATGTTTACACAAGTAATATAAACTTTTACATCATAATTTTGAATATAAAAGTATGACTTCAACTATTTATCTTAGCCTACATTTATGATATAAGTACGACAAGATAAACAAAAACTCACTCGGAGTTTAGTGTGCGATGTAGCGTAGTGTTCTTGGAGTCTGACTAACAGACAGAACTAAAGTAACTTAGTATAGTTACGATGCAAAACCAAAATCGCGAATGACGGAAAATCCCTGAGCAAAAGCCATCATAGATTCGGGCTCAAAATCTAAACGACCCAGACTAAGATGGCTTGACGAATTACGATCTTAAGACATGATATTCGCATCAAAACTGCATACATATTGACATGGGTCAGTTAAATTGTTTAAAAACATATTATGCTCGGTATGCTCGTATGTGCTTGTCAATTTTCTGTACGATAATTATTGTAAAGTAAAGTGGTAATTCCAAACTTTGAAAATGTATCCAATTTGTTTGCTCTTTCTTTTGTTTTTATTTTTTATCGACGACAAGTATCAATACGTGTAAATTGTACATTTATGAATAAAGTACTTTGACTTTGCATTTCGGGCTATAGTAACAAATAAATAATAATCTAAGTTTGCTATAAGTTTGAGTTACCATCGGCCTTGGACAACAACGCGGCGTCACCAAAAATATAAATATGTTACCTACCTATCATTTTCCAGCTTAAAATCGATTATGTTTGAAAGATTTATCAATCAAGAAACGATGCAAATCGAGTCCTAAGAAAATGACGAAATATCAGACGTTCAATCGTAAGCAGGTCGGAACCGGAAAATAAACAGAAAAGAGAATTCTTTATAATAACAAGAATTGCAACTGCGTACCGAGATGTTTTGCTGTAGAACATGAATGTATAAAACATATTTATTGTTCCCACTATTAACTCGTGACAAAACACAATTTTAAGACAAATTATATTAAATTATTTCACTAGTTTATTTTCATAGTTTTTTTTCTGCAGACGCAAATTTTTTTTAGTTGTAAATGTTCAGATATGATTTGTTTTGTCAAAACTACTCTCACCATTTTTGAGGGTAGATTAAATTTTTTTTCAAATGATGTGTCATCACCGTTTTATATATTCCTCCAATTTAAGAAAACAAGATCGATGAAACTGATTTCTTCCTTGTGATAGAAAACTTGGAAAAACTCATTGAACAACAAAGAAGTTAGAATAAGGTTGTAGGATAAACACACTAAGTAGAGAGATAAACAGTTTTACCCACTGCAAAAATAAGACCTCATTGCCTACAAAGCAGTCAGAATGACGCGCCAGAATGTTATGTTTACAAAATTATGGATTAATCAATCTACAGTTTATTTACAACATCATATCAATACATAATATAATAATATCTATGGATTAAATTAACTTAGCTAAAGCTTGAAATGAACCAAGTGGACCTTCCTGCTTCCTGTGTTCGACATTTTGTTATAGTTTAGGGGTCGAACGGCGCGGCGCATCATAATACTCGTATATGCGATGTATTATTTTCGTTTCTTATATTATCTCACCGTAAAATTGTAAACTGCGAAAATCTGACGTCATAACGACGTCAGATTACAAACTAACCTGCCCTGAGATTTAATTGATTATAATCTCGTCAGAATGTGTCGAAAATTTGACGGTGACAATGGTGACATGAGTGTGTACGTTGAGCAAATTGTAATACCGTCCTATGTCGTATGGGAGTCATTTTTTCGCATTAGAAATAGCCCAGTGCAATTACGGAAATAAATAAACATTCAATTATGTAGTTTGGGGACTATAAAGGATCGATAGGGGGGTGCATTCTGCGCATATATTCCAATTTGAGGGATTCTGGCATGGTCAGCTCAAGGTAATTTCGATGAAAACGCGTTTAATTCGATATCTCGAGAAGTGTTAGTGTTAGGGAAAAAATTGTGGAAACTTTTTGTCTTCTAAATTAAATTTACTAACTTTTACAGATACAACTTTTCTTTTTTTCATCAATATTTTTCAAGTTATTGCTTCCGAAAGGCAAAAATTTAACTTTTTTTCCTCCCTTTCGCCAGTTTCTCCCCAACCGTTCAATTTTATGAAACTTTACCGATCTTTTATTAATGAACAATTTTTACCTTAAACTTTTTTCTGTAATGACAATACCTTCACCTTTTAATTTAGAAGACAAAAGGTTTCCACAATTTTTTCCCTAACACTAACACTTCTCGAGATATCGAATTA
This sequence comes from Ectropis crepuscularia, assembly GCA_963693475.1. NCBI lineage: Eukaryota > Metazoa > Arthropoda > Insecta > Lepidoptera > Geometridae > Ectropis > Ectropis crepuscularia. Next base: position 35,079,603 of record OY856338.1, read on the forward strand.
AACGCGTTTTCATCGAAATGACCTTGAGCTGACCATGCCAGAATCCCTCAAATTGGAATATATGCTCAAAATGCACCCTTCTATCGATCCTTTATAGTCCCAAACTACATAATTAAATGTTTTTTTATTCCATTTTTTTGCATGCATGGGGCTAAAAGATAGAGTTCACTACATACTATATAAGTAGGGAGATACTCTGACTCACTCTTAGAGCCTAGGTAATTTATCCACTCGATTGCCATGTCGCCTGATGCCTAACATTACATTACAGAATCAAACACGGCATTATAAAATTAAAGATATCTGAAGCGAAGAGAGCGGACGAGTAGAGCACGGAAACCTTATTAGAAGCCGTAGGTTTGCTATGACCACACGGGTGTCAGTTTTTGTTTTCAGAGAAATTACAGGGCATAGAGAACATCTTATATCTCTGGGTGACGAGCGCAGTGCAGTGCTAGGTTGTGATTTGGGCTCTTTATATTCCAATAGCTGCTTGTTGTTATGAGCTGACATGGGTCTCGTCGCTCCATATTATACAAAAATGGCAGCCATAGGGACTGCCGATAGAAGTGAAAATGTATAACTCAGAATTTGATGGCTCGCTTTGGAAACTACTTGAGTGAAACCGCTCTTTGCGTTGCTCTGGAATAAATCTTTAAAACATTGTCTGTCGTCTAAGGATGGCCATCTAGACAAGATGGCCATGCTTCTAACCCTTTGAGGATTTAGTTGGTCTGAGGTCTAAACATGGCTTTTTAGAAACGCTGACGCATTTCTAGATGGGCATGATCCCAAAATCACCGATAAATATAACGTTCTTGCGCTTATGAGCGTGGTGCTTGAGCTCAAATTCACAGCCCATGAAAAATGTGTGTGTGGTGCGCCAATAGAAGTTTTCACTTCAAAAGACTTCTGGCAAAATTCCTGCCTGCCGCGTGTCGACTGGGCTGTGGAAGATGAGCTTGTGTTCCGTGCCTTCTACCGCCTAACTCGGTTTAATTTCAAGCAAAAAGAAAAGAGACAGCAATATCAGTCATAAGACAGTTTTAGCAGCAGTAGACCTTCCGGTGGGTCGCCGGCGCCGGCGCAAGGAACAGACGGTGTGACAGACCTGTTTAGAGTTCATCTCAAATGCAACCCATAAATGATATTCGGATTACGATTATGCTTGTTGTTCTGAGATTGACAAAAGAAAACAAATAATTGTAAGCGCAGTGTTTTGGACTCGATAACTAACACGAGAAAAGGACGAACCCATAAAATAAAATTGGCAGTCATAGGAACTGCCGATAGAAGTAAAAACTAATAACTCAGAATTTGATAGCTTACTTTGGAAACTACGCCAGGGAAACCGGAGGGCGTGGCCATGAGCATGGCCATCTAGAAATGCTCACGTATTATTAGATGGCCAATGGCCATAGCTCCCGAGGTCATAGGTCCCGAGCTTACCCGAAGATTTCTTACCTTTCCGAGCGTGACGCTAGAATTCAATTTACAGCTCACGAAAATTCTGTCTGGGGCGCGCCAACAGAAGTTTTCACTTCAAAGTGTGGTCAATGGTCCCTATTATTACGACGGGATCGTGTGCGCAGGCGCGTGCCTCGCTGCATATAAGCGCGGCCCCGGCGGCGCGCGCGCCATACTCCGTGCGACATCTCGCGCTCCGCACATCTCTCGCCGCGCTCCGCACTCCGCTCTACAACCGCTCCGCACCGCTGTTCTCCGCTTGCCGCAGCATGGACCCGCCCACCGCCGCTACGGACCCGCCGCCCGTGCCAGTACTCTCTTCCTCACCTCCAGACCAGGTAGGCTGCGATCATTTCCACATAAAACCGATGGTCCTTCTTTTTTTGACAGATTTTTCGTGGGCTGTGAATTGAATTCTAGCGTCACGCTCGGGAATGATAAGAAATCTTCGGGTAATCTCGAGACTATCATTGGCCATCTAAAAATGCGTCAGCATTTCCCATTGGCTCATGGCCACGCCCTCCGGTTTCACCCGCGTAGTTTCCAAAGTAAGCTATCAAATAAGTTATAAGTTTTCACTTCTATCGGTAGTTGCCAATTTTTCTTAAAGTTCGCAGAAGTATACCTTTAGTACTTAGCATAAGGACGGAGCTTAAAGAAGAGCCCGCGATCACTCCCACAAAGGATCGAGATTCTCGGCCTCACCGAGGAACTCTACGACCTCCGAGCCTTGAAGGGAACTTTTAAAAACATTGTTTTTATTTTAAAGTTCACAGCGTATAGAAGCCTAAATGCGAGTTGATAATTATTCAAAATTCGGCGAATGTGACCAAATTAATTATCCTTAAATTTGCAAATTTGAATGATACATTGGAAGATTGGAACGTTGATAGCGAGTCGGCCGTTAACACGAGATCGTAAAACTTAGTAGTTACGTAAGTGGCGCCACTAGTCCCCGGTCGCCAGAGCCACTATGCTGAGCAGGAAGTACGAATTCGGTGCAAATAGTTTTATATCTCGCAGTGCATTTTTTGCGCCGAGTAGGAAATAAGGTTAAGGTAAACAGGTATTAGATGTAGAACCTGCCAGATACCTGCATCGTATCATTAGCCCCATATAACTGGGTTTTCTTGTTGTTGTCTCGTGATTTATATCATTAACTTACGTACGATCTTATTGCGAATGACTTTCAAGCTCTTTTTGACTTAAAAAAATGGGAAGTTTCTCAATTCTTTAGTATTTATTTTATTGTTATTTTAAAATGTTTATTGTTTTCTCCGTGATTATTGTTTCTATGCTAATAGAGTATCTCTCTACCTAGTCTGTGATGCTAATACAAAACCCCGAGAACGGGACTAGATGGGTAAAACTGAGGGGTGTTGATAGTAATAAATGAATATTAAAACTGACTTACAAAATAATTAGTATGTGAGTATGGACTAAATGTCGAATGTTTCATTAAAAATTAGAATTTTAATGTTAAATACCTAAATTATACTACAAACACATGTTTGGAGTCATTCATTTAGTCACCGCGTGCGTCAAATCGCCGTCCAACTTGGTACACAAAATAGCATCATTTACTGTATCTATTTTCTGAACCCATTGGCTTCGAACTAGTATCAAATTGTAAACAAATTTATCACGAATTATTACCTTGTTTATAATAATTATGATGAAGGGAGTGACCGATATTTCAATGCACTACCAACGCGTGCCTTAGAAGGCCCTAATCTATACTAATCTATACTAATATTATAAAGCTGAAGAGTTTGTTTGTTTGTTTGTATGTTTGTTTGTTTGTTTGAACGCAAGGATCTCTGGAACTACTGGTCCGAATTGAAAGATTCTTTATTTTTAGGATAGTCCATTTATCGAGGAAGGCTATAGGCTATTTAACATTACGCTACTATCAACAGGAGCCGAGCATGAATGAAATATGTAAAAAGGTTATGAGGTTAAAAATCTTTGACCTAAAGTAACCGAATTTGTTCAAAATTTGAATTGGTACGACCAATTTTCGATAGATAGCGTAGCAACGCGCGCAATTTCAGCTAGTAATATTATAAAGATGAAGTTTTTGTTTATTTGAACGCAAGGATCTCGGGAACTACTGGTCTGAATTGAAAGGTTATTTCTCTGTTGGGTGGTTCATTTATCGAGACAGGCTATAGGCTATTTAACATTACGCTACTATCAACAGGAGTGGAGCATGAACGAGAAATGTAACAAAAACGGGGGAAAATGTAGCTTTTTGAGAGCTTTCGTTGCGTGACAGCATGTGTCTATCTTTTTAAAGGTTGCGTCATTAGAAACTAAGGTAAAAGAGTTTGTTTCAAATTTGAATTTTATTTACACTGTGATTGAGCAACGAACATCCATACAATGACTATCCTATGGATGGATGTTTTTTTTTAACTTGAATAGGTTTACACTTGACCGCCATCTCGCCTAATTCCCGTCGTTCCCGTTATTTTTTCGAGCTAAAAGTAACCTATGTGTTATTCGAGACCATTATCTATCTATGTACCAAATTTCATCCAAATCCCTTCAGCAGTTTTTACGTGATAGAGTAACAACTTCAAAGACTTCAAAGTCTTGAACATCGCCGCAAAATTGCTAGCTTGTCGGGCTTTTATCTTATCGAATACACAATACACTTCGGAGAGTGCGCGACTGATCTGCAAAATTTAATAGCACCTTGCTTCTTTTTCTATCGTACTGCTCGAAGCTCGAGAAAGCGACATCGTTTCATGGATGGTTTTCCAAAGACACGAACAAAGAGGTTTGACTTTACTATTGTGATAAGAACGTCTAGGCTGTGGAATGAGCTACCTGAGTGGATTTTCCCCGATACTTATAATCCTGGTGTCTTCAAGTCGAGAGTGAATCGGTTTCTTCTAGGTAAGCACGCTTCATCGTAGGCCACATCGTCGCTTAATATATGACAATACATTCAATTGTGCCGTTGTTTCACCTAAAGTTCAAAATGTGGTTCGAAATTCGAAATGTTTTTTTTTTAATAACTTGCTTTATTTTTGCATCAAAAACGACAATACATTCAATTGTGCAGTTGTTTCACCGAAAGTTCAGAATGTGGTCCGAAATCTTTTTTTTTAATAACTCGCTTTAGTTTTGCAGCAAAAATGACAACACATTAAATTGTGCAGTTGTTTCACCGAAAGTTCAAAATGTGGTCCGAAATGTTTTTTTTTAATAACTCGCTTTGTTTTTGCTGCAAAAAATGACACTACATTCTATTGTGCAGTTGTTTCACCGAAAGTTCAAAATGTGGTCCGAAATGTTTTTTTTTTAAAGATGTCGCTTTTTTAGAGCTATGAGCTACGAGCCCGTGATACGTAGCATCGACGTTAGGCTCCCGTTGTCGTATCTCCGTTCGGGCTTCGGAGGGGTGCGAGGGGTCGGGGGTTCGCAGGGTTATCGCCGACGTCGAAACTATCGTCTAACGTCTAACCTGAATACCAGGAACAATCGCCGCAGCTCTCTCCATCAAAACTCTATCATTTTATCGCTAACATTATGGCATTTATTGGTCTTATTTTAAATTGGATCTTATTTTGAAGTAGTAGCACTCTTTGTAGAGTCCTCCTGGGGAAGTGCTTATACACCTTTGCCAATTATCCTACCGCCAACCACTAGCCATGTGCAAACGTAAACATTACTGTGTTCCGGTTTGAATAGCAATGTTCCTAGTGCAATTATCGGGCAATTACAGAGATATATCATATTATATCTCTGGGTGACGAGCGCAGTGCAGTGTTATTATCGGGACTCTTCATGTTTGATGGGTGATTTTGTGCTGTTATGAGCAGCCTTGTTCCTTACCATCAAGCGCATGCACTGCTTGTCCCGTCACTCTACTCGCATATTATTAAAAAAAATGTGTGGCCGCGCGGCAGTAGTGAAAAGTACACTTTCTGAAGTATGTCTGCAGTGTTATTATGGATCGTAATAGTAGAATTAATGTAAAAAGATCAGAAATTAGTGTTATATTCTGTTAAAATCATAAAAGTGACACAACGACACAGCAGCGAAGAGCAGCTGACTGTATCTTTCTCGCTTGGGAAGAATCGGCGGTCCCGAGTTCAACCGATCGAGGCTTTTACCTCAGAGCGTTTACAGTCTACGAAAAAATCTATTAGACTACAGACCCGTGAACAAAATTTACGGGTCAAATGAACCACCAGGAGACCTATGTAGGATGATAGAAGGGCGTAAAGTATTAAGATTCAGCACTATGCCGTCACTTGTAAGCTGTCCAACAGAGTGTGATTGAAGAGAGGGGGTTGCAACCCTCTACCATTTCTCCTTGTCGCATGATTTTTGTACGGCATTGCGAAATAATGGATTAGAAGAGGTATTGAAACTGTATGGAACCAATGCCGTACTTAATCAAATGATCAAATTTGCTGTGTAAATTACTCGTACTCTGTAAATTTTACCGGCAAACTAACAATTAAAATGTTAAAATTCATAATTTTTATAGTTTCAATACCTCTTTAATCTATTATTCCGCAACGCCGTACAAAAATAATGCGACAAGGAGAAATGATCGAGGATTGCAACCCCTCCTCTTCAATTGTACTCAGTTGGACAGCTTACAAGTGACGGCATAGTGCTGAATCTTATTACTTTACACCCTTCTATCATCCTACATAGGTCTACTGGTGGTTCATTTGACCCGTAAATTTTGTTCACGGGCCTGTAGTCTACATGTGCGGTGCGACAAAAGAAGTTTTCACAAAACAAAAATAATACACGCAACAACTCACAAAATTACCAAAACGCAAGTAATCTGTTTATACAATTATGGTATTGTTTACATACCAATCATGGTACAAATGATCAATTTGTAATCAATGTGTCTCAATTAGTAGAAACTAATATTATCTCGATATCAGTGCACGTAGCAGCCACAGAGGCGAGTATAAATCTTACGAGTTCATTAGTTATCAGTTCGCGGTTATCTGAATGACCGGCACTCGGGTACTCCAAAATTTATACGATATAGAATCATTCTACACTGACATGCTGATTTATAAATGTTGATAGAATAAGAATAATTTTATTTGCACACAGTAAGTTATATAATACACAAAAACTTCACAAGATGATAGAAAATAATGACAATTTGTTAGCAGTATTTTTGTACATAAAAGACGTTTAGGATAAAGCACCCCACTAAATGTTTGCACTGCTGGGACTCGGGGCCTTCTCTCGCAAGGAGAGAGTCAAGGCCATAATCCACTACGCTGGGTCAACGTCCCAGTGCGGGTTGGTGGATGACACATGACTTCGAAAGATTCTAGGTACATGTCGATTTCCTCACGATTTTTTCCTTCACCGTTTTAAGTTAGCGGCATTACGCACATCAATTTTCAATTTCAATTTCAATTTATTTCTTCGAACCATTATTTTACAAGAAAAACTTGGTAACGTCAATGACAAAAAATAAAATAATAAAACAGTTTAAATACACAATTATCAAAAATGTCAACATTTAAAGTAAGCGGCTGTAAAGAGGCCTTGTCCATATTAAGCAGCTGCAAAAGGGCTTTGTCAAAGATACAATAAAAATAAAAGTGTTTGGATAAAATATGAATAAAAAATTAAATTGTCATGTAAAATTCTTAATCGGTAATTATAATATTTTTTTGTGATATACTCTTTTTCCATACATTCTTATCTTTAATGAAGTCATCAACATTGTAATACGCTTTATCCATTAAATAGGCCTTTACAACATTTTTGAACTTTTTTTCATTAAGACCAGCCAACTGCTCCGGTATGATATTATAGAAGCGAACACAGTTTCCTATAAAAGAATTGTGTGTTTTTTGTAGCCTACATTTAGGAATGTCTAATAAGTTTTTGTGATGTGCTTTAGGGTTTTTTTCAGAGATTTTACTAAAGCTCTCCTGGTTTTTTCTGACATGCATAATGCATTCATAAATATATAGGGATGGAGCCGTTAAAATATTTATGTCTTTAAAAATCTTCCTCAAAGATTTTCTAGCTGGCAATTTATACAAAGCGCGGATTGCTCGTTTTTGCACTATGAAAACGACATTTCTATCTGCTGCCGACCCCCATAACAGGATTCCATAGGCCATAACGCTATGAAAATAGCCAAAATAAACCAATCTAGCGGTGGCAACATCTGATATTTTTCTGATCTGTCGAACCGCATGTGCAGCTGAGCTTAGTTTGTTAGCTAATTGTTCAATGTGCGGAGTCCATTGGAGTTTCGCATCTATGGTAACACCCAAAAAAGTCGTAGAATATACTGGTTCTATAGTTTTATCGAGTAACTTTATGTTGATATTAGGGCTGGCCACATTAGATAGTGTAAATTTGATGCATTTTGTTTTACTCGGATTTAGTGCCAAATTATTTGCGTCGAACCATCTGCAAGCGATATCCAATATTCTATTTATTTCATTAAAATCGTTTATCCCTCGTTTAACTTTAAATAGTAGTGACGTGTCATCAGCAAACATAACTATTTCTATGTTTGTTTGTTTTTTTAACATGAAGGGCAGATCGTTTACATACACAAGGAACAAAAAGGGTCCAAGGATGGAACCTTGCGGTACACCCATTGTCATAGGAAATCCCTTAGATTTATTCCCGTCAATTTCAACAGTCTGCACTCGACCTTTAAGGTATGACGTAATGAGGTCCAAAGCGGGTTTAGAAATCCCATAAAATTCTAATTTCTTCAAAAGTGTACTGTGATGAACGCAGTCAAATGCCTTGGACAAATCGCAAAATACCCCTATCACATCGCGATGATCCTCCCACGCACTCATTATATATTTAGTTAGCTTTACACCCGCATCAGTGGTTGAGCGTCCTTTAGTGAAACCAAATTGATGGTTGTGTAACAAATTGTTTGAGTTAAAGTAATGTAGAAGCTGGTTTAATATTAATTTCTCAAATATTTTACTGATGCAGGGTAATACTGAGACTGGTCTATAATTTTCGGGTTCAACTTTATCACCGGATTTAAATAACGGCACGACTTTACTGTGCTTCATTAAGTTTGGAAAAATACCCTTACTAACGCTAGCATTAAACAATTTAGCAAGATAAGGTGCAATTTTCACGATTATACCTTCCAGTACTTTAACGGACATGCCCCATAAATCTTCGCTTTTTTTTACCTTAATGTCTTTAAAAGTTTTTATTATTCTAGTGGCAGTGACTTCATAAAATTTGAATGCAGAAGAGGGACTATTTAGATTCTCCCTCAACATTGCGTCAGCAAGAAAAGGAGAAGACGACAGATGTTTCGTTGATTCTGAAGGAATTCTTGAAAAATGATGTTCGAACGCATTTGCCATTTCAGATTTGTTGGTGATCATTTTATCACCAATTTTGAGCTTGTCAACTGTATTTATCGCTCTGGACTTTCCAGTCTCTTTGTTTATAACGTTCCATGTGCTTTTTATAACGTTATTTGAGTTTTTAATTTGATTTCGAATGTAAATCGCTTTAGCCTGTACACATATCGCCCTGAAAATACTCGAATACTTTCTGACATGCCTTTTTGTTGCGTCATCAGTGCAATATGTCTTTAGCTCATACAAATTAAATAAATTATTTCTACTTATAAATATTCCTGGAGTAGCCCATTCGGCAAATTTCGGTTTTGAGCCAATATTGACCTGTTTGGTCTGAAAAATATTATTAAATTGAGTATTTAGCATGTCAAAAAATAAATTATAATTAATGTCAACATTATCAATAGTTATGTCATAATCAAAATTATAAAAAAAATTATCTATCACAGTGTTGAATGCTTCAATTCGAGTTTGTGTAATGGGTCTAACTACTTTCTTTTCCGCTGTCTTTTTTGTACCTATCGGAAAAGTAACGCTCAATCCTCTGTGGTCTGACCGAAGTCGATCTAGAATTTCGGAGTGAAGATAGTCACAATTCACGAAAATATTGTCGATACAAGTCGCAGAGCTTCCCGTCTTGGTTGATGCTATCCTTGTTGGTTCTATGAACACTTCTGCCAAGTCGAATGATTGGCATAACAATAATACGCTGTTTTTAGAGCGGGATTCTGTTAATAAATCCGTATTAAAATCACCACACATCACTATATTCTTGCTTTTTTTAGAAACCGTGCTCAAAGCTTCTTCCAAGGCCGTTAAGAAGGTCTCAATGTTGGCACTGGGAGGCTTATACACACATAAAATTATATAAGTGTCTAACTCTACACACGCTAGTTCACAATGACGTTCGATTGTGAACTTTTCAATATCTTTGCGTGTTTTAAATTTGACGCCATTGCTAACAAAAATTAAGCAGCCTCCTCCCATAGCCGTTTTCCGACAAAATACACTACCAACAGAATAATTAGTCAGAAAAAAATTCATCTCAGATTTCTTCAACCACGTCTCAGTAAAACAAATTACATCTGGACGGTTTGAGCATTCTAGGTACAATTCAATCTCTTCAAGTTTACCTAATAAGCGATTTATATTTTGATATAATACATTCAGAGAGCTTGTTTTAAATTCCTTATTTCTAGTTTTTGTGCTGCAAGGGAGACCTTTAATGTTTTGCTTTTTTTTCGAAATATGATAAGGCCTCCCTGTTGTCATACAGGTCAGTTTAAACAATAATTATCATCGACTATTACAATATTCGTTAGTGTTCTCATGTCATTATTTCGTTCATTTAACAAAACAAAAGAAATCAGTTTAGCTAATTTTATTTTTAAATGTCTATGTAACAACTGCTTTTCTTTAGTCAGACTAAAATTGTAAATAAATTTGTTTATGTCAAGTAACAAAAAATCTTGACCTCTATTAGAGAGTAGATTATGCAAGATTACATTTAAGGAATATATCTTCAGATTTTCTTTATCGGTCAATGATGGGGAATACGGAAATGTACACAGTACAACTTTACCAGTTGTCCCTCGACTATGGAATGTTATTAGGGATTCAATACATTTTATAAGACTATTCTTACTTACTCCTCCCGTGTTGCCCACCATTATCACAATGTTTGAGTTTTGTACAAATTTACTGAGCACTATTCTATCTATTAGTTGTTTAAAAGTAGTGTTAGGGACGCATGTGTTAGTGACGGTAAGTTGATTTCTTATATTGCTGAAGATGTCTCCCATGCCTAAACCAATTTCATCACAGAAGAATTCAACGCTATTACACTTTTCGAAGTTTGGTTTACTTGTGTCTATTTTTGTTACATTGGTCATATAATCAGTGGGCATAGTCGTCTCAATCGCAATCTGTTGGCTATTTAGCGATTCATGTTCGATTAACGATGATAAATGGTCCACTGTATGGTCGTCTGAAGATTGATTATTTGCTAAAAACTTGTGTATGTCTGATGAAACATCCATCTCAGAGAGTGATTGTCTTTGCTTTGAAGGACTCATGCCTATTAAACTATTCATGGCTTTTATTAGTTGTTCGATTTCTCGTTGAGCTAAGCTATATTTGTGGTTTAAATCCTTTAGTTGTACTTCTAACGTATCGATTAAATTTGAATCACTTCGAATAAATAGTGGTGCGTGGTATTGAACCCGGGATCTCCGGATCGGTAGTCGCCGTTCTCCCGAATAGACCAGCCGTAACTTGCTTGCTTGATGATAATGTTGTGTCGTTGCAGCCGAAGCTGATGGACGGCACGTACATCAAGGAAGGTCGCGACTCGTCGCGGTCGACATGGCTGCTATTCTCGCCGCGCGCGGAAGACGGCGCCGGCGCACTCGCGCGGTTCCTCGGCGTGTTTTCGGCGCATGGCGTCAACCTGTCGCACATCGAGTCGCGGTCGTCGGCGCGCCGCCCCGGCTACGAGTTCATGGTGGAATGCGAGCACGGCGCTGGCGACTTCGGCGCCGCCCTCGCTGAGCTGCGACGCTCCGTCGGCTACCTCAACATCATCTCCAGGAACTACAAGGACAACCGCGGTAAGATACTGTTTGCTCCGCTGGGGGCATCGCCGAAATGTGATGTGCAAAATTTTTTTGAAGTGACTTTTTCTAGCGCATCACATACCTACCTACAGATTTTCCATGGGCTGTGAATTGAGCGCGTCACGTTCGAAAATGAAAGAAATTGCAACCCTCGATCGTTTCTCCTTGTCGCATGATTTTTATACGGCGTTGCGGAATAATAGATTAGAAGAGGTATTTAAATTATAAAAATAAAAAAATATATTTTGTAATTAGGTATTAGTTTGTTGGAAAAATTCATGATTTTCCAACAATTAACAGAGTAAATTTAGTCAATTGATTATGTACGGCATCGGTTCCATACAGTTTCTATACCTCTTCTAATCCATTATTTCGCAATGCCTTACAAAAATCATCCGACAAGGAGAAATGGTCGAGGGTTCTAACTTCAACTTCAACTGCACTCAGTTGGACAGCTTACAAGTGACGGCATAGTGTTGAATCTTATTACTTTATACCCTTCTATCATCCTACATAGGTCTCCTGATGGTTCATTTGACCCATACATGTTGTTCGCGGGCCTGTAGTTTATTTGAAGTCTGATTGAAAACATTGCTTCCGGTTTTAATGGAAATCTTTTACAAAAATTACTAAGCAGAGAGGTCAATTGTCTTATATCGTAGCGTAGTGCTAATGTTATTGATAGTTATTCAATATGATAGGTACATCTGAATTACACTCGATCAAATCCTTATAAAGCTTACCCTTAACTTTTTTGTTCAACGGGCACACTCCCTGGTTCTGGTACTTTTCTCGGGGTACCGATACTCCGACAAAACAATCTGTTCTTGGTATGAGCTAGGAAGCGAGGCTGTCACCCCTGACATAATTATATGTGTATCGGTCCCACAGCTGCCGTGCCGTGGTTCCCGCGCCGCATCCGCGACCTGGACCGGTTCGCAAACCAAATCCTCTCCTACGGAGCAGAACTAGACTCGGAACACCCCGGTTTCACGGACCCAGAGTACCGTGCGCGCCGCAAACAGTTCGCAGACATCGCCTTCCACTACAAGCACGGACAGCCGCTGCCGCGCGTACAGTACACCGAGCAAGAAGTGGCCACCTGGGGAGCCGTGTTCCGCCGTCTAGAAGCGCTGTACCCTACCCACGCCTGCAAGGAACACAACCACGTGTTTCCCCTACTCATTGAAAACTGCGGCTACCGCGCTGACAATATCCCGCAGCTCGAAGACGTCTCTAACTTCCTTAAAGGTAAGCCTCTGTCATGTTGTAATATCCTTCGCTTTCCGCTACTTTCCGCTTTGCCAGCCTTTTGTTTTCACGTCATCGAACTAACGAAACCCATCTAGGTATATACGAATAGACTATGTCTCTTGGTCTAGTTTATTCAACTATTCATTGTCTCACTCAAATGATACGATTAAAGTAAGAATATACAATTCATTACGCTTATAAACTGTTCTTGAAATTTCGCTATTAACCTCTATCTATTAACACGATCAGCCCGGAACGTACTGAATCACTCGATTTATTTGTTACCACGTAAAGCGAACGCTACGGTGTTAACCAGCTGAACAATACAGTCCTAAGGACGGATCGGTACGGCCTGCGGTACGACACACATATCGTTACTGCGATTTAGTAATACATAGGCGGCACTAGCGACATCTAGTTTGATTTTATAACATGAATACTGAACGCCATCTGAATGGTGGTTTGAAGTTTTATGCACCACCCGTTTCCCGGGTCCGTAGACCGTCCATACTACTATGGACTACTAGTAGAGGTGAACAGAGTTTAAGAATAGAGTGTTATCCGCAGACTGCACGGGGTTCTCGCTGCGGCCGGTGGCGGGGCTGTTATCGTCTCGCGACTTCCTCGCGGGGCTGGCGTTCCGCGTGTTCCACAGCACGCAGTACATCCGCCACCACTCGCGACCGCTGTACACGCCCGAGCCTGACGTGTGCCACGAGCTGCTCGGCCACGCGCCACTCTTCGCCGACCCCGCCTTCGCGCAGTTCTCGCAGGAGATCGGGCTCGCCTCGCTCGGCGCGCCTGACGACTACATAGAGAAGCTGGCAACGGTACGTCTCCCAATTGCCGTCTATGTTCAAACCTTAAAAAGTCGAAATATCTTTAACCGACTCCAAAAAAGGAAGAAGTTCTCAATTCGGTTGTATTTTTTTTGATATGTATGAACGCGGTAGCTCCCCCAATTGGAAATCGATTTTGATGTTTCTGTTTTTGTTTAGTAGATACAGTGGTTCAGTGAGTGACCAAGCGTGTGTTGTCCGCAGTGCTTCTGGTTCACCGTGGAGTTCGGGCTGTGCCGACAGGAGGGTCAGCTTCGCGCATTCGGCGCGGGTCTCTTGTCTTCCTTTGGGGAGCTGCAGTATTGCCTCACTGACGAGCCAGAGCTGCGTGAGTTCGACCCCGAGACCACGGGCGACACCAAGTACCCTATCACCACCTACCAGCCCGTCTACTTCGTCGCCAACAGCTTTGAAGACGCCAAGGAAAAGATGATGTAAGTCCGAGTCTCGATCAAAGGCGAATCACATCCGACCCGACAAAACTTGAGAAACCATTTCTGACGACGAATATCTGAGGCGCCTTGTCGGAAATCAATTCAGGCTATATTTATTATTAGATAATACGCATGATGACTAAAAAAAAAAAATTAGTCTGTCAGTTAGATTATTAAAAAACTAGCGGCCCGTTCCGGCTTCGCTCGGAAATAACCTAGACACTATATGCAGCGCCATCTGCCGGTCTTATTTGTGAATATAAACCATCTTCGAATACACACACAAAAAAAAAACATTCAGATCGGTCCCGTCGTTTAGGAGTTCACTGTCAAATGATTAAATTACTAAAATGGCTATAAAAAACAGGGGTTGGTGATAAAAGTGTAAAAATTTAGGGTTGTGTGTATTTTTTAACGCCACATTATAAAAAAATAAAAACAATTTTTTTTTACGAAAAATTAAAAAAAAATGTTTGGGGTGAACAACTCCTAACACTTAGGGGTATGAAAAATAGCTAGTAGCCGATTCTCAGACCTACTGAATATGCATATAAAATTTTGTTAAGATCAGTAAAGCCGTTTCGGAGGAGTAAGGAAACAAACACTGTGACACGAGAATTTTATATATAAGAAGATATTGTACACATATTTTTTCTTTTGTTGCACAAACAAAACCAGCTTCAGTTTGGTGTCAGATGCTTGAATGGTGTTGTGTGTGAAATGTCCACCAATATTTATTTTTAACTAGCGGCCCGGCCCGGCTTCTCCACTAAGCAGATGATAGCCTATAGCACTTTGGGATCACGTACATGAATGAAACGTGGCTGAAAAGTTTTTTAAATTAGTCCAGTAGTGCCTGAGATTAGTGCGTTCAAAGCAACAAGCTCTTTTATGATATTACGCTATGCCTGTAATTTCACTGGAAACGTGGGCAATGTTTCCTGTGAACCGGAACACAGTAATGTTTGCAAATAACTGCTAGGCGGTAGAATAACTGGCAAAGGTATGTCTAGGCGGACTCTGTCAAGAGCCCTACAAATACAAAACAACATACACTACTGACTTTATTATGGTGGTTTGTGACATGGCGGTTTGTGACATCACGTTTTCGTTTAAATTGTACAATGTATATAGAGTTGACGTCACTCGAAACTTCGAAGAACTGTATCTTCGTCATTTATTGTTTTTAAAGCAAAATATATTTTAAACGAAAACGTGATGTCACAAACCGCCATGTCACAAACCACCATATGTAGTCAGTAGTGTATGTTGTATTGTATTTGTAGGGCACTTGACAAAGTCCGCCTAGACATACCATTGCCAGTTATTCTACCGCCTAGCAGTTATTTGCAAACATTACTGTGTTCCTGTTCACTGGAAACATTGCCCATGTTTCCAGTGAAATTACAGGCATAGCGATAAAACATCTTTTATCTCTATTCGACGAGCGCAATGCAGTGCTAAGAAATTATTTAAACTCTTCAAGTTACAATAGCTGGGTGTCACTGTGCTGTTACGAAAAAGGCGTTTTTTTTTAAATAAAGAGTGTCGAGACGAGCAGGACATGTGCCTGATGGTAAGCAACATGCCTGCCACATAACAGCACAGTGACACGCAGCTATTGGAACATGAAGAGTCCAAATCATTACCTAGCACTGCACTGCCCTCGTCACCCAGAGATCTAAGTTGTTATATCTCTAAGCCCTGTAATTTCTCTGGAAACATTGCCCTTCAAACCTGAACACAGTAATGTTTGCACATTACTGCTTGGCGGTAGAATAACTGGCAAAGGTGTGGTACTTCCTCAGGCGGACTCTGCTAAGAGTCCTACCACTACTAAAGGTAAGGCATGTTGGTAACCATCAGACACAGTCATGTTCTGCTCCTCTAGTCACTCTATCATCATCATCAGCCGCAAGACGTCCACTGCTCAACATAGGCCTCCCCCCTAGATTTCCACAACGAACGGTCCTGCGCAACCTACAACCAGCGGGTAGCAGTCAATCTTTACAATAAAAAAATCTCGTTGCGTGTGTTGCAGTAAGTTCGCGCAGACCATCCCCCGAGGGTTCGGCGTGCGCTACAACCCGTACACCCAGAGCGTGGACATCCTGGACTCGACGCGTCAGATGCGCGACCTCCTGTGCGGCGTGCGTCAGGAGATGGACTTGCTCATCGGCGCCATGGACAAGCTGTAACCGCCCCAGGAACTACGACTACTACATCCTCCGTCAACGTCGTGTGAATGCTTCGTAAAGGAAATATGCTAAACGAGCGGAGCGCAAGCCGAAACGTTCTGCTCGTGTGTAAAGTTTGGACGTACAACGAGCCTACAATAAACACTCTCCTCGAACATAGTTTTCGAACTGCAGATTCCTTTGTTTTCGTCAAAAAACAGACAATAGGCAGATCACAGTCGAGCACAAGCCAAACGCTCGAAGCGCGCTCGTTCGAGACTCCCACATTTGACGAATTTTGGCTCAGCTCGTGCTTCGTTCGTCTAGCTTATAAAATCCACCTTAATGTTTGAAGAAAATATCGGCATCCACTGGAACTGCTGCCTCATTTTTTACATTTGGTAACATTTCCGCGACATATCGTGAATGTTAGTGTTACTGCTTCGTCTGCTGGTCTCGGCCCTAGCCCGTGTCCACAGCTACACGGAATTTTGCTAAGCCGCCTTCCCTAAGTCTCCGGAAATCGTGTCTCCAATTCACTTCGATACATTCCAGTCTGCGATCACCACGCGGACATCTCCTGCCATCTCAACACGTCTTTGTATATTTATATTACCCTATCTAGAAATCTTTCTTGAAATCGGCATTTGTATAAAACAAAAGGGAGTTGACAAAAGCCGATTTTCTTACCTTATTTGGAACCTATATTTTACCTAGCTATGATAATATTTTATTTTGTACTTGGCGTAGTACTGTAGCGTGTTTTGATAGGTTATTATAGTGAAGCGTTAATTTCGTGAATGGACCCAGATAAACGTTTGTATTGAATGTTATTAATCATAGACAATAAATTATTGTTCTTTTGTTACAATTATTGTTCTGTGGGTGCTTATTGTTCAAACAGTGTAGAGCTGAGATAGTTTCGTCAATGTATCTTTGTATATTTGTCTAGCAGATATCAATATTAATAAAGATGCTTGCCCGTTAGAGACATATTTATTATAAACAAAGGTCTGCGGACGATGTGTAAGTTTAAGGTTAAGGTAATTATGTAAATTCTTTCAAAATTTTATATTATACTGTAAGTAGTTTAAGATTGTTAAGGAAGTAATACTCAAAATAAACACTTAACAAAATGTTTATGGTTTTCAATTGCGACCAACCCCAAGCCCCAACGTCTCTAAGAAAGGTGTAAATTTCACCGTGAAGTTTTCAACTATAAAAGTACTACCGTCTGTTTTTAGGGTTCCGTAAAACGTAAAAACGGAACCCTTATAGATTCGTCATGTCTGTCTGTCTGTCCATCCGTATGTCACAGCCACTTTTTGGCGAAACTATGAGAACTACACTGTTGAAACTTGGTAAGTAGATGTATTCTGTGAACCACATTAAGATTTTTACAAAAAAAAATATAAAAAATAAAAATTAGGGTTGCCCCCCATACTGAGAACTGAAACTCAATTTTTTTTTATCAAACCTCCACGTATGGGTTGTCTATCGATAGGTCTTTAAAAATGATGTTGAGGTTTCTATTATAATTTTTGTCTACACTGAATAATTTGCGCGAGAGACACTTCCAAAGTGGTAAAATGTGTGTCCCCCCCCCCCCCTCTAACTTTTAAAGTAAGAGAATGAAAAAACTAAAAAAAATATACGATGTGCATTATCATACAAACTACCAACGAAAATTGGTTTGAACTCGATCTGATGAGTAGTTTTTTTTAGTACGTCATAAATACACTATTATTAAAACTTCGATAAAAGTTACAACGAACTATGTGTACTATGTAATGTATATTATGTTACTTGTTGCAAAGGAACCCTTCATGGGCGTTCCAACTCGCACTTGGCTACTTTATTATTTACATAAAGCGTGAGATTTTACCAAAATGTATGGTAGGTTAGGTTAGTCTGACGAAGTTAGATTCTGAAATAACGGTATTTATAATCCTACGGTAATGTCAATATAAGAGTAGGACTCTATTATTCGATCTCTCTAGATATAGGCCAAAACGAAGTACGTTTACGTACCAATAATATTTTTCCCGGCTCCCAACTGTGGAGGACTGTGTTTCTCGTAAGTTTTTATAAATTACGGCTGTAATTTTTGTTGGATCTGGTACTGCAAGTTGGTCACATTTTCCAAGACTCAGTTTAAAATCTAGCCTCCGTTATCTTTCCAATCAAACCGTAAGCTTAACAGCTTAACATTTAAAGTGTTGGGCAATACTTTGCAGTACATTTGCTCTAACATTTCTGTAGGCGTCAGTGCATCGAGCAATACTTTGCAGTACATTTGCTCTAACATTTCTGTAGGCGTCAGTGCATCGAGGCATCAGGGAACAATACCGTGTCTTTGGCTGACGCCATGACCGTCGCCTTGGCTCGATTAATTGTAGTCTGTTGTTGAGTTGATGAAAATTATCAAAATCCATAATTCCATAACGAAATTTTGTATTTTTGAATGGTCTTATCGCTTATCGTAGACGGCAGGCGGCAGGGTCGCCGACACGACTGCGCTCCCCTGTTGGCTGTTGGGTTCCTTCAGGTTGCACGGTTCCAAACAGCATCAGCATCAAACAGCTTTAAGTCTCTGGGACGTTTAGTTTAGGCAACGAGTCTTCAGAATCAACGCTGATATTTATTATTTTTCTTTATGGTATAGTCAATCAAACCGTAAGCTTAATAGCTTAAGTTTTAAAGTGTTGATCAATACTTTGCAGTACATTTGCTCTAACATTTCTGTAAGCGTCAGTGCATCGAGGCATCAGGGAACAATACCGTGTTTTTGGCTGACGCCGTGACCGTCGCCTTGGCTCGGTTAATTGTAGGCTGTTGTCGCGTTGATGCAAATTATCGAAATCCATAATTCTATAACAAAATTTTGTATTTGTATTATATGTGACCGAATGGTCTTATCGCATACGGCAGGCGGCAGGGTCGCCGAAGCGATTGCGCTCCTCTGTTGGGTTCCTTCAGGTTGCACGGTTGTTTGCCCAGCATCAAACAGCTTTTAGTTTCTGGGACGTTTAGTTTAGGCAACGGGTCTTTAGAATCAACGCCGATATTTATTATTTTTCTTTGTGGTACTTATAGAGTGACGGGCGGATCAGGACATGTGCTTGCCTGATGGTATGCAACACACCTGCTTATA
Source organism: Ectropis crepuscularia (assembly GCA_963693475.1). NCBI lineage: Eukaryota > Metazoa > Arthropoda > Insecta > Lepidoptera > Geometridae > Ectropis > Ectropis crepuscularia. The sequence goes on from OY856338.1 coordinate 35,098,910, forward strand.
CCAACACAGGATACACACACAGCTATTTGAACATCAACAGTCCAAGTCATTACCTGGCCCTACACTGCGCTCGCCACTCTGAGATATATTCTCACTGGAAAAATTGTTCTTCAAATGGAACTAACTCCTGTACTGTTTGCATAGCATTGCTTGGCAGTAGAATAATGCGCAATGGTGTGGTACTTATCCTGGCGTACTCTATAGAGACTCCTACCACTATAGGAACAACGAAGTACTTTGAAAACAACACAGACAGATTATAGTACTGCATAGTCAACCTAACCCTGGGTAAAACAGTGTGACTGCGATTATCGACTTCTCTTTGCCGAACCAATCCAAAAAGTATGTTATCGTGTGGAATTTTATCAAGGTCGTCTTTTTTTTAAACAAGAGTAGGTAGTATATTGTACCAGAAATGAGTTGAGATGAAATACATACATCTCCAGCAGTTATGTCTTCACGGCTTCCCACCACCCGAATCTCTTCGTAGTCTGACCATCCGATTACTCGACAAGCTCGGCACCCAGTTCCTCTGTCGACGACGGCCGATACTGCTAATGAGTGGGTCTACCACCTAACTAAAACTATCTTAGCTTTGATATTACTTTCTCTTTTCTATTCACTTGAAATTATAGAGACAGCAATAGCAAAGCAAAAGCTGATTTAGGCGGTAGAAGGGCCGGGCGACCCCATAGACGCCACTTCATCGGTAGTGCTGGGGTTAGTTACACACTTTTATACCTCATTCCAATTCTCTGTGAATAAAAGGTAAACAAATCGATGTCACTCAAAATATGACAGACCAGCATTTCTCAACCATTGTTTTACAAGATAGTTTGTAGTACCTTTCATTGCTTGCCCTTTTAAATTTTCGCCGCATAAAAAGGCTAAATATATATGTATGCATATCATAAACACCCAAATAAATGTTCCCACTGCTGCTGGGACTTGGAACAATCAACACATTACCGCTGTAAAAAATCGTCAGGCACAAGAATCTGCAATTGCTGAACATTTGATTGATGCTAAAACTGGTCATTGGATCGAGATCCACGACCCGAAGGTTCTATCTACCGAATGTCATTACTACGCAAGAATGGTTCGGGAAGCATTGGAAAATAAAAAACATAGGTATATATTTCAACTACGACGCGATGACCACGATGTCAATAACCGAAAACTAACCAGTTTACGGTTATCGGCGTCGCGAAATCCTCTAATAAATAAATGTGTGCATAGCGCACTTAGTTTGGAGAAACCTGGTGATATGGTTAGTCTTGTGTGTAGTGTTAGTCACCGTGCAATTTTTGAAGCCCAAATGAGGGTAGATGGAGATTTCCTCTCATTTCATAATGAGAATATGGCGGGCATACGTACATTTATTTCCCCCACGTAAAAAAAGGAAAGGCAAAGCATTTGAGTTCGGAGAAGAATGTAACACTAGAAGAAAAGTAATTTAGATGTTTCCTTATGTGAAAACGTTCCTTTTATTTTTAACAATAATTAAATAAGACTGGCCTCGTGGCTTAGTTGGTAGTAGCTCTACCTGCGAAGCCGAGGGTCGTGGGTTCGATTCCCACCCAGTGCAAATATTTGTGTGATGAATTCAAATGTTTGCACTGTGTCTGGGTGTTTCTATGTATAATAAAAATTTATTTCAAACTATATAAGTATTATATCAGCTATCTGGCCGCCATCACACAAGCTTTGCATAGTTTGGGGTCAGATGGTATTGTGTGTAAATTGTCCACCAGTATTTATTTATAAAAAAAATATCTCGTTCGAATTGTCCTCGTACTACCCAAAACTGATCATTACACTATGACGTAATATTCTGTAAACACATACAAAAGTTTCGATCAAAATAACACAAAATGTATGTCATTTTAGAGTGAAAACTATACATGCTTTTGATAGTAAACAGCGTAATGTGGAACACGTATTTAGAGGTTTGCGATTTTCTCTCAACTCGTTACGACACAAGAAACCTTTTTCTCGGAGTTCTTTAGTCATACTCTTACTCTTTTATTGATAACGAGTAGTTGCATGTCATATTCAAGGTATTCAAATATTACCAATACAAGTCAATAATTTAAAAAAAAGTAGACGTCAATTTAAAATCCCATTACAATAAAAATCAAATAATACATTATATTAAAATCAAATTACATTATAATTAAAAATTCTAAATTAATGACAAAAATAAATAGAGTAAAATTAATCCATACTGGAATATAATGGAAATGGGCATTTTCACAATATGGGCATGATGGGCAATATGGGTATGTTAGAAAAATAGGCGCGTACTTAATAAGAATAATTTGATGAAAAGAAGTATAAATGTCTTGAATGCAACATTGAGAGTTTGAGAAACACAGATCAAATTGCTAGTACTTAAAATCATATTTCTATCATCCTACCATTACTTTATATAACTTTTAAAATAAGATAGTATAGAATTATTTGATCAATACAAATCTAAGTATATGGTATTTAAGATCGCAATAAAGTCGAATTCTATTTGTGAAAAATATTTTAAGGCTATTTCATAAAAATACTAAGATTAAACGATGTTTATGTTATGGTATCACCTTTGTTTTGGTTTTCTACACAGCTTATTGGAATGCACTATAGTAAAGGTGCCACTTACCAACCACACAGCTCCCTTACACTCGCCGGCGCCGTTATTAAGTTTTCGCCAATAATAAATCAGCCGACATTAGCATCAGACCATCAATCAACCGACGTACTCTTTAAATCCCTCAACGACAATAAGTCGGATGACATCAGTAACCAGTTAACAACACAGTTACAACCAGTAAGCAACAGATATCCCTTTACCAATAGCCAGTCAGTCAACAACAGTTCCCTCTTGACCAGTAATAAATTAATCAGTCATTTGACATTAGAAATGTCCTTAAATTAAGTCACCTGACATCAAATAATTAAAAATATAGGATACTATAAGCCCTCTTATCTAGTCTTTCTCTAGGTCTATAATAGTTAAGATCTTATTACTTTAGTGACATTTGGCACATGAAAAATTTTGGGCTCAGTCCAGTGTCCTCGGATTCAGTCGCAGCTCATTCCCATAGCTGGGGCTACGAGCCTCTTTCTAATTAAAGATTGTCAATAATATAAGCAATATCTGGTACGGCTGTCTTGTCAGCTGAGCTTAGTTTATCATCGACACTCAAAAACAATCCTCATCAATAACATCGCAAGGGTGAAATGAAACAGTAGTTTGCATCAACATAATATATTTAAATATTTGCGAAGCGCAGAGCGAAGCTCTCGGCGGTGCGGAGACAGCCGGAGGAGATAGCTTCGCCCCACTCTCCGAGCCTTACTGCTAACTCATAAATAACGAAACTATACATGTACACGAGTTTAATACATCGGAGCGGCCTATGTACACGGGGGTCGGCGATATCAGTGAGGAATATAATTACCACTAAGGTGTTCTGGGCGCGACGCCTGCGCTTGTCTCCTACCGAATTGAACGGACATCCGTCCAAAAATCGTAAAAATTGTCAAACGCATTTATAACTCTCATAAGGAAAAACTGTGTACCTACCACACAGTTACACAGCTCCCCGAAAGTCGGTAGTCGGTCACACACATTCGTAGGTAACGTTTTACAATATTTGCGTTGAACATGTAACCACGGCATGTGTGCCTCACGAACTGGAGTCATGGTTAATTTAAAACAAGGAAAATTCGTAAGGAACGTCGGCGCAGGCGCCGCGTTGGAACACGCTCTAACAGATCCTACGACAAGAAAACGACGAATTCTTACTTAACTAGTTTAGAAGTTGTATTGCTATAGTTTAGTATCGAAGACACCGCGCGCGGGATCGCAAAATTGTATCAACTATATAATAACACTACGTGTTTGACCAGGGAGTCGCGACTATCCATCAATCCATCACGCAATCTTTGTTTAGGCTATATCATCATAACTTTCTCGTAACGTCTTCGGCAGACGCGACTCCCGGACCACAACATTGCCGGTACCAGTATATTTTACTTCAAATGTTTTCTCTTCCTTTTCGACTTCGATAGCATTTGTATCTCACCAGCCTTTCTACCGCCTAACTAAATCGGCTATGGCTTTGCCATTGATGTCTCTATTATTTCCAGCGAAAACAAAAGAGAGAGCAGTATCACAGCTATGGCAGTTTTAGTTAGGCGGTAGACCCTCCGGTGCCGTGTGGCCCCCGCCGCGCCGCGCCGTCTGTCAGACCGGCTTTGATTCTCCGCTCGGCTCTTTTCCTTAACGCTTCTTGAAGTATACCGTACGCGTCGTTCGCATTCAGAACGAGAACATAAAGCATCCGTACGAAGGGCAGCAGTCAAGAAGTACTGTGTTTTGCGCGGATGGATGTCGGTGCGTACCGTTCCAAGCGCGAGCGCGCGCCAACTTATAATGAACCTTATCACAGAACTGTCATAAATAAATAAATTATATGCTTTATACAATAAATACTAGAATTATGGAACGGTCGCCGCGACGCCCGTAACCTACGGCCGGAGAAGGGCGCTTCCTCCGGTGGTGCTGCGATTTGCGAGTAATGACGTCACCGGTCCTGAACCTCGTCCATCTTCACGAGTGACGTCATCTGGCCGTCCACCTCCATCTTACGATATGCGCGGAGAATATGAAGCAAGGTAGCTTGCACAAACGTAGCCTGTGCTGTAGTAACGTCAGTTAAGTTACGCAACTCTGAAGTTCATCCGTTGTAAATCATTTACGGCTTAGTTGCCTCTAGATGTTGCAGCGTATCGCACGAAATTGCGTGAAACCCGCAACACTACTCTGCGGACAATATTTGGATGCAAGTGTGGTAGTGAACTCTCTTTCTTTTTCTGACGTGTGACGCAGGTGCGAGAGCTGTTTACCGACGATGCCAGAAAACTCGAGAATGTGTCGTATCAATCGGCTTCAGTTACTGATGTCATTTGCACCAGTAGTACAGAGGCATCTGTATGGAAGCAACAGTTGAGATGACCATCCACAGACTGAGCTCAGTGCAGAGTCCTCCGCTCTTATATCACGATGGCCGTAGGAGATCCCAGCTCGCGACGACCGGGTGTTCCATGCTCGTGGCGCGCACTTATAATTATATATTATTATATACAGTTATAACAACTAAATATTCGTTACAATTTAGATAAGACGTGAACGCCCGTCAGAAATCTACAAAGCGACACGATGGGGAAATATTCCGTAGAAACTTCTCTCAACGGCATCATTGCTGGTACAATGCTTTTAGAGTTCGTTCCGAATTTGAAATTGTTCCCCTCGGTAAGTAATCTTTTAGGCCACAAATGAAATAGCATTATTTCAGGCTTAGTATCCTGTAACAGTGTAGGTACGCGTTCGTACTCTGAGAACGAAACACTTCCATTTTAGGCGCTCGCGTTTTTAACAAACAGATGTTTCTGTGAGGTCACATGATCACTACTAAGAGTAACGTAAGTCCATTAGTTCTCCGGCCAGGCGGGTGTGGGGCGAGGGAAGCCGTCAGCTGGTGACGTCACGGGGGCGCTCACACTTCCCCCTGCATGCAGTGCACCGACGAGTCCTCCGAGAGCTCGTCCATTGAGGAATCCGTGAACGAGGTGCCATCTGAAAAACCAACAACAGCACTTTATGTCACCAATCTAGAAAACATTTCTACCATTTACATGTACCTTCCACATGTAAATGAAAAAAAATAGGCGAACTGCTAACACAAGTTATATTTCACGTGAAGAGGGTAAGGAAGGGTCTTTAATTGGCTGTCCCCGTGTTGTAGGCCTAACTACTCCTTAAGGATTGAACCGGGAAGGCAAGTATCAGGAGCGGTGCTGCCCCTGGCTTGACGAGTTTAAACCGTCCCCAGACTTCATACCCAATATGACGTAGGTGATTTAATGATTTAAAGTTTAGTTTTTGTTTTGTTGTGTTACAGTTTAAGGGTTTATATTATTATTATACGTATAGTAATTTAAATACTGTAGCAAAAATAAAAAAGGAACAAGCGAGTATAATTAATATTATGATTTGATGCTAATTTTTCTGCCGAATTACTGCGCTACGGAATGCGTTAACTGCATTTTGCCAACAGTGCACATCGTTTTGGGAAAAGGGTTTAGAACTTACAAAAAGGTGATGGTATTCGGACGTAAACTATAATAGTAAAAAATATTTTAAAAGTGGTGGTAATCCGTAAAAAACGAATTTACCTTATAATAAATTTGTAACCATTAATCGTAAGTGCAACGGAGCGGTGGGCTGCACGCAGGACTCAAGTAAGTAGCGTGCGCCATTTGTAGCAGTCGATCTAGAACTCACGGGTGGGCTGCATGGACCAGCTGCAGTGATTTTGATTTTTAGTTAGAGAGTTAAAGAGCTGTCGGGTTTTGATTTTTAGTAAGAGAGTTAAAGCGCTGTCGGGGTACTGCTAAAGGGCGCGACAATCCAGTGGGTCTACCGCCTAACTAATTCTTTTTTGGTTTTGCTCTTGCAGTCTCTGTCATTTTAAAATAAAGAAAAAAGAGAGCAATATCAAAGTTAAGATAGTTGTAGCTAGGCAGTAGGCTCTCAGGTTGTTTCTTCCGTGTGGTGTAAATCTGTCAGTAGCAGAGACTCACCGATAGGCACGAAGGGCGGCTTGTTCTGGAAGGAGTAGGTGAGGTGCAGGTTGATGGGCCGCCCGAACCCCGCCTCCGCCTCTCGCGCCAACACTGCGGACAATGGCAGCGTCACGCCGGCGCCGGACCCAGCCGCGGCCGGGACGGGCCCGGGCGTGGCCGGGACTGGCCCGGGTAGACCAGGACGGGCCCGGGCGCGACTGGCCCGGCCCGGTACCCCAGAAACACAGTCGCTGAGCAACACACTCGCAAAAACATACATAACATTAACACTCTATGTTTAAACCCCACGACGTCACAAGTTTATCGAAGCTTAGAATGCATCTAACAATTAAAGAACATAACATTAATACATTTTCGTTGAAGAACAGACCTGAACTTATTATGAATTATTTAATATGAATTTCGAGTAAAGATACCGTGGACGTCTCCACAGTATCGTCACTCGTGCAGTTACAATTCGCATCGTGGTCAGTAATGAAAATAATAATAGCTACTGTCCGACAGATCAGACGATACCGAGGGAGATGGAGGAGCTCGTCGCCTGTCTCGCCGCTTGCATGATTGTGGACGCTATGACGTCGCTCGCGTTGAGTCACATCCGACTTCTCGAAGAAGAGAACAACTCGGAACTCCTAATTCTCCTAGAACAGAGAGGTTCAGTCGGGTCGGCGTGAGATACTAACGTGGCGTCTGTTTGTTCTTTCCGGAGTGTTGGTGCTTCTTCTGGCGGGCGCGGCTGTTCTGGAACCAGACCTGCGTGACGCGCTTGCTGAGGCCGGTGACGTGCGCGATGCGCTCCAGGTCCTGGCCGTCCGGGTTGGAGTCCAGCTGGAAATTTGCCTGTAGCACTTGCAGTTGCTCTTCTGTGAATGTGGTGCGAACGCGCTTCGCCTTGCTCTTGTGGTAGCCTTCCGAGTCGCACCCGTCTGCAACCACAGTGAGGCGTCACTCGCAACTCGTGCCACCGCGGACCTCTACAGTTTTGGTTTTTTATTGTGGTAACTAAAACAGTGTATGTCGCCAAATGCCGTGGCCAAATCTCGCGAACGTCTTATAATTGTCATGCCAAAAAACCAAAACTCTCAAGGTACAGTGGATTATAAAATAAGCGGAGTTGAGGAAAAATGCGCATATAGATTATGAAAATTTTGACAAGTAGGTTGGTATCCTTATGGATAGTTAATTAGAAGGAACCGTAGTAGGGTAGATAGACCGTTAAGGTCGCAGAAAAATGTGCACGTGCGAAAGTGGTAGCAGTGGTGGTGATGCAGATGTCGCAAGCGGAGGAAAAGAAGGCGGTACTCACCGTCGGAGGAGAGCGAGCCACCGTCGAGGGTCTCGAGGTAGTGCGGCTTGCAGAGCACGCGGTCTTCGTGCAGCGCGAAGTGCTCGCCGGTGGAGAGCTGGCGGCCGCAGGCGTCGCACGCGAAGCACGCGAGGTGGTACACCTGCGCGCGCGCCTTGCGCACCCAGTCCGAGGCAGCGATGCCGCGGCAGCACTTCGAACACTTGGCGCCGAAACTCCTGCGCACAAACGACTACACTCGCCGCGGATCACACCGCTTTCCCGCGCGAGACCTCCCCACGCTCAGTCGCTTGACTGGACTTCTATTACGAGGATCCCGGGCACGATAGTGACAACAGTATATAGAGCAATAAAGCTCGCTTTATTCTTCTAAATACATGTCGTCGTGGGTGTGGTGACGTGATGATATAAATGAGTAACCCAAAGCCAAGATCGTTCTGAAGATCATGACTGGTTTATAAAACTCTAAATGGCATTGTTGTGGTCACCATACCCCGGCAGAATTTCATCAGTTTTTATCCTGCAAATATTTAGAAGAGATTGGACGGGGCGACATGTAAAATTGTTTAAATATACAAAGGATATTTCGCAACAGCAACAAATATAAATGGGACAACATAGTATTATTCGCGAAGTGCAACCGATCTCGCTGAGCATTTAGGAACCAGTTTTCATGAAATCTATCGAGAGTAACCCTAGATCGTGGACCCGACGAACAACAAATAAGGACGTCTCTTTATACAAATACGAAATAAATACCTTATATAATACAGACAGCTCGCTAGTCGCGGACTGCACACCACCCTTACCTCTGTAATTTTGACTTCATCTGTTGCAAACGCCTGTAGAGTTCTGACGCTGAGGCGCTCCTCCGCTCCATGTAAACATGGTCCACGATCTAATGAAATCTTACCTTACCCTTAGCACGGAGTGCGATGTTCTAAGCTTGTCTACTGAGATACTGCTGGCTTGCAAGAACGTCTTATCGATGTTTGGTAGTCGGTAAGCCTATTAGTACAGGCACGTATGACAGGAATGAAAACCGGAGATTCACCTTTTAATGATGGTTACTTTGAAGTTGGATTGCTCCACGATTTCCCTCTATTAAAGATAAATCGTGGAGCACAGTCAGAGCTAAATGATTTATTTTGGTTGTTTCTGAATTTTAGTTGATTTCAAGGAAGCGTTTGTAAAATGCCTGTTCGATATTTTATGAATAAACAGAACGTAAATCGATGGTTGTGATAGCGAGGACGATTAGTTTTTATTTAGAGCGAGGTCCGACGCAACTCGATAAAAAATATAAAAATGATTAAAAAAATACTACACCAGAATCTGTTCTATAACCAGTTCGCGTAACTCCGACGTATGCGATCGTGTTTGTATAAGTTTTAAGACTTTTTTAACAAGATAAAGGATGCAAAACTAAAACCTGACTACATATTTATACTACCACATTTTACTCGTCGCAAATTCCATTTTGCCGTCATTACTTGCAATCGAAGTCACGTACGTTGAAGTACGCTGTTTATTTGACTTGAAATATGCAAATTTTAAGTTCTTTCATTTTGTACCAACACGCCGTTCATAATTTTGTTTGATAACTTCGTCTCATGGGTATATACTACAGGACGTCTATACTCTTTCTACGAAAAACGTAACTTCAAAACAAACTCGCAAGTTTCCTACTCCGGTTCCACTTTCGTAGTTTCGTCCGTTTAAATGTTCTAAGCCTAAAAAATGTTTAGAGCATTTCTTTAGAAACAGGTGACAAGTTCTACGTTAGAAAATCTTAATTGAAGTGAAAACTTATTTTAGCGCACCGCGTACAGATTTTTTCGTAGGGTGTAAATGAGGCTTATCATCAAACTCCGAAGTGAAAGGCTCGATCGGGTGATCTCAGGACCGCCGAGTTTACCCGAGCAAGAATAATACCTTAATTTCTGCCTTTTTTTCTCACTTATTTTACTAATACGATCCACATTAATTCTACATAATATTAATTCAATATTACCGTATCTTATAAATTTGGTTCGATTGCCGATTAAGTTTTCACTTCTGCCGTGTTTAGTACTATAACATTATAAGCATGCACATATTGTTTTTTAATAAGAAACCACACTTACCGGCCACGACCGTGTGTGGAGAGGGACAGAAATAGCTTTGTGTAAAATACCTCTCAGGCGAATTCCAGCGGTTTTCCAGCGATTTGTGTGACTACGGATCCGCGAGCCCTGGGTTCAAATCCCACGCGCACCACTGCCTTTTCGAAGTCATGTGCGTAATGTCAGTAACTTAAAACGGTGAAGTCTTTCGAAGTCCTGTGTGAACCACCAATCCGAACTGAGACAGCGTGGTGGATCATGACTTTGAGATGGACTCAATTAGCAGACGACGTCTAACTGCCATGTTCTTCAGGGATGATGGTGTCGCAGAGCAACTACACTGACAATGGCTGGTAATAGGCAGTGTGACGAAAGAGTTAGCCTCGATGACAAGGAGGACTCTTGCTGACTCCCGGCGCAGTGACCGCTCTCGGCCTTATCTGCGGCGGCGGCGCGAGCGGCCTATTTGCATATCGTCGCTTATTAACATTTTGTCGCCGGAATCAATTAACTCCGCATTATAATGAGCCAGGTGACAGGTTAACGAGGTTTAACACTCCCGGTAATGGAGACGTCGGCCGCCGGCCGCGCATCATTCCACTTGTTTGTTTTCCCCGCAGCGGCGCGCGCGCACTAACGAGCCGCGCGCCCGCGCCGCACCGCGCTTGTCGCTTCATGACTGATCAACCACATACATTATGTTTAATTAGTTCGCCCTCTTCCGAGAGCCTCGTCGCTCGCCGCCGGCCAAAACATACTCGCGAAGGTGCCTGCGCCCATTTATTTCACTTCTCACTATCTAACGCAACTCATTTTATTACAAAAAGCGCGGTTCCATCCAATTGTTATAGACTACAGGCCCGTGAACAAAATTTACGGGTCAAATGAACCAGCAGGAGACCTATGTAGGATGATAGAAGGGTGTAAAGTATTAAGATTCAGCACTATGCCGTCACTTGTAAGCTGTCCAACTGAGTGTGATTGAAGAGGGGGGGTTGCAACTCTCTACCATTTCTCCTTGTCGCATGATTTTTGTACGGCATTGCGAAATAAAGGATTAGAAGAGGTATTGAAACTGTATGGAACCAATGCCGTACTTAATCAAATGACCAAATTTGTTGTGTAAATTACTCGTACTCTGTAAATTTTTCCGACAAACTAATAACTAAAAAGTTAAAATTAATATTTTTTATTGTTTCAATACCTCCTATAATCTATTATTCCGCAACGCCGTACAAAAATAATGGGACAAGGAGAAATGATCGAGGATTGCAACCCCCCCTCTTCAATTGCACTTAGTTGGACAGCTTACAAGTGACGGCATAGTCAGGGACTGATTAAGAGTTCCGACCGCCCTAGGCTAACTAACAGGACGCGCCCCCAGGTCGGCCAGTTCGGCCTAATAAATAGTACTATAATATTAATTTTGACTTTGTTTATTAGTGTGAAAGTTTTAACATGAATCTAAGTACCTACCTAGATCAATCTGCGAGCGAAACTAACGTTGTCCTTTAGTCTGCACGACATTCAACCTTTGTTGCTAAACCGTTTTTTATAGTTGATCGGACATTAAGGCAAAACACATCACGCAATATAGGTACGACCAAAATCACAAGTGACTGCAGGCTATCAATTAGAAAACCAAATCCATGTCTTGTTTGGCCTCATGACTTGTATTATTGGCTAAAGTTTTTTAGCTCTTATAGGTTTGCACTTAACCGTCTAAACTGTCTGAAATTAACGACTATGCGGTCTACGATGGAGCGTGTTTACTATGTATCTAAAAGAAACCGATTTACTCTCCCTTTGAAGACACCAAGATTGTAACTCTCGGGGAAACTCAGGCAACGCAACGCAATCCACAGCTTAGACGTTATTGTCACAAAAATAGAGTCAAACCTCGTCGTTCGTCCTTGAAAGGTCAACCATGAAACGATGTCGCTTTTTCGAGCTACGAGTAGTCCAATAGAAACGAAGCAAGGTGGTATTAGATTAAAAACCCGATTAGCAATGTTGCTGTGATGTTCAAGATTTTAGTGCAGGCCTATGACCCCTTTGGGTACGTCTCTCGATCGTTTCCAAGGCCTCAAGCTGGTACTTAAACGAGCCATCGCAAGGGTGCGAACAGTATTCAGAACAGTACAAGATAAATAAATAAATAAATATTGGTGGACAATTCACACACAACACCATCTGACCCCAAACTAAGCAAAGCTTGTATGATGGCGGCCAAATAGCTGATATAATACTTATATAGTTTTAAATACATACTTATTATACATATAAACACCCAGACACAGTGCAAACATTTGAATTCATCACACAAATATTTGCACTGGGTGGGGATCGAACCCACGACCCTCGGCTTCGCAGGCAGAGCTACTACCAACTAAGCCACGAGGGCAGTCGAAGATCTCTGCTTGGTACAACATTCAGACTTGAAGTATGAGTACCTTCGCACCTTTGAGAGGACACCTACACAGGGCACGTGTCTCGGTCTCCTCTCGCGGTCTTGGCGCTAACTGGCTCCCATACAATTCTAAAATGTCAAGTACTTGTCGCGGTCTCCGGTCTCATCTCGCGTCGCGGTCTCAGCGCAAGTAATTTAGACACGTTCCATAGTGTAGAGCTGTAGAGTATGAACGTGGCCCAGGGTAGCGATTCTGAAACCATTCGGTTGCATCCGACACGGAATCTCATCTCTCGGTCTTTGTCTTATCTGTTTAGCATGACAAAAACCGAGAGATTAGATTCCGTGTCGGATACAACCGAATGGTTTCAGAATCGCTACCCTGATGGTCCTGTAATTGGCAGCCACACGACTACTTTTTTTGGGCACTGATTGCGCGTTAGCAAGCTTCCACGACTTTGGTTCTTACCCGGTTTAGGAAGAGAGTCTAAACAAACGCATCAGTACTAGCGACAAATCAGACGCACAAGCGGCACAAGCCTTCGATACTAGCAGATATACCATCTGAGCCACGGGCTTCATTCACATCTAGCTAGCTGTAGCCGGCATTTGCCATGAGCGTGACTATCTGAAAACTCAAAATCAGGGACTCCGAAGCTTTTTCAGTTCACAACGCATTATTTACAGTTTTTTGTCTCGGTCTAGTTGAAATGTGTAGAGTTGATGCAATGATTCTAGTTTGATAGTGCATGCGAAGACAATTTTAGCGCGCCCCCCTGATCCCCGCGCCCTAGGCTGCAGCCTAATTAGCCTAAGGGTTAATCAGGCCCTGGGCATAGTGCTGAATCTTATTACTTTATACCCTTCTATCATCCTACATAGGTCTCCTGCTGGTTTATTTGACCCGTAAATTTTGTTCACGGGCCTGTAGTCTATTAGTGATGGAAGACACGCCTATGTTGAACCTCGTTTCTACAGACCGATGACAACACGAAGTACCGTGAAGATCTATGTAGAGACAGTGAATGTAAGTTGCGCGGTGCGGACGCGACGCGGACGGGCCGTCGACGGGCCGCGCAGCCGGCGGCTGTGTTCGATTATTCCAGGCCGATGTTTGTGTTATTTATGCGGCAGAGATTAATTAAGGCGCGAGTGGACGAGGCGCATTTACATACGACATGGTGTGCGCATTTACGGGGCTGCGTGGGCGACGGCGACCGGCCCGGAACCGGGGCCGGCGGTAGAACCGGGCACCGGCGCGCCGGTGCCCGGTTCCGGTGACCGCCGCGGCGGTCGACGAGCGCGGCCGGCCCGGCGCAGGCCCGGGCGCCGGCCGAGCGACCGTCGCGTGCAACTCCATGATTTGCGAGTTTCGGATATGACTCCGAGATCATTATGTGGACGTGGAATAGATAACGAGGCGAGTGATTTTAATTAAGAGCACTCGCAACGATCGCTGGATTGAAAATTATAAATTATTCCTTTCGCGGCGCGCGGACACCGAACGCTGGTTGAGTTCACGAATAAATATCGCGTATAGCGCGTACAGTACTGTAGTCCACGCTCGCATGCGTACTGCGTACTGTACACTGGGAAACAACAAACTACCACTACCTCAGTGAGACATTTTCATAATGATAGAGTTGACCGACAAAGATAGAGAAGACCCATATCAAAACCAGAGGTGTCACTGGATTTTTTGATGAATACTACCGTCGCAGGGGAGAAGAGAGACGAGGGGGAGGTGCGCCGGCGCAAGCTTCGGTAAACAAGCGCGCGACACGAGTAAACCAATCAGGCGGTCGCCGGCGGCGCGCTCGGCGCATGCGCCGCGGGCCGCCGTTACTCACGGGCGCCCGGACACGGCCGCTAATGGAATCCCCGATCGATTCGAGGTTTGTTTGCGTTCGCTGTCACCGCGCGATTCATGGCGGCCGGCGCCCGCGCACCCGCGACTCGGAAATTGCTGATGTTATCAGCGAGCCTCGATTCTGAAGAGCTGCCGTGGCTTGGCCGGTCGAACACATGCGTCGGCCCAGTTGCGACTCGTCTTACCAGTGATATATTATTACTAATAGCGGCCCGTTCCGGCCTGCCGGCTTCGGTCTAATATTGTCAACCTAAATTGGCGAAATTCAGTGACTGAATTCAGAGCAAAACCAGAACTAAGTTTAGTAGATTGAATTCAGAAGCAATTTTAGAAGCAAGCAATCGTCGCTTCTTAATTTAGTATACTAGCTTAATCACTTCACTGAATTCAGGAGCGACTAAATTTTGCAAATTTTAGTAAACCTTTAAATCGTGTCGTTCTCAGATACTCTATATCGCCCAACCCTGGCTCATATACTAATTTATCTCCGCCGTGAGCGAGGTAAGGAGGTAACGGTAGTGAACTAAAAGCCCATGAACTCCAGACCTTCGTTATTTTAACAAAGATGAAAGTTCATCAGCGCATGCTTCAGGTAAGAACGATGGATCATTATGAAGTTTGGGTCATCCTGGCTTTGGCAGATAAAGGTGTACTTACCTATGAAATACTCATTTAAATTTGATAAATTATTAAACCTGATATTTTGGTATTGCATTCAGAATAGTATTAAAAACCAGCCAAGTGCGAGTGGGAGTCGCGCACGAAGGGTTCCGTACCATTAGTAAATAAACGGCGAAAACCTCTTTTACAGTGTGGGTGCCCCCTTGATAATTTATTTTATTTTAACTAACTATATATAAAGAGAACATAATACTAAGTATTCCGTGAATAGTTAATGCGTCTACTTGTCAGCGTTATTACTATCAAACAAGAAACGGTAAAAAATCAAGATTGTTGTAGGGGAGCCCATTACCCCTTAACATATTGCCTCCCTTATTGCCCCTTATCTTATTACCCAATACCCCTTAAATATTTATTTTATTTTTAGTTATTGTTGTTATAGCGGCAATAGAGATACATCATCTCTGAAAATTTCAACAGTCTAGCTATCATCATTCTTGAGATACAGCGTGGTGACAGACGGACGGACAGCGAAGTCTCAGTAATAGTGTCCTGTTTTTACCCTTTGGGTACGGAACCCTAAAAATCATATCAATAATTGCCAAACACGGTCGTGGTAAACACTTGCCAGACACACCCATGTTGTGGTGATGATGTTCATGCAATTATTGTTCCACTTACGTCACAGTATATGAGCTGATTTTTATACATAATACTTGGGTAACAACTTAATTATCATAATCAACCCACTAAAATTAAAGTTCCCCATGCTGGGACTCGGGGCCTTAGTACCGTTTATCTGTCAAAGCCAGGATGACGCAAACTTCATAATGGTCCATCGTTATTACCTATGTTGGGAGCAGGCGCTGACAAACTTTCTACTTTGTTAAAATAAGGAAGGTCTGGTGTTCACGGGCTCTTGCTCTATTAGCGTTAGAGTAGTTTAACAGAAGCTTCCATTTTACATCTTAATATACATAAACTCCTGTCACGATGTTTGTCCGCGATGGATTCCTAAACTACTTAACCGATTTTAAATTAAATTGGCACACCGTCAGCAGTCTGGTCCAACTTGAGAGATAGGATAGTTTTTTTGTCGAATAATAGTCCTTATATGACGAAATTCGAGCGAAGCCGGAACGGGCCTCTAGTATATTATATACTTCTATACGAGGTGTATACTATTAAACTATACTATTATAAAGCTGAATAGTTTGTTTGTTTGATCGCAAGGATCTTGGGAACCACTGGTCCGAATTGAAAGATCCTTTCTCTGTTGGATAGTCAATTTATCGAGGAATGCTATAGGCTATTTAACATTACGCTACTATCAACAGGAGCGAAGCATGATGAAAAATGTGACAAAAAATATTGCTTTTTGAGAGCTTTCGTTGCGTTTTCTTTTGAAGGTTGCGTCATTGGAACCTAAGGTAATCGAGTTTGTTCAAACTTTGAATAAGTACGACCAGTTTTCGATAGATGGTTCAGCTAGTTATTTTAATAAATACAAAAGTTAATTTGTGTGGACATAAACTTATATATTTCAGAATATTTTATTGACCCAGACCCTAATATCGTTACCGTGGAACCTTACAAAAAAAGTTACGAGAACTTTGCTTTATGCTTGTTTTATGTAGAACTTTACTGTACAGGAATATGTAATACCTCGCCCCCGTTCTTGATCGATGTTTCGATATCTTTGTTGAGAGTGAGTGATACGAATTTTGAATGAGTCATCGAGAGGTCTCGGTAAACAATAAATCATCGGCCTATAGACGCGCCCGCCCCGCCGCGTCGACGGTATCTGTTGCAGAGAAACAGAAACAAAGAAACACTAGGCTGTGGAATGCGTTGTCTGAGTGGGGTTTTCCCAAAGGTTATCTTGGAATTTTTTAATCGAGAGTGATCGGTTTCATCTAGGTAAACACGCTCCATCGAAGACCGTATCGGCGCATAACATCAGGCCAGACGGCGGTCAATTGTATACCTATAATAATATAATAAAAAACTAGGGGTTTCGCGTGTGCATATCCGTAAAATTAGGACTTGTGCGTGCACATTGACACTGCCCACGGGTTATCCGACCGCATGATCAAATAAGCTCTATAGTACGAGATCCGGCTGCAGATTCTCTACGTTCATCGCGTAGTTAATCCAATTCAGATTTGAACAAACATTTATGATTAGGAGAATACATTGATAATAGGTTGCCAGTTAATAAGTGGCCGCAAGTAATTATAACTAAATAGATGATAATTAATTTTCGAAAAAAAATTGCGCTCACTTGTTTTTTAAATAAAATATCATCCACGACATAACAATGTATGTAAAGAATTTGAAAATCGATGGGTGCCGTTACACAGTCGGCCGCAACTACTTCGCAGCCAGGTGTAAACAGGTAATATTTTGGTGTATTTATACGTTCATAACGTACATTTATGATTTACATATCAAATTAAAGCTATTTTTTTTCTGTTTATTATTATATACGGTTGTTTAACTAAATCTGGCCAAAAAAACATCAATTTAGTTAAAATTACTTGCGGCCACTTATTGACTGGCAACCTATTATCAATGTGTTCTCCTAATCATAAATGTTTGTTCAAATGTGAATTGGATTAACTACGCGATGAACGTAGAGATTCTGCAGCCGGATCTTAGACCACTAGCAGTGTGCGAATAACATAATATAGCTAGATAATTTTATATTTGTTGTCACTATATTTTAGATTCAAGTACGGATAAAATAAAAAGACAAATAAAATACTACCTCATAAACTAAATTAAACTGCTCTAGTCAATTTTAACTTATGAGAAATACTCGCAAAACTTTATTACATTATTTAACGCGTTAAAAAAATGTGTGTATTTTTCTAGTTTTCAAAAATACTTAATGTAATTGGGTGTATTTTTAACCTTTTGAAATCATTGGGTATCTGTGAATAGTTGAAGTCGGGTCACGGTCCGGCGCGCTGCGCTCGCCGTGACTTGCGATATTCTCCCGTCGGCGCGAGCGTGGTACCTTACCGGCGCGCGCGCAGCTCTGATGGTTTGCGTACCTACACCTTTTCATAATAATATATGCTACGTCTGTGACGGCCGAAGTTTGCTTAGGCGACAACGGCCGAACTTGAACGATTGAATCAAACATTTGTAAAAGAAGGACAGGGCGTACACAAACACGAGCGTCCGATGACGCCCAAAAACGGCCTGTCAACCGTTGAGTCCGATCTTGGTAAGCTTTTCGCTAGTCTAAAGAGTTAAGTAACTTAGTCAAATGCGGAATATCGGCAACGTCCAATTTCGGGACAAGTGGTACTACTCTGTTGCAGTGTAAGTACATCGACGTTCGCGTTACTCGTCCGGCAGGTCTGTTGCCTGACTTTTAATCTTTCTGCTATGCTTTCATTTGTAACGTCATTCAAAGTAGAATTTTGCTTTTCGTATGCAGCTGAATGCAACTGAAAGCAGATGTAGTTGTCTGCTTGCATCGGCGAAAGCCAAAATCAGAAAGCTGAGTTAGAAAGGAAAGAAGGGAAGAAAAGAGAGTTAGGCGGTAGACCGGCCTATGGTTCTGTCCGCCATCGATCGTCAAAATCGGTTTTGGTTTACGCGAGCCATGAGAGTTCTGCCCCCCACGACCCACTGGCGAGGTTGACATGCCCTACAGCAATGTGCACACAGTACTGTGTTCTGGTTTGAAGGGCAATGTTTCCAGAGAAATTATTGGGCGACATTGTTCCAATGAAACAGTGAGATAGTTCAAAAGTCGTCCAGGTAAGCCAAATTTAGATTTTTGTTGATAATTCAAAACTGCGACACCGATTTCGAAGTATGATTGTTTTGAAGTATGATCTAGGTAGGTAGCATAAAAAACATCAAAATCAATTCACAGAAATTCAATTCACGAATGGAGAACCTTCGTTTTTTAATCAAATCGTTTAAGAAGCGGAGTTTATATGTTTTGTACAATAATTGTTTGCAATTTGACGATTTAAATATCAAAAAAGTTGTGATCTAATATTGTAATCCAAATCACAGCTTTAAACTTAACTCAACTATCCCTTCCCGCTGCTAGGATGCGGATAGACTCAAACCCTACATCTATTTGAATCCACAGGGCGAATCAAATGGAACGGAATTTTTACAAACAACTTCGCGGATCGAATTTCCGTAGTTCGAGACGAATGATCAAATCGAATTCGACCGCGAGCGCCATTGCTGCAGCTTACGACTATACAAAGACGGCAATTGATCGATTGAACTTTTTCACTTAAAAACACATAGGTATTTGAAGAGCACTCAATATGAGAAACACCAATCCCGTTTGGTAAGAAAAAAATTAAAAGACTGATGAGAATTTAGCTATTATTCCGTTAAAAGTTGAATAACTGTTAAACGTAACTCACATACAAACTATTGCTGCTAAATATCGTCAGGATGGCTAAACCCAAACCTTCGTAGCTGCAATAAATGCAATAGATTTTTTAAGTGCACGGGCGCGGTGGCGGGTGCAGGCGCGGTCGATGTAGCGAGGCTCTTGTTCACGTTAGACGCTAGGATGCCTTTCTACGGAAAACGTACATTCGAAATAAATTCGCGACTTACCTACACCGGTTCTACTGCGATCCGTCGTTTCGTTCGTTTAAATGTTAATAGTCTACTCTAATTAACATTTAAACGTCAAACAATGTTCAATCGGACGAAACGAAGTAGAACCGGAGTAGGAAAGTCGCGGCGGCGCGGCGGCGGAGTTTATTTCGAAATTACGTTTTTCGTAGAAAGAGAGTAGACGTCCAGGCGTTCGCCAGGGTGTTTTATTTTTAACTGAACAATCATACAATTAAAACTAATGTGCATAAAATTAATAAAGAAAGAGATAGGAATTGTTAATTTCATACTTTAAGAAACATTTAAGAAAACTTTCAAGATATTATGAAAATTACAATTGTTTAAAGGTTTGATGGCTAATGCTCTGGGTTCCTAGGATTACGTTGCCGTCACATAGCGGACGTAATATTACGGTCGTAAAACTACGGCCGCCTTAACGGCGACGACATGTGGAAAGTTTCACTGCCGCTATATTACGTCGTCAGCCAGCAACCTCAACAAGCAGGAGAGAAAAAGAAGGACCTTGATTTAATTAAGTATGGTATAATATAGCTTTTATCAGATACTTGGAGGATGAACTAATAAAAGAGGAAAATAATCGTGGGGTAGAAGATAATTTATTCAACCGTATAGAAGGCGCATTAGAAATTTTAGTACGTCGTCGCAGCTCCAGTTGGAATTAAACCCCATTCTGTACGTCGTACGGACGTCGGTCCAGTCAAAAAAACTCAAAATATATCGATATGGCTTCAGCGCTATAATCTTACGTTCAAAAATAACGTTCACGAACAATTCAACACCGTCAAGACGGCCGTCTTTCAAGTAGCGTCACCGCTTCTTTACGTTACGTTGTTAATCACCGTCCTCTAACAAACCGCGCCATAGTGTTAACATAGACAACGTTCTCGTGATGTCATTCACCGCTACATTACGTCCGCTATGTGACGGCAACGTAATCCTAGGAACCCAGAGCATAACAAATTATCAAACCGGAGTTCTAACCTGAATTGTCAAATCGGAATTCGAACAGCGCTAATAAACTATTGAATGACATGATATAAGTGTGCTTTCGTTTCAAGCCATAAGATCAAACTGAACCACAGACTAGGTAGAGAGATACAATGGAGAGACTGACTTGGCGCAGTCCTGCTTGCAGTAGACCTGGCGGTCCCGCAGGAAGCAAGGAATTCTTCTTTTTAGTTTGTAAAAATATAACAAACAGAGAGAAGACTGACTTGGCGCAGTCCTGCTTGCAGTAGACCTGGTGGTTGCGCAGGAAGCAGGACAGGTGGCTAGGAGGTAAAAATAAAAAAGACAAAGACGAGGCTGACTTAATTGGCGTAGTTCTGCTTGCAGAAGACATAATGGTGGCGCAGGAAGCAGGAGGAGTGGCTAATTGGTAAAAATAATAGAGACTGAGAGGAGACTGACTAGGGGTAGTCCTGCTTGCAGTAGACCTGGCAATCGTGCAGGAGGCGGGATGGGTAGCCATTTGGTAAAAAGAATAGAGACAGAGAAAAGACTGGCTTAGAGTAGTCCTGCTTGCAGTAGACCTGGCGATTGCGCAGGAAACAGGAAGAGTGGCTAGGTGGTAAAAATAAAAGAGACAGAGAGTAGACTGACTTGGCGTAATCCTGCTTGCGGTAGGTCTAGCGGTTGCGCGGAAAGCAAGAGGGATCACTAGTTAGTAAAAATAAAACAAACAGAGAGGAGACTGACTTGGCGTAGTCCTGCTTGCAGTAGACCTGGCGGTCACGGTTGAAGCAGGAGGGGTGGCCAGTTGACATAATAAAAGAGACAGAAAGAAGACTGACCTGGCGTCGTCCTACTTGGAGTAGACCTGACGGTTGCGCAGGAAGCAAGATGAGTGGCTAGGTGGTAAAAATAAAAGAGACAGAGAGGAGACTGACTTGGCGTAGTCCTGCATGCAGTAGACCTGGTGGTCGCGTAAGAAGCAGGAGTGGTGGCCAGTTGGTAAAAATAAAAGAGACATAAGAGAGACTGACTTGGAGTAGTCCTGCTTGCAGTAGACCTAGTGATCGCGAAGGAAGCAGGAAGAGTGGCTAGGTGGTAAAAATAAAAGAGACAGAGAGGAGACTGACTTGGCGTAGTCCTGCTTGCAGTAGACCTGGCGGTCGTGCAGGAACCAGGAGGGATGAGCAGTTGATAAAAATAAAAGAGACAGCGAAGACACTGACTTGGCGTAGTCCTGCTTGCAGTAGACCTGACGGTCGCGCAGGAAGCAGGAGGGGTGGCGGTCGAGGCGCGCTGCGCAGACGCAGCAGCGCAGGCAGGCGGCGTGCCAGGCGGCGCCGCCCACCTCCAGCAGATACCGATCGGCAATGCCTTCGCCGCACGCGCAACAGCTGCGGTGCTCCGTCTGAAACATACCAGCCAACACGTTTTTATAGCTACTACTCACAGCGCCTGATTAACCCTTTAGCTAATTAGGTTGCAACCTATGGCGTGAGGATCGAGGGAAGAGCTGAAACCGTGACTTCCCATTAACTATTAATCTAGCATCATTGCGTCTACCCCACATATTTCCACCAGACTAAATACTAAAACTAAATGCGAAGTGAACTGAAAAAGCTTGGGAGTCACTGATGATGATTAACAACACACCTGTCTTCTTTCTTTCTTCTTTCTACTCACCAGCCAGGTCTGCACCTACATGTTGGGATGTTAATAGGAGAGTTAAGTGACGAGGTTTCAGTTTGTCTCAATTACCTAACCAAAATTTTTTTTTGACCCACTGTACCTTAAACTGTCAATTTTTCACAGAACAGGAAAAGTTTCTAGTAAAATGCACTATTTCATATTTTATGTCGCGGAGTCATCTTTCGTCACTCTACCTCAGTAACCTGCAGAGCGAGAGCATTGCAGTGCTAATGATCTAAACTCTTCAAGTTCAAATAGCTTGTTATTAAACATTATGGTTTGTGGTTTCCTTGAGCAAAATTTTCACAAATTTAAATCCGTTGTCTGATTTTCAGAGAAAAATGTCCTCAATATACTCGTCTAGTCTAGCTTGTAACAGTATTTTCTAATTAATGTCCCTTTTAAAATACATCTCTGTAGTGAATTATCACATATTCTGCGTAACCTTTATTTAGCTAGTTGGATGTTCGTGTACTCCTATAGAATTATCTAATTGGTTTCCGGTGCAGAGTTATCGGTGACACGTTCCGTAACGAAGGCACGTGCGATTTTGATTCAGCAGAATATCGAGTTATGATTTAACGCGATAAACCTGTCAACAAAGGCCGGCGGAAGCCGCCTCCGCCCCTACACCCGCCCTCGTTGTACAACTGTAAACTAGTTACAATGGTTAAAGCGAGATAATTGAAGAACACAACAAATTGTAAATTGTATTTGCCCAACAACAGCGACATGTGTGCGAGGGGCACGGGCCGGCGGGGGTGGGGAGCTCTGTGTCTGGTGGCCACAGCGCGTTTCCGCCAACAACCACTGTAGCCTGACCTACGCCACCGACCCACCGACATTCATCTGTTCTGCTATAAAATGCTTAGTTAATTATTACCGAAAAAACAAAACCAGCGTTCAATCTCAGGATGCCTATAAATTAAATTTTGTAATTAATATTCAGAACAAATATTTCTGATAATTGATAAATGATTGATGGTAAAGGCGTGGCGCCCGAATGCAATAAACTGTGGCTGCTAATCTTTCACTCCAAAGTTATTAATTTTAAATATCTAATCTTTCACTACATACTAAGCGGATTCGGACTAGAAAAAATAACTTTATCCAAGTTACGTTTATTTAAAAAAAACATAATGGTGTGCCGGGTGAAACCACGGCTAAGGCTTACAGCCGGTGGTTTTGCTGTAAGCATGTAATTTTTTAAAGCCTTATTTACCCGCGTAAAGGAAAATGTCATAGGTTCACGTCACAAATTACGTCGGGCGACGCGACGGCGTTGCGGCGCGGCGAGACGTGTGCGTTACACGTACACTTGCTCGTATTAGATCAATGTAATCTTGTAACTTCGCGTCACCGACTTGTTTAACAGCAATTAGCAATATATATAAAGTTATACAAGTAACGTATAGTGCAACGTAAGAGCTGTTTAATACCAAAATTCCGAGTTATAGGGGTTGTGGGCTGGCCAGTGGCTTGGTTGGTAATAAGTCTGCCTGCGAAACCATAGGTCGTGGGTTCGATTCCCACCCAGAGCAAATATTTGTGGGATAAATCTACATAAGATAAGATAAGATAAAGTTTATTGAGCTTCAAACATATTTCATTAAATTACAAATTAATCATAGGCTTACAATAAAAACATCAGCAATCCTGAATAGGATGACCTTGGTACCCAAACTAGGTTTCCCTGTGTAATGGCATACCAAGGCCCTCGCTCCGGTTAAACATATTACAACTTTACTGGTAAAAAGTATATTTGTTTGTTAAATCTTACTTAATTTAATAACCAGTAAAAATGTAAAGAAACAATATTTAAAATTAATTGAATTCAAATTAATACATTACACATAATAATAAAAAACCTTTAAACATTAAGATTAAAAAGCGTTATTTTATCATTAAAACAAAATAAATAAAACAAAAAATATATATATATATATATATGTAAAAAAAATAAAAATGAGTGGTACAGAGCATGTCATAAAGGGAAAGGAGAAGGAGAGGAGAGGACAAGGTTTATTGTAGCGTCCCAGAGCAGTAGGCTTGGATATCAGTTCCTTAAGATACTATATGCAATAAGGATTCTGTTTTGTTATAGTCAAGAGACAGCAACCATTTCGCTAGGGTTTTTCTACATGTAAACCGTGACATAGGATAGAAATCAAGAATGGTATTCAGTTTGTTATACAAATACGCTCTTTGATAGTATGATTGATTCCTTGCAAACTAACACACACATGATCTAACCTAGCCCTTTTTTCTATCGGACTTCTCATAGTTCGAAAAAGCGGCAGTGTTTCATGGTTGATGTTCCAAAGACACGAACGAAGAGGTTTGACTCTACTTTTGTGATAAGAACGTCTAGACTAGACTGTGGAATGAGTTGCCTGAGCTGAGTTGAGTTCGGTTAGATAGATAATTTTGAAGTAAAACGAATGGTGCTCCTCTTGTACCTAGTTTTTCAAGTTTGTAGAGTAAAAGTGGGGTAGAGACGGTATCGAACGCTTTAGCCAAGTCAAGAAATATCAGTACACATTTTTTGTTTCTGTCTAGGCTATTAGTGATATATTCAGTCAAGCCAGACACTGCCTGTTCAGTTGACATATTGGCTCGAAATCCATATTGGGAATCAGCTAGAAGTTTTTCTTGTTCTTTTTTTTATAAATATTGGTGGACAATTCACACACAACACCATCTGACCCCAAACTAAGCAAAGCTTGTGTGTTGGTGGCCAGATAGCTGATATAATACTTATATAGTTTTAAATACATACTTATTATACATATTATATACATCATCAGTCTTTTGTTTAAAATTTTCTCGATAACTTTAGACAGAGCAGGTAGAATTGAGGTAGGTCTAAAGTTGTTGACATCGTCCCTGGGCCCACTCTTATGGATTGGTAGAATAATAGCTCTTTTGAAAGGCACTAGGAACGTACCAGAGGAGAAACATAGGTTAATTATATGTGCTAGTGCACGCACAATTTTATTTTTTACCAGTTTTAGAAACATGGGTGATATACCGTCCCAACCTGGAACAGAATCACTTTTCAATGAAAAAATAGTTCTTTCAGCTTCTCCTTCATCTGTTTCTAGTAGTACAAACGACAGTAAACTGGTCTGTTAAGAGATTTTGGTCTTAAAAGTTGAGCGAGTCGAGGAACTACGAGTATTAATGGATTCCGCCAAGTTCTCTAGACTCTAGAGTCCGAGTTTCTTCTCAAGATGCTCTTCAAGTTTTTGTGACGGAATTTATTTTGATTTTAACAAAACTGGGAATGATTCAGTGCTCCTTATTACTTAGGTACATAATTTTGGTAATAATTACATAAAACCACATATGCTTGTGTTGTCTGATGGAAACCTTCGATTGTTCTGGAACTTCTAAGGCCACTGACTCGAATTTCAAAATAAAGAGATATTTATATCACAATTAAGATATTGCCTTCTGTGATAATATTTCTATGCAAATGAAGTGTTCATATGTATGGTAATCAGTTGGTAGTGAGCAGTGCTATTAGTCATATTTACTCTGATAAGATTATATGTTTTGAAAGATAATACCATAGTTCTTTCTTTTCTTTTCTGTTCTAATCCGAAAGAAAACATAATGCTAATGTATTTTGGCAGTAAACATAACCTTACTTTTGGTTTAACTGTAACTCATTTTTGGTATTTGGGAAATGAAAAACACCAACAGCAGACGTTTTTAGAACCATGAACAGTGCTAATTAGACACTATTCATCTCTATGCACTTTCAGTATCAAAAAAAGTTTGACAGGTTTTTCAATGTATGGGACGTGGGCATTGTCCTTAGCGTTATAAAATTACACAGTTATAAACTCCGGATATTCTGCGCCAAAATTTTAAAATGCTTTTCAGGCTATGTGATGAATTGAAAACATTGATCAATTTTACAGTAGTAAAACTCTGAAGGTTTGACCTCATCAACTTCTTTGAGCATGGAAGTGAGATTTTTATAATTTTTTTATTTTAGGGATAATAACACATAGTGTTGTTGTTAGTTACATTCGGTTGCAGTTATCCTGTATTGCTCATCTATAGAATGGTCTATCGGACATAAGTAACATTTACTTTCTCCGTTAGGAGTGGGTATTTGGTATATAATTTTGTAGAGTTTGTAAAGCGTGTTTATAGTAGAGCATAAATGCATGCAAACTAGATAAGACTTAAATAAAACTGGGTGAGATAAAATTATGATATAATAAACATTCACGTTAAATAGGAAAATTATAAATAGTCACAGATTTAGTGAGTGCACATTAGTTATATCTTGCTCATTCTTGAATGGAATAGCAGGAGTGACATCCGATTTTCTTAGAAATATTCTTCCATTCGACGTCCAGCAATATTTAAACTGGCCAGACTTTTTAAGTTCCCTGGTTAGATAGGGGAGCCGGTTGGCTTTGCTAGTAAGATGTTCCGCTACATATATTGGCGAGTGGGATGTTCGAATACCCAAATGTGACGCATTCACCTTACACATTATTATCGCATTAGGCACCTGAAATACAGCTTTAAGCTAGTTCGGGTGCCTTTGGAAACAAAAACATACTGTAAATTTTAGCTAAATTAAAAAGAGAAAAATTATTATCATTTTATAAATTTTGTAATGTAACTAAACTGCTGTATATGTTTTGCTTATTTTTAATTTAATTTTTGATTTCATAAGTAGCATTATAAATTAACATAATATATGTATGATAATGATAATTTGTTTAAGTATTGATGTACATTATCTGGTTATGAAATAAATTACTATTGCTATTATTACTATTACTGTTATTCAGCCTGTTAGTTCGATTCGCTTTGTTTAAGGTTTTAACTGATTTAATTACATTATTTTTATGCAAAGACGACGACAGTTCAACGATGACTGGCTTATTTACTCCAGATTTCCCGGGGACTCTAAAAATGTCTCTAATATCGGTAGAGACAATTTTCCCATTTGTGGCAACACTCATGTTGACGAAGTACTCGGAAAGAACTTCTCTGGTCTCGTTTAGTAAATGTAGAACATTCCGAAGCTCTATGGTAGAGTTCCGTGAGCTCCGCAATAACTCCTCCACAGTATCCTCCAGGCGGTCAATCCGACTCAAATTCTCATTAAACTGTTTCTGAAAACTTTCTATTTTTTCTGTTATTTCGTTTTGTTTGGCGCTCATCTCATAAACTCTACCGCCTTATTGATGTCAACTTTTAGCTCCAAAAACTTACTCTCGATGTTTTTAAATTTGGCGTCCATATCTGCCTTCCAAGTGGAAAACATCTTTGAACTCTTCAAAACATTCGCGCGTCTATATCAAAATCAGGAGAGCGAAGTCGCTTGAGAGCCCGTTTCTATCGCTTGCTTTTTTTGAAGGATCAGAGTCTGAACGTGTCACTTTAGGGGTTTTTTCTAGGTAAGCACGCTCCATCGTATACCGCATCGTCGCTTAACATCAGGCGAGATGGCGGTCAAGTGTAAACATATAAATGTTTAAAAAAAATATCTAGTAAGCAGTTTTAAATACTTTTACGATAATCGTTATAAATACCTATACAGTATTATTAAAGCATCGATCAAAGTTACAATGAATTACAAGAATTTTTATATTATTCTACTTGCTGCTATGGAACCCTCATGGGCGAGTCCAACTCGTACTTTGCCACTTTTATTTCAATTTGTCATTGAGTTTAACCTTGAGGACGGTCTGGCGTGGCGGCGACGTGACTGGTATACAACCACCCCTCACCCCTCACCCTCCGCAGCCCGCACCATATTTCAAGTTGCAGTTTCTTTCGGGAACCCCCTCATGAATATACTGAGTTTTGTAGAACACGCCTTCCACAAAGAAAACACATGTTACGAAGCTCGCACCCTACGCGATCTTTAACCCTTTTGTACCTACTCAGGGGATAATAAACTTTGAAAATCTTTTTTCTCATGCTTGCGAATACAACAGTGTGTATTTTTATGCATATATCAAGTGGACAGTTTACACTTTTACAAATGTCATATTTATGTTGAAGGTTTCACACAACGAAGTCGATGGTTTCGTTAGGTGGTGGTCAACTACAAACCTATTATTGTACAAAAAATTTAATTACGATTTGAAACAATCGTCCTAAAGCTATACTTTCATACAAAGAAGCGAATATCTTTGCATTATTGGAGATAGGATAGGATAGGTTTTGTTTGAACACACGTTATATAGACCGCATGGTCGCTTGCAATCGGTTAAATGCGGTTATGCAGGTTTAATCATAAGTCAATCAGTAACATTGGTCCACAATGGTTTTGGTGCCGAGTAGGTGTTTCCAACTTATAACTACAACAAAAGCAAGAATTTTGCATTCCTACGGGTAGATTCTAAGATTTTGAGTTCAATAACAAACAATGGGTTCGATTCTCACCCAGTGCAAATATTTGTGTGATGAATTCAAATGTTTGCACTGTGTCTGGGTATTTCTATGTATAATAAGTATGTATTTAAAACTATATAAGTATTAAATCAGCTATCTGGCCGCCATCATACAAGCTTTGCTTAGTTTGGGGTCAGATGGTGTTGTGTGTGAATTGTCCACCAATAGTTATTTATTTATTTAATTGTAAAGACACACCAGCTATTACATAATTAGGGACTTAAATACTTTTTTATTCGCAATTTTCGTGAATGAGGTATATTAGGTCAATTACATTGCATCCCCCAACAGTAATCAGCAATTATGTTATGCTGATTCCGTCGGCCTTAATAATGGTACTTATATAATACAGCACAGTTTTTAGGTCTTAGGTATTTAGGTCTGCTTTATAGGATCTATTATTCACTAGAAAGTGATCAAGATGACAAAGGTAGTAGTGCTATTTGATGAACATATTAATTACATCTTAAGTTTTTATTGTTAAATAACATGCAATTTCATAATTTCAGTATTGTAATTTCCGAGAAAAAAAATACCTCAACAAACGAAATCCACATTGTTCGTAACTGAAGATAGCTGTATCATTTGTTCTACTACTATATCTATATACTTATTATCTTTGTTATTTCTACTACTCTTACGGCCATCGAAAAAAACAGCTTTTATTTTTTCCATGTCTAAGCCCGAAAACTTTTAATTACCTACTGTAGATCTGAACAAAAATGGTAGCAAAACTTGCTCTCTAGTACGAAAGAACGTCACTTTTGTTCCTGATGCCAACAAGTTTTCCAATGCAACAATTTGTGTGTATTGGTTTTTTTTGTCATGGTATCGTTGTCACTCCCCTTCGCCGAACACAAAAAAAAATACAACTCGCGAACGTCACAAAGGTAATACAATCGGAACTACCTAGGTACCGATCGATTTTTTATTGATGCTTGCTTTTGTATGCTACAAACCAAAGTGGGAATAAGTGTGCTTTATAACGGGATTACAGCTTGGTAGCGTATTAGTGGGGCGCGTTCCATCCATTGCTCGTCGCGGCCCGGCCCGGTCTGGCACGGCCCGGCCCGGCTAGGCCCGGCCCGGCCCGGCTAGGCTGCCGGCCGGCCGGTGCTGCTGCGGAACAATGCCGGACGTCCATCACGCTCTTCCCGCCGGGTTTCTCGGGGAGCATGACAGCGCGCACAATAGCGCCCCGGTGGCCTCATTGTCGCGTCTCCGCGGTTTTTGTTGCAGTTTTTGTGGGTCGGGGCCGGGCGCGTCGCTATAATGTCGTTTGATTGCATTTAACGCGCCGTTTACAGGGGCTGTTTGTTCTGCTCCTGTGGGTTATGGTAATGAGGCGTTTCGCGGGCTTATGAGCTGTGTGCTTGCGGCCGTGGTCAGAGCCCTGGGGTCGCCACCGCAGTCCGGCGGCCTCCAGCGATGGCCCAGGCAGCTGGTTTCGTGCCGGTGGCGCTCCACAATGCGCCGCGGAACTGATTTATGAAGTGCGAGCCCTTGCGCCCGGCAGATGCCGCATTATTACTTCATTGACTCGCACAAACCCACCGTGTCACGTTCAATAGACCGCACTGCGGCGCTACCTACTCGGAACAGGTGGGCGCGAGCCTTCTTTCAAAGTGGCGAGATACTTCCTAGATGTTTAGAAACAGTTTTAATCCAGTTTTAAGCTGACGAGTTCGCTCTGGATTCAGGTTTTCCGGAGAGTATCTAACCTATTTATACCTAAGGCTCTCTGGCTCGACCGGCAATCCCGCCGGGCCGACACGACCGCACCGGCCGCCATTGTCCCGGGCTTACGTTTGCAAATCCGATTTATATTTGAATATAATTGACTTTCGGCCCCGGATCAGGTACGGCCGAGGCGCATTGTGTTCGGCTCATCTCGATGGCATTTTTATCGAGTCGACATGATAAATGTGTTTGGAAGATTATGCGGTGTGGGCGGTGCGAGCGGCGAGCGATGAGCGACGCTTATGATGCGGGCACGCGGCGAGCAGACTGGACTTCATTATTGAACTAATGAAACTAAATCGGTTCGGGATTCGATTTCTGACATCATATGACAATCGTTTAAATCCATCGATACGAACGAGCGCCTTGGCTCAGCTCGTCGACCGAATTCAAGTAAAATTCCTTTATTGATAAATGCAAAACTGGCACGTTGCCGCGTCGTAGGTATAAAGGACAACAATACGTCGCAAACGAGGCAGGTCCCCCCCCCGCAACCGCACCGCCTTCCGCGATCGTGTTCGGACAGAAAATTGGCGCTCGTCGACTCCCCTTTCCGTATCGAAGACGGCGGCCGATTTCCGTGGGAACAAATCACGCGGAAACGAAAAATTTATTCAAAATATTTGCGTCGCGAGTCCGTCGCGGCTCCGTGTTCGATGCGTTGTTTATTCTCGTGAAGGGTCTCGAAGATACTCATCCGACTTTTTTTGTTCGAATCGAATCGTTCAAACCGAAAAGTACAATTGGATGGTAACAAAAAGTCGTGTGAAATAAATGATGTGTGTACGTCAGCGGGCGAGGTGTGGGCTGCTTGGTGAATGGCTCCGCGGGGCGCCGCCGCCTGCGCCTCGCTTGCCGCTCTTCTCCGCTCCGCACGCATGCTAATGCCAGACATTGTGCTCCATCCCGGTACACCTAATACAACCGTCGCGTCTAATAGTCGCGGTTCCGAGAACACACATCACGCCACGGAGCCTCCGACGATCATATCACACGCTCCTGACTTCCAGATAACAGTCGCGTTCTGAGAAGGGTTTTGACATTTCACTCTTTACAATATCCACAAAAGTTAAAAAATATTATGTTGCCTATTAATAATAGCATCAAAGAATACGCCCATATTTACAAAGTCTTTCGTGTTTATTTTAAAACATCACTTAAGCATGATTTTGTCTCTCCGAGTTCTTTTGATAAACATCTTAGAACATTTCTTTCTCGATTTGAATGTATTAAAAAATTGGACAGGTTTTTGACTCTCGTGTAAACATTCAATGATACTTTTTGTTTATATAGTGTGACGAGAAAAAAAATGACACTTTTTCATTGACACTGAAATTAGGTACTCGTAATTACAAAAGTGTGACAGAGACCAGATAATCGTTCGCTAGTTCCCACCATCGTTTGGTGTACAGTACAAGTAAACGTTTGGGATGCGAACGATTCAATATCATCGAAATGTCAGTAAAATGTCAGTAAAACGGCCAGTCATTGCTTCGTCTAAAATTCCACCTAGCGTGTTTACATGAAACAGTGCTTAATATCCAACAATTGAAACTGATCGAATTGCTGGCGTTTATTTAGCCCAAGATGTAAGCATTGCCATTCAGCTTGGTTATACCGCCCGCATGCTGGGCATTCTTCCGACGGGTAATAGGCTTGATCATCTTGATTCTCTTTAGACTTTCATTGGTCTATGGGTAATTCAGATGTGCTTAATGTTAGTAGTTATATATTAGTGTAGTGTAGTAGTTCTCATTGTAATTTAGGTTTACTAATAAAGGCTCTGCCCGTAAAAATAACAACAAATTTTGCCCTTAAAATACGAAGATTGTATGTAAACGTATAGTAATAACAAAATTGCCCTTCAAACGCGAAGATTGTATTTAAACGTACCTTACGTAGTACCTCAGGACATACAGATTATTTGAAAATTAAGAAAACATCAAAACAGATTGGACGAGCCACGTTTTTCTAGCGTTCCCAATTACCTAGGTAATGGCATCACGTCGCTAAACGCCCAGCGGGGTTCGAGCCACGAGATGTCTATTCATCCATAATGTCGTTATATTTTCTTTGATATAAAATCAGTAATGTAAGGATAATGATACCTACGTTACCGAAGACTATCAAATCGCTCGTAGCGATACGAGTGCTCTTACGTTACGTTATTTACGAGTTAGGTAAAATATGACAAGGTCAGGGATAATCTTCCAGAATTACTTTCCGAACTATGACCTCTTTAGACCTTGACCTTTGTTATAAATATAAAAGCTTGATATTCTAAATTGCCAATTTGTTTACTTGTTCATCCAAGCGGAACATTCTCTGAATTCGTTGAATAATTTTTTACTGAATTTCAGAGTTACGCGACTTTTTTATCGTTGTTGAGCTGAACACTTTTTTAAGTGCGTTGGGGATTTTTTGAGGTGGGGGTTAACAATTGAATTCTCGACACTGTAGCGTTTGTTGTTACGTAGATTAGCAATACGTACATGGATACAACTGTATTTTGGCATTTTCGAGATTTTGTTTTTAATTTATTTATTTGAAGGGCTTTGTCGATGAGCAACCATTTCACCTTTCATTTTTGAAATGGAAATAAACAAATTGCTGTTTTCTTTATTTCTGTATAATATGCTGTGTATGTACATCATCATCATCAACAGCTTTTTTATCTCACTGCTGGGTATAGGCCCCTTTTGTCTACGACGATCGCAAATAAGCACTTACTCATGTATGTTCGCATTTTTTGAGATGAGAGAAAACTATTGATTTCATTATTACCGTTACCGACACCGCTAGTACCGCCCGGCTTCACTCGTTATACAAATAAATGGACTCATATATTTTGTATCACGAGATAGCGCTCAGGGACCACGTACATATTCAACGGTAAAATAATTTATGAATTCGGTCCTGAGATTAGCGCGTTCAACAAATCACTTATTCAGCTTTATTAAATTAGTGTGAAAGTAAATATATGGTATTGTTACTTCTATTGGAACTCCGGAGGCTCTACCGCCGAACGAAAAATGTCATAGCTTTGATGTTTCTCTCTCTTTTCTTTTCGCTTGAAATGATAGAGATAGCAATAGCAACGCTAAAGCCAATTTAGTTAGGCGGTAGAAGGCCGGGAATGCCAATGTTTTTAAAGTAGCTTCTGCTTTGTTACCATCGTCTGATTTGCAACGGCGGGCGTAAGTTCTTTTTTAAACGGAGTGCGTGAGAGAGTATGTTTAATGTTTTTGAAGTGAACACCTATTTTGCTTGCAGATTTTTCCGAGGTGATTGAGGCTGATTGTTACTTTCGAAAGCGAAAGGCTCGATCGGTTGAACTCGGGACCACCGAGTGTACCCGAGCGAGAAAAATGCAGTCAGCGGCTGCTTTTTCCTGTGGTGTACTTTACTATTTAATTTTAATATAATGATTTGTCAATTTATAGTTTTTAATGTTTAAAGTTGGACTCAAGTGGCGTCTACTGCCTACCGGTGAGTCCTGAGACTAGTGTTTCTA
Source organism: Ectropis crepuscularia (assembly GCA_963693475.1). Lineage (NCBI taxonomy): Eukaryota > Metazoa > Arthropoda > Insecta > Lepidoptera > Geometridae > Ectropis > Ectropis crepuscularia. The sequence continues at coordinate 35,132,825 of OY856338.1, forward strand.
GGCTAAAAAAAGGCTTTCTGCGAAGTACCACAAACATTTTTGTCAGTTATTCTGCCACCAAGCATCAATTAACATACATTAGGTCCTTTGTTCCAGTTTCCAGAAAAAAAGTCAGTACAAAGTGACTAATCAGCTTATATCTCTGGGTAACGACCGCAGTGCTAGGCAATGATTTGCACTCCGTACGTTCCTAGCTGCGTGACACTGTGCTGTTATTGACAGGCGTGTTGCTTACCATCAGGCACATGACCTGCTCGACCAGTCATTATTTACTTTAAAAAAAAAAGAAGGAAACCATGAAAGAGTTTAGACCAAACCTAAAAGATTGTAGGTAGAGTCAAGACCAAAATTTACTCCATCACAGAACATTCATTACTCTCATTAAAAAAAAAATTAAACCAAAAGCTGCGGAATTTTTTAGTTATGTCGTAGGTTTTGATACAAAAAAACAATATTTTAATATGCGGAGATCGGTGATTTGACAAATTAAGATTTTTATACTTATACAAATGTCTAAATACATATCCAATCAAAATTCAAGAAACATGGAAAGCACAAAATGGTATTTTGTAGCTAACAACTAAAATATTGTTTTTAATTTACAACGATCGAGGAAAATGTTTTTTAAACTTTTAAATAATTTTGTTATGCGTTAAGTGCTCCTGACCTAAGAAGGCCAATGCAATGCGATAGATAAATGTTCACATTTTTAATTAGCTTACTTGGTTATAAAATAAATAATGTTTGTGTTTAATTCAAAACGCAAAAAGTAATGCATATCAAATTGAGACGAACAATGTGTATACGTTTTTTGTTTGTAATACAGGGCAAGTCAACATTCGATGATCATAAAGTGCGCAGATACTGGGTAGAAAAAAAAAGACGGAGAGTTGTAAAACTTTACGCGAAGTTGCTATTGTTCTGGACTGGGAAAAGTGGCTGGTTGGGAGAGAGACTTTTGCTCTGCAATGGGACAAAATAAAAGCTGAAATGATAGTAATAATTCATACAAGAAGTAGTACGGTAAAATTAAAAAAACTTTCAGAACAAAATCTAACGACGTTAGATAATAAACATACCTTGGGCCATGGACATATAAAAAAGTCGGACGTAGTTTCGCTAATACAAAAACTGTGTCACTAGAATCGGCCACATTTGCACGTGTGCGTTGTCAGGTTGTCACTGATAGGCTGACACGCACACATATACACGAGTAGCGCGTGTAATGACCCACTGATGTGTGCGTGTTTGCCCGTATGTGACAGCGCACACGTGCATATAACCTTATGTGGCCGACTCCATGGACACAGTTTCTGTTTTAGCGAGACTACGTCCGACTTTTTTTATACGTCCATGCCTTGGGCTTAAAATATCTGCGTTGGGTATATCGTAACGGTGATTGCAATTGATAACGGTGACTTGTCTATCTGTTTATCTATTCTACGGAGCACCCGTTTTGGAGTACCGTGGTTTTTTCTAAATTCCACATGAGGCCAACCACTACGGAACCCTCTAAAATAAAGTACCTGGCTCTAACGGGCACGCGATACGAAACCGTTACCACAACTACACATTGCGCTTATATTACCTATACGAGGAGACGCCAGAGATCTGCGAGGCAGGGGCGTAGGTATTGCCGTATTTGCCGTATCAATCAAAAAGGGGCCCCGGGCCACGGGAGGGCCCCATTGTGCCAAAGCAAAACTTAATTTTTTTTTTACGAATGCCAAAATTATGAAATCCTTTTTTTTTTTTTTTTTTTCTTTTAAAGCGTGCGTTCGAAAGTTATATTTAATTTGAATTGTTTGTAAGCATTTTGGAATGAGTAACAGGGATAATTATGATGAAAAAATATTTATTTTTGTTTTATGGAAAGATTTTTTTTCTTTCGTGAGAAATTTTTAACCCCAAACAAATTTGTATACAGGGCCCCGCCAAGGCACGTTGCGCCACTGGTGCTAGGCAGCTCAAGGGCGCGTCACACGCTCAGATTTCTTGCGGAGAGCGGGGTGCGGAGTGCGGGGTGCAGGTATTGTTACACAGCCTTCTATTTTGTAATCGTCGACGATACTCGAGCGTATGACCCCACTAATCCAACAAAACTGTCGGAATCTCCAAAGCAAATAGAACCTAGTCCGCGCCGGTTTCATAAAAATAGCCTTTGTTTAGTTCTGGGTAGAGTCGACATCGGCGCGCGCCGGTTGCGGCGGTAGCGAGGGGCAGGACGGGGCGTGGCCGAGGCAGCAGTGTGACGTCAGCGCCCGCCCGAGGGTCGCGCCGCACCGCGCCGTGGCAGCACTGCGCTCAACGACCATGCGGCTGGCCCGGTGCAGACCGATCTCGACATAGATCAAACGATAGCGCGGCCTTTTGCTGATGCGAAAATATTATTGTTTCATTATATTGAATACCTTTGCCAAGGACGCCAAGATTTATTGTAAGCTAGACTACGTGTACCTTCTGGATAAAACAATAATACATGTACCTATGTTTTTGGATAAATAAATAACAAACATTACACATAAAAAATAATTATGATATCATCACCTTAGCCCATTCCAGCATTAAGCATCGACCCCATTCCAGAATATAAGACTGCGCTGACCCACTGATGCTTATCTTGAACCAATCGCATCTTCGAAATGCCTCTGACGTAATTTACCCATTTGACTATTGGTCTACTAACGGAGCATTAAGGACTATATCTCACTTGTACATCTACTCTTGAAACATACTAAGTAGAGCATAGGTGACGTCAGGATTGTGAAATTGGACGTTCTAACCACGAGTCAACACAGCTAGAATTGAGTCTGTTTCCACACGATAGCTTTTCGGTTAGGGATCTAATCTATCGGTCTTCACCACACCAGGCCACATATCGAGCCCGGCGATAATTGAGTCGGGTAATATGATTAACCACATCCACAACCTTTGTTATTGGTTGTGTTTTAAGTGCTTTACGGGATGTTCAGTATTATAGTTTTTTAGATCCCACTGATTACGAACTGCTAATCATCTACCTATTTATTACAAATTTCAGAAGCGGAAGGCAAATGATGTGGTTTTGTAGAGCAAGCATGCTACGCGTATGCTTCCTTCTAATAACTTTATTTATCGAGAATTTTACAATTCTGGGATCAATTTCGTCAGAAACAAGACTATAGAAATTCAAATGTCATTCACAGACATGGTAATTATCAAAAGTTAAATTTACCCAACGCCGAACTGTGATGGCTGATATGGTTCTCCTTCGAGACATAAACATCTTTAACACTAAGATAGATAAATATACTATTAATTGCACAAAAATACAGAAAAATCTTGAAATAACGAGAATTGAAAGAAAAATCTTGAAGAAAGTAGCCATTGGCGACCTTATGCAAACATTATTTATTCCAGGCAACCGTATGACTTTCCTCCTAAAAATCGTGCTCAAAGACTTAGTAAGAAGGCAGATCGATACGTTTAAATGATTAGACGCGTGGAGTCCAGTTCCTGCTTTTGTCAGTTTTAACTTTAATATGGTGCATGAAACTGTGCCAGAATATCAGGACTCACTCATTCAAATAACTGCTGTATTTACCCCGTAAACATTTTTTATGGTAAAGAGTGGCAAGACGAGCCGGACATGTGCCTGATAGTAAGCAACACGCTTGCGGATAATAGCACATCAGTTTTAGGTTCATGAAGAGTTCAAATCATTACCTAGCACTGCACTGCGCTCGTCACACAGAGATATACGATGATACATCTCTATACCATTTAATTTCTCTGAAAACATTGCCCTTCCATCTGAAACACAGTGATGCTTGCACATTACCTATTGCTTGGCAGTAGAATAACTGGCAAAGGTGTGGTACTTCCCCAGGCAGACTCTGTAAAAAGTCTCACCACTACAAAAACAATAATAAAATAAAATAAAATAATGCCGATAGTGCAGTGAATCGTCGTAACGCCTTAAAATAATGTTTGAGAACATTAGAAGAACCCTTGATTGAACGATGCAGTCTTGACGAACATGTCAAGAACCCTCTGCAATCTAGCAGAGGAGATTGGAATGAAAGACCCGCAGGTCTACCGCCTAACTTTTTTACTTTCTGATATGCTTTGGTTGAGATGCCATCGGCCAATTTGACAACGCTGAAGAAACCAGACAACATCTGCTTTCAGTTCCGCTGCATACGCAAAGTTAGTTGTCTGCATTCATTGGCGTTATCAAATTGGCAAATGACGTCACAGATCAAAGCATAGCAGGAAGCAGGAGAGTTGAGCGGTAGACCGGCCGGTGAGCATTGCAACGAAGTCTGCAGAAAACTAGAGCGATATGGCGACGTTGTTATGGCAGAGTTTTAGTTTTCATTTAAACATAATTAATTAATTATATCTAAAAATATACTAACTTGACGGTTTCAAAAAAGAACTAAAATGGAATAATAGTTGTCCAAACTTGATGAAATCTAAGATAAAAATAAATGCAGTCAAAATCTCTCAATTTTTTTTTAATGACGTAGATAAGGGAACTATCTGTTCTAATAAAATGTGGCTACTTTGTAAAAAGTAATGCGTGTTCGCTGTTCACACATAAAACATATACTTACACGTCGATTTGATAACCTTCTACGTTTCGTCCAGTTAAAAAACAATAATACGTGAACAAGTGAAACTCTATTATAACCATTCAAATAATTAACTGCGATCCCGCGTCCCATAAACACTAAGCAAAAAACTTGAATGTGCTGCCAGCCACGATGTTGAAGCTGGTGGAGAAACTTCACGACCACCAATAGTGTAAAATATGAGCTCGTATGTCGTGTGTCGACGCGGAATACTTGATTAATTCCTATATATTGAATTGCGGTAGGACTTTTTGCTAATTCTGTCTGGACCAGTATTGCAGCCCTAACTAATGACGGTACTGCACAGAATCACCTGGTCTAGAAATTACAGCACACATGGTGAAACATCTGAAATGTCCTGTCATATTTATAGCCATGAGGCGCAGTTATGCTCGTTTCATCTCTTACAAAGTTTTATTGAAGTAAAAACTTATATAGCCCCTTTTATCGAGTATCGGGATGAGTTGTAGTAGGATAGGTCTATTTTGAACAGTGGAGCAGGATAGGTCGAAGATAAATGAAGATGTGACAAAATAATCACTAATTGAGATGCAGTAGAGCCGTCACCCGCTCGGGCCAGCGTGCCGTACCGACAAGCGCCGGTTCCCACAACCCCCAATAAAGTGATGCAACCGCCGGCGGCTCGTTACTTGCGGAGGTCTGATGGACCCTATCACAACATATTAAGTAATAAACAGTCTATAAACGCGGAGCGGAGCCGCGGGCGAGCGCTAATTACGAACGATTATCCGCCATGTTGCCCCCCGCGGCCTCTCCCCGCGGCGCGCTAGAGCCTATTTATTGCATATTGGAAACAAAAACACCTTCGCTACGGCGATTATAGATATGAGTGAGCGTTGCGGGGGTGGAGCGGGCGCGGTGCGGACGCGGTGTGGTGCATGCTGAGACTCAACTCGGTCCGATGCTACTGCTTTTCCGCTGCAAAGAAACTTTGATTGTCTTGATCCCGCCTGAGTTGTTGCTCGTTGCCATGGTATGTACGCGAACTGGGTGAGAAGGACTCATTTAATCGAACGTATCTATCACTATTAACATCTAGATATCAACAAAACTTTTTGAATTTAGTTTTGAATTTAGTTTTTCTTTAGTGTTATGTGAGCGTTCACGTAGATATGGAGAAACAAAAAACACGAATTACTCTTTAATCGATAAAAAAGAACGTGACAGTTCCGAGTACGGAACGAAGTCGGCAGATGAAAGTGTATGTTATACAGTTATCAACTCTCTTCACAGTCGAAAACACCAAAGTTCCCAACCAATTAAAACAATTAAGTGGAAGAAAGCTAAGCGCCGTCTGCGCGGGCGCGGCCGCGGCGTGGATCTCGCGCGGTAACGGGGCGGCGCTCCTTGTGCCAACTATTAAATACTATTCACATTTTACGAGAATGCCCGTCGCCGACAAACTCTTATTGACGTATAAATTCCGAGTTTTTTAGTCTAGGCGCCGGTCGTTCCCGTGTTAATGACGCCGAGCTAGCTCTGTTTTCGGTTTAATCACCGGCCGGCGGCGCGCGCGCATCGAGCCTCCACTAAATTAAACGGCCGTGCCGAGACCCTCTTACATATTCATAGCAAATATATCAGACGTTTTAAACTAATTAAAAGTTGTTTTAATATTTTTTCGGTTTGGCTGGGAGGGTGCGGGGCAAGGGTGGGGTGAGCATCACGCAGCAGATGATGGTAACAGCCACGTCTGCGCGGGTAGCACGGGGACTGTGGTGGTCTCCCGTAGGTTGCTCGAATACTGACTTCGCGGAGGCCCTAACAGCGCTAGTGGCACTAATTAAACTAGTAGCACTGGTAACACAACTGGCTGTACTGGAATGTCCTACATATAAGCTACTAGCTGAACATTGCGCGCGTGGCTACGGCATCTATCGAAAATTGGTCGTACCAATTCAATTTTTGAACAAATTTGGTTACCTTAGGTTCTAATGACGCAACCTTTAAAAGATAAACACATGCTGTCACGCAACGAAAGCTCTCAAAAGGCAATAATTTCCCCCGTTTTTGTTTTATTTTTCATTCAAGTTTCGGTCCTGTTAATAGTAGCGTAATGTTAATAGCCTTGGTATAGCCATCCTCGATAAATGGACTATCCAACAGAGAAATAATCTTTCAATTCGGACCAGTTGTTCCTGAGATCGTGAGATCCTTGTGTTCGTACAAACAAACAAATTCTTCAGCTTTATAATTATTAGTATAGATTTAAGCAATTGTTTAAATCATTCCACGTAGGATTACCAGAGCCGACCGAGTAAATATCAGCGCACGAAATCCAAAGCAACTGCCAGCTTCGCGCGTTTTAATTTTTTTTTATCCTCTTAGTATATTCATTTTAGAGGCCTTAAGTTATCTAAACCGGCACTGAGAATTGGCACCAGCGAATTGAATGCGGCGAAGCTGCATCCTATGATATTGTAACGATACATTACCGACCTTGCATTGCATGCCGGCGACTTTGCAGAATGCAATACGGAAATTGAGTGAATTGCATCAGTCGTCCGACCATCCGACCCGACCGGGACGACAGAAATGTATTAAAATTATTAGGTTTCATACTTTTATAACATTTTACTACTACTTGTATCATTTGGATAAATTTACAAGTTAGTGTTGATTTACCTACTTCTGGAATCCTAACCGATACCAATGTTAGATCTAGACTTAACTGGTACAGAGATAAAACTTGGCAACGGTAAAATAACATTCCCGATTCTAGTCAATTAATAATGACAATAAATAATGCAAAAATGATAAACTATTTTTATACAAAAAAATCAACATCTATTTGAAGTCGGTGCCAGTCAAGCTGGTAGATGGATACTAGGTATGTACGTAGTGAGTAGGCAAAAGTAAGTAGTATCTATCTAGGTACTACCTTTTAGACTTGGCTGGCACCGACTTCAGATAGACGAGCGAGTAGCGTTTATCATAATTATATTAACTTAATTTCCCTGTTGAGCCTATTTGACAACTTCATGCAACATAACGATCGATTATTTTGTAAGTTAACAACATTTAGACAAACCTGGCTTTTTCTCAAAATTATGATATCGCGTGGGTTGGTTGGTTCCTGTTTGTAAAAATTGGTCTAATAATTTTCATAGTGTTAAAATAATTGTCGAAATCCTGATCCTATCCTCAATATTAGACAAAAATTGAATAATATAAATATTAAATTGAAAAAAATAATGAACATTTTTTTTTTGTGAAAATCTATCGGATTGATTGGTATAATGTTAAGATGACGTCATTTAGCCGACAGACCTAAGGCGCGACCGTTACTCATAAATAAGAACAACAAAAAAACAAACAGACCCGCTCACCGAAGGTCGCCTCATAATCGTTTTTTTTTTAATTTTACGAAATAGAAGGCTCAACTCGCACTTAACCGGCTTTTATAGCGCTTATTGTCGTAAGTCCCTTGACCCATTTCTGCGAGCTCTTCAGTCAGCGGGTTGTCTATTATACCGCGCAAGACACAACCGTTAACATGACTGTGGGGTTATCATGTGCCGATGACACATTTTTGGACACCGCTTGTGTGAGATTTTAACAAAAAATTGACGCAATTAGGGAACAATATTTCTAATCATTAAAAAAAATAGGTAATTTTGTTCAAATATTAAATCTAAGGATATTGTTAAAATTAAAAATTAAAATAAAATAAGTACCTTGAGGTACTTTTTAAATATTTTTTTACCCCCATCGTATGCATGTTTGTATGCAATAGTGTGTGCGTGTGTTTGTCTTGTGTTTGTTTGTTTGTATGAGTAGAGTGGAATATGAGTGATGTGTCTGGGGAGTCTAAACGCAACTTTGAGCAGGAACACTCACTTCAGCGTTGATCAAATATTCGGTATTGTTATAATCTACAGTACTTGGTTACAGTATATAACCAAGTTTTCAGTTTCCTGCTGCATTGTATGCAAGTTATCTGTGAGTAGTTTTGGCATATATTTTATGACTTTATTGTAAAGCAGTAGAAGAATCATGTGAGGGTGGCGGTCTGCGAAAACGGTATTCACATTTATGGTTGGTATCTTGAATACCCTTGAGCTGGGCCGCAAGCTGGCCAGATTGCTTGGAAGACATATCATTATCATGGTTGGGAATATAAAATGCTTGTTCAACATTACTTTCAGTACTGCTCTTTTTGCTCTCTCAAGATCAACTCAAAAATGTCTCGCAAAATCAACAATGATCAGGATCATTGTTGATTTTGCCGCACCCCCCAAGCCAGATGCGGTTCACAGAATAATACATCTATACTTACTAAATTTCAACAGTATAGTTCTTATAGTTTTGGAAAACAGTACCTAGCTGTGACATACGAACGGACAGGCAGACAGACAGACAGACATGACGAATCTATAAGGGTATTTTGGCATTTGGCCACGGAACCCTAAAACGGAGATTTTTAATTAAATTTTTAATAAATTATTTGTTTATTTGGTGTATATGTAGGTAATGCTTTTCAGCTTAAGTTGTGACATGTAGAAGTCTTCGTTTCGTTTAGAGATCGATAATTAAATCATTAACGAGTTCAAATATCAGCGATGGACTGCTAGGTCGTGTTGCCTACCATCAAGCGCATGTAATGCTCATCACTTTATTTTGAAAAAAATATCAAGGCGCCCATAAACAATAAGCAATAATTTTAGCTGGAATCTTATACCTTTAAACGAGCAATTCTTGTATTTAAATAATAATAAATTCGGAATCTCGGAAACGGCTGGAACGATTGTCATAAAATTATGTATGCAAGGGGTTTCGAGGAGTATAAATCGATCTAGCTAGGTTTTATTTTTTTTAAACGACATTTTATGCGCGTTTTTAGACAACGAAAAACTGTCACATTAGACATTAGAATGCAAAGGTAAATTTCGCCGCGTGGCGCGACAGTATAATAGCTCAGATGGAAAGTCGGGTGGTCACGAATTAGTAGATCAGGGTTCGAATTCAGATGGTTTCTCTTTTTTTTCAAGTTCCTTTTTTTGCTTAAGAAAATTAAGTCTTTTATCTGGAGGTATCTAAGTATATATAGTATTTAAAATGAGCAAAGCTCGTCCACCCAGGTACTTTTATTAAAATTAGGAGGGTATGGATTATTACGTCTTATTTCTTTTTTACAAGAAATTAATATAAAATTAAATTATATTTTAGTTATCATTCGTTTAATTAGGGGGTTTTACATCACTTTAAAGTGTTTTTGTTAAGTAGATATTAAATCATTAATTATCATATATTTAATAATAATTTGTGTAAGTCCCATCCCCAAGTAATTCTTGATATATTACACTAGCCCGCCTCGGCGTCGCACGGGTGCAATGTAGGATCTTTGAAAATGTTCATTTAGTTTACATGCGAAAATGTTCATTTAGTATAGCCATATTGATCTGTATTACCAAAGTTCGCAATGTATTTAAGGTGCTTAATTGGATAAAGATTAATGCTGTATTACTTAAAATGTCTTCATAAATTAGCTGTGGAATGCGTTGCCTGAGTTGAGTTTTCCTTATGGTTGTAGACCTTTTTAAGGTGTTAAGGTGTACAATACGGTTGTACTTTATTTTAATCAATCTCGTCGGGTTCAGCCAGCGTTTCCAATGTTAGCGCAAAACTTTGTTTATTTACGACATCACATTAGATACCTTTAAAATGATCATTGTTTTTCTAATATAATCTGCGTGTATTGTAGGTATACATAAACCTTCCTCATGAATCACTCTATCCTATCAAATGAAATAAACTGAATAAAAACCGTTGCGTAGTTTTAAAGATCTAAGCATACATAGGGACAGACAGACAGCGAGAAGACACTTTGTTTTAAACTATGTAGTGATCTACGTAAGTATTACTCGCCCTAAATTGGGTACACTGTTGTTACTTTTATATGTTTAGTGCCTTTTACCATTTTTTGTACACGGTTAAGCAATAAGCGATTCTGATTGGGTGATTTGGGAAACAGGAAGTTAAATACTTTTCAACGGCCAATGGACTACCTAAGCGAAAAGGGACTCGTCGGCTTGAAGAGATTTGAAGTCTCGGTTAACTCGAAAGCGTGAAAAGGTTCATTAGACGTGAGTGCGAATGTCGCGGTGGCCCGGCTGTGATGTGGCGGAGATGTCCAGCTGCGAGGCTGGGGCTTCGACGCCCCGCGGGGCGCCGGCGACGGCACGCGCGCGCGCACCTGTCCGCCGCGCCCACGCCGAGCCCACGCCGCGCCCGCGTCACGCCCGCACCGCGCCCGCGCCGCCTTTACGCCGCTATCACCTCTCGTCATTCAGCACAAACCTTTTGTTCTTGGCCGCGCACCTCAGTAAACATGACGGCGGCCGCACAATGGCCCCAGACTGTTTGAGCGTATTTGTTTGTTTCGAAATAGAATGTGCCCGTTACAGCCGCGTTTGCTTGAGTGTCATTCAAATCGTACAATACATTGGAAGCGATCATTAAGATGTTAAATAAGAAATAGTTGTAATATGAAAATCTTTCTATGATGAAAAACATCTTTGCGATCCTGCCAATTCCGGGGCGATTGTTTGATTTCCTTCATATATAAATAATGGTCGACATTTCTCACTAGTCACTCTAGCGAAAAGCGAAGCTAGTTGTACTCTGTAGTATATAAACTATGTACTATGTAAGATTAGTAGATGACAATGAATTCCCTAAAAATAGTATATTAGACGTGGAGAACTGAGCGAGCGATACCGGCGCTAAACACTTAGCGAAACGTAAAAATATCAACAAATAATATTTTAAAGTGTTTTGATCAAATTAAATTTAATATTCTACCATGCACCGCGCCGTAATGATCACCCGAAGATTCATATTTGAAGTCATCCCACAAAATTCTACTTGTTGATTTGTAAAATTGCCTTTGTATTGCAAAAAATTGAATTTGTATGACACTATCAATCTTTCTGCAAAGGGACTCGCCTTCTGGGCGAAATACTTCCTCGGGTAAACTGCACGAAATACCTACCATTTATCACTGTAGACAAATCAATCGTCGGTTATAGCTTTGAAACTTTTGCGATTTGAACTCGGACTATTGAAAACATTACTCAGGACTTATTCGCGATTTAAATTACGATTTAATTACCTCGATGTTTCGATAGCGTTACAACGGCCGTGATCACGAGAAGACTGAAAAAATTGCGGGTCGTCTCATCGGGAAATAAGGATATTTCCATCATTTTTTAGGGTTCCGTAGAACGTAAAAACGGAACCCTTATATATTCGTTATGTCTGTATGTCTGTCTGTCTATCCGTCCGTATGTCACAGCCACTTTCCGAAACTATTAAAACTATACTGTTGAAACTTGGTAAGTAGATGTACCTATTCTGTGGACCTCACAATGAATTTTACACAAAAATATAAAAAAAACAATTAATTTTGGAGCCCCATACTTAGAACTGAAACTCAACTTTTTTTTATCAAACCCGTACTTGTGTGATGTTTATGGATAGGTCTTCAAAAATGATGTTGAGCTTTCTTATATAATTTTTTTCTATACTGAGTCATTTGCGCGAAAGACACATCCGACGTGGTAAAATGTGTCCCCCCCTCGTGTAACTTCTAAAATAAGAAAATTATAAAACTAAAAATGTATGATGTACACTACATCAAGCAAACTTCCAACAAAAATTGGTTTGAACTTGATCTGGTGAGTAGTTTTTTTTAGTTAGTACGTCATAAATAAACACACTATTATCAAAACATCGATCAAAGTTACAACGAACTACAAGAACTTATGTATTATGCTACTTGCTGCCACGGAACCCTTGATGGTCGTGTCCGACTCGCACTTGACCGCTTTTATTTAAAATGGCAGAAAATGCCACCAAAACACACAATACTAACCGCGTCATCAGGCTTCTCCAAGCTCACTCCGTACATTTATTTACGACAGAATTCCACTACGTCAATAATTGAAATCCAGCCGGTTGAAAAAAATGTTTCTTTTTAAATTTCATTAAGTATTTTAATTTGATTTTTGTAATTTAATTTCATTATTACCACGGCCCACCGTTCCTATGAGAGCAACTGTATCATTACCACAAAGAAATTATGTTTCATACACACACTTTATCAGATTAAATGAAAGGTAGAACAGCTCCTATTTTTAGGGTCTCAGGGTGAGGATCTACCACCTAACTAAAACTGTCTAAGCTTTGATATTGCTCTCTCTTTTCTTTTCGCTTAAAATTATAGAGACAGCAAAGCTAAAGCCGATTTAATTAGGCTGTAATAGGGCCGGGGAGTGCATCGCCGCGCCCAGTATCCCGCCCTATTGCTTCACCGGGGTCGCGTTGCACTGCTTTCACGGAAGTGTAACGTGATGAAGATCTCCGATAGCTGAGTGGCAGCCGCGCGCCGCTACATTGACACAAGTGGTGGCGGCGGGCGCCTGATCAAATAACAAATTTGCGTTTCCCACGCGCCGGCGCCGGCGCCGCCCGCCGGCCGGTCGCCCGGCTGCCCGGCCCGGCCGCCCCTCACCCCGCCACCGCCACCGCCATACGTCACCGGAATCGATTAACTTAACGGTGCCAATTTGTTTACGATTGAGAAAAACTGGAATAGAGCCGTCCAAAGTTACGAGCCGGCTCATTTACAACTCTAATACGTTGTTTCTCGACAGTTTGTTCGACAATATCTCTCTTTCGCCGCTGAATAATTAAAATAAATCTATGGCGAATGCCGGAGACGACACACGGCGCACGACGTATGACGTCCGTCAATGCAACCACCAATTTATCTGTAGAACGGCCAAAAGCGGAACTAGTGAGTTACAAGTAATAAAGAACAAATAAACAACGCACTGTACCACGCTGAATGGCATTGCTTCCATTCAGCGTGGTAATGCCGCCGGCATACTGGGTACGCTTCTGTTCGGTAGTGGGCTTGAACATTTTGATTATCTGTAGACCTTCATTGGTCTATGGATAATTCAGGTGTGCTTAGTGTAAGTAGTTAGTTAGGTATTTAGGGTAGTGTCTCTTTGTACTCTTATTATACTACTCTTTGTATTTTAGTTTTAATAATAAAGGTTAGGCTGCCCAGTAATAATGAATATAGAAGTTGTCTGATTTTATTATGGGTGGCAACATTTTTGTACAGTGGCGCCATCATTTAAATTTTTAGATAAATTGGACGTACTGTATGAGGAGTTAGGCGAGAGCGAGCGCGGGGCGGGCATAAAACATGACATTAGCAATAAATCGGAGAGTTGTGAAACGAGCTCTCCTCGCATATTTTTAACGTCAGTTTTAACATTGCGATTGAATTGTCGAAACTAGGAAGGTTCTGAGTTTTTGCCGATGCTTGGTCCAACCTCCAGGCAGCGGCACGGGTCACGCACAGGTTCTCCCATAAAAGCCATAAAGTCTATGAATACTAAAATTAATACTACAAACAGTCACGCGATATGCTAATCAGCTTGCTTAAGATTAGTTCCGTGTTAGCGAATCGGTTGTGCTCTATGAAACGAGACCTAATTTAATTCGTTGTCACTGCACGCACTATGAAAACTAAGGCGGCTCTTGCAGCCTGCGTAGACGCAGCGTAAACAAGTGCCGAGCAGTATTTTTAGGAACGTTAAGAGTGAGGTAACTGATCTTAGAGTGTCGCCTGACTGCAGCGTTGCGCGGCGACAGTTTCGTCGTCGCGTGTGGAAGCCAGAGAGTCGGGTGTGATGCACTTATCCAGATTAATGACAGAAAATAGTCGAGAAAAAGCTCGGTAAAGCGCGCCGCCGGGAGCCGGTCACCAATTGATAAATTACGCGGTGGACACGCGTAATCCCCGGAATGAGCTCTTCGGCGGGATTACTCTCCGGCCGCGGTATATCAACCTTACGACGGACGCGGATACAACCGCTACAATGCAACCAACAACTACGGTCGTGTAAATCAAATGAGGAGGTCAAAAGTCCTAATATATGTAGATAAATAATTATACAAACAGTGCTGCTCGCTAGTTTTGTTCCTTGAACACAGTCTTGACACACTACCGTGTGTCTTCACTGTGTTCTTCAGTAACTTTGTCACTGGACAAGAATCACGGTAACTCGAAATTTTTGCAGTGTTTCTTTTATTTCATAGTTTTGTTAAGATTGTAAACACGCTACGAGAGAAAAGCGACTGAAGATACTTGCTCAATGGTCTTAAAATTAACCTTTGGTAAAAAAGATTATCAATTCGTATTTTTTTTTAAACTTGCAATCAACGATAACGTATTTGGTTTGGTTTTTTTACTTCAGATTTCAGAAGCAAAACAGTCACGGCCGGTGGGGCCGGCGCGGCCGGGCCGGGCGCTACGCCGGTGCTCTCCGCCGAACCACATAAAGTATTTTGTCCGCTTTCTCTATATTTCACGTCCCCGACAACCATGAGAACATCGTAAAATTTTTAATCATTTAAAACAAGCTCGGTCGCCATAAATAAGGCACTCGATCGAAGAGTTCAAATAATCGATCGGCCATAGACCTCAGTTTTATATCCACCGAATACAAATTATGCATATTGGTGGTGTAATAAAACTGCGGTTCGACTTTATTATAGATTTGTGAGCGGCCGGCGACGCCGCTCGCCGTTCGGGGAAAAAACAAGCGCCACAATTATCGAATGATACGCGGCCGGTGATGGCCCGTGAAATGCCGCGTTACCGGCGCCGGCGCGCCGCGCGACGTCGCGCGGTGCTATGCGAGGCCGTGCAGGGCCTTACGAGGCCGTGCGGTGCCACGCGACACCACGCTCTCTTGTGTGCGAGGCCGTGCGGTGCGATGCGGGGCCGTGCGGCGTCGCACCGACATCGGAACTGGAAACCTACCCGCATTCATCATACCGTTTAAACTTCACCTGAATGCGTCACCTAGAAATAATCCCCGAGACGAGCTTTTTATAAGCTCTTACGAGAGCTTCGAGACCATTACCGAGGTTACTTTATTTTTGTGAGAGATTCATCGAACGAGAGGCGATCATTTTTACGAGTTACAAGATGTAGTCACCGCCATGTTGAAAATTAATCATGTTTTGACCACCGCGGCGATTGCGACCAGGAGCATAACACCGGAAGAAGGTTCCTGTGTAACGGATAAGAATCATATATCTCATCAGCTCATCACCTTCCCACAAGTTTCAGCTATGGGCTTCCAATTCCTGTCGGTTACGTCACGTAGTTGGCTAAGTTGAGTATTTTATTATACTCTGTCTTGCACTTTTGATGACAATGATATTTACATTTAGATTCTTCGATATTTGGGTGTTTTAAATACATATTGATAATAATTATTACATAGGACTGATTGCACAAATATCAAATATTATTAAATTATAACGACGTTTTGGTAGCTTTATATTTGAGTACAAAATAGTAATTTAGATACAAAAATATTTTTATCAAACTCAACCGACCCAAAGAAACAAAAGCCATAGTACAGTAGTTGTATGTAGAAATTATACATACAGAATGTATAACTCGCTATAACAGCAAAGTGTGCTTAACTGAAAGAATTAATACAAATTAAAGTCAATTAAATCATGTATGAGAGGCCATTACTTGAGAATGGCTTTATCGGATTGGCTGAATGTTTGTGTAATGTAGGTACATAAGAAAGTCGTTATATGTAGAGTAATACATACACATCATTATCAACAGATGTTCAGACGTCATTTACATGGCGGTATCAACACCAATGACAAGTTTTACAAAAACAATAATTATTATTCATGCAAAACAAACAACATTCAACAATATTAATTCTAGTTAGGTGGAAACACTAAATCCGAAAACAGTTTTAGCTGAAACTAATAACAAAATGGAAAGAAAGCAAATACCAACTACAACCACATACAAAAGCAACTACAGTTTTGAATTAAATTGATGATTTCCATCAATTTAATGATTAGTTTCCAGCCTACGTTAGTTGTATTTATCCTTAGTTAGTTATATCCTTAATTATGTTAAAGAATTGCTTACAAATTGTGTTCTCAAGTGGCTTGGCTCATTAAGAAAAAAACAACGCTTGCTATATAGCGCAATAAAAACACTACAGAGACACCTACTACTGTGCCTTCTTGATTTTCACAATTTGCCGCTTGTGTTTTCTCTCGCACGGAATGCACGTTCCCGATTATAAACCGTTGCTTCAATGTTTAACACTTTTGGTTATTGATTATAGAACTCTTTATAAAAAAAGCTGTGATTGGGGTCGCTTCCTCCACTTGAAAGCCGTGACTGGATGAGTTATGGGCCGCGTCTCCCAAGCCTCTACAATATAAACACCTTTTTCCCGGGACGATATTGTCCGACATCGATAGGGACCGAGAGAGCATTAATACACCGCAGCACATCTGTTTGATGAAGTATTAATAGGTCGGATTCCTAGCGAGGGTCGCCGGAGCCGGGACCGGGCCGGGCCGGGCCGGGCCGTGCGCACCGGGACATTAATCAGACGCGCGTATTGTTGTGCCGGAGTGAGTGATGGCTCACACTCGAAGTGTTAAATGTTTACAAGTTCGAGGTGCCGCCACTTGTCACTGTCCGTTGCCGCTTTTGCCTCAGTTTTGCTCCGCTTCCGCACCGCTCCCGCCCCGCTCCCGCACCGCTCGCGACACGGTTACCATGCTATTGTTTCAGTGATAGAGTCGTCCGTGTCACTCGGTATGAACAACTGGCCGCCCTCTGTACACACGCGACGCATTGTTCCAATACAAACTTTGCCGCGACGATTACTCGTGACGCCATACGAAACCTTCGTTTCGAACCACGCTCTCTTATACTAAAACTATAACTCATTCATACGAATTAATCGTATAAGTATCATATATTTTCAAATTTTCGCGAAGTTTTGGGAGCTTTACATCTGGATATAAAATAGATTACGATACAAAAATACATGTAGTAAATATAAAATACGTGTAACATACATATATGTATATGTGCGTCTGCTCATCTACCACCGCAATACCTACTGTTTTGAACATACATGTATCACGTGAATAGGGTACAATCCTCAAAAAAAAAACTAAGTAGCCGGTTAGTAAGATTGCCAAAAAATATTGTAAACGTATTTTGTCTTTTGTTTCACAAACAAAAAATGACGAAGATACAGCGCTTCGAAGTTTCGTGTGACGTCACTTGTGAGTACGATTTTTACTCACGAGTGACGTCGCGACCCCCCCACTCTCGAAGTTTGATGGTCTATATCTTTGACGATTTTTAATATTATGAAAAAACAAAAAATACGTGTCCAATATTTTTCCATGATCTAGCTGACGGACTAATTAGGATGGTGTATTTTTGACCCAGTCCGGTACCCTATTGGGTGCGCAAGAACATTGTTTTAATTCAGTAGATATCTGTAAAGGGGTTAGTTTAAAACAAAAAATGTAATTAGTCATTTTGATGCGATTAGCTTGCCACGTTTCAAACGAACGTTTTCGTCTCGTTTCAAACGAAAGAAACTTCGTTTTCGTGACTGTTGAGTGCGAGAAACTTCCAAGCCGTGAAGCTGAAGGCGACAGCGAAGGGCAACGAGAGTATTTTAAGAAACATATATACGAGTATCAATACGATTGACTAGAAATTAAAATGAAGTGCCTTGGGTGTTGAAAACTATTAATTTTTTTTATTTTTTTTTAGTAAAAGTACTTTGAAGCATTCTTTTAAGTAGCTAAATAATTAGCGTTTACTGACATAAGTTTTCAATTTTAAATACGTTTTATACTACACCTGCTCGGAAAGTACCTTGATACTTTATCAAATTTACGGTAGAAAGTACGTCATTGGATATCGAACAAATATGCGGCGAGAAAACGCATCTGAGCGGGAGAGAAAAGTGTATGAAAATCCATTTCTTACGTGGTTTTTCTTTTTTAATTTTGGGTAAGACTATGCGCTGGTAACCTAAATATCAAAAGCCAAAAAGTTTTTACAGTGAGTTTTTATCTCCAAGTTCGCAAAATGACACTGGCCACTAGCTGTGTGTTGGATGGTGTCAAACAATTTGAAAAAAGAACATGTGAAAATTGCAGACGCCATTGGCGCCATTTTCAATTTGTGTGTTGTTTGAGAATTCAGTTTTCGTAGAAAAGTAAAATAAAACTATCAAAATGATAAGTAGTGATAGTGATGATGAAGATTTTTTAACTCCGCCGCAGTTGAATTAACAGCAAAAATACTGATTGATAACCTTTTACCACAGAAATCAATTAAAAAATATAATAAAACTTATGACGATTTTTTGCAATGGAAAAGTGAAAAAAATGCGGCATCTTTTTCTGAAACTGTTTTGCTAGCTTATTTCAGTGAAAAAGCGCAAAAATACAAACCAAGTACGTTATGGCCTATGTACTCAATGTTGAAAAGTACTATAGTTTTTTATTTTCCTCGTAGGTGTAGTATAAAGCACTATGTATCACTCGAGAGAAAGTGCGATTCCCGATCTCGGGTGTTTTAAAGCCCTCGCCTACGGCTCGGGCTTCAAACGACACCCTCGACGGTAATCGGTCACTTTCTCCTCTCGGTGAACAATGTACTATTACTAGCCGATATTCCACATAAACTGCAGTCTTTACTTACCTACATTAAAGTCTATTATTGGGTCACTTGTGAACGAAAGCTAATCTAAAGAGATACGTAGCTGATTATTGAAGACATTCGTAGTTTTTAAATAGCTAAAACAAACACTAGCAACATCAGATTAGCGCATGTGATGTATGAATGCATAGTAACGCAGATTGGAAAGGTGGAAAAAGTAGGTACGGTTTGGAGGGCAAGGTGGGGCGGGGCAGCTTCACATGAGCACGCGTGTTTACATTCCGATTTGAAGCAATTTATTAAGCGTTTCTAATTGGAAGCTACAAAAGATGCATCGAGCATGACCACGTGAGCACGGGACGAAGGCGGCGCAGGCAGTTCGGGTGATAAACTTTTTTACAATGTAGAAAGACGAGACGAGCAGGACATGTGACTGATGTTAAGTAACATGCCTGCTCGTAATATCACATTGACATACAGCTATTTGAACATGTATAGTCTAAATCATTACCTAGCAGTGCACTGCGCTTGTCATCCACAAGTTAAGATGTTTTATCTCTATGCATTGTAATTTCTTTGGAAACATTGCCCTTTAAACTGGAACACAGTGATTCTCACTCATGTTTAGAAGCGAAATAACTGGTAAAACTGTAGTACTTCCCCAGGCGGACTCGGCAAAGTCTTGCCGCCACTTAAAACTCTACTAGATTAGACACTCTGTACCATAATCTTTCGTAGGCAGCATTTGAGACAAATTGCACATTTTTTATTTATTAATTTAAACTTAAATGCATCAAATAAAACAACAATGGAGTGATATGTTTAATTCTGAATAGAAAACGATATTCCATTCGTTCCATTCATTTCCATCCATAACGTTACTACCCACAAACACAAAAGCTTGCTGGTAATTTACGAGCGAAGATTACGCAGAATCGCAAAATCTAGTTTAGTAATTCCGACAAACACATTGTATTATGTACTATTCATCTTGAATACAGGGTTAAGGTATGGATGATGTACGAACGAAAATCTCCTGAAAAGAACGAATCCTGGCTGTAAACCAAAGTAAACAGTGTATGCCGAACAAAGTTTCAAGAATTTATTCAAACACATCCCAAGGCGAGAATAGGGATGTTAAAATGAAATTGTATATGGATTAAGAATGAGATGGAAACGCCATTTGTAATGTTACATAATCTTGTTGTTTAACCAAGCTCCCGGCTTCGCCGTCGCCGCTGTTCCTCTCACAGTCTCAACCACATCGCACCAGACTAACAAGGATCGTGAGAACTCTCGTGTTAGCCGCACTGTGATACAAACCAAAAGAATTTAAAATAATTTATATGAACGATGACGTTACTGTTTCTGATCATACAAAAGACATCAACGCGCTCCCATTTAAAGACATTCCACAAAAAATGTATTAATTTTTCGAATAAAAGTCAGGACGGGTGAAGGTGTTACAATAACATTGTGTATTTCTTATTGTGATATTATTTGACGACCTCTGAGAGGACAATCGATTAGTGGAGGTGAGTCGCGCGCGCAGTGGCGGGTTCCGTACTGTTTCGTCTTACATAGATTAGTTTTCGCCGAGCCGCGAGTTCATTTGCCGTTATTATAATAACGTATAATATTTTTCATAAGCTGAGCTACCAAATGAAACAACAGTTATTGAAATCCGACAGATAGCAACTGAGATAAGCGTGTTGAAACTTAAAACAAACTTCAACTTAGTAGTTGTAGGAGTCTTAGTAGAGTCCACCTGGGGAAGTACCACACCTTTGCCAGTTATTCTACCGCCAAGCAGTAATGTGCAAACATTACTGTGTTACGGTTTTAAGGGGAATGTTTCCAGATAAATTACAGGGCTTAGAGACATAACATCTTAGATCTCTGGGTGACGAGCGCAGTGCAGTGCTAGGTAATGATTTGGACTCTTCATGTTCCAATAGATGCGTGTCACTGTGCTGTTATGTATATGTTTATGTACGTTAAAAAGAATGGAATAGAATTTTAATATATCACATTAAAAAAAACTATAATTTATTGGAAGTTTATTAAAATATTATATTTTAAGCGTTGAAAATGTGTGCCCAATGGGCTTTACTAAACAGCTTGATGACTGCATTGGCTCACGTAAGCTTTAAGTAAACATTTAAACTAGTTAGAGATACAGCAATTTTTTTTTTTTCTTGTCATACTCTTTTAGAACAATATGGAATGAGCATAACGTATCCTTAAACAACACGTCCATATATATACTATTTATTATTCATACACATAACGCTAAAAATGTTTGAGTAGGTATTGCGTGTCGTAAGCTCTATAATACGGCAGTGAGTGAGAGTGAGAGCATGTAATAGAAAAGAAGAAGCATGAAACGATTTGGGAAAGTCATTGTTTATTTTTCAGCTAGCCCCATTTTTTTTTTAAAGTAAAGATTGACGAGACGAACAGTACATTTGCCTGATGGAAAGCAACATGCCTGCCACATAACACCACAGTAACACGCAGTTATTTGGAACATGAAGAGTCCACTGCGCTCGTCACCCAGAGATCTAAGATGTTATGTCTCTAAGCATAGTTGTAATTTCTCTGGAAACTTTGCCCTTCAAACCGGAACATAGTAATGTTGGCACATTACTGCTACCGCCAGAATAACTGGCAAAAGTGTGGTACTTCCCCCGGCTTCCTCTACTAAGACTCCTACTACTACTAAATATATAATATGTTATATTTTTGTAGAGCAATGGTGAAAAATCAAAAATGTGTATTCATCAATCTCCCGCTAAGTTTTATTTTTACTGTTTCCAGTTCAAATTCTCTATCTATACCCTTATCGTGAAGCACAAGTTTAACTAAATATCTCCATGACATAGTTGATAAAAGAACTCAAAAGTGTGAACCTCAAGATAAGACTGAAAAGAGGGAACTGCTTTCATAATATTGACATTGATCCAACATTTTAAAAGATTAACGCTATTTTTTGCATTATTTTGCAACGACAATAAGTAGAGGTAGCAAATAGATGAGAATCTGATACTGAGACTCAGGCTTGCTTTATGAAGATTCTTCGTTTCTTATTACAGGGCAAGTATTTCACACCTCCCTGTTTATCATCGCCTAACAACTCAGACGAGACTCACACTAAATAAAGAAGAATTACAATCATTTTTCGCTTAAGACTCACTTTTATCCTGGTTTATTGAAGCTGCAAGTTAAGTTGAGTTAATGAATGCACGCACACATGCAAGTCGCTGATAAAGAATGGTAAGTGGTATGTGTGAGTGGCCATATATTTGCAAGGTTTGTGAACTGTCGAGACGCGGTTGAGTACGATTAAGAAACGATACTGGTATTTACCTGTTTCAGGTACGCACTATACACTGTACATCTTCTACTGTTTGTGAATTACTAAAGCAGCACACCTACCCGATATACTTTATAGGTAGTCAGTTAGAAGTTAGTCACATGAAAGGTTTTTGAACTGAGTACTTTTTAGGCACGTTGAGCACTTTTAGGGTGAATAAAAATCATGGAATTTGCGTCATCTTCACCGACCGCTTTCATGAGCTTTAAAGTGAACAAAAAGCGTGAAACTCACGTCACTGCTTGCGTCTCATGAGCTATATGTATCATGTGTGATGATAAAATCGAATAGTTCGACGATACAATTCACAAGTTACTTATTTTTCACTTCTATCGGCAGTCGCAGAAAATTGCGCCGCTGTTTTTTTGTGGTGTCGCCGAGTTGTTTAACTAAAATGAAATCTATACTAATATTATAAAGCTGAAGAGTTTGTTTGTTTGAACGCAAGGATTTCGGAAACTACTGGTCCGAATTTAAAGATTCTTTTTCTGTTGGATAGTCCATTTATCGAGAAAAGATGTAGGCCTATTTAACATTACGCTACTATAAACAGGAGCGGAGCAGGAATGAAAAATGTAACAAAAACGGGCAAAAATATTGCTTTTTGAGAGCTTTCGTTGCGTGACACCATGTGTCTATCTTTTATAAGGTTGCGTCATTAGAATGTAAGGTAACCAAATTTGTTCTAGATTTGAATTGGTACAACCAATTTTCGTTAGCGGCGTAGCAACGCGCGCACGGATCAGCTAGTGTTTGATATAAGTTTGGTGCGAGTAAGCTTTCTCCTAATGTTTGAAATACGGCGGTTATTATTTTCACTGGAATAGTCCAACAAGTCCAAAAAGTCCAACAAGTCCAACACGAGAAACACAAACAGTCACCAGTATAATTTGACTTCTGATTTGGGGCAACGTATACTGTCAAATACGCTTGGCGGCTTGGCTGATACAGTAATCGTGAAAGGCTGCAGTTTACACACAATGTTGCACTTCAGACGTTAAGACGTGTACGCTCTGAAGATTTGTAATAAATGATTTAGCAATAAATGTAAATCCGATACTTTGTTGCTAAAATTCTCAAATGCACAGCTTCTAGCTCATAGCTCGGAATGATGCGAAAACAGCCGTTTTGTGTTACGGCGCGGTAGTTCTTGACAACATTACTAAAGATTATCGTTGGATTTGAATCACATGTATTCTACTTGCAATGTAAAATGTGCCATTCTACGGCCGTAATGCGCCATTTAGTGACAGGATTCAGAGCGGCTATAAATAGTGTCGCGGAGTGCATTCACTAACCGTTTCAGTTAGTTGCAATTTATGAGACAGTCTTGAGAAACGGACGAGGTGACCGAGGCCGAGAGAAACCTTCACGGACGCTGAGGAGCTGCCCCACGCATTCTTTAGTAGGTACCTACTTACTCATTTTTAGGGTTGCGTACCCAAAGAGTAAAAACGGAATCCTATTACTGAGACTTGGCTGTCCGTCCGTCCGTCTATCACCAGGCTGTATCTCAAGAACAGCTAAACGGTGATAGGTAGGCAGTTGAAACTTTCACAGATGATGTACTTCTATTGCATTATTTAAGGGAGGCTCCCATACAACAAACTTGATTTTTACTCGATTAGTCCGTCCCAAATAAACTAGATGGCGCCCTACTAGTAAAAATAGAACGCGATATAGAATTCATCGTTAAAATCATGAGCCAAAAACCAACATTTTAATTTAAAAAATTGCCTATCTGCAGAAATTGCGATGTATAAGAAATTTCGAATAAAGCCAAAGAAATTTTCGCCGTTTATTTGCTAATATTATATACTTTGACTTTAAAACTTTTTTTGGCGCGCCACTTTCGGATTTTGGCGTATATACCTACCTGGATATATTATTAATTTTATTCAGAGCAGTAGAGTTTATTACTCGTATTAGTAGAGTAGTATAGTTTATTTAAATAGAGTAGGTATCATCGTTGAGTACGGTAAGATTAGGTTCGTAGGGCTCTGCGCCAGCCCAGAGTTCGGTAGGCAGTAGAAGCCACTTGAAGGCTTATTACACAAGGTTTTAAAAAATACCATCATTTGGCCTACTCCAATATATTTGAAGAAGAATTCAACTGACACCAAAGATTACGTCGCCAATTACCACTTATTTTTAATACTATTATTTAGGTTTGTACTATACAGCCATCACGTCTGATGTTAAGCTATGTTGCGGTCTACAATGGAACGTCCTTACCTTACCAAGAAGAAACTAATTAACTCTCGATTCGAAAAAACTAAAGGCCTGTTTTCATTTCGATTAGTACGACTGGGAGTGAGTAGTGCAGGTGTTGACCGATTAGTAGCAAACACGTGTGGACACCGATTGATTATTGCGAGTACATAGTAATCAGTCGCGATTACTCACTTGCACTCGGAATCTCACCACACTCCCACTTGCACTAATCAAAATGCAAACCGGCCTTAAGATTGGCCACCACTCAGCAACGCATTCCACAGCCTAGAGTCCTTCTAGTGAAGTATACAAAAGTAGAAGTAAATCTTGGTTGAGACTTTAGAACGCCAACCATGAAACGATATCTCTTTTTCGAGCTATGATAAAAGATTATTAGTAGATTCAGTGTGATAAAGAGGGCAATGTGGTATTAGTTCACGCAGGTTAATAACACACTTTCCGCAATGTACATCATAAAACCCGAAAAGTTAGCAATTTTGCTGTAACCTCTCGTACGCGCGCGGGCGTCGCTGAGTTCAGTTGAAAACGAATTTAATGCTAAAATTTGTACCGTGCCAGAGTGTTTTCTATGTATAATAAGTATGTATACCTATAAATAGTATAACTAAGCTTGGGTTAGTTTGGGGCTAGATGGTGTTGTGTGCGAAATGTCCAAATATTTATTTATTTTATTTACTCTGTCATTTTAATATCAAGAGTTTATCTACTCTGTCTCTACTCTCTGTCTTGTCTGTTATTTTTAATATTAAGAGTATAGTCTTCATAATTATTAGTCCGTGTAAAGGTTTTCCGCGGAACTAGCGGACCCCTGCGAGGAACCGCGCGTCATCGCGACATAAAGCGGCTACGCTCACTCCGCGCTGTTTACTCAACAAACACCGCTCGCTGGAGCGCGCGGGCCCGGGCGGGGGGGAGCGGGGCCCCCGGGTGTGGGGGGGGGGGGGGGAGCTTCTGTACCGCCGATACACGTCTTGATAAAATTTTTTATTTTTATCATCCAATTACATAAGAACATTGACAGTACAGAGCCACCAACTTATCTGTAGAACGGAAAAAACCGACACAACTAAGTAACGAGTATTTAAGGAAATCAAGCGCAGTCCGAATGGTAGGGTCACAAGGCACATGACCCAAAATCGTTTACGGCAAATTAAAATATCTAATAGTACGCAGACTTTTATAGTACTTTTTAACACGGGAAAACAACACGAATGGCAACTACGCGGGCAAAATCGTGGGGCGCTACTAGTAAAGTCTTTTTACTCGATTTATTGTATTTCTACTAGTGACCCCCTCCCTCCTCCAAATCTGAGGCTCCGTACTGGTAACCCCCTCCAAAATTCGAGGCTGGGACCGCTTCAGACAGAAATTGTCTAAATTTGTAATAGGAGGCAATACTTTTCGATCGTGGCGCCATCGTTACGTTCTACAGATAAAATGGTAGTACAATACTCATAAATGTAACGCGTACATGTGGATTGTGGAAGTTGATATTTAAAATGGCAACACTATGGTTGTACTTTGAGAAAACGAACTGACAGATCTATCTAGCAAGGCCTAATTTAAAAATAAGTTTTTTTCAATTCAAAAAATTTTCAGCATAATATTCGTGACAATATCAGATAGATATGTCGCCGAAAAATAGTAAGCAATGTTTGATTATAATCTAGGGAATGAGATTATAATCCTACGGTAGGTTAAAGGATGTTAAGTTAGGTTACACGTTCGCGTTAGTTAGGTTGCGTCATTATATTGTAAATAAACGATTGTTACAATAAAATTGTATGGTGACATTATATGATACAACAAACATCTCTATATTTTGTACTAGCAGCGCCCCGCGGTGTTACTCGCGAAGTTCCCGTTGTTTTTCCGATAAAAAGTATCCTTTGTGTTCTTCCAGACTATAATCTATCTGTGTTCCAAATTTCAGCCCGATCCGTTCATACGTTAGGACGTGATTGAGCAACAAACATCCAAATATCTAAACATCCATACATTGACATTTATAATATTAGTAGGATTTGCAGCGTGTCGTGGTTATACGCGCGTAGTTCTCGTTGCCGTTGTTTTCACTAAGTTGAGCAACAACTACACCTTGACATTTATAATATCAGTAGATATAGAACAGGGCATCTCCACAGGTTTCCCTTCCTCATTGATTGATTTTTTGACGAGTTCGCACTCAACGTGTTCATGACTCATGTCAAACAGTCGACGGATTAGACATCCCGGCTCCCGTATACGACACTGGATTGGCTGGGGTCCACCAAACTTTCAGCTGTGTTACAATTATCATAAAGTCGTAATTTCATTGGTTCATATGATCAGACGATTACTTCTAAACTGGTTTATTCTAACTGATCAATCATCCCCGAGTGTCGATTCTTGCGATTTCTTGAATGCTTCTTAGTCTTGGATCCCGGGCCCCTTTAAACCCGTCCTTCGACTAAGTCGACTTTGGCTTTGATAATGCTATCTCTATCATTTCAAGCGAAAAGAAAAGAGAGAGCTATTTCAAAGTTAAAACAGTTTTAGTGAGGTAGACCCTCCGGTACAATGTTGTAACTCAAAGTTGTAACTCTTACAATATCCGACTCGCAAATAAGATGTTAAATCATTTCAACATTAATTAAATCGCGGTCGACCGAATACCTGAGTTTCGCGGTGTTTTTGTTTTTGTAGTAGGTACGAAGTCGAAGTTGATGCATTCATTCTCATATGTTTAGCTCGGAGAATTTTGATGAGTACCTGCGACTACTAATTAGATGATTAAGATACCGTTCTTTAATCGAATCTCTTAATTTCCCACCTGCTCCTAACATGTGTTTGTAAACGACGAATGTTTTCAAAGCGCGTTTGTTGGGACGGTGTATTATTAATATTATTGATCACTAGCTTTTGCTGGCTGTTTCAATCGCGCGTAACTCAATTAAAAAGGTTGATTTTTCAAATAAAGGCTACACAACACGATTGCGTTTTTGACATAAATATTCATCTGTAAAATGTATCGGTTACATTTATTACGTTAACAACACGTCACGTTTCTATTTAAGTTACTGCAGTTAAGGTGTCTGTCAGATAGACAGTCGGTCATTTTTTATAGATATAGATCAAATGGAATGAACATCGATGTATTTTTGTATTCCAATACTAATATTTCATCATTATCTGTGCTCGCGCCCACTACTCGCGTTTGAGCCGGCTCTGCCCACAGGGTTGAACCCGATCGAAGCTCTGGAGACATGATTAAGGGTAAATTCCAGCTTTGACGTGTTGCAGTAATGTCACTTTAGTTGCAGCCTCATGCCCAAGTTACACGAGGCTAGTTTTCCAAGCTAGGATAGCAAGCTAGTGTAGTTAAACTAGCAAACTAGTACTTCTGGCTTCGTGTAGACAACGCTACACAACGTTAGTTTTGTCTACACGAAGTATCTACTATCTTGCTAGCTTACCAACACTAGCTTGCTATCCTAGCTTGAAAAACTAGCCTCGTGTAGCTCGGCCATTACGTCTGTCTTACTTTGACGTGTTACATGTAAGTCAGCATTCAGCGTCGTACTCCTAATCCAAACCCAATCGTTCCACGAGACTAACGCGACTTAAAAAAAAATTAGAACAACCTAATCTGTGTAAAAAAAAATCGATGTTTATGAAATTCAAACGAACTCAAATATGCAAAATTAATTATGCAATTATTAATTAAAGTCGGGTTTTGTTAAACAATATATTTTTTTAATAATTGCATCATTTAATTGTAATTAAAGTAGGTAGTCGTGAAGGTGTTCTGACGAGTATAGGGCTGCGGTCTCGGCTCTGGCGGCAGCTCCGGTCTCGGGCGGGTGATGCATGCGTGACATTAATCCCGGCCGGGGCTGGTGGCGGCGCCCCGGGGCTCCGCACTCGCTCAAATAACACATTAGTAGCAAAGCGGCCGCCGCCATATATCTCCGTGACTCGCAGGGCCCGGCCGCGGCGACGCGACGGTCGGATTTATCGCGAGCTCCTGCGATGACGCTAATCTGCCCTGATGGAGCACCCGCACCTCTGTTGTTCTTCGGTGTTCTCTGGTACTGTTGCTTGTCACCAAGATTTTTCACCAAGAACATTCCAATCAACGGTTAGCGAAGCGTATAGCGGCAAATTCTCAAAAAAAAAATTGTCCAATTTTGTATTCGACTTCCTTTGACATCGCACGCTAAAGATTTCTACCTATACCAAAGAGTTTGCATTTACTGTGTATACTGATTTAAACTGACTCTCAATCTCAAATTTGTAAGGTTTTTGGGTCGCTTCAGTACCTATAATAATTAAACGCTAAAACATCAGCTGACATATCGGTACACGAAATAAACTAAGTGCTCAATAAAAAATATATCTTGTCTGCTATTAGGCGCATTAGAGTTGGGTTCACACAATTTCACAGGATTTTGGTACTGACCAATTAAATCTATACTAATCTATACTAAAATTATAAAGCTGAAGAGTTTGTTTGTTTGTTTGTATGTTTGTTTGTTTGAACGCAAGGATCTCTGGAACTACTGGTCCGAATTGAAAGATTCTTTCTTTGTAGGATAGTCTATTTATCGAGGAAGGCTATAGGGTATTTATTTAACATTACGCTACTATCAACAAGAGCCGAGCATGAATGAAAAATGTAACAAAAACGGGGAAAAAATATTGCTTTTAGAGAGCTTTCGTTGCGTGACAGCATATGTCATATGTTAAAGGTTGCGTCATTAGAACCTAAACTAACCGAATTTGTTCAAAATTTGAATTTGTACGCCCAATTTTCGATAGATGGCGTAGCAACGCGCGCGCGTTCTGCTAGTCAAACGATAGCGAGACCAAATGGCCGAGTTTAGAACTTAGGCCTATTCCAAAATAAAATTGTCGAGTAGAACTGTTGATTTGAGGATTACATTCTTGAAAGATTAGTCAAATCCATCAAACAGCTCTTACAAGAGACACGAGCCAGGTCGGAGGAGGAGATTTTTTTACCAAGTTTAAGCACATGTATAAGTCGAGTGACGCAAGCAAAATCCCATTGTCAATAAATAGAAGTGAGCGGAGTGTTCATTGAAATCGGCTTATAGTTTATTGTTTGGACCCTGATTACGATCTTGAGCGCGGCGCCTGCGCACAGAGAATAGACGCGAGCCGAAACACTTTAAATCTTACTAAAATACGGTTAATTTGGATTGATAAACGTTTTTTTGAAAAAAAACAAGGAGACGTAGGCATCGATATAAATCAATAGATGGGCCCTGAGCACCTTGAAATTGGTAATAAACTGCGTCTCTACGTGTATCGTAAATGGTTTACAAACAACCAATCTACTTGACCCCTAGAATCGCTAGCGAGATATGCCGTGGTTCTACTTATTTTCGTTGTTGACAACGAATAGTGATGGGTAAAAACGTCCGGTGTCCACAGCTTCCTGCAACCGACCAGAACGGAAAGAGTGAGCTCACTCTTCCCAACGATGACAATAATTCAGTGCGCCGTGAAGTTTGGGAGGGCACATCTGTAGTCTAAATCTATGCCATATAATGACTATGAGACCGCAGGAATTGAGATCGTTGGTCGTAGGAACTGCCGATAGAAGTGAAAACTTATAACTCGGAATTTGATAGCTCACTTTGGAAACTACGCGAGTAAAATCGCAGAGCGTTGCTAGTCTGGAATAAATGTTCAAAATATGGTCTAAGTAATTCTTCTAAAAATTAGTATTATAATAATGGAATAAAGTTTAGAAAAAATAAATTCATGGGCATCTAGATCTAGAAATGCGTTAGATCCCTAGTTCAACCGAACATTTCTTTTATTTACGAACGTCACGATGAGTTTTATATACAGCCTACAAAAAATCTGTGTGTGGTGCGCCAAAAGTGAGTTTGCATTTGAATAAAAAGTACCTGGGTGAACGAGTTTTGCTCGGTTTAAACACTAAATATACTTAGATACCTACAGATAAAAGGCTCCAAGAAACATAATTGTAATCTAAAAAAAAAACTTGAAAAAAAAGAGAAATCGTTTAGATTTCTCATTATAGAGTCGAACCCAGGTCTACCAGTTCGTGACCACTCGAGTTCCCACCTGAGTTATAATAATGTCACGCAAGTGGCGAAATTTACCTTCGCATTCTAATATCAAATGTACATTTTTAGTGTCTAAAAACGCTCAATAATTTACGTTTTATAAAAAATAAAACCTAGCTAGATCGATTTATCATCCCCAAAACCCCCTGCATACATAATTTCATGAATATCGTTACAGCCGTTTCCGAGGTTCAGATTCTATATATGTATACATAATTACAAGAATTGCTCGTTTAAAGGTATCAAATATCTTTCCCGAAACCCCCTGCATACATAATTTCATGAATATCGTTACAGCCGTTTAAATGTATAAGATAAGATAAACTAAAAACACTCGCCGGATGGGTTGATGACTTCAGGCCTATCGAGAAGCATCCCAGTGTTACTCAGGATAGACATCAGTGGTGTAAGGAAGGAAACCTGTACCCAGCTGTAAGTCGATAGGGGATAATTATGGGGATGGGAATAGGGGATGATGATGAAAGTATAATCACCGTAGTATTTTTGTATTGTCACATCACTTGATCTGCAATGCCACGATATTATGATATGAAACGTTAACACTATTTTATTGGTATTTTTGATTTTTGGTATAAAGAAGCCGTGTTCCGGGTTTTAGGTGTCTGGGGCACACAAACTTGTAAAACTATGTAAACAAAGAGTCGCCAAGTGGTCAAAATTCAACCATGAATCAACTTTAATCTAATTAAAATTTTAGCACATACTTTAACAATAAACGAAAGAGTATTTAATCAAAAAAAAATTGGTCATAGGAACTGCCGATAGAAGTGAAAACTTACAACTCAGAATTTGATAGCTTACTTTGGAAACTACGCGGGTAAAACCGGAGGGCGTGGCCATGAGAGAAAAAAATGCTTACACATTTCTAGATGGCCAATAGGAAATGCTGACGCATTTCTAGATGGCCAATGGCCATGGCATTTTTTTTCACTTTCACTTCAAAAATAATTTTCTTTACTTCTCTTAATAAGCTTTATCTGTACGAAATTTCATACTCCTCCGTCAACGCAAGTTTTGTAAAAAAGGTACAAAGTTTTTGCTTTACCTACGTATACTCATATTTTTATATTTTGGACATACTTCGGGTAACATTACCTAGATCTAAACTAACCAAATGTTTTATTATAGGAACCAGACAGCTGATTTGAAACTTATATAACTGTAAATATATACATAAAAACACCCAGTAACTGGACGTCTACTTTCTTTCTACGAAAACGTAATTTCGAAAAAAACTCGCGACTTTCCAACTGCGATTCTACTTCGATCCATCATTTTGCCCGATTAAATATTCTAAGAATACTCTAATTAGAGTAAGCTTAGAACATTTAAACGTCAAACAATGTTGTATCGGACGAAACGAAGTAGAACGGGAGTAGGAAATTCGCGTTTTTTTTTTCGAAATTACGTTTTCGTAGAAAGAGAGTAGACGTCCTGAACAGATTTCCGTATTCATTATACAAATATTTGCCCTAGGTCGGAATCAAACTCAAGACCTACAACTCTATAGGGACACTCGATAATAACTTTGCTTCGAGGTCAGTGTGTTTGTGTATACATAAACCAAAATAACCGAGGAGAACCACAATAACCGACATAGCTCAACGAGTTGCCAAACTTAAGTGGCAGTGGGCGGGGCACATAGCTCGCAGAACTGACGGCCGTTAGGGCGGAACAGTTCTCGAGTGGCGACCACGTACCGGAAGACGCAGTGTTGGCAGGGCTCCAACAAGATGGACCGACGATCTGGTGAAGGGCGCCGGAAATCGTTGGATGCGAGTGCCGTAGGACCAGTCTTTGTAGAGATTTTTGGGGAAAGGAAGCTTTCATCCAGCAGAGTACGTCATTTTGCTGATATAATGGTGATGCCTTCTCGAATATGTGTCCGTATATTTATACATTAATACGTGAACCAAAAAAAATAAGTTGACAGGTATCAAGGGACACCCGGATGGAACGAAGTTCTTGTCCATTAATTAGTGAAGGAATTGTAATAAAAAAAATTGTTTTAATAATATTTTTTTTATTACTTATTAACAAATATAATGTAAGTACTTAACATAAACTTAAGGAGTAGCATTGACGTATTATATAAACATTATAACAATGATTCATTATATTATTATCATTCCGAATTTTAGCCATTCGGATTGCATTTAGAAACAGAACTCATATTATTTCCAATGTTGCCTACAAATATTAGTTTTACGAATAAATTTTGTCGAAATATGCGTCAATCACACCAATCGATATTACATGAACATTACGATATATAATATACGATAGTATATAAGTATATAACGTAACAACATCATTACAATACATTGATATTATCGTACCGGTAGTGACCTCTCCAGATTTTCTATGACACTAGAGTAGGATACAATCCACAGCTGATTAAATTTTGAGTTCTGCGCCACCTATTGGTAATTATAGGAACTTTGATGTGCAAGTCGATTCGGGCAGTGGTCGTAAATTAGTGTTGGTCTAGCCTCTAACCAAATACTCATAGGGTTAGTTGTGCAACGCCATCTATTTTTAAGCGCAAGAGTCAGTTTGTAGTGATAAATCGCCAATAGAATTTTTTTTTCGTTATTGTTTGTTAGAAAATACTTAGATTTAAATTAAATGCGTTGATAAGAGGGATCCTTTATAAAAATTATTATTCCCAGAAAAAAAAAGAACAAAAAGAGTGTTGAGAGAAAAAAAGAACAAAAACAGTCAAGCGGTAACTACCAGGATTCGATCCGGGACACCTATCTTCATAGGAGACCCCTTACTTACCTACTAATTGCGCCAACCGGTCATTGTTGACATGCCTGAAATTTGTTATCGTATTCTAATTCTATCACGCCATAGGCACGAAACGTTACAACTTTTTCGTGAGAATTTTTTCCGTCTAGCTCCCTTTCATAACGCGCGATAAGGAACTTCGTTCCAAAAAAAAAAGTGGACAAGTGCGAGTTGGACTCGCCCATGAAGGGTTCAGTTGCAGCAAAATTTTTGAGTTTCAATTCTCAGAATGGGGGGCAAACATATTTTTTTTTTTTTTTTTTAATCTTAATGCTTTTCACAGAATACATCTACTTACCAAGTTTCAACAGTGTAGTTCTCATAGTTTCGGCAAAAAATGGCTGTGACATACGGACGGACGACAGACAGACATGACGAATCTATAAGGGTTCCGTTTTTACGTTTTACGGAACCCTAAAAATAACAATCGAACACCTGAAAGGGCCTCGGCTTTCAGAATGTTCGCTGAGTCCGTATTTTGTGAATATAATATTTTGATGATGAAACTTGTATTCGGAAAAATCCTACCAATATTATAAATTAGAACGTTTGGATATTTGTTGCTTAATAACGTCGGAACGCCTGAACTAATCGGGTAAACATTTGGAATATACCTAGACATATTATTCCAAATCATAGTCTCTAACAGCACACATGCTTCTTACTACTTACGGACTACGAACCGCGGAGTGCTTTTAGTATAGATATACTCGTAAAAAAAGACACTAAATATTTTTCTCCAAACCCGAACAAGGTGTAAATACTTGTGTCGGTGTCTGCGCATGGTCCTTACTAATGGAATGAAAGCGACGCGGGCGCAGGCACGGAGGGCGCGGAGGGTGCGGAGGGCGCAGGCGCGGCGACCCCGGCCTGTCTTCATCTCTTGTGTCCGGATGATGCATGGTGTCCAGTTCTTGGCCGATACATCACACACTCGATTAAGGAAAACGCGTCAAGCGGCATTAAATACAGAACTTCAAAAAACGTTCCGACCGGCTACTTTTGTAACAAAAGAGCCGTCGATAAACGGGGTCACCCGGACCCCCGCCTAATGTGCTTAACGATATTAATGAACCGGCCCTGGAGACCGCCGAACCAAGTAACTCGAAATAATAATCGATAAATATTGGCGGACATTTCTCACACGACAATATCTAGCCGCAAAGCTAATATAACACCATATGAAATTGAAAAAGCATTCGTATGAAATAATCCGATAACATATATAATTAACCGGTGTTCATTAAGATGTAAGATAAGATAAACATTTATTAACAAATTAACACAAATATCGAACTTCGCTGCAAAATGTATTGTCAACCAAATCTTAAATACAGTGAGTATATATGTCTCGTCTTAAGTAGGTACACATTAAATAAGTAGCAAGCCCTTGAACAGCTTTCAATTAGAACAGAGGCTTTCAATTAGTTTTGTTCTACGCTTATCGTAGGCAACTTTAAGCTTGCATGCCGGAAGGTTGATTATGGAGTTCTCAATGCAAATATTTTAGATCTTATTGTACCTACTTACCAATTTTGGAAAATGATGTAATTATGAATTTTTGTAAATATTTTGGCGTAGGAAGGAATCGAATCTGTTTGTGTTCAAACAACTTTCACTTTATATGTGTTTAAATATTTTTTATTATGGTATTAGGTATGTTTTCATTCAAGAGTATCTAACTTTTCGCAAAAGTTTAAAAAAAAATGTGTAATTACATTTTTGACTAAATCGCTAAAAACTGTTTTTTTACAATGATTTACACTAGACCCCCATCTCGCCTGATACCTAATTACACTCTACGATGGCAAGCGCTTACCCTTACCTTACCTAGAACCGTTTCACTCTCGTCTTGAAGAAACAAAGATTATAACCATCGGGAATATCGCTTTCAGGTAACACATTTACCTCCTAGATGTGGTGGAGATGAAAAATGTACCTCCTATCTCTATCCCTATAGTACAGGTACGTAATTATCTATATATATAAAAATCAATGCCACTTTTCGTTGTTATTGAACTCCTCCTAAACGGCTGGACCGATTTGAATGTTTTTTTTTGTATACGTTTGGGTAGGGCCCTGGAAGGTTTAGATACATAAATCAGCCCGGCAGATGGCGCTGCAGTTGATATCTAGGTTATTATTCGAGCTAAGCCGGAGTGGGCCGCTAGTAAAATATAAATATGTACACATGCTCATCATTAGTTAGCGGCAGAATAACTGACAAAGGTTTGTGGCATGTGAACATAAAAACGTAATAATTAAATAGTTGAATTGGCAGCGTAGAGTTCATAATCTTTTATTTCATAAAACCAATTTACATGACAGAATTATATTTAAGCTTACACAAATTATAACACAACATTCGGTATACAATAGGTATCTTTGCAAAATATAATGTCAAATGATTATTAATTCCAATTTAATAATATCAATAAATAATAAATTAATTACAATACCTTAATGATAATGTCAACTAGTATAGTGTCACAGTAGAGCAGGGTGACAGCTGCATTCGTCGATTAAAATTGTTCCTAAGATTGTTTCTTCGTTCTGGAATGATCCTGCTTTGCGCACGTCAGACGCTAGCCAGCTATCTGCTGAACTTAGGTACTCAATCCAATAATAAAACTGAACTGCCTTCGTGCATGAATGAAAATCACATTTACCGCCTATTGATCACATTTTAAACAAGCTTTTGGCTTAAGTAAGCCTTCTTGCGTAAGTGTTTAGAATAAGTAATTGGAATTTGCCGAAATGTATCACCTGGATGTCTTCAAATTAAATAAACAGGATCCGTTTTGGTTAGCATTTCTCATTGAGGACTGGGGATTCATATAGCTCATCGTCGGGCAAAACGCGGTCAAATGTAAACTTATTTACAACAAAATAAAGCTCAATGTTAAAAGCTGACACATCACGCGGTTTTTTTAAATGACGATACGGGTTATGGTGCTTGGCATTAGGTTTTTAAATAATACTAGCTGAACGCGCGCGCGTTGCTACGCCATCTATTGAAAATTGGTCGTACCAATTCAAATTTTGTTCAAATTCGGTTACTTAAGGTTCTAATGACGCAACCTTTAACATATTTATGACAAATGCTGTCACGCAACGAAAGCTCTCTCAAAGCAATATTTTTTCCCCGTTTTTGTTACATTTTTCATTCATGCTCGGCTCCTGTTGATAGTAGCGTAATGTTAAATACCCTATAGCCTTCCTCGATAAATGGACTATCCTACAAAGAAAGAATCTTTCAATTCGGACCAGTAGTTCCAGAGATCCTTGCGTTCAAACAAACAAACTCTTCAGCTTTATAATATTAGTATAGATGAAGCGACGAGACGAGCTGGACATGTGCCTGACGGTACGGCAACATGCCTGCCCATAACAGCTTAGTGACACGCAGCTATTAGAACACGGAAGAGTCCAAATCATCAGCACCTAGCACCGCACTGCGCTCTTCACCCAGAGATGTTGTTTGACGATGTTTTATCTCTGTGTCGTTATTTCACTGGAAATATTGGCCTTTGAACCAGAACACAGTCATGATTTCACATTAAGTACTACTTTCTTCTAAGAAGGGTGTCTTGTCCGTCCGCAAAATTTTCATGGTTAGTTTTTGCTCACGTAGTGCTAAGTACCAGGACGAACGAGCTTTGGTTTCATTGCCTGACAACACGTACAACGACGATTTCAAAAAAATGAAACCCAGCTAGATCGATTTATCGCCCCTGAAACTCCCCGTATGATAAATTAACGGCAACTTCAAGGCACGGAATTATGCCATCGTTGAGAAGAGTGACCTCACTCTTTCCGTTCTAGCCAGTTGCAGGAAGCGGTGAAGGCCGGACGTGTTTATTTATCACTTTTTTTTGTCAACAACAAAAATAAGCAGAACCACAGCATAGGTACCTCGCCGCTAGCGATTCTAGGGGTCAAGTAGATTGGTGGTGTTGTAAATCCCTCCGCTGCAGACACAGACGCAGTTTGTTACCAATTTCTGTATATAGGATATAGGTAGCTCTAATTCGTTGGTATATGGTATTTAAAAGATTATTTTCATAAATCTCTTTAATACGATAACGTATTGCTGTGGGTATCTATAAGCGTAGGTAACTGTTTACCATCAGACAGGCCATTTACTTGTCGATTTTTTTGTATTAAAAACTGTAGCAAACATTATCAATGAATATGCATACAAAATTGCATAAAGGTGGTATTTAATGTGACGTTGTTAATTGTTGTTGCCGTTCATCTCGTTAAAATATAATTACAAAACAAATTAAGAATTAATAAACACGAATTATATTACGGAATTAAATTAAAATGACAAGTTATTGCAAAGTATGTATAATAAGTATGTATTTAAAACTATATAAGTATTATATCAGCTATCTGGCCGCCATCATACAAGCTATGCTTAGTTTGGGGTTAGACGGTGTTGTGTGTGAATTGTCCACCAATATTTATTCATTTATTTAAAGGTTTAATTTATGTCAGAAGTTACTTATAAGTATGGACTGTAGTTTTCATTGCGATTTAGTTTAGTTAACAAGGGGTCTACCACGCAAAAAAGGCAAAGAGTAAAATATTGTATCCTTTTTATTAGTAGTAACTAGACAAGCAGAATATGTGCCTGATGAGAAGCAATACGCCTGCTCATAACAACACAGCGTTACGCAGTTATTTGAACATGAAGAGTCCAAATCATTACCTACCATCGCACTGCGCTCATCATAAGATGAATTATCTCTTAATCTCACAGAATAGATATATTCTATGTTAGCTAATTCATTAACAAAAGGCTCTACCACAATTGAAAGAAGTCAAATAGTTTTGGTTTTAGCTACAAATTGTTTGCGTATGTATTGGTAAATGCCTAAATAAACATTTGCGTTTACAAATAGAAATACAAAATGTTTTTTGCCTTAAAATATTATATTATATTAAGATTGATCTCAAAACGATTCCTATTAAATAGATATACTCGTAGAAGTAAAGACGAGAGAGTTTGAGTGAGGTGCCGAGTCGCGACGGGGTCTCTCCAGTCGCCAGCTTACAACCAATTTACTATAATCATACTTTTCTATTTAGGTACTGCTCTTAAAAGATACCTTTTTTATTTCATGGGTCTAACTATTTACTGCTTTGATAAATCATAGTAGTAAAATAGTGATCCTATTAACTTTATGAATGCAAAGGTTTGGGAATTTGTATGTTTGTTGCTCAATCACGTCGGCACGATTGAACGGATGGTTGTTTGGAATACAGTTATAATGTAGTCTGGAATGGTAAATAAGCTGTATGTGACGAGAAAATGACAGAAACAGGAATTGTGTAGGTAAAACCTCGGACACTGTTGGTACAGAAGTTGTAAAATAAATGCGAAAGTTCGGAGGTTTATTGTTCAACCACTTCGAATCGGATCGATATTCAATTTAATACACAAATAGTTAATAGCCTGGAATCTCACATAGGCTACTTTTATATCGAAAAGTTTATGAAAACGGAAACTTAGCTGGTAAAACCACAGGAAGGTGCGTAAATGATAAAGTCAACTTGAAAACATAAATTTTGAAAATTCATAGTTTTACTCGCCACATACCTCAAGAAAAGTTTTCCTCAATTCCATCAATTGTTTGATTGAATGAGCTTATGCTCAAACTTGCCTTGTCTAAGTAATACAAGGGATTACGAATATATACGACGCTTACCCAGAATAAAAAATATCAGTAATTCTATGAACTGTCTATTCCAGTTTAAAAGTTATTTGAAATCTAACTAAGTAAATGAGGGCAACGAAATGTACGTGCAATATTAGAGAATTATACGATA
Source organism: Ectropis crepuscularia (assembly GCA_963693475.1). Classification (NCBI taxonomy): domain Eukaryota; kingdom Metazoa; phylum Arthropoda; class Insecta; order Lepidoptera; family Geometridae; genus Ectropis; species Ectropis crepuscularia. The sequence goes on from OY856338.1 coordinate 35,172,383, forward strand.
GTGGTTTAATGACATTTGGAAATGTTTCATCAACACATTACTACCAGATTTAGTAGTGATAGGACTCTTTGTAGAGTCCGTCTGGGGAAGTACCACACCTATGCCAGCTATTCTACCGCCAAGCAGTAAGTAATGTGCAAACATTATTATGTTCCGGTTTGAAGGGTATCCAGTGAAATTAAAGGGCATAGAGATAATACATCTCTGAGTTCTGAGTAGTAGTAGTGAGTCGAGCGCAGTGCCGTGCTAGGTAATTATTTGGACTCTTCTTATTCCAATAGCTGCATGTCACTGTGCTGTTATGTGGCAGGTATGTTGCTTACCATCAGGCACATGTCCTGCTAGTCTCATCTCTCTATACTATAAAAAAAAGAAAAAAGGATTAAGACCAGATAAGGACCAGTATTGCTTACCATCAGACGCATGTTGTGCTTGTTTCGTCACTCTACATTATCAAAACAGATAAGGCCATCAATCACCCCACAGTATGCGAAGAAAGATGCCAATATTGATTATGATATGAAGTTTTTGAGAGTACAGTAATAAAAAAAAAAAAAAAATTTAGTTGTGTTTTTCTAAAAAGTGCAAAGTTAGTATTGATTCTCGCAACTACCACTGCGCCGGCGCCGGCGCGCAGTTTGCGCCTACAATACCGCCGCTATTCAACCTCATCGACCCCAGGATCTACGTGCTACGTACCATATGGCCTGCGCGTACGCATCATGCTATGCTTACTTTTCCAAAAACCATACAAATAATGACCTATAACACATTAATGTTTTTTTTATAACTATTGCTTGCAAAATGTTTTTTTAGTTTTCGTTACACTTTTCAGTAAAATGTAAATAGGGCAAGCTGCTTTTTATAAATGCTATATTGTAAATGTTTGTTGATGTTAAATTGATGTTTGTTGCTCAATTGCATTAGAACGGATTAACGGATCGCTTTGAAATTTGAAACATAGTTAGATTATAGCGAATAGGCTTTATTATGGGAATATTATTGAAATCGTAATAATGCAAGTAAGGGCAAAATTACGGAAACTACCGCAATTAAATCGCGGGACGCGACTAGTCAGTATATCACAAATATGTGTTATAATAATTGTACCTGATATTGAGTAAGTATGTATCTGTTTCTCACAACACAATCTTTTTAGTTTAGTGTCAGATATATACTTGATACATACCGTTGCATATACGAGTAGGTATAGTTAATTCACGCCACTTAACATAACTACAATATTTAACGCAGATTCACAGCCAAAAAAATCAACAAACATCATTTACAATAAAACAGCGTCGACCAAAAAAACGCTTAGTATCAAACGGGTACAAAATTATGTTAAACAGTCTTAATGGAGTTGGAACCGGCGACTGGAGACCCGGGATTATGGAATGAAAATTAAAAAATTGTTTGATTTAACTTACCGCGTCGTTATCATTAACATAATGAAAACCTTGTGAGGAAATTGAAATATCTTTATAACTTGAAGAAGTGCCGGTACCTCTTGGCACTCGTCGGGACGCCTAGAGGGAATTTATCGAACACGCACTTGACGGAAAACACTCAACCACGGAATTTGTTTAATTCAACTACCCTCCATAATACAAAGTAATTTTTAAGACACGATTCGCGATCTACACGATTGTTTTGAAGTTTTCTACACCAATTAAACTTAAGTGAAAACTTCCCTGTTTTTTTTGGATCGCGTCAGACTTGAGTATATTTATATAATATGGCAGTTAATCACTTTGTAGAATTTGAACAGAAAACGGGATGAGCGTATTTTAGTTAAGTAAACTACTGTGTAGTGTCGGCAACAATTACTTTTTACAACGCGAATACGGATCATTTTATTTAGATTTTAGGGACTTACAAAACGACGTTCGTTTATTAACACATTTTTTTGAACAAAATAAATGAATCGGTAAAAGTTGAACACATCACAAAAGAAATGTTGTGTTGACTTTTGAATCGTCTAGAAGTTATAAAATCGTGTAGCGTTGGGATGTTTCGAAGGCGCCTCAACGGAGAGAGTCCAAGAAGACAGGTACCTTCGGAGGACTCACCACACACGGAACACATTTATTTGAATATTTGTAGAGTATATACGGAACACATTTAAGTATATATGGAACACATTTATTTGTAGAGTATATATGGAACACATTTATTTGTAGAGTATATATGGAACACATTTATTTGTGGAGTATATACGAAACACATTTGTTGAGTATGAATCCTCGAATCCGGCGGTGGACGGGCGGACTCACCTTCATCGTGTGGTCTGGTGCGCGCGGTCGCGGGAGTCAGAGCGCGGGGCGAGCTGGACATGGGCTCGGTAACGCCGGCGCGACCGCTCGGCAGCGTGGCGCGCGCGGCACTGACCGGGGCACCGGGGGCGGCCGCACGCCGGCCCCGCCCACCGCGCCGCCCCTCCACCGCACTTCCACTTCCGACCCCACTCACGTATCGTATCAGTTCCACGTGATTGTACCCCCCACCTCCCCGCTATAATAGTCCGTCGATCCACATCGAAAAATTGATTTTAATAACTTTATTTAATAATCGTAATATAACTTAACGATTTCTACGTATGTAGAACCATAAAATGTATAATTTCTAGACAAATTAAAGCGATTGCTGATTCGTCGATCAGGCGACGTGATTTCGTCTGGTAGAGATCGCAAGACGCTCTCACACCTTCCGACCGCTGCCACGGCTAATGGGAACTCATTTATCACTATATATTATAACACTACAGAGTTAAATAAATCAGTTGTTTGTAAGATAGATGTTGGAGGAGATTTGATGGTTAAATAATTAATTTGTTTAAAAATACAATCTTCTTATAACAGGTATGTCAACAGACACATCTTTCAAAACGGTAAGTACAAGGCATGGGGCGTCCTAAAAGCTCCGTGTGCCGCCATTTTTTCTTTAATTAAACATTTTATATACCTAGGCTCTCTTTACGAATATTGGTTCTTAGCACTTTTTTCGTAATTTCAGGGTTGGTCCTAAAGAAAAAGTTGGTCGGAGTCATCATTATACCGTGTCGCTGGACTAATTACTGTTACGAGTTTCCTTGTAGGTACCTATGAATAAAAAAAACTTAAAAAGGCTTCTATCTACTTATACTAATAATGAATGATGTTTTAAAGAAAGACTACAATTTTGTGAGTTCGTTTACGTACGTGAAAGTATCTTCGAAATCATTACATTTTTCTAGCTGGCATAAGAATATGCTAACACGATTTTAATTTATGCCCCATGATTAAAATTATGCCCACTTAATTTTCTGCACACTTCTGGGACTCAGAGTCTTCTCTCGCAAGAAGAGAATCAATGCCATAATCCACCACGCTGGCCCGGTTGGTTGATGGATCACCCGTGACCGCCTAAGATTCTAGTAACGTATCGGATTCCACAGACAGTGGTGCGAGTGGGATTCGAACCAGAGTCTCCAGATTAACAGTTTCAATTCTCGCAACTACACCGCAACTTGTAGGTAAGATACATAGATTCTGTGTTTTGTACGCTCACCAGAAAACATGAATAAACTCAAAAAAAATCTGTACATTTCACACACAACACCATCTGACCCCAAACTAAGTTAAGCTTGTACAAGGTATGTACCGTATAGCTGATATAATCCTATTACCTAAAATTAACATCTTGATAGACCTTTATTGGTCTATGCATAATTCAGACGTGCTTAGTGTTAGTTAGTTAGGTATGTAGCGTAGTGTAGTTCTCATTGTATTGTAGTTTTGTTAATAAAGGCTCTGGCCGTTTGTAAAAACAAACTCATGTTATACATGCCAATGTTTGGATGTTTGTTGCTCAACCACGTCGCAAACTCGGGTTGAAATTTTTTGGAACACAGATTGTTGTGGTACAAGATTATTGTCTCGAAAAACTCTCAAGCTACCGGATATTTATACCAGAAAAAAAAAACGGGAACAGGAAATACGCAGGTAAAACCGCGGGGCGCAACTAGTACTTAGATAGTTGTAAATACCATCGATATAAATCAATGGATGTGCCTTCCCAAACTTCGGACGCACGGAAATATGTTATCGTTGGGAAGAGTTAGCTCACTCTTTCCGTTTTAGTCGATTGTAGGAAGCGGTAAACGCCGGACGTTTATACTAATCGCTATTCGTTGTCAACAACCAAAATAAGTAGAACCACAACATACCTCGCCGCTAGCGACTCTAGGTTTCAATATGTAGTAGGGGACTATAATCTACCAGTATTCCCAATTTCAGCCCGATACGTTTATACGTTACGACGTGATTGAGCAACAAACATCCATACATTGACATTTATAATATACTAGCAGCGCCTCGCTGTTTTACCCGCGTAGTTCCCGTTCCCGTTGTTCCCGTCGTTTTAATGGGATAAAAGTAGTCTATGTGTTCTTCCAGACTATAATATAACTGTGTTCCAAATTACAGCTCAATCCGTTCATACGTTAGGACGTGATTGAGCAACAAACATCCAAACATTGACATTTATAATATTAGTAGAAACACCAAGACACAACACAGATATTTACATTCGTCACACAAATATCGTGAAAGATTTATTATTTGTCAGCAGATTTTCTCTACTAGTCCAGCCGTAACTTCCGTCTACGTCTTTTCAGGCTCAAATCTCTTAAACGAAGTTAAAGAGAAAATGGTAAGTATCTGGTATTAAAGTTTAGTAGCGGCGAGGCGACATGTGCAACGAGCGGATGGAGCACGTAATGATGGTCGCAATCAGCGCGATTGTAGCGAGGGTTGCCACCTTCTGTACAAGAAATAAAGTATATTCAGGTCTATGAATAATATTGAACATTATTTTAGAAAAATGAACTTGTAAATGAATTTGACTTATTAAGTGTTTTAAATCATGGACATTTAAAACAAGTCTGACGTAATCTCGCTAAAACAAAAACTGTGTAGAGTCGGCCAATGCGCTGACACAGGCTGACATGCACACATACATACACACACCAGACAGTAATTACGCGCGCAATCTTATGTGTATGTGGGCACTGGCCGACTTTATAGACACAGTTTTTGTTTTATCGAGACCACGTCCGACTTTTTTTATACGTCCATGTTTTAAATCCTTATTATCAGAGCTGCTCTTCTTTCAAAAACTCAGTGTGATTTATTTGTGGCTGCGGTGCACTGAGCAGTGAGCGCTTTCTGATTAAATAAAAATAAATTTGAGTGAATCTAAATATCTTACTAATACTATAAACGTGAAAGTTTGTAAGTATGGATGGATGGACGGATGTTCGTTACTCTTTCACGTAAAAATTGCTAGATGGATCGGTCTGAAATTTAGGATATGGGTAGATAAGAACACATAGCTCGTTTTTTAACCCAAAAAAAAAAAGAGAACGACGGGAACGGAAAACTACGGGAGTAAAACCGCGGGGTACTACTTTTAACACAATAATATGTTTGCATGTTGATGCTAAACGCAGCATTTTGTATACTTTGTTTTACAACAGTAAAAAGTATAATTTAGAACAAAAAGTTAAAATACTGTTCAAAACAGTATAGTTGGCAACTCTAATTGTAGCGCTTGCCGCGACTCGAGTGGGTAATGCGCTTCGAGGGCGGATTACCCGGCACGCGACGTCACGCGACGCTCACTGACACACCGACAATCCTGCCATTATCCCTATTGATGTCTACATTCTAAATGCTACTCTTCAACTATTCAAATGGGCATTTACTTACATATAGATCGCTTTTAGCGATAAGGCCGCCGATTGTAACACTAGTTTTTAATGCTCTGTTTCTTTTATTGTATTGTTTTGGTGTGTACAATAAAGAGTATCTATCTAGCTATCTATTGATTTAGGGATTCCATCTTTTTTTTTTATAAAGAGTGACGATACGAGCTAGACCAGTGCCTGATGGTAAGCAACATGCCTGCCACATAACAGCACAGTGACACGCAGCTATTGGAACATGAAGAGTCCAAATCATTACCTAGCACTGCATAGCGCTCGTTACCCAGAGATCCTAGATGTTATATCTCTAAGCCCCGTAATTTCTCTGGAAACATTGCCCTTCAAACCGGGACACAGTAATGTTTTCACATTACTGCTTGGCGGTAGAATAACTGGCAAAGGTGTGGTACTCCCCCAGGCGGACTATGCCAAGAGTCCTACCACTAGAAAACATACCATCGCAATTTTTTTAACCGCTGCGCCGCAGTTCAACAATTTATGACGAAGTTTTAGACATAAACTTTATTTTTTGTAGTAGTAGACATATAGAGTTACGAACACAATATATGTGCCTGATGGTAAGCAACATGCCAGTCCAACACAGTGACGAAGCAATTGATATATGTATGAAGAGTCCAAATTCATTACCTAGCACTGCACTGCGCTCGTCACTCAGAGCTATAAAATGTTTTATCTATATGTCCTGTAGTTTCATTGGAAACATTGCCCATCAAACCTGAATGCGGAACTTGCGTCATCGTCACCTAACGCTTCTCGAAAACATTGTTTTCTCATAACAGCACCATCGGCAGTTTTACCATAGAACTGCGTTAAGTGAGCATTATAATAATTATTAACATCTTATCTGATAAGTTTTCACTTCTAAGTATAGGCAATCCTTATAATAGGCAGTTTTTAGGGTTCCGTAAAACGTAAAAACGGAACCCTTATAGATTCGTCATGTTTGTCTGTCTGTCTGTCCGTCCGTATGTCACAGCCACTTTTTGCCGAAACTATGAGAACTACACTATTGAAACTTGGTAAGTAGATGTGCTCTATGAACCGCATTAAGATTTAAAAAAAAAATATGTTTGTCTGTAAAGTCTGACTTACCTAACCTTACCTTACTTACCTTAACTGTTTACTGACGATAGAACGTGACAACGTCTTAAGAAAATACTGATGGAATGGTAGCATTTTTTGTTTAATAGATTTGTATGTAAAAAGTAATCAGTAGAATTTAGTCATTTTCAATAAAAACAATGCAAAAAACAGTGCAAAAAAGCTTTTAGATGCCGGGGATCGAACCTGGGGCATTTCATATGCAAAGCGAACGCTCTACCACTGAGCTACATCCCCGCTTGAACTACTGGTCGAAATAATTAATACAACTGTAACAAACATGCGGCGAGGTAACGACCGACGGTAACGCGGTAATGGTACATGACGTCATGTTTTGTGGGCGTGCAGCCGGCTTCATCGAATTATAAGACGTTATCACGTCAAAAAAAAGAAAGAAAAATTATGGTTGGCCCCCATACTTAATATACCCCATACATAACTGAAACTCAAAAAATGTTTTTTTCATCAAACCTACGCGTTTGGGATGTCTATCGATAGGTCTTCAAAAATTATGTTGAGGTTTCTAATATCATTTTTGCCTACACTGAATAATTCGCGCGACAGACACTTCCAAAGTTGTAAAATGTGCCCCCCCCCCCCCCCCTCTAACTTCTAAAGTAAGAGAAAGAAAAAACCACAAAAAATAAATGATGTACTACTAATTACTATAAAAACTACCAACGAAAATATCTATGGTTTGAACTCGATCTGATGAGTAGTTTTTTTTGAGTACGTCATAAATACACTATTATTAAAACTTCGATCAAAGTTACAACGAACTACAAGAACTATGTGTACTATGTATATTATGTTACTTGCTGCAACGGAACCCTTCATGGGCGAGTCCAACTCGCACTTGGCCACTTTATTAATTTAGATTTGCTACTCCACAGACTCCAGGTTCCGTCACTTTTGTCATTTGTATTCTAAAAAGAACAGGAAAGTAGGGGGGAATAGAAAACATTTTGAATCTAATTCTAGTGTCAAACGCGCTCTCGTGCAATCTTGATTCGTAGCTTGCACAGCGGCATTTCTGTTGAAGCAAAACCTATAATGTCTCGCAGTGGGCATGCGTTTGCGGACTGAAATTCAGTCGATCACAGTCGTTCAGCTATTCAGCGGGAGAGCGGAATATTGAACATCCGTCCACGCTTCCGGTCTGTCTGTCCGTCGCCACCGCCGCGCCGCTCGTCGGACGTCCTCCCCACCCCTGCCACCCCTGTAAACCTCTCCTCTCACACGCTCACAGGCAATAGTGCGGGGCGTGCGGGGTGAGACGCGGGAAGCGCGCTCCTGCATTGCATACATTACAGTGTTAGTATTACAAGAGCGCGGTTCAGGGCTGACATCTTCCGTATTTTGTAAATTTATTTTGGTGCTATGTTTTTAAAATTGTGACAACCCTACCCGTGTAAACATTATCGGCGTTTCTCCCAAGATCAAAGGCGATGAACTACTGGTAGAATTTCTTTATACTGTGCTATTACTGAATACTAGCAAACAGTTTTCTTTGGGTAAAAAAAAAAAAAATTACATATATTACCCCAGATATGTATGACGAATGTAGGTAACGGTTAAGAATGTTTTACCAATTATAAGACAAGATGACTTCCGAAAACAGAAACAGAACGGCAAAAAAAGGCTTATTGGCTTGACTAAATTAAGCCGACAGGAGTTAGTCGCTACTGATAATATTCAATAATCTAGCATGCTAAATTCAGAAGCGAGGATTGCTTGTTTCTTATTTGCTTGTGAAACTTGCTGCTGAATTTAGTCAGTCGACCAACTTTTAGAAGCAAACTAACCTAGTCGACTGACTGAATTCAGCAGCAACTTTCCCAAACCAAATTAGAAACTAGTTAAGTCAGTCAATTCAATCACTTAATTTAGTTGAATAAATGTACTTACCAACAGCAACAAGCGAGACGACAAAAAAAAAGTAATTAGTCCGTCAGTTAAGTCATAAAAAAACATTTTATACGTATTTTTAGGGTTCCGTAAAACGTAAAAACGGAACCCTTATAGATTCGTCATGTCTGTCTGTCTGTCTGTCTGTCCGTCCGTATGTCACAGCCACTTTTTGCCGAAACTATGAGAACTACACTGTTGAAACTTGGTAAGTAGATGTATTCTGTGAACCGCATCAAGATTTAAACAAAAAAATTACAAAAAAAGAAAAATTAGGGTTGCCCCCCATACTGAGAACTGAAACTCAAAAATTTTTTTTTCATCAAACCTACTCGTGTGCGATGTCTATCGATAGGTCTTTCAAAATTATGTTAAGGTTTCTAAAACCATTTTCGTATACACTGAATAGTTTGCGCGAGACACACTTCCAAAGTGGTAAAATGTGTGTCCCCCCCCCTCTAACTTCTAAAGTAAGAGAATGAAAAATCTAAAAAAAATATATGATGTACATTACCATGTAAACTACCAACGAAAATTAGTTTGAACTCGATCTGATGAGTAGTTTTTTTTTAGTACGTCATAAATACACTATTATTGAAACTTCGATCAAAGTTACAACGAACTACAAGAACTATGTGTACTATGTATATTATGTTACTTGCTGCAACGGAACCCTTCATGGGCGAATCCAACTCGCACTTGGCCACTTTATTTCTTATGTATCACAATCAAAAAACGACGAATATACAGTGCATAGAACGTTCGAGTCACGTCACGATATGGTACGATTTTGACTGTGGTGTGACGTCACAAACCTCTATTCCGGAAGTTTGATGATCTTTGTAAATTTTTGATAATAGGTTACCGGACTGGGTCAAAAATACACCATCCTAATTAGTCCGTCAGCTAGATCATGGAGAAATATTGGACACGTATTTTTTGTTTTTTCATAATATTAAAAATTGTCAAAGATATAGACCATCAAACTTCGTGAGTGGGGGGTCGCGACGTCACTCGTGAGTAAAAATCGTACACACAAGTGACGTCACACGAAACTTCGAAGCACTGTATCTTTGTCATTTTTTGTTATTGAAACAAAAGCAAAAATACGTGTTCAATATTTTTTGGTAACCTAACTAACGGGCTACTTAGTTTTTTTGAGGATTGTACCCTATTTGATAAATAACAAAAAAAAAACGTGTCCCATAGTTTTTCCACAATCTTCTACCTGACGAGCTAATTAAAATGGTATATTTGTAACCCTGTCGTTATCCCGATTAACTGAGCTTGTGGCTCGGTTGATAGTCTGCCAGTGGTATTCTGGATTTGGTTCCTAGCTAGGACATATTTGTATCACGTGGATGTGATGTAGATATGTATATTATGTTCAATGTCTGAGTGTTTATGCGCATCGTTTATTTACGATTTAATTATCACATATCGGCTTCCATGGTACAAGCTTTGTTTAGTTTGGGGTTAGATAGTGTCGTGTGGGAAATATCCACCAATATTTATTAACCTCAGATATTCTCGGCTACCTACCCAATAATAGGTATAGTAACATGTTTTAAGTCTATCGTAAATAAAATTAATATCATAATACACAATGAGATAAAATCAGTTTTTCATTTCAGCTCATTAATTGCATTTTAATGCACTGCGCGTTCTCAAAATCAGTTGTTACATCTTTCACAGAAGTAGAGCATAATTTTATTATTAAAAATGCTTTGAGTACGTATAATAAATTCTCTGAGTAAAACTCTGTAAAAACTCGATTCCGATTGAAAGGAGTTCGAATTGCGAGCGCGCCCGTAGAACGTATCGTCAGCGCTTTGACTTCCGAAAGGTTCTTTCCGGATCCGTATTTTTAATCGAGCTCTTCAAAAAGGTATCAAAAGGTTTTTTCAGTGTTGCAGGAAACGGAAGCGTGCCGGAAGGATCGATGCGCCCGCCCGCTGTCCGCCCTCGTCCCGCCTCGTCCCGCGCCCGCATTTGCAATGCTAATTCAAATCGAAGCGACGCTACCTTCCCGCCTCGCTGCAAATTAGACATCGATAATATTATACGTATTTTGATTCAATTCATTAGTGCCGAGGTGCGAGTTTCTGGCACACGATAAAAAGCTGTTATAAACGGTTTATAAAACACGGTTTTGCCCACGTAGTTCCTATTTCGTGCGTAGTTCTAGCGCGTTGTTCCATACTGTAATCTGTGTTCTAAATTGCAACCTGATTTGTTAGGCATCCTGGCGTGATTGACAAACATCCAAAACATCAAAACGTCCAAACGTTTGCAATTGGGTACAATCCTCAAAAAAAACTAATTATTCATTCAGTTAGATAGCAAAAAAATATTGTACACGTATTTTTAGGGTTCCGTAAAACGTAAAAACGGAACCCTTATAGATTCGTCATGTCTGTCTGTCTGTCTGTCTGTCTGTTTGTCTGTCTGTCTGTCCGTCCGTATGTCACAGCCACTTTTTGCCGAAACTATGAGAACTACAGTGTGGAAACTTGGTGAGTAGATGTATTCTGTGAACCGCATTAAGATTTTTACAAAAGAAATTAAAAAAAATAAAAATTAGGGTTGCCCCTCATACTAAGAACTGAAACTCAAAAAAATTTTTTTCATCAAACCTACACGTGTGTGGTGTCTATCGATAGGTCTTCAAAAATGATGTTGAGGTTTCTAATATAGTTTTTGTCTACATTGAATAGTTTGCGCGAGAGACACTTCCAAAGTGGTAAAATTTGTGTCCCCCCCCCCTCTAACTTCTAAAGTAAGAAAATGAAAAATCTAAAAAAAATATATGATGTACATTACCATGAAAACTACCAACGAAAATTAGTTTGAACTCGATCTGATGAGTAGTTTTTTTTTAGTACGTCATAAATACGATATTATTAAAACTTCGATCAAAGTTACAACGAACTACAAGAACTATGTTGTGTTCTATGTATATTATGTTACTTGCTGCAACGGAACCCTTCATGGGCGAGTCCAACTCGCACTTGGCTACTTTATTTCTTTTGTTTCACAAACAAAAATTACGAAGATACAGCACAGCGCTTAGAAGTTTCGCGTGACGTCACTCGTGCCTACGATTTTTACTCTCGAAGTTTGATGTTCTATATCTTTGTCGATTTTTAATATTTTGAAAAAACAAAAAATACGTGTCCCATATTTTTCCATGATCCAGCTGACGGACTAATTAGAATAGTGTAATTTTGACCCAGTCCGGTACCCTATTACAGTAGGATTATGTGAGCAAGTCGCGATGAAACGTTATCGAAAGCTGGCTCTTGAAGCCAACCCTTGACAGGGGCGCAGTAGTAATGGTCCACTACAATCGAAGTAAGCTGCTTCGTGTGTTGCACTGTGCTTTCATTCGTCTAGATAAAGATAGATACTCTTTATTCTACACATCAAAACAAAAAAAAATACAGTAAAAGAAAACCAATAAATACGAGTGCCACAACCTGCGGTTTAATACCTACCTCTGAGTGCAGAGGTAGGTATTAAACCACAGGTTGTGGCAAAATCAAACTTCGAGAGTAAAAATCGTAGGCACGAGTGACGTCACGCGAAACTTCTAAGCGCTGTATCTTCGTAATTGACGAGCGCAGTGCAGCAGGAACTAGGACTCTTCATGTTCCAATGGATGCGTGTCACTGTGGTCTTATGGCATGTTGCTTACCATAAGAAACATGTTCTGCTCGTCTCGTCACTCTATACAATAAGAAAAAACAAATTGTCATTCGTAGGAACTGCCGATAGATGTGAAAAATAATAAATAGAAACCACGGTGTAACCGGAGGGTGTGGCAATGACCACGGCCATTTAGAAATGCGTCAGCATTTTTAGATAGCCAATGAGAAATGCTCACGCATTTCTAGATGGCCATGGTCCCGAGTTCACCCAAAACTTTCCTATCATTCCCGAGCGTGACGCTAGAATTCAATTTACAGCCCACGAAAAATCTGTCTGCGATGCGCCAAAAGAAGTTTTAACTTCAAAAAGTGGTCTGACTCTATCTCCAGCTGCTCATTACCAGTAACATCGTGTTTCATTCGCCATGTTAAACGGTTCGACGTAGATAGTGGCCGATTATCTGGATTTCCAGATGAGTGGTCATGGGCAGGTCAACATTACTGTCTACCGTGTCGTTGCGGCGGTAGCCAACCCGCTTCGTCGCCTGCAGGTCTACTACGAAAACAAACTACGAATGATCGGATCCGATCGACAGCTGAATCGGATTGTAGCCTACCACGAAAAACAGTCGGATCGATACATCTCGGTCGGAAGTTATAGACTTAGGTCGGATGAGGGTCGAATCGAACGAAACGTCCGATCCTATCAAACGACAAATTGTCTTTCGAGGTAGGAAAAGTCCATAAGTTCGAATGATATATCGTATATCGGACTTCGTAGTAGGCCTGCTGATTACGTTATCTCGGGGGTTGGTACACAGATTATCAGATCATCTCGGGGTTATTGTGTTATTCCTGCTCGCCTCCTGTGGCGAAGAGGGCAATCACCATGATTACTGTATTCACTACCCCTGTTGCGTAACTCGACGACAGGTGAACGAACTTATCTGATCAAAACATAAACATTGGTACGATTGCTCGGTATTACGACACACAAAAGAATTATTTTAGGATATTATTTAACCAAACTTTTGAATGCTTCGGTAGAGTGTAATTAAAAATACTTGTATGGAAACACGTAATACTATTGGTGGACATTTATAATTTTTTTTTTAAATAAAGACTGACGGGACGAGCAGGACATGTGCCTGATGGTAAGCAACATGCCTGCCACATAACAGCACAGTGACACGCAGCTATTGGAACATGAAGAGTCCAAATCATTACCTAGCACTGCACTGCGCTCGTCACCCAGAGATCTAAGTTGTTATATCTCTAAGCCCTGTAATTTCTCTGGAAACATTGCCCTTCAAACCGGAACACAGTAATGTTTGCACATTACTGCTTGGCGGTAGAATAATTGGCAAAGGTGTGGTCCTTCCCCAGGCGGACTCTGCCAAGAGTCCTACCACTACAATACAATACTTAAATAATACTACTAGCAGTGCCCCGCGGTTTTACCCGCGTAGTTCCCGTTCCCGTCGTTCCCTTTATTTTCCCGGGGTAAAAAGTAGCCTATGTGTTCTTCCAGACTATAAACCTAACTGTATTCCAAATTTCAGCCTGATCCGTTCACACGTTACGGCGTGATTGAGCAACCAACATCCAAACAACCAAATATCCAAACAACCATACCTTGACATTTTTAATATTAGTGAGATCGTGAGATTACGTACGTAATTCATAATTAAAAACGAAGTTAATTCTTGATGTTATCAATTCAGTTTAATAATCTATCCTGTTTAAGCAGTGATTTAAAAATGTAAATCACGCTTGGCTACGCGCAATAAAACCTGGACGTCTACTCTCTTTCTACGAAAACGTAATTTCGAAATAAACTCGCGACTTTCCAACTCCAATTCCACTTCCATCCGTCGTTTTGTCCGTTTAAATGTTCTAAGGCTACTTTAATTAGAGTATGCTTAGAGCATTTAAACGTCAAACAATGTTGGATCGGGCGAAACGAAGTAGAACGAGAGCAGGAAAGTCGCGAGTTTTTTTTCGAAATTACGTTTCCGTAGAAATAGAGTAGACGTCCTGTTCTCCCAAAAGAATAGATAACCTAATTTTTGCATCAGTTCCTGGATGACCGACCTTTATTCGGTTTACATGGATAAAATTAAGTTTTCTAAAAATGAAACCTAACTAGTTGATTTATCGCCCCCAAAGCAGCGTAGGTACTAAATTTCATGAAAATCGTCAGAGTGATTTCTGAGATTCAGATTAAATACATGGACATGGACATACGCGTATGTACAAGATTTGCTCGTTAATAGGTATTAGATAGATAGATAGTTCCTAAATTTCAAATTATTTAATCATAAATGTTCGTATTGAGGCTGCGATTTTTGAGCAGAGGCGGTGCTGCTAAACGGTAATAATATAATGTCATCAATGTAATCCATTGCACAGTGTCAATCATAAATAAAGTGGCCAAGTGCGAGTTGGACTCGCCCATGATGGGTTCCGTTGCAGCAAGTAACATAATATACATAGTACACATAGTTCTTGTAGTTCGTTGTAACTTTGATCGAAGTTTCAATAATAGTGTATTTATGACGTACTAAAAAAAAACTACTCATCAGATCGAGTTCAAACTAATTTTCGTTGGTAGTTTACATGGTAATGTACATCATATATTTTTTAAAGATTTTTCATTCTCTTACTTTAGAAGTTAGAGGGGGGGGGGACACAAATTTTACCACTTTGGAAGTGTCTCTCACGCAAGTTATTCAGTGTAGACGAAAATGATTTTAGAAACCTCAACATCATTTTTAAAGACCTATCGATAGACACCCCACACGTGTAGGTTTGATGAAAAAAAAATTTTTGAGTTTCAGTTCTCAGTATGGGGGGCAACCCTAATTTTTCTTTTTTTTTAATTTCTTTGTAAAAACCTTAATGCGGTTCACAGAATACATCTACTTACCAAGTTTCAACAGTGTAGTTCTCATAGTTTCGGCACAAAGTGGCTGTGACATACGGACGGACAGACAGACAGACAGACAGACAGACAGACAGACAGACATGACGAATCTATAAGGGTTCCGTTTTTACGTTTTACGGAACCCTAAAAAAGTTTATGAAAAGAAAACTTATTTTGGCGCACCGCAGACGACAGATTTTAGATTGTTGACCTCAAGCATCACGCTCGGGAATGATAGAAATCTTCGGGTAAACTCGGGACCATGACCATGGACCATGGCCACGCCCGCCCTGCGGTTTCTGCAGCGTAGTTTCCAAAGTGAGCTATCAAATTATAAGCTTTCACTTCTATCGGCAGTCCCTATGACTGCCAATTTTTTCACATATGGTATTTTTATACACGTATTTATTTCACTTCTAAATTGCAAATAAAAAATAAATAAACAATTACGTATTTTGGGGTTTTGTTTCGTGTTATTTGATGCGGCGCGGCCCGTTGAAATAATTTCACGATACTTTTGTGTCTTGTGCCAGACACAAGCTACAAATGAATATTTGATTTCTATAGAACCAGTATGAAATTTTGCACTTTCTGTGCAAACGTATGTATTTATTGTGTTCAGTTCTTTACACTTAACAAATACTCATTGTTCGGTGTCGGTAAATGGATATTAAAAGTCGTCAGTTAAAGACACAAGCAACATTAACAAATTTCCGTATATTTGTACAGAGCTGCGCAAACGGACGAGTTGCATTCGATGTCCGTCTCTTGTGTGCTACAAAAGCCGGTGCAGACCTGCCTGGTGAATAGCGGGACAAAATAAGACTGCCTCTATAAAAAAAATTGTACCTCTAGACATGAAAAAATACTCAACAGAATACTACTTTACGGATGTGAAATCTGATTTCCTTTCCACTGAGCGACCACGACTAAAACATAGAAGGTAAATAACACCCTTCTTTGAAGGTTATAACGCCAGCGCCGCGATATGCCCCGGCGGGCGCTAAGCTCCGCGCGGCGACTGTCATAACATGTCGCGTGTCGCGTGATTCAATTAGCAGCTCAGCTCCCTCTCTCGCCCTCGCTGCACACTACTGCCAGTAACGACCTCTTTAAATTCACTAAAGCCCATGCTGCCGAAATAAAAATGTTAAACATAACAAAGAGAGGGGCAAGGCCCTAGTTCATATCGCTGGCCAAGTGTACCTAGGACCTAGGTACCTGGTATGTTCGCATGTTTTCTAAAGACAGTTTTCTTAGATATTATTAGATTATTTGTGATGTTTTCCTTCATAACTAAAACCAGCTGTAATGACAATCCTATGTTAACAACTGGTCATGGGAAAATATTTAAAAGTTCAAACCTGAGACTCCATGCTTGAGAAATGGAGCGTTGTCGCTATATAGCTGCCACAGCTAAATTTAAGTTTAATTGTTGCTGCATATTTTCAACTATAAATTATAAAATTATAATTTTACACTTGACCGTCCTTTCGACTGATGTTAGGCCACGATGCGGACTATGATGGGGCGTGATTACCTCGAAAAAACCTATTCACCTTCGACGAAAACAGCAAGATCGTAATCACCGGGAAAAAAACAATCAAGCAACGACTTCCACAGCCTAGACGTTCTTATCACAAAAGTAGGATCAAATCTCTTTCTTCGAGCCCTAATCGAATTTTTGAGTAACAAGCAGTCTGATGTAAAAAGGTAAGGTCTATAAACTATTAGATCACGCAGACTATTGTCTAAAAGTGAACGTTGATTAGTCAATCTAACAGGTGGATGTTTCACTTATAGTACCACCTACTTATCTGTAGAACGGCAAGAAACGGAACCACAGAACACAGACACAGATTTTGATTAATTTTCTAATAAGTAGCAATATGTTTCGATCGTGGCGCCATCACTGTATTCTACAGATTAGTTGGTAGTACTGTAACAGAGGGGCTGGAGAGCAGGCCCTTACACCGGAGGCGGCGAGGGACCGGCCGCGTGCCAGCGAGAGAATGCCCTCATCAGCAAATGTTTGTCATTTGTCTATTTACTGTCATATTTAACGTTATGTATATCACCACTCTTTTTAACCAACTTCCAAAATGAGGAGGTTATCAATTCGACCACCATATCTTTTTATGTATGTTAGTGTATTCGGGTAATTACGTACTAATTTTCGACGAGTTATAAATATAAATAAATATTGGTGGACAATGCACACACAACACCATGTGACCCCAAACTAAGCAAAGTGTGTATGATGGCGGCCAGATAGCTAATATAATACTTATATAGTTTTAAATACATACTTATTACACATAGAAACATCCAGACTAGGGACTTTGAATTATTAGCAATAAACCGTAATAGGTATAGGTAATGCTATCCGCTTATATGCCTTCGTTTTACTCATATGTGTATCAAAGCTTTCTTTCTATGATTTTGACATATTGCCCTAAAATTTGTAAAAAATTATGTTGGAGTACTATTCCGAGTTATGTTCGGCTAAATCCAAAACACACGCAGAAATGGGATTAATGTAAATCCTTCATAAGGTACACAATTCTTTTTCGATCGTTTTTACCTTCGCAAAATCCATTTCTCTGTGTTTTTTTTTTAGTGTCTTAAACATTATTCTAGTGACCTTTTACTTCAGAATTACCCGAAAATTAGCCTGCGGTCCTCAAACTTTAGTGAAGAAAAAAATCTGACAATAAATGTTTTATTGAAATCAAGACACGGAATTCTCAAGGTTTAGGCTCAGGAAAAATTGTTCTTAACATAATTATTGAATTACTTAGTAGACTTCATTTAAAACAATCAAGATACATCTTTTGTTTAATAAGTAGGTAATCATAATCATCATACATATCTTGGATATATGAGAAAAGGTTTAACAAAAAATAATATATTCCAAAATTACATAAAAATTAAGACACATTTAGTTGAATAAACTAATTACTTAGAAGTGAATCTTTAGCGATAATTTTGTTACTCTAGCCAATTTAGTTAATTAATAAATCAAACACCGAACCAAACTGAATCACCCAAAATATCTAAAATAATATTTCGTCACATTCGTCCATCAATGTCATTTTTCGTCGAACAAATCGGTCTGGCAGTCAAATAAAATACACCTGAAACAAATGTAATTTTTTAACAGTATAATTGTTTAACTCTTACTGTAACATTAGCGTACGTCATTGTATGTTATTGTTGTATACAATTACAAGTAGCATTTTTCTATTACCATTTTTCAAAATTATACAATACAGTTATTGTATGTTTTTTACTATGAGTGAAAACTTCGTGATGTTGGTGAAATATACAGGCTGACTCTTTGAACACTTTAGATATTCAAGGATAATATATGATGAAGCATAGTCACATGAAGGGTTTAAAAATATGTAATTATAAAAATACAAATAAATTACAAAGAAACCTTCCATTACATTTTTGTGCGAAGACGCGGAAATTATGGACAACACAGTGCCTGTCGCTCGCCAGCTCAGCTCTACAATTACTATACAGTATTCTGTAACACGAGCGAACCGCCGCCGGCCGAGCGCTCTAGCACAGAATAAATAATAGTTAGTATCAGCGAACGGAGTTAACGACCTTAGGTACTTCAAGACGAGAAGGTACTTTTGGCGCAGGTGTTTAATTTTAGAAGTATAAAAGCTGACAGACGAAAATTGTGCTTGGTTATAGTTTCGCAATATCAAGAATAGGCCCATTGAGATAAAAATTGCTAACTTAATCTTTTTATTAATATAATCATTTTTATCTACCCAATATTTAAAAACTTCGAAACCTACAATAGAAAGTTATAGTAAATTTGTAATCATCAATTACACAAGCATTGTCAATTACAATTAAGCAATGTCGATAACAAAGTAATTACATAAATAATGGTTCCACATTTGCTCGTAAAGGGTCTCCTATTGCACCAATTTCTGTATCGTAACGTACCTCATTACGTAACTGTGCGGTAATGTAAAATGTAAAACCGCACGGTTTATCAAAATGCTCCGTCTAAAACAAACAGTACCTTTTTAAATGTTAGTAAAGAGTCTTTTGTCAGAAAAGTGGTCAACATTTTATGCATAAAATTAACTTTGAGAGATAAAATATAATTAAGAATTAATGAATTTGTTAATTTAATTAATTTTGACCATAAATTACAACAATTTATCTGTAATAAAACACAAAAATATTAAATTACTTTATTACTAAAGTCATACTGGCTGTTTCTGTGCCTTTGCTTAAAAAAAAAGCGCTGATACGCGCGCATCGGTCGTCTGAGTAAAATATTTAAACAATTAAAAATTATTAACAAGTAAAAATTATTCTGCTCGCTTTTTATTTTCACTGTATTGTTTTTATTTGAAAATGTCGTCAGAGTTTTATTTATTTCCTCGCAAATATGTTCTAAAACGTCGTATGACATACGTGCTCTTTGTTTATTACAACCTCTGCTAATTATAGCAATATCGCCTTAGCTGTAATTATCAACTTAGCGCACTTATATCATAATGTATAACACAACAATTAATTAGAATACAAACAAAAAAACTTTTGCTTTTTGTTAATCTAATGGAACACTAACAGCAACCCACCTACGTAGTTCCTGTTATTTTCTCGGGATAAAAAGTAGCCTAACTGTTATTCTCATTCTATGTATCAGGATTTGGTCCAAAGTATCTTTTTTTTTTTAAATAAAGACTGACGAGACGAGTATGACATGTGCCTGATGGTTAGCAACATGCCTGCCACATAACAGCGCAGTGGCACGCAGCTATTGGAACATGAAGAGTCCAAATCATTACCTAGCACTGCACTGCGCTCGTCACCCAGAGATCTAAGTTGTTATATCTCTAAGCCCTATAATTTCTCTGGAAACATTGTCCTTCAAACCGGAACATAGTAATGTTTGCACATTACTGCTTGGCGGTAGAATAACTGGCAAAGGTGTGATACTTCCCCAGGCGGACTCTGCTAAGAGTCCTACCACTACTAAAATATAAATAAATAAAATAATCTAATGAAATAATCATGATCAACACACCTTTTTCTGTAGCATAGAACAAGAAATAACCTGGTCAAGAACAACATAATATGTAGATAACAAATTACACAGAATCGACAAATCTTGAGACGTTAATCAATTTCGAAATTAACCATTTGTGAAATTCTAGAGATGGATGAACATTGCTTCGTTGACCATGATCCATGGGCAGTGCTCACCTTTGTGGGTGACCCTGGCCAGTCGTTGCGTTCACATTCACAGATAAGTGAATAAAATGATAATCTATTGTCAAAATGTTGAAAGATGGCAAAACAACATAAATAGCCTTGCTCCTATTTTTGTTAACGGACCTTTATTAACATAAGTGCCTGGGTGACCGAGCTTTGCTCGGTTTAAATACTAAATATACTTAGATGACTACAGATAAAAGACTCTAAGAAATAGATTTTCTTAAAACAAAACAAATTGAAAAAAAAGAGAACCCGTCTGGATTCGAACCCGGAGCTACTAATTCGTGACCGCTATGAGCGCCCGACTTCCCGTCTGAGCTAATTATGCTGTCGCGTCACGCGGCGAAATTTACCTTCACATTCTAATGTCTAATGTGACAGTTTTTCATTGTCTAAAAACACGCATAATATGCGTTTTTTTGAAATAAGACCTAGTTAGATCGATTTATCGTCCCCGAAATCCCCTGCATACATAATTTCATGAAAATCCGTCGAGCCGTTTCCGAGATTGAGATTCTATATATATATACATATTTATATAGGTACAAGAATTGCTCGTTTAAAGGTATAAGATTTGTTTTCTCCGAAAGAACAAACATCAATTTCAATTCAAAATCAAATTCAGACACGATTGGCGTCGTCTAAATAGATAACAGCATTTTTTTTTTTCATATTTCAGAAATCGCCGCACTGATTTCGATAAAATTTACGTGGAACCACTTCTCAACTATGATCTACTAAACAAAAAAAATAACTTTTTTTTAATAAAGTGTGACGAGACGAGCAGGTCATGTGCCTGATGGTAAGCAACATGCCTGCCACATAACAGCACAGTGACACGCAGCTATTGGAACACAGAAATCTAAATAATAAGGTAATATTTAGATTTCTGTGTATTGGAACATGAAAATCATTAAAATCGATTCACCATTGCTAGCGTTTTTTTCTTGAATTTGAACCGTAGTTCTATTTTATAACTAACTAGAGGTCGGCCCCAGTTTGGCCTGTAGAACATAATATGTATATAGTCTATATATAGCATTCAAGAATCATCTACAAATCCAACGATGAAATATTTTTTGAAATCGGTCCAGTACTTCGTGAGATTACCGCGTTCAAACTAAATAAACTAATAAACTCTTCAGCTTTATAATAATAGTATAGATAAACAAAAGCGGTACTACTGAGTTACGAGAACTAAAGAACAAAGACGTTGTCTATATAATTGTGTAATTTGTAGGTGGCAACACTTTTTGATCGCGGCGCCATCGCTACATTCTACAGATAAGTTGGTCGTATCTAACAGGTTTTCGGAAAGTTCCTTATGGTAGGCTTGGAGGATATAGAGATTATGCTATGCGATCGAACTGAAAAATTGTGGGACCAAAACCGTAAGAAAAATATACAAGTGACTCGTAAAATCTACCCGTTACCAGAATTACCAACTAAAATTTCAAATGATTGTACTTTAAACATAGACGTATAAAAAAGTCGGACGTAGTCTTGCTAAAACAAAAACTGTGTCCATAGAGTCGGCCACATAATAAGCACGTGTGTGATGTCACATACATGCTGACACGCACACATACACACATCAACACGCGCAAACTTGTGCATATGTGTGCGTCTCAACCTATCAGTGACAACCTGACAACGCACACGTGCAATTGTGGCCGATTCTAGTGAAACAGTTTTTGTTTTACCGTCTGACTTTTTTATACGTCTATGTTTAACGTACGATCATTTGAAAAATGTAGCTGGTAGCTCTGGTCACGGGTAGATTTTAAGCTTCACTTAATTTTATTATTTAAGGCCTATGATCTTTTATTTCTTTTTTGTAAATTGTGTTGCTTCTATATTATCTGAAGGAATTTCGTCCCTACCTGGTGTTTCATCACACCACATCTTTGTGGTGTTATTTCTTAATTTTTAGGATAATAAATTCAGTTCGCTTGTTGCAAAATAAATAGCAGGGTAGAGACTAGATACAGTGACGTCCGCGAGGCTCAGAGGTCGGGAGGCCGAGAGGTGGCTTGTGCTCAGGAGGGGACGCTGATTGCATTACAGATTCCTTGACGACGCAGTTTTCTTCCTCGCTTGCTTCGGTAATTTAATTCCGGCGGTTGTGACGCCACAGTGCACGTGGGAGTCCATTTTTCCGTAACAGACTTGTAAAAAGTTCTTCTGATATTGTGCCGTGTTTGATTGGACCGTTTTAGTTTATATACCTATTGCTTTGAATTACTGTTGAACTATTACTGTAAGTAGCATAAGCAGCCTACTAAATATTCCCGCAGCAAGGACTTCTTTTGCAAGAAGAAAGTCAAGACCGTATTATTTAGAATGCGACAACGGTCAAAAACAAAAAAATAACGTTATGCGGCTTGTAATACTATGGTTAAATGTCTCAACCACAGATAAAACACCGTTACCTAAAAATGCAACCTAGATCTATTTATAGTCCCCGAAATCTTATGCATACCACAAAATCGTTGGAGCCATTTTCGAGATTCAGATTTTATAAATATCTATATATATGTTATGTATACATAAAAATGTATACACATTTTCCTTGGTCATTGCATCACGCGAACGGCTGGACCGATTTCACTAATTCTTTTTTTGTTGTATTTGTTATTGTCAAGAGGAGGATCATATGAAAGAAAAAATTAGGAAGATTTCTCGGAATATTAGAAAATTTAAGATTACTTAACCACCATACAGAAGTATTTCTAATCTAACCTAGCGTTTTGGACAACAAACTTTTTAATGTAACTTTATGACGTTTGACATTACATTGACAGAATGCATGCTGCAAATATCGTCAAGCTCTCGTCAAGAGATCGTCAAAGAAGATGTACATAACTGAATATCGTTTTAAACAGATGCTTTGGATAGAGCTATCATTACATAGTATAAAACAAAACTACCTTATGGTTTTTTAAAGTTTTTAAACGTTTATACGCCAGCTCACCTGATGTTAAGGGACGATGCGGTGTGCGGTCTACGATAGAGCATGTTTACCTAGAAGAAACTAATTCCCTCTCGATTTGAAGATACCAAGGTTGTAACCACCGGGAACAACTCAGTTAGGCAACGTATTACACAGACTTATTTACAAAGTGATTTTAAGCTATTCGGAATGAATCCTTATAATAAAGCATCTTTAATTTATAGTGAATTTGATTTACATTGCACCCGTGCAAAGCCGGGGCGGGTCGCTAGTACAATTATAAAAATTGTTCGTTGAAAACTAGAAGTTTTACATTATAGAGATATAAATCAAGTACATTTATAAGAGGTAGATTATATATAGGTAGGTATAAAATAAGGTGAGTATATAGGTATATAGGTAGGTGTAAAACTTCTAAAACTGTTGAAAGATATTAATTATGTTTAGCTGTTCTAGTTTGAACACTAACGTGGTTTTATATATTTTCGAGTGATTCACGTGTGATACGACTAGTCCAGTCCAAGGCGCAAACGGAGGTATTTTTCAAGGAGAGTGCACGCCCGTGACCGTTTCTATTTTGGCACTTATCCAAACCAGACAAATTATCAGCTCTGTAAAATCTCTCTTTTTTATTATTTATTCTGACTCTCCAGACATTCTCTAGCATCTTTCTATTTCGATTTTAATCGAGCTCTTCCGACTTTCTCTATAACATCTTTTTCTGTCTTTCTATTTATTTTAAGCCCGCTCTTCAGGCCTTCTAAATGTCTGTCATTTCAGCAAACAATGTAGAAAATATTTTCAAATTTAAGATCCTTTTGTACCCATTTTCTTAAATAAAGGTATTGTGAACAAACGTTGACTTTGACTTTGATATATTTTATAACATACTGTGTCCCCAAGGACGTTTAAAAACACGGACAGAGCCCATCCTGAGACAAGACTGAGGCACTCAAATGACCTAAAATGGCGGCGGATATTCATGTGTGGAATTAATTCTGGGTTGCCACGTTAACCAAATTTACACCACAAAAAACAAGTACCTAATCAATAAAATTATTTCATTTCTTTATCATTTTGCTGGTCCATCCTAGAGAATTCGAGCATTTACGCATTGTCATATATGTCATTAACTTTGAAATGCTTACTTACTGCACTTCGAACGACACACTGACACTGATATTTGGGATCCAATTGTTTTTACAATTACAATTTTTAACCGTTTCGATCCAGTCATTTCTTCGTCGTCGTTTTCGTTTGCTTAATTTTCTTTTGGAAATCTAGCACACAGAATATTAAAATACGCAGTGACAATGGCAACCAAAATCATCTGTGTGCTTAAGACCGTGCGGCAGAAGCGAACACTAAAATAAGAAACAACTAGTAGAGAAAACGATTTAATATTTTTAATAGTAAAAAATCAAAATGTAATATAGTAAACATAGCTCGGGCACAGTCTGCGGTCCCATTTCACCTGAACGAATCTTTTACTTCCAAACGTGACTATGAGCTTCATTCACATCTCTGACAAAAAATTCTGTGTGGTGCGCAAAAAGAAGTTTTCACTTCAATAATAAATTATGATATAATTAAATATCAACTATCTCGATACAAAAATGTGCCCTCCCAAACTTCAGGGCGCACGGAATCATGTTATCGTTGGGAAGAGTGAGCTCACTTTTTCCGTTCTAGTCGGTTACAGGAAGCGGTGGACGCCGGACGTTTTTGAAGTGAAAACTTCTTTAGGCGCGCCTAGACAGATTTTTTGTGGGCTGTGAATTGCATTAATTCGTCACGCTTGGGTGTGATAAGAAAGCTTCGAGTAAACTCGGGACCATGGCTATTGGCCATCTAAAAATACGTCAGCCTGTGGGAAATGATGAAAGAGTGTGGACAGGTCATCATGGCATGGCCATCTAGAAACGCTGACGCATGGGCCAATGGGAAATGCTGACGCATTTCTAGATGGCCATGCCAAGATGGCGAGGCCAAGCCCTCCGTTTACACCCGTGTAGTTTCCAAGGTATGCTATCAAATTTAGAGTTATAAGTTTTCACTTCTATCGGCAGTTCCTATGACTGCCAATTTTTTTTCCTATCACTATTCGTTATCCACAACCAAAATAAGTAGAACCACAGCATATCTTGCCGCTAGCGATTCTAGGGGTCAAATAGGTTGTTTGTAAACTACTTACGATACACACAGAGACGCAGTTTATTACCAATTTCAAGGTGCTCAGGGCACATCTGTTGGTTTATATCGATGTTATATGAATTATTAAGTTACGGCTGGTCTAGACGGGAGAACGGCGACTGCCGATCCGAAGTTCAAATCCTAGGCGCACCACTGTATTTTCGAATTCGTATGCATAATGCCGCTTACTTAAAAAACGCCGAACGAAAACATCTTGAGGAAAACGACATGTACTTATCTAGATGGCCTTGACTTTCAATACAATAAGTGAACATTTAGTGGGCTGCTTATAATATGCTATTGATATAATTTACGAGTACCATATATTTTGGGTAATTATCACGCGGTAATATTGGCAACACTGATCTTGGGATTCCCTATTTTGTGTTAGGAAATAAAGATTTGTTTTAATATTTAAAATGGGGAAATAAATGATTAAATTATTCAATCACTTATGAAACATGATTCCTGGAGGTTTATTGCGTTGGTCACTACGGCTTTTACAGGATTTCAAGGCGCAGGACGTTCTGTGTGTCAAGATTTGTATTTATCGCGAAACGTGTTGGCTGGCCTAGTTTTGCGCGCATAATGGCCGACTAGTGTGCGAATGTGTGCGTGTTAGCCTGTATGTGACAGAGCTCTGGCCGACTCAATATGACACAACTTGTTCGTTAGCCAGACTCTGTCCGACTTTTTTTAAACGTCCTTGCTGTGTCCCTATAAAAATAGTATTGTAGAATAAAAACTATAATTACAATTGAATGTAGTCGTGTGTTGCCATGTGTGTGTGTGTCAAAATTAGTTTACAAGATAAGAAGTAAAATATACACAGAAATGTTTGTTGTTTATATTTGTTTTAGTATACTTTCTCGGCTGCTATTTGTCCAAAGTTTTATTTAGTTTGTATTGACACAAGCCGCTGTGATCCGACGGACCGCGCTCAGCGGACAGAGGGGTGGCCGGCGAGGGGCAGGGGGAGGTGTGGAGGGAGAGCATCTATTTACAGATGTACCTACAACTTGAAAATACATAACAGTAGTAAAAGTAGCCCACAGTTAGTAAGACCTTTTTCTCGCAGGGAAGGAGTCAAAATAATAATTCGAATGGCCTAATGGCTTAGTTGGTAGTGAGCACGGATATCCGTGGTATTAAGGGCTCCCACAAAACCACGAATTCGCATCGCATCGGAAATATCTCCGAATTCGCACGAATGCATCGCAAGAACTTCCGATTTGATTCGCATCGCAAGAACTTCCGATTTGTTTCGCATCGCGCATTTACGTCATACTGGTCATAATGTCACCATCATTTTAGTCAGTTCTGAGACAGAAGAAGATAAAGACGATGATAGATTTGATTAGGTATTATTTTAGACATTTAGTAATCAATTATTTTTTGTAAAATTGTGATTTTGTAACTTGATTTGATTATTTTGATTTGATGACATGACTTTGTAAAGTTTTCTATTTTTTGTATCTACATAGTTGAAAGGTGATTTTAATATTTATAAGGAGCGAGTTGTTAAGCTAATTTTGTGACTAGACTTTTAAGGCATCCAGCGCAAATACTTGTAAACATAACATAAACAGCCCACTAAATGTTCCCACTGCTGGGACTCGGGGCGACTCTCTCGCAAGGAGAGAGTCAAGGCCATAATCCACCATGCTGGCCCAGTGCGGGTTGGTGGATGACACATGACTTCGAAAGATTCTAGGTAGGTACATGTCGGTTTCCTCACGATGTTTTCCTTCACCGTTTTTTAAGTTAGCGGCATTACGCACATGACTTCGAAAAGACAGTGGTGCGTGTGGGGTTTGAACCCGGGGTCTCCGGATCGGCAGGCGCCGTTCTCCCTACTAACTAACTGGTAACTTTTTTACCAAGTACAAATGTGAAAATTCAACATCACCATTGGCTTTACTGACTGGAAGAAACCAGCATGTTCCAAGAAATACATCTCTCGAAGACGTGCATCCTTTGCCGGCCCGCACTTGGCCAGCCTGACCAAGACTATGCCGTGAGAGAAGAATCCGATTCCCAATAGTAAGAATATAAAGTGGGCAGCTTATGTTAATCTCTAAGTGGTAAACCTAGTATATACCTACTTATAAGATTTATATATCATCTTTAAACCTTCACTGGTCTATTGAAAATTTAGATGTGACTAGTGTAAGTAGTTAGAAATGCAGCGTCGTGTAGTTTTAATTGTACATCTGTTTTGTTAATAAAGGTTCAGCCTGTTAAATAAAAAGATTTACTAAACACGTATTAAATTATTACCAAAGAATAATTTAAATGTATCAACATTTTTTATAACTTAAATTGAACCAACAGATGAACAAACGTTTTTCGTCTTTTTATAATTCCAAATCATGGACGTATAAAAAAAGTCGGACGTAGTCTCGCTAAAACAAAAACTGTGTCCATCGAGTCGGCCACATAATATGTACGTGTGCGCTGTCACATCCAGGCTGACACGCACATATCAGTGGGTCATTACACGCGCTACTTGTGCATATGTCTGCGTGTCAGCCTATCAGTGACAAACTGACAACGCACACGTGCAAATGTGGCCGACTCTAGTGACACAGTTTTTGTTTTAGCGAGACTACGTCCGACTTTTTTATACGTCCATGTTCCAAATTAACAGTTTGTTTGCACTTGACCGCCATCCCATCCGATGTTGAGCGACTACGTTAACGATAGAGCGAATACCTAGAAGCTAGAAGACACCGTTTCACTCTCGGTTTGAAGACATCAAGATTGTAACCACGACCACAGATTTGGATATTCAAAAGTCTTTCTACTAGCGTACAACATGTAACTAGAATCTTTTGAAGTCATGTGTCATCCACCAACCTGCACTGGCCCAGTGTGGTGCATTATAGCCTTAACTCTCTCCGTGCAAGAGAAGGCCCCGAGTCCCAGCAGTGGAAACATTTAGTGGGCTATTGATGATGTTGATGACAACACAGAACATTTCAAAATATCTTTGTAACACTTCGGTTTGCCCAATAACGTCAACGGCTCTGTTATTGCAGACGCTATAGGCGGTTGCCACTTACCATCAGGCGAGCCGTCTACTTGTTTGCCGTTTATTCTGTAAAACAATACAGTTACGTAATACCTGCTAGTGTAGTTGGTTCGGGCTGTGTAGTGCTCGATAATGTGATTAGAATTCGGGATGATCGCGAGCGGCGACATTTGGCGGCAAATTGCTACGTTTGATCAGCCTTTTGTGCGGCTATTAGCACAACGGGATTACACGCGGCGCCCGCGCACCCGACCGCGGGATGCGATTACACCCCCCGAC
This sequence comes from Ectropis crepuscularia, assembly GCA_963693475.1. Taxonomy (NCBI): domain Eukaryota; kingdom Metazoa; phylum Arthropoda; class Insecta; order Lepidoptera; family Geometridae; genus Ectropis; species Ectropis crepuscularia. Next base: position 35,201,453 of record OY856338.1, read on the forward strand.
CCCTCCCGCGTCTCACACCCCGGGCCCGCTTTACTGAGCGACCCCTATTTTTTGATCTGTAATTGGATTTCAACGATTGTGTGGCGTTAAAATGTAGCGTTACTGTTGTAAAAACGTGGTATTTGCAGATGCTTGCACTGATATATTTTGCAACAAATATTTTTATTGTCTTTTAAATCTGATTTAGGAGTTTTTGATGTGATTGAGCAACAAACATTCAAACTTTCACATCGATACAAAATTGAATTAAGTTCAATAAAATATTACAAGTCATTATCACAAATACAAAAACTTACGTTTGATCAAAATGACCACCACCCACTGGTTTCGGCCCGAATATGTCCAAAATACTGAGTACCCTTTCTATAAAGCCACTGAAGTTTTCTTGGACAAAAACCAACTGATTCGAGAGTCGCCCCTGTTCTCCAACAAATGGTATTCCAGATTCGTCACAGTCATATAATTCACATTTATCGTGTTGGTAAGAGTGGCGGTAACATTATAGTAACATTAGTAACATATTAGTAACATTATGATAAAATAAATATTGGTGGACAATTCACACACAACACCATCTGACCCCAAACTAAGCAAAGCTTGTATCATGGCGGCCAGATAGCTGATATAATACTTTTATAGTTTTAAATACATACTTATTATACATAGAAACACCCAAACACAGTGCAAACATTTGAATTCATCACACAAATATTTGCACTGGGTGGGAATCGAACCCACGACCCTCGGCTTCGCAGGTAGAACTTCTACCCACTAAGCCACGAGGCCAGTTGATTAATAATGTTAGCATTAATGAAACACCCGTATCTACAGACACTAATATCTTTTGACCACAACATCATCATACGCAGCTTACTCAGCCCGCACTTCTTAATTCTTTATTTATTCTTTATTGGTAGTTGGGTATTAATATTACATAGTACTAACCATTTCAAGTTGGTCACTTATCTCCTATTTTTATTACCTACGTATTTGATCTGATTATGTATTTGTTTTGGTTTCTTTTATGTATGTAGTTAAATCGTAGTTTTAGGAAAAATGTCACTTCACTCGTCTAACCTTGTTTGTAGGCGAATTTCCTTTAAGCTGGTTGCCTGGAAGATATTGATCTCGGCAATAAGGGTGCCATTTGTGGCGCTAGTTCATAAGTGTTTTACTGTAATATCTCTGTTTTTTGTGTCACAATGAAGACTTATCTATCTATCTCATGATACGTCAGTTATTTTCTAAGTACGCAAATCTTTTAAAATTATGCTCCAACCTGCAGCCAGTGTGAAATATGCTATTCACTCTCTCATCGTGCGAGAAAACCCTGACTCACAAACTAGCTGGTTAATATTGTAACTGTCAGTTCCTGGAATATTTGAAAAGCAACATTTTAGACACCATACCTACGCCCGCATGTTAGCGACAGCAGTGGATTATCGACTCTATGCAAATGGTTTTAGGGACAGAATAGTGGGAGCCGGGCCGTGTTTGAACAATGCTCCGGTGTCTGAAGCGTCTCGGGGGACTTGTTAGTGTGTAACTAGTAGTTTGCAGCGATAGATTGTGTTATTGTCGCTAAACACGATAAATAAACCGTCCCTGGGGACGCGGCGCTACGAACTGCTACATCGCTACGACGCGCGTTCAACTCTTTTCTTAAACCAACAATGTTATTACTGAACAAACATGCACATATCGCCTGGCAGTAATGTGACAACATCACTGTATTCTGGTTTTAATAGCAATGTTTTAGTTAAACAAACAATGTTTAATCCTCGGGTGATGAACGCAGAGCGAATTGCGATATTTTGTGCATTTCACATACAAAGTACAGTATAACGCTGTCTTGTTCAAGGCAGGCTTATTGTTCACGATCAGGTCTTATTTGATTCCTTACACTGTCATATCATATAATTTACAGAAATCAATTTGCACTGATATTATAAAGCTGAAGATTTTTTTTTGTTTGACCGTGCCAACCTCGGGAACTACTGGACCGATATAAAAAATCTTTCACCGTTTAGTATGTACGTGATCCCTGAGTGCTCTAGGTTATGTACCACGGCGAAACCGGCCAACCACTGGTGTTAAGACATTTTAAAACATTGTTAATTCTATTTTGTTAGACTAGTTTAGTCCTTACGGACGTGGCGACCTTAGTGGCTAGAACATACGATTCATAACTGTGAGGTAGGTTCGATTTCAGACAGCACCTGTATTATTTTTCCAAGTGCAGGTATATCAAACTGGGCTAAAGTCTGGTTGTGCGTGGTGGTTAGATTAGAGTGTGCTTAGATTTAAAAAAAGTGTTTGATTTATATTTTTAGGCTTTGACTTGTTTTTTATTTGACAGTAAATATGTTTCTAGTTCACAAGATATTCACATCGAACACTTATTTCTATTAGATACATTATGTTGTGCGATTGCGTAATTATAAGACTTTCTTTTCGATAACAGATATGCACTTGACCGCCATCTCGCTTGATGTTAAGTAATTGCAATCTACGATACAACGCCCTTACATATAGAAAATAGATCCAAGTCTCAAGTGGAAAATAGCCAGATTTTATTCATCAGAATATATCTAGATATCTACTCGTGAAAAGCAATCCAGCTTAAAGACTCTTAGGTCAAGTCTCTTTCGTTCGAGTCTTTGGAATCACGAGGTCCTAAATATGAAACGAATTTCACATCCTCATATTATAGATGCAAATGTTTCGATGTTTGTAGATTCAACCAGATTTGTTCAGTTCTTCTAACATGATTGCTCAAGCACGAAATTTGAAATCCAGTTGCAAAACTACGTGAATTAAGCTACCAAAACTACGCGGGCATATATTAGCATTCTGTAAAGGCGCCGGTCGAAGTCGTCGGTAGTTGTGGGAGACCTCGCCGGCAACGACTCATCGGTTCCCGACGCACGTTTTCCGACTTTGATACAGAAATAAACATCAAGTAAATCTAGCCAGCCCCCTACTGGGGGACGGAGAGCCGCCCCTAGCGGGGCGATTGGATTACCTGCCTCCGTGGGCGCAAACACTTCGTTACGCGAACGTAACGAACTCCAAAACTTGCCTCCGAGCCTACGGGCCGAACCGTCTGCCGCGGGGTTCTTGTAACGTCTTTGTCTGAAGTATTCAGTTGCAACTAAAACTGGCCACATTGTTCAATAGATACGAAGTCTGAACCGTAGTTTCACAAGTTTTTTTATAGTGTTATTTAATAGTAGCAAAACACGTGACTGATGGTAAGCAACATGCCTGCCCATAACAGCGCAGTGATGTGCAGCTATTGGAATATGAAAAGTCCAAATGATTACCTAAGCACTGCGCTGCGTTTGTCACCCAGAGAAATAAGATGTTTTATCTCTAGCTATGCCAAATATTTTCACTGGAAACATTACTTTTAAAATTGAAACACAGTTATGGTTTCAAATTATACTTTTTATTACGATAAAATAAATGGCAAAGTTATGTGACCCCAGGCGAACTCAGCAAGTAGTCCTACAACTAAAAATGTGAATCCTACAACTAATTTCTCAAAGATAAACCTGGATATTATATAATCTGTTTCTAAGTATGTTTACAGTACACACCTGTGTACTAAGGTGTGTTAGTCCGGAGTTCGGTAGGCAGTAGAGACCAATTGAAACCAACTGCCACAGCTAAAAAAAGAAAAAGATAATGATAAGACTTTTAAATTTATTTATTGCTAGTTGCAAATTTCTAGTTATTTTAAAGACAAACAGTGATATGTTATCACTACTGTTCTAATTGAAAGGCCCTGTTGCGAGATAAATTTCCTGGGGAAAAATTAAAGAAACTTCTCGTATAAATTACACAACGATACGTGCAGTTACTTTCTTTCGTCTTTTGTACGACTATTCTACCGCCCAACTAAACTGGCTTTGGTTTTGATATTGTTGTCTCTATAATTTCAAGCAGAAAGAAGAGAGAGAGACCAATGTCTAAGCTGAGACAGTTTAGACCCTCTGGTCATGCGGCCGGCCGGGTGGCGGCGACGTCTCGCGAATTCAATTAGCTGTTTCGGTAGCTGCCTTCTCGCCCGGAAAATAAAATTACGGAATCAACCTTCTTTTTCTGCCCTGTTGACGATCTACCGAAAAATATTGTGTTTCACCATTTTGCGGATATGCAATCCCAGATAGAGGTACCTACTTGACATTTCGTGGTCTGTAGGTGTGAATAGAACTTACCACATTGATGCATGAAGGGATTTGGAAAACTAGATTTGTTTGTATAAGATACCGTATGTACTCAAAGATACATAAGGTGTAATCATAGAATAATGTACATTACTGCCCTGGTATGTTGTTGGTTACGTTTATGATAGCAGAAACCACAGTGTATTGAATTGAAACTAGTAGTAGGACTCTTAATAGAGTCCGCCTAGGGTAGTACCACACCTTTCAATCTCAATTTTCAATTAATCAATTATTCTACCGTCAAACAGAAATGTGCAAACATTACTGTGTTCGGGTTTGAAAAGTAATGTTTCCAGAGAAATTACAGGGCTTACAGATATAACACCTTAGATCTCTAGGTGACTAGCGCAGTGCAGTGCTAGGTTATGATTTGGACTCTTCATGTTGCAATAGCTGTGTCACTGTGCTGGTATGTGGCAGGCATGTTGCTTACCATCAGGCACATGTGCCGCGAGTGACGTCACTTTTTATTTAAAAAAATAAAACTACAAGTTATCCACGGTTTACACTACAGCCTTTATTGACCGAGTGAAATTAAGTTCAAGACTGAAGATCGAGTACTTTATAGCACGGACCTAGTTTTATAGTCGGTGCCGCCATGACACCCGCGATGGCCGTCCGGTAGCAGGCTAGCTCTGTGAAGTGTATTTATTCTATGCGTGCCGTTGTGTGCTTTAAGAAAATATTGAAGATAAGCTTGCAGGTCAAGATAGTACCTAATAAGCTCAACAAGTCTTGATAGCGCGACCGAGAGAGCAGCCATTGCAGATCAAGTCCTGTATAGCGTTTTACTCAAACAACAAAGGAACCAGTCTAATATTAAAGTTATATTTTAAATGTTAGGAACAGTAGTAGCGGGCAATACGGAGAATTATGTGTGAAATAAAAAGTAAAAACCAAACCGGGGGAGACCTTTTGTTTTGTTAATCGTTAAGTTTGTCAATTATTTATTAGCTAAAATCAGAACAAAAGCTCTGACAATTTTTGAAGACAATAACTCATAATTTGATGAGTTAATGAAAGTTCCAACCCATCGAAATGCATGGATATACAACTTTGCTGGCACCTTCTAGACAAAAGCGGCAACGCAACAATTTCCTAAATTATGACCTCACGACAAGGCTAATTTAATAAATGCAAATGTTTGGATGTTTGTTGCTCAATCACGACGGAAAGTGTGAACGGATCGGGGTGACATTTTGAACAAAGTGCAATCTATGCAGTCTGGAATAGCACATCGGCTACTTTTTATCGCGTCAATGTAACGGAAACGGGATCTGCACAGGTAAAGCTGCGGGATGCTGCTAGTGATTTGTAAAAGTAATTTTTATCATTAAATCTACTTAATTAGCGATTCAACTTATCAAAACGATGTATCTTTTAAGTCAAAAATTCATAACGACAAACCATAACAATATGCAGTTAAATATTCTCCCTTTGCCACTGTTCAATAGATAAAATGAATAAATTTGAATCGCTGATGTTCGTAATGAGAGGGGCGGGAGCGGCGCGGCGGCAGGGCGGCGGCGAGGCGAGGCTGATGAGTGGGCTGTCTAAACAATTGTCATTCTGCGCCTCGGGCCAGGCCGCACCCCTTTGAATAATTCCCTTTGAAATACGGCGCTGATCACCGAACCCGCTACCGACAAGCTGCAATCCGCGACCTGGTAAACCTATGCTCCATTATTTTGTTTCTATTATTAACTACTAACTGAACCGTGTGCGCGTTGTTACACCATCTATCGAAAATTGATCGTACCAATTCAAATTTTGAACAAATTTGTTTACCTAAGGTTCTAATGGCGCAACCTTTAAACGATAGACACATGCTGACACGCAACGAAAGCTCTCAAAAAACAAAATGCTCCCCACTACACTTTACTTGCTTTGTTACACTTTGCGTAATACCCCATTTACAACATTCCAGTCCAGCGGTCGAATCTGGACTGGAATGCATTGGCACTGGATTGATGCTTTCCAGTGCCGGTTTCCATTATACCCCGTTTACATGATTCCAGTCCAGCTACCGAATCCAGCGCTGGATTGCTTACTGGAATAATGGAGACCGGCACTGGAATGCACTGGCACTGGATTGATGCATTCTAGTGCCGGTCTCCATTATTCCAGTAAGCAATCCAGCGCTGGATTCGGTAGCTGGACTGGCTGGCTGGATTATTTGGTTTACATTTGACTGTCATCTCGCCTGATATTAAGCGACGAACGATTATAGCCGACCCATCCCAGAGGTGCGAACAGTACTCCATCCAAGAGCGAATCTATGTATCAGTTTAATCAAGAAACGATCTCGGGATACAGCTGTCCTACTAATATTATCAACGCCAACGCAAGTTTAAATTTGTAAGTATTATGCTAAGATGGATGGATACGGTAGATGGCTGGATGTTTGTTACTCTTTCACGTAAAAACTACTGAACGGATTGGCCTGAGATTTAAAACACAGATAGATTATATTCTAGAAGAACACATAGGCTACTTTTTATTCCAAAAAAAGACGGGAACAACGGAAACGGAAATTGCGCAAGTAAAACCGCGGCACTGATTGTTAGATATATTAGTACAAGCTTTGCTTTGTTTGAGGCTAGTTAGTGTTGTGTGTCTAATATTTTTTTTATTTTTTTTATTACGAGTATTTCATTGTCATCACGGATGTAACCGGACATGTTTTGATATTTTATCTAGGTCTAACTGACACTGGGCCCGCAGCTTGTGTCGAATACAAATACTCGTTTATATGTAAAAATTTAAAGCACAACTCACGACGTGTTTTACACACACGGCGCGCGCGGCTGCCGCGCGGTCATCGCCCGCCACGCTCGCGGGCGATAATTTCGGCTGCGAAATCGCGAAAGTCACAACGGTTTCGTAAGTTTTGAAATAAAACCCGCACCCGCCGCGGTTCCGCAACCGCGGCAGGCACGGGTGAAAACCGTTCCATGAGTTCTTAGCGTAAGAGTGTGCGAAACCGTTTACCGGACCGACACCCAAACACACGTATACATTGATTCACAACGCAATCGGATTGATCTCGACACGGAATCAAAGCTTTCGGTCTTTGTCTTATCCATTAAAAATCACAGAGTAAAGAATTTGGTTCATGACTAGGTTAAAAATACATCATTATAATTAGTTCGTAAGGTAGATTATGGAACAATATGGGACACGTATTTGTTTTCAGTAAATTACTAAAATCGTCTAAGATATAGATCATCAAACTACCGATGACGTCACTTCTACAAAAAATCGTACATAGAACTGACGTCACGCGATACTTCTAAGCACTATATCTTCGTCATTTTATGTTAGTGAAACAAAAGAAAGAATACGTGTGCAATATTTTTTAATAATCTAACTGACGGACTAATTAGTTTTTTAGTCACCACGCCATTATCATTCCGAATTTGAGTCGTTCGGAATCAGTACCAAGCTACGAAGGTAACCGAGGTATGGCCGCAGGCGCAAGCGCCGGGTTGTATATCTGTTGGTAGATTGGATCTGGGAGTTGGTGGCGTGGTGCGCGGACGGCCGCGGGGTGCGGGGCGGGGGCGGTGCGGGGGCGGCCGCTGTTTACACTTCTCGCGATTTATGCGCTCCTCGTAAATACTCGGCGTGCGCCGACAGATATATGGAACCTCATATTTATTACTATTTGTTCAACGTATGGTCGGAAACCATTGCCTCCGCAAATATTGCTGTTTCGAACAATCGACGTCACATAATCGTTGCAGCCAAATATTTGGGTAATTCACATGTGAATAGTTTTATCTGTGGTCATTTGATAAGCATATATAATCAAACTACAACATTCTATGATTATTGGGATTGAATTGGCGACCTAATTTCTGGTATATAATCATAATTTAAACAAAAAGCAAATGACTCTGTCGACAGATACCTTATACCGACACTAACAAACGAATGAGTGAAAAAATTGTATTCCCCGTTTTGCTGTCGGTATGATGGCTGCCGAGACTCGAGGCTCGAGGCCCGACTACTCCCACCGGTTCAGACTGAGTTTATTTTTAATTTCGCGTCGTCCGCTCGCATTAAACCACTTCACCGTAATAGGTATTAAGTAGTTTACGAATAAATTAGCTCGGAAGAAAAGGAGCTGAGTTTTTTCAACGGTCGGTTACATTTTATTCGGGCAGCGGAGTCGGCATTGTGGGAATGCTCAGGCCCAGGTTTGTGTTCATAATCGATATTTGATTTATTGCAGCAAAGTTATTAAAAATTTTAGGAGATCGGGACCGGAGGCGGTTCCTCGCCCCGCGACCCTTACCTCGCGCCTCTCCACTTCTTCCCACTAATTGTAAACAACTTAAGAAAACAATTAAAGTTATAGTTATTACTCATAGCTCTGGATATTTTTATGCTATTGGACGATAACTTTTTATAGAACTTTTTAAATTTTTTATGCCCCTCAGGATACTATTACAAAGTTAACAAAAACTAGAGCCGAAACGATTTAGTCTACAAGCTGTAAACTTAATACGATTGATTTTAAACAATGTTGTTGAAAACAAAGAAAAATATTTAAATTCGTATCCGGAAATTAATTGTATTCATACGGCCCCATTAAACATTAATATTGGATTGAGTGCAAGACTTGTAACAATGTATTTAAATCATACTAATATTTCAAAAGTTTCTTTGAGAGAATTGATAGACGTCGTTTGTAAAGATTACAAAGCCGACTCGGTACTGTAAAGTAACATACTCGTACTTTACTTTAATATAGTTGTCGACTAAAACGTTGGAAAGGTTTTAAAAAGAGAGATTAATTTTTGCATTAATTGTAATAAACCAATTAAAATTTTGCTGTCGTCTTCCTAATTTGGGTATAGTCTTATTCTAGTCAATAACGTTCTAGCAAGTTTACAATTTTCGTAAAGTATTTTTTTATAGTAGGTATAGAGAGTGACGAGTCGAGCAGGACATGTGTCTGATGGTAAGCAACATGCCTGGCTCATTACAGCACATTGACACGCTGCTATTGTAACATGAAGAGTCCAAATCATTGTCTAGTACTGCACTGCGTTCGTCACCCTGAGATTTAAGATGTTTTATCCCTATTCCCTGTAATTTCACTGGAAACATTTCCATTCAAACCAAAACACAGTAATGTTTGCACATTACTGCTTGGCGGTAGAGTAACTGGCAAAGGTGTGACACTTCCCCAGACGGACTCTGCAAAGAGTCCTACCGCTACAAAAAAGTCTGATATGTCATATCTGTAATAAATTTATAGCAGAGGCATTTTGCAAGTGTTTTGTTAGAAAACGTGTAGGTTTGACTTAAACTTGCCTTTTAGTCATGCAGTGGCAAATGATGAACCTTCACTTATGATCCAATAAACTTAAAAGCTTGATTCCAGTTGTAACTTGTGTTCAAAGACTAAGTAGGGATGTACAGACGGGCATGTCACAAAGATTGTTCGGTGGATTTGCGATTACGAAGCAAAATATTGTATAACCTTAAAAATATCAGTCTTAAAACCTGCCGATAGAAATGAAAATTTGTAACATAACATAGAATTTTAGTATTAATCAGCACTACTGAGACAGACGTGCTAGGTACCTGACAAATCTGTTATAGTATGGTGACGCTAACTCATAAGATTTTGCACATCTAAAAAAACGTATAATGCGCATGTCCCACTCTGGTGCTCCGGCGCCGCTCCTACGCTACATAAGCATGTCAGTAACGCGAACCCATCAAAATTTCTTCAACCAATAAGTTCTGTAAAAGTTCAAAACTGTCATTCGAAAACAAGCTCCTAATCTACAAGGCTATCATAAAGCCAGTCTTTACCTATGAGATCCAGTGCAGCAACTCCAACAAAAATGAAGTCCAAAGAGCCCAAAATAAGTGAACAGTGATGTACACAGACACCTGCGCATACCAACAGTGAAAGAACAGATAAAGGCATTCTCAAGCAAATACAAGACTTGAAAAGCATCCGAACCAACTTGCTGTCCAGCTCACCAATGTGAGCGATCTCAGGCAATCCTGACTGTCTAAATAGCCTGAAACGGCACAAAACCTTAGATCTCGGCAGCGCTGACTGAGCTAAAATATGAATATGGTAGATATCTCTATAGGGGAACATCTCCTCATGACAAAAGCCTCAACAATAGATCTGCTCATAGTCGGAAGGACTGACTGCATGATAAAACTTAGAAAAATATCCCTGAACGCTTAGAAACAGAATAGATCAGGTTTTTCCGCACGGTTCTTTTGTACCAATCGTAAGCAGATGAGGTGTATGTTAGCTATGGCAATGTAGTGATGAGCCGCGACAAAAGTATGACACTACTACAAGAGCGACAAGACAAGAGCGATCAGACCTGTGCTTTCGGTGTAAATCGTTTGTTCTAACTCTATACGTAGCATATGTAAACTCTTTGGCTGAAGGCAGCTAAAAAAAATTTCAAAGCAAAAAATAATCAGTGTAAGTTTGAGCATCGTATCAGGCGAAATTAGCCGAGGTGCGGCGTGTGACACACCCGTCCCTCGTCGCGGATTATCCTGCGCGTGACATCGGCGCGCGCGCACGGTCAGGGCTGACCACAGGGTCAGGGCTGAGCACAGCCAAGGTAACATTAAACGATGAATTACGATGCACTGAAATCCAATCTATACTAATGTCTATCTCAATTCTCACAGAAATCTAAATAAGTACCTTACAGATTACATATAGATTTCTATGAGTACATATAGATTTCTGTGAATCTCACAAATAAGTACGCCATTTTATAAAAAAAGTAGTAGGTTATCAATTCGACAAATGCATATTTTTGAAGTTAGGTACATGTAACTTCTTGTGGCGCATTAGGGAACTTTACGCTTATACTTCGAGGGTTGAAGATATTTATTTATTATTTTATAGTTGAAGTTAAACTTCTTAGCGCGAAGAATAAAGTGAAGAACGTGCGTACAAGCACACAGACTTTTTTATGTATGTTTCTAGACTTCTCGAGAACGATCAAACCGATTTTGATTTTTTTTTCAAAAGAGTGTGCTCCCGAAAGATTTCAAATATTTTTTATCAAAATCTGTTGAATGTTTGTAGTAATATCAACAAAAAAAAAGTATTCAGAAATCGTTGACATTAAAAAAATAGTGAACTGTGAGAATTTAAACTATACATTTGAAGTCGGTGGCTTCGTTTGTCAGAAAAAACAATTGAAGCCAGTTATATTTATGAAATTATGAGTAAAAACAAATTTAATGAAATTATGTTATATTAGTACTGACTTTAGCAACTATTTTCGAGAGTTACCATGGAGTACTCTCCGATAACAGTAACACTAACATGAAAATAATGTACTCGTATGGTTGAATTGTATTATTTTATATCTTGTTTATCTTAATACGCGAAATTGCGTAAAACCTGGTTGAGAGCAAACATGTTGGAATCTTTCAAAATATTCATCCAGAGATAGCAAATATTATTGACCAACTTGCTAGTCAAAATACAAAACTTCCATTTATCTTATACCTTTAAACGAGCAATTCTTGTATATAAATATGTATATATATATAGAATCTGAATTTCGGAAACGGCTCGACGGCTTTTCATGAAATTATGTATACAGGGGATTTCGGGGACGATAAATCGATCTAACTAGGTTTCATTTAATAAAAACGCATATTATGCGCGTTTTTAGACAATAAAAAACTGTCACATTTAGACATTAGAATGCGAAGGTAAATTTCGCCGCGTGACGTTACAGCATAATTGGCTCAGACGGGAAGTCGGGCGTTCGAGGCGGTCACGAATTAATAGCTGCGGGTTCGAATCCAGACGGCTTCTCTTTTTTTTTGTATTCTTTTTTTTAAGAAAATATCTAAGTATTTTTAGTATTTAAACCGAGCAAAGCTCGGTAACCCAGGTACTTTCATAAATTCTGCCTTAATTTGTTAAATAATAATGCAATGGAGTCTAATTTATTAAACACACGTATATTTATGTATTGTTTTATTATTAGTGATGTCCTCCAAAATGTCAGGCTGCGATTAAGGGTGTCCAATTGCATACTCCTGTTATAGCAAAATGTTCGGTCTATAAGTCTATATAACAAATTAAATGTGAGACTGCTTTAACCAATAGTGTTTACAACTCAATAAATATGTTCGTTGCTGACCCGGGGGTCTACCGCCTAACGAAAACGCTTTGACGCTTTGACATTGCTGTCTCTTTTCTTCTCGCTTGAAATGAAAGAGACGGCAATGCCAAAGCGTCGAAGCGTTTTTCGTTAGGTGGTAGAAGCGCTGGTGACTTAGTTTGTAATAACTCTGCCTGCGAAGTCGTGGGTTCGATCCCCACCCAGTGTAAATATTAGTGTGATGAATACAAATGTGTGTACTGTGCCTGTGTGTTTTCTATGTACAATAAGTATGTATTTCAAAAAAATGTATGTAACTGTGACATATATCAAATATCTGGCTCCCACAGACCAAGCTTTGTATAGTTTGGGGCTAGATGGTGTTGTGTGTGAAATGTCCATCAATACTCAATAATATTTTATTTATTGTCTACGAAATTTAATGGTCTACATATAGCCCGTAACACATTTTTTTTTTTTTTTTTATCTACATATTTTATTGGAATAAGTATCATACTTTTTATCGCAGAAAAATAACGGTAATGGGAGGAAAAGAAAAGTGCGCGTGTAAAACCGGGGAGCACTGCTAGTTAATAATAAATTGAGTGGGGAAGCGGGCGGCGCGTGCGCATCCCGGCCATTGCGTACCTCACTCCCACTCGCCGTGTCCGGATACTATTTATGATCCGCCATTCTTCTTACTACTATTTGTGCGATACAAAAGAAATGAGTTTGCGACGCGATACGAGGAACACGTTTTAAGTATTCGGAGAAAAACTTACGGCCTTATATTAAGAAAGATACATTTAACAGGATTGTATTTATACTAGTAGTGTCACGTGGTTTCACTCATGTAGTTTCGTGTTATTGTTTTCGGGATAAAAGTAGTGTATGTGTTATTCCAGACTATCTATCTATGTATTTCAAATCTGATCCCTTTAGTGGTTTAAACTAAACTTCTTTTTTTCACTAAAGAACAACAAATATCCATCTAAAACTGAGGTATTAAAAATGTTAGCATGATTATTAGATCACACTAGCATCGTCCCGCGGTTTCACTCCGCGTAGTTCCCGGGGGTCTACCGGCGAACGAAAAATGTCATCGCTATCATGTTACTCTCTCTTTTTTTCGCTTAAAATGATAGAGACAGGATTAGCAAAGCGAGAGCCGATTTAGTTAGGCGGTAGAAGCGCCGGTTTTGTTATTGTTTTCGGGGTTAAAGTAGCTTGTTTTATTACAGACTACTATATCTACGAGTATCTATGCCTACCAAACTTCAACCCAATCTCTTCAATGGGTTTTACTTGAAAGAATAACGGCATCCATGCAAGTTAAGGCATTTATAATATTAGCGTCTTTATTTTTACACATGTTTTGTTTAATTTCTTCGCGAATAAGTCCCGACAGACATACTTGGATACATCATTTTAACCAGGGATGTAACGGAGGTCATTTCATCGGAACCGAAGGCGAGTCGGAGTTTTTAAATTTGATTTATCGGAATCGGAACCGGAGTCGGAACCGAAGTCGGAGGCATAGGCAGGATCAGAAGTGGTGGCAGGAGAGACATTTTTAGAGAGGTTTTTTTTTTAATTGTCCAACACGTGGACACGATAAACATTGACAGGCAATTGATTTAAGGGGTTGGGATTTTGTACTTATTGGGTTGGGATTACTTTCCACCACAGTAAGGAATTATCTCAAATATTTATACACCTTACCTTCGATTAAAACCTCCGTTTCAAAATTTTCGGAGCCGAAGTCGGAACCGAAGGTGTAATAATAATCGGATTTTCGCGATATATCGGAGTCGGAGTCGAAGCTCCGTAGCATCCCTGATTTTAACTACAGTGACTAAATGCTCAAACGCGCGATTTTGATGCCACGATGCCTGATGCCACGTTGCGAAATCGCGATGCAGCACTGATGCAGTCACAAAATCGCCGATCGCCGATGCTAAAAGTAGCTAGTTTGCTAGTAAGTGTGACCTTAATGAATCCAGAGGTTTTAATCAATTTCACGTAACATATCGCATTCGAGTAATTTCATAAGCAGCATTGAATGTTCCCACGGCTGGGATTTGGGACTTTTTCTCAGAAGGAGAGAGTCAAGGTCATAATGGACCAAAGTTACCAAATGTGAGGACGAATTATTTATTTTCTCCAAAGACCCTGTATTATGGAGTTGGCGTTTTTAGGGTTCCGTAAAACGTAAAAACGGAACCCTTATAGATTCGTCATGTCTGTCTGTCTGTCTGTCTGTCTGTCTGTCTGTCCGTCCGTATGTCACAGCCACTTTTTGCCGAAACTATGAGAACTACACTGTTGAAACTTGGTAAGTAAATGTATTCTGTGAACCGCATTAAGATTTTTACAAAAGTTTTTAAAAAAAACAAAAATTAGGGGTGCCCCCCATACTGAGAACTGAAACTCAAAAAATTTTTTTTCATCAAACCTACACGTGTGGGATGTCTATCGATAGGTCTTCAAAAATGATGTTGAGGTTTCTAATATATTTTTTGTCTACATTGAATAATTTGCGCGAGAGACGCTTCCAAAGTGGTAAAATGTGTGTCCCCCCCCCCTCTAACTTCTAAAGTAAGAGAATGAAAAAACTAAAAAAAATATATGATGTACATTACCATGAAAACTACCAACGAAAATTAGTTTGAACTCGATCTGATGAGTAGTTTTTTTTTAGTACGTCATAAATACACTATTATTAAAACTTCGATCAAAGTTACAACGAACTACAAGAACTATGTGTACTATGTTACTTGCTGCAACGGAACCCTTCATGGGCGAGTCCAACTCGCACTTGGCTACTTTATTTGTAATTGTCATACATAAATATACAGTATCATTAAAACATCGATGAAAATTACACCGAACTACAAGAATTTGTACTCCTTGCTGCTATGGAACCCTTCATGGGTGAGTCCAACTTGCACTTGGCCACTTTTATTTTAATTGTGGATTATATCTTTCCGATTTCAATGTAAAATTAAATTCAAACATTCGACCAAATTTCATAAGAACACGTAGATAAATGAAAGTAAATTTTGTTTTCTGTTCATATTTCAAATAAAGTGCCCAAGTGCGAGTTGGAGTCGCCCATGAAGGGTTCCGTTGCAGCAAGTAACATAATACACATAGTTCTTGTAGTTCGTTGTAACTTTGATCGAAGTTTCAATAATAATGTATTTATGACGTACTAAAAAAAAACTACTCATCAGATCGAGTTCAAACTAATTTTCGTTGGTAGTTTACATGGTAATGTACATCATATATTTTTTTTAGATTTTTCATTCGCTTACTTAAGAAGTTAGAGGGGGGGGGGACACACATTTTACCACTTTGAAAGTGTCTCTCGCGCAAATTATTCAGTGTAGACGAAAATTATATTCAAAACTTCAACATCATTTTTAAAGACCTATATATAGACACCCCACATGTGTAGGTTTGATGAAAAAAAAATTTTTGAGTTTCAGTTCTCAGTATGGAGGGCAACCCTAATTTTTCTTTTTTTTTAATGTTTTTGTAAAAATCTTAATGCGGTTCACAGAATACATCTACTTACCAAGTTTCAACAGTGTAGTTCTCATAGTTTCGGCAAAAAGTGGCTGTGACATACGGACGGACAGACAGACAGACAGACAGACAGACAGATATGACGAATCTATAAGGGTTCCGTTTTTACGTTTTACGGAACCCTAAAAATGCTACTCCGATTTCGATAACATTCATATGGGACCACATCGGAGCTATGTTATCTGCCAAACATAAATAATAAACAAAATTGATTTCTAATTGGCGGAGCTATCGTGTAACATAAATACCAAAACAAACATACAAACATACAACCAAAGTGAGAACCTTCTTTTTTGGAAAATGTAAAAAATGGCGTGAGACAAATATTCCGAACTTTTAAGTCTGACACAAAATAATGATCTTGATGACACAAAATAATCTGAACCTTTTTATCTTTGCTTTTCTTTTGTTCAGTAATATAGCTTTATTCAGTAATGATGTGGTCTACGAATCCACGATGGAGCGCACTTGCCTTGAAGCTTCAACAAGATTGTAGCCATCGGAAAAAAACCACTCAGGCAACGCATTCCGCAGCCTACACGTTGAACCATAAAGTGATGCCGCTTTTTGGAGCTACGAGCAGGAAAAAAGAGAAAGAGCAGGATTTCATTAGAATATGCAGACCAGTTGCACACTTTCCGAAATGTATCCAATAAAAAACCAATAAGCTAAAAATTTTGCGCGGATGTTCAAGAATTTGAAGTCTTTTTCGCATAAGTATTAAGTTCCAAAGAGTAGTGACGTTTGATAATATTCGTGGTTTGGTCTGTTCGAAATGTAGTTAGTCCCTGTGTCGTCCTCCCTGCGTCTAGTGAAAGCGCTCATTAGCAGACCGCTCTGGGTCTGTGAGGGATCGCCGTTTGAAATTGGATCGGGATTGCCAGGTCACTTTGTCTAAATGTCTAGATAATAAATAAATTTAGGGAAGTTTCGATTAAAATAGAAACAATACATAATAAAATAAAATAAAAAAATAAACTTTTAATAAACTTATATAATATATATGATATTGCTTTATGAAATAAGGCCGCCCTTACACTACATAATACTGTGACCAAAGTATACGAGATTTAAAGAAAATTTCCATGCGTACTTTCATATGTATATTTTTCTTTCTTATTTTTGGTAGTCTTAGTTTAAGTTTTAAACTGTACTGTATTTTTTTGTAGGTGTAATAAAGATTTTTTATTGTTATTATTGTATAAATAAATATTGGTAAACATTGTTCACACAACACCATCTAGCTCCAAACTAAGCAAAGCCTGTATGATGGAAACAAGCTCATATAATACTGATATAGTTGGAAATACATATGTATTATATGTACATAGCAGACATACATACCCATACCCAGACATACATAGAACAAATATTTGGATTGGGTAGAAAAATAATCAAAATCGCATATTAAGCAAAAGTAAAAAAAAAAATAGGCAGTTATAGGAACTGCCGATAGAAGTGAAAAGTTATAACTCAGAATTTTATAGCCTACTTTAGAAACTATGCGGGTGAAACTGGAGGTTGTGGCCATGAGCATGGCCATCTAGAAATACTCATGCTGACGCATTTCTAGATGGCTAATGATGACCAATGAGGATTGTTTGCGATGATTTGCGCCCGTGCGACAAGAGTATTTTATCCAAATTTAATTTTTTGCCAATAGCATGTGTCATTTATTTTGACAAATTACATTTGCTAGTTAACATTTGTAATTTTCTAATGTTTTTTAATTTTTTTAAACTGGTTAACGTCACATTATAAAACTAAAAATAGATTTAATGTTTAAAGTCATGTCAATGACTTTAAACATTAAATCTATATATAAATTTCTGTCCTGATTTTACTTTCCTTGATAGCGATATGCCTTGCGTACACCTTAGTTAAATGTATTAAATACGATGGCTTGACCTTAAAATAATTTCAGATAAGTACATATCCTACATTATGATTTAGACATTTCCGAAGCCGAATTTCCGAATTTAATAAAACGACAACAAAAGGCGTGAGAGGTCTATGAAATCCCAGTAAGAACAAAATTCGCTTCATTACCCCAAAAAATACCCATTATTAGTGATGAGATCCAGTCGTAGTATGGCAACCCCGTTGGAAACTGCAAGCTCCGCGCGGCGCCCCCTCCGTGCAAGTCGCAAATAAAGAAATAAATCTGTTTTGCCCACACATCGACGTTTTGCTAACGTCTTTGAAACTTTGGGTGTGTTTAAAATGTTGAACGCATCGAGAACTTTATACTGTTGAATATTTTCACAAAATGTAGTAAAAATAACAATGAAATATACTTATTATAGAGAGACGTGATCGTAGTCGTTTCGTAATCATTTTGTAGTAATAAAATGAAATATTAATATTTTTGAAGTGGTAAGTAAGAGACTCCTGGAGAAACGACACTATTGTCAATGGATGAAGGAATGATGAAAGAAGGAAACAGATTACAAAAAAAATCATCAGATGGTACACCAAAAATGGTAAAGAGTGCACCACCAAGGGCCAAGGGTAAACTCATTAATTTTATGGTTAACATCACAGATTCATTTACCGTGGATGCGAGCCCCCAACATTTCGTGGCAGTTTCAATTCAATATGTTCACGGCTAAACTTATTCGTTTCATGGTGCATAAAACTACATTGAAATACCGGGGACACCTTCCTCTAGTTATCCAAGGTACTACTCTGTAATTAAAATGCTAGTATAATATTAAGTACCTGGATGACGGAGCTTTGCTCGGTTTAAACACTAAATATACTTAGATAACCACAGATAAAAGGCTCCAAAATTTTATAAAAAAAAATAGAAATAAAATAAGAGAAGCCTACTGGATTCGAACCCGGATCTACCAACTCGTAACCGCCCGACTTCCAGATTGAGCTATTACACTGTCGCGCGATGCGGCGAACTTTACCTTCCCATTCTAATGTTAAATGTGAAAAATTTTCAGTGTTAAAAATGCGCAATAAATGATGTTTTTAAAAAATAAAACCTAGCTAGATCGATTTATCGTCCCCAAAACTCCCCTTGCATACATAATTTCATGAATATCGTTCCAGCCGTTCTCGAGATTCAGATTCTATATACACTATTCTATATTCTATATACAAGAATTGCTCGTTTAAAGGTATAAGATAAGATATGTCGCTAGGCGTCTACTTACCTACTGATTTTTTTTTTAATATTTTTTTTTTTTTTAGGATTGGTAGGTTAGGATTCATTTATTCTTTTAAAAAACAAAGAACGACTTTAATTTAAAATTAAATTCAGACACTCGACCAAATTTCATAAGAAGCTATGACTACGTCGTCTTGATAAATGAAAGTAAATTTTAGATTTTTGTTCATTTTTCAAAAGCAGCTTCAACTATTTCGATCAAATTTATATGCAACTACCTCTACACTATGATCTACTAAATAGAAAAACCATCAAAATCAATTCACTTTTTGGCGGAGCTATAGCGTAAAGGCCGATTTAAACTGAACGAACATAGAGCTAGCGCTGGAACAAGAGCATTATTTCTCGATCTTTTAGTGTAAACGAAAGATCGTTCTTAGCGTTTTCCATATTATATATTCCATAGAATCTTTGCGAACGCAAACAAAACAAAGAAAGAATGCTCTACGTTTGTTTACACCAAATGAATTTGATACAGTGAGGATAGAATGAGCATTCGCTCGTCTGTGTAAATCGGCCTTAACGTACCTACATAGAAAAAAAAACATAGAACCCAAGTTAGAACCTTTCCTTTTTTGAAGTACATATATTGTGTATATTAAATTAATTAAAAGCTAAAGATCAGAATATAAATTACAAAACATACTACTTTTTGAAGTCGGATAAAAATGTTCTTAATAGCTCTGTCTACCGAAAACAACAACAGAGCGGCCAACTGCGAGTCGGACTCGCCCATGAAGATAACCCCTTATTAGATTTTATATTGTTAAAACTTAGAACCTGTGTTGTAAATGAGTCGAATACTTAATTTAAATTTAGGTAATGAATGAATACAAACCAAATATTAAAGAACATTATTTTTAAATTTTCTTATACATCTGTTTTTGTTAATTACCTAGATTTAAGCGAAACTACTGTTTGCAACACCCTTAATGCAGGGTATGTAAACAACAAACAATAAACAATTTCTCTGGAAATATTGGCATTTAAACCGGAACGCAGTGATGTTTACACATTACTGATTGGCAGTAGAATAACTCGCAATGGTGTGGTACTTCCCGAGGCAGACTTTTTTATAGTTTAGAGTAACAAGACGAGCAGGACATGCGCCAAATGGTAAGCAACATGCCTGTTCACACAGCACAGCACAGTGACACACAGGTATAAGAACATAAAGAATGCAATTAATTTATCTAGCACCGCACTGCGATATGTTTTATCTCTTAGCCCGGTAGTTTCTTTGCAAACATTGGCCTTCAAACCGGAACACAGTAATGTTTGCACACTACTGCTTGGTGGCAGAATAACTGGCAATGGTATGGTACTTCCCCAGGCGTCAATGAGTCCCACCACTACAAAACTAGACGCACCCCAGTGCTTTACAACCACGTACTTTATCGGAATAAAATTTACTTATACGCCACTTATTTATTAATATAAGTAATTAACTGAATACAAACATATTCAATTTCATTGAAGTCCGTTCAGACGTTGCAGAGAAATGCGGAAACAAACATACACACATATAAGCTTTCGCCTTAAAACTATTAGTATGATTTACGATATTCTCTATAAATTCGGCATCATAATTAACAGCCTATCTTAGTCTATTGCTGAACCTGGCCTTTCCTATGACTCGCCACTCAGCCCTATTCTCATCTTAGCATCTCCATGTACTGCCCACTGTCTTCCGTATATCATCACTCCATCTAGTTTCAGGGCGTCCTATACTCACTTGCCGATTCGCGGTCTCCGCTCAAGAATACGTCTGCTCCAACGGTTATCGGTCTGCGACAGATAGTACTAGACTTTTTGTAGTGGTAGGACTCTTAGCAGTGTCCGCCTGGGGAAGTACCACACCTTTGCCAAATATTCTACCGCCAAGCAGTAATGTGCAAACATTACTGTGTTCCGGTTTGAAGGGCAATGATTCCAGAGAAATAACAGGGCTTAGAGACATAATATCTTAGATCTCTGGGAGACGAGCGCAGTGCAGTGCTAGGTAATGATTTGGACTACCTATCATGTTCCAATAGCTGCGTGTTACTGTGCTGTTATGTGGCAGGCATGTTGCTTACCATCAGGCACATGACCTGCTCGTCTCGTCACTCTATGCTATAAAAAAAAAAAAAGATATAAATACATCATAATCTCAAAAATAAAATTTAACTGTAAACAAACTGATGACAGGTACTTGTGGCTATGCGAGAACCTCATAACTTAAAATGGGTGAATTAATAACTAATAAGGTGATTACCTGGAAGAGATTGCTCTCAGCAATAAAGCCGCCACTAGTGGTATTAGTTCATAAGTGTTTTACTAGTACCGTGATTTTTCGTTTTGTTTGTGTCACAATTAAGAGTTTTTGAAGTGAAAACTTCTTTAGGCGCGCTATAGACAGAATTTTCGTGGGCTATGAAATGGATTCATCAATCGTCACGCTTGGATATGATAATGGATCGGATCGGATATGAAATCTTCGGGTAAACTCGGTAAAAACGGCCAGGTTGGTACCAGGGCAACAGATAAAGTAAAGAGTTTCGATTACCTACCTCCAACAGCCCAGCGTTTATCTCCAGATACCAGGACAATAGAAATATAAAAGAGTTGCGTTTGCCCCTAGGTACCAGTACCAGGGCAACAGCAAGTTTTCACTTCTATCGGCAGTTCCTATGACTGCCAATTTTTTTATCTATCCTATCTATTTAATAAGTTACTATAACTTTTGTAGCGTTAGTACTTATACTTAGTTAGTAGTAAACGCCGCCTGGGAAATTACTCGTAATACCCATGATTTCAGAAAAATTACAAGGCTAAGAGATAAATCATCTTACGCGATGAGCTCAGTGCAGAACTTACTATTTAATGATTTGGACTTGTCACAACGACATAATAACTTAGTAACTACAAGTGAACAAGCCGGCGTTCACGCAGCCGAGACAAATCAAACGATGACGTCAAACTCGAACGTGTAATTAGGAACGGAAGCGATAATTCCAACTGAATAAATTGTTACACGACTGCACGCATCGTGTTGAAATAATGGGAGGTATTGACGAGGACGACAAAACGCCCCAAATTGAGATCAGCGCGCCCCTGCGGCGGCGGCGCCGCGAGTTAATTCGATAAGTAGAGGCCGGAGCGCAGCGCACGCGCCGCCCGACTCTCTCATCATCCACTAATCAGCTTACGGTTTTCACAAAAGTCATGTTCACTGAACTACGCTTCTGTTTTGACTACTCATTGATGTGACGCAAGTAATGACGCAGCGCCGCACGCCGCGATGTCCGCGCGACTCGACCGCGTGGGAGCTTTTTCTTTAACAAATAAGACTGGCCGCGTAGCTCGGTTTGTAGTTAGTCTGCTCAATGAACTGTGGATTGTGGGTTCGGTTCCCACACAGCACAAACGTTTTGAGTGACGAATGGCGAATGTTTGTTTTGGGTGGTTCTATCTTTAATGTATCTTAAGTATTAGTTTGAGGTTACAAATACGAGTAGGTACGTACCTAGCATAAAGCATAAGCAACCTACTATATTACCTACTACGTTAGCCCAATGCAGGGACTCGGGGTTTTGTCTGACATGGAGAGAGACAAGGCCAGAGTTCGCCACGCTGACCCCTCGTGGGTTGTCAAATGTCGTTGGTCCTCCAGAGATGTCTTTTTTGGAAAATTACAGTTAACTAACGATGTTTACCTTCACTGATAAAGCACTGGCATTAATGATGAAGGTAAATACGTAATACGGAAAATTCGTGACATGTTTTATGCTTAATATTTTGAAGTATTATTTACAATACTGTAAATAATACCTACCTTAGTTTTTTTTATATAGAACTTTGACTCGACTAGTATCGCTCCGTGGCTTCACCTGCTTTCCTGCTTACAATCGATCTCAAAACAAATGTCATCCGGTTCCATTTTTGCGTGAATGAGCAATAATCTAAACATACCAACTTTCACAATCACAATATTAGAAGGATTACTTCCCGCGGTTTCGGCTACGTCATCACAATCGATTTACCTGTGTCATTCTGTGACGTCATATCTCCACTCGAATAATCCTGTCGAATCACTGCGTCATTGAAGCGTGACGTCTTATAAAATACCTTTGTATTTTAAAACAATAATTAAGCACATTTTTGTTTCTTTGAGTTACCGGACATAACAAGCGTTGCGTCGAAAATATCAATGATCTGGACGTCTAGGTCTACTCTCTCTCTACGAAAAACGTACATTCGAAATATAGATATACTGATAGGTGATCCCATATTATCGAAATCGGTATAATGGTTTTTGAAATATTTTAAACGAAAAACTAAAATTTCATTTACATTACATTACATTACCACACAAGTACGTCATGAGATATATTACGATATTGAAATTGGTAAAATAAGAAACGCTTTACGAGCAAATGTGTTATAATATATATTATGATATAAGTGCGCTAAGTTTATAATTAGCAGAGGCTGTAATTATCAAAGGGCACGGTACGTATGTCATACGACGTTTTATAACATATTTGCGAGGAAATAAATAAAACTCTGACGACATTTTCAAACAAAAACAATACAGCGAAAAAAAAGGGCGCGGAATAATTTATACTTGTTCAGTTGTTTACAGATTAGCAATGCGCGCGCATCGGCGCCTTTTTTTTTAAGGAATGGCACAGAACCATACTGGCGTATGTCATTAGTAACAAAGTAAATTAATATTTTTGTGTTTTGTTACAGATATATTGTTGTAATTTTTGGTCAAAATTAGTTAAATTAACGAATTAAATAATTATTTGTTATATTTTACCTCGCAAAGTTAATTTTATTCATAAAATGTTGACCACTTTTCTGACATAAAACTCTTCACTAAGATTCAAAAAGGTACCGTTCGTTTTAGGCAAAGCATTTTAAAACCGTGCGTTTTACATTACCGCACAAGTACGTAATGAGATACATTATGATTTAGAAATTGGTGCAATAGGAGACCCTTTACGTGCAAATCTATACTAATATTATAAAGCTTGTGTGTTTGTTTTTATGTTTGTTTGTTTGTTTGAACGCAAGGATCTCTGGAACTACTGGTACGAGTTGACGGATTCTTTCTTTGTAGGATAGTCCATTTATCGAGGAAGGCTATAGGGTATTTAACATTACGCTACTATCAACAGGAACCGAGCATGAATGAAAAATGTAACAAAAACGGGAAAAAAATATTGCTTTTAGAGAGATTTCGTTGCGTGACAGCATTTATCATATTATGTTAAAGGCCGGGTCACAGAAAGGCGATCCGGTAGCGATAGCAATCCGATAGCGATAGCGATCCGATACAGAGTATGGGATCGCGCCCGCTTGCTGTGTGTCAGGTTGCATACAAATTCGAACATTACAAAAAATATCGTCTCGCTATCGGATCGCTATCGCTATCGGATCGCCTCTGTGTGACCCGGCTTTAAAGGTTGCGTCATTAGAACCTAAAGTACCCGAATTTGTTCAAAATTTGAATTGGTAATACCAATTTTCGATAGATGGCGTAGCAACGCGCGCGCGTTCAGCTAGTGTATTATAAAATAAATTATTTGTTATTTTAATTCTTGATTACTACAGTTACGTTTTTAACAGTAATAAGTTTCCTCTTGACTACGATCTCGCCTGATGTTAAGCGGCGATGTGCCCCACGATCATCATCATCAGCTGCAAGACGTCCACTGTTGAAAATAGGCCTCCCCCTAGTTTTGCGCAACCTGCTACCAGGGGTTTCCAGCGACCTTTGTGAGGTCATCTGTCCATCTAGTGGGAGGCCGTCCAACACTTCGTCTTCCGGTTCGTGGTCGCCACTCGAGAACCTTTCTTCTCCATCGGTTGTCAGTTCTACGAGCGATGTGGCCTGCCCATTGCCACTTCAGCTTAGCTACTCTTCGAGCTATGTCGGCTACTTTCGTTCTTTTGCGAATATCCTCATTACGGATTCTGTCGCGCAAAGAGACTCCGAGCATAGCTCTCTCCATAGTTCGCTGTGTGACTTTGAGCTTTGTTATGAGGCCCACAGTTAAGGACCACGTCTCAGTTCCATAAGCCATCACTAGCAACACGCACTGATTGAAGATTTTCGTCTTCAAACATTGGGGTATTTTGGACTCCAAGATGTGCCGTAGTTTCGCGAACGCTACCCATCCGAGTTGGATCCTTCGATGGACCTCTTTGTCGAAGTTAATTCTACCTAATTGGATCTTTTGACTGGACCGCCCACCTGGAGATGTATTCGTCAACAACTTCGAGTGTGGTGTTCCCAACAATAACCGGTACAGGTGAGACATGAACATTAGACATGACCTTCGTCTTGTCCATATTCATCTTCAAACCTACCTGTTGGGATTCTCTACTGAGGTCCCTGGGCATAGCACCGAGGTCCTCCAGCGACTCCGCCACAATTACTATGTCGTCGGCAAACCGAAGGTGAGTGATGCATTTGCCGTTGATATTGATGCCATGTCCGTTCCAGTCCAGTAGCTTGAAAACATCTTCCAACGCGGCAGTGAACAGTTTCTGAGATATAACATCTCCCTGTCTCACGCCGATTTGTAGCCGGATTTGTTTTGTGCATTGGTCCTGTAATCGGACAGACATTTTGGCTTTGCTGTAAATACACTTCTACACTTCGATATAGCGATAGTCGATGCGGCATCGCTGGAGAGACTGAAACACTGCCCTGGTCTCGATAGAATCGAAGGCTTTCTCATAGTCCACATACGTTAAACATAGTGGCCGATAATACTCTTCGGTTTTCTGTATAATCTGCCGAAGCGTATGGATGTGGTCTATGGTACTATAGCCTTTTCGGAAACCGGCTTGTTCGGGTGGCTGGAAGTCGACAAACCTGCGTGCGAGACGATTCGTGATTTCCCTCGAAAGCAACTTATAAATGTAGCTCAGAAGTGAGATGGGTCTGTAATTCTCAGCAAGGTGTTGTCACCTTTTTTGAACAGAAGAGAGAGAAGAGAAGTGGAGCACTGCTGCTCCACGCTTCTGGCGTATTACCGTCAAGTATGACGGAGTCAAACAGCTTCTGGAGGACTTTAAGTGCCGGTTTTCCACCCACTCTCAGAAGCTCAGTCGTAATTCCGTCGTCGCCAGATGCCTTGTTGTTTTTAAGTTGCTTGAGGGTCATCCTAATCTGACAGTCGTAGACAATCGTACAGGCTGACTTCCGGGATATCTTCGGTAAAGTGTCGTGTCAGCTTGGCTCTGGGATTAGCCATGTTAACAACAGGTTGTGCTTGCGCAGAGGTGTATAACTGTTCATAGAACCTCTCGATCTCAGCCTAAATCTCGGGCTTCGACGAGGACGTTGCCATCATCGGTTTTCAATTTCGTCAATTGACTTTGCCAAGAGACAGATTTTTTGCAAACACTTTCAAGCCTTTGTTCCGCTTGATCGCTTCTTCAATACTCGTAGTATTGTAGCAGCGTATGTTGCGTTGCACACAAGTAGAAATCTGTCAATTGAGCCGTCTGTAGACCGTCATGTGTCATGTCTACCGAAGACTGCAACCGCATACCTCGCCTAACCGCCATGAGATTCGGAGTATGATCGGAGAGTTTTTGTGTTTTATTTTGCTGTCGGCTCTTGTAGAATTTTCTGCTAACCGCATGATCAGTTTCTACTAGCCTGTCGTTAATTTCATCCGCCGTTACGGATCTCTTTTAGGGACTCGAAGCGGTTTTGAAGGTCGAGTTGTAAGTTATCGGGGTTCTCAATTTGAGCAGAACTTGGTCGGAGCGTGGAACTCATTAGACGTGATCTTTCAAACTTAATGTTTAGATTCAGCGTGCTTCTTACCATACGGTGATCTTTGCCGGTTTTGACCCCAGAGACATCGCTGAATATTTGCCGTTTAGTCGTCATAATGAAGTCGATCTCATTTTTTGTGGAACCATCTGGGCTAATCCAGGTTCATTTTCTCTGTGGCTGTTTCTTGAAGAAGGAGTTCATCGGGATGTGTCAAGGTCAGTGCGTATACCTGTATAACCTTTAATGAGAACCGGTCGGTAATTTTAAGTACAAGGTATTCAAGTACAAGGTATACGCTGTTCGACACACTCTCGATCATTATCACGTTGTTGACGAGAGACTTGCGGATGACACCCCCTTGGGATTGTTGATCTATCTCCCGGTAGTAGAATAAGTTGCCGGAATCGAGGGTTATCCTGTCCTCGTTTTGTCTTTGGACTTCGGATAACCCTATAATATCCCATCGCAGCTTGTCCACTTCTTCTTCCAACTCCACTATCTTTTCGGAAGGCCTTAGCGTTCGTGCATTATAAATTGGCAGGTTGAGTCGTGGGGTTTGGTGGCGGGGCGTCTGCCAGGGATTCTTGGCACCCCATGCTATGCCGGAACTAAGGCTGCCACCAGCGCCTGGAATACCAGAGCCGCCGGGGACTAGGGGCCGTTTCTTATTTGTATCTTTCATAAAGAGCGGTGTTTGCCATAGTCACAACGCTTGGCAGGCGGGTTGCTGACTGCGGGGCCAGCACTTTGCACCAGTGACGCCACTGCCTGTCACTGGCCTAGTCAATTTAGGACTGGCTTTTGAATGGATATACTGCTATTGGTTCGGTCGTCAGAGCCTCGTAAGTTGGCAGCAGGGTGCACCACGTGCAGGGGAGGTTGGTTGACATTTGAGGAAGCTAGTTGATAAGCGCTTCCCCTTTACACCCCAGGAAGCTAGATGATAAAGAGCCCACGATCACCCTTCCCAAATCTAAATTAAAGGTTAAAACCAATTCACTCTCTACTTGAAGACACCAAGATTGTAAACGTCGTGAAAAAACACAATCAGGGAACGCATTCCACAGCCCAGAGGTCTAGACCTTCTTATCACAAAAGTAGAGTCAGACCTCGTCGTTCGAGTTTTTGGAACATCAACCATGAAACAATGTAACTTTTTCAATGAAAAATTGTCAATATATTGAATCATGCAGAACAGCTACACAATCTCCGAAAAGCATTCGATAAAAAACCGCTAAGCTAGTAACTTTGCGGCGGTGTTCAAGGTACGTTTAGGTTTTACCGACGCAATTTTCTGTTATTAAAAGTGACCTCACTAATATACTATCTGACCTCAGCTAACGACAACCAATTAAAAAGCCCGACCATTCATTCCGTTCCGTCGCTTCGTACAAACGTACAAAGTGATTTTTCATTTCACACAAGAAGTATGGGGCTGTTAATAGGTATTAGAATGTGGTTTATTTTATTCCAATTTAGTAACTGTACCAGCTTTTGCTGTGTTGGCATTCTTTTAGTGTCAATATCATGTATATAATTATGTTAGTAGTGTCAAATTCAATTGAATCCTGAAACTATAAATTCGAATGTTTTGATGTGAGAATGTGTGTTGCTCAATCACGTCAGAACGTCTGAATCTTAGATAGAGAAAAAGTAAATAGATCAGGTTTTTCCGCACGGTTCTTTTGTACCAATCGTAAGCAGATTAGGTGCATATTAGCTATGGCAACGTAGTGATGAGCCACAACAAAAGTATGACACTTCCACAAAAGCGATCAGACACGCGCTTTTGGTGTGAAGCGTTTGTTCTAATTCTATACGTAGTGTATGTAAACTCTTTGGTCTGAACAGATAGGGTAAAAATTTGAAACACAGTTAGATTATAGTCTGAAATAGCACATAGACTATATTTCATCCTAGGAAAATCAGGGGAATGGAAAATACGCGGGAAAACCACGAGAAAATGATACTTTATTTAGAAGATAACAGCGCCTTGAATCTTTAAAGTAAACAGTTGAAACGCTTGTCTGTACATACCGACGCAATCGTCACGTTTGAAACGTGGATGTGTATTGCGGTGCCCATTTGATTAAGTATTTTATTGAAGGCAGACAATGGGAGCTCTCGGGTGAAGTGGGCGCAGGCCGAAGCGCTATTGTGGCGGGGCGCAGCGCCGGCCCAGGAATGTTGACCTCCGCCCGCCGCGTTGGGAGGTGAGCTATGCTCCTCCGATCATTACTCACTTGTGCAACCACTCAGCCACACAATCACACCACTCTCACAAACGCGAAACAGGACGTTGGGCCTCCTCGATCTTTCGCTCTGTAATGCCTCTGACCTTTCGTAACGCAAGATTTACGTTCATGATCAATAAACAAAACACCACCATTTGCAATATAATTAGTTGTATTTTAAGCCTTTCCGAGCGCTTGGTCGGCGCGACGCGTGGCCAAAACGCTGGCGTTTATTTGGCTCAACGCATAAGCATCGCCATTCAGCGTGGTGGGCACGCTTCCGACTGGTAGTGGCCTTGAACATCTTGTTTATCTGTAGATCTTCATTGGTCTATGGATACTTCAGGTATGCTTAGTATAAGTAGTTATAGTTAGTTAGGTATGTAGCGTAGTGTAGTTCTTATTGTATTTTAGTTTTGTTATTAAAGGCTCTGCCCGTTAAAAAAAATGCTGTATTGAAATTATACTTCTTGTGACGCGTTAAGAAAAAATTACGAGGTAAAATTTTCTGGATGCACACTGACACGAAAACCCGACATCCTAAACTTAGGTGTCAACATTTTAGTAAACAACTAGCGGCCCATTCCGGCTGCGCTAGGATATTATCATTTAAAGACTATTAATCGAAATAAAAACTATCCTATCTCTCAAGTTGGACCAGACTGCTCAAGGTGTGCCAATTTAATTTAAAATCGGTTAAGTAGTTTAGGAATCCATCGCGGACAAACATCGTGACAGGAGATTTATATATATTAAGAAGATGTAACTAGCATGAAGACTATCGTGGTTTTAAACATTTTAAGTAAATAAGTAATAATAATAAATAAAATAATAAATATTGGTAGACAATTCACA
Organism: Ectropis crepuscularia; assembly: GCA_963693475.1. NCBI lineage: Eukaryota > Metazoa > Arthropoda > Insecta > Lepidoptera > Geometridae > Ectropis > Ectropis crepuscularia. The sequence goes on from OY856338.1 coordinate 35,231,464, forward strand.
CACAACACCATCTGACCCCAAACTAAGCAAAGCTAATATGACGGCCAAATAGCTGATATAATACTTATATAGTTGTAAATACATACTTATTATATATAGAATCACCCAGACACTGAGCAAACATTTGAATTCGTCACACAAATCTTTGCACTGGGTGGAAATCGAACCCACGACCCTCGGCTTCGCAGGCAGAGTTACTACCCACTAAGCCACGAGGCCAGTCAAATACACTGATAACTCACGTGTGATATAATTAGTCTAGTCTGACTCAAGTTTCGGTGGCATCTGGCGACTTTTTTCAGGGAGAGTGCTCGTGCACAGCTGGTTTAGCACTCGAAACTTTGACTCGGACTGGACTGACTATATCAAACGTGAGTTACCCATGCGTTTATTTAAAATGTAACTAACTTTATATTAATACTTCTTAATTATATTATCTATTCTATGGTTGAAGTTAGATTTCTTAGCACGAGGAATAAAAAGAAGTATCAACTTGTTGCGTGCGTACATAAGTACACACGCACACATTTTTTTACATAGGTACTAAAATGTAAACTGTATGTAAAATCAAAAAATGAAAGAATACAATTCTGAAAAGATTAAAAATCTAACAACAGTAGTAACAATTGTTGTGAAAATATTTTATTCATGGGTAAAATTATTATCGACCGTTTCAGAAAACTATACGTTCCACCGTATATTGCGTTGCTATTGATCAGCCTACTATATAATATGCATACATACATCTACCTATCTAGGTTGTTGATAGGTTTTTACATAAAATATTAATGTGAAAAATGTATTTCCCCGTATTCGAAAAATATCCTGAAAATGACTCTGAGAAATAAAAAGCCGTGATTATCTTTAGTAAATAACTTTTCCACGTCTGTCGGCGTCAAATAGACTCACAGACATAAACTTGTTTTTAGATATGTTTAACAACATGGAGGAAAATTCTTGTAAAATAAATAATGAACTCTAAAACCAGTTAAGAGTGCGCCTAATGCCAGGGAAAAATCAGTTTTCATCCGCGCGACGCGTTTCTTAATGAGATATACATAAAGTCGAGAATAGCATGACACAGTTTGGAGGAAAAATCAATTTTAAATCAGGAGTCCATTTTTGACCAAGTTTTATAAATTACTCAATAATTAAACATACATTTTAAAAAGTGTTCGGTTACTTTACTAGAACGTACAATTAGGAATTTTATTACCAAAAAATAATGTGGGGTCATCGCTGATAATTTCGAGTACTCGAATTAAAACGGGTTTTTCAGTGTCATTTTTATTTTTAGGGTTCCGTAAAACGTAAAAACGGAACCCTTATAGATTCGTCATGTCTGTCTGTCTGTCTGTCTGTCTGTCTGTCTGTCTGTCTGTCTGTCTGTCTGTCTGTCCGTCCGTATGTCACAGCCACTTTTTGCCGAAACTATGAGAACTACACAGTTGAAACTTGGTAAGTAGATGTATTCTGTGAACCGCGTTAAGATTTCAACAGCAAAATTAAAAAAAAAGAAATATTAGGGTTGCCCCCCATACTGAGAACTGAAACTCAAAATATTTTTTTTCATCAAACCTACACGTGTGGGGTGTCTATCGATAGGTCTTCAAAAATGATGTTGAGGTTTCTAAAATCATTTTCGTCTACACTGAATAATTTGCGCGAGAGACACTTCCAAAGTGGTAAAATGTGTGTCCCCCCCCCTCTAACTTCTAAAGTAGGAAAATGAAAAATCTGAAAAAAATATATGATGTACATTACCATGTAAACTACCAACGAAAATTAGTTTGAACTCGATCTGATGAGTAGTTTTTTTTTAGTACGTCATAAATACACTATTATTGAAACTTCGATTAAAGTTACAACGAACTACAAGAACTATGTGTACTATGTATATAATGTTACTTGCTGCAACGGAAACCTTCATGGGCGAGTCCAACTCGCACTTGGCCACTTTATTTTATTGTAAAAACTCTGATCTATTTTTAAAATTCTATTCGGTTATTGTGCTTCTTCTTGATTGTCAATATTTCACGTCAATATTTTTTTGTCAGTTTTTAGTTTCTTAACTTCAGTGAGAGGCGTCGAAAATGTCCTTTTTTCGTTTTCTGGCACTAGGCGCCCCCTTAACGCTATTAAAACGACATAGAGCAAGTCCTGATCTTTTACCGTTTTGAGTTATTAATTCACATGACTAGATAAATTGCAAAAACAATCAACAAAAACTATTATCATTCATAAAGCCGAAATTCGTTTGGCATACAACTGTTGTTCACAATGTCGATAAACAATGACCACTTCATGTTCCGACAGCTGGACTTTGAAGCATCTTTTGACATATATGAAGACCCAAGGCTGTAATCCAATACTTTACATAAAGTTGTCTTGAAACATGTCGCTTTCCTCATGATGTTTTCTTTCAGCGTAATCACCGTTATCTATGACGTGAATCACTGAATCAGCTTCAACCCGAATGGTATTTTGGTACAGCAAACTCTGAAAACATAGTAATGGTATTTAGTTTTTAAAGGAAATTAGTGTAACAGATTGTAAATGTTAGATTGAGAAGAAACTGTTTTAAAACCAGACTCCGATACACAAAATATGTGTTTTATGTAAAGTTATACAAATATTAAGAACTAAAAGTTATACCTATTCAACGATACCCCTCTTGACATAGTTTAATGACTTTTTTTTTTAATTTGCACTATACATGATACATAGCGTCCGGTAGCCGCCATATTGATTTTACACTAATGTCATGTATTTAGTGTCACTCGCCGGACTAAGAGGAATCGATTAACGTGTGAATCATAAAAATCGGCCCAGGCGTTTGGTTTGTATAGAGCTTCAAAGGAACATACATACATAAAAAGACTGATAAACACATGCACTCTTTTGCGTCGGGTCGGGTAAAAACAGAAAATATTTCTAGTTTTTAATTGTACTCTTAATTAATACATGCAAAAAGTAATGCATTGACTTTAAACTCTCTTTCACTAATATAATTTTCTTCTTCGTTCGAGTCTTTGGCAAGTCAACCGTGAAACGACGGCTGTGTCTTATTTAATTGATGTTATTATCTGTCCAAGTAACAGTCCTCATTTTTAGGGTTCCGTAAAACGTAAAAACGGAACCCTTATAGATTCGTCATGTCTGTCTGTCTGTCTGTCTGTCTGTCTGTCCGTCCGTATGTCACAGCCACTTTTTGCCGAAACTATGAGAACTACACTGTTGAAACTTGGTAAGTAGATGTATTCTGTAAACCGCATTAAGATTTTTATAAAAGTTTAAAAAAAAAAAAAAATTAGGGGGTGCCCCCCATACTGAGAACTGAAGCTCAAAATTTTTTTTTTCATCAAACCTACACGTGTGTGGTGTCTATCGATAGGTCTTCAAAAATGATGTTGAAGTTTCTAATATATTTTTTGTCTACACTGAATAACTTGCGCGAGAGACGCTTCCAAAGTGGTAAAATGTGTGTCCCCCCCCCCCTCTAACTTCTAAAGTAAGAGAATGAAAAAACTAAAAAAAATAAATGATGTACATTACCATGAAAACTACCAACGAAAATTAGTTTGAACTCGATCTGATGAGTAGTTTTTTTTTAGTACGTCATAAATACACTATTATTAAAACTTCGATCAAAGTTACAACGAACTACAAGAACTATGTGTACTATGTATATTATGTTACTTGCTGCAACGGAACCCTTCATGGGCGAGTCCAACTCGCACTTGGCTACTTTATTCTTAGGACCTGAAGTGGGGCGCTCAAAAGGCGATAGACATACCCGAGTACTGGGACTATGATTCGGGGTTCTTCCTGCACGTAAGATTTTTTATGTAGTGTAGATTTACAAGGCGAGCAGGACATGGGCCTGATGGTAAGCAACATACCTGCCCATAAGCCCATAACAGCACAGTGAACGCAGCTATTGGAACATGAAGAGTCCAAATCATTACCTAGCACCGCACTGCTCTCGTCACCCAGACATATAAAGAATTTTATCTTGTAGCTAAGTAATTTCTCAAACATTGCCCTTCAAACCGGAACACAGTAATGTTTGCACACTACTGCTTAGCGGTAGAGTAACTGGCAAAGGTGTGGTACTTCCCCAGGCGGAATCTGTTAAGAGCCTTACCACTACAAAAAGATGGCAGGCGCTGTGGGGATACAGGAGAAGAGAAGGGCCGATATGTCGGTACGTTGTATGCGTCGCTCTCCCGAGCGACGCTTCGCTGGACAATCCAATCGAGGACAGGATACATCCCTGTCCTCTCCATCCCTGTAGAGGACAGGGGTGTCCTCTACAGCCTGATGTGTGATTTGACACTGATGTGATGTGTGATGTGATGTGTACAGGGTGATGGCTGACCCGAAATCAGGCCCGTGGCGATGACCAAAGATGTCTAGACGTGAAGGCACCTGACTCACACTAATTGATCCCTAACTAACTTGATCTCTGTGATGTTCCAAGAACGAACAGGACATCCGTAGTCCTGATAAGCGAATAAGAGGCGTTGTACCTGAGGTGGGCTTGGAGACGGGCAGATAGCGGAGGGTTTGGGAAAGAATGCGAAAGCGTCGCCGTTGTATGTGACAAAGGTAGAACCTGAAGAGGTTTTAGTCGGTTACGATTACCGATACCACTCATGGTATCGTTTCCGATGTAGGTACCGCGACCGTCCACGTTTGCTTTAACGCATTTCCACGTCGTAAAAACGGATATCCATAAGAAACCATATTACTAACATATATTATATCAATGTGTAAATAATTACGTTGCAGATGCATGCACCAAGTTTCTGTTCAAGAACACATTCTTGCATTTATAGTCAAGCAGAGCCCCGAATGCTTGTTTCGGTTCAAGGTACTTTTCCTTGCTTTACGAAACAGGCGTGATTTCATGTTTGATACTTGTGTCCGTGTCAGGAAACCAATAGGTTTGGTCCGTGTGTTCCCATAAGTGGACAACAAACGGCGGCGCGGGCGCGGCCGCGTCCACTCGAGAATGTAACAGATATTGACAGGCGCGGGGGAGATGCGGCGGAGCGGGGCGATGCCCGTGCGTCGAGGATCCGGCGCAGAGACTGCGACAGACGAAACTACTCTACATACTACTAGTATTTACACTGTAAATAAATAAAATACAGAAAGTACTATGGTAATGTTACTTTACTACTATTTACGGAAATTTCTATGTTAAATTCTAGATTCGTGCATTTTATTTCGTAGATATGTTTAAGTTTCAAGAACCTGGTTGGCCGAGCTTTGCTCATTTTTTTTAAATTATATTTAGGCAGGTACAGTTTACATGATTAATGTATGTATAACCAGTGCGTCCTACCCGTTATGATCTACGGTGCTGAAACGTGGACACTGACAGTCAAAATGGTCCGAAAACTCAAAGTCGCTCAGCGAGCTATGGAACGGGCTATGGCTATGCTTGGAGTTTCTCTGAGGGATTGCATTCGTAATGAAGTAATTCGTCAGAAAACTAAAGTTACCAACATAGCTCAGCGTATTAGCAAACTGAAGTGGCGATGGGCCGGTCACATCTGTCGCAAACCCGATAACCGTTGGGGTAGACGGGTTTTGGAGAGGAGGCCGCGAATCGGCAAACGTAGTGTAGGACGCCCTGAGACCAGATGGAGTGACGATGTACGAAATATGGCTGGTGGCGGTTGGAAACGTAAAACCGAGGATAGGGCTGAGTGGCGTATTGTAGGAGAGGCCTATGTCCAGCATTGGACGAACACAGGCTGATGATGATGAGGTACAAATTACGTTCTGATGAAATATCACTACATAGTACAATACAAAGTTGCTTCCCGCTGTCCTTCTATCCTATATGCTTAAGGTAACGCTTATCATACTACGCAACGGATTTAAATGCATTTTTTTAAAAGGTGCCCTATGAGATAGATGAAAATAATGTACTACAAAACTATAGTGTACAATATATTGTACATATTAAAAAAATGCATTAAAATCCGTTTCGTAATTTTAAAGATGTAAGCATACGTAGGTATATAAAATAAATGCCAAGTGCGAGTTGGACTCGCCCATGAAGGGTTCCGTTGCAGCAAGTAACATAATATACATAGTACACATAGTTTTTTTAGTTCGTTGTATTTTTGATCGAAGTTTTAATAATAATGTATTTATGACCTACTAAAAAAAAACTACTCATCAGATCGAGTTCTACCAACTTTCGTTGGTTTAGTTTACATGGTAATGTACATCATATATTTTTTTTAGTTTTTTCATTCTCTTACTTTAGAAGTTAGAGGGGGGAGGGACACACATTTTACCACTTTGGAAGTGTCTCTCGCGCAAATTATTCAGTGTAGACAAAAACTATATTAGAAACCTCAACATCATTTTAAGACCTGTCGATAGACATCCCACACGTGTAGGTTTGATAAAAAAAAATATTTGAGTGTCAGTTCTAAGAATGGTCAACCCTCATTTTTCTTTTTTTAATTTTTTTTTGTAAAAATTTTAATGCGGTTCACAGAATACATCTACTTACCAAGTTTCAATAGTGTAGTTCTCATAGTTTCGGCAAAAAGTGGCTGTGACATACGGACGGACAGACAGACAGACATGACGAATCTATAAGGGTTCCGTTTTTACGTTTTACGGAACCCTAAAAAGGACAAAAAGAAAAGGCTCTCGTCTTTTCTTTTCGTGTAATCATCAGGATTTGAACCGGGGTCTCGTAAACCCGAAGGCGCGCTTCTTCCTGCTGAGCTATTTAGACATAGTGCAGGATGGCAAAATTTCCTATCGTATATTAATGGTATTGTAGGAGTTTATCATTGCCTGAAAACATAAAATGACATTTTTTAATAATGCAATCAAGCTAGATCGATTTGTCGTCCCCGAAACCTCTATAATGCATAATTTCATGAAAATCGTTCGAGCCGTTTCCGAGATTCAGATGCTATTAAACAAGAATTGCTCGTTTAAAGGTATAATAAGATAAAGTGGCCAAGTGCGAGTTGGACTCGCCCATGAAGGGTTCCGTTGCAGCAAGTAACATAACATACATAGTACACATAGTTCTTGTAGTTCGTTGTAACTTTGATCGAAGTTTCAATAATAGTGTATTTATGACGTAGGTACTAAAAAAACTACTCATCAGATCGAGTTCAAATTAATTTTCGTTGGTATTAGTTTACATAGTACCTAGTGTACATCATATTTTTTTTTTAGGTTTTTCATTCTCTTACTTTAGAAGTTAGAGAGGGGGGGACACACATTTTACCACTTTGGAAGTGTCTCTCGCGCAAATTATTCAGTGTAGACGAAAATGATATTATAAACCTCAACATCATTTTTAAAGACCTATCGATAGACGACATCCTACACGTGTAGGTTTGATGAAAAAAAAATGTTGAGTTTCAGTTCTCAGTATGGAGGGCAACCCTAATTTTACTTTTTTTTTATTTTTTTTTTGTTAAAATCTTAAAGCAGTTCACAGAATACATCTCATAGTCACAGTAGTTCTCATAGTTTCGGCAAAAAGTGGCTGTGACATACGGACGGACAGACAGACAGACAGACATGACGAATCTATAAGGGTTCCGTTTTTACGTTTTACGGAACCCTAATAAGATATTCCAATTTTGAAATGAAGTCATGTAATGACATTTTCAAGCGCTTGATTAATGTGACGCGTGAAGTAATAAAAGTAAGTAAAAAGTATTAACGGCACCCTGTAATAATGGGGCTTAACGTACCTATGTATTAATACAGGGTTTTTAACTATCTACGTAGGTACCAAATTTCATCTAGATCCCTTCAGTAGTTTTTGCGTGAAAGAGTAACGAAATCTATATACAGTACCCGGCGATAAATATTGCACATCGACACCTGGAAAGAGACAATCGGCCAACTTCGGATTCGTAGAGCGTCATCTCTGTCGCACGAAATACAAATAGTCCGGCATCTATTAGGAGCTGTTAAAACAATTTTAATTTGTTTCTTTTAATTATTATTTTTATTCTTTGTATAAAATACAATTTTTTCTATAAGTGATGGCTTTAGGTTCGGGTTAAATAAAATAAAAAAGTTCACATTATGTTTACGTATTTAATTACTTTGGAAAATTACAGCTGTAGTATACATAATAAACACCATTGTACCTATTGTTCAAGTGAGACATTGTTATAAAAATAATAATAATTATAATTCTCAATTACTTCCATTTCACTATTTGTGCTCTCAAAGAGGTCAATATCACTGTCACTATCAGCCGTATTTATCACTAGTCTATCAGTGTAATTGTCTAAACCGTGTTGAATGCTTCTTTATTCATTCTCACATTGATCGTGTGATCGCAAACCTTTTTCCACTCTTCAGTCCCGATCATGTTTACTTTTTCAGTCAATAACGTTTTTACTGTAGTTAAATTCATACCCACATTTCTAGAGGCTCCATAGCCTTTTAGTTGAGATCATATATTTTCAATTGGATTAAAATCCGGATGAAACACAGTATGCCCATGTTCGGCAAGTACTTTGTTCACGGAAAACTCTGTATACCTCTCCTTGTGCTGACATAGGTATAATAGCGTAAATCTGGGTTTTTGTTAATTTTGGATCAACTGGAATTTCGTGTCTGTTTAACCAGTTGATCATTTCCTGTTTAATGGTGTTTGAGTTAGGGGGGTCTTTCAACATATTTATTGTGATAGGGTGCGTTGTCGATAACTAGAACGGAATCACTGGATATATTTGGGATTAATTGATTAACCAGCCATTTCTCGTAGTTATCGTTATTCGTTATTTCATTGTGGTAGTCACCTGTAGTATCCGTGGATTTATACGTTAAAAAGGCACCGGTTACAAAGCCTTTTTTATTTCCCGCATGAAGTACTATCAAACGTTGACCTTTTGAAATTGGCTTTTATACTCCTTTTTTCTTATCATCACTCCAAGATTTCCCTTTAATGTGGGATGTATGTATGTAAGACTCATCCATGTAGACGATATTTTTTCCTGTTTTGCGAAATTTGTGTATTTTATCGATTTATATTCCATTCGTTTGAGACTTACATCGTGCTTTTCCTTTAAAACTTTTCGATTATCTTCCATTTTAGTTAACCGAAATTCCATCTCGTGAAGTATTTTTCTCAACGTCTTTTCAGACCCATTGTAATTAATAGCTTCAGACAATTTAGCTTTTAATGATTTTATTGTTGGCAGTTCATTAAATCGTAAGTGAAAATCATACACAATTCTTCGAACAACATCATAATCAAAATCGTCCATATCCAAACGAAATTGCTTTTTTGGTCTCCCTTTTTTTGGAGTGCTAAACTTAATTTCAGTAGAATGTGTTTCAGTACTGACTTCGTTTAATATATTGTTCAAAGTTCTTCTTGAAATTCCAGTGGGATTTGCAACTTGCGCTTGAACCTTCTTAAAATAACAACTTACATTTTCATCTTCATTTTTTTTAAATCTGTCAGCTTCGGTTACAAAACATTTATAAACATTGTATATAATTTGGCGTGACTGACCTCGTAAAGGTTTCCCTTTTTTTCCTACAGATGCCACAGCACAACTTTAAATTATTTAAATTTGGGGGTGTTAACAACTCTAATTATATATTTTGAACTGGACGCGACTGCACTCTATTGCACTTAAACAACGACTGACAAAACGTCACATAGGTAGTGTGCGACAGAGACAATGCTCTACGAAGCCGAAATCAGCCGACTGTCTCCCTCCAAAGGCCGATGTGCAATACTTATCGCCGGGTACTGTATATGCATTTATACTAACAAATTTGTATTTATAATTTTAGTACAATTTTAACTTAACTCAATGAGCAACTAATAAATAGTTTTTGACGTGATAACGTCTTATAATGCGATGAAGGCGGCTGCACGCCCATAAAACATGACGTCATGTACCGTTACCGCGTTACCGTCGGTCGTTACCGTCGGTCGTTACCTCCCCGCATGTTTGTTACAGTTGTATTAATTATTTCGACCAGTAGTTCAAGCGGGGATGTAGCTCAGTGGTAGAGCGTTCGCTTTGCATGTGAAATGCCCCGGGTTCGATCCCCGGCATCTAAAAGCTTTTTTGCATTGTTTTTCGGATTGATTGAAAATGACTAAATTCTACTGATTACTTTTTACATACAAATCTATTAAACAAATCAAATTAAAATTTTCTTATGAAAAATGCTACCATTCCATCAGTATTTTCTTAAGACGTTGTCACGTTCTATCGTCAGTAAACCGACTTTACAGACAAACATTTTTTTTTAATAAAGAGTGACGAGACGAGCGGGACATGTCCCTGATGGTAAGCAACATGCCTGCCACATAACAGCACAGTGACACGCAGCTATTGGAACATGAAGAGTCCAAATCATTACCTAGCACTGCATTGCTCTGGTCACCCAGAGATCTAAGTTGTTATATCTGTAAACCATGTAATTAGTACTTGGTACTGTCTAGTTACATAGCTGTATTTCACTAGTTAATCAACTGCGCTAATTCCTGTAACTACTTGCGTCGATTAGATCGGCTCGGCACAAAGGACAGTAAGCAAGTAAGCTAGTTAGTCCCAGCAGTAGATCGATACAGGCTAAATAATTAGGATACGTCCAGGAAATTGGATGTGGATTTGAAAAATGTATTTAATCCAATTATCTCAATACAAAGATGTGCCCTTACAAACTTCAGGGGGCACGGAATCATGTTATCTTTGGGAAGAGTGAGCTTACTCTTTTCGTTCTAGTCGGTCGCAGGAAGCGGTGCACGCCGGACGTTTTTACCTATCTTATTCGTTGTCAACAACCAAAATAAGTAGAACCACAGCATATCTCGCCGCTAGCGATTCTAGGGGTCAAGTAGATTGGTTGTATGTAAACCACTTACAATACACGCAGAGACGCAGTTCCCAATCACCAATTTCAAGGTGCTCGGGGCACATCTGTGGGTTTATATCGATGATTTTTATGCGTCCGATACAAATATGGTATTTTCAGACTAGGCACAAATTGCAAAATGTATTTTTACAAAATAAGTATTTATTGGTAATGGTTTTACTTGTAGCATTAAACCCTCAATCTCTGTTTAGTAAGTGTTTTAGAACTATTGCATTTTTTCTTCTGAATGTGTTTATAAAATATATCCTACATTGATATAATTCGATAAACAAGCAATCTTGTGATGTCTCTGGCCCATAATGCTCTGTGACCGCAGAGGTCGGCATCGGCTGAGGTCTGAGGACCACCGCGCGTTTGCAAGTCACTCCGCTGGGCTTGACGAGCGCAGGAATCTGCACCGTATCACTGGTGTCTAGAGGGTTTTATCGTGTGTGGGGTGAATGACATGCCGAAGCCCCGTATCGATAGCTGTCGAGTTTGATTTCGGCAATGAGAGAGGCACGGGGGGGGGGATGCGGTCGGCCCTTCTACCGCCTAACTAAATCGGCTTTCGCTTTGCTATTGCGGTCTCTGTCTTTTCAAGCGGAAAGAAAAGAGAGAGCATTATCAACGCAAAGACAGTTCTAGTTATGCGGTAGACCCTCGGATCGGTCTCGCTGTTATGTGTACAAATATTATTGTGGCCCACGCGGTCGCACTCCGCTGTTAGCTTATCTTATCTCTATCTGACATCGAGACTTACTACGAAATCAATAAAATAATGTTTACTTGTAAAGCTGTCACGAACAAGGGCGCGTCATCTTCTCCTTATTTTTCATGATGCAATGATATATGATACGACTAGATGTGCGCCGCAGTTTTATACGGCGATGTCGTATTGGTTTTTTCCTGAGGTAGACTAACTGAAAGGGTAAAAGACTCGGATTGGTAAGTTACTTTCGAGATTAACACAATTAAACCAGTAATCGTAAAACAAATATTTGTGGCGAAACCTGAAGATACCTAAAGATAAGCTGCACTCTTTTTTGTAACCAGACGTAACGAGCGCTCCAAACTGAGTTTTTTACTGGCCTGATCACATCTTTTTTTTGTTGGCAACTCGGAAGTAACATACTCGTAATATAGTTTTGAACTGTAAATACCACCAACTTATACCCTTTTTTTCTTATGTGGGGGAAATACATTTACGTATGACCATGCAGGGACATGGTGGGGTATGCCGTGCTCGACACCACGGTAGTGGACTTGGTGCCCCTACCGACTAAAACTCCCACAGGGTTTTCCGGCATGACCTAGGGTCTAAGTCGCGGGGACACTTTTCGCTCACCACGACCCTGACCCACATGCCACCGCCCATGCGGGCCACCTAGCAGGGGTATCTAAACTCCCGCGTTTGACTCCAGCGACGCACCAGACTTCCTATGGAAGCTCTATTCCTGGGTAGGATATCGGACGGTCCTTAGCGCCCGACGCCACAGGCTTTCCAGTGGAGACGAGATGCGAACCAGTTTGTGCCTTCAGGCTCGACCCCAAGTCCATTTCCGCCTCAGTGGAGGAGCGAAATAACATCACTAATTGCTTTAAAGAGTCACCCACGACCTCTCACTGTTGAGCATCTTAGCTAAGATGCTTGACAGCGAGAGGTCCGCCTTCGCGATCGCGATTCGGGATAACCGCAGTTCCGCCTCTGTGGCCTCATCGCGGCCCTTGTCTTTCCACTGAGCACTCTACTAATCAGAGTACTCGTGGAGGGTCCTCATCTGGTAGATTTAGGAATTTTACTTGGCCGATAAGAGTATCAGCCGAGTAACCTCCTCAAATCTGCCAATCCCTCTCTCCAATCTCTATACGCACTGCACAAAAGGGAGAGGGGTAGCGAGTAAAAGTTCTTTCCTCGGCCGGGATTCGCCTTCATACAATAAGATGCCACCGATGCAAGTCCCATCAACTTATTCCACCCTTTCTGGTATATAAGATAACCTAGCCTCACCTAGCAAGGCGCGGTCCCAGCCTCGAATTTCGGAGGGGGTCACCAGTACGCAGCCTCAGATTTTGGGGGTCACTAGTAGAAATACAATAAATCGATTTAAAAAGACTTCTAGTAGCGTCCCATGATTTTACCCGCGTAGTTGCCGTTTCAGTTGTTTTGCTGCGTTAAAAATAGTCTATGTAGGTACTATTAGATATTTTTAATTTTTGTATATTTTTAATTTAATATAGGTATACGATTTTTGGTCACGTCTCCTGTCCCCGGTGAATTGTGGTGGTTATACATATCTGAGTGAACGCATCCGTTTTGAAGGCTTATTACACTTGGTTCAATTTAGAACCAACTTTAGAAGCAAGTTAGAAGCAAGTTAGAAGCAAGCAATTCTCTCTTCTGAATTTAGTAGTAGTGGTCCTCACTCCCCAGTAGGCAAACTGTTTGCGGCCGACTGAGTAAGCGGCGTATCGGTTTTCTACGCTCTTCTATATATTTGAGATGGAATGTCCACAGTTTGTTAGTTTTGTACAAACTGTGTAGACTGTAGAGTGAGCGCAAAACTAGCAGTTGGAAGGGTACTAATAACTAACGCGGCTGACCCAGTTGCTAAAAGTTTGCCTACTGGAGACGTGGAGACATAGCCTTATTTTTTTTTAGAGAAAACTTCAATTGCTACAGTAACTTTATACATTACAGCATGCGTTAAATCCGGTAGATCTGATTTTTTGCAGACTTGTTTATGATGTTGGCCTAATGATTGTCCCAAGTTTGTGACCTCGAGCGACGAACGCAACTTTGTCAAAAATCGAAAAACCCGCGAAAAAATCGTTTATTTTTCAAATTTTGGCGATTATAACCCTAAACATTACAGTAGGATTTGTCGCTGTTTTATGCTCAAATTTTAGAATAAACTATTTATGAAATCAACTTAAGTAATTAAAAATCTACCAAAATGTTCGTAATCACATTGCCTATCCGTTGGTGTAAGTCCAAGTAACGGCGATATTTCGAGTAGATGCATGATAATTACAATTATTTCTAATATTTATGGTTTCATTGTTAGGAAATTATTTAAACAATACATTCATTAACAAAAAAAACTATCATTTTGAAGCCAAGAAATTGCAGAAATTTAATGGATTTTTTAACAGTTGATATTTTTTTGGCTAATGAGTAGATAGCTCTAAAAAAATAAAGTTGCCAAGTGCGAGTTGGACTCGTCCATGAAGGGTTCCGTTGCAGCAAGTAACATAATATACATAGTATTCATAGTTCTTGTAGTTCGTTGTAACTTTGATTGAAGTTTCAATAATAGTGTATTTATGACGTACTAAAAAATAAAGTGGCCAAGTGCAAGTTGGACTCGCCCATGAAGGGTTCCGTTTCAGCAAGTAGCATATATACATAGTACCCATAGTTCTTGTAGTTCGTTGTAACTTTGATCGAAGTTTCAATAATAGTGTATTTATGACGTACTAAAAAAAACTACTCATCAGATCGAGTTCAAACCAATTTTCGTTGGTAGTTTACATGGTAATGTACATCATATATTTTTTTAGATTTTTCTTTCTCTTACTTTAGAAGTTAGAGGGGGGGGGACACACATTTTACCACTTTGAAAGTGTGTCTCCCGCAAATTATTCAGTGTGGACGAAAATTATTTTAGAAACCTCAATATCATTTTTGAAGACCTATCGATAGACACCACAAACGTGTAGATTTGATGAAAAATAAATTTTTGAGTTTCAGTGTTCAGTATGGGGGCAACCCTAATTTTTCTTTTTTTTTAATTTTTTTGTTCAAATTCGTAATGCGGTTCACAGAATACATATACTTACCAAGTTTCAACAGTGTAGTTTTCATAGTTTCGGCAAAAAGTGGCTGTGACATACGGACGGACAGACAGACAGACATGACGAATCTATAAGGGTTCCGTTTTTACGTTTTACGGAACCCTAAAAAACTACTCATCAGATCGAGTTCAAACTAATTTTCGTTGGTAGTTTACATGGTAGTACATCATATATTTTTTTTAGATTTTTCATTCTCTTACTTTAGAAGTTAGAGGGGGGGGGGGAACACATTTTACCACTTTGGAAGTGTCTCTTGCGCAAATTATTCAGTGTAGACGAAAATGGTTTTAGAAACATCAACATCATTTTTGAAGACCTATCGATAGACACCCTACACGTGTAGGTTTGATGAAAAAAACATTTTTGAGTTTCAGTTCTCAGTATGGGGGGCAACCCTAATTTCACTTTTTTTTTAATTGTTTTGTTCAAATCTTAAAGCGGTTCACAGAATACATCTACTTACCAAGTTTCAACAGTGTAGTTCTCATAGTTTCGGCAAAAAGTGGCTGTGACATACGGACGGACAGACAGACAGACAGACAGACAGACAGACAGACAAACAGACAGACAGACATGACGAATCTATAAGGGTTCCGTTTTTACGTTTTACGGAACCCTAAAATGGCAGTCATATGAACTGCCGATAGAAGTGAAAACTTATAACTCAGAATTTGATAGCTTACTTTGGAAACTACACGGGTGTACCGGAAGGCGTGGCCTGACCATCATGGCATGGCCATCTAGAAATACGTTAGCATTTCCCATTGGCTCACGCATTTCTAGATGGTCATGCCGTGATGTTTAGGCCACGCCCTTTCAGCATTTCGCATTGGCTGACGCATTTCTAGATGGCCAATGGCCGTGGCCCCGAGTTTACCCAAAGATTTCTTATCATACCCGAGCGTGACGCCAGTGACGCTAGAATTCAATTCACACCCCACGAAAAATCTGTCTAAAAGCGCGTCTGCACGCCAAAAGAAGTTTTCACTTTAAAATACTTGGAAGGTGACAAGGGACATTCTGATGGAACGAAGTTGTACAAAATATGGCATCTCTTTACTGTTTCTGTTGCCCTGGTACTGGTACCTAGGGGCAAACGCAACTCTTTTATATTTCTGTTGTCCTGGTATCTGGAGATAAACGCTGGGCTGTTGGAGGTAGGTAATCGAAACTCTTTACTGTTTCTGTTGTTGTCCTGGTACCTACCTGGCCGTTTTTACCGAGTTTACCCGAAGATTTCTTATCATATCCGAGCGTGACGATTGATGAATCCATTTCACAGCCCACGGAAATTGTGTCTATAGCGCGCCTAAAGAAGTTTTCACTTCAACTATACAAAAACCCCGTTTTCCTCGGGGAAGCGCCTTAATGCAGCGTAGTAGCGTTGGAGTGGTGGTGGAGCAGCGGAACGAGACGTGCACGTCAGACGTTTCCACGATTGAGAGAAATCTTGTGACTTCGTGTCAGCGACATGCGTAACAGCAATATATCTATAGCTATACAGATGACCTATTGTGCAATATTATAGTGCTTTTTAATACAAATTCTACGTTTGAAATGTTCATTTCTATGGACAGTCTATATGTCAGCCAATTTTTTACAAAGTTTTTATTATAGTTTTTCGTCTATTGTAGAGGCTTTAGCCTCGGATTCCTTACCTTGTTTCGGACCTGCCTGTAAATTAAAAAATGGCGAAGTGCGAGTTGAACTCACCCATGAAGGGTTCCATAGCAGCAAGTGGCATAACATAAAACTCCTTGTAGTTCGTTGTAACTTTGATCGATGGTTTAGTAATGCTGTATTTATGACGATTACAAAAAAACTGCTGACAAGATCTTGTTCAGACCAATTTTCGGTGGAAGTTTGCATGACAATGTACACCATATTCATATATTTTTTTTAGTTTTCTCATTATCTTATTTTAGAAGTTACAGACGGCACACATTTTACCACTTTAATATTCTTATTTTATAGTTTCGGAAAAAAGTGGCTGTGACATACGGACGGACAGACATACAGACAAAGATACTGTGAAGAGAGCTTTCATAAGTTAGACTACGTGTGTACTTTTTACAAACAAACAGCTTAATATTTGATATATTAAAGACTAGCGGTCCATCCCGGCTTCGTCCATCGTACATTACTATTGCACTCAAGGATAACAAACATATCCACTAGTGAAATAATTTTTGAAATCGGCGCAGTAGTTCCTGGGATTAGCGCGTTCAAAAAAAACCTCTTCAGCTTTGTGCATTATAATCGTAACGACTGTATGTCTCGCAAGTTTCTAAAATTATAAATGATAGGGTTGGTCTTTGTTACCAGAGAAGGTTGAAATAAATAAACATAGCGTGTTTCTCATGTACCTAGTATTTGCATATTTTATACGTGTTGTGACCTTCTGAAGGAAGTAGATTGCGAAAGGTCAATCAGGGGTGAGTGACGGCCAGCAAGACGACCTGCGGGCTTACAGCCGATTGAAAACTGTCTTAGCTTTGATGTTTCTCCCTCTTTTCTTTTCGTTTGACATGATATAAATGGCAATAGCAAAGCCAAAGCTGAATTAGTTAGGCGGAAGAAGACCCGGGTGCCGGGTGGGGTGATGCTGAAAGTTGTTTAAATTAAGTCGTACTTAGTACTTCAGAAATTAGGATCATTTTTGTAGCGCTATCTAGAAAGGAATATCAATCTAAACAGTGCTCTACTGGAGATGTAGAGAGTGGTTCAATTAATAATGCGGTTTTACACCCGTAGTTCCCGTTTCTCTAATTTTGCAGCTATGAAAAGTAATTTATATTATTCCAGAATAAATTTAACTCTATCAAAATTTTCATGTGAATATATTCGGTAATTCTGCTAAGTAATATTATGAACGCAAAAGTTTGTAAGAATGTATGTTTGTATGTTTGAAACAAAATTACTGAATAGATGTGGATGAAATTTAGTACATAGATAGATAATGGTCCGGAATAATATTCCAGATTATAATAATATTCCAGTTTGAGTTTATGGGATGATTGGCCCCTTAGATCGGTATGTCTTTTTGTAAAAGGTTTCGAAATAGTTGTCTGGTGGACATAATATAGGTATATATATCTAAATAGAGTATCAGAACTAACGTGAATTTAAGTCTGTATTTTGGAAATTTTAAAGCGTCTGCAAAATAAAACGGCACACGGAATGGGAGTATAGGCGACTTATTTTTAAGCATATTGCCTATAATTATATACCGACGTGAAAATCAGTTCGGAGAATTTACGTGAAGTAAGTTATTTTTTTACGTAAAGTATTTTTTTATGATATAACCGATTTTGATTAAATTAATATGAGACTACGTCTAAACTACGATTTCCCAAAGAACCATTAAAATTGATTCACAATTCGCGGAGCCATCGCGTACCATATACTTATACAATAAATATATACAAACGCATTGAGAACTTGCTACTTTTATGAAGTCGGTTAAAAAAATAGTAAAACATATCGAAATCAATATTTTATTTATCTTTTAGTTTTGCGAGGACATATGTACAATCACAGAACAGATATCAAGTAGAAGGCTCGTAGCTGAATCTCACTGGGAAAACCACCGTATCACGTTTACACACAAACGTGGTTTTGATATATTTTAAACACATTGAAACAATGCAAGTGATTTGTCCCAATGCGACGAACATAAAATAAAGTATTGTATTTTGTTACGTACTTAAAAATGAACCCTATTGCTAAGACTGTAAATCTGTTATTGTCGACTATTAAAAAAAATGTTACGACTTTCTTGGATAACTCAGTTTTAGCTAATTACAGGAAAAAGTACCGAATATATGGCACTAAGTCGCATTATTGTACCATTATCAAGACTTATACCACTTTTCGAATACGTCAGTGCTGCGATCTTACTAAACACAACCTTAGCCGAATGTAATAAGGTGCTAACGATTGTTATCTTTCAAATGTATCAATTTGTTTTCACTATTAAGCACTAGATGTCACTAATATTACAAGTTCTGCTACTTCATACTAGATGGCACTTTGTGCAATTTATACATTTATGAACGCTATATTATTTTAAATAAGGGAAATATTACTACAACGAAAGAATAAGCCGGTCGTGCTTATAGTGATGGGACTATGCTAAACCTTGCCATTAAGTTATTGATATTACGTCATTACATAATATGCAAAAGGAATAAATTAAATTAATACATGAATATTTCCCTAATCATAATAGTACATTATGATATAAGTGCGGTAAGTTGATAATTACAGCCGAGGCTTTATTGCTAGCTCGAGCCGAAGGCGAGAGCTATAATTAGCAGAGGCTGTAATTATCAAAGCGCACGTATGTCATACGACGTTTTATAACATATTTGCGAGGAAATAAACAAAACTCTGACGACATTTTCAAATAAAAACAATACAGCGAAAAAAAACGCGCGGAATAATATTTACTTGATCACAGATCACAGCACAGAGTAAGTAATCACTATGGATCACAGATTAGCAATGCGCGCGCATCGGCGCCTTTTTTTTTAAGCAACGGCACAGAACCAGCCCGTATGCCATAATAAAGTAAATTAATATTTTTGTGTTTTGTTACAGAAAAATTAAAGTAATT
This sequence comes from Ectropis crepuscularia, assembly GCA_963693475.1. Lineage (NCBI taxonomy): Eukaryota > Metazoa > Arthropoda > Insecta > Lepidoptera > Geometridae > Ectropis > Ectropis crepuscularia. The sequence goes on from OY856338.1 coordinate 35,250,839, forward strand.
TATGGTCTAAATTAATTAAATTAACGATGTTAATAATTATTTTTTATATTTTACCTCTCAAAGTTAATTTTATTCATAAAATGTTGACCACACTTTTCTGACATAAAAACTCTTTACTAAGATTTAAAAAGGTACCGTTCGTTTTAGACGGAGCATATTACGGATTCATTGCCACTTGCGTCCATTGACACGGTCTCTCTACCTAGTCTGTGGACGGAGCATTTTGAAACCGTGCGTTTTACATTACACATTACAGCACTAGTGCGTAATAAGATACATTACAATACAGAAATTGGTCCAATAAGAGACGCTTTACGAGCAAATATGTTATAATAATAAGTTACAGCTGCTTTAGTCGGGAGAACGGCGTCTACCGATTCGGAGACCCCGGTTTCAAACTCCACACGCACCACTGTCTTTTCTAAGTCTTGTGCGTAATGCCGCTAACTTAAAAACGGCGAAGGAAAACATCGTGAGGAAACCGACACGTACCTGTTTTTTTTTTAACATTTATAGGTTTACACTTGACCACCATCTCGCCTGATGTTAAGCGACGATGCGGTCTAAGATGGAGCGTGCTTACCTAGAAGAAACCGATTCACTCTCGATTTGAAGACACCAAGATTATAACCATCGGGAAAAACCCACTCAGGCAACTCATTCCACAGTCGAGACGTTCTTATCACAAAAGTAGAGTCAAACCTCTTTGTTCGTGTCTTTGGAACATCAACCATGAAACGATGCCGCTTCTTCGAGTTACGAGAAGTCCGATAGAAAAAAGGGCTAGGTGGTATTAGATCATGCAGATCAGATGCACACTCTCCGAAGTGTATCCGATAATAAACCGATAAGCTAGCAATTTTTCGACGATGTTCAAGAGTTTGCAGTCTTTTTCGCACAAGAGTGTTATTGCCTATGAGCCTTTTAGCCCGCCTCTCGATCGATTCCAGAGCCTCAAGCTGATACTTAGCCGATCCATCCCAAAGGTGCGAACAGTACTCCATACAAGAGCGAATCTGTGCTTTATATAATAAAAGCAATTGTTCAGACTTGAAGTACTTTCGCACCTTTGAGAGGACACCTAGTTTTTTGGCAGCTAATTTAGCCTTGGACTCGATATATGAGCCAAAGTTGAGTGTAGATGTCAGGGTAACACCCAAAAGCTCAAGATGATCAGTAACCGGCACGGATACACCTCGAAAAGTAGGAGTCTGTAGAAATTGACTCCTTTTTGCGGAGAACAGACACGCCTGCGTCTTTCCTTCATTAAACTTGGCCAGATTGGTTTCGCCCCATTCAGAGACTGCCTCAAGAGCCAAGTTCAAACGCTCGACCATACTCTCTCTCAATACCTTAGTTTGTTGACCGCTGGCTCTCGCGCTAGATATATAACTCTCTACAACGGTGCTATCATCTGCGTACCCAAAGATACCGGGCTTCAGCAGATCGTTGATATGTAGCAGAAAAAGCGTCGCAGAGAGTACCGACCCTTGAGGGACTCCGGCATTGATACCCATTTGGTCCGACGAGCAGCCATCAATGACAACTCGTATGGACCGATCTCTCAAGAAGTCCGATATCCACGCAATAAAACCTGGAGACAAACCATAACTAGAAAGCTTGCCAATAAGGCCATCATGCCAAACCCTGTCAAAAGCCTTCGAGATATCCAGGGAGACTGCAAGTGCTTCCCCGTGTTTCTCGATAGCTTCACTCCAGATTTTTCGGCAAAACCCGTATTGCCGGTCACTGAGGAGGTCGTTAGATTCTAGGTATGCCAGGAGCCTGCGGTTTAAGACACGTTCCATAGTCTTGCAGAGTATGGACGTGACCGGGATGGGCCTGTAGTTGGCAGAGTCAGCACGACTACCTTTTTTGGGCACAGGTTGCACGTTAGCAAGCTTCCACGATTTCGGTACTTGCCCAGTTTGGAGAGAGAGTCTATACAGGCGCGTTAGTACAGGAGACAACTCAGGTGCACAAGCCTTCAACACTAGGGCAGGAATTCCGTCCGGGCCACTGGCTTTATTCACGTCCAGATTACGTAGCACTTTACGAACCTCCATTTGGCGAATATGCATTTCCGGCATCAAAGTCGGACTGCCAGGTGCAGTAGGAGATATCGCACTACCAGCATCTAGACGCGAAGATTCCGCAAACTGAGATGCAAACAAGTTTGCCTTCTCCATTGCGGTGTGAGCCAGCGCCCCATCAGGTTTCAGCATTGGAGGCAGTGAAGAGCGGCAGAAGTTCGATTCGACCGATTTAGCTAGGGACCAAAACGCCTTGCTACCCGCAGGATACGAAGCTAGTTTGTTCCCTATTCGACTAATGTGGTCAAATCGAGCCCTCTGAAGACCCCTTTTGCATGCCTTAGCAGCCCTGTTGAACGCTTTCTTTTTGCGGTGTGTATCCCTTGCCTTACGCTGTCGAGCATCAACCCAGGCTAGGTAGGCCTCATGTTTAGACGCTTCAGCACTTTTACATTGAGAACCGAACCATGGGCGAGCTTTGCTGGATAATGAAACGTCAGAGTATGGAATGAAATATTCCATAGCCGTACGTATTACATCAGTCACAGCATCCGCGCAGGCTGACGGGTCACCAGAAGAGAAGCACAGTGGCTGCCATTGGTAAGATGCAAAGAAAGAACGCATTTCGTCCCAATCTGCTGACTTGTATTTCCATAGCCGCCGGTTGCCTCTGGGGCTGAGATCGGGCGGATGGTAAACGGATACTGATTTCACCAGACAGTGGTCGGAGCTGCCTAACGGCGAATATACCGCCACGGAGTATCGGTCTGGATCAGTTGTCAGCAGAAGGTCTAAGCAATAGGGAGTATGCGACTCAACGTCCGGTACCCGTGTCGCCTCTTGGACCAGGTGGGTTAGGTCTAACGACAAAGCAAGCTTTCTCGTTTCCAGCCCAGCATGGTCAGTGTCCCGGTATGGGTACAGCCAATCCTTATGGTGGCCGTTGAAATCCCCCAGTAACACTAATTGGGCAGATGGGTACTTCTGCTGAGCCGCGTCCGCTGCCTCACTCAAATAATCGGTGAGCCGAGTTGTCTCCTGATCTCCACTGTGCGACCGATAGACACAGCCATAGATAATTTTGTCGATGCCTGTGTCTATCAGCGCCCATAGAACAGAGAACCTGGTGTCCTCAAGATTACGGAGACGCCGACAGCAGATATCGTCACGGGCGTACAGGCACACTCCAGCACGCGGCTTGAAGTTGTGCTCCAAGGTATACCCTGGATAGGTTAGGTACGCCACGTCCGACGGACATCCTATCTGCGTCTCCGTAAGAAACAAGAGTGACGGCTGCTCAGTCTCGAGGTGATGGTGGACTGGGGTGATATTAGAGTGCAGACCTCGAAAATTAGTGAGGTGCACTTTAAGAGACAAGGAGTGCAGCCGCTGTTTTACTTTGTTTCTGTGTTTACTTTTCATAGTTTTATTTTGAGAGTGATTTTCGGTGGGAAAACGGAAGTAGAGTTGCCTGAGTTGTCTCCAATACTGACGCGCCTGTATAAACTTTCTCTCGAAACTGGACAAGTACCGAAGTCTTGGAAGCTTGCCAACGTGCAACCAGTACCCAAGAAGGGTAGTCGTGCTGACCCTGCCAACTACAGGCCAATCTCGGTCACGTCCATACTCTGCAAGACTATGGAACGTGTCTTAAACCACAGGCTCCTGACGTACCTAGAATCGAACGACCTCCTCAGTGACCAACAATACGGCTTTCGCCGAAACCGGTCCACCGGGGATATTCTAGCGTACGTCACTCACATCTGGAGTGAAGCTATCGAGAGGCACGGGGAAGCACTTGCAGTCTCCCTGGATATCTCGAAGGCTTTCGACAGGGTTTGGCATGATGGTCTTTTATGCAAGCTTTCAGCTTATGGTTTGTCTCCAGGCTTTATAGCGTGGATATCGGACTTTTTGGGGGATCGATCCATACGAGTGGTCATTGATGGTTGCTCGTCGGATCAAATGGCTATCAATGCCGGAGTCCCTCAAGGGTCGGTGCTCTCTGCGACACTCTTCCTGCTACATATCAACGATCTGTTGAAGCCCGGTATCTTTGGGTACGCAGATGATAGCACTGTTGTAGAGAGCTACATATCTAGCGCGAGGGCCAATAGTCAGCAAACTCAGGCACTGAGAGAGAGTTTGATCGAGCGTTTAAACTTGACCCTTGAGGCAGTCTCTAAATGGGGTGATGCCAATTTGGTCAGGTTTAATGAAGGAAAGACGCAGGCGTGTCTGTTTTCCGCAAAAAAGAGTCCATTCCAACAGACTCCTACTTTTCGCGGTGTATCCGTGCCGGTATCCGACCATCTCGAGCTTTTGGGCGTTACTTTGTCGTCTACGCTCAACTTTGGGTCGTATATCGAGTCCAAGGCTAAACTAGCTGCCAAAAAACTGGGTGTCCTTTCAAAGGTGCGAAGGTACTTCAAGTTTGAACAGTTGCTTACATTATATCAAGCACAGATTCGCTCCTGTATGGAGTACTGTTCGCACCTTTGGGATGGTTCGGCTAAGTATCAGCTGGAAGCTCTGGAATCGATCGAGAGACGTGCCAAAAGGCTCATAGGCAATGACACCCTCGTGCGAAAAAGACTGCAAAGTCTTGAACATCGCCGAAAAATTGCTAGCTTATCGGTTTTTTATCGGATACACTTCGGAGAGTGTGCGACTGATTTGCACGATCTGATACCACCTTGCCCTTTTTTCTATCGGAATGCTCGCAGCTCGAAAAAGCGACATCGTTTCATGGTTGATGTTCCAAAAACACGAACAAAGAGATTTGACTCAACTTTTGTGATAAGAACGTCAAGACTGTGGAATACGTTGCCTGAGTGGGTATTTCCCGTTAATTATAATCTTTGTGTCTTCAAATCGAGAGTGAATCGGTTTTTTCTAGGTAAACACGCTCCATCGTAGACCGCATCGTCGCTTAACATCAGGTGAGATGGCGGTCAAGTGTAAACCTATAAAAGTTAAAAAAAAAAAAAAAAAAAAATTGAACGAGGCTGCACACTGCCAACCAACGGTCACAGCACACAACACAAATACACCAATGGGAAACTAGTCTGGAGACTGCGGGGACGCCCGAGCCCCCCCCCGGGATGTCTATCTGGCCTTGTCATCCGGTCGCCAACCGGCAGGATAGCGCATCCCGGGATTTTTCGCTAGATGGCGGGGCAGCCTTTCATGAGTGGCTAGCTCACTACTTGGGCCCCCAACTATCTGCGGTCGGTAGCGGCAAAAACCGTGCCTCGGATCCCGCTACCCTCCATGACTAGCTTCCCGATGTAAAGTATTGGTGTGCAACTATCTGGTCTGGTTATGCAGCAACTGTTCTGACCCGTTTTCCCTAACGGCGTCACCAGACTACATGCCGGAACACGGCTAGGCCGCTTGGCGGCACGACTCAGTCAGGCGGGTGGTCACCAGCCACGGCCAAAGCCTACCACCGGTGTTTTTGTCACCCGATTTGCACCACCCAGGGACCACGTGTGGGGGGTTTCTGTGTACAGGTGCTTCCCCACGGACGGAGGTGACACGGTTCCCAAAAATCTTTCGAAGAAACCTAGAATCTTTCGAAGTCATGTGTCATGCGCCAACCCGCACTAGGCCAGCTTGGTGGATTATGGCCTTAACTACTTAATATACTTACATAGAAACACCCAGACACAGTAAAAGCAATATTTGAACTGATAAAACTTTATACTTACATAAAAAACAACAACAAAAACAGGACAAGCTTAATAAAACCATTTGAAAATAACACACATTTCAATTTCACTGCTAATTTCCTAAAATTTCGCTTTTGTTTAAAAAAATACATGAACTCACTCAACTTTTCCGTAACCAAGATCCGAAGAACTGCAACAGCCGTGATAATTGTGTTACTTAATTTGTATTATGAGCTATTACTCCAGAATGAGTAAGAAAGAAAATTATACTCATTTCAATTTAAGAAGAAAACGTGACATATGAACGTGAAAGTTTGTGAGTTTGTTGTTAAAAAAAACAATTTTGCCTTTCTGCAGCTTCGATCTATTTCTCCTTTACAGCGGAACTCTTAGGAAAACTGAAATGATAAATTGTTAGTACGTTACGATTTAACATTAAATTATTCAAATACCAATTAATAATAGATTTACATTTATGTTTGAAACTGTGGAAGTTTGAAATATCGCTATTAGCAATTTCCCATCCAATCCCATACATTCCATGTGTCCCATACCTGCGGGACTAGCACGGGCAGTGGATAATTACCTACTCCACCGGAAAAGGAAAAAATCTCTTTCCCCCTTGTCAATTTTGTCCACTATCAGAGCACGGACTCGCCGGTGGATAGTTATTCCACGGTGGTTAGACGGCGGGAGTAGCGTTATCACTTCAGTATTGCCGTTATAAGAAAATTAAATAGTAAAGTGGCCAAGTGCAAGTTGGACTCGCCCATGAAGGGTTCCGTTGCAGCAAGTAACATAATTTACATAGTACAGTTCTTGTACTTCGTTGTAACTTTGATCGAAGTTTTAATGATAGTGTATATATGACGTACTAAAAAAAACTAATCCTACTTATCAGATCGAGTTTAAACCAATTTTCGTTGGTAGTTTTCATGGTAATGTACATCATATATATTTTTTCATTCTCTTACTTTAGAAGTTAAAGTGCTAAAATGTGTGCCGGGGCCGGGCCCATATTTTACCACTTTGGAAGTGTCTCTCGCGCAAATTATTCAGTGTACACAAAAATTAAAATAAAAACTTCAATATCATTTTTGAAGACCTATCGATAGACACCCCACACGTGTAGGATTGATGAAAAAAAATTTTTAATTTCAGTTCTTAGTATGGGCACAGATCAGAAAATAGTTACTTCGTAACAGATGCATCACTTCCATACAAAAGTGCAAATACCTACACGATAATAACCTAAACTGTCGTATATTACTTACCTACTGTTACTTGTAAGCAAAAATACACCTTAACACACCCACGCAGAGTTGTAAATGCCGTGCGCACCGTGTGACTTGTCGTCTGCTTACGTCATTGACCAAACGTGCTAGGGTTGTACGAAATGGTGGTAGGTGGTAGTAGTGGTAGGACTCTTGGCAGAATCCGCCTGGGGAAGGAACACACCTTTGCCAGTTATTCTACCGCGAAGCAGTAATGTGCAAACGTTACTGTGTTTTTTTAAATAAAGAATGACGAGACGAGCAGGACATGTGCCTGATGGTAAGAAACATGCCTGTCACATAACAGCACAGTGACACGCAGCTATTGGAACATGAAGAGTTCAATTCATTACCTAGCACTGCACTGCGGTCGTCACCCAGAGATCTAAGATGTTATATCTTTAAGCCCTGTAATTTCACTGGAAACATTGCCCTTCAAACCGGAACACAGTAATGTTTGCACATTACTGCTTGGCGGTAGAAGAACTGACAAAGGTGTGGTACTTCCTCAGGCGGACTCTGCTAATAGTCCTGCCACTACAGTACTCCATTAGACAAGCCCATTCATTTGATACCCATATAGAGGTAGGTTGTGAAGAAATATTTTGTCCGCGATTTTGTGGAGGGGGGCATTTTGAATCGATATTAACGAAACATAGCTAAGAACCACCGCACAAAAATATACCTTTTTAAAAAAATCGACGTCAAACTTATAACACCCTTTTTTGGTCGGGGGTTAAAAAATGGTTCACAATTAGCTGAGCTATCGCGAAACATACTTACATCCAATAAAAATTAAGCCCAGAACCGCCTCCTTCTTTGAATTCGGTTAAAAATTCTATAGCTTTTTTTTTTAAGTACGTACGTTTTATAGTCAATTGATACTGAAGTTTGTTTTGGTTATACAATGTAGGTAGTTGTAAGTTGTTTTCATATCGTCGAATAAATAAACAAATTAGTATCATTAATTATGTATATGAATATTAAAAAAAGTATCTCGTCAAATTTTTTGCTTCAAAACTTAATGCGACATAATAAAAATGGGGTAAATTACTACTACATTTCAGTTTCTTGCTATTGCAGCCATTCACAATACAATAACGCCGCGACATTATTTATGCGCGCACTCGGCGTTCGTTCGCACGTCAACTCAGGCAAACAGCCGGCGGCCTTGTGATTTTAGCACACCCGGGAGGACGCGAACGAGTAGGTACTAAGCTCGCGCCGTTTAGCCAGTGACGAGGGTGTGGTATGGGGGGCAACCCAATTTTTTTTTTTTTCCATAAAAACTTAATAGGTTCACAGAATACATCTATTTACCAAGTTTCAACAGTGTAGTTTTCATAGTTTCGGTAAAAAGTGGCTGTGACATACGGACGGACAGACAGACAGACATGACGAATCTATAAGGGTTCCGTTTTTACGTTTTACGGAACCCTAAAAATGACGTATTAGTCATCAGTTTTTCTGTCACCGTTCGCTCTTTTTACTTTTATTTTTTTCTGTACTGCGTTTTGAGGTTTTCTAAGTAGGTTTATTTTTGTAAACAACTATAAAACATTTTCTCATCTAAATCACATACCTTAGTATAGAGAACACATTTAGATATAAAAATGAGTAATTATATAATTAGAAATCTAATATATAAAATTCTCGTGTCACAGTGTTTGTTTCCTTACTCCTCCGAAACGGCTTTACTGATCTTAACCAAATTTTATATGCTTAATCAGTAGGTCTGAGAATCGGCTACTAGCTATTTTTCATGCCCGGCAGATGGCGCTGCAGACAGTGTCTAGGTTATGTCCGAGCGAAGCCGGAACGGGCCGCTAGTATAGTTATAACATGCTCGCGACATTATGTTCGAGAGAGATTTACTTATATCGCCACCTCCAAATCAGACGATAGTTTGTCCCCTGTCATATGTCAATTGAAGAGTATTTATCTTCGTTTTCCCGAGTCCGTGCCAGTCCGTGCTATACAGCGGGGAGTAGCGGGATATAATGTCCACGACAAACGTCAAGTGGAAACATTTTATCCCTTTCCCCTATTGTCATGCTATGCAAGGTGGAAATGATTATTATATCCACTGACAGGTAGATAAAAATGGTGGAAAGACTATTAGTCCACTGCCCGTGCTACTCTCTACTTAGTCTGTGCCGTGCTAGCCCCGCTGAAGTTCCATAAAGTTCGAGAACATTACGTATAGTTTTAATGAAATTGGACCTAATCACCATGAATTTAAAGTTGACTTCCATTAGATAATTTCTCTCTTTATGCTAAAATTAATTTATTTTTAAAATATTACATACTAGCGGCCCGTCCCGGCTTCGCACGGGGTCAATATTTTTTGTTAAGTAGGTATGCTAAATGAAACGTACATGACCAAATTTTTCCAAATGATCAAAATTAGAAACCAAAACTTTAAAGAGTAAAAACATTAAACTGGCTGGCCTGGTGGCTTAGTTGGTTGAGGGCCGTTTTGTAAAGCGGCGGTTTAACAATCAGCCGGATTGAATGCGGCTGATTAAAAAACCGCCGGAATGTATTCGACGCCATACGTCATTCAACACGGCTAGCCGTTAAGTAATAAAGCGAGAGATTAGCCGCCTCTTTCACAATTTTTAGTTCCGATTCTTAACACTCATGGCACTGCCTGACATAACAACAACTATGGCATTGAATAGGTACTGTAAGTGTGTTGCTAAATTGCTAAAGTGACAGTGGATTCTGAAGTTCGGAGGGATTGTACACAATATTATTGGAGTGTCACTTGTCACCCTAGGTGTTACTTGGAAACTATTTCGTTTCCACCGTCCACCTTGTTAAGACTAAATCGGACCGGGTTGGTTACATGAGACCCAGATCCGACTCGGAGCACACCGGCTCCATATAGTCTTGGCGCTAGGTACTACCTCTGGAGTGTATTAAAAAAATGCGGGAGCCAGAAGCTCAAGGGAGGTCCTGAGTGGAGCAAGCCATGCAAGTAGCCGTAGTGTATCGCAGGCCGAGTATGGAGAAGCGACACTCAGGGCTGACCGCAGAGCTTCTGGCGGGAGCCCACCCGGAGTCAAATCTTGATGATAGACCCTTGTCTATGGAAGTGCACCATGTTGCTTAGGTAGTGTACCGTCACCGATATCAATTTATGGGCTTTCAAACTTTATGTGAGAGGTAAAATGTTGTAAAAAAATATTAAGGAATACCGTAAGTAATCGGTCAGTTTTTTCGGATGAATGAAATTAATTTTGATTTTGTTTATTTAAATTATGTTTTTTTAAATTTGGTCACCCTATAATATAAGCAGTAATACAATACGGCTGAACGTGGGCCGCCTTATTGAAGAACGTATCGCAATGACAATGCGGCTAATCGTTGAACCGCCGCATTACAAAAAGGCACTGTTTTTCAAAACGGCTAGCTGTAATGTAATACGGCGGAAACAAAATAATAATATTACCATAAATCGTAGAACCTAAGATAGGCCCTACCAAACTTCAGGGCGCACGCAATCATGTCAACGTTGGGAAGAGTGAGCTCACTCTTTCCGTTCTAGTCGGTTGCAGGACGCGGTGGACGCCGGACGTTTTTACCTATCATTATTCGTTGTCAACAACCAAAATAAGTAGCACCATAGCAAATCTCGCCGCTAGCGATTGTACGGGTCAAGTAGATTGGTTTTATGTAAACCAGATACGATACACACAGATACGCAGTTTATTACCGATGTCAAGGTGCTCTGGGCACATTTATTGATTTATATCGATAAATATTACCACAAACAACTCTCAGCCTCAACGGACACCGGGAAATTGAAGCTTATCTCAAAGGGATTTCCCATTGGCTATAATTTTGTAACAAACCCCCGTCTCGGCATGCGGCTTGGTAAGTTTCTTTTACACGATTTTAAAGTCTTGGAACCATATGTACCAACGTGGTACATGATAAAAAAGTATTCTAAGATAAAAACACTCTGACTGGGAAGGATGAACGCTGTACATCACTCTTCCTAATTCTGCATCTACCATAGATCGTAGAACCCACGATTGGCCTTCCCAAACTTCAGAGCGCACGTAATCATGTCAAAGTTGGGAAGAGTGAGCTCACTCTTTCCGTTCTAGTCGGTTGCAGGACGCGGTGGACGACGGACGTTTTTACCTTTCATTATTCGTTGTCAACAACCAAAATAAGTAGAACCACAGCAAATCTCGCCGCTAGCGATTATAGGGGTCAAGTAGATTGGTTGTTTGTAAACCACTTACGATACACACAGAGACGCAATTTATTACCAATTTCAAGGTTCTCAGGGCACATCCATTGATTGTATCGATGGCATGTACCGCCACGTTGCGCCACGCCGCGCTACAGTCGGCGCGCCGCGCCGGCCCGTCGCGTCGTTTATTATTATTTCGACAGGATGGATTTTTTTAACTTCGTAATATCTTTTGAATGCAATGTCCGATTTTAATAATTCAAAAAGGAATCAGTAGGTATTAAAGCAATCTTGAATACGAAATAGTTTATTTGGATAAGAATCAATACAAATGTATGGATAACATGGTCTGAATTTGATCGGCATTTTTATCTTCTTTTAAAATGTAAAAAAAGCAGTTGTAGCGACGTAATTACAGTAGTTAGACATATGGGCTCGCGCGGTTTTTTGTAGATTTTAATACGTTTTATAATATTGTAGAACATTGTTTTGTTCTATCATTGGTACTTTCCGCAGCGTATGCGATGAAAGCCATTTTATGGCTGTTTTTTTTATACCTTGCGTTGGTTTTAGTAAAGAAATCAAAGTAATTCTATTTTTTTCTCGTAATAAAAATAGCCTATGTTACTCAGTGATAATGTAGCTCTCTTTTGGTAAAAGAATTTTTGAAATCGGTTCAGTAGTTTTTAAGTTTATTAGTAACATACAAAAATACAAATCTTTCCTCTTTATAATATTAGTATAGGTAGATATAAATTTAAAAAATGCGGGTAGGAGGCCGCAAACAAACAATTAACCTCCGTGCAATGTTTTTGTTTTTATTTACTTTTTCGAAGTATTTTCTATTTACTTCCGAAGATTTTCGAAGTGGCTGGTGCTTGTTCTTCAGAACATAAATATTGGTTTTTGGGAGGAGGAGTGAAAGAAGAAAGGAGGAAACAATATTCTCTTCGTTACTCACAACTAGCTCGAATGAAATATTTCGAGGAGATCGTCATTGGAATTACAGTTTTGCGACGTGATTGTGCCAAGAAGTGTTGTGTGCCTCACAGCGCCTCATCATCATCATCAGCCGTAAGACGTCCACTGCTGGACATAGGCCTCCCCCCTAGATTTCCACAACGAACGGTCCTGCGCAACCTGCAACCAGCGGTTTCCAGCGACCTTCGTGAGGTCATCTGTCCATCTAGTGGGAGGCCGTCCAACACTGCGTCTTCCGGTTCGTGGTCGCCACTCGAGAACCTTTCTTCCCCATCGGTTGTCAGTTCTGTGAGCGATGTGGCCTGCCCATTGCCACTTCAGCTTAGCTACTCTTCGAGCTACGTCGGCTACTTTCGTTCTTTTGCGAATATCCTCATTACGGATTCTGTCGCGCAAAGAGACTCCGAGCATAGCTCGCTCCATAGCTCGCTGTGTGACTTTGAGATTTGTTATGAGGCCTACAGTTAAGGACCACGTCTCAGTTCCATAAGTCATCACTGGCAACACGCACTGATTGAAGACTTTTGTCTTCAAGCATTGGGGTATTTTGGACTCCAAGATGTGCCGTAGTTTCCCGAACGCTGCCCATCCGAGTTGGATCCTTCGCTGGACCTCTTTGTCGAAGTTGGATCTACCCAATTGGATCTTTTGACCCAGGTAGACGTATTCGTCAACAACTTCGAGTGTGGTATTCCCAACAATAACCGGTACAGGTGAGACATGAACATTTGACATGACCTTCGTCTTGTCCATATTCATCCTCAAACCTACCTGTTGGGATACTCTACTGAGGTCCCTGAGCATAGCACCGAGGTCCTCCATCGACTCCGCCACAATGACTATATCATCGGCAAACCGAAGGTGAGTGATGCATTTGCCGTTGATATTGATGCCATGTCCGTTCCAGTCCAGTAGCTTGAAAACATGTTCCAGCGCGGCAGTGCCTACTTTATTGGAAATCTACAGTGAAAAAAGGAAAAAAGAAACGCAAAATGTCCTATTAACAAGTCACATTTTGACGTGTGGTGCCATCTCTGTTTTGTGTGGCGCACTCCGCCAACTTCGCTAATACTTTCTTGGAACGTCGATATATGTAGTTTGAAAAGCACGCTGTTTTTGTCCAGTGAAGACAGAGGGAGCAGTTTGTCCGCGCAGAAGGTGAAGCGTATCGGAAATCATAATCTTAGTAATTATTTATTGTTTACCCAGCGCAGCGGCACGGCGAAAGAACCTCAACTGAAAACGTTATAGCCTTATAGTGTTTCCCGTTCTTCTTAAAGCTTGGCTCAAAAGCAATAATTAGTTTTTTTTATTAATTTGTTTATCTAATTATTGAGTAATATTTAGCTAAATTCTTGTATTCTTATCGTGGTATTGTGTTGCGTGTTCCGTAGGGATTTCAATGTATATTTATTCGACTGTGATGTTTAAATAATTTATTATTGATTGTAGTATTTATTTTATTTTATTTATTTACTTATTTGGTTACAAGTACATATGAACATAAATTTCTTTTAAATACCTACATTATAACAAAAAAAAAAAGGAAAAATATTTTTGTGGCGTACCCTAGACCCTGCACTAGGCAGTGCCTGTTTTGCAGAGTCTAGTCTCTTCCATTTTATCCTATATTAAGATTACAAAAACATGCCACTTATGTAATAATATGCGTGTGTTAGGCAGAGTGTGTATTTGAGTATTTGTTTGTGTACATGTGTATGTGTGTAAGAGGATGTTTTTACTTGTGTGTATGATGTGCACGATTACCTATACCTATTCCGGTTCGACAAAAATGTACATTGTTGTTGTTATAATAAAATATGTATGTTATGGTTAATGCTCTTCTACGTCCTATAAAGGTCACTTCGTTATAGTAAGGGATCTATAAGAGTCTCAGTTTGTTTGTATCCCAGGGATTGAGTACTTACTTACCTAAAATTATATAGAATTCTGACATGTTACGAGTATTTTGGTGATAGGAACGTATTATTGTTTAACCATAGAATAGATAATATAGAGATAATATGGTCAAGTGTAAATATTAATAAAAAAGAGGTACCTACTGTAAGGTATATCCGGGGGTGGTAAGGGTGAGAACTCAACCGGTTAAAGTTGAATCCTCAAACCTTCCCGAATAAAAGTTAAGTTAAAGTAAAAATAAATAAAACAAACGGGGTGAGCTAAATAAAACCATTTAATAAAAAATGATTACATTTTCAAGCGTTTATTTGTATAAACAAATTTAGACAGCAAAAAATTATATTATTATATTATTAAACAAGATTGTGTCTATATTATTAAAAAACACTAAGTGGACCTAATCTAGCCGCTCACGGTATGCACAGGAAAACTAGGGTACTTAACTACAAGCACCTAGGAAATAAAGTAGGTTAGCACGGTAACCGTAGTTAAAAATAGAAAACATTGATTCATTCTCAATGGTAAAAGTATGGTATTCATTAATTGACCAAAGGTCAATGTTAGGGAGACGTCCCTTCACATCTAGTGAACTTAGATGACCCTTAATCTCCACGGAGGGGGATGGACCACCTATTATAACACTGTAGACCTACTATAATACTGAAGGTATAATTAAATGAGAGATCGCATCGGCAAGAGCCTGGGCTTCCAGAATCCTTGGTTGCTTATAGCAAGGTAAACATCGTGGGTAAAACCGCACGCTCAATTTCACCCACAAAAACCAAAAAAAAACCTGTAGACTGCGATGCGGCGCACGCGGACACGGGTCACGAGGGCACGAGATCACACGAGGTCACGGCCAACCGCCGGGTCTCATACTGCGCAGTAGCTCACGCGACTGGGAGCTCCTTCCGTACAAACAGCTCGCCCAAACAGGCCCACGCAGTACAAACAACTCCTACAAAAAAACAAGCTATAAGCAAAAAAATCCCACGAACATTCGCCACGCAGCTCCACTCGAAATATTAAAGTACTTACCCCTTTTTAGGAAGGCAACAATTCAAGACAGACGCGAAGAACAGCACTCCACGCGGACTATGCGGACCACACCTTTCCACCTTCGGGACACGTCACTATAACAAGAAAACGATTTTTACTTCTCCGCGGTCCAAATAACGATGGGGCAAGGCGAAACTATTGCCCTAAAACTCACCAAACGAGATAACCAAGCACAATTTAATTTTCTTTGAACAAGCGACTGCTCGCGTCATCCTTCAGGGTAGCGATTCTGAAACCATTCGGTTGCATCCGACACGGATTCTCATCTCTCGGTCTTTGTCTTATCTGTTTGTTTAGC
The DNA here is from genome assembly GCA_963693475.1 of Ectropis crepuscularia. Taxonomy (NCBI): domain Eukaryota; kingdom Metazoa; phylum Arthropoda; class Insecta; order Lepidoptera; family Geometridae; genus Ectropis; species Ectropis crepuscularia. The sequence continues at coordinate 35,266,288 of OY856338.1, forward strand.
ATGACAAAAAGACCGAGAGATGAGATTCCGTGTCGGATGCAACCGAATGGTTTCAAAATCGCTACCCAGATCAAAATGGCCGCTCATTTCCGCCAGCAGAACCCAAACCGAACCAGCTAGTGATGCGGTAAAAAATTGGCAGTCATAGGAACTGCCGATAGAAGTGAAAACTTGCTGTTGCCCTGGTACTGGTACCTAGCGGCAAACGCAACTCTTTTATATTTCTGTTGTCCTGGTATCTGGAGATAAACGCTGCGCTGGGCTGTTGGAGGTAGGTAATCGAAACTCTTTACTGTTTCTGTTGCCCTGGTACCTACCTGGCCGTTTTTACCGAGTTTACCCGAAGATTTCATATCCGATCCGATCCATTATCATATCCAAGCGTGACGATTGATGAATCCATTTCACAGCCCACGAAAATTCTGTCTATAGCGCGCGTAGCGCGTAAAGAAGTTTTCACTTCAAAAACTAAACAACAAACGATTATCTAGGGTTGTGACTTTTTGCTCCGCAACCACAGACGAAAGAGTCGCGTTCCGATTCACAAAAAAAAAGTGTTACACTACTCATTTTACCAAATCTTAATATTAGTAGGTACTATGTATTTGTCGCAACCAAAATTAACAGCCTAGCTTGTTTACTTAACAGGCTGGTTAACTAGTCGCTTGAATCATCGATCACTCTTCCCAACGATAACATAATTCCGTGAGTCTGAAGTTTGGGAGGACACATCCATTGATTTATTTCGATGGCTTGAATGATATTCATTCATTTGATCAAACAGCAAGGCTAGTACGTAAGCTAGTTGGCTGTGACATACTAACTTCGAACGTCCAACAAAATGTGTAGCCAGTTTTCCAAACTCGAGGGTTATTCTGCTGAAATTTTCAATCAGTAGGGGGAGGGGGGGCACTTTGATACACAAAAATTCAATCTCTTTTCTGAGGACCATAAAGCATTTTATTAAAATATTTGTTTTGATGTGTGCATTGGCTGATATGTCAGCTTATATTTCGGCTACGCAAAAACCGCAAAAACTGGCGACGTATAGAGATAAACTGATTTTAAGAAAAAAACATTTTTGTATCATTCTGCCCCACCAGTGGGGCACTTTGATACATGGGGTGGGGCAGTTTGATACGTATTTTAGACCCATATGAAATGCAAATTTAAATTGACTAAAAACCCAATATAAACTGTATTATTACTTAAAATTAAGAAATAAAACAATTTTATTGATTGAGATCTCAAAATACTTTTTATTAAGAGTGCACATTAGCCATAATCAGTCTCTTAAGTTACTTAAGGAATATAATCACAAAAAAACAATATTGTCATCATAGAACAAGACTAATTCTCTGTTATTTTCTTAATTATATAATCAGTTATATACTTACTAAGTAATCAGACTTGAACATTGAATATTGTTAATGAAAATATAATATTAGAGCCTCCTATCAAAATGAACAATGTTTTTCTTAAAAAATTCAACAAACATCAAACATTTTACAAAAATAATCATAAAAACTCTCATATAAATTACAAAACAATCTACTGGATATTATATCGAGTTAAACCTACCGAAAATGTATAAATCGACGATGTTCGAGATGTGCCTTTGGAGAAAGTTGGTTTTGGTATACCTAAATATACATTTTATTTCGGTAAGTCTTCTTAATGAAGTCCTCCCCCCTCCTGGTCCCTTCTCGATATATTTGCATAGCTAACGAGCGCTCGGACCCTCCTCACTATGGGATTCTTCAAACATTGTGCAGCATACCTACCTAAGAATAAACATCACACAACTGATCATTTTATAAATCTAGAAAATCCGAAGGCGCGGCGAGAGAATTTTTACAGCTTACTAGAGTGAGTGTTGTAAGTTTCAGGCCTTTATCAGTTCGTAGGTACCTCCATAAAAATTTAATATAGGAGTGACTTGTGATCCTCCTCTTATTCTAAGTAAATAAAAAAAATATTAAGGCATACCAGTATGCTGACCAATTAATTTTCCCGGTACTTACACCTCATTGAGGCGTTTTCCGACGAGACAAAAAAATATGGTTCAATAAAAGGACGATAGGAGGCGCTTGTAGGTATTTCACTTAGTTGTCAAAAGCGTTAGGCTTAATGAGACTCAATTCAGTCAATTTGCGAAAGCACGACTTATAATATATACTAAACTACTTTATCCATTTACGCATATTATTCGAATGAAAACTATAAATATCAAATCATACAAATTTCAAAATAAATTCGTAAACCTGATAAGAGATAAAATGTTTTTTTTTTATAATATTCTTGGCCATGGCCAATACAAGCCCTTCAGCCGAGATAAAATATTGTAGTATCAGTGTTGCTATTTGTATCTTTGAATTTTCCTTCTACTTTGGCTTAGTTGGTGTCTATGTCTACTTGTCTACTGCATTGGGAGTTCTAAATATTTTTTACTCAAAATCTGTTGTGATCAGTAATGGTTTTTTATTACAACATTATCAACTTGATTGGCAAAACTTTAAGAGTTTAACAAAAAAAATAAGTTTTAGTATGAAGTTTCTTCTGTATTTAGGGTGTACACCAGTAGGCGTAGGCACACCAAACAAATCAGCTGAGCTAAGAACCAAATTATAATTTACCTAAAACAATTGATGTGTTTGCGCAACCTCAATTTTATTTAAATTATTACAAATAAATATTAAGTACACTGAAATTTTCCCTGAAAATGGGGAGGGATTTTATTATGGGAGTCTATGGCAGAGACAGATCTTGCTGAATCTACACTATCGCCATCTAGTACGTACGGTAGAACTATTTTTGTCTCGTCGGAAAACGCCTCATTGTAAAAAAGAAAAAAGCTAACATTTCAGAAGAAAATGTCAGGTATTCATGATACTCATTGATAATTGTTGTAATAACTGATTATGGTAATACATAAAAATAAATAAATGCTGATCTGCTATGAATTTCTTTAATTATAACTTCAAACATACTAATATACAAAGATACACGAATGTGCATAGGTATGTCAAATAAATCCTGAAGTGCACGGTTGTGATTTTCAGGAAAACTAGGCTTTTCCAAATTTTTTTGCAGCATTTTTACTCGGTATTTAACTATAAACGGGACCTATATCCATATATCACAAAAACATACACTTTTTTGTCCGGTTGTAAAGGGGTATTTTAATTACAAGCAATTAAATTACTGCCCAGCCCTGATAAGTACATAGTATATATCTACTACCTGTTAGACTTGGCTGGTACCGATCAAACTCTTATTTTTAGATAGGCCGTCTATGGTTTCGAGGTTGGTTTAATTTTTTGTTGAAAAAGAGTTTATGTTACCTTTTTTTAGTGCAAAACAAGTTTTCGTGATGACAGGATCGAATTTCATAACTTTTGCGAAATCTACAACAATGTCATCCAGACAAACTTATAGGCAAATTTTAGTTTTTTGTACACATTAAATTTAATAGGTTTCTTAGGGCTTTATAAACGATATACTTACGTTATACGCTATCTGTTAGAACGTTTTTGAATCAACGTAACAACGTTTTAAAACGGAAATGGTAGTCACAAAGTTACACTGGGATTTCACTAGATGACGCGTTAGAAAAGAAAAAAAAGTGCCAAGTGAAAAAATATTGTACAAACTACGAAACTGGCAAGCCGTATTTTCATAGTGTACTAAGGCAACATTTGTCACGATTTGTAAGTAAATTTACAAAGCCCACATTCTAAAATATCTTAGGAAGTTGTCAGTATCTCTCTCTACGCTCTACGCAGTCTGTGGTTAGTGTAGTAAACTCTAATCTGTTAAAAAAGCGTTGCCAATTTCTAGGGAATTTCCCGCATTGCGGGGAAATCGAACGCGATTTGGGAATGGGGTGGGGATTGGTTATGTGGGGAATGGGGATAACGTGGGGAATTTCAATTTCATATTGATGCTTATACTGCATTTTATCAGTAAATTATTACTCATGTCACCGATATGTAAGTCCAATAAAGCACATCTTTACTTTGTGTACGTATTGTAAATATGACACCACCATGCTCAGTTTGTAAATTTGAAAGGCGCTATGAAAAGTTTTAACTTTGTGAAGTGCTTACAATATTAAAATTTGAGCTAAATAATGGAACAATGTTCAAAGTTCAAGTTAAAAATAACCTGATGATTTTAAGCTTAGTAATTAACCTACTTTGTTTGAATAAGTAGAATCTTTTTGAAGTGAAAACTTCTTTTGGCGCCACAGACAGATTTTTCGTGGGCTGGGAATTGAATTCTAGCGTCACGCTCGGGAATGATAAGAAATCTTCGAGTAAACTCCGATGATCTAGATGGTCATTACCTTGGCAACGCCCTCCGGTTTCATCCGCGTAGCTTCCAAAATGTGCAATCAAATTCTGAGTTATTAGTTTTCACTTCTAATGGCAGTCCCTGGTTTTTTTTCTTTTGTAGATTTACACTTGATCTCCATCTTGCCTCATGCCAATTGACGATGCTGTCTACGATGAGACGTGTTCACCTAGGAGCAACCGAATCACTCTTGACATACTACTCTTTCAGCCGCATCTGTCACTGTCGTTTCGCTAAATGTACTCGTTTTTATATTCGATGATTAGAATTATTCAATAGTTTTTTAATATTTAGTTCCAAAACTAAAAGTTTTCACTTCTGCCGTGCCGTGTCTTAAGCGTACACATTTTTTTACTTTTAAGAATAATTTTAATAAAAAAATCTACTTATTCGAACAAATTAGAGGTTCATAAATCTAAACTATTGTACTAATATTATGAAGCTGAAGAGTTTGTTTGTTTAAACGCAAGGATCTCGGGAACGACTACTGATCCGAATGGAAAGATTATTTCTCTGTTGGATAGTCCATATTTATATCGAAGAAGGCTGTAGGCTATTTAAAATTACGCTCCTATCAACAGGAACGTAGCATAAATTATAAATGTAACAAAAACGGGAAAAAGAGATTGATTTTTGAGAGCTTTCGTTGCGTGACAGCATGTGTCTATCTTGTTTTTTTTAAATAAAGAGTGGCAAGGCGAGCAGGACATGTGCCTAATGGTAAGCTACATGCCTGCCACAAGACAGAACAGTGACACGCAGCTATTGGAACATGAAGAGTCCAAATCATTACTTAGCACTGCACTGCGCTCGTCACCTAGAGATCTAAGATGTTGTATCTCTAAGCCCCGTAATTTCTCTGGAAACATTGTCCTTCAAACCGGAACACAGTAATGTTTGCACATTACTGCTTGGCGGTAGAATAACTGGCAAGGGTGTGGTACTTCCTTAGGCGGACTCTGCTAAGAGTCCTACCACTACAAAAAGTATTTTCAAGGTTGCGTCAGTAGAACCTATAACGTAACCAAATTTGTTCAAAATTTAAATTAGCACCACAAATTTTCGATAGATTGCATAGCAACGCACGCACGGATCAGCTAGTAATTTTATAAAGCTGAAGAGTTTGTTTGTTTGAACGCAAGGATCTCGTGAGCTACTGGTTCGAATTGCAAGATTCTTTCTTTGTTGGCTAGTCTATTTATCGAGGAAGGCTATAGATTATTTTGCATTACGCTACTATCAACAGGAACGGAGCATGGATGAAAAATGTAACAAAAACGGGTAAAAATATTGCTTTTTGAGAGCTTTCATTGCGTGACAGCATGCGTGATATAATAAGTATATATATTTATAACTAGCTGTTACCCGCGACTTTGTCCGCGTGAAATAAATACTAAGATAACTCAGGCAGTACCTATTTGTATACCTAAACGGTTACTAAAAACAGCGTATAATACAATTTATTTAGATAAATACGAAAATTTCACATGCACTATCATTATTTCATTTGATTAATAAATAAATTGGTGGACAATTCCTCCAACTTCTTCCACAGACTTCTGTTATCAGCGGTTCTTGTCCATGTACGGCCTGCAACTGCTGTAATGTCGTCCACCCATCTCCTAAATGGTCTTCCTCGGTTTCTCTTTCTGTCTCTCATTATAGTTATAGTTTTACACCACTTCTCTCGTTCTCTGTCAGTATGCCCCGCCCACTTCCATTTAAGTTTCTTTATTGTGACTGAGACATCCTTTGTTTGTGTTTGTTTTCTGATTGCCGACGTTCTTATTTTGTCATATAATCTCTTCCCCGTCATGCTCCTCTCCATAGCGTTTTGGCATACTTGTAACTTTCGAGCGTGTGCCTTTGTAAGAGCCCATGTTTGACATCCGTATGTAAGGACAGGGAGGATACAGGTGTTGAAAAGTTTCCTTTTAATGGTCATGCTTGTTTCACTGTTTTTCATCACTTCTTTTAGACTCCAGTACCTTTTCCAAGCATTGCCTAAAAACAGCGTATAATAAAACAATTTCATCAAAATCGGTTCAGTTGTTTGTGTCTGAAAGCGTAAGAAACATTCGTCCCTCATTCCAACTCCAATTTCATCCCCGTGTAGTTCAAAATTAGAAAATTGCTAGAACAAACATTCGTTTGCTTCGTGTCAAGTGTCTATATGCAGAGTTTCATGGTTTTATCTTCAACGATTGGGAGCTTCCATAAATACTTTCAATCTCAATTTCATCCCTATACAGTTCGAAATTACAAAATTGCTAGAACAAACATTCATTTGCTTCGTGTCAAGTGTCTATTTACAGAGTTTCATGGTTTTATCTTCAACGGTTGGGAACTTCCATATTGACATTCATGCCCCTTTTCAACCCCAATTTCATCCCCGTACAGTTCGAAATTAGAAAATTGCTAGAACAAACATTCGTTTGATTCGTGTCAAGTGTCTATATGCAGAGTTTCATGGTTTTATCTTCAACGATTGGGAGCTTCCATAAATACTTTCATCCCCCATTTCAATCCCAATATCATCCCTATACAGTTCAAAATGACAAAATTGCTAGAACAAACATTCGTTTGCTTCCTGTCAAGTGTCTATTTACAGAGTTTCATGGTTTTATCTTCAATGGTTGGGAACTTCCATATTGACATTCATCCCCCTTTTCAACCCCAATTTCATCCCCATACAGTTCGAAATTACAAAATTGCTAGAACAAATATTAGTTTGCTTTGTGCCAAGTGTCTATATGCAGAGGTTCATGGTTTCATCTTCAACGATTGGGAGCTTCCATAAATATTTGTATCCCCCATTTCAATCCCAATTTAATCCTTATACGAGCTGACTGTTTGAACACTTTAGATATTCAAGGATATGATGAATCATAGTCACATGAAGGGTTTAAAAATATATAATTATAAAAATACAAATACATTACAAAGAAAACCTTCGTTACATTAATGTGCGAAGACACGGAAATTATGGACAACACAGTGCCTATCGGTCGCCAGCTCAGCTGTGAATTACTATGCAGTATTCTGTGTAACACGAGTGAATCTCCGGCGCCGCCGCCGGCCGAGCGCTCTTGCACAGAATAAGTAATAGCTAGTATTAGCGAACGGGGTTAACGACCGTAGGTACGTCAAGACAAGACGGTACTTTTGGCGCAGCTGTTTAATTTTAGAGGTATTAAATACGCACGCTGAGCTGGTGACCCTACTTATTTTTATTGACGGATAATTAAAGTTAAATTAGTCAAATATTAAGCACCTATTTTTTTTACGTAAATAGAAAGAGAATCGACTACTGAACACGCTGAATCAATAATATGTAAAGTGTTCAACCAGTCAGCCTGTATAGTTAGAAATTACAAAATTGCTGGAAAAAACATTCCGTTTGCTTCGTATCAAGTGTCTATTTGCAGAGTTTCATGGTTTTATCTTCAACGTTTGGGAACTTCCATATTGACATTCATCCCCCTTTTTAACCCCAATTTCATCCCCGTACAGTTCGAAATTACAAAATTGCTTGAACAAACATTATTAGTTTGCTTCGTGTCAAGTGTTTATATGCAGAATTTCATGGTTTTGTCTTCAACGATTGGGAGGTTCCATAAATACTTTCATCCCCCATTTCAATCTCAATTTCATCCCTCTGCAGTTCGAAATTACAAAATTGCTAGACCAAACATTCGTTTGCTACATGTCAAGTGTCTATATACAGGGTATCATGGTTTTATCTTCAACGGTTGGGAACTTCCAGATTGACATGTATCCCCCATTTCAACCCCAATTTCACCCCCGTACAGTTCGAAATTACGAAACTGATAGAACAAACATTTATTTGTTTGCTTCGTGTCAATAAGTGTCTATATTCAGAGTTTCTTGGTTTTCTCTTCAACAGTTGGGAACTTCCATATTGACATTCATCCCCCATTTCAACCCCAATTTCACCCTCGTACAGTTCCAAATTACAAAATTGATAGAACAAACATTTAATCGCTTCGTGTCAAGTGTCTAGATACAAATTTTGATAACTTTGAAAATGACGAATTTTCATACAACCGTTCATCCCTTGTTTCACCTTCTTAGGGGTTGATTTTTGCAAAACCCCGTCTTAGAGAGCGCCTACGTGCTAAAAGAGACCTTCAAGCAAAATTTCAGGTTCCTAGCATTTGTAGTTTCCGAGATTCCTTGATGAGTGACCTTTCGCTTTTATATATGACGGAGCAGGCTGGCCTAGTATTGTTTTTGGGCAGCGTGACGTTGGCTGCGCCGACGTTATTCCATTTCAGGGATAATTAAAACCACTCAATTTAACTTCAATCAAAGTTTACTTGTAATTAACATAGATTCCTCGTATTTACAATAGATTAGGTGTTCACTCTCCAAGCGCGTATAAGCGACTATATGCTCCACTCCCGTGCGCGCCTTTTTATAGCACTGTGGCGGGGCGAGTGTGAGTCAGTTGTTTACGCCCCGTTCGGAGCGCAAGTAGTGATGACGTAATATGTTGTTTTGCATGTTGTTTGCGCCGACATATATATAGATTTATATATAAAGAAGATAGATTCAATGTGTATTTTATCAACTATCTGGCCACCAAGCCACCATAGTACAAACTTTAGTTAGCTTAGTTTTTTTGTTGTTAAATATTTGTTAATAAAGTTGAGGGTCAGCTGGTGTTGTGTGTGAACTGTCCACGACCAATATACTAACATTTTCAATTTATGTATGACTTTTAACATACATAGGTAACTGTAACACTTGGAGCAGGCAATTTACCACAAGTAATCAAAATCCGTGCATTTCTTAAAAGAAAAGTAATTTTCGTACTATTGTTTACTGGCCATGTACCTATATGTTTTAAGTTTGTTGTCATTCCTTTCATAGCTGGGCACCGTTAATCAAATAGTTAACTTCGTTAATCGTTAATCCGTTACAAAAAAAGTTAACTTCGTTAAACGTTAAAACGTTACATTTCGTAAGAATTAACGGAAGTTAACGTTAATCGTTAATCCGTTAATATGCGTATTGGATTTTTATATCGTTGCGTTAGTGAACTTATAAAACCTGTTGGTTTAGGTTCTGGAAGTTAACAGGTTAGGAAAAAACCAAATACTTGTAGAGTTTAATTTTATTATTGAAGTGAAAAAAAACTTCTTTAGGCGCGCCGAAACAGATTTTTCGTGGGCTGTGAATTGAATTCTAGCGTCACGCTCAGGTATGATAAGAAATCTTCGGGTAAACTTGCGAACATGGCTATTGGCCATCTAGAAATCCGTCAGCCAATGGGAAATGCTGAAAGGGCGTGGCCTGGCCATCATGGCATGGCCATCTAGAAATGCGTCAGCCAATAGGAAATGCTGGTGCTTTTCCTATTGGCTGACGCATTTCTAGATGGCTGGTGCTGGTGCCAGGCCACGCCCTCCGGTTACACCCGTGTAGTTTCCAGGGTAAGCTATCAAATTCTGAATTATAAGTTTTCACTTCTATCGGCAGTTTCTATGACTGCCAAGTTTTTTTATTTAATTTAATTTAATGTGTAATTTCATCGTCGGGCATAATGCGCATAGGTATCTATTTCCTCTCATGAACATTAACATGTCGAAGTTCTCGTCTGAAAGCGAGGCTCGCTTTGGTGTTAAAATGTCTTTACCCGTGGATAGCAGACGTTTAACTGCAGCGTTTGAGGGCTGTTTTCCAAATTTCAACCCAATCCTTTCCCGTTGCCAGACGTTCTGACGTGATGAAACAACAAACATTACAACATCCAAAAATTGCCATTTATAATATTAGTAAGATGTGAAACACTGGAATTTTCATTATGTACCTCCATTTCTTCATTCTCATACATTGATTTGTTCATTTTATTTAACTTTTCTTTGGTTAGTTGAAATGAACTACCACCGATTTTATTAAAAGAAAGTTACAATACAGATAAACGATCGAAAAAGTATGATTGAATTTATCGGGGAGTTCCTCACTAGCTATGGATTACTATAGTGCTCGCAGTATAAGTCTGAGCGCGACTGGTGGCGTACTTAATATTGCCAGGTCAAGCTAAAATAAGTTCACCGTGCACTGAGAAATTTCGTCATCATATTATATATAATAGGTAAGGGAAGGGATAATTCTGGGTAGCTTTAATTCTGGCTAGAAAGTTTATAACACTCTTCCCAAAATAGTTATATCGGCTCCAAGTTTCGGCAGCTTCAAAAACAGATTAAAGTGCTGGCTTATCAATCAAACTTTTTATTGTAGAAAATAAAATTTTGCATTTATTTTCAAAAGGTCAGTTTATTTTCTACAACAACGGACTTCAATAATTTTTGCCCTAAAGTTTAAAGATTCCGAGATATTGGCCAACCTCGCCGCAATATTTTACTTTTAAAAGTTCTGCAACCGTTCGGGACTGATTTTTTGCAGGCAACCCTATACCACCGTATCCATAATAAAAAAATCTAAAATGTTGTTTTATTTCAATTCAATAACCATAACGTTGCAAAATGGTCATGAGTATGGCCATCAATGGCCCCGGAATTTCCCCTAAGATTTCTTATGATTCCCGAGCGTAACGATAGAATTCATTTCACAGCCAAATATCTGTCTGTAGCGCCAAAAGAAGTTTTCACTTCAAAAACATCTAAGACTTGTTTCTCACATTCGGTTTTAAGCACACACATTTTCCCCCTACGTGTTATTGATATTGGCATTGATATGAAAATCGCCATATCGATCCAGCATCAAAAATAAGCCTCAGCATAAAAATATGCCGATAATAGGTGGAGATTTGTTTGCTATGGTATCCCTAAAGATTACATGTCAAATAGCTCTGCTTTTGGAAAACTGCACTTTTGGCTCGTTATTGACTCGTTCTTCTTTACAACCACGATTGATTTTCAAGAACCAGTCACGGCCAGCATTTTTAATCACTTTCGGCATAATTAAAGGAATTAATTACTTTAGAAATGAATAAAAACAGACAATGTAAACAAACTCTTGTCACCTGACGTAAACAAGAGGATGACGGCGCGTCAATTAGTTCCATATTTTGCTACGCGCAGAGTTATATTGCGAGCACTCTATAATCTACTTGGTTTACTAGGGTTGTGTGAAATGTTCAACTAAATTGTAAACGTCAGTCAAATTTGAGTATGTCTATGCTCAAATTTTCAGCCAAAGAGAACTCTAGAATATCGGAAATATGACTTATGATAATAAAATTATATTTGTTTTCATATAACGTCAACCGATCATGCCACAGGCTAAAATGACGCCTCAATCCTGCCGAAATTGCAGAAACCCGCCGCATATGGTCACACTGCGCCCAGCACTTTTCGTTTCATACTTGTCTGAACCTGTTTTTTGCGCCGCGCCGAGGTGCCGTGCGGCAAATAGTAAGCATTGGATTAACGATTAACGGACTTCTGCATAATTAACGGAAGTTAACATGTCCGTTAACATTTTTAAAAGTTAACTTAAAAGTTAATCCGTTAATCAAAATGTTAACTTCGTTAATTAACGATTAACGGATTAACGAGTTAATGCCCAGCTATGATTCCTTTTATGTGCAAACTATACAGTGAAACTTGTCGGACTCTGAGGGAAGTAAAAATGGTTCAAACAATATAAATACAGGGCGGTATTATTACACATTTGTCTCACTCAAACAATGTTAAATTGTAAGATATGACTAAAGCCCCAATTAATACAAATAAATACCTACTCCATTTTCCATTAACTCCCCGAGTGGGGAATTGGCATAAGTTTCTCACCGAATGGAGGGAATTTTACTTCAAATTTTGGGGAATTAGCAAGGCGGGCATCGGCAGCGCTCTGTGTGGCTGTGTGATTATAAGTTATGCAGTGTGACCGTATGTGTAAGGTTCCTGCCATTTTGGCAAGATTTAGGGCGTTATTTTAGCCTTGTGCATGATGGGTTAACTTAAGAAAATACTGATGGAATGGTAGCATTTTTCAAAAGAAAATTTTAATTTCATTTGTTTAATAGATTTGTTTGTAAAAAGTAATCAGTAGAATTTAGTCATTTTCAATCAAAACAATGCAAAAAAGCTTTAAGATGCCGGGGATCGAACCCGGGGCATTTCACATGCAAAGCGAACGCTCTACCACTGAGCTACATCCTCGCTTGAACTACTGGTCGAAATAATTAATACAACTGTAACAAGGTAACGACCGACGGTCGTTACCTTCCAAGGTAACGCTACATGACATCATGTTTTGCGGGCGTGCAGCCAGCTTCATCGAATTATAAGACGTTATCACGTCAAAAAAAACGCCGCAAGTAGGTAATCAAGAACGTGATTATGTACTTACTACTAAAAGAAGGTAGTAAATTCATTACTTTGCGACGTACTGTGCTTAGAATAATGTCGACTCAACACAGAGAAGGACCGGAGATTCGGCCAAACCACAAAAAAATTACAAAACCTTTGGGAAAATAAAGAAATTCCATGTGTTGTGCTGTAGTGTGAGTTTCGAACGAATTTTTACTGTACGTAAACTGCAACTGAACTAAAATGAGAAAAACATGACTGATTTCGACTATAGTCTGTACACATAGGTACAAATGAAAGGAGTGTTCACCGTAGTACTTATTTATTGGGTACTGACCTACTGACCCGAAGACATAACACGAACTAAACCTTAACAGGCTTATTTAAATTCACATAAACTTCGCCAGCGTGTTTTAACGCCTTACAACGCCATCTAGTTTGGTTTTATGGAACTACAGTACCTTAATACAAAATTACTAATACATAGTCGTTAAGGTACATTTTAATCACTAATTTGCAATCCCCGCTTGGCAGGTTAGTATTGAATGTACAGTTTGCATTATTTAATTACATGTTATTATAATTAAATAACTTGTTTAGGTCTCCGGGGCTAATTAAGTACCTAAACTTGAAACGACTTGGGGCAGAAATGAGCCGTCTCCTTTATCCCGAAAAATAACGGGAACGGGAAATACGCGAGTAAAAGCGTGATGCACTGTTAATTAATAATATTAGTACGTTTTCGAGGTTTGTTAATCAATCACGTCGTAGCGTATGAACGGATCTAGTTGAAATTTGAAACACGGTTATATTAAACTCTGAAAGAAAACATAGGCTACTTTTTACTCCGGGAAAATTACAGAAATGGAAACTGCGCGTTTTAAATCTCGGGGCGCTGTTGTTACGACATAATCTTGTGTATTTATGGCGTTTCTTTGATAAGTACAACGATAATAGGCTTGTTTCCACTAAGAATGAATCGCATGGATTAGAGGTTCTTACTATTGATTAAGATATGGAGATTTCAAAAATAAAACAGTTTATTATAAATACGTAAAGATTATTAATATTTTTAGAAAAGAAAATCTTAAAAAATAGGCATTGTGTCACGTGACAGTGAACGCCAATCAGAAAATATGACGTCACGCCGTGCTACAAATCACTTGACATCATTAATGTTGTTGACATTTTCATTGATCAAATATAATTATTTTTTATTTTTATTCATTCTTCGCCATGGATACTAGTTCTTTAGCCGCTTTACTGAACTAGTTTTTTATTGTTTTACCACTATTTTTGAGGAAAATTATCAGTTTTTTTACATTTACTTTACTAAGATTATACTGTGTCAAAGACTTTCATCAAAATGATCTTCACAAAAATATATTCTTGATTTAGTGGGCATCATTCCTCCTCGCAAGCGTTTGCCACTTTTTTCGCAATTGTGGATCGTTTGGAACATAGATGAATAATTTATTTGGCGTATTTATACTTGTGCTTGTACACTGAGGCACTATGCAGTTCTTGTAATACGAGGGATTCATTTTAAAATAAAAACATTGACAATGTCCTTACACAAACACATATGTTTGCCACGACGTGACGTCATTCAAAACGCCATGACAGTCTGGAGCGTTTTTGTGCAGAAATTTGTTTGATTTTTTGAAATGCAAAATACATATTGTAAATGTAAGTTTTTTTCAAAAATATAGATGTTTCGGAATAATATAAACATTAAGCTATATTATTAACCAGTTTTTAAAATTTAGTACACAAGCCTATTGTGGTTGGCAATATTTTGTGATTTTTTTCCCTAAGCGTTGGCAGAATTTGGCAGGATTTTACTTTTTACCCGCAGTATGGCAGAATCCGTGATTTAGAGATGGTCACTCTGAAGTTATGTCAGTTTGTCAGTAGTCAGCCCGTCGCCTTTTGGTTACGTTAATTCGCTTCATGCCAAATTTGTTTTCGTAGATTAGAAACACGCCCAAGCTTTAAAAACTAGAATTTCGGTTAAATAAGTATGATAATTTTATCCAAAAGTATAATAATTTATTATTAGTTTGTGGTAAGTACAAAATACTCCGAGATGTCTGTGAGCGCGAGTGCAGAAAACCTTTCAACGGAAGCACAAGTAAGTTCGGTATTCAAACTGCTCTTTTGTTACACTTTTATACAAATTTGGAAATGGAAGTAAAATTTTATAAGTTTGACATTTAGAGTGTGATAACAATTCGTAAATGGTCAGTTATCCTAAACCTAAGTTATAGTGCAACGATTTATGAGTCATTTCATAGGGCCTAATACGGAAACTGTGACCGAAGCAGTCACATCCGCATTGTCTATCACTAATATGTAACTCATCTGTTTTACGGCCTATTACTTCGCCTATTATTGAAATGAGAACCTAGGGCTGTCTGTTTTGGGCTTATGAAACTGGAGATGACATGTATATATGAATGAAACTGGAGATGCTCTGTGATGTGGTTGATGTATATGATGAACAGACTGCCCTGGTTCATTCAGATTTGTGCTAGTAGTCTGTTATGAAACATGTTGCTTTCCACTAGGTACTACAAACTTTCTACAACTACTTTGGTTTTAATTGTTACTTTTAACTAATGTACATAATACTGCTGTTTTTGTAGGTACTTACTGGTGACATTTTTTTATAAATATCTAATATGCATCATCAGGACTACTAAGATTTTTAAAATAAATATCTGAAGCATTTGTTTTATGTAACATCTATTCTTTATTTAATCTACTAGTGACCTGCGTCAGATTTGCATGGACTTAATTGTATTAATGCTGTTTTGCTCAAAATGACTTTCGTAAATAAGCCTTTATTTCTCGTAAAAAGTAAAGGATAAAAATGGTTATTGTGGGTAAGACCTAAGAGAAACATATATACCATTGTGGAGAGACGAACTTTTTAGCATTCCATGGATTCACAGTGCGGAGCCGGGTCCATCGTGTTTTATGGAATTTTTTAAGGTGGACAATACTTATTGCAGTATATGTTTTTGATCTATCTCATAGGGTTCAGCCAGTGTTTGCAAAGTAAGCCCAAAAATGTGTTGATTTATGATATCACCTCTGAAATTATCAGTATTTCTGTATGTATGTATTATACATATAAATCTTTTTCGTGTGACGTTACTTGTGAGTACGATTTTTACTCACGAGTGACGTTGCGACCCCCCACTCTCGAAGTTTGATGGTCTATATCTTTGACGATTTTAATATTATGAAAAAACAAAAAATATGTGTCCAATATTTTACCATGATCTAGCTGACATACTAATTAGGATGGTGTATTTTTGACCCAGTCCGGTACCCTTTTGTGGCATTGAATTTTAACAACATTTAACGTAGTACCCTAATCTTGCATTGTTGCATATACAGTGTAAACGCCATGTAGCATCATTTTATTTAACGATAAACTGCTCTAAGTGTCAAAATTACTAGGCTTTGGTTGGGTTAGCTTGTGTTCCATACAATGATTAACTCTATTTAGCATTACACCCATTCTCAATAACATTGATAATGTCGAAAATGAACAACAAAAAGTACCTTTTATTTTGTTGCCAAAATTAGTAAAAACTGCACTGTTGTGCTTATTCTTTTGTAACTGTATTATCCTTGGCAATAAACTTAACTACTGGCTTCATACATACCAAACTTTCTCAAAAATCCTCTCTTTTGTTTGCACACAAATTTGAAATTTGGATGGCTTGCACATGTAGACTGCAAGTTTTTTTTTTTTCCGTGTTGATCTGCTTTCAGTTCAGTGTTTGCTATAAGCAGATAGTTTGTGTGGCAATGTGATGGTGAGTGTGTTTATGTCTTTTTTCTTAAGATTTTTTATTAAGATTTTCTTTGGGTAGCTTCTTGTCGTTAGACCAGCAGCAAGTGTGTTTGGATGGTTTTCTAGGCGCGTTTGATATCTCGTTGTGGGGCAAGAATTACCTCCTAGATAGTGCTCATTTTTAGGTGTTTGTGAGTGTGCATTTCTGAGTTTGTTATATACCATGGTAAATGTGCTATTGATCTTAGTAGCACATTCTGCATTATTTGCAGAATTGCAATATTTGAGTTACAAGCAGTTCCCCAAAGCTAAATTCCATACATCCAGGTTGGTTTCAAAATGGATTTGTATATTAGAAGCATGTTGTCTACTGCAAGATATGAATTAAAAAAATCAACAAAATTACTGGTGCAACTAAAGATGTGAGACGAAAATACGCAATAGCATTAGCTAGAAAAACAAAAATACAATTCTTATTTTAAAATAAGAATTGTATTTTTGTTTTTCTAGTACAATTTTTTCTTCTTTCCATTTAACAACAACTCTATAAATGTCTAAATATGCAGTCCCTTGAGTGTCATAATATAGAGTTTACACTATATTTTGTGAGGTTATTATGATATTTCTGTATAGAATTTTTAGGTTTCTCAAGTTCTTAGTTGGCCAAGTTAAGCACTACTTAAGTAAATATTGGTTTACATTATGACATTCCACACATAATACCATCTAACTCCATACTAAGCTAAGAGTGTATGGAAGCTAGCTAGCTGAAATAATACTTCAATAGTTGTAATTATAACAATTATTATACGTTAAACACCCAGACACAGAACGAATATCTGCACTGGGTGGGAATGGAATCCATGACCCATGGCTTTGTAGGGACACTTACGACCAACTAAGCCACGAGGCCAGTCAACTTCACATATCAAGTAAAGTGTATCAAGTAACACAGTTTGTATTCATAATGGATGTGTCTGGCTCAGAAACTATGTGACTTTTTCATCAAGGTTCATATTATATTTCAGTATTACAGACTGAGATAAAAAAGGCAATTGTTTTATTACAAACTGCAGTGGTGCTACTCTTGCAGAATGGTAAAATTATGTATAAAGATAAAGATAGCCTTTATTTCTAGAGTATTGGCTACATTTTTACAAGTATATATTTATTCAAATTTTATAATTTACACCAGGGATGTAACGGAGGTGATCTTATCGGAACCGAAGTCGGAGTCGGAGTTTTTAAATTTGATTTATCGGAGTCGGAACCGGAGTCGGAGGTCAGAAGTAGTGGTAGGAGAGAGATTTTTATTTCAGGACAAATAAAACATTCATTCAAACTTTTCATTGTTTTGTTTCATGAAATATCACAAAAAATGAAAAAAAAATGGAATTATCAAAAATAAACAAAAAAAACAATTGATTGAATCCCAAAGTACCATCAAGTTTTGTTTTACCCACTACTTCTAGTGAGTACGGTTTCCGCACTTAGTCCTTGATTTGGACCATTGTACGTTGACCATGGGCTGTTATTCCATCCAGCCCAATTCCTTCCAGAAGCAGATCAGACTTCCCATTCTCCTCAGTGTGTCCACAAGGGATCTCGGTGATCCTAGTGTTACTTCTCGTATTTCGGCGACGTTTGTGCATTCGAGTAGCACATGTGCTACCGTTTCTTCAGCCGCCATGCACGCCCTGCATAGAGGACTGTCTGTGACACCTATTGTGTGAAAGTGTTTATTGAGTGAGCAGTGTCCGGTGATGGTCCCTACCACCAGGCGCAGGCTTTTTCTGTCCAGCCGCAGAAGGCGCTTGGGCAGTCTATTGTCTAGAGACGGCATTGCCATCTTTGATTGCCCGCAGCCTGGTGTCAAGGTCCACCATCTCTCTGCCTGTGTGTGTGTTCGTTCCTGTAGCCATCTACGTAGCTGATTAAATGGGATTGGCACGATGGGTTCGGGACCGAAGACCGTCATGTTTGATCCCCTTCTGGCTAGTTCGTCAGCCGCATCGTTGCCCAGTGATCCACTGTGTCCCTTTATCCATTGCAGTGTTATTTTATTACCATATGGTACTGCAGCTCGCTCCAGTGCTTTATGGCACTCAAGTATTAGTCCGGAGGTGAAGTTTTGTTTGTTTAAGGATTGGAGGACTGAGGCGCTGTCGGAGACTATGCGAATATGCATATCCTTGACCTGCCTAGTTTCTATGGCATGTGCCGCCCGGATAATGCCTATGCATTCCGCCTGATAGACGGTGTTCAGCATTCCCAGGGGACTGGAGATATTTATGTTCAAATCGTTCGAGAAGACTCCAGCGCCTGTGCCAGAGCTTGTTTTCGATCCATCAGTATAGATTCTTAGCTCTATTAGGCCAGAGCAGTCATGCTGCTCTTCGGTGAGTTGTATTTGGTAGTGTTTTTCCAGACAGTATGTTTTCGGGATTCTGTCATTGGGTGAGGATACCATGGGTTGCCATTTAGTGATATCCTCTTTTATCCGTGTGTGTCTAATTCTGGGATCTTTACTTAGAGTGCCGGCTATGTTGAGTCTAAGGGCAGCTAGTGCCGCCTCCTCTTGCACAATAAAATGTAGAGGTGGTA
Source organism: Ectropis crepuscularia (assembly GCA_963693475.1). Lineage (NCBI taxonomy): Eukaryota > Metazoa > Arthropoda > Insecta > Lepidoptera > Geometridae > Ectropis > Ectropis crepuscularia. The sequence continues at coordinate 35,285,362 of OY856338.1, forward strand.
GTCCGAGCATTGCCTGCAGAGCGGCAGTGGGTGCAGTTCTCATGCTACCAGTTATGGCTACACAAGCTAGCCTCTGCAGTTTTTCAAGATGTTGTTGGGCTGTGACTAGGTCTGTCCTGGGCCACCAGACCAAGGAACCGTATGTAATAATGGGTCTAATGACTGTGGTATATAGCCAGTGAGTGATCTTGGGGCTGATGCCCCAGTTCTTTCCAAGAAGGCGCTTGCATTGCCACATGGATATGCTGGCTTTTGTTGTGATGTAATCTATGTGTTTTGCCCAACTCAGCTGCTTGTCCAAATATACGCCCAGGTATTTGGTCTCGGTTGAGAGGGTTAGGATCTTGTCAAAGAAACGTGGTAGCCGTAGTGGTGCTAATTTTCTTTTTTTTGTGAAGAGAACAAGCTCAGTTTTGTTTGGATTTACCGCTAGTTGATATTCATTGCACCAGTTCTCTACTATTTTTAAGGCTTGGCGCATGAGATCACATAGGGTGTTTTCGTGGGTGCCATTTATTATTATTGTTATATCGTCAGCGTATCCTACTGTGAAGAAGCCTTGGTCATTTAGCCGTTTGATGAGGCTGTTCACAACAAGGTTCCATAGTAGTGGAGAGAGAACGCCTCCTTGAGGGCAGCCTCTCGCCACAATGGCCCTTGTGGTGTCATTTACCGTGACTTGTACAGCCCTTAGTTTGAGCATGTTGGTGATCCATCCACCTAGTGTTCGATTCACACCGTGTCCCTCTAGGGCCGTGCTGATGTTATGAAAAGTGGTTTTGTCGAAGGCGCCTTCTATGTCAATGAAGACCGCCAAGGATGAGCATTTGTGGTCTACCGCGCATTCGATCTTTGAAACTACACTGTGTAGCGCAGTTTCTGTTGATTTGCCGGTGGTATATGCGTGTTGTTGTTTGTGAAGTGGTTTTTCTTTTAGGGGTCCGTCGCGGATGTAGCGATCACAGAGTCTTTCAAGAGTTTTCAGCAGAAAAGATGTCAGGCTTATAGGTCTATGGGCTTTTGGTTGTGTGTAGTCGGGTTTGCCTGGTTTGGGAATGAAAATAACTTTCACCTCGCGCCATGCTTGTGGTACATACCTATGCGCTATGCAGGCTCGATATACTTTCACCAGCCATGGTGTTAGGGAATCTAAACCCCATTGTAATAAAGCTGGGAAAATTTCATCTAGGCCTGCAGATTTGTATGGTTGGAAAGTTTTGACTGCCCATTTTATCCGGTTTTCTGTTACTATAGTGTTGGCTGTGAACCTGTCTTGATCGGTAGGTGTCCATACCGGTTCATTTGCCCATGTTCTGTCCCCAGAGAGGATACAATCTGGGAAATGCGTGTCAAGAAGGACTTTGCTGGTGTCATGATCTGTCATTGTATAAGAGTTATCAGGTTTTTTCAGCATGCCAAGGGTGCGATCCTTATCAGTTGATAGGATCTTCTTTACCCGTGCTGCTTCATTGTTTGATTCGATGTCTTCACAGAAATTTCGCCATGCTGTTCTTCTGGCGGCTCTGGTTTGTTTTTTGAAAGTGTGCAGCGTTTCTTTGTATAAGTCCCAGTCTTCAGTGAGTCTTGAGTTTTTAGCTTTGTTAAATTGTTTGCGTAGTGCACTTCTGAGCTTACTTAACTCAACATTCCACCAGCGGTTTCCCTTACCTTTGGTGTTAGGTGTTTTTAGTTTGCAGCTTGCCTGATACGCTTCGATTATAAAGTTTGAGAGCTTTGTAACGGTTTCTTCTAGTTGTATGGGATCTGTTAAATTAGAAGGTGTTAAGTGTTCGTCTAGTAATAATGATAAAAGGTGTTTGTATCTTGGTATGTTGGTTCGACGCGGATTTCGCTTTGGTGTAGGTTTATTTGTTATGGCTAGTAATTTGAATCGAATTCTTCTGTGGTCTGAACAAGAAGGTTCGTTAGATACGCGCCACTTTGAAATTAGTTCAGTTGCTTTCTCGGTAGCTAAAGTTAAATCTATAATTGTTTGACTACGGCGTGTGACCCAAGTGGGTTCTGAACCGCGGTTGATAATGTTAAGGTTAGTGGAGAATAAATATGTGCATAATACCTCTCCTCTAGTGTTAGGCACTTCACTGCCCCACAGTGGGTGGTGAGCGTTTGAGTCCGTGCAGATGATCAGCTCCATGTTGGTGCCCAAAGTACCATATAAAGTATGTTAAATGAACAAAAGTTTTCAAACAAATTAAATTAAATACATTGACACCAAAAGTGTGTATTTGTACTTCATGAACATAAGCTTTGAAGCTGTCTCAGTCTAAGATATTTCTTAAGAGTGCGCCTAATGCCAGGAAAAAATCTGATTTCACCCGCGCGAGGCCCTTCTTAATATGATATGCATAAAGTCGAGAATAGCATGACACAGCTTGGAGCGGAAATCAATATTAAATCAGGAGTCAATTTTTGACCAAGTTTTATTTAATTACTCAATAATTAAACATACATTTAAAAAGTGTTCGGTCTAATATTTATTCTGTGGTTCGGTTACTTTAATTGAACGTAAAATTAGAAATTTTATTATCAAAAAATAATGTGGGGTCATCGCTGATAATTTCGAGTACATGAATTAAAATAGTTTTTTCAGGTGCCATTTTAATTTTTTTCTGTAAAAAAATCAGGGTAGTGATTCTGAAACCATTCGGTTGCATCCAACACGGAATCTCATCTCTCGGTCTTTGTCATGCTAAACAGACAAAGACCGAGAGATGAGATTCCGTGTCGGATGCAACCGAATGGTTTCAGAATCGCAACGCTGATCTATTTTTAAAATCATATTTGGTTATTGTGCTTTTTAGGGTTCCGTAAAACGTAAAAACGGAACCCTTATAGATTCGTCATGTCTGTCTGTCTGTCCGTATGTCACAGCCACTTTTTGCCGAAACTATGATAACTACACTGTTGAAACTTGGTAAGTAGATGTATTCTGTGAACCGCATTAAGATTTGAACAAAATAATAAAAAAAAAGATAAACTAGGGTTGCCCCCATACTGAGAACTGAAACTCAAAAAAATTTTTTTCACCAAACCTACACGTGTGGGGTGTCTATCGATAGGTCTTCAAAAATGATGTTGAGGTTTCTAAAATCATTTTCGTCTACACTGAATAATTTGCGCAAGAGACACTTCCAAAGTGGTAAAATGTGTGTGTGTGTCCCCTCTAACTTCTAAAGTAAGAGAATGAAAAATCTAAAAAAAATATTTGATGTACATTACTATGTAAACTACCAACGAAAATTAGTTTGAACTCGATCTGATGAGTAGTTTTTTTTTAGTACGTCATAAATACACTATTATTCGAAGTATCTCGATAACTTTGATCGAAGTTGAAACTTCGTTGAAGTTGTAACTTTGATCGAAGTTGAAACTTCGATCAAAGTTACAACGAAATACAAGAACTATGTGTACTATTTATATTATGTTACTTGCTGCAATGGAACCCTTCATGGGCGAGTCCAACTCGCACTTGGCCACTTTATTCTTGATTGTACCCACACGTCAATATTTTTTTGTGATAGTTTTTAGTTTCTTAACATCAGTGAGTGGCGTCGAAAATGTCCTTTTTTCGTTTTCTGGCACTAGGCGCCCCCTTGTAGATTAAATCGACGCTACCAAAAAGGTATTCGCTCGCTACTGAGCCTGGTGGACACGATATTATTGGCGGAAATTTAATATAAGGTCATTTAGTATACTTTTCATTACAATCGTGCGCGGGAGATTCCCTGCGCGACATGTTCCTGCGAAACTGTTCGTTACTGTCGGCGCAGGGCGCCGCCGCTTAGTTATGCTTCGACATCCGATTAACCTCCGATTCAAAAGTTTCGGAACCGGAGTCGGAACCGGAGGTGTAAAACTAATCGGAACTTCCGACATAACGGAGCCGGAGTCGAAGCTCCGTAACATCCCTGATTTTACACCCAGTTTGTCTTTCGACATAGGCCTCCTCCTAGTTTTTCCATTCCTCTCTGTTAGCCGCCTTCCTCGTCCATGTTGTTCCCGCAGTCTTGTTCACATCATCCTCCCACCTGCATTTTTGCCTCCCTCTTTTCCTCTTTTTTCCTTGATACCATACCAGTGAGTCACCTTTTAAGACCACTTTTTGTATGTGGGGCATTCCATAGTGACTGGTGGGACATTTGACTCCAGAATCTCTAATGTTTAGACCTATAACTTTGTATTTTGATCAAATAGACAGAGACAAACTTCTTAGCATTCCATGGATACTGTGCGGGGGCCGGGTCCATCGTGTGGCAGAGAAAGAAATCCCAAGTAGATCCCGAGACTTGTGACACGGGCGTAGGTTTAAGGGACCCCTTTCTGACGTACATCAACACTCACCTTCCCTACTCGTGTTTCTCTCCCTGCTCAGCCAAATCCGATATAAACCTACTAGTGCAGCTTTAGATACTCATTCTAGTATAGAACTTACTGCACTTCTGGAGAATCCAAGGTCTTTCAGCAAGTTATAGAGAGAATTTGCTCTGAGAAATACCTCTCGCTGCTCCTACTTTTACAGCATATAAATTAACTACATAGTTATTTTTTGTAAATTCGTTTAGAAGGTCGTAATACTTATTGTTTCATCGCGTGGTCTCCAGATTTCCTTTTTTGTTCATCTTAAAAGCAAAAAAAAGCAATGAAAACAACATTTATGAAAAAACATAGAACAGGGCTAAAAGCTGGTTAGAAATGTTTAGAATAATCCATATCAAGTTTTACAAAATTGTCCCTCCAGTCAATGTGACTGGTAACTGTAAAGGTACAAGTTCGTGCTGAGACCGCGACGCGAGACCGCGACAGGAGACGCGACCAGAGACCGCCACAGGCACTTGACGTTATAAAATTCTATGGTTCTCCGGTCTCCTGTCGCGGTCTCGGTGCGAACTTGTACCCATGTTTGGCTACCGTAAGAGAGGCATGGTGTTATGCAAATGTTCATAATTTTCCCTTTGTCTGGCAAATTAATGAAGTCATGAAAAATAAAGATATGCCTGACAAATTATGGATGGTTATTTATAAAAGTAGCTTAAATTATTGCAAGGTCCATACTACCATGCCTAGGTTTGTATTTCAATTGGATAATCTGCAAAAGGTTGACATTTGCCATTTAACACGGGAATGCGGTAAGCATCATGGGGACCTTTGAACCAGGAGCATTTCGGGATAGGCTATTTGGAGATTAGTTTTAGGTTGAAATTGACTAATTTTATGACATACATTTAGTCTTTTACTTCATCTGTTTCAACTTCTGCAGTTTGTAATCCCACTCCGAAGGCACATTATAAATGACATATTAGAAAAGTGTCATTAATTTGAGTGTGTATTAATTTCTTCTGAGTAAGCGTAACGTAAGAGTAACCCCATTCTAAGTGAACATTTTTGTTAAACATCAAGTGAGATGGGATAGAAGACACATTTCTGTTAAACATAAAATCTATACAAATTAATAAAACTGTAGTGCCTGTTTGTGATTCCAAATTATGATTCACTAAATGCTCATAAAATAAACATTATTTTTACTGGCAGATAACTGAAGGTATAAGGAGTAACAAAGGCTATGTTTAATTAAAATAAAATAAAGCACCAAGAAAACAAAATAAGTACAACAGCAATGGTTTACAGCAGGAACTGGCCTGAGGATGCTATTTCGGTCTGGCTATCTATATTAGTCTTTCACACGATGGACCCGGCACCCGCACGGTGAATCCATGGAATGCTAAGAAGTTCGTCTCTAACTCTTTCACACTGGACAAATGGATAGTGAAAGACAATATCAGTTAAACAGACAATTACCTATCATTTCATTTTTCAACACTGAATGATATCGTCATTTCAGTTAATGTGCTGGTCGCTTGTCAATAATTATTTAGAAAAAATGTACCTATATAACATTCAATATTCCAGGTACAACACAGGTTACCCTTTTGGGCATAGCTAGTGACACACATTGTACCTATAAATAATGTCATAACTAATGCGAAAACAAACTCTTCGAAGCCACAAAACAGTCACTATAATAGAAGACAAGGTACAAACCATACTTAGTCCAGCAACACACACATTGACACTTGACACACATCACATGATATCTAGAATGGCTGAAAATAGAATGACATCTGTTTCAGACAAACATGTGTCTTATCATGTGTTTGTACAAAGCAATAATAATAATTTGTTAGTAGTGGTAGGACTCTTAGCAGAGTCCGCCTGGGGAAGTACCACACCTTTGCCAAATATTCTACCGCCAAGCAGTAATGTGCAAACATTACTGTGTTCCGGTTTGAAGGGCAATGATTCCAGAGAAATTACAGGGCTTAGAGACATAATATCTTAGATCTCTGGGTGACGAGCGCAGTGCAGTGCTAGGTAATGATTTGGACTATCATGTTCCAATAGCTGCGTGTTACTGTGCTGTTATGTGGCAGGCATATTGCTTACCATCAGGCACATGACGTGCTCGTCTCGTCACTCTGTGATTTAAAAAAAAAAAAAAAATAAGCAACCCACTAAATGTTCCCACTGCTAATAGGGTTCAGGGACTCTTTTGCTAGCAGAATGTCAAGACCATACATACATATTCCACCATGCTGGCCCGGTGTGGGTTGCCAGATGGCGCATACCATCGAAAAATCCTTGGAACTTGCTGGTTTCCGCACTATATTTTTCTTCATCATTTTAATGAAATATTTATGACTGGCTTTAGCTAGTGGTCATAACATACACAATACATACATTTTATTTGGAAAGATACTCAGCGTTGCTAGCAGAATTCGAACTTACCGCTGCCCTGTTGTGAATCACATTTTCTAGCCACTGGGCCACCACGGGTCTGATTTACAATGATCAATCAAGGAAAAAAAAACTATTATATATATACAATCAATATATATACAATATATACAATCACAAATTAAAAACTCCCAAATTATGTTTTCAATACATATTGGCAATATGTATTGAAAACATCACAAGATTTTTCTATGACAAATTTGTAATAGTTCTTTATAACAATGGTAGTTAGGTGTACGCTGACTGCATTGTGATAAAGCTACGTTTGTGTTAAAATACTTGAATTTGCAGTTGCAATTTCCAAAGAGCCCGAAGATTAATGTAGCCTGTATTTACGAGTTGGGTGATTGATTGCAGAGCTGCGACGGCGGCTCGATGTGTCTGGAGCTAGCGCTTGAAGGCGAGCGGCTGTGCAAGGCCGGGGACTGCCGCGCGGGTGTGGCGTTCTTCCTCGCGGCGCTACAGGCCGGCACCGACGACCTGCGAACTCTCTCCGCCATCTACTCTCAGCTCGGCAATGCATACTTCTACCTCGCCGACTACAACAAGGCCATGCAGTATCATAAACACGACCTCACGCTCGCCAGGTAATGTTTACACGACACGGGTAGCTTTACCAGACGTCCGGCGAAAGATGGACAATGATTACCTCTAGTCGACGCGGGTAACGTTATCAGGCCTCGAGAAAAAGTCGGAAATTAGAAATTGTTCGGCTTTTTGAAAGCATGTTTGATCAAAATAAAGATGTCCGGCTTTTGTTAGGCTATTCACTTTTCGCAAACGAACACGAAGTGGCGTACATGGTCCAGTGCATCGGCAGCCCGCAGTCTTCATTCTTTTTTTTATCCAAACCTATTAATACTGCGACACAAAATCCTCAATAATGTAGGGTGTCCGAATAACCAAATGTCAGGAAGAAAGCCGCGCCGGCATGGCTTTCTGCAACGAGGTCATGCAATACCATTAGCAGGACCTCACGCTCGTTAGGTAGGTAACCTCTAGCCCACACGGGTAACGTTGTCAGGCGTATTGAGAAAGCTGGACATAGTTAGGCATTTGTTGTATGATTGCGTGTCCGGCTAAAATACACGGTTCTAGCTTGTCCAGGTTCTGTTAGGCTATTCACTTTTCACAAATGAGCCCAGTAAAATTTTTGCAATATGCTGACCCCCATTTGCCGAACATTCCAGTGACGTGGTCATACACGAACCGATCTCGCTGCCATGGACACATCCCGACTTGCGACCTGCAGCCTGGGACCGCGTCCAGGGCAGTCAGGGCCGGATTAAGGTGACGCCAAACTGAAGGAGCGTAAGCGATGTTTACCTATATCTTTGTAGTAGCTGATTATTATTTTTTGTGCAAGTTTGCCTTAAGCTCAAATATCTTGTGGTAATGAATACGAGTCATTTATTTTTATTCACAATGGGAGGCGAAACTACTACAAAAGGTACACAAGTTTTAGAAGATCTTTTTGTTGAACGTAGCTCGAGCAGAAGAAGCGAGCGAAGGGTCAGCAAAGTTTAAGAATGTTTTAAATAGTTTACCTACTAAGGAACGATAACTTCAATTATTGAATTAACCGAAGTAACACTTATATTTGGAAAGTTTGAGTCTTTGTCAAATCGCTACAATGAATTGCAAAATCAGATAGATGTTATACATTTTGATTACTTATATAACGAAATTGATGAGCGAGATGATATCGAACAATTATTATTTATCTCAAATATAGCCACTGCACAAAATAATATACAAAACTAATTAAAGAAGGCAAGATGAAAGTGTTAACAATGATTTAAAACACATAACACTTGTCATCTGCCCAATGTATTGGCGATTATCAAAACCCATTAGTATTCAAATTACCTCAGATACATATTGTGAAATTTGATGGATCTTACTTCCGATGGCTCGAGTTCCGAGTCTCATTTTTGTCTTTAATACACAATAACGACCGCATGGCGCCCATTCATAAGTATTATTATTAATTATCCTACTTAATAGGGGACGCGGTGCGCTTCATTTTTTGTTTTCTCCCCACTTTAGCCCCCCCCCCCCCCTTTTTCGCACCTATTGAAAGTGTTACAAAAGCGCCAAATTTCTTATAAAACGCGTCATGAGCAATGCTCATTTATCATTTAACCTTCGAAAAAAATACGACTCATTTCGCACAAGTAGAATCGATATTAGACAGCCATCCGCTATGTCCTTTATCCTCGTTACCTCATCCCTTTGCCTTACGCCTGGAAACTTTCTGATAGACCGTGCTCTCAATGCGCTACCGTCGCCAAAAATAGAAGACTGCAAATTTATCAAAATATTTGGAAGAGACGACAACACGGATACATAGCGTAAATAGAAGACCTAACTCTTCAAATCCAAATATTGGAGATTTGGCCCAAATACAAAAAGACACGTTCCACCTCTCTGTTGGAGGCTTGGCCGCATTTCAAAATTATTTTACTGACTCAAAGACAAAAAATCCTGGATCGCTGACCTCCAGAGGATGCATTCGCTGCCTATTATTCCGCCTGACAATCAATATTCGTTACTAATTATAAGGCACCTTCAGTGCATTTCTATACGTCAAGACGTTATATCACTCTATAATATCCGGTCACCAAAACACGCACAAGCTTTTGTTGCCAAATATTTTCTTCAATATAAGCTGTGAAAGTCGGTTGAAAGTTCTATTTCGACGAGTCCATCTGGATCCATCTAGTATGCGTAATACGATATCAGGGCGAGCGTGCCGGATTATCCAAACACATGGGCACCTACGGTACGTGAATAATTATTCTGTATTCTCTTGATGTCATTAATCTTTTGGGGCTATAATAATTTCCAAACTCGAGGAGTGCAAATTTTTGACACAAAACGTTTATGTGGTTGGTTGCACGGTGCTTGTGACGAAGCTCGAAGTACATTGGCAAAATCCGGTAATCTCTTAAAACGGCTGAATCGATTATGACGGGATTTTCACTACTAGATAGCTGATGATCTAATGCTTAACTTAGGCTAATCTTATTTGAGAAAAATAAACAAGGTTTCTCGAAATAACACCTTAAAACGTGCGTGAAACCGCATAACTAGTCTCATATAAACTTGCTTGAGGCCCGTTCTGGCTTCGCTCGAATATTGTCATATAAAGACCAGTAATCGAAATAAAAACTGTCCTATGTTTCAAGTTGAATAAACTGCTACGGTGTGCAAATTTGATTAAAATCGGTTAAGTAGGAGTCCATCGCGGAAAAGCAACGTGACGAGTAATTTATATAGAGGTACGAGTATATTAAGGTAGAGACTACATAGGGTCCAGTAGTGCTGCGTGCAGCGAAGTTCGGAATCATACCTTTAAAACACGCAAATGGTGGTTTCAGGACGATGAACGACAAGCTGGGCGAGGCGAAAGCGTCGGGCAACTTGGGCAACACGCTGAAGGTGATGGGCAAGTTCTCCGAGGCAGTCCAGTGTTGCCGACGGCATTTGGAGATCGCTCGCGCTCTGGGCGACCGCCTCAGCGAGGGCCGTGCGCTGTACAACCTGGGGAATGTGTACCACGCGCAGGGGAAGCAACTGGCGCGCGCCGCCGACCCCGCCCGCTGCCCGAGCGACGCGCGCGACGCGCTCATGCAGGCGCTCGCTTACTACGAGTGAGTGTACAGCCAGCCCTTATTACCTTACAGCGGCTTCTCTCTACGACCTACCTGACTAGAACAATTTATCCCTACAACCTGTCTGACTAGATCGGTTCTACTCTACGACCTGCCTTACAAGAACAATTCGTGACATAACCTACCCACTAGAACAGTTCCTCTCTACGAACTGCTTGACTGGAACAGCTCTCTATGACCTGCCTAACTAAAACAGATTTTCTCTACAACCTTCTCTAGGTAGGCATACCTAGAGACACCTTTTCTCTACGACCTGCCTAACTAGAGCAGCTTCGCTCTACGACCTGCCTGACTAGAACAGCTTCTCTCTACAACCTGCCTAACTAGAACAGTTTCTCTCTACGACCTGTCTGACTGGAACAGTTCTTCTCTACGAGCTACCGGACCAGAACAGTTCCTTTCTACGACCTGTCTGACTGGAACAGTTTCTCTCTACGACCTGCCTGACTAGTACAGTTCCTCTCTACAACCTGCCTGACTAGAACAGTTTCTCTGTACAACCTGCCTGACTAGTACAGTTCCTCTCTACGACCTGTCTGACTGGAATAGTTTCTCTCTACGACCTGCCTGACTAGAACAGTTTCTCTCTACGACCTGTCTGACTGGAACAGTTCTTCTCTACGAGCTACCGGACCAGAACAGTTCCTTTCTACGACCTGTCTGACTGGAACAGTTTCTCTCTACGACCTGCCTGACTAGTACAGTTCCTCTCTACAACCTGCCTGACTAGAACAGTTTCTCTGTACAACCTGCCTGACTAGTACAGTTCCTCTCTACGACCTGTCTGACTGGAACAGTTTCACTCTACGACCTGCCTGACTAGAACAGTTTCTCTCTACAACCTGTCTGACTGGAACAGTTTCTCTCTACGACCTGCCTGACTAGAACAGTTTCTCTCTACGACCAGCCTGACTAGAACAGTTTCTCTATACGACCTGCCTGACTAGTACAGTTTCTCTGTACGACCTGCCTGACTGGTGTAGTTCCTCTCTACGACCTGCTTGACTGGAACAGTTCCCTCTCCATGACCTGTCTGACTAGAACAGTTCTTCTCTACGACCTGCCTGACTAGAACAGTTCCTCTCTACGACCTGTCTGACTAGCACAGCTTCTTTCTACGACCTGCCTAACTAGAGCAGCTTCTCTCTACAACCTGTCTGACCGGAACAGTTTCTCTCTACGACTTGTCTGACAAGAGCAGCTTCTCTCTACAACCTGCCTATCTAGAACAACTTCTCTGTACGACCTGCTTGACTAGTACAGTTCCTCTCTACAACCTGTCTGACTAGAACAGCTTCTCTGTACGACCTGCCTGACTAGAACAGCTTCAATACTCGACGATCTGCCCGACAAGATCGTCGTGCTCACATGACAAATTAGTAAGTAGGAGCTAGATGTTGATCTTTAGACTTAGACGCGTCTTGACACCCATGGTCCCCCGCAATGGGTCAGGTCTGTGTCTATGGTACCATCAAATACCACTTTTCGGCTGTAGAGGATATCGGAAGCACAGCCATACCGACGGTCATCCGCCCGCCTCGGCCTCCACCCCATAGCAGCGAAGACTACCCCCAAAATCGCGGTCTACTTAGTTGAGCTGAACCTATATACTGGAGTTTTGTTTATAGTGGTAGGACTCTTTGCAGAGTCTGCCTGGGGAAGTACCACACGTTACCAGTTCTTATTACCTTACAGCGGCTTCTCTCTGCGACCTTCCTGACTAGAACAGTTCATTTCTACGACCTGCCTCACTAGAACAGTTCATCTCTTCGACCAGCCTGACAAGAACAATTCCTCTCTACGACCTGCCTGACTAGAACAGCTTTTCTCTACAACCTGCCTACCTACAGACACCTTTTCTCTACGACTTGCCTAACTAGAGCAGCTTCTGTCTACAACCTGCCTGACTAGAACAGCTTCTCTGTACGACCTGCCTGTCTAGAACAGGTTCACTACTCGACGATCTGCCCGACAAGATCGTCGTGCTCACATGACAAATTAGTAAGTAGGTGGTAGACGTTGATCTTAGACTTAGACGCGTCTTGACACCCATGGTCCCCCGCAATGGGTCAGGTCCGCAGGTCTACTACGAAGTCCGATAAACGATATATCGGCCGAACTTATGGACGTTTCAAACCTCGATAGACAATCGGTCGGTTGATCGAATCGGCCGTTTCTTTCGATCCGACCCTCATCCGACCTAAGTCTATAACTTCCGACTGAGATGTATCGATCCGAATGTTTTTCGTGGTAGGCTACAAATCCGATTCAGCTGTCAGTCGGATCCGATCATTCGGAGTTTGTTTTCGTAGTAGACCTGCTGTGTCTGTGGTACCATCGAATACTACTTTTCGGCTGATGAGGATATCGGGAGCACAGCAATACCGACGGTCATCTCCCGCCTCGGCATCCAACCCCACAGCAGCGAAGCCCACTCCCAAAATTGCGGTCTACTTAGTTGAGCTGAACCTATACATGTATACTGGAGTTTATTTTATAGTGGTAGGACTCTTTGCAGAGTCCGCCTGGGTAAGTACCAGACCTTACCAGTCCTTATTACCTTACAGCCGCTTCTCTCTATGAACTGCCTGACTAGAACAGTTCCGCTCTACGACCTGTCTAACTGGAACAGTACCTCTCTACGACCTGCTTGACTAGAACAGTTCCTCTCTACGACCTGCCTGACTAGAACAGTTCTTCTCTTTGACCTGTCTGACTAGAACAGTTCCTCTCCACGACCTGTCTGACGAGAAGACATTCTCTCTACGACCTGACTATCTAGAACGGCTTTTCAGTACGACCTGCCTGACTAGAATAGTTCCGTTATACGACTTGCCTTACTGAAACCATTCCCATCTGCGACCTGTCTGGCTAGAACTGTTCCTCTGTACGTTACGACCTGTCTGACTAGAACAGCTTCTCTGTAAGACCTGTTTGACTAGAACAGTTCCTGTCTACAATCTGTCTGACTAGAACAGTTTCTCTTTACGACTTGTCGGACTAGAACAGCTTCTCTCTATGACCTGCGTATCTAGAAAAGCTTCTCTGTAAGACCTTGACTAGTACAGTTCCTCTCTACAACCTGTCTGACTAGAACAGTTTCTCTTTACGACTTGTCTGACTAGAACAGCTTCTCTCTATGACCTGCCTATCTAGAACAGCTTCTCATTACGACCTGTTTGTCTAGTACAGTTCCTCTCTACAACCTGTCTGACTATAACAGTTTCTCTGTACGACTTGCCTGACTAGAACAGCTGCTCTCTACGACTTGCCTGACTAGAACCGCTTCTCTGTACGACCTGCTTGACTGGTACAGTTCCTGTCTACAACCTGTCTGACTAGAACAGTTTCTCTTTACGACTTGTCTGACTAGAACAGCTTCTCTCTATGACTTGCGTATCTAGAACAGCTTCTCTGTAAGACCTGCTTGACTAGTACAGTTCTTCCCTTTGACCTGTCTGACTGAAACAGTTCTTCTCTACAACCTGTCTGACTAGAACAGTTCTTCTCCACGACCTGTCTGACAAGAAGAGGTTCTCTACGACCTGTCTATCTAGAACGGCTTTTCAGTACGACCTGCCTGACTAGAACAATTCCTTTCTACGACCTGCCTGACTAGAACAGCTGCTCTCTACGACTTGCCTGACTAGAACAGCTTTGTAAGACCTGCTTGACTAGTACAGTTCCTCTCTACAACCTGCGTATCTAGAACAGCTTCTCTGTACGACCTGTTTGTCTAGAACAGTTCCTGTCTACAAGCTGTCTGACTAGAACAGTTTCTCTTTACGACTTGTCGGACTAGAACAGCTTCTCTCTATGACCTGCGTATCTAGAAAAGCTTCTCTGTAAGACCTTGACTAGTACAGTTCCTCCCTACAACCTGTCTGACTAGAACAGTTTCTCTTTACGACTTGTCTGACTAGAACAGCTTCTCTCTATGACCTGCGTATCTAGAACAGCTTCTCTGTAAGACCTGCTTGACTAGTACAGTTCCTCTCTACAACCTGCGTATCTAGAACAGCTTCTCTGTACGACCTGTTTGTCGAGAACAGTTCCTCTCTACAACCTGTCTGACTATGACAGTTTCTCTCTACGACTTGCCTGACTAGAACAGCATCTCTCTACGACCTATCTATGTAAAACACCTTCTCTGTACGACCTGCATGACTAGAACAGTTTCTCTCTACGACCTGTCTGACTAGTACAGTTCCGCTCTACGACCTGCTTAACTGGAACAGTTCCTCTCTATGACCTGCTTGACTAAAACAGATCCTCTCTACGACCTGCCTGACTAGAACAGTTCTTCTCTTTGACCTGTCTGACTAAAACAGTTCTTCTCTACAGCCTGTCTGACTAGAACAGTTCCTCTCCACGACCTGTCTGACACGAAGAGGTTCTCTTTACGACCTGTCTATCTAGAACGGCTTTTCAGTACGACCTGCCTGACAAGAACAATTCCTTTCTACGACCTGCCTGACTAGAACAGCTGCTCTCTGCGACTTGCCTGACTAGAACAGCTTTGTAAGACCTGCTTGACTAGTACAGTTCCTCTCTTCAACCTGCGTATCTAGAACAGCTTCTCTGTACGACCTGTTTGTCTAGAACAGTTCCTCTCTACAACCTGTCTGACTAGAACAATTCCTTTCTACGACCTGCCTGACTAGAACAGCTTCTCTCTATGACCTGCCTATCTAGAACAGCTTCTCTGTTCGACCTGCTTGACTAGTACAGTTCCTCTCTACAACCTGTCTGACTAGTACAGTTCCGCTCTACGACCTGCTGAACTTGAACAGTTCCTCTCTATGACCTGCTGGACTAGAACAGATCCTCTATACGACCTGCTTGACTAGAACAGTTCTTTTCTTTGACCTGTCTGACTGAAACAGTTCTTCTCTACGACCTGTCTGACTAGAACAGTTCCTCTCCACGACCTGACTATCTAGAACGGCTTTTCAGTACGACCTACCTGACTAGAACAATTCCTTTCTACGACCTGCCTGACTAGAACAGCTTCTCTCTATGACCTGCCTATCTAGAACAGCTTCTCTGTACGACCTGCTTGACAAGTACAGTTCCTCTCTACAACCTGTCTGACTAGAACAGTTTCTCTGTACGGCTTGCCTGACTAGAACAGCTGCTCTCTACGACTTGCCTGACTAGAACAGATCCTCTATACGACCTGCTTGACTGGAACAGTTCTTCTCTTTGACCTGTCTGACTGAAACAGTTCTTCTCTACGACCTGTCTGACAAGAAGAGATTCTCTCTACGACCTGTCTATCTAGAACGGCTTTTCAGTACGACCTGCCTGACTAGAACAATTCCTTTCTACGACCTGCCTGACTAGAACAGCTGCTCTCTACGACTTGCCTGACTAGAACAGCTTCTCTGTAAGACCTGCTTGACTAGTACAGTTCCTCTCTACAACCTGCGTATCTAGAACAGCTTCTCTGTAGGACCTGTTTGTTTAGAACAGTTCCTCTCTACAACCTGTCTGACTAGAACAGTTTCTCTTTACGACTTGCCTGACTAGAACAGCATCTCTCTACGACCTACCTATGTAAAACAGCTTCTCTGTACGACCTGCATGACTAGAACAGTTTCTCTCTACGACCTGTCTGACTAGTACGATTCCGCTCTACGACCTGCTTAACTGGAACAGTTCCTCTCTATGACCTGCTGGACTAGAACAGATCCTCTATACGACCTGCTTGACTAGAACAGTTCTTCTCTTTGACCTGTCTGACTGAAACAGTTCTTCTCTACGACCTGTCTGACTAGAACAGTTCCTCTGCACGACCTGACTATCTAGAACGGCTTTTCAGTACGACCTGCCTGACTAGAACAATTCCTTTCTACGACCTGCCTGACTAGAACAGCTTCTCTCTATGACCTGCCTATCTAGAACAGCTTCTCTGTACGACCTGCTTGACTAGTACAGTTCCTCTCTACAACCTGTCTGACTAGAACAGTTTCTCTGTACGACTTGCCTGACTAGAACAGCTGCTCTCTACGACTTGCCTGACTAGAACAGCTTCTCTGTAAGACCTGCTTGACTAGTACAGTTCCTGTCTACAACCTGTCTGACTACAACAGTTTCTCTTTACGACTTGTCTGACTAGAACAGCTTCTCTCTATTACCTGCCCATCTAGAACAGTTTCTCTGTACGACCTGTTTGTTTAGTACAGTTCCTCTCTACAACCTGTCTGACTAGAACAGTTTCTCTGTACGACTTGCCTGACTAGAACAGCTGCTCTCTACGACTTGCCTGACTAGAACAGCTTCTCTGTAAGACCTGCTTGACTAGTACAGTTCCTGTCTACAACCTGTCTGACTAGAACAGTTTCTCTTTACGACTTGTCTGACTAGAACAGCTTCTCTCTATGACCTGCGTATCTAGAACAGCTTCTCTGTAAGACCTGCTTGACTAGTACAGTTCCTCTCTACAACCTGCGTATCTAGAACAGCTTCTCTGTTACGACCTGTTTGTCTAGAACAGTTCCTCTCTACAACCTGTCTGACTAGAACAGTTTCTCTCTACGACTTGCCTGACTAGAACAGCATCTCTCTACGACCTACCTATGTAAAACAGCTTCTCTGTACGACCTGCATGACTAGAACAGCTTCTCTCTACGACCTGTTTGACTAGAACAGCTTCTCTGTAAGACCTGCTTGACTAGTACAGTTCCTGTCTACAACCTGTCTGACTAGAACAGCTTCTCTCTACGACCTGCCTGACTGGAACAGCTTCTCTGTGTGACCTGCCTGACTAGTACAATCCCTCTCTACGACCTGCCTGACTGGAACAGATTCTCTTTACGACCAGCCTGACTAGAACAGCTTCTCTGTACGAATTGCTTGTTTGGAACAGCTTCTCTCTATGAATCCCTCTCTACAACCTGCGTATCTATAATAGCTTCTCTGTACGACCTGTTTGTTTAGTACAGTTCCTCTTTACAACCTGTCTGACTAGAACAGTTTCTCTCTACGACTTGCCTGACTAAAACAGCTTCTCTGTAAGACCTGCTTGACTAGTACAGTTCCTGTCTACAACCAGTCTGACTATAACAGTTTCTCTGTACGACTTGCCTGACTAGAACAGCTTCTCTCTACGACTTGCCTGACTAGAACAGCTTCTCTGTAAGACCTGCTTGACTAGTACAGTTCTTGTCTACAACCTGTCTGACTAGAACAGTTTCTCTTTACGACTTGTCGGACTAGAACAGCTTCTCTCTATGACCTGCGTATCTAGAACAGCTTCTCTGTAAGACCTTTTTGACTAGTACAGTTCCTCTCTACAACCTGTCTGACTAGAACAGTTTCTCTTTACGACTGGTCTGACTAGAACAGCTACTCTCTATGACCTGCGTATCTAGAACAGCTTCTCTGTACGACCTGTTTGTCTAGTACAGTTCCTCTCTTTAACCTGTCTGACTAGAACAGTTTCACTTTACGACTTGTCTGACTAGAACAGCTTCTCTCTATGACCTGCTTATATAGAACAGCTTCTCTGTACGACCTGTTTGTCTAGTACAGTTCCTCTCTTTAACCTGTCTGACTAGAACAGTTTCACTTTACGACTTGTCTGACTAGAACAGCTTCTCTCTATGACCTGCTTATATAGAACAGCTTCTCTGTACGACCTGTTTGTCTAGTACAGTTCCTCTCTACAACCTGTCTGACAAGAACAGTTTCTCTCTACGACTTGCCTGACTAAAACAGCTTCTCTGTAAGACCTGCTTGACTAGTACAGTTCCTGTCTACAACCAGTCTGACTATAACAGTTTCTCTGTACGACTTGCCTGACTAGAACAGCTTCTCTCTACGACTTGCCTGACTAGAACAGCTTCTCTGTAAGACCTGCTTGACTAGTACAGTTCTTGTCTACAACCTGTCTGACTAGAACAGTTTCTCTTTACGACTTGTCGGACTAGAACAGCTTCTCTCTATGACCTGCGTATCTAGAACAGCTTCTCTGTAAGACCTTTTTGACTAGTACAGTTCCTCTCTACAACGTGTCTGACTAGAACAGTTTCTCTTTACGACTGGTCTGACTAGAACAGCTACTCTCTATGACCTGCGTATCTAGAACAGCTTCTCTGTACGACCTGTTTGTCTAGTACAGTTCCTCTCTTTAACCTGTCTGACTAGAACAGTTTCACTTTACGACTTGTCTGACTAGAACAGCTTCTCTCTATGACCTGCTTATATAGAACAGCTTCTCTGTACGACCTGCTTGTCTAGAACAGTTCCTCTCTACAACCTGTCTGACTAGAACAGCTTCTCTCTACGACTTGCCTGACTAGAACAGCATCTCTCTACGACCTACCTATGTAAAACAGCTTCTCTGTACGACCTGCATGACTAGAACAGTTTCTCTCTACGACCTCTCTGACTAGTACAGTTCCGCTCTACGACCTGCTTAACTAGAACAGTTCCTCTCTATGACCTGCTTGACTAAAACAGATCCTCTCTACGACCTGCCTGACTAGAACAGTTCCTCTCCACGACCTGTCTGACAAGAAGAGATTCTCTCTACGACTGTATATGTAGAACGGCTTTTCAGTACGACCTGCCTGACTAGAACAAATCCTTTCTACGACCTACCTGACTAGAATAGTTCCGTTATACGACTTGCCTTACTGAAACCATTCCCATCTACGACCTGCCTATCTAGAACAGCTTGTCTGTACGACCTGCTTGACTAGAACAGTTCCTTTCAACAACTTGTCCTACTAGAATAGTTTCGCTCTACGACTTGCCTGACTAGAACAGCTTCTCGCTACGACTTGCCTGACTAGAACAGCTTCTCTGTAAGACCTGCTTGACTAGTACAGTTCCTGTCTACAATCTGTCTGACTAGAACAGTTTCTCTTTACGACTTGTCTGACTAGAGCAGCTTCTCTCTATGACCTGCCTATCTAGAACAGTTTCTCTGTACGACCTGTTTGTCTGGTACAGTTCCTTTCAACAACCTGTCTGACTAGAATAGTTTCGCTCTACGACTTGCCTGACTAGAACAGCTTCTCTGTAAGACCTACTTGACAAGTACAGTTCCTGTCTACAACCTGTCTGACTAGAACAGTTTCTCTTTACGACTTGTCTGACTAGAACAGCTCCTCTCTATGACCTGCGTATCTAGAACAGCTTCTCTGTAAGACCTGCTTGTCTAGAACAGTTCCTCTCTACAACCTGTCTGACTAGAACAGCTTCTCTCTACGACTTGCCTGACTAGAACAGCATCTCTCTACGACCTACCTATGTAAAACAGCTTCTCTGTACGACCTGCATGACTAGAACAGTTTCTCTCTACGACCTCTCTGACTAGTACAGTTCCGCTCTACGACCTGCTTAACTAGAACAGTTCCTCTCTATGACCTGCTTGACTAAAACAGATCCTCTCTACGACCTGCCTGACTAGAACAGTTCCTCTCCACGACCTGTCTGACAAGAAGAGATTCTCTCTACGACTGTATATGTAGAACGGCTTTTCAGTACGACCTGCCTGACTAGAACAAATCCTTTCTACGACCTACCTGACTAGAATAGTTCCGTTATACGACTTGCCTTACTGAAACCATTCCCATCTACGACCTGCCTATCTAGAACAGCTTGTCTGTACGACCTGCTTGACTAGAACAGTTCCTTTCAACAACTTGTCCTACTAGAATAGTTTCGCTCTACGACTTGCCTGACTAGAACAGCTTCTCGCTACGACTTGCCTGACTAGAACAGCTTCTCTGTAAGACCTGCTTGACTAGTACAGTTCCTGTCTACAATCTGTCTGACTAGAACAGTTTCTCTTTACGACTTGTCTGACTAGAGCAGCTTCTCTCTATGACCTGCCTATCTAGAACAGTTTCTCTGTACGACCTGTTTGTCTGGTACAGTTCCTTTCAACAACCTGTCTGACTAGAATAGTTTCGCTCTACGACTTGCCTGACTAGAACAGCTTCTCTGTAAGACCTGCTTGACTAGTACAGTTCCTGTCTACAATCTGTCTGACTAGAACAGTTTCTCTTTACGACTTGTCGTACTAGAACAGCTTCTCTCTATGACCTGCGTATCTAGAACAGCTTCTCTGTAAGACCTTCTTGACTAGTACAGTTTCTCTCTACAACCTGTCTGACTAGAACAGTTCCTCTCTACAACCTGTCTGACAAGAACAGTTTCTCTGTACGACTTGCCTGACTAGAACAGCTTCTCTGTAAGACCTACTTGACAAGTACAGTTCCTGTCTACAACCTGCGTATCTAGAACAGCTTCTCTCTACGACCTATCTATGTAAAACTGCTTCTCTGTGCGACCTGCATGACTAGAACAGTTTCTCTCTACGACCTCTCTGACTAGTACAGTTCCGCTCTACGACCTGCTTAACTAGAACAGTTCCTCTCTATGACCTGCTTGACTAAAACAGATCCTCTCTACGACCTGCCTGACTAGAACAGTTCCTCTCCACGACCTGTCTGACAAGAAGAGATTCTCTCTACGACTGTCTATGTAGAACGGCTTTTCAGTACGACCTGCCTGACTAGAACAAATCCTTTCTACGACCTACCTGACTAGAATAGTTCCGTTATACGACTTGCCTTACTGAAACCATTCCCATCTACGACCTGCCTATCTAGAACAGCTTCTCTGTACGACCTGTTTGTCTAGTACAGTTCCTCTCTACAACCTGTCTGACTAGAACAGTTTCTCTTTACGACTTGTCTAACTAGAACAGCTTCTATCTATGACCTGCCCATCTGGAACAGTTTCTCTGTACGACCTGTTTGTCTAGTACAGTTCCTCTCTACAACCTGTCTGACTAGAACAGTTTCTCTTTACGACTTGTCTAACTAGAACAGCTTCTATCTATGACCTGCCAATCTGGAACAGTTCCTCTCTACAACCTGTCTGACTAGAACAGTTTCTCTCTACGACTTGCCTGACTAGAACAGCTTTTCTCAAAGACCTGCTTGACTAGTACAGTTCCTGTCTACAACGTGTCTGACTAGAACAGTTTCTCTTTATGACTTGTCTGACTAGAACAGCTTCTCTCTATGACCTGCCCATCTAGAACAGTTTCTCTGTACGATCTGTTTGTCTAGTACAGTTCCTCTCTACGAGCTGTCTGACTAAAACAGTTACCCTCTACATCTTGCCTGACTGGAACAGCTTCTCTCTACGACCTGCCTGACTAGAACAGCTTCTCTCTACGACCTGCCTATCTAGAACAGCTTCTCTGTACGACCTGCCTGACTAGTACAGTTCCTCTCTGCGAGCTGTCTGACTAAAACAGTTCCTCTCTACGACTTGCCTGACTGGAACAGTCTCTTCCTACGACCTGCCTACCTAGACACATCTTTTCTCTACGACCTGCCTAACTAGAGCAGCTTCACTCTACAACCTGCCTGACTAGAACAGCTTCTCTCTACAACCTGCTTGACTGGAACACCTTTACTACTCGACGATCGGCCCGACAATATCGTCGTGCTCACATGACAAATAAGTAAGTTGGTGCTAGATGTTGATCTTAGACTTAGACTCGTCTTGACACCCATGGTCCTCCGCAACGGGTCAGGTCTGTGTCTGTGGTACCATCGAATACCACATTTTGGCTGTTGAAGATATCGAGAGCACAGCAATACCGACGGTCATCTCCCGCTTTCACCCCACATCAGCGAAGACCACCCCAAAAATCGCGGTCTACTTAGTTGAGCTGAAACTATATACTGGAGTTTTGTTTATAGTGGTAGGACTCTTTGCAGAATCCGCCTGGGGAAGTACCACACCTTACCAGTCCTTATTACCTTACAGCAATATCTCTCTACGACCTGCCTTACAAGAACAATTCGTGACTACAACCTACCCAACTAGAACAGTTCATCTCAACGACTAGCCTGACTAGAACAGAACTTCTCTACGACCTGCCTGACTGGAACAGATTCTCTGTACGACTTGCCTGACTGGAACAGCTTCTCTCTATGACCTGCCTACTAGTGCAGTCCCTCTCTACGACCTGCCTGACTGGAACAGCTTCTCTGTACGACCTGCCTTACTAAAACAGCTTTTCTCTACAACCTGCCTACCTAGAGACACCTTTTCTTTACGACCTGCCTAACTAGAACAGCTTCACTCTACAACCTGCCTAAATAGAACAGCTTTTTTGTACGACCTGCCTGACTAGTACAGTTCCTCTCTACGATCTGCCTGACTGGAACAGCTTCTCTGTATGACCTGCCTGACTAGTACAATCCCTCTCTACGACCTGCCTGACTGGAACAGCTTCTCTATATGACCTGCCTGACTAGTACAGCTTCTCTGTACGAATTGCTTGACTGGAACAGCTTCTCTCTATGTCCTGCCTGACTAGTACAATCCCTCTCTACGACCTGCCTGACTAGAACAGTTCTTCTCTTTGACCTGTCTGACTAAAACAGTTCTTCTCTACAGCCTGTCTGACTAGAACAGTTCCTCTCCACGACCTGTCTGACACGAAGAGGTTCTCTTTACGACCTGTCTATCTAGAACGGCTTTTCAGTACGACCTGCCTGACTAGAACAATTCCTTTCTACGACCTGCCTGACTAGAACAGCTGCTCTCTACGACTTGCCTGACTAGAACAGCTTTGTAAGACCTGCTTGACTAGTACAGTTCCTCTCTTCAACCTGCGTATCTAGAACAGCTTCTCTGTACGACCTGTTTGTCTAGAACAGTTCCTCTCTACAACCTGTCCGCCTAGAACAATTCCTTTCTACGACCTGCCTGACTAGAACAGCTTCTCTCTATGACCTGCCTATCTAGAACAGCTTCTCTGTTCGACCTGCTTGACTAGTACAGTTCCTCTCTACAACCTGTCTGACTAGTACAGTTCCGCTCTACGACCTGCTTAACTTGAACATTTCCTCTCTATGACCTGCTGGACTAGAACAGATCCTCTATACGACCTGCTTGACTAGAACAGTTCTTTTCTTTGACCTGTCTGACTGAAACAGTTCTTCTCTACGACCTGTCTGACTAGAACAGTTCCTCTCCACGACCTGACTATCTAGAACGGCTTTTCAGTACGACCTACCTGACTAGAACAATTCCTTTCTACGACCTGCCTGACTAGAACAGCTTCTCTCTATGACCTGCCTATCTAGAACAGCTTCTCTGTACGACCTGCTTGACTAGTACAGTTCCTCTCTACAACCTGTCTGACTAGAACAGTTTCTCTGTACGGCTTGCCTGACTAGAACAGCTGCTCTCTACGACTTGCCTGACTAGAACAGATCCTCTATACGACCTGCTTGACTAGAACAGTTCTTCTCTTTGACCTGTCTGACTGAAACAGTTCTTCTCTACGACCTGTCTGACAAGAAGAGATTCTCTCTACGACCTGTCTATCTAGAACGGCTTTTCAGTACGACCTGCCTGACTAGAACAATTCCTTTCTACGACCTGCCTGACTAGAACAGCAGGCTGCTCTCTACGACTTGCCTGACTAGAACAGCTTCTCTTTAAGACCTGCTTGACTAGTACAGTTCCTGTCTACAACCTGTCTGACTACAACAGTTTCTCTTTACGACTTGTCTGACTAGAACAGCTTCTCTCTATTACCTGCCCATCTAGAACAGTTTCTCTGTACGACCTGTTTGTTTAGTACAGTTCCTCTCTACAACCTGTCTGACTAGAACAGTTTCTCTGTACGACTTGCCTGACTAGAACAGCTGCTCTCTACGACTTGCCTGACTAGAACAGCTTCTCTGTAAGACCTGCTTGACTAGTACAGTTCCTGTCTACAACCTGTCTGACTAGAACAGTTTCTCTGTACGACTTGCCTGACTAGAACAGCTGCTCTCTACGACTTGCCTGACTAGAACAGCTTCTCTGTAAGACCTGCTTGACTAGTACAGTTCCTGTCTACAACCTGTCTGACTAGAACAGTTTCTCTTTACGACTTGTCTGACTAGAACAGCTTCTCTCTATGACCTGCGTATCTAGAACAGCTTCTCTGTAAGACCTGCTTGACTAGTACAGTTCCTCTCTACAACCTGCGTATCTAGAACAGCTTCTCTGTTACGACCTGTTTGTCTAGAACAGTTCCTCTCTACAACCTGTCTGACTAGAACAGTTTCTCTCTACGACTTGCCTGACTAGAACAGCATCTCTCTACGACCTACCTATGTAAAACAGCTTCTCTGTACGACCTGCATGACTAGAACAGTTTCTCTCTACGACCTGTCTGACTAGAACAGCTTCTCTGTAAGACCTGCTTGACTAGTACAGTTCCTGCCTACAACCTGTCTGGCTAGAACAGTTTCTCTTTATGACTTGTCTGACTAGAACAGCTTCTCTCTACGACCTGCCTGACTGGAACAGCTTCTCTGTGTGACCTGCCTGACTAGTACAATCCCTCTCTACGACCTGCCTGACTGGAACAGATTCTCTTTACGACCAGCCTGACTAGAACAGCTTCTCTGTACGAATTGCTTGACTGGAACAGCTTCTCTCTATGACCTGCCTGACTAGTACAATCCCTCTCTACAACCTGCGTATCTATAAGTTCCTCTCTACAACCTGTCTGACTAGAACAGTTTCTCTTTACGACTTGTCTAACTAGAACAGCTTCTATCTATGACCTGCCCATCTGGAACAGTTTCTCTGTACGACCTGTTTGTCTAGTACAGTTCCTCTCTACAACCTGTCTGACTAGAACAGTTTCTCTTTACGACTTGTCTAACTAGAACAGCTTCTATCTATGACCTGCCAATCTGGAACAGTTCCTCTCTACAACCTGTCTGACTAGAACAGTTTCTCTCTACGACTTGCCTGACTAGAACAGCTTTTCTCAAAGACCTGCTTGACTTGTACAGTTCCTGTCTACAACCTGTCTGACTAGAACAGTTTCTCTTTATGACTTGTCTGACTAGAACAGCTTCTCTCTATGACCTGCCCATCTAGAACAGTTTCTCTGTACGATCTGTTTGTCTAGTACAGTTCCTCTCTACGAGCTCTCTGACTAAAACAGTTACCCTCTACATCTTGCCTGACTGGAACAGCTTCTCTCTACGACCTGCCTGACTAGAACAGCTTCTCTCTACGACCTGCCTATCTAGAACAGCTTCTCTGTACGACCTGCCTGACTAGTACAGTTCCTCTCTGCGAGCTGTCTGACTAAAACAGTTCCTCTCTACGACCTGCCTGACTGGAACAGTCTCTTCCTACGACCTGCCTACCTAGACACATCTTTTCTCTACGACCTGCCTAACTAGAGCAGCTTCACTCTACAACCTGCCTGACTAGAACAGCTTCTCTCTACAACCTGCTTGACTGGAACACCTTTACTACTCGACGATCGGCCCGACAATATCGTCGTGCTCACATGACAAATAAGTAAGTTGGTGCTAGATGTTGATCTTAGACTTAGACTCGTCTTGTCACCCATGGTCCTCCGCAACGGGTCAGGTCTGTGTCTGTGGTATCATCGAATACTACATTTTGGCTGTTGAAGATATCGAGAGCACAGCAATACCGACGGTCATCTCCCGCTTTCACCCCACATCAGCGAAGACCACCCCAAAAATCGCGGTCTACTTAGTTGAGCTGAAACTATATACTGGAGTTTTGTTTATAGTGGTAGGACTCTTTGCAGAGTCCGCCTGGGGAAGTACCACACCTTACCAGTCCTTATTACCTTACAGCAATATCTCTCTACGACCTGCCTTACAAGAACAATTCGTGACTACAACCTACCCAACTAGAACAGTTCATCTCAACGACTAGCCTGACTAGAACAGAACTTCTCTACGACCTGCCTGACTGGAACAGATTCTCTGTACGACTTGCCTGACTGGAACAGCTTCTCTCTATGACCTGCCTACTAGTGCAGTCCCTCTCTACGACCTGCCTGACTGGAACAGCTTCTCTGTACGACCTGCCTTACTAAAACAGCTTTTCTCTACAACCTGCCTACCTAGAGACACCTTTTCTTTACGACCTGCCTAACTAGAACAGCTTCACTCTACAACCTGCCTAAATAGAACATTTTTTTTGTACGACCTGCCTGACTAGTACAGTTCCTCTCTACGATCTGCCTGACTGGAACAGCTTCTCTGTATGACCTGCCTGACTAGTACAATCCCTCTCTACGACCTGCCTGACTGGAACAGCTTCTCTATATGACCTGCCTGACTAGTACAGCTTCTCTGTACGAATTGCTTGACTGGAACAGCTTCTCTCTATGACCTGCCTGACTAGTACAATCCCTCTCTACGACCTGCCTGACTGGAACAGCTTCTCTGTATGACCTGCTTGACTGGAACAGCTTCTCTCTATGACCTGCCTGACTAGTACAATCCCTCTCTACGACCTGCCTGACTGGAACAGCTTCTCTGTATGACCTGCTTGACTAGTAAAATCTCTCTCTACGACCTGCCTGACTGGAACAGCTTCTCTGTATGACCTGCCTGACTAGTACAATCCCTCTCTACGACCTGCCTGACTGGAACAGCTTCTCTGTATGACCTGCCTGACTGGAACAGCTTTTCTCTACAACCTGCCTACGTAGGGACTCCTTTACTTTACCACTTGCCTAACTAGAACAGCTTCACTCTTCAACCTGCCTGAATAGAACAGCTCTGTACGACCTGCATGACTAGAACAGTTTCTCTCTACGACTTGCCTGACTAGGTGACTAGAACAGCTTCTCTCTACGACTTGTTTGACTGGAACAGCTTCTCTCTACGACCTGCCTAACTAAAACAGCTTTTCTCTACGTCATGCCTAACTATAGCAGCTTCTCTCTACAACCTGCCTGACTAGAATAACTTCTCTCTACGACCTGCCTATCTAGAACAGCTGCATTGTACGACCTGCCTGACTAGAACAGTTTCTTTCTACTACTTGCTTGACTAGAACAGTTTCTCTCTTCGACCTGTCTTTCTTGAACAGCTTCTCTGTACAACCTGCCTGACTAGTACAGTTCCTCTCTACGATATGCCTGACTAGAACAGTTTCTCTTTACGACTTGTCGGACTAGAACAGCTAGAGTTTTGTTTATAGTGGTAGGACTCTTTGCAGAGTCTGCCTGGGGAAGTACCACACCTTACCAGTTCTTATTACCTTACAGCGGCATCTGTCTACGACCTGCCTTACAAGAACAATTCGTGACTACAACCTACCCAACTAGAACAGTTCATCTCTACGACCAGCCTGACTAGAACATAACTTCTCTACGACCTATCTGACTAGAACAGCTTCTTTGTACGACCTGCCTATCTAGAACAGCTTCTCTGTACGACCTGCCTGACTAGTACAGTTCCTCTCTACGACCGGCCTGACTGAAACAGCTTCTCTCTACGACCTACCTGACTAGTACAGTCCCTCTCTACGACCTGCCTGACTGGAACAGCTTCTCTGTACGACCTGCCTTACTAAAACAGCTTTTCTCTACAACCTGCCTACCTAGTGACACTTTTTCTCTACAACCTGCCTACCTAGAGACACCTTTTCTTTACGACCTGCCTAACTAGAGCAGCTTCACTCTACAACCTGCCTTACTAGAACAGCTTCTCTCTACAACTCGCCTGACTAAAACAACTTTTCTGTAGAACCTGCATGACTAGAACAGTTTCTCTCTACGACCTGTCTATCTAGGACAGCTTCTCTGTACGACCTGCCTGACTAGTACAGTCCCTCTCTACGACCTGCCCGACAAGATCGTCGTGCTCACATGACAAATTAGTAAGTAGGTGCTAGACGGAGATCTTAGACTTAGACGCGTCTTGACACCCATGGTTCCCCGCAACGGGTCAGGTCTGTGTCTGTGGTACCATCGAATACCACTTTTCGGCTGTAGAAGATATCGGGAGCACAGCAATACCGACGGTCATCTCCCGCCTCGGCATCCACCCCACAGCAGCGAAGACCACCCCCAAAATCGCGGTCTACTTAGTTGAGCTGTACCTATATACTGGAGTTTTGTTTATAGTGGTAGGACTCTTTGCAGAGTCTGCCTGGGGAAGTACCACACCTTACCAGTTCTTATTACCTTACAGCGGCATCTGTCTACGACCTGCCTTACAAGAACAATTCGTGACTACAACCTACCCAACTAGAACAGTTCATCTCTACGACCAGCCTGACTAGAACATAACTTCTCTACGACCTATCTGACTAGAACAGCTTCTTTGTACGACCTGCCTATCTAGAACAGCTTCTCTGTACAATCTGCCTGACTAGTACAGTTCCTCTCTACGACTTGCCTGACTGAAACAGCTTCTCTCTACGACCTACCTGACTAGTACAGTCCCTCTCTACGACCTGCCTGACTGGAACAGCTTCTCTGTACGACCTGCCTTACTAAAACAGCTTTTCTCTACAACCTGCCTACCTAGTGACACTTTTTCTCTACAACCTGCCTACCTAGAGACACCTTTTCTTTACGACCTTCTTACGATTTTGTAGTGGTAGGACTCTTAGCAGAGTCCGCCTGGGGAAGTACCACACCTTTGCCAATTATTCTACCGCCAAGCAGTAATGTGCAAACATTACTGTGTTCCGGTTTGAAGGGCAATGTTTCCAGAGAAATTACAGGGCTTAGAGATATAACAACTTAGATCTCTGGGTGACGAGCACAGTGCAGTGCTAGGTAATGATTTGGGCTTTCCATGTTCCAATAGCTGCGTGTCACTGTGCTGTTATGTGGCAGGCATGTTGCTTACCATCAGGCACATGTCCTGCTCGTCTCGTCACTCTTTATTAAAAAAAAAAAATAATACGACCTACCTAACTAGAGCAACTTCACTCTACAACCTGCCTGACTAGAACAGCTTCTCTCTACGACCTGTCTATCTAGGACAGCTTCTCTGTACGACCTGCCTGACTAGTACAGTCCCTCTCTACGACCTGCCCGACAAGATCGTCGTGCTCACATGACAAATTAGTAAGTAGGTGCTAGACGGAGATCTTAGACTTAGACGCGTCTTGACACCCATGGTTCCCCGCAACGGGTCAGGTCTGTGTCTGTGGTACCATCGAATACCACTTTTCGGCTGTAGATGATATCGGGAGCACAGCAATACCGACGGTCATCTCCCGCCTCGGCATCCACCCCACAGCAGCGAACCCCACCCCCAACATCGCGGTCTACTCAGTTGTGCTGAACCTATGTACTAGATTTTTTTTTATAGTGGCAGGACTATGCAGAGTCCGCCTGGGGAAGTACCACACCTTTGCCAGTTATTCTACCGCCAAGCAGTAATGTGCAAACATTACTGTATTCCGGTTTGAAAAGCAATGTTAAGAGAATTTACAGGGCATGGAGATAAAGCATCATATGTCTCTGGGGGACGACTGCGCTCGTCGTCTGCAGTGCTAGGTTAATGATTAGGACTCTTCATGTTCCAATTGATGCATGTTACTTTGGTGTGATGTAGCAAGCATGTTGTTTACCATCAGGCACATGTCCTGCTCGTCTCGTCAATCCGTACTAAAAAAACTGCATAGCCGCATCGTCGTCGGCTTGGAGGCAATGCCTATACGAGCGGAGAAATAAAAAAAAAATTAAAAGCGAGGGACCCACTAAGGGGGTCACCAGGGCCCCACCAGGGGATTACTCTTATAGCTTGACTGTGGGTGATAAGATCACGTCTACATACTGAGCCCCCGCTTCGTCATTGCAACCCTTCGGGTGGGAAATTATACACATATATATATGTATATGCCAACTTTAGTGAACATCGGTTATCTGGTTGAAGTACACTGAGAACAAACATGACACATGTTAATATTCTACGACATTCATTTCCAGGGAGAATTTGGAACTGATGCGTTCGTTAGGGGACCGCGCGGGCGCGGGTCGCGCGTGCGGCAACCTCGGGAACACGTGCTACCTCCTTGGCGACTTCGCGCGCGCCGTCCGCTACCACGGCGAGCGGCTGGCGATCGCGCGCGACGCGGCCGACAAGCCGGCCGAGCGCCGCGCCAACTCGAACCTCGGGAACTCGCACATCTTCCTCGGCCAGTTCGAGAATGCGGCGCATCACTACAAGTATGTTCCCTCTTCTGTGTAGCTACGAAACCGTGGTTCAATACTACGACTATGTACGTCTCTTCTCCTGTCTGTCTACGAAAACGAAGCCCATCATTTAAAGTACGTCTCCTCTCCTGTCTTCCTACGAAAACGCGGCGTACCACTACAGGTATATATGTCTACTCTCCTGTTTACCTACGAAAACACGGCCACCGCTACAAGTATATATGTATGTCTACTCTCCTGTCTACCTACGAAAACGCGGCCTACCACTACAAGCATGTATGTCTACTCTCCTGTCTACTCATTATTAATTTCAGTATTGAGTAATCAATTCAGTATTAATTAATACTAAGGCAAACATGAAACTGCACGAGTGCCCTATGCGGTCGTCGCAATCTCACGTTACACAGGGAGCTTATACTACGCCGACGACACTGCGATCAGTCGGTTCGGGCGTTGAGCGTTGGCTGCAACACCGAAGACCATCCGAGAGTTCAATTTGCAGATAGCCATCAGGGACAGAAATGCAGTAGTGGTGAAGGCACTGTGCCGGGAGGAAGCGACTTAGAAAATAGCAAAATTGGAATAAAGAGCGCTAGAATCAGTCGAAAATATTCCCTACAGGATATAGGGAGGTTTCCTTTTCTTCGCCTAATCCAAGATAAATATTATAAAGCTGAAGAGTTTATTTGTTTGTTTGAACGCTAGGATCTCGGGAACTACTGGTTCAAATTTTAAGATTATTTTTCTGTTGGATAGTCCATTTATCGAGGAAGGCTATAGGCTATATAACATCCAAGTACATAAATTGTGAAATAAACGAAAACAAATGACAACGGCCACGGACGCCTTAGTCAGTACAGATGCTAAATTAAAAAAAAGTACGTCTCCTCTCCTGTCTGCCTACGAAAACGCGGCCCACCACTACAAGTACGTTTCCACTCCTCTGTCTGCCTACGAAAATGTGACTACCCTAGAATAACGAGAAAAATTAAGTATGTGTGTCTCTATGAAATCGTCATTTATTTCTATGCCCAGTGATTTTACTGGAAACATTAAAAAAACTTCAAATCACACTTACCAACGGGAACTTACTAATGTCGGCACATTACTGCGTGGCGTGGCGGTAGAATGACTGGTGAACCTAAGTGTCTCAATGTATATGTTTCAGGCGCACGCTGGCCTTAGCAGAGGAGCTAGGCGAGGCGGGCGTGGAAGCGCAAGCGTGCTACTCTCTGGGGAATACGTACACGTTACTCCGCGAGCACCGCGCCGCCGAGCAATACCACGCGCGCCACTTGGCGGCCGCGCGCCGGCTCCACGACCGCGTGGGCGAAGGCCGAGCCTGCTGGGCGCTCGGGAACGCGCACGCAGCCCTGCACAACCATGAGAAGGCTCTGTACTTCGCACAGGAACACCTCGCCATCTCCAAAGAGGTAAACTTTTTTTTGTCGTGATAACGTCTTATAATTCGGTGAAGCCGGCTGCACGCCCGCAAAACATGACGTCATGTAACGTTACCGTTACCGTTAGTTCGTCGTCCGTGCCATGCGGACGAAGCTGAGCGCTGAGGGCGCCACCCGCCGAGTCGAGCGGTATCACTACTCGCGCTATCAGCGTACTGATTTCTTAAGACGTCACGTTTAACTATCGTCAGTAAACCGACTTTACAGAAAACCATTTTTTTTTAAATAAAGAGTGACGAGATGATCAGGACATGTGCCTGATGGTAAGCAACATTCTTGCCACATAACAGCACAGTGACACGCAGCTATTGGAACATGAACAGTCCAAATCATTACCTAGCACTGCACTGCGCTCGTCACCCAGAGTTGTTATATCTCTAAGCCCTATAATTTCTCTGGAAACATCGCCCTTCAAACCGGAACAGTAATGTTTGCACATTGCTGCTTGACGGTAGAATAACTGACAAAGGTGTGGTACTGCCCCAGGCGGACTCTGCTAATAGTCCTACCACTACTCACATACTATCTACTATCTATTGATTTTTGGCTCATTATTCTGACGATGAATGCGAATTTTTTTTTTATCTAAAATTATTCTCCAAGTCACCTTTGATGCTAATCGGAATTCGATATCACGTTTTATTTTTACTAGTGGCTCTCCATCTATCTAGTTTATTTGGGATGGACTAATCGAGCAAAAATCAAGTTTGTTGTATGGCAGCCCCATGTTTTTGTTTGTATGTAAAATAATGTTTTTATTTTATTTTTCGTATTAGTTGTTATAGCGGCAATAGAAATACATCATCTGTACATAACTTAGTCCTGATAACTATTCTCCTACGTAGTTGGGTGACGTGCTGGGCATGGCGACCGCGCAGATGAACATCAGCGACCTGCGCGCGGTGCTGGGGCTCCCGGCCGAGGACCCCGCCGCGGCCTCGGCCCCCGCCCCCGCCCCCGCCCCCGCACCCTCGTCCGCAGACCGCACGCCCTTCAACGCGCTGCGCGTGCGGCGACAGAGCATGGAGCAACTCTCGCTTATACAGGTGTGTGCACTTGTTTCTAATTTTCGCCCTTATTTACTTACTAGCTTTTGCCCGTGGCTTCGCTCGCGTTTTGTCAGTCGTTGGAGTAAGGCGTATACGTTAAATTATTATTAACCACGAAAATCGTAAAATCGTAACAAAAAATCGTACAATGCAAAAAAAGTTTTATAAAAACTTGTACCCCTTTTTTCACCCCTATGGGGATGGAATTTTGATGAAACCTTCTTCAGTAAATCCCTATATTACAGGAGGAAGACATGTGCGGATTTTTTATTGAAATTTTAACCCTAAAGGGTTTGGCCTGTATATTTATTTTAAAATTCCATCCCCTATTTTAACTTCTTCGAGGTGAAATTTTGGAAAACCCTGTAATATGTAACTTATTATTTTGCTATAGTCCATTGATACGACATTTCATGCAAATATGTCCAAGGAATATAAAGCCAACACCCCATTGGCGGTAAGATTTTGGAAAACGCTACGTAACTCATTACTTTGGCTGTACCCAATTCATACAAAATTTCATGCAAATTTGTCTAAGGAATAAAAAGTTTCATACAAACTTTAATCCCCTATTTCACCCCTTTGAGGATTGAAATTTCACAAGTCTTTCATTAGTAGATGCGTACATTATAGGAGGTATACGTGTGCGGAGTTTTAAGTTTCTAGCCCTAAGGGTTTTCCCTGTGCGTTTTTTGTAAAACTTTACCCTCTTAAGTGTCGAATTTCGGAAAACCCCATCGTAGCGAGCGCCTACGTGCTAAAAGACACGTCCATGCAAAAATTCAGACTCAGCATTCTCTCACTTGCAGACTCTTAGTGTTTTTAGTTTCAGATATTTCGTGATGACTGACCTTTTTCTTTCATACAATGTGTCCGGTTTCGAGTATTGCCTTTAGTGGTATAATAAATAGTAAATTTAATCGACAAATCGCCCCCCATATGTAGTTAGCGCACATTTATAAGAATTCTTTCTTTCTCCTAATTTTATTCAAAAGGATGAATTAAGTTTACCCTAGAGTCATTGCCTACACATCTAACTACGAGTATCAAACTTTTTTTTGTATTATTAGAACCTCTCTATGCGTAGTTATCGCCATATTAGTTCAAGCTCACGTATTTCGTAACACGTGACATTTGATAACGATGCGATGGGAGAGTAGATAACTACGTATGAGGGTGATTTGTCGATTAAATTTACGGTATAATATACCACCAAAGGCTCACACTCGAAACCGGGCACATTGTACTTGTTTATATAGATATGAAACAATGACCTGTAGTACAATGACCTTCTAGTTTTCGCCCTTATTTAATACTGTGGTACAAAGAATTCTAATGTTCGCCCTTATTTGATGATGTAGTACAAGGAATTGTAATTTTCGCTCTTATTTAATGTTGTAGTACAAGGAATTCAAATTTTCGCCCTTATTTAATATTGTAATACAAGGAATTCTAATTTTCGCTCTTATTTAATGACTAGCTGTTACCCGCGACTTCGTCCGCGCGAAATAACACTAAGGTAACTCAGGCAGTACCTATTTTTATACCCAGACACATTTACGGTTACTAAAAACAGCTTATAATAAAACAATTTCATAAAAATCGGTTCAGTTGTTTAGATGTGAAAGCGTAAAAGAATATACAGAGTTATATGGTTTTATCTTTTTTTTTAAACTTTTATAGGTTCACACTTGACGGCCATCTCGCCTGATGTTAAGCGACGATGCGGTCTACGATGGAGCGTGTTTACCTAGAAAAAAAACCGATTCACTCTCGATTCTTTAACGGTTGGCAACTTCCATATTGACATTCATCCCCCATTTCAACCCCGATTTCACCCCCGTACAGTTCGAAATTACAAAATTGATAGAACAAACATTTAATTGCTTCGTGTCAAGTGTCTAGATACAAAATTTTATAACTTTGAAAATCACGAATTTTCATACAACCGTTCATCCCTTTTTTTACCCTCTTAGGGGTTGAATTTTGCAAAACCCCGTCTTAGTGAGCGTCTACGTGCTAAAAGGGACCTCCATGCAAAATTTCAGACTCCAAGCATTTGTAGTTTGTGAGATTCCTTGATACCTTTCGCTTTTATATATATAGATGTAGTACAAGGAATTTTGATTTTCACCTTTATTTAATGCTGTGGTACAAGGAATTCAAATTTTCGCCCTTATTTTTTAATGCTGTAGTTCAAGAAATTCTAATTGTCTCCCTTATTAAATTTTCACCCTTATTTAATACTGTAGGACAAGGAATTCGAATTTTCCCCCTTATTGAATGCTGTAGTAGGTACAAGTAATTCTAATGTTCGCCCTTATTTGATGCTGTGGTACAAGGTATTCAAATTTTCGCCCTTATTTTTTAATGCTGTAGTTCAAGAAATTCTAATTGTCTCCCTTATTGAATTTTCACCCTTATTTAATACTGTAGGACAAGGAATTCGAATTTCCCTCCTTATTGAATGCATTAGTACAAGGAATTCTAATTTTCGCTTTTATTTGATTTTGTAGTACAAGGAATTCTAATTTTCGTCCGTATTTGATGCTGTAGTACAAGGAATTCTAATTTTAGCCCTTATTTAATGCTGTGGGACAAGTAATTCTAATTTTCGCCCTTATGTAATGCTGTAGTTCAAGAAATTCTAATTGTCGCCCTTATTTAATGCTGTAGGACAAGGAATTCCAATTTTCGCACTAATTTAATGCTGTAGCTCAAGGAATTCTAATTTTTGCCTTGATTTGATGCTGTGGTACAAGGAATTCAAATTTTCGTCCTCATTTGATGCTGTAATACAAAAAATTCTAATTTTAGGCCTTATTTTATGCTGTAGGACAAGGAATTCGAATATTCACCCATATGTAATGCTGTAGTTGCTGTAGTACAAGGAATTTTAATTTTCGCCCTTATTTAATGCTGTAGTTCAAGAAATTCTAATTGTTGCTTTTATTTGATTTTGTAGTAC
The DNA here is from genome assembly GCA_963693475.1 of Ectropis crepuscularia. Lineage (NCBI taxonomy): Eukaryota > Metazoa > Arthropoda > Insecta > Lepidoptera > Geometridae > Ectropis > Ectropis crepuscularia. Next base: position 35,321,340 of record OY856338.1, read on the forward strand.
AAGGAATTCAAATTTTCGCCCGTATTTGATGCTGTAATACAAAAAATTCTAATTTTAGGCCTTATTTTATGCTGTAGGACAAGGAATTCGAATATTCACCCATATGTAATGCTGTAGTTGCTGTAGTACAAGGAATTTTAATTTTCGCCCTTATTTAATGCTGTAGTTCAAGAAATTCTAATTGTCGCAATTATTTAATGCTGTAGTCCAAGAAATTGTAATTTTCGCTTTTATTTGATGCTGTAGTACAAGGGATTCTAATTTTAGCCCTTATTTAATGCTGTAGGACAAGGAATTCTAATTTTCGCCCTTATGTAATGCTGTAGTTCAAGAAATTCTAAGTATCGCCCTTATTTAATGCTGTAGTTCAAGACATTCTAATTGTCGCCCTTATTTAATGCTATAGTACAAGGAATTCTAATTTTCGCACTTATTTGATGCTGTAGTTCAAGGAATTCTGATTTTCGCCTTGATTTGATGCCGTGGTACAAGGAATTCTAATTTTCGCCCTTATTTGGTGCTGTAGTACAAGGAATTCAAATTTTATATATTATATTCCAATTGGGTACATCCAACTTCAACAAAGAGGTCCAGCGAAGGATCCACCTCGGTTACGCGAACGCTGCCCGTTCGCGTAACCACGGCACATCTTGGAGTCCAAAATACCCCAGTCCTTAAAGATGAAAGTCTTCAATCAGTGCGTGTTGCCAGTGATGACTTATGGAACTGAGACGTGGTCCTTAACTGTGGGCCTCATAGCAAAGCTCAAAGTCACACAGCGAGCTATGCTCGGAGTCTCTTTGCTCGACATAATCCATAATGAGGATATTAGCAAAAGAACGAAAGTAGCCGACATAGCTCGAAGAGTAGCTAAGCTGAAGTGGCAATGGGCAGGCCACATCGCTCGCAGAACTGACAACCGATGGGGAAGAAAGGTTCTCGAGTGGCGACCACGAACCGGAAGACGCAGTGTTGGACGGCCTCCCACTAGATGGACAGATGACCTAACAAAGGTCGCTGGAAACCGCTGGTTGCAGGTTGCGCAGGACCGGTCGGTGTGAAAATCTAGGGGGGAGGCCTATGTTCAACAGTGTACGTCTTGCGGATGATGATGATATATTGAAACACCCAGACACAGTACAAGTATGTATTTGAATTTATCACACAAATATCTGCACTGGCTGGGAATCGAACCCTCGTCTTGGCAGCCAGAATTACTACCCAATAAGCCACGAGGTCAGTCAATCAATTTCAATTAGAAATTAATTTTGAAATTGTAATTAATTTTTGTTTATGATTTTTGTTCGCCCTGTAATGTTAGATGAACGCATATTGGCGGTGTTGTAATATAAACGACGAATTGTAATGAGTGACGATATCAGCGCTTTTCATCATCGCTTTTACGTCGCTACATGCCAGGCGAGATGGCGGTGTAGCCTTCCAATAACAACACGATACGTACATACATAGGTAAAACATAGGTAATGTATATAATTATGTACGCACGTACGATACGTACAATAGCTCAGTGGACAACCTACTATGCAACATCTATGAAGATCACGAAGGTAAGATGACGTGGTTCTTCATTACACAAAGCCAGGCTAGGTGTTATGTGTAGTATTGACATAGTACAATATTGACATTGCATGATAGTGTGACAGTATTTTTAACCGACTTTAAAAAAAAGTAGGTTTCTCAATTCGACCGAATATATTTTTTTTTTTTTTTTTTTTTTTTTATGTGTGTTCGCGGATAACTTCGTTGTTTATGAACCGATTTGGATGATTCTTTTTTTGTTGGATAGGAGACATTCCAAGGGTGGTACCATGATAAGGAAACCAGGATCTGATGATGGAATCCTGCAGAAATTGAAGAAAACTTGCAAAAAATGTAGGGGCGACAAGCGCGATTGTTAATTTTTCCATTAAGTATTTACAAGCACTACAATTTATTTTGGTTTGGCACTACGAAGATTTGGAAGCGATCTGATGATGGAGCCAAAACACTGTCGAGGGAACTCCTCAAAGATTTACAGCAGTTATCTTGTGTTTGGGCTTGATTAATTTGTATTGATGAGCACTTTACGTCTAGATGTCTTAAGACTGTCTTTCATCATCATTATAAATGTCTATGTTTGGATGTTTGTTGCTCAATCGCGTTGTAACTAATTAATTAATCGTTAGACCTTTAAAAACTGCAAGGGTAGACTAGTGCGTTTGAAAATGTTTCAATTAAGTATTTTAAAGCACTACAATTGAATGAAGGTCTGGAGTCGATCCGATGAAGGAGCCGAAAGACAGTCGCGGCTGCTCCTCAACGATCTACAGCAGTTACCTTGTGTATAGGCTTGATAAAGCTATATCGATGAGCACTTTACACATAGCTAGGTGGGATGTGACTGTTATTGGGAGTCTGACGATGAAGACAAAGGACAGTTATGTGAACTGTTTAACGGTTTACAGTAAGTAGCTAGTGTTTGTGCTTGATTCATGTACTCTTAAATATTGATGAGAACTTGGCACCCACATGGATACTGAGGACCATTTTACAGGTCTGAGTACACCGACCATCCTGGATTTGAACACTTTATCATAGTGAATATTAATAATAATAATATACTCGTAATTCTTTATTACATCCACAAATTTACACAATAAATCTTAGAACTAAAGAAACAAAAAAAAAATCAACAATAAATTATGCAGAGCAAAGGGTGGCCTTATCGCTTAAAGCGATTTCTTCCAGACAACCTATGAATGGACTTATAATTGTAGAAATCGTGTACTGTAGGTGGCGTAATCTGTAATTCAATATAACTATTGTCACATCTTATGTAAATTACTCAGATAAATACATATTATACAATACAATATTATGCACACATACACAAACCATACATATATAAATAAATACATAATATATAAATTAAATACATAAATGAATATAACAATACAATACATAAAAATCAATGTAGTAAGCGTACCAATCAGGAAAAGGAAATATAATGCTGGTAAACAAGATTTTTGAAAATGGGAAGGGACTAGCTTGTCTTATAGTGAGAGGGAGATCGTTCCACAGCAAAACAGCTTGTTCTGTGAATGATTTGAAAAAGAAAGATTTGAATGAGTAGAAGAAGGAAACCTAAGTTTAAGGACGCGAGTGGAGCGGAGAGGACGGGAGTTGGGCTCAACAAAATGAAACCTCTCTCTGAGGTGTAAGGGAGTGGTGGGGTTGAACAAAATTTTATAAAGGAAAAAGAGGATGTGAGCGTTACGGCGAAGACGGACGGATAACCATTTGAGCTTACTTCGAAATTCAGAAATGTGGTCATATTTTCGTAAGCCAAATATGAACCGTATGAAAAAGTTTTGCAAACGTTCGAGTTTGTTCAACTGCTCTTCGGTTAAATCCAGATAGCAAACGTCAGCGTAATCCAATATAGGGAAAAGAAGAGATTTTACAAGCGCAGTTTTAGTAGTAATCGGGAGGAAATTTCGGAGTCTTCTTAAAGAAGCTGCTGAGGCAAATATCTTACGACTGACCTCTGTCAGTTGTGGGCCCCAAGAAAAATTTCGGTCCATAAGAATGCCCAAGTTTTTTACAACTTCACTAATTTTGATAGGAGTACCGTCGAAAATCACCTGTCAAATCATTCGGGAGCTGCCAATAACAATTGTCTGAATTGTGAATATTATTCTACTAGTCAAGTGTTTTCTTTATCTTCTCACCTAATTCAAGAATTATTAATCTAACCATCACTTAAAATCGTAAAATAAAATAATTTTAACAAAAAAAAGAACCGACTTCAAACAGTAAACTAAAAAGTAAAAAATAAATCTCTTTACCACAAAGTAGAACGTATTTTGATTAATTTGAACAGACATGATTAAATAAGTATTTAACAATTCTGAAGTCGGTGCCAAGTAATACAACTATAGCTGAAGCTAACATTAGTAGAGTAGTAAATCGAACTGACATTTGGAACATAGACAAGTTGTTGGGGACATATGTATGATAGACAGGAAGGTTGTTGCAACATTTACTTGGCACCGACTTCAGAATTGTTAAATACTTATTTAATCATGTCTGTTCAAATTAATCAAAATACGTTCTACTTTGTGGTAAAGAGATTTATTTTTTACTTTTTAGTTTACTGTTTGAAGTCGGTTCTTTTTTTTGTTAAAATTATTTTATTTCTAGTGCGGTGCGTCTCGTGACGTCACCGTCACAGATATCGGTGGTAGAGTGCCGCCAACTTATCTGTAGAACTGCCAAAACCGGAACTAACGACGCCCACAGATAATTGTTTAATATTGTAATAGATGGCAACACTTTTCGATCGTGGCGCCGCGCTGATAAGTTGGCTGTACTGTAGTCAAAGACAATAACCCAATTGACTGATCGTAAGACTTCCCCTCCTTCGCCGTTTAGTAGCACGATTGCTCCGTTCAGCACAATGGCAACCCGTTGATGTCTTTCTTTGCTTCCTGCTCTGTCTTTTGAAGTTTGTATAACTCTATTTCGTTTTGTCCGATCACTCGTGGAAAGTAGTGCACTTCACACGGATATTCGGCTAATAACAAGCGCGGTATTGTACCTCGTCCTGCGCCCCCGCTAGTAAGTTGTGAATGTAAGCGATATTCGTATCATCGCCGATCAACAGGGCATCTAATCTGTGACTGTAGTAGACAGCGAAGTGATCTAATGCAAGGGTCGACAACGCGCGGCCCGTGACCTACCTCCTTACGACCCGCGACGGTTTTGAATTTTTACTAAATTAATAATTGAAGTGAAAACTTCTTTAGGCGCGCCTAGACAGATTTTTAGTGGGGTGTAAATTGATTTCTAGCGTCACGCTCGGGTATGATAAGAAATCTGCGGGTATACTCGGGACCTTGGCGATTGGGCATCTAGAAATGGATGAAAAACCAATGGGAAATGCTGAAAGGGCGTGGCTTCGACATCATGTCATGGCCATCTAGAAATGCGTGAGCCAATGGAAAATGCTAACGCATTTCTAGATGGTCATGCCATGATGGCAAGGCCACGCCCTCCGGTTAAACCAGTGTAGTTTCCAAGGTAAGCTATCAAATTCTAAGTTATAAGTTTTCGCTTCTATCGGCAGCTCCTATGACTGCTATATTTTTAAATTTAGACACCACCTATGGATGGGGTTGCAAATAAATCACAAACTTCTATAAGTACGGCCCGCTTTTATTTACTTTTTTCACCATGTGGCCTAAGACTCCCAAAACGTTGTCCTGATCTAGTGTGTCGTGATGTTTTCAGATAACACCCGACGGCAAGAAGAAGGAGGAGGAGTTACCGGCGCGCGCGGACTCTGAAGAGAGCCCGGGGGAGTCGTTCTTCGAGCTTCTGAGCCGCTGTCAGTCGGCGCGGTATGAAGAACAGCGCGCCGCGCTCGCGCCGCCGTCGCGCCCCGCCCCCGCCGCGCCAACCGTGCCCGCCACCCGCCGCGACAAGGAGAACCGCCCCAATGCCAAGCTGCAACGCTCCGCCAGTGCCGGGAATAAACACGCCGGGTATGCACTTACCTATATTGTGAACCTTATTGCTATGATCATTAAGACTTTCGTTATCGTCTAGGTTCGCCTGTTACTCTTATGTTATAGACGTTATACCTATATTGTGAACCTTATTGCTATGAGCATTAGGACTTTCGTTATCGTCTAGGTTGGCCTGTTACTCTTATGTTATAAACGTTATACCTATATTGTGAACCTTATTGCTATGATCATTAGGACTTTCTAGGACTTTCGTAATCGTCTAGGTTGGCCTGTTACTACTATATTATAAACCTTATTACTACGATCATTAGAACTGCCTGAGTAAGGCTTGTTACTCTTATATTATGAACCTTATTGCCACGATCATTAGGACTTTCGTAATCGCCTAGGTTAGCTTGTTACTCTTATATTATGAAACTTATTGCTACAATCATTAGGGCTTTCGTAATCGTCTAGGTTGGTATATTACTCTTATTTATTTATAAAAAAAAATAGTTTAATAATAAATTTGTATGTCCTTTATAGAATCGTAAACTATGCATTTGAACTGTTGTGCTGATCTTTAACACAGTTGTTGTGCGTTAGCCAAAGGTGTCTGAATTGGTACGACCATATAAACCCTAGTGCTACGATCATTTCGACTTAATTCGATTTCGGAATGCATACCGTTACATAGTTTGGGGGGTAACAGGGACAACCTATACTTTCAACACCAGTTTTTGAGATCTCGGCGCTTATGTATTATAATGTCACAATAATATCAATATCAGTAATGGCTCTCATCTACTGCTGCAGACTGCAAGAAAATCAGTTGAAATTTATGCGCACAGAAAGCGCAGGCGACTTGTAATAAGTCGCTTCCGCTATGTGTAGTGTTAGCGTAAGTAATGATGATAATGTATCGGAACGAAGACGATAAATATATAAGCCTAGAACCTAGTCCAGTTCCGAAATTCGTAATGATCCTAGAAATTAAGCTCCAATTTGAACCGTGTTTGTACTGAAACTTGCATTTCTTCATATTTATAAATTCGGATGGAAATATTAGCTGTGCGACTCTGGCGTAGATTTCACAGATGTGTTTTTTACTATTTGTATCTGTTGTTTTTCATTTTAGGTACTCATAACTGGTCATAAGAAATCGTTACTGTGCATAAATACGAGTAATTAAGACTAAATGTATAAGTTTTCTTTCGTTATCCACCTGCATTTGACCAGCGTGGTGGGTTATGGACTTGATTCTCTCCTTGTAAGAGTCCCAACTGTGCGAACATAATGTGGGTTGCCTATGATTAAAAATATTTTTGTTCAATTCCCCGAAGGAAATCATGAGGGCACAGACAGCCTGTATGGTTTTAGAGTGTAAAGTTCCTATGCCTGCGAGTCCATACATATTCTTTTGCAAGTTTACAATATTCTGGTTAATGTGCGATTGTTTATATTTTTTTTAATAAGACTGAAACATGACGAGTGTTAAGCGCCTGATGGTAAACACCGTCTTTTAAATTAATGATAGCACAGCTCTAGATTTTTTAGTATAGAGTGACGGGACGAGCGGCACATGTGCCTGATTGTAAGTAACACGTCTGCCCATAACAACACAGTGTCACACTCTCAAGGCCATAACCCTCCATGCTGGCTCAGAGTGTATAGGCTGATGAAGTATATCCTGTAGAGATGTCTTTCTCGGAAGATGTCGGTTTCTTCGCGATTATTTCACTGTTCAAATCAGTGATGATGACAGACATGTATATCTGCACATTGAAACTTAAAGGTGCTAGCGGGATGCGACTTTCACGCCTGTGGCATTCTCTCCACAAGATCACCATAGCTTCCTAATAGTCAGTCAGTGCTTTAAATTTTTTTCTGGTCGTTTGAGATATAGATGATGAGTCTTGACCACATCATATGTATGTAGACAAAGTATATAAGTCCTTCTATCTGAGTTGAGTCCAGTATATCTTCGATACGTAACACCAGAGCTGATTCACTTAGATTATTTTTAATGACTTATCGCAATATGATTGATTCCTATAGCGATAGCGAAATTCTTATGATGAAATGTGCGCTAAGCAATGGGCCTGTCGAGAAAAGGCTGTTGCGATCGACAAATAATATTGTGCTGTGATTGCGAGGATATAGAAACGAATTTGCATTGCAATGTATTTTTGCCACTGCGGTATATTAGCAGCTCTAGTTGCTGTGCGATGTCTCGTCTCCTAGACAATGCTTGTCTTTTTCAACAGTTCTGTATTTTTTATTAATTGAATAAGTTGTTTAACAATACTATTTTTTGTGCTGTTTTACCTGTATTGCTGTCATAGAAGTATGGTTCTTCACTAAGGATAAAGATAGGTTATCTTGTCAAAACACGTATAAATAATATAATAGATAAACTCTCTATTGCACTAAATTAAAACAAAACTTCAATGTAAAAAAACCTAAATTTTCAAAACATTTGGCGGCTTTATCGCTAAAAGCAATCTCTTCCAGCCAACCGTGGTAAAGAAAGGAACTAAAAAAAAAAAAAAGAAGGCGGGAGTTCACAAACAAAGAGTACATATTATATACCTATTTTAAAACAAACAATTAAATACTATTCGTTGACTAATATAATGATAAACATACATTCTAATTATTACCTATACATTCTAATACATCTTATACCTTTCAACGAGCAATTCTTGTATATATATATAGAATCTGAATCTCGGAAACGGATGGAACGATTTTCATGAAATTATGTATGCAGGGGGTTTCGGGGACGATAAATCGATCTAGCTAGGTTTTATTTCTTAAAAACGTCATTTATTGTGCGTTTTTAGCCAATAAAAAACTGTCACATTAGACATTAGAATGCGAAGGTAAATTTCGCCACGTGACGCGACAGTACAATAGCTCAGGTGGGAAATCGGGCGATCACAAATTAGTAGATCCGGGTTCGAATCCAGAAGGCTTCTCTGTTTTTAATTATTTTTTTTAGAAAACTATTCCTTGGGGCCTCTTATCTGTCGGTATCTACGTATTTTTAGTATTTAAACCGAGCAAAGCTCGGTCACCCGGGTATAAATAACATTATATTACATAGGTACTAATACATACACAATTACAATACAACCTAATGAATAAAAAGTATCAAGAATATTTTCATTGAAAAGTGTTACGTTCACAGAGCGACTTCAGCTCCTTGTCTTGGTCAAATAAAGTTTTTCACATGTTCCTTGAATACAGGAAGCGAAGGAGCTTCCCTGATTTCCACAGGCAATGAGTTCCGCATATACAGCATAATCTAAACTACGAGTAACATTGTAAAGAGGAAAGGTTTGATTTCCTGTTTTTTGTTATTCTTTCACGCAAAAACAACTGGCTCGATTTTAAACATTAGTTTAAAATTTATGAATAGGTAGCTACATTTTTTCTGAGTGCAATAGGCTATATATCTATTTTTTAATAGAGATCCCTGCCTAAAACGGAATAATGGACCTAAGGTATCAGAAAGTCAGTTAAAATGAATCTTTATCCAAAATATGATATTATAATTAAGGTTGCTTATAAATATATGTGTAAATTCCACAAATTATTCGGATAGAAGTTTTAGTTTAGAATTTATGACTGTTATAAAAATTAACCAAGTAAAAAAGTGTCACAGTTTAGTGTCCTTTTTTTATGCAGCATGTTGCAGGCAGGATATATCATGGCAGGGCATATCAGGCTTGACAACACAGAGCGTTAGTGCCCCTACCTACCAAAACTTCCTCAGGTTTCTTCAGCCGTGACTTGGCGGCAGAATCTCGGGACCGTTATCGCATTCGAATGTTGCATTCACAGTTCCGGATGTAACTCTGCTATTGTCGCCGTCCTTGCGGGCTCACCTCAGGAAGGAAGGAACTCCGTATTTTATTCCAGTGCCTCGCCGGAAATCAGCGGCGCGTCACCTCCTCGGGAAGGCCTTATTATCCCTAAACCGGGTGCCAGCCGGCCCTAAACATCCGACGCCCCAGCATCCACTGTAGACGGAATGCGAGCCATGTGAGTGTCCCTTGGGCTTGCCCCCGTGTGCACTTCCACTTCAGTGGATGAGCGAGAAGTTACGGCCTCCTATCACTCTTCCGCCTAACACGACCTCTCACTGTCGAGCGTCTTGGCCAAGATGGTATTTTTTTTATATTTAGCAACTCCACAGACTCCGAGGTCCGTCACCTTTCTCATATCATATCTTGGATCTGGAGAAGAAAAGGAAAATAAGACCATGGGGGCAACATTTTCAACCTAATTTCAGTGCTCTTTAGTACGATTTGTTATTTTCTATGTCGCCCCCTCCCAGATTAGAGTCTCCACCACGGCCGCATTTCTGTCCCTGATGGCCATCTGTAAATTGAACTCTCAGATAGACGATGGTTTTTGATAAAAGCTCTATCCCCGGCCGGGATTCACCATCACACAACGAGATACCACCGAGGCAAGTTGATGTGTCATGTCCAGGGTGCTCCAAGTGCAGGTGTCTAAGCCACACACTCCTTGAACAAACTGTCTTCTTTTACGTGGAGGAATTGCATTCCCACATACCTTTCCACCTGGGGGAGACGGTTGGGTTAAGTCACCAACTGGACCACTGGACAACACCACTGCACACTACGGACAAACATGGTGACAAACCCCTATCGGTTAAACCCTATACGAGGTTCCAACTTTGAAGCTTATGGCGGGAACGCAAAACCGCATTGCGCAATGCAACCAAATTGCATTCTTCCGCGAACCCCGACGCGGTTAGCCCGTCCGTGGGCCCTTCTATATAGCACGCCCTCGTCATCGGCGCATCGGAACCCAAGATACGCCGTAACTACCTCGAACACCAACCAATAAGTGGGTGCCCGACGCCCCGTGTCTAGACATCTTTGGTCCCCCGCGACGGGTCAGGTCTGTGGTCCCGTTGTCTATCACTTTTCAGCTGCAGTGGATAGATCGGCACTCCTCTTCCCCTGTAGCCCCGACGCGTTCGCAATCTATCGGTTGCAACTCCCTCAGGGCTGCAGCGGAGAGGCAGAGCGGTGCACCGTAATACCGGCGATCCTAAAACTTAACCCAGTGGCCCCGCCGCCGGCTCCTCTTAGCTTCACGCTAGCCCGTGGTTGACAATTGAAGAAACTGTCCAACGTTTTTATTTTAAGTAATAGGTTTTTAAATCTGAAATTTTAAGTAAGTAATTAACAATACCTTCTTAACAAAGAACTACGTTTATAAAAACCGACTTCTAAACCACAAATATGCACTCAAAAGCGAAAAAATAATACAATTTTTATTGTTGTAAGCGCTACCCTAAAACAGTGAAGGAAAACATCGTGAGGAAACCGACATGTACCTAGAATCTTTCGAAGTCATGTGTCATCCACCAACTCGCACTGGGCCAGCGTGGTGGATTAAGGCCTTGACTCTCTCCTTGCGAGAGAAGGCCCCGAGTCCCAGCAGTGGGAACATTTAGTGGGCTGTTAATGTAAGCGGTATTCACTCATCCATCTATTTGAAGCCGGTGCCAACCAAGTCTACCAGGTACTAGCAGATAGATACTACCTATAAATATCTGCCTACTTACTGCATACATAGTATCTATCGACTAGCTATTTGACTTGGCTGGCCCCGACTTCAAATAGATACTGTTTATTGCACTAAATTGAAACAAAACTTCAATGAAAAAGAAAACATAAAATGGATGCGTGGGTAGCGTTTACAACAATAATAATAATTATATCTTTGCTTAGTTTAAGGCACACCCCGGACACTCGGCCTAAAATCTATACAGACGGTGCAGTTGACATACCTACACTCACACAACTACGCATATGTCGTTCGAACACATTTACGCATGTGTGCGTGTCATCTAGGGTTACTAAATTATTTTAGTAAGTTAAGTACACTTACCCAAAGAGAAAACTTTATTCTGACAATATATTAATTAATCACTCCACATATTTCGCGTATTTCATTATAGACTAGTCACAGAACATTAGATTAGCTATAACTACGTTCATAAGATGCATTAAAAAGCGGTATCACAGTTTACTATATCAGAGTATTATACACTGCACAAACTACTTATTAATTATTAACACATCATGTCAGCGACCAGTAAAGAGAAAGCACATGGTTTTTCAACTCAAAACTCCAAATTAAATGTTGTAAACAAACATTACGAATTTTTATCAACTATGGCCGATAATGTTGCTAGTTCCGGATTTAATTTATTACTAATGCTTAAAAGAATATTACTTTTGTATGTTGATAAATAGTGATTTATTTATTCGCATTATAGTAAGGATCGCATAAAACTTTAAATATTGTGAATTTGCGCCGAATAAACAAAAATCGGTTTCAATTTTAAATTAAATTCAGAAACTTACTTGACCAAATTTCAACGACGATCATAAAAAACTTGAACAAAAATAAACGAAAGTAATTTTTAGTTTTGTTTTCATATTTCAAAACTATGATCTACCAAAAAAAAAAGAAACATCATAGAAGACATGGCCCAAATCGTACCCTGACCTCGGCACAAAATAATTGTATCTAATCTCAAAAAAATCTAATAATTGTATGCAAATATATTTTAGGAAAAAAAATTACACCACTCCCATAACCCAAATTAGTGGCTAACATGTTTTTTTATCAGTGTAGTTTTGTAGGCGTTTTTTTTAAAAGTTCACCAATACTGTTTGCAATTCGATGTAATCATCATCATCATAACATCTTAGCATATACCTCTCTTCAAGTACGCCTCATATCCCAGGCCTATGCTAGTGCTGTGCTTGTGCTAGTACTTGTCCAGATTTGACCCGCGATGATACTGATAATTGAATACAAAGTCCAAAGTACATTACCAAAAATAAGCGTATTATCATGAATTATTTTACTTACACTCGTTAAATTTGAATTCAATTCCAAGGCCACCCATCGCGAAAAGAACCTAAGCATATTCGTGCATTGTTTGATATATATCTTTATGACTCAGCCGGTATATATTATTTTTATATCATTAACACCAAATTATACAATATATTTTGTTCCATAAAACGAGCTTTTGACACGAACTTCTACAGGCAAAAAACGCAGGTTAGCCACTCAAACGGATGATGATGATAGTTTAGAATATTATTACTAATAACTTAAAATCCGAGGTACATAAAAAAACCCAGGTGTGGCACCTGGGTTTTTTCAATGTGATTTGGGCTTATGTCCTTTGTTTCACAATAAATGGAGCTATCACGTAACAAACATATAAACGAATTGAGATCTGTCTCCTTTTTTGAAGTTGGTTAAAAATGAAACTAAATCGTAGTAGTACCGGTAGTACTAGAACCGGTAAAGTTTATAAGTCAATGTCAAAGCCGTTAATTACTGAATAAGTTTTAGTTTTCGGAACTATCCATTCCAATAGTCAATGTACTCGTATCCTCTTACTGCTTTTAATGAACGGTTGTTGCGAAATCTTAAATAAGCATACTACTAGATGAAATCCTATATTCATTGTTCACTACTAACCGACATAATATATACATGGACGCACATAAAAGTACAGATAGTCTAATATAGAACCTCTTTCTTTTATTTGAGTCGGTTGAATGCTAAGAAATAATCACTTACCAATAAATCTGAATAGTAGCAATCTTAGTAAAAAAATCCACTAAATTGGCAACACTAGTGATTAGTGACTTCGTAAATTCCGCGCCATCACTCGTTACCAAACGTTATTAGCGCCACTGACGTATTTCACAACGATTAACGAAAGCCGCAGTTTAAAAACAACGAGTTTAATAATTTCGTCACAGGACTTCAGTGTTGGCGCGTACTTCTAACCAGAATAGCTTAATACAGTTTATAAAAATGATTCAATCTTTGTAATAATTCTTATGAAATGAAAAATCTCTTATTCTTGTTTCGTATAATAGACGAAAAATTTGGTACCATTTTGTTAAATAATACAGCATCATGGTCGTATTCTCATAGAAAATTATCGTCCGATATAACCCTTCGTTGAATCCGCCTCGCGTCCGCGAGGGGGAGGAAGCTTGAAATTGGCGGGGGGTGGGGAGTGTCCGTTCTATCTGTATTATCTATTCTATGGTTTAAGGTCAGATGGTGTAGTGTGTGAATTGTCTTCCAATATTTATTTATTTATATAATTTAAAAACCCTCACTAATCAACTACAAACCCCATTACTGAAAACTGCATCAAAATCGGACTAGTAGTTTTGGAGAAAAATTACAATATTGATTTGCACAAAAATGTTTGGTGCAACACCCTCTGATAAGTTGACGCTGTAATACCTATCTAAGAACACGCACCAATCAAATGTTGACCTATCACTGATAACTGCATCAAAGTCGGACTAGTAGTTTTGGAGAAAAATGGCAACATTAATAATCGTCGCGGGTAATAAGTGCAATTTCTAGCACTTATTACCCGTTACTTCCCTGCGTAGGCATTTTAGTGCATGTTAAATGTACCTCTATACTCGAAAACTCGAATTTAAAAAATTTACTATGTAAGTCGAAATTAGTAAAACATAATTACGTAAACTTCAAATTATACAATTGAAATGTATTTTAACCAGCTATACCCTGCGCGCGTTGCTACGCCACCTGCCGAAAATTGGCCGTACCAACTCAGAAACCTTCGGCTCATGCACAACAACTTTGGCAAAGATCATCACGTGATAAAATGCGTAGTTTACGATTCAATAAAAGACATACAGACAAACAATAATTTATATATGTCGGAGAACCCTTATTCTCTCATCGACGCCGTCATTAGTAGGTGCCATCTATGGTGGGCGTTTAATAAGTAGGCTAGCGTCTAATCAAAAATCATCATAGATTTGACAGTTCTTTTCATATAGTCACAGATTAATTACTGAAACAAAAGGCAGATGGAACGCTCGTTAAAAATTTACGTTCTATGGCTATCAACATCACCCATAGAACGTAAATTTTTAAAAACGTTTGTTATTTAATGTAATTTATAAAAAAACTACTGCACTTATGGACTCAATTTGTCAAAGATGATTATTATACGGAATCAAGGAGCAAATTTAAGCAGTTGTCATATTTTTAAAATCTCGCATTTAAAAGTGAACTTTTGCGTAACATGACGCAGTTACGTTCTATTGGTGCTGTCAAAAAGAAAATAAACGGTTGGATCTACTATAGGACTTAAAAGAAATATTAAAGTATTGCATGATCATTTACTAGCCAACTTACCATTAATTTAAAAGAGAAAAGGTCTCAACAATTTTTTGCCTAACACTAACCGTTCTCGAGATATCGAATTAAACGCGTTTTCATCGAAATGACCTTGAGCTGACCTCGCCAGAATAGAATCCCTCAAATTGGAATATATGCTCAGAATACACCCCCCCCTCCCCTATCGATATTTCAGAATCCCCAAACTACATAATTTTATGTTTATTTATTTCCGTAATTGCACTGGATTATTGTCAGTGCTAAACGAGGTGAGAACACGCCCGTGCACTCTCCTTGAAAAATAACGCCGGACGCAAAACTTGAGTCGGACTGGACTGACCATATCAAACGTGACTTACCCGTATATTTATTTAAAACTAGCGACCTTGATACTAAATAAACTACAAAAAATTAAATAACTACTAAACTAACTACTAAATCATAATATAACAATAAGTTTAATTCACTACGAAATGTATTCGTAATCGATACTTAAATAAATAAAAACTTGTTCTAAATACTAACTATTTATAATTTATTTTATTAATGGTGTTGGAAAGTATCGCAGGTGGGGTTCCAACAAGACCAACAGAGGGTTTCTTAGTCATTTTGTTTGTTGGTTGTTAAGTTCATCATTTAGGAGAATGTTACTTAGGTAGGTATTTTCGTTGGTGACGGTCAAGTTGGTCCCCGCCTGCGATAATTTCCAACAACATTTATAAAATAAATTATATCTATTTAGTTAGTATTTAGAATAAGTTTTATTTATTTAAGTATCGATTACAAACACATTTCGTAGTGTACTTTATATTGTTTAAACGGTATTCCATAGCTTGGTTTTAGTATTTGATTGAACAATATTCTAGTGGGTCTTGTTTTCTTCTTTTTAGTGTGCAGTCGGGTTTTTTGTTTTTATTTTTATAATAATTCATTTTTATTTAGAACTTTTTAGTGGTTTTTTTTTCATGTTTTTTTTTCAAATCAATCAAAAGTGTCCTAAATTTATGTAGAGGTCTCCATACAACCAACTATTAGTGATAATGACTTCAATCGTGCGCGGGAGCGCAGTACAAGGTTATTTGCTCATTGCTTGCTAACGCTTGGGTGGTTTGTGTTTGCGAAGAAATAACATGTCCCCGTAGGAATTTCTGGATAAAATGTATCTTATGACACTCCCGTGATCAAGACGAATCTATCGATACCTCATACATCGAAAGCATGTTACATCAAATTCTTTCAAAGTGAATGTAACAAATTATAATCTCTTTATCCTGTAGGAATTTCGGGATTAAATGTATCCTATGACACTTCCGTGATCAAGACGAATCTATCGATATCTCATACATCGAAATCCATCAAGCCATTTAGGCTACAGGAGGCCACAAAGAAACAGACATACATACACTCGAAAAACATAACCCTCCTTTTTTGGCAGTCGGTATAGACCCTATAGACTTCGCTGTCCGTCCGTCTGTCACCAGGATGTATATCAGGAACGGTGAGAATTAGACAGTTTAAATTTTCACAGATGAGGTATTTCTATTGCCGCTATAACAACAAATACTAAGAGACGATTCACACGGCGCGGATGCCTACCGCGCCCGCGCGCGGGCGCGGCTGATTTCCATATAAAATTGAATTCAATTCACACGACGCGGTTTACGGCCGCGGCGGCTGCGGCAGCCGCGCGGCGCCCGCGTGGCTGCGCGCGATTCTTGCGCAGTAGCTTTCCGGAGCAGAAACCGCGAAAACCTGCGGTCTCGTGAATATTGAAACAAAACCGTCGCGCGGCGCGGCGCCGCGCCCGCACGCGAGCGCGGTTGGCAGCCGCGTCGTGTGAACCGGGCCTAACAATCAAATAAAATAATTATTTAACCCTATACAAAAAAAATGATTTTTTACCGTTTCTTGCTCGATACTATTATTAATACGGTGGCAGGCAGGTAGACGCTTTTACTATTCACAGAATATTTAATGTTATATTGTCTTTAAATATCACATCAACACATCAACAGCCCACTAAACGTTCCCACTGCTGGGACTCGGGGCCTTCTCTCGCAAGGAGAGAGTTAAATAGTCTTTAATTAAAGGAGTCTTTAAATATAATTAATTAAAATTAAAATAAATTATTAAGGGGGCTCCCATACAATAAAAGAGGTTTTCGCCGTTTATTTGCTAAAAATAATAATCATGAAAACAGGTAATGGTACGGAACCCTTCTTTTTTTTTTACTTTTATACGCTAACCGCCATCTCGCCTGATGTTAAGCGACGATGCGGTCTACGATGGAACGTGCTGAAACACAGATATTCACTCTCGATTTAAAAACACCAAGGCTGTAACCATCGGGAAAATCCCACTCCGGCATTCCCCATCTTAGACATTATTTTCATAAAAGTAGAGCAACCATGAGAAACATCAACCATGAAGCAATGTTGCCTTTTCTAGCTACGAGCCGTCCGATAGAAAAATGAGAAACGTGGTATCATATCATGCAGAGCAGTTGCACACTCCCCGAAGTGTACCCGATAAAAACCTAAAATAAGCTAATTAACTACTACCCAATATGGGAAGACAAAAATCAAAACTCAAACTTGACTTTAATGAATGTACGTTTAATCGCTGTCTAGCCTAGCCCGGCTTCGCCCGTTGTACATAACATATAAATAAATAAATACCTTTATTTATCACATAAACTGTATAGCTTATTCCTCATCCAACCTCATCAGCTGTATAATATTAGTATAGATTTATTGAATGGAAACACGACATACCTCCTGAATTATCTTTAACCTCCGACGCAAAAACAAAAGGGAATTAAAAATTTGATGTCTCTCTGTGTGTCTGTTTGTGGTACTGTAACTTACTTATTTACTAACAGTGCCCCGCGATTTCACCCGCATAGGTCTCGTTTTCGTTGTTTTCCCGGGATATAAAGTAGCCTATTTGTGTTGTTCCAGACTTTAATCTATTTTCCAAATTTCAGCCTGATCCGTTCAGACGTTACAACGTGACAGAGCAACAAAGATCCAATCATCAAAACATTGAGATCGCACTAATATTATAAATGTCAATGTATGGACGTTTGGATATTTGGATCTTTGTTGCTCAATCACGTCCTAACGTATGAACGGATCGGGCTGAAATTTTGAAAACTTAATAGATTATAGTTTCAAAGAACACATATGCTATCCCGGAAAAACAACGGGAACGGGAACTACGGAGTTTATAATATTAGTAGGATTGTTACCGAAGATAAAACAAAATACGTGACTTACTCCGCAAAAAAGACTCAACTTTTCCGAATACGTTCTCGTATTCGTTTCGATTACTGACCGTCTTGAACTTATGACCGTTACTTTGACATCTATTCGCAACTTGGCTCGTTCATCGAGTCAAAAGCGAAATTGGCTCGTGGCGTTGTTGGTACTCGTAGTAAGTCTGCCTACGAAGCCGCAGATCGTGGGTTTCATTCCAACACAGTGCAAGTATTTGTTGGGTGAATAAATCTTGGTGGACTTTTTTACCCGACTGAAAGAAGGGTTATGTTTTTCGCGCGTGTCTTGTATGTTTGTAAATTTCTTTATTCCCACGTATCTTCCAAACGGCTGGATGGCTTTTGACAACTGAGATATCGTTAGATTCGTCTTAATCACCCAAGTGTCCTTAGATAGTATATTGTATTACATAAGTATTTTTTATACGTAGAGTTTTTGCAGACTGGTTTTTAGGGTTCCGTAAAACGTAAAAACGGAACCCTTATAGATTCGTCATGTCTGTCTGTCTGTCCGTCCGTATGTCACAGCCACTTTTTGCCGAAACTATTCGAACTACACTATTGAAACTTGGTAAGTAGGTGTATTCTGTGAACCGCATTAAGATTTTTACGAAAAAAAAAATAAAAAAAGAAAAATTTGGGCATACTTAAAACTGAAACTTTTAAATTTTTTTTTCTTCAAACCTACAGTTGTGGGTTGTTTATCGATAGGTCTTTAAAAATGATGTTGAGGTTTCTAATATAGTTTTTGTCTACACTGAATAATTTGCGCGAGAGACACTTCCAAAGTGGTAATTTGTGCCCCCCCCCTCTCTAACTTCTAAAATAAGAGAATTAAAAAACTAAAAAAAATATATGATGTACATTATCATGCAAACTACCAACGAAAATTGGTTTGAGCTCGATCTGATGAATTGTTTTTTTTTTAGTACGGCATAAATACATTATTATTAAAACTTCGATCAAAGTTACAACGAACTAAAAAAACTATGTATATTATGTTACTTGCTGCAACGGAACCCTTCATGGGCGAGTCCAACTCGCACTTGGCCACTTTATTTAAATTAAAGTTATTATAAATAGCGGACATTTACTAGTATTTGTTCTGTAAACAACCTGTTTCTATGTAATTAAGTATTTAAAACTATAGGTATTATATCAGCCATCTGCCTTCCATACCTAGTACAAACTTTGTTTAGTTTGGGGTCAGATGGTGTTGTGTGAAGTGACCACCAATATTTCATTTATTTATTTAAACAACTAGGAATCCTGTCTAAGGTACTAAAGTATTTCAAGTTTGAATTTTTTCAAATCTCGTTGTTCATGTGATACCAAGCACAGATTAGCTATATATATTTAGCTAATATGAAGTACAGTTCGCATATTTTAGGGTAGATAAAGATAAGTGCCGGTTGAAGGTTTTAGAATCGATTGAGAATACATGGCAAAATATTGATAGGCAACCCTTGTTCACAGAAGACTTCAAAGTCAAAGATAGCGTCGCAAATTTACTAGCTTAACTTGTTTGTATCGGATACATTTCGGAGTGTGTTCAACTGACCGCATGATATAATACCTTGTCCTTTGCTCTATCAGACTCACTCACAGCTCGAAAAAGCGCCCCGCGGTTTTACCCGCATTGTTCTCGTTCTCATAATTTCCCGTTATGGAAAGCCAATGTGCTATTCCCAAAGAGTTTACATACACTACGTATAGAGTTAGAACAAATGCTTCACACCGAAAGCACGAGTCTGATCGCTCTTGTCTTATCCCTCTTGTGGAAGTGTCATACTGTCGCCGCACATCACTATGTTTCCATAGCTAACATACACCTCTTATCTTACCTGCTTACGATTGGTACGAAGGAACCGTGCGGAAAATAAAATAGATATTGGTGGACAATTCACACACAACACCATCTGACCCTAAACTAAGCAAAGCTTGTACTATGGGAAAACCTGATCTATCTACTTATTATTTTTCTCTAAGAGCCGGTTGTCACGGCGCGGTTGCCAACCGCGCCCGTGAGCGTGCCGGGCGCGGCAGATTTGTGTGTAAAATTGAATTAAAAACTCTCGACGCGGTTTACGGCCGCGGCGGCTGCGGCAGCCGCGCGGCGCAGTAGCTTTCCGCAGTAGAAACCGCGAAAACGTGCGGTCTCGTGAGTATTGAAACAAAACCGTCACGCGGGGCGGTGCCGCGCCCGAGCGCGGGCGCGGTTTGAAACCGCGCCGTGAAAATTGGGCCTAAGCCTATTCCTGACTATAGTCTAACTACGTTATACATTTTAAGCCGTTCCCGTTTATCCGTACCGACGTGATTGAGCAACAAACATCCGAACTTTATTCCCACACACACATGCAGCTAAAAATGTTGTATTTTGGCTTTCATACCTCGTACATTGACACATACATGGAAGTGAAGGTGAAATGCAAACAAGGGGTGGAAAATACTTTTAATTCTATAATTTTGAAAATGAATTTCAATACGTTCACGTTCAATAAGTACTTTTATGTTTTTTAAGTTTGTAAAATTTCATTTTGTTGTTGTAAAATTAATCTGTAGGTACATTTAGCGGGCAACCTGGATCCCACAACACAGGTAGCCCTAGTTTGGGATTCCAGTGCACGCTGGCAAAACATTGTCCACCGGTCCTTGCCGTGTCCCGGTACCTACTTAGGCAATGCTTGGGTGGGAGCTTGTACCCGGCAACGGCTGGAACCTACTCAAGACAGATATCTGGGAATCGGTACTTAATAAGTGCTAATGTCTAGATCCTAAGATTTTGTTTTTTTTTGAAATTTGTCAGTCAACCTATGTAAACTCAGTATTTGTCCAAATAAACGATTTTCATTTTCATTTCATACATACCAATGACGGCCAAGTGCTAGTGAGACTCCCACACGAAGGGTTCTGTACCATTAGCAAATTAACGGCGAATACCTCTTTGGCTTTATTCCGAATTCCGTATACATAGACTATCGCAGTTTCCGCAGACGGTTTTATCCAAAAAGTTTTACAATTTTTTTTATTTTACCTTATTTATGTTTCTATCGACGAATTCCATACCGCGTTTTATTCTTCTAGTGGCGCCATCTAGTTTGCTTGGGACGGACTAATCGAACAAGAAACGGTATAAATCAAGTTTTTAATTAATTTTAAATAATAATTTTTAGTATTTGTTGTTATTGCGGCAATAGAAATACATCATCTGTGAAAATTTTAACTGTCTAGGTATCACCGTTCTTGAGATACAGCCTGGTGATAGACGGACGGACGGACAGTCAAGTCTTAGTAATAGGGTCCCGTTTTTAGCCTTTGTGTACGGAACCCTAATACTATTAAGACATACTACATATACCTACAAATTAATGACTGTACATCCTAATACATAATAGTATACTAATATATAAATAATATAATGTTTTACTAATGGAGGTTTAAGAATTAGACAAACTAATGGTCGTCCTGCGGTCGAAGTTTGGCTGTAATTTAAGTAAAGAAAGTAGTTGAAAAGTTTAATATTACCGATTTAATAGAAAAAAAAATCTCTGATGTTAGTTTTGAGGAAAAAATTACGATGTTTTTTAAATACATAATACAAGAGACAAGTAACTTTTTTGTGAGAGCTGTAAACAATGGAGATCTGAACACAAAATGTAGTATAGACAAAATCCATAATGATTAGTATGTAACAGCCCATAGGCTATTTCGAGATAGGTCTTTTATTATTTAATATTGTATAATTAGGCACTCGTTAGTATAGTGTATTTCCGTGGTAACTATGGGACTGACATCGTCAAATATGACTCAATGTCCCCAAATAAAATTAGATAAAAAATAAATAAAATAAAGTAGCCAAGTGCGAGTTGGACTCGCCCATGAAGGGTTCCGTTCCAGCAAGTAACATAATAATATACATAGTACACTTAGTTCTTGTAGTTCGTTGTAACTTTGATCGAAGTTTTAATAATAGTGTATTTATGACGTACTAAAAAAAAACTACTCATCAGATCGAGTTCAAATTAATTTTCGTTGGTAGTTTTCATGGTAATGTACATCATATATTTTTTTTAGTTTTTTCATTCTCTTACTTTAGAAGTTAGAGGGGGGGGGGGGGAACACACATTTTACCACTGTGGAAGCGTCTCTCGCGCAAGTTATTCAGTGTAGACAAAAATTATATTAGAAACCTCAACATCATTTTTTAAGACCTATCGATAGACACCCCACACGTGTAGGTTTGATGAAAAAAAAATGTTTGAGCTTCAGTTCTCAGTATGGGGGGCACCCCTAATTTTTGTTTTTTTTTTAAACTTTTGTAAAAATCTTAATGCGGTTCACAGAATACATCTACTTACCAAGTTTCAACAGTGTAGTTCTCATAGTTTCGGCAAAAAGTGGCTGTGACATACGGACGGACAGACAGACAGACAGCTTACGCTTATATTTATAAGCGTAATCTCTACATAAACTCCTCTGTCTGCGGAATTTTCGCAAAAAGTATTTGCTTCACGTATTAATATTTATATAGATTACTAGCAACATAACCAGCCCACCAAACCACCCACTGCTGGGACTCGAAAACTTCTCTCGGAAGGAGAGAGTCAAGGCCATAATCCACCACGTTGGTTGCGACCACCCTCGAAAAATTCTAGGCAGACTTCGAAAATACAGTGGTGCGCGTGGGATTTGAACCCGGGTCTTCCGGATCGGCAGGCGCCATTCTCTGGACTTGACCAGCCATAACCTGCATAGTTCCGTTCCCGTTATTACCCCGCAACAACAAACCGAACATTAATATTAATACAATAACATTGTAGCAGGATCCACATAAATTTCACAGTAAAATGAGTTACATCTGCGCAACACTATCACGCAGTGGCCAGTGGCAATGGCTTATGCAGATGTGTCCCCTAGCTATATCTCTCTTTCATTTCGCTCGATATGAAAGAGAGGAGAATATCTATGACGTAAGCAATGTAGCGTACAGCTGCGCGTGCCAGATCCTTCTATTAGAATACAAATCGGGTGCTGCTCAAAATTTTCCAGAACATTTCCATTTGGCCCTGTCTCACTAGAGAGCAAAGTCCGCGAAAGCAGCCTTGGGTAGCCGCCGCGTGATATGCTCCGGGACCTACTTACATAGTTTATTGGCTCCTACGATATACATGTCAGTTTACAATGTAATGCGTGAGATTATAATCTCACGGTAGGGTTAAGTTAGTTTATAATCTAACTTTGTTAGATTGTCGTCGTTAATAGTTGTAGTCGTTGTAGTGGTGGGACTCTTGGCAGAGTCCGCCTGGGGAAGGACCACACCTTTGCAAGTAATGTGCAAATATTACTGTGTTCCGGTTTGAAAGGCAATGTTCCCAGATAAATTACAGGGTTTAGAGATATAACTACTCAGACTTCTGGGTGACGAGCGCAGTGCAGTGCTAGGTAATGATTTGGACTCTTCATGTTACTGTGCTGTTATGTGGCCGGCATGATGCTTACCATCAGGCACATGTGCTACTCGTCTCTACACTCTTTATTAAAAAAACGTTGTTTTCACAATTATACTGTGACATAAAACGGCCCGTCCTGACTTTGCTTGAATCCCTCTAATATTTGTAATAATGTCAAAGTTTGGATGTTTAGATATTTGGATGTTTGTTGCTCAATCACGCCGTAACGTATGAACGGATCAGACTGAAATTTTGAATATCAGTTAGATTAAAGGAAGAACACATAAGCTACTTTTTATCCCGGGAAAATAACGGGAACGATGGGAACGGGAAGTACGCTGGTAAAACCGCGGGGCACTGCTAGTATTGTCATATAAATACCATTAATCGATAAAAACAAGCATATATCTCAAGTTGGGCCTAATTACACATACATACATAGCAACTTTCGTGAATATAGGTTGACTGAGAAAAAAACATCATGAAACTGGGTTTTTACTGGACTTCTTTCTTTTGTTTGGTAGATCATAGCTTAGAGGTGGTCCCATATAAATCTTATCGAAATAAGTTCGATGGTTTTTGAAATGTGAATAAAAAACGCATCATCATCATCATCAGCCCACTAACCGTTCCCACTGCTGGGACTCGAGGCCTTCTCTCGTAAGGAGAGAACAATAAAAAACTATTTACTTTCAAATACCTCGATGACAAATATCTATTTCACCATTCTTAGTGTAAAACAAAGAAGTGTGAAATTGATATTTGTTATCACATCATTCACACTGAAAACGTACTATCCTACTAATAGTATAAACGCGAACGTGTGTAAGAACGAATGGGGATTTATGGATGGATGTACATAAAATATGCATAATATGTACTTATGTTACTCTTTCACGCAATACACATAGCTATAGTAGATCCAACCGTTTATTTTCTTTTTGACAGCACCAATAGAACGTAACTGCGTCATGTTACGCAAAAGTTCATTTTTAAATGCGAGGTTTTAAAAATATGACAACTGCTTAAATTTGCTCCTTGATCCCGAAAAATTTACGTTCTATGGGTGATGTTGATAGCCATAGAACGTAATTTTTTAAAAACGTTTGTTGTTTTATGTAATTTATAAAAAAAACTACTGCACCTATGGACTCAATTTGTTAAAGATGATTATTATACGGGATCAAGGAGCAAATTGAAACAGTTGTCATATTTTTAAAACCTCGTATTTGAAAGTGAACTTTTGCGTAACATGACACAGTTACGTTCTATTGGTGCTGTCAAAAAGAAAATAAACGGTTGGATCTACTATAGATAGCTACATACTACATAGATATATATTGGCCTGGAATAACATATAGGCTATTTAAAAAAAGTTTACGTGGTTATAACACATATACCCGTATACTCATTTATTAATAACCAGGGATTACACGTCACGTATTTACATAATTCTGATAGCCCTTAATGAATAATATGATACAGTCAATAAATCGATCAACCTAAACATTTGGAATGATTATATACAGACTCGTCAATAATTATGAAAATATTGTTACATCTTATTATTTTGTAGATCATGGGTATGATCACCACTACTTTAACAATAATATTTCGATTTTAAAATTAGGTACAAAAATATTGAGTAAGTCAATAAATTCACTTAAATCAATGAATAGAATAGAAAATATTTATTATCATGTAAGTCACATTCACGAACATTTACTTAAACCTAAATATTTGGAATGATTATATACAGACTCGTCAATAATTATGAAAATATTGTTACATCTTATTATTTTGTAGATCATGGGTATGATCACCACTACTTTAACAATAATATTTCGATTTTAAAATTAGGTACAAAAATATTGAGTAAGTCAATAAATCCACTTAAATCAATGAATAGAATAGAAAATATTTATTATCATGTAAGTCACATTCACGAACATTTACTTAAACCTAAATATTTGGAATGATTATATACAGACTCGTCAATAATTATGAAAATATTGTTACATCTTATTATTTTGTAGATCATGGGTATGATCACCACTACTTTAACAATAATATTTCGATTTTAAAATTAGGTACAAAAATATTGAGTAAGTCAATAAATCCACTTAAATCAATGAATAGAATAGAAAATATTTATTATCATGTAAGTCACATTCACGAACATTTACTTAAACCTAAATATTTGGAATGATTATGTACAGACTCGTCAATAATTATGAAAATATTGTTACATCTTATTATTTTGTAGATCATGGGTATGATCACCACTACTTTAACAATAATATTTCGATTTTAAAATTATGTACATAAATATTGAACATATTTCAAAATTTGACAATATTCTAAAAGTGCAGCTGGAAAGGGGCTGTTATTACGAGTAAATAAATATTTTTCAAGTAAGTATACAGAGGTAATTCATGTAAAACTAATATTAATTATATAAACAAGACATATACCTAAGCGTTTAAAAAAAATGGAAAGTTAATTAATTAAAACAGTTAATAAACAATTAATTATTGTAATAACAATGTAAATTAATAATAATAGATATTAAAATTTAAACATTGTGTCTATTGCGTACAACACCATACGGTGCAAGAATAAGCAATAAAATTAATTAATTGAAACAGTCCTAGGTAGAGGTACCAATACCAGTCACACAAAATTAATTATTATAATAACAATTTAAATCTATACTTATAATAAAACTGTAGCGGGTCGAATACTGTACATTGAAGATATTTTGAAAAAAATATTTTGCGGTCACTCCATAGTCGATACTGATGGCGAAACTGCATTTTTTTTCTTTCATGTCTGTCTTTCTGTATAGGGAACTCTCATCACGCCGAAACTACTGATTCAATTCAAATGAAACTTGAAATGATTTAAGATCATACGAGGGTCAAACTGAAAGTTCTTAGAAAATCAAAAACTGATTACATTAGCCAGTTATTAGTTTTATTATATCTTTTCAAAATATTGTCCATTCACGTCAATACACCGCTGCATGCGATGGAACCACTGGGAAAAGCACTTTGCCCACTCGTCCTTAGGGGTCTCTTCAATGGCATCGCGATACGCAGCCACCGCTTCTTCAGCATTCTTAAACCGCTTTCCTTTAAGTTTTTCTTTAATTTTATTAATTAATTTTTTATTAATTAATTATAAATTAATTTTTGAAAATAAATAAAAATCACAAGGCGCGAGGTCGGGGCTATACGGCGGGTGACCCAGTAATTCAACGTTTGATGTCGCCAAATAGTCGATCGTTCGCTTGGCGGTGTGCGGATGAGGCGTTGTCGTGGTGAAGGAGGATCCTACTGCAGGTCGTTTCTCTCGAACTTTTTCCAAGACAAGTGGCAAACAATTGGTAGTGTACCATTCTGCAGAAACTGTTTTTTGATCCTCTAACACAATTGTTGCGAAATGACCTATCCTTCCAAAGAACGAGGCCACCATTTTTTTCCCCGCACTTCGATCTCTCTTCACTTTAGTTGGCAACTCCTCGAAAGGAAACACCCACTGAGCAGATTGTCTTTTGGTTTCAGGATCATAACAGTAAATCCAGCTTTCGTCATCTGTTAGTATGTCGAACACAGCATTTGAGTCACCTCCGTTAAATCTTTCAATCATTTTACGGCACCAATCCACACGATAGAGTTTTTGAGCCTCAGTCAAATTATGAGGTATCCACCGGGCGCAAAGCTTCCAGACCACTAAATGTTCGTGTAGGATTTTGTGCACTTGACTCATACCGATGCCTAAGCTTGTCCGAATCTGCTGATAGGTCACTCTTTTGTCAGTCTCTATCATACGCCGCACAACACAGATGTTATCTTCAGTCGTCGCCGTAGAAGGCCGTCCCTCACGTAAATCATCAGTGAGATTAGTGCGACCACGTTTAAACTCATTAAACCAGTTGTAAACAGTCGCACTAGATGGGGCTTCATCGTGAAAGGCCAATCGTAGTCTATCATAACTTTCTTGTTGACTTAAATGACATCGAAAGTCATAAAAAATCATTGCACGAAAATTTTCTCGTGTTAAATTCATGTTGACGTGGCACAGACAATTTTCAATTTGCCGCCAAATCGTAAAACAAATGACAAATGAATGAAGTATATACTCAGTAATATTGGCAAAGAGTTCTATTTTCAAATTATAGATTTTTTTTTTTATTATATTGTTTATAAGTGGCCAGTTCTAAGAACTTTCAGTTCGACCCTCGTACCTACTAAGGAGATGGTAGCTGTCTACTTTTAATCTCCAAATTCTGCACGGTTTTCTTGCAGAAAGGGGTTAAAGTCAGAATGTGTATTTGGTTGTAACTCATGTTTGCGTTGTTCAATTTCTTTAATTCTTATTTTGTTAGAAAGAACAAATTTTTTATATAGTCCCATCAAAAAATTTTACATTATTGGTCGTGTGGTTCGGAAATTACGTAGAAATGAAATAATAACGGTAAAAATAAGTTCGGTACATAGTAACTGCCAAGTATTCTGCGACATTGTAAACAACAGGGATGTAACGGAGGTCATTTTATCTGAACCGAGGGTGGAGTCGGAGTGTTTGAGTTTGATTTATCGGAGTCGGAACTGACGTCAGAGGCATAGGCAAGATTAGAAGTGGTGGCAGGAGAGACATTTTAATTGTTTTTTTTTTTGCCAAACACGTGGAAACGATCATCATTGACGAGCAATTGATTTAAGAAGTTGGGATTTTGTATTTTGATTTACTATCCAAACCATAAGGGATTGTCTGCAATTTTTATACACCTTACCTCCGATTATAAACCCCGTTTAAAAAGTTTCGGAGCCGAAGTCGGAACCGAAGATGTCGGAATCGGAAGTTCAGACTTATCGGAGTCGAAGCTCATCCATGGTACACACACCGCGCTCAAATTCGCCATCCGTCATTCCTTTCTAATGTTTTTCCAAATTAACTACAGATGGCAGCTCATGCTACGAAACAATAGCTGATATTTATTAGAAAATGTGTAATGTAATATTTGTTGTTGTAGCGGCAATATGAATACATCATCTGTGAAAATTACAACTGTCTAGCTATCACCGTTCTTAAGATACAGTCTGGTGACGGACGGACGAACGGACGAACAGCGAAGTCTCAGTAATAAGGTCCCGTTTTTACCATGTACATATATTGTATGGAAAACGGTTTTTTGAATATTAACAAAAACTGGATAACAAGATGTTCAAGCCCACTACCAGTCGGAAGCGCGCCTAGCATGCTGGCGGCAGTAATATGCTAAATACCAATGTTTATGCGTTGGGCCTAATAAACGCCAGCATTTTGGTTACGCGTTGCGTCGGCCAAGCGCTCGGAAAAGCAATTGAAGATGAAGTGAGCTCCTGGCCCCCAGACACGATGTCTCAACCCTTTTGGGGTTGCGGACGAAACGACGGAAATATGCAACCGAGGGTTGCATTTTTCCGCCGTTTGAGATGCTTAGCTGAATTAGCCACTGCACTGGCCCTACTATATGTCTCTGAAAGATGTGATGGTTCCAGAGTATCGACGCAAGCTGCGACCCACACTAGGGACCGACTCAACATCCAAGGCGCAAAAGTCATGCCGTCAGGTCTTTTGCCATTTTCACGCGTAAGACCACTCCGGTTTGAGTATGGCTGGGACATTGGCGGTAGAAAAAGCCAAAGTTTTGTGTGTGAATTTTCCACCAGTATCTATTTATCTGGACGACGTAGTCATAGCTTCTTAAATTAGTCGAGTGAACTTTTTACTGGACTAGAAGTTAGTTAGTTGACGTGCAATGGTAATAATTGAAGTCGGTTTTTGTTCTTTCGGATATTATTTCAATCCAAATACTGTACTAAATTTAGTGTTCAACAAGCTTCGGTGACCAAAAAAGCAGACCGTTGTTTTTCTAAAATTGAATAAAATGTTATCTTACTACTAAGTATTATATGTATATTATGTAAAGGTTTGATTTGGTTGAAATTTGAAACACAGATAGTTTATAGTCTCATATACTACCTATCATCTCGGAAAAAGCATGGGCCCTAACGAAACAAATATTAACGACAGAACGACATTACCAATTAGATTGACATTTGAAACACAAAACACATGGCTTAGACTTAGAGTCTAAAATATCACATCGGCTAATAACTCTATCACCTACTTAGGCTATCATCCTGTAAAAATGTATAAGTGGGTATGTATCATATCATGCACATTATCTACAGACTCTTCGTAATGTATCCTATAAAAATCCCACAAGCTTAACACTGCGGCTATGTTCGATACTTCACAACCTTACTACGAGTATGTTTGATGTTGCTAAAAATATAGAATATGAAGTTGCTAAACTCGAATAAATATATTTTTGTGTGGAAAGACAAATTCACTCGGTTTGTGTAATGGCCACCCATCCAAATATTTTTACGTAAGTACTACTAATGTACTAATAAGGTCGCAAGATCAACGTACGCGAACGAAGTAGCGGGTTCATCTAGTTAATAATAATATACATTAACAATTAAACATTGTGTCTATTGCGTACACCATACGGTGCAATACTAATAATCAATAAAAGTGCCCTTCTCTATACCCTTGGGTAAAACTCATGTAATTTGTAGAATGACCGTTCTACCAGCCAATTTTTGAGTCTCGATTTGAAAGCGTGTTTTGATGGCGATTCCTTTATTTAATCCGGGAGACGGTTGTACACCTCTGGAGCCATCACGTGCTGCTTGGAATCCTTCCTGAGCCGGCGCGGCGCCGCGCATAACAGATTAGAATGTCGTTCGGAGCGCAGTCGCGGGTACTCTGTCTGGGGTCTGGTACTGGGGTGCAGGTGATCCCAGGCGTACAGCGCCGCCTGCAGGATCACCAGACACGGGACGGTCAAGATTCTCAGGTCACGGAACAAAGGTATCGCCGACTCACCCTGTGGCATTCTCGCTGTGGTCCGTACAGCTCTCTTTTGCATCCTAATGATACGTTCCCAATCGGCCGATCGCCCCCAGAACTCTACGCCGTATTGCAAAAGAGAGTGCCCCGATGCGAAATAGCAGCTTCGGACCATGTCGCGGGGCAACACCGCTGACAAACGCCAGAGTGCGAAGCTCGCTCGCCCAACTTTTGCCAAAGCGTGTCAATTTGGTTCACCCAAGTGAGCGTGAATCTGAAAACCCAGGAAAGTAGTCATCAGTGCCTGTTCCATTTTCCTATCCCCGATCCAAACATCGAGTGGATCCTGATTGTGTCCCGATAAGTCGGACTGCGTAACGTGCGTTTTGTTTATGTTAAACACCAAGCCGTTAGTACCGAACCATTTGTTCAAATCGTTCGCAACTCTATTCAGGACACTATTGCACATTTCTCTATTGCACATTTTATATTATTTCACGATTTACTCTCGCAAAACTTAAGTCAGATAGGACTGACTGCAATACAAGTGAGTTACCCCTGAGTAAATTTAAAATACTTACGATAAATAGAAACACCCAGATACAGAACAGGCATCTATACCTATCCAGCACGCAAATATGTAGGATGTCTCCTGGATGGAAATCGTACCCTAGTCCTACAGCTCTATAGAGGTAGACTGCTTACGGAAATACCATGCCAAGTAAATTATACATTTATTAATAAAGTACTTTGCTATTCCACTAATATCACAAAAGAAAAAAATTGGGTGTTTTTCGCTCAATTCCGTTAGAATTTAGAAACTCTGAACGGCTCGAAATATAGAACACAAATACACACACACTCTAAAATAACACAGGCTTCTTTTCATCCCAGGAAAATAACGGGATCGAGAACAACGCCGGTGAAACAGCGGGGCGCTGCTAGTTAATGTAAACTACGCGATAAAGTACTAAACACCTTATTATAATAATACTTTTAAAAATATCCACTATTTTCTGTTTTCACACAAAATTGATGTAAACTTGTAGGTATACAAGTATGTACCTATATAAAAACATCTTATTAATTTTGATATGTATAGCTTTTACATTTTAATTATTATCTTAGTAAAATACCGTTCTATAATGTATTTATCTGTCATCACTTAATAGGTTTTTTGGAAATATCGATAATCGCTGGGCGGGAACGAACGCAACGAAAGCTCGCGGCATTAATTTATTTACAACAGAAATAAAAATGTACCTAAAAAAGACGCTACGAATACCACATATACATACATAAACTAAAATGCATACCAAGTAACTACTAAAATATTAATAGAAAAATAATAAAGTGAAAAATAATCTTTTCAGTGATAATTCTTCTAATACTAATAAAATTAAAATAATAAATAAAATTCACCCCTAAAGGGGTAAAACACGGCTACAAAGTTAGTATGAAACTTTGCCGTTATGCGAATAAAATCACGTATGAAGGTTCTTCATTGGGAATCATAAAGCACGTATAAAATATTTTTTCAAGAATCATCCCTAATGCCCGAGCTACACGAAGCTAGTGTTAGAAAGCTAGCAAGCTAGTACTTCTAGCTTCGTGTAGACAAAACTAGCGTCGCGTAGCGTTGTCTACACGAAACCACCAAGCTAGTACTTAATTCGTAAATTGAAAATTTACACGTCAATCAATAAAAAATAAAAACAAATGAAAGAGCATACAAATTGTATACATTTGCAAAGTTTGAAATTCTAGCTTCGTGTAGCGTTACGTAGCGTTGTCTACACGAAGCGAGAAGTACTAGCTTGCTGTCATAGCTTAAAACACTAGCCTCGTGTAGCTCGGGCATTAACGGGGTAAAAGAGGGTGGGTGCAAAGTTACTCGTAGTATGAAGAAAGTTCTCTGATTTTCATAGTTATTTCAATAAAATTTTGGACTTGGGCTATAAGTTTCTAATAATTATGAAAATAATTACTGAATCTCTTTATGTGAATTCTATCCCTAAGGAAGTACCTAAAAGAGGGGTGCTAATTTAGTAGGTATAAAAGTTTTTCGTATTTTCAGACATTATTTCATTGAAATGTTATATTTAGGTATTAGATCTTAATAGTATGGAAGAACACAAAGACTACATTTTATCTCGGGAAAATAACGGGAACGGGAACTACGCGGGTAAAACCGCGGGGTGCTGCTAGTACTAAAATATATAGCAAAATTTAACAGTGAAAAAAAAATATTTTCAGTGAAAAATCTCCTAATACTTTTTACGTAGGGACTCTTTGTAGTGTCCTACTGGGGAAATACCACAGTTTGCCAATTATTCTACCGCAAATCAGTATTGTAAATACAGCATTGTATTCCCGTTTGAAGGGCAATGTTGCCAGTAAAATTGCAGGGCATAGAGGCAAAAAATCTGATATCTCTGAGTGATTAGCGCAATACAGTGCTAGTTAAATATTTGGACTCTTCAAGGTTCAACACTGCGTTGTTATGCTCATAGGCATCAGGCACGTGTCCTGTTCGTCTCGTCACTCTTTGGTATAAAATAAATCGCATATTATTAATAGTAAAATAAAATATTATTGTGAAAAATAATCTTTTCAGTGATCTAATACTCGGTGACGCATCCCGTGGATAGTGGATCTATTTCAGGGCCATCTAAAGTTTCTAAAGCCTTCTCCACGTTTCGATCCGTGCAGATAACGGTATCTCGGCCTCGTCACACTAGACATTTGCATCGCCTCAATGTAGCGCTCTTCCATAATAATACAATTTACAATAAAAAGCGGCGTTCACATATAAACCAAGATATAAATAAATATTAGTGGACGTTTCTCACACAACACGACCTAGCTCCAAACTAAGTAGATAGATAAATACACTTTATACACACATTAAAAGAATATGATAATTAAAAGCTATCTAGCTAAATCAATCTCTTCCTGGCAACCTTAGGATGAAAAAAATACCTAAAATCTTGTACTTTGCGTGCCAGATATGTGATAAAATATTTAAATAATTGCAAATAGGTACATTATTGCTTTGCGTAGAAACATCCAGACACAAAAAAAAAATGATTTCATAAATATTTATCCTGGCTGGAAATCGAACCTACAATCCACAGCTCCGAAGGCTGACTAACTACCAATTAAACTACTACGCCGGTATGACAACTGCTTAAGTGCTTAACAAAGGAGGGTACGTCTTTGTGCGGCTTAGGTAGCATTAACCTGAAAACAGCATCAATGTTTTCTTTCAACCATGACATATGGTGGTTCATGGTTTTGGAAAGCCACAGGGGGCAGAATGACTGGCTCACTATTATACCACAGTATTATAAGACTGATAATACCGGCAATTTGCTGCCGCCGCGTCTTCTACCCCACAGCCGCGATGCTTCCCCATCATCATGTCATATCTCAGTTGCGCTAGGTGTATAGGTACACCGCATAAACTACATTACCCGACAAACGACAATAAACGGCATTAGAGTCCGCCTGGGGAAGTACCACACCTTTGCCAATTATTCTACCGCCAAGCAGTAATGTGCAAACATTACTGTGTTCCGGTTTGAAGGGCAATGTTTCCAGAGAAATTACCAGGCTTAGAGATATAACAACTTAGATCTCTGGGTGACGAGCGCAGTGCAGTGCTAGGTAATGATTTGGACTCTTTATGTTCCAATAGCTGCGTGTTACTGTGCTGTTATGTGGCAGGCATGTTGCTTACCATCAGGCACATGTCCAGCTCGTCTCGTCACTCTGTATTAAAAAAAAAAAAACCGCATCGTTGGCTTAGAAGCAAAACTTCCCGGCCGTCCCAACGTCATATTCATTTCATGCTATCGCATCCTCTAATACTAACTCAGCGTAAACGCTACCAAATCTGAGGAGAATATGGTCCTCTTACGTCTGTTAGGTGCGCTGTTCTAAATTTCCATACAATTTTCCATACCATACAGATTTCTGTACTAATTTCTAGCATCTACGTAACTTTGACCGAGGACAATGTTTCCAGTGAAATTACCTAATTCACTAATTAAATTAGTGAATTATTAATAATTAGAGATAACACATCTTATATCTCTGGGTGACAAGCGCAGTGCAGTGCTAGGTAATAATTTGGACTCTTAATGTTGAAGCTTAATGGAAGCTGCGTGTCACGTCACACTTTACTAAACAAAGACGTATTAGACTTGGTAAACAGTACTTTACAGTGAAGTGTTTCTCGATTACAGCTCTCGATACAGAACCATAGTGATCGGAGAGATAAGATGTTATCAGCGCGGCCACTCGACTCTTATCAGTGAATCTTACGTCGGTCTCTTCTTGGCAAGTCGCCTTGCGCCAGCGCAGTTCGCCTCACATAAAAGAGCTGAAAACTAGTACACACGCCATGTTACTGAAATCTTGAAGTGTCAACTCTCGTTGTTCTCTCCATACACATCGAATCGATTACGTGATATTTTCAAACTACTTTCCGTTCTTTGCTAGTGATATAATAATACGTAAACATAATTTGGTGACCAGGGTTACTTCTACTAGGATTTTTTAAACATTTTTATGTAACATATCCCTTTACGGATATTAAAACTTAACAAGCAGAATTGTAATCACGAAACCGAGCAAAATTATTAGCATAGAATCGTGCAAAAGCGGAAGTGTGTAGAAGTGAGCAAATTCGTTAGTGTAGAGGCGAACAAAATTTGTAAACGAAACAGTGAGCAAAATTGGAAGTGTTACGCGACAAAGTAGACTTATAGAAGAGTGAAAATTATAAGCGTAGAAACTCGCCTTTAGGATAAATTTCCATTTGGGTCAAGCCGCGTGCGCCGAGGGTCGCGAACCACTATAAAAGCACTGGCCGCTGAAAATTCTGTGCGCAGTCATCGCCGAGCTTCCATGGACCCGTCACGCAGTTATGGGTATGATACCTTATTTCTTTCTTATCAACCGTATATTTGTGTTACAATAATTGTGTGTGTCTAAAAAAAACTTCAATTTAAAACAAAATTAACTCGTCCGGTTTACTAATTTCAATAGAATTTATAATAATAAACTGATATATCATCGATGTTTCTATATAGAAACAATGATGATATATCATTTTTTTATTCATTTTTTTATTACTTTATTATTTTCATTATTAAAATAATGAAAATAATAAAGTGATGAAAATATTTTAATTATTTTTGTTGATACTTAGTACAAAAATCCCTCCAATGTTTTCGAAAAAAAAATGGGGTCATTCCCTTAGAACCCTAGATTAGACTCCCCGTATACCCTTTCAAACAATAAAAACATCAAAATCGGTCGGATCCTCCTTTTTTGAAGTCGGTTATAAAAACAACAAAAATCGTAATCGTTCTTTGCTGTTATGGGTACATTAAATAAATATATACGGAACAACAATTAGGTACGCCCTAATCTATTGTTAAATTATAAAAAAAAAATCTTTGGTTTTAGGGTATTAATTCTTTAGTACGAAAGTACATTACATAAACCAGTACCGAGACATTCGTGTAAGCAGCTTGTTGTTTAGTTAAATTCATTAACTTCCCATATTTAGAATTTAAGTTGAATGGGTTTTTTGTTGTGTGTTAATTTGATTTATGAAAAGTTTTGTAAATTTTCTGCGAGTTGTACAATATTTCGTTCATGTTTTAACGATTCTGGCTCCGGCCCTTGTATCTGGCGGCTGGTGTCGGGTCTCCCTGTATAGTGCAGTAACTTTATATATTACCGTATGCGTTAAATCCGGTAGATCTGATTTTTTGCAGACTTGTTTATGATGTTGGCCTAATGATTGTCCCAAGTTTGTGACCTCGAGCGACGAAAGCAACTTTGTCAAAAATCGAAAAAATCGTTTATTTTTAAAATTTTGGCAATTATAACCCTAAACGACTAGTTTTTGTAAAAACTTTCCTATGGCGTTTATAAAGTAGACTAAATTTGCTACAATATGATACTAGAATTGTCTCTGTACACCCAATAGTTTCTGAGAATAAGTGTTTCAAAGTTTATATTTTTTTTCGTACTTCGCAATTTATTGCAATATTTTAACTCCTACTTGACCATTTTGTGGCACAGTTACGGCGGTTTTTAACCCCCGACCAAAAAAAGAGGTGTTATAAATTTGACGTCGAAGTCTGTCTGTCTATTAGACAGACACACATACAGGTCTGTCTCTATGTGTATCTGTCTATGGCACCGTAGAGCTGAAACGGATGGGCCGATTACGATGCGGTTTTTTTTATTTGAAGATACATTTTTGTGTTGATGTTTTGAGCTATTTTTGGTTAATATCGATTCAAGATGGCCGCCTCCACCAAATGGCAGACCAAATATTTAATCACAATCTACCTCAATATGGGTATCAAATGAAAGGGCTTGACTAGTAAAGTACTATACAGTATAACAAATTTCAAATCACAAAATGGCGAACGCCATATTTTTTTTCACTAAAGCCTTAATATGGGTGTCAAATGAAAGAGCTTGACTAGTAGACTACTATACACTCAAACACCTCGTCGTTGTTGAGTCGAACCTTTTTTTATTTAAAAAACGAATCAATTTTGGTTCCAGCCACTTCGCTCCCATGAATATAATCCCATGGGAGTAAGATATTTTTTTATATATTTTTGGTTCCTGTATTGAATGGGATTAGCGCGTTTTTATACATGCATGTAGTAACTTCAATCCCATCGGCATGCAAAATGATTCTTACAATACATAATTCCCTCCAGCCAGTTGGCTCTCATTAGTCTTTAGGATTTTTTAATTTATTTGTCGTGCTACTAAATATAGACCCAGGTTACATAGTACCCAGATCCGACTCGGAGCACCCCGACTCCACCTAGTCTTGTCGCTACTACCCCTAGAGTGTATATAAAAAACGCGGGAGCCAGAAGCTCAAGGGAGGTCCTGAGTGGAGGGATCCATGCTGCCGGCGACCTCTGTAGTGGAGCACAGGCCGAGTATGGAGAAGCGAAACTCAGGGCTGACCGAAGAGTTTTTGGCGGGAGCCCACCCGGAGTCAAAAAGTGCACCACATATCTTAGGTGTGCCATCTTGTCTTGTGCTTTTCTCAATGTGTGCCGTGCTCCACTCGAATTAAAAGACATAAAATATGTCTTTTGATCCCATGGGAATCAAAAGACATAAAAATATATACTATGATCCCATGGGATCATGAAGGCGAAATCATTGTCCAGTAATCCCAAGGGATTATATTCATGGTAGCCAAGTGGCAGGATATTCAATTTTCACCAGGCGAAGCTTTTATTACCAAAACTAAATTACGAAGACTATTCTTATACTCGTAACTATTCCTGTTTTTAGTTTTGGAAAATAAATATCATAAATCATATAGTATAGGTACGGATATAATAAATCGTGTGACCTGACGGTCTACTAAAAAAGTCTTAGCTTTGAAATTGGACTCTTTTCTTTCCGTTTGTAATATAAAGAGATCAATAAGCAAAGCTATTCAATAACACATCAATTGCTACTTTATTCTAAGGTTTTTCATTGTTGTTATTTTTCTTTGTAATTTAAATGCATTAAAGAGTTTATTTATCTATATATTATGTATTTATCATGCCCGAGTGACACGACGCACGCTAACAAGCTAGTGATAGTAAGCTAGCAACCTAGTACTTCTAGCTTCGTGTAGACAACACTAGCGTTGCATAGTGTCGTCTACACGAAGCTAGAAAATCTTACTATCCTAGCTTGAAAAACTAGCCTCGTGTAGCTCGGACTTGAAAGCCAATTTAGTAGACTAGATAGGTTGGTAGATTTAGTTAAGCAGTAAAAGAGCTGGCTGCGCTGCGAAGCGTGATACTGTAAGGTTAGAATGAGTAATTTATATATATATATATATATATACAACGTGGTGGATTTACCCCCAACAATATTTTAACAGTCCATTCTAGCACTAATGTAGACTTCATCACCCAAGGTCTCTTTCCCCTCAGCACGGTAGATCACGAGATAATTCGAGTCAAAGTTTGACGTAAAATTCCCACCAAATCACCAGCTTCAACCCTAAAGCATGTACAGCAGACAAACGACCTTGCTACCGACGCTGCGACATCGTACAAAAATCCGTGCGGAAATCTGGCCATTAGGGGTATGTCAAATGAAATAACAACCAAAAAATTAAAAAAAAAAATCGGATTTTTTTTGAGCTTTCATGCCTAATTTTGATTCAAAACTTAATGTAGATGAACTACCATAAATATTGTTGCACCTTTCTGCAACACCTTATATAATAGTATATTTTTCCTTGTTGCAGGTCAAGCGAGGCGATGCTCGACATGATCACAGACCTGCAATCGGAGCGCATCGACTCGCAGCGTGCGGAACTGCGCCCGCCGCCCACCGCTCCTGAAGCCCCCACCGCCGCCCCTGCCCCTGCCCCCGCCCCGGAAACACCCGCCCCGGAAAAGAAGGGCAAAGGCGCCTCACTCCCGGGCCTGCGCCATCAACACACACTCTCCGACAAGCCAGAAGACGATTTCCTGGACATGATCGCTCGAGTTCAGGTTACTATGACCAATCTTACTTTCTACTAAAGTAATTTTGGGCGTTTTCACAAAACTGTATACTTGGCACTTGGTACGAGTACTTTCCAGAACATTTCATTTTGTGAACAGATTTTACACAAAATTTGTTTTACAGTTGTACCAAAGTTGTTGTCTATCTGTCTGAATGTTTGTTTCAATGTACATTAAAAAAAAATTGGCATAAAATCCGGTCACAAAATGGAATGTTGAGAGAGCCACGAGAGGTATACATTTTTGTGAAAATGCCCTTTTATCTCAAGAAGTGACGCAGGCTGTAAGGCTCCGACACAAAACCGCGATGCGATGCGATACGACGCCGCATCGCGGGAACGAATTGCGATTGCGATGCGAATTGCTGAGATACGATTTTATGCGGCAAAGTTGTTAGGGTAACCATACCTTCAACGGTATTCAGCCGTGTTAGTTCATCTTTCTCTTCTTCTGTCTCAGAGCATAGGTACTAAAATGGTGTCACCAAGAATGACGTAATATCGCAGAAATGCGCGACGCAAATCAGATCGGAAGTTTTATATACGTCAATATTTGGATATTTTTGTGTTTGTTGCTCAATCACGTATTAACGGATCGGGCTGAAATTTGGAACACAGTTAGAATATAGTCTGGAAGACCACATAGTCTATTTTTTTTAAAGAATAGGCGAAAAGTTTCGCTGTATGTTTGTTACTCCTTAACTCGGAAACTACTAAATAGATTTTGATGAAACTTTACAGTAGTTTAAACATCAGTATAACATATAGGTTATAATTTAGAAAGACATAGTGTGAATTATCCAAAATATAACGATAAGTGGTCAAGTAGGAATAAAATCTGCCATCTTCAAAACTTGTGAGCTATTCTAGCGTGCGCTGCAAAACCCGTTGGATTTTCTATACTAATATCAAAAGGAAATCGGTAACTCACGCGGGGGAAACCGCGGGACACAGCTAGTTCTGCTAATTTATAAATGTCAATGTTTGGATTTTGTTGCTCAATCACGGCGTAAAGTCTGGACGGATTTGGACGATATTTGGAACACAGTTATATTCTAGTCTGGAAGAACACATAGGCTACTCTTTATCTCGGGAAATAACGGTAAACGGGAACTACACGGATAAAACATACCGGAGGAGCCGCTAGTCCTACTAATGTTACAAATATGTAGTGGTAGGACTCTTGGCAGAGTCCGCCTGGGGTACTACCACACCTTTGCCAGTTATTCGACCGCCAAGCAGTAATGTGCAGACATTATTGTGTTCCAGTTTGAAGGGCAATGTTTCCAGAGAAATTACAGGGCTTGGAGATATAACAACTTAGATATCTGGGTGACGAGCGCAGTGCAGTGCTAGGTAATGATTTGGACTCTTTATGTTCCAATAGCTGCGTGACACTGTGCTATTATGTGGCAGGCATGTTGTTTACCACACACAGGCACATGTCCTGCTCGTCTCGTCACTCTGTATTTAAAAAATTTAAAAAAACTTCTACAATTGGCACGTTCTATATTTCATCAGTGAAATTCGGTGTTATAATTCGTACGGAGTCGGTACATGATGCTAGTTTACTTATGAAAATAAATAATAAAATCTTTATCGCTCTGTCAAACTCAGCGGCCCCGAGTTCACCCGAACATTTATTTAATTTCCGAGCGTGACGCTAAGCTTCATTCACAGCTCACGAAAAGTTTGTAAGTGGTGCGCCAAAAAACGTTTTCACTTCAAAAAACTTTATAGTATGCGAATGAAGCTTAGCGTCATGCTCGGAAATTAAATACATGTTCGGATGAACGCGGGACCGCTCAGTTTGACATAGCAATAAAGATTTTTTTTTCTTTTTTTTTTTTTTGGCCATGGATACTAACTAGTCCTTCAGTCGCATCTGTCACTGACGTGTCGCTGTGTATACTATATTCAATTTATATGTAAGCATTTTTATTTTTAATTATTAAAATTATTCAATAGTTTGTAATAGTTATTTCTTATTTTAGTTTTCACTTCTGCTGTGCTGTCTTAAGCACACACTTTTTTTTAAATAATCGACACGGTATAGCTTGCTAGCTAGCTAGGTTGCTGCTATAGCTAGCTATAGTAGCAACTGTGACGCAGTTATTTTAACACGAAGACTCAACGTCAATACCTAGCACTACGCGGCGCTCGTCATCCAGAGAGATATAAGATGCTTTATCTCTTTGCTCTTCAAACCGGCACACAGTTATATTTGGATATACATTCCAATTTGGTGGTGAAACACTAGCAAAAGTGTGGTAATTACCAAAGCATAGTAGCAAAGTACAGTTGCAAAGTTTTACGATGTACTGTAGGTTTACACTTGACCGCCATCTCTCTTGATGTTAAGCAACACTGCGACTTATGAACAATTTAAGGGGATTACGAAAAAGGAGACGGCTCATTTCTGCCCCACGTCGTTTCAAGTTTATGTACTTACTTAGCCCCGGAGACCTAAAAAAGTTATTTAATTAAAATAACATATAATTAAATAATGCAAACTGTACATTCAATATTAACGTGCCAAGTCGGGATTGCAAATTGGTGTGATTAAAAAGTATCTTAATGACTAAACTCAAAGTCAGCCATGTTTTTTCTCTTTTTTTCTTCTGTTGAAGTTTACGTAAAGTACATCCGATTCGTTCGAAACTCGAGTCGTTCGGAAATCGATTCGTTCGGAAATCGATTCGTTCGGAAATCGATTCGTTCGAAACTCACACAACACAAGGAATTTCGTTATTTTTCCAAAGGTTTTGTAGTTTTTTTGTGGTTTCGCTGAATCTCCGGTCCTTCTGCGTTGAGTCGACATTATTTTGAGCACAGTAAGTCGCAAAATAATGAATTGACCACCTTCTTTTAGTAATAAGTACATAATCACGTTCTTGATTACCTACTTGCGGCGTTATTTTTTTCAATGTTTTAGTTGATATCTTTTAAACCCCGCTAAGCAGAATAAAAACATTAACGGTTCCTCAATATATATTTAAAATCCTATACAATGATCCAATTTTGGTCAAGTCTCCTGCACTTTTGCTGTGGGGCAAATGCCCATGGAAAATGGGCCGTCTCCTTTGTAAAAGCGAGGAAGTCGTTAAATTGAGGTTCGTTATATTATGGTATAGTAAGGTATAACCATCAACCAGGTATTAGGTAAAAAAAAAATCCAGAAGTAGTCGCCGTAGCCGAAATCTGGCTGAAAGACATCATCATAATCATGTTATTATGTGTTGTGCAGGGCTCGCGACTGGAGTCTCAGCGCACGGCGATGCCGCCGCGCGCGGTCACCGTGCCGGATGACGACTTCTTCGCGCTCCTGATGCGCGCGCAGGCAACACGCATGGAGGATCAGCGCGCCACGGTACCGACACAGTTATAATACGACACTCACCGATGTCACACGACAATTACCGATGTCACACAGCAGTCACCGATATCACACTACAGTCACCGATGTCATTCACCAGTCGCCGGTGTCGCACACCAGTCACCGATGTCACACAGCAGCCAGCGATGTCACACCAATCACCGATGTCACACACCAGCCAGCGATGTCACACCAATCACCATTGTCACACCAATCACCGGTGTCACACACCAGTCACCGATGTCATACACCAGTCACCGATGTCGCACACAAGTCACTGATGTCACACACCAGCCACCGATGTCACACCAATCACCATTGTCACACACCAGTCACCGATGTCACACACCAGTCGCCGATGTCACACTCCGGTCACCGATATTATGCACCAGACACGACCATGTTTGAGGAAAGAGGGCCCGCCACACGACCTAAGAAGAAGTCTTTGGCTAAGAACTCATGGAATGATTTTCACCCGCGCCCGCAGCGGTTGCGCAACCGCGGCGGGCGGCGGTTTTATTTCAAAACTCACGAGACCGCTGATTTTTGCGGTTATCGCCCGCAAACGTAGCCGGTGACGGACGCGCAGCGACCGCGCGGCAACCGCACGCGCCGCGGGCATAAAACGCGTCGTTAGTTATACTTTCAATTTAAACATATATATAACTTCTACAGAAGCTGCGAAGCTGCGGCGCGACTGAACATTGCTCCATGCGTTCTTAGCCTTTAAGCGATCAAAGCACACACGCAGTCCTTATCTATTTATACAAAAGAGAAAAAAGACACATAGCTTACTAAAATTGTATATACTGATCCTCAATATATTATATCAAACGACATGACCCTTGTATGGAGCGGTGCCAATCTGGCCAAGTTTTACAAAGGAAAAACTCACTAGATGTGGTGCTTCTGGGATGCCTGGTCGTTCCTTGAACTGCCTTACCGGTGCTGTCGTCTGATATCGCTTGTTGTGATAGCACACCGTACAATATGTAGTACTCGTTCAGTTCCGTAATATTAGTTAAGTAACCCCAAGGCGCGCCTTCTTCGCTAACCCACAATTTGGCAGGCAGTGGAGGCACTTGACACCAAAAACCTGATATCCCATATGTATTGTAAATATTATGATCGAATACAAATTGATATTCGGTATGGAATACCTGTTCGTTTTTATAGTTTGTAATCATGCGAAAGCGAAAGCGAAGAAGAATGTTGAAAGGATTTTAATGTCCAACTGGACGATATGGTTGTATTTAATATTTCTTAAAGTTATTGTATTATTACAGAGTTCATATGTTTTCAGATACCGATTCAAACGAACCGCGACAACAAAAATGGGTCCAACTCGAAGAAATAAAAAATCGAACAAGAACGAGAGCGCACGGGCGGGTCCGCGCGATCCGCTCGTATAGGTATTTATTTTTATATCTCGGTGTAGGATGGATCGTCTAATATAACACTGATGTTGCCTTACTCACAGATTGAATAAATTATGAAATGTTGAAATTGAGCGGCCGTCTGGGCCGCGCTTTGTAGGCCTACGTTGGGGCCGATTCTGGGCGCTCGCGTACGTACACAACAACCTTGGTCCGAGTTATGACAACTGTATGGATTTTATGATAGTGCTGCTTTAAACAACAGTATGTGCCTGAGATTTATAAATATTTTTATTGCAGACGAACAGGAGAATAGAGGTGTTGCAAACACTGCAGTTATAGCAGTACTATCGTAAATTCTATGATAACACAAAAGTCTGAATTCTAACTGTCATGACTTGCACTAAGACCGTAGTTATCTATGATATAGTCCCCTGCAAAAACCTGTCAGTTACCAACATTGATTGTTAGACCGTAGCCAACTTCAGTAGCTTTAATAGAAAATTTCGATTCTCAAACAATATTGTTGACTCTGTGAAGACGTTATGAAAGTGAGTGTTCAAAATTGGCCCCTATTATAAATTAAGTCACTGTTAGAATTGTTTTTCATGTAGTTAGAG
Source organism: Ectropis crepuscularia (assembly GCA_963693475.1). Lineage (NCBI taxonomy): Eukaryota > Metazoa > Arthropoda > Insecta > Lepidoptera > Geometridae > Ectropis > Ectropis crepuscularia. Next base: position 35,365,688 of record OY856338.1, read on the forward strand.
GAAGTTTTAGACTGTCCAACGCACAAGAACGAGAACATCGAGCGAGTTCTCAGCTCGTTCCATACATGTTAATTCGATTGTTGTTTCTTCAATGCAAACTACACGTTATTTTTCATATTTGACATAAAAAATATAATAGCGAATTATCATTTACGAAGTCACGTCTAAAATACACTTTGAGATCTTTGTTTAACGTCTTTATTTTATAATTTATGTCAGATATGAAAAAACGGACTTGAAAAATATTTGCTAAAATATTGACTTTTGGGTAATAAACACCAAAAGCCTTTTGTGGCTTACATACGATGCAATATAAAGTAGGTAGGAGATAGTCGTTTGGGGGCTATTTGAGCAGGTCGTTTGATAGTATAAGATTCTATAAACATTCCAAGATTGCGACGTTTACGTCTAGTTCGTATTATAAGAAAAGGAGTTGGTCGGACATGGGCGGGTCCGTTGCGAGCGTTGAGTTACCTAGAGTTGACGCCATCGCTCTCGTCAACTGTTTTTTTTAAACTACACTTATTAACAAAAACTATGTAGGTGGTGTTAGACAGTACTGCGTCAGTAAGGCGTTATTCCGATGAAAGATAACAAGTGATAGCTACGACTCTCCGTTTGCTTCAAGTATGCTTTGTGAAAGCGCCTGTTTCGCTTGATCAAGCTTATTTCAAAATTACGAAATTGCTGTAATGTCAAAATAACATTTTAGTATTAGCGCCGATATTATTAGTCTAGTAAATCCTGTGCAATGCTCCCAAGTTAGGATTGTTTTGTTAGTTTTTAGGGTTCCGTACCCAAAGGGTAAAAACAGGACCCTATTACTGAAACTTGGCTGTCTGTCCGTCCGTCCGTCTGTCCGTCCGTCTGTCCGTCCGTCCGTCCGTCCGTCACCAGGCTGTATCTCAAGAACGGTGATAGCTAGACAGTTAAAATTTTCACAGATGATGTATTTCTATTGCCGCTATAACAAAAAATACTAATAATTAAATAAAATGAATATTTAAGGGGGCTCCCATACAACAAACTTGATTTTTTACCGTTTCTTGCTCAATTAGTCCGTCCCAAGCAAGCTAGATAGCGCCACTAGAAGATTAAAACGCGCTATCGAATTTGTCGTTAGAACCATAGGGTAAAATCAAAATGTTGGTAATGCTTTTTGGATGAAAGCCTGTCGGCGGAAACTGCGATAGTCTATGTTTACGGTATTCGGAATAAAGCCAGAGGTTTTCGCCGTTTATTTGCTAATGGTACGGAACCCTTCATGCACTTTACTCGCACTTGGCCGGATTTATTTTTGTTTAATTAGAATGGGAGTGCATTGCGTCATTAGAACTTGGTTAGTGTAATCTCTGCTATCGAGCCCGCCGTAGTGTACCGACCTATCTCCGCTCCGCGAGTCCTAATAATCTCTTGTTAATCTTCATATAATATCGTGGTTCCAGTTGTGAAGTGTTCCACTCCAAAATTTTACTAAATATTTTTAGCGTAAGAAACTTTTTAATGAAGCTAGTTAGCTTTTTAAATTATCGTTCGTTGTGATGTGAAATTTGTGAACTCGAATGAAACAAAATTTTAAACATATATTTAAGAATGACGGATGTTAATATCGAAACTGAAATAGATAGGTCCTCGCGGAGGTAACCTTAATATAAGATTTTTTTTATAAGAACAGGGATGTTGGTGTCGTTCTAACGGCTATAATAATTAATGTACATCATCGTAACAATTTTGTTATTGTCCTCTTAAATTAGATTTTCAATCATCATTTTCTCTTTTCATACTTAGTATACCTCTAGATAGTAGATAGGTCTTCCCTAGATTTTTATTTTATTAGATTTCTCTATCACTCTTCTCTTTTCATACTTAGTATACCTCTAGATAGTAGATAGGCCTTTCCTAGATTTTTATTTTATTAGATTTCTCTATCACTCTTCTCTTTTCATTTTCTTCTTATAAAAATGTGTTTACTTGTAGTACTAACGTGGCTACATAGTTTAATTAGCAATCGGGTAGCTCACGTGAAGTACAGTCAATATCATCCGACTTAAGTTTTAAAGGCATTTGGACATTTTCATTTTTGGGACAGTTTAAAAGTAGTGTTTGTTTTTTTGTTCTGATGGTTAATGATCGTTGGTTGTAGCTGAACGTTTCCAACCATTTATCTCTCCCACGTGGGAGAGATGCATGGTTCGAAATGTTCAGCCACAACTAACCATCATCAACCATCAAAACATAAAAACACTGTTTTTAAACTGTCTAAAAAATGAAAATGTCCAAGTGTCTATAAAGTGGTAAGTAAACCTAAAACGGGTGTTCATCTCTCATCCTCTAGTTGCCGTATCATCATCATAGATCATTCATCTCTCTAGTTGCCGTATCATCATCATAGATCATTCGTCTCTCTAGTTGCCGTATCATCATCATAGATCATTCATCTCTCTAGTTGCCGTATCATCATCATAGAGCATTCGTCTCTCTAGTTGCCGTATCATCATCATAGATCATTCATCTCTCTAGTTGCCGTATCATAATCATAGATCATTCATGTCTCTAGTTGCCGTATCATCATCATAGATCATTCATGTCTCTAGTTGCCGTATCATCATCATAGATCATTCATCTCACTAGTTGCCGTATCATCATCATAGATCATTCATCTCTCTAGTTGCCGTATCATCATCATAGATCATTCATCTCTCTAGTTGCCGTATCATAATCATAGATCATTCATGTCTCTAGTTGCCGTATCATCATCATAGATCATTCATGTCTCTAGTTGCCGTATCATCATCATAGATCGTTCATCTCACTAGTTGCCGTATCATCATCATAGATCATTCATCTCTCTAGTTGCCGTAGACTTTTGATATGAGTACATTTGTTACGTTCACTGCATCAAACGTAAGTTTGCGCTCGGTTCTCTGTTAGGACGTACCAACATTCTGTTAATTGCAACTGCGAATTAACGAATAGGGTTACATAGAGCACCTGTATTAAACCGTTCTACTCATTATTACCAACTTTTACTATGTATACCGATCTCACAGTTTACAATCTAAAGTTAAATTTTACACACAAAAATTTGATTGTTTTTGGGGTCTCTTAGTAAACCATAAGCAGCCCACTAAACGTTCCCACTGCTGGGGTTCAGGGCCTTTTCTTGCTGACTCGGTGCGGGTTGGCAGATGAAGCATGACCTCGATAAAATCGTGGATCATGTCTGTTTTCTAATGTAGTTTCTTTCATCATTTTTTACGTGATTAGTTAACTTAAACTAATTTGCAAAAAGTTTAACAAATATAGTCTCTATCAATTAGAACCCACGACCTCACGATTGTGAACCTCACGTTACAGCCACTGGGCCACCAAGGCTTTTAGTAAAAGTTGTCCATAACTATGGGTACAGCGTGTCTCTTTTTTTTTTAATACTATGCATTCGATAAAATTATTACATAAAAAATAAATTATCCCTTTAAATTTCTATAAGGTTTTGTCGAGGCTTAGTACGGGATGTCTGTGAAACCCTGTATTACCTCGAATATTTTAATTATTAAGCTTAACATTTAGATGTCGGTTCTGTAGTAACCTTTTTAAAAAAAAAATTACATATTGTTGTGTCATGTTGCTCTTTTCTGTGCTACGAATGAAATGAGATAGAATTATATCACTTTTAGGTAAATTGTTACAAGGGAATTGACATCCGCGGTAGATTTATTGTATAACATTGTAGTCCTCATATTTTTTTTTTGTTTAAGGTATTATTGATTTAATAAATAAATGGTAAAATCATATTAACGATATTTTTGTATGGGTACTACTATTAACCTTTTGACCGCCAGAGTCACCTATACTTGACAAGCGCGAGTGAGCCCTGTGCGCCAACGACGTCTATAGTTGACAAAAAAACGGACTATACCAAAACATTGTGTGTTAGAATATCAAATGGAGACAGCACATTTTTTTTTATTTCGTACGCTTGGTGTCCAGGGCACGGAAATGCAATTTAGTCCTGGCGGTCAAAAGGTTAATGGTAGTACTAGTAATAACTAAATTTTATTATTTTGGTCCAGTGTATCATTAGTTCAGCAATAATATGTAGTTTGTTGGTTAAGGGAGAAGTGATCGGAATGTTGGCGGCATTTTCACGCTGTCAGTAGTGTATCTATATCCTTGGAGATTGGGTCAAATACATTGGGGCCCATATGTACCTACATAGAATTTTGTTCCAACCTAATTTTCACATAACACCACCTGAAATCAAACGAAGCAAAGTTTGCACTAGGGAATAATACTTCTATAACTTTAAATATCCATAGTTATGATATGTACATAGAAACAAACACCCAGACAAAACCAACATCAGGTTGGGGACCTGACCGGGGCGGACGCGAGAGATATCTTTCCAACCCTGCCACCTCATAGTTCTGCCACCGCAGTCTGTATCGAGCGAACAAGACGCCACCATTCCGATCACTCCACTAAACTCTTCAGCAATAAATATATTAAATAAAATAGTTGATAATGCATAGTTACACCGATTAACTAAATATTTTTGAAACATTTATTTTAGTAATGAAGAAACATATTTAATCGTGTAATATCATTTTAGCAATAATCATTTTATAGTGTAAGTTAATGTAATGTTAAGAAGTCTTGTACTATAGGGTTACGCTCAACTACTAAACCGAACCGAAAGGAGGATTTTTGCTATAGAGAAATACTTTGACCTCGAGAAAATTAAATGTTTTCCGTTTATTTTATAAAACTTTTTATGTACGGAAAATATTTTTTTATTAATTGCAAGGTTGTTCTCTTAGTAAACTTTGGTCATAGTAACAAGTAAAACAAGCCCCTTTCGGCAGTCCAAGAGTTCTGCATAACCCTGTTTAAACGATTAAACATCTATCGTTATTCGCCGTTACATAGAAGTAAAATGAATTTATAATCGATAAGCTAGATGTTAAGTGTTCGAACGCAGGCGTTGTGCTGTTTGTCCGGACAAGACGTTTCTTACTCCACCAGTCTATCCTTATACTATAATTAGCCTAAGAAAGCAGTAAACTGTGTTATTCGAATATATTGTACTAACGAACTGTCTATTCATCATTAGGAAAAACGATTACTATAAGGTCAACCCTAAAATTAACAAAAAAAATTGAGCCGATAGAAGCGTCTTGTACTTGCAAGATTTCACACGTCCAAAAAGCGTCTTAACGTCTAAGCGGCTTTATTGGGTTACCAGGGTTGGTCTGCTAGTAAAAGTTGTTCGTAACGATGAATACCCGTTCTGTGAAGCGTAATTGAGGCTTTCTGTGTCAAACTGCGGACACCGGGTCTGAATGCGCCGTACTCCACTATTTTTATATTGTAACAATAATTGTTTATGACTTAGTTATTTAGCTTTAATTTCGCTTTTAGTTTTTCAACGATCTCGAAAGTACTTTACTTTCTTTTTTTACTTTTGGTGTAGGATCCTCACTAGAGGAGTAACTTTTATTAATATAACTATAATTTTTTTATTTGTGTTTACTAAAATTAAAATGTGTGAGTACATCTTTGGTATCATTCTCTAAAATATTAATAAGATTCAATATTATCATGTAACACAGAAAGCAGCATAATCCTTGCTTAAATTAAATTCTTTGGGTATGCAGTAGAAACCATCTCAGGCCTATTGCTTCATAAAACATATAAGCATTAGCAGTCCACTAAATGGATCTCGCCTCCTCGGTCTGGGCCTTTTTTCGCAAAGATAGAGTCAATCCCATAGGCCCCTGAAATATTTAATTAATTGGAGTAGAAAATGTATTCCTTTTTTAGAGATATCGGTTACGATAAAGCAATCGCTAGAATCATCTAATTAAGTATTTTAGGATAGTTCCAGAGGTAGTATATTGTTCCGTATAAAAATCAGAGGCTCTATGTATAATATGCTGTTCGAAATTTACGAAAAAAGTATAAAAACGGGCCTTATCGAAAACTACCCTTTGCTATAGTTAATGATACGTAGCGTCTTTTTGTGCGTTGTAGTATGTAGACATGCCTTTTTATTTAGAACTTTGTTTATATCCGAAGCCAACATATATTATGTTTCTGTTTTTTTTTCTTTTACTGAGCGGATTCATAGCATAGACATCGTGATTCAGCCTAATAGAATATACCACCATCATCCATTCTCCATCCCACCGCTGGGTATAGTTCTCTCAGTCAAGTCTAGGTTACAATAGCGAAGACGCCTAGAATGTTAGCGGACATTTTAATGAAGCACAGATTTCATTATAATGAGATAGTTAACAGAGATACAATACTTATACAAAACAGCACTCAGAACCTTCACACTTTTTTTTTGTGCTGAATAGGAATCAAACCCATATGACTCTATTGTCTCTATCCAATGAGCCGGGAGACCCGTCAGAATTCTTTACATCTATGGACAATGACACTACGAAATGAGCTGTTTTCCAGATGCAAAAATTGACTTGTCAAGATAGTTCTAAATTTTGGCAAGTGTGGCACCACTGTTTGTTTTTGTGAAATTTATCTAACAAAATAAAACTTTGGCGCCACCTACGGTGAAACTGGGGACTGTATTTGACAGGTCTTTTTGCATCTTGAAAATGTCCCATTACAAATTAACGATAGTTTACACAATAGTTTCTTAAAAGCTAAAATAACGCTTAAAAAATACGTGGTAAGGTAATACCCCGTTTACATTATTCCAGTCCAGCGACCGAATCCAGCGCTGGATTGCTTACTGGAATAATGGAAACCGGCACTGGAAAGCATCAATCCAGTGCCAATGCATTCCAGTGCCGGTTTACATTATTCCAGTAAGCAATCCAGCGCTGGATTCGGTCGCTGGACTGGAATCATGTAAACGGGGTATTATTCTCGATTCTAATGATTGTGGTCTGAAGGTGTGTGTAATACCAACTTGGATAGGTAAAAAATGATTTTACGGGTAAAGAATTAGAAACTTTGCATATGTACAAAATCTATTTCGGTTTGTAGTTTCATGGTGCAGGTTTCATGATGTTGTTGCTTAGAAGTATTGTTCTGTGAGGATCGTAGTTTGTAGGTTTCTAATGAAACGTGACTCGTACATAGATTAAACGCCGTATATACTCCAAACATTTACTAAGTGAGTCAGTGACGTCAAAATTTGGAGCAAATCAAATCCGCAGAGAAATACAACTACTATATTAGTTATATATTATACTACTAACTACTATATAGATATTTACTGTGGTACTGCGGTGGACCTAGTCCACTTCACCATATAGATGTGATTTCATGCGCCATATTCATGGGTTCATGAAATCATGTTTAGTATAAAAATATTCGGAGTTCAACGACGTAAAAGAGATAAGATTGAGTTTATGTAGTGGTAGGACTCTTTGCAAAGTCCGCCTGGAGAAGTATAACTATGCTAGTTATTCTACCGCCAACAGTTGCAGTACAGTACAGATGTTTCCAGAGAAATTACAGTGCATCAGTGCAGAAATCATCTCATCTTTGGGTGAGAAGCGCTAGGTATTGATTTGGACTCTTCATGTTCCCATAGCTGCGTGTGTTACACTGTGCTGTGATGGGGAGGTGTGTCTTAAGGCCTGTTTTCATTTTGATTAGTACGCGTGCGAGTGAGTAGTGCAGGTGTTGAGTGATTGGTAGCAAACACGTGTGGACACCGATTGATTATTGCGAGTGCATAGTAATCAGTCACTCGCACTCGCAATCGCACTCGCACTCACACTCGCAATAATCAAAATGCAAACCGGCCTTTAGGCTATCAGGCAGATGTCCCGTTCGTCCCATCACTATGCTTGGAAAAAAGTCAAATTTTGTAATTTTAAGGAATTTTCTGCGGTTAATCTGTACATCACACTATAAAACAAATACCAAAATACCTTAAGTAGCGACTGTTTCGATAATAATCTATGCGAGTGTTCTGAGGCTAATGTTCACGGTGTACCGGTGGAGTGAGAAACGAAATATTGTCTTTTTAACAAAAATACCTCGATTTGTCTGGTTAACTTTAATAAAGGAATTAAATTTGATCGTATCCGTCTAAAGGGGATACGAACTCCGACTGACCGCGCGCGACGTGAATCTATTTATAGAAATTATATAATAAGGACGATAATACCAAAACTGTTATAATGTATTTAATAAGTTAATTTTCTTTAGTATTTAACTGTTAATCTAGGCCAATACATGCCAAATTACTCATTAAAATTTCTTTAAATTATTTGTTGTTTTATTTCGATTTTGTCTGAGTATAACGTTGTTTTGTTGTTAAAAAGTGATTGTACATGCATTCTTACAGAAATGCTATAATAGATCCAACCGTTTATTTTCTTTTTGACAGCACCAATAGAACGTAACTGCGTTATGTTACGCAAAAGTTCACTTTTAAATGCGAGGTTTTAAAAATATGACAACTGCCTTGATCCCGTATAATAATCATCTTTGACAAATTGAGTCCATAAGTGCAGTAGTTTTTTTTATAAATTACATAAAACAACAAACGTTTTTAAAAAATTACGTTCTATGGCTATCAACATCACCCATAGAACGTAAATTTTTAAAAACGTTTTTTATTTTGTGTAATTTATTAAAAAAACTACTGCACTTATGGACTCAATTTGTCAAAGGTGATTATTATACGGGATTTTTTAATATTAATATATAATAGCAAATTTAAGCAGTTGCCATATTTTTAAAACCTCGCATTTAAAAGTGAACTTTTGCGTAACATGACGCAGTTACGTTCTATTGGTGCTGTCAAAAAGAAAATAAACGGCTGGATCTATTACAATTGTGAATTTTACCTATTTAGAGAAAGAAAAATTTAGCATCCTTGACACAATTGTGCATTTCAAAACGTAGTGATTAATGTCATAGTTATTTATAATTTTAATTATTAGAAGCCTTAAAAATATTTATTTGATAACAGCCCCTTTACAGTTGAACTTTAAGAATTTTGTAAAATTTAGAAATACACTCAATATTTTTGTATCTTGTTCTTGTTTTTAAAGTCGAAATATTATTGCTAAAGTAGTGGTTTCCCTATATCTAATTAACTAGGTAATTATATATATGTCACAGATTACTGATTGTTTCAGTAATCTGTGTATCATCACTACTAGAGTAAGCTCCCAAGGCCGCCTGACGTCACGTATTTTCACATACATGAATGAAATGTGGACGATTGAGTAGAGTTAGTACGTACTACGAACACATGCTTACTCGCTAACTTGCTTAGACGGCCATGTTGTAGGCAAAATATTGCCTACAACATATACCTACGTGATAGAAACGTGAATAGTAATTTGCTTAACAGACGCTTTAAAACTCCGAATAAATAACTTCACTTAAATTCTTATACTTCATATGTCAATACATGTGTTCGACAGACAACTATTTTAAAGCTTTTTCCAATAAGACAGACCAATCTAAGGGGCCAATCATCCCCTATGTAGTGGTTGGACTCTTGGCAGAGTCAGCCTGGGGAAGTACCACACCTTTGCCAGTTATTCTACCGTTAAGCAGTAATGTGCAAATATTACTGTGTTCCGGTTTGAAGGGCGATGTTGCCAGAGAAATTACAGGGCTTAGAGACATAACATCTTAGATCTCTGGGTGACGAGCGCAGTGCAGTGCTAGGTAATGATTTGGACTCTTCATGTTCCAATAGCTGCGTGTGACTGTGCACTGGCAGGTATGTGGTATGTGGCAGGCATGGTGCTTACCATCAGGCACATGTCCTGCTCGTCTTGTCTATCTTTATTTAAAAAAAAATGTACGACAAAAAACTGGTTATTCATTTCAAGATATTTATATAAATAACTATAATTTAAAAAACCAGACTGAAAAAAAACAGCTATAAAAACATTATGTATCTAATAGGTACATAATACTATCTAAGGACACTTGGGTGATTGAGACAAATCTAACGAAAATCCATCCAACCGTTTGAAAGATACGTGGGAATAAAGAAATTTACAAACATATAAGATACGCGCGAAAACCATAACCCTTCTTTCAGTTGGGTAATTAAAAGAACATTTTGTGTACGATTTCGATTACTCGATCGTATATCGTACCATAGTCAAAAAGTCGTCAAAATACGATTTAAATCGTACGGTTGGCAGTTATGTATTGAACTTGAACTTGAACTCCTGTATTGACACGGTTGTTCCGCCTCTCTCTACGCACGGGGACAGTTCCAAAATGTTGGAAGCTTGCGAACGTTCAACCTGTTCCTAAGAAAGGTAGTCGTGCTGATCCGAGCAATTATCGTCCTATTTCGATAACCTCCATCCTTTGCAAAGTAATGGAGCGTGTCCTTAATAAAAAGCTCATGGCATATCTAGAAGACAACTCTCTCCTCAGTGATCGACAATACGGCTTTCGTCGAAACCGGTCGACTGGGGATCTTCTAGCATACGCCACTCACATACTGGGCGAGGCTATAGAAAGACACGGCGAGGCTTTGGCTGTGTCTCTTGATATCTCTAAAGCCTTTGATAGAGTTTGGCACGAGGGACTTATTGCTAAGCTTCCGGCTTACGGACTGCCTTCCAGTTTTTGCACATGGATTGCGGACTTCCTGAGGGAACGATCGCTAAGAGTAGTCATTGATGGCCGCTCGTCCGATTTAATGGCAATTAATGCCGGTGTACCTCAGGGGTCAGTTCTTTCTGCAACTTTATTCCTGCTGCACATAAACGATCTGCTTAAGCCTGGTATCCTTGGGTATGCAGACGACAGCACAGTTGTAGAATCCTACACGTCCAATGCAAGAACTGGCGAGGCGGAAATTGAGGCGTTGAGAAGGGACATGGTCGAGCGGATGGACAGGATTCTCACCGATGTGGTAAAATGGGGTGATGTGAATCGAGCGCAATTCAACGCTAATAAAACCCAGGCATGCCTTTTCTCCGCAAAAAAGTGTCCCTTCACACTGTCTCCAACTTTCCGAAATGCACCTGTACAACTGGCGGACCACTTGGACCTTCTAGGACTGACCCTTAGCCCGACTTTAAATTACGGTGGCTACCTGGAGTCAAAAGCCAAATTAGCTGGAAAAAAACTCGGTGTTCTCAGTAAGGTCCGGCAATATTTCACACCGAATCAGCTACTTGCTTTATATCAAGCCCAAGTTCGCTCGAGTGTGGAATACTGCTGCCACCTATGGGATGGTTCGGCTAAGTACCAGCTCGAAGCTCTTGACTCGGTAGAACGGCGTGCTGTTCGGCTAATAGGTGATAGAGACTTAGTAGCTAAAAAGTTGCTAAGCCTAGAACATCGTCGAAAAGTGGCTAGTCTGACAGTGTTTTACAGAATGCATTTTGGAGAGTGTGCAGCGGATTTGCACGACCTAATATTGCCTTCCCCTTTCCACTACAGGACAAGTCGTAAGTCGGCCCACTACCACCGATACACTGTGGACATTCCTAAAATCCGTACGAAACGGTTTGAATCCACTTTTCTCGTACGTACGGCTTTGGAATGGAATAAGTTGCCGGCCTCCTTGTTCCCTGAGAGATACAATCTAGAACTTTTCAAGGTCAGAGTGAATAGGTAATTTCTAGGTCAACGTGCGTCATCTTCGACCACACCGTCGCTTACCATCAGGCGAGTTGGTGGTCAAATGCGGACCTATTAGGGATAAAAAAAAAAAAAAAAAAAAGTTATTTAGTCAAATTTTTGGAGAAAAGGTATTGAGCCAATTTATGATGCGGTTCAGGGTCCTCCCCACCACTTTTCCGTAACTTCCTCTGATTTCGTAAGTGGAGCCTTAAATGGATATTGTCTTTGTCAACCCTCCATATCATTTCATTTATTAAAGGGCACATGTACATTGGTAACTTAAACTTATACATTGGTAACTTAAACTTAAATCTACTCTATTTTCCACTACGTAATACGTTCTAGTACCCTAGTACCCATTCAAAGGTCATAATGGGCATGCTTTTCATAGTAGCAACTAAAAGGAGGCAGGTTTGAATACCTTAATAAAAGACGCAAATGCTTTATTTAGTATTTAATACCCATTTTAATAACAACACCCCATTACAATAAATAAAATTGTATATTCGCCTAAATCATTGCATTCGAGTTAATAAACTGGCGAACGTATAATCTCACCGTATGACGGACGTCTCAGTTTAACTTAGATTTATAAATATTAGATAGTTTCAAATGCATTGTATAATATCACATGATTATTATTACTTTAAGTATCGCTTAGCAACTATAAGCCACTTTGACCAACTATATTCGATGTCGTTTTACGCACTTAATTCTATGTTATAAATATTCGAAATTTTTATAGGTCTTTGAAAATGTTTCACAGTTAACACAGCCACGGTTTCTGAATAAGTACATTACATTAAAAAACTTTGCAGTATAAAAACAACTAGTTGAGGTAGTTTCCTTAGCTAGTAGTAACATTTCAAACGTTTGATTTGAACATTGTCATCTGAGAAATATTTACCTACTTAACCTCAAATGAAAGCTGATTATGAAACTTCGATTCGTAGTAAAAATTAAATAGGCACAGCGCTCCTAGCGGACTTATTTTGATGTGTGACATCATTCCTCTCGGTTGCTGGATATTTTTGTGGTTGTGAAAAGAAAAGGGACGAAAATATATTACATGAAACAAGGGAAGCGTTATTTGAGTTGACCAATGAACGCGCGCGGTGGCGGAGTGCTGGCTATGAGATGGCATTTAGGCGATCCACACACTGACACGCATCACGCCACATGTTGCACGTCAATGTATCTACGCGCGTACTTGCGGGAGTAGCGCGTTGATGCAGATCTGCATCAACGCGCGGGGTTTTCACGCACTCACGCGCTTTGTTGCGTTTTGTGGATAGCCTCGACGGCGGCTCTGACTCATTTCATTCAAACACGCGCCTAATCCGTCCGAAATCACGCACGGCAAATCGGCGAAATCTGCGGGCGCGGTTTGCCATACCTTGCGTCTCGCCCGCATCGACGCATGGGGGTGCGTGTTTCTTCGCATGTAGGTGCGTGATCTGCATGAACGCGCGTGGATGCATTTTCGGTGTGTTGGACTATGCGTGTTTTCTACACATACAACGACAGAACACGCATTCTTCACGCACTACGCTGCGTATCAGTGTGTGTATCAGCTTAGCGCAAGGTTGGCATCACGTGTTACTATCGCCAATAGAGCGTTGCGTATGTATTATGACAAAGAGAAATGGAAAAGAAGAAAACATTAGCAAATCAACTATAAAAAAATAACATATTACACATCATATACAAGTACTGTAAAGCTCACTTGCTTTTTTCCACACATTTGCTATCGTTCCTTCGACGCTTCGTTATTTACGCAATCTATTTATACATAGCGTAATATTTCGTTAGTGTTATGCTCGGTTTACATTATTCCAGTCCAGCGATCCAGCGAGAATCCAGTCCAGTGCTATTAACGTCTACATTATTCCAGTTATTTAGAAGCCGTTGAAGTGTGAACACTACAGTGACGAAGATTTCAAGAAGAGATCAGTATGTGTCAGCACTGGATTGGTCGTTTACACTATTTCAGTTGCACTGGATTGGTCAAACTGGATTAAAAAATAGACTGCCAATCCAGTTACTGGACTAGAATGCTAACTGGATTCATTGCTTCCCGGTGCTGCTTTACATTTTTCCAGTAAGCAATCCAGCGCTGGATTCGATCGCTGGACTGGAATAATGTAAGCCGGGCATTATCCTCATCTAAACAAATCATTTAAGTAGATTATTTAAATGCGAATAAGCAGTTTCTAAAAATAATTCATTTTCCTTCGGTAAACAAGGATAACTATTCAATATGGCGGACTACTGTGGAATGTATAGTCATTTCTTAAAGATAGCAACATAATAGTAACGAAACCCGCCATTGGTATACATTTTAAAAAAAAATACCCCGGCTTTCGTACGTATAGTTAAGGAGGACAAGCCCTATTAGGATTGAATAAAGCTAGGAAGCTTGCCTCCTTAGGCAGTTGTCTCACTGGCAACGATGAACGAGTAACGAGTAGAGCTAGAATTAGAAACGAGTTGGCGAGTCGCGGGGAGCGAGAGTGTAGTTCCGATAGTTGTGTAGCTCGGCTAAAAGCGAGTGTGTGAGTGAGGCGAGTGATTACTCGCATCTTTCAAATCCGCACTAGAGAAATGACCGCTGGTTGCTCTCTCGGCGTGTTCTAATCGCTTAGCGAGTATCGTTGAGCGAGTGTTATCTTCCATAGCTCTTGTTGCTCAGCGACAAACTAGTGAAGCGAGTGCTCGCCGGTAGTGTGAACAGTCAGCGATCAACTGTTTTTAAATGCATCTTTTTTATTTACACGGAATGTATAATTATCTATTGTACGTTTCTTGACCGAGAAAATAGTCTAGTAAAATAGTATAGTTACTCGTTTTCTTGTCGGCGGTGGGACAATTGCCTTAGACGTAGTTCCCAGCTATACCAACGCCGGCGACACAAAAAAACGTTAAGATTTTAAGTCTTTACGTATAATCTTCAACTATTCTTTATTGTCGACAAATAAAGCAACTTACGCTTTCCGCATAGGTTTAGTACAGTACAAATTTTGACAGTTAACATTTATGACTCTGCTGTATTTACTACATGGAGATAGATAAAGCAGTACCATCTGTGTACCTACTTGAAAAAGTGTCCGTCCAAAACCAAATGCATTAAATTAGGGTGGCGCCATATTAGCATCAGGATACATTTTGAAGGAAATCAACAAACGTACTATTCACAGTTCACGAAATAAAGTCACTCGTTATCTATACACGTTTTCTCATAATAATTGTTTAAGGTTTTATTTACTACACCATTTTATACAACGCAAGTACTCGTAGTTGAAAATGTTTATATGTACATAACTATTTTAGTCGACAATATTTTTTTTAACTCGGCATATTTCAATTATTTTACAATTTCAACATTCATAGTTATACCCTTTGTCTACATCCGCGCCATTGTGGCAGATTTTTGAACTTTTGTTAAAATCATAAGGCTTGCCGCTTTTTGAATTTTTTTTACCTTGTAAGATGATACTCCTAGTTCTGCCCTCCATAATTTACCTACTGCATAAACCAGTGGTGTGAGTATATTATCTGTGACCCGGGTTCCATTCATGTTTGTGTGAATTGTCCACCAGTATTTATTTATTTTACCCCCATACATTCTTCGCTGAGCCCGCCAAGCAAAGATCGGTACGTTGTGATTTCATTTGTTTTGATCTACGGTTTCAACGTGTACAACTTTATAATGTCTACAAAAGTTCCGGCCGATTTCGTTCCATCACTTACCATCCTTGTTACTTCACTGGCTAGTACCTACTGCGGTAGTACTTTACGTAGCGGTAGGACTCTTTACAGAATCCAATCCTGAGGAAGTACCACACCATTGCCAGTTATTCTACCGCCAAGCAGTAATGTGCACAGAGATTAAACTACTAATATTTCTGGGTGACGAGCGCAGTACAGTGCTAGGATTTGGACTCTTAATGTTCCAGTAGCAGCGTGACATTGTGCTGTTATGGGCGAGCTAATTGCTTCCCATCAGGCACATGTCCTGCTCGTCTCGTCACTCTTTATTCAAAAATTTTTAAACATACTGCAGCTTTGTATCACTATTTTCAATACAACACAATCCAAAATCACAATAATTCTCCATTGTTAACTGTCAAAGGGTACTTGTCATTTAGTATTTAAACTTATATAGTAAAACTACTTAAACAGAAGTAATAAGCAAACATTTGGAATTAAAAGAAAAATACAATACTTCTCCTCGGTGGAGGGGCTAACTTACATATCCAAACGTCGAAACTCTGAAACATAACTCCAATATGAGTTAGAAAAAAAAAACAACATCAATAGGAACTCAAAGGTTACAAAGTTCTACAAAGAACCGCAAGGTGTCGTATTTAAGAAATAATAAAGTTACTACTTATTGACTAATATTGTATACATTCGATATGGATCTAAGCTGCGAGGTGATTGACGTTGCCAAGTTTGTGGGGATGTCCGCTGTCTTCGAGGATCCGGACCCCCTATCCATCAAGGTCGGTCAGTGATCTCTCACGAATCTTGGCATTTTTCGGTTCTCTCTACAATCGTGTCTATTTCGGCGAGTGTCTCCAATTTTTGTCCTTTCAGTAGAATATCCATGGTCCTGCAATGGGATACAACAATTCATGATAAAGGTACAACAAGTTACACAGGGCACCAACCTAAGGCTGTTAAGGAACTCCCTACATGTGAAGAAAAGATATGTGTAAAGGTTGTTTAAGTTGGTTGGGTAAAGGGTGACTAAGATTTTTATTTGAGTTAAATAAGTGGCTATATTATTTTATGTCAATAAACGGATTTTTAATGCATTACTGATTGTTGTATAACATATGTTTTTTGGAACGAAGTTCCTTATCGCGCGTTATGAAAGGGAGCTAGACGGAAAAAATTCTCACGAAAAAGTTGTAACGTTTCGTGCCTATGGCGTGATAGAATTAGAATACGATAACAAATTTCACCCATGTCAACAATGACCGATTGGCGCAATTAGTAAGTAAGGGGTCACCTATGAACATAGATGCCCCCGGTTCGAATCCCGGTAGTTACCGCTATATTATTTTTGTTCTTTTTTTTTCTCAACACTCTTTTTTTTGTTCTTTTTTTTCCTGAGAATAATAGTTTTTTATAAAGGATCCCTCTTATCAACGCATTTAAATTAAATCTAAGTATTTTCTAACAAACAATAACGAAAAAAAAAATTATATTGGCGATTTATCACTACAAACTGACTCTTGCGCTTAAAAATAGATGGAGTTGCACAACTAACCCTATGAGTATTTGGTTAGAGGCTAGACCAACACTAATTTACGACCACTGCCCGAATCGACTTGCACATCAAAGTTCCTATAATTACCAATAGGTGACGCAGAACTCAAAATAAAATTTAGCTGTGAATTGTATCCTACTCTAGTGTCATAGAAAATCTGGAGAGGTCACTACCGGTACGATAATTTTGTTCTTTTTTTTCCTGAGAATTTATGTAAAGTAATCATTCAGAACCAAAAAAATACCCGAAATACAGTTATTTGACGATTTTCTTTCACTTGTTGTCACGATGTTGTCACGTTATATACTATCGTATATTATATATCGTAATGGTCATGTAATATCGATTGGTGTGATTGACGCATATTTCGTCAAATTTCATTCGTAAAACTAATATTTGTAGGTAACATTGGAAATAATATGAGTACTGTTCCCTGTGTACAAAAGTTCCCCAGATAGTAGGTCCGTTCTAAAAAAAAATTGCAGTCATAGGAACTGCCGATAGAAGTGAAAACTGATAACTGAGAATTTGATAGCTTACTTTGGAAACTACACGGGTGTAGCCGGAGGGCGGCGTGGCCTAGCCATCATGGCCATCTAGAAATGTGTCAGCACTTCCCATTGGCTCACGCATTTCCATGGATGATGGTCAGGCCACGCCCTTTCAGAATTTCCCATTGGCTGACGCATTTATAGATAGCCAATGGCCATGGTCCCGAGTTTACCCGAAGATTTCTTATCATACCCGAGCGTGACGCTAGACTTCAATTCACACCCCACGAAAAATCTATCTAGGCGCGCCTAAAGAAGTTTTCACTTCAAAAAATGGCAGTCATAGAGACGGCCGATAGAAGTGAAAACTAATAACTCAGAATTTGATAGCTCACTTCGGAAACTACGCGGTTGAAACCGGAGAGCGCGACCATGTTCATGGCCATCTAGATCATCCGAGTTTACCCGAAGATTTCTTTTATTTACGAACGTGACCTCACGTCACTTCAGCGTCACGTCACTTAATTCACAGCCCACGGAAAATCTGTGTAATGTGGTGCGCGAAAAATAAGTTTTCACTTCGAAAACAGAACAAAATCCAAACCGTTCTTATTCATCAACATCAACAGCCCACTAAACGTTCCCACTGCTGGGACTGGGGGCCTTCTCTCGCAAGGAGAGAGTTAACCATAATCCACCACGCTGGCCCAGTGCGGGTTGGCGGATGACACATGACTTCGAAAGATTCTAGGTACATGTCGGTTTCCTCACGATGTTTTCCTTCACCGTTTTAAGTTAGCGGCATTACGCACATGACTTCAAAAAGACAGTGGTGCGTGTGGGGTTTGAACCCGGGGTCTCCGGATCGGCAGCCGCCGTTCTCCCGACTAGACCACCGTAACTTATTCGTAAACTATTATTGGTTAGGCGCAAAGGAAGGGCTACTTACACCGCTGAGAGGAAGACTATGGCCTGCGTGGCGATGGTGAGATAGAATATCGCGTTGTTGTAGGAAGTGTCGAGCGTGGCCTTGTAGAGCTGCGAGTAGGCCACCGCCGTCACCATGCTCACCGCGTTCTCCATCACCGACAGGAAAGCGAACGCCACTCCTGGAACGTCCCATCAACCAACGAATACAAATTACAAATACAAATTGTTTATTTCACTAAAATAGGTACATTCTACAATTATATTATTACCTAATATCCCAAACTAGGTGTATAGCACACCTGTATTTTGGGTATTAGTCCTATTCGTTTTTACATCAATTCATGTACATACATTACAGAAAAAAACATACATAAGAAATTTAATCATTCATGCCAATCAGTTAAGAGATAAATTAATAAACAAAGCTTTAAATTTCATTAATATCAATGTCAAAATTTGAAATCAACATTAAAAGTCACAAGCGGCAAAATCAATATTAGCATTAAAAGTAAAAACAAAATTATGATCAAGCATTACTTATACATTATTAGCATTGAAATAAAATAAAAAACAGCATTAAAATCAAAAATTAACATTAAAACCAAAAGTCCAAGATCAACATTAAAATCAAGATAAAAACCAGCTGATCCCGCAAACGGTGTTCCGAAAATTATTCATAGTTTTAGTATGAAAACTAACGTGGTTATTACACGTTTTAAATTGATACGCCCAGTAACCAGTCACCCAGCATAATAAGTAGGGTCACCAGCTCAGCGTGCGTATTATTTAATACCTCTAAAATTAAACAGCTGCGCCAAAAGTGCCGTCTTGTCTTGACGTACCTACGGTCGTTAACCCCGTTCGCTGATACTAGCTATTACTTATTCTGTGCTAGAGCGCTCGGCCGGCGGCGGCGCCGGGGATTCACTCGTCTTACACAGAATACTGCATAGTAATTGTACAGCTGAGCTGGCGACCGATAGGCACTCTGTTGTCCATAATTTCCGTGTCTTCGCACATTAATGTAATGAAGGTTTTCTTTGTAATTTATTTGTATTTTTATAATTATATATTTTAAGCCCTTCATGTGACTACGATTCATCATATCCTTTAATATATAAAGTGTTCAAATAGTCAGCCTGTATATACGTACGTATATAACGTGGGAAGAAATAACAAGATGACAAAAAGTGTCGTCACCTATATATACAACTTAAAAACATGTTTCGTAATAGTACATTATGATATAAGTGCGGTAAGTTGATAATTACAGCCGAGGCTTTATTGCTAGCTCGAGCCGAAGGCGAGAGCTATAATTAGCAGAGGATGTAATTATCAAAGCGCACGTATGTCATACGACGTTTTATAACATATTTGCGAGGAAATAAACAAAACTCTGACGACATTTTCAAATAAAAACAATACAGCGACTAAAAACGCGCGGAATAATATTTTCTTGATCACAGATCACAGTACAGAGTAAGTAATCACTATGGATCACAGATAAGCAATGCGCGCGCATCGGCGCCTTTTTTTTTAAGCAACGGCACAGAACCAGCCGGTATGCCATTAGTAATAAAGTAAATGAATATTTTTGTGTTTTGTTACAGAAAAATTAAAGTAATTTAGGGTCAAAATTAATTAAATTAACGAAAATTAATAATTCTTTATTATATTTGACCTCTCAAAGTTAATTTTATTCATAAAATATTGACCACACTTTTTTGACATAAAAACTCTTTACTGAGATTTAAAAAGGTACCGTTCGTTTTAGACGGAGCATATCTCTATACTTAGTCTGTGGACGGAACATTTCGAAACCGTGCGTTTTACATTACACATTACAGCACTAGTGCGTAATAAGATACATTACGATACAGAAATTGGTCCAATAAGAGACCCTTTACGAGCAAATATGTTATAAAAATACTTTACACATTATAACAACTAAAACACATAAATATAGTACAATAAATACTTAAAAGATGTTTTTTTTAACTTTTATAGGCTTGTTTACACTTGACCGCCATCTCGCCTGATGTTAGGCGACGATGCGGTCTACGATGGAGCGTGTTTACCTAGAAGAAACCGATTCACTCTCGATTTGAAGACACAAATCGCCTCGATGTCCCTCCCTAACTTCAGGCGCACGGAATTATATCATCGATCGTTGGGAAGAGTGGCTCACTCTTTCCAATCTCGTCGGTTGCAGGAAGCGGTGAACGCTGGACGTTTTTACCTATCACTATTCATTGTCAAAAAGCAATATAAGTAGAACCAGAGCATATCTCGCCGCGAGCGATTCTGGGGGTCAAGCAGATTGGTTGTGTATAAACCACTTACGAAACACGCAGTGACGCAGTTTATTACCAATTTCAAGGTGATCAGGGCACATCTATTGGTTTATATCGAAGTAAAGACCTTTGACTTTGTATGTGTGAGAGAGAAAAAGAGATTTATTTTTATATCGGATTATCGGATACACTTCGGATAGTGTGCAACTGATTTTCATGATCTAATACCACCATGCCCTTTTTTCTATCTGAATCGCAGCTCGAAAAAGCAACAACGTTTCATGGTCGATGTTCCAAAGACACGAACGAAGAGATTTGACTTTACTTTTGTGATAAGAACGTCAAGGCTGCGGAATACGTTACGTGAGTGGGTTTTTCCAGATAGATATAATCTTTGTGTCTTCAAATCGAGAGAGAATCGTTTTTTTTTTCTAGGTAAACACGCTCCATCGTAGACCGCATCGTCGCTAAACATCAGGCGAGGTGGCGGTCAAGTGTAAACCTATAAAAGGAAGAGAGACGTGTTGTACCTCGTTCGGCGGGTGGCAGCACCTTGCTGGTCATGGCTCGCAGCAGCGGCGCCACGACCGGCCCCAGCGCGGCGGCCGAGGCGCCCACGTACAGCAGCCGCTCGTCGCGCGCCTGCGCGTACGTCACGTGGCCGCACATGTGCGCCGCCGCGCCCAACATCACGATCACCTGTGCCCACACCGCACTCTATATCAACGCGTTTATTTAACTAGTGCCCGATAATACGACGCCATACACAATACCACACTCTATGCTCACGCATTTATTGATTTAACTAGTGCCCTACAACACGACGCTATACACAATACCACACTCTATGCTCACGCATTTATTGATTTAACTAGTGCCCTACAACACGACGCCATACACAATACCACACTCTATGCTCACGCATTTATTGATTTAACTAGTGCCCTACAACACGACGCTATACACAATACCACACTCTATGCTCACGCATTTATTGATTTAACTAGTGCCCTACAACACGACGCCATACACAATACCACACTCTATGTTCACGCATTTATTGATTTAACTAGTGCCCTACAACACGACGCCATACACAATACCACACTCTATGCTCACGCATTTATTGATTTAACTAGTGCCCTACAACACGACGCTATACACAATACCACACTCTATGCTCACGCATTTATTGATTTAACTAGTGCCCTACAACACGACACCATACACAATACCACACTCTATGCTCACGCATTTATTGATTTAACTAGTGCCCTACAACACGACGCTATACACAATACCACACTCTATGCTCACGCATTTATTGATTTAACTAGTGCCCTACAACACGACGCCATACACAATACCACACTCTATGTTCACGCATTTATTGATTTAACTAGTGCCCCACAACACGACACCATACCACACTTCATGCTCACGCATTTATTGATTTAACTAGTGCCCTACAACACGACGCCATACACAATACCACACTCTATGCTCACGCATTTATCGATTTAACTAGTGCCCTACAACACGACGCCATACACAATACCACACTCTATGCTCACGCATTTATTGATTTAACTAGTGCCCTACAACACGACGCCATACACAATACCACACTCTATTTTCACGCATTTATTGATTTAACTAGTGCCCCACAACACGACACCATACCACACTTCATGCTCACGCATTTATTGATTTAACTAGTGCCCTACAACACGACACCATACACAATACCACACTCTATGTTCACGCATTTATTGATTTAACTAGTGCCCCACAACACGACACCATACCACACTCTATGCTCACGCATTTATTGATTTAACTAGTGCCCTACAACACGACGCCATACACAATACCACACTCTATGCTCACGCATTTATTGATTTGACTATTGCCCTACAACACGACGCCATACACAATACCACACTCTATGCTCACGCATTTATTGATTTAACTAGTGCCCTACAACACGACGCTATACACAATACCACACTCTATGCTCACGCATTTATTGATTTAACTAGTGCCCTACAACACGACGCCATACACAATACCACACTCTATGTTCACGCATTTATTGATTTAACTAGTGCCCTACAACACGACGCCATACACAATACCACACTCTATGCTCACGCATTTATTGATTTAACTAGTGCCCTACAACACGACGCTATACACAATACCACACTCTATGCTCACGCATTTATTGATTTAACTAGTGCCCTACAACACGACGCCATACACAATACCACACTCTATGCTCACGCATTTATTGATTTAACTAGTGCCCTACAACACGACGCCATACACAATACCACACTCTATGCTCACGCATTTATTGATTTAACTAGTGCCCTACAACACGACGCCATACACAATACCACACTCTATGTTCACGCATTTATTGATTTAACTAGTGCCCCACAACACGACGCCATACACAATACCACAATCTATGCTCACGCATTTATTGATTTAACTAGTGCCCTACAACACGACGCCATACCACACTTCATGCTCACGCATTTATTGCTTTACCTAGTGCCCTACAACACGACGCCATACACTAAACCATATTCTATGCTCACACATTTATTTATTTGATTAGTTCCCTACAACAGGACGCCATACGCTATATTCACGTATTCATTGATTTTACTAGTACCCCACAATACGACAACATACACTATACCACACTCTATTTTTTAACTAGTGCCCCACAACACGACGCCATACACTATAGCACACTCTATGTTTCAACTAGTGCCCCACAACACGACGCCATACACTATACCACACTCTATATTTTAACTAGTACCCCACAGCACGACGCCATACACTATACCACACTCTATGTTTTAACTAGTACCCCACAACACGACGCCATACACTATACCACACTACATGCTCACGCATTTATTGATTTGATTAGTTCCCAACAACACGACGCCATACACTATACCACACTCTATGTTTTAACTAGTGCCCCACAACACGACGCCATACACTATACCACACTCTATATTTTAACTAGTACCCCACAGCACGACGCCATACACTATACCACACTCTATGTTTTAACTAGTACCCCACAGCACGACGCCATACACTATACCACACTCTATGTTTTAACTAGTACCCCACAGCACGACGCCATACACTATACCACACTCTATTTTTTAACTAGTGCCCCACAACACGACGCTATACACTATACCACACTACATGCTCACGCATTTATTGATTTGATTAGTTCCCAACAACACGACGCCATACACTATACCACACTCTATGTTTTAACTAGTACCCCACAACACGACGCCATACACCATACCACACTACATGCTCACGCATTTATTGATTTAAATAGAGCCCCACAACACGACACCACCGTGACCGTTACTACGCGTTGGGGTAACCGTGATAAAAATACAGTCGAATTGAGAACGTCATTTTTAATCGACTTCAAAAAAAAGGACGTTTCTCAATTTGACCACATATATTTTATTTATAGAGGCACACAAACAACACACGTAGTCGCTTTAGCACTCAACGTAACCAGTATAGTCCGAGTAGTATGACCATTCGTACCGTATCGCGCAGTCGCAGCGCGCGCGTGAAGAGCGGAATGGCGACTAGCACGGCAAGCACGTATAGCACACTAAGATAGGTGCGGAAGTGGCTGAAGTCGGTCTGGTCCCACTGGAATACCACCGTCGTATACAGGTACATCACCGAACGCTCGTCTGAAACGCATACACAAATAGTACAAGCTTTGCTTAGTTTGGGGTCAGATGGTGTTGTGTGTGAATTGTCCACCAATATAAAATATAAATAATAATATTGAACAGTTTTTCAGACACGATTTAGCGTGACCATACACATATTCCGAGAGCTGCCACCAAATTTTGGGTAGGTATTAAAGGCAAACTGAAAACTGGTCACATCCCTCTCCTATTATACCCCAACATGGAAGTGCAGATCTGGCTGGTGAGTAGCGGGGCAAATAGGAATAGCGTTGGGGTATGACAGGAGAGGTTTGTGATAAGTTTTCAGCTTGCCTCAAATACCTACCCAAAATTTGGTGCCAGCTCTGGGAATAACACACATAGTATGTTTAGACGTATAGACACGCCTAAAGATAAAAAGGAAGAAAAAATGCAATCTATACTAATATTATAAAGCTGAAGAGTTTGTTTGTTTGTTTGTATGTTTGTTTGTTTGAACGCAAGGATCTCTGGAACTACTTACTGGTCCGAATTGAACGATTCTTTCTTTGTAGGATAGTCCATTTATCGAGGAAGGCTATAGGCTATTTAACATTACGTTACTATCAACGGGAGCCAAGCATGAGTGAAAAATGTAACAAAAACGGGAAAAAATGTTGCTTTTTGAGAGCTTTCGTTGCGTGACAGCATATGTCATATTTTAAAAGTTGCGTCATTAGAACCTAAAGTAACCGAATTTGTTAAAAATTTGAATTGGTACGACCAATTTTCGATAGATGGCGTAGCAACGCGCGCGCGTTCAGCTAGTATATAGATATGGAAGATGGACATCTGATAAAATACTACTAGAGACTAACTTCTTAGCATTCCATGGATTCACCGTGCGGGTGCCGGGTCCATCGTGTGGCAGAGAGAGAAATCCCGAGTAGATCCCGAGACTTGTGACACGGGTGTAGGTTTAAGGTGCCCCTATAATGTTATGTCCATAAAACGTAATTTATTATAATATATTTAACGCAGTAAGCTGTTACAATTTTTTAGGTTCCCTACCTTTTGCTTTTTTTCTAACTAGCTGATCCGGCCGGCCGGCCGGTTACATTTTTCATTCATGCTCCACTTCTGTTGATAGTAGCTTTATTGTAAATAACCTATAGCCTTCCTCGATAAATGGACTATGTAACAGAGAAATAATCTTTCAATTCGGACCAGTAGTTCCCGAGATCCTTCCGTTCAAACAAACAAATAATCAAACAAATAAACTCTTCAGCTTTATAATATTATTTTAGATAAATAGATAAACCGGAACACAGTCATGTTTGCATATTACTGCTTGACGGTAGAATGACTGGCAAATACACGCGGCGAAAGCAATAACAACAACAAGACATTTTGGAACGCGCAGTGGGCTAATATAATGAAATACACAGCTTTACACAGACTTGCGTCATATTGACGGGTTAAATTGATAACCTCTTAATTAAGGGATAGTGCGTTCCATTACAAGTTCTAATATTTGGTTAGACGTTTTTTTATAGTAAAAATTTATGAGACGCGCAGGACATGTGCCTGATAGTAAGCTCGCGCCTGCTCATAACAGCACAGTGTCACGCAGCTATTGGAACATGAAGAAGCCAAATCATAACCTCGGACTGCACTGCGCTCGTCACCCAGAGATAGAAGATGTTTTATCTCTATGCCCTGTAATTTATCTGGAAACATTGCCTTTCAAACCGGAACACAGTGATGTTTAGACATTTGGCAGTAGAATAAGTGGCAAAGGTGTGGTACTTCCCCAGGCGGACTCTGCAAAGAGTCACAATATACACAATGTATATCGATTAATTAATTAGTGACGAGAACTTTCAATTACATAATCGTTAAGCCGTAGATTCAAACTTCGCTTACACCTTCTGGAGTATCTTTTAAAGTGCAGATTTACAAATTCTTAATCACCATGGCTTTAAAGGCGGTAACAGCGTAGAAATCGCCATGATCCAAGAAAGATATATTTCGCCTGCGTCTATCATTTGCCGTCTCGCACTTGGTCAGTAGTTGTGAGAGAAGGTCCCGATATCTAGCAGTGGAAATGAAAACACGTGGCCATTCTTTCTATCAGACGGCTCCTAGCTGCAAAATGTGAAATCGTTGAATGGTCGACGTTCCAAAAACTCCAAGTTTCCAAAGACTCGAAGAGGTTTGAGTCCACTTTTGTGATAAGAACGTCTATGCTGTGGAATGCGTTGTTGTTGAATGAAAGTAACATTCTTGATTTTTGCAAGTCGAGAGTGAATAGGTGTATTCTAGGTAAGCACGTTCCATCCACGCATAGTTGCTTAAAACGAGGTGAGATGGCGGTCAAGTGCATACCTATCATAGTTAAATAAAAAGAAATTGGCAGTCATAGGAACTGCCGATGGATATGAAAACTTATAACTCAGAATTTGATAGCTTACCTTGGAAACTACACGGGCGTAACCGGAGGGCGTGGCCTCGCCATCTTGGCATGGCCGTCTAGAAATGCGTCAGCATATCCCATTGGCTGATGCGTGTCTAGATGGCCATGCCATGATGGCCTGTCCATGCCCTTTCAGCATTTCCCATAGGCTGACGTATTTCTAGATGGCCAATAGCCATGGTCCCGAGTTTACCCGAAGCTTTCTTATCATACCTGAGCGTGACGAATGAATTCAATTCACAGCCCACGAAAAATCTGTCAAGGCGCGCCTAAAGAAGTTTTCACTTCAAAAAGTGTGTGTGTATGAATGTACGCACACAAGAAGATAATACTTCTTCCAATGAAACCTCGAGCGAAAAAGTCTAACTTAACCCATAGAATAGATATATTTATTTAACGCAAGAAGTATTAACCTAAAATTAGTTACAATGTCTACTAAAATGTTGACTACTTAGCTTCAGGGTGTCGGCTTTTCGCCACGGTATGCACGCGAATCGTAAAAAAATACTGTCATCATATTACTCTAAGAGCTATTACGCACTGTCGACTGGTCGCCGGCGACTCGCTCGCTCGGCGACCAAAACATAGGCAAGAGACGCTTGGACGACCAACGACCAAGTGCGTAACACTCTAGTTAAACTGTAGTAAGTTACGGCTGGTCTAGTCGGGAGAACGGCACCTGCCGCTCCGGAGACCCCGGGTTAAAACCCCACACCCACCACTGTCTTTTCGAAGTCATGTGCGTAATGCCGCTAACTTAAAACGGTGAAGGAAAACATCGTGAGGAAACCGACATGTACCTAGAATCTTTCGAAGTCATGTGTCATCCACTTACCCGCACTGGGCCAGCGTGGTGGATTATGGCCTCAACTCTCTCCTTGCGATAGAAGGCCCCGAGTCCCAACAGTGGGAACATTTAGTGGGCTGTTGATGATGATGATGAAGTTACAGTCTCTGAGCGACCGAGTCGTCGGCGACCAGTCGACTGTAGCTCTTACGCACCATATAATATATATTTGTAGTGGTAGGACTCTTAGCAGAGTCCGCCTGGGGAAGTACCACACCTTTGCCAAATATTCTACCGCCAAGCAGTAATGTGCAAACTTTACTGTGTTCCGGTTTGAAGGGCAATGATTCCAGAGAAATTACAGGGCTTACAGACATAATATCTTAGATCTCTGGGTGACGAACGCAGTGCAGTGCTAGGTAATGATTTGGACTATCATGTTCCAATAGCTGCGTGTTACTGTACTGTTATGTGGCAGGCATGTTGCTTACCATCAGGCACATGACCTGCTCGTCTCGTCACTCTATGCTATAAAAAAAAAAAAATATATAAAGTATAATTACAAAAAACAAAACACTAAGTAGGCTCTCCACTCTCCATGCTATACGTTTCGTTTTGTACCATTTTGTTAGAAAGAATTCAGAGTTCTAATACGAATACATTGAAAACGTGAAGAGCTATAAATAATTCAGGTTCTAAGTCTCGGTAATTGTTTGGGTCGCAAAAAATGCCGCATTCCGCGACGGCTACATTCCGGAGCTTTTCGGGGAAGAATGATGCAAGCGCGATGAAATAATGACAGGTGTGTCTGCTATCTACACACTTCTGGCTATCGAGTTGTTGGATTCGAAATAATTCGTATGTTGGGTCAAAAATATGCCATTACATTGACATTAGAGGTTATAACCATTTCGTAAGACCTACTCAGGCAACGCATTTCACAGGGTAGCAGGGTACCGAGCTGAAGAGGTGGCTTGCAAGTAAATGTTACTACTAGTAGTCAAGGAATTTCTGGATGAAGCATCCTGCCGCTTATTTAACTCTTACGGTATTTTTTTAGTATTATATAACCATATTGTCTTACAATTTTAATGTTACTGTATTTACCTAATTTTAACGTTATGTATAATTTGAATTTTGACATGAAATGTATTGTGATATACTTAATTCATTAATTTGCATACCTAATATGAGATTGTTTGTGGCTGTGTGTATTATTTTGTAAGATCTTTGTTGCCCATTAACGAGCGAATAAATGATTGAATTGACGTTCTTCTAGGGCTCTTGGTACCGGGACTGGCGTCATAGTGGATGATATTATGTGGCTGTGGCAAGATGTGCCGTGTACTGACCTCGTTGGAAGATGTAGAAGGCCATGGAGACGAGAAGGATCCAGAGCAGCAGCCGACGGCGGTGCGAGCGACGGCGCGTCAGGGTCGCCAGCGTCGCCTTCACGTTGTTCATATCCAGGAAGTCGGCCACTGGGTTCTTCACGCCCGCTTGCTGAAATACACCAGTTCACCTACTACACTTTTCATGTCAATACATTCGTATTAGCAGTGCCCCGCGGCTCAGTTCCCGTTATCTTCTTGTGATAAACAGTAGCCTATCTATGTGTTATGCCAAACTACCTAACTGTGTTCCAAATTTCAACCCGATCCGTTAATATATTCCGATGTTTTGAGCAACAAACATCCACACTTACACATTTAAAATATAAGTAGTAAGTTCTATACTAGAACGAGTATCTCAAGCTTCACTAGTAGGATCATATCGGATTTGGCTGGCCAGGGAGAGAAATAAGATTAGTGAAGGTGAGTGTTGACGTACGTCACAAAGGGGCCCCTTAAACCTACGCCCGAGTCACAAGTCTTAGGGTCTATTCGAGATTTCTCTCTCTGCCCCACGATGGACCCGTCACCCGCACGGTGAATCCATGGAATGCTAAGAAGTTCGTCTCTAATATAGGTATTTACCTTTACGAAAAAGTCAGTTTACAGATGATCATTTTATCTGACAACTTCGTTATAAAATACATACATAATTATATAGATGCATTATAAGCCGAACGTAAAGGCTTGAAACTGCGTTACGAGGATGCCCGCGCGGTTTCATACAAAACTCGCCCGCGCGTGTCCAATGTGAGACATAGCGTCAAAAAAAAAACACGGATTAATTTACTTATTAGTTACCTGTGAGTATCGTATGGATAAGTAACAAAATTACATCTAAATGTTATTTCAATTTATAAACATATTTTTGGAAAACGCAAATCCGTGACATTCAGATTGTAAATTACAAAAGGTGAAACAGCAACGTCGATGTTTTTTTTATTTTTATAAAGAGTGACGAGACGAGCAGGACATGTGCCTGAGCAACATGCTTGCCACATAACAGCACAGTGACACGCAGCTATTGGAACATGAAGAGTACAAATCATTACCTAGCACTGCACTGCGCTCGTCACCCAGAGATCTAAGCTGTTATATCTCTAAGCTCAGTAATTCCTCTGGAAACATTGCCCTTCAAACCGGAACACAAGTAGAGTAGAGGAGTAGGTGTATTCGTAAACGTTACCTTCAATGACTTCTGCTCGGGACGCGTCTGCCAGTCGAGGTGGACCCAGGAGTAGAGCGTGGCCAGGACCATGAGGCTCGAGTTGATGGCGAACATGGCGGTGAAGGAGCGATTCAACACGCGCGAGTACAAAACGTTTCCTGGGGATAATAAATTACGTGTGTGCTTAAGACTACACGGCAGAAGTGAAAACTGAAACAAGACATAACTATTAAAAACTATTGATTAATTGTAATAATTAATAAACTATTTTCTACAAAATATTACACCGACTTCAAAACCACAAATAGGCACTCAAAAGCGAAAAATAAACTGATATAGGTAATTATTATAAGCGCTACTCACTCATCTATTTGCCAGTCTTTTTTTAGTGCAAAACAAGTTTTCATTGATGCATTTACACAATTTCGTGTTGACAGGATCGAATTTCATAGCTTTTGTGATATCGACAACTACGTCATCCAGACAAAATTGTAGGCACATTTGAGTACTTTCTTCATATTTAAACACCACCACACCGATATCGAAAACATTTATATGGCACCATTCGGGAAGCTACCCATCCGAACACAAAAATATTTCTTTAAATCGGTTCGGACGTTCTCGAGAAATCAGGTAACATATGTGTAAAAAAAACATGGTGGTCGAATTGATAACCTCATCCTTTTTGGAGGTCGGTTAAAAATAAAAAAGATTACATATAAATTGAATATAGTATACACAGCGAGCGTGTCGCTGAGCTACATTCGCAGCCCACGAAAAATCTGTGTGAGGTGCGCCAAAAGAGATTTTCACTTCATTAAAAAAATAGTCTCAGTGCCGGGCTGTGATTGTAGATGTTACCATACGACGAGAGCCTCGTGAAAGCCGAGAAGGACAAGCTTAGCAAGTTCCTTGGTTACCACCATGTGGTACTTCCCCAGGCGGACTCTACAGAGACTCCTACCACTACAAGAATACTATGACGCAGCCGTTTGACAGAAAAAGGTAGCTTCAAGGATAATCTCTGAAAATTTACGAAATAAGTTCCATCTTTTTTTTTTGTTTACAATAGCCATATAGATGAACTGATTTATTTTGTGATATAATTTGCTTTCCATAATTCAATTCATTAGTTTAATTAGTTTACGGATTGGGAAATCCGGGGTAAAATACCAGCATCAGTTAATAGTTTAACTACTAACTGACAGCCGCAGTCAAACTACTAAACGTCAAACAGACTAAGTAGTAACGAGTGCAAATTTCACAACAGTCATAATGTCTTACGATAGCATAGAATAGATATGACGATAGTCACAACTATTGTTTACACTGTGCAAGGAAGATGAGTCGCGTAATGCGGACCGTGCGCTTTATCCGGAGATGCGATAAGTCCATCAGCCGAAGGACGCCTTATCTGCGATGAGTGGATGCGAACGAACGAACTCGTCGCAGACTTGCACTTCATCGAGATGGATTTAACGTCTGATAGATAGTTCGAGTGTTGCCATGTCATTCGGAAAATGACGTATTAAATAGGTTTGTGAAGTGTACTTGTACCGAATTGATAAAGTCACGTTGTGTGTATCATTGCATTTACATGTACACACAAACAAGTTGCATTATCGGATCTACTCAGAAATCAAGAAAATTAATCCGCTGTGCCGTAGACCAGCAAAAAAAGGATTCAGGTAGTAATGTTACCATTACCAACACTTTCGTATATATAAGTTACGGCTGGTCTAGTTGGAAGAAAGAAAACTGCTAATCCGGAGCACCTGGTTCGAATCCCATACGCACCACTATCTTTTTAAAGCGTCTATCGTATAAGCGTAAATCGTCGTGAGGAAACTGACACGTTCCTAATATCTTTCGAGGTCATGTGTTATCCACCAACCCGCACTAGCCTATAACCCCCAGCGTGGTGGGTTATAGGCTAGACTCTCTCCTTGCGAGAGATGGCCCCTAATACGAGCAAGGGAACATTTAATAGGCTGTTTATGCTGTATATAAGTGTGTAAATATATTGTGTATGTACGTTTGGACGTACCATTTAACAAGTTTGTATTTCTGGCAACACTCCTCGCAGGACACGAACGATGCTTTAGTTAGGTTAAGAACTCACGGAGCGATTTTCACTCGCGCCCGCCGCGGTTGCAGAACTACGGTTTTATTTCAAACTCCCCGAGACCGCTTATTTTCGCGGTTGTTTAATAATGTGGGCGAACGCGGCTCGCGCGTTTCTATTTGCCCGCTGGCGCCGGTATAGCGGGAGCCGCAAGCAACCGCGCGAGCCTGGGGCATAAAACGCGTCGAGAGTTGTGCTAATCTTATACCTTTAAACAAGCAATTCTTGTATAATTATATGTATAGAATAGGAATCTCGGAAACGGCTGGAACGATTTTCATGAAATGATGTACGTTTCGGGGACGATAAATCGATTTAGCTAGGTTTAATTTTTTAGAAACGTAATTTATTGCGCGTTTTTAGACAATGAAAAACTAAAATATTTAACATTAGAATGCCACCGTAAATTTCGGCGCGTTGCGTGACAGTATAATAATTCAGGCGGGAAGACGGGCGGTCACGAATTGGTAAATCCGAGTTCAAATCTTTTCTTTTTTTTTCAAGTTCCTTCTTGTTTTTGAGAATATCTATTACTAGGAGCCTTTTGTCTGTAGGTATCTAAGTATATTTAGTGTTTAAACCGAGCAAAGCTCGGTTACCCAGGTACTATAATATAATAAAGATATAAACTGTTGTCTTAACAATGAAGTAAACATATACGATAATGCGTTAAGATCTGTCTGTCGGATCAGATAAAAATGATATCTTCGGAAGATATAATTTTGTGATTATAGTTTACTTTCGTTACCATCTAGGTAACGAAAGTAAACATAATAATAATATATAATAAAATTGTTTATTTGCAAAATTACAGTACAGAAAAAAAAAAATACATAATCACAAGTAACACAGTTTTGAATCTTATAGATGTATCGGAGGGCCCCAAACTAGGCAAAGCCTGTGTCTTGGGCGCCCAATAATTTCAAAATCAATTCAGACTAAAATAACGCTGTTGACAGTATGCCTTGACAGAATTAAAAATAAAATACAAAGCAATTATGATAAAAAAAAAATATGAGTACTAATAATAGAAACCTACTACAATTCTCAATCACGTGTGACAAACCAGTTTAACTTTAATACATTTGAACTGCAGAAAATCAAATTCTTCTAAAAAATCTTATAAAATATTAAGAGAATACGCTTTTAAAATTAATTGAATTAAAAATTAATAAAGAGGGTTAGTGGAAGGATTATTAGTTGGTTGAATGAATGTGAATGAGTGTAAGTGAGAGTGAGTGTTGGTGTACGTAAGTAAGTGTATGTGAGGGTGTGTCAGTGTGAGTGTTGTGGGAATGTGTGCAGGGGAGTAATTGGATATTTACGCGTACTTTCGTGTGCGTGCGCTTGTTTGAACCGGGGTGTGATGTAGAAGGAGAAAATGCATTACGCTGTCCATAGATTGATGAATCAGGGATAAGAGTGTGAGAAAGATTAAAACCTCAGGGCGACTTGGTTATTGCGTACAGGGGTTGTACTGAGACGGCCAATCAAAAGCCACGTGTCAGAACGTTTGATGTCAGTGTCAGTGTGCCTGGAAGGCCACGTAAGAGCCATAAACAACATTTCGCCTCATCTCTGAGAAAAACACCAATCTCTCTGTTTGGTCATCAGTCAATGAGCGGAGCCACTCGACTATCTTGGGTTTGACTTCTGGGAAGGTTTTTTTTTTATATCTATGATTTTGGCGACAGAATTATATGTAAACAAGAGTACGTAACCAGGAAGCCGAGAAGCAAACACGGTACTGATCCTGGGCAGCGGTACATCACGAGGACGTCTACGACCGTCCTGTTCAGCATTTGAAGACACGCGATGACATATGTTAATGGCCCGCAAGCCAAAGAGTTGACGCACTCTCAGCACAGGCACCTCTCGATATAATTTGTCTGTAGAGTATCGTCGCGGTTTACCCATCATGACTTTTAAAATTGCTCTTTTAAAACGCACTCAGTTTTAAACTATAGTTGTTTTTTGTTCACATTTCGAAAACTACTACACCGATTGCGATAAAATATTATGTATGACCTCTGGATTTTGATCTACCAACCAAAAAAAGAACCATCAAAATTGATTAACAATTGGCAGAGTTATCGCGTAATACCCAGTTTACATTATTCCAGTCCAGCGACCAAACCCAGCGCTGGATTGCTTAATGGAATAATGGAAACCGGCACTGGAAAGCATCAATCCAATGCCAATGCTTTGCCAATGTAAACCGGGTAAAACACACACTAAAAAAAAACGTACAATCGACTTGAATGCCTTTCCGCTGTTGAGTTGAGTTCCGTTGAATTGCGTTTCTTTTTTTGAAATCGGTTAAAAAGTAAAAAGAAAACGTACCGATGGCAACGCCGGATGGCATAGCGCTGAGGTAGACGACGTCTAGGATCCCGACGCGAAGCGTGCGGCTTTGTAGTGACGAAACGTCCGCGATGTACGCGAAGCACCCGGCGAAGATGGCCAAGTCTGCGCCGGTGAGAGCGCACGGCAACAGCGCCGTGTAGATGACGTAGTTTACCGGCCAGTCTGCGCACGACACACAACTCAAGTCACCCTTATAAACTACAGGCCCGTGAACAAAATTTACGGGTCAAATTAACTACCAGGAGACCTATGTAGGATGATAGAAGGGTGTAAAGTATTCAGATTCAGCACTATGCCGTCACTTGTAAGCTGTCCAACTGAGTGTAATTGAAGACGGGGGGTTGCAACCCTCTACCATTTCTCCTTGTCGCATGATTTTTGTACGGCATTGCGAAAGAATGGATTAGAAGAGGTATTGAAACTGTATGGAACCAATGCCGTACTTAATCAAACGACCAAATTTGCTCTGTAAATTACTCGTACTCTGTAAATTTTTCCGGCAAACTAATAATTAAAAAGTTAAAATTTATAATTTTTATAGTTTCAATACCTCTATTAATCTATTATTTCGCAACGCCGTACAAAAATAATGCGACAAGGAGAAATGATCGAGGATTGCAACCCCCCCCCCCTCTTCGACTGTACTCAGTTGGACAGCTTACAAGTGACGGCATAGTGCTGAATCTTATTACTTTATACCCTTTTATCATCCTACATAGGTCTCCTTGTGGTTCATTTGACCCGTAAATTTTGTTCAAGGGCCTGTAGTCTATTAAGGTCTGTTCGCATTTTGATAAGTGCGAGTGCGACTGAGTAATCGCGACTGATTACTATACACTCGCAATAATCAATCGGCGTCCACACATGTTTGCTAGTGATCACTAAACACCTGCAGTTATCACTCGCACTCGTACTAATCAAAATGAAAACAGGCCTTTAGTTAGTTGAAGAACTTCAACGTTCTACGTTCTGTAGTGGTAGGACTATTTGCAGAGTCCGCCTGGGGAAGTACCAAACATTTAGTGGGCTGCTTGTGCACATAAATAATTATGTATATTAAACACATTCTAAGTCTAGGTCTAAGTTACGGCTGGTCTAGTCGGGAGAACGGCGACTGCCGATCCGGAGACCCCGAGTTCAAACCCCACAAGCACCACTGTCTTTTCGAAGCATTTGCGAAATGCCGCTAACTTAAAACGGTGAAGGAAAACATCGTGAGGGAACCGACATGCACTTAGAATCTATCGAAGTCATGTGTCATCCACCAACCCGCACTGGGCCAGCGTGGTGGATTATGGCCTTAACTCTCTCCGTGCGAGAGAAGGCACCGAGTCCCAGCAGTGGGAACGTTTAGTGGACTGTTGATGATACACATTGGTGGACATTTCACACACAACACCATCTCGCTCATGTCTGGGCGTCGAGCGCGGTGCAGTGCTAGGCAGTGATTACCACCAATTACCTACTATTACTTCCCAGGACAACGAACTAAACATTTTTTGACACATACAAATGTACAACTTTGTGATTGCCTTCTTTGCGACGAGTCTGACAAACTATCTAATGCGAAAACTTTACATACATTTATCTCGTATTGATATCTGCAATATGTAGCATACACCTGCCTTACAGTAAGGGCAGAAATCGAAGAGCCCCTTTGGCAAGATGCGAATACACTATTGCAAAACAACCAAATAGTTTTTTAAACTTGTTTAATTTTTGATGTGTCAAATAAGGAAGTATAGTAAAGAAGATTCTAAAAATAACTGTTGCCCATACAAACACGTTAAATTAAATCAGGTGTTTGCCATAAAACAATATTCATATACCGACGTGCTAAGATAGTAGATAGTAGTGCTAAGATGGTTGTGTTGTAAACGGCAAGGTTTGCTGTAGGATTAGGGAAGTTTTGTCGCCGTTTGATAAGCGTATCTCTTTTGTTTATTGACCTCTCTGAAGCTATTACACCGTTAGGATTCTACGATGCTTATTTATTTTCTTATTAGGATAACATTTAAAATAAAAATAAACAGAATTCACCGCTCTCACCAGGTAAGTGCAAACATTACCTTGTTCCGGTTTGAAGGGCAATGTTTTTAGAGAAATTACAAAGTACGGAGATAAATCATTTCATATCTCTAGGTGCATGCAGTGCAGTGCTTTAGAGACTTCTTGTTAAAATAGCTGCCTGGCACTGTGCTGCTATGGGCCAAGCATACTGCATATCATCATGAGCATAGCTTGCTTGTCCGGTCACTCTCATGTGGTAGTTAGTAAGCCACACGCCTGCCCACAACAGTACGATGTCACGCAGATGTGGTAATATGAAGAGTCCGAATCATTACCTAGTACTGCACTGCACTCGTTAACCATAGATTTAAAATGATTTATCTCTAAATTTTGTCATCTTATATATAAAATTCTCGTGTCACAGCGTTTGTTTCCTTACTCCTCCGAAACGGCTCTACGGATTTTTACCAAATTTTATATGCATATTCAGTAGGTCTGAGAATCGGCTACTAGCTATTTTTCATACCCCTAAGTGATAAGGGTTGTTCACCCCAAAAAATTTTTTTTTAATTTTCGGACTATTTTTTTTGTTTTTATTTTTTTATAATGTGGCGTCAAAAATACATACAACCCTAAATTTTTACCCTTTTATCACCAACCCCTGTTTTTTTATAGCCATTTTAGTAATTTAATCATTTGACAGTGAACTCCTAAACGACGGGACCGATTTGAATGTTTTTTTTGTGTGTGTATTCGAAGATGGTTTAAATTCACAAATAAGCCCGGCAGATGGCGCTGCAGACAGTGTCTAGGCTATGTCCGAGCGAAGCCGGAACGGGCCGCTAGTATGTCCATAAACATTGCTCTTCAAAATCGGACACAGTGAAGTTTGCACGATATTTCTTGGCGGTAGGATAACTGGCAAAGGTGTGATTCCCTAGGGGGACTCTGCAAAGAGTCCCACTACTAGTGCGAAGATTATCCTTTGGGAAAACCATATTTTTTGTAAAGGGGTTTCTTTTAGAATAAGAAGTGACGGGTTGAGCAAACTGTTCGCCTGATGGTAAGCCTGCATGCCTGATCAAATCAACACAATGCAAAGCAGTTATTAACCGCTTTATTCCAAAACGCAATGTAAGTTCCAGAACTGGACGTCTACTTTATTTCTACGAAAACGTAATTTCGAAAAAAAAACTCGCGACTTTCCTAATCTCGTTCTACTTCGTTTCGTCCGATACAACATTGTTTGACGTTTAAATGTTTTAAGCAAACTCTAATTAGAGTAGGCTTAAAACATTTAAACGAACAAAATGACGGAACGAAGTAAAATCGGAGTTGGAAAGTCGCGAGTTTATTTCGAAATTACGTTTTCGATAAGAGAGTAGACGTCCTGAATATCACAGAATGTATGGTTAGTACCTGAGTCAGTACTAGAACTAACGTCAGTTCGCGTTAAAATAATGCCGTTGGAATAAGGTCAAATGAGTCTAAACTAAATTACAGCCTAGCATTGCACTGCACTCACTCCGAGATATACAATGGTTTATCCCCATTCCCTTTGATTTCTCTGGATACTACGAATTAGTAATGTTAGTGTTAATTAAAATGAGTATTCTGCACTTTATAAAATAAAGAATTTGCAGACGAAGACATAGCGTTTGAGTGCCTACTTTGAGCATTTTGCATAACAAACAGTTTTCAGCGATATGTTGATTTCATGATTTGTATATTTCACAATCGCTGATAACACGCGTCACATTTCCAGTTCACTCAGACATCAAATTCTACGGCTCAACGGTATCTACATATATGGTACTTGTTATTTGAAGATATTCCGCACATTCATATGATACATTTACATTCGAACCGTAAAATTTGCTGTTTTTCGCGGTAGTTTTTTTTGTTAGTTCTTTATTGGAAAGACTGTATCCAAACATTTTGCTAAAATATAGAATCAACAGTATTACTTACTCGTAGTGGACGTGCAAGAATAAGGCTTTGCATGGCAGAAAAATAAAATGAAACTTTAGGAAATTTTAATCAATCATCAAGAAAGTACACGAATTCATCTATATCATTAGTGCGTTTTACTTTTCAAGATCTAAGTGAATAAGTATTTATCTGGCCCAAAACCCTGCTATATTATAATTGCGAAAGTAGAACCCTGAGCATAGAGGAAGTGAATTAGAATATAGTGAAAACGAGTACATCGAGTCGATTAATAGTGGAGTCCAAATCTGTAGTGATCAGCTAAACAGACGAATCGGACTAAAGAGCAATAGAATTAGGTGTAATATGTTCCCTACTTTACACATTTTCCTTTTATTTTCGTAATCCAAGATATGTATTAAAAGAGAACCTAAATGACAGAGATTACGCATCTAGGTGGTTGTGGACTATTTTAAATTTGGGTGCGCTGTTCATGAGAATGCGGCCGATCGCCCATTACGTCAGAAAAATGAAGGTATTACATAAACCACGCCATCAAGTACATAGTATACTTCTTCATTTTTGGGTTACCTTTTTGTTTTACTTTAGCTTAAGCCGTTCTGTATTAGTATGTATCGCGTAGACGTCACATTGTGCGGCCATTGCGATTCTTTAATTTATGTTTCGTTCAACTCGGATGGCAGCGATAAAAATTAATTGGTTATAATAGATATTACGAAGCAGTTTTATTACGCATCTAAACAGCAGCACTGAAACGAGGAACTTTAATTGCAGCTCACTGTAATATATCTAAGGCTTTCCTGTTTTCAAGTGGACAAATACTAGCGTCTACTTTTGCGGATACCATTGTACTATCAAATAGAAACAGGGCACCTGGGCAAATCGTCGCGTTCTATGCCGGGACGGATGCCACTAACCATGTCTTAAGTATCTCTTATTCTTGGTGTACTTACTAAGTACCCATTACGTAAGATTATTCTACATGATTTACGATCGTTTTCTCGTATGTATGTTATACCTATGCATAGATTGGAGAGTAATTTCGTTGAATTACTACTCCTATTACTACAGAGTAGGTTTAAGCTTAAGCTCCAGCTCCTACAGAGAATAAAATTCAAAGGTAAACCGTAAAAGCGACTCAATAGTAACATGATATTTTAGGCTTGCTTGAATTCCTGGATGACAGAGCTTTGCTCAGTTTTTGATTGCCTGAAAACACCGATTAAATCACGTTTACAAAAAATGTAACAGCAGAGTATAATGGTAGTGGACGCCTGGGGAAGTACCACATCTTTGCCAGTTATTCTAACGCCAAGCAGTAACGTTTTCCGATTGGAAGGGCAACGTTTCCAGAGAAATTACAGGCCATAGAGACAAAACATTTTATATCTCTGGGTGACAAGCACAGTGGAGTGCTAGGCAATGATTTGGACTCGTCATATTCCGATAGCTGCGTGTCATTGTGCTGTTGTGAGCAGGGGGTCTACCGCCTAACGAAAAACGCTTTGACGCTTTGACATTGCCGTCTCTTTCATTTCAAGCGAGAAGAAAAGAGACAGCAACGTCAAAGCGTCAAAGCGTTTTTCGTTAGGCGGTAGAGGTGCTGGTATGTTGCTTCCCATTAGGTACACGTCTCGTCACTCTGAACTATAAAAAAGGCAGTCATAGGAACTGCCGATAGCAGTGAAAACTTATAACTCGGAATTTAATAGCTTACTTTGGAAACTACGCGGGTGAAACCGGAGGGCGTGGCCGTGACACTGGCCGTCTAAAAATGCGTTAGCATTTCCCATTGGTCATGCTGACGCATTTCTAGATGACCAATAGCCATGGTCCCGAGTTTACTCGAAGATTTTTATCAATTGCCGAGCGTGATGCTTGAGGTCAATCCCCAGATCGAAAATTCGGTCTTTGGTGCACCAAAAGAGGTTTTCACTTCAAAAATACTCACAGAACATGGTGTTGACTGTGATCATGATGGAGAAGTAGAGTTTCCCGAGCAGGCCGGCGAGTAGCACCGCCTTGCGGCCGCGCTTGTCGCTGTACGCGCCGAGGAAGAACGCCAGGAGCAGCGGGACCACGTGTCCAGCGATGCCGTTCCACTGGTGGAACGAAGCCACCTTCACCTGGTACACGCAACACTCTATTATACCGGGGCATTCACCACACCCTAAATCATA
This sequence comes from Ectropis crepuscularia, assembly GCA_963693475.1. NCBI lineage: Eukaryota > Metazoa > Arthropoda > Insecta > Lepidoptera > Geometridae > Ectropis > Ectropis crepuscularia. The sequence continues at coordinate 35,406,461 of OY856338.1, forward strand.
ATACTACCAGCGCCCCGCGGTTTTATCAGCGCAGTTCCCGTTCACGTTATATTCTAACAAAAAGTAGACAACGTGTTAATTCGAGCTACATGATATGTATGTTCTGTGTTCCAAATTACAAAGCGATCCCGTTCAGATGTTCTGACGCGATTGAGCAACAAACATCCAAACATGTTAACATTTAAACTTTCGGATTTGAAATAGGTATTAGCAAGATAAGAAGAAAAAAAAAGATCTAAAAATAAAACAACAAAAAATCCATCAAATAGTTTACTCAATAATTATTAGGACACTCGCCATGTATAGTATATTAATAGACTCATAAATAGTAAATGTAATACTACTCCAAAAAAAAACGTCCATTAGTTCATTCCTCTGAGTTTAATGAAAATATAGGTCATAAGTAGATGTATACATAAATGTGCAATAAAATGATAATCAGCGCACTGCTATCACACTTCAATTACGGCTAAATTATAGTATTTGTTAGATTAAAATATAGAACTAACTGTAATTAGCATCATTGCCATTGAGATTTAGATATGATTGTTTTGCACGAAACTGGCACTAATTTCAACTAAGTATGCTCCATTGTTCTTTAAATCTACCAAACTAGCAAATTACATTAACTATGTTTTAGGTACTGTTTTAAAAAAACCTGAGTATATAGTATGTATTTGTGGTTACGCAATTATGACATTGGTTTTGTTAAATGTTTAGCCCACAGAACATAATAAAACAATACAAAATGTTGTATTTGCCATAAAAATTACATTGTTTAGTTAAGCGCTTATAGCCCCTGCACTAGGTGAGACCAGGGACCAACCGAAACAGTCAACAGAAGACAACAAAAATAATTTAGAAGGAATAGATAAATCAATTTTAGTGGACATTTCTCACACAACATCATCTAGCCCCAAACTAAAGAGAGATCGTGCTAGCCAGATAACTTACTTGTATTAATAGGGTACCGGACTGGGTCAAAAATACACCATCCTAATTAGTCCGTCAGCTAGATCATGGAAAAATATTGGACACGTATTTTTTTTTTTATGATATTAAAAATCGTCAAAGATATAGATCATCAAACTTCGAGAGTGGGGGGTCGCGACGTCACTCGTGAGCAAAAATCGTACTCACAAGTGACGTCACACGAAACTTCGAAACGCTGTATCTTCGTCATTTTTGGTTTGTGAAACAAAAGAAAAAATACGTGTACAATATTTTTTGGCAATCTAACTAACGGGCTACTTAGTTTTTTTTTAGGATTGTACCCTATTGTAAATACTTACTAATCTTACACAGAAACCACCCAGACAAGGAAAAAGTATGTCCCTAATACCTATGGAATTATGGACGCAAGATGTCAATACATCTTTTTATTCCTCATGCTCAGCAGAAACTTTAACCAAAGAATAAACTAGCAGTGACCCTTGTTTCACCCGCCTATTTCCCGATCTCGTTTATTTTCCCGGGATGTAAAATAGCCCCATTTCATTCAAATCCCTTCTGTAGTTTTTGCGTGAAAGAGTAGCAAACATACATCCATACATTCTGACAAACGTTCACATCTATAACATTAGTAGGATGATATCTTCAACGCAAGAAGTATTCACCTGAAGTTACAATGTTCACTAAAATGTTGACTAGCTGGCTTTAAGGTGTCGGTTTTCTGGTGTATGCGCGCATCGTAAAATTTACTCTCATCAGTTTTACCCATCGAGTTATCATTTAGGAAGCTACGATACCACAGACACATACACAGAGAGAAAGAGAGCCACAAACTTTTAACACAAGTTGTTTTTGCGTTTCGATGTTGCCACTGAACGCAGAGTCGCCAAAAGGCGATGCAGCATCTATGAAGGATTTAGGCTCTAGACAGATGGACTGCATTTCAACTGCAACCCAACTGCAAATTGCAGTTCAGGTGCAGTTTCAATGTAGTTGGCACAAACTGCAAACCAAACTAACGTTCCGGGGATGCGGGCGGGTGGGTTTGGTGCAGTTCAGATGCAGTTTGAATGGAGTCGGTGTGCAGTTCACACGACATCAACTGCAATCGGACTGCGCGTTTCGTTTGCTACATATGCGTATAGTTCTATTGCAGCCATGTCAAATGCATTGAAACTGAACCTGAACTGCAATTTGCAGTTAAAATGCAGTCTGTCTAGAGCCTTAAATATAGGATTGGTAACAATGCTGCTTTCAATACAGCTTGTGTTAATCTTAAATAAAATTAAATTAATTAATCTTCTTATATATACAATTCTCGTGTCACAGTGTTTGTTTCCTTACTCCTCCGAAACGGCTTTACTGATTTTTACCAAATTTTATATGCATGTTCAGTAGGTCTGAGAATCGGCTACTAGCTATTTTTCATACCCCTAAGTGACAAGGGTTGTTCACTAAGGCAAAACAACGTTTGCGGGGTCAGTTAGTTCTTATATAAAATTCTCGTGTCACAGTGTTTGTTTCCTTACTCCTCCGAAACGGCTTTACTGAATTTACCCAAATTTTATATGCATATTCTGTAGGTATGAGAATCGGCTACTAGCTATTTTTCATACCCCTAAGTGACAAGGGTTGTTCACTAAGGCAAAACAACGTTTGCGGGGTCAGCTAGTATTTTCTATAATAATGTTACTGACCTGTACTAGTCTATTAACGTCAGGATAGTCGCTGATATTATAGCAGATGTCTTCGGGGAAGCCGAGGTCGACGCGGCAAGCTTGGAACACGTAGAATGTCTGCTCGATGACGCTCGTGAGCATAAACGCGAGCATATACAGGAACATGGTGGGTTCCACCGTCACGTGCTTGTACCATGGCAGCTGCTTTTTGTACTGAAACAACACACTACTGTTATGTTTCAGCGGGAGGGGCAAGTGAAGAACTGTAATAAATTTGCTTATGTAATATTTTAACGGCTTCTAACAGAATCATCATTATAACCAGCCGTTATCCGTTCACTGCAAGTATCGTTAGTGAATGTGACCAGAATGAACCCGCCGTAGCACGGATCACACAAACAATCACACAATGAAACGCAGCTATTCGAACATGAAGAGTCCAAATCCTAGCACTGCGCTCGTCACCCAGGAGATTTAGGATATTATATCTCTAAGCCCTGTAATGTCTCTGGAAACATTACCCTTCAAACCGGAACACAGTAATGTGTGCGCATTAGTGCTTGGCCGTAGAATAACTGGCAAAGGAGTGGCACTTCCCAAGGTGGACTCTGCCAAGAGTCCTACCACTACAACGCTTTATGTCCCGCAGCCGCGGGCAAAAAAGTCAGTCAGTCAGACCCATCTTTAGCTATACGTAAAATATTTTAAGCCGTTAATTGGCGAACGTGGTACAGAATGTTTTGAGACTACATGAGGACGACGAGGAGACGACGCCATCGGTTGGACGATCGGATAGACGCCATTTCTACATAAATGATTTTCCTAAAGTAATTGAGCATCCAATGTCACTATTTGCAGATGACAGCACAATAACAATAGCATGTCAAGATAAAGCTAATTATGAGGAAGATATCAATGCCGCACTAAATTCATCTATCCATTGGTTAAACATTAATAACTTAAAAATTAATTTAAACAAAACCAATTTCATGCAATTTACTCAAACAAAAAATTACTTGAGTAACATAAACATAAATTATCAAAATAAAAAAATTGCAGAAGTCACTACAACAAAATTTTTGGGCCTAACAATAGACATGAAATTGAATTGGAAGGCACATGTTGAGATTCTCTGCAAGAAGCTGGGTAGCTCGGCATATGCTCTGCATAGGCTTGCTCCAGTGGTAAAGAAAGAGGCTCTTCTTACATCTTACCATGGATTGGTGGCATCAGTCTTGAGATATGGGATCATTTTTTGGGGGAATTCAACTGATACAGCCTCAGTTTTCAAAGCACAAAAACGATGCATTCGTGCTATGTTCGGGATGCAAGTTACAGATAGCTGTCGACAAGTATTCATAGACAACCAAATATTAACCCTGCCATGCCTGTACATATTTGAAGTTATGTGTTTTGTAAGGAATAACCCTCATTATTTTCCTCTATTGAGTGACAAAGTAAAACGTAACCGGCGTGATAAGTGTAGACTGCTCATAGACAAACGCAAAAAAAAGATTATGAGTGACAGCATTTTTGTATGGCTCCTCTTTTATATAATAAGTTCTTTTATGGCATTATAAAAGAACTTAACATAACAATGTTCAAAAGTAAACTAAAAAAAATGCTTATACACAAATGCTATTATACTGTAACTGAATTTTTAAATGATAAGGAAATTAATTGGAATACTAATATTTTAGACATTGTTTAACATGAAACTTTTACAATCTTTAAACCTTATTCCATTAATATCTCAATAGATATTATTATTCCATTATGAAATTTGACATTCAACTGACATAAGACCAAATAATGATATATTGTATCATGATGAATTAGTTTGTACTGTATTACATTTTGACATTCTTTGAGTATTTACATGAATATTATAATTAACGACATTTTTGATTTTTTGATTATATACATTTATTGCACTTTATACATTCTTTGACATTCCTCACATGGATGAACTGCAAGATCTACTAATGCAAGACCTTAGACCCTGGATGGACATATTGATCAAACTCAAAAACACAAGACAATATCCTGATGAAACACAAGACGTTGGCGAAATTGTGCTCACCAAACATTATCTCACACAAATATATATCACCAAATAGAAGCCAGAAATGAATCGAAGATGAAGAATCAGATGACATAAATAAAAACCAGAAATTAATAGAAGATGAGGAAGAAGAAGACTTTAATCAGCTGACTATTATTTAAAATTTTTTTTTTTTGTTTTTATTTAAAAATTAAGACTAACAAATTGTCTTGCCAGACATATTGCATGCCTCTCGCAGAGGCCAGTTTGTATGGGGCAACTTTTAAAATGTTTTGTATTATCTTATCTTACCTACAAACAGCAATAAAGATTTTTGTATTTGTATTTGTATTTGTATTTGTTGGTCCGTGCGGCGAGCGTTGGATGCATCACCGCATACCACCCGAGAGTTCAACCTACAGATGGCCATCAGGGACAGAAATTCGACCGGGAGGCTCTGGGCCGGGAGGAGGCGGCTTAGGTAAATGGCAAAAGGCAATTATGCAAAAACTCGATGTTGAGTCGATTACTATCGGAATCTACTAAAGTTGAGTTTCAAATTTACCCAACTCCCTCCTATTTTCCTTTTCTTCTCCTAATCCAAGAAATATGTAAAAAAATATATTGTAAAATTGTAATGACAAAGATCATGGACCCCGGAGTCTGTGGAGTGGATAATTAAAAAAGAAAACACTACATGAGGTCTCAATTTCCGAATTGACGCACGGGGGCAGTTGGAAACATCATTGAAACCAGCTAATTAAGTAAAACAAGTAAATAATGAAATGCAAAAACGACTATCTATAATTTATGCTTTATGCCATAGACGGTCTCAATTGGTATTAGCACGGAACATAATTTCCAAGGATATTTCAAGAAAGTCATTTATGTGTATTAAAAACAAACTGGACAAAATGTATTATGGTTACATGGAAGTAGTTGCTCGAAACAATAGGGCCACCCTTACAATATACCATATTATAGTTACCAAATTTTGTGAGGTTTAATGTAAAATTGAAATGAATACCGATAATTTTATTTTTTATTGTTAGTTTAAGTTTATATTGTATTGCATTTTTGTAGGTATAATATAATGTAATACAGAGTAATATTAACTATGTACCATAGTATTATTCTTTAAGAAAAGTATAATATTAAATATCCAATTAATTTGTTTGTAAAATTTTTACTTTTTAAATATAAGTAGTGTCCATGAAACCATTATCAACTTCATGAAAACATCTTATTAAAGTATTAGTTTGATCATTAAAAAGCAGTTTAATGTTGGATGATTTGAAAATATGAAGAACATTGAATAATAACTGATAAGTTAATTTATTGCATAGATAAGAGAACTGGTGCTGTCATGGTGTTTTGATTCATGTTTAAGATCACATCGTACTTAGTGTACGATTAATTACTTAGATTAACTGGCAGACAACATTTAGCCTAATAAGTTTGTGAATAGGAAAAAAAAATTACTAAAATTAAAAGATTACTCAAGGTTACCTGTACAAAGTTGGACTTTGCATCATTATCAAAAAAAAATGTTGTGTCGAATTCCAGTTTAGATAAATTACCACAATACTCAAATAACAACAATAATGCATTGAATTGTCCACCAATTATTATTAAATATATATTTTTTTAAATGCTGCTTTTTATTTCATATAATTCATGTCAAATTTTAATCATAACTTATCAAGAGGTAGCTAGACAGCTAACAATGAAACATGTAATGAACACCCTAACTAGTCATGAGACCCTGTTCGTCAACAAGCCAGTGTCCAAACGTCTAGTATACTTGCACTAGCTTACAACTCATACAAAGTTAGGCAGACAAGTGGAGTTGAGCTGGATAGTTAGATGCAGTGATAACAGGTTGAGTATAGTTGCCTACGAGTGGCAGCCAATGCAAGGTAACCAGAGTACAGGACGTCCAGCTGCAAGGTGGGCTGATGGTATTTTCATTATTACGGGTTGAACTTGGGTTCTATAAGCCCAAGACAGAGGAAAATAGCACAATACAATCACATAGTGTGACAATGACGTATACTCAAATTCCTCAACAACTTTATGAGGGTTAAATGTTATTAGTGACGAACTTCTTAGCATTTCATGCATTCACCATGCGGGTGCCGGGTCCATCGTGTGGCAAAGAGAGAAATCTCGAATAGACCCCAAGACTTGTGACTCAGGCGTATGTTTAAAAGGGGCCCCTTTTGGTGACGTACGTCAACACTCACCTTCACTACTCATATTTCTCTCCCTGCCCAGCCAAATCCGATATGATCCTAGTAGTGCAGCTTTAGATACTCGTTCTAGTATAGAACTTACTGCACTTCTGGACACGCCAAGGTCTTTAAGCAGGTTATAGAGAGATTTTGCTGGTATACCTCTCGCTCCTACTTCTACGCTTGTTACGCTTGAGAAGTTCCGTATGTGATATTTTCAAAGTTTTGGGAATGGAATGAATTTGTTTTTTTTATGCATACACAATTTTTTGTCATCAGCCAAAATACTATAAAAGAATTTGCTACTTAATTGTTTTTAGTTGGAATATCACTAACACGAATTTATCAACACATAGAGAATGAAACGGAGATCAAATGTTTATGCAAGAGTGAAAATAAAAAAATGCACACATGGAATTTGTAAGGCAGCAGTTGTGGTTATTTTATAAATGACAGACAAGCAGTAGTCCATATTTATTATAGTATTCAAAATAATAACTCATTGCCCAGTTTGTTTTTAAAATAATATTAAAGAGGTGTTGTGGACAACTCTGCTGCTGAGAATGTGATGCTCACTGTTTGAAATTACTTAAAAATGTTTTAATCTCGACATTATTTATATCATGACTAGATAATTAAAAAATCTTAAGTTATAAAAAGATTATAGACTTGTATGGCAGGCATTTTAATTAAATTTTTATGTAGAAATTGTTTTATTGTAGATGAATTATTTTCACAATATTCAATTTGTTGATAAGTTAAAGTTATGTTATCTGGTATACTGAGTAAGTCGTCTTTGTATTTCAACACAAAAGTATTTTTATATAAGCACGTTTACAGGCCAGTTTCGTAATAGCATAGCCTCAAAAAAACCGCGGAAGATATTTCTAAAGATTCACAAGTACTTATTACTTTAATCTGTTATTCCATTTACCTTGTTCTCTTTATCAGTTATATCCATTATCAGTCAATAACTATTACGAATCTTTATTAGTTACACTGTCCGTCATTTAAATTCTTTGCAAAACAATTCAAAACTTGGATAATATTATTTTGAAATGTTCTTTTCAACACGCGCTGTGCAAACTAAATAACAAACACGACTAAGACATAGGCTTGGGTAAAAAATATCGATATATCAAAATATCGATGTTATCTTCGGAAAAAATCGATATATATCGACGATATTTTTCTTTTCGATATATCGATTTTCGATATTTATTTTCGGATATCAAAAACGATAGTTTTATTTTGCCTCGAATTTCATCGAACACAAAAAACTATAGTCTATGACCCATTATGACGTTTCTTAAGCAGTCAGTCAATGCTATGGATCAATTGAGAGCTGAACAAGAATCAACTAGAAAAAAGTCGGTTAAAAAAGAAGGCCAGGTGTTGACATTGATACAAGCCGTTATGGAATTCTTGCTTAAATTGAAGAGAAATTGAGTCCTCTAGAACGGAATACTTTTCTCTCAGTAGCTACAATTTTGGACCCTCGGTTCAAGCGTATCCACTTTAATCCTTCAATTGCAGTATCAAATGCTATAATCAAAAATTAGCAACGATATTCGATCAGAATATGGCGTAGAGGACAACGTTCTCCAGACGTAAGGTCTGACCGAGCAACATCAGAAAAACCAAATGAGACGTCTATCTGGTGCAGACATGAGCAGCTTGTAAATCTGAGAACAGCTACGCCATAGGTTCCAAGCTCTGGATCTGTCCCCAATGAGCTTAAGCAGTACCTGGACCAACCACTTCTTGAGAGAAAGTCAGATTTAATAAAATTTTGGGTGAATTGCTGGCATTTTAGGCCGGTTCTTTCGGAAATCGCTCTGAAGTATTTAATATGTCAAGCTTCCTCGGTATCATCCGAAAGGGTTGCTTCGGTTGTTAATTTAACAGTGCCGGATAATAGGAGCAGATTGACCGGTGAGCACATTAAAGAAAGAGTGCTGCTGATGTCTATATCAGACGAATACTGGTTTCAGTGATGGTTAATTTTGAACAGTAAATATGTACGATTAATTAATAAATATAATAATAAATATTCCAGATATTATGTATTTTTGAATTATCTAATTAATAAGTGCTTAATATCTAAGTAACCTTCTCTGGAGCTAAAAATATCGATATATCGAAATATCGATATATTTAGAAGATTAAAATCGATATATTTGAAAAACATCGATACGATATATATCGATATATTTTATTATTTTGCCCATCCCTACTAAGACAGCTAGACAGCTGATTGCGTTTAGACAGATGACAGCAACGTTACGGTTGCCAGCTGCAGTATGAAATGGTTAGCTAGATACCTACGTCATTCTATTCCAAGCAATTTGTAAACTGAGTGTTAACAAAATGGAAAACTCGAACTTTAATTTTCACTTGGGGCAGGATTTGGATGGTTCACCAGGGTTCAGCCATTGCTCTGAGCATTTCCGATTATTGTGCAGGATCCACTTAATTTCAAATTCCCTTCATTATTGTGCCGGTTGAATAAAATAACACAGCAGTCGACACGCATTTGTCGGTTTTCTGCTCTCAACTCATGAGATACCAACCTTTCAAGATTTTTCACCTTCTTAATTTCTTTCAAGTGGATTAAAACACTTTTATCACTAACACCGCAGCCTGCAGTTAACTCGAACGTGGTTTGTGATGGATCCGCTTTCACAATAATAGCCATCAATTCTTCATTACCAACTTTGGTTTCCGGCCGTCCAGGGGGCTTGTTCTGCAGGTCGAAATTTTCAAAACGAAAACGTTGGAACCAAATACGCAGTGTTTTCTTTTCCAACACCGCCACCATACATATCAATAATCCTTCGAGCCGTTTTTGCAGCACTGGTGCTGGAACGAGTTCCACCACCAGTTATTTACCAGTACGAGTAAGGTAAATAACGCGATATTTCAAGTTTTCCATTTTGTAAACTATGTGTAACAGTGACCAAAAAGAAAACAAGAGAGAAAAAACAAATTAATTACCCTTTGCAAAACACAAAAGCATGATTAAATAGCTGTATACATTTGAAATTGGAATTCCTATCCAAAGAGGAGATATTTGAGATCAAAGTGGCCAGTACTTACGGCAAAACACCAATTTCATTATAAATAAATATGTAAGGACCTAATATGACCCAATGGAACTTCGTTCCTACCTGTGGTGAGTGGTGACCCACACCACATCTTTTTGAAGTGAAAACTTCTTTAGGCGCGACTGGACAGATTTTTCGTGGGCCGTGAATTGGATTCCAGCGTCACGCTCGGGCATGATAAGGAATCTTCAGGTAAACTCGGGACTATGGATATTGGCCATCTAGAAATGCGTCAGCCAATGGAAAATGCTGAAAGGGCGTGGTCAGGCCATCATGGCATGGCCATCTAGAAATGCATCAGCCCATGGGAAATGCTAATGCATTTCTAGATGGCCATGCCAAGATGGCCATGCCAAGATGGCCAGGCCACACCCGTGTAGTTTCCAAGGTAAGCTAACAAATTCAAGTAAGAAGTTTTCACTTCTATCGGCAGCTCCTATGACTACCAAATTTATTACTTATTTTATTATATGACTTACCAGTATTTCATTATATAAAAGTAATTTAAATAAAATTAAAGTTATTTTAAAATTAATGACACGCACCACTGTCTTTTCGAAGTCATGTGCGTAATACCACTAACTTAAAACGGTGAAGGAAAACATCGTGAGGAAACCGACATGTACCTAGAATCTTTCGAAGTCATGTGTCATCCACCAACCCGCACTGGGCCAGCGTGGTGGATTATGGCCTTAACTCTGGGGAAGTACCACACCTTTGCCAAATATTCTACCGCCCAGCAGTAATGTGCAAACATTACTGTGTTCCGGTTTGAAGGGCAATGATTCCAGAGAAATTACAGGGCTTAGAGACTTAATATCTTAGATCTCTGGATGACGAGCGCAGTGCAGTGCTAGGTAATGCTTTGGACTATCATGTTCCAATAGCTGCGTGTTACTGTGCTGTTATGTGGCAGGCATGTTGTTTACCATCAGGCACATGACCTGCTCGTCTCGTCACTCTATGCTATAAAAAAAACTCTCTCCTTGCGAGAGAAGGCCCCGAGTCCCAGCAGTGGGGACCGTGTCACCTCCGTCCGTGGGGAAGCACCTGTACACAGAAACCCCCCACACGTGGTCCCTGGGTGGTGCAAATCGGGTGACAAACATACCGGTGGTAGGCTTTGGCCGTGGCTGGTGACCACCCGCCAGACTGAGTCGTGCCGCCAAGCGGCCTAGCCGTGTTCCGGCATGTAGTCTGGTGACGCCGTTAGGGAAAACGGGTCAGAACAGTTGCTGCATAACTGCAAGACCAGATAGTTGCACACCAATACTTTACATCGGGAAGCTAGTCATGGAGGGTAGCGGGATCCGAGGCACGGTTTTTTGCCGCTACCGACCGCAGATAGTTGGGGGCCCAAGTAGTGAGCTAGCCACTCATGAAAGGCTGCCCCGCCATCTAGCGAAAAATCCCGGGATGCGCTATCCTGCCGGTTGGCGACCGGATGACAAGGCCAGATAGACATCCCCGGGGGGGCTCGGGCGTCCCCGCAGTCTCCAGACTAGTTTCCCATTGGTGTATTTGTGTTGTGTGCTGTGACCGTTGGTTGGCAGTGTGCAGCCTCGTTCTACTTCCGTTTTCCCACCGACAATCACTCTCAAAAACTAATATGAAAAGTAAAAACAGAAACATAGTGAAACAGCGGCTGCACTCCTTGTCTCTCAAAGTGCACCTCACTAATATTCGAGGTCTGCACTCTAATATCACCCCAGTCCACCATCACCTCGAGACTGAGCAGCCGTCACTCTTGTTTCTTACGGAGACGCAGATAGGATGTCCGTCGGACGTGGCGTACCTAACCTATCCAGGGTATACCTTGGAGCACAACTTCAAGCCGCGTGCTGGAGTGTGCCTGTACGCCCGTGACGATATCTGCTGTCGGCGTCTCCGTAATCTTGAGGACACCAGGTTCTCTGTTCTATGGGCGCTGATAGACACAGGCATCGACAAAATTGTCTATGCCTGTGTCTATCGGTCGCACAGTGGAGATCAGGAGACAACTCGGCTCACCGATTATTTGAGTGAGGCAGCGGACGCGGCTCAGCAGAAGTACCCATCAGCCCAATTAGTGTTACTGGGGGATTTCAACGGCCACCATAAGGATTGGCTGTACCCATACCGGGACACTGACCATGCTGGGCTGGAAACGAGAAAGCTGGCTTTGTCGTTAGACCTAACCCAGCTGGTCCAAGAGGCGACACGGGTACCAGACGTTGAGTCGCATACTCCCTATTGCTTAGACCTTCTGCTGACAACTGATCCAGACCGATACTCCGTGGCGGTATATTCGCCGTTAGGCAGCTCCGACCACTGTCTGGTGAAATCAGTATCCGTTTACCATCCGCCCGATCTCAGCCCCAGAGGCAACCGGCGGCTATGGAAATACAAGTCAGCAGATTGGGACGAAATGCGTTCTTTCTTTGCATCTTACCAATGGCAGCCACTGTGCTTCTCTTCTGGTGACCCGTCAGCCTGCGCGGATGCTGTGACTGATGTAATACGTACGGCTATGGAATATTTCATTCCATACTCTGACGTTTCATTATCCAGCAAAGCTCGCCCATGGTTCGGTTCTCAATGTAAAAGTGCTGAAGCATCTAAACATGAGGCCTACCTAGCCTGGGTTGATGCTCGACAGCGTAAGGCAAGGGATACACACCGCAAAAAGAAAGCGTTTAACAGGGCTGCTAAGGCATGCAAAAGGGTTCTTCAGAGGGCTCGATTTGACCACATTAGTCGAATAGGGAACAAACTAGCTTCGTATCCTGCGGGTAGCAAGGCGTTTTGGTCCCTAGCTAAATCGGTCGAATCGAACTTCTGCCGCTCTTCACTGCCTCCAATGCTGAAACCTGATGGGGCGCTGGCTCACACCGCAATGGAGAAGGCAAACTTGTTTGCATCTCAGTTTGCGGAATCTTCGCGTCTAGATGCTGGTAGTGCGATTCCTCCTACTCCACCTGGCAGTCCGACTTTGATGCCGGAAATGCATATTCGCCAAATGGAGGTTCGTAAAGTGCTACGTAATCTGGACGTGAATAAAGCCAGCGGCCCGGACGGAATTCCTGCCCTAGTGTTGAAGGCTTGTGCACCTGAGTTGTCTCCTGTACTAACGCGCCTGTATAGACTCTCTCTCCAAACTGGGCAAGTACCGAAATCGTGGAAGCTTGCTAACGTGCAACCTGTGCCCAAAAAGGGTAGTCGTGCTGACCCTGCCAACTACAGGCCCATCTCGGTCACGTCCATACTCTGCAAGACTATGGAACGTGTCTTAAACCGCAGGCTCCTGGCATACCTAGAATCTAACGACCTCCTCAGTGACCGGCAATACGGGTTTCGCCGAAACCGGTCGACTGGGGATATTCTGGCGTATGTCACTCACATCTGGAGTGAAGCTATCGAGAAACACGGGGAAGCACTTGCAGTCTCCCTGGATATCTCGAAGGCTTTTGACAGGGTTTGGCATGATGGCCTTATTAGCAAGCTTTCTAGTTATGGTTTGTCTCCAGGTTTTATTGCGTGGATATCGGACTTCTTGAGAGATCGGTCCATACGAGTTGTCATTGATGGCTGCTCGTCGGACCAAATGGGTATCAATGCCGGAGTCCCTCAAGGGTCGGTACTCTCTGCGACGCTTTTTCTGCTACATATCAACGATCTGCTGAAGCCCGGTATCTTTGGGTACGCAGATGATAGCACCGTTGTGGAGAGTTACATGTCTAGCGCGAGAGCCAGCGGTCAACAAACTAAGGTATTGAGAGAGAGTATGGTCGAGCGTTTGAACTTGGCCCTTGAGGCAGTCTCTGAATGGGGCGAAACCAATCTGGCCAAGTTTAATGAAGGAAAGACGCAGGCGTGTCTGTTCTCCGCAAAAAGGAGTCAATTTCTACAGACTCCTACTTTTCGAGGTGTATCCGTGCCGGTTACTGATCATCTTGAGCTTTTGGGTGTTACCCTGACATCTACACTCAACTTTGGCTCATATATCGAGTCCAAGGCTAAATTAGCTGCAAAAAAACTAGGTGTCCTCTCAAAGGTGCGAAAGTACTTCAAGTCTGAACAATTGCTTTTATTATATAAAGCACAGATTCGCTCTTGTATGGAGTACTGTTCGCACCTTTGGGATGGATCGGCTAAGTATCAGCTTGAGGCTCTGGAATCGATCGAGAGGCGGGCTAAAAGGCTCATAGGCAATAATTCTCTTGTGCGAAAAAGACTGCAAACTCTTGAACATCGCCGGAAAATTGCTAGCTTATCGGTTTATTATCGGATACACTTCGGAGAGTGTGCATCTGATCTGCATGATCTAATACCACCTAGCCCTTTTTTCTATCGGACTTCTCGTAACTCGAAGAAGCGGCATCGTTTCATGGTTGATGTTCCAAAGACACGAACAAAGAGGTTTGACTCTACTTTTGTGATAAGAACGTCTCGACTGTGGAATGAGTTGCCTGAGTGGGTTTTTCCCGATGGTTATAATCTTGGTGTCTTCAAATCGAGAGTGAATCGGTTTCTTCTAGGTAAGCACGCTCCATCTTAGACCGCATCGTCGCTTAACATCAGGCGAGATGGTGGTCAAGTGTAAACCTATAAATGTTAAAAAAAAAAAAAAAAAAAAAAAAAAAAAGTGGGAACGTTTAGTGAGCTGTTGATGATGATGATGAGGTTTACACTTACCCGCCATCTCATCTGATGTTAAGGGTTGATGCTGTCTACGATGAAGTGTGTTTACCTAGAAGAAACCGATTCACTCTCGATTTGAAGACACCAAGATTATAACTATCAGGGAAAACCCACTCAGGCAACTAGACATGCTTATCACAAAAGTAGAGTCAAACCTCTTCGTCCGTGTCTTTGAAACATCAACCATGAAACGGTGCCGCTTCTTCGAGTTACGAGAAGTCCGATAGAAAAAAAGGCAAGGTGGTTTTAGATCATGCAGATCAGTCGCACACTCTCCGAAGTGTACCCGATAAAAAACCGACAAGCTAGCAATTTTGCGGTGATGTTCAAGACTTTGAAGTCATTTTCGCATTAGATTGTCTTTGCCTATGAGCCTTTTGGCACGCGTCTCGATCGATTCCAGAGCCTCAAGCTGATACTTAGCCGATCTATCCCAAAGGTGCGAACAGTGAAGACCAAGACCGAATCTGTGCTTTGTATAACAGAGAACAGAGAGAAACATACTTGCCGTTAGCTATAAAAATTATCCTTATGGATCCCATTGTGTCAACTAAAATTGCTAGATTTAGCTAAGTTAGGAATGCTGGCAATAATTTGATTCAAATTGTTTTAATACTTTACCGGCACGGAATCAAACTCTTATAGCCGTGTTTAGATACATTTTTTTTTACAAAACCCTGAAAAAACTTCTATTATGTTTGTAAACATTTTATAGGTCTACACTTGACCACTGTCTCCCTTGATATCAAGCGACGATGCGGTTTTCTATGGAATAAGGATAAGGTGGATAGAAGCAACCGATTCACTCATCAAGACTCACTCAGGCATCGCGTTCCACAGCCTAGACGTTCTTAACACAAAAATAGAGTCAAACCTCTTCGTTCGAGTCATTGAACGTCAACCATGAAATGATGACACTTTTTCGAGCTACGAGTGGTACGATAGAAGCAAGGGCAAGGTGGTTTTAGGGCTCCCACACAAAACTGCGATCCGATGCGATAGGACACCGCATCGCAGGAACTTGCAATGCGAATTGCTGCGCTGCGATTTTGTGCGGCTAACCGTTAGTTAGGGTAACCATACCGTCAACGGCAGTTAAGTACGTAAAGTTACGGCTGGTCTAGTCGGGAGAACGGCGACTGCCGACCCGGAGACCCCGGGTTCAAACCCCACACGCACCACTGTCTTTTCGAAGTCATGTGCGTAATGCCGCTAACTCAAAACGGTGAAGGAAAACATCGTGAGGAAACCGACATGTACCTAGAATCATTCGAAGTCATGTGTCATCCGCCAACCGGCATTGGGCCAGCGTGGTGGATTATGGCCTAAACTCTCTCCTTGCGAGAGAAGGCCCCGAGTCCCAGCAGGGGGAACGTTTAGTGGGCTGTTGATGATGATGATGATGATGACAACGGCAGTCAGCCGTGGTGGACGTGTTTTTCGGAATCGTAACATGGATCGCAAAAAGATTGTTGCACTGCTGTTATTGCTAAATAGATTTGAACGAAAAAGATTTTGGGTTCATCCATTTATTACGATTATGAATGCTGATGGGAACTATTTTACTCGCAAGTATTATGGGTTGAGAATAGATGAAGATATTTTTTTTTATTAATTTAGAATGAGTATATCTTACCTGAAGAGCTTATTTCTCTTCTTTTGTCTCAGAACTGACTAAAATGGTGTCACCAAGTATGACGTAATATCGCAGGAATGCGCGATGCGAACCAAATCGGAAGTTCTTGCGGTGCATTCGTGCGAATTCGCAGATATTTGCGATGCGATGCGAATTCATGGTTTTGTGCCCCTTAGATAAATGGTTCAGTGGCACATTCTCCGAAATGTATTCGATAAAAAACCTCGCTATTTTGGGGCGATGTTCAAGACTTTGAAGTATTTTTCGAACAATTATCGTTGCCCTATGAGCCTTTTGACACGTCTCTCGATTGATTCCAGTTCTTCTAGCTGGTAGGTATATATCTGACCCAACTCAAAGGTGCGAATAGGTGCAAAGGTGCTGTTCAGACTTGGTTAAAACAAGTCATATTCATGATTGATATTTGGCTGAATAAGTATTTAAATAATTCTAATTAAATGATATGCCTTCAAAAAGTGACGGTACCTAACTAATTTGACTTTTTCAGTCAAGAGTAGTTAAAGCCCATCGATATAAACCAACAGATGTGCCCTGAGCACCTTGAAATTGGTAATAAACTGCGTATCTCTGTATCTATCGTAAGTGATTTAAAAACAACCAATCTACTTGACCCATTGAACATTTGCAAAATCGTTTTTTGGCATAATGTGTTTTAAGCATAACAATCTATTGTAGGTAATACATTATTTTATATACTTTTTATTTCTTTTAAATACTTGTAATTATACTTTTCATGAGACGCATAATAGTCTTTAGCAGGGATGTTACGGAGCTCTGACTCCGACTCCGTTAAGTCGGAACTTCCGATTATTATTACACCTTCGGTTCCGACTTCGGCTCCGAAACTAATAAATCGGAGGTAAGGTGTACAGGGTTACTGGTAATTAGCCTGCATCCGTTTAAGGGCATGTTCTGTATATTTAAACAAACAACTTTTGTTCTACAACTTTCGTTAAAACTCAATAGATACCCCAAAAAAAATAGTGTTTGTTGCCCTTTTTTGTACTGTTTAGTGACTTTTTAGTGTTTATTCACTTCGGCACATATTTTTTTGCGCGTTAAAGAGCGTACGCACTCTTGTTACGAATTGTTACGGAGAGTTCGATGCTTTTAGACCGTGCAAATACATTTTTTATTTATTTTGTAAAATAAAAAAAAAACCTAAATTTTTAAAAACTGTAGAACAAAAGTTTACGTATTGAATGTACCTAACATCCCCTTAAAAGGATGCAGGCTGATTACCAATAACCCTGTATAAATATTTGAGATAATCCCTTATTGTGGTGGAAAGTAAATGGTTGAATGGAAAGTTGTAGGTATTTCCATGCGAAGCCAAGCGTAGCGATGGGGGGAGGTGGCCAGCGAAGCGAGCCGGCGACCTCCGTAGTGGAGCGCAGGCCGAGTATGGAGAAGGGGCACTCATGACCTCCCTTGAGCTTATGGCGGGAGCCCACCCGGAGTCAAAAAGGGCACCATATTTCTTAGGTGTATCGTCGGCTTTTCTCAATGTGTGCCTTTAAACTTTATGCTATGTATGGCTATGCTACTAACTTTTTCTCAGGGCAGTTTTCTACTCTTTGAATATTTTACTTCTTGGGTGTGAAGTCAGCTGTCAATCATTTTACTATTGTTCTTTTGAAATAACAAAGTTATAAACATGGCGGTTTGTTTATTGCTCATGTGCTTTGGTTTGCTGTGTTTATATGTGGACACAACATTAATACGGTGAAGGAATCCTGTTTGAAATACCTACATCTACTCGTAGGTACTAATGCGCATATAACATTGGTGGTATCAGTTGACATTGAGGCGAGCTGAAGGGCTGAACCAAGCGCTGTAGGTGCTGTTTACAAAAGAGAGTAAGATCCCAGAGCTCCCAGACGTCACCTATTTTCTGATAAATGAAATGTGGACGATTGAGTAGAGTTAGTAAGTACTAAGAACACATGCTTACTCGCTAACTTGCTTAGACGGCCAATTTTGAGAAATGGGGTAACGAAGGTAGGTACATGCAAACATTACTTACCTATAGTGCGTTCCAGCAAGCTGTGTAGAAAACCAAAACAAACCAAAAAAAAGGTGATACCATAACATAAACATCGTTTAATCTTAGTATTTTTATGAAATTGCCTTAAAATATTTTTCACAAATAGGATTCGACTTTATTGCGATCTTAAATACCATATACTTAGATTTGTATTGATCAAATAATTCTATACTATCTTATTTTAAAAGTTATAGAAAGTAATGGTAGGATGATAGAAATATGATTTTAAGTACTAGCAATTTGATCTGTGTTTCTCAAACTCTCAATGTTGCATTCAAGACATTTATACTTCTTTTCATCAAATTATTCTTATTAAGGACGCGCCAATTTTTCTTACATACCTGCCCTATTTTTCTCCTGCCCATATATGTAATGTAATTTGATTTTAATGTAATGTATTGTTTGATTTTAATTGTAATGGGATCTCAAATTGACGTCTGTATTTTTTTAAATTATTGACTTGTATTGGTAATATTTGAATATCTTGAATATTATGACATGTAACTACTCGTTATCAATAAAAGAGTAAGAGTATGACTAAAGAACTCCGAGAAAAAGGTATCTTGTGTCGTAACGAGTTGAGTGTTACGAACGTGTAACGAATACGTGTTCCAAATTACGCTGTTTACTATCAAAAGCTTGTATAATTTTCACTCTAAAATGCCATACATTTTGTGTTATTTTTATCGAAACTTTTGTATGTGTTTCCAGAATATTACAGCATAGTGTTATGATCAGTTTTGGGTAATACGAGGACAATTTGAACGCGATTTAATTATTGTTAAAAATAAAATGAACGTTTTCATATAAGGAAACATCTAAATTACTTTTCTAATTCACTGGTTCTAGTGTTACATTCTTCTCCGAACTCAAATGATTTGCCTTTCCTTTTTTTACGTGGGAGAAATAAATGTACGTATGCCCGCCATACTCTCATTATGAAATGAGAGGAGATCTCCATCTACCCTCATTTGGGCTTCAAAAATCGCAGGGTGACTAACACTACAAACAACACTAACCATATCAGGTTTCTCCAAACTCAGTGCGCTATGCACACATTTATTTATTAGAGGCTTCCGCGACGCCGATAACCGTAAACCGGGTAGTTTTCGGTTATTGGCATCGTGGTCATCGCGTCGTAGTTGAAATATATACCTATGTTTTTTATTTTCCAATGCTTCCCGAACCATTCTTGCGTAGTAATGACATTCGGTAGATAGAACCTTCGGGTCGTGGATCTCGATCCAATGACCAATTTTAGCATCAATCAGATGTTCAGCAATTGCAGATTCTTGTGTCTGACGATTTTTTACAGCGGCAATGTGTTGATTGTTCCAAGTCCCAGCAGTGGGAACATATATTTGGGTGTTTATGATATCCATACATATAGCCTTGTTTTGCGATGAAAATTTAAAAGGGCAAGCAATGAAAGGTACTACAAACTATCTTATAAAACAAAGGTTGAGAAATGCTGGTCTGTCATATTGAGAGTGACATTGGTTTGTTTCACAGAACAGATATCAAGAAGAAGTAGCAAGTAGGCGGGGAAATCGTAGTACCTACTAAGTAAGCGCAATCTCCGCATACTTCGAGAGTACGCCCACTTCCGAATACTTAGTCGTGCTCTGCCACTACTACAGTACTCTTGAATCCGCGATTTTGAATAAAAAGTAAGCAGTCATGCCGTATTGTGCAGTTATTGAGTGTAAAAACCATAGCTGGGCATTAACTCGTTAATCCGTTAATCGTTAATTAACGAAGTTAACATTTTGATTAACGGATTAACTTTTAAGTTAACTTTTAAAAATGTTAACGGACATGTTAACTTCCGTTAATTATGCAGAAGTCCGTTAATCGTTAATCCAATGCCTACTATTTACCGCACGGCACGGCACTTCCGCGCGGCGCAAAAAACAGGTTCAGACAAGTATGAAACGAAAAGTGCTGGGCACAGTGTGACCATAATATGTGGCAGGTTCCTGCAAATTTGCCAGGATTGAGGCGTCATTTTAGCCTGTGGCTTGATCGGTTGACGTTGAAAACAAATATAATTTTGTTTTCATAAGTCATATTTCCGATAATCTCGAGTTATTTTTGGCTGAAAATTTGAGAGCATAGACATACTCGAATTTGACTGACGTTTACAATTTAGTTGAATATTTCTCACACATCCCTAGTAAACCAAGTAGATTATAGTAATCCATAGCTAGTGGGGAACTCCCCGATAAATTCAATCATACTTTTTCGATCGTTTATTTCGTTTGTCTGTATTGTAACTTTCTTATAATAAAATCGGCGGTATTTCAACTAACCAAAGAAAAGTTAAATAAAATGAACAAATCAATGTATAAGGATGAAGAAATAGAGGTATACAATGAAAATTCCAGTGTTTAACATCTTACTAATATTATAAATGGCAATTTTTGGATGTTGTAATGTTTGTTGTTTCATCACGTCAGAACGTCTGGGAACGGGAAAGGATTGGGTTGAAATTTGGAAAACAGCCCCCAAACGCTGCAGTTGAACGTCTGCTATCCACGGGTAAAGACATTTTAACACCAAAGCGAGCCTCGCTTTCAGACGAGAACTTCGACATGTTAATGTTCATGAGGGGAAATAGATACCTATGCACATTATGCCCGACGATTAAATTACACATTAAATTAAATTAAATAAAAAATATTGGCAGTCATAGAAACTGCCGATAGAAGTGTAAACGTATAACTCAGAATTTGATAGCTTACCTTGGAAACTACGCGGGTGTAACCGGAGGGCGTGGCCTGCTCATCATGGCATGGCCATCTAGAAAAGCAGCCGCATTTCCTATTGGCTGATGCATTTCTAGATGGCCTTGCCATGATGGCCAGGCCACGCCCTTTCAGCATTTCCCATTGGCTGACGCATTTCTAGATGGCCAATAGCCATGGTCCCGAGTTTACCCGAAGATTTCTTATCATACCCGAGCAGCGTGACGCTAGAATTCAATTCACAGCCCACGAAAAATCTGTCTCGGCGCGCCTAAAGAAGTTTTCACTTCAATAATAAAATTAAACTCTACAAGTATTTGTTTTTTTCCTAACCTGTTAACTTCCAGAACCTAAACCAACAGGTTTTATAAGTTCACTAACGCAACGATATAAAAATCCAATACGCATATTAACGGATTAACGATTAACGTTAACTTCCGTTAATTCTTACGAAATGTAACGCTTTAACGTTTAACGAAGTTAACTTTTTTTGTAACGGATTAACGATTAACGAAGTTAACTATTTGATTAACGGTGCCCAGCTATGGTAAAAACGATAGCCTTGCCAAAACTTTATCCAAAGGAGGCATATCGTACCATCGGTAAGTCCTATTTTATTTATTTTTGATTTTATTGTGAAAATAAATTAATATTAGCTTAAAGAGAGAAATGATTTAAAGGAAGTCAACTTTAAAGTCATTGTAATAAGGTCCATTTTCATTAAAACTATATCCGATATTCTAGATCATTCTATGCATGCGAGTAGCGCTACTCAGTAGAGCTACTCAGTGAAGGACGGGAAAGCTGTTGAAATTGCTAATATCGATATTTCTAACTTGTACAATTGTGTGAAACAAATAAATTATCTTTTATTATTTGGTATTTGAATAATTTAACGTTGTATTTGAAAAAAGTACATTTTATCATTTCAGTTTTCCTAAAAGTCCCGTTGCTAAGGAGAAATGGATAGAAGCTACAAGAAGGCAAAATTGGTTTCCTTCCAAAACAAGCACGATTTGCTCTGAGCACTTTTTAGACAGCGATTTTATAATTAATAAAAAGGAAATAGGCAAAAAAGGAAATAAAGAAATTTTAGTGGCAATATTTAGTTGAGCTAAATAAAATACAACAAGGTGAAAACTTCCATTTATCTAATAAACTCAGAGACAGGTGAAGTTAGCCACGCAACTTTTTAGCCTAAGCGTGGCAGAGGCTATGCAATTTTGCCGAAAAGGTTTAGAAATTGTGTCATTTAAGGAAAGTGAGGCTACGGATTTTTTTTTAAATTAATCACTAATGTTTGATATATTCAACTCGCGAAATGTATACCAATACGGTTACAAAAAACCATTGAATTAGCGCAACGCAGCCCAAATTTTTGAGTATTTGGACATAGCTTGTATATAATTGATACCAAATAATAAATATCAAATTTGAAGATTTGTAAAAAGAATAATGTATGAAATTAAAAATGTACAAAAAAATATTTGTAAAAAGAATAATGTATGAAATTAAAAATGTACAAAAAAAATGTCACTGAGTATGTTGTCTAAGTGAAATTTTTACCATGTAATTGGTTATAAAATGATGGTTTGTAAAATAAAATATTTCTTGATGTAAGATATTTTTGAAATAAATATCATGCAAAACGTTGTTTTTAAAATGCAACATTTTTATATTGTAATGTTTTTGCAATGAATATTATACGAATAGTTGGTTTTTGCTTAAGATTAGTGTAATTCTCTCATACTCAATCTGGAATACTAGCAGAGATCAGAAAATAGTTACTTTGTAGCTCATAATACGAATTTAGTAACAAAATTATCACAGCTGTTGCTGTTGTTCGGATTTTGGTAACGGAAAAGTTGAGTGCGTCTACAACTCGCACTTGGCTGGTATTTATTTTTTTAAACTATAGCGTAATTGAGAGGAAATCAGCAGTGAAATTGAAATTTGTATAATTTTTAAATGGTTATGTTGCCCTGTTTTTGTTGTTGATTTTTATGTATAAACTTTTATCAGTTCGAGTATTGTTTTTACTGAAACCCTGTTCCTTTTCTATATCCCTTTTGTTTATTTTAATCTTCTCAAGTTTCTATTCATGGTTATAAAAACATCTTGCATTTTTACTGACAACAACTTAAATGACAAGGATACATATCAAAGAAAATAACTATTTCCTTACATTGTGGGTTCGATTCCCACCCAGTGCAAATATTTGTGTGATGGATTCAAATATTTTGACTGTATCTGAGTGTTTCTATGTATAATAAGTAAGTATTTATAACAGCTATCTGGCCGCCATATTACAAGCTTAGCTTAGTTTAGCGTCAGATGGTGTTGTGTGTAAATGTTTCACCTATATTTATTTATCTTTACCTCACTCAAGAAAAATATCATTCGACTAAAATACAAATTTTAGTGTTACTTGCCAAGACCAATTTCATCATTACATTATTTACTTAAGATATTTATTTAGTTTCTTCCGAGTATTTTTGTAATTTCTTCCTAGTAATTACGTTCTTTTACAAAACTCTGTTACGCTACACTCTATAGTTAATAAAATTAAGATGGTACATGAACAAATTTAATCATAATACTATGATATTAAATTATACGATAGGTACGTAAACTGAATAACGTAATATCGATAATTTAATGAAAATGTTTCAGCATTGTCTAACATCACTATTAGCACGACCGGCTTATATTTACGAATCCCTTATTTTAAAGATGGTAGCGTTCATAGTTGCATAAATTACATAAAGTGCCATCTAGTATGAAGTAGCAGAACTAGTGAGCACTGGATGTCACTAATCTTAAAATTAGTGACATCTAGTACTCACTAGTGAAAACAACTTACATTTTTGAAAGATGATAATAGTTACCACCTTATTCTATTCTACTAAGGTTGAGTTTAGAAAGTTCGTGGCACTGATGTATTCGATACGCCCTAAAAGTCCTGATAATGGTACAAAATAAGCGACTTAGTCACATTCAGGATACGGTACTTTTTCCTGTAATTAGACAAAATTGAGTTATCCAAGAAAGTCGTAACAACATTTTGAATAGTTGCCAATAACAGATTTATTGTGCTTAGCAATAGGGTTCATTTTTGAGTACGTAACCAAATGCAATACATCATTTTAGGTTCGTCACTATGGGACAAATCACTTCCATTGTTTCAATGTGTTTAAAATATATCAAAACCACGTTTGTGTGCAAACTTGATACGGTGGTTTTCCTAGTGAGATTCAGCTACGAGCCTTCTACTTGATTTCTGTTCTGTGGGTTTGTTTACCTTTTATTCACAGACATTTGGAATGAGGTATAGGTACCTACTTCACGTATTTTCTAATAAGTGATTTTTACGTATGTTCGCCATGAGCCAAAACACCCCGGTAGGACTCTAGGTATACCTATACCAAAACAGAAATCTTACTTGTTTTGAAAATTAGTATAGATTGAAATAAAATAAAAAATAATAAGGTATATACTTAGATTTAATTAACAAAAAAAAATAATGGCAAATACAGATGAAACCACTATAGTGCAGTAACTTTATACATTACCGTATGCGTTAAATCCAGTAGATCTGATTTTTTGCAGACTTGTTTTTGATGTTGGCCTAATGATTATCCCAAGTTTGTGACCTCGAGCGACGAACGCAACTTTGTCAAAAATCGAAAAAACCGCGAAAAATCGTTTATTTTTCAAACTTTGGCGATTATAACCCGAAACGACTAGTTTTTGTAAAAACTTTCTGATGGCGTTTATAAAGTATACTAAATTTGCTACAATATGATACTAGAATTGTCTCTGCACACGCAAAAGTTTCTGAGAATAAGTCTTTCAAAGTTAAAGTAACAAGCCCAAGCAAAAGCACCAAGCAACAAAATAGTTGTCTGACGAACATATTTACAAATGGAGCATGAGAATTTACGTGAATTTAAGTTTGTTAAGCAAAACGTCCGACGGAAAGTGTCTGGGAGTATTGGGACCTTGTTTTCAAGGATATTGCCTACAACATACGTGAAAATCACTTATTAGAAAATACGTGAAATTGTTTGTTTGTACCTTCATTATACCCCATATCTCAAAACTGGCCGTCTAAGCAAGTTAGCGAATAAGCATGTGTTCTTAGTACTTACTAACTCTACTCAATCGTCCACATTTCATTCATCCGAAAATAGGTGACGTCTGGGAGCTCTGGGATCTTAAGGCCGGTTTTAATTTTGATTACTGCGATTGCGAGTGCGAATACTATTGAGAATGCGAGTGAGTAATCGCGACTGATTGCTACGCACTCGCAATTATCAATCGGTGTCCACACGTATTTGCTACTAGTCACTCAACACCCGCACTACTCTCTCGCACTCGGACTAATCAAAATGAAAAGAGGCCTTTACTCTATTAGGCCAACATCATAAACAAGTCTGCAAAAAATCAGATCTACCGGATTTAACGCATCCTACTCCATACTTTCAGGCGACAAAGTTACTGGATTAGGTACTAGTCATAAAATAAAAATGCATCAGAAGGGGCAATGGTAACAATTTTACCACAACTCCTCAATTTTTTGAAATTGTCAACGAGTAATGGTAAATTATTTACCACCGGAAAAACTACCCCTAAAACTCACCCCCTATCATATTTAGAAAAATGAACCCTGTGGCCTATTTTTAACCAGGAATCAGTGTTTGTTTGAAAAAAAGCACTTACATGCTCGGGTTCTATTAAGGGTTAAACCATCGATAGGACCGATCGATGTCCCCTGAGCACCTGAAAGTGGTATTAACTGCATCTCTGTATGTATCGAAAGTGGTTTACAAACAACCAATCTACTTGACCCCTAGAATCGCTAGCGGCGAGATTTGCTGTGGTTCTACTTATTTTGGTTGTTGATAACGAATGGTGATAGGTAAAAACGCCCGGCGTCCACCCCTTCCTGCAACCGACTAGAACCGAAAGAGTGAGCTCACTCTTCCCAACTACGATATGATTCCGTGCGCCCTGAAGTTTGGAAGGGCACGTCTTTGTATTGACATCGTTGCGTTAAACACTTTTTGGATGGCTGAAATCCTGTGAATTCACGACACCGACATACCTAGGTAATAGCTGTAGGCTGTAGCTGTATATGATACTATAGGTATAAGTGACGTACTATGCTACAATAATACAAGTACAAGCTTTGCTTAGTTTGGGGTCAGATGGTGTTGTGTGTGAATTGTCCACCAATATTTATTTATTATTATTATTTATTATAATGCTGTATCATACTAAAATTCTAAATAACACTTAAAAGTTTTCACTTCTATAGGCAGTCCTTATGCCTTTTTATTTAAACCAGGGCCTATACAGTGTATCATTGAGATCTCATTGCCTTAAGAATATGCTGCACTGCACTTGGGAGTCAGGAATCCAAAGTTTGTGGCGCAATACACGGAATTAATAGTTAATTGCCTCTCACAATCAAGGGCGGATCCAGGGGTGCATCTAGGATCCAGTGGTCCACCGGGGTTCAGTACCTAGGTGGACCACTAATTGAAACGTATAGGCATGTACTAATCACGGAGTTTTGTGTATTGACCACGAGTATGTGACCCCAACCAGGAGCCAAAGCTGGATCCGCCCTTGCTCACAATCACCAAATACAGCTGTATGCTATATAGCTGTAGTACTTTTTCACTCTCAAAAAAGAATGCGTTACATTTTTCAACTCAAAAGAATGCCAGACAGTATAAACGGAACTCCACAGAGAAACCATACATTTCTTTATTAATTTCACTTGTTTGGATTGTACGGAAGAAAATCTACAAGCCTTGTTTCTTGATTACAGATTGATGTCCACCGCTAGACATGTCGCAATCGGTACTGAACCGATTCCCAGTGTCGAAGCGATGTTGCTACTGCGTAACGTTAAAGTTGGGTACGATCATAATAGCCGGAATCGGTATACTGCCGAGCTGTGTTCTGATGCTATTGTACTTACTGGGCACTGGTCCATACGAAGAACACGGAGTGGACCCCGCTGCAGCTGACGTCATCATTCATATCTACGCGGTGGTAGGAGCACTGATGTTCGGGGCACATCTAGTCCTGTTCACAGCAGCACTTGTGTACAACGAACACCTGGTCCTACTATACCAATGGACCTGTCTCTCCTATATCATTATCGACGTATGCCTAGTCCTGTACGTTATAATAGCGGCCATTTTAGTCTCACAATATAAGTTCGCTTCGGTCTATTTATTGTGTCAAGTGCTGTACTGGTCATTTATCGTATGTTTAGTTCTACCCGTGGTGAATGGTTTTAGACAGAGTATACATACAGTTGTTTTAATGATATCTTATGTGTTGTTTTATTTATTTACTTAGGAACTGACTCCAGTACAGCGGAGGCGGGCGAGGCTATAATAGGTTTTCCAAATTTCAACCTGATCCGTTCAGACGTGATTGAATGCACTGTTTGTAATGAATGATCTGTGTATTGTAAAAAAACATAAGATATGAGAATTTGTAATAAGTCGAATTAAGATCCATTCGAACTTAACGCGGAAATACGGTAGGTAAGTATCTAACATTTACGCATGACAAACGTAAACCTAATATACTGCATGTCGATACTGTAATAATAAGTAGCAGCGCCCCGCGGTTTCATCCGCGTAGTTTATTTCCTGGGATAAACAATAGCCTATCTGTTATACCAAACCATTAAATATCTACATATGTGCCAAATTACATCCAAAAAATAAATCCCTTCAGTAGTTTTTGCGTGAAAGAGTAACAAACATACATCCATACATTCTTACAAACTTTCGTTACGTAGTACCTAACTATTTCCATAACTGTGCTTTCGTGTTTTTTAAAGTGTTACCAGGAGTACCTAGGATTAGGTATGTGTACCAACGCTTTAAATGCTCCTGTACAAGCTAAAAATAAATAATGTTTATATTATTATCATTCATTTATTCTGAAAAAAATGCATCAATATCATACTTTTCTAAAAGGGTTAAATAAAATTGTACATTTAAAATAATAATAGGTATTATTTTAAACTACATAGGTAATATTTTACATTAACAATTTTCTTGACTAAATACAAAGTTTTAATTAAATGAAAAAACTACCTTAACGACTAGATTTTTTAGGACTAGAATAACATCAAATTACAGATAGAAAAAAAACTATAATATCTACCAATTATTAACATTTCCCTAACCACCATATTCCAAACATTAATTTAGGCTCACTCGAGCAAAAATCTGTCTAATTTTTATATTAATACTCGAGCAAAAATATTGTTGCTCGTCCTCACAATTACCATTGACAATAAACAGGTCAGTATGGAGGAAAGCAGGGGTGCTTCCCTCCATACTGACGGCAAAAAATCAGAACATAATTTAGATATCAACAATATTATTGAACTATACCGCATTATAGACCGTACACACACAATATTAGGTACCTGTCGTTGACAATACGTTCTTTATTGTCAATATTATTTGCGCGTGTGCTAGCGGCCTTTGGCTAGCTTAAGAAACATAAATGTCCTATTTTAATATGAAAACTAATGTGGCTGTTACACACCTTTCATTCACGGGTAACTCACGTTTGATATGGCCGGTCCAGTCCAATTTTAATCAGTGCCTAACATATACTTATATTTTATAAAGACCTGGCCAAAGGTGTGACAAAATGGCACAACCGCGTTGGGCCTAGAATTGCATTTTTAAGGCCAGGCGACATGCGATTTAGTTCACAGCGGTCAGTGCGCGGGATGGAGTGAACGAGTTTTTGCTAGCCATTAAAAATGCCAAAAAATATATTCAGTTAGCCACGTCCTTCCTTTGAAGTCATTGGTGGCCTAACAGTCAACTATCACGCGCGAACACTCCTTGAAATAGGCCGCCATTCGCAGCTGAAACTTTACATAGTCGGACTGGACGAGACGTATTAAACGTGAGTTACCCATGAAGTTATTAAAC
Organism: Ectropis crepuscularia; assembly: GCA_963693475.1. Lineage (NCBI taxonomy): Eukaryota > Metazoa > Arthropoda > Insecta > Lepidoptera > Geometridae > Ectropis > Ectropis crepuscularia. Next base: position 35,435,595 of record OY856338.1, read on the forward strand.
ATGTCTTACATACTTTTTTGGAATACTGTGGTTATTTACTCTATTGGTAAGTGAAGATGTAATTAATGTCTTCTTCATCATTAGCTTAATTAAACAAAAAAAAAAAACAATTTTTACACAAGAACATAGAATACAAACTAGAGTATGATACAATAAATCTAGCAAAACTAACGCACTTAATTATCTTATCTACACACAGCAACACGCATAACGACGACGTACGCATCTTGGTAAATTTTCCTTTTTATCCTAAATTTAAAAGACAAAGACCTACATAGTTGATTCCGTGTCGAGATCAATCCGATTACCGATATCCGATTACGATTCCGGATGGGATGTGGGGATATGTTGTTTGGAATGGATTTGAAAGGAAAATAATTTAAAGGGTTATTGTGAAATACAGACATAGGTTAAATTATCTGAAATGTAAGATTTCTAATTTATCATGGACGTATGAAACGAAAACGAATATAAGACGTCTGTATGTGACAGCGCACACGTGCATATTTTTGTTTTAGCGAGTCCGACTTTTTTATACTCCATGTTGTATACCCTGATTTTTGAGCCAGTTTAGGTATCGAAACGGAGTACGCTAGTTCTCCTGTTAGCCATGTATGTTGTTACATATATGGTTTGCGTTATTTCACAACTGAAAAATGAAAAAAAAACAACTGTCGGTTAAGTTTACTTAGTTTTAATATTAAAACTATTTATAAGAACTCATGGAGCGATTTTCTCCCGCACCCGCCGCGTTTGGGGAACGACAGTTTTATTTCAAAACTCACAAGCAAGCGCCGCTTTCCAAACAACGCCAACCAACAACAGAACGCGAGCGTAAACCGCGTCGTGAGTTGCTCTTTAAATTTTTACATATTTATAAATCCGCGTTCTACAGAAGCTGCGGCGGGCGCGGCTCAAAATCGCTCCGTTAGTTCTTAGTCTATGACCGAGGATCGGACCGAGTGGCGTGTTACGGGGGAGGCCTATGTCCAGCAGTAGACGAATAATGATTATGATGATGTTTCAATAGCTGCGTGTCACCTGACCTGCTAGTCACAGTCGTCACTTCATAATGTATATAATATGGTCCAGAACTCTAGAAGGTGTCAGAAAGTATTAAGAGGCGGTCGAGGTCTGAAGGCGCGAGGTGTGGGAACAGCTGATCGAGCGGTTGGCGTGCGAGGCTCCGCAGCGGTGCTAGCAGTAGCAGCATCCGCGCCAGCCGCGCCGGCTCGCGCGCCAGCCGCCCCGCTGCGCTCAGCGACCGCAGCGGAGCCTCCACGCCCCGCTCGACACACCGTTGCGGACCCTCTGCTAACATAAGAATAACCCGTTATTAACATTACAAGAAAACAAATCCACACATCTATACTAATACTAGAGGCCCGTTCCGGCTTCGCTCGGATAATAACCTAGATACCAACTGCAGTGCCATCTGCCGGGCTGATTTGTAAATCTAACCGTCCAGGAACTACACACGTACAGAAGAATTATATCTATAAAAAAGATTAGAAAGCTGAAGAGATTCTTTCATTGGACGCGCTAATTTCAGGAAATTGGAAACAAAAATCGAAACCAATGGAAATAAGCGACTCCATTTTTTTTTTATATTTATAAGTTTACACTCCGATATCCGTGTTAACACTTGATCGCCATCTCGTCTGATGTTAAGCGACGATGTTGGTCTATGGAGCGTGCTTTTATACAAGAAACCGATTCACTAAAGCTTGTTTTTAAAAATATTTTTTTTATTTATATTTTTTTTTAATTTGTATTTATTATTCAAGTACAAGTTTGATTATGGAGCTTTCCTTCTCCTAGACAGGTTGCAGACCAATGCTATCGACGCCCATCTCACCGATCTCTACAAAACTCTTCAACTCCAAGAGAGTTCCTGGGTATCACGTTACACAAGAGTCGTTGTCAAGACTATTCAAACGAGTCCAAACTCGACGGTTTTTCAAGTTTAGTTTAGGAGTTCCTATGGCCACCTTCAGACGCCATCTTGAGACCCTGGCTGTCATGTAACATAGTAATAAGACTATTCAAACGAGTCGAAATTCGATGGATTTATCTCGCTTCGTTTAGGAGTTCCTGATGGATGACCACCTTTCGACTCCATCTTGAGATCAGCTTCCTGATACCATATTATTGCATTGTCATCGAAGTTACGTAAGTATTTCAACCTACATAATCTAACGACAGTAAGTGATTCTAATTTAACTCGCAGGATTTGCAGCACACCAAAATACCAACAGAACAAGTAGAATAAAAACTTATAAAAATAAAGTTTTGTGTGATTTAATCTATAGTTATAATATAATATATAAATCTATATATATACTAGCTGACCCCGCAAACGTTGTTTTGCCTTAGTGAACAACCCTTGTCACTTAGGGGTATGAAAAATAGCTAGTAGCCGATTTTCATACCTACAGAATATGCATATAAAATTTGGTTAAAATTAGTAAAGCCGTTTCGGAGGAGTACGGAAACAAACACTGTGACACGAGAATTTTATATATAAGATATATACTTATAATAAAACTGTGACGGGTCGAATTCTGTACATTGAAGATATTTTGAAAAAAATATTTTTGGTAGCACTCCATAGTCGATACTGAAGCCAAAACTGTTTTTTTTTCTTTCATGTCTGTCTGTCTGTCCTTCTATATATAGAACAAGCATCACGCCGAAACTACTGATTCAATTCATATGAAACTTAGCATGATTTGAGATCATACTATGAAGATGGTAGCTGGCTACTTTTAATCCCCAAATTCTGCACTGTTTTCTTGCGGGAAGGGGTGAAAGTTAGAATGTGTATTTCGTTGTTACTCATGTTTGCGTTGTTCAATTTCGTTACTTTTTTTTGTTCGAAAGAACATACTTTGAATAGATTACGGTCTTTTAATGTTATCGGCCGGGTGGTTCAGATATTAGATAGAAATGAAATAGACTACAGGCCCGTGTACAAAATTTACGTAGTAAATGAACTACCTGGAGACCTATGTAGGATGATAGAAGGATATCAAGGTTTTTTTTATCGATTGTACTTAGGCTATTTTGAGAATCTGCTATTTCGATAATCTGATATTATGCGAATGAGCCATAAGATTCAGCACTATACCATCAATTCTAAGCTGTCCAACTGAGTACAGTTGAACAGGGGGGGGGGGAGTACCTTTTTCGAAGTAGGTTAAAAAGACAGGACAACGTCTGTCGGGCCAGCAAGTCTCGAATAAAGATTTAGATAGAAGGTTGAAGTGGTTGTAGTGACTCACCGGAGCTAAACAGCAAAGCAGTCTTTAGCCAGTCGTATTCAGATTTCTCTAGTTTGCAGTCAGATATCCTTTTCTGAAGATACGCTATCTTTGACAGCTGTTCTTTCAAGTTGGGCCGTTTCGCTGTTATCACTGATGACACGTGATCTGGAAACATCGGGTGCAGTTAGTTATTGCCGTTTAGGAACTGCCTCGCTCTATATTGATGATTTATGTCATATATATTTTTATTATTAATTTAATTATCATACAATTTCACTCGGAAAAACTGCCTTCCAAACCGTCACTGGTAGAACTTTGACATTCATGCAGTCACCTTTCACAGGCATGTACCCATGCGATTCAAATTATTCATCAAGGACAACGTCAACTTCATGGACGTCACTGAACCCCAGACACACAATCAGACACAGCTAAATTACCTATGTAATAACTCTCAAACTCATACACACATAAAGAGACAGAGAAAGGTACTTATAAGACAAACAAGTGGTTCGTCGTTTCGCCATATTGCAAGCGTGCGGTCAGGGTTTTGGGGAAGGGGGCGGTGTAAAATCAATGTTCCTGATAGGTCACTGGGTTAACAATATTGAAAAGTTTAGGAATAACTGGTCTAACCGCTCAAAATTCCCTTCGTTGAAGTAATAAGAGTAGTGTGGCAGGGGTAACAACAATATTGAAAGGGTTAGTAACCACTGGTCTGACAACTCAATGTTACCTTCGTCCAAGTAAGACGAGTACTGCGCCAGGAGTAACAGAAAGCGATTAGAGACAGATCAAACCACTCAATGGCACCTTCGTCGAAGTGATAAGATTACTGTGCGGCTGTGAGCACGAACAGTTCCCTCCAGTTTACCCGCAAAAATGCTGCTACCTGGTAAAGAACCGCCAATGCCGTGGGGCTTCCTCAGGACTATGTTGGTAACACATCGCTTTCTGTTACTCCTGGCGCAGTACTCGTCTTACTTCGATGAAGGTAACATTGAGTTGTCAGACCAGTGGTTACTAACCCTTTGACCACACAAATTATTTTCGAAGTGATAAAAATACTATTCGGTTGTGAACAAAAATAATTCTCTTTAGAAGGCCCACAGGAGTGTCACTACCTGATAAAGAACTAGCAAAGTTGCTTCCTCAGGATTCTACAAAGAGTTACCTCTCAAAATACCTTTGTAAAAGTATTAGGAGTACTCCACGGCTGTAAGTAAGAACAGCTCTCTTCAGTTGGTGCGCAAGAGCGCCGCTGCTTAATAAGATACTAACAAAGGTGTGGTGCTTTTTCAGGACGCTGAAAGGAGTGTTACCATTCAAAATTACCTTTGTCGAAGTAATAGAAGTACTGCGCAGCTGAGAACAAACAGTTCCCTTCAGTTAGCCTGCAGAAGCGCTGCTGCCTGGTAAGAAACTAGCAAATGTGTGGTACTTCTTCAGGACTGTGCAAAGAGTGTTACCGCCTAAATTACCTTCGTCGAAGTCATAAAAGTACTGTGCAGCTGTGAGCATGAACAGTTCTTTCTAGTTTACCAACAGGAGCTCCACTACTTGTTATAAAACTAGTAAAAGTGTGGTGCTTCTTCAGTAATCCGCAAGAAGTGTTATCACTCAAAATACCTTTGTCAAAGTAACAGGAGTACTTTGGAGCTGTGAGCATAAACAGTCCCTTCCAGTTGGCTCGCAGAAGAGCCGCGGTCTCGTAAAGAACTAGCAAAGGTGTGGTGCTTCTTTAGGACTCTGGAAGGAGTGTTACCATTCAAAATTACCTTCGTCGAAGTAATAAGAGTACTGGGCGGCAGTGAGCACGAAGAGTTCCCTCCAGTTGGCCCGCAGAAGCGCTGCCTGGTCTGCTGGCTCGGCCTGCGCGAACGCAGCGACGTCACGCACCCACCGCACGCAAATTAGGAGCAGCTTAGTGGCTGGGTCGTAGCCATCCATAGGATACTCAGTGCCCTTCCTTGACCTAAAATAATAAGTTTTAGACGACTTTCAAACAACTACAAATTTTATAAACTGGCAGCGCCCAGCGGGTTTTCTGTTCCCGTTTTTTTCCTGCAATGAAAAGTAGCATACGTGCTATTCTAGACTCTAAACTAACTGTGTACCACCTGGTCTATCTTTCGCGCCGTATTGGAAACAAGTAGGTATGATCCATTGGCCGAAATATATAAATTTTTGTGGATGTTGGAAAAAAAAAATATTGCTCAATCACGTCAGGACTAAATACTCAAAGCGTCGGAACGGCTGAATGGATCGGCTTGAAACCTAGAATATAGTTAGATTATAGTCTGCAATAGGACATAAGCTACTTTTTTACGGGAACATTACGGAAACGGTACTTATACGCTCGTAAAACCACTACGCTAGTTTACTACTGACGTGGCAGTTTATGTTCACCTGGTATCCTCATCCAGAGCCCTGGATTCAGGCTGCATGTCTCCTACTGTGTCTCGGTAGGCAGGCGGTGGTCTCGACAGGATGTGTGCTGGCGGCTCGAAGCCAAACCTGCGCTGGACGGGTTCTGGCGCTGAGGGCAATGTTAACTCTTCTTATTGTGGAACCTCGACTTGTAGGTTCGTTCGCTACCTTTACTTGTACTGACAGGAGTGAATACGTAGATATAAAATAAATACATAATTATAGTCATTGTTTGTAAGAAGGATAGATAATCATCAGAAGCATTTAGAAACAATCTTAAAACTTAGGCATAGTTAGTATAAATTTTACAGATATGCACTTGTGACTCTGTTGCTCCACCTTCCTTTCTTACCTTTGATTCATTTCAATTCATTCATTCGTACTATTAGAAATTAGCCCACACTATAAAAATGAAGAAATAAATAATTTAGTTTAGTAAGCAGTTCTAAAAAAGCCTTGTCGAATTAATAATGCAGTTGTAAAGGGACTTTATCACTGAACTAAGCGAAGAAATACAATGTCAACAGAAAACAATAACATTGGTTCGAGAAATTCGCCAAAAGATTTTTTTTTACATTCGCAGCATCATTTCAAAATCTATGTCGCAATATCAAGGTTATTTTGGTTACCGTCATCGGTGGAGGTTTCAGTTGCACACTCCGCCTTGAATGCTTCTTCCGAGCTGGAGACCTCGTCTTCTTTGATCTTGTCTGGTTGCTGCGAGTCTGGTTGCTCGGGCTCTCCTGGGTGGCGCAAGGTCAGAAGCGGAGTCCCACTCACCACGTTGTTAGGTGGCGCCTCTGCAAACGGCATAATATATTAAAATCTCTATAACAACGCGGGGTCAATCCCAACGCGGCAGTGATGGAGGCTTAAAATTTAGGCTTACATTACGAGTAACCTCCATCGAGTGTAAAAAAAGTTCTAAGAAGTGGCTTACGGTCTACAATTTTAGTGTTCTACAAAATGTGTTTAAAATCTACTTTGAAACGTAATGAAATTGTGTCCTGAACCGATATGGAATTGCAAAATGCCTTACCACGGTAAATGGCCAAACAAATACCTAAACATATACATTCAAATAAATGATCACATATTGCGGTAATAGTCGTGAAATTTAGGAATTTTGAAATCTAGACCAACTTTTTTACACCGTAGATAAATTCAATTAAGTACTTATATAATTATTTATCTACGGTGTAAAACAAGTTTTTATAAGTGGCTAATTATGGTCTACAATGTAAGTGTAAATCTACTATGAAATGATATAAAATTGTGTCCTGAACCGACATGGAATTGTAAACTGCCTTACCACGGTAAAATGCCAAAGAAATACCTAAACAGATACGTTCAAATAAATGATTACATATTGCGGTAATAGTCAGTGAAGTTCAGGAAATTCGAAATCTATTGAGACCAATTTATTGAGATCATAGTTATTTGATATTTGACAAATTTATGGGTGCGGTAGATATAATACCACAAAAATTCTCAAAATATTCCGATAGGAAGAAATCGATATTTGCCAAAGCGCGATCCTTTAAAACATACACTTATTTCACAAGCGTCCTCGAGCCTGGGCAAACAGTAAACACCAGTCACTCGCGAGTACTCACTGGGCATTGTAGCGTTGAGCGCCTCTCCCGCCGTCGTAGGATAGAATATATTGGGGAAGTAGCCGGGGTGGGGCACAGGGTAGTGGAGAGAAGTCGGGAACAGTGGGATCTTGAAATTCGGACTGAGCTGACTCTCTGGCAGCGAGAAATCTTGCCTGAAAGACGTGAAGGAGTCGGCGAAAGGGACAAGGCTTGGGTAAGGGTGGAGAGGGGGTACCGCGGAGAGGGCGAGTGGTGCGGGGGGCAGGAAGTTGTGTTGTCGGAAGCTGTAGCCGAGCTTGTGGAGCGCCAACTGCTGTGCCGAGACTGGCGGCCGCGCCGCGCGTTCGTGCTGCACCGCTGCCCTCACAACACACATTACTGTTACATCACTAGACTAGACTCTTAAAGGGCGTTCAAGTATAGAGTAACGCGATTTTTAAAGATATAAAGATATGTTTTAAAATTGTGCTTTTGTAACGGACTGTATCGTTTTAGCATCTCTCTTTCAACGTTACGCAACATAAAGGGACCATTTTTATCTAAAAGTCACCAAACAAGTTCCCAACTTGGGACATTTTAATTTCCTAGTTCCTCTAATTACTCTTCACTAGTTCTTAAAAAAATATACCTGCATGACGTACCGTAACGTTTGTTTCTCCACTCCAAATTGCGTTACGTAATACCTACTTGAACGCCCTCTTAAGGTAGCGGTTCGCGCTGAGACCGTGACACGAGACCGAGACCGCAGACAGCGATTCTATAATGTCAAGTGCCTGTCGCGGTCTCCGGTCTCGGTCTCGTGTCGCGGCGCGAACCACCGTCTTTACTGAGAATGTTTGACATGAATTACAGATGTGTAGAAGTTGTTCCCAAAATCTATGAGTTATTACACAGCAGACTAGACAGAGAAGAGGTGACTGTACGTGCCGGAGCAGTGCGTTTAGTTCAATTGCTGGGCGCTTCACGCAGGTGACGAGGCAGCACAGTCCAATTTTTCATACTCGGACACTTCTTAACAACTGGCTTGAACTAGCACCCAGAGCTAGTCAAATATCCAGCGAAACGGACGGAAATAGGAATGCTTTTCTATTTTATTGTGAAGAAGCGTCTAGTTGTATTATAATTTAATATAAATTATTTTTTAATAAAATCGTTTTTAAGTTCATTCACGAAATAGTCATTGAGTTTATAAAATATGTGAATACTGTATGGCATTAGTTAGAACCGTAAAGTCATTTTTATATTATATGAAATAAGTGAATACTTAAATCACGTACGTGATGTAAGCATTATGGTGTATGTCACGAGTAGGTAGACATATTTACTTACGGATCACGGCTTCCTCCTCATCCAGCATCTCCGTCCTCTTTTATAGGAAAATACTTGAGAGAGGTCAGCAAAACGATGAATATATTTTTATAGACATTAGTCTATAAAAATATATTCATCAAACAATTATGTACAAACAAACTACAAAAGGCTACAAACAATTATGTTTGTAGCCTGCGAGCGTCTTTTGCTTAGCTCCAGGAAAACACCCCGAAGCTAGCAAAAACATTTGAAATCTATGGCCTAAACGCATGGCGACACTCTGCGCTAACTATTTTTCAAATGCTTTGCTGTGACCTTTATGCATTCGTTTTTTGAAGTGAAAGCAACTTTAGCCAATTTGAGATCTTTTTGGTGGAGGAAACTCTTACGAATAACTTAGTGACTTACTAATGCTGCGGTAAAGCGTTGGAACGGCGGTGGAGCAGCGGAGTGGGAAAGGTCTGCGCCCACCCACTTATACGACTCCGCTCCCGCCTGAAAAAAAATACACTCAAATATGGACTTTATGTCAAGTTGTTTAAGATATAGATTTCATTGGCAACATAAACTAGCAGACGGCTGTCAGTGAGCGGCCTGCTAATTTGTGTTGCCAATGTAATCTGTATCTTAGCATGCATGGCATAAAGCCCATACAGTGTATGTTATTTGTCGGGTGGTAGCCGAGTCGTATAAGTCGGCGCAGACCTAAAGATGCTTTTGTGGTGGGTGAAATCTTTTGAGTTCGCGTCACCAACCTCCATAATAGCACTACATTATGTAAAAGTGACGCATTGTTTAACATTAGTGCTTAATTATTAGACTGGCCTCGTGGCTTAGTTGGTAGTAGCTCTTCCTGCGAAGCCGAGGGTCGTGGGTTCGATTCCCATCCAGTGCAAATATTTGTGTGATGAATTCAAATGTTTGCACTGTGTCTGGGTGTTTCTATGTATCATAAGTATGTATTTAAAACTATGTAAGTATTATATCAGCTATTTCCGCCATCATACAAGCTTTGCTTAGTTTGTGTGTTAATTGTCCACCAATATGAATGCTTGTTAAAGTTCTAAACTTCTGAGTTATACGTTTCAGTCATCTGTGGTTTTACGTATTCCGTTTTCATTTATATTTTCCGTCCATATAACTACCAATTTTCTTCAATTGAATTGTATTTGTCGTGGGTAAATTGTCATAAAATATTATTGAGCACTCAGTTGCACATAATTGCATGGCGTCGTTACCTTAAATCGTGAACTATTTTTTAAATCATTTACTCTGATAAACGATCACGATTAAAAAAGTACTTTCAATAAATATTCGCGAAATAAAAACCTATTTTTGTCTTCAAATCGAATGTGGATCGGTTTTTTATCTTTAAACCCTGAATCCTACTAATATTGTACTTAAATGTCAAAGTTTGCATGTTTGTTGCTCAACCATGTCGGCATAGTTGAACGGATGCTTGATACTAAGTTTATCCATAGTCCGGCACAGCACATAAGTACTTTTACACTACACGGGTTTAAAGGCCGGGTCACACAGAGGCGATCCGGTAGCGATAGCGATCCGATAGCGATAGCGATTTCATACCGAGTATGGGATCGCGCCCGCTTGCTATGTGTCAGGTTGCATACAAATTCGAACATTACAAAAAATATCGTCTCGCTATCGGATCGCCTCTGTGTGACCCGGCTTTAAATCTGTGGGGTGGTGTCAGTCATTTCATTAAAGCATATTTATTATTTTATACGTATTTTCGTTTTTGTTTGGGCAGTAACCACCGCGTTCTCTCCGCTGCAGTCTATACCTATAACCACTATTCAAATGTAGTACTATCTGCATACAATGTCTCGGATTACTTTATCCAGTGACACTGCGTACAATTGAAATCTGTGTTCGAAATTATGACAGCACAAACAGAGGGAAGGGACAGGGCTGGATTCGGACAAAATATTCGTGTGTTCTGATATGAACATGTTTTGAGGGTTCCGTAAAACGTGAAAACGGAACCGTTATGGATTGGTCATGTCTGTCTGCCTGTCCGTCCATATGTCACAGCCACTTTTTTCCGAAACTATAAGAACTATACTGTTGAAACTTGGTAAATAGATGTATTCTGTGAACCACGTTACGATTAAGATTTTTTACACAAAAATGTTAAAAAAAAACGTAGAATAAAAATGTACCTAATTCAAATCAATTTACTGTAGTGGCGGCCATCATGGATTTGAAATTTGTCATAGTATTCTACTAGTCAAGCCTTTTCATTTGATACCCATTTTGAAGGAGGTTGTTAAAAAATCTTTTACCCGCCATTTCGTGCAGGCCGCCATCTTAAATCGATATTAAAACCAAACATAGCTAAGAACCATCGCAAGGAAACTAGCTTTCAAATAAAAAAACATATCCTTTGTTTCCAGTGAAATTACAGGGCTTAGAGATATAACATCTTAGATCTCTGGGTGACGAGCGCAGTGCAGTGCTAGGTAATGATTTGGACTCTTCATGTTTCAATAGCTGCGTGTCACTTTGCTGTTATGTGGCAGGCATGTTGATTACCATCAGGCAAATGTCCTGCTCGTCTCGTCACTCTATATTTAAAAAAAAAAACTTGAAATCGGTCGATCGTTTGAGCTCTACGGACTCAAACTACGGCTCACAAAGACGTCAAAATAAAACAGCCCTTTTTTTGGTCGGAGATTAAAAAAGCTTTTAAATAGTAAGCTAAAAATAAATAAGCACAAAGTAATACGTATTTTAATTTAGATAAGTAAGTACCTATTTCATAATTTTGAAGTCCTCCGATTTTAAAGTTGGTTTAAAATAAGACCTCCTTTTTCCTAGGAGGACACACAGACAGACAGACAGACAGAAATACTTTATTATGCACTCCAGAAGACTCATACAGTGAAAACAAACAATAGAAAATAAAATAGCTCATTACTAGTGCCATAAATGGCGGCCTTATCGCTTATAGCGATTAATAGCTTATAGGACTTCAAACGACTTGACGTATGAAGTTCTCCTTTTGTGAAATATCTTAATTAAGTCGGTTAGAAATAACAAAATACTTATGCTTTATGTCCTCACTGTCCGATAATGTTGCCCTATCAAGGTGGGCAATTCACACACAACACACACACAACACCATCTGACCACAAACTAAGCAAAGCTTGTATGATGGCGGCCAAATAGCTGATATAATACTTATATAGTTTTAAATACATACTTTTTATACATAGAAACACCCAGACACAGTGCAAACATTTGAATGACATGACACAAATATTTGCACTGGGTAGGAATCGAACCCACGACCCTCGGCTTCGCTGGCAGAACAGCTACTACCCACTAAGCCACGAGGCCAGTCCTATGTTCCACCCTGGAGTCGCGATCCGGTGTCGAGTGTTAGCACAAAATGTCGGAAGGTCGCCGGCCAGAAAGCCAACGCAATCAATTCCGCTCCACAAACAAACCGTGCGAATATCGCTGTCACTTGCACGCCCACACCCTCCCCCAGCCCCACTCCACTCTACTCCACTCCCAGCGGTGGGCCGTGTTTGTTCACGCCACATGCTTAATGGCCCGTGAAGGGTGCCTCATACAAATATATTCGGAACATTCAATTATGTTTCTTGTAAACGCTTACATCCGTTGTTTAACGCGTGATTTGTATGTAGCCAATGCCACAATAAGACGGAAAATATTTTCTACATAATATTAAGGTACGAAAATAATGCCATTTGTATTTAAATGGAAATATGTATATTTCCAAATTTATTTATATTTTTTTCACAATATCGTCTTATTCGATTTCGGAAAAAATAGTTTTCCGCAGTCCAAAGATTGTGTACGAAAGTTTACCTACTTCGTTCATCTATGATTTTAAATACTTAGGTATATTACACAAGCAATGCCCCGCGGTTTTACCCGCGTAGTTGCCATTCCCGTCGTTCCTGTTATTTTTTCGGGGTAAAAAGTAGCCTATGTTTTCTTCCAGACTAGAATCTAATTTCAGCCCGATCCGTTCTGTTTTTTTTTACGTGAAAGAGAAACAAACATCCATCCATCCATCCATCCTTACAAATTTTCGCGTTTATAATATCAGTAGGATTTTAGCAATGAATCAATGGATTTTTTTCTTATCCATCCCCTTAGCGACGCGTGTTTTCCGCGACGAGGTGACAAATATCTATTAGCTCGAGCATGTCACAAAGGGAAGGCCCTCCGCCTCTTCCCCGCATTTTTACCCACCACTTAATGTCGCTTGTTCACCGCGGTGCTTCGAGTACCTCTAATGGAAAAGACATGCTGCGGGAACGCTGAGTAAATACTTTAAAGGAGACTCCTGCCCTACCACGAACTCTATTTGCGCTAATTTTGTGAGACAGTTGACGCTCAACTATCCGGACGCCGCGACAGTAAGCCATATCAACTCGGAGATAAGGTTCAGGGTAGTGATGTAGGTACGAAATGTTGTCCGGTATCGCAAAATAGACGGAATAGCTTCTGGAGTACACTATTGATTTCATTTACAGATACGTTTCTTAGTAAAGTTTAACGGATCGTTAGAAGATGGAGAAAAAATTAAGGCTACGCTAAAAACGTGACGTTGGCGTATCTTGATGGTATGATCACTAGTCAATTTTAGTTTGGCAAGATTACCAGTTGCTCAGCAAGTCTGCCAATTGCTTAGGTTTTGGTTTTGTATCCCACCGAATGTTTAAGGAAAATTGATGTTGATTCTATGTCTGGATGATTTTATATCTCATAACTTGTATTCTATTCTCTATCCAGTTATAATTGGGATAATAAATAGGTCAAAAATATACCATTCTAATTTAGTTTCTAATCCGGTAGATTATACACATAAAAATATGGGACATATATTATTTGTTTTAAAAATCGACAATGATATAGATAATCAAACTTCCGGAGTGGAGGGTTGTGACGTCACGTCTTCGTAAAAACCGTACAATGAAGTGACATCACTCGGAACTATTAAGCACTGTATCTTCGTCATATTTTATTCCCCAAACAAAAGAAAAAGTAAGTTGAGTTTAAAAATCTTAGTTACCATCTTTCTTCATGTTGACGCGGAGGCACTTGGCAAAGCGGCAGGATTGGCACTGGTTTCGTCGCGTCACATCCACCACGCAGCGACCGCTTTCCTTGCACACATAGTCCAGATTCCTAGACAACCACAACAAATTAATAATTATAAATTACAGCATCGCGATAAAACATCTTATATCTGGGTGACGAGCGCAGTGCAGTGCTAGGGAAAGATTTCTTCATGTTCCAATAGCTGCGTGTCACTGTGCTGCTATGTAGCAGGTATGTTGCTTACCATCAGGCACATATCCTGCCCGTCTAGTCACTCCATACTGCAGAAAAAATAATTGAAAAAGAGTCAAACTTTAAAAATTAAACTTACATAGCCCACTAATGCAAATGATAATAAACTAATATTTCATAGACGACAGACGTATGTATTTTTTTTGGTATTACATTACATAAAGCCGTTCTACCGCTTCTGAAATATGAGAAACATTTTAGGAAAATAGCCAGAGTAGAGTTATTTTGTATTATTGCTAAATCGAATGGTATGTTTGTGCACGCTATGAACTGAGTAACATAAAACTTGGATCGGTTATAAGTAAAGGTACAAGTTCGCGCTGAGACCGCGACACGAGACCGCGACCGGAGACCGCGACAGGCACATAACATTATGGAATTGTATGGGCGCCAGTTCGCGCCGAGACCGCGACACGTGTGTGTCTCGGTCTCCTGTCGCGGTCTCGGGGTGATCTGGCGCCCATACAATTCCATAATGTTAAGTTCCTTTTGCGGTTTCCGGTCGCGGTCTCCTGTCGCGGTCTCAGCGCGATTTTGTACCTTTAAGGTACCTACAAACTCGCGCTGAGACCGCGACGCGAGACCGCGACAGGAGACCGCGACCGGAGACCGCGGCAGGCACTTGACACTATGGAATTATATGAGCGCCAGTTCGCGTCGAAACCGCGACAGGAGACCGAGACTTTGTCTTTGACAAAGCCTTTTTACAGCTGCATTTGATTGACGAGGCTCCTTTACAGCTTTATTCATTTTGACATTGTTATTTTATCTTATTATGTACACGGATTCTTATGCCTTTTTGTTAATGACGTTACCAAGTGTTCTTATGAATTTATGGTTTGAATAAATGAATTGAATTGAATTGAATTGATTGAGACAGGTCACGGTCGCGGTCTCAGCGTGAACTGACGCCCATACAATTCCATAGTGTCAAGTGCCAGTCGCGGTCTCCGGTCTCGGTCTCCTGTCGCGGTCTCCTGTCGCGGTCTCAGCGCGATTTTGTACCCTTACTTGTAACCGATCCCAGTTTTATGTTACACAGGTTATAACGTCGCGGTCTCAGCGCAAACTTGTACCTTAAGTACGCTCTATTTGTAACAGCATCATTGCTTAACATCAGGCAAGACGACGTATAAGCAAAAACCTGTTATCGGTAAAAAACTAAATTTGTTAATGTGACCTGTGTATCAGTCTCTTGTATTATAATATATTCTAGCACCATGTTTCATTCGTTGAAATCATATCAAA
The DNA here is from genome assembly GCA_963693475.1 of Ectropis crepuscularia. Classification (NCBI taxonomy): domain Eukaryota; kingdom Metazoa; phylum Arthropoda; class Insecta; order Lepidoptera; family Geometridae; genus Ectropis; species Ectropis crepuscularia. Next base: position 35,450,803 of record OY856338.1, read on the forward strand.
CAAGTCATCAACTTCTCCTAAACCTTCATTCCGATCCGTAAAGTTTAACCACAGTTAGATAAAATAATGGACTAAGAGCCCATGAACCCCAGACCTTCGTTATTTTATAAAAGCTTGTCAGCGTATGCTCCCAACACAGGTAAGAACGATGGCCCATGATGAAGTTTGGATCATCCTGGCTTTGGGAGATAAACGGCACTAAAGGTGTACCGATCTAAATTTGTCAAATTATAAAGTCTGATATTTTGGTAATACCTTCAGAATATTATTAAAATCACACCAATAATTGCTAGACACTCACCGAACACCTTTTGAAGCGGCTATCTACGGCACCCCGTAAACTTGACGCTACCGGGCGAACCGGCACCAGCCCCGAACGGATGGATGGATGGAGAGTGGTGTGAGACCACTGTGGTATCGGTCTTCACCGGTCCGCACAACGGAGGCGGCGCCTACGCGCTCTACGCTACAATAGAGCCGCGGGCAATAAAGCGCCGTTCTCAATAGCTGCAGGTCTACTACGAAAACAACCTCCGAATAATCGGATCCGACCGACAGCTGTCGAAATCGTCGGTAAGTTAATTAAATGCTTTCGGAGTAAGGTTTACGACACAAAAACTGTCAAATCTATGTCGGTCGGAATTCGAAATGAACGAAACGCCCGATCTGATCAACCGACTGATTGTGTTTCGTGGTTAGAAACGTCCATAAGTTCGGCCGATATATCGTTTATCGGACTTCGTAGTAGACCTGCTGGTCATAACATCGTGGTAAACACTGGCAAGACACCCATGTTGTGTTAATGTTCATGCAATTATAATTCTACTTGCGTCATAATATGCGCGCTGATTTTTATACATAATACTTGGGTAACAATTAGCAGCCTTATTATCATAAGCAGCCCACTAAAAGTTCCCACTGCTGGGACTCGGGGCCGTAGTACCGTTTATCTGCCAAAGCCAGGATGACCCAAACTTCATAATGGCCTATCGTTCTTACCTATGTTAGGAGCATGAGCTGATAAGTTTTATGCTTTTATATGAATAAATAAGCATTATATGAATGAACAAATAATCTTTTATATGAACCCCAGTTCAGGGGCTCTTGCTCTATAACTTTTTGTAGAGATGATGTTTCGGCTACTTTATTTCGGTTATTTCGTACCTAGAGAGCAGTCAAAGATCTTCGAGTATATTGAACTTCTACTAATATTATAAATATGCATACATGAAAAAGTTTGGATGTTTGTTGGTCAATTACGTCGGAACGGATCGGCTTGAAATTCGGAACTCAATTAGAACATAGCCTGGAATAACACATAGACATTTTTTTATCCCGGGAAAATAACGGATGAAAATTAATTAACAATGATCGATCGATTTGTTATTATTTTACACAAAGAACGAGTACTAGACGTAGCATTAGTTATTTAATGAAAATAATATCTGTATATACAATTAATATTATAAATGCGAAAATTTGGATGTTTATTCAATGTTTATTTTAAACTAGATCACTTTGGATCGGCTGAACGGATCGAGTTCAAATTTGGAAAACAGTTAGAATGAAGTCTGGAATGATACATAGTCTACTTTTTATGGTGGAAAAATTGCAAGAACGGGAACTTCACGGATAAAGCCACTGGCGCTGCTAATTCTTTATTTTAATAAACTAGTGGCTCATTCCGGCTTCGGATGTTACCATATTAAGACCATTAATCGAAATAAAAACTATAATATCTGGACCAAATTCCACAAAACTTCGTGAATATCGGTTAATTTAGCGTCTAAAATGTATTGTTTTTTTAACTTTTATAGGTTTACACTTGACCGCCATATCGCCTGATGTTAAGCGACGATGCGGTCTACGGTGGAGCGTGTCTACCTAGAAGAATCAGATTCACTCTCGATTTGAAGACACAAAGATTGTAACCATCGGCGAAAACCTACTCAGGCAACTTATTCCACAGCCTGGACGTTCTTATCACAAAAGTAGAGTCAAATCTAAAATGATAATGTTACAAGTGTGACCTGCGTATGCTCCTCTTGAAGAACCCGCGGCAGCCGTCGCAGGAGGAGACGCCGTAGTGCTTCCCCGAGGCCTTGTCTCCGCAGACACGGCACAACGCCTCAGGCTTACTCTCCATGTTCACAGCAACTCCCTGAATAACACATACAATCAGAAAACACCAGCAATAACCTACAAGGAGCATGTTCCTTAACATTACACGAAATAGCGGCTTAACGCAAATCTACTGTCGATAAAAAATGTCATTACACATCATTTTGTAGTGGTAGGACTCTTGGCAGAGACCGCCTGGGGAAGGACCACACCTTTGCCAGTTATTCTACTGGAACACAGCAAACATTACTGTGTTCCGGTTTGAAGGGCAATGTTTCCAGAGAAATTACATGGCTTAAAGGTATAACAACTTAGATCTCTGGGTGACGAGCGCAGTGCAGTGTTAGGTAATGATTTGGACTCTTCATATTCCAATAGTGTCACTGTGTTGTTACGTGGCAGGCATGTTGCTTACCATCAGGCACATGTACAGCTCGTCTCGTCACTATATATTAAAAAAAAAAACTTGAACTTACTCTGACCAACTCCGAAGTTGTTAAAATAACAGTGTTTTTACCATATGCAAACGACATTTTCGTATGATATATCACACTACAATGATCATGTTTCATTTTAATCCTACAAATTGATTATCGGCGAAAGCTCGTTCATGTATAGTGCCACCAACTTATTTGTAGAACAGCCAAAAACGGAACTACCTATCGATTTTCTAAGAACACTGACAAGTTGTCTAATTTAGGTGGCAACACTTTTCGATCGTGGCGCCATCGCTACGATTCACGGATAAGCTGGCCGCACTGTACGTTTGTATGGATGTGCGTTTCTTGCTATTTAATGCAAAAACTATTGAACGGATGTCGATGAAATTTGAAACAGAGTTTGATTTTGGTCTCGAATAACACGTAAACTACAAAAATTATGGAGCGAGGACTACGCTCGTGGGGCGTTAATATTATCAAATAAAATATGTCATTGTGGGAGCCGGTATCCTACATTCCTATACACTACCTATATATCAGCCTGTCTGCGTTTGTTGAGCTCTTATCTGATTTAACTTTAAGTCGAGAAGCAGTTTCCAATAGCTTTCAAGTCACTTGACGTCATGCAATTCTAGCTAGAAGCTATGACTTCATGTACATAGGTAGGTATATTATAATAATATTATATATTTATATGTCGTAGGATGATTTGATAAACTAAATTTCCAAAATTCGACATTTCTAAATCACACTAAATAAAAAAATGATTTTTTCAAAAACGCTTACACCTTAGTTTGATTTCGAAAATAATCAAAACAAAAACGGTTTTTTTTTTGAGAGTTTTCGTTGCGTGCTCTGACGTGCGCTGGTCTTTTTTTCAAGGTTGCGTCATTTTAACCTTTTTTATGCTAATCAAATCACGGATATAAATATAACGTGTCGCGTAATTTAAATATAATTATTAAGAAACCCGAGCGAAGCCGGAATGGGTTGCTAGCTTTTTAATATTTTATTGTAAAATAAAGTAAATACTTACCTTTTTCACATATTTGAATCGGACATATAGTGTACAGGCACTGAAAAGAAAATAGCAATCAAAATTGATAACAACATTTAATACAACCAACTATTGAACTGCAACCATTGATAAAACCAACACAAATTTTCTTTTCAGTGCCTGTGCACTAAAGAGTGGAATTCGAACTACGTACTACGTACGACCCTAACATCTATGTATAGCTGAGGGTTAAAAACGATCGTTGGCGTGGGTACGCTTGCCGCTTGTAATTTTTTGTTCCACTGCTCCACCACTGCTCTGACGCTACACCGCTAAGTTAGAACGACAGTGACCCGAACCCGTAAGATATTCCCCTACCAAAAGAAGTTTTCACTTAAAAAATACTTTGATTTAATTAAAATACTTTGGCAGGTTTGTCAGCTTCAAAGATAGAAATTTGGAATACAAGTAGTGTCCCGCGGTTTTTTCTGCATAGTTCCCGTTCCCGTCATTACCGTTTTTTGTTTCAGGATAAAAAGTAGCCTATGTCACAGTAAATATAAATACATAACAGTAGGTTATCTAAGGCCGCCCGCCGAGTTTTTAGCCTACTCTTGCGTTCATCCCCAGGGTTGTCACTTTTACTTTTAGTTAATACTTTCGAACAAGCAGCACTTGATCTAAATTTATGCAACAAAAAGCATATTATGATTGAATATTTTACCAATTTATACATTTAGTAAAAATAAAAAGCCTTTATTCAAGTAACATTTATTAGAGAGACGAACTTCTTAGCATTCCATGGATTCACCGTGCGGGTGCCGGGTCAGAATCAGAATCAGATACAAAACTCACCTATGGTTAACCTATGGTCACTCACTTTGCATTTCTAAATTCATGGCGTGCACTTTGTAACTATCATTTTCGTCTTGTTGTAGAAAGGTTTTTACCATGTCTCGGTCTTCCCTTTTCTTTCTCGCACCCAACCCAGCTGTATTGACTTGCGCACCTGCCATAAATTGCCTTTATTTACTTACCATATGCTTAATGTACAAACAAACCTGACTAGGTATGTAAAGCACTCACAATTGCAACAGATGAGAAAATAGTTTCTACAATTGGTCGCGTGACTCGCTTGAAAATTAAAAAAAGATTCGGAATCCTTTGTAAAATCATCGTCAAATGAACTAAACAAAAAGTAAAATAGACCTTATTGCACAGTATCTAAATTATGTTTGTGAATGATATTGGCGATGCCGAAAGGCGAAACTAATGTTCGGCTTTTTCTTTGTTCAAAGCCGCCTTTGCATTTGCAATTTTTAGGAAAAGCAACCTAATTGTTCAAAGCATAAAGTACATTGCTAATGCTGCCATACATGTGACGATCCATCTTTTGGTCAGAGCCGCTTTGCGTTTGTTTAATATTTCCATCTATAGGTACTCTATTCAAATAAATAAGTAACTTAATCATTTTTGTATTTTGTAGTGGCAGGACTCTTGGCAGAGTCTACCTGGGGAAGTACCACACCTTTGCCAGTTATTCTACCGCCAAGCAGTAATGTACAGACATTACTGTGTTCCGGATTGAAGGGCAATGATTCCAGAGAAATTACGGGGCTTAGAGATACAAAATCTTAGATTTTCGTCCATGTGTACAGATATTAATGTGTTCCGGTTTGAAGGGGAATGTTTCCACAAAAATCACAGGGCTTAGAGATTTAACATCTTAGATCTCTGGGTGACAACAGCAGTGCAGTGCTAGGTAATGATTTGGATTCTTCATGTTCCAATAGCTGCGTGTCACTGTGCTGCTATGTGGCAGGCATGTTGCTTAACATCAGGCACATGCCCTCCTCGTTGACTCGGCTACGCTATTAATAAAGCAAATAAACTGTGAAATAAACAATAATACAATACCTACCACATTTTCTAATAAGATTTAAGTATAAGTAGGTACTTACATTTCTGTTTCAGTAGGAACCATGAAGAATGATAAATTATGAAAATGAAATTATCAAAGAATGATAGATAAAAGGGTTTGCGAAATCGTTATTGAGGCACCCGAAAACACCACAATATCTTTTTCCCCTTTTTGAAGTCATGATACTCGTTATAATCATTAATATTATGGTAAGTGGCCGGCGAGAGTTGACGAACGCGAGCGGTCATGTAACTTACGGACGTGCTCACAGTCGCGCTGCACGGCCCCTACTGCCGCCGCCATAGCGCGCCATATATTATGCTAGCGTGTGCGTGAAATCGCGTGCCGACACGGCGCGCGGCGCGCACGCACACATTCAAGCCGAGAGCGGCACGTTTGTATGAAGATGTTTTACTGTTCTTTACTGTGCCTATGTGTTCTTCCAGACTATAATCTACGTATGTTTCAAATTTCAGCCCCATCCGTTCAGTAGTTTTTCTGTGAAAGTGTACTTCAATTCAATTCATTTATTCGAACCATAAATTCATAAGAACACTTGGTAACGTCTTTCACAAAAAAACAAAAATCTGTGTACATAATAAGATAAAATAACTAATATTAATAAAGGAGCTGTAAAGGAGCTTCGTCAATTAAATGTAGCTGTAAAAATAAAGTGGCCAAGTGCGAGTTGGACTCGCTCATGAAGGGTTCCGTTGCAGCAAGTAATATAATATACATAGTACACATAGTTCTTGTAGTTCCTTGTAACTTTGATCGAAGTTTCAATAATAGTATTTATGACGTACAAAAAAAAACTACTCATCAGATCGAGTTCAAACTAATTTTCGTTGGTAGTTTCCATGGTAATGTACATCATATATTTTTTTTAGATTTCTCATTCTCTTACTTTAGAAGTTAGAGGGGGGGACACACACATTTTACTACTTTGGAAGTGTCTCTCGCGCAAATGATTCAGTGTAGACGAAAATGATTTTAGAAACCTCAACATCATTTTTGAAGACCTATCGATAGACATCCAACACGTGTAGGAGTGATGAAAAACAATTTTTTGAGTTTCAGTTCTCAGTATGGGGGGCAACCCTAATTTTTCTTTCTTTAAAATTTTTTTGTTCAAATCTTAATGCGGTTCACAGAATACATCTACTTACCAAGTTTCAACAGTGTAGTTCTCATAGTTTCGGCAAAAAGTGGCTGTGACATACGGACGGACAGACAGACAGACAGACAGACAGACAGACAGACATGACGAATCTATAAGGGTTCCGTTTTTACGTTTTACGGAACCCTAAAAAGGCTTTGTCAAAGAAAAACTTCCATCTACTTAACTTCCATTCATACTTACAAACTTTCGCGTTTATAACATTAGTAGGATGTGGTTCATCTCCATCATCAGCCATAGCCTTCTGTATGCCTCTGCTGGGTATATATATTATATGCCTCTCTATCATCATGCCACCTTGCACGGTCCTGTGCCAATTGAGTCCAGGTTGGAACAGCGATCTGGACGATACCGTTACATACGGCTTATAAAATAACTTATAATTTAATTATTATAAGTCATTGCTCTCCCTGCTAGTAGGGAGAACGGCGACTGACGATCCTGACTCCTGGGCTCAAACCCCATGCGCACTACTGTATTTACGAAGTAATGCGTGTAATACCGCTAACTTAAAACGGTGAAGGAAAACATAGAGAGGACACCGAAATATACCTTGAATCTTTCGACATCATGGGTCAACCTGCACTAGGTCAGTTTGTCCCAGCCACAGAAATCTACATAAGTAATTATTAAGATTTCTGTGGTCCCAGCATTGGAAATATTTAGTTGGGTGTTTAGGCTTTAAGCTTAGAATTACTCACAAAACCATTTTATCCTTTATGCGAGATTTTATTATTTTAATGCTTATTTACGAAGCAACTTAAGCAACACATAATTGATCCTTACCCAATTAAGCATTTTAAATACATTCGCATTTAATATAGCTTAATATAACCCTTTAAATTATGTAATTTAAATGAATACATATTTTCGAAGATACTTAGCAACCGCGCGAAGTCGGAGCGGGTCACTAGTATAAAATTATAAGCCATTGCTGTCCCACTTCAGGGCCAAGGCCTACTTTCCCACTATTTTTGGTGCGCGTCGATAACAAATCATTATTTTTCAGGGGTTTGGGTGTATTGCGAAATCCACTAGAGCAACCTTTGCCACAATAGGTCCAGTAGACGACAGACGGTTCCGGCCCAATTCTATTTCAAGCTGGCTGCTTGAGTTACGTCCTTAATTTTCGTTTTGTTGGTATTGGAATAACAAAAAACACAGATCTTACATAAAACAACTGATGCGAAAGCAAAATGGGGGAGCCGTATCAATTTGTCATTGGAGTAAACTCCGAGGTATAGACCCAAAGCTGTTTTAAAAGTTCGGAAGGGCCTTATTATCATAATCAATCGATGTCTGATGTTGCCGTCGATGACGCAGCAAATGCACACGGCTTGCGTGAATTTGCCGAGAATTTGATTGGTCTATTGTAAAATGCTTAGATATTAGCATATGTTAGCAAATTACGCTTTTATTTTTTACTTTGGGGTGAAAAACGCCACGTGGTAAAGGTGGTCGGAAACAGAGTACGCAGAAAGACCTCGGAATCTCTGGATGTTTTTTACATTAAAATATTGTTTCAAGAACAGCAATTCATTTTTAAACATATAGATTAACTTGTCAAATCATCATTCTTAAAAGTGATTTGGTAACTAATTAACTCAATGATCATAACATAAATTACTTGTTTTAACACAGTGACGAGACGAGAAGTACATTTGCCTGATGATATCGCAGTATCACGCAGCTATTAACTTTTAACAAAAACTTAGGTATCCGGGTGACGAGCGCAGTGCAGTGCTAGGTAATGATTTGGACTCTTCATGTTACAGTAGCTGCGTGTCACTGTGCTTTTATGTGGCAGGTATGTTGCTTACAATCAGGCACATGTCCTGCTTGTCTCGTCACTCTTTATCTATACTATCTATACTAATATTATAAAGAGGAAATATTTGTTTGTTTGTTTGTAATGAATAGGCTCCGAAACTACTGGACCGATTTCAAAAATTCTTTCACCTTTGGAAAGCTACATTATTCCCAAGTAACATAGGCTACGGCAGATGGCGCTGCAGTTGATATCTAGGTTATTATTCGAGCGAAGCCGGAGCGGGCCGCTAGTATTCAATAAAAAAAAAGAACCCAATCAGAATTGATAGTTTACATAGGCAATTTATTGGGTACCTACTTTCAAAATATTTGTTCCAAATTATGTTTTGGTAAATGTAACATTTGTAAAATGAATAATTTATAAAATGAAAAATGTATAAAAAACAAAATGCTATTCGATATATTATTGTAAAAGTGAAACGTTTACCATGACGTAATTGGTTATAGAGTGATGGTTTGTTCATTAGGTATTTAAAATTAATTTAATTAGTTTAAAAATTAGGTGTTTGTACGACGCCGCTGCAATGGCGGTCCAAATTCAAGATCAGCAGACGAAACCTATTCCTCTGCATAGAAGCGTGAGGGAAGGGGAAGAGAAGGAAGAAGAATGTTATTTCCCCTGAAATTGATGGCAGAGTTGCCGGAGGACTTGCAGTTAATGCTGGACAGCCTGCTAGCGCTTCTCAACGCATTGGCCTTCGGTTGAATTTGGACAAACCCAAAGTCATGTGCAACGAGTTCGCTGCTCCGGGGTCGATTGCCGTAAATGGAAATTGAAATCGTTCAGAAATACGTTAACCTAGGGCAGACGCTCGAACTAAATAGAAGTAGCTTTGTGAGTGAGGCCATGAGGAGAATTCAGTTGGGTTGGGCAGCATTTGGAAAACTTCGTCTAGTCTTCTCGTCACCCATTCCACAAAGTCTCAAGACAAATTTTTACCTACGGTGCTGAAACGTGGCTCGTAAAAAAAACGTAAGCTCCAAGTTGCTCAGCTACTTTTGGAAAGGGCTATACTTGGGATTTCTCTGAGGGGTTGCAGGGTATGAAATTATTCGTCAGAGAACTAAATTCACCGCTATGTCGGTGAATTTAGTTCAGCTCAGCGTATTAGCAAACTGGCAGTGGGCCGGTCACATCTGTCGCAGACCAGACAACCGTTGGGGTAGACGTCCTAGAGATCCTAGAGTGGAGACCGCGAATCGGTAAACGTAGTGCGAGACGCTCTGAGACTCGATGAAGTGACGATATACTAAAGGCGGCTGGTGGCGGTTGGATACTTAATACCGAGAATCGGGCTGAGTAGCGTATCATGGGAGAACCCACTGTCCAGGAGTGGACGAACACCGACTGGTGATGATGATGATGCTTTTTTATTGTCCCTCAGGTAAAGAATATAAAACCTATTCAACCGTCGCGTCGACTATAACACGCAGGTACAGTCATACGATACCTATACAAATAATTACGTCAAAAACATTAATATCGGCTGTTTCCTCGTAACAAAAATAAGTCGGAGTAAACAAACGGTGTTCTCAAAATGGTATTATTTATTAAGAACAGTCAAATTAGGGGTGAAAGATAATAAGCTGTAAATTGGTATAATCTATGCAGAGTAGAGCAATTGAAAATTGGATCTCTCGGATCCGTGCCACCGATTGAAGCCACGGCGTACATGTCATGACGGCGATGTCGTATTTCATAAATTATGGCATAAATGGGCTATTCAGATTTTAAAATTCATCTTTAATATCTCACATGAGCTTGTTTTATTTAGACCCTTTAGTTAAATGGGAAGCAAGAGTAAAGGGTAGGTAGTTCGCTTGACTTTAATGATCTGAGCGTTTTGCTACCCGGCCGATTCATGAAACTTATGTCGCATTTGGCTATTTCTCATCGCTGCTCTTCATGGTCACATAGTCAAAATTTGTTAACGGTATTCGTTTTTTTAAAATTGACACTCCACAGACTTGAGAAAGACAGACAAGACAGACAAATCTTATATATTTTTTACATATTTCTTGGGTTAACAGCAGAAGAGGAAAATAAGGGGGGAGTTGGGAACATTTTAAAACTAATACTAGTGCTCGTCTGTTGAGCCGATCACTACCGGTTGTGATGCCGCTAGTAATCGACTTGACATCGATTCTTTGCCTAATTGCCATTTGCCTAAGCCGCCTCCTCCTGGCTCAGAGCCTCCACTACGGCTGCATTTCTGTCCCTGATGGTCATCTGTAGGTTGAACTCTCGGATGGTTTCGGTGATGCAGCCAACGCTTGCCGCACGAACCGACCGTGACCTAACTTTACAGGCTTAGGCAAAACCACAATGGACTCAAACTGTCCCCCTGGAAAATGCCTCTTTCCATCCTTATCAAGTCTATGTGAAATTGTAATTTAATTGTATTTTCCATATTAAATTACTAATATAATGTCCCATTATTGAGGCCACCATATGGCCTAAGTGTCGAAGTATTATGGTATAATGGCGCGGCGTGCGCCGCCTGGCGACGTTCTCACGGTCCCGAGGCTTCGTTTCGTTTCCTTAAAGTCTTTAAAATTTCCTGCCTGTGAATTGACTGGTAACTTCACACCTGGCGATGACGAACACTAGAAATTTGATCAAAATCGAGTAAGTGATTTTTGGAAAACCCCCAAAAACCTAATAATTGTGTACTCCCGTCTGTTTTACTGGAGCAGTGCGTTTGGTTAGATTATTTTTAGTACAAGTAGATATTTGAGTGAGATTAATTTTTAAATTATTGAGTTTGAATTATGGGATTATTTGGAGTATTACTAGTAGTAGTACTGAAAAATTTCGAAAAACACAATGTTAATGACAAAAATAATAACAGATAAATTATACCTTCTAGTATTAATATACTAAATATTATAAATGTGAAAGTAACTTTGTCAGTTTTGCTTTCACGTCTAAACTACTAAACCCATTTAAATGAAATGATATACATAAAAAAACTAAAAGATTGATTTAAAAAATATAGGCTACTTTTTAATGCGAAAAATAGATTTTTATGGGTATTTGAGATGACAGTTGTAGGAGCTTTCGTCGTTTCTTTAAATTTATTATTTTTAAAGCTCATATTTAACTTGCAATGTACATATCTATACTAATATTATAAAGCTGAAGAGTTTGTTTGTTTGTTTGTATGTTTGTTTGAACTCAAGGATCTCTGGAACTACTGGTCCGAACTGAACAATTCTTTCTTTGTAGGATAGTCCATTTATCGAGGAAGGCTATAGGCTCACCGCAGGTCAAAGCTATTTTAGTATCGAGTATGGGAGTAGCGTAAGTAATTGAATACATCTTCAACGCATAGAATTCAACCCGTTACAGTTTTATAATATTACCCTTCAAACCGGAACACAATGACGTTTCTACATTACTGCTTAGCGGTAGAATAAGTGGTCAAGGTGTGGTATTTCCCCAAGCTGATTTTGCAAAGAGTCCTACCACTACAAAATAATTAATTAACCCTTCTCCCCCTGGGGACCCTTATCTATTTATCTATATCTATTTATTATTTAAAAGCGAAAGGTCACTCATCACGAAATCTCAGAAACTACAAACGCTAGGAGTCTGCAATTTTGTGTGGAGGTTTCTGTTAGCACGTAGGCGCTCGCTAAGACGGGGTTTTGCAAAATTCAACCCCTAAGAGGGTGAAAAAAGGGATGAACGTTTGTATATATATAAATAATATAAATATATATAAATATTGGTGGACAATTCACACACAACACTATCTGACCCCAAACTAAGCAAAGCTTATATGATGGCGGCCAGATAGCTGATATTATAATACTTATTATATAGTTTTAAATACATACTTATTATACATAGAAAGAGTATGAAAGTTCTGTCATTTTCAAAGTTATGAGCATGAAATCCACTGAATTGATTTTAATGCAATTTGGTACACAGATAGAGTAGATCCCAAGAAAGGACATCGACTACTTTTTATCATGGAAAATACGTATTAAAAGGGTTGAAATAGGGGATGAAACTTTATATGGAGGTACATAATAGTTGAAGATAAAACCACGGAACTTCGTATCTAGACACTTGACGCGATGCAAATAAATGTGTGTTCTAGCAATTTCATAATTTTGAACTGTACAGGTATGAAATAGGAGTTGAAATGGGCGATTAAAGTCTGTATGAAAGTTCGTAATTGTTGAAGACGACCCCATGAAACTTCGTATCTAGACACTTGACGCGAAGCAAATACCTAAATGATTGTTTTAGTAATTTTGTAAAAAAAATATATATTAGATATATTTTTTTTCTAGCAATTTTATAATTTTGAACTGTACGGGGATAAAATTGGGGTTGAAATGGGGGATGAAAATGTATATGGAAATTCATAATTGTTGAAGATATAACCATGAAACTTTATATCTAGACACTTGACATGAAGTAATCTATACACATATTATCAATATGAAAGTAACTCTGTCTGTTTGTCTCTTACGCTTTCACACCTAACCAACTGAACCGATTTTGATGAAAATGTGTAGAAATGTTCTAATATAAGCTGTACTTAGGAACCGTAAACTTGTATGGGTATAAAAACACTGCCTGAGTTACCTTAATATATATTTTCCGCGGACGGAGTCGCGGGTAACAGTTTTATGTGGGAGTTCGTTATTGTTGACAATAATGCCATGAAACTTTGTAATTAGATACTTGATACCCATATCCATACTAACAATACAAATAAGAAAGTAACTCTTTCTGTCTGTTACGCTTTAGCGTCTAAGCCACTGAACCGATTTTTATGCAATTTGTTACACAGAAAGATTAGACTCTGGAAAGGACAAGGGCGACTTTTTTATCACAGAAAAAGAGTTGGAAATAGGGGTGGAAATGAGGAATGAAAGTTTACGTGGAATTTCGTCAATGTTGAAGATAAAGCCGTTGAAACTTGACACTTGAAATCCATACTATTTTTTTATATTATGACATGTGAAAGATACTCTGCCTGTCTGTCTATTACGCTTTAACGCTGTACTGATTTTGATAAAATTGTACAAAAATGTTTTAGTATAAGCTGTTAATAATAAAACGGTAAATTTGTATGGGTGTACAAGTAGGTACTGCTTCAGTTACCTTAATATTTATTTTGCACGGTCGAAGTCGCGGGTAAAGCCTAGTACGTAATAAACGAATGGCTCCTCTTAACAAATTTTTATCTGTATTCATATGTAAAATTATTCTGTAAATAAAAGGTAGCAATATAAATATAATGAATGATATAGGCCGAACAAACCTAAGCCTGAATATTTGATCGCATAACTCAGGTTCAGCATTTAACAGCGAATGACAACGTAAGCCGATAGATAACGACAATCAATGCCTATACGGGGCAGTGCGAGGGTTCTTGTGTAACTTGTGTAATTAGTGTCATTGACGACAATTTGTAAATCATAGACACGCGATCTGAAAATCGAGCATTTCGGAGTATCGCGCGATAGAATCGAACCTATGGCCTGTAATTAGGTGAACCAGAACACAGACAGGTTGGTAGTCGCGCCCTCAATTACACCACATGTGCGGTGTCAACCGTGGCCCGTAATTATACGCGGTTTGTCGGCAGCCACGAACTAAACTTTGTACGACCTAACTCTATAAATACATACTATCAATTGACTTCTAAATGGACTTCCGAAAAAATGTTTTTTGATGTACACTATACGTACGCTAAAGATAAACTGACGCAACTCACCCACGAACTAATCTTTGTACAATTTAGCGCACGCGTTATTTTTGTTTTTAGGGTTCCGTAGCCAAATGGCAAAAAATGGGACCGTCAGATTCGTCATGTCTGTCTGTCCGTCCGTAAGTCACAGACATTTTTTTCCGAAACTACAAGAACTATTCTGTTGAAACTTGGTAAGTAGATGTATTCTGTGAGCCGACCGCATTAAGATTTTCACAAAAAAATTGAAAAAAAAACAACCAATTTTGGGGAGCCCATACTTAGAAATTAAATTCAAAAAAAAAATTTTCATCAAACCTATACGTGTATATAGGATGGATAGTTCATTAAAATTATATTGAGGTTTTAAAAATAGTATTTTTCTAAACTGTATTGTTTGCGCGAGAGACTCTTCCAAAATGGTAAAATGTGTGTGAGTGTGTGTGTGTGTGTGTGTGTGTGTGTGTGTGTCCTATAACTTCTAAAATAAGAGAATAAAAAAATAATAATTGATGTACATTACCATGCATACTACCACCGAAAATTGGTTTGAACAAGATCTAGTAAGCAGTTTTTTTGTAATCATCAATAATACAGTATTATGAAAACATCGACCAAAGTTACAAGAAACTACAAGAATCAAGAATTTTTATATTATGCTACTTGCTGCTATAGAATCCTTCATGGGCGAGTCCAACTCGCACTTCACCACTTTTATTTAAAATCAATGATAAAAAAGAAACTTAAAAGTTCCGTAACACTTTTATTCAATAGAGATCACATTTGTAAAGGTAAATTGTTCATGTTCACCTCAGGCAAAAGTGACTTCCATGACAGGCATATTTTGAACATATTGTCAGCGCTCTAAGCGAGGACACGTGCCAACCATATTGACGTTATTATTAAATAATTTAATAGCAGCCCTTTATCCCTTCAGCCCTTGGACTTGTACTCAAAACGCAAACTAGCTACGGTATAACGTCATCAGAGGCCATATTCCATAAATACATCTTTGCAGAGTCCACTTAAACAAGTAGCAAACCTTTGTTAGTTATTATATCGCACAAAAATAATGTGGACATAGTACTGTGACCCGGTTTGAAAGTCAGTTTCCAGAAAAATATAAATCATCTTATATCTCGGGGTGGCGACTGCAATGCAGTGATTTGGACAAAAAGCTACGCAAATGTTATGGATAGGCGTGTTGCACACAATCCATTTTGCAAGAAGAAATTTGGAAGAAATCCATTTAGGCATACCCTTCGGGAAGGTCAGGATTAGTCGGTATCTCGAGTGTAGACTGTTATATTCTAAGTGTGACGACGCGATGTGTCGTTTTGTGTTGCGAACGTTACTTGCGTCACCGAGTGCTATCAATGATTATTATAAAGATCGAAAAAAAAGGTAATTGAAGTTTTATAAAAAATACAGCTAAATTATTATAGTATTGTTTGACACCCCCATGTCAAATGCACTAAACAAACTATATAAAAGCCATGGATCCCAAACTCAAAAAATATGACATAGACATACGGTTGCGAAGAATCGCAACACAATCTAGGGTCAATTAATACTGGCGTGTTTCCGTTGGTTCATTCGAATAACGGCCCTGAGCCGCGCTTGCATCACGTGAGGGCGCTTGTGACATTTGAACTGAACCCTTCGACTTACCCCTCAGTTACCGTGATATGATGTCATGCACCATCTGACATTCGAGCTCCTGTTCATACTTTATGAGGTTGTGCTGATAGAATATCACATAAGCTGAAAGTGACACGGAATACATTTGACTGACCTTTACGCTCAGTATCTATTAGTAAACCTTTTTTATTGTGAGTTTCAGGACGAGCAGGATATGTACTCGATCTGTTTTTTTTTTTATAGCACAGAGTGACGGGACGAGCAGGTCATGTGCCTGATGGTAAGTAACATGCCTGCCACATAACAGCACAGTAACACGCAGCTATTGGAACATGATAGTCCAAATCATTACCTAGCACTGCACTGCGCTCGTCACCCAGAGATCTAAGATATTATGTCCCTAAGCCCTGTAATTTCTCTGGAATCATTGCCCTTCAAACCGGAACACAGTAATGTTTGCACATTACTGCTTGGCGGTAGAATATTTGGCAAAGGTGTGGTACTTCCCCAGGCGGACTCTGCTAAGAGTCCTACCACTACTAAAATCGTAAGATACACCTGCTCATAAGAGCAAAGTGTCACGCAGCTATTGGAACGTGAAGAGTCCAAATCATTGCACTGCACCGCGGTCGTCACTCAGAGATAAGGTGATATGGTGATTTATCGCTATGCCCTGTAATTTCTCTGGAATCATTGCCTTCCAATACGAAATACAGTCATGTTTGCATATTACTGCTTGGTGGTAGAGTAAGGCCAATTGTCCACGTAGCTGCACGACATCCGCACGATTTCGACAATTGTCGGATGCAAGACGAATGCTTGCATCTTGCGTACAAATAATGAAGTCTGTGTCCACGAAACGACAACGACACGACAGCCGCACGTCTTGCGGTTGTTCGTAGGATGCATGCATTCGACAAAAGACGCGTGCGTGGACAGTAGGCCTAACTGGCAAAGGTGTAATACTTGCTCAGGCGGAGTCTATAAAAAAGTCCTACCACTGCAAACACCGAGCCTACATATCGCGGGTTCGATATTATGAGAGTGATCAAAACAGATCTGGCAGATTATTGCTTGGCGCTAGAATAGCTGGCAAAGGTGTGATGCTGCTCATAGCGGACTCTGTAAACTGTCCTATCTACCACTTGAATTAAAAATGTTACAATTTAGTTTGAATATTTAGTTAATATTAGGTACATTTTAAGTATTTATCAATATTATAGGAATTCAACTTAAATATTAGACTTATATACAGCACACTTCATATTAAATAATATAAATTCTAGTAAATTAGTCATAGTCTCAATAACACAAATAAGCAAAGATAGGCGTACTTTTCATGGTTTGAGAAAAAAATCGTTAAGGCCATAATAACATTTTTGTATTAAAAAATGGCGGAGTTTATATTGGAATTTTGTGTTATGTGCTTCTTTCCTAATAGCTACTGGAATATTATTGTTTACCTAGAAGAAACCAATTCACTTTCGATTTGAATACACGAATATTGTTACCATCGGGAAAAACCCACTCAAGCAACGCATTCCACAGTCTTGACGTTCTTATCATGTTAGAAGGGCAACATTTCTTCGGTCGGCTACGAGCATTCCGATAGAAAAAAGGGCAATGTGGTATTAGATCATGCCACGAAATCAGTTGCACACTCTTTGAAATGTATCCGATAATTGAAGATGCTTTTTGTTTGTTCGGAGAAACTAATTTATTTTACTGTTGATTACTGTTTTATTTTTGGTTATAATCCGGCTCCACTTCAGCCCAATTTGTATAGCGCAGGAAAATCTGCTCGACTCGACCTTTTACTGTCTAACTTTGCTCTTACTTTCTCTGGAGCTAACAAAAAGAGAGCCACAGAAAAGATAAAAACACGGTTAAAGTTAGGTGGTAACCCGCCGTTCGATACAAGCTACAGCTGGCTATGCCTACACTTTATACTAGGCTAGGTCTACTACGAAAACAAACTCCGAATAATCGGCTCCGACCGACAGCTGAATCGGATCTGTAGCCTACAGCGAAAAACATTCGGATCGATACATCTCGGTGGGAAGTTATAGACTTAGTTCAAATAAGGGTCGGATCGAACGAAACGGCCGATTCGATCAGCCGACCGATTGTCTATCGAGGTAGGAAACTTCCATAACTTAACTTCAGCCGATATATCGTTTATCGGACTTCGTAGTAGACCTGCTGTCCCTCTACGAGGCACAAGAAGACCGTGTCAAAAAAAATAGTACTGTGTTTTGCCACCTCAGTTAAAATACCAAAACTTTAATAGCAGACACAATTTTTTTGCATTTAATTTTGATTTTTACTGAATTTGTAAATTTTATATTCGCCGATAACGAATGAATAATTAATATTACTATTACTTAATATTAATATTACTTATAATTAATATTACTTAATTGATAGGCAAGCAATAGGCTGATGAGCCTAAATCAAATAGTGACGAAAATGTATGACTAATTAATTATTTGCCCTTTATGTAAAGTACCTGGGCCTGGGCTGAACCGAGCTTTGCTCGGTTTAAATTCTAAATAGATACCTACAGATAAAAGGCAAGAAGTAATAGATTTTCTTTAAAAAAAAAACTTGAAAAAAAAGAGAAGCCATCTGGATTTGAACACGGAGCTACTAATTCGTGACATGACCGGGCGACTTCCGTCTGAGCTATTATGCTGTCGCGCCACGCGGCGAAATTTACCTTCGCATTCTAATGTATAATTTGACAGTATTTCATCATCTAAAAACGCGCATAATACGCGTTTTTTTAAATTGAAACCTAGTTAGATCGATTTATCGTCCCCGAAACCCCCTGCATACACAATTTTGACTGGCCTCGTGGCTTAGTTGGTAGTAGCTCTGCCTGCGAAGCCGAGGGTCGTGGGTTCGATTCCCACCCAGTGCAAATATTTGTGTGATGAATTCAAATGTTTGCACTGTGTCTGGGTGTTTCTATGTATTTAAAACTATATAAGTATTATATCAGCTATCTGGCCGCCATCACACAAGCTTTGCTTAGTATGGGGTCAGATGGTGTTGTGTGTGAATTGTGCACCAATATTTATTTTATTATTATTTATTTGATCAAATCGTTCGAGCCGCTTCCACGATTCAGATTCTATATATATATAGGTATATACAATAATTGCTCGTTTAAAGGTATAAGATAAGATAAGATACTAAATGGTAACTAGTTTAGAACTCAAGTTATATTGATATTGATAGTACTATGATTTCGGCTTTATTTGTTTACTAACCATATATATAAATATATAATTTTTTTTATGTATGTTACCTGATTTCTCTAGAACGTCCAAACTAATTTCGATGTTTCTTTTTTTTGTTTGGATGGATATGCTTTCTAAAAATGATCATCAGGATGACATGGTTGTAGATTTCACATTTCACACACGAAATTGTGTAAATGCATTGTTGAAAACTTGCTTTGCACTAAAAAGGGTAAAATAAACTCTTTTTACACAACAAATTAAACCAACTTCAAAACCACTTAGAGGCACTCAAAACAGAAAAATAAGTTAATTTAATAACTATTGTAAGCGCTACTCACTCGTCTATTTGAAGGCGGTGCCAGCCAAGTCTAACAGGCAGTAGATAGATACTACTAACCTATGTCTTCTTACTACGTACAATGTACATAGTATCTCTCTAGCTCTCTGCCTACTAGCTTTTTGACTTGACTGGCACCGGCTTCAAATAGACGAGTGAGTAGTTATAGTAGTTATAATTTATAGCTATTATAACTTTTCAATAGTTTTATATTAACTAATTTTTCGCTTTTGAGTGCTTATATGTGTGTGAGTGGTTTTGAAGTCGGTTTAATTTTTTGTATAAAAAGAGTTTATTGCCACAAATGAAAGCTTTTATTTTTTAAATGAATAAAACTGCTCTTTTGCAAAACACATGAAAAGCCCGTTTAGATATAGGTGTTATTTATTTTAAACAGTAGTAGACACATACTATTGCTATTATCTACGTTCGCGTTTCGTTATGAATAGACGACTCTATGAAATTTTCTGTTTTTGTTTTCAAAGTAGGTTGTTTTGTTTTTTCTGTTCTAGACCTTGAGGATTTACCATGTTTCAGAGTTTCAGACTATAGTAAAATGTTTTAATAAATTCTAAGCTCCGACCCGATCAGAAAATTACTACGACGTGTTTGAGCAACAAACATGTACATCTATAGATATAAAAGCGAAAGGTCACTCATCGAGGAATCTTAGAAACTACATATGCAATATACAAATCTGAAAAATTGCATGGAGGTCCCTTTTAGCATGTAGGCGCTCGCTAAGACGGGGTTTTGCGAAATTCAACCCCTAAGAGGGTGATGTGAAACAAGGGATGAACGGTTGTATGAAAATTCGTAATTTTCAAAGTTATCAAATTTTGTATCTAGACACTTGACACGAAGCTATTAAATATTTGTTCTATCAATTTTGTAATTTTGAACTATACGGGGGTAAAATTGGGGTTAAAATGGGGGATGAATGTTAATATGGAAGTTCTCAACCGTTGAAGATAAAATAGATAGATAACTCTTTACGTGACACAAAGAAAGGAAAAAATTTAAGAAAAACACGATATAAACTAGCGCCACAAATGGCGGCCTTATTGCTGAGAGAAATCTCTACCAGGCAACCAGCACTAGTAAAATCATGAAACTCTGTATGTGTATATAGACACTTGACACGAAGCAAACGAATGTTTGTTCTATCAGTTTCGTAATTTCAAACTGTACGGCGGTGAAATTGGGGTTGAAATGGGAGATGAATGTCAATATGAAAGTTCCCAATCGTTGAAGATAAAACCATGAAACTCTGTATATAGCCACTTGACACGAAGAAAATTAATGTTTGTTCTAGCAATTTTGGAATTTGTAACTGTATGGGGACGAAATTGGAGTTGAAATGGGAACGAATGTCTCTTACGCTTTCACACCTAAACAACTAACCCGATTTTGATGCAATTCTTTAAAATTGTTTTATTATAAACTGTTTTAAGTAACCGTAAATGTGTCTGGGTATACAAATAGGTACTGCCTGAGTTACCTTAGTATTTATTTTGCGCGGACGAAGTCGCGGGTAACAGCTAGCCGCTTGCTACACCGCCTGCTCTTCGCGTTTACAATTTTGGCGGGAAAATGGGTGTCAGGTTACATAAGTGCGGTGTTTGTGCTTCGGCATATGAAGTGCCGCCTTACTTGTATCCGTTTGAGCCCATTCATTTTCAAGAGCGTTTCAAGACGCTTCTAGCGGTATCGTTTGTTTATAATTAATGTACTTAAAATGTAAACTAACATTTTTGACACTTGAGATTTTTTTTGCGATTTCTCAAGTAGTCGATCAGCTATTACATTAATAATTTATAAAGGAGACAGTGGTTTTATGGCTTAAATGTGTTGTATACGAAATAACAAACTCGTAAAACCAAAAAAAACTGCATTCAATAGCACAAATATATTTTTTTTATTTTTTTCAATACTTCGGGACCATTTTCCCGCCAAAAAATTTAATTTTTGTTTTTTTTTAATTTTACGTTTTTTCTATGTAAATGAACTCCAATTTTAATGTGGATTATATCAAAATAAAGACCAGTTCAAGTAGACGCCATTAAACACAAATTTATCGGTATAGCTTCCCAAATAAAAACACGAAAAAAATTTTTTTCCCGCCAAAAACCCGACCGCAGAATTAAGTTTGTATATTTTCGTCATCAACCAAGTTTTGGGTACTATATTACACACCGGTGTATCAAGCGGCTAGTAAATATATATAAAAGCGAAAGGTCACTCATCACGAAATCTCAGAAACTACTACTGCTAGGAGTCTGAAATTTTGTATGGAAGTGTATTTTAGCATATAGGCGCTCGCTAAGACGGGGTTTTGCGAAATTCAACCCCTAAGAGGGTGTTGTGAATTGTGAAACAAGAGATGAACGGGTGTATGAAAATTCGTAATTTTCAAAGTTATCAATTTTGTATCTAGACACTTGACACGAAGCTATTAAATATTTGTTCTATCAATTTTGTAATTTTTAACTATACGGGGGTAAAATTGGGGTTAAAATGGGGGATGAATGTTAATATGGAAGTTCTCAACCGTTGAAGATAAAATAGATAGATAACTCTTTACGTGACACAAAGAAAGGAAAAAATTACAGAAAAACACGATATAAACTAGCGCCACAAATGGCGGCCTTATTGCTGAGAGCAATCTCTTCCAGGCAACCAGCACTAGTTAAATAATGAAACTCTGTATATAGACACTTGACACGAACCCCTAAATGGGTGAAACAATGTACCTACTACATTTTACTACGGAAATAGGGTTGAAAATGGAGGATGAAAGTTTATTTGGGAGTTCGTAATTGTTGAAGATGAAACCATGAAATTTTGCAACTAGACACTTGCTTTTCATACTAATATTATAAATATGCAAGTAAATATGTCTGTCTGTTTATGTTTTAACGCATAAACCACTGAATCAATTTTGATGAAATTCGGTGCGTTGATAGATTAGACTCAGGAAAGGACAAGAGCGACTTTATATCACAGAAAAAGAGTTAAAGGAGTGGACATGAGGAATTAAATTTTACCTGGAAGTTCATCACTGTTGAAGAAAAAGCCGTTAAATTTTACAACTGTTATATTTTAAATGTGAAAGTAACTCTGTCTGGCTGTTCTTCAACGCCTAACCACTGAACTGATTTTGATGAAATAACGGGTACAAAAGTGTTTTAATATACGCTTTTTTTAATGAGCGCAAATTTGTATGGGTGTACAAATACTTCCTCAATTATCTTAATAATTTATTTCGCGGACGAAGTAGCGGGTAATAGGTAGTACTTTTTATATTTATGGTAGACATTTTTTCACTATCGCTAATAGGTTTGCACTTGACCACCTACTTGTCAGATGTTAAGCAACGATGTGGCTGCGATCGAGCGCGCTCACCTAGAAGAAACCGAAACACTTTTAGAGTAAGATCCCAGAGCTGCCAGACGTCACCTATTTTCTGATGAATGAAATGTGGACGATTGAGTAGAGTTAGTAAGTACTAAGAACACATGCTTACTCGCTAACTTGCTTAGACGGCCAATTTTGAGATATGTGTTAATGAAGGTACATACAAACATTACTTACTTCACGTATTTTCTAATAAGTGATTTTCACGTATGTTGTAGGTAATATCCTTAAAAACAAGGTCCCAATACTACCAGACACTTTCCGTCAGCCGTTTTGCTTAACAACTCCAAAATAATAATTTAACTTCACTTAAATTCTCATGTTCCATTTGTAAATATGTTCCTCAGACAACTATTTTAAAGCTTTTTCTAATAAGACAGACCAATCTAAGGGACCAATCATCCCCTAAACTCAACGATGTCCTATGGGTAAGAGCGGGACCGACTCGGTCACACGATTTTGGGTGCTTTAGATTTGCGTCGTAAATAGCAGATTGTTGAGCCCGGCGATGCCAAGCAATTACAAATTCTATTCGGTTGGTTGTCTGTCGTGGTTAAGCATGACATGAGTAAAACATACTCGTACAGCTCTTAGCTCCGTGACAAACAACAATCGGTAAGTTTATAGTTTTCACGAGTGTGTCTAAGGATTTGCGTGGACGACTTTTTTGTATTTCTGTGTTAGATATTAAAGTCTAAGTTAGTTTATCGAAATTATAATTGTATTAAGATATTTGTGTGGTATTTAATTTAAAACATAACATCTTAACTGCGTCAGAATTAAAAAAGGGATATTTTCGTCACCTACGTGGCGTCACATTTATGGCTTTTTGTCCATGAAGGTGAATTTATGGCCACGAAGGTGTTTTTTGACTGTAGTTTTGAAGTAACGGAACGGCTAAACCAATTTCGATGAAAGTTAATGTTAAGATACCATGAACCATGATTTATGTTCTTTTCTATGAATTTTAGTGGTCATTTCATATTTTTTAAATCTACAGAACGTTAGATCTGTTTATATATGTGGTGACAATGTTTTTAATTAATCTCATTTCATTAAAACTTTGAAAAGGTATTGTTACTTTTGATTTTAATAATTTTATTTGCTAATTGACATCAAAATGGTACAAAAAGTACTTTGATTTGGATAAAACGTCACCTACGTGGGCACAAAAAATGCAAAGCGCTGTTTTTTCGAACGAAGCTCACGATTTTACTTACTCAATCGAAAATATTACTTCTTATATTGAATGCTTTATATAAATTTGTTAATAAAACCAATTTAAATAAGCAGTAATAAAAATTGACAATGAATGTGACGATGAAAACGTAAAAATGAGAACTTGCCACACACATAGGTACGTTCATAGAGATTTTAATTTTTGAACGGAAAATATAATTCGATACGGATAATTCATTTAAGGAATTTAGAATTCGGAATTCGTTTGTTGCGATAGGGAGAGGTAAATATCGATAGTGGTGTACGATACAATTTCTGTTATTGTGGATTGATTCGGGTATATTGTATCTATACTAATATATGTTACTTTGTTTTATGGAATGTTATGAAAGTGAAATTTGTCCCTTGCATTTTTTTATAGTGTAGTGTGACAAGACGAATGGTACAAGTGTGTCTGAGGGTAGGCAACATGCCTGCTTATAACAGCTCAGTGACACGTAGCAATTTGAAACATGAAGAGTCCAAAGCTTTTTCTCTTAGCCCAGTAATTTCTCTGAAAACATTACCCTTCAAACCAAAATACAGTAATGTTTGCTCACTACTGCTTGGTGGCGGAATAACTAGCATAGGTGTAGTAAGTACATTTAAATTTCTTCACTAACCATTTAAATGTATTTGTTTGGGCGATTTTTGTTTCCGACGCCGACGGGTTGCGATTAACTTTCTAAGATAAAACAAAAACAAATCGGTAAAAGTACTTGGAGCTAGAGCGAAATTGTGTTCAAATAGTCGAGTGAGTAGCGCTTATATATTAATTAAATTAACTTATTTTTTTGCTTTTGAGTGACTGTTTGTGGTTTTGAAGTCGGTTTAATGTTTTGCATAAAAAGAGTTTATTTGACCCTTTTTAGTGCAAAACAAGATTTCAACAATGCATTTACACAATTTTGTGTTGACAGAATCGAGTTTCATAACTTCTGTGAAATCTAAAACCATGTCATTCAGACAAAATTGTAGGCAAATTTTAGTTTTTTGTTCATATTTCCAGAAACCATTAAAATGGGAGATAAAATTTATATGGGACCATTCGGGAAGCATTTATTATCTACCCATCCGAACACAAAAAGACATTTTGAATAATAACACATAAAAAAATTATTAAATGGTGGTCGAATTTATAACCTCCTCCTTTTTGGAAGTCGGTTAAAAAGGGACCGTAGGGCAGATATTTGAAACTTTAAGCATCTTACTAACGTTTTTCCTCATACGCTATGGAAACTTTGGCAACCTTTGTGGTAAAACAATAGCTTTTCAGCTCTATAAGTCATGTTATCAATCTAATATCAAAATTTTAAAAAATATGTAGATTTTGCGTCCGTAGCCCGTAAGGTTGCAAGTATGGTTTAATTGGTATAAGAATAAAAATAATAATAAACCAGACGATTTAGTCGGGGCTTTAATAATGCGTGCAAAAATGTTTTGAAAAAAAAACACGAAAAATATAGGTATCTACTTACTTTAGGCAAATTGAAATTTTATTATTGATAACTAAAAAAATAGAGATTCTCAAAAACACAGATTGTTTTGGTTCCCACCAAAACAATTGTTTTGGTGGGAACTGGGATTGTTTACCTCCCAGACGATCTAAATTGAGGGATTCATTTTACAACATATAAAAATTGCATATTGCCTCAAACATATCTACTGAAAAAAAATGTATGAATTCATTTTGCCCCGCTACTCACCAGCCAGGTCTGCACCTTCGTGTTGGGATGTAATAGGAGAAGTATGTGACAAGTTTTCAGCTTGCCTCAAATACCTACCAAAATTGACAACCAGGGGGTCTACCGCCGAACGAAAAATGTCATCGCTTCGATGTTTCTCTCTCTTTTCTTTTCGCTTGAAATGATAGAGACAGGATTAGCAAAGCGATAGCCGATTTAGTTAGGCGGTAGAGGTGCGGGTCTCGGAATCAAATTTACATACCTACAGTAAAGAGGAAAACTCTTTGCTTTAAAAACACTTCAGATGATAAATTTACTGCTGTTTTTTTTATAAATCTACTTTTTGTTGCTTAAATATAAAAAATATACTGCCGAGAATTTTATTGTTGTCATTATCTAGCTATAATTAACTGTCATTATCTAGAAAGTTAATAGCAACCCGTCGGCGTCGGAAACAAAAAACGCCCAAACAAATACATTTGAATGGTTAGCGCAGAAATTGAAAACTACTATTGACTTAAGTTTTCATCTATTTGTGGTAAAATTCATAAGAATGAGGACTTGAGGACATTTTTATAAGGCTGCCAGGAAAAGATGCGGACTGAAAATTACCACGATTAACAATAATCGAAAAATCCGTTCGCAAATTATTGCTATTTCAGTAGTTACCTAAGCTAGAATTTACTAAAGGAAAATTTGTGAAAATAAAATTTGGGTTTGGATTGGTGTTTCTTTAAATACGCGCCGTCAAAATATAATTATTGATGGTACACCGCACAGCTAGTTAGTCATAAAACCAAGAAAAAACATAATTCAATTTTTAAACATCATGGATACAATATAACTAACGCATGTCATGGGTATAGTAGTAAATAGCTAGCTGACGGAGTCTTTTAGGACGGCCCTCATTCGTAATAGACTTACACCAGCTTCAGCGCTGGCTTGTCGAGCACTCGTTTTATGGTTATATGCATTTTATAAATTGTAACTACACTAAATTATTTCTTTCGAATTTAATTAATTACTTTGATGTACTATTTAATTAATTATTTGTGATGTGTGCGTAAATCGGCTTTACGAAATATATGGATACCTATAAAGAAATCGGAAAAATTTTCACTAATATCGATAAAATATTCAAAATTTGTAGATAAATTAACATGAAACTGACCTTTTATTCCAAGGGCTTCTTCACGGTCAGGATCGAGCAGCAAATGAGCAAAGCTGCCAGGAGCGGATCTAGGGCGGTGGGCGTGCTGAGAGCTCCGCCCTCGAGGGTGGCACGTCTATAGTCACACCCCGGGCACACCCCGTCGGCACATCGCACCCCTTTGAACCTAGCGCTCGTTAGTCCAAAGAGAATGCATAATATACGTTAGTCGAGGTCAGTCGCCGGAGCCATGTGAACGTCGGACTGACGCGTTAATCATATTGACTGGTGCGGCGTACTGTACTATCACAAACATTAGTTATCACATAGTCTGATTGAAGTGAAAACTTATTTTAGCGCGTCACAGACAGATTTTTCATGGGCTGCGAATTGAATTCTAGCGTCACGCTCGGGAATGATAAGAAATATTTCCGTAAACTCGTGACCATGGCCATTGGCCATCTAAAAACAGTATTTCTAGATGGCCATGCTCATGGCCACGCCCTCCGGTTTCACCCAAAGTAAGCTATCAAATTCTGAGTTATATGTTTTCACATCAGTTCCTATGACTGCCAATTTTTTTTTAAATGTATTTAGTTTACACTTGACCGCCACCTCGCCTGATGATAGCGATGCGGTCTATGATGGAGCGTGCTTACCTAGAAGAAACCGTTTCACTCTCGATTTGGCATGACAAATACAATAATATTTTTTTCTCAGGATACTAAACTTAAACAACAATCTCACAGACTTTCAATTTTCGACACGATTTCTGTGGGGCCAGTAAATGTTTCCAAATTGGTAAGATTCGAATGAGGAGGTTTGTCTCGACTTTTGTGATAAGAACGTCTAGGCTGTGGAATTTGTTGCCTGCGTGGGGTTTCCCCGATGGTTACAATCTCGTTGTCTTCAAATCGAGAGTGGATCGGTTTCTTTAAAGCATGCTACAAGCTCCATCGTAGACCGCATCGTCGCGTCGCTAAACATTAGGTGAGGGTGCGATCAAGTCAAACAATCGTTTCAAAAATGCAAAAATTTAAATTGTACCTACTAATACTAAAAAGTACTAAGTTACGGCTGGTCTAGTCGGGAGAACGGCACCTGCCGCTCCGGAGACCCCGGGTTCAAACCCCACACGCACCACTGTCTTTTCGAAGTCATGTGCGTAATGCCGCTAACTTAAAACAGTGATGGAAAACATCATGAGGAAAACGACATGTACCTAGAATCTTTCGAAGTCATGTGTCGTCCACCAACCCGCACTGGGCCAGCGTGGTGGATTATGACCTTAACTCTCTCCTTGCGAGAGAAGGCCCTGAGTCTCAGCAGTGGGAACATTTAGTGGGCTGTTGATGTTAATGATGAATACTAAAAATACGAAAGTTTTGATATTTGTTGCTCAATCACGTCGAAAATGCTGAACGGGTCGGGTTGAAATTTGGGACAGATTACAATACGGTTGAAAAAGTGTTGAGCCTCCACTAAAATCCTGTGCCGAAAGCGTTGCTTGTGTCATTGTGGATAGGCTGAATGTCAAATCAAAACGAGAAACCGTAGTAGTCTAGTAGCGGCAACGTCCGTTTTCAAAACCGTGACGTCATAGATGTTCGAATCCTATTCCTTACTGAGTTTCCCAAGTACAAATGCACTAGTTTATCATCCCTACTGGATAGTAAGCGTTAAAGTAAGCTTTACCCGCATTTCCAATAAAGCCATCTTTCGAGGACAAACGTCGTCTGTCAGCCCTCTTTTGCCGGCGTAGTGGATTAGGGCCTTGACCCTCTCTTTGGGAGTGAAAGCCTCGGATCCTGGTAGAGGGAACATAGCAACTAATGCAAATAATTTCGTTCGTATTTGTAGCGACAGCGATACTGCTCACAGTAGAGAGTGGTGGCGCGGGGACAACCAACCGTGCAACGACGGCGCCCGCAATTTGTTGATGTCCTCAAGTCGACATCGAATCGGTTTATTTTAGGTAAAATTGCTCCATCGCAGACCACAAGATTGTTAAACATCATTTGCCTATTTGTTCTTCCAGACTAAAATTTTAACCGTGTTCTAAATTTCAACCCGATCCATTCATAATTATGTTACGATGTCATTGAGCAACATAATATGTCCAAACAACCTGGGGAAGTACCACACCTTTGTCAATTATGCTACCGCCAAGCAGTAATGTGCAAACATTACTGCATGTCTGTATTCCGGTTTGAAGGGCAATGTTTCCAGAGAAATTACAGGGCTTAGAGATATAACGACTTAGATCTCTGGGTGACGAGCGCAGTGCGGTGTTAGGTAATGATTTTGGCTCTTCATGTTCCAATAGCTGCGTGTCACTGTGCTGTTATATGTCAGGCATGTTGCTTACCATCAGGCACATGTCTTGCTCGTCTCGTCACTCTTAATTAAAAAAAAAAACATCAAAAAATTTGCATTTTCCTACTATTCTACTTCCTACTAATATTATAAATGTCAATGTATGGATGTTGGAATATTTCGGTGTGTAGATGTTTGTTGGTCAATCAAGTCGTAATGTATGAACGGATTGAGCTGTAATTTGGAACACAGTTAGATTATAGTCTGGAAGAACAAATAGGCTACTTTATATTTCGATTAAAAAAAACAGGAACTGGAACTACGCGGGCATAACCGCAGGGCGCTGCTAGTATAGTAGGTATTATAAATAAATAAATATTGGTGGACAATTCACACACAATACCATCTGACCCCAAACTAAGCAAAGCTTGTGTGATGGCGGCCAGATAGCTGATATAATACATATATAGTTTTAAATACATACTTATTATACATAGAAACACCCAGATACAGTGCAAACATTTGAGTTCATGACACAAAATATTTGCACTGGGTGGGAATCGACCCCACAACCCTCGGCTTCGCAGGCAGAGCTACTACCAACTAAGCCACGAGGCCAGTCAATGTCAATGTTTGGATGTTTGTTGATATCGCGTCGTAGCGTCTGAACCGATCAGGCTGAAATTTAGTATAATTATATAGTTTACTAGCGGTCCGCCCCGGCTCCGCTTGTGGTTGATAATATACCTATAGCCTATAGCACTCAAGAATCGAAATATAGGATAGAAATAAATTTTGAAACCGGACCAGTAGTTTCTGAGATTAACAACGAATAACAAGAAACCTCTTCAGCTTGATAATATTAGTATAGAAGGATAGGTAGTCTGAAAGAACACATGTGCTACTTTTTATCCCAAAAAAATAACGGGAAATACGCGGGTAACACCGCGGGTCTATATGGGGTGGCATAACATTTTTTGTCCTATTTTAGGTGGGCATAACGTTTTTAGGACTAATGATAATTTACCATAACAACTAAACGCATAACTGTCTTCGCATAATGTTAACTAGCATAACCATATATAACATAACGACAACTTAGCATAATGTTTAAACGCATAGCCATATATAGCATACAGATAACTTAGTATAATGTTTCGACGCATAACTATAAATAGCATAATGGTTAAAGGCACACATTGAGAAAAGCATAACAATACTTAAACATACTGATCAACGGCATAAACTTTAAACGCCTAACTAAAAAACAAGTGTAAAGAGCGGACATAAATAAAATACGTGGGTGTGTGAAATGCGGATGGGTACTTCGACACCAATATTTATTATTCGTAATGTAGGTATCTACTAATTTAATGGAATATCTATGCAGGACTATGCAGTAGTATAACAATTTTTGTACCAATTTATGTAGACATAACGTTTTTAGGACTGTTCACTGTGAAGACTTACATACACCTAAGACATATGATGCACTTTATGACTCCGGGTGGGCTCCCGCCAGAAGCTCCCGCATTTTTTAAATACACTCAAGAGGTAGTATCGACAAGACTAGGTGGAGTCGGGGTGCTCCGAGTCGGATCTGGACCCTATATAACCTGGTTATATATTACGTAGCGCAACAAATAATTAAAAAAATGCCTAAATGCGTCTGAGCAACAGTCGAGTTGAATGTAGCACAATAGATTTTTATGATTAAAACACATAACGCCAAAAAACGATTATGCAAAAGTTACATTATGACACTATATTTATGTTATGCTACATTCATTATGACAAAGTAAATTAGGAAAAAAAAATTATGCGATTTAAATGGCACCTTAAAAAAAATAGAACAAATAAAAAAATGCTTAAAAACTATTATGCGTCTCATCAATAGTCGAATAAAATGTAGTACAATAGATTGTTATGCTTAAAACACATGACGCCAAAAAATGATTATGCGAAAGTTGCATTATGACACTATACATTATGCTACATTCATTATGACAAAGTAAATTAGGAACAAAAAGTTATGCGTTCTAATAGGCTCCCGCGGGGCGCTGCTAGTAATGTTATAATAGGAAAATAGGATACGAAAGCAACACTGTTACGATTTCACGCATAAATTACAAAACCACTTTTTCAACGAAATTGGTACCTACAGTGATATTCTAGAGCGGGAAAAAATACATACCTAGGCTGCTTTTTAATGCGATAAACTGGTTTTAATGAGTGGAACTCTTGATGATATGTATTTCATGGATGATAGCACGATGTCGTGCAGTTATTTGAGCTTAAAAAGTATAAACTATTGTCCTATAGGTATTAAGCACGGAAACATTTATTTTTATCTCTACATCCTGCAATTTATCTGAAAATATTGCGCTTCAGACTGAAACACAATAATATTTTAGGTATGCTATCTCCCCAGGCAGGTTTTGCAATGAGTCCTACCGCCAAGCAATGGTAGGTAGGTACCTATCGTAACGCCTGCCTCTATTATCAACCTCGATTTTTAGAACAGTGCCATGTGGTGCATACCACGAACAAGAATAGTTAATATTTTATCAGTAATTACGCAGCGCTTGTTACCGAGACATGTAAGGTATATATATGTATATCTCCTTGTACCTCTGCTTTTCAAATCAGACCATTCGGGTACGTCGAGCGGTTAGAATTAAGTGGAAAATCTCCTGAAGATATTATTGACATGACGACTTATAGATCGACGAAAGCCAACTGCAGATACGAAAAAGTGTCACATTCCACCTGAACCGAACGTGCAAGCGTGAGCGCGTAAAAACCGATATTCATATTTATTGGTAAAACCGATTTACACATCAAGTAGATTGTTACATAAAAAACAAACACGCCATAAACAAGATTACAACATAAGTATAGCTTAAGAACTTCCTATATACCTAATGTAAAAAAATTCACAATTCTATATAAAAATATGTAAGTAAGTACATACCTAATTACAAATGTAACCCTAGGAATTCCTTCACGTCATAAAAGGAGTGCTCGACAAGCCAGCGTTGAAGGCGATGTCTGAAGCTTAACAAGGTGGGGGCCGATTTGATAGAGTCCAGCAAGTTGCAGTACACGGTGTGACTCATGGCATGTGTGAGCTTCCCCGATTTCACGAAGGTAACCTTCCTCCTATCGGTATTACCGACTTCACCTGACGTCGGGTGTGTCCTCGCGTACATTGCTATCTGTATACATTGCATTGTAATTGAAGGCAATGTGAGAATTCACAGACTTTTAAAGTAAGGTCGTACGGAAGTGTCCTGTGCTACCTGTACGATCGCTCGTTTAGCGCACTTCTGCTGACGGAACACTCTCTTCTACTCCGAGCACTGTCCCTAGATTTTGGCGCCGTACTGTAATAGAGAGTGAACCGTCGCAAAGTAGCATGTCCGGGCTGCTTTCGTCGAAGTCAGACGGGACACCCTTTTTAACGCGAAACAAGTACTACCTATTTTAGCACAGACTTTTTCAACGTGTTTTTTCCAGACGAGAGCAAAAACAATTTCAAAACCAAGGAACGTTGTACTTTTAACTTGGACTATTTCGACCCCATCCATCTTCACACTTAACTGTTTACGACTTCGGCCCGACAGGTCAAAGTCAAGAAAATGGGTTTTCTTTAAGTTTAAGACCAGGCCGTTAGAAGAAAAGCATTTCACAAACTACCTAGCCACCCTGTTCATTTTCCGTTCTAAACAGTCAATAGAGAATGGAGTCACGATTGCAGCGACATCATCGGCATACATCAGTATCTCGGTTCCCGCCACCGCATCCGGCAAGTCATTTAATAGCAGGGAAAACAGAATATTGGATACTGACGATCCCTGCGCCACGCCCATTGTTGATCCCTGAGGATTGGAACTCACCGATCCGCTGTGGCCGACCACTATTTGTTTTCTGTCTTGAAGGAGACTTTTAAGCAGGCTGGGACCCACTACGCCATAATGCTCTAACTTCTTCACAAGTACTTAGTAAGTACTTAGTAAGTAAGTACCCGTGATCGGCGACATCGAATGCTTTAGACAAGTCGCAGCACAGGATTGCCACCTGCTTTTTTCCTCTCGTGATAGAGAGGCACGATCGGCATAAACGTTCGGCTTCTAACACATCTCTCTTTCTTCAACTCCATCGGCTGATGCGATAAAGTCAAAGTTCTTTATTGACAAATGTACAATTTACACGTCAATCAATGAAAAAAATAAAAACAAAATAGTTACATTCAGACGCATCAGCTAATGGAGTGGAAGAGAATTTCACCTGGCTGGCCCATTGTGGTATTAGTGGTACCTATTAGTGCTCGTGTAAACTCGAAACCAAGTGCGTAACCTGGAAGCCTTAATTACTTTGTTTACCTGAGTTCAAGTGTCCATTGTTCGACTATCGCCTAAGTCAATAACCTACCCTTCACTTTTGCGTCTACGATTATTGTGCATTATTTATCAAGTGTTAAAATGGTGCAAAATTTTAAACTTAAAACTTTGTCTGACGCTCTCGTCGGTTTTCAAGAGTGAGTAAAAAAAATCTTATTGTGTATTGGGATGCGTGAAGGAAAACAACGACGAGAAGAAGATCGTCAGGACCACCGGTAGTATCTTACGCTTCACCATCATAGTCAGGCCGTTCCTCCGGGAGCTACGAAGATAACGGAGAGGACCGGGACCAGTTCCCGCCAGCTTGAAGGGCCTGAGATTTTGCTCTAAATCGAAAAAATAATTTATGGCAGTTCAGGCGTACTTAGTGAAATAGCGGACCTTAAACCCAGTGGTCGAGTTCTACTACTTTTCCCCGGAACAGGAGAAGCCCCAAGACGTGGCCTTGTGGGGCCTCTCTCAAGACACGGAACCCGACTAGATACTGAAGACGCTCCAAGACCTCGACCTAACGGTAAGGTAAGTTCTACCGTAACCGTACCCTAACACGTAGACCACGGGCTATCAAATCAGTGTATCAAGTAAAGTTGGGGCCCACGGGGAAGGAGGAGCAGGCAGCTCTACACGCCGCAACCGAGCTGCTCAACATGCCCAAATTGGTAATTGAGGCCTGAAGGGCCCCTTCCCACGAGCAGTGCAACACATCAGGGCCTCCCCCTGGAGTGAAATTGGACCAGACCAGACCATTGGACCACACAGAGTATCACAGCCATCAAGCTTCCGGCCAACATGCCTGACCAATAAGGGGCCACAAGAAAAGGAGAAGGGAACGAAGGAAGAGGAACCTTCATTCCTCTTCCTCAGAGGCAGCATCGACTCTGGAATCACAGTAATCGAGACCCCCACCTTTCACACCGTTCGTGCCAGGGCCTCAGTAAAACCTCCTCCGCCCCAACCACAGCAGACAAGACTGCGAGCACGACTGTCCCCCAGCCCGTGGCCCTCTCGGCTTTGGCCAAGGGGGTTGGCAAGAAATCTAAACCGCAGGTGTAGATAGACAGCCTGGGCTCTCATCCGCCCCCGACTTCTCTGAAGCGTCACCACAGCAAATTGAGGGGTCCTAGCCGCACCTGGGCCCAAAGGTCCAATTTTCCCTGGAAATCAAGGAGACGGAAGTGCCTGCACCACTATCACCTCGTGCGGGTGCGGCGCAGATGGGCACAAGCCTCCATTTGACACGCGCTGTTTAACGCCGGAGAGATTAATAACAAGCCCAGAGCCGCGGTCTGGAGATCACCATCCTCTGCCATTCTGTGAACCAAAAACACTAACACTATAACTTATTTTTCGGTTTTGAGGGCCTATTTGTGGTTTTGAAGTCGGTTGGTTTTTTGTATAAAATGTCTTCCATAATTACGACAATAAATAAATAAATAAATATTGGTGGACAATTCACACACAACACCATCTGACCCCAAACTAAGCAAAGCTTGTGTGATGGCGGCCAGATAGCTGATATAATACTTATATATTTTTAAATACATACTTATTATACATACCGAATAATATGTGCGTGTATTCGTTATAGTTAATTTATTTTCAAATAAATATACTTAGTTCATTTTTCAATATGACCAATCGTAATTTTGCTTGCTTCCTAAGATAAAAGATTGTGAGATACTTCGCTTTCGTGGTGCATTTTGTAGTGAATACAAACTTTTAGTAGAAATTGGCATTCACTGAGTTTTTGAAGTTCATCCATACTTGCGGGCTGACGGCTGGCAAATGAATGAACTAAACACAGCTACTACTTATACAGAATTGGACAGTAGGTACTCGCACTACACACCAGCGATCTGCACCAGGCGCGATCCCAGCATCAAGTTTTGGGGGTGGTCACCAATAACATTACAGTATGTCGAGTAAAACTTTACTTGTGGCGTCCCACAATTTTATCTGCGTAGATGCCGTTCCAGTTGCTTTCCTGCGGTAAAAAGTAGCCTTTGCCATCATCAGCCGCAATACATCCACTGCTAAACATTGGCCTCCCCTCTAGATTTCCAAAACGAACGGGCTTGCACAACCTGCTACCAGTTTCCAGCGACCTTTGTGAGGTCATCTGTCCATCTGTAGTTCTAGGGGGAAGACGTCCAACACTGCTTCTTCCGGTTCGTGGTCGCCACTCGAGAACCTTTCTTCCCCAACGGTTGTCAGTTCTGCGAGCCATGTGGCTTACCCATTGCCACCACTGGCGATACGTAGCTACTGATCATTTAAAGCCGGGTCACACAGAGGCGATCCGATAGCGATAGCGAGAGTGATCCGAGACGGGATTTTTTGCAATGTTCGAATTTGTATGCAACCTGACACACAGCAAGCGGGCGCGATCCCATACTCGGATACGATCCGAATCGCTATCGGATCGCCTCTGTGTGACCCGGCTTTTAGAGTAAGATCCCAGAGCTCCCAGACGTCACCTATTTTCTGATTGATGAAATGTGGGGGTATGCTTCCCTGTCACACCAGTGTGACACAGAAGAATTTTTTTCTTCGTAGTCACACTAGTTTCACGCGAGAATTTAATTCTTCACAGTCACACTACCATCTTGTCCAAATATACTTGTAATAATAATTCCAAAAATGTAATGTACTATTGTGTGTGTATGTATGTGTGTAGAGTTATGTGTGAATTGTCCACCAATATAATATATATTATTATATTTAGATATGTAAACCTCATAATTATATAAAAGTACCAATTAAATGTATCAATTTAATCTAACCGGCCCGATTAGGGTCTATCACTGAAATTTTACTCAGGGTGGGCTCCCGCCAGAAGCTCTGCGGTCAGCCCTGAGTGTCACTTCTCCATACTCAGCCTGCGCTCCACTACGGAGGTCGCCGGCTTCTGGCTCCCGCATTTTTTATATACACTCTAGGGGTAGTAGCGACAAGACTACGTAGAGTCGGGGTGCCCCGAGTCGGATCTGGGTCTTAAGTAACCTAACCGGTCCGATTAGGTTACTTATAAATGTTATATTATATAATACTTTATATTTTAATACGAACCTTAACAAGCACGTGAACAAGAACTACGTTACGATTGCAAAATTAGTCACAGTGTTAAGGGAACACCTCACCATAAATAAATTTGTTCCAAATCTTGACGATTTATCAACCTCAAGGAAAGAAATAGAACAAATTAAGGACACACTCATAAAAAACAACCAAATGCGTCTCATACATAAAGAAATAACAATTGAGACTTTTCTTAATAATTTACGTTAAGAAGTAATGACGCTTATGTGATGTTATTTCTTATTGTCAGTTTCGTAATAACTAATATTTTCTTTTGTTTCCGGTTAGTTTTTGTACATACTTTTCAAATATATTGATTGTTTTTCAATTTAGACTTGGTTGTTTGTGTTGCTGAATATTTGGTGTGATGGTTAGTCATACGATGTAATCGATTATTGTCTGTCACACCAGATGGTATGACACAGAGGAAAAAAAATCTTCTGTGTCACACTGGTGTGACAGGGAAGCATACCCCGAAATGTGGACGATTGAGTAGAGTTAGTAAGTACTAAGAAGACATGCTTACCCGCTAACTTGCTTAGACGGCCAATTTTGAGATATGGGGTAATGAAGGTACATACAAACATTAGTTACTTCACGTATTTTCTAATAAGTGATTTTCACGTATGTTGTAGGCAATTTCCTTAAAAACAAGGTTCTAATACTCCCAGACACTTTCCGTCGGGCGTTTTGCTTAACAACTCCAAAATCATAATTTAACTTCACTTAAATTCTCATGTTCCATTTGTAAACATGTTCGTCAGAGAACTACTTTGTTGGTTTTTACAAAAAGATAGACCAATCTAAGGGGGCAATCGTACCCTAAACTCAATTTCAAGTGAATATTTTCTAATAAATGGCTCAGTCACTTGTGAAGTAAGTAATGTTTGTATGTACCTTCATTACCCCATATCTCAAAATTGGCCGTCTAAGCAAGTTAGCGAGTAAGCATGTGTTCTTAGTACTTACTAACTCTACTCAATCGTCCACATTTCATCCATCAGAAAATAGGTGACGTCTGGGAGCTCTGGGACCTTACTCTATTAAGGCTAAGCCAAAAACCTATCCTGTAGCAT
This sequence comes from Ectropis crepuscularia, assembly GCA_963693475.1. Classification (NCBI taxonomy): domain Eukaryota; kingdom Metazoa; phylum Arthropoda; class Insecta; order Lepidoptera; family Geometridae; genus Ectropis; species Ectropis crepuscularia. Next base: position 35,488,575 of record OY856338.1, read on the forward strand.
AGTCAAATCGGAATAGAAAAGTTTGACGTGAAACGAATTCAATGAGCAAAGGTCTGGCTTACGTAAAAGTAGTTCGGTTAACCGAACTAGCAACCGGACTACTGGCACTACTCGAAAATTTTTGTAATACAGCGGTATGATATATCATTTAACCGTAAAATTGTAAACTCTGTCAGTTCATAATCTAACGGCTGAGATTGTAATCCTACGGTAGGTTAGATTAGTTTATTATCTTACGTTAGTCGTAGGTTAGATTATAATCTGATGGTATCAATTTTACGGTGACATATAATACTCATGAAAAAATATATGTACCTACAGCAGCGCCCGGTGTTACCCGCGCAGTTCCCGTTCCCGTTGTTTTTCCGGGATAAAAAGTAGCCTATGTGTTCTTCCAGACTACATTTCAACCCGATCCGTTCATACCTTATGACGTGATTGTGCAACAAACATCCAAACACCCATACATTGACATTTATAATACTAGCGGCCCATTCCGGCTGCGCTCGGATATTGTCATTCAAAGACTATTAATCGAAATGAAAACTATCCTATCTCTCAAGTTGGACCTGACTGCTCACGGTGTGCCAATTTAATTTAAAATCGGTTAAGTAGTTTAGGAATCCATCGCGGACAAACATCGTGACAGGAGATATTTATATATTAAGAAGACTACAGTAGGATTTTAGCGGTTGTGTATATAAGCCTTACAACTGAAATGAAAAGACAAATTAACAACTAAACCATATAATCACAAAACGTTTTACACCAAATATAATTAATTAATAATAATTATTATTAAACACAAATTCGTGTACAAGAAAATACATCGACTCCATTTAAGTAATGTAGATAACAGTTGATATGTTAATTTGTTAGATCCTTAATACAAATCTGACTAATGTCATTCTCACAAAGTTTTTCTCGTCATTTACACTACATACAGAATAATAATAGTTTTTGTCCACAACTTCTTATAAAATGTAATATTATTTTAAGGTATTGACTTAACTGAAAATGTTGAGTATCTATGAATAAACAAATCTAATAAACTGTTTGGACCTCCAGTAGGCGACTAGTTACTTGTCTACTGTGAAATAAATAATCTGCTATTAGGCGTCTCTCTCTACCAGCGGACTTAAGGGCTCCCGCACAAAACCACGAATTCGCATCGCATCAGAAATATCTGCGAATTCGCCGCAAGAACTTCCGATTTGATTTGCATCGCGCATTCCTCCGATATTACGTCATACTGGTCATAATGGTGTCACAACCCTTCTCGTCTCTTGTTCTGTCTCAGAGCTGACTAAAAGTCACAAAAGCTGACTTTTAGTTAGCTCTGAGACAGATGAAGAGACAGACGCTCTTTAAATGAAGATAAATAAGCTCATTCTAAAATAATAATAATAAAAAAATTCTTCTATTCTGAACCCATAATACCTACTTGTGAGTAAAATAGTTCCCATCAGCATTAATAATCGTAATATGTGTATGAAACCAAAATCTATTTTTCTTTCATATCCACTTAACAATAACAGCAGTACAACAATCTTTTTGCGATCCATGTTACGCTTCCGAAAAACACGTCCACCATGGCTGACTACCGATGAAGGTATGGTTACCCTAACCAACGGTTTGCCGCACGAATTCGCATCGCAAGTTCCTCCGATGCGGCGTCGCATCGCAGTTTTGTGTGGGAGCCCTAAACCTCCAGATTGTCTAAAGTTCAAAACTGTCCAAGTCAATCGAGATCGATAAGACTGGTGATGTATTAATCGGCCATGCGGGGCTCGAGATACACTGGTGCGAGTTTATATTGTGTTTATCGTTTATACGAGTACGTTCATATAATTGAATAAGTACTTATACCTGATCTACTAAAATTTGTCACCACTGTCGCATTCTGACATTCATTCTACTTAACATCGGTAGTCTCATTTCTGGTCACCGGACCATTGTAAGCTTGTGGCTCTTGTGCTTGTGGCTTTATCGGAAACTATTAATAGTAAAATATTAGCTTAAACATCAGCAGCTTCGTTCCTATACCTAACGAAGATTAAGGAAGTTACGGATTCTTACTTCTATAAATAAAATAACAAAACATTAAATAACTATTATAATGCCCGATTACCTGTACTTGTTGTTGAAAGTCATGAAGGCGAACTAAAACTGTGTGAGAATGTTGTAATAGTTAGGACCGTAGTATTCAGAGTGTGTGGACGACAACACACCAAATAATTTACGAATTGTATAATATATTACTAACGATTTGCCCCGGCTTCGCCCGTGTTACATAAAATATAAATAGCCTATAGCACTCAGGAATCACGTACATATCCAACGGGGAAATAATATTTGAAATAGGTCCTGTAGCTCTTGAGATTAGCGCGTTCAAACAAAAAAAATCTTCAGCTTTATAATTTTAGGTTAGATTATTTGTTGTATAAATTATCAATTAATCAATAAAAAACATTTGATTTCAAGTAATACTATACAGTAAAAGTATCAATTGTGATGCAAGCGAATAGCTGATAACTCCAGCCGTTTCTACAACTTTGGGTAAATCCCAGACCATAAGCTCTAATTTTTACATATTTTTGTAGTGTGGACGCGCTTTGTTGAAAAGGTGGTCTTAAAAGATAGCATACCAATTAACATTAGAAGTAATTTTGATCACGTTTTATTGCTTACAGTTGATAACAATACCAGTTACTTGGAACTACAGAAAATACGTACCGTAATACAACGTGAGCGTCAGAACCGCTGGACCAAGTCTGATTTTTTATGTTTGATAACCATCAAATTTTAGTACCTTTTTGGTACTATTTGGTACCTTAGTTCAAATAATTAGTACCTCGATGAGCAGTGAAAAAACATGAAAAGAAAGTGGGCAGCCATTCTGACGTCAGGTTGGCTGGACCACATCTATTTCACATAGTTAGAGACAAAATTACGGAATTATTTCTTTGCAATTATTTAGTACCTTTTTGGTACCTTACATTTTTATTTCATATTTAATTTTATAGTGTCCCTGGAAAAAAATATGGATGATTTTTATTTCAGCATATATACCTATTACATATGCATTTAGTAAATATATACTTATTTGTACCCCATAAACCTAGCGGTAAGTTTCCCATATCTGATAACATAAATTTCAATTTTTTTTAGGTAAATATTATACAGGGTGACTGATGGGATCGAACAAGCCGCTGTATCTCATAGAACAAAATTAACAACTTTTGTGCTATGACTTAGGTATATGAATCGTAGAAAAAAGTTTTTTTTTGCCCTCGATCAATATTTTTTATTCGAATTTTCAAAAGTCGTGACACAAATGTTTGTTCGGTCGTCATCTACAGAACTAGCCCTTAAGGTATTGTATCTGTCTTGTAATCATATTTGTAATACTAAAAATACGTAAATAAATAATAATAATAATAAATTTCTTTATTTGCGAAAAAGGGTAATTACAATAAGATCTTATAATTTAATACTAATGCTACTTACTCAGAGGGAGGATGTTACACAAAATATGTTTTTTTTTGTTTTTAATAATTATTCTGTGATTTTTGTAATGAACTAGGTATACAAATATGTTTACAAGACAGATACCATACCTTAAGGGCTAGTTCTGTAGATGACGACCGAACAAACATTTGTGTCACGACTTTTGAAAATTCGAATAAAAAATATTGATCGAGGGCAAAAAAAAAAACTTTTTTCTACGATTCATATACCTAAGTCATAGCACAAAAGTTGTTAATTTTGTTCTATGAGATACAGCGGATTGTTCGATCCCATCAGTCACCCTGAATAATATTTACCTAAAAAAACTGAAATTTATGTTAGCAGATATGGGAAACTTACCGCTAGGTTTATGGGGTACAAATAAGTATCTATTTACTAAATACATGTAATAGGTATATATGCTGAAATAAAAATCATCCATATTTTTTTCCAGGGACACTATAAAATTAAATATGAAATAAAAATGTAAGGTACCAAAAAGGTACTAAATAATTGCAAAGAAATAATTCCGTAATTTTGTCTCTAACTATGTGAAATAGATATGGTCCAGCCAACCTGACGTCAGAATGGCTGCCCACTTTCTTTTCATGTTTTTTCACTGATCATCGAGGTACTAATTATTTGAGTTAAGGTATCAAATAGTACCAAAAAGGTACTAAAATTTGATGGTTATCAAACATAAAAAATCAGACCTGGTCCAGCGGTTCTGACGCTCACTAATACAACCGTCATTTTAATTCCTCAATTTCTCTTACCCACTACCTCTAGAATAAGTCAGACGTTGGAACAGCTTAAAAGTTAAAAGTGACAAATAGAAAATTTTCAAAAGAAAAACTAAAAATAAATAGTAGTAAAGTCTATTTTTACCTCACGGGTTATGGATTGTTGAAATATTTACTAGAAACTCTTATAAATAAAGCTTTCAAGTAACTAATAGAACATGCCTACATTTACTTTGTATACTGAATTTACATTAAGAATTTCGTGGTCTAGGTAAAAAACTTGTAAGTAATATCTAAGTTCACAATTGAGAAGCCTTAAGGCCTGTTTTCATTTTGATTAATGCAACTGCGAGTGAGTAGTGCAGGTGCTGAGTGCATTAGTAGCAAACACGTGTGGACACCAATTGATTATTGCAAGTGCATAGTAATCAGTCGCGACTACTCAAACGCACTCGCAATCGCACTCGCACTAATCAAAATGCAAACCGGCCTTTATATTGCAGAGGTAGTGGACTGACAGCAAATAAGAGCACTTAATCTCAACTTAATTAATTATAAATTGTGATTTAACAACCATTATATTTTTATGTAAACTAAAACTGTAAACGTTAATGGCAACGCATAATGATTTATTTAATTTTGTCAATCAAGTAGAATATTTAAAATAACTTATAGATTCCATGTTGTAGGTAAGAGAAACTTAATGTTTAAATTTTTAACGTAACATTTCACTTTGAACTTGTTAGATACGCACTACACGCACACGCAAAGGATCGTACGATTGGCTCATTGCCCCGGAATGCCAGAATGCAAAACTTTATAAGCCCTTGGAAATCACATACTCGAAAATCTCGCAGCGCTAATGAGTGTCCGTATATTCTAAAAAAAGTTTCAATAACTGCAACTGTGAATAGACATCAGTTTAAAACCAACACAAAAATGTGCAGTCTACGATTATACTATATAATTAAATGAATATTCTTACTTCCTTTTTATTGCGCCGATTGCCTAACAAAACACAAAGAAAATAATTGTTCTCTAATTAAATGTAAGTACATTAAATGTATTTATTTAGGTACCTATAGCGCCACCTACTCAACAAATTTTCATGAAATTTAAAAATCACTCATTAACACGCGGTTTTACGAAACCGCAAGCGAAGGTGTGGTGCACTTTCACAAGTATCACCCCCTGCCATCGCGCAGCTGGTCGGTTTAAGTTCCGTTGGCTTACAAAGTTTTGCACTCAGTGAACGTTCGTCGTAGAAATGAACTGCAGTGATAGAAAGAGGCAGATGAGAAAAAACTTAAATCAATATTATACAAAATGATTATCCGTTTAGCCAGGCAGTTTTAGTTCGCCGATTATAACGTCTCAACAACACTTTATACTAAATATCACATAAAAATACAGCACATGTTGAAATTCAGATGTAAGAAAAATTATATGTTGTAAATCGACAGTAGGTATTGCCTTTCCACAGTTGAAACTTCAGAATCCTACTCTTATCTATATTTCACTCTGTGTACAAATAACCTGCACAACAGCTGTGCTGTGATGTGGAAGAAAATAAACAAACCGGAGGAAACCGATTCGAACACCACGTCAGCAAGGTAGCCGCAACGATATCGTGTAACGCTAGCAAGCGTATGAAAAATTAGCATACAACTTAAATTTCAAAGTTTATAAGTCGGTGTTGAGCGGATATAATGGGCGGTAATAAATCTGACATCTGTTACACACACACACAAACAGAACATAAGAAATATTACATTACGTTCTGAAGGCATATTTTGAAATCGGTAAGTTATTACATTTCTATATTCTTTATTTTAGTCTTATCAGACACGGACAACCTCACTTAAAGTTACCGTATAAGAAGCTCGATGCAAGCAGTTTTCTCGCTCGCGCATTGCGACATTTTCAAGATTTGACATCACTGATATATTGCACGTTGAAAAGTGGTGTTTTGGGGACAAATAATGTAATTAAAAAAAATATTTTAAAAAAGGCCTTGATATTTGTAGATTTGTTTAACCAGAATGTTTGTTTCTAACGTTATTGGCATTCCAGATTATAATCTATCATTATTATTGTTTAACTCTTTTTTAACATTTTCAATTGAATCCTAGTAATATTATAATTACGAAAGTTTTTAGAAAAAAATCTGCTTTAGCTTTTTTAATGCTACCTTTTTAAATTCAAGCGAAAATACAGACAGCGATATTAAAGCCAATACTACATTTTAGCTAGGCAATAGACTTCCCGAAAACTACGTAGGTTAAACTGCGGGGCGTTACAAAGGAGTCTATATCTTTAAAAATGTCGAAATGCACGAGGAAGTACCATGACAACAGGCGTCATCTCACAATCAAATGTGCCTTCAGTACTGGAAACGCTAAGTGCTTACTTAAATTTATCTTTGGTGACACGGAAATGACGATACACATTAATTATATTACGCATATACACTACAAATTATTGCTTAGCTAATACAAAGTGTAGGACATGATATCGAATAAATATTATTAGTAATAATTAGATCACATTGAAAAATACTTAATTTGATTTTTAGCGTGAAGCAAAATAATAAACTAAGTTATAATAATATATGTGTCTACTCTCTACTTGTAATGAGTTTATGGACAAATGACACTTCCTTCGTGTTAGTCCCTTATTATTTAAAATAAATTAATTATTACTATAACTAAACTCGATTACCCCTGAATTATTTTATCAAAATCACGTTAGTATTCAACAAAGTCAGTTGAAGTCAGCGTTTCATTTCGTCTTACGGTTACTGTACGAATCAAATTAAAATATAACTAACTGCACATGAAGTCGAAGTGTACAAACATTTTTATTTAATTACATTAAAAAAATGTTTGTAATATTCCGTATTTAATGGCTTTCTCACGTGTGTTAAAGTAGTCCAATCCAGTGCGGCCAGTCAAGCCGAAATTAAGTTTCAATCGCATTCAGCGTCCATATTTACAGACTCGGTATTTAAATAGGACACGATGGCATGCGCACACACACACCCTTGAATAAGGCATGGCTGAAACTCAATAACGGCAAAACCGACCTTATCACAAGTGAATAACCCATTAATTCATTAAAAATGTCTTACATCACTTTACATAATTGAACGGGCTTACGCTTGACTATGCCTATAAAATAACAAGAGATATAGTCAAGGTTTGAGGTGAGTTGTGTATTCGCTCTTTCTTTTGTATGTATACTACGAGGGACATTTAGTCGTTCTTGGTTGATCTGTTTTGAAAGACAAAGGGGACTTGGGTACTGTCCTTCGCATTGATAGGTCTAGGTTCGTCATCAGCGTCTTTCATGTGCACAATGATAACTTATTATATTCTGTGGCAGCTACATAAGAGAAGTTATCAACACCGGAGGGTCTACCGCATAATTAGAACTGTCTTAGCTTTGACACTGATCTCTCTTTTTTTCCGTTTGAAATGATAGAGACCACAATAGCAAAAATAGCAAAGCGGAAGCCGATTAAGTTAGGCGGTAGAAGGGCGGGTGCTAAGTCAGAGAATACCGGTGAACGGGAAATGAGGCAATTTCAAATATACTTGCCAAAGATAGTTTAAAATTTCGCCAATGATTCATTTTGTGAAATTTCTAAGAAATGAAACATTAGCGCCACCTTAACATGTACTCTAATTTTCTTTCATGTGTTTATTTTATGAGTTTCTTGATTGTTTTGATAATAAACAAATGTATTATTTATTTTTGGCAAAATTGAGAACCATCTTTGACGTATACATTTGGTTTCTGAAAACGCTACATCAGCGAAGTATCTTTATACTTCGCTAAAAATATAATTTATATCTCATTCATTCAATTGTTTATTCATATATATACAAAAAAAGAGCGTAACAATCGCATTTTTGTCGGAGCGACAAAATAACTTGGCGTTTCAAAACAACAGCCAACGTTTAATATGAAAATTGTATAATTTGAAACATCACTAGCCAACTATAGGTGTCGTATTCACAACATCGTTCGATATGTACGCGCGTACATTGCTCGTTGTGATCTTAGCCTAATTGTAACATTAAACATTTGCAAAGCAAAGTGAAACTTATAAATTGATCTTGTATAATTGAAACCCGACATACGTTTTCGTGTTTAAAATAAACAACTATACTTTAATCAAACTTAATTGTAAATGTATACGTTTTTTGTGCAATGTGCTAGTTCTAAAGATTGATTTAATTAATTCTTTCCAAGACTATTGACAGTACGGGCATTTACGGATAAAATGTTCGCGAGGTCTACCGCCTAATAAAAAATTGCTTTAATATTGCTGTCTTTTTTTTTCGCTTGAAATAGGTGTGGTGACTAAATAAAACGAATTAGTCCGTCAGTTAGATTATGAAACAGTACTGTACGTCTTTTTTCTTTTGTTTCACACACCAACAACTACGAAGATATAGTGTTCAGAAGTTTCGAGTGACGTCACGTCTATATACGATTTTTATGTAGACGTGACGTCACAACCCCCCACTCCGGAAGCTGATCTTTATCTTTGTCGATTTTTAATCATTTGATAATACAAAAAATACATGTCCCATATTTTTCCATAATCTACGGATTAATAAGATTTGTATATTTTTACCTAGTCATCCTAATTGTAGGGCAATAGCAAAATCCAATACTTGTTTAGTTAGGCGGTAGAAAGGCGGAATATCCTCAGACAGCACAGTCGAATCATTTCAGTAATAAACTACCGATTATAAGTAAATTCGGTGTCGTCTTGAGCACCAACATCATAGTGTGCATCCCAAAAACAGCCGCACTGTCTATAGCTTGTAATATCAAAATCGTATGTATTTTTTTTTCTTACCACTACGGTAACTACAATATTTCGGGTACGTTTGAATAAAAGCAGCCTACTGAGTACGATAATTTGATTACAGTTCAAAGGCAGCGTAATTTACTATATTTGTACCGGCTATGAGCATTATATTGCTTTACATTAGTTATTAGCAAAATAGATATTTTCGAAACAATTGCACAGTTCAGTACTTTAACAATAACAATGCGTTTGAAATGAGAAAAGGAACTGTCGTTTGCTAACGATAATAGTATCATTAATTATGGAATATCAATAAATAAATAACCCGTGCCAGCAAAAACAATGATCATACAATTCCGAATTAAAATTGATTTTACATCTGGATTTTGGTTTCCTACACTTCCGGTGTCGGTTCTAGAGCATGACTATATCAATTTAAAAGATGTGGTATATAGAAAATACCATTAAATAACAATATCAAAACATTGGTGTATATATATATATATATGAGTGTACGCTCTAAAACCAACTATACGACAAAATAGTATGGTACTACATAACTGTGTGAACAAATTTCGTAATATCGCAAAATACACTCTTTTACGTACAAAAATGCTCTTTGAACAAGGCAGTTGCATGGAATACATATTTTTATAGCAATTACCGAGTAGCTCGTAATAAAAGTTGTCATTATGGTTAGAACGCCCCCTTTTCGGCTTATTTAAATGTGTTCTGTGACCCTTTCATAAGGAATAAAGGCACAACATTTACTTTTTTATGGGAACAAAAAACACAGAAGAAGCTATCATTGTTGGCCCATTGTTATTGCTAGGTCCCTTTATAAAACACATAGTTTGCTGACTCTGAAATTGCATTGCCATCCATTTAAGAAAAACAGTTGTACGCGTCTCTTTTCCATACGACGGTAGTGTAGCCTACGGATACTGAATTGTCTGTCGTAGGTTTCCAAGGCAATGTGAGAAAAATTTAAATCCAAATATCTTTAGCCGCGCTAACTATTTTTTTGTGTTAACCGACATATAAGATCGAATCATCTCGGATTTAACATTTTTTTATGGGAATAAAAATATCTGTGTCTCTATTTAATACGAATACTAATAGTATTAGACACAATTCAGCTTAGCCAAAGCTAAATAGACTCAAATATCGCATCGTCCCCTTCCATTTCAAACGCATCGCAAGCAACAGGTCACATAGTTATAATCCATTATTTACCTATCATATTATCGCAGACTATTTTTAATCTATAAAAATTCATATTATTATGTGATTACAAGGACTATGTATAAATTACATATAAAATTAACCAAAAACATATAAATAAGATCACGATACCGTATTAAATATATATGTATAAATGTACATAATAATTATCATAACTATAGTGGCGCTAAATTCTAGAAATAGTTATCGCAGGACGATGATATTGGCCCCTTTATACTACTCCGCTTCCACCCGACAAAGAAAATACACTCAAATATGGGTTTTTGGGGGGCAAGGGGAGAACAGCACTAACATCTAGCTGGCCCAACTGTCAACCTCACCTGCACGCGTAAGGTGGTTCGTATGAATAGCCTACGGCGGATTTCCCCCCCCCCCCCAAATTCGCGGTGCTCTCTGCTAGACAACGAACGAGGCCCTTACGACCGAGCAATGGCGGTATTATAACCATACGCCTAGCAGGCTCTTGCTAAACCTCGCCACTTCGCTTTTGTCTATTGCTTAAACTAGCTGCTTGGATTCAATTCCGCTTTCAGCTCAACAACTTAAGTGCGGTGCCGGTCCCGGGTAAAGAGGGAGGGCACTAGGGCGGAGGGATGGGGTGAACGGTATTTCAAATCATCACTTGGTATGCCGTGCACAACAAGCGAATTTGCTACCGAAGGCGACGGCGGAGTGGAGTCCCAGGCTCTGTCGGCCGCTGCTGCTACTGGGGCCTCACCTGCGGCGAAGGAGACGGCTGTGCGAAAAGATGGATCTGGGCCAGCGCAGAAGAGGAAGCGCCCTGGACAATACAAAAGGAAGATGCTGCGACTTCGCCAGGAGGAAGCGCGCTCGGAAGCTGTGTTGGGCGCGGCAGGTACTGGGCGATGTGTCAGCGGGGCTTCAACGCCTAGCTACACCTTGCCACACAAATCCAGTGGCAAAAACCATCGCAAAAAGCAATCCGCCTAGCTAAAAGAGGAAGCTGAAAGGGTAGATGCCATCAACCCTACCTTGGTAGGCATCGCAAACTTGTCTGGGGTGACGGAACTTGCGCTGGCTGTCGTGGCGTGCATGGACCGAATAAACCCAGGTAACACAGTAGGTGCAGTCGTTGACGGGGTGCCGGGCCCGAGCTCAGCGGTGACGCCCTCCCATTCGGTCCTTCCCGTCAGGGATAGTGTGCCGGGCGGATGTGTGGCTGGATCCAAAGATGCGACGGACCGCAAACCAAGCCAACGAGTGCAGTTAATGTACAATACGCCAAATGCCGAAATTATAAAAGACCTCGTAATGAAGAAAACAAAGGAGGATAAGCCGACGACATCACAAGAGGTTACAAAAGGTGGTGGCGGGGTCCAGCTCCCAAGTGTGCCTCTGCAGACACCCTTCCATCTGGACAGGGTCGTCGGCGGGGTGCGCAAGGGATGCGGCGGTACCTCAACCACACCGATTAGGACCGAAGTGATGTTTGAGGCTAAGGAAAGAACCAGTTCTGACGTGGAAGTACCACGGGCAATTAAACGTCAACGAAGTTCTGACCAGGTGTCACCGAGCCTCGCCGCAACAGACAAAAACTTTGCCTGGCTAGCGGGTCCACTGATGACATTGCGGGGTTAGGTGAAACCGCCGGAAGTATAATCGGAGGAGAGGGACAGCAGGAAGTGTCGTATGCCAGTGCTGTCAAACGGTACCGCGTGGTTGTACAAGACCGAAACATCATGACAATCCTAAAGCTACTCTGCTCCGTAAGTTCATTGATACATCGCAATACGTGCTTTTTAAAGCGAATAGGGCGGCTGCCAATAACAAAAGACGGCTACCGGTGTTTGGACAGCGCCTGGCCAGGCTGCTTCACGGATGCCTAAAAATAACACCTTGTGACGACTCCTCACTTGCGTGGCTTATCTCGACTCTCGAAAAGATGCCGCCTTTGTGGTAAGGTTCCGGGGGTTTCCAAGTCATACCCGAAAGTGAGTTGCCTAGGTACCACATAGGGATCATATACGTACCGGACTTCAATGAAGAAAGGTATGACCTTGAGAGATGGCCGTTCATCTAGAGATATTTTTTTTGGGAATTGAACAGATCCTACAACATAGAAGGCTGGCCGGTCTTCAAACATTTTGTACGACAGAAAGGCCAGACCTTCAATCACATTCTCGTGATGGGTATTCTGGGAGTAGATATAGCACAACTAAAGAAAACAAACAACCGCCTGCACTACAGTACTGGTTCGGTGTACGTAAAAGTTAAAGAGAACAAGATCGGGGTACAGCCAGACCAAAGACAGCGTCTAAGAGGGTCACCAGCGCCGCAAAAAGCGGCGAAGGCACTTCCTCTGCGGCTGTAACCAGTGCGGAAGCGGTACCCCCAGAAGATAAGGACTGGACTAGGGAGAAGGTCGACCGTCTTCTAGAAGTGGATGACGAGGGCGAGGAGGATTTCACAGGCGATATTATGGGCCTGACAATCTCTCGGGCCTCGCCCCTGTACATGAACACGGAGCGGGAGGGCGCTGACTCTGTCCATTCCCTAGACAACTAAAGTAGTTTAGGAGTAAAATCACTTTTTTGTTTTAAAAATGGCTCTAAAGAATACAAATAATAATAAAGATAAAACCAACAATCATAACTACAATACAGCTAGGGATTCGGAATCTCTAGGAAATGAGAACACAATCTCAATACATATTATACAAACTAACGTCCAACACAGTATCACAGGCTCCAACACCCTGCGAAGGATGCTATAGGAACAATCCAACACTGCACGATAGCACTGGTGCAGGAACCATACCTTTACAAGGTAAAGGGTAAAGGGTTTACAGCCCTTAAGGGCAAACGTTTTCGCGGCTCCAACTCAAAATAAAACGCGTACCTTTATATTTGTACCCAAACATCTAAAAGCGTCGTTAGTAGCACACCTGTGTACAGATGACCTAACGGTAGTAAGACTGGACACGGGCCTGCGAGATGGGCTCAGCTCCATCTTCCTGGCCTCAGCATATTTCGATGGAGAACTGCGCCACCACCTGAACTAGAAGAATTAATACAGTTCTGCGACACCAACAACATAGAATGTGTCATCGGCTGTGATGCAAACGCACACTGTAATTGTGGGGCTGCACTGACACAAACGAGGGGGAAAGATGTGTTAGACTTTGCCCTCAGACACAACCTCAACATCTTAAATAAAGGAGCGGAGGCATATATATCATGGCAGCAACATGCGTAATTGCCGAATTAATTAGCGATTGGCGTGTAGCGACTAGAGATGGTCGTTTTTGTAAAAACGTTTCTAGGCATCGATGCCAGGTTACGATGCCGGCATCCGATGCCGAATGTATTGAAAAACGGATGCCAGCGACACCCGATGCGAGTAACGCCAGTTGACCGGCAACGGAAAAACGCACGGTGGCGCCAGCGCACGGCTTGGTGGCATCGACACCACAACCGAACGAAGACTGGCTCGAAGTGTAGCTTGCTCTCTCACTCTCGCTGCACTTGGAGAATGTGCGAGGAAGACGCGGCAAACGCTTGCGGAGTTATCATTACATTACTAGAAGCGACATCAGGTAGGCGCAAGTGTACTACTACAAGACTACAACAGTATCTATCTACCTACTACGAATTTCAAAAAATTAGTTTTTTTGCCTTTAAATAAAAGTTTTAAATCATGTAATGACTGTAATGTAGACCATTTTTCAGTGTATCTGTATAATATGTAGATATGATAACTTATGTTCTGTAGCATAATTTAATATTTCTCACAAATATCGATGGGATAGGAACTACATAAAATGTGACACGTTTTTTTCTATATTCTCAAGCCCCAATCTGCTTTACAAGGTAGATGAATATATTATTAAATATATATTTTTTAAAGGGCGCTCATGTCTCTTCTTGTGAACGCGACATTTACGGTGGTCCAGATGTACAGATATTGGTGAGAATAGCGCCACTACTTGATAAGGTTAAGTTTGTTTATGTTTAATTTTTTTAATTAGGTCTGAAATTTTAAGTACCTATGCTTGGTTGTGCAAGTTGACAGTTCTGTGCTTCTCTGTGTTACGTCATCTTTTCTATCACATCACACGTAGGTACACATACCTACGTCTGTGATCATGCCACGACGGGAAAGACCAGCAAATCCTTATTGCCACCACTTCGATAAAAAAGATGACACAATAGGGATTTGTAAATACTGTAGCCAGTATATCAGATACAAATCGATGATAAGAAACTTAAGGTCTCACTTAAAAAAAAGCACCCACATACTTATTCTATATTCTGTTAAACTTAAATGATACTACGATAATTCCACCACCACCGCTATCACAACGACCGCTACCACAACCTTCACAACCACAAGAAAGTACAAAGTGATGGTTGTATTTGAAAAACAAAAACGTTTTTGAGCAACGATGCGTCGTCGTAACGTTAAAGGTATCTAATTATTAACGAATAGCCAACCAAAGTTATCATATGGCACCGTTACAGGCAGTTATTTGATCAAGTCACATCGACAGTTGACCGGCATCGATGCCGAAAAAAACGATGCCGGCAACGGATGCGGCTTAGATAATAACGATGCGCATCGATGACAAAATTTAACGAAAACGCCCATCTCTAGTAGCGACGGATGAATATTCTGGCTCAGACCATCAAAGGATAAGGTTCAGCCTGAAGATCAGTAAATGTAAGCCACGGACTTACAGAAATCCGAAAAAGACTGACAAATGTCTTTTCTCAGAAGCACTCGAAAAAATCATGCTTGAAAATACCGAGGCAACCGATGAAAAAGAGAAACGGTAGAGATTCTATCCCAAAACTATAATTAAAAGCTTCACATCTTCATGTCCTCTAAGGACCGAAAACACCAATACTTTGAACAACAAAGATAGATGGTGGAAATAAGAACTCGGCAAACTGAGAAAGAAAGCCAGACACCATTTTAACAGAGCTATGAACACTAACCAAGACCAGGACTGGCAGGAATATAAAAAATCTCGACATATGTTGAAAATAGAAACATATGGCGGAAATATAGCAGCTCAATCCAATCGGAAAGTGAGACTGCTAGGCTAAGAAAACGACTATCCAAAAATTCTCAAACTAAACTGGGAACGTCATAGAAACCTGACGGATCGTTCACCAAATCCGAACAGGAACTATTTGAACTACTTCTACAAACCCACTATCCAGACTGTCGACTAGCGTCGGAAGAAGGGTGGGAAAGCCAAACACACCAGAAACGTAGTAGGGAAGACTGGGACTTTGCATCATCTATAGTCACTCATGAGTCATGAGTCATGAGGCGTTGGCCTAGGCGATTAGTACATTCCAACCTTTCAAGGCTGCAGGACCTGATGCAATTTTTCCGGCTCTTCTACAGTGGAGCAAGAGTAAAATAAAAACACACCTCACAGCCTTATATAAGAGCTGTCTCGCGTGGAAGTATTTTCCTAAATCATGGAGGGAAGTGACAGTAGTATTCTTATCTAACCCAGGCAAATCAGACTACACAAACCCAAAGTCATTTAGGCCTATTAGCCTTACCTCCTTCCTAAAAACGCTAGAAAGACTATGTGACAAGTATATTCGAAATGGACCGCTAAGGGACAATCCAGTTAACGAAAACCAACACGCTTACCAATCGGGCAAATCAGGCATCAGGTAGTCCACAAAATTGAAAGCGCATTAGAAAACAAACAATCATGTTTGGTAACCTTCATTGATATTGAAGGAGCTTTCGACAAAACGACCTTTCCGAGTACAGAGGAAGGACTAAGGCGACATAATGTCGACGACAGAGTCAATGGATGGATCACTAAAATGCTGTCAAGTAGAGTAGCCAACATAGAATCCTCGAAAGAGTCTCGCTGCGACTCACGAGAGGATACCCGCAGGGAGGGGTAGTATCTCCTCTTCTATAGGTAATTGTAGCAGATGCGTTGATCGGGGTTCTAAACAAAGAAGGTATAACTACCGTCGAATACGCAGACGATTTAGCAATCGTGGTCTCAGGACTCCGCGAATCGACTTTATGTGAAAAAATGCAAAAGGCACTCAAAATACTCGAAAAGTTTTGTGGTAATCGAGAATTCTCCGCTAATCCAAACAAAACAGAGATGGTGTTATTCGCGCGAAAAACCAAAATACCAAAGTTAAAACTCCCACCTTATTTGGAACGCAATTGACGTTTAGTAAGGAAGTAAAGTACCTTGGTATCTGGTTGGACAGTAAGCTAGTGGGGAAAACAACTGGATCACGTAACCACAAAGGCTACAAATATATTATGGCAGTGCACCAAGGCCGTAAGTAGATACTGGGGACTTAAACCAAAACTGTGTCGATGGATGTACACAGTAATAGTTCGACCATGACTCACCTACGGCTGCGTAGTGTGGTGGCCTAGAACTAATCTAGTAACCACAATCTCTGAATTGCAAAAGATGCAATGTTTAGCATGTTCATTAATCAGCGGTTGTGTAAAATCTACACCGTCCGAAGCACTGGACATAATACTTGGCCTGCCACCACTCCATCTCTACCTCTCTACATACAACAAGAGGCGATGGCAGCAGCACTAACAATTAAATCGACAGATCAATGGAAAGGTTCAGGGATTCAAACAATACACTGTAAGATCCTAGATCGTGCGAAGATAATTATCCTAGAGGTATGCCATGGCATACCGTATGGCAAGCACATATTTAGATGGGAAGAATTATGGGTTGGTTACAGAGGATCATTCCTAAACAGACGCTGCTGATAAAAGCACAACTGCATGCTACATTTTCACAGATGGTGCTAAAAATAGCATGGGAGTTGGATGAGGGTACCACTCGCCAGAGACCTGGTAGAATCGCTAGCCCTAAATAAAACCACAAGAGTACTGCAAGCGGAAGCTGTGAGCATCCTGTTAGCAGTTAAATTAGTCCTTAAAAAGAAACACACAGCAAAACAATGGGGAACTCACTGGAACTTAAGTTCATAACGGACATTGCAGCCACCATTTAAGCATTACGAAAACCCACAACCAGGTCAAGAGTGATTGCGGAGTGCCACTCTATGCTACAGCGGCTCGCACTCACTCATACTGTCACAGTTGAGTGGACAAAAAGCCACGGCGTTTGCCCTGGAAATACAAAAGCGGACACGCTTGCCAAAGAAGGTGCAAAGAAGTATATATTTTTTTTATAGCATAGAGTGACGAGACGAGCAGATCATGTGCCTGATGGTAAGCAACATGCCTGCCACATAACAGCACAGTAACACGCAGCTATTGGAACATGATAGTCCAAATCATTACCTAGCACTGCACTGCGCTCGTCACCCAGAGATCTAAGATATTATGTCTCTAGGCCCTGTAATTTATCTGGAATCATTGCCCTTCAAACCGGAACACAGTAATGTTTGCACATTACTGCTTGGCGGTAGAATATTTGGCAAAGGTGTGGTACTTCCCCAGGCGGACTCTGCTAAGAGTCCTACCACTACTAAAATCATATATATCAGGGCAAACATAGCAAGGCTATGTAAGCCAACTGCTTCAGAAACACGGAATCTGCTATGTCTACACATAGAAAAAGAACAGCAAAAACTATGGGATAAATCTACTAAATGCAAACACACAAGAACTGTGTTTCTGCTCATAGAAAGAAAAATAACAAATAAGCTGCTAGATCTGACAAGATCTGATCATCGTCTGATGATAGGTTTAATCACAGGTCACTGTGAGCTGAACTATCATCTCCACAAAATAGAATCTACAGACAGCCCCCTATACAGGGGCTGTTTGCAGGAGAATGAAACTGTCGAACATGTGCTATTGCGCTGTGAAGCCACAGAAAGTATTAGTTCAAGATCGGGAGTACTTGAAGGAACTCTAAATCAATGACGTGAACGCATTACGTCTGACGAAACGGAACTGGAACTGATATGCCAACGACCCAAGACCGTCCTCCGCTATTTTAAGGAGCTCAGTTGGTTTGGGTAGGCTGGCAGGGGGGAAGTGCACAATACGCCCCTAGCGGGACGTCAGTGCAGGCCAATCACCCCTCCCCCCCCCTGAATTAGAATTTAGCTCTTACTAGCTAGAAGAGGCTATCACGAGCCTTGGGGATTAAATACTCCCAAAAAGTGTGACCATGATACCTTGGGAAGTGTCACGAGAACTCTCCCAACCTTCTTTTGTAATGGAATATGAACGATAATAATGAGATTGATTTGTCATGCGATCCGGCCAACACCCGGCGCTCACAGGTTACCGGGCCTGTGGGTGTAAAATTGGTTACCGAAGACCACGTAGGAGTGGATGACCAGGCTCCTGCAATGGGAAATGCTACTGGCAGCAGTATCAACAATATTAAAAAATCCAACAGGCATTTGAACCCAGCCTATGTATCACAAGACCTAGGGCTTCATCTTTCAAAAAGAGAAAGATCTGTGATATCACATCTCTAGCAGGAGTAAAAACTTCTAATAGTTTCAGTAATCTTCCAGTGGACCTCATCGAGAAAGACAGTCAGTAAACCTCCCCCAATAATTCTGTATGGATTAGAAGATGTTGGAAAACTCACAGGTTTATTAAAAACAGTTGCAGATGAACATTTCACCTACAAAATAGTTAACCGGAACCAGATAAGAATTAACTGTAGAGAGGTGGAAGTTTAGAAAAAACTTATCTCACTTGTACGAGAAAAAGGACTTATCAGTCAGACCTTTAATAGGAAAGATCAAAGGAACTACAGGATAGTCATAAAAAATCTCCACCATTCTACCCCAATAAGTGCAATAATAGAAGCCATCGAAAACACTGGTAATATGGTATCTGGTGAAGTCATCAATGCGAAATACGGCTCCGAGAAAAAAGCAACCTCTACATTCTTCGTCAACATCCTGCCAAGCCCTAATAACAAAAAAGTGAAAGACATAAAATATATTTATCATCAATCCATCCAAATAGAAGATCCTAAGAAAAGCAACATTATAGTACAGTGCCAGAGGTGTCAACAATATGGTCATCCGAAAAACTACTGCACGCGACCCTACCGTTGCGTCAAATGTGCAAAACCACACAAAACCTTGGATTGCACCAAACGCGACAGGAATACTCCTGCCCAATGTGATTTATGCCCTGGCGGTATAACCATACGACTAGCAGGCTCTTGCTAGCTAGAAGAGGCTATCACGAGCCTTGGAGATAAAATACTCCCAATAAGTGTGGCCATGATACCTTGGGAAAGTGTCACGAGAACTCTCCCAATATTTTGTAATGGAATATGAACGATAATAATGAGATTGATTTGTCATGCGATCCGGCCAACACCCGGCGCTCACAGGTTACCAGGCCTGTGGGTGTGAAATTGGTTACTGAAGGCCGTGTAGGAGTGGATGACCAGGCTCCTGCGATGGGAAATGCTACTGGCAGCAGTATCAATAATAAAAAAAAAACAACAGGCATTTAACCTAGCCTATTTATCACAAGACCTAGGGCTTCATCTTTAGATAAAAACACTCCCATACAAGCACAAAAAATGAAGAGCTCCCAAATCTAGAACTTAGAATAAATACAGATTCAACCACTGAATTAAGTCCGCAACGTGTACCAACACAAAATAAGAAAAAGAGAAAGATCTGTGATACCACATCTCCAGCAAGAGTAAAATCTTTCAACAGTTTCAGTGATCTTCCAGTGGACCTCACCGAGAATAATGACGAGAACTCTACAAAGAAAGTCAGTAAACCTCCCCCAATAATTCTGTATGGAGTAGAAGATGTTGGAAAACTCACAGATTTATTCAAAACAGTTGCAGAAGGAGAACATTTCACCTACAAAATAGTTAACCGGAAGCAGATGAGAATTAACTGTAGAGAGGTGGAAGTTTAGATCAAACTTATCTCACTTGTACGAGAAAAAGGACTTATCAGTCAGACCTTTAATAGGAAAGATCAAAGGAACTACAGGATAGTCATAAAAAATCTCCACCATTCTACCCCAATAAGTGCAATAATAGAAGCCATCGAAAACACTGGTAATATGGTATCTGGTGAAGTCATCAATGCGAAATACGGCCCCGAGAAAAAAGCAACCTCTACATTCTTCGTCAACATCCTGCCAAGCCCTAATAACAAAAAAGTGAAAGACATAAAATATATTTATCATCAATCCATTCAAATAGAAGATCCTAAGAAGAGCAACATTATAGTACAGTGCCAGAGGTGTCAACAATATGGTCATACGAAAAACTACTGCACGCGGTTTTACACATTTGACGCAACAGTCCTTACCGTTGCGTCAAATGTGCAAAAACACACAAAACCTTGGATTGCACCAAACGTGACAGGAATACTCCTGCCTAATGTACTTTATGTCTTGGTACCCACCCTGCAAACTATAAGGGATGTAAGGTTTATCAAGAAATCCTAGCTCGTAAAAACTCAACTTTACCACCAAAAATAAACACACTTACAACCGAAACTGAAAACTGGCGTGATAAGTAGAACTGGAACGTCTTTAGGACAGATTAGTGCTGACGAAAACAACAAAACTAATGCATGGTCTAATTACCCACCACTCACGACAGGAAAAAGAACGCTGCAACTGAATAGCCAGAACTATCCTAAGTGTCTTAAAAGACCTGACATCTTGAGGTTACAGGACAGAGAATAGCCTCACTGGAAAAAGAGGAGTGTCCTCACTGGAGGGCACACTCGCAAAGTTAGCCACCCACAGCTCATCCGCTTAAAGTCTTTGGACTGATTGCAGATTTATAAACAGAAAAAAAAATGCGCTTTACGCCACGCCTGTTAAGATATAGATTCCATTGGCAACGTAAATTAGCAGGCCACTCGCTGACAGTCGTCTGCTAACTTATGTAGCCAATGTAATCTATATCTTAATAAGCATGGCATGCAGCATATATTTGAGTGTATTTTATTTGTCGGGTGGCAGCAGAGTTGTATAATTGGGCGACGTCCTTAAGTCTCAAACTGGGTTTTACATTTATACATGTACACCACGATATCAGGCTTTGCTCACATTTCCGTGCAACTAATTTCATCATGAGAATAAGCATGATGACTAGAAAATAAAATTAGTCCGACGGTTAGATTATAAAAATTTAGTACGTGTATTTTTACAAATAAAACAATAACGATGATACAGTGCTCAGAAGTTTCTAGTGACGTCACTTCATTGTACGATTTTTGCGAAGATGTGACGTAACAATCCCCCACTCCTGAAGTTTGATTATCTACATTTTTATAGGTTATTAATTATTTGATAAAACATAAAATAGATGCCCCTTAATTCTTCATAATCTACCAGACGGACTAATTAGAATGGTATATTTTGACCTAGTCATCATACTAATTCAGCAATTTTGCAGCCACAATTCAAAACGACAAATCAATAAATAAGAAATCACTTTCTTAAAAAACAGAGCAATACATTTAAATGCTTATTTTACTAATTTTAGAACGCGGCTCACAGCTTATTATACATGTAACACAGCACACTTTTACCATATATTAGGGTAACTAAGGGATCCCGGATATATACCCACGAAACTGTTACCTAGAGGCCCGCAACAAATCTTTGTCTGCAAGACGCACATTTGACATTTACATACTCTAAACCACACCATCAGTTGAACATAATTATGCAAAACTATATTTAGATGTACAAATTATTTGTATTACTAGCGGCCCGTCCCAACTTCGCTATGATATTGCAATGTAAAGACTATTAATCGACATAAAAACTATAATCATCTCAAGTCGGACCCAATTACACATAAATGGCCACTTTGGAGAATATTTGTTGACTTGGTGGAGAGTTTATTGGGAACAAATACAAATTACATATTACTAAATCACTCATGTGCATACCACAAGCAAAGATCTTGTTTCAAGTTTTCAGCTATGCTCTACGCATTCGCGACATTTTTGATTTTGAAAATAAAAAGAGAGCAGTCAAATGAGATTCACAACTAAATTCCCAGATATTAAACATCGTCAACTTTTTTTTTGTCAAATACCAATTTATTAAATAGTCGTAGACGAGTTGTGAGATCCACCAATGTAGTCATTACATCAAGCTACTGAAAGTAGATAATTTTCAACCAACTTTTCACGAGACTAGCATAGTCTTATATCGATTTTTTTCGTTCCTGCGGGTTACTATTGCATTACTGTCCAATTCTGTACAGATTTAGTTAATAATTGCGTAGTACAATCTTTCCGACAAAGAACTGGAGTAGTTGCCATTCTTAAACAACTATAATACGACCAACTTATATGTAGAATGTAGCGATGACGCCACGATCGAAAAGTGTTAACCTACCTTGAAAACCTATTACAAAATTAGACAACTTCCGTGTTCTTTAGTACTCGTAACTAGTTCCAGTTTTGGTCGTTCTACAATAAGATTTAGGTATGATATCGTGACCGATGGATGATACTACCAAGGGCAGATCCAGCTTTCGCTCCAGTTTGGTCTAATAGTCGGGGTGAAGTCACAAATGCATTCCTGCATTTTAATTTGTGGTACACCTAGGTACTGTACCGCCATGACCTCGCCTAGATCCGCTCTTGGAAACTACTCGTCTCATTTGATGGACTGTGACAAGGGTACAAAACGTTTAATAATAAATAAAGGTAATAACAGTTTCGCTAGGCGTTCCGGGCCGGGCAACAGGGGGGGGAGTTTGAGGGTAGAGAGGGAGGGGGAGGGTGTAGAGGGGGTTATATGTCGGCGAGTAGTTCCGAGTAGTAGTGTGCGGCGCCGAGGTAGTCGACCAGCCGCCGGGGCAGTGGCAACGCAGGTATCAGGTCGCGCCGCACGTACTTTAATATCACAAATCTGAAAATAGATACAATCAGTTCAATTTAATGTAAATTCTATATAAAGACGGTCAAGGGACTGTCCATTTGACGTTATAGAGAGTTATCTTTAAATGGAATGAACAAAAATCTGTATTAGAAATCAAAAAGACAAAAAAAACAACTCTAATTTGAACGCTTTTGGGAATAGTCTGTTTCCTTTTCGTCTGACGTCTTTTGTTGTGCCAGTAATCTTGTTGTAGTTTTTAACCCTTCACGTGCTTTATGTCAACAATCGTTGCTTAAGGACTGGAGGCCAGACGTGCTTTACGCAACGCATAGTTGCGTAAGCAAAGCTCTCTTATTGGTAGGCGGATTGTGGTTTATATACGTCATAACACGTTATCATGTTGGTACTAGTCTGTTCGGAATTTCAATTACGAGAAATTTAACGCTAACGCAATAGAAATAAAGCTTCATTTGGCCTACAAGAAAAAAAAAACAATGATGCCACCGTGACATTTCTGTGTCGCGGGCTCCGACGCCATTTTTCCCCACAAAGTGATCCGACGCCGACGAGAAACATTCTTTATTTAAATCAGAAAATGAGAAAACGATGAGTATTTTTATTGTTATCTACTAAAAAAAGGACGGTGAGTGTGCTAAAGTTAATATTATGGGTGTGTTGTGTTCTTTTATTAGTGAAAAAACGTAATAACTTTGAAGTGCCGTAAAAAAATAAAGTACTAAAATGGTGGCTTCGTTTCGTTTCGTTCGTTTTTTAATTGTATTTTGAGTTTTATTGGCAATTTCGGTAAATAAATGAATACATGTGGTAGTTAATGTGTATAAGTGCTGGTTAAAATATTTTGTTGTGTGTTTATGTGCGTGTTCTGGTGATAATTATATTGTGACCAAAACTTCTTTGTGACGGCCGTGAAATGCAAACTTTGCATTTCGTGACAGGATTTATTAATGTGGTAAGTACCTAGACATTAACACAGTACTTTAACATAAACTACATTTCAAGGGCTTTCTTGTGATATATAAATGTGTACATATTATTGAGATAAATATCATTATTTATTCACTTTTCCACAACTCCTGCGCATTTCGTTTTTCGTACTCGATCTTACCAGCACGTAGGCCACTTTTAGCGGGAACGTATCGCACGCGCGAAGAGTTAATTGTGTTTTTCGTATCTTACAGTCTACACTCAGTCAGTTGTTTACAAAAGAACAGATAGATTTCTTAGAAACTTTGGTATGCATGAAGCCGACAGTTTATTGTTCAGGATAATTAAGTTACAGAAGAACGTGCACAGCAGCGCAGTTCTTATTAATTTTGGCAAACTTAAATGTAGTTTTTGTTGTTTTATTTTAGACATTTTCGTCGTTATTGAGAGTGCTCGTGATACTATATAGAGCGAATCATTGTATTGGAACTAATTCTCTGGGTTCCTAGGATTGCGGTGCCGTCACATAGCGGACGTAATATTACGGACGTAAAAAAACGGCCGTCTTTACGGTGACGACATGTGGAAAGTTCCACTGCCGCTATATTACGTCGTCAGCCAGCAACCTCAACAAGCAGGAGAGAAAAAGAAGGACCTTGATTTAATCAAGTATGGTATAATATAGCTTTAATCAGTTACTTGGAGGATGAACTATTATAAGAGGAAAATAATCGTAGGGTAGAAGATAATTTATTCAAACCGAGTATAGAAGGCGCATTAGAAATTTTAGTACGTCGTCGCAGCTCCAGTTGGAATTAAAATCCATTCTGTACGTCGTACGGACATCGGTCCAGTCAAAAAAACTCAAAATATATCGATATGGCTTCACCGCTATAATCTTACGTTCGAAAAAAACGTTCACGAACTATTCAACACCGTCAAGACGGCCGTCTTTCAAATAGCGTCACCGCTTCTTTACGTTAAGGCCGGTTTGCATTTTGATTATTGCGAGTGCGAGTGCGATTGCGAGTGACTGATTACTATGCACTCGCAATAATCAATCGTTGTCCACACGTGTTTGCTACCAATCACTCAACACCTGCACTACTCACTCGCATGCGTACTAATCAAAATGAAAGCAGGTCTTTACGTTGTTAATCACCGTCCTCTAACAAACCGCGCCATAGTGTTAACATAGACAACGTTCTCGTGACGTCATTCACCGTTATATTACGTCCGCTATGTGACGGCACCGTAATCCTAGGAACCCAGAGCATAACCAAAGCCTAGTAACTTTGACGCTTTAAGGAGGTTGTCGTTAAATCGATTGACGTTACTTGGAGTTTACACTGTATCACATTATCTTACTAATATTATTAGAAACGTCACGCGTACTTTCCGTTCCCTTTTTTACGGGCTTCAGTGTACCCTATGTGCTATTCCGGACTATAATACTAATCTAACTGTATTCCATATTTCATTTCAACACTTAGACGTTACGCCGTGATTGAGCAACATATATTCAATCTTTCGCATTTAGAATATTAGTAGGATCCGCAAGTTTCAATGTTTGTTGCTCATCTCGTCGTAAGCTGAACGGTATTAGTTGACATTTGAAACACTGATAGCTTATAGTCTAGAATATGTATTTTGCTCAATCACGACGGAACAGCTGAACGGTTTGAGATAAAACTTGGAACAGAGAGCTTATAGTCTGGAATAGCACATCGGACTACTTATTATCCCGGAAAAAAGGATAGTTAAGAAACAAATATTAATTTTAGGTAACGTCGAAATATAGCGTCGGATGTTTAGCCAAAACAGATGGTTGAAAATTTGAAACACTGACAGTTCATAGTCTGGAATTGGCTATATTTATCCCGAAAATATTATAAACCTGAAGAATTGAATCTTCGTTGCTCAATCACGTGCTGAACGGCTAAACGAATCGAGTGGAAGTAGTAGTAGAGTAGTTTGTTAAAATACATTTTATATGAATTGAGTATAACTTTAAAATTTAGAATATTGTTTTTAAACTTTCGCGATTTCAACACATAACTTCAACACCTTACAGGACATAATCACATGACAACTGTCATGATCGTGAAACTTTAGAATGGTTCAATAAAGTGGCCAAGTGCGAGTTGGACTCGCCCATGAAGGGTTCCGTTGCAGCAAGTAACATAATATACATAGTACACATAGTTCGTTGTAACTTTCATCAAAGTTTCAATAATAGTGTATTTCTGACGTACTAAAAAAAACTACTCATCAGATCACAGAACAGAAATCAAGTAGAAGGCTCGTAGCTGAATCTCACTAGGAAAACCACCGTATCACGTTTGCACACAAACGTGGTTTTGATATATTTTAAACACATTGAAACAATGCAAGTGATTTGTCCCATAGTGACGAACCTAAAATGATGTATTGCATTTAGTTACGTATTCAAAAATGAACCCTATTGCTAAACACAATAAATCTGTTATTGTCAACTATTCAAAATGTTGTTACGACTTTCTTGGATAACTCAATTTTATCTAATTACAGAAAAAAGTACCGTATCCTGAATGTGACTAAGTCGCTTATTTTGTACCATTATCATGACTTTTAGGGCGTATCGAATACATCAGTGCTACGAACTTTCTAAACTCAACCTTAGTAGAATACAATAAGGTGGTAACTATTATCATCTTTCAAAAATGTAAGTTGTTTTCACTAGTGCGCACTAGATGTCACTAATTGTAAGATTAGTGACATCTAGTGCTCACTAGTTCTGCTACTTCATACTAGATGGCACTTTATGTAATTTATGCAACTATGAACGCTACCTGCTTTAAAATAAGGGATTCGTAAATATAAGCCGGTTGTGCTAATAGTGATAAGACACTGCTGTTACATTTTCATTAAATTATCGATTTTACGTTATTCAGTTTACGTACCTATTGTATAATTTAATCATAATATTATCATTTATTATGATATACGATAATAATTTTAGAAACCTCAACATCATTTTTAAAGACCTATCGATAGACACCCCACACGTGTAGGTTTGATGAAAAAAAGGGGGCAACCCAAATATTTATTTTTTTTACATTTTTTTGTTCAAATCTTAATGCGGTTCACAGAATACATCTACTTACCAAGTTTCAATAGTGTAGTTCTCATAGTTTCGGCAAAAAGTGGCTGTGACATACGGACGGACGGACAGACAGACAGACAGACAGACATGACGAATCTATAAGGGTTCCGTTTTTACGTTTTACGGAACCCTAAAAATGTAGTAACGTCTAACTTTACAACTTAAAACTTGCGACTGTATGTAAGTTCTAAGACAAATTCTATTCATTTGTTTCACTAGTTTACAGTTATTTTTTTCTGCTGCCGCGAAAAATGTTTCGTTGTTAAACCTTCACTTATGATTTGTTTTGTCAAAACTAACCTAAAAATTTTTGAGGGTCGATTCAATTATTTTTTTTGATTTTTTTTTTCACGTGTTGATTCATATCCGGCGCTGAATCTGTATGGGTTCCGCGCCGCTTGACGGGAAGGTAGGTTTAAAAGCAGTGGGAGGATGGGTGTCACCGTGGCCGTTACCTGCACATGTGCTGTAGGCTCTGGACGCGCTTGAACCGCGACACGGGGTAGAGCAGCTGAACGCGCACGGGGCCCAGCACGGGCCGCAGGTTCAGGAAGAAGAGGTAGCGCCCGCTGCGCGACGTCTCCACCGCGTTCTCGATGAACTCGACGATCGTCGCCGCCTTGAACATCGTGCAGCCGCCGAAGCAGAAGTTACCTGACGCGAAACACAATAGGGATGGTCACACTAATAACAAATAAATGTATATTTAGTATTTTTTTTTTTATTCTTCTTGTTCTAGTATAAGCTCACATTATTCCTGAATAAATAAATTATTAGTTACAGTGTATAAATATAATAAATCACAAATTAATGTTAAGTGTTCATTTTATGATAGTTTCTGTTAAAAGTAAAAGTAAAAATTCCCATTTTTACAATTTAATATTGCTTAGTAAATTGATTTAGAAAAAGAACAGCAAAAACTATAGGATAAGTCTACAAAATGCAAACACACAAGGACTGTGTTCCCACTCACAGAAAGTAAATAAGATGCTGGATTTGAAAAGATCTGATCTTTGTCTGATGACTATCATCTCCACAAAATAGGATATACCGACAGCCCCCTATGCAGGAGAATGAAACTGTGGAGCATGTGATTTTGTACTATGAAGCCACAGGAAGTATTACATCAAGTTCGGAACTCCTCGAAGAAACTACAAATCAATTACGTGAATGCATAACGTCTGACGAAATGGGACTGGAACTGGTATGCCAGCAACCCAAGGCTGTTCTCCGCTATTTTAAGGAGCTCGGCTGGTTTGGGTAAGCTGGCCGGGGCGATGTGCACAATACACCCTAAAGTAAACGCCATTAGTTGAGTCAGAAGCAAAACTGATTTTTATTAGATATTGAAGGTACTTAGAAAACACTTTTACAAAAGATATATAATTATAAAAACTGCAGGTAATCAGAATATTAATACACTACATATCTTCCCACATAATTAAAGTCATACACCAATGATATCAGGCCACAGACTTTGATCCGGAGTATTAATTAGTATCTCGTCTGCAGATTCATTATCTCCATCCAAGTCTGGTTGATCCCAAGATAGTCTTCTCTGATTTGTCTCTACCTGTGGCGTAGCTCGCGCCAACATCTGCTCTACATGTCTGTGATGCAATTCTCCACCTTCTGTCCTCATCTTGTATGAGCTGGGGCCCTCTACAGTCTCCACAGTACCTCTCTCCCATTTCTTACCAGGGCCATACTTTTGTATCAAGACTGATTGCCCAATCCGAAAACGTCGAGCTGGTTGGGTGGCTTGTTCTTCTATTTGGGTATCCACCCGTGATGGCAAGTTTTCTGGGTCTAACCTTGATACCGCAGTCCTGTACTTTCGTCCGTTGAGCATCTCTGCCGCACTTATATTGGTTGATTTGTTTGGAACAGTCCTTAAATAAAACAATGCTTTTGCCATCTTCTCACTCCATGGCATCTGTGAGTCCATCCAACTCATCTTTTTCAGTTTATTTTTTAAAGTCTTCTCTCTCTATCTGACCATTGGTTGCTGGGTGATATGGAGGTGAATACAAATGTTTTATGCCATTTCTTTTCAAAAACTAATTGAATTCTTCCGAATTAAATGCTCTGCCGTTGTCGGAAACAAGCACCTCTGGCAAACCTTGACAAGCAAATTTTTTCTCAGCATTGTAATGACAGTCCCGCTACTTACCGATGGTACAATCTCAGCTTCCAGCCACTTGCTGTAGCTGTCAATCGCAACAAAGAAAGTCTTTCCCTGGAATGGCCCTGCAAAATCGACATGTACTCGACTCCATGGCTTTTCTGTAGGCACCCATATCTGTGGAGGACTGTTTCGGACTAATTGGCATTCTTCACATTCTGCTACATTCTCTCTATCTGTTTATCCATGTCAACCCACCAAACATATCCTCTAGCATATGCTTTGGTTTGCACAATGCCTGCATGTTTGTGGTGCATGTAACAGAGCCAGTACTTCCCGTTGTAAGGATGTTGGCACAATGACTTTATTGGACCACAAAATACAGTCCTTACTCTGTGAGAGATCTCTCCGATTACAGTATGGCTGTAACTCACAATTAGAGTTGTGCTGAGGCCATCACCAGGCCCGTAGCTTCTTCGACATCATACACATTTCCAGCTTTTCTCTTGCATGCGGCTGCAATGTCCCCTGTCTTCTTGCAAAAGTAATATTTCGCTGCGGCAAACCGACACCGTTCATCTGCCTTATGTTGCCGACCACAATAACAGCATGACACCGCCTTCACTTTACTGATCTTCATAGGTACAGCAATGTCTGAGTGAGTTTGCTTAGACTCAGCTGCCTCCGGGTACAGATCGGGAAATATCGCTTGGTAGTTCAGACACATCCGTAGTGTCAACTGATAGGTTAAATCCTTTGTTTTAAGCAAATCCCGCCTTCATCGCTTGTCGCGCACCCCTAGCACCAGCCGGTCTCTTAACTGACGTTCCAAATCCACGAAGTTACATTTGGCTCCGATTGTACTTATTGCTCCCACGAAGTCTTGCACGCTTTCACCTTGTAGCTGTGAGCGTTTATAAAACTTCCCAGCTTGCAAAATCTTGCTAACTTTTGGTTCGTAGAATTGGTCAAAAACCTCGATAATACGTGATAAGGTCACCGTCGTAGGGCGGGCGGGAACCAGCAGCGAGGCGATGAGGGCGAACGTGTCCTTCCCACACTGCGGCAGGAACAGGGACCGCGCCCGGTCGGTCGTGAAGTCGTCGTGACCCGCCGCATCCAGTGCACACGCCATACGCTCTTTGTAATCGCACCATTTGTCGATTTTCGGATTAAATTCCCCGGAAAACACAATATTACTACAGCTACATTTGAAGCCCTTCCAAATTTAATAAATTATCCTCGTCGCCAATAAAGTAAACGCCATTAATTGAGTCAGAAGCAAAACTGATTTTTATTAGATATTGAAGGTACTTAGAAAACAGTTTTACAAAAGATATATAATTATAAAAACTGCAGGTAATCAGAATATTAATACACTACACACCCCAAGCGGAACGTCAGTGCAGGTAACCACCACCATGAATTAGAATTAGATGGTCAAGCGCAAAGACTATTCTACGATGGGTCTATACCCATGGTAGTGGTTACCATGGTGGTACCCATGGTGGTTAGGTTAGATTGTAATCTGATGGTTTACACAATTTTACAGTGACATAAAATATGTAATATAAGGCTTTAAGTACATACCCTGATCATGTTCTATCCTAACATGGCGCAGGCCATTGAGCTTGAATGTGAGAGTAAAGATGTAGTGGTCATCACTGCTGTCCCGCACAATGAACGATCCGTCCGGCTCATTGGACAAAATCTTCTCAGCGCCTTCTACAGAGATTGGGCCCCAATACCAGCCATACTGAAAACCAACATTTTTACATTGTGAATAAACCGTATGCCATTAGTTAGTTTGACGGGGCTTTTTCCGCACCTAGACTCATAATTGGGCCATTGCGCGTGACTCTTACTTCCCTTTTCTACTCCAACCAGCCAAGATTATCATAGAAGGCAAGCATCCTATTAAGATTGCGATAGGCATCCGGAAAACCATTGCCATTAAAACTAGAACTCTTTCTTTAAAATGGTGTTACAATAAATAAATAAATAATGGCGGACAATGCACAAACAACACCATCTGACCCCAAACTAAGCAAAGCTTGTACTATGGTGGCCAGATAACTGATATAATATTTAATATAGTTTTAAATACATACTTATATTACATAGAATCAACCAGACATAGTGCAAACATTTGAATTCATCACACAAATATTTGCATTGGGTGGGAATCGAACCCACAACCCTCGGCTTCACAGGCAGAGCTACTGCACAGTAAGCCACAAAGTATGTATTTAAAACTATATAAATATAATATCAGCTATCTGGCCGCTATAATACAAACTTTGCTTAGTTTGGGGTCAGCTGGTGTTGTGTGAATTGTCCACCATAACCACCACCACCACCAATAAAGATATTAACTGCTTGGGAGTGACAAAAAAATTGGCTGTCATAGGGAATGCAGATAAGAGTGAAAACATATAACCAAGGATTTTAGTATTAGGAGCACTAATGTTGCACACACAATACATATATATAGTAGGTGTACTACTATTATGTATGTCAGTCAGGCGAACTCAAAAAGATTTCAGCGAACTTAAAAACGTCTGAAGGCCGATTTACATCAGACGAGCGAATGCTCATTCTATCCCCACTGAATCAAATTCATTTGGTGTAAACAAACGTAGAGCATTCTTTCGTTATTTTGTTTGCATTCGCAAAGATTCTATGGAATATATAATATGGAACACGCTAAGAACGATCTTTCGTTTACACTAAAAGATCGAGAAAGAATGCTCTTGTTCCAGCTCTAGCTCTATGTTCGTTCAGTTTAAATCAGTTTTAACGCATACGCTCTGCTGCTCCGCCGCTGCTCTACGATACGCCGCCCTCCAAGTCGCAAGTCGCCGCAGACATGCATGTCGATGACAAGATAAGATTTTCACTTATTTTTATAATATACAGTGAGGAGACGAGCAGGACCTGCCTGATGGTAAGCAACATGCTTGCCACATAACAGCACAGTAACACACAGCTATTGGAACACGAAGAGTACAAATCATTACCTAGCACTGCACTGGGCTCGTCACCCAGAGATCTAAGATGTTATATCTCTAAGCCCTATAATTTCTCTGGAAACATTGTCCTTCAAACCGGAACACAGTAAAGTATGCACATTACTGCTTGGAGGTAGAATAACTGGCAAGGGTGTGGTACTTCCCCAGACAGATCTGCCAAAAGTCTTACCACTACCAACAGCTACTATGGAGCTGTTCCTCATTGACACAATAATTTTCCAATATGTTAAACAGATTAAGGAAGAAGTTACAACTGCCTGGATTAACTATAATGTAATGGAGTAAGTATAATTGTAGATATTTCTCATCCATAACCAGACCTTGTATTATGAGAACCTGGCAGCTAATACAATACTTATAAAGTAGTATCATAATTACGGGATATTCAATGTGGTTAAATGCGAAGTGAGTCCGTTCAAGCCCTTGGGTAAACATTCACCCACCTGCGGGGCTAGCACGGGGAGTGGACTAATAGTCTTTCCACCATTTTTATCCACCTGTCAGTGGATATAATAATCATTTCCACCTTGCATAGCATGGCAACAGGGGAAAAAGAAAAATGTTTCCACTTGACTTTTGTCGTGGACATTATATCACGCTACTCCCCGCTGTATAGCACGGACTCGGGAAAACGAAGATAAATACTCTTCAATTGACATATGACAGGGGACAAACTATCGTCTGATTTGGAGGTGGGGATATAAGTAAATCTCTCTCAAACATAATGTCGCGAGCATGTTATAATTATATTTTTAGTATATAATTACTCATTTTTATATCTAAATGCGTTCTCTATACTAAGGTATGTGATTTAGATGAGAAAATGTTTTATAGTTGTTTACAAAAATATAAAACCTACATATAAAACCTCAAAACACAGCACAGAAAAAAAAAGTAAAAAGAGCGAACGTTGACAGAAAAACTGATGATTAATACGTCATATTTAGGGTTCCGTAAAACGTAAAAACGGAACCCTTATAGATTCGTCACGTCTGTCTGTCACAGCCACTTTTTGCCGAAACTATGAAAACTACACTGTTGAAACTTGGTAAGTAGATGTATTCTGTGACCCGCATTAAGTTTTTATTTAAAAAAAAATTAGGGTTGCCCCCATACTGAGAAATGAAACTCATCAAACCTACACGTGTCTATCGATAGGTCTTTAAAAATGATATTGAGGTTTCTAATATAATTTTTGTCTACACTGAATAATTTGCGCGAGAGACACTTCCAAAGTGGTAAAATGTGTGCTAACTTCTAAAGTAAGAGAATGAAAAAATATATGATGTACATTACCATGCAAACTACCAACGAAAATTGGTTTGAACTCGATCTGATTTAGTAGTTTTTTTTAGTACCTACGTCATAAATATACTCACTATCAATAAAACTTCGATCAAAGTTACAACGAAGTACAAGAACTATGTGTACTATGTATATTATGTTACTTGCTGCAACGGAACCCTTCATGGACGAGTCCAACTTGCACTTGGCCACTTTATTATTTAATTTTCTTATAACGGCAATACTGAAGTGATAACGCTACTCCCGCCGTATATCCACCGTGGAATAACTATCCACCGGCGAGTCCGTGCTCTGACAGTGGACAAAATAGACAAGGGGGAAAGAGATTATTTCCTTTCCCGGTGGAGTAATTGTCAACTGCCCGTGCTAGCCCCGCTGATGATTGATCTATCCATCAGGTTGGTGAATGTTCACACTATCGATTGCATTCGGTGTTCCCAACAAAGACTTGATGCTTTACCAATGGCAGCTGAACTTAAATCTCAACCATAAACAGTGTAGCACTGCTTTTTACCAGACTGCCAAGGAATTGTAATGATTTTCACGTGTAAACTGACATTTCGTGTGATTTCACTCAAAAATCCTATTGAACTCCGCTTTTTCGCACTCTACTATTACTTTTGGGTTTACTACTGTTACTCAACTCTAATTCAATAAAACATACTCACTGTATTACTTATTTTGTTTGGAACACAAATCAGATGCATATTTTCATTATTAAACAAAGGATTGGAATGGAACTGTACAATTGAGGGAAGATCGGGCTAAGTTCAGAATGATGGTTGCGGTGTCCGGCAGTGGCCTAAGGCCTAAGATGGGGTTGACAATGTTGAAGATTATTAAAGGTACTTACATCCTTAACTTTTTGTATAGAGGTAGCGAAGTCAGCGGTGACGGTATCGTCGTCATGTCGACGCGCGGCCTGCGCCGGCTGCGAGGCGAGCGGGAGGGGAGGCAGAGCGCGCCGCACCGCCGCGGGAACCTCGCCCCCTCGCGCCATCTCGGAGTCTCCGCCCTCTTCGCTCCGCGCACTCGCTCGTTTCCACCGGAACAGATTACAAAAACTCTGTTTTAAATTCATCGACAGAATCCGCACAGGAGACACCTTCACTTTTTGACTCGGAGACCTCTTCACCGACACACTCTTCTCCATCTCCTCCTTTGCCGCACTCTCTTTGTGTTTCTTATTCTTAATATTCATCCCGAAAGAGTTCTTGCTAGATTTCCTATGATTATTATTAGTCTCAATAGATTTAGCATCACTGTCTTTTAAAATTATAGCCGTGTCCTTCCCGACGCGGCGATGGACGCCGACGCCGCTCACTAAAGTACTATTTTTCTTAACGGTAGCTTTACACTCGGAGTCGCTCGAACTCGAGTAGAGCGTGTGGAGGTATTTCCTCATCTCGCGTAAGGTCAAATGGAGGGATTCCGTGTCAGACTCGGTGGCTTTCTTGGTCGAGGAGCCGGGTAGGCTGAGCCTTTTCGTTTTCGAGTCTTTGTGCCTCTCTTTGGACTTGTGAGTCTTGTCGTCGGTGGGTGTGGTTTGGTGGGTGCTCTTGGCCCGTTTTTTGCGGAGCGGTTTCTTGGGTCGGTGGTGCGTTCGCACGGTATCGACGGGGACGGCGTAGATGTCGCTGTCGAAGGGTACGGTGTAGACGTCGGTGATGTGGGTGGGTGCGTGTAGTGCGTCGTGGGAGATGGCCTGGGTGATGAAGCTGGAGTCGTCGGGGAACTGCGGTAGGAGCGAATTGTGGCTGGTGGAGAGACGGGAGCAGAGCGAGGTGCGCGAGGCGGGGCGGTGCGCGCGGCCGGGGCTGAGCGGCAGCAGGCGCGGGCTGTGGAAGCGCCGCAGCCGCCGCTCGTATGGCTCGGGCTGCGGCGCCGGCGGCCGCGCGCGCGCCGGCGACGGCTCCGCCACCACCAGCGCCGGCACGCCGCCGCCGCCCGCCTCGCACGACGGCTCACAGGGTATGTCCTAAAGAACAATTATATGTTATACTGGTAGAAATATTTTATAGTTTTATTTAACTGATAACTAGTCTAGAATTAATTGATTTCTGAATTTTTAGGTTTTCATTGCCCCAAATTCTATAAATATTATAAATTATCAGCGACCCGCCCAGTTCTCATTCCAGTTATTTTCCCATGATAAAAAGCTGGGTTTTTCCAGACAAAAATCCATCTATGTTCTAAGTTTCAACCCAATGCGCTCATAATTCGGACTTGACTGAGCAACCAATGTCAAATTTTTCGCATTTATTATGATAGTAGTAGAAGTTTAGATATTGTTTTCTCAATCGCCTTGTAACAAATGAATGGTGTCACATGTTGAAATTTGAAACTGAAGGTATAGTTGGATGGAGACTTGGGTGGAAGTATTATCCCATATGTGATATGTAACTACATAAACATTGTTATGTTTAGGTGTCTATCTGGTATGGCTTTGTATACCTGGAATTCTGGTGGTGGCTCTATAGTAGTAAGTATGATCTTCCCAGGCCCTTTCTTGACCGTATTGAAGAAGTCTCCACACATGCGTTCCGAGGCTTCAGTTGATTCACAAAGGGAGAGAGATCTTTCGTCGAAGTCGCTTTCCTGCAACTGCATGAACATTGCTGGTAAATTATGGGAACTAGAGTAAGTACGAAAAACTGAATATTAACATACACAGCTGACAGAGCCCTTATTGATTGTAATGAGAAGAAAATAAATGTTTCACAAATGGCACAAGTGTCACTAAAATCTCCATTAAAAAAAGTTGCTATGTTAGTGGATAATAGTGAAGAGTTTAGATTTTGAAACTATATAGCCTGATTTTTCAAAACTTCAATGTTTAAACAGGAATATGATAATTCTATCAGCCAAAATAAGGGTTAGTAGGTTGGTCCAGTATCATTGTAGAATATCGAGGATTTTTATGTATTCTTTCAATAATAGGTTGGCACTTGACACTATATGTTTGAAATAAAGCAGTCTGATTGCATTGTTGCATAATTTCAGGGGAGGTGCCAGTCAAGAATAAACTGTCATCGCTAAAAAAAAATCTTGAAATATACTATGATTTGGTATATTTATTATAATATATTATTATAGTGTAGTGAATCACTTTAAATAATATTTTTTAGAGAACAAATGGTCACACAGCAGCAGCAACTTAACAAAATCACAGTTTCAAGAAATAAAAACATTGCACAAGGGCATATCGCAAAGAAATATTAACATCCAAAGACAAAGAGTAAGATTTTTTATTTTAACCTCTGAAGAGATGGTACATATTACAAAAAATCTATAGTATTTTTCATGATTATTATTTAGTGATTTATGGCATTCGTTCTTTAAAGGATCATCCAAATAAGTGTAGCATAAGCAGGCCACTAAATGTTCCCATAGCTGGGACTCAGAGCTTTCTCTCACAAGCAGAGAGCCAAGACCTTAATCCACCATGTTGGCCCAGTACGGGTCGACAGTTCAAGCATGACCTCGAAAGATTCTAGGAATGTGTAAGTTTCCTCAGAATGTTTTCCTTCCTTGCTAAAGCCAGAGGTGATGACAAACTGGTGTATACCTGCACTTGGAAAAATACTCAAGAGGTGGGATTCGAAGCTATAGCTATTTAATTACAAATCACACATTCTGGCCACTAAGTCACCATGGCATTTTTAAAGGTTTATGGCATATGCAAAGACCCATTTAAATTGTTTTAATTTCTGCATCATAGTACAACAGAAACATGACTTAACATTATGTATAATTATTTTTTTGTCAAAATAATAATTTTAATCAGGAAAAAGCTGTAAGCAACACAACATGCGTTTTGCAAAGGATAACTTATTTGAAAATTCGCTGAAGTTAGAAGAAGAGCATAATCAAAACTAATGAAATAAATTAAAAAGCTTCTAAAAAGCAGGAATCAGCAATTCACTACAGAAAATTGTTAACATATTAACATTTGTGTTGCTACACAAAGCACAGCTCGCGCAGCATAAAAATAAGGGTTTAACCCTTTAAACGGTTTCCGTCCACCAGAGGTCACACGCGTCCTGTTAAATTTAAATCTAAATTCCTGTTGAGGGCCTTTTTCCCTGTCCATAAAGGAGTTAAACAGTTATGTCAAAGGCCACAAGGTTATCGACAATACAGGGCACACCCTCAGGATGATCCTGCAGATCTAACCATTTGGAGTATGGGCTCTGACTGACCAGACAGAGGCAGTAAACTATGGTAAGGTTCTCTTGACTACATCAATTTTGCTGTTCTACATCAAAAGTAAATAGGTACCCTACTTCAACCTCAAGTTTTTCTTTTGGCTTCCATTCGGTAAGGCTACTGTAACTTTGCCAGCATCTAGTATAGCCTACGTCATAGTAAGTAATATATGGCTTCTAACTGCCAGCAGCAAGTTTCTTTTGTATTATGCCTTTTACTTGAGTCTTTCATCTCACGCAACACTATTAACTATGATACTAATAATGATGAATGTAATGTAATTCATTCTAATTGAGTTTTGTATGAATGGCTAGAAATAAATGTTACCAGGGACATGATTTTTTTACTATTCTAGGTTAACACTTGACTCACTATATCGCTTGATGTTAAGCGACGATGTGGTGCAATACGGAGCATGGCTACCTAGAAAAAACCAATTCGCTTTCAATGTATTAACAAAGTTTGTATAAATCCTTCTCCATCAAAGCATCCATCGTCAACATCATCACAATATACCAATTTGCAACAATTTAAATTGATTTGTTCAAGTAAACCAGTGTGAACGCCAGGTCTTTTAGTCGTAAATATAATTATTTAGAGTTACAGTATCACATTTATACAGAATATTTGAAAATAAAGGATAAATTTTAGCCCAAGTTGCTGAAATTGCTGAAGCGACTAGACAGAAGTTAAATAAGACGGATGTCTTTCCAGACGGTATGAGTAACGCTTTGATCGTCGCTGCAAGATACGTACGCTATTTAGACGTCATTGAGTTAAAGTTATTGTAATCCGCATATTTGAGGAGATGTAGTGACGTACAAGTAATGGCAAAAGCTTACTTCGGATGCTACGTGATGCCATCCGCTCGCAGAATCACTTGAGAAAGAGCCACTCGTGATGAGGAGGCCACTGTCTTCACTCAACGGCGGCCCCTCCGATAGCGTCGAGAAAGGGGGCGACTCCATCATCCCAACGACACAAACACGGGAATCTTAGCCTCTAGCAGCATAGAAAGAACCTGTTACTAAAACATTTTTGCACCAAAATGAGGAAAATTCATTGAAATTTTGTGATTCTTTCTCGATTTTTTTTTACATAGATTACCTTTTTGGCTTTTGGTCGTTTTGCAAAAGTGTTCCGTAATACTCATTCACATATCAGTGTAACGTACTCTCACAAACTAGGTAGAGAGATTATTTCGTAGTCTGTTTATTACAATCATCGTATGGGTGGATTAGCGGACTATTTAATTTCACTCGAAAGTTTTGTAAACTACGCAGCATAAAGTTAAACAATATTGTTTCTTAGTTTATTATTCGATCAATCATTTTATATTTCACAAATAATTCGATTTTTAATGTGGTCCCATAAGAAATCGGAACGGCATTGTATTTAAATTGAAACGGAAGGCTAATTCGGAACATTTTACTTCCTCTTTGTCAATGTCATTCGCGATTAAAACATTTTTTTGGCTCCACATCTTCTTATATATTTAACCCTGAAGTTGGTACCTTGGTGCGAGTACTATACATTACGCATGAACGTTTATAAAAACGTTTTCTTTTTTAGGGTTCCGTAAAACGTAAAAACGGAACCCTTATAGATTCGTCATGTCTGTCTGTCTGTCTGTATGTCTGTCTGTCTGTCTGTCTGTCCGTCCGTATGTCACAGCCACTTTTTGCCGAAACTATGAGAACTACACTGTTGAAACTTGGTAAGTAGATGTATTCTGTGAACCGCATTAAGATTTTAACAAAAAAATAAAATAAAAATAAAAATTAGGGTTGCCCCCCATACTGAGAACTGAAACTCAAAATTGTTTTTTTCATGAAACCTACACGTGTGGGGTATCTATCGATAGGTCTTCCAAAATGATGTTGAGGTTTCTAAAATCATTTTCGTATACACTGAATAGTTTGCGCGAGACACACTTCCAAAGTGGTAAAATGTGTCCCCCCCCCCCCCCCCTCTAACTTCTAAAGTAAGGGAATGAAAAATCTAAAGAAAAAATATGATGTACATTACCATGTAAACTACCAACGAAAATTAGTTTGAACTCGATCTGATGGGTAGTTTTATTTTAGTACGTCATAAATACACTATTGTTGAAACTTCGATCAAAGTTACAACGAACTACAAGAACTATGTGTACTATGTTTATTATGTTACTTGCTGCAACGGAAGCCTTCATGGGCGAGTCCAACTCGTACTTGGCCACTTTATTTTATACATCCATGACATGACGTAAAAAAAGACGTTGAAAAATGCATGATTGGGGCAAGTAAATTGGTGTGTATAAATCACTTACGCTACACACAGAGACGCAGTTTATTACCAATTAAACCAACGCAGGAGCTCAGGGCACATCTTTTGGTTTATTTCTTATATCGATGGGTTTATAACCGTAAGCGACAACCGTGCGCGTGCGACAATATTATGAGGAGGTGAGCCGTAATTTTGATTTTTAAAACAATTTTGTGACCTATAAAATGGTGTATACATATAAATTACTCTGAAAAAACAATAAGTATATATTAGTTAAGGATCTAGTCTACTGCAATTCGCAGTCAGTAACACGATTAAATTAATTTCACTCGATAGAAAAAAAATCCAAAGGTACTCCTTTTCATAAAGTTTTTTCAAGATTATACACTAAACTATTAAATTTTTACACAAAATTTTTATACCTACTCAACTAAACCCACTAAAAAGTTATAGATGAATTTTTGAACCGACAAATCTTTAATATTACTATTACTGTGCCACAGTATATCAATATCAGTAGGTATAACTACTGAAGAACGCTATGATCTTGATTTTTGATACCGTTTCCATTGGAATTGCAAGTAAGCACTAGGTAATGCTAATTGTTACGCTGTTTACTTTATTTTGTATGCCAATTAATAGGGCAGCCTCAAAAAACTGACGTGGATAGTGGATACCGTCTCAGTAATAAATTTTCTTATCAGCGGATTCAACGCAAAATATATAAGTAGGTAAGTACCTAAAGGTTAAAATGATCGTCCAAATTAGAGGTTGGGAAAATGCAATAATAAGAGAGCCGTTTAGAAGGCCTTGCCGTCTGCTGTTATGCTTAACGGGTGCTTTAAAACTCCCAAAATAATGACTTCGTCAATCAATCATCAACAGCCTACTAAACGTTCCCACTGCTGGGACTCGGGACCTTCTCTCGCAAGGAGTGAGTTAAGGCCATTATCCACCACGCTGGCCCAGTGCGGGTTGGCGGATGACACATGACTTCGAAAGATTCTAGGTACATGTCGGTTTCCTCACGATGTTTTCCTTCACCGTTTTAAGTTAGCGAAGTGCTTAAGTAGGAGTTAAAATATTGCAAAAAGTTGCGAAGTTCGAAAAAAAATATAAACTTAGAAAGACTTATTCTCAGAAACTATTGGGTGTACAGAGACAATTCTAGTATCATATTGTAGCAAATTTAGTCTACTTTATAAACGTCATATGAAAGTTTTTACAAAAACTAGTCGTTTAGGGTTATAATCGCCAAAATTTGAAAAATAAGCGATTTTTTTCGATTTTTGACAAAGTTGCGTTCGTCGCTCGAGGTCACAAACTTGGGACAATCATTAGGCCAACATCATAAACAAGTCTGCAAAAAATCAGATCTACTTAACGCATACTGTAATGTATAAAGATACTGGAGTAGGTACTAATCACCTACACAAATTGTGTAACGAAATGTTAAATGACGTTTGGCGCTAAATAAAAACATAGGCGTTTTAACCCAGCTTTATTTGTTTTTATTTTACTAATATACGTATTATCAGAAAGGTCGGTTTTTAGATAC
This sequence comes from Ectropis crepuscularia, assembly GCA_963693475.1. Classification (NCBI taxonomy): domain Eukaryota; kingdom Metazoa; phylum Arthropoda; class Insecta; order Lepidoptera; family Geometridae; genus Ectropis; species Ectropis crepuscularia. The sequence continues at coordinate 35,530,307 of OY856338.1, forward strand.
AACAGGCGCATTATGAAATTTAGATTCTCCTTAAAGTCGCTTAAATAAACAGATAAAAGCTATTCTATCCTATCTCCCGACTTACAAATCACATATACTTACCTAGATAAACGACAACTTTCGTGAGTATCGATTAACTTGGTGAAGAGTTCAATGGGAACACAGGACATACAGGGACACTGGATTGATATATATGTATTTAGATATAATATACATTGTCATATAGATAATATACCGGGAAGTGCGTGACTGTTTCACTCACCGCTCATCTTTTTTATCATTGATTTAAATCAAAATATGTGCCCTGAGCGCCTTAAAATTGTAAGCAGACTGTGTCACTGTGTGTCTGACTAAAACGGAAAGAGTGAACTCACTCTTCCCAACGATAACATAATTTCGTGCGTCTGAATTTTGAGGGGGCGCATCCAATGATTTATATCGATGGTTTTCTCATCTTCCTGCCTGCGTCCAACTCGGCGAGGTCGACTGTTTGCATATTTTCTTTTTCCAACTCGCTCCATCGTTCATTATTTCATAATTTACCTCTTTTAACAAACATTATCGTCTTCTAAAATGGTATGTACCTCTAACATTATGCACCTTTTTTGTGGACGCTCGCAGCGTATTAAAGAGTAAGATCCCAGAGCTCCTAGAAGTCACCTATTTTCTGATGAATGAAATATTGACGATTGAGTAGAGTTAGTAAGTACTAAGAACACATAGGTAGGTACTTACTCACTAACTTGCTTAGGCGGGCAATTTTGAGATATGGTGTATGAAGGTGTTTGTAACATTACTTACTTCACGTATTTTCTAATAAGTGATTTTCACGTATGTTGTAGGCAATATCCTTAAAAACAAGGTTCCAATACTCCCAGACATTTTTCGTCAGCTGTTTTGCTTAATAACTCCAAAATATTAATTTAACTTCACTTAAATTCTCATGCTCCATTTGTAAATATGTTCGTCAGACAACTATTTTGTTGCTTTTTACAATAAGATATACCAATCTAAGAGGGCAATCATCCCCTAAACTCAACTATGAGGCATCTGTCTGTAGTTTGAATTTTATAATTTGGTTTTCTTCCGGAAGTTTCATGCAAGTACGTTGCCAAATATTTACTTTCTCTATTGAACGATACTTGCAAAATTCTTTTCATTTGTTCCGAATTTTGTGCATTCTTGATGCATAGCACATTTGTTACTACAATCGCATGACCGTTGCGTGCGAGGGATATGAACAACTTCAAATGCACAGATTACAGAAATTTCTGTAATCTGTGTTCAAATGATGCAAAAATATGCACATTACGCATAGTAATGTATAATATTCGTATTCATTGTATAATATGTAGGTACCTATGTATTTATAACTTTTAAGGTATTATAATATCAGCTATCTGGCTCCCGTAGTTCCAACTTTTGCTTAGTTTCACGGTGGACATAGTTTGAAGGCTTTGTTAGATGGTTAGTAATGTCTACTAATTTTTGAACTGAAAACATCTTTCGGCACACCAGAGACCGATTTTTCGTGTGCTGTGAATTGAATTCTAGCGTCACGGTCGCAAATGATAAGAAATCTTTGGGTAAACTCGGGAACATGGGCATGTTCGTGGCCACGCCCTCCAGTTTTACCCGTGTAGTGTCCAAACAAAGCTTTCTTAGTTAGGTATAATTTTTCACTTCTATCGACAGTTCCTATGACTGCCTATTTTTATTTTATGAAATAGTCTTCTCTGCCTTTTCAACCAAAGCAAAGCGTACGGCCTGGACTATAGGCGTGCTTTAGGCCATAATCAACCGCGCTGGCCAGATGACAGTTGCCGCTTGCCGGAAGACAAACTTGTTTATTTTGTGAAACACGTTTCGAAGAAGACAAGATTTCATCACGCTACCTTGCGCGAAAGAAAACCTAGAACTTAACCTAACCTAGAACCTTTTTTTTATGTGTGGGAAATACATTTACTTATCCCCACCATGCAGAGACATGGTGAGATATGACGGGCTCGACACCATGACGACGACAGACATGGTGTCCCTACCGACTAAAACTCCCACAGATTTCTTCTGCACGGCCAGGGGTCTGGGTCCTAACCTAGAACCTAACCTAACCTAGAACTTATAAAACGATTTTTCTAATCAATGTGATACTGCGATTTGTTCAATAAAATAGCTCACGTTGCCATTTTAGACATTGAGAGGGAAGTGCTGTGAACGTGCTGTTTTATTGTAATTGACAAGAAGGGGAGCTGCGACCTCGAGAGTCGTGCGGTGGGTCTATTACCTGCGCCTTGCGGATACATCCGTCTCCATTAGTTTCTCCCAGTCACTTACCAGCAATGATCGTGATCATCCCAATTAACCTGTAATCACATCTACAAAGATTATGAAACATAATACCTACTTTATAAACTTGAAGCCGACTTTGATCACTCATGGTCGATGAAAGGCTTACTTGTGACGGCTACTTGTGCTATATTTTCTCTTCTCCAAAATATGGCCCGGGGCCTAGGAAATAAATTTGGATTGAAACTTTGGATTTTAAAAAGCCGATTTTGCGTTTGCCAGCCTCCTAACACTATACTTTTCAAACACATCATGCTTCACTCTCGTAAACGGGTGCTGTTTGCGTGAATTGGACGGCTCGTGACAGATACACAGTCAGGAAAATCAAACTTTTCCTCGTGTATTCATAGTAATATATATCATACATACTTACCTACATCTACTTTTTTAATTTGATGGAACGAGCAAGGCGTGTGCCTGGTCCAAAACACCTGCATAACACAATGTCACGCAACTAGGTATTTGATGTTGTGGTTTGTATCCCACTTATATTCATCATCATCATCAACAGCCCCTAAGTGTTCCCACTGCTGGGACTCGGGGGCTTCTCTCGCAAGGAGAGAGTCAAGACCGTAATCCACCACGCTGGCCCAGTGCGGGTTGGTGGATGACACATGACTTCGAAAGAGTCTAGGCACATGTCGGTTTCCTCACGATGTTTTCCTTCACTGGTTTAAGTTAGCGGCATTACGCACATGACTTCGCAAAGAAAGTCAGTGGTACGTGTGGGGCTTGAACCCGGGGTCTCCGGATTCTCCCGACTAGACCAGGCGTACCTAACTTATATATTATAAATGCGAAAACTTGGATGTTCGGAAGTTTGTTGTTCAATCACGACGGAACGACTAAACAGATCCGGTTGAAGTTGATAATATAGGTACACCAGGCATGTAACAGAGGTCATTTTATCGGAACCGAAAGTGGATGAGTCTGAGTTTTAAATTTGATTTATCGGAGTCGGAATCGGAGTCGGAACCGAAGTCGGAGGCATAGGCAGGATCAGAAGTGGTGGCAGGAGAGACATTTTTATAAGGAATATTTTTTTTGCCAAACACGTGGACACGATAAACATTGACGAGCAATTGATTTAAGGGGTTGGGATTTTGTATTTCCATTTAATTTCCACCTCAATAAGGGGTTATCTCAAATATTTTTACACTTTACCTCCGATTAAAACCTCAGTTTTAAAAGTTGCGGAGCCGAAGTTGGAACCGAAGGAGTCATAAGAATCGGAAGTTCCGACTTATCGGAGTCGGAGTCGTAGCTCCGTAACATCCCTGATATACACTTATATTATACTCTGCAATAGAACATAGGCTTTTTATTGCGGGAAAATTACGAGGAAAAACAGGAGCTATACGGGTAAAACCGTGAGACGTTGCTAGCCTATTCATAAAAAGCACGAACGTGATTTTCGTGAAGTCTAATGTTGTCTTATAAAAAAAAATCTGATGACACCAAGTTCGTTCGTTCGTTCGGTCGTCAAGATTCGTTCCTAACGAAGTTCCTTCGGATAATATATAAGCAATTATACTAGCTAAAAATTGCTCAATTTTATGGAACGATCAACAGAAAACTTAAAATAAGCAATAGGTACTGGTCACGGCCAGTTTTTACGCGTCACTTCCGTTATAATTTGCTTACGGTTTTAATCTCATGTTTTTTTTATATAGTGTAGTGACGAGACGAGTAGGACATGAGCCTGATGGGAAACAACATGCCTGCCACATAACAGCACAGTGATGCGCAGCTATTGGAACACGAAGAGCCCAAATTATAACCTAGCACTGCACTGCGCTCGTCACCCAAAGATATTATATCTCTAAGCCCGGTAATTTATCTGGACACATTGCCCTTCAAACCGGAACACAGTAATGTTTGCACATAACTGCTAGGCGGTAGAATAACTGGCAAAAGTGTGGTAGGTACTTCCCCAGGCGGATTCTGCCAAGAGTCCTACCACTACTAAAATTCGTTTCTTTCCGTTCGGTCGCGCATCAAAATGCCTATCTCCTGCAAGCCTGCCGTAAGGAATTTCGTTCCAAAAACCACTTCTGTAAACAAACAATTAGGCACAGACAACAGACATACACATTCTATATACCGTACCATAATCATGTATACCGCGTAGGTATTAGGTACGTTCACGTCACCAGAGCGTGTCAGTCATTAGCTGAATTACCATGTGATTATTAGTCATTTACATCAATTAGCGCCAGCTCTATTAAGCTGCGGCAGACAATAATAGAGGCGACGCTTCATTTGAATACCTACTCATTACGGAGGCACACGTGACGTACATACCTTCATAATGTTTTGAATACAGAATTTGTAGGAACAAAAGACTCATGAAAGACTAGCTTTTACTTAGCAACGAAGTAACCTTGGCGTGGGATTTGATAAAGAAAAAGCAGCCCACAAAATGTTCCCACAGCTGGGACTCAGGGGCCTTGTCTCGCTAGGTGTGAGTCAAAGCCACGACACTGGCCCTGGCGTTGGTAGATGACATGACCTCGAAAGATTCGGGGTACATGTCGGTTTGCTCACAATGTTTTCCTTCACTGTTTTAATTTAGCGGCATTACGGAAATATAGTGGTGCGCGTTGGATTTGAACCCGTTCCGGATCGGCAGTTGGCTTTCTCCAGATTAGACCAGCTGTAACTTTGTTGAAAAACAAAAACAAAAGAACATACGGTAGAATTGAGAACCTCCTCCTTTTTTGAAGATGATAAAGGATATATGTCAGAATGCATAAATAGTAGAGGATTCCAAGTGCGAAAGAACTTCACCCATCTGCTTGCCTAAAAGCATGAGCAACACACTAAATGTTTCCACATTTGAAACTCAAGAGCCTTCTGTTGCAAGTAGAGAGTCAAGGCCGTATTCCACCATCCTGGCTTGACGCGAATTAGTGGATGACGCCAAGCAACATTCTTGAAGCATGCCAGCTTCCTTGCGGTGTTTTCTTTACCCAACAAAGCCAGTGGTGACAAAATTATACCTTTGCTCTTGGAAAAACACTTAGAGGTGCATGCGGGATTCGAACTTACGACCTTGCAATTGTAGCACTAGCATACAATAAAGACAAAGGCACCCACAAAGTTTTACATTTGTATGACAAAATTTCAAGTCGTACTACAACGGCTTCAATCCCAAAATGAACTGACTTGAAAACTTTACTTGCTTGTACTTTTTCTGGAATTATACAACCGGCTCTTCCTTTTTAGGGTTTCGTACCACATAAGAAAAGAACGGAACCCTTGTCAGATCTAGGGAAGGAGGTCACTGCCTAAGAACCTTTCGGCACGTTTCTCGATTGAACCGAAAGTTGGTGCTGAGCCGACCTGACCTATAGGTGCGAGATGTACGCCATACAAGAGCGAATCTGCTCTGACGTGGAAATGGTTTCATATTCCAATAGCAGCTGCTTGATACTATGCTGTTATAGATAGGCATGTGGCTTACCATTGGGAACATGTCCGACGCACCACACTTAACTCAAATAAAATAATAAACAATTCAACTATTGGAATTGTAAACCATCCGTATGTAGAAGGTGAAATCCTTACGAGATAAACATCAGTACAACTGATGGTAGGCACATATCCAGCTCAGTACATTGGGAAGTCCATCACGTTCGGGTACTTGTTATTGCCTCCACGTTGGTAGTATATCACTCAGAGCCTAATGGCGTTGCGAAGACGCAGTAACGCATCGCATAACAAATTTCCACACGCGTCACTTCACTACGTTTTATGATCCATCACACACTCAAATTAGAGGCATTGAATCAAGTCAAGAGGCAGATCAGGCGCTTGATGGTAAACAATACGTTTTACAAGTGATAACTTTAGAGAAAATCCTACGAATTTACGTCACCCACATGCTAAACTAATGTCGGGCGGTGGCGGCAGTGCCGGCGTAGCGTCTGAGATTGGTGACTGAGTATTTTACAAAGGCTGTTATTAAACAAGCTTTTTTTTAAGCGCATTATTCGCCTTATAAAATATTAATTACCTTCTAAATTACTAAGTCAACCACAACCAACGCGCGTCTGAATAATAGTATCTCAGCCAGTAGTTTTCTTCTGTGTAAGCATGGTGGTTATTTTTTAGCATCTAAATTTGTGGCATGCAAATACTAAACTTCTAAAATATTCTAGTAAAAAAAATATTTGCGGATTTATTATTTCCCTTTTACAAATAATAAAGATTTTACGGTTGCCAAAATGCGTAGAAATTACTTAAACAACGTTGATTGCTCTTTGGGTGGAGGAAATCTTAGGGTTCATCACTAACATGTTAAAGTAGCGACGTAGCGTCGGATTGGTTGGAGAGCAGTACAGCTGGAAGTGCGCATTTTTAGACGCTTTTTGGATACGCTGACGATCTGTAGCTATACAGGACGTCTACTCTATTTCTACGAAAAAGTAATTTCGAAAAAAAAACTCGCGACTCTCCTGCTCTCGTTCTATTCCGTTTCATCCAATACAACATTGTTTGACGTGTGAGCCTACTCTAGTTAGACTATACTTAGAACATTTAAACGGACAAAACGACGGATCGAAGTAGAATCGGCGTTGGAAAGTCCGAGTTTTTTTTGAAAAAACGTCCAGGTGACGTATTATAGTGCCGTATTAGTGCTGTTTAATACTAAAAACATAAGTTATAAGTGTTACTATGACTGCCGATTTTTTTGTTTAAGAACCTTATGGCTGTTGGTCTCAGGTAGCTTCTACTGCCGCCTGAACTTTAAACAAGCGCAGAAGATACAGGGCCTATTAATCTTTACTTACGCACAAACATAGATCACACCTGAATGCGGTAAACAACACTACCGTCTATAGTAGCACAGCCCAAGTAGTAAAATGGATATGAAAGCTTTAGGTCAAACACTACATTACTTTCGTAAGTGATCCCAATAATTTCCTTCGACTGGCCTAGTGGCTTAGGTGGTATTTTTACTAAATCTTTACAAAGAATTCTCCACCACTCTATACAAAGTTTCATGCGTCTGAACCAATTTTCAAAACATTTTTTCCAGTCCTCCGCAGACACCTCTTCTACGGCCTTCTCAAACGCACCGACACGACGACAATGAAAAACGACTCGCTAATTCGCTATACCAGCGGCAGATGGTTGCTTTTGAAGGTCCATCATCCATAAAACCAATCGAAGTCGATCAAATGACTCGTCAGGTTTTAAATCACATTTGAAATCGTAAAAAATCATAGCACGAAAATGTTCTCGACGCAGATCCATTTTTTAAAGAAACAAAAAAAATTGGCTCTAAAAAATAAAAATAGGTAAAAAACATTTTAAGTTAAACGGTTTTATGTTAAACATACATTGCAATGTTTAAGATAAATGTACTAAAAACAAAAAAATAATAAAATAGATATAGTCGTGGGAATTATAAACATATGCATAGACTAGACTAAAATAAAACCGTGGGGCACGTCAATTGTCTACAAATTATCGACTTATGTGCGATAGAAGAATCGTTTAATTCGTCGTTAGGCAGTTGGCCCGCAGACGGTGAGGAAATTACTTACTATTTTCTTGCTCATGGAAATCCCAATAGTTATACACTCCATGTAAATAAAAGAGATGTTTCAACTAGTTTATCGTTGGACATTCACACTGCTGGCTGGCGAGGAATCGTTTGATAAAAGTACTACTCGCTCACCACTATGAAACCCTAAAACTCGCTTATAATCGAGCTTGCTAGCTTGTTTCCACATTCTAGCCCTACTTATCACACGTCCATCGTTGTCGGTTGAACAACTGCCTAATTATAGTGTAACATTACAAAACAAACATTTTAATCAACGATTGTAGACAATTGACGTGCCCCACGGTTTTATTTTAGTCTAGTCTATGCATATGTTTATAATTCCCACGACTGTATCTATTTTATTATTTTTTTGGTTTTTAGTACATTTATCTTAAACATTGCAATGTATGTTTAACATAAAACCGTTTAACTTAAAATGTTTTTTACCTATTTTTATTTTCTAGTTTTTAGTTTTTATTTCGCATTCTGTTTAATTCATTTAGTGCTTCATTATTGCAAGGTTTCTTGTCCGTTAGTTTATAGCAGTCCAACTCCTCTATACGTAGTCCCTGCAAAGATCTTACTCTACTAAGAGGCACGTAGGCTTGACCTTCTTCAAACAGTTTCGCACCTAAGTATACGATTTCACCTTAACTTGGGTGGTGTACCGCTAACGACGTATCATTTTTAGCCACCCTAACGCCACACAGTCCTCAACACCATACAACATCTTGACTTGGGTGGTGGATTCAGACTGGATTAATCAGATACCTAAATTACAGATTCAATTTCTAAATTTAAATCTTATTATTATACACCATTTAGTGGCTGCGCCCATCTTAAATATTGAGGTTGTATAGTGCACTGTATTCTTCTTGTCAAGCCCTTTTATTTGATACCCATGTTGATGGGATTGATAAAACCTAAGTTATCCGCCATTTTGTAGAGGCCGCCATCTTGGATTTTAATTTTATATAGTACATTGTATTCTACTGGTTGAGCACTTTCATTTGATACCCATATTGATGGGATTGATAAAACCTACGTTATCCGCCATTTTGTAGCGGCCGCCATCTTGGATTTCAATTTTTTATAGTATATTGTATTCTGCTTGTTGAGCCCTTTCATTTGATACCCATGTTGATGGGATTGATATAACCTACGTTATTCGACATTTTGTAGCGGCCGCTATCTTGGATTTCAATTTTTTATAGTATATTGTATTCTGCTTGTTGAGCCCTTTCATTTGATACCCATATTGATGGGGTTAATAAAACAAAACATAAATTATCCGCCATTTTGTAGCGGCGGCCATCTTGAATTTATAATGATAATGAATAAACATAATTGTATTGTCACCAAAATCCAAAGTGTATACAAAATTTCAGATTAATCGGTTGACAGGAAGAGGGTGAAATTTGAATTACTAAATTTGACCCAAGAATAAATAATAAATAAAACAAACGGGGTGAGCTAAATAAAACCGTTTAATAATAAAACCGTTTAAAAAACCGTTTAAAAATGCGGAGGGAAATTTTAAAACCGAACAAATTTATTTTTACTTTTAAATAATCGAAGTTTTCAAAATAATAACAAGTGGCCAGTGTCTTAAAATACATAAAACTTTTTTTCGCAAAACTTTCTGAGTTACCTGGTATATCGGCCTGCGAAGCCGTAGGTCGTGGTTTCGATTACCACCCAGTTCACGTATTTTTGCGATGGACACAAATAGTTGTACTGTGCCCAGACACAGTACAAATATTTGTGTTTGTTTGTGTTTCTGTGTATTATGAGTATGTAATTACAACTATTGTTGTTGTGAGTTGAAGAAATATAAATATAGGGAAATATTATTTGTGTATTACACAAAATACATCATTATAATCGGCCCACACTCGTCCACTGCTGGACATAGGCCTCTCGAATAATAGTTTGCCACTCAGCCCGATCCTCGGCTATACTTTTCCAACCGCCATCAGCTGCTTTTCGTGTATGTTAATTTATATGATACGTTTTCTATTATTTAGCCTGGAAAGATGTTTGTTATTTGTTTAATCTTATACCGAATCTACACGTACATATTATTATCCAAGTAAATAATTTATCGAGTTATCATTAATGAATGTAGGATTGCATGTCCGTGCATCCGTACCTACGTAGGATCTACGTAGTGAGAAGCAATGCACATACACTGTGTTCCGCTGCTATTAGATTAAATACAACAATTTCCTCAATGAACTGCCCGTTTACTATTAAGTATATCTCATTGGCAACACGCAAACTTTGTCATTCCACTCTCAAGCAAAACAGCAAGCGGGTATAAAAAATAACAAAAATGATTATTATACTATTAACATGGTCTAAACAAAAGTTCATTAAAAAACAAACTGAGTAGCTAAATAGGTACCAGCTGGAGGCTTTAAAATCTATCGAGAAACGTGTCAAAAGGCTCATAATAGGCAAATACACACTTGTTCGAAATAGACTTCAAAGTTTTGAACAAACAACTACAAAACTGATAGCATATTATTAGCTTTTTTAACCGACTTACAAAAAGGACTTCAAGGAGGGTTATCAATTTGACCATCATACATTTTTTTTTGTATGTCGTTACCTGATTTCTCGAGAACGTCCAAACCGATTTCGATGTTTATTTTTTTGTTCGGTTGGGTAGGTATGCTTTCCGAATGGTCCCGTACAAATTTTATCGAAATCGGCCGGATGGTTTTTGAAATATGAACAACAAACTAAAATTTGTCTTCAATTTTGTCGGGATGACATGTTTGTAGATTTCACAAAAGTTTTTGAAAGTATTGTTAAAAACTTGTTTTGCACTAAAAAGGGAAATAAAAGGTTAAAAACCACAAAGCGAAAAATAAGTTAATAAAATTATTATAAGCGTTACTTACTCGTCTATTTGCAGTCGGTTTAATTTTTTGTGTAAAAGGAGTTTATTTTGAGAGAGTTACTAACGTTGCTGTAGGCAGGTAAAATAAGACACGATACAAAATATATTAAAAGTTGACCCCTACAAACTGGCCTCTTTGAGAGGCATGCAATATGTTTGGCAAAACAATTTGTTTTAGTTTTAATGAAATTAACACTAATAGTCTGCTGATAAGTCTTGTTATTCTTCATCTTCTTTTTATTTCTGGCTTCTATTCGGTCGTGCTATACCTATGTGATCTGATTCTGCATATTAATTTGTAGCTTCTATTCGTTTGTGCTATGCATAATACCTATGTTCGTGAGCACAACAATTACGCCAACGTCTTGTGTTTCAGTGGGATGTTGTTTTGGAGTTAGTTCAGTATGCAGTTTGAATCCCAGGTCTTGCAGTAGGTAGTAGATCTTGCAGTTGGTTAATGTAATCCATCTACGCTACGGTCTACCGGAGAGGTTTACCTGTGCAGGTTTGCCTGCGCATGTCAACCGAACATTGGTAGCGTGTATGGGGACGTTCCGGTGTACCGGAGCGGTCTTCAGTTCTTTATGCGATGGCATCGAATGAGGACGATGACGCGCTGGCATTGCTAGCTAGGCCTTGTTTTAATTTTAAAGATGACAAATATAAAAACAGTGACAAGGAAGCGAAAAAAGTGGTGTAAGCATTGGTTATTCAAAAGAAAAACATACAGTTTGATTATGGTAATCTTTGTTTTTAATTTCCCAAAGACATGGATGACTTCTATAAATTGAGATAAAATATTCAAGGATTTTTTTTGTTGAATATGGTGGCGCCATTTTCAATTGCTGTGGCATTCGTGGCAATACGATGCGAGCAACGAGACAACCGTCTGAAAGAAACACTAGAAAACAACTAACGCGACCTGCGCAGGCAAGATTATGTACTCCTACACACGTACAGGTACACCGTAAGGTGTCACTCGAAATAATTGATTTTCGATCTTGCTCCGGTCGCCTGCGCAGGCTCAAAAAACTGCACAGGTCAATTCCCACACACATTCCGGTCTACCTGCGCAGGCATACCTGCACAGGTGGACCTCTCCGGTAGACCGTAGCGTGTATGTCAGCCATAATCCTTGGGGAACACGCATTTGATTCTGTGACGCGTCAGAAACCAGCGGCACGTCATCTCTTCGAGAGCCTATCTCTAGTTAGGGTGCCAGACGGTCCAACGCGACAACGCAACGCGCCCGAGGCTTTCTAGTAGAGACGAGATGCGAGCCAGTTTGTGCCTTCAGACTCGCCCTCGTATCCATTTCTGCCTCAGTGAAGGAAGGAAAAGTCGTCACTCTTTGCTCCTCCGTCTCACATGACCTCTCACTGTAGAGCATTTTCGTTAAGATAACCGGTACGCCGGTAGTGAGAGGTCCGCCCTCACCACCGCGGCTAGGGATAACCACGACTCCGCCTCTGGCCACACCGCACTCTGCTAATCAGAGTGCTCGTGGAGAAGAGTATCAGCCGAGTAACCTTCCCGAGGCTTCCACTTCTTCTACCTAACCTCTACACGTACTGTCCGTACGTCCGTCATCGTTGAAGTTTTCACAGATGATGTATTTCTATTGCCGCTATAAGAACGAATACTAAAAGTAAAATAGAATTAATATTAAAGGGGGGCTCCCATACAACAAACTTGATTTTTTATCGTTTCTTGCTCGATTAGTCCATCCCAAGCAAACTAGATGGCGCCACTAGTAAAAATATAACGCGGTATCGACGTCGTCGTTAGGATCATCAGATAAAATCCAAATTCTAATAAAACTTTTTTGATGAGAGCCCGTCTGTGGAAACTTATATTCTATGTATACGGAATTCGGAATTAAGCCATAGAGGTTTTCGCCGTTTATTTGCTTATGTTACGAAACCTTTCGTGCTTCGGAGAGTCCCACACGCACTTGGCCGGTTTTATTTGTAACTATTCAACTTTTCTGGTCAACAAAATAAAGTGTTTCTGTCTATGTTAAAAGGAAATAAGAAAAGTAGTCTTGTGTCGTTCAATGTTTCCTCATTAATTTCTGCCTAATTGTTTAAGTTTAATTTTAAATTGAAGCCGGGTTTTGTCTTTTTGGATAAAATAAATTATCAAAGAACTTTTCACTTTTGGAATCAAAATATTAATCGTCGCTAATTCCTATAGCTTGTGCACTTACCTAGATAACATCGCTAGTGGGCATCTCTTTGTATCTGAAAAAATATGAATAGCACGCGATGCACTCCACCAACACGAGCATCCTGCTGCGTAAATGATTCCAAAAATATTAATTAATTACTTAAATTAGCAGAGTAAGTGTTGGGAATCAGGGCCTTCTCTTTGAAGTAGAGAATCAAGACTATTCACCACGTAACCCAAGGGTATTTGTATTCATAGGCGGGCTGTTTTCCGCCACTCGACGTCTCGATGCGCCTATTTTGCGTGTGTAGGAAGTAGGCTTCACTCCTGCCATCCCAGCTCCATAAGCATAAGCATAAGCAGATAAGGCCGCCTGTTGTGGCACTAGCTATTATTGTTTTTCTTTGTCTGTATATCTGTTTTCTTTTGGTGTATACAATTAAGAGTATCTATCTATCTCCAGGAGAAAGCCCAGCAGCTTCTTCACATTGCCGCATGCTTCGCGTAACAAAGTGTAAGAGTGTAATCCATGGGTAGGTTTGATCATGCATGTTCTTGAAATATGACTTTCATCCAACACGGTGGTTTCTTCACGATGTTTTCATTGTAAATTTGCAGTTTGCAGAGAGATATTAAATTAAGTCTAGGTATTTAGGTAGGACTCTTAGCAAAGTCCGCCTGGGGAAGTACCACATCTTTACCAGTTATTCTACCGCCAAGCAGTAATGTGCAAACACTACTGTGCTCCGTTTTGAAGGGCTTAGTTTCCAGAGAAACTACAGGGCTTGGATCTCCAAGCCCTGTAATTTCTGAATGTTATATCTATAACATCTAAGATATCTGGGAGACGGGCGCAGTGGCGTACTAGGTAATTATTTGGACTCTTCATGTTCCAATAGCTGCGTGTCACTGTGCTGTTATGTGGCAGGCATGTTGCTTACCATCAGGCACATGTCCTGTTCGTCACGAGACTCATTAAAAAAAAAGTCAAAGGATAACTCACGTGTGGTACGGTTGGTTCTTTTTTTAGTGCATGAGATGTGGTAAGCATTATAAAGCCAAAGTAATGAGTTATACAATACAGTTTTTTCAAAAATTCAATCAATTTAAGTGAAATGTTTATAATTTTTTATTTGGTTATTTATTTGGTTACTTTAACATATTCTAGACTGATATTTTTCCATCCCTTTTTAATGTATTTGTTGACATATTTTATTTAATAAATTGTAGATAATATATTATTCATCCATAAATCAGCATAGTGAAGGTCGTTGTATAGCAGGATCTCCTACTACTAGAAGCGATATAAATGACCAGTGTCCTAGTCGAGCCCCCATTTGCACGGTTAAAGCCCGTACAGTGAAAATCATTATTTAATCATCCGTGTAGAACCAGCATGAAATAACTTTTTCTTTCCACGGAACGCAGCAAAACACATAGGTATAATATTATTATACGGCACTCTCAGACAGTCGGCCGCCGCGAAGATTTAGATTAAGTATCATAATATTGCCAAGCTTAGTAGTGATTATGTGGATAATTATTAATCTGGTACTTAATTAAGACAAAATTACTGCAAATTCACTATTTTATAGGAATGCAAATGTCGAGCATTAACCATCGTGTTATTTCAAATATTCAAAGTAAGGTACCATAATCTGTGGGGTCTACTAATATAAGGAAACCGAATAGCTGTCAAACTTTGAATAAATCAGTCAAATCAGCTCAGAAACAGGAATACACAAATCAGTGTACAAGATTTTAGACGTTTGTGACTTTAATCGAAATCAAAAAAAGAAAATTGCTTTTTTTTTTTTTTTTTTTTTTTTAACTTTTGTAGGTTCACACTTGACCGCCATCTCGCCTGATGTTAAGCGACGATGCGGTCTACGATGGAGCGTGTTTACCTAGAAAAAAACCGATTCACTCTCGATTTGAAGACACAAAGATTGTAACTATCGGGGAAAACCCACTCAGGCAACGTATTCCATAGCCTAGACGTTCTTATCACAAAAGTAGAGTCGAATCTCTTCGTTCGTGTCTTTGGAACATCAACCATGAAACGATGTCGCTTTTTCGAGCTACGAGCATTCCGATAGAAAAAAGGACAAGGTGGTATCAGATCATGCAGATCAGCCGCACACTCTTCGAAGTGTATCCGATAAAAAACCGACAGGCTAGCAATTTTTCGGCGATGTTCAAGTTCGGCGCCATTACTCTGAGAGCTGGTAGCCAATTTTGGGTATTGGAGGCTAGATGAAAGCTCACATACGACTTCTATTATATCCCAACATGGAGGTGTAGACCAATATACTCACTAAATATAATATAATAAAATATATAATACCAATGTACTCACCTGGCTGGTGAGTAGCGAGGCAAAACGAATCCCTCAAACCCTCACCAAAACAGGACGTGCAGGACATGTGCCTGATGGTAACCAACACGTCTGCTTATAACATCATAGTGCCCTAGCTCTGCATCCTATTACCTAGCACTGCACTGCGCTCGTCACCCAGAGAAATAAAATGATTTGTCTCTATGCTCTGTAATTTCTCTGGAAACATTGCCCGTCAATCCGACACACAGTTATCTGTGTACATAACTACTTGGCGGTATAATAACTGACAAAGGTGTAGTAATTCCCCAAGTGGACTCCGCCAAGAGTCCTTCCTACCACTACTAATGTATTATTGATTAATTATTGTAGTCTTAGCCCAAAGTAGGGCAAGCTAATTAAATTTAAAAACCTCGACATTTTCTGGAGGAGGCCATCTTGAATTTTAAATTTGTCATAGGATATAGCTACGAGTATATGGTATTTTATCAGTCAAGCGGCTTCATTTGATACTCGTATTGACGGAATTATAATAAAATATGTACCAAATCCGCCATTTTGTAGCGGCGGTCAACACAACAACAACAACACTCCTGCCCATTACAGCACAGCGTCACGCAGCTAATGAACACGAAGAGTCCAAATCATTCCCTAGTACTGCACTGCGCTCGTCACCCAGAGATTTAAGATTCTTTAACTCTATGCCCTGTGATATATCTTGAAACATTGCCCTAAAAACCGGAACACAGTGATGCTAGCACATAACTGCTTGGCGGTAGCTTAATGGTTGTGGTATTTCCTCACTCAAACTCTGCAAAGAGTCGTATCACGACGTAAACGTATGTTGATGTCAACAAATCATAATTAAAATGATAAGCGTCAATGTTTGGAAGTGTGTTGCTCAATCACGATATTCACGACGTAACGTCTGAACGGATCGGTTTGAAACTTGAAACACAATTCGATTGTAGTCTAGAAGAACCCATGGGCTATTTTTATCCCGAGGAAACAACAGGAACTGACACTACGCGGGTAAAACCGCGGGGCACTGGTCGTAGAAATATAAAATACTCGTTGCACGGCCGTAATAAACCACGTGCTATTATCATGAATCATATGATCGTCTGAGAGTATGAGACAACATTTAGGGGCATTTCGACATGAGCAAAACAATTTTTGTTATTGTTTTCGTAACCCGATTGAGTACGTGGGGCAGCTCGGATTATTCCGATGCCGTGACGTCCGACATACGTCATAGCTCTGTTTACACACGCCTGGTCGAAGGGTATCTTTGTTGCGCTGCGTTGCTGCACTTCAACTACTTTCGAACTTAAAACTAGAAAACGCATGTTCTAGATTGTACTTTCGAACTAGATACTCTTTCTAAACTAGAGACTCCTTTTCTTGATTGAAATAAAAAATAGTACGTTTTACTTGTTAGTTACGTTTTGACCAAAATATATGCTAATGTTAGACAGTCTCGCGAATGGAGCCAGCGGCAGCGATGCCAAGACACAGGCGCTCTCCCCAGAGGGAGCTAAAACTATAAAAACGAGACAAATGTTTGATTTTGGGTCAAAAGCCTAGTTCTTACTGAAGCTAAGTAAAAAAGTACAGTAAAAATCTAAAAAATAAGCACTATTATTCATCTGAATAATAGTCTGTGGTTGCCACCCTTGTTTTAATCGTTGGTAGCCCTACGCAACACCGCTATCTTGCTGTTGCTTTCGAGATCTTGTAGGATAGTAGCCTCCTAATAATCTTAGCAATGTAATTACTTACCCAAGTCTGTGAATTGTTATAGGTACATTCACCCACACACAGTTTTCCTTACAAATCCACTTTTACAGGTTAAAGTAACGGTAATTGTTGTTACCTGTTTTCTCAAGCGATTCAGTTGTTGATGATTGTTATATAATTATGTAGTTATTAGACTTCTGAAGCTTATAAATCTGAATGTTATGAAATACAGAGAAAGGGCGATACCGCCAGTTTGTGTATGAGAAAAGAGACGTTAACTTTTAATTGATAGTTATTATAATAGTAATAGATAAAATCTGTATACCATTCACGGTCTGAACTAGTGAGACCAACATTATGTACCCTGACATTTGACATCTGTTTCCAAACCTAGTTTCAATGACTAACAAAATATCATAGTTCTTATTATCATTATAGTTTTAAGTTTTCACGATTTGAATGTTGGGATGTAATTAAATAATGTTTTGGATCGCGATTCAGTCGCATTGAATGTTTTCAACGTCGTAGTATCAAACGTAAACTGAAATTAAGAAGTGAAGAGTTGTTTTTTTTCCTTAAGGATATTTAACTAATTTAGGAAGGGTCAAAATGAAGTTCTAGTGACCTGACAGCAATATTCTGCGTGGTTGTTCCCAAGTACTAGATGAGATATCAATAACTAATACTCCAAAGGCGTTATTTAATCAATTAATTATTGTTATTCAATTAATACATGTATCCGTTTCTCATCGGCCATGAACTCACTATAACTCAGTCTCAGATATTTAATTATCATTATTGATAACTATTTATGATAATCCTATCAGCAAATTGTTAGTATTTGTAACGTGAATATCTTCACTTGGAAATAAATTTAATTTGTTTTTTGCATTTAAATGATTTACTATGAACTATGTCTCTTGCGCTTCAAATAAAGTAGCCAAGTGCGAGTTGGACTCGCCCATGAAGGGTACCGTTTCAGCAAGTAACATAATATACATAGTACACATAGTTCTTGTAGTTCGTTGTAACTTTGATCGAAGTTTCAATAATAGTGTATTTATGACGTACTAAAAAAAAACTACTCATCAGATCAAGTTCAAATTAATTTTCGTTGGTAGTTTACATGCTAATGTACATCATATATTTTTTTTAGATTTTTCATTCTCTTACTTTAGAAGTTAGAAGGGTGGGGGGACACACATTTTACCACTTTGGAAGTGTCTCTCGCGCAAATTATTCAGTTTGAATGAAAATGATTTTAAAAACCTCAACATCATTTTTGAAGACCTATCGATAAACACCCTACACGTGTAGGTTTGATGAAAAAAAAATTGTTGAGTTTTAGTTCTCAGTATGGGGGGCAACCCTAATTTTAATTTTTTTTGTTCAAATCTGAATGCGGTTCACAGAATACATCTACTTACCAAGTTTCAACAGTGTAGTTCTCATAGTTTCGGCAAAAAGTGGCTGTGACATACGGACGGACAGACAGACAGACAGACAGACAGACATGACGAATCTATAAGGGTTCCGTTTTTACGTTTTACGGAACCCTAATAAAAAAAACAAACGTCGTTACACTATTTAAACAATAATGTACATAATTTTACAACACTTTATTTTTTCAATGTTTACTTACAAAATATATTTATGTACAAATCCCTTGAGTGATTGACTTTTAATAAACCGAAATAAAAGTAATACTGAGTCATTGAATTAACTAAGTACTTTCTATACATTTTAAAGGCAGAAACCCCGAAGTTTTATGACAAGAACGTGTAGACTGAGGAATTTGTTGAGTTTTTTCGATGGTTAGGTTTACCTAATACCCTGTTTACATGATTCCAGTCCAGCGACCGAATCCAGCGCTGGATTGCTTACTGGAATAATATAAACCGGCACTGGAATGTATTAGCACTGGATTGATGCATTCCAGTGCCGGTCTCCATTATTCCAGCGACCGAATCCAGCGCTGGATTGCTTACTGGAATAATGGAGACCGGCACTGGAATGCCCAGTGCATTCCAGTGCCGGTCTCCATTATTCCAGTAAGCAATCCAGCGCTGGATTCGGTCGCTGGACTGGAATAATGTAAACGGGGTATAACATTGGGGTTTCCAAATCGAGAGTGAATCGGTTTCTTATAGATAAGCAAGCTCCATTCTAGACCACATCATCGCTTAACATCACGCAAGATGGTGGTCTAGTAAACCTATAATATGTTGTTAAAAAAGAAATGCAATTATGATGAATGGGCTTTCCGAAAACCGATCTATCGGCTGAATTCAAATTCTGATGTATCTGTCACGTAAAGAAATAGTTGGTGTTTGACGCATGACATGGTGTAAAAACTGTTAGTAAGAACTGGAACCAGTCACATCTGCAGATTAGTCAATCGTCTAGAAATCCCTTCAGGAAAACCCAATCTAAATAATCACAGAAATAGTCATAGAAACACAATAATCACCTAAATATTATTTAGATTTCTGTGGGAAAACCACTCGTTCGGTGGCATGATTAGTTTGTGAGAAAATAAAAGTAGGTACGTATGTGTCCCACTGGAGAACTAATTTAAATACATACTTAAATGTATTAACTTTCGTCATCACTAGGAGCCACTTGATTTCTACACAAATCAGCTCGTATTAATTTTTGACATTATCTTCATAATTTGCAATATTTCTACATTATTTCAGTGCCTCAGTTTTGCGCCAATAGAATCCACGATAGTGTCGTCGACTTTGAAACAATAATGAATTGCTAACTGACCTATACCCACTACATAATTTATTATGAGAGCTTGCAGCTAATTTTGAGTAGGTATTTAAGGCAGGCTAAAACTTGTCACATAGCTCTCCTACTATACCTCAACACAGACGTGCAGACCTGGCTGGTGAATAGCGGGGCAAAATGAATTCATACATTAAAAAAAAATGTTAATAAATAAATACCTACGTTTGAGACAAAATGCAAGTTTAATATTTTGTGGTTCAATGTTTAAAGAATTAAATAAAATAAGCCAGTCAATGTAGGCTTTTAACATTGCCAGACGCATGCAAAAACGTTTTACAATATATAAAAAAATGTGTTTGAGGCAATTTAACATTTTTGGTGGAGTATAATTTATGACTAAGACAGGGATTCTAAAAAAATAGGATCATTTTGGTGGGACTTTGTAAATGCTAGGTGATCTATATTGTTCACGTTTTACTCCGCTACTCACCAGCCAGGTCTGCACCTCCGTGTTGGGGTATATTAGGAGTGTTATGTAATAAGTTTTCAGCTTGGCTCAAATACCTGCCCAAAATTTACTGCCCGCTTTCGGAATAATATAATTTAAAAAAAAAAACACATTGAAAAACAAACCTTTATCAGACCGTTGGCAAATAGAACCTCGTTTTCTAATTCGTTTTCCTCCTAAGTACACCTTGTAACCTCGCACTAATCGTATTTTCTAGACCGTAGGGGGTAAGAAGTCACTTACATTCCGAGTATCACTGATATGTCGTACAGACGTCAGAAAAATTCGTCAAAACAATGGAAAACAAGTACAGTTGAAATGATAAAAATGTTTTAATAGACCCACCGAAACTGTACTTCAGTATACTTATCGGTTGTGTTCTGTTGAATTATTCCCAATGAAACAAAGCATTTGGAGAGCTCGTGTTTTCCTACATTGTTTATTATTTTCTGATAGTTATTTGCGTCACGGCTTCGGCTAATCTTGTCGCCAGGCGAAGTAGGTGTCATCAGCATTTTGCTCATTATCATACAAGGCGATAGTGGCAAGATTTGAGCACGCATTTTTCGCGTGGCGGGTAAGGATAGTAGGGTGATAAGGAATCGGCATTTCGATGAAAGCGCTCGAACGTAGCCAAACAATTCCCCGATTTACGTAGGTTGGCTTGTTTGCTCTATGTTGATGCGTTAATTATTTGATAGTCTGGCACTGTGATTGATGTATTCGATTAACAAACTAAGTGATTGAAAGAACACTAGTAATTGTTACGTATTTCGATGGCTGGTGATTGTATCAGCCACTCGAGTTTCTAGGAGAGGTGAAACTTGCTAAAAACTGTTTTTTAACCATCGCAAGACACAAGCGTTCCACTTTCCTATGCAAAGGTCAGCTTTGAAACACTCTATATTTTGTCCTTTGTAAACAACAAAGTATTTTTTGTTAGCGGATGATCTACCTTTTGGCAAGTTAACCGTGGCTTATAGAAATCCGCAGGAGAAACGATGGCAAAGTTTTCTCAACCCCAAGAAGTGCTTGTTATAGATGATTTAACATAATTCTTGAATATAGTAAGTAACTTATAAACAATCTCTTAGCACAATCTTTCAACTTATTTCAGTTGCGTCTTCGAGACCCCTGTGGATTAGCGCAGGCATACGAGTAGTACAGAGAGAAATAGATTGTTGTTTGTGATGCATAGTTCTATTAGGACTGATAGAGTTCTGATGGTCCGAGAAGTGTTGTCGTCAGGAAGGGGTCGGGCTCATTCCCCCTCTGACGCCATTCGACGATCATTAGCTAGTAGTAAATTTAAATCGTTTGGTCTTACTAGCTATAATCTTTAAAAAAGATAACACATACACTCGTATTCGGGTTTAGGGTGAACGTCTAAATTTATGCAATTTACTAGGAAAGTACAATTTAAGGATATTCCCGTTTAAAAAAATACAACTTTTCCAATGTTGAGCAGATAAGAGATTTGAACGTTTCTTTTGGTAGTAAACTATGATTACATGTTTACTCAAAATCTCTGCCTCCTGTTGCAAATTCGTAAGCATTTCAATCACCTAACACCAAATTAGGCTTTACAACTGCATAGTGCGCTGCGGTTTGGAATACTGTAGCGTAGTATAAACCCCTTTTTATGAGGTTCTCATAAAAAAGTTGCAGAGAGTGCAAAAAGGTTTATGTGGCATTTGACTTATTCTTTTCATCTTGGGAGGGATCGCAAAAGTTACGACTTTGACACTAGCATATTAAGGAGTTGCTAACTCACCGACACATCCTGCAAACGGTAATTTGAACACTCAGGGGAATACTGTTCTAGTTATTCATACTATTCCTGATTCGTTACCCAGGCCGTCTCCTTTTCGTCTGTTCCAATACGCGCAAAATCCAAAATCAGAACATGGTGTTCTAATCTTGAATTTTGCGCGTATTGATTTTTTAAAATTTTGAATGCCTATTATACGGATAAATGCCATCAGTGTCTTCGGCAACAGCTGGACTGGAGCGCCTTTAAGGGATCCTATCCTAAAAAAGAACCTTTGATTTCCTAATATTTTTTTCCAATCACTTTACGCGTTATGAAATTCAAATACACAATTATAATACTAGTAGCACCGTGAGGTGTTATCCGCATAGTTCCCATTCCCTTTATTTTGCCAGGATAAAAAATAGCTTATGTGTTCTTCCATGCTATAGTCTAACTCTAAATACGTTTTCCAATACGTATTTCAGCCTGATCCGTTCATACGTTACGACGTGATTGACCAAAAAACATTTTAATTTTTTTTTAATTTCATCATGCACAGGATTTTCAAATCTTTAAATGTACCTAATTATTTTACATAATAATTCAGTTTCACAGCTCAAATTTAACGTAAGTGTATAAATGTAATGTCTCCACCCATAATTATTGTGGCACTGAGCCCTATACCAATTTAACATTTTTGTTTCTTCAATATAGATAGGTGCACAATATTGGTAGATTAAATAAATTAATATGGATTTTATCAAATTTTTCAGAATTGCTTTTATTTTGAAGAATGACGCTTGTTTTCCATAATAAACTCTTTTATACAAACTCTCTTATACAAAAAATGAAACCAACTTCAAAACCCCAAATAGACACTCAAAAGCGAAAAATAAGTTGATATTATAATGATTATAAACGCTACTCACTCATCTATTTGAAGCCGGTGCCAGTCAAGTCAACAAGCTAGTAGATAGGTACTATGCACGTAGTAAGTAGACATAAGGAAGGAGTATCTATGTATCTACTACCTGTTAGACTTGGCTGGCACCGACTTCAAAGAGATGAGTGAGTAGCGCTTATAACAATTATATTAATTCATTTTTCGCTTTTGAGTGTCTATTTGTGGTTTAGAAGTCGGTTTATTTTTTTGTGTAAGAATTTATTTTACCCTTTTTAGTGCAAGACAAGTCTTAATTCATGTATTTACACAATTTAATGTTGACAGGATCGAATTTCATAACTGTTGTGAAATCTACCACCATGTCATCCAGACAAAATTGTAGGCAAATGTTTAGTTCATATTTCATAAACCACCCGGCCGATTTCAATAAAAGTTTTATATAGGACACATTTGGGAAGCATACCCATCCGAACAAAAAAAGAAACATTGAAATCGGTTGGGGCGTTTTCGAGAAATAATAATAAAATTAATAAAAATATTGTGGTGGAATTGATAACCTCTTCCTTTTTTTTTTAATAATAGTATTTTCGTAGAGTAAATATATACATATTAGCGTAATTTTGATTTTTTCCGCTACAACACTAACGACTGACATGACGTCACTAACCGCAAAACATTGGTCGCGATTCATCACTGTATGTTCAGTTTATGTGTTTTATTATTTTTACTTGAGTACAAACAATCAAAATCATCATCACTATAAGGTCGCAAACTATAATAAAAAATGCAGAGAAGTAAACAGTCTAATCAGTCTTCGGCAGCTTGTTTTGCGGTTAGTGACGTAATAAGCCATATTGGTGTTTACAGTCACGTAACAACAAATTAAAAAATAGCATTTAAAATAGTTTATAATAAATTTACTATGTAATATTAAATTATTAAAACGTAATTTTCGATATTCTATTAATACAAACTATCATAAAATTAACACTAAACATTAATTTGTGATTAGTGTTAACATCCTTACGCGCGGTGTAAGCCAGATCAGCGTTAAATACTCTGATCTGGCTCTTTTTCTTAAATAATATGCTAATTATTATAATATACTCTTGTATCCTCAATTTAACAAAGTATTTTACAAAATTAAAAGAATGCACCCGGAATTCGTGGGGTTGATGTAAAAAAAACTATCCTGGTTCTTTCTTTTGGTTATTTTTTTCCTTTCTTGAATCCAATGGTGACCACTGATCACAAAAAAAATGTAAAAAAATCATACAGTTGTTCGACGAACACGTCTAGATGGGACGGCGCAAAACGCGCGGCGCGCTCCCAAGCTGCAAACACGAACATGTTAGCAGTTTGGGAGCGTTTTTCGGGGTTTAATGTATGTTTGAATTTTATTTTATTCAGATTTTTTAATAATTATTTAGAATTGTTTAGTAATTATAATGTTGCTGATACTACTTAACGATGTTAATAAAGAAAACATATTAATCAGTATTTTTTATTTGTCACAGCCCTACATGCGTCACTGCATTATTAGCATTTATCACAAGTTCAAAGACATCGTCATACTATTTTTACTATACCATTTTTTAGGGTTCCGTAAAACGTATAAACGGAACCCTTATAGATTCGTCATGTCTGTCTGTCTGTCTGTCTGTCTGTCCGTCCGTATGTCACAGCCACTTTTTGCCGAAACTATGAGAACTACACTGTTGAAACTTGGTAAGTAGATGTATTCTGTGAACCGCGATAAGATTTTTACAAAAGTTTTTTAAAAAAACAAAAATTAGGGGTGCCCCCCATACTGAGAACTGAAGCTCAAAAAATTTTTTTTCATCAAACCTACACGTGTGTGGTGTCTATCGATAGGTCTTCAAAAATGATGTTGACGTTTCTGAAACTATTTTCGTCTACACTGAATAATTTGCGCGAGAGACACTTCCAAAGTGGTAAAATGTGTGTCCCCACCTCTAACTTCTAAAGTAAGAGAATGAAAAATGTAAAAAAAATATATGATGTACATTACCATGTAAACTACCAACGAAAATTAGTTTGAACTCGATCTGATGAGTAGTTTTTTTTAGTACGTCATAAATACACTATTATTGAAACTTCGATCAAAGTTACAACGAACTACAAGAACTATGTGTACTATGTATATGTCGTAGGATAATTTGATACTTCGAATCTTCGCGGAAATCCTAGGAAACCCTAGGGATTTTGCGAAAACACGGATAATTAGATTTTGACTATGGCATTTTTAAATCTCATTGAAAAAAATGTAGATTTTTGCAAAATTAGGTTAGGTTAGGTTAGGTTAAGTATTTTCGCAAAAATCCTGACTTTGTCCAGTAAGATTTGATAATTTTTCGCCTATGTCTAATTATCCGCGTTTTCGCAAAACCCCTAGGATTTCCGCGAAGATTCGAAGTATCAAACTATCCTACGACATATATAATGTTACTTGCTGCAACGGAACCCTTCATGGGCGAGTCCAACTCGCACTTGGCCACTTTATTTAAATCCTACATTACTATTATTTTGTACTGTGTGAACTTAACTGCTTGGCGGTAGAATAAATCGTAATTCTCCAAAAGGACTGCAGATAGTCCTACCACTATATAAATAGTTAAATGTTGTTTTCAACTTGTCCTATACATGGATACTTGGATACTTAGACATCTGGAAATTATCAATAACGTAATGTTTCATTCAATGATGTTTTCATTAAGCACTTACTGACCTAGTTTATACATAGATAATTACTGATTTATTAATCACACGGCACACTTCATTTATTATCAGTATTACAGCAGATGGTAACATGATGATGTTGTAAAATAGATAAACATTTATATGGGTACTCACATAACTGTGCCTTTAAAAATCAGAGAATGTAATTTCCAAAAAAAATCCATTGTATTTATAAACAAACTTTTTTTTCAACTTTATACATGTCTCCAACTCGTCACGTTCTTTCTTACTCCCTTTTCGAGGGGACCTCCTGGTGAACTTCTTTACTGGGGTAGGTTCTTTACTTTACTGCAATATGATATATCGATATATCTTGTAGGGTTCATCCAGCATTTGCAATTTAAGCGGAAAAATGTGTTTACGACATCTCTTAAATTATTATCAGTGTTTCTCTATCAAATAATATAAAATATGTACGAGTTTGGAAGATACGTGGGAACAAAGAAATTTACAAATAAACAAGATACGGCCTAAAAGCAGTTCTTGCAGTCGTGTAAAAAAGCCATGAATATGAGCTCGATTCGAGTTGGTGAAAATATTAAATAATGATTTTGTCATGAACCTAACTAAAAAACTGATAAAATAAAATGTTACAGCTATTTTGCTGGAAAATCATTATCACAATAAATCTATATGTAAAATCATATGACCATATTTATGGAAAGTTATTAATACACCAAATAGTATACATAATTATTTTTTTTCGATTCCTTAAAAAAGTTATATTTGGAGTTGAGCTAGTCTTTATCAAAGTGTGCGATGTACCTATATAAGCGAAATCTCAAAAACTACAAATACCTACTAGGAGTCTAAAATTTTGTATGGAGGTGGCTTTTAGCACGTAGGCGGTCGCTAAGACGGGGTTTTGCGAAATTCAACCCCTAAGAGGGTGAAACATGGGATGGACGGTTGTATGAAACTTCCTTCAGTTCAAAGTTATAAGCATGAAATCTACTAAACCGATTTTAATGAAATTTGGTACACAAATAGACTGGATCTTAAGAAAGGGCATAAGTCACTTTTTATTACGGAAAAAAGGGTTAAAGATGTTCAAATAGGGAATGAAAGTTTTATGTGGAAGTTCGTAATTGTTGAAGATAAAACAATGAAACTTCGTGTCTCTATAGATACGAATTCACTTGATGCGAAGAAAGTAAATGTTTGTTCACGCAATTATGTAATTTCAAACTGTGCAGGGATGAAAAAGGGGTTGAAATGGGGGATGATAATTTTTATGGATGGTCGTCATTGTTGAAGATAAAACCATGAAGAATTTGCAACTAGGCACTAAATTATACACTTGACACTTGATATCCATACTAATAATATAAATATGAAATTAACTCTGTATGTCTGTAACGCTTTAACGCCTAAACCAATAAACCGATTTTGATGAAATATGGTGCACATATAGACTATAATACCTACTCAGGATTCAGGACTCAGGAAACAAGGACGACTATTTATCACAGAAAAAAAGTTAAAGTGGTTGTTATCAGGAATTATTACATGGAAGTTCGTCAATGTTGAAAATAAACCCGTGAAATTTTGCAACTGGTTCAAGAGTCCAGACTAATATACAAATCCAAACTAATGTACAAATTATTATGAATATGAAAGTAACTCTGTCTGTCTGTTACGATTTCTTGTAACACAGAAACCACTGAACCGATTTTGATGAAATTGTTTAAAAACGCTTTAATGTAAGCTGTTTTTTTATAAACTTTATTTGATTTTGGTATACAAATACTGCCTCAGTTACATTTATTTTGCGCGGACAAAGTCGCGAAAAGCTAGTTGTATGTATAGATAATTTTATTGTCACCAAGTGGTCGAAATTTAACCATGAAGCAATATTATTCTATTCCCAATTGGACCACAAATCTAAACAATAAACTAAAATTGTATATTTATGTCTACTATTATTAAATAGAATTGTCAAATAGATAACAGTGTATGTCATTTTTTTATTAATTTAATCTATTTTAACCGACTTCCATAAAAAAGGAGGTTATCAATAATTCGGTTGTGTTAATTTATTCTATTTTAACCGACTTCCATAAAAAAGGAGGTTATCAATTCGGTATGTAATGTTACGCGACAGCGCCGCCAATTAATTGTGGATCGAATTTTATGGTTCTTGTTTTGTTTCGTAGAGATCATAGTTTAGAGGTGGTTCCATATTTATGTTATTCAAATCAGTTTAGCGGTTTTGAAAATATAACCAAAAAACTCAAATTTGCTTTCATGTATTTAGATGAGATAGTGAATGGATTCATATGAAATTTGGTCAAGTACCTGATTTTTTTTTATTGAAGTCTGTTTTTTTTAAATAAAAGAAAATAGATTATTTACGCATAATTTTAAAACAATATTATTAAAAATCAGGTCGGATACCGATCCGATAGCTTTGCTTAGTTTAGGGTCAGATGGTGGTGTGTGTGAATTGTCCACCAATATTTTTTAATTTTTTTATTTATACCACCAAATTTTGTTGTCTCATCACATTATCACATCGTTTCCTTAATATTCCCACCTAAACGGTTAAAGTTTAAAAAAAAAAAACGACATAGTTGCATTAGAACCAGCTCGAATACAGAATGAAACTATCGACGGATATAGAACGGAGGACATTTTGAATTGTGCCAATTTAAATGTTTGGTTTCAATTAACAATAGCAATGGTGCGACCGGATGCATTGATATCCTCCGTCCTGTTAGTCGTATTTTAGTACTATCCTGAATGTCGCTTTGTTTTGAAAATATCGCTAGTGAATGCTATTCTTTTATCTAGGCTTTAAACAATGATGAGTATATAATATGTAGAATGTAAGTAAAGTATCCAGCAACGTATTAGTATAAATGTTCTTAATAACTATTTTTAAAACGGATCACAGGGACAGAGCTATTGAGAAATTGTCTTATGTTTATTTTGGAGAGCGTGCATTTGTTCTGCACGATTGCATACTACCTAACCCTTTTTCTATCGGGATGTTCGTAGGTCCAAAAAGTGACATCGTTTCATGATTCATGTTTCAAAGACCTTGGAATGCGTTGGCCAAGTGGGTATTATTTGACCTTCTTCAAGTTTATAGTCGGTTTTGGTTTAGGTTAACGCGCACTATCATCGGCCGCATCGTTGCTTAACATCAGGTGAGATGGCGGTCAAGTGCACACCTATTATCGTTAAGATATTAGCTACATATATTAGCTAGTTACTTTTCATGGTTATACCAACGGACTCCTAAGATAAAAAATTACACGTACAAATGGGAAGTTATGTATTGGTTATTGCCAGCATGCGAAGAGAAATAATTAACGCGTAGTTATCCTCTGTTACAGTCACAGAAGCCATTTGACGTTCTAATTCTAATTCTGGGTGGGGGTGATCGACCTGCACTGACGTCCCGCTAGGGGTGTATTGTGCACTTCCCCCCTGCCAGCCTACCCAAACCAGCCCAGCTCTTTAAAATATCGGAGCACGGCCTTGGGGCGCTGGCAAACTAGCTCCACTCCCATTTCGTCAGATGTTGTTTCTCGTCAGATGTTGTTCCATTTGACGTTATCGATCACTCAATATTAGCTGCTACGCCAAGGTACTATGGTGTGAGAGGAGCGAGAGAGGGTTCTTGGTGCTTGCGGACTTGATGCGCAATTGTTATCACCGCAATATCACTGGAATTTACCCCGCTCTAGTTTTGGCACCTGCGTTGGGTATTTTGGAACTGTATTTACACATTGCGACCTATAAAGTTTTCACTATCATATTTCATTAAATAACATGTCCAGCATTTCGGATTATTAGTTCATCAAACGCAAAAACTTGAAACAGAAAATAATCAGGTAGCTCAAGTGGAGCCGACGACTTTCTCATAATGTAGGCCTGATCGTCCAGCGTCCAATTTTTTAAGCTCTCCAAAGTTAACTTTCCATCGCATTTGAGTACGAACGTGGGGTCTACTAACTGATGACAGTCCCTCTACAAAAACGTAGGCCCACCGATTGGCGAGTACTCTACTCTTCAGACATATTATCTAAACTCATGACCCGCCCACTCGCATCTAAGCTTGACAGATTTGAATCATAAAAAATAATTACAAATTTATTTCATCACAAATGATGATAATATATATTTGTTCATCAGGACTAATAAAACATAATAGACGTCCTAAACAGCGGCACCCACATACTGCCAAGTATTTATTACAATAAAAACTTCGTATCTCTTATATCTAGGTTGTAAATAGCGGAAAAAAACAAGTGTAATCGGTGCGTAGCGACACCGTGTTTGTTGTTTCATTTACAATATAAACCACTCAGCTTATCAACATAAACTTAGAACTGTATCAGTCAATAAGTCTAGTCTTTCTTTTTATCGACTATAATAAAGAACTTTAAGGGTTTTTATCATTTTGAAATCTTTAGTTATTCTGAATATGAAGCCCAAGGATTTTATGGCTTCGTAACAGATCTTCTCGATATATTTATCAAGAAGCATAAGTTGACACAGGGCCGGATTTAGGGGAAGGCAACCGGGGCATACGCCAAACGGGGGGCTTCCACAACAGAGACTTCGGAAAAAAAGTCGTTAACTTTAAACCATTTGTAGTCCGGGTTTTTGCTTGAGAAATGTTAACCTTGGGTACTTTCCAACTCCAATTCTATTTCGATCCGTCGTTTTGTCCGTTTATATGTTCTAATCCTACTCTAATTAGAGATGCTTAGAACATTTAAACGTCAAACAATGTTGTATAGGACGAAACAAAGTAGAACGAGAGTAGGAAAGTCGCGAGATTTTTTTCGAAATTACGTATTCGTAGAATTAGAGTAGACGTCCTGAATTGTTTCAGTAATCTGAAACAATATAAAACAACCATGATTCCAGACGAAATTGTACGTACGTATGATGTATCTATTGTACGTGATCTACGTACATAGTATCTGTCTACTAGTTTTTTAACTAGACTGGCACGGACTTCAAATAGAGTTTATTTTTCGCTTTTAAGTGCCTATTAGTGGTTTTGAAGTCGGTTGAATTTTTGTGTAGGAAATAGATAGATAGATTAGATAGATTAACTCTTTATTGCACTTAATTTAAAATAAAACAAATGTTACTCATAATAGAACCAAATAAAGTAGCAATTGGCGACCTTATCACTAAAAGCGATCTCTTCCAGGCAACCATAGGATGGAAAGAGAGATTTGAGAATAAGGAGGAGGGAAGTACAAAAGGAGTGGTTAATACTACTACAATTAAACATTAAAATCGAAAACTAAAAAATAAAAACTAGAATACTGTTTAATAAATAGACACTTACACAGTAAATATACATCCCAATACATAAATACGAACATAATAATATACTAATACATAAAAACAATTTGTTAGGACATACAAATATTTCTATATATTTTATTCTATATATTTTTCTATATATTTCTTTATAAAATTTAAATAGTTAAGGTATACATAATTAGCAGTAGTAGTAGTCTACATAGGATAGCCGAAAATACGATCTGTGTTGTGGGATTCATTCCTTAGCGTTCCCAAAGATGAATAACGAAAACGTATGCATAAGTCGGTATAAGTTGAGTAACATTTGCACAAAATTACAGCTAATTTTGAGGTACACAAACCAGCAAGCAGACAGTTCGACAATGCAGTCCACGCAATGTTTCCCCACTGCTGGGACTCGGGACCTCTCAAAAGGAAAGTCATGGCCACAATCCACCGCGATGGTCAATTGCGAGTTAGCGATTGATACATGAAAAATATTTATTTTGGAACATGCTCTTTTCCTCACTATGTTTTCACCCGATATGTGGTTTTCACCGTCAACGCTGGTAGACTACAAACTTGTTTAACAAACAATTGATCATTACCGCAAAATCACAACCTAAACGATTTTTTATCGGATATATAAGAGGGTGAAACAAGGGATACTAAGGGATGGACGGTTTATTGACTATGCCATTTTTAAAGTTATAGCCATGAAATCCACGAAACCGATTTTAATTAAATTTATTACACAGATAGATTATATTCGAGAAAAAGATATAGGCTACTTTTTATTTAGGGTTAAAGGGGTTGAAATGGGGGATCAAATTTTGTATGGAAGCTCGCAATTGTTGAAGATAAAACCATGAAATTTTGCAACTAGACACTTGAAACTTAAAATCCATACTAATATTTATTGTAATATTACATTCATTCATTCATTCATCCATCATCAGCCGTAAGACGTCCACTGCTGGACATAGGCCTCCCCCCTAGATTTCCACAACGAACGGTCCTGCGCAACCTGCAACCAGCGGTTTCCAGCGACCTTCGTGAGGTCATCTGTCCATCTAGTGGGAGGCCGTCCAACACTGCGTCTTCCGGTTCGTGGTCGCCACTCGAGAACCTTTCTTCCCCATCGGTTGTCAGTTCTGCGAGCGATGTGGCCTGCCCATTGCCACTTCAGCTTAGCTACTCTTCGAGCTACGTCGGCTACTTTAGTTCTTTTGCGAATATCCTCATTACGGATTCTGTCGCGCAAAGAGACTCCGAGCATAGCTCGCTCCATAGCTCGCTGTGTGACTTTGAGCTTTGTTATGAGGCCCACAGTTAAGGACCACGTCTCAGTTCCATAAGTAATCACTGGCAACACGCACTGATTGAAGACTTTCGTCTTCAAGCATTGGGGTATTTTGGACTCCAAGATGTGCCGTAGTTTCCCGAACGCTGCCCATCCGAGTTGGATCCTTCGCTGGACCTCTTTGTCGAAGTTGGATCTACCCAATCGGATCTTTTGACCCAGGTAGACGTATTCGTCAACAACTTCGAGTGTGGTATTCCCAACAATAACCGGTACAGGTGAGACATGAACATTTGACATGACCTTCGTCTTGTCCATATTCATCCTCAAACCTACCTGTTGGGATACTCTACTGAGGTCCCTGAGCATAGCACCGAGGTCCTCCATCGACTCCGCCACAATGACTATATCGTCGGCAAACCGAAGGTGAGTGATGCATTCGCCGTTGATATTGATGCCATGTCCGTTCCAGTCCAGTAGCTTGAAAACATCTTCCAGCGCGGCAGTGAACAGTTTCGGAGATATGACATCTCCCTGTCTCACGCCTTTCTGTAGCCGGATATGTTTTGTGCACTGGTCCTGTAATCGGACAGACATTGTGGCTTTGCTGTAAATGCACCTCAACACTTCGATATAGCGATAGTCCATGCGGCATCGCTGGAGAGACTGAAGCACTGCCCAGGTCTCGATGGAATCGAAGGCTTTCTCATAGTCCACATACGCTATACATAGTGGCCGATTATACTCCTCGGTTTTCTGTATAACCTGCCGAAGCGTATGTATGTGGTCTACGGTACTATAGCCTTTTCGGAAACCGGCTTGTTCGGGTGGCTGGAAGTCGTCAAACCTGCGTGCGAGACGATTCGTGATTACCCTCGAAAACAACTTATAAACGTGGCTCAGAAGTGAGATGGGTCTGTAGTTCTTCAACAAGGTGTTGTCACCTTTTTTGAAGAAGAGCACCACCACACTTCTGCTCCACGCTTCTGGCGTATTACCGTCAAGTATGACGGAGTCGAACAGCTTCTGGAGGACTTTAAGTACCGGTTTTCCACCCGCTCTCAGAAGCTCAGTCGTAATTCCGTCGTCGCCAGGTGCCTTGTTGTTCTTAAGTTGTTTGAGGGCCATCCTAATCTCATACAGGCTGACTTCCGGGATGTCTTCGGTAAAGTGTCGGGTCAGCTTGGCTCTTGGGTCTTTTGCCATGCTAACGACAGGTCGTGTTTGCGTAGAGGTGTATAACTGTTCATAGAACCTCTCAATCTCCTCCAAAATCTCGGCCCTCGACGAGACGACGTTACCACTGTCGGTCTTCAATTTGGTCAATTGACTTTGCCCAAGAGACAGATTTCTTGCGAACACTTTCGAGCCTTTATTCCGCTTGATCGCTTCTTCAATACACGAAGTATTGAAGCAGCGTATGTCGCGTCGCACACAAGTAGAAATCTGTCTATTGAGCCGTCTGTATACCGTCACGTCGACCGAAGACTGCAATCGCATATCTCGCCTAACCGCCATGAGATTCAGAGTATGATCGGAGAGCTTTTGGGTTCTATTCTGGCGTCGGCTCTTATAAAATTCCCTGCCAACTGCTTGAACAGTTTCCACCAGCCTGTCGTTTATTTCATCCGCCGTTACGCATTCATCTAAGGCTTCGAAGCGATTTTGAAGTTCGAGTTGAAAGTTGTCGGGATCTTCGATTTGAGCATAATTTGGTCGGAGCGTGGACTTCATTAGACGTGATCTTTCGAACTTAATGTTTAGATTCAGCGTGCCTCTTACAATACGGTGATCGCTGCCGGTTTTAACCCTACTGATCACAGAGACATCGCTGAATATTTGCCGTTTAGTCGTCATAATGAAGTCGATCTCATTTTTTGTGGAACCATCTGGGCTAATCCAGGTCCATTTTCGTTGTGCCTGTTTCTTGAAAAAGGAGTTCATCATAAAGAGGCTCTCCCTTTCCAAGAAATCAGCTAGACGTTGCCCTCTTGGGTTCCGCTGCCCATATCCGAATTGTCCCACTCTCAACTCATCACCGCTACGTTTGCCTAGTTTCGCGTTGAAGTCTCCCATCACAACTGTGAAATGTGTTGGCGAGACATGTATGGCTTTGGAGATGTCCTCATACATGGTCTCAACCTCTTCGTCGGGATGTGTCGAGGTCGGTGCGTATACCTGTATGACCTTCAATGAATACCGGTCAGTTATTTTAAGTACAAGGTATACAACCCTGCTCGACACACTCTCGATCATTAACACATTGTTGACGAGAGACTTGCGGATGATAAACCCGACACCCCCTTGGGATTGTTGATCTCCCTCCCGGTAGTAGAACAAGTTGCCGGATTCGAGGGTTATTCTGTCCTCGCCCTGTCTACGGACTTCGGATAACCCTATGATATCCCAGCGCAACTTGTCCACTTCTTCTTCCAGCTCCACAATCTTTTCGTCAGCCCTCAGCGTCCGTGCGTTGTACGTTGCCAGGTCGAGTCGTTGGGTTTGGTGGCGGGGCGTCTGCCGGGGATTCTTAGCACCCCATGCTCTGCCGGAACCAAGGCTGCCACCAGCGCCTGGAATAACGGAGCCGCCGGGGACTAGGGGCCGTTTCTTTGTTGTGACCATCATATGGGGGGGTGTTTGCCATAGTCACCACGCTTGGCAGGCGGGTTGGTGACCGCGGAGCCAGTCCTTTGCACCGATGACGCCGCTGCCCGTCACCGGCCAGGTCAATTTAGGACTGGCTTTTAAATGGATATACCGCCATTGGTTCGGTCGTCAGAGCCTCGTTAGTCGGCAGCAGGGTGTACCGCGCGCAGGAGAGGTTGACATTTGGGGAAACTAGATGTTAAGCGCTTCCCCCTTACACCCCGTAATATTACATATACATAAGTAACTCTGTCTGTCTGTTGAGCTTTAACGTCTAAACAACTGAACCAATTTTGATGCAATTGTATAATTTTTTTTTAATAAGTGTCAGGGTTTTTTGTAAACGTATATTTGTATGGGTGTACAAATACAGCCTCAGTTACCTTAATAATAATTTACCGCGGACGAAATCGCGGGTAAAAGCTAGTAAATAAATAAATACCTATTGGTGAACATTTCATACACAACACCATCTGACCCCAAACTAAGCAAAGCTTTTATTACACGTAAATAATTTTTAATGTACAATACATAGAAAACACCTAAGCACAGTATAAATATTTGTATTCATCACACAAATATTTGCACGGGTAAATAGATTCCACAGAGTATGCAACTGATCTGCATGATTTATTACAACCTTGCCTTTATACGGTTCCGCAAAACGTACAAACGGAACTCTTATAGGATCTTATACTCTCAGGGCTTAGATATATAACATCTTAGACCTCTGGGTGACGAGCGCAGTGCAGTGCTAGGCAATGATTTGAACCCTTAATGTTCCAATAGCTGCGTGTCGCTGTGCTGTTTTGTGACAGGCATCAGGTTGCTTACCATCAGGCACATGTCCTGCTCGTCTCGTCACTATTTATTAAAAAAAGTCTAAATTGTTAGTTCCCTTACTTTAACGTTTACTTATTCAACGGCTGGTCTAGTCAGTCGTACGGAAACTATAGATCCGGAGCCCTTGGTTCGAATCCCATGCGCACCACTGTCTTTTCGGAGTCACGTGAATAATGTTGCTTACTTAAAAAGGTGAAGGAAAACATCGTGAGGAAACCGACATGTTCCCAGAATCTTTCGAGATCATGTGTCATCCACCAACCTGCGCTGGGCTAGCACGCTAGACTGGCTAGTAGTAGATGGCTAGTAGTAGTAGTAGCCACAAGACCAGGAGTCAGGGTGCTCCGAGTCGGATCTGGGTCTTAAGTAAGCTAACCACTCCTATTTGGTTACTTAGATATTAAAAAAAATACAATCTTGGATTAGGTAAATAAATAGCTAGCAAGTGATACACAATTTTAGGTATTTTGACCATTTGGTATTTGAAATGTGTGTAAATCGAACTTAGGTGTTATAACTATTTAGGTATTTCCTATGTAGGTGTTATTCCTTATGTATTTTAAAATATTGGGTATTTAAATTTTAGGTATTTTGAACAGAGGTGTTTTAGCTTGAGTTTTTTTAATTTTAGACATTTAAATAGGTACGTACCCAAAGCTATATTGTCAAGTGTCTGTCGCGGACTACATCCGCGGTCTTATATCGTGGTGTCAGCGCAACCCGCTACATTAAGTATTGACCTCTTATCTTCTTCATTAATTTTGTGCAACAACGGCTGCCTACTTCAGAAACCAGGAAGTTCTCAATTCGTTTGCATGTTTTTTTGTAAAAGTACATAAATATGGTACGCGATAGCTCCGCAAATTGTGAATCAATGTTGACGGTCCTTTTTGTATGGGAAAGCATAGTTTAGAGGCAGGCCCATATACATTTTATCGAAATCGGTGCGACAATTTTTGAAATATTAATCAAAAACTAAGATTGACTTTCATTTAAATCTAGACGACTTCGTGTGATGGCTTCTTATGAAATTTGGTCGAGTGTCTGAGTTTTATTTTGAAATAGCTGTGCCCCGCGGTTTCACCCGCGTCTATTTGAGGAAAATCCATACTAAAATATCCATTGCTGGCCACTTTATTACGTTTTACGGAACCCTAAAAATACGTAAATAAGCAACAATGCATTGTTGTAGAACAAATTTGATTACTTCAAATGACACAAACTTCAAATGTAGACACGCGCCGTCACAGACTTCAGCGACCAAAGAGAATTTAAATTCACGGAACTAAAGCTCTCGAAGAGAAATATTTTCCCCCGTTTTCTTTACATTCTTCACTCATACTCCGTACCTATTGATAGTAGCGTAATGTTATATACCCTATAGCCTTCCTCGATAAATGGAGTATCCAACAAAAAAATAATCTTTCGTATCGGTCCAGTAGTTTCCGAGATCCTAGCGTTCAAACAAACAAACTCTTCAGCTTTATAATATTAGTATAGAAGTATAGATTGAAGTAGGTTTTGTTTTTTCTATGAAGATAAATTATTGGTACCACTTTCCATTACGAATACAATCCCGAGACTATCTCGGGAACCCGGGATTAGCTGAAAACGATGCCGCGATTAGAAAAATCGACCAGGATCGAATCCTCTAATTCCCGTGTAATAGGTAATGTAACATTATTGATTCGACTTTGAGCATTATATTACAACACTACCGCCAGCTAACCGCACCAAAAAAGAAGTGCATTGATGTTACAAGTTGTATCAAAATAAATTACACATTGTATCATCATCATCAACAGCCCACTAAATGTTCCCACTGCTGGGACTCGGGCCCTTCTCTTGCAAGGAGAGAGTTAAGGCCATAATCCACCAAGCTGGCCCAGTGCGGTTTGGTGGATGACACATGACTTCGAAAGATTCTAGGTACATGTCGGTTTCCTCACGATGTTTTCCTTCACCGTTTTAAGTTAGCGGCATTACGCACATGACTTCGAAAAGACAATGGTGCGTGTGGGGTTTGAGGCCGGGATCTCCGGATCGGCAGGCGCCGTTCTCCCTACTAGACCAGCGGTAACTTCGTAACACATTGTATCAGCGCATGGTAACGCTCGGTTCTCATCCTTCACTGGTGTAATATGTAATGCTAACGTTACAAACTTAAACAAATCAATGTCATTCTCAATATAACATACCAGCATTTCTAAAGCTTTATTTTACAAGATAGAATAGAATAGAAAACTCTTTTTAAAAAGCCCCACACACATACCTACATACAAAAAACAAAATCACAAAAGAAAATTAAAGATAACTTAGCAAGATAGTGATGTAGGTACGCTTTTTTGCTAGCCCTTTTAAATTTTCGTCACATAACAAGACTAAACAATTACATAAAATTTATTCCAATTAAGCCAGCCTTTTGTTTTATTATAATTATTTCATAAAAATGTAAATGTGAAATATGTGGTACTTACACCAAAACTTTGTAAATACTATTAATACAGAAATAACTAGATGCTTTCCGTTTGCCTTGACCAACACAATAAAGTAGGACGATCATTTTTGCGGAAAAACTGGTGAAAATTTTGTCATCAGGGCTGAAATTACTACTTGGCTTGTAGTTGGACACATATTATTTTTCTTAACAATCTCCTTGACTTTCATCAAATTCAAAAATTATACATTCTAAATTGAAAAAAAAATCATATACATTTATTTGCGGTGGTCTCTTCGACCTAATTCGATGTGTATTTTTTATTTCCCACCTCTATTATAGATCTTATTGTAACTATGATTAAGTAATATGAATAAAAAATTAATTGTAAGTAAATTTATTACTAAGTTACTAAGTATTTTAATAAATTACATAAAATGTAGTAGTACCTACTCTGGATCTGTGGGAGCATGGATTGTATCAAATAGCAGCTTCCTCTCACAGATCCAAAGGCTCATTATTTCTTAGATTGATAATATTAAAACAGATATAAGGAAATCTGTACCATTTACATATATTTCTCAGAATATATAAAAGAAAAATAAAGTAGCCAAGTGCGAGTTGGACTCGCCCATGAAGGGTTACGTTCCAGCAAGTAACATAATATACATAGTACACATAGTTCTTGTAGTTCGTTGTAACTTTGATCGAAGTTTTAATAATAGTGTATTTATGACGTACTAAAAAAAAACTACTCATCAGATCGAGTTCAAACTAATTTTCGTTGGTAGTTTTCATAGTAATGTACATCATATATTTTTTTTAGTTTTTTCATTCTCTTACTTTAGAAGTTAGAGGGGGGGGGGGGGGACACACATTTTACCACTTTGGAAGCGTCTCTCGCGCAAGTTATTCAGTGTAGACAAAAATTATATTAGAAACCTCAACATCATTTTTTAAGACCTATCGATAGACACCCCACACGTGAAGGTATGATGAAAAAAAATTTTTTGAGCTTCAGTTCTCAGTATGGGGGGCAACCCTAATTTTTGTTTTTTTAAAAAACTTTTGTAAAAATCTTAATGCGGTTCACAGAATACATCTACTTACCAAGTTTCAACAGTGTAGTTCTCATAGTTTCGGCAAAAAGTGGCTGTGACATACGGACGGACAGACAGACAGACAGACAGACAGACAGACATGACGAATCTATAAGGGTTCCGTTTTTACGTTTTACGGAACCCTAAAAAATACCTCCTTGACGGGCATTAAAAATATTCCAAGCAGTGTTCCTCGAACAATCATATTATCATTTAAAAAAAATGTTTTAAGGCAGTTCTGAGATTCAATGACTTTTATAGTATTGTAAGTATCACCTTTATTAACATTTTATCCGCTTTTGTTTCAAACAAACCATAAATTGTAAGTTCCTTTATTTTAAAAAGTACACAGTAGAACTCCTTCAAACAGACCGTTGTTTCAATAAAGTGGCCAAGTGCGAGTTGGACTCGCCCATGAAGGGTTCCGTTGTAGCAAATAACATAATATACATAGTAGATATAGTTCTTGTAGTTCGTTGTAACTTTCATCGAAGTTTTAATAATAGTGTATTTATGACGTACTAAAAAAAAACTACTCATCAGATCGAGTTCAAACTAATTTTTGTTGGTAGTTTGCATGGTAATGTAGGGGAGGTAGGGGAGGGATGGGCACTTTTTCACTATTTATTGCATAAAAAATCAGATTTTATAGATAATCAACTTTTACTGCCAGTTTTTATTGCACCACACATTTGGCTAGATATAATTAAAGAGCTTTATTCAAAATTACAATCAGTCTCAACATTACGAGACATTTTATAAACTAAGTCAAAAGTGCCCAATGCTCCCTATGGTAGGGAGGCTTGGACATACCCTGTGGGAGGCTTGGGCACGGCCTATAAATCACTTTATATCCTTAATGAAATTCAAAACTTAGTTAACAAATAGACTTTTAGTAAACTAAATCAATAACAGAAATCAAAAATAAGAGTTTACAAACAAAAAACATCTTAAATTATCTGAGATTGGGTATAAACCATAAAGGACTATCAAATGTGTACATAGAGCTACCACGTTTGGTTTTGTTGCGTGTCTTTGGTACTGGCAATTTAGTTTTGATGTCGTCTAAAAGGACACTAGCTATGTCATCTACTTCAGGAAGGCCAATTTACTTGCGTAAATTTGTTTTTATTTTTGATCCTTTTGATACCTCTTGTATGGCTCGTAATATTAAATCTTTAGGAATTACCCGTCGCAAACCTTTCTTTTTGAATTTAAACGGCATCTTTCTCTAATCAAAATAAACCAATACTAAAAAAATCTCCTATACTAAACATAATAGGAGGGAGCATTGGGCATGCCCAAACCACCCCATCGTCCAAATGCCCATTACTCCCTCTGTATACATTTTCGACATAGGTTACCGGTATTTTTTTATGTATACGTATTTAGGCTTGAATTTCTGTTTAACTTATAGATTAGTAAATATACAATAGATAAATAATAAAAAAAACACATAACTTTTATTAGTTTTCTCTTTATTACGATCCGAAACCACAACAAAATATTTACTTTTACTAGCGCATAACCTTCAAACGTGTTTGTGTTTGACAACTGACAGAAATTACATATACACTATGGATGAACAGTGTTGCCAACCGGTAAAGAAAACTAACAAATCAAGAAAAAAATAAAATCTATGATCAAATCAGAATAAAAGGGGGGTGCCCATCTCTCCCAACTGCCCATCCCTCCCCTACATCATATTATATTTTTTTTAGTTTTTTCATTCTCTTACTTTAGAAGTTAGAGGGGGGGTACACACATTTTACGACTTTGGAAGTGTCTCTCGCGCAAATTATTCAGTGTAGACAAAAACTACATTAGAAACTTCAACATCATTTTTGAAGACCTATCGATAGACAACCCACAAGAGTAGGTTTGATGAACAAAAAAATTTTGAGTTTCAGTTCTCAGTATGGGGGGCAACCCTAGTTTTACTTTTTTAATTTTTTTGTAAAATGTTTAATGCTGTTCACAGAATACATCTACTTACCAAGTTTCAACAGTGTAGTTCTCATAGTTTCGGCAAAAAGTGGCTGTGACATACGGACGGACAGACAGACAGACAGACAGACATGACGAATCTATAAGGGTTCCGTTTTTACTTTTTACGGAACCCTAAAAATTGAAAATTTTAGTTAGGTATACCTTAATGTTAAAATTTTGTGTATCTAATGTTATCGGCAACCTAATCTTTTGCGATAAAAAATGGTGCATTGTGCTTAGTTCGTTGTGTAATAAGGAACGTGGCACGCATTAATTTATTATATTATCACTTATCACACGATTGTGGTAGTCGTCAACTATACCAACCAAACATTCACATTTTAACTCAATAAGACCAAAAATAAAAAAACTGGCCAAGTGCGAGTGGGAATCGCGCACGAAGGGGTCCGTATTTAAACAGAACAAAAAACTAAATATTCTGTGAATAGGTTAAGCGTCTACACCGTTATTAGTATCGAACAAGAAACGGTAAAAAACAAGTTTGTTGTATAGAAGCCCCCCTTAAATATTCATTTTATTTGATGTTATAGCGGCAATTTCTATTGCCGCTGTATTTCTATATATCATCTGTGAAAATTTCAACTATCTAGCTATCACCGTTCTTGATATACAGCCTGGTGACAGACGGACGGACGGACAGACGGACAGCGAAGTGTCAGTAGTAGGGTTCCATTTTTACCCTTTGGGTACGAAACCCTAAAAAATTTGAAACACGATTACTAAATCGATCTAATATTAAATCCATCAATTATCATATAAGACCGCATTGAAATTACTACATCTGTTTAAAGCCTACCAGCAGTGGCCCGCGGTGTTACCCGCGTAGTTCCTTTTGCCGGGATAAAGCGGCCAAGTGCGAGTCGGACTCGCCCATGAAGGGTTCCGTAGCAGCAAGTAACATAATAAATACATTCTGGTAGTTCGGTGTATTTATGACGTACTAAAAAAACTACTCATCAGATCGAG
This sequence comes from Ectropis crepuscularia, assembly GCA_963693475.1. Taxonomy (NCBI): domain Eukaryota; kingdom Metazoa; phylum Arthropoda; class Insecta; order Lepidoptera; family Geometridae; genus Ectropis; species Ectropis crepuscularia. Next base: position 35,572,608 of record OY856338.1, read on the forward strand.
TTCAAACCAATTTTCGTTGGAAGTTTGCATGGTAATGTACATCATATATTTTTTTAGTTTTATCATTCACTCATTTTAGAAGTTAGAAGGGGGGGGGGGGGGGACACATTATACCACTTTGGAAGTGTCTCACGCGCAAATTATTCAGTGTTCGCAAAAATGATATTAAAAACCTCAACATCATTTTTGAAGAACTATCGATAGACACGTATAGTTTTGATGTTTTTTTTTTGAGTTTCAATTCTAGTTATGGGGGCATCCCTAATTTTTTTTAAATCTTATTGCGGTTGCAGAATACATCTACTTACCAAGTCTCAACAGTGTAGTACTAATAGTTTCGGCAAAAAGAGGCTGTGACATACGGACGGACAGACAGACAGACATGACGAATCTATAAGGGTTCCGTTTTTACGTTTTACGGAACCCTAAAAACCGACTTAAAGTCATTTTTATTCAGCGGTAATGACATAATGCGGTATAATAAAATGTAATTTTTGCAGTAAATTATGATTGACCCGATCAGGTGGTCATTTGTATATTGTAATGGGAATCTACCGTCCCCGGACTAGTTATGATAGTTTGTTCTCTAAGATTTAAAATGACTTGTTTAAGTGGATACATATATATAATAGCTGTCACAGTGATAATATTGCTTTAGAAACCATATTTATGTTTCCAGGAAGGATGCTTCAAGTTTTATAAAATGTTTTTCAGCAGTCTAACGATGTTTAGCCAGAGCAATTGTCAATTATTGTCGGAGTTAGATATACTGTTCTTCCCGTTCTTATACCTAAATCGGAACTATAATTAAAGTATTAGTAAGCGCCGTCAGGAGATTACCTGACTTCACAATAGGAGTGAATACGATACGATAGGAGCGCGTAGCACGTGGTCATTTCGCCTTGTTTAATGTGCTGAATAGTCTGTCCATCCATACCGTCATTTACGCTCACTGCTTGTCTCACTGCTTCCTCTTTATCTTGCATAGATATATGTGTATCTTTTTAGTGTAAGTCTTGCGATATCTCTAAAATATACTATTTTACGGGTGCAGTTTGACAAAATACTTTGGTAAAATTTTCCGCAATGGAATTGCGGCCCCCGGCCTAGAGCCCCAGGCGGCCAAATTTGGCCAAACGGGTTTTTGGGACTTAAACACATTATTTTTACATGATGTACATACTCGATGATTAATTTATTTTTATGCCTAAGAGATAGGAGATTATATGAATAAGTACATTGTCGTTTACAGACACACAAAATTTGGTTTCATTTTTGAGTGATAATTTTTTTGTGTGACGTCGCGACGCCGGCGGCGTCGCTGGCCGGAACAATGGGATATTCTGAGATCTGGCACCAACTTTTGGGTTCTCCTTTTTCTACACTTCTCTCATAGGTTTCCTACATGACAGATAGGTGCAGACCTGCCTGGTAAGTAGCGGGGCAATATGTATGGCCCTACATGTTTAAAAATAGATTGTTTTATCCCAAAAATATGCTTGAGACTTTATGCAATTTTAATATCTTGTATTTTCATGTTTAAGAGTAACAGAAACAAATAGCCCAGACGATTTAGTCGGAGCTTTAACATTGCCAGATCCGTTCAAAATGTTTAACAATATAAAAAAGTATTTGAGGCAATTTGAAATTCTAACATGATATTATTTATGACTAGTTTCAGCGAAGGCGAAGCTGTGATCGAGCCAGCTACGGTGTATGGTGTTACTAACGAATATGCTTGTTTTCTGTAACATAAGTATCTATGTTTTTTTTGTTGTATAAATACATATTTGCTTTTTTATGAACGGGCAGAGCCTTTATTAAAAACAAACTTAATTACAATCAGAACTACACTACTCTTCATACCTTACTTCTGAAGTAGGTACCTATGTTCCGTACAAAAGTGTTTCAACTCAATTTCAAATCGGCAGGTTCGATTCGTAGATACTCCACTACCGCTAAATTATTCTTGTTGCAAACCATATGTACACTGTCTCCTCTTCTCTTCTTTTTGATTTCCTTGTCTGATCAATAATATATCTTGGCAACCTCTGAGTCTGTTCGTCCCTAAATTAAATATGCCTTAGTCTGCTCCCAACAAGTACACCAACTAGGGAGAGACAAAAAAGTTGTCGGCATATATGATAGATGTTGTTTGCTTTATAGTTATACATAATGCAAAAACTACCTTACCTCCAACACCAAGTAAGGCTTCTTTCTCTGCAAAACTGGGATTGCGAAAGGTATCGCCACCGACATACATTATAAAGTCATAAATGAGACCTGAAATTCCCGCGCGCACAACATTTTTGAAGCCTCATTTTTTCTGCATGTTTTCGATAATTATAAAAGAAGGCAGTAGCCTTCTTTTTCCCGCTTTTGTGGCTTTGTACGGCATTGGAGCATTGCCTTTCTTCCTCTATTTGTCCAAAATTATAGCGTATTTTTTCCAATACCGGTCGAATTTTGCAATACCTCGACAGGTAACCTATACATATTCTATACCGAAAAAAACATGCTATATAAACACCAAAAAACAACAAATATACCCAAAAATAAAAAAAAAGATAGGTAAATTGTTATAACTCTCTTGGCAACGTACTACGAGTATGACAAATCATTTTTTGAGTGTTTTACCCAATAATTGGCAATGCGATACCCGTAGTAGGTACGTACAAAAGATTAAGCTCATAACATTAACTGCTATGTGGTATTGTAACACAAAAAGAGCCAATTGATGTTATTTGTGATGTTCCTGATCCATATAAAGCCAATCAACCACCAATTTCACCCAGAAATGCCATTAAAATAATAAATAAAATTACCCGTAGCCATCCGTAGCGCAAACGCAGCGGATCGTTCCGAAATCGAACTTGGCGAACAGCATGCATAGCTGATAGAAATATTTCCTTAAGAAATATTTTTTTCTACCAAAAATAATGCTACCAACCTATTTACGCAGGCAAATGATAGAATTTCTAAAACTAAAGTCGCTAGAATTTTCAAAAGCCAATGTCTTACCCGTATCACACTATCAATTTAAGCGTTAAAATCATAGACAAAGAGGCAGTCTGCTACTTCGTCTTCTAAGGTTGTCTTCTACTATTAAGTGTACTTTTCACAAGCTCGAAAGCTTGAAAGTTTGGTGTCAACGAAAACTTTCCTTTTATTTAATTAATAACAACTTTTATCCATTGTCTATGAATTTAGTTCTGTTACATTCACTGTTTACCTGCTTGCATGCTAAAAGCGGGACCTGGAGAACTGTTATATATTTTATGTACCACCTTTGTAACCCAGGACCTCAAGCTCAATAAATTGATTTTGATTTTGATTTTTGCTTGTAAAACTCAGATAAATGATTTTTATCGGTAGTGTAGCATTAGCATGGCATGTACACATTTTAAATGATCGAAGTCCTATTATGTATGTACAATTCCATCGTGCAAATTATAGGACTATCACATTCTCTAGGTACACATTTGTGCGTCTGTTTGTATGCAATTACAAGTCCACCATGACGTTGGCCAATTAAAGTTCCAGTCATGTCCTTATGTCATATGCCATTATTTGGTCCAACGTTTAACCATTGCCATTTAGCGTGCTAATGCCGCCAGCATGCTAGGCACGCTTCCGACTAGAAGAAAGTTTCTATCATCTTGGCTATCTTTAGATCTTCATTGGTCTATGGATAATTTAGATGTGCTTAGTGTAAGTAGTAGGTAAGTTAAGTATGTAGCGTAGTGTAGTTCTCAATGTACCTACTTAATTTACATGAATAGTATTTTTTATTAAGAAAATGGACGTCAGTGGGTTAAACCCATATTTTATGCAGAAGTGCTATGTCAGTTCCATTTCACAGCTTTACAACAAAAAGCGGGGTGTTCCGTAAGGAATTGCAATTAACAGAAATGATTCATAAACATGACATTATCATTATTTTACCTGTTTCATTTTATTCTACTAACATTGCAAATGGGAAAGTTTAAATGTTGTTGTTGTTTTTGCTCAATTATGTTGTAACGACTGAAAGAATCAAGTTGAAATTTGGAACACTAAGTTCACAAAGTTAAGTATCAGCTGGAGGCTCTGGAATCGATCGAGAGACGTGCCAAAAGGCTCATAGGGAACGACACTCTTGCGCGAAAAAGACTACAAAGTCTTGAACATCGCCGAAAAATAGTTTGCCTATCGGTTTTTTATCGGATGCACTTCGGAGAGTGTGCGACTGATTGATACCACCTTGTCCTTTTTTCTATCGGAATGCTCGTGGCTCGAAAAAGCGACATCGTTTCATGGTTGATGTTCCAAAGACTCGAACAAAGAGATTTGACTCTTAGTCCAGTAACTTTGTCGCCTGAATGTATGGAGTAGGATGCGTTAAATCCGGTAGATCTAAATTTTTGCAGACTTGTTTATGATATTGTCAAGCCAAGCCAAGACTAGTCAAGCCCTTTCATTTGAAACCCATATTATGGCATTAGTGAAAAAAAAATTATGTGGTTCGCCATTTTGTGATTTGAAATTTGTTATACTGTATAGTACTCTACAAGTCAAGCCCTTTTATTTGATACCCAAGTTGAGGTAGATTGTGATGAAATATTTGGTCTGCCATTTGGTGGAGCCGGCCATCTTGAATCGATATTAACCAAAAATAGCTCAAAACATCAACACAAAAATTATTCTTCAAATAAAAAAAACCGCATCGAAATCGGCCCATCCGTTTCAGCTCTACGGTGCCATAGACAGATACACACACAGACAGATACACATAAAGACATATATGTCTGTCTGATAGACAGACAGACTTCGACGTCAAATTTATAACACCTTTTTTTTTGGTCGGGGGTTAAAAACCGCCGTAACTGTGCCACAAAGTGGTCAAGTAGGAGTTAAAATATGGCAAAAAATTGCGAAGTACGAAAAAAATTATAAACTTTGAAAGACTTATTCTCAGAAACTATTGGGTGTACAGAGACAATTCTAGTATCACATTGTAGCAAATTTAGTCTACTTTATAAACGCCATAAGAAAACTTTTCCAAAAACTAGTCGTTTAGGGTTATAATCGCCAAAGTTTGAAAAATAAACGATTTATTCGCGGTTTTTTCGATTTTTGACAAAGTTGCGTTCGTCACTCGAGCTCACTAACTTGGGACAATCATTAGGCCAACATCATAAACAAGTCTGCAAAAAATCAGATCTACCGGATTTAACGCATACGGTAGTGTATAAAGTTACTGCACTATCTACTTTTGTGATAAGAACGTCCAGGCTGTGGAATTTGTTGCCTGAGTGGGTTTTCCCCGATGGGTACAATCTTTGTGTTTTCAAATCGAGAGTGAATCGGTTCTTTTCTACGTTAACACGTTCCGTCGCAGACCACATCGTCGCTTAACATCAGGCGAGGTGGCGGCCAAGTGCAAACTTATAACAGGTAAAAATTATAAAAAAATGAGGAAAGTCAACAGTGGACACACATAATTTTGAAGTGTTGTTTCTATATCTCAGAGTTCTTTCTATATTTCACTTAGACTAAGGATAGATAATGTTATATGTATGTATGATAAGTTACGGTGGTCTAGTCGGGAGAACGGCGGCTGCCGATCCGGAGACCCCGGGTTCAAACCCCACACGCACCACTGTCTTTTCGAAGTCATGTGCGTAATGCCGCTAACTTAAAACGGTGAAGGAAAACATCGTGAGGAAACCGACATGTACCTAGAATCTTTCGAAGTCATGTGTCATCCGCCAACCAGCACTGGGCCAGCGTGGTGGATTATGGCCTTAACTCTCTCCTTGCGAGAGAAGGCCCCGAGTCCCAGCAGTGGGAACGTTTAGTGGGCTGTTGATGATGATTGATGAGATAATGTTGGGGGTATCATAATTAATAAGTAATCCTGTTATGTATGTGTAATTCACAGATTACAGAAATAAACACAGATGGAACCTTCATGAACAACACTGTGAGGCCCGTAATTAGTCATGTTGACGTAAAATTGACAAATCAACGTTCCAAATTACTTGTATAATGTTGTCAGTCTTAAGAAAAAAGTCCCACTATTGTTGTCTTAGCTTGGGAAATCTTCACGTATAATAAACACATCAATTGATATTTTAAAATATTAATATTATTACACCGATTATGCAAGGATTTTTTGTTACTACTATTTCCATTCTATGAAGAAAATAATTTTGATTTTGCATGCAACTAGAAATTAACTTGAATCGCAAATAATAAAATTTGTGTAATTTACTCGTTTAGATAGGTTAAACAAAAATTAAAACAACCATCTTTACCACGAAACTATTTTTGATAAAATGCATATATGCTACCAGTATATTATAGGTCCAAACAACAAACAAAAAAAAAATGACAAAATAATCATTTTAACAGTTCACTTATTATTCACCTTTTTTTTTGACAAAACAAGACTTTAAAATCAAGTAACCGTATAATGACATTCTCAAAAAATACGTAACGCGGACAAGCTGGATGTCATATCACACTCTCTCACAAGTTACAAGGTTACGGAAGCTAACTCACATAACCTGAAGTTTATAACACTCTTCCCAAAATAGTTATATCTGCCCCAAGTTTCGGCAGCTTCAAAAACAAATTAAAGTGCTGGCTTATCGATCAAACTTTTTATAGTTACACCGAATTTTTAGAGAGTGATGGCAAAGTCCTATAAAAATGTATACAAAAATTTGACATGGGTCAGTACAATTGTTATAAAAACATATTATACTCATATAATGCTTGACAGTTTTCTGTACAATAATTATTTATTATAGTACAGTAAAGTAGTCATTTAAAACTTTGAAAATGTAGGTATACAATTTGTATACTCTTTCTTTTGTTTTTATTTTTTATTTATTGACGTGTAACTTGTACATTTATGAATAAAGTACTTTGACTTTAATATTAAAAAACTTTACAATTTAAAAATATTTCATTTTACAAACAACGTTATGCCTAATATTAACTTCAAAAATATCTTCCTTCAACAAATGTTTTATTTTATAAACCATCATTTTATAATCAATTATATAGCCGTTTCACTTAGATAATATATCATATAATACAAAACACTTTACTGGCACCATAAACAAAGTTGACAAGAACTAACACATATAATAACAAAACAAAATGGGCACAAAAGGCGATCTTGTCGCTAAAAGCGATCTCTTCCATATAACCTTTTGATTCATGAGGAAACAAAATTAGTAATATTTTGGGCAGTGGTGCAACTAACGAAATAAATAAATACAAATTTTAGGATGTATTATAATGATTTTGTTTTTTGTACATTTTTATGTCATAAATTACTCATTTCACAAATTTAACATTTACTTAAATTAAATTTGAAATTAAATTAAATTGAATGATACAATGCCCATCAATAATTTGGTCTACGAGTATCTAAAAAATATATAATCTATATTTTACCCTAAATTCAGGGAAAATAATTTCCATTTAGTATCGCCACACTAACCTATTTTCGTTGAGGTGTTGTGTTCCATTCATCACCAAAATAAAATCGCCTAAATTATATAAATAACAGTAAAAATATTCAAATTTTCCTATGAAATTATATTCCTCTTTCCTTTTTTTGTTTTTGGGAACATTGTTTGAAGACACAAAACGGCATATTTTAAAACAAAACTTAAAATCACACGGGACTCCCGTACAACACGGAAGTCAGTTTCATACTGACTGGAGTTTGTATTTGCTTCGGCGTTTGTATTTCCTTTGTCTGCTTCAGTAGCTCTGTTCTGCGCGCTCCATCTGGTTTTATTTCTGTAATCTGTGGTGCTATGATGCTGTTTTTTATTTTCCACAATAAACAAAACAAAACTGACAGAAAGTTACATGCTATGAACAAGGAAGACAGCTACGTGTGAAATGAAATAAATAATCAAAAAAGGGTATTGAAATTTGGAGATAAACTAAAACTAATATCGCTTAACTTCATGATGAAGTATGATTTGGATAGCAGTGCGCGAGGACCACACAACAAACTTTCACATTTATAACAATTAGGTTTAATTAATACAGATTATGTTTAATTAACTAATAGTAAGTCACGGGTGGTTTAGTCGGGATAGCGGCGACTGCCGATCTAGAGCCTGGCTTCAATGTCATGCACATCACTGTCTTTTCAAAGTGCGTAATGCGCTAACTTTTTTTTATTTTTTATCTTATTTTATTTGGGGACATTGAGTCATATTTGACTATGTCAGTCCCGTATTTAACACACAAATTACATAACAGCACCGAGTAATAATTAAATACAAGAAATTCTATTTTAAACAGCTGACGGGCCGACCTATAAAGCATTCTAGCAACGTCCGACATAGGCTCGTCTAAAGCCCGATTTAAACTGAACAAACATAGAGCTAGAGCTGGAACAAGAGCATTCTTTCTCGATCTTTTAGTGTAAACGAAAGATCGTTCTTAGCGTTTTCCATATCAAATATTCCATAGAATCTTTGCGAACGCAAACAAAACAACGAAAGAATGTTCTACGTTTGTTTACACCAAATGAATTTGATACAGTGGGGATAGAATGAGCATTCGGTCGTCTGATGTAAATCGGCCATGTAAAGATGCTTTGGATCATTCCGACATCTAGGCTGTATATTTGTATGTGTCTACTAAGTTATCTCTCATAGATGCGCTATCTTAAAACGATAAGGGAAAACATCATGAGGCAACCGACATGTACCTTAAATATTTCGCGGTCATATTGCATCCACCAACCTGCATTTGGCTAGCGCGTGGTGGATTATGCCTTTGACTCTCTTCTTGCGAGAGAAGAAGGCCAGTTGTGGAAACATTTGGAACAGTTCAAACAGTAGTAGGACACTTAGCAGAGTCCTCCTGGGGAAGTGCCACACCATTGCCAGTTATTCCACCGTCAAGCAGTAAAGGGCAAACATTACTGTGTTCTGGTTTGAAGGGCAATGTTTATTATATCTAGATAAATTACAGGCCTTATAGATAAAATATCTTAGATCTTTGTGTGACAGTGCAGCGCAGAGCAGCGCTAGGTAATGATTTGGACTCTTCATGTTCCGATAGCTGCGTGTCACTGTGCTTTGCAACAGCCACATGTCTTGCTAGTCTCGTCACTCTATACTATAAAAAATAGTGGGGTGCTTATGTATACTTAAATAAAAGTTTTTAATTTGTTTATTTATTTATCGATGAAATTAAAACACAGGAAATAGAATAGGCACACACAGGCCTCTTTTTACCCGACTGCGCGACGCAAAGGAGTGGTAATGTGTTTAACAGTCTATGTACCTATGTATGTTTGTATGTTCCTTTGAAGCACTCTACAGACCAAACGCCTGGGCCGATTTTTATGATTCACACGTCAATCGATTCCTCTTAATCTGGCGAGTGACACTAAAGACATGTCATTAGTGTAAGTCCAATATGGCGGATTCAGGACGCCATATTGTCCAAATAAAAAAAATGAAAATCACTAAAATATGTCAAAAGGGGTATCGTTGAATAGGTATTTTAAAATAATGTTTAGCTTTCTCTCAATGTTTTTCGATTTGACTGACCGTTTTGGATTTGGTGCCCCTATCTACTAATAAACCTCCATGGGGTTTCAACTCTGCCGCTGATAGTGGGAACATGGAACCGCTCTCGGATTGCTCCGCCTCGGTCGCCCCGATTTAGTTCTCAAACGATTTATTAGGTACTCAACGTCAATCGAAAACCTATACTAACACAAAACTATAAATATGAATTACAAGCAAGAGAAAATCCTACATATTATATCAGTAGAAACTAGAAACGAAGAAATTTGGTCAGCAACCAAAAGATGCATATTATTATGATGAGCATATTAACATTCACAACATTGTTCATAACTAAAAAGTATAAAATAAAAAAATATAATTTAAAAACTCAAAAACCCGACTGCGTAAAAAGTGAACCAAACTACGAACTCGCATACTTACTAAAAAAAACTGAAAAGAATAAAACAAGCATTTAGATTTCTGGTGGTCTAGAATTCTATAATATGTTATTGTATAAATACTATTGAAATATATACAATATTTTCTAATAAAAGAACATTACAACTGAACAGTCGGGATCCATTGAACAATAACATTGTATGTTGAATAATAATGGATCCCGACTCTTCAGTTGTAATGTTATTTTATTAGAAAATATTGTATATATTTCAATAGTATTAATACAATAACATATTATAGAATTCTAGACCACCAGAAATCTAAATGCTTGTTTTATTCTTTTCAGTTTTTTTTAGTATGCGAGTACGTAGTTTGGTTCACTTTTTACGCAGTCGGGTTTTTGAGTTTTTAAATTATATTTTTTTATTGTCGATTCCTTTTTGGGGGCACGCTAATTCTCGAAAGTAATTAGTCTGTCATTTACCGGAGAACTCCATGTGACACTTGGTGCGCCTTTGTAGGGACACCTCGTTCCCCCACAGTAACAGCACATGTAACAAGATTCATACAAAATTACTAGCTTTTTAGGGTTCCGAAAAAAGTAAAAACGGAACCCTTATAGATTCGTCATGTCTGTCTGTCTGTATGTCCATCCGTATGTCACAGCCACTGTTTGCCGAAACTATGAGAACCACACTGTTGAAAATTAGTCAGTAGATTGCATTACGCATTAAGATTTTTACAAAAAATATAAAAAATAATACAGTACCCCATACCTACTTAGAACTGAAACACAAAAAAAAATCATCAAACCTATTATACGCGTGGTTTGTTTATCGATAGGTCTTCAAAATAGTTATCTTATTTTATTTTTCCAAATACAATTGAAGTTTAAAATGTTTCCATACTTTGAGTGTCATTTATATATTTACAAGTAGGTAACAAAACGTAACGTCCCGTCTTGAAGACACCTTAGGCCCTAGGGTGTCTTCAAGACGGGAGTGAATTGGTTTGTTCTGGCGTCTGGCGCGCTCCATATTAGTTATCTGACTCGCGACTCCAAAACCGATAATCGATAGCATCGTCGCTTAATAGCAGGCAAGATGGCGGTCAAATGTAAATCTATCATGGTTAAAAAACACAATTGCTTACTATGTTAATAACGTATATTGAAATTTGTAGATGTAAGTATTTATATATCATATAACTTTAAGATAAATGTTAACTAACATTCATAACATAAAAAGTCATGTATCCCGGAGTCCGTCGAGGTTATTTTAAGGAAAAAAGATGTGTGTGCACAAAAGACCGCACGGAAAAAGTGAAAACTTAATTATCTGAATGTTGTATGATGTAGTATTGTTATAGACATATAGACCATATTAGTACGATAAATAAATAAAAATAAATAAATAAATATTGGTGGACAATTCACACACAACACCATCTGACCCCAAACTAAGCAAAGCTTGTATGATGGCGGCCAGATAGCTGATATAATACTTAAATAGTTTTTAAATACATACTTATCATACATATAAACACCCAGACACAGTGCAAACATTTGAATTCATCACACAAATATTTGCACTGGGTGGGGATCGAACCCACGACCCTCGGCTTCGCAGGCAGAGCTACTACCCACTAAGCCACGAGGCCAGTCCAAAATTTGGCCAGGCCAAATGAGGAACAAGACAGTTTTTTTTTATTTCTATACAGATCGAAGTAGTAAACACAGCAGTGAAGAATTAAATAGCTGACTGTGTCTTATTCGTTTGGGACAATCGGCGGCAGGGTCGGATTGGGTCAAAAGGCTCCGGGTAGCTTCATGGGGATCACAAGCCCGGGGCCCTAGACCTTATCCTATGGTTGCCGCATGTCCCGTGGGGGGCCCGCGCAGGCTGGGGCCCAGCTGGCAAATGTCACCTCAACAATACATGGTCAGCCCAACACTGCTCGGGAGTCCCGAGTTCACGTGCCTTTCGCCTCACAGCGTGACGTGTGCGGCGCGCGATTAGAAGTTTTCACTTGAAACAACATTCAGGTAATAAGGTATGTTTTCTTTTGATCTGATAACAGTGCGCGATGACCACACAGCAAACATTAACTGAGTCAATCCGGCGAGCGAGTGCGCGAGAGACTGCGCGCGCCGGTTTCAACCGGATATTTTGTGTATCACGATGGTAAATTGTTTGCAAATACAATTTTTATACGTTCGCGAAACGAACACGCGGTGAACGTACGTGTTATCGTGATACTCTGTGTGCGCAGGCGCAAGATCGTTGACACTATTGTAATTATAGACATACTTGATGACATAATTAGCAGAAGGTCGGAAGAAGCGTTAGCGGAAAGTGTCAAGGTTCTCGTTTCGTTCGAAAACGGACTCTGAAGAGTCTTGTGGGTGAAAAAAGATGAAACAAAGTTGTACTAAACACACACACTTACACTTCTCAATTAGTTTCTTGTTTTGCTATAGTATTGCTGTAGATACTTTTTATCGTTCACTATATAAAAATAATATAATAATCCATATAATAGTTTAAAAACTAAATAAAGTGACCAAGTGCGAGTTGGACTCGCCCATGAAGGGTTCCGTTCCAGCAAGTAACATAATATACACAGTACACATAGTTCTTGTAGTTCGTTGTAACTTTGATCGAAGTTTTAATAATAGTCTAAAATTATTTTAGAATCCTCAACATCATTTTTGAAGACCTATCGATAGACATCCCACACGGCTAGGATAGATGAAAAATGTTTGTTTGAGTTTCAGTTATCAGTATGGGGGGCAACCCTAATTTTTATTTTTGTTATATTTTTTTGTAAAAATCTTAATGCGGTTCACAGAATACATCTACTTAGCAAGTTTCAACAGTGTAGTTCTCATAGTTTCGACTAAAAGTGCCTGTGACATACGGACGGACAGACAGACAGACAGACAGACAAACAGACACGACGAATCTTTAAGGTTCCGTTTTTACGTTTTACGGAACCCTAAAAACACGCTTTTAGCATGCACAAAAAATTACAAAAGTTCAATCTTCGTATTTCACTCTTTTGGTACTCAAAATATAAAAAATATATTATATTCGTATTTATGTATGAGGATGTACAATTATTATTTTGTAGGTTTATGTACCTAGTATATTTTAAAAGTATTGTAGGTTATAGAGGTAATTTATTTTATAAATTATATTATTAGTATTGGAGTTAACTTTCAAAATTTTAGAATTATAAGTATCTTCCACTCATTATTTGTACTTCCCCGTCTTCCTATTATTCAATTCTCCTTTTCCATCCTGCGGTTGCCTGGAAGAGATTGCTCTTAGCGATAAGGCCGCCAATTGCTAGTTGATTTTTTTATGTTTTGTATAATTACAGATGTAGGATTTAGGTCTGCCAAGCTTAAATGGGAGTGGGCGGGTCATGTGACCAGAATGCACCCCGATCGGTGGGCCCGGGTTTCTACAGAGTGGACACCATCGGCCAGTCGACCCCAGGGTCGTCCTCCAACGCGATGGAAGGACGAGCTTGGAGCGTTTAAAAATGATTGGACGATGGTAGCTCAGGACCGGATAAAGTGGAGGGAATTGGGGGAGACCTTTGCCCAGCAGTGGGACAACCCAGGCTAAACTAAAAAAAAAAAATGTTTGTTTTTTGTGTTCTTATTAAGTGCAATAAATAAAGAGTTTATCTATATATCTATCTATCTATTCCTCTCGTCGAACCTTTTTGATACTCAGGATTGATACCCATGACATGATAATTTGGTACGAAAATGTCATTTCGCATTATTTTCAGCAAACACTTTCATTTTATACCTATATCATAGAGCTGCATTTCAAATAGCCAATCCGCTACCTTGGAACGGCCGCCATGTTGGATTTAGGTTACGTGATTCTTTTTTTCGTATCACATTCAGCAAATCCTTTCAAATAATACCCATATCATGGGGGTGCATTTCAAATAGCCAACCCGCCATCTTGGATGTCCGCCATGTTGGATTTACATTCAAAAGTCACGTGACTATTTTTTTCGTATTCCTGACAGCAAACTATTTCATTTGATACCCATATCATGGGGGTGTATTTCAAATAGCATGTCCGCCATCTTAGACGTCCGTCATATGGGATTTAAGTCACATGACTATTTCGTTTTCGTGTTCCTGACAGCAAATCCTTTCATTTGATATCCATATCATGGGGGTGAATTTCAAACAGCCAGTCCGCCATTTTGGGGAGGCCACCATATTGGATTTGTAATGACGTTTCTTAGCTAGTCATGTATTGTCTTTAGAACTCAGCGCGCGAGTGAAATTTCATACTAATCGAAGACCGGGAAGTGGGTCAAATTAAGATTCCAAGAGTTTCTTACATACATAGTTAGTTACAAGTGAAGCTAATAAAAGCGTGTTAATAATAAAACAGTACATAAATACACATTCTCAGAGCTTCCGTACAAAAAGTTTCTAGGACTTTCATAACTCACCACCATCTATACGCAAACTAAGCAAAACTGTGCTGAAGGAGCCGTATAGTTGATCAAATACTTATATAATTGTAAAGACGTACCTACGATACATAAATAAAAACCCCTACCTAATCTTTGCAGAGTCCCTCTGGGGAAGTACCACATCTTTGCCAGTTATTATACCGCCAAGAAGTAATGTGCATACATTACTGTGGTCCGGTTTGAAGGGCAAAGTTTCCAGTGAAATTACAGGGCATAGAGAAAAAACACCTCGACGGTGACGAGCGCAGTGCAGTGCAGCGCTAAGTAATGATTTGGACTCTTCGTGTTCCCATGGCGGTAAAATAGCTGGTAAATGTATGGTACTTCCCCAGGTGGATTCTTCGAAGAGTCTCCTACCACTACAAAAAAAGAGTCTCACGATTTAAACTTATTTTTTGGGCTTCTAAATTACAAATAAATAAATGTTAATATTCCAACTGTGTAAACATTTCCGTGGTTCAAAATATTTTCATGGTATGGTATTCTTCTTTCTTTTTTGTAATAATTAAATTTTAACTAATCTTATACCTTTAAACGAGCAATTCTTGTATATAAATATGTACTTATATATATATAGAATCGGAATCTCGGAAACGGCCCGACGGATTTTCATGAAATTATGTATGTAGGGGATTTCGTGGACGATAAATCGATCTAACTAGGTTTCATTTAAAAAAAACGTATATTATGCGCGTTTTTAGACAATGAAAAACTGTCACATTAGACATTAGAGTGCGAAGGTAAATTTCGCCGTGTGACGCAACAGCGTAATAGCTCAAATGGGAAGTCGGCGGTCATAGAGGTAACGAATTAGTAGCTCCGGGTTCGAAACCAGATGCCTTCTCTGTTTTTTCATGTTTTTTTTTCAAGAAAATCTATTTCTTTGAGTCTTTTATCTGTAGGTATCTAAGTATATTTAGTATTCAAACCGAGCAAAGCTCGGTCACCCAGGTACTATTTTATAATAAAAATAATTTATATACCCAAATTAGTTGCACATTTTTGGGAAGACACTGTTTGCTGCAGCACAGGTAACGCTAAAGCAGCAGACAGGGTTACCTATTTTATCCTGTACACATTTTTATAGAAACAAATCATTTGTATTTCACGAAAGTTTTAAAAAAACTGGTCAAAAGCGGGCACAGCTAGTATTTTATAAGCTCTACTCATAGATTGATAACGCCTAGATCGATAATTTTCAAATAAACACTTCATTTTAGGTGAGGCAAAACGCAGATTGATTTCGGCGTAAGCAGCAGTACTGAGGCTTGCCAAACAAAACTTTAATGTCGTGGAGTATGTACACTATACAGTAAAGAACCACACAAACCGTTATAATGTTATCAACTGTCGGAAACGCATGCACTAGCGCTTGACCGTGACAACTGATGGTAGTTTCGAAAGGATTGAGCCAATATCTATTAGACTACAGGCCCGTGAACAAAATTTACGGGTCAAATGAACCACCAGGAGACCTATGTAGGATGATAGAAGGGTATAAAGTAATAATATTCAGCACTATGGCGTCACTTGTAAGCTGTCTAACTGAGTACAGTCGAAGAGGTTGCAACCCTCGATCATTTCTTCTTGTCGCATAATTTTTGTACGGCGTTGCGGAATAATAGATTAAAAAAGTATTGAAACTATAAAAATTATAAATTATAACTTTTTAATTATTAGTTTGTCGGAAAAATTTACAGAGTACGAGTAATTTACAGAGCAAATTTGGTCATTTGATTAAGTACGGCATTGGTTCCATGCAGTTTCAATACCTCTTCTAATCCATTATTTCGCAATGCCGTACAAAAATCATGCGACAAGAAGAAATGGTCGAGGGTTGCAACCCCCCCTCTTCAATCACACTCAGTTGGACAGCTTACAAGTGACGGCATAGTGCTGAATCTTAATACTTTACACCCTTCTATCATCCTACATAGGTCTCCTGGTGGTTCATTTGACCCGTAAATTTTGTTCACGGGCCTGTACGCCTGTAGTCTAAATGATTTGCCTCACTTTTCTTGCGCGAACCCGGCCTTCTACCGCCTAACTAAATCGGTTTTAGCGTTGCTATTGCTATCTCTATCATATCAAGCGAAAAGAAAAAAGAGAGAAACATCAAAGCTATGACATTTTTCGTTCGGCGGTAGTCCCCCCCGGTTTCTAGGCGCTATTATTCTATGGCTCTACTGAATAATGATTTAACGTTTTGAAAATTAATAATCCCGTTTTCTGCCGTTGACGTACGTATGAGTAAATAAAAAATATATATTGTTAATTATATTTACACAGACGTAAACAGAATTCACAAAATTATGTTTCACTTTTGCAGTAAAACTTTGTTACGCGTTTGTTATTTATTAGTCAGAGTCCAGTCATTGACAAAGGTCGGAGAGCTTGATATGATGTTACGCGTCAACGTACCACAAATGGGTTCCGGTCTTTCCCTTATACATTTAATAATAATAAGCACATAAATATTTAATACCAATATTATAATCATCGTCATTCACAGTGGTAATGCCACCACCATGCTGGGCACGGTTCCGAAAGGTAGTCGGCTTGAGTATCTTGATCATACCTTATTTTTTTTTTTTTTTTTTTATAGCATAGAGTGACGAGACGAGCAGGTCATGTGCCTGATGATAAGCAAGATACCTGCCACATAACAGCACAGTAACACACAGCTATTGGAACACGATAGTCCAAATCATTACCTAGCACTGCACTGCGCTCGTCACCCAGAGATCTAAGATATTATGTCTCTAAGCCCTGTAATTTCTCTCGAATCATTGCCCTTCAAACCGGAACACAGTAATGTTTGCACATTACTGCTTGACTACCTTTAGACCTTCTTTGGTGTTTAGTTAATTCAGATGTACTTAGCATAAGTAGTTAGGAATGAAGTGTAATTCTCATTGTTTATTAGTTTTGTCAATTCAATCCCACCAAAAACATTCTGTAAAAAACTAGCCAAGTCTCGATGAAGCTGCATATTTATCTCTAAAAAGTAATGAAATCTAGACAAATCCGTGCCAAGTCTAAGGTTCCTTATTGCAATTTCTTTATTATTATAGTTAATGTTGTGTGAATTGGCCGTTGAAGGGTACACAAGGGTACAAAACCAGGTGCTCCATGACACCATTGCACCAATCTGTCGCCAGAACCGATACCATTGACGCTGGAAAATGGCCACTTGGAAAACGTTGATTCAATAACCAGTCAATTGTTTTTGTCTTGCTATTTACCTAAATTGTATGTATCCTATATGGTGTGAACAATAAAGAATTTCAATAATACTTATGTGTAGGCGAGCCGGAAACAAACAGTTTAAAAAATTATTTCCAGTCTAGACGGTTTTCTATTCATTGATAGAAGTCCGTCTGTACGTCTATTTTATGTCAGATAGGGGGTCGATTTGACGCTCCAAAATAGAGCAGAAGTCAGTCAGCATTCGATGCTGAATGCAGGTGTTGCTGTTGATTAACAACAGCCTATTAAGAGACACTAGCGTCCAATTACCAATACCAGTATAGGGTATTATCTCGCTTAACAAACATAAGTAGTTACAACAGATACAACATAACGTGTAAACAAAATTGACTTGTAGCCACTAACGGACTAACGTATAAAGAATGTTCAACGGCCAAGTCACACAACATTAACTAAAATAATAAAGAAATCGCAATAAGGAACCTTAGACTTGGCACGGCTTTGTCTAGATTTCATTACTTTCTAGAGATAAATATGCAGCTTCATCGAGACTTGGCTAGTTTTTTACAGAATGTTTTTGGTGGGATTTCACTTCTTTTTGCAGAAACGTGGACTTATTGATTTATTATATTACATGTATTATTTGACACATATTCTTTTTTTCCGGTTCTGATTCTTGTACAGTAGCAATAGTTTTTCGTATTGCCCATTCGCGTTCATTATTTAAGTGGACTCTCCATAATAGGCAAAGAACTTTAGAAGATTGGAAGAAGACTGCGAATAAATAAAAGCTAGTCTAGCCTTATCCAGAGTTTTCCTTTAATTTTATTTACATACATATATGCGTATTAAAATTTTGACTCTGACCATATATTGTTATCCTAACTAAACACATTGTATTATTTAACACATTTTTTTTCTCTTTAGGAGTATGTACTTTTTTATTATTACAAATCTTTCTTTTCTATTTTTCCGGTTCTGATTCTTGTACAGTAGCAACAATTTTTCGTATTGCCCATTCGCGTTCATTATTTAAGTAGACTCTCCATAATAGGCAAAGAACTTTAGAAGATTGGAAGAAGCCTGCAAATAATTAAAGGCCAGTCTAGCCTTATCCAGAGTTTTACTTTAATTTTATTTATATGCGTATTAAAAGCAGAAGGGGAGGCATTCGCCCAGTGGGAAGCAATAGGCTAGATTAAATTAGAAGTTTTGTCCCACTACGCTGGATTTTTGCAATGACAGTCGATTTTTTTATGTACCAATAGTAGAATGGGGCATTACTATATCTCTTATACAGCTGAGACAAGCTCCCTCAGCTTGTCTCGGCTGTATTCTTCATCAGATACTTCAGACCTTCGATTTTTGACATCAAATGAAGAGACAAACAAAGTTGAATATTTTTTGTAAAGGCGTGTTTTCAAATAACCAGGTATACCACCAGGTACTCCAGATTTTCGATATTCCTAGTTTTTATAGTTTTCCTTTTATGTGACTATTAAACCCTAAGTCTGTACCAAATTTCAGCTCTCTGAGTTTATGGGAAGTACTAGTTCTATTTTGATGATCATGAGTGAGTGAATGAGTGTCGTAAATGCGAAACTTTGCTTTCGCTTAACTTCGGAACTTAATGACGTACAGACTTGAAATTTTGGATTTTAAGTACGCGATTATAGCTTACTAGATGACGAAAATTTCAGCGTTCTGGTCTTATCCAGAGGTTCTCAAATAGGGGCCTGAAAATGCGACGAAATGGTTCCAGTAAAGGATGGTACGGCAGTGTTTGCTTCGCGCTCGACTTGGCGGGGGCACTGCCGTGCCCCCAGATAAATAATAAAGTATTTACTTATTCCACAATAAAATAATAGTTGCACACTTCGCAGAGTTCAACTGATCTGCATGATCTAATACCACCTTACTCTTTTGTACCATTCGTAGCTCGAAAAGTGATATCGTTTCATGGTTGTCATTCCAAAGGTTTGTCTCTACTTTTGTGATAAGCACGTCTAGAAAGTGGACTGTGTTATTTGAATTGGTTTTTTATGGTTCAATTAATTTTCAGCCCTATTATTTGTGGCAGTTATATAAAACAGTTAATAAAGCTAAAAGATATGAGTAATAAATTGTTAGCAATTGTAGCAAAATGAATTTTCGATTCTTTACAATCCACTCTCGTTATCCAAACCCATAAAACTAACCACGTGACAATCCTTCATCATTTAACTGCAGGAAAATATAGGTAGGTTTACCCCATTTCTCATTTTGCCTTGTAACTACATATTATACAAATTGTCGACTGGCTTGCTGTAGACAAGCCAAATACACCTTTGCTACAACCTTCTTAAAACTGAAAATATAAAACACTCAGATAATTAGAAAATACACGTCGTATTATATGTACAGTTTGTCTAAGAATTTTCCTTATTTCCCTGTTAGTACTCGTGCATTGTATTGAAGTAAATAAGTAAACGTTTGGCCTTAATTTGTTTGTTTACAAGTACAATTTACATTTCACTATTTTTAACTCATAATAAGGTCAAATGCTTTGCGGTGTGTTTGTCGTAAACAAAAAAATACATTATATTGTGGCAAGTGACGCATGGATGCGAGCGTTCTATCTGTGAGTGGAGCTACCTACTGCGATATCATGTTGAAAGTAAGACATTGCACTCAAAGCTCGAGAGCCCAATACACGTGTGCGACACGATGTCCTTCGAGCAAGTACACATTGATCAGATTGTATGTATGCTGAGACAGATAGGTCAGTAACCCATTCGAAACATACCAATGTGTTAGACTTAAGGGGAAAGGGCGGTTAAGAGCGCGTCTAATGCCAAGAAAAAATCAGATTTAGGACTCTCACACAAAACTGCGATGCGAATGCAAACTGCTTCGATACGGCGTCGCATCGCATCGCATCGCAGTTTTGTGTGGCAGCTCTTCCTCCGATGCGGCGGAGCATCGCATCGCTTCGCAGTTTTGTTTAGGAGCCCTTAACCCGAGGGTCGCTCATCCCCTGTTCAATGCGCTGCGTCGCCGTCGCTGCGAGTAGAAGATGCAAGCTATGCTCACTCAAATGCATCGTGTCCCGAAATCCAGTATATGCATTGTTTTAGATAAGTACGATAAGAAAAAACACGTTTTTAGAAAAATGTAACAAAATGGTGTCCCACAGAACGGTTGTTTTTGTATGACCTCTCTGAGCTATAGAGAATGGGGTGCCTAGTTAAACAGTTTAAGAACAAAGCGTGGCAACGGGTTGAAATTTCGAACAGAGTTAGATTTTAGCGCATAGGCTACGGTTTATCGAAGGGACAATAACGGGAACTACGCTACAACCGCGGGAAACTACTACTGGTATATCATTGTAGTTTTTTTGTATTATATTATATTATACTAGCTGACCCCGCAAACGTTGTTTTGCCTTAGTGAACAACCCTTGTCACTTAGGGGTATGAAAAATAGCTAGTAGCCGATTCTCATACCTACAGAATATGCATATAAAATTTGGTTAAAATCAGTAAAGCCGTTTCGGAGGAGTAAGGAAACAAACACTGTGACACGAGAATTTTATATATAAGATTTTGTATTATTATTGTATTTTCTAGTGTCCTAAGATTCCTACGACTCTTGGCAGAGTCCGCCTGGGGAAGTACCACACCTTTGTCAGCTATTCTACCGCCAAACAATCAATATATTTATTACAGAATGATGATTTATAATTCATAAATTGTAAGTGACGTACCCAAGTGTTCTTTTGAAATAATGGTTCGAATAAACCAATTAAAATGAATTTATTAATTCACACACAAAGTTAACAACCTATTTTCTGGTAGGTACAAAAGATAGGTAGGTACCTATTTTTCTGCACATTTACATAGGTTATGGTTTTATGCTGATTTATCAATCGGTATCAACAATATTATCGGAATCCGTTTGTTCACTACATTCTTTTTATTATCGTTTTCCGATAATTTTTACAATGAAGGCAATGCACTCCGTCAATCAACGATCGACTTTGACCTTATAACTACAAAGTACCTATTATTACTGCAAATGAGGATAATATACTCGACAAAAATTAAATTAAAATCAGAAGCCTGGTTCGAATCTCACACGCACCATTGTCTTTTCGAAATCATGTGATCTTGTGATCATGTGAATCTTAAAAACGGTGAAGGAAAACATCGTGAGGGAACCGCCATGTTCCTAAAATCGTTCGTGGTCATGCGTCATCCTCCAACCCGTACTGAGCCAGCACAGCGCAGCGTCGCAGCAGCGGGAATATTTAGTGGGTTGCTTTTGTTATTATAAATAAATAAATATTGGTGGACAATTCACACAAAACACCATCTGACCCGAAACTAAGCAAAGCTTGTACTATGGCGGCCAGATAGCTGATATAATTCTTATATATAAAATTCTCGTGTCACAGTGTTTGTTTCCTTACTCCTCCGAAACGGCTTTACTGATTTTAACCAAATTTTATATGCACATTCAGTAGGTCTGAGAATCGGCTACTAGATATTTTTCATACCCCTAAGTAACAAGAGTTGTTCACCCCAAAATATTTTTTTTTAATTTTTGGACAAAAATTTTTGTTTTTATTTTTTTATTATGTGGCGTAAAAAAATACATACAACCCTAAATGTTTACCCTTTTATCACCAACCCCTATTTTTTAATATCCATTTTAGTATTTTAATCATTTGACAGTGAACTCCTCCTAAATGGCTGGACCGATTTTTGTGTGTGTGTACAAGTGGATTCGAGAATGGTTTAGATTCACAAATTAGCCCGGCAGATGGCGCTGCAGACAGTATCTAGGTTATGATCCGAGCGAAGCCGGAGCGGGCCGCTAGTACTTATATAGTTTTAAATACGTACTCATTTTATACATAGAAACACCCAGACACAGTGCATTATATGTTATTTGTGTGAATGTAAGCATAAGCTACCCATTTTATGTTCTCACTGCTGGGACTCGGAGCCGTTTGTCACAAGGAGAGAGTCAAGGCCATAATCCATCACGTTGGCCCTGTGCGGGTTAGTGGATGATGACCACCATGGTTTGTTAATAACACAAAGTTCGAAAGAACAGATCCGTTGGCAACCATGACGCTATCTAGCTCCAGCAGGTCTACCGGCTAACTCTCCTGCTTTCTGCTATGATTTAATTTGTAACGTTATCGGCCAATTTGGTAACGCCGATGAAAGCAGACTACTACATCTGCTTTCCGAATTCCGTATCCGCTCAAAACTCCCTGGACGTCTACTCTGTAACAAATGTAAACGAAATTTCGAAAAAAAAGTCGTAACTTTCCTACTCTCGTTCTACTTCGTTTCGTCCGATACAACATTGTTTGACGCTTAAATGTTCTAAGCATACTATAATTAGAGTAGACTTAAAACATTTAAACGGACAAAACGACGGATCGAAGCAGAATCGGAGTTGGAAAATCGCGAGTTTATTTCGAAACTACGTTTTCGTTGAATTAGACTAGACGCTCCAGTCCCTGTGGGAACCACTAATGCAAACCAAATAAGCTTATCTTTTGCGTTTGGTTTATAGCGCGAAAAAAATATTTTTTTGTATTTTTATATGGGAATGTATTATACCCATTTTTTTTGTTTAATGTTATCTCCTTGAACCGGTCTTTATTTTGTAATAAACTACATTACAATTAAAGTTCATTTACATAGAAACATCGTAAAATTTAAAAAAAAAACAAAAATGTATTTTTTGGCGGGAAAATGGTCCCGAAGTATTGTTTTTTTTTTAAATCCAATTTATGCTATAGAATCTTTGATGAAACTAAGAGTTCAATGTATAGAATGCAGTTTTTTTTTGTTTTTTCATGTTTGTTATATCAATCATATACATCACTACGTGTAGCTTATAATTTAAAATCTTATTGCTTCAGAACATTTGAGAACTCGAAAAAAAATCGAGTCAAGTGACAAAGACAAGGTAACGCCGTCTAGCATCTTGGGCACGTTGTTAGGAATTAGCAATCGTTTACATTTATGACCCTTTGAAGCACAATATTGGATCAAACAATGTTCTTTGATTAGGTTAGTTCATCTCGAACTATTTGATTGCAGGCCTGGATTAACTATTGAGCGATATAATTTTTTTGGACAAAGGAATAACTAGTTCTGGGCACGTAAGAACATGCCAATGCCAACTAAAAGCATTTAACCATAATTTGTCTGAGGATTACAATGGACAAATAAATATATCTTATTTATCAATTACCTATGTGTATATATCAAAATATTATTGACTGTAGTTTTATTTTTCAATATTATGAAGAATCCACCACTTTTTATTTGTACTTCCCGTCTTCCTATTCTCGTATCTCTTTTTCCATCCCACGGTTGCCTGGAAGAGATTGCTTTAAGCAATCTCCTACTGGTACTTTCTTTTAATTTTATGTATTTCATTTTTAAATTAAGTGCAGTAAAGAGTTAATCTATCTAAATATTTTAACAAGTTAGACATTAGAGTCTTTTTTCTCGTTTGAAAAAATGTGCAATATTTTTTCATTATATGCAGAATATTTACCGAGAGCGTGTTTTCACGAGAAAAAGAGTAAAGATGAATGTGATCGTTACGTTCGACGACCTTTAAGTAATAATAGGTATAATCGTATCAAGGCTACGAGTCTGCACACGTACTTAAAATAACAAGCATTGTTGGGACGATTTAGTCCCAAAGCTTCTAACCCCTCGAGGCTTTCTCTTAAGGCCGATTTACATCCGACGAGCGAATGCTCATTCTATCCCCACTGTATCAAATTCAATTGGTGTAAACAAACGTAGAGCATTCTTTCGTTGTTTTGTTTGCGTTGGCAAAGATTCTATGGAATATTTAATATGGAAAACGCTAAGAACGATCTTTCGTTTACGCTAAAAGATCGAGAAAGAATGCTCTTGTTCCAGCTCTAGCTCTATGTTCGTTCAGTTTAAATCGGCCTTTACAAGGACGGAGTAATTTTTGAAACTAGCTTTTTCGTTGTTTTAACTAATACATACTTACCGGTCGGGAGAACGGCACCTGCCGATCCGGAGACCCCGGGTTCAAAACCACACGCACCACTGTATTTTTGAAGTCATGTGCGTAAAGCCGTAATAACTTAAAACGACGACTGAAAACATCATGAAGAAACCGCCACACCTAGAATCTTTCGAAGTCATGTGTCATCCACCAACCTGCACTGGGCCAGCGTGGTGGATTATGGCATTTACTATCTCCTTGCGAGAGAAGGCCCAGAGTACCAGCAGTGGGAACATTTAGTGGGCTGTTTATGCTGTACTTTTTATATCCTACTAATATTATTAACGCAAAAGTTTGCAAGAATGTATGGATGTTATGTTTGTTACTCACTCCCGCAAAAACTACTACAAAGATTCGAATGAAATTTGGCACATAGAATAGATAATGGGCTGGAATTCAGCCATAGGCCTATTTTTATCCCGGGAAAATAACGGGAACGGGAATCACGCAGGCAAAACTGCGGGGCGTTGCTAATTTCTACTGACTGGCGAACTTATATGCAAGTATTGCGAACTTATAGGCTAGTATAGCGAACTTATAGGCTAGCATTGCGAACGTATAGGCTAGTATTGCGAACTTATAGGCTAGTATTGCGAACTTATAGGTTAGTATAGCGAACTTATAGGCTAGTATTGCGAACTTATAGGCTAGTATAGCGAACTTATAGGCTAGTATAGCGAACTTATATGCTTGCATTGCGAACTTATAGACTAGTATTGCGAACTTATAGGCTAGTATTGCGAACTTATAGGCTAGTATTGCGAACTTGTACGGGCCAGTCAATTATATGTTAGTTAATAATATTGACTGGCGAACAAGTTATGTATCTGATGTAAGTATCATGCTCGCTTATAAGGGTGCAAGGTCACCCTACCTATTTGAATACGAAAACTACATAGCACTGCCCTACGTTCGTATCCCAGAGAAATAAGATGACTCATCTCTTTGACTTGTATTTTTTCTGGAAACATTTGCCTTTATGATTTTGTTTGCACGTTACCGCTTGGCAGTAAAATTAGGAATGGTGTAGTATTTCCCTAAGTGGACGCTGCAAATGTCCACCGCGAAACGAAAATAAATATATTAATAAAACTTGATGAAGGTAATGTTTTTAATTGCCTTGTTTTGATCATGTTACAACGACCTTGGTCTATATATAGGGTGGTCGGTGAGTTTGGGTTGCCTGAACAAAGGTTGTAAAATACACCCTAAGAGTACACCCGAGACACTCGATCGTAACTCTATACAAACAAACACAGTGTCTGCACATTACCTACTGTTCGGCGGTAGATTATAGTAGTGGTAGATGTAGTGGTAGGACTTATAGCAGAATCCGTCTGGGGAAGTACCGCACCTTTGCCAGTTATTCTACCGCCAAGCAGTAATGTGCAAACATTACTGTGTTCCGGTTTGAAGGGCAATGTTTCCAGAGAAATTACAGGGCTTAGAGATATAACATCTTAGATCTCTGGGTGACGAGCGCAGTGCAGTGCTAGGTAATGATTTGGACTCTTCATGTTCCAATAGCTGCGTGTCACTGTGCTGTTATGTAGCAGGCATGTTGCTTACCATCACGCACATGTCCTGTTTGTATCGCCGCACCTTATTAAAAAAAATAGTATCTGTCTACTAACTTTTTGACTTGACTGGCACCGACTGCAAATAGATGAGTGAGTAGCGCTTATAATAAATGTATCCGTTTATTTTTCGCTTTTGAGTGCCTATTTGTGGTTATAAAGTTGGTTTAATTTTTTGTAGAAATTTATTAGTTTATTATAGGTACTATTTAAGAAACAATTTTTTGCAGTGAAAACATCTTTGGGCAGTGAAATCATCTCGTCATCATCGCCTAGACAGATTTTTAAAGGTTTTATCTATACGCTGTTTAAGCTTGACTTTATTACTAAACTTACTTTTAAGTATCATTACAAATACAAAAACTGGCTAAGTGCGAGTGAAGAACGCACGGGACAGATCGATAGAAATGAAAATTTTGTCAATAGTGGTTGTGGTAGCATGGAACCTTCAATGTCCAACTAGCACTTGATCGTCTTATTTCTTCTGACGTTCTCACTTTAATTAACAGGAAAAGAGAGTCAGTTAATCCCAGAGTTAATTAGTATGAAGTTAAAACACACAATTCTCTTTTTACAGTCGCGCAATCGGTCAATTTCTGGTTGGATAAAAACTTTCCTCACCTCAGATTATCGCCTTGCGGATGTGATGGTAACACGAGACATTTATCTAATCTGGAATGCGTACCAAAAATAATAATTCAATAGTAATTACATTGTTTACTTCACAATTATTCTTTTGTTAAATACTTTTACATTAAAACTCGGTATTGTTTGAGAAATCTATATATATAAAAATCAATGCCACTTTTCGTTGTTATTGAACTCCTCCTAAACGGCTGGACCGATTTGAATGATTTTTTTTGTATACGTTTGGGTGCCCTACCCTGGAAAGTTTAGATTCACAAATCAGCCCGGCAGATGGCGCTGCAGTTGATATCTAGGTTATTATTCGAGCGAAACCGGAGCGGGCCGCTAGTTAAATATAATACCAAAGGGTCAGTTGAGGTAAGAACACTGAAAATCATTCTGGTATGAGGAGGTATGTTAGATAAAGATATACTGTGTTTCCATTATGAGTGAGAGAGAAACAGAGACAAAAACAATTCTCTCTAATTAGCGGAACGATAAACGATAACAGATTGTATTTAACTTTGTACTGGGTACAATTTCCTTGGATAATTCACTCGACGTCCATCACTGTAACACGCGTCACGCGCATGTCTGAAATTTTCTTACATTTTGGAAACAGCCATTCCCAAAGTCACGTTCCGTATTCATTGTATCTTTTTAGTGGCAATTAGATCTTCGTCGCGTTAAATGTAAAACGTGACTGATGCAAATTGGACTCGCTAAATATTTAAACATCTCTCAATACTGGATCTCAAAGAAATTTAGTTATTTGCGGTTCATTTGCAGTTAAATGTAACTTTTTCCGACCATGAAGTTAATGTTTGAGTCTCATGCCATCGGTAACTACTATAATCATACCTATTATTTTAGTTTCAGTATTAGTGAATACATGCGGCGCTTTTACCGCCTAACTAAATCGGCTATCGCTTTGCTAATGCTGTCTCTATCATTTCAAGCGAAAAGAAAAGAGAGAGAAACATCAAAGCGATGACATTTTTCGATCGGCGGTAGATCCCCCGGTCGATGATGCTTAGGTACCAGTTTTTTACGATTAGGTATTTATTATCGTCAAATACCTACGATTTGTTTTACTACGATGCGTTTTACAAAACTTAGCTCCTAATAGGGTAAAATAGCAGATGAAAGTTTCATACAAACGGAAAGACCAAGCCTTTAGGGCTATTAAAGGAAAATAATTATGTGCGATAATGACGAAAGGTAATTATTATTCGACCGTCATGCTAGTTACCAAAGTATCTGGATATACTATAAAAAAACTAAGGATGTACCATAAAAAAAAATTGGCAGTTATAGGAACTGCCGATAGAAGTGAAAACTTATAACTCAGAATTTGATAGCTTACTTTGCAAACTACAAGTGTGTAACCGGAGGGCGTGGCCTGGGCATCATGGCATGGCCATCTAGAAATGCGTCAGCATTTCCTATGGGCTGATGCATTTCTAGATGGCCATGGCATGATGCCGAGGCCACGCCCTTTCAGCATTTGCCATTGGCTGACGCATTTCTAAATGACCAATAGCCGTGGTCCATGGCTATGGTTTCGAGTTTACCCGAAGATTTGTTATCATACCCGAGCTTGATGCTAGAATCCAATTCACAGCCCACGAAATATCTGTCTAGGCGCGCCTAAAGAAGTTTTCACTTCAAAAACTTACAGAACGTTACGGAACGCGTGTGAAGCTACGGGCAAAAACTAGTACCTATCCCTATAAAACTAAAAATTAACCAAACTTCAGCGGATCTCTATCTAGTAAACGTACGAAAGCGACGCGTAGCCGCCGCGCTGTCTATTCGTTTATCACGGTAGAGGTCAAGATCGCGGAACAGACGGCGCCTGCGCCTGCGCCGGCGCGGCGGCGAAATATCGGGACACGACACCCGGCGGTCAGAGCCGGCGCACCGACCCAGCTGGACACCACAGGTGTAGTTGGAATATTATTAGGATAATAATAGTTTATTTACACACAGAATACAGCTAAAAATACGTTATTCAATTTAATTACGGTGTATACATACGTTACATAGATTAATTAATAATAATTTATTATAAGTAAGCCCCAAACTAAGCGTTATTGCAATAACAAAAGTAATATCGTTTCATGGTTGATGTTTCAAAGACACAAACAAAGAGGTTCGACTCTATTTTCGTGATAAGAATGCCTAAGCTGCGGAATGCGTTGCCTGAGTGGGTTTTTCACGATGGTTATAATCTTGGTGTCTTCCAATCTAGAGTGAATCAGTTTCTTTTAGGTAAGGATGCTTTATCGTAATTCTGGTCGTTGCTTAATATTGGGCGAGTTGGCAATCAAGTGTAAACCTATAAAACTTACAATAAAGACAAAATAAACATAGTTTATATGCTATTTTTCTGGTATACATAATAAGTATTTCTGTCTGTCTATTTCTCACAACCGTGCAAGATAAAATAGGTTAAAATGAGTAATAAGTTTTTGCGCATTTTTTAAGAAAATTCATTTTTTTTTAAATATTTTTTTAACATTTAACTAAAGTATGTAGGTGCCATTTTGTTCGATAACTTTTTGCTATCTCGTAGGTAGGGACATGATCCCATTGCTATAGAAGTTTTGGGGCTTTTGATCAAAATACCGTGACAAGTGGTTTTAGCAATCCTCTCGCAGTAGAGTTCAGAATCAATAGTCCTGCCTGGTGGTAACAGCTCATAATGAATAATGCCCTTTCAATCCCACCACACACACAGCATCACCTTGTTGCGAGTTAACCCGGGTTTCGCCACAGTCTGTGAAGCCTGACCGGCCTATGACCACGATCTTTTTCGCACGTTCTTGTCGTACATGATCCACTCAAAAGTGACTTGTTACTACAATAAATTCAGTTGTACAAATATATAAATATAGCTGAACAAAATTAACTGACTTATTATAAACTGACTATGATAATTATATTTTTTGTTTTAAGTAGGTAATTTAGTCTGGCTGTGAAATAGTACCCGGGTAGTTAACATATCATTTACCCAGGTATATCCGAATCCGGATACCCGGGTAGAAAACCCTATTTAGGACCCAGATCCGATTCGGAACAGCCCGATCGATAAAAATATTATCTATGTAATTAGTTTAATGAATGAAAAGTAGTAATTTAGTAAATATGTGATTTATAAAAGTTCCCAGCATCGCACGGGTGCAATGCTGATACTTAATTTACTAATAAGATTAGTTGTTGTGGGTGAACCCTAAGAGATAGACATAATATACCATCGTGGACTTTTTTTGTAGACCTCTTTAAGGAGTGCAATACTGCAATACATTATTTTGATCTATCTCGTACAGTTCAGCCAGCGTTTGCAATTTAAACGCAAAATATATGTTTATTTATTACGAAATCTTGAAAATTACCAGTGTTTTTCTGCTGTGTTATGCGCATATCTATACTAATATTATAAAGCTGAAGAGTTTGTTTGTTTGTTTGAACGCAAGGATCTCTGGAACTACTGGTCCGAATTGAACGATTCTTTCTTTATAAGATAGTTCATTTATCGAGGAAGGCTATAGGTCATATAACACTACGCTACTATCAACAGGAGCCGAGCAGGAATGAAAAATGTAACAAAAACGGGAAAAAATATTGCTTTTTGAGAGCTTTCGTTGCGTGACAGCATATGTCAAATTTTAAAGGTTGCGTCATTAGAACCTAAAGTAACCGAATTTGTTCAAAATTTGAATTGGTACGATCGATTTTCGATAGATGGCGTAGCAACGCGCGCGCTTTCAGCTAGTTAGTTATACATAAATATATACCTGCCTCTTGAATTGCTCGATCTATTAAAAACCCCCGTATCAAAATCTGTTTCGTAGCTTTAAAGATGTAGTGATACTATGTAGTGATTAGTTCTCTGCAAATGCCCTGCCTATGAAATGAAGCGGATATGTGGAATTTTTGTCAACAAATTCCCTTCCGAAATATCACAGGGGATTTACGGACAAAAAATCCACAAATCTCCTAGCAGGGAAAAGTACAAGGGTATGTGTGGAATACCTATGTTGATTTTACAGACTATGCATTTTTTAATCATTCTAAACATACTATTATTTACTTTTTTTTTAAATATGGTGGCCGAGTTGATAACCTCCTCGTTTTTCTTTATGGAAGTCGGTTAATAGTTATTTGTTGTACAAGAGTGCAAAGTGGCTTTTTAACCGCGTGCTCAATTTTGATGACCGAGCAAGCGAAGGATTCTAAAGTTGAATCACGAGCGTAGCGAGGGATTCAAAAATTAGAATCCTGAGCGTAGCAAGGGAATCAAAATGGCACAAGGTGAAAAAACTTTTGCACTCGAGTGTAACACGTAATTTTTCATCCCCCCCTAGCGAGGAAATTACTAAACGGTATTGGTCGCTAGAATCACTTATTATTATGGTATTTCGATTTTTCACTTGTATTCAATTTTATAAGTTTTAAACTTAAGTTTATTTAGCCATGGTTTGTAACAATAACAATATGACGTGAAAATATGGAGAGTTGACCGATTGAGGTAAGGAGTTTCATGTGTACATGAAAAAGTGTCCGGCCAAATGCATTAAATTATAGTAGCGCTAAATTTTCATCAGGGTACATTATAAAGGAAATTAATAAACGTACTATTCAGAATACATGAAAGAAAAATATTGGCAGTCAAGAAAGAAATTTATAGGCACTGCCGATAGAAGTGATAACTTATAACTCAGAATTTGATTTTTACTTTGGAAACTACGCGTGTGAAACCGGAGGGCATGGCTATGAGCATGGCCATCTAGAAATGCTGACACATTTTTAAATGGCCAATGGGAAAGGCTGAGGCATTTCTAGATGGCCATTGGCTATGGTCCCAAATTTAACCGAAGATTTCTTATCGTTCCCGAGCGTGACGCTAGAATTAAATTGACAGCCCACGAAAAATCTGTCTTTGGCGCGCCAAAAGAAGTTTTGACTTCAAAATATATTGTACCTACATGTTTTCTCGAAATAGTAATTATTTATTTGATGTTGTATTTACTACATTATTTTGTACTGCACAAAAAGTTGAAATTATCTATTAGTTACTATTTTAGTAGTCAATAATATTTAATTATTTAACTCGGCAACTCGGCATACTTCAATTCGATTACAATTGATTAATTAATAGCATTTCAAAATGTTTTGCCATTTGAAATAACATTCCTTACCTCTATCCTCCATACGTGAAAAGAAAATTGCGCGCAAAGCATTTAAAAAAAAGTACACCAAAGAGGTTCCGAGTATGAGTTTTTAACAAATGAAAAATAAATGTATGATGAATTCGGCACCAAGGAGGTAGAAATAAATAGGTTAAATTATGTTTTGAATTCAAAACCTCAGTACACACGATGTTCTAAATTCAAATTGACTTTAACCTCTAGAGGGTAAAAACGAATTTTGCGCCCTGATATCGAGGAGCAAAAGTACTCATTCCGAGCTGGTGGGATGAAATAGTTATTTGTTGTACAAGAGTGCAAAGTGGCTTTTTAACCGCGTGCGCAATTTTGATGACCGAGCAAGCGAAGGATTCTAAAGTTGAATCACGAGCGTAGCGAGGGATTCAAAAATTAGAATCCTGAGCGTAGCAAGAGAATCAAAAGAGCACAAGGTGAAAAATCTTTGCACTCGAGTGTAACACGTAATTTTTCATCCCCCCCTAGCGAGGAAATTACTAAACGCTTTGCGCATTTTCAGTTTCAGTCGATTCTGTTGGCGTTAAATAAACTTCTTGGTCGCTAGAATCACTTATTATTATGGTATTTCGGTTTTTCACTTGTATTCAATTTTATAAGTTTTAAACTTAAGTATATTTAGCCATGGTTTTAACAATAACAATATGACGTGAAAATATGGAGAGTTGCCCGATTGAGGTAAGGAGTTTCATGTGTACATGAAAAAGTGTCCGCCCAAATGCATTAAATTATAGTAGCGCTAAATTTGCATCAGGGTACATTTTAAAGGACATTAATAAACGTAGTATTAGAATTCATGAAAGAAAAATATTGGCAGTCATAGGCACTGCCGATAGAAGTGGAACTTATAACTGAGAATTTGATCTTTACTTTGGAAACTACGCGTGTGAAACCGGAGGGCGTGGCTATGAGCATGGCCATCTAGAAATGCTGACACATTTTTAAATGGCCAATGGGAAAGGCTGAGGCATTTCTAGATGGCCATTGGCTATGGTCCCGAGTTTACCCGAAGATTTCTTATCATTCCCGAGCGTGACGCTAGAATTAAATTGACAGCCCACAAAAAATCTATCTTTGCCGCGCCAAAAGAAGTTTTGACTTCAAAATATATTGTACCTACGTGTTTTCCCAAAATAGTAATTATTTATTTGATGTTATATTTACTACATTATTTTGTACTGCACAAGTAGTTGAAGTTATCTATTAGTTACTATTTTAGTAGTCAATAATATTTAATTATTTAACTCGGCAACTCGGCATACTTCAATTCGATTACAATTGATTAATTAATAGCATTTCAAAATGTTTTGCCATTTGAAATAACATTCCTTACCTCTATCCTCCATACGTGAAAAGAAAATTGCGCGCAAAGCATTTAAAAAAAAGTACACCAAAGAGGTTCCGAGTATGAGTTTTTAACAAATTAAAAATAAATGTATGATGAATTCGGCACCAAGGAGTTAGAAATAAATAGGTTAAATTATGTTTTGAATTCAAAACTTCAGTACACATGATGTTCTAAATTCAAATTTACTTTAACCTCTAGAGGGTAAAAACGAATTTTGCGCCCTGATATCGAGGAGCAAAAGTATTCTTTCCGAGCTGGTGGGATGAAAAAAATATTTTCCTCCTTTAATCTGACGAGTGAAGGCCAATTTTACTTCGGATCCTCTATTATTAGTTTTATAAGTGCCCATAGTGGTAAGTAACATAAGTGGTTATAAGGTGAATAAATATATTCTATCCTATTCTATACTTTTTCTTGACTGATTTCCAGCTAAAGACAAATGTGAATTCCCACAGGACTGCGTCATCGTCAACCAGGTAGCTTTGCTGACGCAGAACCTGTATGTAAAATTCGAGGTTTTAGTTTTATTTCGATTAAGGATGATAACGAAGATTTTACCAAAATCTGTTCATAAAAAAAAACTTAGATTTGGTAAAATTCCAGAATGACTATAGCTTTTCCCAATCTATACATTACATAACAGTATTCACTTATAGATATGGTTTTTGTGAATGAAGTAAATACTACGTTGTAACTATTCCGGCTTAAATAAGATAACCAAAATAACATCTGGTTTGAAGCAGCTGTACATTATAGTTCTTTGACCTTTTATTGTATTATATAAGTTACTGATTCTTCTTAACCTATAGCTTGTCCCAATTAAGCATTTTTCATATCCGACAAAGTTCAAACGACGAGATTAAAGCGAAGTTAAAAAGTTTAGAGTTCCACGTCCTGAAGTGAGGATTGGCTCTTCAATAATCTCACCAGTTATTTTGGAGAGAGAAAGAAAAAGGGTTTTTTAACCGACTACCAAATAGGAGGAGGTTATCGGTTCGACCACCGTGTTTTTTTTTTAATGTATGATACCTGTTTTTTTTTTTTTTTTTTTTAATAAAGAGTGACGAGACGAGCAGGACATGTGCCTGATGGTAAGCAACATGCCTGCCACATAACATCACAGTGACACGCAGCTATTGGAACATGGAGAGCCTAAATCATTACCTAGCACTGCACTGCGCTCGTCACCCAGAGATCTAAGTTGTTATATCTCTAACCCCTGTAATTTCTCTGGAAACATTGCCCTTCAAACCGGAACACAGTAATGTTTGCACATTACTGCTTGGCGGTAGAATAATTGGCAAAGGTGTGGTACTTCCCCAGGCGGACTCTGCTAAGAGTCCTACCACTACAAAACGACACGAAAACGAAACGACTTGCTCGAGAACGACCGAACCGATTTCAAAATTTATTTTTGCGTTCGGATGGGTATGCTTTCCGAATGGTCCTATGTAAATTTTATAGAAATCGGGTTGGTGGTTTTTGGAATATGAAGAAAATACTAAAATTTGCCTACAATTTTATCTGGATTACGTAGTTGTCGATCTCACATAAACTATTTTCAACAAAAAATGAAACCGACTTTAAAACCACAAATAGACACTCAAAAGTGAAAAATAAGTTGATTTATTGATTCTAAGCGCTACTCACTCATCTATTTGAAGTCAGTTCCAGTCGAGTTAAAAAGCTAGTAAATAGATACTATGTATGTAGCAAGTAGACGTAGGTAAGTAGTATCTATCTACTACCTGTTAGACTTGGATGGCACCGACTTCAAATAGATGAGTGAGTAGCGCTTATAATGAATAAATCAACTTATTTTTCGCTTATGAGTGCCTATTTGTGATTTTGAAGTCGGTAAATTTTTTGTAGAAAATGGTTTATTTTATCCTTTTTAGTGCAAAACAAGTTTTCATTAATGCTTAAAAGCACAATTTCGTGTTGACAGGATCGAGTGTCAAATCTATTGTGAAATCTACAACCATGTCATCCAGACAAAATTGTAGGATTTTTTTTAGTTATTTGTTCATATTTCATAAACCACCAGGGCGATTTCGAAAAAAATTATATGGGGCCATTCGGCAAGCATACGCATCACACAACGAAATTTTGAAATCGGTTCGGTCGTTCTCGAGAAATCAGGTAACATACATTAAAAAAAAACTATGGCGGTCGAATTGATGACCTCCTCCTTTTTGGAAGACAGTTAAAAAGTTCTGAAATTCGACATGAAACTGTCAACCCTGTCAACATGAAATTATGTAAATCTCAGAAACAGGAATGTGTAAATGCATAAATGAAAACTTGTTTTGCACTAAAAAGGGTAAAATAAATTATTTTCTACAAAAAATTAAACCGACTTCAAAACCACAAATAAACACTCATTGACACTCATTGAGTGTCTATTAGTGGTGAGCAAAAAATAAATTGATAAATAAATAATTATCACAAGCGCTACTCACTCATCTATTTGAAGTTGGTGCCAGCCAAGTCTAACAGATAGTAGATAGATACTACTTACCTATGCCTACTTACTACCTTACTATGTACATAGTATCTTTCTACTAGCTATTAGACTTGGCTGGCACCGACTTCAAATAGATGAGTTTTATATTTTGTTGTAGAAAATAGTTTATTTATTTCTCAATAAAAGTCAAACATATATTTTGTATTTCAAAATAAGGTTGAAATTTATGAGCAACATCGTTATTTATAAAATTTAAACTTTACTCAACCGTCTGAAATAACCGTTATAACAATTAACAACCGTTTGAAACCGTAACATATTTTTAAAACTAAGGAAGGTTGGGTCATTTTTGGGTCCTCAGCATTTATGTTTAGGTGAAAATGCTGACCTCAAAACTCGGGTCAGTAACCCATTTATGTTAAGTTAAGAACAGCAGATGAGAACTCTTATATAGCCATGGGTATAGTGTGGCTACAACTACATAGTTGCAAGTTGTAAGTTAGTGCTACGGCGGACTTGCTCTACGCCGCGCTACAGTCGGGTTTTTTTCGGAAGATCTTTTACGTGTTAAAATTAACGTAGGTAGTTGTTACACATATTGATTGGGTATACGGGTAACTCACGTGTAATAAAAAACTCGAGTCGGATTGAATGACCTTATTACACGTGAGTTACCCGTTTACCCAATCAATATCTTTTACGTATACTACGTCTTTGCGTAAAGTAGGTTTAGGTTCGTATTGTATAGATATTGTATTTGCATAGATTCAAACTTCGGTGGGCAGTAGAGGCCATCTAAGGGCAGAAGACCCTTTTTGTAAG
Source organism: Ectropis crepuscularia (assembly GCA_963693475.1). Taxonomy (NCBI): domain Eukaryota; kingdom Metazoa; phylum Arthropoda; class Insecta; order Lepidoptera; family Geometridae; genus Ectropis; species Ectropis crepuscularia. The sequence goes on from OY856338.1 coordinate 35,609,402, forward strand.
TAATTACATTGTTAATTATATATATACAATTACATTATTATGTAAATCCAATGGGCTTAGAATAGAGATCAATGATATAGAGAAGAAGAGGTAAAGTACTTACTAAACTAATCAACCAGTACCTACTAATACATCTCGAAAAACGATTAGCGCGTACCTCGGACGGTACGACCTGGGCTTGAGCTACCACCGATAGTGCAAATCAAGGATCGACCTGGAATCCTCGAAGCGCGTTGCAGCTATAGCAGGATCTGACATCTTTTTTACAGCAAATAATGACGTGACGATCAGAACTTGTGTCTGACGGTAAGCAACACGCCAGTCCACAATAGCACTTGATCACGCAGCTATTGGCTACATGAAGAGTGCAAATCATGACTTAGCTCTGCGCTGCACACGTCACCAGATGATTTATCTATATGCCTTGTAGTATCTCTGAAAAGGTTTTTTTTAGAACTGACCTATAGTAGCCTGATTTATAGGCGTCCACTATCTATCTGACATTCGGATAAGGAGGCGCTGGACCCAAAATAACTAATAATAATACTTAAGTATGGTACTTCCCCAAGTGAACTCTGCAAAGAGTCCTTCCACTACTAATCTGCGGTTTTGTTGTCGATATGCAGACCAAATAATAAGTGCAGAACCCTTGTAAGGTGCTCTCGACAATCATCTAAGAATAAATGTCAACGGACAATGATACACTTTGTTTTAATTTAATATTTATCTGTATATTCTTAGTATTATTACCGATACATTGATATAGCGGCTTTTATTCTCACTGAAGTAAGACATAACAATTTGAGATTAGGTACGAGCTCTGAGTCTAGAACGAAATGTGTGCAAAAATAATAAAATATACCATTTCAATATTTTTCTCAGATTATGAACACTTTGCTAGTGCAAATAGTACTCGTTTTCATTTTAGATTGAATTCCAAATGGTAGAGTGAGTGTGATTAGATTTAAGAAGTGAATTTGTTGACAACAAACTCTTTTTGTTTGTATGTCAGACCTCAAATATATAGGTACTAGCTGAACGCGCGCGCGTTGCTACGCCATCTATCGAAAATTGGTCGTACCAATTCAAATTTTGAACAAATTCGGTTACTTTAGGTTCTAATGACGCAACCTTTAAAATATGACATTTGCTGTCACGCAACGAAAGCTCTCAAAAAGCAATATTTTTTCCCGTTTTTGTTACATTTTTCATTCATGCTCGGCTCCTGTTGGTAGTAGCGTAACGTTAAATAGCCTATAGCCTTTCTCGATAAATGGACTATCCTACAAAGAAATAATCTTTCAAATCGGACCAGTAGTTCCAGAGATCCTTGCGTTCAAACAAACAAACATACAAACAAACTCTTCAGCTTTATAAAATTAGTAAGTATAGATTAAGTAATGAGATGCAGTAATAAGTATTAGCTAGAAACTAATGGAGTCACAAATTACGTAAACATGTTCTCGTCTAATTAATGTGTTTGTATTTGAAAAGCCCTTGAGTTCAGGATCTAAGACGTTGAAAACATTTTTAACATGATTACGTTTTTACAATGCCTATTTCTTTTACTAGTGCATTGTAGATTATAAAATGTTAGAATGGTCCTTTTGGTGTAGTGTTTATAAATAACTCTGACTCAAAAGTTTCATTGAATTAAAAAAAACAATGATAACTCGAGCCATTCATACAGAGTTAAAGTATTTATTTATATTTGGAATTTAGAATACTAGTAGGTATTTCTTCTTATAATTTTGAGATTTGAAAACCAAACTATGAAAATCTTTATAAGTGTTTGTAGGTTTGTTTTTCCCTACTCAGATAAGATATATTTTGAGCTGAGAGTATTAATGTTATGAAACGGTTTATCAATTTCTCATTCTGAAGCTTGAACGAAAGTGATTCTTACTACAATTATTTTTATTTTAAGTAAATTGTAATTTACACGACGACGACAATTTCAGATAAGTAAATAGTTAGTTGTTTATTGAAGTAATATATGCGTCCTGAACATTTTGCCCCGATTCACTTTTCCCAATTTATAAAAAGTCAACATAAAATTCTTCTTAAATTAAAAAAACTTCGACTTCGTATCGTAAAAAATTGAGTAATTAGCACAGTGTAATACGTATTTTGATTTAGCTAAACAGTAATTAAAAAAAATAGTAGTTTATAACTTAGACGTTGGTTTGAAAGTGAAGTTGAATGTAAGCTGAAGAATGTAAATTTGGTCGGTATTTTTTTTTGTTTTTGTGATAGTAGTATTTAGTGTAGTGGTAGGGCTCTTTGAAGAGTCCTTGTGGGGAAGTACCAAACCTTTGCCAGTTATTTTACCGCCAAGCAGTAGTTTGAAAATATCACTGTGTTCCGGTTTACATTTAATTTGACAACTAAACTTATTTAACATTATTTCGGGACTTTGAGATAAACTCTGGGTGAATAGAAGAGCGCAGTGCAGTGGTAGGTAATGATATAGACTCCATACTCCAATAACGTTACGGCTGGTCTAGTCGGGAGAACGGCGGCTGCCGATCCGGAGACCCCGGGTTCAAACCCCACACGCACCACTGTCTTTTCAAAGTCATGTGCGTAATGCCGCTAACTTAAAACGGTGAAGGAAAACATCGTGAGGAAACTGACATATAACCAGAATCTTTCGAAGTCATGTGTCATCCGCCAACCCGCACTGGGCCAGCGTGGTGGATTATGGCCTTAACTCTCTCCTTGCGAGAGAAGGCCCCAAGTCCCAGCAGTGGGAACGTTTAGTGGGCTGTTGATGATGATGATGATGACTCCAATAACTATGTGTATGTCACTGTGCTGTTATGTTCAGGTATGTCGCTTACCTCCCATCAGGCACATGACCTGCTCGTCTCATCACTCTAAACTATTAAAAATAAGTAGTGGCGCTATCAAAGGAGCCAGTAGTTCTACTATCGTCTTCAGCAGTGGTCGCGAAGACGGCCAAATGATGATGATGTATTACAGATCGATTTCAGCCAACGTGGCTGATTTACTTTATCTTATTTGATGCGGTCTCATGTGACATATATGTCAGAAAGCCTTCAAAGTCTGGGACATCGCCGTAAAATTGCTAGCAACGGTTTTTAGGGTTCCGTAAAACGTAAAAACGGAACCCTTATAGATTCGTCATGTCTGTCTGTCTGCCCGTCCGTATGTCACAGTCACTTTTTGCCGAAACTATGAGAACTACACTGTTGAAACTTGGCAAGTAGATGTATTCTGTGAACCGCATTAAGGTTTGAAAAAAAAATTTAAAAAAAAAGAAAAATTAGGGTTGCCCCCCCATACTGAGAACTGAAACTCAAAAATTTTTTTTTCATCAAACCTACACGTGTGGGTGTCTATCGATAGGTCTTCAAAAATGATGTTGAGGTTTTTAAAATCATTTTCGTCTACACTGAATAATTTGCGCAAGAGACACTTCCAAAGTGGTAAAATGTGTGTCCCCCCCCCTCTAACTTCTTAAATAAGAGAATGAAAAATCTAAAAAATATATATGATGTACATTACCATGTAAACTACCAACGAAAATTAGTTTGAACTCGATCTGATGAGTAGTTTTTTTTTAGTACGTCATAAATACACTAATAATGAAACTTCGACCAAAGTTACAACGAACTACAAGAACTATGTGTACTATGTATATTATATTACTTGCTGCAACGGAACCCTTCATGGGCGAGTCCAACTCGCACTTGGCAACTTTATTTATAGGATCTATTTCGGAGAGTACGCATCTGATCTGTATGATTTAATATCACCTTGCCTTTCTTACTACGAGACTGCTCGTAGCTCGAAAAAGCGAAATCATTTCAATCGTTCCAAGGACTCGAACGAAGAGACTCTACTTTAGGTTTTCACCAATGGTTACTTCAAATCGAGGGAGAATCAGGGTAGGTAATTCCATCGTAGACCGCATTGTTGCTTAATATTATGCGAGATGGCGGTTAAGTGCTAGCATAAACTTATAATAGTTAAAATAAATACATAATATGTGATTTCAGCAGTAAATGTTCGGTAGCAGTTGCTACATAATTATGAAGACATCATTCATATAGTTGTATATTAATTATATTAGCGTGTGGTTTGCTTCTAAGCGGCCAAATATTCTGTTACTAAGGACGATGAAATAAACTGCACAATAAGTTTGAATAGATCAATTGAATTGACATTCCCTCTGTCCCACGTCCGGTCGTGGAGAGTTCCAACATTTCAATCATTCTTATATAACCTAGTGCCTACCTGAACTGTGCATCGGATTTTGAAACCTCTTTCTAGAACAGAAAGGAATAATTTCGTTGAGCAGAACAAAAAAAAAATAGGCATAATCAACTAACAATACCGTAGTTATGATCACACGATCCAGGTGGACCGAGTTCCATTTCATTTCCATAATATATTCAGTCCAAGGAGACTGAATAGAATGAATCTGTTAGCTAGGATTGATAGCTAGCTAATAGATTACCATAATTGAAATGGACGAGGTAGACTATATTTAAATAGAATTTGAGAGAAAAACAAGACGGTTAAACTACAGGGACGCCGATACAAATGTCTCCAAGCCAATCAGTATAAACAAATGTAGTGATAAACGTAACATGAAATATTTTTTTTTGAAATATCTTGAATTTTGGATTTATAGTTATCTATTTCTTCAATAGCTGCTAGTGCTCTACAATCAACATTGAACAAATATACGAGTACAAAGCACTGCTATGGCGGCTGAAAAATAATATACATATACCATCCATCTTAACTAACCCACATCAATAACCATCCTAACCCTCGCATTTATAATATTAGTGGAAAGAAGTGTACTGTAGTAGTAGGACTCTAAGCAGACTCCGCCTGGGGTTATTACCACACATTTGCCAGTTATTCTACCTCCAAACAATAACAAAACATTGTGCAAACATTACTGTGTTCCGGTTTGAAGGGCAATGTTTCTAAAGAAATTACAAGGCTTAGAGATATAACATCTTAGATCTCTGGGTGACGAGCGCAGTCCAGTGCTAGGTGATGATTTGGACTCTTCATGTTCCAATAGTTGCGTGTCACTGTGCTGTTATGTGGCAGGCATGTTGTTTACCATCAGGCACATGTCCTGTTCATATGGTCACTCTTTATTTAAAAAAAAAAGATAATTAAAGTAAAATTCTAGTTAAAATGTAATACATAACTCATTTATAAAAGCGTCATATGTAGACGAATACAGGGATTACGCCTGAGGGGATGGTTCCATTAGGATATAACATCCTTTACGCTTCCCCTCACATTCATTTTGTACGCTTTTACTTTCTCGCATTCTGTTTGATCCCACAGTTTTATTTGTTTTTCTTGCTGCCTTACATTTTCACAGGATATTCTGACAAAACAAGGTCTGACGCTCGAGGGTAGGCAACAAGAAACACATTGAGACGAAGTGATATGAAATTTAAAACAGTGACTCTCCAGCTGGACTATTGATAGACGTGAAAACTTGAATAATTATTAAGTGAGTACGCAATATATGCAATATACTACAATATATATACAATGGTGACGGTAACGATTTCAGTGTCGCGAATTCAATTGTTTTTCGCCATCCCAAAAAAAATCCATCGTGTCAAAAGAAAGGTTTTTAAAATACACTTTTAAAACTTTTCCTTGTTGTTTTTCGCTTTAATATCTATGAAGGAAAGGAATTTCACAAGCTGTAGGTCCACAGTAATAAACGGTCGGGAAACCGTCTGACTTTGCCAGTTTGGTAGGACATGGGTGTGACCATTCCAGATAACATTATATTATAATCATATTTATTATAAAGTAAAAGTTGTGTATTATACCCCGTTTACATTATTCCAGTAAGCAATCCAGCGCTGGATTCGACCGCTGGACTGGAATAATCTAAACCAGCTATTACACTTTCATTTTCAGTCATATCATCACTCCCAATTGCTTATTCGTTTTCAGGATTTATAGATTTATAATGTGGATATAACGATTTGGAACTACGAGTATATACATATTTGGATACGTGGAGCTGTACATACACTTGGCTAAGCATTTACGTAATTTTACGCTTTTTTTACTCAACTTGGTGAGTACACTGTCGTGCTCACAGCTCGCAAAGAAAAAGTGTTTTCATATAAACATATACATCGGTCTTAATTAAAATATGATGATAACGTCGACAGGTACAACTTCATAAGTGTATAAGACAAAAATTACACACATTAACCCGATCTTTGAGACCTTTTGTCACGGACTCTCAACCGAGTTTTTGGCGCAAACTTAATTTTGAACCAGTTCACTATCGCACACCGAAGCATTTTTTATATTTTATCAAACTCTCAAAAAGGTTTTTGTAAATGAAACGAGTTCCGGTCTTGGTCTTCCACGGCTCAATGTCTCTACACCCAATGGTTCAAATAATTAACCGCTTTTGAGGTTTAACGATTTTGCTCCATTTGAGGTGATCAGGTGAATTTAATCCTACTGCATAATGGCCCTAATGTTTCATCTCTCACTGCACGCCGACCCAAAAAGAGTTTTCGTGGCAAAAGAGTCATGCCGTCAGGTCTTTTGGCACCGTCACGCGCCTTATCATTTTGATTCGAGTATGTCTGAGCCATAACGATGGAAAAGGCTGGCGTGGCGGCCAATACTACATGTTGTTTTAAAGCTAGACTGCGGAACAAAGTTGATCATCCGCGTTACCACAATGTCAGCGATGGGCTTCATAGCATCTCGCATCCGAGAGCAAGCAAACGGCTAAGACGTTCCAACATCACGAAAATTATAGTCTAAAGACTTATTTAATTAGTACGTAGCTATAAACACTTAATATTATAATAAGATTCGCAACACCCTGACTACAGGATGTGTACATTATTTGTAGTGCATTTTTACTAAATGTATCTCACTTATAAACATATTATGTAGCGATGTATACCTCAAATAAAAGATAGACGAATAGCACATGGATCTCATAGACTTCCGGTACTGAAAGATGACAAAACCTGATCATTAGCCTATTTTGTATACAGACACAGCACATGTACGAACACAATTCGCAATTCTATGGCACGTTTTGAGAAGAGAGTTATGTGCCAAATCGTAAATCGGTCGATTTTACTGTCTGTGAAATGATTTTCAATTAATATTAAATTAGTTTTGTAAAAAAAAAATTAGTACCTATGTACTACTATGGAAACCCACAAGGCTGTCTCATTCGGTTGTTTACTTATGATACTTATCCTACTCTACTAATATTATAAATGTCAATACTCGATACTCTGGCCATCACATCTTCCAGAGACACATAGTAGGGCTGGTGTAGCGGCTAATTCAGCTGAGCGACTCAAATGGCGCAAATATGCAACCCTCGGAAGAGGTTACATATTTGAGCCCTTTGGGGTTGAGACATTGGGCCCGTGGGGGTCGGGAGCTCACCTCATCTTCAAAAGCCTTTCCGAGCGCTTGGTCGACGCGACGCGTGACCAAAATGCTGGCGTTTATTTGGCCCAACGCATAAGCATTGCCATTCAGCGTGGTAATGCCGCCAGCATGCTGGGTACGCTTCCGATTGGTAGTGGGCTTGAACATCTTGATTATCTGTAGACCTTCATTGGTCTATGGATAATTCAGGTGTGCTTAGTGTAAGTAGTTAGTTAGGTATGTAGCGTAGTGTAGTTCTCATTGTATTTTAGTTTTGTTAATAAATGCCAATGTTTGGATGTTTGTTGCTCAATCACGACGTAACGTATGAACGGATTGGGCTGAAATTTGGAACACAGCTACAGGAACGGGAACTACGCGGGTCAAACCGTGGGGCGTTGCTAGTCATAAATATGCACATCCAAGAGATGCACTTTTTAGACACATAAATGGAAAAAGAGATTAAGGTAAAGAACTCCGAAAAAGGGAAACATGTGTTACTTGTATTTAGGTCTAAAGTTTTTGTGTAGGTTCTGATTACAATCTGTGTCTTATAATAACCAATAACATAATTAAACTTAACAATTACTTATAACAATGAAAGCTTTTCAACAAGGAAAAACCAACTTTTAATTACTCTTTTCAGTAGGTACTAGGTACTGCTCGAAGAATAAATCAAAAAACATTATTTTAAAGAAAAGAAAATAAATAATGTTTTCTTGGAAGTGGCCTCGTGGCTTAGTGGGTGGTAGCTCTGCCTGCGAAGCTGAGGGTCTTGGGTTCGATTCCCATCCAGTGCAAATATTTGTGTGATGAATTCAAATGTTTGCACTGTGTCTATGTTTTATATGTATGTATTTAAAACTTTATAAGTATTATATCAGCTACTAGCAGCGCCCCGCGGTGTTACCCGCAAAGTTCCCATTCCCGTTGTTCCCTTTGTATTTCCGGGATAAAAAGTAGCCTGTGTTCTTTCAGACTATAATCTATCTGTGTTCCAAATTTCAGCTCGATCCGTTTATACGTTAGGACGTGATTGAGCAACAAACATCCAAACATCCATACATTGACAGTTATAATATTAGTAGAATCTGGCCACCATAGTACAAGCTTTGCTTAGTTTGGGGTCAGATGGTGTTGTGTGTGAATTGTCCACCAAAATTTATTTATAAGTAAATGCATTGTCATAATAAAAATCACACAAATTCATTTATTTCATTTCAGACTATGTTGATTAAAGAGGTAAATCACAAACATTTGAACAAAAGTATGTACCTACTTGTCCTACTAATATTATAAATGTGAATGTATGGATGTTTGGATGTTTGTTGCTCAATCACGTCCTAACGTATGAACGGATCGGGCCGAAATTTGGAACACAGATAGATTATAGTCTGGAAGAACACATAGGCTACTTTTTATCCCGGAAAAACAACGGAAACAACGGGAACGGGAACTTCGCGGGTAACACCGCGGGGCGCTGCTAGTTATTTAATAATTATCAGAGGTGGGACCAACTTTTATGGTCGCCTCACCGCTCTCCAATTGCTACCGGTAGGTACAATTACTTCCTAGGAAACCATTTCAATTTTTTTAGCAATGTTTAATTACATTCTGGTCCTTAGTAACAAAAAAAATACCTAGACCTAACATTATATCAAGCACAGATTCGCTCTTATATGGAGTACTGTTCGCATCTATGGGATCGTCTAAGTATCAGCTCGAGGCTCAAGAACCGATCGATAAACGTGCCAAAAGGCTCATAGGCAATACAGCATAAAATAGGCAAATACATTCGCCGCAAAATTGCAAGCTTATCGGCTTTTTATCGGATATTCTTCGGACAGTGTGCGACTGATCTGCATGATATAATACCACCATGCCCTTTTTAAATTGGAGTGCTCGTCTGAGTCTCGAGAAAGCGACATCGTTTCAAGGTTGATCTTCCAAAGACACGAACAAAAAGGTTTGACTGTACTTTTGTGATAAGAAAATGTAGGCTGTGGAATGAGCTGCCTGAGTGGATTTTTCCCGATGGTTATAATCTTGGTGGTCTTCAAATCGAGACTAAATTTGGTATCTTTTAGGTAAGCACGCTTCGTCGTAGACCACATTGTCGCTTAACATCAGGCAAGATGGCGGTCAATTGTAAACCATTTAAGTTAATAAAAAGAAAATGTCGCATTTTTATTCCTACGCTATTCCAAGTATGATATCCGTATTAATTTGAAAAATCATCGGAGCACGCAAATGCTTAAATAACAATGTCATTGCATAACAATTAAACTCCCCTGGTCTAAAACTTTACACAAGTTTGATGTCACAAGCATTGTAAAATACTAAAAATATATAGTCATACTAGCGGCCCGCTCCGGCTTCGCTCGAATAATAACCTAGATATCAACTGCAGCGCCATCTGCCGGGCTGATTTGTGAATCTAAACCTTCCAGGGCCCTACCCAAACGTATACAAAAAAAAACATTCAAATCGGTCCAGCCGTTTAGGAGGAGTTCACTAACAACGAAAAGTGGCATTGATTTTTATATATTTAGATAGATAGTAGGCCCACTAAATGTTCCCGCTGCTGGGACACGGGGCTATCTATCGCTTGCAGAGAGTCAAGGTCATAATCCACCACGCTGGCCCAGTGTGGGTTGATGGATGACCCACCGTCTCAAAAGATTCTAGGTACATGTCGGTTTCCTCACGATGTTTTCCTTCACCATTTTAAGTTAGCGGCTTTACTTACGCACTTGACTTCGAAAATACAGTGGTACGCGTAGGATTTGATTCTGGAGGCTCCAGATCGGCAGTAGCCATTTTCCCTACTAGATCAGCCGTAAATTAAAAAGATTTGACATCTCCTCAAATTTGAGAGACTTTGGCTCTAGTAAGCTGTTGAGTACATGTTTGGAATGCTCAGGTAAATACTATATTTATGTGTTCTTAGAAATAAGTAATCTTCAGGCCAAATGGTTCCATGACCGATTAGACCCAAACCGGGCATGCGTTTTTTTAAAAATAAATTAGTGACGATATGAACAGGACATGTGCCTGATGGTAAGCAACATGCCTGCCACATAACAGCCCAGTGACACGCAGCTATTGGAACATGAAGAGTCCAAATCATTACATAGCACTGCACTGCACTCGTCACCCAGAGATCTAAGATATTATATCTCTAAGCCTTGTAATTTCTCTGCAAACATTGCCCTTCAAACTGGAACACAGTAATATTTGCAAATTACTACTCTTGGCGGTAGAATAACTAGCAGAGGTGTGGTACTTCCCCAGGAGAACTCTGCTAAGAGTCCTACAACTACACCCCTACACCCCTATTATAGGCTACTTCGTGGAAAAAAATGCACTAATGCCAAGGTTTTTTGTGGTATCGCAACTAAAACAGTTCAGAATTAATATTTTACAATGTAAAGTGACAAGACGTGTTACAAGATGATCTATTTTTTTTAAGATAAATCTGCAAACATTACAACTGACAAAGCACTAAAACTGGCGTACTACTTTCCCAGGCGTATTCTGCAAAAAGTCCTACAAAATAAAAGTTATCTTTTTATCGGCTCGAGTTGCTCGAAGAAGCGGCATCGTTTCATGGGTGATGTTCCAAAGACACGAACAAAGAGGTTTGACTCTACTTTTGTGATAAGAACGTCTAGACTGTGGAATGAGTTGCCTGGGTGGGTTTTTCCCGATGGTTATAATATTGGTGTCTTCAAATCGAGAGTGAATCAGTTTTTTTAGGTAAACACGCTCCATCGTAGACCGCATCGTCGCTTAACATCAGGCGAGATGGTGGTCAAGTGTAAGCCTATAAATGATAAAAAAAAGAGTTGGAAAGAAAATAAATTCATAGTTCTAAGCCACTTCATTATTGATACTTTGTTTCACAAAAATTTGAGTTACCAGAAGTTTTCGTGATATAAATCCCTTGTTTTCCTTGGTGCAGTTGGGTAGTACAGTTGACCGGACCACGTTTAAACAAAATTAACAGTCGTACAGTTAGCCGGACTAGGCTTTGTTTTCTATTAACCGTGGTACAGTTAACTGGACCACAGCTCTCGAGCCTTATAAGGAGACTCCAATCAACACATCATTGAAATGATTTTCGTATTTTTTATTTTGTACCTACTTGCTCAAAAAAAAAAACTTAACAATTTCAATCCACGAAATTACAAAAAATAAAAATAAATCTTTCATTCATCAATTACTATCGAAGCTTTTCCAAGGCATGGCCCAATGTGATTTCTCTGTTTATGAGTTGTAACTGAACCTGTCTTAAGGCATCATCTCTCATTATGTCAGGGGGGCACAATAAGTGACGTCACGACTTGCGGAAATGAGATAGTCTAATTATCTATCACTTGTGAAAAAAAGAGAAAGAGATACTGATTTTCCGTCCTTATCACCGTGGCCGGCTTTTTCTCTGGCTAAATTACAAATCTGACATGGCGTTGCCATACAAAAGTCTGTTCAAAGCTCAGACTCGGATTTTTTATGTTTTATTAAATATTGTGTGTATTTAAAGAAGATTTAAAGCTTGTTTGTGAAAGACTGTTAAGAGATTGGTGATATTTATGCCAAACTATGTGCGTTGTGTAGTGTTATAAGCTGCAATAGCCTCTGTGAAAGAAAAATCAGTGGAATCTCATTTTACACTTAAGTAGACAATATTTGTTATGACGACTTGATAGAAATTCATATTAATGCCTTCTAGATAGCTACGTGAATTAAATTTATACAATAACGGCAGTATCTAATCCAAAATTTGCAAAATATGTAAAATGTAAACATAACCTAAATAACAAAACAAACAAAAAAGTGTGACCAGTTATTTCTTACAAAATTACCCATGAAATATACAAGTCGGTACATAATTGACAGTTTATTTACTGACCGTTTACTAATAATACGTACTAGATTTTGCCTGCGGATTCGCATTTGTTCGTTTTTTAAGTGAAAACTTTCTTTGGCGCACTACATACAGATTTCTCGTGAGCCGTGAATTGAACTCAAACATCACGCTTGGGAATGAAATAAATCTTCGGGTGAACTCGGAGCTATGGCCACAAATGCGTAAACATTTTTAGATGGTCATGGCGTGTTACCATGGTTACCATTATACATATCTAGTCTAGATGGTCATGACGCTTCTGTTTCTACTCTACCACTGCCATTCCAACTCTTGTTTTCTGGAGTAGGAATTGCATCAAACTCCCATTAACTTACACTATCTCATCTCGCTAACAAGATAACATCATGCTTTTAGTATAAACCCTACTCACTACACCTACTTCATACCCACTCACACAAGAGACCTATCTATTGTGTGAGTAGATATGAAGTTCTAAGCTTTCAAAATAAAAGATTTTTCATACACATTTTCACCTCTGATTTAACCCTTTTGTTTGAACTTTTACAGAAATAATTATGCAACTTAAATGTATCACTAGATTTCTGGTAATAATTTGGGTTGTTTTATTTATTCAAATTAATTATTATTTCGCAGATTTGCCGTTCCGAAGAAGAGGATAAAATATTGTGTGAATAATAAAGCAATATTTTTCATGAAGTACAGATTATCAAATAAATCAATCATTCTGAATTACCACAACATCTAAATAATAGTAGCCTGTCTACTACAACAAGGTCTACTAACATTGAAATGTTTTATATCTAAGTTCCGAGTTGCCCCGTGCGAAGCCTGGGCGAGCTGCTACTATGATATAAATATGACAGGCAAACTATATTTTTATAACGTTGAATGTAAAGTACAATTTGAAATAAATATTTTATTGCCCTGTTTTTGATTAGGTATTTATTTAAGTACCTCCTAAGTATTTTAGTTATATTATATTAAACCCCTTTTTAAAATGTAATTTTAGAATGCATAGAACACAGGCTGAATTCATCAAACTATCGCAGCACTACCCTTACCTAGTGGAATATTTTCTTTATGGCAATACTTTTTGAGTATTGAATTGAAAATTGAATTGAAATTGAATTGTAATTGAGAGAACGAGAAGCACTATAGTAGTCAGGAACTTTGTAACTCTATATTGTATTCCTTACTCTAAGCATTATGTGCTCTAGTTGACGTTTCCGAGATATTTTTTTTATTTGGAATTTTGCAACTCTTATTTGCATTTCTTTGTCAATAACATGTAAAGAGTTTAGTAGTCGCAATATATTAACTGAATTCTTATTTAGTGTGCGATTTAACTTCGAATTCCACCCCTCGACTGTATTATTGGTCCGGTGGCGTTCACTAAACACACTAATAAATTCGCATAATTTACCATACATCCAGTACTTTTCAAAGTAATTAAAGAATTTATCCATATCGGACAGGGCTTCTCCTTTAATATATTGCCATGCCTCGGTTATGGTCTCCTTCGGCAAAAGTGGTAAAGCAGCACACAAGGAAATAATTCGCCTCTCCACTCTCATTTTAGTGTGTCCTAGACTATTGGCCTTTCGCCATACACATCGTGACCAATGATAATAGCACCCGATCACTACTACTTCCGGGAATATTCTTCTAATTGAGTTTATGGCAGCTACTTCGTAGTCACAATGCAATTTTGAGGGATTCCATTTTGCTTTTGTTTTAATCACTAATAACACCGTGAATAGTGAATAACTGTGTAAATGGTGGAGAACAGCTTTTGTAAGTTGCGTCAAAAAAAAATCTTTTATCTTAAGAATTAATTTTTTGGCTTCTTTTGAGCAAAATATTATAATTCTGTTTTCTGCTTCACAATAATCAGCTAATATAAAATCTCCGAACTTTCTAGGCACTTCTATACTTTTTGGATCTTTATACTCAAGTCTTTGCACTCCTAAATTGTCATTTCTAGCTTTGTATAACTTGTGTTGAATGTTTCGAAATTCAGGTAATTTGTAATTTCGTTACAAGATCGATTCCACACACCATCTTGTAGTTTTACAATAGCTTCATTGAATATTTATGGAATAGGTCGGTCAAATTTTTACTTTAAATTACTTTTCAAGGAGGTGAGATAATAGATCCCATTAAAGAGTATCAATACTGTTTTCCGTGGTCCAGTTAACTGTACCACAGTTAATAGAAAACAAAGCCTAGTCCGGCTAACTGTACGACTGTTAATTTTATTTAAACGTGGTCCGGTCAACTGTACTTCCCAACTGCACCAAGGAAAATGAACGATATAAATGATTACAAAAGTAGGTAGTTAGGTAATCGTTTGAGTATACTCCTTGCATATGCTTGTTTATCCGTGAATATAGGTGAATTAAAGATTGCTTTAATATTAGTGACTCCTTTCATCGTAAATAGCTTGTAATTAACGACAGTAGTGTTACTTCTTAACATCGTGTTTTGTAGAACTTTCAGAACTGATAAATAAGACTGCGTATTGCCCAGGCTGACCAGAACAGCGAATGTGTAACTGTCTTTCAGTTGTGTTTGATGGTAAATAGCAAACCAACCCACTTGTTTTCATCTTATCTTATAAAAATATCTTTGTTTTTCAACGTTGGATAGCAGTATCTACATACGCTTAAATCAATTATTCACCATATTTGATCTAAAAAGATAGGAATTCTAAAGTAGATTCGATGATTTAAATTCATTTATTTTGTGTCAGACGTCCGCTGTACGATATTGACTGTAGACCCGTGTACAACATTGATGGGTCGTATATCGTAGAAGTATAAAAGGGTATAAAATAATAAGATTCAGCACTATGCCGTAATTTGTTGCTACATTAATTCATGAATCTTTACAAATAGCCTTCTGCGGTTACCTGCCTTTTCTGAACATACATACATACGTAACGTCTCACAAATCGTCAAATGACTTAGAATATTGCATCATACCGCAACGTAGGTATCCAGTATCATTTTATGCTACAAAAATACCCTACTAGGGCGTTGTAATTAGTACGAGTAAGTACGCCTTAAAACCAATTAGCTTACCAACTTATAACTTACTTGTTCGTCTAAGGAACAATGAACAATTAACCTGAGCACAATAATTTATTAACTTGGCATTAGTAAAATGGTATTTGAAAGTTTTCAATTTGTCTATTTCAATTGAAATCTTTGACAAATAATGTTGGTAATATGTTGCCCATTTGCGTGCATGTTTAGATGTTATAATAATAAATAATGTTTGTCAATCGGCTTAGGCATATTTAAAATTAAAGGATAATATGAGTTTGGTTTGTACTCTCTAGTCAATGTAACTTGGGATAAAAAATATCGACTCAGATATTATTAGACTACAGGCCCTTGTACAAAACTGATGGGTCATATGAACCATCAGGAGGCCTATGTATAAATATAAAAGGGTATAAAATAATAAGATTCAGCACTATGCCGTAATTTCTAAGCTGTCCAAATGAGTGCTGGTGAAGATAGGGCGTTGCAACCCTCGATCTTTTCTCCTTGTTTATGATTTTTGTAGGGCGTTGCGGAATAATGGATAAGAAGAGATATTGAAACTGTATGGAACCAATGCCGTTTATAATCAAATTACCAAATTTACCATTAAAATTGCCAGAAAATCAAAACTATTATTCCCACAGTAAATTAATTTACAGTTTTTACAGTTTCAATACCTTTTCTAATCCATTATTCCGCAACGCCGTACAAAAATCATGAACAAGGAGAAAAGATCGAGGGTTGCAACGCCCTATCTTCACCAGCACTCAGTTGGACAGCTTAGAAATTACGTCATAGTGCTGAATATTATTATTTTATACCCTTTTATATTTATACGTAGGCCTCCTGATGGTTCATATGACCCATCAATTTTGTACAAGGGCCTGTAGTCTAATAATATCTGAGTCGATCTTTTTTATCCCAAGTTACATTGACTAGAGAGTACAAACCAAACTCATATTATCCTTTAATTTTAAATATTCCTAAGCCGATTGACAAACATTATTTATTATTATAACATCTAAACATGCACGCAAATGGGCAACATATTAACATAACAACATTATTTGTCAAAGATTTCAATTGAAATAGACACATTGAAAACTTTCAAATACCATTTTACTAATGCGAAGTTAATAAATTATTGTGCTTAGGTTAATTGTTCCTTAGACGAACAAGTAAGTTATAAGTTGGTAAGCTAATTGGTTTTAAGGCGTACTTACTCGTACTAATTACAACGCCCTAATAGGGAATTTATGTAGCATAAAATGATACTTGATACCTACTTTCAGTTATGATGCAATATTCTAAGTAATTTGACGATTTGTGAGACTTAACGTATGTATGTATGTTCAGAAACGGCAGGTAACCGCAGAAGGCCATTTGTAAAGATGCGAATTACGAACTTCAAAACCAACATTTACAATCTGTAACAACATTCAAACTTAAAAACACATGTACGACGAAGAAGCAAATCATTGGCAAACATTAAAAGAAAAGGTAAACAAGATGCGCAAAAATTGCCGACCAGTTCTCGGACGAAGCAAAAACAATAACAGGATCTATTGAGGGCACTCGATCGGATCGAGGTCCCCTCGGGGGAAATGGCAATAGCCAGGAGGGTGGTCCTGGTGTTTGTGAGTAAATCGGTCACGAACTCCATTGACAGGTCGTACCGAGCGCTGCGAGAGTCGCTCCCACCACGACACATGCGCGCGTGGGGAGATGCGCACGCATAAATACGGCGACGGTTCCGCCAAGCGGCAGTCGATTCGCAGCGCGTCACGAGTGCTGTTCAAGTTTGTTCATCCATCGCCCACAACACGCGACTACGTATCGCAATAAGCCGCATCCAGGAAACTGGCTCAAGGTACGGTAAACATTATTTTGTTTTGGGAGTGGGATGGTTCTGGATCAGAGGCTAGCACCTTTGGTGAACGGCTGGTGGCAGGACGGCACGCGCTTGTTGAGTGCTCCAGCCTGCACCGCGAATTGCATCAGCTCACCAGTGATGCTAACAACCAATGCGTTCGGGCTCCAACCTTTTGTGCTGTGCGATTTTATTTCCTATGCGAAATTTAAACTCTAACCTCTCAAAATTTAACCAAAAAACTATACCGCTACGTTATACTCCTACCTGTCTTATTAAAACTTTCCTTGGTAGTATTTTAATTACATTCGACAGATCAATTCTTTCGTGTTTAAATTTAAGGCCACGGCAATTTTGGTAGAAATTGTTGTTGCCTCCTGTTAAGTTCTCGGTAAAACGCGTCGAACTTGTTTGCGTAAATATATGGACAAAGTGAAGGAGATTTGCTTTGGACAGGACCCGAGTTACGAGTAGTGTAATTATTACTACTGTAATTACCGTTCATTTAAAATGACAAATAAAACTAACTTTACCTTGTGGAGTGTTGTAAGAGAATACAGCTGACATACTTACCAACTTTATTCATTTACCTGTCACCAATTTGGAATATAAATAAACTAGTAGACGTCCCAATTGCAGTTCATTTTGTTTTATAAAATTAGATCAAAAGAAAAACAAAGATCTGCGTAAAAATAAAACAAAGAACGCGCACATAACTCTCAAATACAAACAAGTGATAAGCCGCAACTCACAAAATGATGCAAATTTCGGTCACAAGTAACTACATCTTTCAATTCTTTAGTATTTATTTAATGAAATTCTACTGCTTGGTGGTATCTCAAAATATACGTAGAGGTCATGTTCCACAACGAACATTGACCTATATGTTTGAATAAGTATTTTTTGTATGGAATATTTTTTGTGACAAGGCAACACGAATTTAAACGTCTGTTCTGAGTAAGGATTTTTAAGAAGCATTTTATGGTCTTATGTCATCTCTGAGGCTTGAAATATAAGAAGAACTAACATTTTGAAACGTAAAAATTGAAAAAGGTTTAAATTAGGCAAATTTTATTTGTGTAAATGATATGATTATACATTAGTTACGTGTGCTACGCCTCAAAAGAAATGTATGTCAAATAATAAAAATTAAAATACAAACAAGCAATATAACGTAGAACTTATGTTAGGTATACAAACACAATACCAAAACTAATCTAACAGTCCAAGGTCTGAAGTTTATTATTCTTAACAAGGGAAAAACATTTTAAACAAAACCATCGGTAAAATTGATTAAATATGACTAAACCTATAACAAACGTTTAATAAAGTGGACAAATAACATAACACATCGGTATGTTTAAACCTCTTTAGAAATTGTAGAATTAAAATAATAATCTTAATAGGTACTTCAAGTCTCATTCAACTCATTACGATTTCGTGTAAATACTAAAATTAAACTGATTACAATTTCGTGTATATACTAAAATGGGTCGACTTTAATATCCTCATAAAGTCGACCTATTTTAGCGTAAGTTCTAACATCTTATTTGACGTACGTTCTATTTAGTTCATAAATATGCTAAATAAAAAGTTTAAATTAAACATTAACTGTTCTTTGCGTACAAATCGTTTTTGTTGGAGTTTTTTTTTACATTCAACGAGTTGGAATTGTACACAAGTTATATCACTCTTGTTTGGTTCTATAAATAACAATCAAATACTTATTAAAGTTGCACGTTATCTATTCCATGTATCTTCTTTATCGTTATCAACGATAAATTTGGAAATTCGCTACCTCAATTTATTAATTTTTGGCTAACTACCTAGATATTTGTTACCTTTTACATCTTTAATCTTAAATCCAAGTCGTTAATTTTGTATAAACGTATATCAATATATCGACCAGCGATAGACTGAACAAAGCTAAATGATATTTTTATTATCCAACAAAATTATGGTTAAAATTTGTTTCAAATACACGCAAATGTAGATTTAAAAAGAGGTCAGAATATTTCAAAAACGTAAATTTTAAGCCCTGATGTTGTTTGAAAAATAAATTCTAAATAACAAACAATAAATGATGAAGATATCGTTTATAGATCTGTAGTAGTTGTAATAATACAATAGCCCTGATCAAATTGTATGAATCAAAGTACGTATATATGATTATTTATTGACCTCATTTTGTCGAACCTTCATGTATGATGTAAGTACTTCATACACTTATCTTTTATTTACTCGTTTACTTTAAGTTTCCTTCGTAACGTCAGAAATGCTGATAATCATAGTCATAACATAATGTTTTATCATTAGCATTCTAATTATAAATTACCGCTTTTATTTGAGTTAAATAATTTTGCTTGTTGCAAATGAGAAATTCCTAAGTAAGTTAGCTAATGGGTCTATGTTATCGTATGATTGGCCCAGTTACATGCAGTAACTGTTAATTATTCTGTACTGTATTGAATGTTTATGAGCCGCGTAATAGTAACGAGGTATTTTGAGATACTAATTACCAAACAAACAGTTTTTATTTACAAATGTATTGTTTGTTACTATCGCAATTTGTACTCATAAGTATTTGTAATATATTCGCCTTCTTTTTGGAAGTGGTCGTCGAATTGAAAAATACAGGAGGATCTACGTGTATCTTAATTATTCATCACAATCATACTGCACTGGTCCTCTGCTGGACATAGGCCTCTCCAATAATATGCCAGTCAGCCTGATCCTCGGCTTTACGCTTCCAACCTCTACCGGGGGGTCTACCGCCTAACTAAAAACGCTCTCTACCGGGGGGTCTACCGCCTAACTAAAAACGCTCTCTACCGGGGGGTCTACCGCCTAACTAAAAACGCTTTGACGCTTTGACATTGCTCTCTTTTCTTCTCGCTTGATATGAAATAGACGGCAATATCAAAGCGTCAAAGCGTTTTTCGTTAGGCGGTAGACCCCCGGCTCTCTTTTGTGAATCGTCACTCCATCTAGTCTCAGGGTCTCAGAGTCTAGTCAGTCCTACACTACGTTTACCTATTCTAAATTATTGCCCTTTCTCAATGAGGTGATCCGTAAGCGGTACTCTCTTTATGGTTTACTAGCAGCGCCCCGCGGTGTTACCCGCAAAGTTACCGTTCCCGTTGTTCCCGTTGTTTTTCCGGGATAAAAAGTAGCCTATGTGTTTTTCCAGACTATAATCTATCTGTGTTTCGAATTTCAGCCCGATCCGTTCATACGTTAGGACGTGATTGAGCAACAAACATCCAACCATCCAAACATCCATATAGTCACATTTATAATATTAGTAAGAAGTAGGATAAATAATCAACAAATTATTCAGTAGTCTCGTGTGCATGACCATTGTAACGTGCCCGGAACGTTGGGTGAGAAATAAAAAAATATTAACAGATATTTTTAACTCGATAAAGTGACACGTCAATCAAGACCAGTGCACGATGGTAGCGGTTGGGAACTGATTTTATTATTTTTTATTATTGAAACGGAAAGAATGGTAGTAATTCGAAACAAACGCGTGGTAACTGTGTATATTGTTGAGTCATATCGGAAAACTCCTTTCCGTGGTCGGTGCCAATGCCAACAAACTAAAATAGGTACAAACGTGCAGGTCCCGGAATATTTACAAACAGCGGCGGCTTGATTCACGATGGCTAATACGCAAACACAAAACTACGCCGGTACGACATGACCTACGATCGCGTAGGATTGCAGCGAGTTTCGGTGTCCATTTTTACTGGTGACGTACTTGTTGTGGTCATTTCATCTTGGGTCCAAAGACCTTGTTTATTAGCTGAGGCGTGCGGTTTTTCTAACAATGAACCAGGCCGCACTGGATTGCGGTTGTTTCTGTTAAAAAATTCATCATTTTCATTCTAAGGGGGTTGGATTTTCTACACTTACTAAGTTTACTCGTTTCATATTTTTTTAATCTAATCTATTTCATAAAATCTGGCTCCATATTGCATAACTCCGCTTCTAGAATCAATCTAATATTATCTACTATTGTAGTCAATACGGGTAAAAATATTATATAGTCATAACATTATTTTATAGACCACAAAATATATAAAACAATTCAACTAGCTTCAGAAAGAACTAAGCCCAAGTAAAGTTGAGTGAAAAGCTATCGCTTAGTTTGGCACACGTGCATTCAATAAATTTTTTGAATTATCATTTTGTATATATTTGTGAACGATCCTCATACAAAAGTGTCTAGCCTTGAACTAACCAAGGTTTTTACTTACGTAACTAGATAGCTGATTAAAAATAAACACACTTGCGATAAGAATCACCCAGACACAGAACAAACATTTGAATTCATCACTCAAATAGTTTTCTTGTATGGGAATCGATCCCCCGCCCTATCCGAGTATATTATAAGTATATAATGTTTAGTAAACGTTTCATAACTAGTCTAATTCTAAAACGATATTATTATTTTAAGATTTTTTGTAAACATTGACATTATTACTGTGATGGGCTTATTGAAAATCGTGTTTTCTTCCACGGACTAATTCCAATCGTATAGTAGGTATAGTTTTGAATGCGAAGGACCGAGGCAAGGTAAATTTCGCGTGTCATTGCGGTGATACGAGTAGTGATACGCGGAGTGGCGGCAGTAGTGCGCACACGGGTACCGCGTGGTTGTTTTCATACCACAAAGGCCGAGACGACGACGCCGGTCACTCGTCCTCGACCCAACATCTATCGTCTCACAACACGGTAGCGTTATTACTATTCTCTCTGTTGGAACACAAATAGCACAGACAATGAATTATGTATCCTGGACCCAGGTACTTTTATATAAATTAAATTATAATAATAAAAAAGATGTGGTGTCATGGGACACCAGGTAGAAACGCCGTTCCTTAGGTTTATATAGAACCAACACAAATAAAAAAAAAACGTTGCGTAATTTTATTATTTATGATACGTACCTACATCTGAAAAATAAATTGTGCAATTCTGGTCACGGTTTTTACGCGTCACTTCTGTTACACAGTTTTCTTACGGTTTTTGGGCTCCCACACAAGTGTAACTTCTCTATGGAAATCCCCAATCCTACTCTCACTAAATAAACTCCACAAAGTCAGCTGTTTCTACCAAACGTAGGTTTATTTATAACTTCACGTGCACCGCCCGTGTTTCCACGGAAATCTTCCACGCATCGCTCTTAAAGGAATATTTTATTTTACTAAGAATCATGATGTAGCCAGTAATTTTCTCATAACAATCTTTTGAAGACACTGAATCCACATTTGCATGGTTTTATAACAACATAGTAATACTTAACATCAACGGTTTACATTAACATCATCATTACAACAATATTGTAGGTAAACTCTTGCTTTTCGCAATTTTGAATTTAGTTTTGAAAGTTCTATTGCATAGTGCACAGTGAAATATACTTTCGGATATGAGATAACAATACTATTTTCACAACGTCAAACAGATATAGGTACCTATGTATTTCGCCGCATCTTTTTTTGTTTTTTTTTTTAATTTTAGTGGACAATTCACACACAACACCACCTGACCCCAAACTAAGCAAAGCTTGTCCTATCGCGGCCAAATATATGCAGTTAACATCTTAACAAGGACTACCTTGTTATCGGTATGTTTGTATATTGCGATTTATTTAACCATTGAACTTGATACTAAACGTTTGTTTTCTTAGTGCATTACACAAACATGTATATCTAAAAAAAAATACTTAAATTTAATTACTCCAAAAATATTAACTCTATTAACAACAATGCCATTACGGTGCAAATAAAACTAATGTAACGACGGCGGCGTGTTTGTAAAACTACTTTTCTGATAAAACTGTTACTAATTGTAATTAAATAATGATAATGACGAGCTATCTCGAGCAACTCTAATGCCTTTAGTAAATAATTATCTATTAAACATTAGTTATCATTTTGTGAGGTCAAACATAAGACCTATTATTTTATTACTATTATTGTGTAGGCTTCATTCATCTAGTTAAGAAATAGTTTAGATAAATAAAAGTCGTACAAACTTGACAAACTTTAAGAAGAAACCATAGTTTTCCATAAATCGTTTACGTATTTCGCTTTAAGTTTCGCCATGAAACTGTTTTAATATTATATATTTAAAAATGGTATATCCACCAACCCGCACTTGATCAGCGTTGTGACTGTCCCCTTGTAAGAGAACCTCTCGTAAAGGTACATTTAGTTGCTCCTTTTTTCACTACCTAATCCTGTTAACCGACATTGCGGTTCAAGATATACCGCAATTACTTCGAACAAACCGAGTCTCGACTTCAAAACATCAAGGTTGTTACTGTTGGGAATAACCGCCTCGGGCAACGCCTTCCATAGACTATACTTTCACAAAAAAACAAAATTCCTCGTCCTCTCTCTCCTCTAATTTAATAAATAAATAAATATTGGTGGACAATTCACACACAACACCATCTGACCCCAAGCTAAGCAAAGCTTGTATGATGCTATAGGACTATAACGGAGGCGCTCAAATACGTACTATTTCTTTAAATTATTGTGTTATTCGTTACATTACTAACCCATGTTCTGTTTTCGAAGCATCACGCCTCGAGCGTGTTGTTCTTTTCGTCAAATTACTTACCTTTTTTACCAAACAGGATCTTAGCCTTAATTACCCTCTGTTGAATGATTACTGTAATTTTTTATTATTTTTTCGGTGACTTTGCACAGCTCACCTTTTTAAAACCACTTTTTGCAATTTTATTACTTACAGTCATTATGTATCTTTTTATATTACTTCGTTCATTAGTAACCTCTTTTGTGTAAGAAATCGGAAAATCTTGTCTATATCCGGCGGGTTTAAATAATGTAATCAGAACTGATGAAGTTATAACTATAATCAATATTTACACATCTTTGGCACATGGAAAAACAAAAAAAAAAAGATAAAAAGTAAAAGAGAAAGTTGATTATTTTATAAATTAAAAAAAAAGTTGGTTTTCCAATGCATGCATTTCTGCTCATAACAGGCTTTGCCGTTGAGGATTACGTCAACGAGGACGATTATTAGTATACCTCTCATGATAGTAATAAAAATGCGTCACACTGTAGTAGAGGGGTGTCGTCAGACTAAAGTTCGGTATCCAATGCCTAATTCTTACAAATTACACACAAATGCCAAGTTTCCTGAATATCGGTTGACTTGGTGAAGAGTTCACCCGGAACAGACAAAGTACTGTGCAATGACTACCTAATAATAAAAGTAACTACTTAAATACATTAAAAACACGCGATGGGATCGAGAGCAAAAACATTCACGTACGATTCCCACATTGCATTGATCAAAGTTACAAATAAATTACATTTTTACGCATTCGAAAATCCTCAATTGAAGAAATTGAACTTAATTAATAATTCTGTCACGTCCATCTCAATTGATAACATCCTTTTTGGTATAATTAATGTTTATTGTATGTGAAGAACAGCCAACAAGGTTATCTAAAACCTGAACAATCGCACCGGCGCAGTTTCCACTGACACTGACAATGACCTGGATACATATGTATCGTGATAATGATAAAACTGAGCATTTGCGTACAATAATGCTCCTTTATTAAAGCTAACTCAACAAAGGTGAAGGAAAACAACATGAGGAAGCCGGCGCGTTCCAAGAACCTTTCTAGGTCATGCGGCATATACCGACCCGCACTGGGCCAACGTGGCCTTGTGGCCTTATGGCCTTGACTCTCTCCTTACAAGAGAAGACCCCGAGTCCTACCAGTGAGAAAATTTAGTGAACTGCTTATACCTGCATGATTCTCCCTTTTTATATTGGTGGACAATTCACACACAACACCATCTGACCCCAAACTAAGCAAAGCTCGTATGATGGCGGCCAGATAGCTGATATAATACTTATATAGTTTTAAATACATACTTATTATACATAGAAACACCCAGACACAGTGCAGACATTTGAATTCATCACACAAATATTTGCACTGGGTGGGAATCGAACCCACGACCCTCGGCTTCGCAGGCAGAGCTACTACAAACTAAACCACGAGGCCAATCAAAAGTTTATCATATATAGTTTTATTCTTGACGGGATTCTATCCTATCTAACGTGATTGTATTCTATCAGCTATATGGACAACAGGGTGGTGAGAGATATTGCGTTGAATTGTATTCAATGAACCGTATTTTCCTTGGATACGATTAATTTTTGAGGTGTACCTATATCGGTCCCAAACTCTTGAAATGCGATCGATAACTATGCTAACAGCTTTACAGCATCACGTATTTCGAAACGTACCAAAAGTTTTGGATCGTCAGCGACCCTGTGTGCACGATATAGGTCAACAATGTCAATGATACAATTAGAAATTTAATACCAACGTAATCCCCAACTCGATTAACAGAAGCACATTCTCGAAATCTACCAAATGGAAATAATGTTATCAGCACAAGTTAAAACCATAAAAGGAATCGTAAAAATTCCTACATTCCCGTAATCTTCAAAATAGCCTATAAACAGCTAATGTAGTTTGTAATGATTTCTTACGAAGGTTGCCGCCATGCTGGCTAGAAACATAATTAATGCTTATCACCTCTTTATCAGTTCACTCAATAAATAGCATATCTTCGGAGATTAGTCCGTATGATAATAGCGCTTTACACCGGCGTAGCTCCCTGTTTAGCCTTCTAATGCTGGACATATTGGACATTTTCATTTACCTCTATATTAACATCTCTACTCCAGGTACTAGTGGTCGTCCTGTCCTCGAAATTCGACTATAATAATTGAAACAAACAATAGATTTACACATATGCGTGTGTGTCAAATATATGGTGATGTATATAATGTTTTACGAAAAGTATAAGAATAAGTAATTTTACGAAAAGTTAAAAAACAATAGCATACCTCTATGTAAACTACAAATGTGTGAAATTTAATACTCCTATGTACTCGCAATTTTCGTAAAACACTTACATATGTATATATTAAAAAGTGACAAGACGAGCAGGACATGTGCCTGATGGTAAACAACATGCCTGCCACATAACAGCACAGTGACACGCAGCTATTGGAACATGAAGAGTCCAAATCATAACCTAGCACTGCACTGCGCTCGTCACCCAGAGATCTAAGATATTAAATCTCTAAGCCCAGTAATTTCTCTGGAAACATTGCCCTTTAAACCGGAACACAGTAACGCTTACACATTACTGCTTGGAGGTAGAATAACTGGCAAAGGTGTGGTACTTCCCCAGGCGGACTCTGGCAAGAGTCCTACCACTACAAGCACACTTACGTACTTGTACAGTTGTAAGTACACTTACGTATTTACAAGGTTTTTGCTTTGTGTATTAATATTGTGTAGATAACAGCTGCAAGGGACTATAGGACTGATAACGTTTTATGTATTTGCTAACTTTTTTAAGAGAAATGCTGAACTGGACTACACCATATCATGAATCGACGAGGACTCCCTTTACCCTAACACTTTAGTTCCTTAATGCAGTTCCAAATACAAACGTCTACTACAACCGTAATTCATACAGAAGGCGACCGGTCGTCGACATGTTGAGACAAATAAAAAAAAAACGATCACAATATTAGCTGTTTCCAAGCGGCGCTAGTTGTTGCGATGCACAAAAATCAAGCAACAGAATGGGTACATCTAATAATAAATATAAACTCTGTACTCCAAAACTTAAAGTACAATTTACTGTCTCTACTTTGAGTTTTATCTACAGACGTTTGTTTAAAGACGAACTTTAAAGGCTCACGAAAACGCCGTAACCCAAATTTAATTAAAATTTAATTTATAAAAAAATGGTTGTCTGTAAAGTCGGTTTACTGACGATAGTTAAACGTGACAACGTCTTAAGAAATCAGTATGCTGATCAGTACGCTGAAATCAGTAACGGTAACGTTACATGACGTCATGTTTTGCGGGCGTGCAACCGGCTTCACCGTATTATAAGACGTTATCACGTCAAAAATTCAAAGTCCTGCGCCGTTTATTGACTTTACTATACAAATTATTAATGTCGGATACAAATAAAATAATCGCTCATGCTAACTTTCATCATTGTGATTATATTCTATTACACTTGAATCGCGAATTGTTTTAATCTCAATTTAACCCTAAACCATTACATTCCTCCCATTTGTAGATTGATGTATGTCAGACGCGAACATTATTACAATATGTATGTATATCTACAAAAATAATGAACCGTGATAAATGTCGCTGACCTAGTTATTTTTATTGTGATGATAAATACTTTATTCTTCACTAATTGTGACTTACGGTTTAGCGCACTCTGCGCACTCGCTCTTAACTATACCGACAATAATATCAAATAAAAAAAAAAGATTAAGCTAGGCAGAACACGACAAATTCCAAAATATGATTTGTGTTATAAGCATTGTATGTGAAACGAAATATTATGTGCGATTTCATGCTAGTTATAATTTTTTCGATATTTATAGCATTAGTTAGTAGGTAATTTTATTTTGTTAATGAAACACTTAATCCAAGTATATGTACAATAAGTACAAATTGTTCTGCTTTAAAATGTAAAAAACAAATGATTGTAATAACTTTAATAGCTTTCTATAAAATAGGGCGAATGAGGTCACAGAACCCGTCTCAACAGCGTATAAAACACTCTGGAATATTACCAGAAACAGGCCAATTAAAATTTCCATTCCGGCTTCTTTCGGAGCAATTATTTTTAGCCTAAAAATCAGTACATGTTTCTTCAGAACCCATATGTATATATATTATGCTTCATGTCTAGAAACTGTCGAGTTTTTTTCTGTGAAAGTGCTAACAGCTAATCTCGGTATAAACTGTGTGAAATGTCCTCTATTTTTTTATGTAAAAAATTAGTCACATTTTTCAAAATATTTTTTTTTTGTACTTTTATGTGAGCGTTCTTTTTTAACCCTATTTATTTAATAGCAATCTTTTTAAGGCAAATACAATTTTACTTTTCAAATTTTCTCTATTGGCTGACCCAGTGGCTTAGTTGGCAGTAAGTCTGCCTGCGGAGCCGTGTGTTGGATTCCCGCCCTGGGTGTAAAAAACCTAGACACAGAACATATATTTGTATTTACACAAATATATGTTCTGTGTCTACGTTTTTTACACGTGTAGTAAATGTGTATTTAAAATTATATTTTAGCTATTTGGCTCCTATAGTAGAAGATTTGCTTAGTTTGGGGCTAGAAAGTGTTTGGTGGAAAAGGCCCAATATTTACTAATCACGTTGGTAAATGTTTATTTTGTCTCCTTTGGTATTCGCTGTAATAAAGAGATAGATCGGATTTTTCTATATTAGTATGAGTTAAGGATCAGAAAGTAGTGTGGATTGTACGATACAAGCGGCGTTAAAATCTCAATAGTTTTATCATAACTTTGTTTCTGCTCATAGTGGTCCCTACTCTTTTTCGTCCACAACTCAAAATAAAAAGTGATATCGAATCGTTTAATATAATAATATTTTTAAACTGTATCCGGGTAAAAACGGTTACATATATTATTATGTATAAAATCTCAAAACTTGCGTTTTGAGGTTGGTCATTACACAGTATTATGCAATAGTAAGTAAAGTGGCCGGGTTGGAAAGTAAGCCGTATCTTCATAGGTCAAGACCGACGTCTCGGGCAAATAGCTACAAGTTTCGTAAAACGGGTTATCCACTACATCGCTCATGCGGCTTTGCTCGCTAATCATGTCTCAAAATAATTTTATATCCTGTCCATATAACCATAAAACTATAAAAACGTTTGTATTTCTTCACGCAACTAGTTTGTAGAGACAGACATATATACGTACAAACTTTTACATTAAATAATCAGGATTCAAAAACCTGAGACCAAGTTCTTTAAATAAATGTTAAGCCGAACAACCGAACAAACTGGCAACTGAGAATGCCTAAAATCTTAATTTCTATAAACCGTCATCATTATTTACATCCCTCTTGATTCCATCGCTTTGATTTTTCTATTACTTCCTAGCATTCTTGATTCGATGTTGTAGTCCTTCCAAATGAGTTCTTATTACGATCCAATTAAGATGCAGTAATGCAAGTATGTTACGACAATGCTTAGGTAAACACTAAATATATTACGCACCGCGACCTCATCACAAATACAATACGGTTCCGTTTTGCGCTCATTAAAAAGTGAATCGTAAAATAATCACAACAAAAAACTTAGACTTGCATCTTCACTCATGTCCGTTAATCAGGGTGCCACCATCGTAATCTACAATGAAATACTTGAGCCAGTGCTTATAAGTAATGTAGTTCAACGAAATAGGCTGAGGACTAGAGCGGTGGCCAGTCTTCAGTCCCGGTTTATTGGCTCCGTTAACCTTGCTTCACTTATATTCTTTCGTTTCTAGTTTCTGATTTTTTCATTGATTGCTTTATACGCATTACTACTGACCTATTTCTTTTATCTTATAATTTTAATGCGTCAAACTGTTATCTGCTCCAAAATTCGTTTAGATATTGTACATTCATACGATTGTGTACTCTGGATTCGATTCGGAGAACTTGTGCGATAGGTCAGATAATATACATTATTCGAGTACTTAGATTATTACCTCTTTGTTGCGAAACATTGGAAAAAACTGGACGAAACTGGTTTCGATGATTATCCTCATTAGTGAACTTGGTAAAAATTTACATAGACTTTTAGTGGCTTGGACTGTATTACTACATGCAAAATTTAATGGAATTAGACTAGTATAATAATTATTATCTTAAGTTTAGGCATTTCTTTTGGTGCTGAAGTCATGAGTGCGGTATGAGTAAGATATCCCTAGCTCCCACACTAGGATTCCCTGTGTCTGTGGGAGCTAGTTCTCTTCCGAGGTGTATGTTTAAAGTGCACAGGTGCGTGTTAGGGTTAAATACCTATAAGTATTATAATTTTATTACATTAATATAATA
This sequence comes from Ectropis crepuscularia, assembly GCA_963693475.1. Lineage (NCBI taxonomy): Eukaryota > Metazoa > Arthropoda > Insecta > Lepidoptera > Geometridae > Ectropis > Ectropis crepuscularia. The sequence goes on from OY856338.1 coordinate 35,639,621, forward strand.
TGTGTGTATGGCATCATAAGCAGTAGGTATATTCATCTCGTGTATATCAAAATTACAAAAATCACATTATGAATTGTTGAAAATTGTTTAAAGTTCACATAATTCAAATTGTACATATCAAACTCCGTAATAATATCTAAAACCTAAAACAATACATAATCACGATGTTGATTCTGTAAGTTATATTGATAGATAGATAGATAGATATATATATTCTTTATTATTACAAAAATACACAATTATCATTATAATATAATAATAAATGCTACATTCGTAACTCGTCAGTCTAATACATTTTATAACATTTGTTTACAATTTATAATATTTGTTTACACATTCTTAGATTCAAGTGTACATGTTAAAGTTTTCAATATAAATAAATGATTAATTAAAAGCTGTATAAAGGCTTTTTATAATAAATAGTGAATTTGCTACGTATAAAAATACGCTTTGTCAATTATCTATCTTGGATTCAATTAATTATCTATCTCTATTGGAGTTTCAAACCAAAATATTTTTCTAACTGGACCTTGACGAAGTTTTATGGAATACGGCGATTAGAGTCTTGATTGAAAATTTAATAAAACGAAATAAATTCCATCCAAAATAGTGCACATAGTAAGATGCAGAATTTATTTTTATGCAAACGATCAATGTTATTTTACCAAGAAGCGGACATATGATATGTTCTGGACAAAATTAAACATAGGTAAAAAAACATACATTGTGGGCTGAGAATATATATATATATATATAATCAGTTTTATTGTTATAGCAAACTTAACATACATACTGTCAACGGTTACCTATTGCCATAAGTAGGATAACTCTACTAAAAATACTTACTAATCAGAGAGAGTAAAATACGACATTCTGTTTATCTAAACTTACTACTATACTGACTGACTATACTGAATAACTGACTATTCAAACTACTTTAAAACTTAGCCAATATGATTCATGTACAACAAAGAGGTGCACTTACAAAGGTTGTTTAGTGATTAACGTGGTTGTTACTCCTTTTTAATAAATTCACAGGTCTCGCGTCTGATATGGTCACTTCAGTCCGACTTAAGTTTATGCGGCGGACTTTTTCAAGGAGCGTGCACGGGTATGACCACAGTATAAAGAAATACCTACTATCAGTAGTTCATCGCCTTGGATCTTTGGTGAAACACCGATAATATCTAGACACCGGTAGGGTTGTCGCAAACAAAAATGCGTGGCACCATAACAAAATTAAAACATACGGAAGACGTCAGACCTGAGCCGCACTCCTGCAATACTAACATTGTAATGTGGCCAATGCAGGAGAGCGCTTCCCGCGTCTCACCCCGCACACCTCGCACGATTGCCCCGTCCAGACGGCTTCGTCGAAAGACTGTATGATTTAATAGACTGTGGGTACCTATGCCCTTGATGAAGACCGCACATTGCGCTTGAAACTTAAGTCAGGCTGAGCCGACCATGCCGCACGTGAGTTACACGTGAATGAATTTAAATGTTATCTAATTAATTAACAAAACAATTATACAAATTAAAACATTAAAAAGAAATCTGAAATGTAACGAAACTAGTCGCCGTGTAGTGCTGTAGCCAATATACGTGGTACATATTTGTGTTACGAACATAGTGATATCGATTTATCTAGATCCGTATTAACTTGCCAGAAGATACGAAACATGTAGTGTATAAATACATATAATATCACCATAACATAGAAATTTCAAATACGAATGCTCGTTACATACCTGCCCACAAATAATAGCGTAAACATAATTTTGTAACGATGGCAGATCGTACTTATAATCATAGTACACATTAATTTAATTTACAGAGCAATAATGCACAAGCATGCACAATTATTTTATTTTATATTTATTTATTTATTTATTAGCGTGTTCCAGTCTGAAGGGTATAATGCGTTGAAAGAAATTACATGTCAAAGAGATTTTTAGCGTCTTACATATTCGTGTGAAGAGCGTTGTGTATTGGCAGATTGGTACAGTGGACTTTCATATTTAAATAGCTGAGTGTCACTGTGATGTTATGGACAGGGATGTTTCTTACCATCAGTTGCATGTCTTGGTCAATAATCAAAACATCTGGTCATAATCGCACAGTGTCACGCAGCTATTGAATTATGGAGAGTCCAAATCGTTACCTAGCACTGCACTGCATGCAAAAATGCAAGGTGTGGTGTCCCACCGTCACAAAATAGGGTACCGGACTGGGTCAAAAATACACCATCCTAATTAGTCCGTCACCTAGATCATGGAAAAATATTGGACACGTATTTTTTGTTTTTAGATAATATTAAAAATCGTCAAAGATATAGACTATCAAACTTTGAGAGTGGGGGGTTGCGACGTCACTCGTGAGTAAAAATCGTACTCACAAGTGACGTCACACGAAACTTCGAAGCACTGTATCTTCGTCATTTTTTGTATGTGAAACAAAAGAAAAAATATGTGTACAATATTTTTTGGCAATCTAACTAACGGGCTACTTAGTTTTTTTGAGGATTGTACCCTATTATACCAATGTCGTGAGCAACAGTCACAGTTAAAACAGTGCGTCATCAGTCCACGTGGACGCGTATTAGGTAGTTTTCCGAACGCTTCGAAAACTAATAAACGGTTTATATCCTTTGTGTAATAACAGCTGCAACGTGATTTAAATCCAACTTAGATAAGAACAATGTGATATTAAATAGGTACTAAATGAGTGGTCAGCATCAACGTTAACAACACTACTGTGTAGTAGGTAAGGGTGTTTTAGCTTGCTTTTAAAGTAAGTTGCATTGATTTCAAACTGTTTATGTGTTAGGTTACGTCAGTTTCTGATATTCTTTATGTTGAACATCCACAGTTTCACATACTTGTACGACATTTTTATGCAAGCTCTTGCAGAATTGATTACCTTCCGAAATTTGGAAAATAATCTTAAGAAATAAAACATTTGTGTCATGATGTTTGTTCCGATATTTACGGCTTTGGCATTGAATAATAAATGCCAAATTAATAATAAATGCAAAATGAATTAATATTATCAATTAATGCATTTCTCTTAAGTCGGATCGTCCAAATTACCCTTAGTAATAGACTGTGTAACCTGAGTGGGAGAGGGGTTAACAGTTTTAATATGTTTTGACCATAGATATATTTGAATATGAAATATAATGAAGACGGAAAAATATGATGATTTGAAAAAAGTAAGTACGAGTTAATCTAAGTAATACATATACTTACAATTTAATTTAATTAAAATCTGCTCAGCCGTTACAGAGGTACGTAGGAACAAACATGTACATTAATTTACATTCATATTTTTTTGTTTTTATATAATAAAAGTTCGTCCTTTGAATTACGTTGAAGAGAAATTGTTGGTTTGTGGCTATAATTTATTTACCTACTAACAAAATTATACTTTTTATGCCTGAGACAGGACATAAAGCTGTTTAATTTGATCGGTAGCGATGCCCTCCGCCAGTAACTTTCCAACGTTCAATTAAAATGATTGCTGACCGAAATTAATATGCTTCGAATACGCCTACGGATTCAGTATCAAAATAGATAGAGAGACCAATATTTGAATACACATTTAAGATACCTGTCTTTGTCGGTAGTGGTAAGACTCTTTGCAGAGTCTGACTGTGGAACTACCACTTCTAGAGTAACCAACCTTACTGTTAAAAAGAGTGTTATACTTTATTTATTTGTTATAAACTACAGGCCCGTGAACAAAATTTACGTAGTAAAAGAACCACCAGGAGACCTATGTAGGATGATAGAAGGGTATAAAGTAATAAGATTCAGCACTATGCCGTCACTTGTAAGCTGTCCAGCACTGAGTACAGTCGAAGAGGGCGGATTGCAACCCTCGATCATTTTTTTCTCCATGTCGTATGATTTTTGTACGCTTCACTATTAACTTAAATTGTGAAGAATATTACAAATTTATAAAACAATGCTGTAATGTCACACCTTTGCTAGATATTGTACCGCCTAGAAATAATACCCAAACATAATTTATTTTGATTTAGACGCAATTATTTCATTCATATTATAAAACAAAGAGATATAACATGAATATGTCTTCGGGTGACGAGCGAGCCTTGATCTAATTATTTTAAATTAAAATAACTGCTTGGCAATGCGCTGTTAATGGCAGACATGTAGATTACCGTGAGGTAGATACCTACACGTCTCGCTCATGCTATTATTCAACTTACTATCTATAATAGTATAATTAGAAATCCGAAAAATGCAGGAAAAATTACATTGAGATTATAACTAAATTAAATTACAAGCAGGTTGCAATTTTGTGCTCGACAATGCTATCCACCGGCCTTTAATTACCTATTCTTCATAACTTTTCTCAACAATAAGGATATAAATCTAAACAAGGTTTTCTTTCCTAAAACGAGGAAGTTCCTATTCACAATAAATTGACAGCCGTGCACCAGCAATTACGTTACCTATTGATACATGAAGGACTAGAAGGTCAGTTGATCAAATTGTCTTTTACAACGACGTTCTTGACAAAACTTTCCTGTTTCGTGTCTAGGGATAATTACGTATTATCCTTACTTCCATACTTTCCATACATTTAATACTATAAACTAGCGATCTGCCCCGACTTCGCTCGTGATACTAATTATATAACATAATTATAGCACTCAGACGTCCTGTAAATCTAAATATCCACTGGTGAAAGAACTTTTGAAATCGGTCCAATAGTTCCTGAGCATTATAATCATCAACAGCCCACTAAATGTTCCCACTGCTGGGACTCGGGCCTTCTCTCGCTAGGAGAGAGTTAAGGCCATAGTCCACCAAGCTGGCCCAGTGCGGGTTGGTGGATGACACATGACTTCGAAAGATTCTAGGTACATGTCGGTTTCCTCACGATGTTTTCCTTCACCGTTTTAAGTCAGCGGTATTACGCACATGACTTCGAAAAGACAGTGGTGCGTGTGGGGTTCGAACCCAGGGTCTCCGGATCGGCAGGCGCCATTCTCCCGACTAGACCAGCCGTAACTTTACATTATTTAGTATAAATTCAAAAGCAACTCTTGTCTCCCTGTTATGCTTTCTCGCCCTAACTCAATTTATATGGCATTTGGTACAAAAAAAGTGTATAAGTTAAAAAGAACAAAGGGTTCTTTTTAATTAATTTAATTTTAAATTGTCGACGGTTTTTGTTTTTGCGGAGAAAATAAGTAAAAAAGAATTAAATTTGCAAACATCTTATCAATGAGGAGTAAAATCTATACAAATATTTTAGGTATGCCGTGAGGCGGAGCTTGTTGTTTTTTTTTTTATCGCAGATACAATAGCGAGGTTCTAAACAGCAGTCGCCGCGGACGTAACAACTTCCGTAATGTTGTTCAATATTAGTCGCGTGCCAAAGTTTCCTCAATATTATCAAATACATCTACATTGTTGCTAAACTCCGCGTCACCTACCGCGGTTGTTGATGGCGCCACTGCATGAATCCAATTAAAAAATAACTCTATTAGTTCAAAAAATCATCTGCGTTTTGAAAACATCTATAGGAATTGACGATGGCGAACTGTAAACGCTAGCTTTGTTTATGTCTTTACTCCCGACGTGTTACGTATGATGTAGGATGTTTTTGTCTGTGGCTTTGTAGGTTTAAAGGGATGGGCCTTTAAAAACTACAACGACAGACGAGAGTGCCAAACCGTTCATATGCACCTTCCTCGTAAGTCTTCAACTCATCTGCATGATCAAATACCTCCTTGCACTATTTTATTTCGGACTGCTCTTAGCTCAAAAAAGCGTTATAATTTCATGGTTGACGTCAAAAAGACTCGAACAAAAAGATGAAATGGCGGTCCAGTGTAAATTTATTAATATAAAAAAACGCGGGTACTGACGAAAGTAAAGTAAAATTTATACGTATCTCTATCATTTGGAAAAATTATATGTGATACAAAGAGCCTATTCATACCCTCACAAAAAGTTCAATAAAAGTGATCTAAATATACACCTCTCACAACATTCCATTACTAAGCCGCGGTGCATTATCTTAATGGATTTCTAGCGTACGTATCCTAACCCATTTGAGTATTGGATTACGATCAAAGTACGTGTCGAAATAAACTCAATTTATTTGATATTCCTATTTAACCTACAGAAAAAAACCTACCGTAGGTAATGGTATCATAATACTAGGGTCATTTGTTAATTGTACGTTTGATTGTACAAACTTTGATAATATTAACTATATCGAAGTTTAGAAGGGCTGCTAATAGAGAATGGCATCAGTAGCAATTGTAATGTTACAACGAGTTACCCGTTTACTAATCAATATGTGTAATGTTACAGTTTTTTGTATAATTTAAAAAACCTAGCATGCTCTCTGCCAGTTGGCAGTTTGGCGATCTACTCCTATTACCGTCAGCTTAATATGTTTATTGGTACCAAATTTTGGAATTTAAATAAAACGATGTAGCTTAACACTAGTCACATTTGATAGATTTGTTTTCCTTATGTGCATAGCTGATGCATTCGCATTCTCTGTTTTCTTTTCTTTTTTTCATTACATACGCACAGCGGCCGATTTGCCACCAAACGTGATTAGTGGACAAATTAAAAAGAGCGCGCTTTTTGTTGTGTCTTGAAGATACGATCTGTTTCTTTGCACACAATTATCCCTCGCAAAAAAATTTCAGCAACCGAGAGGATTGCTGCACAGCTCACTTCCTTCTAAGTTCACAATTTCCGTGCAGCTGACTTATCGTTCCTGCACGATCCGCTATAACAATAAATAAAATAAAGGCAGCTCTACCAGTTCTCGAAAATGGTTGTGCGTTGTCGTTGGCGGCGATCTAGGCTTTTTATGATATGTTGTTTTTATATAATGTATAAATATTGTAAAAATGCAAACTCAAGAATTTGTTTGAAATATTAAATTAGTGAATAAAATAATATATAAATTAATAACTTCATTGCACTTAATTTGGAATCAAACCCACAAAACTTTAAAAATAAAGTAGACCTTATCGCTAAGAGTGATCTCGTAATAATAGATACGTAATTGTACACAGAGCACGTTTGTCTCATTATCACACGTCCAATGCTACCAGCTGAGAACAGGTGGAAACCGAGGGTCTACCGCCTAACCAAAACTGTCATAGCTTTGACCTTGCTATCTCTTTTCTTTTCGCTTGAAATGATAGAGACAGCATTAGCAAAGCGATAGCCGATTTAGTTAGGCGGTAGAAGCGCCGAACTATTAATCTTCTGTTCCTTGAGACTATCAAGTCAGCCAAGGCTTCACGTATTAGCACTTTTGTTGGGACATGATATGTAGAAGGCGCTATACCTTGTTTAAATAGCTTGTAATCACCTTCACTTTTTAAATTATTCCGCTGATGACACAAGTAAACAGTTTTGAAAATATATCAAGCGAGCTAAAGAAGTCCTAATTGGAACCTTCGAGTCTAAATAGAGACTTTTAGGTCAGACATCTCAATATATTAACTCGTTACAACATGATTGACTTGTGAAATTTTCTCCAATTAAGTATTAATTTGACATTTTTAATAAATAACTAAAGTATAATGTACATACTTATACCAGATACCACAGAGTAAACATCTGTATGCATCACACCAATGTTTGTCCAATGGGAATTGAACCCATGGCCTATGGCTCAGTAAGTAGACCCACTACCGAATAGACCACGGTCTCAGTCTGCCATTAATTCTAGCTAATTCTATTAATCAATTATAATATTAGTTTTTTTGTAAGTTGGACAAATCTGTCTGTGCATATGTATGTCTTTAATACCATACCTCTACACTGAATTCATTGTAATGGGGCTTTTTGTTGTAAATGAGTTATTTGTGTCTGAGAAAGGACGGATCATTTATGTCGGGAGTTAGTTAATATGTTTAATGTTGCTAAACAAATTTCCTGTGGTTGAATTCAAGCGAGCATTGCACTCGTGAATATGTACCTTGTACCTAGTTTGCTATTGGAATAAAGAGTTCTTGATCTTGACCCAGCGCGAACCAAGAGACTTGGCAGTCTACCAGCTACTATACTATCTCTCGGACAAAGAACTCAATGCACATTCTGTTTCATGATTTGAAATTTTTTTTGTATTCCGTAAACAAAGAATGTAAAAATATTTTTTAAATCAAATCTTATTCATCATCATCATTATCATTATCTTAATCTGCTGCTGGAAAAAGGTATAAATCTAATGAACTGGGTTTCAATGTCATGTTAAGCCGTGGTAGAATGTACGATATCCTATCACGAGGTCATAGGTTCGAACCTCGCATGCACCTCTGAGGATTTTTCAAGTACAAATTGACTTAAACAGTGAAGGAAAAGTACGTGACAAATGCCCAGCTATATTTTGTACGTACAAACGTTATTATGATGTAATTAGTATAACACTCAGTCCTTTGACAGATAACAACTATAATGACTAATTAGGGAATCACACCGTCGCTGAATGTTGCCCGATAACATGCGCGTGCGACGCTAGTTAGATAGTAAATATACAACTATTCACACGGTCATCGTGACTATGACCAACTGGGCTCTATCTATTGTAAGATATTTAGGTACAGGTTTCGTGACCAAAAAAAAAATATTTTTTGGTTTTTATACATTATGTATCAAATATGCACCTACTATTTTAATGTAGAGTGACGGGACGAGCAGTACATGCACCTGATGGTATTTGAATAGAAGATTCCAACTCACTACCTAACCTAACCTAACAATAAATATTTCTATTTTGTATTTGTGATACAAACGAATACGTGTCTATTTAAATGCTATTGTTTTTTTAATAAATTTGTCAACTTCAATACTTTTTCTCTGTGTTGTAAGAGAACATTTTTGAAACAATTATATCGTGTCAATTATAATGATCAATCAGTAAGTACGCTAATTAAATATTTTTTCGTTTCTTTTGGCAATGACAGAAGTTAAAATATTCGTGATGAGCCAATTTTGCTATATATAACTATCACGTGGGAATTTTGTCGAATTCTTTCAACATATCGCTTTGGATATTGAGTTGTGGGCTACTAGGTATGTATAAAGGGCTGTTTTTTCTACGTAACTTTCATACATCACAGCAACACACGGCAAAATCTGTGCCAAAGGCAGTTTTCACTTTAAAAATTCGCAAAAAATAAATCGAGATTTTTACCACTTCATATCTGTAGATACCGGATGAAGAAGTTATTTTATTGTTGGTATCAGAATATACTTGTTCTAAGTTAAGAAATGTACTTGTCTTAAGAGTGGGGTCTACTGACGTCACGTGAAGCAGATTGTCTCCATCACATGCTGTGTTCAGGGGGAAACTCGGGCATACTGCCAATCGATTTCGTCAAACGAGCCAGTCACCGAACTAACACTCACTTGGGTGCCATGACTTCCGTGAAGGGCAAAAGGCGACCTTAATGCAAAGCTTGATATTATTTTTATTATATTTTAAAGATAACCTAAAATAATATACATAGCCTCCCTAAGAATCGGACAGAGACGCTTTCTCCTCAAAACTATGAATTTTCTAAAAACACAATTAACTATTTATACTATTTTGTGGCCTTCAAACAGCGTTTTTGTATACTTTAGAGGTTCAAATTGCTTTTTGTGATTAATAGAAAATACAGAGGATATGGTTAATGTGATGTCCCAATAGCGCAGGGCTGATCAGTGATCACAAAGTGTGATGTCACAGGACTGACCTCACACAACGGGCCGCTTCCCTCAGTAATAAGGTCGGGAAGCCCCTCGGTATTACCTGTTAATTTATTCAATAAGCCACTAAGTCTGCCCCGATCCTTAAGTATCTCTAGTCAGCTGCAAAGGGAACAGATTGGAAACTAAAATTGTTGGCATTCAAAATGATAATATTTTAACGATAAAAAAAAAACAAACTAAATTGCTACTGACAAGGTATGTCGATGTGATTCTTGTCAATCAATGGCACGTTCTACAGATTCCGGATGTACAAATTTCGCGTAGCGAAACAATTCTAAATCTATGACATGTACAATAGTTTGATAGAATTAAAAACGTCATACATTCTTAGAAACGTCGTAGTCGACCAGGGGGTCTACCGCCGAACGAAAAATTTCTTCGCTTTGATGTTGCTCTCTCTTTTCTTTTCGCTTGAAATGATAGAGACAGCATTAGCAAAGCGATAGCCGATTTAGTTAGGCGGTAAAAGCGGGGGTTGATCCCGTAGTTAATAAAATTTACGGCCGATAGAAGTGAAAACGTATAACATTGGTATTAAGCAACACGAATGTTGCACAATACCTACGCATGTCAGTGACGCGAAGTTACAAAATTTTACACACCTAGAAGGCGTCTAACGTGCACGTCCGGCAGGTCTATCGCCTAACTCTTCTGCTTTCTGCAATGCTTTGATTTGTGACGTCATCGGCCAATTTGATAACGTCGATCAAAGCAAACAACTACATCTGCTTTCCCTATGCAGCGGAACTGAAAGCAGATGTAGTTGTCTGCTAGCAAATTGGCGGATGACATCATAAATCAGAGCATAGCAGAAAGAAGGAGAGGTTAGACAGTAGACTTGCAACTCCGCTCCTCTACCGCCGCTACGCTGGTACGTTGCTAAATTAGCGTGTACAGTAACGACAACTCAAAAGGTTTTCCTCAATCAAAACAAGTTCAACCCTGAAAAAGAAGTTTTCACTTCGAAATTTCACAATGAAGAGCGCAGGAGGTTCCTTCCTGTAAAGTATAGGCCTACTGTGTCACGTTAAATACTGAGAGAAGAAAATCGCAAGATAATCATATTTTTTCTACATATTATACAAATTCTACATATTAGTGAAACTTCTTATTACAAATCTTCAATGATGAAATCAAGATAAAAATATTGTTGATGTTGGTGATTGTTTGATGGATAAATTAACGAAATTTTGTTTAATCTAAATGCTATATTGTTTTTTTTTATAAAGTTTGACGAGACGAGCAGGGCATGGGCCTGATGGTAAGCAACATGCCTGCCACATAACAGCACAGTGACACGCAGCTATTGGAAATGCTAACATGAAAAGTCCAAATCATTACCTAGCACTGCACTGCGCTCGTCACCCAGAGATCTAAGATGTTATATCTCTTACCCCTGTAATTTCTCTGGCAACATAGCCCTTCAAACCGGAACACAGTAATGTTCGCTAAGAACGTAATATGCGCTAATCATTCGACCTCCACGTAATGTAAAAACCTCTAAATGTCAAGGAAAATATCAAAATGTTAATTCGTAACATCCGCCACTTATGATTTTATCCTTAACTCGGATTTGTTTTAATTGTTAAGAAGCTATAAAAGATATGATAATATATGGTAAGGATTAACATTCGTCTAAAAATATACCTAAACACTATTATCATATTTGAATGTTATGGTTTGAAGTTATGGATCGATATAAACCATAAGATGTGCCATCCCAAACTTTAGGCGCATGGAATTATATCGTCGTTGGGAAGAGTGAGCTCACTCTTTCCATTCTAGTCTGTGGCTGGAAGCGGTGAGCACCGCATTTTTTTGCCTGAAACTATTTGTTGTCAATAACGAAAATAAGTAGAACCAAAGCATATCTCGCGGCTAGCGATTCTAGGGGTCAAGTAGATGGGTTGTGTGTAAACCACTTACGATACGCACAGAGACGCAGCTTATTATCAATTTCAAGGTGCTAAGGGTACATCCGTTGATTTATATCGATCATAAAAGCATTGATCATATTTTTATTGATTGTAACATTGATTGAAATACTTTGTTACCAGAGGTCCACAATCTGGGTGTGTTCAGGTCAAGACTGAATAATTACCTACCTTAAAAATACACGTTCCATCTTAGGCCACAGCGATGCTTTCTATCAAAAGAGTTGATGGCCAAACCTATTAAAAAAGAAGAATTTAAATGGTTGAAAAAAATGCGGCTGAAGACTTTTGATACAGCAGTTATTTATAGTGAGATTGAACTAGATACATTTGTATCATCATCATCCAAAACCTTGCCAAAATCGTGCTGCAGGGGTAGGGTCTAACTACGACTACATGTTAGATCTGCGATAGCGGCAATATCGGCAACCTACCTTGTTGCTGGCAAACAGATATATTTACAGAAAATAGAACAATTATAATATTAAATCAATCAACGTGATTGATCGAATTAAACAAATCGTGATAATTTTGTAATTTCGGAACCATACCTACTAAAATTTTTGATTTGTAAACATTTCTACCCGATATGTTAGCCACTATGGTCATAATGTCAGCGTGCATCATTTTCAACCACACCCTCGTTTACCATCAAGCAAGCAGCAAACATCAAGTAGTCGAACACAGACCTAAGTCAAATAAAAATCGTAATTGATTCTTTTTACGGATTGATGTATTAATATTGCACTGAATACGTTATTGGAAAATTATGCGAATATGTGTTGAATTTAATTTTTACTTATTTATGTAGATTATTCATCATAAATATTTCGATTGTTTCAGGTTTACTCTACTAGAAAAAGATAGCTAAAATGGCGGACGCCGGACATGGAAAAATAGAAGGTAAGAAATTTACTGAATTATTCCTAATGATGAAATAAATGACAATAAAATGTCTGCTGTTGTATTTATATTTATAATTATAAAATATAATGCAAACGATAAAGTAGTTGTAACAATTTAAAACGTTAATATTGTCATCTTAAAATGTAACAACACATTTTACTGACATCTACATGCTATAAATGATACCCAATTAGACTAATAGTTAATTTTGACATAAAATGTAGGTCGATGTTTTTATTTCTACAGTACAATTAAAATAATCCTACGCATAAGAGGAGCCACATTTTAAATATTTTTTAAACAACGTAAAGGCTGCCGTTGTAAAAAAATAGTTTACCAATTTGCCGACGCCACAGATACGTTTCTCCGTCGTGTATTGTTTTGATCGCGTCTGGTGTTCGTTGCTCTCATTTCATTATCACTATGACAATTATTGTTTGTTTCATATATTTTTTATTTGCTTTAGTTATATTTAGTTAGGTCACTTACATCAGTCACTCATACTGGTTATTTATTTAACTTCCTCTATAATTCATTCATTTCTTTTGACCTTATTACCAACATAATACGTCTGATTTACTGCCAGTGGTGGAGGTGATAACAAATTTGTACATCGACATGCACTTTAAAAAACAATTTGGATGTTTGACCTATAACGATTGTGAGTTTCTCGTTCTAGAGTCTATAAAGATAGAATCTGGACACAATATCACCTTCTATACGGCTTAACGCTTCTTTGTTTTCTTTCTAACTGCCTTCGTGACTTTATAGTTGGTAGTAAGTCTACCTGCGAAGCCGAGAGTCGTGGGCTCGATTCCCTCCCAGTGAAAATATTTGTGTAATGAATACATATATTTGTACTGTGTCTGGGTGTTTCTATGTATAATAAGTATGCATTTACAACTATATTTCTATCGGAATGCTCGTAGCTCGAAAAAGCGACATCGTTTCATGGTTGATGTTCCGAAAACACGAACGAAGAGATTCTACTCAACTTTTGTGATAAGAACGTCTAGGCTGTGGAATACGTTGCCTGAGTGGGTTTCCCCCGATAGTTACAATCTTTGTGTCTTCAAATCGAGAGTGAATCGGTTTTTTTCTAGGTAAACACGCTCCATCGTAGACCGCATCGTCGCTTAACATCAGGAGAGATGGCGGTCAAGTATAGTGCGCCCCAAATCCCTGTGTAGCTAATTACAATTGTTCATTGAAAGGAACTGTTTTTGTTACGCTTTAACGCCTTAACTACTGAACCAAATAAAATTAAACTTAGATAGATATTAGTCCTGAAAAAGGATATAGACTACATTTCAATGCGAAAAAAATAATGGTGTTAAGTTTTGGAAGTTTCGTCATTTTGGAAACTAGAAACCTGAATGATTCGATTTAAATATATGATGACATTCAAAGTTTGTAAAAAAATACCCTTGATTTATATTTGGCGAAAATAAATTAGCGTGAAAAACCAGTAAGGCGCAGTTTTTATCGCAAAGCACAGCTAGTCCTACTAATATTATAAACGAGAAAATTTGTAACAAAATATGTGCGTTATGTGTTTGTTACTCTTTGGCGCAAAAACTATGAAATTTTTATTGATGAAATTTGCAATTATATTGTTCTGGAATTACACAAAGGCTACTTTTTATTCTGGTAACTTAAGAGAATCAGGAACTACCCGGGTGAAGCCGCGGGCACTGCTATTACTCAATAAATAAAAATAAAATAAAATAAAAATAAATAAACGGACAAATGTATCACTCGACTTTTCCATCACGCGCCGATATGCTCACGGTACGTGGGTTACAACAAAGCATACACAACCAACCTTTTGAACGTAAAACATATGTTGTATGACCAAGCTTTTGAAGTTAAAACATATGTTTTATGTTCAAAAGGTTGGTTGTGTCCAACCATGCAAATCGCATCAAAATGTACAGCAGAGCTCTAGATTATCAGCACAGTGTAATTACTCATTGAATGTACCGTTTAAATCCGACGCCAAAGCTAAGTCGAGAGTCGAGAGTGAAGCGGTTTTCTTTAGAGCGTGATGAGTGATAGAGAGTGATGGCAAAGTCCTATAAAAATGTATACAAACATTTTTTGACATGGAATATAATACCTACTCGTATAATGCTTGACAGTTTTTTGTACAATAATTATTTTATTACTGGATTTAAAATAATTATTGTACAGACGTCATTTCAAATTTTGAAAATGTATACAATTTGTATGCTCTTTCTTTTGTTTTTTTTTATTAATTGACGTGTAAATTGTACATTTATGAATAAAGTACTTTGACTTTGCGTGTGTGCGCTCGAGCGCAGATTGCAGCCGCACTTAAGGCGCCTACACTTAAGGAGTGATTCTGTAATGGTAACTCTTTGCAGAGTCCGTCTAGGGGAGTACCACACATTTGCCAGTTATTCTACCGCCAAGCAGTAATGTGCGAAAATTACTGTATTCCGGATTGAAAGGCAACGTTTCCAGTGAAATTACAAGGCAAAGAGATAAAACATCTTATATCTCTGGGTGACGAGCTCAGTGTCAGTGCTAGGTAATGATTTGGGCTCTTCATGTTCCAATAGCTGCGTGTCACTGTGCTGGTGTGCTGTTATGTTGCTCACCATCAGGCATATGTCTTCGTGCTCGTCACGTTACTCTATAGTATAAAAAAGCCAGCCAGCACTAAGCCAGCGTAGTCCTAATTCTCTCCTTGTGAGAAAAGGTTTGGTGTCCCAGAAGTTAAACTTAAAGCGGTTAATACTTTTGCTGTTGACTCTGGAATATAAAGCGAGGCCGTAATTTAAATAAAGAGAAACACAAGGCCATACACGAGGATAACAAAAAGAAAACGTTATTTTAGGACTCTATTCTTTAAAGAATGCTGCTTTGTGAATACATGACAAAGGACTAAAGAAAAATTCAATGACATGTTTTCTTACTGTGTGGGCTTAAAGACTTATTACACCTGGTTAAATTTAGTTGACTGAATTCAGAAACAATTTTTTGAAGCAAAGTTAGTGGACCGAATTAAGAAGCAAGCTTAGTAATAAGTAAGAAGCAAGCAATCCTCGCTTCTGAATTTAGTTGCTTAAGTTTAGTTAGCTAACCGAACCTTTCACTGAATTCAGTAGCTACTGATTTTAATCGACTTAATTTAGCCAAGTGTAATATTAATCCTTTTAGGAATAGATCCACTGCAACAGAATCTTTTTCGAGAATCAACGAGGTTTTTAAATAAAACGTTGTTAAATGTCTGAAACTGACTGACACCAATTCTGACTGACATTAAAATTGCAAACTTGTTCTTGTTTACTTGTTGTTTACAAAATAGAAAATTTATTGTTGTAATCACAGATGCTGTAATGAAGAATTTCTGTAATTTAGTTTCAAAATCTTTTGTTTTAATGTCAATTAGGTAAAATGTGACTCAACATAGTGTTTTTTCTAAGATGCTTAAGAAATTATACTTCAAAATATAATTTGTTTGTAATAATGAAAATTTACAGTTTAAAATTGATTTAAAACTTCTGTTCTAATAGAGCTATTTTAGCCCTATTTCTTAAAAATCTTTGGGTAAGACTATAATTAAAGTTCTGTTATTTTCTATGAGGTAACATCACGGTCATCCGAAGGTTATTTTTTCCCACAGCTGGGTTCAGCCTATCTCTTGCTTCTCTACCTTGCTATTTGGCTCGGTTCATTTCCAATCGATTCCATGTTTATCTCTCGATAGTTCTAAAATCGGGGTCTTATCCGTTAGATATATTATGTATGATTCAATTACTTCATAAAACCGCATAAAAGTTAATAGAATATCAAATTTCTCTTTTGTTCAAATCGAAATGAGGGACCGTTCCGCAGTTGTTGTCGATCACAGAAGTAAAGGTTTGTAGCAAAAGGATGCAATCATTTATTTGTGTATTAGTTAGATAACATTTAAAATTAATTATATAATTTACGTTCCGACCACTTATTGTCAAAATCATGTCCAAAAATTATGAGATTTATTTCCTTTCCCAATCATCTACTCTATAATTATTTATTCAGATTATGTTATTGTAGTGGTGGAACTCTTGGCAGAGTCCGCTTGGGAAGTACCACACCTTTGCCAGTTATTCTGTCGCCAAGCAGTTATGTGCAAACATTACTGTGTTCCGGTTTGAAGGGCAATGTTTCCAGAGAAATTACAGGGCTTAGAGATATAACAACTTAGATCTCTGGGTGACGAGCACAGAGAAGTGCTAGGTAATGATTTGAACTCTTCATGTTCCAACAGCTGCGTGTCACTGTGGTGTTATGTGGCAGGCATATTGCTTACCATCAGGCACATGTCCTTCTCGTCTCGTCACTCTTTTAAAAAAAAATGTTCTGATAACATAAATTGTGCAACTACATAAGTTAAAAGCTAACATTTTAAACGCATGTATTAATAGAGGTAACTAAATTCCTATCAAACCTAGTCTTTGCTTCCATGTTCGATTGTAAGCCTTATTGTTAGCTCTCGTGATAAAAGATACCCGCAGTAGTACTACCAGTACAGTACCAGTGGTAACTTATTTTAGCGGGTTAAATGAGCGGGTATAGCGATTAGCGGTCCGTGCTACATGCTAGTTTTCAAATGACGGCACAATTTCGGGCAACAAAGTGTGGGCTTTTTAGATGGAAGACAAGTTTCGCGGTTGCAACGAACGAAATTTTGAGTATCAATTAACTTGTAAAATCACTGTTTTAAGAGATGAATCATAGGTATAAGATATGGGTTGTTTGTTTGCAGATAACCCGAAGATCTTATCGGGGCCGGTGCTGACCAACTCACCGAATGCCGTGCTGTCCAAGACGCTACTGACACGCTACAATGACCTGCCGATGCCCGCTGACAAGATCCTGGCCACTTACATCTGGATCGATGGCTCCGGGGAAAACCTTCGTTGCAAGGACCGCACACTCGAATTCATTCCCAAAGTACCTAAAGGTATGTATCACTATCATGGATGTGGTTTTTGAAGTGAAAACTTTTTTGACGCTCCACAGACATATTTTTCGGGGTTGTGAATAGAATTCTAGCGTCACGCTCGGGAATGATAAGAAAACTTCAGGTAAACTCGGGACCATTACCAGTGGCCATATATAAATGCGTCAGCATTTCTAGATTTTTGTTTTGATTCTAGATGTTTGTATCTCAGTATCGAGTTATAAAACAATTCTTCCTTGCTTGTTTAAACTTTATCTAAATCTGATTGTCTATTGTGTGTTTATTTACCATAAGTCGGTTCACTAGGTACCCATTTAAATGAATAGAAAAATGTGAATAGATTGACCTTGTTTACAGTTGTAGGTACTCAATTATTCTTCAATATACCTATGTATATAGGCATATATTTACGTTCTTGTTCTTATAAAAAAATATTTGTTCAAAACATGTCTATTGGCCGGTCTATATGTAAGGCCGGTACTGAGTACTTTTCTTACGACTCATTGAACCAAATTTAGTTTATTTTAAAGTATTGAAACACTTTATTAATTATAGATTTGTTAGGAAAATAATATGTAATCGTAAAGTGAGTAAATCGTAAATCGTGAGAGTCTAAATTAACGGTAGTTTATATTAGATATCCTTAAAGTAACGTCCTTATATTATAAACTGAGAGGATTTACAATGTTATGAGTTGAAATGAACAATCCAATTACGTTGATATTCTCATGCTATTTTGAAACATATACTTATGTCAAAGTATTAGGTATTTTTTATACGTACTAGGTACCTACATTTTATTAGCGCCGTAAACATGTTTATCATTAACGATACAGGTTTATCCCCGATGTGGCGCAATCTAACTCAAAATATATTTTTATAAGAATTTATGACGACTACACTTTTTATTGTAGCAACCAAAAAACACAGAACATACATACCTACTATCTATTACTTACAAGTTTAATTTCTTTCGCGAGTAAAATTGTGAGCGAAAAAGTTATTATACATATACAATACACGTATTACGGATGTATAGAGAAAGGATAAATAGCGTTCTTGTCGCGTCACCGGTAGACATCATTCTGCCGTGAACAAAGCGCAGACAACCGATTTTTCGTCAATTTTCCTCGCTCAACGAAACCATTGTAAAGTCAGTCAGCCGTCATACATAATTAAACAGAATTAATTTAACCGCTGAAACTCGACATGCCTATTTAAGTTAAACACTAGTACTATCATACATCCTCATTAACATATTCAATTAGCGCGGTCTCCACAGCCCGACCTTCCGAGATGCAGTAAACAATCCACTGAAACTATAGGTAACTATTGGGGCGTACCAACTACGCATAACAGTTAGAATCGTAAACAATCTTATTTATCACTTATCTACGCGGAATCGACACAAACTCATTTGAATAACTACAATAACAAACACAAAAGGTAGGGCACAAAGGTAACTTATTTTTAATCCTTCCTTGTAGCGAAGCTGGCTCGTATACACGAAGACATAAATATCGATTTCGTGTGGCGCATAAGTAAGACGTTAAAACTGGACTACAGGCATGAGTACCTTCCCCCGTATTTCGTGCAACGGGACACGGATAGAACCTTCCCGGTCCGTTGCAGGCTCCGAGAAGATGAGAACACCGATTCGTTCGATGAGAACTTGAAAGGTTTCACAGCAATATCGTCAGCAGTCTTAGAAATGTAGATTTCATTCTCTCAACAACTTTATTAGAACTGTTTTCCTTTGTATTGTAGATCGCTACCGGAAATCGTAGTTTAATGTTGCTGTAGCGATGTATGATTAAGTACATACGGGTAGAATCTAAAATCGGATGTAAGTAGAACGTAACCGTATATAGAATTCAGGTGGGGTATTGCAGCGTCCGCTAATTTGTAATTCATGAGCGCCAGGACGCTTTCATCTCGTTTTTCAATTAGACCCTATAGCAGCGGTCAGGGCGGTCAGTGGCCGGGAATTGAGATTCATATTGTATGACTTTCAGATCTGCCGGTATGGAACTTCGACGGCAGTTCAACGAACCAAGCGACAGGGCACAACTCTGATACATTCCTGGTGCCCCGAGCCATTTACAAGGACCCGTTCAGGCGCGGGAACCACATCCTCGTGATGTGCGATACCTTCAAGTACAACATGGAACCCACCGGTACGTATTCTTTAATCGATATAATTTAAGTAACTTTGTATTAGTTAAGCGTGACTCATACATCATAGATCGTAACAGTTGTGATCGCGAATGCATAAGCAAAAATGTTCCCAAATGGAATCGGGGCCTTCTCTCGCAAGGAGAGAGTCAAGGCTGTAATCCACCACGCTGGCTCAGTGCAGGTTGGTGGATGACACACGTTTTCGAAAGATTCTAGGTACATGTCGGTTGTCTCACGTTGTTTTCCTTCACCGTTTTTAAGTTAGCGGGATTACGATTGCGAATGCAACGTAAGCTTGTCAAAGACTTAAAATAAATTAGATACGTAGATTGTCAAGACCAGTAAGTCCGGTGCTGAGGGTAAGCAACATGAACTCAAGCTGTAGGTACCATCTCCGTATATTTTGCATGACATGGTAATGAAATAGCCCTATAACCTTTGGCTTGGTATTATATACTCTGGGTGAAGGTGGCATAGTACTGCGTATGTCCTGCTCGTCCTGTCATCTCATCTTATGTTAAATCGAGTTCAAAATGTCATCCGGACATTCAAATTGATTTATCGTTTCACTTCTAACAGGAATACAAAGATTGATATTTGGTATTTTATCGTCATTGTGGCAAAAAAAACCGAATGTTTTTCTAAGAAACTAAATTGCATTTTTATACACATTTAATTACATTTTTTGCTCATACCGAAATTTATTTTTGTAGTTAAAAAACGTTAGGTACGAATTTTTTCTTTATGATGGCAGTTTTGAATATGGACCTTTGAAACGGTGTCTTGACTTACCTATACAGAACCGCAGCTTGTCATGTTGCGATGATCAGTCGATGGGATACGCGCGCCATGGGTACCGTGTGGCGCGCTGCCAACATGCAACATGTAACTGTTCGATCTCGAGGTCACTACTCTTCGACGTGAATTGCGTTTAGTTCGTAAACATTTCATCATAAACATATTTTAAACGGACTATATTTGGTTTGATAGGTTCACAATTTCTGTAAAACGCGGCTTACATCCAGTTTACCTTGAAATCCTGAAATTAAAACACTATCCGTACAATTTATAAAACTCATTAGTTAGAAATAGTAAAATACTGTGATTTGTGTAAGTATATAGATTGACAGAAACAATTTATTGAACACACCAAATAAAAACGATTGAGTAGTAGATAATGTTTACCATAAATAAATATACCTAGTGTTACAAATGGCGGCAATTCCGCTAATAGCGATCTCTTCCTAGCAATCTTAGAGTGGAAAAAGAAATTTGGAAAGTTATAAGACGGGGTGGTCTAATGACACGGAAATAAATAAGAAAATAATACTTTTAGTATTAAAATTAACGTGGTTGTTACACATATTGATTAGGTAAACGGGTAACTCACGTGTAATGAGGTCGGTCAATCCGACTCGAGTTTCGGCCGCGTCCGGCGGCCTTTTTCAAGGAGAGTGTACGCGCCCGATGGCGCCCCGTTTGGCACTGACGTCAACGTCAGTTTGTCAGTGACGTCGTTTGTCAGTGCCAAACGGGACGCCATCGGGCGCGTACACTCTCCTTGAAAAAGGCCGCCGGACGCGGCCGAAACTCGAGTCGAATTGACTGACCTCATTACACGTGAGTTACCCGTTTACCTAATCAAAAATAATACTTATAACAACAATTAATTAAAATATATTATGCTTTATATATTAATACTAGCCCGTTCCGGTTTCGCTCGGATAATAACCGAGATACTAACTGCAGCGCCTTCTGCCAAGCTTATTTGAATCTAAACAAAACAATCCAGGGCTCTACCCAAACGTATACAAAAAAAAAACATTCAAATCGGTCCAGCCGTTAAGGAGGAGCTAATTTACCACGAAAAGTGGCATTGATATTTACAAATGTAGAAGATTAATAATAAAGTTAACATACCTACACTAGTATTATAATTCTGTACCTACGTACGTTATCTACTTCTGTGGGTACTAACTCAGGTAACTAGTATTTATAGCGGTTAACCAATATCGTGTCTAAAGCGCGGTCACTGCATATCAATGAAGCAATAGGTAATTAGCATAGAATATCTTAGTAAATAAAATGATGTATCTAAGTACCTAATATAATATGTACCTAAGCATAAGCAGCCATGTTATGTTTTCAGTGCTAGGGCCCAGAGACATTTCTCGCAAAAATAATCAAGCCCCATAATTAACTACGCCTAATTGCCGGATGAAACATCTCCACGAGGAGATACCTTTCTTGTATGTAGGTATTTATGGTCTAATTATAAGTATGCACAAACAGCGACAACGCCAATGACACTTAATATTGAGTTACACATAGTAAATTAGAATGATGCGTGTCTAGTAACATAATTTACGCAAACCTGTCGCCGTGGCTAAAATAGTCCGGTAATATATTGTCACCATCTTTAGACATAGTAAATTAGTTTCCATATTATAAATATCAATTCATTTCAGTTTATCATGCCGATTTGCACTCATTTTTTTCCATCACCAATAAAGCTAGTAGTGAAAACACTAGTACTTCTGCATTTGGAAAAATACTTACGAGTTGCAGAGGGAATTCGAACCCACGATAATAGAATCAGTCGTTCTCGCTGTCAGATCACCATGGTTTCCTACGAATATACACCACTTTATCGTAGTCACGTGACCGAGTGACGCTTCAAGGCGTAGCTATCTGGATTTAGCGCGCTGTGCGCGAACTATTGTCAAGTTAATAATAATTGTCTCGCTTATTTATTTTTAAAATGCCCCAAAAATGCGTCGGATGTAGGACATGCGCACAAAAAAAAACAATTACTAAAAAGGCACTCATAATTCTTTTTATTTTCAGAAACCAACAACCGGCTGTCGTGTCAGGAAGCGTTCGATAAGTGTAAAAACGACGAGCCCTGGTTCGGTATCGAGCAGGAGTACATCTTGCTTGACGCTGACCTGAGGCCCTTCGGGTGGCCCCCGGGCGGCTTCCCCCCACCGCAGGGGCCCTACTACTGCGGCGTCGGCGCCAACAAGGTGTTCGCTAGGGATCTCGTCGAGGCGCACTACAGGTACCTACAAGATAACGCACAGCCTTCATGCGGCCGCTTGCGTCACGCACTCTCTTGCTTACTCTCGCGAGCACAGTAACTCGTAAATTCAGTGACTAATGATTTAAACAATGAATTTACGTTACAGTCTGATTCTTAGTTAGTTTTAGCATATGTGTGTGTATCCTATCACAAAGTACATTTAAAACACACAAACATGTAGAGCGATAGCGGTGAATTGGTTAAAAAAAGAAAATGTATAAAGTAAAAAAAGTATCCTACGATTAAAATAGTTATGTGCGTATCCGTTAAACCTGATATTCTACGTTTTACTAATCCTACTAATATTATAAATGTCAATGTATGGATGTTTGGATGTTTGTTGCTCAATCACGTCCTAACGTATAAACGGATCGGGCTGAAATTTGGAACACATATAGATTATAGTCTGGAAAAACCCAGGCTACTTTTTATCCCAAAAAAAACCAACGGTAATGACGCGGGTAACAACGTGGGCGCTGCTAGTATTAGATAAATATATACTAGATATTCTTTATTGTTCACACCAAAAGAAAAACAGATTTACAGACAAAGAAAAACAAAATTAAAAACTAGCGGCCCGTCCCGGCTTCGCCCGTGGTACATAATATAATTATGTATAGCCTAGTATAATTATGTACCTATATGCTCTCAAGGATCACGTACCTAACCAACGGTGAAAGTAGTTCCTAAGATTAGCACGGTCAAACAAAAAATCTCATCAGCTTTATAATATTAGTGTAGAACTGAAAGTTTTTGACTAAACAGATTAGATTGAAATTTTAAACACAGATATGTTATAGTCCTGAATAGCGGGAAAATTAGATTAACCGAAACTACGCGGATAAAACCTAAAGGCTATAAAAACTGATATGTAAATGAGTAAACTTATCAGGAATGGTTCGCGATGACTTCGTTAGTACCTATGTTAAATAATAGTGTTTGTAGCAAAGTATCTTAGACTAAGTAATTCAAAGTATTGTGATGTGTTTAATAAAACAAATAAGGCCCCCCTCACTAATTACTGAAATAACCCGAGAAAATTAGGAGGAAAAACAACCTGAAGTCCGTTCGGGGAAGTCCATTCCCTTTTTTTTTTAATAAAGAGTGACGAGACGAGCAGTACATGTGCCTGATGGTAAGCAACATGCCTGCCACATAACAGCACAATGACACGCAGCTATTGGAACATGAAGAGTCCATATCATTCCCTAGCACTGCACTGCGCTCGTCACCCAGAGATCTAAGATGGTATATTTCTAAGCCCTGTAATTTATCTGCCCGTCAAAGCGGAGCACAGTAATGTTTGCACATTAGGTACTGCTTGGCGGTAGAATAACTGGCTAAGGTGTGGTACTTCCCCAGGCGGACTCTGCCAACAGTCCTACCACTACAAACTTTGCCTTTACCACTTATTCTGCCGCCAAGCTGTAATAGTCTAGTGTTACTTTGTTCTGGTTTGATGACGTTTACACAGAAGTGACAGGGCTAAGAGATAAGTAATCTTATATCTCAGGGTCACGACGTGAGTGTAGTGAAAGGCACCGATTTAGACTCTTGCAAGCTCAAACTTAACTCTTAGGTTAACTCTCTCATTGCGAGAGAAGGCCCCGAGTCCCAACAGTGGGAACGTTTAGTGGGCTGTTGATGATGACGAAGCTAAAACAGTTGCGTGGCACTAAACTGTTATGGGCTGGCGTGATGCCTACCGTTATTATCATAACTGTTCGTTTTGTCACTCTATGATGTAGAGAAACAGCCTTGTTGACAGTTGATTTCTTTTTCTGACCAATTTATCCTCTTGTGTAGGTGTTGTCTGTTCGCGGGTGTGCCGATCGCTGGGACCAACGCGGAGGTGATGCCCTCCCAGTGGGAGTTCCAAGTGGGTCCCTCGGTGGGCGTGTCCGCCGGCGACGACCTCTGGGTGGCCCGCTACATCCTGCACCGACTGGCTGAGGAGTACGGCGTCATCGTAACCTTCGACCCGAAGCCCGTACAGGACTGGAACGGTTCCGGCGCTCACACCAACTTCTCCACTAAGAAGATGAGGGACGAAAATGGTATTATGTGAGTATCTGTAACACATATTCGGGTTCAGCTTCTATTACCCAATATTTTTAAACGCTTCTAGCTCGTCTTTCCAGCGCATTATAGGACGACTCTAGGGTTGATTCCCGAAATGCGCGATCGGCCATATGTGACCGCGACCTTAACGCGACTTTAGACCTTATGACCTCGCATCGTTCGCGCGGCGCCCGCGCCGCTTTTTCTCGCCGGGTTAACATACTCAACGTTTTTAACAGGGTTTTTGGCTACATCAGAAATCTAATTTTTGTAGTGGTAGGATTGTTTATACCATTCGCTTGGGGAACTATCACAACTCTGCCGTTATTCTACCGTTAAGCAGGAATGCGTTAACCTACATGTCAGTTTAAAGTACAATGTTTCCGGAGAAGTCACAGGGCAAAGAGATAAATAACCATAAATATCTGGGTGACAAGTGCAGTGCTAGGCAGTGAGTAAAACATATGAAACAATATGTTTTTTCTTCATAATTTGTCGTCTGTGGCATCTTTCCTTCTTAAAACATGTTGTATTGCGTTGCAGTGAGATCGAGAAAGCGATTGACAAGCTGTCGAAGGTCCACATGAAGCATATCAAGGTGTACGACCCGCGTGGGGGTAAGGACAACGAGCGCCGCCTCACAGGCCTCCACGAGACCGCCAGTATTAACGACTTCAGCGCCGGTAACTACCTCATCATCTTCTTTTAATACTAACCATAAATCGTAAGCAGTTTGCGTTATGCTCCTATTTCTGGGAGTTCTGTTCTTCTGTCATAAAAACATCCACACCATTGACACAAAACCAACTCGTAGAATACCATAGCCTACCCAAGAAAGATGAAAGATGACGCATATTAATTTGTTTCTTGTAACATGCCGATTCAAGACACTCAATTTTTTTGACGCAATTCCACCTATACTTTCTTGTCACAAAAGTAGAGTCAAACCTCTTCCTTCGCATCTAAAAATAAGACCAGAACTGTGATACCTTAATCAGCATGAAACGTATGTATCTTCGAATGGCGTATTCTAATCAACTGGAGATGTTACCTATGTAATATACAATCGTCCGTTCTGGCTATAAAGCGACTTTACCTACCCTACTTCGTTATTCCCCAGATAATTAGTTTACCTTATCCCATTTAATGACAATTTAGACGACTTAAAAATTGAGCGTTCCATTGTCACCTATGCCATGCCCTTTCAGGGCCATTTGTAATAACCACAAATACTTAATTTCACATGCGTATGACGAAACTGATTAAAAGCTAGAAATGAAAAGAAGAAGACTTTTATCAGCTGATTATAATTTTTATCATTGTATAAATTCAGACCAATACAAATTGTTTTGCCAGACATACTGCATGCCACTCGGAAGAGGCCAGTTTGTATAGGTCAACTTTTAAAATGTTTCTTAATACTTTATCTTTGCCTAAAAGCAGCAATAAAGACTTTTGTATAATATGTATAAGCACTTGAGTACTGAGTAAATTCATGAGTATTTTGGTGTTTGCAGGTGTGGCGAACCGCGGTTGCAGCATACGGATACCGCGCGCAGTCGCCGAGCAGAAGAAGGGCTACTTGGAAGACCGGCGACCGGCATCCAACTGCGATCCTTATTCTGTGTGCGACGCTCTCATGCGCACTTGCATCCTCAACGAATAGCCTCTCGCCAGTAGCGCGCCGCCCGCGCCAATGCGTGCCAGCTAGCACACAGCACACCCGCTAACTCTCTGGACAATTTTAGCGCTATGGATCTCCGGATTGACATCAAACCTGAACACTTCTAACCAAGTTTTAGGTCTACGACTTGCCGTATAACACTTTGACCATTCCTCAGTTTGTTTTTGTTTCGATTGTTCTCTCGATTTATTCAATAAAACCCTGTGCCCTATAGTTACTATTGGGGATTTCGATTCTATAAACATACATTCTCCCACTATGCATGATTTGTCATCTTTTTAAGCACTTCTGTTTTTTTATTTAATGAATGCTTGAAGCATTTTATTGTAAAAATACTATGGGCAAGAGAATTCTAACTTTGTGATTAATATAGATAGGATTTTCGGGGTTTAGTTGGAGCAAAGCATAACGCAGATATATTGTGGTAGTTTAAGTGCGATAACCTGTGCGGTGGTTATTGAGGAAACTAAATTATATTCAAGGGTAGTCGTCCGTTTTAAGCAAGAAATATGATAGTACTGCCCCAAGTTGGCTGTACAGGTCTCAATCGCACTATTAACCATCATTTTATGTTTTGTGGATAAAAAAGGAAATCAACAAAACAACGTTAAGCGCGAGAAGTGTCTTAAATCATTGCCATTACAAATGTGAGCTCGTCGGCTACGATTACATAAATGTCTTGGTTATTTAAGGAAAGACAAAGAATTCATAATATAGAAGAATTCATATTCATAATCCTGTAGACTGATAATGCCTTGTGTCTGTTCAACTGTTCAATTCGTCGTGCCTCTTTCCAGAAGCCTTGTTACTCGCTAATTTTCGCACCATTTCTAAATATACAATGGGGCTATGATCATATAGCGGTTCCATAGCAATACCTAGTGGCCTAGTTCGTCCATAGTACCTACTAATTGCCTTTTAAAAACTCTAAATAGTATTTAAGACGTATTAGTCATTTTAGCCGGCACGCGTTAGGCAGAGCGTAAAAAGGACCATTTAAAGTTATAACTAATATAATAGATAATAATACGAATATTATGTGATATTTAAAAATTGTTATTTTGATGTTGAATAGTTTAATTGTATACAAATGTAACCACATATCATTATTTCTAACCCGTTCACTAACGAACCGAGAGGAGTTGCACTATCTGACGAGTCATGCATGCCGACGCGTTTCTTACGGTCTGCTTGTCTGACTGGAAAGAGTTTGGAATCATTATTTTTAAGAATTTACAAATTGTGTTGGCGTATTTTAGCATAGTTCTAGTTACATTATAATATATTTAACATAATTTTTAAGAAGAAGCTAAGTATATGTCGAAATTTCAGCACTAGAATACAAAATACTATAACACCAGATATTGAATAAGCGTAGAGCACAAAGTGATGTATTTAAATTGCAAGAATAATGTAAGTGTTTTAGTTTATGGTGAGTTTATTGATATAATTTGATTTGCATGCATAGAGATTTTATCCATCGACGAAATTTCTTGTATAGGAACGTGTTATATTGAATGTTATCAAAATAAAATGATACTACTTTGTTATACCCAAATTTTCGTTTGATTTTAAAACCTTAGAATTATGTTAGTTATAAACCAGATACCATATGCTAGCTGTCAATTACTCTAAACAAGTTTTTTTAAGCGACTTTAAAAATAGAGGTGAATGTTTGTTTTTGAGCTTACCTAGGAAAAACCAATTTACTCCCGACTTGAATACACCAAGATCGTAAATTTCTAGCAGCGCACACTCAGGCAACACATTCCACAGCCTAGACGTTATTATTGTGAAAGTGAAGTCAAACCTCGTAGTTAGTCTTTGGAACTACGTCTACCATGTAACGATGTCGCTTTTAGAGCTAGTCCGTATAGAATCCTTGGTCTCATAAATATGCTAATTCAGTAACATAAACACTAATTATCATCATCAGCCGCAAGACGTCCTCTGCTGAACATAGGCCTCCCTCCTAGATTTCCACAATTAAACATACAATATTGATAAAATGGACTATCCAACAGAGAAATAATCTTTCAATTCGGACGAGTAGTTCCCTAAATCCTTGCGTTCAAACAAATACACAAACAAACTCTTCAGCTTTATAATTTGACCTACTTCCCGGTCTTCGATTAGGATGAAATTTTGCACACGCTCTGAGTTCTGATGACAATACATGACTAACTAAGAAAAGTAATTACAAATTCAATATGGCGGTCTCCCCAAGATGGCGGACTGGCTGTTTGAAATCCACCCCCATGATATGGGTATCAAATGAAAGGGTTTACAGTCAGCAATACAAAAAAATAGTCACGTGAATTAAATCCTATATGGCTGACGTCCAAGATGGCGGACAGACCATTTGAAATTCACCCCCATGATTTGGGTATCAAATGAAAGGGTTTGCTGTAAACTATTTTTTTCTTATTCCTGATAAGAAAAAAATAGTCACTTGATTTAAATCCGATGTTGAATGTTGGTGGATTGGCTATTTGAAATGCAAAGGCGTGTTTTTTAGTTTTTTAAACTATTATAATAATTATTCTATCTGATCACTCGGGACTCGAAAAAGCGAGTTCGTCTCATTGTTGACTTTCCGATGACTTGAATACAGAAGGTTGGCTCCACTTTCGTTACAAGAACATCTAAACTGTAGGATGCATTGCCTAGGTGGACATTCCCAGAGATACAAGTATTTCTTTGCCTTCTATGAGGAATTGGAAGAGGAAATATGGAAATCAATTACCGTTGTAATAGGTACTACTATTGTTCGTGATACATATGAAACATAGTTTCACACACAGCTCCTTAACTGTACTTTGGTAAGAAGCGCCACCTTTCGGATCTGCGTTGACCTACGTCCGTGATACTTCTACGTCGTTTGGCGTTGACTAACTATAAGAGTTGCAGTCTCGTAGTCGCTGTTTGAACCCGGAGCCACAAGTTAGTACTGATGGTACTGATCGTCGTAGTGACTCACCAGCGACAACACAGATGACGTAAAATGCACAAATTATCGAAACACCAAAAAATTATAATAAAAACGGACGATTCGTGATAGCTCTCGAAAACAACTCATAGACATGGCTCAGATCAGAAGCGATATTGGTCGATAAATAATTCTTCAAAGGAGTCTTAAAGAATAGTATGATTACACTTCTGTGCCATGCCTGTCCTGTGGAGTTATCCTGGCGAAAAGGACATATACACTTAAAGGACATTATAGTAAGATACTATTAATACACTATGACGAATTTCAAATTCAAGATGGTTGCCATCACAAAATGGCGAAATAATTTCTTTCATCGATATAAATTAACAGTTGTGCCCTGCGCACAGGGCCTGATTAACCCTTAGGCTAATAAAGCTGCAGCCTAGAGCGCGAGGTACAGGGGGGGAGGGGGGGGCTGAAATTGGTATTTGCAAACACTATTAATCTAGCATCATTGCATCTACTCCATTTCAACTATACCGATACAAAACGCTGTAACTAAATGCGTTGTCAACTGAAAAAGCTTCGAAGTCCCTGATTTTGAGTTTTCAGATGTAATGATGGCCACGCTCATGTGAAATGGCCGCAAGAGCTAAATAGATGCGAATAAAGCCAGTGGCTTAGTTGGTATTTTTGCTAGTATTGAAGGCTTGTTCGTCTAATTTGTTACTTGTACTGATGCGTTTGTTTACACTCTCTTCCTAAACTGGGCAAGAACCAAAGTCGTGGAAGCTTGTAAACGTGCAACCAGTGCCTAAAAAAGGTAGTCGTTCCTGTCAATTAAAGGACCATCTCGGCCACGTTCATACTCTACCTACAACTCTATGGAACGTATCTAAACCTCCCAACGTCCCTAGAATCTAACGACCTTCTCAATGATTTTCATCTTTCAGGTTTCGCCGAAACCGGTCTATCAGGGATATTCTAGCATAGGTACATTACTCAGATCAGCAGTAACACTATCGAGAAACACGGGGAAACGCTGGATATCTCGAAGATTTTCGACAGGGTTTGGCACGATAGCCTTATAAGCAAAATTTCTGCTTATGGTTTGTTTCCTGGTTTATGGATCCGCTCCAACGGACTTTTTAAGGGATAAATCCATACGAAGGCTCATTGATGGCTGCTTGGTGTAAAAAATCACATATCTAGCGTGAGAGCCGGTGGACAACAAACTCAAGCACTGAGAGAGAGTATAACCGAGCATCTGAACTTGGCTCTTGCGGCAGTCTTTGAATGAGGTAATGCCAGTCTGGGCAAGTTTAACGAGGGAAAAAAGTAGGCGTGTGTATTCTCAGCAAAAAGAAGTCCACTTCATTTGACTTCTCTTTGCCGAGGTGCATCTGTTTCGGTTGCTGACCATCTGATTTTAGCGTTACTTTGACATCTATGCTCAACTTTGACTATTTCATCGAATCCAAGTCTAAATTAGCTGCCAAAAAACTAAGTGTGCTCTTGAAGGTGTGAACGTCTTCAACTCTGAACATCTGAACAGATGCTCATGTAGTACCAAGCAGAGATCTAGTATGGGAATCTATTCGCAGCCTTGCGATAGCTCGGCTAAGTGCCTACCAGCTTGAGGCCTTGGAATCGATCGAGAGACGTACCCAAAAGGCTCGTAGGCCTACACTAAAATCTTGAACATCACTGCAAAATAGCTTGCTTATCGGGTTTTTAATCGGAAACACTTTGGAGAGTGTGCTACTGATCTGCATGATCTAATAATAGCACCTTGTTTTTTTTCTATTGGACTACTCGTTGTCGCTGTCGTCGAACAACGAGATTTGACTCTATTTTTGTAATAATAACGTTAAGGCCGTGGAATGCGTTGCTTGAGTGGGATTTTCCCGATAGTTACAATCTTAGTGTCTTCAAATTGAGAGTTTATCGGTTTCTTTTAGGTAAACAGTAAACACGCTTAATCAACATCGTAGACCGCATCGTCGCTTAATTACAGGCCAGACGGCGCGGTGGTCAAGTGTAAACCTGTAAGAGTTAAAAAAAACTAAGCCAATACAATTCATGAGGCCAAACACGTTTCATACGTGGTACAGATATTGTACAGATTACAAATCTGAGGTAGTCGGGGGTAAATCAACATTTTTAATTTTATTCTTGTTTAAACGTGTATTTGACTTACATACAGCTATTTAAAAATAGAATTCACGATAGATATAACAATTATATAAATTTAAATAATAGAGCGGGTGCTCGGTGGCGTTGAGTGTGCAAAATATGAGGACCGCACTAGGTGTACGGTTTTGAACTCAGAAAAGCATGCCAATTATGATTCTGGATGTTGCCAGAAGGTGCATTGGTCCATTTTTTACACCCCACCACACCCCGGACACTCGGCCTAAAATCTATACAGACGGTGCAGTTGACATACCTACACTCACACAACTACGCATATGTCGTTCGAACACATTTACGCATGTGTGCGTGTCATCTAGGGTTACTAAATTATTTTAGTAAGTTAAGTACACTTACCCAAAGAGAAAACTTTATTCTGACCATATATTAATTAATCACTCCACATATTTCGCGTATTTCATTATAGACTAGTCACAGAACATTAGATTAGCTATAACTACGTTCATAAGATGCATTAAAAAGCGGTATCACAGTTTACTATATCAGAGTATTATACACTGCACAAACTACTTATTAATTATTAACACATCATGTCAGCGATCAATAAAGAGAAAGCACATGATTTTTCAACTCAAAACTCCAAATTAAATGTTGTAAACAAACATTACGAATTATTATCAACTATGGCCGATAATGTTGCTAGTTCCGGATTTAATTTATTACTAATGCTTAAAAGAATATTACTTTTGTATGTTGATAAATAGTGATTTATTTATTCGCATTATAGTAAGGATCGCATAAAACTTTAAATATTGTGAATTTGCGCCGAATAAACAAAAATCGGTTTCAATTTTAAATTAAATTCAGAAACTTACTTAACCAAATTTCAACGACGATCATAAAAAACTTGAACAAAAATAAACGAAAGCAATTTTTAGTTTTGTTTTCATATTTCAAAACTATGATCTACCAAAAAAAAAAAAAAGAAACATCATAGAAGACATGGCCCAAATCGTACCCTGACCTCGGCACAAAATAATTGTATCTAATCTCAAAAAAATCTAATAATTGTATGCAAATATATTTTAGGAAAAAAAATTACACCACTTCCATAACCCAAATTAGTGACTAACATGTTTTTTTATCAGTGTAGTTTTGTAGGCGTTTTTTTTAAAAGTTCACCAATACTGTTTGCAATCCGATGTAATCATCATCATCATAACATCTTAGCATATACCTCTCTCCAAGTACGCCTCATATCCCAGGCCTATGCTAGTGCTGTGCTTGTGCTAGTACTTGTCCAGATTTGACCCGCGATGTAAGCATACTGATAATTGAATACAAAGTCCAAAGTACATTACCAAAAATAAGCGTATTATCATGAACTATTTTACTTACACTCGTTAAATTTGAGTTCAATTCCAAGGCCACCCATCGCGAAAAGAACCTAAGCATATTCGTGCATTGTTTGATATATATCTTTATGACTCAGCCGGTATATATTATTTTTATATCATTAACACCAAATTATACAATATATTTTGTTCCATAAAACGAGCTTTTGACACGAACTTCTACAGGCAAAGAAACGCAGGTTAGCCACTCAAACGGATGATGATGATAGTTTAGAATATTATTACTAATAACTTAAAATCCGAGGTACATAAAAAAACCCAGGTGTGGCACCTGGGTTTTTTCAATGTGATTTGGGCTTATGTCCTTTGTTTCACAATAAATGGAGCTATCACGTAACAAACATATAAACGAATTGAGATCCGTCTCCTTTTTTGAAGTTGGTTAAAAATTAAACTAAATCGTAGTAGTACCGGTAGTACTAGAACCGGTAAAGTTTACAAGTCAATGTCAAAGCCGTTAATTACTGAATAAGTTTTAGTTTAAAAATATCGTTAATTTTTTTTTGGAACTATCCATTCCAATAGTCAATGTACTCGTATCCTCTTACTGCTTTTAATGAACGGTTGTTGCGAAATCTTAAATAAGCATACTACTAGATGAAATCCTATATTCATTGTTCACTACTAACCGACATAATATATACATGGACGCACATAAAAGTACAGATAGTCTAATATAGAACCTCTTTCTTTTATTTGAGTCGGTTGAATGCTAAGAAATAATCACTTACCAATAAATCTGAATAGTAGCAATCTTAGTAAAAAAATCCACTAAATTGGCAACACTAGTGACTAGTGACTTCGTAAATTCCGCGCCATCACTCGTTACCATACCTTATTGGCGCCACTGACGTATTTCACAACGATTAAACGAAAACCGCAGTTTAAAAACAACGAGTTTAATAATTTCGTCACAGGACTTCAGTGTTGGCGCGTACTTCTAACCAGAATAGCTTAACACAGTTTATAAAAATGATTCAATCTTTGTAATAATTCTTATGAAATGAAAAATCTCTTATTCTTGTTTCGTATAATAGACGAAAAATTTGGTACCATTTTGTTAAATAATACAGCATCATGGTCGTATTCTCATAGAAAATTATCGTCCGATATAACCCTTCGTTGAGTGATTCTCGCGTCCTTGCGGGGTAGGAAGCTTGAAACTGGCGGGGGGTGGGGAGTGTCCGTTCTATCTGTATTATCTATTCTATGACCCCACTAAGAGTTTAGAGTTCAAGTAAATAGACTGAATGGTTCACTACGATCACTGAGATTTGACTCCGGGTGGGCTCTCGCCAAGAAGCTCAAGGAAGGTTCTGAGTGGAGTAAAGCCAGAGGCTAGTTTGTATGGGTCAACTTTTAAAATCTTTTGTATAATCTTACCTTATGCAAACAGCAATAAAGATATTTGTATTTATTTTGTATTTGCAAGCCATGCGAGGCCAAGCGCAGCGAAAGGAGGAGGTGGCGAGCGAAGCGATTCGGCGACCTCCGTAGTGAAGCGCTGGCCGAATAATGCTGGAACTAAAGTAACCGACATAGCTCAGCATATTAGCAAACTGAAATGACAGTGGGCCGGTCACATCTGTCGCAGACTTGGCCTTCTACCGCCTAGTTAAATGGGCTTTGGCTTTGCTATCGTCATCTCTATCGTTTCAAACAAAAAGAAAAGAGAGAGACACATCAAAGCTAAGATAGTTTTCATTCGGCGGTAGACCCCCTGATAGACGTTGGGGTAGACGGGTTCTGGACTGTGAATCGGAAAACGTATTATTAAAGAGTTAAGGCCAGAATCCACCACGCTGGCCCAGTGCGACAGTGGAACCTGTCGAATTAGCTTGGAGAAAAAAAATAACTTTTACATTTATTTCCAAATATAAGGAACACGAATGTCTGTGGAATACCTTCTTTTATTGATCACACAAATTTCCTCATTCTCTTCTTCAAAAATAGCTATTACGATTACCTCAATAATTCATTTATTTTATTGCGTTGTAGCCATTCATGTTACAAAAGGCTACTTACTTACAAACTGTACTTACTAAAGCAAGGTGCGAACGATTTTTGAATAGTACCGAGTATTTTAGCTACTAAATTACTCGCTACTGTACTAATTTACTAAACCAATGCGAACAAGCCTTTAGCGACAAAGCCATTTCAATCAGTTAATTAAAAGAGTATAAAGCAATTGTGCATTCATACAGTGACATCTATCATCAGGGTGCTGAACTTTAACCCAAGGAATAGAAACTTTTCTAAGCTTGGCCATTTCCAAGACTTGTTTTGACCCTAGGTTTGGTGTAAAATTTGTTTGTACGTTTATTTCTGACATCTAAAGACATAAATCTGCCCGCTGTTCAAAGGTAAAAAAATTTCAAATAAGACTATAGTTTAAAAAACTAAAAAAACACACTTTTCGCAAACAACAACACAGCACGCACTAAAAATTACAAAATATTTTTTTTTCGTATCCCATTCAGCAAACCCTTTCATACATTTACCCATACATACCCATACATACCATGGGGTTATAGTTTTAGGGACTTGTGTTAACACTAAGCGTACGAAGTAAGTGCAGTCGGAACACTTCATTCGTGACGAAAGACAATAGAAACGAGATGTTATTAATTTAAATCTAAATAATGGGAGTAATCAATATTAAGTTAAAGGTAGAAAAAAATATTATTTTCAATAAAAAAAATACAGTGTATTAAGATATAAAAAGGCAAGTTTTGACCAAATTATTACGGTAATTTTTGTGTGTTGACATGAGAAAAATTTAAAAACCAAAAACTCACTTATTTAATTATTCTCATAAATTTTGCGGTTATGTGAAAAAAGTGTCAATACAAAAGCTGTAGATCTTTTTAAACCCTACAACTTTGCCGTAAGTACAACTTATTTCCATAGGATTTGTAGTTTTGCCGGAATTCGAGATAAACCGTTTTTACGCTTAAACCCTTCCACTTCCCGACCTCAGATCGCCCGTAAATTATTTTTCCTTTCACTTTTGTCATATTCTCTTCCATTTACAATGGATTTCATACTACTATACATTATTTTTGTTTTTTACCAATTTCAAACGCTTCTGCACTGGTCTAATTTGCAACCTGAACGGTAAAAAACTAAGAGTAAAAGGTAGTTGTGTATTCATACAGTGACATCTACACAAATCGTACTGAATTTGAACCTACGTTTAGAAACTTCTAGGTTTGGCTTTTTAGGACTTATTTTAACCCTAAAGGTATGATACCTACGCTACGTTAATTTGGTGGCATCTGTACGCGATGCCTCGAACTAATGGAACCTTTCAGGTTTAGCTAGTCAGAGAGTTTGTTAGGTCTGTATGTTTTACATTAAATTTAGTAGTCGTAGATACTGGTGTTTTATACGATTCTTTTCATCCCGCCAGATGGCGTTTACTGAGTCAATGTATTTAGGTGCAGGTTTGCGCTGAGAACGCGACAGGAGGCCGAGACACATGTCGCGGTCTCCCATACTGGCGCCCATACAATTCCATAATGTCAAGTGCCTGTCGTGGTCTCCAGTCGCGGTCTCTGCGCGAACCGCTACCTTTACTAACCAGCCCACTAAAAATGTTTCTACTGCTGGGACTGTCTACTTGCGAGAGAAGGTCCCGCTTCTCTCGCAAGTAGAGAGTCAAGGCCTTAATCCACCACGGTGGCACAGTGCACAGTTGATGGATGGCACATGACCTGGAAAGGTTCTAGGTACATGTCGGTTTCCTCACAATGTTTTCCTTTACTGTTTTACTTAGCGCCATTACACACATGACTACGAAAAGACGGCCAATTGTCCACGTAACCGCACGTTATACGCACGTTTTCTTCAATTGACGGTTGCAAGACGAATGCTTGCATCTTGCGTAGAAACAATGAAATCTGTGTCCACGAAGCGACAACGTCGCAGCGGCCGCACGTCATGCGTTCGTC
Source organism: Ectropis crepuscularia (assembly GCA_963693475.1). Taxonomy (NCBI): domain Eukaryota; kingdom Metazoa; phylum Arthropoda; class Insecta; order Lepidoptera; family Geometridae; genus Ectropis; species Ectropis crepuscularia. The sequence continues at coordinate 35,676,662 of OY856338.1, forward strand.
ATGCCCTCAGGTCATGCGGTACGGGTGCGTGCGGCAAAAAGTCAATACTCGACCGACTCGTCAGACGGACGCAGTGTTGCCGTTTTACTAATTGCTGTGACTTTGTCACTAGATCTAGTGAGTTTTTGCCATTTTTTAGGGTTCCGTAGCCAAAACGGGACCCTTATAGATTCGTCATGTCCGTCTGTCCGTCCGTATGTCACATCCACATTTTTCCAACACTATAAGAACCATACTGTTGAAACTTCGTAAGTGGATGTATTTTGTGAAACGCATTAAGATTTTCACACGAAAAATTATAAAAGAAAAAGTGGTCAAGTGTGAGTCAGACTCGCCCATGAAGGCTCCTGTAGCAGCCAGTAACATAATATAAAAAATCTTGTAGTTAGTTTGAACTTTGATCGACGTTTTAATAACAGTGTATTATGACGACTACAATAAAACTACTAACTAGACTTCGTTCAAACCAATTTTCAGTAGAAGTTTGCATAGTCCTTTCTCCTCCGCTTTTCTCCTTATTTATAAACTCCATTTCATTTAACCTTTCCTCTTCCTATCATTTGTACGCTGACGATCTGCAGGTCTATTCTCACGCTCCTCAGCCCAAAATTTTTGAAGCAATTAACACAACTAACTTAGACTTGATTAGCATCTGTAAGTGGGGCAAGTGTATTGGGCAGAGTGTAAATCCTGGAAAATCACAGGCCATTATCATTGGTTGTACTAGGGAGATATCAAACATGACTGCAAAACTGCAACTCGCACTTAGCCACTTTGTTTGTGATATAGTGACAAAAAAATCTGGTGTTTTAGTGACTTTTTTGACTAACGCATCAGTTACGTAATACTTATCTTATTATAGCAGTAGAAGTAGAAACTTGCGGTTGTTTTAATTTTTGTGGTTGTGGCTAGAAATACAAAATAAGCATAATTTTTGCATGTTTCAGTAAGATATTGAACTGATGTGTTGGTCATGAAAAAGTCACTAGAAATCATCAGTTTTTTTGTCACTAACTCATAAAAAAAATGTCACCAAAGACATCAAAACCTCACTTACTAGATCTAATGACAAAATCACTAAAACAGCAACACTGAGCGTGACTGACTATTTATGATGCAAAATACGTCTATCGTAATTTGTAGGTTACATTGCATTCGTCAAAAGACTCGTTTAATCCTACTAATATTATAATTGCGATAATTTGGACAATCTGAACAGGCTGAAGTTTGGAATACAGTTAAATCATAGCCTAGATCTAGAAGAACACATAGGCTACTTTTTATCCCAGGAAAATAACGGAAACGGGAACTACGCGGATAAAACCACGGAGCGCTGCTAGTACCTACTTTTATAAATGTCAATGTCTGTATGTTCATATATTTTGATGTTTGGGTGTTTGTTGCTCAATCACGTCGTAACGTATGAACGGATCGGGCTGAAATTTTGAACAGTTAGATTATAGTCAGGAAAAACTGGACAACGATAACGATTTAAAACTGGATAAAATGTAGCCTATGTGGGTATGTGGCTACATTTCATCCAGTTTAAAATCGTCCAGGTAAACAAATATCCAACCTTGGTTTGAAAGAGAGTACGTATAGGTATATAATTATATATCCACCGTCTACGATTTATGGCCAATTTAATAAATTGGTTTTTCTATCTTTGTCTTATATTTCAAAAGTTATGGGCCGCGATAGAAAAACTGGTACATTAAATCGGCCATAAATCGTCAACGGTAAGTTTTACAAAAAAGTTTACGAAAAATGAAAGATGCGAAATTTTATTTTCTACAATAATATCAGCTATTTGGCCGCCATAGTACAAGCTTTGCTTAGTTTGGGGTCAGATGGTGCTGTGTGTGAATTGTCCACCAATTTCTATTTTTACTGGCCTAGTCCTCGGTACTCAATGCTCGATTTCATACACACTTGCACACTTATTATAGGTGTGAGTAGGGTATGTTGGTCACGTATATTTATTTCGAGTAATTTAAGAATGATTTTATTTAGATCACTTGCCTTACCAGATTCGCATCTCGTATGGATGTTTTTTTCTAAAATTTTTATTTTAATGACAGAGTGTATATCAAGTGGTGAAACCGGAGGGTGCTGCTACTATAGAACAAATCTTCAAAGCAGTGTCGTCTAAATAAGTCTTCTAAGCATAGCCATCTTTCTAAGACATCTAGACTACATGGTCATACTTCTAATGGCTATCTAGAAATGCTAACGTATTTCTAGATATTTTTGAAGTGAAAACTTCTTTAGGCGCGCTAAGGACAGAATTTTCGTGGGCTGTGAAATGGATTTATGATCACGTGATCATCACGCTCGGATATGATAAGAAATTTCGGATAAGCTCGGGATGCTAGAGCGAGAAAGATAATGTGGTCAACAAACGTGCCAGACCGAGAAAGATAATTGTTAGAGGAGGACATGGGACAATAGATAGGTACTCTCTCTCTCTCTCTCGCTGCTCGCTACCGGTTACCAGTGTTGACACTTTAGCAACTTTGTCGCTGAAACTGGCGAATTTTTAAAACCTTTTAGCGGATTTAGACGACGTGTTACCCGACAAAGGGGAATATACTAGTGTAGTGTAGAAGGTTGGAGAAGGAACTTTTTCCTTCTCCAACCTTCTACACTTATGTATTCTTCCAGACTGTTATTCCACTAATAATTCAATCAAAACCGGCGACTTTGTTTCATAACTATTTAGCGACAAGTTCAAAATCATAGTGGCAACACTGACGGCTACCAACTCCAAAATACTTTTCTTTGGGCGGGAAAACACGACGGGCGCTTTATAATTTTCACAATCAAATTAATTAGTTTTGCTGTGTAAATATTTCGTTTCTTTCGTGTAAATATTTAGTTTTGTATATAGTCAATAGTATAAATAAATATGAGCGTCGCTAGCAACGGGGGTGACCCCGTCGAACAGACAAGAAAAAGAAAACTATTGAAGCCAAATCCAAGTGAAAATGTTTCTTACAAACTATTTAGAAAACCCCTTTATAAGAGAAAGAGACTATTCCCAGAAAATCGTAGTGGAGAATGTGTAGAGTATGTGGAATCGACGGAACAGGAGAAAGTCGGTAACAAAAATCCTATTACACTCACCAACCTTTTTGCGGACAATGTTAGGGGCATCATAGGGGTGCACCGTGTGAATGCATACAAAGTTGGAGTAACTTTTAAAAAGCCGGCCCCGGCCAACAACTTTTTGAACATGGACACTTTTTTTACTAACCATAAATGTGTATACAATCTGGGTATACAAATAAGTACTGCCTGAGTAACCTTAGTATTTACTTCGCGTGGACTAAGTTGCGGGTAACAGCTACTTTGTATATAAATAAAATTTCAATGAATATTTACTCCAATTTCTGGCTTGTTTTACTCATTTATTCAACTAATACGATCCATAATATTTTATTATAATACGACATACCTATGTACCTAATACAAAAATCAGCTAATGAAGTTTTCACTTCTGCCGTGTGGTCTTAAGCACACACCTTTTTTTTTTAATAAAGAGTGACGAGACGAGATGGACATGTGCCTGATGGTACGCAAGATGCCTGCCACATAACAGCACAGTGACATGCTGCTACTGGAACATAAAGATTCCATATCATTAACTAGCACTGCACTGCGCTCGTCACCCAGAGATCTAAGATGTTATATCTCTAAGTCCTGTAATTTCTCTGGAAACATTGCCCTTCAAACCGGAACACAGTAATGTTTGCACATTACTGCTTGGCGGTAGAATAATTGGCAAAGGTGTGGTACTTCCCCACTACAGAAATGATGACCATAGTCCCGAGTTCACCCGAAGATTTCTTTTATCTACGAGCGTGACGCTTGAGCTCAATTCACAGCCCATGAAAAATTTGTGTGTGCTGCGCCAAAATACGAGTAAGTTTTCAGTTCAAAAAACAAAAGACATGTGTGGGGTGCGCCAACAGAAGTTTTCACTTCAATAAAAATCTATTTTTATTAATCCCACTAATATTATAAATGTCAATGTATGGATGTTTGGACGTTTGTTGCTCAATCACGTCGTAAAGTATGAACAGATCAGGCTGAAATTTAACCCTATTTTTGGCATGGTGAATCTACAATTTGATACGTTGAACTTTCGAAAAATATCAAAAAGTCCCAGAACATGCTCTAGGTTTCTAAATGGTATAAAATGATCTGAAATATGATACCTATTCCACCAAAAAATATTTTTACGTTATTGATAACACTAAAACAACAGTTTGACGCAAAATAGCAAACCGATTGAAAGCGTTTCACCATCAAATGCATCAGCAACGATACAATGTATTGATGCCAGTTCTTTGACCTCGCTATAACATTTATCTGATGATCTTAAGTCCACTAAATCTAGTTGCAACCTCATCACAAGTGCACTTCCCGCGAATAACCTACTTGACGCGTTGTGAAAGTATGCCATTACCATATTTAGCTCCTTCGCCAGCATCAGCTGCTCATTCAAAAAGACCAAGAGTAGTTGTTATAAAGAAGACGATTTGACTACAAAATGTGTTACGGCTGCAAGCACGTTTTTGTTGATGCCAGTGAATTGCCCCAACATAATCAAAGAATATAATACGAATATGGGCGGAGGTAATTCATCAGACGTGCTGGTTATGCTGGTTAATGAAATTAGAAAGGAGTGATACGAGAAATAATAAGCTCTGAAAAAATGCGTGAGCTCAGTCAAAACAGTACAGACACTGCCAACTGAAAGACCTCTTGAAGCTGTGTCATAAGACACAGTTGGTCATCACCCAACTATTATACCTCTATCAGAGGAAGATAAAATGTGTGTGTGTAAAGTGGTAAAATGTGTCCCCCCCCCCCCCCCTCTAACTTCTAAAGTAAGAGAATGAAAAAACTAAAAAAATATATGATGTACATTACCATGCAAACTACCAACGAAAACTGGTTTGAATTCGATCTGATGAGTAGTTTTTTTTTAGTACGTCATAAATACAGTATTATTAGAACTTCGATCAAAGTTACAAAGAACTACAAGAACTATGTGTACTATGTATATTATGTTACTTGCTGCAACGGAACCCTTCATGGGCGAGTCCAACTCGCACTTGGCCACTTTATTTAACAAAGCTATCTTGCTAGATCGATGTATCGTCCCCGAAACTATGTATGCAGGGGGCATACATAATTTCATGGAAATCGTTCGGGCCGTTTCCGAGATTCAGATTCTATATTTAATTATATAAGTACAATAATTGCTCGTTTAAAGGTATAGGATTTTATGTCAGAATCAAATGCAGAATTCAAAATCAAAATCAGTTTATTGCTGAACTCCTTAACTAACTAGTAGCAACAACTTACCAATTGCAATATTGTTTAACATAGTACATAGGTATACAAGGTACGCTAAATAACTCTTGTAAACTAGTTTCAAACATCTCTATAATTACAGAATTGTATTAACAACTAATATAGTAGGTAATCAATACTTTAATAACAATAATTAAAAAAAAAAAAAAAAACCGCTGTCGTGTTATGACTTTTTGTAACGCCGTATAATTTTAATCGTTTTAGCCCGTTTCTGGAGTTTATTAGTAAATATTTATTGCAAAACAAGAAGAAAAATACACGAAACACTATAACATATCAACGGTAATCCAGTTTCATCAATAATTCTTATAATTTGAAGTAAAATCAAGAACAGTGGACTTTGAAAATATTGTGACAACCTTCAAATCTATGTAAATACAAGAAACGAGATGAAATTTTTAAAATAATTCTAAAGCGATCAAAAAGGAAACAACAAGCGGGTACAAACAACACACGACCGTCACCAGCCCGTGTCCCGTCACTTCCGGATTAGTCGTCGGAGGTCGAAGTCTTTTTGGCTCTCCGCGAGACAACCACTTCGACAAGTGACGAGGAAGCAGCGCGGACCCCGCCGCCAACAAGACCTGAACGGCGTGATCGTCCGCCGCTGCTGCAGGCAAGCTTGGGGCCTCTGAAGCAACCTGCTTCGCGCCCGGCCCCTCTGCCGATGGTGTAATGCGTCGCATGAAATGGACTCGAGATATTAACGAGAACTGCATGCACGCATATTACGGGGCTACAGAAGGAGGAACTAACCTGACCGCGTACCGTGCCAGGATGTTACTTCTGTTTCAGGCCCTTGAACCAACCGTCGCCGTATCCACACAACGACTTTCAGATCAAGTCTGAGCCTAATGGCTCAGACTTCAAGTCCTTCGTCAACCAGGTAGCGTAGACAGCTCATTTGTTTCGGAGGACTTGATAAGGATTGAAAGAGGCATATTTCAGGGTGACAGTCTGAGTTCGCTATGGTAATGCCTAAGTCTGAATCCTCTCAGCACTCTGTTGAAGGATTCAAAGTTAGGCTATCGTCTTCGTAGGGGAGGTGAAGTTATATCTCATTTAATGTACATCAACGACCTCAAACTTTATGCACGCCAAGACTTGTTGGAGCTAATAAAAACCACAGAGGATTTTTAGTAACGCCATCAAGATAGAGTTCGGTGTCGACAAGTGTGCGGGCATACATGTACAGCGAGGGAAAGTAGTAAATTCAGAGAACTTACAACTTTCCGAGACAATAACTCTCAGATCCCTCTCCGAAGACAAGACCTACAAATATCTCGGTATGTCACAGTCATTGGGTATATCAGCAGATGACATTAAGAAATCGGTGAAGGAGCGCTTCTTTTGCCGGCTGACAAATATACTCAAAAGTATTTTCTCAGACGGTAATAAGGCGCGAGCTTTCAACGGTTGGGTAATGCCTCTGCTGATATACTCCTTTGGCATACTGAGATGGACTCAAACTAAGAGGTCCTACGAAGGATCCAACTCGGATGCGCAGCGTTCGGGAAACCACAGCACATCTTGGAGTCCAAAATACCCCAATGCTTGAAGACGAAAGTCTTCAATCAGTGCGTGTTGCCAGTGATGATTTATTGAACTGAGACGTGGTCCTTAACTGTTGTAGGCCTCATAACAAAGCTCAAAGTCATACAGCGAGCTATGGAGCAAGCTATGCTCGGAGTCTCTTTGCGCGACAGAACCCGTGATGCGGATATTCGCAAAAGAACGAAAGTAGCTGACAGGTTGCGCAGGTCCGTTCGTTGTGGAAATCTAAGGGGGAGGCCTATGTTCAACAGTGGACGTCTTGCGGCTGATGATGAATAAGGTGCAAACCTTCAACGTCTGGGTAATGCCTCTGCTGATATACTCCTTTGGCACACTGAGATGGACTCAGACTGAGCTCGACTCCCTGAACAAAAAGGTCCGTCAACTGCTCACAACACACCGCATGCTACACCCGCGTTCGTCTATTATGAGACTATATATCTTGCGGAAGTTCTCAGGGGGTCGAGGATTTTTTAAATGCCAAGAACCTTCACAACCGCGAGGTATGCAGTCTCAGGGATTATTTCCGCAACAGCGAGTCCGGGATGCATCGTGATGTTGTGGCAGTTGACAGAAGCTTCACGCCTCTTTCATTGGTAAACGAGAACTGACGCAAACCATCAGTGCTCAGCACTGATGATAGCAAGGAAGTGTGGGAGTGCAAGGAGCTGCACGGGCGATCTATCTATAGGCTATCAGGGCCTGATGGGACCCGATGTGAATCTGCTCGCGTCGTTGAACTGGCAGCGCTTCGGGGACCTCTTCGAAGAAACCGAGGGGTTTGCCTTGAAGTTATCAAGACGAACAATTACCGTAAATACATAATGAAGGACGGTACGGTCGACATTTGTCGGGCATGCCACCGTCCAGGCGAATTTCTTCGTCATGTTATTTCCGGTTGTTCGCATCTTGCTAACGGCGAGTACTTGCACAGACATAACCTAGTAACCAGGATCATTCACCAGCAACTTGCTCTTCGATACTGCCTTGTCGAATCACTCGAATCCGAGCTCCCGTACTATAAGTACGCACCTCTGCCAGTTCTCGAAAATAGTCGTGCGTTGCTCTACTGGGACCGCTCTATCATCACGGACAGGACTATTGTCGCCAATAAGCCTGATATCGTGCTGGTAGACCGGTCTCAGCGCCGAGCTGTGATCGTCGATATCACCATACCACATAACGAGAACCTCGTAAAAGCCGAGAAGGACAGACTCAGCCAGTACCTTGACTAGGCTCATGAGGTTACCGCCATGTGAGATGTTGATTTGACGGTCATAGTCCCAATAGTTGTGTCGTCAAACGGCCTTATAGCGAAAAGTCTCGACTAACATCTTAAGAGACTTTCGCTAGACGGTTGGGTTAAGGGTCAGATACAGAAGGCGGTCGTCCTCGATACAGCGCGCATAGTTAGGACCTGCATCCCTAACCACCGGTAGCTTGGGCCCTGTCCCGCTGCTGGCGGCACCCTAGCTTTGAAGTTTTTTGCAATGTTTTTTTTATATCTATTGTAAAAAACTTAAAAATTAAGATTACTTATAAATTAAGTAACTCATAATAACTTTATTTTGTTCAAAAGAAAATAACATCTTTACAATGAGAAATATGAACCCTGAAGAAATATTTATGGTATTAGGCACTTTTAAGAATTAAATATAAACTAAACAAAAATATAAATTTTGCGTTGCCTATTAATATTATTGCATGCAAACATAACCAAAATAGTTAGCATCAATAAATATATCATAAATTTTCAAAACATTCTCGTTTATAATAGACCATAAGCATAGAATACGAGTATAAGCCATTGTTAACGTTATTTTGAATTTGGCTGTTTTGAATGACTTCAGCTCCACCGGTATGTGGTTGTACCTACTCGTATGTGTACATATTTTAGTCGCAGTATAAAATAAACTATTGAAAAATATAATATTGTACTGTTGACTTGTCGAATAGAAATTTTGTATTTATGCTTGCGACGTAAATTATAAATAGGTACAACTTTATTTTTTTAAAAAGTATCGGCATTTGTTTTGATAACCAGGATTTTTTTGGTTTTGTTATGTTGATTATTTTTATTTGAATATATAATATAAAGCGCCTAAAATAACACTAAGTGCAATCTGAGATATAGTTACAGAACACCCCACTTGACGCAATCTTCAACGAGTGCCTGGAACCGCTGCGCGAACAGCTGGTTGGGAGCCATGATCACGCTTTGCATGTTCGCATTCCCCGACGTCGTCGGAGCGCGCTCTTCTACCGTTACCAGCGGGAGCACCGCGGTTGCTACCAACAGAGCCAGGGGCAGCATCTGGAAGACATATAATAAATAATAATAATAATAACCGCTGTCGCTCCTTGACGTCTTTTTTGTACCGTGTTATAATTTTATTAATTTTCTTCTATTTTGTTCACTTTTATACGCGCAAATTTACAAAAACAGGCAAGCAAAAATACAATATTACTGAACAACTCTTTAAATTATACATAAAACCTAATCAAAAAGAAGAAAAACCAAATATGCATCTTGAAAGCAGATTGTCACCACAACAATATTTACAAGATTATGTAAAGTTAATTTAGGACGATAACACGTTCAAGGAGAAGACTAGAAGCGGAACTATCAAACGCACGAATATCACCAGCCCGTGTCCCGTCGCCAACGAGTTCGTCGTCGTTGGATGAAGATGTTTATTTGACTCCACGCGACACAACATCTTCGACAAGTGACGAGGACACGGCGCGGACCCCGACACCAACAAGACCTGCACGTCGTGGCCGTCCGCCGCTGCCAGCACGCTTGGGGCCTGAGAGGCAATCTGCCTCGCGCCCGGCCCTCGCTACCGGTGGTGTAGTGCGTCGCATGCGATGGACTCTACAAATGAACAAGAACTGCATGCGCGCCTATTACGGGGCTACAGAAGGAGGAACTAACCTGACCGCGTACTGTGCCAGGATGTTACTTCTGTTTCAGGCCCTTGAACCAACCGTCGCCGTATCCGCGCAATGACTTTCTGATCAGGTTCGAGCTATCCGCCGGTGCAAACTGTTGGATGACTCGGCACTTGATCAGCTACGCCTGGAGGAACAACGTACTCGCCCAGCTTCTGCCTCGACCCGGGATCCGCCCGTCGCGTCGTCGACGCTGACATTGGCTTCAGTGCCAATGACAGCGGCGACACTTGCGGCGCCGGTTGATCCCCATATCGAGGAGGGAAATTCGGCGAGTAATAGCTTATCCGACCAGGTAAGAGGGCAACTGAGGAGTGCTTTGGAAGACGCGATCTTCCAATATCGACTCGCACCAAACTCTAGGCCGCGCTTACCACGTTTGCCCACCTATAAACGAAATTTGGCTTTGATGGGAGCCCTGAATACTTTGCTAGTGTCCTACCTGGATACTAGCAAAGATTTTACTGATACCCATTCTATTCTGTACTGTGGTGCTATCGCGGCGTGTCGCGTTGCACGTGTCAAGTTTCCAGATACTGACCGTACAACGCGAACCGCCGGAGATTCACCCGCATGGCAAATGCGAATAGAACGGCGTATCAGCTCATTCAGGACTCTTAAAGCAAAGCTAATCTGCTTCAGTCAGGGGAACAGTCGTCCCCGAGTCATGCGTTTCGTAACACAGGCATTCGCTGGGATGGTATCAGTCCCCAGCACTATCTAGCCAGTATTACGGAACGTATTGACTACCTGAAGCAGAAAGTTTATGCGTGGGCAAACCGCATTCGCCGCTACAGAGAGCGTGTGAATCGATATCGGCAAAATCGCGACTTCCAGAGTGATCAAAGGAAGGTGTATAAAAACTGGGAGGGAACTAGTCGACGTGTGAGCGATGGGCAACTACCGGATGCCAGCGCTACGAAAAACTTCTGGCGCAGCATCTGGTCGGTGCCTGTCGTGCACACGGAGGGAGCTTGGATGCGTGTTGTCGAACGTGCGTGTGAATCTATCAAAACCATGGAGTCTATTACGATAGACTTCGAAGACTTTAGTTGTGCTATCCGGACGACTCAGAACTGGAAAAGTCCTGGGCCGGACGGATTCCACAACTTCTGGATAAAGTGGTTTCGATGCTCACATGAACGTTTGGCAACACAATTCCAAGAAGCCGTCGAGACGGGTTCTCTTCCCAGTTTCATGACCACAGGAGTCACCTTCCTGCTCCATAAGTCTGGTAGTACCACGGAACCGAAGAACTATAGACCCATTACGTGCTTACCTACCACCTATAAGCTGCTTACATCCATTCTGAGAGCAAAAATTAACGCGCACATTATCGCGAATAACGTTTTGGCCTCCTCTCAGAATGGATGTAAGATTAGGTCCCGTGGTACTAAGGAGCTGCTCCTCATTGACACGACCATTTGCCAATAAGTCAAACGAAACAAAGGAGCCCTCTCCACTGCTTGGATTGACTATAAGAAGGCCTATGATGCGGTGCCCCATTCGTGGCTAGAAAGGATTTTAGATTTGTACAAAATAAACAACTCTGAAATCTTTTCTAAGCAAATGCATGGGACAGTGAGTCACAATCCTTCGTCAACCAGGTGGAGTAGACATGTCGTTTGTTTTGGAAGACTTGATAAAGATTGAAAGAGGAATTTTTCAGGGTGACAGTCTGAGTTCCCTATGGTTCTGTCTAAGTCTGAATCCTCTCAGCACCCTGCTGAGAGATTCAGAATTAGGCTATTGTCTTCGTAGAGGAGGTGAGGTTATATCTCATTTGCTGTACATGGACGACCTCAAACTCTTTGCACCGAAACGCCAAGACTTGTTGGAGCTATTAAAAACCACAGAGGTTTTTAGTAACGCCATCAAGATGCAGTTCGGTGTCGACAAGTGTGCGGTCATGCATGTACAGCGAGGGAAAGTAGTAAATTCAGAGAGTTTACAACTTTCTTAGACCATAACTCTCAGATCGCTCTCCGAAGACGAGACCTACAAATATCTCGGTATGTCACAGTCATTGGGTATATCAGCAGATGACATTAAGAAATCGGTGAAGGAACGCTTCTTTTGCCGGCTGACAAAAGTACTTAAAAGTCTTCTGTCAGGCGGTAATAAGGCACGAGCCTTCAACGGTTGGGTAATGCCTCTGCTGATATACTCCTTTGACATACTGCGATGAACTCAGACTGAGCTCGACCCCCTGGACAGAAAGGTCCGTCAACAGCTCACAACGTACCGTATGCTACACCCGCGCTCGTCTGTTATGAGACTGTATATCCCGCGGAAATGGGGGGGTCGAGGCTTTTTTAATGCCAAGAACCTTCACAACCGCGAGGTATGCAGTCTCAGGGATTATTTCCGCAACAGCGAGTCCGGGATGCATCGCGATGTTGTGGCAGTTGACAGGAGCCTCACGCCTCTTTCAATGGCAAACGAAAACTGGCGCAAACCATCGGTGCTCAGCACTGATGATCGCAAGGAAGTATGGGAGAGCAAGGAGCTACACGGGCGATTCTATCGGGCCCTGACAGGACCCGATGTGAATCTGCTCACTTCGGTGAACTGGCTGCGCTTCGGGGACCTCTTCGGAGAAACCAAGGGTTTTGCCTGTGCAATTGCAGACGAAGTTATCAAGACGAACAACTACCGGAAATACATAATGAAGGACGGTACGGTCGACATCTGTCGAGCATGCCGCCGTCCAGGCGAATCTCTTCGTCATGTTATTTCCGGTTGTTCGCATCTTGCTAACGGCGAGTACTTGCACAGACATAACCTAGTAGCCAGGATCATCCACCAGCAACTTGCTCTCAGATACTGCCTTGTCGAGTCCGAGGTGCCGTAATATAAGGACGCACCTCTGCCAGTTCTCGAGAATGGTCGTGCGTTGCTCTACTGGGACCGCTCTAGCATCACGGACAGGACTATTGTCGCCAATAAGCCTGATATCGTGCTGGTAGACCGGTCTCAGCGCCGGGCTGTGATCATCGATATCACCGTACCACATGACGAGAACCTCGTGAAAGCCGAGAAGGACAAGCTAAGCAAGTACCTTGACTTGGCTCATGAGGTTACTGCCATGTGGGATGTTGATTCGACGATCATAGTCCCAATAGTCGTGTCGGCAAACGGCCTTGTAGCGAAAAGCCTCGACCAACACCTTATGAGACTATCGCTAGACGGTTGGATCAAGGGCTTGATGCAGAAGGCGGTCATCCTCGACACAGCACGCATCGTCAGGAGGTTCCTCACTCTGCAGCCCTAACCACCGGTAGCTTGGGCCCTGCCCCGCTGCTGGCGGCAAACTAGGTTTAGGTTTTTATAATGTTTTATGTTGTTTTTTGATACATTTACTGATATTGTAAAAACCTAAATTTAAGAACAATGATTAAATTACTGAATAATAATAAAAAAAATAATCAATAAAATCGGTACATTATTCACTTATATTACTAATTTCCCAAACTAGGTGAGTTCACCACCTGTATTTTGGGTATTAGACCTATTCGTTTTTACATCAATCTATGCAAGTACACTTCGTCAATTCTTGATTATCTATTTTATTTATACAATTTATTTGAAGAAAAACTGAAATAATGTAAAATGAGAAAATGTTAACAATAATAATAAAAAATTAAATAACTTCAATTAAATATAATATTTTCGGTACAATAGTATTAGCTCAGAATTAAAATATAATTGTGGCATTATAGCGACTTATGCTCGTGTGTGAGGGTGTGTATGTGTTTGTGTGTGTGTTTGTGTATGAGTAAGGGTGTGTCGTGTGTGGCAGGAAAAGGTATTATGAGGGATTATGAGGTAATTCTGGGTAATTTTGATATGGAATACAATACAATTATTGCGACCAACATAGTTACCAAACATGACATAATAATGCTGCCATAAATTTGACCCAACGTATCAGTATTGTTATTCAGCGTGGTAATGCCGCCAGTATGCTGGATACGCCTCCGACTGGTCTTTCATTTGGTGGATAACTCGGATGTGCTTAGTGTAAGTAGGTAGGTAGTTAGTTATGTGTGTAGCGTTGTGTAAGTTCATGTTTACCTATTATATTTTAGTTTCTTTATTATATATGGCTCTCTCCACATAAATCGAAATAAAGTTAATTGCAATTGATCTAAATTTATTACCTGCTTGATCTCCTTGTAGAAGAGATCCCGTGGGTATTCCTGGTCTACATTCAGCCCTAGTTCAGACAGCGCCGCACCCAGAGCCTCGTGGTAGTGCTGCAGTAGCTGAAAATCGGATAAAACCTTTATAGCCGTAATCATATCTATTACACAAGTAAAAGTTTGGATATTTAGATATTTGTAGCTCAATCACGTCGTAACGTATGTTTCTACGGTTATTCATAATAATCGGATTGAATTAACACAGTTATAAGCACAATAAATAAAAATTAAACACAGCTAGATTAAGTATAGTCTGGAAAATACATAGACTACTTTGTATCCCGGGAAAACAAAGGGAGCGGGAATGGCCCTGTTTTTCTCTCTGTGTGTGTGTATGTGTCTAAGCGGGAGAAGGCCGAAGTCCCAGGAATGGGAATATTTAGTGGGGTGCTCATTCTTATGCTTATTATGCTCTCTCCGTGCGAGAGAAGACCCCGAATTCCAGCAGTGGGAACATTTACTGGGCTCCTAAATTATGATCCTCAGCAACAGAAAGGAGTTACCGCGTGGTAGTGTTGGTCTCGGAAACGTTGGTCGGTGCCGAGGAAGATGAAGTAGAGGAGATCAGTGGTAGGACTCGCGGGGTGCACCATCTGGTAGTCCACCACTATGATGTCTAACTCGCCATCCTGAAACATAACATTTTTGTGTTACAGAAAAGTTACAGCTGGTCTAGTCGGGAGAACGGCAACAGCCGACCAGAAACCCCTGGTTCAAATCCCACTGTCTTTTCGAAATCACATGAGTAATGTCACTCACTTAAAAACGGCGATGAAAATAACATCAGGAGGAAACCCGCTGGACATTTTAAAAGTGAAAACTTCTTTTGCCGGATACAGAACTTTGTGGGCTGTAAATGAAACTGATCGCCACGTTCGTAAGTTAAAGATTTGTTCGGGTGAACACGGGACCGCTGTGTGCCTGAGCGAGAAATATAGTCAGCTGCTGCATTCTGTCAGGTCAGCTGTCGCCGTGTTCACAATATTATATTCAGTTTGTAACTTTGAGAATATTTATAATCATAGATTTTTTTTGCTACGCAATAAGATCACCAAAGCGTGGGAGCGAGAAATCATTGTCAAGTTGAAATTACCCGCGAGAACAAGAGAGAGTACTGTACATGAAGTAACGTCATAATATCAATGTTTTCTCGAGTATGAGGCCATAGCGTTCCAGACTATTTTTGTCGCGGTGAAAATTGTGTACTAAAATACTAACTCTTCGATTGCAGCTGATTACATTAAATTATGGTAGCATGTTCTGTGCGTGAATGATCCGCGCTTGGAAAATACATGGGTGATGGTGATTGCTAGGTGATGATTTGGACTTTTCATGTTCCTATAGCTGCGTGTCACTGTGCTGTCATGTGGCAGGCATGTTGCTTGCCATCAGACACATGTCCTGCTCGTCTCGTCACTCTTTATTTAAAAAAAACATGTGCTTCTTGATGGTAAGCAACACGCCAAGCTATTTGAACGTAAAAAGTAGTCTAAATTATTACCTAGCATAGCATTGCAATTGACTGCCCTCGTGACTTAGTTGGTAGTAGCTCTGCCTGCGAAGCCGAGGGTCGTGGGTTCGATTCCCACCCAGTGCAAATATTTGTGTGATGAATTCAAATGTTTGTACTGTGTCTGGGTGTTTATATGTAAAATAAGTATGTATTTAAAACTAGTTAAGTATTATACATCAGCTATCTGGCCGTCATCATAAAAGCTTTGCTTAGTTTGGGGTCAGATGGTGTTGTGTGTGAATTGTCCACCAATATTATTTAAAAAAAAATGCGCTCGTCACCCAGATATATAACATGATTCGTCTTTTGGCCATGTGACTTCCTTAAAGGTTTTTAAAAAACCACGAAGAACGATAGTTTTTCTAGAACTACATAAAGCGTAGCAATAACCCTATAATATACCCGTAGCAATGGTATGTACAACGTAGCAATGGTACGTGTACAACGTAGCAATGGTACATGTACAACGTAGCAATGGTACATGTACAACGTAGCAATGGTACATGTACAACGTAGCAATGGTACATGTACAACGTAGCAATGGTACATGTACAACGTAGCAATGGTACATGTACAACGTAGCAATGGTACATGTACAACGTAGCAATGGTACATGTACAACGTAGCAATGGTACATGTAAAACGTAGCAATGGTACATGTACAACGTAGCAATGGTACATGTACAACGTAGCAATGGTACATGTACAACGTAGCAATGGTACGTGTACAACGTAGCAATGGTACATGTACAACGTAGCAATGGTACATGTACAACGTAGCAATGGTACATGTACAACGTAGCAATGGTACATGTACAACGTAGCAATGGTACATGTACAACGTAGCAATGGTACATGTACAACGTAGCAATGGTACATGTAAAACGTAGCAATGGTACATGTACAACGTAGCAATGGTACATGTACAACGTAGCAATGGTACATGTACAACGTAGCAATGGTACATGTACAACGTAGCAATGGTACATGTACAACGTAGCAATGGTACATGTACAACGTAGCAATGGTACATGTACAACGTAGCAATGGTCACGGATATTATCTTACTAACATTACAAATGTAAAAATTCGGATGTTTCCTGCTTTTCATCGCGGGAAAAACACGAGAACAAGAAATACGCGGGTAAAACCGCGGGGCGCTGCTAATACTGAATACCGTCCAATTGATTAACCAATTGATGTGCCCTGAGCTCCTTGAAATTGGTAATAAACTGCGCCTATCTGTGTTTCCTAAGTGGTTTACAAACAACCAATCTACTTGACCCCGAGAATCGCTAGCGGCGAGATTTTCTGTGCTTCTATTTATTTTGGTTGTTGACAACGAATAGTGATAGGTAAAAACGACCGGCGTCTACCGCTTCCTGCAACCGACTAGAATGGAAAGAGTGAGCTCACTCTTCCCAACTACGATATGATTCCGTGAGCCCTGAAGTTTGTGAGGGCACATCTTTCTATTGAGATCGTTGCTGAATACGGCTAGAATAGATTCTGATAGATCTCTCGGTGCTGCACTTGACAGTACTTAGCTAGTATTCAAGTATTCATATTACGTTATCAATTAGATACAAGTTCTTTTTTGGGTTTTGTACAAAGAAGAGTCTTGGTTACTTTACCGCAACTTAGGATCTTTTAAAATGCTTTGTATCATCTTTTCGTACCTGCAAATAGCAATAACGATTTTTGTATTAAAATATCAATTAAAGATGGAAAAATTAAATCTTAAAGTTTAAAATGATTTAAGAGTTTGTGTATAATTTTTGTAGTTATTTCGACTCCCTTTGCTTAAAGGCCGGTTTGCATTTTGAGTAGTGCGATTGCGAGTGCGTGTGCGAGCAAGAAATCGCGATTGACTATTGCAGGTGTGTAGTGCGAGTACTGTCCAATTCTGTATAGTAGCTGTGTTTCGTTCATTGAGTTGCCAGCCGTCGGCCCGCAAGTAATCAGGGTCAGATGTAAGCAAAAAACAAAATGATTGGTCAATTCAGTTATTTTAGTATTCATGACTTTTATAAGTTAAGTTTTTAAAACGTAGAAAGGTGTAACAAATTCGATAACATTCAATTAAGATTTTTAAGACAAAAAAAAATATCTTATGTACTTTACTTAATGTTATGAACGCAAATAAGAACCAACACGACACTAGCCTTTTCCGACATAATATATAATTATATTTTAAAAAATTAAACTGAATCTTATTATCAAAAAAATCTTATTAAATTAAAGTTATCGTAAAGCGCTAAAGAGTGCGCGTGATCTTGTTACGAAGAGTTCGATGCTTTTAGACCGAAAAAATACACTTTTCTTTTATACAAATATGGGAAAAAATAACTTTACGAATTTTTAAAAACTGTAGGAAAAAATAACTTTACGAATTTAATGTACTTAACATCCCCTTAAAAGAATGCAGGCTGATTACCAATAACCCTATAAACATATCTGTATCCAATGCTAATCAGTATCGCACATTAACAATCTGTATAAATACGGAGAAATCTGTATACATGGCAACGCTGCTGTTTACTAGCAGGCAAATTGCGAGTGAGGGGGAAGGAAAAACGCGCGGGACGAGGCTACTCGCAAAAAAATAGAACGCGCTTCTAATCACTTCACTACCCAAGTTACTACACACTCGCATTAATCAATCGTTGTCCACACGTGTTAATAACTAATAACTCAACACCTGCACTACTCACTCGCACTCGCAGTAATCAAAATGAAAACAGGCCTTGAGCGTTAGTTGAATTTTTAACCGACTTCCAAAAAGGAGGAGCTTATCAATTCGACCCCATGCTTTTTTTTATGTATGTTACCTGATTACTCGAGAACGCCCAAACCGATTTCAAAATTTCTTTTTGTGTTCGGATGGGTATGTTTCCCGAATGGTCCAAGACAAACAGAGTTAATTTCAGATTTACAATAATTATGGATTTCAAGTGTCTAAAAGGCACCTACAGTCCTACATGCAAAGTTTCAGACTCCTAGCATTTGTAATTTCTGATATTCTGTGATGAGTGACCTTTCGCTTTTATAAATAAAGATATATTTATTAAAATTCCATTTGGTATAGGAAATATGGACAAGCGATGCGTTAAATGATCCTTTTTACTTAGTGTTTCTAAGAATAGCTGTGACATTACCATATATTTTAACTTCTCCTAGAATCGATAGATGGCGCTGTACACCGTTAACACGCGGTAACGTTTCTTTTGTTTGTCGATACTGAAGCCAAAATGGCATGTTTTTTCTTTCATGTCTTCTCCTTCTGTCTGTGGTTTGTGTATCACGCCGAAACTACTTATTCAATTCAAATGAAATTTGACATGATTTGATATCATACTAAAGAGATGGTAACTGGGTACTTTTAGTCCCCAAATTTTGCACTGTTTTCTTGCAGGAAGGGATGAAAGTCAGAATGCGTATTTGGTTGTAACTCATGTTCGCGTCGTTCAATTTTGTTAATTATTTTTTGATTTATCTGGACGATTTAGTCGTAGCTTCTTATGAAATTAAGTCGAATGACTGAATTAAATTACATATAATTGAAGTTGGTTTTTGTTCTTTCAGAGAAAATAAACTAACATAAGTAGCAGCATAAACAGCCCACTAAATGTTCTCACTGCTGGGGCTCGTGGCCTTTGATGATTTTTTTTTAGGGTTCCGTAAAACGTAAAAACGGAACCCTTATAGATTCGTCATGTCTGTCTGTCTGTCTGTCTATCTGTCTGTCTGTCTGTCTGTCTGTCTGTCTGTCTGTCTGTCTGTCTGTCCGTCCGTATGTCACAGCCACTTTTTGCCGAAACTATGAGAACTACAGTGTGGAAACTTGGTGAGTAGATGTATTATGTGAACCGCATTAAGATTTTTACAAAAGAAATTAAAAAAAATAAAAATTAGGGTTGCCCCTCATACTGAGAACTGAAACTCAAAAAATTTTTTTTCGTCTATCCTACACGTGTGGGGTGTCTATCGATAGGTCTTCCAAAATGATGTTGAGGTTTCTAATATAATTTTTGTCTACACTGAATAGTTTGCGCGAGAGACACTTCCAAAGTGGTAAAATTTGTGTCCCCCCCCCTCTAACTTCTAAAGTAAGAAAATGAAAAATCTAAAAAAAATATATGATGTACATTACCATGAAAACTACCAACGAAAATTAGTTTGAACTCGATCTGATGAGTAGTTTTTTTTTAGTACGTCATAAATACACTATTATTAAAACTTCGATCAAAGTTACAACGAACTACAAGAACTATGTAAACTATGTATATTATGTTACTTGCTGCAACGGAACCCTTCATGGGCGAGTCCAACTCGCACTTGGCTACTTTATTTATAGTAGAAAATACTTCAGAGGTGGTCCCATTTATATTATATCGAAAACAGGAAGGTGGTTTTTGAAATCTTAACAAAAAACTAATTTGTCTACGTTTAATTTTATTTGAGTGGCTTCGTGACTTAGTGAGTAGTAACTCTGCCTGCAAAGCCGATCGCCACTAAGCAAACTGAATTTGAATAAAATCCTATCTCACTACTAATTATTATTTATGTTAAGGTTTGAATATTTGTTGCTCAAATATATTGGAACAGCTGAATAGATAGATAGATAGATAAACACTTTATTGTTCACAACACAAAAAGAAAAATATAAATAAACAAAAAGAAAAATTCTTAAATCTAGTGTAACAAACGGCGACCTTATCGCTAAGAGCGATCTCTTCCAGGCAACCAGAGGATAGAGAGAAAATTTTAGAAAGCAGAAGACGGGGTTAGGGGCTATGTGTCGTAAAGTATGAAATATACATACATACATATTAACATTCATATATCCTAATACTTAAAATACTTAAATACAATAAATACTATAAATACTGAATATATCGAGTTAACATATGAAACACAGATAGCTTATAGCTTGGAATAGCACCCAGTTGCTGCACTGTTGCTGCAACTGCATAGTTCCATAAGGAACGAATGTAAACAATAACGTCGGAACGGGTAAACAGATTCAGAAATTTTACGCAAATGGTTTATAGTCTATAATACATAGGCATAGGCTACACATAGGCTACTTTTAGTTTCGAAAAAGTAAATAGTTCCTTAGGGAACAGATATTAACAACTAGCAGCGCCCTGAGGTTTTGTCTGCATAGTTACCGTTCCCATTTTTTCTCGGAAAAAAATAGCCTTTGTCTTGTTCCAGAATATACTGTTTCAACGAAATTTCAACTCGATCCGTTCATACTTGTGTACGTTACGACACGATTGAGCAACAAACATCCAAACATACACAATATTTATAGGATAACTCCGGAAAACGTAGTTCGTACTCAGAAATAGCAAGTCGGTTACTTTTTATCCCGAAATAACACGTAGTTCTTTAGAGAACATAGTCGTTGGAAAGACTTAGTCGTTTTCCAGAAAGAATCGGGAAAGCATTGGTATAATGTCAGATAAAACCCCTAAAACACACTACAAAGACAAATTGGTAATTCCCAAGTGTAGACTACAAAAAACATGTAATTCTTTTATAGGAAACAGTGTTCGCTTCTATAATATCATTCCAGATCAGTTGGCAGGTCTCAATGAAAAGAGGTTTAAAAATATTGTAAAGACCTATTTAATGGATAAAGCTTATTATAATGTTGATGATTTCATTAAAGACAAAAATGTATGGCAAAGGAGTATGTGTGACTGTACTTTAAAATGTTGTATATCAAATATTTTTATTGCTGTTTGACAAAGCCTTTTTTTTATAGCTGAATTCATTGGACAAGGCCTCTTTACAGCCGCTTAATGATAAATATTTGATAAATATTGTCACTGTTGTTTATGTATTTAAACAGTGTTTTTTAATATAATTGACGTTACCAAGTTTTCTTTGGAAAATAATGGTTCGAAGAAATAAATTGAATTGAATTGACTGAGCATATTTATTTGGTTGAAATTTGAAACACAGATAGTTTATAGTCTCATATGCTACTTACCTATCATCGTGGAAAAAAGCATAGCAAAACAAATAAGTAGGTATGAAAATGTATAAGTCAACAAAGGTGAAAGAATTTTTGAAATCGGTTCAGATAATCCTAAGAATATCGCGTTCAAACAAAAAACCTCTTCAGCTACCTGCTACGCCACCTTTCGAAAATTGGTCGTACCAACTCAGATTGAGAAAAAAAATGGCATTGGCGCTATTCTTAAACACAAACATGTCACGTCAATGTAAGGTACGAAAGCTCTCAAAAGGAATATTTTTCCCATTTTTTTTTTCTCCGCTCCTATTGATAGTAGCGTTTTGTTCTTGTTGTTGTGTTTGACGAAGCATATAGCCTTCGTCGATAAATCGACTATCCAATAGAAAAATAACCTTTCCAGTAGTTTCCGAGATCCTAGCGTTCAAACAAAAACAAAAAAATTGCAATAACGCAATTTCAGTATTTTTGTATGCACAATATCCAATCATTATTGTACCATCATTCATAATCGTCTTAATAAAGTGTCACATCACTTTGACGTTTCATTCGTTGATACTCGTCGCAATATTTTTATGGCCGAATAATATTTACGGGGTCACTTCAGATCACAGACCAGGTAGAGAGACTTCAGATGTAAAATAAAATATGGAAATAAACTATTTACAAACCTGAAACGTGACGCTGAAACTGGTGTTCTTTACTGCTGTGTCACTGTGTTTGTTGTATTCAATATAAGACGTTCCATTTCAATGTATTTTATTTATTTTGTCACACTTCTTCACATTTTCTTACCCTATACCTTTCATGCACCATTAAAGTCGGCTTACTCTTTCATACTTAGATACAGTTGTCTCGCATCTATGCTTCTATTTCATACTAACACGTAATATTCACAAGCTACCTATATTTTTCCACTTTTCTTTATAGGTTTATTCAGATATTGAAGTTTTCATGTCTGCCATACGATTTTTTAACCATTATTATACCTATTAAGTATACTTATGAATATCAAATAATAGTTATAAAATCCATTTAACTCTTATGTTTGCGCGATTTATTTCGATCTAAATGCTTGATTTCGATCTAAATATATATGTACATGATTTATCGATATATATACCTATATTACGAATATATGTATATTCTGTTGGCGGCCCCAGTGCACGTGACGTACCTACCACCGTTTGCTCACAAGATGTCATTACTCCCTGTATAATATGAAGGCTTGCCAACTAAAACGACAATGTAAAATCGCGTCGTGGATAATACTAGTAACCAACACATGTATATATCTTTTTTTATCAGGTCTCTGAGCTGCCATAGTATATCTTTTACATCCGATTTCTTTGCATATCTATAATAGTCATAGTATTGATTCATAACAATTTATGTTACATGTCACACATAAAAAAATAACAATATAACGAGTACGAAAATGCCTCGGCATACCCGAGGATTAATTACACTTATCATAGAACATTATTAACACAATAATATAATATAATACGCATAATACCTATGTTTAATATTAATATAAAATGTCAGATCAAAATAAAGGTGTTGTTCGCTTTTGTATAAATTGCAGTAAGATCAGGACACCGACGACTGTACTAACTGCACGTTCAGCAAGTTCTCGCGTTTTCAATTACATCGCACTTATTCAACTACTCCAGAGCATAATAATAACAACAAATAATACAACATGTCGCATTTAAATAAATAAGTACGAGTATTATGTCGCCGGCTGGACGCGGTTTCGTGTGGCGCTGTCTTATCGAAGTCGTAAAGGGGCGTGGCTTAATTTTGAATTCGTAAAAATAGTAGGTAATTGTAATCTTCAATAATAACGTTTTATTCATGGTTGACTATTAGTTGATATGTTAGCCTATCGCGCGTCGAAGCTCTTGAAAATCAATTAATTTTTCTATCACAAAAATAAAATCAAATTGATGTAGGAAATAATAGTATTATATCTAATTTATTTGTATGATATGCCACTTTTTTACCGAATTTAAAAAAGGAGGTTTTCAATTCGGGTGGTTGTTTTTTTATGTGTAGCGATAACTCTGCCAATTGTGAATCAATTTTGATTTTTTAATTTGTTGATCATAGTTCAGAAGAGCTCTCTTAATTTTTATCCAAATCAGTGTTGAAGTTTTGGAAGTATCAACAAAAACTAAAATTTACTTAACCTTATCTGGACGATGCGATGTATACTGGACGATGTGATAACTTCTTATGAAATTTGCTCAAGTGTCTGATTTTTTATTGTAAATTGAAGTTGGTTTTAATTTATTCATAAAAAAAATACATTATTACTTTTACTACGGCTTGACACAATAAGAGGGCTGCTATAAGTGAATACATATTTATGTATTTCCAAGTGTTTGTGATTATCTATATTTGCAATAATCCGCTATCATGGCTCCAAAACAGATGATTTGTATTGTTTGTTTTGTTAAAAGCAGACTTGGACGTACGTGTTAAGCATGCCAAGTCTGCCAAAAGAATGTGTAAAAAATGTATAAGGCTAAAAATTTGGTTTTATATATACTTATTACCCATAAAACCCGTGCGAATCCGGGGCGGGCTGCTAGTATGTATATGAAACTCTCGTGTCACAGTTTCGTGTCTTGTCGTGTTGTTTCTATGAAATTTTGTACGTGCTTTTGATAGGCATGAGAATCGGTCGTAAGCTATTTTTCATATCTAAGGTAATATGAGTAAAGATGAGCAAACATTTTTTATTTATTTTTTGGACGTTAAAAACTACATACAGCTTTAAATGTTTACTTTTTTAGCACTTACTCCCACATTTGACTGGCCTCGTGGCTTAGTTGGTCTTAGCTCTGCCTGCGAAGGCGAGGGTCGTGGGTTCGATTCCCACCCAGTGCAAATATTTGTGTGATGAATTCAAATGTTTGCACTGTGTCTGGGTGTTGCTATGTTTATTAAGTAGGTACCTATGTATTTAAAACTATATAAGTATTATATAACCTATCTAGGCATCATACAAGCTCTGCTTAGTTTGGGGTCAGATGATGTTGTGTGTGAATTGTGCATAAATATTTAAATTTATTTATTTTAAATGGCGAAATTAGTATTGTTGATTTATGTGGCAAATTTGTTTATGATTATTTTTATTCGGTAGGTCTGAGGACAGATTGTGAACTATTGGAATACTCCTAAGTGCTAAGATCCACATCAAATATTAAAATTTTCCATACAAAATGTTACTACACGTGAAAGTTCCCATATTTGGCCGTCGCGTCGGTAGCGTTAATCGCCATCGAAATTAAATTAAACAAGAACATATTTTTTTTATTTCATCCAAATAAATCAATGGATCAAATCCATATGATTCAATGGAATCCTCCCAAAATTCAGGCGCACGGAATTATGATTTCGTTAGGAAGAGTGAGCTCACTCTTTCCGTTTTAGTCGATTCTAGGAAGCGGTGAATGCCGGACGTTTACCTATATCTATCCCTATTCGTTGTCAACAACTAAATCCGCAACATACCTCGCCGCTAGCCAAGTCAAGTAGATTGGTAGTTGTAAACCACTAACGCTACACACAGAGAAGCAATTTATCAACAATTTCAAGGTGCTCAGGGCAATCCATTGATTTATATCGATGTTTGATTTACCCCCGACTATCTCGGACTTGTAATTTGTACAATATTCTGCTAGTCAAGCTCATTTCATTTGATACAATACAATACAATACAATACAAAACACTTTATTGGCACCATAAACAAAGTTGACAACAAGTAACACATATAACAAAACAAAATGGGCACAAAAGGCGATCTTATCGCTAAAAGCGATCTCTTCCAGATAACCTTTTATTGTTATATTGATACCCATATTGAGGGAGTAGGTAGTGGAATAAGAAATGTTCGGCATTTTGTGGAGCCGGCCATCTTGGATTTAAAATTTGTCATAGTGTATATTTAGTATTCTTTCTACTAGTTAAACCCTTTCATTTGATTCCCATATTGAGGTAGTGATCCATTTGATCAAGTCTCAAGTCATCATTGTGGAAATCATTGGCGGAGGCCTATGTCCAGCAGTGGACGTCTGCAGACATTTTTGAGACAACAGTTTACAATGTCGTTTATATAAGGTGTAAATAGTGCCCCCCGCCAAGAGTGCTCAAAACATAGAGCATTGCTGACGCACAAGTCTACTTTAACAAACTGTTTACGGTCATTCAAGCAGCTGTCTAACCAGTTTAAGGCTGTACCTGTAATTCCCATGAGCTTTTCTGTTTTTTTTTTTAATAAACAGTGACGAGACGAGCAGGACATGTGCCTGATGGTAAGCAACATGCCTGCCACATAACAGCACAGTGACACCCAGCTATTGGAACATGAAGAGTCCAAATTATTACCTAGCATTGCACTGCGCTCGTCACCCAGAGATCTAAGTTGTTATATCTCTAAGCCCTGTAATTTCTCTGGAAACATTGCCCTTCAAACCGGAACACAGTAATGTTTGCACATTACTGCTTGGCGGTAAAATAATTGGCAAAGGTGTGGTACTTCCCCAGGTGGACTCTGCTAAGAGTCCTACCACTACAAATCTTCATCTTTTTAAGCAGTAGACCCTCGAGATACTGTCAAATGCGCCAAAATGGTCCATTATCTCTTGCTTTTGGCCATTTTGGAGCTACCTTGGTTGAAATTGAGGATCTTTGATGGATGCTAAGGAAATTTAGCAAAATGAACCGTTGGTGCCCAAAATAGATGAATATCTTAAACAGGTGCCAAATAGAGTACAGGCCCGTGAACAAAATTTACGGGTCAAATGAACCACCAGGAGACCTATGTAGGATGATAGAAGGGTATAAAGTAATAAGATTCAGCACTATGCCGTCACTTGTAAGCTGTCCAACTGAGTGCAGTTGAAGAGGGCGGGTTGCAATCCTCGATAATTTCTCCTTGTCGCATTATTTTGGTACGGCGTTGCGGAATATTAATCATGCGACAAGGAGAAATGGTAGAGGGTTGCAACACCCCCCCCCCCCTCTTCAATTTTCATTTTACCCGTAAATTTTGTTCACGGGCCTGTAGTCTAACATAAATAAATTAGGTAAAATAGGCTGAGGCAGAGAATAGCTATCGCTATTCAGCGAGGCAACGCAGCCAGTGTTTTGGGCACATTTGCACCAGGAACGATTCAGGATGGGTTATTTAGTTAATGACTTTGTGGACCTGTGTTTCAATATTTAAAGTAATTTTTAATTGTATTATTTAATTAGGTAATTTTCGCACATCAAAGTTTTGTCAAATCATAATAAAATTGTTGATGTGAGTTTTGTGTTACGCTGTGATAACAGGTGGGTGAAATCTCATTACATTTTTATTTATTTTTTCAAATAAAGAGTGACGAGACGAGCAGTACATGTGCATGATGGTAAGCAACAGGCCTGCCACATAACAGCACAGTGACACGCAGCTATTGGAACATGAAGAGTCCAAATCATTACCTAGCACTGCACTGCACTCGTCACCCAGAGATCTAAGATGTTATATCTCTAAGCCCTATAATTTCTCTGGAAACATTGCCCTTCAAACCGGAGCACAGTAGCATTTGCACACCACTGCTTGGCGGTAGAATAACTGGCAAAGGTGTGTTACTTCCCCAGGCGGACTCTGCCAAGAGTCCTACCACTACATAGACACACTTGGGTTTTAACAGGTTGAGAAGTTGTTGTCGTTTTCTCTATTGAGTCACAAATCGAAGTTAGTGGATGCCACATTGTATTTGTAATCATCGTATGCAATAAGTATCAATAAACACACAGAGGGAACACAGCGGAAACTTCGCAATATTGGGGTCAATAGTCAAAACATGACTTGTCCAGTATAACCTGGTCCTACAACTTGCCAGTATTCCACGTAGCTATGGACCTATTTATACCGGTATTTGCTTGCTAGTTGTTGGTTTTCGCGAGAATTAAAATGTTCTTAACTGTGTACCTACAACATGGTATTAGTGGGTTTTTTACTACTACTTACATTTCGTTACCACCGCTACTAACATTTGCTATTGATGTTTATTAGTAAAAGGAGAATGTCATTAAATAATAGCATAAAGCTTCCCACAGTAGAACAAATACATCAGTTTCCAAAATAAGCGAAATTGGAATGCTTTTCCTGAGTGGACATTTCTTAATAGATATAATCTGGATGTTTTCAAGTGTAGTACAAATCGATTTATTCTAGGCAAGCGCGGTCCATCATGGAACGCAACGTCGCCGTCGCTTAACATCATAGTCTAGTCAACAAGTTTAAAAAACGTGCTAAATAGAAATAAAGCTCCTAGAAACATGTGTAATACCTCATTCGATTCAGAATGACGTCTAGAAAAAATGGATTTAAGGGTTTCTTAAGCACATAAAAATTGCGATAGTTATTAACAAAATAAGATTACGAAAAGAAGTTATTCCTTAATAATTTCTTAACTAATGATACTTAAGAAATTTTGAAAGATGATACTTAAGAAATTTTGAAAGAGAGAAAGAATAGAAGAAAGAGAAAAGTCATTATTTCACCTATGCAACAAGATGATAATAGTTATTTGTTGTACAAGAGTGCAAAGTGGCTTTTTAACCGCGTGCTCAATTTTGATGACCGAGCAAGCGAAGGATTCTAAAGTTGAATCACGAGCGTAGCGAGGGATTCAAAAGGGCACAAGGTGAAAAATTTTTGCACTCGAGTGCAACACGTAATTTTTCATCCCTAACCTTAGCGAGGAAATTATTAAACGCTTTGCGCATTTTCAGTTTCAGACAATTCTGTTGGCGTCAAATAAACTTCTTAGTCGCTAGAATCACTTATTATTATGGTATTTCGGTTTTTCACTTGTACTCAATTTTACTGTTGTTAACCTAAGTTTTAAACTTTAACTTAATTTAGCCATGTTTAAACAATAACAATACGACGTGAAAATACGGGGAATTGACCGATTGAGGTAAGAGTTTCATATGTGTACATGAAAAAGAGCCCGCCCAAATGCATTAAATTATAGTAGCGCTAAATTTGCATCATGATACATTTTAAAGGAAAAATAATTGACAGTGATAGGCACTGCCGATAGAAGTGGTAACTTATAACTCAACATAAATTTGATTGCTTACTTTGGAAACTACGCGTGTGAAAGCGGAGGACGTGGCTATGAGAATGGTCATCTAAAAATGCTGACGCATTTTTAAATGGCCGATGGGAAAGGCTGAGGCATTACTAGATGGCCAATGCGGAGCTCTACTTTCAGCGTTAAAAAAAGTGTATAAATAATAACATAGAGTTCTAAAAGTTCAGATTTTATATTGCAAATTTCCTGTTCTTTTAGGATTTTCTTTCAAAATTTCTTAAGTATCATTAGTTATGAAATTATTAAGGAATAACTAAATACCTTTTTATTGTTATCTTATTTTGTTAATAGCTATCGCAATTTTTATAAACCCTTATAAAATATTTTTTCTAGACGTCATTCCGAATCGAATGAGGTATCGCACATGTTTCTAGGAGCTTTATTTCTATTTAGTACGTTATTGAACTTGTTGACTAGACTATAAGGTGAGATGTAGGTCAAGTGTTAAGTAATATCGATAAAAATAAGATTTATAACCCAGGCCTGCCTGATGTCAAGGGCAAAAATATGTTTTCAAATCTGACTAGAAGGCCCAAAATACAAAACTGACAGAAAATTCTAATTCCAGCCGATAACCACAAAAATAAACTATTATAAAGTCTATAATATATTAATCATTCACATAATCACATAACCTTTAGGGGTGTCTAACAGTACCGGTCACAAAAGTGCCCATTATGCTGGCAGCATTACCCCGCTGAATAGCGATGGGCAATTTTTGTGCCAAGTACAATCCGGAGCGGGAGTCACCGCCATTTATCCTCATTCAATGTTCTAACTCGTTAACTAGCTCCCTCGCTTCAGTGCGCCAACTTAGTCCAGTCGGGGCAGACATTTAAATAGAACAAATTCCAGGGAGCTATTTTTTTAAACGTCTGGGAGGGTGGTTGGAAGTATTAATCTCGATTTTCTAACTAATCCCAGTAGAGGGTTCGCCGCCATATTGTTTTAAAGTTTTTGTGAAATACGTCGTTAATTTTCAACTTTAGAGCAAAAATGACCGAGATGGTTAGTGTCATTTTTACGCTAGGATCAATATTTGCAGAGTTATACTATCAAGTTTATCAAAAAAATCGTAATGGGTGGAATTTTATTATCTTCAACTTTGGTTCGCGCACTTTTTTTAACGATCAATATTTTCGGATTTATACTCAAATCGGAGGTGGTATTTCACAAAAACTTTAAAACAATATGGCGGCAAACCCTCTACCGGGATTAGTTAGAAAATCGAGATTTATACCTCCAACCACCCTCCCCGACGTTTAAAAAAAAATCGCTCCCCGGTTTATTTTCTATTTCAGGCTAATTTTATGTCTGCCCCGACTGGACTAACTGCCCAACGTCTCCACTGCGATGGGGACAAAATCATTAGGAGGTTCCTTGGATGCGTACTTTTGCCGCTTGCGGGTCAGCTGCTGGCTTGCGGGTCGAGTGGGCAAGGTTCAGGGCCGTCCCTAAAGTTTATGTGATTGTGTGAATGATTGATTAATTGTTGACTTTATTATTGACGTAAAGTATTTAATGGTGTGGATTCATTAGCGTCCTACGGCGAATATTCGTGTTGGCGCGATTAGTGTGGCCGGGTACATTGTGTTATCGCAATGTATTCGTACCAAGACGATGAAGCATCGGCGGGCTCTTGGTAAACTAGCGCGAGTCATTAGGGATTTGTCGCGGTAATATTCGCTTGACCTACGTCAATTCAAAATCAAAATTCATTTATTTCAGGTAAGGTTCGCCATAAATTATACAATTAATTCAATCAATTTCAAACGTCACAAAAGGAATGTGAAAGACTTAAGTATTGGATAGCTTTACTAACTTTTCTGAATTTCGTATCTTTTTTAACACGCTTTTGTTAGCTTCACTTGTAGGTAACTAACTACGAGTATGTATGTAAGAAAACCTTGGAATCTTAATTTGACCCACTTCCCGGTCTATGATTAGGATTAAATTTTACACACGCTCTGAATTCTGATGACAATACATGACTTGTAAAGGAAACGTCATTACAAATCCAATATAGTGCCCTCCCCAAGATGGCGCGGACTGGCTATTTGAAATCCACCCCCATGATATGGGTATCAAATGAAAGGGATTGCTGTCAGAAATATGAAAAAATAGTTACGTGACTTAAATTCAATATGGCGGACGTCCAAGATGGTGGACAGGCTATTTGAAATGCTTTTGTAATTTTTAGTGCGTGCTAAAAGCGTGTTTTTTCGTTTTTTAAACTATGATTTAAACTATTATTGGTAATTAATGGTGCGACCTTTTGTAGTAGTATTTCAAAGCCAGATGTTGACATACGTAAAAATCCAGGAAATTCCATGCGGCTCTGCGGCTAAGTCAGATAACATACTTTCCATTCCTGTGCTGTACATGAGAAAAATAAAGTGAAATTATAATTATTGGGGAGCGGTGGACTGTAACTAGCTGGTGAATGTAGGAAATGAGAAAGGCGCACAATGATAGTAAAAATATTAAAATTATTTAAAACATTTACAAAATTAAACCAAAACGCTCCTTAACCAAGGTAACTAAAGCAACAACTAAAGTCACAGGAAAAATAGAACATAAAATACAATTGAAAATAGAAAAAGAAAATGTTACAGCCAATCGTCAAAAATTATTATACACTCACGGCTATCTTCTTGCGCCTGCGGTAAGAAGATATTACTTTCCAGAATACTTACATCGTTCGGTTTCTATGAATAGTAGTCAACCATCTCCTCATTCTTCTCTTTTTCATATTATTTCGCAAATGATACTCGTACAATTTTAATAAATGATAGTTTACTGACATATGATGCAAAATCCACTATTTCCTTCATTTTTAGAATTCCGTAAAATGTAAAAACTAAGTACATGTATTCTGTGAACCGCATTAAGATTTGAATAAAAAAAAAGAAAAAAAAGAAAAATTAGGGTTGCCCCCCATACTGAGAACTAAAACTCAAAAAATTTTTTTTCATCAAACCTACACTTGTGGGGTGTCTATCGATAGGTCTTTAAAAATGATGTTAAGGTTTTTAAAATCATTTTCGTCTACACTGAATAATTTGCGCGAGAGACACTTCCAAAGTGGTAAAATGTGTGTCGCCCCCCCCTCTAACTTCTAAAGTAAGAGAATGAAAAATCTAAAAAAATTATATGATGTTCATTACCATGTAAACTACCAACAAAAATTAGTTTGAACTCGATCTGATGAGTAGTTTTTTTTTAGTACGTCATAAATATACACTATTATTGAAACTTCGATCAAAGTTACAACGAACTACAAGAACTATGTGTACTATGTATATTATGTTACTTGCTGCAACGGAACCCTTCATGGGCGAGTCCAACTCGCACTTGGCCACTTTATTAAATTACTGCCTACGTCTCGACGCACAACAATCTGAACAACCCTATCCGGCACAATGCCTTTGATTATTGACTTATCTAGATGACGCGTTACGCTGTAATTGCGACAAAAGTACGAGGCCAGGTTTCAAACGCAAGTTTAACAATTATCTGTCACTGTCCCTACTATTACTTATTATGTCAATGGTATGCGTGCTAAGTGATACAAGCTCCCCAAGTATTTCCTGTTAAAGTGGGTAAACATATATTTCAATTTAGAGAGACCTATAATTCGTTCAATTCAATGTTCAATTCACTTAAATTAGATACATCTCAAGATATTAATGCTATAAAATTAAAACATGACTAATGTAGAGAATGATTTATTCTCTAAATTCCTTTATAAGATTTTTTTTAACAAATAAAGGCGACAAATAAAACAACGGTAACCATATGTTTTGTTTAAATACTTGCAGTGCCTCGCGGCTTTACCTGCTTAGTTTCCGTAATGTTAATGTTTGGATGTTTGTTACTAAATCACGTCGTAACGTCTGAACGGATTGGGCTGACATTTGGAATATAGATTAAAGTCTAGAATAAAATTGAGGATGACGGGAACGGCAACTACGCGGCTAAAAACTTGGGGCAAACTTTTTAAGTTTTTGTTGTTTTGTTTTCTAAATAAGTGCAATAAAGAGTTTATTTATCTATCTATTTTGCCAGAACTATATTTAAAAAAAAATACCCCTGACTACCCCTGACCCTGGATTTGAAATTTGTACAGTATTCTACTAAAATGAAAGGGCTTGATCTTTTGATACCCTTAATGAGGTAGTAGTTTGAAAAAAATATTCGCCATTTTGTGATGGTGGCCATCTTGAAATCCAATCATTTGAAACTTATCATAGATTTTAATATTTTGCGAGTCAAGTCCATTCAGTTGATATCCGTATTGAGGGAGGTTGTGAAAAAAATATTTAGTCCGTCATTTTGTGGCCGCCATCTTGGATTTTAAATTTGTTGTAGTGTATAGTAATTTATTAGTGAAGTCCTTACATTTAATGTCCATATTGAGGGAAGTTATGAAAAAATATTTTGTCCGCCATTTTGTGGCGGCCGCCACGCCACGTTTTGTACAGTGGTTCTTAAACATAACTGAAAATTACATTCAAGAACAGGCAACCCTGTTAATTTGGCGCCAAACGACGCCGTCCTGAGACAAAGTTATATGTATTAAAAATCTATCGTTTACTTCTTTAACTAAATGGTAATGTAAAGGTTACTTACCGACATCAGCTAAAATTTTTAGTTGTTTTCCTTTGTAATTTAAACAGACTTTTATATCGCAAATATTCAAATGTCACAAAACACGTGTTTACCGCGCAACGTCATTGTTGCGACAATTAAACCGACAGGACTAACTTATCTTAACTTAACTTATTTTTTTGATGTTTCTACGCGGAGCGGTCTATCTAGACAAGTAAATAATCAAAGCACAATACATCGCACCAATTTGACATGAATTTTCGCCTGCTTATGTAGACACCAACATCGTCTTAGTCCGAATACGATGTTTTTGTTGCGCCAACACGTTACGAATATTCGCCTCATAGGTCATAGGCCGCAGCATTATAAATTAATATGAAAATAATTAAAATAAAGTATTTCGCACTCTTAAATTAAACACAGCATATTAGCGCAAAGCTTAAGTATTTGTAACAACAAATATTGAGGATATCTTGTGTACTCAAGTAGAGATCATATCCTCGAAAATCCACCCAGATCATAATATGGATTATAATATTAATTTCAACATTCGCAAAAAATAATCACAGACAGCCAGCGAAATCGTGGAAATATTAATAGAATAGAATTGATAGTAGTGGTAGGGCTTTTTGTAGAGCCCACCTGGGGTAGTACCACACTTTTGCCAGTTATTCTGCCACCAAACAGTTAGTAGTGTGCAAACATTACTGTATTCCGGTTTGAAGAGCAATGTTTCCAGAGAAATTACTGGGCTAAGAGATAAAACACCTTATGTCTCCGGGTGACGTGCGCAGCGCAGTGCTAGGCGATGATTTGGAATCTTCATGTTCCAGTAGATGCGTTTCACTGTGCTGTTATGTACCAGGCATGTTGCTTACCATCGGGCACATGTCCTGCTCGTCTTGTCACTCTATAAGTTTCTACTATAAAAAAAATATTTATAACATAATTATTGATTGACATGTAATTCACTCACAAACTTTTAGGTACTTAAATCCAAATATTTTGAGTGTATCTGTACAGACTAATCAATTATTATCATATTTTGTTATATTCATTATATTTAATATTTGAAATGATTAAAATAATTGTATTATTTTATTTTACCACATTAGTAATTATATTGAAGTACAATGTAAGTGCAAAAGTATTTAATAATTAAGTACAAAAATATTAAGTTTTATTTATAATATACCCACTGATCTAAATTTACCAATTCTAAAACTTCATCTAAAGGGGCTGTTATTAAATATTGAGAAGAAATTGATTGGTCCTCAGCGTCAAACTGTGTTTAGGGGTAAGATAATATTATATACTTTATTTTTGTTTTTTTGCTAGAAACCTCGGTTTACAAGAGGATTTCGAGAACACTTTGTGAGGAAATTGAGATGGTCTTCTGACAACAACACTGCTAAACATGCCTCAGCAGCCGTTTTTAGCGTAATACGATAGCGCGTTTTGATGCGTTTTTTTTTTAATAGACTGTGTAACTCAAGAGTAATCATATACCTTTAAACGAGCAATTCTTGTATATATATATATCTAAATATATATATATATATATATATGTATATGAAATGAAATAGTTTATTTCCAGACTTTTACATCCGTTAATAAAATTTAAAAATAACAATACAAACATATCAGCAAAATAATAATAATAGTAGAAAACCGATTTTGATGGAATACGGCTAAGAACACTCTCGATTAATTTACCTTTCAAATTAAAAAAAAAGTCACTTATCATCCGTTCGGGAGCAATTATACCACGTACAGACGCACAGACATGTTTTTAACAACCGACACAAAAACAACGAGGTGTTATAAGTTTGATAACATGTCTGTGCGTCTGTACGTGGTATAATTGCTCCCGAACGGATGATAAGTGACTTTTTTTTTAATTTGAAAGGTAAATTAATCGAGAGTGTTCTTAGGTAAAGTTATATTTGGATCGTTCGCGTATAATTTGATCGATTGACCGCACACATAAATGATCGTTAGCCCGCACACATGTGATCGTTTGACCGAACAACGGAGTGGACGTGGTTAATAAGGAACATTTTTATGACGTTACAAAAACAGCAAGACTAAACTTGACGTGGTCCTCAATTCCATAAACCGGCTAACTAAATCGGCTATCGCTTTGCTAATGCTGTCTCTATCATTTCAAGCGAAAAGAAAACAGAGAGAAACATCAAAACGATGTCATTTTTCGTTCGGCGGTAGACCCCCGGGTCGATGGGTGTCGATGTGTCTATCCTTGAACCACCCTACCAAAACGGTTATTTATTTGCTTTACCTCTTGATATTTAAAAAATACCAAGTGCAAGAGAGAAACAACAAAATCAAAACATTTCAGTTGCGTCTAATGAGACCTCGTTCTTATCGTCTATCTTATGCCGTACATACGTAGTAAAATTAATTGTTACTTTGTAGATAGCAAAATAGCACAATTAATTAAACTTAGTTTGAATACTTACAAATATTACTTAACACTAAATATTTTAGTAACTCGATTTTTGCAAATGATATCATGGTCAGCACCGTTCACTTAATCGATCTAATATGTGAAGGTCATAGGTTTGATAAAAAAATAAAGAGGCCAAGTGCGAGTTGGACTCGCCCATGAAGGGTTCCGTTGCAGCAAGTAACATAATATACATATTACACATAATTCTTGTAGTTCGTTGTAACTTTGATCGAAGTTTCAATAATAGTGTATTTATGACGTACTAAAAAAAAACTACTCATCAGATCGAGTTCAAACTAATTTTCGTTGGTAGTTTATATGGTAATGTACATCATATATTTTTTTTAGATTTTTCATTCTGTTACTTTAGAAGTTAGAGGGGGGGGGGACACACATTTTCTCCCTTTGGAAGTGTCTCTCGCGCAAATTATTCAGTGTAGACGAAAATGATTTTAGAAACCTCAACATCATTTTTAAAGACCTATCGATAGACACCTAACACGTGTAGGTTTGATGAAAAAAAAATGTTGAGTTTCAGTTCTCAGTATGGGGGGCAACCCTAATTATTCTTTTTTTTATTTTTTTTTGTTCAAATCTTAATGCGGTTCACAGAATACATCTACTTACCGAGTTTCAACAGTGTAGTTCTCATAGTTTCGGCAAAAAGTGGCTGTGACATACGGACGGACAGACAGACAGACAGACATGACGAATCTATAAGGGTTCCGTTTTTACGTTTTACGGAACCCTAAAAATTAGTTTAAGTTATAAATATGGGGCACCCCTAAAAATTTATGTTAATTTTTAAATTTTTGTACAAAAATCAGAATGCGATTTACAGAATACATCTATTTACCAAGTTTCAACTGTATAGCTTTTATAGTTTCGGAATAAAATGGCTGTGACATACGGACGGACAGACAGAAAGACAGACAGACATAAAGTATCTATAAGGGTTCCGTTTTTACGTTTTACGGAACCCGAAAAACCTCGACACAATTGAAATCTTCGATAGCAAAATGTATCAAGTCAAGGAGATGATACTTTGGTACGCTGATAATAATTAAATGCACTTATGTACCTACATTTTGTTGAGTTAAATGCACTTAAACTATTTCTTGGTTGCTTCTATATTGTTCTAGATTGTTGTTGATTTTGAGATATAGGTAGATAATTGTATTTTGTTTTAGTTATGTTTCCTTCTTATAATCTTTTCTTTACGTAATTTATTTTTATTTTAATTTTTAAATAAAGAGTGACTAGACGTGCAGGACATGTGTCTGATGGTAAACAACATGCCTGCCACATGACAGCACAATGACGCGCAGCTATTGGAACATGAAGAGTCCAAATCATTACCTAGCACTGCACTGCGCTCGTCACCCAGAGATCTAAGATGTTATATCTCTAAGTCCTGTAATTTCTCTGGAAACATTGCCCTTCAAACCGGAACACAGTAATGTTTGCACATTACTGCTTGGCGGTAAAATAACTAGCAAAGGTGTGGTATTTCGCCAGGCGGACACTGCTAAGAGTCCTACCACTACAATTAGAGGTAATAATATGTATTTTATTTATAGACTGCTTGTATAGGCATTGTTCTAGTTACGATGAGTGTGTTTGCTTTGTATAGGTAACTGTTTAGATTTTAGCACTTCACAGTCATTATGCTTATTAACTGTTTTGATTAAATAATAAAAATAAATAAATATTAGTGGACATTTCACACACAACACCAACTGACCCCAAATTAATCAAAGCTTGTACTATGACGGCCAGATAGCTGATATGATACTTAAATAGTTATAAATACATACTTACTATACACAGAAACACACATTAGGTAAAAATATTATTTGAACTCATCACACAAATTTTTGCACTGGGTGGGAATCGAACCCACGACCCTCTGAACAGCATCCAAAGTTACTACCCACTAAGCCACGAGGCCAGCCAGATTGTACAATGACTAATCTGGTCTATAATCCTCATACAATAAATTGCTATAATTTAAAAAGATAAATAAATAAATAAATATTGGTGGACAATTCACACACAACACCATCTGACCCCAAACTAAGCAAAGCTTGTATGATGGCGGCCAGATAGCTGATATAATACTTATAAAGTTTGATACCTATAGATGTCTGTGAATTTGTGTTAAAAATATTTAAAACAATCTTACCTTTTCCTTGATCATCAGATTGCTGGTCCTGTAGTCTCCATGTACCAGAACAGCCCTATCTTTGGGTGTCATGTACTTAACATACCCTTCCGAACCTACCAAAACTTTTTTTACCCTTGCTTTTAATTCCTCCTTTAGCAACTGGACTGCGCCTCCTATGATCTTCGACCAATTATCTATCGACGCAGTTTCTGAAGTACGGGCTGGAGCCTCGTATTTAAGCAATTTAGTTTTCGCGGCAAATTCTTCCGGATAATCTCGTTCAAATGCAAACGATAAGGCGTGGAATTCTGCAAGTTTAGAGACTGCTGCTGATGCGAAACGCCAATCAATAAGATCGTGGCGTGACGGAGCTCTGTACCCCTCAGCAGACAAGTCGTCCATTAGAATAGTTTCTTTACCGACGTCCCGTAGCATAGCGTATACCTTGGGGAAGCGGAACCTTGCACCATGTTTGGTCAAAATCTCAGTGTAGATTTTAAGAAGATCGTTATAAACGATCTGTTCCGTGTTATACAATTTATCTGCATGCATTACTACTCGCATCTTCTCGCTAATGCTTGCTACTTTGGAGAACAGGTTTAGGCCGGAGAGGGTGGCGGTGAAGAGAGTGGAGGTGTAGTTGGCTCCTCCACTGTGGAGGGCCCGTATATCTGGTGTGTCGGGGAGGCCACGCTCGGCCGCCACTTGCGAGATTAGACCCCGAACCACGGTTTCCGCGTCAACCATGGCGAGAGACGCGACGAGTACTGCGCACTGCCAGCCACGCCACGCTATTGCAATCTAATGCAATTCCTGATACTATTCTAAATTCGTGATTGAGCCACTTGCAAATAAAACATATTGTCTAAGATAAAATACAAATATTTACCATTAATGGCGGTAATAGTCATCAAGTATTAAAGTAAAATTACTCACATAAGTTTATTTGCCATAAAATTATAACAATTAAACATTTTCAAAAGACAGATTTACAAGAGATTAAGCAATTTTGAAAAATCTATTATTACAATATATAACAAATTTGTATAACAAAAAAAACAATGTTTCACTCCTCCGGGAACACCCACTCGGGCGGCACTTTCCACGGCTTAAGACGCACGCTACGCGCCTATTCCCATTTGTGATTACTTTGTCCATAGTAAGTATCCTTAGTATGATGATGAAATTGGGTCGTAAGTTCATAGGTCGTCCATGAACTTTTGAGTAACAGCGACACAATGATAAAATTGCTTTATTATTGGTATCTATTGACCTGTTACACCACTGACCGAACCGCGCGAACCATAGCGCTGTGAAGTTGGCAACCAAAAGTTTCTACTATATTATCTGACCAAATTAAAATACAATTTTTTGTAAAGTTTTGCTTACAGAGTAAGAAGATCCCAGGGCCGCCAGACGTCACGTATTTTCTCATGAATAAAATGTGGACGATTGAGTAGAGTTAGTACGTACTAAGAACATAAATATGCTTACTCGCTAACTTGCTTAGACGGCCAATTTTGAGATTTGGGGTAATGAAGGTACATACAAACATTACTTACTTCACGTATTTTCTAATAAGTGATTTTCACGTATGTTGTAGGCAATATCCTTAAAAATAAGGCCCCATTACTCCCAGACACTTTCCGTCGGCCGTTTTGCTTAACACACGTTTTAAAACTCCATATAAATAACTTAACTTCACTTAAATTCTCATACTCCATTTATCAACATGTTCGTCAGACAACTATTTTAAAGCTTTTTCTAATTAGACAGACCAATCTAAGGGGCCAATCATCCCCTTTCATTGGGTTTTTTCATTGGTTTTATTGATTAATCTATTATTTCAAGAGTTATCAGCCGCGATAGAAAAACCGGATCATTAAATGGGTCACAAAACGTAAACGGTGAATTTTGCAGAAAAGTTTGCAAGTGACATAAGATGCAAAATTGCATTTTCTATAATATTAATTTCAATAGCTTTTGCCTTAAAGTGCAGAGTTTCCGAGGTATCGGCCAAAAACATTTTTTCAAGATTGCGCTTGAAGCTCAACCTGAATCTGTCAGTATTTTGTGATTTTATGCTAAGTTAGTGATCTTACACTTCATGAAAAGGAAATTTGGATAGATGGATTGATGGATGGATGGATTTATTGCAAAGTTGACCAAAAAAAACGTCTATTTTTACTGGCCTAAAAATATTATGCTTGTCTGTGCCTTAATTAATCGTTTTAGTTAACAAGTAGGTATACCAAATTTCAGGAGCAGGTTAAAGAAACGTTAAGGCTGAGACTCCACCAAAGCGGAGATGTGCGGAGATGTCTGAAGCGGAGACGAGAAGAGATTTTTCAGTTCACGTGACTCCAACGAAGCTGTGGGAGATGCGTACTGCCGCGGAGGCGTGTGAGGAGATGTGAGAGGCTAGCGTTGCGGGTTGTGGGTGCGCGAGGCGTTGAGAGCTCGTCTCCGCTGCGCGGCGGCGAGGCACAGCTCACATCTCCGCTTGCATCGCGCCATACAAATATACTACATCTCCACTTAGCGGTCTCCACTAAAGCTGAGCGGAGACGAGATGTGTGAATAGCGAAATTCTATTGGTTATTAAAAATCATCTCGCCTCCGCTCGCATATCTCCGCTTTGGTGGAGTCTCAGCCTTAATGACGATCCTCTTGGATGACTAATGAAATAAAATATATTAGATTTCTATCGAATTATGCGAAAAACAATGACACTAATCAAACGTTTTACGAATACATTAAATATTGTTTATGAAAATCTATTAAGGACCACTAAATGTAATTACTTTTCGAATTAACTGCAAAAATCCGACAAAAACTATGCGGAAAATAGTTAAGAAACAAACAGGCAAACAAAAATTGTGTAATTTGGACTTCACGGACGTCGTCAGGGATTCCGTGGTTGATCAGATTCTTAATAAAAATGGATTTGGCACGGCATGCGGCGCACCGCGCGCCGACCAGCACCGGGCGGGGGCTGCGCTCCGCGCGAAAGGCGCGCGCGCCGATCGCTCGCTGCGGCTACGCAGCTTCACAGCGGACGAGGTGCAAGAAATGATCACCAAACGGATACCGGCTAAACCATCAAAGGACGCGTATGGATTGTCTATGGAATTGTTGAACATGACGCCTAAATCCATGCCGCATGTGTTGGCCGATTTATTTAACATATATGCATCCGAAAGGGACCGTTTCCAAAAATACTGAAAATGCGTAAAATCCCTCCAATTTTTAAAGTGAAAGGTTATCGCCAAATTATAAACAACTACCGACCCGTATCGATTATTCCAGCAATCGCGAAGGTGCTGGAGAATGAATGGTTTAAGCGCGCGGTTGATAGCACAGTTGTCGGAAATCTAGGCGATGTCCGACAAACAGGCAGCATTTGATGTCGCAGACCACGAAATATTAAGCCTGAAGCTGGCCCATGATGGTGTTCGCGGATAAACACTAGCTCTATTGGCTGACCTTCTCCGGGATAGGTCCCAAGTCGTGGTTGGCGATGGTGGATGCTGAGATCGGACCCCCTGACCACCACAATGGGCGTAGCTCAGGGCTCGGCAGAGTCCAACATTTTATTTTCCCTCCTACTAAATGACCTACCCGCAGCAAGCTGATTACCAATAACCATGTTTAAGTATTAAATCAGTAATTTGGCTCCTAAAATACAAACATTACTAAGTTTGGGGTCAGATGGTGTTGTGTTTTAAATGTCTACCCATATTTATTTAACTACCCAGTTGATCTACTGGCAAGTAGTAATACGCAAATATTGTTTGTTTTGATTTAAAGGACAACATTGCTGCAAAAAAAAAATTACAGTATATAGAGATATACCATCTTTTAGGACGGAACGGTATCTGCAGGACGACCGCAGCACAATTCTAGGTAATGATTTGGAATTTTCATGTTCCAATAGCCGCGTGATAAGATGATGGGCAAATGATGCTTAACATCATTGTCATGGTTCAGCATTACGGTCAACCTGAAGGCCTTAGGCAGAAGGTAGGTTACCTAAAGATCTCAATTTCCGATTTTATGCTATTTGTGCCCTGAAGATTTTTTTGATCATTTTTATACTAAAAAAAAATCTCGAATTAGTAGTGGCAATTGTTCCTAAACGTATAAAATAATGTCAAATACATATCATCCGATACTTACATCGTTTTTATATTACATTTTAACAGGATTAGCAATAAAAATTAACAAATCAAAACATTTGTCGATTAGCAGTGAGCTCCAAACTTAGTTCGAGACTTGTATCTTGGAGCTCGAGTGCGAAATTTCGAACAATAAGTTGTTTCCGTTCAATTACACAATTGTCCATCATAAAAATTTAACATTTTATAACAGTTATAATGAAACAAAAAAAGAAAGAGAACACAAAAAGTCAAACAATAGATTCGTCATAACAGATATTGAAACAAGAATATAATAAAAACGTGTCTGACAAACTGAGTCATCCACTCTTTATGATCTATTTACTATAAATACAGCTTCTAAGTTCTTCAGTGCCGGCATACGTAAGAGTTTGTAAACAGTCTTTTAATTTCTTTTTACGTTCCAATTTCAGCAAGTGTTCGCCGTCTCGCAGCCACCTCGACACGTTGTTGTAGGTGCAGACAAGCGAGTACGACGGCGCACACCTAGCAAGGGATGACCTGGCGCAAGGCAGAGGCAACAAGCAAGAGCCCTAGTGGAGCGCTTAGACAATAACGTCAAGTAATCTTCGCGGCATCTCAAGAAAAAGTGAATCCTCATAACAGCGTTGAAAAGTGAAAACAGAATGTCCCTTGACATCTCCCAAGTATTTTGAAGTGAAAACTTCTTTTGGCGCGCAGGCGCGCTTTTAGACAGATTTTTCGTGGGGTGTGAATTGAATTCTGGCGTCACGCTCGGGTATGATAAGAAACCTTCGGGTAAACTCGGGGCCACGGCCATTGGCCATCTAGAAATGCGTCAGCCAATGGGAAATGCTGAAAGGGCGTGGCCCAACCATCACGGCATGACCATCTAGAAATGCGTGAGCCAATGGGAAA
The DNA here is from genome assembly GCA_963693475.1 of Ectropis crepuscularia. Lineage (NCBI taxonomy): Eukaryota > Metazoa > Arthropoda > Insecta > Lepidoptera > Geometridae > Ectropis > Ectropis crepuscularia. The sequence goes on from OY856338.1 coordinate 35,719,732, forward strand.
TGCTAACGCATTTCTAGATGGCCATGCCATGGTGGTCAGGCCACGCCTTTCGGTACACCCGTGTAGTTTCCAAAGTAAGCTATCAAATTTAGAGTTATAAGTTTTCACTTCTATCGGCAGTTCCTATGACTGCCAATTTTTTAATTAGGGCCCAATGTGCTCTCTCAACTCTTATAAAATATGTCCTTCCAGCGCATCCCCATATCGAAATACAGTATTAGATTACTGATTAACATAACGCAACGTAGATGTTCTTAAGGAGTGTATGTGGAGTGGTATAGGTGCACAGTCCTTCAGGTTTTTCATTACATGTATCATTTTACGAACGCATGACGAAGTTTCGATTATAAGCTGTTTAAACGAATGGTTCTCGTCAATAATTACTCCTAGGTATCGGATACTCTGTACTCCCTCAATGATGCTACATGAGCAAGGCGAGAATCAAGATTGGGAAACTGTAGAGCAACAATGGATTTTCAAACATAATATGTGAGAGGGTGGACGAGAAACCGAGGTTTTATTAAGAGTGATGTATTTGGACTTCCCCGGATTTAGAATGAGCAAATTGTTATTTAAAGTATCGGCCAGGACCGCCAGATTAGTTTCGGCAAGCCGAAAAACCATGACTCGCTGTTGAAGACGATCGCGGTGTCATTGGCGTAGGTGATAATATCAGCACTGGGAAGCTTACTGTTTACGATTTCATTAATGTAGAGCAAGAACAAGGTCAGACCGAGCAAACTTCCTTGTTGAATTCAATAGTTAACTGGAAAATCGTCACTGGAGTAGTTACCGACTTTGACAAATCCTGAGCGACGCCTCTGACACCGGATGCTTCCAGCTTTTTCAGTAGCAAACCAGGGGACAAGGTGTCGAAAACTTTGGCGGCGTCTAAAAACACGGCAATACATCTCGCTCCTCCGTCTACGTAAGAGGATACCAAGTTTACCAAGAGAGAAACCGCGTCCTCCGTTGATTTACCTTGTCTAAAACCAAATTGCCTCTCAGAAATTAGGTTTTGTTGCTTTATAAATTTTGTGAGCCGTGTGTTAACAATCTTCTCAAGGATTTGTAAGGATTTCTAAATAATGCTAAGTAGAGTGATAGGTCTATAATTGTCTGGAGAAGATGTAGAGCCGCTCTTACGTATAGGAGATACCGACGCAACTTTCCAACAGTCTGGAAAACCCCCGGTTTCCAGGCTTAAATTAAATATATTATGAATGTAATGGAGTGACAAAAGAATAAAGTGTCGTTTTTAATCATTTTGACGGGATGGAGTCTGGCCCAGGAGCACTGTCGGTTTTTAGGCCAACCATAATGCAAGCTATTTCATCCAGATCCGTGAGATATAAAACAGGGACTGGTGCAATAGGTAGACGGCAAATTAAGGCGCAATTCGCCGGACGCAGACGGGCGCGGGTGACTCCGTATTGTCGGATTTAAGCCGGTTAATAATGCAAAGTGACAGACCCAACTCGCTTTTGTCTCTTCGGAAATGCTCCAAATGTCAGTCAAGTTCACACAGATACCGTGAAAAATGATAGGGCATTTCGAGCATTTAACTAGTTGTACCGATCTAACGGGTTTTTTGCAAACAGTGCAGAAATTAGCCGTAAATTTGTCGGGTAGTATGGGCATTGTGCGAGAATGAAATACGAGTAGATTCTACCTGATATCAAAAAATATAAGTGAAGCTCACCGCGCGCAACGTAGCAGACAGATGCGTAGCACGTCGCCGGAACGTAGACTCGGTGATCGTAGTCTCAGAACCAGTCTTCCGTAGGCCCGAAAGTGAGACAGATTTATTAATTAGAACAGAGGCCGTCTCTTTCTCCCGAGGTGAAGAGGGGCTTACCTCGGCAACGGCTCGCTCAGCCTGAGTGCATCGCAGAAAACCTACTCAGGCAACGTATTCCACAGCCATAAGTTCATAATCTTACTTTAAAACTAATACTTCATCACAAAAGTAGAGTCAAATCTGTTCATTCGTGTCTTTGGAACATCAACCATGAAACAACGTCGCTTTTTCGAGCTACGAGCATTCCGATAGATTACTATTTAATCAAATCGATTAGGTGTAACGAAACGTAATCACTGAAAGCATAATTATGTCAGTATGACAATAATAACATAAACAGTGAAAGTAAAATGTAAACAGAGTAATTAATCTGGATGAAAAGAATGGTTAATGAGACAAGCTTTAAAAATTATTAGACTACACTCTAATGTTATAACTTTACAAATATAAACTGGCACTGTGGCTTAGAGGGTACTCTGCCTGCGAAGCCGAGGGGTCGTGGGTTCGATTCCCACCCAGTGCAAATATTTGTGTGATGAATTCAAATGTTTGCACTGTGTCTGGGTGTTTCTATGTATAATAAGTATGTATTTAAAACTATATCTGGGGGCACGGTAGTGCCCCCGCCAAGTCGAGCGCGAAGCAAACACTACCGTACCATCCTTTACTGGAACCATTTCGCCGCATTTTCAGGCCCCTATTTGAGAACCTTTGGATAAGACCAGAACGATGAAATTTTCGTCATCTTGTAAGCTATAATCACATACTTAAAATTTTAAATTTCAAGTCTGTAGGTCATTTAGTAACAAAAGTCTTTAACCAGTGCGTGTTGCCAGTGATGGCTTATGGAACTGAGACGTGGTCCTTAACTGAGGGCCTCATAACAAAGCTCAAAGTCACACAGCAAGCTATGGATAGAGCTATGCTTGGAGTCTCTTTGCGCGACAGAATCCGTAATGAGGTTATTCGCAAAATAACGAAAGTGGCCGACATAGCTCAAAGAGTAAGCAAGCTGAAGTGGCAATGGGCAGGTCACATCGCTCGAAGAACTGACAACCGATGGGGAAGAAAAGTTCTCGAGTGGCGACCACGAACCGGAAGACGCAGTGTTGGACGGCCTCCCACTTGATAGACAGATGACCTCACAAAGGTCGCTGGAAACCGCTGGTTGCAGGTTGCACGGGACCGTTCGTTGTAGAAATCTAGGGGGGAGGCCTTTGTTCAGCAGTGGACGTCTTGCGGCTGATGATGATGATGATGATGATGAGGTCATTTAGTTCCGAAGTTAAGCGAAAGCAAAGTTTCGCATTTATGACACTCACTCACTCACTCATGATCATCAAAATAGAACTAGTACTTCCCATAAACTCAAAGAGCTGAAATTTGGTAACGAGTTTTGGTTTAACGACCGCATAAAGGGAAAACTATAAAAATTAGGATAATCGAAGATCTGGAGTACCTGGTGACCCTTGTTTAAATACACAAGAGCCCAACCAAACTATTAAGGATCGACATACCGCCTTTACAAAAAATATTCAATTTTGTTTGCCTCTTCATTTGATGTCAAAAATCGAAGGTCTGAGGTATCTGATGAAGAACCCTCAGCTTGTCTCAGCTGTATTAGAAATATGGTAATGCCGTCTTCTACCATTGACTGTCATTGCAAAAATCCAGCCTAGTGGAACACATCTTTTAATTTAATCTAGCCTATTGCTTCCCACTGCTGGGCGAATGCCTCCTCTTCTGCTTTTAATACGCATATAAATAAAATGAAAGGACTACTGAAGAACGCTATGATTTTTAATACCGTTTCCATTGGAATTGCAAATAGGCCTAATACCCCGTTTACATTATTTTAGTCCAGCGACCGACTCCAGCGCTGGATTGCTTACTGGAATAATGGTAACCGGCACTGGAAAGCATCAATCCAGTGCCAATGCATTCCAGTGCCGTTTTACATTATTCCAGTAATCAATCCAGCGCTGGAACCGATTGCTGGACTGGAATAATGTAAACCAGCTATAATACTAATTAGTACGCTGTTTACTTTATGGTGTATGCCAATAAAGCAACAATAAACAAAGAACTTCCATATACACTTTTATCCCCTATTTCGTCTCCGTACAGTTCAAAATTACAAAATTGCTAGAACAAACATCGATAGGCTTCACGTTAAGTGTCTAGCTAGATATGAGAAAGACCTAACAGTTGTCGATATAAACTCTTACATTTATTTAATTGGTTTACTTTTACTCAATTGATAACAAATGAAGGGTGGGACTTACGTGATGATGGAGTTCCTATACCTGCCGGCCGGCAGTGATACGACGACACGTTACACTAGGTTCTTTTAACTGGATCACTGATCTGAATAGAATGGCCACGGTGACTGAATAACGCCACCTTTGATATCATTATTTCGAATAAAGGGAGGAAGATTAAGATTAGAGGGTAGGAAAAAGGAACGGATATGTTGCCTGTATAATTCCCACAATAATGGCTAAAACATCTCCCCGGCTTGACAGGCAAGCCTTCAAAAGCAACATACACAATTTAAAGGTCACTTCAACGTACCTACGTATGTTTGGTTAGAGCTTAATTTAGCAATATAATAGAACTAGCTGAACCCGCTACTTCGTTCGCGTACGTTGATCTTGCGATCTTATTAGTACTTACGTAAAAATGGAATGAATAAGGAAATGGATTGTACCTAGATTGTTTAATGATTTGAATGATTTACCTGCGGGGTTCGAGGACCAATTTAAAAACAAAGTATGTATGTTTCAAAACAGCTTTAAAAAGACTATGTTGGAAAAAATTAGCTGAGGGTATTGCTTATTTCAGGCATGTTTTAAATTTTGCTATAGAACAGTTTTGATAACAAAAGATTACAGATTACTGAACTTTTTGTTTCAGTAATCTGTGCAAAAGACAAACTTTGAGCCACCGAAATACGAGCTCCAAACGAGATGCGCTTAAGGATCGGAAATTAATTTTTCAGTGAACTCAACACATCCCAAACAGGTTGGGAACGCGTAGCAGCGCTCACGGAACTGCCACTTAGAGTCAGAGTCGCAATCGAAGCCGAATGCGGAATTTGCAAATTTTTGTGGCATTTAGCTCGATGAATTTTAAGCGCCTTTTGTCCCTTAAAAAGGTCGCACTTGGGAACGTTCTGTGCACTGTATCATGGGTTTTACCATGATTAGACACCACATACCAGATTAGACAAAGCATTGCGTCCAACCGGGGTGCAAGATGCCAAACTAAAACTAAAAACATATAACCTAAGTATCCCTAATGTTTCAGCTGCGTTCGCGGGCGAAGATTTGTACGATACGTTGCCGCAAAAAAAAGGTATGTTCGGGCATAGGTAATGTTCTTGGCTACATTAAGGCGGGCGAAGCATCTGATTTGTGGCGTCTGACAATCGATGTCTAAAGTAATTTGGGCAATGCGATGTGATGCTCACTCGTATTTATTTGCAATTTTTTATTCATTTGTTGCTAAAAGTACCTACGCAAACGTCTACATTTTAATTGTCACTAATAAGTCCATGCATTCATTTTGAAAGATTTATGGCGGCAATATAATGACTGGATATTTCTGGCTAACCTGTAAGATCTCACTGCTTGGCACAGACTGTACCCAATAAAAAGATACTCATGGACTAATGACTAAGGAAACAAACTTCGTCGTCTAAATCAATGCATGGGACTGCACCTTAGAATAAGGAATAAAATAGACTGCACACAATATTTGATTTTGTCAAATTGATTAGTAAACAGACTTAGTATCAACATTTGAAGTGGTCCTCAAAAAGATTGATTATAAATTATGTCAGACTCATTGGACAAGAGGTTCATAGTAATAAAATTGTGTCCAAGTGGATTCACAAATATTTATAGTTACATGTCCACGTATCCCTCTGGATACATTAAAAAACACACACTAAAACTTAAAAATATAACTAAAAAAACAAATAAACACAATAATCCATCCTTCCTACTAATATTATAAATGACAATGTTTGGATGTTTGTTGCTCAATCGCGGCCTTATGTATGAACACTGAACAGATCGGGTTGAAATTTAGAACACAGATAGATTATAGTCGGGAAGAACACATAGGCTACTTTTTATCCCGGAAAACAACGGGAACGGGAACTTTGCGGGTAACACTGCGGAGCGCTGCTAGTCCTAGTAATATTATAAATTTCAATCTATGGATGTTTGGATGTTTGTTGGCTGAAATTTGGAACACAGATAGATTATAGTCTGAAAGAACACATAGGTTACTTTTTATCCCGGTAAACCAACTAGAACAACGGGAACTTTGAGGGTAACACCGCGGGGCGCTGCTAGTTATAAAGAAATAAGTTACAATGGGTATTGGAGTGGACCTGAGGGACTAGATTTTGTTTTTGTATGATGGACTGTGGACCTGTTAAGGTGGATCGTAATGCACACTAGCACTGCCAGTAAATTCTTTTTACATCCCACCACCTCGGAAAGAGTACTTTTGCTCCTCCATATCAGGGCGCAAAAGTAGTTTTTACCCTCTAGAGGGTAAAGTAAATTTGAATTTAGAACATCGTGTGTACTGAGGTTTTGCATTGAAAACATAATTTAACCTACCTATTTATTGCTATTTATTCCTTGGTGCCGAATTCATCATACACTTTTTTTTTACTTGTTAAGAATTCAGACTCGGAACCTCCTTGGTTTACTTTTTTTTAAATCCTTTGCGCGCAATTTTCTTTTCACGTATGGAGGATAGAGGTAAGGAATGTTATTTCAAATGGCAGAATATTTTAAAATGCTATGAATGAATCAATTGCAATCGAATTGAAGTATGCCGATTTAATAATTAAATATTATTGACGACAAAAATATTAACTAATAGATCATTTCAACTACTTACTTGTGCAGTACAAAATAATGTAGTTTATATAATATCAGATAAATAATTACTATTTTGGAAAAACATGTGTTAAGTACCTAATTTATTCTAAATTAAGCAGACAATTAGTCCATAAATAAAACAGCTATGATCAGTCTACAGCATTATATTTCGAAATCAATCCTTCATCATACCAACTTATTCACAGCTGCCTTGTGCAGCTGAAGTAGTAAATTTTGTAAAATATTACAAAATTAAAGAAAACGCTTTACAGTACCTTAAATTCAGTAACAGATGTACAATTATCACTTTTATTTCAATATTTATCGGTTTACTAGTACTTTTAATTTAAACTTTTCGCTTAGACTTGCTGCTGCATATGATTTTTCTTATTAACCCGTTTTACGACCCAAAAACAAGAGCTTGATTGTTTGCCGCCAAAACGATCAAGCCACAGACTATAAATAAACCAATCGAACCCGGAATTGTAGGGTTGCCACAGAGTGCATTTCGGTATTCTTACTATTCTTTCAATAAGAACTCATATAAATTACCAATATTGCTAACACATGTAAGTAGCTACAATGTATTTAGAAGTGAAAACTTATTTTGGCGCGCCAAAGACAGATTTTTTGGTGCTCCAGGCTGCTGAACCTGCGAGCCATTCCCTACTGAGGAATGCTGAACGCTGAACCTGCTCCAGGCTGCTGAACCTGCGAGCCATTCCCTGAAGCGGACTACTGTTCCTGCTGCGGACTACTGAACCTGCTGTGGACTGCTGAACCCTCTCAGCCACTGAACCCTCTCAGTCACTGAACCCTCTCAGCCACTTAACCCTCGTCAATTCTTTTATTTATTTTTACACTCTTTTCTTTTGCTTTACCTTTTTTTAACATCCCTTTTAATCTTCATTCTTTCTTTAATATACTTGTATTTATAACTGTTTATTATTTACCTTATCTCCCACTTAATACCTTTTATGTTCACTAACGTGACAGCAGCGGAACCCAAAAGGGCAACGTCTAGCTGATTTCTTGGAAAGGGAGAACCTCTTTGTGATGAACTCCTTTTTCAAAAAACGGCCACAACGAAAATGGACCTGGATTAGCCCAGATGGTTAAGTAAGTTGGGTAAGTTATTGCTTCCGAAAGGCAAACAATTTACTTTTTTTCCTCCCTTTCGCCATTTTCTCCCCAACCGTTCAATTTTATGAAACTTTACCGATAATCAAAAGGACGTTGTTGTCCCACATAAGCCTGTGTTTGCCTTTGTGTTTGCCTTTCGGAAGCAATAACTTGAAAAATATTGATGAAAGAAAGAAAAATGGTTCCTATAAAAGTTAGTAAATTTAATTTAGAAGAGAAAGGTCTCAACATTTTTTTGCCTAACACTAACAGTTCTCGAGATATCGAATTAAACGCGTTTTCATCGAAATGACCTTGAGCTGACCATGCCAGAATCCCTCAAATTGGAATATATGCTCAGAATGCACACCCCTATCGATCCTTTATAGTCCCCAAACTACATAATTTAATGGTTATTTATTTCCGTAATTTTTTTTTTTTTTTTTTTTTTTTAACTTTTATAGTCTTACAATTGACCGCCATCTCGCCTGATGTTAAGCGACGATGCGATCTACGATGGGGCGTGTTTACCTAGAAGAAACCGATTCACTCTCGATTTGAAGACACAAAGATTGTAACCAACAGGGAAAACCCACTCAGGCAACGCATTCCACAGCCTAGACGTTCTTATCACAAAGGTAGAGTCAAATCTCTTCGTTCGTGTCTTTGGAACATCAACCATGAAACGATGTCGCTTTTTCGAGCTACGAGCATTCCGATAGAAAAAAGGGCAAGGTGGTATTAGATCATGTAAATCAGTCGCACACTCTCCGAAGTGTATCCGATAAAAAACCGAAAGGCTAGCAACTTTTCGGCGATGTTCAAGACTTTGTAGTCTTTTTCGCACAAGAGTGTCGCTGCCTATGAGTTGCACTGGGTTAAAGCTTCAGTGACCAAATCAGACCGTTGTTTTTCTAAAATTGAATAAAATGTTATCTTACTATTAAGCAGTATATTTTATGTATATTATTTAAAGGTATGATTTGGTTGAAATTTGAAACACAGATAGTTTATAGTCTCAAATACTACCTATAATATCGGAAAAAGCATGGGTCCTAACGAAACAAATATTAACGACAGAACGACATTACCAATTAGATTGACATTTGAAACACACATGGCTTAGAGTCTAAAATATCATATCGGCTAATAAGTCTATCACCTATTAAACAATTAGGTAAATATCAGATCACGCACATCAGCTACATACTCTTCGTAATGTATCCTATAAAAATCCTACAAACTTAACACTTGGCTATGTTCGATACTCCACAACCTTACTACGAGTATGTTTGATGTTGCTAAAAATATAAAATATGAAGTTGCTTAACTCGAATAAATATATTTTTGTGTGGAAAAACAAATTCACTCGGTTTGTGTAATGGCCACCCATCCAAATATTTTTAGGTAAGTACTACTAATGTACTAATAAGGTCGCAAGATCAACGTACGCGAACGAAGTAGCGGGTTCAGCTAGTTTTTAATAATTTCGACGGGATGTAGTCTGGCCCAGGAGCATTGTCGGTTTTTAGGCCAACCATAATGCAAGCTATTTTATCCAGATCCGTGAGATATAAAACAGGAACTGAGCGCACTTTGACATTGTTTTGTGTGATTTGATTAATGTCTCTTCTGTTATACAGAGCTTCGATAAAATGGCATCTGCAATTTTTTTGCCTATCGAAGCAAAATGTAAGTTGCATTGGTTGAGAGGGTTGCCATCTTTGCCTTTCAACAGATCGGAGGAATAAACACTTTGCCTGGAGGTATAGCAAATATTTAACACGGTGTAAACTGCAAAGAGAATGTAAATAATGTAAACTGAGTGACCGAAAGAAAACAAAATAGTATTACGGTTTTCAAATAACAAAAAAAACATAAAGAAATGGCTGTATCAATTTGAAATTCCTGAAAAACTGAAACTTAAAAAAAAATTTAAACATTGAAAACCAAAGAGGAGATATTTGTGATCAAAGTGGCCAGTACGACAAAACCTAATTTCTTATACCTAAAAATATCAATGTTTGGATGTTTGTTGCTCAATCACGTACGGATCGGACAGAAGGAATACGATAAGATTATAGTCTAGAATAACACGTAGGCTACTTTTTATCGTGGGAAACCGAGAGGCGGTGTTAGTTTATCATATTAGTTAGGTAGTTCTAGTCTTGTTTGTTTTTTACTGCGTTTACTGATGGATGGAAGATAAAATACAATTATGTAGAAGGATGTGTACTCAGCTTATGCGTTTTAAGTTTATTACATCGTCGGAATTGTGCAATGTTTGCACACTCTAGTTCAAAGACCAACGACAATGTAATTTGTGTAAGGTTTCATAAAGCCTCTGCACATAGGGTAAAACCCAGAAAGTTGCCCCACATTCTGAAAATAGTCTGTTATTGAAAAGATAGCACTGATTACAAATAATTCAACACGCATACCTATCAAAACATAGATATTTTATCTGTTATATTTGTTCATTTTCATAAACATAAGAAATGTTCATTTTGAGCATATCTGATTTTGATTGACCTCTCAAAAATTGAATATGGTTGGACTCTTGGCAGAGTCCGCCTGGAGAAGTATACACACACCACACCTTTTCCAGTTATTCTACCGCCAAGCAGTAATGTGTAAGCGTTACTGTGTTCCGGTTTGAAGGACAATGTCTCCAGAGAAATTACTGGGCTTACAGATATACCTTAGATCTCTGGGTGACGAGCGCAGCGCAGTGATAGGTGATGATTTGGACTCTGCATGTTCCAATAGCTGCGTGTCACTTTGGTGTTATGTGGCAGGCATGTAGCTTACCACCAGGCACATGCCTTACTCGTCTCGTCACTCTTTATTTAAAAAAAAAGATGGTTCCGACAGACAGACATCGACGTCAAACTTATAACACCCCTCTTTTTGGTTGGGGGTGAAAAATTTGTTGTACTCTGTTAAACCGAGCTATGGCTCATATCTCATGAAATAAAGAGTGTTGCGATAAACAATGTTTCTTTTGGATCCCATTGTTGTTGTAGGTCTGCTGTTGTACTACGTAGTGGGCCGTGTATTTATGTAGGTAAACAATAATATATAAAAAATGGAATATTATTCGAGGCTCTCAGTTAAACAGAGTTTTGAAATCGTTGCCGTAGAATGATGACTTCTTTACTTACTAAAGGCTACGTAACTTTCCTATTTTTAACCACCCGACCAAAAATAGGGGTGTTATAAGTTTGACGTCGATGTTTGTCTGTCTGACTATCTGTCTGACTATCTGTCTGTCTGTCTACCTCTCTGTCTGTCTGTGTGTGTATCTGTCTGTGGCACCGTAGAGCTCAAACGGATGGACCGACTTCGATGCAATTTCTTTTATTTGAATGTTAATTTCAGTGCGGTTGTTCTTAGCTATGTTTAGTTGATATTAATTCAATATGGTTACCTCCACAAAATAGCGGACCAAATATTTTTCACACCTCCCTCAATATGAGTACCAAATTGAAAGGGCTTGACTAGTAAAATACTAAGCACTATTTACATCCACCAATCTACTTGACCTCTAGAATTGCTTGCGGCGAGGTATGTTGCGGTTTTACTTATTTTAGTTGTTGGCAACGAATAGGGATAGATATAGGTAAACGTCCGGCATTCACCGCTTCCTACAATCGACTAAAACGGAAAGAGTGAGCTCACTCTTCCTAACGATATCATAATTCCGTGCGCCTGAATTTTGGGAGGATTCCATTGATTCATATGGATTTGATCCATTGATTTATTTGGATGAAATCAAAATTTATAATTTTGTTCTTATCTAAATTAATTTCGATGGTGATTAACGCTACCGACGCGACGGCCAAATATGGGAACTTTCACGTGTAGGAACATTTTGTATGGAAAATTTAAATATTTGATGTGGATCTTAGCACTTAGGAGTATTCAAATAGTTTACGACCTGTCCTCAGACCTACCGAATAAAAAAAAACTTAAACAAATTTGCCATATAAATCATCAATACTAATTTCACCATTTAAAATAAATAAATATAAATATTGCTGGACAATTCACACACAACATCATCTGACCCCAAACTAAGCCGAGCTTGTATGATGGCGGCCAGATAGCTGATATAATACGTATTATATAGTTTTAAGTACATACTTATTGATGAGACGTTGAAGGCTTGTGCACCTGAGTTGTCACCGAAATACTGACGCATCTCTCTCTCCAAACTGGGTTAGTACCGAAGTCATGGAAGCTTGCCAATGTGCAACCAGTGCCGAAAAAGGGTAGTCGTACTGACCCTGCCAACTACAGGCCCATCTCGGTCACGTCCTTACTCTGCAAGACTATGGAACGTGTCTTAAGCCACAGGCTTTTGACGTACCTAGAATCAAACGACCTCGTCAGTGACTGCCAATACGGATTTTGCCGAAACCGGTCCAACGGGGATATTCTAGCGTACGTCACTCACATCTGGAGTGAAGCTATTGAGAAACACGAGGAATCGCTTGCAGTCTCCCTGGATAAGTCGAAGGCTTTCGACAGGGTTTGGCATGATAACCTTATAAGCAAGCTTTCTAGCTACGGTTTGTCTCCTGGGTTTATTGCGTGGATATCGGACTTTTTGAGGGATCGTTCCATACGAGTCGTCATTGATGGCTGCTCGTCGGATCAAATGGTTATCAATGCCAGAGTCCCTCAAGGGTCGGTACTCTCTGCGATGCTCTTCCTGCTACATATCAACGATCTGTTGAAGCCCGGTATCTTTGGGTACGCAGATGATAGCACCGTTGTAGAGAGTTGCATATCTAGTGCGAGAGCCAGTGGGCAGCAAACTCAGGTACTGAGCGAGAGTCTGATCGAGCATTTGAGCTTGACCCTTGAGGCGGTGTCTATATGGAGTGATGCCAATCTGGTCAAGTTCAACGAGAGTAAGACGCAAGCGTCCTCCGCTAAAAGGAGTCAATTCCAACTGACTCCAACTTTTAGAGATGTATCCGTGCCGATTTCTGACTGCCTTGAGCTTTTGGCCGTTACATGGACATCTACGCTCAACTTTGGTTCGTATATCGAGTCCAAGGCCAAATTGGCTGCCAAAAAAGGTGTCCTTTCAAAGGTGCGAAGGTACTTCAAGTCTGAGCAGTTGCTCACGTTATATCAAGCTCAAATTCGTTCTTGTATGGAGTACTGTTCGCATCTTTGGGATGGTACGACTAAGTATCAGCTGGAGGGCTTGAAATCGATCGAGAGACGTGCCAAAAGGCTCATAGACAACGGCACTCTTGTGCGAAAAAGATTTCAAAGTCTAGAACATCGCCGAAAAGTTGCTAGCCTTTCAGTTTTTATAGGATACACTTCGTAGAGTGTCCGACTGATTTACATGATCTAATACCACATTGCCCTTTTTTCTATCGCAATGCTCGTAGCTCGAAAAGCGACATCGTTTCATGGTTGATGTTCCAAGATAAGATAATAATATAAGATAAGAAAACTCTTTATTAAAAGCCACAAAAGAAAAATTACAAAAGAAACAAAGAACACAAGCCAAAGACACGAACAAAGAGATTTGACTCTACTTTAGTGATTATAACGTCAAGGCTGTGGAATACGTTGCCTAAGTGGGTTTTCTCTGTTGGTTACAATCTTTGTGTTTTCAAATCGAGAGTGAATCGGTTTCTTCTAGGTAAACAGGCTCCATCGTAGACCGCATCGTCGCTTTACAACAGGCGAAATGGTGGTCAAGTGTAAACCTACAAAGGTAATAAAAAAAAGACTAGGTGGAGTCGTGGTGCTCCGAGTCGAATTTGGGTCCTGAGTAACCTAATCGTTTCGATGTGGTTACTTCAATATTCAAATATTACTATCAAGTGTTTATGTAGTTTAATATGTTTGTTTTATGAATTTAGTTGCTTGCCAAACAATTAATACATTATAAAACGAAAATTTGTCAAGTGTTGGTTTTGTTTTTAAGCATTTGGTAGCTAATAAAAATATTAATAGAATCATTTGTCAAATATTACGTTTTGGCATGAATGTTTGTTAAATAATTACTCTGAGATATAACCAATTTGGTAAATATTTTTTGTGTAATAGTTATTTCACTACCCGTTAGTTTGTCTAACGTTAGTTATCACGTGTCGATTTGTGAAAAAAAGTTTATTAAAATAAAGTGGCCAAGTGCGAGTTGGACTCGCCCATGAAGGGTTCCGTTGCAGCAAGTAACATAATATACATAGTACACATAGATCTTGTAGTTCATTGTAACTTTGATCGAATTTCTAATTATATTATATAATATATATATATTAATAATAGTATAATATTTATGACGTACTAAAAAAAAACTACTCATCAGATCGAGTTCAAACTAATTTTCGTTGGTAGTTGGTAGTTTACATGGTAGTGTACATCATATATTTTTTTTAGATTTTTCATTCTCTTACTTTAGAAGTTAGAGGGGGGGGACACACATTTTACCACTATGGAAGTGTCTCTCGCGCAAATTATTCAACAACAACATCATTTTTGAAGACCTATTGATAGACACCCTACACGTGTAGGTTTGATGAAAAAATCATTTTTAAGTTTCAGTTCTCAGTATGGGGGGCAACCCTAATTTTACTTTTTTTTAATTTTTTTGTTGTAATCTTAAAGCGGTTCACAGAATACATCTACTTACCAAGTTTCAACAGTGTAGTTTTCATAGTTTCGGCAAAAAGTGGCTGTGACATACGGACGGACAGACAGACAGACAGACAGACATGACGAATCTATAAAGGTTCCGTTTTTACGTTTCACGGAACCCTAAAAACGGATACCGTAAACGCCCATATGGCGTTTACAATTATTCGCCAATGTCTCTTTTTTCGAAATTTTACCTCCTGAGGCCCTGCTTAATACATAATTATTACATGAAAGCATAGTAGGGAACAACTTCTCATACTATCACCATCTAGTGACTTTCGTAAGAACTTTTCTTATTTAACGAAACTAAGAATCCGAGATCCCAGAGCCGCAAAACTTCACGTATTTTTATATGAACGAAATGTGGACGATTGAGTAGATAGTGTTAATATGGCCTCTATTTGAGAACCTCTGGATAAGACCAGAACACTGAAATTTTCGTCATCTAGTAAGCTATAATCACGTACTTAAAATCTAAAATTTCAAGTCTGTACATCATTTAGTTACGAAGTTAAGCGAAAGCAAAGTTTCGCATTTACGACACTCATTCACTCACTCATGATCATCAAAATAGAACTAGTACTTCCCATAAACTCAGAGAGCTGAAATTTGGTACAGACTTAGGATTTAATGACCACATAAAGGGAAAACTATAAAAACTAGGAATATCGAAAATCTGGGGTACCTGGTGGTATACCTGGTTATTTGAAAACACGCCTTTACAAAAAATATTCAACTTTGTTTGCCTCTTCATTTGATGTCAAAAATCGAAGGTCTGAAGTATCTGATGAAGAACCCTCAGCTTGTTCCAGCTGTATAAGAGATATAGTAATGCCCCATTCTACTATAGGTACACAAAAAAATCGACTGTTATTGCAAAAATCCAGCATAGTGGGACACATCTTCTAATTTAATCTAGCCTATTGTTTCCCACTACTGGGCAAATGTTGCTACTGTACAAGAATCAGAACCGGAAAAAAAGAATATGTGTCAAATAAAACATCTAATATAATAAATCAATAAGTCCACGTTTCTACAAAAAGAAGTGAAATCCCACCAAAACATTCTGTAAAAAACTAGCCAAGTCTCGATGAATCTGCATATTTATCTCTAAAAAGTAATGAAATCTAGACAAAGCCGTGCCAAGTCTAAGGTTCCTTATGCGATTTCTTTATTATTATAGTTAATGTTGTGTGACTTGGCCGTTGAAAATTCTTTATACGTTAGTCTGTTAGTGGATACAAGTCAATTTAGTTTACCTACACGTTATGTTGTATCTGTTGTAACTACTTATGGTTGTTAAGCGAGATAATACCCTATACTGGTATTGGTAATTGGACGCTAGTGTCTCATATTAGGCTGTTGTTAATCAACAACAACACATGCATGCATTCAACAGCAACACCTGCGTTCAGCAACTTTTTTTAACATAAAATAGACGTACAAACGGACTTCTATCAATGAATAGAAGTCCCTCTGGACTGGAAATATTTTTTTAAACTGTTTGTTTCCGGTTCGCCTACACATAAGTGTTATTGAAATTTTTTATTGTTCACACCACATAGGATACATACAATTTAGGGAAAATAGTAAGACAAAAACAATTGACTGGTTATTGAATCAACGTTTTCCAAGTGGCCATTTTCCATCGTCAATGGTAGCGGTTCTGGCGACAGATTGGTGCAATGGTGTCATGGAGCACCTGGTTTTGTACCCTTGTGTACCCTTCAACGGCCAATTCACACAACATTAACTATAATAATAAAGAAATCGCATAAGGAACCTTAGACTTGGCACGGCTTTGTCTAGATTTCATTACTTTTTAGAGATAAATATGCAGATTCATCGAGACTTGGCTAGTTTTTTACAGAATGTTTTGGTGGGATTTACTTTACGTAAATTCTCCTTAGTAATATTCACGTATATCATAGGCAATATCATTAAAAATTTGTCGACAATACTCCCAGACACATTCCGTGTGTCGTTTTGCTTTTCAAACGCTTTTAAACTCCCAAAATAATGATAGGCCAGTAAAAATAGAATTTTTTTTTGGACAACTTTGCAATAACTTACCGTTCCAAATTGCCTTTTTTATGAAGCTTAGGATCACTTTACTGAGCATAAAATCACAAAATGCTGCCAGATTTAGGATGAGCTCCAAGCGCCATCTTGAATTAAAGATTTTGGCCGATATCTCGGAAACTATGCACTTGAAGGCAAAAACTATTGAAATTGTTATTGTAGAAAATACAATTTTGCATCTTATGTTACCGAAAAACTTTTCTGTGCTACGTACCGTTTACGATTTATGGTCCCTTTATTGAACTGGTTTTTCTTTCGTGATCGATATCTCTTGAAATACTAAATTAATGAATAAAATGTATCTATCCTTTTTTAAAGAACAGTTAATTTTCTACAACTTTTGCCTTAAACTTTTTTTTTCTAATATCCATATGTTTTGAGTTATAAGATTCTGTTATTCTGCGAAAAATATTATATATTAACGAATTGTATTAAAATGAACAATTATTTTAATGGTGGGTTATTAGACGATGACTGGGTTATTAAACTGTTTTTGTAAGAAAGAAATGGATACTGAGTCTAATTTGTGTCTAATATGTGAATTGTCCACCAATTAAGCCAACATTAGACAAGGCGAGAGTAAACAAGTAAGCAACTTAAAACTTAACGGTGAATATAATATAATATACTAGCGGCCCGTTCCGGCTTTGCTCGGAGTTTATGACACTCAGCAATAATGTGGCTTTCTATTGGTGAAAGAATTTTTAAAATCGGTTCAGTTGATCCCGAGATTACCCCTTACAATTTAACAAACACACAAACTTTACTTCTTTAAAATATTAGTATAGATGATATTGAAGTCATGGTTTGGATTGGCACATCCAGCTGATCCCTCTACTCATTTTAGGGATCACAATAGTTATGGCCTAAAACTAAAAAAAAACATCCGAACTCTACAAACACCTAAGAGTTACAAAAACGCATGTTTTGGGAAAGTCGAAAGACGACTTAATTGCATCTCTCCCAAAAGACAAAAGTGCTTCGGACCTTGAATCTATACTTCAATTCCACAAACAATTTATGGCAGGTGCGCAAGTAAATACAGCTGGGTCGGGTGCAAGAAAGAAAAGCGAAGACCGAGCCATGGTAAAAACCTTTCTACAACAAGACGAAAATGATAGTTACAAAGTGCATGCAATGAATTTAGAAATGCAAAGTGAGTGGTTAACCATAGGTGAGTTTTGTATCCCATTAGCTCTGAAGTGGCGCACCTTGCTATATGACTGGTCCCCTGCCTTATTAAAATTTTATCTAAACGCTTTCCAAATGACCCTCTCTGACCAGAGTAACTTGGTAAGGTGGGGAAAAGCCTCCGAAAAATGTGGCTATACTTGTGGTGAGGTGATATGTACAGCAAGGCACATATTGGTGGGATGCAAGGTGCTCCTTAATAGGGGTCATTACTCAAAGCGCCATGACAGAGTACTTGAAATCATACGTGAAGCCGTAAGCCTTTCGGTAGCTAGAGCCCAAAAGGGGTTGTCGATAAACAAAAGACAAATTTACTTTGTAAAATTTACTTTTGTATCCAGACCGGACATTTTCCTTTTTTTCTAGGGCTACGAAACGCATAGTCCTAGAACTTACCGTACCGTGGGAAATTAATATACCTAAAGACCACGCGATGAAACAAAATTAATAAGTATTACGACCTTCAAAACGAATTAACAAAAAATTGCTATGTAGTTAATTTATACGCTGTAAAAGTAGGAGCGAGAGGTGTACCAGCAAAATCTCTCTATAACCTGCTTAAAGACCTTGGCTTGTCCAGAAGTGCAGTGAGTTCTAAACTAGAACGAGTATCTAAAGCTGCACTAGTAGGATCATATCGGATTTGGCTGGGCAGGGAGAGAAATACGAGTAGTGAAGGTGAGTGTCGTCAACACTCACCTTCACTACTACTTCACTTCACTACTACACTACGTCACTAAAAGAGGTCCTTTTTAAACCTACGCCCGAGTCACAAATCTTGGGGTCTATTCGAGATTTCTCTCTCTGCCACACGATGGACCCGGCACCCGCACGGTGAATCCATGGAATGCTAAGAAGTTCGTCTCTCTCTTTCCGTTTGTTAGAGTGTATGTGTGTGTGTTATTTTCAGATATTTCAGTAACTTGGTTTCATTTTAGGGTTCAAAAGAATTATACGGATGAAAGGTTCATCAAAGCTGCGCGTAAACGGAAGAGTCTTGAACAATTACCACTGCTGTTCACGTCATTGCAGTCTCGTCATGACGAAGACGATTTAAGGGCCTAATCATCCCCTAAACTCAATTTCAATGCCTGTATGGGTAGGAGCGCGAGACATGTATTAGGATATATCGACTCGACGAAAATTGAGTTTAGGGGATAATTATTAGCACCTTAGATCGGTATAGCTTTTGGTAACAGGTTTTAAAATAGTTGTCTGGTGGGCATCTATAAAAACTAGCTGTGACCCGCGGTTTCACCCACGTCTATTTGAGGAAAATAAAAAAACCTACTAAAATATCCAATGTCTTAAAAAGCTATGATCAATAACAGAACTATAAAAGTAATAAAGAAACACTATGTACTGGGATCGAGTAAAATGTTTTTTATTATAGTACAGGTATTTTAAAGTTCCTACTTCTGAGAATACGCTATTTTAAGTTTTTTAATTCTTGCGGTATAAAAACACATTGGTTTCGTCTGTAACCTGATGATCTTGATAACGCAACAGATACTTAAGTAGTTGTCCGTATGAAATACAGTCTTGGCATGAATCGAATCTTAGGTGCTTTAATGTTTGCCCCTGTACTTTAATAATAGTTACAGCAAGCAACTCCTTAACGGAAAATCCTTATTTTGAAATTAAATGCAAATGGCACCTTTTTATGTGGAGGTAATGCAACAACATACCATTTCGCTTGAGGGGAATGGTCGATTTATGTCGGATTCGCCACCATGAATGGTGCACCTACCGGCTAAAACCTCCGCAGTATTTCACCTTTGCCACAAACCGCGGAAACACCGAGATGCTCTCGCACTCTACTGCGAACCCGCTGCGGGACAATGCACGCCGTGGTCACCTCGGCGACAAACAGTGGGTACCAGACGTCCTCACGTCTAGACACCCTTTGTCTCGCGGCGGGTCAAATGCTCGGCCTCATCACCTACCACCATCCGGCTGAAGAAGACGGGGACAGCAGCTCACCGATATACCGGCACTCTGCGTCCTCTATAGCCCCACCGCGTCCACCATCACACGTTGGCGACCACGCAAGGCCACAGTGGACAGGGAGAGCGGCGCACCGTTATACCGGTATTCCTCTTCAGCCGGGGTATCTCGTCTACGGGCACGGTGTATACCACCAAACTTTTCGGTACGTTTCAGTCGCGCCGTCACCGTCTACGACGCGCAACTCCCTCCAGACTTCATCGCCTAGACCGCAAGGCTTGGAGCCCATAGCCCTGGCAAGCAGTCCCACTGCGGGTATCTCTTGGCTTCACCGTGGCTGATCAAGCCACTGTTACTGAACCCCTCGCCTCGTCAATGTGGGAACCCCTCGGGAAGAAAGCAAATGGTATACATAGTACACATAGTTCTTGTAGTTCGTTGTAACTTTGATCGAAGTTTCAATAACAGTGTATTTATGACGTACCTACTAAAAAAAAACTAATCATCAGATCGAGTTCAAACCAATTTTCGTTGGTAGTTTACATGGTAATGTATATCATATATTTTTTTTAGATTTTTCATTCTCTTACTTTAGAAGTTAGAGAGGGGGGGGGGACCCATTTTACCATTTTGGAAGTGTCTCTCGTGCAAATTATTCAGTGTAGACGAAAATGATTCTAGAAACCTCAATATCATTTTTGAAGACCTATCGATAGACACGTGTAAGTTTGATGAAAAATTTATTTTTGAGTTTCGAGTTTTCATACTGAGAAGTATGGGGGGCAATCCTAATTTTTCGTTTTTTTAATTTTTAAGTTCAAATCTTAATGTGGTTCACGGAATACATCTACTTACCAAGTTTCAACAGTGTAGTTCTCAAAGTTTCGGCAAAAAGTGGTTGTGACATACGGACGGACAGACAGACAGACAGACAGACATGACGAATCTATAAGGGTTCCGTTTTTACGTTTAACGGAACCCTAAAAAAGGGAGAGTAGGGATCATTTTCCTGCTAATTCTAGGACTATTTTATTTTCTGAGTCGCCTCCTCCCGGCTCAGCGCCTCCACCACGACTGCATTTCTATCCTTAATGGCCATCTGCATATTGAACTCTTGGGTGGTCTTCGGTGTTGCAGACAATGCTCGCCGCACGAACCGACCGATGGCGTCGTCGGTGTCGTCAGCGTAGTACGTGAAGGTCCCCGTGTGCCGTGAGATTACGACGACCGCGTGGGGCACGCTCTCGTGCAGCTTCATGTTTGTCTTAGTTTTTATTGCGATTACCGACTCGTATGTTAGTTCCTGAGCTTCATGATGGTAAGGATGCGGTGCCTGAGGCATAACCCTGGTATGTCAGGGTATGTCAGGGCTCTTTCTTCTCTGGAGTGTGAACGAAAAAGAGGGTGTTTCGTTGGGTGTTGGATATTAGTTCCTGAATTTGTTGATACGCCGTTCTATTCGCACTTGCCATGCGGCTGTATATTTATCTATCTACGGTTCGCGTTGTACGGTCAGTGTCTGGAAACTTGACACGTGCAACGCGACACGCTGCACCACAACGCGATAGCACCACAGTACAAAATAGAATGGGTATCAGTCATATCTTTGCTAGTTCCCAGGTAGGGCACTAGCAAAGTATTCAGTGCTCCATAGAAAATTATTATTATTACTATATAGGGTAATTTAGCTCAACATTATAATATATTTGTGACAAATAATGTATTTGTTCGGGTAAATGTTAAAATCGTGTTTATAAAAATACCGCCCAAACAATGCATTTTTCTTCGGTAATGGGTTGCACCGCAATTTCGCCAACGTCCAGCGTTTGAACATTGAGAGCGTCGTTAAGGCCGGGTATTTCTGTCAAAGTTAGCATTTAACGCTGTCTTGTTCTCGCAGACCGTTCTCATCCGCAGTTCTGTGCGGATTTGGTGCCACAGTGCAGAAATAACAGTAAAATATTGACTTAATTAAACTAAGTAATTTCAACTTAATCCAGTAACTTTGTCGCCTGAAAGTATGGAGTAGGATGCGTTAAATCCGGTAGATCTGATTTTTGCAGACTTGTTTATGATGTTGGCCTAATGTAATGTAATCCAAGTTTGTGACCTCGAGCGACGAACGCAACTTTGTCAAAAATCGAAAAAACCGCGAACAAATTATTTCTTTTTAAAATTTTGGCGATTTTCTATATATATAAAAGCGAAAGGTCTCTCATCACGAAATCTCAGAAACTATAAATGCTAGGAGTCTGAAATTTTGCATGGCGATTTCTTTTAACACGTAGGTGCTCGCTAAGACGGGGTTTTGCGAAATTCAACCCCTAAAAGGGTGAAATAAGGGATGGACGGTTGGATGAAGATATCGTAATTTTCAAAATTATACGCATAAAATTCACAGAAACTGATTTGAATGAAATATGGTACACAGATAGACTAGATCCCAAGAAAGGACATAAGTTACTTTTAATTACGGAAAAAGGGTTGAAATGTGGGATGAAATACGGAAGCTCGTCATTGTTGAAGATAAAACCATGAAGTTTTGCAACTAGACACTTGATATTTCTACATACTATTATTATAAATATGAAAGTAACTCTGTCTGTTTGTTACGCTTTGACGTCTAAATCACTGAACCAATTTCGATTCAATTTGTTACACAGATAGTTTAGACTCAGGAAAGGTAGTATATAGGGTTATAGGGGTAAGGGTAGAGTTGTAGGGGTGGAAATCAGGAATTAAAGTTTACATAGAAGTTCGTCAATGTTGAAGATAAAACCGTTGAAACTAGGCACTTGAAATCCACAGCATTTTGCATTATAAATGTAAAAGTGTATGTCTGTCTGTCTGTCTGTTACGCTTTAACGCTCAACTCATTCTGATGAAATTGTATAAAAATATGTTTAGTATAAGCTGTTTTAGTACAAGTTAATTTGTATTGGTGTACAAGTAAGTTTTATAATTACTGCCTCAGTTACCTTAATATATTGCCTTACCGAGGGTCGTGGGTTCGATTCCCACCCAGTACTGTGTCTGAGTGTTTATATGTATAATAAGTATGTATTTAAATACATATTATATTATATTATTATATTATACTATATAAGTATTATATATCAGCTATCTGGCCGACATAATACGAGTACAAGCTTTGCTTAGTTTGGGGTCAGATGGTGTTGGGTGTGAATTGACGAAGTCGTGGGTAAAAGCTATTATTATATATAACCCTAAACGACTAGTATTTGAAAAAACTTTGTTATGGCGTTTATAAAGTAGAAAAATTTGCTACAATATGACACTAGAATTGTCTCTGTACACCCAATAGTTTCTGAGAATTATAGTCTAGAAGTTTATAATTTTTTTCGAACTTCACAATTTTTGCAATATTTTAACTCCTACTTGACCATTTTATGACACAGTTACTGCGGTTTTTAACCCCCGACCAAAAAAAGAGGTGCTATAAGTTTGACGTCGAAGTTTGTCTGTGTGTGTATCTGTCTATGGCACCGTAGAGCTCAAACGGATGGGCCGATTTCCATGCGGTTTTTTTTATTTGAAGATACATTTTTGTGTTGATGTTTTGCGCTATTTTTGGTAAATATCAATTCAAGATCCATCCTCCTCCTCCTCCAAGGACCTCCACCAAATGGCGGACCAAATATTTCATCACTATCTACCTCAATATGGGTATCGAATGAAAGGGCTTGACTAGTAGAGTACTATACAGTAAAACAAATGTCAAATCACAAAATGGCGAACAACATTTTTTTTTCACTAATGCCTTAATATGGGTATTAAATGAAAGGGCTTGACTAGTAGACTACTATGCACTCTGACAAATTTCAAATCCATGATGGCCGCAACCACAAAATGACAACTTTGTTTGAGCTCTACGGTGACATAGACAGATACACACACGGGCAGATACACATAGAGACAGACCTGTATGTGTATCTGTCTGATAGACAGACATACTTCAACGTCAAATTTATAACACCTTATTTTTTGGTCGGGGGTTAAAAACCGCCGTAACTGTGCCATAACGTGGTCAAGTAGGAGTTAAAATATTGCAAAAAATTGCAAAGTTCGAAAAAAATTATAAATTTTGAAAGACTTATTCTCAGAAACTATGGGGTGTACAGAGAATTCTAGTATCATATTGTAGCAAATTTAGTCTTCTTTATAAACGTCATAATCAAGTTTTTACAAAAACTAGTCGTTTAGGGTTATAATCGCCAAAATTTGAAAAATAAACGACTTTTTCGCGGTTTTTTCGATTTTTGACAAAGTCGCGTTCGTCGCTCGAGGTCACAAACTTGGGACAATCATTAAAGCTAACACCATAAACAAGTCTGCAAAAATCAGATCTACCGGATTTAACGCATACTGTAATGTATAAAATTACTGGAGTAACTCATTTCTTGTTTGTTTCATTTGTTTATAATAGTGATATAAGGTTTGTTGCTATTTATTGAAAGAAATATTTCTCTATACTCGAAGGTATACAAAAACGAACCTTTTCTTTTTTGGTAACGCTGTATGTAAGTTGAGAACAGCTTTACCAATTTCAATCATATTTTTAAGTGTTTCCTAATAATTCATAACTTCGTCAAAAATTTAAAAAAAATCCGCAGCAACTTAAAGGCCAGTAAAAAAAGACGGTTTTTTTTTGGTCAACTTTGTCAACTTTGAGTAATATATAGACGCATAGAGCAAACCTTTAGGAGATACTTACATTTTCGCATGTGTATTTTTTTATGAAGCAGGTAAGCTGGAAGGACTTTTTTCAAATTCATACCCCAATGGGTGACGTTGTGGATAAAATTTTGTACGAACTTATGATTCCTTGAAAATGTTTATAGACTAGAACGAAGAGCATTGACGGACAACTTTTGTGATAAGAATGCTGTGGAAGGCGTCGCCTGAATTGGTTTTTCATTATGGTTGCAATGTTGGTGTTTTCAAATTGAGACTGAATCGGTTTCTTTTAGGATTAGATAGAGCTTGCTCCACCATAGAACGCATCATCACTTAACTTAACTTGCATGAAAATTCAATTTATTGACTATGGCAAAAATAATGAGTTACATATCCACTCAAAACCCCCTGGCTACTTTGTGGACCACTAATTTAAACCAAACAAGCTTATCTTTTGCGGTTGGGTCTTCGGCGTGAAAAAAAAAATCGTATATTCCTAGGTATGTTTTTTTGTTTAATGGCATCTCCTTCATCCGGTCTTTATTATGACATAAACTAAATTAAAGTTAAAGTACATTTACAAGGAAACATCGTAAAATGAAAAAAAAATGTATTTTTGTCGGGAAAATGGTCTTGAAGTATTGAAAATTTAAAAAAAACTAATTTGTTAAAAATAATGCAGTTTTTTTGTATTTTCATTTATTAAGTAAACAAATTTAAAACATAAAATCACTACGTCTTTCTTATAATTTAAAATCTTATTTATAGCTTCAGACCACTTGAGTACTCGTTTTATGAAACGAGTTTTCTTTATACGTACACTAGTTAAAAACAATAGATATCGCTAGAAGCGTCTTGAAACGCTCATGAGAATAATGGGCCTAAACAGGTACAAGTAGAGCGGCACTTCAAATGCCGAAGCGTAAACAACACACTTAGGTAACCTGACAGCCTGGCACTCGTTTTTCCGCCAACATTGTAAACGCAAATACCTACGGGTGTATGGAGTGGGTATTACAACGTGAGTTTTACAAAATTCAATCCCCAGAATTAGTAAAATAAGGAATTAAAGTTACATATTAACCCATAAGCCTACCCTAAGGTCTATTATAGGCGATCATTACTATTCGACGCTCATGCGCTCATAATTTTAAAATGTTCACAGATTGTCATTTGAGATATTCAAGCATTTTTTTCAGTATGTATAATTTATTTCTATTATCTTATTAGTAGTGGTAGGACTCTTAGCAGAGTCCGCCTGGGGAAGTACCACACCTTTGCCAAATATTCTACCGCCAAGCATTAATGTGCAAACATTACTGTGTTCCGGATTGAAGGGCAATGATTCCAGAGAAATTACAGGGCTTAGAGACATAATATCCTAGATCTCTGGGTGACGAGCGCAGTGCAGTGCTAGGTAATGATTTGGACTGTCATGTTCCAATAGCTGCGTGTTACTGGGCTGTTATGTGGCAGGCATGTTGCTTACCATCAGGCACATGACCTGCTCGTCTCGTCACTCTATGCAATAAAAAAAAAAAAAAAAACTTTAAATCTATGAAAGTATTTTTTGATTTAAGTAATTAAAACTGAAGTTTCAGTTTTATAATTATTCTCGGCACGATTGCTACTCGAATCACTACCATTACCTTCAAATTTTACTCGTTTTTAGCGTTCCGTAAAACGTAAGAACCCTTATAGATTCGTCATGCCTGTCTGTCCGTCCGTATGTCACATCCGCCACTTTTTGCCGAAACTATTAGAACTATAGGTACTATTGAAACTTAGTAAGTAGATGTATTATGTGAACAGCATTAAGATTTTGCACAAAAATATACAACAACAATATTTGGGGGTGCCCCATACTTAGAACTGAAACTCATACTTTTTTTTTCATCAAATCCATACGAATAGGGTTTTTATGAATAGGTCTTCAAAAACGACGTTGAGGTTTCTAGTTAAAAAAAATTCTGCACTGAATAACTTGCGCGAGAGACTCTTCCAAAGTGGTAAAATGTGTGTAACTATTACTACTAAAATAAGAAAATTATAAAACTAAAAAAAATATATGATGTACAACTATGTCAATTTCTAACGAAAATTGTTTTAACTCTATCTAGTGAGTAGTTTTTTTAGTACGTAAACTGGGGTGAAATTTAATAATTTTTGTGATAAAAATGCTAATAAAACTAGTGGTTTCGATTGCAATGGCCTGAAATTCAGCTTACTTGATGGGCAGCATCCAAGCCATCGATAACAGCAATATAAAAAAAAAATATTTAAAAATAAAAAACTTGTCAAAACTTATCAATCAATTTCATACTCGATTCGTGGTCACTTTGATACCCGTAGTTTTTTTGTTCGAAATCAGAAAGACGCCCAGATAAAGATACTTACATAAAAAGCAAAGAAAAATTCCGTCCAAAACTTTCTAGTTATGAACGATTTTTGGTTTACGGGGTAAAATTAGAGACTGCTCGAGAGCAAACTCAAGATTTATACGTATATTGTATACATATCCATATCCATCCTGGATCCTGGTCCGGACTCTATATTTTAAAGGACTGAGCCTGGAGTTAATACAAAGAGTAATTTAAAGTAAACTACTCCGGCTGAAGGCCGTAACAAAAACATTGATACATGCTGAAGGTTTTTAAGAAAATAATGAAATATACATTGAATATAGTTAATGAGCCCAGTTAAAGAAGTTAATTAAAGAGCTGAATTTAAAGAAGATCATTATCTTCTATAACGTCGAATTCAGTGGCCTAACAAAATAACAATTAGTGACTAAACGAGTTTGCTAACTATCTATCGATATAATATATAACCTACAAATACACATCATATTGCGGCAGATAAATATGTCACCCGACTTGTCTATTCATAGTAATACTATTTTCTTATTATGAACTGAGAAGAAATAAAATAATATAAACGAAATTGTTGTTTTTTTACTCTGTTTTTTCATAAAAATTAATAATATGTTATAATAGAACCTATTTGTCGATGTTTTCGTAAGCACATCACTAATAATCGATATCGATAATATGTATTTTCAGCTATTCGTGAGACGTCACTATTGCGATTGCGACGCTAGCGCTTTTATGCTGGAATCGGAACTAAGGGTCACAATACCGAAGTGTCGTATCTGTAGCATATTAAATTTATAATGATCTGTGATTGTAACCTACAGGTAAAACCCACTCAGGCAACGCATTCCAAAGCCTAGACGTTCTTATCACAAATGTAGAGTCAAATCTCTTCGTTCACGAACTTCGGAATTTTTGGAACATCAACCATAAAACGATGTCGCTTTTTCGAGCTACGATCATTCCGATAGAAAAAAAGGCAAGGTGGTATCATGGTGGTGGTAATCATGTAAATCAGTCGCACACTCTCCGAAGTGTATCCGATAAAAAACCGAAAGGCTAGCAACTTTTCGGCGATGTTTAAGACTTTGAAGTCTTTTTCGCTCAAGAGGGTCGTTGCCTATAAGCCTTTTGGCACGTCTCTTGATTGATTCCAAGGCCTCCAGCTGATACTTAGCCGAACAATCCCAAAGATGGGAACAGTACTCCATACAAGAACGAATTTGAGCTTGAAAATAACGTTAGCAGCTGCTCAGATTTGAAATACCTTCGCACCTTTGAGAGGACACCAATTTTTTGGCAGCTAATTTGGCCTTGGACGCGATATACGAACCAAAGTTGAGCGTAGATAGATGTCAATGTACGGCCCAAAAGCTCAAGACGGTCAGAAATCGGCAGAGATACACCTCTAAAAGTTGGAGTCAGTTGGAATGGACTCCTTTTACCGGAATTCTAATTCGAAAACTGAATTCTAATCACAAATAAAGTGGCCAAGTGCGAGTTGGACTCGCCCATGATGGGTTCCGTTCCAGCAAGTAACATAATAAATATACATACTCGTAGTACATATAGTTCTTGTAGTTCGTGGTAACTTTGATCGAAGTTTAAAAATAGTGTATTTATGACGTACTAAAAAAAACTACTCATCAGATCGAGTTCAAACCAATTTTGGTTGGTAGTTTGCATGGTAATGTACATCATATATTAAATTTGTTTAAGTTTTTTCATTCTCTTACTTTAGAAGTTATAGGGGACACACACACATTTTACCACTTTGGAAGTGTCTCTCGCGCAAATTATTCAGTGTAGACAAAAATTAAATTAGAAACCGGAACATCAGTTTTGAAGACCTATCGATAGACAACCCACACGTGTAGGTTTTATGAAAAAAAAAAATGTTTAGTTTCAGTTCTCAGTTAGGGGGCAACCCTAATTTTTCTTTTTTTTCTTTTTTTTGTACATACCTTGTTACGGCAAAAAATTGTCTGTATGGCTGTGACATACAGACGGACAGATAGACAGACAGACATGACGAATCTATAAGGGTTCCGATTTTACGTTTTACGGAAACCTAAAAAACAATCAATCATTACCGTAAATCTGCATAATTTAAGTTTCCCAAACGTGCATTGTTTACCTTTTTAATACGCTTTTATTAGCTTCACTTGTAACTTACTATGTAAGAAAACCTTGGAATCTTTATTTGACTCACTTCCCGGTCTTCGATTATGATGAAATTTTACACATGCTCTGAGTTCTGATGACAATACATGACTAGCTAAGAAACGTCATTACAAGTCTAATTTGGCGGCCGGCGGAAAGGGTTTGCTGTCAGGACTACGAAAAAAATAGTCACGCTACTTAAATCCAACATGGCGGGCATCCAAGATGGCGGATTGGCTATTTGAAATGCACCCCCATGATATGGGTATTAAATGAAAGGGTTTGATGAATGGGATACACAAAATAATTCTGTGTCAAAATGTAAAAAAAATGTGTTAATCATCAATTTCACTCTGTAGTTTGAATGTCACCCCTGTTCAAGGTTCATGTTTTATGTTAATTACTGCTTCGGAACTCTTCATGGGCAAGTTCATCTCGCACTTGGCCGCTGTATTTTTTAAAGACTCTACCCTCATGGCCTGGTTGTTTAAAATCATAACAATGAAGATACACAACGTTATCTTTAAAGTACACTTGCAACCAGAGGGCTAGGAAACATTTGCTCTAGCGTTGAACGACTGATTATTATTTGAAGAACTGGCACTAGATACATGTTTACTTAGTTTAGCCTAGATTGATAAATGCTGCACAATAAACAGACATTAGTTTTGTTTTCGTAGCAGTTACTTAGTATTGAAGATCTTTAACAATGATAACAAACAGTAGTTTGTTGATTATAATAAGCCTTTTACGATGCGTAATTGCGCAATGATTTTCAAACACAGTTCAGATATGTGGAGTTTTGGAGTCCAATTTGTTGTTTGTTTGTTGTTTGACTTAAAAAAGTGCACACGCGACATTAAGACATACGGTTTAGGGAAAATTGTTATGAGTTTCATCTTGAAACATTACCAAGTACGGTTGATACTAGTCGATTCGCGTAACCAAGAGAGTGATTCGCTTTTGGGATAATCCCACACGACCATGGCACTCTTTTTAGTCCCATCGGTTTTGCGATTCCGCAAGACCCACTTAATCAAACTACACACTCATAAATGTTTGGAACAAAATTTGAAACATAGTAACGGATAGATCTCGCCGAAGTTATTGTTAGGCACGTCGATAAAACACTCCTAAGCATTTTTTTTTTTTTAACTTTTATAGTTTTTACACTTTAACGTCATCTCGGATGATGCTAAGCGACCATGCGGTCTACAATGGAGCGGGCTTACCTAGAAGAAACCGATTCACTCTCGATTTGAAGACACCAAGATTATAACCATCCGGAAAAACCCAGTAAGTCGAGAGTGAGTCGGTTTTTTTGGGTAAGCACGCTTCATCGTAGGCCGCATCGTCGCTTTACATCAGGCGAGATGGCGGTCAAGTCTAAACCTCATCAACAGCCCACTAAACGATCCCACTGCTGGTACTCAGAGCTTTCTCTCACAAGGAGAGAGTTAAGGCCATAATCCACCACGCTGGCCCAGTGCGGGTTGGCGGATGACACATGACTTCGAAAGATTCTAGGTACATGTCGGTTTCCTCACGATGTTTTCCTTTACTGTTTTAAATTAGCGCCATTACCCACATGACTTTGAAAAGACAGTGGTGCGTGTGGGGTTTGAACCCGGGGTCGCCAGATCGGCAGGGGCCGTTCTCCCGACTAGACCAGCCGTAACTTAGTGTAAACCTATTCAAGGTAAAAAAAAAAAGATATTCATGACTACTTCCTAAGCTGACCTGTTGCATTTATTCAAACCATTGATTGGTAAAAGAATGTAGATAGGTTGGCGTTTTTTGGTTTTCGTTGAAATCTACAACGATGTCATAGAAGATGAAAATAAGAAATTAAAGAGCGAGAAAAAATCGAGGTTGAGTTTAACAATATATATAAATATATTTAAACTCAATCAAAAAAAAAAAAAAATTGTACCTGGGTGACCGAGCCTTGCTCGATTTAATCACTGAGGATACTTAGATACCTACAGACAAAGGGCTCCCAGTAATAGATTTTCTCATAAAAACTTAAATGTAACATAAAAAATATAATAATATAAAATATAAAAAAGAATGAACTTGAAAAAAAAAATCTAGCAGCCGTCTGGATTCGAACCCGGATCTACCGTTTCGTGACCACCCGACTTCCCACCTGAGCTATTATACTGACGCTCGTGGCGGCGAAATTTACCGTCGCATTCTAATATATAATGTAACAGTTTTTCATTGTCTAAAAACGCGCATAATATATGTTTCTTAAAAATGAAACCTATCTAGATCGACTTATCGTCCCCGAAACCCCCAGCATACATAATTTCATGAAAATTGTTCGAGCCGTTTCCGAGGTTCAGATTCTATATAATATATATATATACTTTTAGACAAGAATTGCTTGTTTAAAGTTATGAGATGTTTGTACCCTTTTGACATTGGGATTGTTTCTTACCTGGAATTTATTATTATTTAAATTTCATTGACTTGATTTGAAATATCTGTGTACCTGGTTCTGTTGTTGCTGTTGTTGTTAATGTTGATAAGTTTTGGTTTGTCATTTATTTTCTGTTTAATTGAATACTTGATTGTTTGATGTGTTTTCATGGATTAAAAAATATTTTTAATGTTTCTGTGACTTGCCTACTGTAACTATAATGTTATAAGGTCAATACATAAATTAAATCTAATCAATCATAATAGAGACAGGCAAAACAAACATGAACAAAAAAGATAATAATTTAATTGAAACCCGTGAGAAATCGAATATACCTTTTTTTAAACCAAAACGACTCTCTCAACAAAGAAATATCTGAGACACAAACAGTATCCTCTTTTGCGGACTGTCGAGTAAGTGAGAGACTGAGTTCTGAAAATGTACTGAACGAAGATATATTAGAAAGGCTGAGAATTCCAAGTTTACAACGAAACAAATCGAATGCCTTGACACGAGCAATCTTTGTATTTACCTATCTATATATATAGAAGCGAAAGGTCGGTGATGAGTGATCACCGAATCTCTGAAATTACAAATGCTAGGAGTTTCAAATTTTGCATGGAGGTTTCTTTTAGCACGTAGGCACTCGCTTATACGTGGTTTTGCGAAATTCAACCCCTAAGAGGGTGAAACAAGGGATGGACTGTTGTATGAAACTTCCGTCATTTTCAAAGTTATAAGCATGAAATCTACTGGACCAATTTAAATGAAATTTGGTACACAGATAAATACAGAAAAAAGGGTTAAGGAGGTTCAAACGGGGGAAAGTTTTATGCGGAAGTTCAAAAATGTATGTGGAAGTATGTGGAAACTTCGTATCAAGACACTTGATGGGAAGCCAATACATGTTGTTTCTATCAATTTTGTAATATGGAACTATACGGGGATGAAAAAAGGGTTGAAACGGGGGATGAAAGTTTCTATGGAAGTAAGTCTAAGTAAGAACAATGAAACTTCGTATCTAGGCACTTGACGCGAAGCAAATAAATGTTTATTCTAGCAATTTTGTTACTTCGAAATAAAGGGGGATGCAATTGGGGCTTAAATGGGGGATAAAAGTTTATGTGGAAGTTCGTTATAGTTGAAGACAAAACCACAAAACTTCGTATCTAGACATGAGAAGACGAAGCAAACAAATGTTTGTTCTGACAATTTCAAAGTTTGCGGGGATAAAATAGGGGTTGAAATGGGGGATGAAAGTTTACATTTAAGTTCGTAATTGTTGAATATACTGAATAAACCATGAAATTTTGCAACTAGACACTAAACTTGATATCCATACTAATATCGTAATATTATAAATTATGAAATGAACTCTGTTTGTTTGTTATGCTAAACCTAAACCACTACACCGATTTTGATGAAATTCGAACCGAAACCCGAAACCGTTAAATTTTGCAACTAACACTTGAAAGATGATTTTGAGTTAAGTTGAGTTGAAAGAAAATGTATTATTGTGAACGTGAAAGTCTCTCTGTCTGTTGCGGATTATCGCCTAAACCACTGAACTGATTTTGAGGAAACTGTATAAAAATGTGTTAAGGTAAGCTGTTCTTTGTAATCGTAATTTGGTAAGTATTGGCGTACAAACACTTCCGCAGTTGCCTTAATATTTATTTTGCGCGGACTAAGTCGCGGGTAAAAGCTAATATATATATAGAATCTGAATCTCGGAAACGGATTTTGATGAAATTAGGTATGCCGGGGGTTTCGGGGACGATAAATCGATCTAACTAGGTTTCATTTAAAAAAAACGCATATTATGCGGGTTTGTAGACAATGAAAAACTGTCACACCAACAATCCAGACGGCTTTACTTTTTTACAAATGCTCACAACACACCGCATGTTACACCCTAGTTCGTTTGTTATGAGACTGTATATCCTGCGGAAATGGCGAGGTCGCGGCTTTTTAAATGCCAAAAACCTTCACAACCGCGAGGTATGCAGTCTCAGGGATTATTTCCGCAACAGCGAGTCCGGGATGCATCGCGATGTTGTGGCAGTTGACAGGAGCCTCACGCCATTTTCATTGGCAAACGAGAATTGGCACATACCATCGGTGCTCAGCACTGATGATCGCAAGAAAGTATGGAAGATCAAGGAGCTGCATGGGCAAATTTGCTCGCGTCGGTGAACTGGCTGCGCTTCGGGGGCCTCTTCGGAGAAACCGAGAGATTTGCCTGTGCAAATGAAGATGAACTTATCAAGACGAATAACCACCGGAAATACATAATAAAAGACGGTACGGTCGACATTTTTCGGGCATGCCGCCGTCCAGGCGAATCTCTTCGTCATGTTATTTCCGGTTGTTCGGATCTTGCTAACGGTGAGTACTTGCACAGATATAACCTAGTAGCCAGGATCATCCACCAGCAATTTGCTCTTCGACACGGCCTTGTCGAGTCCGAGGTGCTGTACTATAAGTACGCACCTTTGCCAGTTCTCGTGCGTTGCTCTACTG
Organism: Ectropis crepuscularia; assembly: GCA_963693475.1. Lineage (NCBI taxonomy): Eukaryota > Metazoa > Arthropoda > Insecta > Lepidoptera > Geometridae > Ectropis > Ectropis crepuscularia. The sequence continues at coordinate 35,753,632 of OY856338.1, forward strand.
GGACCGCTCTATCATCACGGACAGGACTATTGTCCAATAAGCCTAATATCGTGCTGGTAGACTTGTCTCAGCGCCGGGCTGTAATCGTTTATATCACCGTACCACATGATGAGAACCTCGTGAAAGCCGAGAAGGACAAGTTGAGCAAGTAACTTGATTTGGCTTACGAGGTTACCGCCATGTGGGTGGGTGATTCAACGATTATAATCCCAATAATAGTTTCGGCAAACGGCCTTATAGCGAAGAGTTTCGACCAACACCTTAAGAAACTTTTGCTAGACGGTTGGATCAAGGGTCAGATGCAGAAGGCGGTCATTGACACAGTGCACATCGTCAGGAGGTTCCTCACTCTGCAGCCCTAACCACCGGTAGCTTGGGCCTTGCTCCGCTGCTGGCAGCACCCTAGTTGTCAAGTTTTTATATATTTTTTCCATATATATATATATATTGTAAATAAGTTATTAATTAAGAAGATCAATAAATAACTGAATAATAAACAAATAGACGTTGGTGAACAATTCACACACAACACCATCTGACCCCAAATTAAGCAAAGATTGTACTATGGCGGCCAGATAGCTGATAAAATACTTATTTAGTTTGAAATACATGCTTATTATACATAGAAACACCCAGACACAGAGCAAACATTTGAATTCAATACACAAATATTTGTAATGGATGGGAATTGAATCCACGACCCTCAGCTTCGCAGGCTACTACCCACTAAGCCACGAAGCCAGTCAAAATGTAGAAACATTGTCAATTATTTTTTTTGAGAAAATGGCGAGATTATTGTTGTCGCTTCTAGACTCTAGAGTAACCTATTATAAGATAGGATGTATTGAAAACTTAGCAAAAATGTGTGAACCAAAGAAGTCAACATTCCAAATCTCCACTATCCCATATGTGTATTCGAATTCATCACATGACCTATACAATTCAAGGAAGTTTAAAATTAACTAAACAAATTAGGTCAAAAAATACGAACAACCTCAATAATTGGCTTTAATTATTAAAAAACAAATGTGTTTGTTTTTAGCAATGTTGTGTCAAATAATTTTATAAGATTTATTTGTAGTGGAATACTTAAGAATTTTAGACGTTAGACATTTAAAAATAACTAGCGGCCCGTTCCGGCTTCGCTCGGACATAACCTAGACACGCCATCTGCCGGGCTTATTTGTGAATTTAAACCATCTTCGAATACACACACAAAAAAAAACATTCAAATCGGTCCCGTCGTTTAGGAGTTCACTATGAAATTATTAAATTACTAAAATGGCTATAAAAAACAGGGGTAATGATAAAAGGGTAAACATTTAGGGTTGTATGTATTTTTAACGCCACATAACAAAAAAATAAAAACAAAAAAAATTTACCAAAAATTAAAAAAAAATGTTTGGGGTGAACAACCCCTAACACTTAGGGGTATGAAAAATAGCTAGTAGCCGATTCTCAGACCTACTGAATATGCATATAAAATTTGGTAAAAATCAGTAAAGCCGTTTCGGAGGAGTAAGGAAACAAACACTGTGACACGAGAATTTTATATATAAGAAGATAATCTAATATACCTGATTGGAGAAAACTTTCCTAGTAATAAATTGTTCGCAGATTATTTATTGCGTTGATCCACAATCTTTTTTTAGGAACAGAGCTGCGAAACACTTGTGTAATATAGACAACGATAAGTTTATAAATATAATGATAAGATAGGTATTACATCAAAATACGAGGTCCCTTAATAATAAGGCTTTACCCCCACAGGGAATAATAGTTATGTACAAACCAAATGTATTAGTAATAAATGGGACATGGTTAAATAAAATTAATGTGATGAATATTGTGATTTATGGATATAACCATATATGTAAATTATTTCATTAGACGTAACCGGTTGCATGGTGGTGTATCAGTCTTTGTATCAGATGGAATACAATGCGAGCCTTTCAAAAGAATTGATATGCTATCGTAGAATCGTTTATATCGTAGAAAGCGACTGTGAGCGTGAAATTAATGTTCAAATGAATAATGGACAGGTAAGGGCTCCCACATAAAACTACAATGCACTGCGATGCGACGCCGCATCGGGAGCAATTTGTATCGCAAGTTCCTCCGATGCGGCATCGCATCGCATCGCAGTTTTATAATATATAATAAAATAAAAAAAATAAAAAAAAATATCTATATAAATATAAAATAATATGTTTTTGCTAGAGTGATGCAACAATTATTCAATTTACCGAAAACTTTTTCTGATAGAGGTGTGATTTTGACTGTTGATTGTAATATTAACTTTATGGTGAACTCAACTAAATAAGATTCACTGATTTGAAGCAGGCTTGTGGTTATCGCAAAGCATTAGATTTTCCTACAAGATATGAAAATTGATCCAGCACCTCGTTTGACTATACTGTTACAAATATATGGAGTTCATCCATAAAATTAGTATCTCTGGCTACCGGTGTCTCCGACCATGATGCTCTCATTTTGTCCAAATTTCTATGCAAAAATGAGGAAACCTAAAGCAATTACCATAGAAAAGCGCTTACAATTTAAATCAACACAATAGTAGAGTATGAAAACGCAATGTAGGCGTATGACTAGGACGACATATTCAATTGTTATGAAAATAAAACCTTTGACATTTTTGTGAGGAAATTTCTGTGAAATTTTTATATTTGTTTCCTTTGGTGAAAATAAAAATCATTTATTTCAATCGGAGCCAATGACGCCAATTTCCCGAGTTATCAGAAAGCATTATCGATAAAAAGAAATATTGTAGAGATATACTAATAAAATTGAAAAAGAAGGAATATTTTCACAATAGAATAACAAATTCCAAGAACCCCAAGAAAGATTTCTGGAATATCATTACAGAGGAGAAAAATAGAAACATAAAGAAGTGGGACTGACATCTCTTAGATGGCGCTACTAATGTTTCGATATCAGAAGATAATATAGGTTAACAAGCATTTTGTGACAACTGCAAACATCTTAAGCGTCACTAACACTCAAGACATTAGAAATGCATTATTATTTCTAACGACATTTTTATTATATTTTCTAGGACGACAATATCCCAACAAAAATATAAGTATAAAATTAAAATCAAGTTCAATACCACTTATTGAATTTTAACAACAATAGAAGTGAGATCTAAATGGATCTATTTCTATATGTACAGTACTATATAGTAAAAGCTCCTTATTCGCGCTTCCTTCATTCGCGTTTTCGCTATTCGCAGAGTAAAAAAATTAGACCCAATTCTTTATTATATTCGCGGGTATAGATTTCGTTATTCGTTGGTCTAAATACTTTAATACATAGTACCTATGTAGCGAAATTTCTATTATCATTTTTTTTCTTTGACATACTAATACCAGGGAGTTTTTAAATGGGCACGCAATGCCCCCAAAGTTGCACTGGAGGCACACCGAGTTTTTCAATGAATTACAAACTTACAACTTTTGTTGCGTGCGCCCAAGAAAGAATTGACAAAGAAAGGCCTGTATCTATATTGGTTTTTGCTCAATCTGTTGAAAATTGAAACTAAAAAATATTGATAGACAAAGTAAAGACAAAGGCAACGTGCCTTATGTGTGTCAAATAAATACTTTATTTAAAAAAATTCATTCATCAAACCTAAAAGAAGCAAGCAGTTCTTCAAACTTCTCATAACTTAACATACTCTACGGTTTTTTAAGCCTGCCTACAGTTGATGCAGCGACTGTTTGCGGCTGTTTGCGTCTGTCGCGGCCACCGAGCAATTGTTCCGTTCAGCGTTGCTAGCTTGGATTTTTAAAAAGTGTAGACATGTTTAAAAATACGTAGAGTATTATTAAATTATGTAAAGTTTATAGAACTGCGTACTTTTTTTTTGAAGTAGTAAGGTAGTAAATGTAGTGTACCAATGTAGTTAGGTGCAGGGTTTTTAACTTGTCTGTGTAGGATTTACGTCGAAGAGTATATGGCCATATTGTCGCTTTTCTTTGCAGACTTTCAAGTAAATCGATATCTTTTGACGTGATAACGTCTTATAATTTGATGACGCCGGCTGCACGCCCGCAAAACTGTAACGTTCCGCTGTTACCGTTAGTTCGTCTTCCGTGCCATGCGGACGAAGCTGAGCGCTGAGGGCGCCACCCGCCGAGTCGAGCGGTATCACTACTCGCGCTATCAGCGTACTGATTTCTTAAGACGTTGTCACGTTCTATTGTCAGTAAACCGACTTTACAGACAACAATTTTTTTAAGTAGGTAGTCCTCACATATTTATGTTTCATAAATTTGAAGAAACATTTCTACAGTTATAGATTCAGAATGACGTAAAGAAAACAGTTTGCTTTCTGTACAATTGCAGAAATGTGTTCTTCGCATTTTAAATTTATTATTTTAAAAAGGGCAGAGCCTTTATTAACAAAACTTAAATACAATGAAAACTACACTACGTTACATACCTAACTAACTACTTACACTAAGCACACCTGAATTATCCATAGACCAATGAAGGACTACAGATAATCAAGATGTTCAAACCCACTACCAATCGGAAGCGTACCCAGCATGCTTGCAATAATAGTCATGCACAATAGTGATGCCGTCAGGTCTTTTGCCATCGTCACGCCCAAGGTAGTAAAAGTATGGCTGTTATAATTTAATGTAATTATAACACCGAGGTATTTTTGCTAATTGATTGAGGATTTACAATTATATAAGTTTATAACTTTACGATCATGGACGTACGCTGGAAAATAAATACCACTAAAGTGCATAACAACTTTTAATTTATTCCCGAGAATATTTTTATCCGTGTTAAGAACAGACATTAATAATTGTAGATATACGTTAAAAGCAAAAACACGTAAAGTTGGCCACACTGAATCGAAAGTGTAGTTTTGTTTAAATTTAGAGCAACCACAGTATAAAAAAATACCAGTAGGACGACTAGCTTTTTTCATTTGGGAGAAATGCTAACAGTGCTATCTACTAACGATAAGGCCACCGCTTGTAACACTAGTGTTATTGTTATTCGTGTTTTTATTTTTGGTGTGTACAATAAAGAGTATCTATCTATCTACTATTCGTAGCTACTTTTGACTCTACTATATTAAAGCTTTAATTATTATTTAATTATTTACTGAGCAATTAACTGACGCAGTAGGGATTTTAAAAAAAAATAGGAATAGTTTTTATTTCTTGAAGATTAACAATAGGGTACCGGACAGTAGTCACAAAAAAATCTGAAATTAAGTTAGTTAGTACATTTATGAAGTGAAATAACCATTTAATTAAAATTTACACGAAGGAATACTGATTTATAATTTTAATTCAATTAATAAAGTTTAATATTTCTAATATTTTTCATCTGTTGGCCGCCGTAAACGAAACACCAATCACAGCGCGTGACGTCAACTGTGTCTAAATAACAGTATTTTGTATAGAGTATTTGCGAATTTTACGATTCTTTGCCGTTTTTAAAGTATTTAAAACTATTACAATTGAGGAACAGTAATTAAAACAACACGTTTTAACTATGGAAGCAGGTTATTTGAAAGCTGACTGCCGAAATCTCCCAAGAGTGGATATGTTCATGGTTGGAAATTTCTTTGCCACAAATTCTGACTTCTGTGCTGCTGAATTTAGAAATGTTAAAACATCTATGTAAGTATTCATGCAAAATGTCCAAGGAATAGAAAGTTTCATATAAACTTTAATCCCTTGTTTCACCTGTTATTTGTTTCCAGTATAAAATAAATGTCAGTCTAACCTAACATATTTATTGTACTCGTAGTTATATTATGTACTTTCTATTACTTCAAGATTTAAAACTTATTGTTTTTACATCTTTTCAGATCGGCGAGAAAGTCTTACGGTGATGACGCGATAGGATACGTACAACTTCGGCGTGATTCTGACATGTGTACTATTAAATGTAAGGTGTGTCCAGAACACAAAGTTCATTCAAAATTGTACGCAGTGACTATGATAGTTGACGAAAAACAAGGTAAAATTGTAAGCGTACAGTGTCATGATTGTGCCGCATCAACTGGGGGCTGCAAACATGCTGTAGCTTTTCTGATGTGGGTCCACAGGAGAAGTGAGGAACCGTCCAGTACTGAAGTGCAGTGTTACTGGAAAAAATCGAAACTGGCTCAAGTTGGCACTAGTCTCAAGTTTATAAATTCGAAGGATCTGTCAAATGAAAGAAATCCATGCTCTACACAGGCTACTCTGCAAAAAAACATGCTGGAACAATTTCTTGAAGCAGCGGCAAATCGAGGTGTTACAAACTGTGAATTATTGAAGTATAAAATAAACAGAATGGAAGATTACGAGAAATTGTCACTTCACTATTTAGTTTTAGAATATGGTGGTGATGGTGATTATGACTTATTTTTAAATAAGATTTCACAGTATTTTATCGAAGAAAATATTAAAAGAATTGAACAAAATACTCGGGCACAATACAAAAACAAGTTGTGGTATGAACTGAGATATGGGCGTGTTACAGCTTCAAGAGCTTACGAAGTAAGCAAATGTCATACCACAGATGGGTCTTTAATCGCAATGATAATGGGAGCCAAAATTCCTGACACAAAAGCCATGATGAGAGGAAGGAATTTAGAAAACAAAGTGAAAATAGCAGTGGAAAAGAGATTAGGTAAGAAAGTGAAGGAATGTGGCTTATTTATTTCCTGTCAATACCCATTCATTGCTGGTTCACCAGATGGTATTTATGATGATAAATTTTGTATTGAAATAAAATGTCCTACCAGTGAAAAAACATACAAAAGTTATTTAAAAGATAATAAAGTGGCAAAAAAATACATGGTACAAATGCAAATCCAAATGTTTGTGACAAATTTGAAAAATTGTTACTTTTGTGTTGCTGATCCTAACTTCGAAATCACCAACCACGTGGAAATGTTGTTAGTTCATTATGATGAAGCTTTAGTTAAGCACTATATATCAAGCATATGCCAATTTTGGAAAAATAATGTATATCCTATTCTGTATGAAAGTAGAAAATAAAATTTGATTTTCATGATCAGCTATGTTTTATTTGCTAAAATTTACAGTAAATACAATATTAAAATAGTTATTGTGGGTTATCCCTACGAGATAGACACATACCATGAGCTTTTTTGTAGACCTTTTTAGGTGTACAATACTGCAGTACATTATTTTTATCTATCTCACAGGGTTCAGCCAGGGTTTGCAATTTAAGCGCAAAAATTGTGTTTATTAATGACATCGTTTAGATTTTTTTTTAATTATCAGTGTCTCTCTACTGTACTATGCATGTATTCTACACAAAAACCTTCCTCTTAAATCACTCGTATCTATTAAAAAAGCCCGCATCAAAATCTGTTAGGTAGTTGTAAAGATCTAAACATACACAGGGACAGAGAGACACGGGAAGTTAATTTGTTTTCTACTATGTAGTGATACAAACATATATATTCAATTAAATTGACAATAGATTTTATTTATAACTAGGTGGTACTCGCGACTTCGTTCGCGTGAAATAAATACTATGGTAACTCAGGCAGTACCTATTGTTATACCCAGACACATTTATGGTTACTTAAAACAGCATATAATAAAACAATTTCATACAATTTTATCAAAATCGGTTCAGTTGTTTAGGTGTGAAAGCGTAAGAGACATTCGTCCCTCTTTTCAACTCCAATTTCATACCCATACAGCTCGAAATTACAAAATTGCTAGAACCAATATTCGTTTGCTTCGTGTCAAGTGTCTATATACAGAGTTTCATGGTTTTATCTGCAACGGTTGGGAACTTCCATATTGACATTCATCCCCCATTTCACCCCCGTACAGTTCGAAATTACAAAATTGATAGAACAAACATTTAATTGCTTCGTGTCTAGTGATATATAGATACAAAATTTGATAACTTTGAAAATCACGAATTTTCATCCCTTGTTTAACCCTCTTAGGGGTTGAATTTCACAAAACCCCGTCTTAGCGAGCGCCTATGTGCTAAAAGGGACCTCCATGCAAAATTTCAGATTTGTAGTTTCTGAGATTCCTTGATGAGTGACCTTTCGCTTTTATATATATATAGATGTAAAAATCACGTGATTAAAATAGTAATTAGGTGTAATAAATATTGGTGGACAATTCACACACAACACCATCTGACCCCAAACTAAGCAAAGCTTGTATGATGGCGGCCAGAGAGCTGATATAATACTTATATAGTTTTAAATACATACTTATTATACATAGAAACACCCAGACACAGTGCAAACATTTGAATTAATCACACAAATATTTGCACTGGGTGGGAATCGAACCCACGACCCTCGGCTTCGCAGGCAGAGCTACTACCAACTAAGCCACGAGGCCAGTCAGTATGAGAAATCATTACAAAAATTGTATGCAAATCTAAGTGGTTTCCTAAGTATTAAAAAACCTTTTATTTAAGATGACACAAGCGAGAAATACAAAGTGAAAAGAAGTACAAAATATTGTTATCAATTGAGTAAAAGTAAATCAATTAAATAAATGTAAGAATTTATATTGACAACTGTTCGATCTTTCTCATATAAAATTTCAAAAAGGAATGCCCGTCAACCCCTTAGCTCCATCTACTTATAGCCACAACCCCTTCAAAACTCTTTTGAGATGGCGGGTAGAAATGGATAGTTTCACACTGGCGCCCTCTGTACTAAATTTTATCAGTCATACCCATTTCTTTAAATAATCAGCTACTTGTTCTTTTATATGACACATATTTAGACTCAAATCCCAGAATTAAATATAATACTATAAGTGAAATATACTACAAACATTACAGGTGACAACAATATGTTTCAGTTTCAAAGAAGCCACTGAACAAAAATAGCTATTTAAATCAGTATGTTAACATTAACTTAGTTATAGACATTAAATAGTAAAGTACTAACTAATAGTGTTTAACATAATCTGGTGCCTGTTATTGGGATGTATATAATTTAAAAGACAATGCTACTTTGTAAGTTGATAAGAGCACATGCTATTATCATGCAATAATCTAGCATACTTATCAACTTCGAATTCACAACAGAATGTGGTTTCAACATAGAAAATTCCCGGATTCTACGAATGACCCTTTCAATGTGAATCCTTAAACTTGCAATCTGTTTTGTTTTTATGGCTTCTTGCTTGGATAACTTTTGACCTTGACCTAGACTTGGGGGTCTCAGTAAATGACATTTATTTTCAATTAGCATTTGTTCTATGTGTTTGAAACCACGGTCAGCTAAAACCCAGCTTTCAGGTTTTAATTGTTGTAGAAACCCACACTTTTCTACAAGTAATGTGTCACTTATCCGTCCTCCATACCCTGATGATATATAATTTATTAAGCCGTTAGGTGTACTTGATACTAAATATTTAATTGTATTTGCTTTCTTATATTCAGACCATGTTAGAGCTTGATGTAGTGGCTTTGAGGGTTTCGCTATTTCAATTTCAAAACAGTCTATTAAACAGCTTACTTTATTGTAGCGATGTCTAAATGCTATTGGAAGACATTTTTTAATATTTTTTTTATCTAGGTCTACAATAAATGGTTTGAGAATGCTAGAGATTATTGGGATATTCTTCCGAAATATTTTGCCAGCATATGATTCAGATGTTCCAAATTGATCTGCAAGTTCTGAGAATGTTGTATTCAACCTAATTTTTTTTAAGCATAGTAATATATGCTCTGTAGGTATCATGGTATTTGTATGTATCAAATCAACCAAAAAATAACAATCATTAGGTATGCCGATATATAAACGAGGTTTGGTTTTAATTCTTTTACACATGTCATTTATGGCTTGCTTTGCCTCGCTTTCTTTTTCCATTTTAGAATATTCTTCATTTAAGCTACTGCTATCCGATGGTAATTTAAACTCTAATGACTGGACTGAAGGTGATGATGGCTGATATGATGATGATGATGGGTTGTTCTGTGATATGTCACTATCAGAACGATCAATTAGTTTTCTAATAACACTAGGACCACTAGGCATAGCTGGCTTTGAATGTTGTTCTACTTTGAAGGGAGATGTTGAAACACTTGTGGTCAATGTTTTAAATGGTGACACTGCTATATCTTGAGATTTATGTTTGGTTTGGGTATACTTGCTTCTGAAATATTTACTTTTTACAAAAGCTTGTACACCTTTATCTTGATAGTTTGATTGATGTTCTACTGCTACAACTTCCGTTTGTAAATCTGAAAGAAATGGACAGTTCATTATTTTTCATCAGTAAAAATAGGTATACCGACCTACCCAAGTTCAATATTGAATTAATACTTACTAATAGGCAAAGTGGTGTTTTCATTTTCGTTACTACTGCTCAATTTACTATCTTCTAGGGCTTCTTGTATTAGGGCCAATCTTTGCCTTTTCATAGCAGCGGGTCGAGGCATACTAGTTGATGGGAAACTTCTTTTTCTATTAGTTTGACATTGAAATATTGATGGAAGACATCCTGGTTTCATCATAATTTTATTTACATAACCCATAATTCGGTATCTCATGTAATTTTCCATGTCATTCGGTAGCTAAAACAAAAAATCCAAAGTAAGTACTTACATAATTAATAGCATCTAATATTCCACCGCCTTTAAATATGAAGTGTTCGCAGTGTTATGTACCTATTTACCGTAATGTAAATTTGTGTACTTACATCAAAGTGATCCTCGCAGAAGTAAATCGGTGAAGTTACAGACATTCCATCGAAATTTCGTCTTGCTAGTTTCAACCATTTTTTTCGTATATCTGCTTTTCGTGGCACATCAATGAATAATTTAGCTGGTGTGGTTTTACTGTTATTACTACACTGAGGAACTACACACGTACGATATCTTATGTGATCCATTATAACATTAAAGAAAGAAAACAAAAACAACACTTTCCACTGAATAACTGTGTTTATTTACAGTTTGAAACACGTATGACGTCACACGCTCTGAGATCACGTGACATACCGTTTACGCGGCAATTTAAAACAATTATTTTTTACACACTATTTTAAGTACTTAAAAAGTTATATTTGTTTAAAATAAAAAAATGTAGGGCTATATTTAGCCATTAAGATTAATTTTAAGCACTTTTTGAAAAGTTGTCCGATACCCTATTGTTTGCAAAAAAAAATATGTTAAAAAATTTGTGTATTTTTGATGAGTATAAATACAATAGTAATGTAATTCTGATTTTTCCCGCTAAAACACTAACGACTGACATGACGTCACTAACAGCAAAACATTGGCCATGATCTATGATTGCATGTCCAGTTTATGTGTTTTTGTAGGTAGGTACTTTTACTTGAATACAAACAATCAAAATCGTCGTCGCTAAGATCGCAAACTATAATAAAAATGCAGAGAAGCAAAAAACTACTTAAAAAGGGAACTAATTATTGCCTAAAATATAAAAGACATTCATTCTAACATATGTCCATGAACCTTCTTACATAAGTATACTAATACAAAGACAAGGAATTAAAAATGTTATGTAATAAAGATGTACGAGGTTCAATCAGATTTTAGGAAGCTTTCGACATAATCTACTGATTTTTGCGTTGAACTTTAAATATGGAAAGTGACGGAGCTTGTCTTATTTCCACGGGCATGGCATTCTATAACTCAACTACTTGGAATGCAAAAAATTTGTCGTAGAATGTTTTGCAACGTGCAGAGGGCGCTTGCAGGGACAAATTATAGGTTGATATAAGATTACATGAGAGTACGCTACTGTAAAATGTAAAGCAATCTTTCAGATATCGTGGTGTGGCAGTGTAAAATGAGTATTCCGAAGAAAGCAAATGGGGAGCCACTTGAGCTGTAGGAAAAGAAATTAATAAACAGTTGCAAATGAAGTATTTGAAAACTAGCCAAGTCAGATCTTAGTTTTGAACCAATTATCCTGAGAGTCCAGTTTCATTTATTATGAATATATTTCAGGATCACCCATTGAACTTTTCACTCAAGCACCCATTTTGATCGCACTTTTTTTGTTGTTCTGTAATAAATTCTGTAAGTAATATTTATTTTGATTTCAATTTTACATTTATATTTTTTAAGGGATATTGTCGTCCTACTGGTTTTTCATTATACTGTGGCTGAGTCGCCTGCAACTGCCGCTGCATCACGCTTCCGTAAAACGCGAGTCGCAGCTACTTTTTGAAGCGGGATGCAGCGACTAGACGCTTGTCGCAGCTTCTTTTTGAAGCAGGATGCAGCGGCTAGACGCCTGTCGCAGCTACTGAAAGTAGCTAGTGTGAACAGGCTGTAAAAGTGGCTAAATCGCGCGTTTCCGCGTCAGCTGCTAAATCACGCGATTTCGCCGCAAAAAGAAGCGTGTGGCTTCGGCCTAAGATATCCAAAATCGGGGGCTTGTAGAGATACAAAATACAACTTTTAATATTAAATATTCAAATAACTACGTACTTGTGTTCAAAAATTAATAATCCAAAAGAACCCGACCTATGAAGTCCAGATCATATTCGCCTTCTGGCGTAGTCAAAGTGTAGTTATAGTAATAGAAGTAGAAACTTTAGTGGTACGAATAAATACGAATACGAATAAATAAATATTGGTGCACAATTCACACACAACACCATCTGACCCCAAACTAAGATAGCTAGATAGCTGATATAATACTTATATAGTTTTAAATACATACTTATTATACATATAAACACCCAGACACAGTGCAAACATTTGAATTCATCACACAAATAGTTGCACTTGGTGCACTGAGTGGGTGGATATAATAGATGGCGCAATTTACAAATCTATATATTTATATAAAAGCGAAAGGTCACTCATCGAGGAATCTCAGAAACTATAAATGCTAGGAATCTGAAATTCGGAGGTCCGTTTTAGTACGTAGGCGCTCGCTAAGACGGGGTTTTGCGAAATTCAACCCCTAAGAGGGTGAAACAAGGGATGAACGGTTGTATGAAAATTCGTAATTTTCAAAGTTATCAAATTTTGTATCTAGACACTTGACACGAAGCAAACAAATGTTTGATCTAGCAATTTTGAAATTCGAACTGTACGGGGATTAAAATTGGGGTTGAAATGGGGGACGAATGTCTCTTATGCTTCCACACCTAAACAACTGAACCATTTTATATGAAATTCGAAAATTATTTTATTTTAAGTGGTTTTTAGTAACAGTAAATGTATCTGGGTATAAAAATAGGTACTGCTTGAGTTACCTGAGTATTTATTTCCCGCGGACAAAGTCGCGGGTAACAGCTAGTTATTTATATTTTTAAAAGTATTTGTAGTTCTTGCAAGGACTTCAGGAAGTAAAGCACACGTAAAATATTATCTGATGAATAGTTATAGTAAATAACTTATAGTTATAATTGTTAGCAATGAAAAAGTCACTAAAAATCACCACAGATTTTTTGACATCCTACTAATATTATAAATATGTCAATGTATGGATGTTTGGATATTTGGATGTTTCTTGCTCAATCACGTCGTACCGCCTGAACGGATCAGCTTGAAATTTGGAACATGTATAGATTACAGTCTAGAAGAACACATAGGCTACGTTTTATCCCGAAAAAATGCACAGATCCTTAGGGAATAAGTATTACTTTTAAAGGCAGAAGGGCTAAACAGATATGGTAGAAATTTGGAACATGTTTAGATTACACTCTAAAACATGTAGGCTTAATTTTCGAAACAAATGCACAGCTTTAAAGGTGCGCTTATACGGGCGACTAAAATTGCTCAGTTCCAGTCAATACTCGTCAACTATGACGTCACGACAACATCAAGCAATTTACGGCAACGGTAACATGCATCAATACTGCGCAACAAAATATTGAGCGATATCGCGCAATCTTCATCAACTAGGCAATACTGTCCTACACGAGCATTTCAGTATTCGCTCGCTCTGGACGACATTGTTCTTGCTGCGGCGGCTTTTAGGGCCACCCGACCTCTCGCTCTCCCCGCGGAAGCAGGACGGCAAGCCGCAAAACAAATAAGTGCGAGATACAATAAGATATATACAAAAATTTCTAGGAATTTCCAAGCCCATTGGATATTCGTTAATTCGTATCGGCGACATTGAGCAATATGGAATATCTCTAGCAATTAGAAGCAATATCGCCGAAATAATTGTCGAAATTTATTGAAATTGCGTTTAATTGCTCCATTAATTGCTCCAGATCGGTCCATTCGTGTCGCCGAGCAATTATTGCCCTCGTGTAAGCGCACCTTTAGGGTATAAGTATTTACTGTAACGTCGGATCGGCTAAACAAATATGGCTAAAATTTGGAACATGTATACATTACAGTCAATCGTCTAGATAAATGAAAGTAAATTTTACTTTTTGGTTCATATTTCAAAAACCGATTTCGATAAAATTTAAGGAACTACCTCTAAACTATGCTTCCCAAACACAAAAGGACCGTCAAAATTGATTCAGACTTCGCGGAGCTATCGCGTACCATATACTTTTACAAAAAAAAAACAAACAAACGAATTGAGAACCTCCTCATCTTTTTTTAAATCGGTTAAAAAGATAGTAAAACATATCGACTTAGTATTTTATTTATTGTTTAGTTTTGCGAGTACTTATGTCGAATATTTATAATAGGTTTTAAATCTTCATAAAGGCGGCGGTTGTTGCAAAAATTAATGAAGAAGAGATCAATATTTACGATAGCGACATCTAGCGGTTTACGCTGAGACCGCGGCACGAGACTGCGACAGGCACTTGACAATACAGCTTTGTATGCGAGCCAGTTCGCGCCTCGACCGCGACACGTGTCTCGGTCTCCTGTCGTAGTCTCGGCGCGAACTAGCACCCATACAATTCTTAAATGTCAAGTGCCTGTCGCGGTTTCCTGTCGCAGTCTCAGCGCGAACCTGCACCTGCGCAAAGTTTAGTACTTTTACCTTTGTGTAGACAAAACTACCGTTGCGTAACGTTGTCTACACGAAGCTAGAAGTACTAGCTTGCTGACACTAGCCGGCTATCCTAGCTTGAAAAACCAGCCTTGTGTACTCGGGCATTACACATAGTCTGGTACGGTCGTAGGGAAAAACAAATGAAATGAGCAGTGTAAACGAGATGGCTTTCAAAACTTCAAATCATGGTAATTTTGTTTCTCGCACCACTGCTCCGTCGCCACTCCGACGCTGCGCCGCCCTAACTCAGCATCGCTACAATGCCTGAAATTAGAATATCGGTAATGTGACCCTATACAATTTTTTTCCAAATAGCGCTCAGTTGTTTCAAAGTTAAACAAAACCTACCAAGTTTAATAAGAAGAATTACTAAAGTTCAACGAAACGGAGTAAATAATTAATAAATCGCAGTAATGACAATAAAATTATACAATCCCGTGTACACTAACACAAACCACATACACACAACGTAAACAACACACTTAGGTAACCTGACACCCGTTTTCCCGTCAATATTGTAAAACGCAAATACCTAAGGGACTAATGAGTGGATACGCCAAAGAGATAATATTCATCACAAATTAAAAACGAACCTAGCGACCGTAATTTGGAAGAAAAATATAAGACATACAGAAATCGCTGTAATAATATTCTTCAAAATCCAAAAAATAAGCATGACAAGCACAAAATAAGATCTTTTACAGCAAAGAACTCTGGAGTTCCATCAAAGAGATCTGTAATATTGGTCCTAATATAACAAAAAAATATGCTCTTTTGGATACTGCCTCTTCGCTGACCGAGGCACTAAACAAGGTAAATCATTACTTTGTTATAATAGGTGAATCCCTTGCGAAACAAATACTTGATTGTACTAACACAACTGAGTCAGATCTAGCCCAGTCCACACACGTACCTAACGCTCCTGTAAACTCTTTGTTCCTGAAAGCTACCAACTCCCGAGCTATCTGCAAAATTATTGATTCTTTAAAAATAAAATCTTCCCCTGCAGAAAAATCTGGAATGTCTCGGGATTCGTGGGTTTGTTCTGGAATGGTTTCAGTCGTATCTTTCATATAGAAAGCAAAGAATCAAGGTCAAAAATTTGTACAGCTCTTTCGAGAAAGTGAACTACGGTGTGCTGCAGGGAAGCGTGTTGGGTCCCACCCTTTTCTTGGCTCACATAAACGATCTTTGCCATCTCCATGTCGCGCACGCCGAAATCTTTTCTTTTGCTGATGACACAGCCATAATCTTTCATGGGCAGAATTGGAATACAGTGTCGAGGGCAACCAACGATGGTCTCCAGTTAATCACAGATTGGCTTCAAAAAAATTGTTAACTCTTAACGCACCCAAAACCAAAATGTTATTGTCGGATTTCGCATATCAACCCGATCAGCGCCAATTCATCCCCTGTGTAAAAAACTCCACGTATGCACAGCTTTTTCAGGGCAACTAGACATGTGCCAATGCACATTGTTGGAATCAATTTCTAATGTAAAATACCTCGGCATTCACATAGATGAACAGCTATCTTGGACTAAACAAAACGAAGCATTGTGCATGCAAACTACAATACAAACTGATTTTTTACATCGAGTAATCATTATTTATGTGTGTGGGACAAATGCATTTTTCCACCGTCTGCCATGCACGGACACAGTGGATGTGTTGGGATTAACAGCACTAAAAGTGGTGCCCCTACCGACTTAAGCCCCACAAGTATTTTCAAAATGGTTAGGGGTCAGCGCAGCGCGGTCCAACTCCACGAGAGGATCCGATATACAAACTCCTTCTTTTCTCGGTAGAAAATAGAGTCTGGGAGAGATGCGAATGCTCACATTGTAGATTATTATCATCCACACTACTAATGCAAGCACTCACAAATCTCACCCTTACTCCAGCGACATCTTCTTTCTTGTTGTTCTTCTTGTTTGCTTCTTCTCTGTTCCACAAAAATTTCAATTTCAAGTTGATAATTTAGAGTCGGGGAAACCCAAATGTACTCTTAGGCAAGACTATAAGCAACATTGCAAATAAAAGCACACACAAGTCTCGCCGTTATTCCAACGACATCTTCATTGTTCGTATCTTCGGTCGTCGTTCTTGTTCACTGTTTATATTCTGGTTGTTTTATCGTTATTATAAGCTTTTATTTTACTTGCCCTGTTACTATGTAAGTGAGGGACTAATCTTGCGAGTTACTTTAGAAGCACTTTCTGTGGTTAGATTAGGTAAAAATTTGGTATACTCACGTAACTTCGGTAACAATACAATAATATGGTATCAGGAAGCTGATCTCAAGATGAAGTCTGAAGGTGGCCATAGGAACTCTTAACGTTAACTGAATGCGATAAAATGCGAATGAGATGGGCGTCGATAGCATTGGTCTACAACCTGTCTAGTAGAAGAAAAACTCTGAAATCATACCCGGATTCGGATACAAAATAATAATTATGATAAAACATTATACCTCATTCCAAATCTATGTCAATAAAAGGTAAACAAACCAATGTCACTATCAATATGACATACCAACATTTCTCAACCATTGTTTAACAAGATAGTTTGTACTACCTTTCATTGATTGCCCTTTTAAGTTTTCGTCGCAAAACTAGGCTAAATATATATGTACGCATATCATAAACACCCAAATAAATGTTCCCACTGCTGGGACTTGAAACAATCAACACATTGCCGCTGTAAAAAATTGTCAGACACAAGAATCTGCAATTGCTGAACATTTGATTGATGCTAAAACTGGTCATTGGATCGAGATCCACGACCCAAAGGTTCTATCTACCGAATATCATTACTACGCAAGAATGGTTCGGGAAGCATTGAAAAATAAAAAACATTGGTATATATTTTAACTACGACGCGGTGACCACGATGCCAATAACCAAAAACTTCCCGGTTTACGGTTATCGGCATCGCGGAATCTTCTAATAAATAAATGTGTGCATAGCGCACTGAGTTTGGAGAAACCTGATATGGTTAGTGTTGTGTGTAGTGTTGACTAACTAAATAATCAATTTAATAAGTTCAAAATAAATCAGTCTATATTATTGAAACATTTTTGACACAGAAAACTTTTACATACAGAGCATTTTGAAGTTGTTTGAGCTGCGCTGAAAGTCTTGCCACCAATAACTTTCCTATCATACTTTTTATAGCACCTCTGCACATCTTCAGCGTACAAATTTCTCTCCAACAGTGTTACTTTCGAGATAATGTTTTCTATGAGACGGTCTTCTTGTCATTATAGAGGCTGATGGCACTTCATCTCCGGCTAACTGAGCAGATCGTTTTAGTAAAAATGTTTGTCTGTAAAGTCGGTTTACTGACAATAGAACGTGACAACGTCTTAAGAAAATACTGATGGAATGGTAGCATTTTTCAAAAGAAAATTTTAATTTCATTTGTTTAATAGATTTGTATGTAAAAAGTAATCAGTAGAATTTAGTCATTTTCAATCAAAACAATGCAAAAAAGCTTTTTGATGCCGGGGATCGAACCGGGGGTATTTCACATGCAAAGCGAACGCTCTACCACTGAGCTACATCCCCGCTTAAACTACTGGTCGAAATAATTAATACAAACATGCGGCGAGGTAACGACCGACGGTAACGGTACATGCCGTCATGTTTTGCGGGCGTGCAGCCGGCTTCATCGAATTATAAGACGTTATCACGTCAAAACTAAAATTATTTGTTCCTTGAATTGAGTGATAGTAAGTTTCTTGAGATAATATTTGGTTGAATAATAAATGTGCATTCGAGAGAGAAACACAGAGAAATAATATTACGAAATGTGTTTCTTTATTGATACACATGGCCTGGGGATTAGTTTATCTATATACCATAAAGTATTTCCCAGGCCAAGTGTATAAAAAAATATACACACCGGTAAAAAAAGGGATGACGGGGGAGGGAGTATGATTATTTTCTATACTATTTTAACACCTCACAACTCACAACACTAAAAAACAAAACTTAAAAGTTGTGAAAATTTGGTATTATTTGCAAATAGGGCTTGGCGCTGAGAGTGTTAAGGTTGCCCCTGAGACTTGTGTATGATCATAGCAAAAGCAAGCCACACTGGAAACTGTAGTCGTTTAAACTCAAATGGTACATCAGTCGGAATTATTGGGATGCGTGGTATCAAAACGTATTCTCCTTTATACTTTACATTTAGTATAGTTGCATTATATCACGTTGTTCAGTATTTTTATAGCTAACCGTGTGCCGTTGCAAAGACGCGGTTCGTTAATATTTCGCAACTTTTTACTACCGATCCAACTTTTAATTGAAGATTAGGTATGAGGTGGCAATCCTGGAAAATCCAGCGAGTTCCAAAATTCCGGTGGATAGGTAGTTGTTGACGACATAATCTTGAATCGAATCAACTGATTTTTAAATACGCAGTTTGCCTGTAATTTGTTCTTGAATTTTGAAATTTAATTCATTTGCATCTATCTCATCTTATACCTTTAAACGAGCAATTCTTGTACCTATATAAATATGTATATATATATAGAATCTGAATCTCGGAAACGGCTCGACGGATTTTCATGAAATTATGTATGCAGGTTTTATTAAAAAAAAAACGCATATTATGCGCGTTTTTAGACAATGAAAAACTGTCACATTAGAATGTGAAGGTAAATTTCGCCGCGTGACGCGACAGCATAATTAGCCCAGACGGGACCGCTATGAGCTCCCGCTCATAGCGGTCACGAATTAGTAGCTCCGGGTTCGAATCCAGACGGGTTCTCTTTTTTTTTCAATTCGTTTTTTTTTAAGAAAATCTATTTCTTGGAGTCTTTTATCTGTAGGTATCTAAGTATATTTAGTATTTAAACCGAGCAAAGCTCGGTCACCCAGGTACTTTACATAATAGGTATTAATATTTATTTATCATGTGGCTGTCTTGTCCCAATGTTGGGCAACGGCTTCCATACCCTCCTTCCACTTTTCCCTTTCTATGGCTAATACAGTCCAGTCTTTCCGATATTTGTGGAAGTTGTCTTGCCATCGTATCTTTAGTCTGCCGCGTCGTCGTTTGCAATCTGGCTTCCTCCGCGTGGTAATTTTGGCCCAATTGTCATCCGACATGCAAACATGTCCAGCCCGATCCCACTTTCAAATTGGCGGCTTTTTGAGTCACATCGGCTATTCCGGTTTTGGAACGCAGTATGGTGTTTCATATTCTGTCCGTTAGTTTTACTCCAAAAATATTACAATCCACAGCACAAACGTGTATATTCAAATCATCTTGCATAGATAGGGATATTAAATCAATAATTCAAAATAATAAAACACTTTTTTTTTATTAATGGCTCTATGTGGATTAGTCAATAAACACTTTTGGTGACGCGGTTTGTGTTTGACTGACACTTGATTGATATAATGACGTGAAAACTGACGCATTTTATATCGCGTGTCGATACTAAATCAAAGTAAATAATATCGTGAAGCCGACCAAATTGAAAATCAGTAGTATTGAGTCTTACGTTTTGTGATTATTCAATTTAATTTGGTTCGCAATATTATCGCTTTTGTTGAGTTTCTTCTGAGTGGGTTTCGGAACGTGACATTAGATCCTCCTATCCTCCATCTGTTTTGATAGACATGATGGAATTTGAACTTTGTGCAGCGGGAATAAAGTGCAAATTGACTCCTTGACGTTAGGAACACACATATATTGCTTAGACATAAGCGAGTACCTGTTATTTAATATGCACTTTATTCAATAGCAATAAAGCTGAAATAGGCTTGTTTCCACTAAGAATGAATCGGATGGATTAGAGGTTCTTACTATTGCTTAAGATATAGAGATTTCAAAAAATAAAACAGTTTATCAAACTACGTACAGATTATTTATTAATATTTTTAGAAAACAAAATCTTAAAAAATATACATTGTGTCACGTGACTGTGAACGCCTATCAGAAAATGTGACGTCACGCCTGGCTAAGCATCACTTGACATCACTAATGTTGTTGACATTTTCATAGAATAATTTTTTTTTTTATTAATTCTTCGCCATGGATACTAGTTCTTCAGCCGCTGAACTAGTTTTTTTTGTTTTACCACTATTTTTGAGGCAAATTATCAGCAGTTTTTTACATTTCCTTTACTAAGATCACTTTACTGTGTCAAATACTTTCATTAAAATGATCTTCACAAAAATAAATTCTTGATTTAGTGGGCATCATTCCTCCTCGTAAGCGTTTGCCACTTTTTTCGTAACTGTGGATCGTTTGGAACCTAGATGAATAATTTGTTTGGCGTATTTATACTTGTGTTTATACACTGAGGCACTATGCAGTCCTTGTAATACGAGGGATTCATTTTAAAATAAAAACATTGACTATGTCTTTACACAAACACGTATGTTTGCCACGGCGTGACGTCATTAAAGACGCCATGACAGTCTGGAGCGTTTTTGTGCAGAAATTTGTTTGATTTTTTTAAATGCTAAATAAACATTGTAAATGTAAGTTTTTTTTCAAAAATATAGATGTTTCGGTATAATATAAACATTAAGCTATATTATAAACTAGTTTTTAAAATTTAGAACACAAGCCTATTGCCTTAACATTTTAGTTAGATAACGTTTGTATGGGAAAAAGATTTGTCATAAGCTCCGGGAAATTTTAATTGAAATGACCCCTATTTTTTGAAGTGAAAACTTCTTTAGGCGCGCTATAGACAGAATTTTCGTGGGCTGTGAATTGGATTCATCAATCGATACGGTCGGATATGATAAGAAATCTTCGGGTAAACTCGGTAAAAACGGGCAGGTTGGTACCAGGGCAACAGAAACAGTAAAGAGTTTCGATTACCTACCTCCAACAGCCCAGCGTTTATGTCTAGATACCAGGATAACAGAAATATGAAAGAGTTGCTTTTGCTCCTAGGTACCAGTACCAGGGCAACAGAAACAGTAAAGAATTGCAATATTTTGTACAATTTCGTTCCATCAGAATGTCCGTCGACACCTCCCAAGTATTTTGAAGTGAAAACTTCTTTTGGCGCGCAGGCTGAGAAATGCTAACGTTTTTCTAGATGGCTATGCCATGATGGTCAGGCCACGCCTTCCGGTACACCCGTGTAGTGTCCAAAGTAAGCTATCAAATTCTGAGTTATAAGTTTTCACTTCTATCGGCAGTTCCTATGACTGCCAATTTTTGTTCATTTTTAATTTTTTTTTTAATTTTAATGCGGTTCAAGGAATATATCTACTTACCAAGTTTTAACAGTGTAGTTCTCATAGTTTCGACAAAAAGTGTCTGTGACATACGGACGGACAGACAAACAAACAGACAGACATGACGAATCTATAAGGGTTCCGTTTTTACGTTTTACGGAATCCTAATAAGACTATAATTGAACAGTTATCGAGCGGGATGAAAAATGGTTAAATTACTAAAATGGCTATTAAAAAACAGGGGTTGGTGATAAAAAGGTAAAAATGTAGGGTTGTATGTATTTTGTAACGCCACATTATGAAAAAATAAAAACAAAAAAATTGTACGAATATTTTTAAAAAAATATAGGAAAGAACAACCGTTGTCACTTAGGGGTATGAAAAATAGCTAGTAGCTGTTTCTCAGACCTACTAAATATGCATATAAAATTTGGTTAAAATCAGCAAAGCCATTTCGGAGGAGTAAGGAAACAAACACTGTACGAGTATTTTATATATAAGATGTATCAAGTTTTTTTTATTTCATACTGGGCTTCCAATATAATCTAACAAGGTCAATATTTGAACATAAGTGTTATTGGGATGCTAAGCGCTTTGTGAGATTCTATATCATAAATTTTAGAAAAACAGTGATCTTCTGTTATAATTTATTTGTTAACAGTGTTATAATATTGAAATGTCGTAAAATAACAAAAGAAATGTTTCGAAGTTCAAGATTTTCAAAAAGAACCTTACACTTCAAAATTTTTTTTTAATTTTAATGCGTTTTATACCAAATTGAAAAAATTCGTGTGGTCTTATTTTCTTTGCGTTTTCTGAGAACATTTACCATAGTAATGTATATTTTTTTACATTATCAGAAAGAAAAGATGTCAAAGAACAAAATGCTTTTCAACTTAATTGAAAAAGCTGATATTTTGACGTGAGATTTTTCAATTAAAAATTAGGATACTTTTTTAATGTAAAGTCAATTTAAGGTGAAAAAATAACTATTTTAGATCAAAAACATTTTGTATGTTTGTGGCACATATGCATTTATGCAGAGTCTGCCATGTAGGGACACAGTGGATGTATTGGGTTTGACAGCACTTAAAGTGGTGCCGGTACCGACTTAAACCCCACAGGTTTCCCGAAATGGTTAGGGATCAGCGCAGCGCGGTTTAAATCCGATCTAGATTTTTTTTTATCTTTTATAAGCTTACACTTGAGCGCCATTTCGCATTAAGCAACGATGCAGTCTACGATGGAGCGTGTTTACCTAGAAAAAACCGATTCACTGTCGATTTGAAGACACAAAGATTATAACCAACAGGGAAAACTCACTCAGGCAACGCATTCCAAAGCCTCGACTTTCGTATCACAAAAGTAGAGTCAAATCTCTTTGTTCGTGTCTTTGGAACATCAACCATGAAACGATGTCGCTTTTTCGCGCTACGAGCATTCCGATAGAAAAAAGGGCAAGGTGGTATTAGATCATGTAAATCAGTCGCACACTCTCCGAAGTGTATTCGATAAAAACCGAATGGTTAGTAACTTTTCGGCGATGTTCAAGTCTTTGTAGTCTTTTTCGCACAAGAGTGTCGTAACCTATGAGCCTTTTGGCACGTCTCTCGATCGATTCCAAGGCCTCTAGCTGATACTTAGCCGAACCATCCCAAAGATGCAACCAGTACTCCATACAAGAACGAATTTTAGCTTGATATAACGTGAGCAACTGCTCAGACTTGAAGTACCTTAGCACCTTTGAGAGGACACGTAGCTTTTTGGCAGCTAATTTGGCCTTGGACTCGATATACGAACCAAAGTTGAACGTAGATGTCAATGTAACGCCCAAAAGCTCAAGACGGTCATAAATCTATAAAAGTTGGAGTCAGTTAAAATCTTTTTCTCCTCCTTAGACTCCTTTTAGCAGAGAACAGACACGCCTGCGTCTTACACTCGTTGAACTTGACCAGATTGGCATCGCCCCATGTAGACACCGCCTCAAGGGTCAAGCTCAAACGCTCGATCAGACTCGATCAGACCTAAGTTTGCTGCCCACTGGCTCTCGACTAGATATGTAACTCTCTACAACGGTGCTATCATCTGTGTACCCAAAGATACCGGGCTTCAACAGATCGTTGATATGTAGCAGAAAGAGCGTTGCAGAGAGTACCGACCCTTGAGGGACTCTGGCATTGAAAGCCATTTGATCCGACGAACAGCCATCAATGACGACTCGTATGGATCGATCCCTCAAGAAGTCCTATATCCACGCAATAAACCCAGGAGACAAACCATAGCTAGAAAGCTTGCTTATAAGGTCATCATGCCTAACCCTGTCGAAAGCCTTCGAGGCATCCAGGGAGACTGCAAGTGCTTCCCCGTGTTTCTCGATAGCTTCACTCCAGATGCGAGTATAAATATAGAATATAGTGGAACGATTTCGGCGAAATCTGTACTGCCGGTCACTGAGGAGGTCATTTGATTCTAGGTACATCAGAAGCCTGTAGTTTAAGACACGTTCCATAGTCTTGCAGAGTATGGACGTGACCGAGATGGGCCTGTAGTTGGCAGGATAAGCACGACTACCCTTTTTGGGCACTGGTTGCACATTGGCAAGCTTCCAAGACTTCGGTACTAATCCAGTTTGGAGAAAGAGTCTAAATATGTAGACGCGTCAGTATCGGGGACAACTCAGGCGCACAAGCCTTCAACACTAGGGCAGGAATACCATCTGAGCCACTGGATTTATTCACGTCCAAATTGCCCTTCTGGTTGTTTTATCGTTATCATAAGTTCTTATTCAACTTACCCTGTTACTATACAAGTGAGGGATAATTCTTGCGAGTAAAATTAGAAGCACTTTCTGTAGTTAGATTAGGTAAACATTTGGTAAACTCACGAAACTTCGGTGACAACGCAATAATATGGTATCAGGAAGCTGATCTCAACATGAAGTCGGAAGATGGTAATGGGAACTCTTAAGGTGAACGCGACAAATGCATCTAATTTCTACACGTTTCAATAGCCTCAACAAGCACTTTTGAGCTACATGACAGCCAGGGACTCAAGATGGCATATAAAGCTGGCCCTAGGAACTCCTAAACTAAAGAAGATAAAACTGTCGAGTTAGGGCTCGTTTGAATAGTCCTGACAAACATTCTCGTGTTACGTGATATCCAGGATCTAAAAAGAAAGTCCCAAAAACTCTCATGGAGTTAAAGAGTTTTGTAGAGATAGGTAAGATGGGCGTGGATAGCATTATCTACAAACTCTCTAGGAGAAGAAAAACTCCAAAATCATACAAGGACTAAAATAACAACAAACAAGCAACAAAATTAAAAAAACTTTTTTTCCAATATGGTCTAAAACAAAGAAAATAAATTTAGAATGCAATCAATCCCACCATTTTATTAAATAACAAAATGTATATTGGTAAAAATATAAGGTTGTCTCAAAATTTCAAACAACATGGTACATATCTACTAAGTTATGTTATATTTTAAAATTCCCACAGAAGATCCAAAGACGTCCTTATCATTCGCTTAGAATTAAGTAAGTTTGTTTTATTGAGAAAAAAAACAAGCTGTGTTCCCCCGACAAGCTTTAATTTATATCAATATAAATTTAGTAGTGAGTTTCAAAATTGATTTTCTTCGTTTTAGAGCATATTTATCTAGAGCTATTCATCTAGAGCATATTTAGAAAAGCTTGTTGTTAAAAATATTTATGAATTAATGTGTAATGTCATTTTTCTCATCGATGTTCCTAATAAAAAAAATGTTTGTCTGGAAAGCCGGTTTGAACTGGTCGGTCTGACGATAGAACGTGACAACGTCTTAAGAAAATACTGATGGAATGGTAGCATTTTTCAATAAATCCTTGTAATGACAATAAAGTAATACAACGCATCTCGTGCACACAAACACAAACCACATACACAGACACACAGTGGCGCCGTATACCCACACACCACACTCATACTATACAAAAGGTTGCAGTGATATCGGTTCTTAACACGCTTTTATTAGCTTTACTTGTAACTATGTATGTAAGAAAATCTTGGAATCTTAATTTGACCAACTTTCCGCTCTTCGATTAAAATAAAATTTTACACACGCTCTGAGTTCTGACGACAAAACACGACTAGCTAAGAAACGTCATTACAAATCCAATATGGCGGCTTCCCCAACATGGCAAACTGGCTGTTTGAAATCCACCTCCATGATATGGGTATGAAGTGAAAGGGTTTGCTGCCAGAAATGCGAAAAAAATAGTTAAGTGACTTAAATCCAATATGGCCAACGTCCAAGATGGTGGACAGGCTATTTGAAATGCACCCCAATGATTGGGCATCAAATGAAAGGGTTAGCTGTCAGAAATACGAAAAAAATTGTCACGTGACTTCAATCTAACATGGCGGACATCCAAGATGGCGAATTGGCTATTTGAAATGCACCTCTATGATATGGGTTTGCTGAAAGGGATACAAAAAAAATCACGTAACCTAATTCCAACATGGCGGCCGTTCCAAGTTGGCGGATTGGCTATTTGAAATGCAAAAGCGTGTTTTTAAACTATTGTAATAATTATTATTTTTATACATTTCGTATAGTGCCTGATCACTTGGATGTTATTTTAGTCTGAAGTGCAAAGAGGCGCTATTCCTAATACTATAGATGTCTGGTCATCCATGGCTTAGTCATTGTTGGCAAAGTTTTAGTTGTAGCACACGTTGTTTTGTTTTCTGCAAGGCCAATATTATTTGTATGAACTCAGTCGCTAGGTTTCAATCAGTATATTACATAGGGGCAAATTATTACTTAAGATTTTAATTCGGTCTTAGTATAAATCTTAGTCACAGATCAGAAAATAGTTACTTCGTAACAGATGCATCACTGCCATACATAAGTGCAAATACATACACGATAATAACCTAAACTGTCGTATACTACTTACCTAATATTACTTGCAAGCAAAAATACACCTTAACACACCCACGTAGAGTTGTAAATACCGTGACTTGTCGTCTGCTTACGTCACTGACCAAACGTGCTAGGGTTGTAAGAAATGGTGGAAGGTGGTAGTAGTGGTAGGACTCTTGGCAGAGTCCGCCTGGGGAAGGACCACACCTTTGCCAGTTATTTTACCGCGAAGCAGTAATGTGCAAACATTACTGTGTTTTTTTTTTCATAAAGAGTGACGAGACGAGCAGGACATGGGCCTGATGGTAAGCAACATGCCTGCCATATAACAGCACAGTGACACGCAGCTATTGGAACATGAAGAGTCCAAATCATTACCTAGCATTGCACTGTGCTCGTCACCCAGAGGTCTAAGATGTTTTATCTCTAAGCCTTGTAATTTCACTAGAAACATAGCTCTTCAAATCGGAACACATTAATGTTTGCACATTACTGCTTGGCGGTAGAAGAACTGACAAAGGTGTGATACTTTCCCAGGCGGACTCTGCTAAGAGTCCTACCACTACAGTATTGCATTAGACAAGCCCATTCATTTGATATAGAGGTAGGTTGTGAAGAAATATTTTGTCCTCCGTTTTGTGAAGGGGGCCATTTTGAATCTATATTAACCAAACATAGCTACCACCGCACAAAAATAAACCTTTTTAAAAAATCGACGTCAAACTTATAACACTCTTTTTTGGTCGGGGGTTAAAAAATGATTCACAATTAGCAGAGCTATCACGAAACATACTTACATCCAATAAAAATTAAGGCCAGAACCACCTCCTTCTTTGAATCCGCTTAAAAATTCTGTCGGTTTTTTTAGGTAGGTATGTTTTATAGTCAATTAATACTGGAGTATATTTTAGTTCTACAATGTAGGTAATTGAAAGTTGTTTTCATACCGTCGAATAAATGAACAAATTAGTATCATTCAGTAGGTACATGAATATTCAAAAAAGTATGTCGTCATAAATTATATTAAACTTAATGAGACATAATAAAGATGGGATAAAAAGGTATTTTAGACAAAATAATTTGTATGCATTATCTCTACTGTATCTATTCTAAACAGATATTATACAATATACATATTACACACTACTGTTTCTATATTCTGTGCGAATGAAAACTACCAAAGTTTGGCTCAAAAATAAACGTTAACAATAAAAACACTTCCCTTGCTTCCTGTTTCGGAAATTTGAAATAAGATAAATTATTACTACATTTTAGTGTCTTGCTATTGCAGCCATTCACAATATTACAATAATGCCGCGACATTATTTATGCGCGCACTCGGTGTTCGTTCGCACGTCAACTCGGGCAACCGGCCGGCGGCCTTGTGATTTTAGTACACCCGGGAGGACCCGAACGAGTAGGTATATAGCTCGCGCCGGTTAGCCAGTGATGAGGGTGTCTCTTAGTGTTACCTCTGTTAATACTTGTAAGTACTGTGTCGTTGTCCGTGACTACTGAGTTGCAAACTAAATTACGAGTACAAACTGTTTTTGTAGATCGAATCATCAATTTTTATGTGTGTTCAGAAATGAATTTATGCAACGTCTGCCATGCGGGGACACAGTGGATGTCTTAGGCCCGACATTACTAAAAATGGAGCCCCTACCGACTTAAGCCCCATTGGTTTCACTAAAATAGCTTGTGGCAGCGCAGCGCGGTCTACTTCCGTGAGAGGATCTGATTAAAAAAACATTTTTTTATAGTCTTCTTCTTTTCTCGGTAGGAAATAGAGTCGGGAAGAGCCCCGTGTGCCCCTACTGATAGATTATTAGCCACACTATCAATACAAGCACACGCAAGGCTCGTCCTGACTCCAGCGACATCTTCTTTCTTGTTGTTCTTCTTGTTTGCTTCTTCTGTGTTCCACAAAGATTTCGATTTATTTTTCTTCTTCTAATCTCGATAGAAAATAGAGTCTAAGAGAGCTTTGTTCGCCTTCATTAATAGATTATTAACCATACTACTAATACAAGCAAACGCAAAGCTCGCCCTTTCTCTAAAAACATCTTCTTCTTTATTGTTTGTATCTTCTGTCTTCGTTCTTGTTTATTGTGTATCTTCTGGTTATTTTATCGTTATTATAAGCTTCTATTCTACTTGCCCTGTTACTATGTAAGTGTGGGACGAATCTTTCGAGTTAAATTAGAAGCACTTCCTGTGGTTAGATTAGGGTGAAATTTGGTATACTTACGCAACTTCGGTGACAATGCAATAATATGGTACCAGGAAGCTTATCTCAAGATGAAGTCGGAAGGTGGTTATAGAAATTCCTAAACTGAACTCGATAAATGCATCGAATCTCCACTCGTTTGAATAGTCTTGATAAGCACTTTTGTACTACCCAAATGTTTTGTGTGAAGTTGAATTTTCATTATTTATCTTATTGTTTTTATACCGATGTTTAACATGAAATTAATATTTACGCAATCAAGACTATGATTATCGAAAAAATTTAAATCAATTTGACTTAGATATTTTCCACAGTCGCCTATTTGGTACGTGGAGCAAACATCGAGGGCATTATTGAGAGCGGCGCACCACAACACCGGAACTCGTCTTCCCCTGCAGCCCCACCGCGTTCTCCATCTAACGGTGGTAACCTCGACAAGGCCGGCACGGCTAGACTGAGTGGTGCAGTCAGTTGCGTTAGTGCCCACCCATCGCGCAAACTACACGGCTGCATCGTCTTCAGCTCGGCGGTAATACTAAGACTAACGGCCCCTCCACAAGTTTCTCTCAGCTTCACCAAGGGTGACGAGACTTGACCACCTTCCCTTGGAGATAACTTCTAGAAAACGCTTTTATGCATACCTTTCTGTCTTGGAGAGACGGTCGGCGTAAGTAGGCTCGACGCCATGCACGGGCATGTCGCCACTACTGACTCAAACCTCCACAGATTTCTCCAACCGCGCCCTGGCGGCAGAGTCAGGACGCAATTTTCAGAGTGCTCGCGGAAGAGTAGACCTAGGTGAGTATCGGTACATTTTACAATTTCGCATTACATTTGATTACACTTACTCTCGCCGGACGTTCCAATCCGCTGCTTCAGTGCCTCTCTGACGCTACACCGCTCCACTGCTCCGTCGCCGCTCCGACGTTGCGCCGCCTTAACTCTGCGTCGCTCCGACGCTGCGCCGCCTTAACTCTGCTTCGATCCAACGCGATGCCGCCGCCCAAAATTAGCATGTTGGTGAAGCGACCCTATAACATTTTTTGCATATCAAACAGTGTTTAGCGGGTTCAAAGAACTTTTGTCTTTAGATATGTTTTTTTGTTTATGAATAATAAATTTTCCCGAAAAAACAAAATGCTTCCAATTTTACTGAGAATCACTAGATCATCGACATTTATAGTTTAGTTTTGTTGTTCATAATTCAAAAACCACTGAACTGATTTAGATACAGTTTATCATACGGGACCACCTCTAAACTCTGATCTATCAAACGAAAACGGTTCAATCAAAATTGATTCACAATTGCCGGAGCTATCGCGTATCGCGTAGCATACAAAAAAAGCATGTAACTGAATTGTTAAGTTGGTTAAAAAAATGTTTGTCTGTAAAGTCGGTTTACTGACGATAGAACGTGACAACGTCTTAAGAAAATACTGATGGAATGGTAGCATTTTTCAAAAGAAAATTTTAATTTCATTTGTTTAAAGATTTGTATGTAAAAAGTAATCAGTAGAATTTAGTCATGTTCAATCAAAACAATGTAAAAAACAATGCAAAAAAGCTTATAGATGCCAGGGATCATTGAAATTATTGAACTAAGCCATTATAATATCATAGGTTTCATCTGTCATTGTAGAATACGACAGTGACTCCTTTCGCCAACGGTCATGAGTGGTGGCGCGGACTCTATAATATGATGTCATCTAGCGGCAAGTAGCTGGTAAACTACTGCCGCTAGATGGCATTATTATATTTGAAAATAAAATGTTCTCTGTACAAATTCTAATCATATAATTTCATATAAATTTTTAAACTGTCTTCCATTTCAATGCATTTAAAATATAATATACGTATATTTCCTAGCTAATAGACACTTTCCTGTGTGTCAAAAATAGCTCCTATTCGCCGGCAATCAACGCAACATGCGATGGAAGTTTCATACAATGTTGTTACGACCAATACAGTATAGATGGCGCTAAAACAATATTTTTTAAATCACTCATATCTTCAATTGATGTTTAAAACAAATTGTTACATACTTACTAAAATAATTAACTGTTGTTTTTTTTTTCAGATATTTGTTAGACAACGCGATCATTATAAAAGGCCGCTGTGTTTTAGACATCGGAGCCGTCTTTTATTCCGCTTTTATTGATAGTCGTTGTCAAATTGTCCTTTATTTAAAATTGTTTTGCTTTACAAAAAGTAATCAGTAGAATTTAGTCATTTTCAATCAAAACAATGCAAAAAGAAAATTTTAATTTAATTTGTTTAATAGATTTGTATGTAAAAAGTAATCAGTAGAATTTAGTCATTTTCAATCAAAACAATGCAAAAAAGCTTTTAGATGCCGGGGATCGAACCCGGGGCATTTCACATGCAAAGCGAACGCTCTACCACTGAGCTACATCCCCAC
Organism: Ectropis crepuscularia; assembly: GCA_963693475.1. Lineage (NCBI taxonomy): Eukaryota > Metazoa > Arthropoda > Insecta > Lepidoptera > Geometridae > Ectropis > Ectropis crepuscularia. The sequence continues at coordinate 35,785,354 of OY856338.1, forward strand.
TTAAAATATCGTCCGATACAACCCTTCGTTGAGTTCTTCTTGCGTACTTGAGGGGGAGGAAGCTTGAAATTGGCGGGGGGTGGGGAGTGTCCGTTTTATCTATAATATTATCTATTGTATGCCGGAGTTCATCAAATTGGACGCTTTATGGATTAATAATAATCTACTTCCAGAAATATCTAATGATAAATACTTAAAAGCTTATGACGATTTTGATCAATAGAAAACAACAAGAAAAGTGAATTGTCTCGCACACGATATGAAAAGTAGAGTATTCACCTCAGGAGTAAAGCACTGCCTTGTGTCATGGGCGGCTTGAATCCCTCGCTTCACTCAGGACTCTACAACTCCCTCGCTTCGCTCGGGAGTTCACTCGAGTCCCTCGCTGCGCTCAGGATCCAATATGACGCCTATGACACAAGAAAGTGCTTTACTACCTTGGTGAATAATCTACTATTAAATCATAGTTACGCTCGATAATTATTTCGATTGAATAGTAAAGCCATCGATTTTTTACTCATCGTGAAATAGTTCTGTTAACTTATTGTTTTAATTTTGTCAATTATAGCATAACCTACAATCGCTGCACTAGCGGACCGATGCTATTCATTTTATTAATTAATTAATTTAGTCATTTTCAATCAAAACAATGCAAAAAAGCTTTTAGATGCCGGGGATCGAACCCGGGGCATTTCACATGCAAAGCGAACGCTCTACCACTGAGCTACATCCTCGCTTGAACTACTGGTCGAAATAATTAATACAACTGTAACAAGGTAACGACCGTCGGTCGTTACCGTCGGTAACGTTAGATGACGTCATGTTTTGCGGGCGTGCAGCCGGTTTCATCGAATTATAAGACGTTATCACGTCAAAATGCACTCTGTTATCTTTTCAAAAGGCAAAGTACATCGCTATCGGTAACTTGTTAACGTGGCATAGGTAAAAACGAAACTGGCCCTGTTATGTCTGCTAGAGATGATTTTGTACTTATCTTGCTAGATTTTTGATAGCGTTAACGTGAGCTTACCGCTAACGTGTTTTTACTATGTCATTAAACAACCTACGCCCAAACTTCTACATCAGACTAATATTTTAAGTGTGAGAGTTTGCATGTATGAGATAGATTATAGTCTGGAGTTAAAAATATGCTAAATAGCTCTAAAATTCAATGGGGGAGCGACTATTCAATTTTTATTAGTTGGTACACTATGAACCTGTTCTGTGTATGGCTTGGTCGACGATTACAAGTAGCCTACTAGTATGTGCTAATCCAGACTATAGCCTGTCTACGGTCAAAATGTTTTCATGATTCATTCAATCGATGTGTCCATTCATTAATAATTACAAAAACTTTATTTGAGCAAAAACCATATGGCAACTACAATAGTAATGTTGTTCAAGGAACCCTGGATTTCACACTAGGTGAAGTCCTGTGTCGTGAAAATCCAGTGCCTTCCTTGGTGGTAATTTTAGACATGTTCACTGATTAACTCAAACAATAAGTAGAAAGAAAAGGAAAAATGTACCTTCCTAATTGTACAAAAAAATCATATTTAAAAATAAAATAACATAGGACCTTATGAAGATAGCCTTTGCCTACCTACCAATAATTAAAGTAGTATTAACAACTCTTTTTGTACTTCCCCTATCCCCCTATCTATCATCTGCATTAACATGGTATCAGGAAGCTGATCTCAAGATGAAATCGGAAGATGGTCATAGACAGATTGATTTCACTTACTTTCGCCGAACGTTCCACTCCGCTGCCTCAGCACCTCCCTGACGCTACACCGCTCCACTGCTCCGTCGCCGCTCTGACGCTGCGCCGCCCTAACTCTGCATCGCTCCGACGTTGCGCCGCCTTAACTCTGCATCGCTCCGACGCTACGCCGTCGCCCGAAATTAGCAAGTCGGTGAGGTAACCCTGTAACATTTTTTTCCAAATAGTGCTCAGCTGTTTCAAAGAGCTTTATACTTCAGAAATATGTTTATTTTTTTACCCATTAATAAATTATTTTCAAAAAAACAAAAACCTACCAACTTTAGTGAGAAGAATTACTAATGTTCAACGAAACGAAGTAAATAATTACAAAATTGGCAGTCATAGGAACTGCCGATAGAAATGAAAACTTATAACTCAGAATCTGGTAGCTTACTTTGGAAACTACGCGGGTGAAACCGGAGGGCGTGGCCATGGCCATCTAAAAATGCGTCAGCCAATGGGAAGGGCGAACGCATTTCTAGGTTTTTATCTATGGTACTTTAATTTCTTGGTACATTCGCGAGCGTGACGCTAGAATTCAATTCACAGCCCACGAAATATCCGTTGTGGCGTGCCAAAAGAAGTTTTTACTTCAATAAATCCTAGTGATGACAATAAAGTAATACAACGCATCTCGTACACACAAACACAAACCACATACACAGACACACAGTGGCGCCGTATACCCACACACCACACTCATACTATACAAAAGGTTGCAGTGATATCGGTTTTTAACACGCTTTTATTAGCTTCACTTGTAACTATGTATGTAAGAAAATCTTGGAATCTTAATTTGACCAACTTTCCGCTCTTCGATTAAAATAAAATTTTACACACGCTCTGAGTTCTGACGACAAAACACGACTAGCTAAGAAACGTCATTACAAATCCAATATGGCGGCTTCCCCATGATGGCAAACTGGCTGTTTGAAATCCACCTCCATGATATGGGGGGTATGAAGTGAAAGGGTTTGCTGCCAAAAATGCGAAAAAAATAGTCAAGTGACTTAAATCCAATATGGCGCACATCCAAGATGGCGGATTAGGTAATTGAAATGCACCCCCATGATATGGGTATTAACTGAAAAGGTTTGCTGAATGGGATACAAAAAAAAACTCGTTAGTGTTAGCTCTGTTAATACTTGTAAGTACTGCGTCGTTGTCCGTGCCTCCTGAGTTGCATACTAAAATACGAGTACAATTTATTTTTTTAGATATCTTTTGAACTGTTTTTTTTTTCTCGGTAGAAAATAGAGTCAGCGAAATCTACGTGTGCCATCATTGATAGGTTATTATCAGCCACACTACAAATACTAGCAAACGCAAGACTCGCCCTTACTCCAGCGACATCTTCTTTCTTGTTGTACTTCTTGTTTGCTTCTTCTGCGTTCCACAAAGAAAATCATTGTTCGTTCAGCGAAATCTTCTTAATTGTATGTATCTTCTGTCTTTGTACTTGTTGTTTTATCGTTTTGAAAAGATTTTATTCTACTTGTTCTGTTACTATGTAAGTGTGGGACAAATCTTCCGAGTTAATTAAGAAGCACTTTCTGTGGTTAGATTAGCATGAAATTTGGTATACTTCGTCACTTCAGTGACAATGCAATAATAAAGTACCAGGAAGCTGATCTCAAGATGAAGTCGGAAGTTGGCCATAGGAAAGGACTTCTAAACTGAACGCGATAAATGCATCTAATTTCGACTCGTTTGAACAGTCTTGACAAGCTATTGTGTGCTACATGACAGCCAGGGTCTCAATATAGCTTCTGTTGGTGGCCCTAGGAACTCTTAAACTAAACGAGATAAAACTGTCGAGTTAGGACTCGTTTGAATAGTCTTGACAAGCACTCTCGTGTTACGTGATATCCAGGATCTAAAAATTAAGTTCCAAGAACTCTCTTGGAGTTACGGAGTTTTGTAGAGATCGGTGAGATGAGCGTCGATAGCATTGGTCTACAACCTATCTAGGAGACGAAAACGTCAAAAATCATACCCGGACTCAAATAAATAATAATAATAATACTAATAGACGTCAAACGAAATCAATAAAAATAACGTAAATAATTCAAGAAATGAAGAGAAAACGTAATTCCAACAATGATAACGCGATCGAAAAGAAGGGAAGCGGATACGAACAACGCACGACCGTCACCAGTTCGTGTCCCGTCACCTCAGAACACATCGTCGGAGGACGAAGCCTTCATGACTCCCCGCGATACAAGTGCATCGAGTGACGAGGACACGACGCGGACCCCGGCGCCGACAAGACCTGCACGTCGTGGCCGTCCGCCGCTGCCGACACGCTTGGGGCCTGTGAGGCATTCTACCTCGCGCCCGGCCCCCGCTACCGGTGGTGTAGTGCGTCGCATGCGATGGACTCTACAAATGAACGAGAACTTCATGCGCGCCTATTACGGGGCTACAGAAGGAGGAATTAACCTGACCGCGTATTGTGCCAGGATGTTACTTTTGTTTCAGACCCTGTCACGGTAGTGATCATAAGAGAATTATAAGGGAGGAGAGAGGTAAAAGGGAAATAATGAAAAGGTCACAATTATAAGTATATTAAAGAAAAATGAAATAAAGATTAAGAAAAAAAGGTAAAGCAAGAGAAAAGAGTTTAAAAAAATAAATAAAAGATTTGAAAATTATCTGGCTTGAGGGGCCAGTGAGTGTAGTTGCTTCCAAGCAGGTTCACAGGATGTAGTTGTTTCCAAGCAGATTCACAGGATGTAGTCCTTGAACGGTAGGGGCTCACAGCCGTCAGCGAGGATGGCTCCACCTTGCACGGTAGAGTTCACAGCCAGCAGTCCTCGTGAGTGTAGTTACTTCCAAACAGGTTCACAGGATGTAGTCCTTGAACGGTAGGGGCTCACAGCCGTCAGTGAGGATGGCTCCACCTTGCACGGTAGAGTTCACAGCCAGCAGTCCTCGTGAGTGTAGTTACTTCCAAACAGGTTCACAGGATGTAGTCCTTGAACGGTAGGGGCTCACAGCCGTCAGCGAGGATGGCTCCACCTTGCACGGTAGAGTTCACAGCCAGCAGTCCTCGTGAGTGTAGTTGCTTCCAAGCAGGTTCACAGGGTGTAGTAGTTACTTCCAAGCAGGTTCACAGGATGAAGTCCTTGAACGGTAGGGGCTCACAGCCGTTAGACCTTCGAGGTTTACTATTGATGTACAGCCGTTAGACCTTCAAGGTTTACTATTGATGTTGGTCGCTTGGAAGTCCACTGTTTGGTAATGTTACCCTGTTGGAAGCCGAATTCTCACTGCCCATCTCAGCCGAATTGATTTATAATGAAAGCTTTTAATGATTCAAATCTGGAGAAAATAAACTTTATTTTAATATTAACAATTCAAAGAGGATTAGTTCTAAAAACTATACAACCTTATGAAAAAGGGTAGAAGTTGCTAAGCGACGAATGGTGTTTGAAGTGTGACATGATAAAAAGATGTAAACAAATAACATTTTTGGAAAAACGTAAATATTATAGTTTTAAAAAGAGATATATAATACCAGAACAATATCATAATAATGAGAAAATTATTCTTTATCGTATGGAAACGATTAAAAGGAAATTAGTGATATGAAAATTTGGTATGTAAATATACGCATCTCTCCTATGAAAAGTGATGTTTTTTAGAATGAAAATAGGGATGTACGTTTACATATTGTAGTCAATATGTAACGTTACAACCCTTGAACCAACCGTCGCCGTATCCGCACAACGACTTTCTGATCAGGTTCGAGCTATCCGCCGGTACAAACTGTAGGATGACTCGACACTTGATCGGCTACGCCTGGAGGAACAACGTACTCGCCCAGCTTCTGCCTCGACCCGGGATACGCCCGTCGCGTCGTCGACGCTGACATTGGCTTCAATGCCAATGACAGCGGCGACACTTGCGACGCCGGTCGGCCCCGATATCGAGGAGGGAGATTCGGCGAGTAATAGCATATCCGACCAGGTAAGAGGGCAACTGAGGAGTGCTTTGGAAGACGCGATCTTCCAATATCGACTTACACCAAACTCTAGGCCGCGCTTACCACGTTTACCCACCCATAAACGGAATTTGGCTTTGATGGGAGCCCTGAATACTTTGCTAGTGCCCTACCTAGATACTAGCAAAGATTTGACTGATACCCATTCTATTCTGTACTGTGGTGCTATCGCGGCGTGTCGCGTTGCACGTGTCAAGTTTCCAGACACTGACCGTACAACGCGAACCGCCGGAGATGCACCCGCATGGCAAATGCGAATAGAACGGCGTATCAGCACATTCAGGACTCTTATAGCAAAGCTAATCTGCTTCAGTCAGGGGAACAGTCGTCCCCGAGTCATGCGTTTCGTAACACAGGCATTCGCTGGGACTGGTATCAGTCCCCAGCACTATCTAGCCAATGTTACGGAACGTATTGACTACCTGAAGCAGAAAGTTTATGCGTGGGCAAACCGTATTCGCCGCTACAGAGAGCGTGTAAATCGATATTGGCAAAATCGCGACTTCCAAAGTGATCAAAGTAAGGTGTATAGAAACTGGGAAGGAACTAGTCAACGTGTGAACGATGGGCAGTTACCGGATGCCAGTGCTATGAAAACCTTCTGGCGCAGCATCTGGTCGGTGCCGGTCGAGCACACGGAGGGAGCTTGGATGCGTGTTGTCGAACGTGCATGTGAACCCATCGAACCCATGGAGTCTGTTTTGATAGACTCCATAGACGTAAGTTGTGCCATCCGGACGGCTCAGAACTGGAAAAGTCCTGGGTCGGACGGATTGCACAACTTTTGGATAAAATGGTTTCGATGCTCACATGAACGCTTAGCAACACAATTCCAAGAAGCCCTCGAGACGGGTTCTCTTCCTAGTTTCTTGAAACCGGAGTCACCTTCCTGCTCCATAAGTCTGGTAGTACCACGGAACCAAAGAATTACAGACCCATAACGTGCTTATCTACCATCTACAAGCTACTTACATCCATTCTGAGAGCAAAAATTAACGCGCATATTGTCGCAAATAACATTTTGGCCTCCTCTCAGAATGGATGTAAGATTGGGTCCCGTGGTACTAAGGAGCTACTCCTCATCGACACGACCATTTGCCAACAAGTCAAACGAAACAAAGGAGCCCTCTCCGCTGCCTGGATTGATTATAAGAAGGCCTATGATGTGGTGCCCCATACATGGCTTGAAAAGGTTTTAGAGTTATATAAAATAAATCCAACTCTAAAATCATTTCTACGCAAGTGCATGGGACAGTGGGTCACAGTCCTTCGTCAACCAGGTGGCGTAGACAGCTCGTTTGTTTCGGAGGACTTAATTAAGATTGAAAGAGGAATTTTTCAGGGTGACAGTCTGAGTTCCCTATGGTTCTGTCTAAGTCTGAATCCTCTCAGCACTCTGCTGAAGGATTCAGAGTTAGGCTAACGTCTTCGTAGGGGAGGTGAGGTTATATCTCATTTGCTGTACATGGACGACCTCAAACTTTTTGCACCGAAACGTCAAGACTTGATGACGTTATTAAAAACCACGGAGGTTTTTAGTAACGCCATCAAGATGGAATTCGGTGTCGACAAGTGTGCGGTCATGCATGTACAGCGAGGGAAAGTAGTAAATTTAGAGAATTTACAACTTTCCGAGACCATAATTCTCAGATCCCTCTCCGAAGACGAGACCTACAAATATCTCGGTATGTCACAGTCATTGGGTATTTCAGCAGATGACATTAAGAAATCGGTGAAGGAACGCTTCTTTTGCCGGCTGACAAAAGTCCTTAAAAGTCTTTTGTCAGGCGGTAATAAAGCGCGAGCCTTCAACGGTTGGGTAATGCCTCTGCTGATATACTCCTTTGGCATACTGAGATGGACTCAGACTGAGCTCGACGCCCTGGACAGAAAGGTCCGTCAACTGCTCACAACATACCGCATGCTACACCCGCGCTCGTCTGTTATGAGACTGTACCGTAAAATGGGGTGATTAGGGAACAAGAGGTGAATAGGGAAAAAAACAGGATTCATTTTCAATGTTTGATAAAATTGGTATCACGCAATAATATCGTACCTTTTTTTTAGTAAATTGTAGTAGATTATTTGAAGTTCTTATGGTAACACTAACGAAGCATAAAGTTAGCTGCGAACTGTCAAAAACATTACTTGAAAATAACCATTCATGGTGATAGCTACTAACAGGTACAAAAACTTTGTTTAATTAAGTTGTTTCTGCGTATATGAAGATGTAACTTTCAAGTATAAAAATTATTTAATGCTTAAACTTTTGTATACAATCAAGATAAGTCTCAATTGTTGCTTAATTTTTATGTTTTTGATAAATCTTGAAACTTATTTATTTATTTAATTAGGCGTACATAACAGATTACAGTTAATGTTAAATAACAGATAAATTATAATATTATGATGTTCTAAACTGTTATCCAAAGCATGCACACACAACTTAACTAGAATATTGAGGCAGTCACTAAATTAAATACATACAATATAAATCAATAACTTATTGAAAAATCTGTTTTTTTGGGGTGAATAGGGACGACTTCTGCCTGAATAGGAACCATGAGAAGGTTAAAAGGGACGCTAAGTAGTTGAATAGGGACGACTTAAGTATAAATAGGGATAGCTTTGTAGGGTTGTCACTAATGCAAATATGGCTATAATTAAAATAATAATTTACCTTTTGTTTTTGTTTGGATTTACTTGCACAAATAAATACGTAATAAAATGAATTTTCATTGGCTCGGGTCTGCAATATTTTGAGTGGTAAAGATTTAAGCAACATTTGTTAGTGTTTTTTTAGTTATACATTTTATTGATAGTTTAAAGTGTCTGTTTGTGTGTCTTTCTGTCTGTGGCACCGTAGAGCTAAAACGGATAGACCGATTTGGATGTGGTTTTATTAGTTTCCCTGTGGTGGTTAACTATTTTTGGGCAATATTTATTCAAGATGGCCGTCTCCACAAAATGGCGGACAAAATATTTTTGCACCTCCCTCAATATGGGTATCAAATGAAAGGGCTTTACTAGTAAAATACTATACAGTAGGATTAATTTCAAATACAAGATGGCCGCCACCACAAAATAGCGAATTATATTTTTTTATTCACTACTACGTCAACATGGGTATCAAAGGAAAGGGCTTGACTAGTAGAGTAATACATACCTACACTAGTAGTAGTACCCATCTAACTCGCAGTAAATGAAATTTCATTTCAATGTCCTTTTTTATGCGCGCATTTGGTGTGTAATTTTTATATATTTATGAAATTAAACTGAAAATATACTGACTCAAGAAGTAACAAGACAAACTGATATGAACACAAGTAAGAGTAACTGTTGGAGGGTTAAAACCTTATTGCTAATTCTGGCCGACTCCAATTTATTGAAATGACTGACATTGTGTTCTGTTGTTTGATATATAAAAATGTTTTTTTATGTCATGTCTTGTGCTTAATAAATTCTGCTTATATTTTACATCAATGCATTTTTCATAACAAATTTCCACTCGACGTAATTTTCACGTCCGCGTAATTTTTCATGTGAAAAATTACGCGGACGTGAAAATTACGTCGAGTGGAAATTTGTTATGAAAAATGCGTTGATTCACGACAATTTATGGATCTGTATAAGCGGTTACGGTAAGGATGACAAAACAACGTCCGAAGTGAAAAATTGACGTGACGAAATTGCAAAATCTAAAATTTGCTTGAGCGTTGAAAAGTCATGTTTTTCACATTTGATGTCAGCGGATACGGCGAAAGACGCCTGGAATGCACTGGAACGTGCATATGATGATAAAGGACTCGGTTCAAGAGTGAGAACTCTTCAGAACTTGTGCGCTGTCAAACTGGAGAACTATTCTAGCATGGAAGCTTACGTCAATGAAGTATTGTCATTAGCGCAGCAATTGGCGAGTATGAACAAACCTGTTGATGACGAGTTTCTTGGTGCGTTGATGCTCAAAGGTTTACCGACAGAGTACGAGCCCATGATCATGGCACTAGAGCATTCGGGAGCTGTCATTACAAAGCGTCAAAAAATTTTCGATTCCCGGGTGGAACAAATATGTTTCGGACAGATATGCCGCATCTCGCCGCTCACTAATTCTGTGGAATCAAGCGGGTCGCCCCACCACCGGACCACTCGTTGAGGAGCGCAAGCGATGCCGAGCGGTGTTTAAGCGAGCGCTAAATAATTGTTTACAAAACCACGAGCAGCTGACTATGGATAGAATTGCTATAGAAATGAAACATAAAAACTTTGCGAAGTTCTGGCATGGTATTAATAAAATAACGAAGCCGTCTAATACCTATCCCTCGCATATTGACGGACTAACTAATAATCAAAATATTGCAGATAATTTTAATGCAAAGTTTTGCCAGCCAGCGCCGGCGATTCGGCATGTATTCGAGTTACCGCAACCACGAACTGATAGCGATCTATTTATATCTCCGCAGGACATCGCAGAGGTGGTGAAGAAAACTACCGGGGGGAAATCGCCTGGATTGGATGGTTTAACTATCGAACATATTAAGTATGGAGGCATGAGCTTGTACTATGTGTTAGCATTATTATTTACTGCGATTATAAGGACTGGGCATCTGCCGACTGCGCTTACAGATACGGTGATAGTTCCTATATGTAAGAATCGTAGAAAAAACATCTCAAGCTCCGACAACTATCGCCCGATAGCGCTCGCTAATATGGTGGCCAGGCTATTAGAGAAAGTGCTACATAAATACTCCGCCCCGTTTATTGAATCTTCGGACCATCAGTACGGGTTCAAGAGTGGAGCGTCGACCAGCACCGCTATATATGTGCTCAAGCAGGTGGTGGGTTACTACAGAAGCAGGAAAACGTCAGTTATAGCATGCTATCTAGACCTCAGTAAGGCCTTCGACAGGGTAAGTCACGAAATGCTGTGGCAGAAGATGTGCGACCGTGGTGTCCCGAGTCACATAGTGCGAGTTTTGAAAAACTGGTACCTCCAGCAAAGAAACCGAGTAAGGTGGAAAAATGACTACTCTGCCCCTTCCGAGCTTAAATGCGGTGTGAGGCAAGGGGGGAGTATGTCCCCCCCTCTGTTCAACCTGTACATGGACAAACTATCTGAAAAGCTGTCGCAATCAGGGCTAGGCTGCTCGGTCAACGGGGTGATGACGAACCACATAGCATATGCTGACGATATGGTTCTGTTGGCACCATCAATATCCGCGATGCGCAAGCTGTTGGGTATTTGTGAGACTTACGCGGCTGAACACAATATGATGTACAATTCCGAAAAATCAGTGTACATGATATTCTCCAAAGGCTGTGACGAATTACCCCCGCTGGCCCTCGGTGGGACGTCGTTGAAGAAGGTAAAGGAAGTACGGTACCTAGGTCATATGATCACCTCGAACTTATCGGATCACGCAGACATCGAAAGGCAGAGACGAGCTATCGCTGTGCGGAGCAATATGTTGGCTAGGAGGTTCAACCGCTGCAGTGACGAAGTAAAGACCCAGTTATTTCTCAGCTACTGCACGAGTGTCTACACGGTTGAGCTCTGGACCAAATACACGAAGGCCACCATGAGTGAGATGCGCGTGCAGTACAACGACGCGTGGCGCGCGATGTTCCGGCTGCCGCGGTGGTGCAGCGCCAGCGGCATGTTCATGGCGGGCCGCGCGCCCGGCTGGCCGGCGCTGCTGCGGAGCCGCGCGGCGACCGCGCGCACCGCCCTGCACCGCTCCCACAACACTCTGGTGGCGGCCGTCAGAGACTGGGACAACAGCCCACTTCACCATACGTGGAGGGCGTATCATGCGCCTATTACCTAAGTTTTAACATTTATATAATTTGACTGAAAATTTTATATTTATTAATTTTAATTATTTAATTTATATTTTTATTCACTATTTTTTCAATTCAATTTAAATTTAAATTCATATTTTAATTTTTCATTTTTCATCACTGTTTCATTTAATTTATTGTTATATGGATTTTTTAATCTGGAATAAATTACTTTCATTTCATTTCATTTCATTACTGCTGATCTAGTCAAATCGAAACTGCTACAGAATCAACGTTGGACTACTCGTGGAGATTCGAGTGAGTGCTTGTATTCTACAAGAAAAGGTGCTAGTACGAGTGACTCCTGGACGAGAAAAGCGCAGCAGCACAAGGATGAGTCAAAAGCGAAGGGTAATTCCGCTAGAAAGAGAGAACCGTGGTGCTGGAAGTGCAGACAGAAAGGACATCTGAAGAAAGACTGCCGGAACGCGAAGAATTCTTCAGGAAACTGTGTCTTATCAGCATATAGTGCTGGAACTGACTCGGAATCTTCGTGGTACATAGACTCGGGGGCTACAAATAACATGACTGGCAGGCGTGATTTGATGACAGACTTCAAATCGCGAGATGGTCACGTCACCATTGCTAGTGGAGATAAACTGCGGTGTACAGGTATAGGTACTGTTAAGTTGTCGGATAGCGCGACGTTAACTGATGTGTTGTATATACCTAAGCTGTGTGTAAATCTCATATCTGTTTCGCAATTGATTAAGAATAGTTGTATTGTTAATTTTGATACTACTGGTTGTACAATTTCTAAGCTGGGGGATGTTTTGATTAAGGCAAATGACGTTGGAGGGGCTTACAGACTTCAGACCTGCAGTCTACGGGCGAATCTTACTATTAGCACTGCAACTTGGCATCAAAGACTTGGCCATTTAAGCGCCAACAATATGAAGCTTTTGAGGCAGGGACTTGCTAATGATATTAGTTTTCAGGACGACCCTTGTAAAGACGTTGCCTGTGAAGTTTGTTTAAAGGGAAAGCAAGCTCGGTTTCCTTTTCCCAGCAATCCTGAGAAGTCTATGGCTGTAAAGCGGTTGGATTTAATCCATACCGATTTGTGTGGTCCGTTGCCGGTGAATTCGCTTGGAGGCAAGAGGTATATCCTGGCATTCTTGGATGATCATTCGAGGAAGGTGTTCGTGTATTTTCTGAAGCGTAAGAGCGAGGTGAGTGAATACACGAAAAACTTTATTAAGCTAGTCGAAACTCAGACTGGTGACAAAGTTAAAGTTTTGAGGTCGGACAATGGGACCGAGTATGTGAACAGAGACCTTGAAGGTTTTTTGAAAGGTAAGGGGATAGTCCATCAGGTAACCTTACAGCCCTCAACAGAACGGTTGTGCGGAAAGGCTAAACAGGACCCTCCTAGAAAAAGTAAGGTGCCTCTTGTATACTTCGAACCTAGACCACAAGTTTTGGGCAGAAGCTGCCTGTACTGCTGCACATTTAATAAATGTGTCACCTTCGAAAAGGCTCTCAGGGCAAACTCCTGAGGAAGCCTGGACAGGTAAGAAGGTTAGCTTGAAACACTTACGTGTATTTGGCTGCGAAGCTTATGCTCACGTTGATAAAGTGAAGCGGAATAAGCTTGAACCAAAAAGCAAGCGTTGTATATTTCTTGGCTATGACGGTAATGGATATAGGCTCTACGATTCGGCGAAAAATATAGTTTTTCGTAGTCGTGATGTTGTTTTTAACGAAACAATTTTTCCAGGTGTCAAGAGTAAACGGCCCGTGGAGATCTTCTTTCCGACTAGTGATGACGGAGATACCGTTGAAGATGCGGATGTTCGTGATCAGTCTGGGACTGAGCTTGAGGTGGAGATGCCATCACTACCAACTGTAGAGGCTGAGGTTGAGGCGGAGAGACCGGTAGCGCCTGAAGTGTGGTTTGAGGCTGTCGAGCAGGTGCCGAGTTCATCTACTGATACAACCAGAATGCCACGGAAGCCACCATCTGACGGACCAGCCTATAATTTACGGCCGAGAGTACCGAGGACGATGTCTGCGCTCGAGACAGAGTTGAGTGAGCCGACGAATGTCAAGGAAGCTTTGCAATCGAGTGATAGTAAGCTTTGGCGGCAAGCTATGCAAGATGAGATTGATTTGTTCAATAAGCATGAGGCTTGGGAGCTAGTTGACAGACCGGCAGACAAGAATATTGTCAAGAATCGATGGTTGTTTAAAATCAAACGTGACGCCAATGGCAAAGTGGCGTGTTATAGAGCGCGATTGGTTGCAAAGGGTTTTACCCAAAAGTTCGGAATTGACTACATGGATACTTTTTCTCCGTTTGTGCGACATAGTTCGTTGAGAATGCTGTTGTCTCTTGCGGTTGAATTAGATCTGAAGATTGATCACCTTGACGTCAAGACTGCTTTTCTGAATGGCAATTTGAGTGAAGAAATTTATATGTCACAGCCTGAAGGTTTCGTCAAGCAAGGCAATGAGCATATGGTCTACAGACTCAAGAAAGCCGTGTACGGGTTAAAGCAGGCGTCACGTGCCTGGTACGATAAGGTAAAGAAAGTTTTACTCGCAGAGAATTTCACGCAGAGCAAGTATGAGAGCTGTATCTTCAGTCGCCGAGTGGGTAAGCGAACTATTATTATTGCTCTCTATGTAGACGATTTTTTCGTTTTTTACGACTGTGACGAGCTTGCTGATAAGCTAAAAACGTCACTGAAGTCTCACTTCACAATTAAAGATTTAGGTGAGGTTAAACATATACTAGGCATCAAAGTACAGCGCACTAGTCGTGAGTTGAAGCTGAGTCAGAAAACCTATATTGAAAAGCTTCTTGAACGTTTCGGTATGAGTGACTGTAAAGTTGCTAAGACGCCCTTAGATGTAGGTCTGAAGTTTTCTGATAGCGCCACCCACGAGAGTAGACTACCATATCAGGAGCTGATAGGATGTTTATTGTATATAGCTGTGACCTCAAGACCTGACATTTCATTTGCTGCATGTTTCTTAAGTCAGTTTAATACTTGCTACACAGCGGAACACTTTGCAGCGGCCAAACGTGTATTGCGATATTTAAAAGGCACAATGAATTTAGGTCTTGTGTACAGAAAAAGTGATGAACATGATAAATTTCATGTTTATGGATTTACTGACGGTGATTGGGCTAACGGGGCGGATCGTAAATCTTACACGGGGTATATTTATAAGCTAGGTAGGAATGTTATTTCCTGGGGTTGTTATAAGCAATCTTGTATCGCACTTTCGTCTACCGAGGCGGAGTATATAGCTTTGTCTGAAGCTGCCAAAGGGGCGGTATACGTCCGTGCGGTTCTTGCTGAGTTGATAGGTCAATGTCACACTGTAACCCTGTATAGTGATAATCAGTCTGCGGCGAAGCTGGCTAGTAACCCAGTGTTCCATAAGCGAACAAAACATGTGGACATTAGATATCACTATATTCGTGAAGCTGTTGAGAATAGGGTGCTAGAACTGATATACATGCCAACAGAGCAGATGACTGCTGATGTGCTCACGAAGGCACTGCCTAGCTGTAAGCACTTGTCGTTTGTACGAGATATGCTTGAAGTCCTCCGGGATTAAGAGGGCGTGTTGGAGGGTTAAAACCTTATTGCTAATCCTGGCCGACTCCAATTTATTGAAATGACTGACATTGTGTTCTGTTGTTTGATATATAAAAATGTTTTTTTATGTCATGTCTTGTGCTTAATAAATTCTGCTTATATTTTACACCAAATACGTGTTTAAATATGATTTATATTAGTAACATTTAATTAATATATTAATGTTTCTATCGTACCAGCCCTAGCGAATTTCCCTAATAACCCCATTCTCATCCCTATTCACCCCAGATTGAAGGTGAATGGGGATATCATATATTTTTGCATTTTTTTCTTAAATCTTTGAGATTATTACGTATTTGTATATTTCATAACGAAGATGCTACCAAGACTCATTCATAGATGTCCTGAAATAAATTCGTATCTTAGAAACAGTACCTTAAAATACTCAATGAAGTTAGCAATTGTCCCTAATCACCCCATTTTACGGTATATCCCGCGGAAATGGGGGGGTCGAGGTTTTTTAAATGCCAAGAACCTTCACAACCGCGAGGTATGCAGTCTCAGGGATTACTTCCGAAACAGCGAGTCCGGGATGCATCGCGATGTTGTGGCAGTTGACAGGAGCCTCACGCCTCTTTCAATGGCAAACGAGAACTGGCGCAAACCATCGGTGCTCAGCACTGATGATCGCAAGGAAGTATGGAAGAGCAAGGAGCTGCACGGGCGATTCTATCGGGCCCTGATGGGACCCGATGTGAATCTGCTCGCGTCGGTGAACTGGCTGCGCTTCGGGGACCTCTTCGGAGAAACCGAGGGTTTTGTCTGTGCAATTGCGGACGAAGTTATCAAGACGAACAATTACCGGAAATACATAATGAAGGACGGTACGGTCGACATTTGTCGGGCATGCCGCCGTCCAGGCGAATCTCTTCGTCATGTTATTTCCGGTTGTTCGCATCTTGCTAACGGCGAGTACTTACACAGACATAACCTAGTAGCCAGGATCATCCACCAGCAACTTGCTCTTCGATACTGTCTTGTCGAGTCCGAGGTGCCGTACTATAAGTACGTACCTCTGCCAGTTCTCGAGAATGGTCGTGCGTTGCTCTACTGGGACCGCTCTATCATCACGGACAGGACTATTGTCGCCAATAAGCCTGATATCGTGCTGGTAGACCGGTCTCAGCGTCGGGCTGTGATCGTCGATATCACCGTACCACATGACGAGAACCTCGTGAAAGCCGAAAAGGACAAGCTTAGCAAGTACATTGACTTGGCTCATGAGGTTACCGCCATGTGGGATGTTGATTCGACGATCATAGTCCCAATAGTTGTGTCGGCAAACGGCCTAATAGCGAAAAGTCTCGACCAACACCTTAAGAGACTTTCGCTAGACGGTTGGATCAAGGGTCAGATGCAGAAGGCGGTCATCCTCGACACAGCGCGCATCGTCAGGAGGTTCCTCACACTGCAGCCCTAACCACCGGTAGCTTGGGCCCTGCCCCGCTGCTGGCGGCACCCTAGTTTTTAAGTTTTTTATAGTGTTTATATTTTATTTATATTGTAAAAAACTTAGAGACTAAGAAAATTAATAAATGAGTGAATAATACTAAAACATGAAAAAAATAAACATCTTTTTTTTTAAATATGCTCTAAAACGAAAATACTAAATTTTGAATGCAATCAAACCCACCATTATATTAAATTACAAAATTTATAATGATATAAATAAAATCTTGTCGCGTGATTTTAAACATCATCGTACTTATCTACTAAATTAAATGTAATTCCCACAAAAGATTATTTTTCTATCATTATTTTTTTTGGAACGACAATATATGTATTACGATATCAAAATCTCTAAATAAGCCATATAATCTTATACCTTTAAACGAGCAATTCTTGTACCTATATAAATATGTATATATATATAGAATCTGAATCTCGGAAACGGCTCGACGGATTTCCATGAAATAATGTATGCAGGGGATTTCGGGGACGATAAATCGATCTAACTAGGTCATATTTAAAAAAAACGCATATTATGCGCGTTTTTAGACAATGAAAAACTGTCACATTAGACATTAGAATGTGAAGGTAAATTTCGCCGCTTGACGTCACAGCATAATTAGCTCAGACGGGAAGTCGGGCGCTCATAGCGGTCACGAATTACTAGCTCCGGGTTCGAATCCAGACGGGTTCTCTTTTTTTTCCATTCGTTTTTTTTAAGTAAATCTATTTCTTGGAGTCTTTTATCTGTAGGTATCTAAGTATATTTAGTATTTAAATCGAGCAAAGCTCGGTCACCCAGGTACTATCATTAAATGGAGAAAAACACTGAATCTCACAACACAGGACATCCCTAGTGTGGGGCGCATGGTACACCTCCTAATGAAGCTAAATGCTCACTGTAATGTTTTATTATTTATTGTTAACGAAAAGATTTGTAACTTCATGTATGTTCCATATACTTATTGAATGAATAAAGAAACTGTTATTATTGAATGTTTTAACTAGGTATTAATAAATTAAAGTAAGTTTGTTCTTATGAAACAAACATTTGTTGGGTTCTCCCGAGAGACTTTTATTTTTATTAAAATTAATGTTGTTATTTAGTAAAATGTTGGGTTCAATCGCAATCGAAATTATGATTATGAAATTAAATTAATTTAAATTAAATTTTTTTCATACTCTCCTTTTTTGTACATGGAAGAATCATCGAGAGCATTTAAAGCAGCTCACCACAACACCGGCAAACCCCTGCAGCCCCACGGCGTTCGCCATCTAACGGTGGTAATCTCGTCAAGGCCGGTACGGGTAGAGAGATTGGCGGAGTCAGTTGCACTGTTGCCCACCCATCGTGCAAACCTCACGGCGGTGGTACCCAAGGTGCACCTCGTGGAGATTACCAAACGTCGCACCCCTCCAAGGGTAACCTTACCTACCGCTAACACAACTAGCCAGAGTTATAGACCTAGGTGACTATGGAAACATTTTGCAATTTCGCGTGACATTTGATTTCACTTACTCTCGCCGGACGTTCCACTCCGCTGCTTCAGCGCCTCCCTGACGCTACTCCGCTCCGACGTTGCGTCGCCTTAACTCTCCTTCGCGCCGACGCTACGCCGCCCTAACTCTGCATCGCTCTAACACTGCGCCGCCTTAACTCTGCATCACTCCGACGCTGCGCCGCCTTAAATCTGCATCGTTCCGACGCTGCGCCGCCTTAACTCTGCATCGCTCCGACACTGCGCCGCCTTTACTCTGCATCGTTCCGACGCTGCGCCGCCTTTACTTTGCATCGTTCCGACACTGCGCCGCCTTAACTCTGCATCGTTCCGACACTGCGCCGCCTTTACTCTGCATCGTTCCGACGCTGCGCCGCCTTAACTCTGCATCGCTCCGACACTGCGCCGCCTTTACTCTGCATCGTTCCGACGCTGCGCCGCCTTAACTCTGCATCGCTCCGACGCTGCGCCGCCTTTACTCTGCATCGTTCCGACGCTGCGCCGCCTTTACTCTGCATCGCTTCAACGCGACGCCGCCGCCCAAAATTAGCATGTTGGTGAAGCGACCCTATAACATTTTTGCATATCGAACAGTGCTCAGCGGTTTCAAAGAACTTTTTTCTTTAGAAATATGTTTTTTTTATACACTAATAATATTTTTTCTATCTTTTCAGATTTTTTATAGCGTTAACGTGAGTTTAACGGTGTTTTTACTATGTCAATAAACAACGTACACCCAAACTTCTACATCAGACTAATATTTGAAGTGTGAAAG
Organism: Ectropis crepuscularia; assembly: GCA_963693475.1. Classification (NCBI taxonomy): domain Eukaryota; kingdom Metazoa; phylum Arthropoda; class Insecta; order Lepidoptera; family Geometridae; genus Ectropis; species Ectropis crepuscularia. Next base: position 35,804,300 of record OY856338.1, read on the forward strand.
TTTGCATGCCTGTGATAGATTATAATCTGGAATTAAAAATATGCTAAATAGCTCTAAAATTCAATGGGGGAGCGATTATTTAATTTTTATTAGTTGGTACACTATGTAGCTGTTCTGTTGATGGCTTGGTCGACGATTACAAGTAGCCTAGTAGTATGTGCTAATCCAGACTATAGCCTGTCTACGGTCAAAATGTTTTCATGATTCATTCAATCGATGTGTCCATTTATTAATAATAATATAAACTTTATTTGAGCAAACACCATATGGCAATTACAAAAGTAATGTTGTTCAGGGAACCCTGGATTTCACACTAGCTGAAGTCCTGTGTCGTGAAAATCCAGTTCCTTCCTTGGTGGTAATTTTACACAAATGTTCACTAATTAACTCAAACAATAAGTAGAAAGAAAAATAACAATGTACCTACCTACCTAACGTTCTGAAAAAAAAATCATGTATTAAAATAAAATAAGATAGAACCTTATGACCTCATGGAGAGAGTGTTTGCCCACCAATAACCAATAATTAAAGTAGAATTAACCACTTTTTTTGTACTTTCCCTCCTCCTTATTCTCAAATATCTCTTTCTATCCTATGGCTGCCTAGATGGGATCGCTTCTTCTGATAAGGTCTATCTATAAGATCCAATTGCTACTTTATTTGGTTTTATTATAAGTAACTTTTGTTTTATTTTTAAATAAAGAGTAGTAGCTTCTAAGTAGTTCTCGGTAGGAAATAGAGATAGGTAGAGCGACGTGTGCCTAAATCAATAGATTATCAGACACACTACTACAAGCTTACGAAAAGCTCGCCTTTACTCCAGCGACATCTTCTTTCTTGTTGTTCTTCTTGGTTGCTTTTTCTGTGTTCCACAAAAATTTCAATTTCACTTTTATATTGTTGATAATTTAGAGTCGGGGAGACCCAAATGTGCTCTAATGCAAGACAATTAGCAACATTGCAATTAAAAGCACACACAGGTCTCGCCGTTACTCCAACGACATCTTCATTGTTCGTATCTTCGGTCTTCGTTCTTTTTTGTTGTTCTTCTTGTTTGCTTCTTCTGTATGCCACAAAAATTTCAATTTTTTTTTTCTTCGTCTTTTCTCGGTGTGAGAAAGAATCGGGGAGAGCCGAGTGTGCGCCAATGCATGAATTTAAGCGACAATGCAAATACAACCACACAAAAGGCTCGCTCTTACTCTAGCGATATCTTCTTTATTGCTTGTTCTTCTGTCTTCGTTTTTCTTTATTTTCTGATTATTTAATCGTTATTATAAGCTTTTATTTAATTTGCCCTGCTAGTATGTACATAAGTGTGGGACAAATCTTTCGAGTTAAATTACGATGAAATACATGATCGTTATTATAAACTTTTAAGAGTTTTGTAGAGATCGGCAAGATGGGCGTGGATAGCATTATCTACAATCTGTCTAGGAGAAGAAAAACTCCAAAATCATTCAAGGACTAAAATAACAACAAGAAAATTAGAACAAGCTTTTCTTCAAATATGGTTTAAAACTAAGAAAATAAATTTTTAATGCAATCAATCCCACCATTTTATTAAATAACAAAATGTGTATTGATAAAAATAAAAGGTTGACTCAAAATTTCAAACAACATGGTACCTATCTCGTAAGTTATATTATATTTTAAAATTCCCACAGAAGATCCAAAGACTTCCTTATCATTCGCTTAGAATTAAAGTAAGTTTGTTCTTTTGAGAAAAAAAAAATGTTGTGTTCCCCGACAATCTTTAATTTATATCAATATAAATTTTGGTATTTAATAAAATAGTGAGTTCCAAAATTATTTCTTTTTGTTTCAGAGCATATTTTTATAGAAAGCTTGTTGTTAAATATATTTATAAATTAATGTTTTACCTATATAATTTTTCACATAGATTTCTCTAATAAAAAGTTTTTTTTAGGCATTTTTTTCATGTTTTATACTTTTTTTATTGGTCATAGTGATTTTTTTTATTTTTTAGACATTTGAATAATTTAATATTATTTTAGATTAACCCGCTTTAATTTAGATTCACCTAAACGTTTTGGGAAAAATAATTTTATGTTATTAATTAAATTGTTTTCATGCCTATATAATTCCATTGTCCTTTCACCCTCGGTGATGTAAACATCTACTTGAGTTTATTAAAATATTTAAAATGTTTTGAATTAACAAAAGAAGTGTAAATAGTGAAATTATACAAATAAGTGGTTTACTTACGCGATTGTAGTGTGATTTACGAATGAAATACACAGTTACTGCCAATAATAGTGAAGATGATACGAAAGCCACAGACAAGTTGGAATTAACAACAATAACGTAAATAATATATCACAGCACTTATCACCAGATCGAAACTACTCACAGACACATTTTCACAAGAAATCACATAAATAATAACATTAAACGAATCATTTTATCTCAATAAATACAGTGAACAACCTAACGGTACAATTTACATGAATCATTGCAACTGACATTATAGTACATAATAGTAATTAATAACCAAAAATAGAGGGTGATTTAAAAAAATATAATATTATTGTGACACTCAAGTAATAGAATACAATTTTCGACACTATAAAAGTAAGAACCTGTGGCATGGAAATAATATTAACGCAATCAAGATGATGATTACTTAACGTGTTTTTATTATGTCATTAAACAACCTACACCCAAACTTCTACATCAGACTAATATTTGAAGTGTGAGAGTTTGCATGCATGAGATAGATTATAGTCTGGAGTTAAAAATATGCTAAATAGCTCTAAAATGCAATGGAGGAGCGACTATTCAATTTTTATTAGTTGGTACACTATGTACCTTTTCTGTGTATGGCTTGGTCGACGATTACAAGTAGCCTACTAGTGTGTGCTAATCCAGACTATAGCCTGTCTACGGTCAAAATGTTTTCATGATTCATTCAATCGATGTGTCCATTCATTAATAGTAACAAAAACTTTATTTGAGCAAAAACCAAATGGCAAGTACAATAGTAATGTTGTTCAAGGAACCTTGGATTTCACACTAGGTGAAGTCCTGTGTCGTGAAAATCCAGTGCAAAAGTGAAAATCTTCCTTGGTGGTAATTTTACACATGTTCACTGATTAACTCAAACAATAAGTAGAAAGAAAAGGAAAAATGTACCTTCCTAATTGTACAAAAAAATCATATATAAAAATAAAATAGCAAAGGACATTATGAAGATAGCCTTTGCCTACCAATAACCAATAATAATTAAAGTAGTATTAACCACTCTTTTTGTACTTTCCCTTTCTATCATCTGCATTAACATGGTATCAGGAAGCTGATCTCAAGATGAAGTCGGAAGTTGGTCATAGACAGATTGATTTCACTTACTTTCGCCGAACGTTCCACTCCGCTGCTTCAGCACCTCCCTGACGCTACACCGCTCCACTGTTCCCTCGCCGCTCTGAAGCTGCGCCGTCCTAACTCTGCATCGCTCCGACGTTGCGCCGCCTTAACTCTGCATCGCTCCGACGTTGCGCCGCCTTAACTCTGCATCGCTCCGACGCTACGCCGTCGCCCGAAATTAGCAAGTCGGTGAGGTAACCCTATAACATTTTTTACCAAATAGTGCTCAGCTGTTTCAAAGAGCTTTATACTTCAGAAATATGTTTATTGTTTTACCCATTAATAAATTATACTAAATTATTTTCATCAAAAAAACAAAAACCTACCAACTTTAGTGAGAAGAATTACTAATGTTCAACGAAACGAAGTAAATAATTACAAAATTGGCAGTCATAGGAACTGCCGATAGAAATGAAAACTTATAACTCAGAATCTGGTAGCTTACTTTGGAAACTACGCGGATGAAACCGGAGGGCGTGGCCATGGCCATCTAAAAATGCGTCAGCCAATGGGAAGGGCGAACGCATTTCTAGGTTTTTATCTATGGTACTTTAATTTCTTATCATTCCCGAGCGTGACGCTAGAATTCAATTCACAGCCCACGAAAAATCCGTTGTGGCGTGCCAAAAGAAGTTTTTACTTCAATAAATCCTAGTGATGACAATAAAGTAATACAACGCATCTCGTACACACAAACACAAACCACATACACAGACACACAGTGGCGCCGTATACCCACACACCACACTCATACTATACAAAAGGTTGCAGTGATATCGGTTCTTAACACGCTTTTATTAGTTTTACTTGTAACTTTGTATGTAAGAAAATCTTGGAATCTTAATTTGACCTACTTTCCGCTCTTCGATTAAGATAAAATTTTGCACACGCTCTGAGTTCTGACGACAAAACACGACTAGCTAAGAAACGTCATTACAAATACAATATGGCGGCTTCCCCATGATGGCAAACTGGCTGTTTGAAATCCACCTCCATGATATGGGTATGAAGTGAAAGGGTTTGCTGCCAGAAATGCGAAAAAAATAGTTAAGTGACTTAAATCCAATATGGCCAACGTCCAAGATGGTGGACAGGCTATTTGAAATGCACCCCAATGATTGGGCATCAAATGAAAGGGTTTGCTGTCAGAAATACGAAAAAAATTGTCACGTGACTTCAATCTAACATGGCGGACATCCAAGATGGCGAATTGGCTATTTGAAATGCACCTCTATGATATGGGTATTAAATGAAAGGGTTTGCTGAAAGGGATACAAAAAAAAATCATGTAACCTAATTCCAACATGGCGGCCGTTCCAAGTTGGCGGATTGGCTATTTGAAATGCAAAAGCGTGTTTTTAAACTATTGTAATAATTATTATTTTTATACATTTCGTATAGTGCCTGCTCACTTGGATGTTATTTTAGTCTGAAGTGCAAAGAGGCGCTATTCCTAATACTATAGATTAGCTGTCTGGTCATCCATGGCTTAGTCATTGTTGACAAAGTTTTAGTTGTAGCACACGTTGTTTTGTTTTCTGCAAGGCCAATATTATTTGTATCAACTCAGTCGCTAGGTTTCAATCAGATTCTCTATAGAAATTATCCAAGTAAAGATTTTCTAGGCTGGAAATAACATAGGAGTAAATTATTAGCTAATATTTTAATTTGGTCTTGGTATAAGTCTTAGTGTTAGCTCTGTTAATACTTGTAAGTACTGTGTCGTTGTCCGTGACTCCTGAGTTGCAAACTAAAATAGGAGTACAATTTGTTTTTTTAAATTTCTTTTGAACTGTTTCTTTTCTCGGTAGGAAATAGAGTCAGCGAAATCTACGTATGCCATCATTCATAGATTATTATAAGCCACATACAAATACTAGCACACGCAAGACTCGCCCTTACTCCAGCGACATCTTCTTTCTTGTTGTTCTTCTTGGTTGCTTCTTCTCGATTCCACAAAGATTTCAAATTTTATGTTTTTTCTTCGTGTTTTCTCGGTAAGAGAAAGAGTCGGGGAGAGCCGAGTGTGTGCCAATGCATGAATTTAAGCGACAATGCATATACGAGCACACAAAAGGCTCGCTCTTACTCTAGCGATATCTTCTTTACTGCTTGTATCTTCTGTCTTAGTTTTTGTTCACTATTTATTTTCTGATAATTTAATCGTTATTATTAGCTTTTATTTAATTTGCCCTGCTAGTATGTAAGTGTGAGACAAATCTTTCGAGTTAAATTAAATGCACTTACTGTGGTTAGATAAGGATACAATTTGGTATACTTCGTCACTTTGGTGACAATGCAGTAATATGGTACCAGGAAACTGATCTCAAGATGAAGTCTGAAGATGAATAAGAGTCATAGGAACTCTTAAGGTGAACGCGATAAACGCATCGAATTTCGACTCGTTTCAATAGTCTCGACAAGCAGTTTTGTGCCACATGACAGCCAGGGTCTCAAGATGGCCTATGAAGCTTGCCCTAGGAACTCCTAAACTAAAAAAGATAGAACTATCGAGTGAGGACACGTTTGAGTAGTCTTGACAAGTACTCAAGTATTACATGATATCCAGGATCTAAAAATGAAGTCCCAAGAACTCTCTTGGAGTTACGGAGTTTTGTAGAGATCGGTGAGATGGGCGTCGATAGCATTGGTCTACAACCTGTCTAGGAGAAGAAAATTTCAAAAATCATACCCGGACTCAAATAAAATAATAAAAAAAAAACATCTTTTATTTAAAAATGCTCTAAAACGGAGAAGCTAAATTTTGAATTTAGCTTCTCCGTTTTAGAGCATTTTTAAGACGAACGCTCATTCTACAATGACGAACGAAAAACCCTGGACTTTAGTCTATGGTGAGCGTTCTCGAAAACGTCACTGCTGTCATCACGTTCGTTTTGCGCGCGCGCATCAAAAGTAAACAAACACTAAATTAAGTAAAATATTAGTTTTGATATCTATCGGTGGATTTATAAGCTAATTAGTGGCCATTACTTAACACTACCTATTTGAAATTGTGCAAATCTGAAATACTGTGTTAATATTTTAAAATATCTAGTTTATAATGGATACTAGAAATAGAGCTAACTCGGAACAGTATTGGGCTTTATTGGACTTTATGGAAAGGTAAGTTACACGTTAATTATCTTAGTAAAATTAATCCTATCTTATAATCTAAATAATTTTGTGATATTGAACTCCTTTCTTACTAAGAAATTTGAAACATAAACAATTACGTGTTACGCGACACAAACTAGGCCCTTGAGAAACATACCACTTATATTTCGACCCTTTTACAAGTGCACCTTTCATTGGTGCATCTTTAGTTTATTGTTGCTTTAAAATATTGATTTTATACTAATATTTCAGTCATGGCGATTTATCAAGGCCCCAATCATGACCTCAAGGCAGAATTAAACAGGATCTGTTATGGCAGGAATTAACAGAATTAGGCCTACTCAACTTTACTGGTGGAGGGGTACCTAGTTAAATCAACGTAGAAATGGAAAAAAGTAAGTTGCACAATTATGTTTCCATGTCATAATATCACCTAAGTATGGTGATCACAAAATTAACTTTAAACATAGTGAGAATATTACTGTGCAGTGTTAATTATCATCCACAGTGAGTGCAGGTGGTGGTAATGGTAACCCAGCTTTTAATGCCATGTTGTGCAATACACAACATGCCATAATTATTTTGCTAGCACCATATGGTTGATAGTGGAGTACCCTATCTTTGAGCAAACATCTCCACCGAGCTTTAAGTAATCCAAAGCAGTGCTCTATTGAGATGCGGGCTTGCACATGCCTCTGGGTATATACTTCCTCCCTTGACCCTTGAACAGCATTTAGGATTGGTGTCATAAGCCAAGGGCGTTGTGAATATCCAGAATCACCTGAAAAATTAATAATTGACTTTTATAGACAATATTAACAGTAACAACAAATATACTTTGAAAGGAAAAATTAACAATAAATACTCGCCTAACAGCCATACTTGTTCATTATTTTGGTGCAGTTCACGCATATATAATTCAACTCTACTCAATGACCATATATGTGAATCATGGGTAGCTCCGCCAAACTTTGCATTCACATTTGTAATGCGAAGTTCACTGTCACAAATCTGCAATGGAATAATAGTTATTACTCTAATGTTTCAAAGTTATTTTAGTTACTTTGCCTTTAAAAAAACTACTTTACCATTTGATCATTTAATTAGTGATAACCTTTCCTATTAAAATATAAATGCTCTTCTACATTAGGTTTAACTATAGCTACATGGGTACAATCTATGCAGCCAATAACACCTGGCAAACGAAATTTTCTTTGGAATCTGTAACAATAAATATTACACAAGATTGAAATTACATAGTTATCATTGGAAGCACTAAGTACTTTAAATGGATAATATGTCATTTTTATAATAAAACTCTAAGACTATTACTTACTTTTGTTTGATGATGCCTCTATCATGCCTAGTTTTAGGAAATGTTACCCATTTTGCCATGATAGCACTGTGGTTTAAAGCCTCTACAACTTGTTTGATAATACGGCTAACTGTCCTCTGTGGAAAATGGTGACTGACTCCAACAATTCTCTGATAAGAACCAGTGGCCAGAAAGCTGAGAGCACACAACATCTGTAACAGATATACCTAGGTCAATATTTGAATTGCTGAGAGCAAGCTCAACAAAATTTTAACTGTGAACTAATAATATTATCATTACATACCTTAAACTCTACGGATATCTCAACAGTTCCTTTTAATGATGTTTGTCGTCGTAGGTCTTCACAAAGGTCTCGGAAAGTCGCTTTATCTAACCGAAAACGCTTGATAAAAAGGATTTCCGACATTTCATCTATAATTTCCACATAATCTCGATATATTCCTCTAGTTCGACGTGTAATCAACACTTCTTCGTTATAGGCACGCCATAACATATTTAGCGTGTGCATTTTTAATTAAAAATTAGCAGAAATAACACAGAAAAAATAAAAAATATCACTACAATCGTCATTCACACGGCTCACAACAAACTTATCAAACAGCTGACACCTTATTTTGTCGCTTTCTACAGGGTCTAAGCGATCGCCTGAGTTGGCGTTAACGAACTACGCTATCGTTACGTTTGCGCCTGTCAAATTGCCACTTGGCTAGCGTTTTGTATTGGAAGTTAGCGTTCGTCATTGTAGAAACGATTGCGCCTAGTCTATCGCAAATACCAATAGATAATTTTGTCTCTTGGCTACGATTTTTTCTCTGTCTATTCTCTGACCACGTGATTTATCGTTGTTAGCTGTCATTCCCATACATTTACATAGTTTTCTACTAGCGTTTACGATTGTAGAATGGCATCTTGGCTAAGCCCCCTGGTATTAGCAACGTTGGGGAGACTAAACGATACGACGTTATATTAAAGTCTTAGCTAAAACGTTTGTACGACAACGCAATAGTCATACTAACGTTTTAGTCCAATAAACGTTTTGAACACACCAAATTATGTTTTTGGAAAACCTTTATACAACATTTATACAACGTGGATGTTAGATAGACGTTTTCATAGTGCCGTTTATATAACAATCAGTACCTTGTTTTACAGCGGTCAATTAAATACTCTTAAATGACTGGGTTGTTTATTGACGACTCAAATATAACCTTTATATTACATGATGTCCGTTTAAAGTCCTGTCCTGATTTTAATCAAACTTGCAGTCGCATTTAAGTCAGGTTTTGACTTTATAATGATTAGACGGCCATATTTACGGAAGTTTGATGAATTTTTCCTACGAAAAACCGCACTGCACTCTGAAGTGTTCTTTCCTGAAATAGATTTACAAATAATACATTTTGGTGAATATTGACAATACGAAAAGGGTTTTAATGTTTTTGAGGAACTCTAATAGCTAGCTGTCATGGCGACCATCATCATCATTATCAGGTCGTACAGAGGTAAGTGTGCGACAAAAGCAACTATTTTTGTTAATGAAAATATGATTATAACACAAAATTACGAGGGGGCATGAAAATCTGAATAGTATTCACATAGGTATATTATCATAAAACAACAGTTCCCAGTCAAACTAAATAGCATGAGAGACAGATAAAGTAAGCAAGATATGAAAATTAAATAACACTCACCTTAATATTTCCCAGTAAGTTGCAGTAAGTTGTAGGATGTTTTTATTTTACACTAAATTAAATCTTCGAACGAAAAGTTAGGATGCGACTACTGCGTGACGAAAGTGGTTATCACATAACATTTGTACGACTGTTGAATGACGTTAACGAAGTTGGCTCGAGGTTTCTGTATGACCATTATACGACCATTTAGGTCGTATAACTGGGGCCATTTTCGCGTTTAGTAAACGTTATTATGACTTTATTATAGCGATGTGTGGTATTCAGATAACGTTTACTTAACCTTTATACGACATTAAATTGTTACTTGGGTGAACACCAGCGCAACTGACTCCGCCACGCTCTCTACCCGTACCGGCCTTGACGAGATTACCACCGTTAGATGCCGAACGCCGTGGGGCTGCAGGGGAAGAGGATTGTCGGTGCTGTGGTGCGCTGCTTTAAATGCCCTCGATGATTCCTCCACGTACAAAAAAGGCGAGTTTGGAAAAAAAATTAATTTAAATTAATTTCAATTTTATTTCATAATCATAATCTTGATTGCGATTGAACCCACCATTTTACTAAATAACAAAATTTATTTTAATATAAATAAAAGCCTGTCGGGTGAACACAACAAATAAATGTTCGTTTCTTATAAACAAACTTACTTTAATTTATTAATAATAATAAAAAAAATCTTTTGCAGGAATTATACATCATTTAGTAGATAGGTACAATGTTGTTTAAAATCTCGCAACAAGATTTTATTTATATCAACATAAATTTTGTAATTTAATAAAATGGTGGGTTTCAAATTTCTTTTTTTTCGTTTCAGAGGATATTTATAGAAAAGCTTGTTGTTAAAAATATTTACAAGTTAATTTTACCTATATCATTTTTCACATAGATTTTCGTAATAAATTTAAAATTAAAGCATTTTTTTCATATTTTATACTTTTTTATAGGTCATGGTGGTTTTTTAATTTTTAGACATTTGTATAATTTAATATTATTTTATCAAATATCACAGCACTTATCACCAGATCGAAACTATTCACAGACACATTTTCACAAGAAATCACATAAATAATAACATTAAACGAATCATTTTATCTCAATAAATACAGTTAACAACCTAACTAATTTACAGTAATCATTTCAACTGACATTATAGGATTTAACTAATAACCAAAAATTGAGGGTGATTTTAGAAAATATAATATTATTGTGACACTCAAGTAATGGAATACAATTTTCTACACTATAAAAGTAAGAACCTATGGCATGGAAATAATATTAACGACCTTGAGCGAGTGAGGGTGCACTGCCACAACACCGGTACTCCTCTTCTCCTACAGCCCCACCGCGTTCGCCATCTAACGGTGGTAACATCGTCAATGCCGGCACGCGTTAAGGGCCAGACTACCTACCCTCGGAGATAACTTTTAGAAAACGCTTTTATGCATACCTTTCTGCCTGGGAGAGACGGTGGGTGTAAGTAGGGCTCGACGCCACGCACGAACATGTCGCCCCTACTGACTAAAACCTCCACAGGTTTCTCCAACCGCGTCTTGGCGGCAGAGTCAGGATGCAATAATCAGAATGGTCGCGGAAATCTCATCTAAAATACAGTTTTACTTGGCTGAAAATAATATCAGTCGAATAACCTTCCTAAGTCTTCCAGTCTCTTACCCTGAACAACTAGATTAACCATCACACAACAAGATGCCACGGAGGCAAGTTGTTGTGTGGTACTCAAGATGCACCACGCCGAGGTGACCGTACTTCGCCCCCTCCAGGGATAAATTAACCTACCGCTAACACAACTCAGCCAGAGTTGTAGATCTAGGTGAGTATGGGTACATTTTGCAATGTCGCATTACATTTGATTTCACTTACTCTCGCCGAACGTTCCACTCCGCTGCCGCAGCGCCTCCCTGACGCTACACCGCTCCACTGCTCCGTCGCCGCTCTGACGCTGCGCCGCCCTAACTCTCCATCGCTCCGACGTTGCGCCGCCCTAACTCAGCATCGCTCCGACGCTACGCCGTCGCTCGAAATTAGCAAGTCGGTGAGGTAACCCTATAACATTTTTTTCCAAATAGTGCTCAGCGGTTTCAAAGAGCTTTATACTTCAGAAATATGTTTATTTATTTACCCATTAATGAATTATAATAAATTATTTTCATCAAAAAAACAAAAACCTACCAACTTTAGTAAGAAGAATTACTAATGTTCAACGAAACGAAGTAAATAATTAAATAATTGGCAGTCATAGGAACTGCCGATAGAAGTGAAAACTTATAACTCAGAATCTGGTAGCTTACTTTGGAAACTACGCGGGTGAAACCGGAGGGCGTGACCAAGGCCATCTAGAAATGCGTCAGCCAATGGGAAAAGCGGACGCATTTATAGGTGGCCAGTGGTCATGGTCCCGAATTTTCCCGAAGATATCTTATCATTCCCAAGCGTGACGCTACAATTTAATTCAAAGCCCACGAAACATTTGTTGTGGCGTGCCAAAAGAAGTTTTCACTTCAATAAATCCTAGTGATGACAATAAAGTAATACAACGCATCCCGTGTACACTAACACAAACCACATACACAGACACACAGGGGAGCCGTATACCCACACACCACACTCATACTATACAAAAGGTTGCAGTGATATCAGTTTTTTTATACTTTTCGTATATAGTGCCTGATCACTCGGATGTTATTTTAGTCTGAAGTGCAAAAAGGCCCTATTTCTAATACTGTAGATTAGCTGTCTGGTCATCCAAGGCGTAGTCATTGTTGACGAACTTTTAGTTATAGTTGTATACGTTAATACGTAGTATTTTTTTTACTGCAAGGGCAATATTATTAATAATAAACTAAGTCACTAGGTGTTAATCAGATTCTCTATAGAATTAATTAGATAAAAAAATTATCCTGGTAAAGATTTTCTAGGCAGGTGTGTATATTACATAGGGGCAAATTATTACAGATTTTAATTCGGTCTTAGTATAAATCTTAGTCACAGATCAGAAAATAGTTACTTTCTTAGTGTTAGCTCTGTTAATACTTGTAAGTACTGTGTCGTTGTCCGTGACTGCGTTGCAAACTAAATTACGAGTACAAACTGTTTTTTTTAGATCGAATCATCATTTTTTATGTGTGTTCAGAAATGCTTTTATTCAACGTCTGCCATGCAGGGACACAGTTGATGTCTTAGGCCCGACATTACTAAAAGTGGAGCCCCTACCGACTTAAGCCCCATTGGTTTCACTAAAATAGCTTGTGGCAGCGCAGCGCGGTCTACTTCCGTGAGAGGATCTGATTAAAAAAACATTTTTTTATAGTCTTCTTCTTTTCTCGGTAGGAAATAGAGTCGGGAAGAGCCCCGTGTGCCTCTACTGATAGATAAAGTTGAATTTTTCATTATTTATCATATTATTGTTTTTATACCTACATTTACCATGAAATTAATATTTACGTAATCAAGACTATGATTATGGAAAAAAAATGAAATCAATTTGACTTAGATATATTTCCATACTCGCATTTTTTGTACGTGGAGCAAACATCGAGGCGAGAGATCGGCGAACCACAACACCGGAACTCCTCTTCTCCTGCAGCCCCACCGCGTTCTCCAACTAACGGTGGTAACCTCGACAAGGCCGGCAAGGCTAGACTGAGTGGTGCAGTCAGTTGCGTTAGTGCCCACCCATCGCGCAAACGACACGGCTGCATCGTCTTCAGCTCGGCGGTAATACTAAGACTAACGGCCCCTCCACAAGTTTCTCTCAGCTTCACCAAGGGTGACGAGACTTGACCACCTTCCCTTGGAGATAACTTCTAGGAAACGCTTTTATGCATACCTTTCTGCCTTGAACAGACGGTCGGCGTAAGTAGGCTCGACGCAACGCACGGATTTGTCGCCCCTACTGACTCAAACCTCCACAGATTTCTCCAACCGCGTCTTGGCGGCAGAGTCAGGATGCAATATTCAGAGTGCTTGCGGAGGAGTAGACCTAGTAAGTATCGGTACATTTTGCAATTTCGCATTACATTTGATTACACTAACTCTCGCCGGACGTACCACTCCGCTGCTTCAGCGGCTTCCTGACGCTACACCGCTCCAATGCCGCCTTAACTCTGCATCACTCCAATGCGACGCCGCCGCGCCTTCTAAAATTAGCATGTTGGTGAAGCGAGCCTTTAAATTTTTTTGCATATCAAACAGTGCTCAGCGGGTTCAAAGAACTTTTGTCTTTAGACATATGTTTTTATATTTATGAATAATAAATTTTCTCCGAAAAAACAAAATGCTTCCAACGTTACTGAGAATCACTAGATCATCGACATTTATAGTTTAGTTTGGTTGTTCATATTTCAAAAACCACTGAACCGATTTCGATACAGTTTATCATACGGGACCACCTCTGAACTATGATCTACCAAACGAAAACAGATCAATCAAAATTGATTCACAATTGCCCGAGCTATCGCGTATCGCGTAGCATACAAAAAAAAGCATGTAAGTAACTGAATTTTTAAGTTGGTTAAAAATGCACTCCGTTTTCTTTTCAAAAGGCAAAGTTCATCGCTATCCGTAACTTGTTAACGTGGCATAGGTAAAAACGAAACTGGCCCTGTTATGTCTGCTAGATATGATTTTGTACTTATCTATTCAGATTTTTGATAGCGTTAACATGAGCTTAACGGTGTTTTTACTATGTCATTAAACAACCTACACCCAAACTTCATCAGACTAATAGATAGATAGATTAACTCTTTATTGCACTTAAAATATTCAAAGTTACAAAAACGTTATACAATAAAGTAACAATTGGCGAACGTATAGCTAAAAGCGATCTCTTCCAGGCAACCGCTGGATGGAACAGGAGATAATACGAAGAATAATAAGACGGGGAAGTACAATCAATAAATGAAAGATATGTATAAGTCTGTATATATGAAAATTAACTTTAAGTTTACTAATATATATACACTACAATACTATTAAACATACACCTACTGTACGATCAATCATCATACATTTTGTCACATCAGCATTACATAATTTCCGCCATTCTGCACATTCGCACCAAATCCATCAGTTCACGAAAAGTAGGCACGCTGCGAGTACATGCGCATTAAATATACTAGTGATAACAAGTTCTCTAGTTTTCTTTTCCTGCCTCATCAAGCAAACAACATATTTAGTGTACGGTGTCAACAAGGACTCGTATACCTACATATTAATAACTGTACATCCTAATACATAAATACGAATATAATATAAACTAATACATAAATATCAAGTTTTACTACAGGATATACTTACATAATAATAATAATTATGATCACGGACAGGACTATTGTCGCCAATAAGCCTGATATCGTGCTGGTAGACCGGTCTCAGCGCCGGGCTGTGATCATCGATATCACCGTACCACATGACGAGAACCTCGTGAAAGCCGAGAAGGACAAGCTTAGCAAGTACCTTGACTTGGCTCATGAAGTTACCGCCATGTGGGATGTTGATTCGACGATCATAGTCCCAATAGTCGTGTCGGCAAACGGCCTTATAGCGAAAAGCCTCGATCAACATCTCAAGAGGCTTTCGCTAGACGGTTGGATCAAGGGTCTAGACACAGCGCGTATCGTCAGGAGGTTCCTCTCTCTGCAGCCCTAACCACCGGTAGCATGGGCCCTGCCCCGCTGCTGGCGGCACCCTAGTTTTTAAGTTTTTTATAATGTTTATTTTATATATATATTGTAAAAAACTAAGAATTAAGAAGATAAATAAATGAGTGTATAATTATGAAATTTAAAAAAATAATTAAATTACGATTTAAATAGGAGTACCGACTTCAACTAAATTATCACGTAGACAGATAGATCTGATTTACCAGTTGTTTGAAAACTGTAACTGATGGGGCTTGTCTAGTAGTTACAGGCAAAGCGTTCCACAGCTCAACGGCCCGAAAAGCGAACGACTTGCCGTAGAAATTTTTGCAGCGTGCCAAAGGCGATTGGAGTGACAAGTTGTTCTTAGACCAGAGAGGTAGCGAGTGTGCATCGCTCAGAAGGTAACAACATCTTTCAAATAACGCAGTGATGAGGGGTTAAATAAAATATTATAGAGTAGAGATAAAATATGAGCATTCCGACGAAGGCGAATGGGGAGTCACTTGAGCTGGATACGGAACTGAGAACTAATATTTGAAGTGTGAAAGTTTGCATGCATGAGATAGATTATAGTCTGGAATTTAAAATATGCTAAATATCTCTAAAATTCAATGGGAGGCGATTATTTAATTTTTATTAGTTGGTACACTATGTACCTGTTCTGTTTATGGCTTGGTCGACGATTACAAGTAGCCTAGTAGTATGTGCTAATCCAGACTATAGCCTGTCTACGGTCAAAATGTTTTCATGATTCATTCAGTCGGTGTGTCCATTCATTAACACGTTAACAGTTCCCGTACAAAATGTTTTAATTTCGTTGTAAGTCCCGCATATTACCTCAGTCTTAAAATGCGCCCTGTTGAAGACGTAAATAATAAGACATGTAATCGAAACACTTCTAAATACTTATTGAGTGCAATAGGAAGTAAACCATATCTTTTAGTATCATGAAAAAACAGAACTTTCAAGAGCCGTACTCAGGACTGGCACTTTATCGATGTATAAATACTTTTTGT
The DNA here is from genome assembly GCA_963693475.1 of Ectropis crepuscularia. Taxonomy (NCBI): domain Eukaryota; kingdom Metazoa; phylum Arthropoda; class Insecta; order Lepidoptera; family Geometridae; genus Ectropis; species Ectropis crepuscularia. Next base: position 35,820,504 of record OY856338.1, read on the forward strand.
TATTAGTAGATTTTGAAGTATCAGGTAATAGAACGTCAAACTTAAGTCAATGTAGGTAATTCTTTTGTTTATTTTACCACATTTGTTCACTTCACGAAGTTGAAAATGGTTGAACGTTTACAAAGAATATTAGAATATTCTGATTTCGACGACGATTTGTTGGATTCTGACGAGGAAAACGAAGATGCAGCTTGTTTTTTGGAAATGGATGACATAGTAGAAAGTATCCAAGCCATACAAGCTGAAATTCAAAACAGTCTTCCTACAAATCGACGAAGCCGCAGTCTTCATCGTGAACAGGTACGACGACGTGCACGTAATCGATCTGCAAGCCCATTCGCATGGCAGTCAAATGTTTCTAACTTATCAAGGAAACTTTTTACGGGTCGTATGGAGCCTACACGACACACAAGATTATTTGGTAATGATGAACAAATTTCTATGATATTCCGTCACATTATAAATGACGAGGTACTGAGATTAATGGTAGAATACACAAATATATATGGTTCTCGTATGAAAGTAGCAAATGATCTACCGTCTGCTCGAATTAAACGTTGGAAAGATGTTGACGCGTCCGAAATGCTCAAATTTATTGGAGTAATAATACTGACTGGATTGATAAAGTTTCCAACAGTTGAATCATATTGGAAAATGGACGAAATATATTATCACCCATTACTCCATAAGATAGGCATGTCCTATAATAGATTTGTTTTGTTATTGAAATGTTGGCATTTTTGCGACAACGACACTCCAAGAGACGAAGATGATAGATTGTACAAGATTGGTCCATTAATAAATCTCATTATACGAAATTGTCGATCTATTTACACACCAGGAGAGGTAATAGTTGTGGACGAGTCTATGGTCCCTTTTAGAGGACGACTTTTATTTAGACAGTACTTGCCATCTAAAGCACATAAATATGGCATAAAAATATACAAAATATGCACAGTCGATGGTTATACTTGGGGATACAAGATTTACTGTGGTCAAAGTAATAATTTACATGGATTAGACAAACCTGGAAGCATTGTCGTGGAGTTATCAGAAGACTTGCTGGATGAAGGACGATGCATAGTAACAGATAACTATTACACAAGTATCCCCTTAGCGGAATATCTGCTATCAAGAAATACAGATTTGTTAGGCACTTTAAAATTGAATAGAAAATATGTACCTCGTGACATTGTAAATGCAAATTTAGATCCAGGACAAATAGCTGCGATGCAAAAACAGAATGAGATGACTGTATTAAAATGGAAAGATAAAAGAGCTGTTACAATGTTATCAACCTGTCATGGTCATGAGATGTCTTTGTCTGGAGGAAGAGTACCAAAAATTAAGCCAAAAATGGTAATTGACTATAATTTACGAAAAAAAGGTATAGACATTGCGGACCAACTGTCATCATACCATGGACCCATTCGCAAAAGTATAAGATGGTATAAAAAAATTGCCATAGACCTTATCACCATTGCGGTGGTAAATTCGACCATAATTTATAATGAGCTGCATCCTACAAGTAACAAAAAAATGACGATTTTAAAAGCCCAAGAGGAAATAGTTAGTGCTATTATACGTAGTGATCTAGTCCTCCACACATCGTCTTCAATAGATACAAATTCAACTCGGGAACAACACCTTTCTGGTCAAAGTTCCGCACATAGATTAGAACATATAACTAAAGTACGCAACCGGGATGTACGCCGACGATGTGCCTCCTGTTATAAGAAATTATTTCAAGAAGGGAAATCCGTACCTTATGCCAGAAAAAAGGCGAAAAAAGTCATGTCGGAATGCAAAAAATGTGACAAAGCGTTATGCTTGCCATGTTTTAATGATTTACATAAATAAGAATTTTACATCCGTCTCTTACATCGTTCTAAAAAGTATTTAATATTGCCAACTTTTTGGTGTCAACTGCAATGACATAATAATATTGTCCATGGTATGGTACGTTGCGGGAAAGTCAAAAGTAAAGAAATAAAAAATTATAAATAAAAATATCAATATGTTATTTAATTCTCAGAAATTATACGATTTAAGTATTGATAAAGTACTAACTATTCTGAAAAAAAATTTGGTGGAATATTTACCGGATGACGAAATTGTTTCTCTTTTCGAGGTAATAGTAATAATAGTGTGAATGTTTTATTCTTTTTTTTTAAATGAAATAAATTTAAGTATTATGTTATAGATTGAATCTGTGAAGAGAAAATTGAAACAGTTACATGTACCGTTAACTATTTTCTGTGATATATTTTTCAAAATTTTACCGGACTGTGAAGTAATGATTGAGGACGAAGAAATTATTTTAACAGCCAAATGCACTAATTGTATGAAGCCATGCAAATACCTCAATTATACCATAGAACTACAAGATGTTTATTGTAAATCTTGTACAGGTGAATGTTTCATTAAATGTGGACACTACGGTTGCAATTGTATGGCATACGTCCAAGCCAAGTATGGCCTTGGCAACCGATATTTTTGATGATATAATGTAATGAAATAAAATATAAAAAAAATATATATAATGTTTTATTAATCATACAGATAGGGTTAAAAGTTAAGTGACCGCAAGCATTTTGAAAAAAATATTTCGAAACATGTCTGGCAAGAACAAGAAATGTTTTGCAAACTTCGTTGAAACCATTTTACCAAACCACCTTAGTACCCCTTACCCCTTAAGTACCCTTAGTGCGTACCTGGTCGTTCTGTAGTGACCCATATGTGGGACACGGACGTGTAGAGCCAGTTCATAGTGACCCATATATGGGGCACTGGACGTTGAACGTGTTAATAATAATAAAACCTTTATTTGAGCAAAAACCATATGGTAACTACAATAGTAATGTTGTTCAAGGAACCCTGGATTTTACACTAGCTGAAGTCCTGTGTCGTGAAAATCCAGTGCCTTCCTTGGTGGTAATTTTACACAAATGTTCACTGATTAACTATAACAATGAGAAGAAAGAAAAGGAAAAATGTACCTACCTAAATATAAAAAAAATCATGTATTAAAAAAAAATAAGATAGAACCTTATGACCTCATGGAGAGAGTCTTTGCCTACCAATAACCAATAATAAAAGTAGTAATAACCACTTTTTTTGTACTTTCACTCCTCCCCGTTCTCAAATATCTCTTTCTATCCTATGGTTGCCTAGATGAGATCGCTTTTACTGATAAGGTCCATCTATAAGATCAATTGCTACTTTATTTGGTTTTGGTATAATTAACTTTTGTTTTATTTTTAAATAAAGAGTAGTAGCTTCTAAGTAGTTCTCGGTAGGAAATAGAGATAGGTAGAGCGACGTGTGCCTAAATCAATAGATTATCAGACACACTACTACAAGCTTACGAAAAGCTCGCCCTTACTCCAGCGACATCTTCTTTCTTGTTGTTCTTCTTGGTTGCTTTTTCTGTGTTCCACAAAAATTTCAATTTCATTTTTATATTGTTGATAATTTAGAGTCGGGGAGACCCAAATGTGCTCGAATGCAAGACTATTAGCAACATTGCAATTAAAAGCACACACAAGTCTCACCGTTACTCTAACGACATCTTCATTGTTCGTATCTTCAGTCTTCTTTCTTTTTTTGTTTTTTTTTTCGTCTTTTCTCGGTAAGAGAAAGAGTCGGGGAGAGCCAAGTGTGTCCATATCCATGAATTTAAGCGACAAGGCAAATAAGAGCACACAAAGGCTCGCTCTTACTCTAGCGATATCTTCTTTATTGCTTGTATTTTCTGACTTCGTTTTTCTTCACTATTTATTTTCTGATTATTTCATCGTTATAATAAGCTTTTATTTAATTTGCCCTGCTATTATGTAAGTATGGGACAAATCTTTCGAGTTAAATTAGATGCACTTACTGTGGTTAGATAAGGATGAAATTTGGTATACCTCGTCACTTTGGTGACAATGCAATAATATGATACCAGGAAGCTGATCTCAAGATGAAGTCGGAAGTTGGTCATAATATGAACTCTTAAGGTTAACGCGACAAATGCATCGAATTTCGACTCGTTTCAATAGTAAATAGTCTCGACAGGCTTTTTTGTGCTACATGACAGCCAGGGTCTCAAGATGGCGTATGAAGCTGGCCCTAGAAACTCCTAAACTAAAGAAAATAAAACTGTCGAGTTGGGGCTCGTTTGAATAGTCCTGGCAAACATTCTTGTGTTACGTGATATCCAGGATCTCAAAAGGAAGTCCCAAGAACTCTTATGGAGTTTTGTAGAGATCGGCAAGATGGGCGTCGATAGCATTTTCTTCAACCTGTCTAGGAGAAGAAAAACTCTAAAGTATGTACCTATAGATTAAAATAACAATTAAAAAGTTAGAAAATGAAACATTAATAAAACAAGCATTTCTTCAAATAATATGGTCTAAAACGAAGAAAATAAATTTGGAATGCAATCAATCCCACCATTTCATTAAATAACAAAATTTATATTGATAAAAACAAAAGGTTGTTTCCAAATTTCAAACAACTTGGTACCTATATACTAAGTTATATTTTTTTTTTTTAATTTCCACAGAAAACATTTTAGGGGACCGTGTCACCCTCGTCCGTGGGGAAGCACCTCTACAATGAAACCCCCACACGTGGTCCCTGGGTGGTGCTAATCAGGTGACAAAATACCGGTGGTAGGCTTCGGCCGTGGCTGGTGACCACCTGCCAGACTGAGTCGTGCCGCCAAGCGGCCCAGCCGTGTTCCGGCATGTAGTCTAGTAACGCCATTAGGGAAAACGGGTCAGAACAGTTGCTGCATAACTGCAAGACCGGATAGTCACACACCAAAACTTTACATCGGGACACTAGTCATGGAGGGTAGCGGGATCCGAGGCACGGTTTGCCGCACCGACCGCAGATAGTTGGGGGCCCAAGTAGTGAGCTAGCCACTCATGAAAGGCTGCCCCGCCATCTTGCGAAAAATCCCGGGATGCGCTATCCTGCCGGTTGGCGACCGGATGACAAGGCCAGATAGACATCCCCGGGGGGGCTCGGGCGTCCCCGCAGTCTCCAGACTAGTTTCCCACGGATGTATTCGTGTTGTGTGTTGTGACCGTTGGTCAGCAGTGTGTGGCCTCGTTCTACTTCCGTTTTCCCAACCGACACTCACTCCCAAACAATATGAAGAACAAGAATAATAGAAACAACGTTAAAATGCGGCTGCACTCCTCGTCACTCAAAGTGCACCTCACGAATATCCGAGGTCTGCACTCCAATATCACCGCAGTCCACCACCATCTAGAGACTGAGCAGCCGTCTCTCTTGTTTCTTACGGAGACGCAGATAAAATGTCCGTCGGATGAGGCGTACCTAACGTATCCAGGGTACACTTTGGAGCACAACTTTAGGCCTCGTGCTGGAGTGTGCCTGTACGCCCGTGACGACATCTGCTTTCGGCGTCTCCGTAATCTTGAGGACACCAGATTCTCTGTTCTTTGGGCGCTATTGGACACGGGCACGGACAAAATTGTCTATGCCTGTGTCTATCGGTCGCACAGTGGAGATCAGGAGACAACTCGGCTCACTGATTATTTGAGTGAGGCAGCGGACGCGGCTCAGCAGAAGTACCCATCAGCCCAATTAGTGTTACTGGGGGATTTCAACGGCCACCATAAGGATTGGCTGTACCCATACCGGGACACTGACCACGCTGGGTTGGAAATGAGAAAGCTTGCTTTGTCGTTAGACCTAACCCAGCTGGTCCAAGAAGCCACAAGGGTACCAGACGTTGAGTCGCATACTCCCTATTGCTTAGACCTTCTGCTGATAACTGATCCAGACCGATACTCCGTGGCGGTATCTTCGCCGTTAGGCAGCTCCGACCACTGTCTGGTGAAATCAGTATCCGTTTACCATCCGCCTGATCTCAGTCCCAGAGGCAGCCGGCGGCTGTGGCGATACAAGTCAGCAGATTGGGACGAGATGCGCTCTTTCTTTGCATCTTACCCATGGCAGTCACTGTGCTTCTCTTCTGGTGATCCGTCAGCCTGCGCGGATGCTGTGACAATTGCTATACGTACGGCTATGGAATATTTCATTCCATACTCTGACGTTCCATTGTCCGGCAAAGCTCGCCCATGGTTCGGTCCTCAATGTAAAAGTGCTGAAGCATTTAAACATGAGGCCTACCTAGCCTGGGTTGATGCTCGACAGCGTAAGGCAAGGGACACACACCGGAAGAAAAAGGCGTTTAACAGGGCTGCCAAGGCATGCAAGAGGGTTTTTCAGAGGGCTCGTTTTGACCACATTAGTCGAATAGGGAACAAACTAGCTTCGTACCCTGCGGGCAGCAAAGCGTTTTGGTCCCTAGCTAAATCGGTCGAATCGAACTTCTGCCGCTCCTCACTCCCTCCAATGCTAAAACCTGATGGGGCGCTGGCTCACACCGCAATGGAGAAAGCAAACTTGTTTGCATCTCAGTTTGCGGAATCTTCACGTCTGGATGCTGGTAGTGCGACACCTCCTACTCCTCCTGGCAGTCCGACCTTGATGCCGGAAATACATATTCGCCAAAAGGAGGTTCGTAAAGTGCTACGCAATCTGGATGTGAACAAAGCCAGTGGTCCGGACGGAATTCCTGCCCTAGTGTTGAAGGTTTGTGCACCTGAGTTGTCTCCTGTACTGACCCGCCTGTTTAGGCTCTCTCTCCGTACTGAGCAAGTACCAAAATTATGGAAGCTTGCTAACGTGCAACCTGTGCCCAAAAAAGGTAGTCGTGCTGACCCTGCCAACTACAGGCCCATCTCGGTCACGTCCATACTCTGCAAGACTATGGAACGTGTCTTAAGCCACAGGCTCCTGACGTACCTAGAATCTTACGACCTCCTCAGTGACCGGCAATACGGATTCCGCCGAAATCGGTCCACCGGGGATATTCTAGCGTACGTCACTCACATCTGGAGTGAAGCTATCGAGAAACACGGGGAAGCACTTGCAGTCTCCCTGGATATCTCGAAGGCTTTCGACAGGGTTTGGCATGATGGCCTTATTAGCAAGCTTTCTAGTTATGGTTTGTCTTCTGGGTTTATTGCATGGATATCGGACTTCTTGAGGGATCGATCCATACGAGTTGTCATTGATGGCTGCTCGTCGGATCAAATGGCAATCAATGCCGGAGTCCCTCAAGGGTCGGTACTCTCTGCGACGCTTTTTCTGCTACATATAAACGATCTGTTGAAGCCCGGTATCTTTGGGTACGCGGATGATAGCACTGTTGTAGAGAGTTACATATCGAGCGCGAGAGCCAGTGGACAGCAAACTAAGGTATTGAGAGAGAGTATGATCGAGCGTTTGAACTTGGCCCTTGAGGAAGTCTCTGAATGGGGCGAAACCAATCTGGCCAAGTTTAACGAGGGAAAGACGCAGGCGTGTCTGTTCTCGGCAAAAAGGAGTCCATTTCAACATACTCCTACTTTTCGAGGTGTGTCCGTACCGGTTACTGATCATCTTGAGCTTTTGGGCGTTACCTTGACCTCTACGCTCAACTTTGGCACGTATATCGAGTCTAAGGCAAAATTAGCTGGCAAAAAACTAGGTGTCCTCTCAAAGGTGCGAAAGTACTTCAAATCTGAACAATTACTTATCTTATACAAAGCACAGATTCGGTCTTGTATGGAGTACTGTTCGCATCTTTGGGATGGATCGGCTAAGTATCAGCTTGAGGCTCTGGAATCGATCGAGAGGCGTGCCAAAAGGCTCATAGGCAAAGACACTCTAGTGCGAAAAAGACTTCAAAGTCTTGAACATCGCCGCAAGATTGCAAGCTTGTCAGTTTTTTATCGGATACACTTCGGAGAGTGTGCGACTGATCTGCATGATCTAATACCACCTTGCCCTTTTTTCTATCGGACTTCTCGTAACTCGAAGAAGCGGCACCGTTTCATGGTTGATGTTCCAAAGACACGGACGAAGAGGTTTGACTCTACTTTTGTGATAAGAACGTCTAGGCTGTGGAATGAGTTGCCAGAGTGGGTTTTCCCTGATAGTTATAACCTTGGTGTCTTCAAATCGAGAGTGAATCGGTTTCTTCTAGGTAAACACGCTCCATCGTAGACCGCATCGTCGCTTAACATCAGGTGAGATGGCGGTCAAGTGTAAACCTATAAAAGTTAAAAAAAAAAAAAAAAAAAAAAAGAAGATCCAAAGACGTCCTTATCATTCGCTTAGAATTGAAGTAAGATTGTTCTTTTGAGAAAAAAAAAGTGTTGTGAGTGTGTTGAGTTGTTGAGATAGATGACGGATGGCGGATTTGAGCGCGGTGTGTGTACCGAATCGGAGTCGAAGCTCATCCCTATGAGCTTCGACTCCGACTCCGATAAGTCGGAACTTCCGATTATTATTACCCCTTCGGTTCCGACTTCGGCTCCTAAACTTTTAAAACGGAGGTTATAATCAGAGGTAAGGTGTATAAATTTTGGAGATAATCCCTTGTTGTAGTGGATATTAAATGGAAATACAAAATCCTAACTTGTCAATGTTTCAATGTTGTACTGTAATGTTGTTGTACGTCAATGTTTATCGTGTCCACATGTTTGGCAAAAAAAACGGCAAAAACTTATTTTATTCTATAGGAGCCCCCTTAGTTAGTTAGTTAGTTTGACGGGGCTGTTTCCGCACTTAGCCTCTCAAATTGGGTCATTGTGCGTGGCTCATACTTCCCCCTTAATCATTAATTTTAATTAATTATTTAAAGAGAACTTAAAACGAAATATTCTGTGAACAGTTAAAGCGTCTACCTGTTACCATTATTAGTATCGAGCAAGAAACGCTAAAAAACTCAAGTTAAATATTTATTTTATGTTGTTTTTAGTATCTGTTGTTGTAGCGGCAATATAAATACATCATCTGTGAAATTACAACTGCCTGGCTATCACCGTTCTTGAGATACAGTCTGGTGACAGATGGACGGGCGACCGGACGGACAGCGAAGTCGCAGTAATAGGGTCCCGTTTTTACCATGTACATATATTATATGGCATATGGGAGGCGGTTTTTTGAATATTAACAAAAATTTTATGACAAGATGTTCAAGCCCAGACGGAAGCGTGCTGGTGGCAGTACCACGCTGAATGGCAATGTTTATGCGTTGGGCCAAATAAACGCCAGCACTTTGGTCACGCGTTGCGTCGGCCAAGCGCTTGGAAATACTTTTGAAGATTAGGTGAGCTCCCAGCCCCCACAGGCACGATGTCTCAACCCCAAAATACTTAAATATAAAACCACTACCAAGGGTTGCATATTTCCGCCGTTTGAGATGCTCAGCTGAATTAGCCGCTGCACTGGCCCTACTATGCGTCTTATTTGCAATTCTCAATGCTTGTCAGTGGGCGATTGACAACAATCATTGACGAGCTGTAATTTTGACCGACTCAATGGCTTCGCTCAAAGCCTTGGAAAATCGAAGCAGTATCGAAAATCCCTTTGGTATCGGACATTCAACATCGTACTCGGTTATGCCGTCGTGAGGGTGCTCTAGACTTCTGCTGGGTGCGAAGTCATGTGGGTATTAAGGGGAATGAAGCCGCCGACAAAGCAGCCAATGAAGCATGTGCTTTAGAATCTCCACCGGTTTATAATAACTTTCCAACATCATTTGTTAAATATCAAGCGAGAAAAATATCTTTAGCCATCTGGGAAAATAGATATCAAAGTGCAGAACAAGGTCAACAAACTTGAAGCATATTTCTAACGTTAAAATATATAAAATATTTTAGATCTCGATCACAAACATCTTTCTTTGTAACTCAATACCTCACCGGTCATGGATATCACAAGTCATATCTCCACCGTTTCAAAATCACAGACACTGACGCATGCCCATGTGACGATATAACACCCCAAAATATTAAACATCTACTGTGTGAATGTCCAGCCTTTATGAATGCCAGATATGTTCATGAGACTATATGTAATAACTTTCGCGTACAACCTTACAACCTCATGGCAATAATTGAAAAAGTCTCAACGCTAGAATCCTTGATAGAGTTAATCATATTCTTCAAAAATTTAAAAAGATTCGACAAAACATAAATAAACATAAATATTTCATATCCGTATTTACATAATTACGTACGAATTTATATAATTTACATTAGGTACTTATTATTATATCTTATAGAATGTATTTATTTTGTTAATTAGAAGCCCAGGTCCAACAATCAAACGTATGAAATAGCGTTTGAGCTGTTGGGAAACCATGGAATCGGGAAACAAAACATAAGTTGTGAGTCAATAGCAATCTGTAAGTTTCAAAACTTGAAGCGAATAAACTAAATTAAAAAAAAAACTATGCGTCTCTGGAAATGTGATGGTGCCAGAGTATCGACGCAAGCTGCATCTCACACTAGGGGCCGACCCAACTTCCGGCACAAAAGTCATGCCGTCAGGTCTTTTGCCATCGTCACGCGTAAAACCACTCCGGTTTGAGTATGGCTGGCACATTGGCATTGGAAAAAGCCAAAGTTTTGCGTGTGAATTGTCCACCAGTATCTATTTATCTGGACGACGTAGTCATAGCTTCTTAAATTAGTCGAGTGAACTTTTTACTTGACTAGAAGTTAGTTATTTGACGTGAAATGATAATAATGGAAGTTGGTTTTTGTTCCTTCGGATATTATTTAAATCCAAATACTTTACTAAATTAAGTGTTCAACAAGCTTCGGTAAGTATCAGATCACGCACATCAGCTACAGACTCTTCGTAATGTATCCTATAAAAATCCTACAAACTTAACACTGCGGCTATGTTGGATACTCCACAACCTTACTACGAGTACTTATGTTTGATGTTGCTAAAAATATAAAATATGAAGTTGCTAAACTCGAATAAATATATTTTTGTGTGGAAAAACGAATTCACTCGGTTTGTGTAATGGCCACCCATTCAAATATTTTTATGTAAGTTATACTTATGTACTAATAAGGTCACAAGATCAACGTACGCGAACAAAGTAGCGGGTTCAGCTAGCTAGCTGAAAAAAAATGTAAATCAATTAAATTTACATTTTCTTCTATACTCGCCGTATTTGTACGTGGAGGAATTATCGAGGGCATTGACAGCGGTGCACCACAACACTGGCGTTCCTCTTTCCCTGCAGCCCCACCGCATTTGCCATCTAACGGTGGTAACATCGTCAATCCCGGCACGGGTTAAGGGCCAGACTACCTACCCTCGGAGATAACTTTTAGAAAATGCTTTTATGCATACCTTTCTGCCTGGGAGAGACGGTGGGTGTACTACTCTGTGTAAAAAGTATCGGGAATATGTCAATAAAAAGACCCGTGTAAAAGAGGTCGTTCTAATTTTTTTACTGCATGTTGGTAGCACTGTACTGATTTAGCGCGCAAAGTTTGAGCGGGATCTGTCATTTAATTTGTTTTAAACTACACTTTTTGTTGGTCATAGTTTTGCGTTCTCGGCTATTTTTACCCGACTGCGCGACGCAAAGGAGTGGTAATGTGTTTAACAGTCTATGTATGTATGTATGTATGTATGTTTGTATGTTCCTTTGAAGCACTATACAGACCAAACGCCTGGGCCGATTTTTATGATTCACACGTCAATCGATTTCTCTTAATCTGGCGAGTGACACTAAAGACATGACATTAGTGTAAGTTCAATATGGCGGATTCAGAACGCCATATAGTCCAAATTAAAAAAATTAAAATCACCAAAACATGTCAAGAGGGGTATCGTTGAATAGGTATTTAAAAATAATTTTTAGCTTTCTCTCAATATTTTGCGATTTGACTGACCGTTTAGGATGTATATCGATTGAAAGTTGAGTAACAACCATTCTCACATTTATAGGTTTTTAGGTAGCAGAAAACTTCGTATAACTAACTGTACGTGTGAATGTGGATGGACATTATATACTAATGTATCTAGTAGGCATCGATATAAATCAATAGATGTGCCATGAGCAGCTTGAAATTGGTAATAAACTGCGTCTCTTTATGTATCGTAAGTGGTTTACAATCAACCAATCTACTTGACCCCTATAATCGCTAGCGGTGAGATTTGCTGTGGTTCTACTTATTTTGGTTGTTGACACCGAATAATGATACGTAAAAACATCCGGCGTCCACCGCGTCCTGCAACCAACTAGAATGGAAAGAGTGAGCTCACTCTTCCCAACGTTGACATGATTGCGTGCGCCGTGAAGTTTGGGATGGGGCCCATCTTGGGTTCTAGGATCTATGCTAGTAGGTATATTGGACTACCTTTTTTTCGTACGTGCAGGAAATGTATTTACGCATACCCTACTGCCCCGCCCGGGAGACACCCGGGTTATGTTGCACTCTATATCATGTATGGATATGGTGCCCCTATCTACTAATAAACCTCCATGGGGTTTCAACTCTGCCGCTGATAGTGGGAACACGGAACCGCTCTGGGATTGCTCCGCCTCGGTCGTCCATCTCCGACTTCAAACGATTTAGTAGGTACTCAACGTCAATCGAAAACCTATACTAACACAAAACTATAAATATGAATTACATGCAGTAGAAAATCCTACATATTATATCAGTAGAAACGAAGACATTTGGTCAACAACCAAAAGATGCATATTATTATGTTGAGCATATTAACATTCACAGCATTGCTCATAACTAAAAAGTATAAAATAAAAAAATATAATTTAAAAACTCAAAAACCCGACTGCGTAAAAAGTGAACCAAACTACGTACTCGCATACTAAAAAAAACTGAAATGAATAAAACAAGCATTTAGATTTCTGGTGGTATAGAATTATATAATATGTTATTGTATTAATACTATTGAAATATATACAATATTTTCTAATAAAAGAATATTACAACTGAACAGTCGGGATCCGTTGAACAATTACATTGTATGTCGAACCCCTGCAGCCCTACGGCGTTCGCCGTCTAACGGTGGTAATCTCGTCAAGGCCGGTACGGGTAGAGAGATTGGCGGAGTCAGTTGCACTGTTGCCCACCCATCGTGCCAACCTCACGGCGGTGGTTCCCAAGGTGTATCATCATCATCATCATCATCATCAGCCGTAAGACGTCCACTGCTGGACATAGGCCTCCCCCCTAGATTTCCACAGCGAACGGTCCTGCGCAACCTGCAACCAGCGGTTCCCAGCGACCTTCGTGAGGTCATCTGTCCATCTAGTGGGAGGCCGTCCAACACTGCATCTTCCGGTTCGTGGTCGCCACTCGAGAACCTTTCTTCCCCATCGGTTGTCAGTTCTGCGAGCGATGTGGCCTGCCCATTGCCACTTCAGCTTAGCTACTCTTCGAGCTACGTCGGCTACTTTCGTTCTTTTGCGAATATCCTCATTACGGATTCTGTCGCGCAAAGAGACTCCGAGCATAGCTCGCTCCATAGCTCGCTGTGTGACTTTGAGCTTTGTTATGAGGCCTACAGTTAAGGACCACGTCTCAGTTCCATAAGTCATCACTGGCAACACGCACTGATTGAAGACTTTTGTCTTCAATCCAAAAGCATTGGGGTATTTGGAGTCCAAAATACACCAATGCTTGAAGACCCAAGGTGCACCACGTGGAAATTACCAAACTTCGCACCCCTTCAAGGGTAACCTTACCTACCGCTAACACAACTAGCCAGAGTTATAGACCTAGGTGACTATGGAAACATTTAGCAATTTCGCATTACATTTGATTTCACTTACTCTCGCCGGAAGTTCAACTCCGCTGCTTCAGCTCACTGACGCTACACCGCTCCACTGCTCCGTTCCGACGTTGCGCCGCCTTAACTCTGCATCGCTCCGACACTGCGTCGCCTTAACTCTGCTTCGCTCCGACGCTGCGTCGCCTTAACTCAGCATCACTCCGACACTGCGCCGCCTTAACTCTGCATCGCTCCGACGCTGCGTCGCCTTAACTCTGCATCGCTCCGACACTGCGCCGCCTTTACTCTGCATCGCTTCAACGCGACGCCGCCGCCCAAAATTAGCATGTTGGTGAAGCGACCCTATAACATTTTTGCATATCAAACAGTGCTCAGCGGTTTCAAAGAACTTTTCTCTTTAGAAATATCTTTTTTTTATACACTAATAATATTTTTTCTATCTATTCAGATTTGTGATAGCGTTAACATGAGCTTAACGGTGTTTTTACTATGTCAATAAACAACCTACACCCAAACTTCTACATCAGACTGATATTTGAAGTGTGAAAGTTTGCATGCCTGTGATAGATTATAGTCTGGAATTGAAAATATGCTAACTAGCTCTAAAATTCAATGGCGGAGCGATTATTTAATTTTTATTAGTTGGTACACTATGTACCTGTTCTGTTTATGGCTTGGTCGACGATTACAAGTAGCCTAGTAGTATGTGCTAATCCAGACTATAGCCTGTCTACGGTCAAAATGTTTTCATGATTTATTCAATCGATGTGTCCATTCATTAATAATAATATAAACTTTATTTGAGCAAACACCATATGGCAATTACAAAAGTAATGTTGTTCAGGGAACCCTGGATTTCACACTAGCTGAAGCCCTGTGTCGTGAAAATGCAGTGCCTTCCTTGGTGGTAATTTTACACAAATGTTAACTAATTACCTCTAACAATAAGTAGAAAGAAAAAGAACAATGTACCTGCCTACCTAATGTTTTGAAAAAAAAACATGTATTAAAATAAAATAAGATAGAACCTTATGACCTGATGGAGAGAGTCTTTGCCTACCAATAACCAATAATTAAAATAGAATTAACCACTTTTTTTGTACTTTTCCTCCTCCTTATTCTCAAATATCTCTTTCTATCCTATGGCTGCCTAGATGGGATCGCTTTTTCTGATAAGGTCTATCTATAAGATCCAATTGCTACTTTATTTGGTTTTATTATAAGTAACTTATGTTTTATTTTTAAATAAAAAGTAGTAGCTTCTAAGTAGTTCTCGGTAGGAAATAGAGATAGGTAGAGCGACGTGTGCCTAAATAAATAGATTATCAGACACACTACTACAAGCTTACGAAAAGCTCGCCCTTACTCCAGCGACATCTTCTTTCTTGTTGTTCTTCTTGGTTGCTTTTTCTGTGTTCCACAAAAATTTTAATTTCACTTTTATATATTGTTGATAATTTAGAGTCGGGGAGACCCAAATGTGCTCTAATGCAAGACTATTAGCAACATTGCAATTAAAAGCACACACAAGTCTCGCCGTTACTCCAACGACATCTTCATTGTTCGTATCTTCGGTCTTCGTTCTTTTTTGTTGTTCTTCTTGTTTGCTTCTTCTGTATGCCACAAAAATTTCAATTTTTTTTTTCTTCGTCTTTTCTCGGTGTGAGAAAGAATCGGGGAGAGCCGAGTGTGCGCCAATGCATGAATTTAAGCGACAATGCAAATACGAGCACACAAAAGGCTCGCTCTTACTCTAGCGACATCTTCTTTATTGCTTGTATCTTCTGTCTTCGTTTTTCTTCACTATTTATTTTCTGATTATTTAATCGTTATTATAAGCTTTTATTTAATTTGCTCTGCTAGTATGTACATAAGTGTGGGACAAATCTTTCGAGTTAAATTACGATGAAATACATGATCGTTATTATAAACTTTTAAGAGTTTTGTAGAGATCGGCAAGATGGGCGTGGATAGCATTATCTACAATCTGTCTAGGAGAAGAAAAACTCCAAAATCATTCAAGGACTAAAATAACAACAAGAAAATTAGAACAAGCTTTTCTTCAAATATGGTCTAAAACTAAGAAAATAAATTTTGAATGCAATCAATCCCACCATTTTATTAAATAACAAAATGTGTATTGATAAAAATAAAAGGTTGACTCAAAATTTCAAACAACATGGTACCTATCTCGTAAGTTATATTATATTTTAAAATTCCCACAGAAGATCCAAATACGTCCTTATCATTCGCTTAGAATTAAAGTAAGTTTGTTCTTTTGAGAAAAAAAAAATGTTGTGTTCCCCGACAATCTTTAATTTATATCAATATAAATTTTGGTATTTAATAAAATAGTGAGTTTCAATAATTTTTTTTTACTGTTTCAGAGCATATTTTTATAGAAAGCTTGTTGTTTAATATATTTATAAATTAATGTTTTACCACATAGTTAATTTTCCACATAGATTTCCCTACTAAAAAGTTTTATTTTCAGGCATTTTTTTTCATGTTGTATACTCTTTTATTGGTCATAGTGATTTTTTTATTTTTTAGACATTTGAATAATTTAATATTATTTTAGATTAACCCGCGTTAATTTAGATTGACCCAAACGTTTTGGGAAAAATAATTTTATGTTATTTATTAAATTGTTTTCATGCCTATATCATTGCCATTGTCCTTTCACCCTCGGTGATGTAAACATCTACTTGAGTTTATTAAAATATTTTAAATGTTTTGAATTAACAAAAGAAGTATAAATAGTGAAATTATACAAATAAGTGGTTTACTTACGCGAGTGTAGTGTGATTTACGAATGAAATACACAGTTACTGCCAATAATAGTGAAGAAAATACGAGAGCCACAGACAAGTTGCAATTAACAACAATAACGTAAATAATATATCACAGCACTTATCACTAGATCGAAACTACTCACAGACACATTTTCACAAGAAATCACATAAATAATAACATTAAACGAATCATTTTATCTCAATAAATACAGTGAACAACCTAACGGTACAATTTACATGAATCAATGCAACTGACATTATAGTACATAATAGTAATTAACAACCAAAAATAGAGGGTGATTTTAGAAAATATAATATTATTGTGACACTCAAGTAATAGAATACAATTTTCGACGCTATAAAAGTAAGAACCTGTGGCATGGAAATAATATTAACGCAATCAAGATTATGATTACTTAACGTGTTTTTACTATGTCAATAAACAACCTACACCCAAACTTCTACATCAGACTAATATTTGAAGTGTGAGAGTTTGCATGCATGAGATAGATTATAGTCCTGAGTTAAAAATATGCTAAATAGCTCTAAAATGCAATGGGAGAGCGACTATTCAATTTTTATTAGTTAGTACACTATGAACCTGTTCTGTTTATGGCTTGGTCGACGATTACAAGTAGCCTACTAGTATGTGCTAATCCAGACTATAGCCTGTCTACGGTCAAAATGTTTTCATGATTCATTCAATCGATGTGTCCATTCATTAATAATAACAAAAACTTTATTTGAGCAGAAACCATATGGCAACTACAATAGTAATGATGTTCAAGGAACCCTGGATTTCACACTAGGTGAAGTACTGTGTCGTGAAAATCCAGTGCCTTCCTTGGTGGTAATTTTAGACATGTTCACTGATTAACTCAAATAATAAGTAGAAAGAAAAGGAAAAATGTACCTTCCTAATTGTACAAAAAAATCATATTTAAAAATAAAATAACATAGGACCTTATGAAGATAGCCTTTGGCTACCTACCAATAATTAAAGTAGTATTAACAACTCTTTTTGTACTTCCCCTATCTTTCATCTGCATTAATATGGTATCAGGAAGCTGATCTCAAGATGAAGTCGGAAGATGGTCATAGACAGATTGATTTCACTTACTTTCGCCGAACGTTCCACTCCGCTGCTTCAGCACCTCCCTGACGCTACACCGCTCCACTGCTCCGTCGCCTCTCTGACGCTGCGCCGCCCTAACTCTGCATCGCTCCGACGTTGCGCCGCCTTAACTCTGCATCGCTCCGACGCTACGCCGTCGCCCGAAATTAGCATGTCGGTGAGGTAACTCTATAACATTTTTTTCCAAATAGTGCTCAGCTGTTTCAAAGAGCTTTATACTTCAGAAATATGTTTATTTTTTTACCCATTAATAAATTATTTTCATCAAAAAAACAAAAACCTACCAACTTTAGTGAGAAGATTTACTAATGTTCAACGAAACGAAGTAAATAATTACAAAATTGGCAGTCATAGGAACTGCCGATAGAAATGAAAACTTATAACTCAGAATCTGGTAGCTTACTTTGGAAACTACGCGGGTGAAACCGGAGGGCGTGGCCATGGCCATCTAAAAATGCGTCAGCCAATGGGAAGGGCGAACGCATTTCTAGGTTTTTATCTATGGTACTTTTATTTCTTGGTACATTCCCGAGCGTGACGCTAGAATTCAATTCACAGCCCACGAAATATCCGTTGTGGCGTGCCAAAAGAAGTTTTTACTTCAATAAATCCTTGTAATGACAATAAAGTAATACATCGCATCTCGTGCACACAAACACAAACCACATACACAGACACACAGTGGCGCCGTATACCCACACACCACACTCATACTATACAAAAGGTTGCAGTGATATCGGTTCTTAACACGCTTTTATTAGCTTCACTTGTAACTATGTATGTAAGAAAATCTTGGAATCTTAATATAACCTACTTTCCGCTCTTCGATTAAAATAAAATTTTGCACACGCTCTGAGTTCTGACGACAAAACACGACTAGCTAAGAAACGTCATTACAAATCCAATATGGCGGCTTCCGCAACATGGTAAACGGGCTGTTTGAAATCCACCTCCATGATAATTATGGGTATGAAGTGAAAGGGTTTGCTGCCAGAAATGCGAAAAAAATAGTTAAGTGACTTAAATCCAATATGGCCAACGTCCAAGATGGTGGACAGGCTATTTGAAATGCACCCCAATGATTGGGCATCAAATGAAAGGGTTTGCTGTCAGAAATACGAAAAAAATTGTCACGTGACTTCAATCTAACATGGCGGACATCCAAGATGGCGAATTGGCTATTTGAAATGCACCTCTATGATAATATGGGTATTAAATGAAAGGGTTTGCTGAAAGGGATACAAAAAAAAGTCACGTAACCTAATTCCAACTTGGCGGCCGTTCCAAGTTAGCGGATTGGCTATTTGAAATGCAAAAGCGTGTTTTTAAACTATTGTAATAATTATTATTTTTATACATTTCGTATAGTGCCTGATCACTTGGATGTTATTTTAGTCTGAAGTGCAAAGAGGCGCTATTCCTAATACTATAGATTAGCTGTCTGGTCATCCATGGCTTAGTCATTGTTGACAAAGTTTTAGTTGTAGCACACGTTGTTTTGTTTTCTGCAAGGCCAATATTATTTCTATGAACTCAGTCGCTAGGTTTCAATCAGTATATTACATAGGGGCAAATTATTACTTAAGATTTTAATTCGGTCTTAGTATAAATCTTAGTCACAGATCAGAAAATAGTTACTTCGTAACAGATGCATCACTGCCATACAAAAAAATATAATTTAAAAACTCAAAAACCCGTAAAAACGCGTAAAAAGTGAAACAAACTACATAGGTACTCGCATACTAAAAGAAACTGAAAAGAATAAAACAAGCATTTAGATTTCTGGTGTTCTAGAATTCTATAGGTAATATGTTATTGTATTAATACTATTGAAATATATACAATATTTTCTAATAAAAGAACATTACAACTGAAGAGTCGCAAAAATATGCATCTTTCGGTTGTTGACCAAATGTCTTCGTTTCTACTGATATAATATGTAGGATTTTCTACTGCATGTAATTCCTATTTATAGTTTTGTGTTAGTATAGGTTTTCGATTGACGTTGAGTACCTACTAAATAGTTTGAAGTTGGAGATGGGCGACCGAGGCGGATCAATCCGAGAGCGGTTCCGTGTTCCCACTATCAGCGGCAGAGTTGAAACCCCATGGAGGTTTATTAGTAGATAGGGGCACCATATCCATACATGATATAGAGTGCAACATAACTTGGCTGTGTCTCCCGGGCGGGGCAGTAGGGTATGCGTAAATACATTTCCTGCACGTACGAAAAAAGGTAGTCAAATATACCTACTAGCATAGATCGTAGAACCCAAGATGGGCCCCATCCCAAACTTCACGGCGCACGCAATCATGTCAACGTTGGGAAGAGTGAGCTCACTCTTTCCGTTCTAGTCGGTTGCAGGACGCGGTGGACGCCGGACGTTTTTACCTATCATTATTCGGTGTCAACAACCAAAATAAGTAGAACCACAGCAAATCTCGCCGCTAGCGATTATAGGGGTCAAGTAGATTGGTTGTTTGTAAACCACTTACGATACATACAGATACGCAGTTTATTACCAATTTCAAGGTGCTCAGTGCACATCTATTGATTTATATCGATGCCTACTAGATACATTAGTATATAATGTCCATCCACATTCACACGTACAGTAAGTTATACGAAGTTTTCTGCTACCTAAAAACCTATAAATGTGAGAATGGTTGTTACTCAACTTTAAATCGATATACATCCTAAACGGTCAGTCAAATCGAAAAATTTTGAGATTAAGCTAAACATTATTTTTAAATACCTATTCTACGATACCCCTTTTAACATATTTTGGTGATTTTCATTTTTTTTATTTAGACAATATGGCGTCCTGAATCCGCCATATTGGACTTACACTAATGTCATGTCTTTAGTATCACTCGCCAGATTAAGAGGAATCGATTGACGTGTGAATCATAAAAATCGGCCCAGGCGTTTGGTCTGTATAGTGCTTCAAAGGAACATACAAACATACATACATACATACATACATGCATACATAGACTGTTAAACACATTACCACTCCTTTGCGTCGCGCAGTCGGGTAAAAAGTGCAAATACATACACGATAATAACCTAAACTGTCGTATACCACTTACCTACTATTACTTGCAAGCAAAAATACACCTTAACACACCCACGTAGAGTTGTAAATACCGTGACTTGTCGTCTGCTTACGTCACTGACCAAACGTGCTAGGGTTGTAAGAAATGGTGGAAGGTAGTAGTAGTAGTAGGACTCTTGGCAGAGTCCGCCTGGGGAAGGACCACACCTTTGCCAGTTATTTTACCACGAAGCAGTAATGTGCAAACATTACTGTGTTTTTTTTTTAAATAAAGAGTGACGAGACGAGCAGGACATGTGCCTGATGGTAAGCAACATGCCTGCCATATAACAGCACAGTGACACGCAGCTATTGGAACATGAAGAGTCCAAATCATTACCTAGCATTGCACTGTGCTCGTCACCCAGAGGTCTAAGATGTTTTATCTCTAAGCCCTGTAATTTCACTAGAAACATAGCTCTTCAAATCGGAACACATTAATGTTTGCACATTACTGCTTGGCGGTAGAAGAACTGACAAAGGTGTGATACTTCCCCAGGCTGACTCTGCTAAGAGTCCTACCACTACAGTATTGCATTAGACAAGCCCATTAATTTGATATAGAGGTAGGTTGTGAAGAAATATTTTGTCCTCCGTTTTGTGGAGGGGGCCATTTTGAATCTATATTAACCAAACATAGCTACCACCGCACAAAAATAAACCTTTTTAAAAAATCGACGTCAAACTTATAACACTCTTTTTTGGTCGGGGGTTAAAAAATGATTCACAATTAGCAGAGCTATCACGAAACATACTTACATCCAATAAAAATTAAGGCCAGAACCACCTCCTTCTTTGAATCCGGTTAAAAATTCTGTCGGTTTTTTTAGGTAGGTATGTTTTATAGTCAATTAATACTGGAGTATATTTTAGTTCTACAATGTAGGTAATTGAAAGTTGTTTTCATACCGTCGAATAAATGAACAAATTAGTATCATTCAGTAGGTACAAGAATATTCAAAAAAGTATGTCGTCATAAATTATATTAAACTTAATGAGACATAATAAAGATGGGATAAAAAGGTATTTTAGACAAAATAATTTGTATGCATTATCTCTACTGTATCTATTCTAAACAGATATTATACAATATACATATTACACACTACTGTTTCTATATTCTGTGCGAATGAAAACTACCAAAGTTTGGCTCAAAAATAAATGTTAACAATAAAAACACTTCCCTTGCTTCCTGTTTCGGAAATTTGAAATAAGATAAATTATTACTACATTTTAGTGTCTTGCTATTGCAGCCATTCACAATATTACAATAATGCCGCGACATTATTTATGCGCGCACTCGGTGTTCGTTCGCACGTCAACTCGGGCAACCGGCCGGCGGCCTTGTGATTTTAGTACACCCGGGAGGACCCGAACGAGTAGGTATATAGCTCGCGCCGGTTAGCCAGTGATGAGGGTGTGTCTTAGTGTTACCTCTGTTAATAATACTTGTAAGTACTGTGTCGTTGTCCGTGACTACTGAGTTGCAAACTAAATTACGAGTACAAACTGTTTTTATAGATCGAATCATCATTTTTTATGT
The DNA here is from genome assembly GCA_963693475.1 of Ectropis crepuscularia. Classification (NCBI taxonomy): domain Eukaryota; kingdom Metazoa; phylum Arthropoda; class Insecta; order Lepidoptera; family Geometridae; genus Ectropis; species Ectropis crepuscularia. The sequence goes on from OY856338.1 coordinate 35,842,722, forward strand.
GTGTTCAGAAATGCATTTATGCAACGTCTGCCATGCAGGGACACAGTGGATGTCTTAGGCCCGACATTACTAAAAGTGGAGCCCCTACCGACTTAAGCCCCATTGGTTTCACTAAAATAGCTTGTGGCAGCGCAGCGCGGTCTACTTCCGTGAGAGGATCTGATTAAAAAACATTTTTTTATAGTCTTCTTCTTTACTCGGTAGGAAATAGTCGGGAAGAGCCCCGTGTGCCACTATTAATAGATTATTAGCCACACTATCAATACAAGCACACGCAAGGCTCGTCCTGACTCCAGCGACATCTTCTTTCTTGTTGTTCTTCTTGTTTGCTTCTTCTGTGTTCCACAAAGATTTCGATTTATTTTTCTTCTTCTTATCTCGATAGAAAATAGAGTCAAAGAGAGCTTTGTTGGCCTTCATTAATAGATTATTAACCATACTACTAATACAAGCAAACGCAAAGCTCGCCCTTTCTCCAACAACATCTTCTTCTTTATTGTTTGTATCTTCTGTCTTCGTTCTTGTTTATTGTGTATCTTCTGGTTATTTTATCGTTATTATAAGCTTCTATTCTACTTGCCCTGTTACTATGTAAGTGTGGGACGAATCTTTCGAGTTAAATTAGAAGCACTTCCTGTGGTTAGATTAGGGTGAAATTTGGTATACTTACGCAACTTCGGTGACAATGCAATAATATGGTACCAGGAAGCTTATCTCAAGATGAAGTCGGAAGGTGGTCATAGAAATTCCTAAACTGAACTCGATAAATGCATCGAATCTCCACTCGTTTGAATAGTCTTGACAAGCACTTTTGTACTACCCAAACGTTTTGTGTGAAGTTGAATTTTCATTATTTATCTTATTGTTTTTATACCGATGTTTAACATGAAATTAATATTTACGCAATCAAGACTATGATTATCGAAAAAATTTAAATCAATTTGACTTAGATATTTTCCATAGTCGCCTATTTGGTACGTGGAGCAAACATCGAGGGCATTATTGAGAGCGGCGCACCACAACACCGGAACTCGTCTTCCCCTGCAGCCCCACCGCGTTCTCCATCTAACGGTGGTAACCTCGACAAGGCCGGCATGGCTAGACTGAGTGGTGCAGTCAGTTGCGTTAGTGCCCACCCATCGCGCAAACTACACGGCTGCATCGTCTTCAGCTCGGCGGTAATACTAAGACTAATGGCCCCTCCACAAGTTTCTCTCAGCTTCACCAAGGGTGACGAGACTTGACCACCTTCCCTTGGAGATAACTTCTAGAAAACGCTTTTATGCATACCTTTCTGTCTTGGAGAGACGGTCGGCGTAAGTAGGCTCGACGCCATGCACGGGCATGTCGCCACTACTGACTCAAACCTCCACAGATTTCTCCAACCGCGCCCTGGCGGCAGAGTCAGGACGCAATTTTCAGAGTGCTCGCGGAAGAGTAGACCTAGGTGAGTATCGGTACATTTTGCAATTTCGCATTACATTTGATTACACTTACTCTCGCCGGACGTTCCGCTCCGCTGCTTCAGTGCCTCTCTGACGCTACACCGCTCCACTGCTCCGCTCCGACGTTGCGCCGCCTTAACTCTGCGTCGCTCCGACGCTGCGCCGCCTTAACTCTGCTTCGATCCAACGCGATGCCGCCGCCCAAAATTAGCATGTTGGTGAAGCGACCCTATAACATTTTTTGCATATCAAACAGTGTTTAGCGGGTTCAAAGAACTTTTGTCTTTAGATATGTTTTTTTGTTTATGAATAATACATTTTCCCGAAAAAACAAAATGCTTCCAATTTTACTGAGAATCACTAGATCATCGACATTTATAGTTTAGTTTTGTTGTTCATAATTCAAAAACCACTGAACTGATTTCGATACAGTTTATCATACGGGACCACCTCTAAACTCTGATCTATCAAACGAAAACGGTTCAATCAAAATTGATTCACAATTGCCGGAGCTATCGCGTATCGCGTAGCATACAAAAAAAGCATGTAACTGAATTGTTAAGTTGGTTAAAAAAATGTTTGTCTGTAAAGTCGGTTTACTGACGATAGAACGTGACAACGTCTTAAGAAAATACTGATGGAATGGTAGCATTTTTCAAAAGAAAATTTTAATTTCATTTGTTTAAAGATTTGTATGTAAAAAGTAATCAGTAGAATTTAGTCATGTTCAATCAAAACAATGCAAAAAAGCTTATAGATGCCGGGGATCGAACCCGGGGCATTTCACATGCAAAGCGAACCCTCTACCACTGAGCTACATCCCCGCTTGAACTACTGGTCGAAATAATTAATACAACTGTAACAAACATGCGGCGAGGTAACGACAAGCTTAAAATCTGGTAATACAATTCATAATCTGCATCTGCCATCTATCGCATTAGAACAACGGAAGTAAGCTCCGCGCCATCACTGAAGTCCTATGGCTAAATTGTTGAACTAAGCCATTATAATATCATAGGTTTCATCTGTCATTGTAGAATACGACAGTGGCTCCTTTCGCCAACGGTCATGAGTGGTGGCGCGGACTCTATAATATGATGTCATATAGCGGCAACGGCAAGCGGCCGGCACGCTTGGGGCCTGTGAGGCATTCTACCTCGCGCCCGGCCCCCGCTACCGGTGGAGTAGTGCGTCGCATGCGATGGACTCTACAAATGAACGAGAACTGCATGCACGCCTATTACGGGGCTACAGAAGGAGGAATTAACCTGACCGCGTATTGTGCCAGGATGTTACTTCTGTTTCAGACCCTTGAACCAACCGTCGCCGTATCCGCACAACGACTTTCTGATCAGGTTCGAGCTATCCGCCGGTGCAAACTGTTGGATGACTCGACACTTGATCGGCTACGCCTGGAGGAACAACGTACTCGCCCAGCTTCTGCCTCGACCCGGGATACGCCCGTCGCGTCGTCGACGCTGGCATTGGCTTCAATGCCAATGACAGCGGCGACACTTGCGACGCCGGTCGGCTCCGATATCGAGGAGGGAGATTCGGCCAGTAATAGCATATCCGACCAGGTATGAGGGCAACTGAGGAGTGCTTTGGAAGACGAGATCTTCCAATATCGACTTACACCAAACTCTAGGCCGCGCTTACCACGTTTACCCACCCATAAACGGAATTTGGCTTTGATGGGAGCCCTGAATACTTTGCTAGTGCCCTACCTAGATACTAGCAAAGATTTGACTGATACCCATTCTATTCTGTACTGTGGTGCTATCGCGGCGTGTCGCGTTGCACGTGTCAAGTTTCCAGACACTGACCGTACAACGCGAACCGCCGGAGATGCACCCGCATGGCAAATGCGAATAGAACGGCGTATCAGCACATTCAGGACTCTTATAGCAAAGCTAATCTGCTTCAGTCAGGGGAACAGTCGTCCCCGAGTCATGCGTTTCGTAACACAGGCATTCGCTGGGACTGGTATCATTCCCCAGCACTATCTAGCCAATGTTACGGAACGTATTGACTACCTGAAGCAGAAAGTTTATGCGTGGGCAAACCGTATTCGCCGCTACAGAGTCAAAATCGCGACTTCCAAAGTGATCAAAGGAAGGTGTATAGAAACTGGGAAGGAACTAGTCAACGTGTGAACGATGGGCAGTTACCGGATGCCAGCGCTATGAAAACCTTCTGGCGCAGCATCTGGTCGGTGCCGGTCGAGCACACGGAGGGAGCTTGGATGCGTGTTGTCGAACGTGCATGTGAACCCATCGAACCCATGGAGTCTGTTTTGATAGACCCCATAGACGTAAGTTGTGCCATCCGGACGGCTCAGAACTGGAAAAGTCCTGGGTCGGACGGATTGCACAACTTTTGGATAAAATGGTTTCGATGCTCACATGAACGCTTAGCAACACAATTCCAAGAAGCCCTCGAGACGGGTTCTCTTCCTAGTTTCTTGACAACCGGAGTCACCTTCCTGCTCCATAAGTCTGGTAGTACCACGGAACCAAAGAATTACAGACCCATAACGTGCTTATCTACCATCTACAAGCTACTTACATCCATTCTGAGAGCAAAAATTAACGCGCATATTGTCGCAAATAACATTTTGGCCTCCTCTCAGAATGGATGTAAGATTGGGTCCCGTGGTACTAAGGAGCTACTCCTCATCGACACGACCATTTGCCAACAAGTCAAACGAAACAAAGGAGCCCTCTCCGCTGCCTGGATTGATTATAAGAAGGCCTATGATGTGGTGCCCCATACATGGCTTGAAAAGGTTTTAGAGTTATATAAAATAAATCCAACTCTAAAATCATTTCTACGCAAGTGCATGGGACAGTGGGTCACAGTCCTTCGTCAACCAGGTGGCGTAGACAGCTCGTTTGTTTCGGAGGACTTAATTAAGATTGAAAGAGGAATTTTTCAGGGTGACAGTCTGAGTTCCCTATGGTTCTGTCTAAGTCTGAATCCTCTCAGCACTCTGCTGAAGGATTCAGAGTTAGGCTATCGTCTTCGTAGGGGAGGTGAGGTTATATCTCATTTGCTGTACATGGACGACCTCAAACTTTTTGCACCGAAACGTCAAGACTTGATGATGTTGTTGTTGATGGAATTCGGTGTCGACAAGTGTGCGGTCATGCATGTACAGCGAGGGAAAGTAGTAAATTCAGAGAATTTACAACTTTCCGAGACCATAATTCTCAGATCCCTCTCCGAAGACGAGACCTACAAATATCTCGGTATGTCACAGTCATTGGGTATTTCAGCAGATGACATTAAGAAATCGGTGAAGGAACGCTTCTTTTGCCGGCTGACAAAAGTCCTTAAAAGTCTTCTGTCAGGCGGTAATAAAGCGCGAGCCTTCAACGGTTGGGTAATGCCTCTGCTGATATACTCCTTTGGTATACTGAGATGGACTCAGACTGAGCTCGACGCCCTGGACAGAAAGGTCCGTCAACTGCTCACAACATACCGTATGCTACACCCGCGCTCGTCTGTTATGAGACTGTATATCCCGCGGAAATGGGGGGGTCGAGGCTTTTTAAATGCCAAGAACCTTCACAACCGCGAGGTATGCAGTCTCAGGGATTACTTCCGAAACAGCGAGTCCGGGATGCATCGCGATGTTGTGGCAGTTGACAGGAGCCTCACGCCTCTTTCAATGGCAAACGAGAACTGTCGCAAACCATCGGTGCTCAGCACTGATGATCGCAAGGAAGTATGGAAGAGCAAGGAGCTGCACGGGCGATTCTATCGGGCCCTGATGGGACCCGATGTGAATCTGCTCGCGTCGGTGAACTGGCTGCGCTTCGGGGACCTCTTCGGAGAAACCGAGGGTTTTGTCTGTGCAATTGCGGACGAAGTTATCAAGACGAACAATTACCGGAAATACATAATGAAGGACGGTACGGTCGACATTTGTCGGGCATGCCGCCGTCCAGGCGAATCTCTTCGTCATATTATTTCCGGTTGTTCGCATCTTGCTAACGGCGAGTACTTGCACAGACATAACCTAGTAGCCAGGATCATCCACCAGCAACTTGCTCTTCGATACTGTCTTGTCGAGTCCGAGGTGCCGTACTATAAGTACGTACCTCTGCCAGTTCTCGAGAATGGTCGTGCGTTGCTCTTCTGGGACCGCTCTATCATCATGGACAGGACTATTGTCGCCAATAAGCCTGATATCGTGCTGGAAGACCGGTCTCAGCGCCGGGCTGTGATCGTCGATATCACCGTACCACATGACGAGAACCTCGTGAAAGCCGAAAAGGACAAGCTTAGCAAGTACCTTGACTTGGCTCATGAGGTTACCGCCATGTGGGATGTTGATTCGACGATCATAGTCCCAATAGTTGTGTCGGCAAACGGCCTAATAGCGAAAAGTCTCGACCAACACCTTAAGAGACTTTCGCTAGACGGTTGGATCAAGGGTCAGATGCAGAAGGCGGTCATCCTCGACTCAGCGCGCATCGTCAGGAGGTTCCTCACACTGCAGCCCTAACCACCGGTAGCTTGGGCCCTGCCCCGCTGCTGGCGGCACCCTAGTGTTTAAGTTTTTTATAGTGTTTATATTTTATTTATATTGTAAAAAACTTAGAGACTAAGAAAATTAATTAATGAGTGAATAATACTAAAACATGAAAAAAATAAACATCTTTTTTTTAAATATGCTCTAAAACGAAAATACTAAATTTTGAATGCAATCAAACCCACCATTCACAAAATTTATAATGATATACATAAAATCTTGTCGCGTGATTTTAAACATCATCGTACTTATCTACTAAATTAAATATAATTCCCACAAAAGATTATTTTTCTATTATTATTTTTTTTGGAACGACAATTTACAGGGTTATTGGTAATCAGCCTGCATCCTTTTAAGGGGATGTTAGGTACATTCAATACGTCAACTTTTGTTCTACAGTTTAAAAAAAATATGTTATTTTTTTTCTTCTACAAAATAAATAAAAAGTGCATTTGCACGGTCTAAAAGTATCGAACTCTTCGTAACAATTCGTAGCGAGAGCACGTACGCTCTTTAACGCGCAAAAACTGATGTACCGAAGTGAATAAACACTAAAAAGTCGCTAAACAGTACAAAAAAGGGCAACAAATACAATTTTTTTTTGGGTTATCTATTAAGTTTTAACGAAAGTTGTAGAACAAAAGTTGTTTGTTTAAATATACAGAACATGCCCTTAAACGGATGCAGGCTGATTACCAATAACCCTGTATTACGATATCAAAATCTCTAAATAAGCCATATAATATCATTAAATGGAGAAAAACACTGAATCTCACAACACAGGACATCCCTAGTGTGGGGCGCAGGGTACACCTCCTAATGAAGCTAAATGCTCACTGTAATGTTTTATTATTTATTGTTAACGAAAAGATTTGTAACTTCATGTATGTTCCATATACTTATTGAATGAATAAAGAAACTGTTATTATTGAATGTTTTAACTAGGTATTAATAAATTAAAGTAAGTTTGTTCTTATGAAACAAACATTTGTTGGGTTCTCCCGAGAGACTTTTATTTTTATTAAAATTAATGTTGTTATTTAGTAAAATGTTGGGTTCAATCGCAATCAAGATTATGATTATGAAATTAAATTAATTTAAATTAGATTTTTTTCATACTCTCCTTTTTTGTACATGGAAGAATCATCGAGAGCATTTAAAGCAGCTCACCACAACACCGTCAAACCCCTGCAGCCCCACGGCGTTCGCCGTCTAACGGTGGTAATCTCGTCAAGGCCGGTACGGGTAGAGAGATTGGCGGAGTCAGTTGCACTGTTGCCCACCCATCGTGCAAACCTCACGGCGGTGGTACCCAAGGTGCACCTCGTGGAGATTACCAAACGTCGCACCCCTCCAAGGGTAACCTTACCTACCGCTAACACAACTAGCCAGAGTTATAGACCTAGGTGACTATGGAAACATTTTGCAATTTCGCGTGACATTTGATTTCACTTACTCTCGCCGGACGTTCCACTCCGCTGCTTCAGCGCCTCCCTGACGCTACTCCGCTCCGACGTTGCGTCGCCTTAACTCTGCTTCGCGCCGACGCTACGCCGCCCTAACTCTGCATCGCTCTGACACTGCGCCGCCTTAACTCTGCATCACTCCGACGCTGCGCCGCCTTAACTCTGCATCGTTCCGACGCTGCGCCGCCTTAACTCTGCATCGCTCCGACACTGCGTTGCCTTTACTCTGCATCGTTCCGACGCTGCGCCGCCTTTACTCTGCATCGTTCCGACACTGCGCCGCCTTAACTCTGCATCGTTCCGACACTGCGCCGCCTTTACTCTGCATCGTTCCGACGCTGCGCCGCCTTAACTCTGCGTCGCTCCGACGCTGCGCCGCCTTTACTCTGCATCGCTTCAACGCGACGCCGCCGCCCAAAATTAGCATGTTGGTGAAGCGACCCTATAACATTTTTGCATATCAAACAGTGCTCAGCGGTTTCAAAGAACTTTTCTCTTTAGAAATATCTTTTTTTTATACACTAATAATATTTTTTCTATCTATTCAGATTTGTGATAGCGTTAACGTGAGCTTAACGGTGTTTTTACTATGTCAATAAACAACCTACACCCAAACTTCTACATCAGACTGATATTTGAAGTGTGAAAGTTTGCATGCCTGTGATAGATTATAGTCTGGAATTGAAAATATGCTAAATAGCTCTAAAATTCAATGGCGGAGCGATTATTTAATTTTTATTAGTTGGTACACTATGTACCTGTTCTGTTTATGGCTTGGTCGACGATTACAAGTAGCCTAGTAGTATGTGCTAATCCAGACTATAGCCTGTCTACGGTCAAAATGTTTTCATGATTTATTCAATCGATGTGTCCATTCATTAATAATAATATAAACTTTATTTGAGCAAACACCATATGGCAATTACAAAAGTAATGTTGTTCAGGGAACCCTGGATTTCACACTAGCTGAAGCCCTGTGTCGTGAAAATCCAGTGCCTTCCTTGGTGGTAATTTTACACAAATGTTAACTAATTACCTCAAACAATAAGTAGAAAGAAAAAGAACAATGTACCTACCTACCTAACGTTTTGCAAAAAAAACATGTATTAAAATAAAATAAGATAGAACCTTATGACCTGATGGAGAGAGTCTTTGCCTACCAATAACCAATAATTAAAATATAATTAACCACTTTTTTTGTACTTTCCCTCCTCCTTATTCTCAAATATCTCTTACTATCCTATGGCTGCCTAGATGGGATCGCTTTTTCTGATAAGGTCTATCTATAAGATCCAATTGCTACTTTATTTGGTTTTATTATAAGTAACTTATGTTTTATTTTTAAATAAAGAGTAGTAGCTTCTAAGTAGTTCTCGGTAGGAAATAGAGATAGGTAGAGCGACGTGTGCCTAAATAAATAGATTATCAGACACACTACTACAAGCTTACGAAAAGCTCGCCCTTACTCCAGCGACATCTTCTTTCTTGTTGTTCTTCTTGGTTGCTTTTTCTGTGTTCCACAAAAATTTTAATTTCACTTTTATATATTGTTGATAATTTAGAGTCGGGGAGACCCAAATGTGCTCTAATGCAAGACTAATAACAACATTTCAATTAAAAGCACACACAAGTCTCGCCGTTACTCCAACGACATCTTCATTGTTCGTATCTTCGGTCTTCGTTCTTTTTTGTTGTTCTTCTTGTTAGCTTCTTCGGATCGGAATCAAGAATCGGGGAGAGCCTCGTGTGCGCCAATGCATGAATTTAAGCGACAATGCAAATACGAGCACACAAAAGGCTCGCTCTTACTCTAGCGATATCTTCTTTATTGCTTGTATCTTCTGTCTTCGTTTTTCTTCACTATTTATTTTCTGATTATTTAATCGTTATTATAAGCTTTTATTTAATTTGCTCTGCTAGTATGTACATAAGTGTGGGACAAATCTTTCGAGTTAAATTACGATGAAATACATGATCGTTATTATAAACTTTTAAGAGTTTTGTAGAGATCGGCAAGATGGGCGTGGATAGCATTATCTACAATCTGTCTAGGAGAAGAAAAACTCCAAAATCATTCAAGGACTAAAATAACAACAAGATAATTAGAACAAGCTTTTCTTCAAATATGGTCTAAAACTAAGAAAATACATTTTTCATCCCACCAGCTCGGAAAGAATACTTTTGCTCCTCGATATCAGGGCGCAAAAGTTGTTTTTACCCTCTAGAGGTTAAAGTAAATTTGAATTTAGAACATCGTGTGTACTGAGGTTTTGAATTCAAAACATAATTTAACCTATTTATTTCTACCTCCTTGGTGCCGAATTCATCATACATTTATTTTTAATTTGTTAAAAACTCATACTCGGAACCTCTATAGTGTACTTTTTTTTTAATGCTTTGCGCGCAATTTTCTTTTCACGTATGGAGGATAGAGGTAAAGAATGTTATTTCAAATGGAAAAACATTTTGAAATGCTATGAATGAATCAGTTGTAATCGAATTGAAGTATGCCGAGTTGCCGAGTTAAATAATTAAATATTATTGACTACTAAAATAGTAACTAATAGATAATTTCAACTACTTGTACAGTACAAAATAATGTAGTAAATTTAACATCAAATAAATAATTACTATTTTGAGAAAACATGTAGGTACAATATATTTTGAAGTCAAAACTTCTTTTAGCGCGCCAAAGACAGATTTTTCGTGGGCTGTCAATTTAATTCTAGCGTCACGCTCGGGAATGATAAGAAATATTCGGGTAAACTCGTGACCATAGCCAATGGCCATCTAGAAATGCCTCAGCCTTTTCCATTGGCCATTTAAAAATGTGTCAGCATTTCTAGATGGTCATGCTCATAGCCACGCCCTCTGGTTTCACACGCGTAGTTTCCAAAGTAAAAATCAAATTCTGAGTTATAAGTTACCACTTCTATCGGCAGTGCCTATGACTGCCAATATTTTTCTTTCATGAATTCCGATTAGTACGTTTATTAATTTCCTTTAAAATGTACCTTGATGCAAATTTAGCGCTACTTTAATTTAATGCATTTGGGCGGACACTTTTTCATGTACACATGAAACTCCTAACCTCAATCGGTCAACTCTCCATATTTTCACGTCATATTGTTATTGTTAAAATCATGGCCCATGGCTAAATAAACTTAAGTTTAAAACTTATAAAATTGAATACAAGTGAAAAACCGAAATACCATAATAATAAGTGATTCTAGCGACCATGAAGTTTATTTAACGCCAACAGAATCGACTGAAACTAAAAATGCGCAAAGCGTTTAGTAATTTCCTCGCTAGGGGGGGATGAAAAATTACGTGTTACACTCGAGTGCAAAGATTTTTCACCTTGTGCCCTTTTGATTCCCTTGCTACGCTCAGGATTCTAATTTTTGAATCCCTCGCTACGCTCGTGATTCAACTTTAGAATCCTTCGCTTGCTCGGTCATCAAAATTGAGCACGCGGTTAAAAAGCCACTTTGCACTCTTGTATAACAAATAACTATTGAATGCAATCAATCCCACCACCATTTTATTAAATAACAAAATGTGTATTGATAAAAATAAAAGGTTGACTCAAAATTTCAAACAACATGGTACCTATCTCGTAAGTTATATTATATTTTAAAATTCCCACAGAAGATCCAAATACGTCCTTATCATTCACTTAGAATTAAAGTAAGTAAGTTCTTTTGAGAAAAAAAAATGTTGTGTTCCCCGACAATCTTTAATTTATATCAAGCTATATTTATATCTAGCTGACCCCGCAAACGTTGTTTTGCCTTAGTGAGCAACCCTTGTCACTTAGGGGTATGAAAAATAGCTAGTAGCCGATTCTCATACCTACAGAATATGCATATAAAATTTAGTTAAAATCAGTAAAGCCGTTTCGGAGGAGTAAGGAAACAAACACTGTGACACGAGAATTTTATATATATGATAAATTTTGGTATTTAATAAAATAGTGAGTTTAAATATTATTTTTTTTTGTTTCAGAGCATATTTTTATAGAAAGCTTGTTGTTAAATATATTTATAAATTAATGTTTTACGTATATAATTTCCCACATAGATTTCCCTAATATAAAGTTTTTTTTTCAGGCATTTTTTTCATGTTTTATACTTTTTTTAATGGTCATAACGTTTTTTTTATTTTTTAGATATTTGAATAATTTATTATTATTTTAGATTAACCCGCGTTAATTTAGGTTGACCCAAACGTTTTGGGAAAAATAATTTTATGTTATTTATTAAATTGTTTTCATGCCTATATCATTGCCATTGTCCTTTCACCCTCGGTGATGTAAACATCTACTTGAGTTTTTTAAAATATTTAAAATGTTTTGAATTAACAAAAGAAGTGTAAATAGTGAAATTATACAAATAAGTGGTCTACTTACTTACGTGAGTGTACCTAGTGTGATTTACGAATGAAATACACAGTTACTGCCAGTAATAGTGAAGAAAATACGAAAGCCACAGACAAGTTGGAATTAACAACAATAACGTAAATAATATATCACAGCACTTATCACCAGATCGAAACCACTCACAGACACATTTTCACAAGAAATCACATAAATAATAACATTAAACGAAATTTTATCTCAATAAATACAGAGAACAACCTAACAGTACAATTTACATGAATCATTGCAACTGACATTTTGTACATAATAGTAATTAATAACCAAAAATAGAGGGTGATTTTAAAAAATATAATATTATTGTGACACTCAAGTAATAGAATACAATTTTCGACACTATACAAGTAAGAACCTGTGGCATGGAAATAATATTAATGCAATCAAGATTATGATTACTTAACGTGTTTTTATTATGTCATTAAACAACCTACACCCAAACTTCTACATCAGACTAATATTTGAAGTGTGAGAGTTTGCATGCATGAGATAGATTATAGTCTGGAGTTAAAAATATGCTAAATAGCTCTAAAATGCAATGGGAGAGCGACTATTCAATTTTTATTAGTTGGTACACTCTGTAGCTGTTCTGTTTATGGCTTGGTCGACGATTACAAGTAGCCTACTAGTATGTGCTAATCCAGACTATAGCCTGTCTACGGTCAAAATGTTTTCATGATTCATTCAATCGATGTGTCCATTCATTAATAATAACAAAAACTTTATTTGAGCAAAAACCAGATGGCAAGTACAATAGTAATGTTGTTCAAGGAACCCTGGATTTCACACTAGGTGAAGTCCTGTGTCGTGAAAATCCAGTGCCTTCCTTGGTGGTAATTTTACACATGTTCACTGATTAACTTAAACAATAAGTAGAAAGAAAAGGAAAAATGTACCTTCCTAATTGTACAAAAAAATCATATTTAAAAATAAAATAACATAGGACCTTATGAAGATAGCCTTTGCCTACCTACCAATAATTAAAGTAGTATTAACAACTCTTTTTGTACTTCCCCTATCTATCATCTGCATTAACATGGTATCAGGAAGCTGATCTCAAGATGAAGTCGGAAGATGGTCATAGACAGATTGATTTCACTTACTTTCGCCGAACGTTCCACTCCGCTGCTTCAGCGCCTCCCTGACGCTGCACCGCTCCACTGCTCCGTCGCCGCTACGACGCTACGCCGCCCTAACTCAGCATCGCTCCGACGTTGCGCCGCCTTAACTCTGCATCGCTTCGACGCTACGCCGTCGCCCGAAATTAGCATGTCGGTGAGGTAACCCTATAACATTTATTTCCAAATAGTGCTCAGCTGTTTCAAAGAGCTTTATACTTCAGAAATATGTTTATGTTTTTACCCATTAATAAATGACAATAAATTATTTTCATCAAAAAAACAAAAACCTACCAACTTTAGTGTAAAGAATTACTAATGTTCAACGAAACGAAGTAAATAATTACAAAATTGCCAGTCATAGGAACTGCCGATAGAAATGAAAACTTATAACTCAGAATCTGGTAGCTTACTTTGGAAACTACGCGGGTGAAACCGGAGGGCGTGGCCATGGCCATCTAAAAATGCGTCAGCCAATGGGAAGGGCGAACGCATTTCTAGGTTTTTATCTATGGTACTTTAATTTCTTGGTACATTCCCGAGCGTGACGCTAGAATTCAATTCACAGCCCACGAAATATCCGTTGTGGCGTGCCAAAAGAAGTTTTTACTTCAATAAATCCTTGTAATGACAATAAAGTAATACATCGCATCTCGTGCACACAAACACAAACCACATACACAGACACACAGTGGCGCCGTATACCCACACACCACACTCATACTATACAAAAGGTTGCAGTGATATCGGTTCTTAACACGCTTTTATTAGTTTTACTTGTAACTATGTATGTAAGAAAATCTTGGAATCTTAATATAACCTACTTTCCGTTCTTCTTTAGTAGATGCAAATTCTAATAAAATTTTGCACACGCTCTGAGTTCTGACGGCAAAACACGACTAGCTAAGAAACGTCATTACAAATCCAATATGGCGGCTTCCCCAAGATGGCAAACTGGCTGTTTGAAATCCACCTCCATGATATGGGTATGAAGTGAAAGGGTTTGCGGCCAGAAATGCGTAAAAAATAGTTAAGTGACTTAAATCCAATATGGCCAACGTCCAAGATGGTGGACAGGCTATTTGAAATGCACCCCAATGATTTGGCATCAAATAAAAGGGTTTGTTGTCAGAAATACGAAAAAAATTGTCACGTGACTTCAATCCAACATGGCGGACATCCAAGATGGCGAATTGGCTATTAGAAATGCACCTTTATGATACGGGTATTAAATGAAAGGGTTTGCTGAAAGGGATACAAAAAAAAATCACGGAACCTAATTCCAACATGGCGGCCGTTCCAAGTTGGCGGATTGGCTATTTGAAATGCAAAAGCGTGTTTTTGAACTATTATAATAATGATTATTTTTATACATTTCGTATAGTACCTGATCACTCGGATGTTATTTTAGTCTGAAGTGCAAAGAGGCGCTGTTCCTAATACTATAGATTAGCTGTCTGGTCATCCATGGCTTAGTCATTGTTGACAAAGTTTTAGTTGTAGCACACGTTGTTTTGTTTTCTGCAAGGCAAATATTATTTGTATGAACTCAGTCGCTAGGTTTCAATCAGATTCAAATTATCCAAGTAAAGATGTTCTAGGCTGGAAATAACATAGGGGTAAATTATTAGCTAATATTTTAATTTGGTCTTGGTATAAGTCTTAGTGTTAGCTCTGTTAATACTTGTAAGTACTGTGTCGTTGTCCGTGACTCCTGAGTTGCAAACTAAAATACGAGTACAATTTGTTTTTTTAAATTTCTTTTGAACTGTTTCTTTTCTCGGTAGGAAATAGAGTCAGCGAAATCTACGTGTGCCATCATTCATAGATTATTATCAGCCACATACAAATACTAGCACACGCAAGACTCGCCCTTACTCCAGCGACATCTTCTTTCTTGTTGTTCTTCTTGGTTGCTTCTTCTCGATTCCACAAAGATTTCAAATTTTATGTTTTTTCTTCGTGTTTTCTTGGTAAGAGAAAGAGTCGGGGAGATCCAAGTGTGTGCCAATGCATGAATTTAAGCGACAATGCATATACGAGCACACAAAAGGCTCGCTCTTACTCTAGCGATATCTTCTTTATTGCTTGTATCTTCTGTCTTAGTTTTTGTTCACTATTTATTTTCTGATAATTTAATCGTTATTATTAGCTTTTATTTAATTGGCCCTGCTAGTATGTAAGTGTGATACAAATCTTTCGAGTTAAATTAAATGCACTTACTGTGGTTAGATAAGGATAAAATTTGGTATACTTCGTCACTTTGGTGACAATGCAATAATATGGTACCAGGAAGCTGATCTCAAGATGAAGTCGGAAGATGGTCATAGGAACTTTTAAGGTGAACGCGATAAACGCATCGAATTTCGACTCGTTTCAATAGTCTCGACAAGCACTTTTGTGCTACATGACAGCCAGGGTCTCAAGATGGCTTATGAAGCTTGCCCTAGGAACTCCTAAACTAAAAAAGATAGGACTATCGAGTGAGGACACGTTTGAGTAGTCTTGACAAGTACTCAAGTATTACATGATATCCAGGATCTAAAAATGAAGTCCCAAGAACTCTCTTGGAGTTACGGAGTTTTGTAGAGATCGGTGAGATGGGCGTCGATAGCATTGGTCTACAACCTGTCTAGGAGAAGAAAATTTCAAAAATCATACCCGGTTTCAAATAAAATAAACAATAAATAAAACATAAATTTGAAAAAAAAACATCTTTTATTTAAAAATGCTCTAAAACGGAGAAGCTAAATTCAAAATTTAGCTTCTCCGTTTTAGCTTTTGAGCTGAAGACGATGCAGCCGTGTGGTTTGCACGATGGGTGCCCAACAAACAAATACGTCGTATAAGTCTTGAATTGTACGACCTAAAGTTGGATAGCAGTCTTTCAATGGTAATGAGATGACTACCAGGTCCTATAGATGTTTTTAATGCAACTAATTAGTCGTGCGATAAATATTTCATAGTAAACTGGGGGCTTAGCCAAGTTACAAGTGATTTCTGTCTATTTTCTAGCTACAATCGTTAACGCCTAAGCGTTAGCGATCTTAGAAAGCGACAACGAGGTAGCCAAGTCAACACGAATAAGACGAACGCTCATTCTACAATGACGAACGAAAAAACCTGGACTTTAGTCTATGGTGAGCGTTCTCGAAAACGTCACTGCTGTCATCACGTTCACTTTGCGCGCGCGCATCAAAAGTAAACAAACACTAAATTAAGTAAAATATTAGTTTTGATAGCTATCGGTGGATTTATAAGCTAATTAGTGGCCATTACTTAACACTACCTATTTGAAATTGTGCAAATCTGAAATACTGTGTTAATATTTTAAAATGTCTAGTTTATAATGGATACTAGAAATAGAACTAACTCGGAACAGTATTGGGCTTTATTGGACTTTATGGAAAGGTAAGTTACACGTTAATTATCTTAGTAAAATTAGTCCTAGGTATCTTAAAATCTAAATAATTTTGTGATAATGAACTCCTTTCTTACTAAGAAATTTGAAACATAAACAATTACGTGTTAAGCGACAAAAACTAGGCCCTTCAGAAACATACCACTTATATTTCGACCCTTTTACAAGTGCATCTCTCATTGGTGCATTTTTAGTTTATTGTTGCTTTAAAATATTGATTTTATACTAATACTAGCTGACCCCGCAAACGTTGTTTTGCCTTAGTGAACAACCCTTGTCACTTAGGGGTATGAAAAATTGCTAGTAGCCGATTCTCATACCTACAGAATATGCATATAAAATTTGGTTAAAATCAGTAAAGCCGTTTCGGAGGAGTAAGGAAACAAACACTGTGACACGAGAATTTTATATATAAGATTTCAGTCATGGCGATTTATCAAGGCCCCAATCATGACCACAAGGCAGAATTAAACAGGATCTGTTATGGCAGGAATTAACAGAATTAGGCCTACTCAACTTTACTGGTGGAGGGGGTACCTAGTCAAATCAACGTAGAAATGGAAAAAAGTAAGTTGCACAATTATGTTTCCATGTCATAATATCACCTAAGTATGGTGATCACAAAATTAATTTTAAACATAGTGAGAATATTACTAAGTGAAACCCGTTTAAGTGGGCCCCATATATCTGAGGAGACTCTGCAATTGCTGATGCTGTTAGTTGAAAACAAGTCTTTGAAATTGTTTAGACATTTTTAATGTTTACCACTATAATCATTTTTAAAGGAGAAAATAAATGTTTGGGATGAAACATATCATAATCAGATAATTTATCAACATCTATTTTTATTTGATTACATTTAAAGTATCTAATGGTTTTTTTATATAAATACTCATAGGTATGGGTGACCACCACCAAAGACACAACAAAGGTTGTGACATTGCGCCCTGAGATTCGTGGCACTGGTGGTGGTCCAAGCAGCGACAAGCCCTCTCAGATTAAGAGCAAAGGCTGTTGGTAACAATGGGTTTGTCTGCTGTTGTTGGTTTAGCTGGCATCGAAGAGAGAGAATTTGATGTTAGTATGTAATGTGCTTGGGATCTTTGCTTATATTAAAATAATAAGTATTCATAACTTAATGGTCTAAATTGGTATTTTCAGGACCAACCATCACCTTTCCAAAAAACCATTGAAAGGACTCAGGACCCGCAGCTTCGTCGACCGCGTCTTCGCCGCGACGCCGCGCACTGTCCGCTCAAGGCATATGGATACAAACTCCTTTTGAGTGTTCCACTAGTGAGTTTGTTAACGTTGAACCAACGGTTAAAATTGGAGGAGGATCGGGAAAGAAATTTACACCAGAGGGAAACAGAAAAGCTTCGGTTAGAATGTAGAAGACTTGATATAGAGGAAAATCGCAATAACATTTTGGCTGATATTGCTACAGCTTTCTATCTAGCTGTCGGTTAACATGAATAATGTAACACATCCCTCAACTACAATTATTCTGTTTAGGTAGTAGGTGATCATTATTGATTCTAATATCAATAATGATCACCTACTATGAACAGAATGTTGTATTTTTGTCATAACAATCCTTACATAAATAAATAAATAAATATTGGTGGACAATTCACACACAACACCATCTGACCCCAAACTAAGCAAAGCTTGTATGATGGCGGCCATGTAACAATTTGATTTTGTTTTACAATTATAACTTGTAATATAATTTCACTACATAGTATAAAACAAAGTCGCTTCCCACTGTCTATCCCTATGTAGGTATTCTATATCTAAAACTATGCAATGGATTTTAATTGACCTTTTTTAATACATAGTGATTAAAGAGGAAGGTTTATATATATAATAGATCTCATGAAGCCGGGGCGGGTCGCTAGTGATAAATATAAAGTAAATTGTTAAAATACCCCAAGTCTTATGTACCATGGGCAAGAAGATTGTTTTTTTATTTGATTTATACTGTTTTTGTGTTAAGAAATAGTGAAAAAAATAAACAATGTTCTAAGTTACACAGCATTTTATTGATTTAATAGTATAAATAAATGCCTATGCTAAACGCTAGCCCGCTAGCCCCTCAATGCTAGCCCAAATGTTCTAATCATAAATGCAAAAAATAAAATAACCACCTTTACAACTTGAAATTATGGCTTTATAGTATTGTAGTCTAAGATCCCGCTGTAGAACTTAGAGATCTTATACTCAATTTAATAATATGTCATCAAATGGGTTGTCTAAAAAAAATTAATCCAGTTATGATTAACAATTTTTAAACATTTCATTTCGAACTATTGTATTTTTGAAAAAAACTGCACACAGTGTAGACAAAATAATAAGTTGTATAGTACAGTTTTTTCAAACATGCAATAATTTTAAGTGATATGTTTTAAAAAACGTTTTGATTGTTAATTAATCATATTCTGGACTGAAATTTTTAGACAACCCATTTGCAATTATATTTGTTGACATATTAAATTGAATATAAAATACTTTTCATCCAATAACCAGCTTGGTGATGGTGATTGTATAGCGGGATCTCTTACTATCACTATTTCTGGGATTCATTGAATCCTACTTACTAAGCTATTCAACATAGCTCTGCCTTGGATTAACTCAGACTGACTATTTGCACTAGATAGGGGAATAGCCACACTCACACTATCATCCACAGTGAGTGCAGGTAGTGGTGATGGTAACCCAGCTTTTAATGCCATGTTGTGCAATCCACAACATGCCATAATTATTTTGCTAGCACCATATGGTTGATAGTGGAGTACCCTATCTTTGAGCAAACATCTCCACCGAGCTTTAAATAATCCAAAGCAGTGCTCTATTGAGATGCGGGCTTGCACATGCCTCTGGGTATATACTTCCTCCCTTGACCCTTGAACAGCATTAAGGATTGGTGTCATAAGCCAAGGGCGTTGTGGATATCCAGAATCACCTGAAAAATTAATAATTGACTTTTATAGACAATATTAACAGTAACAACAAATATACTTTGAAAGGAAAAATTAACAATAAATACTCGCCTAACAGCCATACTTGTTCATTATTTTGGTGCAGTTCACGCATATATGATTCAACTCTACTCGATGACCATTATTGTGAATCATGGGTAGCTCCGCCAAACTTTGCATTCACATTTGTAATGCGAAGTTCACTGTCACAAATCTGCAATGGAATAATAGTTATTACTCTAATGTTTCAAAGTTATTTTAGTTACTTTGCCTTTAAAAAAACTACTTTACCATTTGAACATTTAATGAGTGATAACCTTTCCTATTAAAATATAAATGCTCTTCTACATTAGGTTTAACTATAGCTACATGGGTACAATCTATGCAGCCAATAACACCTGGCAAACGAAATTTTCTTTGGAATCTGTAACAATAAATATTACACAAGATTGAAATTACATAGTTATCGTTGGAAGCACTACTTTAAATGGATAATATGTCATTTTTATATTAAAACTCTAAGACTAGGTATTACTTACTTTTGTTTGATGATGCCTCTATCATGCCTAGTTTTAGGAAATGTTACCCATTTTTCTATGATAGCACTGTGGTTTAAAGCCTCTACAACTTGTTTGATAATACGGCTAACTGTCCTCTGTGGAAAATGATGACTGACTCCAACAATTCTCTGGTAAAAACCAGTGGCCAGAAAGCTGAGAGCACACAACACCTGTAACAGATATACCTAGGTCAATATTTGAATTGCTGAGAGCAAGCTCAACAAAATTTTAACTGTGAACTAATAATATTATCATTACATACCTTAAACTCTACGGATATCTCAACAGTTCCTTTTAATGATGTTTGTCGTCGTAGGTCCTCACAAAGGTCTTGGAAAGTCGCTTTATCCAACCGAAAACGCTTGATAATAAAAAAATATAATTTAAAAACTCAAAAACCCGACTGCGTAAAAAGTGAACCAAACTACGTACTCGCATACTAAAAAAAACTGAAAAGAATAAAACAAGCATTTAGATTTCTGGTGGTCTAGAATTCTATAATATGTTATTGTATTAATACTATTGAAATATATACAATATTTTCTAATAAAAGAACATTACAACTGAAGAGTCGGGATCCATTATTATTCGACATACGAGAACAATGTAATTGTTCAATGGATCCCGACTGTTCAGTTGTAATGTTCTTTTATTAGAAAATATTGTATATATTTCAATAGTATTAATACAATAACATATTATAGAATTCTAGACCACCAGAAATCTAAATGCTTGTTTTATTCTTTTCAGTTTTTTTAGTATGCGAGTACGTAGTTTGGTTCACTTTTTACGCAGTCGGGTTTTTGAGTTTTTAAATTATATTTTTTTATTTTATACTTTTTAGTTATGAAAAATGTTGTGAATGTTAATATGCTCAACATAATAATATGCATCTTTTGGTTGTTGACCAAATGTCTTCGTTTCTACTGATATAATATGTAGGATTTTACATGTTATTCATATTTATAGTATAGGTTTTCGATTGCCGTTGAGTACCTACTAAATCGTTTGAAGTTGGAGATGGGCGACCGAGGCGGAGCAATCCGAGAGTGTTCCGTGTTCCCACTATCAGCGGCAGAGTTGAAACCCCATGGAGGTTTATTAGTAGATAGGGGCACCATATCCATACATGATATAGAGTGCAACATAACCCGGCTGTGTCTCCTGGGCGGGGTAGTAGGGTATGCGTAAATACATTTCCTGCACGTACGAAAAAAAGGTAGTCCAATATACCTACTAGCATAGATCGTAGAACCCAAGATGGGCCCCATCCCCCATCCCAAACTTCACGGCGCACGCAATCATGTCAACGTTGGGAAGAGTGAGCTTACTCTTTCCGTTCTAGTCGGTTGCAGGACGCGGTGGACGTCGGACGTTTTTACCTATCATTATTCGGTGTCAACAACCAAAATAAGTAGAACCACAGCAAATCTCGCCGCTAGCGATTATAGGGGTCAAGTAGATTGGTTGTTTGTAAACCACTTACGATACATACAGAGACGCAGTTTGTTACCAATTTCAAGGTGCTCAGGGCACATCTATTGATTTATATCGATGCCTACTAGATACATTAGTATATAATGTCCATCCACATTCACACGTACAGTTAGTTATACGAAGTTTTCTGCTACCTAAAAACCTATAAATGTGAGAATGGTTGTTACTCAACTTTAAATCGATATACATCCTAAACGGTCAGTCAAATCGTAAAACATTGAGAGAAAGCTAAACATTATTTTTAAATACCTATTCAACGATACCCCTCTTGACATATTTTGGTGATTTTCATTTTTTTAATTTGGACAATATGGCGTCCTGAATCCGCCATATTGGACTTACACTAATGTCATGTCTTTAGTGTCACTCGCCAGATTAAGAGGAATCGATTGACGTGTGAATCATAAAAATCGGCCCAGGCGTTTGGTCTGTATAGTGCTTCAAAGGAACATACAAACATACATACATACATAGACTGTTAAACACATTACCACTCCTTTGCGTCGCGCAGTCGGGTAAAAAGGATTTCCGACATTTCATCTATTATTTCCACATAATCTCGATATATTCCTCTAGTTCGACGTGTAATCAACACTTCTTCGTTATAGGCACGCCATAACATATTTAGCGTGTGCATTTTTAATTAAAAATGAGCAGAAATAACACAGAAAAAATAAAGAATAACACTACAATCGTCATTAACACGGCTCACAACAAACTTATCAAACAGCTGACACCAACGACGCCATATTTATTTTGTCGCTTTCTACAGGGTCTAAGCGATCGCCTGAGTTGGCGTTAACGAACTACACTATCGTTACGTTTGCGCCTGTCAAATTGCCACTTGGCTAGCGTTTTGTATTGGAAGTTAGCGTTCGTCATTGTAGAAACGATTGCGCCTAGTCTATCGCAAATACCAATAGATAATTTTGTCTCTTGGCTACGATTTTTTCTCTGTCTATTCTCTGACCACGTGATTTATCGTTGTTAGCTGTCATTCCCATACATTTACATAGTTTTCTACTAGCGTTTACGATTGTAGAATGGCATCTTGGCTAAGCCCCCTGGTATTAGCAACGTTGGGGAGACTAAACGATACGACGTTATATTAAAGTCTTAGCTAAAACGTTTGTACGACAACGCAATAGTCATACTACCGTTATAGTCCAATAAACGTTTTGAACACATCAAATTATGTTTTTAGAAAACCTTTATACAACGTGGATGTTATATAGACGTTTTCATAGTGCCGTTTATATAACAATCAGTACCTTGTTCTACAGCGGTCAATTAAATACTCTTAAATGACTGGGTTGTTTATTGACGACTCAAATATAACCTTTATATTACATGATGTCCGTTTAAAGTCCTGTCCTGATTTTAATCAAACTTGCAGTCGCATTTAAGTCAGGTTTTGACTTTATAATGATTAGACGGCCATATTTACGGAAGTTTGATGAATTTTTCCTACGAAAAACCGCACTGCACTATGAAGTGTTCTTTCCTGAAATAGATTTACAAATAATAAATTTTGGTGAATATTGACAATACGAAAAGGGTTTTAATGTTTTTGAGGAACTCTAATAGCTAGCTGTCATGGCGACCATCATCATCATTATCAGGTCGTACAGAGGTAAGTGTGCGACAAAAGCAACTATTTTTGTTAATGAAAATATGATTATAACACAAAATTACGAGGGGGCATGAAAATCTGAATAGTATTCACATAGGTATATTATCATAAAACAACAGTTCCCAGTCAAACTAAATAGCATGAGAGACAGATAAAGTAAGCAAGATATGAAAATTAAATAACACTCACCTTATTATTTCCCAGTAATTTGCAGTAAGTTGTAGGATGTTTTTATTTTAAACTAAATTAAATCTTCGAACGAAAAGTTAGGATGCGACTACTGCGCGACGAAAGTGGTTATCACATAACATTTGTACGACTGTTGAATGACGTTAACAAAGTTGGCTCGAGCTTTCTGTATGACCATTATACGACCATTTAGATCGTATAACTGGGGCCATTTTCGCGTTTAGTAAACGTTATTATAACGTTAGTATGACTTTATTATAGCGATGTATGGTATTCAGATAACGTTTACTTAACCTTTATACGACGTTAAATTGTTACTTGGGTGAACACCAGCGCAACTGACTCCGCCACGCTCTCTACCCGTACCGGCCTTGACGAGATTACCACCGTTAGATGGCGAACGCCGTGGGGCTGCAGGGAAAGAGGATTGTCGGTGCTGTGGTGCGCTGCTTTAAATGCCCTCGATGATTCCTCCACGTACAAAAAAGGCGAGTTTGGAAAAAAAATTAATTTAAATTAATTTCAATTTTATTTCATAATCATAATCTTGATTGCGATTGAACCCACCATTTTACTAAATAACAAAATTTATTTTAATATAAATAAAAGCCTGTCGGGTGAACACAACAAATAAATGTTCGTTTCTTATAAACAAACTTACTTTAATTTATTAATAATAATAAAAAAAATCTTTTGCAGGAATTATACATCATTTAGTAGATAGGTACAATGTTGTTTAAAATCTCGCAACAAGATTTTATTTATATCAACATAAATTTTGTAATTTAATAAAATGGTGGGTTTCAAATTTCTTTTTTTTCGTTTCAGAGGATATTTATAGAAAAGCTTGTTGTTAAAAATATTTACAAGTTAATTTTACCTATATCATTTTTCACATAGATTTTCGTAATAAATTTAAAATTAAAGCATTTTTTTCATATTTTATACTTTTTTATAGGTCATGGTGGTTTTTTAATTTTTAGACATTTGTATAATTTAATATTATTTTAGATTAACCCGCGTTTATTTAGATTGACCCATATGTTTTGGGAAAAATGATTTTATTTTATTTATTAAATGGTTTTCATGCCTATGTGTGACATCATCTTTCACCCTCGGTGATGTAAACATCTACTTGAGTTTATTAAAATATTTAAAATGTTTTGAATTAACAAAAGAAGTGTAAATAGTGAAATTATACAAATAAGTGGTTTACTTACGCGAGTGTAGTGTGATTTACGAATGAAATACACAGTTACTGCCAATAATAGTGAAGATGATACGAAAGCCACAGACAAATTGGAATTAACAACAATAAGGTAAATATCACAGCACTTATCACCAGATCGAAACTATTCACAGACACATTTTCACAAGAAATCACATAAATAATAACATTAAACGAATCATTTTATCTCAATAAATACAGTTAACAACCTAACGGTACAATTTACAGTAATCATTTTAACTGACATTATAGGATTTAACTAATAACCAAAAATTGAGGGTGATTTTAGAAAATATAATATTATTGTGACACTCAAGTAATGGAATACAATTTTCTACACTATAAAAGTAAGAACCTGTGGCATGGAAATAATATTAACGACCTTGAGCGAGTGAGGGTGCACTGCCACAACACCGGTACTCCTCTTCTCCTACAGCCCCACCGCGTTCGCCATCTAACGGTGGTAACATCGTCAATGCCGGCACGCGTTAAGGGCCAGACTACCTACCCTCGGAGATAACTTTTAGAAAACGCTTTTATGCATACCTTTCTGCCTGGGAGAGACGGTGGGTGTAAGTAGGGCTCGACGCCACGCACGAACATGTCGCCCCTACTGACTAAAACCTCCACAGGTTTCTCCAACCGCGTCTTGGCGGCAGAGTCAGGATGCAATAATCAGAATGCTCGCGGAAATCTCATCTAAAATACAGTTTTACTTGGCTGAAAATAATATCAGTCGAATAACCTTCCTAAGTCTTCCAGTCTCTTACTCTGAACAACTAGATTAACCATCACACAACAAGATGCCACGGAGGCAAGTTGTTGTGTGGTACTCAAGATGCACCACGCCGAGGTGACCGTACTTCGCCCCCTCCAGGGATAAATTAACCTACCGCTAACACAACTCAGCCAGAGTTGTAGATCTAGGTGAGTATGGGTACATTTTGCAATGTCGCATTACATTTGATTTCACTTACTCTCGCCGAACGTTCCACTCCGCTGCCGCAGCGCCTCCCTGACGCTACACCGCTCCACTGCTCCGTCGCCGCTACGACGCTGCGCCGCCCTAACTCAGCATCGCTCCGACGTTGCGCCGCCCTAACTCAGCATCGCTCCGACGCTACGCCGTCGCTCGAAATTAGCATGTCGGTGAGGTAACCCTATAACATTTTTTTCCAAATAGTGCTCAGCGGTTTCAAAGAGCTTTATACTTCAGAAATATGTTTATTTATTTACCCATTAATAAATTATAATAAATTATTTTCATCAAAAAAACAAAAACCTACCAACTTTAGTAAGAAGAATTACTAATGTTCAACGAAACGAAGTAAATAATTAAATAATTGGCAGTCATAGGAACTGCCGATAGAAGTGAAAACTTATAACTCAGAATCTGGTAGCTTACTCTGGAAACTACGCGGGTGAAACCGGAGGGCGTGACCAAGGCCATCTAGAAATGCGTCAGCCAATGGGAAAAGCGGACGCATTTATAGGTGGCCAATGGTCATGGTCCCGAATTTTCCCGAAGATATCTTATCATTCCCAAGCGTGACGCTACAATTCAATTCAAAGCCCACGAAACATTTGTTGTGGCGTGCCAAAAGAAGTTTTCACTTCAATAAATCCTAGTGATGACAATAAAGTAATACAACGCATCCCGTGTACACTAACACAAACCACATACACAGACACACAGTGGCGCCGTATACCCACACACCACACTCATGCTATCCAAAAGGTTGCAGTGATATCAGTTTTTTTATACTTTTCGTATATTGCCTGATCACTCGGATGTTATTTTAGTCTGAAGTGCAAAAAGGCCCTATTCCTAATAGGTACTATAGATTAGCTGTCTGGTTATCCAAGGCGTAGTCATTGTTGACGAACTTTTAGTTATAGTTGTATACGTTAATACGTAGTATTTTTTTACTGCAAGGGCAATATTATTAATAATAAACTAAGTCACTAGGTTTTAATCAGATTCTCTATAGAATTAATTAGATAAAGAAATTATCTTAGTAAAGACTTTCTAGGCAGGTGTGTTTATTACATAGGGGCAAATTATTACTTAAGATTTTAATTCGGTCTTAGTATAAATCTTAGTCACAGATCAGAAAATAGTTACTTTCTTAGTGTTAGCTCTGTTAATACTTGTAAGTACTGTGTCGTTGTCCGTGACTCCTGAGTTGCAAACTAAATTACGAGTACAAACTGTTTTTAGGGTTCCGTAAAACGTAAAAACGGAACCCTTATAGATTCGTCATGTCTGTCTGTCTGTCTGTCTGTCTGTCCGTCCGTATGTCACAGCCACTTTTTGCCGAAACTATGAGAACTACACTGTTGAAACTTGGTAAGTAGATGTATTCTGTGAACCGCATTAAGATTTCAACAGAAAAATTAAAAAAAAAGAAAAATTAGGGTTGCCCCCCATACTGAGAACTGAAACTCAAAAATTTTTTTTTCATCAAACCTACACATGTGGGGTGTCTATCGATAGGTCTTTAAAAATGATGTTGTGGTTTCTAATATAATTTTCGTTTACACTGAATAATTTGCGCGAGAGACACTTTCAAAGTGGTAAAATGTGTGTCCCCCCCCCCTCTAACTTCTAAAGTAAGAGAATGAAAAATCTAAAAAAAATATATGATGTACATTACCATATAAACTACCAACGAAAATTAGTTTGAACTCGATCTGATGAGTAGTTTTTTTTTAGTACGTCATAAATACACTATTATTGAAACTTCGATCAAAGTTACAACGAACTACAAGAACTATGTGTACTATGTATATAATGTTACTTGCTGCAACGGAACCCTTCATGGGCGAGTCCAACTCGCACTTGGCCACTTTATTTTTAGATCGAATCATCATTTTTTATGTGTGTTCAGAAATGCTTTTATGCAACGTCTGCCATGCAGGGACACAGTTGATGTCTTAGGCCCGACATTACTAAAAGTGGAGCCCCTACCGACTTAAGCCCCATTGGTTTCACTAAAATAGCTTGTGGCAGCGCAGCGCGGTCAACTTCCGTGAGAGGTCTTCTTTTTTTTTTTACTTTTATAGTCTTCTTCTTTTCTCGGTAGGAAATAGAGTCGGGAAGAGCCGCGTGTGCCCCTACTGATAGATTATTAGCCACACTATCAATACAAGCACACGCAAGGCTCGTCCTGACTCCAGCGACATCTTCTTTCTTGTTGTTCTTCTTGTTTGCTTCTTCTGTGTTCCACAAAGATTTCGATTTATTTTTCTTCTTCTTATCTCAATAGAAAATAGAGTCTAAGAGAGCTTTGTATGCCTACATTAATAGATTATTAGCCATACTACTAATACAAGCAAACGCAAAGCTCGCCCTTTCTCCAACAACATCTTCTTCTTTATTGTTTGTATCTTCTGTCTTCGTTCTTGTTCACTATCTTCTGGTTATTTTATCGTTATTATAAGCTTCTATTCTACTTGCCCTGTTACTATGTAAGTGTGGGACAAATCTTTCGAGTTAAATTAGAAGCACTTCCTGTGGTTAGATTAGGGTGAAATTTGGTATACTTACGCAACTTCGGTGACAATGCAATAATATGGTACCAGGAAGCTGATCTCAAGATGAAGTCGGAAGGTGGTCATATAAATTTCTAAACTGAAAACGAAAAATGCATCGAATTTTCACTCCTTTGAATAATCTTGACAGGCACTTTTGTACTACCCATACGTTTTGGGTAAAGTTGAATTTTTCATTATTTATCATATTATTGTTTTTATACCTACATTTACCATGAAATTAATATTTACGTAATCAAGACTATGATTATGGAAAAAAATTGAAATCAATTTGACTTAGATATATTTCCATACTCGCATTTTTTGTACGTGGAGCAAACATCGAGGCGAGAGATCGGCGAACCACAACACCGGAACTCCTCTTCTCCTGCAGCCCCACCGCGTTCTCCATCTAACGGTGGTAACCTCGACAAGGCCGGCAAGGCTAGACTGAGTGGTGCAGTCAGTTGCGTTAGTGCCCACCCATCGCGCAAACGACACGGCTGCATCGTCTTCAGCTCGGCGGTAATACTAAGACTAACGGCCCCTCCACAAGTTTCTCTCAGCTTCACCAAGGGTGACGAGACTTGACCACCTTCCCTTGGAGATAACTTCTAGGAAACGCTTTTATGCATACCTTTCTGCCTTGAAAAGACGGTCGGCGTAAGTAGGCTCGACGCAACGCACGGATTTGTCGCCCCTACTGACTCAAATCTCCACAGATTTCTCCAACCGCGTCTTGGCGGCAGAGTCAGGATGCAATATTCAGAGTGCTTGCGGAGGAGTAGACCTAGGTAAGTATCGGTACATTTTGCAATTTTGCATTACATTTGATTACACTTACTCTCGCCGGACGTACCACTCCGCTGCTTCAGCGCCTTCCTGACGCTACACCGCTCCAATGCCGCCTTAACTCTGCATCGCTCCAATGCGACGCCGCCGCGCCTCCTAAAATTAGCATGTTGGTGAAGCGACCCTGTAACATTTTTTGCATATCAAACAGTGCTCAGCGGGTTCAAAGAACTTTTGTCTTTAGACATATGTTTTTTTATTTATGAATAATAAATTTTCTCCGAAAAAACAAAATGCTTCCAACGTTACTGAGAATCACTAGATCATCGACATTTATAATTTAGTTTGGTTGTTCATATTTCAAAAACCACTGAACCGATTTCGATACAGTTTATCATACGGGACCACCTCTAAACTCTGATCTACCAAACGAAAACAGATCAATCAAAATTGATTCACAATTGCCCGAGCTATCGCGTATCGCGTAGCATACAAAAAAAAGCATGTAAGTAACTGAATTTTTAAGTTGGTTAAAAATGCACTCCGTTTTCTTTTTAAAAGGCAAAGTTCATCGCTATCCGTAACTTGTTAACGTGGCATAGGTAAAAACGAAACTGGCCCTGTTATGTCTGCTAGATATGATTTTGTACTTATCTATTCAGATTTTTGATAGCGTTAACATGAGCTTAACGGTGTTTTTACTATGTCATTAAACAACCTACACCCAAACTTCATCAGACTAATAGATAGATAGATTAACTCTTTATTGCACTTAAAATATTCAAAGTTACAAAAACGTAATACAATAAAGTAACAATTGGCGACCTTATAGCTATAAGCGATCTCTTCCAGGCAACCGCTGGATGGAACAGGAGATAATACGAAGAATAATAAGACGGGGAAGTACAATCAATAAGTGAAAGATATGTATAAGTCTGTATATATGAAAATTAACTTTAAGTTTACTAATATATATACACTACAATACTATTAAACATACACCTACTGTACGATCAATCATCATACATTTTGTCACATCAGCATTACATAATTTCCGCCATTCTGCACATTCGCACCAAATCCATCAGTTCACGAAAAGTAGGCACGCTGCGAGTACATGCGCATTAAATATACTAGTGATAACAAGTTCTCTAGTTTTCTTTTCCTGCCTCATCAAGCAAACAACATATTTAGTGTACGGTGTCAACAAGGACTCGTATACCTACATATTAATAACTGTACATCCTAATACATAAATACGAATATAATATAAACTAATACATAAATATCAAGTTTTACTACAGGATATACTTACATAACAATACCTAATAATTATGATCACGGACAGGACTATTGTCGCCAATAAGCCTGATATCGTGCTGGTAGACCGGTCTCAGCGCCGGGCTGTGATCATCGATATCA
Organism: Ectropis crepuscularia; assembly: GCA_963693475.1. Classification (NCBI taxonomy): domain Eukaryota; kingdom Metazoa; phylum Arthropoda; class Insecta; order Lepidoptera; family Geometridae; genus Ectropis; species Ectropis crepuscularia. The sequence continues at coordinate 35,872,983 of OY856338.1, forward strand.
CCGTACCACATGACGAGAACCTCGTGAAAGCCGAGAAGGACAAGCTTAGCAAGTACCTTGACTTGGCTCATGAGGTTACCGCCATGTGGGATGTTGATTCGACGATCATAGTCCCAATAGTCGTGTCGGCAAACGGCCTTATAGCGAAAAGCCTCGATCAACATCTCAAGAGGCTTTCGCTAGACGGTTGGATCAAGGGTCAGATACAGAAGGCAGTCATCCTAGACACAGCGCGTATCGTCAGGAGGTTCCTCTCTCTGCAGCCCTAACCACCGGTAGCATGGGCCCTGCCCCGCTGCTGGCGGCACCCTAGTTTTTAAGTTTTTTATAATGTTTATTTTATATATATATATTGTAAAAAACTAAGAATTAAGAAGATAAATAAATGAGTGTATAATTATGAAATTTAAAAAAATAATTAAATTACGATTTAAATAGGAGTACCGACTTCAACTAAATTATCACGTAGACAGATAGATCTGATTTACCAGTTGTTTGAAAACTGTAACTGATGGGGCTTGTCTAGTAGCTACAGGCAAAGCGTTCCACAGCTCAACGGCCCGAAAAGCGAACGACTTGCCGTAGAAATTTTTGCAGCGTGCCAAAGGCGATTGGAGTGACAAGTTGTTCTTAGACCAGAGAGGTAGCGAGTGTGCATCGCTCAGAAGGTAACAACATCTTTCAAATAACGCAGTGATGAGGGGTTAAATAAAATATTATAGAGTAGAGATAAAATATGAGCATTCCGACGAAGGCGAATGGGGAGTCACTTGAGCTGGATACGGAACTGAGAACTAATATTTGAAGTGTGAAAGTTTGCATGCATGAGATAGATTATAGTCTGGAATTTAAAATATGCTAAATATCTCTAAAATTCAATGGGGGGCGATTATTTAATTTTTATTAGTTGGTACACTATGTAGCTGTTCTGTTTATGGCTTGGTCGACGATTACAAGTAGCCTAGTAGTATGTGCTAATCCAGACTATAGCCTGTCTACGGTCAAAATGTTTTCATGATTCATTCAGTCGGTGTGTCCATTCATTAATAATAATAAAATCTTTATTTGAGCAAAAACCATATGGTAACTACAATAGTAATGTTGTTCAAGGAACCCTGGATTTTACACTAGCTGAAGTCCTGTGTCGTGAAAATCCAGTGCCTTCCTTGGTGGTAATTTTACACAAATGTTCACTGATTAACTATAACAATGAGAAGAAAGAAAAGGAAAAATGTACCTACCTAAATATTAAAAAAAATCATGTATTAAAAAAAAATAAGATAGAACCTTATGACCTCATGGAGAGAGTCTTTGCCTACCAATAACCAATAATAAAAGTAGTAATAACCACTTTTTTTGTACTTTCACTCCTCCCCGTTCTCAAATATCTCTTTCTATCCTATGGTTGCCTAGATGAGATCGCTTTTACTGATAAGGTCCATCTATAAGATCAATTGCTACTTTATTTGGTTTTGGTATAATTAACTTTTGTTTTATTTTTAAATAAAGAGTAGTAGCTTCTAAGTAGTTCTCGGTAGGAAATAGAGATAGGTAGAGCGACGTGTGCCTAAATCAATAGATTATCAGACACACTACTACAAGCTTACGAAAAGCTCGCCCTTACTCCAGCGACATCTTCTTTCTTGTTGTTCTTCTTGGTTGCTTTTTCTGTGTTCCACAAAAATTTCAATTTCATTTTTATATTGTTGATAATTTAGAGTCGGGGAGACCCAAATGTGCTCGAATGCAAGACTATTAGCAACATTGCAATTAAAAGCACACACAAGTCTCGCCGTTACTCTAACGACATCTTCATTGTTCGTATCTTCAGTCTTCTTTCTGTTTTTGTTTTTTTTTTCGTCTTTTCTCGGTAAGAGAAAGAGTTGGGGAGAGAGCCAAGTGTGTCCATATCCATGAATTTAAGCGACAAGGCAAATAAGAGCACACAAAGGCTCGCTCTTACTCTAGCGATATCTTCTTTATTGCTTGTATTTTCTGACTTCGTTTTTCTTCACTATTTATTTTCTGATTATTTCATCGTTATAATAAGCTTTTATTTAATTTGCCCTGCTATTATGTAAGTATGGGACAAATCTTTCGAGTTAAATTAGATGCACTTACTGTGGTTAGATAAGGATGAAATTTGGTATACCTCGTCACTTTGGTGACAATGCAATAATATGATACCAGGAAGCTGATCTCAAGATGAAGTCGGAAGTTGGTCATATGAACTCTTAAGGTTAACGCGACAAATGCATCGAATTTCGACTCGTTTCAATAGTAAATAGTCTCGACAGGCTTTTTTGTGCTACATGACAGCCAGGGTCTCAAGATGGCGTATGAAGCTGGCCCTAGAAACTCCTAAACTAAAGAAAATAAAACTGTCGAGTTGGGGCTCGTTTGAATAGTCCTGGCAAACATTCTTGTGTTACGTGATATCCAGGATCTCAAAAGGAAGTCCCAAGAACTCTTATGGAGTTTTGTAGAGATCGGCAAGATGGGCGTCGATAGCATTTTCTTCAACCTGTCTAGGAGAAGAAAAACTCTAAAGTATGTATAGATTAAAATAACAATTAAAAAGTTAGAAAATGAAACATTAATAAAACAAGCATTTCTTCAAATAATATGGTCTAAAACGAAGAAAATAAATTTGGAATGCAATCAATCCCACCATTTCATTAAATAACAAAATTTATATTGATAAAAACAAAAGGTTGTTTCCAAATTTCAAACAACTTGGTACCTATATACTAAGTTATATTATTTTTTTTAATTTCCACAGAAGATCCAAAGACGTCCTTATCATTCGCTTAGAATTGAAGTAAGATTGTTCTTTTGAGAAAAAAAAAGTGTTGTGAGTGTGTTGAGTTGTTGAGATAGATGACGGATGGCGGATTTGAGCGCGGTGTGTGTACCGAATCGGAGTCGAAGCTCATCCCTATGAGCTTCGACTCCGACTCCGATAAGTCGGAACTTCCGATTATTATTACCCCTTCGGTTCCGACTTCGGCTCCTAAACTTTTAAAACGGAGGTTATAATCAGAGGTAAGGTGTATAAATTTTGGAGATAATCCCTTGTTGTAGTGGATATTAAATGGAAATACAAAATCCTAACTTGTCAATGTTTCAATGTTGTACTGTAATGTTGTTGTACGTCAATGTTTATCGTGTCCACATGTTTGGCAAAAAAAACGGCAAAAACTTATTTTATTCTATAGGAGCCCCCTTAGTTAGTTAGTTAGTTTGACGGGGCTGTTTCCGCACTTAGCCTCTCAAATTGGGCCATTGTGCGTGGCTCATACTTTCCCCTTAATCATTAATTATTTAAAGAGAACTTAAAACGAAATATTCTGTGAACAGTTAAAGCGTCTACCTGTTACCATTATTAGTATCGAGCAAGAAACGCTAAAAAACTCAAGTTAAATATTTATTTTATGTTGTTTTTAGTATCTGTTGTTGTAGCGGCAATATAAATACATCATCTGTGAAATTACAACTGCCTGGCTATCACCGTTCTTGAGATACAGTCTGGTGACAGATGGACGGGCGACCGGACGGACAGCGAAGTCGCAGTAATAGGGTCCCGTTTTTACCATGTACATATATTATATGGCATATGGGAGGCGGTTTTTTGAATATTAACAAAAATTTTATGACAAGATGTTCAAGCCCAGACGGAAGCGTGCTGGTGGCAGTACCACGCTGAATGGCAATGTTTATGCGTTGGGCCAAATAAACGCCAGCACTTTGGTCACGCGTTGCGTCGGCCAAGCGCTTGGAAATACTTTTGAAGATTAGGTGAGCTCCCAGCCCCCACAGGCACGATGTCTCAACCCCAAAATACTTAAATATAAAACCACTACCAAGGGTTGCATATTTCCGCCGTTTGAGATGCTCAGCTGAATTAGCCGCTGCACTGCGTCTTATTTGCAATTCTCAATGCTTGTCAGTGGGCGATTGACAACAATCATTGACGAGCTGTAATTTTGACCGACTCAATGGCTTCGCTCAAAGCCTTGGAAAATCGAAGCAGTATCGAAAATCCCTTTGGTATCGGACATTCAACATCGTACTCGGTTATGCCGTCGTGAGGGTGCTCTAGACTTCTGCTGGGTGCGAAGTCATGTGGGTATTAAGGGGAATGAAGCCGCCGACAAAGCAGCCAATGAAGCATGTGCTTTAGAATCTCCACCGGTTTATAATAACTTTCCAACATCATTTGTTAAATATCAAGCGAGAAAAATATCTTTAGCCATCTGGGAAAATAGATATCAAAGTGCAGAACAAGGTCAACAAACTTGAAGCATATTTCTAACGTTAAAAGATATAAAATATTTTAGATCTCGATCACAAACATCTTTCTTTGTAACTCAATACCTCACCGGTCATGGATATCACAAGTCATATCTCCACCGTTTCAAAATCACAGACACTGACGCATGCCCATGTGACGATATAACACCCCAAAATATTAAACATCTACTGTGTGAATGTCCAGCCTTTATGAATGCCAGATATGTTCATGAGACTATATGTAATAACTTTCGCGTACAACCTTACAACCTCATGGCAATAATTGAAAAAGTCTCAACGCTAGAATCCTTGATAGAGTTAATCATATTCTTCAAAAATTTAAAAAGATTCGACAAAACATAAATAAACATAAATATTTCATATCCGTATTTACATAATTACGTACGAATTTATATAATTTACATTAGGTACTTATTATTATATCTTATAGAATGTATTTATTTTGTTAATTAGAAGCCCAGGTCCAACAATCAAACGTATGAAATAGCGTTTGAGCTGTTGGGAAACCATGGAATCGGGAAACAAAACATAAGTTGTGAGTCAATAGCAATCTGTAAGTTTCAAAACTTGAAGCGAATAAACTAAATTAAAAAAAAAACTATGCGTCTCTGGAAATGTGATGGTGCCAGAGTATCGACGCAAGCTGCATCTCACACTAGGGGCCGACCCAACTTCCGGCACAAAAGTCATGCCGTCAGGTCTTTTGCCATCGTCACGCGTAAAACCACTCCGGTTTGAGTATGGCTGGCACATTGGCATTGGAAAAAGCCAAAGTTTTGCGTGTGAATTGTCCACCAATATCTATTTATCTGGACGACGTAGTCATAGCTTCTTAAATTAGTCGAGTGAACTTTTTACTTGACTAGAAGTTAGTTATTTGACGTGAAATGATAATAATGGAAGTTGGTTTTTGTTCCTTCGGATATTATTTAAATCCAAATACTTTACTAAATTAAGTGTTCAACAAGCTTCGGTAAGTATCAGATCACGCACATCAGCTACAGACTCTTCGTAATGTATCCTATAAAAATCCTACAAACTTAACACTGCGGCTATGTTGGATACTCCATAACCTTACTACGAGTACTTATGTTTGATGTTGCTAAAAATATAAAATATGAAGTTGCTAAACTCGAATAAATATATTTTTGTGTGGAAAAACGAATTCACTCGGTTTGTGTAATGGCCACCCATTCAAATATTTTTATGTAAGTTATACTTATGTACTAATAAGGTCACAAGATCAACGTACGCGAACAAAGTAGCGGGTTCAGCTAGCTAGCTGAAAAAAAATGTAAATCAAATAAATTTACATTTTCTTCTATACTCGCCGTATTTGTACGTGGAGGAATTATCGAGGGCATTGACAGCGGTGCACCACAACACTGGCGTTCCTCTTTCCCTGCAGCCCCACCGCATTTGCCATCTAACGGTGGTAACATCGTCAATCCCGGCACGGGTTAAGGGCCAGACTACCTACCCTCGGAGATAACTTTTAGAAAATGCTTTTATGCATACCTTTCTGCCTGGGAGAGACGGTGGGTGTACTACTCTGTGTAAAAAGTATCGGGAATATGTCAATAAAAAGACCCGTGTAAAAGAGGTCGTTCTAATTTTTTTACTGCATGTTGGTAGCACTGTACTGATTTAGCGCGCAAAGTTTGAGCGGGATCTGTCATTTAATTTGTTTTAAACTACACTTTTTGTTGGTCATAGTTTTGCGTTCTCGGCTATTTTTACCCGACTGCGCGACGCAAAGGAGTGGTAATGTGTTTAACAGTCTATGTATGTATGTATGTATGTATGTATGTTTGTATGTTCCTTTGAAGCACTATACAGACCAAACGCCTGGGCCGATTTTTATGATTCACACGTCAATCGATTTCTCTTAATCTGGCGAGTGACACTAAAGACATGACATTAGTGTAAGTTCAATATGGCGGATTCAGAACGCCATATTGTCCAAATTAAAAAAATTAAAATCACCAAAACATGTCAAGAGGGGTATCGTTGAATAGGTATTTAAAAATAATTTTTAGCTTTCTCTCAATGTTTTGCGATTTGACTGACCGTTTAGGATGTATATCGATTGAAAGTTGAGTAACAACCATTCTCACATTTATAGGTTTTTAGGTAGCAGAAAACTTCGTATAACTAACTGTACGTGTGAATGTGGATGGACATTATATACTAATGTATCTAGTAGGCATCGATATAAATCAATAGATGTGCCCTGAGCAGCTTGAAATTGGTAATAAACTGCGTCTCTGTATGTATCGTAAGTGGTTTACAATCAACCAATCTACTTGACCCCTATAATCGCTAGCGGTGAGATTTGCTGTGGTTCTACTTATTTTGGTTGTTGACACCGAATAATGATACGTAAAAACATCCGGCGTCCACCGCGTCCTGCAACCAACTAGAATGGAAAGAGTGAGCTCACTCTTCCCAACGTTGACATGATTGCGTGCGCCGTGAAGTTTGGGATGGGGCCCATCTTGGGTTCTAGGATCTATGCTAGTAGGTATATTGGACTACCTTTTTTTCGTACGTGCAGGAAATGTATTTACGCATACCCTACTGCCCCGCCCGGGAGACAGCCGGGTTATGTTGCACTCTATATCATGTATGGATATGGTGCCCCTATCTACTAATAAACCTCCATGGGGTTTCAACTCTGCCGCTGATAGTGGGAACACGGAACCGCTCTGGGATTGCTCCGCCTCGGTCGTCCATCTCCGACTTCAAACGATTTAGTAGGTACTCAACGTCAATCGAAAACCTATACTAACACAAAACTATAAATATAAATTACATGCAGTAGAAAATCAGTATTAAATCAGTAGAAACGAAGACATTTGGTCAACAACCAAAAGATGCATATTATTATGTTGAGCATATTAACATTCACAGCATTGCTCATAACTAAAAAGTATAAAATAAAAAAATATAATTTAAAAACTCAAAAACCCGACTGCGTAAAAAGTGAACCAAACTACGTACTCGCATACTAAAAAAAACTGAAAAGAATAAAACAAGCATTTAGATTTCTGGTGGTATAGAATTATATAATATGTTATTGTATTAATACTATTGAAATATATACAATATTTTCTAATTAAAGAATATTACAACTGAACAGTCGGGATCCGTTGAACAATTACATTGTATGTCGAATAATAATGGATCCCGACTCTTCAGTTGTAATGTTCTTTAATTAGAAAATATTGTATATATTTCAATAGTATTAATACAATAACATATTATATAATTCTATACCACCAGAAATCTAAATGCTTGTTTTAATCTTTTCAGTTTTTTTTAGTATGCGAGTACGTAGTTTGGTTCACTTTTTACGCAGTCGGGTTTTTGAGTTTTTAAATTATATTTTTTTATTACAATGAAAAATACTGTTGAACAAAGAGTGTGCCTTAAATTTTGTGTTTCGAATGATATTTCATGTGGTGAATCACTAAAAATGTTGCGAAATACCTACGGCGAATCGTGTATATCGAAAACAAGGGCTTATGAATGGTATAAGGCTTTTAAAGAAGGCCGAGAAGTAGTAGTAGACTTGCCTCCTTCTGGTAGACCTTCAACCGCTACGACCAAAGGAAACATCGACAGAATCAAGAAGCTAGTGCTCGAAAATCGACGTATGTGTCTGAGAGAGTTGGCTAGTGAGGTGAACATATCTTTTAAGTCCGTCCACAACATTCTCATTGACATTTTAGGCATGAAACGCGTCGCCGCTCGACTAGTTCCAAAAGAGCTCAATTTTGTTCAAAAAGCGCAGCGAAAGCATGTCGCTGAAGACATGGTTTCCCGAGCTTCTACGGATCCGACCTTTATGAAACGTATAATAACTGGCGACGAGACATGGGTTTATGAGTACGACATGCAAACAAGCCAACAGTCTTCAGAATGGCGTCTCGAACACGAGTCGGAACCCAAAAAACCGCGGCAAAGTCGCTCCAAAATCAAGGCGATACTGACAGTTTTTTTTGACTACCGTGGTGTGGTTCACTCCGAATTTCTTCCAGAGAAAAAGTGAATACAGAATATTATTTAGGCGTCATGAAGCGTTTGCGTGAGAGTATCCGCCGAAAACGTCCAGATTTGTGGCAACACAACTCATGGATGCTGCACCATGATAATGCACCATCACACACAGCCATTTGATAATAGTGAAAGAGTTTTTAGCGAAAAATTCAACATAAGTTCTCGACCAAGCACCGTATTCACCTGATATGGCTCCATCTGATTTTTTTCATTTCCCAAGTTAAAATTACCACTTCGAGGAAAACATTTTGAGTCGATAGAAACCATAAAAGAAAATTCGCTGAATGAGCTAAAGGCCATACCGCAAATAGCCTATGAAAAATGTATGGAAGACTGGATGAAGCGTTGGAGATGTTGTATTGCAAGCGATGGGGCCTACTTTGAAGGCGATAAAACAAATTTAGATGAATAATTTGTATTTTTTGTTTTATTGACAAATTCCCGATATTTAGTACACAGAATGTAAGTCGGGCTCGACACCACGCACGAACATGTCGCCCCTACTGACTAAAACCTCCACAGGTTTCTCCAACCGCGTCTTGGCGGCAGAGTCAGGATGCAATAATCAGAATGCTCGCGGAAGTCTCATCTGAATTACAGTTTTACTTGGCCGAAAAGAGTATCAGTCGAATAACCTTCCTAAGTCTTCCAGTCTCTTACTCTGAACAACTAGATTAACCATCACACAACAAGATGCCACGGAAGCAAGTTGTTGAGTGGTACTCAAGATGCACCACGCCGAGGTGACCGTACTTCGCCCCCTCCAGGGGTAAGTTAACCTACCGCTAACACAACCCAGCCAGAGTTGTAGATCTAGGTGAGTATGGGTACATCTTGCAATTTCGCATTACATTTGATTTCACTTACTCTCGCTGAACGTTCCACATCGCTGCCGCAGCACCTCCCTGACGCTACACCGCTCCACTGCTCCGTCGCCGCTCTGACGCTGCGCCGCCCTAACTCAGCATCGCTCCGACGTTGCGCCGCCTTAACTCTGAATCGCTCCGACGCTACGCCGTCGCCCGAAATTAGCATGTCGGTGAGGTAACCCTATAACATTTTTTTCCAAATAGTGCTCAGCGGTTTCAAAGAGCTTTATACTTCAGAAATATGTTTATTTATTTACCCATTAATAAATTATAATAAATTATTTTCATCAAAAAAACAAAAACCTACCAACTTTAGTAAGAAGAATTACTAATGTTCAACGAAACGAAGTAAATAATTTAAAAATTGGCAGTCATAGGAACTGCCGATAGAAATAAAAACTTATAACTCAGAATCTGGTAGCTTACTTTGGAAACTACGCGGGTGAAACCGGAGGGCTTGGCCATGGCCATCTAACAATGCTTCCGCCAATGGGAAAGGCGAACGCATTTCTAGGTTTTTATCTATGGTACTTTAATTTCTTATCATTCCCGAGGGTGACGCTACAATTCAATTCAAAGCCCACGAAACATTTGTTGTGGCGCGCCAAAAGAAGTTTTCACTTTAATAAATCCTAGTGATGACAATAAAGTAATACAACGCATCCCGTGCACACTAACGCAAACCACATACACAGACACACAGTGGTGCCGTATATCCACACACCACACTCATACTATTCAAAAGGTTGCAGTGATATCGGTTACTAACACACTTTTATTAGCTTCACTTGTAACTATGTATGCAAGAAAATCTTAAAATCTTAATATGACCTACTTTCCGGTCTTCGATTAAAATAAAATTTTGCACACACTCTGAGTTCTGATGACAATACACGACTAGCTAAGAAACGCCATTACAAATCCAACATGGCGGACATCCAAGATGGCCGATTGGCTAATTGAAATGCACCCCCATGATATGGGTATTAACTGAAAGGGTTTGCTGAATGGGATACAAAAAAAATCTCGTAACCTAAATCCAACATGGCGGCCGTTCCAAAAGTTGGCGGATTGGCTATTTGAAATGCAAAAGCATATTTTTTAACTATAATAATTATTATTGTTTTTATACATTTCGTATAGAGCCTGATCACTCGGATGTTATTTTAGTCTGAAGTGCAAAGAGGCGCTATTCCTAATACTATAGATTAGCTGTCAGGTCATCCATGGCTTAGTTATTGTTGACAAAGTTTTAGTTGTAGAACACGTTGTTTTTTTTCTGCAAGGCCAATGTTATTTTTATAAACTCAATCGCTAGGTTTCAATCATATTCTCTATAGAAATTATCGCAATAAAGATTTTCTAGCCTGGAAATGACATAGGGGTAAATTATTAGCTAAGATTTTAATTTGGTCTTGGTATAAGTCTTAGTGTTAGCTCTGTTAATACTTGTAAGTACTGCGTCGTTGTCCGTGCCTCCTGAGTTGCATACTAAAATACGAGTACAATTTATTTTTTTAGATTTCATTTGAACTGTTTCTTTTCTTGGTAGGAAATAGAGTCAGCGAAATCTACGTGTGCCATCATTGATAGGTTATTATCAGCCACACTACAAATACTAGCAAACGCAAGACTCGCCCTTACTCCAGCGACATCTTCTTTCTTGTTGTTCATCTTGTTTGCTTCTTCTGCGTTCCACAAAGAAAATCATTGTTCGTTCAGCGAAATCTGCTTAATTGTATGTATCTTCTGTCTTTGTACTTGTTGTTTATTGTTTTGAAAAGATTTTATTCTACTTGTTCTGTTACTATGTAAGTGTGGGACAAATCTTGCGAGGTAATTAAGAAGCACTTTCTGTGGTTAGATTAGCATGAAATGTGGTATACTTCGTCACTTCAGTGACAATGCAATAATAAAGTACCAGGAAGCTGATCTCATGATGAAGTCGGAAGTTGGCCATAGGAACTCTTAAACTGAACGCGATAAATGCATCTAATTTCGACTCGTTTGAACAGTCTTGACAAGCTATTGTGTGCTACATGACAGCCAGGGTCTCAATATAGCTTCTGTTGGTGGCCCTAGGAACTCTTAAACTAAACAAGATAAAACTGTCGAGTTAGGACTCGTTTGAATAGTCTTGACAAGCACTCTCGTGTTACGTGATATCCAGGATCTAAAAATGAAGTCCCAAGAACTCTCTTGGAGAAGAAAATGTCAAAAATCATACCCGAACTCAAATAAATAATAATAATAATACTAAAACATGAAAAAAATAGACATCTTTTTTTTTAAATATGCTCTAAAACGAAAATATAAAATTTTGAATGCAATCAAACCCACCATTTTATTAAATTACAAAATTTGTAATGATATAAATAAAATCTTGTTGCGTGATTTTAAACATCATCGTACTTATCTACTAAATTAAATATAATTCCCACAAAAGATATTTTTTTTATTATTATTAATAAATTAAAGTAAGTTTGTTCTTATGAAACAAACATTTGTTGTGTACTCCCGACAGGCTTTTATTTATATTAAAATTAATGTTGTTATTTAGTTAAATGTTGGGTTTAATCGCAATCAAGATTATGATTATGAAATTAAATTGAAATTAATTTAAAGTAGACTTTTTCCATACTCTCATTTTTTGTACGTGGAGGAATCATCGAGAGCATTTAAAGCAGCTCACCACAACACCGGCAAACCCCTGCAGCCCTACGGCGTTCGCCGTCTAACGGTGGTAATCTCGTCAAGGCCGGTACGGGTAGAGAGATTGGCGGAGTCAGTTGCACTGTTGCCCACCCATCGTGCCAACCTCACGGCGGTGGTACCCAAGGTGCATCATCATCATCATCATCATCAGCCGTAAGACGTCCACTGCTGGACATAGGCCTCCCCCCTAGATTTCCACAGCGAACGGTCCTGCGCAACCTGCAACCAGCGGTTCCCAGCGACCTTCGTGAGGTCATCTGTCCATCTAGTGGGAGGCCGTCCAACACTGCGTCTTCCGGTTCGTGGTCGCCACTCGAGAACCTTTCTTCCCCATCGGTTGTCAGTTCTGCGAGCGATGTGGCCTGCCCATTGCCACTTCAGCTTAGCTACTCTTCGAGCTACGTCGGCTACTTTCGTTCTTTTGCGAATATCCTCATTACTACATTACATTAAAGAGACTCCGAGCATAGCTCGCTCCATAGCTCGCTGTGTGACTTTGAGCTTTGTTATGAGGCCTACAGTTAAGGACCACGTCTCAGTTCCATAAGTCATCACTGGCAACACGCACTGATTGAAGACTTTTGTCTTCAATCCAAAAGCATTGGGGTATTTGGAGTCCAAAATACCCCAATGCTTGAAGACCCAAGGTGCACCCACGTGGAAATTACCAAACTTCGCACCCCTCCAAGGGTAACCTTAGCTACCGCTAACACAACTAGCCAGAGTTATAGACCTAGGTGACTATGGAAACATTTAGCAATTTCGCATTACATTTGATTTCACTTACTCTCGCCGGAAGTTCAATTCCGCTGCTTCAGCTCACTGACGCTACACCGCTCCACTGCTCCGTTCCGACGTTGCGCCGCCTTAACTCTGCATCGCTCCGACACTGCGTCGCCTTAACTCTGCTTCGCTCCGACGCTGCGTCGCCTTAACTCAGCATCACTCCGACACTGCGCCGCCTTAACTCTGCATCGCTCCGACGCTGCGTCGCCTTAACTCTGCATCGCTCCGACACTGCGCCGCCTTTACTCTGCATCGCTTCAACGCGACGCCGCCGCCCAAAATTAGCATGTTGGTGAAGCGACCCTATAACATTTTTGCATATCAAACAGTGCTCAGCGGTTTCAAAGAACTTTTCTCTTTAGAAATATCTTTTTTTTATACACTAATAATATTTTTTCTATCTATTCAGATTTGTGATAGCGTTAACGTGAGCTTAACGGTGTTTTTACTATGTCAATAAACAACCTACACCCAAACTTCTACATCAGACTGATATTTGAAGTGTGAAAGTTTGCATGCCTGTGATAGATTATAGTCTGGAATTAAAAATATGCTAAATAGCTCTAAAATTCAATGGCGGAGCGATTATTTAATTTTTATTAGTTGGTACACTATGTACCTGTTCTGTTTATGGCTTGGTCGACGATTACAAGTAGCCTAGTAGTATGTGCTAATCCAGACTATAGCCTGTCTACGGTCAAAATGTTTTCATGATTTATTCAATCGATGTGTCCATTCATTAATAATAATATAAACTTTATTTGAGCAAACACCATATGGCAATTACAAAAGTAATGTTGTTCAGGGAACCCTGGATTTCACACTAGCTGAAGCCCTGTGTCGTGAAAATCCAGTTCCTTCCTTGGTGGTAATTTTACACAAATGTTAACTAATTACCTCAAACAATAAGTAGAAAGAAAAAGAACAATGTACCTACCTACCTAACGTTCTGAAAAAAAAATCATGTATTAAAATAAAATAAGATAGAACCTTATGACCTCATGGAGAGAGTGTTTGCCTACCAATAACCAATAATTAAAGTAGAATTAACCACTTTTTTTGTACTTTCCCTTCTCCTTATTCTCAAATATCTCTTACTATCCTATGGCTGCCTAGATGGGATCGCTTTTTCTGATAAGGTCTATCTATAAGATCCAATTGCTACTTTATTTGGTTTTATTATAAGTAACTTTTGTTTTATTTTTAAATAAAGAGTAGTAGCTTCTAAGTAGTTCTCGGTAGGAAATAGAGATAGGTAGAGCGACGTGTGCCTAAATCAATAGATTATCAGACACACTACTACAAGCTTACGAAAAGCTCGCCCTTACTCCAGCGACATCTTCTTTCTTGTTGTTCTTCTTGGTTGTTTCTTCTGTGTTCCACAAAAATTTCAATTTCACTTTTATATTGTTGATAATTTAGAGTCGGGGAGACCCAAATGTGCTCTAATGCAAGACTATTAGCAACATTGCAAATAAAAGCACACACAAGTCTCGCCGTTACTCCAACGACATCTTCATTGTTCGTATCTTCGGTCTTCGTTCTTTTTTGTTGTTCTTCTTGTTTGCTTCTTCTGTATGCAACAAAAATTTCAATTTTTACTTTTTTTCTTCGTCTTTTCTCGGTGAGAGAAAGAATCGGGGAGAGCCGAGTGTGTTCCAATTGCATGAATTTAAGCGACAATGCAAATACAACCACACAAAAGGCTCGCTCTTACTCTAGCGATATCTTCTTCATTGCTTGTATCTTCTGTCTTCGTTTTTCTTCACTATTTATTTTCTGATTATTTAATCGTTATTATAAGCTTTTATTTAATTTGCCCTGCTAGTATGTAAGTGTGGGACAAATATTTCGAGTAAAATACGATGAAATACATCGTTATTATAAACTTTTAAGAGTTTTGTAGAGATCGGCAAGATGGGCGTGGATAGCATTATCTACAATCTGTCTAGGAGAAGAAAAACTCCAAAATCATTCAAGGACTAAAATAACAACAAGAAAATTAGAACAAGCTTTTCTTCAAATATGGTCTAAATCTAAGAAAATACATTTTGAATGCAATCAATCCCACCATTTTATTAAATAACAAAATGTATATTGATAAAAATAAAAGGTTGACTCAAAATTTCAAACAACATGGTGCCTATCTCGTAAGTTATATTATATTTTAAAATTCCCACAGAAGATCCAAATACGTCCTTATCATTCACTTAGAATTAAAGTAAATTTGTTCTTTTGAGAAAAAAAAATGTTGTGTTCCCCGACAATCTTTAATTTATATCAATATAAATTTTGGTATTTAATAAAATAGTGAGTTTCAGTATTATTTTTTTTTGTTTCAGAGCATATTTTTATAGAAAGCTTGTTGTTAAATATATTTATAAATTAATGTTTTACCTATATAATTTCCCACATAGATTTCCCTAATATAAAGCTTTATTTTCAGGCATTTTTTTCATGTTTTATACTTTTTTTAATGGTCATAGTGTTTTTTTTATTTTTTAGACATTTGAATAATTTATTATTATTTTAGATTAACCCGCTTTAATTTAGGTTGACCCAAACGTTTTGGAAAAAATAATTTTATGTTATTTATTAAATTGTTTTCATGCCTATATCATTGCCATTGTCCTTTCACCCTCGGTGATGTAAACATCTACTTGAGTTTATTAAAATATTTAAAATGTTTTGAATTAACAAAAGAAGTGTAAATAGTGAAATTATACAAATAAGTGGTCTACTTACTTACGTGAGTGTAGTGTGATTTACGAATGAAATACACAGTTACTGCCAGTAATAGTGAAGAAAATACGAAAGCCACAGACAAGTTGGAATTAACAACAATAACGTAAATAATATATCACAGCACTTATCACCAGATCGAAACCACTCACAGACACATTTTCACAAGAAATCACATAAATAATAACATTAAACGAATCATTTTATCTCAATAAATACAGAGAACAACCTAACAGTACAATTTACATGAATCATTGCAACTGACATTTTGTACATAATAGTAATTAATAACCAAAAATAGAGGGTGATTTTAAAAAATATAATATTATTGTGACACTCAAGTAATAGAATACAATTTTCGACACTATACAAGTAAGAACCTGTGGCATGGAAATAATATTAATGCAAACAAGATTATGATTACTTAACGTGTTTTTATTATGTCATTAAACAACCTACACCCAAACTTCTACATCAGACTAATATTTGAAGTGTGAGAGTTTGCATGCATGAGATAGATTATAGTCTGGAGTTAAAAATATGCTAAATAGCTCTAAAATGCAATGGGAGAGCGACTATTCAATTTTTATTAGTTGGTACACTATGTAGCTGTTCTGTTTATGGCTTGGTCGACGATTACAAGTAGCCTACTAGTATGTGCTAATCCAGACTATAGCCTGTCTACGGTCAAAATGTTTTCATGATTCATTCAATCGATGTGTCCATTCATTAATAATAACAAAAACTTTATTTGAGCAAAAACCATATGGCAAGTACAATAGTAATGTTGTTCAAGGAACCCTGGATTTCACACTAGGTGAAGTAATGTGTCGTGAAAATCCAGTGCCTTCCTTGGTGGTAATTTTACACATGTTCACTGATTAACTTAAACAATAAGTAGAAAGAAAAGGAAAAATGTACCTTCCTAATTGTACAAAAAATCATATTTAAAAATAAAATAACATAGGACCTTATGAAGATAGCCTTTGCCTACCTACCAATAATTAAAGTAGTATTAACAACTCTTTTTGTACTTCCCCTATCTATCATCTGCATTAACATGGTATCAGGAAGCTGATCTCAAGATGAAGTCGGAAGATGGTCATAGACAGATTGATTTCACTTACTTTCGCCGAACGTTCCACTCCGCTGCTTCAGCGCCTCCCTGACGCTGCACCGCTCCACTGCTCCGTCGCCGCTACGACGCTACGCCGCCCTAACTCAGCATCGCTCCGACGTTGCGCCGCCTTAACTCTGCATCGCTTCGACGCTACGCCGTCGCCCGAAATTAGCATGTCGGTGAGGTAACCCTATAACATTTATTTCCAAATAGTGCTCAGCTGTTTCAAAGAGCTTTATACTTCAGAAATATGTTTATGTTTTTACCCATTAATAAATGACAATAAATTATTTTCATCAAAAAAACAAAAACCTACCAACTTTAGTGTAAAGAATTACTAATGTTCAACGAAACGAAGTAAATAATTACAAAATTGCCAGTCATAGGAACTGCCGATAGAAATGAAAACGTATAACTCAGAATCTGGTAGCTTACTTTGGAAACTACGCGGGTGAAACCGGAGGGCGTGGCCATGGCCATCTAAAAATGCGTCAGCCAATGGGAAGGGCGAACGCATTTCTAGGTTTTTATCTATGGTACCTTAATTTCTTATCATTCCCGAGCGGGACGCTAGAATTCAATTCACAGCCCACGAAATATCCGTTGTGGCGTGTCAAAAGAAGTTTTTACTTCAAAAAATCCTAGTAATGACAATAAAGTAATACAACGCATCTCGTGCTCACAAACACAAACCACATACACAGACACACAGTGGCGCTGTATACCCACACACCACACTCATACTATACAAAAGGTTGCAGTGATATCGGTTCTTAACACGCTTTTATTAGTTTTACTTGTAACTATGTATGTAAGAAAATCTTGGAATCTTAATATAACCTACTTTCCGTTCTTCGATTAAAATAAAATTTTGCACACGCTCTGAGTTCTGACGGCAAAACACGACTAGCTAAGAAACGTCATTACAAATCCAATATGGCGGCTTCCCCAAGATGGCAAACTGGCTGTTTGAAATCCACCTCCATGATATGGGTATGAAGTGAAAGGGTTTGCGGCCAGAAATGCGTAAAAAATAGTTAAGTGACTTAAATCCAATATGGCCAACGTCCAAGATGGTGGACAGGCTATTTGAAATGCACCCCAATGATTGGGCATCAAATGAAAGGGTTTGTTGTCAGAAATACGAAAAAAATTGTCACGTGACTTAAATCCAACATGGCGGACATCCAAGATGGCGAATTGGCTATTAGAAATGCACCTTTATGATATGGGTATTAAATGAAAGGGTTTGCTGAAAGGGATACAAAAAAAAATCACAGAACCTAATTCCAACATGGCGGCCGTTCCAAGTTGGCGGATTGGCTATTTGAAATGCAAAAGCGTGTTTTTGAACTATTATAATAATTATTATTTTTATACATTTCGTATAGTACCTGATCACTCGGATGTTATTTTAGTCTGAAGTGCAAAGAGGCGCTGTTCCTAATACTATAGATTAGCTGTCTGGTTATCCATGGCTTAGTCATTGTTGACAAAGTTTTAGTTGTAGCACACGTTGTTTTGTTTTCTGCAAGGCAAATATTATTTGTATGAACTCAGTCGCTAGGTTTCAATCAGATTCAAATTATCCAAGTAAAGATGTTCTAGGCTGGAAATAACATAGGGGTAAATTATTAGCTAATATTTTAATTTGGTCTTGGTATAAGTCTTAGTGTTAGCTCTGTTAATACTTGTAAGTACTGTGTCGTTGTCCGTGACTCCTGAGTTGCAAACTAAAATACGAGTACAATTTGTTTTTTTAAATTTCTTTTGAACTGTTTCTTTTCTCGGTAGGAAATAGAGTCAGCGAAATCTACGTGTGCCATCATTCATAGATTATTATCAGCCACATACAAATACTAGCACACGCAAGACTCGCCCTTACTCCAGTGACATCTTCTTTCTTGTTGTTCTTCTTGGTTGCTTCTTCTCGATTCCACAAAGATTTCAAATTTTATGTTTTTTCTTCGTGTTTTCTTGGTAAGAGAAAGAGTCGGGGAGAGCCAAGTGTGTGCCAATGCATGAATTTAAGCGACAATGCATATACGAGCACACAAAAGGCTCGCTCTTACTCTAGCGATATCTTCTTTATTGCTTGTATCTTCTGTCTTAGTTTTTGTTCACTATTTATTTTCTGATAATTTAATCGTTATTATTAGCTTTTATTTAATTGGCCCTGCTAGTATGTAAGTGTGAGACAAATCTTTCGAGTTAAGTTAAATGCACTTACTGTGGTTAGATAAGGATAAAATTTGGTATACTTCGTCACTTTGGTGACAATGCAATAATATGGTACCAGGAAGCTGATCTCAAGATCAAGTCGGAAGATGGTCATAGGAACTTTTAAGGTGAACGCGATAAACGCATCGAATTTCGACTCGTTTCAATAGTCTCGACAAGCACTTTTGTGCTACATGACAGCCAGGGTCTCAAGATGGCCTATGAAGCTTGCCCTAGGAACTCCTAAACTAAAAAAGATAGGACTATCGAGTGAGGACACGTTTGAGTAGTCTTGACAAGTACTCAAGTATTACATGATATCCAGGATCTAAAAATGAAGTCCCAAGAACTCTCTTGGAGTTACGGAGTTTTGTAGAGATCGGTGAGATGGGCGTCGATAGCATTGGTCTACAACCTGTCTAGGAGAAGAAAATTTCAAAAATCATACCCGGACTCAAATAAAATAATTAAAAAAAAAATCTTTTATTTAAAAATGCTCTAAAACGGAGAAGCTAAATTCAAAATTTAGCTTCTCCGTTTTAGCTTTTGAGCTGAAGACGATGCAGCCGTGTGGTTTGCACGATGGGTGCCCAACAAACAAATACGTCGTATAAGTCTTGAATTGTACGACCTAAAGTTGGATAGCAGTCTTTCAATGGTAATGAGATGACTACCAGGTCCTATAGATGTTTTTAATGCAACTAATTAGTCGTGCGATAAATATTTCATAGTAAACTGGGGGCTTAGCCAAGTTACAAGTGATTTCTGTCTATTTTCTAGCTACAATCGTTAACGCCTAAGCGTTAGCGATCTTAGAAAGCGACAACGAGGTAGCCAAGTCAACACGAATAAGACGAACGCTCATTCTACAATGACGAACGAAAAAACCTGGACTTTAGTCTATGGTGAGCGTTCTCGAAAACGTCACTGCTGTCATCACGTTCACTTTGCGCGCGCGCATCAAAAGTAAACAAACACTAAATTAAGTAAAATATTAGTTTTGATATCTATCGGTGGATTTATAAGCTAATTAGTGGCCATTACTTAACACTACCTATTTGAAATTGTGCAAATCTGAAATACTGTGTTAATATTTTAAAATATCTAGTTTATAATGGATACTAGAAATAGAGCTAACTCGGAACAGTATTGGGCTTTATTGGACTTTATGGAAAGGTAAGTTACACGTTAATTATCTTAGTAAAATTAGTCCTAGGTATCTTAAAATCTAAATAATTTTGTGATAATGAACTCCTTTCTTACTAAGAAATTTGAAACATAAACAATTACGTGTTAAACGACACAAACTAGGCCCTTGAGAAACGTACCACTTATATTTCGACCCTTTTACAAGTGTACCTCTCATTGGTGCATCTTTAGTTTATTGTTGCTTTAAAATATTGATTTTATACTAATATTTCAGTCATGGCGATTTATCAAGGCCCCAATCATGACCTCAAGGCAGAATTAAACAGGATCTGTTATGGCAGGAATTAACAGAATTAGGCCTACTCAACTTTACTGGTGGAGGGGTACCTAGTTAAATCAACGTAGAAATGGAAAAAAGTAAGTTGCACAATTATGTTTCCATGTCATAATATCATCTAAGTATGGTGATCACAAAATTAACTTTAAACATAGTGAGAATATTACTAAGTGAAACCCGTTTAAGTGGGCCCCATATATCTGAGGAGACTCTGCAATTGCTGATGCTGTTAGCAGAAAACAAATCTTTGAAATTGTTTAGACATTTTTAATGTTTACCACTATAATCATTTTTAAAGGAGAAAATAAATGTTTGGGATGAAACATATCATAATCAGATAAATTTTCAACATCTATTTTTATTTGATTACATTTAAAGTATCTAATGGTTTTTTTTATATAAATACTCATAGGTATGGGTGACCACCACCAAAGACACAAAAAAGGTTGTGACATTGCGCCCTGAGATTCGTGGCACTGGTGGTGGTCCAAGCAGCGACAAGCCCTCTCAGATTTAACATATGACAAATGCTGTCACGCAACGAAAGCTCTCTAAAAGCAATATTTTTCCCCGTTTTTGTTACATTTTTCATTCATGCTCGGAGCTCGGCTCCCGTTGAAGAGCAAAGGCTGTTGGTAACAATGGGTTTGTCTGCTGTTGTTGGTTTAGCTGGCATCGAAGAGAGAGAATTTGATGTTAGTACGTAATGTGCTTGGGATCTTTGTTTATATTAAAATAATAAGTATTCATAACTTAATGGTCTAAATTGGTATTTTCAGGACCAACCATCACCTTTCCAAAAAACCATTGAAAGGACTCAGGACCCGCAGCTTCGTCGACCGCGTCTTCGCCGCGACGCCGCGCACTGTCCGCTCAAGGCATATGGATACAAACTCTTTTTGAGTGTTCCACTAGTGAGTTTGTTAACGTTGAACCAACGTTTAAAATTGGAGGAGGATCGGGAAAGAAATTTACACCAGAGGGAAACAGAAAAACTTCGGTTGGAATCTAGAAGACTTGATATAGAGGAAAATCGCAATAACATTTTGGCTGATATTGCTACAGCTTTCTATCTAGCTATCGGTTAACATGAATAATGTAACACATCCCTCAACTACAATTATTCTGTTTAGGTAGGTGATCATTATTGATATTGGAATCAATAATGAT
The DNA here is from genome assembly GCA_963693475.1 of Ectropis crepuscularia. Taxonomy (NCBI): domain Eukaryota; kingdom Metazoa; phylum Arthropoda; class Insecta; order Lepidoptera; family Geometridae; genus Ectropis; species Ectropis crepuscularia. The sequence continues at coordinate 35,894,467 of OY856338.1, forward strand.
CACCTACTATGAACAGAATGTTGTATTTTTGTAATAACAATCTTTACATGTAACAATTTGATTTTGTTTTACAATTATAACTTGTAATATAATTTCACCACATAGTATAAAACAAAGTCGCTTCCTGCTGTCTATCCCTATGTAGGTATTCTATATCTAAAACTATGCAATGGATTTTAATGGACCTTTTTTAATACATAGTGATTGAAGAGAAAGGTTTATATATATAATAAATCTCATGAAGCCGGGGCGGGTCGCTAGTGATAAATATAAAGTAAATTGTTAAAATACCCCAAGTCTTATGTACCATGGGCAAGAAGATTGTTATTTTATTTGATTTATACTGTTTTTATGTTAAGAAATAATGAAAAAAATAAACAATATTCTAAGTTACACAGTATTTTATTGATTTAATAGTATAAATAAATGCCTATGCTAAACGCTAGCCCGCTAGCCCTTCAATGCTAGCCCAAATGTTCTAATCATAAATGCAAAAAATAAAATAACCACCTTTACAACTTGAAATCATGGCTTTATAGTATTGTAGTCTAAGATCCCGCTGTAGAACTTAGAGATTTTATATTCAATTTAATAATATGTCATCAAATGGGTTGTCTAAAAAAAATTAATCCAGTTATGATTAACAATTTTTAAACATTTCATTTCAAACTATTGTATTTTTGAAAAAAACTGCACACAGTGTAGCCAAAATAATAAGTTGTATAGTACAGTTTTTTCAAACATGCAATAATTTTAAGTGATATGTTTTAAAAAAGTTTTGATTGTTAATTAATCATATTCTGGACTGAAATTTTTTAGACAACCCATTTGCAATTATATTTGTTGACATATTAAATTGAATATAAAACACTTTTCATCCAATAACCAGCTTGGTGATGGTGATTGTATAGCGGGATCTCTTACTATCACTATTTCTGGGATTCATTGAATCCTACTTACTAAGCTATTCAACATAGCTCTGCCTTGGATTAACTCAGACTGACTATTTGCACTAGATAGGGGAATAGCCACACTCACACTATCATCCACAGTGAGTGCAGGTAGTGGTGATGGTAACCCAGCTTTTAATGCCATGTTGTGCAATCCACAACATGCCATAATTATTTTGCTAGCACCATATGGTTGATAGTGGAGTACCCTATCTTTGAGCAAACATCTCCACCGAGCTTTAAGTAATCCAAAGCAGTGCTCTATTGAGATGCGGGCTTGCACATGCCTCTGGGTATATACTTCCTCCCTTGACCCTTGAACAGCATTAAGGATTGGTGTCATAAGCCAAGGGCGTTGTGGATATCCAGAATCACCTGAAAAATTAATAATTGACTTTTATAGACAATATTAACAGTAACAACAAATATACTTTGAAAGGAAAAATTAACAATAAATACTCGCCTAACAGCCATACTTGTTCATTATTTTGGTGCAGTTCACGCATATATGATTCAACTCTACTCGATGACCATATATGTGAATCATGGGTAGCTCCGCCAAACTTTTCATTCACATTTGTAATGCGAAGTTCACTGTCACAAATCTGCAATGGAATAATAGTTATTACTCTAATGTTTCAAAGTTATTTTAGTTACTTTGCCTTTAAAAAAACTACTTTACCATTTGAACATTTAATGAGTGATAACCTTTCCTATTAAAATATAAATGCTCTTCTACATTAGGTTTAACTATAGCTACATGGGTACAATCTATGCAACCAATAACACCTTGCAAACGAAATTTTCTTTGGAATCTGTAACAATAAATATTACACAAGATTGAAATTACATAGTTATCATTGGAAGCACTACTTTAAATGGATTATATGTCATTTTTATATTAAAACTCTAAGACTAGGTATTACTTACTTTTGTTTGATGATGCCTCTATCATGCCTAGTTTTAGGAAATGTTACCCATTTTCCATGATAGCACTGTGGTTTAAAGCCTCTACAACTTGTTTGATAATACGGCTAACTGTCCTCTGTGGAAAATGATGACTGACTCCAACAATTCTCTGGTAAGAACCAGTGGCCAGAAAGCTGAGAGCACACAACACCTGTAACAGATATACCTAGGTCAATATTTGAATTGCTGAGAGCAAGCTCAACAAAATTTTAACTGTGAACTAATAATATTATCATTACATACCTTAAACTCTACGGATATCTCAACAGTTTTAATGATGTTTGTCGTCGTAGGTCCTCACAAAGGTCTTGGAAAGTCGCTTTATCCAACCGAAAACGCTTGATAAAAAGGATTTCCGACATTTCATCTATTATTTCCACATAATCTCGATATATTCCTCTAGTTCGACGTGTAATCAACACTTCTTCGTTATAGGCACGTCATAACATATTTAGCGTGTGCATTTTTAATTAAAAATGAGCAGAAATAACACAGAAAAAATAAAAAATAACACTACAATCGTCATTCACACGGCTCACAACAAACTTATCAAACAGCTGACACCAACGACGCCATATTTATTTTGTCGCTTTCTACAGGGTCTAAGCGATCGCCTGAGTTAGCGTTAACGAAGTACGCTATCGTTACGTTTGCGCCTGTCAAATTGCCACTTGGCTAGCGTTTTGTATTGGAAGTTAGCGTTCGTCATTGTAGAAACGATTGCGCCTAGTCTATCGCAAATACCAATAGATAATTTTGTCTCTTGGCTACGATTTTTTCTCTGTCTATTCTCTGACCACGTGATTTATCGTTGTTAGCTGTCATTCCCATACACTAGCGTTTACGATTGTAGAATGGCATCTTGGCTAAGCCCCCTGGTATTAGCAACGTTGGGGAGACTAAACGATACGACGTTATATTAAAGTCTTAGCTAAAACGTTTGTACGACAACGCAATAGTCATACTAACGTTATAGTCCCATAAACGTTTTGAACACACCAAATTATGTTTTTGGAAAACCTCAAAAACAACATTTATACAACGTGTATGTTATATAGACGTTTTCATAGTGCCGTTTATATAACAATCAGTACCTTGTTTTACAGCGGTCAATTAAATACTCTTAAATGACTGGGTTGTTTATTGACGACTCAAATATAACCTTTATATTACATGATGTCCGTTTAAAGTCCTGTCCTGATTTTAATCAAACTTGCAGTCGCATTTAAGTCAGGTTTTGACTTTATAATGATTAGACGGCCATATTTACGGAAGTTTGCTGATTTTTTCCTACGAAAAACCGCACTGCGCTATGAAGTGTTCTTTCCTGAAATAGATTTACAAATAATAAATTTTGGTGAATATTGACAATACGAAAAGGGTTTTAATGTTTTTGAGAAACTCTAATAGCTAGCTGTCATGGCGACCATCATCATCATTATCAGGTCGTACAGAGGTAAGTGTGCGACAAAAGCAACTATTTTTGTTAATGAAAATATGATTATAACACAAAATTACGAGGGGGCATGAAAATCTGAATAGTATTCACATAGGTATATTATCATAAAACAACAGTTCCCAGTCAAACTAAATAGCATGAGAGACAGATAAAGTAAGCAAGATATGAAAATTAAATAACACTCACCTTATTATTTCCCAGTAAGTTGCAGTAAGTTGTAGGATGTTTTTATTTTAAACTAAATTAAATCTTCGAACGAAAAGTTAGGATGCGACTACTGCGCGACGAAAGTGGTTATCACATAACATTTGTACGACTGTTGAATGACTTTAACGAAGTTGGCTCGAGCTTTCTGTATGACCATTATACGACCATTTAGGTCGTATAACTGGGGCCATTTTCGCGTTTAGTAAACGTTATTATAACGTTAGTATGACATTATTATAGCGATGTATGGTATTCAGATAACGTTTACTTAACCTTTATACGACGTTAAATTGTTACTTGGGTGAACACCAGCGCAACTGACTCCGCCACGCTCTCTACCCGTACCGGCCTTGACGAGATTACCACCGTTAGATGGCGAACGCCGTGGGGCTGCAGGGGAAGAGGATTGTCGGTGTTGTGGTGCGCTGCTTTAAATGCCCTCGATGATTCCTCCACGTACAAAAAAGGCGAGTTTGGAAAAAAAATTAACTTAAATTAATTTCAATTTTATTTCATAATCATAATCTTGATTGCGATTGAACCCACCATTTTACTAAATAACAAAATTTATTTTAATATAAATAAAAGCCTGTCGGGTGAACACAACAAATAAATGTTCGTTTCATAAAAACAAACTTACTTTAATTTATTAATAATAATAAAAAAAATCTTTTGCAGGAATTATACATCATTTAGTAGATAGGTACGATGTTGTTTGAAATCTCGCAACAAGATTTTATTTATATCAACATAAATTTTGTAATTTAATAAAATGGTGGGTTTCAAATTTCTTTTTTTTCGTTTCAGAGGATATTTATAGAAAAGCTTGTTGTTAAAAATATTTACAAGTTAATTTTACCTATATCATTTTTCACATAGATTTTCCTAATAAATTTAAAATTAAAGCATTTTTTTCATATTTTATACTTTTTTTATAGGTCATGGTGGTTTTTTAATTTTTAGACATTTGTATAATTTAATATTATTTTAGATTAACCCGCGTTTATTTAGATTGACCCAAATGTTTTGGGGAAAATGATTTTATTTTATTTATTAAATGGTTTTCATGCCTATGTGTGACATAATCTTTCACCCTCGGTGATGTAAACATCTACTTGAGTTTATTAAAATATTTAAAATGTTTTGAATTAACAAAAGAAGTGTAAATAGTGAAATTATACAAATAAGTGGTTTACTTACGCGAGTGTAGTGTGATTTACGAATAATATACACAGTTACTGCCAATAATAGTGAAGAAAATACGAAAGCCACAGACAAGTTGGAATTAACAACAATAACGTAAATAATATATCACAGCACTTATCACCAGATCGAAACTACTCACAGACACATTTTCACAAGAAATCACATAAATAATAACGTTAAACGAATCATTTTATCTCAATAAATACAGTGAACAACCTAACGGTACAATTTACATGAATCATTTCAACTGACATTATAGGATTTAATTAATAACCAAAAATAGAGGGTGATTTTAGAAAATACTAGCGGCCCGTTCCGTCTTCGCTCGGACATAACCTAGACACTGTCTGCAGCGACATCTGCCGGGCTTATTTGTGAATTTAAACCATCTTCGAATACACACACGAAAAAAAACATTCAAATCGGTCCCGTCGTTTAGGAGTTCACTGTCAAATGATTAAATTACTAAAATGGCTATAAAAAAACAGGGGTTGATGATAAAAGGGTAAAAATTTTGGGTTGTATGTATTTTTTAACGCCACATTATAAAAAAATAAAAACAAAAAAATTTGACCAAAAATTAAAAAAAATTTTTGGGGTGAACAACCCCTAACACTTAGGGGTATAAAAAATTGCTAGTAGCCGATTCTCAGACGTACTGAATATGTATATAAAATTTGGTAAAAATCAGTAAAGCCGTTTCGGAGGAGTAAGGAAACAAACACTGTGACACGAGAATTTTATATATAAGATAATATTATTGTGACACTCAAGTAATGGAATACAATTTTCTACACTATAAAAGTAAGAACCTGTGGCATGGAAATAATATTAACGACCTTGAGCGAGTGAGGGTGCACTGCCACAACACCGGTACTCCTCTTCTCCTACAGCCCCACCGCGTTCGCCATCTAACGGTAGTAACATCGTCAATGCCGGCACGGGTTAAGGGCCAGACTACCTACCCTCGGAGATAACTTTTAGAAAACGCTTTTATGCATACCTTTCTGCCTGGGAGAGACGGTGGGTGTAAGTAGGGCTCGACGCCACGCACGAACATGTCGCCCCTACTGACTAAAACCTCCACAAGTTTCTCCAACCGCGTCTTGGCGGCAGAGTCAGGATGCAATAATCAGAATGCTCGCGGAAGTCTCATCTGAAATACAGTTTTACTTGGCTGAAAATAATATCAGTCGAATAACCTTCCTAAGTCTTCTAGTCTCTTACTCTGAACAACTAGATTAACCATCACACAACAAGATGCCACGGAAGCAAGTTGTTGAGTGGTACTCAAGATGCACCACGCCGAGGTGACCGTACTTCGCCCCCTCCAGGGATAAGTTAACCTACCGCTAACACAACTCAGCCAGAGTTGTAGATCTAGGTGAGTATGGGTACATTTTGCAATGTCGCATTACATTTGATTTCACTTACTCTCGCCGAACGTTCCACTCCGCTGCCGCAGCGCCTCCCTGACGCTACACCGCTCCACTGCTCCGTCGCCGCTACGACGCTGCGCTGCCCTAACTCAGCATCGAGCGACGCTACGCCGTCGCTCGAAATTAGCATGTCGGTGAGGTAGCCCTATAACATTTTTTTCCAAATAGTGCTCAGCGGTTTCAAAGAGCTTTATACTTCAGAAATATGTTTATTTATTTACCCATTAATAAATTATTTTCTCCGAAACAACAAAAACCTACCAACTTTATTAAGAAGAATTTCTAAAATTTAACGAAACGAAGTAAATAATTAAATAATTGGCAGTCATAGGAACTGCCGATAGAAGTGAAAACTTATAACTCAGAATCTGGTAGCTTACTCTGGAAACTACGCGGGTGAAACCGGAAGGGCGTGACCAAGGCCATCTAGAAATGCGTCAGCCAATGGGAAAAGCGGACGCATTTATAGGTGGCCAATGGTCATGGTCCCGAATTTTCCCGAAGATATCTTATCATTCCCGAGCGTGACGCTACAATTCAATTCAAAGCCCACGAAACATTTGTTGTGGCGCGCCAAAAGAAGTTTTCACTTCAATAAATCCTAGTGATGACAATAAAGTAATACAACGCATCCCGTGTACACTAACACAAACCACATACACAGACACACAGGGGAGCCGTATACCCACACACCACACTCATGCTATACAAAAGGTTGCAGTGATATGAGTTTTTTATACTTTTCGTATAGTGCCTGATCACTCGGATGTTATTTTAGTCTGAAGTGCAAAAAGGCCCTATTTCTAATACTATAGATTGGCTGTCTGGTTATCCAAGGCGTAGTCATTGTTGACGAACTTTTAGTTATAGTTGTATACGTTAATACGTAGTATTTTTTTTACTGCAAGGGCAATATTATTAAAAATAAACTAAGTCACTAGGTTTTAATCAGATTCTCTATAGAATTAATTAGATAAAGAAATCATCTTAGTAAAGACTTTCTAGGCAGGTGTGTTTATTACATAGGGGCAAATTATTACTTAAGATTTTAATTCGGTCTTAGTATAAATCTTAGTCACAGATCAGAAAATAGTTACTTTCTTAGTGTTAGCTCTGTTAATACTTGTAAGTACTGTGTCGTTGTCCGTGACTCCTGAGTTGCAAACTAAATTACGAGTACAAACTGTTTTTAGGGTTCCGTAAAACGTAAAAACGGAACCCTTATAGATTCGTCATGTCTGTCTGTCTGTCTGTCTGTCTGTCCGTCCGTATGTCACAGCCACTTTTTGCCGAAACTATGAGAACTACACTGTTGAAACTTGGTAAGTAGATGTATTCTGTGAACCGCATTAAGATTTCAACAGAAAAATTAAAAAAAAAGAAAAATTAGGGTTGCCCCCCATACTGAGAACTGAAACTCAAAATTTTTTTTTTCATCAAACCTCCACGTGTGGGGTGTCTATCGATAGGTCTTCAAAAATGATGTTGAGGTTTCTAAAATCATTTTCGTCTACACTGAATAATTTGCGCGAGAGACACTTCCAAAGTGGTAAAATGTGTGTCCCCCCCCCCTCTAACTTCTAAAGTAAGAGAATGAAAAATCTAAAAAAAATATATGATGTACATTACCATATAAACTACCAACGAAAATTAGTTTGAACTCGATCTGATGAGTAGTTTTTTTTTAGTACGTCATAAATACACTATTATTGAAACTTCGATCAAAGTTACAACGAACTACAAGAACTATGTGTACTATGTATATAATGTTACTTGCTGCAACGGAACCCTTCATGGGCGAGTCCAACTCGCACTTGGCCACTTTATTTTTAGATCGAATCATCATTTTTTATGTGTGTTCAGAAATGCTTTTATGCAACGTCTGCCATGCAGGGACACAGTTGATGTCTTAGGCCCGACATTACTAAAAGTGGAGCCCCTACCGACTTAAGCCCCATTGGTTTCACTAAAATAGCTTGTGGCAGCGCAGCGCGGTCAACTTCCGTGAGAGGATCTGATTAAAAAAACATTTTTTTATAGTCTTCTTCTTTTCTCGGTAGGAAATAGAGTCGGGAAGAGCCGCGTGTGCCCCTACTGATAGATTATTAGCCACACTATCAATACAAGCACACGCAAGGCTCGTCCTGACTCCAGCGACATCTTCTTTCTTGTTGTTCTTCTTGTTTGCTTCTTCTGTGTTCCACAAAGATTTCGATTTATTTTTCTTCTTCTTATCTCAATAGAAAATAGAGTCTAAGAGAGCTTTGTATGCCTACATTAATAGATTATTAGCCATACTACTAATACAAGCAAACGCAAAGCTCGCCCTTTCTCCAACAACATCTTCTTCTTTATTGTTTGTATCTTCTGTCTTCGTTCTTGTTCACTATCTTCTGGTTATTTTATCGTTATTATAAGCTTCTATTCTACTTGCCCTGTTACTATGTAAGTGTGGGACAAATCTTTCGAGTTAAATTAGAAGCACTTCCTGTGGTTAGATTAGGGTGAAATTTTGTATACTTACGCAACTTCGGTGACAATGCAATAATATGGTACCAGGAAGCTGATCTCAAGATGAAGTCGGAAGGTGGTCATATAAATTTCTAAACTGAAAACGAAAAATGCATCGAATTTTCACTCCTTTGAATAATCTTGACAGGCACTTTTGTACTACCCATACGTTTTGGGTAAAGTTGAATTTTTCATTATTTATCATATTATTGTTTTTATACCTACATTTACCATGAAATTAATATTTACGTAATCAAGACTATGATTATGGAAAAAAATTGAAATCAATTTGACTTAGATATATTTCCATACTCGCATTTTTTGTACGTGGAGCAAACATCGAGGCGAGAGATCGGCGAACCACAACACCGGAACTCCTCTTCTCCTGCAGCCCCACCGCGTTCTCCATCTAACGGTGGTAACCTCGACAAGGCCGGCAAGGCTAGACTGAGTGGTGCAGTCAGTTGCGTTAGTGCCCACCCATCGCGCAAACGACACGGCTGCATCGTCTTCAGCTCGGCGGTAATACTAAGACTAACGGCCCCTCCACAAGTTTCTCTCAGCTTCACCAAGGGTGACGAGACTTGACCACCTTCCCTTGGAGATAACTTCTAGGAAACGCTTTTATGCATACCTTTCTGCCTTGAAAAGACGGTCGGCGTAAGTAGGCTCGACGCAACGCACGGATTTGTCGCCCCTACTGACTCAAACCTCCACAGATTTCTCCAACCGCGTCTTGGCGGCAGAGTCAGGATGCAATATTCAGAGTGCTTGCGGAGGAGTAGACCTAGGTAAGTATCGGTACATTTTGCAATTTTGCATTACATTTGATTACACTTACTCTCGCCGGACGTACCACTCCGCTGCTTCAGCGCCTTCCTGACGCTACACCGCTCCAATGCCGCCTTAACTCTGCATCGCTCCAATGCGACGCCGCCGCGCCTCCTAAAATTAGCATGTTGGTGAAGCGACCCTGTAACATTTTTTGCATATCAAACAGTGCTCAGCGGGTTCAAAGAACTTTTGTCTTTAGACATATGTTTTTTTATTTATGAATAATAAATTTTCTCCGAAAAAACAAAATGCTTCCAACGTTACTGAGAATCACTAGATCATCGACATTTATAGTTTAGTTTGGTTGTTCATATTTCAAAAACCACTGAACCGATTTCGATACAGTTTATCATACGGGACCACCTCTAAACTCTGATCTACCAAACGAAAACAGATCAATCAAAATTGATTCACAATTGCCCGAGCTATCGCGTATCGCGTAGCATAAAAAAAAAAGCATGTAAGTAACTGAATTTTTAAGTTGGTTAAAAATGCACTCCGTTTTCTTTTTAAAAGGCAAAGTTCATCGCTATCCGTAACTTGTTAACGTGGCATAGGTAAAAACGAAACTGGCCCTGTTATGTCTGCTAGATATGATTTTGTACTTATCTATTCAGATTTTTGATAGCGTTAACATGAGCTTAACGGTGTTTTTACTATGTCATTAAACAACCTACACCCAAACTTCATCAGACTAATAGATAGATAGATTAACTCTTTATTGCACTTAAAATATTCAAAGTTACAAAAACGTAATACAATAAAGTAACAATTGGCGACCTTATAGCTATAAGCGATCTCTTCCAGGCAACCGCTGGATGGAACAGGAGATAATACGAAGAATAATAAGACGGGGAAGTACAATCAATAAGTGAAAGATATGTATAAGTCTGTATATATGAAAATTAACTTTAAGTTTACTAATATATATACACTACAATACTATTAAACATACACCTACTGTACGATCAATCATCATACATTTTGTCACATCAGCATTACATAATTTCCGCCATTCTGCACATTCGCACCAAATCCATCAGTTCACGAAAAGTAGGCACGCTGCGAGTACATGCGCATTAAATATACTAGTGATAACAAGTTCTCTAGTTTTCTTTTCCTGCCTCATCAAGCAAACAACATATTTAGTGTACGGTGTCAACAAGGACTCGTATACCTACATATTAATAACTGTACATCCTAATACATAAATACGAATATAATATAAACTAATACATAAATATCAAGTTTTACTACAGGATATACTTACATAATAATAATAATTATGATCACGGACAGGACTATTGTCGCCAATAAGCCTGATATCGTGCTGGTAGACCGGTCTCAGCGCCGGGCTGTGATCATCGATATCACCGTACCACATGACGAGAACCTCGTGAAAGCCGAGAAGGACAAGCTTAGCAAGTACCTTGACTTGGCTCATGAGGTTACCGCCATGTGGGATGTTGATTCGACGATCATAGTCCCAATAGTCGTGTCGGCAAACGGCCTTATAGCGAAAAGCCTCGATCAACATCTCAAGAGGCTTTCGCTAGACGGTTGGATCAAGGGTCAGATACAGAAGGCAGTCATCCTAGACACAGCGCGTATCGTCAGGAGGTTCCTCTCTCTGCAGCCCTAACCACCGGTAGCATGGGCCCTGCCCCGCTGCTGGCGGCACCCTAGTTTTTAAGTTTTTTATAATGTTTATTTTATATATATATTGTAAAAAACTAAGAATTAAGAAGATAAATAAATGAGTGTATAATTATGAAATTTAAAAAAATAATTGAATTACGATTTAAATAGGAGTACCGACTTCAACTAAATTATCACGTAGACAGATAGATCTGATTTACCAGTTGTTTGAAAACTGTAACTGATGGGGCTTGTCTAGTAGTTACAGGCAAAGCGTTCCACAGCTCAACGGCCCGAAAAGCGAACGACTTGCCGTAGAAATTTTTGCAGCGTGCCAAAGGCGATTGGAGTGACAAGTTGTTCTTAGACCAGAGAGGTAGCGAGTGTGCATCGCTCAGAAGGTAACAACATCTTTCAAATAACGCAGTGATGAGGGGTTAAATAAAATATTATAGAGTAGAGATAAAATATGAGCATTCCGACGAAGGCGAATGGGGAGTCACTTGAGCTGGATACGGAACTGAGAACTAATATTTGAAGTGTGAAAGTTTGCATGCATGAGATAGATTATAGTCTGGAATTTAAAATATGCTAAATATCTCTAAAATTCAATGGGGGGCGATTATTTAATTTTTATTAGTTGGTACACTATGTACCTGTTCTGTTTATGGCTTGGTCGACGATTACAAGTAGCCTAGTAGTATGTGCTAATCCAGACTATAGCCTGTCTACGGTCAAAATGTTTTCATGATTCATTCAGTCGGTGTGTCCATTCATTAATAATAATAAAACCTTTATTTGAGCAAAAACCATATGGTAACTACAATAGTAATGTTGTTCAAGGAACCCTGGATTTTACACTAGCTGAAGTCCTGTGTCGTGAAAATCCAGTGCCTTCCTTGGTGGTAATTTTACACAAATGTTCACTGATTAACTATAACAATGAGAAGAAAGAAAAGGAAAAATGTACCTACCTAAATATTAAAAAAAATCATGTATTAAAAAAAAATAAGATAGAACCTTATGACCTCATGGAGAGAGTCTTTGCCTACCAATAACCAATAATAAAAGTAGTAATAACCACTTTTTTTGTACTTTCACTCCTCCCCGTTCTCAAATATCTCTTTCTATCCTATGGTTGCCTAGATGAGATCGCTTTTACTGATAAGGTCCATCTATAAGATCAATTGCTACTTTATTTGGTTTTGGTATAATTAACTTTTGTTTTATTTTTAAATAAAGGGTAGTAGCTTCTAAGTAGTTCTCGGTAGGAAATAGAGATAGGTAGAGCGACGTGTGCCTAAATCAATAGATTATCAGACACACTACTACAAGCTTACGAAAAGCTCGCCCTTACTCCAGCGACATCTTCTTTCTTGTTGTTCTTCTTGGTTGCTTTTTCTGTGTTCCACAAAAATTTCAATTTCATTTTTATATTGTTGATAATTTAGAGTCGGGGAGACCCAAATGTGCTCGAATGCAAGACTATTAGCAACATTGCAATTAAAAGCACACACAAGTCTCACCGTTACTCTAACGACATCTTCATTGTTCGTATCTTCAGTCTTCTTCCTTTTTTTTTTTTTTTTTCGTCTTTTCTCGGTAAGAGAAAGAGTCGGGGAGAGCCAAGTGTGTCCATATCTATGAATTTAAGCGACAAGGCAAATAAGAGCACACAAAGGCTCGCTCTTACTCTAGCGATATCTTCTTTATTGCTTGTATTTTCTGACTTCGTTTTTCTTCACTATTTATTTTCTGATTATTTCATCGTTATAATAAGCTTTTATTTAATTTGCCCTGCTATTATGTAAGTATGGGACAAATCTTTCGAGTTAAATTAGATGCACTTACTGTGGTTAGATAAGGATGAAATTTGGTATACCTCGTCACTTTGGTGACAATGCAATAATATGATACCAGGAAGCTGATCTCAAGATGAAGTCGGAAGTTGGTCATATGAACTCTTAAGGTTAACGCGACAAATGCATCGAATTTCGACTCGCTTCAATAGTAAATAGTCTCGACAGGCTTTTTTGTGCTACATGACAGCCAGGGTCTCAAGATGGCGTATGAAGCTGGCCCTAGAAACTCCTAAACTAAAGAAAATAAAACTGTCGAGTTGGGGCTCGTTTGAATAGTCCTGGCAAACATTCTTGGGTTACGTGATATCCAGGATCTCAAAAGGAAGTCCCAAGAACTCTTATGGAGTTTTGTAGAGATCGGCAAGATGGGCGTCGATAGCATTTTCTTCAACCTGTCTAGGAGAAGAAAAACTCTAAAGTATGTATAGATTAAAATAACAATTAAAAAGTTAGAAAATGAAACATTAATAAAACAAGCATTTCTTCAAATAATATGGTCTAAAACGAAGAAAATAAATTTGGAATGCAATCAATCCCACCATTTCATTAAATAACAAAATTTATATTGATAAAAACAAAAGGTTGTTTCCAAATTTCAAACAACTTGGTACCTATATACTAAGTTATATTATTTTTTTTAATTTCCACAGAAGATCCAAAGACGTCCTTATCATTCGCTTAGAATTGAAGTAAGATTGTTCTTTTGAGAAAAAAAAAGTGTTGTGAGTGTGTTGAGTTGTTGAGATAGATGACGGATGGCGGATTTGAGCGCGGTGTGTGTACCGAATCGGAGTCGAAGCTCATCCCTATGAGCTTCGACTCCGACTCCGATAAGTCGGAACTTCCGATTATTATTACCCCTTCGGTTCCGACTTCGGCTCCTAAACTTTTAAAACGGAGGTTATAATCAGAGGTAAGGTGTATAAATTTTGGAGATAATCCCTTGTTGTAGTGGATATTAAATGGAAATACAAAATCCTAACTTGTCAATGTTTCAATGTTGTACTGTAATGTTGTTGTACGTCAATGTTTATCGTGTCCACATGTTTGGCAAAAAAAACGGCAAAAACTTATTTTATTCTATAGGAGCCCCCTTAGTTAGTTAGTTAGTTTGACGGGGCTGTTTCCGCACTTAGCCTCTCAAATTGGGCCATTGTGCGTGGCTCATACTTCCCCCTTAATCATTAATTTTAATTAATTATTTAAAGAGAACTTAAAACGAAATATTCTGTGAACAGTTAAAATGTCTACCTGTTACCATTATTAGTATCGAGCAAGAAACGCTAAAAAACTCAAGTTAAATATTTATTTTATGTTGTTTTTAGTATCTGTTGTTGTAGCGGCAATATAAATACATCATCTGTGAAATTACAACTGCCTGGCTATCACCGTTCTTGAGATACAGTCTGGTGACAGATGGACGGGCGACCGGACGGACAGCGAAGTCGCAGTAATAGGGTCCCGTTTTTACCATGTACATATATTATATGGCATATGGGAGGCGGTTTTTTGAATATTAACAAAAATTTTATGACAAGATGTTCAAGCCCAGACGGAAGCGTGCTGGTGGCAGTACCACGCTGAATGGCAATGTTTATGCGTTGGGCCAAATAAACGCCAGCACTTTGGTCACGCGTTGCGTCGGCCAAGCGCTTGGAAATACTTTTGAAGATTAGGTGAGCTCCCAGCCCCCACAGGCACGATGTCTCAACCCCAAAATACTTAAATATAAAACCACTACCAAGGGTTGCATATTTCCGCCGTTTGAGATGCTCAGCTGAATTAGCCGCTGCACTGGCCCTACTATGCGTCTTATTTGCAATTCTCAATGCTTGTCAGTGGGCGATTGACAACAATCATTGACGAGCTGTAATTTTGACCGACTCAATGGCTTCGCTCAAAGCCTTGGAAAATCGAAGCAGTATCGAAAATCCCTTTGGTATCGGACATTCAACATCGTACTCGGTTATGCCGTCGTGAGGGTGCTCTAGACTTCTGCTGGGTGCGAAGTCATGTGGGTATTAAGGGGAATGAAGCCGCCGACAAAGCAGCCAATGAAGCATGTGCTTTAGAATCTCCACCGGTTTATAATAACTTTCCAACATCATTTGTTAAATATCAAGCGAGAAAAATATCTTTAGCCATCTGGGAAAATAGATATCAAAGTGCAGAACAAGGTCAACAAACTTGAAGCATATTTCTAACGTTAAAAGATATAAAATATTTTAGATCTCGATCACAAACATCTTTCTTTGTAACTCAATACCTCACCGGTCATGGATATCACAAGTCATATCTCCACCGTTTCAAAATCACAGACACTGACGCATGCCCATGTGACGATATAACACCCCAAAATATTAAACATCTACTGTGTGAATGTCCAGTCTTTATGAATGCCAGATATGTTCATGAGACTATATGTAATAACTTTCGCGTACAACCTTACAACCTCATGGCAATAATTGAAAAAGTCTCAACGCTAGAATCCTTGATAGAGTTAATCATATTCTTCAAAAATTTAAAAAGATTCGACAAAACATAAATAAACATAAATATTTCATATCCGTATTTACATAATTACGTACGAATTTATATAATTTACATTAGGTACTTATTATTATATCTTATAGAATGTATTTATTTTGTTAATCACTTGAGCCCCAAGAGGCCAAATTTGGGCAAAACCGGTTTTGGGACTTTAAAACCTTATTTTTTCATGATAAACATACTCGATTATTAGTTTATTTTGATGCCTAAGAGATAGGTGATAATATTTATCAGTACATTGTCGTTTACAGACACATAAAATTTGGTTTCATTTTCTAGTTGTGATTTTTTGTGTGACGTCACGACGCCGGCCGCGTCGCGAGTCGGGCTTAATAGGTTAATTAGAAGCCCAGGTCCAACAATCAAACGTATGAAATAGCGTTTGAGCTGTTGGGAAACCATGGAATCGGGAAACAAAACATAAGTTGTGAGTCAATAGCAATCTGTAAGTTTCAAAACTTGAAGCGAATAAACTAAATTAAAAAAAAAACTATGCGTCTCTGGAAATGTGATGGTGCCAGAGTATCGACGCAAGCTGCATCTCACACTAGGGGCCGACCCAACTTCCGGCACAAAAGTCATGCCGTCAGGTCTTTTGCCATCGTCACGCGTAAAACCACTCCGGTTTGAGTATGGCTGGCACATTGGCATTGGAAAAAGCCAAAGTTTTGCGTGTGAATTGTCCACCAGTATCTATTTATCTGGACGACGTAGTCATAGCTTCTTAAATTAGTCGAGTGAACTTTTTACTTGACTAGACGTTAGTTATTTGACGTGAAATGATAATAATGGAAGTTGGTTTTTGTTCCTTCGGATATTATTTAAATCCAAATACTTTACTAAATTAAGTGTTCAACAAGCTTCGGTAAGTATCAGATCACGCACATCAGCTACAGACTCTTCGTAATGTATCCTATAAAAATCCTACAAACTTAACACTGCGGCTATGTTGGATACTCCACAACCTTACTACGAGTACTTATGTTTGATGTTGCTAAAAATATAAAATATGAAGTTGCTAAACTCGAATAAATATATTTTTGTGTGGAAAAACGAATTCACTCGGTTTGTGTAATGGCCACCCATTCAAATATTTTTATGTAAGTTATACTTATGTACTAATAAGGTCACAAGATCAACGTACGCGAACAAAGTAGCGGGTTCAGCTAGCTAGCTGAAAAAAAATGTAAATCAATTAAATTTACATTTTCTTCTATACTCGCCGTATTTGTACGTGGAGGAATTATTATCGAGGGCATTGACAGCGGTGCACCACAACACTGGCGTTCCTCTTTCCCTGCAGCCCCACCGCATTTGCCATCTAACGGTGGTAACATCGTCAATCCCGGCACGGGTTAAGGGCCAGACTACCTACCCTCGGAGATAACTTTTAGAAAATGCTTTTATGCATACCTTTCTGCCTGGGAGAGACGGTGGGTGTACTACTCTGTGTAAAAAGTATCGGGAATATGTCAATAAAAAGACCCGTGTAAAAGAGGTCGTTCTAATTTTTTTACTGCATGTTGGTAGCACTGTACTGATTTAGCGCGCAAAGTTTGAGCGGGATCTGTCATTTAATTTGTTTTAAACTACACTTTTTGTTGGTCATAGTTTTGCGTTCTCGGCTATTTTTACCCGACTGCGCGACGCAAAGGAGTGGTAATGTGTTTAACAGTCTATGTATGTATGTATGTATGTTTGTATGTTCCTTTGAAGCACTATACAGACCAAACGCCTGGGCCGATTTTTATGATTCACACGTCAATCGATTTCTCTTAATCTGGCGAGTGACACTAAAGACATGACATTAGTGTAAGTTCAATATGGCGGATTCAGAACGCCATATTGTCCAAATTAAAAAAATTAAAATCACCAAAACATGTCAAGAGGGGTATCGTTGAATAGGTA
The DNA here is from genome assembly GCA_963693475.1 of Ectropis crepuscularia. NCBI lineage: Eukaryota > Metazoa > Arthropoda > Insecta > Lepidoptera > Geometridae > Ectropis > Ectropis crepuscularia. Next base: position 35,912,000 of record OY856338.1, read on the forward strand.
TTTAAAAATAATTTTTAGCTTTCTCTCAATGTTTTGCGATTTGACTGACCGTTTAGGATGTATATCGATTGAAAGTTGAATAACAACCATTCTCACATTTATAGGTTTTTAGGTAGCAGAAAACTTCGTATAACTAACTGTACGTGTGAATGTGGATGGACATTATATACTAATGTATCTAGTAGGCATCGATATAAATCAATAGATGTGCCCTGAGCAGCTTGAAATTGGTAATAAACTGCGTCTCTGTATGTATCGTAAGTGGTTTACAATCAACCAATCTACTTGACCCCTATAATCGCTAGCGGTGAGATTTGCTGTGGTTCTACTTATTTTGGTTGTTGACACCGAATAATGATACGTAAAAACATCCGGCGTCCACCGCGTCCTGCAACCAACTAGAATGGAAAGAGTGAGCTCACTCTTCCCAACGTTGACATGATTGCGTGCGCCGTGAAGTTTGGGATGGGGCCCATCTTGGGTTCTAGGATCTATGCTAGTAGGTATATTGGACTACCTTTTTTTCGTACGTGCAGGAAATGTATTTACGCATACCCTACTGCCCCGCCCGGGAGACAGCCGGGTTATGTTGCACTCTATATCATGTATGGATATGGTGCCCCTATCTACTAATAAACCTCCATGGGGTTTCAACTCTGCCGCTGATAGTGGGAACACGGAACCGCTCTGGGATTGCTCCGCCTCGGTCGTCCATCTCCGACTTCAAACGATTTAGTAGGTACTCAACGTCAATCGAAAACCTATACTAACACAAAACTATAAATATGAATTACATGCAGTAGAAAATCCTACATATTATATCAGTAGAAACGAAGACATTTGGTCAACAACCAAAAGATGCATATTATTATGTTGAGCATATTAACATTCACAGCATTGCTCATAACTAAAAAGTATAAAATAAAAAAATATAATTTAAAAACTCAAAAACCCGACTGCGTAAAAAGTGAACCAAACTACGTACTCGCATACTAAAAAAAACTGAAAAGAATAAAACAAGCATTTAGATTTCTGGTGGTATAGAATTATATAATATGTTATTGTATTAATACTATTGAAATATATACAATATTTTCTAATAAAAGAATATTACAACTGAACAGTCGGGATCCGTTGAACAATTACATTGTATGTCGAATAATAATGGATCCCGACTCTATAATTCTACACCACCAGAAATCTAAATGCTTGTTTTATTCTTTTCAGTTTTTTTTAGTATGCGAGTACGTAGTTTGGTTCACTTTTTACGCAGTCGGGTTTTTGAGTTTTTAAATTATATTTTTTTATTACAATGAAAAATACTGTTGAACAAAGAGTGTGCCTTAAATTTTGTGTTTCGAATGATATTTCATGTGGTGAATCACTAAAAATGTTGCGAAATACCTACGGCGAATCGTGTATATCGAAAACAAGGGCTTATGAATGGTATAAGGCTTTTAAAGAAGGCCGAGAAGTAGTAGTAGACTTGCCTCGTTCTGGTAGACCTTCAACCGCTACGACCAAAGGAAACATCGACAGAATCAAGAAGCTAGTGCTCGAAAATCGACGTATGTGTCTGAGAGAGTTGGCTAGTGAGGTGAACATATCTTTTAAGTCCGTCCACAACATTCTCATTGACATTTTAGGCATGAAACGCGTCGCCGCTCGACTAGTTCCAAAAGAGCTCAATTTTGTTCAAAAAGCGCAGCGAAAGCATGTCGCTGAAGACATGGTTTCCCGAGCTTCTACGGATCCGACCTTTATGAAACGTATAATAACTGGCGACGAGACATGGGTTTATGAGTACGACATGCAAACAAGCCAACAGTCTTCAGAATGGCGTCTCGAACACGAATCGGAACCCAAAAAACCGCGGCAAAGTCGCTCCAAAATCAAGGTGATACTGACAGTTTTTTTTTACTACCGTGGTGTGGTTCACTCCGAATTTCTTCCAGAGAAAAAGTGAATACAGAATATTATTTAGGCGTCATGAAGCGTTTGCGTGAGAGTATCCGCCGAAAACGTCCAGATTTGTGGCAACACAACTCATGGATGCTGCACCATGATAATGCACCATCACACACAGCCATTTGATAATAGTGAAAGAGTTTTTAGCGAAAAATTCAACATAAGTTCTCGACCAAGCACCGTATTCACCTGATATGGCTCCATCTGATTTTTTTTATTTCCCAAGTTAAAATTACCACTTCGAGGAAAACATTTTGAGTCGATAGAAACCATAAAAGAAAATTCGCTGAATGAGCTAAAGGCCATACCGCAAATAGCCTATGAAAAATGTATGGAAGACTGGATGAAGCGTTGGAGATGTTGTATTGCAAGCGATGGGGCCTACTTTGAAGGCGATAAAACAAATTTAGATGAATAATTTGTATTTTTTGTTTTATTGACAAATTCCCGATATTTAGTACACAGAATGTAAGTCGGGCTCGACGACACCACGCACGAACATGTCGCCCCTACTGACTAAAACCTCCACAGGTTTCTCCAACCGCGTCTTGGCGGCAGAGTCAGGATGCAATAATCAGAATGCTCGCGGAAGTCTCATCTGAATTACAGTTTTACTTGGCCGAAAAGAGTATCAGTCGAATAACCTTCCTAAGTCTTCCAGTCTCTTACTCTGAACAACTAGATTAACCATCACACAACAAGATGCCACGGAAGCAAGTTGTTGAGTGGTACTCAAGATGCACCACGCCGAGGTGACCGTACTTCGCCCCCTCCAGGGGTAAGTTAACCTACCGCTAACACAACCCAGCCAGAGTTGTAGATCTTGGTGAGTATGGGTACATCTTGCAATTTCGCATTACATTTGATTTCACTTACTCTCGCTGAACGTTCCACATCGCTGCCGCAGCACCTCCCTGACGCTACACCGCTCCACTGCTCCGTCGCCGCTCTGACGCTGCGCCGCCCTAACTCAGCATCGCTCCGACGTTGCGCCGCCTTAACTCTGAATCGCTCCGACGCTACGCCGTCGCCCGAAATTAGCATGTCGGTGAGGTAACCCTATAACATTTTTTTCCAAATAGTGCTCAGCGGTTTCAAAGAGCTTTATACTTCAGAAATATGTTTATTTATTTACCCATTAATAAATTATAATAAATTATTTTCATCAAAAAAACAAAAACCTACCAACTTTAGTAAGAAGAATTACTAATGTTCAACGAAACGAAGTAAATAATTTAAAAATTGGCAGTCATAGGAACTGCCGATAGAAATAAAAACTTATAACTCAGAATCTGGTAGCTTACTTTGGAAACTACGCGGGTGAAACCGGAGGGCTTGGCCATGGCCATCTAACAATGCTTCCGCCAATGGGAAAGGCGAACGCATTTTTAGGTTTTTATCTATGGTACTTTAATTTCTTATCATTCCCGAGGGTGACGCTACAATTCAATTCAAAGCCCACGAAACATTTGTTGTGGCGCGCCAAAAGAAGTTTTCACTTTAATAAATCCTAGTGATGACAATAAAGTAATACAACGCATCCCGTGCACACTAACGCAAACCACATACACAGACACACAGTGGTGCCGTATATCCACACACCACACTCATACTATTCAAAAGGTTGCAGTGATATCGGTTACTAACACACTTTTATTAGCTTCACTTGTAACTATGTATGCAAGAAAATCTTGGAATCTTAATATGACCTACTTTCCGGTCTTCGATTAAAATAAAATTTTGCACACACTCTGAGTTCTGATGACAATACACGACTAGCTAAGAAACGCCATTACAAATCCAACATGGCGGACATCCAAGATGGCCGATTGGCTAATTGAAATGCACCCCCATGATATGGGTATTAACTGAAAGGGTTTGCTGAATGGGATACAAAAAAAATCTCGTAACCTAAATCCAACATGGCGGCCGTTCCAAAAGTTGGCGGATTGGCTATTTGAAATGCAAAAGCATATTTTTTAACTATAATAATTATTATTGTTTTTATACATTTCGTATAGAGCCTGATCACTCGGATGTTATTTTAGTCTGAAGTGCAAAGAGGCGCTATTCCTAATACTATAGATTAGCTGTCAGGTCATCCATGGCTTAGTTGTTGTTGACAAAGTTTTAGTTGTAGTACACGTTGTTTTTTTCTGCAAGGCCAATGTTATTTTTATAAACTCAATCGCTAGGTTTCAATCATATTCTCTATAGAAATTATCGCAATAAAGATTTTCTAGCCTGGAAATGACATAGGGGTAAATTATTAGCTAAGATTTTAATTTGGTCTTGGTATAAGTCTTAGTGTTAGCTCTGTTAATACTTGTAAGTACTGCGTCGTTGTCCGTGCCTCCTGAGTTGCATACTAAAATACGAGTACAATTTATTTTTTTAGATTTCATTTGAACTGTTTCTTTTCTTGGTAGGAAATAGAGTCAGCGAAATCTACGTGTGCCATCATTGATAGGTTATTATCAGCCACACTACAAATACTAGCAAACGCAAGACTCGCCCTTACTCCAGCGACATCTTCTTTCTTGTTGTTCATCTTGTTTGCTTCTTCTGCGTTCCACAAAGAAAATCATTGTTCGTTCAGCGAAATCTGCTTAATTGTATGTATCTTCTGTCTTTGTACTTGTTGTTTTATCGTTTTGAAAAGATTTTATTCTACTTGTTCTGTTACTATGTAAGTGTGGGACAAATCTTGCGAGGTAATTAAGAAGCACTTTCTGTGGTTAGATTAGCATGAAATGTGGTATACTTCGTCACTTCAGTGACAATGCAATAATAAAGTACCAGGAAGCTGATCTCATGATGAAGTCGGAAGTTGGCCATAGGAACTCCTAAACTGAACGCGATAAATGCATCTAATTTCGACTCGTTTGAACAGTCTTGACAAGCTATTGTGTGCTACATGACAGCCAGGGTCTCAATATAGCTTCTGTTGGTGGCCCTAGGAACTCTTAAACTAAACAAGATAAAACTGTCGAGTTAGGACTCGTTTGAATAGTCTTGACAAGCACTCTCGTGTTACGTGATATCCAGGATCTAAAAATGAAGTCCCAAGAACTCTCTTGGAGAAGAAAATGTCAAAAATCATACCCGAACTCAAATAAATAATAATAATAATACTAAAACATGAAAAAAATGAACAATTTTTTTTTTAAATATGCTCTAAAACGAAAATATAAAATTTTGAATGCAATCAAACCCACCATTTTATTAAATTACAAAATTTGTAATGATATAAATAAAATCTTGTTGCGTGATTTTAAACATCATCGTACTTATCTACTAAATTAAATATAATTCCCACAAAAGATATTTTTTTTATTATTATTAATAAATTAAAGTAAGTTTGTTCTTATGAAACAAACATTTGTTGTGTACTCCCGACAGGCTTTTATTTATATTAAAATTAATGTTGTTATTTAGTTAAATGTTGGGTTTAATCGCAATCAAGATTATGATTATAAAATTAAATTGAAATTAATTTAAAGTAGATTTTTTCCATACGTTTCATTTTTTGTACGTGGAGGAATCATCGAGAGCATTTAAAGCAGCTCACCACAACACCGGCAAACCCCTGCAGCCCTACGGCGTTCGCCGTCTAACGGTGGTAATCTCGTCAAGGCCGGTACGGGTAGAGAGATTGGCGGAGTCAGTTGCACTGTTGCCCACCCATCGTGCCAACCTCACGGCGGTGGTACCCAAGGTGCATCATCATCATCATCATCATCAGCCGTAAGACGTCCACTGCTGGACATAGGCCTCCCCCCTAGATTTCCACAGCGAACGGTCCTGCGCAACCTGCAACCAGCGGTTCCCAGCGACCTTCGTGAGGTCATCATCTGTCCATCTAGTGGGAGGCCGTCCAACACTGCGTCTTCCGGTTCGTGGTCGCCACTCGAGAACCTTTCTTCCCCATCGGTTGTCAGTTCTGCGAGCGATGTGGCCTGCCCATTGCCACTTCAGCTTAGCTACTCTTCGAGCTACGTCGGCTACTTTCGTTCTTTTGCGAATATCCTCATTACGGATTCTGTCGCGCAAAGAGACTCCGAGCATAGCTCGCTCCATAGCTCGCTGTGTGACTTTGAGCTTTGTTATGAGGCCTACAGTTAAGGACCACGTCTCAGTTCCATAAGTCATCACTGGCAACACGCACTGATTGAAGACTTTTGTCTTCAATCCAAAAGCATTGGGGTATTTGGAGTCCAAAATACCCCAATGCTTGAAGACCCAAGGTGCACCACGTGGAAATTACCAAACTTCGCACCCCTCCAAGGGTAACCTTAGCTACCGCTAACACAACTAGCCAGAGTTATAGACCTAGGTGACTATGGAAACATTTAGCAATTTCGCATTACATTTGATTTCACTTACTCTCGCCGGAAGTTCAACTCCGCTGCTTCAGCTCACTGACGCTACACCGCTCCACTGCTCCGTTCCGACGTTGCGCCGCCTTAACTCTGCATCGCTCCGACACTGCGTCGCCTTAACTCTGCTTCGCTCCGACGCTGCGTCGCCTTAACTCAGCATCACTCCGACACTGCGCCGCCTTAACTCTGCATCGCTCCGACGCTGCGTCGCCTTAACTCTGCATCGCTCCGACACTGCGCCGCCTTTACTCTGCATCGCTTCAACGCGACGCCGCCGCCCAAAATTAGCATGTTGGTGAAGCGACCCTATAACATTTTTGCATATCAAACAGTGCTCAGCGGTTTCAAAGAACTTTTCTCTTTAGAAATATCTTTTTTTTATACACTAATAATATTTTTTCTATCTATTCAGATTTGTGATAGCGTTAACGTGAGCTTAACGGTGTTTTTACTATGTCAATAAACAACCTACACCCAAACTTCTACATCAGACTGATATTTGAAGTGTGAAAGTTTGCATGCCTGTGATAGATTATAGTCTGGAATTAAAAATATGCTAAATAGCTCTAAAATTCAATGGGGGAGCGATTATTTAATTTTTATTAGTTGGTACACTATGTACCTGTTCTGTTTATGGCTTGGTCGACGATTACAAGTAGCCTAGTAGTATGTGCTAATCCAGACTATAGCCTGTCTACGGTCAAAATGTTTTCATGATTTATTCAATCGATGTGTCCATTCATTAATAATAATATAAACTTTATTTGAGCAAACACCATATGGCAATTACAAAAGTAATGTTGTTCAGGGAACCCTGGATTTCACACTAGCTGAAGCCCTGTGTCGTGAAAATCCAGTGCCTTCCTTGGTGGTAATTTTACACAAATGTTAACTAATTACCTCAAACAATAAGTAGAAAGAAAAAGAACAATGTACCTACCTACCTAACGTTTTGCAAAAAAAACATGTATTAAAATAAAATAAGATAGAACCTTATGACCTGATGGAGAGAGTCTTTGCCTACCAATAACCAATAATTAAAATATAATTAACCACTTTTTTTGTACTTTCCCTCCTCCTTATTCTCAAATATCTCTTACTATCCTATGGCTGCCTAGATGGGATCGCTTTTTCTGATAAGGTCTATCTATAAGATCCAATTGCTACTTTATTTGGTTTTATTATAAGTAACTTATGTTTTATTTTTAAATAAAGAGTAGTAGCTTCTAAGTAGTTCTCGGTAGGAAATAGAGATAGGTAGAGCGACGTGTGCCTAAATAAATAGATTATCAGACACACTACTACAAGCTTACGAAAAGCTCGCCCTTACTCCAGCGACATCTTCTTTCTTGTTGTTCTTCTTGGTTGCTTTTTCTGTGTTCCACAAAAATTTTAATTTCACTTTTATATATTGTTGATAATTTAGAGTCGGGGAGACCCAAATGTGCTCTAATGCAAGACTAATAACAACATTGCAATTAAAAGCACACACAAGTCTCGCCGTTACTCCAACGACATCTTCATTGTTCGTATCTTCGGTCTTCGTTCTTTTTTGTTGTTCTTCTTGTTAGCTTCTTCGGATCGGAATCAAGAATCGGGGAGAGCCTCGTGTGCGCCAATGCATGAATTTAAGCGACAATGCAAATACGAGCACACAAAAGGCTCGCTCTTACTCTAGCGATATCTTCTTTATTGCTTGTATCTTCTGTCTTCGTTTTTCTTCACTATTTATTTTCTGATTATTTAATCGTTATTATAAGCTTTTATTTAATTTGCTCTGCTAGTATGTACATAAGTGTGGGACAAATCTTTCGAGTTAAATTACGATGAAATACATGATCGTTATTATAAACTTTTAAGAGTTTTGTAGAGATCGGCAAGATGGGCGTGGATAGCATTATCTACAATCTGTCTAGGAGAAGAAAAACTCCAAAATCATTCAAGGACTAAAATAACAACAAGAAAATTAGAACAAGCTTTTCTTCAAATATGGTCTAAAACTAAGAAAATAAATTTTGAATGCAATCAATCCCACCATTTTATTAAATAACAAAATGTGTATTGATAAAAATAAAAGGTTGACTCAAAATTTCAAACAACATGGTACCTATCTCGTAAGTTATATTATATTTTAAAATTCCCACAGAAGATCCAAATACGTCCTTATCATTCGCTTAGAATTAAAGTAAGTTTGTTCTTTTGAGAAAAAAAAATGTTGTGTTCCCCGACAATCTTTAATTTATATCAATATAAATTTTGGTATTTAATAAAATAGTGAGTTTCAACATTTTTTTTTTACTGTTTCAGAGCATATTTTTATAGAAAGCTTGTTGTTTAATATATTTATAAATTAATGTTTTACCACATAGTTAATTTTCCACATAGATTTCCCTACTAAAAAGTTTTATTTTCAGGCATTTTTTTTTCATGTTTTATACTCTTTTATTGGTCATAGTGATTTTTTTATTTTTTAGACATTTGAATAATTTAATATTATTTTAGATTAACCCGCGTTAATTTAGATTGACCCAAACGTTTTGGGAAAAATAATTTTATGTTATTTATTAAATTGTTTTCATGCCTATATCATTGCCATTGTCCTTTCACCCTCGGTGATGTAAACATCTACTTGAGTTTATTAAAATATTTAAAATGTTTTGAATTAACAAAACAAGTATAAATAGTGAAATTATACAAATAAGTGGTTTACTTACGCGAGTGTAGTGTGATTTACGAATGAAATACACAGTTACTGCCAATAATAGTGAAGAAAATACGAAAGCCACAGACAAGTTGCAATTAACAACAATAACGTAAATAATATATCACAGCACTTATCACTAGATCGAAACTACTCACAGACACATTTTCACAAGAAATCACATAAATAATAACATTAAACGAATCATTTTATCTCAATAAATACAGTGAACAACCTAACGGTACAATTTACATGAATCAATGCAACTGACATTATAGTACATAATAGTAATTAATAACCAAAAATAGAGGGTGATTTTAGAAAATATAATATTATTGTAACACTCAAGTAATAGAATACAATTTTCGACACTATAAAAGTAAGAACCTGTGGCATGGAAATAATATTAACGCAATCAAGATTATGATTACTTAACGTGTTTTTACTATGTCAATAAACAACCTACACCCAAACTTCTACATCAGACTAATATTTGAAGTGTGAGAGTTTGCATGCATGAGATAGATTATAGTCCTGAGTTAAAAATATGCTAAATAGCTCTAAAATGCAATGGGAGAGCGACTATTCAATTTTTATTAGTTAGTACACTATGAACCTGTTCTGTTTATGGCTTGGTCGACGATTACAAGTAGCCTACTAGTATGTGCTAATCCAGACTATAGCCTGTCTACGGTCAAAATGTTTTCATGATTCATTCAATCGATGTGTCAATTCATTAATAATTACAAAAACACTATTTGAGCAAAAACCATATGGCAAGTACAATAGTAATGTTGTTCAAGGAACCCTGGATTTCACACTAGGTGAAGTCCTGTGTCGTGAAAATCCAGTGCCTTCCTTGGTGGTAATTTTAGACATGTTCACTGATTAACTCAAACAATAAGTAGAAAGAAAAGGAAAAATGTACCTTCCTAATTGTACAAAAAAATCATATTTAAAAATAAAATAACATAGGACCTTATGAAGATAGCCTTTGCCTACCTACCAATAATTAAAGTAGTATTAACAACTCTTTTTGTACTTCCCCTATCCCCCTATCTATCATCTGCATTAACATGGTATCAGGAAGCTGATCTCAAGATGAAGTCGGAAGATGGTCATAGACAGATTGATTTCACTTACTTTCGCCGAACGTTCCACTCCGCTACCTCAGCACCTCCCTGACGCTACACCGCTCCACTGCTCCGTCGCCTCTCTGACGCTGCGCCGCCCTAACTCTGCATCGCTCCGACGTTGCGCCGCCTTAACTCTGCATCGCTGCGACGCTACGCCGTCGCCCGAAATTAGCATGTCGGTGAGGTAACTCTATAACATTTTTTTCCAAATAGTGCTCAGCTGTTTCAAAGAGCTTTATACTTCAGAAATATGTTTATTTTTTTACCCATTAATAAATTATTTTCATCAAAAAAACAAAAACCTACCAACTTTAGTGAGAAGAATTACTAATGTTCAACGAAACGAAGTAAATAATTACAAAATTGGCAGTCATAGGAACTGCCGATAGAAATGAAAACTTATAACTCAGAATCTGGTAGCTTACTTTGGAAACTACGCGGGTGAAACCGGAGGGCGTGGCCATGGCCATCTAAAAATGAGTCAGCCAATGGGAAGGGCGAACGCATTTCTAGGTTTTTATCTACGGTACTTTAATTTCTTGGTACATTCCCGAGCGTGACGCTAGAATTCAATTCACAGCCCACGAAATATCCGTTGTGGCGTGCCAAAAGAAGTTTTTACTTCAATAAATCCTTGTAATGACAATAAAGTAATACATCGCATCTCGTGCACACAAACACAAACCACATACACAGACACACAGTGGCGCCGTATACCCACACACCACACTCATACTATACAAAAGGTTGCAGTGATATCGGTTCTTAACACGCTTTTATTAGCTTCACTTGTAACTTTGTATGTAAGAAAATCTTGGAATCATAATATAACCTACTTTCCGCTCTTCGATTAAAATAAAATTTTGCACACGCTCTGAGTTCTGACGACAAAACACGACTAGCTAAGAAACGTCATTACAAATCCAATATGGCGGCTTCCGCAACATGGTAAACGGGCTGTTTGAAATCCACCTCCATGATAATTATGGGTATGAAGTGAAAGGGTTTGCTGCCAGAAATGCGAAAAAAATAGTTAAGTGACTTAAATCCAATATGGCCAACGTCCAAGATGGTGGACAGGCTATTTGAAATGCACCCCAATGATTGGGCATCAAATGAAAGGGTTTGCTGTCAGAAATACGAAAAAAATTGTCACGTGACTTCAATCTAACATGGCGGACATCCAAGATGGCGAATTGGCTATTTGAAATGCACCTCTATGATATGGGTATTAAATGAAAGGGTTTGCTGAAAGGGATACAAAAAAAAGTCACGTAACCTAATTCCAACTTGGCGGCCGTTCCAAGTTAGCGGATTGGCTATTTGAAATGCAAAAGCGTGTTTTTAAACTATTGTAATAATTATTATTTTTATACATTTCGTATAGTGCCTGATCACTTGGATGTTATTTTAGTCTGAAGTGCAAAGAGGCGCTATTCCTAATACTATAGATTAGCTGTCTGGTCATCCATGGCTTAGTCATTGTTGACAAAGTTTTAGTTGTAGCACACGTTGTTTTGTTTTCTGCAAGGCCAATATTATTTCTATGAACTCAGTCGCTAGGTTTCAATCAGTATATTACATAGGGGCAAATTATTACTTAAGATTTTAATTCGGTCTTAGTATAAATCTTAGTCACAGATCAGAAAATAGTTACTTCGTAACAGATGCATCACTGCCATACAAAAAAATATAATTTAAAAACTCAAAAACCCGACTGCGTAAAAAGTGAAACAAACTACATAGGTACTCGCATACTAAAAGAAACTGAAAAGAATAAAACAAGCATTTAGATTTCTGGTGTTCTAGAATTCTATAGGTAATATGTTATTGTATTAATACTATTGAAATATATACAATATTTTCTAATAAAAGAACATTACAACTGAAGAGTCGCAAAAATATGCATCTTTCGGTTGTTGACCAAATGTCTTCGTTTCTACTGATATAATATGTAGGATTTTCTACTGCATGTAATTCATATTTATAGTTTTGTGTTAGTATAGGTTTTCGATTGACGTTGAGTACCTACTAAATAGTTTGAAGTTGGAGATGGGCGACCGAGGCGGATCAATCCGAGAGCGGTTCCGTGTTCCCACTATCAGCGGCAGAGTTGAAACCCCATGGAGGTTTATTAGTAGATAGGGGCACCATATCCATACATGATATAGAGTGCAACATAACTTGGCTGTGTCTCCCGGGCGGGGCAGTAGGGTATGCGTAAATACATTTCCTGCACTTACGAAAAAAGGTAGTCAAATATACCTACTAGCATAGATCGTAGAACCCAAGATGGGCCCCATCCCAAACTTCACGGCGCACGCAATCATGTCAACGTTGGGAAGAGTGAGCTCACTCTTTCCGTTCTAGTCGGTTGCAGGACGCGGTGGACGCCGGACGTTTTTACCTATCATTATTCGGTGTCAACAACCAAAATAAGTAGAACCACAGCAAATCTCGCCGCTAGCGATTATAGGGGTCAAGTAGATTGGTTGTTTGTAAACCACTTACGATACATACAGATACGCAGTTTATTACCAATTTCAAGGTGCTCAGTGCACATCTATTGATTTATATCGATGCCTACTAGATACATTAGAATATAATGTCCATCCACATTCACACGTACAGTAAGTTATACGAAGTTTTCTGCTACCTAAAAACCTATAAATGTGAGAATGGTTGTTACTCAACTTTAAATCGATATACATCCTAAACGGTCAGTCAAATCGAAAAATTTTGAGATAAAGCTAAACATTATTTTTAAATACCTATTTTACGATACCCCTTTTAACATATTTTGGTGATTTTCATTTTTTTTATTTGGACAATATGGCGTCCTGAATCCGCCATATTGGACTTACACTAATGTCATGTCTTTAGTATCACTCGCCAGATTAAGAGGAATCGATTGACGTGTGAATCATAAAAATCGGCCTAGACGTTTGGTCTGTATAGTGCTTCAAAGGAACATACAAACATACATACATACATACATGCATACATAGACTGTTAAACACATTACCACTCCTTTGCGTCGCGCAGTCGGGTAAAAAGTGCAAATACATACACGATAATAACTTAAACTGTCGTATACTACTTACCTTCTATTACTTGCAAGCAAAAATACACCTTAACACACCCACGTAGAGTTGTAAATACCGTGACTTGTCGTCTGCTTACGTCACTGACCAAACGTGCTAGGGTTGTAAGAAATGGTGGAAGGTAGTAGTAGTGGTAGGACTCTTGGCAGAGTCCGCCTGGGGAAGGACCACACCTTTGCCAGTTATTTTACCACGAAGCAGTAATGTGCAAACATTACTGTGTTTTTTTTTTAAATAAAGAGTGACGAGACGAGCAGGACATGTGCCTGATGGTAAGCAACATGCCTGCCATATAACAGCACAGTGACACGCAGCTATTGGAACATGAAGAGTCCAAATCATTACCTAGCATTGCACTGTGCTCGTCACCCAGAGGTCTAAGATGTTTTATCTCTAAGCCCTGTAATTTCACTAGAAACATAGCTCTTCAAATCGGAACACATTAATGTTTGCACATTACTGCTTGGCGGTAGAAGAACTGACAAAGGTGTGATACTTCCCCAGGCGGACTCTGCTAAGAGTCCTACCACTACAGTATTGCATTAGACAAGCCCATTCATTTGATATAGAGGTAGGTTGTGAAGAAATATTTTGTCCTCCGTTTTGTGGAGGGGGCCATTTTGAATCTATATTAACCAAACATAGCTACCACCGCACAAAAATAAACCTTTTTAAAAAATCGACGTCAAACTTATAACACTCTTTTTTGGTCGGGGGTTAAAAAATGATTCACAATTAGCAGAGCTATCACGAAACATACTTACATCCAATAAAAATTAAGGCCAGAACCACCTCCTTCTTTGAATCCGGTTAAAAATTCTGTCGGTTTTTTTAGGTAGGTATGTTTTATAGTCAATTAATACTGGAGTATATTTTAGTTCTACAATGTAGGTAATTGAAAGTTGTTTTCATACCGTCGAATAAATGAACAAATTAGTATCATTCAGTAGGTACAAGAATATTCAAAAAAGTATGTCGTCATAAATTATATTAAACTTAATGAGACATAATAAAGATGGGATAAAAAGGTATTTTAGACAAAATAATTTGTATGCATTATCTCTACTGTATCTATTCTAAACAGATATTATACAATATACATATTACACACTACTGTTTCTATATTCTGTGCGAATGAAAACTACCAAAGTTTGGCTCAAAAATAAATGTTAACAATAAAAACACTTCTCTTGCTTCTTGTTTCGGAAATTTGAAATAAGATAAATTATTACTACATTTTAGTGTCTTGCTATTGCAGCCATTCACAATATTACAATAATGCCGCGACATTATTTATGCGCGCACTCGGTGTTCGTTCGCACGTCAACTCGGGCAACCGGCCGGCGGCCTTGTGATTTTAGTACACCCGGGAGGACCCGAACGAGTAGGTATATAGCTCGCGCCGGTTAGCCAGTGATGAGGGTGTGTCTTAGTGTTACCTCTGTTAATACTTGTAAGTACTGTGTCGTTGTCCGTGACTACTGAGTTGCAAACTAAATTACGAGTACAAACTGTTTTTGTAGATCGAATCATCATTTTTTATGTGTGTTCAGAAATGCATTTATGCAACGTCTGCCATGCAGGGACACAGTGGATGTCTTAGGCCCGACATTACTAAAAGTGGAGCCCCTACCGACTTAAGCCCCATTGGTTTCACTAAAATAGCTTGTGGCAGCGCAGCGCAGTCTACCTCCGTGAGAGGATCTGATTAAAAAACATTTTTTTATAGTCTTCTTCTTTACTCGGTAGGAAATAGTCGGGAAGAGCCCCGTGTGCCACTATTAATAGATTATTAGCCACACTATCAATACAAGCACACGCAAGGCTCGTCCTGACTCCAGCGACATCTTCTTTCTTGTTGTTCTTCTTGTTTGCTTCTTCTGTGTTCCACAAAGATTTCGATTTATTTTTCTTCTTCTTATCTCGATAGAAAATAGAGTCTAAGAGAGCTTTGTTTGCCTTCATTAATAGATTATTAACCTTACTACTAATACAAGCAAACGCAAAGCTCGCCCTTTCTCCAACAACATCTTCTTCTTTATTGTTTGTATCTTCTGTCTTCGTTCTTGTTTATTGTGTATCTTCTGGTTATTTTATCGTTATTATAAGCTTCTATTCTACTTGCCCTGTTACTATGTAAGTGTGGGACGAATCTTTCGAGTTAAATTAGAAGCACTTCCTGTGGTTAGATTAGGGTGAAATTTGGTATACTTACGCAACTTCGGTGACAATGCAATAATATGGTACCAGGAAGCTTATCTCAAGATGAAGTCGGAAGGTGGTCATAGAAATTCCTAAACTGAACTCGATAAATGCATCGAATCTCCACTCGTTTGAATAGTCTTGACAAGCACTTTTGTACTACCCAAACGTTTTGTGTGAAGTTGAATTTTCATTATTTATCTTATTGTTTTTATACCGATGTTTAACATGAAATTAATATTTACGCAATCAAGACTATGATTATCGAAAAAATTTAAATCAATTTGACTTAGATATTTTCCATAGTCGCCTATTTGGTACGTGGAGCAAACATCGAGGGCATTATTGAGAGCGGCGCACCACAACACCGGAACTCGTCTTCCCCTGCAGCCCCACCGCGTTCTCCATCTAACGGTGGTAACCTCGACAAGGCCGGCATGGCTAGACTGAGTGGTGCAGTCAGTTGCGTTAGTGCCCACCCATCGCGCAAACTACACGGCTGCATCGTCTTCAGCTCGGCGGTAATACTAAGACTAACGGCCCCTCCACAAGTTTCTCTCAGCTTCACCAAGGGTGACGAGACTTGACCACCTTCCCTTGGAGATAACTTCTAGAAAACGCTTTTATGCATACCTTTCTGTCTTGGAGAGACGGTCGGCGTAAGTAGGCTCGACGCCATGCACGGGCATGTCGCCACTACTGACTCAAACCTCAGATTTCTCCAACTGCGCCCTGGCGGCAGAGTCAGGACGCAATTTTCAGAGTGCTCGCGGAAGAGTAGACCTAGGTGAGTATCGGTACATTTTGCAATTTCGCATTACATTTGATTACACTTACTCTCGCCGGACGTTTCGCTCCGCTGCTTCAGTGCCTCTCTGACGCTACACCGCTCCACTGCTCCACTCCGACGTTGCGCCGCCTTAACTCTGCGTCGCTCCGACGCTGCGCCGCCTTAACTCTGCTTCGATCCAACGTGATGCCGCCGCCCAAAGTTAGCATGTTGGTGAAGCGACCCTATAACATTTTTTGCATATCAAACAGTGTTTAGCGGGTTCAAAGAACTTTTGTCTTTAGATATGTTTTTTTGTTTATAATTAATACATTTTCCCGAAAAAACAAAATGCTTCCAATTTTACTGAGAATCACTAGATCATCGACATTTATAGTTTAGTTTTGTTGTTCATAATTCAAAAACCACTGAACTGATTTAGATACAGTTTATCATACGGGACCACCTCTAAACTCTGATCTATCAAACGAAAACGGTTCAATCAAAATTGATTCACAATTGCCGGAGCTATCGCGTATCGCGTAGCATACAAAAAAAGCATGTAACTGAATTGTTAAGTTGGTTAAAAAAATGTTTGTCTGTAAAGTCGGTTTACTGACGATAGAACGTGACAACGTCTTAAGAAAATACTGATGGAATGGTAGCATTTTTCAAAAGAAAATTTTAATTTCATTTGTTTAAAGATTTGTATGTAAAAAGTAATCAGTAGAATTTAGTCATGTTCAATCAAAACAATGCAAAAAAGCTTATAGATGCCGGGGATCGAACCCGGGGCATTTCACATGCAAAGCGAACCCTCTACCACTGAGCTACATCCCCGCTTGAACTACTGGTCGAAATAATTAATACAACTGTAACAAACATGCGGCGAGGTAACGACAAGCTTAAAATCTGGTAATACAATTCATAATCTGCATCTGCCATCTATCGCATTAGAACAACGGAAGTAAGCTCCGCGCCATCACTGAAGTCCTATGGCTAAATTGTTGAACTAAGCCATTATAATATCATAGGTTTCATCTGTCATTGTAGAATACGACAGTGGCTCCTTTCGCCAACGGTCATGAGTGGTGGCGTGGACTCTATAATATGATGTCATCTAGCGGCAAGTAGCTGGTAAACTACTGCCGCTAGATGGCATTATCATATTTGAAAATAAAATGTTCTCTGTACAAATTCTAATCATATAATTTCATATAAATTTTTAAACTGTCTTCCATTTCAATGCATTTAAAATATAATATACGTATATTTCCTAGCTAATAGACACTTTCCTGTGTGTCAAAAATAGCACCTATTCGCCGGCAATCAACGCAACATGCGAGGGAAGTTTCATACAATGTTGTTACGACCGATACAGTATAGATGGCGCTAAAACAATATTTTTTAAATCACTCATATCTTCAATTGATGTTTAAAACAAATTGTTACATACTTACTAAAATAATTAACTGTTGTTTTTTTTCAGATATTTGTTAGACACCGCGATCGTTATAAAAGGCCGCCGTGTTTTAGACATCGGAGCCGTCTTTTATTCCGCTTTTATTGATAGTCGTTGTCAAATTGTCCTGTATTTAAAATTGTTTTGCTTTACAAAAAGTAATCAGTAGAATTTAGTCATTTTCAATCAAAACAATGCAAAAAGAAAATTTTAATTTAATTTGTTTAATAGATTTGTATGTAAAAAGTAATCAGTAGAATTTAGTCATTTTCAATCAAAACAATGCATAAAAGCTTTTAGATGCCGGAGATCGAACCCGGGGCATTTCACATGCAAAGCGAACGCTCTACCACTGAGCTACATCCCCACTTAAAATATCGTCCGATACAACCCTTCGTTGTGTTCTTCTTGCGTACTTGAGGGGGAGGAAGCTTGAAATTGGCGGGGGGTGGGGAGTGTCCGTTTTATCTATATTATCTATTGTATGCCGGAGTTCATCAAATTGGACGCTTTATGGATTAATAATAATCTACTTCCAGAAATATCTAATGATAAATACTTAAAAGCTTATGACGATTTTGATCAATAGAAAACAACAAGAAAAGTGAATTGTCTCGCACACGATATGAAAAGTAGAGTATTCACCTCAGGAGTAAAGCACTGCCTTGTGTCATGGGCGGCTTGAATCCCTCGCTTCACTCAGGACTCTACAACTCCCTCGCTTCGCTCGGGAGTTCACTCGAGTCCCTCGCTGCGCTCAGGATCCAATATGACGCCTATGACACAAGAAAGTGCTTTACTACCTTGGTGAATAATCTACTATTAAATCATAGTTACGCTCGATAATTATTTCGATTGAATAGTAAAGCCATCGATTTTTTACTCATCGTGGAATAGTTCTGTTAACTTATTGTTTTAATTTTGTCAATTATAGCATAACCTACAATCGCTGCACTAGCGGACCGATGCTATTCATTTTATTAATTAATTAATTTAGTCATTTTCAATCAAAACAATGCAAAAAAGCTTTTAGATGCTGGGGATCGAACCCGGGGCATTTAACATGCAAAGTGAATGCTCTACCACTGAGCTACATCCTCGCTTGAACTACTGGTCGAAATAATTAATACAACTGTAACAAGGTAACGACCGTCGGTCGTTACCGTCGGTAACGTTAGATGACGTCATGTTTTGCGGGCGTGCAGCCGGCTTCATCGAATTATAAGACGTTATCACGTCAAAATGCACTCCGTTTTCTTTTCAAAAGGCAAAGTACATCGCTATCGGTAACTTGTTAACGTGGCATAGGTAAAAACGAAACTGGCCCTGTTATGTCTGCTAGAGATGATTTTGTACTTATCTTGCTAGATTTTTGATAGCGTTAACGTGAGCTTAGCGCTAACGTGTTTTTACTATGTCATTAAACAAACTACGCCCAAACTTCTATATCAGACTAATATTTTAAGTGTGATAGTTTGCATGTATGAGATAGATTATAGTCTGGAGTTAAAAATATGCTAAATAGCTCTAAAATTCAATGGGGGAGCGACTATTCAATTTTTATTAGTTGGTACACTATGAACCTGTTCTGTGTATGGCTTGGTCGACGATTACAAGTAGCCTACTAGTATGTGCTAATCCAGACTATAGCCTGTCTACGGTCAAAATGTTTTCATGATTCATTCAATCGATGTGTCAATTCATTAATAATTACAAAAACACTATTTGAGCAAAAACCATATGGCAAGTACAATAGTAATGTTGTTCAAGGAACCCTGGATTTCACACTAGGTGAAGTCCTGTGTCGTGAAAATCCAGTGCCTTCCTTGGTGGTAATTTTAGACATGTTCACTGATTAACTCAAACAATAAGTAGAAAGAAAAGGAAAAATGTACCTTCCTAATTGTACAAAAAAATCATATTTAAAAATAAAATAACATAGGACCTTATGAAGATAGCCTTTGCCTACCTACCAATAATTAAAGTAGTATTAACAACTCTTTTTGTACTTCCCCTATCCCCCTATCTATCATCTGCATTAACATGGTATCAGGAAGCTGATCTCAAGATGAAGTCGGAAGATGGTCATAGACAGATTGATTTCACTTACTTTCGCCGAACGTTCCACTCCGCTGCCTCAGCACCTCCCTGACGCTACACCGCTCCACTGCTCCGTCGCCTCTCTGACGCTGCGCCGCCCTAACTCTGCATCGCTCCGACGTTGCGCCGCCTTAACTCTGCATCGCTCCGACGCTACGCCGTCGCCCGAAATTAGCAAGTCGGTGAGGTAACCCTATAACATTTTTTTCCAAATAGTGCTCAGCTGTTTCAAAGAGCTTTATACTTCAGAAATATGTTTACTTTTTTACCCATTAATAAATTATTTTCATCAAAAAAACAAAAACCTACCAACTTTAGTGAGAAGAATTACTAATGTTCAACGAAACGAAGTAAATAATTACAAAATTGGCAGTCATAGGAACTGCCGATAGAAATGAAAACTTATAACTCAGAATCTGGTAGCTTACTTTGGAAACTACGCGGGTGAAACCGGAGGGCGTGGCCATGGCCATCTAAAAATGCGTCAGCCAATGGGAAGGGCGAACGCATTTCTAGGTTTTTATCTATGGTACTTTAATTTCTTATCATTCCCGAGCGTGACGCTAGAATTCAATTCACAGCCCACGAAATATCCGTTGTGGCGTGCCAAAAGAAGTTTTTACTTCAATAAATCCTAGTGATGACAATAAAGTAATACAACGCATCTCGTGCTCACAAACACAAACCACATACACAGACACACAGTGGCGCCGTATACCCACACACCACACTCATACTATACAAAAGGTTGCAGTGATATCGGTTTTTAACACGCTTTTATTAGCTTCACTTGTAACTATGTATGTAAGAAAATCTTGGAATCTTAATTTGACCTACTTTCCGCTCTTCGATTAAAATAAAATTTTACACACGCTCTGAGTTCTGACGACAAAACATGACTAGCTAAGAAACGTCATTACAAATCCAATATGGCGGCTTCCCCATGATGGCAAACTGGCTGTTTGAAATCCACCTCCATGATATGGGTATGAAGTGAAAGGGTTTGCTGCCAGAAATGCGAAAAAAATAGTCAAGTGACTTAAATCCAATATGGCCAACGTCCAAGATGGTGGACAGGCTATTTGAAATGCACCCCCATGATATAGGTATCAAATGAAAGGGTTTGCTGTCAGAAATACGAAAAAAAATTGTCACGTGACTTAAATCCAACATGGCGCACATCCAAGATGGCGGATTAGGTAATTGAAATGCACCCCCATGATATGGGTATTAACTGAACAGGTTTGCTGAATGGGATACAAAAAAAAACTCGTTAGTGTTAGCTCTGTTAATACTTGTAAGTACTGCGTCGTTGTCCGTGCCTCCTGAGTTGCATAGTAAAATACGAGTACAATTTATTTTTTTAGATATCTTTTGAACTGTTTCTTTTCTCGGTAGAAAATAGAGTCAGCGAAATCTACGTGTGCCATCATTGATAGGTTATTATCAGCCACACTACAAATACTAGCACACGCAAGACTCGCCCTTACTCCAGCGACATCTTCTTTCTTGTTGTAATTCTTGTTTGCTTCTTCTGCGTTCCACAAAGAAAATCATTGTTCGTTCAGCGAAATCTTCTTAATTGTATGTATCTTCTGTCTTTGTACTCGTTGTTTTATCGTTTTGAAAAGATTTTATTCTACTTGTTCTGTTACTATGTAAGTGTGGGACAAATCTTGCGAGGTAATTAAGAAGCACTTTCTGTGGTTAGATTAGCATGAAATTTGGTATACTTCGTCACTTCAGTGACAATGCAATAATAAAGTACCAGGAAGCTGATCTCAAGATGAAGTCGGAAGTCGGACTTCTAAACTAAACGCGATAAATGCATCTAATTTCGACTCGTTTGAACAGTCTTGACAAGCTATTGTGTGCTACATGACAGCCAGGGTCTCAATATAGCTTCTGTTGGTGGCCCTAGGAACTCTTAAACTAAACGAGATAAAACTGTCGAGTTAGGACTCGTTTGAATAGTCTTGACAAGCACTCTCGTGTTACGTGATATCCAGGATCTAAAAATTAAGTTCCAAGAACTCTCTTGGAGTTACGGAGTTTTGTAGAGGTCGGTGAGATGAGCGTCGATAGCATTGGTCTACAACCTGTCTAGGAGACGAAAACGTCAAAAATCATACCCGGACTCAAATAAATAATAATAATAATACTAATAGACGTCAAACGAAATCAATAAAAATAACGTAAATAATTCAAGAAATGAAGAGAAAACGTAATTCCAACAATGATAACGCGATCGAAAAGAAGGGAAGCGGATACGAACAACGCACGACCGTCACCAGTTCGTGTCCCGTCACCTCAGAACACATCGTCGGAGGACGAAGCCTTCATGACTCCCCGCGATACAAGTGCATCGAGTGACGAGGACACGACGCGGACCCCGGCGTCGACAAGACCTGCACGTCGTGGCCGTCCGCCGCTGCCGGCACGCTTGGGGCCTGTGAGGCATCCTACCTCGCGCCCGGCCCCCGCTACCGGTGGTGTAGTGCGTCGCATGCGATGGACTCTACAAATGAAAGAGAACTGCATGCGCGCCTATTACGGGGCTACAGAAGGAGGAATTAACCTGACCGCGTATTGTGCCAGGTTGTTACTTCTGTTTCAGACCCTTGAACCAACCGTCGCCGTATCCGCACAACGACTTTCTGATCAGGTTCGAGCTATCCGCCGGTGCAAACTGTTGGATGACTCGACACTTGATCGGCTACGCCTGGAGTAACAACGTACTCGCCCAGCTTCTGCCTCGACCCGGGATACGCCCGTCGCGTCGTCGACGCTGGCATTGGCTTCAATGCCAATGACAGCGGCGACACTTGCGACGCCGGTCGGCTCCGATATCGAGGAGGGAGATTCGGCCAGTAATAGCATATCCGACCAGGTATGAGGGCAACTGAGGAGTGCTTTGGAAGACGCGATCTTCCAATATCGACTTACACCAAACTCTAGGCCGCGCTTACCACGTTTACCCACCCATAAACGGAATTTGGCTTTGATGGGAGCCCTGAATACTTTGCTAGTGCCCTACCTAGATACTAGCAAAGATTTGACTGATACCCATTCTATTCTGTACTGTGGTGCTATCGCGGCGTGTCGCGTTGCACGTGTCAAGTTTCCAGACACTGACCGTACAACGCGAACCGCCGGAGATGCACCCGCATGGCAAATGCGAATAGAACGGCGTATCAGCACATTCAGGACTCTTATAGCAAAACTAATCTGCTTCAGTCAGGGGAACAGTCGTCCCCGAGTCATGCGTTTCGTAACACAGGCATTCGCTGGGACTGGTATCATTCCCCAGCACTATCTAGCCAATGTTACGGAACGTATTGACTACCTGAAGCAGAAAGTTTATGCGTGGGCAAACCGTATTCGCCGCTACAGAGAGCGTGTAAATCGATATCGGCAAAATCGCGACTTCCAAAGTGATCAAAGGAAGGTGTATAGAAACTGGGAAGGAACTAGTCAACGTGTGAACGATGGGCAGTTACCGGATGCCAGCGCTATGAAAACCTTCTGGCGCAGCATCTGGTCGGTGCCGGTCGAGCACACGGAGGGAGCTTGGATGCGTGTTGTCGAACGTGCATGTGAACCCATCGAACCCATGGAGTCTGTTTTGATAGACCCCATAGACGTAAGTTGTGCCATCCGGACGGCTCAGAACTGGAAAAGTCCTGGGTCGGACGGATTGCACAACTTTTGGATAAAATGGTTTCGATGCTCACATGAACGCTTAGCAACACAATTCCAAGAAGCCCTCGAGACGGGTTCTCTTCCTAGTTTCTTGACAACCGGAGTCACCTTCCTGCTCCATAAGTCTGGTAGTACCACGGAACCAAAGAATTACAGACCCATAACGTGCTTATCTACCATCTACAAGCTACTTACATCCATTCTGAGAGCAAAAATTAACGCGCATATTGTCGCAAATAACATTTTGGCCTCCTCTCAGAATGGATGTAAGATTGGGTCCCGTGGTACTAAGGAGCTACTCCTCATCGACACGACCATTTGCCAACAAATCAAACGAAACAAAGGAGCCCTCTCCGCTGCCTGGATTGATTATAAGAAGGCCTATGATGTGGTGCCCCATACATGGCTTGAAAAGGTTTTAGAGTTATATAAAATAAATCCAACTCTAAAATCATTTCTACGCAAGTGCATGGGACAGTGGGTCACAGTCCTTCGTCAACCAGGTGGCGTAGACAGCTCGTTTGTTTCGGAGGACTTAATTAAGATTGAAAGAGGAATTTTTCAGGGTGACAGTCTGAGTTCCCTATGGTTCTGTCTAAGTCTGAATCCTCTCAGCACTCTGCTGAAGGATTCAGAGTTAGGCTATCGTCTTCGTAGGGGAGGTGAGGTTATATATCTCATTTGCTGTACATGGACGACCTCAAACTTTTTGCACCGAAACGTCAAGACTTGATGACGTTACTAAAAACCACGGAGGTTTTTAGTAACGCCATCAAGATGGAATTCGGTGTCGACAAGTGTGCGGTCATGCATGTACAGCGAGGGAAAGTAGTAAATTCAGAGAATTTACAACTTTCCGAGACCATAATTCTCAGATCCCTCTCCGAAGACGAGACCTACAAATATCTCGGTATGTCACAGTCATTGGGTATTTCAGCAGATGACATTAAGAAATCGGTGAAGGAACGCTTCTTTTGCCGGCTGACAAAAGTCCTTAAAAGTCTTCTGTCAGGCGGTAATAAAGCGCGAGCCTTCAACGGTTGGGTAATGCCTCTGCTGATATACTCCTTTGGCATACTGAGATGGACTCAGACTGAGCTCGACGCCCTGGACAGAAAGGTCCGTCAACTGCTCACAGCATACCGTATGCTACACCCGCGCTCGTCTGTTATGAGACTGTATATCCCGCGGAAATGGGGGGGTCGAGGCTTTTTAAATGCCAAGAACCTTCACAACCGCGAGGTATGCAGTCTCAGGGATTACTTCCGAAACAGCGAGTCCGGGATGCATCGCGATGTTGTGGCAGTTGACAGGAGCCTCACGCCTCTTTCAATGGCAAACGAGAACTGTCGCAAACCATCGGTGCTCAGCACTGATGATCGCAAGGAAGTATGGAAGAGCAAGGAGCTGCACGGGCGATTCTATCGGGCCCTGATGGGACCCGATGTGAATCTGCTCGCGTCGGTGAACTGGCTGCGCTTCGGGGACCTCTTCGGAGAAACCGAGGGTTTTGTCTGTGCAATTGCGGACGAAGTTATCAAGACGAACAATTACCGGAAATACATAATGAAGGACGGTACGGTCGACATTTGTCGGGCATGCCGCCGTCCAGGCGAATCTCTTCGTCATATTATTTCCGGTTGTTCGCATCTTGCTAACGGCGAGTACTTGCACAGACATAACCTAGTAGCCAGGATCATCCACCAGCAACTTGCTCTTCGATACTGTCTTGTCGAGTCCGAGGTGCCATACTATAAGTACGTACCTCTGCCAGTTCTCGAGAATGGTCGTGCGTTGCTCTTCTGGGACCGCTCTATCATCATGGACAGGACTATTGTCGCCAATAAGCCTGATATCGTGCTGGAAGACCGGTCTCAGCGCCGGGCTGTGATCGTCGATATCACCGTACCACATGACGAGAACCTCGTGAAAGCCGAAAAGGACAAGCTTAGCAAGTACCTTGACTTGGCTCATGAGGTTACCGCCATGTGGGATGTTGATGCGACGATCATAGTCCCAATAGTTGTGTCGGCAAACGGCCTAATAGCGAAAAGTCTCGACCAACACCTTAAGAGACTTTCGCTAGACGGTTGGATCAAGGGTCAGATGCAGAAGGCGGTCATCCTCGACACAGCGCGCATCGTCAGGAGGTTCCTCACACTGCATTAGGTAGCCCACCGGTAGCTTGGGCCCTGCCCCGCTGCTGGCGGCACTCTAGTTTTAAAGTTTTTTATAGTGTTTATATTTTATTTATATTGTAAAAAACTTAGAGACTAAGAAAATTAATTAATGAGTGAATAATACTAAAACATGAAAAAAATAAACATCTTTTTAGGGTTCCGTAAAACGTAAAAACGGAACCCTTATAGATTCGTCATGTCTGTCTGTCTGTCTGTCTGTCTGTCTGTCTGTCTGTCTGTCTGTCTGTCCGTCCGTATGTCACAGCCACTTTTTGCCGAAACTATGAGAACTACACTATTGAAACTTGGTCAGTAGATGTATTCTGTGAACCGCATTAAGATTTCAACAGAAAAATTAAAAAAAAAGAAAAACTAGGGTTGCCCCCCATACTGAGAACTGAAACTTAAAAATTTTTTTTCATCAAACCTACACGTGTGGGGTGTCTATCGATAGGTCTTCTAAAATGATGTTGAGGTTTCTTAAATCATTTTCGTCTACACTGAATAACTTGCGCGAGAGACACTTCCAAAGTGGTAAAAAGTGTGTCCCCCCCCCCCTCTAACTTCTAAAGTAAGAGAATGAAAAATCTAAAAAAAATTTACGATGTACGTTACCATGTAAACTACCAACGAAAATTAGTTTGAACTCGATCTGATGAGTAGTTTTTTTTAGTACGTCATAAATACACTATTATTGAAACTTCTACCAAAGTTACAACGAACTATGTGTACTATGTATATTATGTTACTTGCTGCAACGGAACCCTTCATGGGCGAGTCCAACTCGCACTTGGCCACTTTATTTTTAAATATGCTCTAAAACGAAAATACTAAATTTTGAATGCAATCAAACCCACCATTATATTAAATCACAAAATTTATAATGATATACATAAAATCTTGTCGCGTGATTTTAAACATCATCGTACTTATCTACTAAATTAAATATAATTCCCACAAAAGATTATTTTTCTATTATTATTTTTTTTGGAACGACAATTTACAGGGTTATTGGTAATCAGCCTGCATCCTTTTAAGGGGATGTTAGGTACATTCAATACGTCAACTTTTGTTCTACAGTTTAAAAAAAATATGTTATTTTTTTTCTTCTACAAAATAAATGAAAAGTGCATTTGCACGGTCTAAAAGTATCGAACTCTTCGTAACAATTCGTAGCGAGAGCACGTACGCTCTTTAACGCGCAAAAAATGATGTACCGAAGTGAATAAACACTAAAAAGTCGCTAAACAGTACAAATCAAGTAGCCAAGTGCGAGTTGGACTCGCCCATGAAGGGTTCCGTTCCAGCAAGTAACATAATATACATAGTACACATAGTTCTTGTAGTTCGTTGTAACTTTGATCGAAGTTTTAATAATAGTGTATTTATGACGTACTAAAAAAAACTACTCATCAGATCGAGTTCAAACTAATTTTCGTTGGTAGTTTTCATGGTAATGTACATCATATATTTTTTTTAGTTTTTTCATTCTCTTACTTTAGAAGTTAGAGGGGGGGGGGCACACATTTTACCACTTTGGAAGCGTCTCTCGCGCAAGTTATTCAGTGTAGGCAAAAATTATATTAGAAACCTCAACATCATTTTTTAAGACCTATCGATAGACACCCCACACGTGTAGGTTTGATGAAAAAAAAAATGTTGAGCTTTTGTTCTCAGTATGGGGGGCACCCCTAATTTTTGATTTTTTAAAAAACTTTTGTAAAAATCTTAATGCGGTTCACAGAATACATCTACTTACCAAGTTTCAACAGTGTAGTTCTCATAGTTTCGGCAAAAAGTGGCTGTGACATACGGACGGACAGACAGACAGACAGACAGACAGACAGACAGACAGACAGACAGACAGACATGACGAATCTATAAGGGTTCCGTTTTTACGTTTTACGGAACCCTAAAAAGGGCAACAAATACAATTTTTTTTTGGGTTATCTATTAAGTTTTAACGAAAGTTGTAGAACAAAAGTTGTTTGTTTAAATATACAGAACATGCCCTTAAACGGATGCAGGCTGATTACCAATAACCCTGTATTACGGTATCAAAATCTCTAAATAAGCCATATAATATCATTAAATGGAGAAAAACACTGAATCTCACAACACAGGACATCCCTAGTGCGGGGCGCAGGGTACACCTCCTAATGAAGCTAAATGCTCACTGTAATGTTTTATTATTTATTGTTAACGAAAAGATTTGTAACTTCATGTATGTTCCATATACTTATTGAATGAATAAAGAAACTGTTATTATTGAATGTTTTAACTAGGTATTAATAAATTAAAGTAAGTTTGTTCTTATGAAACAAACATTTGTTGGGTTCTCCCGAGAGACTTTTATTTTTATTAAAATTAATGTTGTTATTTAGTAAAATGTTGGGTTCAATCGCAATCAAGATTATGATTATGAAATTAAATTAATTTAAATTAGATTTTTTTCATACTCTCCTTTTTTGTAAATGGAAGAATCATCGAGAGCATTTAAAGCAGCTCACCACAACACCGGCAAACCCCTGCAGCCCCACGGCGTTCGCCGTCTAACGGTGGTAATCTCGTCAAGGCCGGTACGGGTAGAGAGATTGGCGGAGTCAGTTGCACTGTTGCCCACCCATCGTGCAAACCTCACGGCGGTGGTACCCAAGGTGCACCTCGTGGAGATTACCAAACGTCGCACCCCTCCAAGGGTAACCTTACCTACCGCTAACACAACTAGCCAGAGTTATAGACCTAGGTGACTATGGAAACATTTTGCAATTTCGCGTGACATTTGATTTCACTTACTCTCGCCGGACGTTCCACTCCGCTGCTTCAGCGCCTCCCTGACGCTACTCCGCTCCGACGTTGCGTCGCCTTAACTCTGCTTCGCGCCGACGCTACGCCGCCCTAACTCTGCATCGCTCTGACACTGCGCCGCCTTAACTCTGCATCACTCCGACGCTGCGCCGCCTTAACTCTGCATCGTTCCGACGCTGCGCCGCCTTAACTCTGCATCGCTCCGACACTGCGCCGCCTTTACTCTGCATCGTTCCGACGCTGCGCCGCCTTTACTCTGCATCGTTCCGACACTGCGCCGCCTTAACTCTGCATCGTTCCGACACTGCACCGCCTTTACTCTGCATCGTTCCGACGCTGCGCCGCCTTAACTCTTCATCGCTCCGACACTGCGCCGCCTTTACTCTGCATCGTTCCGACGCTGCGCCGCCTTAACTCTGCGTCGCTCCGACGCTGCGCCGCCTTTACTCTGCATCGCTTCAACGCGACGCCGCCGCCCAAAATTAGCATGTTGGTGAAGCGACCCTATAATATTTTTGCATATCAAACAGTGCTCAGCGGTTTCAAAGAACTTTTTTCTTTAGAAATATGTTTTTTTTATACACTAATAATATTTTTTCTATCTATTCAGATTTTTTATAGCGTTAACGTGAGTTTAACGGTGTTTTTACTATGTCAATAAACAACGTACACCCAAACTTCTACATCAGACTAATATTTGAAGTGTGAAAGTTTGCATGCCTGTGATAGATTATAATCTGGAATTAAAAATATGCTAAATAGCTCTAAAATTCAATGGCGGAGCGATTATTTAATTTTTATTAGTTGGTACACTATGTACCTGTTCTGTTGATGGCTTGGTCGACGATTACAAGTAGCCTAGTAGTATGTGCTAATCCAGACTATAGCCTGTCTACGGTCAAAATGTTTTCATGATTCATTCAATCGATGTGTCCATTCATTAATAATAATATAAACTTTATTTGAGCAAACACCATATGGCAATTACAAAAGTAATGTTGTTCAGGGAACCCTATATTTCACACTAGCTGAAGTCCTGTGTCGTGAAAATCCAGTTCCTTCCTTGGTGGTAATTTTACACAAATGTTCACTAATTAACTCAAACAATAAGTAGAAAGAAAAAGAACAATGTACCTACCTACCTAACGTTCTGAAAAAAAATCATGTATTAAAATAAAATAAGATAGAACCTTATGACCTCATGGAGAGAGTCTTTGCCTACCAATAACCAATAATTAAAGTAGAATTAACCACTTTTTTTGTACTTTCCCTTCTCCTTATTCTCAAATATCTCTTACTATCCTATGGCTGCCTAGATGGGATCGCTTTTTCTGATAAGGTCTATCTATAAGATCCAATTGCTACTTTATTTGGTTTTATTATAAGTAACTTTTGTTTTATTTTTAAATAAAGAGTAGTAGCTTCTAAGTAGTTCTCGGTAGGAAATAGAGATAGGTAGAGCGACGCCTAAATCAATAGATTATCAGACACACTACTACAAGCTTACGAAAAGCTCGCCCTTACTCCAGCGACATCTTCTTTCTTGTTGTTCTTCTTGGTTGTTTCTTCTGTGTTCCACAAAAATTTCAATTTCACTTTTATATTGTTGATAATTTAGAGTCGGGGAGACCCAAATGTGCTCTAATGCAAGACTATTAGCAACATTGCAAATAAAAGCACACACAAGTCTCGCCGTTACTCCAACGACATCTTCATTGTTCGTATCTTCGGTCTTCGTTCTTTTTTGTTGTTCTTCTTGTTTGCTTCTTCTGTATGCAACAAAAATTTCAATTTTTACTTTTTTTCTTCGTCTTTTCTCGGTGAGAGAAAGAATCGGGGAGAGCCGAGTGTGTTCCAATTGCATGAATTTAAGCGACAATGCAAATACAACCACACAAAAGGCTCGCTCTTACTCTAGCGATATCTTCTTCATTGCTTGTATCTTCTGTCTTCGTTTTTCTTCACTATTTATTTTCTGATTATTTAATCGTTATTATAAGCTTTTATTTAATTTGCCCTGCTAGTATGTAAGTGTGGGACAAATATTTCGAGTAAAATACGATGAAATACATCGTTATTATAAACTTTTAAGAGTTTTGTAGAGATCGGCAAGATGGGCGTGGATAGCATTATCTACAATCTGTCTAGGAGAAGAAAAACTCCAAAATCATTCAAGGACTAAAATAACAACAAGAAAATTAGAACAAGCTTTTCTTCAAATATGGTCTAAAACTAAGAAAATACATTTTGAATGCAATCAATCCCACCATTTTATTAAATAACAAAATGTGTATTGATAAAAATAAAAGGTTGACTCAAAATTTCAAACAACATGGTACCTATCTCGTAAGTTATATTATATTTTAAAATTCCCACAGAAGATCCAAATACGTCCTTATCATTCACTTAGAATTAAAGTAAGTTTGTTCTTTTGAGAAAAAAAAATGTTGTGTTCCCCGACAATCTTTAATTTATATCAATATAAATTTTGGTATTTAATAAAATAGTGAGTTTCTATATTATTTTTTTTTGTTTCAGAGCATATTTTTATAGAAAGCTTGTTGTTAAATATATTTATAAATTAATGTTTTACCTATATAATTTCCCACATAGATTTCCCTAATATAAAGTTTTTTTTTCAGGCATTTTTTTCATGTTTTATACTTTTTTTAATGGTCATAGTGTTTTTTTTATTTTTTAGACATTTGAATAATTTATTATTATTTTAGATTAACCCGCGTTAATTTAGGTTGACTTAAACGTTTTGGGAAAAATAATTTTATGTTATTTATTAAATTGTTTTCATGCCTATATCATTGCCATTGTCCTTTCACCCTCGGTGATGTAAACATCTACTTGAGTTTATTAAAATATTTAAAATGTTTTGAATTAACAAAACAAGTGTAAATAGTGAAATTATACAAATAAGTGGTCTACTTACTTACGTGAGTGTAGTGTGATTTACGAATGAAATACACAGTTACTGCCAGTAATAGTGAAGAAAATACGAAAGCCACAGACAAGTTGGAATTAACAACAATAACGTAAATAATATATCACAGCACTTATCACCAGATCGAAACCACTCACAGACACATTTTCACAAGAAATCACATAAATAATAACATTAAACGAATCATTTTATCTCAATAAATACAGAGAAAAACCTAACAGTACAATTTACATGAATCATTGCAACTGACATTTTGTACATAATAGTAATTAATAACCAAAAATAGAGGGTGATTTTAAAAAATATAACATTATTGTGACACTCAAGTAATAGAATACAATTTTCGACACTATACAAGTAAGAACCTGTGGCATGGAAATAATATTAATGCAATCAAGATTATGATTACTTAACGTGTTTTTATTATGTCATTAAACAACCTACACCCAAACTTCTACATCAGACTAATATTTGAAGTGTGAGAGTTTGCATGCATGAGATAGATTATAGTCTGGAGTTAAAAATATGCTAAATAGCTCTAAAATGCAATGGGAGAGCGACTATTCAATTTTTATTAGTTGGTACACTATGTAGCTGTTCTGTTTATGGCTTGGTCGACGATTACAAGTAGCCTACTAGTATGTGCTAATCCAGACTATAGCCTGTCTACGGTCAAAATGTTTTCATGATTCATTCAATCGATGTGTTCATTCATTAATAATAACAAAAACTTTATTTGAGCAAAAACCATATGGCAAGTACAATAGTAATGTTGTTCAAGGAACCCTGGATTTCACACTAGGTGAAGTCCTGTGTCGTGAAAATCCAGTGCCTTCCTTGGTGGTAATTTTACACATGTTCACTGATTAACTCAAACAATAAGTAGAAAGAAAAGGAAAAATGTACCTTCCTAATTGTACAAAAAAATCATATTTAAAAATAAAATAACATAGGACCTTATGAAGATAGCCTTTGCCTACCTACCAATAATTAAAGTAGTATTAACAACTCTTTTTGTACTTCCCCTATCTATCATCTGCATTAACATGGTATCAGGAAGCTGATCTCAAGATGAAGTCGGAAGATGGTCATAGACAGATTGATTTCACTTACTTTCGCCGAACGTTCCACTCCGCTGCTTCAGCGCCTCCCTGACGCTGCACCGCTCCACTGCTCCGTCGCCGCTACGACGCTACGCCGCCCTAACTCAGCATCGCTCCGACGTTGCGCCGCCTTAACTCTGCATCGCTTCGACGCTACGCCGTCGCCCGAAATTAGCATGTCGGTGAGGTAACCCTATAACATTTATTTCCAAATAGTGCTCAGCTGTTTCAAAGAGCTTTATACTTCAGAAATATGTTTATGTTTTTACCCATTAATAAATGACAATAAATTATTTTCATCAAAAAAACAAAAACCTACCAACTTTAGTGTAAAGAATTACTAATGTTCAACGAAACGAAGTAAATAATTACAAAATTGCCAGTCATAGGAACTGCCGATAGAAATGAAAACTTATAACTCAGAATCTGGTAGCTTACTTTGGAAACTACGCGGGTGAAACCGGAGGGCGTGGCCATGGCCATCTAAAAATGCGTCAGCCAATGGGAAGGGCGAACGCATTTCTAGGTTTTTATCTATGGTACCTTAATTTCTTATCATTCCCGAGCGTGACGCTAGAATTCAATTCACAGCCCACGAAATATCCGTTGTGGCGTGTCAAAAGAAGTTTTTACTTCAAAAAATCCTAGTAATGACAATAAAGTAATACAACGCATCTCGTGCTCACAAACACAAACCACATACACAGACACACAGTGGCGCTGTATACCCACACACCACACTCATACTATACAAAAGGTTGCAGTGATATCGGTTCTTAACACGCTTTTATTAGTTTTACTTGTAACTATGTATGTAAGAAAATCTTGGAATCTTAATATAACCTACTTTCCGTTCTTCGATTAAAATAAAATTTTGCACACGCTCTGAGTTCTGACGGCAAAACACGACTAGCTAAGAAACGTCATTACAAATCCAATATGGCGGCTTCCCCAAGATGGCAAACTGGCTGTTTGAAATCCACCTCCATGATATGGGTATGAAGTGAAAGGGTTTGCGGCCAGAAATGCGTCAAAAATAGTTAAGTGACTTAAATCCAATATGGCCAACGTCCAAGATGGTGGACAGGCTATTTGAAATGCACCCCAATGATTTGGCATCAAATGAAAGGGTTTGTTGTCAGAAATACGAAAAAAATTGTCACGTGACTTCAATCCAACATGGCGGACATCCAAGATGGCGAATTGGCTATTAGAAATGCACCTTTATGATATGGGTATTAAATGAAAGGGTTTGCTGAAAGGGATACAAAAAAAAATCACAGAACCTAATTCCAACATGGCGGCCGTTCCAAGTTGGCGGATTGGCTATTTGAAATGCAAAAGCGTGTTTTTGAACTATTATAATAATTATTATTTTTATACATTTCGTATAGTACCTGATCACTCGGATGTTATTTTAGTCTGAAGTGCAAAGAGGCGCTGTTCCTAATACTATAGATTAGCTGTCTGGTCATTGTTGACAAAGTTTTAGTTGTAGCACACGTTGTTTTGTTTTCTGCAAGGCAAATATTATTTGTATGAACTCAGTCGCTAGGTTTCAATCAGATTCAAATTATCCAAGTAAAGATGTTCTAGGCTGGAAATAACATAGGGGTAAATTATTAGCTAATATTTTAATTTGGTCTTGGTATAAGTCTTAGTGTTAGCTCTGTTAATACTTGTAAGTACTGTGTCGTTGTCCGTGACTCCTGAGTTGCAAACTAAAATACGAGTACAATTTGTTTTTTTAAATTTCTTTTGAACTGTTTCTTTTCTCGGTAGGAAATAGAGTCAGCGAAATCTACGTGTGCCATCATTCATAGATTATTATCAGCCACATACAAATACTAGCACACGCAAGACTCGCCCTTACTCCAATGACATCTTCTTTCTTGTTGTTCTTCTTGGTTGCTTCTTCTCGATTCCACAAAGAT
The DNA here is from genome assembly GCA_963693475.1 of Ectropis crepuscularia. Classification (NCBI taxonomy): domain Eukaryota; kingdom Metazoa; phylum Arthropoda; class Insecta; order Lepidoptera; family Geometridae; genus Ectropis; species Ectropis crepuscularia. The sequence continues at coordinate 35,946,504 of OY856338.1, forward strand.
TTCAAATTTTATGTTTTTTCTTCGTGTTTTCTTGGTAAGAGAAAGAGTCGGGGAGAGCCAAGTGTGTGCCAATGCATGAATTTAAGCGACAATGCATATACGAGCACACAAAAGGCTCGCTCTTACTCTAGCGATATCTTCTTTATTGCTTGTATCTTCTGTCTTAGTTTTTGTTCACTATTTATTTTCTGATAATTTAATCGTTATTATTAGCTTTTATTTAATTGGCCCTGCTAGTATGTAAGTGTGAGACAAATCTTTCGAGTTAAATTAAATGCACTTACTGTGGTTAGATAAGGATAAAATTTGGTATACTTCGTCACTTTGGTGACAATGCAATAATATGGTACCAGGAAGCTGATCTCAAGATGAAGTCGGAAGATGGTCATAGGAACTTTTAAGGTGAACGCGATAAACGCATCGAATTTCGACTCGTTTCAATAGTCTCGACAAGCACTTTTGTGCTACATGACAGCCAGGGTCTCAAGATGGCCTATGAAGCTTGCCCTAGGAACTCCTAAACTAAAAAAGATAGGACTATCGAGTGAGGACACGTTTGAGTAGTCTTGACAAGTACTCAAGTATTACATGATATCCAGGATCTAAAAATGAAGTCCCAAGAACTCTCTTGGAGTTACGGAGTTTTGTAGAGATCGGTGAGATGGGCGTCGATAGCATTGGTCTACAACCTGTCTAGGAGAAGAAAATTTCAAAAATCATACCCGGACTCAAATAAAATAATTAAAAAAAAAATCTTTTATTTAAATATTCTTTTGAGCTGAAGACGATGCAGCCGTGTGGTTTGCACGATGGGTGCCCAACAAACAAATACGTCGTATAAGTCTTGAATTGTACGACCTAAAGTTGGATAGCAGTCTTTCAATGGTAATGAGATGACTACCAGGTCCTATAGATGTTTTTAATGCAACTAATTAGTCGTGCGATAAATATTTCATAGTAAACTGGGGGCTTAGCCAAGTTACAAGTGATTTCTGTCTATTTTCTAGCTACAATCGTTAACGCCTAAGCGTTAGCGATCTTAGAAAGCGACAACGAGGTAGCCAAGTCAACACGAATAAGACGAACGCTCATTCTACAATGACGAACGAAAAAACCTGGACTTTAGTCTATGGTGAGCGTTCTCGAAAACGTCACTGCTGTCATCACGTTCACTTTGCGCGCGCGCATCAAAAGTAAACAAACACTAAATTAAGTAAAATATTAGTTTTGATATCTATCGGTGGATTTATAAGCTAATTAGTGGCCATTACTTAACACTACCTATTTGAAATTGTGCAAATCTGAAATACTGTGTTAATATTTTAAAATATCTAGTTTATAATGGATACTAGAAATAGAGCTAACTCGGAACAGTATTGGGCTTTATTGGACTTTATGGAAAGGTAAGTTACACGTTAATTATCTTAGTAAAATTAGTCCTAGGTATCTTAAAATCTAAATAATTTTGTGATAATGAACTCCTTTCTTACTAAGAAATTTGAAACATAAACAATTACGTGTTAAGCGACAAAAACTAGGCCCTTCAGAAACATACCACTTATATTTCGACCCTTTTACAAGTGCATCTCTCATTGGTGCATTTTTAGTTTATTGTTGCTTTAAAATATTGATTTTATACTAATATTTCAGTCATGGCGATTTATCAAGGCCCCAATCATGACCACAAGGCAGAATTAAACAGGATCTGTTATGGCAGGAATTAACAGAATTAGGCCTACTCAACTTTACTGGTGGAGGGGGTACCTAGTCAAATCAACGTAGAAATGGAAAAAAGTAAGTTGCACAATTATGTTTCCATGTCATAATATCACCTAAGTATGGTGATCACAAAATTAATTTTAAACATAGTGAGAATATTACTAAGTGAAACCCGTTTAAGTGGGCCCCATATATCTGAGGAGACTCTGCAATTGCTGATGCTGTTAGTTGAAAATAAAGTAGCCAAGTGCGAGTTGGACTCGCCCATGAAGGGTTCCGTTCCAGCAAGTAACATAATATACATAGTACACATAGTTCTTGTAGTTCGTTGTAACTTTGATCGAAGTTTTAATAATAGTGTATTTATGACGTATTAAAAAAAAACTACTCATCAGATCGAGTTCAAACTAATTTTCGTTGGTAGTTTTCATGGTAATGTACATCATATATTTTTTTTAGTTTTTTCATTCTCTTACTTTAGAAGTTAGAGGGGGGGGGACACACATTTTAGCACTTTGGAAGCGTCTCTCGCGCAAGTTATTCAGTGTTGACAAAAATTATATTAGAAACCTCAACATAATTTTTTAAGACCTATCGATAGACATACCACACGTGTAGGGTTGATGAAAAAAAAATTTTTGAGCTTCAGTTCTCAGTATGGGGGGCAACCCTAATTTTTGTTTTTTTTTTAAACTTTTGTAAAAATCTTAATGCGGTTCACAGAATACATCTACTTACCAGGTTTCAACAGTGTAGTTCTCATAGTTTCGGCAAAAAGTGAAATGCAAAAGCATATTTTTTAACTATAATAATTATTATTGTTTTTATACATTTCGTATAGAGCCTGATCACTCGGATGTTATTTTAGTCTGAAGTGCAAAGAGGCGCTATTCCTAATACTATAGATTAGCTGTCAGGTCATCCATGGCTTAGTTATTGTTGACAAAGTTTTAGTTGTAGTACACGTTGTTTTTTTTCTGCAAGGCCAATGTTATTTTTATAAACTCAATCGCTAGGTTTCAATCATATTCTCTATAGAAATTATCGCAATAAAGATTTTCTAGCCTGGAAATGACATAGGGGTAAATTATTAGCTAAGATTTTAATTTGGTCTTGGTATAAGTCTTAGTGTTAGCTCTGTTAATACTTGTAAGTACTGCGTCGTTGTCCGTGCCTCCTGAATTGCATACTAAAATACGAGTACAATTTATTTTTTTAGATTTCATTTGAACTGTTTCTTTTCTTGGTAGGAAATAGAGTCAGCGAAATCTACGTGTGCCATCATTGATAGGTTATTATCAGCCACACTACAAATACTAGCAAACGCAAGACTCGCCCTTACTCCAGCGACATCTTCTTTCTTGTTGTTCATCTTGTTTGCTTCTTCTGCGTTCCACAAAGAAAATCATTGTTCGTTCAGCGAAATCTGCTTAATTGTATGTATCTTCTGTCTTTGTACTTGTTGTTTTATCGTTTTGAAAAGATTTTATTCTACTTGTTCTGTTACTATGTAAGTGTGGGACAAATCTTGTGAGTTAATTAAGAAGCACTTTCTGTGGTTAGATTAGCATGAAATGTGGTATACTTCGTCACTTCAGTGACAATGCAATAATAAAGTACCAGGAAGCTGATCTCATGATGAAGTCGGAAGTTGGCCATAGGAACTCCTAAACTGAACGCGATAAATGCATCTAATTTCGACTCGTTTGAACAGTCTTGAAAAGCTATTGTGTGCTACATGACAGCCAGGGTCTCAATATAGCTTCTGTTGGTGGCCCTAGGAACTCTTAAACTAAACAAGATAAAACTGTCGAGTTAGGACTCGTTTGAATAGTCTTGACAAGCACTCTCGTGTTACGTGATATCCAGGATCTAAAAATGAAGTCCCAAGAACTCTCTTGGAGAAGAAAATGTCAAAAATCATACCCGAACTCAAATAAATAATAATAATAATACTAAAACATGAAAAAAATAGACATCTTTTTTTTTAAATATGCTCTAAAACGAAAATATAAAATTTTGAATGCAATCAAACCCACCATTTTATTAAATTACAAAATTTGTAATGATATAAATAAAATCTTGTTGCGTGATTTTAAACATCATCGTACTTATCTACTAAATTAAATATAATTCCCACAAAAGATATTTTTTTTATTATTATTAATAAATTAAAGTAAGTTTGTTCTTATGAAACAAACATTTGTTGTGTACTCCCGACAGGCTTTTATTTATATTAAAATTAATGTTGTTATTTAGTTAAATGTTGGGTTTAATCGCCATCAAGATTATGATTATGAAATTAAATTGAAATTAATTTAAAGTAGATTTTTTCCATACTCTCATTTTTTGTACGTGGAGGAATCATCGAGAGCATTTAAAGCAGCTCACCACAACACCGGCAAACCCCTGCAGCCCTACGGCGTTCGCCGTCTAACGGTGGTAATCTCGTCAAGGCCGGTACGGGTAGAGAGATTGGCGGAGTCAGTTGCACTGTTGCCCACCCATCGTGCCAACCTCACGGCGGTGGTACCCAAGGTGCATCATCATCATCATCATCATCAGCCGTAAGACGTCCACTGCTGGACATTGGCCTCCCCCCTAGATTTCCACAGCGAACGGTCCTGCGCAACCTGCAACCAGCGGTTCCCAGCGACCTTCGTGAGGTCATCTGTCCATCTAGTGGGAGGCCGTCCAACACTGCGTCTTCCGGTTCGTGGTCGCCACTCGAGAACCTTTCTTCCCCATCGGTTGTCAGTTCTGCGAGCGATGTGGCCTGCCCATTGCCACTTCAGCTTAGCTACTCTTCGAGCTACGTCGGCTACTTTCGTTCTTTTGCGAATATCCTCATTACGGATTCTGTCGCGCAAAGAGACTCCGAGCATAGCTCGCTCCATAGCTCGCTGTGTGACTTTGAGCTTTGTTATGAGGCCTACAGTTAAGGACCACGTCTCAGTTCCATAAGTCATCACTGGCAACACGCACTGATTGAAGACTTTTGTCTTCAATCCAAAAGCATTGGGGTATTTGGAGTCCAAAATACCCCAATGCTTGAAGACCCAAGGTGCACCACGTGGAAATTACCAAACTTCGCACCCCTCCAAGGGTAACCTTAGCTACCGCTAACACAACTAGCCAGAGTTATAGACCTAGGTGACTATGGAAACATTTAGCAATTTCGCATTACATTTGATTTCACTTACTCTCGCCGGAAGTTCAACTCCGCTGCTTCAGCTCACTGACGCTACACCGCTCCACTGCTCCGTTCCGACGTTGCGCCGCCTTAACTCTGCATCGCTCCGACACTGCGTCGCCTTAACTCTGCTTCGCTCCGACGCTGCGTCGCCTTAACTCAGCATCACTCCGACACTGCGCCGCCTTAACTCTGCATCGCTCCGACGCTGCGTCGCCTTAACTCTGCATCGCTCCGACACTGCGCCGCCTTTACTCTGCATCGCTTCAACGCGACGCCGCCGCCCAAAATTAGCATGTTGGTGAAGCGACCCTATAACATTTTTGCATATCAAACAGTGCTCAGCGGTTTCAAAGAACTTTTCTCTTTAGAAATATCTTTTTTTTATACACTAATAATATTTTTTCTATCTATTCAGATTTGTGATAGCGTTAACGTGAGCTTAACGGTGTTTTTACTATGTCAATAAACAACCTACACCCAAACTTCTACATCAGACTGATATTTGAAGTGTGAAAGTTTGCATGCCTGTGATAGATTATAGTCTGGAATTAAAAATATGCTAAATAGCTCTAAAATTCAATGGGGGAGCGATTATTTAATTTTTATTAGTTGGTACACTATGTACCTGTTCTGTTTATGGCTTGGTCGACGATTACAAGTAGCCTAGTAGTATGTGCTAATCCAGACTATAGCCTGTCTACGGTCAAAATGTTTTCATGATTTATTCAATCGATGTGTCCATTCATTAATAATAATATAAACTTTATTTGAGCAAACACCATATGGCAATTACAAAAGTAATGTTGTTCAGGGAACCCTGGATTTCACACTAGCTGAAGCCCTGTGTCGTGAAAATCCAGTGCCTTCCTTGGTGGTAATTTTACACAAATGTTAACTAATTACCTCAAACAATAAGTAGAAAGAAAAAGAACAATGTACCTACCTACCTAACGTTTTGCAAAAAAAACATGTATTAAAATAAAATAAGATAGAACCTTATGACCTGATGGAGAGAGTCTTTGCCTACCAATAACCAATAATTAAAATATAATTAACCACTTTTTTTGTACTTTCCCTCCTCCTTATTCTCAAATATCTCTTACTATCCTATGGCTGCCTAGATGGGATCGCTTTTTCTGATAAGGTCTATCTATAAGATCCAATTGCTACTTTATTTGGTTTTATTATAAGTAACTTATGTTTTATTTTTAAATAAAGAGTAGTAGCTTCTAAGTAGTTCTCGGTAGGAAATAGAGATAGGTAGAGCGACGTGTGCCTAAATAAATAGATTATCAGACACACTACTACAAGCTTACGAAAAGCTCGCCCTTACTCCAGCGACATCTTCTTTCTTGTTGTTCTTCTTGGTTGCTTTTTCTGTGTTCCACAAAAATTTTAATTTCACTTTTATATATTGTTGATAATTTAGAGTCGGGGAGACCCAAATGTGCTCTAATGCAAGACTAATAACAACATTGCAATTAAAAGCACACACAAGTCTCGCCGTTACTCCAACGACATCTTCATTGTTCGTATCTTCGGTCTTCGTTCTTTTTTGTTGTTCTTCTTGTTAGCTTCTTCGGATCGGAATCAAGAATCGGGGAGAGCCTCGTGTGCGCCAATGCATGAATTTAAGCGACAATGCAAATACGAGCACACAAAAGGCTCGCTCTTACTCTAGCGATATCTTCTTTATTGCTTGTATCTTCTGTCTTCGTTTTTCTTCACTATTTATTTTCTGATTATTTAATCGTTATTATAAGCTTTTATTTAATTTGCTCTGCTAGTATGTACATAAGTGTGGGACAAATCTTTCGAGTTAAATTACGATGAAATACATGATCGTTATTATAAACTTTTAAGAGTTTTGTAGAGATCGGCAAGATGGGCGTGGATAGCATTATCTACAATCTGTCTAGGAGAAGAAAAACTCCAAAATCATTCAAGGACTAAAATAACAACAAGAAAATTAGAACAAGCTTTTCTTCAAATATGGTCTAAAACTAAGAAAATAAATTTTGAATGCAATCAATCCCACCATTTTATTAAATAACAAAATGTGTATTGATAAAAATAAAAGGTTGACTCAAAATTTCAAACAACATGGTACCTATCTCGTAAGTTATATTATATTTTAAAATTCCCACAGAAGATCCAAATACGTCCTTATCATTCGCTTAGAATTAAAGTAAGTTTGTTCTTTTGAGAAAAAAAAATGTTGTGTTCCCCGACAATCTTTAATTTATATCAATATAAATTTTGGTATTTAATAAAATAGTGAGTTTCAACATTTTTTTTTTACTGTTTCAGAGCATATTTTTATAGAAAGCTTGTTGTTTAATATATTTATAAATTAATGTTTTACCACATAGTTAATTTTCCACATAGATTTCCCTACTAAAAAGTTTTATTTTCAGGCATTTTTTTTTCATGTTTTATACTCTTTTATTGGTCATAGTGATTTTTTTATTTTTTAGACATTTGAATAATTTAATATTATTTTAGATTAACCCGCGTTAATTTAGATTGACCCAAACGTTTTGGGAAAAATAATTTTATGTTATTTATTAAATTGTTTTCATGCCTATATCATTGCCATTGTCCTTTCACCCTCGGTGATGTAAACATCTACTTGAGTTTATTAAAATATTTAAAATGTTTTGAATTAACAAAACAAGTATAAATAGTGAAATTATACAAATAAGTGGTTTACTTACGCGAGTGTAGTGTGATTTACGAATGAAATACACAGTTACTGCCAATAATAGTGAAGAAAATACGAAAGCCACAGACAAGTTGCAATTAACAACAATAACGTAAATAATATATCACAGCACTTATCACTAGATCGAAACTACTCACAGACACATTTTCACAAGAAATCACATAAATAATAACATTAAACGAATCATTTTATCTCAATAAATACAGTGAACAACCTAACGGTACAATTTACATGAATCAATGCAACTGACATTATAGTACATAATAGTAATTAATAACCAAAAATAGAGGGTGATTTTAGAAAATATAATATTATTGTAACACTCAAGTAATAGAATACAATTTTCGACACTATAAAAGTAAGAACCTGTGGCATGGAAATAATATTAACGCAATCAAGATTATGATTACTTAACGTGTTTTTACTATGTCAATAAACAACCTACACCCAAACTTCTACATCAGACTAATATTTGAAGTGTGAGAGTTTGCATGCATGAGATAGATTATAGTCCTGAGTTAAAAATATGCTAAATAGCTCTAAAATGCAATGGGAGAGCGACTATTCAATTTTTATTAGTTAGTACACTATGAACCTGTTCTGTTTATGGCTTGGTCGACGATTACAAGTAGCCTACTAGTATGTGCTAATCCAGACTATAGCCTGTCTACGGTCAAAATGTTTTCATGATTCATTCAATCGATGTGTCAATTCATTAATAATTACAAAAACACTATTTGAGCAAAAACCATATGGCAAGTACAATAGTAATGTTGTTCAAGGAACCCTGGATTTCACACTAGGTGAAGTCCTGTGTCGTGAAAATCCAGTGCCTTCCTTGGTGGTAATTTTAGACATGTTCACTGATTAACTCAAACAATAAGTAGAAAGAAAAGGAAAAATGTACCTTCCTAATTGTACAAAAAAATCATATTTAAAAATAAAATAACATAGGACCTTATGAAGATAGCCTTTGCCTACCTACCAATAATTAAAGTAGTATTAACAACTCTTTTTGTACTTCCCCTATCCCCCTATCTATCATCTGCATTAACATGGTATCAGGAAGCTGATCTCAAGATGAAGTCGGAAGATGGTCATAGACAGATTGATTTCACTTACTTTCGCCGAACGTTCCACTCCGCTACCTCAGCACCTCCCTGACGCTACACCGCTCCACTGCTCCGTCGCCTCTCTGACGCTGCGCCGCCCTAACTCTGCATCGCTCCGACGTTGCGCCGCCTTAACTCTGCATCGCTGCGACGCTACGCCGTCGCCCGAAATTAGCATGTCGGTGAGGTAACTCTATAACATTTTTTTCCAAATAGTGCTCAGCTGTTTCAAAGAGCTTTATACTTCAGAAATATGTTTATTTTTTTACCCATTAATAAATTATTTTCATCAAAAAAACAAAAACCTACCAACTTTAGTGAGAAGAATTACTAATGTTCAACGAAACGAAGTAAATAATTACAAAATTGGCAGTCATAGGAACTGCCGATAGAAATGAAAACTTATAACTCAGAATCTGGTAGCTTACTTTGGAAACTACGCGGGTGAAACCGGAGGGCGTGGCCATGGCCATCTAAAAATGAGTCAGCCAATGGGAAGGGCGAACGCATTTCTAGGTTTTTATCTACGGTACTTTAATTTCTTGGTACATTCCCGAGCGTGACGCTAGAATTCAATTCACAGCCCACGAAATATCCGTTGTGGCGTGCCAAAAGAAGTTTTTACTTCAATAAATCCTTGTAATGACAATAAAGTAATACATCGCATCTCGTGCACACAAACACAAACCACATACACAGACACACAGTGGCGCCGTATACCCACACACCACACTCATACTATACAAAAGGTTGCAGTGATATCGGTTCTTAACACGCTTTTATTAGCTTCACTTGTAACTTTGTATGTAAGAAAATCTTGGAATCATAATATAACCTACTTTCCGCTCTTCGATTAAAATAAAATTTTGCACACGCTCTGAGTTCTGACGACAAAACACGACTAGCTAAGAAACGTCATTACAAATCCAATATGGCGGCTTCCGCAACATGGTAAACGGGCTGTTTGAAATCCACCTCCATGATAATTATGGGTATGAAGTGAAAGGGTTTGCTGCCAGAAATGCGAAAAAAATAGTTAAGTGACTTAAATCCAATATGGCCAACGTCCAAGATGGTGGACAGGCTATTTGAAATGCACCCCAATGATTGGGCATCAAATGAAAGGGTTTGCTGTCAGAAATACGAAAAAAATTGTCACGTGACTTCAATCTAACATGGCGGACATCCAAGATGGCGAATTGGCTATTTGAAATGCACCTCTATGATATGGGTATTAAATGAAAGGGTTTGCTGAAAGGGATACAAAAAAAAGTCACGTAACCTAATTCCAACTTGGCGGCCGTTCCAAGTTAGCGGATTGGCTATTTGAAATGCAAAAGCGTGTTTTTAAACTATTGTAATAATTATTATTTTTATACATTTCGTATAGTGCCTGATCACTTGGATGTTATTTTAGTCTGAAGTGCAAAGAGGCGCTATTCCTAATACTATAGATTAGCTGTCTGGTCATCCATGGCTTAGTCATTGTTGACAAAGTTTTAGTTGTAGCACACGTTGTTTTGTTTTCTGCAAGGCCAATATTATTTCTATGAACTCAGTCGCTAGGTTTCAATCAGTATATTACATAGGGGCAAATTATTACTTAAGATTTTAATTCGGTCTTAGTATAAATCTTAGTCACAGATCAGAAAATAGTTACTTCGTAACAGATGCATCACTGCCATACAAAAAAATATAATTTAAAAACTCAAAAACCCGACTGCGTAAAAAGTGAAACAAACTACATAGGTACTCGCATACTAAAAGAAACTGAAAAGAATAAAACAAGCATTTAGATTTCTGGTGTTCTAGAATTCTATAGGTAATATGTTATTGTATTAATACTATTGAAATATATACAATATTTTCTAATAAAAGAACATTACAACTGAAGAGTCGCAAAAATATGCATCTTTCGGTTGTTGACCAAATGTCTTCGTTTCTACTGATATAATATGTAGGATTTTCTACTGCATGTAATTCATATTTATAGTTTTGTGTTAGTATAGGTTTTCGATTGACGTTGAGTACCTACTAAATAGTTTGAAGTTGGAGATGGGCGACCGAGGCGGATCAATCCGAGAGCGGTTCCGTGTTCCCACTATCAGCGGCAGAGTTGAAACCCCATGGAGGTTTATTAGTAGATAGGGGCACCATATCCATACATGATATAGAGTGCAACATAACTTGGCTGTGTCTCCCGGGCGGGGCAGTAGGGTATGCGTAAATACATTTCCTGCACTTACGAAAAAAGGTAGTCAAATATACCTACTAGCATAGATCGTAGAACCCAAGATGGGCCCCATCCCAAACTTCACGGCGCACGCAATCATGTCAACGTTGGGAAGAGTGAGCTCACTCTTTCCGTTCTAGTCGGTTGCAGGACGCGGTGGACGCCGGACGTTTTTACCTATCATTATTCGGTGTCAACAACCAAAATAAGTAGAACCACAGCAAATCTCGCCGCTAGCGATTATAGGGGTCAAGTAGATTGGTTGTTTGTAAACCACTTACGATACATACAGATACGCAGTTTATTACCAATTTCAAGGTGCTCAGTGCACATCTATTGATTTATATCGATGCCTACTAGATACATTAGAATATAATGTCCATCCACATTCACACGTACAGTAAGTTATACGAAGTTTTCTGCTACCTAAAAACCTATAAATGTGAGAATGGTTGTTACTCAACTTTAAATCGATATACATCCTAAACGGTCAGTCAAATCGAAAAATTTTGAGATAAAGCTAAACATTATTTTTAAATACCTATTTTACGATACCCCTTTTAACATATTTTGGTGATTTTCATTTTTTTTATTTGGACAATATGGCGTCCTGAATCCGCCATATTGGACTTACACTAATGTCATGTCTTTAGTATCACTCGCCAGATTAAGAGGAATCGATTGACGTGTGAATCATAAAAATCGGCCTAGACGTTTGGTCTGTATAGTGCTTCAAAGGAACATACAAACATACATACATACATACATGCATACATAGACTGTTAAACACATTACCACTCCTTTGCGTCGCGCAGTCGGGTAAAAAGTGCAAATACATACACGATAATAACTTAAACTGTCGTATACTACTTACCTTCTATTACTTGCAAGCAAAAATACACCTTAACACACCCACGTAGAGTTGTAAATACCGTGACTTGTCGTCTGCTTACGTCACTGACCAAACGTGCTAGGGTTGTAAGAAATGGTGGAAGGTAGTAGTAGTGGTAGGACTCTTGGCAGAGTCCGCCTGGGGAAGGACCACACCTTTGCCAGTTATTTTACCACGAAGCAGTAATGTGCAAACATTACTGTGTTTTTTTTTTAAATAAAGAGTGACGAGACGAGCAGGACATGTGCCTGATGGTAAGCAACATGCCTGCCATATAACAGCACAGTGACACGCAGCTATTGGAACATGAAGAGTCCAAATCATTACCTAGCATTGCACTGTGCTCGTCACCCAGAGGTCTAAGATGTTTTATCTCTAAGCCCTGTAATTTCACTAGAAACATAGCTCTTCAAATCGGAACACATTAATGTTTGCACATTACTGCTTGGCGGTAGAAGAACTGACAAAGGTGTGATACTTCCCCAGGCGGACTCTGCTAAGAGTCCTACCACTACAGTATTGCATTAGACAAGCCCATTCATTTGATATAGAGGTAGGTTGTGAAGAAATATTTTGTCCTCCGTTTTGTGGAGGGGGCCATTTTGAATCTATATTAACCAAACATAGCTACCACCGCACAAAAATAAACCTTTTTAAAAAATCGACGTCAAACTTATAACACTCTTTTTTGGTCGGGGGTTAAAAAATGATTCACAATTAGCAGAGCTATCACGAAACATACTTACATCCAATAAAAATTAAGGCCAGAACCACCTCCTTCTTTGAATCCGGTTAAAAATTCTGTCGGTTTTTTTAGGTAGGTATGTTTTATAGTCAATTAATACTGGAGTATATTTTAGTTCTACAATGTAGGTAATTGAAAGTTGTTTTCATACCGTCGAATAAATGAACAAATTAGTATCATTCAGTAGGTACAAGAATATTCAAAAAAGTATGTCGTCATAAATTATATTAAACTTAATGAGACATAATAAAGATGGGATAAAAAGGTATTTTAGACAAAATAATTTGTATGCATTATCTCTACTGTATCTATTCTAAACAGATATTATACAATATACATATTACACACTACTGTTTCTATATTCTGTGCGAATGAAAACTACCAAAGTTTGGCTCAAAAATAAATGTTAACAATAAAAACACTTCTCTTGCTTCTTGTTTCGGAAATTTGAAATAAGATAAATTATTACTACATTTTAGTGTCTTGCTATTGCAGCCATTCACAATATTACAATAATGCCGCGACATTATTTATGCGCGCACTCGGTGTTCGTTCGCACGTCAACTCGGGCAACCGGCCGGCGGCCTTGTGATTTTAGTACACCCGGGAGGACCCGAACGAGTAGGTATATAGCTCGCGCCGGTTAGCCAGTGATGAGGGTGTGTCTTAGTGTTACCTCTGTTAATACTTGTAAGTACTGTGTCGTTGTCCGTGACTACTGAGTTGCAAACTAAATTACGAGTACAAACTGTTTTTGTAGATCGAATCATCATTTTTTATGTGTGTTCAGAAATGCATTTATGCAACGTCTGCCATGCAGGGACACAGTGGATGTCTTAGGCCCGACATTACTAAAAGTGGAGCCCCTACCGACTTAAGCCCCATTGGTTTCACTAAAATAGCTTGTGGCAGCGCAGCGCAGTCTACCTCCGTGAGAGGATCTGATTAAAAAACATTTTTTTATAGTCTTCTTCTTTACTCGGTAGGAAATAGTCGGGAAGAGCCCCGTGTGCCACTATTAATAGATTATTAGCCACACTATCAATACAAGCACACGCAAGGCTCGTCCTGACTCCAGCGACATCTTCTTTCTTGTTGTTCTTCTTGTTTGCTTCTTCTGTGTTCCACAAAGATTTCGATTTATTTTTCTTCTTCTTATCTCGATAGAAAATAGAGTCTAAGAGAGCTTTGTTTGCCTTCATTAATAGATTATTAACCTTACTACTAATACAAGCAAACGCAAAGCTCGCCCTTTCTCCAACAACATCTTCTTCTTTATTGTTTGTATCTTCTGTCTTCGTTCTTGTTTATTGTGTATCTTCTGGTTATTTTATCGTTATTATAAGCTTCTATTCTACTTGCCCTGTTACTATGTAAGTGTGGGACGAATCTTTCGAGTTAAATTAGAAGCACTTCCTGTGGTTAGATTAGGGTGAAATTTGGTATACTTACGCAACTTCGGTGACAATGCAATAATATGGTACCAGGAAGCTTATCTCAAGATGAAGTCGGAAGGTGGTCATAGAAATTCCTAAACTGAACTCGATAAATGCATCGAATCTCCACTCGTTTGAATAGTCTTGACAAGCACTTTTGTACTACCCAAACGTTTTGTGTGAAGTTGAATTTTCATTATTTATCTTATTGTTTTTATACCGATGTTTAACATGAAATTAATATTTACGCAATCAAGACTATGATTATCGAAAAAATTTAAATCAATTTGACTTAGATATTTTCCATAGTCGCCTATTTGGTACGTGGAGCAAACATCGAGGGCATTATTGAGAGCGGCGCACCACAACACCGGAACTCGTCTTCCCCTGCAGCCCCACCGCGTTCTCCATCTAACGGTGGTAACCTCGACAAGGCCGGCATGGCTAGACTGAGTGGTGCAGTCAGTTGCGTTAGTGCCCACCCATCGCGCAAACTACACGGCTGCATCGTCTTCAGCTCGGCGGTAATACTAAGACTAACGGCCCCTCCACAAGTTTCTCTCAGCTTCACCAAGGGTGACGAGACTTGACCACCTTCCCTTGGAGATAACTTCTAGAAAACGCTTTTATGCATACCTTTCTGTCTTGGAGAGACGGTCGGCGTAAGTAGGCTCGACGCCATGCACGGGCATGTCGCCACTACTGACTCAAACCTCAGATTTCTCCAACTGCGCCCTGGCGGCAGAGTCAGGACGCAATTTTCAGAGTGCTCGCGGAAGAGTAGACCTAGGTGAGTATCGGTACATTTTGCAATTTCGCATTACATTTGATTACACTTACTCTCGCCGGACGTTTCGCTCCGCTGCTTCAGTGCCTCTCTGACGCTACACCGCTCCACTGCTCCGCTCCGACGTTGCGCCGCCTTAACTCTGCGTCGCTCCGACGCTGCGCCGCCTTAACTCTGCTTCGATCCAACGTGATGCCGCCGCCCAAAGTTAGCATGTTGGTGAAGCGACCCTATAACATTTTTTGCATATCAAACAGTGTTTAGCGGGTTCAAAGAACTTTTGTCTTTAGATATGTTTTTTTGTTTATAATTAATACATTTTCCCGAAAAAACAAAATGCTTCCAATTTTACTGAGAATCACTAGATCATCGACATTTATAGTTTAGTTTTGTTGTTCATAATTCAAAAACCACTGAACTGATTTAGATACAGTTTATCATACGGGACCACCTCTAAACTCTGATCTATCAAACGAAAACGGTTCAATCAAAATTGATTCACAATTGCCGGAGCTATCGCGTATCGCGTAGCATACAAAAAAAGCATGTAACTGAATTGTTAAGTTGGTTAAAAAAATGTTTGTCTGTAAAGTCGGTTTACTGACGATAGAACGTGACAACGTCTTAAGAAAATACTGATGGAATGGTAGCATTTTTCAAAAGAAAATTTTAATTTCATTTGTTTAAAGATTTGTATGTAAAAAGTAATCAGTAGAATTTAGTCATGTTCAATCAAAACAATGCAAAAAAGCTTATAGATGCCGGGGATCGAACCCGGGGCATTTCACATGCAAAGCGAACCCTCTACCACTGAGCTACATCCCCGCTTGAACTACTGGTCGAAATAATTAATACAACTGTAACAAACATGCGGCGAGGTAACGACAAGCTTAAAATCTGGTAATACAATTCATAATCTGCATCTGCCATCTATCGCATTAGAACAACGGAAGTAAGCTCCGCGCCATCACTGAAGTCCTATGGCTAAATTGTTGAACTAAGCCATTATAATATCATAGGTTTCATCTGTCATTGTAGAATACGACAGTGGCTCCTTTCGCCAACGGTCATGAGTGGTGGCGTGGACTCTATAATATGATGTCATCTAGCGGCAAGTAGCTGGTAAACTACTGCCGCTAGATGGCATTATCATATTTGAAAATAAAATGTTCTCTGTACAAATTCTAATCATATAATTTCATATAAATTTTTAAACTGTCTTCCATTTCAATGCATTTAAAATATAATATACGTATATTTCCTAGCTAATAGACACTTTCCTGTGTGTCAAAAATAGCACCTATTCGCCGGCAATCAACGCAACATGCGAGGGAAGTTTCATACAATGTTGTTACGACCGATACAGTATAGATGGCGCTAAAACAATATTTTTTAAATCACTCATATCTTCAATTGATGTTTAAAACAAATTGTTACATACTTACTAAAATAATTAACTGTTGTTTTTTTTCAGATATTTGTTAGACACCGCGATCGTTATAAAAGGCCGCCGTGTTTTAGACATCGGAGCCGTCTTTTATTCCGCTTTTATTGATAGTCGTTGTCAAATTGTCCTGTATTTAAAATTGTTTTGCTTTACAAAAAGTAATCAGTAGAATTTAGTCATTTTCAATCAAAACAATGCAAAAAGAAAATTTTAATTTAATTTGTTTAATAGATTTGTATGTAAAAAGTAATCAGTAGAATTTAGTCATTTTCAATCAAAACAATGCATAAAAGCTTTTAGATGCCGGAGATCGAACCCGGGGCATTTCACATGCAAAGCGAACGCTCTACCACTGAGCTACATCCCCACTTAAAATATCGTCCGATACAACCCTTCGTTGTGTTCTTCTTGCGTACTTGAGGGGGAGGAAGCTTGAAATTGGCGGGGGGTGGGGAGTGTCCGTTTTATCTATATTATCTATTGTATGCCGGAGTTCATCAAATTGGACGCTTTATGGATTAATAATAATCTACTTCCAGAAATATCTAATGATAAATACTTAAAAGCTTATGACGATTTTGATCAATAGAAAACAACAAGAAAAGTGAATTGTCTCGCACACGATATGAAAAGTAGAGTATTCACCTCAGGAGTAAAGCACTGCCTTGTGTCATGGGCGGCTTGAATCCCTCGCTTCACTCAGGACTCTACAACTCCCTCGCTTCGCTCGGGAGTTCACTCGAGTCCCTCGCTGCGCTCAGGATCCAATATGACGCCTATGACACAAGAAAGTGCTTTACTACCTTGGTGAATAATCTACTATTAAATCATAGTTACGCTCGATAATTATTTCGATTGAATAGTAAAGCCATCGATTTTTTACTCATCGTGGAATAGTTCTGTTAACTTATTGTTTTAATTTTGTCAATTATAGCATAACCTACAATCGCTGCACTAGCGGACCGATGCTATTCATTTTATTAATTAATTAATTTAGTCATTTTCAATCAAAACAATGCAAAAAAGCTTTTAGATGCTGGGGATCGAACCCGGGGCATTTAACATGCAAAGTGAATGCTCTACCACTGAGCTACATCCTCGCTTGAACTACTGGTCGAAATAATTAATACAACTGTAACAAGGTAACGACCGTCGGTCGTTACCGTCGGTAACGTTAGATGACGTCATGTTTTGCGGGCGTGCAGCCGGCTTCATCGAATTATAAGACGTTATCACGTCAAAATGCACTCCGTTTTCTTTTCAAAAGGCAAAGTACATCGCTATCGGTAACTTGTTAACGTGGCATAGGTAAAAACGAAACTGGCCCTGTTATGTCTGCTAGAGATGATTTTGTACTTATCTTGCTAGATTTTTGATAGCGTTAACGTGAGCTTAGCGCTAACGTGTTTTTACTATGTCATTAAACAAACTACGCCCAAACTTCTATATCAGACTAATATTTTAAGTGTGATAGTTTGCATGTATGAGATAGATTATAGTCTGGAGTTAAAAATATGCTAAATAGCTCTAAAATTCAATGGGGGAGCGACTATTCAATTTTTATTAGTTGGTACACTATGAACCTGTTCTGTGTATGGCTTGGTCGACGATTACAAGTAGCCTACTAGTATGTGCTAATCCAGACTATAGCCTGTCTACGGTCAAAATGTTTTCATGATTCATTCAATCGATGTGTCAATTCATTAATAATTACAAAAACACTATTTGAGCAAAAACCATATGGCAAGTACAATAGTAATGTTGTTCAAGGAACCCTGGATTTCACACTAGGTGAAGTCCTGTGTCGTGAAAATCCAGTGCCTTCCTTGGTGGTAATTTTAGACATGTTCACTGATTAACTCAAACAATAAGTAGAAAGAAAAGGAAAAATGTACCTTCCTAATTGTACAAAAAAATCATATTTAAAAATAAAATAACATAGGACCTTATGAAGATAGCCTTTGCCTACCTACCAATAATTAAAGTAGTATTAACAACTCTTTTTGTACTTCCCCTATCCCCCTATCTATCATCTGCATTAACATGGTATCAGGAAGCTGATCTCAAGATGAAGTCGGAAGATGGTCATAGACAGATTGATTTCACTTACTTTCGCCGAACGTTCCACTCCGCTGCCTCAGCACCTCCCTGACGCTACACCGCTCCACTGCTCCGTCGCCTCTCTGACGCTGCGCCGCCCTAACTCTGCATCGCTCCGACGTTGCGCCGCCTTAACTCTGCATCGCTCCGACGCTACGCCGTCGCCCGAAATTAGCAAGTCGGTGAGGTAACCCTATAACATTTTTTTCCAAATAGTGCTCAGCTGTTTCAAAGAGCTTTATACTTCAGAAATATGTTTATTTTTTTACCCATTAATAAATTATTTTCATCAAAAAAACAAAAACCTACCAACTTTAGTGAGAAGAATTACTAATGTTCAACGAAACGAAGTAAATAATTACAAAATTGGCAGTCATAGGAACTGCCGATAGAAATGAAAACTTATAACTCAGAATCTGGTAGCTTACTTTGGAAACTACGCGGGTGAAACCGGAGGGCGTGGCCATGGCCATCTAAAAATGCGTCAGCCAATGGGAAGGGCGAACGCATTTCTAGGTTTTTATCTATGGTACTTTAATTTCTTATCATTCCCGAGCGTGACGCTAGAATTCAATTCACAGCCCACGAAATATCCGTTGTGGCGTGCCAAAAGAAGTTTTTACTTCAATAAATCCTAGTGATGACAATAAAGTAATACAACGCATCTCGTGCTCACAAACACAAACCACATACACAGACACACAGTGGCGCCGTATACCCACACACCACACTCATACTATACAAAAGGTTGCAGTGATATCGGTTTTTAACACGCTTTTATTAGCTTCACTTGTAACTATGTATGTAAGAAAATCTTGGAATCTTAATTTGACCTACTTTCCGCTCTTCGATTAAAATAAAATTTTACACACGCTCTGAGTTCTGACGACAAAACATGACTAGCTAAGAAACGTCATTACAAATCCAATATGGCGGCTTCCCCATGATGGCAAACTGGCTGTTTGAAATCCACCTCCATGATATGGGTATGAAGTGAAAGGGTTTGCTGCCAGAAATGCGAAAAAAATAGTCAAGTGACTTAAATCCAATATGGCCAACGTCCAAGATGGTGGACAGGCTATTTGAAATGCACCCCCATGATATAGGTATCAAATGAAAGGGTTTGCTGTCAGAAATACGAAAAAAAATTGTCACGTGACTTAAATCCAACATGGCGCACATCCAAGATGGCGGATTAGGTAATTGAAATGCACCCCCATGATATGGGTATTAACTGAACAGGTTTGCTGAATGGGATACAAAAAAAAACTCGTTAGTGTTAGCTCTGTTAATACTTGTAAGTACTGCGTCGTTGTCCGTGCCTCCTGAGTTGCATAGTAAAATACGAGTACAATTTATTTTTTTAGATATCTTTTGAACTGTTTCTTTTCTCGGTAGAAAATAGAGTCAGCGAAATCTACGTGTGCCATCATTGATAGGTTATTATCAGCCACACTACAAATACTAGCACACGCAAGACTCGCCCTTACTCCAGCGACATCTTCTTTCTTGTTGTAATTCTTGTTTGCTTCTTCTGCGTTCCACAAAGAAAATCATTGTTCGTTCAGCGAAATCTTCTTAATTGTATGTATCTTCTGTCTTTGTACTCGTTGTTTTATCGTTTTGAAAAGATTTTATTCTACTTGTTCTGTTACTATGTAAGTGTGGGACAAATCTTGCGAGGTAATTAA
The DNA here is from genome assembly GCA_963693475.1 of Ectropis crepuscularia. NCBI lineage: Eukaryota > Metazoa > Arthropoda > Insecta > Lepidoptera > Geometridae > Ectropis > Ectropis crepuscularia. The sequence continues at coordinate 35,966,587 of OY856338.1, forward strand.
GAAGCACTTTCTGTGGTTAGATTAGCATGAAATTTGGTATACTTCGTCACTTCAGTGACAATGCAATAATAAAGTACCAGGAAGCTGATCTCAAGATGAAGTCGGAAGTCGGACTTCTAAACTAAACGCGATAAATGCATCTAATTTCGACTCGTTTGAACAGTCTTGACAAGCTATTGTGTGCTACATGACAGCCAGGGTCTCAATATAGCTTCTGTTGGTGGCCCTAGGAACTCTTAAACTAAACGAGATAAAACTGTCGAGTTAGGACTCGTTTGAATAGTCTTGACAAGCACTCTCGTGTTACGTGATATCCAGGATCTAAAAATTAAGTTCCAAGAACTCTCTTGGAGTTACGGAGTTTTGTAGAGGTCGGTGAGATGAGCGTCGATAGCATTGGTCTACAACCTGTCTAGGAGACGAAAACGTCAAAAATCATACCCGGACTCAAATAAATAATAATAATAATACTAATAGACGTCAAACGAAATCAATAAAAATAACGTAAATAATTCAAGAAATGAAGAGAAAACGTAATTCCAACAATGATAACGCGATCGAAAAGAAGGGAAGCGGATACGAACAACGCACGACCGTCACCAGTTCGTGTCCCGTCACCTCAGAACACATCGTCGGAGGACGAAGCCTTCATGACTCCCCGCGATACAAGTGCATCGAGTGACGAGGACACGACGCGGACCCCGGCGTCGACAAGACCTGCACGTCGTGGCCGTCCGCCGCTGCCGGCACGCTTGGGGCCTGTGAGGCATCCTACCTCGCGCCCGGCCCCCGCTACCGGTGGTGTAGTGCGTCGCATGCGATGGACTCTACAAATGAAAGAGAACTGCATGCGCGCCTATTACGGGGCTACAGAAGGAGGAATTAACCTGACCGCGTATTGTGCCAGGTTGTTACTTCTGTTTCAGACCCTTGAACCAACCGTCGCCGTATCCGCACAACGACTTTCTGATCAGGTTCGAGCTATCCGCCGGTGCAAACTGTTGGATGACTCGACACTTGATCGGCTACGCCTGGAGTAACAACGTACTCGCCCAGCTTCTGCCTCGACCCGGGATACGCCCGTCGCGTCGTCGACGCTGGCATTGGCTTCAATGCCAATGACAGCGGCGACACTTGCGACGCCGGTCGGCTCCGATATCGAGGAGGGAGATTCGGCCAGTAATAGCATATCCGACCAGGTATGAGGGCAACTGAGGAGTGCTTTGGAAGACGCGATCTTCCAATATCGACTTACACCAAACTCTAGGCCGCGCTTACCACGTTTACCCACCCATAAACGGAATTTGGCTTTGATGGGAGCCCTGAATACTTTGCTAGTGCCCTACCTAGATACTAGCAAAGATTTGACTGATACCCATTCTATTCTGTACTGTGGTGCTATCGCGGCGTGTCGCGTTGCACGTGTCAAGTTTCCAGACACTGACCGTACAACGCGAACCGCCGGAGATGCACCCGCATGGCAAATGCGAATAGAACGGCGTATCAGCACATTCAGGACTCTTATAGCAAAACTAATCTGCTTCAGTCAGGGGAACAGTCGTCCCCGAGTCATGCGTTTCGTAACACAGGCATTCGCTGGGACTGGTATCATTCCCCAGCACTATCTAGCCAATGTTACGGAACGTATTGACTACCTGAAGCAGAAAGTTTATGCGTGGGCAAACCGTATTCGCCGCTACAGAGAGCGTGTAAATCGATATCGGCAAAATCGCGACTTCCAAAGTGATCAAAGGAAGGTGTATAGAAACTGGGAAGGAACTAGTCAACGTGTGAACGATGGGCAGTTACCGGATGCCAGCGCTATGAAAACCTTCTGGCGCAGCATCTGGTCGGTGCCGGTCGAGCACACGGAGGGAGCTTGGATGCGTGTTGTCGAACGTGCATGTGAACCCATCGAACCCATGGAGTCTGTTTTGATAGACCCCATAGACGTAAGTTGTGCCATCCGGACGGCTCAGAACTGGAAAAGTCCTGGGTCGGACGGATTGCACAACTTTTGGATAAAATGGTTTCGATGCTCACATGAACGCTTAGCAACACAATTCCAAGAAGCCCTCGAGACGGGTTCTCTTCCTAGTTTCTTGACAACCGGAGTCACCTTCCTGCTCCATAAGTCTGGTAGTACCACGGAACCAAAGAATTACAGACCCATAACGTGCTTATCTACCATCTACAAGCTACTTACATCCATTCTGAGAGCAAAAATTAACGCGCATATTGTCGCAAATAACATTTTGGCCTCCTCTCAGAATGGATGTAAGATTGGGTCCCGTGGTACTAAGGAGCTACTCCTCATCGACACGACCATTTGCCAACAAATCAAACGAAACAAAGGAGCCCTCTCCGCTGCCTGGATTGATTATAAGAAGGCCTATGATGTGGTGCCCCATACATGGCTTGAAAAGGTTTTAGAGTTATATAAAATAAATCCAACTCTAAAATCATTTCTACGCAAGTGCATGGGACAGTGGGTCACAGTCCTTCGTCAACCAGGTGGCGTAGACAGCTCGTTTGTTTCGGAGGACTTAATTAAGATTGAAAGAGGAATTTTTCAGGGTGACAGTCTGAGTTCCCTATGGTTCTGTCTAAGTCTGAATCCTCTCAGCACTCTGCTGAAGGATTCAGAGTTAGGCTATCGTCTTCGTAGGGGAGGTGAGGTTATATATCTCATTTGCTGTACATGGACGACCTCAAACTTTTTGCACCGAAACGTCAAGACTTGATGACGTTACTAAAAACCACGGAGGTTTTTAGTAACGCCATCAAGATGGAATTCGGTGTCGACAAGTGTGCGGTCATGCATGTACAGCGAGGGAAAGTAGTAAATTCAGAGAATTTACAACTTTCCGAGACCATAATTCTCAGATCCCTCTCCGAAGACGAGACCTACAAATATCTCGGTATGTCACAGTCATTGGGTATTTCAGCAGATGACATTAAGAAATCGGTGAAGGAACGCTTCTTTTGCCGGCTGACAAAAGTCCTTAAAAGTCTTCTGTCAGGCGGTAATAAAGCGCGAGCCTTCAACGGTTGGGTAATGCCTCTGCTGATATACTCCTTTGGCATACTGAGATGGACTCAGACTGAGCTCGACGCCCTGGACAGAAAGGTCCGTCAACTGCTCACAGCATACCGTATGCTACACCCGCGCTCGTCTGTTATGAGACTGTATATCCCGCGGAAATGGGGGGGTCGAGGCTTTTTAAATGCCAAGAACCTTCACAACCGCGAGGTATGCAGTCTCAGGGATTACTTCCGAAACAGCGAGTCCGGGATGCATCGCGATGTTGTGGCAGTTGACAGGAGCCTCACGCCTCTTTCAATGGCAAACGAGAACTGTCGCAAACCATCGGTGCTCAGCACTGATGATCGCAAGGAAGTATGGAAGAGCAAGGAGCTGCACGGGCGATTCTATCGGGCCCTGATGGGACCCGATGTGAATCTGCTCGCGTCGGTGAACTGGCTGCGCTTCGGGGACCTCTTCGGAGAAACCGAGGGTTTTGTCTGTGCAATTGCGGACGAAGTTATCAAGACGAACAATTACCGGAAATACATAATGAAGGACGGTACGGTCGACATTTGTCGGGCATGCCGCCGTCCAGGCGAATCTCTTCGTCATATTATTTCCGGTTGTTCGCATCTTGCTAACGGCGAGTACTTGCACAGACATAACCTAGTAGCCAGGATCATCCACCAGCAACTTGCTCTTCGATACTGTCTTGTCGAGTCCGAGGTGCCATACTATAAGTACGTACCTCTGCCAGTTCTCGAGAATGGTCGTGCGTTGCTCTTCTGGGACCGCTCTATCATCATGGACAGGACTATTGTCGCCAATAAGCCTGATATCGTGCTGGAAGACCGGTCTCAGCGCCGGGCTGTGATCGTCGATATCACCGTACCACATGACGAGAACCTCGTGAAAGCCGAAAAGGACAAGCTTAGCAAGTACCTTGACTTGGCTCATGAGGTTACCGCCATGTGGGATGTTGATGCGACGATCATAGTCCCAATAGTTGTGTCGGCAAACGGCCTAATAGCGAAAAGTCTCGACCAACACCTTAAGAGACTTTCGCTAGACGGTTGGATCAAGGGTCAGATGCAGAAGGCGGTCATCCTCGACACAGCGCGCATCGTCAGGAGGTTCCTCACACTGCATTAGGTAGCCCACCGGTAGCTTGGGCCCTGCCCCGCTGCTGGCGGCACTCTAGTTTTAAAGTTTTTTATAGTGTTTATATTTTATTTATATTGTAAAAAACTTAGAGACTAAGAAAATTAATTAATGAGTGAATAATACTAAAACATGAAAAAAATAAACATCTTTTTAGGGTTCCGTAAAACGTAAAAACGGAACCCTTATAGATTCGTCATGTCTGTCTGTCTGTCTGTCTGTCTGTCTGTCTGTCTGTCTGTCTGTCTGTCCGTCCGTATGTCACAGCCACTTTTTGCCGAAACTATGAGAACTACACTATTGAAACTTGGTCAGTAGATGTATTCTGTGAACCGCATTAAGATTTCAACAGAAAAATTAAAAAAAAAGAAAAACTAGGGTTGCCCCCCATACTGAGAACTGAAACTTAAAAATTTTTTTTCATCAAACCTACACGTGTGGGGTGTCTATCGATAGGTCTTCTAAAATGATGTTGAGGTTTCTTAAATCATTTTCGTCTACACTGAATAACTTGCGCGAGAGACACTTCCAAAGTGGTAAAAAGTGTGTCCCCCCCCCCCTCTAACTTCTAAAGTAAGAGAATGAAAAATCTAAAAAAAATTTACGATGTACGTTACCATGTAAACTACCAACGAAAATTAGTTTGAACTCGATCTGATGAGTAGTTTTTTTTAGTACGTCATAAATACACTATTATTGAAACTTCTACCAAAGTTACAACGAACTATGTGTACTATGTATATTATGTTACTTGCTGCAACGGAACCCTTCATGGGCGAGTCCAACTCGCACTTGGCCACTTTATTTTTAAATATGCTCTAAAACGAAAATACTAAATTTTGAATGCAATCAAACCCACCATTATATTAAATCACAAAATTTATAATGATATACATAAAATCTTGTCGCGTGATTTTAAACATCATCGTACTTATCTACTAAATTAAATATAATTCCCACAAAAGATTATTTTTCTATTATTATTTTTTTTGGAACGACAATTTACAGGGTTATTGGTAATCAGCCTGCATCCTTTTAAGGGGATGTTAGGTACATTCAATACGTCAACTTTTGTTCTACAGTTTAAAAAAAATATGTTATTTTTTTTCTTCTACAAAATAAATGAAAAGTGCATTTGCACGGTCTAAAAGTATCGAACTCTTCGTAACAATTCGTAGCGAGAGCACGTACGCTCTTTAACGCGCAAAAAATGATGTACCGAAGTGAATAAACACTAAAAAGTCGCTAAACAGTACAAATCAAGTAGCCAAGTGCGAGTTGGACTCGCCCATGAAGGGTTCCGTTCCAGCAAGTAACATAATATACATAGTACACATAGTTCTTGTAGTTCGTTGTAACTTTGATCGAAGTTTTAATAATAGTGTATTTATGACGTACTAAAAAAAACTACTCATCAGATCGAGTTCAAACTAATTTTCGTTGGTAGTTTTCATGGTAATGTACATCATATATTTTTTTTAGTTTTTTCATTCTCTTACTTTAGAAGTTAGAGGGGGGGGGGGCACACATTTTACCACTTTGGAAGCGTCTCTCGCGCAAGTTATTCAGTGTAGGCAAAAATTATATTAGAAACCTCAACATCATTTTTTAAGACCTATCGATAGACACCCCACACGTGTAGGTTTGATGAAAAAAAAAATGTTGAGCTTTTGTTCTCAGTATGGGGGGCACCCCTAATTTTTGATTTTTTTAAAAACTTTTGTAAAAATCTTAATGCGGTTCACAGAATACATCTACTTACCAAGTTTCAACAGTGTAGTTCTCATAGTTTCGGCAAAAAGTGGCTGTGACATACGGACGGACAGACAGACAGACAGACAGACAGACAGACAGACAGACAGACAGACAGACATGACGAATCTATAAGGGTTCCGTTTTTACGTTTTACGGAACCCTAAAAAGGGCAACAAATACAATTTTTTTTTGGGTTATCTATTAAGTTTTAACGAAAGTTGTAGAACAAAAGTTGTTTGTTTAAATATACAGAACATGCCCTTAAACGGATGCAGGCTGATTACCAATAACCCTGTATTACGGTATCAAAATCTCTAAATAAGCCATATAATATCATTAAATGGAGAAAAACACTGAATCTCACAACACAGGACATCCCTAGTGCGGGGCGCAGGGTACACCTCCTAATGAAGCTAAATGCTCACTGTAATGTTTTATTATTTATTGTTAACGAAAAGATTTGTAACTTCATGTATGTTCCATATACTTATTGAATGAATAAAGAAACTGTTATTATTGAATGTTTTAACTAGGTATTAATAAATTAAAGTAAGTTTGTTCTTATGAAACAAACATTTGTTGGGTTCTCCCGAGAGACTTTTATTTTTATTAAAATTAATGTTGTTATTTAGTAAAATGTTGGGTTCAATCGCAATCAAGATTATGATTATGAAATTAAATTAATTTAAATTAGATTTTTTTCATACTCTCCTTTTTTGTAAATGGAAGAATCATCGAGAGCATTTAAAGCAGCTCACCACAACACCGGCAAACCCCTGCAGCCCCACGGCGTTCGCCGTCTAACGGTGGTAATCTCGTCAAGGCCGGTACGGGTAGAGAGATTGGCGGAGTCAGTTGCACTGTTGCCCACCCATCGTGCAAACCTCACGGCGGTGGTACCCAAGGTGCACCTCGTGGAGATTACCAAACGTCGCACCCCTCCAAGGGTAACCTTACCTACCGCTAACACAACTAGCCAGAGTTATAGACCTAGGTGACTATGGAAACATTTTGCAATTTCGCGTGACATTTGATTTCACTTACTCTCGCCGGACGTTCCACTCCGCTGCTTCAGCGCCTCCCTGACGCTACTCCGCTCCGACGTTGCGTCGCCTTAACTCTGCTTCGCGCCGACGCTACGCCGCCCTAACTCTGCATCGCTCTGACACTGCGCCGCCTTAACTCTGCATCACTCCGACGCTGCGCCGCCTTAACTCTGCATCGTTCCGACGCTGCGCCGCCTTAACTCTGCATCGCTCCGACACTGCGCCGCCTTTACTCTGCATCGTTCCGACGCTGCGCCGCCTTTACTCTGCATCGTTCCGACACTGCGCCGCCTTAACTCTGCATCGTTCCGACACTGCACCGCCTTTACTCTGCATCGTTCCGACGCTGCGCCGCCTTAACTCTTCATCGCTCCGACACTGCGCCGCCTTTACTCTGCATCGTTCCGACGCTGCGCCGCCTTAACTCTGCGTCGCTCCGACGCTGCGCCGCCTTTACTCTGCATCGCTTCAACGCGACGCCGCCGCCCAAAATTAGCATGTTGGTGAAGCGACCCTATAATATTTTTGCATATCAAACAGTGCTCAGCGGTTTCAAAGAACTTTTTTCTTTAGAAATATGTTTTTTTTATACACTAATAATATTTTTTCTATCTATTCAGATTTTTTATAGCGTTAACGTGAGTTTAACGGTGTTTTTACTATGTCAATAAACAACGTACACCCAAACTTCTACATCAGACTAATATTTGAAGTGTGAAAGTTTGCATGCCTGTGATAGATTATAATCTGGAATTAAAAATATGCTAAATAGCTCTAAAATTCAATGGCGGAGCGATTATTTAATTTTTATTAGTTGGTACACTATGTACCTGTTCTGTTGATGGCTTGGTCGACGATTACAAGTAGCCTAGTAGTATGTGCTAATCCAGACTATAGCCTGTCTACGGTCAAAATGTTTTCATGATTCATTCAATCGATGTGTCCATTCATTAATAATAATATAAACTTTATTTGAGCAAACACCATATGGCAATTACAAAAGTAATGTTGTTCAGGGAACCCTATATTTCACACTAGCTGAAGTCCTGTGTCGTGAAAATCCAGTTCCTTCCTTGGTGGTAATTTTACACAAATGTTCACTAATTAACTCAAACAATAAGTAGAAAGAAAAAGAACAATGTACCTACCTACCTAACGTTCTGAAAAAAAAATCATGTATTAAAATAAAATAAGATAGAACCTTATGACCTCATGGAGAGAGTCTTTGCCTACCAATAACCAATAATTAAAGTAGAATTAACCACTTTTTTTGTACTTTCCCTTCTCCTTATTCTCAAATATCTCTTACTATCCTATGGCTGCCTAGATGGGATCGCTTTTTCTGATAAGGTCTATCTATAAGATCCAATTGCTACTTTATTTGGTTTTATTATAAGTAACTTTTGTTTTATTTTTAAATAAAGAGTAGTAGCTTCTAAGTAGTTCTCGGTAGGAAATAGAGATAGGTAGAGCGACGCCTAAATCAATAGATTATCAGACACACTACTACAAGCTTACGAAAAGCTCGCCCTTACTCCAGCGACATCTTCTTTCTTGTTGTTCTTCTTGGTTGTTTCTTCTGTGTTCCACAAAAATTTCAATTTCACTTTTATATTGTTGATAATTTAGAGTCGGGGAGACCCAAATGTGCTCTAATGCAAGACTATTAGCAACATTGCAAATAAAAGCACACACAAGTCTCGCCGTTACTCCAACGACATCTTCATTGTTCGTATCTTCGGTCTTCGTTCTTTTTTGTTGTTCTTCTTGTTTGCTTCTTCTGTATGCAACAAAAATTTCAATTTTTACTTTTTTTCTTCGTCTTTTCTCAGTGAGAGAAAGAATCGGGGAGAGCCGAGTGTGTTCCAATTGCATGAATTTAAGCGACAATGCAAATACAACCACACAAAAGGCTCGCTCTTACTCTAGCGATATCTTCTTCATTGCTTGTATCTTCTGTCTTCGTTTTTCTTCACTATTTATTTTCTGATTATTTAATCGTTATTATAAGCTTTTATTTAATTTGCCCTGCTAGTATGTAAGTGTGGGACAAATATTTCGAGTAAAATACGATGAAATACATCGTTATTATAAACTTTTAAGAGTTTTGTAGAGATCGGCAAGATGGGCGTGGATAGCATTATCTACAATCTGTCTAGGAGAAGAAAAACTCCAAAATCATTCAAGGACTAAAATAACAACAAGAAAATTAGAACAAGCTTTTCTTCAAATATGGTCTAAAACTAAGAAAATACATTTTGAATGCAATCAATCCCACCATTTTATTAAATAACAAAATGTGTATTGATAAAAATAAAAGGTTGACTCAAAATTTCAAACAACATGGTACCTATCTCGTAAGTTATATTATATTTTAAAATTCCCACAGAAGATCCAAATACGTCCTTATCATTCACTTAGAATTAAAGTAAGTTTGTTCTTTTGAGAAAAAAAAATGTTGTGTTCCCCGACAATCTTTAATTTATATCAATATAAATTTTGGTATTTAATAAAATAGTGAGTTTCTATATTATTTTTTTTTGTTTCAGAGCATATTTTTATAGAAAGCTTGTTGTTAAATATATTTATAAATTAATGTTTTACCTATATAATTTCCCACATAGATTTCCCTAATATAAAGTTTTTTTTTCAGGCATTTTTTTCATGTTTTATACTTTTTTTAATGGTCATAGTGTTTTTTTTATTTTTTAGACATTTGAATAATTTATTATTATTTTAGATTAACCCGCGTTAATTTAGGTTGACTTAAACGTTTTGGGAAAAATAATTTTATGTTATTTATTAAATTGTTTTCATGCCTATATCATTGCCATTGTCCTTTCACCCTCGGTGATGTAAACATCTACTTGAGTTTATTAAAATATTTAAAATGTTTTGAATTAACAAAACAAGTGTAAATAGTGAAATTATACAAATAAGTGGTCTACTTACTTACGTGAGTGTAGTGTGATTTACGAATGAAATACACAGTTACTGCCAGTAATAGTGAAGAAAATACGAAAGCCACAGACAAGTTGGAATTAACAACAATAACGTAAATAATATATCACAGCACTTATCACCAGATCGAAACCACTCACAGACACATTTTCACAAGAAATCACATAAATAATAACATTAAACGAATCATTTTATCTCAATAAATACAGAGAAAAACCTAACAGTACAATTTACATGAATCATTGCAACTGACATTTTGTACATAATAGTAATTAATAACCAAAAATAGAGGGTGATTTTAAAAAATATAACATTATTGTGACACTCAAGTAATAGAATACAATTTTCGACACTATACAAGTAAGAACCTGTGGCATGGAAATAATATTAATGCAATCAAGATTATGATTACTTAACGTGTTTTTATTATGTCATTAAACAACCTACACCCAAACTTCTACATCAGACTAATATTTGAAGTGTGAGAGTTTGCATGCATGAGATAGATTATAGTCTGGAGTTAAAAATATGCTAAATAGCTCTAAAATGCAATGGGAGAGCGACTATTCAATTTTTATTAGTTGGTACACTATGTAGCTGTTCTGTTTATGGCTTGGTCGACGATTACAAGTAGCCTACTAGTATGTGCTAATCCAGACTATAGCCTGTCTACGGTCAAAATGTTTTCATGATTCATTCAATCGATGTGTTCATTCATTAATAATAACAAAAACTTTATTTGAGCAAAAACCATATGGCAAGTACAATAGTAATGTTGTTCAAGGAACCCTGGATTTCACACTAGGTGAAGTCCTGTGTCGTGAAAATCCAGTGCCTTCCTTGGTGGTAATTTTACACATGTTCACTGATTAACTCAAACAATAAGTAGAAAGAAAAGGAAAAATGTACCTTCCTAATTGTACAAAAAAATCATATTTAAAAATAAAATAACATAGGACCTTATGAAGATAGCCTTTGCCTACCTACCAATAATTAAAGTAGTATTAACAACTCTTTTTGTACTTCCCCTATCTATCATCTGCATTAACATGGTATCAGGAAGCTGATCTCAAGATGAAGTCGGAAGATGGTCATAGACAGATTGATTTCACTTACTTTCGCCGAACGTTCCACTCCGCTGCTTCAGCGCCTCCCTGACGCTGCACCGCTCCACTGCTCCGTCGCCGCTACGACGCTACGCCGCCCTAACTCAGCATCGCTCCGACGTTGCGCCGCCTTAACTCTGCATCGCTTCGACGCTACGCCGTCGCCCGAAATTAGCATGTCGGTGAGGTAACCCTATAACATTTATTTCCAAATAGTGCTCAGCTGTTTCAAAGAGCTTTATACTTCAGAAATATGTTTATGTTTTTACCCATTAATAAATGACAATAAATTATTTTCATCAAAAAAACAAAAACCTACCAACTTTAGTGTAAAGAATTACTAATGTTCAACGAAACGAAGTAAATAATTACAAAATTGCCAGTCATAGGAACTGCCGATAGAAATGAAAACTTATAACTCAGAATCTGGTAGCTTACTTTGGAAACTACGCGGGTGAAACCGGAGGGCGTGGCCATGGCCATCTAAAAATGCGTCAGCCAATGGGAAGGGCGAACGCATTTCTAGGTTTTTATCTATGGTACCTTAATTTCTTATCATTCCCGAGCGTGACGCTAGAATTCAATTCACAGCCCACGAAATATCCGTTGTGGCGTGTCAAAAGAAGTTTTTACTTCAAAAAATCCTAGTAATGACAATAAAGTAATACAACGCATCTCGTGCTCACAAACACAAACCACATACACAGACACACAGTGGCGCTGTATACCCACACACCACACTCATACTATACAAAAGGTTGCAGTGATATCGGTTCTTAACACGCTTTTATTAGTTTTACTTGTAACTATGTATGTAAGAAAATCTTGGAATCTTAATATAACCTACTTTCCGTTCTTCGATTAAAATAAAATTTTGCACACGCTCTGAGTTCTGACGGCAAAACACGACTAGCTAAGAAACGTCATTACAAATCCAATATGGCGGCTTCCCCAAGATGGCAAACTGGCTGTTTGAAATCCACCTCCATGATATGGGTATGAAGTGAAAGGGTTTGCGGCCAGAAATGCGTCAAAAATAGTTAAGTGACTTAAATCCAATATGGCCAACGTCCAAGATGGTGGACAGGCTATTTGAAATGCACCCCAATGATTTGGCATCAAATGAAAGGGTTTGTTGTCAGAAATACGAAAAAAATTGTCACGTGACTTCAATCCAACATGGCGGACATCCAAGATGGCGAATTGGCTATTAGAAATGCACCTTTATGATATGGGTATTAAATGAAAGGGTTTGCTGAAAGGGATACAAAAAAAAATCACAGAACCTAATTCCAACATGGCGGCCGTTCCAAGTTGGCGGATTGGCTATTTGAAATGCAAAAGCGTGTTTTTGAACTATTATAATAATTATTATTTTTATACATTTCGTATAGTACCTGATCACTCGGATGTTATTTTAGTCTGAAGTGCAAAGAGGCGCTGTTCCTAATACTATAGATTAGCTGTCTGGTCATTGTTGACAAAGTTTTAGTTGTAGCACACGTTGTTTTGTTTTCTGCAAGGCAAATATTATTTGTATGAACTCAGTCGCTAGGTTTCAATCAGATTCAAATTATCCAAGTAAAGATGTTCTAGGCTGGAAATAACATAGGGGTAAATTATTAGCTAATATTTTAATTTGGTCTTGGTATAAGTCTTAGTGTTAGCTCTGTTAATACTTGTAAGTACTGTGTCGTTGTCCGTGACTCCTGAGTTGCAAACTAAAATACGAGTACAATTTGTTTTTTTAAATTTCTTTTGAACTGTTTCTTTTCTCGGTAGGAAATAGAGTCAGCGAAATCTACGTGTGCCATCATTCATAGATTATTATCAGCCACATACAAATACTAGCACACGCAAGACTCGCCCTTACTCCAATGACATCTTCTTTCTTGTTGTTCTTCTTGGTTGCTTCTTCTCGATTCCACAAAGATTTCAAATTTTATGTTTTTTCTTCGTGTTTTCTTGGTAAGAGAAAGAGTCGGGGAGAGCCAAGTGTGTGCCAATGCATGAATTTAAGCGACAATGCATATACGAGCACACAAAAGGCTCGCTCTTACTCTAGCGATATCTTCTTTATTGCTTGTATCTTCTGTCTTAGTTTTTGTTCACTATTTATTTTCTGATAATTTAATCGTTATTATTAGCTTTTATTTAATTGGCCCTGCTAGTATGTAAGTGTGAGACAAATCTTTCGAGTTAAATTAAATGCACTTACTGTGGTTAGATAAGGATAAAATTTGGTATACTTCGTCACTTTGGTGACAATGCAATAATATGGTACCAGGAAGCTGATCTCAAGATGAAGTCGGAAGATGGTCATAGGAACTTTTAAGGTGAACGCGATAAACGCATCGAATTTCGACTCGTTTCAATAGTCTCGACAAGCACTTTTGTGCTACATGACAGCCAGGGTCTCAAGATGGCCTATGAAGCTTGCCCTAGGAACTCCTAAACTAAAAAAGATAGGACTATCGAGTGAGGACACGTTTGAGTAGTCTTGACAAGTACTCAAGTATTACATGATATCCAGGATCTAAAAATGAAGTCCCAAGAACTCTCTTGGAGTTACGGAGTTTTGTAGAGATCGGTGAGATGGGCGTCGATAGCATTGGTCTACAACCTGTCTAGGAGAAGAAAATTTCAAAAATCATACCCGGACTCAAATAAAATAATTAAAAAAAAAATCTTTTATTTAAATATTCTTTTGAGCTGAAGACGATGCAGCCGTGTGGTTTGCACGATGGGTGCCCAACAAACAAATACGTCGTATAAGTCTTGAATTGTACGACCTAAAGTTGGATAGCAGTCTTTCAATGGTAATGAGATGACTACCAGGTCCTATAGATGTTTTTAATGCAACTAATTAGTCGTGCGATAAATATTTCATAGTAAACTGGGGGCTTAGCCAAGTTACAAGTGATTTCTGTCTATTTTCTAGCTACAATCGTTAACGCCTAAGCGTTAGCGATCTTAGAAAGCGACAACGAGGTAGCCAAGTCAACACGAATAAGACGAACGCTCATTCTACAATGACGAACGAAAAAACCTGGACTTTAGTCTATGGTGAGCGTTCTCGAAAACGTCACTGCTGTCATCACGTTCACTTTGCGCGCGCGCATCAAAAGTAAACAAACACTAAATTAAGTAAAATATTAGTTTTGATATCTATCGGTGGATTTATAAGCTAATTAGTGGCCATTACTTAACACTACCTATTTGAAATTGTGCAAATCTGAAATACTGTGTTAATATTTTAAAATATCTAGTTTATAATGGATACTAGAAATAGAGCTAACTCGGAACAGTATTGGGCTTTATTGGACTTTATGGAAAGGTAAGTTACACGTTAATTATCTTAGTAAAATTAGTCCTAGGTATCTTAAAATCTAAATAATTTTGTGATAATGAACTCCTTTCTTACTAAGAAATTTGAAACATAAACAATTACGTGTTAAGCGACAAAAACTAGGCCCTTCAGAAACATACCACTTATATTTCGACCCTTTTACAAGTGCATCTCTCATTGGTGCATTTTTAGTTTATTGTTGCTTTAAAATATTGATTTTATACTAATATTTCAGTCATGGCGATTTATCAAGGCCCCAATCATGACCACAAGGCAGAATTAAACAGGATCTGTTATGGCAGGAATTAACAGAATTAGGCCTACTCAACTTTACTGGTGGAGGGGGTACCTAGTCAAATCAACGTAGAAATGGAAAAAAGTAAGTTGCACAATTATGTTTCCATGTCATAATATCACCTAAGTATGGTGATCACAAAATTAATTTTAAACATAGTGAGAATATTACTAAGTGAAACCCGTTTAAGTGGGCCCCATATATCTGAGGAGACTCTGCAATTGCTGATGCTGTTAGTTGAAAATAAAGTAGCCAAGTGCGAGTTGGACTCGCCCATGAAGGGTTCCGTTCCAGCAAGTAACATAATATACATAGTACACATAGTTCTTGTAGTTCGTTGTAACTTTGATCGAAGTTTTAATAATAGTGTATTTATGACGTATTAAAAAAAAACTACTCATCAGATCGAGTTCAAACTAATTTTCGTTGGTAGTTTTCATGGTAATGTACATCATATATTTTTTTTAGTTTTTTCATTCTCTTACTTTAGAAGTTAGAGGGGGGGGGACACACATTTTAGCACTTTGGAAGCGTCTCTCGCGCAAGTTATTCAGTGTTGACAAAAATTATATTAGAAACCTCAACATAATTTTTTAAGACCTATCGATAGACATACCACACGTGTAGGGTTGATGAAAAAAAAATTTTTGAGCTTCAGTTCTCAGTATGGGGGGCAACCCTAATTTTTGTTTTTTTTTTAAACTTTTGTAAAAATCTTAATGCGGTTCACAGAATACATCTACTTACCAGGTTTCAACAGTGTAGTTCTCATAGTTTCGGCAAAAAGTGAAATGCAAAAGCATATTTTTTAACTATAATAATTATTATTGTTTTTATACATTTCGTATAGAGCCTGATCACTCGGATGTTATTTTAGTCTGAAGTGCAAAGAGGCGCTATTCCTAATACTATAGATTAGCTGTCAGGTCATCCATGGCTTAGTTATTGTTGACAAAGTTTTAGTTGTAGTACACGTTGTTTTTTTTCTGCAAGGCCAATGTTATTTTTATAAACTCAATCGCTAGGTTTCAATCATATTCTCTATAGAAATTATCGCAATAAAGATTTTCTAGCCTGGAAATGACATAGGGGTAAATTATTAGCTAAGATTTTAATTTGGTCTTGGTATAAGTCTTAGTGTTAGCTCTGTTAATACTTGTAAGTACTGCGTCGTTGTCCGTGCCTCCTGAATTGCATACTAAAATACGAGTACAATTTATTTTTTTAGATTTCATTTGAACTGTTTCTTTTCTTGGTAGGAAATAGAGTCAGCGAAATCTACGTGTGCCATCATTGATAGGTTATTATCAGCCACACTACAAATACTAGCAAACGCAAGACTCGCCCTTACTCCAGCGACATCTTCTTTCTTGTTGTTCATCTTGTTTGCTTCTTCTGCGTTCCACAAAGAAAATCATTGTTCGTTCAGCGAAATCTGCTTAATTGTATGTATCTTCTGTCTTTGTACTTGTTGTTTTATCGTTTTGAAAAGATTTTATTCTACTTGTTCTGTTACTATGTAAGTGTGGGACAAATCTTGTGAGTTAATTAAGAAGCACTTTCTGTGGTTAGATTAGCATGAAATGTGGTATACTTCGTCACTTCAGTGACAATGCAATAATAAAGTACCAGGAAGCTGATCTCATGATGAAGTCGGAAGTTGGCCATAGGAACTCCTAAACTGAACGCGATAAATGCATCTAATTTCGACTCGTTTGAACAGTCTTGAAAAGCTATTGTGTGCTACATGACAGCCAGGGTCTCAATATAGCTTCTGTTGGTGGCCCTAGGAACTCTTAAACTAAACAAGATAAAACTGTCGAGTTAGGACTCGTTTGAATAGTCTTGACAAGCACTCTCGTGTTACGTGATATCCAGGATCTAAAAATGAAGTCCCAAGAACTCTCTTGGAGAAGAAAATGTCAAAAATCATACCCGAACTCAAATAAATAATAATAATAATACTAAAACATGAAAAAAATAGACATCTTTTTTTTTAAATATGCTCTAAAACGAAAATATAAAATTTTGAATGCAATCAAACCCACCATTTTATTAAATTACAAAATTTGTAATGATATAAATAAAATCTTGTTGCGTGATTTTAAACATCATCGTACTTATCTACTAAATTAAATATAATTCCCACAAAAGATATTTTTTTTATTATTATTAATAAATTAAAGTAAGTTTGTTCTTATGAAACAAACATTTGTTGTGTACTCCCGACAGGCTTTTATTTATATTAAAATTAATGTTGTTATTTAGTTAAATGTTGGGTTTAATCGCCATCAAGATTATGATTATGAAATTAAATTGAAATTAATTTAAAGTAGATTTTTTCCATACTCTCATTTTTTGTACGTGGAGGAATCATCGAGAGCATTTAAAGCAGCTCACCACAACACCGGCAAACCCCTGCAGCCCTACGGCGTTCGCCGTCTAACGGTGGTAATCTCGTCAAGGCCGGTACGGGTAGAGAGATTGGCGGAGTCAGTTGCACTGTTGCCCACCCATCGTGCCAACCTCACGGCGGTGGTACCCAAGGTGCATCATCATCATCATCATCATCAGCCGTAAGACGTCCACTGCTGGACATTGGCCTCCCCCCTAGATTTCCACAGCGAACGGTCCTGCGCAACCTGCAACCAGCGGTTCCCAGCGACCTTCGTGAGGTCATCTGTCCATCTAGTGGGAGGCCGTCCAACACTGCGTCTTCCGGTTCGTGGTCGCCACTCGAGAACCTTTCTTCCCCATCGGTTGTCAGTTCTGCGAGCGATGTGGCCTGCCCATTGCCACTTCAGCTTAGCTACTCTTCGAGCTACGTCGGCTACTTTCGTTCTTTTGCGAATATCCTCATTACGGATTCTGTCGCGCAAAGAGACTCCGAGCATAGCTCGCTCCATAGCTCGCTGTGTGACTTTGAGCTTTGTTATGAGGCCTACAGTTAAGGACCACGTCTCAGTTCCATAAGTCATCACTGGCAACACGCACTGATTGAAGACTTTTGTCTTCAATCCAAAAGCATTGGGGTATTTGGAGTCCAAAATACCCCAATGCTTGAAGACCCAAGGTGCACCACGTGGAAATTACCAAACTTCGCACCCCTCCAAGGGTAACCTTAGCTACCGCTAACACAACTAGCCAGAGTTATAGACCTAGGTGACTATGGAAACATTTAGCAATTTCGCATTACATTTGATTTCACTTACTCTCGCCGGAAGTTCAACTCCGCTGCTTCAGCTCACTGACGCTACACCGCTCCACTGCTCCGTTCCGACGTTGCGCCGCCTTAACTCTGCATCGCTGCGACACTGCGTCGCCTTAACTCTGCTTCGCTCCGACGCTGCATCGCCTTAACTCAGCATCACTCCGACACTGCGCCGCCTTAACTCTGCATCGCTCCGACGCTGCGTCGCTTTAACTCTGCATCGCTCCGACACTGCGCCGCCTTTACTCTGCATCGCTTCAACGCGACGCCGCCGCCCAAAATTAGCATGTTGGTGAAGCGACCCTATAACATTTTTGCATATCAAACAGTGCTCAGCGGTTTCAAAGAACTTTTCTCTTTAGAAATATCTTTTTTTTATACACTAATAATATTTTTTCTATCTATTCAGATTTGTGATAGCGTTAACGTGAGCTTAACGGTGTTTTTACTATGTCAATAAACAACCTACACCCAAACTTCTACATCAGACTGATATTTGAAGTGTGAAAGTTTGCATGCCTGTGATAGATTATAGTCTGGAATTAAAAATATGCTAAATAGCTCTAAAATTCAATGGCGGAGCGATTATTTAATTTTTATTAGTTGGTACACTATGTACCTGTTCTGTTTATGGCTTGGTCGACGATTACAAGTAGCCTACTAGTATGTGCTAATCCAGACTATAGCCTGTCTACGGTCAAAATGTTTTCATGATTCATTCAATCGATGTGTCCATTCATTAATAATAACAAAAACTTTATTTGAGCAGAAACCATATGGCAACTACAATAGTAATGTTGTTCAAGGAACCCTGGATTTCACACTAGGTGAAGTCCTGTGTCGTGAAAATCCAGTGCCTTCCTTGGTGGTAATTTTAGACATGTTCACTGATTAACTCAAACAATAAGTAGAAAGAAAAGGAAAAATGTACCTTCCTTATTGTACAAAAAAATCATATTTAAAAATAAAATAACATAGGACCTTATGAAGATAGCCTTTACCTACCAATCCCCAATAATTAAAGTAGTATTAACAACTCTTTTTGTACTTCCCCTATCTATCATCTGCATTAACATGGTATCAGGAAGCTGATCTCAAGATGAAGTCGGAAGATGGTCATAGACAGATTGATTTCACTTACTTTCGCCGAACGTTCCACTCCGCTGCTTCAGCACCTCCCTGACGCTACACCGCTCCACTACTACGTCGCCGCTCTGACGCTGCGCCGCCCTAACTCTGCATCGCTCCGACGCTACGCCGTCGTCCGAAATTAGCATGTCGGTGAGGTAACCCTATAACATTTTTTTCCAAATAGTGCTCAGCTGTTACTCAAAGAGCTTTATACTTCAGAAATATGTTTATTTTTTTACCCATTAATAAATTATTTTCATCAAAAAACAAAAACCTACCAACTTTAGTGAGAAGAATTACTAATGTTCAACGAAACGAAGTAAATAATAACAAAATTGGCAGTCATAAGAACTGCCGATAGAAATGAAAACTTATAACTCAGAATCTGGTAGCTTACTTTGGAAACTACGCGGGTGAAACCGGAGGGCGTGGCCATGGCCATCTAAAAATGCGTCCGCCAATGGGAAGGGCGAACGCATTTCTAGGTTTTTATCAATGGTACTTTAATTTCTTATCATTCCTGAGCGTGACGCTAGAATTCAATTCACAGCCCACGAAATATATCCGTTGTGGCGTGCCAGAAGAAGTTTTTACTTCAATAAATCCTAGTGATGACAATAAAGTAATACAACGCATCTCGTACACACAAACACAAACCACATACACAGACACACAGTGGCGCCGTATATCCACACACCACACTCATACTATTCAAAAGGTTGCAGTGATATCGGTTTTTAACACGCTTTTATTAGCTTCACTTGTAACTATGTATGTAAGAAAATCTTGGAATCTTAATTTGACCTACTTTCCGCTCTTCGATTAAAAACAAATTTTACACACGCTCTGAGTTCTGACGACAAAACACGACTAGCTAAGAAACGTCATCATTACAAATCCAATATGGCGGCCTCCCCAAGATGGTAAACTGGCTGTTTGAAATCCACCTCCATGATATGGGTATGAAGTGAAAGGGTTTGCTGCCAGAAATGCGAAAAAATTAGTCAAGTGACCTAAATCCATTATGGCCAACGTCCAAGATGGTGGACAGGCTATTTGAAATGCACCCCCATGATATAGGTATCAAGTGAAAGGGTTTGCTGTCAGAAATACGAAAAAAAACTGTCACGTGACTTAAATCCAACATGGCGCACATCCAAGATGGCGGATTTGGTAATTGAAATGCACCCCCATGATAGGGGTATTAACTGAAAAGGTTTGCTGAATGGGTTGATAGACGAAATGTTGGGTTCAATCGCAATCAAGATTATGATTATGAAATTAAATTAGATTTTTTTCATACTCTCCTATTTTGTACGTAGAGGAATCATCGAGAGCATTTAAAGCAGCTCACCACAACACCGGCAAACCCCTGCAGCCCAACGGCGTTCGCCGTCTAACGGTGGTAATCTCGTCAAGGCCGGTACGGGTAGAGAGATTGGCGGAGTCAGTTGCACTGTTGCCCACCCATCTTGCAAACCTCACGGTGGTGGTACCCAAGGTGCACCTCGTGGAGATTACCAAACGTCGCACCCCTCCAAGGGTAACCTTACCTACCGCTAACACAACTAGCCAGAGTTATAGACCTAGGTGACTATGGAAACATTTTGCAATTTCGCGTGACATTTGATTTCACTTACTCTCGCCGGACGTTCCACTCCGCTGCTTCAGCGCCTCCCTGACGCTACTCCGCTCCGACGTTGCGTCGCCTTAACTCTGCATCGCTCTGACACTGCGCCGCCTTAACTCTGCATCGCTCCGACACTGCGCCGCCTTAACTCTGCATCGCTCCGACGCTGCGCCGCCTTAACTCTGCATCGCTCCGACACTGCGCCGCCTTAACTCTGCATCACTCCGACACTGCGCCGCCTTAACTCTGTATCACTCCGACACTGCGCCGCCTTAACTCTGCATCGCTCCGACACTGCGCCGCCTTTACTCTGCATCGCTTCAACGCGACGCCGCCGCCCAAAGTTAGCATGTTGGTGAAGCGACCCTGTAACATTTTTTGCATATCAAACAGTGCTCAGCGGGTTTCAAGAACTTTTGTCTTTAGACATAATTATGTTTTGTTATTCATGAATAATAAATTTTCTCCGAAAAAACAAATTGCTTCCATCGTTACTGAGAATCCCTAGGTCATCGACATTTATAGTTTAGTTTGTTTGTTCATATTTCAAAAACCACTGAGTTAGTACTTAGTTGGTACACTATGTACCTGTTCTGTTTATGGCTTGGTCGACGATTACAAGTAGCCTAGTAGTATGTACTAATCCAGACTATAGCCTGTCTACGGTCAAAATGTTTTCATGATTCATTCAATCGGTGTGCCCATTCATTAATAATAATAAAAACTTTATTTGAGCCAGAACCTTATGGCAACTACAATAGTAATGTTGTTAGGTGAAGTCCTGTGTCGTGAAAATCCAGTGCCTTCCTTGGTGGTAATTTTACACATGTTCACTGATTAACTTAAACAATAAGTAGAAAGAAAAGGAAAAATGTACCTTCCTAATTGTATAAAAAAATCATATCTTCTTATATATAAAATTCTCGTGTCACAGTGTTTGTTTCCTTACTCCTCCGAAACGGCTTTACTGATTTTAACCAAATTTTATATGCATATTCTGTAGGTATGAGAATCGGCTACTAGCTATTTTTCATACCCCTAAGTGACAATGGTTGTTCACTAAGGCAAAACAACGTTTGCGGGGTCAGCTAGTTTAAAAATAAAATAACAAAGGTTCTTATGAAGATAGCCTTTGCCTACCAATAACCAATAATTAAAGTAGTATTAACAACTCTTTTTGTACTTCCCCTATCTATCATCTGCATTAACATGGTATCAGGAAGCTGATCTCAAGATGAAGTCGGAAGATGGTCATAGACAGATTGATTTCACTTACTTTCGCCGATCGTTCCACTCCGCTGCTTCAGCACCTCCCTGACGCTACACCGCTCCACTGCTCCGTCGCCGCTCTGACGCTGCGCCGCCCTAACTCTGCGTCGTTCCGATACTGCGCCGCCTTAACTCTGCATCGTTCCGACACTGCGCCGCCTTAACTCTGCATCGCTTCAACGCGACGCCGTCGCCCAAAATTAGCATGTTGGTGAAGCGACCCTATAACATTTTTGCATATCAAACAGTGCTCAGCGGTTTCAAAGAACTTTTCTCTTTAGAAATATGTTTTTTTTACACTTATAATATTTTTTCTATCTATTCAGATTTTTTATAGCGTTAACGTGAGCTTAACGGTGTTTTTACTATGTCAATAAACAACCTACACCCAAACTTCTACATCAGACTAATATTTGAAGTGTGAAAGTTTGCATGCCTGTGATAGATTATAATCTGGAATTAAAAATATGCTAAATAGCTCTTAAATTCAAAGGGGGAGTGATTGTTTAATTTTTATTAGTTGGTACACTATGTACCTGTTCTGTTTATGACTTGGTCGACGATTACAAGTAGCCTAGTAGTATGTGCTAATCCAGACTATAGCCTGTCTACGGTCAAAATGTTTTCATGATTCATTCAATCGATGTGTCCATTCATTAATAATAATATAAACTTTATTTGAGCAAACACCATATGGCAATTGCAAAAGTAATGTTGTTCAGGAAACCCTGGATTTCACACTAGCTGAAGTCCTGTGTCGTGAAAATCTAGTTCCTTCCTTGGTGGTAATTTTACACAAATGTTCACTAATTAACTCAAACAATAAGTAGAAAGAAAAAGAACAATGTACCTACCTACCTAACGTTTTGAAAAAAAAATCATGTATTAAAATAAAATAAGATAGAACCTTATGACCTGATGGAGAGTCTTTGCCTACCAATAACTAATAATTAGAGTAGAATTAACCACTTTTTTTGTACTTTCCCTCCTCCTTATTCTCAAATATCTCTTTCTATCCTATGGCTGCCTAGATGGATCGCTTTTTCTGATAAGGTCTATCTGTAAGATTCAATTGCTACTTTATTTGGTTTTATTATAAGTAACTTTTGTTTTATTTTTAAATAAAGAGTAGTAGCTTCTAAGTAGTTCTCGGTAGGAAATAGAGATAGGTAGAGCGACGTGTGCCTAAATCAATAGATTATCAGACACACTACTACAAGCTTACGAAAAGCTCGCCCTTACTCCAGCGACATCTTCTTTCTTGTTGTTCTTCTTGGTTGCTTTTTCTGTGTTCCACAAAAATTTCAATTTCACTTTTATATTGTTGATAATTTAGAGTCGTACAACAAATGTACTCAAATGCAAGACTATTAGCAACATTGCAATTAAAAGCACACACAAGTCTCGCCGTTACTCCAACGACATCTTCATTGTTCGTATCTTCGTTCTTTTTTGTGGTTCTTCTTGTTTGCTTCTTCTGTATGCCACAAAAATTTCAATTTTTTTCGTGATTTCTCGGTGAGAGAAAGAATCGGGGAGAGCCGAGTGTGCCCGAATTGCATGAATTTAAGCGACAATGCAAATACGACCACACAAAAGGCTCGCTCTTACTCTAGCGATATCTTCTTTATTGCTTGTATCTTCTGTCTTCGTTTTTCTTCACTATTTATTTTCTGATTATATTATAAACTTTTAAGAGTTTTGTAGAGATCGGCAAGATGGGCGTGGATAGCATTATCTACAATCTGTCTAGGAGAAGAAAATCTCCAAAATCATTTAAGGACTAAAATAACAACAAGAAAATTTGAAAATAAAACAAGCTTTTCTTCAATTATAGTCTAAAACGAAGAAAATAAATTTTGAATGCAATCAATCCCACCATTTTATTAAATAACAAAATGTATATTGTTAAAAATAAAAGGTTGACTCAAAATTTCAAACAACATGGTACCTATCTCCTAAGTTATATTATATTTTAAAATTCCCACAGAAGATCCAAATACGTCCTTATCATTCACTTAGAATTAAAAGTAAGTTTGTTCTTTTGAGAAAAAAAAATGTTGTGTTCCCCGACAATCTTTAATTTATATCAATATAAATTTTGTTATTTAATAAAATAGTGAGTTTCAAAATATTTTTTTTTTCGTTTCAGAGCATATTTATAGAAAAGCTTGTTGTTAAATCTTATATATAAAATTCTCGTGTCACAGTGTTTGTTTCCTTACTCCTCCGAAACGGCTTTACTGATTTTAACCAAATTTTATACGCATATTCTGTAGGTATGAGAATCGGCTACTAGCTATTTTTCATACCCCTAAGTGACAAGGGTTGTTCACTAAGGCAAAACAACGTTTGCGGGGTCAGCTAGTATATTTGTAAATTAATGTTTTACCTATATCATTTTTCACATAGATTTCCCTACTAAAAAGTTTATTTTTTAGGCATTTTTTTCATGTTTTATACTTTTTTTATTGGTCATAGTGATTTTTTATTTTTTAGACATTTGTATAATTTAATATTATTTTAAAAGAACCCGCGTTTATTTAGATTGACTTAAACGGTTTGGGAAAAATGATTTTATTTTATTTATTAAATTGTTTTCATGCCTATATGTGACATCCCCTTTCACCTTCGGTGATGTAAACATCTACTTGAGTTTATTAAAATATTTAAAATGTTTTGAATTAACAAAAGAAGTGTAAATAGTGAAATTATACAAAAAAGCGGTTTACTTATTTGTATAAAGTGGCTTCGTGACTGGCCTCGTGGCTTAGTTGGTAGTAGCTCTGCCTGCGAAGCCGAGGGTCGTGGGTTCGATTCCCACCCAGTGCAAATATTTGTGTGATGAATTTAAATGTTTGCACTGTGTCTGGATGTTTCTATGTATAATAAGTATGTATTTAAGTATTATATCAGCTATCTGGCCGCCATCACACAAGCTTTGCTTAGTTTGGGGTCAGATGGTGTTGTGTGTGAATTGTCCACCAATATTTATTTATTTACGCGAGTGTAGTGCGATTTACGAATGAAATACGCAGTTACTGCCAATAATAGTGAAGATAATACGAAAGCCACAGGCAAGTTGGAATTAACAACAATAAGGTAAATAATATATCACAGTACTTATCACCAGATCGAAACCACTCATTGACACATTTTCACAACAAAACACATAAATAATAACATTAAACGAATCATTTTATCTCAATAAATACAGTTAGTAAACAACCTAACGGTAAAATTAACATGAATCATTGCAACTGACATTATAGTACATAAGTAATTAATAACCAAAAATAGAGGGTGAATTTAGAAAACATAATATTAATGTGACACTCAAGTAATAGAATACAATTTTCGACACTATAAAAGTAAGAACCTGTGGCATGGAAATAATATTAATGCAATCAAGATTATGATTATCAAATAAAATTAAAATCAATTTATATTAGATTTTCTTCCATACTTGCCCTTTTTGTACGTCGAGGAACCATCGAGGGCACTGAGAGAGGCGCTCCACAACACCGGCACTCCTCTTCCCCTGCAGCCCCACCGCGTTCGCCATCTAACGGTGGTAACATCGTCAATGCCGGCACGGGTTAAGGGCTAGACTACCTACACTCGGAGATAACTTTTTGAAAATGCTTTTATGCATACCTTTCTGCCTGGGAGAGACGGTGGGTGTAAGTCGGGCTCGACAGCACGCACGGACATCTCGCCCCTGCTGACTAAAACCTCCACAGGTTTCTCCAACCGCGTCTTGGCGGCAGAGTCAGGATGCAATAATCAAAATCCTCGCGGAAGTCTCATCTAAAATACAGTTTTACTTGGCCGAAAAGAATATCAGTCGAATAACCTTCCTAAGTCTTCCAGTCTCTTACTCAGAACAACTAGATTAACCATAACACAACAAGATGCCACGCGGAAGCAAGTTGTTGTGTGGTACTCAAGATGCACTACGCCGAGGTGACCGTACTTCGCCCCCTCCAGGGGTAAGTTAACCTACCGCTGACACAACCCAGCCAGAGTTGTAGATCTAGGAGAGTATGGGTACATTTTGCAATGTCGCATTACATTTGATTTCACTTACTCTCGCCGAACGTTCCACTCCGCTGCCGCAGCGCCTCCCTGACGCTGCACCGCTCCACTGCTCCGTCGCCGCTACGACGCTACGCCGCCCTAACTCAGGATCGCTCCGACGTTGCGCCGCCTTAACTCTGCATCGCTTCGACGCTACGCCGTCGCCCGAAATTAGCATGTCGGTGAGGTAACCCTATAACATTTTTTTCCAAATAGTGCTCAGCGGTTTCAAAGAGCTTTATACTTCAGAAATATGTTTATTTATTTACCCATTAGTAAATTATTTTCTCCGAAACAACAAAAACCTACCAACTTTATTAAGAAGAATTTCTAAAGTTTAACGAAACGAAGTAAATAATTAAAAAATTGGCAGTCATAGGAATTGCCGATAGTAGTGAAAACTTAAAAGTCAGAATCTGGTAGCTTACTTTGGAAACTACGCGGGTGAAACCGGAGGGCGTGGCCATGGCCATCTAGAAATGCGTCAGCCAATGGGAAAGGCAGACGCATTTCTAGGTGGCCAATGGCCATGGTCCCGAGTTTTCCCGAAGATATCTTATCATTCCCGAGGGTGACGCTACAATTCAATTCAAAGCCCACGAAACAGTTGTTGTGGCGCGCCAAAAGAAGTTTTCACTTCAATAAATCCAAGTGGTGACAATAAAGTAATACAACGCATCCCGTGTACACTTACACAAACCACATACACAGACACACAGGGGAGCCGTATACCATACAAAAGGTTGCAGAAAAGTTGCAAAAGGATCACTCGGATGTTATTTTAGTCTGAAGTGCAAAAAGGCCCTATTCCTAATACTATAGACTAGCTGTCTGGTCATCCAAGGCTTAGTCATTGTTGACGAACTTTTAGTTATATACGTTATTACGTTGTATTTTTTTACTGCAAGGACAATATTATTAATAAGTACCTGGGTCACCGAGCTTTGCTCGGTTTGAATACTAAAAATATTTAGTTACTCTTAGATTTACTTTAAAAAAAAAACTTGAAAACAAACATTAAAAAAAGGTGTGTGCTTAAGACCACACGGCAGAAGTGAAAACTTCATTAGCTGATTTTTGTATTAGGTAGGTAGGTATGTCGTATTATAATAAAATATTATGGATCGTATTAGTTGAATAAACGAGTAAAACAAGCCAGAAATTAAGAGTGCGCCTAAAGCCAGGAAAAAATCAGATTTCACCCGCGCGACGCGTTTCTTAATGTGATGTACATAAAGTCGAGAATAGCATGACACAGTTTGGAGGAAAAATCAATATTTAATCAGGAGTCCATTTTTGACCAAGTTTTATTTAATTACTCAATAACTAAACATAAATTTAAAAAAGTGTTCGGTTACTTTACTAGAGCATACAAATAGGAGTGTTATTACCAAAAAATAATGTGGGGTCATCGCTGATAATTTCGAGTACTCGAATTAAAACGGGTTTTTTCGGTGTCATTTTTATTTTTTTATTGTACTGATCTATTTTCAAAATTCTATTCGGTTATTGTGCTTCTTCTTGATTGTACCCACATGTCAATATTTTTTTTGTCATAGTTTTTAGTTTCTTAACTTCAGTGAGCGGCGTCGAAAATGTCCTTTTTTCGTTTTCTGGCTTTAGGCGCCCCCTTAAAGTAAATATTTATTAAAATTTTATTTATATACAAAGTAGCTGTTACCCGCGACTTAGTCCGCGCGAAATAAATACTAAGGTTACTCAGGCAGTAATTATTTGTATACCCAGATTGTATACACATTTATGGTTGGTAAAAAAAGTGTCCATGTTCAAAAAGTTGTTGGCTGGGGCCGGCTTTTTAAAAGTTACTCCAACTTTGTATGCATTCACACGCACCCCTATGATGCCCCTAACATTGTCCGCAAAAAGGTTGGTGAGTGTAATAGGATTTTTGTTACCGACTTTCTTCTGTTCCGTCGATTCCACATACACTACACAGTCTCCACTACGATTTTCTGGGAATAGTCTCTTTCTCTTATAAAGGGGTTTTCTAAATAGTTTGTAAGAAACATTTTCACTTGGATTTGGCTTCAATAGTTTTCTTTTTCTGGTCTGTTCGACGGGGTCACCCCCGTCGCTAGCGACGCTCATATTTATTTATACTATTGACTATATGTATACAAAACTAAATATTTACACGAAAGAAACGAAATATTTACACAACAAAACTAATTAATTTGATTGTGAAAATTATAAAGCACCCGTCGTGTTTTCCCGCCCAAAGAAAAGTCTTTTGGAGTTGGTAGCCGTCAGTGTTGCCACTATGATTTTGAGCTTATGAGCTATGATTGGCGACAGCCAAATAGTTATGAAACAAAGTCGCCGGTTTTGATTGAATTATTAAGGGAATAACAGTCTGGAAGAATACATAAGCTTTTTCCTTCTCCATCCTTCTACACTACACTAGTATATTCCCCTTTGTCGGTAACACGTCGTCTAAATCCGCTAAAAGGTTTTAAAAATTCGCCAGTTTCAGCGACAAAGTCGCTAAAGTGTCAACACTGGTAACCGGTAGCGAGCAGCGAGAGAGAGAGAGAGTATCTATTGTCCCATGTCCTCCTCTAACAATTATCTTTCTCGGTCTGGCACGTTTGTTGACCACATTATCTTTCTCGCTCTAGCATCCCGAGCTTACCCGAAATTTCTTATCATATCCGAGCGTGATGATCACGTGATCATAAATCCATTTCACAGCCCACGAAAATTCTGTCCATAGCGCGCCTAAAGAAGTTTTCACTTCAAAAAAAGAGAAACCGCCTGGATTCGAACCCGCAGCTATTAATTCGTAACCACCACGAACGCCCGACTTCCCGTCTGAGCCAATTATGCTGTCGCGTCACGCGGCGAAATTTACTTTCGCATTCTAATGTCTAACGTGACAGTTTTCCATTGTCTAAAAACGCGCATAATATGCGTTTTTTTTTGGTGAAACCTAGTTAGATCGATTCAACGTCCCCGAAACCCCCTGCATACATAATTTCATGACAATCGTTCCAGCCGTTTCCGAGATTCAGATTCTATATACATATATACATATTTATATAGGTACAAGAATTGCTCGTTTAAAGGTATAAGATAAACTAAGTTACTAGGTTTTAATCAGATTCTTTATAGAAATTATCTTAGTAAAGATTTTCTAGGCAGGTGTGTATAATACATAGGGGCAAATTATTACTTAAGATTTAAATTCGTTCTTAGTATATGTCTTAGTGCTAGCTCTGTTAATACTTGTAAGTACTGTGTCGTTGTCTGTGACTCCTGCGTTGCAAACTAACATACGAGTACAAACAGACTGTTTTTTAAGATCTAATCATCATGTATTATGTGTGTATAGAAATGCATTTATGCAACGTCTGCCATGCAGGGACACAGTAGTGGATGTCTTAGGCCCGACAGCACTAAAAGTGGAGCACCTACCGACTTAAGCCCCATTGGTTTCACTAAAATAGCTTGTGGAAGCGCAGCGCAGTCTACCTCCGTGAGAGGATCTGATTAAAAAACATTTTTTGTCCACTTCTTTTCTCGGTAGGAAATAGAGTCGGGAAGAGCCCGGTGTGCTATAACTCATAGATTATTAGCCTCACTATCAATACAAGCACACTCAAGGCTCGTCCTTACTCCAGCGACATCTTCTTTCTTGTTGTTCTTCTTGTTTGCTTCATCTGTGTTCCACAAAGATTTCGATTTTCTTTTTTCTTCTTCTTTTCTCGGTAGAAAATAGAGTCTAAGAGAGCTTTGTTTGCTTATGTTAATAGCTTATTAGCCATATTACTAATACAAGCAATCGCAAAGCTCGCCCTTTCTCCAACGACAACTTCTGTATTGTTTGTATCTTCTGTCTTCATTCTTGTTCACTCTGTATTTTCTGGTTATTTTATCGTTATTATAAGCTTCTATTCTACTTACCCTGTTACTATGTAAGTGTGAAACAAATCTTTAGAGTTAAATTAGAAGCACTTCCTGTTAGTCCTTTAGATTAGAGTGAAATTTGGTATGCTTACGTAACTTCGGTGACAATGCAATAATATCGTACCAAGAAGCTGATCTCAAGATGAAGTCGGAAGGTGGTCATAGGAACTCCTAAACTGAACGCGATAAATGCATCGAATTTCGACTCGTTTGAACAGTCTTGACAAGCTATTTTGTACTACCCAACCGTTTTGGGTAAAGTTAAATTTTCATTTTTTATCACATTGTTTTTATACCTATGTTTAACATGAAATTAATATTTAAGCAATCAAGACTATGATTATGGAAAAAAATTGAAACCAATTTGACTTAGATATTTTCCATACTCGCCTATTTGGTACGTGGAGCAAACATCGAGGGCATTGAGAGCGGCGCACCACAACACCGGAACTCCTCTTCCCCTGCAGCCCACCGCGTTCTCCATCTAACGGTGGTAACCTCGACAAGGCCGGCACGGCTAGACTGAGTGGTGCAGTCAGTTGCGTTAGTGCCCACCTATCGCGCAAACTACACGGCTGCATCGTCTTCAGCTCGGCGGTAATACTAAGACTAACGGCCCCTCCACAAGTTTCTCTCAGCTTCACCAAGGGTGACGAGACTTGACCACCTTCCCTTGGAGATAACTTCTAGGAAACGCATTTATGCATACCTTTCTGCCTTGAAAAGACGGTCGGCGTAAGTAGGCTCGACGCAACGCACGGACATGTCGCCCCTACTGACTAAAACCTCCACAGATTTCTCCAACCGCGCCCTGGCGGCAAAGTCAGGGCGCAATTTTCAGGGTGCTCGCGGAAGAGTAGACCTAGGTGAGTATCGGTACATTTAGCAATTTCGCATTACATTTGATTACACTTACTCTCGCCGGACGTTCCGCTCCGCTGCTTCAGCGCCTCCCTGACGCTACACCGCTCCACTGCTCCGTCGCCGCTCCAACGATGCGCCGCCTTAACTATGCGTCCCTTCGACGCTGCGCCGTCTTATAATAATAATAATAATAGTCATTTATTGCAGAAAACATAGTTCCATATTACAAATAAAAATGAAATTAAAAATTAATAATAAAGTGGCCAAGTGCGAGTTGGACTCGCCCATGAAGGATTCCGTTGCAGCAAGTAACATAATATACATAGTACACATAGTTCTTGTAGTTCGTTGTAACTTTGATCGAAGTTTCAATAATAGTGTATTTATGACGTACTTAAAAAAAACTACTCATCAGATCGAGTTCAAACTAATTTTCGTTGGTAGTTTACATAGTAATGTACATCATATATTTTTTTTAGATTTTTCATTCTCTTACTTTAGAAGTTAGAGGGAGGGGGACACACATTTTACCACTTTGGAAGTGTCTCTCGCGCAAGTTATTCAGTGTAGACGAAAATGATTTTAGAAACCTCAACATCATTTTTGAATACCTATCGATAAACACCCCACACGTGTAGGTTTGATGAAAAAAATTTTTTTGAGTTTCAGTTCTCAGTATGGGGGGCAACCCTAATTTATCTTTTTTTTAATTTTTTTGTTTAAATCTTAATGCGGTTCACAGAATACATCTACTTACCAAGTTTCAACAGTGTAGTTCTCATAGTTTCGGCAAAAAGTGGCTGTGACATACGGACGGACAGACAGACATGACGAATCTATAAGGGTTCCGTTTTTACGTTTTACGGAACCCTAAAAATGAAATAAAATTTGTCATTATAATAAATTGCTAAAAACATTTGTCACTCTAAACAAAAACAAGTTAGGTGGCGATAGCCACCCAACGTTCATATGTTGCAGTTAAATGCAGTCGGTCCGCGCTGAGGGTCCGCGAGACTTTTGACAATCGTATTTTTACACGCGTCAACTCTAGACATAAATATCGCTATTCTTTTCCGTTGAATGGCGTTAAAATAGTCTACTCGCCATTCCGTGAACATCGTAGAGGCGCTGCAATACCGTTTCAGGCCTATCAGGTGCCTGAAGATGTTATTGTAGGCCACACGTAACGCGCTATGTGCCTTCTGGGTGTACCTGGTCCAGAGTTGACACGTGTAGAACGATTGGCAAAAAGACTTAAATAATGTAAGTTTCAAGTCAGGTGCCGCCCTAAAAAAAATCCTGGCTACCATGTTACCAACCACACAGAGAAATCTTCTCTGCCTTTCCAGGTCTTCGTCATCTGATAGATTGGGTGTCACGATGTGGCCAAGGTACTTGAAACGGTCAACTATAGCCACTGGCTGGCCGCTAAGTCTCACTGACGGTACATTCTGTGGTCCCCTGCCCGACCTGAATATCATCATCTCGGTCTTTTTGGTGTTGTAGACTAAGCCATGTGTAAGAGCATATCTTTCACAGATAGCTACGAGCTTACGCAAACCTTTAATTGAGGGGCTGATCAGCACCATATCATCAGCGTAACTCAGATTGTTGACATATCTGCCATCTAATCTGAGCCCGACGAGAGTGCTGCTCAGCTCCTCGAGCAGCTCATTGACGTACAGATTAAACAGGTCGGGAGAGGTGAGCCCTCCTTGTCTCACTCCACAGGACAACCGGTAATCTTCGGAAATCTCGGAGTCCCATCTGACATTGTTGACCTGGTGGTGGCCATACCAGTACGACAGCAGGTCAACAACCTCAGATGGCAAGTCTGCATCACGCATTTTATGCCATAACACACCGTGGTCGATACAGTCAAAAGCACGACTTAAGTCCAGGAAACAAGCGTATGCCGTAGTATCATGGTCTGTGTAAAATTTGACAACTTGTTTTAGTGAAAATATTGCCATGTCAGTGGATACATGCGGGCGAAAACCAAATTGTCCGTCGTTTATCTTGATTCCACTAACATGACTATGTACAACTCTATCAAGCATCTTGGCCACAATCGTGGCCAGTGAATAGGGCCTGTAGTTAGCCACGCTCGAGACATCACCTGTTTTATTTTTTATTATGGGAACAACTATAGTTCTTATGAGTTCGCACGGTAAGTAGCTATGCTTTACGCAGAGATTGAAAAGCCGCGCAAGCACGTGACAGATACGCTGACCCGCAAACAACAAATTCTCTATGCTAAGGCCATCGTGACCTGGAGACTTACCACGTTTCATGTTCCTCAGAATCGTTTCAATTTGCTCCGGCTTCACTGTGACGTGATGAGGCTCCGGGCCCCAACAAGTTCTGGAAACCCTATTACTACACTTTCCATTGTCGATATTAATTTGCTTTTTGAATAAATTTGCTATATCCTTAACTCTGCATCGGTCCAACGCGACGCCGCCGCCCAAAGTTAGCATGTTGGTGAAGCGACCCTATAACATTTTTTGCATATCAAACAGTGTTTAGCGGGTTCAAAGAACTTTTGTCTTTAGATATGTTTTTTTTTGTTTATGAATAATAAATTTTCACGAAAAAACAAAATGCTTCTAACTTTACTGAGAATCATCGACGTTTATAGTTTAGTTTTGTTGTTCATAATTCAAAAACCACTGAACTGATTTAGATACAGTTTATCAGCTTCATCGAATTATAAGACGTTATTACGTCAAAAAAAACTAAAACGTATATTAAAAAAATATATATCTTTTATTTAAATATGCTCTAAAACGAAGAAGCTAAATGTTGAATGCAATCAAACCCACCATTTTATTAAATTACAAAATTTATGTTGATATAAATAAAATCTTGTCGCGAGATTTCAAACAACATCGTACCTATCTACTAAATGATGTATAATTCCCACAAAAGATTTTTTTTATTATTATTAATAAATTAAAGTAAGTTTGTTCTTATGAAACAAACATTCATGTGTTGTGTTCTCCCGACAGGCTTTTATTTATATTAAAATAAATTTTGTTAGTTAGTAAAATGGTGGGTTTGATTGCATTCAAAATTTAGCTTCTTCGTTTTAGAGCATATTTCAATCGCAATCAAGATTATGATTATGAAATAAAATTGAAATTAATTTAAGTTAGATTTTTTTCCAAACTCACCTTTTTTGTACGTGGAGGAATCATCGAGGACATTTAAAGCAGCGCACCACAACACCGGCAATCCTCTTCCCCTGCAGCCCCACGGCGTTCGCCATCTAACGGTGGTAATCTCGTCAAGGCCGGTACGGGTAGAGAGCGTGGCGGAGTCAGTTGCGCTGGTGTTCACCCATCGTGCAAACCGGACGGCTGCATCGTCTTCAGCTCGGCGGTAATACTAAGACTAACGATCCCTCCACAAGTTTCTCTTAGCTTCACCAAGTAAGGGTGACGAGACTTAACCACCTTCCCTTGGAGATAACTTCTAGGAAACGCTTATATGGATACCTACCTTTCTGCCTTGGAGAGACGGTTGGCGTAAGTCGGGCTCGACACCACGCACGAACATGTCGCCCCTACTGATTAAAACCTCCATAGGTTTCTCCAACCTCGTCTTGGCGGCAGAGTCAGGATGAATTAATCGGAGTGCTCGCGGAAGAGTCTCATCTGAAGTACTTAGGAATTTTACTAGGTTGAAAAGAGTATCAGTCAAATAACCTTTCAAAGTCTTCCAGTCTCTTAGCCTCAACAACAAGATTAGCCAACACACAACAAATGTCACAGAAGGAAGTTGTTGTGTGGTACCCAAGGTGCACCACGTGGAGATTACCAAACCGAACCCCAATCGAACCCCTCCAGGGGTAACCTTACCTATCGCTAACACAACTAGCCAGAGCTGTAGACCTGGGTGACTGTGGGTACATTTTGCAATTTCACATTCCATTTCACTTACTCTTGCCGGACGTTTCACTCCGCTGCTTCAGCGCCTCCCTGACGTTACACCGCTCCACTGCTCCGTCGCCGCTCCGACGTTGCGCCGCTTTAACTCTGCATCGCTCCGACGCTGCGCCGCCTTAACTCTGCATCGCTCCAATGCAACGCTGCCGCCCAAAATTAGCATGTCGGTGAGGCGACCCTATAACATTTTTGCATATCAAACAGTGCCCAGCGGGTTCAAAGAACTTTTCTCTTTAGAAATCGGTTTTTTATACACTAATCATATTTTTTCTCAGAAAAAACAAAATCCTTCCAACTTTAATAAGAATCACTATGTCATCGACATTTATAGTTTAGTGTTGTTGTTAATATCTCAAAAACCACTACACCTATTTCGATACAATTTATCATACGGGACCACCCCTGAACTATGATCTACCAAACGAAAACAGATCCATCAAAATTGATTCACAATTGGCGGAGCTATCGGGTAGCTGATCTCAAGATGAAGTCGGAAGATGATCGAAGGAACTCTTAAAGGTGAACGCGAAAAAATGCATCGAATTTCGACTCGTTTTAATAGTCTCGACAAGCACTTTTGTGCTACTTGACAGCCAGGGTCTCAAGATGGCGTATGAAGCTGGCCCTAGGAACTCCTAAACTAAAGCAGATAAAACTGTCGAGTTAGGACTCGTTTGAATAGTCCTGGCAAATATTCTCGTGTTACGTGATATCCAGGATCTTAAAATGAAGTCCCAAGAACTCTCATGGAGTTACAGAATTTTGTAGAGATCGGCAAAATGGGCGTGGATAGCATTATCTACAATCTGTCTAGGAGAAAAAAAACTCCAAAATCATTCAAGGACTAAAATAACAACAAGAAAATTTGAAAATAAAACAAGCTTTTCTTCAATTATAGTCTAAAACGAAGAAAATAAATTTTGAATGCAATCAATCCCACAATTTCATTAAATAACAAAATGTATATTGATAAAAATAAAAGGTTGACTCAAAATTTCAAACAACATGGTACCTATCTCCTAAGTTATATTATATTTTAAATTTCCCACAGAAGATCCAAAGACGTCCTTTTCATTCGCTTAGAATTAAAGTAAGTTTGTTCTTTCGAGAAAAAAAAAATGTTGTGTTCCCCGACAATCTTTAATTTATATCAATATAAATTTTGTTATTTAATAAAATAGTGAGTTTCAAAATTATTTTTTTCGTTTCAAAGCATATTTATAGAAAAGCTTGTTGTTAAAAATATTTATAAATTAATTTTACCTATATCATTTTTCACATAGATTTTCCTACTAAAAAGTTTGTTGTTTTATATTTTTTTTTTATATTTTATACTTTTTTTATAGGTCATAGTGATTTGTTAATTTATAGACATTTGTATAATTTAAAATTATTTTAGATTAACCCGCGTTTATTTAGATTGACCCAAATGTATTGGGAAAAATGATTTTATTTTATTTATTAAATTGTTTTCATGCCTATATGTGACATTCCCTTTCACCCTCGGTGATGTGAACATCTACTTGAGTTTGTTAAAATATTTAAAATGTTTTGATTTACCAAAAAAGTGTAAATAGTGAAATTATACAAACAAGTGGTTTACTTACGCGAGTGTAGTGTGATTTACGAATGAAATACACAGTTACTGCCAATAATAGTGAAGATAATTAAAACTAAGTCAAACATGAAGCTGCAAGAGAGCGTGTCCCATGCGGTTGTTGCAATCTCACAGCTCACGGGGACCTTCACATACTACGCTAACGACACCGACGACGCCATCGGTCGGTTCGTGCGGCGAGCGTTGGCTGCATCACCAAAGACCACAGAAATGTGGCTGTAGTGGAGGCTCTGGGCCAGGAGGAGGCGGCTTAGGCAAAAGACAATGTCGAGTCGATTACTATCGGAATCCCAAGTGGAAGAATCATCGAGGGCATTGAGAGAGGCGCACCACAACCACAGAATTAATATTAGTACAGAAGCCACACTTACCAAAAACAATTATATAAATAGCGACTCTTCCTGGGACACAACAAAGTTCAATTCAGCTCGCAATACCTGTCACGATTTTCAAATAAACATTTGCGCTCTTTCTAACGCGTAACGCGTAAATCTAAAATACAGTTTTACTTGGTCGAAAAGAATATCAGTCGAATAACCTTCCTAAGTCTTCCAGTCTCTTACTCAGAACAACTAGATTAACCATCACACAACAAGATGCCACGGAAGCAAGTTGTTGTGTGGTACTCAAGATGCACTACGCCGAGGTGACCGTACTTCGCCCCCTCCAGGGGTAAGTTAACCTACCGCTGACACAACCCAGCCAGAGTTGTAGATCTAGGAGAGTATGGGTACATTTTGCAATGTCGCATTACATTTGATTTCACTTACTCTCGCCGAACGTTCCACTCCGCTGCCGCAGCACCTCCCTGACGCTGCACCGCTCCACTGCTCCGTCGCCGCTACGACGCTACGCCGCCCTAACTCAGCATCGCTCCGACGTTGCGCCGCCTTAACTCTGCATCGCTTCGACGCTACGCCGTCGCCCGAAATTAGCATGTCGGTGAGGTAACCCTATAACATTTTTTTCCAACTAGTGCTCAGCGGTTTCAAAGAGCTTTATACTTCAGAAATATGTTTATTTATTTACCCATTAGTAAATTATTTTCTCCGAAACAACAAAAACCTACCAACTTTATTAAGAAGAATTTCTAAAGTTTAACGATGGTCTTTACACAACAACGTAATTTAAAAATTGGCAGTCATAGGAACTGCCGATAGAAGTGAAAACTTATGACTCAGAATATGGTGGCTTACTTTGAAAACTACGCGGGTGAAACCGGAGGGCGTGGCCATGGCCATCTAGAAATGCGTCAGCCAATGGGAAAGGCGGACGCATTTCTAGGTGGCCAATGGCCATGGTCCCGAGTTTTCCGGAAGATATCTTATCATTCCTGAGCGTGACGCTACAATTCAATACAAAGCCCACGAAACATTTGTTGTGGCGCGCCAAAAGAAGTTTTCACTTCAATAAATCCTAGTGATGACAATAAAGTAATACAACGCATCCCGTGTACACTAACACAAACCACATACACAGACACACAGGGGAGCCGTATACCATACAAAAGGTTGCAGTGATATCGGTTTTTTATACTTTTCTCATAGTGCCTGATCACTCGGATGTTATTTTAGTCTGAAGTGCATAACCCTTAATTTGGCAAAAAAAAAACATGAAAAAACGAAGTAATTTTTCAATAGACCTGTTTTTTGGTACCCTAAATAATAAAGAAAAAATTTGAAAAAAATCTCCCTTTAAAGGTTTTCCGGAAAATGCGTGTTAATTATACTCAACAAAAACGGATGTTGAAATATGGACTTACTGTTAATTATGTTAAGCTGGCTTAACAAGTTGCATAAAATGATAGTTTAAAATCAAAACCACTTTTCATTTATTTGATCAATGATGTAGATAAAGGTAGCAAATTTTATTCGTTTTGTAATGATAATTAAA
Source organism: Ectropis crepuscularia (assembly GCA_963693475.1). Taxonomy (NCBI): domain Eukaryota; kingdom Metazoa; phylum Arthropoda; class Insecta; order Lepidoptera; family Geometridae; genus Ectropis; species Ectropis crepuscularia. Next base: position 36,004,861 of record OY856338.1, read on the forward strand.
ATTACAGTTACGTTCTTTGAGAAAACAAAGGCTTACGTTGCATTTCAGGCAATACACAGTCGTGATACCTTTTTTGCAGTATGTACATCGACCATACCCTATTCCATGTTCTGGAAAATAGTGAATTTTCTCAAATGTGACATTATCTACGGGACAATACCGTGTAGGTAGGTTTACTCTAACTGTAGAACGTAGAAAGTGTTAGAGGTTTCCATGCTGCTGGTAAGAAGGTAGTTACTTAATAAGGCAATAAATAGCTGGCCAGTAAAATAAATTAACTGGTCAAGTGCAAGACTAGCCAAGTAGGTTAAGCAAGCACATACAACAGGATTTTGTGATTCCTGATCTAATAAAATAAGAAAAAGTACAATTTACCACGTGGTAAATTGTACTTTTTCTTATTTTTGTTGAGAATACCCAACACAAAAAACTAAGCGCCGTTTACCTATCATCGAACTTTGTTGAGTGGACTTAACACATTTGTCAGAGGCCTACCATATCCTTGTCTCATGAGTCGAACGCTTGAAAAATAACTAGAAACAAAGTTTAAACATTCATCAACTGATTTAAACCGTTACTTTTATATTTTATGCACATTCCTTTATTTAAAAGATATATTTACTTGAATAGTTCGAAGAGCTCGTCGTTTGCTCGTCATCTTGACGCTCAAATCTCAAAAATATTCTTACTACACGGTAATATTAAAAATTACCCGAAAAAAGATTACATAAGAAATCACACATAATTGAAAAATAACTGTTTGAAAGCACACATAACTTGTATTTTTTTTTTCAACCAGACTGTTAAGCATACTTTACATAATCAAATTAAGGGATAAAGGCCCTATTCCTAATACTATTATAGATTAGCTGTCTGGTCATCCAAGGCATAGTCATTGTTTACAAACTTTTAGTTATAGTTGTATACGTTATTACGTTGCATTTTTTTTACTGCAAGGGCAATATTTTTAATAATAAACTAAGTCACTAGGTTTTAATCAGATTCTCTATAGAAATTATCTTAGTAAAGATTTTCTAGGCAGGTGTGTATATTACATAGGGGCAAATTATTACTTAAGATTTTAATTCGGTCTTAGTATAAGTCTTAGTGTTAGCTCTGTTAATACTTGTAAGTACTGTGTCGTTGTCCGTGACTCCTGCGTTGCAAACTAAACTACGAGTATATCTAGAATCATCATTTTTTATGTGTGTATAGAAATACATTTATGCAACGTCTGCCATGCAGGGACACAGTGGATGTCTTAGGCCCGACAGCACTAAAAGGGGAGCCCCTACCGACTTAAGCCCCATTAGTTTCACTAAAATAGCTTTTGGCAGCGCAGCGCAGTCTACCTCCGTGAGAGGATCTGATTAAAAAACATTTTTTGTCTTCTTCTTTTCTCGGTAGGAAATAGAGTCGGGAAGAGCCCCGTGTGCTACGACTCATAGATTATTAGTCTCACTATCAATACAAGCACACTCAAGGCTCGTCCTTACTCCAGCGACATCTTCTTTCTTGTTGTTCTTCTTGTTTGCTTCTTCTGTGTTCCACAAAGATTTCAATTTTTATTTTTTTTCTTTTTCTTTTCTCGGTAGAAAATAGAGTCTAAGAGAGCTTTGTTCGCTTCTGTTAATAGTTTATTAGGCATATTACTAATACAAGCAAACGCAAAGCTCGCCCTTTCTCCAACGACAACTTCTTAATTGTTTGTATCTTCTGTCTTCTTTCTTGTTCACTGTGTATCTGCTGGTTATTTTATCGTTATTAAAAGCTTCTATTCTACTTACCCTGTTACTATGTAAGTGTGAAACAAATCTTTCGAGTTAAATTAGAAGCACTTCCTGTAGTTAGATTAGGGTGAAATTTGGTATACTTACGTAACTTCGGTGACAATGCAATAATATCGTACCAAGAAGCTGATCTCAAGATGAAGTCGGAAGGTGGTCTCTCCTAAACTGAACGCGACATAAATGCATTGAATTTCGACTCGTTTGAACAGTCTTGACAAGCTATTTTGTACTACCCAAACGTTTTGGGTAAAGTTAAATTTTCATTTTTTATCACATTGTTTTTATACCCATGTTTTACATGAAATTAATATTTAAGCAATCAAGACTATGATTATGGAAAAAAATTGAAATCAATTTGACTTAGATATTTTCCATACTCGCATTTTTTGTACGTGGAACAAACATCGAGGGCATTGAGAGCGGCGCACCACAACACCGGAACTCGTCTTCCCCTGCAGCCCCACCGCGTTCTCCATATAACGGTGATAACCTCGATAAGGCCGGCACGGCTAGACTGAGTGATGCAGTCAGTTGCGTTAGTGCCCACCCATCGCGCAAACTACACGGCTGCATCATCTTCAGCTCTGCGGTAATACTAAGACTAACGGCCCCTCCACAAGTTTCTCTTAGCTTCACCAAGGGGAACGAGATTTGACCATCATCCCTTGGAGATAACTTCTAGGAAACGCTTTTATGCATACCTTTTTGCCTTGGAGAGACGGTCGGCGTAAGTACGCTCGACGCCACGCACGGACATGTCGCCCCTACTGACTAAAACTTCCACAGATTTCTCCACCCTTGCCCTGGCGGCAGAGTCAGGACGCAATTTTCAGAGTGCTCGCGGAAGAGTAGACCTATGTGAGTATCGGTACATTTTGCAATTTCGCATGACATTTGATTACACTTACTCTCGCCGGACGTTCCGCTCCGCTGCTTCAGCGCCTCCCTGACGCTACACCGCTCCACTGCTCCGTCGCCGCTCCGACGTTGCGCCGCCTTAGTTCTGCATCGCTCCGATGCTGCGCCGGCTTAACTCTGCATCGATCCAACGCGACGCCGCCGCCCAAAATTAGCATGTTGGTGAAGCGACCCTATAACATTTTTTGCATATCAAACAGTGTTTAGCGGGTTCAAAGAACTTTTGTCTTTAGATATGTTTTTTTATTAGGGTTCCGTAAAACGTAAAAACGGAACCCTTATAGATTCGTCATGTCTGTCTGTCTGTCTGTCTGTCCGTCCGTATGTCACAGCCACTTTTTGCCGAAACTATGAGAACTACACTGTTGAAACTTGGTAAGTAGATGTATTCTGTGAACCGCATAAAGATTTCAACAGAAAAATTTAAAAAAAAGAAAAATTAGGGTTGCCCCCCATACTGAGAACTGAAACTTAAAATTTTTTTTTTCGTCAAACCTACACGTGTGGGGTTTCTATCGATAGGTCTTCAAAAATAATGTTGAGGTTTCTAAAATCATTTTCGTCTACACTGAATAATTTGCGCGAGAGACACTTCCAAAGTGGTAAAATGTGTGTCCCCCCCCCTCTAACTTCTAAAGTAAGAGAATGAAAAATCTAAAAAAAATATATGATGTACATTACCATATAAACTACCAACGAAAATTAGTTTGAACTCGATCTGATGAGTAGTTTTTTTTAGTACGTCATAAATACACTATTATTGAAACTTCGATCAAAGTTACAACGAACTACAAGAACTATGTGTACTATGTATATAATGTTACTTGCTGCAACGGAACCCTTCATGGGCGAGTCCAACTCGCACTTGGCCACTTTATTTGTGAATAATAAATTTTCTTCGAAAAAACAAAATGCTTCCAACTTTACTGAGAATCACTAGATCATCGACATTTATAGTTTAGTTTTGTTGTTCATATTTTAAAAACCACTGAACTGATTTGGATACAGTTTATCATACGTACACCTCTAAACTCTGATCTACCAAACGAAAACAGATCTATCAAAATTGATTCACAATTGCCGGAGCTATCGCGTATCGCGTAGCATACAAAAAAGGCATGTAACTGAATTTTTAAGTTGGTTAAAAATGCACTCTGTTTTCTTTTCAAAAGGCAAAATACATCGGTATCCGTAACTTGTTAACGTGGCATAGGTAAAAACGAAACTGGCCCTGTTATGTCTGCTAGAGATGATTTTGTACTTATCTATCCAGATTTTTGATAGCGTTAACGTGAGCTTAGCGCTAACGTGTTTTTACTATGTCATTAAACAACCTACGCCCAAACTTCTACATCAGACTAATATTTGAAGTGTGAAAGTTTGCATGTATGAGATAGATTATAGTCTGGAGTTAAAAATATGCTAAATAGCTCTAAAATTCAATGGGGGGGCGACTATTCAATTTTTATTAGTTGGTATACTATGTACCTGTTCTGTGTATGGCTTGGTCGACGATTACAAGTAGCCTACTAGTATGTGCTAATCCAGACTATAGCCTGTCTAAGGTCAAAATGTTTTCACGATTCATTCAATCGATGTGTCCATTCATTAATAATAACAAAAACTTTATTTGAGCAAAAACCATATGGCAAGTACAATAGTAATGTTGTTCAAGGAACCCTGGATTTCACACTAGGTGAAGTCCTGTGTCGTGAAAATCCAGTGCCTTCCTTGGTGGTAATTTTACACATGTTCACTGATTAACTTAAACAATAAGTAGAAAGAAAAGGAAAAATGTACCTACCTAATTGTACAAAAAAAATCATGTATAAAAATAAACTAACATTTGTACTTCCCCTATATATTATCTGCATTAACATGGTATCAGGAAGCTGATCTCAAGATGAAGTCGGAAGATGGTCATAGACAGATTGATTTAACTTACTCTCGCCGAACGTTCCACTCCGCTGCTTCAGCACCTCCCTGACGTAACACCGCTCCACTGCTCCGTCGCCGCTCTGACGCTGCGCCGCCTTAACTCTGCATCGCTCCGACGCTACGCCGTCGCCCGAAATTAGCATGTCGGTGAGGTAACCCTATAACATATTTTTCCAAATAGTGCTCAGCGGTTTCAAAGAGCTTTTTACTTCAGAAATATGTTTATGTTTTACCCATTAATAAATTATTTTCATCAAAAAAACAAAAACCTACCAACTTGAAACCGGAGGGCGTGGCCATGGCCATCTAAAAATGCGTCAGCCAATGGGAAGGGCGAACGCATTTCTAGGTTTTTATCTATGGTACTTTAATTTCTTATCATTCCCGAGCGTGACGCTAGAATTCAATTCACAGCCCACGAAAAATCCGTTGTCGCGTGCCAAAAGAAGTTTTTACATCAATAAATCCTTGTAATGACAATAAAGTAATACAACGCATCTCGTGCACATAAACACAAACCACATACACAGACACACAGTGGCACCGTATACCCACACACCACACTCATACTATACAAAAGGTTGCAGTGATATCGGTTTTTGACACACTTTTATTAGCTTCACTGGTAACTATGTATGTAAGAAAATCTTGGAATCTTAATACGACCTACTTTCCGCTCTTCGATTAAAATAAAATTTTGCACATGCTCTGAGTTCTGATGACAAAACACGACTAGCTAAGAAACGTCATTACAAATCTAATATGGCGGCTTCCCCAAGATGGCAAACTGGCTGTTTGAAATCCACCTCCATGATATGGGTATGAAGTGAAAGGGTTTGCTGCCAGAAATGCGAAAAAAATTGTAAAGTGACTTAAATCCAATATGGCCAACGTCCAAGATGGTGGACAGGCTTGAAATGCACCCCCATGATATGGGTATCAAATGAAAGGGTTTGCTGTTAGAAATACGAAAAAAATTGTCACGTGACTTCAATCCAACATGGCGGACATCTTTCTGACAAATTCTGGTTTTACAAAATGAGTGTTTAACTTTTAGAAGTATGAAATGAAGATGTATGAAAGTAGAAATGTACTTTCTAAAACTTTTATTAAATTTATTTGTAAGGTTATAGTAGGAAATTCTGAAATTGACATATCTTGTAATAAAAATCTTATTTATTTAACAGGACTGAGTAGTCATAACAATTGTCAACATTTGTCATTAGAAACAGTAAATGACTCTCAGGGGAATTTTTTAGACAAGGAAACAGCAATGACATCCACAACTTAAATAGTGAAATCCTAAAAATCATTCACCAAAACGTCAGATCTCTTAATACCAGAAAAACAATGGTCCTACAAGCAGTCATCGAAACACACAAGCCACATATTTTAGTACTATCAGAGACGTGGCTTACTGAAACCAATGTTAACAACATTATGATGCAGGGTTATAACCACGCAAACCATTTTATTAGGAGAAAACGTGTCCACGGAGGCTTATCAATTTTTGTGAGTGATAATTTGTCATTTAAGGCACTTAAGAAAGTGGATGACTTGTCTGTGGAATTTCACTGTGAGTTTGCGTCTGTGGAGATAAATGTGCACTCAAGAAAGTTTGTAATAGTAGGCATGTACAGAACTGGTAATGGTAACTTTAAAATCTTTGCTAATGCAGTAAAGAAATTATTTGATTTGCTGGGCAGTCTCTCTAATAGAAGTGTGATTTTGACCGGTGACTGGAACATCAATTTCCTAGTAGAATCGTCAAACAGAACAAAAGTTAATGACATACTGCAACCATGCGGTTACCGAAATGCTGTTGATTTTCCAACAAGATACGAAAACAATTGCAAGACTTCGGTCGACTGTGTAGTAGTAACAAACGTTCTATCTACAGATCTTGATATTTTTCCTTTGGCCACTGCGGTGTCCGATCAAGATGCTCAGCTTTATTAATGTAAAGTTTCAGGATAACAGTGTACAGAGGTACAATTTCGTTGAAAAACGTTTTTTTAGTGAGTTTAAAGTAATTGAATTTTGTAACGCAATGCTCGCCTATGATTGGGATGATATTTTTGAGGCGTATGATTTAAATACTTTCAGTAATTTTGTCATGAAATTCCTTAGAAACTTTGACATTTTCTTTCCTATGACAAACACAAAAACCAAACTTCAGCATCGATGTCCATGGATCTGTAATGAAATAATATAATTACAGCAAGAAATCCATGATCTGCATCAGTTGAACCGTCAGTTCCCTCAATTATCGGAATCAATCATAAAACGAAAGATAAATACTGGGGATTTTAAAATCAAAACAAATAAAGAAGCTTACGTTCAAAATCGCGTAATGAGCTCCAAAAACCCTAAAAAAGAAATATGGAATTCTATTAAAGAGGAGACAAACAAACATATAAAAAAATGGAATTGGAACCTCGTAGATAGCTCTACTAATTCATTTGTACCCCAAGTTGTATCTTGTTCGATGTTAATGTTGCTTGCGAAAAAGAAAATAAAAATGTCAGATACCAAAGACCTAAACGGTATATCTGGCAAAGTTTTGTTTTGTATATTGAAGTATTTATGCGACCATTTCACTTTTTTAATTAACAATATTTTACAATCAGAGTACTACCCTGATTTACCCTGAATTACCCCTCTATACAAGGGTAAGGGAGACACATCATGCGTAAAAAGTTTTACACTTATTACTATCGTACCTACTTTTTCGAAACTAATCGAATCAGTGATGTCGGAAAACTTCATGACACACTTGATTCGACACAAATTGATTTCAGGGTCTCAGCATGCTTACAGGAGTGGTCGGTCGACAGTAACCAACAAATAGATATCAAACAGTGGAAGTAAAAATCAATGACAAACAACAACGATCTAATGCTCTATGTACAAATATTGGAGTCCCCCAAGGATCATCATTAGGAAACACGTTGTTTATTTATTTTGTTAAAGACATATCTATGCTAGATATAGGTGGCAGGATCATCCAATACGCAAATGATACTACACTAATATTATCGGCAGGTACTGAAGTAGAGCTACATGAGAAACTTAAAGTAGCAATTTCCAAATTTAATGAGTGGTTTAAAAACAATGGATTTAATCTAAATGCAGACAAGACTAATATTATGTATTTCAATTCAAAAATAGGCACTCAAACCAAGATTTCTGTTAACTTGCCAGATGGGACGGTAATCACGCCCACTAATAATGTAAAGCTGTTGGGTTTTGAAATTGATCCAGCTTTATCATGGAAAAGCCACATAAATGGAACTTCTAAAAAAATGGCAAAGGGTGTATACGCTCTTAAGCAGTTGAAATTTGTAACGTCACCAGGAAGTTTGAAAGAAATCTATTACTCATATTTATGTTCATTGCATAATGACTTATGGCATAATCTTCTGGGGATGCTCTACAGACTTTCAAAGAGTCCTCAAAATGCTGAAAAGAGCTGTAAGAGAACTGGCCGGTGCTAAATTTAAAGAAAGTTGCAGGACACATTTTAAAAATTTTAAAATACTTACATCTGTTGCATGTTACATATTAGAAGTCATAAAGTACACTAGGTACAATCTTAATAAATCTGTTACTGTAGAGAAACAAGATCGGAGATCGGGACTGAAAAGAACCGTTTTAGAACCAATAGGACCTTGTAGGCTAACTATTGCAAAAAAGTCACCACTACAGATGGGACGTATCTTGTATAACAATTTGCCAGAAAGCTTTAAAAAAATCCCTAATGATACAACTTTTACAAATAAGGTGAGGCAACTTCTATTGGAGAGAACGCTGTACAGCATACAAGAGTACACCAGTGAAAAATATGACGATCGTGTTTTATAAATCTAATTGAGCTGTGCCTCCCTGCTGTTATGGATTACTACTGTTGCACAATCTGATGAATTACGAGTATACTTGTATATTAATATTAAATAATTAAATTTTAGATGTTCTTACGGCCCCTTTACAGCTAAAAATTATATTGATTGATTAATTATTGTATCACTGCATATTCTGACGAGACATATTCTAAGCCCTAATATTCATTATTTTACAATTTATGTATGTGAAAAATGTAAATGGAATGTTTAAGTATGTCAATAAAGATTATTCTATTCTATCTGTCTAGTCTGAAGTGCAAAGAGGCCCTACTCCTAATACTATAGATTAGCTGTCTGGTCATCTATGGCTTAGTCATTGTTGACAAAGTTTTAGTTATAGCACACGTTGTTTTGTTTTCTGCAAGGCCAATATTATTTTTATGAACTGTCACGTTAGTGAACACAAAAGTATTTAGGTTCAGTGGCTGAGAGGGTTCAGTGACTTGCAGCAGGGATATGTTCACATGTTTCGGTCCTGGGGGCAGATCTCTCATTGCCGACCATCTTGTCCAAGATGCTCGACAATGAGAGATCATGGGAAGCTTTCGTCTCCTTCTGTGGTACTATTGTCTCACGGAGGGAGACGGAGGAGCGAGAGAGGGAGCTTGACCCTCTCGCTCCTCCTTGTAGGAGAAAGCGGACACGCGGGCGAGCCACTAGGGCTCGCACCCCGTCTCCGCTCGGAGGGCCTGGGCCATCGGGCACTGCCTGATGGCCCATGCTCCTCCCGAGGTGGGGGACGCGCTGTTATAGGGTTTACAGCGCGTCCCAGGAGCCATAATGCGGGGGTTCCGACCCCCCGCGAGGCGGACCCGAAAGGGTGAAAGGTGGTGTCAGAGTTGCGCGGGCGAATGTGAAAACGGTTCCGCAACTCTGACACTGCACCATGGTAGGCGAAACCTTGTGAAGGGGGTTTAGTTGGTAGGGGTGCCCTTCTGGCACCGAGTCCAGCACTGCGTGCGTAAATGCATTCCCATACACAATAAAGAACAAAAAAAAAAGGGAAATGTTCACGGGTTCAGCATCCCGCAGCAGGTTCAGTAGTCCGCAGCAGGATCAGTGGTCCGCAGCAGGAACAGTAGTCCGCAGCAGGTTCAGTGTTCACAGCAGGTTCAGCGTTCAGCAGTCTTCAGCGTTCAGCAGTCATGCAAGGAATGTGAGGGTTCAGCAGCCGGCAGCAGGGAATGGTACTTATGTAACATCCATGAGCGGTAGGTTCAGCGTTCAGCAGACCTTCAAGGCATCCAGATATCATCATGCATGAGCGGTAGGTTCAGCGTTCAGCAGACTTTCAAGGCATCCATATATTACACTCTTCGAAGCCAACTGTTCACTGGTGATGTTACTCACTTGGAAGCCAAATTAAAGTTCTCTGGATGTTCCTCTCTTGGAAGCCAAATCTTAACTGCCCAACTCAATCTACTAGATTTAACATGAAAACTTTCAGTGATTCAAGTCTAGAATGAGAGAACAGTTCATTTTTATAATTAACGGCCAGAGATAATTCGAACTAAAAACTATACAACCTTATGAAGAATGTAGAGGTTGCTTAGCGACGATTGATGTTTGACGTATTATGACATGTAAATAAATAAAATTTTAGAAAAGCTGGGTTTTTGCGAGTTTAAAGTAAAATAAATACATAAAGAATACTACTATTGTAACGAGAAAAATATGCTTTATCGTAAGGACACGATTGAAAAGATATTAGTTGTATGAAAATTTGGTATGTAAATATCCACATAGTCTATATAAATAAGTGGTGATTTTGGGATGAAAATAGGGATAAAATGTACGTTTACATATTGTTTAAAGCCAATATGTAACGCTACAGAACTCAGTCGCTAGGTTTCAATCAGATTCTCTATAGAAATTATCCCAGTAAAGATTTTCTAGGCTGGAAATGACATAGGGGTAAATTATTAATTAAGATTTTTATTTGGTCCCAGTACAAGTCTTAGTGTTAGCTCTGTTAATACTTGTAAGTACTGTGTCGTTGTCCGTGAGTTGCAAAATAAAATACGAGTACAATTTGTTTTTTTAAGTTTCTTGTGAACTGTTTCTTTTCTCGGTAGGAAATAGAGTCAGCGAAATCTACGTGTGCCATCATTTGTAGATTATTATCAGCCACACTACAAATACTAACACACGTATGACTCGCCCTCACTCCAGTGACATCTTCTTTCTTGTTGTTCTTCTTGGTTGCTTCTTCTCTATTCCACAAAGATTTCAAATTTCTTTTTTTTTTCTTCGTCTTTTCTCGGTAAGAGAAAGAGTCGGGGAGAGCCAAGTGTGTGCCAATGCATGAATTTAAGCGACAATGCATATACGAGCACACAATAGGCTCTCTCTTACTCTAGCGATATCTTCTTTATTGCTTGTATCTTCTGTCTTAGTTTTTGTTCACTATTTATTTTCTGATTATTTAATCGTTATTATAAGCTTTTATTTAATTTGCCCTGCTAAGAGGGGGGGGGCAAATTACAGGGGTCTAATCGGGAGAACGGCGCCTGCCGATCCGGAGACCCCGGGTTCAAACCTCACACGCACCACTAACTTAAAACGGTGAAGGAAAACATCGTGAGGAAACCGACATGTACCTAGAATCTTTCGAAGTCATGTGCCATCCACCAACCCGCACTGGGCCAGCGTGGTGGATTATGGCCTTAACTCTCTCCTTGCGAGAGAAGGCCCCGAGTCCCAGCAGTGGGAACGTTTAATGGGTTGTTGATGATGATGATGATTTAATTTGCCCTGCTAGTATGTAAGTGTGGGACAAATCTTTCGAGTTAAATTAAATGCACTTACTGTGGTTAGATAAGAATGAAATTTGGTATACTTCGTCACTTTGGTGACAATGCAATAATATGGTACCAGGAAGCTGATCTCAAGATGAAGTCGGAAGATGGTCATAGGAACTCTTAAGGTGAACGCGATAAACGCATCGAATTTCGACTCGTTTCAATAGTCTCGACAAGCACTTTTGTGCTACATGACAGCCAGGGTCTCAAGATGGCCTATGAAGCTTGCCCTAGGAACTCCTAAACTAAAAAAGATAAAACTATCGAGTTAGGACACGTTTGAATAGTCTTGACAAGTACTCAAGTGTTACATGATATCCAGGATCTAAAAATGAAGTCCCAAGAACTTTCTTGGAGTTACGGAGTTTTGTAGAGATCGGTAGATGGGCGTCCATAGCATTGGTCTACAACCTGTCTATGAGAAGAAAATGTCAAAAATCATACCCGGACTCAAATAAAAAAAAAAACTAAAACATAAATTAAAAAAAAAACATCTTTTATTTAAATATGCTCTAAAACGAAGAAGCTAAATTTTGAATGCAGTCAAACCCAGCATTTTATCAAATTACAAAATTTATGTTGATATAAATAAAATCTTGTAGTGAGATTTCAAACAACATCGTATCTATCTACTAAAATATGTATAATTCCCGCAAAAGTTTTTTTTATTATTATTAATAAATTAAAGTAAGTTTGTTCTTATGAAACAAACATTCATTTGTTGTGTTCTCCCGACAGGCTTTTATTTATATTAAAATAAATTTTGTTATTTAGTAAAATGGTGGGTTCAATCGCAATCAAGATTATGATTATGAAATAAAATTGAAATTAATTTAAGTTAGATTTTTTTCCGAACTCGCCTTTTTTTGTACGTGAAGGAATCATCGAGGGCATTTAAAGCAGCGCACCACAACACCGGAACTCGTCTTTCCCTGCAGCCCCACCGCATTCGCCATCTAACGGTGGTAATCTCGTCAAGGCCGGTACGGGTAGAGAGCGTGGCGGAGTTAGTTGCGCTGGTGTTCACCCATCGTGCAAACCACACGGCTGCATCGTCTTCAGCTCGGCGGTAATACTAAGACTAACGGCCCCTCCACAAGTTTCTCTTAGCTTCACCAAGGGTGACGAGACTGGACCACCTTCCCTTGGAGATAACTTCTAGGAAACGCTTATATGCATACCTTTCTGCCTTGGAGAGACGGTTGGCGTAATTCGGGCTCGACACCACGCACGAACATGTCGCCCCTACTGATTAAAACCTCCACAGGTTTCTCCAACCGTGACCAAAGAACCGTAATGTATGTAATAATGGGTCTAATGACTGTGGTATATAGCCAGTGAGTGATCTTGGGGCTGATGCCCCAGTTCTTTCCAAGAAGGCGCTTGCATTGCCACATGGATATGCTGGCTTTTGTTGTGATGTAATCTATGTGTTTTGCCCAACTCAGCTGCTTGTCCAAATATATGCCCAGGTATTTGGTCTCAGTTGAGAGGGTTAGGATCGTGTCAAAGAAACGTGTGGTAGACGTAGTGGTGTTAATTTTCTTTTTTTTTTGTGAAGAGAAGAAGCTCAGTTTTGTTTGGATTTACCGCTAGTTGATATTCATTGCACCAGTGCTCTACTATTTTTAAGGCTTGGCGCATGAGATCACATAGGGTGTTTTCGTGGGTGCCATTCATTATTATTGTTATATCGTCAGCGTATCCTACTGTGAAGAAGCCTTGGTCATTTAGCCATTTGATGAGGCTGTTCATAACAAGGTTCCATAGTAGTGGAGAGAGAACGCCTCCTTGAGGTCAGCCTCTCGCCACAATGGCCCTTGTGGTGTCATTTACCGTGACTTGTACAGCCCTTAGTTTGAGCATGTTGGTAATCCATCCACCTAGTGTTCGATTCACACCGTGTCCCTCTAGGGCCGTGCTGATGTTATGAAAAGTGGTTTTGTCGAAGGCACCTTCAATGTTAATGAAGACCGCCAAGGATGAGCATTTGTGGTGTACCGCGCATTCAATCTTTGAAACTACACTGTGTAGCGCAGTTTCTGTTGATTTGCCTGTGGTATATGCGTGTTGTTGTGAAGTGGTTTTTCTTTTAGGGGTCCGTCGCGGATGTAGCGATCACAGAGTCTTTCAAGAGTTTTCAGCAGAAAAGATGTCAGGCTTATAGGTCTATGGGCTTTTGGTTGTGTGTAGTCGGGTTTGCCTGGTTTGGGAATGAAAATAACTTTCACCTCGCGCCATGCTTGTGGTACATATCTATGCGCTATGCAGGCTCGATATACTTTCACCAGCCATGGTGTTAGGGAATCTAAACCCCATTGTAATAAAGCTGGGAAAATTCCATCTAGGCCTGCAGATTTGTATGGTTGGAAAGTTTTGACTGCCCATTTTATCCGGTTTTCTGTTACTATAGTGTTGGCTATGAACCTGTCTTGATCGGTGGGTGTCCATACCGATTCATTTGCCCATGTTCTGTCCCCGGAGAGGATACAATCTGGGAAATGCGTATCAAGAAGGACTTTGCTGGTGTCATGATCTGTCATTGTATAGGAGTTATCAGGTTTTTTCAGCATGCCAAGGGTGCGATCCTTATCAGTTAATAGGATCTTCTTTACCCGTGCTGCTTCATTGTTTGATTCGTTGTCTTCACAGAAATTTCGCCATGCTGTTCTTCTGGCGGCTCTGGATTGTTTTTTAAAAATGTGCAGTGTTTCTTTATATAAGTCCCAGTCTTCAGTGAGTCTTGAGTTTTTAGCTTTGTTAAATTGTTTGCGTAGTGCATTTCTGAGCTTACTTAATTCAACATTCCACCAGCGATTTCCCTTAACTTTGGTGTTAGGTGTTTTTAGTTTGCAGCTTGCCTGATACGCTTCGATTATAAAGTTTGAGAGCTTTGTAACGGTTTCTTCTAGTTGTATGGGATCTGTTAAATTAGAAGGTGTTAAGTGTTCGTCTAGTAATAATGATAAAAGGTGTTTGTATTTTGGTATGTTGGTTCGACGCGGATTTCGCTTTGGTGTAGGTTTATTTGTTATGGCTAGTAATTTGAATCGAGTTCTTCTGTGGTCTGAACAACAAGGTTCGTTAGATACGCGCCACTTTGAAATTAGTTCAGTTGCTTTCTCGGTAGCTAAAGTTAAATCTATAATTGTTTGACTACGGCGTGTGACTCAAGTGGGTTCTGAACCGCGGTTGATTATGTTAAGGTTAGTGGAGAATAAATATGTGCATAATACCTCTCCTCTAGTGTTAGGCACTTCACTGCCCCACAGTGGTGGTGAGCGTTTGAATCCGTGCAGATGATCAGCTCCATGTTGGTGCTCTCACAGTGGTGCACCAGGTCAGACATCTCTTTAGGTGGTATGTCGTCGCTCTCTCCTGGCATGTAGATGGAGGCGAGTGCGATGTCTGGTGTGTCATCTCTTGTTTGGAGCCTGACAGCTGTCTGATCTCTGGAACAGAATTGGGTGAGTGTTGTAGTTGGTATGTCCTGGGGTATGAACAGTGAACACACAGGTTCGTTGTGCGTCAGTGTTGGGCGTGTCCAGAATGAGCTGACCTCCAATGTTGCTGAGGCCGCACACTGTGTTTTTCCTGATCCACGGCTCTTGGATCAGGGCAATGGTATGGGGGTTTAACTCCAGCGCTCTGCGTAAGCTGGCCGTGGCAGTCTGACTGTGCTGGAGGTTTGTCTGTATGACTTCGAGGGGAATGGGTGTGGATGACGATAGCGATGGGGCGGGGTTAGCAGGAGACGGATCCATCAGAAAGTTCTCCTCCCTCCCACTCCTCATGCTGGTCATCATTGGGCGACGAGGCGAGCAGTTGGTCGATTGTGGAATAGTTCCTTACACAGAATGTGCCGCACCTATGATAATCTGGCTGATCCAATTGATATGTTTGTTTGGAAGGTTTTCGAATGGGAGGTTTTCTTGGCGATAGCAAACAAATGCTTGTCGCTGAAATACTTCCCCAAGCAATGGAAAGAAGCGCACGTGGTCATATTACGCAAACCCGGTAAGACAGATTACACACATCCAAAATCTTACCGCCCCATAGGTCTTCTGTCCGTTCTTGGAAAAATCGTTGAAAAGCTTCTGGTAAACCGACTCCAATGGCATCTCCTCCCAACCATCAGTAGGAAACAGTACGGCTTCATGCCCCAAAGAGGCACCGAAGACGCCCTCTATGACCTGGTAGAGCACATCAAAGAAGGAGTAGACAGTAAAGACACCGTACTCCTAATCTCCCTGGACATAGAAGGCGCCTTCGACAATGCTTGGTGGCCCGCCCTCAAAAATCAATTAGCGAAGAAGAGGTGCCCAACAAACCTCTACGACATGGTAAACTCCTACCTCAGCGACCGTAAAATCAAGGTCAACTATGCAAGAGCAGTCTATGAGAAGGAAACAACCAAGGGATGCGTCCAAGGGTCTATCTGTGGACCAACCTTTTGGAATGTGATCCTAGACTCATTACTACGAATGCTAGAAGCCGAGGGAGTATACTGTCAAGCATTCGCGGACGACGTCGTTCTCGTATTTACAGGCAGCCCGACCATTATCGAACAGCAAGCGAGCAGGGCGCTGAGCATGACAGTGGAATGGGGTAAAACTAACAAACTCAACTTTGCAGCGCATAAAACTAACGCGATGCTTTTCACAAATAAGTTGAAGTACGAAACTCCAAACATAATCATGTCCGGCGTCCGTCTCGATCTGGTCGAGGAAGTCAAGCTGCTAGGCCTAATGATCGACCGACGGCTCAACTTTAAAGCACATGTGAACGCCCAATGTAAAAAAGTGGCGAACATTTATAGACAGCTCGCATGTGCAGCGAAGGTGACCTGGGGATTAAATGGCGAAATCACGAGAACTATTTACGTCGCGGTGGTGGAACCCATCATCATGTACGCCTCAAGTGTATGGGCACAAGCAGTAGACTTCGAGGAAAACAAGTCGCACTTAAACGCGATCCAAAGAGGCTTTGCCCAGAAAATCTGCAAGTCGTACCGTACTGTTTCTCTAAAATCAGCACTTGCCCTTTCAGGTCTGCTCCCCCTGGATCTCAGGATACAGGAAGCAGCAAGTTTGTACAGAGTAAAAAAGAACCTCTCCCAAGATTACCTCCCACCAGAAGTGGAACTCGAGCGGAACGTAAACTACTTGGACAAACCCCATCCGTCCACGCAGACATCCGTAGAGTACGAGCTCATAGAAGACACCTCCAATCTTCCAGAAGGACCTCAAATTTATACTGATGGCAGTAAGATTGAGGGTAAAGTTGGAGCTGCTCTAACATGGTGGGAGAATGGCAAAGAGGTCAAGAACTTGACGTTCAAGCTCCACTCCGAATGCACAGTCTTTCAATCAGAACTCTATGCTCTTTGCCGGGCAACTCAAATGGTGTTAAAGAGCAAGGACCCAGAAGTCAATGTCCTGAGTGACTCCAGATCTTCACTCGAGCTGCTGAGTAATCCAAAAACGAGTCACCCCTTGGCAAAGTGCATAAAGGAAAACATTGGACAGATAAATGCTGAAGGGAGATCTCTTCGTCTTTTCTGGGTAAGAGCGCATGTAGGCACCGTCGGCAACGAAAGAGCTGACGAACTGGCCAAATCGGCAGCACTCACGGAATCGCCCAGGGACTACGAGGGGATCCCTTTGTCCTACGTCAAACGCAAAATCCGCGAAGAATCGGTCAAGAAGTGGCAGGATCGATATGAGACCTCGGACACCGGAAAAGTCACTCAGACGTTCCTCCCCGATATAGCAAACGCATATCGGTTGATGAGAACTACGAAACTGACTCATTTCCAGGTACAAGCATTGACGGGACACGGAGGAATAGCAGAATACCTGTACAGATTTAAGCTTAAGAGCAGTCCTGTATGCGAGTGTGACTCTGAAAAATCCGAGAATGTCTGGCACGTGCTGGTAGACTGTCCCCGATTCATGGCTGCAAGACATGATCTCGAATCTATGATTGACAGGAAGCTGGTTATCTCAGATCTCCACAACGTCTTGGCAGATCCAGATAGCAGACCACGGCTTCTGGCTTTCATGGAGAGTTCATTCCGCATAGCGGCCAAAAGAAACTCCACACTTTCTAAAACACAACCCCCTTCACCACCACACCCTACCCCACTGTCTAATACACACCCACCTTCACCACCACACCCTACCCCACTGTCCGTGGACGACACGCCGGGTCCAATCTCCGTCCAAGATAGCTCCTCAAAGAGCATCTCCGTCCAACAACTACTGGAGAACGCAGACCGAGGAGAGGCGGGGATCCGTGTCCGCGGAGTGGCTCTCTTCATGGATAGCAACAAAGAGAGATTCGGAATAAGCTTTTGCTTCGCCTGGGAAAGGAAACGCGCCCGTTTGTCGCCGGGATTGTCTTGTCTGCTCAATGGGAGTACCGCAAAAGTCACAATGAAGCGGAAAACCTTCGACGCTATGCCAGTGTGCGAGGTAGACGGCCACCGATTTCGGTTGGTGCGATCGAGAAACAAAACGATTGCACTAATAGAATACTCGGAAGGTCGGACGCCTTTCACACAGGCAAGTGCGTTGCTCGAACATCTGAGCAGAAATGCAGGTGAAACACCCCGGGTGATAAGCGTGGATGCGATGGCAATCGAATATTCAAGAGCGAAAGTCGCAGACCGGCTGGGTTGCATTGAAGCCTCTAAACAGCATGAGGTTGTCGTATACGAAGATAGGGGAGAAAATCTGAGTTTCCTCAGAGCCCCTTCGCACGACCTAACAAATGCAACTGACAGCTGGGGACACCCCGTTCCTAGTTCGACCAGCCAAACCGGTTCCGAAAGAGCACAGCAGAGGGCAGCCGCGGAAAAAGCCGCAGCCCATCAAAGCGGCAGCCGAAGCACCAACACGGCCTTCGTGGCTGCCTTCAACACTGCAGCAAGGAGCGTACTCCGAATCTCATCCCATGCACCACCCCTTTTAACGCCAAGGACCCTCAAAACAGCTTCACAGCAACAAATGAGCCGAACGAGAGCCGACATGGGACAGGTTGAACCGCCCCGCTATGTCACGGCTTCGGAGCCGCGGAGCCATGCACGTAATGCCTTCATCGAATTCATAGCCATACTGAGAGCAACAAGACTAGTTAACCTCAAGATCTGCGAAAACATCATGCAGTTCTATAGGCTAGGAAGTGAAAGCCTTCTAAAGGTGAATCTCGAGGAGGCCGAAGCAGCCATTTACAATAATGTCACATCCCGGGTCATCAAGGGAACCATGACAGGACAGTATATGGCAGCCTACAGTGCAGAAAATGGCTTCGTGACACTGAACGAGAGTGAGACAGAGCGCGCGGGAAGACCCGTTTATGCGACACCACTAAACGACCCAATTGTAGTTACCGCCCGATGCACCAAGATTATGCTGGACGACAAGATCCTCGAGATGGCCAAGTCCATTGAAGGGAACTCAAACGTCAAAGCGTGTTGGGAAAATTGGGAGGTACCAAGAATACAGTGGGTCAACGGAGTTCCAGGATGTGGAAAGACAACTTGGGTGATTAGACACTTCGACGTGGACAAGGACGGTATCATCACCACAACAACTGAGGCAGCAAAAGATCTAAGGGAGAAGCTATCGCACCGTATCGGAAATCTGGTGAAAACTAGGGTGCGAACTATGGCTTCTGCTCTGGTAAATGGTTTCGGAAAAGAGAAATTCAGCCGCCTCCTGGTGGATGAGGCTCTCATGAACCATTTCGGGGCCATTGTGATGGTCTCACGGCTGTCTGGTGTTGGCGAAATTGTCCTCATCGGAGACGTCAATCAGTTGCCTTACATCGATAGGGAAAATCTCTTCGAAATGAGGTATCACCGCCCGAACCTGGTAGCAAAGATCAGCCAGGAGTTGCTCTGCACACATCGCAACCCGATGGATGTCGCATATGCGCTGAGGGAAATATACTCAGGTATGTATTCCTCAGTTCCCCGCACAAAGTCCCTAGAGCAGAGAAGGTATAAAGGAGCGCAAATACCCGGCACCCAACCCAACACCCTCTTTTTAGTGCATACTCAAGAGGAAAAGGAGACCCTGACAAACCAGGGTTACGGGTCGGGCACCGGGTCACGCATCCTTACCATCCATGAAGCGCAGGGATTGACATACGAGTCGGTAATCGTAATTAAAACTAAGGCAAACATGAAGCTGCACGAGAGCGTGTCCCATGCGGTTGTTGCAATCTCACGGCACACGGGGACCTTCACATACTACGCTGACGACACCGACGACGCCATCGGTCGGTTCGTGCGGCGAGCGTTGGCTGCATCACCAAAGACCATTCGAGATTTCAACTTACAGATGGCCATTAGAGACAGAAATGCGGCCGTAGTGGAGGCTCTGGGCCAGGAGGAGGCGGCTTAGGCAAAAGACGATGTCGAGTCGATTACTATCGGAATCCTAACCGGTAGTGATCGGCTCAACAGACGAAATCGGACTGACTAGTACTAGAATTACGTTTAAAATGTTCACCACCCCCCTACTCCCCCCCCCCCTTTTTATGTTCCTCTTCTTCTCCTAATCCAAGATCTATGTAAATAAAAAAAGATTATAGTAATGACAAAGGTCACGGACCCCGGAGTCTGTGGAGTGTTTAAATTAAATAAAAAAAAAAAAAAAAAAAGATATGTTTGTTTATAGTGTGAGAAGTTTTAAATCTGCTGTCAACAATTGCCTCAAATAAGTTTTTTATTATGTTTTTATTTTTTGTTAATTTTTTAATTAGTGTAGGTATAGATGAAAAGAAAAGCATTGTGCATGTCACATTATAAAAGTTAAATTAACGTTCAACTTACATTTACAAGTAGAGTATGGCTGTTATTGGGTATGAAGTTAAAAAAGCTGTTTTAAATAATTACTTTTAGTTTAAGATTTGACTTTGTGCCTGTTGTTATTCCTAAATAAATAAATAAAAATATTTAAAAATAATTTTACATATATCGTTTTTCCCATAGATTTTCCTACTAAAAAGTTTGTTTTTTTATAATTTTTTTTATTGTTTATCCTTTTTTTATAGGTCATAGTGATTTGTTAATTTATAGACATGTGTATAATTTAAAATTATTTTATATTAACCCGCGTTTATTTAGATTGACCCAAATGTATTGGGAAAAATGATTTTATTTATTAAATTGTTTTCATGCCTATATGTGACATTCCCTTTCACCCTCGGTGATGTGAACATCTACTTGAGTTTGTTAAAATATTTAAAATGTGTTGAATTAACAAAAGAAGTGTAAATAGTGAAATTATACAAATAAGTGGTTTACTTACGCGAGTGTAGTGTGATTTACGAATGAAATACACAGTTACTGCCAATAATAGTGAAGATAATACGAAAAGTTGGAATTAACAACAGGCAAGTTGGAATTAACAACAATAACGTAAATAATATATCACAGCACTTATCACCAGATCGAAACCACTCACTGACACATTTTCACAAGAAATCACATAAAAAATAACATTAAACGAATCATTTTATCTCAATAAATACAGTGAACAGCCTAACGGTACAATTTACATGAATCATTGCAACTGACATTATAGGCTATAATTAATAACCAAAAATAGGGGTGATTTTAGAAAATATAATAATTATTATTGTGACACTCAAGTAATAGAATACAATTTTCGACACTATAAAAGTAAGAACCTGTGGCATGGAAATAATATTAACGCAATCAAGATTATGATTATCAAATAAAATTAAAATCAATTTAAATTAGATTTTTTTCCATACTCGACCTTTTTGTACATGGAAGAACCATCGAAGGCATTGAAAGAGGCGCACCACAACCACAGAATATGTATTAGTACAGAAGCCACACTTACCAAAAACAATTATATAAATAGCGACTCTTGCTGGGACACAACATAGTTCAATTCAGCTCGCAATACCTGTCACGATTTTAAAATAAACATTTGCGCTCTTTCTAACGTGTTACTCTGTCCCTGTCTAGCGCGGAGGGTTAACGACATATCTAATAACAATATGCGCGGGAAACGTTTTGCGCGAGCGCTCAGCCGCGCGTCCGACAACCGACTGTCACTTGTTTCCTGGAAGGAACGGTCTAGCGGTAGGCTAAAACCGCGCGACCTTGAGCGAGTGAGGGTGCACTGCCACAACACCGGCACTCCTCTTTCCCTGCAGCCCCACCGCGTTCGCCATCTAACGGTGGTAACATCGTCAATGCCGGCACGGGTTAAGGGGTAGATTACCTACCCTCGGAGATAACTTTTAGAAAATGATTTTATGCATACCTTTTTGCCTGGGAGAGACGGTGGGTGTAAGTAGGGCTCGACGCCACGCACGAACATGTCGCCCCTACTGACTAAAACCTCCACAGGTTTCTCCAACCGCGTCTTGGCGGCAGAGTCAGGATGCACTAATCAGAATGCTCGCGGAAGTCTCCAGGTGTAAGTTAACCTACCGCCAACACAACCCAGCCAGAGTTGTAGATCTAGGTGAGTATGGGTACATTTTGCAATTTCGCATTACATTTGGTTTCACTTACTCTCGCCGAACGTTCCACTCCGCTGCCTCAGCGCCTCCCTGACGCTACACCGCTCCACTGCTCCGTCGCCGCTACGACGCTGCGCCGCCCTAACTCTGCATCGCTCTGACGCTGCGCCGCCTTAACTCTGCATCGCTGCGACGTTGCGCCGCCTTAACTCTGCATCGCTCCGACGCTACGCCGTCGCCCGAAATTAGCATGTCGGTGAGGTAACCCTATAATTTTTTTTTACAAATAGTGCTCAGCGGTTTTAAAGAGCGTTATACTTCAGAAATATGTTTATATATTTACCCATTAGTAAACTATTTTCTCCGAAACAACAAAAACCTACCAACTTAATTAAGAAGAATTTCTAAAGTTCAACGAACGTACTTTACACAACAACGTAATTTAAAAATTGGCAGTCATAAGAACTGCCGATAGAAGTGAAAACTTATAACTCAGAATCTGGTAGCTTACTTTGGAAACTACGCGGGTGAAACCGGAGGGCGTGGCCATGGCCATCTAGAAATGCGTCAGCCAATGGGAAAGGCGCACGCATTTATAGGTGGCCAATGGCCATGGTCCCGAGTTTTCCCGAAGATATCTTATCATTCTCGAGCGTAATAACGTAAATTCAATTCAAAGCCCACGAAACATTTGTTGTGGCGCGCCAAAAGAAGTTTTCTCTTCAATAAATCCTAGTGATGACAATAAAGTAATACAACACATCCCGTGTACACTAACACAAACCACATACACAGACACACAGGGGGGCCGTATACCCACACACCACACTCATACTATACAAAAGGTGGCAGTGATATCGGTTTTTTTATACTTTTCGTATAGTGCCTGATCACTCGGATGTTATTTTAGTCTGAAGTGCAAAAAGGCCCTATTCCTAATACTATAGATTAGCTGTCTGGTCATCCAAGGATTAGTCATTGTTGACGAACTTTTAGTTACAGTTGTATAAGTTATTACCTTGTATTTTTTTTACTGCAAGGGCAATATTATTAATAACTAGCTGAACCCGCTACTTCGTTCGCGTACGTTGATCTTGCGACCTTATTAGTACATTAGTAGTCATCATCATCATCATCAGCCGCAAGACGACCACTGCTGAACAAAGACCTCCCCCTTAGATTTCCACAACGAACGGTCCCGCGCAACCTGCAACCAGCGGTTTTCAGCGACCTTTGTGAGGTCATCTGTCCATCTAGTGGGAGGCCATCCAGCACTGCGTCTTCCGGTTCGTGGTCGCCACTCGAGAACCTTTCTTCCCCATCGGTTGTCAGTTCTGCGAGCGGTGTGGCTTGCCCATTTCCACTTCAGCTTGCTCACTCTTTGAGCTATGTCGGCCACTTTCGTTCTTTTGCGAATATCCTCATTACGGATTCTGTCGCGCAAAGAGACTTCGAGCATAGCTCTCTCCATAGCTCGCTGTGTGACTTTGAGCTTTGTTATGAGGCCCACAGTTAAGGACCACGTCTCAGCTCCATAAGCCATCACTGGCAACACGCACTGGTTAAAGACTTTTGTCTTTAGGCATTGGGGTATTTTCGACTCAAAGATGTGCCGAAGTTTCCCGAACCCTGCCCATCCGAGTTGGATCCTTTGTTGGACCTCTTTGTCGAAGTTGGATCTACCTAATTGGATGTTTTGACGTATTCGTTAACAACTGGAATAATGTAAACCGGCACTGGAATGCATTGGCACTGAATTGATGCATTCCAGTGTCGGTTTCCATTATTCCAGTAAGCAATCCAGCGCTGGATTCGGTCGCTGGACTGGAATCATGTAAACGGGGTATTAGTACAGTATTTGGATTGAAATAATATCCGAAAGAATAAAAACCGACTTCAATTATTATCATTTCACGTCAACTAACTAACTTCTAGTCAAGTAAAAAGTTCACTCGACTAATAAGAAGCTATGACTACGTCGTCCAGATAAATAGATACTGGTGGATAATTCACACACAAAACTTTGGCTTTTTCCACCGCCATTATTTTGGAGTTGTTAACCAAAACGGCCGACGGAAAGTGTCTGGGAGTATTGGGACCTTGTTTTTAAGGATATTGCCTACAACATACGTGAAAATCACTTATTAGAAAAAACGTGAAGTAAGTAATGTTTGTATGTACCTTCATTACCCCATATCTCATAATTGACCTACTAAGCAAGTTAGCGAGTAAGCATGTGTTCTTAGTACCTACAAACTCTATTCAATCGTCCACATTTCATTCATCAGAAAATAGGTGCCGTCTGGCAGCTCTGGGATCTTAATCTAAAACCGATTCACCGTCGATAGGAAAACACAAAGATTTTAGCTATCGGGGAAAACCCACCTAAGCAACGTATTCCACAGCCTAGACGTTTTTATCACAAAACTAGAGTCAAACCTCTTTGTTCATGTCTTTGGAACTTCAACCATCCTCTCTCGCTGCGCGGTCTGCCTCCACTAGAGGATGGTCTCGCAAGAAACCACCACCTCTTACTGACGAGTATTTTAACTAAAATGGTGGGCAGGGACAGTCCGCCCCTATATACATAGGGGCATAGCCGCGGTTCCTCCTCCCTCGGCCGTGCCTCCAGCCGTGTTGCGCGGTGTCCTCCGCGCAACCGCACCAGTGGCACAGCGGGTGAGTATGAACTAACCACAGATTTAATATAAGGTAAACTTTTTGGAACTAACCTTACCTTTCGTAGCATTATAATGTCACAAGTTTTATTATAAGTAATATTACTTTGTTTTGCAATTTTATGGTGACATTTCTTTTTCCTAATAAACTTATATTTGTTTTAAATTTATTGGGGTTAGGATGTAGAGTTAGTAGAAAACGTGAAGTGTATTTTTATAGTTTTCAAATAATAAAAGATTCGTTATGACATTTGAGAAATACTTGAAATACATATATAATAATTTTATATGAATTATTACACACCAATATAAATGTAGTTTTTTAAAACACGTAAGTATTAATTAACTAAGAACTTATTGTTTCTTTCAGTTCCGTTCCAAGTTGCATTCTAGAGCCTTTCTCTAACGTCAAAATGGGACTTTTATTTTTAAGAACATACTCATTCAAACTCACTAGGAGTTAGTTAAAGAGGATTAAATAAAACAATCCACTTTTTCACGAACAACATTTATATTACATATTTATATTATAAACAAGCCAGCCACCGACGATACTCTGACAACCAATTTAGATATAGCATCGATAGAGGATCGATATAAATCAATGGATGTGCACACCCAAACTCTGGGCTTTACCAGACTTTAGTTGTTAAAATGGTATAATAGTTAAAAAAAAAAATTTTTTTAGGCCTCGTAATGTGTAACATGACCATGTAAAATAGGGTTTAAGATGCATCACGCTTCCCAAGAAGAAAGTTATTTACTCGTCATTTAATTAAGGTACCCAGAATATAGGAGTGTGGGAACAGGATCAGCTGCTAGCAGAGTGTTTCACATTTTCTGTGTTCGAGTTACAAAAGCATCTAAATCTCGTTATATCACGAAAGCTTTGAACAACTTACCTATATTCTTCCGAAACAGGCGTAACACGAACCCAAGACTCGCAGAAATTCTGCGTTGTGGTTGTTAAGGTGCGATTCCACCAGGGCCAGTGTGCTCAGCTGTGCGGCACTGTAATGCACAGTGTACGACACAAATGTTATTTCTGGTCGACTCACTCAAGCAACTATTGTTCGCGAACATTCTCGAAATTTTCGCGCACTTCTGTATACTTTTGTGCGCGCACATACATACAAGCAGTGGACTCGCGTCGACGCTAATCGAAAATCGCTAATAAAAACATTTAACAACTGAAGCTACAAACTCTGTCCAGTGAACATGTTCTTGCACAAGTGTGCCACACTGTGCGCTTACAAATGTTACGCACAGCCTTGCCGGTGGAGACGGAGGTTAAACGCGATACTACATTAGTACGCGTAATCACAAAATATTTGTAAGCGAATGTGTTCCACACTATTTTGGTGGAATCGTACCTTTAGACTGGTCAGCTGCATTTGTTTGGGTTTAAGTTTGCGATCGCTAACGATTACAGCTCAAATTTTTTGAGTGCGCCTAGTGCTAGGAAAAAATCAGATTTCACTCGCGCGAGGCCCTGCTTAATATATTATTGTGTATAAAGTCGAGAATAGCATGATACAGTTTGGAGGGGAAATCAATATTAAATCGGGAGTCAATTTTTGACCAAGTTTTATTTAATTACTCAATAATATAACATACATTTAAAAAAGTGTTCGGTTACTTTAATAGAGCGTAATATTAGGAATTTTATTAGCGAAAAATAATGTGGGGTCATGGCTGATAATTTCGAGTAACTACTCGAATTAAAATGGGGATTTTCGGTGTGTCATTTTTATTTTTTAATGTAAAAAATTCTGATCTACTTTTGAAATTTTATTCGGTTATTGTGCTTCTTCTTGATTTTACCCACAAGTCAATATTTTTTTTGTTATAGTTTTAGTATCTTAACATGAGTGAGCGGCGTCGAAAATGTTCTTTTTCGTTTTCTGGCACTAGGCGCCCTCTTAATTTAAGTTTTAGGCTAGTTATTGTAAACTCTGCTTGCAACTTCTTTTTTTGTCACATTTAGTAGATTTTAGATCAAGTAGATTTTGGCTGACTCAAAAATTTAAAAATAACATCAAGATATTTGAACCTACGATTATTTATTTATTTATTAAATGTTATTATAATATACGATATTAAAAATGAGCGTCTTCGAGCACTACAGAAATTGTTACGAGAAATGCAATATAACACAAGAAGACTTTTTCGTCACAACAAAACAGGTACAATTACCAAAAAAAAAACGACAAACTGAGGGTACTAAAAGCTATTTAATTGCAAAGTGCAATAATTTCCGGATAAATTTTGTAAACGAGAAAACAACCGAGGTATCGCATACATTTTAAATGCTTCATCTTCGGTTACAACGTTGTTTTTACGCGGACAGTTAGTCTCCAAATTATTCCAGTTTTTTTGGTCTGATAAGAGTGAGACCTATATTCTTGAACACATGTTGAAAATCACATAATAATATGATACGGAGTTCGGTGACACATGTGACCAGCTATCTTATACACGAAGACGAGCGCAAACTGTACCACAATGAATTAACCAATAAATGTTGACAATAAAAAAATCGTTGACACTCATTTTTTTTTCAATAATTGTATACATCAATTACTACATTCTAAGCTAAGCGTGCTTAGCTTTAATATATCTATTTATCTTAACAACATTAACATGAACATTAGTCAAGCTAAGCTTTAAACTAAAGTATTTAGTAAAGTAAGTAACGTTGCAGCATGTAACTTCTAATTGTCGCCTAATTCTTTAACAGCAAAAATTTAAAACACACCGTGCTCTAGGGTGGTGCTTGTAACCCAGAGGTACAAGCACCTATCCTAGAGTATGGTCTTTGTACCCTAGGGGCACAAAACTAGCTTATGTCTACGAGCAGCAGTGATTTTCACAAAAAGCAGAGCCTAGGTCAATAAAATTTAATACCTAAAATTTGATAACAATGAGGGCTTTATATACCTTATGTTATATTATGTACGACATTATATACCTTATGTTATATTATGTTATATGTTAACTTTCTAAACAAAGCTGACGGGACAGTCATTTCTCTTTAAAAATAATAAATATAATTAAACAAGAAGCTTTTGAAAAGCTTCTTCAAACTAGACCCTATTCTTTCCTAATACGTTAATGCTACCTGGGGGTCTACCGCCGAACGAAAAATGTCATAGCTTTGATGTTTCTCTCTTTTCTTTTTGCTTGAAATGAAAGAGATAGCAATAGGAAATGATGGAGCAGTAGGTGCAAATGAGATAGCCATACATCACATTAGTTTAGATATTTTAGCGAACGTCTACTCAACTTGTGGCTCCTGTTACGACTGAGACTCAGTCAGGAGACGTCACCTGATTTTGCATTGCCATCGTAGAAGAGCGCGTGCTGCTTTTTAAGCTGCCTATACACACTGGGCCAGTGCAGGCCAACGCCAGTGTGTGGAGGGTCATTTTGTGATGACTCGCGTCGCTCGCCTCGCTGGCCGAGTGACGGCAAGTGGCCAGTGTGTATAGGGCTGTTTTGTCTCGACTCGTCTCTCGTGACCGGTGTCGGTTTTTGTGCACAAAACAAAGGCGCTCGGCGAGTAGCGTCCTGTTCTCCTATTGGCCTACCGCGCTTTTGCCAGCGCTGGGCCAGTGTGTGGATGCTACGTTTGTGTTTTAAGAGTTCAATGACTACAGTAGTAAAATTCCTAAAAATATATCAATAGATAGATATTTTAGATGATATTTAAACAGTAGAGTACCTATACTATTAAATTTGCGTTTAATGTTTACCTACGAGTATTGTATAGTTTAAAGCAAAAGAAAAATTATAATTTGTTTATATACCTATATAATTTAAATATTTTTTTCAAACATTTTGTAGATGTTTCGTTGAAAAAACGATTTCGCCTGTATTTTTCATTCAAGAATTTTAGGGACCTGCGTTTTCTACTTTGGTGCTTTAAAACTTTGGTATATTATGTAGATTAGAGATCATTTAGAGCCACTTGTTAAAATACGTACCTTTATTCATTACGTTCCACTCACGCTATTGCTAACACAATATTTTTTTAAATAACGAGCCGAGCAGTACATGTGCCTGATGGTAAGCAATATGCCAGCCTCATAACAGCATAATATAGGAGCCGAGCAGTACATGTGCCTGATGGTAAGCAATATGCCAGCCTCATAACAGCATAATATAGGTACGCTACTTTTTTTTAATCAAGTCAACAAACTATGACTTCTGTTTTACGTTAAGTATACGTTCGTTAAGTCATTGTTCATATATGTTATATGAAAGACACAGCCAAAGAACAGGGAATGTCCTAATGATTGAATTTTGAGAAAACACAATAAGAAAGTTTAAAAGCATATTAGTTTTATTGAGATCAATCTTTGCAATAACTTTTGTTCAGAACTAGTAAATTGCTTATTAAGTAATAATATTTTAATGTTAAATTGACGTTTTAGTGTTTATAAAAATAATTGAATCCTATTAAAACAAAAACAAAACTTTTAACGATAAATAAAACAGGTGATGTCCAAATCAAAGTAAACATAAACAAGGAATGTCCAATTTCAGTCTCATGTTCCAGAATTCCGGATGGGAAGCAACATAACAGCATAGTGACACACAGCTATTGGAACATGGAGCCACGAAAAATGCGATATTTTATCTCTATGCCTAGTAATTTCACTGGAAACATTGCCCCTCAAACCGGAACACAGTGATGTTTTCATATTACTGCTTAGTGGTGGAATAACTGGTAAAAATGTGGTATTTCTCCAGGCGGACTCTGCAAAGAGTCCTACCGCCAAAACATTGAACTTGTCTGGTACAAAACGGTAATAACACATTCAATCTTTACATATATATCTTATTAGTTTCATCACTAGATAATTGTGAACGTATTACTTAAATTTTTTAAACGTTTGTCTTCTCCTAAGCTCCAATATAATTTTCCCTAAGGTATGACAAGATCATCTTTAGATAACATCCCATCATTTCTCTTTGTTTCTGCGGATGGAGAGAAAGGTATGCAAGGTCCTTGCATTTTACATTGCACCTTGCAAAATCGCATTATATTGAATGTGACAATTATTGTTATTTGCCTTTATGTCATGGACATTCCCTGTTCTTTCTATTTTGGCTATAAACAAAACTGCATTTTAGCGTGATCTGTTAACTTTTAGATACTGGCGATTAGATTTCAAAATGCCATAGACAAAGATTAAACGATTCAATAAAAAAATAAGAACAAGTGACATTCCCTGTTCTTTGCCTGTGCCCTTCATTTTTCAATCTCGTGTTAGCTCTGGTCGACAGGCAACTTAATCTAATTTAACACAGGTTAACTTCACTTACGCTCACTTTCATTACACTTTCAAAAACTATTTTTTGTAATTTGTTTTATACATAAATATTAGGTTGGGGAAAAAGTCTTTTCGACATTAATAGTATGTATTATGAACAATAAAATCTCTTTGGCTATACTATTTGTATCTGGCTGATTTTGGTATCATTAAAAGTTTAAATTTTAATAAACATAATTCCAAATTCAAATTAGGAAAATGTAGGTATGAAATTTGTTTGTTTTTCGTACTGTCAAGATGAGTGTGGTGATGATGAATTTGATACATTTTAAAATTTTACCATAAAAAAGGTAAAAAGACAACGCAAGCCGCGAAAAGAAACTGCGATGTTTACGGACCTAGTGCAGTGTCTGTCAGAGTAGCACAGCATTTTCAATCCGGAAATTTTGATGCCAAGGATGCACGTCGCTCCACAAAACTAACAGTTTGAGGCCTAGCAGGAGTAGACTATATTTTGAGGACATACATTACAAGCTGAATATGTCGAAAAGGGCTCATCAGAGGACAAATTATACGACAAACTACCGTTAGAAATACAGAAGATGACTAATGGCGCGGTCTTTATTAGCAAAGCTAAAATTTTATTGCTAGACAAAACTATTTAAAGGTACTTTAAAATAATACTTAAATAAATCATACCATATTTAATAATACTATGACTAAGACCGGAATTAATCAACAGACGAGTGTGGTTTTTCATCATGATAACGCACCTCACACATCTTTACCAACTCAGCAAAAATTAAGGGAGTTTGGCTGGGAGGTGTTAATGCATCCGCCGTATAGTCCTGACCTTGCACCTTCCGATTTCCACCTGTTTTGGTCTCTCTTCAGCATTTTTTAGGCAGTGTCAGGTTAATATCACGAGAGGATTGTCAAAACCACTTGTCGCGGTATTTTGATCAAACGCCCCCAACATTTCTATAGCAATGGGATAATCCCTACCTCCAAGATGTCGAAAAGGTATCGAACAAAATGGTACAGCTACATACTTTATTTAAATGTAAGTAAATAAATTGTATTAAAAATGTTTTAAATTTTCTTAAAAAATGCAAAGAAAGTTTTTCCCCAACCTATTATTTTAACTGATTTTGAAATATGAATGTATTGATTTAAAATATCAATACATTCATATCTTTATTAAAGGAACTATATATGTGTTTTTTATCATCAAAAATATATTGGCTTTCCCTTTATATGTTTTGTTGTGTCACTTAATGTATGTTTTTTAATACGAGTATAACTATAGTAGAATTCCTTAATAAACGAGTATATGAATAGATTTTTACATTTTAGACAGTCATTAAATATGAGTGCATTTATTTAAAATAGAATATACTCATGAATTCACGTCTTACGTTGGAATATATATTGACTTTCGAAGATCAATATAGGTGTTTTTTGTATATGTTATCTAAAATTATATTTTAGATAATCATTATCATTTGTATCTTAATTTAAATAACTGATTACAATTCTAATTACAAAATTAATATTAATATTAAGCATGACGGCACTAGCCAAAGCTTGGTTAGTTTACAATAGTAATAATAACTCATAAGTTACCAAATAATGTAAATTATAACATAAGTAATTAAAACGCTAATTACAAAGATAAACATTTCAAATCAAATTAAAATTAAGCATGCATTCATATTATATAATTTACACAAATTAATAATTCATTTTTGTTTTCCTAAAAATGACAGTATTTATTTGTCTCCAAAGGCACCTGAACTAGCTGGAAGCTGTATTTCAGGTACCAGTGGCCTCCCCAAATTGTACATTTTTTTTCTTTGCTTAAAAATTGGAATTAATTAAATCAAATTAAATGAAATTTAATTTAAAAAAAAAACATTAAAAATACAAACAAGAAATAAATAAAAACGTGAATGAAAAAAAAAAAAAAAAAATACACAAGCTCAGACAATTTTAAGAATGTGTAAGTGTACAAGAGAGGGTGTGTTTGTGTGTGTGAATATAAGTGTGAAGGTGTGAGTCATGATGTGAGGGAGTGTGTGTGTGGGTGTCTGAGAGTGTGTGTGAGGGTGGGTGTGAGGGTGGGTGTGTATGTGTATGTGTTTATATAATATACGTATAAACGTATATGTGCGCAAATGTATCAATGTTGTGAAGATTAATATATAATTTTTATTAACGTGTGGGTGGTTATATCACTAGGACCTATAGTAGGGTTAAGTATGCTGTACCTCATGTTTTGTAAAGGAACCTGAAAAAAAAAAAACACCTTTCAATACTTCAACAGTAGAAACTCTCCAACAAGTCTTCAATTTGACCATAGTCAGAGCATTGTAGCCAGGTAAAAACGATCCGTTTCAGTTTTCTGTCCGTAAATCTCTCTACCCTGCTATGTCTATTAATTTCCTCATACAATTTAGCAGCAATCACCTTGTATTGCTTCTGGGCAAACCTAGTTGTGACCAATGGGGCAAAGTAAGTGCGTCTTCTTGTGCTAATGTCTAATTTAGCGAGGTCCACATTCTTATGGTACCTACGAATGCTTTCGAAAATGAAAAGTTTTCGCACAGATAGTACGTCAGACCTGTCATAAACGTTCTTTGTGGGGTGCCGGAAAGGCAGATACATCATCACTTTTAGCAGTGAGCGCTGAGCTCGTTCCAATGTTATTAAATGAGTTTTATCGGCGCTACCCCACACGCATATGCAGTATCTGATTATACATTCGCATAAAGCTTTATACGTTTGGACAATCAATTTGACATCTGCAACACTTCGCAGATTTTTAAACACATAAATTAGTTTTCTTACCCTAGAAGCCAGGGAATCAATATGAACGTCCCATGATAGTTTCTGGTCAACTAGAACACCGAGATATTTCATGAATGAAACTCTAGCCAGGATAGAACAACTACACATCCCCAAGATGTTACCAAGTAATCTTCGATTACATGGATAAGTGTGAATTTTGATTTCAAAATTACTTTCCGGTCCGCTTGATGTTCTCTTACTAAAGCAAATATACTTAGTTTTTGTCGTGTTCAGTGTTAAAAGATTGTCCTCAAGCCACCTGGTTACAAAAGAAAGACACGATTCCGCCAGTTTCCTAACCTCAGACCACGTCTTCCCACTACACAAAAGTACAGTGTCATCCGCGAACATAATCAAATCTAGTCCCGATAATTTCATGCAGCACAGTTTATTTATATAAATGAGAAAAAGCAGCGGTCCTAGCGTGCTTCCCTGTGGCACACCAAAGGTACAACCAGATCTGTCACTCTCATGCTTTTCAACCCTAACCCTTTGAGTTCTGTTTGTGAGATAGTCGGCGAACCACTGTAGCGGAATTCCTCTAATACCCACATTTTCCATTCTAGCCAGAAGTATAGGGATCGAGACCGTGTCAAAAGCCTTTTGCAAATCTAAAAACACTGCAACACACTTCTGTTTCCTATCCATATAGGATGTGACTAGTGATGTTAGTGTCAGTACAGCATCTTCAGTTGATTTGCCTTCTCTAAAGCCATACTGGTTGTCACTGAGAAGATTGTGCTTTTCAAGGTAAGACATGACTCTCTTTTTCACCAACTTTTCCAGAACTTTAGAAAGAGTAGATAAAAGGGAAATAGGTCTATAATTTGACGGACTTGATTTATCACCAGATTTATAGACTGGACAAACCACTGCTTCCTTAAGTGTAGCCGGAAAAGAACCAGTTTCCAGACTAAGGTTACAAATGTGTGCGATCGGCACAGCCAGATATGTTATGTACCTTTTAAGAATATCAGCTGTGATTTTATCACATCCAGGTGCACTATGTGATTTTAGTTCGAAGACAGTTCTTTTGACTTCGTAGGGATCAGTAGGAACAAACGACAAAGAGTTGATAGGTGCAGTGGCATCCCTGGCCTGAGCAGCCAATTCATTTTCACTTTTTTTCATTTTGTTCAAGGTATTGTCCGCTAGCATGCCACCCACAGAAGTGAAGAAGGAATTGACTACGTTTAATGACTCCCTAGGGTTATCAGAACTTTGAAGAAGGTCTTTTGATTGAGATTTAGTTTGTTTTAGTTCACAAACCTCTTTAACTATATTCCAGGTTTCCTTTATATTATTTTTACTGTCATTAAATTTATTTTTATAATATTCACTCTTAAGATATCTAATAATTTTGTTGCAAACATTTCTATATTTTCTATAATTCTCTTTAGTGGTTAAGTTATTAGAATCCATTTTAACTTTTTGATGTAACCTATCCCTTTTTCTGATACACTTCACAACGCTTTTAGTTATCCATGGTTTTAATGGTTTGTTTCTTTTAGGTAATCTTTTAGTTTCAGTATTGCACCTTATAATCTCTGTCAGTTTTGTTACAAACAATTTAGTTGCCAAGTTAGCATTATCAGATTCAAAAACATCCTGCCAAGTCTGACAAGCCAGCGCGTCGTTTAGGCCCTTGTGATTCAATATTGCTCTTTCATGTGTGATGTAATTTTTTTTTAATTTAGCATTGTCAATGTGTAAAAGAATCGTGGAGTGATCTGTAATTGTCTGCTCAAATACAGCCGTTTGCCACAAACCCAAAGATTTCACCATAAAGTGGTCAAGGCAAGACTCGTTGCGGGTGGGACGTGTTACACCTTGTATAAGACCATGGTGAGCCATCATATTCAGGTAAACCTGGACCGATCCAGAAGGGCTGCTTGCCAAAGTGTTGATGTTGACGTCACCCGTTAAAATAACATTCTTCTGTGTTAAACCACTAAGTATCTCATCTAGAGAGTTGAGATATTTAATTTCATTATGAAAACTAGGGGGACGGTACGTACATAAAATGGTGTAGTCTGGTGAAATATTCAAAATAAGACAGTTACCCTCCAAACATGAAGGCTCATACGCCGATACTTCAAGTTCTCGCCTAACATAAGCTACTACTCCGTCATTTTGGTTTATAAAGTTTTGAGACCAGAACATATTATAGCCATCTAGGTTTGGCGGAACATTATGTGCACTTGTCCAACATTCCGTCATCACATAAACATCTGCCGCTACATCACAGCCTGACATGAATGCGACAAAACAGTCAAAGTTGCAGTTAATACTCCTAATGTTAGTTGTAACCACTATAAGGGAAGAATCGTTTGGTGTGTTATATTTTAGAGTACTTAGACAGTCACGTGAGTCATTAATTAAGTGGCACTCCACCTTTGTTGACTTTTCAAGTTCTTCACTAATAAAAGCGTTACTATTCATACTTAGATATGATATATGTTACAAGTGCCAAAACAATCACATTTACCCGGGTTTTAAAACGATGTGTGTAAAAAACAACTAAAATACAAACAAAGACAGAAACATTAGGCATATTCGAGAGTACTTTGATATTTAAATAAACCGCAATATAACTATTTAGCTTTAGTAGTTGCACATGCATTTTTTTAATTGCAAGTGATTTCAGTTCATCGTTACGTAATGTAGAAAAATAAAAACAAAAATCCAATGCAGAACAACATTCATAGTGAATAAGGCGCATTGAGTGTGTTAAATAGTTCAATCTGTTAGGCACTTGACGGGCTACACACAGTGAGCAGATTTTGAATACATACAATGCAAACATAGTGCCATAGGACAGTGTGTAATTGGAACAATAGCTGTTCCAAAATGGCAACTGCGTGGTTGGAAGACACCAACAGCTTGTAAAACTCGCACTATTATCTAGTAAAGTAGGACAGTTAACTGAAAACCCCAAATATGCACCTCTATATTTCACAGCCACTGAAGGATAGCTTAACAACAAACCAATCACATTCAAACATAAGGGTCCGATACAGAGCAATTCGATTACGGAAATACTGAGCAGCGTGTTGTGTGCATAAAATTTCATAGGTAATGAGATGTGAGTAGTATTTCAGCCATACAGGTATAGTATCCAGTAAAGGTATATCGAGCAGTTGATTGATTGATTGATTGATAAACGTGCAGTTAGAGTACGCATGTATCAGTTTATTCCAGGAAAAAGCAATACCGCACAAAAAGTCAACACAATGGCAGACACACAAAAATAACAAATAAAGGTGCCCTGGAAAGTTGTTTATTATATAGCATGTAGATTTCTTCACGACGTTTTCAAACACCGTCAAAGTCAAAGGCAATAACCTACTCGAAAAATAACACCCGAAAAAGCACCCCGCGCCGCAGGCGGGGTTCGAACCTGCGACCTCTCGCTCTCGCAATAGGACGCTTTCGCCACTGTGCCAATCCAGCGCGCGATGATTAAATTGCAAATGATAAGCTTGAAATTCGAATATGTAATTCACTGATAAATATCTGTTCATATATTCTATCATCTCACTGTGTAAGCTGCAAGTGGGGTGTGATATCACACAATACGATGTACACCTTTTTATACCCAATTTAATGGATTTGAACTGCAATTGCACGGGTCGATTCATTATACGAGTATATCTCAATAAGATTGCAGAAGAATTATGATTATGTTTCAGACCTTGCCTGTAGGATGAAACCAATAGACAGAAAAGTCCATGACGGCCAATGCAGCGCAAGTAAACCATCGAGTACATCATTTTATTATGCCCAAGCAGGGCAATCGCATCATTTGTAATCAGATTACAAAGTATGTACAAAACAGAGATGACTGAGGTGTATCCATATCTTTTTGTATTTTTCTGTGAATATGTACGCGAATCATACGTAGATGGAGCAGACACCAATTTAGGATTAATATCGTACCGAATGTACAATTTACGATAAATGTAATATATGTACCCAACCATATGACAAACGTGCACCTCGGGTTTCAAATATATATAACTAAATGTCTGATTATCAATCATATTTCCGCAGTTTATTCCGGGGGATGTGTATTTTATAGACAAGCACATAAGTGCAGTTAAATTTGTAAACTCGTATCTTACACTAATTAATACTCGTATTTGAGACCATTTAAACAACACTATTTGTTTTCTCCGACCTATGCTTGGTACACTGATATCAATGTTTTTCTCGTAGTTATTTGTGTAGGTATGTCGGTTCCCGCGTATTGTGTCCGAGCGATAGTATTCTTTACATAGATTCTTTACCTGAGGGGCAATAAAAAATAGGCCAACACAATGACGAAATGTGCATCTCGTTAGTTTGCGATAAACCTGATTGGGAACGGACGTGAATATATTTGCGTGTTTTACTTTATAAACTCTCAGTAATTGTGCATTGTCTAAAGTTGTATTGCGTATCAATAACTGACTAGATATGTTCACGCCAAATACTTCAGCCAGACCGCGTATTTCCAATCGCCGGCCAGGTGGATTTACGTATTCATTACCCGTGTTACTTGTAAGTGTATAATATGAGTGTGTATTGGGTTTCGTGTTATAGTGGAATAATAGTAGTGATCGTTTGTGTGTATAAGTTATCAAGAGTGGATTGGTCCTGATGGTTTTGGACCGGCTTGTTTCACAGCCCGTAAAAACAGGCAATTTACCTATGATGCGACACAGGTATGTTATGTTTATTTGCTGTGATTTAAAGTTATTCACGTTACAATGTAGAATAATAAAATTAATAGCATAACGTGTGCATGTCAAGTTCACGCTAGCTACTTTGCTCGTGTAAGTTTTTATACGATACAATGTGATAATAACTGTTTGGTCGCTGTCATGCTCCACTTCAGCAATATCTGAACAATCCAATTTACAAAGTGCATAACCCCAAAACAATAGTAGACAATTACAATAAATCATGCACACGCTCCAATCAGCACGATAGGGTGTTTGTAAGCTGACAATAATTATCGATGAGATTGAAATTACAAAAATAGTTCTATAAAAGGTAAACATTAAAGTAGAAGGAGTCAGTCAAGTGGTTTTCTTTAGGTTTTCCAATTGGGCCTCAGTTTTGACAAGAATGTGTGGCATTCCTTCGCACTTCCGCAAGTAGATCAGCCCGTTTGTCGTCCAGCAGTACGCGAATTTTTCATTTTTTGCTAGTTTACGTGCTAAGTAGTATAGGTATCTCGCTTTAGGAGTAAGATATTCAGACAAAAACAGTGTCGACGAGGCTCCATCCAGCCCTAGATGTTGTGTGCATAGATTGGACGAATTATTTTTTAAATTAAATGTTCTGACTTTGCTTAGTACTGATCCCTTAATCAACGTGGTGGAGAATTCAGCCACTATAGTTGAGGCAGCACTATTATGTTTATTTGGAATACGGTACACATCACGGAGGTCATTGGGCGAGTATTCAATTCGTAGTGTAGTAAGCAAATTCTCCAACATGGAAAACAGATCATCCTTTCTTTCACCGTGCTTTTTTGGAACGCCTCGTATTTCGATACAAGTTTTTCTCGCAAGTCTATCAATGTCATCAATTTTATCTTCCAGTACAGTAATGTGTCTTGCAATTTCTTTTCTGTCTTCATCCATTGAACTAATTTTATTCTGCATATCTGTTAGCTGATCCGACATGAAGCTCATCGATTTTTCCAAATCTACAATAGCCGATGTATGTCCTTTAACTTCTTTTAGTTGTTTTTCTATAGAAATCATTCTCTCATTTTGTTTTTCAGAGAATGTTTTAAACATAGAAGTGAGCATATCACGGATTTCAATTTTAAACATTTCGAGTTCATTGTTTCCAGATCGAACCTTTTTGCTCACAGAATCATCCGAATCGTCGAAATCCGTTCTATTCGTTTTTCTTGTAACCCTAGCTTTAGAACCTGATCCAGGTCCCATCATATTAGACATGGAAGGGTCTGAGTTGTTTCTGCGTCTCAGATTATTGTCAGTAGCTGTTGTGGAGCGCAGGTAATTTTCCATAATTCCTTTTTTTATTTATTTATGCGGGAAGGGTAGGCCTATTTCAAGTCGCTTAGTAGGATCACGGAACTGTTTATACGTGCGCTCGTGATTTAAAAATGAGAATGTGTGCAACTGGCCTTCACATACAGGGGCTCTGTAGGGGCGTGTCTAGGTCAGTTTTCGTACCTGTGTGCGTGATTTTGGCTCAATGCTTCACCAATTACAGCTGCTTGTGTTAATGACCATAAGAAGCGGTGTCCTAATTTGCAGTTGTGGAACAGATTATGCAAGGAGGACTTACTGATAGTGTAGTGGTGGGGTGTTGTACCAGGTTGGCAGCTTCGAAAGAGATCGCATTACCACAGAAAGACACTTCCTTGCAATATATGTAGTCCTATTTTTTTGGTTTTAAATTACGTGTCTTTGTAGATAATTTATATTACTTTAAGCGACACAAACACGTCTATCTTCTGAGAAATCCAGAGGGGGAGGAGTTACTTAAAATTGAGTTTAGGGGATGATTCCCCCCTTAGATTGGTCTATCTTATTGTAAAAAGCAACAAAATAGTTGTCTGACGAACATATTTACAAATGGAGCATGAGAATTTAGGTTAAGTTAAATTATTATTTTGGAGTTGTTAAGCAAAACGGCTGACGGAAAGTGTCTGGGAGTATTGAGACCTTGGTTTTAAGGATGTTGCCTACAACATACGTGAAAATCACTTAATTATAAGAAAATACGTGAAGTAAGTAATGTTTGTATGTACCTACCTTCATTACCCCATATCTCAAAATTGGCCGTCTAACAAGTTGGCGAGTAAGCATGTGTTCTTAGTACTTACTAACTCTACTCAATCGTCCACATTTCATTCATCAGAAAATAGGTGACGTCTGGGAGCTCTGGGATCTCGGACTAACAGATATTATGTAAAAATTGAAAGCACAACTCACGACGCGGCTCCCGCGCAGTCGCCGCCCGCCCGTCACCCGCCACGTTAGCGCGCTATAACCTCACCAGCAGCGGCTGCGAAATCGAGAAAATCAGCGGTCTCGTGAGCTTTGAAATAAAACCTGCGCCCGCCGGGGTTCTGCAACCGTTCAACGAGTTCTTAGCCTCCCCGAAGGCAACCCGCTGAAAATCAATTGAAAATGAGATAGAAAAAATGTGAAAAAATTTGATGGAAATAACGCAATCAATGGTCACTGATATCTATTTAGATACGCACTGTACACGAATTTTGTAGTTACATATGCATTATTTTTTAAAATAAGGAGTGACAAGACGAGCAGGACATGTGCCTGATGGTAAGCAACATGCCTGCCACATAACAGCACAGTGACACGCAACTGTTGGAACATGAAGAGTCTAAATCATTACCTAGCACTGCACTGCGCTCGTCACTCAGATATCTTAGTTGTTACATCTCGAAATCCTGTAATTTCCTGGAAACATTGCCTTTCAAATCGGAACACAGTAATGTTTTAAGCACATTACTGCTTGGCGGTAGAATAACTGGCAAAGGTGTGGTACTTCCCCAGGCGGACTCTGCCAAGAGCCCTACCACAACTAATTATATTTAAAAAAAAATGGGCTATTCAAATATTGCTAATGTAAAAAAAGTTGTGGTGTATGATGGAAATAAGTAATTATCCGATCCCATTTATTTTCTCGGGATAAACAAGTAGCCTATGAGTGATTATCTATGTAGCAAATTTCATCCAGATTCCTTTTGTAGTTTTTACTAGAAAGAGTAACTAACTTCCATACATCATATGTACTCACGAGATCCCGTAAGTATGTGATCTACACTGGCATGTAAAGCCGTCCTATGTATAGAGTTTGCCGATTTTTATCTGAAACAGCTGTCTTTTGACACAAGTTTTTGGGTCAGACCATTTGGCACAACTCTTTCAACTTAATGCCATTTGCGTCATACGAGTTGCAACATACTATGGCCGCAGAGTCACTGATAGGAAGAACTCTGTGTAAGTAAAAAACAACGGATGAAAACATGCAAGACATTTAGCTACGCTTCAACATAAAACATACTTCACTAACGTGCTCTTTGAACAACAGGAACTCAGTTACTTAAACATTCATCACAATGTTAAAATTTCATCAAGTTAACCATTTATCACATGTCATTCAATGCGTATAGTAGGTACCTATCTACATACATATATACCTAAAATCTTACCGCTACAACATTTCTTCAAAATTACAGATTAACTTGAAAAAAGCGACATTGATATTCAATTTAAAACATTCAGTTAAAACAACTAATACGCATTACTATACACAAAACTCTTCGAAGACACAAAATAGACTAAATGAGTACTTAATTGTAGAAAAAGTATTTACCTATCTGTTCATCGTAGATTTTAAATGGAAATGTTATCTAGCACTAAGTAATAAATAAGGTTTCGTTTATGTATTATGGTTTTCTAACGGCACAAAATAAAATATTTTTTGCGTCAACTAAGAAGAATATTTCCATCTTAGACACTATTTTGTAATTAAAATTTTTAAAATAATTGTTTATCTTAAAAATATTTATCATCTGATATTTATGAATAGGTGAAACGCTTTGTTATAAATATTTTTGATACTTTAAAGTTGTCCACATGTTTTTTTTTTTACTGTAAATGCTCATGATCGTAATTGATCGTGGTCTCGGAGCGGTTGAACGCGTCTCCCACGAAGACGTTGTAAAAGTAGATCGCTAAACACATAACGCATCCGGCCAGAACAGCAAAAAAGGCGACTCCAGCGAAGAACCCTACCAGGTCCCTCTCTTGGTGAGCGCGCTGCCGTGAAGGTGCGGATCAGAAAACCCGTGGGGCCGACTGGTTATTGGTCGGAACCACGAACACATTCCCCTCGTCTCCAGATGTAAGCGGACGAGGGCTTGGTCTTGGTTGTTGTGCGGTTGTGGTTGGTCTTATATGTAGTTCTATATGCTTATCCACGTTTCTGACATTATATCTGACTTGATTTAAATCGTCTGATACAGTAGCGGTATCTCGATTCGAATTGCTTACTGTAGTGCGCGGCATTTCCGGAGAACGAGGCCTAGACGACATAGCTTGATTTGTCGGGACTATTTCCAGATATCTTTGTACGTTTGCACCCCCGCTACGGTTTTTATTAGCAATCTTTTTTTTTGCCTCGGAACGTCTATCTTTTCTTTCGTTTTCATATTTTATTGTTGTTTGTCCCTCCATGTATGGCACTTCGGCATGCTTTGCGGCTGGCAAATGCTTTTTTGGCA
Source organism: Ectropis crepuscularia (assembly GCA_963693475.1). NCBI lineage: Eukaryota > Metazoa > Arthropoda > Insecta > Lepidoptera > Geometridae > Ectropis > Ectropis crepuscularia. The sequence goes on from OY856338.1 coordinate 36,046,812, forward strand.
TGTCAGCCATACCGAAGTGGTAGAACTGCAAGCTGTAACAAAAGAAAATCTATTCAAAAACAGTGTAATAAAAAAAAAAGATCTTGCGTCTCAGCAAACCGTAATATGGCCAGGCGCCAAACAGAGTTAAGTGTGCGTAATATGAGGACGGAACTTGGTGTACGGTTTTGGACTCAAAAAAAGCATGCAGATTATAGTTCTGGATGTTGCCAGGAGGTGTATTGGTCCTTTTCTTTTTTAAAAGGGGTGGCCCTTAATAGTCTAAGAGCTACTGAACTCTCGGAGTAACGGCCGTCCTGTAAGGTTATAAATTTGAACACTTATGATTAATAGCATGCTAAGAGCAATAGTCATGACCTGACAGGCGTCAGACATGCACATCATCAGCACTTTTATTTTTGAAATTGTAAAATAAATAGAAAAAAAAAAATGAAATTGTAAAATAAATAGAAAAAAAACTGATCCCGAGTTTGCCCGAAAATGTCTTATTATTCCTAGCCTACTATCCTTCCGAGCGTGACGCTAGACTTCAATTCACAGCCCACGAAAAATCAGCCTGAGGCGCGCCAAACAAAGTGTTCACTTCAAAAATATTTGAGGATGATGCTGGTAGTTTTGACTTTACAATAATGCATTGCGAATTATAATGAGACTGCCTAAGTTCTGTAGTGCATCAACTATGTTTACTAAGAGAAGACTGCCTGGTTTCGCGGCACTGATGCGACAAAAATCGGCTAACACACGGGAGAGATTTACCGGACCTCTAACTCTGTGCTCGGCGCTCTTATGGAAGTGCATGGACCTATCCTGGCAAAATGGAATGAACTGCATGCAAAACACTGGTTGACGTAGGTAATTTATTTTTTGTGTACCTATCGTGTTTCTATTAGCATTGATTAATTTGATTGGTATAATTGTATATGGAATATTAATTCTGGAATATTATTATTAGTAGCTGTTACCCGCGACTTCGTCCGCGCGAAATAAATAATAAGGTAACTCGGCAGTACCTATCTGTATACCAAGACACATTTACGATTACTAAAAACACCTTATAATAAAACAATTTTATAAAATGTCATCAAACTCAGTTCAGTTGTTTAGGTGTAAAAGCGTAAGAGACATTCGTCCCTCATTTCAACTCCAATTTCATCCCCACACATAATCCAGTAACTTTGTCGCCTGCAAGTATGGAATAGGATGCGTTAAATCCGGTAGATCTGATTTTTCGCAGACTTCTTTATGATGTTGGCTAATGATTATCCCAAGTTTGTGACCTCGAAAGAAGTAGCAAGTAGGCGGGGCAATCGTAGTACTAAGTAAGCGCAATCTCCGCATACTTAGAGAGTACGCCCACTTCCGAATACTTAGTCGTGCTCTGCCACTACTGCAGTACTCCTGAATCCGCGATTTTGAATAAAAAGTAAGCAGTCATGCCGTATTGTGCAGTTATTGAGTGTAAAAACGATAGCCGTGCTAAAACTTTATCCAAAGGAGGCATATCGTACCATCGGTAAGTCTTATTTTATGTATTTTTGATTTTATTGTGAAAATAAATTAATATTAGCTTAAAGAGAGAAATGATTTAAAGGAAGTCAACTTTAAAGTCATTGTAATAAGGTCAATTTTCATTCAAGCTATATATGATATTTTCGATCATTCTATGCATGCGAGTAGCGCTACTCAGTAGCGCTACTCAATTAGAGATGGTACACAAGCTGTTGAAATTGCTAATATCGATATTTCTAACTTGTACAGTTTTGTGAAATAAATATATTATCTTTTGTTACATGGTATTTGAATAATTTAATTACATTTTATCATTTCAGTTTTCCTAAAAGTCCCGTTGTTAAGGAGAAATGGATAGAAGCTACAGGAAGGCAAAATTGGTTTCCTTCCAAAACAAGCACGATTTGCTCTGAGCACTTTTTAGACAGCGGTTTTATAATAAAAAAAAAAGAAATAGGTACTGCCCTGTTGCCCTGTTTTTGTTGTTGATTTTTATGTATAAACTTTTATTAGTTCGAGTATTGTTTTTACTGAAACCCTGTTCCTTTTCTATATCCCTTTTGTTTATTTTAGTCTCGTCAAGTTTCTATTCATGGTTATAAAAACATCTTGAATTTTTACTGACAACAACTTAAATGACAAGGTCGTCCCTCAAAGAAAATAACTATTTCCTTACATTGTGAGTTCGATTCCCACCCAGTGCAAATATATGTGTGATGGATTCAAATATTTTGACTGTATCTGAGTGTTTCTATGTGTAATAAGTAAGTATTTATAACAGCTATCTGGCCGCCATATTACAAGCTTAACTTAGTTTAGCGTCAGATGGTGTTGTGTGTAAATGTTTCACCTATATTTATTTATCTCTACCTCACTCAAGAAAAATATCATTCGACTAAAATACAAATTTTAGTGCTACTTGCCAAGACTAGAAGAATTTCATCATTACTTTATTTACTTAAGATATTTATTTAGTTTCCTCCGAGTATTTTTGTAGTTTCTTCCTAGTAATTACGTTCTTTTACAAAACTCTGTTACGCTTCACTCTAAAGTTAATAAAATTAAGATGGTACATGAACAAATTTATTCATAATAAATATTATGATTACATTATACGATAGGTACGTAAACTGAATAACGTAATATCGATAATTTAATGAAAATGCTTAAGCATTGTCTTATTACTATTAGCACGACCGGCTTATATTTACGAATCCCTTATTTTAAAGAACGTAGCGTTCATAGTTGCATAAATTACATAAAGTGCCATCTAGTATGAAGTAGCAGAACTAGTGAGCACTAGATGTCACTAATCTTACAATTAGTGACATCTAGTGCGCACTAGTGAAAACAACTTACATTTTTGAAAGATGATAATAGTTACCACCTTATTTTATTCTACTAAGGTTGAGTTTAGAAAGTTCGTAGCACTGATGTATGCGATACGCCCTAAAAGTCCTGATAATGGTACATAATAAGCGACTTAGTCACATTCAGGATACGGTACTTTTTCCTGTAATTAGATAAAATTGAGTTATCCAAGAAAGTCGTAACAACATTTTGAATAGTTGACAATAACAGATTTATTGCGTTAAGCAATAGGGTTCATTTTTAGGTACGTAACTAAATGCAATACATCATTTTAGGTTCGTCACTATGGGACAAATCACTAGCATTGTTTTAATGTGTTTAAAACATATCAAAACCACGTTTGTGTGCAAACGTGATACGGTGGTTTTCCTAGTGAGATTCAGCTTCGAGCCTTCTACTTGATTTCTGTTCTGTGCTCGTTCTGTTCTGTGACCTCGAGCGACGAACGCAACTTTGTCAAAAATCGAAAAGATCGTTTAATTTACAAATTTTGGCTATTATAACCCCAAACGACTAGTTTTTGAAAAAACTTTTTTATGGCGTTTATAAAGTAGACTAGGTAAATTTGGTACAATATGATACTAGAATTGTCTCTGTACACCCAATAGTTTCTGAGAATAAGTCTTTCAAAGTTTATAATTTTTTCGAACTTCGCAATTTTTTACAATATTTTAACTCCTACTTGACCACTTTATGGCACAGTTACTGCGGTTTTTAACCCCCGACCAAAAAAAGACGTGTTATAAGTTTGACGTCGAAGTCTGTCTGTCTATCAGACAGACACACATACAGGTCTGTCTCCTTGTGTATCTGTGTGTGTATCTGTCTATGGCACCGTAGAGCTCAAAGGGATGGGCCGATAGCGATGCGGTTTTTTTTATTTGAAGATAAATTTTTGTGTTGACGTTTTGAGCTATTTTTGGTTAATATCGATTCAAGATGGCCGTCTCCACCAAATGGTGGACCAGATATTTCATCACAATCTACCTCAATGTGGGTATCAAATGAAAGGGCATGACTAGTAGACTACTATGCACCATGACAAATTTCAAATCCATGATGGCTGCAACCACAAAATGACGAAATACGTTTCTTTTTTCACAACTACCTCGATATGGTATAAATATATTTTTTCATAGTGTATAGTAGTCTACTAGTCAAGCTCTTTCATTTGATACCCATATTAAGGAATTAGTGAAAAAAAATGTTTGTCTGTAAAGTCGTTTTACTGACGATAGAACGTGACAACGTCTTAAGAAAATACTGATGGAATGGTAGCATTTTTCAAAAGAAAATTTTAATTTCATTTGTTTAATAGATTTGTATGTAAAAAGTAATCAGTAGAATTTAGTCATTTTCAATCAAAACAATGCAAAAAACAATGCAAAATAGCTTTTAGATGCCGGGTATCGAACCCGGGGCATTTCACATGCAAAGCGAACGCTCTACCACTGAGCTACATCCCCGCTTGAACTACTGGTCGAAATAATTTATACAACTGTAACAAACATGCGGCGAGGTAATGACCGACGGTAACGACCGACGGTAACGTTACATGACGTCATGTTTTGTGGGCGTGCAGCCGACTTCATCGAATTATAAGACGTTATCACGTCAAAAAAAAATTATGTTACTCGCCATTTTGTGATTTGAAATTTGTTATACTGTATAGGTAGTACTCTACTAGTCAAGCCCTTTCATTTGATACCCATATTGAGGTAGATTGTGCTGAAATATTTGGTCCACCATTTGGTGGAGGCGCCCGTCTTTAATCGATATTAACCAAAAATAGCTCAAAACATTAACACAAAAATGTATCTTCAAACAAAAAAAACTGCATCGAAATCGGCCTATCCGTTTGAGCTCTACGGTGCCATAGACAGACACACACAGGCAGATACACATAGAGACAGACATGTATGTGTGTCTATCTGATAGACAGACAGACTTCGACGTCAAACTTATAAGACCTCTTTTTTGGTCGGGGATTAAAAACCGCAGTAACTGTGCCATGAAGGGGTCTATATGGGGTGGCATAACATTTTTTGTCCTATTTTAGGTAGGCATAACGTTTTTAGGACTAATAATAATTTACCATAACAACTAAACGCATAACTGTCTTCGCATAATGTTAACTAGCATAACCATATATAACATAACGATAACTTAGCATAATGTTTAAACGCATAGCCATATATAGCATACAGATAACTTAGTATAATGTTTCGACGCATAACTATAAATAGCATAATGGTTAAAGGCACACATTGAGCAAAGCATAACAATACTTAAACATACTGATCAACGGCATAAACTTTAAACGCCTAACTAAAAAACAAGTGTAAAGAGCGGACATAAATAAAATACGTGGGTGTGTGAAATGCGGGTGGGTACTTCGACAACAATATTTATTATTCGTAATGTAGGTATCTACTAATTTAATGGAATATCTATGCAGGACTATGCAGTAGTATAACAATTTTTGTACCAATTTATGTAGACATAACGTTTTTAGGACTTAAAAACCTACATACACCTAAGACATATGGTGCACTTTTTGACTCCGGGTGGGCTCCCGCCAGAAGCTCTTCGGTCAGCCCTGAGTGTTGCTTCTCCATACTCGGCCTGCACTCCACTACGGAGGTCGCCGGTTCGCTTCGCTCGCCACCTCCCCCCTTCGCTACGCTTGGCCTCGCATGGATCGCTCCACTCAGGACCTCCCTTGAGCTTCTGGCTCCCGCATTTTTTTAAATACACTCTAGGGGTAGTAGCGACAAGACTAGGTGGAGCCGGGGTGCTCCGAGTCGGATCTGGACCCTATATAACCTGGTTATATATTACGTGGCACAACAAATAATTAAAAAATGCCTAAATGCGTCTGAGCAACAGTCGAATTGAATGTAGCACAATATATTTTTATGATTAAAACACATAACGCCAAAAAACGATTATGCAAAAGTTACATTATGACACTATATGTTATGCTACATTCATTATGACAAAGTAAATTAGGAAAAAAAAATTATGCGATTTAAACGGCACCTTAAAAAAAATAGAACAAATAAAAAAATGCTTAAAAACTATTATGCGTCTCATCAATAGTCGAATAAAATGTAGTACAATAGATTGTTATGCTTAAAACACATGACGCCAAAAAATGATTATGCGAAAGTTGCATTATGACACTATACATTATGCTACATTCATTATGACAAAGTAAATTAGGAACAAAAAGTTATGCGTTCTAATAGGCTCCCCCATGAAGTGGTCAAGTAGGAGTTAGTTATTGCAAAAAAGAATGGTTGTCTGTAAAGTCGGGTTACTGACGTCAGTTGAACGTGACAACTTCAACTAGGCCTTAGAGCGAGGTAACGCCGGCAGCGAGGTAACGGCGTTAACGGCACATGACGTCATGTTTTGCGGGCGTGCAGCCGGCTTCATCGAATTATTAGACGTTGTCACGTCAAAAATTGCGAAGTTCGAAAAAAAAAACTTTGAAAGACTTATTCTCAGAAACTATTGGGTGTACAGAGACAATTCTAGTATCATAATTATTGTAGCATATTTAGTCTACTTTATACACGCCATAAGAAAGTTTTTACAAAAACTAGTCGTGTAGGGTTATAATCGCCAAAATTTGAATAATAAATTAAAATCGTAAGGTTAAATCAAAATTCTAGAAAAACTTTTGGTTAAAAGCCTGTCCGTGGAAACTGCGATGTTTTATGTATACGGAATTCAAATAAAGCCAGAGAAAGTTTATTTGCTAATGGTACGGAATCCTTCGTTCGGGAGTCCCACTCGCACTTGACCACTTTTATTTTTTATTTTTGTGTAAAAATCTTAATGCGGATCACACAATACATCTAATTACCAAGTTTCAACAGTGTAGTTCTCATAGTTTCGGCAAAAAGTGGCTGTGACATACGGACAACATGACGAATCTATAAGGGTTCCGTTTTTACGTTTTACGGAACCCAAAAAATGGTGGTCATAGGAACTGCCGATAGAAGAGAAAACTTACAACTCAGATTTTGATAGCTTACCTACTTTGGAAAATATGCGGGTGTAAACGGAGGGCGTGGCCATGCGCATGGCCATCTAGAAATGCGTCAACATTTGGCCAATAGTCATGGTCCTGAGTATACACGAAGATTTTTGGTAATTCCCGAGCGTGACGCTAGAATTTAACTCACAGCCCAGGAAAAATCTGTCTGTGACGCGCAAAAAACTTTTCACTTCAAAAACATTTGGGGTGGCCCACGATCACCATCATCGCTATTTTTAGTTCTAGCACCACCTAAACAAAGTAATAGGACAGACCTTGTATGTATGTGGGTTTGCGAATATGTATGGTGGTTGTGCAACTTCGCAGCCTGAAATATGGCCCGTATGATAGACATACAGATTAACTCGTTATTGCACTTAATTTAAAAAATAAACAAAAGTATGCATCGTCGTACTGACAGAATCGAGTCTACCTTTAATGGGGAATCTGGACCCTTGTAGTCAAAGGGTTGCAAATGCAAGTTATGCTTATAACTTTCTTGCAAATTGCGAATAAATATTTCAGAGACGTTGCTATCATGAAATTGTTAGGCGTTATAGTTTTTAAAGCGTAGGAAGGTACATAATATTACATAGGGTAGGTACTAAAGTACTAATACTACTAAGGTGTAAGGAGTGATTCAACAAACCACCTGAATCAAAAACTATGAAATAGGATGTACGTGTATGCTGGTAAAATAGAATTTTCATTTTAAAGTACAGTGTTAACTCTATACTTAGGTATAGGTAAAAAACAGAAAGACAAATAAAAGCTTACAAAAAAAATGTTATTTGAACGCTTTTGCGTATAGTCTGTTATTTTCGTCGTACGTCTTTTGTTGCAAGGTTGCAACAGTTAGGGGATGATTGGCCCCTTAGATTGGTATGTCTTAATGGAAAAAAGCTTTAAAATAGTTGCATGACAAACATGTTTACAAATGGAGTATGAGAATTTAAAAGTCAAAGTTTCAAAGTGAAGTTAAGTTATTATTTTGCAGTTGTTACGCAAAACGGCCGACGGAAAGTGTCTGGGAGTACTGGGACCTTGTTTTTAAGGATATTGCCTACAACATACGTGAAAATCACTTATTAAAAAATACGTGAAGTAAGTAATGTTTGTATGTACTTTCATTACCCCATATCTCAAAATTGTCCGTCTAAGCAAGTTAGCGATTAAGCATGTGTTCTTAGTACTTACTAACTCTACTCAATCGTCCACATTTCATTCATCAGAGAATAGGTGACGTCTGGCAGCTTGCTGCTCTGGGATCTTACTCTACTAGTTATTTTGGCGCTTTAGGGACTTTGTCGTTAAATCGAGTGATGTTACATGGAGTTTATACTGTATGTCTGCCTTCGTTCTACTTATTAAGGTGTTGTGCATAATTCTACCATCGAATACCTAGGTATACCTACCTACTAATACTTTCATTTTTTCACAGTAGGTACCTACCTAAGTAGGTATAGTTACCTACCTAGTAAGTAATCTTAGGCCGGCCACACACGGGCGGCTTGAAGAAATCAGCATCGACTCCTTCAAGCTGCGACTGCATGGTGAACTACAGGCTTCTATGTACGTTCCTACATACAAGCAGTTGCAACTACTTCGGGCGCTAAGCAGCACGGCGAAATTTCATGCGGTCGGACTGCAAGAGTGTTCCGTGCACAGGTTAAAGAAACAACTTTTTATTTCTGTAATCTGTGGGTCCGTGTACCTATGTTGATCACTAGGTAACTACTCGAGCTGCCCGTGTATGGCCTTAGGGTTTTAGAAATTGAGTTTCAAATCATCTAAAGTCGTTGCAAGTAAATTTTGACCTTCATAGGTATATCCGAACTGAGCCTAAGCTTGTGCTTCCGTATCTAGATACGTAGAATAGCGTAGACTATTCGTAGAATAGTAGCGTCAGTGACAATAGAAAAACGTCATCCGCCCACATGCGAACATGACATGCCCGTCCTCAATGCTACCCGAGAGGTAGTTCAGAAGCAGAGACAATATGATGTTAAAGCGAGGATCTCAGTAGGTACTAATAGGTAACTGTCCTCAGAGGCTCTGATTTCACCTACGTCCATCTGCCACGACCAGTCATGTTCAAGTCACTAAGTACCTAGATTTACTGTAGCACTATTTAGGTACGCCAGTGATTCATCGTAGTCACGTTATTCCAAGATCGGCAACATTGAGGGTATTTGAGCGGATGCAGATCATCGCGACTTACAGCTTTGTCTCTCGAGCCTCATACACCTGTCGAACGACCTTCTTAGCCAGTGCAATTGTAGATATCCCGCTGCGGTAGGCTACTCAAACATTGATACTCTGTTAAATATTCCGTAAAGCGGGAGCTCAGTCCGCACATCTCCTCTAACGCAAGGATTGAACCAGGCCTAGAACTACCTACTTTTAGGTAGGTAGGTATATCTTCTGGCTTTCCAAAAGGAAAGCCTGAAAGGAAAGATGACACTGTTACCTACATATTTTAACGCAGGGGGATATTTACATTCATAACAACGCTGGTGCCTATAAGTACCTACCTCTATTTATGGTATAGGTACCTAATAGGGTGTTTCGACTCTGCCATAAACCATATATTAACACATAAATGTAGTTGTTAACATAACTATTAACGATTTTTATGGCCTTTGTTATTATTAGATATGCGAAATGTCTCTCAACTGGTGTGAAATGTTAACATCATCTATAGATACTAATATTACTAATACTATACAGCTGAAGAGGTGTTTTATTTGAACGCGCTAATTATACGCACGGAACTACTGGACCGATTTCAAAAATTCTTTCACCTTTGGCTATGTACGTGATCCCTGAGTGCTATAGGTTTTTTGTACCATGAGTAAAGTCGAGGCGGACCGGTAGTATTATAATATATTATGTACCTACATTTTAATTAATAAATCTACCTAATTTTCTTGCTGCGAGAAACATAATATCAACTTCGTGATTGTTTAGGTACTAGTTAGTGCATTGGCCAAGCATTAGTAGGTACGAGTACCTACGATGTTGAATACTTTTGCATATCGACACTAAGGGCTCCCACACATAACAGCGATGCAATGCGACGCGACGCCTTACGCCGCATCGGAGGAACTTGCGATGCGAATTCGTCCGGCAAACCGTTGGTTAGGGTAACCATACCTTCAACGGTAGTCAGCCGTGTTGGACGTATTTTTCGGAAGCGTAACACGGATTGCAAAAAGATTGTTGTAGGTAGGTACCTACCTACTGCTATTATTGTTAAGTAGATATGAAAGAAAGAAGATTTTGGCTTCATACACATATTACGATTATGAATGCTGATGGGAACTATTTTACTCGCAAGTACCTAGGTATTATGGGTTGAGAATGGAAGATATTTTTTTTATTTTAGAATGAGCATAATATCTTCATTTGAAGAGCGTCTTTCTCTTCTGTCTCAAGAGCTAACTAAAATGGTGGTGACCATAGATGAAAAGATCAACAAAGCGAGTGAGCGAGAAATCATTTTCAAGTGGAAATCGCTCGAGAGCAGAAGAGAAAGTGAATGAAGTAACGTCATTACAACATTTTAGTATACCCGAACGTAACAGTCTGATTTCGTCGCGATGAAAATCGTGTATTTTTTAATTAATCCTTGGATTGCAGACGATTTTATTAAATTATTTATATTATGGCATGTTCTGTGCGTGAATGTGATACAAGACGATATTATAATCCGAATCATTACACTAGTCACCAACACATGTAAATATGATTTTTTATCAGGTCTCCGAGCAGCCTTTGTGTGTCTTTTACATTTGACGTCTTTGGTGGTGACACCATTATGACGTAGGTACCTACCTAATGACAGGAATGCGCGATGCGAATCAACTCGGGAAGTTCTTGCGATGCATTCGTGCGGATTCGGAGATATTTACGATGCGTTGCGAATTCGTGGTTTTGTGCCCTTAGTATGATAGGTACTAAGTATGTAGGAGGTATTACGTAAATTACGGCTGGTCTAGTCGGGAGAAAGGCGGCTGCCGATCCTGAGACCCCGGGTTCAAAACCAAGCGCAGCTTCTTTTCGAAGTTATATACGTAATGCTGCTAATTTACAACGGTGAACGAGAACATTGTGAGGAAACCGAAATGTACTTAGAATCTTTCGATGTCATGTGTCATCCATAAACCCGCACTGGGCCAGCGTGGTAGATTATGACCTTGACTCTTTCCTTGCGAGAGAAGGTCCAGAGTCCCAGCTGTTGGGAACACTTAGTGGGCTGTTTATGCTTTATGAAGTATTATACTTATCTTTTTTTTAAAGCCGCGCCGGAACAAAGTTGCTTTCTTTACGCATAGTGTACGATATACAGGATCCAGCTGCGCCTTGCGCCCGCTAAACATTAGGTAGCTAAGTTGGTAAGTAGGTATACCCTTACATGGAAATAATGGCACGTGAACAAAATGGGAACTAACACCGTCGTCAAGCCAACCAGGGTTGCCGATGCCCAATTTCCCGATGCTCACGCCTTTAGGTATAACAATGTCATCCAAGTGCCATTATTTCGTGGTACCTACGCCTATAATACGTGATCTAGGCTGATCCTAAAACAAAAGGAATGTTAAAAAAAATACGGAATTACTTGTTTGTTGTTGAACGCTTGTTTACTATAAAAATATTTTATTTAAAAATATTAGTATTTTCGATGAGTAAATATACAAAAATAAAGTAATTTCGAATTTTCCCGCTAAAACACTAATGGCTGTCATGACGTTACTACCCGCAAAACATTGATCGCGATTCATAACTTACTGTTCGTCCAGTTTATGTGTTTCCTTATATTTACTTGAATGCATAGGTACAATTAAAATCGTTCGGTGACTATAATAAAAATGCAGAGAAACAGTTTAGTCAGTCTTCGACACGCGACAGCTTGTTTTGCGGTTAGTGACGTAATAAGTCATATTGGTGTTTTCAGTAACGTGACAATAGATTAAAAATATAGCATTTAAAATCATGATAAATAAATTTACACCGTCATATTAAATTTGATTTTCAATATTCCATTATTACAAACTATCATAAAATAGCACTAAACATTAATTTGTGATTAATGTTAACATCCCTATTATTGTCAGTCCAGGAAATCAATAAGTTCACGAAGGTATTGTGGAGTTGTGTTTATTACTTCAGACTACTGAATTAATAGCTCCCTTCGTAGTACCTATTTGTGAGTGATTTGGTGATTGTGATAACTGTTATATAATTTTAAATAATAACTATCTTGTTTATTTCTATAGAACTGCAGTAGGTATTTTGTAAAATAGCTAAGTCACAATTTGGTATTCTAATTTTGGTGTTCTAATATATAGAAAATGAAATGTATCAGAATGTGCTAAGATATCCGTAGAGGACGTATGTATATGAGAATACATTAGTTTTCTATATAGTTTTATATTTAGTTTTCATTATACATTAGATATTTAGTGTGCCACACAAAACAATAAAACTTACCTACATTACAAAATAGTGATGCGGAAGTGGAAAAATAATTTCGGACCTGGGTAGCGATTCTAAATGCGATTCCGAATGGTTCGGAATCGGAATGACAATCCCTGTCTCTGTCATGCTAAACAGATAAGACAAAGACCGAGAGATTAGATTTCGTGTCGGATGCAACCGAATTGATTTAGAATCGCTACCCAGATGCTTGTTCGAGATCTAATCCAATCAGCCATAAATAAAACAACATTCATTTAACATCAATTTTAATTTAAACTTAAAACTATTTTTACAACATTTACTTTTATTCTACACGCATCTAATAAACTGTAGAAAAAAATAAAGGAATAATAATAATATAATTGATATCTCTATTACTACTTAACAACACAGAAGGAGTAATCAAGATATCTGGTATATAAGGCCGCTAAACGGAACAATTAGGGAAAATACAAGCGGTTATTTATAAGTCATTGTGTTGTTGCAAGACAACACAGTTGTTGCAAGACAATATTATGAACGGTGCAAACGCAGAAAAGCAAAATACTTGATTACCGAAACCTAGACCATCCAGTCCAAAAATGAAATGTTGGAAATAAATTAAACTTTTGGTTGTAATTGTTTTTCCCTAAATATAAGTGCGATTGATTTTGGATTTATTTACAAACCTATCCATGATTTTGGAGAATATACCGTTATACTATAGAAAAGTATTTTAAATTATTAAGATTTATGACAATAACATAAATAATAAATAAATTTATTTATTTCTTTAAATAACATAGACAGAAATTCTCAGAGATATCCCCGGAACAAAATGTACTAGTAGAATTATGTAATCGATAGATTTCAGCTAAATTTCTCGTCTCTCTACCAAACAAATGGGACTTCTTATGGAGGTACTTTCTCATCTCAGCTTTTGAAGCAATCGCTAATTCGTGTTACGAGGACAATGTCCATTGCCACCGCAGCGGCTCCTAATGTCTGCCTGGACATTTTTATTACGATGCTTAATCTTCTAGAATTAAATTATATTATACTCGTATTAAAAAAATATAATATGCTGAATTTTTATGAGACTGTACCAAAAAAAAAAGACGAGATTTTGGGTATGGGTGGTTAGTCTACAACCTCGCCAAGTATCACCAAACTACTAAAAACATCATCATTAACGGACGCCCCCTTATGACAGTTCGCTTAAATTTCCTCTAACTTGGGCTAACATAGAAGGCGCAGGACTTTTGCAATTCAGTCATACAATGCACCTTAAATGTATGTTATAGAGTGACGGGAAGAGTAGAACATGTGCCTGATGGTAAGCAACACACTTGCCCAAAACAGCACAGTATCACGCAGCTATTGGAACATGAAGAATCCAAACAATTATCTATCTAGCTGAACTGCAGTCATCATTATCTCTATTCTCTGTAAACATTGTCCCTCAAACCGGAACGTAGTGATGTATACAAGTATACATATTACTTTGATTTTCCTGCTTGACTGTAAAATAACTGGCAAAGGTGTGGTAATCGCGTTGGAGGGAATCCATTTTTACACTGGAAGGTCTTCCGAGTAAGAAGCATGTTACATGTAAATTATAAGTGTTTATAGTATCATTTTATGACTAGTTGCTGGTTTCTACATACAATTAATTTATTATTACATTAAACAGGGCTTCGCGGAAACGGTACTGAAGGTGTGCGTTGCACTCATCAACTAATAATGTTTGATATGGATAGCATCAAGATACGGAGGAATCATTATACAGTAGAACCTGCTTAACACGATCACGTTTAATACGATTTTTCGCATAACACGCCAGTCTCGGCAATTTGGGACATGAATTTTCATACATTTCTTAACGCATAAAACGATTCGTCAATCTATTGAATGTCAAACCAAAATAATTGATTACTTTGTGTAACGTTACTATTACACTATGCATTGAACTTGATTTATAAACGTATAATAGAATACCTACATACTTGAAATTAAAACATAATCAACATATAATATGTAGTTCAGTTTATTTTCCCTACTATCCCGCATAATACGCTTTCTCGCTTATGGACTCCTTTTTGGTCGAATTCCTGTGAAATATTCTTATACGGGTTTACTGTAGGTGTATTCGATATTATTACCTAACCTGATTTTAGAGTACAAACCAACCAAGAGCCAAGAGCAGATTACCTCCTTTTTGGCTTGGGACAAAGAAAAGTGCCCAGCCCTGATCTTTTCGCAGCCGAACGATCGACGTTTTCAGTTTTTATTTTGCCGCTCGCAAATGCAGGATTCTGAACCACTCGATTGATATAATATATTACTTAACATTTTGTCAAAATAAATAGAAAATTCAGTCTGTGCCACAATCAGCGGGTTAACACCAGACCTCGAGACCTATAGAATCGCGGTTATATGAATTATAAACTACAAACTGCGTTATCTTTTACTGTGCATACTAATCATATTTACTATAGACGCACCTAAATAAGTCATAACAATATAAATCGATGACATTAAAAGTATACAGTATACATATGATATATTCGTACTATGTTTAAAACTGACAATTTGTTTGATCAAATAACGGGAAATAATATTTTTTATTAAAAGGAATAAATCAGATTTAAGCAATCGAGTGTGTACAGAAACGTCACATTATTCTTTCATTATATTACTTGGTCTCGTTACGTCTCTTTTTGGGAGTATACTGCAAAAAAGTGCTAAGGCGACAGAAGAGTGTTGTTTTATTTATATAATGGACTGTTTCATAACCAAAACAGTCAGAAAAAAAAACGTTCTATACGTCAATACCGTATCCTCTTATTATTGTCAGACGATTATTTCCGTATTTTATTAAAATTTGTAAGGCATCAATAACTTTGTTTGCCGTATTTATATCATGTTTAACGTTCGCCAATCAAAGGATACTATATCGTGGCCACGTTATTGGTATTTATCGTAATTTATTAATATTATTAATATTGAAAATAATGATAACAGATTAAAAAAAACATTTAAATAATTCATATTAATTGCAATTTAATATGAATGTGGCGAAAGCCCACCGGCGGCTCGCCTGTTCCTGTTGATCTAAATCTAAATTCTAATAAGATTGAGTCTATATTTGTTTAACTGTTTTTTCTTACCTATTTGGTTGCGAAGTAAGAAAGAACCTTACTTTTCAGATAACCACATAAAACTAAACTTGAATGGAAAATTAATTGTCTTGAATTGAATATTGATCTAAAATGTAAGTTAAATAGTGTTATGACTAATGTTAATGTTGTAAACATGTGTATAACATGTATTTGTTACTGTACAATTGCAATCATCGTCATTTTACAATACAACGCGTGAGATTATAATCGCTCGATAGGTTAGGTTAGTTAATAATAATATAATATCTAAGGGCTTTTACAATTTTACGATAACATGTACACATAGTCTGAAACATGTTTTGTATTGTACTGTACATTTATTGGTTAAAACTGTAAGTATAGATTTAAAATTATTTTTTTGGCTAATAATATTTTATTTATAATAATAATGATTTACTTTGCATAAACCCAGATGAAGAGTTACGTAACAATCGCAATTAATACAAGTCAAGCGGCATGGTTAATATTACACAGATAAAAAAATATAACTGGCATAACATTTTTATCATTATATTTGTATACATAATAATAGTATAGTCCAAGCGATTGAAGAAAAGTTTTCCAATTCGGTAAAATTATGAAACGCACCGTAACTTCTCTTTATCGCGCGAATTACACAAACATTTTTATTACACAGGGTAAAAATTCTAATTTCTAACACAATAAAGATTTATTTAAAAAACAATGTCATCTAAATGTTTCCTATAGTAGATTATAAGATGAAAGATTTTATATATGTGTCTTATATTTATACACAAGAAACAATGAAAAATTGTAAATAAATAAGAATTTGCCACTACGTATATTGGTGTAACCATTATTGGTGTTATCGTTTAAGTCGATAGTTGGAGGAACTGATCGAGCAATATCACCGTCTCCGTTTAGAAGACGACAGAACATTCTCTTTATATATAATTCTACTGTACGTGTGTATGTCACTGAACTCCACCTTAACGGCTGGACCGATTTGAATGATTTTTTTGTATGCGTTTGGGTGGCGCCCTGGATGGTTTAGATTCACAAATCAGCCCGGCAGATGGCGCTGCAATCGGTATCAAGATAATTCATCTTATTTGTCTTTCATTTCATACTTTTATTTATATCCTAATCGCTTGAAATATCAGGACGGCTGTCGGGTCCGTAAATTTATTACTTAAGTGTGATAAGAGAAACTTTCAAAAACGACTTCACCAAGTAGCTACTAAACACAAATAGTAAGCCATTCAAATAGGCTGAAGTTAATTATTATTTGAATTAATTCTACCGCATAGTATTTTCACAAAAAAAATATATATATATACATAATGAATAATTATAAGATAGAATTTGGTAGGTCTTCAAGACCATTAGGACTAAGTTATAGTGATGATTGAAAAAACGTTCGGACTTTCAAGTCTCTAGTTTTAATGATATTTAGTTATGTGTTAATAGAGACGAGTAAAGGTCATCAATAAACAGTAAGACAACTATATAACTGAAAACAGTTACAAGGACTTGTGAACCTTTAAATAGATTTCAATGAAACTAAATATATTCCCACTCTATAAATATTTTCTATAATTTCACATTGTATAATTATTTCTTAAAATAACTATTTAATCGTCATAAAGTACCGTATCGGCTGTCAGGAGGATTAAGCTCGACGTACAAACAATAAAGGGAACTATTATCTTTAAATTTGTAAATAATCGATATTTGTAACATATATGGCTCACAAATTTCTACGGTTATATATATTTTTTTCAATGTTTCACGTTGTAACTAAAGCCGAAATTATAAAATCATGAATAGATAGACACACATTTCTCGTTCTGATTGTGCCATGTCATTAAGACACTTCTAAATTCAGGTTCGGCATTTATACATATTTATCTCCAAAAACATCTAATATAAACAAAAAACAGCATTAATAATAACAATAATAACATCTAAGCATACATTTCACATTAGCGTTGTTTATTCTCACGATTTTTCCTACGCCGAGATCTCATTTACGATCAGCTGGTTACATTAATTCACTAAGAGCAACCCTTACTGTAAGGAACCACATGAAGCACACCAATCAATAGAGAAGTTAAATTTCAAATCTAGCCAACTCCGTGATCACTTAAAACGAATGGGTACATATCATCAAAGAAAACATCCCGAATTTTTGTAACAATGGTCATAAAACATTATTACATGTTTTGTTATTTCAAAAAAAACTTTATCAGTTATAAATTATTTAAACTATTAACTTTAATATTTTTGTCAAATTACATAGAAAACCTAAAAAAAACGGTGATGTATGGAGATGGTGACATTAAAAATTTAACATCTCATTATTTTTAATGTTTTTAATAGTTTAAAGCACATTGAAATAAGTAATGAGCGCGTCCAACCAATGCAAGAGTATAAACTTAAATTATTTTAAACAAAATGTAGTTACGTAAGAGAAAATCAATTATATTGCACGCAATCAAAAAAACAGATTCATAGGATTCGCCTAGCCCCAAGACATGTTTACATGATTAGAGTATTTCGTGTCACATCGTGGAAAATCTAAGTAAATCAATAAAAAACTAATTAAAGTTATTGATGTGTAACGTCTTTCCTCTTTCTTGGTTGCTGGATATTTTTTTGTGTAAGTGATTTCAAGAAATCGGAGAAGCGCGCGCTATTTGGTTTGACCGGTGAACGCGCGCTATAGCGCTGTGATAGGCTGTGAGATAGTGTCAAACCTTTTTGCATGACGTTGGTAGCAAGTAGTACTGTCGGCCAACATAGTGTATGCGTGTGTGTGACAGAATTTTCCGTCACACAGTAGTACAGTACAGTAGTACAGTAGTCGCATTTGATGTGTCACATCTGCATTTCTTTGTGAGTGCACATCTTTGTGTTCTTGCGTATTTCTCTTTCTAAATAGAAATACAGATGTGACACACCAAATGCGACCACAGTAAGGTTCGCTCGTTTTTAATTTTGGGTGACAACGATGTGCATCAAAGTTATTGTTACAATTATAATTTACGATACAATGTTCACAAAGCTTTGTTTATATATGATTTAGTTGTGATTTAGCGCGGTTAGGTTGTTAGTTTTGAGAGATGTCGCCGTCGTGGCTGATGGTCCACTGACGCCACGCATCCGGTCAATCGAGCTTTTGCGTCAGCGCAGTGGACATTTCGATATATTCGTTACAGTTCTTGATGACCGTTTCGGCGAGGTCTTTTATAGTCTGGTACGGCAACGGGTGCTGCAATAGCTCCTGGAGTAGTTCAATACCGCGCTCAGATGCTATAAGGCAGCAATATTTTTCAGCTGAAAAATGGTACGACGTATTGTTTGTAAAGGCGTGTGGCTATAGCGGTTAGAAATTCCGACCTGACAGTCGCAAGGTCGAGGCGCGATTGGTACCTATAACCTCAGGATTGTGAAATCAGACGTTCTAACCAGTAGCACACCACGGCTTTTGGAGTTAGGCCTATTGTCCACGCACGCGTCTTTTGTCGAATGCATGGATCCTACAAATTACTATAGGCGATTTTTGCATCTTTGCTTTGTCCACGCTGCTGCATGCAAGTGATGCAAATAGTCAGCCACGCTCAGTATTGCCGTTTTAGTGACTTTGTCACTAGACCTAGTGAGTTTTTGATGTCTTTGGTGTCATTTTTTTTAATGATTTTTTTTTCTTGCTTAATGGCGTGTACGACTTCGTCGTTATTCTGTCTAACGGGCACTCCGTTTCATGAACGTTTCGTTGACAAAAAAATCTGGTGATCTCTAGTTGTTTTTTTCATGACCACCCAAGTAACAAAATTTGGTACTATAAAAGTCCTGAGAACGATTTAGGACGTGCTAGTTAGTGTTCATGATTAGTACTATTATGGTTTTGTAAACATTTACAAAACCCCCAAAAAGGCCCTAGTTTTATCACTGATTTATTATAAGAACATTACATAACGGTTCTTGGGGTGATAAATCAGCTCGTTGAAATGTAAAAGTGTCGAGAAACGCTTTTTAGAATTTAAAAAGTGCAGTCTATTAGTATACACATATTATAAAGGGGTCGTGAGTGTTCCTCGAGAAAACAAAATATATCGCTAAGTTATGCTTTATGTCATTTACCATTTTTGCTTAGCGCAATATTATGTCATAAGGACAAACTACAAAACACTGTAACTCTGTCATAACTTGGACTTGCGAAAATAATTGTATCGACAAAATCATTATGCTGATTTCAAATTTGATAATGCGCCCTCATAATTGTATTGTTTTAATTACATTTTAATTAGTAAAATAAGGACTTGTTCCGACTGTGGCTGCTATAGTACATATTGGCTCCAGCCGTGTTGCTAATGTGCTATCAATGCAGAAAATAGCAGCCATCTTATATTTTCACGGAATTTTAACTAGCCCTTTAATTATTTATATTAGTACATTTATATATCGCTTTAGTCTCGTAGCAGTAACAAAACTCACCAATAGAGCTAGTTAGAATTTAAATTATTTAGCAACTGCACCAGGAATCGCTATGGTGCTATTTAGTACTAGACGAGTGTTCATTACTTTTACATAACTAGCCCGATAGCGATGTTAAAGGAGCTCTTATGAAGCTTACAGGTTACGTAATGGTTTCGCAAGGTACTTTTATAATGCAGATTGATCCTGTAATAGTATTTTCGATACTGCTATAATACTAGCACTGTAAAAGTTATTTTGACGTATTATTAGTGCAAAATAGATACCTACATAAACGTCAGTAAGATCAGCTTCTTTTCTTGAATTTTTAGCCGCATATACAACAATTAATACAACCGCAAGTTTGTATTTCTACTGCTATAAGATATTACGTAACTGATGCGTTAGTCACGAAAAAGTCACTCAAATCACCAGATTTTTTTGTCACTAAATCACAAATAAAGTGGCCAAGTGCGAGTTGCACTCGCCCTTGAAGGGTTCCATTGTAGCAGAGAGACGAACTTCTTAGCATTCATGGATTCACCGTGGGGGTGCACCGTTCATCGTGTGGCAGAGAGAGAAATCTCGAGTGGATCCCAAGACTTGTCACTCGGGCGTAGGTTTAAGGGGCCCCTTTGTGATATACGTCAACCTTCACTACTCGTATTTCTCTCCCTGCCCAGCCAAATCCGATATGATCCTACTAGTGCAGCTTTAGATACTCGTTCCAGTATAGAACTTACTGCACTTCTGGACAAGCCAAGCTCTTTCAGCTTTCAGCAGTAACATAATATAAAAATTCTTGTAAGTATTTAGTTTGAACTTTGATCGACGTTTTAATAACAGTGTATTATGTAGATTATAATAAAACTACTAACCAATACTACCAACTTACGGTATTCCATACCACTTTGGAAGAGTCTCTCACGCAAACTATATTCAGTTTAGAAACATATAAATATGAGAAACCTCAAAATAATTGTGCAATTTGTGTACTCCCCCCCCCCCTGTAACTTCTAAAATAAGACAAAAATATATAATAAATGTATGATGTCAACTTTCAACGAAAATTGGTTTGTATGATATCTAGTTAGTAGTTTCATTTTAATACGTCATAAATTCACTGTTGTTAAAACACTGATTAAAGTACCAACGAACTACAAGAACTTTTATATTATGTTACTTGCTGCTACGGAAGCCTTCATGGGCGAGTCCGACTCGCACTTGAAAAAAATAGAAGTAGTCACTTCTATTTTTTTTTAAAACCTATTTGTTTTATAAATAGAAGTGGTCACTTCTATTTGTGGGAAAATCTTAATGCGGTTCACAAAATACATCCACTTACGAAGTTTCAACAGTATGGTTCTTATAGTTTTAGAAAAATGTGGCTGTGAGATACGGATAGACAGACAGACATGACGAATCTATAAGAGTACCGTTTTGGCTACGGAACCCTATAAAATGACAAAACTCCCTAGATCTAGTGCCAAAGTCACAGCAACTAGTAAAATGTAGTAGTAAAATGGCAACACTGCGTGTGTCTGACGAGTCGGTCGAGTAGTGACTTTTTGCAGCACGCACCCGTACCGCATGACGAACGCATGACGTGCGGCTGTCGTGTCGTTGTCGCTTCGTGGACACAGATTTCATTATTTCTACGCAAGATGCAAGCATTTGTCTTGGATCCGACAAGTCGAAATCGTGCTTATAACGTGCTACTACGTGGACAATTGGCCTTATCTAGTATGTTAATGTTTAGAGAAGAAAAAAGCCCTCAGGCTGAGAACGACCACTTCTTAAAAGGAAAACTTCCGAAAACGTCGATTCCAAAATGGACAAATTTCGAAAAGGACAAATTCCTAAAACGACAACTTCCTAAAACGACAACATCTGAAAATGTCAAATTCCGATAAGGACAAATTTAGGTAAATCAAGACTTACTATAGTGTGTTAATTTCAGCCGTCATGTCAAATGAAAAAAACGATACATTTTTATATGTAAATGTTACCGGCTAAACCAAATTAGGACAAATTAGTTTATCCTAGCTCAAATAAGTTCGATCCTTCAGTTCAGACTAGCCTGCCACTAACAGTACAGTGACACGCAGCTATTTGAACATGCAGAGTACAAATAATTACCTAGCACCGCACTGCGCTCGTCACTCGGAGACATAAGGTACGAATTCGTATCGTATTTTGTCTCATAGCCCAGTAATTTATCTGGAAACATTGCCCTTCAAGCCGGATCATAGAAATGTTTGCACACTACTGCTTGGCGGCAGAAAAATGGCAAAGGTACTTCCCCAGGCGGAAAGAGCAAAGTCTGCAAAGATACCAAACTCCTACCCCAAGGTTTTCCCAGTATCTCTTTTTGACAATAAGACAAACTAGATTAGCCTAGCCTATATCGGTTTATCCAATTGCCTAAAACATAAAGCGATATGATCTAGGAAAAACTATTTCTGAAATCGGGTTCGGCTGGTAGGGTGGCATTTAAAACGCATACTTAACTTTTTTTTCCTAATGTACTTTGTCATAATAAAAATCATGATCATTAAAATATGAGCATAAGTTGTGTTAATGTCGAAGAAACTGAAGAATAAGATACTTACGGTATACTGTAGTTAGATTGGCTAGGGCCCAGACAGCCCAGTGCTGGCACTGAGGAGTGTGGTGCGCTTGCAACAGGTGCAGTATGGGCTCGAAGGACCTGTAGTTGATGTTGCGTTCGGCTCGCAGATCCCAGCGGTTAACCGCGGCGGCGATGCGCGCAAGAACTTCGCTTCGACGTGGGCGGTCTACAGTCCAATGCCCCTCACCATCTGAGGCCATATGCGCCAGTACTCCGGCAGCGTTGTAGCTCACCTACGAATAACGTATAGACGTTAGCTTCACAAAACTATTAGCTATATAATATGGTATACATAAAATATACTATAGTAGAACCTCTTTAAGCCGAACTCAGTTATCGAGATATATGAGGAAAACTTTCTGAACTCGAAAAAAATTTATGGTTCCTCCCTTCCTTTCAGGCCCCAAAACCGTCGTTGTTCGAAATCGGAACCCTCTGTACGACGAAATAATTAGTGAGCTTTAAGTATTTTCCAAATTAGTAAACAATGTCATGACAACAAACAGGTAATACATAGTGTTACGTTTTTTTTTTCTAAAGTATACAGTGACGAGACGAGGAGGGCATGTGCCTAAAGGTAAGCAACATGCCTACTATATAATAGCACAGCTAAACGCAGCTATTGGAACATGAAGAGACCAAATGCACTGCATTGCGCTCTTCACCCAGAGGTATAAGATGTTTTATCTCTATGCCCTGTAATTTCACATGAATCATCTTATATATAAAATTCTCGTGTCACAGTGTTTGTTTCCTTACTCCTCCGAAACGGCTTTACTGATTTTAACCAAATTTTATATGCATATTCTGTAGGTATGAGAATCGGCTACTAGCTATTTTTCATACCCCTAAGTGACAAGGGTTGTTCACTAAGGCAAAACAACGTTTGCGGGGTCAGCTAGTTCATTAATAAGAAAAAAAAACTTTTAAATAAAAATACTTTGTTATATGTTCCTTACCAAAATTAGCGTAAGTCAAAAGCGTCCATAAATCGAAACCTCTTCAACTCGTTTTTTTTTTTGCGTCTACCTCCAAGTTCGACATACAGAGGTTCTACAGTACCTATTTCGTATCTAATCTACCTAAGTCGGAGTATGGTTTCCGAATGAGTTGAGATGAAGGAGTCGATGACTTTAATTACAAAATGCCGTATTTACAAGAGCCATAATTTTAAACATTAGCGTTACAAGCGATTATTTCTTGGTCTCACCGTGTCCCACATTGATTAACCTTCCGCCCGTTGCGTGGGGTCTTTGAAAGCCTAGGTGTTACAAAAATGTAAAATTCATGTGTTTTAAATCATTCCCGCGTTTTTATACTTTAGGTACCCTCCGAAGTTAAATTATAGTCGGCGCGTATTGCAGCTGATTTCAGCTCGTGCGCCAGCGGAGCGAGATATGGATGTGTTTTTTGCGCGCGAAAGACCCCAGGCCGAAACGACACGACCCGCGTAAGTAAAACTGAATTCACATTTTTTTTGATTTCTTTTGTAACATGTGTTTTATTTATTTTCCTATTGTTTTACAACAACAATTAACAACAACGTACTTCTAAAATGTGCGAAGAACAACGACGTATATTACGTAGGTTAGAAGAAGAATGTCATGACGTTTACGGTGGCGAGGAAGAAAAATAAGATGTAACATGCCCAGATAAAAGGAGTGAGTAAAATACGGATTCGGAGCAAGAATGCGAAGATTTTGTTCTATAATATATAAGGCCTACCTGATATATAAATATATATTGGGATGTGCATATACGTATCCCAATGAAGAAGAATTGCATTCTTTGTGCGAGACAAACCGATAGAAAATTCAAATCTATCTGCCACTTTTGCAATGGTAACATATGCTCATCACATACTAAAGTGCTATGTACTGACTGTGTTGAAACAGAATATTAGTCCGAATTAGTTTGGCAAAACTTTATAGTTTTTTTTTGGTATTGCGATTAAATATTACACGCTACTATTTACTACTTTTACATATTTAAATAACGATATGTATAAATACGGCGACAATGAAACTCTCAAAGCTTTTTATAGCAATGTAAACGAGGAAGAAGTTGGCATGCAATTGAGAAACGAAACGTTTTCACCAAATCCAAATTGCTCAAAGATCAATGTCAAATTGTCAAATCAAAAAAAAGTAAACAAGCAAAATGAATGGGTTTCTTCTTGTTTTCTAAGCGGTGTAATATTTATGCATTATAACCACAACAAACTCCAGATTACCAGATCAAATAATGTTTCAATGACAGAATTGATATTGGTTCTGAGAATTATGTGATTCAGTGCTCCTTATTAGTTAAGAACTATAGTTAAGAACTATTTTATGGTAATCAGTTGGTAGTTAGACTATTATTCCGATTTATTCTGATAAGAAATATGTTTTGAAAGATAATACCATAGTTTTTTCTTTTCTGTTCTAATCCGAAAGAAAACATAATTCTAATGTATTTTGACAGTAAACATAACCTTACTTTTGGTTTAACTGTAACAAATTTTTGGTATTTAGGAAATGAAAAACACCAACAGCAGACGTTTTTAGAAGCATTAACAATCCTAATTAGACACTATTCATCTCTACGCACTTTCAGTATTAAAAAAAGTTTGACAGGTTTTTCAATATATGGGACGTGGGCATTGTCCTTTACTGTATCTGTACAAAAACTCGCTCGGATCTGACTTAGAGCAAATCTGATTGCACAAATAACATCAAGGGAATTTATTGCTACAAGCAAGTGATAACAGATCTTTAGCCGCTACAAAAAAAAACAACGCCAACTTTCAAATAGCGATATCGATTACGGTGAATATGTTTGTAATATATACACACAAATTCACCGTATTATATATCATTTGAATAATCAAAAAAATGTTCGTCTGTAAAGTCGGTTTACTGACGATATAACGTGACAACGTCTTAAGAAAATACTGATGGAATGGTAGCATTTTTCAAAAGAAAAATTTAATTTCATTTGTTTAATAGATTTGTATGTAAAAAGTAATCAGTAGAATTTAGTCATTTTCAATCAAAACAATGCAAAAAAGATTTTAGATGCCGGGGATCGAACCCGGGGCATTTCACATGCAAAGCGAACGCTCTACCACTGAGCTACATCCCCGCTTGAACTACTGGTCGAAATAATTAATACAACTGTAACAAACATGCGGCGAGGTAACGACCGGCGGTAACGGTACATGACGTCATGTTTTGTGGGCGTGCAGCCGGCTTCATCGAATTATAAGACGTTATCACGTCAAAAACTTATGGGTACGGTAGGTAGCGCGCCTGTCAGCATGTCACAAATTGAGCCAACGCAAACAATACTACTTCAACCTTCATCGGAACCTCTTGTATTTGATAAATAGATACAAACACTATTGTACCTGACCGACATTTTTAAAATCGCTTTCCACGGTGACTATTGATGGTGTTTCTTCACGAGATAATTCTAGGAAGTTCAAACAAGCCCGACCTTGCTGTAATATTTGGATGCGGCCTTGGCGCAACATTGGCACAGGCCTGGACATGCTACCCTCCAAAAGCGATAGGAGATGAAGCTGATTCACGAGACGAAGGTTGTTGGTACGAGTGAGTAGGACGAAGCTAGTTCGATCGGGACGGGCGAAGCGCCTGCACGGCGCAGCTTGCTCTCCGGTCGCCCTCCGGCCCTCCGGCAACGTCAAATACCTACATTTGCACTCAGGTACCCGTGAACCATAATCAAAATGGTAAACACACTATTCGGGACCAGCAGTTATGAGTCTGATTTGCCATGCAGAAATAATAGATATTGAATGCCTGGTTTATGATTTCAAGTTCGTAAAACGAGTACCACGTGAAACTGTTGCATATCTTGATTTTTTCCGAGAGATCAAATGGTGATGTTTTCAAAACGAGAGTGAATCAGTTCATTTAAGGTTTTACGCTGCATCGTGGACCGCATAAAAGCTTTAACAGGCTAGATCGCAGTCAACGGAAAACAACACCATGAATTAATAAAATGTGTCTTCAGCCGATGACAAGCAATGTTAAAAAAAAATGGCAGTTCTAGGAACTGCCGATAGAAGTGAAAACTTAAAGGTACAAGTTCGCGCGGAGACCGCGACCGGAGACCGCGACAGGCACTTGACACTATGGAATTGTATGGGCGCCAGTTCGCGCCGAGACCGCGACCTGTCTCGGTCTCCTGTCGCGGTCTCGGCGCGAACTGGCGCCCATACAATTCCATAGTGTCAAGTGGCTGTCGCGGTCTCCTGTCGCGGTCTCCGCGCGAACTTGTGCTTTAGGCTGGGTATTTCTGCCAAAGTAGGCTTAAATCGACCGCGAGAAAATAAACACGTGCATAGTCAACTGACATTGCTCCGTTTACCACCACAGTGCAGAAATAATGAAAGTAGGTTATTCCGAAGACATTTTTAACAAGTTTTGTTTACAACAGTGATGTACAATTGTTTTGATCTATACTATCTATATATATAAAAGCGAAAGGTCACTCATCAAGGAATCTCAGAAACTACAAATGCTAGGGATCTGAAATTTTGCATGGAAGTCCCTTTTAACTCGTAGACGCTCGCTAAGACGGGGTTTTGCGAAATTCAACCCCTAAGAGGGTGAAACAAGGGATGAACGGTTGTATGAAAATTCGTCATTTTCAAAGTTATAACATTTTGTATTTAGACACTAGACACGAAGCAATTAAACGTTTGTTCATCAAAATGTAAATTCGAGCTGTACGGGGATAAAATTGGGGTTGAAATGGGGGATGAATGTCAATATGAAGGTTCCCAACAGTTGAAGATAAAACCATGAAACTCTGAATATATACATTTGACACGAAGCGAACAAATGTTTGTTCTAGCAATTTTGTAATTTCGAACTGAATGGGGATGAAATTGGGATTGAAAATAGGGACGAATGTTTCTTTTCGCTTTCACACCTAAACAACTGAACCGATTTTGATGAAATTGTTGTATTATAAGCTGTTTTTAGTAACCGTTAATGTGTCTGGGTATACAAATAAGTACTGCCTGAGTTACCTTAGTATTTATTTCGAGCGGACGAAGTCGCGGGTAACAGCTAGTAATATTATAAAGCTGAAGAGTTTGTTTGTTTGTTTGAACGCAAGGATCTCGGGAACTACTGGTAGGTACGAATTGAAAGATTATTTTTCTGTTGGATAGTTCATTTATCGAGGAAGGCTATAGGCTATATAACATTACGCTACTATCAACAGGAACAGAGTATGAATGAAAAATGTAACAAAAACGAGGAAAAAATTTGCTTTTTGAGAGCTTTCGTTGCGTGACAGCATGACTGTGTCTATCTTTTAAAAGGTTGCGTCATTAGAATCTAAGATAACCAAATTTGTTCTCGGCGAGCGCCACCTGCAGGCGCCAATATTGTGGTGGGTGGGGTGACCATCCCTGTCAAGCCGACACTGAAATACCTCGGTGTCGTGCTTGACAGCAGATGGAACTGGGGGCCGCATCTGCGTCAACTTACCCCCAAGTTGACGCAGAGTGCGGCGGCGTTAAGCCGGCTTCTGCCCAATATGGGAGGCGGTGGAGCGCGCTGCCGCCACCTTTACATGGCGGTGGTGCGCTCCATGGCCATGTATGGTGCTCCCATTTGGGCAGGGAGGTTAGGCCGCGCTGAGGAGGCGCTCCTCCACAGTGCCCAGAGGGTGATGGCCGTGAGAGTGTGTCGGGGCTACCGCACGCTCTCACACGAGGTGGCATGCGTCCTTGCGGGATCGCTGCCCTGGTGCCTAGAGGCCGAGGTCTTATCCTCGGTCTACTGGCGCCGGGTGCGAGCCCAAGAGGACGAGCTGCGCCCTGCCCCACAGGAGGTGGTGCGGTGGCGCAGTGATGCCAGGGCCATCGCTCTGGAGAGGTGGAGGGAGCGGATTCTCTCTGGATCCACTCAGCGGGGGGCCGGCGCTCGACGGCTCCTCGAGGCGCTGCGGCCCATACTCGTTGAGTGGGTCAAGAGAGACCACGGGGTACTCACCTTCCGGACTACACAGGTGCTCTCGGGACATGGATGTTTCGGGAGATACTTGTGTAGGGTTGCCGGAAGGGAAGAGACCCCGGTGTGCCACCAGTGCGGTTGCGCGGAAGATACCGCGCAACACGCACTGGAGGCATGCCCGGGGGAGGAGGACACGCGACGTTCCCTGGTCGCGGTCCTGGGGGCAGATCTCTCATTGCCGACCATCTTGTCCAAGATGCTCGACAATGAGAGATCATGGGAAGCTTTCGTCTCCTTCTGTGAGACTATTGTCTCACGGAGGGAGACGGAGGAGCGAGAGAGGGAGCTTGACCCTCTCGCTCCTCCTTGTAGGCGGAAGCGGACACGCGGGCGAGCCACTAGGGCTCGCACCCCGTCTCCGCTCGGAGGGCCTGGGCCATCGGGCACTGCCTGATGGCCCACGCTCCTCCCGAGGTGGGGGACGCGCTGCTATAGGTTCTCCAGCGCGTCCCAGGAGCCACAATGCGGGGGTTCCGACCCCCCGCGAGGCGGGCCTGAAAGGGTGACATGGTGATGTCAGAGTTGCGCGGGCGAATGCGAAAGCGGTTCCGCAACTCTGACATTGCACCATGGTAGGGAAATCTTGTGACGGGGGTTTAGTTGGTATTGTGCCCTTCTGGCACCGAGTCCAACACGGTCCAACACTGCAACACTGCGTGCGTAAATGCATTCCCCTACAAAAAAAAAAAAAAAAAAAAAAAAAAAAAAGGTTTGAATTGGTACGACCAATTTTCGATAGATGGCGTAGCAACGCGCGGACGATTCAGCTAGTATAATACATATGAACCTAAAAACAAATAGATATTAAAATAGGCATGCAAAGCAAAATATTGTAATGTTGATATCTATATGATATTATCAGATAGGTTTTTTGTTTGAACGTGCTAATATCATGAACTACTGAACCGATTTTGCAAATTCTTTCACTGTTCGATACGTACCTAAGCTCTGAGTGCTATAAGCTATTATAGATATCTCTATCATTATTATGTACCACAGGGGCGAAGCCGGAGCCGACCGCTAGTCTAGTTAATTAGATTTTTCCGTATTTCCAGCCATTGACTGCTACCTCGTCGTAAAACCGTAGCCCTCTCGACCGCTTGTCGATCAGCAGTAAGCTTTTTTATATTGTTTAAAAACTCATCTTTCGCTATCTTTAATTCACGTGGGGATATATCTGGTGCTGAGCTCGCTGGACCATAGTGATGTTGCGTCTGATTACTTTCTTATAATTTCCGTTTTTTTACTGGATGAAGTTCAATTTACGTTTTTATGCTCTCTTTCTTTAATTTACTCGTATTTGTACCCTGCCTTTAGGGCTTTTCTTTAAAAAGCTTTTTGGATAGCTGAAAGTCCAGATTTGCTGTTAAAAGAAAGAACAGCGGCTGAGCATCTCCCTTGGTAGCCTCCTTTCAGTGCAAAAATTATTATTTTCCCACTTATACATTTGGCGATGCAAATGTTAAAGCACTCAACAGTGTTTGTGTCTACGTCTTCGACCAAACTACGTGATTTTGCAGGAACGTTAGAAACTATCGCATTTATCCTGAATATAAATGTGGTATTTTGAATCTTGTTGAGGTCCTTATTGTCATTTTTAGGGTTCCGTAAAACGTAAAAACGGAACCCTTATAGATTCGTCATGTCTGTCTGTCTGTCCGTCCGTATGTCACAGCCACTTTTTGCCGAAACTATGAGAACTACACTGTTGAAACTTGGTAAGTAGATGTATTCTGTGAACCGCATTAAGATTTTTGCAAAAGTTTTTTAAAAAAACAAAAATTAGGGGTGCCCCCCATACTGAGAACTGAAGCTCAAAAATTTTTTTTCATCAAACCTACACGTGTGGGGAGTCTATCGATAGGTCTTAAAAAATGATGTTGAGGTTTCTAATATAATTTTTGTCTACACTGAATAACTTGCGCGAGAGACGCTTCCAAAGTGGTAAAATGTGTGCCCCCCCCCCCCCCTCTAACTTCTAAAGAAAGAGAATGAAAAAATCTAAAAAAAATATATGATGTACATTACCATGAAAACTACCAACGAAAATTAGTTTGAACTCGATCTGATGAGTAGTTTTTTTTTAGTACGTCATAAAATTATTAAAACTTCGATCAAAGTTACAACGAACTACAAGAACTATGTGTACTATGTATATTATGTTACTTGCTGGAACGGAACCCTTCATGGGCGAGTCCAACTCGCACTTGGCTACTTTATTTTCTTTGTTACTGTAATAATTTTGGCACATTATATGGTCTCCAGAGGCATGTGCTACACAGTAAATAATGTCGTTGTGAAGATTTGATATTGCTATGGTGCGAGGACTTTCAGAAGTTTTGTGATGTCTTATAGAAAGAACAATTAATTTTCGCATCATCAAAATTTTTAAATTAGTGAGCATTTTACGATGAGCTAGAATATATTTTGTTTCAACGGTCAGACTACGTAATTTTTTACAAAAATTACGAATAATATGGTTTCGGCATAAAAAAATCCAGTCACATTTTCGTGTGGTCTGGCTAGGAGGATTGCAGTGTAAGTAGAAGCATTTGCATCTCCTATCATTCGCTCATAAATGATGCCGTAGGCGCGCCCAAAGAAGTTTTCATTTCAAAAATTATATACATATAGAACACCTATACTAGGCAAAAAATGTGTTACGCAATGTTATGCAAACTTTTAAATTTTGTCGAATATCTTTGTAGTATATCGTCACACAAGTTTGATACAAATACTATGACAGAAAAATGTACTATAAAACTAATATACTGATGCAATATCAGATGCACTTGTCCACCAGACAATTTTGCAAACCGAGCATGTTTAAATTGTATAAAGACCCGTTACGCCACACTCCACAGAAAGCGTTCGCAACATCGGGAAAAACCTCGACGAAATGGATCGGCTCTTAGTGCAGGGCAGTATAAATTGACAGGGTAGAGGGAAGAGACGAAACAGAGAAAAAACTAAGCATACTTACAGAAACCCACCGGAACATATCAACTCTAACCTATCAACTCGATGCGCGTCGCACTTCCCCGAATAATAAGGCGCTCTATTAATTTCAGCCTAAAGGACGACCATGCACCGCGAGAGCGCAACGTAGACTGACAGTGAGAGTTGCAATGCGGGGCTGCGGGGGCGGCGCGGCGTGCGGGGGCGTGGCGCGAGGGAGGCGCGGCGAGCGGGGGACGCAGCTGCGCCGTGACGCAATTAGCCTCGCCCGCACCCCAACCCCCGCCCCTAGTCCGGTCTTCGTACCTACTGTACACTGCGCAACACAGTATCGAGCGATCGATCAATGCGCTTTCAGACCTTGTGAATCTATATTTAAACAACGCTGGGAAAATCTGAATAGCCGTAAAATTCTGAATAATGATAAATCACTCTATTTAATATATCCTATCAACGTATCATATCCCATCTACACACAGTGTATTATTATATGTATTAATATACTGATGCAATATCAGATGCGCTAGTCGCACCAGACAATTTGGCAAACCGAGCTTGAATAATTTGTATAAAGACCCATTACGCCACACCTTATCGAAAGCGTTCGCAACATCGAGAAAAACCTCGACGAAATGGGTCGGCTCTTAGTGCAGGGCATTACAAGTTGACAGGGCAGAGGGATGAGACGAAACAGAGAAAAAACTTGGCATACTTACAAAAATACACCGGAACAGCCCTAACAACTCGATGCGCGACGAACTTAATGAAGCGCTCTATTAATATCAGCCGAAAGAGATAATTCTCGCGGTGCATGGTCGGCACCGCGAGAGCGCAACGTAGACTGACTCCATGAGAGTGAGAAATGCAATGCGGGGCTGCGGGGGCGGCGGGGCTGCGGGGGCAACGGGGCTGCGGGGGCGACGCAGCGTACGGGGGCGTGGCGCGCGGGAGGCGCGGCGAGCGAGGGACGCGGCTGCGTCGTGACGCAATAAAACCCCCTCCCTCCCCCCACCCGCCCAATTAGATGCAGCATCGACACAGGCCTGCAGTCTTAACAGTTGCTTACATTATATCAAGCATAGTTTCGCTCCGGTATAGAGTACTGTTCGCACCTTTGGGATAGATCGGCCAAGTATCAGCTGGAGGCTCTGGAATCGATCGAGACGTGCCAAAAGGCTCATAGGCAACGACACTTTTGTGCGAATAAAACTGCAGTCTTGAACATCGCCGAAAATATGCTAGCCTATCGGTTTTTTATCGGATACACTTCGGTGAGTGTGGGCCTGATTTGCACGATCTAATACTACCGTGTCCTTTTTTCAAACTCGTAGCTCAAATAAGCGACATCTTTTAGTGGTTGAAGTTCCTAAGACACGAACGAAGAGATTTGACTCTACTTTTGTGATATGAACGTCTACGCTGTAGAATACGTTGCCTGAGTGGGTTTTCCCCTATGGTTACAATCTTTGTGTCTTAAATCGAGAGTGAATCGGTTTTTTTCTAGGTAAACACGCTCCATCGTAGACCACATCGTCGCTTAACATCAGGCGAGAGAGCAGTTAAGTGTAAGCCTATAAAAGAAATGAAGATTTTTTACGAGATATTAAATGGTTTTCAAAACGAGAATAAATCGTTTCATTTAAGATTTTACCATAGAATAGATAATATAGATAGAACGGACACTCCCCATCCCCCGCCAATTTCAAGCTTCCTCCCCCTCAATAACGCGAGAAGAACTCAACGAAGGTTTGTATCGGACGATAATTTTCTATGAGAATACGACCATGATGCTGTATTATTTACCAAAATGGTACCAACATTTTCGTCTATTATACGAAAAAAGAATAAGAGATTTTTAATTTCATAAGAATTTCTACTAAGATTGAATCGTTTTTATAAACTGTGTTAAGCTGTTCTGGTTAGAAGTACGCGCCAACACTGAACTCCTGTGACGAAATTATTAAACTCGTTGTTTTTAAACTGCGGCTTTCGTTAATCGTTGTGAAATATGTCAGTGGCGCCAATAACTTATGGTAACGAGTGATGGCGCGGAGTATAGTTCGCATTTTACGAAGTCACTAGTGTTGCCAATTTAGTGGACTTTTTTACTAAGATTGCTACAGTTCAGATTTATTGGCAAGTGATTATTTCTTAGCGTTCAACCGACTCAAAAAAAAGAAAGAGGTTCTATATTAGACTATCTGTACTTTTATGTGCGTTCATGGATATGTCGGTCAATAATGAACAATGAATATAGGATTTCATCTAGTAGTATGCTTATTTAAGATTTCGCAACAACCGTTCATAAAATGAGTAAGAGGATACGAGTACATTGCCTATTGGAATGGATAATTGCAAAAAAAAAATAACGCTATTTTTAAACTAAAACTTATTCAGTAATTAACGGCTTTAACTTTGACATTGACTTATAAACTTAACCGGTTCTAGTACTACCGGTACTACTACGATTTAGATTCATTTTTAACCAACTTCAAATAAGGAGACGGATCTCAATTCGTTTATATGTTTGTTACGTGATAGCTCCATTAATTGTGAAACAAAGGACATAAGCCCAAATCAAATTGAAAAAATCCAGGTGTGGCGCAAAAATTATGTACCTCGAATTTTAAGTTATTAGTAATAATATTCTAAACTATCATCATCATCCATTTGAGTGGCTAACATGCGTTTTTTGCCTGTAGAAGCTTTGTAGAAGTTCGTGTCAAAAGCTCGTTTTATGGAACAAAATATGTTGTATAATTTGGTGTTAATGATAGAAAAATAATATACACCGGCTGAGTCATAAAGAGATATATCAAACAATGCACGAATATGCTTAGGTTCTTTTCGCGATGGTTGGCCTTGGAATTCAAATTTAACGAGTGTTAAGTAAAACAATTCATAAAATAATTCATGATAATAGGTACGCTTATTTTTGGTATTGTACTTTGGACTTTGTATTCAATTATCCGTAAGCTTACATCGCGGGTCAAATCTGGACAATCACTAGCACAAGCAAAGCACTAGCATAGGCCTGGGATGTGAGGCGTACTTGAAGAGAGGTATATGCTCAGATGTTATGAAGATGATGATGATGATTACATCGGATTGCATTTTTTTATTGAAACGAAACAGTATTGGTGAGCTTTAAAAAAAAACTTCTACAAAATTACACTGATAGAAAAACATGTTAGCCACTAATTTGGGTTATGGGAGTGGTGTAATTTTATTTCTAAAATCTAGTAATACAATTATTTTGTGCCGCGGCCAGGGTACGATTTGGGCCAGGTCCTGTGATGTGTCTTTTTTTGGTAGATCATAGTTTTGAAATATGAAAACAAAACTAAAATTTAGTTTTGTTTATTTTTGTTCAAGTTTTTTATGATTGTCGTTGAAATTTGGTCAAGTAAGTTTCTGAATTTAATTTAAAATTGAAACCGATTTTTGTTTATTCGGCGCAAATAAATTATTAAGTAATGACTTCAACCTTAAAATGTGATTTGAGTATAATAGACTCACTCACTATTCTCACAATATTTAAAGTTTTATGCGATCCTTACTATAATGCGAATAAATAAATCACTATTTATCAACATACAAAAGTAATATTTTTTTAAGCATTAGTAATAAATTAAATCCGGAACTAGCAACATTATCCGACGGCCATAGTTGATAACAATTCGTAATGTTTGTTTACAACATTTAATTTAGAGTTTTGAGTTGAAAAATCATGTGCTTTCTCTATACTGGTCGCTGACATGAGGTGTTAATAATTAATAAGTAGTTTGTGCAGTGTATGGAACTCTGATATAGTGTGTGAGAACTGTGTGAAAATGCAACTTATGGACGTAGTTTTACCATCCAATGTTCTGTGACTAGCCTATAATGAAATACACGATATTATTATGTGGAGTGATTAATTAATATATTGTCAGATTAAAGTTTTCTCTTTGGGTAAGTGTACTTAACTAAAAATCAATTCGTCCATGGTACCGATAATATTATCTCGTATTTTGTTTAAAATCTTCTCCCTTCGATTTTAAAAAGTTTTATTTGCATTGAACAATCCAACACGAATTAAGGATTAATTAAGGACTGGGTAGATTTTAGGATACCTACAGTACCCGGCGATAAGTATTGCACATCGGCCTTTGGAGGGAGACAGTCGGCTGATTTCGGCTTCGTAGAGCATTGTCTCTGTCGCACACTACCTATGTGACGTTTAGTCAGTCGTTGTTTAAGTGCGATAGAGTGCAGTCGCGTCCAGTTCAAAATATATAATTAGAGTTGTTAACACCCCCAAATTTAAATAATTTAAAGTTGTACTGTGGCATCTTTAGGAAAAAAAGGGAAACCTTTACGAGGTCAGTCACGCCAAATTATATACAATGTTTATAAATGTTTTGTAACCGAAGCTGACAGATTAAAAAAAAATGAAGATGAAAATGTAAGTTGTTATTTTAAGAAGGTTCAAGCGCAAGTTGCAAATCCCACTGGAATTTCAAGAAGAACTTTGAACAATATATTACGAAGTCAGTACTGAAACACATTCTACTGAAATTAAGTTTAGCACTCCAAAATAAGGGAGACCAAAAAAGCAATTTCGTTTGGATATGGACGATTTTGATTATGATGTTGTTCGAAGAATTGTGTATGATTTTCATTTACGATTTAATGAACTGCCAACAATAAAATCATTAAAAGCTAAATTGTCTGAAGCTATTAATTACGAGATGGGATTTCGGTTAACTAAAATGGAAGATAATCGAAAAGTTTTAAAGGAAAAGCACGATGTAAGTCTCAAACGAATGGAATATAAATCGATAAAATACACAAATTTCGCGAAACAGGAAAAAATATCGTCATGGATGAGTCTTACATACATACATCCCACACTAAAGGGAAATCTTGGAGTGATGATAAGAAAAAATGAGTAAAAAAGCCAATTTCAAAAGGTCTACGTTTTATAGTTCATGCGGGAAATAAAAAAGGCTTTGTAACCGGTGCCTTTTTAACGTATAAATCCACGGATACTACAGGTGACTACCACAATGAAATAACGAATAACGATAACTACGAGAAATGGCTGGTTAATCAATTAATCCCAAATATATCCAGTGATTCCGTTCTAGTTATCGACAACGCACCCTATCACAATAAATATGTTGAAAGACCCCCCCAACTCAAACACCATTAAACAGGAAATGATCAACTGGTTAAACAGACACGAAATTCCGGTTGATCCAAAATTAACAAAAACCCAGATTTACGCTATTATACCTATGTCAGGACAAGGAGAGGTATACAGAGTTTTCCGTGGACAAAGTACTTGCCGAACATGGGCACACTGTGTTTCATCCGGATTTTAATCCAATTGAAAATATATGATCTAAACTAAAAGGCTATGGAGCCTCTAGAAATGTGGGTATGAATTTAACTACAGTAAAAACGTTATTGACTGAAAAAGTAAACATGATCGGGGCTGAAGAGTGGAAAAAGCTTTGCGATCACACGATCAATGTGAGAATGAATATATAAGCATTCTACACGGTTTAGACAATTACACTGATAAACTAGTGATAAATACGGCTGATAGTGACAGTGATATTGACCTCTTTGAGAGCACAAATAGTGAAATGGAAGTAATTGAGAATTATAATTATTATTATTTTTATAACAATGTCTCACTTTAACAATAGGTACAATGGTGTTTATTATGTATACTACAGCTGTCATTTTCCAAAGTAATTAAATACGTAAACATAATGTGAACTTTTTTATTTTATTTAACCCGAACCTAAAGCCATCACTTATAGAAAAATTTGTATTTTATACAAATAATAATTAAAAGAAACAAATTAAAATTGTTTTAACAGCTCCTAATAGATGCCGGACTATTTGTATTTCGTGCGACAGAGATGACGCTCTATTAATCCGAAGTTGGCCGATTGTCTCTTTCCAGGTGTCGATGTGCAATATTTATAGCCGGGTACTGTACTTTACACTGACAGGTTAACTCACGGGGCAAAGCTACTTAATAAAACAATTCAGCAACCCTAAAACAAACCCACACATTGATACATGTGTACGAATAATATTTGCGTAGTTGTGTGGTAATAGGTTACCGGACAGAGCCGTTTGTATGGAGTTTTGGTCGAGTGTCCGGGGTGTGGTTTTACGCTGCATCGTAGACCGCATCAAAGCTTCAATAGGCGAGATCGTAGTCAACGGTAAACAATACAATGAATTAATAAAAAGTGTATTCGCCGTTGACGAGAAATTATTAAATCAATAGATATACATTTAGAACGCCTATACTAGGCAAAAGTGTTACGCAATGTTATGCAAAGTTTTAAATTTTGTAGAATATCTTTATCGATATAGCAAAATCCAAGCGCAACTGCGTCATTGCAGAGCAGAGGCGGCGCGGCAGCGTAGTCATGCGATACAATCATAGAATGCAATCTCCCGTGCCCTCGACAGAGGAATACAGTGTCTTTAGCGACGAAGGCAATCTCCATATCACCAGAGTAAAAAGAAACGCTCATAAGAAGCGAGAAACAGATAAGGAACCCTGAGGGACTACGTCGCTGATGGGGTGAGGAAACGACACAACATTCCCGACACGATAGCGAAATCTTCGACCGGTGAGATATTTCTGCACTAGTCGCACAACAGTCGACAATCTGGCAAACCGAGTATGTATAATTAGGCGCAGCGAGCGGGGGACGCGGCTGCGTCGTGACGCAATAAGCCCCCCCTCCCTACACCCGCCCAATTAGATGCAGCCTTGGCACAGCATCGACACAGGCCTTGACATGCAACACTCCAAAGGGAAAAAGAATGTAACTGATTTACGGAACAAAGGTACGAGTAGGTAAAGGGCGCGGCGCCTGCGCGGTGCAGCTTGCTCCCGGTTGTCCTCGGGCATCATCAAGTACATATTGCACATGTAAACACACTACTCGGGACCAGCAGTAACCGAATTCAATAGTTGAGTTTACAACTTCGGCAAGTCATGTTTTAAGTATCTTTACATATTCTACATATCTAATATGATAAATGTTATGATGGCCTTTTTAATATTTTAATAAACAAATGTAGAGGAAATTAATGTTAATAAGTAACTTGAACAATACCTTCCTTACATTTACTTTACCAGCAGAAATTTATCACTTCATGACGCACAGCCTACATTTATTCAACAATATTTTGTTTTTTGACTCTGCTATGCCATGCAGACGTAAAAGATATGGAATGTCTGATTTTTGTTTCCAGATTCGTTAAACAAGTACCATGTAGGTAAATCTGTTGCATGAATTGATTTTTTCCCGAGAGATTCATTGGTGATGTATTCAAAACAAGAGTGAATCGGTTAATTTTAGGTCTTTACACTGCGCCGTCGACAGAATTGATGCTTGATTAGGCGAGATGGTAAGCAATCAAAGTCAGGGGAAGATATTACAATAATTGAAAAATAAAAAACCGTTTTCAGCCGATGACGACAAATTATTGAAAAATAGTAATAGAAACGCCTTTACTACGCGAAAGTATTGCTCAATATATTGGAAAAAAAAAAATTTGTCGAATATGTTGCAGTACAAGTTTCCGCTCAGTACAAATCATATGAGATTTATCCCACCGGAACTGACCTATCAACTCGATGCGCGTCGCACTTCCCCGAATAATAAGGCGCTCTATTAATTTCAGCCTAAAGGACGACCATGCACCGCGAGAGCGCAACGTAGACTGACAGTGAGAGTTGCAATGCGGGGCTGCGGGGGCGGCGCGGCGTGCGGGGGCGTGGCGCGAGGGAGGCGCGGCGAGCGGGGGACGCAGCTGCGCCGTGACGCAATTAGCCTCGCCCGCACCCCAACCCCCGCCCCTAGTCCGGTCTTCGTACCTACTGTACACTGCGCAACACAGTATCGAGCGATCGATCAATGCGCTTTCAGACCTTGTGAATCTATATTTAAACAACGCTGGGAAAATCTGAATAGCCGTAAAATTCTGAATAATGATAAATCACTCTATTTAATATATCCTATAAACGTATCATGTCCCATCTACACACAGTGTATTATCATAATAAATATAAATTTTCTGTATAATATACTGATGCAATATCAGATGCGCTAGTCGCACCAGACAATTTGGCAAACCGAGCATGAATAATTTGTATAAAGACCAATTACGCCACACCTTATCGAAAGCGTTCGCAACATCGAGAAAAACCTCGACGAAATGGGTCGGCTCTTAGTGCAGGGCATTACAAGTTGACAGGGCAAAGGGATGAGACGAAACAGAGAAAAAACTAGGCATACTTACAAAAATACACCAGAACAGCCCTAACAACTCGATGCGCGACGCAGTTCCCCGAATAATGATGCGCTCTATTGTTTTCAGTCGAAAGGACGACCATGCACCGCGAGAGCGCAACGTAGACTGACTACATGAGAGTGAGAAAGGCAATGCGGGGCTGCGGGGGCGGCGCGGCGCACGTGGGGGGCAGCGCGGCGCACGTGGGGGGCAGCGCGGCGCACGTGGGGGGCAGCGCGGCGCACGTGGGGCGTGGCGCGAGGGAGGCGCGGCGAGCGGGGAACGCGGCTGCGTCGTGACGCAATAAACCCCCGAGGTTTGTGGTACGAATGAGTAGGACGGGGTTAGTTCTAAGGGGGTTCGGGGATAAATGTTATAATGGCCTTTTTAACGTTTAAATGAACAAATGTAGAGAAAATGAATGTTAATAAGTAACTTGAACAATATCTTAATTACTTTTACTTTACCAGCAGAAATTTATCACCTCATGACGGACCTACATTTATTCAACAATATTAATATGTTTTTTGAGTCTGCTATACCATGCAGACATAAAAGATATGAAATGGTTTTTGATTCCAGGTTCGTTAAACGAGTACCATGTAAATCTGTTGCATGAGTTGATACTTATAGGTACTTCAAGTCTGAACAGTTGCTGACATTATATCAAGCACAGTTTCGCTCCTGTATGGAGCACTGTTCGCACCTTTGGGATGGATCGGCCAATTATCAGCTGGAATAGATCGAGAGACGTGCCAAAAAGCTCATAGGCAACGACACCCTTGTGCGAAAAAGACTCCAGAGTCTTGAACATCGCCGAAAATATGCTAGCCTATCGGTTTTTTATCGGATACACTTTGGAGAGTGTGCGACTGCATTGCATGATGTAATACCACCGTGTCCTTTTTTCAAACTCGTAGCTCGAAATAGCGACATCGTTTCGTGGTTAAAGTTCCGAAGACACGAACGAAGATATTTGACTCTACTTTTGTGATAAACCTCGCTCGCACCCCAACCCCCGCCCCTAGCCCGGTCTTTGTACCTACTAACTGTGCAATGCGCAATACAGTTTCGAGGGATCGCTCAATGAGCGTTCAGACCTTGTAAATCTATATTTAAACAACGCTGGGAAATTCTGAATAGCTGTAAAATTCATAAATATGATAAATCACTCTATTTAATATAATATCCTATAAACGTATCATGTCCCATCTACACACAGTGTATTATCATAATAAATTTAAATGTTCTGTACATATGTTAGCCATCTAACTCCTCTTAAATAGCGGAATCGATTACGGTGAATTCGTGTGTATATATTACAAACGGTTACCTAAATTATTCAAAAAACTAATGGGTACGGTAGGTGGCGCGCCTGTCGGCACAAGTTTCGTTAAACGAGTACCATGTGAAAATATTGCAAATGTTGATTTTTCCCGAAATATTAAATGGTGATGTTTTCAAAACGAGAGTGAATCGGTTCATTTAAGGTTTCACGCTGCATCGTGGACCGCATCAAACCTTTAACCTTTAAGTACCGACGTGCCATTTTAGTTACATTAGTACCGACGTGACGTTGTATACATAAAATAAAACACAGAAGATATAACATTTATTGTTAATTAAAAATATACATTTGAGGTTTGAAAAAATCAGTCCGATCTTAATTATTATTTTTTATTAACTAATTAAATATTTTAAATCAAAACATTTTTCTTCTTAAAGATTAATAACTAAAAAGAAACAATTAAAATATTAATAAGATAAAACGTACAGAGTGTTTTTTATAAATGCAAGGCAATAAATCACAGGTATCATGCAAGTGCCACATTTGTTCAGATGCCGAATCATGGTCACTCTCTAAGACAAGTGGCTGTCCGTTTTACACCTGAATACTCGGCTTATCCATTTCTATAACTAGCTGAAAATAAAAAATAAAACAGTTATCTCTAAAAAAAGACGTATCCAAAAAAGTTACATAAGTACAGACGAGTGGTCTGTCAGACCACTCGCAATTTTATAAAAATTATAACTCACCGAAATTCCACGCGCCGACACAGCCACTCTCCTTGAACGTTGCCAGACGACACCCCGAGGGGTACATGGAAGCGCGGGGGGATACGAACTAATGAAACTAGTGCATGCGACCTCTTCAATTGTCTGTCAGACCACGCGTCGGTACTTAAAGGTTAATAGGCGAGATCGCAGTCAACGGTAAGCAATCCAATTAATTAATAAAATGTGTCTTCAGCCGATGACGATAAATGGTTAAAAAAAAAGATATATAGAACGCCAGGCAAAAGTGCTACGAAATATTATGCAAGCTTTTAAATTTTGTCGAATATTTTTGTAGTATATCGTCACACACGTCTGATGGGGTGAGGAGACGACAGCATTCTCGACACGATAGCGAAATCTTCGACCGGTGAGATACATATTTCTGCACTAGTTGCACAACAGTCGGCAATCTGGCAAACCGAGCATGTATAATTTGTATAAAGACCCCTTACGCCACACCTTATCGAAAGCGTTCGCAACATCGAGAAAAACTTCGACGAAATGGGTCGGCTCTTAGTGCAAGGCAGTACAAGTTGACAGGGCAGAGGGATGAGACGAAACAGAGAAAAAACTTGGCATACTTACAAAAATACACCGGAACAGCCCTAACAACTCGATGCGCGAAGAACTTAATGAAGTGCTCTATTAATACCAGTCGAAAGACGACCATGCACCGCGAGAGCGCTACGTAGACTGACTCCATGAGAGGGAGAAATGCAATGCGGGGCTGCGGGGGCGGCGGGGCTGCGGGGGCGGCGCAGCGTGCGGGGGCGTGGCGCGCGAGAGGCGCGGCGAGCGGGGGACGCGGCTGCGTCGTGACGCAATAAACCCCAAAGCTTCCCCCCACCCGCCCAATTAGATGCAGCCTTGGCACAGCATCGACACAGGCCTTGACATGCAACACTCCAAAAGCAAAAAGAATGTAACTGATTTACGGAACAAAGGCACGAGTAGGTAAAGGGCGCGGCGCCTGCGCGGTGCAGCTTGCTCCCGGTTGTCCTTGGGCATCATCAAGTACTATATTGCACATGTAAACACACTACTCGGGACCAGCAGTAACCGAATTCAATAGTTGAGTTTACAACTTCGGGAAGTCATGTTTAAGTATCTTTACATATTCTACATATCTAATTTGATAAATGTTATGATGGCCTTTTTAATATTTTAATAAACAAATGTAGAGGAAATTAATGTTAATAAGTAACTTGAACAATACCTTCCTTAGATTTACTTTACCAGCAGAAATGTATCACTTCATGACGCACAGCCTACATTTATTCAACAATATTTTGTTTTTTGACTCTGCTATACCATGCAGGCATAAAAGATATGGAATGTCTGATTTTTGATTCCAGATTCGTTAAACGAGTACCATGTAGGTAAATCTGTTGCATGAATTGATTTTTTCCCGAGAGATTCATTGGTGATGTATTCAAAACGAGAGTGAATCGGTTAATTTTAGGTCTTTACACTGCGCCGTCGACAGAATCGATGCTTGATGAGGCGAGATGGTAAGCAATCAAAGTCAGGGGAAGATATTACAATAATTGAAAAATAAAAAACCGTTTTCAGCCGATGACGACAAATGATTGAAAAATAGATATATTAGGTTATGTACAACGCCATACTACGCGAAAGTATTGCTCAATACATTGGAAAAAAATATTTTTTGTCGAATATGTTTGCAGTATATCGTCACACAAGTTTCCGCTCGGTACAAATCATATGAGATTTATATAAATACTAGTAAAGTAAAATAAACTACAAAACTGAATTACTGATATTGCAAATATCGAGCGAAAGGTACGTATTTGCAATACGGGGAGGAAGCTGCGAGGCGCGCGGGAGACGCGGCTGCGTCGTGACGTAATAACCCTTCCTCCCACCTCCCCGATCTCCGTTCCTACTGTTAAGTCCTAGGCAATCATACAGTATCGACCAACGTCGCTTCCTGGCCTACATTTATATATAAACAACGCTGGAAAATTCTGGAAGAGCTGTAAAATTCTGAATTCTGATTTTATAATAATTTTACGACTCATATTTGGAGCAGGAATTATTCAACATCATCTCCATCCTGCAGACATCCACAACAGCCGGTCTTGTGCCGCCTCCAGCCACCGACTTCCCGCGACCGAGTCAATATCATCGGTCCATCGTGTTCTGAGCCGTTCTCCACTGCGTCTAACGGTTCGTGGTCGCCATTTGAGAACCTTTCCTTCCCAGCGGGTATCGGTTCTGCGAGCTATATAACCTGTCCATTGCCACTTCAAATTGCTAATTTTAAGAGCTATATCGGTGACCGTTTCGGATTCGTTGCGGATCGTTTCGGATGTTATCATGCAGTGCGACTCCGAGCATAGCTCTCTCCATTCCCCGTAGCGCAACTTTCAGCTTGTATATTATGCTAATAGTTAGCGACTAGCGACCACGTCTCAGTGCTATATGTCATCACTATCAACGCATACTGATTGTAAACTTTCCGTCTTGAAGCTTTGGGGTATTTTTGACGAGAAGATGTGACTGATGAAATTTTCCGTACGATCCGATCCGATTTGGATTTGTCGCCTGACCTCTTTGTCGAAGTTTGAGTCTGTCTAATTGGATCATTTGACCTAGATAAACATAATCATCGACAACTTCGATACTATCGTTTCCAACATGGACCGGTATGGGTGCAACATGGGCATTTGACATGATTTTTGTCGTACCGATGTTCATTTTTAACCCTACCTGTTGGGAGACGGTATTGAGGTGTCTTAGCATTGAGCCAAGGTCGTCCAGCGATTCAGCCATAATGTCAGCAGCAATAATGAGGAGCAAGAATAATATATTAGTAATATATACCCTTCTTTTTTTAAATAAGACAAGGTGTCAAAGTAACTCTATCGGGCCCTGACGGGACCCGATGTGAAGCTGCTCGCCTCGATGAACTGGCTGCGCTTCGGGG
Source organism: Ectropis crepuscularia (assembly GCA_963693475.1). NCBI lineage: Eukaryota > Metazoa > Arthropoda > Insecta > Lepidoptera > Geometridae > Ectropis > Ectropis crepuscularia. Next base: position 36,091,777 of record OY856338.1, read on the forward strand.
ACCTCTTCGGATAAACTGAGGATTTTGTTTGTGCAATTGCAGATAGTTATCAAGACGCATACCGGAAATACATAATGAAGGACGGTACGGTCGACATTTGTCTGGCATGTCGCCGTCCAGGCGAATCACTTCGTCATGTTATTTCCGGTTGTTCGCATCTTGCTAACGGCGAGTACTTGCACAGACATAACCTAGTAACCAGGATCATCCACCAGCAACTTGCTCTTCGATACTCCCTTGTAGAATCCGAGGTCCCGTACTATAAGTACGCACCTCTGCCAGTTCTCTAAAATGGTCGTGCGTTGCTCTACTGGGACCGATCTATCATCACGGACACGACTATTGTCGCCAATAAGCCTGATATCGTGCCGTAACGAGTACCTCGTGAAAGCCGAGAAGGACAAGCTTAGCAAGTTCCTTGACTTGGCTCATGAGGTAACCGCCATGTGGAATGACGATGGGATGATTCGACGATAATAGTCCCGATAATTGTGTCGGCAAACGGCCTTATAGCGAAAAGTCTCGACCAACATCTCAAGAGACTTTCGCTAGACGGTTGGATTAAGGGTCAGATGCAGAAGGCGGTCCTCCGCAACACAGCGCACATCGTCAGTATATTCTTCACTTTGCAGCCTTAATCACTGCTAGCTTGGGCCTTGACCCGCTGCTGGCGGCACAATAAAAACCTAAATATATATATATATTTAGGTTTTTATTGTGGTTTTGTATTGTTTTTTTATATATTTATTAATATTGTAAAAACCTTAAAAAAATGTTATTAAATTAATTACAGTGGCGTATTTCTACGGATTACAATCCGTAAAAAAGCAACCCGTAAAAAAAATAGAAATTGATGATCAGAGGGTCTAGATAAAAAATAGCGGCCATTTTACACATTTAAAAATGTATCACTTTTCTACATTTTCAAGTGTATGCCTACTATGACGCAACCACCGTGAAATGGATAATATTTTTTTTTTTCCTTGAACAATAAAATTAATTACAACTTGATGTTGTTTCGGGGGTCTACTCTATTTACCTAATATGGTCTTGCCTACATTGTTGCTAAAATCATAACCGTTTTAGTCAAGCGATCGAAAGACGTTATGTCGAAATACCACATAATTAGGTATTTTTCATTATTGAGTGATGACCACGAACAGGACACCCTGATACTAGATAGCGTCACGATATACGGAAAACGGCATGCAGGCGTACGCATGCGGCTTTGGCGTAGCATTCCTACATGCCTTGAAATGCAACTCCAAGCTCAAAGAGCGATAGAGATGGAGCTAATTCACGGGACAAAGGATGTTAGTACGAGTGAGGATGGGGCTTGTTCGATCGTGCCGGGCGGCGCCTGCGCGGTAGGGCCTGTGCCCCGGAAACTTTAACGAAGCGCTCCGATGACGCACTTGCCTTAGTGCAGTGCTAGGTGAAAATTTTGACTCTTCATGTTCCAACAGCTGCGTGATACTATGCTGTTATTTGGCAGACATGTTGCTTACGATCAGGGACACGTCCTGGTCGTCTCGTCACTCTATAGGTATAATACAAAAAAAGAGACAAGCGGGGGGGGAGGAGAGAGGCCCTAGCGGGGGGGGGGGGGCTAACATGGGCGTTAATACGAAAACTCATTGTTGGTCACAGTTCTAACCTAACTTAACCGATTCCTTTCGATTTCACCTAAACTTCGTTCGGCACATTAAAAAATTTCAAATGGGTATGTAGATTTCTCTTGCGATTTGGTGCTGGCACTTCACCGGCCACTGCCGCGGCACGCTCGCTTTGGCCGGCCTATATTCCACAAATCCCCTTAGGATTTTCTCCTGCCAGGGGGCTTGTGGAATTTTTGTCCATAATTCGGTGATTCCCCTATTTAGATTGCCCTGTGATATTTCGGAGAATGACTTTGTTCGTTAACTGTGGCCACACTAGGCTAGCATTATATTAGAGGTTAGAAAAAAGAAAGTATTGCAAAGGATAGCAGCGACATATGCACAATAGTACGGTGACTGAGCTGATATCAATGATGGTTGTACAGTTTCAGTTAGTGTGAATCTTAACGTTTTTTTACCCGACTGAAAGAAGGGTTATGTTTTTCGCGCGTATCTTGTATGTTTGTAAATTTCTTTATTCCCACGTATCTTCCAAACGGCTGGACGGATTTTGACGATTCAGATATCGTTACATTTGTCTCAATCACCCAAGTGTCCTTAGATAGGTATTAAATAAATAAAAATCAATATAGCCGATTTTTGAGGCAAAATTGTGAGTAGTTGAAAAAAAATGTTATCTAGCATATCGAGTAGGGTATCAAAATACAGAGAAGTTAAAGAGCATTACAAATATGTAAATATGTTGTGTAGTTAAATTCCATTTGGAATAATTTCAAGCATTTTAATTCAATCAACAGTGTTGTTTTTTAGTCGGGTTTTACCTATAATTTTTTTAATTATTCTTGTTAGATCATACAGACATAATATTTTTTTGTCAAACTTAGTATCCTAATTTTTTCGAAATATACCACTTTATTGTGGTCACGTGATCTAGAGACGCTTCTTGGCGTAGCTATCTGGAATAAGCGCGCTGCGCGAGAGCTATTGTCAAATTTTTATGAAAAACGTGATAATTATGTATTGCTTATTTAATAAAATTGTGCCCAAAAACACGACGGAAGTTGGAGCATGCGTACAGAATAATTTTAATTATTAAAATGACTATTATTTAATTCCGAATGCCCTTGGATTGTATATGGCACAGTAAAACTTATAACCTAATCTACCGAAGGATTATAATCTAACGCGTTAGATTATAATCTGACGGTGTTCACAATTTTACGTTGACATGTACAATTTAAATTAGAGTGATCGTTGTTAGCGTTACACATTTTCACACAATCGTGAATCAAAATTCAAGAAAACATTTTTTTAATGACAAAAAATTTTTGAGAAGCGTATTATCCGAAGAATTCACGGTAACTCACTACACTAATGTTATACATTTCGGGATAATAAACGTGGCTATATGATAAAGACGTCATCGCTATTTCGAAGCAGTTCCATGCATCATGTTCACGTGTAAATATCATATTGTCTCGGTTTATAAGCATTAATTAATACTGAGTTTTTTTTTACAACAAACTTCTTTTTTGTGTCATGCGATACCTAACTGGAAGTCAATTTCACATTTCCTTACTTTAACATCTATCCTAATATTATATAATGTAAGACTAGCTCGTTTTTTATTTCCGTAATATCTAATTAACGCACAATGGCCCAATAAAGAGGCTAGGTGCGGAAAAGGCCCTGCCAAACTAACTAACCTACTAGCCGGTCAAAACTGGGCACGCTAAGTAAATAGACCTGTCTTCTGCATAGCAAAACCAAGTCCGCTACTTAGCAGGCGTACCTACTCACTAATAGGGAATAGGGCCTCAGCGTTGTACCATACGCGATCTCTATAGTCCTTTGCCTCGATATTACCTCGATGCCATCGCTTGAAGAGTCAAGCAGATCGTTGAAGACCGTCAAGAAGAGTTCGTTCATTAGCTCAGGCCGCAGCTCGGCAACCTCCGCAACGTTTCCCAGTAGACCCATCATGTTTCGCAGCAACTCGTCCTTGTTCGGGAAACTCTGTAAACATTTACACTCAACACTTTACTTGCGTCATCTATACGTATCATATTTGTTTACTTTGAGTCTGTGTGTACTGTGTTCTATAGGTAGGTACTATATTGTGTGGTGTGTGAAAGGTGTGAATAACAGTGAACTTTTGTTACAAAAAACTATGTAGGTATATAGATATATCTGTACTTTTGATATTTCGTACCCAATTTTGTTCATTTTGTGTATTGAGAGCAAAGGGTTTATAGAACATAATTTTTCACTACACCTAAGAAGTAAATAATAGTTTAATCCATTCTTTTTGTTGGTGACAAAACTCAAGCTTGATATGATAGAATATTCGATAAGCAAAATTTCTAAATATAGTCATGTATTTGTATTTCTTTTGGCGCGTTATGGAAACATGATAAGAGTAGATCAATGTTTACGATGCGCGCACACCGTCACGGGAAATCGACACCCCGAAGTTAACTAGTCAACATTTTGTTTAGTAAACGTTGTTAGTAGAGATTTACTACGATAACATGGCCCGTCCCTCCAAATTACTGTTTTAATGTGTGTGGTCACATCCTTACGAAAGAGTTTGTATGTAGTTGTAATTATTCGTATGTAGTTGTAATGCTAGCTCGACTAGATGTTTGACGGGAGTAGCAGTACGCACACATGCGTTGTAAATACTTTCAAACGTTTTGAATTCTGGAGGGGCGGGTCATGTTATCGTAGAAAATCTCTAACTTTAGGTTAATACTTCCCGCGTTGAAAATATTATCTATTCTATGGCTGAAGTTAAAGGTCTGCCTGCGCCGCTTTGTACGACTCGGCTACCACCGACAAATAAAACACACTTAAATATGGGCTTCATGCCATGTAAATCTATATGTTAACCGGCATGACAAAAAGCCTATATTTGAGTGTATTTTATTTGTCGAGTGGGAGCAGAGAAGACTTCTTAGCGCGATGAATAAAGAGAAGAAGTGTTATCTTCTTGCGTGCGGTCGTGCGGACATAAGTATAACCACACTGTTTTCACCTTCCGTTCTATCAAAGAAAGGAACATTTAAAAATGGAGCGTGTAATATTTACCCTGTTTTAAGCTGAAGACTGAAAACAATCCCAATTTGTCTTTGTTTAGTACTAATATTGTATAGACTTTATCGCGATTGTTACTTATATAATAATGGCCACTAATTGAACCTTGTTGATGTAGCCAATGCAACCACTGGATCTTTCCGTCTTTGTTAGTAATTTTATTCCTAACACATACTTAATTGCTTAAGTATGTGTTAGCAATAACATTTGCTCGGGTCAACTAAGTATATAAACTGTGTCAAAAATATGGATATAAATCTGGATTTTTGAAAACATATAGGACACACATTCTGGTCACATCTTCTTAATTGTTTTATGAAACAAAAGAAAAAATACGCGTACAAAATTGTAAAATAATCTCACTGACAAATTACTTTTCTTTAGTCATCTCGCTTGTTGGCATGGTTTAGTGGAGTGTTATTGTGTTATAAGTAAAACCGACGTACCTTGAGGCATCCGAGGAAAAACTCCATGCCTCTGTTCTCGAGGAACCGCTGACAGTTCTGCGGCGTCTCATCGGTCACGTTCCACATGGTGGACCAGGCTACTTCCAGCACGTCATCACAAATGCCGCGTTCCAGCCGGTCCGATATTAAATTTAGCATTTTCTACAACAGAACCGTCATCGACGTCACAATACGGAACGCGACAACACCAGTATTTAAACTTGTATTCATGATTACCGTATCGAACGCCGCGCTAGAAACATTCATCCGCGTCTTGTACGCAGACGTGATCATGAAGTATGAACTCAGGTGTGTAATTGCATTTATCAAGAAAAATGTTTAAAAGACTGTTTCTTATAGTTCCCTCGCGCTAGATACTATTTAGGTTAATGGAGTATCAATTACAGTTCTAATTTTGGTGGGTTTTGATTTTTTTTATGGTACCAGTACCATACCAGTACCATAACAGTACCAGTACCTTTTTGTTGTTTAAGACGATGTTGGCGTGAATCTGCTCTGGCATCCATGTCATAGTCACATATGTGACACAATATGGTTGATTTTATTTTATAATTAAGCCACATACATAAACCTAGTCTAGTCAACAAGTTCTAAAGCGTGTTAACTAGAAATAAAGCTCCTAGAAACATGTGCCTCATTCGATTCGGAATGACGTCTAGAAAAATGTTTTTAGGGTTTATTGGCATACACAAATTTGCAATAGGTATATATTAACAAAATAAGATTACAAAAAGAAGATATTAAGTTATTCCTTAATAATTTCATAACTAATGATACTTAAGAAATTTTGAAAGAAGATCCTGAAAAAGGAGGAAATTTCCAATGTAAAGTCTTAACTCACGGAACTCTGTCTTTATTATTTATACACTTTTTTTAACGCTGAAAGCAGAGCTCCGCGAATTCGCTACGGCATAGACGCGGCGTCTAAAAAGCCGCGGCATGTCATCTAAAATATTATTTAAGCTAAGACGGCGCACATAGGAGTATTTTTTACATGAAAACCCGGTCAAAATTATTTAAAGGTTCAAAATAAATAAAAAAAACGTTTTTCATTGTTGATCGTGTCTATAGATTAAAAATGCAATGTTCATTTTTACGAGGAAATATAATTTATTTATTGTCAAGAAATTAATTACCATGTGAATTAAGATAAGTACCTACCTGTATACAGTATAATTTACAATTTCAATATTATATTATAAACACGCATAATTGAACAAAAAAAAACATTAATTTTTATCAGAAGCTTCTCATCTTCGATTTAATTCTCCTGTGTATTTTCATGGTCTTTTTTCTTTCCTTGATGATGATTTTCTTGTTTGATGGCAAAGGCACAAGTTGCGATACAACTTCAAAATAAATCTCAAAATAATTTAAATTATTAATGTTTCACTTGTAACCCCTACCATGTTTAACGCATCGAAAAAAAAAAATGGCGCCCACAGGCGCACGATGTTTCTTTTTTATTTATTTAAGAATAATCTTAATAACAATTTCATGAAAAAACAAAGCCTTGACAAGTAAACAAAATCACTTTTTTAAAATGTTACATACAAATTTATAAACATTTTATGGCTTTTGTTATTTCTTTAACGACTTATTTAAACCGAAAATTAAAAAAAATACTGCAATAAAATCTTCTTACCTTCGACTTCCAAATGTATAATTGTTTTTTTCAACACTCTTCCACACAATATCCTAATCTTAATAGTATTGAGTAGTTATATTAAGCGCCGAGAACTAGGACGCGCGATTCAGACAAAGACTGGCTTTCAGCTGATCGTAGGGAAAGGGGGTAACTGCTGAGTGCCATTAAATTTTTGACAGCCGTTTGATACCAGTTCATCAAACGGACTTCAAAAATAAGATACTTCAAACGGTATACAAATAAAGTAGTAATATTTTCGACTTATGACCGGATTTTTCACGCAAACACTTATGTGCGACGCGTCTATGCCGTGGCGACCTCGCAGAGTTCATTTTCAGTTCGCTTGGAGAGATTTGGATTTGGATTTTGGATTCAGCGTTAAAAAAAGTGTATAAATAATAAAGATACGAGTTCTGTAAGTGAGGATTTTATATTAGAAATTATCTTCTCTTTCAGGATCTTCTTTTTAATATCTATATAATATACCTATTATATAATCTACTAGGTATCTTATTTTATCTAATAAACCCTTAAAACATTTTTCTAGACATCATTCCGAATCGAATGAGGTGTCGCTCATTTTTCTAGGAGCTTTATTTCTATTTAGCACGTTTTTGAACTTGTTGACTAGAATAACACTGCGATATAACTCTGTGTCCCGGTGTTTTGTCGACAGTACAGATTGTTACCTATAGAACATTAAGTATGAAATTTACCTCTACTAGATTCGCCCCGATTGGGCCGTCACTGTAGAATTGCGCCGCCCAAATTTTATTCACAATTACATATAATTACTCCAAATGCATAATTGCTTCAACGACTAAGGTAGAAAGGTAAACCCTAATCACCTTCTAGACACGAACTCTCAATGTCTATGTTGTGTATTGTGTATGTTTTGACAGACCTGCTATTGTGCAGAAGCGCTACAAATTCTTGGGTGAAGACTTATCAGAATTTGGTTATGACCCGAACAGCTCTGAAACTAAGGGCAAGTGGAAATTCACAGTCGCCAAAATCTAACGAAATCATCACATGGTTTATTGCTTTTCTAGTGGAACGTTAGGAAAGCGAGCGCTTATGTAGGAAGTATAAGATATCAGTCTAACACCAAATAAGAGCAAATTAAATTTATAAAATCGAACTTCTATCCTGAGTCCATATTCTCACACCAATAATAAAACAGTGCCATTAGTATGGATCAAATACCAACACTAATATTTTACTTATTATATTGATTAACGTATTCACATATACTAAAATCATTAGATTAACTAACAATACTACAAATATTTATAACAATGTATTAGAAATAGAAAACAGTACATTAAATAATTAAACAAAGAGTACCCATACAATGCGCAATAGCGTAAGTTAAAGAATATAAAGTTTGTATAATATTCGCTCAAAGGTCTGGCTAAGAGTTGCAAGAGTTTGCGAGTTTTCGCCGCTGTTGCACAGTCAAAGCAAAATAACGTTGCCCTGGCGAAGACGATGGCATAACGAGATACAATTTAAAGACTTAGGGCTGCCATCCGTTCGGCTATCCGTACATATTACTTGTTTATCGTCCCAGCGGGTTTTTCAATGTCCATAAAATCCAGACAAATCGACACATACAAGATCTTCTTCGATGCGAATAGCTCAAGTTTATAGAGAGAGAAACTCTCTAAAAAAAGAGATATGTGAGACTGCCAGAATGGCAACTTAATCCCTAAAAAGGCGCCTTAACGGGGTTCCCGGTAGTGGTAAAACAACATGAGTAGTCAGCAGGCCCTCCGTTAGCTGTTTCGTCGCCCACGTGCAATATCGATTAAGTATTCCGCAGTACGATTTCAGTAGTCACCATTCAACCTTCGGGCTCTGTCACCAGGTCATCACCATTAAGAGGAGATGATTTTATCGCCCCAATGGTCGATTTTTTAGTCGTCGGAGTTGTGAGGAGTCTAAAGGGGAAGAAGTCACCTGGCCACGATGGAATACCCAATGCTGCTACCAGAGCGATCCCCATAAAGAGTTTGGTTGTGTAACCCGGCTATCCAATGGAATTCTCCGAACGGAACACTTTTTCTCAATATGGAACACTGGCAAGGTAAATAGTACAACCAACACCTGGCAAAGATAGGCGATAGTAGGCCAGTAGCTATCTCGTGACACTCCTGCCCGACCTCGCTAAGTTGTTGGAGCGGCGCCTACTGCTGACGAGCAATTCGAAATTCGCAGACAGTACTCCACAACGCTATAGTTAGTTACACCACTAGAATAATGAAGCTAATTTGGTAATGGAGGGCGTGGCACGAAGCCGAACGAAGTCTCATCTTTAAACTGATGCAAACGATTATACCACCATCAGAGCCATAATCAGACTGAATGATAGTCTCGTTCTTTGCTGATCGCCGGTTTTTTTAAATCTCCTGAAAGCATCAGTGCCGGATACAGACCGATTACAGTGGGAGTACTACAAGGGATCTGCGCATCACCGCCTTTCAATCTCATCAATCCCCCTTGATAGAAGAACAGTCCTGCCTCTCTATGCCGATAACAGCGCGTACAAAACATCTTCACGCATTCCACGGATTGCAGCGAACAGAGCACAGAAGCTTCTCAATTTATACTATGAATTGAGAGGCTGGTTATGAATCCTGGCTATGAAATTCATAGCCAGGGTGACTCGACAGATGACGCAGCGCTGTTAAAATGTAGGAAAGACGGCTGCATTGCTAACAGGCCCTAAATTTAATACATAAATACCACTATCACTACAACTGCGAGAACAAGAGAAATTGTACGATGCTGTGAACATCCGTACGATCTATATTTCGACCCTCGGGGGTCGAGTTCAGCAAAAACGAGATCTTGAGCCTTATTTGACTAGGTCGGGATGTGTTTGGTTAGTTCGATGATGTCTTCAGAGATTGAAAAATGCCACTATACCTGAAGACCAAGCTTTTCAATCAATGTATCTTGCTTATAATTACTTATGTTACTGAAACACGGGCGTTGACCAAAGAAACTGTGCACAGAATGAGTCTCACAAAGGGCGATGGCGATAACTATTTTCTCCTCTCCACTCAGCTATTTCCCGCTTATTACCCTTTCGCAGTGGAGCAGCAGCCCACCTGGCTTAGGCATCAGTTTGAGAAACCCGAGTGCGTAATACGGAAATTTGGCGAAGGATGAAAGTCACTAAGGTTGGTAACCGTATTATGAGACTCAAATGACAATGGGCAGAACACGTGACTAGACGTGGTGACGGTAGGTGGAATGTATATCTGACAGAGTGTGATCACTGATAAACATTGCATTGGCAGACCACCAGCAGAGGATTACGTCGATGAGATCGGCTCAGGCTAGAGGTCAATGGCGTAGGAGTGAGGAGGCCTATACCCAGCAGTGGGTCGATACAGGCTGAAAATGATGATGATTACATCCGTACGCGTCTTATCTATAGTGAACCGGCGTGGTACGATTCCTGTACGATCGGTCAGAAAAATAAATTATTTCAAGTTGAGCAAAACATCACCCTGAGGATGATGACCTCTGGAGCCGGCCGGTACGTATGAAATGACGTGATCACCCGAGATTTGCAATTCGGAACGCTCGAGGAGTGGTAGTTCGTCTGGCGCGCAGTATGTATTAACCTTTAAACGCGTATTAGCATTTTTCATCGGCGTAATATAACCGGCAAAAGTTGAGCTTCTTACCCAGCTTCAGGTGGAACCAGAATAGGGCCCTGTCAGTATAACTTTGAGATTCATACATTTTCTGCAAAGCTTTAGTAGGTACGGCGGCAAAACGGGGCGGCAAAACCAGGAAGTTTTCTCAAGAAGAAACCAGATGAGGTATCTCACCTTATTTCTATGTTTAAAGAGGGACAGAGAATGTGCAACACATCCGCATATTGATCCATGACCCAAACCCTTTCTCACTGAAGACCCAATGTAGGTTAGTAGGTCATCGCAGATTACCAATGACCTATATAAACCGATGACTTAAAAAAAATAGTTCACTACAGCGCATTTTGGATGGAGTTTAATTTGGAGTTAGTACCTTTACTGGTAGCTACTGGTAGCATTCCATTATTATTTAAGCAGTAGGATTAAGGACTGTCATGTATTGCTCCTTCCTCAATATTTAGTGGGATTGGGTACCAATGTTGAGGCGAGCCTCTTTACCGGGGCTAAGCGCCTGGAGATACTGCTCCCAGGGAAGTACGGAGCCTAGCACGGGCTGGGTGAAAATCGGCTCTCTTGCATCTTTCGTGACCTCGTTGGCCCAATCAAGGCTTGATGATGACACATTGGATTATCCGGCATTAGCGGTAGCTAAGGGGCACCATCTTGGATTGGTGGTTCTCTGGTCTAAACGGTTAATTTGGACTACCGCTGTTGCCTCTTCGCTTTCTTCCTATCCAGCCAGATATATCGAAGGAAAGCTGGTGCTGGTGCGTGCATGAAGCGATGCAATATTTTGTAGATAAGAGTCCGTTGTCAACGCAGTCGAATATCCTACGCGCTAGATGAGTTACGAACTCATCAACACTAGCTGGCCTCACCCCCAAATCACAGATATTTTGCTGGACGCAAGACATGTTTCGATTAAAAAGCTGATGAAGAAAATTGTAAATATAGGCTTCGCAATTTTGCGACTGTCAACCGCTTTAGAACGAAACTGTATTTACTACCCAAAATATTACCACAAGGTTACCATTACCATTAAAAGGTTGCCACTACAGAAGTAAAAAACCTTCCCTTTAATCATCATCAATGCAAAAAATGTAGTGGTTGGACTCTGTAAAGAGACTACAGAATTCTACATGGGGTAGTACCACACCCTTGCCCGTTACACTATCGCCAAGCAACGGAAATGTGCAAAGATTAGTGTATTGTGGTTTGAAGGGCAATGTTTCAAAAGGCCATAGAGATACATTATCTGGTGACGCACTAGTGCTAGGTTTATTCGGGCTTTCGTAATAAAACCGTGACACTGTTATGGGCAGGCGTATTACTTACCATCAGGCACAACTACTACTCGCCCCGTCACTATGTGCCATAAAATAACTCTAAATTTAATAATTAGTGTTAATATTTTTGGCAATTTTCAACCTTATCGACATGGCCAAGTTAACTTTCCATAATAGGTTTTTTGATTTTTCTAACAAGTTACTTACCAATGATTCATCCATCGATCGCTCCATCTCGTCAATTGTCAGTCGCAATTGGCTGTCTTTTTCAAACGCGTTTGTTTTAATTGTTTTAAAATGCAAACTCGTCCTTTAAAAAGATACACGCGCAGCACAGCTATTTAAAAATTGCATACGCACAGCTAATACGACCGATATATATATAGAAATAATACTCATAGCACGATCTATTAATTTACATATTTATATTAAGTACGTACAAAATAATATTATTTATATAGAATAATACTTTCGCTTTCCACGACAACGATTTGCTGTAAACGCTACAACATCTTAGCCAAACTCGCAAAATGTCAGTCTTGACAAAACGCAATTACATACAGTGATATCTCACATTTGCACAATTGTATGGGTACACATGGTGATAACAATAAAACATACCACGGAAACTTTTCTTTACGACAAATATTAACTTACATAGAAAGGAAAACACACAATGGCTACTAAAACCTGTTGAGTGACCAAAGGAACCTCTAACTGCTTAGTGCATCCTTTTTAAGTAAGTTTTTTGTAGTTACAAAAAAATCGCTTTAACAATCAATTACAAAAGTAATACTTACTTTACCATTTCATGAGTATAATTTGAACAAAGACTTACCCCTATAGCTCCATGGTGTCCAAGGAATTGTTTTTGTCTACCATCAACCTGACAAGCCAGCGAATTTAGTAGGTAAATGGCTATACGTTGCACAAATCCCTCTTGGTTCACATCCGCCACACCATGTAGTAGTATTTGTACTACTCGCTCGTATTCAAATAACTATAAACGTGAAGTAATGAAGAATCAATGAGAGTAAACATTTCCAATCTTTACGTTTCGATTTAACATTTGTGTAACAAATAAATATTGATGGACATCTCAAACACATAATCTATTCCCAATAACTATAAAACCTACTAAGCAAGGGTCAACCATCTAACCCCATAACCTACTAAGCATAGCTCAATCATCTAATCCGATTACTACCATTTAATCTACTAAGCAAAACTCTAATCATCTAAAGGCCGGTTTGCATTTTGATTATTGCGAGTGTGAGTGCGAGTGCGAGTGCGATTGGGAGTGCGATTGCGAGTGCGAGTGACTGATTACTATGCACTCGCAATAATCAATCGGTGTCCACACGTGTTTGCTACCAATCACTCAACACCTGCAGACCTGCACTACTCACTCGCACGCGTACTAATCAAAATGAAAACAGGCCTTAACCATATAGTATCCTACTAATCAAAGGTCAATCATTTTCTTAACCTTTATTTAAAAAAAAACATAACCCAGGGGTCGGCAACGCGCAGCCCGCCTTACTCCTCGAGGCCCGTGATGGTTTTGAAGATTCAATTAATTAATAAACTTACTAATTCACTACATATGAACGAATGGGGACAGGGGGGCAATGAACTACAAACTTATAACTATAGAAGTGAGGCCCGCTTTTATCTACTTTTTTCACCGTGTGCCCCATGGTTCCCAAAAGGTTGCCGACGCCTGATTTAAACCCATAAACTACTAAGCAAAGCTCACTATAGGTTCCAGATAGCTGATCAAATACTTGTGTAATTGTAAATAAATAATACATATGGAAGTAATACCCACACACATAACAAACATTTGCATTCATTACACAAATATTCAACCTGGTTAGAAATCAAACCCACAACCAAAAGCTTTCTATTTACTATCAACTAAGCCAGTCAGGGTATTTTTTCGTTTTGTTAGCAAAATATCAAGACCCACACCGCAAGCAATCAAAGACATAGTTAGGTTAAAGGTGAACTAGTGATAACTTTTACGTACTACATCATTTGGTATTTTGAACTGGCACAGAGTGAGGCATCCATTCCGCATCATGGTATCATCTCCTAAGTGAGCCTCCATGCCATCAAGTAGAGCAGTGATAATCCGTTTTTTAAGTTTCATTCCAATCCGTTTTCTTTCTTTGCCCTTCACTATGTAAAACAGTGTTGCACTAAAACCAAATAACCCTGGTTACTAATATAAATTTGATAATTATAGCACTTGGCCTTCATCATAAATCGGTATTTCTGTCATGTAAGTAAACTTCATTCCAAAACAATCACTAAATGTATACAAAGCTATTTCCGATTTATCTGAAATATTAGGTCATTAATTCATTCTAATTTTATTTCCATCGTCACAACTATAGATCCAAATAAGAAATGTATAGTTATATAAAACATATAGGATTACAATAAATGATACAAAAAATTACAATGTAAAGTCAAGTTTACCTTCCTGAAATTTGTATGTGCTTCTCAGACACATGTTTGTCCATAGCATCAAGCACAACCCCCAGGGCCCGGCCCACATACGCATTATTCTCATAACGGAATAAATAGTAGAGATCATTTAGAACTCGAGTCAACATTGCCGGTCTTTCCATATAAGCTATAGAAGCTGTCAAAATCTGTTCCTCATTTGCATCACCAGATATCTGAAAAGTTTTATGGTTTGGAAATTATTTCCTTTTTCTAGTAAATAAAGGTGTTATTTTAATACATAATCGAATCAGAGAAAATCAGCAGCTAACTTTAGGTTTAGTTATTAATGCTCATTTCCTAGGTGTTACGTAAATAATAAGATTAACATAGTACTGATTTAGCAGTTTCAGAGCCCTTGTGCTACTAAATGTTTGACATTTAGTAGGTATCAATTTCAAATTTTGTTGACTAAATAAGTTGATAAAACGCCACTTCTTTATTTTTTAAGTTTGCTTTGGTTCCATTTTTTTGGTGTAGGTATCTAACCTGGCAAACTTAGATCTACTAATAGAAACATAAATTCATCATCTAGATCAAAATCATATCAATTCTTAATCAAGATACATTCAAGATTCAAAAAGACATTTAGTGGTGCAAAGTTGGCGATAATAATCATATTAAACAGTTTAAGCATCTGCATTTTTAGTTGTTTCAAAAGAACTGTGTAGTGTAGTGATTTTGCATTGTCACTATGTCTCTCCTCTAATGAATCATAAACCTCATACTATTCAATTAATTTATCTGAATTTACTGCCCTAATTAAGCAATACAGTAATAATATAAGTGAGATATATTTTATTACCCCAAAAAATATTTCAGTCAGTGAATGAAATATTTTTTGAACGAATATGTTTTCATGATAAATTCAGAATACAACTGAATTTATCATGAAAACGTCTCTCCTTGCCAAAATAAGTTTATGACAAGCTAGTCTACTGAATTAAGGTTACTAAAATAATATTTTATGCTTATTAGGAGAACAATAGTAAAAAATAATAAATACTAGTAAAATTGCAAGACTTACATACATTATGTGTATTTTTTTAAGGTAAACACTATTTTTTTTAGAAAAAAGGATGTAATATGATATTTTATAGATATTATTTTAAGTAAATTATTAAGTCAAATTATCTCCCCCAGGTAAATAATTCATCCTCCTTGTAGTTGAAACCTCTTATCATAGAATCACCCATACAACTACTGAATATAGGAACAACTATAATACTTATATATTTACAATGAACTGTTACTTTTATTTTAACAGGGAACAACAAATAAATAATGATTATGTAGGCGGCATCAGCCGAGCTTGTCCCAAAAACTAAAAAAAATGGTCTCTTAACTTTATATATACAAGGCAAGCTCAAGATACGGGATGACGGGTAGGTAGGAGCGCTTGACAATTTACATGTGTCATAAATCAGAGAGCAACTAAATGTATGCACATTCATTATTCATGATGTACGGGTAAGAAGGTTTCCTGCACTTTAAGTGCACAACAACAGGATATTGATCTAAAATGAATATGGTAATTGAGAGAAATATGTAGTGGTAAAAAGTCGATCGAGTCAATGTTTGGGAACTATTCTTTATATAAAAATAAATTGCTGAAGTTATTACCTCATAACATAGCATTGCTTACCATCAAGTAAGTTTGTAGACAAATTTACATCCAAATACTATGACAAAAGCATCATAACAGCCACAATAATGAAAACTAAGAAATTAAGATCAAAATCTGTTTTAACCACATGCAAAGGATTCTCTAAAACTCCAATTTAGGTGATATGTAATGATAAACAAATGTATCTGTATAAGAATAATACCACACTAATTGTATAGTTCAGTTTAACCTTCAGAGCAATGATCATAACTTATGATAGCCAC
The DNA here is from genome assembly GCA_963693475.1 of Ectropis crepuscularia. Classification (NCBI taxonomy): domain Eukaryota; kingdom Metazoa; phylum Arthropoda; class Insecta; order Lepidoptera; family Geometridae; genus Ectropis; species Ectropis crepuscularia. The sequence goes on from OY856338.1 coordinate 36,107,971, forward strand.
AAATACTCATGTATTGATATTATAGTGTTGAAAAACAGTCATTTTAATAAGCCTTTTTAGTTAGGTAAACAAACCATGATTTTTCAGATCTACTATGCCAAATTTGTTGTAAATGTATTTTAATTGAAATATAAGAATTGTGACTAAAAATTTAGAATACAGGTGAATTATTTTGGTTAACTAAGAGATGTGTCCGTCTCTTGGTAATGGCTAATGACTCAGAGACTATGTAAAATCGCCTTATTAGGTCTCAAACCACACACAACCACAACACAAGATTTGCAAATTCCATTCTCCTATTGAACTAGTTTGTCCTTAAGCTGTCTAGCCCCGGGAGGCCAGATTTGGGCAAAACCGGTTTTGAGACTTAAAAACCTTATTTTTTCATTATATACATACTTGAATATTAGTTTATTTTGATGCCTAAGAGATAGGCGATAATATTAATTAATTCATTGTCGTTTACAGACACACAAAGTTTGGTTTCATTTTTTAGTAATGTTTTTTTGTGTGACGTCACGACGCCGGCCGCGTCGCGAGTCGGGCTTAATGGGTTAAAAGGCGGTTTCAAAGATGATTGGTCAGAAAATATCAGTCAAATAAACAAGTTTTTTTTTATTGTACTTATAGAGTGACGAGACGAGCGGGACAATGTGCCTGATGGTAAGCCACAAGTCTGCCACATAACAGCACAGTGACATGCAGCTATTGGAACAGGAAGATTCCAAATCATTACCTAGCACTACACTGCGCTTGTCACCAAGAAATACAAGATGTTTTAACATAATTTCACCGGAAACTTGCCCTACAAACCAAAATATGCAGTAATGTTTTCACATTAATACTGCTTGGTGGTAGAATAACTGGAAAAGGTGTGGTACTTCCCCAGATGGACTCTACAAATAGTCCTACCAATACATCTCAGATTTGTGTCAATTGAAGCACAATTATTTTATTAGAGAAAATGAAATGACAATGTACGAGACATTGATTGATATTGAATGTGTAGAGGACAAATCAATTTTTAGCACTATATTTCACTAGATACTCAGAAATACAAGATGATTTATCTCTTTGTCCTGAAAATATTGCCCTTCAAATCAGAATGCAGTATGCTTGCACATTGCTGCTTGGTGGCAGAACAACTGGTGCAGGTGTGGTACTTCCTTAGACAAAAAGGACTCTATAGTGTTATAAACACCAGTAAACTGTACTTTACAATCAGAGAATTTAATACTGATGTGAAAATGGAACAACTAAGAGCAATTGCAAGTTTTTTTTTAATCTATGGAGTGTCAGGCGATATTGCTTGCCTCACATGCTCAGGGTGTGTTGGAGGATACTCAACAAAGATAAAAACTCATTATGAGATCCAAGTTCTTTTGTTTCTGAAGCATAAAAACCTAAGTACTTTAACTTAAAACCAGTACTGATGAATCATATTTACCTTGGTAGATTAAGATTTAACCTTTAAATACTTTAATTTCAACAGATCTCAATTTTGTAGAACTATTGAATTTTACGAAGTTATTTTGCTGGAATCTGAGTAAAATTTGATATTTTCATGAAATTAAACTTTGGGAATTGAAAACTTACAATTTTAGCAGGTATGTCGTGACGTTTGCAGGCTCCATGGTGTGTTCCATACAGACCGAGAAACTCTAAGGGGTTGTTGACCCGGGACACCAATCCTGGTATATCGCAGCGTACTTGTACTTGCATCTCCACACAGTCCACTGTATTGTCATCATTTACTTTAGAAACAGCAGCCCCGGTCCCAGCCAAATTAGTTCCAGATATGTCAAGTGACTCCAGGTATGGCAAGCTAGTCACTATCTTTGACAAAACATTGTTTGGATTCACAAATTTTCCATGCCTTTCATTGGCTTGAGAAAGATCTAAATGTCGGAGCGATTGCAGGCACAAAATCCATTCAAAGCAGTCTCTGGACCACTTGACACTGTGCAGAACTAGAGATCTAAGGGTGCTAATCTCGTTCAATGCCCACACTGAGCCAGTGGATGTGCACTCAGATATATCCAAATGTGTGAGTTGTGTCAGTGGGCGAAGAAGTAACATGGGGTAGATGGCCAATCCACGGTGGTGGATTGTGAGGCTTCGCAGTTTAGGTGCATTGATGACATACCCTCGTTGGCGATACACAGAGTCATCTTGAGAGAGCAAGTATGTAGTGGGGCCAAATTTAAGCGAAATAAGGTTCTCACTATTAGTATTTATGACATCCAACGACGCCTGGGAGAGGTACTCGCATTGCACTAGGTCCACTTCAGTGGGCTTGTGCTCCACAAAGAACTTGAGGCTTTCGTCCGTGATGCGCGCGTTACGAAGCTTCACAGCGTCCAGCCGAGTGCGATTTCGGTCTCGAAACAAATTCGCAATGTTATCGTTCACACGATTGCTGTTCTGATAAGTCTCGAGAAATCTCTCGCAAATCTCTTTTGGCAAAATGACATCGTCTTTCAACTTTCGCCAACGACTCTGTGGGTCCTGGGTTGTTATCGTGTTGAGATTAGACACGATGTACTCCATGCAGAGGTCGTAGAGCCTATCTGGTGTATTGCCGTAAAGGCTAAACACATCGGCCACATTCGACATCCTGCACTCGTCCACGGACATGCTCTCCATTAATCAATTACAATGGAACAAGTTCAGAAACAGATCTCAATAAGCGATGCGAGGCCTCCAATGACAACAATGACTTGTTTCATTTTGGTATTTTATGATGTTCTAGAAAATTATTACTGAAGAACACAATTATGTACTGCTTGGCTTCTGTGGTTGCACGAAAAACGACAATATTTTCTAATTCTATTGTAAAACGCAGAAAAGCAGAAATACAACTAGGTATCTACTATCTACGAAATGAAATGATGATCTGTCATAATCATCTGTCAGTAAGGCCACAAATGTCAAACGGCGGCCATATTGGATTAGTGGCGGGAACTCAAAAAGTTTTCACTGTATTTCTGTTCAACATTTTCACACTTTTATTATTAGTATAAATGTCAAAAGAAAATAAAAGTTTTACAGTGTTCGAAAATACTTTATATTATTAAAGTATTAGTAATCCGATTAGTTGTTCAACCCAAATGAAGTTCGGACGGGCCTAGTGTTGTCTGAAAATCTGCACTCATACCAAAGCCTAGTCTTTAAAAACAAAATAATGTATGTAAGTACCTATTTTAAGACTAGGACATGACTTGTGATCTATTTCATACCAGGCGCGGCTCTCCCAAAACCTTTTTCTTTTTAATTTATTTTTAAAAACAATTTTTGACGTGAAAACTTCTTTAGGCGCTCCTAGACAGATTTTTCGTTTGCTGTAAATTGAATTCTATTACCGTCACGCTCGGGTATGATAAGAAATCTTCGGGTAAACTCGGGATCACGGCCATTGGCCATCTAGAAATGCGTCAGCCAATGTGAAATGCTGAAAGAGCGTGGCCTGGCATCATGACATGGCCATCTAGAAATGCATCAGCCAATGGGAAATCCTGACGCATTTCTAGATGGCCATGCCTTGATGAACAGGCCACGCCCTCCGGTTACACCCGTGTAGTTTCCAAGTTTCCTCGCCATCTTGGCATGGCTATCTAGAAATGCGTCAGCATTTCCCATTGGCTGATGCGTTTCTAGATGGCCATGCCATGATGGCCTGTCCACGCCCTTTCAGGATTTCCTATTGGCTGACGTATTTCTAGATGGCCAATAGCCGACCATGGCATGGTCCCGAGTTTACCCGAAGCTTTCTTATCATACCCGATCGTGACGCATGAATTCAATTCACAGCCCACGAAAAATCTGTCTAGGCGCGCCTAAAGAAGTTCTCACTTTAAAAAATCAAAATACCTACCTATCTTGTAGGACATAGACTACCTATTTTTTTCTTCTTCTAGATCTTTGTTGAAACTTACAATACTATAGCATATATTATAGACTACAGGCCCGTGAACAAAATTTACGGGTCAAATGAACCAGCAGGAGACCTATGTAGGATGATGATAGACGGGTACAAAATAATAAGATTCAGCACTATGCCGTCACTTGTAAGCTTTCCAACTGAGTGCAGGTGAGAATTCAAAAGTGTAAGTAGAGTGGGTACAATTTGGTCATTTATTTCTGTACAGCATTCGTACCATCCTATAGATCCATGAAAAATAATGAGAAAACGCGTAGTGCCGTACAAAAATAGTGATCCACGAAGTCGGAAACATTATTGATAATCCGGAAATTATGAGGGAAAATTTGGTCATTTGATACTGTACGGCATCGGTTCCATACAGTTGCAATACCTCTTCTAACCCATTATTCCGTAACGCCGTACAAAAATAATGGTCTAAGAGGAAATTATCGGGGGTTCAACTTCCTCTTTTCAGTGATCCAGAGAGGTGATTTGACACAACGTAAAATTAATTTATTCCGAAAGTATTTTGTGCCTAGATACAAATTTTATACGTGCCGTACATTTTTATTAGTCCAAAAGTCAGTAAATGGCGAGAAACCTCCAGACCATTGCATATGACGAAATGTACTTTAGGGTGATAGTTGGTACGATTTTTAACGGCATTCTGATAATTTATTTGAATTTAATGTATGTCTAAGAAAAATTAATGCCGTACAAATCTGAGAGTTCATATTTTAGGCCAGTAAAAATAGAATTTAACTTATAAATTCTCGATCCATATTGATTGTTTGTAAGGTGTATGATCACTTACTGAGCATAAAATAACAAAATGTTGACAGATTCATGTGGATCTTTAAGCGTCATCTTTAAAAAAAATAATAGGCAAAAAATATTGAGGTCATTATTGTAGAAAGTATAATTTTACACCTTTTGTTGCCCAAAACTTTTTTGTTAAACGGGTCATTTAATGAACCGGGTTTTCTATCGCTGCCGATAACTCTTGAGATAGGTATTTAGATAAATAAGACGCATCAATCCATGTTTAAAGACCTGTTTATTCTCTACAACTTTTGCGAAAATTGTTTGTTTTAAAGTCTGTACTTTTTGAGTTATAAGAAGTTTAATGTTGGACGCATCACTATATTGCCATAGCTAACATACACCTCATCTGCGTGAAAACCCTGACCTATTTATTTACTTATTCTTTATCAGAGTTTTCATCGTCTAATAACCCACCACAAACAAAACTATTGTCTAGTTTAATACAATTCATTGATTTATAATATTTTTGGCGGAATAACAGATTTAGAACGTCTCATAAATCAAAACGTATGGACATTACAAAAAAAAGCTCTGCACAAAAGTTGTAGAGAATAAACTGATCTTTAAGAATAGTTCAATGCGTTTTATTGATTAATCGAATATTTCAAGAGTTATCGGCTGTGATAGAAAAACCAGTATTTTAAATGGGCCATAAATCGCAAACGGCACGTTTCACAAAAAAGTTTTCTTGGAACAAAAAGTGTAAAAATGTATTTTCTACAATAATAATTTATCTAACTTTTGCCCTAAAGTACATAGTTCCCGAGTTTCCGAGTTTCTAACTAAGTGGTACATATTTTGTTTGAGTAAGGGTTAAAATGTACGGCATTATTTTTTTCAAATGTATTTACTTGAATAGTATTTAAAACAATGACAATATGTTGAATATTGCCATAGTTAATTAATCTATGGTTATTCAAATAAATGAAAACTTGTATGTTTTGTATTCCTCTGTAACTTTTTTTAGAACACTTTCTTTTGTACGGCATTATTATACAACCATACAAGGCGCCGTATAGGATCAAATGACCTACCACCTTTTTATATGAAGTATACGATGAAATTAAGGTAATTATCGATAAACATTCAAATGAACAGTAATTTTAGGCATTATTTTTAATTGTCCGTTTGAGTGCTAGAAAATCATTTGGAACCGATGCCGTACTTTTTCAAATCACCTCTCCGGATCACTGAAAAGAGCTCTTGGACCATTATTTTTGTACGGCGTTGCGGAATAATGGGTTAGAAGAGGTATTGCAACTGTATGGAACCGATGCCGTACAGTATCAATTGACCAAATTTTCCCTCAAAATTTCCGGATTATCCAGTAATGTTTCCGACTTCGTGGATCACTATTTTTGTACGGCACTACGCGTTTTCTCATTATTTTTCATGGATCTATAGGATGGTAAGAATGCCGTATAGAAACAAATGACCAAAATGTACCCACTCTACTTGCACTTTTGAATTCTCACCTGCACCCACCCAGTTAGACAGCTTACAAGTGACGGCGTAGTGCTGAATCTTATTATTTTGTACCTGTCTATCATCCTACATAGGTCTCCTGCTGGTTCATTTGACCAGTAAATTTTGTTCACGGACCTGTAGTCTATATAGCAGTCCTAGCTGTTATCAAAATCTTTGACGTCTGGGAATAAATATAAATTTCATAAACGATCCTAATTTCATGAAACTGTTATTACCTACTTCTATAAATTCTGATTACAGAATTTATAGAAGTAGGTAATAACAGTTTCATCAGTTCAGTTTCAATAGGGTTTGATAATAATTTGTCCAACATAGTAGACTTTTTTCTTCATCCTTGATATTTTCAGGACCAGCAGGCTTTTCTTCTTCTTCGTTTTCTTCAAGCAAGAAAAAGATTATGTTAGGCTAATATATGTACCTACTTATGTTTCACTGTCACTCGTGATTGTTTAATCTCTTCGGCTTTATTTATGTTTCGATCATAATTTTAATAAAGTCAAGTTTTTCTTAATTTCTCTTTCTTCATTTTTCAAATTTTTGTCTCTTCGGTTTTTTCTAGTTCACTAATTGTATTCTTGTCGGGTGTTTTATATGTGTTTCTTTTTGTGTTATGTACCTACCTTTGATTGTTTATTTGTGTGCGTCTTTGAACTTTCTTAAAAAGCATTATCATTTCTTGCGTCTGTAATTCATTGGAAATAGATAGGACAAAGTTATTCAAATGTATTGTTACTGTTGATGCAAGATGTTGTGAAAGCAGTGAAGGCACGGCATCTCTGCACAAATTCCGTTGTACTCGAGCCGTGACTTCACCAAGTTCTTTACTTTCTGACTATAATTTACCCGATAAATATAATTTTTATGTTATTTTACTCTGAAAGACGAAAATATTAAAAGTGAGGCACATTCATATTGTATGAATGTACCCCGCTTACTGCTGTATGAACCTGCCCTATCACAAGAAGATCAAATAAAAAAAATATGGAAAAAACAACCGTTTATTGGCATTGTTCAAGTATCGATACACGAATTTAGCCTATTATCTCCTATATAAAATAGTCCTCTATGTTGTAGCAGCAGCTTTTATCTAGACACACGGCAGTATGGTCAGCTAAGTTCGTTCAAGTAAACTGGCGAGCCGCACCATGTGTAATATTACACGAACCATTTTGAACCTCTACAAACATTAACTTGTCAGATTGCTACATTGAGACTTGCAGGATATCAATATGTGCAACTAATTTCATAAACGTGGTATCGTTTCATTTAGTAGTGGTAGGACTCTTAGCAGAGTCCGCCTGGGGAAGTACCAGACCTTTGAAAGTTATTCTACCGCCAAGCAGTAATGTGCAAACATTACTGTGTTCCGGTTTGAAGGGCAATGTTTCCAGAGAAATTACAGGGCTTAGAGATATAACATCTTAGATCTCTGGGGGACGAGCGCAGTGCAGTGCTAGTTAATGATTTGGACTCTTCGTGTTCCAATACGCTGTGCGTGTCACTGTGCTGTTATGTGGCAGGCATGTTGCTTACCATCAGGCACATGTCCTGTTCGTCTCGCCACTCTTTATTTAAAGAAAAACATACCTCAAACGGATATTTACTTATTAACGTCCTAAAGTCGTCATTAACATCACCGATTTAGGCGTAGACATAGAATAGATGCGTAGACCTAAAAAAATAATCCAGTTCCAGATGATATAGAAAATTCTAATTTGGCATCCAGATAGGTAAATGGGTGAGCACAAAAGAATAAATCAGAAACTAGTTTGTTTGGACTGGCCACGTGGCTTAGTTAGTAGTTGCTCTGCCTGCGAAGCCGAGGGTCGTGGGTTCGATCACCACCCAGTGCAAATATTTGTGTGATGAATTCAAATGTTTGCACTGTGTCTGGGTGTTTCTATGTATAATAAGGAAATTTTATGGATTTAAAACTATATAAGTATTATATCAGCTATCTGGTCGCCATCACTCATACTTTGCTTAGTTTGGGGTCAGATGGTGTTGTGTGTGAATTGTCCACCAATATTTATTTATTTAGTAAGTTGTAATATTTTTTATAAAATTTTGTATTTCCATTTGGATGTGAAATAATAGTGCCTTTAAAAAGAAAATAGCAATCATAATTGATGGCTGCCGATCTTTATAGTAGATTTTAAGATTAAGTATGTACTCGTGTAAATCTCTATCTACACCTAGAGATAGATATAAAACTCTTTATTGTGTTCCAACAATAAAAAAAAACAACGATAAATTCTGTAACGAGTCACTTCTTTGCCTTTTAATCATTTTTAATCCGAACATATGAGTTTTAGTGTGAATAACTTAAATGCAATTAATTTTATTACGTATTTCAATATTTATCGTACAGCAATAGCGTAAGTAAGCATAGAAAAAAGAACCCACTAAATGTTCCCACAGGTGGGACTCGGGCCCTTCTCTCGAGAGTCAAGGACATAATCCTCGACGCTGGCCCAGTGCGGGTCGGTGGATGGCACATGACTTCGCAAGATTATAGGTACCTACATGACGGTTTCCTCACGATGTTTTCCTTCACCGTTTTTAGAAAAGATCAATTCAAATTTCAAGAGAACAATCAATACAATACCTAAGTTCTTACAAAATATTCTATGTTGTTTTAATCAATTGCAGGACCGATAATTGAACTTAGCACCCATTTACATTTGACTTTTTTTGTTGTTGAAGTCAACAATCAAACCATTTAAATAATAGTATTGAACTTGGCTTTCATTTCACATTTATGTTTTTGATGGAATATTACTTACGCGTGGTTGAATTACGTTTCGGTTTCGTCGGTTTCGTGTTACCTCGTCGGGCGTTTGACATCGACTGCTGTCAAACTTCGTGAGTCAACACATAAATAAGCTATACATACACGCATAAGTCGTTAAACCCAGATGAGAAACAGGACTATTGTATGATAGTGCCTCTTGTATGAATCTACCTCACTTTCCTCGATCCTCCAGTGAGCTTGAGAACAATTTCGGGGAAATCACATCCCCTTCCCCTTGTCTCACGCCTCGATGCAAAGGAATATGTTTTGTCTGCTGGTCTTGAATTTTTTGGTCGGGAGTCAAATATAGTCCTATCCACTACTCTAAGTAGGTGGGCTAAATAAAGGTTATGTTTTGACAAGTGTTTTTAAAAATATTGTACGATAAGTTAAACGTTTTTTAAGTCTAAGTTTCATATAAGATGTCATCGTCGGTAGCAAAGCTGGGTCCAAGTTACGGGCTACAGAATGAAAAACTCCTAGCAATGCTATGGTAAGGATAGTTATCCTGATGATCCTGCAGCTGAGCCTTTCTTCAAAACTCTAGCAATAATAAAAGTGTCTCAAGCGTCGTTAGATGAAATTGCTTCATCTTCGTCTAAAGGCTTATCCGCCCAGTCCTTTGCGAGGTTCTCGTCATATACTATGATGATATTAACGAGCACAGACCGTGGTCGAGATCGGCCTACCAGCACCATATCAGGTTTATTAATAGGCGACAAAAATGTTGTCCATGATCATACCTATATGCTATATCAGTCTCAGTCGAGCATTTTCTAGAACTGACCAACTGACACAAGAGCGAACTAAAAGTACGGCCTCCGGAGGGTCTACAGCCTAACTAAAACTGTCATAGCTTTGATATCGCTCTCTCTTTTCGTTTCGCTTGGAATGATAGAGACAACAATAGCAAAGCCATAGCCGGTTTAGTTAGGCGGTAGAAGGGCCGGTTGCGGTCCCAAAGCTGGATCGTAGAGCAAGTTGCCGGTGGATGATTCTGGCTAAGTCAATGGAAATTGGTAAGTTGCTAGCAGTCGGCAATGACACGCCGAAGAGAGATGACGAAGAGAGAGAAGCCGATGAGACGCCGAGATCTAAACGTTGAAAGCGTTCTACGTTTTTAGGGAAAAAGAAAAAAAACGATGTGTTGTTTTAATTTTTATTAGTATACATTACTCGACATTATAAATTACACTAATACAAGGACTAAACTTATCTAATAATAATATTTCGTACATAAATTATATTATTTTAGGTACCTACAGTTATTATTAAAAATTTAAGCGATCAAAGAAAATTTGGTACATACTTTGGTAAATATCAACAATTTTTGGTTTTATTAAGACTCATTATTTATGTACATTGCCATCCATCGTGTCGTATTATCTAGAGTAAAATTATAATGATTAAAATATGAATGATTTTATTGCATCACCACCCTAAACGAACCACTAACATAATAGGACAAAACTAACCAATATTGTCCTTAGTTATAACTTAAAAATTAAGTATATTTCGATAGTGATGCAATAGAAACTAAATGAATATCGTTGATAGAGAAATTCACTCTTAAAGGAGGTCATTAGGGATAAATAATGTCCACTAAAATGTCCCGAGAAAACGAGGCAGTAACATTGGCAAGCTCTTTTGTCTACGTATTAAAATACGGACAACGAAACAAAATATGTGGAACAGATGCATATCTTAGAGATATCGTATAACAAAACATGTCATACAAAGGCATGCCCTAACATCGTCAATTCTGAATCCTTTATTCAGATATCCCTTAACTTTATCTACTTTTTTTTAAATAAAACTGCGTCGAAGTATGAAAGACCGAGCTTTGTTTCTTGTTAAGGCAGTTCGTTAAAATTGTCGTCACAAGTGAGTCTGCTGTATGATGATAATCCTAATCTAAAAATTCGTCATGGATTTCTTTTGATTCACGAAATTGTGAAATGTCTAATTTTATTTTGCATCACAAGATTATTTATTTTGATTTATTATGCGTCACAAGTTGGAAACATTCGATCACAATTATCACATTCGCTAACGCCGCCGTCCGTCCTGTTATGGCTTTACTTCATAGTATGTAAATAAGCTTAGTTTGTGGAACTGCATCACAGATGCAAACCGTTATCGTGCTATAGGTATTTATTTGAGGTTCAATAGCTAAACTTCGTTCAATTTGTATATAGTAGTAGAAGTATTAGAACTCGTCAAACAAAGTTGTAGGTACTATCAATAGAACTGACGCTACACTTTGGTAGGTAGTGGAAGCAACCTTAGGCCGCGAGTCAAAATCCATTATCACGAATGATTTCTTTACTCACAAAGCAAACAATATTCGGAATGGCCTTTAAAATTTTTCAATGTGAGTCCAGATTTCAGCCCCTTCGGTTTCTTACATCAAACATTGATGAACTTTAGTTGTTCACACGCGACAGTGTTGCAAGAATTGTGCTGTACATATAGTGCTATTTAGGTAATCAGGTAAATAATAATTTAAAAGTTCGTGATAATTTTATCTAAGTATGCGTGTACGAGAGATGCACACACTAAACTGAAAGTGCTCAAAAAATAATAACAGAAAAACATAACTTTGATTGTATCTGGAACTATCAAGATCAAACTGAGTAGACAGCTCATGATTTTCATGAGCTTATTCGTTTAGTTTAGTAGAGTTTGGCAATAACGATGTAACATTATTTTATTTTGACAAGTAAATGTGTACTCGTATAGGTCAACCCACAATTGAAAAAGCGCCATGACAATTTAAACTGCATGCTTTTACAATAAAACCTACAAAACAACTCCAGTTTTGAGTACTAATTAGAGCTCGAGAGATGAAAGTGAAAATACGTGGAGCGCATCCGTCGAAACGATAAATTAAACTAGATTAAATTTAAACGAAATTTTGTGCCGTTTTGTGTGTTAGGTTGCTAGAATTTATTTAACTCGCACATGTAACATTTTAATTTATTTTCCATTTTATGTAACTATACGCATTTTTCATAGACATTTTGTTCCCTTTCGCGTGTTTATAGCGTTATACAGAAAGGTCTACCCTCTCTGTACATGGAACGGAACAAACTTAATAAGTGTAATGATGCGTAAAAGAAAAGAGAGAGCTAAACCGACAAAAAAAAAGAAACTATCCAGTTTTAGGATTCTACTTTGCCAAAACATTAGTTAATCACCCTTTACCCATTTACAGAACCTATGATTAGAATAAATATGTTCAAATCACACCAGAATCCAAAAGCGTCATCTATGTATTTATTTCGTTTCGTATTTATATTGTTATTTATTTAAATTTTTAGTCTCGCTTGATAACATCCAATTGCACCTAGAAACGTCAGTATTGTTTCAGTCACCATCACCTGACCTGCTCCCTTCATGCAAATGAAATATTGCAAAATTAAATAATGAGAACCCACACCTGTTGGTCTGAATCAGTGAAGCTCTTCAGTAACAACTACTGCCGCGTGTATACGTTTATTATACACGCTATGCTTATTTATATATGTTTACGTTTATGTACCTAGTCACTATAAAATTTCAATCACGGTCAGTTTACTATATTGTGCGAGATTATATACTCACTCACGGAAGCTTAGGTTAGTTTAATAACGTCTTTGGATTGTAATCTAACTGTTTTTTAAATTTTACAGTAGTAGTTCTAAGCGTGGATTCTGAGAGGGTGTTGATAGCCCTTCAATCTTTTGGAAGGGGTTCGGCATCGGGGTTAGATGGGCTACGCCCAGAGCATCTGCAGGAATTGGTTTCGCCTTCGGCCGGCGATAACGGGCCAAGGCTGTTGGAGTCCCTAACCAGACTCTGCAATTTTCTACTGAAGGGACGCCTTAACAAGGAAATTTGTCCCTATTTGTATGGGGGCACTCTGTGCGCTCTTCGGAAGAAGGACGGGGGTGTTAGACCCATAGCGGTTGGCAACACGTTTCGTCGACTCGTGGCCAAACTCTGTTGTCGAGCTGTTAGGGACTCAATGGCAGAGTACTTGCAGCCCCATCAGTTGGGTTTTGGTACTCGACTTGGCTGTGAGGCTGCTATTCACGCGACCCGTAGTTTTGCTATGCGTGAAGGTAGCACTGACGTTATTCTTAAGCTTGATATTAAAAATGCGTTCAATAGTGTAGACCGGTCCGTTTTTTTGTCAGAGATAAAATCTTTGGCTCCTGTCATTTATCCATTCCTACACCAATGCTATTCGGATCCTAGCAACTTATTTTTTAACAATAGTTGCATAATCTCTCAGGCAGGGGCACAGCAAGGGGATCCTCTCGGTCCTTTGGTTTTCAGTGTGGCGATCCACAAGACAATTACCTCGCTCCAGGCTCCTCTTAATATTTGGTATTTGGACGACGGTACTATCGGAGGAAGTCCAGATGCCGTTGAGAGGGATGTGAAGATCCTTTTCCCGGCACTTAAACAGCTGGGTTTGGAAATTAATTCTGCTAAGTGCGAGTTCTTCTCTTGCAGCAGAACGGCGGAGGAATCCAGCAAAAGGTTTGCCGCTGTCATACCGGGACTTAGGATAATGGATCTGAGTTCCTTCAGTCTCTTGGGTGCTCCCATTTTTCCGGAGGGTGTGGCTGACTGTTTGGAGGATAGAACCCGGGTGATGATGTCACTAGCCACCCATTTGAAACATCTTCCTGCACATGTCGCGACTGTACTTCTAAGGAGTTGTTTGGCGATGCCCAAGATGACTTATCTTGTCAGAGCAACCCCATGTTGGAGGTGCCCTGAGGGGGTGTCGCGCTTCGACGGTGCGTTGAGAAGTCTTCTGGAAGACATACTTAACGTACAGCTCGATGACCAGCAATGGTGTCAGGCCAGTTTGCCTGTTCGGTTCGGGGGTTTGGGGGTTCGTCGACTACTGGAGACCGGTCCTGTGGCTTTCGTCGCCTCGTCGCACGGAGTTGCGAAGCTTGTTACTAGCATCTTATTTCATAATGGTAGCTTGATTCGCATTCCGTATGCCGAGGAGGCATTTCAGTTATGGTCATCTCTGTGTCCAGGTGTCGGCGCGCCGGATAAGCCAATGGTTCAGAGGGCTTGGAGCGACTCGGTTTGCGAGGGACTATTGTTGCAGCTGAAAGCGGATGCCTCAGGGGCAGATTTGGCCCGTTTAAATGCTGTAGCGAGGCCTGAATCGGGGGCATGGTTACATGCTTTACCCTCTCCACACTTGGGCACCTTAATGGATGACGATTCGTTGAGAGTTGCGGTGGCTCTGCGGCTCGGTTGTATCGTCTGTGAACCTCACAGCTGTGTCTGCGGGGCCAAAGTCGAGGGTAACGGTCACCATGGCCTCAGCTGCACTCGATGCATGGGTCGCAGACCGAGACATCATGCTATCAACGACATCCTGAGGCGGGCTCTTGTGTCGGCAGAGATACCCAGCATTTTGGAACCCGCTGGACTATCGCGCTCGGATGGCAAGCGACCTGATGGCCTTACTTTGATCCCATGGCAGAGGGGACGCTGTCTCGTGTGGGACGCAACGTGTGTAAGCACGTTTGCATCCTGCCATCTCGCCGCTACCGAGCAAAGTGCCGGCGCAGGAGCGGAGGCGGCTGCCAGAGCCAAGCACCTCAAATACTCGTGTTTGGGGTCGGCGTATGATTTCGTCCCGTTTGCCGTTGAGACTGCAGGGCCGTGGTGTGCAGAGGCTCGAAAGTTTATGCTGGACCTCGGACGGCGTTTGCGTGAAAGAGGGCGCGATTCCCGGGCAGGCTGGTATCTGGTTCAGCGGATTTCCATGGCGATTCAGCGGGGCAATGCGGCCAGTATTATGGGGACCTTTGAGCGACACTCGGCGCGTGGGGGAGTTTTTATTTGACCAGTAACATGATTTGTCTTGTTACGTGCTTTGGTATTATTGTTTTTTTTCTGTGTCGACTTTGTGTTGTAGTACATTATATAAAGGTTTATTTATACGTGTGTTTGTCCCTTAAACTATAGAAGCGATTATAGTAAAATATTGCACACTATGTGCAGTTTGATACAACTTAAGAGATAGGATAGTTTATAGATCAATATAATATTGCAGAACGTTTGGGAGTGAGCCAGTATACATATAAATCTACATGGGCAGTCGGTTTGCAAGTAAACCAGGATAAAAACGCAAGCTTGTGTACATGGATTCGAATGCAAATAAAATAAATTCTGTAAAGGCTACGCCACACCTGGAACGATCCAATGTGGCGGATGTTTTTACTATTATTAGTCATTGGTAGAGGCCGTTATGTAGGGACTAGATTGGGACTAGGATAACGTTTTAATTTCTACGACGTAATTAACGCTCTTTTGATAGAACGTGAAAGTAAAATTGTTAGTAGGTATGGTTATACAACTTACAGGCACCTGGACAAAAAATATTCTAAGTCAAAGTCACATAACGAGTATTTTCAAGATTTTTAGTAAAACAGTAAGTTTTGTCATTACATTTTCCGGACAAAACTGATAGATTAGATTCTATAATAAATGTAATATGATAGTTTTTCTAATATCCACCATTTTCCAGATTTAACTACCTACACTACCTACCTCTAAGGTGGCATAGAAACTTGTGCGTTTGAAGACGATTCCAACTTTTTAAATTGTTACATATAAAAAGGGATGGTTGTTAAAAAAAGTATTAACACATTATTGATAGATGAAGAATGTCTGATCTACATTTTTTGTCTCGGATAATTTTATGATAAAGATTATCGTTTTGATGAAAATCGTGAGTACCTTTGACCTTTTTTCCAGGTATTAGATGGATGAAGACTTTTTAAATGTCATTTAATATTAAACAATCCTAACAATTTTTAGCTGGCTGACAATTTTTGTGACTTCACTCCTATTTTTGTGTCTATTTTGACCGGACTAATATTATTGTAATATAATAGGTAGATGGAAGTGATTTATAACGTAGAATTTACTTATTTGCAATTATCTTTTTCAATAGTACATTTATCTGAATAGGAAAATTATGAACACAACTATGATCATTATTTTCGTGATCTTAGAAAAGGTCAATGGATTAATGCGGCATTATCGTGTCCATAATTTTTAGAGGTGACCGTTGTTACAACGAACTGTTTTTTTCAACACCGTTTCATTAATATTTCGTTAATTTGCAAAACAGTTGAATTTTCAACTGGTTCGTGTGCGTATTTTAATATCAGTATTTCGGTTAAGTATTTTTCCAATGCTTTATTGAGACATTTTTTAATCCAAAAGTCTAATAAACTACAATGATTGTAGTGTCTAGCATTAGATTAAGCGGAACCGCTTACTCTACCAGTCCACGAGCAAGAGAAACAGTTTACATAAAAGTACCTGATCAAGAAACAAATTCAAAAAAAAATAATGTCGGAAGTGTTGTACCATAAGTACGCCTGATACCTGTACCGATCCCATTCAGTCCTAAGGCAGAAAAGGCAATTTATTTTCATTTTCATATTTTAATTCATATTTAATTTAAATTTTAAATTTAAAAAACCGTTAACTCATGTTGTTTGCAACAAATTTGACATTTTTATAGATATAGCGAGAGGATTAAATGTTTTTTCAATCTGTTGACCGTTGACGAAAAACTGTTAAAATAAGTTGACGAAAACCTGTTAAAATAAGTTGACGAAAACCTGTTAAAATAAGTTGACGAAAACCTGTTTAAATAAATTGACGAAAACCTGTTAAAATAAGTTGACGAAAACCTGTTTAAATAAATTGACGAAAACCTGTTTAAATAAATTGACGAAAACCTGTTAAAATAAGTTGACAAAAACCTGTAAAAATAAGTTGACGAAAACCTGTCATAATATGTTGAAGGTGAAACTGTCAACAACCCACCTCTGAATAACAGCAGAAAAGGGCTGTGGGCGGTTCAATTATGTGTGCCTTAATCACCTTTTAATAAATCTTAAGAAAATTCTAAACATGGACATGTTTACAATGGTGGACACCTACTCCAGTGCACACATGAATGTGGGTGGAATCGGCTACACAGAACTCAAACAAAGAGGTTTGTCTCTACTTTTGTGATAAGAACGTCTAGGGGGTGGAATGCGCTGACTGAGAGTTTTTTTCTGATGATTATAATCTTGGTGTCTTCAAATCGAGAGTGAACCGCTGTCTTCTAAGTAAGCGCGCTTCATCGTAGAGCGCAGCGTCGCTTAATATGAGGCAAGTTGGCGGTCAAGTGCAAACATGTAGGGGAAATAATAGGGTACAATCCTCAAAAAAACTAAGTAGCCCGTTAGTTAAGGTACAAGTTCGCGCGGAGACCGCGACACGAGACCGCGACAGGAGACCGAGACCGGAGACCGCGAAAGGCACTTGACACTATAGAATTGTATGGACGCCAGTTCGCGCCGCGACCGCGACAGGAGACCGAGACAGGTCGCGGTCGCGGTCTCGGCGCGAACTGACGCCCATACAATTCCATAGAGTCAAGTGCCTGTCGCGGTCTCCGGTCGCGGTCTCCTGTCGCGGTCTCGCGTCGCGGTCTCAGCGCGAACTTGTACCTAGATTGCCAAAAAATATTGTACACGTATTTTTTCTTTTGTTTCACAAACCAAAGATGACGAAGATACAGCGCTTCGAAGTTACGTGTGACGTCACTTGTGAGTACGCTTTTTATTCACGAGTGACGTCGCGACCCCCCACTCTCGAAGTTTGATGGTCTATATCTTTGACGATATTTAATATTATGAAAAAACAAAAAATACGTGTCCAATATTTTTCTATGATCAAGCTGACGGACTAATTAGGGTGGTGCATTTTTGACCCAGTCCGGTACCCTATTGTAAGTTTAAAATCAAAAGGGTTTTTTTTTATTCATAAAGAAGGATCGATAAACATTTTTTTGTGACAAATGAGTCTAATTAACCGGCCAAGTGCAATTCAGACTTTCAAGCCGATGGTTTAGCAAATGAAACCGCTTGAGATATAATAAATATAGTAAATTTTAGTTTGAAATTCAAAATTTGCCTTTGTCACTCAAATAGTCAGATTTGTTATTCTTATGTCTCAAAAGTGCTCCCAAATTTTAGGTTTATGTTTTATAATTTTTTCTTTCTTGAAAAAAAGTCGTCTATTGCATAAGGACTTCCTTAATTATTATTTTTAGTTTATTAGTAGCTTGGCGCGATTTCGTTACCCCCTTGACGTTGAACTGATTTTACCAGGATAAAATTTACTATGTGTCAATTTAGACTATTTGCTATCTCTGTATTAAATTCCACCCACACACACTCAGTAGTATTTTGATTTTTGAATTTCACAAATATCCACCAATTTCAACAAATATAAATTTAATACGGTTTAGAACATACGGACCAAAACATCAAACCCAAGACATCGAACAGACAGCCAATGGGGTCTTAGTACTACTTAGTTCTGAATATATCTGCAGTACCTATAAAAATTAGTTAAATCACCAAAAGTCACCGGAGTAAAGCCGTTTACAGATAATAACGGAGTTTTATCGCGCAGTGGAATATTGAGACGCTTTTTGTTTATTATTGTCTTCTATGTATTTAATTTCTTTGTTTTTTTTTATTAATTTCTCTGTCTACTCATTTTATTTGATCTTTTTCAGCAAACAGAATCGCAAACAAGCTATTTTTTGTTTTGCCGTACTGGAGAAAACCTCGTAGCAATAAAAGTGCTACGCTAAAAGTTTTGTTAAGAACTTCGGTCTGCGGGCTACGAAAGCTACCGTTATGGTCGGACGTAAACTTTTTAACAACGAATTTTGTACGTGGAAAAAGATTGAAAAGTTTAGTAATATAAACTACACAAATCAATTGAAACCAAAAAATAATACGCCAATTTTTATTTTATTAATTTAAATACTAAACGGGCGAAAGTCATTGTGGATTTTACGCAAACTTTGCTACTTACTGAAAGTATCCTCAACTTTGCTCAATGTTTCTTCTGAGTTCTGCCCTAACTTACCTACAGTTACTTTATTTACATCTGAATACACCACGCAATTGTTTTGACATTTTTACTTCGATAATAGATACAATTTAAAATTTAAGCCGTGGACTTTAATTTTAACCATGGTGAAATTTTAACATGTGGACCGAAAAATTGAAATGGAGAATTACCTATACCTGAGTGCGAGGAAAATCAACATATTAATTTAAAAAAAAATACATTTCCGTAAAACGCCACCTATTGTCGAGGGATATCAAATTTTAATTAAAATTTTCACTTACGTTGAAAAGATGAGTTGAGTTGTGAATCTGTATTTTGAAATTCAAGTTCGCGATGTCACTCTAGGGTCAGGAGTACCGCGCGTCCGACCCGGGTAACGTTAGTTGGAGAAGTGAGCGTTCAGAGCGGCAACGGCGGGTGCGGATCGTCGCGGCGGAAGTGGGCGAGCGCGCGGGGGTGCGCATGTGCGGGCCGGTCGTGGGGCCATCCGGTGGGGAGGGTGGGGGTGGTGGGCGCGGGGGGCGGCAGGGCTAGCAGCGCCACGGGTCGAAAGAGCGGTGGCGCGCGGAGCACGGTCGGCGAGCCGTCGTTGAGCGCGCGCACGATGACCGGCGCGCCCGTGGCGGCGCCGCACGCCGCCGGACCGCTCACGCGCGCGTTCAGACTCTCAAGCACCGACATCAGCTCGAACAACCGCTTGTCACACAGCACCGGGTTCTCTGCAACCAAACCAGACCCTCGCTTTACAATTACAATCAAATTAAGCTTTATTTACACACTCCAAACCATAATCACAATACAAATAACATTTTACTAAACATAGTACAACTCTACTGACCACCCAGAGGTGTAACTCTACTTTTGTGGTAAAAACGTCTAGGCTGTGGGATGCGTCGCTTGAGTGCGTTTTTTCCGGTGGTTACGATCTTGATGTCTTGAAATCGAGAGTGAATCGGTTTCTTCTATGTATGCACTTTTCATCGTATACCTACCTACCGCACTGTCGCCGTCGCTTAACATTAGGCGAGCAGGCGGTCCAATGTAAGGCTATAGTATAATAAGTACTAAAAAAACTCAGCCTCAAAAGGGCTACAACAGCTACTCGTTACAAAATTCAACTACAACCGCCGCAACAAATTTAAACTTCTGGAAAGGAATTTAAAAACTGAATGCATATTTGTTGATGTCATTACGATCAACTGGAATCATTTTTTTATAAAAATAACTAAAAAAAAAATCAATTAAATAGCAACTGTTCCTGTTTGAGTATTTAGCTATTCTAGAAAGCCGTCTCATGTCGCAGTTCTTTAAAAAAAAAACATTTTCCTTCATTAAAATGTAACATAGACAGCCAAAAACACACGATCTATCGATAAGGTGATCTGACTTCGGCGAGATATGAGACCATGAGAGTGTTAACTGTTAATCTCGCAGTTTTATTTCCTTGCAAAAAAACGGAGTTTCCGTAAATTTCCGTAAATTATAACGAACATACTCGTATTTACCTGCGTACGTCGCCATCGTGGCCTGGGGCGAAAAATGCTAATGTGCGTTAAAGGTATCGATTAAGTTAGATGCGGAGAAGTGAACTTCATTAACTTGGCATCGAATAATGTTATTACAGATGGCCAAGGGCAGATGCAACGAAGAGCGACTGAATATTGTACGATATATTTTTCTATACATATCGAATATTCTTTACATTGCACAGTTTTGAAAAATAACAATAATGTTTATAAATACAATAATTAACAGTCAGTCGGTACAAAAGTCCGAAATCGGAATACTTGTTTTAAGAAGTAATAATCGAAATAACGTTACATTTAATATTACATTTCGCAGTTGACGCCACGCCAGTAAACAAAACATGTATGATGAATTTAAAAATTGTTACACAAATATTAAACTTTCGAAACATCTTAATTTATAACATCAATAACAGTTTTTTATATCTAAAGAATTATAGAATTAAAGTTACAATCTAAACAACAAATAATTACTAATATTAATAATAATTAATATAAGTAATTATTAGAAGCAATAGACTTATTAAAAGCAATAGCTTTTAATATTAGTAATTATTTGTTGTTTAGATTGTAACTTTAATTCTATAATTCTTTAGATATAAAAAAACTGTTATTGATGTTATAAATTAAGATGTTTCGAAAGTTTAATATTTGTGTAACAATTTTTAAATTTCGCATGCCTTTTAGGCTGAAATTGTGCAGCACCATACCATATTATTTTAAGAAATTATTTGTAACCACAATTTTTGGCGAATAAATTACTTTGACTTTGTTCTTTAACACCTTTTCTTGCACTGATTTTAAGTACTAATTGAAGTAATGGTACTAAGTGTAACGACTCTATTTTAATAGTGGTAGGGTTGTTTGCAGAGTCTGCCTTGGGAAGTATTGTGATACTTCCTGATTTTTTACCGCCAAGTAGAAATGAAAAAGCATTACTGAGTTCCGGTTTAAAGGGAAATGTTTCCAGATAAATAATATGAAAAACTGTATTTTATTTATAGAAAAGTTGCCAGCCGACATACCGGCAATTAGCTCTCAGATTGCACAGTAAGTATTTCATAACATGAGGTAAATATTGGTTCGAGTAATAATTTAATAAGTTTCTCTTTCAAATGTAATGGTATTCGCTTCTATAATGCAATCCCTGCACAAGTCGAAGGTCTTAATGAAACAAAGTTTAAAAATGAAATAAAAAGCTACCTATTGAGCAAGGCATATTACAATATAGATGACTTTGTTAAAGATAGTAACGTATGGAAGAGAACTGTGTTGAAACTAGAATCTTGTAATAAGGTAAAGTAATAGATTTATAAAACTTTTGATGGAACATTGTTCTCATGTAGTATCTGTATACTGTATGTATTAATTATTTGTTATTTTGTCTTTGACAAAGCCTTTTTACAGCTGCATTTGATTGACGAGGCTTCTTTACAGCTTTATTCATTTTGACATTGTTGTTTTATCTTATTATGTACACGGATTCTTATGCCTTTTTGTTAATGACGTTACCAAGTGTTCTTATGAATTTATGGTTCGAATAAATGAATTGAATTGAATTGAATGTTTATTAGAGTTTTTTTACGTTGAACGTCGAGAATATTTCTTTTCTCAAAACAGAACAGGTTGAAACGACTTTGAGTTTTGAGCTACGACCAAAAACAGAAATAGAAGCGGCCAAGTGCGAGTTGGACTCGCCCATGAAGGGTTCCGTAGCAGCAAGTAACATAATAAATCAATTCTTGTAGTTCGGTGTAATTTTGATCGATGTTTTAATAGTAATGTATTTATGACTTACCAAAAAAAACTACTCATCAGATCGAGTTCAAACCAATTTTCGTAATGTACATCATATTTATATATTTTTTAATTTATCGTTCTCTTATTTTAGAAGTTAGAGGGGGGGGGGGGGGCGACACACATTCTACCACTTTGGAAGTGTCTCACGCGCAAACTATTGTTAATAGTGTAGGCAAAAATGATTTTAGAAACCTCAACATCATTTTGAAGACCTATCGATAAACACCCCACACGTATAGGTTTGTTGAAAAAAATTTTTTTTTGAATTTCCTTTCTAAGTTTTTATTTTTTTGTAAAAACTTAATGCGGTTCACAGAATACATCATAATACCTACTTACCAAGTTTCAACAGTGTAGTTATCATAGTTTCGGCAAAAAGTGGCTGTGACATACGGACGGACAGACAGACAGACATGACGAATCTTTAAGGGTTCCGTTTTTACGTTTTACGGAACCATAAAAATTGACAAATGTTTAGAATACGGCGACTTGATGTATTTCGATTAGATTACAGTTTATTAATTTTATTGAGGAAGAAAGATAAACTGAAAGTGGTGTACCACATCCTCAAATTCTTATAATATAGGTATATAAATCTCCTGTCATGATGTTTGTCCGCGATGGATTCCTAAACTACTCAACCGATTTTAAATTAAATTGGCACACCGCGAGCAGTCTGGTCCAACTTGAGAGATAGGATAGTTTTTATTTCGATGAATAGTCTTTATATGACAATATCCGAGCGCAGCCGGAATGGGCCGCTAGTTATATTATGAAATAAACCTGCTCAATATAAGCGGCGCTATAAGATGGAATGTATGAAATATGAGATGGCGGTTATTATTAAACCTATAATGATTTCAAAAAGTTTTTAAACTCGTCCCTTTCATTTAGATCCGTTTCTGTTAAAACGTGTAACTACACACGACTTGGCTTGCCACACTGCCGTGTGCCTAGATTGGCACACACCGGACAAGGTAAATCAGTTATTGTTTTCACATTACGTACAAAAACCTTCGCAGAGTTTCAGAAAGCAATTAAATAACCGGATGTTTACTCTCTTTCTACGAAAAAGGAAAGACGCAAGTGTATTTCGAATGTTTTTCTTAGAAACAGAGTAGACGTCCTGAAATAAATTATACGCAATGTTCGCTTTTGTTTATTATGAGGCGTTCGTATTGCAAATTCAAACAAATAAACTCTTCAGCTTTATACTACGAGATTAGTATAGATATGTATATGAGCAACATTAAATACGTAAGCAGTATTGAAATGACATGAATTAGCAGTTAGCCACTAAAATCAACAAAAAGTTAGAAATGAAATAACAAGTTCAATATTTGGAACGCTTTTTTTATAATATGAGAAAGGAAATCATTTTCCATTACGTGGGATCACAGAAGTACCTTATTATTTAGATTTCTGTGCGTGGGATACAAAGGCACAAAGAGAGACAAACAAATATTTCTGAAATCACTGTCATTATTACAAATATAAATATAATTCTGTCAGCCAACACCAAATCAACAAAGCCTATTTTTTAGTGGCCAAATATTGTATGGACGGAATTTTATACAACCTGAACTATTGCCCAGTTTACATTATTCCAGTCCAGCAATCGAATTCAGCGCTGGATTTCTTACTGGTAAAATGTAAACCGGCGCTGGATTTATGCTTTCCAGTGCCGGTTTAAATTTTTCCAGTAAGCAATCCAGCGCTGGATTCGATCGCTGGACTGGAATAATGTAAGCCGGGCATGATAGAGGAGGTAGGAGGTCCACGCAGCGAGATTTAAACTCAAAGTTTTTTTTATTTGAAATTATTCAACCAATTTTATTGCATTTATAAGACTTTCATTTGTCTGAATAATCTACGGAAAATAGCTGCGTGTGTTTTCTTAGTCTCTGGGTTAATAATTAACTAATAAGAAGACGTACAATAAACAAAACTAGGAAAGTCCTTGATTTTTCGATCTGTCTCCTATAGACAGACCGAAAAAAAAAAAGAAAGAGGGAACATAACCTTTTTTTTAAAAGGTATGTTAGTTTCCTAAATGCCTGTTTGCATTTTGATTAGTGCAAGTGCGATTGCGAGTGAGTAATCGGGACTGATTACTATGCACCCGCAATAATCTATCGGTGTCCACACGTGTTTGCTACTAAACACCTGCACTAATCACTCGCACTAGCACTAATCAAAATGGAAACAGGCCTTAAGGGATCACTATCACTTGATTCTGAAGCTACGCGGCACCTACACGGCAATGGAGCTGTAGTACGTTTTTGTTTCGTTAGCCGTGGAGACTATTGGTAGAGTTGGAAAGCCGGAGGTATTGTTTGAGGAGGTATTTGAGGGTTGTAGTGTTTTTTTTTAGTTTTAGCAGGAATAAACGAAATTTTCTGCGGTGTCTCTAAATACCTGACACTAAAAAGTAGACTTTTACGCGTTCTTGGAACAAAATAAGTTACATAATTATTTCGGTGACGGCATTTAACGATCTCTCGAACGAACTCCTGTGAGTGTAGTATTCGCTAATCCGCTGTTTGTGCTACGGGCTAGTTAAATTATAGCGAGACTTTCGCAAAGGTGTGTAGTGATGTATTAAGGTTTACTATTGCTTGCAGTGGGTGGGAAAAAGTAACAAACGTGTAGTTTACTGCAGCTTTGTATTGCAACTGAAAGTAGAAATTAATTTGAAGCAAATGTAAACATAGTTACCTACATTATGACTTCGCCATGCCGCCCACCAAAAGGACACTAGGTCCTTTTGAGACAAATTAAAATATATATACACTAACTGATAGCTGATAGGTATGTGCAAATCAAACTTTATATACCCCGTTTACATTATTCCAGTCCAGTGACCGAATCCAGTGCTGGATTGCTTACTGGAATAATGGAAACCGGCACTGGAATGCATCAATCCAGTGCCAATGCATTCCAGTGCCGGTTTACATTATTCCAGTAAGCAATCCAGCGCTGGATTCGGTCGCTGGACTGGAATAATGTAAACGGGGTATAACACTAATAAAACATAATATATGCGCTGAGCCGCGCGGTCATACGGATTCGAGGCAGATAGCCAACGACTGACATAAATTGAAACGAAGTAAGTTGCCTTTCGTTAATACATTACCCTTATCAATAAAATATGACTACAAAAAGACACTTGCGATTAAACAATGAAACCATATGAATGAATACATGCAGTAAGGATTAATACAATTTTTAGACCAACACATAATAAAAACATTTTGCTAACAATGACTTGATCGCATAACCGGTTTGGGTAGCAAATGCATGATTTTAAATAGGCAAAATTAGTGCCACCAACAGACAAACGGGCAAGACAATGTACTCCACTATGTAAAAAATGGCGTGCTGGTGTAACTGGCTGACTGGGTAAGTCACCCATAATTTGTGTTTTAATCTTTGCTCGCAGTTTAGCAGAGATAAAATATTAACAAATGTACATCTTGACTATCGGTTTTACCCTAATGATTCAGATTCAGAACGTATGCAACAAAGTATTAGTTGGTACCACCATGTCAGGTTCTGGTATAAACATCTGCAATGATTAAGGGTATTAGCTTGTCTTGCTTTTCAAGAATCATTCGATGTTCCCTTTCTTCAGATACATTTGTGTGTGTGATGTCTAAGTCTAAGACGAACGCGTGCCCTGAAAACTTGTTTTTGAAAACTTCTTTAGGCGCGCCTAGACAGATTTTTCGTGGGGTATTAATTGAATTCTATCGTCACGCTCGGGTATGATAAGAAATCTTCGGGTAAACTCGGGACCATGGCAATAACCAAACCAAAGACCATCTAGAAATGCATCAGCCAAAGGAAAATGCTGAAAGGGCGTGGCCTGGGCATCGTGGCATGGCCATCTAGAAATGCGTGAGCCAATATGAAATGCTGACGCATTTCTAGATGGCCATGCCATGATGCCCAGGCCACGCCCTCCGGTTACACACGTGTAGTTTCCAAAGTAAGCTATCAAATTATGAGATATAAGTTTTCACTTCTATCGGCAGTTCCCATGACTTCCAATTTTTTTTTTATGGATTGAGGAATCGCACAGGACTCGTCTTTTTCACTTCTTTTTCCACTTTCTATTTCTGGGTTATGTTTAATTTTTTGAGTGAACACTTCTTTTGGCGCGCCGCATACAGATTTTTTGTCAGCATTTCTAGATGGCTATGCTCATGACCACACCCTAAGGTTTCACCGCGTAGTTTTCAAAGTAAGCTACTAAACTCTGAGTTGTTAGATTTCACTTCTATCGGAAGTTCCTATGACTGCCAATTTTTGAAGTGAAAACTTCTTTAGGCGCACCTAGACAGATTTTTCGTGGGCTGTGAATTGAATTCATTCGTCACGCTCGGGTATGATAAGAAAGCTTCGGGTAAACTCGGGACCATGGCTATTGGCCATCTAGAAATACGTTAGCCAAAGAGAAATGCTGGAAGGGCGTGGACAGGCCATCATGTCATGGCCATCTAGAAACGCATCAGCCAATGGGAAATACTGACGCATTTCTAGATGGCCATGCCAAGATGGCGAGGCCCCACCCTCCGGTTACACCCGTGTAGTTTTTAAGGTAAGCTATCAAATTCTGAGTTATAAGTTTTCACTTCTATCGGCAGTTCCTATGACTGCCAATACTTTTTTTGTATCCTTTTTATACAAGAGATCAATGCACATCATCTAATTCAATAGTAGTGATAGGTTTTTCAGTTATGGTAGTTTTTGTAACGTTTAAAATTCTTTTACAGCAAGCAATGGTCATGATCAGCTGATTTTTAAAGGACATTGATCAAACTCGGCTATGCGTAGACAACATGTTCATGGTAATTTGATTAAGTTTAAGGTCAGTACTCACATACGGTATTACTCGATAGTTTTACTCGAAGTCGAGTAAAAATCAACGTGTGGACCGCAAAACTCACAGCTCGAAGGCTCGCACCGAGCCGGTTCGATGGAATTAAATGAAAGTAATTTCCTTCGAACCTACTCGAAGCGAGCCGTCAATCTTGACTCGTACGTGTGTACGTGACTGCGAGTGGCGCGAGGCGAGCGTCAGTCTGGTATTGTTTATCGTGATTGAAACACGTGTTTTTAAGAGAAATGGATTTGCGAGTTTAACCCAGTACCTCTTTTACGTTTTTTCTTTTCCGTTTATTTTATTTTCTTATAAAGCATTGTGAGACTTGCTAAATACAGCCACCGTCTAGTTTGTTGCACAGACATCCTTTGGCTCGAACGGTTCGGTGAATACTGAACGGCGCGCCTCACTCTATAGATCAATGCTCAATGTGTGGACGAAAGCCCATGCCATGGGTTTTACTCGACAGTTTAGCTCGATCGAGTAATACCGTATGTGAGTACTGACCTTTAGTCAAAAAATCTATTAAATTTTGGAAAGAATTACCATGCATTATTTTGGTACCCAGATTAACAAACTAAAAGTTAATTATAAA
Organism: Ectropis crepuscularia; assembly: GCA_963693475.1. Taxonomy (NCBI): domain Eukaryota; kingdom Metazoa; phylum Arthropoda; class Insecta; order Lepidoptera; family Geometridae; genus Ectropis; species Ectropis crepuscularia. The sequence continues at coordinate 36,135,772 of OY856338.1, forward strand.
TAAGTATTTTAATCATTATTTCCGACCCCTAAACCAATTATATTTCCAGTCTATAAGCTTTGAATAATATCAATTGGTGGCGTCTGTGACAGACCCGGCAGGACATTGGTAGCTTGCATTTTGATACTATATATCCCGGAGCTAAGCAGTTGAAACATAAGCTTTTGTTCTTCATATACTTCGTTATTTCCATCGGTTCTAAGCTGTTAAATTCCCTACAGTGATAAAGTTAGTTAACTGGGATAACAACGTGGCATGATCTATCTTTGATTAGTTTATTTTGACCATTGCTAGCAGACATGACAAGCTCAAGTGTGCAAAACTTGATTTCCTTAAACCTTCTGAGTAACTTCTCGGAGTAAGATCTCGGTCGTTTACGTATTGTTCCCAGTCTAAATGAGTTTCCTAAATTAGTTTTTGTACTATATACTTATTACTAAGAGATCCCACGATTACGGTAACTGTACGGTACGGTAAGCATCATATTGATTAGGTTATTTAGGTTTTTAAATGTTTGTTTGGTTAAACAATCTTTTCATAATATTGTTCACTATCAAATGTTCCACGCTGTGGCGTAGTTATTTCCAACGATTAGGGCATGGTGAGTGATAAGTAAGAAAAGTAAGTGGTAAGACCATAATACAGAGTCCCGTTTTAGCCTTGTTTTTACGGACTTATTGTAATTTCTATAAGTCACTCAGTGTACTATTTTCATATATGAGAGACATGAAAAGAACTTTGAAGGCCAGCCACTGTTTATATATACCAGTATATACAAGAATTTGATTTTTTTGCAGGTGTACTAAATTGCTTTGGTGGTTACATAGTTACATACCATGCTTGGGTGGAGATTTTTATGCACGGTCTGAAAAAGACGCTTATGTGTCTTTCAATTTACATTATAGTGTGACGTACAAGTCCTCGAACGAAGAGTATTCGTCGCAAAAATAAGGCATACCTTCTTTCTGCGCTTTAGATATTGTGACGTTTACTAATTCACCGTGGCTTTTGTTAAATCCGGTCCAATATTCGTTGCCTAAGTCAATTCGCATTTCGACGTAACTCTTAATAATCCGTGATCTAGAAGTCTTCTTTCAATTAGTCTTCTAACAAAAAGGTCGCGATCAATTGTGCTAGCTCGGTTTTCAAAGTTATCATTTTTCATAAAATGTATCTTAGAAATAATTGGCACTTACTACGTTCCACTTAACGGACGTCCTCTATTTACCGGGCCGTTCTGCAGTCGATCACTGCTGAGGTAACTGGAAAAATCCGACGAGATTGCGACCATACAGATACTGTTAGATACCTTAATAGCTGACGTATTAAGCTTTACTATTGCTTGCAGTGGGTGGTAAAAAGTAATAGATATGTCGTTTATTGCACAGGTTTGTATTGCGACTGCCATTAGTAGAAATTAATTTGAATCGTAAACATAATTATGAACTAACAGCCCGTGAAGTCCGGACCTTCGTTACGAGTTACCTTGTGTTTTAACAAAGCTGAACGTTTATTAGTGCATGCTCTCAACACAGGTAAGAACGATAGACTAGATAGATAGAAATGAAGTTTGAGTCATCCTGCCATAGGGCAGATAAACGGTACTAAACGTATGTGATATACCAATCTAAATTTGTCAAACCATATAGTCTTTTTAGGATTCCGTAGCCAAATGGCAAAATACGGGACCCTTATAGATTCGCCATGTCTGTCTGTCTGTCCGTCTGTATGTCACAGCCACTTTTTTCCGAAACTATAAGTACTATACTGTTGAAACTTGGTAAGTAGATGTGTTCTGTGAACCGCACGATTTTCACACAAAAATAGAAAAAAGCAATACATTTTGTGTCCTTGTAACTTCTAAACTTCTCTTCTGAGCCGGTACACTCTGGGCAGAGTGGTCGTGGTCGTCATTTTCCTTCGTCAATGACCCGCTTCACAATTCGTCACCAATCACTTCTAGCAGCATCCTTCCACACACATGTGCAAAGGATCATCCACCCCAGCCCTAATCAGCAGGTCTACTACGATGTCCGATAAACGATATATCGGCCGAACTTATGGACGTTTCTTACCACGAAACACAATCAGTCGGTTGATCAGATCGGGCGTTTCGTTCATTTCGAATTCCGACCGACATAGATTTGACAGTTTTTGTGTCGTAAACCTTACTCCTAAAGCATTTAATTACCTTACCGATTATTCTAACAGCTGTCGGTCGGATCCGATTATTCGGAGGTTGTTTTCGTAGTAGACCTGCTGGTCCTTCCACCTCACCGGTGATCTACCGCACGCTCGGGTGCCTTCGACCTTTTCCTGTGCTACCAGGCGCTGAGACACGCGCCAAGACACGTGCCCAAAGAATGTTAGTAAGCGAGCTTTGAACGTCTAAAATAAGAGAATGGTAAAACTAAAACAAATACGTATTTGATGTACATTACCATGCAAACTTCCAACGAAAATTGGTTTGAACTCAATCTAGTGAGTAGTTATTTTGTGTTTTTTAGTACGTCATAATTTGTTTTCTTCTACGATGAAGCGTGTTTACCTAGAAAAAAACCGATTCACTCTCGATTTGAAGATATAAAGATTTAACCATTGGGGAAAACTCACTCAGGCAACGTAGTCCACAGTCTACACGTTCTTATCACAAAAATAGAGTCAAATCTCTTCGTTCGCGTCTTTGGAACATCAACCATGAAACGATGTCACTTTTTCGAGCTTCGAGCATTCCGATAGAAAAAAGGACAAGGTGATATTAGATCATGTAAATCAGCCGCACACTCTCCGAAGTGTATCCGATAAAAATCGATAGACTAGCAATTTTACGGCGATGTAGAATTTGAAGTCTTTTTCGCACAAGAGTGTCGTTGCCTATGAGCCTTTTGGCACGTCTCTCGATCGATTCCAGAGCTTCCAGCTGATACTTAGCCGAACCATCCCAAAGGTGCGAACAGTACTCCATACATAAATACACTATTATTAAAACATACTTAGAAATAAAACTCAAAACAAAAAATTGTCATCAAAGCCTTACGTGAGCGGGTTCTACGGATAGGCCTTTAAAAACGATATTGAGGTTTCTCATTTTTTTTTCTAAACTGAATTGTTTGCGCCCTGTAACTTCTAAAATAAGAGAATGTCAAAACTGAAAAAATGTACCTATGATGTACAATTACCATGCAAACTTCCACCGAAAATTGGTTTGAACATGATCGAGTAAGCAGTTTTTTTTGTTATCGTCATAAATACAGATCTATGATAATATCGATCAAAGTTACAACGAACTACAAGATTTTTTATAATATGTTACTTGCTGCTATGGAACCCTTCATGGGCGAGTCCAACTCGCATTTGGCCACTTTCATTTCATATAAATATTGGTATCAAATAAAAGGGCTTGACTAGTAAATTACTATAGAAAATCGCAATAGCAGTTTGTATTTTACAGCTCGCTTCGCACATTAAAACTAATTCACAGTTCAAAGAGTCAAGGTAGTTAATTACAAATATTTGAAACAAGGGAAGACATATTAAATAGTAAATTAGCGATAAAGTATTAAAATTTGAAGAGTACCTTGAAGGTATATCTTCAGGATGCCGGGGATTCCGTTGATGGTGCATTGCGATTTGGTGACAAGGTCCGAGTTGACACTCTGGATCTTGTTGAAGGACAGGTCTGCGATGCAGAGCGCAGGCAACCCGTGGAAGTCTTTATCCAGGACGGTAATGTTGTTGTGGTGAGCGATCAACTCCTCCAGCGACGGTAGATACGTCTGGAAACAACGGGACACTTACGGTATGCAAACGAGGAATTTGTCCGGAGCGCGGCAAAATTTTCCCGTCGCAAAAATACGCGGCACTTTTAAATTTTCATGTGCGTTGATTGATGTTCTTTTAAATTTGTTAATTTTTAAGGCCATAAAGTACCCCAGACACAAACAAGCTTTTCATTTGTACTAGTAAAAAATACAACTGTTATGACGTCATTTATGCTTAACAGGATACCCATGTCATTAACATGTAAGCTTCTACAAAAATCGCTTAGTAGTTATTTATTTTACTGCCCCGTTATCGTTGCAGACTACATCAGACCAACGCTACACGAAAACAATAACATCGCATCAGCACCCGAAAATCGCAAGCAGAACGCAAGCTATCACCGTAAAACGAACCTTTGACGTTTCTTCTAAGGTCGTGATTCGGTTGTGTGACACGTCCAGCATCCTAAGGTCTTCCAGGCCGATGAGATCATCTGGCGATATTTGCTGCAGTTGGTTGTTGCTCAGGTTCAGCCTCAGAAGACCTTGAAGTCCCATCAACGCCCCGCCCAAGCTCAAAATGTAATTATGGTCCAGTCTCAATTCCAGGACCCGAGTTTCTACATCAACCAGATTCTGAAATAGATACATTATTAAGTTATAACTAAGAACCTGGGTGACCGAGCTTTGCTCGGTTTACTAAATATACTTAGGTACTTACAGATAAAAGGCTCTAAAAAATAGATTTTCTCAAAAAAAAAAAAAAACTTGAAAAAAAGAAGCCGTCTGGATTCGAACCCGGATCTACCAATTCGTGACCCGCCTGAGCTACGAGTATTATACTATCGCTACATTCAGCTAAATTTACCTTCGCATTCTAATGTCTAATGTGAAAGTTTTTCTTTGTCTAAACACGCGCAATAAATAACGTTTTTAAAAAATAAAACCTAGCTAGATCGTTCCAGCCGTTTCCGAGATTCAGATTCTATAGATACACAAATATATATAAATCCAAGAATTGCTCGTTTAAAGGTATAAGATGAGAGCTATGGAATAAATCAGCGTGGGCGGACGAACGGTAAGGTTGTAGGGGAATTACCATGAAATATTATGTACTTGACATCAATCGTAAACGATGGCTTTTCTATATCACTGTCGAACTATACCTACCACTCCGTAGAGTTTATTTTAGTAGATAGGATATGATTCCAATATTCCATGAGTGGATTTACCTACATATGAATAAAATATTAATTGTTGTTGATTTAACCAGGAAATCTTTTGTAGGGAAAGTGAAGTGTTGTAGTGTAGTGGAAAATTTTGCAGTGGCAGGACTCTTAGTAGCAGAGTCCGCCTGGGGAAGTACCACCCCTTTGCCAGTTATTTTACTGCCAAGCAGTAATGTGCAAACATTACTGTGTTCCGGTTTGAAGAGCGAAGTTTCCAGTGAAATTACAGGGCTTAGAGATATAACATCTTAGATCTCTGGGTGACGAGCGCAGTGCAGTGCTAGGTAATGATTTGGACTCTTCATGTTCCAATAGCTGCGTGTCACTGTGCTGTGGCAGGCATGTGGCTTACCATCAGGCAAATGTCCTGCTCCTCTCGTCACTCTTTATTTATAAAAAAAACCAGTAATTCAAATTAGCTTTTCAAGTTAGCTTTTACATTATTCACATAATCATATCATATCACATATCATTTCAGTAGCATTTCATAGTAGTTTTGTCTACCAACTCTTATATTGAAATTTTAGTCTACTATTATTATGGACCTGTTTTCCGTGGTTTTCCCGCTATGTGTTTTCTTTGGCATTGATTTTTTTTTAATAAATATTTTTACTAGCGGCCCATTCCGGCTTCGCTCGGATCATAACCTAGACACTGTCTGCAGCGCCATCTGCCGGCCTTACTTGTGAATTTAAAACATCAACGAATCCACTTTTACACACACAAAAAAAATCATTCAAATCGGTCCCGCCCTTTTGGAGGAATTCACTTTCAAATGATTAAATTACTAAAGTGGCTATTAAAAAATAGGGGTTGGTGATAAATGGGTAAAAATTTAGGATTGTAGGTATGTATTTTTAATGCCACATTATAAAAAATAAAAACAAAATGTTTTGTCCAGAAATTCAAAAAAAATGTTTAGAGGTGAACAACCCTTATCACTTAGGGGTATGAAAAATAAATAGTAACCGATTCTCAGAACTACTGAATATGCATTAAAAAAATTGAAAATCAGTAAAGCCGTTTAGGAGGAGTAAGGTAACTACCACTGTGACACGAGAATTTTATATATATTTTTATTTTTTATTTTATATATATTATAACAATTAATAAATTCGAAATAAAGAATCCCTTAGAAATATAAATGTAGATACACTAGCGGCCCGTTTTGGCTTTTCTCCGATAATAACCTAGGTATCAACAACTGCAGCGACATTTGCCGGGCTGATTTGTGAATCTAAACCCGACGAAAGCATAAATATGTGGAGCACATATTTTAATGTATAAAATTTTGTGACAATTAGTGAGTGCTTGCATGTGTGGTGAGTATGTGTATGGGTGCGTGCTTGTGTGTGTGTGGTTGTAATCTTATACCTTTAAACGAGCAATTCTTGTACCTATATAAATATGTACATATATATATAGAATCTGAATCTCGGAAACGGCTCGACGGATTTTCATGAAATTATGTATGAAGAGGATTTCGGGGACGTTAATTCGATCTAACTAGGTCTTATTAAAAAAAACGAATATTATGCGCGTTTTTAGACAATGAAAAACTGTCACATTAGACATTAGAATGTGAAGGTAAATTTCGCCACGTGACGCGACAGCATAATTAGCTCAGACGGGAAGTCGGACGCTCATAGCGGTCACGAATTAGTAGCTCCGGGTTCGAATCCAGACGGGTTCTCTTTTTTTTTCAATTCGTTTTTTTAAGAAAATCTATTTCTTGGAGTCTTTTATCTGTAGGTATCTAAGTATATTTAGTATTTAAACCGAGCAAAGCTCGGTCACCCAGGTACTTCTTTATAATATGTTTGTACTACAAAGCATGTATAGTTGAAACTTATATAGGTCTTATTGATTGGGTAAACGGGTAACTCACGTGTAATCAATATGACTGTGTAACAACCACGTTAATTTTAATTCTAATATATAGGTCTTCTTTTGCCATAAAAATTTGGGTCCGCGTTTCAGAGACGATCGCTACGCCACGCCGCTGAACCGCCGCCGCTCTTGACGTCTACCTACTCTCTTTATACGCAAAACTGAATTTCGAAATAAACACGCGACATTGCCACTCCGGTTCTAAGCAGACTATAATTAAAACATTTATACGTCAAACAATGTTCGATCGGACGTCACGAAGGACTAGGAAAGTCGCGAGTTTATTTCGAAATTACGTTTTTCGCAGAAAGAGTAGACGTCCAGATTACTAAACAGCTAGGCCGCCGCCACCACCCGACATTAGGATGTCGATGACGCAAAATGACGATGACTTATAAGATTTTCTATTAACAAAACAGTGTTCAACGCGGCTAAAAAACTTCTTTAGGCGCGCTATAGAGAGAATTTTCGTGGGCTGTGAAATGGATTCATCAATCGTCACGCTCGGATATGATAAGAAATCTTCGGGTAAACTCGTTAAAAACGGCCAGGTAGGTACCAGGGCAACAGAAACAGTAAAGAGTTTCGATTACCTACCTCCAACAGCCCAGCGTTTATCTCCAGATACCAGGACAACAGAAATATAAAAGAGTTGCTTTTGCCCCTAGGTACCAGTACCAGGGCAACAGCAAGTTTTCACTTCTATCGGCAGTTCCTATGACTGCCAATTATTTTTTGTATCATTTCAACAAACATAAAATTGCATAGACATCGTATTTACCTCCATATTTCCCGTGATGAGTCGTATTTTGTTGTGCGACAAGTCTATGACAGACAAGCGTTTGAGGCCTTTGATTTCTTGAAGCGAAAACTCCACCATAGCGTTGTGAGTCAGATTCAAGTAGCGCAACGCTTTGAGACTGCGAAGAGACCCGTTCAAGGACTTCAGTTGATTGTACGCGATATCTAGGTCAGCTAGTTTATCAGCCTCGGTGAACTCGTCTTCAGCCAACTGAAAAATATATTCAAATTAATTAATATGCACGTAAACACTTATGTACTTCATTATTCCTCGGTGTCTTTATGACGTTTGTTGACATCATAAACATCGATTACTTATTTGACTTCATATATTTAAAAACTTTTTGGCTCGCAATTGCTTTGATGAAATGTTTTTTATCGGATTTTAAGGTGTCTTTGGTAGTTGGCCTCAAATAGCCTAAGCCACAGATTACAGAAATAAGACAAAGCTATTTGATGAGGGACATTACATTCGACTGACTCTCGGGTCCGTGCTTTTTATTAACAAATATATGCTCGTACGTACAAGTACTCGTAAGTTTTATTAATGATCACAGACCAGGTAGAGAGATTTAATGATGACAAGACATGAGAACAAAGATTGACGTGGTCATTTTATTTTTTTATTAATTAATGATCATGATTAAACTATTGTTGTGCTTTGAGTTATTGTGATTATTTTGTTTGTCTGCTTAAACTTATCACCGATTAATTTTAAAAGCTTGAATTTTGACTTTGTGTTAGTGTAATTGGCTGTTTTGTTAGCCGCAATATGTAAATAAATAAAATACATGAAAATTGTAGTTTTCCAATTTATGTATAGTTCTCCTCGGCAACATTTCGGGGATGGGTCAACCCGACGCCCTTTGCCGCTATAAGAAGGAGCAATATACCAAGCACACGTGCTCAAGGCATAGAAGTGATTCCTACAGAACATTACAATTACTCAGATCTGATTGCATCAGAACCATTTGCAAGTTATTATCTAGCTCCTATGATACAAGCTTTGCTTAGTTTAAGGATAGGTGGGGTTGGTTTTGAATTGTCCACCATTATTCGTATAAAATGATTTTCAAGTTATCTTTTTATAGTTTTCATTGAAGCGGGCCCCGCGCGTCCCACGTACCGACTAAAAGCTTCCATATACCACGTCATGTGGACAAGCAAACACAAATGGGACCCTTTTATGCAGGGTCATCCCACCTCTAGTCTTAAATTGCAATAACCGACACGTTCGAATGAGTGAATGTTTGATATGCGTCGGTTTGGTATTGACGTAACCGATTGCAGGATTGTACGGTAGAGTGCATTGTGTGGGATGCCTGTCACGGGAATCTCCTTGTGGCGCATGCAGGGTATTAGTCAACAACTCCTTCGGTGGGTGCTTATTTACTGTAGTAGAAACTTCCAGTAGAACGGTTTATCCGATATAAAATTACATAGCTAATTTCATTATTATTTCACTTAATTTTATAAATGTAAGTAAGTGTATGTAGATGCACGTTTTGTAAATAATTATATAATGAATACTTTTTAATCTTATGTGAAGGTATGTGTGGTATGGTAGGTGTTCTAACAACACTGCGTTGTATTTTTGTGTACTTGGAACTGCGTACAACGAAATTGTAAACCGATGTAGGGTGCCCAAAATACAGGCCTTGCCTAGTTTGGGGCCCGCTGTACTTCTAATTATCTGTATAACTTGTCATGATATGCAATTTGTAAATGTAACTGTGAACTTTATTTGGGAACAATAAATTATATTATTATCTTATATATAAATTCTCGTATATTTTTTTTCTTGTTCCTTTTATTTTTGTATTAAAAGTAAGAAGGTAAGTAGATACCAGGTTTGACCATGTTAGTGTTTTTTAGAAGGTATTTAACATCAAATACGACGAGTCAGTCGATTTTTGGAAGCTCGTGAAAATGATATTCCGCACACATTGAGGTGCCGACTGTCAGTTAGCGCTAGTAGGTACACGAGACTCGCCATAGCTCCACATGGTTTATTTCCCCGCCAGACAACACAACATACAAACAGCCGCTGAAGGGTGCGATTGCGATACCGCATCCAAACACAGGATCGAAATCGCGACACTGCATCGATAGAGTTTTTAAAACCCGTGATTCTGATATCCGTAGGAAAGATCTCGCAAAATTGGATAGTTTGTACAAAAAGGGCGTTTTAACACTTTTTTTTATGTAGAGTAACGAGACGAGCAGGTCATGCGCCTGATGGTAAGCAACATGCCTGCCACATAACAGCACAGTGACACGCAGCTATTAGAACATGAATCATTAACTCATTAACTCCAACTGCACTGCGCTCGTCACCCAGAGATCTAAGTTGTTATATTGAGCAAACTCAAATTTGTCACTTTGACGTCACAAACGGCAAAAATGTTTTCATTGTAAATGTATTTTTTTATTATTTTTTAAATTTGTGTGAGTTCTGTTGACCTGTAGTACTCCATTGTCAGTTTATTATCTTTTTTTAATAGCGTTTTGATAATTGTAATTTCTAACGATTGAGGAAATGTTCCAGTTGAAATGCAAAGGTTTAGTATGTGGCTCAAAGGTTCACATATGGACCACAGATTACAGAAATAAACACAGATGGAACCTTCGTGAGCAACACTGTGAGGCCCGTAATTAGTCATGTTGACGTAAAATTGTCAAATCAACGTTCCAAATTACATGTATAATGTTGTCAGTCTTAAGAAAAAAGTCCCACTATTGTTGTCTTAGCTTGGGAAATCTTCACGTATAATAAGCACATCAATTGATATTTTGAAATATTAATATTATTACACTGATTATGCAAGGATTTTTTGTTACTACTATTTCCATTCTATAAAGAAAAGAATTTTGATTTTGCATACAACTAGAAATTAACTTGAATCATGAATAATAAAATTAGTGTAATTTACTCGCTTAGATAGGTTAAACAAAAATTAAAAGAATCATCTTTACCACCAAACTATTTTTGATAAAATGCATATAGGCTACCAGTATGTTATAGGTAGGTCCCAACAACAAACAAAAAAAACTGACAAAATAATAATGAACACGGCCTGCGATATAATAGCAAGAAAAGTGAGGTAATGATGTTTAAAGCTAAGACCAATTCTCCTGATGTCGTTCCTCCCGTTCTTTTAAACGGGAGCCCTTTGAAATTAGTAAGTAGTTTTAAATATCTTGGTCACATAGTGACAGATGATCTCAAGGATGATAATTGTACATTTTTATATCATAAATTACTCATTTCACAAATTTAACATTTACTTAAATAAATTTGGAATTTAATTAAATTGAATAATACAATGCCCATCAATAATTTGGTCTACGAGTATCTAAAAAAATATATAATCTATATTTTACCCTAAATTCAGGGAAAATAATTTCCATTTAGTATCGCCACACTAACCTATTTTCGTTGAGGTGTCGTGTTCCATTCATCACCAAAATAAAATCGTCTAAATTATATAAATAACAGTAAAAATATTCAATTTTTCCTATGAAATTATATTCCTCTTTCCTTTTTTTGTTTTTGGGAACATTGTTTGAAGACACAAAACGGCATATTTTAAAACAAAACTTAAAATCACACGGGACTCCCGTACAACACGGAAGTCCGTTTCATACTGACTGGAGTTTGTATTTGCTTCGGCGTTTGTATTTCCTTTGTCTGCTTCAGTAGCTCTGTTCTGCGCGCTCCATCTGGTTTTATTTCTGTAATCTGTGATATGGACTTACTGATTTTATTATTTCTATTATCTTTATATTCCGTTAACTTTGAGTAAATATGAATCACGTGAATACTACGGATCCTTTACCTACTGGTCGATGCCGTCGCAAAAACGCTATTCGTCGTAACGGTTAGAAACGTGCTAGGGCACGTTTTATGCGAATTTAGCTCTCGCAGTTTCTATTTCATGTTATTCAATTACGAAAAGTTTAATATTTATTTTTTACAGTACGTTGTAAGTAAATGTTTAAATAAACTCTTTAGTATGAACTATATTTTTCACATCATTACAATGATTAATACAATATAGGAATACAGTTAGACTAGAGAAACAACGGGCGGCCTTATCGCTGGAAGCGATTTCTTCCAGGCAACCTTACCTGAGAGAAGTCAAAGTTACATACGAAGATAAGAAGTCAGGTCATGTTATGCTACTAATAACAAGTCTGTTTAAGCTACTGCAATCAAAAAATTACGTTTTATTTAACTAATAATCGGTCAAATTAGCATATGAAACGGACAAATTCGGAGTTACCTACCTACCGGGGAGTTTAATTTGTGTATTGATTCGAAATTTGTAATAGTGTTCAATATTCTTCTAGTCAAGCCCTTTCATTTGATACCCATGTTGTGGGAAGTTGTGAAAAAAATATTTTACCCACCATTTTGAGGAGGCATTACATTGAATCAATATTAACCAAACATAGCTAAGAATCACCGCACGGAAACTAGCTTTCAAATTTTAAAAAAGCGGTCGATCCGTTTGAACTCTACGGTGCCACAGACAGACACACACAGAGAGAGAGAGAGAGAGAGACATTGAAGTCAAACTTATAACACCCCTCTTTTTGGTCGGGGTTAAAAAATAACTTACATATTCGATCTTATTGAAGGAGAGGCCGATGCGCGTGAGTCTGCGAGACTTCTGCAGAGCACCGTCCAGCGACTTGATGTTGTTCCCGTAGAAGTAGAGTGACTCCAGCGAAGGCATCTGCTTCAGATCCTTCGGCAAGCTCACGAGCTGGTTATGGGCTGCGTGGATCAGCATCAACCGCTTTGCATTCTACGAACATACGAAACTATGAACTGCTGGAAAACACACCTTTGCCAGTTATTCTACCGCCAATTGAAGGGAAATATTTCCAGAGAAATTGCATGGCTTAGAGATATAAAATCTTAGATCTCTGGGTGACGAGCGCAGTGCAGTGCTAGGTAAAGATTTGGACTCTTCGTGATCCCATAGCTGCGTGTTACTGTGCTGTTATGTGGTAGCCATGTGGCTTACCATCAGGCACGTGTCCTGTTCGTCTCGTCACACTGTGTTATAAAAAAAACAACAACAAGTTTTTGGGGTGAACAGACAACCCAAAATAATGAGTAAGTATAAAATATATTAGCGTATATTAAAAGCTCGGTAAGTAAAATTCAATTAAAAAGAAAATGTATGCTACGACAAAATAGTATGACTTTCGAACACTAGCAGCGCCCAGCGTTTTACCCACGCAGTTGCCGTTTCTGTTATTTTCCCGCGGTAAAAAGTAGCCAGATTAAAAACATTACTTTGTTCCGGTTTGAAGGCCAATGTTTCCAGTGAAATTGCAGGGCTTAGAGATATAACATCTTAGATCTCTGGGTGACGAGTGTGTGCAGTGCAGTGCTAGGTAACGATTTGGACTCTTCATGCTCCAATAGCTGCGTGTCACTGTGCTGTTATGTGGCAGGCATGTTGCTTACCATCAGGCAAATATCCAGCTCTTCTCGTCACTATTTAAAAAAAATTACTATTCTAGCTGAGTTCCAAATTTTAATCTGTGCAAACATCCGAACTTTGGCATTTATAATATTAGCAGGAAGGAGCCATCTTTGTGAGGAACACGCGGCAATATCAATCGTTCGTTTTACGTCACAGACTTCGTAAAATTCGATTCAATTCAATTCAATTCAATTTATTTTTTCGATCCTTAGGATATTACATCACTTGGTAACGTCACATGAAACATTAATAAATTAGAAATTTCGTATACATCATTTAGTTTCAACAATTAAATGCGGCTGTAAAGAGGCCTTGTCAATAGGTGCAGCTGTGCAGCTTTGTCATATTAGGTCATTACACAATGATTAAAATAATAAATTATGTCATGAAATACAAAAGTAAATAATGAAACATGTCAATAAATTAAAATTGCAATTATTAAATATTTGTATAGTTACTGTCATTAATAAATTTTATTAAACTTGCATTTCATTACATACAGTTTTAGCCCAGTCTTTACGATCATTTATAAAATCTTTGACCGTATAGTAAGCCTTTTTGAGTAAATATCTTTTTATGGCAGTTTTAAATTTTGTTTCGTTGAGACCCTCTAGCTGCTTAGGAATTACATTATAAAAAAGCACACAATTTCCGACAAAGATACCTCTTTAACTCTGCTCAAACATTTGTCAGGGTTTTGTCTCCAAGTTTGTTCTCAAGAAGTTACGGCTTTTCTAGTCAGGAGTACGGCGACTGACGATCCAAAACCCCTGGTACGAATTCCACGCGCACCACTGTCTTCTGTGGCTAAGTGGCTAACATAAAAACGGTGAAAGAAGACATCGTTAGAAAACCGAAATTTACCTATAATAATCTTTTGAGGAATCCTGTGTCATCCACTAACCCGCACTAGGCCAGCGTGGTGGGCCTTGAATCTCCTTGTGACAGAAGGCCCTGACTCACAGCAGCAGAACATTTAGTGAACTGCCTATTGCTAAGCCAAGATGGGTTTCTTCTTGGTAAGCACGCCTGCATGTCACTGTGATGTTATGTGGCAGGCATGTTGGCACATGTCCTGCTCCTCTCGTCACTCTATACTATAAAAAAGAAGAAGGCAGGGTGGGAGCGCGGTGGCTAGTAAGAGTTAAAGTTGAATTGGACTTACAATGGGTAGTTCGTTCTCGATGGTAGTGAGCCGGTTGGCGTTGATGAAGATCCACTCGAGGCCGTCCAGGTCTCTCAGAGCTCCGTTCAACGAGTCCAGCTTGTTCAGGCCCAGGTGGACGTGTTTCAAGGCCCGGGGCAGAGCCCCACGCTCCAGCTTCCAAATCAGGTTGTCTGCCACTAGTAAGTGCTCCACTTCCTGGATATCCTGGGAAAGGTAAAACAGCATATTATAAAACCAGAAGTGCACGGTTTCACACGCTTCCCGGGATAATAGCCCATGTGTTCTGGAAGAACTGCTAGTATTGTATACATTTAACAGGCTGACTATATTTATTATTGAAGGTAATATTCAATGTAAAGTGTGACTTGATATGAATATATTATATGATAGGTAATGATTTGGACTCTTCGTGTTCCAACAGCTGCGTGTCGCTGTGCTGTTATGTGGCAGGCATGTTGTTTACCATCAGGCACATGTCCTGCTCGTCTCATCACTCTATAATATTTAAGAAAATGCAATATCTTACACTGTTCTTCAGAGTGGCGCATTTGCGAAATAATAAAATAATTAATTTAAATAAATAAAACAATTCAAATTATTACCAGATTTATCTAGTGATAAATTCAAAATTCATTAAATGTTTGTAAATATTCCAACAAAATGTGTGATTCGTTCACTCGTTTGTTTTAATTTAAATTTAAAAAAGAAAAGGTACGGTTAGGTATTTCGTTTTCCAACCATAGGTATGGTTGAAAAAAATGTTTTTCAAACTATACCTATGGTTTGAAAACGAAATAGAGCTCACCAAGATCCGTTCCACGATCTAGGCTTGTCCCTGGACATATCCCGAACCCTTTTTCAACGCTCTACTTGTTCTTGTGTCGTTGCTGATACAATATTTGACCTTACACTCTTACAATTTAGGTTTATTTAATAAAATGCTCTTATTCTAAATTGTAACTATTCCAAATCCTGATCCAATGGGCGAGGACTAACGTTTGAAATTCATGACTGTTTATGGTTCTAACAGTGATTACTCGCACGACTCCGTCAGGGCCAGTATGCAGCTTGAAAATACGAGTTAAAGCCTATTTAAACGATGGTGCGTCAGAAACGCCAAACAGAGCGTTGATGAGAACAATATTCATAACAACTCACAACAGTTGATGAGACAACGTCAACGATGTTCAGGTAACGACAATTGGCCAACTATTTCTGACGCTGTTGTAAGGTAGGTATACAACTAGTCTTGTCTCCAACGTTTCCAAAATTGCTGTGACAACATTACTGTTGGACAAACTGCCAACGATTTAGCCTACAACTATGCAGATCTGTTAAGTCGTACTCGGGTACAGGTAAAAGTTCCCTATTAGAAAATGTACAGGAGTCAAAACCTCAAATTAATTTGGATCAATGGCTAAAGCACAGAGGGGCCTCGAGTTGAGGACCGCTTTAATACGAGAAAAGACGATACTAAGTTCTTCGAAAGATACAATTTTGTGTTTTTTTTTGTAATCTTTTGTTTTTAAAGCTATTGACTCCATACTTACAGAACAGGCCTACTTTTTATAAAATCTAGCACCTACTATTCCTATTGTTAGTAAATGGTCAGTGAAAAAAATACCATTTTGTATTTGTATGTTATTTAATGGGTAAATTTGTAAAATATAACTGTACACACTATTTCGTGTTTTGTTCTATGTTATGTTTACGAATATTGCAAAATTTTTACAAGAAACCGCTGTTATTTTATAAATTCAATTCACATTGATATCTAGCATTGCATGTATTCATATGATTTTTTATTAAGTTGTCATTGAAAAATATTGTCAACTGACGAGTGAAATATTGCAGCTCATAACATTGCAAATTGCAACCACCCTTAGTACACACATAGAACACCAATCTGTTAAAAGTCTTTCACAAACAAGTTATAAAACTTCTGATACCAAACATAATAATGAATTAAACTTAAATATCCGACTCCGAGCTTTGAACAGACTTTTGTTTGATCAGCTTCTAACAGATTTGAATGTTGGCCAAACAAAAAAAAAAATTGGCTGTCATAGGAACTGCCGATAGAAGTGAAAACTTATAACTCAGAATTTGATAGCTTACTCTGGAAACTACACGGGTGTAACCGGAGGGTGTGGCCTGGTCATCATGGCATGACCATCTAGAAATGCACCAGCATCTCCTATTGGTTGACGCACTTCTAGATGGCCATGCCGTGATGGGCAGGCCACGCCCTTTTAGCATTTCCCATTGGATGACGCATTTCTAGATAGCCAATGGCTATGGTCCTGAGTTTACCCGAAGATTTCTTATCATATCCGAGCGTGACGATAGAATTCATTTCACAGCCCACGAAAAATCAGGCGCGCTTAAAGAAGTTTTCACTTCAAAAATCCGACCACGGCGATAAGGACAGAACATCAGTATCTCTTTTTTCACAAGTAATAGATAATTAAAGTATCTCGTTCCCGCGAGCTGTTACGTTACTTATTGCAGACCTAGTACTTAATCTGTGTGTCATCTCAACTTGACTCATTCAAAACACCCAAATACGTCACTCTTGAGATTTTCAAATGTTATCATAGTTCACAAAAATAATTTCGCACGTTGCGATAAGGTCTGCGATTGACGTGAGCATGACGTAACATTACATATCCTATAATGTTAAATTTAATGCATTGGCACTGGATTGATGCTTTCCAGTGCCGGTTTCCATTATTCCAGTAAGCAATCCAGCGCTGGATTTGGTCGTTGGACTGGAATTATGTAAACGGGGTATTAAAGTAGTCCAGTGCAATTACGGACAAAAATTAAAAAAAAAACATACAATTATGTAATTTGGGGATTATAAAGGATCGATATAGTTTCTGAGCACATTTTTTTTTTTTTTTATAGCATAGAGTGACGA
This sequence comes from Ectropis crepuscularia, assembly GCA_963693475.1. Taxonomy (NCBI): domain Eukaryota; kingdom Metazoa; phylum Arthropoda; class Insecta; order Lepidoptera; family Geometridae; genus Ectropis; species Ectropis crepuscularia. Next base: position 36,153,048 of record OY856338.1, read on the forward strand.
GATGAGCAGGTCATGTGCCTGATGGTAAGCAACATGCCTGCCACATAACAGCACAGTAACACGCAGCTATTGGAACATGATAGTCCAAATCATTACCTAGCACTGCACTGCGCTCGTCACCCAGAGATCTAAGATATTATGTCTCTCAGCCCTGTAATTTCTCTGGAATCATTGCCCTTCAAACCGGAATACAGTAATGTTTGCACATTACTGCTTGGCGGTAGAATATTAGGCAAAGGTGTGGTACTTCCCCAGGCGGACTCTGCTAAGAGTCCTACCACTACTAAATATATATATTCCAATTTGAGGAATTCTGACGAGGTGAGCTCAAGGTTATTTCGATGAAAACGCGTTCAATTCGATATGTCGAGAACGGTTGGTGTAAGGCAAAAAATTGTTGAGACTTTTTCTCTTCTAAATTAAATTTACAACCTTTTTTATCTAAAACTTTTTTTTCATCAATATTTTTCAATTTATTGCTTCCGAAAGGCAAAAATTTTACTTTCTTTTATCAAAAGGGGAATCGATTAAACTCTTTAAAAATTGTACTTTATTTAAATATTAAATATTGTAATCATTTAAATATCATTTAAATATTGTACTTCTTCATCATCCTATCGATCCTTCATAATCCCCAGAATACATAATTTTATGTTTATTTATTTCCGTAATTGCACTGGATTAAAGTGAGCTTCGTACAATCATCACTATTTTAATCATGTCTTTGTACGACTGCAAAGCATTGGGCATAAAAATAATTCCGTTATTCATGCTCCATAAAAATTCCGTTACTGAAAACATACTTTCGTAATCAGCGTGTCCCTTAAATTTTCAATTGTGTAGTTTTATAGCAGAATAATTTTCAGAGTAATGTTCAGTTTATTCTGTTTCTTAGCATTTCTTTTTAGTAACCGACTTTCAAAAAGGAGGAGGTAATCAATTCGACCACCATGTTTTTTTTTGTGTATGTTACCTGATTTCCCGAGAACGCCCGAACCGATTTCAAAACTTATTTTTGTATTCGGATCGATATGCTTCCCGGGAGGGCCGGGTGGTTTGTGGAATATGAACAAATAACTAAAATTTTGCTACAATTTTGTCTGGATGACATGTTTGTAGATTTCACAAAAGTAATGAAACTCGATTCTGTCAACACGAAATTGTGTAAATGCATTGTTGAAAACTTGTTTTGCACTAAAAAGGATAAAATAAACTCTTTTTATACAAAAAATTAAACCGACTTCAAAACCACAAATAGGCACTCAAAAGCGAATAATAAGTTAACATAATTACTATACAGGATGACTGTTTGAACACTTTAGATATTCAAGGATATTTATGATGAATCATAGTCACATGAAGGTCTTAAAAATAGATAATTATGAAAATACAAATAAATTATGGATGGATGGATGATTTCTAAACAAACGCCTGTGCTAGAACTGCTAGACAGAGATACACATTCTTTACATTTTGCTTTTATATGAACTTGTGCCATTCGAAATAATTATTTATTAATTATAATATTTGTAAATAATATAAGTCAGATGGTGTTGTGTGCGAATTGTCCACCAATATTTTTATTTTTTTATTATTATATTAATGCTTTTATAGGCTTACAATGGGGTACTATGAGAGTGAATCGGTTTATATTACAGGCACGCTCCGTCGTAGACCGCATCGTCGCTTAACTTCAGGCGAGATGGTGGTCAATAGGGTACCGGACTAGGTCAAAAATACACCATCCTAATTAGTCCGTCAGCTAGATCATGGAAAAATGTTGTACACGTATTTTTTCTTTTGTTTCACAAACAAAAAATGACGAAGATACAGCGCTTAGAAGTTTCGTGTGACGTCAAAGTGAGTACGATTTTTGCTCACGAGTGACGTCGCGACCCCCCACTCTCGAAGTTTGATGGTCTATACCTTTGACGATTTTTAATATGATGAAAAAACAAAAAATACGTGTCCAACATTTTTCCATGATTTAGCTGACGGACTAATTAGGATGGTGTATTTTTGACCTAGTCCGGTACCCTATTGACCACCATCTCGCCTGAAGTTAAGCGACGATGCGGTCTACGACGGAGCGTGCCTGTAATATAAACCGATTCACTCTCGATTTGAAGACACCAAGATTGTAACTATCGCCAAAAACCCACTCATGCAACGCAATCCATATCCTAGACGTTCTTATCACAAAAGTAGAGTCAGACCACTTCGTTCGAATCTTTGAAACCTAACCACGCAATGTTTATTATCTTCTCATCAATATTATGTTTTTTATAGCATAGTGTGACGAGACGAGCAGGATGTGTGCCTGATGGTAAGCAGCATTTATTATTTCACGCAGCTATTGGAACAAGAAGAGTCCAAATCATTACCTAGCAATGCAATGCGATCGTCAGCCAAAGATAAAAGATGTTTTATCTCTATGCCCATTAATTTTACTGGAAGCATTGACCTTCAAACCGGAATACAGTGATGTTTTCACTTTACTGCTATTATTGTTATTTATTATATTGTCATTTACCCAAAGAAAATTAAACTCACCTATAAGCTTGTTTTATAATATTTATTAGAATTTACTTGTTAACCTTTTCATGACCTGTCTCCCACGATTTACATTACACATATTTATGACCGAGCTAGTGGGAGTACAGAGTTCACATTCAATAGAATATCTTGCTTGCTTTTGTATCATCTTCTGAAGGTCATACAATATAAATATAATGTAAAAACATTAAAATTAGGTGCTTTTATTTATTTTTATTTTTCAAGTGACTTTTTTAGCCGCTTTGAGTACTTTTTTTATTGTACATTTATACATTGTATGAGTACATTGGATAGTTTCATGCGTTCGCAGCACGGACGTTTTAATTTAGCGGCGTAGTGACGTAATGTCGGAGCGGCGGCGGAGCAACGAAGCGGCACGTGCGCGTTAGAAGGTTTTGGGGAAAATCTTGAGTTCACATCATTGACATGCGTAATATAAATATATCTATAACTGTATCAATATATATATTCAAGTAGTGGTAGGACTCTTAGCAGAGTCCGCCTGGGGAAGTACCACACCTTTGCCAAATATTCTACCGCCAAGCAGTAATGTGCAAACATTACTGTGTTCCGGTTTGAAGGGCAATGATTCCAGAGAAATTACAGGGCTTAGAGACATAATATCTTAGATCTCTGGGTGACGAGCGCAGTGCAGTGCTAGGTAATGATTTGGACTATCATGTTCCAATAGCTGCGTGTTAGTGTTACTGTGCTGTTATGTGGCAGGCATGTTAGTTACCATCAGGCACATGACCTGATCGTCTCGTCACTCTATGCTATAAAAAAAAAAACTGTAAAGATGGCGTACTGTGCAACGACAGAGCTGTTCATTACAAACATTCTAAATTATAAGTAATAACTTTTTATTACAATAATCGTAACAACACGTGTAATTATTATCCATAGCAATTTTTTTTACAATAATTTGACAAATATTAGTATTCATCACACAAACAATGGTATTTCTGGTACTCAGGTGAGGGCTAAGTGAGGCCAGCTCACCCGAGAGACATGCGCTTTGAGTTGAGTGATCTTGTTAGATAATAAATATAAATAAATAAATAAATATTGGTGGACAATTCACACACAACACCATCTGACCCCAAACTAAGCAAAGCTTGTGTGATGGCGGCCAGATAGCTGATATAATACTTGTATAGTTTTAAATACATACTTATTATACATAGAAACACCCAGACACAGTGCAAACATTTGAATTCATCACACAAATATTTGCAGTGGGTGGGGATCGAACCCACGACCCTCGGCTTCGCAGGCAGAGCTACTACCAACTAAGCCACGAGGCCAGTCAGATAGATATATCACAAATATGGTAGTCTCACCGTTGTAGTGGTAGGACTCTTTGCAGAGCCCGCCTGGGGAAGTAACACACCTTTGCCAGTTATTTTCTGGCCAAGCAGTAATGTGAAAGCATCACTGCGTTCCAGTTTTAAGAGCAAGGTTTCCAGAGATATTAGAGACAAAGGTTAATTTAATTTGGTGGTGCATTTAAAATCTCTGGGTGACGAGCGCAGTGCAGTGTTAGTAATGATTTAGAGTCTTAATGTTTCAATAGCTGCGTTTCACTGTGCTGTTATGGGCTTATGTTGTTTAATATCAGGCACATGTTCTGCTCGTCTCGTTATATTATATTACATAAAAACACTTGCGTCGCTAGGCCTGACAAAGTTCCATCTAGATATTTTCTTAAGTTTTGGAAATAGAATGAATTTGTTTTTTTTTTGCACATACGATTTATTGTTAACGGTCACTTAAACACTTTAAGAATTTGTTTGAAACTAGATCTGTTTCTAGTTGGAATATCACAAATAATAATTTAGTAACCCTCAAAGAATAAAAAGGAGATCACATTTTTATGCAGAAGTGAAAATCAAATAAAATTACTTAAATACAAGATATATATATATATATATATAGGAACATATAGGAACATGGCAGGTGCAGCGATAAACATGGTATTTCTGTAAGTGAGTTGTGAGGTGGGAGCTAAGTGAAGTCGCCTCACCCGGAAGTCATGCGCCGTGAGCTGAGTGATCTTGTTCCGGCAGAGGTCCAGAGTCTTCACGTGCGGCAGATGATGCAGCACGCGCTGAGGCAACTCCGCGAGCGAGTTGTCCGCGACGCTGAAGTAGTCCACCAAGTCCAGTTTTGTGAAAGCACTCTCCTTCAACTCGCTGCAACAAAACAAACGGTTTACAGAATAACACTGCATTTTTATTGTAACAAACGTCCCCTCTGACGAACCGTCAACTTACAAATCAAATTAAAAACTTAACTGACAGTGCTCCAAACTTATTTGTAGAACGTTAGTAGGTAGCTAATTAGTTACGAGTAGTGGTAGGACTCTTGGCAGAGTCCGCCTGTGGAAGTACCACACCTTTGCCAGTTATTCTACCGCCAAGCAGTAATGTGCAAACATTACTGTGCTCCGGTTTGAAGGGCAATGTTTCCAGAGAAATTACAGGGCTTAGAGATAAAACATCTTAGATCTCTGGGTGACGAGCGCAATGCAGTGCTAGGCAATGATTTGGACTCGTCATGTTCCAATAGCTGCGTGTCACTGTGCTGTTATATGGCAGACATGTTGCTTATCATCAGGCACATGGCCTGCTAGTCTCGTCACTCTTTATTTAAAAAAAAAAGTAAAGAACAGAGAAGTAGTCTAATTTTGTAATAATAAGTGGTAGCATTTTTCGATCGTGGGGCTATCGCTACATTCTACAGATAAGTTGGTCGTACTGTACGTTAATCTATGAATGCGTTTGACATAAAAAACCTTCAAAATTGTTATTCGACTTTGCTCATACGTTACAGGGCAAAAAGATAAATCAAGTTATTTCTGTGTGTGCAGTTCCAGGCAGTGATTTGGACTCTTCATGTTCAGAGAGCTGCTTAGCATTGTGTTGTTATGGACAGTCGTGATGTCACAACTTCGTCATGTCGGTTTTTGGCTGTCCGTGTGTGTATTTGGGACGTTTCCTACCTACTGTTCGTACTGTGTATTTAGTCGAACTAGAACGCAAATCTCGGCAAAACTCACTTTATTTTATTTAGGGTTAAAAAAAATCTATTATAATTTTTAAATAAATTACAATATTTTTAGTATAAATTAATAGAATTAAATATTCTTTCTTAAGTTTTCAAAACAAATGCTTTCACAAATCACTGCTTTTGTTATTTGGAATATAATATAATTTGAACGCGTTTATGACATTCCGTGCTTAAAACTGCTATTCCAGTTAATTTTTCTCAGCGCTTAGTGAAGGCTGTGACTTTGATTTAACCTCAGGACAAATATTGATTACTACTACCTGAGCCCAGCAGTATGAAAAGCCCTTTCACCCGAACGGGCTGCAACAGTTTTTTACGATAATTTATTTTAGCCAAATGCGTATTTTGTAATTTTTTAACATACTTAGATTGTCATATTTATTTAACGTAATATAACACCTAAAATTAAGAAATAAACTTCTAGCTTCATAGATAAGAAAATAGTCATAAAAACTTTAATCCTATGTATAAATCCCTTAAAACCTTTTTCTAGCATTAAACAGGTTAGTTGGTCTGAGTTAAACACGAATGGCGACAAATAGATGTGTTAGCAGCCTTTGAGGATTTACCATAGATAGGAGGGCGCAACACACAGATTACAGAAATAAAACGCAGATGGAACCTTCGTGAACCCGTAATAGGATACAATCTTCAAAAAAACCTAAGTAGCCCGTTAGTTAGATTGCCAAAAAATATTGTACACGTATTTTTTCTTTTGTTTCACAAACAAAAAATGACGAAGATACAGCGCTTCAAAGTTTCGTGTGACGTCACTTGTGAGTACGATTTTTACTCACGAGTGACGTCGCGACCCCCCACTCTCGAAGTTTGATGGTCTATAATATCTTTGACGATTTTTAATATTATGAAAAAACAAAAAATACGTGTCCAATATTTTTCCATGATCTATCTGACGGACTAATTAGGATGGTGTATTTTTGACCCAGTCCGGTACCCTATTACTGTTACTGTGAGACCCGTAATTAGTTATGTTGACGTCAAATTGTTAAATTATTTGTGTAATAATATTGTTGTCTTAGCTTCGGAAATCATCACGTATAATAAACACATCAATTAATATTTTTATTTTTGTAATCTGTGGCGCAAGACCTTTGTCTAACAAAGTTTGTCACATATTTTTTGCGGGGCGCGAGGGGAGCGTATATTTCACACATCAACAAATGTATGTTTGTTTAAATACAACTAAGACAAATGCTACACATCTAAACAAAACGTGCACGCATCTACGAAACACTTTACAAAACGCGCTTGACCATTTTTGACAATGAAGCTTATTTGGTACTCATATGGGTACGAAAGAGGTCTGTTAGAACTAGGTTCGTCCCCTAAGATCTCTGGGTGACGAGCGCAGTGCAGTGCTAGGTAATGATTTGGATTATCATGTTCCAATAGCTGCGTGTTACTGTGCTGTTATGTGGCAGGCATGTTGCTTACCATCAGGCATATGACCTGTTCGTCTCGTCACTCTATGCTATAAAAAAAAAAAAAAAAAGAAAAGTTGGTCTGAGGCTTGATAACCTCAGACCCATCTTATTCTTATTGCGTATTCCCATCTTTGCTGATCAGATATTGGAAAATATTTCATGACGTTTTGAGAAGACGCGAAACATCTATCAAAAGGATGGATCAATTTCCTTATGCTTAAGCTATGAAACGAAATAACAAGTGTGGTATTTTTCTTTTTTTTTTAGGGTTCTGTAACCACGTGACAAAAAACGGGACCCTTATAGATTCGTCAAGTCTCTCTGTCTACCACAGACAGACATGACAGCCACTTTTTTCCGAAACTATAAGAACTGTAATGTTGAAACTTAGTCAGTAGATGTATTCTTTGAACCGGTTTAAGATTTTCACACAAAAATAAAACAATAAATTTTGGGGGTGCCCCATACTTAGAACTGGAACTCCATTTTTTTTCATCAAAACCTTACTTTTGGCATTTCTATATATAGGTCTTTTAAAAATTAAATGATATTGTGGTATTCAAAAGTATTTTTTTACAAACTGATTAGTTTACGCAAGAGACTCTTCCAAAGTGGTAAAGTGTGTGTGTCCCTTCCTGTAACTTCTAAAATAAGAGAATTTCAAAACTAAAAAAAATGATGTACTTTACCATGCAAGACTTCCACCAAAAATTGGTCTGAACAAAATTTTTGAAATCGTTATAAATACAGTATTATTAAAACATTAATCAAAGTTACAAGAACTGCAAGAATTGTTACATTATGCAACTTGCTGCTATGGAACCTTTGATGGGCGAGTCCAACTTGCACTTGGCCAATTTTATTATATGTTTGGTTTTGTTGTCCTCCAGCAAGGAACGTTTAATAACTTAACACATAAGATGATTAACATAGTGTGGTTACATTATTTTAGAAAACAAGATCATTTTATAATTACTTAATGAAACTAGATATAATGAGCTAACTTAAATGACAAAAATTGCGTTTCTTTTTGAAGTCAATTTTTTTTTCATCGAATTAAAATTATTTTTAACTATCAAAACTATGCAATAGTTTTGAATAGTTATTTCTTATTTTACACAATTTTCTCTTTTTTTTTAAGAGTGTAGTATTACTTCGCGCAACTCACACGAGTTTAGTGTAGGTACTCACCAAAATTCAGCAAAATATGCAAAATTTCATCTATAAGTCCGATCGCTGCAATTTTCTGCCAAACTTTTTTTCTTTATTTCATTAAAGGTGGAAATTCCTGTGACCTTAACTGGTGTGTCCAGTTGCATGTAGCGCATTAATCAGATTTGCTCTGTACTGTGCAATACCCCGGGGTATTGCACTATGGTGTAGGGCAGGTTTTATTTTTATTTTATCATAGAGCTTTGAGCCCTTTGTGTCGTGTTCGAGGAGGGCAGGGCGATGGCTGACATTTGTGTCCCACTCGAAAACGGAGGCTAATTGCGAGAGTCGAATTGCGCGTCACACAGGCTACAAAGAAACTAGTGCGTAGGTATATCTAAGTTTTCGTTCAAAAAGTTTGATTTCGCTCACATTTATGCGTAAATCAAAATCACAATATGTTCATCCGTCTACGTGAGGTTCCTTACTCTAAGACGTGAGGTCTACGTGAGAGCTACGATGACACATGACATACAGAAACAGAAAAATCAAGCCTATAACACCTCGTTGTTTATGCGTCAAGGATTTAAATTTAAATTCAAATTGTGGCGTGGGCTGAAGTGTTTACAGTCTAGAGGCAACATAAATCGACACTGACACTGGATTTCTAACGTTTGAGGCCGCATCCATCGATGTAAACCATTGGATGTGCCCTCTCAAACTTCGGGCGAACGGAATTATGTAATCGTCAGAAAATCGAAAGATGGAGCTCACTCATAGTAGGCTGCAGGAAGCTGTTTTTACCTGTCACTATTCGTTGTCAACAACCAATAAGAATAACCACAGCATATCTCGCTGCTATCGATTCTAGGGGTCAAGTTGATTGGTTGTGAATAAACCACTTACGATACACACAGATACACAGTGTATTACCAATTTTAATATGCTCAGGGCACATCCGTTGGTTCATATCGATGGCCTCATGCACATGTCACTTCTACAATGTGCTCAAAGCACTGAACATAATAGTCTTAGACATTTTACCTCGTGATAATATTTTATTATTTACCTTTAACCTCAATCGAACTTTAGCTTGCGTCATAACACAGCTTACATACCTACTCGGATCTCCCTGCCACTTTCTTACAGTAGAATTTTGAACAAGGCTTTTTAAGGCTTTTAGGAACTCCACATTTTTCGGGAGAAATGATAATCTAGGTGTTATTGAGACTATAATCTATATAGATACTAGCGGCGCGTTCCGGCTTCGCTCGGACATAACCTAGACATAACCTTATTTCTGAATTTAAACCATCTTCGAATACACACACAAAAAAAAACATTCAAAGCGGTCCCGTGGTTTAGGAGTTCACTGTCAAATGATTAAATTACTAAAATGGCTCTAAAAAAACAGGGGTAAAAGGGTAAAAATTTAGGGTTGTATGTATTTTTAACGCCACATTATAAAAAAATAAAAACAAAAAAAATTACCAAAAATAAAAAAAAAAACTTTGGGGTGAACAACCCCTAATACTTAGGGGTATGAAAAATAGCTAGTAGCCGATTCTCAGACCTACTGAATATGCATATAAAATTTGGTAAAAATCAATAAAGCCGTTTCGGAGGAGTAAGGAAACAAACACTGTGACACGAGAATTTTATATATAAGAAAGAAGATGTAAGTTTCATATATCAGGTTGATCCGTTGTACGGTGAAACCACTGGTGGGCAAGCCTCATACAAAAACTGTTAAGTTCTTACAACATGATTGAAAATGAAACGTTTAAATATCTAAGCATCCAAACTTTCACATTTTATGCACAATAATATTTGACTGGCCTCGTGGCTTAGTTGGTAGTAGCTCTGCCTGCGAAGCCGAGGGTCGTGGGTTCGATTCCCATCCAGTGCAAATATTTGTGTGATGAATTCAAATGTTTGCACTGTGTCTGGGTGTTTCTATGTATAATAAGTATGTATTTAAAAACTATATAAGTATTATTTCAGCTATCTGGCCGCCATCACACAAAAGTTTTGCTTAGTTTGGGGTCAGATGGTGTTGAGTGTGGATTGTCCACCAGTATTTATTTTATTTCACAGGGGACATGAACCCCCCCCCCCCCCTCCAATCATATACGTTACATTACGATGGGGCGCTACTAGTAGCCTTTTTTACTCGATTTATTATATTTCTACCCGTGACCCCCCCCCCCCCCCCCCAGCGCCTGCTTTGTAGTGGTGAAAATCTTAATTTATCTGAATTTTGCTGTGTTGAGAGAATTTATTGTCCTCTCTCCTATTGTTGCTGCACCGGACGAGTTCCATACAATTGGTTACTTACTAAAAATAAGTGTCATGGCTGCTTTATTCGTACTAAATCTTAACGATATTATAGTTATGCAATAAATAACAAGAGTATTAAAATGACCGTGTTTAAATCACATCAACAATCACTCAACTGTCGTATTGGATATTATTGTGTAAAAATAAAATGTACGAACAAAAATAACTTTTTATCTATCGTAAGTAACACGCCACTGCGCTGAGTTTAATAATATGTTATAAATAGTGCAAAGTAGGTATTATACCATCGTTTTGATAACGTGTAATTTTTTTCTGTGTATGTTTTTTGTTGTGGTTCGGGAAGTGTCACATATTTGCCAGTTAGCCTACCGTCAAAGAGTAATACAAATATTACTGTGCTCCGATTTGAATGCCAATGTATTGTTTCCAGATAATTACAACATCAACAACATCAAAAGTCCACTAAATGTTCCCACTGCTGGGACTCGGGGCCTTTTCTCGCAAGGAGAGAGTTACAATTAATTACAAAGCGAAAATATGAAACATCTTATATCTCTGGGTGACGAGCGCACTTCAATGCTTCTGAACTTATATTCAATTGAACTTATACGAGTATATGCATAAAAGTACGTCAAATTATGCGTAGAATATTGAGAGTACAACTGACATGCAATTATTAATTGGCTCCAAGAAGCTTCACGTCTCGTTTGGTTTTGTTTCAAAACAAAGTCCAACGTAAATTCCACAGAGAGTCCGAGTCGAGTGGACATTTACGAGTATCTAGGCCGCATTTTTATCTCATCGCAAATTGAAATGAAATGCACATTAATCAGCAACTAAAAATCAGTAAGTTGGTATATACATAGTAAAACATGATTCAGGCAGATCAATACAGTTTTTTATTAGCAAAAAAAATTGCTTTTATGCTATTAAATTGCTATTTAGACGACGCGGCGTAGAAATGAATAAATAAATAATAATAATAAATTCTTGTGAAATTTGGTTTAGTGTGCGAATTTCATTTTAGATAGCAGACGGTATTTTGTTTTTTCGGGCAAAATACATTAAATATAATATTGGTGGACACTTCACACACAACACCATCTGACCCCAAACTAAGCAAAGCTTGTACTATGGAAGCCAGATAGCTGATATAATACTTATATATTTTTAAATACATACTTTTTATATGACTGGCCTCGTGGCTTAGTTGGTAGTAGTCCTGCCTGCGAAGCCGAGGGTCGTCGGTTCGATTCCCACCCAGTGCAAATATTTGTGTGATAAATTCAAATGTTTGCACTTTGTCTGGGTGTTTATAGGTATAATAAGTATATATTTAAAACTATTTAAGTAATATATCAGCTATCTGGCCGCCATCATACAAGCTTTGCTTAGTTTGGGGTCAGATGGTGTTGTGTGTCAATTGTCCACCAATATTTATTTATTTATATTATACATAGAAAATACCCAGGCACAGTACAAATACTTGAATTCATCACACAAATATTTGCACTGGGTGGGAATCGAACCCACAACCTACGGCTTCGCAGGCAGAGATACTACCAACTAAGCCACCGGGCCATCCAATTACGAGTAGATGAATTTGGCTGACAACTGTCTGACTTCAGAGTACATTTTTAAGATGTGCTTATACACCCGAAGCTCTATGACGCGAGAAGCGAGAAGTGCGGGAAAGCAATATCGATCAGAGACGGGTATTTTTTGTAATATTCGAATTTGTTTGCAACCTGTAGTGTACTGTAGTAGTGGTAGGACTCTCGGAAGAGTCCACCTAGGGAAAGACCACACCTTTGCCAGTTATTCTACCGCCAAGCAGCAATGGGCAAGCATTTCTGTGTTCCGGTTTGAAGGGCAATGTTTCCAGAGAAATTACAGGGCTTAGAGATATAACAACTTAGATCTCTGGGTGACGAGCGCAGTGCAGTGCTAGATAATGATTTGGACTCTTCATGTTCCAAAAGCTGCGTGTCACTGTGCTGTTATGTGGCAGGCATGTTGCTTACCATCAGGCACATGTCAAACTCGTCTCGTCACTCTTTATTTAAAAAAAAAACCTGATACACCGGCGCGGCCGGATCGCGCCTCTTGTTATGTGTCAGGTTGCATCCCCGGGATCGCATCCCGCACTTTCCGACTCTGTATGTCGAGATCTTTATTCGACACACTTATGATTGATGCATGCATTGACCTCAAGTGGCCTGTACTGCCTAGCCAACTTTGACCCAGCACAGCAGGAGCGTTACTTATATGTATTATAATTATTTTAAATATAAATAAAGTGGCCAAGTGCGAGTTGGACTTGCCCATGAAGGGTTCCGTTGCAGCAAGTAACATTATATACATAGTACACATAGTTCTTGTAGTTCGTTGTAACTTTGATCGAAGTTTCAATAATAGTGTATTTATCACGTACTAAAAAAAACTACTCATCAGATCGAGTTCAAACTAATTTTCGTTGGTAGTTTACATGGTAATGTACATCATATATTTTTTTTAGATTTTTCACTCTCTTACTTTAGAAGTTAGAGGGGGGGGTGACACACATTTTACCACTTTGGAAGTGTCTCTCGCGCAAATTATTCAGTGTAGACGAAAATGATTTTAGAAACCTCAACATCATTTTTGAAGACCTATCGATAGACACACCAAACGTGTAGGTTTGATGAAAAAAAAAATTTGAGTTTCAGTTCTCAGTATGGGGGGCAACCCTAATTTTTCTTTTTTTTATTTTTTTTTGTTGAAATCTTAATGCGGTTCACACAATACATCTACTTACCAAGTTTCAACAGTGTAGTTTTCATAGTTTCGGCAAAAAGTGGCTGTGACATACGGACGGACAGACAGACAGACAGACATGACGAATCTATAAGGGTTCCGTTTTTACGTTTTACGGAACCCTAAAAAGTACCTAGGTATGTAACTTATTGCGTACATAAATACCTACATACACGCATATTTTTTATATCAACAAGGGTAAAAATCCGGTTTATATTTGAGTGATGTTTCACAGTAAAATACCAAAATATTCGCTAAACCTCCTAGCGGATTTTTGTTCGATAGCAGGATAATTGATATTGCATCTACGAACAAAGATACTGCAGAATAAAACGCAAAGTGTTAACAAAAAATCTGATCTACATACGAGTACCTACATGATCGATATCGAAGAGGTTTATATTTCCCCTGGAATGTTGTACGAGTATTTAATGGTATGTTTGGATCATTGTTGCTGACTTAAGAATAAGAATAAGAATTTATTTATGCTGCACTGTGTAAAAATAGGTCTTAATATATAAAAAATGTAACAACAGCGTACCCTTAACGGGCGTGTAATATTAAATGTTAAACAATATACACATCACATCATTAAAGTATCAAACATTATTTTAAATATTTACATACTAAAACAATTTTAAATAGTCATCTTTCCCGTCGTTAAAAAACTCTTTTAAATCATAAAACGCCTTTGCTAGGAGCCATTTTTTTTAGTTATCTTTTGAATGTAGACCTCACCTAGAAGTTTTATTTCAGAGGGTAGTATATTAACAATTTTGATGGCTGTGAAAAATGAGTTTTTATGATAATATAGTGCGTTATGCGCCTGTGGAACAAATATGTTGTTTTTATATTTCGTTCTCAACAGGTCCGATCTGTTTGATGCGGTAAAAAAATGGCTTCTATTCTATTTTGCAAATATACTGATGTTGTATATATAAAGAAGTAAGGGTTAAGAGGTTTTGTTCCATAAATACATTTCGCAAGATATCAAGACTACTCATATTGAATATGGTTCGGAGACATTTTTTTTGCAACAAAAATGTAGACACGGCTTCGGGTGCATTTCCCCAAAAAATTACGCCATAACATAAAAGAGGATAAGCATAACTATAATATGCATTTATTGCTATTTACCAAAATGTATAATGAATGTATGTATTTATTTATTTTACTGTTTGTTTTGGAAATGTGGGCTTTCCAGTTTAAATTTGTGTCCATAGTGACTCCTAAAAAATTTGCTTCTTTAACCAAATTTACTTTAACACCTCTGTTAACTACATTAAGGTCCAATGGTTGCCGTTTGTAGTTTTTAAATTCGATTAACTTTGTTTTATTGACATTTACTTGTAGATTTTGGTTTTCTAAGTAATTTTTGACTTTATGATGATTATGACAAATTTACGAACGTTTTATAAGAAGTAGTTATGTGATATTGTAATAATAATTATAATGCAGTACACAATACACATTATATACCCTGTACTTATTGAATTTTATTTTTTCGAAAAGCGAAAGAAAGAAATAAAGTAAAATTATATTATTTTATTATTTAGGCGTAAACTACGCGACAAATCGGGACATCGGGAGACTCCCGCGCCGGCTCGTACCACCTGGTGCAAAGGCTGGCCATATCAATCCAGCGAGCCAATGCGGCCAGTGTAATCGGCACTTTTGCACCGGGTTCTGTTCGGGGTGGGTTCTTTTAGATTAATGATGAATACTCTTCGTATTACTTGTTTTGGATTTCTATTTGATTATTTAGAGCCAGTTTTCACGGCGCGGCTGCCAACCGCGCCCGCACGCGGGCTCTGTCAATAGTTTTTAGTCTCATGAAGATCTGTCAATAGTTTTTAGTATTTTCAAATCTGTGAAATGACAAATAACAATTCAATTCAATTCAATTTGGTGTCAATCTGACAAATTTTTCCTCGTCATTTTAATCGCTATTGCTATTCTGTAGCTATGTTTCGTGACTGATTGCACGGGACGGGCACGCGCCCTGTATTTGATGCCGTAGCGTAGGTATGTGTTCGACACCTGAAGCTTTAACCTTTGAAGCTAGCTTTGTACAATATTTTGATAAAAACATCGAAAGTAAACTATTTTTGATGTATTCTCCTATTTTGATATTACACACCGGAGGTTAAAGAATACAATAGAATATCGATACTTATTAGTAGTGGGAAGACTCTTTGCTAAGTCTTCCTGGAGAAGTACCACATCTTTGCCAGTTATTGTGGACCGTTATTCCGTTTCGAAGGGCAATGTTTCCAGTGAAAGTACAGGGTATCGTGTTTAGGCTGTATGTGCGTGTTTGCTACGGTGCCGCTGTAAGCACATCTCAGCAATTGAAATAAATAAATAAAACATCTCATATCTCCGGGCGACGAGAGCAGTGCAGTGCTAGGCTATTTGGACTCTTCATGTTTCAATAGCTACGTGTCACTGTGCTGTTATGGGCAAGCATGTTGCTTACCATCAGGTTCTCGCTCTATGCTATAAAAAATGGTATCACAGTTCTTTATAATAATGTAACCTATTATAAAATTATGACACCTTGTGGCACAGTTTGTAGTACGATTTCCACCTCGGACAAATATTAGTGAGATAAATTTAGATACACATTTATTTTATATCTGGGTATTTGGCATAGATCATAAGTAAGTTGTATGTATTTACAATTTTATAAGTATCATGTCGGCTAACTGGTTCTCATAGTACAAGCCTTAATTGGATTGGAGTTAGATAATGTTGTGCGAGTAATCTCCTGCAATATTTATTAATTTGGGGCACAGCTTATGATGATACATACGTTTACATAGAAGTGTTGTATTTTATCTGATATTTGACGAAGTTGAGAAGTTTTACTATGGAAAAACTTCTCAACTTCATCAATCAGAACTTCATCAATCAGATTATTTTTTCCAGCTTAGCAATTTTGAACGTAACTCTGTCTAACAGTATAATATGAAGGCTATTTTATCCAGAAAAATACCCAATTCTTATGGATATAAGCTACGAGTATATAAATTTAAAACGACGAGAGGCAACTTCATGTATATATTATACATCTGTCTGTCAGCACAAACAAGTGAGTAGGTGCAACAGGCGCTATACGAGTCCATCGGTCCTCATATCAGTGACCTACCCGACCTGCGCCCTTATTCACAACTACAAAGAACCAAAACACTAACAAACGAGAGTATAACTTGAGATACGATTGCGCAGACTCGCAGCTAGTCTAGAGCTCAAATTATACTATCAATCACAATATTGGTTATCGTGAATCGGGTGCTGGTCATTCCGTGTTTACATGCATCCTATCATCATGCTCCGGGTGAAATGGACTTCAAATTTTCAAGCTATTTTGACACTTATCCCGTTCGCAAAGGGTCGTAGGGCAGACTACGACCTATGTTACTTGTTACTTGACGTATGTGACTTGTTACTGATCAATAATTTCCCATCGGCTGCATTGATTACGTCCGAGTGCATTTCTGTCTCAAATTATTTATTTGTTCTGATTGTCTCTTGTTTTGTTTTAAAGAGTTTGCATTAAATCGAGTTTTGAGTAAAAGATTTAGATAGTGAATATTTATAGTGGCTGCTTTGTGAGAATGGCTGAGCGAGTTTTGGGCGATTCTAAGTGCTAATGCATGGTTCGGTCTCTAGAAAAAATGATAGAATAATGCTGCCAATTAAAATGTCTAGCATAAGATGTTGTTTCTCAAGGCTTTTCAATAAAGAGTTTTCTTATCTTATAGAACACGTATTTAGATCTTTATTTAATCTCTATTTAAATCCGTTTGTCAACCGGTGCTTAAGCAGGTCAGTTTAGGTATTTTTGACACACAAGCATTTTCCACCACGGGAGACAGCCAAGGCTATAATTTATAATGCACTAGCGGCCCGTGCCGGCTTCGCTCGGATAATAACCTAGATACCAACTAAAGCGCCATCTGCCGGGCTGATTTGTGAATCTAAACCATCCAGGGCCCTACCTAAACGTGTACAAAAAAATCATTCAAATCGGCCCAGCCGTTTAGGAGGAGTTTATTAACAACGAAAAGTGGCATTGATTTTTATATTATATAGATGTAAAGTGTGGGTTGGTAATGACCTGATGGTGCATGTCCTTGAAATATGTTTTTCTATAGCCAGGGTTGATGTGTAAGTACTTAATATTCCAAGAGATAGTAGCAAAATTTGGGTAGATATTTGAGGCAAGCTCACTTGTGCCACTTGTGCCATAGTTCTCTTATTAGATCCCTACACGGAGGTGCAGACCCGGGTGTGAGGGATGACAAACTGAATGTACAAGTGTACTTCTGCATTTCATAAAATACTCAAAGGTCCAGGCGGTTATTTTTGCCTTTTATAATAAATTGTTGTAATTGAAACAGTCCATCGGCTCCTGACACACAGTTTTATACTAGCTCAGGAGCTTTTGGGTTCCGTGTTCTTGTAAATGTATTTATGACAAATAAATTATTAAAATAAAATTCCTGTCCCTACTAAATTTCGATTTCACCAGTTGGACTCTGTCCGGTTTAAGCAGTAAGATAGCCGGCATGTCTTTAATGATAAAGATATAAACACATTACACTCCACGGACACGTGTGTTTTTTAAAAACACTTTTTAATAACTAATGTTCTATGCGTAAATTTTTACTACCTCACTTTTTTGTGGGTACTTAAACATCGTTATAAATTAAAAATCTTGGTGGTAGAGCTAGGTAGAGTTAAGTAGTAGCTGGTGGGTAGAGTGTGAGATTTATTGTCGTGCGGTCATTGGTTCAAATTTCGCCTGTACATCTGAACATTGTTCCAAATTAATATGTGGTGGTTTGTCATCGTAACTGATTTTAGCGGTAAAACGTGCAGAAACCGGCATGCTTCTAGAATTTTTCTATATTATGCGTAATTCACCATCCCGCACCGGGCTAGCGTAGTGAATTATGGTAATCATTCATTCCTCGTGAGAGAAGGCCCCAAGTCAAAGGAGCAGGCTAAAACAGTGTCTTGCTTAGCAAGACACTTGTAAATTAAATTAAACAACTTAAATTTGTAAACAGTGTATTATCACAGATTTCAAAGAACAAAAGTGGCCAAGTGCGAGTTGGACTCGCCCAGGAAGGGTTCCGTTGCAGCAAGTAACATAATATACATAGTACACATAGTTTTTTTAGTTCGTTGTAACTTTGATCGAAGTTTTAATAATAACGTATTTATGACGTACTAAAAAAAACTACTCATCAGATCGAGTTCAAACCAATTTTCGTTGGTAGTTTGCATGCAATGTACATCATATAGTTTTTTTTAGTTTTTTCATTCTCTTATTTTAGAAGTTAGAGGGGGGGGGGGGCACATTTTACCACTTTGGAAGTGTCTCTCGCGCAAATTATTCAGTGTAGACAAAAACTATATTAGAAACCTCAATACCATTTTTGAAGACCTATCGATAGACATCCCACACGTGTAGGTTAGATGAAAAAAAAACATTTTCAGTTTCAGTTCTAAGTATGCGCGGCAATCCAATTTTTTTTTTTTTGTAAAAACCTTAATGTGGTTCACAGAATACATCTACTTACCAAGTTTCAATACTCGTAGTGTAGTTCTCATAAATTCGGCAAAAAGTGGCTGTGACATACGGACGGACAGACAGACAGACAGACGGACATGACGAATCTATAAGGGTTCCGTTTTTACGTTTTACGGAACCCCAAAAAGCTTACCAACTTTGTTGAAAATGCTGATATTTTGACGTGAGATTTTTCGATTGAAAATTGAGGCACTTTATCAATACTATGGAGCGTGTTTACCAAGAAGAAATCGATTCACTCTCGATTTGAAGATTGTACCTATCGGGAAAAACCCACTCCACCCCAACGTATTCACCCCAACGTATTCTGTGGAATACGTTGATTGAGTTCTTATTACAAAACCAGAGTCAAGTCTCTTCGTTCGTGCCTTTGGAACAACAACCATGAAACGATGTCGCTTTTTCGAGCTGCGAGCATTCCGATAGAAAAAAGAGCCAGGTGGTACTAGATCGTGCAAATCAGTCGCACACTCTCCGAAGTGTATCCGATAAAAAACCGATAAGCTAGTAATTTTTCGGCGATGTTCG
Source organism: Ectropis crepuscularia (assembly GCA_963693475.1). Lineage (NCBI taxonomy): Eukaryota > Metazoa > Arthropoda > Insecta > Lepidoptera > Geometridae > Ectropis > Ectropis crepuscularia. The sequence continues at coordinate 36,172,503 of OY856338.1, forward strand.
AAACTTTGCAGTTTTTTCGCAGAAGAGTGTCATTGCCTATGAGCCTTTTGACACGTCTCTCGATCAATTCCAGAGCCTCCAGCTGATACTTAGCCGATCCATCCCAAAGGTGCGAACAGTACTCCATACAGGAGCGAATCTGTGCTTGGTATAACGTGAGCAACTGTTCAGACTTTTTTTTTAATAAGGAGTGACGAGACGAGCATGTCATGTCCCTGATGGTAAGCAACATGCCTGCCACATAACTGCACAGTGATACGCAGCTATTGGAACATGAAAGTCCAAGTCATTACCTAACACTCTCCACTGCGCTCGTCACTCAGAAATCTAAGATATTACATCTATAAGCCCTGTGATTTCTCTGGAAACATTGCCCTTAAAACCGGAACACAGTAATGTTTGCACATTACTGCTTGGCGGTAGAATAACTGGCAAAGGTGTGGTACTTCCACAGGCAGACTCTGCCAAGAGTCCTACTACTACAAAAAGTACTTGAAGTACTTTCGCACCATTGAGAGGACACCTAGTTTTTGGCAGCTAATCTCGATAATAAAAACTCGATATACGAGCCAAAGTTGAGCGTAGATGACAAAGTAAATCTCAAAGTCTTTGTAGTTGTAGAAGACTAAAATTGTAGGGAAATTTTAGTTTTTTGTTTATATTTCACAAACGATTTATATGGGACCATTCGGAAAGTATACCCATCCGAACACAAAAAGAAATTTTGAAATCGGTAAAAAAGAAAAGAATAAAAAAATTGGCAGTCATAGGAACTGCCGATAGAAGTGAAAACTTATAACTCAGAATTTGATAGCTTACCTTGGAAACTACACGGGTGTAACCGGAGGGCGTGGCTTCGCCATCTTGGCATGGCCATTTAGAAATGTGTCAGCATTTCCCATTGGCTGATGTGTTTCTAGATGGTCATGCCATGATGGCCTGTCCACGCCCTTTCAGGATTTCCCATTGGCTGACGTATTTCTAGATAGCCAATAACCATGGTCCCGAGTTTACCCGAAGCTTTCTTATGATACCCGAGCGTGACGAATGAATTCAATTCACAGCCCACGAAAAATCGGACTAGGCGCGCCTAAAGAAGTAATTCAAAAATAATATTATGGTGGTCGAATTGATAACCTCCTCCTTTTTGGAAGTCGGTTAAAAAGAAAATAGAACAATTGGCGTTTTCCATGAATTTAATCCTTTGCGGACATACATTATGTAATTTGCAAATCGGCACTTAGGCGCCGGGGCTCGGTTATAGCAATGCATCTTTCATTGTGAGATAACGTTCCAATGCCCAGCAGAGGGACCTAAGAGTGGACTAGATAGGAACTCATGCCAGTGTACAGTTAGGAAGTGTTCACGTTTTAGCCATTGTGAATACAATTATGTTCCAGTAACTACAATATTTTGCTTGATGTTTACAGTTAATGCTCATACGCAACGACACCCTTGTCCGAAAAAGACTTCAAAGTCTTGAACACCACCGCAAAATATTGCTCGTCAGTTTTTTTATCAGATGTATTTCCGAGAGTGTACAGCTGATCAACATCATGTAATACTACCTTGCCCTTTTTTCTATCGGAATGCTCGTAGGCCGAAAAAGAGCCATCGGTTCATCTTCTTTCAACGCCTAAGGTGTGAAATGCGTTGCCTGCGTGGGTTTTTCCTGATAGTTTCAATTGTGGCGTATTCGAGTAGAAAGTGAATCGGCTTCCTCTATGTTAGCAGGCTTCGTCGTAGAATACATCAGGCCAGATGGAAGGCATACATACGGGCAAGCATTTCATACTTAAAACAGCGATTAAACCAAATAATTCAATAATTACACATCCTTGCTATGTTATGTCTACATCATAACATTGCTAGACTATCCAACCCAAATTCTTCATTATCAAAATCGTCCACTAGAGTGTTACTAAGCCACGTTATCATTACACAAATAGATGCACGTCGTGTATTATTAGTAAGCACAGACTAGCACGTCGCACATTAAATAATTGTAAGTAATATACAGCATTTATATAACTAGCGGCCTGTTCCGGCTTCGCTCGGATAATAACCTAGATACCAACTGCAGCGCCATCTGCCGGGCTGGTTTGTGAATCTAAACCATCCATGGCAACCCTAAACTTTAATAATATGAACAAATGTTTATTTTTATAAAACAATTTCAGATTTGCCATAAGCTCCGGGAAGTTTTAATCGAAATATAGTGAAAAACATTTACAAAAAAGACGATAATTGATCAGTTATCGAGCGGGATGAAAAATGATTAAATTACTAAAATGGCTAATAGAAAATAGAGGTTGGTGATAAAAGGGTAACAATTTAGGGTTATATGTATTTTTTAATGCCACATTATAAAAAATAAAAACAAAACATTTTGTCCAAAAATTAAAAAAAATATTTAGGGGTGAACAACCCTTATCACTTAGGGGTATGAAAAATAGATAATAGCCGATTCTCAGACCTACTGAATACGCACATAAAATTTGGTAAAAATCAGTAAAGCCGTTTTGGAGGAGTAAGATAATTAACATTGTGACACGAGAATTTTATATATAAAGGCCGATTTACATCAGACGAGCGAATGCTCATTCTATCCCCACTGTATCAAATTCATTTGGTGTTAACAAACGTAGAACATTCTTTCGTTATTTTGTTTGCGTTCGCAAAGATTCTATGGGATATTTAATATGGAAAACGCTAAGAACGATCTTTCGTTTACACTAAAAGATCGAGAAAGAATGCATATCGTATAGTCTGTATATGTTCCCTTGGGATATAATATATACTTTCAGTATTTTAAAGGTTTCTGTCAAGTCTCCACGTAACCGACTAATGTAGTGAGGTTTGCAGAGCTTTGTCTGTGTAACATTTATGACGAAAGGCAAATAGTAATTTTGTCGCTTTTGTTTGCACACTTTCAAGTACCTAAATTAACAAATGTGTAACATGCAAACTTATAAACATATTATCAAATATTTAAATTTGCTAGTCATGTGGTTTAAAAAAAACTGTTTGGGTATGATTAAACGCAAATGTGTATGAATTTACAAATTAAGTTCGGTTGCAGGTTAGGCCAAGTCGGCCAAGAAATCTAGTTTTACCCTCAGTTTCGATTTCAAATACGGCTGCAACTTTCGACTGCGCCGAAACTTATGGGTATAGCTTCCCAAATAAAAATAAGAAAAAAAAATCCCGCCAAAAATCCGACCGCAAAGTTAAGTTTTTTGGTTTTCGTCATTCGGTGTAAAATAGTTCGCTCGGTGTATCGGTCGAGCTCGAGCGGTTATTTGTTCAACTTCAGCAACTTCGCGACTAGCTAGCCGCCTTCAGTCATACTGTAATTATCGTTCTTTTTTTTTCATTTAAGGTGCGTCCCCCAGCAAAACGAGTTTTTTGTCCAGTTTTCAGAGCTATCTACTCATTAGTCAAAACAATTATCAACTGATAAAAAATACATTAAATTTCTACAACTTCTTGGCTGCAAAATGATAGTTTTATTTTTTTGGATTAATTGTTTACATAATCGCCTAACAACGAAACCATGAAAAAATTTAATAATTGTAGTAATCATGCATCTCCTCGGGAAACCTCCATTATTTTGATTTTGTACTTACACCAACGGATAGACAATTCCATTACGAACATTTTGGTAGAAATATTTTTTTCAAAAGACCAAAATCTGGTTTAAAAAAGAGTGTATTCTAAAAATTGAGCGTAAAACAGCGGCAAATCCTACTGTTTCTCTCTTGCTCTTTCTTGCGGTGTGCGATAAGGTAAAAAATACTCAAGGTCATTTGCTCGGGGTACGCCCTTAATACTACTTACTTCTTACTTATCTAACCGTATATTTATGTGGAAAAATACAGTAGGTTTCAGTACCTACATAATATACATTTTAAAATCTATATGCCTGACCAAAATTTGGTTTCTGTTATGGCTGAAAACCTGTTTCGATCGGTTAAAAATATTGACCACTGGTTGAGATTCCATTTCTCCAATAAACCGCATTTAGAATAAATTCTTATGTCTATAAATCATTGGAGCCTATGTCTTTGGATGTAGGTATACTGCGCAGACGCAACATTGTTGTTACATTGGTTCGATTATTTGCATCTGTATCATATAAATTATCGTAAACAATAGTACATTACTGCCTACGCCTGTAATATACTATTATTTAGTGCGTCACTGGTCGCACTGATTATGACAGAAGGCGATGTTGTTAAACTCAAGGAAGCTGGAATCCTACGATGGTTTTCTTAACCGTTGAAGTTAGTGGCGATGACATACTTTTACATCTGCACTTGGGAAAATCCAACTAGGTGCAGGCGGGATTGGAACCAACGACCTCACGATTATTAATCGCATGTTTTAGCCTCTAAGCCACCACGGCTTTAAGGAGTTCAATACCCATGTTATAATTCAGATAATATGGTATTTAAATATTTATGATATGTAAAACAGATTATATATAAATTTGACGTTTCATTGTGTACTATACAACCATTTTGTTAAAAATTATGTATGTGTTATCTAAGAAATAAATAATATTCTATTCTATAATAACTTGTTTAATTTGACTGAAATCCGTTCATTTGTTACATCCGATACTTGGAAGCAAGGTTGCTTCTTTTTCTAGCGGATTCCTCGTAGCTCGAAAAACCGACGCCGTCTCATAGTTGACGTACCAAAGACTCGAACGAAGAGGTTAGACTATACTTTTGTGATAAGTACGTCTAGGCTGTGGAATGCGTTGACTGAGTGGGGTTTTCCCGATGGTTACAATCTTGGTGTCTTCAAATCGTGAGTTAACCGGTTTTTTCAAGGTAAGCACCCTCCATCGTAGACCGCATTGTCGCTTAACATCAGGCGAGACGGCTGTCACGTGTAAGCCTATAAAACACACCCTTACCACGAACTTTGGCCTTTGTTTGCCTTTGTAGTATTTTATTAGAGTGATTGTGATTTTGTTCTCTCAAATTCCTAATGAATTGTGATTGTAAATTTTGAATAATAGGTGGCACGCGGAAATATAGTGAACGTCGAGTGCATGTACCAGTAACGTTGCATTTGTAGCGATACTTTGGTAAACATACTCGTATGTGTGAGGGGTCAATGTTCCGGGGTTATCGGCGCGGACGTAAGCGGCGCCAAACGGTCGCTCCGACCAACTCCGGCGCAGCTTCGCGCCGCAACCATGTTGCACCCACGTTATGAAACCAATAAATTAAACCAACTTATTGATACCATAATTATTACAATAATAAAAGCAATTTCGTAGAAACAAATTGTTGACAGTAATATTGTCTTACAATAAATGAATAGTCATAGTCATAGTACTTTATTTATAACAGTTTTGTTACATGTCATAAAATAGTTACAATACATCATATGTACATCATTAAAAATATGATAAATACCATTAATTTGATCCGTTACGGTTTAACACGAATATCTTATTCAATAAAACGATTTAAACGAGAAAATTAAAACGAATAAATAACAATGTCAAAATGAGATTAATACAAAAACAAATATTGGTGGACATCACACATAATAGCATCTGACCCCAAAACTTAGCAAAGCTTGTACTATGCTGCTAAGCTGATATATACCTACTTATTATACATAGAAACACCCCACACCCAGAACAAATATTTGTATTCATCACACAAATACATCTTAGTTAGTCACTCATATGTGGTAATTTATCTATACCTATGCTCTTTTTTTTAGTATGTGAATTTATTTAGGTAGATTTGTATTTATATATGTATATTAAAGATAAAGATAATAATGCTTAAATTTGCCTACATTACATTTATGTCGTACTCAGCGGGTAGCTGGTAGAAAATGCGTCCTAGCATTAAGCTTTCCGTTTGTACATTATTTTTGTTATTGTGCAATACATATTAAATAAATAAATAAACACTTTCCACACGCTTTTATTAGCTCGACCTGTATGTAACTATGTAATTAAAACAAAGGTAACTAATTTAATCGTCTTCCAATTATCGTAGCGTCATGAAGCAGCTTTTTTTTAAAATACAGAGGGACGAGACGAGCACGACATGTGACTGATGGTAAGCAACATGCCTGCCACATAACAGCACAGTGACACGCAGGTATTGGAACAAACAGACTCCAAATCATTACCTAGCACTGCACTGCGCTCGTCACCCAGAGATCAGACACACATGTCCTGGTAGTCTCGTCACTCAACACTTCAAAAAAACTTATTTGCGAAACGATAGTTCTCAAGATCTAAAGCGCGACAAATACAGATATATATAATAAAGCCAATTTCATTGACCAAATGAGTACAAGTTTGTGTGTTCGTCATCTCGACCGATTCGTAATTGTCGTAGTCGCTTAGGCCAAAGGGTAATTAAATTACAAAACGAGACCAGCAAATAGAATTAAGCGAACGGCGCTACCGGCGGCCATGGGCTGAGCGAGATTGCTGACTTGCCGTCGTCATGTATATAGGTTTACCGTTTGCAATAACTCTAAAATGACTACCTTAGATAAAGAATAAATAAATAGATCAGGGTTTTCCGCACGTTTCCTTTGTACCAATCGTAAGCAGATGAGGTGTATGTTAGATAGGCGACATAGTAATGTGCCGCGACAAAAATATAACACTTCCACAAGAGCGACAATACAAGAGCGATCAGACCCGTGCTTTCGGTGTAAAGCGTTTGTTCTAACTCTACAGAGTTAACTTAAAAAACGCAAAACTACCATTTCACAGGATCAGTCGACATGCATGCATGAGCCAGGACAGCCTGACAGAAAATCCTATACTTACATTTCAGAATCCAGTTAGTCTAAAGATTATAGCCTTATGTAACATCAAACGAAGCCAAAGACAAAAATTGGCCATGACCAAAAAATCGAATAATTTAAATTTAAAAAATTCAAAGTTTCTTAAAGTACAAAGACTATTTTTAAACTCTGGAAAACAACTGGAACGGCAACTATGCGGGTAAAATCGTGGGGTTTTACTAGTAAAGTCTTTTTTACTCGATTTATTGTATTTCTACTCGTGACCAAAATCTGAGGCTGCATACTAATGACCCCCTCCAAAATTCGAGGCTAGGCGAGGCGAGGACCGCGCCTGGTGCCGTGATTTTATTTCACATCCCGCGATAAATCTGCTTATGGCGGGCCAAAAGAAGTTTTCACTACAAAAACACTGAGCTTTGTAAAGACAAAACCGCTACGAGACGAGCAGGACATGTGCCTGATGGTAAGCAACATGCCTGCCACATAACAGCACAGTGACACGCGGCTATAGGAACATGAAGAGTCCAAATCATCACCTAGCACTGCGCTGCGCAGCCCTGTAATTTCTCTGGAAACATTGCCCTTCAAACCAGAACATAGTAATGTTTGCACATTACTGCTTGGCGGTAGAATAAATGGCAAAGGTGTGGTACTTCCCCAGGCGGACTCTGCTAAGAGTCCTACCACTACAAAACCTATAAAGCCGTGTCCTAATCACGTTTGTTTTTTTATATCTGTTTATTACCCGCGACGGAACGGTGATGGTATATGCGTTTGGGGTGAGAGGATGTTTGTGCAAACACATATTACACCACACCACGCTTTAAGTTTTTCAAATATTTCTGTCCATCCCAAGGTTGCCTGGAAGAAATCGCCTTTAGCGATAAGGCTGCCCGTTGTATCACTAGTCACATATTGTCATTTTTCTCCAAAATTACTTGTTAGTACTTTTTATCGATAAACAATAGATTTGCACTTGATTGAGCTCCATCTTGCCTAGTAACGAAGAAGCGCGCTATTTAAAAAAATCTATTCACTTTAGATTTGAAGACAACTCGGTTATACCCATAAGGGAATACTCACTCAGGCAACGTTACCACAGTTTAGATTTTATTTATATGAAAGTGGAGTCTAAAAACATCTTCATTCGATCCATTGGAACATCATCCGTGGAACGCAGCTTTTTCGAGGCTTTCCATCGGCGCTGATTTTTGCAAGTTCGGGATATATTCCAAGGTCGCTAAACGTAACACGTAACAATATTCGTTGCTGAAAAGCCACGATCAGTTCCCTGTTTTAAAGTTATTCGATAACAGAAAGCGAACATTTAAAGGTGTGTAACGTATTCTATCTTTTTGGCTATTATTTATAGTGTAGAGTGACGAGACAAGAAGGGCATGTGCCTGATGGTAACCAACACGCCTGCCACATAACAGGAGAGTGACACGCAGCTATTGGAAAATCAAGAGTCCAAATCATTACTTGCACTGCACTGCGCTCATCACCCAGAAATGTAAGATGTTCTATATCTATGCCCTGAAGTCATGTGTATAATGGCGCTAACTTAAAACGGTGAAGGAAAACATCGTGAGGAATCCGACATGTACCTAGAATCTTTCGAAGTCATGTGTCGTCCACCAACCCGCACTGGACCAGCGTGGGGGATTATGGCCTTAACTCTCGCCTTGCGAGGGAAGGCCCCGAGTCCCAGCAGTGGGTACATTTAGTGGGCTGTTGATGATTGATGATATATACATATTTAGGTTTTAGATTTCACAAGGTATGATTAACACACGTGAACTACTCATCTATTAACGCAAGCTCATTTGCTTCATTAAATGTTCGGAAAGTTCTAGACTTGTGGAATCAATCATGTGTTCAAAACTCGATAAAGTATTCAAGGCAGGGGTAGAGAGATGGGTAGTCAGTACAGAACTTCTGATATGCAGCTAGACTTTGTCCTGAAATCTTCCATTCCGATAAGTAGTTCAAGGTTTTGCCACGATCAGATTTTCATCTTAACTAACAATAAATTTTTTATTTAATAATTCAAACAAAAACAAATAATAAATAATAAAATTAAAAAACAAACACACGAACACACACTAATACAAAACTACACTAAATTCCAGAGAATTCAGTCAAAGAGTCCCCCGCGCACCGATCCTTGACCGAAAGTCCCCAGAACGCTAGCCGCATTCCCCCGCTGTACAGCCAATGAGATGCGCTGCATCAAAAACCAGCCCGAGCGAGGGTCCAGCCCTTTATCCCTGAGACGACGACCCAAATCTTGCACGAACTTCCGTGCCTCAGTACACCATGGACCAGCCACCTCGACCGCAAATGGGATGAATTGGTACGCAGACCCCAGGGAAGTGTACTTAAGGTGCTTGCTCCTGGCGGCGGCTTCTGCTCCTGCCCCAGCACACTTCTGGGTTGAGGAGAGATGGCTGGATGCAAAGGTGCTCACACACGTTGCATCCCACACCAAAAAAACTAACAATTATATTTGAAACTAATACGTCAATGTTAACTAATAATATTATTATCTATTAATTGTTGCTCAATCACGCCGCAAAAACTAAAACGATCAAGCTGAAAATTTAATATATTAGATTTTGGAACAACACCTAGGCTACTTTTCACCGCAATAAAGTTACTTAACTTTACTTAAAGTACTTTAAGGTACAGCTATTTTCTAATTTCTACGCGAACCAAGGCGCGAGCAGTAGCTAGTTATTTCTAAACATTATAGTATCACGCAGCCAGAACAATAAAATCATTTGCAGATTTACAAGATTAATTATGTCTTTGGCGTGTAATTTCTCTGTAAATTTTAACTTTCAAACCAGAAAATAATAATAGTACTGGTTGGCGGAAGAAAAGCTGACACACGTGTGGTACTTTCTTAAAAGCAATAGCAAGGAATCCTACAAATAGCAAATAGTTTACTGCAAATTATTATGTACCGTAGTTAGCTACATTGATTTTTAACACACTTGTTTGCGTTTGACATTATATAGACGCAGTTAAGACATTTATTATACTTACTCAATTTACTTGAACTAAGTCAAGAGTAAGGCTATCTTCATCTATAAGAGGAAGAATGTCTTCATTTAAATGATATTAATATTTTTTACAGACTAGTAGTGTTCCGCAGTTTTACCCGCGTTGCTGTTGCCATAATTTTCCCCTGATGAAAAGTTGCCCATGTTTTTTTTTTTAAATAAAGAGTGACGCGACGAGCAGGACATGTGCTTGATGGTATGCAACATGCCTGCCACATAACAGCACAGTGACACGCAGCTATTGGAACATGAAGAGTCCCAAATCATTACCTAGCACTGCACTGCACTCGTCACCCAGAGATCTAAGTTGTTATATCTCTAAGCCCAGTAATTTCTCTGGAAACTTTGCCGTCAAACCGGAACACAGTAATGTTTGCACATCATTGCTTGGAATACGGTAGAATAACTGGCAAAGGTGTGGTACTTCCCCAGGCGGACTCTAATTAATATAAGTTATTCCAAACTTTTTTTTTTTATTCAAATTTGCTACTCCACAGACTCCGGGGTCCGTGACTTTTGTTATTTCAAATCTTATTTATTTTTACATATTTCTTGGATAATTAGAAGAAGAGGAAAATAAGGGGAGAGTTGGGAACATTTTAAACCTAATACTAGTTAGTGCTCGTCTGTTGAGCCGATCACTACCGGTTGGGATTCCGCTAGTAACCGACTCGACGTCCATTCCAGACTATTAACAATCTACGTTACAAATTTCAACCCAATCGTCGCACAAATGTTCTCTAACGAATGTATTACTACTCATAGTAGACCCTTGAGGTTTTGACTCCTTGAATTAAAAAATGTAAAAAAGTTGCTTTAAATAATCACAAGATTACAATTATTTATCATTACACTGACAAGTTACGTTACCGAAGTCAAATTCTTTATATTCATACCCGCGTGTTACATAATTGATTTTATTACTTACGTAGTTCCATTTTTATTCCGATTCATTTTGTAACTAAAACAAATATAAAACAGTGCTCGAGCACGTGGGCTGTATAAATGACAGCTCGTTGAAGAAAACTCGATTATATTGTTACCAACCGCCACTCAAAGTTTACTTAACAGCGCATATACGCGACAATATTATAACAATGTGAAATTTAGGGATGCATGCATGTTTATAACAATTGTTAACATTAACAGGTATCTAAGTAACCTAAAATGGTAAAAAAAGACAGTTGAAACATTCATCATCATCAACAGCCCACTAAACGTTCCCACTGCTGGGACTCGGGGCCTTCTCTCGCAAGGAGAGAGTTAGAGTTTAGAGTTGAAACATTACCGAACGACAAAACACTGTATTTTTCGGTAGGCAAAATGTTGCTATGTTAGGTTTTCAGTACCTACATTCGATTTAGACAGAAAGTGCTAGATGAAAATGTGTATATATTCCGAGTGAGTCAAAAATTTTAAATGATAAAAAAAAAAACAAACAGGCAGTTATTCTTAAGTAACTCTTATACTGTAGGTACTGCATGGTACAAAATCCTTTTTGCTAACACGCATACATTTTAGTACCCATGTAAAAGTAAAAATTATGAAGTGTAAAAAAAAAAAAAAAATATACGGTCGAATTGAGGAACCTACTTTTTTTTTTAAAGTCGGTTAAAAAGTTAAAACCGAAAGGGTACCAAATGAAAGTTATTCATAAATCGATAATATATTAGTCGTTTGGTCGCCGAAAACTCCTATACTTTTTTTTTATCAGGTTACTGTGCGACCTAATTGTGGCCCTAATGAGACGAGACCGAGATCAATCGACGCGGAAAAATTAGCGGACTTCAATGATATAACACACAATGGCCCAACATGTTTGTCGCTTGACAATTTCTACATTTCAAGCATCGATATGCTTGGGCATTATTATAAATTGGAAATGGAATAAATTATTAAATTAATATAATTATAGAAACACCCAGACACATAAGCGACATTTAGAGGTTAAGTTAAGTCCTTTGACTTACTTTATTCATAAATGTACAATTTACACGTAATTAATAAAAAAATAGGAACAAAAGAAATAGCATACAAATTGTAAACATTTTCAAAGTTTGAAATGACTACTTTACTGTATGGTAAAATCAATGCTAAAGATACGTTTAGAAATTAAAATATTCTATCTGTGCTCGCGGTTTTATCTGTGTTTTAAAAGCTTTCTTATTTTTTCACGGAGCCCTAGTATCCTATATTATGCCTTAGAAGATCAGCTATCTGATAGTGACAGCCCCGTCATAGTCAGTACAGTTAGATTAGCGGAAACAAATAGACAGCAAAAAAAAGTTTTCATTTATAGGTACCGTATATAGGGGAGAATGGGGTATAAAAGTAACACTCTGTACTTCTACCGTTATTTATGCCTAGTTGTTACTATTACCTTAGATTAACATATTCATAAATATATTCAGTTGTTCGTTAAACTAGTAACTCGATTTGTTTGATTATTGTATGTTTTAAATTAGTAACAGAGTTAAAAAAGTGTAAAAATCGTCAGTTGTTACTTTCTACCACCTAACAGGTCGAAAGTAACAAGACAAAGAGGTCGGTAATTAACACAACATTAAATGTTCAATCAACATTATTATACTATTTAATTGAAGACTTTGTATAACGACACAAATAAACTTCGGCATTTTAAATGCTCAAAGTTTTTCTATTTATGAAAATAAATCACTGTTGATTTATTGAGGCAACCCAAAATAATATTTGTACTGGACGGGATTCGAACTCAGGACCTCCGGCTTCGTGGGCAGGCTCACGACGCCACGACACCAGCCAGATAGATACCATAGTCCGGAAAATTACGGCGTCGCGAACTACATAGATGAAACATTTAGATAAATGAATTATTATGATTATGATTATGAACATTTAAATAAACATTTATAAAAAAAAGCTACTAGTTCATAGTGGTGTTATTTTAAGTTGAAATATTCATATTCCTATTATTTATCGATTATATCGCTTTGAGAATATTAGCCTGTCGTACCCTACCTATTACTGGGTAATAGTCATAGTCACCGTTTATCTGGATACACAATATTCAGCCATTACTGGAATATTTATTATCTTATAGAATAATGTAAGGTGCACGTTTGAATAATAGCTTACGATTTAAATACTATTTCATCATTTATTATTTCATAATTTGCCTAAAACTATGACAGGCTTAAGACTGTCAACGAAATTTCTGACGCTTATTTATCCTATTATTTGACTATTACTGAATAAGTAATGATAACGAATAATTTTTTTTTAAACTTTTATAGGTTTACACTTGACCGCCATCTCGCCTGATGTCAAGCGACGATGCGGTCTACGATGGAGCGTATTTACCTAGAAAAAACCGATTCACTCTCGTTTGAAGACACAAAGATTGTAACCAACAGGGAAAACCCACTCAGGCAACGCATGCCAAAGCCTAGACGTTCTTATCACGAAAGTTGAGTCAGCCGTAATACCTAATGTTAAAAAAATTCCACTCATGTACCTACCTATTACATATGTAATAGGTACAGGATTACGTATTGATGACGTATTATGTACCTATTATGAATGTATTAGTCACACCACTACTAGTTGACCATAAAGACATCTATAGACCATCTATCGATTTATCATAAACTGGGCAGTAATTATGGAATTTGTCATCTGATTAGGTCCTAATCGACAGTAGAAGGCAATCCATCGCTCCGCTGTAGCGTGTGATTAGGTTAAAGCACAGCAAACGGATCTAATTAACTAATAATAAGCAATCGACGCGTACATTACAGTTATTGGTGACAACTGCAACAAGCCAATTTCAAAAACAGAAACGTTGAAGGAATAATTTTAAGATTATAGTTGAGAAACATTAGCATACTATACAGCAGGCGCAGTTCGAAGGAAAGAGGTAGCAGGGGGCATGACCCCAAAAAACAGTAGTGGAAGTAGTGGTTTAGAGGTTCAGTAGTGGTAGGACTCTTGGCACAGTCCGCCTGGGGAAGGACCACACCTTTGCCAGTTATTATACCGCCAAGCAGTAATGTGCACACATTACTAAGTTCCGGTTTGAAGGACAAAGTTTCCAGAGAAATTACCGGGCTTAGAGATATAACAACTTAGATCTCTGGGTGGCGAGCGCAGTGCAGTGCTAGGTAATGATTTGGACTCTTCATATTCCAATAGCTGCGTGTCACTGTGCTGTCATGTGCCAGGCGTGTTGCTTACCATCAGGCACATGTCCTGCTCGTCTAGACACTCCTTATTTAAAAAAAAATCATAAACGTTAAATTGAAAAATCAAAAAATGTACAATATAAGTACTAAAAAGTACATAGGCTATTTTTTACCACGGGAAATCAAGTAGAACGGGAACTACGCAGGTAAAATGTACCTAACAGTGTTTATTCCGTAAAAAAAATAAAACATTACAAAACACAAGAAAATAAAAATAGCAAAATGAGTTTGTCAACATCGTATTTTACTGAAGCACCACATTCCAAGAAAATCGCCTGCCGGTTTTCTCAGTAGCGTTTCTACTTGTCGCTATAAATAGTGTGTACTGGGGGAGAGGAGAGCTTTGTGCGACTATAGGGCAACTGCAAAGGTTACATTAGCTATTTTCTACAAAAAAATAAACCGACTTCAAAACCACAAATGGGCACTCAAAAGCGAAAATTAAACTGTAATTTTTATGATAATTCCACTAATATTATAAATGTCAAAGTATGGATGTTTGGATATTTGGATGTTTGTTGCTCAATCACGCCGTAACGGTATTAACGAATCAGGCTGAAATTTGGAATACAGTTAGTCTGGCTTAGAACTTTTTAGCCCGAGAAAATAACGGGAACTACACGGGTAAGACCGCGGGGCACTGCTAGTTTTATATATACTGACTCTTATAATATTTGAATTCGGTGTCAGTAACACGACTGATCATAACAGCGCAGTGCCATGCTGCTATTTGAAGAGTCCAAATCACTGCCTAGCATTGCACTATGCTCTTCTCCTGAACAATGGTTCGTCTCTTTGCCTCAAAATCTTTGTAGAAACATTGCCCTTCAAACTAGCATACTGCAATGGTTAGTTCTACTTGGCGGTGGAATCACAATCGGTAAGGTTATGTGGGTATGTGCTTAGGCGGACTTTCCAAAGAAGAATAAAGTTTCAGAAACAAAACATCGAAGATTTTTTGCGTAGTAGCAAGCTGGTTAATATTTTACTTGAATGTTTAAAGGAAAAGTACAAAATGCTGAAACGTATTATGGAATTAAAATTGAATTACTTGAATTGCTACTATCAATAGTTATATACTTATAATAAAACTAAATAAAATAATTTTTCGATGTTAAATGTCCCAGTTTTCTTTTCCACTTTTCCGTGAATTGAGTTACCAGAATCAAAAACTTTTGCTGGTAATTCCAGAGTTCAAATAAAGAAATAATAAGTTGGTTGGTATATATTGATTTAAGTGGGAGCATCGGTGGCTATGGGAAAACATGTCATGTTGAGCAAATGCGTTTCGAAGAAAATTCCATTTATTAGCAGTTTCGGTCATAGAAGTGTTGTCACCTGTATTTGTTTGTAGTATATTTCACTATAGCATTATATTTAATACTGGGATTTAAGTCTAAATATGTGTCATTTAAAAGAACAAGTATCTGAAGAGATAGGTATGACTGATAAAATTTAGTGTAGAGGGCACCGGTGGGATACCGTTCGCTTCTACCCATGGCGGTTGAAAGAGAGTTTTAGAGAGGTTGGCGCTATAAGTAGATGAAGCTAAGCCGTTGAAGAGCATTCCTGTGTGAAATTTTATATGGGAAAGATCGAACAGTTGTCAACATTAATTCTTACATTTATTTAATTGGTTTACTTTTACTCAATTGATAACAGAAGTAACATATAACAGAAGTGCCACTTCAATTTAGTATTTTCACACCAATTAAAAAGCCAAGCGTCTTACAACGTTTGGGGGATTTAAAGCCAGAAACTTAAACTGGCTTACATGGGGAAAAGTACAATGAAACAACAAAAGATGAAATTAATTCAAATATGGGTATCCGTTATTTTCACAAAGTTTTTTTTACAAAACGACTTGTGATAACCAACGCGGGCAGTGAAATGATGGTTTGTAAAATAAAACATCTGTTGATGTAAGATACTTTTGAAATAAATATTATGCAAAATGTTGTTTTTTTGATATTGTAAAGTTTAGCAATGAATATTATACGATTAGTTGGAATTAAAGTGATGTTTTGTCAAAAAATGTTTGTGAAACATCAGTGAACCTCAAATATGAACTCCCTGATGATGAGGCAGTCAAGTGTAAGCAATGATTGTTAAAAAATACAAGGATCTTATAGTACGAGATCCGGCTGCAGAATCTCTACGTTCATCGCGTATTTAAACCAATTCACATTTGAACAAACATTTATGATTAGGAGAATACATTGATAATAGGTTGCCAGTCCATAAGTGGCCGCAAGTAATTTTAACTAAACGGATGTTAATTAATTTACGAAAAAAAATTGCGCTCACTTGTTTTTTAAATAAAATATCATCCACATCATAGCAATGTATGTAAATAATTCGAAAGTCGATGGGTGCCGGTGCACAGTCGGCCGCAACTACTTCGCAGCCAGGTGTAAACAGGTAATATTTTGGTGTATTTATACGTTCATAACGTACATTTATGATTTATATATCAAATGAAAGCTAATTTTTTTTTGTTTATTATGATATACGGTTGCTTAATTAAATCTGGCCGCAAATAAGGGTTGCTGGCTGTTAAAAATGACAAATCTTAAAGATTGAGTGAAAGAGAGCTAGCGTGTAACATCACTACTCAGACTAGTATTTTTTTTAGGATTTTTTTTTCGATAATTAATTAACATCAGTTTAGTTAAAATTACTTGCGGCCACTTATTGACTGGCAACCTATTATCAATGTATTCTCCTAATCATAAATGTTTGTTCAAATGTGAATTGGATTAAATACGCGATGAACGTAGAGATTCTGCGGCCGGATCTTAGACCATTATTAGCTGCTGAGAAAAAACACAAAACTAAAACAATATTTTTTTACAATTTTGACATTTACTTTTATTAATCGAGTGTTATCTTGGTTATCTTAATAT
Organism: Ectropis crepuscularia; assembly: GCA_963693475.1. Classification (NCBI taxonomy): domain Eukaryota; kingdom Metazoa; phylum Arthropoda; class Insecta; order Lepidoptera; family Geometridae; genus Ectropis; species Ectropis crepuscularia. The sequence continues at coordinate 36,189,501 of OY856338.1, forward strand.
TTGAACATTTTTAGGGTTGGGCTAAGTGATTATTTTGATCACAGTTTCTTAATGTTAATTTTTTCTATTCTATTCTATGTAAAAAGGGCTAACTCTACTGGATATAACACATTTAGCACCGCTTAAAAATAATTACATAGGTATACTAACTTACGTATAGTAACATTTAGACCCGCCCCCTCCGTCACCCTACCTAGGGTGACGCACGTTACCGCATTACACCTTCATGGAAGTTCTATGACTTCCATGAAGGTGAAATGCGGGGTTTTTCTCCCGCAAAGATGTCTCTCCTCACAAGGGCGGTGGCAATGATAGGGTTGCGGTCGAATGCGAAAGCGATCCCGCGACTCTGCCACCAAGCCAAAGATGAAGCAAGCCCCGGGGGTTTAGTCGTTTCCTAAGGGCATCATTCTAAGTAATCTCAGGTCCGACATACAATATCCACCCAAAGCATCCATCCATACATCCGTATCAAAGCGTAGCTGACATGCGTCAATGCATATTATCAAACTACTGTGTATATTATTTTTTATAAAACTAGAAAGACACAATAGATTTATTTTATTTCTACCCTTTTAAAATAGTGCAAAAAATGTATCTACCCTTGAAAAAAAGAAGTTTAATAACGATGGATAGAACAAATCAATTTTTTAATTTGCTTTTTTGGCTTAAAATGTAAATACATTTAATAATAATAAATATTGGTGGACAATTCACACACAACACCATTTGACCCCAAACTAAGCAAAGCTTGTGTGATGGCGGCCAGATAGCTGATATAATACTTATATAGTTTTAAATACATACTTATTATACATAGAAACACCCAGACACAGTGCAAACATTTGAATTCGTCACACAAATATTTGCACTGGGTGGGAATCGAACCTACGACCCTCGGCTTCGCAGGCAGAGCTACTACCAACTAAGCCACGAGGCCAGTCAATAATTCCGTTTATTTGTTCCAATAGGGCGAGTGGCTATTGCTCCTTTAACTAGCTTACTGAAAAGCGGCGTTGCTGTCGCATTCTATAATACAGGGCGTTATACGTTTATTACTTTCACTTTTATTCGCAGACTCACATACGTTTGTGGCGCTGGACCTAGCATTGCAATTTCATAACAGGAGATCATCTCGACTTTCAGCTGTTCTTCATTATTTCATAGAATAGCAGCCATGAGATTAACTCTATACGAAAATAGTAAAACATAATATGAGTATCTCTACACGTAAATAAAAAATGTATGATAACACTGAAAAAATAATGTGAACACAAATAAATTACTCTGCAAACTACTCTGTCCTTTTAATTTAATATTGTAAAATTATTATGGCTTATATTGTAAAACTTGTAGTTGTAATAAAGCGTTGTAGTTGTATCTAAACCAATATTATCAAGCTGAAGAGTTTATTTGTTTAACCGACATGTACATAGAATATTTCGAGGTCATGTGTCATCCACCAACCCGCACTTGGTCAGCGTGGTGGATTATGGCCTTGACTCTCTCCTTGCGAGAGAAGGCCCCGAGTCCCAGCAGTGGGAACATTATTAGGCTGCTTATGCTAATATGGCAGAATGTGGATCAGTAACGATAATAATAGTTTGTACATAAATATAACGTACAAACGGATAGCTTAACGCTGACTAAATAATCCATTGTATACTCGCTGTGTAGGGGAGAAATGGTAAAAAGGCCAAAGATCGCATTGCGGTCTTTGAGAAAAGCAAATTATGGCTTTGGGTCTCTAGAATAGAAGATAATTAATTTACTGTCAATGCTAGTTACACCACAGAATAAATATTAGTACAAGGTTACACCCACAAATGTAAATTATAACTAAACATCATGAGTATTTTTAGGCAGACTCGTCAAATACAAATTTATCGGTAGGCATTACATTGATAATTAATAATTTAAATAACAAGAAAAAAACATAATTAATAGTTTCAGCTATAAAAGGGATGTGTAAAGATTTTTTTTTAATTTATAATAGAAATAATAATCCATAATATAAATGAAAGCAACAGTAGTAAATATACTCGTAAATATAAAAAACAGATTCCATGACACAAGAGTAAAGTTAGATCATTGCTAGTCAATATTGTTAGAAAAACAAAGTTGAAATCTGACTTACTAATTAGAAGGTCATTTTTAAACAATCCCTTGTCCCACATCTCTGCACTATACAATTGCATTATAACAATTTATCTCAACACTATCATTTCACCAGTAACTACAAATAATCATCACGCTTTGATTATTTTCACCCAACATAAATAATTTTCTACTTTTGCATAGTGACTGGATTCTACGAAATAAGACTAAACAAAGAGGGTACATTTCAAACCATCCACCTACACCTTGAAAATTATTATAAAAGTACCCACTCTTGCAATAACCTAGCGGTCTCAATATTAAAATAGCATGTAGGTATGTTGTCTGTAATCTTATTTCCAACAATTCTTCTCGTGAGAGAAGTCCTCGAGTCCCAGCTCTGGGAATACAGAGTGGGATGGCAATTTAAATTATCCACAACCAAAAGTAGAACTTAACGCATACGGCTTGGTTATTGGAGTCTAGCTCCCCTAGTACCTACATAAGCGAGGATAGAGCTGTGCTCAGTGGCTCAGTGAGCGCCGCCGCCAGAATTATTTTCAGGGCGGTGCTATTTTAATAGTAGACTCGCAGCCGTTCCGATTTCACTCGCTATTTTATGTTTCAAGTTGGATTATCAAGTTTGCTTCAGCCAACTTGACTTCAAGTCAAGTTGGCACACGGTCGGTGTGCAATTTTAATTCAAATCGTTTAATTAGGTTAGGAGTCTATTGCGGACAAACAACGTAACGTGATTTAAACAGGTAAATTAAGAAGATATAGAGTAATGGGACTAGCAGGACATGTGCCTGATGATAAGCAATACGCCAATACAGTGATATTCAGCTACTGGAACATGAGGAGTCCAAATCATTACCTGGCACTGCGCTGCGCTTGTCACCCAGAGATATAAGATGATTTATCCTGTACGCTTATGATATGCCCTGTGATCTCTCTGAAAACATTACTCTTCAAACCGGAACACAGTGAGTGAGTTGCTGTTAAGCAGTAGATTATAATCATACTCGTAATCACCATCATAACATACATACACATACCCTAAAAAGTAGTACCCTCTTACCCCATGATACTTAGCATTACCCCTTGCCAGTGCCCATGAGTTATATTATGTTGTATGCAAAACATTCACCAATGTAACAAAGATAGTTTACATTGAATTTACGTGCTGAAACATTTTCGAAATAGCAAGAATGAATGATCGAATACGAACGGGCAACAAGAATGAGTGATCACAAAGCTACTAGCGAGGTTCCGACAAACAGGTTTTAAATGAACTGTAGGCTGGTGGTTGGTTAAGTTTATCACATATAGATAGTAAACTAATGACACAAACAAATATAAGTAATACGGTAAAACACTTATGAACTAGTGCCATAAGCGGCCTTATTACTGAGAGAAATTTCTGCCTACACACAGGCATAGACGGAGGAAGTGACGTTTATTAATAATACTATTAAATGTATACGCTATTAAAACAAATAATAATGGATATTTATTTTTTTCGACTTTATTTGTGGTTTTGAAGTCGGTTAATTTTTTTGTAAAATAGTTTATTCTACTAAAAATACAAATACAACTATGGATTTTTTGAGGCGAACCTCAGTTAAATTTTTAGTAACAAAACGAAAAATAACTTGTAATAAATTGCTTATAACTATTCCAACTGTTGCAAGCGGGCTTCGAATTTTCTCAATAAATATTTGGATTCCATTCCAAATCGAATGACACCTCAATCATAATGATAAGAGAAGGCGAAATAGAACTAAAAAGCACTTGTTGATTAGACTAAATATCAACAGTGATACATACTACAACTTACGTAAGTTGTAAAAGTTTTAACTTTTTTGTCTTTCTTTGACACCCAAATCAATTATCTTCATAGAGCTGTCATGGGTCCAATAAAGGTCTAGTGATAATCAAGATGATCAATTATATTACCCAAAAACCGTAATTATCACGGGTACGAACTCCAGTGTGTTTAAAATTCCCAACTGAAATGGAGAAATCTCCAATTTTCCATTTCAGTTTGTGAAACTACACCCAACAATTGATTGATAGGTGTGTAAATAACTACTGAAAATCAAAAAGGAAAAAGAGTTATATCAGTTTATGGACTCAAAAAATAAGACTTGTTTCGACATTGGTCATCGCGACGTAACTAGTGATGTAACCATACGACGACAAATAAAGATGCAGATCAATGATAGTCCAAGAGTACCTATTAGTCAAATGTACATTGCCTCTCACAAGGTTCGCCACTCAGTCCTATCCTTGGCTTGACGTCTCCGTCCACCAAGCGAGGATTCAAAGGGGGGGGGGGGGTCATGACCCCCCTAGGCTGGGTGCTGGGTCCAGTACCTTGGTGGATCACTAATTAAAAAGCATGCATGTACAAATCTTAACCGCAAAACATTTGACCGCGACTATGACTATGTGACCCCCCCCCCCCCCCTGGAGCCATGGATCCGCCCTTGCCATCCATTATGTCCAGTAGTGGACTAAGATAGGCTGATGATGATGATCAATCAAATCATGGCAAGTAACTCGAAATGAGATATAGTCAGCTAAAAACTTGGTAGGTACTGTAAAACTAATGTGTCTCAAAACCTACTTATCGTAGCGTGTATGCGATTAGAGATTTTTCAAGGTCAAAAATAAAACAGCGACATGAAATCTCTAATATTTCTGGACTAATAAATAATATGACTAGTCCCTTTTACTTTTTTGACTTTCGGTAGTCATTTGCAAATCAGTCAATCATTTAATTATATTCTCTCATTCCGAGGCGAAACCCCAATTAATCTGGACTAACGATTGATATGACTATAGTGCATTCCAATAAGCTGTGTAGAAAACCAAAACAAAGGTGATACCATAACATAAACATCGTTTAATCTTAGTATTTTTATGAAATAGCCTTAAAATACTTTTCACAAATAGAATTCGACTTTATTGCGATCTTAAATACCATATACTTAGATTTGTATTGATCAAATAATTCTATACTATCTTATTTTAAAAGTTATATAAAGTAATGGTAGGATGATAGAAATATGATTTTAAGTACTAGCAATTTGATCTGTGTTTCTCAAACTCTCAATGTTGCATTCAAGACATTTATACTTCTTTTCATCAAATTATTCTTATTAAGTACGCGCCTATTTTTCTAACATACCCATATTGCCCATCATGCCCATATTGTAAAAATGCCCATTTCCATTATATTCCAGTATGGATTAATTTTACTCTATTTATTTTTGTCATTAATTTAGAATTTTTAATTATAATGTAATTTGATTTTAATATAATGTATTATTTGATTTTTATTGTAATGGGATTTTAAATTGACGTCTACTTTTTTTTAAATTATTGACTTGTATTGGTAATATTTGAATACCTTGAATATGACATGCAACTACTCGTTATCAATAAAAGAGTAAGAGTATGACTAAAGAACTCCGAGAAAAAGGTTTCTTGTGTCGTAACGAGTTGAGAGAAAATCGCAAACCTCTAAATACGTGTTCCACATTACGCTGTTTACTATCAAAAGCATGTATAGTTTTCACTCTAAAATGACATACATTTTGTGTTATTTTGATCGAAACTTTTGTATGTGTTTACAGAATATTACGTCATAGTGTAATGATCAGTTTTGGGTAGTACGAGGACAATTCGAACGAGATATTTTTTTTATAAATAAATACTGGTGGACAATTTACACACAATACCATCTGACCCCAAACTAAGCAAAGCTTGTGTGATGGCGGCCAGATAGCTGATATAATACTTATATAGTTTGAAATAAATTTTTATTATACATAGAAACACCCAGACACAGTGCAAACATTTGAATTCATCACACAAATATTTGCACTGGGTGGGAATCGAACCCACGACCCTCGGCTTCGCAGGTAGAGCTACTACCAACTAAGCCACGAGGCCAGTCTTATTTAATTATTGTTAAAAATAAAAGGAACGTTTTCACATAAGGAAACATCTAAATTACTTTTCTTCTAGTGTTACATTCTTCTCCGAACTCAAATGCTTTGCCTTTCCTTTTTTTACGTGGGGGAAATAAATGTACGTATGCCCGCCATATTCTCATTATGAAATGAGAGGAAATCTCCATCTACCCTCATTTGGGCTTCAAAAATTGCACGGTGACTAACACTACACACAAGACTAACCATATCACCAGGTTTCTCCAAACTAAGTGCGCTATGCACACATTTATTTATTAGAGGATTTCGCGACGCCGATAACCGTAAACTGGTTAGTTTTCGGTTATTGACATCGTGGTCATCGCGTCGTAGTTGAAATATATACCTATGTTTTTTATTTTCCAATGCTTCCCGAACCATTCTTGCGTAGTAATGACATTCGGTAGATAGAACCTTCGGGTCGTGGATCTCGATCCAATGACCAGTTTTAGCATCAATCAAATGTTCAGCAATTGCAGATTCTTGTGCCTGACGATTTTTTACAGCGGCAATGTGTTGATTGTTCCAAGTCCCAGCAGCAGTGGGAACATTTATTTGGGTGTTTATGATATGCATACATATATATTTAGCCTTTTTATGCGGCGAAAATTTAAAAGGGCAAGCAATGAAAGGTACTACAAACTATCTTGTAAAACAATGGTTGAGAAATGCTGGTCTGTCATATTTTGAGTGACATCGATTTGTTTACCTTTTATTCACAGAGATTTGGAATGAGGTATAGTATCTTCTTTTTGAGTGTCGGTAGTTATTTACATATCAATTAGTTGCGGGTCAGGGGTGTAGTTATTTTAATGGCAACGTATATTTTAATGGTAGCTTTATCTGCCTAGTCATTTCAACATATGGCTACTGGGGCAAACCCACAGAAATCTAAATAATATTATTGTTTAGATTTCTGTGGACAAACCGAATAAGATACTACAGCTATACCTACGGCTTTGGTTGTCTTTGATTTGGAGCGAAAGAGACCAAAAACTAGGTCATTAGTGTTTTAAGCGGTAGAGGCGCCGGTGCCAAAAAACGGCAAAAAATTATGTAGCTCCTTGCTCCTTTTCATGTTAGCCGGAGGAAAGCGTGAAAGCACTGAGTGAACCTAGTATCTCTACATTCTACCAATACCCCTTTCTTCCTCTTTTCAGGAGGAAAGACTTTTTGTCTGGGGTCTTTTTTAACAAATATCATAGATTAGGAAACCTGTGATATTTGTTAAATAAAAGTGATGAAATGATGATGAAAACACAATATCAAATTAATTATTTAATATTGTTATTAATTATTTTATATAAATTAATGCTTTATTTTTGGTTTAATGGTTTACCATTAATATGATATTGTGATCAATTAAAACTTAATTTGTAAATACCCAACCAATAGAGTAAGATCTCAGAGCTCCCAGACGTCGATCCCAGGGGATGATTGGCCCCTTAGATTGGTCTGTCTTATTGGAAAAAGCTTTAAAATAGTTGTCTGACAAACATATTTACAAATGGAGCATGAGAATTTAAGTGAAGTTAAATTATTATTTTGGAGTTGTTAAGCAAAACGGCTGACGGAAGGTGTCTGGGAGTATTGGAACCTTGTTTTTAAGGATGATTATTATTAAATACGTACACTTATTAGAAAATACGTGAAGTAAGTAATGTTTGTATGTACCTTCATTACCCCATATCTCAAAATTGGCCGTCTAAGCAAGTTAGCGAGTAAGCATGTGTTCTTAGTACTTACTAACTCTACTCAATCGTCCACATTTCATTCATCAGAAAATAGGTGACGTCTGGGAGCTCTGGGATCTCGGACTATAATTGTTTATTGGTTTGTTCGTGTTGGATTGTTTGGACCTTGCGTTTTCTACAGTGTCCCAACTTTTAGTAAGATGTCAAAGAATATGTGTCCAACACTAAATAAATGTATTTTTGATTAATTCTGTAAATATTTCACAAAGTTCTTTAAATCAATTTGTCTAAATCACTCTAAATGCCCAGTTGGTGGTTAAGAACAAACCAATTAGCATTAAAATAATAATAATGAGCTTCTGGATCTGTGAAAGGAAACTGGAAGTACATATATAATCAGTGTTCCCACCGATCCAGAGTGCTTCATTGGTGCAATATTTACACAATATATTGAAATATTGGCCTAACGTTGTAAAAGACAGAACAATTTAATATCAATTTACAATATTTACATTCTAAAAAGTGTTTATTCCATTCACCGCTTCAAGGTAAGTAAAAAAATATTTTGTGCGCAAAATTTTGTCTTTGACAGGAAAAGTCGTTTACGTCAGAGCCGTTCGAGTTCTCAAGTGGTCTAAGAGCCAGGGCTAGAATCAGGTGAGGGTAACCGGGGCGACAGCCCCGAGGCCTTCGCAATAAAGACTTGGGAAAAAATCTTTCAAACTCCGACTGGTAAACAAACATCTTTTCCCTTGATATTTTTTTCTCGCTGCTTTACCTTTACTTACTGTACTTTACATACTCGTACATGATTAAAGTTATATATTAACAGTAAAAATATTCATCATAATGCATATACCTAACTATTGAAAAACTCGACTGTTAAAATTGTGCATTTTATTTGGAAAATAATTTGGACCAGGGGGGCCTCACTCTTTTGTTGCCCCGTAGTCTCCAGTTTTTTTTTTTAAACTTCGAAACATTTTAGGCCAGAAAAAATATATGTTGTTTTTTAAATTAATTTCACGATTTTACTATGTTACTGTAACTGTTCTGTAACTTAAATTTTAATGTGGTTTATGTCAAAATAAAAAGTTGAAGTAGACACCATTAAACTTAAATTTATGGGTATACGAGTACATTCCCAAATAAAAATACGAAATCTCAAAAAAAAATCGCGGCAAAAATCGAACCGCAAAGTAAAGTTTGTTGGTTTTCGTCATTTGATGTAGTAAAGTTACCAAAGTGAGTGTATCGAGCGGTTAGTCTATAGGGGCACAACTCTTAGACGTGTCAAGCCCAGCATACTTCGCCGTATCCAGTCTATTAAATCGTAGTATTTTCTTTTTACTGTTGCTGTATCCCTTCACGGCGGATGATGCGACTCGTAAATAGATTACCTACCCCACAAAAAAGGAATGTCTACAAAATATACCTAGTTAAACTCATGTAAAAATCCAGTCAGACCTTTCTATCTGGGATATGTTAATCATTTATTAATAAATCTGCAGTAATACAGTTTATAAAATCATGAAAACTACTCTTCAAAACCCCCTTCAGGCACTTTCGTAACCGACTGATTCGTAACCAGCTACGAAAAAAGAATTTTTTTCAGTGTTTTGTAACCAGTTACCAATAAACACCTATTTTCTATGTTTTCTGTGGTGTCAAATGTTATATAATAATAATTACAGTTTGTTGTGTGACAGCTAAATTGTGTACGCAAACCTACAACGCATTGACCGTTTCGGAGCTATACAAACAAACCTATGAATGTGGCACACATGAGTCTAGGTGGACAGAGCAGACGGAGGGGTGGTTAATTGTAGAGTCTATTGGAGTGATATAGCGAATATTGGGGTGACATTTCTACTTCAATGTAATGTTTATTGCTTTCAGAGAGAAAATCATTTGAACATATTATTTCAAAGTTTCAATTGTCAATTTATGCAAGTTTCTTTAAAAAAATATTTAAACTAAATACGAAGTTATTTATTGCTGTTTGCAGGTAAGCTGAGCTAATACAAAACATTTTAAAAGTTGACCCATACAAACTGGCCTCTTTAAGAGGCATGCAATATGTTTGGCAAAACAGTTTGTTTCTATTGGTTCAATTGGTTTGAATTTAAACAATGACAAAAATAATAGTCAGCTGATAAAAGTCTTCTTCTTTTCATTATTAGCTTTTATTCGGTTGTATTTTAAGCTTTTATTACTTTAAACTAAAATGTTAATGGCCATCTTCCAGCTCCATCATCCGATCCTGACAACCATCTAAAACCAAAGTAATAACAAACTTGTTAAGACGAATCAAACGATCCCAAACGGGATCATTACGGGATTATGTCGTTCATCCATCGAGTTCCTATGGCCACCTTCCGGTTCCATCATTACACCCTATTTACCATCTCATCATCATCATCAGCTTGTGTTCGTCCACTGCTGGACATAGCCCTCTCCTATAATACGTCACTCAGCCCTATCCTCGGTCTAGCACCAAAGTACTAGTGAAGATTAATCATACGAGCCCAAACTCGATGCAGTTGTGTCGTTTGATTATCGAGCTTCCATCTTCCAGCTCTATCATCAGACCAGCTCCATGGTACCATGTTAATGCATTGACAACCAAGTTACATAGGTGTACCAAATTTCAGCACAATCGGTAACCGGGAGGAGGATTTCAAATTTAACTTGTAAGATTATATTACAGCCAGACAAGGGACAAGTGAAACTAATTAAAAGTTTGCAAAAGAAAAAAGGGGTTGTGAAAAAATCTTGTTTATATTATTGAAGAAACCTCTCAATAATGTTCACTGTTTGTTAATTACGTAATTGCCGAAACGTCGTGTTACGGCAGATTAATTATAGATTTTCGCTGAAAGTTCAACTACTTACCTATATGTATTTCTAGGTGTAGGTCTCTTTTTAGTCTTTTCTTCAGTCTTCCTGAAGAAAAACTATAACTTTGCTAATTATCCTACCACCAAGCAGTAATGTGCAAGCATCTCCCAGTTCCACTTTCCAATTTGAAAGGCAGTTGTTTGCAGTGAAACTACAGGGCAAAGAAATAATTCATCTTAAATCTCCGGGTGACGAGCTTAGTGCGGTGCTTGGTAATATTTTTATAGCTTACAAATAGCTGCATGGCACTATGCTAATAAATGCCGCTAACTTAAAACGGTGAAGGAAAGCATCGTGAGGAAACCGACATGTAGGTACCTAGAATTTTTCGAAGTCATATGTCATCCACCAACCCGCACTGGGCCAGCGTGGTGGATTATGGCCTTGACTCTCTCCTTGCGAGAGAAGACCCCGAGTCCTAGCAGTGGGAACATTTAGTAGGCTATTTGTGTATGTATGTACTATACTGATATGGGCATGTCATTCAAAAGACACAGAACAGACCAGGGGGTAGTGATTCTGAACGCAATCCGAACGAATCAAATTCGGAATGACAATCATTGTCTCTGTAATTCTAAACGGATAAGATAGAGGTCGAGAGGTTTGATTCCGTGTCGAAATCAATCCGACTGGGTTTAGATTCGGTATGCTGAAGAGGTCGAATAAAAAGAGCGTCAGACATTCCATCTAGTTTCCATTTAGGGTAGACCGGAGGCAAATGTAACAATTATTTTTTAAGACCATATTCCAGACAATGGTTATACCATATTATAAATGTGCTTGTGCACAGCAATTGGAAATATATCTAGCTATTAAAGAACCGTACGCAGGTTTTGATGCGTCTTATTATCATCGAGTTATAACAGGTTACACGAGAAAAGGGAAGGTGTTACAATTGCCGCCTACCCCGAGGCAAAAGTAACACAATTTTAAGACAATAAAACTCAGTGAATATTAAGAAAATATGAAATCTTTAATTATACATTGGTTCCTCATTTCAGTCTTAGTTAGCTGAGATAAGGAATAATAACAATAATAAATATAAAATTAAACAGCAACGTAAAACATCAACTACTGCAAAAAAATTATACAAGGCTTATTTCACGCCCAAAATTAAACAGTTTCTTACTGAACCAATATTATTACACCTATGATTTTTTTTTATTTTAAATATGCATGTTTTTGTACTCAAAATCATGTTTTCATTTTGTATGGAATGGCGTCTGTTACAACTACCTCCGTGTTACTATTGCCACCGATTAAGATAGCAAAAAGTAATACGTCAGTTTCGTCAGCCCACGGACTTAAACAAAATTATTTTATTATATACTATTAATTTTTTTTTACTAAGGTAGGTATTTACTAGTAACGATCTGGCTATACGCCCCACCTTGATTGCGTGTAGCCAGGTATTTATATTAATAAAATGTATTTATATCGGTAACAATTCGTTTCACTTTATTTTCATTTCACTTTATTTCACGTATTTTTTGTTTGTTATTGTTTCGTCTCCACTTTCACTATCTGTTTCTTTTTTCTTTGGATTGAGCTCTCTTTACATACCTCTTCATAGGCTTGTTGATATAAAAAGAGATTTTTATTGCCACGATCGGTCTTTCTTGGTCTGTTTATGGGCATCTAAAAAGAAAAGAGTCTTTTGTTACTTTCACAATGTATATGCCGACAATTTTTTCCTATAAAAATAGGTATCGTTAAGTAGGTACTTTACGTTTAACGTTTTATTCCAGAACTATTTACTTATAATATTGAATATTATTCTACAAACTATTATTAGGATTAAAATAGTTAAGTAATTTTATTCGGGGACAATTGTAACACGAGGTCAATAGTAACGTTACAACCGCCCCCCAAAAATGTGTTACAATTACACCGGTAGGTGGTTTACGAAAAACAATGTTATATCTTCTAAAATACGCTAATACACACAGATATTAGATAGACAACACTAAATTTTATGTCTTTGGAACCTACTTTTCAATTTGGATATAAGAAATGAAGCTCAGAAAACCATAAATCTCACTTTGAAAATTACATAAATTCTTACCTTGAGTGTCCGGAAAATAAAATGGCGTACAACAAGCGACGGTTCACCGCGGCGGCACACGCGTTACAGCCAATGAGCCGAAGACATTACGAGTGTTTAGTACACGCACACATGCACAAATAGAACGATTGGTTTCGTAGTTATGTTCAGTGTTAAAATTGCCCCCTGTTACTTTTGCCTCCGGTCTACCCTATATATTGTCCATCTAGTTCATTAAATCTATAGACTACTAGAATCAGCACTTAGCCATCGCATCGTCGCTTAACGACAAGCGAGATTCTAGTCAAATGCAGTTTGCATTTGACTTTGATTTGCATTATCTCCGTTAAGGGGGCGCCTAAAGCCAGAAAACGAAAAAAGGACATTTTCGACGCCGCTCACTGAAGTTAAGAAACTAAAAACTATGACAAAAAAAATATTGACGTGTGGGTACAATCAAGAAGAAGCACAATAACCGAATAGAATTTTAAAAATAGATCAGAGTTTTTTACAATAAAAAAATAAAAATGACACCGAAAAAACCCGTTTTAATTCGAGTACTCGAAATTATCAGTGATGACCCCACATTATTTTTTGGTAATAAAATTCCTATTTGTACGTTCTAGTAAAGTAACCGAACATTTTTTTAAATGTATGTTTAGTTATTGAGTAATTAAATAAAACTTGGTCAAAAATGGACTCCTGATTAAATATAGATTTTTCCTCCAAACTGTGTCATGCTATTCTCGACTTTATGCACATCACATTAAGAAACGCGTCGCGCGGGTGAAATCTGATTTTTTCCTGGCTTTAGGCGCACTCTTAAAATGGAAGAAGTAAAAATATATCTGTTTATTAAATTTTCATTTCAGGTGCCTTTCAGTGTACATGTCAGTTTTCATCAGAGCTTGTATAACACGTCGTGTGCCAAGACACTTATGAAGCAAAAGTCGTGGGAACCTCTAATTTTTTTTTGGTTAATTGACAACTCCTGGCCTTAAAATGATATGTGAAAATGTTCTTTATACCAATTATCTTTACTTTTATATGTGGTATGTATACCAATACCAATTCTATTAGTTTTTTCGTTATTTCCTTATTTTTCTCTTCTGAAACTCCTCAAAAAACGAAGAGAGTAAGGCGCAAAAGCTGCTACATAAAGTGTGGCAAAAAGGGAAAGGCTTAATCACGCAAAGTCAAAGTCAAAGTTCTTTATTCATATACATATATTATGTACAACTAGCTGTTACCCGCGACTTCGTCCGCGCGAAATAAATACTAAGGTAACTCAGGCAGTACCTATTTGTATACCCAGACACATTTACGGTTACTAAAAACAGCTTATAATAAAACAGTTTTATGCAATTTCATCAAAATCGGTTCAGTTGTTTAGGTTTGAAAGCGTAAGAGACATTCGTCCCTAATTTCAGCTGCCATTTCATCCCCATACAGTTCGAAATTACAAAATTGCTAGAACAACCATTTGTTTGTTTCGTGTCAAGTGTCTATATACAAAGTTTCATGAATTTATCTTCAACGGTTGGGAACTTCCATATTAACATTCATTCCTCATTTCAACCCCAATTGCAACCCCGTACAGTTCGAAAATACAAAATGGCTAGAACAAACATTTATTTGCTTCGTATCAAGAGTATATATACAAAGTTTCATGGTTGTATCTTCAACGGTTGGGAACTTCCATATTGACATTCATCCCCCATTTCAACCCCAATTTTAATCCCCGTACAGTTTGAAATTACAAAATTGCTAGAACAAACATTCGTTTGCTTTGTATCAAGTGTCTATAAACAGTGTTTCATGATTTTATCTTCAACGGTTGGGAACTTTCATATTGACTGACATCCATCCCCATTTCAACCCCAATTTCATCCCCGTACAGTTCGAAATTGCAAAATTGATAAAACAAACATTTAATTGCTTCGTGTCAAGTGTCTAGATACATAATTTGATAAGTTTGAAAATGACGAATTTTCATACAACTGTTCATCCCTTGTTTCACCCTCTTAGAGGTTGAATTTCGCAAAGTCTGCCATTGGACAACGTAATTATAAGTTAATAAAAAAGGATATTATGTCAAAAATGAACAGCTATAATACCCCGTTTACATTATTCCAGTCCAGCGACCAAATCCAGCGCTGGATTGTTTACTGGAATTATGTAAACCGGTACTGGAATGGATTGGCACTGGATGGATGTTTTCCAGTGCCAGTTTACATTATTCCAGTAAACAATCCAGCGCTGGATTCGGTCGCTGGACTGGAATAATGTAAGCGGGGTATTATTCTAGCGTCACGCGCGGGTATGATAAGAAATCTTCGGGTAAACTCGGGACCATGGCCATTGGGCATCTAGAAATGCGTCAGCCAATGGAAAATGCTGAAAGGGCGTGGCCTGTCCATCATGGCATGGCCATCTAGATGATGCGTGAGCCAATGAGAAATGCTGACGCATTTCTAGATGGCCATGCCATGATGGCCAGGTCACGCCCTGCTGTTGGACCCATGTAGTTTCCAAGATAAGCTATCAAATTCTGCAGGTCTACTACGAAAACAACCTCCGAATGATCGGATCCGACAGCTGTCCGATAAATCGGATTGTAGCCTACCACGAAAAACATTCGGATCGATACATCTCGGTCGGAAGTCATAGACTTAGGTCGGATGAAGGTCGGATCGAATGATTTGAAACCCTAGTGATGTCCTAACCAAAAAGGTTTTATCGGTTTTTGATTTTTTCTTTTAATTGTAATATATCTATCGAATTATCAATCATAGAGACAAAATAAATACAGAAAACCGTACGTTTACTTTAGTTTTTGTATTTTATTTCTGAAAAGTTACTTAACAAGCATGATTTCGATATTTCAACTGTACCATGGAAAATACAAAAAACACTAAGTGCCAATAACAGTCCAGTAACTTTACACATTACGGTATGCGTTAAATCCGGTACATCTGATTTTTTGCAGACTTGTTTATGATGTCGGCCAAATGATTAATCCAAGTTTGTGACCTCGCGCGGCGAACGCAACTTTGTCAAAAATTGAAAAAAAACCGCGAAAAAATCGTTTATTTTCAAATTATGCCGATTATAACCCTAAACGACTAGTTTTTAAAAAACTTTCTTATGGCGTTTATAAAGTAGACTAAATTTGCTACAATATGATACTAGAATTGTCTCTGTACATCTAATAGTTTCTGAGAATATTTTTTTCAAAGTTTATAATTTTTTTGAACTTCGTAACTTTTTGCAATATTTTAACTCCTACTTGATCACTTTATGGCACAGTTACTTCGGTTTTTAACCCCCGACCAAGAAAAGAGGTGTTATAAGTTTGACGTCGAAGTCTGGCTGTCTATCAGACAGACACACATACAGGTCTGACTCTCTGTGTATCTGTCTGTGTGTGTGTATCTGTCTATGGCACCTTTACGGCTCAAACAGATGGGCCGATTTCGATGCGGTTTTTTTTATTTGAAGATTTATTTTTGTGTTGATGTTTTGAGTTATTTTTGGTTAATATCGATTCAAGATGGCTGCCTCCACCAAATGGCGGACCAAATATTTTATCACAATCTACCTCAATATGGGTATCAAAAGAAAGGGCTTGACTAGTAGACTACTATAGACTATGACAAATTTCAAATTCATGATGGCCGCTATCACAAAATGGTTAAATACGTTTCTTTTTTCACAACAACCTCAATATGGTATAAATATGAATTTGTCATAGTGTATAGTAGTCTACTAGTCAAGCCCTTTCATTTGATACCCATATTAAGGCATCAGTGAAATAAAAATTATGTAATTCGCTATTTTGTGATTTGAAAATTGTTATACTGTAAAGTACTCTAATAGTCAAGCCCTTTCATTTGATACCCATATTGAGGTAGATTGTGATAACATATTTGGTCCGCTATTTGGTGGAGGCGGCCATCTTGGATCGATATTAACTAAAAATTGCTCAAAACATCAACCCAAAAATTAATCTTCAAATAAAAGAAACCGCATCAAAATCGGCCCATCCGTTTGAGCTCTACGGTGCCATAGGCAGATACACACACAGACAGATACACAGAGAGACAGACCTGTATGTGTGTCTGTCTGATAGACAGACAGACTTCGACGTCAAACTTATAACACCTCTTTTCTTGGTCGGGGGTTAAAAACCGCAGTAACTGTGCTATAAAGTGGTCAAGTAGGAGTTAAAATAATGCAAAAAATTGCGAAGTTCGAAAAAAAAAAACTTTGAAAGACTTATTCTCATAAACAGAGACAATTCTAGTATCATATTGTAGCAAATTTAGTCTACTTTACAAACGCCTTAAGAAAGTTTTTTCAAAAACTAGTCGTTTAGGGTTATAATCGCCAAAACTTGAAAAATAAACGATTTTTTCCCGGTTTTTTTCGATTTTTTACAAAGTTGCGTTCGCCGCTCGAAGTCACAAACTTGGATTAATATAAGGCCAACATCATAAACAAGTCTGCAAAAAATCAGATCTACCGGATTTAACGCATACTACTCAATACTTTCAGGCGACAAAGTTACTGGACTATAAGGGAAAAAAACGTACCTTATGGTCAACCAAAATAAACAATACTTAAATCAATTTGTTTTTAGTTTTTATGTTACTTTCTCAAATCAAGGTAAGAGCGATAACAAAATTCAAGGGTTAGAACTATACAAGCACACTCTAATAGTACTACTTAATGCTGTGATACAAGTGCGTATTTTTTAGTGGTTGTTAAAAATAACCAACGCGATTAAATAATATCAACAAAAGTGAAATCATCATCAACAGCCCACTAAACGTTCCCAGTGCTGGGACTCGGGGCCTTCTCTCGCAAGTGAAATGCGTAGAACAAATTGTACGTTGAGTACTACGTAAGTATATTACGATTATAATAATAGTGCTTAAGTCCCTTTTGGGTTCACGAGAGCACAATTATAGTGTTGACACATTCGGATTTTAAGAGTTTCTTAAATATGACTTCTAGAATTGTCTTCTAAAATGTAAATTTCATAAAAATTGGTCAAGCCGTTGCAAATGAGTTAGGTTGAAAACAATGTGACATGTCAATCTCTCATTCCGAGATGCTTGCCCTCAATCAATATAATCGACTAATATTCCTGATCTATACCTAAGTGAGCACTCCGAGAACTGCACCTCTCACGCTATCAGGCAGATGATTATAGACAGGACCCTTCACGAAACTCGATTAAGCTAAGCCATATTGTATTATACTAGCTACGTCCCGCGATTCCACTCGCAAAATTCTCATTACCGTCATTTTCCAGGGATAAAAAGTAGCCTTTGTTACTTCTAATACCTCCTATAAAATGTGTACAAAGTTTCATGATGATCGGTTAAGTAGTCTTCGCGTGAAAGAGTAATAAACAAACTTACTTTCACATTTATAATATTAGTGAATAGTCTAGTGGTTTAGTTGATAGTAGTTCTGCATGCAAAACCGTAGGTCATGCAAATAGTGTAAATATTTGTGAGATTAATAAAAATATTGGTTCTGTCTGGGTGTTCAATATTATACCAGCGATTTGAATCCCACAGTGCAAGCTTTGCTTAGTTTGGGCCTAGATGGTGTTTCGTAGAAAACATCCACCTATGGTTAGGTTAGGTTAGGTTAGTCACTGCGGCATGACACACTTGTGACGGCCCGGGGCGAGACCTTGGAGGAAGCTGCCCGTCTTGCCACAGAGTCAGTGGAGAGCACGATATCAAAGATAGAGATGTTGGGACTTCGGGTGGGGCTGGAAAAGTCTGAGGTCATGGTATTCCACGGGCCTCGTAAGGCACCTCCGCAGGGTTCTTATATCACTATCCGAGGGGTGAGCATCGCGGTGAAATCCACGATGAAATATCTTGGACTTCACCTCGATTCTAGGTGGAACTTTCAGGAACACTTTAGTTTACTTGTGCCCCGATTGATGAGAACAGCAGGTGCTCTCAAGCGCCTACTGCCTAATCTTGGCGGTCCGAGGGCTGGCAGTCGCCGCCTCTATCTCGGAGTGGTTCGGTCCATGGCACTATACGGGGCACCTATATGGGTGGATGCCCTAAATAACCGAACAGCTGCCCTTCTACGACGGCCACAGAGAGCAATGGCTATTGGGGTGATTCGGGGATACCGAACGATATCCGGTGAAGCGGCGTGCCTATTGGCAGAATCGCCTCCATGGGACCTGGAAGCGGAGATCAATTCGAACATGTACATGTGGCGAATGGAACTTCGCAACAGGGGACAACGGTTGACGACACGGGAAATACAAATTTTGAAGTACCGCGCTCGACTCCTTATGTTAGTAGAATGGAAGGAGCGACTGGCCCACCCTAAGGCTGGAAGCTGGACTGTTGAGGCTGTTCAGCCCGTCCTTGAGGGCTGGCTGAACAGGGCGCATGGGTCGCTTACTTTCCGGCTTGTGCAGGTGCTCACCGGTCATGGCTGCTTTGGGAAGTACTTGTGCCGCATAGCCGGGAGGGAACCGACGACCATGTGCCATCACTGTAGCTGCGGGGAGGACACAGCTCAGCATACACTGCAGGAATGCCCAGCATGGGCAGAAGAGCGGCGAGTCCTCGTCGCAGCTGTAGGAAGTGATCTCTCGCTTCCGGCACTGATCACATCAATGGTCGAATGCGAGAGATCATGGGAGGCGGCTGTTTCGTTCTGCGAACAAGTTATGTTCCAGAAGGAAACAGCCGAGCGTGAACGGGAGATCATAACCGATCTTCCAATGCGTCAGCGTCGTCCTGGGCGTCGGAGGAGAATTTACCACGCTCTCCTTCAACCTCCATGAAAAGGGGCCTTGGGCGATGGGTTCGAGGGGGTCCATTGCTCGACGACAGTAGCTCCTGAGGTGGCGCGCGCGGTGTTTCCACGCGCCTCTCAAGAAAAGACAGGGGACAATATACTCCTACACAAGGACGTGTCTTAGAAGACAAACGCTGACGGGGCCGCGGTTGGTTACGAAAGTGTTCCCGCAGTTCCGCTACATTAGCGTAAGGATGAAACACCCCAGGGTTTTTAGTGGGTAGGTCGCCTCTGGTGGACAGTCCCACATATCCACTGCGCTGCCCCTAGAGCCGGTGGAATTCCTAAAGAATTTTCCCTGGGAAAAAAAAAAAAAAAAAAAAAAAAAAAAAAAAAAAAAAAAAGTCACTGCGGCTAAATAATAAGTATCCATGGTTCAAGAGTAAATTTAAAAAAATATCTTCGTCACTGTCAAGTCAAAGTCATACTCCTGCACTTTTCGTGTTGGTTGTGTTCGAATTTAAAGAAGTTCCAACTTAAATATCTTTTTTCCTTGGCCGTCTAAAGACAAAAATCTTTTCATATTATTACTCCGGGACTGACGTTGAATATTTTAAGATATTTTTATGTATAGACGCTTTGATTTCGTCTCAACTATTTTAAAGTATGAAAATCTGCCATTGTTCTTTATTGAATTTTTGAAAAAACTGTATTACATTACTTTATTTTTTTGGCTTAACTAAATGCTTATGAAATCGCATGCTCAATATGTTCAAAGAATAAAAAGTTTCTTACAAACTTTCATCCCTTATTTCACACCTTTGGAGGTTGAATTTTGAAAAACACTGTAAGTAGGTAACACTTTACTAATTATTTTGGTCATACTCACTGCATGCAAAATTTTATGCGAATGTGTTTAAGGAACAAAAAGTTTCATGCAAACTTCCATCCCCTATTTCATACCCTCAGGGGTTGAATTTCGTAAGCATTGATATACGTTGTTACAAATAATAAGTTATGTAATATAATACAGTTTTTTCAAAAATGCAATCAATTTAAGTGAAATGCTTAAAAAAAACATATTCTGGACTGAAAGTTTTTAGATAACTCATTTGCAATATATTTGTTGACAAACATATTTATTTATTAAAATGAATATAAAATACTTTTCGTCCAATAACCAGCTCAGTAAAGGTCGTTGTATAGCGGGATCTCCTACTAGTAGCTAGGGCCCTAGTTCGCTGCAACCGTGACTCTAGTTTTTTTTTTTTTTATGTATATATATTTATACTTATTGCAAATAACTTAGATATTAAGAAAATAATTAAATAACCGCATTATAAACGTTATTTATAATTTGTAATGCATAAAATAATAAAAATGAAAAACATTTATTTATTGTTATTTCATGCGTTTGTACTCATAAATGAGCGCAGAAAACGAACATGATTGTTTACAATAATTTATAGGTACAAAGATACGATGCCAGTACAGGAAACGGAGCGCTCATTTCGGTGGATTATTTTTATCTGTACCAAACAAGACCCGTGACGTGAAGCTGATTCATTGTTAACCCGGGCTTCCCAAATAAACACTCGTTATTCCAAATACGAATATATACTTTAATTAATTTGTTCGTATTTTAGAGTGACGGGACTTGGAAACGGACGGAAACCGGAATTAGTATTATTCACAGATAAAATATTCGCAAGTAACTATTTGGCTATAATTGTTCGATTTTAAGTCTGCCAGTGCTCTGCGTCATCTGACTCGCTCTGATTGGTTTAGCCACGCGTGACGTGATCTTTGACTAACCAACCAACCCTAGAATATAGTAACGACAAGGAAGGGAGAAATCCAAGATTGCAGTATTGCGGCGAGTGTGAATGAGACGCAGCTAGTAGCTGGTCAAAATACCGGCCAGCGTAACTAGACCCCTTTGATTTTGGGAATTACGTGAAACGAAAACAAAACAATTATTTTACGTATGACTGAAAGGTGATATCATTTTTCTGATAACTGGAAGTTTGCTGCTATTCCCACATCATTTTATAGAACAAGAAGACATTTTTATAGACTACCATCACAAAAAACCGGTTTTAAACAGGAAAAAACAGCTCGAAGTTCTGGTCACAATTAGTCTTCGTTTTGCCGTACGCCGATTGACATTCCGTGAAATCGCCTAATTGTGGCAGAATTCAGAAGTAAAACGTTACAACTCTCGGGAATATTTTCTCTACGGTGTTATTTAATTATCATTGGACTCGATCGAAGAGTTCGATTCTAGTTGTGTGATAAGGCCGTCTTGGAGTCATCAAATCGAGAGAGAATCGGTTTCTTGTAGGTAAGCACCCTCCATAGTCGACCACATCGTCGCTTAACATCGAAAATCAGGCAAGATCCGGTCAAGTGTAGAATATATCCACCAACCGGCATTGGGTCGTAGTGGGTTATGGTATTTACTCTCTCCTTGCGAGAGAAGGCCCCGAGTCCCAGCAGTGGGAACGTTTAGTGGGCTGTTGATGATGTTGATGATGTACAATAATATACAACAGTTACTACTGAGAAATAGATGATCACGTAAGGAAGCAGACGGGAGGGTAAGCCTCAAATTGAGAGTGAGCGTGTATTCCATGGAACTCATGAGTTGAAATCAATTTATTGGTTCATTGTTCTGCTGAATTTGATGTGTCACACGAAAGTGACACTTTAAATCGCGACTAAAGCATTGACTTGTCGTGCAGAACTTCAATAGCTACGGAGAATTCGTTCAATTTAAGGCCGATTTACATCAGACGAGCGAATGCTCATTCTATCCCCACTGTTTCAAATTCATTTGGTGTAAACAAACGTAGAGCATTCTTTCGTTGTTTTGTTTGCGTTCGCAAAGATTCTATGGAATATTTAATATGGAAAACGCTAAGAACGATCTTTCGTTTACACTAAAAGATCGAGAAAGAATGCTCTTGTTCCAGCTCTAGCTCTATGTTCGTTCAGTTTAAATCGGCCTTTAAATTGTAAATTGAGTTTTTATACGTGACGGTTGAATATTGTTTTATTTTGTGTTTTATTGATATTAATTTTTACTGATGATACTTTAAACGAATATGTTATACACTTAATTTCCGCTCCGGCTCATACTTGGTACAAAGGTCATTCACTAGAGTAATGCTGCCAACTTTGTGCGCACCTTTCTGTCGGAGTTCGAGGTGGGTTACTGGATATTAATTTGCCTGTATGTTTACCTACTTTGAATCTACTTATTTTGGAGTTCTATTTAAATCAATCTGTTTTTCAATAGTTTATAATTTAATTATGGCTATTTACCGTAATCGCATGGTATTTACGGATACGATTGTTCACAATTCGTGTACCATGTACGGTTGTTCCAATATTGAACCAATAGTCAACAACCGTTCAATTTATACCTACTACTGGATATTAATTTGCCTGTATGTTTACCTACTTTGAATCTACTTATTTTGGAGTTCTATTTAAATCAATCTGTTTTTCAATAGTTTATAATTTAATTATGGCTATTTACCGTAATCGCATGGTATTTACGGATACGATTGTTCACAATTCGTGTACCATGTACGGTTGTTCCAATATTGAACCAATAGTCAACAACCGTTCAATTTATACCTACTAGCGGTTCGTTCCAGCTTCGCTCGGATAAATTCATATTATAGTAAAGAAATAATTTTCAAAAAATATAATCATATATATTGAGCTATGTGTTTTATTAAGGCTTGAATAACGAAATATTAATTGATTAAAAATAGTTACTTATTTTGGATTTTTTTTCCAGAAGCCAAAATTGGCTTCCTATGCATTAACGTCTGTTCAAGAGGCTGCCATTTTTGGCTTCCGATGCACAACAAATACCAAAACTCATGCAAGGTGAAATTACCTAAAGTTTTTCTCATTCAAGCAAAGAAAAACGTCATATTTCTCTCATTATACATGAGAACGCAGAGAACAATAATTTCGGCATAGTTGATAATTCTTTTGGCGAATCCGCAAATGGTTAATTTGGTCTGAACCTACTGAATGGAGAGGTAGATATATTTTCTTGTAGAGAGGTAGATTTTATACGAGTAGGTCAGTTTTGCGTCGCCACAATAACCAAGCATTAACTCCACACATGTCAGTCCTGTGGAAAAATATTTCTTGTACCACTGACGAGACTTTATTTTGATCCTATACAGACCTAACAACGAGTCAAGCAAATCAACTCATACGCCACTGACCCCTTGATTTTTGTACCCCCCACTTATGAGGTTTGGCTGGATTATACTCTTTCAGTTTGTGGCGAGCTTTCGTGGGTGTAGTTTGCTCATCTACGACCAAACATTCTTCGTTGCGTATCAACAGTAATCGCTCTTTTACTTTATCTATAAGGGGACGAATTTTAAACAGTTTGTCGTGACTTGGTGTACCAGCTGGTATTCAATCATCATTACTATTACAATGAAGATGACGTTTCATAATTTCTAACCATGTCGTTAATAAATGCTGCCTTGATGCTGACCATTATTATTGAACTAATACATTTGTATAGATTTGGATGCGACATAAAAGCCTAATGAAAGCATTCTGGAAACAAAAAAAAAACTCTAGAATGCATGTGAAGCCATTTAAGGCGCAAACTTACTTTTCGTAAATGCACACGAAGCCAAATATGGCTCTCGTAGAAAATAGTAAAAATTAAGCATAAGAACTTTGAATAAACTGTGATGGGTCAAAATCAGAGGGTTTGCAGAACATTACTTTTATTTTTGAAAATAACTTTTTTCACCTTTTCTGTTTAATTTCCACCAGCAAAGTTGCAATAAATTTCACTAAGAGCAACTTTGCGCAAGCACCGGAGAAAGGTGAAATTATGATGACATTATGACGGTGGCCATAGAGAATAAAAATTGCGTTCCATTTTGGTTTGAACTCCCTTTTATTACCGTAATAAAATATTTTAAAAAAAATTAGATTAAAAAAAAATTCTAAACTTTAACAGCCAATAATGGCTTTGTATGCAATAGAGGGTTAAGATTTCGCATAACCATTTTTATTCCTGCTTGATACATGCCTCGCTTTTGGTCACAACGTCGATTTCCAGTAGTTGGCAAACCTAAATGGTGGTCAAACGACATTAATTAAAAGTGCAGTAAGTGCGATTCTAATTAAGTGCAATAACTTATCATTACTCGCCGTCCCTTCTATTGCGGAGTCTGGAGCCCAAAACACAATATACACGCAGCTATTGGAACATGAAGAGTTCAAACTATTACTTAGCACTGTACTGTGCTCGTCACCTTGAGATAAACATGCTCTGTAATTTCAATGGAAACATTGCCCTTCAAACCGGAACAAATTGCTGCTAGTAGAATAACTGTTTTTTTTTTTTTATTATTTTAAGTTTTGTCCACGGACTGCTGATGTAGGTATTCCTTTTTTTAAAGTAAGCTTACGCAGGAAGACTTAACACTGGCAAAAAATTGTGGTAAAAACATTGCCCTTTATACCGGAACACAGTAATAATAAAGTAAAACAATAAGGTACGTAATTAAGGCAGCCAAAAATCTCCGATGGCCAATTGAAGGCGGTCAATGAGTCGGCGCGGGCGTAGGTCACGGCCGTTTTAATTGTTGCTTGTGAGAGAGATGACACGAAAAAGTGTTAGAGCTGGTTCTTATTGCGAAGCTTTTGTTTATCCTTTTGTAGTGTATAGTAATGGGCGAACAGAACATGCACCTGATAAGCTATCCGCCTACCCATTTCAGCACAGCAACTATTTGAAAACGAAGAGTCCAAATATCATTCAAATATGCCCAAGAACTGCTCTGCGTTGCATGCTGTGTCTTGGTACGATGCAGGCTGGCAGTAATAGCTTCAAATAAAAATGTACGTTTTTTAATAAACTGAACCCTTTGAAGTAAAATATTTGCCAAAACAGCCCGGAGCAATTTTTGTTCACTCTGTTCAAGAACACAGAAATCAATATCCAGAAGTTTAAAAAAGACTCTGAAAAGGAAATTTTACGCCTAATTTGTATTTTCATCTTATTTTAATTAACTTTTCATCAAATATGAAAATATAATTATTATCAGCTACATAGCGGTATGGGTCAAAAATAGCAATTTAAAAATCTTTAATATAGTCCAGTAACTTTGTCGCCTGAAAGTAGGTATGTAGTAGTATGCGTTAAATCCGGTAGAACTGATTTTTTTCAGACTTGTTTATGATGTTGGCCTAATGATTAATCCAAGTTTGTGACCTCGAGCGGCGAACGCAACTTTGTCAAAAATCGAATAAATCGACAAATTTCAAATCCATGATGACCGCTACCACAAAAAGGCGAAATACGTTTCTTTTTTCACAACTACCTCAATATGGTATAAATATAAATTTGTCATAGTGTATAGTAGTCTACTAGTCAAGCCCTTTCATTTGATAACCGTGAAAAAAAAAATGCAATTCGCCATTTTGTGCTTTGAAATTTGTTATACTGTATAGTATTCTACTAGTCAAGCCCTTTCATTTGATACTCATATTGAGGTAGATTGTGATGAAATATTTGGTGGAGGCGGCCATCTTGAATCGATATTAACCAAAAATGGCATAGACAGATACACACACAGACAGATACACAGAGAGACAGACCTGTGTGTGTGTCTGTCTGATATACAGACAGACTTTGACGTCAAACTTAATACACCTCTTTTTTTGGTCGGAGGTTAAAAACCCAGTAACTGTGCCATAAAGTGGTCAAGTAGACGTTAAAATATTGCAAAAAATTGCGAAGTTCGAAAAAAATCATAAACTTTGAAAGAATTATTCTTAGAAACTACTGGGTGTACAGCGACAATTCTAGTATCATATTGTAGCAAATTTAGTCTACTTTATAAACGCCATAAGAATGTCTTTTCAAAAACTAGTCGTTTAGGGTTGTAATCACCAAAATTAAAAAAATTAACGATTTTTTCGTGGTTTTTTCGATTTTTGACAAAAATGCGTTCTCCGATCGAGATCACAAACTTGGATTAATCATTAGGCCAACATCATAAACAAGTCTGCAAAAAATCAGATCTACCGGATTTAACACTTGTACTGTAATGTATAAAGTTACTGGACTAATACTCGGTCGCCACGGGTTAATGTTGACGAAGGAAGATATAATTTGGTGTTTAAGTCATTCTAGGTAGTTTAAAAAGAAATAGGGGGTCTGCGTTTCGAAATTCAAAAAACATTTATTTTTTTCGCCATATAGGTAAGGGACACCCTAGTAGACGTATAACTTATCAGGTGCATGTTCTGCTCGTCCCATTACTATATACAACCTTTGCAAAGAATCGCGTAATGGAAAAGAGGCGTTTTATCAATTTGTCTACTGTACGCTCTACTTAGTCTGTGACTGTACGTAACGTATTGTCACTTTATTTGCTGTGCTTTGTACTGTATTTCAGCTTGTCTACCTTACTCTGTGACGTGCACTGTGGCTCCTAAATAGATGATTCGATTTCGTTCCGATTTTCCTTTCACTAAAGCTGTCAGAATTGGGTTGGCCCCCATCTATTATGTATGTTATTAGTGCCCAGGTGTATTTATTTCTATTAATCTCCATATTATCATAGACCAAGGATCGAAGTCAACAGAGAAAACGTATCGCAATTGCCCTATTAAGACTAAAATGAATTTGTTATTGCGAGAGCAATAGCAATCATCAACAGCCCACTAAATGTTCCCACTGCTGGGACTCGGGCCTTATCTCGCAAGGAGAGAGTTAAGGCCTTAATCCACCACGCTGGCCCAGTGCGGGTTGGTGGATGACACATGACTTCGAAAGATTCTAGGTACATGTCGGTTTCCTCACGATGTTTTCCTTCACCATTTTAAATTAGCGGCATTACGCACATGACTTCGAAAAGACAGTGGTGCGTGTGGGGTTTGAACCCGGGGTCTCCGGATCGGCAGGCGCCGTTCTCCCGACTAGACCAGCCGTAGCCGTAATAGCAATATCAACTAGAAATAAAAAAGAGAGCAAAATCAAATCCAAGACCATTTTAGTTAAGCAGATAACCATCTGAAATGTTTTAATTTTGTTTTTGAAATTTGATAACATTGTTTCAAAAGAGACCTCTACAAATTCCTAAAAAAGGCGTGGTAGATTGATAGTTTTGACGAAAATTAATGTGATAATGATCCAGTTACGATTTTGAGAATTATACGTAACCGTAAGTCACACCAGTCTTCCAAGTTGGAGAGTTCTGGTAAGTAATGTGCAGAACGAATCAAATATAATGGTTAAACATATACTATATATATACATATATAGGTAGTGAATATGATACTGTATATAGGTCCAAAAGAAATTTGCAACAAGTAATGGTGAAACATTCTGAGATCGATAGTAACCGGGATAACCAAGGTTATACAACACCGTGCCACTAGCTTAATAAACAAGACTAATATATCTTGAGTGCCCGACTAGGAAGACGTATCCCTAAAATTTGGAACTGTTCTTCATATGGAGTTTTGATCAAAAGGTATGCTATGTACAGGTAGACTATTAAATGTTATATTGCGAATTTACAAGGACTTGAATTATTATTTTACTAAACAGTAAACCTGTTTGATGGCCAAAAATAAATAAATAAATATTGGTGGACATTTCACATAATAACACCATCTAGCCCCAAACTTATCCAGAGAAATTACAGGGCTTAGAGATATAACATCTTAGATTTCTGGGTGACGAGCGCAGTGCAGTGCTAGGTAATGATTTGTAGTCTTCGTGTTCCAATAGCTGCGTGTCACTGTGCTGTTATGTGGCAGGCATGTTGCTTACCATCAGGCACAAGGCCTTTCGTTGTCAGGTTCGTCACGTCACTCTTTATAAAAAATAAAAATAAACTAATCAAAGCATGTACAATGGAAGCTCGACAGCTGAATTAATACTTATATATTTATCAACACATACATACATAAAAACACCCAGTACAAATATTTGTATTCATCCCACTGGATGGAGATCGAACCCACGACCCTCGGCTTCGCAGGCAGACTTACTACCAACTAATACACCAAAGCCAGAAAGAAAACGAGGTTAATCTCAACAATAAGTATCGTCTCACAACAGCGGGGCTAGCACGGGGAGTGGACTAATAGTCTTTCCACCATTTTTATCCACCTGTCAGTGGATATAATAATCATTTCCACCTTGCATAGCATGGCAACAGGGGAAAAGGATAAAATGTTTCCACTTGACGTTTGTCGTGGACATTATATCACGCTACTCCCCGCTGTAGAGCACGGACTCGGGAAAACGAAGATAAATACTCTTCAATTGACATATGACAGGGGACAAACTATCGTCTGATTTGGAGGTGGGGATATAAGTAAATCTCTCTCAAACATAATGTCGCGAGCATATTATAATTATATTTTTGATTATGTAATTACTCATTTTTATATCTAAATGCGTTCGCTATACTAAGGTATGTGATTTAGATGAGAAAATGTTTTATAGTTGTTTACAAAAATATAAAACCTACATACAAAACCTCAAAACGCAGCACAGAAAAAAAATAAAAGTACAAAGAACGAACGTTGACAGAAAAACTGATGATTAATACGTCGTTTTTAGGGTTCCGTAAAACGTAAAAACGGAACCCTTATAGATGCGTCACGTCTGTCTGTCACAGCCACTTTTTGCCGAAACTATAAAAACTACACTGTTGAGACTTGGTAAGTAGATGTATTCTGTGAACCGCATTAAGTTTTTATAAAAAAAAAATAAAAAAAATTAGGGTTGCCCCCATTCTGAGAAATGAAACTCATCAAACCTACACGTGTGGGGTGTCTATTGATAGGTCTTCGGTTTCTAATATAATTTTTGTCTACACTGAATAATTTGCGCGAGAGACACTTCCAAAGTGGTAAAATGTGTGCTAACTTCTAAAGCAAGAGAATGAAAAAATATATGATGTACATTACCATGCAAACTACCAACGAAAATTGGTTTGAACTCGATCTGATAAGAAGTTTTTTTTAGTACCTACGTCATACATACACTCACTATCATTAAAACTTCGATCAAAGTTACAACGAAGTACAAGAACTATGTGTACTATGTACATTATCTAAAACATTATGTTACTTGCTGCAACGGAACCCTTCATGGACGAGTCCAACTTGCACTTGGCCACTTTATTATTTAATTTTCTTATAACGGCAATACTGAAGTGATAACGCTACTCCCGCCGTATATCCACCGTGGAATAACTATCCACCGGCGAGTCCGTGCTCTGAAAGTGGACAAAATTGACAAGGGGGAAAGAGATTATTTCCTTTCCCGGTGGAGTAGTTGTCAACTGCCCGTGCTAGCCCCGCAGCTCTCGAAAGAGTTCATTAGAGGGAGGAAAGAGATACATTTGCTCAACATTGCGATAATATAAACTAATACTTACTTAATACTTATATATTAAATTACTAGCGGCCCATTCCGGCTGCGCTCGGATATTGTCACCTCAAGACTATTAATCGAAATAAAAACTATCCTATCTCTCAAGTTGGACCAGACTGCTCACGTTGTGCCAAATTTAATTTAAAATCGGTTAAGTAGTTTACGAATCCATCTCGGACAAACATTGTGACAGGAGATTTATATATATTAAGATTAGCGATAAACAAAGGATAATCGGAAAAATTATGCAGACTTCAAGATATAAGTTAACACTAAAACTTTGAAAATAACTCAAAAAATGTGCAACCAATTCACTAATACTAATTCACTAATCTAACTAAAACTAATTTATTGGAAGTTAACCATTTGGGTGAAATATCAATTTGATGTAAAATATGTTAATTGATGTGCCCTTTACAATTTTTATACGTGAGTGGAATGAAAACCAAACTTGAATGCAATGGAAACTAGTAATCATTACTATATATTTGTGATTGTGAAGATAGGGGAAATTCAATGGTCTTCTAAGAATACCTTTTAGATCTTTTGTTCTGAACAAAGAAGTAAAACTTTGCATGCACAAGTATTGCTTCTCAGCTACTTGGCCACAAGAGTGTAGCGGTCCGGTCGGTACTCGGTAGGTAAACAATAATTGTTTTCGATGTCACAGAGATAAGAGCAGGTTATCGAGTGAGCCCTATATCGATTGCGACACGAGGAAACTGCCCGCGCTCTTTCTCTGCCGTCTCGATGTAAACTCCTACGTTTTATTCGCCAGCTTCTGTGGAATTTACCAAGTAATAATTCGAGGCAAAATTGAAAAATTGACAACACAAATAACATTTATGGACTGATTAAATCTGAGCTTTCAAACAAAAACACCTACCGAAATCAATACAAGCCTCAGCTCAGACCTGCCACATACACTTCAAACATCATAAAATCTTGGGGAATTGATAATACATAAGAAGAGTGTATCGATATATCTGTAAGATTTTGTTGTGACAGGAAAAGATAGAAATAAAAATTAAACTATTTTTACGGACGAAAAATAAAGGTCGAAGAACGTGATATCAGTGTTACCTGAATAGATGTAGCTTCACTTCAAAATCTAGTCACATTAATTTGTCGATTAAATGTACCGCATTAGTAACTTTCTAGTATGCACAGAATCACTAAGTCAGTTTTAGCCAATAAAAATATTAATAGAACCCATCCTTCAATTAATTTTAGTGGGAATGGGTACATATTCCAATCTCGGTGGAATCTTTGCTGCTTTGGGATGTGTGTTTAACCTCTTATCGAGTAATTGATGTATGTACATAATAATGCGTATAAAGGATGATTATAATTGCTTTACAACAAAGTATTGAATACGTCGGCCATTATCAGCAGTAACA
The DNA here is from genome assembly GCA_963693475.1 of Ectropis crepuscularia. Classification (NCBI taxonomy): domain Eukaryota; kingdom Metazoa; phylum Arthropoda; class Insecta; order Lepidoptera; family Geometridae; genus Ectropis; species Ectropis crepuscularia. The sequence goes on from OY856338.1 coordinate 36,220,892, forward strand.
AATAAAGACAAATAATGATCGGTCTCGCGTTCCGAATCGATAGTGGCGAAGCAGAAAGCCGTACCAGGCCGCCCACTCCGCTGATAAGCTCATATGGGACTCTCTTATCACAGACCTGTTGTTTTCTCATTTGTTTTCATACGATTGCGTACATATTGGTGCTGGTTCTACAGGTCCAAACTTCAAACGGAATTTTTGCAAAGCAGTGGAAGATTCCGACTTTCAGGGAGCGTATGAGCATACTTCTACTAAGGTCAGACCATTGAGATTCTCACTGGACATGGTTAGATTTTAGAAGCATAAATATACAGTTCAAAAGTCGGTAGTAGGTACTTGCAGGAACCGTGCATATATCGTCACAAGCCCTGTTGAGCTCAATAGATAGTATATCAATCACAAAGCCCATTTTTTTTTGCATTTAGTCATTAATACTGATTCGTTGACTCACCTGAGATTGTCGAAGTTGAGTTTTAGCCTTGTGATGGAGAGGCCAAGTTCCCTGAAGCTGTGGTCTGCAAAGTCCGGTAGCTGGGAGTAAGAGATGTCGAGTCCGATCTTCGTTTCGGGGCTGAACTTGTCCGTGAGGGCTCGCGCGATCTCGTGGTACGCGTTGATTCTCTGGCAGACGACGAGGATGGCGCCGGTGCCGGTGTCTTCTCGGCGGCAGGTGCAGGGGGAGATTTCGCGGCGCATGGCGCAGTGGAGGCTGGCTCGAGCTCCGACGAGCGCGCACAACAGCGCCGCGGCGGCTACGCAGCGTCTCGCGATCATCGTGCGTGCCTTGCGCGCCGGGAAACGCAACTGACGAGCGGCAAGAGATCGGCGCGCGCGCACCCTGACCCGCCCCCTCCCATCCCTCCCTGCTGCACTCGCAGCCCGGATCGCCTCTGCCCACCACTCGAACTGACGAGTGCCGAGCTTTGTTACAAGTCATTTGCTCTGATCGATACAATACGACGAAAGAAATCTTATGTAGAAATCAAACATACATATAATTAGTACATAGGTATAGGAAATACTACAACAAAATTTTTTTTTGTGAAGACATGGGATCTTAAGAAGGCGCCTCCAACAGATATAGACGATATAGTTCTAGCTGTAGTGAACTTAGCCCTGTTAGTTTAGTTAAATATTATACTCTTTTCCAAGCACGTTTGAAATAACTCCAAATTGTTTGACAGTAAGACAGATTCTAACAGGCCGTACACCGCCAATAACTCCTACCTCGAGAATCCATCTCTCTATCAATTGTTGAAAACAATAAAAAAGTATGTGCAGTATTATTTCATAAACAGACAGACAGATGCGCTTAAGGACTTTGTTTTATGATATGCAGTGATGCTATGTCGATGAGAGCTTTCTCAATACACCACATCTCCAAGGCGTCAATTTTTCGACGATCCAGTAACCGCAAGGACCAGGTCTCAGCTCCGTACAGAAAGATTGGAAATACAAGAGATTTCATGAGTTTTCTTTGAAATCCTTCCCAACCGCTCCACTGCAGATCTGGTTATGGCTTATGGCACACCTTCGTTTAATCTCGTCCATGCAACCTCCCTAGTTGGATATGTTGGATCCGCGATAAATTTAATTTTGTACAACTTCACAATTAGCTACAGTTAATAATTCGGGATTATTACTTGGAGCTCTGTTCACTAATATATGATTTTTGTTTTCTCTCTATTTATATCCAGTCCAAACTGAAGGCTGACATATTCTAGGCGAGTTAAAAGCCTTTCCATGTCTTCTTTTGATTGCGCAAGAAGATACGCCCCATTTATATTTAAGGGTAATTTACAAATCTATAAAACTGTCTGTAAGACCTGTCGTCATGCATGGCTCTGAATTTCGGGAAAATACTGATATGTACGATTATATACTATGAGAAATGAGTATATACCTATATTAGGTAAAGTATGAAAGTAGCACCAGTGACAAAAAAGTTGAAGAGCGCTATGTTATCGTGGTTTGGAGAAGTTATTCTTTTTTTTTTAAATAAATAGTTTCGAGATGAGCAGGTCATGTGCCTGATGGTAAGCAACATGCCTGCCACATAACAGCACAGTGACACGCAGCTATTGGAACATGAAGAGTCCAAATCATTACCTAGCACTGCACTGCGCTCGTAACCCAGAGATCTAAGTTGTTATATCTCTAAGCCCAGTAATTTCTCTGGAAACATTACCCTTCAAACCGGAACACAGTAATGTTTGCACATCACTGCATCATCACATCATATTCGTAGGGATTAAGACCGCATACTCGTAATCAAAAGAATTTTGAATATGAATGTAGATGGATGCTGTAGTTGTGGATGACCAAAATTCATAAAGAAGATTCACATTTTCCAGACTTAGAACACACATAGAAAATAAAATTTGTCTGAGTCTCCAGAGGTATAATTAAGAGACGTGTTGGACTGTCATGCATAGATGAGAAGATTTTAGCATCCCAGAGAAAAAAATGGCAAGAAAAAACTAAACACAACAGGGAACAGTGCGTAGAACTTGAAAATTATAATAACACAACGGGTTAAACGGGTACAATTATACATGTGGTTAGATTGGCTCCAATACCTTTAAATAGCTCAATTTCTCAAGGCAGTGTAATTGGCTGCATAATGTTTTTAATTTACATTAATGACCTACCAAAAATAATTGACAGCTCCTGCGTAATGTTCGCGGACGGTATCTCCATCGTGACAGCGTGTAATAATAATTTAAATTAAACTGGCAAACTTCGCGAACTATTTGACCAAACTACTGACTGGATGACTGATCATTACTTGGAATAAAATTTTACTAAGACGAAAATTATGCAATTTAGACCCCCACACAAAATCCCCCTTGACATGAATTTCACATTTAATAATAATAAATTAGATTTTTTTGACGCAGCCGCATTATTAGGTATATATCTATAGATACACACGTTAATTGGAAATCTCACATAAAAAAAAGTTTATCTAAATTGTCCAGTTTTATTTACGCTCTAAGAAAGCTACGACGAGGCACCAACCTGGATACAGCCTAATCGGCCTACTACGCCAACGCCTGCTCCAGGCTGACCTACGAGATTTTACTTTGGGGTGGAAGTGTTGATGCCGCTGACCTCTTCATCCTACAGAAGAAATGCGTGCGTATCCTCACCAACGTTAAACACCCCGACATCAGCAAAACCAAATTTCCACAAACCATATTTCATTAAATACAGAATTCTAACATTGACATCAGTATATAATAATATATTGGAAAACTGCAAATTTGTAAAAAAAAAACATCCACATTTATTTGAAAAAGTAGTAGACAACCGGTGCAACCCTTTCAGGACGGTATTTAAATATAACTTGAACGTACCAACGTCAAAATTAAAATTACATAGTTCCGATCCACATGCATCGGCAATAAAAATTATAATAAACTGCCTCTCAAAATTAAGACAATAGACGATGAGCGTAAGTTTGTTAGGACCTTGAGAGATCTGCTGCTCTCGAAAGCTTATTATAATATTAGCGAGTTATTAACCGACGACTTTAGAAATTTCGAGGATGGAAAATTTGGCTCTTGACTGTGGAATAAAACATTTTGCTCCAATAGATTGTTATTTTAAATTGCAATGCCCTATTGGGGTACGTTGTGTTACGACTTAATCTGTTATTTATCTGTTTTTGTAAGCCTGACTATCTGTAACATAATGAAGCAATAAATGTTTGAGTATTGAGACCGACAAAAATAACAAGTGAAAAAGAAGAAGAATAATCAAAATACGCATGGAATAACAATCAAATGTTAAAAACAAAGAGATTTGATTGGTATTCCAATGCTCATAAATATTAATTCATCCACCATTTTGAGGGAAAAAAACTCATGTGTTTGTCATTTGTGTTTGTAATGAATATAGTTCCTATTTCTTAATATTTTAGTTTTTAAATGATTGCAAAGCTTATATTATCGAGAAATTTTTAATTTAGTTATTTGTTATGCATGATCCCATTCACCCCGAGATCTGGGGGGAATCGGATATTTCGGCCTTTAAGGCTTTTAGTTGATATTTTGGAGAACTCATGAATAATTTAAGTTTTTAAATGTTTATTTTGTGGCTAGAATATTACTGTTTGCGACTAAGTCATTAAAAGTCACAAATAATAAACATTACCATGACATTTATGTTCTCAAAGAAAATTGATCTGACTCGCCTCGGTCTACCCTAATAGTAGGTGCATTATGATATAAGTGCACTAAGTTGATAATTACAGTTGAGGCGATATTGCTATATAATTAGCAGAGGCTGTAATAATCAAAGCGCACGTATGTCATACGACGTTTCATAACATATTTGCGAGGAAATAAATAAAATCTGACGACATTTTCAATTAAAAACAATACACCAAAAAAAAGCGCGCGGAATTATATTTAGTTGTTCACAGATTAGCAAAAATAAAACTACTTGCTAGACCTCATTCAAACCAATTTTCGTTAAAAGTTTACATGGTAATGTACATCATACATTTTTTTTAGTTTTGTCTTTCTCTTATTTTAGAAGTTACAGGGGGGACACATTTTACCACTTTGGAAAAGTCTCTCGCGCAAACTATTCGGTTTAGAAAAACATATGTTAGAAACCTCAATATAATTTTCAATGATACTTTAGTAGTCTGTGAAACTAGGTCTAAAAACAGTTGACAATGTCAGGGAGCATAATATGGTCTCACTAGTCCCCACCGTGGATGGTATACAGACACTTTTTTGCTTCTGTTATCAAGGATAGTCCCTCGATAAGAAAAACAAAGCGGAGAAATTGGTACATGTTATTTGTCACTTATCTTTTTTAGGTATAGTGAGTCGTACTTTTCTTGGTATTCAGCGAGTGTTTTCTTTGTAACAAAACATAATATTATCCAATAAACATAAACGATATCTAAACACTAATACAATTAATAAATTATTAAGACTATTATGTATTTAAATCACTATTTACATTCATATAAATTAAATTAGTTGTCCATGTTATCAGATCAAACAATGTCAATGTATACTAGTTATGTGATTTTTTAAAGATCTATCCATAGATAACCCAAACGAATGCTTTTGATGGAAAAAAAAATTCGGGTTTCAGTTCTAAGTATGGGACACCCCCATAATTTGTTGTCTTTTTCTTTTTTTTGTATGAAAATCTTAATGCGGTTCACAAAATACATCTACTTACCAAGTTTCAATAGTATAGTTTCGGAGAAAAATGGCTGTGACATACGGACGGACAGACAGACAGACATGACGAATCTATAAGGGTTCCGTTTTTTGCCATTTGGCTACGGAACCCTAAAAATTGACTTCGACCTTTGGTCTAACGATGTGTGTACCTTGCGAATTGAAAGGTACACACATTGCGGTTCAAGGGAATATATCCGATGGTAAGCATTGGAATGATACGACTTTGGGGCCGTGGAAGAACGGCAAGTGCTAACGGTGACATGCCACTAGAGTCCGCAATACCTCGGCCACGCGCCGGGGTAGCACCGTCTATAATTATGTACGTTCTGTTAGCTGCAGTGTTTCCATTCTCCTGTATTATGGGAATCTATAAACGAAGAGTGATTCAGTTTTCCTTTCCAAGCGTAAGTATTGCATCAAGGTCTTCTCTACGTCTGTACCATGTGCTGCTAAGTAAGGCGAGGCCAAATTAAAACCCATTCTGTTAAAAAAAATGTGGTTATGTTGGTACCCCAGCAAGAAGTTAACACTTATTTTTATTCTCCTTGTTAAGAAGTCTAGCTTCAACCATAGAATATACAACGTGGTGGATTTACCCCCAACAATATTTTAACAGTCCATTCTAACACTGATGTACACTTCATCACCCAAGGTCGCTTTCCCCTCAGCACGGTAGATCACGAGATAATTCGAGTCAAAGTTATAAATAAATAAATATTGGTGGACAATTCACACACAACACCATCTGACCCCAAACTTAGCAAAGCTTGTGTGATGGCGGCCAGATAGCTGATATAACACTTATATAGTTTTAAATACATACTTACTATACAGAAGTTTGACGTAAAATTCCCACCAAATCACCAGTTTCAACCCTAAAGCATGTACAGCAGACAAACGACCTTGCCGCCAACGCCGTGACATCGTACAAAAATTCGTGCGGAGATCTGGCCATTAGGGGTATGTCAAATGAAATAACAACCGAAAAAAATATTTTTTTTATGGAAAAAAGTAATTGCGCTTTCATGCCTAATTTTCACATACATGATTCAAAACTTATGTAGATGAACTACCATAAATATTGTTGCACCTTTCTGCAACACCTTGTATATTATAATACTATCTTCGACGCAAGAAATACTAACCTGAAGTTACTAACAATGGTTACTAAAATGTGGGCTAGCTAATTTCAGGGTGTCGGTTTTTCGTGACGGTGTGCATGCCTATCGTAAAAAAATACTCGCATCATTTTCCGCTAACGCGAAGAGATGTGTGAATTAGAAATTAAGTTATAGAGTTTTTAATTATTGCTTGAGTTTGGTTGAGTTGCTTTGTTCTTAAAAAAGTTTCGATACAAAAAAGGTCGTGAACAAATGAATTAATGTAGGTACCTAAAGCTTGGGGTGCGTGGCTCGGGAACCTCCACGTGGTTGCACTCTGCACACACAACAACTTGCCTCGGTGGCATCTTGTTGTGTGATCGCAAATTCCGACCGGCGCTGGGAAATTCCACACGCGCTCCTCACCCCCTCGAGCAGTGCGTGTGGAGATTGGGGAGAGGGACTGAAAGACTTGGGAAGGTTACTCGGCTGATGTATCGGCCAAGTAAAATTCCTAAGTCTTCCATATGAGGGCCCTCCACGAGCACTCTGATTAGCAGAGTGTTCAGTGGAAGGACAAGGGCTGCGAAGTGGCCATTAAAGCGCTCTAGCCGCGGTGTTGAGGGCGGAAGGATCTCTCGCTGCCGATCATCATTGCTGTGAGAAGTGAGGTGAAATGTTTCTCGGCAGTGAGAGGTCCTGTGAGTTGGAGGAACGAGCAATAGCGCTCCTCCACTGAGGCGGAAGCGGACACGGGGACGAGCCCAGAGAGTCGACCCTCTGGGCTCGCACCCCGTCTCCACCAGAAGGCCTGGGGCGTCGGACGTTTAGGGCCGTCCGGCACCCCACCAAGGGATAGGCCTTCGAGGAGGTGACGCGATTTCTGGCGCGTCGCTGGAGCCAAATGTGGGGGTACTGACGTCTCCCGCGAGGCGGGTCCGCAAGGGCAAGGCAAGGGTGGCAAGGGTCAGGGTCGTTGACGCGTGCGACATGTGACCCCGCGACCCAGACTCCTGGCCATGCAGGAGAAATCTGTGGGGGTTTCAGTCGGTAGGGGCACCATGTCTGTCGTCGTCATGGTATCGAGCCCGACATACCTCACCATGTCCCTGCATGGTGGGGATACGTAAATGTATTTCCCCCAAATAAAATGAAAATTTCGTGAATAGGGTTTTTTGGAACGAATTTCCTTATCGCGCGTTGCGAAAGGGGGCTAAACGGAAAAAATATAACCAAAAGTTGTCACGACACTTTTTGCTATAGTTGTAAGGCGTGATAGAAAATGATAACAAATTTCGCCATTGTAAGTAATGACTAAATAGCTCAGGCGGACCTCCCGCTTTTGAAATCAGGAGACCCCGGGTCGAATCAACTAAGATAATCAACGCGTTTAGTTCGTATCGAACTAGGTACATTTTCTAACAAAAGCACAAAAAAATAATCCTACGGCCATTTATCAGCAGAAACTAACTGTTGTACTTAACAATAGATGGCGTTGCACAACTAAGCCTATGAGTATTGGGTTTGAGGCTAGACCAAAAATAATTATCAATTATTCGCTTAAATTATGACAAAATATTTATCTGTTTAACCGACTTTTAAAAAAGAAGGAGGAATTGAGGCGTTGTATGTTTTTCTATGTACTATTTTACGCGATAGCTTTGATTTTTTTTTCATTTGTTTGGTATGAAATACTTGATGAGTGGTCTCATCTAAATTTGTATCGAAATAGGTGTAGCGGTGTCCTAATAGTCGACGTAGTCATAGCTTCTTATAAAACTTAGTCGTGTGTCTGAATTAAATTTTAAATTGAAGTCGGTTTTGGTTTCTTCAAAAAAAATCCTATCTTATTTACCTACGTATTTGTACCTTATAATCATATATACCTTTAAACGAGCAATTTTTGGATGTATATAAGTAGATATCTACATTTATAGAATCTGAATCTCGGAAACAGCTTTAACGATTTTGATGAAATTTTGGGGGCGATAAATCGATCCAACTAGGTTTCATTACAAAAAAAACGACATTTCAAGCGCATTTTCAGGCAATGAAGAATTGCTACAATATCATTAGAATACGAAAGCATATTTGTTTAGTAAAATACGTACAACTTCGTTCCATCTGTCCCTTGACACCTCACAAGTTTTATTTTTAAAATATATTTTTTACTTCTATAGGTACACTTGACCGCCATCTCGCCTGATGTTAAGCGACGATGCGGTCTTGTGACGGTCTGTTACGCTTTATAGCCTAAACAACTAAACCGATTATTATGAAATTTGATCCACAGATAGACTTTTACCACAGAAAAATTAAAAAAATTTACACGGAAGTTCGCCAACATTAAAACCGTTAATTTTTACAACTAGACACTTGAAATCTATTCTATTATACAGGGTTATTGGTAATCAGCCTGCATCCGTTTAAGGGCACGTTCTGTATATTTAAACAAACAACTTTTGTTCTACAACTTTCGTTAAAACTCTATAGATAACCCAAAAAAAATTAGTGTTTGTTGCCCTTTTTTGTACTGTTTAGCGACTTTTTAGTGTTTATTCACTTCGGCACATCATTTTTTGCGCGTCAAATAGTTCTCTTGTTACGAACTGTTACGAAGAGTTCGACGCTTTTAGACCGTGCAAACATTTTTTTAACTTTTTTTGTAAAAGAAAAAAAACACATATTTTTTTTAAATTGTAGAACAAAAGTTGACGTATTGAATGTACCTAACATCCCCTTAAAAGGATGCAGGCTGATTACCAATAACCCTGTATAATAAAATTTAACTCTGTCTATTACGCTTTAACGCCTAAACCACTGAACCGATTTCGATGCAATTGTATTAAATGTTTTAATATTAGCTGTTTTTTGTAAACGTACATGCACAAATTTTGTATGGGTGTAAAAATATTCCTCGGTAAACTTAATATTTATTTGGCGCGGGCGAAAATATAATGAAACTAACTTTCAATGTCTTGGTCAAAACAAAAACAATCACATTCGTTTCAAACAACAGCCCAACATACTTCTATTATACCTATTAGGTCAGGCGCGGATAGGAGTTGAGAGTGCGAAATGTGAAGATCGAATTTGGTGTCTGGTATTGGACTCAGGAAAGCATGCAGATTATGATTCTGGATGTTGCCAGGAGGTAGGTATATTGGTAATTTTTTTTACAGTGGGTGGCTGATACTATACTAATATTTTTATTGATATGATAAATATACAAATGAAAATGGTTACTGTGGGTTATCCCTAAGAGGTAGATATTAGTACATACATAGACTGGACCTCAAAAAAGGGCATATGCCTCTTTTTATTGCGGAAAACGGGATTGGGTTGACTGAAGCGGTTCAAATAATATTAAATAAATAAATAATTTTATTAGTACCAAATTATGACTTAACTGTCTTACAAAAATTCATGATTCTATTACAATTTCAAAATAAAAATAGTACAATTATTACAAATTAAAGTAATAAACTTACAGAAAAAAAGAAAAACAAGATACAACTACATGCAAAATTTATGGAATTAGACTAGTATAATTATTATCTTAAGTTTAAGCATTTCTTTTGGTGCTGAAGTCATGAGCGTGGTATGAGTAAGATATCCCTAGCTCCCGCACTAGGATTCCCTGCGTCTGTGGGAGCTAGTTATCTTCCGAGGTGTATGTTTAAAGTGCACAGGTGCGTGTTAGAGTTAAATACGTACAAGCATTATAATTTGATTACATTAATAAACACAATAAGCAGTTTTTCTTCAAATGAGGGATGAAAGTTTTATGTGTGTTCAATTTTGTAATTGCGAATTTTACAGGGATGAAATAGAGGTTAAAATGGGGGATGAAAGTCTATTTGGAAGTTCGTTATTGTTAAAGATAAAACTTTATAGTTGTGTAGTAGTAGGACTCTTAGCAGAGTTCGCCTGGGGAAGTATCACATCGTTGCCAGTTATTCTACCGCCAAAGAAGTTATGTGCAAACATTACTGTGTTCCGGTTTGAAGGGCTATGTTTCCAGAGAAATTACAGGGCTTAGAGATATAACATCTTAGATCTCTGGGTGATGAGCGCAATGCAGTCCTAGGTAATGATTTGGACTATTCATGTTCCAATAGCTGCGTGTCACTGTGCTGTTATGTGGCAGTAGGCATATTGCCTAACAATATGCACATATACCTACTGTTGTTCGTCTCGTCACTCGTTATTTAACCCTAGAACACTAAGCTTATTTTGCAACGCTTACTACTAAGCTTCGTCGTTTCGACTACGCTGTCATAAAAATAGATTTATGAGGTTGTATTGAAAACAAAACCTATTTTTAGGGTTCCGTAAAACGTAAAAACGGAACCCTTATAGATTCGTCATGTCTGTCTGTCTGTCTGTATTTCTGTCCGTCCGTATGTCACAGCCACTTTTTGCCGAAACTATGGGAACTACACCATTGAAACTTAGTAAGTAGATGTAATCTGTGAACCGCTTTAAGATTTGTACACGTTTGGGGTGTCTATCGATAGGTCTTCAAAAATGATGTTGAGGTTTCTAATATAATTTTTGTCTACACTGAATAATTTGCGCGAGAGACACTTCCAAAGTGGTAAAATGTGCCCCCCCCCCTCTAACTTCTAAAGTAAGAGAATGAAAAAACTAAAAAAAATATATGATGTACATTCTCATGCAAACTATCAACGAAAATTGGTTTGAACTCAATCTGATGAGCACGTTTTTAGTATGTCATAAATACACTATTATTAAAACTTCGATCAAAGTTACAACGAACTACAAGAACTATGTGTACTATGTATATTATGTTACTTGCTGCAACAAAACCCTTCATGGGCGAGTCCAAATCGTACTTGGTCACTTTATTTTTACATTCTTTATTTGCTATAATCATTTATTAACAAACATGTAACATTCTTTTTTAAATAAACCATACATTTATTACATAATCAGCTTTTTTATTGAAGCTATATTTTTGGCTCCAAATGAAGATGTTTGTTTTTAAGTGCTTACCTATTAGAAATGAAACAAAATTCTCTTTAAAAAACTCATGTGATTAAAATTAAGACATAAAATGAACAAAAAAGGTAATATTCAAATAAAAAACATATCATACCTTTGTGACTCATATCAAGTTTGTGTTATTTTTTGTACTTTTAGAAACTTTTTTTTGTTTAATTCATGAGGCTCCTATCCTGAAGTACCTGGTATTTGAGCTTCAAAATGATGAAGGTGAATGGTTATTCACCTGAACTTCTTGATTTGGAGGTGATAAACCTTTTCCTCACTAATTGATCCACAAGCTAGATCATACTCGATGTGAGATGTGACCACAAATCTATTTTCTCATTTATTTTTTTGTTCTATATAGATATATAGCTATAGTTATTTTTGCTATCAACTTTTGTCTCCTAATAATACCTGAAGAATTTTATATAAGTAAATCATATTTCGTAATACTTTGATACGATAAAAACTAAAAAAATAAACTTAAAATATTAGAAACACAATAGTAAAAAAGTGTCGTTAATACTAAACTTCGTCGAATCAACGAGTCATGGTTGCTGGTCTGACACTTACAAGCCTCCCACATAAGAAATACTACCATGTGTTGTGAGGGCAACGGGCCAACTAAGATTACATGGAAGCAGCAATAGGTGCGACCGCGCACTTTAAATTTACATTTATTTTTTCACTTACTTCGTCGATTCGACGAAACTTAGTGTTCTAGGGTTAAAAAAATGGAGACGTAGCAATTGACTGGCCTCGTGCCTAAGTTTGTAGCAGCTCTGCCTGCGAAGCCGAGGGTCGTGGGTTCGATTCCCACCCAGTACAAATATTTGTGTGATGAATTCAAATGTTTGCACTGTGTCTGGGTGTGTCTATGTATAATTAGTATGTATTTAAAACTATATAAGTATTATATCAGCTCTCTGGCCGCCATCATACAAGCTTTGCTTAGTTTGGGGTCAGATGGTGTTGTGTGTGAATTGTCCACCAACATTTATTATTTATTTATTATTATTAATTTAATGTTTGTTCTAGCAATTTTGTAATTCTGAACCATACAGGGATGATTTAAGGGTTGAAATGGGGGATGAAAGCTCATACTCATATGGAACTTCGTCCAAACAAATATTATTAATATGAAAGTAATTTTGTATGTTTGTCTCTTACGCTTTCACACCTAACAAACTGAACCGATTTTGATGAAATTGTACAGAAATGTTTTAATATAGTAAGCTGTATTTAGTAACCGTAAATTTGTATGGGTGTACAAATACTGCCTGAGTTACCTTAATATTTATTTCGCGCGGACGAAGTCGCGGGTATAGTATATAATAACAAGACGAGCGGGGCATGAGCCTGATGCTAAGCAACATGCCTGTCCATAACAGGACATAGACACGCAGCTATTGAAACATAGAGTCCAAATCATTACCAAGCACCACACTGCGCTCGTCACCCAGAGATATTAGATGTTTTCTATCTAAACCATTGCCACATTACCCTTCAAACCAGAACGCAGTGATCAAAAATTACTACTTGCCGACAGAATAACTGGCAAAGGTGTGGTACTTCCCTAGGCGGACTCTATAAAGAGTCCTGTTACTTATTATGAAAACGTGATTCACTAACTAAGAGAACACAAAGTTAGGTTAGGGCAAACTCCAAGATGATGCTGGTCTTTCGGGAAAAACCCAGCAAACTTCATTCGGTTAAAATAATCATATATCAAACATCTCCAGGAGAACTCGTAAACAGACGCTGTAAATCAACAAATAATATCGTTTTGACATTGCGTCATTTGTATTTTCACGAATATAAACATTTTCGAAAAACAAACATTTTTTTTATTAAAATTTAATTTAAATTTAAACTTAGCAACTCCAAAAAAATATTTTTTATCGATTGAAACACCAAGAACATAGATAAGAACAATTTTTTTTTTATTTACCTCCGACTATCTCGGATTTGTAACTTGTACAACATTCTACTCAAGCCTATTTTTACTTTTACAGGTTAACTAAAAATATCATTCTTTCTTCCATTTTAGGATAACATATTGAAGACTAAGGTCTGACTTGGCTAGTTAAAGCTGCAAGTTCTTAATTTATATATCCGTTAACTTGGCTTGCCGGTAGAAACTAGCCATCGTACAAGTTTCTTCAATTACTGCTTTAGTAGGTACTCAACAAAAAATTGCATTTGAGAACTAGCCAAAACAGATCCCTCCAGCCTTCAATATGTTGTACTGAAATGTAAGAAATAATGATATTTTAAATTATAACAAGATTGATCATTGAACTAGGAACCCATTTAGAATTCACCGCTTTGTTGTTGAAGTCAACAATCAAGCCATATATTATAATTGAATTTTGCTCTCATGTTTATGTTTTTGACGGGATTTCATTACTTTTTGTACAGAAATTATTTAAGACAATAAATTAACGAATTTGTTTTCTATTGAATTAACAAGAAAAATATGGGCACGAAAGTTAACTAAGTATCTGTTTCCAAAGTACGCGTCAACAAAAATTAAACGAGCCAAACTCGACGGGGTTATGTTGTTTAATTACTGAGTTCCTATGACCACCTTCTAGCTCCATCATCAGACCCTGGTTAGCATTTAGCACCATAGTACTCGTCAAGACAAATCAAAATAGTCCAGGTTTGGTTATGTACAATAAAAATATTTCAAATACAAATAATGTTTCGATGTCTGCTGCTCAATCACATCGGATTGTTCGGATTATAAAACATTAAAGGTGAAAAAGTAACTCGTTACGTAGAAATTTCATGAGTATCTTAAAACCCACAATAAAAACCGGAGATCATCAATTTTAATGCTATATTCTTTTTACAGGCACTAAAAGTCCGCATTGAAATTATTGAAATACCACATCTTATTCTAAAATTATTAAAAATGACTAGTTTCTGACTTATTCCTTTGTATTGACCCAATGTCCTAGGTGGATGCCAAATTTGAACTTTCTAGGTCGACTGGAACTCAGTGAAATATGTTTAGTCTAAGCCTCAGTTAGTGCTAATAATGACGATTATAGGACGTTCATTTCTAAGTAACCATTTGAGGTATGTTGGCTGCATCACCAAAGACCATTCAAGATTTCAACCTGCAGATGGCCATTAGAGACAGAAATGCGGCTGTAGTGGAGGTTCTGGGCCAGGAGGAGGCAGCTTAGGCAAAAGACGATGTCGAGTCGATTACTATCGGAATCCCAACCGGTAGTGATCGGCTCAACAGACGAAATCGGACTGACTAGCTTTAGAATTACGTTTAAAATGTTCACCCCCCCCCCCTACTCCCCCCCCTTATTTTCCTCTTCTTCTCCTAATCCAAGAACTATGTAAATAAAAAAAGATTATTGTAATGACAAAAGTAACGGACCCCGGAGTCTGTGGAGTGTTTAAATTAAATAAAAAAAAAAGGTATGTTTATGGCATTTGGAGCATATACCTATTGGTATCCTGCAAATGTCGATGTACGAGCAATTTGATAAGTTAATGTGAAATAGTTTTTGAGTTATGAGGAGCACACAATTAGCTGCAAATGGTTCGTGTAATTATTACACATGGTGCGGCTCGCCAGTTTTTTTTAATTGAACTTGGCTCGCCACACTACTGTGTGTAGATATTGGAGCAGCGCAGCAGTTCCGAAGATCACACGTCACGTTGCGTTGGGGAAAAAAGTAAACAAAATAATAATTTATTTAATCTTATTATTTCTATTTTAAATGCGAAAGTTTGGATGTTACGATGTTTGTTGCTCAATCACGTCGCAACGGTACAACTGATCGGATTGTAATTTTGAAAACAGATTCTAATCTGATATCTACTTGTCTCAGGAAGATCACGGGAACGATAAATACGTTGGTAAAACCGCAATCGGAAATCGCTAGTATTATTAAATATCACGTTAAATAGTACTGTATCGTTTTTACCCAGAAGCAAACAAATATCGTCCATAAAAGGCATGTCTGTAGGTACATACGCGAACTTATCAATAGGCCAAGTTTGTGAAGATAATGTTGAACTCGCTTATCTCTGATATTTCAAGTTTGTAATAGACTTTCATCCCATAATAATAAGGTGCCGTATACCAAGCTCATTCTTCGTCGGGCTGAGCTCTGGGCCCCATCTCATTGTTGCTCTATTGCTGTAAAGCTATTACTATACATTATAAATAAAGTTCATCGTTAATAGGAACCTCTTTGAACTGACACAAGTCTTGCGTGAACTGATATAATATATATAATTACATATAAATATATATGTATGATATATGTATAGGTAAAGGTACACGTCTGTCTCTACGTTTACAAATAAATAAAGTTTTAGTGTCTGTGATTCCAAATTAACAACTTTTCGCTAAATGTGCCCAATTATTAAAGTAGTGGATATTTTTTTCAGTCTATGTTTTTAAAAAAAAGTTTTAATCCCGCCTGTACTTGTACGTAATTTTCCAAATACAGATTTACAGGTTTGTCATTTTATTTTATTTATTTATTTTATTTGGCTTTGTATTGATAAATTACAATAATACATTGCTTCTTACATTATCTCTGGTTTAACGATGAATCAAAATATCGTAAACCGAGGGAAACCGGCAATAAGCATGTTCTAACCATGGACGAATAAAAAAGTCGGACGTAGTCTCGCTAAAACAAAAACTGTGTCAATAGAGTCTGTTAGCGAGACTACGTCCGACTTTTTTATACGTCCATGGTTCTAACAAAGAAAAATGTTTCCGGAACATGCGTCCTCCGTCAACCCGCATTTGACCGCGACATGGATTAAAGCCTTGACTCTCTCCTTGTCGGAGAAAATCCCGAGTCCAAGCAGTGGAAATAAAAATATTACTTATTAGTTTAAAAAACACGCTTACCTATCTTCCGGCTTCATCATTACACCTTGAAACCTAATCGTGGTCAAAACTCATTACAAGACTTTTCTTACAAATCCAAATAAGGGAGCGAGGGGCTTGTTGTAATAGTTTTCATGAAAACTGATATATCTTGAGATTATATTGCTACTAAATACTTGCATTTAATACAAACGCTCGTAGAAAATGCCAAATACTAGCTCCTAAACCCAAATTAGATATAGTCCGAAAAGGTCCTCAATATAATATGATTTGTAAAATGTACAATCAGTTACCTAAGGAACTAAGTACGTAATCGAATACGAAATCAATCTTAAAAAATTTAAAACTACTTTAAATTAAAAATGCTACTACAACATAAATGACTACTTGAAGGACAAAACGTTTCAAAGTCTCGTAATTTTAAAAATACTTAATGAAGACCTAATTTTGATGCGCGATATAACGGAAATATGTATCAATAAGTACAATATCGTTTTCTGTAAACAAATAAAATATTGGTTTGTTGTTGAGTAATACTTTCTATACGGGGTTATTTTGACAGTTACCTCCGGGGCTCCAGTAGTTAAATACCTACATGTAATCAAGAAGATACATAATATGCACACGATTGTCATTACCGCTGTCTTTAACCACAGTCTATTAGTCAGAAATTGGTAGTCATAGGAACTGCCGATTGAAGTGAAAACTTATAGGTACCTCAGAATTTGATAGCTTACTTTGGAAACTACACGGGTGTAACCGGAGGGCGTGGCTTGGCCATCATGGCATGGCCATCTAGAAATGCGTCAGCATTTTCCATTTCTAGATGGCCAATGGCCATGCTCCCGAGTATACCCGAAGAATTATTATCATGCCCGAGCGTGACGCTAAAATTCAATTCGCAACGAAAAGTCTGCCTGGCGTGCCAAAAGAAGTTTCCACTTCAAAAATAAAATAAACTTTTAAAAGGCTTTATTTTTGTCACGTGTACTTACAGCATACTTTAAAGTCACGATACGATATCGTTTATTTTAAGTCCACTAACAGCGTTGATCTATTTACCAAACAGTAACGCTTACGCTTCGCTACGCTGACCCCAGTCTTTGCACATCTCCCACAGGACCGGGCTGCCAGCTGCCACCCTCGGCTCGATGCAATTGCTATTGACTTAGCTCCGTCTGAACGCGCCAGCGTCTCCCGTATTGGTTTAAACAGTTAGGAGCTCAGGTGTATTAGACCGGACGCTACACAAAATAATTCATAGTAAATGTACATTGTACTCGAAGAAGCGGCACCGTTTCATGGTTGATATTCCAAAGACACAGACGAAGAGGTTTGCCTCTACTTTTGTGATAAGAACGTCTAGGCTGTGGAACGAGTTGCCTGAATGGGGTTTTCCCGATAGTTACAATCTTGGTGTCTTCAAATCGAGAGTGAATCGGTTTCTTCTAGGTAAGCACGCTCCGTCGTAGATCGTATCGTCGCTTAACATCAGGCGAGATGGTGGTCAAGTGCGAACCTATTATAGTAAAAAAACAATTGTCTTTCCTGGAACGTGCCAGTTAAATATTTCCCGCCATCCATCGTTAAATCCAGTTTTATTGTCAAATTTGTACATCTGCACTTGGAAAAAAAATGGCAATCTTAGGAACTGCCGATAGAAGTCAAAACTTATAATTCAGAATTTGATAGCTTACTTTTGAAACTACGCGGGTGAAACTGGAGGGCGTGGCCATGATCATGGCCATGGTACCGTGTTTACCCGAAGATTTCTTATCATTCCCGAGCGTCAAAGATAGAATTCAATTCACAGCCCACGAAAAATCTATTTGCGGCGGGCCAAAAGAAGTTTTCACTTCAAAAATGAAAATAAGCAGGAATCAAACCAACTACCTCACGATTGTGAAATGCAAAGTTCTAGCCATCAGGCCACTGCATCGTCATAGCTAAGTTACTTTTAACTGATAGAGGCCCCTGCTCGATTGAGGTCTAACTTACGAGGTTTAGCGCCTGGCGTGAAGTACCGTGCAACTGTCGCTAGATCCATTGCCGAGGTCTCAATGACCAAACAAAAAACTTAATATGTCAGGACGTCTACTCTCTTTCTACGAAAAACGTAATCTCGAAATAAACTCGCGAATTTTCTCTACTCCGGTTCTACTTCGATCCGTCGTTTCGTCCGTTTACATGTTCTAAGCCTTATTAGAGTAGGTTTAGAACATTTAAACGTCAAACAATGTTCGATAGTACGAAACTAAGTAGAACCGGTGTATGAAAGTCGCGAATTTTTTTCGAAATTTCGTTTTCGTAGAAACAGAGTAGACGTCCTGGTCGTCGTCTCCGAATATTTTCTAAGCCTTAGATACTTAAATATAAAATAATTGTAAACTTCTTTATGGAAATAATAAACTTCTGTACATTTATTTGTCAATGATACCTACGACCGATTTGGTAAATTGTTGTTACGAGTAGTACCTACAGACTGTAGGTAATACCTACCTATTAAGTTTTTTTTTTTTGAAAAATTTCACCTCCACGGACTACTAGGTCCATGCCTTTTCTTAACGTTTTATACATAATTTTATTTTTTTGTTATTTTCCTTTGTCTAATCCAGGAAGACTTAAATATTAGATCAGACTTCTAAAAAAACCATGCATCTACATATTTATAACCTAAACTAAACTAAACCCATTATGTTTAGTCTTCGTTAGGTTTGAAGGACAAATACAGCATTGATGTTTGTGGCAGCAGAAGACCTCTACAAAATAAAGTTTAAGTCACAAATGAAATAGTTTGGCAAGATGTATAGTGCGTTCCAGCAAGCTGTGTAGAAAACCAAAACAAACCAAAAAAAGGTGATACCATATCATAAACATCGTTTAATCTTAGTATTTTTATGAAATTGCCTTAAAATATTTTTCACAAATAGGATTCGACTTTATTGCGTTCTTAAATACCATATACTTAGATTTGTATTGATCAAATAATTCTATACTATCTTATTTTAAAAGTTATAGAAAGTAATGGTAGGATGATAGAAATATGATTTTAAGTAGGTACTAGCAATTTGATCTGTGTTTCTCAAACTCTCAATGTTGCATTCAAGACATTTATACTTCTTTTCATCAAATTATTCTTATTAAGGACGCGCCAATTTTTCTTACATACCTGCCCTATTTTTCTCCTGCCCATATTGTAAAAATGCCCATTACCATTATATTCAAGTATGCATTAATTTTACTCTATTTATTTTTGTCATTAATTTGGAATTTTTAATTGTAATGTAATTTGATTTTAATGTAATGTATTATTTGATTTTTATTGTAATGGGATCTTAAATTGACGTCTGTTTTTTTTTAAATTATTGACTTGTATTGGTAATATTTGAATATCTTGAATATTATGACATGTAACTACTCGTTATCAATAAAAGAGTAAGAGTATGACTAAAGAACTCCGAGAAAAAGGTTTCTTGTGTCGTAACGAGTTGAGAGAAATTCGCAAACCTCTAAATACGTGTTCCAAATTACGCTGTTTACTATCAAAAGCTTGTATAATTTTTACTCTAAAATGCCATACATTTTGTGTTATTTTGATCGAAACTTTTGTATGTGTTTCCAGAATATTACAGCATAGTGTTATGATCAGTTTTGGGTAATACGAGGACAATTTGAACGAGATTTAATTATTGTTAAAAATAAAATTAACGTTTTCATATAAGGAAACATCTAAATTACTTTTCTAAGTCACTGGTTCTAGTGTTACATTCTTCTCCGAACTCAAATGCTTTGCCTTTCCTTTTTTTACGTGGGAGAAATATATGTACGTATGCCCGCCATACTCTCATTATGAAATGAGAGGAGATCTCCATCTACCCTCATTTGGGCTTCAAAAATCGCAGGGTGACCAACACTACAAACAACACTAACCATAATATCAGGTTTCTCCAAACTCAGTGCGCTATGCACACATTTATTTATTAGAGGCTTCCGCGACGCCGATAACCGTAAACCGGGTAGTTTTCGGTTATTGGCATCGTGGTCATCGCGTCGTAGTTGAAATATATACCTATGTTTTTTATTTTCCAATGCTTCCCGAAACATGCTTGCGTAGTAATGACATTCGGTAGATAGAACCTTTGGGTCGTGGATCTCGATCCAATGACCAATTTTAGCATCAATCAGATGTTCAGCAATTGCAGATTCTTGTGTCTGACGATTTTTTACAGCGGCAATGTGTTGATTGTTCCAAGTCCCAGCAGTGGGAACATATATTTGGGTGTTTATGATATCCATACATTTAGCCTTGTTTTGCGATGAAAATTTAAAAGGGCAAGCAATGAAAGGTACTACAAACTATCTTGTAAAACAAAGGTTGAGAAATGCTAGTCTGTCATATTGAGAGTGACATTGGTTTGTTTACCTTTTATTCACAGACATTTGGAATGAGGTATAGGTCTAATGATTCAATATCGAGTGGTCGATTTATACCTATCAAGTTACAGCTGGTCTAGTCCCCGGAGCTCCGGGTTCAAAACCACGCGCACCACTGTCTTTTCGAAGTCATGTGCGTAATGCCGCTAACTTGAAACGGTGAAGTAAAACATCGTGAGGAAACTGACATGTACCTAGAATATTTTGAAGTTATGTGTCATACACCAACCCGCATTGGGCCAGCGTGGTGGATTACGGCCTTGACTCTCTCCTTGCGAGAGAAGGCCGAGAGTCCCAGCAGTGGGAACATTTAGTGTGTTGTTTATGATTTATTTCGGACATGCTGCATAAACCAGACCTTTTACCATTTATTTACATTATTTTTATCAGCACATCCTTTGAAGATAAAACTTCTCTTGCCGCGTCGTACGTTTGCGTTAGAGGAAAATCATATGGACTACCGTCACCAACATGTCAAATGCTAATGTTGCGGCGTAGCGTCGGAGCGGAGCATTGGAGCGAGACGTACGAAATATTGGGTTGGATTTTTATACAGTAGGTATATAGTGATGAGACGAACAGGACATGTACTTGATGGTAAGCAACATGCCTGCCACATAACAGCACAGTGACACGCAGCTATTGGAACATGAAAATTCCAAATCATTACCACTGCACTGCGCTCATCACCCAGAGATCTAAGAGATTATATCTCTAAGCCCTGTAATTTCTCTGGAAACATTGCCCTTCAAACCGGCACTCAATAATGTTTGCACATTACTGCTCGGCTGGCAATGCCGACATGCGTCAGAGCAGTATATCTGTAACTTTGTCCAACGTTAATACCGAAATTGGAAGTTATAAATATTCACTTCTATCGGGAGTCCCTATTGACTGTCATTTTTTCACAGCAACATTCCGCCTCATTGGTTTGAGAGTTGCAGCGGTAGTCGGTAGTCGTCAGTAATGAATAACTGCAACATCAATATTGCCGACGATTTGCTAGCCCGGAGAGCTTTTAAAATATACCCTTTTATACTTCACTTTGTCGAAGTTCTTGGGAAAAACCTTCGGATGAAGGAAATTATACAGCCTGCAGGTCCGCAGCGCATAAATAATGCATTTATGTGTAACTTGAGAGACAGGATAGATAATAGCTCAATCTATGGCAACAATACATATTTTTTTTACAAATTATTAATTGATGTGAAAACTTCTTTAGGCGCGCCTAGACAGATTTTTCGTGGGGTGCGAATTGAATTCATTCGTCACGCTCGGGTATGATAAGAAAGCTTCGGGTAAACTCGGGACCATGGCTATTAGCCATCTAGAAATACGTCAGCCAATGGGCGTGGACAGGCCATCATGGCATGGCCATCTAGAAACGCACCAGCCAATGGGAAATGCTGACGCATTTCTGGATGGTCATGTCAAGATGGCGAGGCCACGCTCTCCGGTTATACCCGTGTAGTTTCCAAGGTAAGCTATCAAATTCTGAGTTATAAGTTTTCACTTCTATCGGCAGTTCCTATGACTGCCAATTTTTTTTTTTTTTTTTTATATTATATTAACACATTTTCTCGTAAAGGGTCTCTTATTTCACCAATTTTAATACCGTAATGTATCTCATTACGTACTTGTGCGGTAGTGTAAAACCACAGAAATCTAAATATTAATATTTAGATTTCTGTGTGTAAAACGCACGGTTTATCAAAACGCTCCGTCTAAAACGAACGGTACTTTTTTAAATCTTAGCAAAGAGTTTTTATGTTAGAAAAGTGGTCAACATTGTATGAATAAAATTAATTTTGGGACATCAAATATAATAACTTAACATTAATTTCGACCATAAATTACAACAATGTGTTTGTAATAAAACACAGAAATATTAATTTACTTTATTAGTAAAACTGGCTGGTTTTGTGCCTATGCTTTTTAAAAAAAGCGCTGATGCGCGCGCATCGCTAATTTGTGAACAAGTAAAAATTATTCCGCGCAGTTTTTCTTTACGCTGCGCTCTATCGTTTTTATTTGAAAATGTCGTTAGAGTTTTATTTATTTCCTCGCAAATATGTTATAAAACGTCGTTTGACATACGTGCGCTATGATAATTACAGCCTCTGCTTTCATGTATCTCTCGCCTACGGCTCGAGCTAGCAAAATCGCCTCGGGTATAATTTTCAACTAACCGCAATTATATCATAATGTACTATTATCCTGCACCAACTGACCCAGCGAACTACGTACCGCCAGTAAATGAACCAATTTAGAAATATAATAAATAATACTTATTGTCCTAATCCGGACAGAGACAAATTCAAATACACAAAAACCATAAAAATTGGTCAAGCCTTTTTTCTATCTTATACAATAGTCTAATATCTAATGTCTTAGTTTATAGTTTTAATATCTTATATAATATCTGACTCACATATAAACTGTTCTTTAAAATTAAATACCTACAAATAGTGCTTGGTGCAATGTAGTTCCAAATAAAAGCAGCCTAGTGTGAGTCGGACTAGCCCATGAAGGGTTCTATGTTCTATAGCAGCAAGTAACGTAATACATAAGTTCTAGTAGTTCGTTGTAGCTTTGATCGATGTTTTAATAATAGTGTATTTATGACGTACTAAAAAGAACTTTTTCAAACCAATTTTCGGTTCAAGTTTGCATGATAATGTACCTACATCATATATTTTTTTAAGTTTTTTCATTGTTTTATTTAAGTTACACACAGCACACATTTTACCAGTTTGGAAGTGTCTCTCCCGCAAAATTTTAAAGAAAAGCTAATTAATCCAGTATTAGAAATAGTTTTGTCTAAGCTACACCCAAAGAAAAAAAAAGTCTGCACAATCAATTCTTCTGCTTAAAGGCCTGTTCACACCGGAGCGGTATACGCTGCCGCCTGCGGTAGCGAATACCTCGTGGGTAAGCGGTAATATTACTGTTCACACCAAAAATACCGCCTACCCGGGCGGTACGTACAAAATACCGCGCGGATCCCGCGCGGTATTT
This sequence comes from Ectropis crepuscularia, assembly GCA_963693475.1. Taxonomy (NCBI): domain Eukaryota; kingdom Metazoa; phylum Arthropoda; class Insecta; order Lepidoptera; family Geometridae; genus Ectropis; species Ectropis crepuscularia. The sequence goes on from OY856338.1 coordinate 36,244,546, forward strand.
ACCGCTACCCACAGCGGTAGTTAAAACCGCTCCGGTGTGAACAGGCCTTAAGACTTTTTAGGGTTCCGTAAAACGTAAAAACAGAACCCTTATAGATTCGTCATGCCTGTATGTCTGTCTGTCTGTCCGTCCGTATGTCACAGCCACTTTTTTCCGAAACTATACTGTTGAAACTTGGTAAGTAGATCTATTCTGCGAACCGCATTACGATCTTTACACAAAAATATAAAAAAACAATGAATTTTGGGGTTGTCCCATACATAGAACTGAAACTCAAAAATGTTTTTTTCATCAAACCCATACGTGTGGGGTGTTTATGGATAGGTCTTCAAAAATGATGTAGAGGTTTTTAATATATTTTTATGCTGAACTGAATAATTTGCGCGAGAGACACTTCCAAAGTGGTAAAATATGTGTGTCCCTGTAACTTCTAAAGTAAGAGAATCATAAAATTACAAAAAAAATTGGCAGTCATAGGAACTGCCGATAGAAGTGAAAACTTGCTGTTGCCCTGGTACTGGTACCTAGGGGGCGAACGCAACTCTTTTATATTTCTGTTGTCCTGGTATCTGGAGATAAACGCTGGGTTGTTGGAGGTAGGTAATCGAAACTCTTTACTGTTTCTGTTGCCCTGGTACCTACCTGGCCGTTTTTACCGAGTTTACCCGAAGATTTCATATCCGATCCGATCCATTATCATATCCAAGCGTGACGATTGATGAATCCATTTCACAGCCCACGAAAATTCTGTCTATAGCGCGCCTAAAGAAGTTTTCACTTCAAAAATTTACATCACCATGCAAACTTCCAACGAAAATTGGTTGCAACTCGATCTAGTAAGTAGTTTTTAGAGGTCATAAGTACCTCTATTATTAAAATATCGACCAAAGTTACAACGAGCTACAAGAACTTATGTATAATGCTACTGACTGCCACGGAACCCTCCATGGGCGAGTCCGACACGCACTTGGCCGCTTTTATTATTTTCAAACCAATGAAATATTTCCAATCAGGTATTACGATCGTCTAAAACTTATTAATTTGAGATATTTAACCTCGGTAAAATAATTATGTATTATAATGAATAGACGCGGTGATTTAAATAACCATTAGGTGCTAAAATTACCGATGAGATGTATGGGAGAGTGGGTGACGTCACTAGCGAGATTGCTTTTAAGCCTGTTTCAAGAGTGAATGATTGGAACAGAAGTGATAATTATAGAATATGATTGTGTAGGCAAAATACAAAAATATTATGTACGCCTACGTAGGTTCTAAGAATCAATTTATCTGAGTTTCCATGAAATCATTTTTGAAGAATTGGAATAACTTTTATTATATACCTACATACCTACGTAGCAAGGTACATTAAATTTCGTTACAATATATTACAAAACTGTCTATAAAGCAAGTCTATCTGTACATACCTGTCTGTACAATACCTATGTTACGACTAAATAACTAAAAATAAATAATTATTGAAACTAAACAAAAGAAGCGACAAATCAAGGATAAATGAGTAAGCAATTTGAAGAAGAAAATGAAAACGAAAAGGAATTTTACTACACAATGTGTAACGAAAAATATGGGTGATCACAGACAGAGGATTGGGTCATGTGCACCATATTACGAGTATGTAAACTCTGGCCATAGATCGTAGAACCAGTAGAACCCAAGATGGGCCCTCCCAAACTTTAGGGCGCACGCAATCATGTCAACGTTGGGAAGAGTGAGCTCACCTTTTCCGTTCTAGTCGGTTGCAGGACGCGGTGGACCCCGGACGTTTTTATCTATCATTATTCGTTGTCAACAACCAAAATAAGTAGAAGCACAGCAAATCTCGCCGCTAGCGATTATAGAGGTCCAGTAGATTGGTTGTTTGTAAACCACTTACGATACACACAGAGACGCAGTTTATTACCAATTTCAAGGTACTCAGGGCACATCTGTTGATTTATATCGATGCTCTGGGCACATTAAGAATGCACTGCCGGCGAGACAAGTCAAGTCAAGTTATAAAAATGTAATTTGTGACGATCAAACAATCTGTAGTTATTAGGGATATTTAATTGTGTCGATTCTAATTACCCCATACCGTTTCCATTTCCCCGCGGGATGATCTCAATTACCCCATATGGTATCGGGGGGGGGGGTCTACCGCCGAACGAAAAATGTTATAGCTTTGATGTTTCTCTCTCTTTTCTTTACGCTTGAAATGATAGAGACAGCATCAGCAAAGCGATAGCCGATTCAGTTAGGCGGTAGAGGTGCGGGTACAAAATAAAGCTACTATTTTTGTAGTTTAATAATATATTTAGTAAAACGTTAATTTTGGAGATTTTTTTTTGTTATCAATAAGTACATAGGTAAGCCAAGTTTACGTTTCAGTAAAAGTCGACTAAGTTTATGACTTTTTTCAATTATTTTTGGACATTGGAAGTGTTCCCAATTCCCCCACTTTCCCTATGACGGCCAGATAGCTGATATAATACTTATATAGTTTTTAAATACATACTTATTATACATTTAATTACACAAACCTCTAGGTATAAACTATCTGGTCCTTAGATTACAAATTGTAATTAATTTATGACTACGTAAATAACCTCATGTAAAACATTTCCCTCAATATTTGCATCGACTGGTGTGGAATCCTGGATATTTCATGAAGCCTAATAGGTGCTGGTCCACTACAAACAAATCAAATATGATATATCTCTTTGATGTATCCGCTGCAGGGGTTATTTCCAGCATAGCGAACTCAGTGATTTGATCCTCAAATAAATTGTAATCTAGATTTGTCAATCAGTCGAATGAATCTACGCTCTAGCAGGTGTGTTTACGGTACAAAACAGATTATGATTATTCAGCATTTTAGCGTAGCGTCGGAATGGCAGCGCAGACGTAGCGACGTAGACTGAGCATTAGACGTTTTTTGGATGAGTGAAATAGTTTGAGTTCTAAGTAAGTGTATAAATTAAAAAAATATATATATTGGTGGACAATTCACACACAACACCATCTGACCCCAAACTAACCAAAGCTTGTAATATGGCGGCCAGATAGTTTTTGTAATACTTATATAGTTTGTAAATACATACATACATTGTAGTGGTAGGACTCTCGTCAGAGTCCACCCGGGGAAGTACCACACCTTTGCCAGTTATTCTACCGCCAAGCAGTAATGTGCAAACATTACTGTGTTCCAGTTTCAAGGGCAATGTTTCCAGAAAAATTACAGGGTTTGAGATATAACATCTTAGATCTCCGGGTGACGAGCGCAGTGCAGTGCTAGGTTTCAATAGCTACGTGTCACTGTGCTGTTATGTGGCAGGCATGTTGCTTACCATCAGGGGCATGTCCGGTTCGTCTCGACATTCATTATACATAGAAACACCCAGACACAGTACAAATATTTGAATTCATCACACAAATATTTGCACTGGGTGTGAATCGAACCCAAGACCCTCGGCTTCGCAGGCAGAGTTACTATCCACTAACACTAGAAAGACGGGAGCAGTCATTTGACTGTAATTTGAATTTCAAAGTTTATTTAAACAAAAACTCTTTGACTAATCTTCTTGAAATTTTGTGACTTTTATTATTATTAGGAATAGCTTAAAAATTGATGCAGACATAAATTTAACTTCCTTTGTTATTAATTTTAAATGATGTTTTACCTACAGAGACGGCGACAGTCATTTGATTCCTTGAACTGTGTAAAGCTTATCCCACCAAAAACATTCTGTAAAAAACTAGCCAAGTCTCGATGAAGCTGCATATTTATCTCTAAAAAGTAATGAAATCTAGACAAAGCTGTGCCAAGTCTAAGGTACCTTACTGCGATTTCTTTATTATAATAGTTAATGTTGTGTGAATTGGCCGTTGAAGGGTACACAAGGGTACAAAACCAGGTGCTCCATGACACCATTGCACCAATCTGTCGCCAGAACCACCACCATTAATGATGGAAAATGGCCAATTGGAAAACGTTGATTCAATAACCAGTCAATTGTTTTTGTCTTACTATTTTCCCTAAATTGAATTGTATGTATATGGTGTGAACAATAAAGAATTTCAATAATACTTATGTGTAGGCGAGCCGGAAACAAACAGTTTAAAAAAATATTTCCAGTCCAGACGGACTTCTATTCATTGATACTCCGTCTGTACGTCTATTTTATGTTAGATAGGTGGTCGATTTGACGCTCCCAAAAAAAATAGAGTAGAAGTCAGTATTCGATGCTGAACCAGTGAACCGATTTTGATGAAATTTGGTATACAGATAAACTAGACACCGAGAAAGGACATAGACTAATTTTTATTGCAGAGAAAGGGTTGGGGGCTTGAACAATGTAACAAAAACAAGAAAATTATTTCTCTTTGAGAGCTTTAGCTGCGTGTGACATTCTCCTTGGCGTGGGCTGACACGCCACGCCAGTCACGTGCGACCACGTCTTCAAAAGTCTGTGACACGTGTCACAGACTTTTGAAGACGCGTGTCATAAATTTGAAGGTTGCGTCATTTTAGGTTTTAGGTAAACAAATTTGCAATAATGCATTGTTACATTTTTACATGTAAATTAAAAATCTCTCTAATATTATATTATGTAATGTTGTTTATATTAAATTTGTCCGTTGGTTTTTTTGCCTCTACATCAACACAACTATTCACATACAATCGTACATCTATATATATAAAAGCGAAAGGTCACTCATCAAGGAATCTCAGAAACTACAAATGCTAGGAATCTGAAATTTTGCATGAAATACCCTTTTAACCCATTAAGCCCGACTCGCGACGCGGCCGGCGTCGTGACGTCACACAAAAAATCATTACTAAAAAATGAAACCAAACTTTGTGTGTCTGTAAACGACAATGAATTAATTAATATTATCGCCTATCTCTTAGGCATCAAAATAAACTAATATTCAAGTATGTATATAATGAAAAAATAAGGTTTTTAATTCTCAAAACCGGTTTTGCCCAAATCTGGCCTCCCGGGGCTAGACAGCTTAAGAACGTAGGCGCTCGCTAAGACGGGGTTTTGCGAAATTCAACCCCTAAGAGGGTGAAACAAGGGATTAACGGTTGTATGAAAATCCGTGATTTTCAAAGTTATCAAATTTTGTATCTAGACACTTGACAAGAAGCAATTAAATGTTTGTTCTATCAATTTTGTAATTTTGAATAGTTCGGGGTGAAATTGGGGTTGAAATGAGGGATGAATGTCGATATGGAAGTTCCCAAGCGTTGACGATAAAACCATGAAACTCTGTAAATATGTAGATACTTGACACGAAGCAAACGAATGTTTGTTCTACCAGTTTCGTAATTTCGAACTGTAGGGGGGTGAAATTGAGGTTGAAATGGGGGATGAATGTCAATATGAAATTTCCCAACCGTTGAAGATAAAACCATGAAACTCTGTAGGTATATAGACACTTGAAACGAATGTTTGTTCTAGCAATGTTGTAATTTCGAACTGTACGGGGGTGAAATTGGGATTGAAATGGGGGATGAATGTTAAAAAGGAAGATCCCAACCGTTGAAAATAAAACCACGAAACTCTTTATAACTATAGGGACTTGACACGAAGCAAATAAATGTTTGTTCTAGCAATTTTGGTCTATACGGGATTGAAATTGGAGTTGAAATGGGGAACGAATGTCTCTTACACTTTCACACCTAAACAACTGAACCGAATTTGATGAAATTGTTTTAACCGTAAATGTTACGTGTCTGGGTATAAAAATAAGTACTGCCTGAGAGTTACCTTAGTATTTATTTCGCGCGGACGTAGTCGCGGGTAACAGCTAGTGCATTTATAAACGTGTAATTTATTCTGTTTAGTTGGTCTGGTTCGTTAGCATAAAGTTGGAGTAATGTTTGGCATAAAGTTTTGGCTTTGTGTAGATGATGACTCAAAATATGTGCTCAATGGTTTCCCATACTTGGGCAAAAATTACAGCAGTCCACAAAACCAAAGTCTCGGTCCAAAATCCATAGTTATGCAGCTCGTGGCACCACTAGCATTGTTGGCACTATGAATAGGGCTCGTAGATAAATTTCATCTCATACCAAATCTCTTCGCTTGATTTTATTTGAATCACAAGTACACAGATTACAGTTATTTCTGTAATCTGTGCACAAGTATTGAAATCTGATAGACGTACCTTTACGATACACCAATGTAAAAATAATGTTTTACTACTAAGTACACTACACTACATGGCTCTGTTGAAATTGGCTCTAGTCAACAATCTGTCAAAGACTGCCCTCGTGGCTTAGTTGGTAGTAGCTCTGCCTGCGAAGCCGAGGGTCGTGGGTGCGATCCCCACCCAGTGCAAATATTTGTGTGATGAATTCAAATGTTTGCACTGTGTCTGGGTGTTTCTATGTATAATAAGTATGTATTTAAAACTAATATAAGTATTATATCAGCTATCTGGCCGCCATCATACAAGCTTTGCTTAGTTTGGGGTCAGATGGTGTTATGTGTGAATTGTCCACCAATATTTATTTATTTACTATTCTAATATTATGTACAAAAAAATTACTGGTAAAGCCATAATACGAAGGTTATTTATTTTGGAGTTAGCGAGTCAACTTGGTAAGAAATCTGAAACTGATCAAGAACTTTCCAGTATTCAACCGGTGCTTGAAGAAACTAGGCCTTCCACTTCCCAGGTTTCCTTGAAAACACAGGAAAATTGAAAGAGAGAGGAATGTGTTATCAATTGAGTAAAAGTAAACCAATTAAATAAATGTAAGAGTTTATATTGACAACTGTTAGATCTTTCTCATATAAAATTTCAAAAAGGAATGCCCTTCAACGGCTTAGCTCCATCTACTTATAGCGCCAACCCCTCTAAAATTCTTTTGAGATGGCGGGTAGAAGTGAATGGTATCCCACCGGCGCCCTCTACACTAAATTTTATCAGTCATACCCATTTCTTTAAATAATCAGATACTTGTTCTTTTATTTGACACATATTTAGTCTCAAATCCCAGTATTAAAAATAATACTATAGTGAAATACACCACAAACAAATACAGGTGACAACACGGCTCTCCTGCGCACGCTGCCAACCATGGCAGTGTCACAGTCTGGTGGAGTTGCTGCGAACAAAATGAACAATTTATTCATTTTATCAAAGTTAATTTTACTCTTCCAGTAATATCTACTTAAGATGAGTAGCTTTCCCAAGCAGTTGCGCTGCCACATTGTCGCAACTCAAGGTACGTCACTACATTACCACATTCTCCATAAATCCGCTTAAGATGAGTAATTAATAGCTTTCCCAAGCAGTTGCGCTGCCACATTGTCGCAACTCGAGGTAGGTCACTACATTACCCACATTCGCCATAAATCTCAAACATACACCTTTCCCTAGCTGCCGACCGCCTGGTAACTCTAGATACGCGACATTATTTTCACTCTTAATGCTTTCTCTAGCAGTTACACTTTTAGGCCGACACTAGGTACGTCAGTTTATATCCAAGGTATTACGGTTTCACACTAACGCTTACTTTGTCAATGGATCGAAGCCATTGCACTTCACTACGTTATTCAAATGTTAATTCATCAGCAACAAATACGTCATTCATAATACCTGACAACATCCGTGATCCACTGCACTGCTCGATTGGGTTTGACTTTCAATTATATCTCCAAGTCCACTTATCGTATTCAAGGTTTCATATTTTCCTCACATATGGCCTTCTAAATTCTTCTTCTTCAGTTTCTTCAGTTTTTATAAATGCTCCCAAATGGTATTTATAGTGAATTAAAGGGTCTCATTTTTCTAAACAAAGCAATTTCTTCTTTTTGCCATAAAATATACCAAAACAATTAATTGGTGACGTACATAGCTCGGCATTGTCAAAAGTTGTGCAAGATTTGATCCTTTCAAGTAAGTACTTAATAGGTAATATTTTTAGTCTTTGGCAGCATTCGTTACCTTTGACCCCTTTGACCAATAAACATGAATTAATGAAGTTAAAACTGGCTTGCGGCGGCGCGGACATTTCTACCTAATTCTGCGAACAAAGATACTCACAGAACGATATTACCAAATAAAACCACTTGAGAAATCATTCCGTGAAGATCTTCAAAAATATTTAATATTATTTTCACTGGCAAAAGGTGTGATATTTTCATAACAGAAATACATTTTTGTTACATGCACATATCCATAAATGATTTTGCTAAATAATTGTAAACAGGTTTTTGGTTCGCGAAAACTACGAGTGAATTTCAAGGAACGCTGCGGGCTATTATGATTCTATAGCATCTTTGTTCGTAGATTTGTCTACACTCTGTGAACTTTAACACAGACAGAAAACGCCATTAGCATTCATCATAATAGTACGGATTCAAGAATACTAGCATTTGACCGCGGTTCCATCTTTGTACAAATCAGAAAAGGAGTACCTATTTTCTAAGTAACTCTGTATTTTGTTGGAATAAAAACTAAATAAAAAGATAGATAAGTACTTACTCTATATTGACACACCAAAACTGGGATACACAGAAAACATACAATCAACTCAGGCCAATCGGCAGTTGTCGGCCTTATCGCTAAACTTACGCTACGATATATAAACGCTATCTTCCAGGCAACATCTAAACTCTACATCAACTCTTAGAGACGATTCACACGGCGCGGCTGCCAATCGCGCCAGCGCGCGGGCGCGGCAGATTTCCATATAAAATTGAATTCAATTCACACGACGCGGTTTACGGCCGCGGCGGCTGCGGCAGCCGCGCGGCGCCCGCCTGGCTGCGCGCGATTCTTGCGCAGTAGCTTTCCGGAGCAAAAACCGCGAAAACCTGCGGTCTCGTGAGTATGGAAACAAAACCGTCGCGCGGCGCGGCGCCGCGCCCGCACGCGGGCGCGGTTGGCACCCGCGTCGTGTGAACCGGGCCTCAATGTTATAGAGATATCACATGAAATAGAGATGAATCATCTTATACCTCTGGACGCGCGCAGTTCAGTCCTAGGTAATGATTTGAACTTCCGTGTTCCAATTATGGCCTGGCGCTATGTTGTTAAATAAGGTGGACATTTCACACAACACCAGCTGACCCCAAACTAAGCAAAAAAAAACTATCCATAATTTAGAAAATAAAACTAATTAAATGTAATAAAGGTATAAAAGTTACTGTGTCAACCGGCATCTTTCTAAACAAGACTGTCAAAGTAAGAGACTACAGGCCCGTGAACAAAATTTACGTAGTAAATGAACCACCAGGAGACCTATGTCGGATGATAGAAGGGTATAAAGTAATAAGATTCAGCACTATGCCGTCACTTGTAAGCTGTCCAACTGAGTACAGTCGAAGAGGGCGGGTTACAACCCTCGATCATTTCTCTTTGTCGCATGACTTTTGTACGGCATTGCGAAATAATGGATTAGGAGAGGTATTAAAACTGTATGGAACCAATGCCGTACGTAATCAAATGCCCAAATATAATCTGTAAATCGTCGGTAAATCACGATTTTTACCGACAAACTAATAATTAAAAACTTAAAATTTTAAATTTTTATAGTTTCAATACTTCTTCTAATCTATTATTCTACAACGCCGTACAAAAATCATGCGAAAAGAAGAAATGACCGAGGGTTGCAACCCCCACCTCTTCGATTGTACTCAGTTGGACAGCTTACAAGTGACGGCATAGTGCTGAATCTTATTATTTTAAACCCTTCTATCATCCTACATAGGTCTCCTGGTGGTTCATTTACTACGTAAATTTTGTTCACGGGCCTGTAGTCTATAAGTATCATCCATTTAAGTTCGTTGGAAATCACCTGCTTAAAAATTTTACAGATTTTTGGCTTGCGTAAAGGCCTGTTTTCAATTTGATTAGTGCGAGGGAGTAGTGCAGGTGTTGAGTGATTAGTAGCAAACACGTGTGGACACCGATTGATTATTGCGAGAGCATAGTAATCAGTCGCGATTATTACTCGCACTCACAATCGCACTCGCACTCGCACTAATCAAAATGTAAACCGGCCTTAAGCCTTTAAAAACATTGAGTATGAATTTGGAACACGGCGAATACAAACATTTATTTTTATGGTAGGTACAGATAGATACGAAACTAGCAGAACATGTGCCTGATGAAAAACAAGACGCCTGCCCATAATAGCGCAGTGCTACGCAGCTATTGGAGGATGAAGAGTCAAAATTATTACCTAGCTATGCAGTGTGCACCACACCCGTTACCTAGAAATATAATTCCAAAGGTACCCTATACTTTCTCTGGGAACATTGCCCTTCAAACCGGAACACAGTGGTCTTTTCATTACTTGGATTATTTTAATACCGACCGAAGAGGGCAGCATGCTGGGCACGCTTCCGACTGGTTATGGGATCGATCATCTTGATCATCTATCTACAATGCAAAATATTTCAATTCATAAAACACACCATATTATTCAGCCTTCGTCCAAATAACATAAAATATATCACAAAACACGAGATAATTATCCACGTGCCGTCGGAAATAGATACCAGTTACTGAATAGAAAATAATCGTTTTTGTAACATTCCTAGAATGGAATTTTCTATTCGAGACATACCATTCAATAATTATTTTGAAACGAAAATTAGATGTGTACATAATTGTGTATACATACATATCTGATACGAAAACATGAGGCCACCACGCGCCGGGGGGCAGGTAAAACAATTTCGCTCTGTACGTCTGAAAGACATCGCAGACTAAATTTGGAAATCGGCTTACTTACACGGTACGGTACGACCCGGAGTCACTTAGACATAGAAAATGAAAACAGAAAAAATATATTTTTGTTTAACGACGCCGATACCAAATAATACAAATGGTCGCCAAGTGGTTGAAATTCGGCCAAAAAAGCAACATTAATGTATTTTTAATTTGACCGCAGAATAACAGAAAACTAAAGAGTACCTACTCACGCGCACGTCAAATACATGGTAGATTGTGTAATGTATTTTTTATTGATGATATTTATGAAGTTACGGCTGGTCTAGTCGGGTGAACGGCGCCTACCGATCTGGAGACCCCGGGTTCAAACCCCACACGCAAAACTGTCTTTTCGAAGTCACGTGCGTAATACCGCTAACTTAAAACGGTTAAGGAAAACATCGTGAGGAAACCGATATGTACTTAGATTTTTTTCAAAGTCATGTCTCATCCACCAACCCGCACTGGGCCAGCGTGGTGGATTATGGCCTTAACTCTCTCCTTGCGAGGGAAGGCCCCGAGCCCCAACAGTGGGAACATTTAGTGGGTTGTTGATGATGTTTTTTTTTTAAATTGTTTTTATGTTAATTGTATCCTGCACTACTTCTCTATGTAAACTATAAGTATTTATAACTATAACTTTTGACTGAGGATTTTAGTACTAAGCAGTACTTATGTTGGACAAAACGCCAACTCTATAAACTACATATATACTCCTATTAAGCATGTAGGATATGTGAACTCGTTTTCCTTTTCAAAAAGTTGGTAAACAAAGTGGCAAAAGAAGTACCACATCAAAACAAATATTTCTAGAACAATGAACTGTATATTTGTCATTAAGTAACACTTGGTACAGATTCTATTACTATCGGCATTGTTTTATGTTTTCCTTATCTTAACGGATCACCTTGTGACTCAATTTATACTGTCCAATAAGCTGGAAACTTGTGTTTCCTAGTATTACTTGGCCTCAGACATGCTGCTCGAAAGACAATTTATATCGGCGTACTTATTTGTGTTTCGCATTGACCAACGGGATTAAGGCTCATGTTGCTTTGTGCAACACTTAGTACACGTTTCCCGGATCGGCCATGGACCTGCTCCGGCACGGATTAGCTTAAATCATGTCTGCTGCTGTGTCCATGGCAATACAGTACATGGCAAATAACGAGAAGGTGATTAGGTGGGTATAGAAATGGTCAAGGTTGCGTGGGCACAATTTACCTTTGACAACGAGCAAATCGCTTTCATAGACGGGAAATTAGGTGGCTAAGTAGAACTGTCTAGTAGTTAAGGGAACAAAATAATATTTTTTGCATTTTTTTTTAATCCAGAGTGAAGTGAAGGATTCTGTACTAGAATCATGAACATAGTGAGGAATTCAACCTACGTCGCTCGAGCCAAAAATATATTTTGCACCCGAGTCATCCACTCTACTTTTCACCATCCACAATGATAAAATAAGAGGCATTCTTTAATTTAATAGTAATGTTATTATTTAGTGAAACATAGAATACTTAACAACTAAATTGAAATTAAATAGGATAGGATATCCTACCAATGTTATAAAAGCGAAAGTTTCTAAGCATGGATGGATGGGACGGATGTTTGTTACTATTTCACGTAAAAAGTACCTACTAAATTTTAGGCAGAAATTTGGAAAATATTTACTTAGATTAAAGTCTGAAAGAACACATAGGCTACTTTTTATCCGAAAAAAAAACGGAACGACTGGAACGGGAACTGCGCCCGTAAAACTAATTATTAAGCTTATCTAATAATAATTAAACAACTAATAACTTACATTTGAGACATTTTGCGTTGGATTTGTTTGACAAAAAGTGCGCGGAATTACAAAGATAATTGCATGGTATGCATGCATACAAAAAACTAAAATTCTCTTTCATTTATCTAGACGACTTAGTTACAGCTTGTATTGAAATTTGGTCGAGTGTCTGAATTTATTTAAATTCGTGCCTTAACAATATGAATTAAAACTATCCTCCATGCGTGAAAAGAAGATTGCGCGCCAAATAAACCAAGAAAAATAAACCAAGGAGGTTCCGATTGAGTTTTCATCAACACATTAAAAAAAGTTGTACGATGAATTCGGCGCCAAGGAGGTAGAAGTATATTAGGTTTTGAATACACAAACTCAGTGCACACGATGTTCTAAATTCAAATTTACTCTACTCCCTAGAGCAAGGGTCAGCAACAGGCGGACCGCGGTCCGTATCCGGACCGCGAAAGGTTGAATCTCGGACCGCCAAATATTGTATTGTATACCAAGTATACATTTTAAAATGTAGATAAGGTACACTGTACCTTTATTAATTGTAACAATATTTTTTTTTGCCACGTAAAATTAAACTTCAACCAACAACCAGTTTTTTTTCTGGACCTCGTTAAAATTTTCGGCCAGCATCCGGACCGCACCTAAAACTACTTGCCGACCCCTGCAGTAGAGGGTTAAAATGACTTTGCGCTCTGATATCGAAGTAAAGCAAAAATACTCGTTCCGATGTGGTGGGATGAAAAATATTATTTGTGAAGTAGTGTTATTATTGAAATAGCTCCTTTAACTAGTGGATATTTATGGCGTGGGCTAAACTAATAAAGTTAAAATCCGTTTGATAGCGTAATGGTCATAGAGTAGCGTCACCGGCGAGGTGTAGGTAGATATTCAAATTCCGGTACAGGTGATCCAGCTAGTTTGTCGAAAAAAATGTGACTCGAGTGGTGAACTCCACTTTGTTTATTAAGCCACAACTAGACAGTAAATCCTTTCAGTATGTAAGGTCGGAGTACGAGAATGTTGGCGAGCCAATCTAGATAGATTTAATATTACCTATACGCCCGTTTTAAGGATACGCTGTTGTTACATTTTCTTTTATTTTAAAACCTATTTTTAAACAGTGCAGCAACAAATAAATTCTTACATTATTCTTATTCTCATTACAATCCCCGTACTACGACGCAGTTTAAACTAACTTCGCTTAACAGCGAAAATCGTTAACTTCTCAATTATTAACTGTTATGAAAAATTAATACGGTTTCGTAACCTTAAGATTAAGGTACACAAGACTGAAACGCCGTTTAAGTGTTTTATGATGGATGGTGTGATAAGTTACCGGCATCAAGTCTCATTAAGTTCGGAATTCGAAATGAAGACAGGCGCTGTCAAAAGAGTATTACACAGTATTACACTCACAGTTATATTACCTCTGACAGATGTATTCTGAGTGTTGGTACCTATATTACTGTCGAGGCGTCTTGAATAGCTTCTAGCGTTTTTCTTTAACAGTTGTGATATTTAAAGTGATATAATGCCGAAAAGGATTCAAAGTAGCGTGATTTTTGTGAAAGAGAAAAAGACAATAAATGCTCCTTTAATTCCATTTGGCAATGTTCGTCAACGAGTAGCCGCCATTACAGGTATGTAAAAAAGGGTTACCCGTCTTTAACATTTTACCCAGTTAAACTGGAAACTAGAATGTCATACCGTAAGCACCATATTTAAAACATAAATATATTAGCATTGTCAAGGTGTTTTTGTGAAATTACTTACACGAGGGTAAAGATTATTTTATGAAGTTTTACTATTGTTATTATTTAAGATCATGTCGATTTTTGAAGTGAAAACTTCTTTTGGTGCACCTAGACAGATTTTTCGTGGGCTGTGAAATGAATTCTAGCGTCACGCTCGGATATGAAAAGAAATCTTCGAGTAAACTTGGAACCTTGGCGATTGGCCATCTAGAAATGCGTCAGCCAATGGGAAATGCTAAAAGAGCATGGCCTCGCCATCATGGCATGGCCATCTAGAAATGCGTGAGCCAATAGGAAATGCTGATGCATTTCTAGATGGTCATGCCATGATGATGAGGCCACGCCCTCCGGTTACACCCGTGTAGTTTCCAAAGTAAGCTATCAAATTCTGAGTTATAAGTTTTCACTTCTATCGGCAGTTCCTATGACTGCCAATTTTTTTGAAGTGAAAACTTCTTTAGGCGCGCCTAGACAAACTTTTCGTGGGGGGTAAATTGGATTCTACCGTCACGCTCGCGTATGATAAGAAATCTTCGGGTAAAGATCGAGAAAGAATGCTCTTGTTCCAGCTCTAGCTCTATGTTCGTTCAGTTTAAATCGGCCTTTATATGTCACCTCCAAAACTACAAATAACTATGCTATTTTGCATGTTGGTGAGGCGAACTGACAAGATCTGACTTCACAAGAACTTCACTTCCAAAATCTCGAGAGACCGTATTATGTTTTATTTGTATCTTTGGTAGGTTTGCGGATAGTATTTTGCACCCTCTTTTTCCAATTTTAGTATTCTTGTGAACAAAATCCAAATAATTTAAACGACATTTTTTTTTAATATTAAAGAGTAACGAGACTAGCATGACATGTGCCTGATGTGCAAGATGCCTGCCACATAACAGCACAGTGACGCACAGCTATTGGAACATGAAGAGTCCAAACCATTACCTAGCACTGCACTGCGCTCGTCACCCAGGGATCTAAGATAGTATATCTCTAAGCCCAGTAATTTCTCTGAAAACATTGCCCTTTAAACCGGAACACATTACTGCTTGACGGTAGAATAACTGGCAAAGGTGTGGGTACGTCCCCAGGTGGACTCTGCCAAGAGTCCTACCACTACTAATTTATACGTTATCGAAGTATAGCCATTCCGGTACTTGATTAACTCTTGATTAATCGCTATCATTCTGGTTAAGCCTCACAACTCCGCCAAGCCATTTACTTAAAGTGGGGGGTTACTTAGGCATTTCCCTCGGTTTATAAACAATGTATGTAGCAGGAAGTTTGCCGGGTCAGTTAGTTTGTTCTATACAGATGGTATTTTATTCAAATCTAGGATTGGTTCCATTGTGAAGACTTTTTAAAAACGATTAAAAATTAAAAACTATGATACACACATTTCGGTTTCGTACAGCCATTCCGAATAAGCCAGTATTTTCGTGTTTTGGTTATGGCAAATGGTCATAACAGATATGTATCGTAATACCATAGTAAAAATGGCCGGAAAGCGCGTGGAGATCGGGGCCTGAAAGGTTCCGTAGCAATAAACTAATCTGTCACAGAAATGGCATACTAATGACAGTTGTGATTTGACATTTTAGTTTGACGTTTCTACGTAATTCTCAATTTTTCTATTGGTTTGGAAGGTACCTAATTCTAGTTAGAATAACCACCTTATGTGATAAATTCTTGTGAATTTTCAATCCAATGGCGAAATTGAGCTAGCTCTAGCGTCTTGAAAGCACTTCATTAGTATTTTTTAAAAATGTCAAAATACGAGAGTGTAACTCGCTTAAGAGTCTGACCTTTACCGCCGCGCCGTACCTATGCAAAACCAATTTTATCAATTTGCGTAAGTTTGACGTCAAAAAAACTTTTTTGATGTGTGAGAATGATGACGTGAGAAGAACTTTTGAATTCCTAGACTTATTTGACTGTGTGCACCTGTCCATGTACTATCTAGACACAAGCAGTGCGGCGAGCCAAGTTCTAGTAAAAATTTGGTAATATAATATAAACTGGTAAAGTAATTTGCAGGCTGCTCCTTCTGCTTCGACGTCATCTAAGGGCAATTACTATCATACGTAGGTCATAGCTCCCTGGTTTAAAATATCACTGTGCAGTTTAGAAAGAAAAAAAAACATTCTTTCATAATACATACTACACTCATCATCATCATCATCAGCCGCAAGACGCCCACTGCTGAACATATGCCTCCCCCCTAGGTTTCCATAACGAACGGTCCCGCGCAACCTGCAACCAGCGGTTTCCAGCGACCTTTGTTAGGTCATCTGTCCATCTAATGGGAGGCCGTCCAACACTGCGTCTTCCGGTTCGTGGTCGCCACTCGAGAACCTTTCTTCCCCATCGGTTGTCAATTCTGCGAGCGATGTGGCCTGCCCATTGCCTCTTCAGCTTGCTTACTCTTTGAGCTATGTCGGCCACTTTCGTTCTTTTGCGAATATCCTCATTACGGATTCTGTCGCGCAAAGAGACTCCGAGCATAGCTCTCTCCATAGTTTGCTGTGTGACTTTGAGCTTTGTTATGAGGCCCACAGTTAAGGACCACGTCTCAGTTCCATAAGCCGTCACTGGCAACACGCATTGGTTAAAGACTTTTGTCATTAGGTATTTTGGACTCAAAAATGTGCCGAAGTTTCCCGAACGCTGCCCATCCGAGTTGGATTCTTCGCTGGACCTCTTTGTCGACTGGACCTCTTTCCATACTACACTAACTAATCACAAATATTTGGTTAAAAACCAATTTTTCTAAATAAATTTTCGCTCCAAAAAAATATTCTGTTCTAATACATCTTTTATATGCCTAAAAATTTAAACAACATGAATTTACTAATTTACATGGACACCGTGTTTATAGCGGTGACTGGAACCGCAGAACTATAAAATAGAATAAAAATAGATCTCCACATGGACCACGACACGTTTTTAATAGGAATTCCTAAATCCGCTTCCAAACGAGTCGGCCGTTCAATGTCTAGTTTGCGAGCAAGCCGCGATCATATTTGAATAATTATATCTTGTCGACAAGATATTGTATTTATTGAATGTTTAACTCACATTTCACGCATCAATCGGTTTTTAGGGTTCCGTAAAACGTAAAAACGGAACCTATATAGATACGCCATGTCTGTGTGTCTGTCCGTCCGTATGTCACAGCTACTTCTTTCCGAAACTATAAGAACTAGGTATACTGCTGAAACTTGGTAAGCCTGAAAAGTATTCTGTATTCCGCGTTAAGAGTTTTAGAAAAAATATAAAAAAAACAATAAATTTTGGGGGTGCCTTATACTTAGAACTGAAACTCAAACACTTTTTTTCATCAAACCCATACGTGTGGGGTGTTTATGGATAGATCTTCAAAAATGATGTCGAGGTTTTAACATTATTTTTTTCTATATTTAATAATTTACGCGAGAGACACTTCCAAAGTAGTAAAATGTGTCGCCCCACCCTGTAACTTCTAAAATAAAAGAATGATAAAACTAAAAAAAACTTCCAACGAAAATTGGTTTGAATTCGATCTAGTAATATTTTTTTAGTCCGTCATAAATACTCAGATATCAAAACATCCATCAAAGTTACATCTAACTACAAGGACGTATGTATTATTTTACTTGCTGCTACGGAACCCTTTATGGGCGAGTCCTACTCACATTTGGTCGCGTTATTTTATACTTAAAAGTCTAAGAAAATCTAGTAACACTTAGTTTAACATATTTATTAGTTGGCCGGCCTGTCTTTGTCCGAGCTGTAAATTATCATAACTTAATAATTGTATTACTAATTTTTTTTATCATAATATAGAGTTATACAGTGACGAGAAGAGCAAGACATGTGCCTGATGGTAAGCAACATGCCTGCCACATAACAGCACAGTGACACGCAGCTATTGAAACATGAAAAATCCAAATCATTACTTAGTACTGCACTGTACTCGTGGCCTGAGATACAAGATGTTTTATCTCTATGCCCTGTATTTTCATTGGAAACATTGCCCTTCAAATCGGAAAACAGTAATGTTTGCATATTACTGTTTGGCGGTAGAATAACTGGGAAAGGTGTGATACGTCCCCAGGTGGACTCTCCAAAGAGTCCTACCACTACAAAATCTATCATATATGCATATCAAAAACTCTTTTATGTCCTAAAGGGGTCCTAAGGGGGTCATGTCCCCCGGGACCCCTGCCCCCCTTCGGACCACCCCTGCGTAATGAAAGGAGAAAAAACACCCCAAACCCTTGCTTATTACAAATCACGATGTAAGCAACGGTGTAAGCACTATCAAAAGCATGTATTAATTTACTCCAAAATCCTAAGAATTTGGTGTTATTTCGATCGATCATTTTTAATGTTTTCCTAGAATACGTCATAGTGTTTCGATGAGTTCAACCGGAACGAGAATGAATTAACGTTAAAACTAAAATATAAGTTTTAGCAAAAAGAAACTGTTAAAATACGTTTCTAAGTCACTGTCCCTAGTGTCCGTTTTTAACCAACTTCCATAAAGGAGGAGGTTATCAATTCGACCATAACTTTTTTTTTGTATAGGTATTACCTGATATCTCGAGATCGCCAAAACCGATTTTGATATTTCTTTTTTTGTTCGAAAGGTTATGCTTCCTGAATGGTTCCATTTAAATTTTATCGAAATCGATGTGGTGACGAGTGAAAAGAAACGAAAGACGAGACGAGCAGATACCACCTATCTACAAATATTTGCCTACTTATGACTACAGTATATGTAAATTTACTAGCTTTTACCGGCATGATAGTAGCCTGTACATGGTCTTTCGTAGCTGAATTTTAACCTAGTGGTTTTTGGATTACGTAGTAAGCTGGGGGACAGTGCATTGTTGTCGCAATATCACCAAGTTTTAGCCGGTGGATTGAGGTCACTGCAAGGACTTCCCGCATATCAGGTATGGGTGTACCATTGCACATGCCCCACACCGTAAGTAAAAGGTGAGTGAACATTGTCAGGATTGCTCCTCTTTCATCTGGTATGAGGAATTATTATTCCATTAGTGGAACATCGTTTGTAAACAAGGCGTATAAGGATGGTTTTGCGCTGCTTCCCTGTAGTACTCCCGCTGTCATCGGCATGTATCCAGATCTGACATTATCAACGCATGCAAAGAACCGGCGATCAGCAATGAAGTGCGCTGTAACTCTCTAATTAAAGCGGGTGGTGTTGTCGTTTTCATCAATTTAAAGATAAGGCCTTTGTGCCACACTAGCTAGAGCGTTGTAGAATGCTGTCTGCAACATTCGTACTCCTCGTCAGCTGCAAGCGCCGGTCCAACTGCTTAAGGAGGTTAGGCAGGAGTGTGATGGAGTGGCAACTGGCCGACTGTCGCCTATCTTTACCAGGGTTTGGTGGTACTATTTACATTGCAAGTGTTCCATACTGAGGGAAAATGTTTGGATCAGAGAATGCATTGAAAAGCCGGGTCAGACCCACCGAGCTTTTTAACGGCATCGCTCTACTAGCAGCATTAAGCATTTTCATGACTTCTTCATATTTAGATTCTTCAAAACCACTACGACTTCTGTAGAGGCGAAACCCTTATCTAATTTCAATGGTCGTCGTAGTTTCGTAGTTTCATTACTGAAATCATACTGCACGCAAGTGACTACACAAGTAGGCTGAATAGTATCAATACATAGAATGATGAAAACCTGTTTAAAACATTGTTGACAATTTTTTTTAAATTTGGCAGTTGATAACTTAGATATTGGATAATATGGTGGTCAATCTTATGATAATGGGTCTAACATAACCGGCATCCACAAAGAAACACAAGCCAAATTTACAGAAAAGAGCTTGCTAAGTTCGTGCCTTGCTTAGCTCACTCATTCAATCTTGTAGGTTCATTCTGCCTCATCATGCCAAGAAGCTGTTAGCCTATTTGAACTGAATCAAAAAGTATATTGTTTTACTAACAACTTGCTTCGGTGGCATCTTGTTGTGTAATAACCCTGGTCAGGGAGAAAGCTTTTACTCGCGCTCCTCTCCTTTGGGAGCAGTGTATGTGAAGAGCCAGGAGAAAGCTTGACCAGGTAGGGTTACTTAGCTGATACTCCTATTGGCTAAGTTGATCTTCAAGTAGAATCGTACAGATGGTCCCGTAGCTAAGAAAAAAAAAAGCGATTTTTTTACAAACGCTTCTTGCCTTCTTCACTTTTGTTGGCCTGTTCTCATTTTCAAACACCCATGCACAAGATTGCTGTTTTTTTCGGATTCAAAACAATAAATCCACGTTTCGTTTTCTGTGATAATGTCAAAAACAGCATTAGAACGTAGTGAATGCTACTGAAGTACGACCACGGGGTCGTATTTCAGTAACATCTGTGAGCACCATCCCACGCGAACCCCCTTTTGCTCCGCTGTCAGTTCATGAGAGATCCAACGACAACAAAGTTTCCGAACTCTCAATTCTTTGTGTAAAATTTTCTGAATTTGTTTCATACCAATCCCCAATAGTCCTTGAATTGTCTCATAGGTAATCAAATTCAGCAAACCAACGCCTCACTGTACTCAAACAAGGTCTTTTTGCTCCCATAAGCATTTTGAATCCGAGCGGTACAGTCTTGCGGAGAGAGAGAGAACTTTTAAAATCATAAAAAAATCGCTCTAAAATCTTTTCGACTTAATTCCATTTTCGTTGCTTAAGTAGAACTTTTATGCATGATAAAAACAGTTGACAAATGATTTCCTGCCTATTGTTTTTTTTATTATTAAGAAGGTGGCAAAGATTCAAAAAATATAATATACGAAATTCAAATAGATCGGATTAGCTAGAAGTGCATAACTTTTAGTGTGCCCCATGTATTGTTTAATTTAACTTATCTGTACAAAATTATAAGTGTAATTGGCGTTTGTCGTTCTTGTTAGTATGAATAAATAAATAGGTAGGTATGTAAAAAAGTGAGTAACTAAGACATACTCATAATCTAAATACTGTCGTTTAAATTGGATCCGGAAACCAGACGTCAATGGGAATTCAATGCAACTATCTCAGTAAATGAACTTCCGACATGTGATCAATTTCAGGAATTCCTGATACAACGTTTCCGGGCCGTGGAGTTTCTGGATCTAAAGACAATGACAGTAGGCAAACGCCAAATGAATAAAGTAAACGCCATGCATGTAACCAACGACACAGCTCTTTTACGTCCATCTTGTTCAGGCAGGCATAAATAAGTCAATGTAAAAATTTCCACAAAGAATCTTTCGATGACCGTCGCAAAGTACTTAACAATGGAATATGTTTAACTGGTTGGGTATCAATAATTCTGCCAAAAAATGTTGTAGTATTTTAAGGTGTCGAATTTCCAAGCGAACACATCCCAAGGGATCTGTGTCCCTCCTGAGGCTCCTGAATATAACCACGGTGGCCGAGTTGCTTCTTCTTTAGACAAAGTTAATTACTTTGCCAGCATCTTCCGATTCAGGTCAGCAAACTTTAAGTGTTGTGGCGTGTTTTGCTACTGGTAACAGCCAGCAGCAAATCTTACTAGCCACGGCAATTGTCTTGGCTAAGGCAAATTATGGAAATCATTACTCGACTCGTACGCTTTTCGACAAAGGGTCGCAAGGATCATATGTTATTGAAGCTACAGTTCAGTTTAAAAACATCACTAACCACGTAGCCACCAATCAGGTAACAGGTTTAGGTGGAGACAAATATATTGTTTCCAAGTTTATAGTCACTATCGCCACACTTCCAAATCTTGGCTTGATCCAAATTTCAAAATTCCGGTGGCGGCGTATGTGCTCAGCAACATAACTTCTTTTTTTCTTCCAAAAAGAGTTGAGGCGATAAAATAGAAAGAGATCAGCAAAACTCTTGCTGATCCAGAGTTTTATATACCTAATACGATTCAGATTCTATAGGGAGCTGAAATATACAGCCAAATACTTCAACAAGGTTTTAAGCGCAGACCTTCTGGCACACCCATAGCACAAACTACAAGTTTCGCTTTGATTTTATCAGGAATCACAAATTTGATAGGTGAGACATCTTTGACGTTGAGACATCTCCATATTTAGCCATGAAGTCTCTGCATCAGATGTCTCAGTATCACAGGATGGAGTACCCGTAAGCTTCTGAAAAGGCACTAAACGACGTCATGTCTTTGTGACGTCTAATTGATTCAATATAAGCTTAAATCAAGGTTTGTATCAAACAAATGAAAATTACCCGAAAAATAGAAAAAGCCAGGCTATCATTTGCACCTCAAACTTGAGAAACCTTTGCAAGATTCAGGAACCACGACCAACGATTAAAAAATAATTAACGCTACTGTCGTATTTCCAGTAACATTCTATAATCCTAACTTAGTTCACAAAAATTCGCCACAGAGTTTTAATAGCAGTGCGAGTTCTCCGACAACTTCATCACGGTGTTGTAACATTACATATTGATTACAATATGTAAATGTACATTTTACCACTATTTTCATCTCAAAACTAGCATCTATCCATAGAATTCTTAGATATTTACATACCAAAATTTTCATATCATTAATTCCCTTTTAATTGTGTTCATTCGATGGACAATAATTTTCTGATTATTGTGATATATTTCTTGTATCATATATCTTATTCTAAATCTACAATAATTACGTTTTTCCAAAAATTTAGTTTGTTTACATAATGTAAACATGTCTAAAAACTATACAACCTTATGAAAAAGAGTAAAATTGCTAAGTGACAAATAGTTTTTTGACATGTTTACATGTCATGTCATGTTTGTTGTTTTATTAATCAATATGTAATGTTACAGTGTGTGAACACAAAAAAATGTATTTAAATCCAATCTAAAGTTCAATTTTCGTAACTTCAAACGAACTGAAACAGACATGATTGGAATGTTTTTAAAACCGTGTAATAACATAAATATTGCTATTCGCTATTGACGTATTTAAACGAACGCAGGGAGACTGGTATACTCCGAGAGCTGGCAGCAATTTTTAAGTAGGTATCTTTGGCAAGCTGAAAATTTAAACAAGTGCTTTTTTCTGTTTTCATGTTCTTTTTAGTTAATTAAAGACATTAATGTCTTTAATTTTTTGAAGTGAAAACTTCTTTAGGCGCGCCTAGACAGATATTTCGTGGGCTCTGAATTGGATTCTAGCGTCACGCTCGGGTATGATAAGAAATATTCGGGTAAACTCGGGACCATGGCTATTGGTCATTTAGAAATGCGTCAGCCAATGGGAAATAAATGGGGGGGGGGGATAACCTATGCACTCTACCTCTATAAAAAGAGTATTTTTCTTTCTAATGTTTCATTATCAAAATCAAAATTTCAATTATCGATTTCTATTAATCTTGTATATAATATCTGTTTTTAGTGCTGATTATTTCTGTATCCATGACGTACCTTATATGACTAACATGTTGTAATGGTGAATAAATGATCTGAATCTGAATCTGAATCATTTTATGTTTAATTCTGTGAAGAAGTACAAAAAAATTAATTGCATAGGCTCAATTGGGTTTATGTCAAGCTATTAAGATACCTAAATATATATATGAGCTATTAAGAGGCCTAATTTATAATGATTTATTTTCATTTATTTGCAATGAAAAGTAGTTTGAAAATTTGTTGTTTTTTTTTGCTTTTTACATTGTTTAAAACTTAACTTTTAATTCAAATTGTTTTGTGTTGTAACACATGTAGTAGTGGTGGGACTATTTGCAGAGTCCGTCTGGGGAAGTGCCACACCTTATTCCTTAACTTATTCTACCGCCAAGCAGTAATGTACAAACATTACTATGTTCCGGTTTAAAGGGCAATGTTTCCAGTGAAATTACAGGGCATAGAGATAAAACATCTCAAATTTCTAGGTGACGAGCGTTGCTTACCATCAGGCACATGTCCTGCTCGTCTCGTCACTCTATAATATAAAAAAAAAGATAGAAAGTCCTACCAAAATGATTCTTTATTTTGAAAATCCCTATGTTTAGTAAATTGTACCCAATTAAAATTTCAAATTGTCTTATTACCCGACTGAAAGAAGGGTTATGTTTTTCGCGCGTATCTTGTATGTTTGTAAATTTCTTTATTCCCACGTATCTTCCAAACGGCTGGACGGATTTTGACGATTCAAATATCGTTACATTTGTCTCAATTACCCAAGTGTCCTTAGATATGTATTATTAAATAAAAAAAATCAATATAGCCGATTTTTGAGGCAAAATTGTGAGTAGTTGAAAAAAATAATTTTGTCTAGCATATCGAGTAGGATATCAAAATACAGAGAATTTAAAGAACATTACAAATATGTAAATATGTTGTGTAGTTAAATGTCATTTGGAATAGTTTCAAGCATTTTAATTCAATCAACAGTGTTTTTCTTACGTGTTGTTTTTTAGTCGGGTTTTATATATTTTTTTAATTATTCTTGTTATATATATATATATTTAAATAAAGCGTGACGAGACGAGAATGACATGTGCCTGATGGTAAGCAACATGCCTGCCACATAACAGCACAGCGACACGTAGCTATTGGAACATGAAGAGTCCAAATCATTACCTAGCACTGCACTGCGCTCGTCACCCAGAGATCTAAGTTGTTATATATCTAAGCCCTATAACTTCTCTGGAAACATTGCCCTTCAAACCGGAACACAGTAATGTTTGCACATTACTGCTTGGCGGTAGAATAACTGACAAAGTTGTGGTCCTTCCCCAGGCGGACTCTGCTAAGAGTCCTACCACTACAAAATATTTTAATATTGTTGTCAAAATAATTTTGCACGCGTCTGGTAGCGTAAAGCCCGCGACTTAATCGTCTGGGTTATTATTTTTTTAATTCTTTTTTTAAACATTAAACGAATGAAAATGTAAAACCGCATATTGCCTCAAGCATATTTATTGAATGAAAAAAAAAACATGTAGAGGAAATGAATCCATACTCATGTTTCCCCCCTTCTCACCAGCCAGGTCTGCACCTCCGTGTTGGGGTATATTAGGAGAGCTATGTTACAAGTTTTCAGCAGTTTTTTGCCTCAAACACCTACACCAATTGTCAGGCAGCTCTCGGAATAGAAGGGTGATTCGCACCCCTATCTGTCTGCCGTGTCTGCTATCCCAGACAATGCCCTATTGCTCTATAACCAACATATCTCCCGATCCTGACAGATCGATATCACGAAAGGTAGGTCAGCAATTTTGTAGGGGTGCGACAGTTAGCGACACCGGACAACAGTTTACAAACTCACAAACATTTGATTGAAATCTACATTATGGGTTTAGGATTACTTTTTTTGCTTATACGGGAAGTGTCGAACAAGCAAACAACCTTATTTTTTTAAATAAAGAGCGACGAAACGAGTTGGACATGTGCCTGATGGTAAGTAACATGCCTGTCCCATAGCAGCACAGTGACACGCAGCTATTGGAACAGCTTGATAATAAACTATAAACGCAGTATCCATAGGTTACGTGGTGATGTTAAACGACGATGCGGTCTACGATGAAGCAGGCTTACCTAGAAAAAACAGATTCACTCTCGACTTGAAGGTACCAAGATTGTAACCTTAGGTTAAAGTTCTTCATAGTAGACCGCATCATCGCTTTGCTATAAGGCGAGATGAAGGTCAAGTGTACACCTATAAAAGTAAAATAAATAAACAAAAATCTAGCTCCTAACTAATAAAAGATAATCTATATAGCTGCAATAATAAGTATATAATTTCAAAAATATACTCATGACTAGACGTCGGATTAGGTATGTGCACTATCAAAATGCCCAAATATACATGCAAATCTGCACTTAAAAAGTGCGAAATATGCATAAAACATGCACAATCAAAACATGTGCAATTAGAATTTACGTTTATTATTAGCTCATTTCAGTTAAAAATATGTATATTTATTATTTATTTCCACGTCAACTGACTTTACCGGACAGAACTTAAAAGTTTTTTTTTTTTATCTTTTTTTTGTTAACTAAATACAAATATAATTAAGATTTATGTTATTATTACTTACATTACTTTTTTATAAAGATGCAACATCACCTTAGCCTCATCGGAAGACGGTGAAGATAAAGTGCTGTTGCAAATACCAACATTAAATATGTCGTCCTGTATCAAATCTCTTCTTTGAGCTTAGTTGCGAATACACTCCATCAGCGCATGATGGACATCATCTACCACTCCACATTCTAAGCAGTTTGGTGAGTCGGTGATACCCACCAGATATTTGAATTTGTTCGATGGGAAATGTCCGGAATGAAGTCTCATCATAAGTACACAATCTAATCTATCTGATTTAATATTTTCGAACCATGAGCAACGCGGTGGCAGACTTTGAATTGTTTTATACCATACACCTTTTGTAAGCGAGCGTTCATCGAAATACTCATTCCAGATTTGTCTGCAATCTACTTTTATTCCACTTAACAATTCATAAGCCAATGGCAAGCAAGGGTATGGGAAGCCGTCAGATATCGCTTCTCTATAAGTTGGCGCTATTTCTGCAGAGACCTTTTCAGGCTGAATAATCCGGTGCCGTATATAAACGCATCATTTTTCATGAAGCACTTAAGACCGGAGTTTTATTTAAAACTGCTTTTAAATTGCCACGAATCTTTTGCAATTGTGAACTCGGAAGGGCGTTATTCTGGTCAATAATTTTTTCTATTATTTCCAAGGGCTGGCACAGAGGAAAGTTTCTAGTTTTTCAATTGCATCTTGCTGTTTTTTTTCAATTTGCTGAAATGTGTTGCGATAGTTGCATTTTTTTAGTTTACCCGACTCGCGACGCGGCCGGCGTCGTGACGTCACACAAAAAATCATAACTAAAAAATGAAACCAAATTTTGTGTGTCTGTAAACGACAATGTACTGATAAATATTATCACCTATCTCTTAGGCATCACAATAAACTAATAATCGAGTATGTTTATCATGAAAAAATAAGGTTTTAAAGTCTCAAAACCGGTTTTGCCCAAATTTGGCCTCTCGGGGCTCAAGTGAATGGATCCTCAAGTGCCAGCTAGATTGATTTCAAAATTTTCAGTATAAATCAATACGGCTTTCAACAATTTATGTTAAGTCATAAAACAACATGCCAGACTCGTATTATTGATACAAATGTTTCTCCTAGATGGGAAACGATTTCACAAATATCCGAACTCAGGGATCAGACTAACAACTGAGACAAGGCAGTGGTTTATCTCTGGATACCGAGCGTAGGAAATGCTTGGCAGAGATCTCGATTATTCATGTTCAACTTGCTGCGTCCTACCACAGTATAAAGAAATACTACCAGTATCGTTCTTCGACTTTGATCTTGGGAGAAACGCCGATAATTTAGAGTCGAACTACTGTATGATTTAATAGACTGTGGTGCTACTGTGTTTTTACGGTCATGCGTGTTGCTTATCATCAGGCGTATAGCTTGTCTTGTCTTGGCATACCACAAAAAAGTGGCCAAGTGCGAGTTGGACTCGCCCATGAAGAGTTCCATAGCAGCAAGTAATATAATACATAAGTTCTTGTAGTTCGTTGTAACTTTGATCGATGTTTTATTATTAGTGTATTTATGACGTACTAAAAAAACACTAACTTGATCGAGTTTAAATAAATTTTCGTTGGAAGTTTGCATGGTAATGCACATTATGTGTATATTTTTTTTATATATAAGTTACAGCCAACCTGTAACTTCCAAAATTTTACCAATTTGGTAGTATCTCTGGCACAAATTATTCAGTGTAGAAAAAAAATGCTATAAGAAACCTCAACATCATTTTTAAAGACATATCCATGGACACGTTTGGGTTTGATGAAAAAAAATGTTTGAGTGTCAGTTTTTAGTATGGGGCACCCCCAAAATTTATTGTTTTTTGTTATATTTTCATGTAAAAATCTTACTGCGGTTCACATAATACTTCTACTTACCAAGTTTCAATGGTATAGTTCTATACGGACGGACAGACAGACATGACAAATCTATAAGAGTCCCGTTTTTTGCTTTTTTTGGCTACGAAACCCTAAAAGAGTCATTCGCAAAATCGCGGGTAATCCGTGGATGGTCTCATAACATCACAAAATCCAGATAAGACTCTTGGCAGAGTCCGCCTGGGGAAGTACCACACCTTTTTCAGTTATTCTACCGCCAAGCAGTAATGTGTAAACATTACTGTATTCCGGTTTGAAGGGCAATACTTCCAGTGAAATTACAGGGCTTAGAGATACAATATCTTAGATCTCTGGGTGACGAGCGCTCAGTGTGAAAACAGTGCTAGTAGGTAATGATTTGGACTCTTGATGTTCCAGTAGCTGCGTGTCACTGTGCTGTAATGTGGCAGGCATGTTGTTTACCATCAGACACATGTCCTGCTCGTCTCGTCACTTTTTACCATAAAAACAAATCAAAAATAAGTGGCGTACGCAAATAGAGGCCTGTCCTCAGCAGCTGAGCAGTTGATTACGGGATGAAAATGATGATGATGCGTAGGAAATTGGCGGTCAACTTCCAAAAAATATCTATTCCTATTTCGTATATTAGCGGCAGCATTTAGTTTCCTTGACATATTGTATAAAAATAATTATGCAACTAATGTGCATTTACAAAAATAATAAGGAAAATATATACACAAAATTATTTCCAATAACCAAATGGTATCTAGAAAAATCTCAGTTAGTAATGTCAAAACTAAAAAAAAATTATCATGCAATTACCATGTAAAACTTTCAACGAAAATTGTTTTGAATGAGATTTAATAAGTAGTTTTATATTAATACGTCATAAATTCACTATTGTTAAAACAATGATTAAAGTAACAACGAACTACAAGAAATTTTATATTATGTTACTTGCTGCTACGAAAGCCTTCATGGGCGAGTCCTTCTTGCACTTGACAAGTTTCATTTAATATTAGAGGGATTACTTCCATTTTGCTACTACCGGGGGGTCGCACCGAGGTTACTCGAACATTTAAGAATTGCTATAACCGCCGGGCTGCGTAGGTTGAGTCAATTCCACAAATTTAAATGTTAGCGAGTTGCATTAATTAGCAATAAATTATGTATTTTTTTATGAGAAACAAATTATCCGAGTGCATTCATATCCGCTAGCGTCCTCAGGAGTGCAGTCACGCGGCCGTCGCATCGTGTACGAATTAATTTGAATGTTTTGCTCCTAACAATGGTACTCATACCTGCTGTAAATACGAAAGTTTGAATGTTTAGATATTTAGATGTTTCAATTTTTAGAAGTTAAGATGATTAGATGTTTGACGTGAGACGAATTGAAATTTGAAACACACTAAGATAGTGTAGACTAGCTAATAGGCTACTTGTTATCACAGGAAAATAACGGGAACGAGAACTGAGCGGGGAACGCAGCGAGGCGCTGCCAGTAATACCAATTTTTTGTATTTTTTAATTTGAGATGTGAAAACTTTTGACGTGACAACGTCTTATAATTCGATGAAGCCGGCTGCACGCCCGCAAAACATGACGTCATGTGCCGTTAACGCCGTTACCTCGCCGCCGGCGTTACCTCGCTCTAAGGCGTAGTTGAAGTTGTCACGTTCAACTAACGTCAGTAACCCGACTTTACAGACAACCATTTTTTAGGTGCTTTGGGCATTGTTTGAGTCTAGCCCCGTGGTATATATAACATATTTATAGCACTAATGTCCGAGATATATGAGGCTAGTTCTTGAAGCTAGGATGGCAAGCTAGTAACTTCTAGGTTCGTGTAGACAACGCTATGCAACGCTAGTTTTGTCGACACGAAGCTATGCTAGAAGTACTAGCTTACTAACACTAGCTTGAAAAACTAGCCTCGTGTAGCTCGGGCATAAAAGAGATGACGTACATATCCAAGGGTGTAAGTTTTTTTAAATTGATCCAGTAGGTCCTAATATTAACAAATAAACTCTTTAACTTTGTGGAGATAATTTATCAGATATCTGACTCCCATATTAGAAGCTTCGCTTATTTATAGGTAGGTATGTATTTGCTATACAACTGTTATATAACAATTTTATCTGCTATATGGCTATCTTGATGGTAGTGCGAAAAGTGACCCTGCGACCCTGACCCCTAGCCATGCAGGAGAAACCTGTAAGGGTTTAAGTCGGTAGGGGCACTATGTCTGTCACCGTCGTGATGTCGAGCCCGATACCACAGAATAAACACTTACCGTGTCCCTTTACATGCCTTTACGGTGGACGGTGCGTAAAGGTATTTCCCCCACAAAAAAAGGAACGTCCAACCCAACCATACCTATTGTCTAAAAATATGTCTAATAAAATATTTTAGTGCGGAGGCTGAATGCCTTTCCACGCTTCTAAATCCATCAATGAATCAAACCTCACGCAGTCCGAATTTAACTTGTTTTATAAATTATTATTTAATACTATAAAATAATTCTAAACAGCTTCCAAATGTGTTTTTATCAAACCTGATTCTAGCATAAGTAGTCACTACATCTAATATAGTGTTACCTCATCCGTTAGGTCATCCCTAGTAAGATCGCTAACATTTTAAAACTACTTTGAAATACCTAATATTATAAAATTTTAAAAAAGTCGCACACCGAATTTAATTGCTATTTTTTTCCTTGTTTTAGTAACCGTTAGGTCCATTAATCATATATTACACTAGAATTATTATGGATATTTACTTTGATTATATTTGTGACTTAAAATGAAAGGTTACAATGTTTCCAAATAAATTAAGAGATGAATAATTAAATATTTCGGGGTGACGAGCACAGTGCTGTGCTAGGTAGCGATTTGGACTCTTCAAGTACAAATAACTGTGCTCATGTCGGCAGGTGTGTAGTTTACACCAGATGAATGTATTTTTCGTCTCGTCACTTCATTTGAAAAAAGCGGCCGAGTGCGAGTTGCGAGTCGCCCATGAAGGGTTCCTTAGCAGAAAGTAACATAATATGTACATACATATTCGTTCTTGTAGTTCGGAGTAACTTTGATCGATGTTTTAACAATAATGTATTTTTGCCGTACTAAAAAAAAACTACTCACTAAATCGAGTTCACAAGTGCAAGTACATCATATTTTTTTTTAGTTTTATCATTTTCTTATTTTAGAAGTTACAGGACAGGAGTTACAGGGAAGTGTCTCTCGCGCAAGAAAAAAATTATATTTTCAACCTCAACATAATTTTTGAAGACCATGGATAGATAGATAACCCACAGGTATAGGTTTGTAGAAAAAATCATTTTTTGCATTTCAGTTCTAAGTATGGGGCACCCCCAAATTTTTTTATTTTTTTGTAAAAATCTTAATACAGTTCACAGCATACAATCTACATACCAAGTTTAAATAGTAGGTATAGTTCTCATAGTTTCGGCAAAAAGTGGTTGTGACATAGGGACGGACAGACAGACATGACGAATCTATAAGGTTTCCGTTTTTACGTTTTCCGTTTTTAAAAAAGTACTATTAATTACGGATTTGCCTTGGCTATAAGGGAGATCCTCCTCCATTGTTGAAGTTGGTTATAAAATATTAGTAAAGTAATTAGTAAAGCTCAGGCACGCCTGTGTGTATGTACTACGCCTGGGTGTGTGCAAGCGTAGTTTTTAATTTACTTGCTGCATGTAATTATCAGTCATGATGATGTATGGGTCGGTTAATTTTTATCTAGGAACTGACCATTTTTCTGGACTAAAATTTGTTAGGCAACCTATATGCAATATATTTATTGACCTATTAAATTACATATAAAATACGTTTCATCAAATAAACATCTCGGTGGAGGTCGTTGTATAGCGGGATCTACTACTAAATGGATCGATAAGAAGCTATAATTGGGATGACGACAGGGTCAAAAATACACCATTATGAAAAAAATATGAGATACGTATTTTTTGTTTTACCGAATTATATCAAGTTATATCAAGCTCAAATTCGTTCTTGTATGGAGTAGGTACTGTTCGCATCTTTGGGATGGTTCGGCTAAGTATCAGCTGGAGGCCTTGGAATCGATCGAGAGACGTGCCAAAAGGCTCATAGGCAACGACACTCTTGTGCGAAAAAGACTACAAAGTCTTGAACATCGCCGAAAAGTTGCTAGTCTTTCGGTTTTTTATCGGATACACTTCGGAGAGTGTGCGACTGATTTACATGATCTAATACCACCTTGCCCTTTTTTCTATCGGAATGCTCGTAGCTCGAGAAAGCGACATCGTTTCATGGTTGATGTTCCAAAGACGCGAACGAAGAGATTTGACTCTACTTTTGTGATAAGAACGTCTAGGCTGTGGAATGCGTTGCCTGAGTGGGTTTTCCCTGTTGGTTACAATCTTTGTGTCTTCAAGTCGAGAGTGAATCGGTTTCTTCTAGGTAAACACGCTCCATCGTAGACAGCATCGTCGCTTAACATCAGGCGAGATGGCGGTCAAGTGTAAGCCTATAAAAGTTAAAAAAAAAAAAAAAAAAACAAAAATTTACAGATAAATAGATCATCAAACTTCCGGAGTGCCGAGTTGTGACGTCACTGTATAGTAAAAATCGTACCATAGCGTGACGTTACTCGAGACTTCTAAGCGCTGTCTGTATCTTCGTCATGTTTCGTTTGTGAAACATAGGAAAAATACGTGTACAATATTTTTTTATAATCTAACTGACGAACTCATTAGTTTTTGTTGTAGTCGTCTCGTCTATTATT
The DNA here is from genome assembly GCA_963693475.1 of Ectropis crepuscularia. Taxonomy (NCBI): domain Eukaryota; kingdom Metazoa; phylum Arthropoda; class Insecta; order Lepidoptera; family Geometridae; genus Ectropis; species Ectropis crepuscularia. Next base: position 36,277,521 of record OY856338.1, read on the forward strand.
AACTCGGATTTAATGTAATTATATTTATAACGATTTTACAACACCATGGTTTCAGATCGTTTAGTCTACAGCGGCTAATGACGTGCTGCTTTGTTAGCTGCGCGCTATCGGATTTATCGGATCCAATTACTAGATGCCTCCGGATTCAGACACCCTATGTGAAGGCCCTTTCCCCCTCAAAGGTAAGCTCACTGGGGCGTCAGCGCTCAATAGATGTACTGATTGCTTGTAATGACACGTATTTCATCAACAAATACATATCAATATCATATATTTTTAAATACATGCTTAAAATGTTGACTTACTTCGAGGGTCGAGTTTTAGAGACGGAGCACGCGCGCATCCAATTATAATAATTATTACAATAATTACTTTTCAAAATCAAATTTTCAAAATCATTCGTCCTTGTCTACGATGATACAAATCAAATATTTTGTGTAGAACAACAAAGTTTTATGCTAGAAGTTCTAAGCAGGTCTAGGATCATCTGTCAGGAACGTTCGGCACCGACAGTTCGGGCTGACAGATGGCTAGCCCTGCTTAGAACTTCACGCGTAAACTTTGTGGTTTTAAACAAAATATTTGATTTTACACTATAAAGGCTGTTAAGCTGGAAGGTTCAAGTCAAGAAGAAAATAGAGGAATTAGCGATACGCTACAAAAATATGAATTGGCTACTTGGAAGAAATTATCTGTTGTCAGTACACAATAAGATCTTATTGTATAAACAAGTCCTAATGCCAGTGTGAACATATGGTATACAGTTATGGGGCTTTACCAAACCAAGCAATATTGAAATTGTACAAAGATTTCGATATATAGATACGGTAGACCCCCTGGTTTATCTATAGGCCGATGCAGTATTGCTGTGTTGAAAGACAATGCTCAAATACGTTGAGCCCAATGAACAGCAACAGTACTTACGTTATTTTACAGGTTTGTAACGTCAACAAACTCAAAGAGATAGCCGGTGGGCACCCAACACCTGCGTGTCACTGTGCTGTTATGTGGCAGGCATGTTGCTTACCATCAGGCAAAAGTCCTACTCGTCTCGTCACTTTTTATTAAAAAAAAAATATCCAAAAAATCAGTACGGTACTGCTGCTAGACCATTTAGATGTAAGTATTTGTCTACCTTTATCAATTTAATATTCTGGCGACTGTCAATGTAATTTATTGAATGTCTTCAGAGTTATGACGAGTTACGGCTGATCTAGTCGGGAGAAAGTTACGGCTGGTCTAGTCGAGAGAACGGCCACTGCCAATCTGGAGCCCCTGGTTCAAATCCCACGCGCATCACTGTCTTTGCTAACTTTAAAATCGTGAAGGAAAATATCGTGACGATATCAGCAGCATGTTCCAAGAATCTTTCGCGGTCATGCGTCATCCACTAACACGCACGGGGCCAGCGTGGTGAATTATGGCCTTGACTGTCTCCTGGCGAGAGAAGGCCCCAATTCCCAGTAGTGGGAACATTCACTGTCCGTAAATATAATTTACTGGCGATATAGTGATGGGTCACAAGCTCTACAATGATGGGTCACTGTGTTATCGCTTCCCAACAGCCGGGCGAGTTCACATGGATTTCTGAGTTTTTTTTTTCGGTATTTTGTATATTTGTTAAATGGAACAAGGCGGTAAATAAAAAACAAAAATCTGTCTTAAGTTGCTTATAATACAATAAGTAGTAAAAATGTTATAGATGAATAGCACTGCCCGATGTAGTATTAAGCACTTAACTAACGAAATACAAACGAAAACAATAAGGTACCGATGAGGTTATTACTTGTGTTAAAAGCTTGACTCATTTTATCTCGTCTGCCTTTGTATATAACGGGTTGCCAGTCAAAAACTCTAAAACCATATATCCATGTTTTCTTCTGGTAAATATTATTAGATTGTCCGCGCACAAATCCGCGCTCCATCGTCTAAACTTCACGTCAATAGCTTATAATATATAGCAGAATAATCTATACTAATATTATAAAGAGGAAAGATTTGTTTGTTTGTTTGTTTGTAATGAATAGGCTCCGAAACTACTGGACCGATTTCAAAAATTCTTTCACCTTTGGAAAGCTACATTATTCCCGAGTAACATAGGCTACGGCAGATGGCGCTGCAGTTGATATCTAGGTTATTATTCGAGCGAAGCCGGAGTGGGCCGCTAGTATAAAATATGATTAGAGTCACAATAGCAATACTACACAATGGCTACACACATACATCACGTTCGAGATAATCCTAGCACGAAATCTGCGTCTCTCTGTGGCGAAAACAGATTCTAACTAGTACGTCCTTCTTAAACACCTAAACTACAAAGGTACCGCGTCGAGAGTTGTGACGTCACACACCGAATGCTCCGCGTGACTTTTTGATTTTTAGTTAGTGATTTTTAAAAGTTCACAGATTCGTCGTTTATAAAGATATGAAAAGAAATATTTGAGTAATTTTTATTTTTTTCTATTCTCTTGAAAAATATGTAATTATGTTTTCTTTTGATGTAACTGGATACTTCCTTATATTGTGTTTTTTTTTTACCAAAATAAAATAGCATCCTTCTTGAGTTCAACATTTAAGTAATAGATCAGGTGCATTTTTCTTCTTACCTCAACTCTTGGTCTTAAAACTCTCTACTTGCGAGAGAAGGCCCCGAGTACCAGCAGTGGGAACATCTTATGAGCTGTAGATGATCGTATTTTTTCTAACATAAAGTAACAACAATTGTTTTTAAAATGTGGCAATTTGAATACAAATAATGTAAACACTATAAATATGTATAGTGATATAAATGTGATAAGTCCTGTGTATAATTTGTATTACACACAGGACTTATCACATTTAGAATCATTATTTAATTACCTCGACGTTTTGGACTACGGCGGTTGTAACGCTGCCGAAACGTCGAGGTAATTAAATAATAATTCGGATCATGGTTAAGTTCTGTATATAGTGTTTACATTCAGTAACAACAATTTGGCGTCATGTATGTTCCTCTTTTTCACATTTGTAAACTATCGATGGCCGATATTCTGTCTTGCACAAAGGTGCGGGAGTGACTGAAACATGCATTCAATTCAATTCATTTTATTCCAACCATAAATTCAGAAGAACACTAACTTGGTAACGTAATTTAATTTACAAAAAGGCAAAGAACCTGTGTACATAATAAGATAAATTAACAATGTCACATATGAATTATACATGACGGGCATGATCACATCAGACTTGGTAAATACATTTTTCGATTTACTGGCTATGCCTAATGCATTTATTTGTAGTATGAGTACAGGTACAGGCAAGTTTACCTCTGCGTTTAAAAGGACTTAAGTATGTCCAATATTTAAGGTTGTTGAATTATTTTTTCTAAATTTAAAATAATTTATTTTCCAAAAAAAAATCTAATCTATTATAGACCCATATCACTTCTCTCCACGCTCTGAAAAAAGAAGAAATAAAAAAAAATGTAAAAAAAAATTGTTGCTAGTTACCTTGAACAAGAAAATTTACTAAGTGCCAATATGAGATGTCGTATTATAAACTGACAAACCAAATAACGGGATATCTTGATCGTAGAGAGAAGTGTATTGCCGCCTTTTTGGACTTCCAAAAGGCTTTTGACAGCGTGTCAATACCTATACTCTTAAAAAGGTTAGAGAACATAGACATCAGAGGTCTGGTCTTGGATTGGTTTACATACTATTTGACAAATAGATCCCGAAGAATAGAGATCGAAGATGTCCTGAGCCACAGAAATCTAAATAATATTATTATTTACTTATTTATTTATTAAATTATTATTAATTTATTTATTTATTATATTATTATTTATTTATTATATTATTATTTAGATTTCTGTGTCCTGAACGATAGTGCTGATTGTAATTACGGTATGCCACATGACAACACATTAGACCGCAGATTCGCGCTGTTCTGGGCAGGTGAAAATGACACTCTTTAGAGCGTATTGCACTTAGCTGTATACGTGCGGTCTGTGGGCTGACTACACTCAGAAGACGTACAGCGCACTACGCGTCCAGTTCAATAACGCGTTGTGGGCGGTGTTGGGGCTGCCCCGCTACCGTAGCGCTACAGGGATGTTCGCGGACGCGAGGACAGACTGCTTCGAGGCATCTACATATGCGCAAGTGGAGCACTTCCCTGGTGCGCAGGGTGCGGGCCAGCCCCAACGGCATCCTAGCAATGATCGCCGACAGGCTTGACTGTCTATACATGCGGCATAGTTGCAACAGACATAAAACTGTCCCAATGCCAGTTAGAAAATGTTGGCTTGAAGATTTAGCACGGTCGGGGCAGACATTGAAATAGAAAAAATTCCGGGGAGCGATTTTTTTTTATGAAACGTCGGGGAGGGTTGTTGGAAGTATAAATCTCGATTTTCTAACTAATCTCGGTAGAGGGTTCGCCGCCATCTTGTTTTAAAGTTTTTGTGAAATAACTCGTTCATTTTCAACTTTGAAGCAAAAATAATGGGCACCAAAATTGTTGGAAATTTAATTTCTTACAAGTTTGCTTCATATAGGTTTTACGCTAGGATCAATATTTGCAGAGTTATACTATCAAATTTATCAAAAAAATCGTAATGGGTGGAATTTTATTTTCTTCAACTTCGGTTCTCGCTCTTTTTAGGGTTCCATACCCAAAGGGTAAAAACGGAACCCTATTACTGAGACTTGGCTGTCCATCCGTCCGTCTGTCACCAGACTGTATCTCAAGAACGGTGATAGCTAGACAGTTGAAATTTTCACAGATGATGTATTTCTATTGCCGCTGTAACAACAAATACTAAAAATTAAATTTGTAAAAAATGTGCGAGAACCAAAGTTGAAGAAAATAAAATTGCACCCATTACGATTTTTTTGATAAACTTGATAGTATAACTCTGCAAATATTGATCCTAGCGTAAAAACTATATGAAGCAAACTTGTGAGAAATTAAATTTCCAACAACTTTGGTGACTATCATTTTTGCTCTAAAGTTGAAAATGAACGAGTTATTGCACAAAAACTTTAAAACAAGATGGTGGCGAACCCTCTACCGGGATAAGTTAGAAAATCGAGATTTATACTTCCAACAACCCTCCCCGACGTTTCATAAAAAAAAATCGCTCCCCGGAATTTTTTCTATTTCAGGCTAGTTTTATGTCTACCTCGACTGTACTAATTCATGACATTTACATACTAGCAAATTATATATTAAAGTATTATAATAGTGACATGTTTTTTTTTATTGTGTTTGATATTCTTATTTTACTGTAATTATTGTAACTTAATCATATTTTTGTAATAACGTCCTGACATTGTACTTCTATGAGTCATTATGTAATTTTGATTTGATTCACACATTGTTCCTTTTATACATAAATGGGATGTGTGACTCAAACTGGCCGGGCCTAGATCTACTGATGTTTGCTGACGACACGGTGCTTTTGGTTAACGAAAAAACCTGGCTAAAAGTGACCAATTTTGTTAATCCTAGTTTCTCAGACGAATAAAGTATCATTGAAGTTAGCAAAAGATTGTTTAGCTGTTAGCTGGAGAGTGCATAATCCAAATTAGTGAACATATTCTCAAGATTATCATAGTCAAAGTCATCTAGCCATTCCCGGATTATTTTCTTACATTTCTTATTACTTAATGATGTAATCTTAAATTTAACATCTATTGCGTGGGATCAAACTTTCATAACAGTTTCGGGCAAATTTACTTTTGGTTCCCGGAACAGGACACCTTTTTTGTGTAATCTCCGTACAAATACAAATAGCTTTTATTACTAATAAATACATTCATTTCAAGTGTGTTTCTACTATGTCTGCTTCATAATTTGCAACATTATTAATAAAATTCGTTGATTTTCTTTACGATAAATAATAACAATAAACTTGAATAATAACAATAAAATTAAATGATATCAATGTAATAACAACTGTACCCTTCGACATCGGTAACATTATCCGCTAGCCGTTTGGCATAAGGCTCCCTAGGGTTTTCCAAGTTTTTGTTTTCAGCGTTACTTTGCCATATAATTCCAGCTACTTTGATGTCATCTTCCCACTTGATTTTTTGATGCCCTTTCCTTCTTTTTCCATCTCGAGGGCACCATACTATCACTTATTTTGTCCATTTATTCGACTTGTTTCTTATCATATGGCCTACCCAGTTCCATTTAAGGGTTTTCACTGTTAATGTAATATCTTTAAGGCCCTGACCACACATGCTACTTTTTGACGCGAGATGCAGCGACTATCGCCAAGCGCAGCTACTTTTTGACACAGGGTGACACAGCGTCTAGATGCCTGTCGCCGCTGCTAAAAGTAGCTAGTGTGGTTTGGCTGTAAGTACATATCAATACAATATAGTGATTTCTACAACATTAAATAATACACGTATGAATTATAGACTAACTGCATTAAGTATTTGAATATTATAAACCTAGTAATGACGGATACGATATATTATTAATACTTTTAAATATTACATTTGGCTGTTATATGATACTATTATGTTACATATTTAAGAATATTCACAACATCAAATTTTTTTTTTTACTTCATACATACATTAATTACCAGAAAAATAAATGGAAGTACATGTCCAACAAATACCTACATGTACTAATACTCGGTATTATTTTTACGTATTTCTTATGGTCACACACATGCACACACCCTCCTTCTCTCTCTCTCTCTCCCTCTCTCTCTCTCTCTCTCTCTCTGTCTCTCTCACACACACACACCCTCACACCCTCACTTACACACGCACACACACACCACACAGACCAAACACACAGATACAACACACACACAACACACACCCTGTTAACCATTATATATGTATTTACACATTCGCCATGGGAGGAGCCATTGTCTTTACGACTAGTTCGAAGCCAATAGGTTCATATTAAAACTTTTGTTAATCTTTTAGTGTAAAATAAATATTTTGGATTTGGTAATAATGCAGCTGTAAAGTGCATCTGCTGCATGCCACCGCGCTTGGAAATAGAAGCAACCGCGACTGCAGGCAGCAACGCCGTCGACCGCAGCCACCCCAGACACCGGAACCAGGGAGTTTGCGTGCTTGTCCTTTTGCTGGGCAAGCCTTTCAAGCCTTAACGCGGACGCGTTCGCTATTCGTAGAGACGTCGTAGAATAGCTGACATCGCGTTAGCCGCCGCAAACTCCGGGTTGACACCCGTCGCAACAGCTGCGCATGCGCCCCTCAGGACTTCCCATATCATGAAAACGGGAGTCCCGAGAAGGTCCGTCTCTTGTGCGCTTTCCCGGGGGCCTTGTCCTGGTGATGGTGGCGGCGGCGGCGGACAGCTCGGCCGCGGTACAGAGAAGAGAGGGCGGCCTCCCGACCGCGGCGCCGTCTCGGCGCTCGGTGGTGGTGAGGGCCCCTCCCATGTCCCAGTTCCCAGGTCAAAGTAGACCTTGGGGGCTAGGCGTGGTTGGGGTGCTGCTGTTTGCGGCGGGAGGGATACAGGGAGGTCAGAGGCAGATGAGGGCCCCGGCTGTGGTTTGACCTGTGAGTACTCAGCCTCCTCCACCTTCACCGGAGTCTTCGTCCTTTTGCCGACCCCCTTGCCCTTGGCCGATGAGGCCACAGGTTGGGGGGCAGCGGAGGCTGCGGTGCGGGCTGCGATGCGGAGGTCCCATGGGTAAGCCCTGGCCACACCCTGTGGACCCTCCACCGGAGACTTTGACGCGGGCTGAGAGGGCCTCGGCGAGAACGGCGCAAAGGGGGGGGGCCTCTCGTACTGCGACAGTTGTGTAGGGACTGCCGCTGGAGTGGCCCCTCTTCTCCTGTTTTTGCTTCTTCTCATGCGGCTTCCTTGCCTAGGGAGTTTGGCCGCGGGCGCGAGAGTGGTTGGAGGAGCGGGTTTGGGGGGGGGCACCGTGTGCCTGCCCCAGTCGAAGGCCGGCATGGAGATGGGCCACGTACGCGGGGGTTCATGGCCCTCCTTCGGAGTGGGGTCCCGGGGCGGTCCTCCCAGCTGAGGTGCCGGAGTCATCCGTAACCCCTGATTCAGGTGTGCGGGAAGGGGGTGCTCGCCAGGTATAGATATCTTCCTGAGGCGCGCCACCTCCTTGAAAACGCGACACTTATGGCTGTTGGCCCCGTGGTGCCCTTGACAATTTGCACATTTTAGCGGCGCGTCCTCGTCGCGGGGGCAGTCCGCTCCGGCGTGGGGTCCGCTACACTTGACACACCGCGCTACGCGGTAGCAATTGGCGGACTGGTGCCCGAAGAGTTGGCAGCGGTGGCACTGCGGCACTGTGGTCTGGCCTCTCCATGCCTCGATCGTGACTCCAGGCATGTTGAGGAGATTCGTTACCTCGTAGAGTGCCGTCAGCTGCTTTTGTGGCATTGGCCCCAGTTCCACATAGTGTATGTTCTTGGTGGCCCTAGGCCTCCTTCGCTGGAGGCGGCAGTAGTGAGCCGGAAACATCAGATTCTTCAAAGCTTCAAGAATCTGATCTGGGTCGGTATCTTTTGGGAGCCCCCACAGAGCCACCTTGTGCGTCTGCTCCTGGTCGTGGCTGTAAAACTCCACTTCAGACTTCTTCTCCTGCTGCTCGATCAGAAATTTCTGGATCACCCGAAATTCTTTGTCATTTTTCGGGCGGAAACGGAGGCCTTTAAGGTAAGGCCTGACATTAGGCAGGTGCCCCAGCCTTTTCTTCAACTCGCCAAGGTGGGCCGGCCAGTTGTTCAGATGGTCTACCACGATCAGCGGATACCTGCCTCCGGCCTTGGTTCCAGCGGGGTGCGCCGGGGACTGCGGGGACGCTGAACTTGTGGTGGACGACGGTGGTGATAGTGGCTTCTTCGGGGACGGGGAGGCCCGGGCCAGCACCGGGGCGTATGATGTCACCGCGTTCAGGGGCGGTAATAGCGGGGACGGCAGCGGAGCAGTGGCGGTCCCCGCCGCCGGGGACCGCGGGGTCACCGCCCTGGCGTAAGTCACTGGTCCGGCAGAGATCGCCGGCCCGGCGGGGGTAGCCGGTGCGGCGGGGACAGGAGAGGTCGGGATGCGTATCCGCCTCGTCGTCACCTTTCTGTCCTCCGTCCGTTTGGAGGGCAATGGCGGAAAGGCCGCACGGAATTTTGCGGTCCCAGTCATAGCTGATTGGGGAACTCCGGATAGAAACTCGGTGTCCCGAATGATCTCTTTCTTATGCCACGCCGCGCGATCCGAGGTCCTAAGAGCCGGCTCGCCCTGTGGGCCGATCGCCGTGACGATATTTTCAATTGCAGTTATTCTCCCGGTTGGTGATTTGACCGGGAGAATGGGGGTAGAGGTGCGGGAGGGGAACCCGCTGGTCGTCCCTCTCTTTTCCGCTCCCAGAGGTCCGTGGGACAGGCGACGCCTCCAGAGAGGACGTTGCGGTCCTTCTTCTCATCAATCTATAATTATTACTTTGAAGATCTAATGTTGTTAGTAAACACGTTGTTCAACAACTAACAAAGAGTCCGACTAGTTGCGCGAAATAACACTAAAGACTCCACACTAATCCGCGAAAAACGTCCTAGTTAGTGTGGGCACGGTACTTAGATTCACACAAGTAAAGATAAAAAGTCACTGTCTTTGCCTGTTCACTGATCACAGCACAGCACTCTTCTTTGCTGTGATTGGCCCGCGGCTCGGCGTCCAAATATATGTCTTCCGCGACGAAGCCGAGCCAGGTAGCACCAGCAAACTGGAATCCCAGCTAACTTGATCAGCTCACGGAACACGCTCAGGACGCGGGCTCCGCACACGAAGTAACGCAAACAGGCGGGTTATGACGGTGCGTGCGATCGCACACGACGCGTAGGGGTCCGACCGGGCCAGCTACTATGCGCACGGAGCTCCCGATTCGGACGTAGGCGCAGGGATGTGTTGCGCGTGCACTGTGGCGGGGAGTCACCATCCACAGGGGCGGACTCAACCCAGACCGACACAGAGTTCCTGCCGCCTGCAGTTGCAGTCTGCAACCGATTTGGTACCCTAAGTCAAATTTTGTTACACGGTGCTTACTAACGCAGCGCTCAGACTATTATGGTGAAAAGGGTAACCTAACACAATAACAATTTCTATTCAACTGCCACCTGCGTGGGTGGCAGTCACCTTCACCTTAGTTCACCTTCATATTTATGGAATCTTACACCGTGATAAAAGCCTGCCGTCTGACGGAAAGCTACAGACAGGGTTACCTGCGTGTTTTTCTAGTTATTGTACAGTACATTACTTAGTCTTCAATGAGGCTTTCAAAAATAACCTATCAATGCCTGTCTGTAAGAATATCAAATTACCTTGTTTTGGAATCATGTCTAGACAATCTATTTATTCACTGTTGTTTTCTATAGAAAAGGGCTAAGTGGCGAGACGATATGAGATCAGCGATCAATTTGTGGACAGCGGCAACGCTTCACGGTTTTACGTGTTTATTTACAAAATTTATCAAATTTCTTAAGATCTTTCGAATCGAAGTAGAGTTGAGAAAAACTTTAAAAAGCCATGGAGCAAGTTTATAGGTTTTTTAAGATACATTTTGGAGAGCTGATGACTCGTTCTTTGGTTGATATTTCGAAGACTCAAAAGTCGACACTATTAATTATCGTAATATGTACATAATCGAATCTAATTTTGTTGATAAAATCAACTTTTATACATACTTAGAAATAAATATACCTTTGTCCAAAAAAATCACTACTGCATATTTACTTGAACGTGGAGTTATTCGATCCTCAGTTTTATTTTATTTGTCAGTCATTTAATTATTCTATTTCTATTCATTCTGTGGATCTGAACTCGAATCAGATTGCGATTAAGCCTTGTGTAATATTTTCAATGTAGTATTAATATTTATAATGCAACTACTAGACTGACTAACTGAAATACACAATATAACAAATGCATTTGGGATATAATAAAATTCTCAGAAACTAATCATACAGTTAAAAAAACGTAAAAATCGATAGAATAACAAACATTCCGTCAAGCCTTATTTGTGTCAAATAGATGTTGTTTTGTCGAAGAATTGGCCTAGAGTTATTTGTATTAAGAAAGGTAAGAAAATGATTTTGAAATATTGATGACTATTTGAGACGATTATGGCATCGCCTTGCCGCTATACCTCCTTAGTACCTACCCATCATTTTGCCTCTATGGGTAAGAGCGCGAGACTGAGTGAGACATGTATTAGGAAATATTGGCTTAAAATTGAGCTTAGGGGATGATTGGCCCCTTACATTGATCTGTCTTTTTGAAAAAGGCTTTAAAATAGTTGTCTGACCAACATACATATATACAAATGCAGTGAGATAATTTAAGTGAAGTAAGTCATTATTTTTGGAGTTTTAAAGCGTCTGTTAAGCAAGACGGCCGACGGAAAGTGTCTGGGAGTATTGGGGCCTTATTTTTAAGGATATTTCTAACAATACACGTGAAAATCAGTAATTAGAAAAAACGTTTGTATGTACCTTCATTGCCCCATATCTCAAAATTGGCCGTCTAAGCAAGTTAGCGAGTAAGCATGTGTTCTTAGAGGTATCCGTTCTTTTGAAAAACTGTTTTTCACAAATCTACGCCTGATAACCAACGTTCGCCAAACTCACGGGTCGTCAAATGATTATTACACAAAAAAATATTTAACAAATTGGTTATATCTCAAAGTATTTATTTGCCAAACTTTTATCCTATAACGTATTATTTGACAATCGATTCTTTTAATATTTTAGTTAATTAACAAATGTTTAAAAACAAAACCAACACTTGACACATTTTTATTTTACAAAGTGTTGTTTAACAAACAATTCAATTTATATCTTAATTACTTACTTAACAACTTAAAAATAAAAACACTTCATTTAACACAAATATTTTTTTAATTCATCGGACCGGTTAGGGGTCTTAGGACCCAGATCCGACTCAGAGCACCCCGACTCCACCTAGTCTTGTCGCTACTACCCCTAGAGTGTATGTAAAAAGTGCGGGAGTAGTGGAGCGCAGGCCGAGTATGGAGAAGCGACACTCAGGGCTGACCGCAGAGCTTCTGGCGGCCCACCCGGAGTCGAATCTCAGTGTTAGATCCTAATCGGACCGGTTTGGTCAAAAGTATGTGACAGGATCAGAACGGTTAACTCACATGATTTATTGGGTACTTTTAAGATTATGTATTTAACTTCATAACGGAAGATACGACTATTCATGTTCTCGAAAATTATGGGTTTCCTTCAATGATATTATGGTTTCCTTACTTCTTTCTTTAGGGATATCATTTTGCATCCTTTCTCCCCGCTACCGCAGGGTACTAAAGCATTACCCACAATAGCGAATCTAAAAAATAATGATTACGAAATGAATGGTGAAGTTACTTTATTAAAGGAATACCCATCTAGATAGATTTTGGTTCCACCTGTAATCAACCTAAATAATGCAAAAATTTGTTCGTCGCTCATTATGCCTGGAATACAACAGAACCGATAACTAAGAACGCAATACACGAACGATTCACGATAACTTGTCAGTGCAATGATGGTTCAATAAAATATTTTTGTTGGCAGTCACATAAAGTTAATTTAACGATATTATATATAAATATGTATCCGCATTATTGGACATTCTCATCTTGATTTACTCTTGAAATTGGGTCTTATACATTCAAAATGTTCGTTGTAAAATTGGATTTTGGTAAATGAATAAATTTGTAAAATGAATGGTATTTGAAACAAAAAGTGTAGAAATAACAAAATATCATTTGATGCATTGTCTAAATGTAACATTTGCTGTATAAATAGTTATAAAATTATGGATTGTAAAATAAAACATTTGTTCATGTAAGACATTTTTGAAATAAATATTATACAGATCTTTGTTTTTAAAATGAAACATTTGTATATTGTAAAGTTTTTGCAAAAAATATCATACGATTAGTTGGTTTTAAAGTGATGTTTTGTCAAATAATGTTTGTGAAACATTAGTGAACCGTTCTTAGCATGTACTAAGCTACTAACTCTACTCAATCGTCCACATTTCATTCCTGAGAAAATACGTGACGTCTGGCGGCCAAATATATGTACGTGCAATAAAATTAGTGTCGGTTTTTTCAGTTTAAGTTCTGACTTATAGTTATAGTGTTGAAATCGGTTTTTGCATTGAAAAAAAAAAAAATTTCAAGTAAATATTAGTTCCTGTTTTAATTAATGATTATTTAGCGTGGGCGTGGGATAATAAATGTAATAGAATAATGATGATACTTTTTGTACTGGTAGGACTATTTGCAGAGTCCACCTGGGAAAGTACCACACCTTGGTCAGTTATTCTACTGCCAAGCAGTAATGTGAAAACATCACTGTGTTCCTTCCAGTTTGAAGGGCAATGGCACCAGTGAAATGAAATTACAGGGCATAGTGATAATATATCTTATACGCCTGGGTGATGAGCGCAGTGCATTGCTAGGTTATGATTTGGACTCTTTATGTTCCATTAGCTACGCGTCACTGTGCTGATATGGGCAGGCATGTTGTTAACCATCATGCACGTGTCCTGCTCGTCTCGTTACTCTATAGTCTATACCGTATAAAAATAAATTTATAAATTTTATGTTACACATTAAGTACAATTCAGGCCAATGAAGAATAATAAACCGTATTTTAGAAAAATTTCAAGTATTTTATTTTATTTATTGTTTTATATATATATTTATGTAGAGTTTCTCTTCGTTTAGAAGTTTAGTGTAATTTGTTTGTGGCTGGGCTATACTGAGCAGTAGGCTCCCTCCAACTAAACAAAAAATAATTATTCTGTGACCGTCTAAGTACTTATTGATAATTTAATAATGTATGTATATATTTGCATTTTGACGCTGAAAACAGTATTTTGTATAAGTACTACTTTATTTTTGTTCAACATTAAAAAGTATAATTTAGTGAGAAACATTTTAATACTGTTTAAAACAGTATAGTTGGCAGCCCTACACATTAATTATTATTCCTGGAAAATAACGCGATCGAGAACACCTAGGGGTGGCTGCTAGGTCATTATGTAATATACATATTATATGTATGTTGATATCAATTTCGTATTCATTAATAACAGTGTGACTATTGTCTCGTCTGCTACCTACGCATATATTTTTGTGAACTCGTGTTTGCATTATTAAAATAGTTTAAATAGAATAGATACTGCGCAAATCTGCATTTTTGTGTTAATCTCCTCTTTTGACCTTTGAGCTCTGTCCTTCTACGTGACATTCATATTTTGTTAGTCGAAACTGAAAACCGGAACAAGATGCAGCCTCGGGTGATTCATGGAGCTGCTAAAATGTGGATAACCTTATCCGAATCCTTTTATGGTACTTATTCTAATTATTTTGCCTAATATTTATGCTGTTTATTAATATACGAGTATCGCGGATGTTTTACGTGCGATATGTTACAAATCCGTATTTTTTGTGTTCCTCTTTGTAAGGTAAGGTTTCCAGAGGGCAAAGTGCTAAAGGGCAAAAGTATTATCATATATTATGTGAAATGTGACGGGTGAAGAGAGCAATGCTAGGTAATGATTTGTACTCTTAATCTTCCAATAGCTGCGTGTCACTGTGTTGTTAAGGGAAATTATTGCATTTTCCGTACCATCAGCCACATGTTTTGCTCTTCTCGTCACTTTAAACTATAAAAAAGTACAGGTAACGAGCGCTGTGCAGTGCTTGACAGTGACTTGGACTCTTCGTGTTCAAATAGCTGCGTGACAGCGTGGCGTAAATACCTCTTCTTATCTATTATTCCGCAACGCCGTACAAAAATAGTGCGACAAGGAGAAATGATCGAAGTTTGCAACGCCCCCTCTTCAGTTGGACAGCTTACAAGTGACGGCATAGTGCTGAATCTTATTACTTTATACCTTTCTATTATCCTAAATAGGTCTCCTGGTGGTTTATTTGACCCGTAAATGTTGTTCACGGACCTGTAGTCTACAGGTCCGTGAACGAAAAAGAGTTTTTTGTATAAGACACTGGCCACTTTGTAATTATTTTGAAAACTTCGATTATTTAAAAGTAAAAATACCTTTGTTTGATTTTCAAATTTCCCTCCGTATTTTTTTGAGAGCCTATTAAAATTTTCTTGTTTCATTAAAAAATGTAGCTGCGTCGAGAACATTTTCGTGTTATGATTTTTTATGATTTCAAATGTGGCTTAAAACCTGATGAGTCATTTAATGGACTTCGAATTGCTTTTATGGATGAAATACGTACAAAAACAACCATCTACCGCTAGTATAGCGAGTTCAAACGCGGTCGTTTTACTTTGAGGGATGAACAAAAGGAGTGGTCGTCCTACGCCGGCTGTCACCGAAGAAAGTGCGTTGGCAGTAAAAAAAAGAATTCAAGAAAACAGACGCATTACGTATGAAAAGATTCAGCATACTCTGCAGATTGGATCAGGAAGTGGTTACAAGATTTTGCACGAGCACCTTCGCGTAAGGAGGATAGTTTCGCGCTGGGTGCCACACAACCTCACCGAAGCTCAGAAGTAGGCCCGTATGGATTGGTGCCGTGTTATGAAACAAAAATTTGATGCAGGCTCGTCACGGCGTGTTTACGAAATGGTGACAGGTGACGAAGCCTACATTTATTAATAAGATCCAGAAATAAAGCGTCTGTCGACAGTTTAGCTGTTTTAAAATGAACCAACGCCTACGAAAGTCAAGCGACCGAGGAGCGCAGGGAAAATTTTGATAGCTAGTTTCTTCACTCAGACGGGGTGCCTAATTTCAATTCTACTTCGAGACTAAAGCAGCATCAACGCCGAATGTTACAGCATAAAATGCTTGCCAGAAGTTTTTTCTGCAATGAGCAACAAGCGACCGAACACCGGGCTCCGCGGGGTCCTTCTGCACCACACGACAACGCGCCCGCGCACTCTGCGATCAAAACGAGGAGCTTCCTGGACTTCACACCGGTCAGAGTCTTGGAACACCCTTACAGTCCTGATTTGGCTCCGTGTGACTTCTTTTTATTCTCTAAAATTAAAAATCAGGTCAAAGGAATACAGTTTTCATCGCCGGAAGACCCGCTAGCAGCGTTTGAGAAGGCTTTGAATGAAGTGTCTGCGGAGAACTGGAAAAAATGTTTTGAAAATTGTTTCAGACGCATGAATCTTTGTATAGAGGCTGGTGGAGAGTAATTTTAAAAGATTTAGTAAAAATATATTTTTCATAGAAGTTAGTTTTTTGATTTCTCAAAACTTTCTGAGTGTCCCACGTATAGCATGCTATGTTGTGAACATTTGACAAACCGTCCTATCCAGGACACCTATGTATGTCTGAGTCCATATCAGTACGTAAGCGAAAGGAGTATCCAAGCAGAGACATCACTTAATCATTGAATGCGCCCGCCTTGTTACTTCTTAAAAGAAGAGTTTTTAGTACCTTTTTCAGTCGGCAAAAGAAACGCTCCTTCACCGATTTTTACGTCATCTGCTGATAACTGACTACCAATGACTGTAACGTACGGAGAGTTTTTCATCGGCTCCTGATTCATTCTGCAGAAGCTGTTGAACTGTTCGATATTAAATTCCTTTAACAGTTTATACATGATAACGTAAATCTACATATTATTTCCTCCTTTATCCAGTTTACTTGAATTTTTTTTCAATGTTTTCTTGTAAATTTGTATTGGGTACGGTTATAGCAATTATATGTCAATCTACTTAACTTATCTATTACAGTGATTTCAGGTTGGTTTATTAAATTTATATTATTTTGGTAAGACGTCTGAAGTGTCTTCGAATGTATTATCATCATCATCATCAACAGCCCACTACATGTTTCCACTGCTGGGATTCGGGGCGTTCTCTCGCAAGGAGAGAGTTAAGGCCAAAATCCACTACGCTGGCCCAGTGCGGGTTGGTGAATGTATTATAGAAGTTGATATTTGATAGCTTCTAGTGCTCAATATGGGTTATTTGGCTATATTTGGCTATGAGCGTAGTCTGTTTGTGCTAAAGTTGGGAATGAGTAGAATATTGTTTTAAACGCACAGTGATATTTTCAGCATTTATCAATACAGTATTTTATGATACGCGCAATTGCAGGTGTGTATCACTTGGTCCTGAACCACGCCTTCTTGTTAAAAGTAGGTTATACGTTAACGCAGGTATGTTCTTACGTCGTAATTGATTTAATTATGTTATAAAAGGAGTTGGAAGACTAGTGTCTGTGTCATGGCGTCAATAGTTTCAGTTGTCGGAAGTCGGGGCGGGCCGCGACTATCAAGAGAATAAAATACCTACTAAGCGGGCTGTGTTTGTCTCGGGCGGGTCGGGGGTATTCGTTGGTGAGGAAACTTGGCGTACTGAAAAGTGGGCTCGCCTCAACAACCTGTTGCTGGCACAGCCCCCACCAACACCCACCGCCACGTCTTCAATTTACGACGTATACTAACATTGTTTATATGTTATTCTTTGTAACCTTTTCTAACCGACTTCAATAAAGGAGGTTCGCAATTCGTTTTAGCTAGCTTATCGGAGTGTGCAGCTGATCTACGTGATCTAATACCACCTTGCCCTTTTTCCTATCGGATAACTCGTACCTCGAAGAACCGACTTCGTTTCATGGTTGATATTCCATGTGGTATACGTTGCCTGAGTGGGGTTTTCTGCCTGGTTACAATCTCGGTGTCTTCAAATCGAGAGTGAATCGGTTTCTTCGTAGATCGCATCATCGCGCGAGATGGTGGTCAAGTGTAAGTCTATAGGTACAAGTAAAAAGAAACACGGCTGTATGTATAACATTTATATTTGTTTGTGTGTGTGTTACGCGATTGCTCCCCCGATTGTGTATCGGCATTAACGTTTTGTTTGGTAGATCATACTTCAGAGATGGTTTCGTGAAAATTTTATGATAATCGATGTTGTTTCGTTGTTCACAGATAAATTATTACTACTCGTATATATCGCACATAGTTTGTAAAACGGTGGGTTGGTGGCAAAAACGTGCGATCTCATAATCGTGAAATCAAGGGCGGATCCAAGGGGGAGGGAAGGAGTGTCATGGGGGTCATTATCTGGATGGCGGGGGGCTGGGTCTAGAACCTAGGTAGACCATTCATTAAAACTAACGCACGAATGCATTTATCGCACGGTCTTATGACTTGACTGCGACCATGTGGGTAATAATTATCAGCTTATTTATCATAAGCAGCCCACTAAAAGTTCGACCTTCTTTTCTAATCAAAAAAATATTTTTGTTTATTAACCTCTATATTGTCCCACTGCTGGGCTAAGGTCTCCCCCATTTCTCTCCACTTAGTCCGGTCCAGAGTTTCCATCGCCCAATCTTTATTAAAGGGGCTGTCCATTAATCACGTGATGTTTTTTTTATTTTTTTTAACCCTTCCCTCCCCTTTGGTGATACGTGATGAGGTTTGAAACTACAACCAAAAATTACGTGTATTTTTAGTACCTACAAAGAATCTTAATTTTTTATAATCTTGTTTTTAAATACCGGTAAAAAGTATAATCTAATCCCATTCTAGGCGCGCAAGGATTTCGTTCGTTGCTTGGCAACGGCGAGTCAAAGTTACACACGTCGCTTTTCAATTTAAAAATCGTTTGACGAAAAAATAAATACACGTGATATCATACCAACCCCCTTCCCCCTTGTGTTATTTCGTGATTTTTGCCGAAGCCCTCCCCCCCCCCCCCCCTTTTGAAGCTCACGTGATTAATGGACAACCCCAAATGCTCCGAGCTCGTCATTCCAGCGCGTTGGAGGACGGCCCTGAGTTCGACTAGCCGATGGTGCCCACTCTGTAGCAACTATGGCTATAATAGGTGGCTATTATTTACAATCACTAAAATACAGCAATCAAACTATAAATCTCATCATTTACATAAAGCCATAACATCAATAAAAACTAGACCTATATACATCCATTTGACGCTATATACATACATACGCTGTACCCTGCTCGCATTGCTACCCCACTTATCGGTAATAATTAGTCGTACCAACTCAGAAACCTACTGTGGCTAATGCAAAACAACTTTGCCTAAAAATCATTACAGCGAGTTTAGACTTTCATTGAATTATAAAACATCTCGTTGATACGAGTATGTAAATACTTACTGATAAGTTTTTTCGAATTCTTTGGAACTATCTATTGAAACACGACGCGTCCAAATCATTACCTAGCACTGCACTGCGCTCGTCACCTCGATATAATGATGTTTTATCACAGTACCCTGTAATTTCACTGAATACATTACCCTTGAAGCCTGAACAGAATAATGTTTGTATGTTACTGTGAAAGTAGAATAGGTACAAAGGTCACTAGGTACTTCCCCAGGCGGACTGCAAAGAGCGCCACTAAAAAAGTATCTGTAGTAAAGCCCCAAGCCCCAAGTTCAACTTGTAGTTCCGGGTTGCGATCTTTGTTTGGTAACAGGAATTTTAACGTTGTCAGCTGATTTATTGTGAGTCAATAACGCTTTTGATTATTTATTACTAGCTTTTACCCGCGACTTCGTCCGCGCAAAAGGAATATTAAGGTAACTGAAGCAGTATTTGTACACCGATACCAAATTACGATTACAAAGAACAGCTTACATTAAAACATTTTTGTACAATATCATCAAAATCAGTTCAGTGATTTAGGTGATAACTAACAGCAAATGACAGACAGACAATCACATTCATAATAATATATATATGAAGACGGATTTCAAGTTTCAAGTGGCAAATTTTAACGGTTTTATCTTCAACACTGACAAACTTCCATGTTAACTTTCATCCCCCATTTCAACCCCTATTTTATCCCCGTACAGTTTGAAATTGTCAAAACAAACATTTATTTGCTTCGTCTCGTGTGTCTAGATACGAAGTTTCATGGTTTTATCTTTAACTAGTACGAACTTCCACATAAATTGTCATCCCCATTTCAAACCCAATGTCATCCCCGTGCAGTTCAATATTACAAAATTGCTAGAACAAAAATGTATTTGCATCCCATCAAGTGACTCGAAACGAAGTTTCATTGACTTTCTTCAACAATCGTCATTGTTCTTCCACACAAATTTTCATCGACCATTTTTACCCCAATTTCATCCCCCTACATTTTGAAATTACAACATTGCTAGAACAACCATCTATATGCTTCGCGTCTAGTGCATAGATCCGAAGTTTAATTATTTTATCTTCAACTATTACGGATTTCTGTATAAACTTTCATCCCCTATTTTACCCCCGTATAGTTTGAAATTGTCAGAACAATTATTTATTTGCTTTGTCTCGAGTGTCTAGATACGAAGTTTCATGGTTTTATCTTCAACTATTACGAACTTCCACATAAATTTTCATTCCCCATTTCAACTCCAATTTCATCCCCCTACATTTTGAAATTACAATATTGCTAGAACAAATATTAATTTCCTCATCAAGTGTTTCGATACGAAGTTTCAATGATTTTATTCAACAATGACGAACTTCCACACAAAACATACATCCCCCATTCGAACCTTTTTAACAAATTTTCCTAGTACAGACACCAGTCTCTCACATAGATAATCTACCACAAATAAATGTACTTGATTTAGATATCTACAATCTAAAACTTCTGTGTGAGAGTTATAAACAATTTTATTATTTTATTAGGGGTTGCATTTCGCAAAACCCTTTCTTAGCGCGCGCTTAGTGCTAAAAGGCACCTCCATGCAAAATTTGAGACTCCTAGCAATTGTAGTTTCTGAGATTCGGTGATGAGTGACCTTTCGTTTTTATATATATGCATATATAGATTTGCTTAGTTCTATGGCTGTATTTATAGATACTAAAGTAGAAAACTTCTGTAGCTACGTCCAGCACTTTTTGATTGGGAACTATTTTTTGTTATTAAGTTCGCGTCACCGACAAACTATTGTAGCGTCGGAGCGGCCGCCGAGCAGGGGAGCGGGGCGTATAAAATCAATGTTATTTGTGTAAGTAATGTAACATTACATATTGATTACAATATGTAAATGTACATTTTACCACTATTTTCATCTCAAAACTAGCATCTATTCATAGAATTTTTAGATATTTACATACCAAAATTTTCATATCACTAATTTCCTTTAAATTGTGTCCATTCGATAGATAATAATTTTCTGGTTGTTGTGATATATTTCTTGGTATGTAAATACACACATCTCTCCTATGAAAGTGATGTTTTTAGAATGAAAGTAGGAATGTACGTTTACATATTGTAGTCAATATGTAACGTTACAGTATAACGTTACAAAAATTAACACCAAGTTTGCTTCAATTTACGTAAGGAATGTTTTTCCCGTTTTTGTTACATTTTTCATTCGTGCTCCGCTCCTATTTTTAGTAGCGTAATTGTATATATATAGCCTATAGCTTTCCCGTGATCAAGCCCACTATCAGTCGGAAACTTGCCCAGCATCCTGGCGAGATTACCACGCTGAATGGATTGCCATTCAGCGTGGTAATCTCGCTTATTATTTGAACCAAATAAACGCCCGTATCTTGGTCACGTGTCGCGTCTATCATGCGCTCAGAAACGAGTATTTATAATTTTAATGCCTCTGCTCTAATAAAATGCCACGCAACGACTTTCTTTTCAACATAAAGTTGTAGACAAAGTTCAGAAACCAACGAAAAGCAGCTTTGTTCCATGTACGAGTACAAGTTGAACTTTAGTCACGTTAAACAGACGTATACAAGCTATTTTTGTACACATTTCACAAGGCAATTTACCTACCTGATTATAAGCACGGTAACTAAAAAAACGAATTTTATCGTGAGTTAGATTATAAAAAATTTATATTATGAACAATTTTTTTTCTCTTTTGTTTCACAACTGACTGAAGATATGGTGCTTAGAGGTTTTGAGGGGAGTCACGTCTATTTACGATTTTTATGTAGACGTGATGTTACAGCTCCCTCTCCGGAAGATCTATATCTATGTAGATTATAATACCTTTGTCGGTTTTTAATCATTTGATAATACAGTAGTGTATAATTAGTAGTGGTAGGACTCTTAGCAGAGTCCGCCTGGGGAAGTACCACACCTTTGCCAGTTATTCTACCGCTAAGCAGTAATGTGGAAACATTACTGTGTTCCGGTTTGAAGGGCAATGTTTCCAGAGAAATTACAGGGCTTAGAGATAAAACAACTTCGATCTCTGGGTGACGAGCGCAGTGCGGTGCTAGGTAATGATTTTGGCTCTTCATGTTCCAATAGCTGCGTGTCACTGTGCTGTTATGTGGCAGGCATGTTGCTTACCATCAGGGACATGTCCTGCTCGTCTCGTCACTCCTTATTTAAAAAAAAAACTCTCCGTGCGAGAGATAACCCCGAGTCCCAGCAGTGGAAACTTTCAGTCATGCTTGTGCTATAACGAGAACAAACTAACGATCGACCGAATAAATAAAAACAATGTTGTTTAAAATAGAAATGTACTTTTAACATTTTTAATACATTTTCTAACTTATTGTAAAAAATTACAGTTTCTTGTTGAAGCCCTCGCGGCGTCTTACAAAGTGCTATTCTTAGTTTATTTTCTTTGCTGCCGTGAACTTTTATTTCAGGGGCTACTTTGCTTTGATCGCTGTAATGAAGTTGTTCAACAGTTCTCTATATTTATCCCGCTGTACTGATAACTTAAAAAAAGAAAATTTGCATCTAAGTATTACTGTGCAAGTAACCTACATAGTATGACCAAAGTATCGATTTAAGCTAGGGACTCCTACGAAAACTGCAATTGCTCTCAGCAATAAGCCCGCCACTTGTGCTGCTAGTTTATAAGTTTTTCACTGTAATTTTGTTCGTTTGTTGTATCACAATCAAGAGTTTTCTATATATCTAATAATGTAACTCAAGCCGAACTATGTTATCGACACATTAAAGACACAGATGTTGTCATTCGGTCATGTTTATAATCGGATCGAGTTCGTATATTCGGATGTTCCTACGTTCGGATCATGGGTCAATATGTGGTAGCATAACAATTTTTGTACTAATTTAAGTAGGCATAACGTTTTTAGGACTAATCATAATTTACCATAACAACTAAACGCATAACTGTTTTCGCATAAGCTTAACTAGCATAACCATTTATAGCATAACGATAACTTAGCATAATGTTTAAACGCATAACCATAAATAGCATAATGTTTAAAGGCACATATTGAGAAAAGCATAACAATACTAAAACAAAAAAAAGGCAAGAGGAAAGAGCGGACTGTAGCAGCATTATTTAAATAAAATACGCGGGGGTGTAAAATGCGGGTGGGTACTTTGACAACAATATTTATTACTTGTGATGTAGGTAGTAATGTAGGTAGTAATATAGGTATAACCTTTTTTAGGACTTAAACACCTACGTACACCTAAGACATATGGTGCACTTTTTGACTCCGGGTGGGCTCCCGCCAGAAGCTCTGCGGTCAGCCCTGCGTGTCACTTCTCCATACTCGACCTGCGCTCCACTACAGAAGTCGCCGGCTCGCTTCGCTCGCCACCTCCCCCCTTCGCTACCCTTGGCCTCGCATGGCTAGCTTCACTCAGGACCTCCCTTGAGCTTCTGGCTCCCTGGCATTTTTTAAATACACTCTAGGGGTAGTAGCGACAAGACTAGATGGAGTCTGGGTGCTCCGAGTCGGATCTGGGTCTTATGTAACCTGGTTAGATATTACGTAGCACAACAAATAATTAAAAAATGCCTAAATGCGTCTAAGCAACAGTCGAATCGAATGTAGTACAATAGATTTTTATAATGAAAACACATTACGCCAAAATACGATTGTACAAAAGTTACATTATGACACTATATTATATTATGCTACATTCTTTATAACAAAGTAAATTAGGGGGAAAAAAATGCGATTTAAACGGCACCTTAAAAAAATTAGAACAAATAAAAAATGCCTAAAAAGTATTATGCGTCTCATCAATAGTCTACTTAAATGTAGTACAATAGATTGTTATGCTTAAAACACATAACGCCAAAAAATTATTATGCAAAAGTTGCATTATACATTATGCTACATTCATTATGACAAAGTAAATTAGGAACAAATGATTATGCGTTTTAATAGGCACCCTCGGATCATCGGATGTTTGAATGTTCGGATGTTCGATTGTTGGATATTCGGATCTTCGAACTATATTCGATTGTTGGATGTTCAGATATCGGATATTCGGATGTTCAGATATACATTAGGTGTAACATTAGAATTTTTTGATGTTCGGATGTTCGTATGATTGTTCCTGAATACTATAACTATGCAACTTTTTTCTGAAAAACAACAAATTAATAAGTTATGTAATATACAAAATATAAGTTTTGTAATAAATAGCCCTTTTCTAAACGGTATGTGGACAAAGTCGCGAGATAAAAAAAGTATTATATCCGCTGCCATAGCACCAGTTTTGCTTAGTTTTGTCTAAATCGTGACGTATGAAAAATGCCGACCAATATTTAAGTATTATTAAGTACTCCAAGTATTATTTCGTCTGAATGAACCCAAAACCAAACCGAAGTATAAAGAAACATTCAAGAAAATGGAATACACGATATTCCAGAAAATAATAAAAATAGGACAAACAAATGATACTAATAGAGCAAGATCCCAGGGCCGCCAGACGTCACGTATTTTCTGACGAACGAAATGTGGACGATTGAGTAGAGTTAGTACGTGCTAAGAACACATGCTTACCCGCTAGTGTCTGGGAGTAATGGGGCCTTATTTGTAAGGATATTGCCTATAACATACGTAAAAATCAGTTGTCAGAAAATAAGTGAAGTAAGCTGTGTTTTGACGTGACAACGTCTTATAAATTGGTTTGCCGGGTGACACTTCAAGAAACTGCGTTACGCTCCCGCTCACGTTATGCGCTCACAATGAGAGCGAGTGAGAGGGACGCGTGCCTTTCACTTTTTATGTCTGTCTCTCTCACTCTTAGGCGGGCTAACCATGCCCGAGTCGCCGATTCGCTTAGGCGCCTGCATACAAGTTTACACGTTGCCAGTTAATTGTAAAACGATTGTGTAGTGATAATGTGACAGACTACGAATGAATATTCACATTAAAATTATTTTACCACTCAAAGTCGTTGTCACGTAAAACTTTCGCCCGTATACCGACTTTACAGGCAACCAATTTTTTTTATGTACCTTTATTGCCCCATATCTCAAAATTGGCCGTCTAAGCAAGTTAGCGAGTAAGCATGTGTTCTTAGTACTAACTAACTCTACTCAATCGTCCACATTTCATTCATCAGAAAATAGGTGACGTCTGGGAGCTCTGGGATCTCGAACTATAAGCCTTATTATTGTATTTTCTTAACAATAGACTTTATAAAATCGGTAGAGCGTCATAAATTTCAGGAAACAAACGCCCACATCGTAAACAAATAACATTGACTGCCATGTTGTACCAAAATGAGCTTTAGGGGTATGGCAATTATGAACAGTTTACATTGCTTATTACGAATAAACCTTATTAGTGGTTTCGCAGAAAAGGGGAAAAATGAGAAATCTTTTTCACGAGTACCGAGTACCATGAACAACTGACGTAATCAACCCCAGGATCAAAAACGACACTATTTAACATAAATAACTGCACTACATACGAAAATTATATTACATTAAAAACTACTTACACTACACTACATACCTAACTTACTAGCCTTACTACACACACTTGCATAAGCAGCCCAATTAATGTTCCTACTGCTGCTCGAGGCCTTCTCTCGCAAAGAGACAGTCAAGGTCATAATCCACCACGCTGGTCCAGTGCGGGTTGGTGGATCACGCAGACCACACCTTTGCCAGTTATTCTGCCGCCAAGCAATTTTTGTAGTGGTAGGACTCTTAGCAGAGTCCGAGAATTATTATACCGCCAAGCAGTAGTGTGCAAACATTACTGTGTTCCGGTTTGAAGGGCAATGTTTCCAGAGAAATTACAGGGCTTAGAGATATAACAACTTAGATCTCTGGGTGACGAGCGCAGTGCAGTGCTAGGTAATGATTTGGACTCTTCATGTTCCAATAGCTGCGTGTCACTGTACTGTTATGTGGCAGGCATGTTGCTTACCATCAGGCACATGTCCTGCTCGTCTCGTCACTCATTATTAAAAAAAAAAAAAAACCAGAAGTGTGTTCTTGTTTGAAGGGCAGTGTTTCCAGAGAAATTACTGGGCTAGGAGATAAAACACCTTAGGGCTCCTACATAAAACTGCGATGCGATGCGATGCGACGCCGCATCGGCGCGATTTGCATCGCATCGCATCACATTGCAGTTTTGTGTGGGAGCCCTAATATCGAAAGACAGTGGTGCGTGTGGGGTATGTACCCGGGGGCTCCGGATCAGCAGTCGCCTTTCTCCCGACTAGACCAGCTGTAACCTATCTACATATCTATACTAAGCGACAACGGTAGAAGAAACCGATTCACACTAAATTTATAGACACTAAAATCCTATGCATCAGAAAATTTAGAAACAAGATTTTAATAACTGGTTACATAACAGAGAACAAGAAGTATTTTTTCATAACTGTTTACCAAATATTTATAGGTAATGAAAACGGAAAATAAGTGTTTATTGGTAACTGGTTACACAACACTGAAAAAAATTCTTTTTCCGTAGCTGGTTACGAATCAGTCGGTTACGAAAGTGGCTGAAGGGGAAAAAACCCACTTAGGGAACAAAAGTTTAGATGTTGATATTACGAAAAAAGCGTCAACCTTTTAGTTCGTCATTGGAACATCAACCGTGAAACAATGTCGTTTTCTGGACTCATGAGGAATTGAATAGAAAAAAATTACGGCTGGTCTAATTTGGAGAACGGCAACTACCGTTTTTTTTTTTTAAATAAATAGTGACGAGGCGAGCATGACTTGCGCCTGATGGTAAGCAACATGCCTGCCACATAACAGCATAGTGACACGCAGCTATTGGAACATGAAGAGTCCAAATCATTACCTAACACTGCACTGCGCTCGTCACCCACAGATCTAAGTTGTTATATCTCTAAGCCCTGTAATTTCTCTGGAACCATTGCCCTTCAAACCGGAACACAGTAATGTTTGCACATTACTGCTTGGCGGTAGAATAACTGGCAAAGGTGTGGTCCTTCCTCAGGCGGACTCTGCCAAGAGCCCTACCAGAACTACCGTTCCGGCGCTGGTTCGAACCCCATGCACGACATTGTCTTTTCGAACTCATGCACGTAATGCCGCTAACTTAAAAACGGTGAAGAAAACATTGTGAGGAAACAGATATGTTCTTAGAATCTTTCGAGGCCATGTGCCATACACCAATCCGCACTAGGCCAGCGTGTTGGATTATGACCTTGATTCTCTCCTTGTGAAAGAAACCCTCGAGACCCAGCAGTAGTAAACTGCTTTTCCAATAGAAAAAAGGACGTTAATAGAACATGAAAATCAGCTTTGAAGATTGAAACCTTCTTTTTATGAAATCAGTTAATTATAAACAACATCACAACCACTTCATTTATTTCAGAGCTACATTTATACGGTAACGGTTGCATATTCATCTTTTTACGTAAAATAAAAAGTACAAAGTTTCGCAACCACAAATAGGCATTCAAAAGCGAAAAGTATAAATAAATATAATTGCTTTCACTTTCTATCCTTTATAAGTATTCACTCGCTTCTTAGAATACTGGGGTGGATATTTTTATCAGGTATTACATGCGAACCTACATTGTAGCAACTTCCAAACTTCCATGGAAGTTGAAGGTGGGATGAAGTTCGGAAAAAAGCTTAGGCGTTTAAAGGTAACAAGAATAATTTAAAAAATTATATAAACCGACTTAAAAACAACACGTAAGAAAAACACTGTTGGTTGAATTAAAATGCTTGAAATTATTCCAAATGGCAGTTAACTACACAACATATTTACATATTTGTAATGCTCTTTAAACTCTCTGTATTTTGATACCCTCCCTACTCGATATGCTAGATAACATTTTTTTTCAACTACTCACAATTTTGCCTCAAAAATCGGCTATATTGATTTTTTTATTTAATACCTATCTAAGGACACTTGGGTAATTGAGACAAATGTAACGATATCTGAATCGTCAAAATCCGTGCAGCCGTTTGGAAGATACGTGGGAATAAAGAAATTTACAAACATACAAGATACGCGCGAAAAACATAACCCTTCTTTCAGTCGGGTAAAAAGGTATGATGGCCTCGTGGCTTAGATGGTAGGGAATCTGCTCTCTGAGCCGTTGGCATAGAATAGATAATATCCGTTGGTCGTGGCTTTGTTTCCCTGCTAGGACATACATTTGTGTGATGAAAACTGATCTTTATTCTGTGTTCCTAAGTGTGTATTTCAAATTGTCAGTTATTTTGCTTCGTAGTGCAAGTTTTGATTAGTTTCGGGCTAGCCGATCAATTTTATTTATTAACAAACCAATCATGGAAAAGTTACTTATTTACCTTTCACAATTGATATTTTTGAAGTGAAAACTTCTCTAGCCGCATTAACACCTTTTAGGGCGGATAATCTTATGGAGGTTATTCTAATGGTACATAAATAGATGGTAGATACTCCTTATTATCCACTATGGTACCCATTGTCACTGACATTAATAAATCTATACTAATATTATAAAGAAGTAAAGTTTGTGTGTTTGTTAAATTGTAAGGGGTAATCTCGGGATCAGTCTACTGAACCGATTTAAAAAATTCTTTCACCAATAGAAAGCCACATTATTTGCTGAGTGTCATAGGCTCCGAGCAAAGCCGGAACGGGCCGCTAGTTTATAATAAATTGTTTAAACTATATAAAATGTATTTATACTTAAAATATTGTATATAGATATTTTTTCTCTTTTTATATTATGTCAGTATAATGGGTACCATTGCGGACATTGTGACAATGGGTGGTGAAGGTGGTGGCAAGCCGGCATAGGGGCGTAGTAGCGTAGCGGCGTGATAGCGTAGTGACGTGGTAGTGTAGCGTCGGAGTGGCGTGGATCGCAGTTTCGTAATGGCGTAAGGGCATAGCCGGGAACTGATCAAGAGTTCTAACCGCCTTAGGCTAATTGTGAGGACCTGCCACCGCCAGTTTTATTAAAATCAGGAACACCCGAGGTCTTTCAGTTCACAACGCATTTAGTTTTAGTGCGTGCAAAGACACGATTTCAGCGCGCCCCGCCAATCCCCGCGCCTTCGCCTAATTAAATTAAGAGTTAATCAGGTCCTGGGCATAGCGAGGGAAGGTGGAGCAGTGGAGCGGGCACTTTTGACGCTTTTTGTTTCGGTGAAATAATAAGAGTTCGTGTCACTGACATGCGTAATAACTAATAAATAATAGTTTATCTGTAACCAAGGACGTTTAAAAAAAGTCGGACAGAACCCATCCTGCGACAAGACTGAGGCACTCAAATGACACAAAATGGCGGCAGATATTTATGTGTGGAATGAATTCTGGGTTACCATTTTAACTTTTGGTAGTGGTAGGACTCTTGGCAGAGTCCGCCTGGGGAAGGACCACACCTTTGCCAGTTTTTCTACCGCCAAGCAGTAATGTGCAAACATTACTGTGTTCCGGTTTGAAGGGCAATGTTTCCAGAGAAATTACAGGGCTTAGAGATATAACAACTTAGATATGTGGGTGACGAGGTAATGATTTGGACTCATGTTCCAATAGCTGCATGTCACTGTGCTGTTATGTGGCAGGCATGTTATTTACCATCAGGCACATGTCCTGCTCGTCTCGTCAGTCTTTATTTAAAAAAAAATGTACAACACAAAACGTAATAAACACGTAATCAATAAAATTATTTTATTGAAGTGAAAACTTCTTTAGACGCGTCTAGACAAATTTTTCGTGGGGTGTAAATTGAATTCTACCGTCACGCTCGGGTATGATAAGAAATCTTCGGGTGAACTCGGGACCTTAGCGATTGGGCATCAGAAATGCGTCAGCCAATGGGAAATGCTGAAAGAACGTGGCCTCGCCATCATGGCATGGCCATCTAGAAATGCGTGAGCCAATGGGAAATGCTGATGCATTTCTAGATGGTGATGCCATGATGGGGAAGCCACGCCCTCCGGTTACACCCGTGTAGTTTCCAAAGTAAGCTATCAAATTCTGAGTTATAAGTTTTCACTTCTATCGGCAGTTCCTATGACTGCCAATTTTTTTTCTTAACTTAACTTTAGAGCATATATATATATATGTATATGACACATATATATGACATATATACATATGTCATGTAAACATATATGTCATTTTTTAAATGGGGCAGAGCCTTTATTAACAAAACTAAAATACAATGAGAACTACACTACGCTACATACCTAACAACTACTTACACTAAGCACACCTGAATTATCCATAGACCAATGAAGGTCTACAGATAATCAAGATGTTCAAGCCCACTACCAATCGGAAGCGTACCCAGCATGCTGGCGGCATTACCACGCTGAATGGCAATGCTTATGCGTTGGGCCAAATAAACGCCAGCATTTTGGTCACGCGTCGCATCGACCAAGCGTTCGGAAAGGCTTTTGAAGATGAGGTGAGCTCATATGTCATTAACTTCGAATATTAGTGCACTTTGAACGACACACTGACTTTGATATTTGGGTTCCAATTGTTTTCACAATTTCAATTTTTAACTATTTCGATCCAGTCGATTCTTCGTTGTCGTTATCATTCGCTTCATTTTTTTTTTCTAGCAAACAGAATATTAAAATACCTAGTGGTAACGGCAACTAATAAAAAATAATCTGTGTTCTTAAGAACGTGCGGCAGAAGCGAAAACTAAAAGAAGAAACAACTAGTAGTGTTGTTTCTTATTTTAGTTTTTAACCATTGAATAATTTGAATAAGTAGTTAAAAATAAAAAATACTTAACTTCGTAAGTTTAAGCAGCAGCTGACTATATTTCTCGATCGGACAAAGTCTGCGGCCCCAAGTTCACCCGAACAAATCTTTCATTTCCAAACGTGACGATGAGTTTCATTCGCATCTGACGAAGAATTCTGTGTGGTGCGCTAAAAGAGGTTTTCACTTCAATAATATAATTTTAGAGCAACTATCTCAACACAAAGATGTGCCCTCCAAAATTTCAGGGTGCACGGAATCATGTTATGGAAGAGTGAGCTCACTCTTTCCCTGCTAATCGGTTCCAGGAAGCGGTGGACGCCGGACGTGTTTACCTATGACTAAATTCGTTGTCAACAACTAAAATAAGAAGACCCACAGCGTATCTCGGCGCTAGCGATTCTAGGGGTCAAGTAGATTGGTTGTTTGTAAACCACTTACAATACACACAGAGACGCAGTTTACTAAACATTTCAAGGTGCTCAGGGAACATCTGTTGGTTTATATCGATGTTATATAGATTATTAAGTTACGGCTGGTCTAATCGGGAGAACGGCGACTGCCGATCTGAAGCCCCCGGGTTCAAATCCCAGCCGCACCACTGTATTTTCGAAGTCGTATGCATAATGCCGCTGTCAGGTGTGCGTGTCATTGTCAGGCTGTATGTGACATTGCTCTGGCCGACTCTATAGACACAACGTGTTTGTTAGCCAGACTACATACATCCGACTTTTTTTAAACGTCCTTATCTGTAACTATACAGGTAACATATACCTATACAGGTTTATATATACAGTTAAACATTTTGCAACATGAATGCTGTTTAATACTATTTTTTTAAGTTATAAGTTTCATTTCTATTGGCAGTCAGATCATTTTAAAGGAAAAATTATATAATTTAAACATCTGCGCATTGTCTAAATCTTACCAAAGACACAGGCGTCGTGTTTCTACATCATTTAATATGTACATATTATAATATGGATATTGCTTCGGTGTTATATTTTTGAAATCTTGTCAGTTGTAGTAGACAGTCAAAATGTAATTAATTTAATTTTTAGTTTTCGATTTTGTTGTTTAATTGTAGTAGTATTAACCACTCGTTTTGTACTTCCCTCCTCCTTATTCTCAAATCTCTCTTTCCATCCTATGGTTGCCTGGAAGAGATCGCTTTTAGTGATAAGGTCGCCAATTGCTACTTTATTTGGTTCTATTATAAGTAACTTTTGTTTTATTTTTAAATTAAGTGCAATAAAGAGTTAATCTATCTATCTATTTATCTAATTAAGTTCAGACTAATAAAGCACCAAACCATAGTCGAACTGTAGAATATATCAAATTGTTTAGGAGACCTTCGATGATCAATTTATGTTGTAGGTGGTAATCATGTCAATACTATCTTTAAACCTTTATCAGTCTATGCATAGTTTAGATGCGCTAATTTTAAGTAGTCAGTTAAGTATGGAGTATAGTGTAGTTGTCAAATTGAGATAATTTTTTTAAAGTATTAATTAGTGATAGTGTGCTCAGTAAGTACGAGTAAGTCCTTTAAGTATACTTGTCCTTTTTTCTATCGGAATGCTCGTAGCTCGAAAAAGCGACACCGTTTCATGGTTGATGTTCCAAAGAAACGAACGAAGAGATTTGACCCTACTTTTGTGATAAGAACGTCTTGGTTGTGGAATACGTTGCCTGAGTGGGTTTTCCCCGATGGTTACAATCTTTGTGTCTTCAAATCGAGAGTGAATCGGTTTTTTTTCTAGGTAAACACGCTCCATCGTATACCGCATCGTCGCTTAACATCAGGCGAGATAGCGGTCAAGTGTGAACCTATAAAAGTAAAAAAAAAGTAGATATAAGCAGCATACTGAATTTTCCCACTGTTAGCAATCCAGACCTTCTCGGTTGGGTCAAACCCATAATCCACAACGCTGGTCAAGAGTTGGTGGATGACACATGATTTAAAGGTTCTAGAAATATGTCAGTTACCTCATGATGTTTTCCTTCACCTGTTTTAAGTTAGCAGCATTACGCATATGACTACGAAGAGAAAGTGGTATGTGTGGGATTCGAACCAGGGGCTTCGGATCGGGAGTTGCCTTTTTGCCGACTAGACCAGCCGTAACTTGAACAACCGAGCTACTGCTAAATACAAGTTTATCATACAGTGCTAGGTAATGATTTGGGTTCTTCATGTTCTAATAGCTGCGTGTCACTGTGTTGTTATGTGGCAGGCATGTTGCTTACCATCAGGCACATGTCCTGCACGTCACGTCACTCTTTATAAAAAAAAAATAGGCTTCTCCAATATTTCTCCAAATTGCCACTCAGCCCGATCCTCGTATTTACGTAGGTATATAAATACAAGTATTAATATAAGCCTACATTCCATTTAAAAATTAAAAAGCCCTAGTCTTCCAATAACAACAATTTTATTATAAGTTTAAAAATAGTATTTGCGAAGGACGCTCGCTGCACTGCAAAGCGACTAACGATGTCGTTGAAGGTTGTACGTAGGTGGTAATTCTTCAGCCATTTCAGCCTTCAGCCTTCAGCCTTCAGCTTTATTAATAGTACAGTTATCCGTGGAGGTAGTTAGTTAAATGATGAATACTCCGAGAGCTGATAGCACATGTTGGGTGGGTATTTGACTGAAGGAAGCTGAAAACTTGTCACATAGCTCTGCTATTAAATTATGTTTTAGCTCAAGAAATATGTTTTAGGTTTAAACGATGCATACGTTTAAATCAGCTTTTTCAATAAAATTGATAAGCTTTTTATTCTTAGAAATCTCTTCTTTCTGATCATGTAAAAAAAATTACGCATTACCATCTTCTAAAACTTTTGATCTAGATACATATATTGAATCTCATAAACAGCTTGGCATCCCAATGAAACTTATGGTCAAGTATCAAACTTGTTAGTTTATATTGGAAGCTCAGTATTATATTTAAAAAAAAACTTCCATCTAATTGCGTTCTATACCAAAATAAAAAAATCGAACTCATGTGGTCTTTTTTTCAAAGCATTTTCTGAGAACATTTACCATAGTAACTTTTTTTACATGATCAGAAAGAATAGATTTCTAAGAACAATAAAGTAGCCAAGTGCGAGTTGGACTCGCCCATGAAGGGTTCCGTTCCAGCAAGTAACATAATATACATAGTACACATAGTTCTTGTAGTTCGTTGTAATTTTGATCGAAGTTTTAATAATAGTGTATTTATGACGTACTAAAAAAAACTACTCATCAGATCGAGTTCAAACTAATTTTCGTTGGTAGTTTTCATGGTAATGTACATCATATATTTTTTTTAGTTTTTTCATTCTCTTAGAAGTTAGAGGGGGGGGGGGACACACATTTTACCACTTTGGAAGCGTCTCACGCGCAAGTTATTCAGTGTAGACAAAAATTATATTAGAAACATCATTTTTGAAGACCTATCGATAGAAACCCCACACGTGTAGGTTTGATGAAAAAAAATTTTTGAGCTTTAGTTCTTAGTATGGGGGGCACCCCTAACTTTTTTTTTTTTTTTTAACTTTTATAAAAATCTTAATGCGGTTCACAGAATACATCTACTTACCAAGTTTCAACAGTGTAGTTCTCATAGTTTCGGCAAAAAGTGGCTGTGACATACGGACGGACAGACAGACAGACAGACAGACAGACAGACATGACGAATCTATAAGGGTTCCGTTTTCACGTTTTACGGAACCCTAAAAAGCCTATCAATTTTATTGAAAAAGCTAATATTTTGACAGGAGATTTTTCGAATGAAAATTAGGGTACTTTTTCAATATTAAGTCAATTTAAGGTAAAAAAAAAACTTATTTTAAATGAAAAAAATACAGTGTATTTAAGATATAAAAAGTCAAGTTTTAACCAAATGTTTTGAGTAACTGTTGTTTTTTTTTACACAAGAAAAAAATTAAAAACTAAAAACGCACTTATTTGAATACTTCTCATAAATTATGAGGTTATGTGAAAAAACTGTCTAGACAAAAGTTGTAGATCTTTTTAAGCCCTACAACTTTGTCATACAATTTATTTCCATAGGATTTGTAGTTTTGCCAGAAATTGGGAAAAACCGTTTTTACGCTTAAAACGGACCCCCCTTCCACTTCCCGACCTCAGATCGCCCGTAAATTTATTATTTTTATAATTTTTTATTTTTATTTATTTATTTTATTTTTGTTTTTTGCCATTTTCAAACGCTTCTGCAGTGGTCTATAAATAAAGTATGAAAGCAAGAACGAAATTTTAGTTGTTAAAATATAAAAATAAAATATTTATTTATAATTATAATATTTAATTTAATATTTAAAGTAGGGTTTGGTGTACAGAGAGTAATGTTAATTTTGTGACGCAAAAATGATTTAAAAGCCACGCATCGTTAATCGTCCGTAGCCTGGTTGGCAACCACGGTAGGTATTCACCATTGGAAACCGTGTAAACTTAGCTCCGGTACAAGTCCGAAGAAAACTATCAAACATTCCATCAATTATTTGGATTTAGTGAACCTGTCGGTTGACATAGCCTTGCGGGTTCAAGAGCCGGGTTAGAGGTGGGTATTTAAGAAGCTAAGCCAAGTTCCACAGCGACACTTGTCTCGCGCTGCCTTCGAATCACGTCTACTTGTGAACTGGACATCGGCAACCGCACAGCATGTCCGCTCTCTTGGTACGTACATTCTCAATCTTATTTACACTAAAACAAAACGTATTATCGAATGGAACGTGAACTAATTTGTCTAATAAAGTCAACATTTGTGGAAATCTTTTTTAAATTAAAGCGAGTTAGTGAATTGCTGTGCGACCTTTTTTTGTATATTTTTTTTCTTGTAAATTCAGTGATTATGAGATCTACGCGTCATTTAGTTAGCGTAGCAGGATACCGTAGATATTTGTAGCTACGAGGAATTGCACAAGAGCAGCCTTGCTACAAAATAATTGTTTTGTTTTTACTCTCAGTTCAGGAGTAGAGAGTAATAGTGGTATAATTGTGAGTGTTTGTGTTTGAAAAGCTTTTAAAATAATGAATAATTCGTTACTACTATTAGTCACAGTCCTTACTTATTATCTTGGGTTAACATAGTTTTCAAAAATCACAACTTTTTTTTAATAATACTTTCAAATATTTATTTTTAAGTAACAGCGTCCTGCTCTCTCACCAGTTAGACATCGGATTGCTATTTTTGGGATATTAGGTAGCCTGAGTGTGAATCTTAAAATTGATGCGACATTAAAATACGTTTTTTTTATTGTCTATCAAAATACATAACTATCTAAGTCTATTTAAAATGTTTCCTTTGCGGTTTATGATGTGGACACAATGTTTCAAAATATTTTATTCCAGTTCCAAATAGTAAAATGAGAGCACAAAGAGTAATAATTTAATGACATCTAAAATCAGGTACGCTAGTAGTTAGGAAGGAATGTCCAAAACTAAAAAAATGTTTGTTCTTTACCGAATCTGTTTCTTTAATAGCTTTGAACCATTCAGCTCTCATGATATTTAACTTACACGTTAAGTCTCGAAATATGGTAACCTATGAGTTAGTCATACTAAACTTAAACATTTTGTTTACGTACATTAAAACACTTTACAAATTAGAAAAAATATTGAAACAAAGATTCGATTTGACCAAAGAACAAAGCTTTGATATAAAACATCAGCATATAACAATAACATTCTATCTATATGTTTATTTAGATCAACATCGCTTAGCCTCAAACTTAATGTACATCAATAATAGTTACACATCTTGAGTAAAACTAATCTTAAAGTTTGATCTGGGGTATCATATTGATCTTCGATATGCTCACAATTATCGATTCACTGCTCAGATAATATATATTATGCTCTACATTCACAGGACTTACAATTGTGGTAGGGAATGTCTATTGTTGTCACAAAGTCTCTGTTATTGTATTGTATTCTTTGACGTGGGCTTAGACCCGTCAAAGAATATTATATTTCAAAGATGTTGATATAATAAGGTAGGTAATGGTTGTAGATCCATCTATTCCTGTTAGATGTTTAATTGTTTATTATTTACGTTCTATTTTCCTCTTTGGCTATTTTCTAGCTGTTTTTTAAAATCTTTTATTATGTTTGTAGCATATGTATATATTTTTTTTATGTATGATGTATCTATTTGTAATCTTTACACAGGATGGGTCGGGTAGTAATTAAATAATAATTTAGATCGTGACCAAGTATTGTGTAATGCTAACGATACATCACTAAATTTCCTAAATTGCACACTTTTTGGAAAATTTTAAATGGCGAAAACCATATCCACCCAAACATTGCCTAGAAGAAATCGCTTCCAGCAATAAGGCTGTCTATTTTAGCTAACTTTTTCTTTTCTTTTCTGTGTATCAGTTTAAAAAACTTGTTACCTATTGTCAAGAGTATTATAGATATAATTGAGCACTTCTTGCATCTTACAAAGTAAGGACAGGCATTATCAGCTTTCAGAAGTATTTCCCGACTGAACTTCACCTTGCTCTATTTTGCATCGGAGTGCACTCACTCACTTTCTTGGAAGTGAAATGCCAAGAGCAATCAAAGGAGAATAAATAAAGTGCGAGTCCTATTCTCAGGGTCGGGTACGGTACCACCGCAGTAAAACTCTTTGAACTATTTATTATTGATTATAAGACCGTCACGACTGCGTTTGCGTATAATACAGATCAAATCCAGTAATAATCAGGAGTAATAATAATAATCAGGAGGAGAAAAAATATTTTAAGCAAGCTCTTACTTCAAACATTTTAACCAACAGTCAAAGTTGGCGCTCTTTTTAGGGTTCCGTAAAACGTAAAAACGGAACCCTTATAGATTCGTCATGTCTGTCTGTCTGTCTGTCCGTCCGTATGTCACAGCCACTTTTTGCCGAAACTATGAGAACTACACTGTTGAAACTTAATAAGTAGATGTATTCTGTAAACCGCAATAAGATTTTTACAAAAGTTTTTTTAAAAAAACAAAAATTAGGGGTGCCCCCCATACTGAGATCTGAAACTCAAAAATTTTTTTTTCATCAAACCTACACGTGTGGGGTGTCTATCGATAGGTCTTCAAAAATGATGTTGAGGTTTCTAATACAATTTTTGTCTACACTGAATAATTTGCGCGAGAGACGCTTCCAAAGTGGTAAAATGTGTGTCCCCCCCCCCCCCTCTAACTTCTAAAGTAAGAGAATGAAAAAACTAAAAAAAATATATGATGTACATTACCATAAAAACTACCAACGAAAATTAGTTTGAACTCGATCTGATGAGTAGTTTTTTTTTAGTACGTCATAAATACACTATTATTAAAACTTCGATCAAAGTTACAACGAACTACAAGAACTATGTGTACTGTGTATATTATGTTACTTGCTGCACCGGAACCCTTCATGGGCGAGTCCAACTCGCACTTGGCTACTTTTTTTGAATGTTTTTGAATGTTAATTGAGATATTTTTTTGGTCGTTTCGTTTTTTTTTTTTTGATATTGATACCAGGTGCTCGATATTTTCGATATTTTTTGTTGTACACAAAGATTATTGTGAAACTGACACCAAATTTCATACTAAGTCAATTTAAAACTATGTAAATAAAAAGAATGTAGAACTTTAATGTAATAGGTAAAGCTTTAGCTAATTTCTTTACAGATGACATTGTACAAATTGTACAAAAACATAATCTAATTTTAGACCCAATTCTAACACAGTTAAAAGTTAAATCGGCGGCGAGTTGATTTTGTAAGTTTTTTTTTTAATATACCACCGTCGGCCTCGCTTCTAATAACTCTGAATGTACGAAGAAGTTTTTTTTTAAATTTCTTGCTTAATTTGCCGTAAAATAAACAAACGTTACACAGACAATTTAACTTTTTCACATTTAAAAATACCGTTCAAAACAAATAATAAAGTTCGTTATAGGGTTCCGTTTTTGGTATGGAACCCTAAATAACGGGAATAGTTTGCAGTTTGAACGGCATAAATCCTTCGAGCGCGTCAATACAGCTGATTAGATAGCTCAGCCTTCAGGATAGTTGGTCTGAGTAGCTAGAGATCAAAACTTCGAATAGTTAGCCGACTAGTTATCATAGGTCAATAAGCAAATAGTGTTAAATCTTTGCGAATATTGAGGTAAAGAAATAAATAAATAAATATTGGTGGACAATTCACACACAACACCATCTGACCCCAAACTAAGCAAAGCTAGTGTGATGGCGGCCAGATAGCTGATATAATACTTATATAGTTATAAATACATACTTATTATACATAGAAACACCCAGACACAGTGCAAACATTTGAATTCATCACACAAATATTTGCAAATAATGTTTATTTTACAAGGGTTTCAGCTTATCTTTGTATATGTACCTACTTTTAAGAATTCACGAGTGAAGTGTGGAGCTCGGGATTTAGTCACCGCAGTAACAAGCGTAAGCAGTCCACTATGTGTTCCCACGGTTGGGACCCGGAGCCTTTTTTTTTTTTTTTTTTTAAGCTGTCTAGCCCCGGGAGGCCAGATTTGGGCAAAACCGGTTTTGAGAATTAAAAACCTTATTTTTTCATTATATACATACTTGAATATTAGTTTATTTTGATGCCTAAGAGATAGGCGATAATATTAATTAATTCATTGTCGTTTACAGACACACAAAGTTTGGTTTCATTTTTTAGTAATGATTTTTTGTGTGACGTCACGACGCCGGCCGCGTCGCGAGTCGGGCTTAATGGGTTAATAAAGAGTGACGAGACGAGCAAGGCATGTGCCTGATGGTAAGCAACATGCTTGCCACATAACACCACAGTTATTGCACACGCGCACGCAGCTATTGGAACATGAAGAGTCCAAATCATTACCTAGCACTGCACTGCGCTCGTCACCCAGAGATCTATGTTGTTATATCTCTAAACCCTGTAATTTCTCTGGAAACATTGCCCTTCAAACCGGAACACAGTAACTTTCCCCCTTTCCTTCGAAAGACGAGGCTACAATCTATCAAACTGGTAGGTTTGTAGTGGTAGGACTCATGGCAGAGTCCGCCTAGGGAAGTACCGCACCTTTGCCAGTTATTCTGTTGCCACGCAGTTATATGCAAACGTTACTGTGTTCCGGTTTGATGGGCAATGTTTCAGAGAAATTATAGGGCTTAGAGATATAACAACTTAGATCTCTGGGTGACGAGCGAAGAGCAGTGCTAGGTAATGATTTGGACTCTTCATGTTCCAATAGCTACGTGTCACTGTGGTGTTATGTGGCAGGCATGTGGCTTACCATCAGGCACATGTCCAGCTCAGGCACATCACTCTTTATTAAAAAAAAAAACTGCACAAGTGCAGGTTGGCAGATGATGCGTGAGCAAAAGTGCCTTTCTTAGAATACGCAGTTTTCCTCGACATATTTTCCTTCAAAATTAAAGCCAGTGGGGAAGACAAACTTGTACACCACTTGAAAAAATACTTCGAAATGTAGGCGGGATTCTAACCTACGGCCACACTATTGTGAAATCAGCATTCACACCACTAAGCCACTACGGTTTCGGCTTTTACAAGCCAACAATACTATTAGGATGGACTATGGACTAGTAAGCACTACGGACTAGTATACAGATATAAATTTAAAGATGATTGATGTCAACATACAGATAACACTTTTTTTTATTTGAAAGAAATGTCAAAGGTCGTAGTTATACACGGGAAGAACTTGTTTTTAACCATAAAATTAAAAGGCCTCTGACATAA
This sequence comes from Ectropis crepuscularia, assembly GCA_963693475.1. Lineage (NCBI taxonomy): Eukaryota > Metazoa > Arthropoda > Insecta > Lepidoptera > Geometridae > Ectropis > Ectropis crepuscularia. The sequence goes on from OY856338.1 coordinate 36,318,163, forward strand.
TTTATTGCTCCAAAAAAATGTATAATTTTATGAGTTTTCCAATTTAACTCGTTATTATTGTAGTTAAGTTGCGATGGTGAGGAATGGCCGACTCCAGCTATTAACATTCACATTTTAAAATTATGGGTATGTAGGGCTTAATAGTCCACACGGCGTAGTACCGAAAGAGTGACCATCGCTTAATATATTTTTTTCAATAAAGAATGTGACCAGTTATTCTATCGCAAAGTAGTACTGTTATCCGTTTTGAAGGACAGTGTTGCCAGGGAAGTTTCAAGGCCAAGAGATAAATGATTGTATATCTCAGGGTGGCAATAACAGTGCAGTAGTACTGGGTAGTGATTTGGACTATTCATACTGAAATAGCTGCATAGCACAATGCTGTTATGGGGTGTTGCTTAGGTTGTATTGCCATTACTCTATTTTAAAAAATGTTTGAGATTTATTTCCAGCAACAAAACCGCTAGCTAAAAAGCAATAAAAGTTGATTTATTGCAAAGGCTCTCAAAGTTTTTTATCAATCCCACCTAATGTAGAGGTAGAAAGCCGTAGGCTTAAGCGTAGGTTTTTATACTGTCCTGGTACCTACAGAAGTGTAAAGAAAGAAACTCAGTATATACTATGGCGTATATTATATAGGTACTCAGTAGATATATATGGCGCGGGTGCGATCTCATTGGTGTGGAGCGCACAGGTGGTCAATAAAAACTTGATAGGTAATAATTCTGCGTCAGACCCCCAACTGAGATACTTTTACGCTTTAGGGGGCGTACCTGTAGTTTGAACACCCTTGATGTAGAGGATGGAAAATTTTGTTAAATGCCTACATAATTCAATAACTTTACAGTCCTATTTACGGTTTAAGGATTAAGAACAGGATCTATATAATCATCAGTTGACGACAATAAAATAATGAATTACATTAATTAGAAAAAAATGGTCTAAAGCTAAACCGGTCGCATACTTTGTAATATTATTATTGAGAGGTCACATTTTCTAGTCTGATGGCCTTCAACTCACGTCGCAGAGATGACATAATTGGCAAATAAAATTTCCAAACATGACCTGTTCATTATAAGCGGATAATTTAGTTATTATATCGATTTATATGATAAGTAGACATGTTTTATTGTACCGGTGAGAAGTTATTCTAACATCCTTGTTTTATTATCATAAATATATGGCATAATATTGAATAACAACGTTAAGTGTGAGAGTTATTGAATAGACGTAAATCTCTAGGTTAAATTTAAGTTGTGTAAATCCGGGACGACACAGTACGGGGAATACCTAGAAATAAAAACTAAGATAATGTCAAAGCTTCATATGTATGCACGGCACAGCTACTTCTACAATACCTACTTTAAAATTATAATAAGCTACGATACTAGAACTGGCATTGGGATCTACCAAACGTTTGTATTTATTTGTCTATCTATGCTTCATATTTTAAAGAAGTAAGCTTTGTGAGTTTGTGACGTTGTAGGGCGCAATCTCTAGATTTACTGAACCAATTTTGACCATGAATAAACCTTTCTTATATATGTGAGTATAGGACAAGTACTGAACTCGGGTTTGCAAAATTGATCGGAGAAACAACGGTCGAATGAAAACATTTCTTACGAACACGATAGATTTATGATTGAAATCCATAAAAAAGTTTTACCTTGACAATGCCTAAAAAAGTGAAGGACAGCATAATAATAATCAAGTTTAACACCCAACGAAGCGGGCACGGGCCAGCTAATTAGTTTAACTATGTATCCGCTATCCAACCTTCGATCGTAAGGGATATTGGGAGGTCTGCAATCGCTGCAACTGCTGTTGAGTTTAGTTAGGGCTCTCCATGTAACCTGAAAAATGTCACTTTAAGTGACATTTTTCAGGTTAGATTAACTAAGTTAGATTAACTAAGTTTCCTAAAATACTGATTATTAAACAAAATAGTAGTAGTCTGCAGCTTTCCTACACATACTGTAACACAAGATATTTTCTATGAGTAACAAATATAGATTTTGTAGTTTTGCCATAATGTCCTAACAATTTTTAGTCACAATGTAATGAATATTCTTTTCATGATAAAAAATAATAATATGCCGCCACTAGAAAGATATATAAAAAAAATATTGTGACACAAACAGATGGAGATATTACACATAAGAACCAGCGCCACAAGTCGGCCCTATTGCTGAGAGCTATCTCTTCAAGGCAACCAGCATAAAGGGAAATCGTCTACCTTCGAGTATAGGCGAGGAAAACGAGGTTTATTTAATAATGTTACCAAATATGTACGATACTATAAAATAATAAAAATTCGTAATTGAAACTATAAAATCTTTTAAGTAAATACTATCTTATTAGAAGTAATTGTTTATTATTATAAACAATTACCTACAAATTAATGGACAATAAGAGCAACATCAAACAACATGATGCAATCTGCAGATATCACTAGCGACACCATCTTCGATTTACTTGTACTTGAACAGTCTGTCGCGATAAAAATAATATCTATTGATAATTCTTTAAAAAGGCTTCAGGGCTGCGAGAGTCTCTGATAAAATATTCTGCAAGGGGATAGCTCTAAAGGAAAATACATCTTCATAGAAGGAAGTCTTGTGCGATGATGTGGAAAGTTTGAGTGCCATTATCACACTCGAAGAACGGAGCGTGAAGTTTCGTGCAATAATGGCATGTTATTAAATTTATTGTAGAACGGACAGGTAGGATTTAACAATATATTCCGAGAGCTGGCACTAATTTTTGGGAGGTATTTGAGACAAGCTTTTTTTAAGTACTTATAGTGACGAGAGGACATGAGCCTGATGGGAAGCAACATGCCTGCCACATAACAGCACAGTAACACGCAGCTACTGAAACATGAAAAGTTCAAATCGTTACCTGCAGCACTGCACTGCGCTCGTCAACCAGATGTATAAGATATTTTATCTCTATGCCCTGTAATTTCACTGGAAACATTTCCCTTCAAACCAGAACACAGTAATGTTTGCATATTGCGTAGTAGAATAATTGGTAAAGGTGTGGTACTTCCTCAGGCGGACTCTGCAAAGAGTCCTACCACTACCTCTTCCATTATACCTCCCACCAGCCAGGTCTGTCTGCGGCTCCGTGTAAGAGTATCATAAGAGAGGTATGTGACAAATTCTCACCTTGCCTCAAACAAGTGCCTACCGAAAAATTGGGGCCAGCTGCCAGCTCTCAGAATAATACGTTTCAGAGACATGATAGAATGTGTGCATTTCGCGAAATTGAGATTTATCTTTTTTTTTAACTTTTATAGGATTACACTTGACCGCCATCTCGCTTTATGTTAAGCGACGAAGCGGTTTACGATGGAGCGTGTTTACCTAGAAGAAACCGACTTACGATCTATGTAGGTACTCAAATTCGAGCAAGCCAAATATGAACGTTATCCAAAAAATATTTAATACGCTCTTAGAAAGGCACTTTATTTGTACTCATTTTATCACAAAAATGTTTTGATAAAAAAATATTTACTTTACCGTCCGAAGTTGAGATGAGACGCTAGTAGATAGGTATATTTTACCATCGACGGATGACATCGCCAGGCATAGTTAGTTAAATATTTAATCTTGGTGTTATTTAGGGTTTTATGGGTTAGATAGATTATTAGATATTTTTATGACGTTCAATTCGAATTTTTAATTAATTATCTTAGTATTTCCTAAACGTGCACGGTTACTTGGTTTCAGTGTAAACTAATGTAAGTAATAATGCCGCTAATAAAATACAGTCCAGTTAGTTTTAAGATTATAATAACTCTGGGTGTGGTTTTTAGTGAGAAGTTGCGACATTGAGTTGTAATTTGGAATTAAATTCTGTGTATTTGTATGACTAATAATTAAAAATTCACGCTGATCCTAATGAACCCAAAAGAGCATAGTAAATGACCCTGACATTATTGTAATAACACCGAGTATTCCGGTTGATATTCTCGAGCCAAAATTCCAAGATTCACAAAAAAAATACATATTTGACCGCATCCTTTTGGATGTGGTCAAACCGTAATTTGAGAAAAAAAACTAATCTCAGACAACTGTTTGTGTGGATTTCTATAGGCTTCCGTGTTCAGAACTTATTCTTTGCGGTTTTAATATTTGATTTGTCATGACGCGATAGACGGATGCCACAATAGTTATTTGTTATACAAGAGTGCAAAGTGGCTTTTTAACCGCGTGCTCAATTTTGATGACCGAGCAAGCGAAGGATTCTAAAGTTGAATCACGAGCGTAGCGAGGGATTCAAAAATTAGAATCCTGAGCGTAGCAAGGGAATCAAAAGGGCACAAGGTGAAAAATCTTTGCACTCGAGTGTAACACGTAATTTTTCATCCCCCCCTAGCGAGGAAATTACTAAACGCTTTGCTCATTTTCAGTTTCAGTCGATTCTGTTGGGGTTAAATAAACTTCTTGGTCGCTAGAATCACTTATTATTATATGGTATTTCGGTTTTTCACTTGTACCTATTCAATTTTATAAGTTTTAAACTTAAGTTTATTTAGCCATGGTTTTAACAATAACAATATGACGTGAAAATATGGAGAGTTGACCGATTGAGGTAAGGAGTTTCATGTGAACATGAAAAAGTGTCCGCCCAAATGCATTAAATTATAGTAGCGCTAAATTTGCATCAGGGTACATTTTAAAGGAAATTAATAAACGTACTATTCAGAATTCATGAAAGAAAAATATTGGCAGTCATAGGCACTGCCGATAGAAGTGGTAACTTATAACTCAGAATTTGATTTTTACTTTGGAAACTACGCGTGTGAAACCGGAGGGCGTGACTATGAGCATGGCCATCTAGAAATGCAGACACATTTTTAAATGGCCAATGGGAAAGGCTGAGACATTTCTAGATGGCCATTGGCTATGGTCCCAAGTTTACCCGAAGATTTCTTATCATTTCCGAGCGTGACGCTAGAATTAAATTGACAGCCCACGAAAAATCTGTCTTTGGCGCGCCAAAAGAAGTTTTGACTTCAAAATATATTGTACCTACATGTTTTCTCAAAATAGTAATTATTTATTTGATGTTATATTTACTACATTATTTTGTACTGCACAAGTAGTTGAAATTATCTATTAGTTTAGTAGTCAATAATATTTAATTATTTAACTCGGCAACTCGGCATACTTCAATTCGATTACAATTGTTTCATTCATAGCATTTCAAAATGTTTTGCCATTTGAAATAACATTCTTTACCTCTATCCTCCATACGTGAAAAGAAAATTGCGCGCAAAGCATTTAAAAAAAGTACACTAAAGAGGTTCCGAGTATGAGTTTTTAACAAATTAAAAATAAATGTATGATGAATTCGGCACCAAGGAGGTAGAAATAAATAGGTTAAATTATGTTTTGAATTCAAAACCTCAGTACACACGATGTTCTAAATTCAAATTTACTTTAACCTCTAGAGGGTAAAAACGACTTTTGCGCCCTGATATCGAGGAGCAAAAGTACTCTTTCCGAGCTGGTGGGATGAAAATTATGTTTATTTATATATTGTTTCATATTAGGCCAGTAAAAATTGACGTTTTTTTTTTGTCAACCTTGCAATAAATTTCTGATCCAAATTTCCTTTTTTATGAGGGTTAAAATCGCTTACTAAGTATAAAATCACAAAATGCTGACAGATTCAGGTTGAGCTTCAAGCGCCATCTTGAAAAAACGTTTTTGATCGATATCTCGGAAACTATTCACGCTAAGGCAAAAACTATTGAAATTGTTATTGTAGAAAATAACATAGGCATCTCCTATAATACGCCTCTCAGCCCGATCCTCGGTCTTGCGTATGTACCCTGTTATAAATTAAAATTACAACAAAATTATAGATCTCAAAAAAAACTTCGAATTGCGTCCGTACCTACTAGATAGAAGAAATAAGTAAATAATTGACCAAAACCCAAATACTAATATAATAATAAATATTGGTGGACAATTCACACACAACACCATCTGACCCCAAACTAAGCAAAGCTTGTGCTATGGCGGCCAGATATATATTTCATGTTTAATCTCGTTCTAATTGTTGAAAATAGCAAGTAGCTATATTACACGAGACAGATTGGTATGACCTCCAAGCTTTTAGGAATATAAATAAAACAAAAAAGGCAAATAGGTATTAGTCGCACAATTAATTAAAGAAATGATTAAGATTGTTTGGGTTATCTAAATGCTAAATTCTAGCTAATTATTTAATCCTAGACAAAACAAGTAACATTGATCAGAAATAAAAGCTAAAAGCGTTAATGGCTACATAAGTTTTCTAGGAATAAAACCTTTTCCGATTCTTAGGGATCCGTTCGTTCTTAATCTAAATATGGGACCATTTCACGTTTAAAAAGCTTACGAAAGCGCGTAAAATGTGAGAGCAAGATAGTGCACATAAAAAATACTGTGACCATTAAAACCAATACGACATTAATTATTACCTGCGTACCTTTAAAACAGATAGATCTTCTCGTATGGCTACCAGCGTAGTATTGTGAAGTGGACATTAGGAGTCAGTAAGTTATGTACAAATAGCTGCGTGACAGGGTGTTGTTATGGGCAAGCAAATACTTTGCTTATCATCAGGTGCATGTTTTGTTTGTCCCATCGCTCATCATTATCTAAAAACCTACAATATAGCCAAAGTTCAAGCGAAACAAAGTTTTTTCGATCTTCTTACCATCGAATACTGGCCTCGTGGCTTAGTGGTTAGTAGCTCTGCCTGCGAAGCCGAGGGTCGTGGGTTCGATTCCCACCCAGTGCAAATATTTGTGTGATGAATTCAAATGTTTGCACTGTGTCTGGGTGTTTGTATGTATAATAAGTATGTATTTAAAACTATTTAAGTATTATATCAGCTTTCTGGCCGCCATCATACAAGCTTTGCTTAGTTTGGGGTCAGATGGTGTTGTGTGTGAATTGTCCACCAATATTTATATTTATTTATTTAATAAATACGTTTGTGGAAACAATAAAGCTTCAATATGTGTATCTAAATGAATATGTCACCGTAAAATAGGGTACCGGACTGGGTCAAAAATACACCATCCTAATTAGTCCGTCAGCTAGATCATGGAAAAATATAGGACACGTATTTTTTGTTTTTTCATAATATTAAAAATCGTCAAAGATATAGACCATCAAACTTCGAGAGTGGGGGGTCGCGACGTCACTCGTGAGTAAAAATCGTACTCACAAGTGACGTCACACGAAACTTCGAAGCGCTGTATCTTCGTCATTTTTTGTTTGTGAAACAAAAGAAAAAATACGTGTACAATATTTTTTGGCAATCTATTTTTTTTTGAGGATTGTACCCTATTGTGAATACTGTCAGTATGCTATCTAACGACGTTATATTAAATACGATTATAAACTAACCTTACTTAGCATAGGTTTATAATCTCACACGTGTTGTTACAAAATGGCGGCATTTACGATTTTATTTTGAGATAAACATACATTACATATATTTATCTACTTGTAATACATTTCTTTTTTTAAACATCTGATTTCATCTTTTCTGTACGGAACTCTTGGTGTGCGAAGACATACTTGTTCTATTTTATTTTTTGTTAGCAAGACTAAACATTGGAGTTCTTAGAATGAAACGGAATATTTTATAATGAAACGGAATAAATAAACATTTTATTATTTAAGTAAAATGGTATTGGATTCTTCTTTTTTAGTATTGGTCCAATTGTGCAATCATTTCAATAATACTTTAAGAAATTTAGGGAATCGTAGATTAATTTTTAAACATGGGCAAGGGGTTGCAGTTCCAGCTCCTAAAATCACTATAAAAAGCTTAATATTTCATAGAAAAAAAAAACATATTTTTGTCCGTTTACACCAGCGGTAGGGTAATATTTTTCTAGTGTATGCATGTACTCGTATGTATAATAATCATTAGTAGAACGCATTTTACGTACGTATCCGACGACATATGTACAATGTACATACATACACCATGATTTAAATTTGAGAGTACGTTAATCAGCATATTATCATACCTACATGTATAGAGTTAGGTATATTTTACATAAATTAATAGAAGGTATCTGTAGATGCAGATACACCTCCCTGAAAATACGTACTTGTTTAAGTACAAGAAGCTGTGTAGAAAAAAGAAGTGTGATAGAATATGCTTAAAGTCCCTTAAAAACTTGTAGAGCAGTTGTAAACCGATGCCGTGGCAGGCAAAGCCGGCCACCGAGACAGGTCGTTGTTCAAGTCGCATGCGTCGCGTAATATCCACGTTACATCACCCGGAAACAGCCAAGTTCAAGTTCATCGCACCGCCGCGTGACTGCGCTCTTCACACCTCACGACTTTTATAAAAGCACCGAACGAAACGCTGTCGGGGCGGCGGTCGATTAAAAAACGTATCTTTCGTCGAACGGCCAGTCAGTCCGTATTGTCAGTCTATTAAATGATATACATACAATTGCAGTTTTTGAAGTGTTTTTTTAGGCGTGTTTAGTATTTTTGGTAGGGAAAGTCTTCTGGTTTCGCTAGATCAATGTGCTTATATCAGGTGACGGCGGTGTAATGGCGTAGATAGATAAACTCAGTATTGCACTTAAATTACTAGACTCTTTATGAATAGGTGAAATCTTGTAAGTTTACGTCACCGATTTGCGTCATAACAATAATATATTATGTATCTGTAGCTATCCATACAAGTGATGTATTGTGCAACATTAGTGATTCTTACAAAAGTCAAAATTATCCTACTAATAGGAAGGTATTATAAATGCGAAAATTTGGATGTTTAGATGTTTGTTTCTCAAACACGTCGAAATACCAGAACGGATCGAGTTGAAATTTGGCACAAAAATTCAAATACAAAATGTTTATTTGCCATAAAAATGGATGGAAAAAGGTAGATTATAGTTTGGTAGAACATATAAGCATATAACATATACCTAACATATAATTTCTGAGCTTCGAGAAGGAAGAAACAAATACCTATGTGTATGTATTTCGTTCTCTTTTTATTATTGTCTTCTTATCTTATCTTATTGTCACTCTTTGACGATTGTAAAAAAACAATAACTTAATTTAAAAAAAACTACTTAAGTAATAAATGTAGTAACTGAAATAGGACAACCGAATCAAAAAAAATCTTCTAAAGTATCGTGATGCCTGTAGGTAATCACTAAAATTGCTATTAAAAGTATATACAATGGTACATTATAACTTTTTGATTCGTATGTTGCCATTGCATTTCGGAACTTCGCCTCGACGTCGCGTCCGTTTCCAAAAAACGTCGTACCGTATAAAGGGCCCCGGGGTAGGTACATCCACAGCGATTATGCAAGACAGTGCGCTGGACCCACGTGGTCCCGAGAGTGACCTTGCCGGTGTACTTTCTTTTCTCATATTCGTTCATCATAATTTGTAGGCGTAATACTCATAGGATTCTTGAGCTTCGCCACGGAATACATTTACATAAATACTTAAGTAATAAAAGTAATGTTACCGCTGTTATGACGCCGATATTTTAATTGAGATGCTTGTAGACCAGTCAACATAGTTTTACTTTAAGGGATTGGTTGTTTTAATTTACAATTATGTTTTTATCGGTTTATCAATTCCTTTCTATCTATTTTACGAAAACTTTAAACATTATTTACTGAAAATACCTAAAGCTAGAGCGAGCAAAGAAATACTGTGTAAAGTAGAGGTACCTCTTGCAAGCCGGATCAAAAATAATTGCTAGAAAAGTTAATCATAACATTTCGTTAGAATAAAAAGCTTCGACTGCTGAAACTACTTATTTAGACGGATAACATATTTTAATAATAGTTATTTTTGTGCCTTACACTTCGTATTGCATTTAATAAATACACGCTTTTACTGGTACTAAAGGTCCTTTTTGTGTCTTTTCAGATTCTAGCAGCGGCGTTCGCCGTAGCTGCGGCTGATGTCAGCCACCTTGGCTATCACTACAAGGTGCCGCAGACATCCTATGGCGTGCCTTCTTACCAGTTCGGTAGCAGCAGCCGATACAGCCCCATCTACACCGGCGCGCAGGTTAAGAACTCGCAGGGACAATACCTGGGCTCGTCCTTCGGCTACAAAGATGCCAAGCCCAGCATTGGCTCTATCGGCATCTCCAGCCTGAATGGTGGCTACTACAACGGATACAACGGTCTGGGAAGCCTCAGCTCCAGCAAATACTACCAGAGCGTGACCGCAGCGCCTAGCCTGTCTTACGCGTCTGTAGCCCCAGTTTCGAGCAGCAGCCAGTTCTTCGGATCCGTCACGCCGACCCCCAGTAGCATCGTCTACGAATCCTCCACCGCTGTGCCCGCCAGCCTCGGCGTGTTCGAGTCATCTACCGCAGGCCCCGCTAGCGTTGGTGTCTTCGAGACCTCCACCCCTGTGCCCATCAGCGTGCCCAACAGAATCAGCCAGTTCTACGAGACCTCCTCCCCGGCCCCCAGTAGCTACAACCAGTACTACCAGGCCGTGAACAACGCCGCCGTCGTCCAGCCCCTCGCTCTCGGAAACGGACTCCAATACGGCAGTCAATACGGCAGTCAATATGGCGGTCAATACGGCAGCCAATACGCCAGCCAATACGAAACTAAATACCAGCAACAATTCGTCCAGCAACCCGCTGAGGTCTACAAACACTTCTACGTGCACGCTGCTCCTGAAGAACCCGAAGAAGTCAAACCTCGCGCTCCTATTGTCCTGCCTCCTCCCCAGAAGCACTACAAAATCATCTTTGTGAAGACTCCTGAATCTGCTTCCCGTTCTTCTCAAGTTGTGCACGTCCAGCCCCAGAACGAAGAGAAGACCATCGTTTATGTTCTCTCAAAGAAACCCGAGGAACAACATGAAGTCATCGCTTCTAAGGTTGAACAGAAGCCTCCATCCAAGCCCGAAGTCTACTTCATCAAGTACAACAACAAAGGAGAATCCCAGTCTGTAATCAACAACATCGTCAACGACTACAGCAAGGACGGACAGACCGTGTCTGTCTCCGGAGCTGACATCGTCCAGGACGCTCCCGCGTACTCCGAAGCCAGCGTGTCCGATGTGGCCAAGTACCCGGCCATTACTAGCTTCTCCAACTTCCCCACTAGTGTACCCGTCCAACCTTCTGTTTCGAGCGTGTCAGTGTTGCCTGTTATCCCTAGCGTGGCAAGCTACCCCGTCGGATCTAACTTCTATACCTTGCCTAGTTCAACCTTCAACAGCGAACCCGCTTACACTACTAGCCCAATTTTCAACAGTGGTTTGTCTGGTTTCTCTTTTGGTTCTGGCCTCGCCAGTACTGGATCTGGTCTGTCAAGCTCCGGCCTATCAAACTCTGGCCTGTTAAACTCTGGCCTTTCTAGTTCTGGTCTGTCCAGCTCCGGTCTCTCGAGCTCCGGTCTGTCAAACTCCGGTCTGTCTAGCTCTGGTCTGTCTAGCTCTGGTCTGTCCAGCTCCGGCCTTTCGAGCGGCAGCTCTGGCAGCAGCGGATCTGTGTTTTCGTTTGGCACCGGCTTGTCTGGTCTGAGCGGTGGCAGCAGCGGATCAAGCCTGTTCTCTGAATCTTCCAAGATTCCATCGAGCTCAAGCTCCACCACTTACACCAGCCAGTCGTTTAGCTCAGAGAGCAGCCCCAGCGTCTCCATCCTGGACTCTGGATCCTCCAGCAGCTCGTCCAGTGGCTCCGTCAGCTCAAGCGGCTCTGTCGTCAGCCCCGTCACCACCTCAACCACATCCAGCCTCGTGTATGACGATATTAACTCAATCTCCACCAACCAAGGCATCCCTCACGAAACATACGGACCCCCCAAGTTCAGGGTAGATTAATTGTTTGTAATTAATATTGTTTAATTGTGTTTAATATGTGGGTTTAATAAATCCGTTAAAATATTATAATTTTTTTTTTCGTAACCAGATCACATTAATATTACATTAAAATATTATACCATAACTAGCTGACCCGGTGAACTTCGTACCACCATGTATTTTTTCGTCTACATTTTCTAGACTTTCTGCTGTACAAATCTTGTCCCGACAATAACAAACAAAGAATCATCCTATTTGGTGCAGTCATTCAAAAGTTATGAGCGTACATACATTTCGAAGATCCATTTTTACGGTTCCGTAAAACGTACTAACTGGACCTTTATGGGTTTTTCATGTCTGTCTGTCTGTCCATCCGTATGTCACAACCATTTTATTTTTCGAAACTATAAGAACTATACTGTTGAAACTTGATACAGTTAATAACATTTTACTTCAACGGATATCAGCATTTAAAAGCAAGTAATCCCTTTATGCAGAATACAGACGACCGCACCTTGTGGCGTTCATTAGGAGAGGCCTACGTCCAACAGTGGACGAATATTAAAAAGGCTGATAATGATGATGAATCCCTTTATTGTTAATCAAGTTATTACCAAAAATCAGTTTTATTTTCATTGTAGTGTTTTGTGATATACGATGTTTTTTGTTTGATTACCTGGCACATGGACAAACAAATCTGATGGTTTTCGAACACGGGAGGGAATATGCAACATACAATTGACCATGTGAGAATCATGGGTTTTCTAGATTAATACCACAAACACTATAACACGCACAACGCCTTGTGTATCGTTTAGGATACACAATGTCATAAGGAGTGTGTATAGTTTATGATACACACTCCCCATTTCAGTTAAAGCAGTATGTATCCGAAATGCGCACGCTTTCTACACATTTTCCCAGTGGTTTTGGGTTGGGAATCGGACAATCAGTTAAGGAGATATTAAGAGAAAAATAAAAATCACCTTGAAATAATTTTATTCAAAAAAAGAAAGTTACTTAGAAACTAAATAATCTATTTAATAATTTCAAAATAAATCAGTGAATATTATTGCAACATTTTTGACACAGAAAACTTTCACATACAGAGCGTTTTGTAGTTGTTTGAGCTGCTCTGAAAGTCTTGCCACCAATAACTTTCCTGTCATACTTTTTATAGCACCTCTGCACATCTTCAGCGTACAATTTTCTCTCCAACTTTGTTACTTATGAGATAATGTTTTCTATTAGACGGTCTTATTGTCATAATAGAGGCACTTCATCTCCGGCTAACTGAGCAGATCGTTTTAGTAAAACTACAATTATTTGTTCCCTGAATTGAGTGATAGTAAGTTTCTTGAGATAATATTTGGTTGAATAATAAATGTGCATTCAAGAGAGAAACACTGAGAAATAATATTACGAAATGTGTTTCTTTATTGATACACATGGCCTGGGGAAAAGTTTATCTACATATGTACCTTAAAGTATTTCCCAGGCCACGTGTATAAAAAATATAGACACCGGTATAAAATGGAATGACGGGGGAGGGGGTGTGATTATTTTCTATACTATTTTAACATCTCACAACTCACAACACTAAAAAAAACAAAAATTAAAAGTTGTCAAAATTTGGTAGTATTTCCATATAGGGCTTGGCGCTGAGCGTGTTAAGGTTGCCCCTGGGACTTGTTTATGATCATAGCAAAAGCAAACTGCACTGGAAACTGTAGTAGTCGTTTTAACTCAAATGGTGCATCAGTCGGAATCATTGGGATGCGTGGTATCAAAACTCATAACGTCTTCTCCTTTATACTTTTCTTTCAGTATAGTTGCTTCTATCACGTTGTTCAGTGTTTTTTATAGCTAACCGTGTGCCATTGCAAAGACGCGGTTTGTTCATATTTCACAACATTTTAACTACCGATCCAACTTGAAGATTAGGTATGAGGTGGCAATCCTGGAAAATCCAGCGAGTTCAAAAATTCCGGTGTACAGGTAGTTGTTGACGACATCATCTTGAATCGAATCAACTGATTTATAAATCCTCAGTTCGCCTGTAATTTGTTCTTGAATTTTGAAATTGAATTCATTTGCATCTATCTCATTTACATAATAGGTATTAATATTTATTTATCATGTGGCTGTCTTGTCCCGATATTGGGCAAAGGCTTCCATACCCTCCTTACACTTTTCCCTTTCTATGGCTAAAACAGTCCAGTCTTTCCGATATTTGTGGAGGTTGACTTGCCATCGTTTCTTTGGTCTGCCGCGTCGTCGTCTGCAATCTAGCTTCCTCCGCGCGGTAATTTTGGTCCAATAATCATCCGACATGCAGCAAACATGTCCAGCCCGATCCCACTTTCAAATTGGCTGCTTTTTGAGTCACATCGGCTATTCTGGTTTTGGAACGCAGTATGGTGTTTCGTATTCTGTCCGTTAGTTTTACTCCAAAAATATTGCACTCCACAGCACAAACGTGTGTATTCAAACCATTTTGCATAGATAGAGATATTAAATCAATATTTCAAAATAATAAAACACTTTTTTTTTAATTAATGGCTCTATGTGGATTAAGTCAATAAACACTTTTGGTAACGCGGTTTGTGTTTGACTGACACTTGATTGACATAATTTCGTGAAAACTGACGCATTTTATATCGCGTGCCGAAACTAAATCAAAGTAAATAATATCGTGAAGCCGACCAAATTGAAAATCAGTAGGTACTAATGAGTCTTACGTTTTGTGATTATTCAATTTAATTTGGTAAACGATATTATCGCTTTTGTTGAGTTTCTTCTGAGTGGGTTTCGGAACGTGACATTAGATCCTCCTATCCTCCAACTGTTTTGATAGACATGATGGAATTTGAACTTTGTGCAGCGGGAATAAAGTGCAAATAGACTCCTTGACGTTAGGAACACACACATATTGCTTAGACATAAGCGAGTGCCTGTTATTTAATACGAACTTTATTTCATGGCAATAAAGCTCAAATTGCCTTAACATTTTAGTTAGAAAACGTTTGTATGGGAAAGCACTTCATTTAATATGAACTTCATTCAATAGCAATAAAGCTCAAATTGCCTTAGCATTTTAGTTAGAAAACGTTTGTATGGGGAAAAAGAAAAGGGCTGTTTTTAGAGTTTTCCTGGCAGTTTTTCTTTTTTCTCTCGCCGTAAAAACCATCCTTGGACTTCATTGTGACATACGGACGGACAGACAGACAAACAGACAGACATGACGAATCTATAAGGGTTCCGTTTTTACGTTTTACTAAAAAAAGACTATAATTGATCAGTTATCGAGCGGGATGAAAAATTATTAAATTACTAAAATGGCTATAAAAAAATAGGGGTTGGTGATAAAAGGGTAAAAATTTAGGGTTGTATGTATTTTTTAACGCCACATTATAAAAAAATAAAAACAAAAAAATATGTCCGAAAATAAAAAAAAAAATTGGAGTGAACAACCCTTGTCACTTAGGGGTATGAAAAATAGCTAGTAGCCGATTCTCAGACCTATTGAATATGCATATAAAATTGGTTAAAATCAGTAAAGCCGTTTCGGAGGAGTAAGGAAACAAACACTGTGACACGAGAATTTTATATATAAGACTAGCTGACCCCGCAAACGTTGTTTTGCCTTAGTGAACAACCCTTGTCACTTAGGGGTATGAAAAATAGCTAGTAGCCGATTCTCAGACCTATTGAATATGCATATAAAATTGGTTAAAATCAGTAAAGCCGTTTCGGAGGAGTAAGGAAACAAACACTGTGACACGAGAATTTTATATATAAGACTAGCTGACCCCGCAAACGTTGTTTTGCCTTAGTGAACAACCCTTGTACTACTTAGGGGTATGAAAAATAGCTAGTAGCCGATTCTCATACCTACAGAATATGCATATAAAACTTGGTTAAAATCAGTAAAGCCGTTTCGGAGGAGTAAGGAAACAAACACTGTGACACGAGAATTTTATATATAAGACTAGCTGACCCCGCAAACGTTGTTTTGCCTTAGTGAACAACCCTTGTACTACTTAGGGGTATGAAAAATAGCTAGTAGCCGATTCTCATACCTACAGAATATGCATATAAAATTTGGTTAAAATCAGTAAAGCCGTTTCGGAGGAGTAAGGAAACAAACACTGTGACACGAGAATTTTATATATAAGAAGATATAAAGATGGATTGGAATATTGGAGGTTTGAATGGATAAATTTTACTCTTTCACGCAAAAACTACTGAACAGATTTTAGACACACATCGGCGCTTCTACCGCCTAACGAAAAACGCTTTGACGCTTTGATGCTTTGACATTGTTGTCTCTTTTCTTCTCGCTTGAAATGACGGCAGACGGATGAGACGGCAATGCCAAAGCGTCAAAGCGTTTTTCGTTAGGCGGTAGACCCCCCGTTCAGTATTTGTTTACTACAACAGAGCTACAACTGTAAAGTAACATAGTTTATAAATCAGGGTAGCGATTCTAAATCTATTCGGTTGCATCCGACACGGAATCTCATCTCTAGGTCTTTGTCTTATCTGTTTAGCATGACAAAGACCGAGAAATGAGATTCCGTGTCGGATGCAACCGAAAGGATTTAGAATCGCTACCCTTAAGAACACATGAGAACTATACGCGAAAAAATTCACCAATCTCATAGTACAGCGCGTACAATGCCACTAAATAAATTTCACATAGTTATTAGGGTTCCGTACCCAAAGGGTAAAAACAGGACCCTGTTCAGGACTTCGCTGTCCGTCCGTCTTACACCAGGCTGTATCTCAAGAACGGTGATAGCTAGACAGTTTAAATTTTCACAGATGATGTATTTCTATTGCCGCTATAACAACAAATACTAGAAATTAAATAAATATTTAAGGGGCTCCCATACAATAAACTTGATTTTTATACCATTTCTTGTTCGCTGTTAATAACTGTAGACGTAGGTACAGGTAGACGCTGTAAGTATGCACGGAATATTTATCTTTATGTTATCTTTAAATATAATTAATCAAACTAATATATATAGTTAATTCCTATACAATAAAAGAGGTTTTCGCCGTTTGTTTGCTAATGGTACAGAACCCTTCGTGCTTCGAGTGGGACTCGCCCCACTCGCACTTGGCCGGTTTTTTTAGTAGGATTATACAAGTTTTTCTATTTACTTGTATTTTGCATAAGAAAATACATAAATTTGTATATTTGAGGTACATACACATACGGGTACGTCCTTACAAATTTTGGACAAGAAAACACTAATTAGTTTTATCAAAATTGGTAAATTAGCTTAGCTTAATCGTGCCTTCAGAATCGACTTCTGATATATCCAGGGAAACACTGTTTTAATTATGCCTTGTTAACTTTCCATCGTATCCCGCTAGGTTCAACTTATTAATTTTAACTTGTTGTTAAAAAAAATCCTTGTGGTTTTTAGTAACGGAACGAGCAAGCAGGACATATGTCTAATGGTAAGCAACATAAGCCCATAACAGTACGTGTCAGTGTCACGCAACTATTGACACATGACGACTCCAAATCATTACTTAGCATTGCACTGCGCTCGTCACCCAGATTTCACAGATGATTTATCTCCATGCCCTGTAATTTCTCTGGAAGCATTGCCCTTTCTTAGTGGTAGGAGTTTTTTAGTAGTTTATTTGTAGTGGTAGGACTCTTAGCAGAGTCCGCCTGGGGAAGTACCACACATTTGTCAATTATTCTACCGCCAAGCAGTAATGTGCAAAAGTTACTGTGTTCCGGTCTGAAGGGCAATGTTTCCAGAGAAATTACAGGGCTTAGAGATATAACAACTTAGATCTCTGGGTGACGAGCGCAGTGCGGTGCTAGGTAATGATTTGGGCTCTTAATGTTCCAATAGCTGCGTGTCACTGTGCTGTTATACAAATTCTGGAAAACGTCATACATAATAAAACGTCAGAAATAGTTGAAGATGGATGATAGCATTTTTTCCACCAACTGGCACTTTAATATCAGTGTTTTGCAGTAGTTCCTAAGCCGCATTCACTGATGCATCCATTCGACCTTTGTTCTCATCTCTCATCCATAAAGAAACTACGTCAGCGATAGAAGGGGCATGCTCTGTGCGCCCACATGCCAGCTGATCGCCGGAACTACCTCAGTACAATCTGAGTTGGCACATCCCAGGCATTTTAATGGCGGATGTTATCTCAGGATGCTTTCATTGAAGAATTCGAGCGGGTCGATTAGCGGCGAAACCCTGGAATGAATTCATTACGACGCGACTCGGTTATGAATGGGCGGCTTGTATCTGATTGATGGTGCGCTCTGGCGCAGGAACGCAGGCGTCAGTGGCGGAGGTAGCACACTCCCGACAGTTTACCGCCTAACAATAGATAGATAGAAACACTTTATTGTAACACAAAGAAATTAAAATATTACACAGAAATAACTTATTAACAAGTGCCACAAGTGGCGGCCTTATTGCTGAGAGCAATCTCTTCTAGGCAACCAGCACAAAGGAAACAGCCTACATATACTCGTAGGCGGGGGAAGCGACATTCATTTAATAATACTACTACATATTTATAACTATAACTACATAAAATAATAAATATTCACCTATAAAAATGAGACTATACAATTCAACTGACAAATACTATAAATATTAAACAATTAACAAAAGTGCGGGCATGATAAATAATAAATTAATACAATAAACAGTGTATTACAGCTAAGCTAAAAGCAAATACCAACAGTACTATAGCATCTACAATTTACTCGTGTCAACAGTTTTGCTTTACGATAAATAAAAATCTTTTAATCCTCCTTTAAAAATGCTCAAGGATTGCGATTGTCTCAAAGAAGCCGGCAAAACATTCCACAAACGGACAGCCATAACGGTGAAAGAGTCTCCGTAAAAGGAAGTCTTGTGTGATGGTGCAGTAAGATTGAGTGCTACAGCCGCTCTCAGAGAGCGTGGTCGTGAAGTTTCATGACAGAAGTTGAAACGTTCCTTAAGATAAGACGGAAAGGTAGGATTATACAATACATTATAAAGAAGTGATAGGATGTGTGCATTTCTGAGCCTACTACTTGAGAACTCGCAAAAAATTTGACTCAAGTGTCAAAAATGTTAGTTTACATTTTAAGTACCTACGTAGATAAACAAATGATACCGCTAGAAGCGTCATGAAACGCTCTTGAGAATAAATGGGCTCAAACGGGTAAGTAACAAGTAAGGCGGCACTTCAAATGCCGAAGCATAAACACCGCACTTACGTAACCTGACACCCGTTTACCCACCAAATTTTAAACGCGAATAGCCGGCGGTGCGGCCAACTTTTAAAAATAACTAGCGGCCCGTTCCAGCTTCGCTCGGATAATAACCTAGATACCAACTGCAGCGCCATCTGCCGGGCTGATTTGTGTATCTAAACCATGGAGGGCCCTACCCAAACACATACAGAAAAATTCATTCAAATCAGTTCAGCCGTTTAGGAGGAGTTCACTAACAACGAAAAGTGGCATTGGTTTATATATATATAGATAGATGGATAATATAAATATGTAAGTATGCCTTAGGTGGCCTCTACTGTCTACCGAGCTTTGGGTTAACGCAGAAGGTGCAGGTCTTTAATAACCTAAAGTTATTAACGCACACATATTCATCTGAAAGTATTAATTTCAAATATTTATCAGTACATACTTAACAAGTTCTGTATTACGTAAATTCACGTACGATGGAAGCAAGGGCTCTTCAGAGGATCTAGCACCTGCCGACTTGTTGCCGGAATGTAGACCTAAAACACATTTTTTTGGGATTGCGTTACAAAACAAAACAAAATGCACCTGAGCCTGCTGACTGACTGCCGTTTTTAGGGTTCCGTAAAACGTAAAAACGGAACCCTTATAGATTCGTCATGTCTGTCTGTCTGTCTGTCTGTCTGTCTGTCTGTCCGTCCGTATGTCACAGCCACTTTTTGCCGAAATTATGAGAACTACACTGTTGAAACTTGGTAAGTAGATGTATTCTGTGAACCGCATTAAGATTTTTAAAAAAGTTTAAAAAAAAAACAAAAATTAGGGGTGCCCCCCATACTAAGAACTGAAGCTCAACATTTTTTTTTTCATCAAACCTACACGCGTGTGGGGTGTCTATCGATAGGTCTTAAAAAATGATGTTGAGGTTTCTAATATAATTTTTGTCTACACTGAATAACTTACGCGAGAGACGCTTCCAAAGTGGTAAAATGTGTGTCCCCCCCCCCCCCTCTAACTTCTAAAGTAAGAGAATGAAAAATCTAAAAAAAATATATGATGTACATTACCATGAAAACTACCAACAAAAATTAGTTTGAACTCGATCTGATGAGTAGTTTTTTTTAGTACGTCATATAAATACACTATTATTAAAACTTCGATCAAAGTTACAACGAACTACAAGAACTATGTATATTATGTTACTTGCTGGAACGGAACCCTTCATGGGCGAGTCCAACTCGCACTTGGCTACTTTATATTATACAAGTCTCAGCTGACGCATTTTTAGTTGCCTGCTAATTTTGACTTACTTAATAGTATGGGACACTATAGTCTAGTGTTGGCTGGGTAATTGTTTGAATTAACTGATGTCATTTAACCCGGGTAGAGACCGCACAGATAGTAAGGTTAAAAAACAAATTATACGGTTAAATGCTCTAAGAGTAAGGTTGACCCGGCTTATGTAGTTATAAACCGCATTTAAGAGGGTTAATACAACTAACAGTTGATTTGTTCGTGTGTACGTTCGAAGTAATCTATGGAACCACTGTTTAAAGGTTTACAATAGATTTATTTAAATAAAATATATTAATTCTATTAAAAACAACATAGGCCACAACTTCCGTCTACTAAGTCCCGCTTGAAAACTCCTGTGGCATTTATTATACAACTTGCACCCTAGGGAGCAGTCGATAACGTTCCAGTATTGCTGTTCTGTATCCTGTCCTGTATCCTATATTCCTGTACATGCGCGGTCCGAGGGGGGGGGTCACAGGGGTCATGATCCCGAAATCGTCTACGTTACATAAAAATGGGGAGCTACTAGTAGTCTTTTTTACTCGATTTATTGTATTTTTACTCGTGAAACCCCCCCCCCCCCCCCCCCCCCAATATCTGAGGCTGTGTAGTGGTGACCCTCTCCAAAATTCGAGGCTAAGACCGCGCCTGTTCCTGTATTGGTTTCCCACCAAGGGTGTCCAGATTAGGTGTTTGGCATTCACTTTCTGGTTGTTTTCCGAGATCGTCCTTGCACGCCATGTGTGTTCCAGTGCGCTGGTAATGAGACATTGTCTCTGAGGTGGGCTTGGAGACAAGAAGGTCGCAACGGGAATGCGAAAGCGTCCCCGCCATAGGCATAAAAGCGAAACCCCGTGAAGATTTTAGTCGGTACTAGTTGTGGTGTCGAGTCCACATCCGGCACCTAACGGCAGGTATGCATGAAATCATTTTCTCTAATTAAAAATAGTTATATAAATACACAGGTAACCTACGTGTGATATAGTCAGTCCAGTCCAACCTGTCCAACTTAAGTTTATATTTAGTGACCTGATACTTAAGTCGAACTGGACCAACCGTATAAACGTGAGTTACCCGTGCAATTACTTTCTACATACTAGAGGTCTGCCCCTACTTCACCCGTGGTATACATATAGCTATATACACTCAGGGATCACATACAAATCTAACGGTGAAATAATTTTTCTAGTCACTCTAGTGATTCCTGAGATTAGCGAGTTCAAACAAATGCACTCATCAGCTTTATAATATAAGTATAGGTACTATTATAAAACTGAAGGTTTGTTTGTTTGAACGCTAGGATCTCGGGAATTACTGGTCTGAATTGAAAGATTATTTTTTTGTTGGATAATCAATTTATCGAGAACGACTTTATACCATTATGCTACTATCAATAGGAGTGGAATATTAATGAAGAATGCAACAAAAACGGGCAAAAATATTCCTCTTTGATATCTTTTGTTGGTGGACAATTCACACACAACACCATCTGACCCCAAACTAAGCAAAGCTTGTGTGATGGCGGCCAGATGGCTGATATAATACTTATATAGTTTTAAATACATACTTATTATACATAGAAACATACCTGTTGCGTGCGTTGACGTGCGCTGTCATGACAGCACGTGTTTATCTTTAAAGGTTGTGTCATTAAAACCTTTCTTATGCTATTCATTATGTCGCGTAATCTACATATATTATATATATAAAAGCGAAAGGTCACTCATCAAGGAATCTCAGAAACTACAAATGCCAGGACTCTGAAATTTTGCATGGAGGTCCCTTTTAGCACGTAGGCGCTCGCTAAGACGGGGTTTTGCGAAATTCAACCCCTAAGAGGGTGAAACAAGGGATGAACGGTTGTATGAAAATTCGTCATTTTCAAAGTTATCAAATTGTATATTTAAACACTTGACACGAAGCAATTAAATCTTTGTTCTATAAATTTTGTAATTTCGAACTGCGCGGGTGAAATTGGGGTTCAAAATGGGGGATGAATGTCAATATGGAAGTTCCCAACTGTTGAAGATAAAACCATGAAACTCTCTATTTAGACACTTGACACGAAACAAACGAATGTTTGTTCTATCAATTTCGTAATTTTGAACTCTGCGGGGGTCAGTCAACTTGGGGTTGAAATGGGGGATGAAAGTAAATATGAAAGTTCCCAACCGTTGAAGATTAAACCATGAAACTCTGTATATTGTACTTGACACGAAGCAAACGAATGTTTGCTCTAACAATTTTGTAATTTCGAACTGTACGGGAGTGAAATTGGGGTTGAAATGGGGGATGAATATCAACATGGAAGATCCCAACTGTTGAAGATAAAACCATGAAACTCTGAACATAGACACTTGACACGAAGCAAACGAATGTTTGTTCAACCAGTTTCGTAATTTCGAACTGTCTCGGGATGAAATTGGAGTTGAAATGGGGGACGAATGTCTCTTAAGCTTTCACACCTAAACAACAGAACCGGTTTTGATGAAATTGCATAAAATTGTTTTATTATAAGCTGTTTTTAGTAACCGTAAATGTGTCTGGGTAGGTATACAAATAGGTACTACCTGAGTTACCTTACTATTTATTTCTCGCGGACGAAGTCGCGGGTAAAAGCTAGTTTATACATATTCGTATTCGTAGGCGGGCTGTTTTCCGCAACTCGACGTCTCGATGCGCCTATTTTGCGTGTGTAATAGTACATTATGATATAAGTGCGGTAAGTTGATAATAGGCTTGTTTCCACTAAGAATGAATCGGATGGATTAGAGGTTCTTACTATTGATTAAGATATGGAGATTTCAAAAATAAAACAGTTTATTATAAATACGTAAAGATTATTAATATTTTTAGTAAAGAAAATCTTAAAACATAGGCATTGTGTCACGTGACAGTGAACGCCAATCAGAAAATATGACGTCACGCCGTGTCTGTATTATCTATTCTATGGCCGTGCTACACATCACTTGACATCACTAATGTTGTTGACATTTTCATAGATCAAATATAATTATTTTTTATTTTTATTTATTCTTCGCCATGGATACAAGTTCTTCAGCCGCTTTACTGAACTAGTTTTTTATTGTTTTACCACTATTTTTGAGTAAAATTATCAGTTTTTTTACATTTACTTTACTAAGGTTATACTGTGTCAAATACTTTCATCAAAATGATCTTCACAAAAATATATTCTTCATTTAGTGGACATCATTCCTCCTCGCAAGCGTTTGCCACAACATAGATGAATAATTTGTTTGGCGTATATATACTTGTGCTTGTACACTGAGGCACTATGCAGTTCTTGTAATACGAGGGATTCATTTTAATATAAAAACATTGACAATGTCCTTACACAAACACATATGTTTGCCACGACGTGACGTCATTCATAACGCCATGACAGTCTGGAGCGTTTTTGTGCAGAAATTTGTTTGATTTTTTGAAATGCAAAATACATATTGTAAATGTAAGTTTTTTTCAAAAATATAGATGTTTCGGAATAATATAAACATTAAGCTATATTATTAACCAGTTTTTAAAATTTAGTACACAAGCCTATTACAGCCGAGGCTTTATTGCTAGCTCGAGCCGAAGGCGAGAGCTATAATTAGCAGAGGCTGTAATTATCAAAGCGCACGTATGTTATACGACGTTTTATAACATATTTGCGAAGGAAATAAACAAAACTCTGACGACATTTTAAAATAAAAACAATACAGCGAAAAAAAACGCGCGGAATAATATTTACTTGATCACAGATCACAGCACATGAGCACAGAGTAAGTAATCACTATGGATCACAGATTAGCAATGCGCGCACATCGGTGCCTTTTTTTTTTAACCAACGGCACAGAACCAGCCGGTATGCCATTAATAATAAAGTAAATTAATATTTTTGTGTTTTGTTACAGAAAAATTAAAGTAATTTATGGTCTAAATTAATTAAATTAACGAATTTAATCATTCTTTATTATATTTTACCTCTCAAAGTTAATTTTATTCATAAAATGTTGACCACACTTTTCTGACATAAAAACTCTTTACTAAGATTTAAAAAGGTACCGTTCGTTTTAGACGGAGCATATCTCTCTACCTAGTCTGTGGACGGAGCATTTTGAAACCGTGCGTTTTACATTACACATTACAGCACTAGTGCGTAATAAGATACATTACGATACAGAAATTGGTCCAATAAGAGACCCTTTACGAGCAAATATGTTATAAAAATTATAACTATCTTAATACATAGGTATTAAGATATCCTAGCGAAGCCGGAACGCGCCGCTAGTATTGGTATAGATTCAACTACGTCAGTTTTCATTTTAAAAACAAAGTTAAAATAATGCGGCGGTGGTGTGCCACAGACAGCTGCCGCTGCCAGTGAGCCGGCGCCTACGCAAGGCGCCGTCTGCTCCCGTCGACGTCCCGAGGGTCCACCGTCTAACTAAAACTGTCTTAGCTTTGATATAGCTCTCTCTTTTCTTTTCGCTTGAAATGATAGAGACAGTAATAGCCATAGCGATTTAACTAGGCGGTAGAGGGGCCGGTGACGTAGGAGCGCGTCGCGTCTTATCCCGTCAACCAAAGATAATGTAAATTACTACGTACCTACAACTGCACACCCTCCAACTAACAGGACGACTACTCTCTTTCTACGAAAAACGTAATTTTGAAATAAACTCGCGAAATTCCTACTCCGGTTCTACTTCGATCGTCGTTTCGAACATAGAGCTAGAGCTGGAACAAGAGCATTCTTTCTCGATCTTTTAGTGTAAACGAAAGATCGTTCTTAGCGTTTTCCATATTAGATACTAGCAGCGCCCCGCGGTGTTACCCGCGAAGTTCCCGTTCCCGTTGTTCCCGTTGTTTTTCCGGGATAAA
The DNA here is from genome assembly GCA_963693475.1 of Ectropis crepuscularia. Lineage (NCBI taxonomy): Eukaryota > Metazoa > Arthropoda > Insecta > Lepidoptera > Geometridae > Ectropis > Ectropis crepuscularia. Next base: position 36,343,423 of record OY856338.1, read on the forward strand.
AAGTAGCCTATCTGTTCTTCCAGACTATAATCTATCTGTGTTCCAAATTTCAGCCCGATCCGTTCATATGTTAGGACGTGATTGAGCAACAAACATCCATACATTCACATTTATAATATTAATAGGATAATAGGATTCCATAGAATCTTTGCGAACGCAAACAAAACAACGAAATAATGTTCTACGTTTGTTTACACCAAATGAATTTGATACAGTGGGGATAGAATGAGCATTCGCTCGTCTGATGTAAATCGGCCTTAATAGTGCTGTTTAACTTCCTCGCCTGACCTCAAGCTACGATGTGGTCGTCGATGGAGCGCGGTTATCTAGAACTGTGTAGTGGTAGGACTCTTGGCAGAGTCCGCCTGGGGAAGTACCACACCTTTGCCAGTTATTCTACCGCCAAGCAGTAATGTGCAAACATTACTGTGTTCCGGTTTGAAGGGCAATGTTTCCAGAGAAATTACAGGGCTTAGAGATATAACATCTTCGATGACATCTCTGGGTGACGAGCGCAGTGCGGTGCTAGGTAATGATTTGGACTCTTCATGTTCCAGTAGCTGCGTGTCACTGTGCATGTTATGTGGCAAGCATGTTGCTTACCATCAGGCACACGTACTGCTCTTCTCGTCACTCTTTATTAAAAAATAAAAATACATTCCGATTTACTCACAATTTTGAATGCACTCAGATAGTATCGAAGCAGGAAAATGACGAAATCAGAGATTTCTCAAAGATATCCAAGAGAACAGATCAAATCAATATGAGTAAACAAAGCTTTCCTAGAGGTTAAGGTTTGAATTCCAGAACCACTTATTTTAGTGATTTGATCAAACGACCAGCATAGATTAGTGAAATGAAAAAGTTGTTCAGTATAAATTAATTATTTACTTAAATCAGTGATATGATAAATTTTCCGAGGGTTTTTAGTATTTTGTTTATTTACATCATCATCATCATCATCAACAGCTCACTTAATGTTCCCACTGCCGGGACTCTAGGCAGAGTCTGCCTGGGGAAGGACCACACCTTTGCCAGTTATTCTACCGCCAAGCAGTAATGTGCAACCATTACAGTGTTCCGGTCTGAAGGGCAATGTTTCCAGAGAAATGACAGGACTTAGAGATATAACAACTTAGGTCTCTGCTGGGTGACGAGCGCAGTGCAGTGCTAGGTAATGATATGGACTCTTCATGTTCCAATAGCTGCGTGTCACTGTGTTGTTATGTGGCAGGCATGTTGTTTACCATCAGGCACATGTCCAGCCCGTCTCGTCACTCTTTATTTTAAAAAAAAATTACAGTTTTCACTCCAAAACAGAGGCTCATGTTTCCTGACTCCGTGACTATCAGACATGCACGATCACTGCCTGTTTTTAAAAATCAAGTTAAGGCTTTATACTTGTCACAGCTGTCACCACACTGATTTTAGTCTTTTTCAAATTGTCTTGCATAATGATAATATACAATGTATGTATTAGTCTATTAGTATATTATACTTATACTTACCTACAAAATATAAAATAAGTATTTTAAGTATTAGGATGTATGATTGTTAATTTACTGTATGTATGTGTATTTGATACTTTACGGCACATAGTTACCCCGTCTTTTGCTATCTAAAATTTTCTCTCCATCCTCTGGTTGCCTGGAAGAGATCGCTCTTAGCGATAAGGTCGCCGTTTGTTCCACTAGAGTTAAGAATTTATCTTTTTGTTTATTTATTTTTCTTTGTGTGTTGTGAACAATAAAGTGTTTCTATCTATCTATCTATCTATCCTGATTTGTTTCGTCAATGTGTACACACGAGTCCGACTAGCAGTAGTAATCGTCTCTTTAGACGGATAAAGAGGGTAGTTTGATTTGTCTGCTTTGATAAAAAAACAACTTTGGTTCATCTCCTTCCATTAATCAGCTTACCCGGTACCATGGTGCATACCACTGCACAAAACTATCTCGATATTTCCATCTCTGCCCATAACCACAGTAACTGTCTCGTCACTAATACTACCTATATTTGTTTGTACAAACTTCTGCAGCGCAATGCTTTATCGAAATATCATAAATAAATAAGGAATGTTAAATATGTTGGTTCTGAGCCAAATTTCCTTCTATATTTAGGTACAAACACTCGACTTTTCGGTACGGGGAATCCATTGGCAATAACAAAATCACAATTTGCCATTAATCGATTGCGAAACAGTTCTACGATATGAAATGCATATTGATCGGTATTTTAGAACTAGCAATAAAGTACTCGTATTATTACGATGTGGAAGATTTTACAGTCGTATTTTATGTTCTTACCGTTCGCTTGAGTGACCATGAGTTGCATTCGATTCAGCGCCATACTTCAGCTTTCTTGCGCTGCTTGTGTTTTTAATCCTAAAGACTGTTGCATCGGCACCCTGGTGACTTCGAGTTTAGCCATCTCTACAGTTTTCTGCGCTGTTTCTTGCCAGCACATCATAATCAACAATACTTTGATGCCGATCCTCAGCACTCGTCTAAGTGACTCTATAGACCCTAATTATGTTATTACCGAAAAACGAATTATAAACCGTACAATAAATGATATCGCACTTTTAGAATTTGATCATCCAACTGATACGAGCTACGTTAAGATGAATTTAGTGGGACCCATATCTTTGATTGGACTCAGAGCATTTATCCCCGTACTATCAGATCGTGAGTTTTATATAATGACGACAGTGATAGAACCTTGCCAAGACTATTTTGACGGATTCAAAGAATTCAAAATATGCACGAAAAAACCCTATAGTAAAAGCTCCTCGTTTAAGAACCCGCAAGGTGTACCCCTACTATTAACTAATTGCATACTGGGCATTTCTGGTCATAACGAAAGGCATCAAACCCAACTTACATTTATAGCTATAAGGCCTCTCCTCTCATGGATTCAATCGGCCATCGCTGAATTCCATGACAAGAGATCCAAATCCATGCTTGTCAGCTGGAAAGAACTATTGAGAGCTTCGAGATATATGAAATTAGGAATTAAATTTAGAAAAGATGGTCGAGATGTTGACGATCAAAACACACAATTGATTCACGCGGACTCTACAACCCAATATTCAAGTGAAAGTTTATTTTGGCCAAGTGCAGATCTTTTTGACAAACGAAATGATACTAAAGGAACCACAGGTCTACAGACTCTCAGACCTAAACCTGGAAAAGAAACACAATTAAGGAATCTCCTCAAATCTGGTGAGAGTGCAACAGATCAGTACAATACGACTAGAAAGAAAAAAAAGAATATATTCATGAATATTGATTATAAGGATGATGATGGTGATGTTATGACAAAATTTACGACCATGACAGAACAATCGCGATCTAAGGAAACAGTTTCAACCAGTGTCATGGATTGGTTCCGGAAAATAATGGCCACGTTTCCCCGTAGCCCTCCGCCAATTCTCATATTGACTACAAATCCGACTCATTCTAGAGATAGTATAGAAATAATAGACCCTAAAGATCCAATGCCCAAATTAACCTCCAACACCAAGCAACAAACGGTGTATAGCGGATTCACTTCCGACCCTAGCACTAGCACCGACCGAAAATCTGCTACAGACTTTAAAGACCTTACTTAAACTTTGTCACTAGACCAGTGACTTTAGGATTCCACACAAATAAATAAAATCTAAGTGTTTCTAACGTACATAAGAGTGTAAGGTATTTTTTATAATATGATTGATTACTTTAAGTAGTAATAAACAGTTTTTGATGTTTTTGTGTTTGGATAATATCTGTACTACAGTGCAACTACCGAATCATCTGTACGGATTCCTTCAGAAGGTAGCTGAATGTCTAGCTTTACTGGAAGTTACCTGGATTTACTGGTTTTTGGCTCTTTCGTTTTACTAACCGAGTTCAATAGGGTGAGGTTATTAGTTCGGCCGGTTTTTTATATAAATCTGTACATCGATTACTCCGAGATTATTGGTCCAATTTACGTGATTCCTTTTTTCTTTGATGCAAAATAGTATATTATGCATTTAGTCCCATAGAAACTTTGTACAGTTTGGTTTTGTAGTTTTCATTTTATGAAAATATTTGTTTATCCGGACAATGTAATAAAAGTTTGTATACGGCTTTTTCGAAATTTCCAATTGGGCTTATTATATACTAGCAGCGCCCCGCGGTGTACCCGCGTTGTTCCCGTTCCCGTTGTTCCCGTTGTTCCCGTTGTTTTTTTCGGGATAAAAAGTAGTCTATGTGTTCTTCCAGACTATAATCTATCTGTGTTCCAAATTTCAGCTCGATCCGTTCATACGTTTAGGACGTGATTGAGCAACAAACATCCAAACATCCATTCATTGACATTTATAATATTAGTAGGATTTTTACTAGCAGTATCTACGGACAGACGAACCCGCGCAGTTTCCTGTTATAAAAAGTAGCCTATATAAAAACTATAATCTGCAATAAAACATCATGCATCTACCTGATATAATCTAGAATAAAAGTGGCCAAGTGCGAGTTGGACTCGTCCATGAAGGGTAGCAGCAAGTAACTTAAGAGGCGCCTAATGCCAGAAAACGCAAAATAGGTCATTTTCGAAGCCACTCACTGACGTTAAGAACGATAAAACTTTAACAAAAAAATATTAACGTGTAGGTACAACCAAGAAAAAGCACAATAACCGAATAGAATTAAAAAAATAGATCAGATTATTTACATATAAAAAATAAAAATGATACCGAAAATAAACATTTTAATTCGAGTACTTACTCGAAATTATTGTTCAAATTATAATTTGAATTTATGTTTAATTTTTACGTAATTAAATAAAACTTGGTCAAAAACTGACTCCCGAATTCAAATTGATTTCCACCCCCAAACTGTGTCATGCTATTCTCGAGTTTATGTAAGTATAATAATAATAATAATATCTTTCGAACAATTACCGGAAATACATAATGAAGGACGGTACGGTCGACATATTTTGTCGGGCATGCCGCCGTCCAGGCGAATCACTTCGCCATGTTATTTCCGGTTGTTCGCATCTTGCTAACGGCGAGTACTTGCACAGGCATAACCTAGTAGCCAGGATCATCCACCAGCAACTTGCTCTTCGATACTGCCTTGTCGAGTCCGAGGTGCCGTACTATAAGTACGCACCTCTGCCAGTTCTCGAGAATGGTCGTGCGTTGCTCTACTGGGACCGATCTATCATTACGGACAGGACTATTGTCGCCAATAAGCCTGATATCGAACTGGTAGACCGGTCTCAGCGCCGGGCTGTAATCGTCGATATCACCATACCACATGACGAGAACCTCGTGAAAGCAGAGAAGGACAAGCTTAGCAAGTACCTTGACTTGGCTCATGAGGTTACCGCCATGTGGGATGTTGATTCGACGATCATAGTCCCAATAGTCGTGTCGGCAAACGGCCTTATAGCGAAAAGTCTCGACCAACACCTTAAGAGACTTTCACTAGACGGTTGGATCAAAGGTCAGATACAGAAGGCGGTCATCCTCGACACAGCACGCATCGTCAGGAGGTTCCTCAGTCTGCAGCCCTAACCACCGGTAGCTTGGGCCCTGCCCCGCTGCTGGCGGCAGGTTTAGGTTTTTATAATGTTTTTATGTTGTTTTATATATGAATATTGTAAAAACTTAGGCTTAAGAAAGGAAATAAATACGTACATAATATCTTTATTTCACTAACAGATAATACATAAATATAATGAAATCAACCAGGAATTTCTTTTAGGTAAAAAAGCCTGTCTTAGGAGTCCCTGCACTTCCTTAACATAGAAATACAATTAACAATCGGTGTATCTGTAAAGTATGAAAGGGTATGTGAGTGTAAGTGAGGATGTGTGTGAGGGGGTGTATGTGTGTGTGTGTGTGAGGGTGTGTATGTGCGTGTGGATTTTAATGTACCTCATTGAACCTGAAGCAGCATTTCAGTTTCATTATAGTTAAGCGGCGTTACCCACTTGATAATAGAATCTTTACATTCATAGTATTTCTTGCCAAATATTTCAAGATCTTTACTAATTTTGTTATAAATAAATGCTGATCGTGCATTATATTGCTTAAAAGCAAAATCCGTCTTACATTTTGGAAAAAAAAGAGAGAGGAACTAGCTATACGCTACAAAAACATGTATTGGTTACTTGGTAGAAACTCCGTGCTGTCAATACATAACAAAATATTATTATATAAACAAGTCCTAATGCCAGTGTGGACTTATGGTATACAGTTGTGGGGCTGTACCAAAAATAGCAACATCGAGATAATACAACGCTTTCAAAACAAAGTACTCAGGGATATTGTCAATGCGCCCTGGTATGTGAGAAATGCCGACATTCATCGAGATATTGGAATGGATCTTGTCGGCAAAGTGATAAAGAAGTACGCAGAAGCACATGAACGCAGGCTTCATCATCATGTGAATGTCGAGGCTATCCAGCTCCTTGATAACACGGACACAGTGAGAAGACTTAAAAGAACAAAACCTTTTGAGTTAGTATAGTGCAGTGTCAGTGCAATACAATATAAAACAATTAAATGTGCTAAGTCAAGTGAAAGAAGTGACTTCCCCTTAACAGTGTCAATAAGAAAAGTGCTGATGGGCACCTTCTTATGTATAAACTATGTAGCAATTTAAGTTAGATATAAATTACTCATTAGCCTAGACTTAATAAATTAGGCTAGATTGTAATAAGCGTTAGGATCCAAGGATACTTGGTGAATAATTTTAGAAAAAAAAAAAAAAAAAATTTGGGATTTGTACTACCGAGATCTTTCTTCTTTTCGAATTATTCCGTATGCTAGTATCAAACGTAAGTGATTTATGTTTTTTGAGAACTAAATAAACAAGATTTAGTTTTCTTACTGACAGCAAATTACTAATTAAATAAACACTTTCTGTTGGATATCTAATATTTTTAAAATACATTACTTTTATTAATGCGCCCTGAGCCCGTTCCACTGCTATAAATTTAGTCTTTGATGCTCATGCCCAAATTGGGATACAATATATCAAGATAGATTGCGCTAAGGCTACATAAATGTCATTTAATAAATTACGAGAAGAATTACTACTTTTTTTGGGCGCAACATGCCTAAGGGACCTAAATATCCAAATCAATTTCCTTACTCTATTGGATACTTTTTCCAAATGTCCGCCGAAAGCCGAAGCCACTTTGTTTCACGATGTTTACCTTTGACTTACATTAAACTACCAGGAACTTCCTGAAACCTGGGCTCTTACCGATGTGATATCTACTCCAAGGAGCTTCCCTCCATGCGCGGTTCCAGAGGGGGGGGGTCACAGGGGACATGCCCCCCCCCCCCCAAATCATATCCTTTTTTTATATTATAATATATTTTTTTAGATTAAAAATCTCAAAAAAATCATAATGTCTAATAGTACATAGACTATTTTTAAACGAGGGAAAACAACTGGAACGTCAACTACGCGGGTAAAATCGTGGGGCGCTACTAGTATTTTTTACTCGATTTATTGTATTCTACTCGTGACCCCCCCAAAATCTGAGCGCCTGCGTACTGGTGACCCCCCCCCCCCCCCCCCCCAAATTAGAGGCTGGGACCGCGCCTGCTTCCCTCTCTAACTGTCTACGGTGTGGGTTGCCAGCGGTGTTAAAGTGTCACCGTATATTTTGGAGGCCTGATGCCGTGAGACGAGAGTATACCATAATATTGTACGACCTGTCTGTAGTACCCTTATCTGGTGCACACTGAAAGAAGAGATTCGCTTAGGGCTGTTCACTTCATCTGATAGGATTAATGTTATCTATTTTCACTTAGGTTTATAGGTATTCATAACCTCCTTTACTTACTAGATACTAAAGTATCCTATATTACCTGTGATAGTAACGAAGCGCCTAGCTTTGGTCCGCTTAGTGTCTAATTATAAGTTTCACTTGCCGTGAAGGGACGTATCCCTCTATTTACCTTCGGTTATTATATTGTAATACATCCAACCTTTATATGGTGAATGTTATAATCCCTCTATTTAGTGGGAAACCTGTGGATTACACTTCTTGGTCCAGAGACTTTAACTTTTATGATACAAGTTACCCCTCGTAAAACTTACCTTACATCATAATACACTACTTCTGTTTAGCGGGTGGCCGTTGGCTAACCGTTCGGATTGTACCATTACTAGATTTAAACCATACCTAATTACTCCCCTAAGGTGTGGATTATAATACATTCAACCTTTTGACCGCCAGAGCCACCTATACTTGACAAGCGCTAGCGAGCACTGAGCGCCAACGACGTCTATAGTTGACTAAAAATAAAAAACGCACTATACCAAAATATTAATATAAAATTTATAGTTACTGGTTTTTTTTTTACTGAACTTGTCCTTAAATAGAAAATCCCAGCAAAACAACGTAAATGTACGAAACTAGTCGCTGAAAACCATGGTTGCTCTGATTTTTTCAATTTTGTGCTATGACGTACACTTGGCGTACAGGGCAAGGAAATGCAATTTAGTCCTGGCGGTCAAAAGGTTAACAAGCTTTATAATATAAGTTACCCCTTGTAGAACCTTATAATGTAAGCCCTGGTGTTTCCATTTGTATCTGCAGTGTTAAATTCTTATGAAACTGTTATTGTAGTTCATATTCTATAGTTATCCATAATTATATTGTAGACTAGCTGAACCCGCTACTTCGTTCGCGTACGTTGATCTTGCGACCTTATTAGTACATTAGTAGTACTTACCTAAAAATATTTGGATGGGTGGCCATTACACAAACCGAGTGAATTTGTTTTTCTACACAAAAATATGTTTATTCGAGTTTAGCAACTTCATATTTTATATTTTAGCAACATCAGACATACTCTTAGTAAGGTTGTGGAGTATCGAACATAGCCGCAGTGTTAAGTTTGTAGGATTTTTATAGGATATATTACGAAGAGTATGTAGCTGATGTGCGTGATCTGATACTTACCTACTTATACATTTTTACAGGATGATAGCCTATGTAGGTGATAGACTTATTAGCCGATGTGATATTTTAGACTCTAAGCCATGTGTGTTTCAAATGTCAATCTAATTGGTAATGTCGTTCTGTCGTATATATTTGTTTCGTTAGGGCCCATGCTTTATCAGAGATGATAGATAGTATATGAGGCTATAAACTATCTGTGTTTCAAATTCCAGCCAAATCATACCTTTACATAATATACATATAATACTTCGTAGTAAGATAACATTTTATTCAATTTTAGAAAAACAACGGTCTGCTTTGGTCACCGAAGCTTATTAAACACTAAACTTAGTACAGTATTTGGATTGAAATAATATCCGAAAGAACAAAAACTGACTTCAATTATTATCATTTCACGTCAACTAACTTCTAATAGTCAAGTAAAAAGTTCTCTCGACTAATTTTTTAAGCCATAACTACTTCGTCCAGATAAATAGATACTGGTGAACAATTCACACACAAAACTTTGGCTTTTTCCACCGCCATTGTCCCAGCCATAGGTACTCAAACCGGAGTGGCGCGTGACGATGGCAAAAGACCTGACGGCATGACTTTTGTGCCTTGGAAGTTGGAAGTTGAGTCGGCCCCTAGTGTGAGACGCAGCTTGCGTCGATACTCTGGCACCATCACATCTTCCAGAGATTCATAGCAGGGCCAGTGCAGCGGTTTATTTAGCTGAGCGTCTCAAACGACGGAAATTTGCAACCCTCGGTAGTGGTTTTATATTTAAAACTTTTGGGGTTGAGACATCGTGCCTGTGGGGGCCGGGAGCTCACCTCATCGTTAAAACCCTTTCCGAGCGCTTGGCCGACGCAACGCGTGAGCAAAATGTGACCAAATGCCCAACGCATAAACATTGCACTTCAGCGTGGTACTGCCACCAGCATGCTGGGCACGCGGCCAACTGGTAGTGGGCTTAAACATCTTATCATCCAGTTTTTGTTAATATTAAAAAAACCGCCTCCCTCTTTTCTTCGCTTCGCTTCTTCGCTGTCAGTCCGTTCGTCCGTCCGTCTGTCACCAGAATGTATCTTAAGAACAGTGATAGCTAGACAGTTGTAATTTTCACAAATGATGTATTCATTTTGCCGCTACAACAGCAAATACTAAAAACAACATACAATACATTTTTAAGGGGGGCTCCCATAGAACAATTTTGATTTTTTTACCGTTTCTCGCTCGATACTAATAATGGTGACAGGACGCTTTAACTGTTCACACAATATTTCGTTTTATGTTATCTTTAAATAATTAATGATTAAGGAGGCTCCCATATAATAAAAGAAGTTTTCGCCATTTATTTGGTAATGGTACGGAACCCTTCGTGCCCGAGTCCCACTCGCACTTGGCCGGTTTTTTAATATTTAATTTAGAATTGATGTCACGTACCTAGGTTACTTACCAACGTGATTTTACTCGCTATAAAAAAAAACTTTGACTTTGACATTAGAAAGGTATTGTCATATTATTACTTGACGGATGGCGGATTTGATTGCGATGTGTGTACCAGGGATGAGACTGACTCCGATAAGTCGGAACTTCCGATTACTACACTTTCGGTTTTGATTTCGGCTCCGAAATTTTTAAAAAGGAGGTTACAATCGGAGGTAAGGTGTATAAATATTGCAAATAATCCCCTATAGTAAATGGAAATACAAAATCGCAACTTCCTAAATCAATTGCTCGTCAATGTGTATCGTGTCCACGTGTTTGGCAAAAAAAACCCAATAAAAATGTAATTCCTGCCACCACTTCTAATAATCCTGCCTATGCCTCCGACTTCAAATCCAACACAATATATCAAATTTTAAAACTCCGATTCCGCCTTCAGTTCCGGCAAAATGACTTCCGTCGTTACATCCCTGTTGTTTACAGTGTCACAGATTACTTCGAAGTTAGTATGTCCCGAACTTATTATTACCGTTATTATTTAATTTCTATGTAATTTCCAATCCACCTGACCAATAATTTTGATGGAACTGTATAAAAAATATGTTCTTTCTAACAAAATAAGAATTAACGAAATTGAACAACGCAAACATGAGTTACAACCAAATACACATTCTGATTTTCACCCCTTCCTGCAAGAAAACCGTGCAGAATTTGAGGATTAAAAGTAGACAGCTACCATCTACTTAGTATGATCTTAAATCATGTCAAGTTTCATTTCAATTGAATCAGTAGTTTTGGCGTGATGTGAGTTCCCTATACACACAGACAGACAGACAGACAGACAGACATGAAAGAAAAAAAATGCAGTTTCGCCATCAGTATCGACTATGGAGAGTCCCCAAAATTTTTTTTTCAAAATATCTTCAATGTACAGAATTCGACCCGCTACAGTTTTATTATAAGTATAGATTCAGAGATCTCAGCTGGTATAAAGAGGTATTTACTTTTTTGATTTAGTTATCCTTGTGTTAAAGTGCCTATTAACCTGGCTTAGTGGTGGTGGTTTAATGCCATTTTGTACTGACTATTGTAACTTTTCTATATGTAAACATACAGGATCCAGTAATTTTGGATGCGGTAAAATTCTTAAACCCAACCGGGTGAGTTTTTTTTCATAGTTTGGGGCTTAACCCCTTTACTATTCCCTGTCACTATTTTTATCTACCTTACCATACTCCTGGACCTTGTATTGCAATTTTTGACTCAAAGATGTTCGAGGAAATTCTAAAACAGTATTAAATTCGTCCCTCAACCTTTATAAATTAGCAGTAACACAACGATCAAGCCCTGACCCTTTTACCATTTGTATTCTTCTGTGTGAAGGTGAAATAAATGTTTGAAAACGTCCATTATTTATTTTATCTTACCTTTTTTCTTTAGGGTGTGACTTTTCAACTTTAACCAGTTGACTTCTCAACTGTTTTCACCCGTATTTTCACCCGTGTTTTCACCCTCAACTGTATTTACCTTACAATACCTCGTGTGTAATAATGCATGGGCATCTCACGTGTGATGCGGTCGGTTCAGTCCGTCTTAAAAAAGTTTAAACCGCGTCCGGCGGCCTCTTTCAAGGAGACACGCGTGACCGTTGCCACTTTGGCACTGAATTAATCAAAGTGTAATAACACGTTAGGATTCCTACTAAAATGCCCTTTGTGCTTTCTCGAATGTGTATCATAACCCTGTATCCTAAAGTACAAATACGCTAGATGCGTTTATTTTGAAGGTCAATACACTTATTTCTTTTTGTGCGCTTGGAAAAAGTGATGAGAGTAATCACTATGAGATTTAACTAAATATGTACGGGTGTTGTTTTTATTGAACTGTTTGAGATTTATACTTGACCGCCATTTATACATCACGCCTGATGTTAAAGGGCTGGGCCGTTTTCGTTAAAAAAAAACGGGCGTTCAAGATGATTCTAGAATGGTTTAGATTAACAATTAGTATCTAACCGAGCGGAGCAGGGTCGGGCTGCTAATTAATAAGTTACTAAGTCCTGCCAAACATCAAATCTTAAAGGTTCGATAGACTTTAAATCGCTTAGATTTTAAATGGAGTTTCGTGCATCTGATCCAGGGATATCCATTTGTAACGAGCATTCAGTTAAAATTGTGAAGGAAGACAACGTGAGGAAACCAACAGGCTCCTAGAATCTTTCAAGATCATTAGTCATCCACGAACCCGCACTGGGCTAGCGTAGTGGATTATGGTCTTGAGACTCCTCTCCTTGTGAGATAAGACCCCCAGTCCCAACGTTAGGAGCATTTTATAGGCTGCTTTTGCTGATTCAGATAAGGATGACGAAATCTTGTTTGGTACAAGCATTTTGCTTATATATTCCTTAGAGCGTATTATTATTTATTTTTAATATTACTTAATTAAAAATATTTTTAGTCCAACAAACAAAATACATACCTATTCTTCAAATATCACGACATCAACTCTATTTCTAACTTACCTACTTCTTGATGATTGCTGTGATACCTTTTACAATCTTATAAACATAATAAATAAGGTAAACCTCTGGTAAAATTTGATAAATTCAATACCAATAACTCTCATATAAAAGTAAGTAAGTACCTACCCATTTGAACGATTTTAAACCACAACTTATCCGTATCGTTCAATATTCACATGAAAAGAAATTCTACGTAGGTACTATTTATTTATTTGCAACTTAGGTACCCTTCTTATGTTATTTTATTTGCTTTTTCATAATAAACAAATTTAGGAAATTTAGTTATCATTTAAAATTACATATACCTAGGTACTTACTAATTTTAGAAATCAGGATTTTAGGTACTAACATCAGAATACTTTAAGCTGAAGTTTTGTAGTGGAGGGACTCTTTATATAGTCTGCCTGGGGAAGATAATAATACACCTTTGCCAGTTAATCCACCGCCAAGCAGTTATGCGAAAAGTAAATACATCACTGTTTACTGGTTCGAAGTTACGGCTGGTCTAGTCGGGAAGTTACGGCTGGTCTAGTCAGGAAGTTATGGCTGGTCTAGTCGGGAGAACGGCGCCTGCCGATCCGGAGTTCCCGGGTTCAAACCCCACACGCACCACGCACCACTGTCTTTTCGAAGGCATGTGCGTAATGCCGCTAACATAAAACGGTGAAGGAATACATCGTGAGGAAACCAACATGTACCTATAATCTTTCGAAGTCATGTGTCATCCAACAACCCGCACTGGGCCAGCGTGGTGGATAACTCAACTCTCTCCTTGCGCGAGAAGGCCCCGAGTCCCAGCAGTGGGAACACTTAGTGGGCTGTTGACGATTGATTGTACTGGTTCGAAGGGCAATGTTTCCAGATAAATTACAGGTCATAGATCCATTAGATACCTATCTCTGGGATACGAGAGCATTGCAGTAAGTACTAGATAAAGATTTGGACTATTTATGTTTCCACAGCTGTGACACTGTGCTGTTACGGGCAGACGTGTTGCCTACCATCACTCACATGTCCTGCTCGCCCTGTCACTCTATTTTTTTTTTATAGTATAGAGCCGATACTATAAAAAAATAGGTGCACAATAACATGTTTACCAGCCAAAAGACCTCGAACATTATTAAACCTCAGTCCGTGTAGTAAACAAATTAATAAGCGATCCTCTTGAGCAGAAGATATATCGGTAGTTTTAGCTGGAAAGTCCTCCGGTAATTTAAAAAATTGGTAATTTTATAGATTTTGATGTCTTTACCAAATTTCGGCTTTGCCAGATTTCTGCCGATTTTGCCGCCATATTAGAATAAAAGCAGCCAAGTGCGAGTCGGACTCGCTCATGAAGGGTACCGTTGTATCAAGTAACATACCTAATAAGTACATAAGTTCTTGTAGTTCGTTGTAACCTTGCAACTTTGATCGATGTTTTAATAATGTTTTAAATAACTAAAAAAAAACCCTACTAGATCGAGTTCAAACCAATTTTCGTTGGAAGATTGCATGGTAATGTACATCATATATTTTTTTAGTTTCATCGTTCTCTTATTTTAGTTACTGGAGGGAAGGGGTAGGTACACATTTTACCACTATGGAAGTGTATCTTCAGTGTAGAAAAAAATGATATTAGAAACCTCAATATCATTTTCGAAGACCTATCCATAGACAACCCACACGTAGGGGTTTGATGGAAAAAGTTGTTGATGTTTGTTGCTCAATCACGTCGTAACGTATGAACGGATCGGTCTGAAATTTGGAATACAGGTAGATTATAGGTAGTATGAAAGAACGCCACAGAGATGATAATGATATGAAGATACAGAGATGCACCGAGTCACACTTTTGCCGAGTAACGAGTACCGAGATTAACTCGGTAAAAAAATTTCAACCGAGTACTCAGCCGAGTGACTCGGTTCAATCAAATCCCCTTTTCTCCCCAGTAAACAAGTAGGTACAAACAGGTTCGCGCCGGTCGAGCGGCCGGCTACGTCAATAATTAGCCGTAGAAGCTTCGTTGAAGGAATAAAATATAATGAAGCTGCAGAAAAATTGTAGGCTACTTTAACGATTCAGCAGAGACACAAGAAAAACTGACCCTGATACAAAAATAACTAAAACTGCCAGAGCACAAACTCGTGTAAGATGCTACTTACAACTTACCACAAGATATAACCGTAGGTACTTATTATAATATGATAAACAAATTATCAGAGGAAAAAAGGTGATATCCCTACACACAGGATCACGGAAATCACGGACGACCACGCACAGCCAATCTACAACAATTAACTGAACGTCAATGGGATGTCCTACGAGAGTGTATTAGGTACATTACTAAAACCAATGATGTTACAAACATGTCGATGACTAAAACCATTCAAAGATATTACTTAAATTACCAGCTCCAAATTAGCATTAATTTATGAAGTAATACTCCACACCAATGCCTTATTCAAATATTTTTATCAAAGTTGAGTCCCATGCCCTGAAGCTGAAGAAACTTGCCCAAATATAGCAGATACGAAACAAAAGCCTGAAGGCGAAATTCATGGCCGCTTTTAAGGGTTAGAAAAAGACAAATATAATAATAGTTGGGCAACTTTACTAGACGCCAGATTCTTGATACGATTTTTTTCTTCCAGAGAACTAAAAACTTATAAGCAATACGCTATTAACACGCTTTTATTAGCTTCACTTGTAAATAACTGTGTATGTAAGAAAATCTTGGAATCTTAATTTGACCCACTTCCTGGTTTTCGATTAGGATGAAATTTTGCACACGCTCTGAGTTCTGATGACAATACATTACTAGCTAAGAAACGTCATTACAAATCCAATATGGCGGCCTCCCCAAGATGGCGGACTGGCTGTATGAAATCCACCCCCATGATATGGGTACCTATTATAAATATGACCCTTTCATTTAATACGCAGCTTATACATACAATTGCTGTCAGAAATAGGAAAAAAAAAACAGGTGACTTAAAACTAATATGGCGGACGTCCAAGATGGCGGATAGGCTATTTGAAATGCACCCCCATGATACGAGTATCAAATGAAAGGGTTTGCTGTCAGGAATATGAAAAAAATAGTCACGTGACTTAAATCCAGCATGGTGGACATCCAAGATGGCGGATTGGCTATTTGAAATGCACCCCCATGATATGCGTATTAAATGAAAGGGTTTGCTGAATGGGATACGAAAAAAAAATCTCGTAACCTAAATCCAACATGACGGCCGTTCCAAGGTGGCGGATTGGCTATTTGAAATGCACCCCCATGATATGAATATCAAATGAAAGTGTTTGCTGTCAGGAATAAAAAAAACTAGTTACGTGACTTAAATCCAACATGGCGGACATCCAAGATGGTGGATTGGCTATTTGAAATGCACCCCCATGAAATGGGTATTAAATGAATGGGTTTGCTGAATGGGATACGAAAAAAATTATCACGGAACCTCAATCCAAAGTGCGTGCTAAAAGGGTGTTTTTTAAACTATTATTTTAGGAATCAATAAAAATAAGTGATATTTCAGATAGTGCTAGCAGCAAGAACAAATCTAAACGAATACCACAGTCACTTGAGCATCTTGATGCTCATGCATCTTTTTGGAATTGCTTCGAAGAATTAGCTTCCACCCAGCCACTAGAGCGTGATGATCTGATGATCCTAAAATCCTTATTGCTTTAGCATTAGGATGCTATTTAAAAGAAGATTTTTTGTTGGCATAAAAAAAGAGTCGTTTCGAGCGGTGGGCAGGGCACCAAACTAGGTTTCCAGAGCTGGCATGTTTAGTAACAATGTTTCTACGTGCACCTCCAAGCAACGTTATTCCAGTCAAATTAGACCAAAAAAGAACAGTAGAGGTACGAGGTACATAAATTAACAGCGAGTTGTAAGTGCGTGTACTTGTTTAAAACAAAATTAAAAGTAAGAAAGTAACCTCTCAAAGTTCCGAATCATTCTAGTGGCTGGATTGTTTTTATTCGAGGTCAAAGGTCGAAAATTAAGGATCAACGCACAGCCCAAACCGTAACAGCTAGAAACTTAAAATTCTTAAATTTCAAGGGGCTGAAAAAGAAAAGAAAAGTTTGTATGAAACTCATTATGCCTTATTGCACAAAACCACGAATTCGCATCGCATCGGAAACATCTCCGAATTCGCACGAATGCATCGCAATAACTTCCGATGTGATTCGCATAGCGCATTCTTCCGATATTACGTCATACTGGTCATTATGGTGTCACCACCATTGACCATTTTAGTCAGTTCTGAGACAGAAGAAGAGAAAAACGATGATATAATTAATTAGGTATTATTTAAGACATTTTGTGTTAAATTAATTTTTGTAAATTTGTGATATCGGAATTTGATTTGATTATTGTGATTTGATGACATGACTTTTAGACTACAGGCCCATGGACAAAACTTATGGCTCAAATGAACCACCAGGAGACCTATGTAGGATGATAGAAAGGTATAAAATAATAGGATTCAGCACTATGCCGTCACTTGTAAGCTGTCGAACTGAGTGCAGTTGAAGTGGGGGGTTGCAATCCTCAATCATTTCTCCTTGTTGCATGATTTTTGTACGGCGGTATATGCATGTGTTATATCATATATCATGCATTATGTGTGTTTGTAATTTACTCATGTTGTGAACAAATAAATTATCTTTTATCTTCAAATGAAGATATGCTCAATCTAAAATAATCAAAACAAATATCTTCTGCTATTCTCAACCCATAATACTTGCGAGTAAAATAGTCATCAGCATTCATAATCGTTGTATGTGTATGAAACCAAAATCTTTTTTTTTCTTCCATATCTACCTACTTACCAATAACAGCAGTACAACAATCTTTTTGCGATCCATGTTACGCTTCCGAAAAACACGTCCAACACGGCTGACTAGGTACCATTGAAGGTATGGTTACCCTAACCAACGTTTTGCCGCACGAATTCCCATCGCAGTAATTCGCATCGCAAGTTCCTCCGGTGCGGTGTCGCATCGTATCGCATCGCAGTTTTGTGTGGGAGCCCTATTAGTACAGGGTCGGCAACGCGCGGCCCACGACCTGCCTCCGTGCGGCCCACTTTTACCTACTATTTCACCTTGTGGCCCTTGGCTCCTGAAACGTTGCCTACCCCTTAGGACATAATACAAGTATTTGCATGTAATTTCTAAATTAATTGAGTAGGTACGCTCCAAATAATGAGTAATATATTACAGCGTTTTCCAAAATAGGTACACCAAAGGGGTAAAATAGAGCTTGACAATTTGTATGAAACCTTTAATGTCTTTTGATATTAGGTATCTGCGTTTTTTATGATGATATATCTGCGTGTAATTTCGAACGAATTGAGTACGACCAAAATAATGGGTGACGTATTATGGGATTTTTTAACATTCAATCCCTAAATGGCTAAATATAAAGGTAGTTATGGTTTGAAGTTTGGATGGAAGTTTTACATAAACGCATGGGCAATAAACCTTAAAAGCTTTTAAGGATTATAATAGTTATAGAGTACCTAAGACCCCAGGGCCAACAGACATCACTTATTTTCTGACGAACGAAATATGGACAATTGAGTAGAAATAGTACGTACTAAGAACACATGCTGACAGTGCCATCTTCGCCATAGGGGCAGTCGGGGTACGGGCCCAGGACCCCCGTCCTCAGGGGGGCCCCAAAAGGTCGATGTTATGTAGGTGGTACTCACATTACTCTTTTTTTCGAATACAGAATGCACCCTAATTAATTACATTAGAATTCCATCAAGCGATCACTTACACAAACTATTTCGATTCTAAAGTAGACTGTAGATCTTACCTTTACTTATAATGTTCACTTATCAAAACAAACGTAGATATTCTTGAAACTTTAAGTCGTGCAAAGTGAAGTGATTCCGTGAATGAGCTTTATAAATAAATATTATTCTGTTATTTATTCCATAAGTCTACATTTTTATAATATGTATAATTGTATATCTTAAAACAACATAAAACATCATACAAATCTAAGCCCAGATCCCCGCCGCTGGCAGGGTAGGCCCCAAGCTACCGGTGCGGTGATTAAGGGCTGCAGAGTACCTAAGTTTCTAGTGGGTAGGAGAAAGGCAGAATAAGAAACCTCCTGACGCTGAGCTCTGTGTCGAGGATGACCGCCTTCTGAATCTGACCGTTGATCCAACCGTCTAGCGAAACTCCCTTAAGAAGTTAGTCTAGACATTCTGCTATAAGACGAAGCGCTTTCGCTTGCCGACATCTGTCGGAACTGTGAATATGGTAACCTCAAGAGCCAAGTCAAAGTACTTGCTAAGCTTGTATTTCTCGGTTTTCATGAGATTCTCGTCATGTGGTATGGTGATATCGACGATCAAAGTCTGACGCTGAGACCGATCTACCATCACAATATCAGGCTTTTTAGTCCTGTCCGTGATGATAGATTGATCCCAGTATGCGTACGCATGACCATTCTCGACAACTGGCAGAGGTGTTTACTTACACACCTCGGCACCTCGGACTCGACAAGGCCCAATCGAAGAGCAAGTTGCTGGTTGATGATTCTGGCTACTAGGTTATGTTTGTGTAATTATTATTAGCTAGGTAGGTAACTAGCTAGGCCGCGTTTCTTTCTATCCAGATATGCGTAGCCCGATTTAGGTACAGCTTTAGTGACCCAGTGTATATCGTGCGATTTCAGTTCGTCACGCCACCTTCGTCTGACTCGACCTGGGTAATGATTTTAAGCGCAATACGAACTGCTAAAATTCGGAATGATAATGCTTGTCTGTGTTACTATAAATGAGATTCCGTGTCGGATCAATTCGACTGTGTTAAGAATCGCTGAGCTAGTCGTTTAAGTGTTGGCCCCAAAATTCAATCTTTGTGTCTGAAATAATGACGCGAAGTCGCGATGCCGCATGATGATTTCGCGACTGCCTGTGTTCGGATGCGGTATTAAAATCGTGTGTTTTAGCGGCTACTCCAATGTTGGATTCGGTCGGATTTTCGTTCGAGTCTTTGGAAATCAACCATGAAACGATGTTAAGCCTGCCTATACCAGTTGCAGCGCCATCCTGAGTTTAAAACTTTAAATTTTGCGTAAGATTTTGACTTGTATCTGAATGTGTGCAGATTATTGCGCTTAATCGCGTGCGCGTGTGGTGTGAAATACACTTCTAAAAAGCCACGGATCGCCAAAGTTAAAAGTAGCTAGTGTGAAGTGGTGGTCTTTAGTCACTTTTTAAAATCTAAACACAGCGGTCAAGCATTCCACACCGCACACTTAAAAAACGCTAAGCATAGCGAGATTGAGTCGCTTTTCAGGACCACGCTACAGCGACTGAACGCTACACTCTGCAGTCTGCACACATTCAGGGTAGCGATTCTGAAACCATTCGGTTGCATCCGACACGGAATTTCATCTATCGGTCTTTGTCATGCTAAACAGATAAGACAAAGACCGAGAGATGAGATTCCGTGTCGGATGCAACCGAATGGTTTCAGAATCGCTACCCTGATGCCAGTCGTATTATTTGGCTGCCGCAGCGTAGTGTTACGAAAAATGTAAAGTTTTAAGTTTCCAGGACCGCACTGCAACCAGGTATGATCAGGCTTAACATCATTTCATGGCTGACGTTCTAAGGACTCAGACGAAAGTCCGACCTCTCGCTAAATTTGTTGCACAATTGCTAAAACGCGCGATTATACACATACCACATACCGCGTCCGAACACAGGTAGTCGCAAAATCGCAATGCTACATCGATACAATCGCTAAACCGCGCGCTTTCGATACTGCGACTGAACGAAGAAGAACGGCGCTTTCGATACGGCGGCGGCGCTCGCGGTCCCAAACTTGGTTTAATCAAGTATACACATTATAATTAAGTCTGCAAAAAATCAGAACTACCGGATTTAACGCATACTACTCCATACTTTCAGGCAACATACTGGACTATAGAGCGTTACAGCATTTATAATAATTTGTCTAAGAATAAACCGGTTAAATGCACATATTTTACCTCTGCCGTTTACGAAGCTGTTATGAAGCGGACATTGACAGCAACGTGACAGCAAGCGCCATTCTTCAAAAATTTAATTGGAGATCATGATCATCAGTCAGTTTTCGTCAATATTTTTGTAAAAGAAAATACTTGCTTACCACCAACCTATCGTAGCTATTAATCCGACGATTGTAATACATGGGTTAAAATTAATTATCTTGTGTATTTTATTATCTAAACCGTGACTGTATGTGATGAAATATAGCATTTCGACGGCTTAAAATACAAACGAAAAGTTACTATTGTTGTGGGACGATCTTTCAAGTCCAGTAACGCAAAGGCTATTAGTAAACCTATTAGGAAATCCTTTTGTAATAATGGCTAGTGCTACGAGTGGAAAACATAACTTTAAAGTAGTGCTATTAGGTGAAGGACGCGTCGGAAAAACATCCCTTTTACTACGCTACATCGAAGACAAGTTCAACGATAAACAAGTCACTACACTACAGGTGTGTATTTGCGTCGTGCATTTATTAAATTAACTATAACTTAAGATTAACACTCGTCTCAAAATTGGACTCAGCATTCCATCATATGTACTTAATTGGCACGTTTTATTGTGAAACCAGTTTATGATGTTTGATTGGGTTCTTTGTTAATTTTATCTTTATAATCTCCGATAGGCGACATTTATGAACAAAAGGCTGAACATCAACAGCCATCGCATCAACCTCTCAATCTGGGACACAGCTGGACAGGAGAGATTCCATGCACTCGGGCCTATTTACTACAGGAACTCCAATGGCGCTATACTTGTCTACGATATTACCGATGAAGACTCTTTTGTAAAGGTATGTTAACTATAGAAAAGGTAAGTTGCCTTTAGTAATATGCTTTGGTTTTATTTTTAAAGTAGAAAGGCTAAAATCACCTACTTAAAAGAAATATATAATGTAAAATTACATATACAGAACAAGACTTCTAATATCAAAATTACTGGTTTTGACTGTGGTTTTGTCAGTTTCTACAACAGTAAAGTTTTATAGCTTCTCAGATACTTTGGTTTAAACATGGTTGCTTTTTTGGATCATATTTATGTAATATAAGTTGTTCCCACACATATATGTAATGTATATTGTCATTTCCTGAAAAAAGGTAGTTTGGAATAATAAGTACCTATATCTTATTGAAGTTAAATAAATTATTCATCATATTTTGCACATACAAATAGTACATATTATGTTAGTTTAATGAATCATTTGAGATTAATGAAACATACATTAGACAATTAAATATGTATGTGAATTGTACCATTGTAAACTACTTTGTTCGTGAAATTAAAAGTAATTAATATGAGTAGTGAAGGTGAGTGTTGACGTACGTCACCAAAAGGGGCCCCTTTTAAACCTACGCCCGAGTCACAAGTCTTGGGGTCTATTCAAGATTTCTCTCTCTCCTCTGTCTGCCACACGATGGACCCGGCACCTGCACGGTGAATCCATGGAATGCTAAGAAGTTTGTCTCCCTACGCCCGAGTCACAAGTCTTGGGGTCTACTCGAGATTTCTCTCTCTGCCACATGATGGACTCTATCATTGACCACATTGTAGCTTAACACCAAGCAAGGATTAAGTGATCTCTTATAAGTAGAGCCTATGCATGTATACTAACAACTAAACATTAATTACTACATATATAATATGTATACTTCTTAAACTGGTTAGCAGTGCGGGCCCACCTGTGAGCCCGTCTCTTCCAGTTGATTTGAAACTGAAATTCTAATAGGTTGAGTTTATATTTGTTTAACTTTTTGCAAGTTCTATTATTTTAGTTAAGCAATGAGTTAATTATCTTCAACGTGGCAAGGTGACAATCAAAACTTTATGTGGGCCTAGTTGCTTGGTGTTTGTTTTGCATTTAAGTCTAAATTAAACAAGAAAAAAGATGTAAATGATAATAAATGTGATTAGTGTAAATAGATGTATGTAGTTACTCATCAGCTCATCACAGATCCAATGTCTATCTACCTTTATAATTCTTATTCACCCATGCTCACTTGAACTGAGTCTAATTTTCTGTGTTTAAAAAGGCTAAAAAATGCTCAAGTGTAGTGTGATAGATGGATGTCATTGTAATGTCTAGTTGTTTGTATTTATATTTAAAACATATTTATAGCTTGCTAGTAGCATCTCACGGCTACACTCATGTAGGTCCAAAGTTTTAACCAAGTAGAAACAGGATGAGGTTGTCAATACAGCCGGTTTTTTTTAATGTATGTATATCGATTACTCTGAGATGTTTGATTCGATTATTTTTCATTTCATGTAGAATAGCTGCCATTTAGTCCCATATTTTTTTTTTACAGCTTGGCCTAGTAGTTTTCATTGTATGTTTTTTTTTTTGAAAATCGTTGTTTGTCCGGACAATGTCATTATAGTTTGTGTACGGCTGTTTAGAGATTTTCATTTAGGCTGATAAATTATTACTAGCAGTGCCCACGGTTTTAACCGCGCAGTTCTCGTAATTTTCCTGTGATAAAAAGTAGCCTCTAAATGTAATCTCTTATATTTTCAATAAAACATCATGGCTCTACCTGACGTAATCTAGAAAAAACCTACTGTAATTAACAGATGTTGGGACAAGCTGTCTGATCTGTCTGTCAGACTTGGTTGGCACTGACTTCAAATAGATGAATGTGTACCACTTACAACAATTATATTAATTTATTTTATTTTACGCTTTTAAGGGCCTGTTTATTGTTTTGATGTCGGTTTTTTTATTTTATTAGTAGTTTTATCCATCAGTTCGTAAACATATCTTAAATATATTCAGTAAGATCTGGTCAGGAAAGCAAATCCCAAAATCATTTGGAAGAGCAATTTTTGTCCTGATTCCTAAAATGCAAGAAGTAACTCATCCAAAAGACACCAGACCGATAGCCCTAACCAATACAATTTCTAAAATTTTTTTCAGTATATTGCAAACAAAAATGACCACATTTATGGCTAGCAATAGGTATTTCAGGCCCAACCACCAGAAAGGCTTCTTGCCTGGTATTTCTGGATGCCTGGAACACAATACATTACTAGCGGAAAGTTTGAAAGATGCCAGAACACATGAGAGACAAATAACAGTCTGCTGGATAGACCTAGAGAACGCATTTGGTTCCGTACAGCATGAACTTATGTTATTTGCCCTAAAATGGTATAACTTTCCTGCTGTAATTATTGACATAATTAATTCATATTATAATCACTTAAAATTCGTTATAGCAGTAAACAAGGAATACTCAAAACCACTTAAATATAATGTGGGACTATTCCAAGGGTGCTGCTTATCACCAATAGTATTTAATATAGTTATAAATATTCTAGTAGATAAATTAATATCCCGGGAGAAGAAATGGGGCTACCGGTTTAAAATCAACAATAAGTACACTGAGTCAATTTTAGCCTTTGCGGACGACCTTGCAATACTTACACGAAATCCCAAACAGTGTCAAGAATTGTTGAATGATGTTGATGAGTTCTGTACATGGACGGAGGGAATGAGGGCAAAACCAAGTAAATGTCATTGTTTATGTCTGGGTAGACGAAATACCAAATATACTTCTTACGATCCGGGACTCTCCATAAGTGGCCAAAGAGTTGCCACAATTGCAGAGGCAGTGCCTTTTAAATTTCTTGGTAGAAAGATAGACTACAAAGGGCGTACACCATCATTAGAGGTAGTTGTTGGAAATTTCATGAATGACCTCAATAAGGTAGACCAACAGCCTATCAGCAATATCAAAAAAGCATGGATATATGACAACTATCTCACATCACGTCTCACTTGGCCTTTCCTAGTATATGACATCGGTAAAACCCTCCTCGCAAAACTAGATGCTAATGTCATAAAGATATTGAAGTCATGGTTTGGATTGGCACATCCGGCTGATCCCTCTACTCTATTTAGGGATCACAATAGTTTTGGCCTGAAACTAAAAAAACCATCCGAACTCTACAAACACCTAAGAGTTACAAAAACGCATGTTTTGGGAAAGTCGAAAGACGAATTAATCGCATCTCTCCCAAAAGACAAAAGCGCTTCGGACCTTGAATCTAGACTTCAATTCCACAAACAATTTATGGCAGGCGCGCAAGTAAATACAGCTGGGTTGGGTGCGAGAAAGAAAAGGGAAAACCGAGACATGGTAAAAACCTTTCTACAACAAGACGAAAATGATAGTTACAAAGTGCACGCTATGAATTTAGAAATGCAAAGTGAGTGGTTAACCATAGGTGAGTTTTGTATCCCATTAGCTCTAAAGTGGCGCACCTTGCTATATGACTGGTCTCCTGCCTTATTAAAATTTTATCTGAACGCTTTCCAAATGACCCTCCCTGACCAGAGTAACTTGGTAAGGTGGGGAAAAGCCTCTGAAAAATGTTGCTATACTTGTGGTGAGGCGATATGTACAGCAAGGCACATATTGGTGGGTTGCAAGGTGCTCCTTAATAGGGGTCATTACTCTCAGCGCCATGACAGAGTACTTGAAATCATACGTGAAGCCGTAAGCCTTTCGGTAGCTAGAGCCCAAAAGGGATTGACGATAAACAAAAGACAAATTAACTTTGTAAAAGAGGGCTCAACTTCAAACTCCAAGAACAAGCCTTACTCAATCCTGGGTTCAGCACCTGATTGGACTATTTTAATGGACACGTATGAAAAGCACTACAAAATCCCAGAGGATGTGGGTGTTTCGTCATCCAGACCGGACATTTTCCTTTTTTCTAGGGCTACGAAACGCATAGTCCTGGTAGAACTTACCGTACCGTGGGAAACTAATATACCTAAAGACCACGTGATGAAACAAAATAAGTATTACGACCTACAAAATGAATTAACAAAAAATGGCTATGTAGTTAATTTATACGCTGTAGAAGTAGGAGCGAGAGGTATACCAGCAAAATCTCTCTATAACCTGCTTAAAGACCTTGGATTGTCCAGAAGTGCAGTAAGTTCTATACTAGAACGAGTATCTAAAGCTGCACTAGTAGGATCATATCGGATTTGGCTGGGCAGGGAGAGAAGTACGAGTAGTGAAGGTGAGTGTTGACGTACGTCAATATATAAGGGGCCCCTTTTAAACCTACGCCCGAGTCACAAGTCTCGGGGTCTACTCGAGATTTCTCTCTCTGCCACACGATGGACCCGGCACCCGCACGGTGAATCCATGGAATGCTAAGAAGTACGTCTCCCCCTCTCTCTTTATCCATCAGTTCGTAAACATATCTTAAATATATTCAGTAAGATCTGGTCAGGAAAGCAAATCCCAAAATCATTTGGAAGAGCAATTTTTGTCCTGATTCCTAAAATGCAAGAAGTAACTCATCCAAAAGACACCAGACCGATAGCCCTAACCAATACAATTTCTAAAATTTTTTTCAGTATATTGCAAACAAAAATGACCACATTTATGGCTAGCAATAGGTATTTCAGGCCCAACCACCAGAAAGGCTTCTTGCCTGGTATTTCTGGATGCCTGGAACACAATACATTACTAGCGGAAAGTTTGAAAGATGCCAGAACACATGAGAGACAAATAACAGTCTGCTGGATAGACCTAGAGAACGCATTTGGTTCCGTACAGCATGAACTTATGTTATTTGCCCTAAAATGGTATAACTTTCCTGCTGTAATTATTGACATAATTAATTCATATTATAATCACTTAAAATTCGTTATAGCAGTAAACAAGGAATACTCAAAACCACTTAAATATAATGTGGGACTATTCCAAGGGTGCTGCTTATCACCAATAGTATTTAATATAGTTATAAATATTCTAGTAGATAAATTAATATCCCGGGAGAAGAAATGGGGCTACCGGTTTAAAATCAACAATAAGTACACTGAGTCAATTTTAGCCTTTGCGGACGACCTTGCAATACTTACACGAAATCCCAAACAGTGTCAAGAATTGTTGAATGATGTTGATGAGTTCTGTACATGGACGGAGGGAATGAGGGCAAAACCAAGTAAATGTCATTGTTTATGTCTGGGTAGACGAAATACCAAATATACTTCTTACGATCCGGGACTCTCCATAAGTGGCCAAAGAGTTGCCACAATTGCAGAGGCAGTGCCTTTTAAATTTCTTGGTAGAAAGATAGACTACAAAGGGCGTACACCATCATTAGAGGTAGTTGTTGGAAATTTCATGAATGACCTCAATAAGGTAGACCAACAGCCTATCAGCAATATCAAAAAAGCATGGATATATGACAACTATCTCACATCACGTCTCACTTGGCCTTTCCTAGTATATGACATCGGTAAAACCCTCCTCGCAAAACTAGATGCTAATGTCATAAAGATATTGAAGTCATGGTTTGGATTGGCACATCCGGCTGATCCCTCTACTCTATTTAGGGATCACAATAGTTTTGGCCTGAAACTAAAAAAACCATCCGAACTCTACAAACACCTAAGAGTTACAAAAACGCATGTTTTGGGAAAGTCGAAAGACGAATTAATCGCATCTCTCCCAAAAGACAAAAGCGCTTCGGACCTTGAATCTAGACTTCAATTCCACAAACAATTTATGGCAGGCGCGCAAGTAAATACAGCTGGGTTGGGTACGAGAAAGAAAAGGGAAAACCGAGACATGGTAAAAACCTTTCTACAACAAGACGAAAATGATAGTTACAAAGTGCACGCTATGAATTTAGAAATGCAAAGTGAGTGGTTAACCATAGGTGAGTTTTGTATCCCATTAGCTCTAAAGTGGCGCACCTTGCTATATGACTGGTCTCCTGCCTTATTAAAATTTTATCTGAACGCTTTCCAAATGACCCTCCCTGACCAGAGTAACTTGGTAAGGTGGGGAAAAGCCTCTGAAAAATGTTGCTATACTTGTGGTGAGGCGATATGTACAGCAAGGCACATATTGGTGGGATGCAAGGTGCTCCTTAATAGGGGTCATTACTCACAGCGCCATGACAGAGTACTTGAAATCATACGTGAAGCCGTAAGCCTTTCGGTAGCTAGAGCCCAAAAGGGATTGACGATGAACAAAAGACAAATTAACTTTGTAAAAGAGGGCTCAACTTCAAACTCCAAGAACAAGCCTTACTCAATCCTGGGTTCAGCACCTGATTGGACAATTTTAATGGACACGTATGAAAAGCACTACAAAATCCCAGAGGATGTGGGTGTTTCGTCATCCAGACCGGACATTTTCCTTTTTTCTAGGGCTACGAAACGCATAGTCCTGGTAGAACTTACCGTACCGTGGGAAACTAATATACCTAAAGACCACGTGATGAAACAAAATAAGTATTACGACCTACAAAATGAATTAACAAAAAATGGCTATGTAGTTAATTTATACGCTGTAGAAGTAGGAGCGAGAGGTATACCAGCAAAATCTCTCTATAACCTGCTTAAAGACCTTGGATTGTCCAGAAGTGCAGTAAGTTCTATACTAGAACGAGTATCTAAAGCTGCACTAGTAGGATCATATCGGATTTGGCTGGGCAGGGAGAGAAATACGAGTAGTGAAGGTGAGTGTTGACGTACGTCAATGTAAGGGGCCCCTTTTAAACCTACAGCCCGAGTCACAAGTCTCGGGGTCTACTCGTGATTTCTCTCTCTGCCACACGATGGACCCGGCACCCGCACGGTGAATCCATGGAATGCTAAGAAGTACGTCTCTAGTATCTGTGATTAGTTCTTCTGATAACTACAGTAGGTTTCTTCTAGCTTGCATCAGGTAGAGGCATGATGTTTAATTCCAGATTTTTTTTTACTGGATTTTGTACCAAATTTATTTTACAGTAGTAACATTTATTTTGAAACAAACGTACAGACAGACAGACAGCAACTTTGGTACAATTGTATAACAAATTTGGTGTAAAATCCAGTCACAAAATGGAATGTTCCAGAAAATGCCAAACGCCCAAGAGGATTTTTATGAAAACACCCGTATATCAATTCTAAAATATTATTCTAACGGTTACAGGTCAAGAACTGGGTGAAAGAATTGAAAAAGATGCTGGGATCTGACATAGTGTTAATCATAGCTGGTAACAAGATTGACTTGGAACACGAAAGGACAGTGCCACTTGAAGAAGCTGAGAGGTAAGCAAGCTTCTTTCATCGCATGCACAGCTGCACTTTGGAATACGTTGCACGAGTAGGGTTTGGAAGCTTACTGTCTTCAAGTCTTGCCTAAAATTTCATTTGACATACTTTCGTTAGAGCCCAAGGAAGGTTATGGAGTGAAGAAATGAAAAAAAATGCAATAAAATGTTACCCAAACAAATTTATACAAAGAACAATTGCTAGAGTCCGCCTGGGGTAGTACCACACCTTGGCCAGTTATTCTACCGCCAAGCAGTAATGTGTAAGCTACTGTGTTCCGGTTTGAAGGGCAATGTTTCCAAAGAAATTACTGGGCTTAGAGATATAATATCTTAGATCTCTGGGTGACAAGCGCAGTGCAGTGGTAGGTAATGATTTGGAGTCTTCATGTTCCAATAGCTGTGTGTCACTGTACTGTTATGTGGCAGGCATGTTGCTTACCATCAGGCACATGTCCTGTTTGTCTCGTCACTATTTAATATTAAAAAAAAAAACAATTAACATACCTCTCCGGCTGCCTAACATTAGCCAGCAGTTATTTATTTTTTAACTATATAATTTTATGCTTGACCACCATCTCACCTAATGTGTAGGAGCATGCTTACATAGAAGAAACTGATTCACTTTCGATTTGAAGAGACCAAGAACCGCAAAAAACCTCGGGAAAAACCTAATCAGGCAACACATTTCACAGCCTAAAGTCAATGTTTTGTGACTGTGACAGGCCTAAAAAGAACAAGACAGCTAGTGGAAATATAAACGTCTATAACTAAGGACAGGCTTTGGATGCAATTCTGAGAATGTGCAACTAATCTGCATGGTCTAATAATACTTTGCCATTTTTTCTATGGACTGCTCGTAGCTCGAAAAAGCGACATCATTTCATGGTTGACGTTTCAAAGACTCGAACGAAGAGGTTTGACTCTACTTTTGTGATAATAACGTTTAGGCTGTGGAATGTGTTGCCAGAATGGGTTTTCCCCGATGGTTTATAATTTTGGTGTCGTCAAATCGAAAGTGAATCGGTTTCTCCAAGGTAAGCACACTCCATCGTAGCCAGCCTCTTCGCTTAACATCAAGCGAGATGGCGGTCAAGTGTAAATCTATAAAAGTTAAATAAATAAACTAAGTAAAGAACTGAATTGCCAAATTCAGAGCATACAAGTTGTTTATAAAGATAAGCCAAATGTAGAATTTGATAAATATTCATATATTTATGTAATATTGCATTTGAAGCAAACTTTAAATGTTGTAACTCGGGTTTACCTTGATTAGTCTCCAAGGTTTCTAATTCACAACTAACAACTCAGATAATTTATAATTTGCTGTCTTTCAATGAAATCATAAATGGTTCATGGAGAGTGAATCTGTTTCTTTTGTGTCGACTACTCTATTTACTATCTTGCCTCATGAAAAGCGATGATGCGGTCGAAAATTAATTGTTACCATTTAATTTTCGACCGCATCATCGCTTTTCATGAGGCAAGATAGTAAATAGAGTAGTCGCCTTTTTTATCTTATCTTATACCTTTAAACGAGCAATTCTTGTACCTATATAAATATGTACTTATATATATATAGAATCTGAATCTCGGAAACGGCTCGACGGATTTTCATGAAATTATGTATGCAGGGGATTTCGGGGACGATAAATCGATCTAACTAGATCTTATTTTAAAAAAACGCATATTATGCGCGTTTTTAGACAATGAAAAACCGTCACATTAGACATTAGAATGTGAAGGTAAATTTCGCCGCGTGACGCGACAGCATAATTAGCTCAGACGGAAAGTCGGGCGCTCATAGCGGTCACGAATTAGTAGCTCCGGGTTCGAATCCAGACGGGTTCTTTTTTTTTCAATTCGTTTTTTTTAAGAAAATCTATTTCTTGGAGTCTTTTATCTGTAGGTATCTAAGTATATTTAGTATTTAAACCGAGCAAAGCTCGGTCACCCAGGTACTGAAATACTAATAGCACAAGTACTTTTGTTGTATTTTACAAATTGACGTATAATTTTTTTTTTTTAATAACTAGCCGTACCCTGCACGCGTTGCTATGCTTGTAGTGGTAGGACTCTTAGCAGAGTCTACCTGGGGAAGTACCACACCTTTGTCAGTTATTCTACCACCAAGCAGCAATGTGCAAACATTACTGTGTTCCGGTTTGAAGGGCAATGTTTCCAGAGAAATTACCGGGCTTAGAGATATAACAACATAGATCTCTGGGTGACAAGCGCAGTGCAGTGCTATGTAATGATTTGAACTCTTCATATTCCAATAGCTGCGTGTCACTGTGCTGTTATGTGGCAGGCGTGTTGCTTTCCATCAGGCACATGACGTGCTCGTCTCGTTACTCTTTATTTAAAAAAAAAACCTGTCGAAAATTGGTTGTACCAACTCAGAAACCTTCTTTGGCTCATGCACAACAAATTTGCCATGATCAAATGCGTTGTTTACGATTCTATAAAGGACATACAGACAAAAATTAATTTTATATACTTATATTATTAGTATATATATAAAACATCCGCTGGTGCGGCCCGTTCCGGCAAAATTAAATTTACTTTAATTGCATGCATTAAGTGCATGACTTAGCGATAGTCTTTTTTTTTAATTAGCCACTCCACAGACTCCGGGGTCCGTGGTATTTGTCATTTCAATTCTTTTTTTTTTAACATATTTCTTGGATTAAGAAGAAGAAGAGGAAAATAGGGATATGTTCCCAGTCGCCCCCGCGGCAATGGCCACCGGAGGCAAATGGGAATAAAAATTCCCAGTTGCCACCGGTGGCGACTGGGAATCATTGCCCCCACTTCAATTTCGCTGTACATTGCTTTCTCCATCGTTAAGAATAAAAGGATGCAACTTAATTATGATTCTTTATATTAAATATTTATAATAATTATTTATATATTATTATTCTTCTCTGGAAACATTCAACACCTTTAAACCGGAACACAGTGAGCCCATTTGATGGGATGTTAATTGGTACTTCCCCAGGCGGACTCCGTAAACTGTTTTACCCACATTATTTAGATTTCTGTGGTTTTACTCACCGAAACACCGACAAGTATAAACTATTAATTATTATCTCGTAAGGGGGTACTATCGTGTGAGAATAAAATAACCTTCAATTCCGAGAACTGCAATCAGAACATTTCGTAGAATGAAATACCTTCGTCTTTTTTAAGTTTGTGGATACTGTTTTAGGAAACTTTAATATGAGAGGGTAACTTATTTTGTGGATGAGTTGTTGCGAGGCACAGCAACCATAGAAAAACAAATGTAAAGTAGTTAGATATTGGTTTAAATGTCTTGCAGGAAAACTGTTTGAAAAAGGTCATGCATTTTAAACCATAATACAGTACTAAAAAGTGTTACATCTTTGATTTGAATTTGGTTACCGTAGTTGGGTTACAAAGTGGTTATATTCAGTGCAGTTATATGATACCATAAGGATGGTTGAAATTAGAAATATTTTAGTCAGATGATGCCGAGCTACATACAGAATTGCTATTAAGCCTATCGAAGAATAGTTATAGGTGACGGATAGCCCAAAACATTGTGTATGACAAATTATTTTATTAAACCTTGAATATGATAAGTGGACTTAGAGATATAATTGGAAGTCAAACTCAATCGAGCAGTGCAATGGATCACGGATGTTGTCAGGTTTTATGATTGATGTTATTGTTGCTGATGAGTTAACATTTGAATAACGTAGTGAAATGCAAGTTTCGATCCATTGACAAAGTAAGCGTTAGTGTGAAACCGTAATACCTTGGACATAAACTAACGTACCTAGTGTCGGCCTTAGAGTGTAACTGATGGAGAAAACATTAAAGAGTTAAAACAATGCCGCGTATCTAGAGTTACCAGTCGGTCGGCAGCTAGGGAAAGGTGTATGTTTGAGATTTATGGAGAATATGGGTAATGTAGTGACTTACCTCGAGTTGCGACAATAATAAATATAAATAATAAATAAATAAATAATCACTACACATCTTAAGTGGATATTACTGGAAGAGTAAAATTAACTTTGATAAAATGAATAAATTGTGCATTATGTTCGCAGCAACTACACCAGACTGTGACACTGCCAACGTTGGCAGCGTGCACAGTAGGGCCGTGTTGTCACCTGTATTTGTTTGTAGTATATTTCACTATAGTATTATATTTAATACTGGGATTTGAGTCTAAATATGTGTCATATAAAAGAACAAGTATCTGATTATATAAAGAACTGGGTATGACTGATAAAATTTAGTGTAGAGGGCGCCGGTGGGATACCATTAACTTCTACCCGCCATTTCAAAAGAGTTTTAGAGGGGTTGGTGCTATAAGTAGATGGAGCTAAGCCGTTGAAGAGCATTCCTTTGTGAAATTTTATATGGGAAAGATCGAACAGTTGTCAATGTAAATTCCTACATTTATTCAATTGGTTTACTTTTACTCAATTGATAACATTGTTTGTAGAATATTTCACTTATAGTGTATTTAATACTGGGATTTGAGTCTAAATATGTGTCATATACAAGAACAAGTATCTGATTATTTAAAGAAATGGGTATGACTGATAAAATTTAGTAGCGCCGGTGTGAAACCATCCACTTCTACTCACCATCTCAAAAGAGTTTGTGGATGAGTTGGGGCTATAAGTAGATAGACCTAAGCCGTTGACGGGCATTCCTTTTGAAATTTTATGAGAAAGATGAAACAGTAGTTGTCAATATAAATTCTTACATTTATTTACTTGGTTTACTTATACTCAATTGATAACACAAAGATATTTTATGTACTAGTTTTATGTACTAATTCGGCATAATCAACATTTTGTGTAATTTGATTTATCTGTAATAGTAATGCTAATTCTAAGTTTAAATATCTCAAGTTTAGAAACATTACCAATAGTACAGTCGAGGTAGACATAAAACTAGCCTGAAATAGAAAAAATTCCGGGGAGCGATTTTTTTTTATGAAACGTCGGGGAGGGTTGTTGGAAGTATAAATATCGATTTTCTAACTAATCCCGATAGAGGGTTCGCCACCATCTTGTTTTAAAGTTTTTGTGAAATAACTCGTTAATTTTCAACTTTAGAGCAAAAATGATCGTAACCAAAGTTGTTGGAAATTTAATTTCTCACAAGTTTGCTTCATATAGTTTTTACGCTAGGATCAATATTTGCCGAGTTATATTATCAAGTTTATCAAAAAAATCGTAATGAGTGCAATTTTATTTTCTTCAACTTTGGTTCGCTCAAATCGCTCCCCGGAATTTTTTCTATTTCAATGTCTGCCCCGACCGTGCTACAAGAATTGTTTTACGAATACTGCATAACATGTTTAATAATTATACCTTTACATATGTATATCTCTGTGATTGAAATTGATGACGATTTTAAATATTAAGTAGGTACATATTCCAGAAATATATATAAATATGTGTATGGGTGTTGGGTGTTATAACGTTAAATGGTAAATTAATGATAAACCATAATAAAGAAAAATCTGTAATGTACATATATGAATAATCCTGTTTATAATACATATTTACTATGCAGTACTTTCCTAATTTAATTGCTGTGTTAAATAGTCTGATTATTATTTTTGATCCAAATTACCAGTTTAAATGTTAAATTTAAACATGTTTGGTTTATCCAAATTAAAATTAACAAATATTTATATGCACATCAGTCTTTATTTTAGAGATTATTAGGAAGTCTAGGATAAGTTTCCTCATTTATTTTCATAAGTTGCATCCTTTTATTCTTAACGACGGAGAAAGCAATGTACAGCGAAATTGAAGTGGGGGCAATGATTCCCAGTCGCCACCGGTGGCAACTGGGAATTTTTATTCCCATTTGCCTCCGGTGGCCATGGCCGCGGGGGCGACTGGGAACATATCAAAATAGGGGGGAGTTGGGAACATTTTAAACCTAATTCTAGTGCTCGTCTGTTGAGCCGATCACTACCGGTTTGGATTCCGCTAGTAATATCTACTCAACATCGTCATTTGCCTAAGCCGCCTCCTCCCGGCCCCTTAGTGATAGTCTTATGAAATTTGCTCGAGTGTCTAAATCTAATTATTTTAAATAGAAGTCGGTACCTATTTTTGCGGAGAAAATAAATCATCGTTAAAGCCAGTAAGTTACGGCTGGTCTAGTCGGGAGAACGAGTGCCGATCCGGAACCCCCGGGTACAAATTCCACGCGCACCACATTTTCATGTGCATAATGTCTAACTTAGCCACTGGGCCAGCGTGGTGGATTATGGCCTTGACTCTCTCCTTACGATAGAAGGTCCCGAGTCCCAGCAGTGGGAACATTTAGTGGGCGCAATAATGACAAGCTTGTACTTGCCGTGGTGGTCTAGTTTTTTTTTCACAGTATAAAGTGACGAGATGAGCAAGACATGTTTGTGCCTGACGGTAAACAACATGCCTGCCACATAACAGCACAGTGACACGCAACTATTGGAACATGAAGAGTCCAAATCTTTACCTAGTTCTCCACTGCGCTCGTCATTCAGAGATATTAGATGCTTTATCTCTATGCCTTGTAATTACTCTAGAAACATTGCTCTTCAAACCGGAACACACATTACTGCTTGGCGGTAGAATAACTATAACAAAAATATATAATTATACTAGCTGACCCCGCAAACGTTGTTTTGCCTTAGTGAACAACCCTTGTCACTTAGGGGTATGAAAAATAGCTAGTAGCCGATTCTCAGACCTACAGAATATGCATATAAAATTTGGTTAAAATCAGTAAAGCCGTTTCGGAGGAGTAAGGAAACAAACACTATGACACGAGAATTTTATATATAAGATTAGTGCTGCTATACGTCCGGTTTCGCAATAGTGTGGTTCGAATGCCGTTTGCATGTTTTTCCAACTTCAGTGTACAAGTTCTAAGTTAACAAATGCAATAATGTATGTATTTTTTAAAACCTCTAAATTATCTTGTTACTTCGTAAAATCATACATTTGCGAATGGCCTACTTGCTTAGTTTTCGTCCATGTGTCTTTTATTAGAATGTTTTATCTTATCTTTGTAAAGTGTTACTCATCACATAGTCTGGTACTCATTGTTCAGGTTATCTTGATGAATAAATTATTGTATTAATAAATTGAAAATAGATTTTTAATCAAAATTTATTTCATCATCAATCATCAACAGCCCACTAAACGTTCCCACTGCTGGGACTCGGGGCCTTCTCTCGCAAGGAGAGAGTTAAGGCCATAATCCACCACGCTGGCCCAGTGCGGGTTGGCGGATGACACATGACTTCGAAAGATTCTAGGTACATGTCGGTTTCCTCACGATGTTTTCCTTCGCCGTTTTAAGTTAGCGGTATTACGCACATGACTTCGAAAAGACAGTGGTGCGTGTGGGGTTTGAACCCGGGGTCTCCGGATCGGCAGTCGCCGTTCTCCCGACTAGACCAGCCGTAACCTTAAAATTTATTTATAAATAGACAAAATAATTAAATATTGTTACACATAATTCCACATCGTCTAGCGAAAAAATAAGCAAAGCAAGTATTTTGGAGGCGAGATAGCTAATACAATGCTTATGTAATGGTAATTATATACATGTATGATATATATAGAAACATGTTATTGGAGGATTCAATTTAGCCTGTCTTGCCTTGTGCCTTAGTTGTTTAGTGAGTTAAAGCTTTAATCCATAGATCATGGAGTCTATTATCACCCAAGACAAGAGGAGTATATTATTATTATTGTAGTGGTAGGACTCTTGGCAGAGTCCTCCTGGGGAAGTACCACACCTTTGCCAGTTATTCTACCGCCAAGCAGTAATGTGCAAGCATTACTGTGTTCCGGTTTGAAGGGCAATGTTTCCAGTGAAATTACAGGGCTTAGAGATAGAACATCTTAGATCTCTGAGTGACGAGCGCAGTGCAGTGCTAGGTAATGATTTAGACTCTTCATGTTCCAATAGCTGTGTGTCACTGTGCTGCTATGTGGCTGACATGTTGCTTACCATCAGGCACATGCCGTGCTCGTCTCTTCACTCTCACTCTTTAAAAAAAATATATACAGCGCTAGGCGTGGGCGAAGGGTACACTCCTCTACTTCGTACGTCCTTCCGTACGTACTGCACTCCTGTACGTCCTTCACAATAGGGTCCACTCCTGAAAAATACTAATTAGTCCGTCAGTTAGATTGCTAAAAAACATTGTACACGTATTTTTTCCTTTGTTTCACAAACAAAAAATGTCGACGATACTGTGCCTAGAGGTTTCGCGTGACGTCACGACCCCCTACTCTGGAAGTTTGATGATCTATATCTGTGTCAATTTTTAATTTGATTAAACAATAAAGTAGCCAAGTGCGAGTTGGACTCGCCCATGAAGGGTTCCGTTCCAGCAAGTAACATAATATACATAGTACACATAGTTCTTGTAGTTCGTTGTAACTTTGATCGAAGTTTTAATAATAGTGTATTTATGACGTACTAAAAAAAAACTACTCATCAGATCGAGTTCAAACTAATTTTCGTTGGTAGTTTTCATGGTAATGTACATCATATATTTTTTTTAGTTTTTTCATTCTCTTACTTTAGAAGTTAGAGGGGGGGACACACACATTTTACCTCTTTGGAAGCGTCTCTCGCGCAAGTTATTCAGTGTAGACAAAAAATATATTAGAAACCTCAACATCATTTTTGAAGACCTATCGATAAACACCCCACACGAGTAGGTTTGATGAAAAAAATAATTTTGAGCTTCAGTTCTCAGTATGGGGGGCACCCCTAATTTTTGTTTTTTTTTTAAACTTTTGTAAAAATCTTAATGCGGTTCACAGAATACATCTACTTACCAAGTTTCAACAGTGTAGTTCTCATAGTTTCGGCAAAAAGTGGCTGTGACATACGGACGGACAGACAGACAGACAGACAGACATGACGAATCTATAAGGGTTCCGTTTTTACGTTTTACGGAACCCTAAAAAATACGTGTCCCATTGTTTTCATGATCTAGCTGACGGACTGATTAGAATGGTTTATTTTTGACCTAGTCTGCGACCCTATAACATACATACAGAAAGAAAAATCTACAACAGATTTGAGAACCTCTTCCTTTTATGAACTTAAAAGTTGCATGTATAACTCGTCGCTTTCATGCGTCATAAAACTCGTTAAACGCTCCTTTGTGGCAGCAGACGACTAACTAAGTGACTATGGATAACCAGACGCATCAACTGCGTCGCACAATTGAGCTAATGGACTAAGAGCCCGTGAACCTCAGACCTTTGTTATTTTAACAACAACTTGAAAGTTTGTCAGCGCAATGCTCCCAACTCGGGCAAGAACGATGGCCCATTATGAAGTTTGGGTCATCCTGGCTTTGGCAGATAAACGGTACTAAAACCCGAGTCCCAACAGTAGAAACTTATCGTGGGCTGCTTATAAAAGTATTAACTTATGATGAGTAATGATATTGATGTCCGATATGATTTCTTCTAGCATTCCCATCCTTTATTGTCCATAGATAACATAGAAAAAGTTGACCATTAGATTAATGTAAATAAATTATCACAGAATTTAAAGCAACAAGATTCCTGGCTGCCATATTACAGGCTTTGCTTAGTTTGAGGTCAGATGTCTGGTCAGAATCACACACAACACGTGTGTGAATTGTACACCAATAATTATTTATTTATTTACTACCAACCAAAGCAGCCATATTTCAAATGAATACCAATATTTTCGAAATCGGTATCAGTGTTGGGGTTAGGAGGTACCAAACATATCCATAAAATAAATGGAAAACAAACGAATGGAAAACATTTATGTATCGAAAATCTTCAGCGTCTAAATAAATAATCATCGGTTGCCTGTAAGAGATTACTTTCGGCAATAAGACCGCTATTTGTGGTGCTTTACTGTTATAATGTTATGTCTGTTTTTTTGTGTCACTATAAAGATATGTTTTATCTGCGTCTACATGCCTAAATAGATGTAAATCGTGCATTGCAGTTACGCGTCAATGGTTGGTGCGAAGCACTTCTATACATCAGCGAAGCTGAACCAGGGGGTTGAGGATCTGTTCTTGGAGCTGACGCAGGAGATGGTGCTCAGGGTGGCGAGGAACACGCAGACGACGGTGAACTCGACGTCGCAAGTCCTGGTGGTTGACGATGATGTCCCCGACCAGTCTTCTTCCTGCTGCTTCGGTAATAAGGCCAACTAAAACCTTCACACGGCTTAATAATATCTTGTTTTACTGAAAAACAGAACTAAACATATTAATTGTAATTGATGTAACTCGCGCAAAACTTTGTAAGCTATCGGGAGTAAGGGCTGATTGCATTGCAGTGTGCGAATCTTCGGTAATCAGACCTTAAAAATAGCCGATTTGATCCCCTATTTCAAGAGCCTTAAAACCCTCTTTTCGCAAAAAAAAACTTTTTGTTTCTTCACGTTCCGATTGGCTGTAACGGTGAAGGAAAACATCGTGGGGAAACGGGTTTCATCTTGTGGCTTACTTCCGATGGCTCACATAGTTTTGCATTTTCTATACATGTTCGCCATTTTCATACTTCACGTCCTTTTT
This sequence comes from Ectropis crepuscularia, assembly GCA_963693475.1. Classification (NCBI taxonomy): domain Eukaryota; kingdom Metazoa; phylum Arthropoda; class Insecta; order Lepidoptera; family Geometridae; genus Ectropis; species Ectropis crepuscularia. Next base: position 36,383,057 of record OY856338.1, read on the forward strand.
TATTCAGTCTAAAGAAATTATTTTGATGAATTTACAAAACCTGGTGAGATTTAAAACATTAGTATTATTAATTACGGGATATTTACCATGGATAGAGTTATTATATTTCGATGCATTCCCATGCATCATGTTTACGGGTAAACTGAAGATGGGAGGGCGACACAAAAGTTTTTAATCAATGTCAAGTATTTAAATGGAAAACCCTTCTTTCTCAATGACTAACTTACTCGAACTCAAGGTAGTTTTACCTTTGAGTTTATTATTCGGTTCGTAGTGAAGAATCGTTGTAGCCTAAAACAATGTTATAAACAAACAATGTTAGAATTTATCATTTTAATTACATGGTTCTTGTAAATAACCTGAAATCGAATACGTTGACGAGACGACATTTTGTAAATGTTAATGTTAAATTGTAGTGTTATATAATTATTACAGAACATAAAGTAAGTCATGTTGCAATACCTACTCTAATAGTCCAATAGAAAACAAAAAAAAAACAATTTTTGTTTTGGAAAAAGTATTGAGTTTTAACAAAAGTTGTAAAACAAGAGTTGTTTGTTTAAATACGCAAAACATTTTAAGTTTATGCAGGCCTTAAGTTGATGCAGGCCCTAATTAAATTTCATCGAAATCTATTTTATTTTCATTTATGCCGCTGTTTAAAGACTTGGGGGCCATCCATAAATTACGTCACACGGTGATGGGATCTCAAATTTTTTAAAATGTCGTAAAATTTAATTATTACAACACTAAATTTAAACGAAAGTTGCAAAACATGTGACATCACACTGGGTAGGGGAAAAGTCTCAAAAATGTCACCAACTGTGACAAGGACAGCGGAGGGGTATAAAAAAAAATTGGCAGTCATAGGAACTGCCGATCGAAGTGAAAACTTATAACTCAGAATTTGATAGCTTTCCTTGGAAACTACACGGGTGTAACCGGAGGGCGTGGCCTCGCCATCATGGCATGGCCATGCTGACGCAATGCACCATAATGGCCATGCCATGTTGGTGCATTGCGGCAGCATTTCCCATTGGCTCGCGCATTTCTAGATGGCCATGCCATGATGGCGAGGCCACGCCCTTTCAGCATTTCCCATTGGCTGACGCATTTCTAGATACCCAATCGCCAAGGTCCCGAGCTTACCCGAAGATTTCTTATCATATCCGAGCGTGACGGTAGAATCCAATTTACACCCCACGAAAAATTTGTCTAGGCGCGCCTAAAGAAGTTTTCACTTCAAAAACATGAAATTCGTGTGACATAAATTACTTATGGTTGGCCCCCTGGGTAAATTTAACAGATGTATTAACAGTCGAACTTACAAATACAAGATTGTACAGAGAGGATATACAACCGAAAGGGATGCGTACTATTAACATAATTGTGGATTTTTACTACTGTTCCGTACGAAAATAGAATCTAATTTCGACAAATGTACGAACACCTTTTACGTCGTTGACATCGGAATTGGGCTGATTGTAAAAGTCATTCGTTATGTTGAATGTCACATCGCATCGTCACATATTTATACAATATCAGACGAAATTGCGGACAAACGCAAACCTAATATCAATAAAAATAATTACGTTTAGTACGTCCATTTCAGGTAAGTATATCCTCTTCAACAAAACATTCCGAAATATACAAAAAAAAATGTAGTAAATGTACAGATTGGAAAAGAAAATAGCTATTATACTTTGAAGGCGCGTCAATTAAATATAAGAATAGTCATAAATAAGTCTTAGTAATGAAGCTTTTTCGGAGTGCAAATCTTTGTACTCCGAAAATGCCTTTAAACATTACTCTCAACTTCGTCATAGATGGTGCCAAGATTTGAATTTTGTTAGGGAAATTCGATAAGCTTATTATGTCAATAATTTGACCTATTTTATTCATCACATAAACATGTTATTCTATAAAGGTATCATCGTTAAAACTAGACAAAGTCTTACTTTGTGGTTCTGTTATTCTGATTTAATATTTCTTCTTTCATTCTATATCTTTCATTCTATAAATAATTGTTGTAGCGAAATTAAATTAGACATTACCCGTTACTGTCAATCTAAATATCAAAAATACAATTAATAAAAAAATATATACATTTTAAAATAAATAAATGTCCAGTTTAATGATTACTAAGTATTTTAGAGGCTCAAGCTATTTATGTTGTTTCTGTTTTTAGAAATATATATTGTTACGATTATTATTTGTAATTTCATGTTGTAATGAGCGGTTTTCAAAGAAAGAAAAATGGGGCCTATAAACATATAAGATGGTTTTTGTGGGTCTTACTACATTCTCACTGTAGTACTTTTATCTCACGAAGCGATGCGAGCTTTACTTGTGGTTAACAAACACGCTGCGAATGTGAGCGTGACCGCGGACGCTCTGGGTAACGCCGGAGAATCAGGCGAAGGTGTTTCTTTTCACGCACACATACTTACACATTACGGTATTTGTTTTCACGCTCACACACTTAGCGTGTTTTTACACTTGGTCACCACAAGTGAGACGCGCTACGTTTCGAGAGATTAAACTACTTTACCAATTTGAACGTGAACTGAATGAAAATTTCACGTGAAGAACAATGGATTTTTCCATAACTTTGACCCATTTAAGTGTTTAAAAAGTTAAGATAAACAATCAAAAACATAGCTGGTGGCCACATCGCAACAAACTTGTTTGTTTTTGTAATGTAATCTGTCCAAACGTAAGCCCAATTTTCATTGGCAGAACCTTAGATTTCTATTTAAAAAATATTAGAACATGTAGTGTGAAGTGCCCGACACACCGGCGCATCAATATTTTGTCTAATTTGAAAACGGCTCATTGGTAAACACACGGGTCTTTATAATACGGGGCTACTAATAAGACGCTATGTAACATCATACGGTAAACTGTAAATAATAATAATTGCTAAAATCTGGTATTGAAAACAATACACATGACTATGGAGGGTAGAGCAAGAAGTGAGTGAGTGAAAGAGTGCAAGGAAGAGGAGGGATAGTAGAAAATTTCAAAAGTGGCTAGCTGTATAATATAAATAACAGTTCCAAAATCTTCCACAATGGCGCTGAAGTAGACAAAAGGTATGGTATGAATGTAGCAATTGTAAACGAATTGAAGTATGGCGAGTTCATAATATTCGACTAAAATAGTTACTTGTAGAAAATTTCAACTACTTGCGTAGTTCGAGTACAAATAAATGTAGAAAATATATAACCTTAAAGAATAATTATTACCTATGAGAAAACGTGTAGCTAGAATTTCGTGAACTATGAATAGTATGTTTATTGATGTCTTTAAAATTTACCCTGATGCTAATGTAGCGCCACCCTAGTTTAATGCATTTGGATGGACACTTTTTGATGTACACAGACGGCACTCCTTGCTCTACCCTCCATAAACAGTACTAAATCGGGATCTAAATTGTTATTCAATTACCTCGACGTTTCGCCACCATTTGTAACGCTGTCGAAACATCGAGGTAATTCCGCTGTGGTCAAGAGAAGATTAAAGACATAACGGGTTGTCTCATTGGAAAAGAAGTCTTCGAAACATCTCAGGGTTGTCACCACGACACACAACACTAACCGTATCAATGTAAATCCGCAATGTAGGTACCTATATGTTAATTTATTTGACAGACACGACGCTGATAACTGATGTTTAATGTTTTCAATGTCAGTTCAAATCGCTAAAGTTTAAAACTAAAATATCTGGCCCTTTGTCTGCGTACAATTTAAAGAACAATTTCCTATGGTACTGTTTTTTTTCGTGATAACATTATCTGCCGGGCTATAGTACCTACGTTGTAATTAAATACTATCTGACTTCCTTCACTTAATTTCATGTAGTTCTTAGGTCATGAGCTACATACAACCAAACTTTCACATTTATTATATTAATAAGATGATCCATGTCATCATTTGTACTGTGTCAGGGTGTGTCTATGTACTCGTATAATAAGTATCTGTTTTCAGCTATTTATGTATCTATTATATCAGCTATCTGGCCGCCGTAGTAGGTACAAGCTTTGCTTAGTTTGGGGTCAGATGGTGTTGTGTGGGAATTGTCCACCAATATGTATTTATTATCTTCCCACTTCTGGGTTAAGTCTTTTATATCTTCTTTTCAATCTTCAACCTTCAAAGATTTGAGAACCCTAATAGCCAACAGGTTGCCCCTTCAACCCTTCATCTATGCAATTACGAAAATGCTTCGGAACTGTTACTATTTACATGTACCTATATTATTATAGGGATAAGATAATAGGTACTAAGTACTTAGTCGTTATTCTTTCACCGTTGGATATGTACGTGATCCCTGAGTGCTATGGGATATATTTATATTGTATGTACCACGGGCGAACCCGGGCCGGACCGCTTGTTATCTATAAACAAATTTTGCAGCTTATTAAGTCTATCGGTTTTGGCCGAGCGAAGATTCGAACATCAGTTTTATATTATATCTATCTATTTATGGAAAACTATTAAAATTAAAAAAAAACTTACTTACGAGATGTTCTTAAACCGAACGGCTCTATATAATGTTAAAAAATCCGAGTTAGTTATCCCATACTAAAAGTTGTAGATCTCACGACTTTTACCTCAATGATCAGTACAACATCACTTTCCGCTCGGTAATCTTTCGTGTGTAACCCTGTGATATTTTTTTCCGCATTATTATTTTAGGAGACTATATAACGCAGCTGCATAACTCATTAGCCCATACTCTGACGGAAGTATCTATATTTGTCTAAATGTGAACTTGATAAAAATACCTATGTTTAAGCTGCATCTGAAGATGTTTATTCATAATAGGTACCCCACTCCTCTTTCATCTATATCATTAACCTAGCCAAGTCTATTTCCGATCTAAGGCCTCTTCTCGGCTTTTTTTCGCCTACTGGCTTATGTGTATTGTCACTCCATCGGTTTTCAGGGTTCACCTTTGTGACTTTTGTATAAAGGTACTACTTCTCTGATTTAAGTTTAAGGGCTCTGTGCCTTCTTCGCTAACCCAAAGTTTACTAGGCAGTAGAGAGGTAGAGACCATTATACGACCTTTTAAAAACTTTCATTTAATAGTGCGCAAAGATTCTTTAAATGGACCAACGAAGTTTCCGTTTTGTGTCTAATGTGAGTAAAAGAAAATTTATTTAGTCTTGGCAGTTATTTATGCTTTAGATGGTGATCTTAAGTCGGTCTTTTCGAACCCTCTGCAATGACTATTGACGCTATAGGTATATATAGATGATAATATTGCTTAAATGTGTATGTACCTTCACCTTTGTATTTCAAAACATAATTTTGGTAGGGCGCAAACGTGGACTCGTTTTGTGTTCTGTGTCAGATACCTATAAGTTACCGATGAATAGTTCTTTTCCATGAACCAGTATGAAATCTTTCAATCCTTGCGCAAACGTACCTACATAAACATTTTTTGTGTCCGTAACTGGACACAAAAAATACTCAACGACGATCAAAGTGTTCGGTGTCGGTAACTGAAAACCAAAAATGTCTTCGTTTGCAGCAGCGCCTAAGGCATATTTTTATTCTGGTTGACATAACTCTAAAATTTTACATTTGACTTCCTTAGGTATGTTCTTTGGAATACAAAGGTTAAATTTCGAAAGAATCAAGGTAATAAATAATTTAGTTAATTCTGTTATTTTAATCGACCTATTTATTGTGTATATACCTTTAAATATTCTAAAGATTAAGCTTTATTATTTGTCGGTAATGATAATAGGATAATCTTTTAATAAACAGTCATATTAAATATGTGTTTTTTTAATACCTCCTTTGCCATTGTTACAAGATATACCTAAATATTTCCATGAAATGTTAAATTTGTCTTATACACGACATAAAATTATAAGAGTGGTCAAAGGTTAAAAAGTGTTCCACTTTATAATTCGTCCTTTCGGTGAGACGAGGCCATAATGGCTTGGATTTATGGAGGCTATTTCAAATTTCAACTAACAAACGTGTAAGACCTATTTTTCATTTAACACACAAAAAAACTAAAATCAATATTAGACTACATTGTAGGTACAGGCCTCCCCCCGTCTTCAACTGCACTCAGTTAGACAGGTTACACGTGACGTGACGGCATAGTGCTGAATCTTATTACTTCATACCCTTCTATTATCCTACAAAGATCTCCTGGTGGTTCATTTGACCCATACATTTTGTTCACGGGCCTGTAGTCTATATAGGATACATAACACGATATTATTATAAGCTGAAAAACTACTCAAAACATAAATGACTAATGATGCCGTTGCCTCATTCCCTCACCGGAGGCACACCCCGGACACTCGGTCTAAACTCCAAACAAACGGTGAAGTCGACATACCTACACTCACACAACTACGCATATGTCGTTCGAACACATTTACGCATGTGTGCGTGTCATCTAGGGTTACTAAATTATTTTATGGAATAGCTATGACCCGTGAGTTCACCTGCCTGTGTTAATAAGTGGCTTATAATCTTACCTAGTTAGTGTTCGATCTTTAATGTAGGTAAATATAACTTTCATCAACAATCAGAAGGGAGAAGATTTAAAACAAAATAGGAGATAATAAAGGTACCATGTACGAATTGATTTTTAGTTAAGTACACTTACCCAAAGAGAACTTTATTCTGACAATATATTAATTAATCACTCCACATATCGCGTATTTCATTATAGGTAGGCTAGTCACAGAACATTAGATTAGGTACAACAACGTTCAGAAGTTGCATTTTAACTTTTTTAATTTCGTCACAGGACTTCAGTCTTGGCGCGTACTTCTAACCAGAATAGCTTAACACAGTTTATAATAAAGTAGCCAAGTGCGAGTTGGACTCGCCCATGAAGGGTTCCGTTCCAGCAAGTAACATAATATATATAGTACACATAGTTCTTGTAGTTCGTTGTAACTTTGATCGAAGTTTTAATAATAGTGTATTTATGACGTAATAAAAAAAAACTACTCATCAGATCGAGTTCAAACTAATTTTCGTTGGTAGTTTTCATGGTAATGTACATCATATATTTTTTTTAGTTTTTTCATTCTCTTACTTTAGAAGTTAGAGGGGGGGGGACACACATTTTACCACTTTGGAAGCGTCTCTCGCGCAAGCTATTCAGTGTAGACAAAAATTATATTAGCAACCTCAACATCATTTTTTAAGACCTATCGATAGACACCCCACAAGTGTAGGTTTGATGAAAAAAAAATTTTTGAGCTTCAGTTCTCAGTATGGGGGGCACCCCTAATTTTTGTTTTTTTTAAAAACTTTTGTAAAAATCTTAATGCGGTTTACAGAATACATCTACTTACCAAGTTTCAACAGTGTAGTTCTCATAGTTTCGGCAAAAAGTTGCTGTGACATACGGACGGACAGACAGACAGACAGACAGACAGACATGACGAATCTATAAGGGTTCCGTTTTTACGTTTTACGGAACCCTAAAAATGATTCAATCTTTGTAGAAATTCTTATGAAATTAAAAATCTCTTATTCTTGTTTCGTATAATAGACGAAAAATTTGGTACCATTTTGTTAAATAATACAGCATCATGGTCGTATTCTCATAGCAAATTATCGTCCGATATAATAACCCTTCGTTGAGTCCGCCTCACGTCCGCGAGGGGGAGGAAGCTTGAAATTGGCGGGGGGTGGGGAGTGTCCGTTCTATCTATATTATCTATTCTATGCCGGAGGCACGATTTTATATCGCAGTCTTGGCCCTTGTCACTATCTCAGTAAACTACAGGGTGAAAGCGAGAAAGAATGATAAGTCTTAAAACAGATACACGGGTAACTCACGTATAATATAGTCAGAACAGTCCGCGCGCACTCGCCTTGAAGAAGATCGCCGGACGCGATCGAAACTCGAGTCGGACTGCTCTGACTATATTATACGTGAGTTATCCGTGTATTGGTTTTAAAATGTGTAATAACCACGTTAGTTTTCATACTAATGATAAGTATTTTATTTAAAGGAGCTTCGGATCGCCTCGCAACTTTTGCAATGGAATATTGTACTAGCTCACCACCAAAAATAACAGACCTACATACTTCTACAATTATTATTTGCTGTCTTACCCAACGCTAAGTGTTGGGTTCACTGCCCCCATACATAATAAATAACACACTAATAATATAGGAAACAAAATTTTGTGATTGCAAGTGTGTATGTTTCATCCCACGTATCTCTGCAATGGCTAAACGGATTTGTAATGAAATACGTAGGTAATGAGTTCATTACTAGAATTGACACAGGTTAATAGCCAGTCCACTGGGTTCCCACTTCTGGGACTCGGAACCTCCCAAGGAGAAAGTTATGCCATAATCCATGCTAGCAATTAGTGGTCCACCTAGGTGCTAGACCCAGCCCAAGGGATGACCCCTCCCCCCCGGGATCCGCCCTTGAGCATAACTTGTATTCAAAGCTTAAAATTCAGACTATACATTTCACAATACACATGATCAAACTAGGTATATAATTCCCAGTACCTACAAATAATTTCAATTAAATGAAATGCCAATGAAAGATAATAAAAAACCAATATAAGTAATATTATTTTAATAACTATATGCTTATTCCTCAATAAACACCATACCATAAAACAATTTCAGTAACAATCAGACAACACTATTTTGACAATCACACTACCGTGTGTATAAGCAGTTATCCAGGCTTTTATTTCGAAATTTACCGGTTACTCCAGCAGTATTACATATCTACCACCAGTGCGTTTCTGTATAAATCTTTCACCAGTTACCAACCATTAGGCCATGATATTGTGAGACCAACGGCCAGACAGTGAAAAACATTTTAGTAAATTTAAATGTACTCTCGTTATGTTACATGTGTCTCAGTTTCTTGTATGTAGTTATTGCAAATAAATATTATTGTTATAAATATTATTAGTATCGCATACTTTGTATGTGTATTTGTATATGAAAGACAATGGAGGATATAGGTAATACACGTATAACATCAAGCTATAGGATTTTTGCCACAAGTGTCTTCGTAGCACTTAGTTACAATATCTTAGTTAGAAATACCATCCAACTCCGTGTTGTGTTGTGTGCCACGAACATAATATGATTCATCGAACATGTCCATCTTGATTTGGAGATTTGCTACCAAATTTTATAACACGATTTAACTTGAGCCATTTATAACTGACTGAACGTAATTTTAATTACAAATAAACTAATTACTACAAAATATCAAGGTAATTAGATTAACCGATTTGAGGGCGGGCGTCCATAAATTACGCGAGGTGTTTTTTTTTTAATTTTCTGTCCCTCCCTCCCTCTGGTGAGATATTATTCAAGCCCCTCCCCATCCCCAATCTCACGTGAGATTTTTCAAAATATGGGTTTCTTAGGTACGTAAACGCATAGGATTGTTATAGTAAAAAGAAAATTAAATGGACCAAAAAAGTATATTTTTTTGTTTCAATCAGAAAAAATGCGTGCTATTTGCCGAGACCCCTCTCTCTCCAACGTAAGACTAGATGAGATTTGACTCGACCTCCTCCCCCCTTAAACACCTCACTTAATTTATGGACGCCCCCTTTACAAAACGGAAGAAGTTATCAATTCGACTACCATGTTTATTACTTATGGAACAAAAGTATACACAGTTTACCTATATAGGTATGTTTATGTAAACATTTGACAATAATTCAGTTACTTAGTATACACAACCGAAGGTTGTTAAGAAACTCTAAACTGACCACAAGGCTTGTGTTTTAGGGCTCGAACGCGAGTGCTAAACCAGTGCATCATCACTCCCTCAAGGTCGCGCGGTTTTAGCCTACAGCTAGACCGTCTCTCCCAGGAGACAAGTGCCAGTCGGTTGCGGACGCACGGCTGAGCGCTCGCGCAATACGTTTCCCGCGCATATTGTTATTACATATTATGTCGACAACCCTCCGCGCTAGACAGGGACAGAGTTACGCGTTAGAAAGAGCGCAAATGTTTATTTGAAAATCGCGACAGGTATTGCGAGCTGAATTGAACTTTGTTGTGTCCCAGCAAGAGTCGCTATTTATATAATTGTTTTCGGTAAGTGAGGCTTCTGTACTAATATTTATTCTGTGGCTAAACACACTAAAATATATTTTTCTGCGTTTTAGGTGAGAGTATATTATCGTAATATGTAATAATGGTCATGATAGTTAATAGCGATTCAGCAGGTCTACTACGAAAACAAACTCCGATTGATCGGATCCGACCGACAGCTGAAAAACATTCGGATTCTACCACGAAAAACATTCGGATCGATACATTTCGGGTCGGAAGTTATAGATTGAGGTCGGATGAGGGTCGGATTGAACGAAACGGCCGATCTGATCAACGGACCGATTGTCTTTTGTTGTTGGAAACTTCCATAAGTTCGGCCGATATATCGTTTATCGGACTTCGTAGTAGACCTGCTGTTTTCATGGATCGCGATATCGTCGCCGTCGCGTATTACTACTTTATTTTAAGGTTTTTCTATATTTTAATTGTAGTATCATAAAGAGTTTATCTATCATGGAGTTAGCTGTCTGAAATTTATCTACACATATGTATATACACACACAAGCGCACTGGAGTAAGGACGTCTACAGCCGAGGCTCGGTTTCCGAAGGCTCACATTTTATAGGAGGTAACAATCACATGCAGTACATTTTCTATTTCAACCCATTTTTTAAAACAATCAAACTTTTTTGAACCCATTTACTTTTTTTTAAATACTGTTCTTAACAACTTGGGTGTTAAGAAATAGTATTGCTTAGTTTTGGACCCACCGATTCGGGCTGTACGTTGTCTGTTTGTTATTTAGTAATTTCTAGTACATAAATAAAATAAATCTTAACAAAACAAAAAAAAAGTATAATTAGTAATAACTAAAACACCTACTTATATAATATAAGTTATCAAATATATAAACATATAATAAAAATCAGGACTTATTTTCCTGGCTACAACATTATTTGCATTTAAATTATCTGAACAGTATAACAACCCCAGTGAGCCCAAATAATGTAATCCAATCAAATACACCATCATAAATGCAAAATAACTTATACAGGGTAAATTAATATGTATTATAATGAGAATTTAACAACAAATTAACTGAAACAAACCAAAATATGACATAAATATAAGTCTGGAGTCAAATCAAAGATTCAACAGTTTATTGGATGCCCAAAGTCATTATTACTGAAGTCTGATGAGACAGTAACACTACTCACACATATGGAACAAATAAATTAATGTGATCATGCGAATCACAAACTTCAGTAATGAGTCCTGTTTTGTTCTGGATTGATCTGAGTACTCTGTCCCAGTCTCAAAACATTATTCTCCCAGCCAGTTTAAGGGGGGAAATACTCAAAAAACTATAAGGTGTTTGGCTATCTAATTGGAGAGTCGGAATGGCAACGAGATCTCATGACTACGGGGCTCTGGGAACAAATATAGCAGCACCTAATCATGCGCTCTCTGCCACTGCCGACGAATTCAGTATTCCGACTGAACCAGATCTATTATTACACTTGTATCCAAGGAACCAAGTACAATAGGATTTATAATTATTGGTATACAATATGCTTCCTTGCTATCAAAACAAATTAAACTAGCATCAATTGAACATATTTTTGTACGAAACTGCGTCAACCACTCGAGGTCATAACACGCTTGATAAATGTTCATTTTCGTATATCCTTTAACCTACTACTTTATCAGTTCAGCATATAAAGCTCGCGAAGCGAACTCTAACCTATAACCTATCAGGCTGCCTGTATGCAGATATGCATTAAAACAAGATTAAGTATCAGCTTTAAGCTTTTGCGATTTGAAATTTGAACATATACCGTTAAAATTTTATACAAGAATTATCTCGATGAAGTTCCGTATATAATGCTCTGAATAAAAATGAAAGTATTATGAAAAAACTCATAATATAGAAGTAGAAAAAGCGTAAAATATCCCATAGTTCTTCTTACAATGACTACTGTCATTGAACAAGAATCTTCATCACACTGTATAATTGATAAGGCAATAGATACAAGTGCAGTGCAGTGTGAAACTGTTAAAAGTTTCCATATACTCCCATCACATCGAAGTGTCAAATTGGTTAACTTTGCAATGGCATGAGGCATGGGCGCCGACAGCGTAGCCGAGCGCTGTAGCATGAATCCTATAACAGTTAGGACTAGTTTCGTAACACGAAACGTTTCATGAAAGTTGCCGTGATTTACAATATTATTACTTAGTATTGCAGCTGCTCCACATTTGTAATATTTTGAATTATCAATAAATTAAATGAGACCCAACTAGAATGTTCAAAATAATAATGATGAAAATGACAAATAAAATAAAATTGAAATTAAAATAACCGAAATTGAATGCGTATTTGTAGTTTTTTCAAAGTCAATTGAATACTTTAATGATTTGAAATTGACATTGCGTTTATCAACATAATTGTATAATATACTAGCGGCCCATTCCAGCTTCCCTCGGATAATAACCTAGATACCAAATGCAGCGCCATCTGCCGGGCTGATTAGTGAATCTAAACCATCCAGGGCACTACCCAAACATATGCAAAAAAATTCATTCAAACAACAACATCAACAGCCCAGTAAACGTTCCCACTGCTGGGACTCGGGGCCTTCTCTCGCAAGGAGCGAGTTAAGGCCATAATCCACCATGCTGGCCCAGTGCGGGTTGGCGGATGACACATGACTTCGAAAGATTCTAGGTACATGTCGGTTTCCTCACGATGTTTTCCTTCACCGTTTTAAGTTAGCTTTATAACTATATTTTATATTGGGTAATATTTCCAGATGCACCTCCCTCAAAATAATTCTGGCAATGACCTCATACCATGTTACACCATTGCATTCACAAAAGAGAGAACTAAAATAATATACCAATATTAACCATGTACTCGTATTTACATAACACAATCATGATGAATTAGCCATTGTAATTTTATATTTACTTATTATAAATATATAGGGAGGCCGCCTTTGGCCAGCATTGGGACATTTCAGGCTCTTAATAATAATAATATTTATCTATATAAGTTAGATTATTGTGTAAGAAACAGTGGGATATTTTAAACTTATCATAATCAATAACATATGATATATATTGAACTAATAGCAGCTAAGTTAAGCCTCACTTGTACCGCACTGCACAATTTGAATTTTGAAACATGTGCTTTAACTTGTACACAGTAGCTACACTTTCCAGCGACAGCATATTTGCAGCAAGCTTGTTTCTTATCCCGCCTATGCTATTGTGGTTTCAATCTAATTTGAATCTACCATGTTACGAGTTTAAGCTCATATCTGAATATTAATATTTAGTAGTGTGGCATAAGTTAACTTGTGTCACGATTGGTCGACTTTGTGCAAAGAAATACAGTAATTATATATTTAAATTCTGATAGTGTTGGCAACACTTACGCACTAAATGCTTCAATATTACACGCGGAAATAAATAAATGCGCCAATTTACAAAGAAACAACTTACATACATTCATTTGTTTTGGCTCACCCAGATAATTTGTTCAATTAAGGATTTTATTTACATAGAACACTACTTTGGTAATTGAAAATTTTTAGAATCTAACCAAGTCTTCACAATAATAATATTGGATAATAATTAGTTATTATAGTCAAAGTTGAAACATAAGATGGCCATGGGTAAGATTTTTTTAAATAGAACTTTTAGTATTTCTCTTAATACACAATAATGATGCAGAAATAATGCTAAATCACAGTCGTACCAACATAATATGTGCAAATGAAAACATGTGAAATTTTAAAACAAAAAGTCATAAATTTTAATTCATGGAAAACAATAATTCCATTTTATTTTGACACGTGATTAGAAGAAATTTTAAGGGTAAGCAATGTATATCACGATTTAACAAGTAACAATAAGTATTCCAATGATAGAGCATAAGCATACAATACCCATTTTTTTCCCACTCTTGAGCCTTCTCTCACAAGACCATGTCTCCAACGAAAACACTTCCCACAATTGTAACAATAACTAATTATAAAAGTAGCGTAAGTCAAAGTTCCTCGCGCGTTTTTTGATCGCGTTCCTTTGTATACGACGCAACGTTGCGACGTCGCTATCCGCCAGCTCTACGAACTTGTTGCATTTCGAAACTTTTAAATCGAACAAGAATTTTTGTCTATCACAGTTCACTTTGAGTGTATCGGAACATAGTTTTGGTTCGAGCGGATGTGGTGCGGCGGAACGCTGTCACTTCTCTAGTTCGGCGTCTTTACTGGACTTCTTGGCGGGCTTGGTCTTCTCGGGCTGGTCTTTGGATTCTAGTTCGATGATTTTGCCGGTGGATTGGTGGTCGTCCGCGGGAGGCAGGTCCAGGAGGTACGGCATCATGCTGCGGCTCTTCTCCTCCTCCGAGAGCCACTCCATCTGCACAGAACATCCATCATCGTCATCATTTATCCAAGATGTACAACAGTGATATACAGTATAGTTGGCAACCAACAACATGAGCGCATAGTCTCGTAATATCATCGAAATGGCGATCAATCACAGAAAAAAAAAAAGAAGTGTGTGTATTTATGTACGTTGTGCGCACGCAAGAAATTAATACTTTCTTGCTTTAACCATATATTATGGAATCTCGTGTTTGAAGCGCGTGTACGCGTGTCATCTGCGCGTTTTAAATACCCCGTCTGCTAGGGGTCTAATAGCTAAAAAAACAGTGTAGTACTAAAAAAAAATTTGGCAGTCATTTCAAAAAATTTGTTCAAAAATTTAGGAACTGCCGATAGAAGTGAAAACTTATAACTTAGAATTTGATAGCTTACCTTGGAAACTACACGGGTGTAACCGGAAGGCGTGGCCTCGCCATTATGGCATGGCCAACTAGAAATGCGTCAGCATTTCCCATTGGCTAACGCATTTCTAGATGGCCAAAGCCATGATGTCGAGGCCACGCCCTTTCAGCATTTCCCATTGGCTGACGCATTTCTAGATGCCAATCGCTAAGGTCCCGAGTTTACCCGAATTTTTCTTATCGTTCCCGAGCGTGAGGCTAAGAATTCAATTCACAGCCCACGAAAAATCTGTCTGTGTGGTACGCCAAAAGAAGTTTTCACTTCAAGAACTGCGGTGCTTTAATAGAAGAATAACAAGGTTTCCAGAAAGCGTTAGGTGTCGATCGCCCAAAACGCGTAAACAAGTTTTGACTACATGAAAGGTACCTTCTGGCGATGGTCCCTGACCGCGTCGTCGCATAAATATGTCGAGGCGCATGCGCTCAGTGTGGCGGCGTAAACAAGTTATAACTACAAATAGTCGCGTGCCTTCTGTCGCCGGTCTCTAACTGCGTCGTCGCATATATCGAGAAACGCGCTCGGTGAGGCGGCGTAAACAAGTTTTAAATCTTAGATCTCAGGGTGATGAGCGCAGTGCAGTCCTAGTTAACGATTCGGACTCTTCATGGTCCAATAGCTGCGTGTCATTGTGCTGTTATGTGGCAGGCATGTTACTTATCATCAGGCACATGACGTGCTCGTCTCGTCACTCCAAACTATAAAAAAAAATTGGCAGTCATAGGAACTGCCGATAGAAGTGAAAACTTATAACTCAGAATTTGATAGCTTACTTTGGAAACTACACGTGTGTAACCGGAGGGGGTGGCCTGGGCATCATGGCATGGCCATCACGAAATGCGTTAGCATTTCCTATTGGCTGATGCATTTCTAGATGGCCATGCCATGATGGGCAAGCCACGCCCTTTTAAGATTTCCCATTGGATGACGCATTTCTAGATAGCCAATAGCCATGGTCCCGAGTTTACCCGAAGATTTCTTATCATATCCGAGCGTGACGAACGAATTCAATTCATAGCCCACGAAAAATCTGTCTAGGCGCGCCTAAAGAAGTTTTCACTTCAAAAAGGTTTCTAAAAGCGTTAGGTGTCGATCGCCCAAAACGCGTAAACAAGTTTTGAAACTTGACAAACATGAACCGTACCTTCTGTCGATGGTCCCTGACCGTGTCGTCGCAGATGTCGAGGCACATGCGCTCGGTGAGGCGGCCGTCGTCGCTGGCGTACGCGGCCGCCTGCCACGCCACGCCCAGCTTGGACAGGCCGCGCCCGGACACGCCGGCCGTGCGCGCCGCCAGCGTGCTGCACAGCGCGCCGTAGTCGAACTGCTCGACCGTCAGACGCCTGACCAAGGATACACTACGTTATACATCTTTTTTATACAGTTAGTAATTAAAAAAAAAAAAAAAAAATTTTTAACAATTCGCACACAACACCATCTGACCCCAAACTAAGCAAAGCTTGTATGATGGCGGCCAGATAGCTGATATAATACTTATATAGTTTAAATACATACTTATTATACATAGAAACACCCAGACACAGTGCAAACATTTGAATTCATCACACAAATATTTGCACTGGGTGGGAATCGAACCCACCCCAATAAGCACCTTGGTGAGCTTTACTCGGTTTAAACACTAAGTATATTTAGATACCTACAGACAGAAGGAAGCTCGTAATAGATTTTGATAAAAAAAAAATTAACTTGAAAAAAAGAGGAGCCGTCTGGGTTCAAACCTAGATCTACTAACTCGTGACCGCCCAACTAACTTTCCGCCTGAGCTATTATACTGTCGCGGAACGCTGCGAAATTTACTGCCGCATTCTAATGTCAATGTAACAGTTATTCATTGTCTAAAAAAAAACGTATAAACATAAAATACCGTCCCCGAAACCCCTGCATACATATATACATATATATAAAAGAATTGCTTGTTTAAAGGTATAAGATACATAAACAGTTTATTTTAACACAGTCCACGAAAAATCCGTGCATGGTGCGCGTCAACCACAGAAATCTAAATAATAAGGTACTAGAAGTCGCATGACCGCGTGACATTGTCGCCGCACAGGTGACTTGTGGGCCACCAGTGCTCGAATTGTAGTTTAGTCTTGTTCGAACTGGCAGGCGTGAATCATCTTTAAAAACTTGTGTTATGCAGCATAAACAACTGTGGAATTTCTTCCACAACTTGCAATTATACCAATAATGAGATTACATTTCACCGATAGGTATTTTATTTTATTTTAATTGTATTTTTTATTAAAATAAACGGAGCCCAATGATTCACTATGATAGTTATAAATTTTTGGTGTGATCGTCATTTTGCATACCATTGCTGCATACATTAATTAACATCTAAAGTGGTACAAGCTTAAACAGCAATGTAATGTAAAATTAAAGATATCGTCATTACCTCTAATCTTCCATGGTACAACCGCAGGTAGCGATTGTGAGTTAGTGCTGTGACGGTCCAATTTTACTTTCCCAAAAATAAACAATGAAAATTTTATTTTAAATTTTACATAGTTTTATCGATAAAGTAACATAATAAATCGATAAAAAAAATTGTACGCAATTAACATTACACCCGTACGTACAATCTTTTAATTCGCGGTAAACATTACTTCATAATTCATTAATTATTAACAAAAGTATATACATACTGGCTATAACGCGCGATTGTTCGTCCGTGCAAAATAAATATTAGGATAACTGAGGCAGTATTTATCTATTGTAAGCTTTTATTTTTAAGACTTTATTAGTTTTCATACAAAATCAGCGAGCAACACGGAAGGGAGTAGGCATACACAGCGTTTCCTCTCTGTCAAAGTACAAGTCCGCGTGGACCATGGAGTTTGATAATATACTGTGGCGTGGAATACACTGAGGGCGGGGCTAGATTTGTGAATGGTGCTTTATTTTTTATGTGTTAGTGATTTGGCTGTGTGAGTATGGTCGGCAATGGATCGGTACAGGTATGTTTTGTATGTAATAGTGCGGCTTTACGCTAGTGTGCAACTTTCCCCTCCCGCAAGAAATGACAGAAAGATTTGAACAATATTTTTTAGCAAAGGCTACTTCCCTTCCGTGCTTGCGCGGAAGATCGAGTTGCTCGATGTACAAAATATACAACAACCTTTGTTCTTCAACTATACCTAAGCCCATGTGGTGTCAGAATTACATAGTTCAGTTTTCGAAACAATAGTATACCCCATGTGACTCACTTATTTTATAGGTAGGCATATTTACTTTGTTATAGTGTAATACACCTAATTAATGAAATCAATAATAACCTTTATCGAATGTTAAAATTGGACCGTACTTTGAAATATCGATATGTTTTAATTTTTGTCAAGCACTAGCGTATATGTGAAAAATTGTTAATTTTTCAATGTATTAGTAGGTTCACTGATAAGCCTTTATGGATGTGTGTGGTGCAATCACAGACCCAGGTTGATAATGTGCAGCTATTGGTGTGTTAGTGGAGCTCTATTTGAATACTACGCGCATGTAGTAGTGATCGCGGGGGTAGGGGAAATGTGGCGACAAGCGTTTTGCAAGTAATTTGAGAGTTATGCCATTTCTATTACCTTATTATTTAGATTTCTGTGGCGTCAACAGAAGTTTTCACTTCAAAAATGATCATAAGAAAGTACCTTTTTCCTTCCGAAGCGGGTTGCAGCACGAACTTATCAAAGTACAGCCGTATGAGTCGTTCTCTCTCTTCGAGCGCCGGCAAACCAAACTCGATGATCTTGTCGAGTCGGTCGTTGATGGCCGAGTCCAGCTGTTGCGGCGTGTTGGACGCTAGCACGAGCATCACTCGGCCGCTCTGCGTCGACGTGCGGTAGAGGAACGCGTTCAGCGCGGCGCGTAGCTCCTCGCTGATCCGCTCGGACGAGCGCTTGCGGAGAAACGCGTCCGCCTCGTCGATGAATAGGAGCACGCCTGGATCACGATTTGTCATTTAGTTGAATAGTAAAAAAATTGGCAGTCATAGAAACTGCCGATGGAAGTTACGAGTTCTCATTTATTTGAAGGATAAATAGTAAATAATTGGCAGTCATAATGACGGCGGATAGAAGTGAAAACTTATAAATCAGAATTTGATAGCTCACTTTGGAAACTGAGCGGGTTAAATCAGAGGGCGTGGCAGGGCCATTTAGCAACTATGAATTTCTAGATGGCCATTGGCCATGGTCCCGAATCCTCGTACAATCCTCAAAAAAACTAATTAGTTCGTTAGTTAGATTGCAAAAAAATATTGTACACGTACTTTTTATTTTGTGTCACAAACAAAAAATTAGGAAGATACAGTGCTTCGAAGTTTCGCGTGACGTCACTCGTGGGTACGATCTTTAACCACGAGTGACGTCGCGACTTAATTTGAGAACACTCTCGAAGTTTGAGGATCTATATTTCTGACGATTTTTAATAATTTGAAAAAACCGTGTCCCATATTTTTCCAAGATCTAGCTGACGGAGTAATTAGAACGGCGTATTTTTAACCCAGCCCCATACCCTATTTACCAAGCCTGCTCTTCGTCCGTGTCTTTGGAATAGCAACCATGAACCGGTGCTGCTTCTCCGAAGCGGCTGATAGAAATATAAAAAGGGAAGGTGGTATTAGATCATGCAGATCAGTTGCACACTCTCCGAAGTGTATCCGATTAAAAACCCGATGAGCTAGTTAATTTAACACTGTATCGCGTACCTTTTCTGCTGGTGTTGGCCCAGTCGAAGACCTTGTGTATGGCGGCAACGGCGTCCTTGCCCATCGGCGCGACGTCACCGCCCGTCAGGATCGCGTAGTCCATGCCCGAGTGTTTCGCTAGTTTCTGCAATAAACGACCGTTAGATTAAATAAATCTATACTAATATTATAAAGCTGAAGAGTTTGTTTGTTTGAACGCGAGGACCTCGGGAACTACTAATCCGAATTGAAAGATTCTCTGTTGGATAGTCCATTTATTGAGGAAGCCTATAGGCTATTTAACATTACGCTACTATGAACAGGAGCGGAGCAAGAATGAAAAATGTAACAAAAACGGGAAAAATCTTGTTTTTTGAGAGCTTTCGTTACGTGACAGCATGTGTCTATCTTTTAAAGGTTGCGTCATTAGAATCTATAATTTAATTAGTTCAAAATTTGAATTGGTACGACCAATTTTCGATAGATGTCGTAGCAACGCGCGCACGGTTCAGCTAGTATATTTATAAGCCAATCGATATGTTCACATAAATTTAGGGTAAGATATTTTTTTTACTTTTATATGTTTACACTTGACCGTCATCACGCCTGATGTTAAGCGACGATGCGGTCTACAATGGAGCGTACTTACCTAGAAAAAAAACGATAATACCTACAGTAAAATTTGACATTAATCCAAGTACCTTGGCTTTCCAAGAACAAGAATAAATTACATGTTTTACAATGTAGAATTGGGGCGCAGGCTCAGGGAGAATACGGGTGACTCCCGGTCTGGCGCGTTCCTGGAGCAAAGGTTGGCCATTGCCATTCAGCGTGGGAACGCGGCGAGCATCATGCGCACTTTTGCGCCGGGAGCAGTTAGGGGTGGGTTATTCGGAAATTAGTTTTTTAATTAATAAAATATTATGTAATAATATCTTTTTACAATGTATCAATTTTATCAATCGCAAGTTGCATCTCGAGGTTTAAGTTGTGTAGTTCCCGATCCTGTTGTTTTCTTGCGACAAAAAGGAACCTATGTGTTATTTATTATTTATTTATTTATATTTATTCAAAACTATAATTATTTATCAATATACTAAGACCCGTTCAAATTATTCCCTTTACTAGTTTGTGCTTGAAAAACTAAAAAAACATCTCATTTACAAACTTTCTCATCATACTAATATTATAATGTGAATGTTTGTTGCTCAATCACATCGGATCGGCTCATGTGGAAATTTGTGACATTTAGATTACAGTCTGGAATAGCACATTATCGATTTATCTACATCCTACTATAATAATCTGTATTCCAAGTTACAACTCGATCTGTTAAAACATTCTGGTGTGATTAAGCAACGAACATCTATACTTTTTTAACATTTATAATAGTAGGTATATTATGACTTACCTTAGAGAATAACGTTTTTCCAGTACCAGGGGGTCCGTACATGAGGAGATTTCTGTAGAATCCTTTGTTGAGCCTCGTGTTCTTGGTGGCTATAGCGATATCTCTGAGCCGGTTCTCGAGGGCAGGCGCCAGAACGACGCCCGCGAGAGCGTCCGACGGCTTCCGGAACGCTTGCACCGCCTTCGAGACGGTCAGGATCGGGTGCTTCGCCGCCTCGAGGAGCGAAAAACGGGACGTCTCATTCACGAGAGTTGGCTTACCTATAAACAACGTTTTTGAAATGAAAACTTGTTTTGGCGCGGCTAGACAGATTTTTCGTGGGCTAGCGTAGCAACGCGCGCGCGTTGCGCGTCTCTCTAGTTGTCCTATAAATTGCGTGTAAAATAAAGTTTTAACTCCATAGAAATTACAGGGCTTAGAGATACAATATCTTGGATATCTGGGTGACGAGCGCAGTGCAGTGTTAAGTAATGATTTAGACTCTTCGTGTTCCAATAGCTGCGTGTCACTGTGCTGTTATGTGGCAGGTACGTTGCTTACCATCACACATGTCCTGCTCGTCTCGTCAATCTATTTAATAATACTAGCGGCCCATTCCGGCTGCGCTCGGATATTGTCATTTAAAGACTATTAATCGAAATAAAAACTATCCTATCTCTCAAGTTGGACCAGACTGCTCATGATGTGCCAATTTAATTTAAAATCGGTTAAGTAGTTTAGGAATCCATCGCGGACAAACATCGTGACAGGAGATTTATATATATTAAGATAAGATTAGAAGATAAAAAAAGGTAGTTAAGAGTGGAAATTAGAATGTCATACCAATCCTGGCTTCGATGAACCTGGCAGCCACCGAGGTGGCTCCCTTGGCCGTGTAGACCCCGAGTGCGAGCAGCGATAGACCGCCCGCAGCCGCCAGGGTCTTGTCCCAGTCCGTCACCAGCGCATTCAGACCCGTGCCCACCACGCTGCCAGCCGTTCTGGTGACACACATCAATCTGTCACTTATCGCACTAGTTTTAGGGGAGCCCTAAACCGATACGACGCCGCATCGCAGTCCACTGCGATGCGAATTGCTGCGATACGATTTTTTGCGGCAAACCGTTCGTTGGTTAGCATAATAAAGCATAAACAACCCACTAAATGTTCCCACTGCTGGGACTCGGGGCCTTCTCTCGCAAGGATAGAGTCAAGGCCATAAATAAATAAATATTGATGGACAATTCACACACAACACCATCTGACCCCAAACTAAGCAAAGCTTGTGTGATGGCGGCCAAATAGCTGATATAATACATATATAGTTTTAAATACATACTTATTATATATAGAAACACCCAGACGCAGTGCAAACATTTGAATTCATCACACAAATATTTGCACTGGGTGGGAATCGAACCCACGACCCTCGGCTTCGCAGGCAGAGCTACTACCAACTAAGCCACGCTGCCCCAGTGCAGGATGGTGCATGACACATGACTTCGAAAGATTCTAGGTACATGTCGGTTTCCTCACAATGTTTTCTTTCAACGTTATAAGTTAGCGGCATTACGCAGATGACTTTGAAAAGACAGTGGCGCACGTGGTTTTAAACCCGGTGTCTCCGGATAGGCAGTCGCCGTTCTCCCGACTAGACCAGATGTAACTTATAACCGTAACCGTTGGTTAGGGTGACCATATCTTCAACCGTAGTCAGTTATTGTTAAATAGATGTGAAGAAAAGGAAGGTTTTTGGGTTCATTCATTTATTACGATTATAAATGCTGATGAAACGAGGCGGGATCGCCGGCGTTTTTCTCTTCTTCAGAGTATCAGAGCGGACTTAAATGGCGTCACCAAGTATGACGTAATATCGCAGGAATGCGCGATGCGAATCAGGACTTACTCTCTTTCTACGAAAACGTAATTTCGAAATAAACTCGCGACTTTCCAAGTGCGATTCTACTTCGATCCATCGTTTTGTCCGTTTAAATATTCTAAGCCTACTCTAATTAAAGTAACCTTAGAACATTTAAACGTCTAACAATGTTGTATCGGATGAAACGAAGTAGAACGGGAGCAGGAAAGTCGCGAGTTTTTTTTCGAAATTTTGTTTTCGTAGAAACAGAGTAGATGTCCTGATCGGAAGTTTTTGCGGTGCGTTCGAATGCGATGCGAATTCGTGGTTTTGTGTGGGAGCCCTTAAGGTTTATTGTTATCCTATCCCAGCCTTTCTCAAAGTGGGCGATAACGCCCACAAATGGGAGCTGTAGGACTAAAGAGTAAGTTAAGAGACACAGGAAAAAATGGGGGCGTTGTGTACTGGGCTTAGGCCTCAAGTTAACTCTTGTGGGTCATATTAAAAGTCTTGTTTAGAATGAATGTTTAATCTCCGCTAATATAGTTCACAATAATTAATTAATTTAACTTGGAAGTTATAGTGGTTTTTTAAGTATGTGAAAATATGGGGGCGCTAACAAAATAATTAATTCTCATAGTGGGCAGCAGACAAAATAAGTTTGGGTACCCCTCCGTCCTATCCTATTCTTTTGGTCTATTCTTCTTCTTTGATCCTATTCTATAGTAAAAAAAGTGTATCTATGTATCATGAGAACGTAACACTTGTTCTATTTACTACTATTATTACATGTATTAATGTGAATAATTTTATCGATCACTGACAATCATAGCACATCACATCGTCAGCAACAGAGTAGATTACAACTGGAACGAACAGGTTACCTGAGGACGTTATTTTGGCAAAATCGTTCAACTCTTTCAAGAACTAACTGGACAATTTGTTCTTTCAACGCTCAAAGAATAGGCATACTTTAGCTAATGCTGCTCGCCTACTACTAAATCAATAATTAATTATTCACATTCTTATTCAATCAAATTTTATTTTGTTTAAGTTAATAACTTAAGTTTTTTACAATAAATACTATAAACATAAACAACAGTGGGGCAGGGCCCAAGTTGCCGGTAGTTAGGGCTGCAGATTGAGAAACCTTCTGACGATGCAAGCTGTGTCGAGGATGACCGTCTTTGACATTTGACCCTAGACCCAACCGTCAGTCTCTTAAGATGTTGGTCGAGACTTTTACTTTTATTATTACTACATTTTTGACCATACCCAAAGAGTAAAACGAAACCCTATTACTAAGACTCCATTGTCCGTCCGTCACTAGACTCTATCTTATAAAACGTAATAGTTAGACAGTTGATTTTTTCAATATTGATGACGCGCGACAGATATACACTTATAATATTCATAATAAAGCAAGTGTGACCCATACAACAGACATGATTTTTTCCCGTTTTTATAGATAACGCTACCCCTTCGTGTGCGAATTGGACTCGCACTTGTCTAATTTTATTAAATTACTGTTCAGATACTCTTACCTCCTCGACGAGGAGTCCTCGTGAGGGAAATATCCAAATTTAATCTGTGGAACATAAAGCGAGATGTTTATGTACGGATACTGACTTGATACTCTCGAGGATGGTGGTCCGGTTCTCGGCCGCCTTGAGCCGTATCTGCTCGAGCGTGATGTCCCGGTTCTCGCGGTCGGCCTTCGCCCTCGCGCGCGCCTCCGCCTCGATCGCCTTCAACTTGTTCTTCTCTCGCAGCTCCATCTCGTGCTCGATCGTCGCGCGCCGGAGCGCTTCTTGCTTCGCCACGCTCTCCTCCTGTCTGGATTTAATATATTGAGTATCTAGATGACAGGGCTTTGATAGGATTAAACACGGATAAAACGTTTTCTAAAACTTAAACCTAGCTAATCGATTCATCGCCCTAGAAACCCCCTGGAATAAAAAACTAAACTTCATGAAAATCATTGTAGCCATTCCCGAGACTCTCAATTTTATATATTCGAGTATGTATGTACTAGTGGTCCGTTCCAGCTTCGCTCAGATATTGTCATATACTGAAAATAGAAACCTATCTAAAACAAGCAAAACAAGCAAAAAAATCTTGCATATAAACCTATGCAAGATCCTATCTTGCAAGTTGGACCATATACCAAATTACACATAAAAACCAACTATGAATATTGGTTGATTTGGTGAACAGTTCACTGGGAACAAACATCATGGCACTGGATTTTTATTTGTTAGACACAAGAATTGCTTGTTTAAATGTATTAGATCAGATTTCAGAAAGTTACAATCAAAGAAATATAGGAGTGACTTCAGATAAATGGCATTTTAAGGACCGAGTTTTGGTCTGTTTAATCTCGGATAAAATTATGTTTTCTAGTTAGTAGGAGCGAGAGGTATACCAGCAAAATCTCTCTATAGCCTGCTGAAAGACCTTGGCTTGTCCAGAAGTGTAGTAAGTTCTATACTGGAACGAGTATCTAAAGCTGCACTAGTAGGTTCATATCAGATTTGGCTGGGCAGGGAGAGAAACACAAGTGAATGTGAGTGTTGATGTACTTCGGAAAGGAGCCCCTTAGGCTGCGTTTTCACCAGAAATGTGCAAGGATGCGTAGCGAGGGATGTGTTTGTAAAGAACCAATAATATCGCTTC
The DNA here is from genome assembly GCA_963693475.1 of Ectropis crepuscularia. Classification (NCBI taxonomy): domain Eukaryota; kingdom Metazoa; phylum Arthropoda; class Insecta; order Lepidoptera; family Geometridae; genus Ectropis; species Ectropis crepuscularia. The sequence goes on from OY856338.1 coordinate 36,408,582, forward strand.
ATTTACCTCGCGTCGGTCAGCACAGCTCTGGTGGACACAGCTCAGCAGAGCTAAATTTTTGCGCTTACAAAAGAAGCGAGGAATGTGTGCGAGGTTTGCGGCATAATGTACCAGCCAATCCATCGACGCATCCTCGCACCACACATTATTTACAGCTCCGCTACAAATCCTCGTACAACACATTTTCCTCGGACAGCTTTGGTGGAAACCTCCACACATTTTCACAGCACAGCTAAACATCCTCGCACTACACATTTCCCTCGCACATCTCTGGTGGAAACGAAGCCTTAAACCTACAGCCGTGTCACAAGTCTCGGGATCTACTCGGGATTTCTCTCTCTGCTACACGATGGACCCGGCACCCGCACGGTGAATCCATGGAATGCTAAGAAGTTCGTCTCGTCTCATTAAACCTAACTAGATCAATTCATCGCCCTCGAAACCCCCTGCTTGCTAAATTTCAAGAAAATTGGTGAAGTATTTCCGAGATTAGGATTCTATATATTCAAGAAGTGATTGTTAAATGGTATTTGATAGATTAATGGGTACATACTTCTTAAGGATTTCTTCCTGGGACCTTTGCTGCTGCACCAGCTGTTCCTCGTATCGCTTCTTGGAGAGTTGGTCCTGGTACTGAGCCCGCATCTGATGCTGCTTCGTTTCCTCCTGCAAACAAAAACGGTTTATTTAACAAACAGTAGAATTCATTGTAGATTAGGATTAGGGTTTATGAGACCTATGCCTTCTGCATTAAAGCAAAAGTCCGATAGATAATGGAGGCACACCAGCCAGCTACTTCCTTATAAAAATAAAATTAGCCATCATAGGAACTAGTGATAGAAGTGAAAACTTATAAACCCAGAATTTGTTAGATCACTTTGGAAACCATGCAGGTGAAACCGGAAGGCGTGGCCATGACCATGGCCATCTAGAAATGCCTAGAAGAACTCGATTCTTGAATTCTCAAATTCTCAATTCTAAGACTCCAAGATTATAAGAAGTCATAACCATTGTTTACCTAGATCTAGAAAGTAGTTGTTTACTGTAGTAGACTTTAAGAAATCCAGTTTAGTACTTATCATAAACAATTATTACCTGAAGTGTCTTACGCCTCTCTTCATGGTCAATCTTCTTCTGGTCGACCTTGGCGTGTTCAATGGCGGCTTCATACTCCTTGATCTTGGCCATCTGCTCATGCTGCTTAGTGCTTTCTTGCAGCTTGCTGAGTTCCAAGGCTTCCTTTGCATGGCCTACAAATTAAACCTTTTTGTAAGGTATGTTAGGTGTATGAGGAAATACCGTTTTTCTGTTTTTTAGGGGATTTCTTAAGAGAGAAAAAGCCAGTATTTAGGGGGGATTTCGAGAACATTTTAGGGGGAATGTGTAATGGTTTTCTGACAACACTGGCATGAGCGCAGTGTGGCATGAAGCACTGGCCGAGATAGTTGTGTGTAAACCTGTTTCGAGTATGTTATACCCCACCTCATTTTCAATGTATTTTTTTTATGTATCTAATATACTTTAACTGTTTTTTTCCTTTTGTTTGGTATTTTATTATTTTAGTTGACTTATATTTTGTACTTCAGCAGAGATTCCAGTTTCTGCAAAATAATATATGATTTGATGAGAAATCTACAAGAGATGAGTGCAAACAAACTGAAAATATAACAGCTTTAAGAAGCATTTCTGACCAGTCTATTGAATGCTCTAAAAATGTGTATGTACTCTCCAAGTGAATTTCCAACTTTCAATGAGATGCTACTGTAATTTCGAGGTTGATGCCTGTTCTGCGTCTACATTCCAAACAAACCAGCTAAATACAATTTTTGCTTTAGTTTGAATTTCAAAGTATTCACAGGTCAGCAGCCATCAGAACCACATGCAGTAACTAATAAGCCCATTAAAGTTGTGGAGAGACTCATTTGCACCAGTTGCACGATCACACCGCAATATTACATTTGATAGCTGGTTTACCGGATATGATTCAAGTCGCAGTTAATGTGAGATTAAACCAAACCTCTTACAAAACATTTGTGAGTAAGCGCAGGATGGACAAACTTGTCAAAGTGCACTGCACACTCGAAAAGTCGGCCCGGTCAAAATATTTCATGGGTCCAATCGTTTATTATAACAAGCTGTCCAAAAAATAGCTACTGCACCAACTATGGGCAGTTTCAAGTCAAGGCTCAAACGTTGGCTTGTCGAGCAGACGTTCTACAGCTATAATGAATTTGTTGAACAAAAAGGTTAGATAACGATTTAATATTTATTATTTAATATTACCATTATTTACTATTACAATTTTCTGTTGTATAACTTTGACATATTAACCTTTCGTATGTTGAATGACATTAGCCCATTTTGTGTAATCTGTTATACCGGGAGCCGGTATGGTCAACAGACAGGCCATTTTTGAGATAGACTTTTACTGTAACTGGATTTTCTCCGTATCTAGTAGGAATCAAGTCAATTCAAGTTAAAAATCTTATTGTAAATTGAATAATCTTTATTCACTTTCAACCATTTCTATACAAATACTCAATTATAGCTAACATAGAACTTTCAACATAGGGTACTGTGATATTTTGATAAGTTGCGGTTAAAATTTTAATTACAACAATATTTGGAAGTTCATAAAATATTTTATTTACAACATATCACATTGTATAAAATACAACTCAAACTTCAAATGCCACCATACATATTTTTTACACAACACATGTTCATAATATAGTCACAAAGAACTGCCACATATCAAGTCCTCAAAAGTTAATTTTTTTTCACTAAAGCTGCGCGAGATTTTGGCGTCACTAGTCAGCCTGTTTCTTCTTTATGCATTTGTAACGTGTTAGAAAGGATGGGGTATATACAATGACGTGCTTTAGAGCGATTAAGAGAACACACTTACCCATACCGGCTCCCGGTATGTCAACAGTTACGACGAAAATGTGTTTATACCGGGAGCCGGTGTTTCAACATACAAGAGGTTAAGTTATATGCATTTTCAAATGTATTTTTATTGACATTCCAGAATTGGTTTTATCTTAATTTTATTATTTATAAAATATTCCAATTATTTACAATTACATTTTTTTTCTCATTGTATTTTGACATAGTAATTAATTCATTTATATTCAATTTCATATGTATCTTTTATTGCTAATCCAGAATTATTTTTATTTTATGTGTTCATAAAATTATTTGTTTCTGTAGTGTAGTGCCTAATGTTTTCATTTCATCTCTTATTTTTGTGACATATAACTAGCGTTATGAATAAATGATTATGATTATGAGCTAATGCTGCATCTACTAAAAGAAAATCGCCTTATGTCAGTTGGAACTGTACGGAAGAATAAAAGACAGATTCCTGAATCTTTCATTGGAACTAGCAGACAACCTGTCCAATGTTTGGATTTCAAAAAGATATAACACTTGTTTCGTAGTATATTGCGGCAAAGAACAAAGTAGTTCTTGTTATGTCCACCATGCACCATGATAATTCAATAGAAGAATCTACAAGAGTAAAATGAAAACCTGAAAAGATTACTTCTTATAATTCAACCAAAATTGGTGTTGATATGGTTGATGAGTTGAGTGCCAGTTACAATGTTTCCTGTTACAGTAAAAGTTGGCCTATGACTTATTTGATGGTGTCTTGAACATGGCAGCCATCAATGCTTGCATTATTTACTGAATAAAAACGTTCTGAGCAAGACATTCAGCAGAATTCATCTGCAATTTGGGCTTATCATAGATTTGTGAACATCTGTGATTTGAGAAAATCTGTGATCAATCAAGAACATCATAAAAAATACACCCATTTCATCCAGAATCCAATAGAAAAACAGCTCAGTGAGCCCTCAACTTCAAGATAGTCCATACAAGAAGGACAAAAAAACCAAGCACTTCTACAACGCTTGTAACAATCCCATAGATATAATATGGAGCATGCAAAGTTTATTTGTGAAAGTTGCTCTGATCTCAACACTACTGAGATTAGTCCTATTTTCAAGAAAAAAATGTATTCAATAATATATTTATATTACATAAATATACTAGCGGCCCATTCCGGCTGTGCTCGGATATTGTCATTTAAAGACTATTAATCGAAATAAAAACTATCCTATCTCTCAAGTTGGACCAGACTGCTCACGGTGTGCCAATTTAATTTAAAATCGGTTGAGTATTTTAGGAATCCATCGCGGACAAACATCGTGACAGGAGATTTATATATATTAAATAATATTTTGTTTTAATCAAAGGCAATCTCAATATCTCTCATTTTATAAGTTGTATATTTTGTGTATATTTTTGTATAGTGACCAAAATTTATTTTTATTTAATGGCTTGAAGACCTAATGGTCAAGCCATTAATTAAAAAAATAATTAAATAAAATATTAATTTAAAAAAAAAATTGATGAGGACCGGTAAATCTTAATCAGTAATAATTTTCATTTTATTTAACTACTTTTTACAAAATACTAGAGGTAGGTAGGTACCTAACGCCGGGTAACCTATGAAGCTTTATCCAAGTCAGATTAAATTAAGGAACAAGTACGCCTCTCATAAAAATAGGTACTGTTTATCACATAAATACAATTAATAAATAACTAGAGACCTTAAATAGGACAAGATAAGGTTATGCGAACGCTTATGCAATACCACACAATGTGACGAAGATGTGATATGAACTTACGAGATCTTTCAAGGTCCTTAGCAGCTTGAGCGGCTCTTTCTAAAGCACTGGAATCGAATCGGTAAGCTTCCATTGCTTTCTTCTCGGACTTGGTGAGGTTAGCCGCAGGTGCGGCCGCGGCGGCGCCTCCGTCCGCCGAAGCATCCTCGGTAGGAAGCTGCGGCGGCTGAGATTTATAACCGAACAACCAAGACATTACGAACTAATGTAAACTAATAAGTTCAAGAATAACTCTTTAATTTGTTCGACACAAGTCCATAAACGATGAAAATCGTTCCAAAAATTCAATCAATTTCTTGTAGATAACAGAAGTCAGTCAGCCAATCTGACAGATGGACACACCACTTTTGCTTTTGATGTGACACTCTGACACTTTGAACTTTGACTGGTTATTGTTTCTCCTCCATGACAGTGTTTTCACGGTTTTGGATACATGCCCTTATAGCAAAGTTTAGACAAAGTTCTTTATTTCGAGCTCGAAAAACCCCAAGTAATACAAAAAGAAGTGAAAATGCGTACCATGTAGTAGTTTTATTAGGTGTTGCTTACTTTCCACAATAAAATGTTACAGAGAATTAACAGTTAAAAGAGAATTTAGATTGAATAGCAGCCACTAGTGTTACTAATTTAAGGATATTCACCGTATAAATGGAGAATAGAATCATTTTAACCAAATAAATTTCAATGGTGTGCCCAAAGACGTCTTACAAAAAAAATTCGATTTCATGGGAACCCAATAAATATATCATAAATACCTATGATATCTTAAAACAAAACATTACCTACCCAAATAATATAATTTAGTGCTGAATTGTAATATAGCGTCAACGGTTTAAGCCGCGTAGCCCTCGTTATTTTGTCGCGGTAAAAGTAGCCTATGTGCTATTCCTGACTATTATATGTATTCCAAAGTTTAAACCCAATCCGACGTTACTGAGCAACAAACATTCAAACTTGGAGATTTATAGTAGTAGAATTTACTTACGATTTTCGCAGCTCTTTTTTTCTTGTAGTAGGTAAAGAGAGACAGACGAACAAAACTTTTGCCTGGTGGTAGCAAGCAGTTGGTAGCAACATGCCTCCCCATATCAGCATAGTGACACACATTTTTCAGAACATGAAAAGCCCAAATCTTTAATTAATTATCTAGCACTGCACTGTGCTCGTCACCCAGAGAAATAAGATGTTTTATCTCTATGCCCTGTAATTTCACTGGAAACGTTGCCCTTCAAAACGGAACACAGAAATGTTTTCAGGTTTTCACATTACTGCTTGGCGGTAGAATAACTGGCAGCGGTGTGGTAATTCCGCAGCCGGACTCTGCAGCGTCCGACCACTACCTACCTTCTATCTCAGGAATATTGATGGTAAGCCGGGTCCAGACGTGTGTAACGCGTAACGTAAGATTACATGTAATTTAGCGTCAAGTGTGGACGGCACACAATCGCTGCGAGCGCCTTTGTGTTCGGGCAAAAAACCGACAGTCGATGGATCACGGCGAGCGGCGGTGCGAGCGTTGCATGAAGCGTTCCTAGTGCCGTCCACACAAAGTATTCGCGTTTCATTTCAGGTTACACCCGTGTGAACCCGGCTAAATACACAAATATATTACAGTACACGGTACACCGATCTGGACCCGGGTTTTAGGGTAGGGCGACCGCTCAGGGCGTCGGATATAAAGCGGCACCGCGCCACAAGCGCAGGCACCCTTTTGTGTCCAGTCGGTAAGTAGGCTTAGCACATTGAGAGGAAATGAAAAGAAAAAATCTCGCCCTACTGCTAAAACCGGCACTGAGTTCAGCCGCTTGACCTATGGCGGTAACCGTTTAATAATATACCGTAAACTAATATCTAGGTTCACCCATCTTGTGACTAGATTTATACGGCAACCTGTTGGTAAATGTAAAGCAAAGGTCAAAAATAAAAGATACAAGATACACATAAAATATGGTCATTTACTACAAAATACATAGTAAACAGAGTCCATATGACACTTTATAAGATTCAGAAAAACAGTCATAACATGTTGATTAATCATTTTGGTGGCAATCTATATTTAGAACTGTAGGTACCTATACCTATTTCGTATCAATTACATTATTCATTACATTGTAGCCGTTTCAAATAGATATGGCCGATGGTCAATACAACTACCAATATTCATATAAAAATAAAATACAAATCGTTAATTGTTAAGCACATTTAGTAATATCAAGTGACCAAATATCAAATAAAAAACGAGGCGGCGTCCTCGACCATATCAACGGCGGAAGTAAGTACTGTATCGGGACAAGAAAACCAAAACCATTATTGGCGGTAGCACCATTCCTATGGATATTATGTGTGTATTCTCAATACACATTAACCTGTCGCAAACGACAAGAAACAATATGGCGTCGACAAAACCTACACAACTCGTTTTCAGAATGACAGATGGGTGAAAAATATGTCAAATTACTAACATTTCTGTAAAATTTCTCCAAAAAAATCACATACTAATGCCACATATGGCGCGATTGAGAATATTTTTGGCAGGTTTTTGCATTTATCTGACATTCTAAAAACGGTTCATTCGTAATTTTAAATAGCGAACACCAAACACCATCCCCTTCCCCCCACTCCCTTTCAACCCCCGCTGACATCGACAACACCTCTTTACTGGCCCCCACCGTCCTCTCGCTGTTGCAATAGTAAAGAACACGCCTCGAAAGATGTTTAGCTTACAATCTACACAAAATGTGATGAATCAGTTTAAATGGTAACAATCATAAGAACTAGGCTTAAAAAGTGTTAAAACAGTGACAATCTTACCTCTAATTTAATTAACATTTAAATAGTAAAATAGTTAATATTAATATTTATTAGATAGCTTTAAATTATAAAGTTGAACTCATTAAATTATGCAAGTAATGTAGATGCTGGAAGAATTTCATAAAGTTCTCTTATATTGCACTAAATTTATACCTAAAAAAGGTTAGGCAGAACGTGTGTACTGCGTGTAATTCATAATGAGACGTCTTCGGAATAGTAGATACATGTAAAAAAGCTTGACATAAATAATCCCCAAATACGCCCCAAGTGGCGTTAATGTTGAACTTTGTTAGAGAAAATTGTTGCATACGTCATTGTTGATAATTTGACATCTTTCAGCCATCTGTCACTCTAAAAACGCCTCATTACGAGCAGAAAGCGCTCCTTTCGGCTCAGTACAGAAGCTCAGCGTAACCTTATAACAGAATCACTTGATATAAACTGCAATTGAACCATTTTCGAATATTATATCATATACAAAAAGTTATTATATAACTAACTGCCGCACAAATATTTATTCAAGGCGAGGCAAAAACCTCACAAATGAGTAAAGTAACACATTTTTGCCGTCAATAGAAAGAGACATATTAGATTTAAAATGTAGTTTCGTAAAATAGAGGTTTTACTAATTTCATCTTGATTTGGCTTATTTTACCCAGCTTCTAGTGAAGGGCGTCCTGATACGATGACTGTTAAAACTATGAAGAAATACATTTGACTTTATTATATTCTCATGACCTTATGTATGATAATGAATAAAACAAATCCGAACACCCAGTTTACGAACTATAAAAATCGTCTCTATTTAAATCATATACTACGAGATTATCCCTGAAAAGAGGCATTTTAAGATACAACTAAATATATCAAAGATAGTTTCCAATTTAGCCAAATGTTTCATTTTGTAAAATTTCTCAAACAAAATTAAATATCAGCGCAAACTACGGCAAAAGTGAAAATTATTATATCTTTGACAGATTTATTTGGATCTTGAAAACTCCCTAGTACTTATCAATATACTCAGTTGTGATTCAGTCATTTATTTTCAATAAACAATAACCCAAGGGGTATATCGCTTATTAAAATTGTCTTGGATTTGATATAGCTCACTCTCTCTCTCTATTTCTCTCTTTATTTTTGCTATAAATACAGAGAGAGCAATACCAAAGCCGCAAGTTTTAGAGGCAATACATTTTCAGGAAGAACTCGATCCGAATTTCCGCCTCAGTTCTGCTTTGTAAGTCAGTCATAGTCATACTAAGCTACCTATTTCCATTTTGGTTATTGTTCGTCGACGAATCACGACGCCGTATATTTTTTTTACGAACTGTGTCCACAGTATCATATTATATACTCAATATCATAGTATTATAAATAACGAAGGCTAACTAAAATGGCATTTTACTGTGCCCAACTACAGCTGCTCTTTCAAAAATGGCCAATCACAACTTTATAACAATAATGATAAGAGCTGAAAATACAGTGGTCATTTTTTAAGACGCAAGTTCACAACATATTTAATTTGACATAATATTATATCTATTTTGACACTTTTTTTTCAACTGAACTTTCCGAAATTTCGCTCAGCCTGTGTGATCAGAATGTATATTATATAAATTTTGTAATACATATTACCTTAATACAACACCATACTTGTGAATATCATACATATTGTTACTAAATTTAAAGATTTTTAAAAACTTACATGATATCTTGTTTTTCATCTCTACGAAAAAATACAATGTTAGTTTTCCCCGAGTACAATATTTTCTATAAAAAGTTTTTTTGCGATCATAAAGGGATGTTTTCTAAATGACATGTATGAGTGATTGTATCTCTAATAAAATAAAACATAAACGCCACCTTAGGCGCGTTTGAGAATTATTATAGACAGTTTTTTCACATCTTCTACAATTCTAAAACCACGTAATTCTATGAATCTAATAGCATTACAAAATTCAACTAAAATAATAAACATTAGAACCGTAAGCCGTGCGAAACCACGCAATAATATGGACCTTAACTTAATTTGCTATTGTAACTGTTTGGACATCGATAATTATTATAATAAGTATATATAATGTACACTGTATTCTAAAAATACGCTAAAAGAGGCAATCAAAGTTTGGCAGTGAAAACATAACACATATTCGTCATCAATAAGCAGCGGGAGAGAATATATCACCGTAAAATTGCAATCGCCGTCAGTTAGGTAAAGTTAGGTTACTTTATAATCTAACATCGTTAAGATTACAAAGCTGCCGGTATTCACAATTTTACAAAGACATATATGTATAACTATATTTATTCACTACGGAAAACACTTTTACTAAACCGACATATATGAGTACAATTATTGTGAACATTTAAATTGAAGGTTGACTGACTAACTAAAATGGTATAAGCCCTGATATAGCTCACTTTTTGCAATTTTTTTTACAATAATAGGTTTGCACTTCACCGCCATCTCGCCTGACGTTTACACGATGCTAGTTTTTCAAGCTAGGATATCAAGCTAGTACTTCTAGCTTCGTGTAGACAACGGTATGCAACGCTAGTTTTGTCTACACGAAGCTAGAAGTACTAGCTTGCTAGCTTACTAACACTAGCTTGAAAAACTAGCCTCGTGTAGCTCGGGCATTGGCGACGATGCGGTCTACAATGGAGCGTGCTTACTTAGAAGCGTGACTCTATGTCGACTTGAATACACCAAGACAGCAGGTCTACTACGAAAACAAACTCCGAATAATCGGCTCCGACCGACAGCTGAATCGGATCTGTAGCCTACCGCGAAAAACATTCGGATCAATACATCTCGGTTGGAAGTTATAGACTTAGGTCGGATGAGGGTCGGATCGAACGAAACGGCCGATTCGATCAACCGACCGATTGTCTATCGAGGTAGGAAACTTCCATAAGTTCGGCCGATATATCGTTTATCGGACTTCGTAGTAGACCTGCTGGTTACTTTGAGATTAAAAAGAACAAGAAGCAATCCACAATGGATTTAGTTAGGTCGGAAAGAAGGGCCAGTGTTAAACTAAAATTTGTTTACCTATATTAATGAACAATACTCCTTCGGCTTAGAACAGCTGCTCTTCATTTTTTTTTTAAATTTTCTAGAAAGACTGGCTGTTTAGAAGACTTTTTTTAGAAGGTATACTTACGCGTTTGGAAAACAAAATATGACTGAATTTGCATCTACTGCGTAGCTTACCTACTTAGGACTAGCGCAGAAATAGCGTTAGTAATTCATTAAAATTAAAGAAATATAACTTCTTGCATACATAAGTATACACACACACATTTTTAGATTTTTGTTTAAAAAAAATGCAGTGGAGGACGTTGAAGACTAGATATTAAACGCATCAAGATTCAACTTAGAATAATTATTTTTTCATTTAAATTAATTATTAATTCATTTAAGTTAAGATAATTATTATTATTTTATCCGTTTGTCTGACATGTCTCGGGTGTAAACGATGAAAAACATTTTGTTTTTTTTGTAAATACTTTAAGGATAAGAATACAAAATCGGAATAAAAGAACATTCTTTGTGACCATGTCTCAGTTTATGCTAATATTATATTATTAAAAACGAGTGTCGACTTTCAGTTGTGTTCAAACGTGCGAAGTAAGCTCCGACATCGTTGAACTAATAAGGTATTCATAATTTCTTAATCGAATTATGGGTTGCACATGTGATTTGGTCGGTTCAATTCGACTCAACTTTCAGTCGCACCCGGCAGCCTTTTTCAAGGAAGGTTCACGCGCTTCACTTCTTCTCTTTTAGAAATACGAGATTTTATTAAGTAATATCAATAATATTGAAAAAATAGCCTTAAACATTATAAAACCGTGGTATTTGCACACAAAAAGAGCGTAACCTTGGTCAAAATAACATCAACAAAATATTTTTACAGTTAAAAGTTAAACTTGTTATTTTTATCAGCATATCGTTACGTAGCCTGCTATCGATTCTGTAAATCTGTTGCTGCCTGCCATAAATTACATAAATAAAAAAAATACATTTACAAAAAAAAATTGTATAACACAGAAATAACAAGCGTTAAGTAAAATGAGACTAAAGCATTCGCTTTATAATTTAACTTATACATAATAATCGGGACGCGAAATAAATACATGACAGTAGTTCTGGCGCGTTCTACATTACACTAGTCACTTTGATACAATTTTATCTAAAATGTTCGAATGCACAAAATAATTATGTAGGTATATTTATAATACATTCTTAACGATTCCGTGCCTTCAACGTACCTACTGCTACAAATATGCGAAGTATGGTAGCTGTTGCAGATGTCGTATTGATTGATCCGTAGGTAATAATAATACATAAATACCTAAATTGAATTATTTGAAATGACTGTGTCGACAAAATAAACATGTTTCGTTTTTAAATCAGCCCCAAAAAATGAGTGGATGATCCCCAATCCAGACGGATTCAGCGCCTACTAGTGGACATAAATAAAACTGTTTTTTGATACATTTGGTAATAAACGTTTAAATAATGATTTGCGATTTGTAAACGACTACAAAAGAACTCCTAAGGCTGATGATATTTAAACAACTATCTAAAAAGTGGCCGGCGATATATGTAAGTGCGTTCTGTTTTTAATTCCACGCCATATTTTTTTATGTTTTAATTTTAATTAAATTAAATTTATTGAGTTATTCATTCTAACCCAGGTGTTTTACCCAGAGTAAATGTAGTATAATATATCCTCGCTCAATCAAAGGCACATTTTAGCACAAACCACAGACAATTTAAAAAAAACAACAACATAAAAAACGGTTTGACACATGACAGTGAATGTTACAATATTGAATGCGCCAGAATTAAAGCCCACTTCAAATACTCGTTAAGAAACCCGTACTTAGTAAATAAAGTTATTAAAGTATCTCCTTAAATAACTACACATCCAAAAATATTATATTAATTTTAGACAGCTCATAAGTTTTTTTTGAAGCTGGCACTTCAGAATTGTCAGTTTAAATAATAGCTGCATTTATGTGGAAAATAGATTCAGAACACCCTTCGAATATGAAACTGTGATAATAATAAAAAAAAATCTTGGCGGTCTATCATAAAAAAATGTGTTAATAAAATTACGAGTATTATGTAAGTGTTCCAAAGAAAACTTACATGAATAAAACCATAACGGTCAAATTCGAATTTAAAAAATTCTTGATACTATTTTCATGTTTTGTTTTTATATTTTATGAGTACATTGTATTTATAATAGTATCATGATCACGGTAAGTATCGTAATTATAGGGTTATTGGTGTTGGAAATAGCTGTGATAGCTTATAAATCATATTTAAAACCATCATCGACCATCATCGACACAGCACGCATCGTCAGAAGATTCCTCACTCCACAGCCCTAACCGCCGGTAGCTTGGACCCTGCCGTCGGCGATTAAGGCTTTCATACGTGTCCAGAGAAATCAGGACATAGAGATGGATCATCTTATATCTCTGGGTGACGAGCGCAGTTGAATGATTTGGACTCTTCATGTTTCAATAGCTGCGTGTCACTGTGCTGTTATGGGCAGGCGTGTTGCTTACCATCATGCACATGCCATGCTCGTCTTGTAACTTTTTACAATTTTTTTTATTAATATTTTACAACTTTAGAATGCAAAATAAACATTTGAAATACGCGCGATAATAGTTTAGCAGTCATTCTATCATTATTTATTAAAAGTAATTATAAATGTGATTGATGATGAATAGAATGCATCTATTTCAGCTTAGTATTTGTTTCGTACATTACGAGTACTACCTATAGAACATGTAGTATTTCCATAGGTGCCAGCTTCAAACAAACCGCCATACAAAACATTGTGAACCGTAACGGTATAAAAATACTTTCCGACTTCAGATCTTGACCGAGTTCATTCGTTTTAGATATCATTCGTTATGTTGATTGTTCAATCCATTTTGATTCCTAATCGTTTATAATACAAATGTAGTAGTCTGCATATTTTCATTTGAGATTCATTTTTGTAATTTATGCCTTACTAGTTTTGATAGGTAATGCAGACAAATAGTACCTTTTGTCGAGTAACCAATTCCACATGTCCCACCTACGTATGTGACTTTTCGTATTACGTTACTAAGTTATTTTTAAGGGAATGTGGAGTAAACTTAAGTCACTCAATATCATATGTTTGACGAACAAGTAAAAAAACATTCACTCGCTTATACCACACCGCTCCTGGAAGACTAAAAATAACATTTAAATACGACCTTAGGCTCGTAATCAAAAGAACCAATTTACAATGTCAGTAAAACAGGGCATGGTAAGCGACAATTTTCTGCCTTTGTAAATTGTAGCTAAACAGTGCGAGTTTAAGTTCAAATTCCTATATAATATCTTGCAGTGTAGTACAAGTCGAGTACGATCTTAACTCGTTGTCCAATCGCAGGGGAGGAGAGATTCCCCGGCCCTCTACCGCCTAACTGCTTTGGCTTTGCTATTGCCGTCTCTTTCATTTCAAGCGAGAAGAAAAGAGACAGCAATATCAAAGCTAAGACAGTTTTCGTTAGCCGGTAGATCCCACGGTAAGTGTTGATGAATATGCAGAAGACGACAGTCGCACGTACGAGTGGCTAGTGTCGGGCGCCTACCGTCGGAAGCGGCCGAGGTAGGCGTTGCAGTGGGGACACTTGTGGTGCACGTCCATACAGCTGTCTATGCAGCAAGGGATCAGGCAGCAGCCGCAGAAACATCTGGAACAGTTACAGCGAGTTTTTAGAGTGATGGCTAAGTTCCTACAAAATTTTATTTAAAATAAAATGGACATTGTTCATTACAACATTGTAATCATTATCATTAGAGGCATAGATCGTAGAACCCTTGGGTTCTACGATGGGCCCTCGCAAACTTCAGAGCGCACGCAATCATGTCAACGTTGGGAAGAGTGAGCTCACTCTTTCCGTTCTAGTCGGTTGCAGGACGCGGTGGACGCCGGACGTTTTTACCTATCATTATTCGTTGTCAAGAACCAAAATAAACCACAGCAAACTTCGCCGCTAGCGATTCTAGGGTCAAGTAGATTGGTTGTTTGTAAACTAACGATACACACATAGACGCAATTTATTACCAATTTCAAGGTGCTCAGGGCACATCTATTAATGTATATCGATGATTAGCTTATATTGTATAATGCTTGACAGTTTTCTGTACAATAATTATATACAGTGAAATGTTCAGTTCAAACTTTGAAATTGTATACAATTTGTATGCTCTTTCTTTTGTTTTTATTTCATTAATCGACGTGTAAATTGTACATTTTCGAATTGTATCGAATGTCATTAGAAATCGGTTCAGTATTCTGAGCGTAAAAGACAGATATGAGTTACTTTAGCATTCATAATTACATAGTAGGGAAGTATTATAATAGTTATCCGAATCTATTTTTTGACGGCAAATTAACCATTTTTTCTAGAATGAGCTCGGATGTGACTAGCTAAACTTGGTTTAAAACTCATTTCAAATACTTCACCCCAAGCATTATACTTATAGATTGGATGTTTTATCAGAAACGAATGTTTCTCTTAACTTTATGCCTTACTAGCTGTGCCCCGCGGTTTCAACCGAGTCATTTTCGATCCCGTAATTTTCCCGGGATAAAAAGTAGCCTATGTTGCTTCTAATACCTCCAAGAATGTGTGTTACAAAGTTTCATTATGATCGGTTAAGTAGTTTTCGCGTTAAAGCGTGACAAACAAACTTACATTCACATTAACAATATTATAGGATAGGGCATGCTTTTGTTTTCAGATATCGGACGAGGGAAGGTTCTAAGCGCATTTGACCGGTTTTACAAGATAGGTGCCAGTCGTATTCTGACGGATAAATATGAACCTTCACGCTCTGAAGTGAAAGGCTCGGTCGGGTGAACTCGGGACCGCCGAGTGTACCCGAGCGAGAAAGATACAGTCAGCTGCTCTTCACTGTTGTATCGCTGTTGTCACCATATTGAATTTATTTGCAATAATTGTTTTCACTAATTATAATGAAGTTTTCACTTCTACCGTGCGGTCTTAAGCAGACACATTTTTATGTAATACATCAGTCCCACCGTTCGGCCTTTCATTTTTTTTTAAGTGCAAACTTCTTTTGGCGCGCCAAGACAGATTTTTCGTGGGCTGTGAATTGAATTCTAGCGTCACGCTCGGGTATGATAAGAAATCTTCGGGTAAACTCAGGACCATAGCCATTGGCCATCTAGAATTGGGTCAACCAATGGGAAATGCTAAAAGGGTGTGGCCTGCCCATCATGGCATGGCCATCTAGAAATGCGTCAGCCAATAGGAAATGCTGACGCATTTCTAGATGGTCATGCTATGATGACCAGGCCACACTCTCCGATTACACCCGTGTAGTTTCCAAAGTAAGCCATCAAATTCTGAGTTACAAGTTTTCACTTCTTTCGGCAATTCCTATGACTGCCAATTTTTTTTTTGTTTTTTTTTCGATCCTGAGTTTGTACAAATTAATCTTAAATGAAAAAAATAATGTCGAAGTTAAATTTTACTGCCTTGTTAATGTACATTCGGCCTCGTTATCAGTAACTTCGTCACGTTTTCCTTATATTGTTAGAATTACACGTAAAGAGTGATGAATAACAAGTTTATTGTTTGCCAGAGCCCATGTGCTATTATTGTTACACAGCAAATAATCGGGATGACGACTGCGTCAAACATATACCATTCTAATTACTGCGTCAGATAGATTATGGAAAAGTGGAGTGAGCTCACTCTTTCCTTTCTAGTCGGTTGCAGGAAGCGGTGAACGCCGGACGATTTTACCTATCACTATCCGTTGTCAACAACCAAAATAAGTAGAACCACAGCATACCTGGCCGCTAGCGATTCTAGGGCTCAAATATATTGGTGGTGTGTAAACCACCTACGCTACCATACACAGACGCAGTTTATTACCAATTTCAAGGTGCTCAGGGCACATGTATTAGTTTATATCGATGCATAGGACACGTATTTTTTGTGTTAACCAAACTTCTAGCAGCGAGTCTCGGGCTCGTAGGGACGTAGTTCTCGTTGTTTTCCCGGTATAAAAGTAACCTATATGCTATTCCAGCCTATATTTTGTTTAGGCTGTGTCCCCAGTAGCCAAACTGTGAGCGGCGACTGAGATAGTCTAGTAAGCCCGTTCATATATTTGAATATTACAAGTAGATATCTACGTATGCTAAGATTGTAACTGTACAATTTTAATATTGCTATGCCCCTATGCCCTAACAGGGTAAATGCTCAGCTTATTTTGTCAGCTTTGTATTATTATGAAATAAATGATTGATTGAATTTAATGTCCACAATTTGCTAGTTTTGCGCTCACAATACGCAGTTTGCGCAAAACTAGCAAACTATGGACACTCCATTTCAAACATATGGTACTAAACCGATACGCCGCTAACTCAGTCAGCCGTTAACAGCTTGCCTACTGGAGACACAGCCTTATACCCCGTTTACATTATTCCAGTCCAGCGACCGAATCCAGCGCTGGATTGCTTACTGGAATAATGGAGACCGGCACTGGAATGCATCAATCCAGTGCCAATGCATTCCAGTGCCGGTTTACATTATTCCAGTAAGCAATCCAGCGCTGGATTCGGTCGCTGGACTGGAATCATGTAAACGGGGTATTAAGGCTAGTTCGCATTAGACTAGTAAATTAGTATAGCTAGGTGCTACTCGGGTCATATAAACATGCCGAAAGCCGGAACAACTCTGGGCCAAACGAACAACTAATTGGGTCCCACAATATGTACGACCAACCGGGCGACCTAGGAAGAGATGGCGGACCGAACTCGATACATACAGGGAAGATTGGAGGACTGCTGCTCTGAACCGGGAAAATTTGAGGGAGGAGAGAGGCCTTTGCTCTGCAACGGGACAATATATAGGCTGAGATAATAATAAAATAATAAAGTGCTACTCGCCCGTTGAAAATAAAACAAAATGGATCGACTCGACTAAATCACTTACTAAACTACTCGACTAAATTTTCAGTGTTCAGACACGTTTACTCTCTAAATTACTCGCTACTAGACTAATATACTAGCCTAGTGCGAACTAGCCTTTAGTGTTCTATAGTCCGATTGGGTCTGTTGAACCGACCACTACCGGGTGGGCCTCCGCTTGTAATCGACTCGACACTTTTTTATATATATTCTAAGTCGCCTTCACCACTTTCAGTGCCTCCACAACCTGGTGGAGAGGTTATAAAGTGTTCCACTGTTTCGCTGCACTTTTTGATTATAAAGAGTGACGAGACGAGCAGCACTTGTGCCTGATGGTAAGTAGCTTATCTCGTCTGCCCATAGCAGCACATTGTCACGCAGCTATTGGAACATGAATTGTCCAAATCATTACCTAACTCTGCACTGCGCTCGTCACCCAGAGATCTAAGATGTTATATCTCTAAGCCCTGTAATTTCTCTGGAAACATTGCCCTTCAAACCGGAACACAGTAATGTTTGCACATTACTGCTTGGCGGTAGAATAACTGGCAAAGGTGTGGTACTTCCCCAGGCAGACTCTGCCTAGAGTCATATCTTCTATCTATCTATGTAGGTATATAAAAGCGAAAGGTCACTCATCACGAAATCTCAGAAACTAATAATGCTAGGAGTCTGAAATTTTGCATGGGGTTTTGCGAAATTCAACCTCTAAGAGGGTGAAATAGGGGATGAAAGTTTTGCATAAACGCACAGGGCCAACCCTTAGGGCTAGAAACTTAATATTTTACATACGTATTCCTCTAATTATGTGGAGATCTACTAAGGAAGAATTTATGAAAAATTCCATCCCCAAGGGAGTGAAATAGGGGATAAAAAATTCACAGTAACGTTTAGGCTTTACGCCAACGACTTACAAAACGCGAGCGAAGCCGCGGGCAAAAGCTCTGGAAACATTGACCTTCAAACCGGAATACAGTGATGTTAGCACATTACTGCTTGGCTGTAGAATAACTGGCAATGGTGTGGTACTTCCCCAGGCGGACTCTACTTACCCCAGTATGAATATGATAGCGCCGGAGATGTAGGCGATGAGCCCCGGCTTGGTTTGCGTGGCGGTGTCGATCTCGGCGTGGCAGCTGGGGCAGATCATGTGCGTCGGGTGCGGCCCCACCGGCACCACCGTCGTCACGATCTGCGGCCCGCTCGCTGGAACAAACAACAACTACATGTCACCAACTTTTCACTACACTACCTAAGGCCAACTTTTCACTACACTACCTAAGGCCAACTTTTCACTACACTACCTAAGGCCAACTTTTCACTACACTACCTAAAGGTATTCGATGTCTCGACGTCAACGTATTTAATACCAGCAGACTCTGAGGTCTGCGAATTTCTGCGCCGTAGATTTTTGCGTTTGTATGTGTACATTCAAAAGCGCGTAAAACGCGATACAAACGCGCGCGTGAATCGCGTTCGAAACTGTCTGCGAATTTCTGCGCCGTAGATTTTTGCGTTTGTATGGGTACATTAAAAAGCGCGTAAAACGCGATACTAACGCGCGCGTGAATCGCGTTCGAACAACCGACGAGGAGTATTTCATCAAAACGCGGAAGCTACGCGCGACTACAGCGCGTCTGTATCGCTGTGTCTGCACGTATCTCCACGATCGCTCTATGTGCTTAGGTTACAAGGTTGCGTTCGAATCTCGTTTGAAGCGCGTATACAATACGACGTGTCCCCAGGCGCGGTCCCAGCCTCGAATTTTGGAGGGGGTCACCAGTACACAGCCTCAGATTTTAGGGGGGGGGGGGGTCACGAGTAGAAATACAATTAATCAAGTAAAAAAGACTACTAGTAGCGCCTAATTTTACTGTAACGTACACGATTTGGGGGGGGTCATGTCCCCTGTGACCCCCCCCCCTCGGACCACGCATGCGTGTCCCCTAAGCACAGTCTAATGAATCATAGTCGTTCGACGATGTCTATACAGGGCGATGGTGCGAAGCGAAGGGAGAAGGGCGCTCCCAAGCTGCGAACACAAAAATGTTAGCAGTTTGGGAGCGTGTTTCGGGGCTGACGTTTGACGCATGTTTTGATTTTATTTTGTTCATAATTATGAGTCGTTTATAGGAGTAAATACGAGTATTTTTCAAATAATATCGCTGATACTTAACAATGTTGATAATGCATGAATAAATAAAAAATAATTACAAAGTCTTTTTGTCATAGCGCTCAGCATAGTCGGCATTTACCGCAAGTTCAAAGGCGTCGTTCTACTGGCAGTTTTTCTTTATACTGTAACCTAAGTCACATTCTACGCCACATTCACTTAGACATCACCAACTTTTCACTGTACTACCAGAGTAAAAACACATCACATTCTAAGCCATGACATTACTTTTTATGTAAAGTTTGCTTGTAGGTACTAAAAGAATAGCTTCCTATTTCTTAAGGTCACCTGACCAAGTAACCTTGAGAATTTTTTTCTTCGTCGCCAGCGCAAGAGATACTGTAGCAAATACGCTTTAAGATTGATATTTGGAATGATCAAAGACTATTGTCTGGAGTTAGAAGTCATGTAGGCTAGTTTATATCCCAAAAAAATGCAAAGGTCCTTAACGAACGGTCACTTTCTAAATTCTAAACTAACGAAGACGCGAGCAAGTCCTAGCTTAATGTAAAATAAAAGTGGTCAATGTTTTTGAGATAAAGGTTTTAAATACATAGTTACGTAATGCATCGACTGGTCCAGTGGGTGGTGAGTCTGCACGCTGAGCCGTGGGTGGTCGGTTTGATTCCCGCCCAGTACAAGTATCGATTACGCACTCTCTTTCAATATCGAAGTCGGCTCACAAGTTTGGGTAAGTATATGCAATTATGCATACTTATGATACATAGAGATACAAAATCATACGTATTAGTCACACAAATATTTGTCCTGGGTGGGAATCGAACCTACGAATTATGGTTCCACGAGTATTATAGAACACAAAAAACATGAGAAGCTACCCTACTAGCACGATGGGTCGAGTATATCGTAACTGCCGTTGAACCTGGACGTCTACTCTCTTTCTACGAAAAACGTAATTTCGGAATAAACTCGCGATTTTCCTACTCCGGTTCTACATCGTTTATTTAAACGGACGAAACGACGGATCGAAGTAGAAAAGTCGCGAGTTTATTTCTAAATTACGTTTTTCGTAGAAAGAGAGTAGACATCCTGGACTGCCCAGAACCGAAACAAATAGTAAAGTAAGACAGAGATCTATGCACAGCAGTTGGATAGGGAAGGCTGAGGGTGATGATAAAAAACCCCTTTATTAGGCTCGTTTTTTTGGCTAGCACATTATAGATTTTTCAAGAAAACACGGCTAAATATACTTTGGAACAATCGCAACTAAGATAATTTAAAGAGCAACAATAGTCACGTGTGACATGCTCGGCCCAGCGCATGAGTAAAAAATAGGCTGTCGGAATAAAGTAACTTTGAATTTGTGAGGGTAAGCCACAATAAAAAGCCAATTAAAAGTTGAAGTTGAACTTTGAATTTTAGTGTTAAACAGCACTAGCGTTGTACAATAGGTACATAACGTATATAGCTGTAGATTTATTACTATTATGCATGTCCCGCCCTTCTACCGCCTAACTAAATCGGCTATGGCTTTGCTGTCTCTATCATTTCAAGCGAAAAGAAAAGAGAGAGCAATATCAAAGCTAAGACAGTTTTAGTTAGACGGTATAGACTCTCCGAACGCTCACCCCCGCTTGGATGCTACGCCAGCGTCGTCGGTCGATATTCGCATGTCGGTGTCGCGAGGCAAAAAATAAGGTTTTCCTCTTCCAAAAGTACTCAAACCAAAACTTTGAGACACCTGTTTGACACACCTATTAAGATGAATATACAAAAAGTATCTACTAACAGTAAATTATAGCGACAGCTGGCGGCGTTGTCGTGAGGGTAATAATATCATCCAATTTACCAAATCCTAATCAAAGACTAGTTACTGTGAAAATATTTCTTTGAAGTTTCCTAAAGGCATTCACAAACAAATAGACAAACATTCGCATGTACAATATGATTATAAACGCACAGATCGACAATAGTTCTCGCCATCACTCATGCTGACTGTCGCATATCTCTCTGATACTAAATAGCTATTGTTTTTAAATGCGTAGTTAGATTATTTCGCCACAAAACTTTAATACACAGCACAGACATAGAAAGAACACTTGCATCTGCTTTAGATCGCAACGCATCGCTGGTAAATGTATGCCAACGTAAAATTGACAACAGGGTCAGATTATAATTTATCGCGTGAGATTACAATCTCACAGTAGGTTACAATCTCACAGTAGGTTAGGTTACTTTGCAATCTGATGGTAGGTTAGGTTACTTTGCAATCTCACAGTAGGTTAGGTTACTTTGCAATCTCACAGTAGGTTAGGTTACTTTGCAATCTGACGGTAGGTATTAACAATTTTACGATGACATATATATACAAATTATGTAAATACTGCAAGTTCTTTGTAAAACGATAGTGGCTCATTAAAACCACAGAATTAAAAACTATAGGTACATATGAATAAAACCTAATCCCGATTTCCTCCTTATCCGTTTAAGTTAGAACACACAGAGGTGGAGATGGGTTTAAAACCTAAGACTTCACAAATGTTAGTCGGACGTTGCCATGCCACCGGACCATAATGTCACCATGCTTTATACTGACTAGGCAGAGAATGATTTCGAGACTAATTATATGAAATTATAAATATTTTTTGGCCTCTACAGCTTACCTAACTTTGTGCTAGTGGAGTAGGAAAGTAGCGAGTTTATTTCGAAATTACGTTTTTCGTAGAGAGTAGACGTCTTGTTATGGGCAGGCGTGTTGTTTACTATCAGGCACATGACCTGCTCATCGCGTTACTCTTTACTGTAAAAAGTATTAATTACGATGTATGTATACATTGTACTGTGTAGCGAGCCTTAGACATTTCGGTGCATTTTCACGCCCCGTTTCACGCGTAAACGGATTAGGGATTATCTATATCTTAGGTCAATGTGGATTATACTAGGAGAGCTCAAGCAGGGATTTACTCCAGGTCGGCCAAGGGCGGATCCAGGGGGTCATGGGGTTTATGACCGCCCCTTGTCTGCGTCCAGTACCTAGGTGGACCACGTCCTATAATTAAAGAGCACGCATGTACTTATCGCACAGATTTGTGACTTATTTTGTATGGTCATGGTCACTAACCTGACAATTTGAGAGTGTTGGAAAAAAGTGGAGGGCTACAAAGTTGTAAAAAAAAAGTCATATCTACATTTTCGAGCGAGCTATTCTTTTTTTTTTGTTTTGAAGAAAATAAGTCAAGGATAACGAAAAATATATAATCCAATGATTTCCACAAACCGAAGTAAAAAAAAACTCATCGATAAAGCTGATTTTACATACCTACTGGAAACTCTACAGCCCCCATAGAAGAAAAGGTAACTTTATGTGACATTTTTTTCTTCTTATCACTTACTATTTGCAACCCAATAGGTTTCTATGATGCTCCAGTAAATGCCCATTTAGCATTGTGAGCCCCTACCATTGCGTTAGCAAACAGTAGTAATCGTGAAAATGACTATATGAGGATGCGAGTTTCATTTGCGAGTTTACTTGAGAATGTAGTGCATGAAACGACAAAGATTATTATTAGTTAAAAAAATATTTATTGCATACAACTAAGTAACTCGGTGTTGATTGACAGATTATATCATGTGTTGTCTTCCGGTTGTTTTAGATAAACCAATTCAACCAGATCATACTAAACCGAGTTTCATCAAAATACATAACCTTTTATGAAGCAATAATGAAATGGCCACTGGCAGAATAACGGCAAAGTCGAAAAAGTTTTAAACCAACAAACATTGAGGACTCGCTCCACCATATTGACTACAGTAAATTTCTCATGACTAATAATACTGGTGTAGACAGAATTATTCCTTAGTTTTCTTATAAATATGTCTGATGGATAGTTCTGAGAAACAATATTATTAGAAGGTTAGTAAGTTGCAAACACAACAGTATTACCTACATTAATAATGCTGACTCAATTATAGTCATGAAATTCAATTGTTTCCTGAGATCTTTTAATAAACAATGATTCTGAGTAGGTATATATGTATAATGATTTATACAATATACAATAATAAGTATACAGTGATTTAGAATTCCATGCACACTATTCTCAGTTTACTTTGCTTTCCAGCCTTTACTTGTATGTAGTTCTCCAATACCATAAGTTACTAAACTATAATCTGTGTGAAAGTATAGTGAGTTTAGGTTAAAAGTTCAGTGCAGTTTCTGCACTAGCCCAAATTTTGATAGGCAGTAGAGGCCTACTGTGCTAGATCGCTTTACAAAACAGAAAGCTGGTACGTTACTGAAATTAATTTTGTTTTCTGGAAGAGATACAAATTTCAAATTTCACATTTTCCTCTTTTCTAGAGCTACGAAACGCATAGTCTTTGTAGAACTTACCATACCGTGGGAAACTAATATACCTAAAGACCTCGCGATGAAACAAAATAAGTATTACGACCTTCTAAACGAATTAACAAAACACGGCTATGTAGTTAATTTATACGCTGTAGAAGTAGGAGCGAGAGGTATACCAGCAAAATCTCTCTATAACCTGCTGAAAGACTTTGGCTTGTCCAGAAGTGCAGTAAGTTCTATATTAGAAAGAGTATCTAAAGCTGCACTAGTAGGTTCTTATTGGATTTGGCTGGGCAGGGAGAGAAACACGAGTAGTGAAGGTGAGTGTTGACGTACGTCACAAAGTGGCCCCTTAAACCTACACCCATGTCACAAGTTTCGGGATCCTCTCGGGATTTCTCTGTGTGCCACACGATGGACCCGGCACCCACACTGTGTATCCATGGAATGCTAAGAAGTTTGTCTCTTTAACTTGTACATGAATCTACTATCTCCAAAAAAACAGCTTTAATTTAAAATAAAATTCAGACACTCGGATCATTATTTCGTCTAAGTACATAAAAGCAAATTTTAGTTTTTTGTTGATATTTCCAAAACTGCTACATCGATTTTGATAAAATTTATATGGGACTACCTATGAATTATGATCAACCAAACAAAAAAAGAACCATCAAAATTGATTCACAATTGGCGGCTCTATCACGTAACATAAATACGAAAAAAAAAACATACTACTGAAATTGCGGAGGAAGAAAAGAGAACTAATAAAACGTCTTCGTTTAGCTAAAACCATGGGCGACAACCATCTAAGTCACCAACTGTCCAGGGCTCTAAGATCAATCCTTAAATTAATACAAGGAATATCGCTACAAATCAGTAAAAATCGTGATAATCTAAACAGAGCTAAACACGAAGTAGACTTCGATAAAAACCCTTTTCAATACTCGAAAAGTATTTTCAGAGAACAAAATGGGAAGCTTATCTTGACTAATGAGCAAATTTACGATCACTTTAAAAGCACATACGAAGTGCCTAAACGCGGGAGCTCGTACGTAGTACCAAACATCCAAAGACCTAATGATCCTCTGACAGGCTTTCAAAGCACTCCACCTAGTGAAGAGGAAGTAAACTATCAAATTAAGAAGAAAACTACTAAATCAGCTCCAGGCCCTGATGGCATTCCCTACATAGTGTATAAAAAGTGTCCATCAGTTCGTAAACATATTATCTTAAATATATTCAGTAAGATCTGGTCAGGAAAGCAAATCCCAAAATCATTTGGAAGAGCAATTTTTGTCCTGATTCCTAAAATGCAAGAAGTAACTCATCCAAAAGACACAAGACCGATAGCCCTAACCAATACAATTTCTAAAATTTTTTTCAGTATATTGCAAACAAAAATGACCACATTTATGGCTAGCAATAGGTATTTCAGGCCCAACCACCAGAAAGGCTTCTTGCCTGGTATTTCTGGATGCCTGGAACACAATACATTACTAGCGGAAAGTTTGAAAGATGCCAGAACACATGAGAGACAAATAACAGTCTGCTGGATAGACCTAGAGAACGCATTTGGTTCCGTGCAGCATGAACTTATGTTATTTGCCCTAAAATGGTATAACTTTCCTGCTGTAATTATTGACATAATTAATTCATATTATAATCACTTAAAATTCGTTATAGCAGTAAACAAGGAATACTCAAAACCACTTAAATATAATGTGGGACTATTCCAAGGGTGCTGCTTATCACCAATAGTATTTAATATAGTTATAAATATTCTAGTAGATAAATTAATATCCCGTGAGAAGAAATGGGGCTACCGGTTTAAAATCAACAATAAGTACACTGAGTCAATTTTAGCCTTTGCGGACGACCTTGCAATACTTACACGAAATCCCAAACAGTGTCAAGAATTGTTGAATGATGTTGATGAGTTCTGTACATGGACGGAGGGAATGAGGACAAAACCAAGTAAATGTCATTGTTTATGTCTGGGTAGACGAGATACCAAATATACTTCGTACGATCCGGGACTCTCCATAAGTGGCCAAAGAGTTGCCACAATAGCAGAGGCAGTGCCTTTCAAATTTCTTGGTAGAAAGATAGACTACAAAGGACGTACACCATCATTAGAGGTAGTTGTTGGAAACTTCATGAACGACCTCAATAAGGTAGACCAACAGCCTATCAGCAATATCAAAAAAGCATGGATATATGACAACTATCTCACATCACGTCTCACTTGGCCTTTCCTAGTATATGACATCGGTAAAACCCTCCTGGCAAAACTAGATGCTAATGTCATAAAGATATTGAAGTCATGGTTTGGATTGGCACATCCGGCTGATCCCTCTACTCTCTTTAGGGATCACAATAGTTTTGGGCTGAAACTAAAAAAACCATCCGAACTATACAAACACCTAAGAGTTACAAAAACGCATGTTTTGGGAAAGTCGAAAGACGAATTAATTGCATCTCTCCCAAAAGACAAAAGTGCTTCGGACCTTGAATCTAGACTTCAATTCCACAAACAATTTATGGCAGGTGCGCAAGTAAATACAGCTGGGTTGGGTGCGAGTAAGAAAAGGGAAGACCGAGACATGGTAAAAACCTTTCTACAACAAGACGAAAATGATAGTTACAAAGTGCACGCTATGAATTTAGAAATGCAAAGTGAGTGGTTAACCATAGGTGAGTTTTGTATCCCATTAGCTCTGAAGTGGCGCACCTTGCTATATGACTGGTCTCCTGCCTTATTAAAATTTTATCTGAACGCTTTCCAAATGACCCTCCCTGACCAGAGTAACTTGGTAAGGTGGGGAAAAGCCTCTGAAAAATGTTGCTATACTTGTGGTGAGGCGATATGTACAGCAAGGCACATATTGGTGGGATGCAAGGTGCTCCTTAATAGGGGTCATTACTCACAGCGCCATGACAGAGTACTTGAAATCATACGTGAAGCCGTAAGCCTTTCGGTAGCTAGAGCCCAAAAGGGATTGACGATAAACAAAAGACAAATTAACTTTGTAAAAGAGGGCTCAACTTCAAACTCCAAGAACAAGCCTTACTCAATCCTGGGTTCAGCTCCTGATTGGACTATTTTAATGGACACGTATGAAAAGCACTACAAAATCCCAGAGGATGTGGGTGTTTCGTCATCCAGACCGGACATTTTCCTTTTTTCTAGGGCTACGAAACGCATAGTCCTGGTAGAACTTACCGTACCGTGGGAAACTAATATACCTAAAGACCACGCGATGAAACAAAATAAGTATTACGACCTTCAAAATGAATTAACAAAAAATGGCTATGTAGTTAATTTATACGCTGTAGAAGTAGGAGCGAGAGGTATACCAGCAAAATCTCTCTATAACCTGCTTAAAGACCTTGGATTGTCCAGAAGTGCAGTAAGTTCTATACTAGAACGAGTATCTAAAGCTGCACTAGTAGGATCATATCGGATTTGGCTGGGCAGGGAGAGAAATACGAGTAGTGAAGGTGAGTGTTGACGTACGTCAATATAAGGGGCCCCTTTTAAACCTACTACCCGAGTCACAAGTCTTGGGGTCTATTCGATATTTCTCTTTCTGCCACACGATGGACCCGGCACCCGCACGGTGAATCCATGGAATGCTAAGAAGTACGTCTCTCTCGATAACAAGAGGATTCTTGTTTTGGAAGTCAGTTAAACAGGTAATAAGGTGGAAAGAGTAGCTTAAAACCCGATAGTTGTGTTGGAACTATGGGGTGTATGTTAGTATTGGTTTGAGTGAACTTATAGTGAAATATCTCGACCAACGTCTCAAGAGACTTTCACGAGACAGTTGGACCACGGATCAGATGCAGAAGGTGGTCATCCTTGACACAGCACACTTCATCAGGAGGTTCCTTACTCTGCAGCCCTAACTACCGGTAGCTTAAGCCCTGCCCCACTGTGGGTGGCGATTTAGGTTTAGGTTTTCATGTTGTTATTGTACATATAATATTTTAAAAACTTAAATCTATGAAACTCTTTCAGCTTAGTTAACGCATTCGCATAACCCTGTTTTGTAATGATTTGTAATGAAACTGAAGTAAATCTGTTAGCTCAGGAAGTGTGTCATGACATTTGAATGCGTGTGCATAATTGAGGTCAGGAGTTTTTTTTACTAAAACAGTGCATGACATCAGCAACACAACTTATACTATTTAGCATTTTATTGTTTTTAATGGAGTTCAGATATTAGTATTTTAAGTGTTCTGTGTTAACCTAAATAATGTTTAATTTGTTGACTTTCACTACATTATTTCCATGGTAATCTCTGTCATTTATGGAGTCATTTGGAAAATTTTATAACTTGTATTAATCTTTCACTTTTCGTCTTTATATCAGAAACTATACACATGTCTTAACTGTTGAAAGAAAATTGTAAACATTGAAATTTACAAATATATTTTTTTGAGCTTTAGACACAAAACTTTGTGAATAATTTTTTTACAACAGATCCTAACCTCTCATATCTTTGTTTAATCCATCAATAACTTTTTTCTATCTAGAATAGTTTGTTCAGTTAAACCCGATAATCTTTAGCGGGGACTGTACAGAAAACACACAACAACCATTCCATTTAAAATGACTAAATGTTTTCTTACAAAAATAAATAAATTGAGAACAATTTCAAACTGAATCACTTTGAATAAAATAAAATATCAGTACACATTCGACACAAATGTAATACAAAAATATAAATTAAAACATGTATAAGCAGCCTACTAAATGTTCCCACTGCTGGAACTCTGAGCTTTCTCTTGCGAGGAGATAATTAAGGCCATAAATCCTGCTGGAAAAGTGCTGGTTTGTTGATGAAACGTGACCTCAAAAGGATCTAGGACCGTGACGGATTCCTTATGTTTTCTCTCATTGTTTTTAAGTTATAAATTGTTAACTTAAAGATTCAGAAAGCTCAGAAAATTATAAATAGATAAAAAAAAACATTTAGGTACATTGCCTTCAACAGTGAATTATATTCATAAAAATATTATTATTCACTTTTGAAGGTAAACTTTGTAATGTGTCATTTTATGATATTGTGACCTTGGTGCTCAGTAGTTATGTAGTCATAATTTAACCCCTAAAATAATTGTAACTTTAGGTTTTTGTTGAAACTGTTGATTTACATATCTTATTCAATAAATGTTTAATTTTATAACAGCAAATGTTAAAAACCATAGTTTTGTCTTAGTGTCAACAAGGATATGTTGCAACTAAAATCGCGTCATAGCACACGCAACCTTGTCTGGCTCAACATAATTTAATGATCAATGAGTGGGATATTGTATCAATGTCACATCTTAACCTTGCGAGGGCCTTGGTTGAAACTTACTGGGAGCATAATGTGGAGTATACGGACTCGATGGCCCAACGCCACCTACAGCCTGAGAGTAGCTCGGGGGCGCCGCTGGCGGCGGCTGCAGCGTATTCGTGTTACTCCATCCGTACGGAGGAGGATTAGACCCTTTCTCCATAATTCAATAAACACTGTCGCACCTACAACATCAAAATCAATAAACCACTCGTTATGATGCAATGCAATCTTCAAGCTATTTTTAGGTATGACTTCAACTGAACATCTTGAAATTAAATCGTCAAAAACTATTACTATGATGAACACAGAACCAACTGTAATATTTACCAGTAAATATAGATCGAGTAATAAGGTAATGTAGTAGATAAACACTCAATAATTCGACAATGAAAATCGTAATGATCGTAGTTTACGCGACTGACAAACTGACATTACGATTCAACAATTCGATGAATTTGATTTGACTAGTTTTAGTTTGACAACATGACAACTAGGGCACTGACAGTTGACAGTGACGTCGGAGCACATCAGACGCATAGCCAGAGACAAGCAACGGTCTTTTATTTATTACCTATGATCTCAGAAACAGCCTACAATTAAACAGGCTACACACTTAGAGTATGGAATACAATATAGAGTTACAAAGTTCCTGACTACTATAGTGCTTCTCGTTCTCTCAATTACAATTAAATTTCAATTCAATTTTCAATTCAATACTCAAAAAGTATTGCCATAAAGAAAATATTCCACTAGGTAAGGGTAGTGCTGCGATAGTTCGAAGAATTCAGCCTGTGTTCTATGCATTCTAAAATTACATTTTAAAAAGGGGTTTAATATAATATAACTAAAATAGGAGGTACTTAAATAAATACCTAATCAAAAACAGGGCAATAAAACATTTATTTCAAAATGTACTTTACATTCAACGTTATAAAAACATAGTTTGCCTGTCATATTTATATCATAGTAGCAGCTCGCCCAGGCTTCGCACGGGGCAACTCGGAACTTAGGTATAAAACATTTCAATGTTAGTAGACCTTGTTGTAGTAGACAGGCTACTATTATTTAGATGTTGTGGTAATTCAGAATGATTGATTTATTTGATAATCTGTACTTCATGAAAAATATTGCTTTATTATTCACACAATATTTTATCCTCTTCTTCGGAACGGCACATCTGCGAAATAATAATTAATTTGAATAAATAAAACAACCCAAATTATTACCAGAAATCTAGTGATACATTTAAGTTGCATAATTATTTCTGTAAAAGTTCAAACAAAAGGGTTAAATCAGAGGTGAAAATGTGTATGAATAATCTTTTATTTTGAAAGCTTAGAGCTTCATATCTACTCACACAATAGATAGGTCTCTTGTGTGAGTGGGTATGAAGTAGGTGTAGTGAGTAGGGTTTATACTAAAAGCATGATGTTATCTTGTTAGCGAGATGAGATAGTGTAAGTTAATGGGAGTTTGATGCAATTCCTACTCCAGAAAACAAGAGTTGGAATGGCAGTGGTAGAGTAGAAACAGAAGCGTCATGACCATCTAGACTAGATATGTATAATGGTAACCATGGTAACACGCCATGACCATCTAAAAATGTTTACGCATTTGTGGCCATAGCTCCGAGTTCACCCGAAGATTTATTTCATTCCCAAGCGTGATGTTTGAGTTCAATTCACGGCTCACGAGAAATCTGTGTGTAGTTCGCCAAAGAAAGTTTTCACTTAAAAAACTAACAAATGCGAATCCGCAGGCAAAATCTAGTACGTATTATTAGTAAACGGTCAGTAAATAAACTGTCAATTATGTACCGACTTGTATATTTCATGGGTAATTTTGTAAGAAATAACTGGTCACACTTTTTTGTTTGTTTTGTTATTTAGGTTATGTTTACATTTTACATATTTTGCAAATTTTGGATTAGATACTGCCGTTATTGTTTAAATTTAAATCACGTAGATATCTAGAAGGCATTAATATGAATTTCTATCAAGTCGTCATAACAAATATTGTCTACTTACGTGTAAAATGAGATTCCACTGATTTTTCTTTCACAGAGGCTATTGCAGCTTATAACACTACACAACGCACATTGTTTGGCATAAATATCACCAATCTCTTAACAGTCTTTCACAAACAAGCTTTAAATCTTCTTTAAATACACACAATATTTAATAAAACATAAAAAATCCGAGTCTGAGCTTTGAACAGACTTTTGTATGGCAACGCCATGTCAGATTTGTAATTTAGCCAGAGAAAAAGCCGGCCACGGTGATAAGGACGGAAAATCAGTATCTCTTTCTCTTTTTTTCACAAGTGATAGATAATTAGACTATCTCATTTCCGCAAGTCGTGACGTCACTTATTGTGCCCCCCTGGGCTACACATTTGAAATTACTTATATGAAAAATGAATGAATTATATAAAAAATGTGTTCTTTCTAACAAAATAAGAATTAACGAAATTGAACAACGCAAACATGAGCTACAACCAAATACACATTCTGACTTTCACCCCTTTCTGCAAAAAAACCGTGCAGAATTTGAGGATCAAAAGTTGACAGCTACCATCTCCTTATCACAGACTAAGTAGAGAGATACCTCCTTATCTCAAATCAAGTCAATTTCATTTTGAGAGTTCCCTATACAGAAAGACAGACAGACAGACATGAAAGAAAAAAAATGCAGTTTCGCCATCAGTATCGACTATGGAGTGCCCCCAAAATTTGTTTTTCAAAATATCTTCAATGTACAGAATTCGACCCGCTACAGTTTTATTATAAGTATAGATGTAGATATTCAACTAAAAATAGTCAAATAAAGTTAATCCATTTTTTAAAACGAATATTTGTTAGTATGTTCTTTATAAAATCGTAAGCTATGCGTTTGATCGCTTAGTAAGTTCGCTTAGTTTGAGCGTATAGCAAAGTTTGGCAAAAGGGAAAACAAAAACAACAGTATTTGTTTTTGACGAACTGTTGACGAGAAATAATTTAGTTTCGTGGACGATGACTTTCCGCAGCCATTTGTAAGCCGAATGATTCGATTGATTTCTATCAACGTCGATTACTAATTATTGATACGAGCTGATAAGCGTAGCCAACAATATAATACATTCAAAACAGGAATTGATTCGTTATTATTTATTTGCGAATGATTCACATGACCACAATTAAACGAAACACACAGACCAACTAACTATAGACGAAACATTGCCATTAAAAAATTAAAATATATGTTTCCAAATGAAGGAGTTACAGTCCCACCATCTTATCTGTTCAGTTGACAGCGTCGCTAGTGGAGAATTTGGTATTGCCATATAAGAAATTCACCAAGAAACAAAGGTAATTAAAACATGTCTTGCAAGTCAGTCTATAGATATCATTAAAATTTAAGATATAAAATCTCAATCATACAAAGCCTAACTAACATAGTATAGATTCAATATGGCTTAATTATAATTACCAGCTTCGATCACATCGTCACTTACCATCAGGTGAGATAGTGATCAAACAGGTCAAAATTTGCGACAGGCTCACAAATAAATAAATATAACATATAGCTATGAATCTTATTAACTACATAAATAAACAATAATGCGGCACAATAGGATTTTATTTATATTTTATAAAAATAATTGTGGTCATGGTCTCTGAGCTCAAGCGGCCGCACTCCAGGAATTCCGGTCGATGTTCCTGAACCATCTGCTGATTCCCACAATTCATCTTCGGAGTCACTCGAATCGCTTTCACTGTCACTCTGTAATTGAATGATAAAAGGTTCATCTAAATACGCATCTTTTTGTCTGTATTCATTTTCAATTTTTTTTACATGATCGCAATGGTTTTTCCACTCTGCCTGTGTGATTTTGCGGAATGCATCTTCAATCAATTGAGGCATATGTGCACTTGATTTTCCGATATTTTTCTCTGCTACATTCCTCTTCATCGAGCTCCATATCATTTCAATTGGATTCAAATCACAATGATAAGGAGGCAATCGAAGAATGTCATGACCATGGCTTTTCAATATGTTGTCAATTTCATATTCAGGTGTAGGTTTATTTCTTTTTATTAACTCGTAAAGCTGAGGCTTTGTCATTTGTTCGTAAAACTCGACCTTGTTTTCTACCAGCCACTTTTGCATATCAGCTTTAGTGTGGTTTGAGTTAGGACACCTATTTACGCAAATACTATGATATGGCGCATTATCCATCACAATAAGTGTGGGTTGACGCAGATTTGGCAGTAATTTTTCAAGAACCCATTTTTTGAAATTACTATTGTTCATCTCGTCATGGTAGTCCCCACTTTTTGTATTTGATTTGAAAACGAGAAGGGCATTTTCGACAAAACCTTCTTGTCCGCCAGCATGAACAATGATCCACCTATTTCCTTTCGAAACTGGTTCCAAATCGCCGTCAACTTCAGGACCTTGCCAACATTTGCCAGTTGAGTGAGACGAGTGTATGTAAGTTTCATCTAAATAAACAACAGGCTTTTTTTCTCCTCGCTCATTTTCCTTAATTTTATGTAGATAGGATGCCCGCCAGGCAACTACGTCGTTGCGTTCACACAGCACTTTTCTATTCGATTTTGTTTTTTTAAAACGAAACCCTATTTTGTGGAGCAATTTTCGAAGAGTTTCACGTTTTGCTTGAAAATTTATGTCTTCCCTGAGAACAGTCAGTAACTTTGGTAAGGTCGGAATTTCTTTTTTTACTGAATAAAACTGTATCTTTCTTCTTATAACACCAATGTCAAAATCATCAATATCCAGTTTCCCTGTTTTTCTTTCCCTTTTCTTGCCAGGGGTAGAAATTTTTGAATTAGTTTCTTGAGCCTGTTTTTCTTCATTGATTAATTTGTAGACAAACCGTTCTGAAACACCTGTAACAAAAAGAACAATTTAATATTTTATAGGTTTTTTTAATGAACAACCATAAAATAAAATACAGCAACCGCTTTAAAAAGTTAACATTACTTTCAGATTGTTTCCGACCAATCAGGATAAATAATAAACAAAATTTTGACTACGAAATCGATTTCGAAATAATTACTGTGTGGACCACCTAAAAAGTATACCTTTCAACAAAAAAAAAACAAATTTAAATCAATCCACAATAATAATTGACGGAGATGTCGGTGAACATACATAAAAAAACATGCAATCGAACATAGCAATAACATAGCAGGATAATTATTATCCTGTTTTTTAAAGTCGGTTAAAATATACTCAGGTGGCAATTTTATTTGAATATGTTTAGCTTATTTTATATATTTTAAAATATAATCACCAGCTATAAAAATGTTTTTTTTTTTAAATGAGTGATTAAAATTTCCATATCTGGCTACACTGACCTGTCGCGGCAGCAACGCGTTCATTCAACTTTTCAAATGGTATTAATGGAGCTTGGAGGCGTTTCTCTTCTTTCATAAAAAATAAAACTTTTAAAATAATTAGCCGTGCATTACTTTTGAGAGGTTTCGGCATTTTATTTGCTTTTTTCACAATGAAATCAATAAAATAACACGGGAGCACTCGCACTAGACATCAACTGACAGTGGAATGACGTTTAGAAAATGGCGGCTGACGCGGCTGTAGTTCCCATTTCGCCCACCTGAACAGTTAAGTTGGTGGCACTGTACGTAGTAAAAGCGACCACCTCTCGAGTTAACTGCTCTTTAGTAAACGAAAAGAGTGTGAAATGTATCTCAAAATAAAGTGGCCAAGTGCGAGTTGGACTCGCCTATGAAGGGTTCCGTTGCAGCAAGTAACATAATATACATATTACATATAATTCTTGTAGTTCGTTGTAACTTTGATCGAAGTTTCAATAATAGTGTATTTATGACGTACTAAAAAAAAACTACTCATTTGATCGAGTTCAAACTAATTTTCGTTGGTAGTTTATATGGTAATGTACATCATATATTTTTTTTAGATTTTTCATTCTCTTACTTTAGAAGTTAGAGGGGGGGGGGGAACACACGTTTTACCACTTTGTAAGTGTCTCTTGGTGTGTCCCCCCACACATTTTCCCACTTTGGAAGTGTATCTCGCGCAAATTATTCAGTGTAGACGAAAATGATTTTAGAAACCTCAACATTATTTTTGAAGACCTATCGATAGACACCCCAAACGTGTAGGTTTGATGAAAAAAAAATTTTTGAGTTTCAGTTCTCAGTATGGGGAGCAACCCTAATTTTTCTTTTTTTGTTCAAATCTTAATGCGGTTCACAGAATACATCTACTTACCAAGTTTCAATAGTGTAGTTCTCATAGTTTCGGCAAAAAGTGGCTGTGACATACGGACGGACGGACAGACAGACAGACAGACATGACGAATCTATAAGGGTTCCGTTTTTACATTTTACGGAACCCTAAAAATCGAAGCGAACCCCCGATGCCAGCTCCGGACCTTCAATATTTTTAAGTCGAGGCAAAATCTGGAAAATGCCACCTCACGCACGTATAATTTATTTAAACCTTTTTTTTATGCATCTACATTTATTATGACCACCAAACCACCATGTTGGGATATAGCAGAGTATGTTGGGCTCGACACCACGGACGGAGATGGTGCTCCTACCGACTAAAACCAGGTTTCCCAAGCTGTGGGTTGGTGGCAGCAGAAGTACGGGATCGCTCTCGAATTCGACCGCGACTCTGCTAGCTACCGCCCTTGCAAGCACGCCTCGCGGAGGGCACCCGAACCCCCGCATTGGACTCTAATGACGCTTTGGGAGTCATAAATAATAAATATTGGTGAACACTTTACACACAACACCATCTGACTCCAAACGAAACAAAGCCTGTAGGTACTATAGGAGCCAGGCAGCTGATATCCCTCATAGACGCTGCTAATGATAGCCGCGGAACCGCCTCTGTGGCCACATCGCGGGACTTGTCTTTCTACTGAGCACTCAGCTAAACAGCGTGAACGTAGAGGACTTAGGAATTTTACTTAGCCAATAAGAGTATCAGCTGAGTAACCTAATTAAGCTTTCTCCTGCCTCTTCACACACACTGCTCCCAAAGGCAATGAGCGCGAGTAAAAGCTTTCTCCCCGACCAGGTTTATTACACAACAAGATGCCACCGAAACAAGTTGTTAGTAAAACAATAAACTTTTTGATTCAATTCAAATAGGCTAACAGATTATTGGCATGATGAGGCAAAATGCACACCTACAAGATTTAAGGAGGCAGCTATCTGTGTGTCAATATTAATTAAAGTCGGTTACGTAGACTTCATGTTTATAACTTTGAAAACTAGCTTTTACCCGCGACTTTGTCCGCGTGAAATAAGTATTTAAGTATTATTTATTAATGTAACTGAGGCAGTATTTGTACACCCCTACAAATTTACATTTACTAAAATCATCTTATAATAAAACATTTTATACAATTTCATCAAAATCGTTCAGTGTTTTAGGCGTTAAAACGTAACAGACAGACAGACAGTGTTACGTTCACATTAAATTTATAATACGGTCCGATCCAATCATACATTACGACGTGATTGAGCAACAAACATCCATACATTGACATTTATAATATTAGTAGGATAGTATGGATCTCAAGTGTCTAGTTGAAAAATTTTACGCTATTATCTTCAACATTGATGACCTGACATATAAGATTGCATCCCCCCTTTCAAACCCTATTTCATGCCCGTGCAGTTTGAAATTACAAAACTGCTAGAACAAACATTTAATTGCTTTGCCTCAAGTGTCTAGATACGAAGTCAAGGTTTTATGTTCAACAATTGGGAACTTCCATAAAATCTTTCTGCCCCCATTACACCCCTTCAACCCTTATTTCCATTATCAAAAGTGGCCTATATCCTTTTTGCGATCTAGTCTATTTGTGTAACAAATTTTCATTAATATCGGTTCAGTGGATTCCATGCTTCCAACTTTGGAAATGATAGAATTTCCATACAACGTCCATCCCTTGTTTCATCCTCTTACATTTCACCGCGTTTATTGCAAAATAGAATCAAACTTCTTTGTTCGAGGCTTTGGAACGTCAACCATGAAACGAGGTTACTTTTTCGAGCTACAAGTAGGAATTACGTTCAAGACATCTACAAGAAAACATGCAACCGAATTGCGAACCTCATCCTTTTTTGAAGTCTTGTAGTTTCTGAGATTTCGTGATGAGTGACCTTTCGCTTTTATATAATACTAGCTTATACCCGCGACTTCGTCCGCGCAAAATGAATATTAAGGTAAATGAGGCAGTACATACTTAGGTACTTGTACACCCATACAAATTTACTTTGACTAAAACATCTTATATTGAAATATTTTTAACAATTTCATCCCCGTATAGTTCGAAATTACAAAATTGTTAGAATAAACATCTATTTGCTTCGCGTCAAGTGTCTAGATACGAGGTTTTATAGTTCTATCTCCAACAATAGGTAATGAACTTCTACATAAACTGTCATCCCCCATTTTAACTCCTATTTCATCCCCGTATAGTTTGAAATTACAAAATTCCTAGAACAAACATTTATTTGCTTCGTGCCAAGTACATATACAGAGTATTTAAACAGAGTTTCATGGTTTTATCTTCAACGATTGGGAGCTTCCATAATATATACTTGCATCTCCCATTTCAATCCCAATTTCATCCCTATACAGTTCCAAATTACAAAATTGCTAGAACAAACATTCGTTTGCTTCGTGTCAAGTGTCTAGGTATATACAGAGTTTCATGGTTTTATCTCCAACGGTTGAACTTCCATATTGACATTCAACCCTCATTTAAGTCCCAATTTCACCCCCGTACAGTTTGAAATTACAAAATTGATAGAACAAACATTTAATTGCTTCGCGTCAAGTGTCTGGATACAAAATTTGATAACTTTGATAATGACGAATTTTTATACAACCATTCATCTCTTGTTTCACCATCTTAAGGGTTGAATTTCGCAAAACCCCGTCTTAGCGAGCGTTTACGTGCTAAAAAAGACCTTCATGCAAAATTTCAGATTCCTAGCATTTATAGTTTCTGAGATTCCTTGATGAGTGACCTTTCGCTTTTGTATATAGATAGATAGATTCTTAGGTTTTTCGGTGGTATTGTTATTTTTCTTTGTAATTTAAGTGCAATATAGAGTTGATCTATCTATCTCGCTCCTCGACCTCCCTCCGCGAGATGAGGGTCTCGCAAAACGATGATGAAGTAAGTAACCTAACCTACCGTAGGTTTAATTATAATCTCACGTGTTTTATTGTACACTGACGATGTTCGCAATTTTACGGCGACAACGACAATATACAAACACACGTGACTGTAACAAAATACCGTGTGTAGTTTTAATAGCGCGACCGCAGGGACGCCGCTAGTAGTGTATCGTCGCCCGCGTGCAATACCCATTATGCCGCCCCAAGACTACTTACTCTGAGTTTTGTCAATAACAAAAATAAATACATTGAGCTACCTTCCGACTACTTTGCACTTGAAATTTGTACAGTACTAGCGTCCCGCTCCGGCTTCGCTCGAATAATAACCTAGCTATCAATTCCAGCGCCATCTGCCGGGCTAATTTGTGAATCTCAACCTTCCAGGGCCCTACCCAAACGTATACAAAATCATTCACGTCGGTCCAGCCGTTCAGGAGGAGTTCAATAACAACGAAAAGTGGCATTGATTGTTATATATATTGATAGATTCTACTAGTCAAGCCTTTCATTTGAT
This sequence comes from Ectropis crepuscularia, assembly GCA_963693475.1. Lineage (NCBI taxonomy): Eukaryota > Metazoa > Arthropoda > Insecta > Lepidoptera > Geometridae > Ectropis > Ectropis crepuscularia. Next base: position 36,447,653 of record OY856338.1, read on the forward strand.
ACCCATTTTAAGAGAGTAGGGAAAAAATTTACTTGTCATTTTGTGGAAGCGGCGCTCTTGAATCAATAATAACCAAGCATACCTAAACATCACCGCAAATAAAGGGTAATATTGAAAAAAGTTACGGCTTGTCTAGTCGGGAGAACGGTGCCTGCCGATCCGGGCACCCCGTGTTCAAACCCCACATGGACCGTCTTTTCGAAGTCAGGTGCGTAATGCCGATAACTTAAAAACGGTGAAGGAAAACATCGTGAGGAAACCGACATGGGGGCATCCATTAATTACGTGAGGTTTTCAAGGGGGGGAGGGACTCGAGTCAAATCTCACGTGGAGGGGAGGGGGTGAACTCGGCAAATCTCACATCAATTTTTTTTCGCTAAAAATGTGCTAATTCTTTGAGAAGACGTGGAGAAATTGAGGAAAAGAATGTGGAAAATACTCACGTAGGGGGGAGGAGGGTTGAACAAAATCTCACCAAGAGGGGAGGGGGTATCGAAAAATGGTCAAAATTACCTTACGTAATTTATGGATGCCCCCCCATGTACCTAGAATCTTTCGAAGTCATGTGGCTTCCACCAACCCGCACTGGGCCAGCGGGGTTGATTATGGCCATAACTCTCTCCTTGCGAGAGAAGACCCCGAGTCCCAGCAGTGGGAACATTTAGTGGGCTGTTGATGATAAAAGAATGATGATTGAAAATAGAAACATCAAATGTTTTGTTTCTCTGCGCCATTTTGACAGATTAACTAAATTAAATGAACAGGGTAGGCACGTTATTATATGTCAAATATCAGTAACGGCGTTAGAGTAGGGCGCGGCAGGACGACCACCGAAGGCGGCGGATATGTTGCAGCCGGATTGTTTGATCCGCCGTATTACATTACAGTTAGGCGTTATCAAAAGCCGTTTTGTAAAGCGGCGGCTTAACGATTAGCCGGATTTAATGCAGCTGATTAAAAAACAGCCAAACACGGCTAGCTGTAATGTAATAAAGCGAGAGAGTAACCGCTTCTTTGTCAATTTTTAGTTCTGATTCTTAACACTCATGGCGCTACCTGTCATAACAAATTGTAAGTAAAGAATACAGTAAATGTGTTGCAGATTGATAAAGTGACTATGGATTCTGGTGTTCGGTGGAATCCTTCACAATATTTTATATTGGGGTAGTTTACCACCGTCCACCTCTTGAGACGTAACCACCTTTGTCCACCTGGGTGTTACTGGGAAAATATGTAGTTTCCACCGTCCACCTTGTTAACACTAAATCTGACCGGGGAGGGTATATAGGACCCAGATCCCACTCAGAGCACCCCGACTCCTCCTAGTCTTGTGGCTACTACCCCTACAGTGTATATAAAAATGCGGGAGCCCCACCCGCAGGTCTACCGCCTAACTAAATCTGCTTTAGCTTTGCTATTGCTGTCTCTATCATTTCAAAAGAAAATAAAAGAGAGAGCAAAATCAAAGGTAAGGCAGTTTTAGTTAGGTGGTAGACTCTCCGGAGTTGAATCTCAATCTCTAAATCTCAATGATAGACCCTTGTCTAAGTGCACCATATTTCTTAGGTATACCGCCACCAATATCAAGGGTTTTTTAAAGTTTTAGAGGTAAGAGAATATGTTAAAAAAAAAAAGAATTGGCAGTCATAAGAACTGCCGATAGAAGTGAAAACTTATAACTCAGAATTTGATAGCTTACTTTGGAAACTACACGGGTGTACCGGAAGGCGTGGCCTGACCATCATGGCACGGCACCTGATGGAACGAAGTTGAACAAAATATTGCAACTCTTTACTGTTTATGTTGCCCTGGTACTGGTACCTAGGGACAAACGCAACTCTTTTATATTTCTGTTGTCCTGGTATCTAGAGATAAACGCTGGGCTGTTGGAGGTAGGTAATCGAAACTCTTCACTGTTTCTGTTGCCCTGGTACCTACCTTTTATAGGTAGGTCATAACTATCAGGGAAAACCCACTCTGGCAACTCATTCCACAGCCTAGACGTTATTATCACAAAAGTAGAGTCAAACCTCTTAGTCCGTGTCTTTGGAACATCAATCATGAAACGGTGCCGCTTCTTTGAGTTACGAGCAGTCCTTATCATATCCAAATTCCGTATCCATATCCATATCCATATCCATATCCGAGTTCTTATCATATCCAAGCGTGACGATTGATGAATCCATTTCACAGCCCACGACAATTCTGTCTATAGCGCGCCTAAAGAAGTTTTCACTTCAAAAATAGTGAGGAATATCGTAAGAAGTAATGTGTGTCAAATACAACCTTGCCCTTTCTGCTATCGGAATTCTCGTATATCAAAAAAGCGACATCGTGTCATGGTTGATGTTCCAAAACACGAACGAAGAGATTTGACTCTACTTTGTGATAAGAACGTCTAGATTGTGGAATACGTTGCCTGAATGGGTTTTTCCCGATAGTTACAATCTTGGTGTCTTCAAATCAAGAGTGAATCGGTTTCTTCTAGGTAAGCACGTTCCGTCGTAGATCACATCATCGCTTAACATCAGGCGAGATGGTGGTCAAGTTCGAACCTATTATAGTAAAAAAATATGTGTCAGCTTTTTCTGATTGATAAAACTAACATTTTAAACATTGTATATTTCGTAAGTATGGTCACCCTACAATTTAAGCAGTAATAGGGTGTGGCTAAACGTGGGCCGCCTCATTGAAAAACGTATTGCAATGACAATGCGGCTAGTCGTTGAACCGCCGTATTACAAAACAGCCCTATTTTTCAAAACAGCTAGCCGTAATGTAATATGGCGAATAATACAGTCCGGCTGCGTCAAATACAAAGTGGCGCCTGCACTTGCGGTGCGGCGCCCCTTCCTCCTACGCGTTTGTTAAGAAAGGGGCGTCGTTGGAAATCGCGCCCGGGACGCTGGTAGTACTAAAACTGGCCTTGTCAACGATCCAAGTTATTTGCCTAGCTGTTCGGCCAAATGCCTGATTTAGTTGATGGGCTATGCTGTTAATTGAACGGCTGTCTTGCTTTAAAACGGAAATTCAGCTTTGTCGATTTTTATTATTTATTTGGTAACTTTTTATGTTTTAGTTAACCGGAATATATAGAATTAAAAAATGAAATAATGTAATAAAATGACTATATTTTAATATGAAAAAACAAAAGAACTAATCTTCGTTTTTTCTGAGCAGACTCCCTTCCAATTTATTTTATGTTCTACTAATATCCCTGCAATACCTGTGTAAGCGAACGAAGTAGCGGGTTAACGAAGTCGTAGGTAGGTGAAACTATAGCTAAATAATTTAAGCTTGTGAAATGTTGGATCATTGTAGATCTTAAATAATTTTCGCTAACTTTTAATTTTGAATTACGTAATTAGTCTCTCGATTTGCCGCCCCCTGGGCGTGCCGCTCGTGCGGTGGACGCCTTGCACGCCCGCTTACGGCGCCCATGGCACGACGTGATCATCAATTTATGTTATAACAAGTATAATAAGAATCCTGCGCTCACCTTATACGCAGCTGGATATATTCCTTGAAAGGCTATTGTTGGCTGACATACCCAATGTTATCCGATTACGAAAAACGCGGCGACAGAGACAGTCAATATTTGCCGCCAAGCTATTTTTAATTGTAGAGAGGACCAGACGGATGTTACTACATATGTTTTCAGTTCGGTTTTCTTCGTAAGATGAACTGGACACTGGATAGTTATAAAACATGCTTTATTTGCGCATTAGGAAGGCAAGGGGCGGGAAGATCTAATCTCATGTGAGTTAAAAAGAAGGGTATGACCAAATATCACGTCCGAAACCATTTATTCTGGAACTATACTGTTGAATCTTGGTAAGTAGATGTATTCTGTGAGCGTGTAAGCCGCAATGATTATGTTTTTTACACAAAAATACAAAAAAAAATGTGGGGTGCCCTATAATTAGAAATGAAACTCAAAAAATGTTTTTTTCATCAAATTCATTCGTCTATGGTTAGGTATTCAAAAATGATGTTGAGGTTTCTAATATCATTTTTTCACAATTTCCGCCACAGACACTACCAAAGTGGTGAAATGAAGTGCTAGGTAATGATTTGGACTCTTTATGTTCTAATACCTGTCTGTCACTGCGCTGTTATGTGGCAGGCATGTTGCTTACCATCAGGCACGTGTCCTGCTTGTCTCATCATTAATATAAAAAAATCCATTGGTAAAATGTTGGTATCATTCTCTAGGAACTGCATCCTGTTCTTTGATACCTTGTATTTACCATATTTTACATACGGTACATACCTACCCCCATGTCTTGGTGTATGCGCCTAACTTGTTTGTCTCGTACAAAATCAATAAAATGTTGTTATTAGACGTAATATCACAAAAATTACCCACCGATAAAATTGAACACAGAAAAGCACTGTCCTATAGCCTTGATGGATACTGTAACGGAATTCAAGGGCGCTGTGAAGCTGTGATTATCCGATAGGTATAATAGGTACATTTTATTAATTTATATTTCTTATTTTACGAATTAATAAAACTCCTAGTAGTGACTATGAGTTTTATTAATACGTAATATTATACTTACACCCAGAAGGGCATTTATAAAAGAAACAGCTGTCCAAAACTAAAAAAAAAATAGAATCACATGAATTTGGAATAATCGGATAACATTATAACATATATTTCATTATCATTCAAAATTAAGCATAGAAAGTATTTCCTACATTTATTGGGAAATTAACATATTGGTAACTGTAAAAATCTATTAAGTACGTCGCTAAATTTAGGTAAATAAACTTATCTAAATTTCGCCAAAAAACTGAGTATAGCCATCCAACGGGCCAACGCTGCCAGCGTTCTGGGAACCCTGGCGCGCGGCAACGAACTCGACGGCGTTTGATTTGTAGGGGGTGTTTTTTAAATGTATTATTTGTTTAATATATTGTGTTAAAAATATTGACCATACCTTTGTAATTTGTTCTATCCCATAAAATGAGTAATCATGAGTATTTTATAATAGATAATTTGTATCTTTAATTTCTTCTTCTTCAAGTGCCTCTTCAATGGTGAACATTGGCCGTCAGCTTCTTGAATTCGTCTCTGTCCATTGCCATCCGGAAAAGCTGCTCGACAGAGTTAATGCCGGTCCACTCCCGGATATTACGGAGCCATGATTTTTTCCGGCGTCCCGCGCGTCGTCTTCCTTCCACTTTTCCCATCATTATTAGTTGGAGCAACTCAAAAGTATCATGCCTAAGCACGTGACCGAGATATTCAATTTTGCACTACTTGATGGTGGGAATCATTTTTCGGGGTATGAAGACGCGCTGTAATACTGTTTCATTTCTGACCTTTTGTGTCATGCGACGGTAACACCACATCTCAAAAGCTTGTAGGCGCTTCGTTGTGTCTTCTTTTAAGGTCCATGTTTTGCAGCCATACATGACCATAGGCCAGAAATAGCACATAAGTAACCGCACTCGGAGCTTTATGTGAAGTTGACGGCAGCACAAAACCTTCTTCATTTTGTTAAAAGATGCTCGGGCAATTTTGTACTGTCGTACCCGCTCAAGTTATTTACCAGCTACATATACCTATGTTGGGATTAAGGTCGGGGCTTCTCGAGATTATTATGAATTTGGTCATGCTGGTATTTATAGACAGTCCACTATTCTCGCTGTTTTCATTGACTTTATCTAGCATTATTTGTAAGTCGCTTTCTGTCGATGAAATTAGTACAGTGTCGTCCGCATATCACAAGTTATTGACGACAGTGCCATTGACCTTTATGCCAGCATCAAGGTCCTCAAGAGCCACCGACATTACAGCTTCTGAGTAGATATTGAAGAGGAGCGGAGACATAATACATCCTTGGCGGACTCCCCTACAGATCCTGATTTCGTTTGTCTCCTCATTGTCAACTCTTATGGTAGCTACTTGGTTATCAAAGAGATTGCGAATAATTCTGACGTCCCTACCATCCAAACCGATCTCGACTAAAAGGCTCAAAAGTTGCTCGTGTCTAACTCGATCAAATGCCTTTTCGTAGTCAACAAAGCACAGCAGTACGTCGGTTTCTATGTCTCTACATTTCTGCACAAAAACATTGAGGGCAAAAAGAGCTTCTCTAGTTCCGACACCCGATCGAAAACCGAACTGGCTAACACCCAGGTGTTCGCCACACTTAGGTCTTATTCTGTTTAGTATGATGTTTAAAAATACTTTTAAGACGTGACTCATTAAAGTAATCATACGATACTCCCCACATTTCTTAGCGTTTTGCTTTTTAGGTAAGGTGATGAAGGTAGATTTCAGCCAGTCGCTTCCTTACAATGTGATCAGCTGTGTGACTTGGAGATGTCCACGTACATAGGCGGCGTGGAGGTAACTTAAAGAGGGTGTTAGTGATGACAAAATCGTTGTCTTGACAAAACTCTATAAGTAAATCCCCTCTATCGTTTCTACTACCCAGGCCGTATCCCCCTGTCACACCCGGAACAATACCTGATCCCACCTTAGCATTCATGTCGCCCATCACAACAACAACTTCATGGCTTTTTGTAGTTCTCAGCAAGGTATCAATATCTTTATATAAGTCCTCCACTTCAGTTATAATCTTATCTGCAGTGGGCGCATAAACTTGAATCAGGTTGATGTTGCACGGTTTGGCTTCCAGTTTGATCAGCATGGCTCTGTTCGATAATGGAATAAAGTTAGTCACAGATTTGGAGATTTATCTAGTGAGGAGAATGCCCACACCGTATTGTTATTTTGCTCCATCGCAACCCGAACAGAATAGGACATGGTCATCATATGTATATTTGTCCTGTCCTGGCATTCTAGTGTCACTTATGCTAAGGATGTCCACCTGCAATCGCTTAATTTCCTTTATTACATTTGGGAGTTTCCCATTTTGTTTTAAACTTCTCACCTTCCAAGTTCCTAATCTTAATGATTTCCGCCCGGGGATTCTTAGCACCCCTGTCCCATCTAAGGGACGCCGGGCACTCGGGGCCTGGGCTAAGTGTGACTTTTCCATAAAGCTAACTACTAGGGAGATTAGTGCAGTGGTTTCCCGTTGCCTTCTGCACCAGGTCTTTTAGAGACGATTTGAATCTCAAGGATCTCAAGGTTGCTGAAGCCTCTTCCTGCCATCAAATCAATCAAATCATCATACTACGAGTAAATGGCGAGAACCTCGTGAAAGCCGAGAAGCTCTAGTAGGTATCTACCTTGACTTTGGCTTCGCTTATGAAGTTACCGCCTTGTGTGAGCAGGCGCGATCCCTGTGGCGAATTTTGGAGTGGGTCACCAGTCACCAGTACACAGCTTCTGATTTTGGGGGGGGGTCACGAGTAGAAATGTAATAAATCTAGTAAAAAAGGATCGTCAGGAGGCTCCTCATTCTGCAGCCCTAGCCACCGGTAGTTTGGACCCGCTGCCGACGGCCATCTAGGTTTAGGTTTTTAAAACGTTGTCTTTATAAACAGAAATAAGTACATAAGTGACAACAAAAGTCTTATAAATCAAATAATCTTAAAAAACTTACACTTGAATCGAATGAAGGAAACATTTATTCAAACAAAACTAATCCTTATTAAATTACACGACCACACGTAGTGTTTCCAAAAATCTTGGGTTGCCAATATGTATTCTTTTTTACTTTTGCAGACTAGCGGTCCGCCCCGGCGTTGCCTGTGGTACATGTACCTATAGCATGGCAATCAGGGATCACGCACATTATATCGAGCAGTGAAAATAAATAATCTTTTTAAATCGGTCTAGTAGTTTTTGAGATTAGCGCGCTCACTCAAATGTTATAGTAGGTATAGAATAAATTATTTATGTTCAATTAATTATTAGTACCTACCTGGGTGACCGAGCTTTGTTCGGTTGAAACACTAAACAGATAATAGGCTCCCAGTAATAGATTTAATCAAAAAAAAAAAAAAAGAACTTGAAAAAAAAGAGCAGCCCCCGCAACTACTAATTCGTGACCGCCCGACTTACCGTCTGAGCTATTATAATGTCGCGCATTGCGGCGAAATTTACCTTTGCATTCGAATGTTAAATGTGACAGTTTTTCATTGTATAAAAACGCGCAATAACATTTTTATGACATTGACATTTTTATAAAATAAAACCTACCTAGCTAGATGATTTACCGTCCCCGAAACCCCATGCATCCATAATTTCATGAAAATCGTTCCAGCCTTCAGAGTTCCTTCCAGTTTCCGATATTCAGATTCTATACATACATATATACTAGCGGCCCGTTCCGGCTTCGCTCGGACATAACCTAGACACTGTCTGCAGTGCCATCTGCCGGGCTTATTTGTGAATTTAAACCATCTTCGAATACACAATACAAAAAACACATTCAAATCGGTCCCGTCGTTTAGGAGTTCACTGTGAAATGATTAAATTACTAAAATGGCTATAAAAAAACAGGGGTTGGTGATAAAAGGGTAAAAATTTAGGGTTGTATGTATTTTTTAACGCTACATTATAAAAAAATAAGAACAAAAAAATTTGACCAAAAATTAAAAAAAAAATGTTTGGGGTGAACAACCCCTAACACTTAGGGGTATGAAAAATAGCTAGTAGCCGATTCTCAGACCTACTGAATATGCACATAAAATTTGGTAAAAATCAGTAAAGCCGTTTCGGAGGAGTAGGGAAACAAACACTGTGACACGAGAATCTTCTTATATATAAAATTCTCGTGTCACAGTGTTTGTTTCCTTACTCCTCCGAAACGGCTTTACTGATTGTAGCCAAAATTTATATGCATATTCAGTAGGTCTGAGAATCGGCTACTAGCTATTTTTCATACCTTTATTTATATGGCAAAACAACGTTTGCGGGGTCAGCTAGTTTTATATATAAGAAAGATTATATACATACAAGAATTGCTCGTTTATGTACAATTCATTATTAGATTGGCGCAAATAGTAAGTAAGGGGTCCCTATGAAGTTAGGTACCCCCGGTTCGAATTCCGGTAATTACCGCTATACTCTTTTTGACTGGCCTCGTGGCTTAGTTGGTAGTAGCTCTGCCTGCGAAGCCGAGGGTCGTGGGTTCGATTCCCACCCAGTGCAAATATTTGTGTGATGAATTCAAATGTTTGCACTGTGTCTGGGTGTTTCTATGTATAATAAGTATGTATTTAAAACTATATACGTATTATATCAGCTATCTGGCCGCCATCACACAAGCTTTGCTTAGTTTGGGGTCAGATGGTGTTGTGTGTGAATTGTCCACCAATATTTATTTATTATTGTTTTAAGACAGCTTTTTAATTCAAAGATTCGTTACAGAGCTTACCGTGAACCTATGGGTCTTATTGTAATAACTATTATAAGACTAACTATACTCATATCAATTTTTTTACTTTTTTATTATACTTTTGTACTTACAGTTTTTAATAGTAGTTACTTTGTAGATGGATCTTACTGAAAAATATATCGTAAATAAGGTATTAAAGCGGTTAAATACTTAGGTACAAGTATAAGTTACGAAGTAATTAGGATAGCAAGAAGTGAACGACTTTAATGTCAAGTGCTTTTTGAACTTGGTTAATTAGTATGAAACCACAGCTATATAATCAACTAGCGGTCCGCCCCGGCTTTGCTCGTGGTACATATTGAGGGACTCGGGGACTACGAACATTTCCAACAGTGAAAGAATTTTTAAAATCGGTTTAGTAGATCGAGAGATTACCCCATACAAAACATACAAACATCCATCCAAACTTTACCTCTTTATAATATTACATACATGAGAACTTACAATTTGCAAAATATAAAATTTGGTATTGGATTGCGAAATGTTTACCTACATTGTATATTTTGGACTAGCTGTACCGCGGTTTAATACGCCTCCTTTAACAAGGAAAAAATCCTACAAAAATATTAGCCATATTTTTGGATAACTTTAACAGTTCACGCAGCGCAGGCAATGGAAGCTCTCATAAAGGAATATGTTTCCATTTTTGCTAGGTACTGTCTTCATTCATGTTCAGCAGGTCTACTACGAAAACAAACTCCAAATGATCGGATCCGACCGACAGCTGAATCGGATCTGTAGCCTACCACGAAAAACATTCGGATCGATACATTTTGGTCGGAAGTTATAGACTTAGGTCGGATGAGAGTCGGATCGAACGATACGGCCTGTTTGATCAACCGACCGATTGTCTATCGAGGAAGGAAAAGTCCATAAGTTCGGCCGATATATCGTTTATCGGACTTCGTAGTAGACCTGCTGTTGATATTAGTGAAATGTTATAAGACTTATAGTTTTTCTCAATAAATGGACCATCCAACGAAAAACAAATCTATTAATTCGAACCAGTAGTTCCTGAGATTAGCACATTCAAACAAACAAGATTTTCAGCTTTGTAATATTATTATAATAAATTTTACGATAAGTACCTACATAGATCATACATAGGTGAAACTAAATAACATTTGCAACAAAACATACCATTTACCGTTGCTGCGTGCAAGATGATTACCGGACCATCGGATTTTAATACATAGCTTCGACTCGTGTAGCTTGAATTTCACGGTTTCAAGGAATGAAATTATGGTTTTTCTTTCTCTCCCTGGTTGGTAAAACCTCTGACGCTACAACGAACTTTCGTCTAGCCTGTAACACACAACCCTATAAACCTATGAACCTAAGCTTTCTAAATTTTCAATATTTTTGCGCATAGTATATCCATTAGTACCTACGTGTTACTTTATTTTAAACACAATCCTTACAAGTGATTTTCATGCATTGACGATTGTTTTTTATTCATTTCATTTAATTTTCGTAAGTAACAATTAGGTAGCAATACTAATCAAACATCGGTTAACTTATAGATTTTTTTAAGTACCACGTTTTTAATCTTAGTTCTTCTTGGTTTAGAAGTTGAGTTTTATTTTCTTCTTCTTGGACAAAACATTTGATATTATATAGACTTGTCTCATCATTACCTATAGATTTAGGAGAAAAATCTAAAAATGTATCAAGAATTGTTTTCTATTTTTTTAGATGACCAGCATATATATTATATGCTTGTCATACACTTAATAGTAATAATTCTTTTTGTCGCGAATAGTTCTGCGTTTGACCACCAACTTGCCTGATGGTAAATGACAGTATGATCGAAGATGACGAACCTCCTGCCTAGAAAGAATCTATTCACTCTGACTTTGAAAGCTTCTAGATTGTATCTTAATGTAATAATGGGGCGTTTTCCAGATGAAGATAGACTTGTCAAAAATAGTTCTAAATTTTGCCAAGTGTGGCACCACTGTTAGTTTTTGTGAAATTTCTCTAACAAAATGGAACATTGGCGCCACTTATGGTGAAATTGAGAACTGTCTTTGACAAGTCTATCTTCATCTGGAAAACGCCCCATTGTTTTTTAAAAATCGTTATTCTATGGATTTATTTCGCAGCTATTAATAGGGATGTAAGCAAAGTGCTGTATCGCAAATTTCCGAAATAAACGTTTCTTAGTTATTTTTAAGAGATATGTGTGAGGGGTACGTAAATATTTCAAATTTTTTAATCTATGTGCTTATTCTAGACCATAATCAAACTGGTTTTCTGATGTTTACTTGATCTGTTCAGACGTTTTGACGTGATTGAGTAACAATCATCCACACTTTTTTCACATGTTTAATATTAGTAGGGTTAAAACTATGTATGTCTTGAAGCAGAAAATTAATACTTGAAGAGACAATTAGTTACCTACATGCATCAGAGCATGTTTAGGAAGTTGCGATCTACGTTGCTGTTTATATATATATTTTTTCGTAATTGATGCAACTTACTTTAGAATTGAATCAGAAATTTTAGTTGAGCACAACCGACACATGTTCAATTCAAGGGATTCCAAGGATGCCACGTGGTAGTGAGTCTAGTCTAGAGTGAGAAAACATCTAGTTTTATAAAAATGAAAAATAAATATTTAGGTACTTACTAATCTCACTACCACGTGGCATATGAAGGAAAGGCAGTAAAAGAGTAAAGATTAGAAATTTATTAAAAAGTTGCTGAAATACATCGTAAATTCAGTCGTGGGACTTCCCAGACGTTCTTCCTCTACCATTATTGGACGAAGAAACAGATAAAAGCAAAGAGAAGCAAAATTTACACACATTGTTATATTTCTGTGAAGTTGCGTCATCCAACCCAACTGGAGGGGGGGCGATATTTAAGCGGCTAGCGATCTATGCCTCGTTTAAACCGTTAAATGAACTACAATGATCTCCATTGTTAACGAGCGTTAATCAAATATTGTTTTAGTGAGCTAGTTAGTTACTCCTAGCGTGCGAAACAGGTGCTAGTGACGTCATATCATTGAACCGTGGCTCGTTGCACGACGTTCAGAGACGTCAAACCGTCAAAGTATTTCAGTCTGGCCTAGTGACTGCTACATTAACCGAGGCATTCCAAGGTAAGCGCACGCTTCGTATTGTATTTCGCTGTGTACTCAAATTGTACACCTCGTCTCACGGGTGTTACTGACTTAAAATTCAAACTGTAAGCACTTTGAAACTAAAAACATTTTATAGTGTTGTTTGAGGAAAGAGATGGAAGATATATGTGTGTTTCACTGGTTGAAAAAACACATAACTGCAAATAGCATGAAATATACGTGATCGTTCAAGTTTACTGCACATCTATTTTTTGGTTGTTCGTAACACCGTGCTTTAGATCAACGTGCGTGTAAGTTTCAGGTTAGATATAACAAAATATTCGTACTGAACGAGTAATACGACAGACTAAAACATTTTAACTAAATGAAATAATTTTAAATCCATTTCATATGTTTCCTTCCTAAACTTTTATAAATACATGTACAAATATGTATGTATTTTGTTACAGGAAAAGTCTGATCTCAGTACCTAGTTTGTAAAGGATTAAATCTTCACACAAAATGGTAAGTAACGTTTACGTTGAAATCATAACAGAAATTATGACATGTTTACCGCCGTATTACGAATATTTGCAGAAGGTTTACACGAACCAACATCAAATTTCCGAGTACAATCAAATCGGTACAGAAATTTTCAACGTTTATGACATCAAGCGAAGTCAAAGAGACGTTGTTCGGTTGAAGTCGTATTTCGTAATGCGGTAGTTACCTTTATTTTATTTGTAGGTTTGCTCTTTACCACCATCTGGCACCATTTCAGTGTATTTTAATGTTTTGTTGTTTTTTTTTTTCAATTCATGTTTAGTTATGCCACGTTCAATGGCTTGCATTAAAAACATCTCTTTATAGTATTAAAACATCACACAGAACATCGTGATTGAAATTATAGGTATGTGAGTTTAATAAGTTGCGTATGTTTAAAAGCTACAAACTTTAACGATTTTCATACGTCATTATTTCAGTTTTTGATCATTTATATAAACATAAATCGATCATCTCTAGATCTTTAGATATATTATTATTTGGAAACAAAGTGTTGTTTTGTTTGTTACTTAGTTTAGTATTTTGAGGTTTTAAATTAAACTTTTAATATCAATGTAATTTCATTCCAGGTTGAGGAAAATCCCCCACCAGAGGCGTTAGCGCTTTTGACGCGAAATGAGGCAAAATCCCTGAATAGGTAAATATTACAGACGTGAACAATTTTTTTTAATCAGTGGAATCGCATACATATTTTCAATTCATATATTATTACGAATGTTGCTTAGCAATTACAGGGAAAAAAAGTATTTTATTTTAAATACTTACTTGCGATCCGTCCCGGCTTCCCGGCACGTAGAATCTCGTAGGGGATGACGTTGATGCATTTGAAATCAGTCAAGTAGTTCCTGAGATTACCGCGTTCAAAAAAATAAACTCTGTAAAACAATACAGTATACCTCCAGGTAGCGTGTTATATAGTGCAACGTTAGTGAGTTTGAACATTGCACTATAGACACGTCACTTGACATTAATACTCAAATTTTAAGTTATTCGTTTTCACTATCGGCACTCCCTAAAACAGCCCATTTAAAAAAAAAAACAAAGAACCCATTACAGTAGATACTTCTGGGGTTTGTTGGGCTTTACCTACTTCCCACCGAAATATATTATATTTTTACATAATGGTTCCATTTTTATTTAATTCCGTTTGATCTTCTTTACAATAAAATTATGTTTTGTTTCGCAGTTTTGAAGTACATGCAATTAATATTGAAAGATTGGAAAGCCAAATTTCACAGCAGAAAGAGTTTGACCCCTTCGTGGACCGAAAAATAGAAAACCCAACGACGTAAGTGACTTTATTTGATTGCATACTAGCGACCCGCTCCGGCTTCGCACGGGTATACAATATATGCTATGTGTGGTATATATAATATAGCCTATGTCATTCACTGAAAAAATGGTAAAAATCGATCCAGTAGTTTTAATTTATTAATTACTGCCCGTGGCCCGCACTAAATCTGTAACATCTTCGAAAGTATCCATTTAAATCAAATGCTGTAAAGTGCCATATAGATCTATTTTAAATCAACAATGTATTTAAGGTATTTAATATAATTGAATAAGGATTAATGCTGTATTGGTTAAAATCACTTCGAAAATTAGCAATCATTTGTCGTAAAAAGTATATGACAAAAAAAATGTTATTGGATATCCATAAGAGATAGCCATATACCATAACGGAGTTTTCTGTAGACCTTTTCAATGTGTATAGTACTTAGTAAATTTTTTGATAATTTGAAAAGTTTACGTTATTCCAGTCCAGTGACCGAAATCAAAATCATCATCAAAATCCGTTGCGTAGTTTTAAAGATTTAAGCATACGTAGGTATATAGGGACAGAGAAAGTGGCTATGTTTTATACTATTTAGTGATAATTACAAACCATTCAATGAATTAAGCTTAGGTATTATGTGTTGTACATTACCAAAATTTATATTTTACTAAAAAAATACAATATACCTATACTACGTTACATACCTGTTACCATAACTGGGCACCGTTAATCAAATAGTTAACTTCGTTAATCGTTAATCCGTTACAAAAAAAGTTAACTTCGTTAAACGTTAAAGCGTTAAATTTCGTAAGAATTAACGGAAGTTAACGTTAATCGTTAATCCGTTAATTTGCGTAGTGTTTTTATATCGTTGCGTTAGTGAACTTATAAAACCTTGGTTTAGGTTCAGGAAGTTAACAGGTTAGGAAAAAACCAAATACTCGAAGAGTTTAATTTTACCATTGAAGTGAAAACTTCTGTAGGCGCTCCGAGACAGTATTTTCGTGGGCAGTGAATTGAATTCTAGCGTCACGCTCGGATTTGATAAGAAATCTTCGGGTAAACTCGGGACCATGGCTGTTGGCCATCTAGAAATGCGTCAGCTAATGGGAAATGCTGAAAGAGCGTGGCCTGGCCATCATGGCATGGCCATCCAGAAATGCATCAGCCAATAGGAAATGCTGCTGCTTTTCTAGATGGTCAGGCCATGATGACCAGGCCACGCCCTCCGGTTACACCCATGTAGTTTCCAAGGTAAGCTATCAAATTC
Organism: Ectropis crepuscularia; assembly: GCA_963693475.1. Lineage (NCBI taxonomy): Eukaryota > Metazoa > Arthropoda > Insecta > Lepidoptera > Geometridae > Ectropis > Ectropis crepuscularia. Next base: position 36,463,162 of record OY856338.1, read on the forward strand.
TGAGTTATAAGTTTTCACTTCTATCGCCATTTTCTATTACTGCCAATTTTTTTAATTTAATTTCATTTACTGTGTAATTTAATCGTCGGGGATAATGCGCATAGGTATCTATTTCCCCTCCTGAACATTAACATGTCGAAGTTCTCGAAGCGAGACTCGCTTTAGTGTTAAAATGTCTTTACCCGTGGATAGCAGACGTTCAACTGCAGCGTTTGAGGGCTGTTTTCAAATTTCAACCCAATCCTTTCCCGTTCCCTGACGTTCTGACGTGATGAAACAACAAACATTACAACATCCAAAAATTGCCATTTATAATATCAGTAAGATGTTAAACACTGGAATTTTCATTGTATACCCCCATTTCTTCATCCTTATACATTGATTTGTTCATTTTATTTAACTATTCTTTGGTTAGTTGAAATTTTACCATCGATTTTATTAAAAGAAAGTTACAATACAGACAAACGAAATAAACGATCGAAAAAGTATTATTGAATTTATCGGGGATTTCCTCACTAGCTATAGATTACTATAATCTACTTGGTTTATTAGGGATGTGTGAGAAATATTCAACTAAATTGTAAACGTCATCGTCAATCAAATTAATTCGAGAACGTCTATGCTCAAATTTTCAGCCAAACAGAACTCGAGATTATCGGAAATTTTACTTATGATAACAAAATTATATTTGTTTTCATATAACGTCAACCGATCATGCCACAGGCTAAAATGACGCCTCAATCTAAAATTTCAGGAACCTGCCACATATGGTCACACTGCGCCCAGCACTTTTCGTTTCATACTTGTCTGAACCTGTTTTTTGCGCCGCGCCGAGGTGCCGTGCCATGCGGTAAATAGTAGGCATTGGATTAACGATTAACGGACTTCTGCATAATTAACGGAAGTTAACATGTCCGTTAACATTTTTAAAAGTTAATCCGTTAATCAAAATGTTAACTTCGTTAATTAACGATTAACGGATTAACGAGTTAATGCCCAGCTATGCCTGTTACCTATCTGTCTACTTACTAACACATCCGAAAATTATCCATAGACATAGATGATATCTTCTCTTTAGAACAAGCCTTTCAATAAGATTTCTGAGTGCTTGGTCGACGCCATCTCCTGGAGTAGATATATGTACATATTTGGCTTTATTATTAAGCATTAGCATTGAAACACATCAGTAGAAATGCCATCAGCATACTCAGGGGCGCCGCTCGCTGTTTCGTCGCCCGCGTGCAATACCGATTATGCCGCCCCAAGACTACTTACTCTAAGTTTTGTCAATAACAAAAAAAAAATGTGAAAAATTTCGATTAACTCCTGACTACCTTTTTTTTTAACTTTTATATGTTTACACTTAACCGCCATCTCACCTGATGTTAACCGACGATGCGGTCTACGATGGAGCGTGTTTACCTAGAAAAAAACCGATTCACTCTCGATTTGAAGACACAAAGATTATAATGTAATTGAAAAAAAAAACATCGGGGAAAACCCACTCAGGCAACGTGTTCCACAGCCTAGACGTTCTTATCACAAAAGTAGAGTCAAATCTCTTCGTTCGTGTCTTTGGAACATCAACCATGAAACGATGTCACTTTTTCGAGCTACGAGCATTCCGATAGAAAAAAGGACAAGGTGGTACTAGATCATGTAAATCACCTTGGATTTGAAATTTGTACAGTATTCTACTAGTCAAACCCTTTCATTTGATACCCATATGGAGGGAATGAGGGGAGTAGTGAAAAAAAATGAAATCTGCTATTTTGTGGCGGCTATCTTGAATCGATATTAACCAAACATAGCTAAAAACCACTGCAAGGAAACTTTAAATGAAAAAAAACCATCAAAATCGGTTCAACGCGGTCTGGGTTGCACGGTGCACGGTTAGGGTGGGTATCGCGGCTGTGAGGTGGAGGCCACGGCGGGAGAGGATGGTCAGAATTACACTGCACTGTTTGCCCTGCCTGCCACGGCCTTGACAGTATCACAACCGTTAGATGGCGAATGCGGTGGGGCTGCAGGGAAAGAGGACTGTCATTATTGCGGTGCACCGCTGTTCCTATCCTCTGCAACCGAAAAGTGGTAAGCCACAGACCTGACCCGTCGGAGGACCAGGGGTGTCCAGATGAGGGGGCGTCTGACACTCACTTACTGGTAGGTCTCCGGCGTATCCTGGGTTCAGGTGCATCGGTGACGAGACAGTGACGCGCCGCTGGTTTCCGGCGCATCACTGGAGCTAAATGCGCGGATTCCGTCCCTCAGTGAGGCCAGGCCAGCCCAGCAAGGTAGGCCAAGGTTGGTCGAATGCGAGACGTGACGCCGTGACTCGAACCCCGTATTTTTTTTTTTTTTAATTAACCTCTTTTGTCCCACTGCTGGGCAAAGGTCTCCCCCAATTCTCTCCATTTAGTCCGGTCCAGAGCTTCTATCGCCCAATCTTTATTAAATTAGGTTAGGTAAATTTCGAAACCCTCCCAAAGAGTTCTCGCATTGACGAAGTGGAGGGCTCAGTAGTCGTGGCTTGGTCTTCCACAGTGAAGCTAAGAGAAATCTCGAGGGGGGCCGCTCGTGTAGGCCTTGCCTCTAAGCTGGCGCCGATGCGGCCATTTAAGTTGTACGGTGTATGCGCACCAGCGCAACTGATTGCGCTGGTGCGCATTGTAGCCCACCTCAGGGTGGGCTACAATGTTGGAGGGTGGGCATCGTGGTTTTGGGTTCTGCAGCAGGAGAGTACAGTTAGTATTAGGGTAAGCCGCTCACCCAGCGCGCCATAGCCTTGACGGGGGTCGACAACGTTAGGTGGCAAACGCGGTGGGGCTGCAGGGGATCAAAAGACGCGGGGGCGCCTGGCACCCATTTACTAGTTGGTTCCCGAGGTGGTCGCGTCGTATCCTGGGTTCATGTGCGTCAGTGACGGGGTTGTACCCCATAGGAGAGCCCAGAGACGGGCAAGCCGCGGTTTCGCGGAAGAATGCGATAGCAGCCCTGCGTTCCCGTCGTCAGCGGCAAAAATGGAACCCCGGTGAGGTTCTAGTCAGTAGAGACACCATGGGCACCCATGATATCGAGTCCGACATAATCCGACCGTCTCTACCAGGTGGTGTAACCACACCCCACAAAATCCACCACAAAAAAGGGGTAAGATAGAAAAAATACATTTCGAATTTGTTGAAGTTGTTCGCCGTCGCCATTTTAACAGATTAGGGAGTTTCGGCATTAGGAGGCAGACAGTGAATCTAAATGAAATGAACAGGCTAGGCAAGTAATTACATATCAAATATCAGTAACGGCGTTAGGGTAAAGCTAAGGTAGGACGACCGCCCAGAGCGCCGTACACAAATTTCACTTGCAGTGCGGCGCCCTTTCCTCCTACGCGTTTATAAAGAAAAGGGGCGCCGTTAAAAATCTCTAAGTAATACTAAAACTGGCCTTGTCAGCGATCCAAGTTATTTGCCTAGCTGTTTGACGAAATTGCTGATTTAATAAACGGGCTAGGCTGTTAAAAATGCTTTTATATCCTACTAATACGCCCACAACACCTGTGTACGCGAATGAAGTAGCGGGTTAACGAAGTAGTAGGTAGTTGAAACTATAGCTAAATAAGTTAGCCTTTGCTTGAACATGGTAGATCGTAGCATTGTAAATCATAATTTGAGAACTTTTAATTTTGAATTGCGTGATTAATCCCTCGATTTGCCGCCCCCCTGAGCGTGCCGCCCGCGTGCTGTGCACGCCTTGCACGCGTGCTTACGGCGGGCCTGAGCATACTGGGTACACTTCAGACTAGAATTCTACTGCGTAAAGAAGTAATGTGCACACTTTACTGTGTTCCTTTTTCGAGAGAAGCCAATGATAAGAACTGTGCCGTGTTAGGCTGTGCTGTGGTATTATGGACAGGAGTGTTCACTTACCACCAGGCACATGTTGACTCGAGTAAGACTCGTAATGTCACTCTTCATAAGTAATAAAAAAGTAAACGAATGAACAATTCGTTTTTACTACTGAAAATCTAGGTAGGTACTAGATGATAAAATAAGATGATAAAAAAAATAAGACTCAATGTACGAAGTCCATGTCAAAATCTGTCTTGGGTAGAACTTGGGTAGAACAGATTGATTTCCTGGATTTGATGTGATGTGATATCATTTCAAATTGACAAATATTAGCCGATAAGATAAAGTATTTTCGTTGATCAAAAGCCGCACTGTTAGGTATACCTACCTACATATTTTTCAAAACATGACTATGTACTTACAGCAGATGTAATCTAACTGAAACTTACTATTTTTAGAACTAAATTAAGAAATGTTTCTTATATTCATAAGGTCTTGAATTAATCATGAAATTTGAAATAGTCATATTTTTCTCCATTCGCGTTAGTATTACTTTGACTAAATACTTAAAAGTGGAGTAGCGTTACACGTAAAAATAAAACATATTGTGTGGATATAACCGAAAACTATATCAACATGAGATTTCTGAACCATATAATATGTTAAGTTATTGGTTATCAAATTTCCTTAACGATATGAGACATTAACACCACCCAAGGCGCAATTTCTAACTATTTTGACAGGCTTTTCATTGATGTTTAAAACGACTGATTCAGGCTATAATGTAAATTAAGAAATAATATATAACACGTGTATGAATCATAAAAGAATACATAATAGTTTTTCGAAAAAGAAATCGATGAACGCCGGCTCCCGAAAAGTGTCCCTTTGTCCCGTTACGCTCATTGTACGCTTGCGTCGCCGCATCTATCAATGTTTTGTTATGACTTTGTCACTTCAAACTATCGTCTGTAAACCAATCGACTTTACAGACAACCAATTTTTTTCAATAAATTAATTACCTACATAAGTTTATAATCGAAGCCAATTATAATGTACGCATAAAATTAAAATTCAATCTAATTTATTCTCATATCATGTAAAAAGGGTGTGAGTACTGATTGTACGCACTAAGAAGGTAATTAGGTGCTCTTGTCTTTATTTATTGTGCTAAAGAAGTATAACTTCAATAGATACACATTTTTTTGTTACAACTGTATTTTTTTTCAGGGATTGCCAGACTCTTTCTCATTTATTGAAGTCCACATTGGGTAGTGGAATCATGGCAATGCCTTCTGCTTTCAAGAGCGCTGGTATAGTGGGCGGTCTATTGGGTGGACTTCTTGTAGCAGCTGTGTGTGCACACACATCATATATATTGGTAATTATATGTTTGCATTATATTCGGAAATCATTTGTGTACTTTATAACAAATATAGAACCCATGTAGAATAAGGCACGCCATATATCAAGAGCTTAAGCAACAAGTTGTAATCTAAGGTATAGATTGACAATGAAAGGAAGTGTGCAGAATCTTCTAAAGATTAGATAACAGTTAGTTAAAATCTGGCTATTGTTTAACCCTGAAAACGTAACGTTATCCATTCACATATTTATTATCTTTTTATATGAGCCGGTGACAAGACGGACAAGACAGGTACCTACATACAATGCACCACGCCTGCTCTTATCGGCACATGCTCAAAGTTAAATCACTGCGTTACACTGCGCTGATATCTTAAAGGAACGAGGACTTTTGTCACTGCACAAAAAAGTAAAAAAAATGTACAAACATGGATAAATTACTAAACTACCTCTGCCTATTTATTACCTCTGTTAAATATACATACCTATTCACGAATTAATATTTTTCATTTTAGGTTGATTGTGCACATGTTTTATACTATAAAACAAAGAAAAAGAAAATGGATTATCCCGATGTCGTAGAAGCTGCTTTTGCAAATGGACCGGAAAAAATACGAAAATTCACTAAACTTGCCAAATATATTGTATTAATAGGTATATTCACGACATATTTTGGGGCTTGCTCAGCAGATAACTTAATTATAGCAACAAATTATGGTCAAGTTATACGATATTATATGGAAGACTCTGTTGCTAATGCTACGTTAGCTGCTCAGCTTGCTTCGGCTCCTCTCGAATACCCTCTACTCAGGACTATCATGGCATGTCTCATAGTGCCGCTAATCCTCTTTGTCTGGGTACCAGATTTGAAGTACCTCGCACCAATTTCTACTATAGCAAATTTCTTCATGGCTGCTGTTCTAGGAATAACATTTTATTACGTCCTTCGCGAACCACTACCTATTAGCGAGCTTTCACTGACTAGGCCAATTGCAGAGTTTTCAAATTTTTTCGCAATAACTTTATTTGCAATGGAGAATATTGGAGTCATAATGCCATTAGAAAACAATATGAAAACCCCTCAACACTTTTTAGGTCCCTGCGGAGTCCTTAACAGGGGAATGTTTGGGGTCACTTTCGTATATCTTTTACTAGGAGTTTTTGGATATATGAAGTACGGCAACAGTGTGAACTCGATAATAACAGCGAACTTGCCAGTCACTGAGACACCAGCTCAAATTGTGAAGATTCTTATTGGATCAACCATACTCTTTACTTTCGGCTTACAATTTTATGTGTGTCGTGATATGGCTTGGAACAAGGTCAAACATTACTTCCCAAACCACCCTCGCATAGCAGAATACATTTTAAGGGCTGTTCTGGTGATAATATGTGTTTCGATAGCTATTGCAATACCAATGATCGGACCTTTAATGGTTTTAGTAGGGGCTTTAGGTTTTTCGCTGTTGGGAATCATAGGTCCAGTATTTATTGAATGTATAACCTATTGGGAAATTGGGTACGGTCGATTCAAATGGAGGTTAATCAAAAATGCTATTTTACTTCTAATAGGAATCATAGCAATGATTACTGGTAGTTACGCAGGAATAAAGGAGATTGTGTATAATGGAAGTGATATTTAAGAATTAATACAAAACTAATTATTATTCTAAGCAGTCAGAGTGAGTATTATTTATAAGTATTATTGTACTTTGTACTCCACTAAACTAATATTTTTTAATTGTTCGTAATATTATATCGCAATATTGTTTTTTAAAGAGTACATTGTTTGATGTGTCGTTTTGTACTTAAAATCTTTACAAATTGTGATTTTTGACCAAAATTGGTATTTTTGAAGTATTTGTACTATGTACATTATAATGCTAATGGTCAAATAAATATTGCCTGATGCAACTATGTCTGTACTAAACATATAGGAACTCAGCATTTCCAAAAGACTGTACGTACATTGTTAATTAATTTATTGAAAAGCAAAGCATTGAAATAAACTGTTTTTTTTACTGTGTCAATAATTTTTTTTAACTCCCGCTTCATTACCGTCCAACGTAATTTGTACATATTTGGTTTTGATATTTCCTATATTATTATGCATTAAATGAGACGTTCTCAGGATGACAAGACTTAAGCATAAAATATGTGACATAACAATTAATTGTCGTATGCTTTTAAAAAATAAGAATCTAATCAGATATCTGGCGCATAAGAGAAAATATGTAAGTTCTTAAGTCACAATCGATTCAACCATTTCAAAGTTATTATCTATATTTAGCCAACCGAGAAGGCGTGGCTTAACCGTGTGACGTCACATCAACTGATTGGGTGCGGTGTCATGGGTAGCTGGACGGACGCGTAGCCAGCGAGCTCCGGAGCATCGAAGAACGGGCTCTTTCGCTTCCAAGCAATTGGGCCGGACGGACGTTACTTGCAATTGTTTATTTGATCTCATACATAATCGTTATTTTGTGATTAGATTTAATTTGATATTGCATTTCCTATTTAGTTTGTTCATGCGTGTTTTTTTAGTTAAATAAGTTCAAATTGTCTAATTTCAGAAGTGGGATTCCTATCCCATTTTCTGCCGGCTATGTCTTGATTCCACCGTGACTTTTAATATCAAAATCAAAACTTTTTCAAAGTACCCACTGTGAAGAAAAATAAGAAAAATATTTTCACATCTGGTTTCTAATCGCAGTTTTTATTCGAAAACCGTGTTACGCCTTAACAATGAGTGCCAGAAACACACGGAGTAGTCAAAAACGAAAAGATACGTCCGCCGCCCCAAGAGTGGAAGCGCAGCTTCAACGTGTTTTAGACCGGTTAATTGTGCTTGAACATAATTCCAGTGTACGCAGAGACGGTACGGATTCGATTTCTGCGAGTACTTCTGCGTCGGTGCGGCCGCCGCCACTGCTGTCGCCTACAGGCGATCGACTTATTGTACCGGCTGTTCCGAAGAGTGCAGAGTCGGACCTGGGGAGTTTGGACCTGCCTGCGCCGCGAGACGTCAGCGCGACCCAGTCGAGCGCTGTTGAGGCAGCTATGGCAGAAATGGCTGAAAAACTTGCCACCGCGATTGGTACAGCATTGCCGGTAAGATCTACCCATGTTTTTGTGTCAAACTTTGACCCATCTTTACACGACTTTGATACTTGGTGTAGCGAGGTAGATCACTTGTGCGTTCTGAATAGATGAGATGATCGCGAGTGTTTCTCACGCGTCGGTAATTGTCTGAAAGGTGACGAAAAATATTGCCTCGATGAATGGGTTAGCGACGATTGTAGCTGGTCAAGCTTTAAGCGTGATTTAGACAATTGTGTCCGCGGCGCATAGACTTTGCCAATATTTTAATTGATGTAATGAAATATGATTCGGACAATTATGCGACGTATGCAGAATACGCTAGGCGGTCCTTGTTACGACTTAGAATCGTTAAAGGTTTAAGTGAAGAGCTGATGACTACCATAATCATTCAAGGCATTACCGATTCTCAAATTCGTGCGGCTATTTCGAATGCGAATTTAATGCCTGGTGGTATATGGAATTTAATGCCTTTAATAGATTTACTTATAGATAGTGGTTCAACGATTTCTCTGATTTCCGCATCGGTCGCGAAACATTTACAGTGTACACAAACACCTTCATTTAGAATCCTACGTGGCAAAGGTAGTCAGGAGGTAGAAGCATCTTACCAAACGACTCTTACTGTCGAGTTTGCTGACACTCTTGAAATAGATTTTCATGATGTAGTTTCGGACATGAATACCTACGCCGGTATTGGTTGGTACGGACGTATTGAATAGGGATGGTGTAATTTATACTCGTACTCGAGGAGTACAACGTGTAACCAGAGCTGAAACTTTTATCGAAAACAACCTAACCGAAGTTTGTTTAATCAGTCGACACCTTCGTGTAAGGTAAGGAAAAGGAGAGACTGGTGGACGTTATCAACGAGTTCAGCGGTCACTTAGTCATAGGTACTGCTTCACAGATGACCCCATTGACCGTTTAGGTAAGGCTGAGTACTTTACCTGTCTTGACATGACAACTGGGTTTCACCCAATTAAGTTAGATGAGCAATCCATCGCACAGGGTTCGTGACACCTGAGGGCACTATGAGTACCTAAAGATGCCATATGGTCTAGCCAATGCGCCGGTCGTCTATCAACGCATCATATCAAATGCGCTACGCCCATTTATAGATGCAGGTAAAGCTTGACATAGACGATGTTTTATTGCCCAGCGACACAATAGACGAGGGCTTGCTACGCTGCGTGATGTTCTCCGCACGTTGACACAAGCGGGCTTCTCCATTAATTTAAAGAAGTGTCAAGTTCCTTACTACTGAAGTAGAATACTTCGGTGGAACGGTCAGTACTGGTCAGGTACGACCGAGCGAGGAAAAGGTACAGGCTATAGTAAAGACGTTTTAACATTTTAGGTACTGCCTTATTGGTTCGACATTTAAAGGTGTACAGAAATGTCGATTATTTTAGTCGAAATACGGTTAAGGTCGATAAGACCCGTAAACACTTAATTATACTCGGACCGCTCAAGCCGCTGATGAAGAGACGCAGGGTTTTTCCGCACAAAGTAAATTATGGTACCCTAGACTGTTTTAGATACTCTAAAAGTAATGTCAATTTGTGCGGAAGTACATGTAGTAATGTATTTCTCAGAAGAAGGTTCCATTTCAACGTTTGCAGCCAATTGAGTCTTGGAGTAAGCCATAATGTTTTGAGGCCTTTGCTCGACTCGAATGAGTACCAACATGTAGTTCTTATTTGTATGGATTTAGAAAGTACTGCCTAGTGTATCCGATGCGTAGGCAAGATGCTAATAAACTGAAAAAGATTTTTGAAAATGTTATTTCTGTTTTGGTACCTTCGAATTGATAGTCACTGATTGATTGTATGAGAGTAGTACTTTTGTATCGCGGCTCTTAGAACTAGGTTTTAAGTTCTACTTAATAACCCCTGAAATGTTCCAAAGCAATGGTTAAGTTGAGCGCTACTGTCTTACAGTTATGTTATGAATATGACCAGAATTGAATGAAACTGTAGGCAAGAAAGTTGGTCTTAGATTTTGTAGAAGTTGAAGCTCACCTTGAACATTACTCTTTAAAAATGTACTAAAATGTTCCCCGATTAATTTGTTAATTGGTAGTAATGATACGACGCTCGTCGTGGTCCTTGGAGCGTGATGTGGCTTTCAATGCAACAAACCTGAATTATGAGATGACCTGACAACGAGTGACCAAGTTACAGGATGACAATTGCACTCGTCAAGATGCTCATGTTAACCAAGCACGTAAGCCACGGCGTATATACCGTGGAGGCGAGTTAATCTCTGTACCCAAGACAACTCGGACCACAGGCAAGTTAGACTCTGGTAAGCGAGGTCGTTATAATGTAATTCGGACGCTTGTTCGTAGTCAATACAAGTTCAGATTGGCCGCTGGCTCATGTGGTAAAGCTGGCTGCTGCCGTACATATGATAACATGGCGCGGGGAATGGTCCCCAGATGCGTGCTCAGCGTTTTAACAGCGAGTGCTGTGTTGAAATGTATCGGTGACGCAGGTGAGTGCCTTGACTGCATGACTAGCAGTTGGAGAGGTATCTTACGCGTTTTATTGTCTAGTAATGGCATGTCTACCACCCACTTCCTCACACTCAAAAACACTAAACAAACATTACTACACAAACATTTTGTACATGTGTTGTATGATAATAATTTTATGACATGTAACAACACCGTTATGAAATAAATGATTGACTATGACTATGACTATGATGCATCCTGAGGGCTCTGCATTGTGAAGTCGCATCCTGCGGGCTCTGCGCGTTGTTCTGTGATACATCCTGAGGGCTCTGTATTGTGAAGTCGTATCCTGAGGGCTCTACGCACTGTTGTATGCATCCTGAGGGCTCTGCATTGTGAAGTCGCATCCTGAGGGCTCTGCGCACTGTACGTCCTGCATCCGGCTCTGCAGTTGACGGTGGCATCACATCTCGAGAGCTCTGTGATGTGGCTGTGAATCCCGAGGGCTCTTCACAGCGGGCACATTCAACGTGCCGAGGGCGATTTAATTATCGTCCTGGACATCCCGAGGGCTCTGTCCGAAGTGGCTGAAAGTACAAATGACTCGCTCTTTCTTTCAGCATTGAAAGTTGACTGTGTAACTAATGCAAACAATGTATCTTTCAGATGACTCTGATGATGACGATGATCAGTCTACAGCTGGAGAGCGCCATGATTTCGAGGTGGATGTCCATGACTCCGCAACGCCACCCCATACCGCGGGCGAGGACGCTCCGCCGTCAGGAGAAGCCGATTTAGCCAACCGAGAAGGCGTGGCTTAACCGTGTGACGTCACATCAACTGATTGGGTGCGGTGTCATGGGTAGCTGGACGGACGCGTAGCCAGCGAGCTCCGGAGCATCGAAGAACGGGCTCTTTCGCTTCCAAGCAATTGGGCCGGACGGACGTTACTTGCAATTGTTTATTTGATCTCATACATAATCGTTATTTTGTGATTAGATTTAATTTGATATTGCATTTCCTATTTAGTTTGTTCATGCGTGTTTTTTTAGTTAAATAAGTTCAAATTGTCTAATTCTATTTTATTAGTGGCAGGAATCTTAGACACATAAAAGGTACCTATAGGCTTCACTTGCAAACATACACGTGCTCTACAAAAATGTTACTTAAACAATTTCGTTGTTTTTTTCCTATTTAATGTATACTTGTCGTTAAATGTTACCCCCTTCCCCTAATATACGTTTCATATCATATCCTAATGAATTCACAGTTGATTGATTGTATAGATTTTATAGCTCGTAGAACTAATGTTTTACGAGCGGTACGACTATCACGGACGCTATGATTGAATTGGCCATGGTCTCATGGAATTTAACAAGGAGCCAATTAAATCATGTGACCATTCTACATTCGTTTTGTGTCTGACCCTTATCCCTTTAATATGTCACAAGATACTTAATAATAAGTCAATTTAGCCCATTAGATTTTCAGTTGTCTACCTACGTCAGAGTTTAATAAGCCGTGTTAGCATAGAGACGAGAACGCCCACCTGACAATAGGCAAGATAACTAAAAAAAAAAAAAAATGTCCTTCAGTTGTGCATTAGAACATGCGCTATCTAGTTGTGAAAGCCCAGTCACAATCAGACCAGCTGTTTAGGAGTTTAGCCAGAACAAAACGACAGACAAAATTTGTAAAAAAATAGATATGAACCGGTTATACATTCATATGCATGTTGTAAAAATCCGTTATTTTAATATTACAAACAGACACTTCAATTTTATTTACTTGTATAGTGTTATTCTATTTTTTCATTTATGTCACAAACAAAAAATGACGAAGATACAGTGTTTAAATGTAAACATATTTGATGTAATTAGCAAAAAAAAATCGAGTGTTTCGAGTCACGTTCACGTCTGTATACGATTTTTATGTAGACGCTACAATATTCCCTACTCTAGAAGTTTCATGATGTATATTTTCGTCGAATTATATTAATATAAAAAATAACGAAGACCTGGGGTTCACGGGGTTTTACACCATAATAGCATAGCTGCAATTTCGTCTATTTATTTAAGTGTTTATATAAGTTATGTGCTCAAAAACTTACAGTTAGTGCCTAAACGTTTTAGTAGAGTATCTTCATCTATAAAAAATCAGTTTATCGTTCTTTAGTGGCAAAGAACTACTTATATATCGATATGTACGAAATCAATTGTTGACGGCAAGTTTATAAGTGGGAACAGAAACAGGTGTGATGGCAGCTAGCAGCCTCAAATTTTGGAGGTAGTCACCAATAATAGTACAAAATGTCGAGTAAAATAGCTTTTTTAGTGGTGTAGAATATTTTTTGCACACATTATACAACAAACGGAACATAAAAGCATCATTAAATGTCAGCAAATTATTAAAATGCATCACGGCTAGGGGCAAGACCGCAAGCATAGAATAGATAATACAGACGCAAGACATTCATCATCATCATCATCGACAGCCCACTAAACGTTCCCACTGCTGGGGCTCGGGGCCTTCTCTCGCAAGGAGAGAGTTAAAGCCATAATCCACCACGCTGGCCCAGTGTGGGTTGGTGGATGACACATGACATCGAAAGATTCTAGGTACATGTCGGTTTCCTCACGATGTTTTCCTTCACCGTTTTTTTTTTAAATAAAGAGTGACGACACGAGCAGGACATGTACCTGATGGTAAGCAACATGCCTGCCACATAACAGCACAGTGACATGCAGCTATTGGAACATGAAGAATCCAAATCATTACCTAGCACTGCACTGCGCTCGCCACCCAGAGATCTAAGTTGTTATATCACTAAGCCCTGTAATTTCTCTGAAAACATTGCCCTTCAAATCTGAACACAGTAATGTTTGCACATTACTGCTTGGCGGTAGAATAACTGGTAAAGGTGTGGCCCTTCCCCAGGTGGACTCTGCCAAGAGTCCTACCACTTCTAAGTTTTAAGTTAGAGACATTACGCACATGACTTCGAAAAAGACAATGAGTGGTGCGTATGGGGCTCAAACCCGGGGTCTCCATTCTCTCGACTAGACCAGCCGTAACTTTAACATGCCAACTTTCTTCTTTTTTCTAAATTTTTAGATGATATTAATATAGCGAGTATGATTTTGGGGAATTCATAAGACGTCGGTTAGCACCCCCCCCCCCCTTCGGACTGCGCCTGAACAGAAAAGATGCAAGCCTCTGGCCGGAGCGCTAAGAGATTGTTGAGCAAGGCAGCAAGATAAGGGTGAGTGGGTGATTCTTGGGAACCGCGAAGTGCTACAGCGTCACTGGTGGTTATTGGTTGATTCTTTCTCAAATTATTTTTCTTCTACTTGTCCCATTTAACAACACGAGCTACACCAGACAACACACAAATATCTTAGTGTCAGGCTTTAAGCCGGTTTACAGAAATAATTAATACATATTAGATGACCTTGCTTAAAAAAATTGAATAAATAAGAATGTCACTCAACTATGAACACGTGAATACTGTTGCACAACACTTGCAAGTAGGTATTATCTATTTACAAGATGAGTGACGGGCTAACACGACGTGCGTCTGATGTGAAGCAACACGCCGTCTCGTAACCGCAGTGTCACGCAGCTAACTGAATTTGAGAGTACAAATCACTGCTTAAAATTGTACTACACTCCTCACTCCGTGATATAAAATTTACCTGTAACCTTTGACCTGTAATTTCTGTATGAACTTTTTCACGTGACAACGTCTAATAACTCGATGAACGCCGGTTGTATGCACGAAAAAATGTACCGTTATAGACTACAGGCCCGTGAACAAAATTTACGGGTCAAATGAACCACCAGGAGACCTATGTAGGATGATAGAAGGGTATAAAGTAATAAGATTCAGCACTATGCCGTCACTTGTAAGCTGTCCAACTGAGTGCAATTGTAGAGGGGGGGGGGGTTGCAATCCTCGATCATTTCGCCTTCTCGCATTATTTTTGTACGGCGTTGCGGAATAATAGATTAGAAGAGGTATTGAAACTATAAAAAATATAAATTTTAACTTTTTAATTATTAGTTTGCCGGAAAAAATACAGAGTACGAGTAATTTACAGAGCAAATTTGATTAAGTACGGCATTGGTTTCATACAGTTTCAATCTTTCAATACCTCTTCTAATCCATTATTTTGCAATGCCGTACAAAAATCGTGCGACAAGGAGAAATGGTAGAGGGTTGCAACCCCCCCTCTTCAATCACACTCAGTTGGACAGCTTACAAGTGACGGCATAGTGCTGAATCTTAATACTTTACACCCTTCTAACATCCTACATGGGTCTCCTGGTGGTTCATTTGACCCGTAAATTTTGTTCACGGGCCTGTAGTCTATTACGCTCATTGTACGCTTGCGCCGCATCTATCAATCACAAACCACGTTAAACTCTCGTCCGTAAACCAAGCGACTTTACAGAAAAACATTTTTTTTGTTAAATTGCAACAGTAATGTTAGCACATTACTTGTTGGCTGTAGAATTACGCAAAAGTGCAGTAATTTTTCAGGTGGCTTCTCAAAAAGTCTTATTACAAAGGAAGTCAAAAGGCTTTATTTTTAAATACCAGTGTATTTTGTACTAGTGTGTGTTATACTTTAGTATTGCGACTTTTCAATTTCAATAGAGGTACTAAAAATACTGATCGAATTGATAACCTCGTCCTATTTGAACTCGGTTAATAAATAGACTTACATTTTGAATAAACCGAGCGGACGTTAACTGCAAAATTGTAGTTTTTAGGGTTCCGTGAAACGTAAAAACGTAACCATTATATATTCGTCATATCTGTCTGTCTGTCTGTCCGTCCGTATGTCACAGCCATTTTTTGCCGAAACTATGAAAACTACATGTATTCTGTAAGCCGCATTAAGATTTTTGCAAAAAAATATTTAAAAATCAATAAATTTCGGGGGGGCCCCATACTTGTGAGGTGTCTATGGATAAGTCTTTAAAAATTACATTGAGTTTTCTATTATCATTTTTTTTCAACACGGAATAATTTGCGCGAGCGCACTTCCAAAGTGGTTTTACGAAACCGTAAAAACGGTTTTAGCCGATATCTCGGAAACTATGTACTTTAGAGCAACAATCACCAAGATCATTATAGTAGAAAATAAAGTTTGACATCATTTAATATCAGTAAACTGTTTTTGTAAAACTCTCTTTTACTTTGCCATCTGCCTCGGTCCTGTGCCAATCGAGTCCTGGTTTGACTTGCGATATTTATAATATCGTCGACCCATTCGAATTCGCGTCGTCGATTCGACGAACCTTAGTGTTCTAGAGTTAACACTGCCGGGAAACACGAACGAGTAGGTAACACTCCCTAATTAGTCTGTGGTAGGTAAATAGCTCGCGCCGTTGAGCGAATGACGAAGCCCTGCCTTAAGCCACCTATACACACTGGCCCAGTAGAGGCCAACGTCAGTGTGTGGAGGGCTAGAGGGTCGTTTTGTGATCACTTGCGTCGCTCGCCTAGCTGGCCGAGTGGCGGCAAGTGGCCAGTGTGTATAGGGTTGTTTTGCCTCGACTCGTCTTTCGTGACCGGTGTCGGTTTTTGTGCACAAAACAAAGGCGCTCGGCGAGGACGCTACTTGCCGATATTCGACGATATTCTCCTATTGGCCTACCTCGCTTTTGCCTGCGCTGGGGCAGTGTGTGGATGCTACGTTTTGTCTCGTGCCGTCGTGCCTTTTTGTCGGCGCTCACGTTGGCCTGCGCTGGGCCAGTGTGTGGATGCTATCTTTCGTCTCGTGCCGTTTTGTCGACACTCGCGTTGGCCTCCACTGGGCCAGTGTGTACCTATAGGGCTATAGGGGGCTTTAGGAGCCACACATTTAGGGCTCCCGCACAAAACAACGAATTCGCATCGCAAATATCTGCGAATTCGCACGAACGCAAGCACTTCCGATTTGATTCGCATCGCGCATTCCTGCGATATTTTACCACCATTTTAGTCAGCTCTGAGACAGAAGAAGAGACAGACGCCCTTCAAATGAAGATATGCTCATTCTAAAATAATCCAAAGAATTATCTTCTTCTATTTATATACTAATACTTGCGAGTAAAATAGTTCCCATCAGCATTTGTAATCGTAATAACTGGATGAACCCAAAATCTTCTTTTTCTTTCATATTCATTTAACAATAACAGTAGTGCAACACACAGACTAGGTAGAGAGATGTGCAACAATCATTTTGCGATACATGTTACGCTTTCTAAAAACACGTCCAACACGGCTGACTACCGTTAAAGGTATGGTTCACAGACTAGGTAGAGAGATGTATGGTTACCCTAACTAACGGTTTGCCGCACGAAATCGCATCGCAGCAATTCGCATCGCAAGTTCCTGCGATGCGAATTGCTGCAAAGATCGCATAGCATCGCGGTTTTGTGTGGGAGCCCTTACAAGGTGGTTATTGCAGATTGCAGTGCGTGCTGCCTCAGTGCAGCAGATTACTGTAACATTTTTGCCGATGCTTCTGGTTTGAGTCATTGCTTAAAAGTGTCTATGGTCTATGGCTTGTAAATTATCTTTGACGTCGTGTCGGATGACGGAATTGTCGGCACTGTTGCCAGGTTGGGAGTTTTATGCCCAAACTTGGGGGTTTTTAAAGCCATGAGGGAAAATTTGGGGGAACAAAACCTTTGGGGGGATTTACGGGGGGGAAATAAATTACTTGGGGGGAATAAGGGATTTTTCATTAACGAATTTTGTGGTTTTTAGCGAATACGGCGTTATCCCAGTGAACTTAGTACATAATTTACTATCCGCTTGCTTCACTTTTGGCGACTCAATTTTACAATTTTGGCGGGAAAATGGGTGTCAGGTTACCTAAGTGCGTTTGTTTACGCTTCGGTATATGAAGTGCCGCGTTACTTGTACGTGTTTAATCCCATTATTCTCAAGAGCGTTTCAAGACGCTTCTAGCAGTATCGTTTGTTTATAATTAATGTACTTAAAATGTAAACTAACATTTTCGACACTTGAGATTTTTTTTGCGATTTCTCAAGTAGTCGATCAGCTATTATATTAGTAATTTATAAATGAGACAGTGGTTTTATGGCTAAAATGTTTTGTATACGAAATAACAAACTCGAAAAACCAAAAATAACTGCATTCAATAGCACAATTATTTTTTTAAAATTTTGGGGGTATTTCCAGAGAATTTTGGGGTGAAATTGTGTTGGTCTTCTGACAACACTGATTGTCGGATCAAAATCAAAACAAATTGAAGAATTGAAAATTGAACACCTTACACCAAGGATAGAATAAAATAATAAATATTGTATGAATTTTCTTAAGTTAATGCTTTGAAATCAATGATCTTTCAAAAAGAATATAGCCAGAAACATTCGCACTGATCTAAATGATGGTTAGTTCATGAGTAAGCCATAAAATTATAAAGCCTTCAACGTTATGCTTTATTTATTTCTATCATGTTCCACAGGATTTAAAAACGTTTAGCCAAGCTGATTTTGACCCAAAGATATGGATCAACAAGGCTTGGAGTTCCAGTGGCAACCAGGAAAAGGAGGTTAGCATCTACAAACTGAACTAAATGATACATACTCTGAAACAATATGGGAGTTTTCGATAAACTTTTTAAAGGTAGTTCTTGGTACTAGAGTGCATTTACAGTTGGTATTCACGTATACGCTCACGTACTCCCTAACTTACCTATAATGTTTTCTAACAATTTTTATTTTCAGCTTTATATAATAATATAAAGCAAGTATAATAAAAATCCCACAATTACTATGGTCCAGTAAGATACAGTTGGTCTAGTCAGAAGACAGTTACCGCTGTCAGTGTTGGGGTCAAATCCCACTAATGTGTGTATTTTGTAATGTCACCAAATTTAGCCTTATTTAAATTAGCAAACTTAGCCGCCATAGTACAAGTGTTGCTTAGTTTGGGGTCAGATGGTGTTGTGTGTAAATTGTCCACCAATATTTATTTATAACTGATATAACCCTACTAATAAGAATTGTACTTTTTACCACGAGAAAAGGGGAATGGGACTATGCAGGTAAAACCGCAAGACGCTGCAATATTAGTAAAATTTAAGCATTAAAATTTAATTCTGTGTTTTACAGGTGTTTGTGGCTAATGCGGTGAGCAGACTTCAGCTCTATATGAAGCAATTGACAAATTCCCTCGATGAGACGACAACACAGGTAAGGGGCCAGGATACACCTGTCCACCTATCTACTTTGTAGCGGTAGGACTTTTTGCAGAGTCCAACTAAGAGGTATTTTTTTTAATTTTTTTTATAGCATAGTGTGACGAGACGAGCAGGTCATGTGCCTGATGGTAAGCAACATGACTGCCACATAACAGCACAGTAACACGCAGCTATTGGAACATGATAGTCCAAATCATTACCTAGCACTGCACTGCACTCGTCACCCAGAGATCTAAGATATTATGTCTCTAAGCCCTGTAATTTCTTTTTTTTTTTTTTTTTTTTTTTAACATTTATAGGTTTACACTTGACCACCATCTCGCCTGATGTTAAGCGACGATGCGGTCTAAGATGGAGCGTGCTTACCTAGAAGAAACCGATTCACTCTCGATTTGAAGACACCAAGATTATAACCATCGGGAAAAACCCACTCAGGCAACTCATTCCACAGTCGAGACGTTCTTATCACAAAAGTAGAGTCAAACCTCTTTGTTCGTGTCTTTGGAACATCAACCATGAAACGATGCCGCTTCTTCGAGTTACGAGAAGTCCGATAGAAAAAAGGGCTAGGTGGTATTAGATCATGCAGATCAGATGCACACTCTCCGAAGTGTATCCGATAATAAACCGATAAGCTAGCAATTTTCCGGCGATGTTCAAGAGTTTGCAGTCTTTTTCGCACAAGAGAATTATTGCCTATGAGCCTTTTAGCCCGCCTCTCGATCGATTCCAGAGCCTCAAGCTGATACTTAGCCGATCCATCCCAAAGGTGCGAACAGTACTCCATACAAGAGCGAATCTGTGCTTTATATAATAAAAGCAATTGTTCAGACTTGAAGTACTTTCGCACCTTTGAGAGGACACCTAGTTTTTTGGCAGCTAATTTAGCCTTGGACTCGATATATGAGCCAAAGTTGAGTGTAGATGTCAGGGTAACACCCAAAAGCTCAAGATGATCAGT
This sequence comes from Ectropis crepuscularia, assembly GCA_963693475.1. Taxonomy (NCBI): domain Eukaryota; kingdom Metazoa; phylum Arthropoda; class Insecta; order Lepidoptera; family Geometridae; genus Ectropis; species Ectropis crepuscularia. The sequence continues at coordinate 36,483,115 of OY856338.1, forward strand.
AACCGGCACGGATACACCTCGAAAAGTAGGAGTCTGTAGAAATTGACTCCTTTTTGCGGAGAACAGACACGCCTGCGTCTTTCCTTCATTAAACTTGGCCAGATTGGTTTCGCCCCATTCAGAGACTGCCTCAAGGGCCAAGTTCAAACGCTCGACCATACTCTCTCTCAATACCTTAGTTTGTTGACCGCTGGCTCTCGCGCTAGACATGTAACTCTCCACAACGGTGCTATCATCTGCGTACCCAAAGATACCGGGCTTCAGCAGATCGTTGATATGTAGCAGAAAAAGCGTCGCAGAGAGTACCGACCCTTGAGGGACTCCGGCATTGATACCCATTTGGTCCGACGAGCAGCCATCAATGACAACTCGTATGGACCGATCTCTCAAGAAGTCCGATATCCACGCAATAAAACCTGGAGACAAACCATAACTAGAAAGCTTCTCTGGAATCATTGCCCCTCAAACCGGAACACAGTAATGTTTGCACATTACAAGTACAAGTACCACAGTTTTGCCAGTTAGTCTAAATACAAGCAGTAACGTGAAAACATTACTGTGATGTATACAGGGCAAAGAGAAAGTGTTTTAAGAAATAACAGGGCCAAGAAATAAAACATCTTATACATCGGGCTGAGTGTGGTAACATATGCTATCAATTATTAAAAATGCTCAAAAGAGATATAAGACATCTCTGTCAGCATAAAAATGAAACTCGTCAAAAAAAACTGCTCAATGTAGAGCTAATACAAATAACTGCACATAAATATAGTTTGAATGACAAGATGAAGATTAGTATTTTCTGCATAAATAGGTTCATTGTAATCATCATTATCATCAGCCGCAAGACGTCCACTGCTGAATAATAGGCCTCCCCCCTAGATTTCCACAACGACGGTCCTGCGCAACCTGCAACCAGCGGTTTCCAGCAACCTTTTTGAGGTCATCTTTGTACCTACTACTACTCTATCTCTAACTAGTGGGAGGCCATCCAACACTGCGTCTTCCGGTTCTTGGTCGCCACTCGAGTACCTTTCTTCCCCATCAGTTGTCAGTTCTGCGAGCGATGTGGCCTGCCCATTGCCACTTCAGCTTGCTTACTCGTCGAGTATGTCGGCTGCTTTCGTTCTTTTGCGAATATCCTCATTACAGATTCTGTCGCGCAAAGAGACTCCGAGCATAGCTCTCTCCATAGCTCGCTGTGTGACTTTCAGCTTTGTTATGAGGCCCACAATTAAGGACTTAAATAGGTTACACTTGACGACTATCACCTTTGATGGCTTACATTTTTTTAGTGAAGAGTGACGAGACGAGCATAACATGTTCCTGATGGTAAGGAACATTCCTGACAGTAACAAAACATCCATAACACAGATATTGGAACATAAACGAGTCCAAATCATTGCCTAGGACTCTAGGACCGTGCTCGTTACCCAAAGATACAAGATTCTCTATCTCAATACCCTGTAATTTCTCTGGAAACATTGCCCTTAACATCGGAACACAGCGACGTTTGCACGTTACTGCTTCAGCTGCTGCTGCTAGAATTACTGGCAAAGGTGTGCCATCCCCAGGCGAAGTCTGCAATGACTCCTACCCCTACAAAAACTACTTTGATGTAAATTTATGGCTCTACTTATAACTATGTTATGCTTTATAAGTATCAAGTTTTAAGATGTTTTAATTTTTCTGGTGCGTATAATAAAGTAACTTATGACTGGTGGTCTAGTTGGGAGAATGGCGACTGCCGATTTGGAGCCTCCGGCAGCCCCCTCAAATCCCACCCGTACCAGTGTTTTCGAAGTCGTGTGCGTAATGCCGCTAACTTAAAACGGTGAAGGAAAACATCGTGAGGAAACTGACATGTACCTAGAATCTTTCGAAGTCCTGTGTCATCAACCAACGAGTAGGTCTACCGCCTATCTCTCCTGCTTTCTGCTACGCTTCGATTCGTGATATCATTGGCCGATTTGGCAACACCGATGAAAGCAGACAACTATAGCTGCTTTCTGTTCCGCTCCATACGGAAAGCAGATATAGTTGTCTGTTATCACAAATCAAAGCAGAAAGCAGGAGAGATAGGCGGTAGACCGGACGCACTGGACCTTGACTCTCCTTGCGAGAGTAAGCCCCGAACCCCAGTTGTGGGAACATTTAGTGGCTTTCTTATGTATCATTATGAGTTTCTGTCTTATCTGTCTGTTTAGTTGTGTGTGTGTTTTATAGATAGTGACGTCATTGCCTCGAGTGGTCCGGGACGCGGAACTGGTCCGCGAGGAAGGTCTGATGCTGCAGCAGAGACTCCTGGCGCTGGAGGAGAGGGTGGAACAAGTGGAGGAGCAGACCGGACACTCCATCGTCAGCCTGCAGAGGATCGACAAACTGAAGAGCAAGCTAGAGGTACGATGTTTACAATAATAGACTATAGGCCCGTGAACAAAATTTATGGGTCAAATGAATCACCAGGATACCTATGTAGAATGATAGAAGGGTATAAAATAATAAGATTCAGTACTATGCCGTCACTTGTATGCTGTCCAACTATGTGCAGAGGAAGAAGAGGGGTTGCAACTCTCGTTAGTTTCTCCTTGTTGCATGATTTTTGTACGGCATTGCTGAATAATGGATTTGAAAATATATTGAAACTGTTTGGAATCAATGCCGTACACAATCAAATTTGCCCTGAAAATCGTCTGCAAATAATGATTTAAAAAAAAATCATGGTTTTGTCTCTTTTAATCCATTATTTCGCAACGCCGTACAAAAATCATGCAACAAGGCGGAATGATCAAAAGTTGCAACCCCCCTCTCCACCTGCACTCGGTTGGACAGCTTACAAGTGACGGCATAGTGCTGAATCTTATTATTTTATACCCTTCTATCGTCCTACATAGGTCTCCTGGTTCATATGACCTATAAATTTTGTTCACGGGCCTGTAGTCTATAATATGAGGACACACTCGTGCCAGTTATGTGTGGAACCACGCGGGCATCCGCGTAACGCACTATTTATTTATATAATTTATTTATATAACCAAATTTGTTCTAAATCTGAGTTGGTACGATCAATTTTCGATAGGTGGCGTAGCAACGTGCGCAGGGTTCGTTTAAACGTATAGATACTATTTGCGGTCCAGTACCTAATGCTGAGTGCAACGGAGTTCGGAATCATACCTTAGTCAATGTAAAATGTTTGAATTACAGAACGCAGCATCAACTCTGCACGAAGCTGACAAGTGGGCGGCCCTCACCGCCTCTCTGGAGAACATTCTAGAAGTAGGCGTCCCACCCTATGGGGACAAGCTCAATGAACTGTCCGATCAAGTCACAGCCATGACTCAGAGCCTTGAGGTAGAGTTCTTTATCAGTTAGCTTCTTTATAGCCAAATAGTGGAATAAACTGATGGTATCATTGTTTCCTGAGGGCTTAAGGTGAGAGGGAGACGCACTTCCTAGATCACACTTTTTAAGTGAAAACGTCTTCTAGGTCACCACCGAGCCACAGACAGATTTTTTCGTGAGCTGTGAATTGAGCTGAAGTGTCACGTTCTTACATGAAAGAAACCTTTGTGTAATCTCCGGACTATGGCCATTGGCCATCTAGAAATGGTGATGCATTTCATTTAGAGGCCATTTCATGGCCACGCCCTCAGGTTTCGCCCGCGTATTTTCCAAAGTGAGTTATCAAATTCGGAGTTATAAGTTTTCACTTCTATTGGCAGTGTCTATGACTGGCATTTTTTTTTTAAATTTGAGCAACTCCATAGCCACTTGAGTCCGTGTCCGAATTTTATCAAGTTATCAAAAATCTGCAAAGATATAGATATCGAGAGAAATTACAGGGCTTAGAGATATAATATCTTAGATCTCTGGGTGATGGGCGCAGTGCATTGCTAGGTAATGATTTGGACTGTTCATGGTCCAATAACTGCGTATCATTGTGATGTTATGTGGCAAGCATGTTGCTTACCATCAGGCACATGACCTGCTCGTCTTGTCACTCTATAAAAAAAAAAAATCAAAGGACAATGTCCATTTTTGACCGGCCAAAATATTTGTCGTGTAGACATATGAGTTATATATTAAAAAATCGGTGATTTTTTGTTGTACTCGTGTGTGAAGTTATATAACTTGCTAACATTGCAAAATAAAATAATTTTCATTTCTTTAAATTAGACCTACCATTTTCCAACAATAGCTGACTTGCAATAACGGAACGGTACTTGCGTTTCGTTTTATTGATCCGCGTTAGATTGAGATTGAATATGAATGTTATGTATGTCAATTTCTTTCACAATGTCGTTTATTTACTACTTTTACATTTTTAAATAACGATATATGTAATTACGGCGACAAAGAAACTATCATTGCTTTTTATAGCAGTGTAAACGAGAAAGAAGTTGGCACGCAATTGTGAAACGAAACGTTTTCACAAACAAAAAGAAAGTCAAACAAACTCTTTAAACAAGTCTTTGGTCAAACAAAGAGGTAAAACAATCTTTGTGGTCAAAGATTAATGTCAAATTGACAAATTGTCAAATCAAAAAAAGTAAACAAGCAAAATGAATTGTTTTCTTCCTATATTATAGTTTTCTTCTTGTTTTCTAAGCGGTGTAATATTTATGCATTATTCACCACAACAAACTCTGATTACCAATGTTTCAATGTCGGATTTCAGTTAAAACACAGTAAAATTATTCCGATTGTTCAAAAGAGATTGCTGCAGGAAGATAACATTTTTTGAGCTTCTTTGCGGTGCGTAGAGAAATATTAGGAAGAAGAAGAATATTATTAATTCCTAATTGGACATCAACAACAACTCAAGTTTTTGTGACGGAATTTATATTGGTTTTAACAAAACTGGGAATCATGTGATGTGTTCAGTGCTCCTTATTACTTAGGTACCTACATAATTGTGGTAATAATTACATAAAACCATAAATGCTTGTGTTGTCTGATGGAAACCTTCGATTGTTCTGGACCTTCTAAGGCCACTGTCTCAAATATCAAAATAATGAGATATATATATCACAATTAAGATATTCCCTTCTGTGACAATATTTCTATGCAAATGAAGTGTTCATACGTATGGTAATCAGTTGGTAGTGAGCAGTACTATTATTCCTATTTATTCTGATAAGAAATATGTTTTGAAAGATAATACCATAGTTCTTTCTTTTCTTTTCAGTTCTAATCCGAAAGAAAACATTATTCTAATATATTTTGACAGTAAACATAACCTTACTTTTGGTTTAACTGTAACTCAATTTTGGTATTTGGGAAATAAAGAACACCAACAGCAGACGTTTTTAGAAGCATGAACAATCCTAATTAGACACTATTCATCTCTATGCACTTTCAGTATCAAAAAAAGTTTGACAGGTTTTCCAATGTATGGGACGTGGGCATTGTCCTTTCCGAATTGTGGGGTTCTGACGTCACGTTTTCGTAAAAATCGTACAATGTCACTTGAAATGTCTGAGCATTTTTTCGTCATTGACCTGATATTTCGAACACAGCTTTAGTTCTGATGATAATAATTTTTTTTTTAATTTAATTTAACTCAAAATGTATTTTTTAGTTATAGTTATACTTAATTTTTTATCAATTTTTTTTTTTGGTTATTATGCCAATTCTACTATGTTTAAATTTGGTAATTGTACCCCAGGTGTTGAGCGAATCATCAGACTACGATAGTAAGCGCGTACATCTGGAGACTCTGTACAACCGGCTAGAGGCAGCTATCAGTGCGCCGATGATCGACGCAATCTCGCAGATGGACCCTGGTCAGTTGACTAGTTTTACTATGTTACCGTTACGCCTAGGTTTGCATAAACAGCACACTAAATGTTCCCACTGCTGCGACTTGGAACCTTCTCTCGCAAGGAGAGAGTCAAGGCCATCCACCACGCCGGCCCAGTGCGTGTTGGTGGATGACACATACTTATATTAAAGAGTGACGAGACGAGCAAAACATGTGCCTGATGGTAAGCAACATGCCTGGCACTACCTAGCACTGCACTGCGCGCGTCACCCAGAGATGTAAGGTGTTATCTCTAAGCCCAGTAATTTCTCTGGAAACATTGCCCTTCAAAGCGGAATACAGTAACGTTTACACATGACTTCGAAAGATTCTAGGTACATGTCATTGAGAATTAGTTACGCCGGATATTTGGGCAAAAAAGCCGGACACCGTACATTATTGAGAATTAGTTACGCCGGATATTTGGGCAAAAAAGCCGGACACCGTACATTATTGAGAATTTTGTGTCACAGTATTAATAGGTACGATAAAAAATGAAGTGAACACTCCTGAGCAAAGTGCGGGAGCGACCAACAGTCGACTTGCCTGTGCTCTGCAAAAAATGTACATCGGAACAAAAGCCGGACAAGCCAGACACCGTTTATTTTGGCCGGACACGCAATCAAATAAAGTAGCCAAATGCGAGTTGGACTCACCCATGAAGGGTTCCGTTCCAGCAAGTAACATAATATACATAGTACACATAGTTCTTGTAGTTCGTTGTAACTTTGATCGAAGTTTTAATAATAGTGTATTTATGACGTACTAAAAAAAAACTACTCATCAGATCGAGTTCAAACTAATTTTCGTTGGTAGTTTTCATGGTAATGTACATCATATATTTTTTTTAGTTTTTTCATTCTCTTACTTTAGAAGTTAGAGGGGGGGGGGACACACATTTTACCACTTTGGAAGCGTCTCTCGCGCAAGTTATTCAGTGTAGATAAAAATTATATTAGAAACCTCAACATCATTTTTTAAGACCTATCGATAGACACCCCACACGTGTAGGTTTGATGAAAAAAAATTTTGTGCTTCAGTTCTCAGTATGGGGGGCACCCCTAATTTTTGTTTTTTTTTAAAAACTTTTGTAAAAATCTTAATGCGGTTCACAGAATACATCTACTTACCAAGTTTCAACAGTGTAGTTCTCATAGTTTCGGCAAAAAGTGGCTGTGACATACGGACGGACAGACAGACAGACAGACAGACAGACATGACGAATCTATAAGGGTATTTTTACGTTTTACGGAACCCTAAAAACCTAACTATCCGGACCTAACTAAAAACCTAACTGTCCGGCTTTATCCGGACGCCTAGCAACGCTAGTTACGCCTCCGATTCGTAACATCTTAATTACCTAATATATAAAAGTTTAGTCACTATGACTAAACATCATCATGATGATGTTTGTTCCCAGTAAAGTGTTCACCAAGTCGAACGATATCCACGATATTTGCATTTATGCACGTTCATTTATTATATTATATAATAATAATAAAGTCACAACATACGTGAAAACTTATTAGAAAATACGTGAAGTAATGTCACTAGTCATTGCAACACAGGGTATCCTACAGCAATGACTAGGGTCTGAATGTAGAAATAATTAAGACCAGAATGTAATCGTTTTTGAAATTAATTTAGGAATTTACACCAATACTTATAGATATATTGTTTATGTATACCTTACACCGATAAAATTATTTCATGCTGTAAGAATTGTCAAATGTAATTATTTTATTTTTGTTTCCAAATAAATTTTTATTATTTATTTATTTATTTATTAATGTTTGTATGTACCTTAATTACCCTATATCTCAAAATTGGCCGTCTAAGCAAGTTAGCGAGTAAGCATGTGTTCTTAGTACTTAGTAACTCTACTCAATCGTCCACATTTCATTCATCGGAAAATAGGTGACGTCTGGTAGTTCTGGGATCTTGGACTATATCCTTGATTTCAAGTTGGATTAAACTGCACACGGTGTGCAAATTTGATTAAAACAGACAGACAGACAGACAGTTCAATAGCTTAGGAGGCCACCGCGGACAAATAACGTGCCTCGTTATTTATCTATACTATTTATAATATTAGATCAGGGCTTAGAGACATAATATCTTAGATCTCTGGGTGACGAGCGCAGTGCAGTGCTAGGTAAGGATTTGGACTATCATGTTTCAATAGCTGCGTGTTACTGTGCTGTTATGTGGCAGGCATGTTGCTTACCATCAGGCACATGACCTGCTCGTCTCGTAACTCTATGCCATAAAAAAAAAAAATTATAAAGCTGAAGAATTTGTTTGTTTGAACGCACGGGAACGTTGTACGTTGTACAAAATTGATAGAACAAACATTTAATTAGGTACTTCGTGTCAAGTGTCTACATACAAAATTGATAACGACAAGAAATCACGAATTTTCATACAACCGTTCATCCCTGGTTTCACCCTCTTAGGAGTTGAATTTCGCAAAACCCCGTCTTAGCGGGCGCCTACGTGCTAAAAGACACATCCATGCAAAATTCCAGATTCCTAGCATTTGTAGTTTCTGACATTCCTTGATGAGTGACCTTTCGCTTTTATATGTATAGATAAGTGTTGTATGTGTAGTTCGCACGTGCGCGTACGTGCGGCTGGTGAGCGGGATGGGGCGGCGCGGCGCGGCGGGCGGCGCGTGGCGGCGCGCGGCGGCGGCGCGGCTCGCGGCCGACTGGCGCCGCATTGACGCGCCCGCACAACCCGCGCTTACCCGCCTGCTCGCCTCGTGTGCTCCCACACAGGTACCCACACTACATTACAAAGATAAATATAGAACTAGTCAAGCCCTTGAATTTGATACCCGTATTATGGGAGTTGTGAAAACAAAACGCAATTCGGTGTATTGTAGTGCCGGCCATCTTGGATATGAGACTCGCCGTCGCAAGTAACCACACTTCGCTACACTACCCCTAATGTAATCCAAAGAAAAAGTCTCCACATAAGACTTGAATTTGATAGGTGTGGGAGTAGTGAAAAAAAAGTAATTCGCCATTTTGTCGTGGCGGCCATCTTGGATATGAGACTCGCCTACTCGTCGCGTGCACGCCCTCACAAGTGCCTACACTACACTACCACTAATGTAACACAAAGAAAAAGTCACTACATAAGACTAGTCAAGCTCTTGAATTTGATAGCCAAATTATGTGTGTTGTGAAAAAAAAGTAAATCGCTGTTTTGTAATGGCGCCCATCTTGGATATAAGACTCGCCTGCTCGCCGCGCATGCGCGCCCACGCAGGTAGTCCACTACATTCAATACTAGTAATGTAAACACAAAGAAAAATTCATCAAAAGGGCTAGGTCGTATTAGATACTGTAGATTAGACGCACACTCTAAAATGTTTCTAAAAAAATCTACATTAAGAATAAACGCATATTCTATTTATATCTTATCATGTTTCAGATCGATTGGTTGACCAACGTCCTGCAATCTGAGACACCTTTGACGGAGCTGATAAGACTGTACACAGATCTATTGCTATCATTAGACCCGTCGCCGTCCAAGGTACTGTAGTTAAAGCTATTGATATACTATTAAACCCCGACGCTAAAGCAACGGGTTATATGTTGTTTGTGTGGATGAGTGTGTGTGTGTGTGAGTGAATGTGTGAGAGTGTGCGAGTGAGTGTATGAAAGAGGGTGAATGTGTGTGTGTGTGTGTGACTGAGTGTTTGTGTGATACACGGGATATGACCATGCCCTCAAATCGCTGGTGCAGAAAATCCAATCTGCGATAAGCTGTATGGGTCGTAGGGCCATCTTGTTGAAACTACATTTCGTTGATATCCAAAAGCCATCCTAAAGCACGCATGTCGTTGTCTTACGTTCAGTTCTTGGGTCATTTGAATTTTGTACGGGTGCAAGCCGAAGTGAGAAAACCGACATGCTCCTAGAGTCTTTCGAGGTCATACGTTGTCCACCAATCCGCACTGGGTCAACATGATGGAACACGCTCTCTCCCGAACGCCCTCTACTTGGTTCACACCCAGGAAGAGAAGGGGACCCTCATTAGCCAGGACTATGGGGAAGGCGAGGTCCTGCGCACTGACAATCCACGAGGCTCAGGTATTAACATATGAGTCAGTAGTCGCAATTTAAACTAAGGCTAAGCTGAAGATACAAGAGAGGAACACTCTCTTCGCACGCAGTTGTGGCTTTGTCTCGGCACACTGGGACCTTTGTCTACTACACCGACGACGTCGAGGATGATGCGATTTGACGTCTTGTGTTGCGAACGTCGACCGCGCCATCGAGTGCCATCAGAGACTATAACTTCCAGATGGCCATTAAAGATCGAAAAGCAGCAGTGATGGAGGCTCTAGGTCGGGATGAAGCTTTAATTGCAAAATATGTTTAAATAGTTTAGATTATAAATATATAGATGCTTGGTTTTCTAGAAGTCTGATTTAATATTTAAGTCTTCCTGCATTAGACAAAGGAAAATAACAAAAAGAAAATAATGTATAATACGCCAAAAAAGGCATGGACCTAGCAGTCCGTGGAGTAAAAAAATTTAAATAAAAAAAAACATGATGGATTATGATTTTGGCCTTTACTCATTATCACGAATATTCTCATTTGTGAGAAAAGGCCCAATGAGTGGGGACATTTAGTGGTCTTCATATGTGCTTATGCTGTATCCTTTGCTTGCTATAATTCCAGGTAGCTTCAGCAGCTCTGAAGGAATGTACGACAGCTGAAGAAGGAGTGAACTTTTTGATCGACCTCCGTCGGGCCATCGACGAGTTCGTCACTACGATCAAAGGAATCATCGACGCTCCCAGGCCGCATCAAGGTTTGTTAATAGTTAGTTCGGTGCGTCTTAGTACGGTATATCTTGGTGTGGTTATAGTGGCGCTCCCAGGCCCCATGAAGGTTTGTTAATAGTTAGTTAGTTCGGTGCGTCTTAGTACGGTATATCTTGGTGTGGCTATAGTGACGCTCCCAGGCCCCATCAAGGTTCGTTAATAGTTCGATGCGTCTTAGTACGGTATATCTTGGTATGGTTATAGTGACGCTCCTAGCCTAGGCCGCATCATGGTTTGTTAATGGTTAGTTAGTTCGCTGCATCTTAGTACGGTATATCTTGGCGTGGTTATAGTGACGGTTCCAGACCGCATTGAGGTCTGTTAATAGTTAGTTTGGTGCATTTTAGTACAGTAAATTTTGGTGTTGTTATAGTGACGCTCCCAGGCCGCATCAAGGTTTGTTAATAGTTAGTTCGGTGCATCTTAGTACGGTACATCTTGGCGTGGTTAAAGTGACGATCCCAGACCTAATCAAGGTTTGCTAAGAGTTAGTTCGGTGCGTCTTAGTACGTTATATAATTTACTAGTGACCCGCTCGACTTCGCACGGTTGCAATACTGTTACAAAATATATTAATAAAAATGTGAGTTAGGTATTCCTAAGAATTTACTATTGGATACTTTTTTGTAGACCTTTAAAGGGGTACAATACTGATGTACATTATTTTGATCTAGCTCATAGGGTTCAGCCTGCGTTTGCAGTGTAAGCGCAAAACATGTGTTTATTTATGACACATAATTAATTAAATAAATAAATAAATATTGGTGGACAATTCACACACAACACCATCTGACCCCAAACTAAGCAAAGCTTGTACGATGGCGGCCAGATAGCTGACATAATACTTATATAGTTTTAAATACATACTTATTATACATAGAAACACCCAGACACAGTGTAAACATTTGAATTGTATTATACTCTTTAATTAAAACTATCAATTAGAATCTTTGATTAAAACTCTCGAAATAAAAATGTTTGAATAATTTAGTATCCATGGCGAAGAATAAATTAAAAACACAATTTTACGCGGGTTGGAAATAGCGTTTGACTCGCAAATTTAGTAAATGCTCATTTGTTTATTTTGTAGATATTTATAACCAAAACTTTTTTGCAATGCATCTGGAATGCAAATTTAATAATTCGTGACAGGTTTAATTAATGTGGTAAGTACCTAGAAGTTAATGTCGCGATAAAAATAAACTAAAGTAATCAAATATACTAAACACTGGGACACGACAGCGAAGAGCAGTTGACTATATTATTTTTCTCGCTCTGGTGCACTTATAGGTATTATCTTTCTCGCTCTAAAATCCCAAGTTCATCCGAAAATTTCTTATCATACATGAGCGTGACGCTAGAATTAAATTCACAGCCCACGAAAAATCTGTCTAGGCGCGCTCTAAAGAAAAACTATACATGAAACTCTCGAAAAAATATGTTTGAGCGAAGAAGAAGAGAAAATGATATTATTGTTTTTACTTTTGTTTTTATTATTGTTATCTTCTTCGCAACTTTTTAATATCTGCTCACCGTTTAAATCTTTCCTTAGCTACGGCAAACATTTCAAAACCAAAATCAGCCAAATCGACCCAGCCGTTGTCGAGTTTTAGCAGGACCACAAACAGCAATTCATCAGAATCAGAATCAGATTTTTTTATTGTTGAACTGTGTACAAACTAATTGGTAGGTTACAATATGTCAAGAACTTACAACAGTCTGCCCTTTGCGAGCATACAATAATTAAAGTTAAATAAGATTTTTTACATACCAGTACAAATTCAGATATTCTATTAGTTTATAATACGCTTTAGAAATTAGCCATGTCTTTAGCCTAATTTTAAAATGATTACCAACCAGAGTTTAAATATCAGTTGGCAGCTTATTATATATCTTTGAGGCCATGATATATGGGCTATTATGGTACATACTATTATTTATTTGTGGCATGAAGATGTTGCACTTATGTTTTTTCCTAAGAATCTCTGATCGACTAGACTTAGTTTCGAAAAAGTAGTTCTTGTTCCATTTGACAAAAATACAAATTTCATGTATATAAATTCAGGTAAGAGTGAGAAAATCGTTATTTTTGAAAATATTACGTAAACTGTTGTAAAAGCGTTGAGCTTATATATTGTTCTTATGCATCGCTTTTGGAGTATGAATGTTGATTCTATTTCAACAGAATTGCCCCAAAATATCACGCCGTAACTTAATTGATTTTTATATGTATAGATTGGCGTGCTTATAGTGACGCTCCCAGGCCGCATCAAGGTTGGTTAATAGTTTGTTAGTTATGTGCAACTTAGTACGGTATATCTTGTATAGCGACGCTATAATCACACCAAAATATCATCAGAATCACATCAAGGTTGGTTAATAGTTAGTTAGTTCGGTGCATCTTAGTACGGTATATCTTGGTGTGGTTATAGTGACGCTCCCAGGCCCCATGAAGGTTTGTTAATAGTTAGTTAGTTCGGTACGTCTTAGTACGGTATATCTTGGTGTGGTTATAGTGACGCTCCCAGGCCCCATGAAGGTTTGTTAATAGTTAGTTCGGTGCGTCTTAGTACGGTATATCTTGGTGTGGTTATAGTGACGCTCCCAGGCCCCATGAAGGTTTGTTAATAGTTAGTTCGGTGCGTCTTAGTACGATATATCTTCTTCCCCTGTACTCATTTGGACAGCTTACAAGTGACGGCATAGTGCTGAATCTTATTGTTTTATACCCTTCTATCATTCTACATAGGTCTCGGGCGGTATTTGACCAATAAATTTAGTTGACGGGCCTGGAGTCTATGACCTAATTTATCCTATCTCAATGAATATCGCGTGTCGCATGAGGAGCCTAGCTCTCGTTCACGGGTATGAGGCATGTGGCTTTCGTTGGTTATCTCTTTTACTCTTGTGGAGGGTATTAATTAGTACACCTTTTCTCACAGGTTTTTACCAATTTGGTTACCAATGCACTTCTACATAGACATTAATAATCACATTTGCACGAACTGTTTTGTGTAGTTTATAAGGAAATCAATATATTTTATACTAGCACTGTATCCCGCGGTTTCACCTGCCATGATACTGTTCCCGTTATTTTCCCGGGATAAAATGTAGCCTATGTTACTTCTTCATGAATATGTGGAAGTACAAAGTTTCGTGATTATCGGTTGATTAGTTTTCATGTGAATGCGTAATGAAACGGCTTACATTCACATTATATTAATAGGGGTTCATATTTCAATTCATATGAAAAGTGGTTCTGAGCAAATAATTATGAAAGTAAAGTTGTTTTACCTATTTTATTTAACCCTCGACCAAAAAAAGGGATGTTATAAGTTTGACCGCGATGTCTGTCTGTGTGTATGTCTGTCTGTGGCACCGTACAGCTCAAACAGATGGACGGATTTCGATGCGGTTTTTTTTATTTGAAAGTTAGTTTCCGTGCGATGATTCTTAGCTATGATTGGTTAATATTCTTAATATCGATTCAAGATGACCGCTTCCACAAAATGGTGGACAAAATATTCCTTCACAACATCCCTCAATATGGATATCAAATGAAAGAGCTTGGCTAGTAGAATACGAAACATTATGACAAATTTCAAATCCAAGATGTCCGCCAGCACAAAATAGCGATTTAATGTTTTTATTCACTACTACTTCAATATAGGTATCAAAGGAAAGGGCTTGACTATTTGAAGACTAAGACAACACACACAATAACAAATGTGACCACATACACTATGACAAATTTCAAATCCAAGATGGCTACTTCCACAAAATGGCGAATTACATTCCTTTTTTGACTGGCCTCGTGGCTTAGTTGGTAGTAGCTCTGCCTGCGAAGCCGAGGGTCGTGGGTTCGATTCCCACCCAGTGCAAATATTTGTGTGATGAATTCAAATGTTTGCACTGTGTCTGGGTGTTTCTATGTATAATAAGTATGTATTTAAAACTATATAAGTATAATATCAGCTATATGGCCGCCATCATACAAGCTTTGCTTAGTTTGGGGTCAGATGGTGTTGTGTGTGAATTGTCTACCAATATATATATATATATATTCTTTTCTCCCTCAATATGGGTATCAAATGAAAGGGCTTGTCTACTAGAATATTTGACAAATCACAAATCTGAGGTATTCGGGGGTAAATCAAAATGTTTAATGGTTTAATTTGTTTTTGTTTATGTTCCAGAAACTATTAAAAGTGATGTGACGCAGCAACTAATCCGTACAGCGTACCTGCCTTTGAAGAATGTGGTCACACACTACGCTACGTTTGAAAACCAACTGCTGCAGGCCAAAATTGGGGACTTAGACCAGGTAAATACTTGCACATTTACGAGCAACTAGCAGTTCTTTTCACCCTGACAGTTAAATTTATCTATTTATTTATTTAATTAGGCGTACATAACAGATTACAGTTAATGTAATGTAAATAACAGATAAATTATTATATTGTGATGTTCTAAGGTGTTATCCAAAGCATGCACACACAACTTAACTAGAATATTGATGCTATGCTCACCTTAGCTTGTAGTTTTTCGCATCTGCAGTTTTTTTATTCGTTGTAAGTTTTTAATCCTAGCATCACAGTTAGTTATTCACTTCAGCTATTATGGCAGTACATATGGCAGTTAAGTTTTAATTTTAGTACAATTATTATTTACTATAGTGGCTAATTTTTCACCTTGCTCATACTTATACTCCTTTATTGATAACGAGATAATTTCCTATTAAAATAAATTACAATTAAATAATATTCATATTCATTTATTCATTACCGTGTAACCGTGTACATAATACCGCGTCAATAAACTTTTTAAAATTTCATATTACAATTAATATCGTAATAATTAAATAGTACAATTACTTAATCATTTATCATCATATCTTAATATTCAAGCATTGATTATTAAATGCATTGTCCTGGTATCAGTTCGCCAACGCTGTAGAAACTTACCACAAGCCACGTTTTCTTTCGTATTTTAAAAGATGTCCGACCTCCGGCGCCAGCACGTGCCCGTTAGCAGTTAGTTTTTTAGGATTTAGGTGTTTAAATGTTTTAATACTTGAAGGATAATCTATACTATGCGTATAGTAAAAAGGGTTGCAATTGTTGAACCTGGATCCCACAACACAGGTAGCCCTTGTGTGGGTTCCAGTACAAGCTGGCAAAACATTGCCCACTGGTCCTGGCCGTATCTCAGTACCTACTTAGACAATGCTTGGATGGGACCGTGGGAGCCCAGGACCCGGCAATGGCTAGTACCAACTTAGGTCGGGTATCCGGGAATTGGTACTTAGTAAGTGCTAATCTCTGGATCCTACGGTAATAATGCTACGTAATCTGTCAGTCAACCTTTGTGAACTCAATATTTGATGTAGTATGAAAACTAACGTGGTTATTACACATTTTAAATAAATACACGGGTAACTCACGTTTGATATAGTCAGTCCAGTCCGACTCAGAGCCGGTTTTCACGGAGCGGTTTCCAAACGCGCACGCGCGCGGGCGCGGCAGGTTTGTATGTAAAATTGAATTCAAAACTCACGACGCGGCCTACAGCCGCAGCGGCTGCGGCGCGATTCTTGCGCAGTAGCTTTCCGGAGCAGAAACCGCGAAAACCTGCGGTCTCGTGAGTATTGAAACAAAACCGTCGCGCGGCGCGGCGCCGCGCGCGCGCTCGTGCGAGGTTTGAAACCGCGCCGTGAAAATTGGGCCTCAAGTTTCGATCGCGTCCGTCGTTCTGTTTCAAGGAGAGCGCACGCGCGTGTCCTCAACTCGTTTAGCACTGAAACTTGAGTCGGACTGGACTGACTATATCGAACGCGAGTTACCGGTGTATTTATTTAAAAATCAATATCTGTCTTAATAAACGTTTTTCATGTTTCGTTTTTTTTTTCATTGTAATGGTAGGACGACCTAGTGGAGAACTCGCGGGCCGTGTTGTCAGTGGCCCAGCGTTGCGAGGCGTGGCTGGAGGCAGCGTACCACCGTGGCCGGAAAATTGGGGCGCGCGCCGTCTATCCACTCTACATACAGGCTGCGCAGGTTAGTGCCTTTACAGGATGAGAATCGATGTACTGGTTCAATAGCCTATCTTTTTCAGAGTTCCCCTATTAATCTCATAAAATACACAACCAATACATGCTTATAACAACCATCACTAACTCCAATTTTACCGTTTAAACATTTTCTTGCTATGTTGAGTAGTTCTCATTTTGTATCCAAATAAATTATTTCATTTCATATCTTTATGTATAAAAATCCAGTGTAATGATATTTGTTCCTAGTGAACTCTTCACCATGTCAACCAATATTCACGAAAGTTGGTATTTATGTGTAATTTAATTCAACTACACAGTTCACTTTAACCTGACACTCGGACCTTTCTCTTACAAGGAGAGAGTCGTCGCCATAATCCACTACTCTAGCCGATTTACACGTGTCGTGTCCTTTAAAGAATTCCTAGAACATGTCGGTTTCTTTACGATTCTTTGCTTCGCTGTCAAAAACTGTGACAACACAGACTTTGTAAGCTTTTTTTTTTTTATAGCATAGAGTGACGAGACGAGCAGGTCATGTGCCTGATGGTAAGCAACATGCCTGCCACATAACAGCACAGTAACACGCAGCTATTGAAACATGATAGTCGAAATCCTTACCTAGCACTGCACTGCGCTCGTCACCCAGAGATCTAAGATATTATGTCTCTAAGCCCTGTAATTTCTCTGGAATCATTGCCCTTCAAACCGGAACACAGTAATGTTTGCACACTACTGCTTGGCGGTAGAATATTTGGCAAAGGTGTGGTACTTCCCCAGGCGGACTCTACTAAGAGTCCTACCACTATGTTAAGCCGGCTGTCACCCTAACAGGATGCTTGCCTGCTGGGACAGCCTGGGCTGGTTGGAGTAAAGGGAAGTGTGAGTCACGCACAATGGCCCAATAAAGAGGCTAGGTGCGGAAAAGGCCCCGCTAAACTAACTAACTAAAGCCGGCTGTCATCATCATCATCATCAGGCCTCCAATCCCCTGTACCATTGATCTGTTTTGCGCTAACGAGCTTATATGAGCTAATCGTATCCTGTGCTAAGAAGTTATTGAAATCGAAACATACTTTTGATCAGGAATTTGTGTCGATGCTGACCAACGTGATATCGTCGTGCGCGCGTCGCGTCGAGGCCACGTTTCTGTCGTCGGTGTCGGCGGGGCGCGCCACGGGCGTGCTGTCGGACGCGTTCGCGGCGGCGCTGCTGCTCGAGAGCGCCGCGACCACACTCCTCGACGCGGTCGTGGCACGGCACGAGGTGGAGGCGCAAGACACAGGTACTGTGACCGTTGTAGTAGCATCAGCCGCGACTACTGTCGTGGCATTGGCTGCAACTGCCATCGTGGCATCGGCCACGACTACTGTCGTGGCACCGGCCGCGACTATTATAATGACAACTTTTTTTTTAAGTATATATATTATAGAGTGACGAGACGAACAGGACATGTGCCTGATGGTAAGCATGCCTGCCACATAACAGCACAGTGACACGCATCTATTGGAACATTAAGAGTCCAAATCGTTACTGCACTGCGCTCGTCACCCAGAGACGTAAGATGTTTTATGTGTATGCTCTGTAATTTCTCTGGAAACATTGCGCTTCAAACCGGAACACAGTAATGTTGGCGGTAGAATAACTGGCAAAGGCGTGGTACTTCACCAGATGGACTCTGCAGAGTCCTAAAACTACAAAAAATACTACTACTATCATAGTATCGGCCACGCTAGTTTCATGGTATCGGTGGTGACTACTATTGTAGTATCGGCCACGCTAGTTTCGTGGCATCTGTCGTGAATGCTATCGAGGCATCGATCGCAACTACTATCATGGCATCGCCTGCTAGTAATATTATAGGATCGGCCAAGCTAGTTTCGTTACATCGGTTGCTACTACTATCGTGGCATCCGTCGTGACTGCTATCATATCATCGGCTGCAACTACTATCATAGTATCGGCCACGGTAGTTTCGTGGCTTTGGTCGCTACTACTATCATGGCATCAACTCCAATTACTATCGTAGTATCGGCCACACTAGTTTCGTGGCATCGGTCGTGACTACCATCGTGGCAGCGGTAGCGACTAGTACCGTGGCATCAGCTGCAACTAGTAACATAGTATCGGCCACACTAGTTTCGTGGTATCGGTCGCGCCTACTATCGTGGCATCGGCCGTGACTACTATCATGGCATCGGCTGCAATTACTGTCGTAGTATCGGCTACGCCAGTTTCGTGGCTTCGGCCGCGACTTCTATGGTGGCATCAGCTACACCAGGGGTCGGCAACCTTATGGACCGGAAGAGCTAAAACATACAATTTACAAAGTTACAAAGATTGTAAAGAGCCACAAAATAAATCATGCCAACAATAAATGTAACCTAGATAAATAAAGTTTTTTGGTAAAAAAAAAAACTAATATTTATAATCATAAGAAAAATGCATATTTATTCATACACATTATGTAATGTTCTTTCAAAAAACTTGATAATGCTATTAATATTATTAATGTCATTGTTTGGATGTTTGTTGATAAATGACGTCGTAACATCTGAACGAATCAGGCTTAAATTTGGAATACAATTAGACTATAATCTAGAAGAACATATTGCAGCAATTATTTATCCCGGGAAAATAACGGAACTGCGTTGGTAAAATCGCGAGGTACTGTAAATCACCAAACAGTATGAAGCGATGGTTTACAAACTCACCATCTGATTTGCCTTTTTTTTTGTTATACAGGGTTATTGCGTTATTGGTAATCAGCCTGCATCCTTCTAAGGGGATGTTAGGGACATTAAATACGACAACTTTTGCTACACAGTTTTTAAAAATACGTATGTTTTTTCACATACAAAATAAAAAAAAGTGTATTTGCCCGGTCTAAAACTAGAAACTAGAACTCTTCGTACGTAACAAGAACACACGCGCTCTTTAACGCTCGCTAAATTACGTGCCGAAGTGAATAAACATTAAACGTTAAAAATGACAACAAACACTTTTTTTTTTTGGGATATGTATTGAGTTTTAGCAAAAGTCGTAGAACAAAAGTTGCTTGTGTAGATGTACAGAACATGCCCTTAAACGGATGCCAGGCTGCTTACCGGTAACCCTGTATAGTGATGCCGCGAGGATTGTCAGTTTAACATTAGGTACTTGTAGATTGCATCCAGTTACTTAATAAGAAACTTAAGTAGCTTAAGTTAAGCTACTAGGGTATTAGGATTATAATAGGAATTGCTGTTTTTGTTTTGGGACACGTCATCGGCGGCTCTTTTTCGTTCTTTCATCATCATCATCAGCCCACTAAATGTTCCCACTGCTGGGACTCGGGGCCTTCTCTCGTAAGGAGAGAGTTAAGGCCATAATCCACCACGCTGGCCCAGTGCGGGTTGGTGGATGGTTTCGTTCTTTACCGGGTGAATATTTTACTAGCAAACAAATGTGTTTTGTAGTGAAGAATCTCTCTAAAATTAGATTTCTTATTGGCATTTAAAGCACTTGTGAAGACGCAAAACTAATTTACGTCGAAAGCGAATTATAACCTACATGGAAAAATCCAACGACGGCGTCATTCGAGAGCATCCGATGGACAGTGACTCAGCGATGACACCGACGCATGGCACGGGAAAGGGTGAGGCGAAACAAGTAGACGTGGCTGAGAGATAGAAATGGTGCCTAATCATCGTTAATCGATTCGAAACGATTTTTTAAAAATAAAATAAATAATATTTGCGTATGGAACTAAAGAGACGCAGTTTTACATTGAAAGAGCCGCATGTGGCTCGCGAGCCGCAGGTTGCTGACCCCTGGACAACACTACTTATGTACCATTATCGTGTCATACTCGTAGCTTGGGTAGCATTGTAATATATGTTATTGGTGGTTTAGGCCACGACTAGTAACAACAGTATTAGTCAAAGAATTTGTACCGATATGTTGGCGATTGGCGAACGATAGTACAATGTATTGCTGTCTAATTATGTTGTCACCTGCATTTGTTTGTAGTATATTTCACTTATAGCACGGTCGGGGCAGACATTGAAATAGAAAAAATTCCGGGGAGCGATTTTTTTTTATGCAACGTCGAGGAGGGTTGTTGGAAGTATAAATCTCGATTTTCGAACTAATCCCGGTAGAGGGTTCGCCGCCATCTTGTTTTAAAGTTTTTGCGAAATAACTCGTTCATTTTCAACTTTAGAGCAAAAATGATAGTCACCAAAATTGTTGGAAATTTCATTTCTCACAAGTTTGCTTCATATGGGTGTCTTAAAAAGGCTGTAGTCATTCCAATTTATAAATCGGGAAGTAAAGAACAGGTAACAAACTACAGACCTATATCACTTCTATCCTCTTTATCAAAAATCCTAGAAAAAATTATCAACACCCGCCTTATAAGGTATCTAGAAAATAACAAGCTTCTATCGAACAACCAATTTGGTTTTAGAGAGAAACTATCAACAGCAGACGCAGTTCACCTGCTGACAGAAAATGTAACGCAAGAGCTCGATAGGGGTAACCAGACAATGTGTATCTTCCTAGATTTGGCTAAGGCCTATGATACAGTACATGGACCTTTCTTACTACACAAACTAGAAGCAATAGGCGTAAGGGGAATCCAGCTTAAACTTTTCACAGACTACATAAGCGACCGTACTCAATGTGTCAGAATAGGCAATGTGGTCAGCGTTGACGAGAAAAGCACTAATTTTGGAATTCCACAAGGTGGAACCCTCAGTTCTACCCTTTTCTTGGTTTATATAAACGACCTTTGCAGCTTAAATCTAGAACATGGCAAAATATTGTCATACGCTGATGACACTGCAATTTTTATTTTCCGCCCCAAACAAGATGATGCTGCACGAATTTGCTCAGCGAGGTTTTGACAAGGTGAATAATTGGCTAACAAATAACCTACTAACACTAAACGCGGATAAAACAAAATACATATATTTTGCTATGCGTAAATATAAACAATCTACAACTAACCTACAACTATACGCGCACACATGCACAAATCCAACAGTCTGCCTACAAAAATGCCCAACCATAGAAAGAGCAAATGACATCAAATACTTAGGTGTTACTATTGATGACACGCTATCCTTTCGTCTACATATAAAAAATCTAGTAAACAGACTTCGTAAGCTTATTTATGTGTTCAAAATATTACGGCATATCGTAGATACTAAATTAATAAAGCAAGTATATAAAGCTTTATGCCAATCGATAATAACATACTGTATTACATCATGGGGGGGGGCTTCCAAGACATTAATGATTTCAGTAGAAAGAGCACAAAGAGCCATACTGAAAGTCGCAACATTTCGCCCATTTCTCTTCTCTACGGAACGGCTCTATAAATCCTGTAACATCCTAACTGTAAGACAACTATTTATATTGAACACGACAATAAAACAGCACAAAATACTATCATACTCCACTAACAATACTAACAAGAGACGTAAGGATATTGTATGTATCTCGCTGGCACACACAAAACACGCTTTCACAAGTAGATTTTTCATATTTCTAGGACCATTACTCTACAATCGAGTAAATAGATTGTTATGCATCTACAATCAAAATTTATATAACTGTAAACAAACTGTCTCCGAGTATTTGCTGACTCTGTCATATGAGGAAACTGAACATATGATAGTAGTTACAAAATAATTAAGGAATTGCATACCTATAATTTTGATAAGCAAAGTAGTTCTTAAATACCTTTTCTTTTTACCGATATCGTAATTATTAATAAATTGTTTAGTTTTATTTTCTTCCTAAATGTAACTCTTAGGTAAATAAGCATTTCTCTCGCCTGAAACACAGGTTCTACCTAGTTCAGGCTACCAAAATAATCTACCTGTTTATAGAAGTAAGAAAATATTGTATAGTTAAGATCTATTTGATTGAAATAAATTTATTTTATTTTTTATTTTATTTTATTTTTATATAGGTTTTACGCTAGGATCAATATTTGCAGAATTATACTATCAAGTTTATCAAAAAAATCGTAATGGGTGGAATTTTATTTTCTTCAACTTCGGTTCTTTATGGCTAGTTTTATGGCTATCTCGACTGTACTATTAGGCCTACTGTCCACGCACGCGTCTTTTGTCGAATGCATGCATCCTACGAACAAACGCAAGACGTGCGGCTGTCATGTCGTTGTCTTTTCGTGGACACAGACTTCATTATTTGTACGCAAGATGCAAGCATTCGTCTTGCATCCGACAATTGTCGAAATCGTGCGGATGTCGTGCAGCTACGTGACAATTGGCCTTATAGTATTATATTTAATACTGGGATTTGAGTCTAAATATGTGTCATCTAAAAGAACAAGTGTCTGATTATTTAAAGAAATGGGTATGACTTATAAAATTTAGTATAGAGGGCGCCGGTGTGAAACCATCCACTTCTACCCACCATCTCAAAGGAGTTTTGGAGGGGTTGGGGCTATAAGTAAATGGAGCTAAGCCGTTGTCGAGCATTCCTTTTTGAAATTTTATATGAGAAAGGTCGAACAGTTGTAAATATAAATTCTTACATTTATTTAATTGGTTTACTTTTACTCAATTGATAACAACTATATTTATAAAGTTAAGCAATTCTTCATGTATCATCTGAACGTCCTTAAAACGTAGATATTGTCCCCCTGGTCTCCGCTTGCCATCCTGAAGTAGAAAAGGCATCCTAACTTGCCATGACTGTTTGCGAACTTTCACAACAAAAATAGGCTACATAAGTCACACCAACCACTGTAAATGTATTAAAAAAGAAAAAAAAAAATCAGAGGCAGTCGCCGGAGCCGAAATCGGCTGGAAGACATCATTAAAGTTGAGCAGATTTCCTATACTAGACCGTAAAGTGTTCTACTCATCACTATGAACTCACTTTTAGTCAGAAGCTAGTTAGATTAGATCATAAAAAAATATTGTACGTGTATTGTTTGTTTATCATGTCTTACTAACAAAATATGAAGTTATAAGTGTGCGAAATTTCATGCCCTCGCAAATTTCGTAAAAAGGGGTACAAAGTCACGTATATTAATGTAAAGATTTTTCTGATTTCTCTACAGAAAGCAAAGAGCCCGTAGCCGACGTATTCGACAGTCTGTTCGACGAGGGAGCGTCGCACCCGGCCGTGGACCGCGGCGCTCTCTCTCGCACGCGCGACCAGCTCGCCACTCTAGCGAGGAATATCCTCAAGGAACCGGTCGAGACGCAGCTCGGTAATTATATTACTATAGGATAAAGAAATGCTGGTAGTTCATCATCATCAAACGATTATTACCGTGTGTTTTTGAAGTGAAAACTTCTTTTGGCGCGCCACAGGCAGATTTTTCGTGGGCTGTGAATTGAATTCTAACGTCACGCTCGGGAATTATCAGAAATCTTGGGGTTAACTTGAGTCCATGCCCATTGGCCATCTAGAAATGCGTCGCAATTCCCATTGGCCACGCTCATGGCCACGCCCTCCGCTTTCACCCGTGTAGTTTCCAAAGTAAACTATCAAATTCTGAGTTGTAAGTTTTCACTTCTATCGGCAGTTCCTATGACTGCCAATTTTTTTTTAATTGAAGACATCATCTTTTTATCTGCGGCTCTCCAGCTGTTGTAGTAAATTTAATTAGCTCGCGAAGACATAGATCGTAGAACCCAAGATGGGCCCTCCCAAACTTCAGGCCGCACGCAATCATGTCAACGTTGGGAGGAGTGAGCTCACTCTTTCCGTTCTAGTCGGTTGCAAGACGCGGTGGACGCCGGACGTTTTTACCTGTCATTATTCGTTGTCGTCATTATTCGTTGTAAATAAGTAGAACCACAGCAAATCTCGCCGCTATCGATTATAGGGGTCAAGTAAATTGGTTGTTTATAAACCACTTGCGATACTCACAGAGACGCAGTTTATTACCAATTTCAAGGTGCTCAGGGCACATCTGTTGAATTATATCGATGCGCGAAAGTATGCAGTTTGGACAGTCCTGATTTTGACTAATCTGTGTGTGTTGTGTGAATCCTTTATGTGTGTCCACGTCGAATTGATGGTTGCATCGAGTTTCGGATAATCTAGACTAAACTGTGTGTTATGTGTTTTTGCAGAGAAGATCCCGGTGCTATCTGCGTGGAGCAACAACGACGCGCTGTCCACGGACTTGCCTGACTTCGCTCTCTCTCCCCAGGAGTACATTACCGAGGTCAGTGCCTCTATATTCACCGACTTGCCTCGTGGCTTAGTGGGTAGTAACTCTGCCTGTCTGCGAAGCCGAGGGTCGCCGTTTTGATTCCCACCGAGTGCGTATATTAGGGTTCCGTTAAACGTAAAAACGGAACCCTTATAGATTCGTCATGCCTGTCTGTCTGTCTGTCCGTCCGTCCGTATGTCACAGCCACTTTTTGCCGAAACTATGAGAACTACACTGTTGAAACTTGGTAAGCAAATGTATTTTCTGTGAACCGCAGTAAGATTTTTACAAAAAAAAAAAAAAAATTATTAGGATTGCCCTCCATACTTAGAACTGAAACTCAAATTTTTTTTTCATCAAACCTACACGTGTGGGGTTTCTATCGATAGTTCTTCAAAAATGATATTGAGGTTTCTAATATCATTTTTGTCTACACTGAATAATTCCCCCCCCCCCCCTCTAACTTCTAAAGTAAGAGAATGAAAAAACTAAAAAAAATATATGATGTACATTACCATGCAAACTACCAACGAAAATTGGTTTGAACTCGATCTGATGAGTAGTTTTTTTTAATACGTCATAAATACACTATTATTAAACTTCGATCAAAGTTACAACGAACTACAAGAACTATGTGTACTATGTATATTATGTTACTTGCTGCAACGGAACCCGAGTCACCCAAGGGCGAGTCCAACTCGCACTAGGTCACTTAATTTGTGTCTATATATTGTATATATAATAAGTATGTATTTAAAACTATGTAGGTGTTATATCAGCTATCTGGCCGCCATAGTACAGGCTTTGCTTAGATTGGGGCAGATGGTGTTGTGTGTAAATTGTCCACCAGTCCTTATTTATTTTGTTAAAGTGGTCCTGACATCTCTCATAGTTTAACTACTATTCCCGCTTTGTATGGAGGATCAGCAGTTGAGGCCTGGTGATGCGAAGGGGAACCCGAGGTGGGGCCGCTGGTAGAGAAGATCAGAGTACGACCTGACATCCCCAAAAGGAGTGTACTACAGTCCGTTTCGCGAGCCATTTTAATAATAATATAAAGAGGAAAGATTACATTTTTGCTTGTTTGTTATAATAAATGAAATGTGCAACGTGAGTTGGTCTATTGGGACAAATCTATAATCACAGACTGTTGTGGCTAATAAGGTTGATTTTGTGCCGTTGCTAGATCGGTCGCAGCGCCGGGCTGTGATCGTCTATACTCTACATCACCATACAACATGACGAAAACCTCGTGAATGCCAAAAAGGACAATTATTAACAAGTATCTTAACTTGACTCGCGAGGTTATCGCCATGTGGGATGGGTAGGATGATCAAGAAATGACTGGGGAAGTACCACACCTTTGCCAGATATTCTACCGCCAAGCAGTATTGTGCAAACATTGCTGTGTTCCGGTTTGAATGACAATGTTTCCAGAGTAATTACAGGACTTAGAGATATAACAGCTTAGATCTCTGGGTGACGAGCGCAGTGCAGTGCTAGGTAATGATTTAGACTCTTTCATGTTCCAATAGTTGCATGTCACTGTGCTGTTATGTGGCAGGCATGTTGTTTACCATCAGGCACATGACCTGTTCGTCTCGTCACTCTTTATTTAAAAAAAAAACGACCTGGCAACCCCGAAGGGGCACCCTCTTAGTCTCACCTCTAGCGGAGAGTTTATAACACTCTTCCTAAAATAGGTTAGGTATATCGGCAAGCAAGTTTCGGCAGCTTCAAAAACAGATTAAAGTTCTGGCTTATCGATCAAACTTTTTATAGTTACAGCGAATTTTTAGAGAGTGATGGCAAACTTCCTATAAAAATGTAAAAAAATAAAATTACATGAATCAGTAGAATTGTAATAAAAACATATTATACTCGTATAATGAGCCGTTTTCCGACGAGACAAAAAGATATGGTTTAATAAAACGATAATAGGAGGCGCTTGTAGGTCTTTTGGGTTGTTGTCAAAAGCGGTAGGCATAATGGGACTCAATTCATTCAATTTGCGAGAGCACGACCTCTAGTATTAAATAATAAACTACTTTATCCATGTACGCATTTTATTCGAATGAAAACTATATCAAAATATCAAAACAAATTCGTAAACCTCATGAAAGACAAATTATATATTTTTTTAATTTATTCTTGGCTATGGATACTAATCCTTCAGCCGAGAGAGTATCTCTCTACTTAGTCTGTGGATAAAATATTGTCGTATCAGTGTTGCTATTTATATCTTTGAATTTTCCTTCTACTTTGGCTTAGTTGGTGTCTATTGCCTCGGGAGTTCTAAAGATTTTTACTGAAAAGGGATTGTGATCAGTAACGGTTTTTTATTACATTATCAACCTAATTAGCTATTTTTATTCCCAATATTTTAAAATTAAAAAATACACTTTTTACACTATACTTTTTCCCTGAAAACGGATAGGGTCTCTAAAGGCATTACACTGTTGAGAGTACATGGTAGAGACAGATCTATCTGCATCTCGAACAATCGCCATCTAGTGCGTCCGTTGGAACTATTTTTGTCTCGTCGGAAACTCCCTCATTACGGTTTTCTGTACGACAATATTATAATACAGTGAAGCGATCATGTCAAACTTTGGAAATGTAAACAATTTGTATGCTCTTTCTTTTGTTTTTACTTTTTATTGAGGCCTACTGTCCACGCACGCGTCTTTTGTGGAATGCATGAATCCTACAAATGACTATAGGCGATTTTTGCATCTTTGCTATGTCCACGCTGCTGCATGCAAGTGATGCAAATAGTCAGCCACGCTCAGTATTGCCGTTTTAGTGGCTTTGTGACTAGATCTAGTGCGTTTTTGATGTCTTTGGTGACATTTTTTTTGTGTTTTTTTTCTTGGTTTATGGTGTGAACGACTTCATCGTTATTCTGCCAGTGTCCGTTTCATGAAAGTTGACAAAAAAAAAATATTTGCCGCTACCACAAAAATTAATACAACCGCAAGTTTCTACTTCTACTACTATACTAAGATATTACGTAACTGATGCGTTAGTCACGAGAAAGTCCCTAAAATCACCAGATTTTTTTGTCACTAAATCACAAATAAAGTGGCCAAGTGCGAGTTGCACTCGCCCTTGATGGGTTCCATAGCAGCAAGTAACATAATATAAAAAAAAATCGTGTGGAAGATAAGTACCTATTTCGAGATAATTCGTATTATTGTTGTATCATTTCAGATCGGGCAATACGTGATGACGCTACCGCTACATTTGGAGATGTTAGTAGCGGATAAGCAAGCTGAATGGCAGTACCTCTCTGAGGTGAGGCACTTTGGGCGATTTAGCGTGTAAACAACATACCCGGTGTTACACTTACGACGAAGTTTTTATAAAATTTAATTTAAAAAAAAATACAAATATGTTGTCACATATAAAATGTTGTAACATATAAAATGTTATGACATACAAAATGTAGTGACAAATAAAATGTTGTGACATACAAAATGTTGTGACATATAAAATGTTGTGACATACAAAATGTTGTGACATATAAAATGTTGTGACAAATAAAATGTTACATGTCAAATACATCTGTAACTTATAAAACATACGAGTAATGTTGTTGTTCTGTACATTAAACGCCTCCCATGGATACCGAATGTGGTCAAGAATACGATTGTTTTATAAGAGTATTATGCTTATGCATAGGTTTGCGTGCACACGTGCGATGCGTACGCGCAGAAGATCCTGACGATCCGGAGCATGGACCAGCTTGGCACGAGACGATGCCTCACCGATATCGGTAAGTTGTATTTAAAACTAATTTATTAAGCGTAGGTAAAATAATCACATTTTTATTCGTAAAAATATTACACGTCTAATCAAATCTAAATAATAGAATGACAAAAAAATGTATTCATCAAATGCACGAAATGTAATTGAGCAAAAAACAAATAATCCCACGTAAATACAGCAAATTAAATGCAAATGTCAGTTAATAAAATTATAATAGCAATGTCTGTTATTGACATTGATACGTGATAAACACAACATTTAGAACAAAAACAAAAAATATAGATAGATAGAAAACTCTTTACTGTGGTACCTACAACAAATCAAAAAAAATACAGTGAAATTTGATTTCTTCAAATTAATTTCAATCATGCTTCATCATGCATGTTGTAAAATGAATTATGAATAAATTAATTATGAATTATGAATAAAATGAATTATGAATAAAATGAATTATGAATAAAATGAATTATGAATAAATTATTAATTATGAATAAATTATTCAATTCAATTCAATTCAATTCAATTCAATTCATTTATTCGAACCATAAATTCATAAGAACACTTGGTAACGTCATTAACAAAAAGGCATAAGAATCCGTGTACATAATAAGATAAAATAACAATGTCAAAATGAATAAAGCTGTAAAGGAGCCTCGTCAATCAAATGCAGCTGTAAAAAGGCTTTGTCAAAGACAAAATAACAAATAATTAATACATACAGTATACAGATACTACATGAGTACAATGTTCCATCAAAAGTTTTATAAATCTATTACTTTACCTTATTACAAGATTCTTGTTTCAACACAGTTCTCTTCCATACGTTACTATCTTTAACAAAGTCATCTATATTATAATATGCCTTGCTCAATAGGTAGCTTTTTATTTGATTTTTAAACTTTGTTTCATTAAGACCTTCGACTTGTGCAGGGATTGCATTATAGAAGCGAATACCATTACATTTGAAAGAGTTATTTGTTTTCTGAAGTCTGCACTTAGGAAATACAATTTTGTGCTTATGGTGCGCTTTTGGATTCAGATCAGTTAGTTTCTTCAGTCGACTTCGATTTTTTCTTACATACATTATACATTCATAAATATACAATGAAGGGACTGTTAATATGTTTATAGTTTTGAAAATCTCCCGTACTGAATCTCTAGCTGATAAATTATATAGACCACGGATTGCTCTCTTTTGCAATATGAAAACTGAGTTTCTGTCCGCAGCTGAACCCCATAATAAAATCGCGTAGGACATAATGCTATGAAAATAGCCAACATAAACAAGCCTAGCTGTTGCGACGTCCGATATTTTTTTAATTTGACGAACAGCGTGGGCAGCTGAACTAAGTCGGTCAGCCAGTGTCTCTATGTGAGGACCCCATTGAAGCTTTGAATCTACTGAAATACCCAGAAATCGAGTAGATTGTACAGGTTCGATGAGTTCATCTTTCAGTCTTATATCAAGTTTATCGCACATTACATTGCAGAGTGAGAATTTTATACATTTCGTTTTAGTTGGATTAAGTACTAGATTATTTGCATCAAACGATTTGTACGCAATGTCTAAAATTACGTTAATTTCTGTGAAATCGTTTATTCCTCTCTTCACTTTGAATAGAAGTGATGTATCATCGGCGAACATAACTATTTCTATATTTTTATGTTTCTTAATCATGAAAGGTAGATCATTTATGTAAATAAGAAACAGGAAAGGTCCAAGTATGGATCCTTGTGGTACACCCATTCTTATATGCGACTCATTTGATTGCACACCGTCAACATCGACTATCTGTACACGGTCTTTAAGATATGAAGAAATAAAATTTAGAGCTGGTTTCGATACCCCATAGAACTGCAGTTTCTTCAAAAGAGTTTCATGATGAACACAGTCGAAAGCTTTTGATAAGTCACAAAATACTCCTAGAACGTCATGATGGTCTTCCCAGGCTTTCAATATATAATTGGTTAGTTCAATACCTGCATCGGTAGTGGAACGTCCTTTTGTAAATCCAAATTGGTTACTATGTAAAAGGTTATTAATATTAAAGTAAGACAAAAGTTGCTTGAGAACTAGTTTCTCGAATATTTTGCTGATGCAGGGCAAAACCGAGATGGGTCTGTAGTTTCCAAGTTCGTTTTTGTCTCCAGATTTAAACAAGGGTATCACTTTACTATACTTCATCATGTCAGGAAATGTGCCATTTTTGATACATTCGTTAAATAATTCTGCTAAATATGGGGCAATGTTATTAATTATCCCCTCAAGTACCTTAACAGATAATCCCCATAAGTCCTCTGTATTCTTAACTTTAATGTCTTTGAACGTTTTTAGTATTGCAGTGGCAGTAACATGATGAAACTCAAATGTAGATGAAGGACAATCAACATTTTCTGTCAACATTTCCTCTGCAAGAGAGGGAGACGAAGTTAGGTGTTTAGTTGTCTCTAAGGGAATATCAGCAAAATAAGCCCTGAAAGCATCTACAATGTCCGATTTTTTTGTAGTGACATTTTCGCCAACCCGAACTGCGCGCATCATTTCACGACTTTTGGTTTTACCAGACTCCTTGTTTATTATCTTCCACGTGCTTTTTATCACGTTGTTGGAGTTTTTAATTTGATCCCGAATGAATATTGCTTTTGCTCGAATACACAAATTTCTAAAAATATTTGAATACCTCTTAACATAGACTTTTGTTGCATCGTCGTTGCAGTATGTCTTTAGTTTATATAAATTGTAAAGATTGTTTCGACTTTTAATAAGTCCTGGTGTTGCCCATTCGGCAAACTTCGGTTTTGCGTTAATATTAATTAATTTGGTATGAAAAATATTATTATAATGTGTACTCAGCATTTTAAAAAACTCAGAATAATTACGATTAGGATCATCAATAGTCATGTCGAAAAAATTGTTCGAAAAATGATTAGATATCGCGGTATTTAAAGCTGACATACGGGACAATGTAATGGGTCTAACAAGCACTTTCTCTTCCGTCCTTTTCATACAGGCAGGAAGAGAAATGCTCAAGCCCCTATGGTCCGAACGCAAACAATCTAGGACTTCAGAATGAATGTATTCACAGTTTACAAAAACATTATCAATGCAGGTTGCAGAACAACCTTTCTTAGTTACTGCGACCCTTGTGGGTTCCGTGAACACTTTTGTCAAATTAAACGATTGGCATAACATTAATATATTGCTCTTATTACGAGATTCCGAAAGTATGTCTGTGTTGAAGTCTCCACACATCACAATTTGTTTATTTTTCTTAGATATTCTACTCAATGCTTCCTCTAAAGTAGTTAGGAAGATCTCAATTTCGGCACTAGGTGGCTTATAAACGCATAAAACAACATATCGATCCAATAAGCCATTATGTATCAGCATCATCATCAGCCTCATGATTAGCTAGGGTCATGATCGCCCTCTAAGCTGGGTCCAGAACCTAGCCACTAATTAAAACGCACGCACGCACGCACGCATTTCGTACGCTAAGTGCGTGCGTGCATTTTTATTAGTGCGTGCATCTAGGCCGCGGTTGATTACGAAAGTAGTTCCGCTATATTAGCGTAAGGACGAAACACCCCAGGGTTTTTAGTGGGTACCTAGCCCGCAATGGCTTTGGGAAAAAAAAAGTTTTTTTATACATGTGCGTCCACCGCAAACTATGCCAACTAAGCTTCGTAAAATAGCCCAGATAAGGCGAACTAACTTAGTTGTATAGGCCGATCCGAACTACGTGAGCTAAACTAACCGCCTTACCCCTCTGGCGCCTGTCGTTTTTTGGACGTGTTTGTACAGTGAGTGATCGTAAACTTAACCCATGTTTTTTTTAATTTTACGATTTTTCTACGTAAATATATACATATAAACGAACTTTAATTTTAACGTGGTTAATCTCATAATAAAGACCGGTTGAAGAAGACGCAATTGAACCCAAATTTATGGGGTATACAGGTATACACTATACATTCCCAAATACAAATACCAAAAACCCGACCGCAAAGTTAATTTTGTTGGTTTCCGTCATTCGGTGTAATATAGTTACCTCGGTGTATCAAGCGGCTGATCTGCGGTTCTAGCGTACCTGTCGAGCGTGGTGGAGGACCTGGGCAGCAGCGTGACGCAGTCGCTGCGCAGCCTGGAGAGCTCGCTGCGCGCCGCCGCGCCCGACGTCCGCTCCGACCACCCAGAAGATACGCAGTAAACACTACTTTTTCAACATCCATCCAAAAATTACGTGACACTCTGATTTTTGAAGTGAAAACTTGTTTTGGCGCGCCACAGACAGATTTACCGTGGGCTATGAATTGAACTCTAGCGTCACGCTTGGGAATGATTAGAAATCTTCGGGTAAACTCAGGACCATTTCCGAATTTCCGAATTTTCCATGATAAACCGGATAGGTTAAATTCCTTGTCACATTTGTGAGAACCTATCTAGTGTGACCTCTCACATTTTGCAATTTTTAGTAAACTAGTGGTCTGGGAGGCTTCGTCCGCGGTACATAACATACAGGGTTACTGGTAAAAAGCCTGCATCCGTATATGGGCATGTTCTGTATATTTAAACAAACTGCTTTTGTTAAAACTCAATACACATTCCAAAAAGAAATTAGGCTAAATACCAATAACCCTGTATGACCCTTAGCACTCAGGGAGCACGTACATATATCCAACGGTGAAAGAATCTTTGAAATCGGTATTGAAATTTTCATTCTCATCGAACGAACAATCTGTGGGTGGTTTTTGGCGCAAAAGAAGTTTTCACTACAATAAAAAATAGGATAGTACGTAAGTATGACAGAAGGTACACA
Organism: Ectropis crepuscularia; assembly: GCA_963693475.1. Classification (NCBI taxonomy): domain Eukaryota; kingdom Metazoa; phylum Arthropoda; class Insecta; order Lepidoptera; family Geometridae; genus Ectropis; species Ectropis crepuscularia. The sequence goes on from OY856338.1 coordinate 36,516,595, forward strand.
TACAATACTACTATAGCGCGGTGGTCCGTCGCCACTTTCGTGTATTTTTTGTCTTTACTGATTATTTTAGCCTTACTGTTATAATCTGTACGTCTATATTCTATACTAACACTATAAAACTTGTTTGTTTGAACGCGGTAATCTCAGGAACTACTGCACGGATATCAAAAAATCTTTCACCGTTGGGATATTTACGTGACCCCTGAGTGTTATCAGCTATACCTCAACATGTCCCACGCGTCAAACCAGGGCGGACAGGTATAAAGATAGTGCTTAGATATAAAATACTAGCTGAACGCGCGCGCGTTGCTACGCCATCTATCGAAAATTGGTCGTACCAATTCAAATTTTGAACAAATTCGGTTACTTTAGGTTCTAATGACGCAACCTTTAAAATATGACATTGCTGTCACGCAACGAAAGCTCTCAAAAAGCAATATTTTTTCCCGTTTTTGTTACATTTTTCATTCATGCTCGGCTCCTGTTGATAGTAGCGTAATGTTAAATAGCCTATAGCCTTCCTCGATAAATGGACTATCTTACAAAGAAAGAATCTTTTAATTCGAACCAGTAGTTCCAGAGATCCTTGCGTTCAAACAAACATACAAACAAACTCTTCAGCTTTATAATATTAATATAGATTGTAACTTGGTTAATGTGACATCACAAAATTTGTGACATCTCCGCTCATTGTCGCGCAATGTCTCATTTCATCGAACCCTTCCCTCTCCATTCACTTGTGACGTAATTTATGGATGGCTCCTTAATAGGTTTTCCTTTGACCCCATATCGCATGTTTAACGACAGTACGGTCTACGATGGAGCGCAATTATATAAAATAAATCGATTCATTCTCTCATTCTATATTCACAACAAACGTATACCAATATATATAATAATAATATTGGTGGCCAATTCACACACAACAACATCTGACCTCAAACTAAGCAAAGCTTGTATTATTTGTATTGATATACGTTTTATTCAGGTATTTCTTTTTTTTTTTTAATATAGAGTGACGAGACGAGCAGGTCATGTGCCTGATGGTAAGCAACATGCCTGCCACATAACAACACAGTGACACGCAGCTATTGGAACATGAAGATTCCAAATCAATACCTAGCACTGCACTGCGCTCGTCACCCAGAGATCTAAGTTGTTATATCTCTAAGCCCTGTAATTTCACTGGAAACATTGCCCTTCAGACCGGAACACAGTAATGTTTGCACATTACTGCTTGGCGGTAGAATATTTGGCAAAGGTGTGGTCCTTCCCCAGGCGGACTCTGCCAAGAGTCCTACCACTACTAAAAGTAAGCGCGCTCTATCGTGTACCGTATCGTCGCTTAACATCAGCTGATATGGCGCTTAAGTTACTTCTGTTTCCATTTATCCATGTTGACCAAATTATTTTAAACCATTTGACTTGACTTCAATTATCGACTATGTTTATAGTAAATTATACAAATAAAATAATTTAATGTTTTTTAAATAAATTAATTTTTATGTGCAGAAATAGTATAAAATAAATAATTATAATTGATAAATATTGATGGACATTTCACACACAACACCATCTAGCCCCAAACTAAGCAAAGCTTGAACTATGGGAGCCAGATGGATAGCTGATATAATACGTAAGTATATATTTTACGCGCGGCGCGGTCAATGACCGCTGCGCCGCCGCTGGCTAGGGTTGCCAAATTAAAATAATAAACAACGAATTATAAACTTTGTATGGAAAAAAAATGTTGTGCTTTCGTGTCTAATATTAACATATGTGATTCGATACTTAGTATAGATGAAGTACCATAAATATTGTTGGACCTTTCCGCCACACGTTGTATATCGTTATTCTCCATACAAACGGAAAAATTGTATGTTTAGTTTAGGACGTTCGATGCTTTCGATGTATAAAATTAGTTTCGTTATTTTTTTGATATTCAGATTTATTAATAAAAAAAAAATTTCGCGTCAAAATTCATGTATTTGAGACGTTATTGTAATTAACATTATAAAACATTACGGTAATGGGCAACTAACGCTCCTGCGTTAGCTCAAAATTTGCTTGATCATTTGACGCCAACTGCGAGGAGAAGAACCGGAGTAGGAAAGTCGCGAGTTTATTTAGAAATTACGTTTTTCGTAGAAAAAGAATAGGCGTCCTGGGCTGGCCTATGAAAACGGTGAAAACTAAAAAAAAATAATGGTAAGATGAAACCTATTGTAAAAGGAAGAGACTGCTGTAACAAAAATAAAGGAAAAATAATTATCGGGCGATATGAGGTCGGGAAGTAGACGGGGCACGTTTTTAAGGGTGAACATGGTTTTCTCGATTTCCGGCAAATCAACAAGGCCTGTGGAAAAAAAACATATCATAAAGTCATAGGTACTAAGAAGGTCTTCAACTTTTGTACTAACACTTTATTCACTTAACCTCAAAATTTATGAGAAAAATTCAAATAACCAAGTTTATTTTACACAGGGCTTGTTGATTTGCCGGAAATCGTGATAAACCATCCTTAAAAACTGGCCCCCTTCTAGTTCCCGACCTCAGATCGCCTCATAAATTATTTTTCCTTTATTTTTGTTTTATTCTTTTCCTTATACAATGGGTTTCATCCTGCTATAATTTTTTTTTGCTTTCAGAAAGCGCCAACCCTGGTCTGTAGAAGTTTCACGAACTAATTGGCACCCATCATTCATGATCCAGTATTCCTTTATATTTTGTAGAAAATGTTTTAGAAGAAATTAAAAAGTAGAGTTTTTAATGGATATGATATTTATAATTATTATCACTAAGTGCCTCAGTTGGTGAGTTGACCCAATGTTGTGCAAAGGCTTTATTGTCATCCTGCCAGTTTTTCCTATCTATGGTTAAATATGTGGATTTTAGTCGTGTAAGATAAAACAGCATATTATAAATGTAAAATAAATTTATTAAAATATAACAAACATATTTTTATTTAATCCTAATCCCAAAAATAATGTAAATGTATAACATTTATGCGTAATTACGCCAAACTGGAAATGCCAGACTGTCCGGTTCTCCTGTTCGTGTCATCCGCGGATCGGCAGATTATGGAATTCACTTCAAAAGGTTTTTCTAGTGAAGTTGAACAGGGACCGGTTCAGAAACAGTCTTCTGATATCATTGTGGTAAGTTACACACCTGGCAATAACAGCTCAACGTTTTTGACGTGATAACGTCTTATAATTCGATGAAGCCGGCTGCACGCCCGCAAAACATGACGTCATGTAACGTTACCGCCGTTACCTCGCCTTATTACTTTTCGCACCATCTAGTGAGTGAAATGTGTATTACGTTCAAGGAGTCTGTCCATGTTTTAGAAAAGCGACGATATGAAGTTAAGAACTTGTGCTAGTACAATGATGTACCCAGAGATGGCGCTTTGAATAGCTTTTCAAAAAGCTTCAGAATGTTTTACCTAGATGGCGCTTAACACAAATACTATGACCGCATTAAAAAAGACGTTGTCACGTTCAACTATCGCCAGTAAACCGACCTTACAGACAACCATTTTTTTTAACATGACAAAGTCCAAATCACTGCCTAGCACAGTACTGCGTCAGATATAATATGCAGATGCAGAGATATAAGATAATTTAACCATTCACTCTGTGATGTTTGTGGAACTTTCTGCAACAATTGGGATGATGACTGGGTAAAAATATTCCATTTTAATTAGTCCGTCAGGTAGAGTGTGGAAAAATATGGGACACTGCTTAAACATCGACAAAGATATATATCATCGAACTTCAGTAGTGGGGGGTGCCGTCACGTCTACATAAAAATCGTTTATAGGCGTGAACACTCGACAACTCTCTCAACCCGACACTCGAAACATATCTTCGTCATTTTTTGTTTGTGAAACAAAAGAAATAATATTTTGTTTTAATTATCTAAATGACGGTCTATTTAATATTTTTAGTCACTATGGCTATTCTTAAAGAACTTTATTTTTTATCGGGATACCCTCTAGCGTATTTTGTATGCTATTCCACACAATATTTTTTTTGGGGATATCCAATAGTGGTTATTTTATGCTATTAACTTCCATCTACGTTCCATAATCCGTCAGATCCTTTCAGTTTTCTAACGTTGAGCAACAAAGATTCACACCTTCACATCAAACTTATAGTATTGGTACGACAGAAGTATAAGAACTCGGTAAATTTGTAATATCAGATCCATTTATTTACGTTATTGCTTAAGAATTAACATTAAAAAGTAGGTACATATAGTTATTATTTAAATGACGACGCATTCGTGTGGGAACACTGCTTCGTTCACCGGACTCGTTGGGCAGGCTGAAACAGATAAAGATAATTTATTTATTCAAAACATGACTAAATTACAAACATATCGTACTAATATTGTAAACTTTTTCAGGCAAAAACTACTTAGGGGCTTCGGATGAAATTTGGCAAAAAGATAGTGGTCTGGAATAACACATAGGCTATTTTTTATCCCAGGAAAATAACGGGATGGGAACTACGCGCGGGGTTACTAGTACCTATATACAATGCATGATATTTTATAACAGGTCCCATAATTTGAAAGTAGCTTGTCATGTTTTGCTTGGTGCGGTAGGCATACAACATTTTTTATTGGTCATGACCCCCCTGAATCTGCCCGTGGGAGGGAGCTTAAGCCTATTATAAAACTGGATGAAATTGAGCAAAAAATATATTTCGAAAATTCTCACGTGATTGGTGTCCTGCAAAAACTCACGAAATCTCACCAAGAGAGAAGGGGGTCGTCAAAATTAGGTACCTCACGTAATCTATGGACGCCCCTTGACCGTATCAATTATTTGTTAACAAAAAGAAACATTAACAAGCGAATGATAGGGACCGATAGGGTTTAGCAAGAATGGCAAGGATTATACAAACAAAGACGGCATCATTACATCATTAGTCACCATAATTGTGGCGTCGCTCTTGAAGATTCTGAACAAGCCGGAACAACTCAAAGGAGTTGCTGGTCTCCAACTCTACGAGAACCCAAAGGACATCCCCACTCTAATGTGTAATATCAATTTCTCCTAAAGTGGCGCTGATGTTTCATTTGCGCAACATATTTCGAGAGTCTGTAAGTAATTTAAAAGGAGCTTAAAACATTGAACCATTCGACGTAACATTACAGCTTCGCCCTAAATAGAACACAGCAAGAAGAACTAGACAAGAATGGAGAAACATGTACCGAGCCCGCGTACGTGGTATCAATGTGAAAAAGTGACGATAGTGGCATTCAACAGGTTTGCAGTCCATAAGCTTGTTAGCCGAGTACGTCGCGTCTACCTACGCCGCTTGCGTATGGACCTAGACGAATACAAAAATCTTTATTGCTGTTTGCAGGTATAAGATGAGATATTACAATACATTTTAATAGTTGACCCATACAATATGGTAATATGGTCTCTTCGACAGGGATATGCAATATGCCTGGAATATCAAAGGAGTTTATAAAAGTCCTCTACTGGTCTTAAGATATGTCTTGATATAGCAACGCCTCGTGGCTTGGCCCGTGTAGTTCCCGTTCCGTTAATTTTTCCGCATTTGAATTGAATTAACTTTCGCATATATGAACACATCTTGAAAAATATAGAAAATTAGAACAGGGCGTAAAATGAACTGTATTTTCTATACGGCGTTGTGGATTATGACTTGACTCTTGTCTTGTGAGAGAAGACCTACCTACCTACTTTGTTTCCACAGGTGGTTTTCGACCTGTGGAAACAGTAGGTAAAACAAAATGCACACAGTGACGAGACATTAACGAAGAACGTAGGCAGTGTTAGTATTTAGGATGTCATTATTTCGTCATAATCAGCCCAAATTAAAACACTCACTCCGGTAGTCGGCTTTTCGTTTCCAACCGCCACCAGCTGCCTTTCGTAAATCGTCACTCCATCTAGTCTCAGGGTGACCTACACTACTTTTACCAATTCGCGGTCTTCACTCCAGAACTCGTATACCCCAACGCAACGGTTATCGGTTCTGCGACAGATATGACTGACTCACTGCCACTTCAGCTTGCCGATGCTCTGTTTTTATTTAGTTGTATTAGTAGAAACCATGCCCACGTTTTTCAGGTTTTTTCAGTTTACCTTTTTCACAATGGCGCCCGTAGAAACCAGTGCCTTCGCATTTACAGGTGAAACCTGTTTCGTTTGAAGCAGTCTGCAGACAGTATCCTCTGAGGCAAGGAACCTGGCTGCATATGTTCGGGGAACGTTGCTGCTGCGGGGGTGGAGGGGTTGCGGCCTCGTGCCAGCGTTGTGGCGGCGTGGTCACGGGGTCACGCCAATGTTGTGGTTGAGGCTGGACCGCAGACACGGGGTCACGCCAGCGTTGTGGCTGAGGCTGGGCCGCGGTCGGGGGGTCACGCCAGCGTTGTGGCTGAGGCTGCGCCGCGGTCACAGGGTCACGCCAGCGTTGTGGCTGAGGCTGCGCCGCGGTCACAGGGTCACGCCAGCGTTGTGGTTGAGGTGCCCTTGCGGTCCTCGGTTGAGGTTGAGGCGGGGTCGCGGCTTCACGCCATCGTTGAGTCTGTGATGGGGGTGCGGTCGCTGCTTCTCGTATCGCTGTAATACAAAATAATAAGCATGTAGGTCGAAAATGATTAATCACTTCGTAATAAGGACTTTTTTTTAAAGAAAACCACCACTTTTGATCGCAGCCGTCTCGTTTCATGATAAGTGACGATGAAGTCTACGATGGAGTGTGTTTACCTAGAAGACACTTAGTACAGTAACTTTATACATTACCGTAGGCGTTAAATCCGGTAGATCTGATTTTTTGCAGACTTGTTTATGATGTTGGCCTAATGATTGTCCCAAGTTTGTGACCTCGAGCGACGAACGCAACTTTGTCAAAAATCGAAAAAACCACGTAAAAATCGTTTATCTTTCAAATTTTGGCGATTATAACCCTAAACGACTAGTTTTCGTAAAAACTTTCTTATGGCGTTTATAAAGTAGACTAAATTTGCTACAATATGATACTAGAATTATCTCTGTACACTCAATAGTTTCTGAGAATAAGTCTTTCAAAGTTTATAATTTTTTTCGTACTTCGCAATTTTTAGCAATATTTTAACTCCTACTTGACCACTTTGTGGCACAGTTACGGGGGTTTTTAACCCCCGACCAAAAAAAGAGGTATTATAAATTTGACGTCGCAGTCTGTCTGTCTATCAGACAGACACACATACAGGTCTGTCTCAATGTGTATCTGCCTGTGTTTGTATCTGTCTATAACACCGTAGAGCTCAAACGGATGGGCCGATTTCGATGCGGTTTTTTTTATTTGAAGATACATTTTTGTATTGATGTTTTGAGCTATTTTTGGTTAATATCGATTCAAGATGGCCGCCTCCACCAAATGGCAGACTAAATATTTCATCACAATCTACCTCAATATGGGTATCAAATGAAAGGGCTTGACTAGTAGAGTATTATACAGTATAACAAATTTCAAATAAAAAAATGGCGAACTCCATAATTTTTTTTTTCACTAATGCCTTAATATGGGTGTCAAATGAAAGAGCTTGACTAGTAGACTACTATACACTATGAACAATTTATATTTATACCATATTTATACCATATCGAGGTAGTTGTGAAAAAAGAAACGTATTTCGTCATTTTGTGGTTGCGGCCATCATAGATTTCAAATTTGTCATAGTGCATAGTAGTCTACTAGTCAAGCCCTTTCATTTGATACCCATATTAAGGCATTAGTAAAAAAAAATCGAGTTCGCCATTTTTTTATTTGAAATTTGTTATACTGTATAATACTCTACTAGTCAAGCCCTTTCATTTGATACCCATATTGAGGTAGATTGTGATGAAATATTTAGTCTGCCATTTGGTGGAGGCGGCCATCTTGAATCGATATTAACCAAAAATAGCTCAAAACATCAATACAAAAATGTATCTTCAAATAAAAAAAACCGCATCGAAATCGGCCCATCCGTTTGAGCTCTACGGTGTTATAGACAGATACAAACACAGGCAGATACACATTGAGACAGACCTGTATGTGTGTCTGTCTGATAGACAGACAGACTGCGACGTCAAATTTATAATACCTCTTTTTTTGGTCGGGGGTTAAAAACCCCCGTAACTGTGCCACAAAGTGGTCAAGTAGGAGTTAAAATATTGCTAAAAATTGCGAAGTACGAAAAAAATTATAAACTTTGAAAGACTTATTCTCAGAAACTATTGAGTGTACAGAGATAATTCTAGTATCATATTGTAGCAAATTTAGTCTACTTTATAAACGCCATAAGAAAGTTTTTACAAAAACTAGTCGTTTAGGGTTATAATCGCCAAAATTTGAAAAATAAACGATTTTTTCGCGGTTTTTTCGATTTTTGACAAAGTTGCGTTCGTCGCTCGAGGTCACAAACTTGGGACAATCATTAGGCAAACATCATAAACCAGTCTGCAAAAAATCAGATCTACCGGATTTAACGCCTCCTACTCCATACATTCAGGCGACAAAGTTACATATAGTGAATCCAACCATTTATTATCTTTTTGGCAGATCTAATTTGTCAGTTATAGTGTTGTGACCAAGTATAGACAGGTACATCGATACTAGCATTTTGCAACGGTCTGGTTATTAAATTGAAATTAAATAAAATTAAAGATTATTTTGGCAAATAAGAACATGACATTTTGTCGGGTTGCCTGCGAAAAATCAGTCCCAAAGTCCGGTTGCCGAATTTTTAAAAGTAAAACATTGCTGCGAGCTTGGCTAATATCTCGGAAACTATAAACTTTAGGGCAAAAATTGTTGAGGTCGTTATTGTAGAAAATAATATTTTGCATCTTTTGTGGCCGGAAAACTTTTCTGTGACATGTAGCGTTTACGATTTAAGGCTCATTTAATTAACCAGTTTTTCTATTGCAGCCGATAACTCTTGAAATATTAGATTAATCAATAAAACGCATCAGACCTTTTTTAAAGACTAGTTTATTTCCTACAACTTTCGTTTATTTTTTTTTCTTATGTTCATACGTTTTGAGTTAGAAGAAGCTTAAATTCAGTTATTCTGCCAAAAACATTATAAATTAATGAATTGTATTAAAATGAACAATTGTTTTATTTGTGGTTATGTTAGACGACAAAAACTCTGTACTTGTAAGAAAAAACAGATACTGAGTCTAATGAAAGCCAGCATTAGACGAAGCGAGAGAGAATAGAAAGCAAACTAGAAGATAAATAATTAACGGATTCAAAATATCCATTTCAAACTATACAAATACATACTATACATTTGAACTATACAACAATGACGTTTAAAGTGGTGGTTCTCTACTAGCCAACTAATATTATAAAAGACTATAAAAAGATAGAAACTCTTTATTATCCACAATATAATACTTAAACAACAGGGACTTATCCTAGAACTAGTGAACCAAGTGGCGACATTATCGCTAATAGCGATCTCTTCCAGGCAACCGAAATACCATGAGTAAATACTATGTTATGTCTAGCACAAACCCCAGGATATGCCATAAATGGCGAAAAATGCCCATACCCAGCCTTCTGGCTCGTTCCCACCCCTAGAACTCGGGGAAAGGCCGTGGCCCGCCGTGCTGGTCCGCTGTACATGTCGCTGAAAGATGTCATCACATTAACATCTTCACGAGTATTGATAATACCCTATACATTTCCGAGAATAAGGGTAGATTTGTTACCTTTTTTAAATGTTACAGACCGAATACACATAAGTATTGTTGCGGTGGTAGTATAATCATAGAAAACGAAGATAATTTGTGTGCTATCACATATTACTAGTCCCTATCTAAGAAAACCCGAATAAATTTCGAGTCATTTTAAATAAATTTTACTTATAGCAGTTGCTTAACATCCTGGTATTGAAAAATTAGATATGTCCAGTCTATAATATTGAAACAGTGCTATAGACGCACAACTAGTAGACGTAGATCAGGTACAGCAGTAACCTTTGGGTGACCGACTGATGAGACATTATTAAGCCAAATATGGAAATATTTTAACACATTAAGCATATCAGGTTAATTTATTTAGAAATTAACGAAAATGGTACATCATGTTCTTCAAAGTTTACATCAGACATAAATAAACTTTGTTAATTTACCTAACTACAAAATGTTATTTAACACTTTATTTTAATAAATATTCAAATGTTTCAGTCATCATAACCTTGTTCTTTTTTGGATATACACCAGGAGATAAACACGTCTTCAAATAATGCTGTATGTTTTCCTGAGGCGCATCAATATAACGTATTTACATAAAAATAAATCCGATATTATGTGCCGAGAACGCAAAACACCCGTGTAAAAATAGTTCATAAACAATATCGATATCTCAATCGTAACTTCGTAACATCACTATGTTGATAGCCATAGAACGTAATTTTTTAAAAACGTTTGTTATTTTATGGAATTTATAAAAAAACTACTGCACTTATGGACTCATTTTGTGAAAGATGATTATTATACGGGATCAAGGAGCAAATTTAAGCAGTTGTCATATTTTTAAAACCTCGCATTTAAAAGTAAACTTTTGCGTAACATGACGCAATTACGTTCTATTGGTGCTGTCAAAAAGAGGATAAACGGTTGGATCTACTATAACTGATTTACCTTGATTTATTTCGACTTAAGACACCAATATTGTAACCATCGGATAAAACCGGCGGCGGAGTAGCGGAGTGGGACATAGATAGGTACGCGTTTCAGACACTTTTTGGATGGATGAAATCTTGTGAGTTTGCGTCACCAACATGCGGAATAAGTGTATCTGTAGCTATACAGATGACGTATTATGCAACATTAGTACTACTACTGTTATTACTATAATTCTATGTTAATATACCCTTCATGGATATAATGGCACGTGGCCATAATTGGAACTAACGCCGTCGTCAAGCTAACCAGGGTTGCCGATGCCCGATTTCCCGATGCCCACGCTTTCCTGACAATGTCATCCAAATGCCATTATTTTTAAATGCCATTATGACGCCAAAATAAGTTTTCACTTCAAAATTGTTGAATTTTGAAGTGAAGTGAAGTGAAGTGAAAACTTATTTTGGCGCACCACAGACAGATTTTTCGTGGGCTGTTAATTGAGTTCTAGCGTCACGCTCGGGAATGATAAGACATTTTCGGGTGAACTCGGGCCATGAAAGAACAAACCATGGCCATTCGCAATCTAGAAATGTGTCAGCATTTACCATTGGCCATTTAGAAACGCGTCAGCATTTCCATTGGCTATCTAGACTATCTATATATAATTGGCTATCTAGAACTATGGCCATGCCCTCCGGTTTTACCCGCGTAGTTTCCAAAGTAAGCTATCAAATTCTGAGTTATAAGTTTTCGCTTTTATTGGCAGTTCCTATAACTGCCATTTTTTTTTACTCACAAACTTTTCTTTCTTGGCAAAAAATTTTAGGCAAGCACTTTCCATAACATGGTTGTGAACTACAATATCGGTTTATACAAAGGCGATTATTTGTATCGGCTGTCAAGTGGTGCTCTTCTAGTCGTTGTAGTGGCGATGTGAGTATTTTAGATAGGTGTCCATGTGTGTAAATTTGCAAGTTACGGTTGGTCTAGCGTAGTCGGGAGAATGGTGACTGCTGGAGCCCTGTGTTCAAATCCCACCACGCGCACCACTGTCTTTTCGAAGTCATGTGCGTAATGCCGCTAACTTAAAAAAACGTTGAAAGAATACATGTATCTAGAATCTTTCAAGGTCATGTGTCATCCACCAGCCCGCACTTGGACAGCGTGGTGGATTATGGCCTAGACTCTCTCCTTCCGAAAGAAGGCCCCGAGTCTCAGCAGTGGGAACATTTAGTGGCTACATGTGTGTTAATATAGTTATAGTTAAGGTTATTTGAGCGTTTACTCTACCCCATGGACGTATAAAAAAGTCGTAGGTACGTAGTCTCGCTAAAACTAAAACTATCTATAGAGTCGGCCACATATGCACGTCTGCTTTGTCACTGATAGGCTAACACGCACACATACACCATAGTTAGCGCGTTTAATGACCCTCTGATGGGTGTAATGTGTGCGTGTCAGCATGTATGTGACAGCGCACACATGCATATTATGTGACCGACTCTATAGACACAGTTTTTTTTAGGCGAGACTGCGTCCGACTTTTTTTATACGTCCATGCTCTACCCTAACATACAGTTGTAAATAAAGCCATCTTCGCCAAAATTCGTAATTTTAATATTTAAATACCTAAGATAAAATCTTTAAGTCGCACCTTTCAAAGCTTTGCTGCAGTCTCTCCGAGTCTTGTATGTGTATTCCGAAGCGCATCCATAGCTGCACTTGCACGAGTTGCCGTAGATCTTGCAGCCATTTTGAGTCTCACTTGGCTCACACGCCCAGGTTGCTACTGTAAATAAAATTATATTTGTACAGATAAGCAAACCACCACTGTAGATACTATAAAAAAAAATGGTTGTCTGTAAAGTCGGTTTACTGACGATAGTTAAACGTGACAACGTCTTAAGAAATCAGTACGCTGATAGCGCGAGTAGTGATACCGCTCGACTCGGCGGGTGTCACCCTCAGCGCTCAGCTTCGTCCGCATGGCACGGACGACGAACTAACGGTAACGTTACATGACGTCATGTTTTGCGGGCGTGCAGCCGGCTTCACCTAATTATAAGACGTTATCACGTCAAAAGTGATATATAAAGAGTGATATTTTAAACAAAAGGCTTAATGGTAAATTATCAATCTATCGTCTTTATCCGAAAAATTGTATTAATTGTTGAAATATTGTAATATTTAAAAAATAATTTCTATAGTAAGGTTGCTATCATGCAGTATTTTTTTTCTTGTTGTAGCACTACATAATCGGTATTTTTAGTGATTTTTAAACTAAGAGCTACGAATACCAACGTGAGTGACACATTCATAATTAACTATCGACAAGCCCTGACTTCACACGGGTGCAATGTAGAGTCTAATGATAGTGCATAGTGATTAATTACTATATAAATAAATAAATATTGGTGGACAATTTACACACAACACCATCTGACCCCAAACTAAGCAAAGCTTGTAATATGGCGGATATATTACTTACATAGTTTTATATACTACAAGATATCTTTATACCTATCTACTTATATAACATTTACAGCTGTTGTTTATGAGACAGTAAAGTTGATCTCGAAAGATAATATATAAACTGTCTATATTTTTGTAGTTTCTCGGTGTTAAAGGAAACTGATAGGAAAGGAGTAAACTCACATTTGACGAATGATAGCCACGGATGGATGAGCCCACAGAGGTCTAGAGAGATGCCAATCCTTTGCGCTCAGTACAAAACCTAGTGAAGCACAAGAACTTCTGAAAGAGTGGTTTCTGATATTTATGAATGAAACGTACATGTTGTCCCGATCCCACATAAAGTGAGATAAGGGTAGCCGAATGATGATCTGTTTTCTTCTTCTTGATCGTATCCTCATTACTGAGGGTCGTGACTACCATCGACGTCCTTAACCGCCTTCTTTCAGGCACTCCTGTCTTGGGCCATCCGTAAGCAAGTTTGGATGTTTCTCCTTGCTGAGGCCTTGATGGTGTCTATCCACCGGAATGGTGTTTTGCCTCTACCTCTCTTCCCTTCTACGCGACCGACCATTATTAACTTTTCTAAGCTTTCTTGTCGTCTAGCCACGTGCCCGAAAAATTGAAGTGTCCGGTGAGTGCAGATGGTGGAGATCCTTGTACTGATCTTCAGCTGGTTCAGGATTGATCCATTTGTGCGGCGAGCTGTCCACTTGATGCCAAGCATTTTCCGCCATTCTGTTTTGCATTGTACTTAATAAATGTAATCTGTTATGTTCCTACACCTAATTAAATGAAATATAATAGTTATAATTGTATCCATTTTCCGGTTTATATTATAATAATGATTGTTTTTGTTTATTAAACGAATGTTAGGAAAACAAGCAGGTCGTAGTGCGGATACACAGTAGGTAGGTACTATGTTGATAAGTCAATGAATTGTTTATGTGTTCGCTTATCTAGCCGAAAGTGTCGCCACTCGGCCACTCTGGCTTGCTCGTCTGCCTCGCGTGAAATCTCTCATGACACGCGCAGATGACGCGTTAAACTATATTTTGTTTCAAATAAAGACGAATAAAACGTAAACAAATAAAAGGTGATACAATAACATTAAAAGTCATTTGATCTCAGTAATTTTCTAAGACTGCCTTAAAATATTGTTTTAACTGTTATTCGCCTTTATTGTGATCGTAAATACAACAAATTTGGATTTGTATTGATCGAATTAACATAAATAAACTTATCTTAAAAGTTATAAATAAGTAGTAATGATAAAACGTGGTTGATACGATTTTAAAAAGTGGTATTTTGATCTGTGTTTATCAAAATTACAATCCAATCAAAATATAAATGTGGAGTGAAAGACAAGTTCATTCCTATGATATATGCCTTGGTTGTTGGATAAAAACTAGTCAAGGCAGATCATAATATATGTATGTACGCTTAAATTAATTATCTCTTATATAGGTAGAGGTATTTAAAAGCGAAAGGTCAATCACCGAATCTCAGAAACTACAAATGCTAGGACTCTGAAATTTTGCATGAAGATGCCTTTTAGCACGTAGGCGCTCGTTAAGACCGGGTTTTGCGAAATTCAACCCCTAAGAAGGCGAAATAAGGGATGTACGGTTGTGTGAAAATTCCGTCATTTTCAATGTTACAAACATGAAATCTACTGGACCGATTTCAATGAAATTTGGTACAAAGATAGACTAGATCCTAAAAAGGGAGATAGGTAAGCCACTTTTTATTTCGGAAAGGTTTAAAAGGTTCAAATGGAGGATGAAAATTTAGTGTGGAAGTTTGTCATTGTTGAAAACAAAACCATGAAATTGCGTATCTATGTAGACACTTGACGCGAAGCAAATAAATGTTTGTTCTAGCACATTTGTAATTTCAAACTATAGGTACGGGGATGGGGGTTCAAGTTCGAACCCAAGCTTCGCTTATAGGAACTAGGGCTACCTGGGTAAAGCTTATAGAACTAAGGAAGTTTTAATTTAGTTATGTTATGTATGATCCTATTCGCCCCGAGAGTTGGAACAAATTGGATATTTATGCCATTTACTAACTTTTTTAAACTTTTTGTTGATAATTTGAAGAATTAATGAATAACGTAAGTTTTTAAATGTTTATTTTGTAGCTAGAATATTACTGATTGCGACTACGTCAAAGTCAAAGTACTAAAAGACACATCGCAATGATTTTTATATTCGCACAAAAAAAAATGATCCTGTTCGGTCTACCCTATAATTTATTATACGACTAAATCAAGCACCTTTGATTCAGATAAAGAAGTAGATGATAACCAAAACAAAATAGATACCTAGGTACTTAAAGAGGATACCAAACATATGTATTGCATGCCTCTCGTAGATGCCACTTTGTATGGGTCAACTTTATATAACAGCAATAAAGATTTTTGTATTTGAGTTATACCTAATGTTTCTATGAAAGGTACGAATAAACTCAAAAACTACTGGACAGATTTAGAAAATGTTTTCGCCATTAGAATCCTACTATTTAGATTATGCTACGCTAGTGTAACATAAGTTATTTAAAGCATTTTAAAGCTGAATAAATTGGTTATTCAATTGGTACGAAGTTGGGCGGGCCGCTAGTGTTTCATGAACTTTATTGCACAACCTAAAGACAACACATTCATCAAATATCAGTCAAAAAGGTATATTTTATGTGATTAAAATGGTTCGACTAAAGTTTGCTTGGTGCTTTTGGTATTATTAATTGTTACCTTACCTTACCAGTAAGTACCTACTTACTTAACATGGAGAGATTTATAATATCGCATCCATATCGCACAGCGCTCTAAGTCATAATAACGCAGTTAATACTACGGAAGAATACGCATCATCGTTAACATCCTAGCTACGCTGCATAAACAGGCTTATCTATAATAAAAAGCTAATAATGCATCACAGAATACAAGTGTGTTGGAACTATCTTAGATCCATGTGGGTCACAATAGCTGACACAGCACACATGCACCCTGAACGTGTGTATGTTTGTATAGAAATACACAGTTTCTGTAACTAGTAATAAGGGCACAGGATGTGTGCTTATTCACATAACAAAATGCGTAGGTGTTGATATATCATGTCAGCTTCAAACTGAGTGGGCGAAGTACGAAAAATAGCGTCAATCACTGTTACCATTGTCCAAACGCAAAAGTATTAAAACAGTTATTTTTCTGTTTATTAAGTATTTGCTGGAGCGTACACTAAATAGTTTATTGAAATATGAGCGCCAATTCAATTTAATGACGAGTCAATTCGAACTACCTACATCTATAGATCCTATAAATGATGCACTAACAGAAAACCTGTCATGATAGAACAAAATCGCCTAGCTATTTCTAACAATAAATAATGCTAACAACATGCCGTGTAACAAAAAAGCCACTGTACGGAAAAATTTACAAAACAATGACTATTCATTGGTCGATTTTGACAGATGCATGTATCGATGCAACCGTTTGATACTTATTATGTAATTAATTGATATTAGATTTTTTGATCCGCTATAAAACAATAAAAGATAGGTTGTAGTGTTCATGGTTTGTCGAGTAGGTAAGGGTTCCGATTCACAACGCAGTCGGAACGATTCCGACACGGAATAACAATCCTAGTCTGTCATTCTAAACGTACCTATAAGACAGAGATCGAGAGATTTGATTGGGTGTTGAGATCGATCTGATTGCGCTGTGAATCAGGTAAAGATGTCGTCGGCTACTCACGGACGCAGCAGGCGAGGCTCAGCAGAGAGATAGGGATCCGCATCTTGTGGTCTTGTGGGCCGCGCGACCAGGCGCTCGGCTCGGCTGATACTGGCCTCACTCCGCGCTCCTCCGCGGTTGAACGGACCACTATCGGCTATCTATTTCCTGATACGCCGCCCGTTCGTTTTTTATTGGCGCTACTAAAATTACGATAACTAGGGGGTATTGCTCTTGCATTTTGAGTGTTAACTGTGTTCCTAATTGTCCAATGTCGCCGCCCATTTACGACGTAAAGGATGGCTTTTGGGAAAGGAAACTTCTTGTACTTTATAACGAAGTTTTGTGAGCTATATATGCGCCCATGACTGAAGTTAAGCAGGCTCGCTGTAATCTTTGCGAGTCCCAAAACTAGCGGCCTACAATTTATGGTTTACACTCATTGTATAATGCATTATTTATTTATTTTTTGGCATTTCATTACTGGGAGTGGGAGCGTAGCCTTACATATTGATAATGCACCGTGTGTGGTCAACAGCATTGTTGAAAATGTCGGTTTCCTCACATCGTTTTACGTGGTAAACAAACACCGGCGACATCTGTAAAATGTGATTTGAAACACTTCTATTGTTTTATTGTTGTCACTTGTTTTACCGTTTTGCTTTGTCTTGTTTCTATGTAAGTTTGTTAAGTCTATGTTTTGTTTCATGATATTGTACTATGTTTAGACCTAATGTTTAGTTTAGACCTAACTCGCGAGTCCCAAGACACAAGCTTAAGCTTAGTTTAGGGCTCACTGGTAAGCTTTTTATATGTCGGCGTAATTTTGGTAAATAAAGCATTTGTATTTGTTTTAAACAGGTTACTTTTAAGTAATCTAAAGCAAAAAATTAATTGCCTATGCATTTTCAAAATATACCAACGATGTTTAACCCTATGCCTATATCAATTAAGGGTATGTACGCCCGTAGTACCAGTAAAACCAGAACGTTAAAAAATATTAGTGGACATATTTCTCACACAACACCCTAGCCTCTACTACTAGCTGCTACTAGCCCCAAGCTAAGCAAAGCTTGTATGAGAGTTAGATAGCTGTACAAAGAATTAAATACAATCTTACCTAAGTAGGTATATTCAGGAAAACACCCAGACACTGAACAAATATTAGTATTCTTTTCACACATATGTGGACTGGGTGGGAATCAAACCCACGACCTATGGCTTCGCAAGTAGACTTACTACCATCTAAGCCACTAGGCCAGACTCTACATAAAGTAAGATCTTTATGTTTTGATTGAAATAAAACAGCGCAAACCATCTTATCGATTTTTATTCGATTACCAATCTACAAATAAATACATTTTGTACACAGGAAATTTAAAACATCAATTAGATAGTTCCTGTCCTAACATTTATTATACACATACATCTTAACCTTGGGTTGTAGTTTAACAAAACTAGTATTTAAATACATAAAGATAATTTTCTAAAATCGATACAATTTCACCTCGATTCACATAAGTAGGCCTAGTACGAAAATTCACATTACTCACGTAACGCAGGTATTATTAATGTCCTTACAAAATTAGAATTCCGAAACGAGTTTTTCCGAAGTGATGTAAATTTTCGTACTTGTGCAAAAGATCGGTATTGTATACCCATCGGAAAAACGACATCAACTTTTACACTCATTTAAAATAACAAAGTAATTTAAAATGATTTCAACAAAAGATACAAAAATAATTGCAATATGTATTAAGTTGTTTTGATTACTCAGAAAATTCGACTAAGTACATATATTACCTACCTCCCAACATCAATCAAGGAGTCTACCGCCTAACTACTGTGGTAATGGCTTTGTTATTGCTGTATTGCTAATTTTGAATGAAATTAAAAAGAGCGTAATAACAAGGTATACCATTTTACTTAGACGGTCGAGACACCGGTACCTCAAAGCGTTGGTACCCTACGACAATACTAGATACCCACACAGTGTGTTGCTGCGGAGATTCCAGTGCCTCTCCTTAAAGCACAGATTTATCTGTATCCCAAAACAGGTTAGTATCTTACGAAGATTTTCCGCTGTCAACACAAAAAGATACTGCGACAGCAATACCCTACATAAATACAACGTTGGAATGCTACGACTGTTGTAGGTACCCTACAAACATAAGATATGTGGCAGCGATAGCCTACAACATCGGAATGCTACGTCAGTGGCTGGTATTCCACGACTGTAGTACTCTACGATGGTGATACCCCACGACATCGGAATGCTACGACTGTTATAGGTACCCTGCGACAGTGGTACCCTACAATATCGGAATGCTACGACTGTTATAGGTACCCTGCGACAGTGGTACCCTACAACATCGGAATGCTACGACTGTTATAGGTACCCTGCGACAGTGGTACCCTACAACATCGGAATGCTACGACTGTTATAGGTACCCTGCGACAGTGGTACCCTACAACATCGGAATGCTACGACTGTTATAGGTACCCTGCGACAGTGGTACCCTACAACATCGGAATGCTACGACAGTTGCAGGTTAACCACGATAGTATTACCCCGGTTGTACTAACACATGAAATAATTACTAAGATAACAAAAGTCACAGTAGAAATGTTACGATTTTTAATTATTTATTTCTGTTATCATGTGCCCTTTATTTACTTATATTCTTAGGCTCGTGATCTCCAGGTATTAATTTCAACATTTTGTACCTTTAGCTCTAAACCGTTTATTTAAACAAAGCAATTTCAAAACCCTACCGGTAATAAATCCTAAACAAAATCAATTTCGTAAAACTCCCTAAACTTTCTGAAAGTTACATTTTTAATGGAACATGCCCATTGATAACTTCGGGAAAAGACATCTAGAATGTATATTTAAATTTTTTAATATATTTCCATATAAGTACATTCAATACCATTATCTTTATTTTACATTGATCTAATTCGGGCCTGTGTCTCAGCCTAAGCCTAGACTACATTTTTACAATACGCATAGGTTGTATTTCTCACCATCACCAGAGCCTTCTTATTCTGCGCTATTTCATTTAATTTATATTCATGATCCACCAAATACGATAATCCCAAATAATAACGATTCAAAATTACCGTAACAATTATTATGGCATTCGATTGAGCCGCGAATAATCTTACAATGACATCCATAAATATGAGTTTAAAACTTTTCAAGACTAGAATTTAACATAAATAAGTAGTAACTAGGTATGTAAATATAATATAGAATTACTATGCTTAAAAAGTGTAAATAAGAAAAATTTTGCATTTTTCATCAAATATAATTCGATGATAATTTTAACGTAAACTTAACGATTTGACGATTTCTAGCTAAGTGTACTTATAACAGGAAAAGCATCGCAACGCATCGCATAGAGTCCTCGCCAACACACTTGTCCTTTCTTAGCCTTAGTGTTAGTTGTACCCGATAGCCATAGGCCCTTTATAAAAAGTGAGGTAGATGAGTTATACTGACTTCTGTACCTACATTGTTTTGTGTGACGAAAACTCTCATCTAATCAGACCATTTTGACAAACGTAGGTACAAACGAACATTTATTATGGCTAAGTATATTTTTTCGGGTGAGCAGACAGCTAAAGTCATATCTAATTAATATAAGTGTTAGTAAAGATTTACCGTCCTAGTGTAAAGATTAACTAAAGCTGAATTGTTTTTGTTTGTGTTTGTACTGCCTACTGCCATAAAACTCTATAAAAAGGAGTTTTTTTGTGATAACTTTCGATGGTCACGTCATATTATAGTACACTTAGCTGTTACATAAATACATTTTCCGTTTTGAAACAAATCACTGCTAAGCAGCAAAACAATATAATATCACAATGCCAAACGATATATCTTTACCTAAAGTACAAAATAATATAGAAATACTCAGAATTTATTTCAGACCAGAAACCGCCGAATATCTATAACTATTTGCAAAAATATTTAATAGATCGCATTTGATTACGCCTTAAAAGCACTACATTACTAATTCTTCTCTACCAAATGAACTTTAGCCTATATTTGGCTTGTCTCTTATTCCTAAAGTATTTACACTTTTACAACTTGAATATTTTTTGGTTACCCTTAAAACAAAACACTAAATATATTAACAACAACACAAAGAGTAGTCATCTTATTTCTATAGATGCGATGTTGGTAGTTGACTACCTATGTGCAAAACAGTAAATGTAAGTACCTTCTGACAGGGTACCCAGTGAGCTGGACGTCGAACGAGATGTATCTAGTACTCGTGTCCTGTCGCGAATAACTCAAGACATAGAATTGTTGATCATCACTCAATTTTCCTCACATATTATTACTAACTAAAGTTCGTATTTACGTTCACTGTTTACGCACAAACGTCAAGTAACTTACATAAGAACGAAAGTTCTGTGAAACTCTTTTTACGATTATTATAATTATAGCCTGTTCACTTCTTATACTTTTGTTTGTTGGCAATGCGTTTTCTTAGGGATTCTCTACATAGAGAAAACTAAACAGTCCTGTTTAAAGTTTTTGCTTAACCCCAACTTTTGTGATCTGTCGGTGACCAACTTCTCAGTCAAGAAATGCTCAGTTTCGAGTGTTTTGTTTTGCTTGTCCAAAGTATATCTTCTGTTATCTATGAACTTCTTTTTGCACTGTAGCCTCACGTAAGCACTAGACGCTTGGCTATAAATAAAGTGTGGCGCTTGACCACGAATTGTCTGATGTAAAACAATACGGTGGCTAGGATGGAGCACTCTAACATAAAATATGCCCATTTACCATGGATTCACAGATACGGCTGCTAGAAGCGCTGTTATAAATTTCCACGCGTTTTCTAGAATATAACTAGGTAATAATGCAGCTGTTTATTTATTTATTTAGAAAACTAACTATTTCTCGTATTACTCAAGCTTGAAGCTGTAGTTCAATTCCCATCTAAATTTGTATATTTTCAATTTCATGAGCAAATGAACAAGTTTAACAAGTTTTTAAGCGCAAATGAACTAAGTTCGTACACACAAAGAGACATCTTTCGGGGATATGTGTCTTGGCAGCGCACTTAGTCACTGGATTATGGCATTATTTATTTATTGATTAACGACTTGTCGCACTTACAGACATGCCAACACGTGCGAACAAGCCAACACGTGTGAACTTTTTCTCTCTGTGAAAGCTTCAAAGCCTAGCTGAGGGAACAAAAAGAGGGATGTTTAGCTTACAGTGCAATAAGATGATTGTATTTAGTTCATCGAAAAACTTTCGTGCTTCGTCTTTTGGCATAGATCGAGCTAACTGTGGCATTTCTTAATAATCGTATTGTCAAAAAAACCTACAAGTACGACCCTTACGTTCTAGCTTACCGGTACCTCGCTTAGTAATTAAAACAATACTTATTAATACCGTTAAATAACAATATCGATTGTCTATTTCTTACAAACCGAACTCTTATAATTACTGTAACATTATCTTCTTCGTTAATCTATTTTCCAATGAGGTTAATATTTTGGTCATTCATTTGGTCTAACAGTTGTGCGATTTCGTTACTTTCGTCTATTGATTCTAGCGGTATCATTGCCTCGGTTAGGCACTTTGATAATCTACTTTATACAGGACACTGACTTATATCTACAGAGTTTACCTATCAGATGGACTAGCATCATTGCGGGGCTGGGGTCTTAGGACATCAGACAGGATACAGTAACAATTAGTAACTAAATGTTAGAATTATCTAACTCAACCTTATTCATGAATGTCTAGGAATTTCATTTAAAATGATCTTTTAGAGAACAAAAGTCACCTCACGCGACAGTTCAATCCTACTAGGCAAGGGCTTATAATTTTCGGAACAAAACTGTTTTTTTCGATAGTAGTTGTCTTATTCCCGGAAACAGTTTCCACACCCAAATCGCCCCCTATTTTTTTTTCTTCCGTTTGCCTCAATCATGTTCTAATTCTGTTTCACTTTTACCATATTCGGCTTCAGCCTGGGTTTATAAAAATGTTATATAAGTAAAAGTTTGGATGTTTGTTGCTCAATCACGTCTGAAGAAATGAAATAAGATAATTTAAATTAAATCTTGACTAGACGTTCATGAATAAGATTAGAATTCAGCTGGAGACTGGCCTAGAACATCATAGAGCAAATAGGATCTTATCGCTAATATTATATCAGCAGGCGGTGGCAGCATGTTCCATGATATTGTTTATACTCGAATTGAATAACATTTATTCTAAAACTGTGCATTGTAATACAGTTTAGTAAGAATACAATTAATAGTTAATAAAACACGCTTATAAAAAAGATCCAACTTATAAAGAGCCCGTCATCAGAACTATATACAGCTGCCAATTTTTATGACGCTACGATCCTTGAAAGATGGTTAAATTAGTTACCCCAAATTTCATTACATAGTTACATACACGAGCACGACCCAATAAAAGCGCGTTAAAACATTATTTACGACATTGCGAACATTAAGGCTTGAAATAAATTGTTTTTCATATTCAAATGTAGCCGGCAACTTTAAATCCCATGGCTAACAAGGATACTTTTAATTTTAAGTAAAATAATTAAGTACTTAGCTAATGTCACTGATGCAAGGAGCCAAAGCTAAATTCTAACTTGATCGCAACACGAATGCTCTGGTTTAAAAAAACCGACCAAAGAACCTCTTTGATGGCCCCGTCTCCAGCTCTTCAAAACTTATTTAAGAGGAGTAAAACCGTACAAACTTATCACTATTGTTTGACGATTCACTTAATAGGACGCTCAACTCAGTTAGCTTGATCGCGCAGTTCAACATTTCCATTTTAAGTCACTAAACAAATGTTTGTACTAATTGTAATAAAGACCGACATTTTTTGAACAAGAACGTTTGTTTCTCATAACTCGTCTTTAGATGTAAATAAGTTTTGCTACGGGATCAATAATGAAATCACGAAAAACGGCAACTTATATATTACAAAAATGTGTTGGTTTTGCTAAAATAAAGAGAACAGTTGATTTTGTTAATCGCCTTTTCAGATTTGGTCCCTGTATCAAAATTGTTGTAGGTGATCGAGCACGCCCTTCTTTCAATTGAGTTGAGAACTAATGTTGCGTAGTACTTACTACAGTAATATTGTATTAGCAAGTAGCAGTACTTAGAAAAAAACCTTTTTCTATGCGGTCAAGTAATTAAATGTTTTTGACGTGATAACGTCTTATAATTCGATGAAGCAGGCTGCACGCCCGCAAAACATGACGTCATGTGCCGTTACCGCCGTTACTTCAGTCAGTACCATTACATCAGTATTTTTATTACTTTTCGCACCATCTAGTGAGTGAAATGTGTATTACGTTCAAGGAGTCTGTCCATGTTTTAGAAAAGCGACGATATGAAGTTAAGAACTTGTGCTAGTACAATAATGTACCCAGAGATGGCGCTCTGAACAGCTTTTCAAAAAGCTTCAGAATGTTTTACCTAGAAGGCGCTTAACACAAATACTATGACCGCATTAAAAGGAAACGAAATTTCAACCGCGAAAATTTTCTTTGGAAAAATGTTACCATTCCATCAGTATTTTCTTAAGACGTTGTCACGTTCAACTATCGTCAGTAAACCGACTTTACAGACAACCATTCTTTTTAATCATAGGTACAACGAGGTATAAAAATACAAAACCATTATCTTTTTTAGTATTCTGACCCAGGGACTTTACAACATGTCTGAAATGTCGAACTGAGAGAGCAAACTCCCTTGCGCTCTGAGACTCCTCAAAACTTATTAATTAATTTAACTTATTAAATCGTCGATCACGAAACAGACACGTAAAGCGCAAGCGACTAGGCGTAATTAACTAACAATTAACGTAACTAAATTATTTGAAGAAGTATGGCGCGTCCCACCGTCACGAAAACATTTAGTAGTCCTTAGTACTAAAATTGTATTATTATGTAGGCCGGTCTTTGGAAACTTAACAGAATTCGGTCTAAGTCTTAATTGTAAATTTGGCACGAATTTTCAAATATTAAACAGTTACTGCAATACTTTTCACACATTGTGGCGATTGGATTCATTTTACAGAAAAAATTAGCAAATGCCCTGTTGCTTCTGACGTGTAAATAATCGAAATTTGGCATTTAAGTATTGAAATATATCTGCCAGAAATAATTTGTAATTAAGAACAAAAAGGCGCTTAAACTCTAAATAAATGTATACCTACTATAGTATAAATTGGACTTGCCATTTCGGTCGCTGAATTTGGTAATTTAACCCCAAAATATTAGTTAATTTAAAACTATTTCTTTGAGCTATTATTGCTAAAGAGATCATTGACATAAAAAACATAAATAACAATAAAGAATAATAATAAAAAATATCGCATTTCCGACTATTACCACTAAAATATTATCATTGCCTATTATCATATTATTATTCATATATATATATATTATTTTATTAGTTCCAAATTAACCGCTGTTTGGATCAGTTGACGCCCAAAAATATATTTTATTCTACGTCTCGCTTACCTCTCACTTAAACAACGGCAATTCGAAAAATATCAGAAACATCAATAAATTGTAAAAATTGTCAATACTTTCATCTCAACAAAAAAATCTGTGGCCTCATGCAGAACACAGAGGTTATCAGAAACAATAGGGCTTTTGAGACATCCTTATGTAGCGTAGTGTAGGTGAATATTCGGGGAAAATGTGCGTCAAAATTACAAGAATCATTATGTAAAATAAACAAAGTAAACATTATTGTTATGTACCCTGATGCACAACGCATTCGGATTGATTTCAACACGGAATCAAACCTATATGTCTTTGTATTATCAGTATGGAATGACAGAGACTAGGATTGTTATTCAGTGCCAGAACTGTTCCAATGCGTTTAGAACCAGCACCCTGGTCCGGTTAAGATCTGGAAGCAACTAACGTATAGTTTGCTGAAACAGCACCCAGAGTTGACGTTGTAGCCCAGTTATACGACTCCCTGACAGCGAGCTTACTACCGTCTACTAATTTATGTTGCCAATGTAATCCATATCATGGCAGGGCATGACGTCAAGCCCATAATGGAGTGACATTTTATTTGTCAGGTGGGAGTCTTATAAGTGTGAGCTCGACCTCTACTTTTGTAACATCAGTAACATTTTAAGGAGTCTAACAATAACGTCGATAAACTGGAATATTCTTTGGTATTAAGGGAATTACACCACATCAGCATTACTGGTACAAAACTTTATTCCTGACTGCTCATACGGCGTCCTACAATGTATATCGAAAACTCGTTACACGAGTAGATTTTATTAAAATTAATGTGTCCTTATCCCATCGAAATAAGGGGCTATGATTTTAGCTCTTTCAGCTTCGATGGTACGCTCCGTTTCTGCGTTTAAAAGAAGAAAAAAACGCAGAAATTGATCTTGGTTTAATTGAACTCGGATTGTGAAACCATCTCTGTGTTTGTTCACGAGCGACATTAGAACAATATTTTGATGTCAAATATATATTCTTTCAACTTTTCTAGTTGTATGAATATGAAACACACTACGTTAATGTCTCTGTTTAATCCAGTATAAATGATTTCGATGGGATAAGAAATCGACTAGGCTATGTAGATGACGTGTACAAATTTGAAAAAAGTTGGTTCATAGTCACAGTTCCAGACCATTTTAGAGTGTAACCCCAAAAAATCCGCTATTACTATCTTTAAGGATTAGTCTTCCTGAATATAGATATACCTACGGCGTTTCTTTGACTTAGTGTAATGGCTTATAGGTAAATAAAAAATGGTGTTGCGGCATCGCCTGGCTAAAATTTTACGTTGACTGAGATCCTCGCTATCTTGAAGGTAGCTATCTTGATGTGTATTGCGTGAGCTGTTCGCGCCCGCGCCCAGGTCAGGTCAGGAGGCGGGCTGGGTCGGGGGTTCTTTGGAGCTCGGTGGTGGTTGCACGCTGATACTGACCGCGCCGGTGGGACCCACCACAATCTTCACCTGGACAACGTTAACTGAATTAATAGCCGTAGTGGCCTGGTGGTGAAAACGTTCGATGTCACTATCGTGAGGGCGTTGATTCTGATTCCACCTGTACCTCTGATTAGTTTTTGGAGACAAGTTTGTCAGCTCCACTGACATTCAAAAGAAAACATATAAGGTAATTGGCATATTTCTAAAATATTTTGTGGACATACACCAATATGCATTTGGCCAGCGGGATAGATTATGATCTTGACTCTCCTTGTGAACATATTGATGAGCAGAAATGGTAAGGTAAAGCGGGCTGTTTTTTCAGGTCAGCGAGAGGGCAGAGGATTTCAGGTTTGATGAGGGTGGAAAGGTTTAGTCCACACGTCTAACATGGTGGCGTTGGGGTCGTGTTTTAAAAACCGGTATTGCTATCATACCATACATAAAGTAGAGTGAGAAAATATAGTCCCTGATTCAAGCATGTTAGGAGCAAAGGCTATACAATTGCTGTACAAGCTAATAGCGTTGAACAATAGCAATGAAATATCCAGTCTCTCGCCCCGCGCCACGTGTACAGTACGACCAACTTATCTGTAGAATGTAGCGATGACACCACGATCAAAATGTGTTGTCACGTATTACAAAATTAGACAACTTCTGACTTCATAAATACGCGTAACTCAGTAGTTCTGCTTTTGGCCGTTCTATAGATAAGTTGGTGGCACTGTAACAGTTCGAAACACTACATAAATGTGTAAATATGTAGGCGTATGACAACCACGGACGTATAAAAAAAAATTTTTCATACGTCCGTGATGACAACTTAATATTTGACGTGGCTGCAATAGGGTACCGGACCGGGTCAAAATACACCATCCTAATTAGTCCGTCAGCTAGATCATGGAAAAATATTGGACACATATTTTTTAAGATATAGACGTCAAAGATATAGACCATCAAACTTCGAAAGTGGGGGGTCGTGACGTCACTCGTGAGTAAAAATCGTACTCACAAGTGACGTCACACGAAACTTCGAAGCGCTGTATCTTCGTAATTTTTTGTTTGTGAAACAAAAGAAAAAATACGTGTACAATATTTTTTGGCAATCTAACTGACGGGCTACTTAGTTTTTTGAGGATTATACCCTATTCCTGTCCACACATGTAACATCTAAAATGGTACGTACCTAGTCCCCGCGTCAGACATTCATGGCGTAGTACACAGGGTGGTGCGGGGGCGCGCAGGGGGAGGTAGCGGGGGGCGCGGCGGAGGAGGGGGCTCCTTCGGGGGCCCCTCGCGCCCTGGCCGGGGACCCTCCCGCTGGCTGGTACAGAGGCGCCGCCACCTGGTGACAATTATACCATAATGTTATCAAACGCCTCAGTTACCGATTCAATAATATATCAAATTAATCGCACAGCTGTTCACTGGATATGTCTCGGCGGGGCAATCGCGCTGTGCGGGGCAAAACGCGGGAAACGCGCTCCCAAGCTGCGAACACGACCATGTTAGCAGTTTGGGAGCGTGATTCGTGGCTGCCGTTTGACACATGTTCTGATGTTATTCAAAATTGATTATAATTAAAAAATATGTTTCTATCATGTTGCTTATACTTAAGAATGTTGATAATAGACAATTAAAGACAAATAAAAAAAGAAAAACATTTTTAATTTGTCACAGCCACACGCGTCGTCGACATTTATCGCAAGTTCAATGGCGTCGTCCTACTGGTAGTTTTTCATACTGTGGTACCACTTAACAGTGCCCCCAACTTATTTGTAGAACGGCCAAAAGCGGAACTACTGAGTTACGAATATTAAAGAACACAGAAGTTGTCTAACCAAGATTGTAACTATCGGGGAAAACCCACTCAGGCAACGTAAACGTTCATATCACACTAACACTAGTAGGTATAGTCAAATATCTTCGTTCGTGTTTTTGGAACATCAATCATGAAACGATGTCGCTTTTTTTGAGATACGAGAAGTCCTATAGAAGAAGGGGCAAGATGGTATCAGATCATGCAGCAATTCGGTCAACCGAACTAGCAACCGGACTACTGGCACTCCGCAGTGCCAATAGTTCGGTGATGACGTACAACCGAACTACTGGGACTAAAAAGTTGCAGTAGTTCGGTTAACCGAACTAGCAACCGGACTACTGGCACTACTCGAATTTTGTAATAGGTGCCAAAACTTTTCTATGGTGGCGCCGTCGCTGCATTCTACAGATAAGTTGGTCTTACTGTACCACATAAGTATATTGCTATACTCGTACGAATGATGACATTTTACGCAAAGCACAGGCGGATCGCATTTTATACATACAGTGATAAGCAGACACGCCGTCTGCCAGAAATACAAAAATTAGGTAAATGTTGTGAGCACGAAGTTAACTTAGAATCATACTCATGGCATTGAATGCTTTTGAGTAAAAATAACTTAAGATTTTCCTAATTTTGAGTTAACGGAACGCAAAGCATTGTACCCAAGTTGAAGCCATCCTGTCCCTTCAGTTATAACCCAGGTACTAGTATTGGGAACATCGCACAAGACTTAAATTGCGATCTAAGCCACTATTCGGCCCTCGTGGCTTAGTGGGTAGTAGCTCTGCCTGCGAAGCCGAGGGTCGTGGTTTCGATTCCCACCCAGTGCAAATATTTGTGTGATATTCCAATGTTCGCACTGTCTGGATGTTGCTATGAATAATAAGTATGTATTAAAAACTAAACAAGTATCAGGTATCTGGCCGCCATAGTAGAAGCTTTGCTTAGTTTGGGCTCAGATAGTGTTGTGTGTGAATTGTCCACCAATATTTATTTATTATTACTAATTTATATTCAATTCTTTGCTAGTTTTGCTACCGCCAAGTAGTAATGTACAAATATCAATGCGTTCCGGTTCGAAGATCAATATTTCCAGTGAAATTATAGTAAAATAAAGTAGCCAAGTGCGAGTTGGACTCGCCCATGAAGGGTTCCGTTGCAGCAAGTAACATAATATACATAATACACATAGTTCTTGTAGTTCGTTGTAACTTTGATCGAAGTTTTAATAATAGTGTATTTATGACGTACTAAAAAAAACTACTCATCAGATCGAGTTCAAACTAATTTTGGTCGGTAGTTTTCATGGTAATGTACATCATATATTTTTTTTTGATTTTTCATTCTCATACTTTAGAAGTTAGAGGGGGGGGGGACACACATTTTACCACTTTGGAAGCGTCTCTCGCGCAAGTTATTCAGTGCAGACAAAAATTATATTAAAAACCTTCACATCATTTTTTAAGACCTATCGATAGACGTGTAGGTTTGATGAAAAAAAAATTTTTGAGCTTCAGTTCTAAGTATGGGGGGCACCCCTAATTTTTGTTTTTTTAAAAAACTTTTGTAAAAATCTTAATGCGGTTCACAGAATACATCTACTTACCAAGTTTCAACAGTGTAGTTCTCACAGTTTCGGCAAAAAGTGGCTGTGACATACGGACGGACAGACAGACAGACAGACAGACAGACAGACATGACGAATCTATAAGGGTTCCGTTTTTACGTTTTACGGAACCCTAAAAAACCGTCTCTGGCTCACGAGCGCAGTGTAGTGCTAGGCAATGGTTTGGACTCTTCATGTTCCAATGGATGCGTGACATTCTGCTGTTATGGGCAGGTGTGTTCCTTTACATCAGGCACGTTTGATTCATCAATCTTTATTTTAAAAAAAATCTCGTGATTAATTATACTTCTCTAAAAGAACTTTGTGCTGTAAGGGAGAGATTGGAAAGGAAAAACATCGGTATAAATACCTACTTATCCGGGATATTATGGAGCTCCGTAACCGTAACCAAAACTATCGGATATCCGAAATAGAAATGTATCCGTAACCGTAACCAAAACTATCGGATATCCGAAATAGAAATGTATCCGTAACCGTATCCAAAACTATCGGATATCCGAAATAGAAATGTATTCGTAACCGTATCCAAAACTATCGGATATCCGAAAAAGAAATGTATCCGTAACCGTATCCAAAACTATCGGATATCCGAAATAGGTATATGTATCCGTAACCGTATCCGTTTCAAAAGTTTCGGATAGATTCGACGGGCGACATCTAAATAATTTGTATTTCAATATTTAAAACTTAAAATTGAGTAGGTTTATAATAATTACTTACCTATACAACTTTAATATTACCTATACGATTATAATACCAAAATGATAGCCTTAGTTACCTAGACCAGATTGAACTTATAAATAAAACAAATTTATTAGATATCTACCTACTATTTGTGTTTATGTTTTACTTCAATCTCATATCCGTAAACTAAACGGATTTACGGATTATCATTCAGATAGAATGATAATCCGGAATAATTACATGAATATCCGTAACCGTATCCGAAACCGAAATCTTTAATTTTATTCCTATAGCCATATCCGTATCCAAATCCGAAATATCATATCCATAATATCCCTTCTATCTAGTATCACAAGAGGTCTATTCCACCTCTAGCTTATATTTCCATCATATCTGGCATTATTTAACCTAATTTTCCTTATTCCAACGCTACTGAATGAACATCTACTGTGTTACAAAGAGTGTATTTATTCCGGAAAACAGAGTGTCGTTATTATTCACCGCGGATTTATTGAGCGGGACAATTGTTTTGACCTTGACCTAAATAATTTCGCCGCGCGATTGTGGCAAGGGTTGCCACATCTATATAAATCAATGGATGTGCCCTCCCAAACTTCCGGTGCACGGAATTATGTTATCGTTGGGAAGAGTGAGCTCACTCTTTCCGTTTTAGTCGATCGGTGAACGCTGGACGTTTATACCTATCGCTATTCGTTGTGAACGACCAGAATAAGTAGGACAATTTCAAGATTCTCAGGGTACATCCAGGGTTGCCACCTTTATTCTTGCTATTATTGTAGGTAACTACGTCGGTTATCAATGTTATCATATGTAAGAAAAAAGGTACATAGTACCGAAATTAAGCACAAGTTTTTATATTGTACACATTATACGGCGCTTAATCTAACCTAAGATCTATGTAAATTATTATTTAATTAACTCGACGTTTTGGCAGCGTTACAACCGTCACGAGAAAACTGACGCATGCAATATTTGTGTTCAAATCCCAAAAGTTAACAAACAATACAAAATTTTAATTTGAAACGAATATAATTATTTAAAACATGTTATTAAGTTCTGTAGTTTTTATCAAATTAGCATCTCTACTACACAATTGGAATTACTTCTTGATAAATTACGTTACCAAAAAAAAAAAAAACTCACGACTACACTTTTCCTCCAAATTCCAAAGAATGAAATCATGCCAAATAAAGTATTTTTATGTAGGTACTTTATTATTGTTCGCATAACCAGCAGTAACGTACAACACTTTATTACTAAGTACGGGTGACAACCCTAACTGCGGCCCGCAATGACTACGCATTTTCCATTTGCACACATCAAACATGTGTTCTAAGTTGTTACCTTTTTAACCGACTTCAAAAAAGGAGGAGGTTTTCAAAGGTTTTATGTATTTATGTTACGCGATAGCTCGATTGCGAATAGATTTTGGTGATTATTTTTTAATTTATATAAAAAAAATTGGTGCCAACTAAAATCAAAAATTAGTTTACTTGGACGACGTATTCGTACTCGCTGTTTCATTGCAACAGTTTATTTCACGAAAAATTTGATATCTAGTCTATCTATGACATATAAAAAAAAAACTCAGATACTCTACGTATCTGAGATTAATCTTAAGTTGAAGTCGGTTTTGTTCTTTTTTTAATGTTAAAGTTAAAGTTTTAGAAAATTAAATTGTTATCTTTATTAAACAGCTCGAATTTGTATTTTAGTGAAACATATCTAAATCTAAATAAACAATATTATTATTAAATATACTAAAGACTAACTATAGATGAAATTCATTGTTTTAAGAAAAATAGTTCAACAAAGAAAGTTTGTGTGTTTTTGAATCTTTGCTCCCACGTATCTCTATAACGGCTGGATGGATTTGAATAAATAAATATTTATGGATAATTCTAACACTCTAAGTTCTAACACAACACCACCTAGCCCTAAACTAAGCAAAACTTGTACAATAAATAAATAAATATTGGTGGACAATTCACACACAACACCACCTGACCCCAAACTAAGCAAAGCTTGTGTGATGGCGGCCAGATAGCTGATGTAATACTTATATAGTTTTAAATACATACTTATTATACATAGAAACACCCAGACACAGTGCAAACATTTGAATTCATCACACAAATATTTGCACTGGGTGGGAATCGAACCCACGACCCTCGGCTTCGCAGGCAGAGCTACTACCAATTAAGCTACGAGGCCAGTCACCATATTTATATTATGTATAATGATAAAATAGCTAATGGGAACCAGATAGCTGATAAAATACTTATGCAGTTGTAAATACATAGCTACTTATTATACATAGAAACACCCAGACACAACAAATATTTTGTCAGGGTGGGAATCGAACCCACGACCCACGGTTTAGCAGGCAGACTTACTACCATTAATGTTGTAAATACACTCAAGCCACTTTTTTATCCCGTTATAGTAAGTAGTTCCCGTAGGTTGAAACATTTTTGTTACCGAAAATTATCAGTAAGTATCTTTGAAATGGCTTAACGAATTTCATATTTTATTTTATTTTAAAGAGTGACGAGACGAGCAGGACATGTGCCTGATGGTAAGCAACATGCCTGCCACATAACAGCACAGTGACACGCAGCTATTGAAACACGAAGAGTCCAAATCATCACCTAGCACTGCACTGCGCTCGTCACCCAGAGATCTAAGATATTATATCTCTAAGCCCAGTAATTTCTCTGGAAACTTTGCCCTTCAAACCGGAACACAGTAAAGCTTACACATTACTGCTTGGCGGTAGAATAACTGGCAAAGGTGTGGTACTTCCCCAGGCGGACTCTGCCAAGAGTCCTACCACTATTAAATGCGTAGGAAGTTGATTACCTGGATTAACACATATAATAATGAAAAACTCCGCAGGGAATCCAACAACGCGAGAAGCAGCTAGGAAGTTATAAGGATGGCGAACTCAACAACTGCGCTCAAATTATCGCAAGCCTCATTATGTGTCTGCTTTGCAAAAGTAGTATTAATTCGCATCGCATTTAATTTAAAAAATCGCTTAGAAGCCACACATAATTAAGATTAGCTCGTATCGTCTAAACTGGGCAGTAGCCAGACTGCAATCTTCCCCTCCTACTAAAGAAATAGGTTGAGACGGTAAATAAAATGCAACAGCAAAACTTGTAAAATGGGTCGCCAAGCTTTTATTGATCTATATCGTTAATAAATAGTCACAGACGGCTGCAGCGATCTAAATCAAGAAAGCGAATAAGAACAATTTTATAAACAGCGAGAGCGAGATAGATGTCTTGTTCTTTCGTTGCCGACAACCAAAATAAGTAGAACCACAGCGTACCTCGCCGCTAGCGATTCTAGGGGTCAAGTAGATTGGATTGGATTCGATTTAGATCGCTGAACGGCTGTTCATTCATTCCAGTTCCATTTGCAGTTTTAATTTTATATTTTCATTTGTTTTCCTTAAGGCTTCTATTTGGTTATATCACGGAAATTTTTCCAGCGTCTTTCGTTTTAGTTATCAGAGAGTAAAAAAACACATCTGTCAGTCCAAAAGTTTTTGTCGTTTAATATTCTTCATTGAGTAAAGTTCAAAAGACTCGATTAATTTTTGTTAAACTTTAGACGAAATTCATCATAAACAGCCTATAGGTAATATAACTCATCCGTGGCTGGACAAAGGCCTTTTCAATAATACGCCCTTTTAGCCTCTGCCTTAAGTTTCCAAGTGGCGATATTGCGGCGCTACAACCGAATGGAAGCCGTAAGAGACAGTTAGTGTTTAATATTGGCATAGGTAAAATAAATGATTACCTTTTCTGAGTAGCAGATCATCTGCTTGCCACCCCCGGGTTGAGCGGCCGGCACGGCCCGGTATCTCGCAGGTGCCGGGCACAGCGTCTGAAAACAAGAACACTATGAGGAGACTGGAATAAGCTCCCAGATTCATTGTTCCCTGGTACATTTAGATCACTTAATAGGACTCCTTGCAGAGTTCGCCTGAGGAAGTAATACACCTTAGCCAGTAATTCTGCCGCCAAGCAGTGATGTGCGAACATTACTGTGTTCCGCTTTGAAGGGAAATGTTTCGAGATAAATTACTGGGCTAAGAGATAAAATACCTTATATATCTGAGTGACGAGCGCAATGCGGTGCTAGACAATGACTTCGACTTTACATGTTCCAATAGCTGCGTCCCATAACAACACAGTGACACGCACCCGTGTCACTGTACTATTATGGGCAGGCATGCATAGCCGTGGCCTAGTTTTCGTGAAGCTATCTGAAGAAACTAGACCAGCGCTAACATATTTATATGTTTCCTATACAATATATCCAAAATGCCATGAAGTTTTTTTTTTATACGTACCTGTAGTTGCAGCGGGTGTGAGTGCATGGAGCGCGGCGGCGCGGCGGGCTGCGGCGTGGAGGCTCCGCTGCGGCTCGGCGCCGCCGCCGGGTAGTACGCCCCCTGCACGCGAGCGTCTGCAATACACACACCGTTTCATGTGTAACGTCAACAAGCTAACTGAACCCGATACATTGTGGCGGCAGAGCGGCAGTATAGCAATCATGGGTTTGAAATTTGTCAAACTGTACCCATAGTTTTCCACTGGTCAAGCCCTTTCATTTGATACCCATATTAAGAGAATTGTAAAAAATTCGTCGCCATTTTGTGGTGGCGTCCATCTTGTTCATTACTCGCAGTGTATACTTAAAGTGTAGCATATGCGTCTGCTGTGGCCAGGACTCACAGTGCGGCATAGGCGTATGCTGTAGCCAGGGTATACTCACAGTGTGGCACATTAGTGTGCTGTAGCCAGGGTATACTCACAGTGTGGCACATGCGTGTGCTGTAGCCAGGGTATACTCACAGTGTGGCACATTAGTGTGCTGTAGCCAGGGTATACGCACAGTGTGGCACATGCGTGTGCTGTAGCCAGGGTATACTCACAGTGTGGCACATTAGTGTGCTGTAGCCAGGGTATACTCACAGTGTGGCACATGCGTGTGCTGGGGCCAGGGTATACTCACAGTGTGGCACATCCGTGTGCTGGGGCCAGGGTATACTCACAGTGTGGCACATGCGTGTGCTGGGGCCAGGGTATACTCACAGTGTGGCACATCCGTATGCTGGGGCCAGGGTATACTCACAGTGTGGCACATGCATGTGCTGGGGCCAGGGTATACTCACAGTGTGGCACATGCGTGTGCTGAGGCCAGGGTATACTCACAGTGTGGCACATGCGTGTGCTGGGGTCAGGGTATACTCACAGTGTGGCACATCCGTGTGCTGGGGCCAGGGCATACTCACAGTGTGGCACATGCGTGTGCTGGGGCCAGGGTATACTCACAGTGTGGCACATGCGTGTGCTGGGGCCAGGGTATACTCACAGTGTGGCACATGCGTGTGCTGGGGCCAGGGTATACTCACAGTGTGGCACATGCGTGTGCTGGGGCCAGGGTATACTCACAGTGTGGCACATGCGTGTGCTGGGGCCAGGGTATACTCACAGTGTGGCACATCCGTGTGCTGGGGCCAGGGTATACTCACAGTGTGGCACATGCGTGTGCTGGGGCCAGGGCTGGTACTCGGGAGGGTATTGCGGCGCGTACGGCACATATAGCAGTTGCTGTTGCGAGCGGATGGGGGGTGGCGACTCCGCGCGCCGGCCACGGCCGCGGACCGGCGACGTCGCCTCCGAGCTGGTCTGCGACGAGTATACCTCCTGGCTGCTGTCTGAACACCTGTGGGACCGTAGAACACCATAACTGTTAACATGGCATTTTCGAAGTTAATACTTCTTTTGGCCCACCACACACAGATTTTGCGCGAGAATTTATAGCAACTTAATTAAATTATAGCACTAGCTTCATGCTTATAAATGAAAGAAAGACCATGGCCAATTGGCCATCTAAAACGCATTTCTAGATGTATCACCGCCCGAACCTGGTAACTAAGATCATCCAGGATTTGCTTTGCGCACATCAGAACCTGATGGATGTCGCATATGCGCTTAGGGAAATATACTCTGGTATGTACTCCTCAGCTCCCCATATAAAGTCCCTAGAGCAACTACAAGGGAGCGCAAATAAGTAACACCAATATACCAATACACCTCTCCTACCCAAGAGGTATATTGATGCTAGTGCATACCTACACAGAAGGAGACGGATACCTTGACTAACCAGGGTTACGGATCAGGCGTCGGGTCGCGTATCCTTACCTTTCATGAAGCTCAGGGACTGACGTACGAATCGGTAATTGCCATGAAAACCAAGGCCAACATGAAGCTGCACGAGAGTGTGTCCTATGCGGTTGTCGCAATCCCACGGCAGACGGTGACCTATGGAACCTACACATACGAGTACTACGCTGACGACTCCGACGATGCCATCGCTTGGTTCGAACGGCCAGCGTTGGCTGCATCACCGGAGACCATCAGAGAGTTCAATTTGCAGATGGGCATCAGGGACAGAAATGAGGCCGTGGTGAAAGCGTGGAAGTTCTGCGCCGGAGAGAGGCGGCGTAGAAATTAACAAATGACGATGTCGAGTCGATTACTAATGGAATCCCAACCGACAGTGACCGGCTCAACAGACGAAATCAAACTAGCACTAGAATTAGATTTAAAATGTTTCCAACTCCACCTATATTCCTATTCTTCTCCTTATCCAAGAAATATGTTAAATTAAAACCCAAATGACAAAGGTCACGGACCCCGGAGTCGGTGGAGTAGTTAAATTAAAAAAGAACAATTAAAGATTTGTCTTCAGTTTTTCAAACAATACCAACTAGCCTACGTAAAGCTAAGATAAACATGCTTATTTAAGAACGGTAAGGGAGTATGGTAAGTATAGCTTTATGTATGTAGGTAAGTACAGTTAGTTAATAAGATTACGTTCGTAGAACCATGCTTTTTGCGCAAGCGAAAACTTCGGCAGGCTGTAGAGGCCCTTGAAGCCAACTATCATAGGTCCCTTAAAACGTAAAAACTTTTATAAAACCACGTAATGTTTTGGTATCGTCATTCTTTTATTGACGTCCTTGATTCAACCTTGGTTCTCGCCAAGGTCGAACCTTGCCACGTTATTTACAAAATCGATTTCAGCAAGGAAGTGAGAAAGAAGAAATAAAAAATGTAACAACCTTTATTCATCTAATCTACCACTCCAAAGAGATACATGGTTTTATCTTAGCTTTACGCTTGAATAGTAATGTGTACCTAAGTCAACTCTCAATACTCTCATCACGTATTCATGTAGCGGGGCTGAAATTGAAAGAGTTTGATGTGATTTCCTGATCTCTTAAATTTTACCTAAATGTGAGCGACCTTTTATTTTTGGTTGCCTACTATTATCGTTAGTACCTAGTACAGTTAAATATGTAATGTAGTATTTACTATATTTTTAATAGTAGGTAGTAAGTTAATATAAATAAAATAAATCATAGTTTTGGAGCAATATGACTCTTTGTGGAATCCACTAGGAAAGTATTACACCTTGGCCAGTTACTTTATCACCAAGCAAACATTATTGATTTTACATTAATTAATTGAAGTTAGAATATTTTTTTTAAGTGAAAATTACTTTTTGCGCGCCACAGACAAATTTTTCGTGGGCTGTGAATTGACCATGGCCATTGGCCATCTAGAATTGCGTTAGAATTTCCCATTGGCCACCATGCTCATGGCCACGCCCTCCTGTTTCACCCACGTAATTTCCAAAGTAAGCTATCAAATGAGTTATGAGTTTTCACTTCTATCGGCATTTCCTATGACATCCAATTTTTTTTCATAAATTTACCAAGTCGCATTTTTTTCACCTAAGGTTTCACGAGACATTTTTTTTCTTAAAGTTTGGTTGGATAATAGGGATCTTAAAATAATTCGGAATTGCTTCTATTTTGAAGATTGATGCTTGTGGTAAACAAGCGTCAATTAGGTTAGGGGATGATTGCCCCCTTAGATTAGTCTATCTTATTGGAAAAAGCTTCAAAATAGTTGTCTGATGAACATATTTACAAATGGAGCATGAGAATTTAAGTGAAGTTAAGTTATTATTTTGGAGTTGTTAAGCAAAACGGCCGACGGAAAGTGTCTGGGAGTATTGGGACCTTGTGTTTAAGGATATTGCCTACAACATACGTGAAAAACACTTATTAGAAAATACGTGAAGTAAGTAATGTTTGTATGTACCTTCATTAGTTTCATTACCCCATATCTCAAAATTGGCCGTCTATGCAAGTTAGCGAGTAAGCATGTGTTCTTAGTACTTACTAACTCTACTCAATCGTCCACATTTCATTCATCAGAAAATAGGTGACGTCTGGCAGCTCTAGGATCTTGGACTATTAGTTAAATATAGTCCGAAAAACAAAACCCGACTTAAATTTAGACTCAATTGTCTTAAGAACCTAAACATCAATAAGGCATCCAGACAAATGTAAGCAAATTTTAATATCTTGTTCATTTTTCAATAACTGCCACACTGATTTCGATAAAATTTACTAGGGACCAACTCTGAAATATTTTCCACCTATAAAAAAAAATAGTCACGATAGATTTACAATTAACGGAGATATCGCGTAAAGCACACATGCAAAAAAACAGAGCTGGATTGAGAACTTCCTTCTTTTTTGAAGTCTGTTATTAAAATATATTATTATGATATTCTGGAATAAATGACTGGATTGATAAAAAAACGTAACCTAATAAAACTAAGTAGTTAAATGTTTTGCTTAACTAAAACTAATATGTTTTGCTTACCCAATATTGGCGTATAGGCCGCAGTTTTTGTATATCGCGTCTTGATGTCGCGGTTGGTACGCGTAGGCGACGCTCTGCGCGTGCGCATAGCACGAGTCTGCGTGCGGCGCGGATCCCGCGCTCGCGCCCGCGCCCTGCGTGCGCGCAGTCACGTAGTCGCTCGAACACCTGAAACAAATATTAATACATAATATAATATGATAATAATTTTATTTGAGCCAAAAACTATTGTTAAAATTGTATAGTTGATTTGCACTCTTCAATTCTATTTGAATGTTCGTTAATCTCGTACTCTTATAATTATAATAGTTGCGCACCACGCTTTAATTTTTCCAAGATTTTTATCAATTCCAAGGTCGCCTAGAAGAAATCGCTATGTGCGATTAGGCCGCCAGTTGTTTCACTAGTCTTACTGTTTTTCCTAAACTGTATGTACCCTTTTGTATGAACAATAAGAATTTATGTGACGCTGAGCTGATTTGGATGTTTTTATTATTAATGTTTCAATATTTATTATTCTGTGCTGTTATGGACAGAAGTGCTGCTTACGGATGAATCGATGTTGATTGTATTGTTTGATGAAAGGTGAATTAGTTGGAAGTGTTCTTAGCTTTATTTGATGAACATCAATTCGAGATGGCCGTTGTCACAAAATGGCAGATCACATACAATTTTTCACAAGTCCCTCAATGTGGGTATCAATGCATAGGCTTGACTTGTAGATGAATACATAGTGCATTGAAAGGGCATACAGAATATCAGTAGGTAAAACTAAGAAATGAAAACTAAAAACTCTACAATTATTTTGTTGTCGTAATTCAGATGATTCTCAGCTATCTCAGAAAATTTAAATGCTCTAAATGACGTGAGTATACAAGAAACTTTAACCAAAACTGAAGTAAATAAACAGATTGAAATGAACTAGCAGAAAATTTTAAAACAGAAGAATCCGTAAAAACAATCTTAATGTTGCTCTAAATTAGCTATTATAGGTAGGTACGTAGCATTGGGGATAAAACAACATTTATAATTGTGTTCTTGTTGAAAAGCTGAATTGGCATGCTATACCTAAGTTACGTCAGGGGCAATCCAGAATCATTTAATTTTGTCCGTGTTGAAAATCTCAAGAGGTGTATGAAATGAAATTTATTTTGAAATGAAATGAAATTTATTTATTCAGTTTAAAACGTTACCTAAAATACAAGATAGCTTGCTCACATATTATGTACTTACAAAAATTAGGTATCTACCACTGGTACGTAAACTAAGGCAATCTGTGTCGCGGGTACCAGGGATACAGAAATACGAAAAGTAAGTGTAGTGAGTACCAGTTGGAAGAGGTGCTGGACCGGCTGTGCGGGCGCGACGCGGTGGCCTCGGAGTAGTACTGCCAGGAGTAGCCGGCGCCGGCGCCGCGCTGGCAGGCGTGCGCCGGCGCCGGCGCCAGCTCGCGCTGCATCTGGTGGAGCATGTCGTCCGCGGCGCCCAGCTGCTTGGCCGCGATGCCGCGCACGGCCGGCCGCCGGTGGAAACCTACCACGAAACAATTTTTTTTTTGAAGTGAAATCTTCTTTAGGCACGCCTAGACAATTTTTTCGTGGGGTGTAAATTGAATTCTACCGTCACGCTCGGGTATGATAAGAAATCTTCGGGTAAACTCGGGACCTTAGCGATTGGGCTTCTAGAAATGGGAATGGGAAATGCTGAAAGGGCGTGGTCTGACGATCATGGCATAACCATCTAGAAATGCGTGAGCCAATGGGAAATGCTCACGCATTTCTAGATGGCCATGCCATGATGGCGAGACCACGCCCTCCGGTTCCACCCGTGCAGTTTCCAAGGTGCTGCTATCAAATTCTGAGTTATAAGTCTTAACTTCTATCGGCAGTTCCTATGACTGCCAATTTATTTGAAATAAAGAGTGACGAGACGAACACGACATGTGCCTGATGGTAAGCAACATGCCTGCCACACGACAGCACAGTGACACGCAGCTATTGAAAATGAAGAGTCCAAATCATTACCTAGCAATGCACTGCGCTCGTCACCCAGAGATCAAAGATGTTATATCTCTAAGCCCTGTAATTTCTCTGGAAACATTGCCCTTCAAACCGGACCACAGAAAGGTTTGCTCATGTGCTCATCATCAATGCTAGCAAACTGCGGGTACCGCTGACGAAGAGGCTCCGTATTTTACCGCAATGTGGTAGTAAGTCATATGTGCGTTACTGATTTTGTGATATAAGGGTACCTTGGTCGTCGTATTCATTGTCGCTATTGGCGGGCTGGGAGTCTGGTGAGTATTGCTACCGGGGTTGGTCATAGCTTTTACCGCACCCTGGTGCTAGTCTGTAGGTGTGTGCTGATACTGATATTGTGGTATGAGGGTACCGTAGTCGTCGTGCTCGTCATCACTGCTGGCAGGCTGGGAGTCGGGCGGGTACCGCTGGCGAAGGCGCTCCGTACGCGGCGCGGCGGCGCGAGCAAACGCGGCCAGCCCATCCTCTTCGCCGCCGCTCTGGTGGTAATCTGCGGGGACTAACACAGTCAGCGACACACTCTTATCCCATTAAAGTAGTTTTATCTCACGAAGTAACGCGCGTCTTACTTGTAGTCTTACTTATCTATTTATTTATTTAGATAGTCCTACAATTAGATCAGATTAATTAGAATTAGATTAGTGACCGCGAGTAAACACGCTAAGCATGTATGCGCGAAAACAAATACCGTCAGCACGTAATTCATTCTGTGAATGTGTGCGTCCGCGGTCACGCACACGTTCACAGCGTGTTTGTGAACATCGTTACCACAAGTAAAGGTTGCGTCGCTTTGTGAAATAAAAAAATCTGTACCTACTAGAAATGTGAAAATGTATGGTGTAATAGCGGCCCGTAGAGGTTCCGCTAGTATATTATCATACAAAGACCACTAATCGAAATCAAAACTATCCCATCTCTCAAGTTGGACCAAATCATACTAAAATAAAAAATGACAAGGTTTGGATATTTGGATGTTTGTTGCTCAATCACGTCGTAACGCATGCACAGACCGGGCTGAAATTTGGAACACCGATCATAGTCTGAAAGCTACTTGTATCCCAGAAAAATAACGGGAACTACGCGGGTAAAACCGTGGGCCACTGCAAGTCACACATATAGGTATTGCCAAATCGATGACTATCTATAGCGCTGGATCATCTGTGCTCTAGCTCTTTGAAAAACCCAGAGCCTCAATCTGGTATTTCAAAGAGCTAGCTTAGCGTAGCTTCAAGTGAGTAGAAGTGCACAAAACATCCCGATTGGAATGTCAGCGCAGGACTCCTCGTTCCCTTAATGAGAATATGAACATTCCTTTTTAAATCCAAAGTTATAAAACCTCACTGGTTATGAGACGAAATTCTCTGTGTGAGTAAGGTTTCAGCATGACCGGTTTGTATTGTAATTTAGGTACGGCCATAGGTGTAAACGAACTGGAGCTACATTCCTGAAATCGATTGTGTAACAGTAGGAATGCAATTTTCTCCTCGTGCACTAGTCAGG
This sequence comes from Ectropis crepuscularia, assembly GCA_963693475.1. Classification (NCBI taxonomy): domain Eukaryota; kingdom Metazoa; phylum Arthropoda; class Insecta; order Lepidoptera; family Geometridae; genus Ectropis; species Ectropis crepuscularia. The sequence continues at coordinate 36,559,899 of OY856338.1, forward strand.
TAGCAAAGGCCTTTGTTTCATAGCTCGAACGTCAAATTAAAGTAATTGGTTAACCAGTCGACCAGTGTCCAATATACAGCGAAATTGCGTAACTAGAGAAGTGGCAGCCCCTGTAACGGATTTGCGAATGAAAATAAAACAACTTGCATCAAAGCAATTTTAAAAGGATTTTCCAATTTTCGGAATTTCAAAGGGATATTCGGGTGTCATGCAGCCAAAACGAACGTACAAATTACCAATCACAATTAGGCACAGCTTCTACCTCCGTGTCACAAAACTTGCTCGATGTAGATTGTCTCTTTGAGTTCGGCGTCACAAGCATTTTTCATCAGCGATATCTTTCCTCTCCGTTTTCTGGTTGTTTTTTTATAGGAGCGATTTTGTGATAAGGTACGGATATTAGAGGCAGTGGAGGAAGCACGAACTATTTGATTTGAACAAAGAGCGTGCGCGGTGTCTTAGATATGTTTCGATGTTTGTAGCTTAATCACCTATCGGGTTACAGTTTGAAAAACAGATTTTAGTATGGAATAACACATACGCTGTTTTAGGTAAATCCGGGGAAAAAATAATTTTCAGCAATACTCCTTTTCTAAATTCGAACGAAAAATACGGACAAATGCTCGACATAGTGATAGAATTCATGTGAAATTTGGTCGAGTGTTTGAATTTAATTTTAAATTGAAGTCGATATTTGTTTTTTCGAAGAAAATATATTACGAGTATCTAAAGCTGCACTAGTAGGATCATATTGGATTTGGCTGGGCAGGGAGAGAAATACGAGTAGTGAAGGTGAGTGTTGATGTACGTCAATATAAGGGGCCCCTTTTAAACCTACGCCCGAGTCACAAGTCTTGGGGTCTATTCGAGATTTCTCTCTCTGCCACACGATGGACCCGGCACCCGCACGGTGAATCCATGGAATGCTAAGAAGTACGTCTCTTACGATTCGTCTATTGAAATTTTGAATTGATATTATTAAATTATTTATGTACGGTTTATTGTATTTCTTACTATTATCGTACTAGATATTTTATTATCCTAGTTTTTATAATTTCGCGATTTAAACTCGTATTTCAAAATTAATCACGATCTAAATTATTATTTTTACCTCGACGTTTCCGCGGCGTTACAACAACCATGGTTACGAATCGTCGAGGTAGTGAAGTATTTTTTTAGACCTAGATAAATCCTTTGAAATGTTTTAATTTGATCTTATTTGATGTATTTCTTTATTTGTATGTTAATTTTTGTATTTTAATTTTACTTTAATTTTAACGTAAAATTTTATTTTTGTCGAACTGAAAAAAAATGTGAGACTAAAACCGTAAGAAATATAACTATATAACGGAAGTGACGCGTAATAACTTCCCGTGACCAGTGTTGCCACCTTTATTTTTAATTAAGTTTTTTTGCGAATTTTGTTGCTTCTGTAAACGAAAAGGAACCAAAGGAACTTTGTTCTTAACTGGTGGCTCATACCACCACATCTTTACATTATTTGTATGACTAAATTTAAAATAATGTCACATTCACTAGTTGTATTTTTGTACAACATGCAAACATAGTTATGAATACCGTGGTTTGAGTAGCATAAAGCAATCATGTTTCATTTCCACGTATCGTCCATGGTTTATCATGCGAAATGAGTTCAACGGAATCAGAGTGATTGGCAATAAAATAGCAAATCGCCAATTGACTTCCCTTCCCAACGCTTCGGATGTTTCCGATTGGAATTAAAATAGGTTCGCTGCACTGTGCTCTCCAAATTTCCTGATTTAAATTGACGTTCATATGCATATTTATGGAGTATTAGGTATAATAAGTACCTAGAGAGTTATACAGAGGAACGTACCGACATGTTTTAAATAAAAACTTTCAAGTAAAACATAGTTCTATAATGTGATTTCACAGTGCGTATGATGTATGATAACAGTGGTCAAATCGCTTTTTAAAATGTAGATAACTATTTAGGCATGGACGTATAAAAAAAGTCGGACGGAGTCTCGCTAAAACAAAAACTGTGTCCATCGAGTCGGCCACATAATATGCACGTGTGCGCTGCCACATACATGCTGACACGCACACATCAGTGGGTCATTACACGCGCAACTTGTGTATATTTGTGCGTGTCAGCCTATCAGTAACAACCTGACGACGCACACGTGCAAATGTGGCCGACTCTAGTGACACAGTTTTTGTTTTAGCGAGACTACGTCCGACTTTTTTATACGTCCATGCTATTTAGGTAATTGTCTACCATTCCCGGTCTCCGCTTGTTCAGACCTACGACCTACAAGAAGAGTTCGTCTAGTTCTAGTTCCAACAATAGAAGGGAAAAGACTTCTCGCCAATTATTGTATCTTTATTTGAATTCTATGTTTATTAATTTATAGTATAGCTGGTTAGACTGCGCTCATACTCCATTAAAATGGGACTTAGGTGCATTTTTAGAGAACGCGATAAATTATCTTTGGGGCATGTGTCCCGGGGGTCAATAGAAGCTTAACCCTAAGTTTGTGAGGGTCCCTTGTCCCCCCCAGCTGCCACCTTGGATACGCCTTTATGGATATATCTTTCAAACTACAAATCCTACTAAAAATGTATTGCTAAATAATTTGTAGCAAATACAATTTTTTACCAAATTACTTTTTTCTTAAACTTTAAAACTAAGAAGTTTAAGCAAAAAACCATTACCTAGTTGAACAAATTTAAACAATTAAAAAAAAAAATCTGCACAACAAAAGTTGTCTATGTAATCATAGATACATACTTGTATTTATGTGAGGGCGTAAATTTATTTTTGTGTCAGGTCTACAGATATAGATCATCAAATTTCCGGAGGGTAGTGACGTCACGTCTATCTAAAATTCGTGCAATGAAGTGACGTCCCTCGAAACTTCTGAGCTCTGTATCTTATTCATTTTTAGGGTTCCGTAAAACGTAAAAACGGAACCCTTATAGATTAGTCATGTCTGTCTGTCTGTCCGTCCGTATGTCACAGCCACTTTTTGCCGAAACTATGAGAACTACACTGTTGAAACTTGGTAAGTAGATGTACACTGGGACCGCATTAAGGGTAAAAAAAAATAATAATTGTGGTATACCATACTGAGAACTGAAACTCAAAAAAATTTTTTTCATCAAACCTACACTTGTGAATTGTTTGGTCTACACTGAATAATTGGCGCGAGAGACACTTCCAAAGTGGTAAAATGTGTGTCCGCCCCCCTCTAACTTCTAAAGTAAGAGAATGAAAAAACTAAAAAAAATATTTGATGTACATTACCATGAAAATTACCAACGAAAATTGGTTTGAACTCGATCTGATGAGTAGTTTTTTTTAGCACGTCATAAATACACTATTATTAAAACTTCGATCAAAGTTACAACGAACTACAAGAACTATGTGTACGATGTATATTATGTTATTTGCTGCAACGGAACCCTTCATGGGCGAGTCCAACTCGCACTTGGCAACTTTTTTTTGTTTGTGAAAGAAAAGAAAAAATACGTGTAGGTAAATAATAATAATTACATGTTTTTTAATAATCTAAAGGACATTTTTTTAGATCATCGTGCCGTTTAGCTGTAATAAGTATCTTAAGTTAGTTCACGGAATTAATTCTAAAGAACTTATGTTTTTTTAACCGACTTCAAAAAAGGAGGTTTCAGTTCTACGTTATTAGCTTTACATAAATATATTATATGTTATAAGTAGGTATCTTAAGTTAGTTCATTAAATGAATTCTATAGAACTTAAGGATGTATTTTTAAACAACTTCAAAAATAGGAGATTTCTCTTACGTGTTCGAGTTATCCGTTTATACAACTTCGTCGTTTATGAATTGATTTTTTTTTTCAAACTGACTTACGACTGACGTAAAGACCTTTTTTTGTGTGTGTATAATAACGTAACTTAAGTGCGTGTGCATATGTGTTTCATGTATATCGCATACGCACCCGGCGTGCCGGTGTGTTCCGTCGGTAGCTTACGTAACTTAAGTGTGTGTGCGTGTATGTCTTTCGTGTATGCGTGTGTATGTCGCATACATACGCACCCGGCGTGCCGGCGACGACGTCCGGCGCAGGCGCGTCGCTGTGCTCGTGGTCGAGGCCGCGCTCCCCCGCGCCCGCGCCCCCGCCGCCCCCCGCGCTCGCCAGGTAGTAGAACCCCTCGTGTTGCGCCGTGCTGCCCACGCACGCCGTCAGCGGCGCTAGTGTCGACAGGAACTGACGACGCGGCTCCGGCTTAGCCTGATATAACCGACTACTATTAAAATAAAGTTACAAATAAATTAAATTGAAGCGTCATTGCCATAATAAAATAACCGTTTTTTACATGTCAGACGGTAAATTTTAACAAATTAACACTTTTTATATTTTTTTTCTGTCTGTCTGTTTGTTGCGGCTAATCTCCGAAACGGATAGACCGTTTATAACGGAGCCTTCACTACTAGATGGCAGATGTTCTGATGCATAACTTAGGCTACGTTTACTTGAGCAAAATAAACAGGGTTCCGCAAAATAAACAAAAAAACCCTGAAAAACGCACGTGAAACCGCGGTCTTGGCTAGTTTAAATGTAATTTTAAGGTATGATTCCGAACTAGATTTTAGTTTAGGTATATGAGGCTAGCGGGCAGTTCATTCGAATATTGTCATATAAAACCACTAATCAAAATGAAATCTATCTCACAGTGCACGCGAACGCTGCTCGCATGGGCTCTCCTTGAAAAAGGTCGCCAGAAGCGATTGAAACTTGAGTTGGACTGGACTGAATATATCAAACGTGAGCTACTCGTATATTTATTTAAAATATGTTATAACCACTTTAGTTTTCATACTAAAATTACATATATTTAACTGCGGACTTTAGTGAATATCGATTGACTTGGTAAAGAGTTCACTGGGAACAAACATCATGACACTGGATAAAAATTAAGATATTAGTTGCATACACAATATTTTACAAACCTTCTCTAGACTTCCACAAACAAAGCAAAACCAAACCAAAATTAGTCGAATCAGTCTAGCGGTGCTCGAGTTTTAGCGATACAAAGGAATAGCAATTGATTTTTGTAGAAATAGATTGTATTCCGAGCTATGCTGCAATCTGCAATGCAGAAACTTTAAGAGGGCTAGTCTGGTATTTTAAGACAATCAACTAGCACTGGTACCGCACTACTGGTCCCCTATATATTTTCCCCATCAAAATAGCAAGTGAGAATAATTTGGCCAAACCAATTAACTATCGTAGGTTACGAGGAAGTTTGAAATTAATATTTACTATATAGGTATTAGGTATACGTGTCCTGAATCTTAAACTATGCTATTAAAAATGTTGCATATATTATGCTTCTTGTCTCTTGGAACTATTTAATTGGTTTGGCCAAATTATTCTCACTTGCTATTTTGATGGGGAAAATATATAGGGGACCAGTAGTGCGGTACCAGTGCTAGTGTGGTACTGCGTGTAGCGGAGGTCGGAATCATACCTTAAAGGCTATTTTTGACCCCGAAACAATGACGGAACCGTGAACGAACTGAAGTACGTACTAAAGTGAATATGGTAAAAGTGTTTACTAAATTGTTTCGATAGTTACCAAAGGGTGGTATACCTTGTGCGTGTCGTGGTGGCTTATGTGATCGCCGAGGTCTGGCGGGTGCGGGCGCGTGGTAGGCGCAGGCGCAGACAGTGTGGACGATGATGATGACGATGACGCGCTTCCGAAAGCCTTCTCGCCCTTGTCGGAGAACTTCTCCGGGTACTTGTCTCCACCGGCGGGTGAGGAGCGCTCTTCCAGTTCCTCCTCCACGTCGCAGGTAAGGAGACGAATGCGCTCCGCAAGTGACGTCGTCTCCTGCTGGACCATGTAAATCATTGACTGGATCAGTGGGGTTCTTCAGAAAACTACGCCAAGGATCAAGACTGTTTAGATATCATAAATTTGCCACACTGTTAACTGGCCGCTACGCAGAACAAACAGCAATAGCCAAAAGCCGTAAAACCCCTAAAATAAGCAGTGTTAAAATGTATAACTAGGAGGAATTAAATTATAGCTAAGAACTCTCCCGCAAAATTCGGCTTAAATCAAAAGAAAACAATATAAAATCGGTTCGTTTATTTGGAAGCTACGATACCACATACATATACAAAGACATATAAAACTTATAACATCATAATCAGCCTACACTCCCCCTTCAGCTTCACAGCCTGTCGAGGTAGTTAACTTCATTAGGTGGCTCCTATCGAGGGGCTTGGCGAATAAGTTTGACCTCTGTTTTTGCTCAATTGGTTTTCCAATCAAGAGTGTTTGCTAATCGGAGGTCACGTCGTACAAGATGAGTAATTTTCTTATTTAGAGCCCCTAGCTCTAATGAAGTTAAAGTGAGATTGCGTCGTTCCTCCATGAGTTGCAGAGTGCCCTTCCAAAGCTTCTACTTTCTGTCTTTGCACCGCATTTCGCCAAATTTTGTGGCCTTCTCTTTCTCTCAGGACGTCGAGTCGTCGACCACTCTGTCAAGTTTCGTGTCAACGCTATCTGTGTTTTCAAAGGCAAAAAAATCGGTCTCCGGTTTAACCTGGAATTCTTCAGAGCCAACTACGGTTTGAAGAAGGTTCGGATGGAGTGTTGACTTCATCAAACTGACTTCATCAAACTCAGCGATCTAAATCAAATCAAATTTATATCACGAAGCGACGGCAAGCTTAACGGTAACGATATCCACGAACACACTGTGAATGTGTGCGTCACCGGGAACGCTCTCAGTATCGCCCGAGACGCGGGCGAAGGTATTTGTTTTCACGCACACTAAACTCGATATAACGTAAGTCGATTTAACGACAAGACCTATGGTTGGTTTAGGTTGCATCCCATCCAATAATTCTTATAATATCGTAATTCTACATAGCATTACACCTACTCTCAATAACGACGAAAATATCAAAAGTAACACAGTAAAAAGTACTTTTTAAGTTGACAAAATTAGTAAAAAACTGCGCTGCTGTGCACTTTCTTTTGTAACTTTATTATCCTATGCAAACAATTTAACTGTCGGCTTCATACATACCAAACTTTATAAGAAATCCTTTTTTTTGTTTACAAATTCGGTTTGCTTGCACGTGTAGACTGAAAATAATGCAGTGCAATTAAGGAAATAAATAAACATTAAATTATGTAGTTTGGGGACTATAAAGGATCGATAGGGTGGTGCATTCTGAGCATATATTCCAATTTGAGGGATTCTGGCATGGACAGCTCAAGGTCATTTCGATGCAAACGCGTTCAACTCGATGTTTCGAGAACTGTTAGTGTTAGGCAAAAAATTGTAGAGACCTTTTCTCTTCTACATTAAATTTACTAACTTTTATAGTAACCATTATATATACACAGGTATTGCCATTACTGAAAAAAGTGCAAGGCCAAAGTTGTTCATTATTAAAAGATCTACACTTTTGATTATCGGTAAAGTTTCATAAAATTGAACGGTTGGGGAGAAAATGGCAAAAGGGAGGAAAAAAGTTAATTTTTTTGCCTTTCGGAAGCAATAACTTGAAAAATATTGATGAAAGAAAGAAAAGTTGTTGATGTAAAAGTTAGTAAATTTAATTTAGAAGAGAAAAGGTCTTAACAATTTTTTGCCTAACACTAACAGTTCTCGAGATATCGAATCAAACGCGTTTTCATCGAAATGACCTTGAGCTGACCATGCCAGAATCCCTCAAATTGGAATATATGCTCAAAATGCACCCTTCTATCGATGCTTTATAGTCCCCAAACTACATAATTTAATGTTTTTTTATTCCATTTTTTTGCTTAAATGCATTGGGCTAAGGTAAAAATATCAACAAAATTACTGGTCCAACAAAAGACGGCCTACGAAAATATCAGACTATACGCAAAAGCGTTCAAATAAGAATTGTTTTTTGTCTTTTTGTTTTGATTCATATAGAGTTTTCTTCTTTCCAATTAAGAGGCATATTACATTTCACCCGTATATTTGCACAAATCTATCAATTTCAACGTTCTTATTCTGAGAAGGTGTTTACCTTCTCACTTACTTATTTTGTCTACTGGTTTTTTTTAATGTAGTTTTTTATTATTATAGATGATAGTGGCTTCCGAAAACTCATTTTTGCCTTAATTATTCACACAAAACTAAAATCCCCAAGCACGTTTTTCAAAAAAACGCTCGACGACTTCTTTTTGAGTTCGATTGAATACCATCGAGTATTGAGTAAAAAAAATGAAAAAATATAATAATGTAAACACTGATATAGTGCATAGCTGTAATCCAATATTCATCCAAGATTTTTTTCAATATTACCTTAATATGGGAATCAAATAAAGGGACTTGACTAGTAGAATACTATATATACTATGCTAAATTTCAAATCCAAGATGGCAGCTAGCACAAAATGACGAAATACAATTTTTTTTTGTCACTACACCCTCGACATGGGTATCAAATGAAAGGGCTTGACTAGTAGAATGTTGTACAAGATTACAAATCCAAGGTAGTCGGTAGTAAATCATTTTTTTTAATTTTGCTCTTGTGCAATGAGTGTTTGTTTCCTGTAATAATAAAATTGACTCTTGATTCGGTGCCATTGAGAGATACACTTTTTTATTTAATAAACGTCATGAAAAATAATAAATGTTATCTCGTGGAAAAGGCTTACTATAGTGTTGAAGAGTACCTAGATGATAAATCTTGTTTACTTGACATGACTTGATATGAAATAGGTATACATATTGACATGTTATATTACTGAACATTACTTACATTATAAAATAATTTGGAATTCTGACATACAAAATATAATTATTATTAATCTTGACATCAATTGAACCGTGACAAATATGCCTATTTTTATTGTATAATATTTCCAAATAGTTTTCAAGAATTTTTTATGTTTTTCAGTGTATTTTTGCATGCCGAAAGGCAGAGTGTGGAGCTCTTATTTTCTGTATCTGAACACCTGTAAATACCCATAATATGCGCAAATAAAGAAATTTTGATTTTATTACAGAATAACTATTATTTAAAACTAGTAGCGCCCCACGGTTTTCCCACGTAGTTCCCGTTATTTTCCCGGAATAAAAAATCCTATAACTTACATAAGCCTCGAACCATAGCCTACCCTATCTGTTATTCCAGACTATATTCTACAGAACTTATATATTTATGTATTTCCCTCTTTTTATTATATTCTACTCTACTAATCCATCTTGCCATTCCTATTGTCTTTTATCCCTCTTCTTTGTAACCTAACATAGCAAATTGGCGATCAATATGTTACCGTGAAATTGTCAACAATATCAGCTTGTAATCTAACGCGTGAGATCTCACGGTAGGTTAGGTTAGTTTGTTTGTGGCTTGGTTAGATTATAATCGGACAGTTTTAAAAAAATTACGGTGACAAACATATTGAATCAGTTCATATCGCACTCTCGAAGCATACACAGTCATTAAAGGCCTGTTCACACCGGAGCGGTATTCGCTACCGCCTGCGTTACCGAAATCCAAATGGGTACGCGGTAATATTTCTGTTCACAGGTTCACACCAAAAAATACCGCGTACGTACAAAATACCGCGCGAAACCCTACCCTTTACCTTTACCCACAGCGGAAGCGAATACCGCACCGATGTGAACAGGCCTTAAAACTTCAAATAAATAAAAATAAAAATATTGATTTTTTGAGATACTTACCGCATTTGGTTTGCTCTTTTTATCTTCCTACAATAATTATTATTCAAAGTTTAAAGAAACTTTGCACGTTATCACAAAAAAAATCAATAAAGCATGGATAAAATATCAAGATTGCTTAGTCGAAGCGGCAACATTGCGGCAGCAGCACCGTACGTAGAAACTACTTTTTAACTTGTGTGCAATATAGTTAGCGTCGCTCGCATCGCATCGCCGTGCGTAAATACCTAATTTTTCATAATACAATGTTTTGTCATATCGCTCTCAACGGCGACTCTATATAACGTAAAAATATGCACAGTCCCTTGAGTATCGTTATATAGAGTTTACACTCCATTTTGTTTTCACGCACTTATCTTGTTTTGACACTTGGTCACCACAAGTAAGACACGTAAAACTATAACTATACAATATCATCATCATCCACAGCCTTCTAGAGAAGGCTATAGAGAGTGGGATAGATCCCACTGTTGGGTATCGGCCTCTCTTTTTGCCATCTGCCTCGATCCTGTGCCAATCGAGTCCAGCAGGTCTACTACGAAAACAACCTCCGAATAATCGGATCCGACCGACAGCTGTCCGAATCGGTAAGGTAATTAAATGCTTTCGAAGTAAGGTTTACGACACAAAAACTGTCAAATCTATGTCGGTCGGAATTAGGAATGAACGAAACGCCCGATCCGATCAACCGACTGATTGTGTTTATAAGAAACGTCCATAAGTTCGGCCGAGATATCGTTTATCGGACTTCGTAACAGGGCGTCTACTCTCTTTCTATTGAAAACGTAATTTCGACATTAGTTTCGCGACTTTGCTACTCTGTTTCTATTTCGTTCCGTTGTTCATTGCGATCGAACTTTTTTCAACGAAAACGTGCGCTAAGCTTACTCTAATTAACGAAAGTTAAAACGAGAATTTGAATTTGACAGCTCATTTTTCTTAGTTTTAACCTCAAAATCGACGACATCAAAAGTGTTACCTTTTGTTTTGCGGATGTTTGATTTTTTGGCAAATTGTAACTTATTATGGTTGCAAAAACTATGTTAATTGAAGCTGCTTTACGTAAAGACCGTTTGGAGCGTAAAAAGAACCGGTGTCGCCTGCGCAGTGATAAATTTCACTTTTCGCAATTTCCGACTTAGAATTTGGATGAAATTATAAGCTTAGCCTGGAATTGTTTGACGAGTTTATAGTGCCTAGAAAGTTACGGCTGGTGTCGACGGGAGAACTGCGACTGTCAATCCGGAGACCTCGGGTTTAAAACCAAGCGCACCACAGTCTTCCCAAAGTTATAAACTTAATGCCGGTTGATGTCCTAAGAGAAACAAATTCCTTCTTTCTCGAGTACAGCGAAACTTTAGCAGCCGCAGAAGACTAAAAACATACCTAGCTAAGAAGCACCATAGCAGAAGATCGCCTGAATAGCCTGGCCATGAAGAGTGTACACAGAGCTACAAGAAATAAAAACCTAAATAATTTTAGTGATGAACTGGTTGAAAGTTTTGCAAAAATCCCTGCAAGCTTATGTTTTAAAATATTTTTGTTATAATAAATAATTATTACTGTGTTTAAAAGTTTGATTTGGTTATTATGCTGTCCAGGGTTTGTGAAGTTTCATACATTGATATCTGTTCTTATTATAATTGTCATCGAGGCAAAGACTTCCAAAGTCATCATGCAGACATGTACCTAAAATAATTTGAATTTATATGTCATCCACCAACCCGCACTGCCTGATATGAAAAATGCTTATATCACTGAATTGAGCCCACTTCTAACTTCAATGTATAATAAACCTACCAGAAAAAAGTGGGATGTTGTGAAATAATGTGGCTCATGACTGACCTTGTGGCTTAGTTGGTAGTAGCTCTGCCTGCAAAGCCAACGGTCGTGGGTTCGATTCCCACCCAGTGCAAATATTTGTGTGATGAATTCAAATGTATGCACTGTGTCTGGGTGTTTCTATGTATAATAAGTATGTATTTAAAACTATATAAGTACTAGTGGCCTGTTCCGTTTTGATTACACTGTTACAGTTAGTACACCGTTTGGATTAAACTGCACACGGTGTCACATGTCTTAAGTAAGTAGTTTAGGAATCCATCGCAGACAAACATCGTGACAGGAGATTTAAATATATTAAGATTATATCAGCTATCTGGCTGCCATCATACAAGCTTTGCTTAGTTTGGGGTCAGATGGTGTTGTGTGTGAATTGTCCACCAATATTTATTTATTTAATGTATGTGCCCAGCTCTCTTTAGTTTATAGCTATCAAAGTAAGCCAATTGTAATGTAATTGGTGTGCAATGATGTATATTATAATGATTTCTTTGAATGTTCATTGTTGCTTTTCTAGAGACTATTTTACTAAAATCATTCAACTATTTGAAAATAAACTTTTGTTGATATCTTTAATTCCATCAATTAATTTAAAGATATATTCAAATCAATAGTGAAGCGGTTTCTTCTGGGTTAGCACTCTCTACCATAGACTGCATTGTCGTTTAACATCAGGCAAATGGCGGTCAAATGTAAACCTATAATAGTATACAAATATTTTATGTAATTTTAGAGTTATCGCATCCAAACATCATAAATCCATTTAGCCATTTGAAAATTATAAATTATGTATTGGGGTTATTGTTTACATTAATTATTGGGTATGTAATAAAATAACGTTTTATCTTGGTATTGTATTTAAATTTATTAAGTATATCTGCTTAAATATTCTCTGAAATCCCCACACATGTCCTTCCAGGAAATTCATAATCATAATATACAAATATGTTTCGGACAGATATGCCGCATCTCGCCGCTCACTAATTCTGTGGAATCAAGCGGGTCGCCCCACCACCGGACCACTCGTTGAGGAGCGCAAGCGATGCCGAGCGGTGTTTAAGCGAGCGCTAAATAATTGTTTACAAAACCACGAGCAGCTGACTATGGATAGAATTGCTATAGAAATGAAACATAAAAACTTTGCGAAGTTCTGGCATGGTATTAATAAAATAACGAAGCCGTCTAATACCTATCCCTCGCATATTGACGGACTAACTAATAATCAAAATATTGCAGATAATTTTAATGCAAAGTTTTGCCAGCCAGCGCCGGCGATTCGGCATGTATTCGAGTTACCGCAACCACGAACTGATAGCGATCTATTTATATCTCCGCAGGACGTCGCAGAGGTGGTGAAGAAAACTACCGGGGGGAAATCGCCTGGATTGGATGGTTTAACTATCGAACATATTAAGTATGGAGGCATGAGCTTGTACTATGTGTTAGCATTATTATTTACTGCGATTATAAGGACTGGGCATCTGCCGACTGCGCTTACAGATACGGTGATAGTTCCTATATGTAAGAATCGTAGAAAAAACATCTCAAGCTCCGACAACTATCGCCCGATAGCGCTCGCTAATATGGTGGCCAGGCTATTAGAGAAAGTGCTACATAAATACTCCGCCCCGTTTATTGAATCTTCGGACCATCAGTACGGGTTCAAGAGTGGAGCGTCGACCAGCACCGCTATATATGTGCTCAAGCAGGTGGTGGGTTACTACAGAAGCAGGAAAACGTCAGTTATAGCATGCTATCTAGACCTCAGTAAGGCCTTCGACAGGGTAAGTCACGAAATGCTGTGGCAGAAGATGTGCGACCGTGGTGTCCCGAGTCACATAGTGCGAGTTTTGAAAAACTGGTACCTCCAGCAAAGAAACCGAGTAAGATGGAAAAATGACTACTCTGCCCCTTCCGAGCTTAAATGCGGTGTGAGGCAAGGGGGGAGTATGTCCCCCCCTCTGTTCAACCTGTACATGGACAAACTATCTGAAAAGCTGTCGCAATCAGGGCTAGGCTGCTCGGTCAACGGGGTGATGACGAACCACATAGCATATGCTGACGATATGGTTCTGTTGGCACCATCAATATCCGCGATGCGCAAGCTGTTGGGTATTTGTGAGACTTACGCGGCTGACCACAATATGATGTACAATTCCGAAAAATCAGTGTACATGATATTCTCCAAAGGCTGTGACGAATTACCCCCGCTGGCCCTCGGTGGGACGTCGTTGAAGAAGGTAAAGGAAGTACGGTACCTAGGTCATATGATCACCTCGAACTTATCGGATCACGCAGACATCGAAAGGCAGAGACGAGCTATCGCTGTGCGGAGCAATATGTTGGCTAGGAGGTTCAACCGCTGCAGTGACGAAGTAAAGACCCAGTTATTTCTCAGCTACTGCACGAGTGTCTACACGGTTGAGCTCTGGACCAAATACACGAAGGCCACCATGAGCGAGATGCGCGTGCAGTACAACGACGCGTGGCGCGCGATGTTCCGGCTGCCGCGGTGGTGCAGCGCCAGCGGCATGTTCTGCGCGCCGGCGGCCGGCGCTGCTGCGGAGCCGCGCGGCGACCGCGCGCACCGCCCTGCACCGCTCCCACAACACTCTGGTGGCGGCCGTCAGAGACTGGGACAACAGCCCACTTCACCATACGTGGAGGGCGTATCATGCGCCTATTACCTAAGTTTTAACATTTATATAATTTGACTGAAAATTTTATATTTATTAATTTTAATTATTTAATTTATATTTTTATTCACTATTTTTTCAATTCAATTTAAATTTAAATTCATATTTTAATTTTTCATTTTTCATCACTGTTTCATTTAATTTAATGTTATATGGATTTTTTTAATCTGGAATAAATTACTTTCATTACTTTACTTTCATTCATTTCATTTCATTTCATTTCATTTCATTTCATTTCATTTCATTTCATTTCATTTCATTTCATTTCATTTCATTTCATAATCTCTTAATTGCGATATGTAGGTCAACTACAATGAATAGATAATGTCAAATAACAAATATAAATAATGACAAATAGCAAATTCAGTTTTCCTAGCAGATAACATAAACAGCCCATTAAATGTTCCCACTGCTGGGACTCGGGGCCTTTTCTCCTCAGAAAAGAGTTAAAGTCATAATCTACCATGCTGGCCCAGGGTTGGTGCAGTTTTCCTAACTCGCAAATAATTCTGAACGCTGCTCTTCAGTCTGAATGATCTACTTCAGATAGAGCCAGCAGCAGACTGCCTCTGATGTGTATTTAGATTGTGAGTCTGCAAAAAAAGAAAGAATAATTCATTTTTGTAGGTACATATTCATATCTCTTATGCCAAGCTTCAAGCTGAGACTGCATAGTGAACTACAGATTTCAATGTACAAACACAAACCACTCAAGTAGTTGGACTCATAGCCTGTCCAAGTCCGAGTCTGCCTGGGGAAGTACCATACCTTTGCCAGTTATTTTACCGCCAAGCAGTAATAAATATAATAAATATATTGGTGGACAATTCACACACAACACCGTCTGACCCCAAACTAAGCAAAGCTTGTGTGATGGCGGCCAGATAGCTGATATAATACTTATATAGTTTTAAATACATACTTATTATACATAGAAACACCCAGACACAGTGCAAACATTTGAATTCATCACACAAATATTTGCATGGGGTGGGGATCGAACCCACGACCCTCGGCTTCGCAGTCAGAGCTACTAACCACTTAGCCACAAGGCCAGTCAAACATTACTGTGTTCCGTGCAAACATCAAAAAGTAATGTGCAAACATTACTGTGTTCCGGTTTGAAGGGCAATGTTTCCAGAGAAATTACTGGGCTTAGAGATACGTATCATCTTAGATATCTGGGTGACGAGCGCAGTGCAGTGCTAGGTAATGAATTGGATTATTCATGTTCCAATAGCTGCGTGTTACTGTGCTGTTATGTGGCAAGCATGTTGCTTACCATCGGGCCAATGTCCGGCTCGTCTCGTCACTCTTTATTTAAAATGCTCTGCTTATGGCTCTGCCCTATGATTTCATCCACGTTGTAATGAAAATATGCTGATATGCATGTATTATTCACCTACCCCTACAAGGTAGGTATTTCATTATTTTTTAGCTCTTAGTACAATTGAGATTTGGAGGAATAAGCCCATCTCTCATCAACAGCACTTTTAACTCCCATGAGTTGGTTTTATTTAAACTCGATTGATGTTCTACCTTAAGTAGGTAGCACAAGTGCACAAGCACTAGTAAACGCCCTGCGGTTTCACTTACTTGGTGAGAGATGAGAGAACGGGAAGTTCTATTACTTACTACACCACGTTCACACAATTGATTTTGCAATGAAAACAAATCAGGCAGAGTTAGTTACTTTTGTATAGTATAGTAACTTACATTTTACCACTTCTGGAGACTCTGGAGTGTGTCACACATGTCGCAGATTCGAAGAAATCTGCAAACATCAAACTCAATCTCGATGCTCGAAAGAAACTGGGGATTTTTTCAATTTGTTCTAGAGTTAGGTACCGAATCGTAACAAGGTGGAGCCATTTTGAACTGAAAATAATTGAATAGAGCAATTATAATGTATAAACGCATGTTTTTATTCAGAAAAACCATGAGAAATGCACGAAATATTTACAAAGACTTTGTTTTTGTTTTGAGTTTTCATAAGATGTAGTATCAACCAGTGTTGACAAGACAAAAATCATAATACACAATGGAATTTCAATAAAATTACGTGAATCAATAAAAAAACTGATTTATGCAATAATTTTCTATCAATATTTATCGTCAATTAGCACCATGTTGAAGCATGTTGTAGCTTGAAGAGCAAAGTTTACTTATGTAGTACAGAGTACCAAGATGAGTAAGACATATGCCTGATAGTAAGCAAAAGAATAGTGACACGCAGCTATTGAAACACAAGAAACGAAATAAAGTCTCCAAATTACCTATTACCTAGCACTGCATTGCGCTCGTCACCCTTTGATATAAGATACTGCATCTCCATACCAAGTAATTTCTCTGGAAAAATTGCTCTTCAAATGAGAAATCACGAAATCAATGATGTTTGCACATAACTGCTAGGTGATAGAATAATTATCCAAGGTGTGGTACTCTCCCAGGTGAACTCTGCAAAGAGTCCCACTACTACATACTACTAAAACTAATGTTTCCCTATAAATTACTGGGCGTAAAGATGACTCGTATTATATTTGTGAGTGACGAGCGCAGCGTAGTGCTAGCACTACGCTGCCTTATACTTACTATATAATCATTACCTAGGTAATGATTTTGACTTTTTATGTTCCAATAGCTGCATGACACACTAGGTTGTTTATGGGTAGGCGTGTTCCTCACCATCAGGCACATGTCCTGCTTCTCCCGTCACTCTATACTATAAAAAAAACATTTGGCATTAACTCATTCCATGTCCCAGTACAAAGTAAGTAATTATGAATTATTTAATTCTTATAATTTTCAATCAATATTGATTGTCAATTACCACCATTATCCGGTTTGATGAGCAAACTTTATTTTTGTAGTACAGAGTTACAAGACAAGCAGTAACGACGACATATGCCTGATAGTAAGGAAAAGAACAGTGACATGCAGCTATTAAAACACAAGAAACGTCAAGAAGAGTCCAAATCGTTACCTACACTGCATTGCACTCGTCACCCTTTGATATAAGATGCTGCATCTCTATACCATGTAATTTCTCTAGGAAAATTGCTATTCAAACGAGAAAACAGTGATGTTTGTGGATAATTATTCTACCACCAAGCAGTATGTGCTGCTTGGTGGTAGAATAATTATCCAAGAAGTGGTACTTTCCCAGGTGAACTCTGCAAAGAGTCCCACTGCTACATATGTACTTACTTCTTAAGCTAATGTTTCCCGGTAAATTACCGGGCGTAAAGATTACTCATCTTTTATCTGTGAAAACGTGATACACTAAACGTGATAACTAGGTGTGAAATAGTACTTTGCCATACATGGAAAAATGCATGACATTAATGCTAATAAATAATCAACACTGAAATGGATATATGTTTGTATGTTTTATATTACCTCGTCATACATGGGAAACTGGTATTATTTTACCGGCGGCTCTTTTAAATTTTTATTAGTATTATTATTTAACCATACCATACCATACCATAAGCATTATTTTCTTCTTATTCATACGTCCAGCCCATGGACGTATAAAAAAGTCGGACGTAGTCTCGCTAAAACAAAAACTGTGTCACTAGAGTCGGCCACATTAGCACGTGTGCGTTGTCAGGTTGTCACTGATAGGCTGACACGCACACATATACACACGTAGCGCGTGTAATGACTCACTGATGTGTCAGCGTGTCAGCCTGTATGTAACAGCGCACACGTGCATATTATGTGGCCGACTCTAGTGACACAGTTTTTGTTTTAGCGAGACTACGTCCGACTTTTTTTGTACGTCCATAGTCCAGCCTAATAAAAACCATAACAATTACATTTGGATTATGACTCCAACTAGAGTTGGTCCAACGTATGAGTTTGGTACAAATATGACGAAGACTCCAAAGGAGTCTTCGGAGAGAAAACATGTTAAAATATTGTCATATTAAACTTTTTTTAGATCAGAAGAATATTAGGTTTATTCATAAACGTCATTAAAAACAACTTTAACTCAAAAGAAATCAAAATTGTTTTCGTTTCTGTAGAGATACACTACATTAATTAATTTCGGATACTCTGTGGAGTGTGCAACTGATTTAAGACCACCTTGTCTTTTTTTCTATCGGAATGATCGTAGCTCGAAAAAGTGACATCGTTACATTGTTAATGTTCCAAAGACACGAACGAAGAGGTTTGACTCTACTTTTGTGATAACAGCATCTAAGCTGTGGAATGCGTTTCCTGAGTGGATTTTTCCTGTTGGTTACAATCTTTGTGTCTTCAAATCGAGAGATAATCGGTTTCTTCAAGGTAAACACGCTCCATCGTAGACTGCATCATTGCTTAACATCAGGCGAGATGGCAGTGAAGTAAAAACCTACAAAAGTAAAAAAAAAACATTAGTATCCTCTCTACTTAATCCGAAAAATTAAAATCTTGAGTAAATTGATATGCACATAATAGTATATAAGTTGTCCCGTTTTCATCTCAACACCACCAAATCGACCTAAATGAAGTAAATTATACTTGACTACTAACAATAACAACTTTTAAACACAAAAATATAAAAACTTTACTTTATAATGAAACGTAGAAATTAAGTTGCACGCCCGTCAAGGGTACACTGTTGTACATTTTTGAAGTGAAACTTCTTTAGAATCGATGTGATTTCAAACCGGATGCAACGGAAAAAACGACAGGTAAGAGACACACATACAAAAATGTGCAGGAAAGAATGAGACAGAAATATACATACTATTTATATATACTGCAAGTAAGTGTCATTTTCGACGCATTTCTCAAACGGCGTTTGGCGCAATTGTTACAGTTTCGGCTTAACGATTGTTGAGTGCAGGGTTCGATCCTTACCAAGGTCTGTATTAAGATTTTTGTTTTGCACGCTTTTTGAAGTGAAAACTTCTTTAGGCGGTAGTTTCGAAGGTAAGCTATCACTATCAAATTCTGAGTTTAAAAATTAAGAAAAATATTGTGTCACTGGCAAGCCAATCTTCACGTTTTAATCAATTGCGCGGTGCGCAAGTTATTAAAAATTGAAGATTGGCTTGTTTATCCTACCCTTGTAATATTTATTCATCACATTCTTTTGTCGATTTACTGAAGTTTCAATTCTATCTATCTTTTTTTATATTTTTTTAAGACCTATTTTTACACAGCGAGAGCAATAAATATATATTCTTAAGCACACCAATACGTATTTATTTATTAATATAGTAAACTGGCAGCGCCCTGGAGGTTTACCTGCGTAGTTGCCGTTCCCGTTATTTTCGCAGAATGAAGATTAGTCTCTGTATTTGTCCAGATTGTAATCTAAAATGAAGTGTTCCAAATTTCAGCCCGACCGTTTAGACGTTACGACGTGGTTTTAAGGAAGAAACATATAATATTATATATATAATAATAATATAAAGCGAAAGAGAACTATGTGGGTGCCGCTAGTGTATAATACAATAATTATTTATCAAGCTACACGAAAGAAATTATAAAACATAACCAAGGCCTCAGCGCCGTTTGTACGTAATGTTATATCGGTTAGCTTATAATGGCATAAAAAAAACTATTGTTTGCGAAAAGATTTCCGTAAAGGGGGTTAGTCATATTGAGAGGCTAATACCACAGTATAAACTATACAAAGAAAATAGACTGTGCAAATATGCTGTGTATCTGTAAAGTGGGAACTACAGAGTTTATAAATCAAAGTTCAAAAAATAAGTAGTTCAAGTTCGTTTAACTTTTTAAGTTCTTTTTTTTACACCAAGAAATGTAATTTGTGGTTATTTATTAAATTCGTAAGAGTCCTTTCAAAAGATCGTATATTTTGCGTACGATTTTGACTACCAAAATAACCGTATAAGTACAACTTAAATCGGACGAATGGCAAGTATTGTATGGTATGTGCAAGTATTAAGCGGATATTTTTGACTGTCACAAGTTGCCCCCCTAAACGAGTGCATGCTATAGTACTCCTATATTTAGCCGCATAAAAAGGTTTTTTGCAGGCATCGATCAAAATTACGTAAATAATATGATTTGCACTTGTTTCATTGAACCAATTGCTTTAATATTAAAACAAATATATAAGATAACGCATCTTACATTTAAATTTAAGAAATACGGCATAACGCATCATAAATATGGTGTTAAAGAAAAAACCGTAAATTACCGCAATGGCAATGAAAAGAACCTAATAAGTTAGAGATCTGTGACATTCGTTTTATCTGTGATTGCATCGTTCACGATGAGTTTGGATGGCCTTGAAAGTTCGTATGCCGAACCGCAAGAGAAATAGAGTAAGGTTGCAGCCATCGTTTCGTTTAAATGTTCGATCGTTAACGAAGTCGCAAGTCATAGAAAGAGAGTAGACGCCCAGGTTCGACCCGCGATATTCACAATATCGTCGCGCCATCTTGCTGGTGGACGTCCAACGCTTCGTTTTCCTTGCGTCGGCCGTTTTTGCGTTGGAGTTTAAACACGTCTGATAAATGAACTAACCTTCGGTTGTTGTTTCTTCCTCGCCTCGCTCCTCAGTAGCGAGCAGCGCAGCGCGTTCCGCTCCGCCACGCGCCTCACCGCCGCCTCCTCTGCTTTGGGCCGACCCCCGGCATCCCACGCTCTGACACACACGCAAATAAAAGATCTTCTTATATATGCAGTCTTTTCATTTATGGTTCGATTTTAGAGACGTAAAAAACATCGGATCGCATCGCTGTTTTGTGTAGGAGCCCTAAAGGTAAAACGTTTTATGCAATCGTATCTAGTGGTTCCTAAGCTTAGCGCGTTCATTTTCATTTTCACCTCTTTACATAAGTAGGTATATATTATGTACCTCGATATAAACCAATAGATGTGCCCTGAGCAACTTGAAATTGGTAATAAACTGCGTCTCTGTGTGTATCGTAAGTGGTTTACAAACAACCAATCTCCTTGACCCCTAGAATCGCTAGCGGCGCGTTATGCTGTGGTTCTACTTATTTTGGTTGTTGACAACGAATAGTGATAGGTAAAAACGTCCTGCGTCTACCGCTTCCTGCAACCGACTAGAACGGAACGAGTGAGCTCACTCTTCCCAACGATGACATGATTCCGTGCGCCCTGAAGTTTGGGAGGGCACACCTGTGTATTGAGATCGTTGATTATGTACATAATATTAGTGAGTATATTTATAAATGTCAAAGTTTAATGTTTGGATATTTTGTTGCACAATCGCGCCGGAAGTTCTGAATCATTTTATTTTAAAATAAAGGGAATTGAAACAACGCGTACAAACCCGCGAGGCCCGTAGTACTTACATAAATAGGTGTCGGTAACGGTGTCACGAGTTTAATCGTTTATTCTCATCTCATAAAATAACCAACGCGCTGAAAGAAATTCTCGGTAGGTTTTCAGTAGGTACCACAAAGAGGCTTCAAAATTCGAGACTTCAATCCGCCGCATCGACCTATTGGCTGATGTTTTTAGAAAGTGTTTTTCATGGAACAGCGCTTCTACCGCCTAACTAAATCGGCTATCGCTTTGCTAATGCTGTCTCTATCATTTCAAGCGAAAAGAAAAGAGAGAGAAACATCAAAGCGATGACATTTTTCGTTCGGCGGTAGACCCCAGGTCGGTTCTTCGAATTCTGATCAGAAATCTTCTGGTAAACTCGGGACCTTGGCAATTGGGCTTCTAGAAATGCGTCAGCCAATGGGAAATGCTGACGCATTTCTAGATGGCCATGCCAAGATGGCGAGGCCACGCCCTCCGGTTACACCCGTGTAGTTTCCAAGGTAAGCTATCAAATTCTGAGTTATAAGTTTTCACTTCTATCGGCAGTTCCTATGACTGCCAATTTTTTTTTTATTCAGTGAATAATTTTGAGGCATTATGCATTTTTTTATTTTTTTTATGCTGTGACGAGACGAGTTGGACATGTGCCTGATGGTAAGCAACATGCCTGCCACATAACAGCACAGCGACATGCAGCTATTGGATCGCGAAGAGTCCTAATCGTTACCTAGCATTGTACAGCGCTTGTCACCCAGAGATCTAAGATGTTATATCTCTAAGCCCTGTAATTTCTCTGGTAACATTTCCCTTTAAACCGGAACACAGTAATGTTTCAACATTACAGCTTGGCGGTAGAATAACTGGCAAAGAACATCAGATGTTTTTAGTTAGAACTTCTTACCACTAGCCCAACGAGGTTTACGACATAGATCGTACCAAGAGATAAAACCGCCAATCAAATTTCTTAAATTGAACGTTTCGTTTGAATGTTTTTTACCCGACTGATTATATCCTTCTAATAAAGAGTACTATATTGTATTTAAATCTATCCTAGTTATACGATAAATGTAAACATGTGAACGTTTGTATGTTTGTATATTTGAATTTTTGCATGTTTGTATGGTTTAATGTTTGGATTTTTGGGTGTTTGGATGTTTGGGTGTTTGTTGCTCAATTACGGTGTGAGAATTTAAGGAATCATGGTGAATTTTGTCAATCAAACAGATTATGGTTCTGGAATAATACATGTTAGGTACTCATCATTCTGAAAAAAGGGAGAGTTCCTTAGGGAATATCCATTTTCTAAATTCTACACGAAGGAAGTAAGTAGTTATTAGTATTGATACATTTTAAGAGCTTTCTTTTACGAGTAATCTCTAAGATGTATCCAACTACAACGAAACACAAACATAATATTTAGTTACTTGTAATTAGGCACTGAACGTGATCATAATATTCGATAGTTGGGGATTATTAGAAATAAATGACGAGACAATAATGAGGGTGAATGTTTTTCTCTGCCTGTAGCCTCCGGGAGCGTGGGCATATATTAGATTACATTTACCGAGCTTGCCGACATCGTCTAATTTGCCAATTAATTTAAGCATTATCACATCTACATGTTTACCTGCGTGATTAGAGCCGTTTTCGTACAATTTAATGTAATTAAACGTAGCGGTTCGAGGTTTTTCCTATGTTTGTGTTTCCCATTCGAGGTAGGTAATAAACAGTAAGAAGTTACGGCGGTCTAGTCGGGAGAACGGCGCCTGCCGAGCCGGAGACCCCGAGTTCAAACCCCACACGCACCACTGTCTTTTCGATGTCATGTGCGTAATGCCGCTAACTTAAAACGGTGAAGGAAAACATCGTGAGGAAACCGACATGTACCTAGAATCTTATGAAGTCATGTGTCGTCCACCAACCCGCACTGGGCCAGCGTGGTGGATTATGGCCTTAACTCTCTCCTTGCGAGAGAAGGCCCCGAGTCCCAGTAGTGAGAATATTTAGTGGGCTGTTGATGATGAGGTAATGTAGCAAAAGTATTCTGGACAGTAATCTGTTTAAGAACCTACTTTATCAGATCTATCCAGCAGTTTTCGTGTGATAAAGAAAAACATACCTCCATTCATGTAATATGTAGGTACCTATTCATAACAATAGGATTATGTCATTGATTTTGTTTCATCAACCAAATGACATAATCTCACTAATACACGTATTATGATTGTAAGAGTTTGTATTGATGGATAGGACGACGAATTGGTTATATTTCATACAAAAAGGACTTAGTCTTGATAGTACCTTGACTTAGTAGTATTTTTATTATAGAAATATAATTATAGATTAGTAGTTCAACCTGAACGAAGTTTGGGCGAGTCGCTAGTGAATTAATGAAACGACAAATAAGCTGTGACTTGACAGTATCCATGAACATTGAACAAATATTTTATATCTAGATAGATAGATAGATACACTTTATTGACACACCAAAACAATAGGATACACAAAAATAATTAAATATACATTTAAAACTAATGCGACAAGTCGGCGGCCTTATCGCTAAAAGCGATCTCTTCCAGGCAACCTTGGGATGGAAAATAACATGAGGATAAGTGAGAAAACGGGGTGCGCAAATAAGACGTAGAAAATCGTAAAGAAAATAAAATTAATTAATAAAAAATAAATATATATATAACGGTTATTCAAATTCCTATATCAGTACTTATATATATTAAAACATAATAAACTAATACATATGGTTATACATAACACATAAAATAAATATGTATAATACTGTATATCTATGCAATCGATGACATCAAACGACAAACAGCAACCTACAATTTTGATAAATAAAACTGTTTCACATATTTTTTGAAAGTGCAAAGTGCCATCACATCGAGAAAGCCTAATATGCACAGGCAATTCATTCCACAACTGAGTAGCCCTAAAAGTGAATGACTTGCCGTAGAAAACTTCAGTTCGAGCAGAAGGCATCTTAAGAGAAAGATTGTTTTTAGACCTTAACGATAGCTCATGGTAATTATGCAAAAAGGTAAAGCGCTCTTTGAGGTACTGTGGGGTGGCAGGATTGAACAAAATATTATACAGAAAAGAAAGTATGTGAGCATTCCGACGAAGGCGAATGGGTAACCACTTGAGCTGCATGCGAAATTGGGACACATGATCATATTTGCGTAAGCCAAATATGAATCTTATACAGTAATTCTGGAAGCGCTCAAGTTTGTCTAGCTGGTCCTCTCTAAGATCGAGATAGCAGGCGTCAGCGTAATCCAGAATAGGGAGAAGAAGATACTGGGCAAGAGCAATCTTAGTGGCAGTGGGTAAAAAGTTGCGGAGGCGCCTTAAAGAACTGCCGGACGCAAATAATTTAGCACTAATTGACTTAATATGGCAATCCCATGATAAGGTACGATCAAACTCTACTCCTAGATTTCTCACAGAATTGCTAAAAGGTATAGGAACTCCATCAAATACAACATTAGGTAAATTATTCCAGTTTGTCCTTGAAATTCAGTACGGACTGCCAATTACTATGACCTGTGATTTAGTGGGATTCACTTTTAAACCAAAAGAGATACTCCATTGAATGATTCGATTCAAGTCTGCATTTATTTTAACAATAGCGGTATCAAGATCATTCAAAGGCGCTTGAATATAAATTTGAAGATCATCTGCATAAAGGTGGTAGGAAGAAGTAACGTACTGGGAAATGGAATTAATAAAAATTGCGAAAAGAAGAGGAGATAGCACGCCGCCTTGAGGAACACCAGCTGTTGTATTGCACCAAGAAGAAAAACGGTCTTCTAGGCGAATCCGTTGCCGGCGTCCTTGTAGGTAACTATGGAACCAATCAATTACCGGTGGAGATATGTTATTGGAGCGGAGTAAAGCAAGCAAAATGTCGAAGTTGACGGCGTTAAAAGCATTACTGAAATCTAACAGTGCTAGAACAGTAAGCTTGACGTCATCCATCCCCAAGCGTATATCGTCAGTGATCTTGACAAGCGCAGACACAGTGCTATGCCCAGGACGGAAACCGGACTGAAGAGGATTAAGGAGGTCTTGCCTAACCAGGAAATCATTGAGTTGTTTATGAACAAGACGCTCAAGGATTTTGGAAAGAAAAGGAAGTATAGAAATTGGACGGTATTCGGAAAAGGATTGTGGGTTGGATTTCTTAGGTAAAGGTAAAATATAGGCATCTTTCCATAAAGCAGGAAAAATACCACTTTCAACTGAGTTATTGAAAATGGTACAAAGGACGGGAACGATAATATCTAGGATGGGCAAGAGCATGTTCCGGCTTATGCTGTCACCGCCCACTGCATTGGAGGAGATCGACATAAAACTCTTCTTAACATCACACTCGGTAAATTGATTAAAAGCAAAAGGAGAAGGATTTGTAGTAGGAATGGCAGCAAGATGACTAATGGTTGAATTTTTATCCGCATCTGTCATAGCAGGTGTAGAAGAGAAATGTTGGTTTAGAGCGTCAATGTTTATGTTAGGAGAGGTAGAATTCGACCGTGATTTGCCAATTCCTAAAGTTCTAAGAAACTTCCAGACCTTACCTGGATTTTCGTCATCAACAGAATTATGAACATTATTATATCTAATAATATAATATATTATATAGCTAGGGTCCTGCCCCGCTGCTGGCGGCACCCTAGTTTTTAAGTTTTTATAATGTTATTTTTTATATATATTGTAAAAAACGTACACATTAAGAAGATCAATAAATAACTGGATAATATAGCCATTGAAATGTTTAATATTTTGGGTCAAATCTGGTGGAAGTGGACTGTGCAAAATGATGATTGTGTCAAGTCAAGTCGAGTTCGCTATTCAAATTTAACACAAAAATGTACCGTAATACCTAAATACAAGTAGCTATACTTGGGAACAACCGTAATAGCTTAAAATAATGTCTGTTAATATAATAATTTAATTTTCTCCCAAAAAAACAAAGATCGACTTCAATTTAAAATTAATCTCAGACACTCGACTAAATTTTAGTGTTTTAAATTTTTGTGAACTCATAATATGAATATAACATAATTCTTCTACGATAAAGGTCAGCCAAATTTAGTTTTTAATTGATATGTCGAAAATCGCTACACTGATATCGATAGAATTTATTACATATAAAATGTATGGGACAACTCTGAGGTATTATCTACGTAACAATTTTTTTAATCAAAATTGATTCTCAATCGGCGGAGATGTTGCGTAACATACGTCCAAAAATAAAGTAGCCAAGTGCAAGTTGGACTCGCCCATGAAGGGTTCCGTTCCAGCAAGTAACATAATATACATAGTACACATAGTTCTTGTAGTTCGTTGTAACTTTGATCGAAGTTTTAATAATAGTGTATTTATGACGTACTAAAAAAAAACTACTCATCAGATCGAGTTCAAACTAATTTTCGTTGGTAGTTTTCATGGTAATGTACATCATATATTTTTTTTAGTTTTTTCATTCTCTTACTTTAGAAGTTAGAGGGGGGGGGGGGACACACATTTTACCACTTTGGAAGCGTCTCTCGCGCAAGTTATTCAGTGTAGACAAAAATTATATTAGAAACCTCAACATCATTTTTTAAGACCTATCGATAGACACCCCACACGTGTAGGTTTGATGAAAAAAAAATTTTTGCGCTTCAGTTCTCAGTATGGGGGGCGCCCCTAATTTTTGTTTTTTTTTTAAACTTTTGTAAAAATCTTAATGCGGTTCACAGAATACATCTACTTACCAAGTTTCAACAGTGTAGTTCTCATAGTTTCGGCAAAAAGTGGCTGTGACATACGGACGGACAGACAGACAGACAGACAGACAGACAGACAGACAGACATGACGAATCTATAAGGGTTCCGTTTTTACGTTTTACGGAACCCTAAAAAGATACAATCGAGATAGAGAACCCTTTCCTTTTTTGAACTCGGTTGAAAATGAAGCCATTAATGATGTTGACAGGGACAGTGATGACGATGACAGAGCAGCATTCAAATGAAATAAATACCTTAACGTTTCCGATGTGACCAGCTGCGGTTCGATGGCCGGA
This sequence comes from Ectropis crepuscularia, assembly GCA_963693475.1. NCBI lineage: Eukaryota > Metazoa > Arthropoda > Insecta > Lepidoptera > Geometridae > Ectropis > Ectropis crepuscularia. The sequence goes on from OY856338.1 coordinate 36,587,507, forward strand.
GGTGGCGGTCGGCCGCTGTTGAACAACTGCTGGACGGCCGAGTTGCTCTTAGGCGTGTTGATTGACAGGATCAGCGGAGTATCCAATCTGTACACAAACATTTATTTTATCGAACGTTTTAACCACATTTAAAACATTTTACATTTAAATTTAACGATCTGTTGCACACATTTCGAAATGCATCCGATAAATACCGAACTTCTTGCTGGAACGGGAAGACAACCCAGTTAAGCAAATTTAGACTCAATCAACAGGAATTTAGATTTAACTTAACAAGAAGAGGGCGAGCCCAGGCGTGGTCCCAGCGTCGAATTTTGGAAGGGGTCACCAGTACAGAGCCTCAGATTTGGGGGGGGGGGGGGGGGTCACGAGTAGAAATACAATAAATCCAGTAAAAACTAGTGCCCCATTTTAATGTAACGTATACGATTTGGGGGGGTCATGTGACCCCCCCTTTGGACCGCGCATGGGCGAGCCCACTGGTGGGCTCATACCTTGAACTAGGAATGTTACGGCAATAAGTGCTGTTTAAAATTACAGTTCCAAGTTAGATGCTTTCACTTCCATCGGCAGACCATATGAGTAGGTGCCTACTATAAATATTTTTGTGATAACGGTTTATTTTAAGTTAGCATCGTTAGTTTAACAAATAAACACAAAATAACCCACAGTAAAAAAACTAAGTTTCAATTAGCTTGAATACCCACACTAAAAAAAGTACGTTTCTATTTTCACGATTCGTAAAAATAGGTTTTCGCGAACAAGCGAGCGCTGGAGGTGGGATTCTTGGCAGCCGTAACAAAGGTCTTCCACTTACTCGTAGCACGGCTGCTAATGGACTACCTACGTAAATTGAGTATTTGTTTAAAAAGGTATCTAATTAAGAATTTAGATGTTTTTAAACCAAATGAATGGATAATAGTTATTTGTTATACGAGAGTGCTTTTTAACCGCGTGCTCAATTTTGAATAATTTTACGTTTTTCACATGTTTTCGAGTTTCCTGTTTTTAAAGTAAGGTTTTAACAGTCACAATATGACGTGAAATGTGAAAACATCGTGAAAAGCAAAATTGCACACAAAGCAAATAAAAATAAAGTGGCCAAGTGCGAGTTAGACTCGCCCATGAAGGGTTCCGTTGCAGCAAGTAACATTATATATGTTACAGCCAAAGTAATAAATCTGGATATTATATATACTGTCTAGCCATTATATATAATATCTACTCAATTTAGATAAAGTGATAATTGACACAAAATTAATCACATTAACTAGCTATTTTATATAATATCTTCGAAGACTTGGATAATGTAATAAAACAAGTAGATATTCGTTTATGAATAAATTTGTATTTCAATTTGCCTTAAGCATGCCTCAATTAACATTATTATAAAGTAATTAACCTAACCGGTCTAACTTGGACTCTGGGTGGGCTCCCGCCAGAAGCTCTTGCGGTCGCCCCTGAATGTTCCTTCGCCACACTCAGCCTTCGTTTCGCTACGGAGGTCGCCGGCTCGCTTCGCTCGCCACCTCCCCCCTTCGCTCAACTCGACTTCATGCGACGAAGCAACATTCAGGACCTCCCTTGAGCTTCTGGCTCCCGCATTTTTTATAAACACTCTAGGGGTAGTAGCCACAAGACTAGGTGGAGTCGGGGTGCTCTGTGTCGGTTTTGTGACTAATTTCAACCTAACCGGTTTGAGTTGGTCTCTGGGTGGGTAATTTGTTAAGTATTGAAGGGAGGAAAACGATTTTCGAAGTCGGCTAGACCGTATTATTACTTTAGCTAACTTTGACACGCTATTATGAATAATGTCCAGATAAAGTGATTAATTAATTACATTGTCTAGTGAATTTGGCTTTTATATATAATGACCAGTCATTATGTATAATAACTATTTAATCACTATGACTGTAACATATACATAGTACACGTAGTTCTTGTAGTTCGTTGTAACTTTGATCGAAGTTTCAATAATAGTGTATTTATGACGTACTAAAAAAAAACTACTCATCAGATCGAGTTCAAACTAATTTTCGTTGGTAGTTTACATGATAATGTACATCATATATTTTTTTTAGATTTTTAATTCTCTTACTTTAGAAGTTAGAGGGGAGGGGACACACATTTTCTTACTTTGGAAGTGTCTCTCGCGCAAATTATTCAGTGTAGACGAAAATGGTTTTAGAAACCTCAATATCATTTTTAAAGACCTATCGATAGACACACCACAGGTGTAGGTTTGATGAAAAAAAATTTTTTGAGTTTCAGTTCTCAGTATGGGGGGCAACCCTAATTTTTCTTTTTTTTTAATTTTGCTGTTGAAATCTTAATGCGGTTCACAGAATACATCTACTTACCAAGTTTCAACTGTGTAGTTCTCATAGTTTCGGCAAAAAGTGGCTGTGACATACGGACGGACAGACAGACAGACAGACAGACAGACAGACAGACAGACATGACGAATCTATAAGGGTTCCGTTTTTACGTTTTACGGAACCCTAAAAAGTACACGTTCCGAGTCTGAGATTTTAACAAATTAATTAAAGTTGTATGATAAATTTGGCACCAATAAGATTGAAGTTTAAGGTGTAATGATGTTTTGAAATCACAGACTTAGTGCAAAGGACGTTATAAATTCAAATTTACTTTACTCTCTAGAAGGTAAAAACGACTTTTGCACTCAGATATCGAAGACCAAAAATACTCTTTCCGAGATGGAGGTTAAAAATAATTTGTTTTTTTACCTATGTGTGCTATTCCCATAATCTTTAGGCAGTGCATTTTCGGTGTCTGACTGTGGTTCGTCTCTCTTCTCTTCGGTCTCTGGGGCTGTAGATTCGGCAGGTTTCTCGACGAAGCGCACCGCGCGAGGCGTCACCGACCCATCCTCATCGCTCCCGGTGGTCACAGATCGCTGGTCATCCGTCTATCAGATAAAATAACCCATGAACCAAACCTAAGCAGACACTCTTGCTATCATTTAAAAGGAGCGCTAGATAGGTTCAATTTATTGCATACAACAAATAACAATAACTCATAAAATAAAACAATTTATACATTAAAAGCTAGTGAGCAAGAGCCTTATCAGTGGTAATTATATTTTCCAGGTAACCTTAGGGTGGAAAAAAGTTGTAGAAATGTAGATGACAGAGTGTGTAAATGACAGGGAAAATAATTAACCCTGATATATACGACTACACGGTAAAATCGACGACTCTGTCAGATACGTAAATTTCAGATTATATTGAGCACGGTTAGTAGGGAGTTCTCGTTATTTGTTACCTTTATTAAAAAAAAATTCAATGTGAATTTGTAACAATCCAACTAAACTTCAACATTTTCAGTACGTTTGAGGACATACTGACACGAGCGCGACCTACCGTGTCCAATTGTTTTTTGCAAACCTTCCAGGAACCCATTGTGACACATACGGAAATTGGTTCACAACATTGGTAGATATGTTTGTCACCTACCTTTAAAACGGGGAACAAAAATTACATTATTATAAATTTCTCTAATTGAAATTGAGATCTGAGATAATAGACATATTTATTGTCTTGTACCTGTTCGTTGTCTTTATCGCCGTCCTTGTCAAAAGACTTCCAAAGCCGACCCCCTTTGAGGATGCCCCCGCGCCGATGCCGCATTGGCGAACTTTCTGAGGAGCCACGACCTTCCGCGTCCCCCGCGTCACTCTCCTCACCTGCACGGAAGAAGGAAGCTAAAAAGACCGCTTTACTAGCATGGTCTTTTCAAGTTACGTCTGGTCTGCTCAGGAGAACTATAACCGACCGACCGGCAGGTCTACCGCCTAACTTTTAATCTTTCTACAATGCTTTCATTTGTAACGTCAGCCATGTCAAAGCAGACAACTACGTTTGCTTTCCGTATGCAGCAGAACTGAAAGCAGACGTAGTTGTTGTGCTTTCATCGGCGAAAACTGAAAGCAGGAGAGTTAGGCGGTAGTCCTTATTTTTGCATGCCCGCAAAGGGTAAAACTGTTGTGTCTATATCTCTACTGTAAGACATCTTTGTACACAGTTTACGCAATAAATAAATTCTGATTCTGCCATCCTTCTACCGCCTAATTAAATCGCCATTGGCTTTGCTATTGCTGTCTCTATAATTCCAAGTGAAAAGAAAAGAGAGGGAGTAATATCAAAGCTAAGACAGTTTTAGTAAGGCCTTTCAAATTCCACGTGCACCCCTGTCTTTTCGAAGCCATGTGCGTAATGCCACGAACTTAAAAACGGCGAAGGAAATAAATACATCGAAAGTAAATCTGCCTGTCGGAGAAGATTTAAATTATTCAAAGAAATTATGTCCGCCGACCCGAAACTTGGCCAGCGTGGTGGAGTATGTCCGCCGACCCGAAACTTGGCCAGCGTGGTGGAGTATGGCCTAAGCCATACTCCACATTTCTGGTGCACTGGTCTTCCCCTAGCCAAGTATGGCTAGGGGAAGACTAGTGCACCAGAAATTTAAGACTCTATGGTTTGATACGAATACGGAATTAATAAATAATAATATTACTTAGGTGAGAACAGTTAAAATTATTTTGAGCAAATTGTCATTGATCATATCTAATAATAGGTATTTATTTATGAGATAACTATGGTAATAGTATTTTACTTACTGGTACTGACTAGAGCCAAAGGTAATTCAGTCTGCGTTTCTTCGATGCACATCGTTGGTGGACCATCTGAAACAACATTAAATTTTGTAACCAAGGCAAAATGTAAATTTGTTCTAACTTTTAGAATGGGTAATGTAGTGCAGTAATGGTACTTACTAGTCGTTTTGTTTGCAATTTTAGAACATTAAACATGTTTTACTAGACAGAAAATGATGCTACGTCAAGTAGTAAACGTGAAATAAAAATAAAACTAATTTTGTGATGTCGGTACACGAGTGTCAATAATGAGAGAACTGCAAAGGAAGACGTTTTATTTTGTTAGCCTACAGGTACCATGTGCCAGTGTATTGGCTAGCATATGAGGTGCAGAGCCGAAAACCATAAAAGAAGCTGACCTAGCATAAAACTAGCACAATGTTTTGAATACTAGTATTAGGTAAGAAGGCAGGCGCGCTCCGAAGTTGAGGGTGATACACAGGGGACATAACCCCTTCGCAAAATTCTGCATGTGAGATTGTAAAATCTTCAAAAAAATTACAAAATAAAAAAGCTATTTTTGCCACAATGCATTTTATGGTTTGGTAACATCTAACGGTGCTTTTATGTTGTTGAAGAATTTATGTATTCTTGTTGTCTTCTGTAAAGTACCTAATGTGGGTGCTTCGGGTAGTTTAGAAATGATATTTACCTAATGACAACAATCTCAATACACAGAAAGATGTGTTCTACCAAACTTCAGGGCGCACGGAATCATGTTATCGTTGGGAAGAGTGTGCTCACTCTTTCCATTCTAGTCAGTTGCACGAAGCGGTGGACGCCAGACGTTTTTACCTATCACTATTCGTTTTCAACAACCAAAATAAGTAGAATACTAAAAGTTCGCGCCGCGACCGCGACGCGAGACCGCGACCGGAGACCGCGACAGGCACTTGACACTATGGAATTGTATGGACGCCAGTTCGCGCTGAGACCGCGACAGGAGACCGAGACAGGTCGCGGTCGCGGTCGCGGCGCGAACTGGCGCCCATACAATTCCATAGTGTCAAGTGCCTGTCGCGGTCTCCGGTCGCGGTCTCGCGTCGCGGTCGCGGCGCGAACTTGTACCTTTACAGCATATCTCGCCGCTAGCGATTCTAGGGGTCAAGTAGATTGGTTGTATGTAAACCACTTACACACAAAGACGCGGTTTATTACCAATTTCAGGTGCTCAGAGCACATGTATTGATTTATATCGATACCTAATGGTGAGTGACGGCTAGTGGCCAGTGTGTATAGGGCTCATTTAGGTGATGTGTTACCGTCTGTGGGCGTGGTCTGTTGACTGGAGTTGATGCGCGGGCGCTCCTCGCCGGCCGCGATGTGCTTGCCCGTGCGCCGCGCCGCCGCCCGCGGCTCCCGCGCGTCCCGCGCCCCCCTCTCCCTCTCTCTCTCTCTTTCTCGCTCGCGTTCGCGGTCCACGTCACTATTCTCCTCTTCTTCGTACCCATACTCTAAATCTGCAACAACCTTAGACTAAGACCAGGCTTGCGCACTTTTCGGAATACTGCAATTTACACAATTTTATGGGTTCAAGTCAAGAGTGAAACAGTTTCTAGGTAAGCACACTCCATCGTAGACTGTATCGTCGCTCAGGCTATATGAAAATCGAAATGTATTATCGGGAAGATAAAAATCTAAATAAAACTTCGGGCGAAAATCTTGAAAGAGGCTTTTACATGAGCAATCGAAAATTAGACTCGAATATTAGACAGTTTCATGGCGATAGACTATATCTAAAAAGAACAACACATTTAATTAGTTGGTCACATATCACACATTACGATATTCTTGCAAGTGCGCTTCGAGGTTGTCCTCGAAAGATGTCTTTCTTGAAACATGCACGTTTCCTTACAATATTTTTCTCTCCGTTAAAGCCGGTATGACGACAAACTAGTACTGCGGTCAAGGGCGGATCCAGCTTTGGCGCCAGGGGAGTGACATAGCCGTAGACAAAGCACAAGATAAGTGCATGCATGCGATTCCATTCGTGGTTCACGTAGGCTCTGCACCCAGCCCAGGAGAGGTCATGACTCCATGACCCATGACCCCCGATGACCCCCTAAGATCCGTCCTTGACTGCGACGCAAGCGGAATTTGAATCTACAATCTCACCACGCGATCGTACGCCTCTAGGATAGTGGTGTCCTTGCCTAACCTTCTCGAGCAGTCAACCATTTTCAAAATATCGTTCAGAAATATTCGTATATGGGGTTGATTAATAAGTGTAACTGCTCTGAGTGTTCTACCTACTCCTCCTACATGGTGAGCTTGTTATGTTAGGATGTTTGTATTAAACTAATATGGAACAGTCAACAAGGATACACAGAAAGCCTGCACTAAGTTGGATAGGATGGTTGAGGACCAACAATGGGTACATAAAATAGGCTTTACCCAGTTTTTACCCACGTAGTTCCTTTTCCCATTATTTTCTTCCAGCAAAAAGTAGTTTATGTGCTATTTCAGACTATCATCTTAGTTATACATTTCATCTTGACCCGTTCAGCCTTTTCGGCATAATTGCACTACAAAAATTGAATTTTCCAAAGTTTGACCTATTTATTATTAGTAGGTTATTTATAGGTACTTATGTGGGATAATATAGGCGTTTCTTTTAACTTTATAGATTGTTCTATATTCGCCAGCTGACCTCACAAATTTGTTCCCGTTTTTGGCCTAATTTGCTCAATTAACCCCAGTGTCACTGTCAACTGTTCAATAGCCGCGAATTGGTTCATAGCTTTCTAAGTTCTACGTAATCGTTTTTTCTATCGTGCTCGTAGCCCGAAAAAGCGACATCGTTTCACGATTTACGTTCTAAAGACTTGTACGAGTAAGTTTGGCTCTTACTTTCTGAATAAGACCGTCCACGCTATGGATTTGCCTGAGTCGTTTTCTCGTTGGTTTCAATCTTGGTGTCTTCAGGTCGAATTACCGAAATAGGTTTTGACTTCGGTGTCGATTACAGAGTCTCTGAATTACAAGTTTATTCCAATACTGGAATAAACTTGTATTGACTTCAAATAATATATTAATAAAATAATATAACCAAATAACTTCAAATAATGCCCAAAGCAAAAATAATTCTAAGCTACAGTAACAGAATTTGCTAAAAATAAGTAAACGACGAAAATACGGCTTTATGTGATTGTGGTATGTGTCAAGTGTCAGTCAGGAGCTAATAGCGTACCAAATACAAAGAAATCAACAAACCCGTGAGATGTTTCATAGTGGCAAAAAGTTGTTTACCTCGGTACCCCTTTGCAAGAGTAATGTTCTTTGTTCGACGCGGATCATCTTAAGTGAAAGTGACAAGGGCATTGAGGCTAAATGCTATTAATATTAGAACGAGTACCTACCTTCCCTGACTTCATATATTTTCGAGGTACATCTTAAAAATATGGATACAAATCCAGTGTCATGAAGTATGTAGGTACAACATATTTATACTGAAATGAGCTCTTTACGAAGTAAACAGACACAAAAGTTGTAGTTTTGTCCAACTTGAGCTTATATTTCTTATTGTAAATTAATAATGATTTGATTTTTTTTTAAATAAATTTCGTCCGGATCTGTTCAGTTTTTATAAAAAACAACTTGAATACCGAACAAATATCACATGTAAACACGACTTAACTGAAACACTTGCTGTTTGTAGTCGGTTAAATACTTTAAGCAGATCCATAGTCGTTTCGCATCTACAATAACAAAAGAAATATGAACATATCATAGAAAAAAAGCCTTTATACGCATAAAAGTGTAAGTAACGAGTGTATTGCTCTTTGGTGAGTGTCCTTGCGGAGAGGAGCCGCTGGCACGATGGCATTGTGCACGGTCACCTTGGCAGGTCACAGCGGGTGGGCACTGGGAGGTCACCGCGCACCTGCCCGGAGCGACATCGTGTCGATGCACTGTGAGTCCTCGGTTCACAGGTTCAGACCACTCGAGTCTGTTTACTTATAAAAAAAAAACACAAGACTCACTTTATAACTAACTACAGGAGTATAGACTAGTTAAGTTAAGTTTAACGATTTGTTTTTTTTTTATGTTACAATTCTGCAACTGAGCCGCTTTGATAGATCACATGGACTAATGGATATTTATTTTTGACACAATTGTTTTCTTATTTTGTCCTTGTTAAGGAATAAAACAGCGAATTGATTGAATTATCAGACCAATATCATTAATGCAAAAGTTTGTGGGTTTGTGTGTAGGTAAGGCTAAACGTATGGAAAGAACTTAAATAAGTAATAACAACCTTACCAGGATTAATACACTTCTTATTATGTTAAAGTTAGTGGTTCCCGTGGGATACATAATTAAATCATTTATTTGTGTGAATCATATTAATTACACCTACATTATCGTGAAAAACTTGTGACCGCGAGATTTAGCATTTAGTAGATAGCATTTAGTCTATCATTTTAATGGCGTTTTTTGTGATTAATTGATATAGAAATATTAAACTATAATAACATAAATCTATCTATCTCTCTGTCTCTAGAAATATAATAATAATTTCTCCCTTTTTTTAACGATTATATTTTTATAAGACTTGACCTTGACAGAAGGAGCTCACCTAGAGGAAACCGATTTGTAAACAATTTTAATTTGAGTTTATGACATAAACAGAACTAATGTTGATAGAGCTCTAATTATTTTAATTTTAGATTATTATTTTGTGTATAGTTTGTCGTCACCACTGGCTTTAAAAAGAAAACGGTCGAGAGGAAACGGATACCAAGAAAGATATACGACAACATGCACCGCAGGCCGCAGTTAATAAATACATACACATATACTTACGTTAAAATGCATAAAACACTTTATTGACACCACAAACAAAGTTGACAATAAGTAACATATACAAAATAATATATATAATACAAAACAACAAAACATAAAAGCGATCTCTTTCAGATAACCTTTTGATTCATAAGGAATCAAATTACAATTGTAGAAAGACATTCCTTTTTTACATTAATGCACACCCTTCCGCCTGGGCGTGTGTTGGACTCGACACCACGGACTGACTTACCGACTAAAATATCCGCGGGGTTCGTCTTTTGCCGCTTGAGGCGGGAACGCGAGGACGCTCTCGGATTCTTCCGTGAACGCGCCTGACGGCTTCGGGGCCCTACTCTGAGGGACACACCCGTCACCGGCGCACCTGAACCCAAGATACGGCGTGACCACTTCAGGGAGCAACCAGTAAGTAGGTGCCAGCCTAGCCCCCTCGTCTGGACGCCTTTGACCACTTCAGAGAGACCAACCAACCAGTAAGTAGGTACCAGCCTAGCCCCCGCATCTGGATGGCCTTGAGCACTTCTCAGGGACCAACCAACCAGTAAGTAGGTGCCAGCCTAGCCCCTGCGTTTGGACGCCCTTGACCACTTCAGAGACACCAACCAACCAGTAAGTAGGTACCAGCCTAGCCCCCGCATCTGGACGGCCTTGAGCACTTCTCAGGGACCAAACAACCAGTAATTAGGTGCCAGTCTAGCCCCCGCGTCTGGACGCCCTAGATTCCGACGACCAAGCCCGCCGGTGTGGTCCCGCCGCCTACCACTGTTCAGCTGCAGAGGACAGGGAGGCGCACCGTAATACCGGCAGTCCTCACTCGCAGCGGCCTCTACCCCACAGACCTGCCGCGATGCCTACCCTCTAATATCTTGGCCCACCTCAGTACCGCTCATACCGCATAGTCGTACTAGTCGTAGTCTACTGAGCCCCCGACTCGTCACAAACACCAACACCCTGACACAAACATCTGTATTCATCACACAAATAAATATTTGTCCAGCTAAAAACTGTATTAAATTGCCGACTTCATTATTTCTTGAGATTTACGAGTATAATTTGGGACATTTCAAGATCAGAGTGAATAGATTTGTCAGAGTGCACATCTTGTACTGGACTGTCGCTTACCATCATGCGAGTTAGCGGTCAGATGCGGGCCAAAACAAGATAGGTAACTACTGACTAAGCTGAAAGTTCAGTTCCCGATTAACCTCCGCGTCACAAAATCAGTCAGTCCTTCTAGATCGTTCGACATTACAAAGACGACACAAGCGTAGAAAATTTCAACACCGATTTGCCATTTTGAAAAACGTTATCACTTTTATTTGTTAGGTACTACACACTGAGCACTGAGAGGCCATGTCTGGCCGCCAGGTCGGACGCTTCCGAGAAGGAATGCCCAGAACGTTAGGCCGAGTGAGGTAAAACTTGACGAATCCTGAGTCTACGTACTCATAGAATATAGCAGTTTGGTTGAACTAGCCACGCCTCGTCCTTTTACTCGCTATGCAAAATTAGATTAAAGTAAATTTGTCGATATAAAACATTTTTTTTAAAAGGGACTAATGGATGTTTGACTCAAGTGGCCTGTACTTAGGTACATATTAAACTTTGGAGGTATCGCAGATGGCGTAAGGCCCAACTAAGTTTTTTTTTATAAAAAACCCTATGACAGTTGACCTCACCTACCGAACTTTGAGCTTTCGCAAAAGGGTCAAGACCGTACTAGACGTATTTTTTTATAAAAGGACCTAATTACACACAACGGTTGGCCTAAAATGGTCTCTACTTGTTTTATCTTTATAAATGGCTTGAGGGTAGTTAGAGATTCCTTCCAATACTCGCGGCAATAATATTCCACAACATAGACGTTCTTATCACAAAAGCATCCCTGCCTATACAAGACCATGCAATTGTAAAGTCCTGTCAGTAGGTACCTAACCAGTGCTACCTCTCCAAACTTCTACCACCACGAAGCCCTACCTACTGTTACGAAGATTTACCAGCACAAAGCCTTTTCATTGCAAAACCCTACGATCCGTAAAAACTCTATCAAAAAAAACCTCGCTATTTCAATTTCATGAAAGCGAGTCCAATTTCAGGAACTACAGTTTTGAAAGTACCTACAAATTTATTTATTCAAATTTGTTTTAAAATGTCTTGTTTATTTCTCTTGAAATAACGTTTACTCCTAGAAGACTGATCACCTGAATTAAGAACATATATAGATCAAAGACACTCACAATGTTCAAACGTTAGACGCTGGCGAAATGACGGTAGCATTACCGCATGGAAGCCATGACGAAAAAGGAAGAAAAGAAGAACATTTACTCCTTACTCCTTACAATTGAACCGCAGTACTATTTTGTACCTGTAGCCGTGGAAACCACAAGCAGTTGAGGAGCCGAGGCTAAAACATTGATGAGAGACATTGGTCGCCGAGTTCGCGATAAAGGCGGTGACTCCCGTGGGTCTACCGCCTAACTAAATCTACTTTGGCTTTGCTATTGTTGTGTCTCTGTCATTACAATAGAAAAGAAAAGAGAGAGCAATGCCATAGCTAAGACAGTTTTAGTTAGACGGCAGATTCTCCGGTCTGGCTCGCTTCTGGTGCAAATTATATCTATTGCAATTCAGCGGGGTAATGCTGCCAGCATTTTGGGCTTCTTTGCGCCAGGAACACTGCGGGCGGGTAGTGTGATAACATGTGACGTGACATTTAAATGACGTTATTTCTGGGATTTGTGTTTAATTTTAAGTTTCATTTGTAATACAATTGTCAAATTATGCAACTTTTAGTAGTGGTATGGTTTTAGTAGTGGTAGGACTCTTCGCAGAGTCCACCTGGGGAAGTACCACACCTTTGCCAGTTATTCTACCGCCAAGCAGTAATGTGCAAACATTACTGTGTTCCGGTTTGAAGGGCAATGTTTCCAGCGAAATTACAGGGCTTAGAGATATATGACATCTTAGATCTCTGGGTGACGAGCGCAGTGCAATGGTAATGATTTGGACTCTGCATGTTTCAATAGCTGCGTGTCGCTGTGCTGTTATGTGGCAGGCATCTTGCTTACCATCAGGCACATCGTCTCGTCACTCTTTATTTTAAAAATATATATATACTCCAAATATTTGGTGTGCTAATAATGCCTATTTCCTACTGTTATTATAAATGCGAAAGTTTAGATTTGTGGATGTCTATTGCTCAGTCAAGTTGTGACACTTGAACGGATTGCGTTGAAATTTCGTTTGTGGTCTGGAATAGCTTTTTTCATCGCGAGGGAATTACGGGAACGGGAGTTACTAAGTTACGGGAGGTAATCTATCTGCATTCCAAATTTTAACCCGATCCGTTCAGACGCTCTGACGTGATGGAAGAGAATTGTTTCTTAAACACAAATCAAACCTTAAACGTTAATAATATAAGTATAAGTAGGATTACGTTGAAATTTCCGATGATAGTTATAAAAGCGGCAGGATACTGTGTCCAGAAATACCTTGGCTCACATTCACTCCTACACGCTTATGTAGGAGTGAATGTGAGCCACTTCTTTAACTCGGCAGCTCAGCTTAGGTAAATCTATAATTAAATTAGGTAGGGTATTATATATATATATATTCTATGTGCATTGTACATACCTAGTTTTGAAAATCACATATGCACATGTTGTAAAAATCTACTTTTTTATGGCATAGAGTGACGAGACGTGCAGGACATGTGCCTGATGCTAAGCAATATGCCTGCAACATTACAGCACAGTGACATGCAGCTATTTGAACATCAAGAGTCCAAATCATTACCTAGCACTGCACTGCGCTCGTCACCCATATATATAAGATGTTTTATATCTATGCCCTGTAATTTCTCTGGAAACATTGCCCTTAAAACCGGAGGACAGTGATGTTTAGACATAGCTGCTTGGTGGTAGAATAATTTTTACTTTATTAATCACTAGCAGTGCCTCGCGGTGTTACCCGCGATGTTCCCGTTCCCGTTGTTTTCCGGGATAAAAGCCTATGTGTTTTTCCAGACTATAATCTATCTGTGTTCCAAATTTCAGCCCGATCCGTTCATACGTTAGGACGTGATTGAGCAACAAACATCCAAACATCCATACATTGACATTAGTAGGGTTTTGTAATCTTTCAAGCATCTAATTGTTTCGGCGATGACAATCTACAGTAGTTTATTATTAATTTTTTTAATATTGGTGGACAATTCACACACAACACCATCTGACCCCAAACTAAGCAAAGCTTGTAAGATGGCGTTAATAGTACCTACCCATATTCTGTAGGACGAGTAAGTAGCTGTAAGTCACCATGGCCGGTAGCATTTCAGTGTTGAGTTCTAAACGGTGTCAACGCTTACCAAGATAATGACTAAGCTGCTAATATTCAGAGCTGCTAGCAAAATTTGGGTAGGTATTTGAGGCAAGCTGAAAATTTGTCACATAATTCTCTGGTTGGTGAGTAGCAGGGCAAAATGAATCCCTCAGTTTAGATCGCCTGGCAGGTAGATGGTCTCTCCAAAATTATCACTCATGTTAATAATCCCTAGTTTTAGTTATACATAACACCCAATTTGTGTTTCAAATTGCCTCAAGCCCATTTTTTGTATTTTTTGCATAATATATTTGCATGCTCCTGGCAATGTTAAAACCCCGACTAAATCATCTGGATTATTATTATTTTTATTATTTAAACATTAGAGTACAACATATACAAATTGCATATATTGATTGCCTCAAATATATTCGCTGACCAAAAAATAACATAACGTTTAAAAAAATGTGTGGATCCTTTATGCCCCCCCTCTCACCAGCCAGATCTGCACTTTCGTGTCGGGGAATAGTAGGAGAGCTATGTGTTTATATAAATGAATACTAGAGATGGGCCGAGTACTCGGTTGATACTCGGTACTCGGCATACTCGGCGGGTTTTTTGATACTCGTACTCGGCCTCGGTACTCGGTTTGAATGCCGAGTATACTCGGTTTAAGAAAAGCAATATATTTAGGTAGGGTTCTCAGCTTTTTCGCCGAAATTTATTTACAGGGATGCCATTTTCATTTGGAACAAATATTATACAGGTTGATGGTATTATTGGAATATTTTTTTCATAATTATTTTTCTCATGTTTGTGCTCTGTGTACTGAAACAAAAGCGATTTGGTTCTGGCACTTCGCCGGCCGCTGCCGCGGAATGCTCGCTTCGCTCGCTTGGCTTGTGCCTTGTTGGTCACAGTTCTAACCTATCCAATCCGATTCCTTTCTATTTCACCTTAACTTCATTCCGAACTTTGAAATTTTCCAGATGTGTACATATGTTGGAGATTTCTGTGGTTATAATATTACATGTAAAAATAATTTATTTTCTAATGTAATATAAATGTACAAAAGGGAACTGATACACAGACGAAACGTTATTTGTCTAAAAGTTGTTTGGCGTAGTGAAAGATTTGACACATGATAAGTGCCTTGAACATATTGAGTCATTATAAAAATCTGTTTAACAATAATTCTGCCAAATGAAACGTTGCCATACAAAAAGTTGACAATGGTTAGTTGTCAAAGTGAAACATAGACGAACCGTTGTTTGGCCAGTGATAATCGGCCAATCACTTTTCGGCGAAATGGCAGTATCCCATTTAGGTAGATATAATTAAGCCAACAGTTAATCAAAAAGTATTTTTTACTAATTTAGGAAAGCTTTGATAATCTCAATCAATAAAATCAAAATTATGCTAATGAATGAGTAGTAATAGTAACCTGTTTGTACTTGTTCACGCGTGCGAAATGGGAATTTGATTGAACCGAGTTACTCGGCCGAGTACTCGGTTGAAAAAAAATGGAACCGAGTAATACTCGGTACTCGTTACTCGGCAAAAGTGTTACTCGGCGCATCTCTAATGAATACCTATTGGTGGACAATTCACAGTTCACACACAACGTCATCTGACCCAAAACTAAGCAAAGCTTGTATGATGGCGGCCAGATAGCTGATATAATACTTATATAGTTTTAAATACATACTTATTATACATAGAAACACCCAGACACAGTGCAAACATTTAAATTCATCACACAAATATTTGCACTGGGTGTGAATCGAACCCACGACCCTCGGCTTCGCAGGCAGAGCTACTACCAACTAAGCCACGAGGCCAGTCTATAGAATAACAATTGCCTGAATATAAAAACATAGTCCTTCTCGACGTATATCTATCAACGGCGAACCGGGGTTATTCCCATTGTGCGCTCTTAAATGGCTCGCAAAATCAGGTTAAAGTTTTGAAATTTCTAACGCAACGCCTCTCAGTGTTATTAGTAAATAGCCTGGTAGACACGGTAGCGACCACTGAGTGTTTTCATTACTCCACGATTCGATTTTGATGTTGATTGTTTTGGTTGAAAAGTGAATTAGTCGCAAAAATTATGTTGAATGAAAATCGGTCCAAGATGTGTAGGCTTTTTTACCCCCAAATACCTCAATATAAAATAGATTTTATAAAAAACTAAAAACACTATTAATACATAAATGTTACTACAGTCTAAACGAATATCTAGACGACTATAAATAAATCCAATTCTCACGGCATTGATATGATTAATATGAATATTAGAAAAAACGTATTTATGTGTATAAATTCTGTACTTACTCTTACTTAAGATAAGATAATACATTTTATTGTAAGTTGTATATTGCCATACCCTTACAGGGTAAATGCTTAGCTTACTTGTATTTTGTCAGCTTTGTGTTTTTGCAATAAATGTTTGATTGATATGATTATCTAATGAAAGCTTAGAGCATTATAATTCGTCTGAAAATGAAAGGGTTTCATTAGTAGATTATACCAGCAAGTCTGATTGCCATTCACGGTTGGGACCACAGACTAAGTAGAGAGATACTCTGTTGGGACTTGTGAAACCATTATTTTGTACCCATACACTTTACATCAGTAACTAAGCCTAGTTTCAACAGGCTAATAAAGTATACAATACAATACAATACAAAACACTTTATTATACCACAAAACAATACAGGAATACAATGATAATACTTAAAAAATTAGAACATTTTGGGCACAAAAGGGGATCTTATCGCTAATAGCGATCTCTTCCAGATCCCTTTGAGCGTTAGAACCTGGTAATAAGAAAGGGCAGTGGTGTGGTTTCCTTGATACATATATCATTGTACAAATATAACAAATACCGTGCAAACGTATATATTAAATATGCTATACATATACGGTACGTATAAATAATTAAATGCATAAAAATAAATATACATAGAGAGATGATTACAAAAATAAATACTATAATATAGACGTACATAAATACATTCACTAAAATACACTAAGAGTAAAGGACATTAATTGTAATTTGCTAATAAAGTATCTGTATATGAATTGTTTCGTCTTTTTTTAACTTTAAATAAGTACATGCACATATAAACGTGTACCTACAAGTACAAATGTACATGTGTAAATATGTGTGTCATTTCGCTAATGTTGGTAGTACTTATACTGACAATAGTATCCCACACGGTGCCCAAGGTTCTTCAATTCATCCGGAAACCCAATTGTCATCATTCGCCTAGCCTTCACCCACTTTACATGGGGTCGGTAGAAAATGTCCGCATTTTCTATTCGTCATATTTGGGTTTCAGAAATTCTTTCACAGTTGGATATTTAGGTACGTGATCCCCGAGTGCCATAGGCTATATTTTATACTAGCTGACCCTGCACGCTTTGTTACGCCACCTGTCGAAAACTCGTCGTACCAACACAGATTTAGAACAAAAATTAAAATAATAAAAAAAAATATTGCGGCAAAAAATAATACAACCTGTAATTATACATCTTGTCTTACAAGGTAAGCCAAACAAATTTGATTAGCAAAGATTTATAACGACGCCACGCAATCTTAAAAGATAGACACATGCTGTCACGCACGTCAACGCACGCAACGAAAGCTTACGACGACTTATATTTAATTTCTGATGTAGATGAGGCTGCCGAATTTTTTTATTCTAAGTTAAATCAATGTTTTGGAAATAGTGTCCCTATTAAAAAAAATAAAAGACAAACGTTTGAGTGGGAGTATAATTATCCGACATGGTTCACTGCGGAAATAATAACCACATTGAAAAACAAACATTTTCATTTAAAAAAATTTAGACAGTTTAATATGGATTTTAATCGCGAGTTATACAAATATTATAGACAGCAAGCGAAATCACTTATGGGTCTGGCATACGGCAATTACATCCGGCAAACTGAGATGAGTATTAGAAGAGATCCTAAGACGTTTTGGTCGTTTATAAAGGATCAACAAGGCTCGAGGAAAGCATGTAAAGAGTTCGAATATAGGGGGCATACTGTGTCGGGAGTCGAGGCAGCTAATGCGTTTGCAACCCACTTCAGTTCGGTGTTCTTGCCGCATGGTGCCGAGCTGTGCGCAGCGGACGCCGAGCGGCGCGCGGCGGAGCCCCGGGGCTCCTCCTCGCGGGTCGCGCTCGACACGGTTTGCCCGTCTGATATAGTGATAGCTATCCGACGCTTGAAACTGCATTCTTCTGCTGGGCCAGATGGTGTCCCGCCATTTGTATTAAAAGACTGTATCTCGAGTTTTATGTCGCCGCTCCTTTTTATTTATAATTTGTCCCTTGACATGACTGTGTATCCGAACGTGTGGAAAACATCACGAGTTACACCGATACCTAAGGGTAGTTCCGGATCAAAGGTAGAGAACTACCGGCCTATAGCCGTTCTTTCTACTTTCGGAAAGGTTTTTGAATCGATAATAAACCGCCACATCACGAGACAGGTGAAAACGCAACTCAGCGAGTGTCAGCACGGCTTTAGGGTTGGTAGGTCAACCGCTACTAATCAGATAAACTTTGTGGACAACGCGGTCACTGAAATGGATCAACGAAGGCAAGTGGATGCAGCCTATTTTGATTTTAAGAAAGCTTTCGATCGCGTAGATGTCAGTACTCTGCTAAAGAAGTGTGCAGCAATAGGATTTACGCCAAAGCTACTGAATTTTTTTGCGAACTATTTCACCAATCGGGTGCAGTATGTTGAGTTCGATGGGTTTCGTTCAGCTCCTTATTTGACCTGTTCTGGTGTGAGTCAAGGCAGTACGTTAGGACCGACTCAATTTGGAATTATGATTAACGACCTTCCGAGGGTCGTTAGGACGGCTAAATGCCTAATGTTCGCTGACGACTTAAAGCTATTTTTGGGTATCGGTAGTGCAGTGGATTGTGAGGCGCTGCAGGCAGACATCGACAGCGTGGTGAAGTGGGGAGATGATAATATGTTAGAGTTGAATGAATCGAAGTGTAAAGTCATCTCATATTCCCGATCTCGGAGTCCCGTTCACTTTGGTTATCGCATGTCTGGTGTCAATTTGGAGCGTGTCACTGAAATTCGTGACTTAGGGCTGACTATGGATGTAGAATTAACTTTCAACAAACACATCGAAAGCATCTGTAACCAAGCATATCGATCGCTTGGTTTTGTAATGCGGCAATCGGCTAGATTTTATGACAGACGAGCTATAGTAACTCTATTCTATTCGTTTGTGCGCAGTAAGCTCGAATATAATGCTATAATTTGGGATCCGCATGAAAAAGGCTGTAGCGTTATGTTGGAGCGTGTGCAACGGAAATTTTCGCGCTTTCTTTATAAAAAAATGTACGGCTACTACCCTTTTCTATATCCGTCTCTGTTCGTCACCGGAATGGTGGGACTCGATACACTAGCGCTAAGGCGGAAGTGTGCGCTGGTGATTCACTTCTACTGGCTGCTAAATGGTTAGATTGACAACCCTGCCGCGCTGGCTCGCTGCTCGCTGGCGGTGCCGGACCGCCCGCGCCCGACGCGCGCCTGCGCCGCGCGGCCGCTGTTCCAGGCTGTGCGCGTGCGCACCGACACGGCACTATACGCACCCACAACTCGGGCACTTAATTTGCTCAACGCTCTGCTCGCTCAAAGACCGGAACTAGATTTATTTTCGGACAAATTTAAATATGTATTAGGTATTTGTGTCTATTTTTTTACTTACATTAACGTATGTAGTTAATGTATTGTGTTCCTGTTATCTTTGTTTTTTTATCTTATGTGTTTCATTTTTGTAATTGTGTGTGTATTATGGCCGTTTGTGCGTGTTGGCTATGCTGTTAGCACATGTCGGCAATTATGAATAAATAAATAAATAAATAAATGAAATCTTCGGGTAAACTCGGTAAAAACGGCCAGGTAGGTACCAGGGCAACAGAAACAGTAAAGAGTTTCGATTACCTACCTACCTCCAACAGCCCAGCGTTTATCTCCAGATACCAGGACAACAGAAATATAAAAGAGTTGTGTTTGCCCCTAGGTACCAGTACCAGGGCAACAGCAAGTTTTCACTTCTATCGGCAGTTCCTATGACTGCCAATTTTTTTAACCATAAAGTCAGCAACATGCTTGCTCATAACAGCACAGTGAAACGCAACTATCGGAACGTGAAGAGTCCAAATCATTACCCAGCACTGCACTGCGCTCGTCGCCCAGAGATATAAGATGTTTTTCTCTATGCCCTGTAATTTCACTGGAGACATTGCCCTTCAAATCGGAACTTAGTTATGTTTTCACATTACTGCTTAGCAGTAGAATAACTGGCATATGCTGGCTGTGTGGTACTCTCCCATGCACACTGCAAAGAGTATAAAATTGACGAACGTTTACTGGGTCAACTAGTTACATACGCGTATACAAGTTTTGCAATCTCTTTTGTTTACTTTTGTTATTTTTTATAATAAATTATCTTCATCTTTAAATGTAGTAGGTATCTATACTACTAAAGTTTCCGTGAGCCGATTATCCTGTGAACAAGATTACACCAACAGTATTAAGTTAACTAGAAACTCAAAACAGTGAGCTCTATGTTTGATTTTAGACCTTTATAATTTTGTTAGATCTCTCTTCCGACCACAGGTACCGAGTGCAGAGTACAGAGTTTAGGGACTATGGGCTAAATTAGGAAGTTCGATATATCAGTAGGTATCTTCAGCACTTAGATTATAGGTAAAACCAACAATTAATGACACCCAGCGACCCAAAGTTGAACTAAAAATGTTGATTTAATACACGTCGATAAATACATACAGGTAGTCGATTTGAACACAAACATAATGTAACTTTAACCACGATCTAATAGTCCGGTCAATAAATAGTCATCAAATAACAAAAAATCCTACATAGCCAAATTTTTGCAGAGACCTTGGGCTTACCATTACGAATAAGGGGTCAAAACTCCCCTTCAATCGTATTTGAGCTTCTTGACTTATTCGGGGTCAAACGTCAAAATTTTAGGTTTTCTGATTTTTTCTCGAATACAGTAAGATTTATGGAAAAAGTAGCTTACACAAAGTTGTAGATCTCTAAATTTTGTACAAAAATGTGCCTAATACTGTTTTCTCTAAGACTCATCATTTCTCAGATATTGCGTACAAAAATAGTCCTACTCCAGAACCCGTCTGCCCCAACGGTTGTCGGGTCTGCGACTGATGTGACCGGCCCATTGCAACTTCAGATTGCTAATACACTGAGCTGACGGGTTCTGGAGTGGAGACCGCGAATCGGCAAACGTAGTGTAGGATGCCCAGAGACTACATGGAGTGCTGATATTCGAAATGCAGCTGGTGGCGATTGGAGAACTAAGACCGCGGATCGGGCTGAATGATGTGTCATAGGAGAGGAGTGGATAGTATGTCTAGCAGTGGACGAATACGGGCTGATGATGACGACAAAAATAGTTATTTAAGTTTTTAAGAAGTAAAAATATTGCACATATAACTTATAAATTTACATAGGTTTTCTTTTTCCTCATACATTGTTAGGTTTCCTAATATTAACCATCCTCTATAGATATTTCAAACCTATATTTTTGTCACTAAAAGTAAAGACGAAAATTGAACGTCTGATTTGACGAAACAAAACATCAAAATTGCCCATACTACGGGTCCATACCAGTTGAGGGCAGTGTGGGCCGTAATTTAAAATTTTTAAAACAATTTTAAGACCTACAAAATAGTGTATTAAACTCTGAAAACAATATATGTATTAGTTAAGGATATAATCTAGGTTAATTCGTAATTACTAACATGATTTAAGAATTTCAATTCATAGAAAAAACGTACCTCTTTTCATAAAGTTTTTAAAATTTTATGACTAAATTGTTGAGTTTTTACACAAATTTTTTGTACTCAACAAAAGCCACTAATAAGTTGTAGGTAAATTCGCAGAGTTTGAGTTGATAAAAAGTATCAGTTATTTACAATGTTTAAATAACTACAATATATATAGCACGCCGTTCGCCAGGCGTTTTGGCGCTCGCGGACAACGGACCTGTGCTTGATTTTGCAATTTTGTTAACCGATAAATCTTTAATATTACGATCATAGTACCACAGTATAACAATATCAGTTGATATTCCTACTGAAGAACGCTATGATCTTGATTTTTGATACCGTTTCCATTGGAATTGCAAATAGGCACTAATTCTGATTAGTACGCTGTTTACTTTATGTTGTAGGCCAACATGGCAGCCCCAAAAAACTGACGACGATTCCGCCTCAGTAATACATTCTCTTACCACCGGATTCAATGGAAAATAGATAAGTTTTGGTTAAAATGTTCGTCCGTCAAATTAGAGGTTGAGAGAAGGGAATAATAAGAGGGGAGGAATCCCCTGCGATCGAAAACGTTTATATAAATAATACCTAACTTGCATTTATATGCCAGTTAGGTAAATATTTTGGTAGTAAGGTACTTACTTGGAATAAAAGTCTTAAGTAATGAACTGCCTAAGAATTGAAAAGCTAGTAACGCAGGATATTTGATTAGTTAACAATGTCGTATCAAATTATTGTTCTCGCTCAGATCCACTCGGCGGTTCCGATTTCAATACATCGAGCCTTTCATTTCCGAGCGTGACGATCAGCCTCATTTACAAGTACGTCAAAAGAAGTTTCCACTTCCTCACTATAAAGATCTCAACAAGAATCAGGACTTGCGGCTTACCAACCTTTCACAGTAATTTATTTTCGCTAAATACGATTTTGAGGTTACCTTTTTTTCAAATGTTGAATGACGAATTGATCGATATTGGCAATGTGCAATCTGTCTCTTACTGTCAAATAACTGATAGTATTTTCAAATTACCTTAGCAAAGAGTATACAAGCCGACGCTAATAAAAAAAACCGAATTCGTTAAATTAACTTTTAAGTTAAGTTAAATTAAGACACTCGACCAAATTTAATAGGAAGCCTTTTAGGCAGTAAAAATAGAATTTAACTCTGCACTAAATTTCCGATACGTAAATATTTTGGTAAAGTTTAGAAACATAATATACTGAGCATAAAATCACAAAATAATGACAGATCCAGGAGCTTCCAGCGCGATCTCGAAAAAACGTTTTCGGCCGATATCTCAAAAACTGTGCACTTTAGAGGAAAAATCATACAGCCAATTATTGTAGAAGATAAAATTTCATATCTTTTGTTTCCAGCAACTTTAACAGGAAACACTTTAAAAAGATGAATGAAATTGTTAAAGCTGTTCTCAGCTTACAGCATCACCCAAAAAGAAAAGGTTCATTTTTGTATACCGACAAGTATAGAGAAATATTTCTTGCTTAATATGGCAACAAAATTCTTATCACTATTATAAACAAATCTTAAACAAAAAATGAGTTTAAATTACATATGTAAATTAATACATAAATAAATCACATCTGTTAAATTAAGTCAATATTTTATAATATAAAAAGTACGTATTACATCAATATACTTTGACAGAAATACGTAGGCGATTAAAAGCGAACGCGATTGCGAAGCGATTCGATGTGGTGAAACGCGATGCGGTGCGATGCGGCAGCTTTGTCCTACATGCGCGCGAATTGTCCCGCACCGCCGCCGTCATTCAGTCGGCATTATGGCACCGCAACAAGTTCGCGCGAAAATATCAAACCGAAAGGCCACTTACATAGGTGTTGACTGTTTGTTGTTTTCCAACCGCGCCGCGCCGCTTCGCGTTCGCGTCGAGGTCGCTCACGCAAGACGTCGCGTAAAAGATCGAACGCGACGTCTTACGTAGGCGATTCAAAGCGAACGCGATTGCGAAGCGATTCGATGCGGTGAAACGCGATGCGGTGCGATGTGGCAGCTTTGTCCTACGTGCGCGCGAATCGTCCCGCACCGCCGCCGCCATTTTGTCGGCACTGTATGGCACCGCAACGATTCCGCGCGAAAATATCAAACCAACTGATCGCGTTCGCTTCCTTTCGCGCCGCGCCGCACCGAGCTCTACGTGCGTTGGTCACGTAGGCCACTTACATAGGTATTGACTGTTTGTTGTTTTCGCACCGCGCCGCGTCGCTTCGCGTTCGCGTCAAGGTCGCTCAAGCATAAGTACATAGGGACAGGCAGACGCAGGAAGTAACTTTGTTTTATACTATGTAGTGATTTCTGCCAATTTCATCTCTATTCTGCAAATATCAGTTCTTTTCAGCACATTTCAACTCTTTTCTGCTCATTTCAGTTTTTATTTCCACAAATTATCGTCAAACAAATTTGTCGGCGGCAGCCATCGAGGGCTGTTGTCGGAATAAAGGCAACCTTTAAAATACCCGGCACTGAAGGACTTCGTTGATGAAAATCAACCGCCAAAATGGCCACGAGAGTACACCCCGTTGCGAACGCTTGGAAATTTAAATCGTCTCGACCGACCGCCCCAGGTCCGGACTCCGGTCTTCAAGGGTGTAACCCAGGGTCGTAGCTAGTATTACATTTTAGGAAGGGTAACAAATGCTCAACTTCCATTCTAACTCGGGCTACAGTAGCCCGAAAATGTGAAAGTTCAAATAAAAGATACATACGTATAATGTGCAGCGCACTATATGATCCTACTGTTGGGACTCGGGACCTTCAACAATACTCAAAGACATAATACACCACACTGGCCCAGAGTGAGTTGGTGGATGGCGTATGACCTCGAAAAATTCTAAGCACAGGACGATTTCCGCACGATGTTTTCCATCACCATTTTCAAGTTAGCGGCATTGACAGTGATGCTCGAGGGATTTGAACCAGGGACTCCGGATTGGTAGTTGCCGTACTCCCTCCCTCCCTACTAGACCAACTGTAACTTCGAAATAGAAGATGAAATAAACTGTACAAGGGTATTTTAAAATTAATACACGGGTACCTCACGTTGGATATAGTCAGTTCAGTCCGACTCAAGCTTTAAAATGAGTAATAACCACGTTAGTTTTCGTACTAAAATATAAGTATACGTAAACCGGTAAGAACTGTGGGGTTAATCAAACCACGGTAACAAGTTCATCTGGTTCGGTTTATCGAAGTACACTCACAGGCACAATTAACGGGCGGTTAACCCCGTATTTCTCTAGTTTGCAGAAATCGTTAATTTTAAAGTAAATTAAATTGTAGTGAAAGGTGGACGACTATTGGAAAAAATATTAAACTATTGGAAAAAACGTAGGGAATCCATCAAACGGGATGAATCTATTCTGAAGACCAATAGGATGCTTACTAATAATGAGATCGATGAACGATTATTCTTAGAACGATTGGCTTGGAAGCGGTCACTTTTGATGAGTAAATGTTACATTTTTTATTTCAAACTATGTTTCATCGATATCATTATTAGTAAACATCCTATATTTGATTCCTATATATAGCGCTGAAAGATGTTTTCAAGCTACTGGATTGGAACGGACATGGCATCAATATCAACGGCGAATGCATCACTCACCTTCGGTTTGCCGATGACATAGTCTTTGTGGCGGAGTCGCTGGAGAACCTCGGTGCTATGTGGAGGGACCTCAGTAGAGTATCCCAACAGGTAGGTTTGAGGATGAATATGGACAAGACGAAGGTCATGTCAAATGTTCATGTCGCACCTGTACCGGTTATGGTTGGAAATACCACACTCGAAGTTGTTGACGAATACGTCTACCTGTGTCAAAAGATCCAATTAGGCAGATCCAACTTCGACAAAGAGGTCCAGCGAAGGATCCAACTTGGATGGGTAGCGTTCGGGAAACTACGGCACATCTTGGAGTCCAAAATACCCCAATGCCTAAAGACGAAAGTCTTTAACCAGTGCGTGTTGCCAGTGGTGCCTTATGGAACTGAAACGTGGTCCTTAACTGTGGGCCTCATAACAAAGCTCAAAGTCACACAGCGAGTTATGGAGAGAGCTATAGTCGGAGTCTCTTTGCGCGACAGAATTTGTAATGAAGATATTCGCAAAAGAACGAAAGTAGCCCACATAGCCCAAAGAGTAGCTCAGCTGAAGTGGCCATAATGGGCAGGCCACATCGCTCGCAGAACTGACAACTAACCGATGGAAAAGAAAGGTTCTCGACTGGCGACCACGAACCGGAGGGCGCAGTGTAGGCCACTAGATGGACAGATTACTTCACAAAGGTCGCTGGAAACCGATGGTTGCAGGGTCCGCAGAACCGTTCGTTGTGGAAATCTAGGGGGGCGGCCAATGTTCAGCAGTGGACGTCTTGCGGTTGATGATGATGATGATGATCCTATATTTATGGATGGATCCCTAGCTGTGAAATGTGCCATCTCTAAAGAAAACTGACTGTGGATATACATTTTATCACTTATTTTTCACTTTTCAATGCTAATATGTTGTTTAGAAGTCTGGTACATTTTTTGTATAAAATGTTTTGAGTTTATTAATGTTACTGAATGTATATAGAGTTATAATGTCCTTGGAAATGTTACGAATTAAGTAAACATTTCTACATAATTAAATACAGCTTAAAATATGTCTTCAACCAGATTAATTTTAATTAAGTATGTAATAAGAAAAATAATTACAGGGCTAAGAGATAAATCTTCTCATATGTATGTCTTGGTGACGAGCCTAGAGCATTGCTAGGTAGATTTGGCGTATTCAAGTTCAAATGGCTGCGTATGGCTGCGTAACACTATGCTATTACAAAATAAAATAAACAAATCATTTATTCATAAAAAATACACAGATAAATATTACAAATAAAAATAGCTAGTATTTGGTTAGTGATAAGATAACTGCCGTCGAACTAAGCTCGCGGCCTGTGTGTTGAAGTGCAGCGCCCTCCTCGAATCCAGTGGCCAATTGGCCACTGGACGCGAGGAGAGCGATGTACCTGCAAGTTATAGGCCTACCATCAGGTGTTTTCCTAGCTCGACCGGTCACTCAAAACTATGAAAAACAATAACTTATGAACTTGATAGCTTAAACTGTATTATTTATCAAACGTCGTACCTAATAGCGATTGTATTTTACAGCCCGACCCAAACCCAAATTTCACAGCCTGGTTTCGAAAACTTGTTTAAAGATAAAATTCATTCGAAACTTGATATTTGTGCGCCATACTCGTATTATAAACTTTTATTTGAAGTATTACAGAAAGTCTTCCAATTAAACCGATGTTACTTTAGTAGGGTGAAATAATAATAGTCAGTCATCGTCGTCATCACACTGTTAACGTAAATTTCATGTCTTTTTACTAAAACTGTAATTTCATTATTTTCTAAGTATAGTATGTAAAATATATGTGTGTGTATTTTAAATATAAATCAATTCCACTGGCTTCAAGGTCCATGCTTTCTTATTTCATGCAATAAGTACTTGTTAGGTTTGGCAGGTAGATGAGTCAGAAACACGTCCGAACTGAGTTTACACATTTTTTATTTGTAAACAAAAATGCATATTTCAGGAAATTTTCCTCCAGCTTAGAGCCCCTTCATCGTCGCGTTACTATCTTTAATTGCCATCTGAAAGTTGTAACCGCTGATGGCACTTGGCGGCGCAGGCAATGCATGCAACACGAAACGACTTAGGTATCATATCGTCCTCGATGTTGTCGGTTTAACAAATGAAGATCTCAATAGGCCATGACTATAATGGCGTGACTGGTATTTTACTACGAGCATCTGTCATGTACGTAGATTTTTTTCCTTTCAGCCATACAAAAATTTAAAAATTCTACAAGACTCAGACCGTTTAATAAAAATTTATTCAGACTAGGCTTTCCAATTTTTAGTACCTACTTTTTTACTCCCAGTTGAATCATATTTATAAGAGGTGATTAAATTGTAGCATGCAGACCTACATATAAATAATGCACGATACATAATACAACTTAAGAAAACTTTGGAATCTACTTTAAAGATAGATCTATCTAACCGAGAGTGGTTACAAAGTTATCTGGGGCATAGAGATCCAATCTGTGTCTGGTGTGGCTTTTCCAGCTTTCTTGTAACTACTTCATAGCAACTAAATTTAAAATACTTTCAGTAGTACCATGTACAACAAAAACATCTATATTAATCGAATCCAGAGATTCTTGAAGAGTGTCGTGCCCAAGTGCCGATTTCCGTATAAAATTCTATCTTCGCAGCGATTATGGTAAGGCCCGATCTATTTACAAATGCGGAAACAATGACTCAATACGTGCTTAAGCTTCACAGATCGTGATCATCTCTTGTTTGAATTCCTGACAAGACAAGAAGGACAAATGCCTGATAGTAAGCAACACGTCTGCCCATAACAGGACAGTGACACGCAGTTATTGGAACATAAAGTTATTTTAAGGATGACGAATGATAGAGATAAAGGGACATGATTGTACCGATCCCAACGGACATGTTGTACCAATCCCACTAAAGGTGGTGTATAGGGTAGGTGAATGATGAAATAAACATTATACAACAGGAGTAATATTCTGGTTAAATTTTGCAATATGGACTTTAAAACTAACTATAAATTTACATCAATTCAGTTTACCGATCGCCCTGCCTCCAGCCAATAAATACATTTCCGTCGAATTTCAATCAACGAATACGGTACACGGAAATCGGGCTTCACTCGGGCATGCAAAGTAAATATTCATTTAAATATTGACCATTCCGTAAAATAAATAACAAAACTATTAAACTTTAATACTATTTTATGAACTTAACATTATAATGTGGATCATTTGCCTGTGAAGAACGTATAGATACCAACTGTGATACCAACACACTAATTGAGTCAAAGGCATACCGAGTTCTTTGTTGGTGATTTTTATCCTGTTACATGTGTGAATAAATAATATTGGTTCTGTATTAATGGGTGCTTCTTTCATGTACCGTCTTTGCAAAACGAAAGTAAATGTTCGAGCAAAGTAAAAGCGATCAAGAAATTGTCAACATTTGTGACGTAACGTACTTAACTCGAATAATAAAATTATGCGAGAAAAATCCGCATTTATATAGGTCTTTATGAAAAGAAGAAAATGATTACTTTTTATAGGTCAATTAATGTGTTGAGCTTTCGATCCTGAATGGTTGATCGTGTCCTAAATATGACTCAAAAGAAAGAGGACAAAATGCTGTTTTACTAACCTGAATACAGTAAAATTAGAATTATAGGCTAGGAGGGCCACGCGCCTTCTGCACTAGCTCAATGTTCGGTAGGCACTAGAGGCCATCTGCCATAAGTCTCTTTCATCATCATCATCTGTAGCCTGCAGACGTCCACTGCCGGACATAGGTCTCCCTCAAAGAATTCCACACTGACCGGTCTTGTGCCGCCTCCATCCACCGACTTCCCGCGACCGAGATCATCGGTCCACCGTGTCCCGTCATCGTCATCGTCCTACACTGCATTTGCCGGTTCTTGGTCGTCATTCGATCTGAACCTTTAATCCCACACGTCTCTAACAAAATGTTTTACCAACATTCGAGAGACGTGCTAAAAGGCTCATTGTGCGAAACACGCTTGTGCGAAAAAGACTGCAAAGTCTTGAACATCGATCGCCGAAAAATTGATAGGTTATTGGGCTTTTATCGGATACACTTCGGAGAGTGTGCAACTGATCTGCATGATCTAATACCACCAAGCCTTTTTTCTATTGGACTTCTCGTAGCTCGAAGAAGCGGCATCGTTTCATGGTTGATGGTCCAAAGACACGGATGAAGAGGTTTGACTCTACTTTTGTGATAATAACGTCTAGACTATGGAATGAGTTGCCTGAGTGGGGTTTTCCCGATGGTTATAATCTTAGTGTCTTCAAATTGAGAGTGAATCGGATTCTTCTAGGTAAACACGCTCCATTTTAGACCGCACCGTCGCTTAACATCAGGCGAGATGGCGGTCAAGTGTAAACCTATACCTATATTGTCCACCAATATGTAAAAAAAAAAACATTAATTTTTAACTAGAATCAGTGTTGTCTAGCCACAATTCTATTATTTGTTTCAAATAAGTCTCATAAGCAAGCTTTTTACATACCACCAGACCACGTTCATCCCTAAACATTGGTAATTTTCCCAAACAGCGTCGAACAGCGATTATACGAGTATAATAGGTACCTCCTATCTACAAACCCACTTTACCTTCCTGTACCCAACCCAAAACTACATTTTTCCATTTCCAGATTGCAGAAATGTAGGATGGTGATTCTACAAAACATTTGGATTCTATTTTATGGTTTGTTATGCGCTCCTTGTGATGTATAGAGCAGAAACAATCTTCAAAGGTACAAAGAGATTTTACTGCATTTTTCCTACAAGCTCACAAAGCTCTGCACCAAACATTAATGTTTGTTTATAATAAAGTAAGAAAATTCACTTAACAAAGACAGCATTATTAAAATTCAAATCCGCTTTCAAAACGCTTCAAAAACTTTCTCTCTGTTCCTTAATGGCTTCACTGTGCCACATGCAAACACACAGACACAAAGGCAGATGCATCGAGTTTATAACGTTCTCTTTACGTCGGAGATTAAAAATAATTCCATTGAACCCTTTGTAGAAGACACTTACTTCTACAAAGGGTTCAATTACTTTTAATTGTCTTACTTTATTATAAACAAACTAGCGGCCCGTTCCGGCTTCGCTCGGACATAAGTAACCTAGACCTAGACACTGTCTGCAGCGCCATCTGCCGGGCTAATTTGTGAGTTTAAACCATCTTTGAATACACACACAAAAAAATTATTCAAATTGGTCCCGTCGTTTAGGAGTTCACTGTCAAATGATTAAATTACTAAAATACTATACTATAAAAAAACAGGGGTTAGTGATAAAAGGGTAAAAATTTAGGGTTGTATGTATTTTTTAGACCTACTGAATATGCATATAAAATTTGGTAAAAATCAGTAAAGCCGTTTCGGGGGAGTAAGGAAACAAACACTGTGACACGAGAATTTTATATATAAGAAGATAAGATGTTGATGGTTGGTGGACATTTCTCACACGTATACCTATTATAGCTCCAAACTAAAACAAAGTACCTATGTGTGTACTAGGGGAACTTGTTAACTGATATATATAATTAGGTACAACTCATGTAGAGCAAATATCTAAATTGAACACATATGTATCCGACTTAAAGTTCTACCAACAGACTTACTCCCTTAAGAGCCAAGTCAAGTAAGTAGGTATTAAGTTACGTTGAACCGCCGCGACGCTCTCAAAGTGAATAACTCTGGATGGAAAGGGGCATCAAAATTGTATCAATTTGGCATAAATTCGCTCACAGAGCGCATTTTGCACTGCCTGCTTCTACAACGAAAGTAACATCAAACCTCTTCTTTCGGATCTTATAAATACCATGAAACAGAGTCATTATTTTAACCTCCCAGCATTCCATAAAACGGCTAGGTGGAGTTAGATTATACGATCATTAACAAACTCTCAGAAATGTTTTCCATAAAATACCATTAACCTACCAATTTAGCGGCCTGATATTAAAGCAAACTAGAGCATCATTGCTAATTAGCCTCTCGGCGTTTCATAATTGAATCCAAAGCCTTCAGCTGGGTACTTAGTTTCCGTCATTTCCGTAGATTTGTCCCAAGGATGCTATCAGTACCTACTGCACAGTTCTAAGTCGAACCTGTGCTTATAGACTACAGGCCCGTGAACAAAATTCACGGGTCAAATGAACCACCAGGAGACCTATGTAGGATGATAGAAGGGTATAAAGTAATAAGATTCAGCACTATGCCGTCACTTGTAAGCTGTCCAACTGAGTGCAGTTGAAGAGGGGGGTTGCAACCCTCGATCATTTCTCCTTGTCGCATGATTTTTGTACGACATTGCGAAATAATGGATTAGAAGAGGTATTGAAACTATAAAAAATATTCGCAGCTAACTTCGTTGGGTCAACTTGTTTGCCGGCACCTATACTAATGCTCTTTGTGTGAAAAAGTATCGTCCTACCACTCTCTTCCGCGTTCAATCTTTTATGAAGATCGTCTGGTTGAAATAAAATTTACCCAGCTATACTACTCTTTCATCGAATTGACGCAGTAACGTAATCCCAGAGTATGGTAATAAATAATAAAATATTGCAGCTTACATATATATTAATCAAATCAACAGTTCTTAAAATTTAAAGTGTAATACAACTGGGTCAAAAATATACCATTCGCTAATATCCAATATTTGTATGTTTGTTGCTCAGTCACATTGTAACGTATGAACGGATAGAGCTAAATTTTATCCCGGTGCATACGTCAAAATACATATTTCGGCTGATATGATGATTATTTGAACGTTAAGCAAATACTCATATTGCGTCTAAACCGCATCTAAAAAAAGAGCTGATACTTTGAAACGGCTGAACCGATTTTCACGAAACGTAGCTAAGAACACTCGACTCATTCGCCTTACAAAAAAACAGAATCATAATAAGTTGATCCGTTATTGACTACGATGTCATAGACAAACCCATACATACACATTAAACTTAGAACTTAGTGTTCTCATAGGGGCATATCGGAGCTAAATACTTATAGCCAAATTACTGTAGAAATGTTCCAAGTATTTTTTTTTGAAAATGAAAACTTCTTTTGGCGCTCCACACACAGATTTTTCATGGGTTTTCATGGTCATTTAGACATCTAGCAGCAAACCTATCAACATTTCTGGATGGCCATGGTCATGGCCACCCACGCCCTCAGGTTTCACCCGCATAGTTTCCAAAGCGAGCTATCAAATTCTGAGTTAGTTTTCACTGCTATCGGCATCTCCCTATGACTGCCATTTTTTTAGTAGTATAGAGTGACAAGGCGAGCAGGACATGTGCCTGATGGTAAGCATAAGGTCCATAACAGCACAGTGGCACGCAGCATTATACGATTATGACGTCAAAGGAACGCTAAGATACACAATTGTTCTAAGATAATCGATCTGCCTACATTGTCGCGGCACACACTGTCGTTTGTTTGAGAATGTGCTTCCCACTCTCGTTTTGATCTGTAGGTACTCTGTACCTCTATAGTAGGTACATCAAAAGAAATGTCCTTTAAGTTTTCACAGACAGTGTTTCAGTCGTTTCTCGGAGATAGTAAGTAACAGGCATGGACGTATAAAAAAGTCAGACGGAGTCTCGCTAAAACAAAAACTGTGTCACTAGAGTCGGCCACATTTGCGCGTGTGCGTTGTCAGGTTGTCACTGATAGGCTGACACGCAAACATATACACAAGTACCGCGTGTAATGACTCACTGATGTGTGCGTGTCAGCCTGTATGTGACAGCGCACACGTGCATATTATGTGGCCGACTCGATGGACACAGTTTTTGTTTTAGCGAGACTACGTCCGACTTTTTTTATACGTCCATGGTAACAGGTACTAACAGTCATTCTACAGAGTAGATGAGTTTTTGCCAAGAACAAAAGAATAAGGCTGATGTTGACTATTTCACCATTCACCGAATGGTGTGCGCGTAATCATACGGTAGGTTAGGTTAGTCTAAAATTTGACGTTGCGTTGCTGAGATTGTAATCTAGTATTAAAATGTAACTAGCTTAGGAAAAACAAACATCAAATTTGTTGTTTGTCGACGCCATTTTGACAGTTCGGCGAGTTTCGGTACTAGGGCAACATAGTACGTGGAAGTGTAACGAAGTTGAAATGAACAGGACGTCTTCTCTGTTTCTACGAAAACGTAATTGCGAAATAAACTCGCGATTTTCCATCTCCGATTCTACTTCGATCCGTCGTTTTGTCCGTTTAAATGTTCTAAGCCTACTTTAAGTAGAGTATGCTTAGAACATTTAAGCGTCAAACAATGTTGTATCGGACGAAACGAAGTAGAGCGAGAGCAGGAAAGTCGCGAGTTTTTATTTTGAAATTTCGTTTTCGTAGAAACAGAGTAGACGTCCAGGTTAGGCAAGTAAAGAAATGTTATCGATCCAAGTCATTTCTTTAGCTGTTGGAACAAATGTGCTGAATAGCATTCAGGGTAGCGATTCTAAATCCATTCGGTTGCATCCGACACGGAATCTCATCTCTAGGTCTTGGTATTATCTGTTTAGCATGATAGAGATAGGGATTGTCATTCCGATTCCGAACTATTAGGAATCGCATTTAGAATCGCTACCCAGGCCACCAGTTGCATGGCTTTGTTTAGTAAAGACTAAACAAAGCCATGCAACTGGTGGCCTGGCTATATAGGCTCTTTAGCCTATATAGGCTATTGATCGAACGCCTGATTAAGCAAGCTGGTTGTGACCAAAGATTTAGTATAAGTAATGTGGTTGCGACATAGGTATATTTAGGTACCAGATTGTGTGCTTTCCTGTTATACGCATTTAAAATGGGTGGAATCTTTTGTGTCCGTATCATATACATGCGTAACTATATCTGGAGTTATACAGATGTTAGTGTTGTTTAATACTAAAATTCTAAGTTACAGGACGTCTACTCTCTTTCTACGAAAACGTAATTTCGAAATAAACTCGCGACTTTCCTACTCTGATCCTACTTTGATCCGTCGTTTTGTCCGTTTAAATGTTCTAGGCCTACTCTAATTAGCGTAGGCTTACAACTTTTAAACGTCAAACAATGTTGTATCGGACGATACGAAGTAGAGCGAGAGCAGGAAAGTTGCGAGTTTTTTTTTACGAAATTACGTTTCCATAGAAAGAGAGTCGACGTCCAGGTTATCATTTTCTATCGTATAACCTATCCTTATTCAGTCCCTATAAATGTCATTTTAAATTCATAGTTGTTCTATAGGTAGGTACTAAATACCTACTGATATATAAAAATACTGATCTACAAAAATGGTAAGTTTCCCCACATGAGTACGTGAAGCGGTCGGAGCGTGGGTAGGTAAGTACGTCGGAATGTCCGACAGCCCTTAATACGATTGTCTGGGTTTCCGCTCATAAAACCAGAAGGGCACAATTTAATTGTGCGATTCGTGAAACGCTGAAAATTTTACTTTAAAATTAAACTCAACAAACACACGAACGAGCTCGGAAAGTTATAAAATGAAATTATCTGAAATCTGTTTTTTCATTGCCACCATCAAAATCACTAAGGTTAAAGCTTTTCTTTTAAAGCTTAGCTATTTTTAGTCCACAGCTTCAAAAGTTGTATGTACATGATTGGATGGAACTAGCGTTTTAACTTTTGGTCCAGTTTTGTAATGAGGTAAACTCACAAAATAGAGCCTGCGACCATCTGGAGAAGTGTACCTACCTATAAACGATGTAAGATTTGAGTACATATTGTATTTGCGCAATGGTTACGAAGTTACCTCACCCATATTAACACAACTGGCGAATTCAGTGTTCTCTCTTTCTAACATTAGTATGTATATTAGACATATACACTTTATAATATCAATGTATTACATGTGGATGTTCACTCAGGTCTCTAGCTGGCCTAATATATTTCTATGTCCATACAGCGTGTGAATGCTGGCAGGTCGATAGGGACTTTCGGTAGAGGATTTGACGAGCGCGGACACGAGATTAATGACTCCCAACTGATAGATAGATGGATAAACTATTGTACTAAATAAAACGAAATAAAAACAAAAAATATTTAGGAACAACAACCTAAAAAAAAAAATTAGTTACAATTGGCGACCTTATCGCTAAAAGCAGATCGCTTCCAGGCAACCGTGGTATGGAAAATGATTATAATTATAGGAAGACGGCTTCACAAACAAAGAGCAAACAGAAAGATAGGAGTAAATTGATACCTACATACTAAAACAAACAATGTATTAAAATATAAATGTTGACTATCATAAATTAACAATAAACATACATTCTAATAACGTTACATTCTAGTACATAAATAACATTACAATATACACTAATACATAATTAATTACTTACAATAATTATAATACTAATTGACAAAAGTTAACAACAAGTTAACTGATGTTTGTTTGGATACTTATTATTTGACAATTTGAATTGTATTTTTTCACTATTATAGACTTACACTTGACCACCGTTTCGCCTGATGTTAAACGACGATGTGGTCTACGATGGAGCGTGTTAAACTAGAAGAAACCGATTCACTCTTTATTTGAAACTACGAACATTGTAACCATTATACATATTTATTTAGTGATGTATAAAATTTACTTTAATTGTAGATACCCATCTAGGTATCATCGTTCAAGTATTAACAGAGTGTGTTAATATTTTTACTCACAAACTTAGATTCGCCAGCAAACTAACTACCAACTTAGCCACGAGGTCAGTCAACAGAACAGCGTATGAACCGAGAAAGATAGATTTTGGATATTACATTGACTACCGACTTCAATGAATTTTCAGATGATATTTCAATAACGATGAACGATAGAGAGACGTACTTCTTAGCATTCCATGGATTCACCGTGCGGGTGCCGGGTCCATCGTGTGGCAGAGAGAGAAATCTCGAATAGACCCCAAGACTTGTGACTCGGGCTGTAGGTTTAAAAGGGGCCCCTTACATTGACGTACGTCAACACTCACCTTCACTACTCGTATTTCTCTCCCTGCCCAGCCAAATCCGATATGATCCTACTAGTGCAGCTTTAGATACTCGTTCTAGTATAGAACTTACTGCACTTCTGGACAATCCAAGGTCTTTAAGCAGGTTATAGAGAGATTTTGCTGGTATACCTCTCGCTCCTACTTCTACAGCGTATAAATTAACTACATAGCCATTTTTTGTTAATTCATTTTGTAGGTCGTAATACTTATTTTGTTTCAACACGTGGTCTTTAGGTATATTAGTTTCCCACGGTACGGTAAGTTCTACCAGGACTATGCGTTTCGTAGCCCTAGAAAAAAGGAAAATGTCCGGTCTGGATGACGAAACACCCACATCCTCTGGGATTTTGTAGTGCTTTTCATACGTGTCCATTAAAATTGTCCAATCAGGTGCTGAACCCAGGATTGAGTAAGGCTTGTTCTTGGAGTTTGAAGTTGAGCCCTCTTTTACAAAGTTAATTTGTCTTTTGTTCATCGTCAATCCCTTTTGGGCTCTAGCTACCGAAAGGCTTACGGCTTCACGTATGATTTCAAGTACTCTGTCATGGCGCTGTGAGTAATGACCCCTATTAAGGAGCACCTTGCATCCCACCAATATGTGCCTTGCTGTACATATCGCCTCACCACAAGTATAGCAACATTTTTCAGAGGCTTTTCCCCACCTTACCAAGTTACTCTGGTCAGGGAGGGTCATTTGGAAAGCGTTCAGATAAAATTTTAGAGCTAATGGGATACAAAACTCACCTATGGTTAACCACTCACTTTGCATTTCTAAATTCATAGCGTGCACTTTGTAACTATCATTTTCGTCTTGTTGTAGAAAGGTTTTTACCATGTCTCGGTCTTCCCTTTTCTTTCTCACACCCAACCCAGCTGTATTTACTTGCGCACCTGCCATAAATTGTTTGTGGAATTGAAGTCTAGATTCAAGGTCCGAAGCGCTTTTGTCTTTTGGGAGAGATGCGATTAATTCGTCTTTCGACTTTCCCAAAACATGCGTTTTTGTAACTCTTAGGTGTTTGTAGAGTTCGGATGGTTTTTTTAGTTTCAGGCCAAAACTATTGTGATCCCTAAATAGAGTAGAGGGATCAGCCGGATGTGCCAATCCAAACCATGACTTCAATATCTTTATGACATTAGCATCTAATTTTGCGAGGAGGGTTTTACCGATGTCATATACTAGGAAAGGCCAAGTGAGACGTGATGTGAGATAGTTGTCATATATCCATGCTTTTTTGATATTGCTGATAGGCTGTTGGTCTACCTTACTGAGGTCATTCATGAAATTTCCAACAACTACCTCTAATGATGGTGTACGTCCTTTGTAGTCTATCTTTCTACCAAGAAATTTGAAAGGCACTGCCTCTGCTATTGTGGCAACTCTTTGGCCACTTATGGAGAGTCCCGGATCGTAAGAAGTATATTTGGTATCTCGTCTACCCAGACATAAACAATGACATTTACAATTTTGACAATGTAAAAAATAATACGTATTAAAAAAATTATTATTATATAATTGTTAAAAATGATACGTAATAAAATAATTCTGATGAAATATGTCAAACCGAGTCTTTTATGTGGACAACTTTTTAAGTGTCAACTAGGTAATAGTGTCAATCATTAATTATCATAAGAAAAAGTTACAAAAAACTTATAGGCATTTACTCCAGTCATTGCATGGGTACATGTCAACTGAAAAGGCTAAATTTTGAATATTACATGACCTAGAAGAGTTTTACTTCAAATTGTCGACCAATATTTCCTGTGTATTTCCTACCATCTTAACTTTACATTCTCAGAAATTTTGACTACTTTTTCGTTGCTTTTTTATGAACTACGGCTTTGTTGTAGTTGTAGTTCATAAACTTAATACCTACTCTACTTTAAGTCTACTTTAAATGCAGTTAAAGTTTACAAGAAATAAAAGGTATATTTTAACATAAAAACACGTATTTTCTGTATATCTATTTGCGCCATCATTTATCTAAATAAAAACTCACTAAATTCGGTAGTGAATTTCGAATGGTTTCGATTCCCGCCCATGATAAATATTTGTGCACAAATATTTATTACTAGCTGAACGCGCGCGCGTTGCTACGCTATCTATCGAAAATTGGTCGTACCAATTCAAATTTTGTTCAAATTCGGTTACTTTAGGTTCTAATTGACACAACCTTTAACATAAGACAAATGCTGTCACGCAACGAAAGCTCTCTAAAAGCAATATTTTTCCCCCATTTTTGTTACATTTTTCATTCATGCTCGGCTCCTGTTGATAGTAGCGTAATGTTAAATACCCTATAGCCTTCCTCGATAAATGGACTATCCTACAAAGAAATAATCTTTCAATTCGGACCAATAGTTCCAGAGATCCTTGCGTTCAAACAAACAAACAAACAAACTCTTCAGCTTTATAATATTATATAAAATATAAATATATATATATATAATATATATAAATATATAATATATAAATATAGTATAGATGTGTATGGATGTTTC
Source organism: Ectropis crepuscularia (assembly GCA_963693475.1). Taxonomy (NCBI): domain Eukaryota; kingdom Metazoa; phylum Arthropoda; class Insecta; order Lepidoptera; family Geometridae; genus Ectropis; species Ectropis crepuscularia. The sequence goes on from OY856338.1 coordinate 36,626,351, forward strand.
TGACGTTTGCATGTACCTTAAATATGTATTTACGATTAAGTACTTGTAAGTATTGTATCAGCTATCTGATTCCCATATATAGCTTTGCTTAGCTTTGGGCTAATCAGTGTTGTGTCTGGAATGTCCAATAATATTCTAACTCATTTTTTCAGACATAATTACTAAAATAGGTCACAGAATTTCTAAAAAGCAATTGAGCTGACTAATAGCTGGGCATTAATAATTATCGCCTGAAACTCAGCGTTATTGATGGTGCCTTGACCTCTCGGTTAAGTTATTTGGAGACACCGTTTTCCAATATTCATGAATATTGACTACAGCTAGGCCATGGCCGAGGCTTCCGCGGGGAATAGGATTATGGATAGTCATCCGTCGGCGCTGGGTTGCGCAAACTTATTCAAGTCAAATTTGTAGCTGTGTTTTTTTTTCAATAAAATGTTTACACTTTACCTCACGTGATGTTAAGCGACCACGCTGTCTACAATGGACACATTTACGTAGATGATGAAACCGATTCACTCTCGACTCAAAAATACACAGTTTATATGGTTCTGGTAACGCATTCGATACATTCAATAGTTTAGATAATCTTTTATCTATTTATTTTACGAAATTGGAGCCAAACCTTGGTTCCTCTATATGACGTCAGCCATGAAACGGTATCGCTTTTTCGAGATACGAGCAGTTATATAGACGAGCCAGATCTACGCAGTCTCCAAAATGTACGCGATAGAAAACATACATACCTACACTTCCAACTTTAGATACCGAACGTTCCAGAGATTTGCTGTAAAAGTGTTGTGTAGTGTATGAAATACAATGATGTAGGTATTATGCTCTAAGTGTGTACGTATTCCTACTGTATAAATAAACATATTGGTAGGCCAGTAAGTAAGTGTACCTACCTACATTGATGGACATTTCACATACAACACCATCTAGCCCCAAACTAAGCAAAGTTTGTACTATGGGAGCCAGTTACCTGATATAATACTGAAATAAGTATTTTAAAATACATACTTATAATACATGAAAAACACCCAGGCACAGTACAAATCTTTGTATTTTTCACGCAAATATTTGGACTGGGTGAGGACCGAACCCACAACCCACGGCTTCGCAGGCAGATTTTCAATGTTCAAGTTTTAAGTGTAGGTACTTTTATACTTTAAACAAAATACTAACTTGTAGTTTTTGTATTTAATATTCTTATTAACGATTTAAATGTTAGTATAAAGTAAGTTGTTCGTTTGTATATTGTTCTACATAGTTAGAAGCTGGGTAATATCGGTTATCAGCTAACGCAGGGCTCCCAAAACCATTAATCCTCTTAAATAATACCCTATATACCTCTTTTGTTCATAATGTTCTATGTCATGTGGAGTTTCCGCACCGTCAGATGAAAACCTGTTTAAAGCTGTTCTAAGTGGCGATGAGCAGGTAGCGTTTGTAACTCATTCTTTTAGAGAAATTTGAAAAAGCAACGTCAATGCATTCATTATTTATTTTGTTCTAAATAGCAATAAACAGCATCACAGAAAGAAAAAAATGATATGATATCAGACAATAAACCCATAAACTCTTTTTATCAAAAATAAAATTACCGACTTCAAAACCACAAGTAGGCACTCAAAAGCGAAAAATAAGCTAATGTAAAATTATTATAAGCGCTACTAACATTTATGGAAACTTGTTTTGCACTAAAAAGGGTAAAATAAACTGTTTTTACCCAAAAAATTAAACCGTCTTCAAACCACAAATATGCTCAAAAGCGAAAAATAAGCTAATAAATATATTTATTAAAAGCGCTACTCACTCATCTATTTGAAGACGGTGCCAGTCAAGTCAAAAAGCTAAGTAGGCCGTAGGATACTATTTACGTAGAGGTAACTAATATCTATCTTACTACCTGTTAGACTTGGCTGGCACCGACTTCAAATAGATGAGTGAGTAGCGCTTTTAATAAATATATTAGCTTATTTTTCGCTTTTGAGCATATTTGTGGTTTTGAAGACGGTTTAATTTTTTGGGTAAAAAGAGTTTATTTTACCCTTTTTAGTGCAAAACAAGTTTCCATAAATGCATTTACACAATTTCGTGTCGATAGGATCGAATTTCATAACCTTTGAAACCTACAACCATGTCGTCCAGACAAAATTGTAGGCAAATTTTAGTTTTTTGTTCATATTTCGAAAACCACCCGCCCGATTTCGATAAAATTTGTATGGGATCATTCGGGAAACATACCCACTTGAATAAAAAAAAATGAAATATGTTTGGGCGTACTCGAGAAATCAGGTAACATATTTATATAAAAAAACTAGCTGACCCCGCAAACGTTGTTTTGCCTTAGTGAACAACCCTTGTCACTTAGGGGTATGAAAAATAGCTAGTAGCCGATTCTCATACCTACAGAATATGCGTATAAAATTTGGTTAAAATCGGTAAAGCCGTTTCGGAGGAGTAAGGAAACAAACACTGTGACACGAGAATTTTATATATAAGATAAAAAATATGGTGGTCAAATTGCTAACCTCCTCCTTTTTGGAAGTCGGTTCAAAAAACAGTTTTTGCACTCATCTGTCATTCATAATTGTTTTAAGGGGATGGTTGATTGAATTTAGCGAAATAAAAGTCTTTCTTCTCAGGGTCTCGTACTATTACGTAAAAACAAACATTTCAGCTAAAGTTGTGTTTCTGAAAACGCCTTGTTATTGTAAATTTGTAAATGAAACTATATTTTTATTGAAAAGTTGTAAAAACATTTAAGAAGGCCTGTTATTTTTTTACGACTCTACGTATTACAAAAAAATCAACTGGTCACAAAGTAAATAGATAACAAGATAGGATTATGATTAATTTCATATTGATTAATATTCACATTTTTTAAAGACTATGTTATGCAAATATAATCATTTTATTGTAATAATTTTAGTTTTTCGATTTAATTAAATTAATTTAAAAAGCCGATTTCAGACGTGACAAAAAAAATGAAACGTTGCGTACCAATGTTTTCCGTAAAACGTAAAAACGGAACCCCTATAGATTCGTCATGTCTGTCTGCCTGTCTGTCTGTCCGTCCGTATGTCATAGCCACTTTTTGCCGAAACTATGAGAACTACACCGTTGAAACTTGGTAAGTAGATGTATTCTGTGAACCGCATTAAGATTTAAAAAAAAAAAATAAAAAAAAAAAAGTGGCCAAGTGCGAGTTAGACTCGCCCATGAAGGGTTCCGTTGCAGCAAGTAACATAATATACAAAGTACACATAGCTCTTGTAGTTCGTTGTAACTTTGATCGAAGTTTCAATAATAGTGTATTTATGACGTACTAAAAAAAACTACTCATCAGATCGAGTTCAAACTAATTTTCGTTGGTAGTTTTCATGGTAATGTACATCATATTTTTTTTTTAGTTTTTTCATTCTCTTACTTTAGAAGTTAGAGGGGGGGGGGGACACATTTTACCACTTTGGAAGCGTCTCTCGCGCAAGTTATTCAGTGTAGACAAAAATTATGTTAGAAACATCAACATCACTTTTTAAGACCTATCGATAGAGACCCCACGTGTAGGTTTGATGAAAAAAAAATTTTTGAGCTTCAGTTCTCAGTATGGGGGGCACCCCTAATTTTTGTTTTTTTTTAAACTTTTGTAAAAATCTTAATGCGGTTCACAGAATACATCTACTTACCAAGTTTCAACAGTGTAGTTCTCATAGTTTCGGCAAAAAGTGGCTGTGACATACGGACGGACAGACAGACAGACAGACAGACAGACAGACAGACATGACGAATCTATAAGGGTTCCGTTTTTACGTTTTACGGAACCCTAAAAAGGAAATTTGGATCGGAAATTTATTGCAAAGTTGACCAAAAAAACGTCTATTTTTACTGATCTACAGTGCCAGATCAGGGTTTTAAGGAATGTGACCCAGAAACTTGACTAGCTTGCCGTCCAGGAAGTCCCTCGTTTTGAGCGTGGTGTGAGCGTTGTCGTGGTGGAGGAGTAGCCCACGGAGCCTTGTGTATGGTCGCTTGTTGCATACAAAAGAGAAAACTTCTGACTAGCATTCGGTAGTATACCATTCGGCGTTGATGCTTCTTTGATTTCGTAAAGGAATTGACACCAAGTAACCAGTCAAGTCAATTGAAAAAGCTTGATATCATAATCTTCCCCCCGCTTCTGGATCGCTTATAATATATACCTAATAGTACGGTAATATATACCTAAGTCAATGGATAGGCATCGATTCGTGTTGAAACGTCGACGCTTCGTTTCTAGACCACACTGTTAAATCCAGGTCTCATCATTTGTAACGCCCTGAGACGCGCCTGTTTCAAATTTGTTAATCAAATCACGGCATGATTCTCGTAGAATCGTGTAGAATCTCGTGAACGCTTCCCGATCCAATCGGCAGTGTAGGCTGAATCACCTGATATACTATTCGTCTATTGTTTTACATTGAATTTTTCACCGCTAGCAGGATTTTCTGCCCGTTAAAGGGCGCCACCCACTTCTTTTTTCAAAGTCAGTCGACCGTGTGACGGTTGCTTTGCAAGGGCCTTCATTCGTGAATGCCGTTTGAAGTATATTGTACCTATAGAGTAAGATCCCAGAGCTCCCAGACGTCACCTATTTTCTGATGAATGAAATGTGGACGATTGAGTAGAGTTAGTAAGTACTAAGAACACATGCTTACTCGCTAACTTGCTTAGACGGACAATTTTGAGATATGGGGTAATGAAGGTACATACAAACATTACTTACTTCACGTATTTTCTAATAAGTGATTTTCACGTATGTCGTAGGCAACAAAATTGAGTTTAGGGGATGATTGGCCCCTTAGATTGGTCTGTCTTATTGGAAAAAGCTATAAAATAGTTGTCTGACGAACATATTTACAAATGGAGCATGAGAATTTAAGTGAAGTTAAATTATTATTTTGGAGTTGTTAAGCAAAACGGCTGACGGAAAGTGTCTGGGAGTATTGGGACCTTGTTTTTAAGGATATTGCCTACAACATACGTGAAAATCACGTATTAGAAAATACGTGAAGTAAGTAATGTTTGTAAGTACCTTCAATCGTCCACATTTCATTCATCAGAAAATAGGTGACGTCTGGGAGCTCTGGGATCTCGGACTACTACGATTATCCTCTTTCAGACGATTTAACGGACAAATTATTGTGTATATTTAAATACAGTCAACATGATGTTGTGTACAGTTTTTTTATACAATACAGAGTAACCGGACAAGCAGCACGCCTGTCCATAACAGCACAGTACCCCGAAGCTATTTAAACACGAAGAGTCCAAATCACTTCCTGGCACTGCACTGAGTTCGTTACCCAAAAATAAAAGATGGTTTATCTCTTCTCCAGAGCTTTCTCTGGAAACATAGTCCTTCAAATCGGAACACATTAATGTCTGCTCATTGCTTAGCGGTAGTAGGAAACCCCAGATATTCTACGCCAAGCAATTTAACAAAGCAAAGAGATAAACCATTATTATAGTTTTATTTTTATTATAAATCATTGTTCAATTTTACCTACAACGATTTATATGGTGATTAAGACCCGTACAAAATAAAAATTATGTGTTCAAATCGCAATAGTTTAAACAATAAAGAGATATACCATCTTATATTTTTGGATTACGAGAGCTGTGCAATGCTGGGGAGTGGGACTCTTCGTGGTTATTCAGATCGCATCAAAAATATAAATGTAAAATGAGAGCCAAGTTCAATACTATAATATATGGCTTGATTGTTGACTTCAACAACAAAGAAAGTCAGATGTAAATGGGTGCCAAGTTCAATGATCAGTCTTCCAATTGATTAAAGCCACTTAAAATATTTTGTAAGAACTTAACATTTGTTGTTTTCTTATAACTTAACATAACATGCTAAAGCCTCAGATTTTATTTGGCTAGTTTACGCATATATACGCATATTCGCATACGGCTAATTTACCAGTTTCTGACTTTTTCCTTTGTGTGCTCAAAGGAAAAAGTTACCTAATTACCTGTCTGGATGCCAATTTTGAACTTTCTATATCATCTGGAACTGGATAAAATCTTTTATGTCGATAACTTAATCAGTGATAAAAATGACGATTTTAGGATGTTAATATCTAAATAACCGTTCGAGGTATATTTATGAAATTTGGAGCCCATATTGATATCCTGCAAGTCTCAATGTGTGAGCAATTTCACAAGTTACTGTGTAATAGTTTTTAAGTTATGAGGAGGACAAAAGTAGCTCCAAATGGTTCGTGTAATATTACACATGGTGCGGCTCGCCAGTTTACTTTAATGAACTTGGCTGGCCACACTGCTGTGTGTCTAGATACGTTGCTACGTGCTGTTATAAGTAAGCATGTTACTGGTCTGATCACTTTTTTTTTTAAATATTGGTGGACATTTCCCACACAACCCCATCTAGCCCCAAACTAAGCAAAAAAGTATTGTGTGAAAAACTTTGTTGTAGGTACAAGTTGTGGTAGTACGACGGGCCCTGCGAAACTTCCACAATAAATAGTAAATACTAGTAGCATTCCCGATACCGTTATTTTATTGGGTAAAAAAATAGCCCATATTTTTCTCCAGACTATTCGTTATTTATCGACCAAAATTAAACCAGATCCCTTCAGTACTTTTTCCTTGAACGAGTAACAAACAAATTTATAAACGTTTGCATTTATAATATGAATGGTATAATACAAGCAATACATTATTCTGATTCTATTATTGAGAGGATCCTAATCGTTTCTGATTTGATACGGGCGCATTTCCCGATGGATACAATTTTGATGTCAGGTCGAGGGTGAGTCAGTTTATTCTGGGTAAGCGCGTTCCATTGTTGACCGCATTGTCGTTTAACATTTCCAGGTTTTCATCAGTTTTAGCTGGAGCTATTAATATATTGTTAACAGATCGAAATTTAAATACATCTTTCTTTGAGCCTGCTGGAGGAGGAGACCCAATTCACTTTTTAATTATTCACTTTTACATCGCCGCAAAATAGTTTTTATCGGCTAAATTTCAGAGAGTGTGCAACTGGACGTCTACTTTCTTTCTACGAAAACGTAATTTCGAAAAAAGACTCGTGAATTTCCTGCTCTCGTTTTACTTCGTTTCGTTCATTACAACATTGTTTGACGTTTAAATGTTCTAAGCATACTCTAATTAGACTAGGCTTAGAAGATTTAAACGGACAAAACGACGGATCAAAGTAGAATCGGAGTTGGAAAATCGCGAGTTTATTTCGAAGTTACATTTTCGAGGAAAGAGAGTAGACATCCTGATCTGCATGATCTAATACCACCATGCCTTTTTTCTTTCGAATCGCTCGTAACTCGACGACGTCGTTTCATGCTTGCTGTTCCAAAGACACGAACGAAGATGTTTGACTCTTCTCTCGTGATAAGGTGGCTGTGGAATGTGTTGGGGTTTTCCCGATCATTACAACCTTAGTGTCTTCAAATCGAGAGTGAATTGGTTTTTTTTTCTAGATACACACGCTCCAACATAGACCGCTTAGTCGATGGTCAAATACAAACCTTAAAAAAAAACATTTTTGAAGTGAAAACTTCTTTAGGCGCGCCTAGACAGATTTTTCGTGGGGTGTAAATTGATTTCTAGCGTCACGCTCGGGTATGATAAGAAATCTTCGGGTAAACTCCTATGACTGCCAATTTTTTTTTGATAAGGAGTGACGAGACAAACAGGACATGTGCCTGATGGTAAGCAACATGCCTGCCCCATAACAGCACAGTGGCACGCAGCTATTGGAATATGAAGAGTCCAAATCATTACCTAGCACTGCACTGCGCTCGTCACCCAGAGATCTAAGATGTTATATCTCTAAGCCCTGTAATATCTCTGGAAACATTGGTCGCAATGGCTTGGCGTAAAAGGGCTTCAGGCTTTCAGCCCGCCAGTGGCTAATAACGTAAACAGGCAATATGGTAGACAAACACAAACCTATTGATAAAAAGACGTATGAGGATATGAACATAAAATACCATTATCATGTTTACTACGGAACGGATGGTCCCAAAGGGTTGGTATAAGAGAGCTTCTGGTTTCAAGCTCTTAAGCGACTAATAACGTAAATAAGCAAGATGAGAGATAAATACAGAACTATTGATAAAAAGACGAATGAGTATATGAATATGAAAAGACGTATAATAGACCATTATCATGTTTATTACAGAATAGATTGTCCCAATGGCTCGGTATAAGAGTGCTTCAGGTTTTCAGCCTGCAAGCGAATAATAACGTAAGCAAGAATAAAAGGGGCCAAGTGCGAGTGGGACTCTCGCACGAAGGGTTCCGTACCATTAGTAAATAAACGGCGAAAACCTCTGGCTTTATTTGAATTCCATATACATAAACCATCGAAGTTTCCACAGACAGACTTTCAACCAAAAGCGTTTTTAAAATTTTGATTTTTCCTTACGATTTTAACGACGAGGTCGAATGCGCGTTTTAGTGTACTAGTGATATCATCTAGTTTACTTGGAACGGACTAATCGAGCAAGAAACGGTAAAAAATCAAGTTTGTTGTATTGGAGCCCCCGTTATATTTTTATTTTATTTTATTTTTAGTATTTGTTGTTATAGCGGCAATAGAAATACATCATCTGTGAAAATTTCAACTGTCTAGCTATCACCGTTCTTGAGATACAGCCTGGTGACAGACGGACGGACGGACAGGCAAGTCGCAGTAATAGAGTTCTATTTTTACCCTTTGGGTACGGAACCCTAAAAATCGTAGATAAATACAGAACTATTGGTAAAAAGACGTACGAGCGTATGAGTATAGGAATATAAAAAGACGTAAGTATAATAGACCATTATCATGTTTATTATAGAATAGATTGTCCCAATGGCTCGGTTTAAGAGTGCTTCAGGTTTTCAGCCCACAAGAGACTGATCACGTAAAAAAGGTAAGAAGTGATCGCGTCTTAGCGAGTGCCCTCGTCGAACAATAGCCGCCTCGGCTGTTTTGCAACCAGCCACTTGCGTCATCTGCTCTACTAACGAGCACTCGACTATTTTTATTAACTGCAGTCATGACAATACGTTTTTTCTTGATAAAAAAAACTTGCAAAAAGTTGTGGCACAGTGGCAATATCTGATTTCACTTTTGTAAGGTCGGAGACTCGTACCCTGCCCGCAAAATCTTACGAATATTATACACGAAAGTTTGGATTTGGGATGTTTAGATGTTTGTTGCTCATTCACGTCGGGATGCCTGAAAGGTTCGGGTTAATAACGGGAACGGGAATTACACGGGTGAAATCGCGGGGTGCTGATAGTAAATGTAAATTTTAGTGGTAGCACTGGCTCTTGGCAGAGTCTGCCTGGAGAACTACCACACCTTTGCAATTAAAAATGGGAAATTACTGGGCTTAGAGATATAACACCTTAGATCTCTGGGTGACGAGCGCAGTGCAGTGCTAGGTTATAATTTGGACTCTTCATACTCCAATAGCTGCGTGTCACTGTGCTGTTATGTCCTGTGCTGTTGACTGGCCTCGTGGCTTAGTTGGTAGTAGCTCTGCCTGCGAAGCCGAGGGTCGTGAGTTCGATCCCCACCCAGTGCAAATATTTGTGTGATAGATTTAAAAGTTTGCACTGTGTCTGGGTGTTTCTATGTATAATAAGTATGCATTTAAAACTATATAAGTATTATATCAGCTATCTGGCCGCCATCACACAAGCTTTGCTTAGTTTGGGGTCAGATGGTGTTGTGTGGTGTCGTCTCGTCACTTTTTAATATAAAAAAGATAGATACTTTTTATTGTACACACCAAAAACAAAAAACACTCATACAAGAGATAGGCCAGTTATCTTACTTACGACCAATATTTTGTGAGAAATTCAAGCTAGCTACAAAATTATAACTTTTTAGGAAATTTTTCCCACTTTTGAAGTGTTATATGTTGAGATTTGTTAAATATACAGACCTGGAATTGCGCTCACATTGTTGCTCATTTTGTTTTCTTTAAAAGTGTCATAAGTGTCATTGCTGTTAAATGCATATTTTAGAAGTTGTAAGCCCAAACCTGAAAAAAGTCCGAAAATTGAGAGGTTTCTCGAGCACCACAAAATTATCACAGGTCTTTCGAAGTTGCAAATTTGGTTTTACACTACAGGACAGAAAACGTGATTTCGAAATAAACTCGCGAATTTCCAACTCCTCCAACAACTCTACTTCGATCCGTCGTTTTGCCCGTTTAAATGTTCTAAGCCTACTCTATTTAGAGTATGTTTAGAACATTTAAACGTCAAACAATGTTGTATCGGACGAAACGAAGTAAAACGAGAGCAGGAAAGTCGCGAGTTTTTTTTCGAAATTACGGTTTCGTAGAAATAGAGTCGACGTCCTGCGCTTCTACCACCTAACGAAAAACGCCTTGACGCTTTGATGCTTTGACATTGCTGTCTCTTTTCTTCTCGCTTGAAATGAAAGAGACGGCAATGCCAAAGCGTCAAAGCATCAAAGCGTTTTTCGTTAGGCGGTAGACCCCCTGGTCCTATCCTAACAACATCCCAAAAACTCAGAACCTGGCTATAATTTGCGACCTAACGCGATTTTTATGTCTACGGTGATTGGCCTAAGAGAAAAACAATAAAAACTAGAGTTGCAATCGGCGGCTTTATCGCTAAAAGCGATCTCCTCCATGCAACCTTAGGGTGGAAATGGTAAACAAACACATTTTAAAAAGCAGGATGTAGTTTTGTATAAATGTATATTCTTGTGAAAGGAAAGAGCACCACAGAGAAGAAAATACATCTATTATAAAGAATTATAAGAAATATATATATTAAATTAAATTTTAAAATATATAAATATGTAATAAATTATAAGAAATATTATAAAGAATTATAAGTAAACTAATATTATAAAAAAGTAAAGTTTGTGTGTTTGTATATTTGTTAAATTGTAAGGGGTAATCTCGGGATCTACTGAAACGATTTTAAAAATTCTTTCACCAATAGTAAGCCACATTATTGCTGAGTGTCATAGATTATATAAAAAACCGAAAAATAAAACGGCTTTTCCGTGGTAGTCCGTTTTGCAAAGTGAATCGGTGAAAAAACGGTCGAATGAAAGCGTTTCTTACGAACGCTGCCTTAACTATGAAAGATATATTTTTGAGTTCTAGAGAAAAGAAGTGGAGCTTAAAAATGCCAACAAAAAAGTCAACGACAGCATATGTCTAACTTTTATATTTAAGTTACAAAAAGTAGTTTTTTTAATATTAGTGTAGATATTTTAATTTTTAATAATAACAAATTTCTTAGTCATATTACCAAAAATTATGAATCCTTATGAAAATAAGTAAACTAATCGTCTTAAAGGCGTTATTACACCACTCGTTATTCAGACAGTCTTAGTCTAAGTAGAGTGGTGTAATAAGCGTTAGACTGTAAGACTCTGAATTCATACAGCAAGAATGGGTTCGGCGAGTCTTACTGGCTTACAGTCTGAATAACGAGTAGTGTAATAAGACAAAGACTGTTAGACCGACAAATGCATGACACTGACATTGATATTAGTCATAAAATAAAATTTTATTGGTTCGTGATTGGTTCATTGGTATTCGCAGTAATTTCTGCGGTTTCCAAAGTGAGTAATCAAATTCTGAGTTATAAGTCCTAAAGTTTTTGACGTCTTATAATTCGCTGAAGCCGGCTGCACGCCCGCAAAACATGACGTCATGTGCCGTTAACGCCGTTACCTCGCCGCCGGCGTTACCTTGCTCTAAGGCGTAGTTGAAGTTGTCACGTTCAACTAACGTCAGTAACCCGACTTTACAGACAACCATTTTTTTTTTAATAAAGAGTGACGAGACGAGCACTACATGTGCCTGATGGTAAGTGACATGCCTGTCACTTAACAGCACAGTGACACGCAGCTATTAGAACATGAAGAGTCCAAATCATTACCTAGCACTGCACTGTGCTCGTCACCCAGAGATCTAAGTTGCTCTATCTCTAAGCCCTGTAATTTCTCTGGAAACATTGCCCTTCAAACCGGAACACAGTAATGTTTGCACATTACTGCTTGGCGGTAGAATAACTGGCAAAGGTGTGGTCCTTCCCCCGGCGGACTCTGCCAAGAGTACTACCACTACACCACTAAGTTGGGAGAGTCGTTAGGTAATGTTTTTAATCTGAGTATGACTAAACAATATCTAAATAACTAGAGCCCGTCCCGGCTTCGCCCGTGGTATACATAATATGAAGCCTATAGGACTCAGGGATCACATACATAATGTATACAATGGTGAAATAGTTTTTGAAATCGGTTCAGTAGTTCCTGTAATAACGTGTTCGCGTTCAAACAAACGACCTCTTCAGCTTAAATTAGTGTTGATGATATTACAGATTTTATGTCTAAGTCAAAGTTCTTTATTCATAAATGTACAATTTACACGTCAATTAAAAAAAAAAAGAGCACACAAAGAGTATACATTTTTAAAGTTTAAATTTAACATTTTATTGTACGATAATAAGTATCGTACAAATAAGTGTCAACCATTAAAATATCAACAACAACAACAGCCCACTAAACGTTCCCACAGCTGGGACTCGGGGCCTTCTCTCGCAAGGAGAGAGTTAAGGCCATAATCCACCACGCTGGCCCAGTGCGGGTTGGTGGATGACACATGACTTCGAAAGATTCTAGGTACATGTCGGTTTCCTCACGATGTTTTCCTTCACCGTTTTAAGTTAGCGGCATTACGCACATGACTTCGAAAAGACAGTGGTGCGTGCGGGGTTTGATCCCGGGGTCTCCGGATAGGCAGTCGCCGTTCTCCCGACTAGACCAGCCGTAACTTTTACATTCAAATATAATATGTATTTATTAAAATTTATGTACCTAAACGTTAAGTCATTTACGTGAAAAAAATGTCACTTTATTATGGCAATGCTGTTCATAGTTTCATAAAAATAGCCACCGTAAATATTTATACTGACGTTTCAGCGAAATGTATTCTAATAATTCCAAGAAGAACGTCTCGTCCTCAAATAGAGAATATAAATCTCTGCCAAATCGAAATCTTTCAGTTCTATGAAAGAAGCTAGTTTTCATCAAAAGAGCTAATCCGCCCTATCGAGCATTTACTCGAAGCTTACGTGAGTCTAAAAGCCGCAAAAATCGTAGTTTTAGCTGGAGACATTCTCGACGTTCATGTTAAAGAGATGTATGTATAGCATACGTAGATAATGGATTTACAATCTATACTAATATCATTAAGCTAAAGGTTTTTTTTTTGTTAGAATGCGCTTATCTCAGAAACGATTGGACCGATTTCAAAAATTCTTTCACGGTTGGATATTTACGTGATCCCTGAGTGCGAGTACCTACTATAGGTTACGTACCTCTATTATTTACGCTAGTTATTTAAATAAATATACTAATTTTTTTTTAAATAAAGAGTGACGAGACAAACAGGACATGTGCCTGATGGTGAGCCACATGCCTGCCACATGACAGCACAGTGACACGCAGCTATTGGAACATGAAGAGTCCAAATCATTACCTAGCACTGCACTGCGCTCATCACGCAGAGATCGAAGATGTTATATCTCTAAGCTCTGTAATTTCTCTGGAAACATTGCCCTTCAAACTGGAACACAGTAATGTTTGCACATCAATCTTGGCGGTAGAATAACTGGCAAAGGTGTGGTACTTCCCCAGGCGGACTCTGCTAAGAGTCCTACCACTACTGTTATATAGGTATATGTCAGTTATCTGGCTTCCATCGTACTAATTCTCATAAGTACCTACAAATTATGGTTAAATCTCTAAAATAAATGCGAAAGTTTCGATGTCTGTTGCTCACGTCGGATCGCCTGAACCGATCGGGCTGCAATGCAGGATGCAGATAGGTTACAGTCTGGAATAATGCATAGACTACTTTTTATCCCGGAAAATAAATACAACGGGAACTACGCGGTTAGAACCGCGGATTGTTGCAGTACAAAACCGAGTAGGTTTTGTATATATATTACCTAAGTACTTAGTTTGGGGCTTGAAAGTGTTGTGTGTATATATAAAAATATCGACCAATATTTATATTTATTAGTCACATACACTAATTTTCGTATTCCAAAACAGTACTTGGACTCAATTCTGTCTTTTTTGTTCGTTAACTCTGAATTTTTTAATCAATAATAGGGTTGCGCTTGGCCGCCATTTCTCCTGATGTTAAGCGGCGATGCGAAGTACTATGCACAACGATTTCTATTTCGATTTAACTTTTAGTTTTATAGATTTTTGGCGCGAGTGTGTCTTGTCCATGCCACTTTATCCATAGAGTGATGAAGGTCTAATGATAGGTACTCCAGTATCGTGTTAGCTATCTGGCTCCCATTGTACCAGTTTTGCTCAGTTTGGGGATAGATGGTGTTACGTGACCTATATTATTGTTGTATATAAAGAATTTCGTAGAACAAACAACACCTTTTCAAAATTAAATATTGCTTTTATTTTTGTAGTTCCATGTAGAAATTATGCATTCATTTTTATGTTAATAGAGCTAGTCTTAGTTGTTGCACTTGTGGTATGAGTTAATATTTACCTACACGGTCTTCTCAGCGACATCAATCTCAATGCATCCAATTTCAATCAGTAGGTACCTATTAGAGCGCTCAGTTAACTAATATAGTAATTACATATAACATAGTCCTAACGTACATAGCCAGATATTGCTCGGTACAGTAGTAATTAAATGCCTTCTAGATAAGGAAAATGCACTGAAGCATAAGAATGTCAAATTACCATACATTTTCAGCTTGTATACACAAAGGACGAATACTGGCGTCATTGTACACTCATTTACATACGCCTCCACGTCGTTAACGTCAAATTAAATATTGGAAACAAAAGAATTTAGAATTTGCAACGTAAAGATAACACGATGCGTATGTATACCTAATGGTATTCGTAAGGTTTCATCCGTTTCTGGGCCACGGCTCGTCAGAACTCAGAACGAGACACGATTCGCTGGGGCTCGGAAAAGGCCGAAAAACACGTAGAATATCCGCTATTGCAAATATCCACCGCCCTTAAAACCGTCCTCCCCAGTAAGACAACAGAAGGGGTGAGGTGTCTAAACACACCAAACAAATCGATCTGAGGATCTAGAATTACTCTTTTCGGACGTAAATAACTAGCGAACCCGAGGCTTGACAGATTCTCCAGATTCTATTTGTGTGACCTCATTGATATATATACTGAAAGTCTTGCGTATTGATGTAGCCTACGTCCCGAAAATGTTCGTCCCAGTTATGGAATGTGTTTAGAAGGTAGGTAGGTAGGTAAGCAAATACATAACCTAAAACGTTTCGCGTAATATACCGCTGGAAGGCTACAATTAACATAAGTAAAGTAAGTAAGGCAAAGTAAAGATTTATTTACATTTAAGAAACTTTGTTTTTGCTATGCATTAACGTACTTTACTGCTCACACATTAGCGACGAAACTAAAGCATGGGGTCGTTGTCAAATTGCTGACGACCAACATAACCTCAATGTGAGAATATAACCTCTGCGACTAATATCAGATTAAGAGTAGCTTAAGACCCCGTCTTTTGCTAGCCTAAGGATCGGTAGTAGAGGCAACTGGAAGGCAGTAGAGGCTACTTGAGAACAACCGCCAAAGGTATAAAAAAAGCAGTAGAGGCAAATTACATGACAGAAAGTAAAGGTGGTAAATATGAAGTGTCGTTCGTGGATGAAGTTCGCAACAGTGAGAGACTGACCTATGGGGTGGTGCAGGGAGGCGTGCGCGTCGCAGTCGGCACAGATAGCCGCTCGCAGCATGCGCTCGCGCTGCAGCCGCCGCAGCAGGTGCAGGTGGTGCGGCGTGAACACCGTGCCCGAGCGCTCGCCCACCAGCACCACGTCTCCCGCCTCCCACCACGCCTGCTCCCGCAACGTCCCATCCCTGTTGAACAGCCCCAGATCCTTATACCCCTCCGGAGGACTCAACGCACCCCCTTCACCCTCCTGGTAACGCTCGCACGCGCCGCAACCTCCGCACTCTTCGGTCTCCCCCTCATCAGAGTAACTGCATTCATCCCGCACCACGATTATGTAGTCGGCCTCGAAAAACTCGTTGGCACTCTCGTCGAAGACGACGCGGTTCTTTTTTGTTTTGTTGCCTTTTTTTAAGGAGGATTTGAGGTTGTCGTGATCTTTGTTGTGCCTGGTGTCGCGGGGCCGGTCGGCGCGCATGGTCGCGGTGGCGGGCGGCGCCGCGGACTGGCGGAGGCGTCGCTCGCGGCTCGCGGCCTCCCGGTCCGTCGCGGCGGCGCGAGTGCGGCGCGGCGGCGCGGCGGCGCGGCGGCGGCGTGGCGGCGCGGCGGCGGCGCGCCACGGCGCCGGTGCACCGCCGCGCCGCGCCCGCTATCGATCGCCACTCACCGCCGCCGCCGCACTAGTCACCTCTCCGCCGACTGAGACTCGCTCCAGCGCGCTACAGACGGACTTCATCAAAGGATTGGTTAGTTACGCCGATTGGGAAATGGTAGATCTCCAATCAGTCGGTGCATCCGACCGAAGACATTCAGGGCTACTACTGACTTTGAGACTAATTGGATGTCGAACTGTTAAATGTTCAAGCTAACATAATATACCTATGTACATATGTGGGTACAAATAGAAAGTACTAAAAATATCTTTTACTGAATTAAACGAATGAATATAATGATAATGATCATTAATAGATTTAATTCTATCAATTTAACAGATATTATGAGAATAATAAATCAAACAAATAATATTTTAAGTAGTATTAATACCTAGAGGTATGTATATCAGAATTATTATAATAAAACTTACATTTATAAATTTTTCAGAATATTTTTAATCGTAAAAAAAATATCTAAGAAAAGTTAAAAAAAACTAATTAATAAAAAAGACTACCTAGCTGTGCCTCACGGTTTCAATAAAATATTTTCCATAACTTTAAAAAGTATTATGGGTATTTCACGCTGTGATCAGCAAAAGGAACTGTTAAAAATAATAAAGAAACACTCTGTAAAAGTACTAGGGTCTACTAAAAAGTATTTTATAGTAGGTATTTTAAAGTACTTCTGCGTATACATTATTTTCAGTTTTCTTTGGTAGAAGAACAAATTGATTATCTCCGTAACCTGATGATCTTGAGAACGCAACATAGGTATAGCCGAGTGAAAATAAGTCTTCACGTGAATCGATTCCTACGTGCTTAAATTTTTGCTCCTCTCTTTTAATAATGGTTACAACAAACAGGTACCGTTTGTTCCGTTTAACGGTAAGTTTTATTCTTTTGAAATTAAAAGACAAATGTGTTACGCATACCCACCCTTCCACCCAAAGGGGAAGGTTGGGTTGTCGGAACACGAATGGTACCGACTAAATCCTCCGCAGGGTTTTGCCTTCGCCACCTAGGGCGGGATCGCTCTCGCAGTCTTCCGCGAACCCGCCGCTCCCGCCCATCGCCCGGCCCGCCTCGAAGGCTACGCCCCGTCGCCTACGCACCCAGGCCACGACGTAACTATCTCGGTGACCAACCGAGGACGCCAGACACGATGTAACCCCCTCGGCGACCGACCGTGGACGCCAGACACGATGTAACCCCCTCGGCGACCGACCGTGGACGCCAGACACGATGTAACCCCCTCGGCGACCGACCGTGGGCGCCAGACACGATGTAACCCCCTCGGCGACCGACCGTGGACGCCAGACACGATGTAACCACCTCGGCGACCGACCGTGGACGTCAGACACGATGTAACCACCTCGGGGACCGACCGTGGACGCCAGACACGATGTAACCCCCTCGGCGACCAACCGTGGACGTAAAACACGATGTAACCCCCTCGGCGACCAACCGTGGACGTAAAACACGATGTAACCACCTCGGTGACCGACCGTGGACGCCAGACACGATGTAACCCCCTCGGCGACCGACCGTGGACGCCAGACACGATGTAACCACCTCGGCGACCAACCGTGGATGCCAGACACCCCCTCACGTCTGGACACCCTTGGTCCTGCGACGGGACAGATGGTCGGACCCGTCATCTCGCTTCGTGGCTTAGTTGGCGGTAACTCTGCCTGCGAAGCCGAGGGTCGTAAGTTCAATCCCCATCCAATGCTAATATTTCTGCGATGAATACAAATATTTGTTATGTGCCTGGGTGTTTTTGATGCATAATAAGTATGTATTTATAATTTATTAGTTTTATATCAACTAACTGGGTCCCACAGTATAAATAAGCTCTGCTTAGTTTGGGGCTAGATGGTGTTGTGTGTGAATTGTCCACCAATCTATCACCATCCGGCTATAGAGGACAGTGAGAGCGGTGCACCGATGTATCGGCTCTTCTTTTCCTCTGCAGCCCACCGCGTTTGGTTAACATACGTTGGCAACCACGCAAGGCCACGGCTAGCGTGGGCCGAGACCTTTGTATTAGCTCCGTGACCGAGACCCTCCAGGCGCGACCCTTCTCGCTCGGAGGAGCGACACACACGACCTCTCATTGTCGAGCATCTTGGCTAAGATGGTCGGCAACGGGAGGTCCCGGAAGTCCGCCCTCGCGACCGTTGCTAGGGATAGCCGCGGTTCCGCCTCTTTGGTTACATCGCAACCCTTGTCCTTCTACTGAACACTCTGCTAATCAGACTGCTCACGTTGCGGCGTTGTCTTCCAGATGAGGATCTTCTCCAGATTAGGGTTCCAGAGTTCCAGATGAGCACTCTGATTAGCAGAGTGCTTACAGAGGACCTTCATCTAGAATACAACGCCAGGAAACGTCACTCGACCTACAACAACTTGGCCTATTATTTTGTTTCGGAGTTATTTAAAACTACAATATTTCCTAAAATATTCACTGAAATCAAATGATGATAAGCGCAGTTTAGCACAAAATCATGTTTTTTTTATAGTGTAGAGTGACGAGACGAGCAGGATATGTGCCTGATGATAAGCAATGAGCCTGATGCCTGCTACATGTCAGCACAGTGATACGCAGCTATTGGAACACGAAGAGTCAAAATCATAACCTAGCACTGCACTGCGCTCGTCACCCAGAGATCTAACATGTTATATCTCTGAGCCCGGTAATTTCTCTGGAAGGATATATTTGTGATATATATGATTATTGATACACAGAGCAGATAAATAATGTATTCGGATAAATATTAACATCGTGTTGATTTGACCTTCGCAAATAGTGCATAATTTTAGAACAAATTTGTTTAAATGACTCAACTTTAAAAGATAGACACGTAGTTAACCCAATCTACAAAGTAACGAACAACGGATACGAATATACCTACTGAGCTGAAAGAGACCTGTTGTACTAACCATCATGAATGACTAACTATTAACAAACAATGTCTCTACAACGCAAAAAAGTCGTTACTTCACTTGCATCATACAAGACGCTATTCAAACTCGACTCGTAATTTTTCACGTGACAACGTCTTATAATTCGATGAAGCCGGCTGCACGCACGAAAAAACATGATGTCATGCGCCGTTACCGCCGTTACCTCGCCGCATGACGTCATGCGCCGTTACCGCCGTTACCTCGCCGCATGACGTCATGCGCCGTTACCTCGCCGCATGACGTCATGCGGCGTTACCTCGCTCTAAGGCGTAGTTGAAGTTGTCACGTTCAACTATCGTCAGTAAACCGACTTTACAGACAACCATTTTTTTTTTTTAGTAATTTTTGCACAATTTTGAATGTGTACGCGTCCTTGCTTGCATCGTTTTATGCAAAACAGCAAGAATGGAAAGACTCCTTTTGCAACTTCAACAGAAACATTATCTACTATGGTTTCGAAGGCAGGACCTCCGCCTCATGCCTAGTGAAGTGCACATTACTCACACAACATTATCAAGCCTACAATTAAGGACACACTGACCATAATCGTAATGAGTCTATGGATATTTCAGATGTTCTTAGTGTCGGCGGGTTCGGAGAAGAACATGAGAATGTTCCCGCCATTTGCGGCAAAGGTGGAACTATTATGTATTCCGGAATTTCGGACAATTTTTTCCGATATTTAAATTCCGGAATTTAACCTCATAATATCGTTATACCGATATCGATATTTTGCTAACTAACTTCTTTTTGAACGCTATCTCACATATAAACACTCTCGAAATCTCAGTTCTTGAAAAAAAAAAATTGTTCAGTTTTTTTTTTAGTTTTTATTCATATAATCGTACGCCAATCGCCAATCTGCATGCCCAATAAAAAGGCCCCTAGTTCCTGGTCGTTTACTATTTCGTCGAAGTACTATTTCCGGTCAAGGCGGGGGTCGTGTTAACGCCAGAGCAGGGGGTGCGAAGAATCTACCGTAGGGTAGGGGGGGGCTACCGTAGGCCTCGAAACCCAACTGACCCTGGCTGTTTATAAGGTACGTACGATTCGCCAAGACGACAGGCTCGCTCGGTTAGAAGAAGAACTGACCCACGTTAGATGGCTCATTCTCGGCTTTAGGGAAGTCCGAAGAGGGCACCATAACCCTAGAATCAGGCCCTCTTATGTACCACCGCGAAGGTCACCGGCTCTCACAACAGTCTCGTGTTGGGTTTCTGGTCCAATAAACTCTCTGTAACGTTTTAGAAATCACAAAATTGTGTCACCGACGATCGCATACCTTGTGCTGAATATGACCCAGAGATATACCCCTCAATGTGGTCATGGAATACGCACCCTGGAAGGCATGCCCTGATTCAGAGGAGGATTTGTATGAGAATATATCGAAGACTTTACATAACACATCCAAAATCTATTTTTCATTGACTTCAGCATGACCATGACAGCTCTCCTTTCACCAGAGCCAAAAAACTTTTGAGATTTTTGAAAAAATCATAACTCAAAAACTATTATTCCTATAAATGTAAGTTTTAGAAACACACTACATTATTTAATTGTTTATTAAATAAAATAACTAAAACTAACCAAAATTTTGTTTTTGTCCATGTTTTTGTGGGTTACAGCAGTGTCACTTTTGTTCTGTTCCGCAACAATGCTGTAAATGAAGAAGACAAATGTATGGACTGCTCCAAAAGAAACATTTTACTTAAAAGCAAAATTGTCTTAGCTAATAACGTAAGGCACTTATTTAGTTTTCAAAATGATGACGTAAATAACATTAGCATTAATGCCTCGGGAAACTTTATTGTCGTTACTATTAGAAATTATGAGAGGTCAGTAAAATAAAAACGATGTAGGTATGGAATGATATAAATTTGACATTATTTTAACTAACCACTACTAAATAGAGATTTTTTATCAATTTAAAAACGATCAAAAAACACTTTGGAGCACAAATATCACAAAATCTTATAAAATGTTATAAATATTATGTCGATGCGTTGTGTAAAAAATAAAGTAGCCAAGTGCGAGTTGAACTCACCCATGAAGGGTTCCGTTCCAGCAAGTAACATAATATACATAGTACCTACACATAGTTCTTGTAGTTCGTTGTAACTTTGATCGAAGTTTTAATAATAGTGTATTTATGACGTACTAAAAAAAACTACTCATCAGATCGAGTTCAAACTAATTTTCGTTGGTAGTTTTCATGGTAATGTACATCATATATTTTTTTTAGTTTTTTCATTCTCTTACTTTAGAAGTTAGAGGGGGGGGGGGGGGACACACATTTTACCACTTTGGAAGCGTCTCTCGCGCAAGTTATTCAGTGTAGACAAAAATTATATTAGAAACCTCAACATCATTTTTTAAGACCTATCGATAGACAACCCACACGTGTAGGTTTGATGAAAAAAAATTTTTTGAGCTTCAGTTCTCAGTATGGGGGGCACACCTAATTTTTGTTTTTTTAAAAAACTTTTGTAAAAAACTTAATGCGGTTCACAGAATACATCTACTTACCAAGTTTCAACAGTGTCGTTCTCATAGTTTCGTCAAAAAGTGGCTGTGACATACGGACGGACAGACAGACAGACAGACAGACAGACATGACGAAACTATAAGGGTTCCGTTTTTACGTTTTACGGAACCCTAAAAATCGGAAATCGAAAACTTTAGGTAACCTATCTTCTGCTTAATGCCTTCGGATCGACTGTGATGCTGAACCATGATGATGATTCAAGGGTCCATCGGTGGACCAACCTTTTGGAATGTAATCCTAGACTCGTTGCTGCGAATGCTAGAAGCAGAGGGAGTATACTGTCAAGCTTTCGCAGACGACGTCGTTCTCGTGTTTACAGGCAGTTCAGACATAATCGAACAGCAGTCGAGCAGGGCGCTGAGCATGACAGTGGAATGGGGAATCACGAACAAACTCAACTTTGCAGCGCAGAAAACTAACGCGATGATTTTCACAAAAAAGTTGAAGTATGAACCTCCAAACATAGTCATGTCCGGCGTCCGGCTCGATCTGGTCGAGGAAGTCAAACTGCTAGGCCTACTGATCGACCGACGGCTCAACTTTAAAGCACATGTGACCGCCCAATGTAAAAAAGTGGCGAACATTTATAGACAGCTAGCATGTGCAGCAAAGGTGACCTGGGGATTAAATGGCGAAATCACGAGAACTATCTACGTCGCTGTGGCGGAACCTATCATCATGTATGCCTCAAGTGTATGGGCGCAAGCGGCAGACCTCGAGGAAAACAAGTCTCACTTGAACGCAATCCAAAGAGGTTTTGCCCAGAAA
Source organism: Ectropis crepuscularia (assembly GCA_963693475.1). Classification (NCBI taxonomy): domain Eukaryota; kingdom Metazoa; phylum Arthropoda; class Insecta; order Lepidoptera; family Geometridae; genus Ectropis; species Ectropis crepuscularia. The sequence goes on from OY856338.1 coordinate 36,649,066, forward strand.
ATCTGTAAGTCGTACCGTACTGTTTCCTTAAAGTCAGCACTCGTCCTTTCTGGACTGCTTCCCCTGGATCTGAGGATACAGGAAGCGGCAAATTTGTACAGAGTGAAAAAGAACTTCTCCCAAGATTACCTCCCACCAGAAGTGGAACTCGAACGGAACGTCAACTACTTGGACCAACCCCATCCGTCCACACAGGCATCTGTAGAGTACGAGCTTCTGGAAGACACCTCCAATCTACCAGAAGGGCCTCAGATTTATACTGATGGCAGTAAGATTGAGGGTAAAGTTGGAGCTGCTCTCACATGGTGGGAAAAAGGAAGAGAAATCAAGAACTCGACCTTCAAGCTTCACTCCGAATGCACAGTCTTTCAATCGGAACTTTATGCTCTTTGTCGGGCAACTCAAATGGTGTTAACAAACAAGGACCCAGAAGTCAATGTCCTGAGTGACTCCCGATCTTCACTCGAACTGCTAAGTAACCCGAAAACGAGTCACCCCTTGGCAAAGTGTATAAAGGAAAACATTGGACAGATACGTGCAGAAGGGAGATCTCTTCGTTTTTTCTGGATAAGAGCGCATGTGGGTACCGTCGGCAACGAAAGAGCAGATGAACTAGCGAAGTCGGCGGCGGTCATGAAATCACCCAGAGACTACGAGGGGATCCCCTTGTCCTACGTCAAACGAAAAATACGCGAAGAATCGGTCAAGAAATGGCAGGACCGATATGAGACCTCGGAAACCGGAAAAGTCACTCAGATGTTCTTGCCCGATGTAGCAAACGCATATCGGTTGACGAGAACCACGAAACTGACTCCTTTCCAGGTACAAGCGTTGACGGGACATGGAGGAATAGCTGAATATCACATCCGGTGGATGCGTTCAGGGTTCCATTAGTGGGCCCATCTTCTGGAATCTTCTCCTCGACTCCCTTCTCAAGGGGCTTGAGGCCCGTGACTGTTATGGCCAGGCATTTGCGGACGACGTTGTGCTGCTCATCGACGGAGATACCGCCATTGAAGTGCAAAGACGAGCTAAAGTAGCACTTGATTATGCCCAGCAATGGGGTGTACGCAATAAGCTGAAATTTGCACCCCAAAAGACCAATGCGCTGCTCATAACAAACAAACTAAAATATGACATCCCGCTTTTGAGCATGGGCGGAGTGGCCCTGAGTTTCTCTAAGGAAATTAAAATCCTGGGACTCTGGATAGACAACAAACTAACTTTCAACACGCACGCATCAAAAGCGTGCACAAAGGCAATTAATGTATATAAAAAGCTGTCCAGAGCTGCAAGAATCAGTTGGGGGCTTCACCCAGAGGTAATTAAGACGATTTACACGGCGGTTGTAGAACCAATTGTCACATATGCGGCAGCGGCGTGGGCGCCGGCGACCAATAAGTGGTGCGTCCAAAAACAACTAAACGCGGCTCAAAGGGGTTTTGCACAAAAAATATGTAGAGCATATCGCACCGTCTCCCTACATTCGGCGCTGATGCTTGCAGGGATACTACCCCTCGACCTCAGGATACGGGAAGCAGCTGCTTTGTACGAGGCAAAGAAGGGGTCATCCCTGCCGGTGGCGCTGGGAGGGGGGGAAATAGAACGAAGAGCCGCATTTATTGACGCACACCATCCAGCACTGCTAGTTTTGATTCAGTTCCAATGCCTGGGAAATGAAGAGCAAATAAATATTAATGAGAATCAGCCGACAGATGTTTTCACGGACGGCAGCAAAATTAACGGTAAAGTTGGAGCAGCAGTGTCGATCTGGCGCGGTGGAGCTGAAACAAAACGCCGAAAGTTAAAGCTGTCGTCCTATTGCTCAGTGTACCAGGCAGAACTGTTGGCAATTCTCATAGCCGCGGATGAGATTATCGAGAGCCGGGACAGGTCATTCAGAATTTGCAGTGACTCTAAGTCGGCGCTACAAGCTATAACAAACCACTGCTCTTTCAATCCCCTCGTAGTCGAGATCCGAGACAAACTTAAACGGATAAAAGCTCAAAATAAAAAAGCAGACCTTTGCTGGGTCAAAGCGCACGCTGGACTCGAGGGAAATGAAAGAGCAGATGAACTTGCAAAACAAGCCGCGTTACACCTGAAAACCAGACCACATTACGACAAGTGCCCGATTTCATTCGTCAAGCGCCAAATCCGAGTGAGGACGCTTGACGAATGGACCCGCAGATACAAAACAGGTGACACCGCCAGTGTGACAAAACTTTTCCTCCCGGACCCAATAGAAGCTATTAAAATTATAAAAGTAATAAAACCCATGGGAATTTTAACGCAGGTAATGACGGGTCATGGTGGGTTCTCCCAGTACCTGCACAGGTTTAAACTTAGGGAGAGTCCATCATGCGTCTGTGAGCAGGGCAAGGAGGAAACGCCGATACACATTATCACTGAATGTCCGGTATTTGGAAGAGAACGATACGAGATGGAACAAGAGATAGACGAGAAAATTACGACGGAAAATATATGTGTAATTATTAGAGAATATATGCGACAAATTTGTAAAGTTCTGTATAAAAATATGTGAAAAAGTAATTAAAAGAAACAGATAGATAATTTAAGATGACTACGTATACTGTTATAATATATGTAAGTTAGCTTAGTGTTTTAAAACGATTAAAAAAATATGCAAAACATAATTAGGTATATATTTCTATGTAAGATCTACAAAACTTGTAAAACTAAAAATTTTAGAAAGCTAAGGAAAGTAAGAGGAAAGATTGTAAAAAATGTCTCCACAATGTTAAAAATAGACTTAGATAGTTTAAGAAATTTATAAAATAAGTAAGAACTCCCCTGACAATCTTGTTCGTCAGGGAATAGCTCGCGGGCCAGGCCTATGCGCCTGGACAATAAAAAAAAAAAAAAAAAAAAATTGCTGAATATCTGTACAGATTTAAGCTCAAGAGCAGTCCTGCATGCGAGTGTGACCCTGACCAACCCGAAACGGTCTGGCATGTGCTGGTCGATTGTCCCAGATTCATGGCCGCAAGACATGAGCTCGAATCTATGATCGACGGGAGGCTGGTTGTTTCGGATCTCCAAAATATCTTAGCAGATCCAGATAATAGACCACGGCTCCTGTCCTTCATGGAAAGCTCATTCCGCATAGCGACCAATAGGAATTCCACACTCTCAAATACACGCCCCCCTTCACCACCACATTCTACACGCCCCCCTTCGCCACCACATTCTACACGCCCCCCTTCGCCACCACATTCTACCGCGCTGTCCGTGGAAGCCGCGCGGAATGCAGTCCCCGCCCAAGATAACCCCTCAAAAAGCATCTCCGTCCAACAGCTACTGGAGAATGCAGACCGAGGAGAGGCAGGGATTCGTATCCGCGGAGTGGCTCTCTTCATGGACAGCAACAAAGAAAGATTCGGAGTAAGCTTTTGCTTCGCCTGGGAACGGAAACGCGCCCGTTTGTCACCTGGATTGTCGTGCCTGCTCAATGGGAGTACCGCTAAAGTCACAATGAAGCGGAAAACCTACGATGCTATGCCAGTGTGCGAGGTAGACGGCCACCAATTTCGGTTGGTGCGATCGAAAAACAAAACGATTGCACTAATAGAGTACTCGGAAGGTCGGACGCCTTTCACACAGGCAAGTGCGCTGCTCGCACATCTGAGCAGAAATGCGGGTGACACACCCCGGGTGATAAGCGTGGATGCGATGGCGATTGAATACTCAAGAGCGAGGGTCGCAGACCGGCTGGGTTGCATTGAGGCCTCTAAACATCACGAGGTTGTCGTATACGAAGATAGAGGAGAAAATCTGAGCTTCCTCAGAGTCCCTTCGCACGACCTAACTAATGCAACTGACAGCTGGGGACATCCTGTTCCAAGTTCGACCGCCCAAACCGGCTCCGAAAGAGCACAGCAGAGAGCGGCGGCGGAAAAAGCCGCAGCCAATCAAAGCAGCAGCCGAGGAACCAACACGACTTTCGTGGCGGCCTTTAACGCAGCAGCAAGGAGCGTACTCCGAATCTTATCCCCTTCATCATCATCAAACCCCTTGACGTCAAAGACCCTCAAAGCAGCTTCACAGCAACTAATTAGCCGAACCAGAGCCGACATGGGACTGGTGGAACCGCCCCGTTATGTCACGGCCTCGGAGCCGCGGAGTCATGCACGTAACGCCTTTATCGAATTCACAGCCACACTGAGAGCGACAAGACAAGTCAACCTCAAGACCTGCGAAAACATCATGCAGTTCTATAGGCTGGGAAGTGAAAGCCTATTAAAGGCGAAACTCGAGGAGGCCGAAGCAGCCATTTACAACAATGTTACTTCCCGGGTCATCAAGGGAACTATGACAGGACAGTATATGGCAGCCTACAGTGCAGAAAATGGCTTCGTGACACTGAACGAGAAAGAGACAGAGCGCGCGGGAATGCCTGTATATGCGACACCACCAAACGACCCTATTGTAGTTACCGCCCGATGCACCAAAATTATGTTGGACGACAAGATCCTAGAGATGGCCAAAATTATCGAAGGGAACTCAAGTGTCACAGCGGCTTGGGCAAATTGGGAGGTACCAAGAATACAATGGGTCAATGGTGTTCCGGGATGTGGAAAGACAACATGGGTTATTAGACACTTCGACGTGGACAAGGACGCTATCATCACCACAACAACTGAGGCAGTAAAAGATCTAAGAGAAAAGCTATCGCACCGCATTGGAAACCTGGTCAAAACCAGGGTGCGAACTATGGCTTCTACTCTCGTAAATGGATTCGGAAAAGAGAGTTTCAGTCGCCTCATGGTGGATGAAGCCCTCATGAACCATTTCGGAGCCATTGTAATGGTCTCACGCCTGTCTGGTGCTGGCGAAATTGTCCTCATCGGAGATGTCAATCAACTGCCTTATATCGATAGGGAAAATCTCTTCGAAATGAGGTATCACCGCCCGAACCTGGTAACAAAGATCAGCCAGGAGTTGCTCTGCACACATCGAAACCCAATGGACGTCGCATATGCGCTGAGGGAAATATACTCGGGTATGTATTCCTCGGCGCCTCGCATAAAGTCCCTAGAGCAGAGAAGGTATAAGGGAGCGCAAATACCCAACACCCAACCAAACACCCTCTTTTTACATCACACTCAAGAGGAGAAGGAGACCCTGACAAACCAGGGTTATGGTTCAGGCACCGGGTCACGCATCCTTACCATCCATGAAGCTCAGGGACTAACATACGAGTCGGTAATCGCAATAAAAACTAAGGCAAACACGAAGCTGCACGAGAGCGTGCCTCATGCGGTCGTCGCAATCTCACGGCACACGGGGACCTTCACATATTACGCTGACGACACCGACGACGCCATCGGTCGGTTCGTGCGGCGAGCGTTGTCTGCAACACCGAAGACCATCCGAGAGTTCAATTTGCAGATGGCCATCAAGGATAGAAATGCAGTCGTGGTGGAGGCGCTGAGCCGGGAGGAGGCGACTTAGAAAATAAAATAGTCCTAGAATTAGCAAGAAAATGTTCCCTACTCTCCCCTATTTCCTTTTCTTCTCCAATCCAAGATTCATGTAACAAAAAAAGAAAACGATTGACAAAGGTCACGGACCCCGGAGTCTGTGGAGCTGTAAAATTAAAAAAAAAAAAAAAAAAAAAAAAACCATCATGATGATGTTACGCAATACACCTGCCCATCACATTATCACGTGGCTATTGGAACATTAAAAATCCAAATCATTACCTAGAATTGTGCTGCAGTCGGCTGCGTCCTGCAGAAATCGTTCCGTTCTAAAAGATGGTTTATTTAAATATCCTGTATTTTTTGCAGAAATGTTGTCCTTCAAATCAGAACAAAGCGATGTTTGCGTATTACTACTTGCCAGTAGATCAAGTGGCGACAATATGCTACTTTTTCAGTGGAGAAGTAGAGTAAATTAATATGGGTAGATTGGGTAGGCATTTAAAACATAACACCATCTGACCCCAAACTTAGTAAAAATTGTATTATAGCAGCCAAATAGCTGATATAATACCTAAACATGATTATTGGTTATTGATAATCATCTTGCATCCTTTTAAGGCCACGTTAAGTACACAAAATATTCAGTCTTCTTAAAAAATCGTGTCATAACCCTTTTGAAGAACTATCGACCAATATCCCTTCTGAGTTGTTATCACGAGTTGACTTATTCGAAGACTCAACAAGTTTCAACCACTAGAATAGGCCGGATTTCGCAGCGGTAATAGCACCATAGACTACATTGACATCGTCCGGCAAATCGGACAGAAGAACAATGGGTACAATCAGCCCCTTTGTTCGGCGTTTGCGGGCTATGAGAAGGCATTCGACTCGGAGGAAACCCGGTCTGTCCTGGAATCCTTACAGCGATGTCAAATTAACTGGCGATATATCGAGGTGATGATATGTTTGACGCTGCTACTATGACCATTCAAGTTCAACACTCGCAGATGAATGATCCACCTGCGACGAGAAGTGAGACAATGGAACGTAATCTACCCGAAATTGCTCTCAAACACTTTGGAGGATATATCTAGGACACTGGATTGGACTGGATGTGGCATCAATATAAACGGTGAATACACTTCTCACCTACGATTCGCAGACGACATTATTTAATGGCTGAAATGCTGGAAATACAAAAGATGCTGAATAGCTTAGCTGAGTTTTCCCAACGCATCCGTGTCCAAATATCCGCTTGATACACTTCGGTAACTATATTACACCGAATGACAAAAATTTACTTTGCGGTCGGGCTATTGGCGGGATTTTTTTTTTCGTATTTTAATTTGGGAAGGTATCCATTAATTTGGTTTTAATGGCGTCTGCTTGAACCGGTCTTTATTTTGAGATAAACCACGTTAAAATTAATGTTCATTTACCTACATATAAAAATAGTTAAACCAAAAAAAAACACAAAATATTTGTTTTTGTGGGATAATAGTTCCGAAGCATTAAAAAAATTTAAACATCCAATTTATGATGGCCATCTAGAAATGCGTCAGCATTTCCCATTGGCTGATGCGTTTCTAGATGGCCAATACCATGGTCCCGAGTTTACCCGAAGCTTTCTTATAATACCCGAGCGTGACGAATGAATTCAATAGGGTACAATCCTCAAAAAAACTAAGTATAACCCGTTAGTTAGATTGCCAAAAAATATCGTACACGTATTTTTTCTTTTGTTTCACAAACAAAAAATTACGAAGATACAGCGCTTCGAAGTTTCGTGTGACGTCACTTGTGAGTACGATTTTTACTCACGAGTGACGTCGAGACCCCCCACTCTCGAAGTTTGATGGTCTATATCTTTGACGATTTTTAATATTATGAAAAAACAAAAAATACGTGTCCAATATTTTTCCATGATCTAGCTGACGGACTAATTAGGATGGTGTATTTTCGACCCAGTCCGGTACCCTATTCACAGCCCCCGAAAAATCTGTCTAGGCGCGCCTAACGAAGTTTTCACATCAAAAAACTCGGACACAAATGTCAAAATTGTTAGTTTACAATTCAAGCACATTAATGTAAACAAACGATACCGCCAGAAGCGTCTTGAAACCCTCTTGAGAATAATGGGCTTAAACAGGTACAAGTTAGAGAGAGTTCACACGGCGCGGCTGCCAACCGCGCCCGCGCGCGGGCGCGGCAGATTTCCATATAAAATTGAATTCAATTCACACGACGCGGTTTACAGCCGCGGCGGCCGCGGCAGCACGCGGCGACCGCGTAGCGCCCGCGTGGCGGACGCGCGGGAGCCGCGTGGTTGCGCGTGGTTCCTGCGCAGTAGCTGTCCTTACGCAGTAATATATCGCACCTTGAGAATGAAAGTGACTCAATCCAAAATTACAGATTTTTGGATAATGAGCAAAATGTATCTGCACTCAATAGCGTGTCTTCATAAACAGCATTTATTTTAATAATAGTAACGGTTTACTTTCAACTTTGAATAAAAAATATTATTAGTTCTTTGAACTTTAGAAATGGATCAAATTGTATAATATTTATTTAATTAAGTATTTAAAATGTGTGCTTAAAAATCCTTTCACAATTAGGTAACTTTAATTTAAAAAGAATATGTATTAAAAAGGCTTGTTATGACTTAGAGCCAGTTCACAAGGTGCGGCTGCTATCCGGCGCCGCGCCCGCGCGACGATTTTGTTTCAATACTCACGTGACCGCAGGTTTTCGCGGTTTCTGTTCCGGAAAGCTACTGCTAAGGCCAAGGCTGCGGCAGCCGCGCGGCGCCCGCGCGGCACCCGCGTGGCTGCGCGTCGTGTGTATTGAATTCAATTTTATATGGAAATTGCCGCGCACGCGCGCGGGCGCGGTTGGCAGCCGCGCCGTGTGAACTCTCTCTTAGGTCTTCTACACTCTCACTATCAATTAATTTTCCAGCCTCATTGATTATAGCACCAATTTAATTATTTCCATAAATCTCAATGTAGTGGATAGAGAAAATAAAACTTAATGATATTTTGTCAGGGTTTTTATTGTATGATTAGGGACCAATGGCCCTAAAATTATTAAAACTAACATGAAGCCATGTTCTGATGACGTATTACAGAAATTATAAAACAAATGTGTTACGAAAATAGAACTTCTTAGTAAATATAATATTATTCTCAAATAACTTTTGAACAATAATTATGCCTTAACCCTTATTAATTAAGTGTACCGTTTATCAGTCGCAAGTTGAAACTTAAAAAAAAACTTTTAAAAATTACTCCAAGTCGTACATAAGCAACAGAGGACAAACATGTTTGCAATTGTGTTTTTTAATTTACTTCTTGTATTGAATTAAATGTAACTGACATTGTGTTTCGCTCGGTCCTGTGGCTTAAGGCGGGCTGCAACAGTCTTCAACACGGGCCATCCTAGTGAAGACTGGTGTTATGTACCTACCTAAGCAATTTCTCGTTACTTTGTTGTGTACATTTTTGTATTTATTGTTACCACGATTGTTCGTAGAACCGTGTGCACGCTTAGAATTAGATTTTATGAATTATTTAAGCAGTGTAACAATGAATATAAATAAATAAATAATTTAATAGTAAATTTGTATAATAAGCAACTAATGATTTCTTATCAACAGAAAATTTGGTGGGAACTGAATTAAAACAGGCACATCAACCCATCATACATTTTTGCTACTCTACGCACTACAAGTACTACTACTGCAGTGGTGTCACTATGCAACCTGTATTGTCTGTTTTTGAATTTCGCCGGGATAAAATTAAATACTGTTTTTTTAAGTCAGTCAGTGTACTAAACTCGAAAACCCAAATTTTTCAATTGAGTCACTTTCATTCTCATGGTGTGATATGTCAATGACTGTGGCCTTTGACAGTCGCAGGTAGGGCATGAATACCGGTATTCGGGATTACCGAAAAACCGGTACTACTGGACTATATAATGCAACTCTGAAAATCAGTTTTAAAATTGCAAATACTGATTGTTCTGTATTTTTAATAAAAAAAAAAAACTCATATTACAAAAATAACAATCAGCTTATTGAAGTGAAAACTTCTTTTGGCACGCCACAAGCAGGTTTTTCGCACTCGGGAATGATAAGAGTTTTTTGGGTTATCTCGGGACCATGGCCATTGGCCATGTTCCACTAATGTTTTTTTATAAATATTGGTGGACAATTCACACACAACACCATCTGACCCCAAACTAAGCAAAGCTTGTACTATGGCGGCCAGACAGCTGATATAATACTAATTTAGTTTTAAATACATACTTATTATACATAGAAAGACCCAGACACAGTGCAAACATTTGAATTCATCACACAAATATTTGCACTGGGTGGAAACCGAACCCACGATCCTCGGCTTCGCAGGTAGAGCTACTACCCATAAGCCACGAGGCCAGTCAAAGTGTGCCAGAAGAATATCTTTTAAGCGTAAATATTATAAATAGACATTTTAATTTATGCCTTTATTTTAGTTATATGTAGATATGTTGTTTGTTTAACCATAAAGTTTTAAATGTTCAATTAAGTAGGAACCTGAGATTTTCGAAGTGAAAACTTCTTTAGGCGCGCTATAGACAGAATTTTCGTGGGCTGTGAAATGGATTCATCAATCGTCACGCTTGGATATGATAAGAACTCGGATATGGATATGGATATGGATACGGGACTTGGATATGATAAGGACTGCTCGTAACTCAAAGAAGCGGCACCGTTTCATGGTTGATGTTCCAAAGACATAGACGTCTAGGCTGTGGAATGAGTTACCAGAGTGGGTTTTCCCTGATAGTTATGACCTACCTATAAAATGTAGGTACCAGGGAAACAGTGAAGAGTTTCGATTGCATTGGCCATCTAGAAATGCGTCAGCCAATGGGAAATGCTGAAAGGGCGTGGCCTAACCATCACGGCATGACCATCTAGAAATGCGTGAGCCAATGGGAAATGCTGACGCATTACTAGATGGTCATGCCATGATGGTCAGGCCACGCCTTCCAGTACACCCGTGTAGTTTCCAAAGTAAGCTATCAAATTCTGAGTTATAAGTTTTCACTTCTATCGGCAGTTCCTATGACTGCCAATTTTTTTTTTTGTACGCTGATAAATATTTGCTTCTTATAAATAAATAAATATTGGTGGACAATACACACAGCACTATCTGACCCCAAACTAAGCAAAGCTTGTATGATGGCGGCCAGATAGCTAATATTATACTTATATAGTTTTAAATACATACTTATTATACATAGAAACCCCCAGACACAGTGCAAACATTTGAATTCATCACACAAATATTTGCACTGGGTGGGAATCGAACCCACGACCCTCGGCTTCGCAGGCAGAGCTACTACCAACTAAGCCACAAGGTCAGTCAGTCAGTATATAAATTAATGACTTTATAGTAGTGAGAAATATAACTAATTCTGTGGTTTTATGAATGTGCGGTAAAAATGAAACATCTTTTTGCATTGCAGACATTGTATAACTAAAAAGTTTTTGACAAAATACTCGGTTTATGTGAGAAAATAATTTAAGTAACTTAATAAGTAACGGGGCCATATTGGCGTCTGCTGCTCTGTCGAACGCCTTTCACTTTACCCTGACTCCGCGGCCGCCTGTGACGCAACATGCGATAGATGGAAGAGTGATTGATTATTTTCTTAAAAACGGTAATTTTAAATTATTTCGATGCATTGATTTCTACTAGTCTGAAAGAATATTACGTGGGGTATTTTTTATCGCTATTTTAATAGATGAAATAAGGTTTAAAAAATATTAATACCGAAAAAATATCGGTTTTGTCAAAAAACCATTACCGCCATGCCCTAGCTGCAACTAGGGCCGTTCAAGTTCAAAAGTCGAAGACTAATGATAATAAAAGCGGCATAATAACTGGAACGGCAATTTTGCCGATAAAATCACAGGGTAGTACTAGTAAAGCCTTTTTTACTTGACAAATTGATTATGACTTGCGACCCCTAATTCTGCTTTATTATTTGTTTGTTAAGAGCTCTTTGTTCTGACGAATTTAGCAGTGTCTCAACCAAAGGCTTCGACTTCTTGCCCCTACGCCGTATCTCGCAAAAGGCTTACCTTTTGTTTTGTTGTATCAGTGTTTTGATTCCAACTACCTAAGGATTCCCAGAGTTCGTTGCAGAATTAATATGAAAACATTCCGTGCTCTTTTAAATCAGTCCAAATTTGTCTTGTCGTCACTTATTCCCTCTATAATACATGACTTTGTTTACAAAGGTCAAACAAAATTTTAGAAACTTTTTGAATGTATTGAAGTTAACTTCTTTAGGCACATTGACAGCTTTATGCGTGAAGAAAATTCATCGATTCCGATTTTAGAATTAGGTATTCTAAAATCGAAATCGGTGAATTTCTTGAATGTAGATGACAATGCTTTGAATGTCTATTCCAGACTATCATTTTGCACCAGCGACTTGTGGTATCGTGACGTGTTGGTGCACGCTTAAGAATAATTATATCAAACATGGATAATATGGATATTGAAATCGATCTACTTATTACTTTGGTGCAAGAAAGGCCACTTGTATGGTATAAGAGCTTAGAGGAATATAAGTACAAAAATTTGACTCTGAAGGCATGGGAACAAATATGTGGTATTTTAAATAAAGATTTTGAAAATTGGAACGAGACAAATAAAAAAAAGTATGGTCAGTATTATGTATATGTGTTCATTTTTAAGTGTTAGCACCGCCATTTTAGTTAATTTTGTTTATAGACTCTGGTTACCTATAAACTACCAATTTACACTAATTTATTTCGTCAAATTTTTGACAATTGCCAGCTTAAAGCTCCGCCATCAGTCGGAAGCAGGTAGCGACATGCACAAAGTTTTCTCTGCTTCGCTATCTATGAGTAAAACCACAGATATTTCTTCTTCTTCCATCAGTTCCATAGTCTCTCTCGAAAGCTTCGACTTTTCTCTTGTTCTCTCGCCTCATCGCGAAAAACTTCCGAGCCCTCATCCCCTGAGGCTTCTACCACTCTGTCGAGACGTTCAACATCGTCTGTGTCACAAAAAAAGTTTCTCGGAGATCGTCATAGAATAAGAAATAAAACAATTAGTAGAAAAAGTAAACAAACTTTTTTTATTTGCACCTTAGATAAAAATATGAATTGGTTTAAATATATTATTATTTAATCTGAAATTTGGCCACCACTCAAAAAGTGCCGCCCATGGCACGCCGCCCCCACCACCTTCCCTACACTACGCCGCTGACTGACCGCCTTGCAACCGCAAGTCTTGCGGTTTTCGCCCGCGACCCCGGCGGCTGAAAACCGCAAAAACCTGCGGTCTCGAAACAAAACCGTCGCGCGGCGCGGCGCCGCGCCCGCGCGCGGGCGCGGTTGGCAGCCGCGCCGTGTGAATCGGGCCTAACGCGGCACTTCATATGCCGAAGCGTAAACAAACGCACTTAGGTAACCTGACACCCGTTTTCCCGCCAAAATTGTAAAAACGAGTCTCCGAAAGTGAAACAAGCCGATATTAGATCAGATAAAACCAATATTATGGTGAACGAGCTCCTAAGGCCCGGTTCACACGGCGCGGTGCCGCGCCGCGCGACAGTTTTGTTTCAATACTCACGAGACCGCAGGTTTTCGCGGTTTCTGCTCCGGAAAGCTACTGCGCAAGAATCGCGCGCAGCCACGCGGCCGCCGCGCGGCTGCCGCAGCCGCCGCGGCCGTAAACCGCGTCGTGTGTATTGAATTCAATTTTATATGGAAATCTGCCGCGCCCGCGCGCGGGCGCGGTTGGCAGCCGCGCCGTGTGAATCGTCTCTAACTATGGGACCGGTTGCCATAGCCAGGGAACGCGTTGACTTGGGAAAACAATTTCGTGAGTTCATGAAGACTTTCAGCTAGGCTGTGCAGTGTTTGAGAAACTCTCTCTTCTCGTCACCTATTCCACAAGCCAGAAGACGAAAGTTTTCAATCAGTGCGTTCTACCGGTCATGATCTACAGTGCCGGAACGTGGAAACTGACTCTTAAGACCGTCCACAAGTTTAAGGTCGCACAGTGTGCTATGGAACGAGCTGTGCTCGGTGTCTCTCTGAGGGATCATATTCGAAATGAAGTCATCCGTCATTGACAAAGCTCAACGTCTTAGCAAACTGAAGACGAGACAGTGGGCTAGTCATATCTGTAGGAACCAATAACCAATGAAAAATAATGTAGGGACCAATAACCGTTGGGGTAGGCAAGTTCTAAAGCGGAAACCGTGATTAGGTAATCGTAGTGTAGGAGGTCCTGAAACCTGATGAAGTGACGATATACGTAAGGCTGCAGGTAGTCCTGACACAAATCAAATATGTATTTGTATTGATCATACAAATCTTTGCCCTGGGTGGGAATCAAACCCACGACCCTCGGCTCGCAGGCAGACAACTTACTACCAACTAAGCCACGAGGCCAGGCGAGGTACTACCAGTACAAAAATCGCGGTAAATTTAACTTTTTCCAGGATAAAAGTATCCCATGTTTCAGAAGTTCAGCAATTTAGGCATGAAGAGGTAGGTAATAGATAAATTAAGTTACTTTTCACATTCATAATTTCTTTACTTTTCCATTCCAAATTATATCTCTAAATTAGTTGGAATGATTGTCTCCTCAATGTTTTTTATTTTTTTCAGTAAAAATAAAAAAACATTGAGGAGACATGCATATTCATCGTCAAATCACTCATATAAATTGAATCTAGTTCGGTAGTAAAGCACAACAACAACAGCACACTCGTCACGCCTTCCCAAGTGTCACACAGTAACGTACAGAATAACTGAACGACGTGGTGATCCGCGGTGCACCCGGCGCGAACGTATTTTACAATGGCGGTAAATGAGCAAAATCTGCAGCTGGCTACCTACTGTGTTAAAAATAGCTTGAATAACAAAGTCCGGTAATTTTTTGTGATCTTAAGTTGGCGTAACTAGTTATTGTCTATAATACCACATTTATTTAAAATGTAGTAAATTAAAATTATCCACGTTTGATTATATAATAGATGTAGTAAATACCTACCATGCGTTACTTAATTGTTATAAGCAATTTTGCTGTAAGGCTGTAACCTGTAACCCACAGTCCTCAACATTTTATGACGGTGTTATTACAATGCACACATTATTTACAACAGGAAATTGTTGCAAGTGCAAATGAAAGAAAAAGGCCGTTTGTGTGTTGTTTAATGCAAGTGTTGTCTTTTTTTTTTTTAATAAAAAAATTCGGTGCTGTACAAAAATTCGTAGAGCCACAGGAGTGGGACGATTCGACGCAGTATTTTTTTCTGATTGATTTATTTTTAAACGCGAGTTGAATTGTTGTTTGCCATTTCCAGAAATGCTCGACGGGCCTAAAGATGTTTTCGTTTCAATATTTTTTTCTAAGTGGACTAGTAATCGTAATAGACTTCAGGCCCGTGAACAAAATGTATGGGTCAAATGAACCACCAGTATATGGTCATAAATATATTTTTTTTAAATAAAGATTGATGAGACGAGCAGGACATGTGCCTGATGGTAAGCAACATGCCTTCCACATAACAGCACAGTGACACGCAGCTATTGGAACATGAAGAGTCCAAATCATTACCTAGCACTGCACTGCGCTCGTCACCCAGAGATCTAAGTTGTTATATCTCTAAGCCCTGTATCTCTAAGTCCTACTACTACAATTAATAATGCACTTCAAGAAAAGAAAGACTTAAAATTATTGCCAACTTTAAAAATAGAGCACATTCCCAATTCTACTACCTACATGTGTGGATGTAAAAATCTATGGAATCATTTTGCCCCGCTACTCACCAACCAGGGGGTCTACCGCCTAACGAAAAACGCTTTGACGCTTTGACCCCAGTAGGTCTACATCTCCGTGTTGGGGTATAATAGGAGAGTTATGTGACAAGTTTTCAGCTTGCCTCAAATACCTACCCAAAGCTGGCAGCTCATGGATTAATTATATGGACCAATTTCGAAAAAAATACATTTTAATGGTTAATAACAATTTTAAACCCGGTTTAGGTACATTATTCCAGTCCAGCGATCGAATACAGCGCTGGATTGCTTACTGGAAAAATGGAAACCGGCACTGGAAAGCATCAATCCAGATATTCCAGTAAGCAATCCAACGCTGGATTCGGTCTCTGGACTGGAATAATGTAAACCGGGTATTAGTATACTTTCTTTTATTTGGACTGCTTGTAGTTCGAAAAAGCGTCATCGTTTCATGGTTGACGTTCTAATGTTTCGAACGAAGCGGTTTGACTTCAAATTCTTACTATTAACTATCAATAACTGTTGTTTAAATTCCGCTTTCGCCTCAAATTTTTTTTCAAGTACAGATGTTTGAGTTTGTCATCGGCCCTGGCTTTAACAGTGAAGGGAAACAGCTTGAGGAATCTGACATGTTGCAAGAAACACATGCGTCATCTGCCAATTTGCATTTGGCGAGCGTGGTGGACTGGTGGATCAAGGTCTTAACTATCCTTTTGAGAGAAAGTCCCGAATCCCAGTAGGAAAAATACACAAAGCTGCTGATGCAATGTAGCAACCCAAATAAATATAGATCTTTATTTATTTATTATTATCTGACCTGGCGAACTTCGTTACGCCTTATTTTTACAGTAAATCAACGTTGTTTCAATTTTGTTTTTATAAAACTATTTATCTTTTACTAAAATAACACTAACTCATGTTACTCTTTACGAGTATAACATGAGCTATCTGCCAGTCAGTGTACGCCGTTAAAAGAGATTAGCCGGATACATACCTAGAGACAGATAAAATTACAAATGTTTTAATGTGAATACTGTATACATTGCTTTAATTTGGAATTACAAACACACTCCAACTTAAGTTATAAGTATAGATATGCGTGTTTTGTCCTAATGTTGGACAAAGGGCTTCCTGCCCTACTCCTGTTTTTCCCTATCTATGGCAACTTTAGCAAGTATTTCCGGTCCGTCCGTCCGTCCGTCGAGGTCGCGTCGCCATTGTTGCGGAGCTTTAAATGTTCTGGACTGTTCTGTTGTCCAGATAGCACAAGCTTAGCCTTTAGTTAGCTTACTTCGAAGTCTGTAGAAATAGACTCCATGGCTTCAATAGACTCGCATGCCCGTTCGATAACACGCATCCAATTTCCCTCAGCGTTCTCGACAGGCACCGACCAGAGGCGCCAGAAGTTTTTCATAGCACTAGGATCTGGTAGCTGCCTAGCGCCCATCCTTCATACGTCGACTAGTTCCTAGTACCTAGCTTTGGTACACCCTCATTTGAACAATAAGCTTTCTGTAGTATCGATATATCTGCTGTCGAGTATAAATGCTGACGTATATATACTCTTTCTGCTTCAGTTGATTAATACGATTCGTAATATTGGCTCAATAATGTTGGATCTGATCGGGTCACATCTGATATCAATCTAATCAAAAGCTTGTATTACGAAATGCACGACTCGGGGCAGTTATTCCCGCGACTACCGACTGAAGCAGTCAGACTGAGTTAAGGAATGTTTAGGCTATGTCATATTCCAGATTATGGCTAATAGGCGTACTTTTTGTAGAGCTGGACGTTTTTGGACCATGTTATATGCCTACATACCCTTACTAATGTGTTATTCGAAATATTTTATTTGACAGATGTCTGTCTTATCTTACTATTTATTTATCACCTATGTATTTATTATGTACTAGCTGAACCCGCTACTTCGTTCGCGTACGTTGATCTTGCGACCTTATTAGTGCATTCGTAGTACTTACGTAAAAATATTTGGATGGGTGGCCATTACACAAACCGTGTGATTTGTTTTTCCACACAAAAATATATTTATTCAAGTTTAGCAACTTCATATTTTATATTTTAAGCAACATCAAACACACTCGTAGTAAGGTTGTGGAGTATCGAACATAGCCGCAGTGTTAAGTTTGTAGGATTTTTATAGAATACATTATGAAGAGTCTGTAGCTGATGTGCGTGATCTGATACTTACCCACTTGTACATTTTACAGGATGAAATCCTAAGTAGTAGGTGATAGACTTATTAGCCGATGTAATATTTAAGACTCTAAACCATGTGTGTTTCAAATGTCAATCTCATTGGTAATGTCATTCTGTCGTTAATATTTGTTTCGTTAGGGCCCATGCTTTTTCCGAGATGATAGGTAGTATATTAGACTATATAAACTATCTGTGTTTCAAATTTCAACCAAATCACACCTTTACATAATATATACATAATAATACTTAGTAAGATAACATTTTATTCAATTTTAGAAAAACAACGTTCTGCTTTGGTTCTGCTTCTGCACCGAAGCTTGTTGAACACTAAATTTAGTACAGTATTTGGATTTAAATAATATCCGAAAAAACAAAAACCGACTTCAATTATTATCATTTCACGTCAACTAACTAATTTCTAGTCAAGTAAAAAGTTCACTCGACTAATTTAAGAAGCTATGACTACGTCGTCCAGATAAATAGATACTGGTGAACAATTCACACACAAAACTTTGGTTTTTTCCACCGCCAATGTCCCAGCCCTACTCAAACCGGAGTGGTCTTACGCGTGACGATGGCAAAAGACCTGACGGCATGAGTTTTTGCCTTGGAAGTTGAGTCGGCCCCTAGTGTGGGACGCAGCTTGTGTCGTTACTCTGGCACCATCACTTCTTCGAGAGACACATGGTAGGGCCAGTGCAGCGGCTAATTCAGCTTAGCGTCTCAAACGGTGGAAATATGCAACCCTCGGTAGTGGTTTTATATTTAAGCCCTTTGGGGTTGAGAGTTGAGACATCATGCCTGTGAAGGCCGGGAGCTGACTTCATCTTCAAAAGCCTTTCCGAGAGCTTCGCCGACGCAACGCGTGACCAAAATGCTAGCGTTTATTTGGCCCAACACATATACATCGCTATTCAGCGTGGTACTGCCGCCAACATGCTGGGCACGCTTCCGACTGGTAGTGGGCTTGAACATCTTGTCATCCCGTTTTTGTTAATATTCAAAAAACCACCTCCCTGTTTTCCATATAATATACGTACATGGTAAAAACGGGACCCTATTATTGAGGCTTCGCAGGTCGTCCGTTCGTCTGTCACCAGACTGTATCTGAAGAACGGTGATAGCTAGAGAGTTGTAATTTTCACAGATGATGTATTCATATTCTCGCTACAACAACAAATACTACATTACACATTTTCTAATTAATATCAGATTGTGTTTCGTACCATGAGCTGCCATTTTGTGGAAAAACACAAGACAGGTACTGTCATATTATTACATGACGATAGATAACGGATGACAGATTTGAGTACTGTGTGTGTACCAGGAAAGAGCTTTGAATCCGACTCCGATAAGTCAAAACCTCCGATTACTATTAGACCTTCGTTTCTGACTTCGACTCCGAAACTTTTAAAACAGAGGTTATAATCGGAGGTAAGGTGTATAAATATTGCAGATAATCCTTTATTGTGGTGGATAGTCAATTAAAATACAAAATCCCAACTTCCTAAATCAATTGCTCGTCAATGTTCATCGTATCTACGTGTTTGGCAAAAAAAACCCCAATAAAAATGTATCTCCTGCCACCACTTCTAATCCTGCCTATGCCTCCGACTTCGGTTCCGACTCCGCTAAATCAAATTTTAAAACTCCGACTCCGCCTTCAAATCCGATAAAATGACCTCCGTTACATCCCAGCAGGTCTACTACGAAAACAAACTCCGAATGATCGCATCCGACCGACAGCTGAATCGGATTGTAGCCTACCATGAAAAACATTCGGATCGATACATTTCGGGTCGAAAATTATAGACTTAGGTCGGATAAGGGTCGGATCGAACGAAACGGCCGATCTGATCAACCGACCGATTGTCTTTCGTGGTCGGAAACTTCATAAGTTCGGCCGATATATCGTTTATCGGACTTCGTAGTAGACCTGCTGTTGTTTACATTGTCACAGAATACTTAGAAGTTTGTATGTACCGAACTTATTAATTCCGTTATTATTTAATTTCTATGTTATTTCCGAACCACACGACCAGTAATGCTAAAATTTTGATGAGACTGTATTAGAAATGTGTTCTTTCTAACAAAATAAGAATTAATGAAATTGAACAACGCAAACATGAGTTACAACCAAAAACACATTCTGACTTTAACCCCTTTCTGCACAAAAACCGTGCAGAATTTGGGGATTAAAAGTAGACAGCTACCATCTACTTAGTATGATCTTAAATCATGTCAAGTTTCATTTGAATTGAATCAGTAGTTTCGGCGTGATGTGAGTTCCCTATACACACAGACAGACAGACAGACAGACATGAAAGAAAAAAAATGCAGTTTCGCCATCAGTATCGACCACGGAGTGCCCCCAAAATTTTTTTTTCAAAATATCTGCAATGTACAGAATTCGATCCGCTACAGTTTTATTATAAGTATAGATCTACCAAATTCTTCAGGAAAAATTAAAAACTAACACTGTAGGTAATAATATTTTCAGAATAAGTCAAAGTGAAGAAGAAATGCATGGAAAAAAGTGGTGTACAATTTTTTTTAATCTTATTTTTTTTATAGCATAGAGTGAAGAGTGACGAGACGAGTAGGTCATGTGCTTGATGGTAAGCAACATGCCTGCCACATAACAGCACAGTAACACGCAGCTATTGGAACATGATAGTCCAAATCATTACCTAGCACTACACTGCGCTCGTCACCCAGAGATCTAAGATATTATGTCTCTAAGCCCTGTAATTTCTCTGGAATCATTGCCCTTCAAACCGGAACACAGTAATGTTTGCACATTACTGCTTGGCGGTAGAATATTTGGCAAAGGTGTGGTACTTCCCCAGGCGGACTCTGCTAAGAGTCCTACCACTACAAAGTACTACTACTACTTATTGTAAGTAACCAGTAGCATCTTTTTTTTTTATAGCATAGAGTGACTAGACTAGCAGGACATGTGCCTGATGATAAGCAACATGCCTGCCACATAACAGCACAGTGACACGCAGCTATTGGATCATGAAAGTCCAAATCATAACCTGCACTGCACTGCGCTCGCCACCCAGATATCTGAGATATTATATCTCTAAGCATCTCGCGGTTTCAGCCGCCTAGTTCACGATCCCATGATTTTCCTGGGATAAAAAGTAGGATTTGGGTTATTCCAGGCCATTATCTATCTAAGTATCTACCAAACTCCATCCAGATGCCTTCAGTTGTTTTTGTTCGAAAAAGTATCTAAATATATAAGAAATAAGAAATAATTTATTTGCTCACAGAAAAGATACATCGTACACAAATACAACGCAAGATATTACAAAAGGATAACAATAAGAGTATGATAAGTGTTTGTGTACTTAAAAGTTATTTAGCGGGCCCCAAACTAAGCACTGAGCTTGTATCTTGGGGACCTGGTGCGACATAGTACATATCTTCCTGGGCAGAAGACCGAGTTGCAGCAGAAAAATTAACAATACATACATAAATAAAAACTTTCGTCTTGTAATATTAAAGCATAGTTCTTGTAATTGTGTGTTGGGGTGACTTCTAGTTTTATCCTTTCTTCCTTAATTTTAATAGGCTTACACTTGACCGTCATCTCGAGATGTTAAGCGAGGATGCGGTCTAATATAGAGCGTGCTTACCTAGAAAAACCGATTGTAACCATCGGGAAATACCCGCTCCGGCAACGCATTCCACCGCCTAGACGTACTTTTCAAAAAGTAGAGGCAGACCTCTTCGTTGGAGTCTTTGGAACGTCAATCGTGAAATGATGTCGCTTTTGCGAGTTACGAGCAGTCCGAGACAAAAAAGGGTAAGGTAAAAAGGGTGGTATTAGGTCATGCAGATCGGTTGTACACTCTTCGAAGTGTATCGGATAAAAAACTGATAAGCTAGGAATTTTGCGGCGATGTATTGTTGCCCACCCCACACGCACCACTGTCTTTTCAAAGTCATGTGCGTAATGCCGCTAACTTAAAAACGGTGAAGGAAAACATCGGGAGGAAACCGACATGTACCTAGAATCTTTCCATGTACCATGTACCGACATGTACCTTAGAATCCACCAACCCGCACTGGGCCAGCGTGGTGGATTATGGCCTTAACTCTCTACCTGCGAGAGAAGGCCCCGAGCCTCAGCAGTGGGAACATTTAGTGGGCTGTTGATGATGATGATGATGTATTGTTGCCTATGAGCCGTTTGGCACGTCTCTCGATCGATTCCAGAGCCTCCACTAATATTTTTTTTCTTAGGGTAAAAGCATCTTGATACCTTATCATAGCAAAATTATTTCTCAGTGTCATTGCCCTCAAACACCTAGTTGGCGCCGCGTCGCGTCGCCTTAGTCTTTAATGTCTCTCTTGTGCTCCTATGACGTACAAGCCATACATAGGTAGTTCCATTCAACGAGTGCCGTACCTACAACCCTCCTACACTGTCTTATAGACATATGACACAGGAACAGAGATGGCTGCAGCGATTGTGAAATTCAAAGTGCGGGGCCACAATGTATGCTAATGGAAATACGAATCAGGACGTCTACTCTAATTCAACGAAAACGAAATTTCGAAATAAACTCGCGATTTCCCAACTCCGATTCTACTTCGACCCGTCGTTTTGCCCGTTTAAATGTTCTAAGCCTACTTTAAATAGAGTATGCTTAGAACATTTTAACGTCAAACAATGTTGTATCGGACGAAACGAAGTAGAACGGGAGTAGGAAAGTCACGAGTTTTTTTTTCGAAATTTCGTTTTCGTAGAAACAGAGTAGACGTCCTGTTTTTGCACACACCGAATTCGAAAATGAATTCGACTAAAATGTAGAAAGTCGACTTCTCTTTCATAGTTAAGACATCTAAACTGAGGAACTGTTTTTTTGTAGTGTTAGGGCTCTTTACAGAGTCCATATAGGGAAGTACCACATCTTTTCCAGTTATTATACCGTGCAGCAATGTGGTAATGTGTAAACATTACTCTGTTCCAGTTGTAAGGGTAATGTTTCAGAAGCAATTACAGGGCAAAGAGGTGAATGAAAGAACGAATTATTTCAATTAATGAACGATGCAGATTCATTTAGCGCGAGCACAATCGAAAAAGAGTTTTGTCTTTGAGTGACTGCATTTTTATGTCCAGTTTCAAACTGTAACTTATCTCTGCGTTCCTAATGGAAATCTTGCATAATCTTCTTATATATAAAATTCTCGTGTCACAGTGTTTGTTTCCTTACTCCTCCGAAACGGCTTTACTGATTTTAACCAAATTTTATCTGCATATTCTGTAGGTATGAGAATCGGCTACTAGCTATTTTTCATACCCCTAAGTGACAAGGGTTGTTCACTAAGGCAAAACAACGTTTGCGGGGTCAGCTAGTAATTATACATAGGTAATTATATATCATATAGACCTAAATACTAATAGGCGAGATGACTAAAAAACAAATTAATCCGTCAGTAAAATTATTAAAAAATAATGTATTCGTATTTTTGTCTTGTTTCTCTATCAAAACACTACGAAGATACAGGGCTTAAAAGTTTCGAGTAACGTCACTTTATGGTACGATTTTTACAATAAAGCGGCGTCACAACCGCCAACTGCGGAAGTTTAACGATCTCTATATAATTGCGTTTGTCAATTTTTAGTATTTAATCTGATAATACAAAAAATACGTGTCTCATATTTTTCTATTATCTAATAATTATAATTATATGTTTGACCCAGTCGTTTATCCAATGAGAAACTTAGAAGAACGCTCAGAAGCTTTGTGGAGGAGTGGGCGTAAAGCGGTTATTGCCCTTCTCACCACCCTTTAAGACCGCCATCGGACACAAATAATAATAAATATGTGCTCAGACTCATTGCCATGACTTTGATCGATGATGCCGAATGCCGTTAGAGTTGTTTTTAAAATGTAACTGTAAAATGTAAATGTAAAAAGTTGCTGGTAACAGCTCCTTTATAATATTTGTTTCCTAATAGTCCGAGATCCCAGAGCTGCCAGACGTCACCTATTTTCTGAAGAATGAAATGTGGACGATTGAGTAGAGTTAGTAAGTACTAATAACACATGCTTACTCGCTAACTTGCTTAGACGGCCAATTTTGAGATATGGGGTAATGAAGTTACATACAAACATTACTTACTTCACGAATTTTCTAATAAGTGATTTTCACGTATGTTGTAGGCAATATCCTTAAAAACAAGGTCCCAATACTCCCAGACACTTTCCGTCGGCCGTTTTCCTTAACAACTCCAAAAAAAAAAAAATTGGTGGACAATTCACCCACAACACCATCTGACCCAAACTAAGCAAAGCTTGTGTGATGACGGCCAGATAGCTGACATAATACTTATATAGTTTTAAATACCTACTTATTATACTTAGAAACACCCAGACACAGTGCAAACATTTGAATTCATCACACAAATATTTGCACTGGGTGGGAATTGAACCCACGACCCTCGGCTTCGCAGGCAGAGCTACTACCAACTAAGCCACGAGGCCAGTCAACTTAACTTCACTTAAATTCTCATACTCCATTCGTAAATATGTTCGTCAGACAACTATTTTAAAGGTTTTTCCAATAAGGCAGGCCAATCTAAGGGGCCAATCATCCCCTAAACTCAATTTTAAGTCAATATTTCCTAATAAATGTCTGATTCAGTCTCCCGCTCTTACCCATAGAGGCAGTTGAGTTGAGTTGTTTTTAGGGCATGATTGCCCCCTTAGATTGGTCTATCTTATTGGAATTACTCCTTCCTTACTCTATAAGGAACTATGCACTTTTTTCGGAATTATTAGTAGCCAATGTGCTACTCCAAACTAATAACTATCTCTGTTTCAAATCAATCCGTTCAGTCGTTCAGCATTGACATTTATAATATAAGGTGGATGTTTGGAAACTCGTTGCTCAATTACGTCGGAATATGCGAATGGATCAGGTTTAAATTTTAACACAGAATATAGCCTAGAATAGCCCATTTGCTATCACGGGAAAAAATAAGGAATTGGAGCTGTACGGGTGAAGGGTAATACCGTGGGGTGCTGCTAGTATAATTTAATTATGGTTTTTTTTCACAGATTTTAGATTCATGATTTTCTAAACATAGCATATTCCGTAATAGTGAAATCGGTATTATTAGAAAGAATATCCGTAAATTAATTAATTTACCTCCGACTAGTTTGGATTTGAAATTTGGTAAAGTAACAAGTCAAGTCCTTTTATTTGATACCCATTACCCATATTTACAGATTTCTGAGAGAAAAACTTAATTCACCATTTTGTGGAGACTTGGCTTCAAATTTTATTATAGTTTAAAGTGTTCTACTAGTCAAGCCCTATCATTTAACACATTAGCTGCTAGGTGCTACCCATATTGAAGAATTATTTTATCCGCCATTTTGGGAAGGCGGCCATTTTGGCTTATATTAACAATATTAACCAAACTAAGCAAAAACTAACACGAAAACTGGATTTCGAATGAAAATACACCACATCGAAATCGGTCCATTTGTTTGAAAGCTACGACGCCACAAACAGACACATACACACAGCAATAGACAGACGGACCGACATCGACGTCAAACTTAAACACCCTTACTTTTGCGTCAGGGGTTAAAAAAGGGCGCCATAAAGGTTTTCCACACAGGCGCTGGTGGAGGTCGGCTCGGCCCTGCATCGCCGCATCGAGAATCAAATTTTAGCTAGTCCCACCAAAATAAAAAAATACGAAATCATGGGGACTACCCATAGAAGTGAAACCTTTTAGGTCTAGTACGAGGGTCAAACTGAAAGTTCTTAGAACTGGCCACTTATAAACAATATAATAAAAAAATAATTCTATAATTTGAAAATAGAACTCTTTGCCAATATTACTGAGTATATACTTCATTCATTTGTCATTTGTTTTACGATTTGGCGGCAAATTGAAAATTGTCTGTGTCACGCTGTCACGTCAACATGAATTTAACACGAGAAAATTTTCGTGCAATGATTTTTTATGACTTTCGATGTCATTTAAGTCAACAAGAAAGTTATGATAGACTACGATTGGCCTTTCACGATGAAGCCCCATCTTGTGCGACTGTTTACAACTGGTTTAATGAGTTTAAACGTGGTCGCACTAATCTCACTGATGATTTACGTGAGGGACGGCCTTCTACGGCGACGACTGAAGATAACATCTGTGTTGTGCGGCGTATGATAGAGACTGACAAAAGAGTGACCTATCAGCAGATTCGGACAACCTTAGGCATCGGTATGAGTCAAGTGCACAAAATCCTACACGAACATTTAGCGGTCAGGAAGCTTTGCGCCCGGTGGATACCTCATAATTTGACTGAGGCTCAAAAACTCTATCGTGTGGATTGGTGCCGTAAAATGATTGAAAGATTTAACGGAGGTGACTCAAATGCTGTGTTCGACATACTAACAGGTGACGAAAGCTGGATTTACTGTTATGATCCTGAAACCAAAAGACAATCTGCTCAGTGGGTGTTTCCTTTCGAGGAGTTGCCAACTAAAGTGAAGAGAGGTCGAAGTGCGGGGAAAAAAATGGTGGCCTCGTTCTTTGGAAGGATAGGTCATTTCGCAACAATTGTGTTAGAGGATCAAAAAACAGTTTCTGCAAAATGGTACACTACCAATTGTTTGCCACTTGTCTTGGAAAAAGTTCGAGAGAAACGACCTCGCAGTAGGATCCTCCTTCACCACGACAACGCCTCATCGCACACCGCCAAGCGAACGATCGACTATTTGGCGACATCAAACGTTGAATTACTGGGTCACCCGCCGTATAGCCCCGACCTCGCGCCTTGTGATTTTTATTTATTTTCAAAAATTAAAGAAAAACTTAAAGGAAAGCGGTTTATAAATGCTGAAGAAGCGGTGGCTGCGTATCGCGATGCCATTGAAGAGACATTAAGGACGAGTGGGCAAAGTGCTTTTCCCAGTGGTTCCATCGCATGCAGCGGTGTATTGACGTGAATGGACAATATTTTGAAAAGATATAATAAAACTAATAACTGGCTAATGTAATCAGTTTTTGATTTTCTAAGAACTTTCAGTTTGACCCTCGTATTAGATCCTTACATATGAAATCGGTGTTTTAAAAGGAACATAATATATAAAGTCGTTTTCTTTAAATACAATATATTTATTTCATCAATGTATCTACCATTGCTATCAATTGTAACGGTTGTCAATTCAACCGTTCCCTTAAAATCATTAAAAATATACTTGCCGTCTTAGGAAACCTTTAAATTGTAAAACGGCCGTAGTTAGTGAAACGGAAAGCTGTCGCGGACCAATCAGGACGCGACAAGTTCA
The DNA here is from genome assembly GCA_963693475.1 of Ectropis crepuscularia. NCBI lineage: Eukaryota > Metazoa > Arthropoda > Insecta > Lepidoptera > Geometridae > Ectropis > Ectropis crepuscularia. The sequence goes on from OY856338.1 coordinate 36,675,901, forward strand.
AATCGCCCAATGGCGAGAGACGACGCCCCGCGTCATAAAATTATAAAAGCGAAGCTAACTTGAGGCAGAAGCATGTTTGCCGATGGGTGCGTGAAGGTGTGGTGACAGGCAAAATAAAATGCGTGTTCACTTGATGGTGTTTAATATCTGACTCCTTCTTTAACAATGTGACTGTCGCTTATAACTATTTCTTAATACAATGGAGCACTGTTAGTTGTGGTTAATATTTACGTTATTAGTGTTTATGTTTTATGATTTATTTTATCCGCTACGGGCACAATGAACAAAGGCAATAGAGTTAGTAGGTGGGCACTTGAAACATGAAATACGATGCAGTCGCTACAATCCTCCCCCCTTAGATAAAACTATCTTTTTAAACTAAATCACTGGGTTAATACACTGGACGACACTGAAATACTACGGATCACTATGTTTGAACGCACTCGCGATATGGGTGACGGAATAGCTGCGTTGTTGACACGTCGTTGTAGCGAGATTGTTCGTTTCGATGCTCGACTCGCCCCACCTTCGACGCTACGCGATGCTTGCAGTAGCACCAAACTTGGTAAGCGCTGTCCTCGAGGTGCGCATTGTTGCGCATTGTACAAGGTGCTGGGTGACGACCGTAGTTGCTTGCGGTTGGTCCATGATGCGTGGATTTGTGTGGTGAATTGTAGCAGTGTGCGGCTGTAAGCTGACTGACGACAAAAAATGAAGATCTCATAAATCGAATCTCACTCTTGGCTTGACGGTGCGACCCGAACGCGTGCTTATCTGAAGTGGTGCTGGCGGTGGGTCGGCTGTTTTTGTCGAAGTCGTTGCACTTTCTGTCGTTCGGTCGAGACTGGTGTTGGGTGTCGCATACTTCAAGCTTGAGATCGGCTCGTGGTCAACATCTAATAGATAAGCTGGTTTTAGCCGATCAAGTGATACAGTGACATTCCTACCGTTAGAATCTATTGTGTAAAATTTCGGGTGTCGCTTTATCACTTTAAATGGTCCCTGGTATGGCGGAACTAAGCTCTTGTGAGTTTCGTTTTTTACAAACACATGGGAGCAAGTGCTTAAGTCCTTATGAATGAAAACATTTTTTTCGTTACTACGTGCGGTTGAATGGGACAACTTGGGAACAGTTGATAACACATTTGTCAAAAGTTTTATGTATTCTCGGTCATTGACATTTGTGTTTACGTTTGAGTTGGAATGAAATAAATCTCCTGGGAGTCTCAGCGTACTTCCGTATAAGAATTGAGATGGGCAGTATCCTAGGTCTGACTTAACGGCGGATCGTAGACCTAATAGTACTAATGGTAATTCCTGAACCCATTTTGTGTTATTTTGACATTTTGCCATAATAGCTGATTTTAATGTACGGTGAACTCTCTCGATCATCCCGTTTGCCTTAGGGTTATATGCCGTGGTTCGAATTTTTTGAATGCCTAGTTTTTTGAGTAGTTGTGTGAATAAGTCTGATTCGAATTGACGACCTTGGTCCGAAGTTATTTTAATTGGGCAACCGAAACGAGCGATCCAGTGTTCTACGAACACCTTTGAGATCGTTTCGGCAGTTATATCTTTCGTTGGTATTATTTCCATCCACTTAGTGACCCTATCTATCATAGTGACGCAATATTTGAAGTCTTCCGATGGTGGAAGAGGGCCTATAATATCTATATGAACATGTTCGAATCGACCTCCTGTATCGCCAAATTCACCAAGTGGTGTAACTGTATGACGTTGTACTTTACATTTTTGACAAGCGATACAATTTTGTACAATTTTTTTTACGTCCGTTTTCATACTGGGCCAGAAATATCTGCTTTTGACTAAACATCTAGTCGCGGCTATGCCGGGATGGCTTATATTATGTAGTGATTTTATAGCACTTTCTCTAAACTGAACCGGTAGATAAGGACGTATGTTGTTCGTTGAAGTTTCGCAAGTTATTTTTATATCTGAATTTGGCATTGTAATTGATTGAAACTTAAGGTTATTTTGATTTTTTAAGTTATTTAGTTCCTGATCACATTCTTGTGATTGGGCAAGACTTTTATAGTCGAATTGAGAAGGTATAATGATTTCTTCAATCCTAGATAAGGCGTCTGCTACTGCGTTTTCGTCGCCTTGTATGTACTTAATGCTGTCACAGAACTGAGATATAAAGTCTAGTTGTCTGAGACGTCTAGGGCAGTCTGAGTTAGATACTTTTTTTGATAGGGCAAATGTTAATGGCTTATGGTCAGTTAATACTGTGAGTTCCCTGCCTTCGATAATATGACGGAAATGTTTTATTGCCATGTATATTGCGAGTAATTCCCTATCGTAAGTACTGTATTTTGTTTGAGCGTCGGTGAGCTTTTTCGAATAAAATCCTAGAGGTTCTAGTTTTTCGTTCGTGTTTTGATGTAATGCTGCACCTACGCAAGTACCAGAGGCATCCGTCATAAGTACTAGTGACGCGGATGGGTCTGGGTGTGGTAAAGTTATTGAGTCTTTAATCGCTTGTTTACATTGACTGAATGCTTTTAACGCACTTTCAGTCCACGTAATTTTTGTTTGATCGCGTTTTTTTGAATTATGTAAATACGCGTTTAGTGGTGATTGCATTTCTGCGGCTTTTGGAATGCTTTGCCTATAAAAGTTTACCATTCCGAGAAAACGTCGTAATTCCTCAATAGTATTTGGTAGAGGATAATTATTTATAGTTTGAATTTTCTCTTCACTTGGTTTTATGCCATTCGTGCTAATGTGATAGCCCAGAAAGTTTAATTCGGATTTTCCGAACTCACATTTTTCTAGGTTGATAGTTAGGCCGTAAGTATTTAAACGGTCCATAACAATTTCTAGATGTTGTAAATGAGCTGTTTTCGAGTTTGAGCTCACGATAATATCATCTAGGTACGGGAAGGCAAAATCTAGATTTTTGAGTGCATCATTTACTAATCGTTGGAAATCTTGTGCTGCATTACGTAAACCAAAATTCATTCGAGTGAATTCGAATAAACCGAACGGTGTTATGATTGCAGTTTTTGGAATATCTTCAGGCGCCATACAAATATTGTGATAGGCCTTTCGGATATCGATTTTTGAAAATATTGTCTTCCCTTTTAAAATGTATGTAAAATCGAGTAATCTGGGTAATGGGTATCGATCTGGTATAGTTTGCGCATTAAGTCTACGATAGTCTCCACATGGCCTTATTTCGCCATTTTTTTTCTTGATACATACTAGTGGATTCGCATAAGGAGACGAGGAAGCTCTACAAATACCTAATTGCATCATTCTTTCGAATTCAGCTTTGGCTAATTTGTATTTCTCCGGGTTGAGTGGACGTACTTTTTCGTGAACCGGAGGACCGGTGGTATAAATGTGATGTTGTACGTTATGTTTGGGATGTGTCTTAAAATTTTCCAGTTTTGTAATGTCAGGAAACTTTTGTAAAATTAAGTGATATTCGTCATTAACATCTATTGACTTTATATCGGTAGATTCGCAGGATTTAGTAATGTTTGCGCTGCGTGATAAAGAGGTAAGTTTATCTATGAGTTTCTTGCCATGTAAATCTACCATTAATTTGTTAGCGGCCAGAAAGTCAGCTCCTATAATTGATCGTTGAACATCGGCCAATATAAATGTCCATGTAAATGGACGTCGTAAGCCTAAGTCAACAATAATAGTTTTCTTCCCGAATGTTTTAATTTTTGTGCCGTTAGCTGCATATAGAACATAATCTAACGTGGATCTGTTTTGCTTTTTATCGGCTAATACAGACACGTCAGCTCCAGTATCTATAAGAAATGGTATTTTAGTAGTTTTGTCGGTTACGCACAAACGATATGAGTTACTGACACCGGCCACGTTAACTCGTGCCGGTGTCGGAGCTAGTTTTCCGACTTATTTTTGTTACAATTCCTAATATCGCCACATTTGTAAGCATTTGCTCCGAAAGTGAAGTGATAAAAACACATATAGTTTGAGTCACCCGGTTTTGCTGTTTGTTTTGAAAATTTTTCGCTATTTTGGCTTTTTGAGCGTGATCGAGAGGAGTTAGAGTTAGAATAGCGCTCGCTATTACGCGATTCGCGTGGTTGAATGCTGCTGTTATTGTTATTATTTAATTTTGAGCGCAGCGCTAAAATCTCAGATTTCATCGAATTAATTTCGCTAAATAGTTTAGTGAGAGGTTGGTCAGTGATTGGCGGAGATTTAGAAATGGGAGCTAGCTGGGATGTAGTGGCATTTTCCATAATTTTATCTGCCATATTAGCTAAGCTGTCTAATTGAATCTCCCCAGTATCGCACGCGGTAATAATAACTCTAATTGAGTGCGGTAGGCGACCTTTCCAGAGGAGCTTGAGAGTCTCGTCTGGCACCTTATGTTTACCCAAATCTTTCATTCGGCGCAACAATTGTGATGGTTTTTGGTCACCGAGTTCGATTTCGTTTAATAATTGATTTAACTGTTGAGTTTCGGACACTTCGTACACAGAAATTAACCTGTTTTTTAAGGTCTCGAACTTGTTTACATCGGGCATGTTATCTAAAATGTCACTAATATCGCTTAATTCGGCTTGATTTAACCTAGCTATTAAAAGTTGACTTTTGTGCAGATCACTTGCCTTTTGTGGGTCGACGATGGCGTTGAACTGATGGAACCAGAGCCTGGGTCGCTCTCGCCAGAAGTCCGGTATCCTTGTCGTTACATTGATGGTGGCCATTGTCATCATCTCGGTGGTTGGTGGTGTGGCTGATGTTGGTTGTTGAACCGGCGCAGGTTGGCAGCGTGGGTCGTTCATTTTTTCGCGAGTCTTGCTGTATTTTTGTTGACTTTTAAAAATGTGAATTTAACGCGACTATGAACTATACTTGAATCACGTCTGCTTGATATCACGTCGGTGTCACCACTTTGCCGATGGGTGCGTGAAGGTGTGGTGACAGGCAAAATAAAATGCGTGTTCACTTGATGGTGTTTAATATCTGACTCCTTCTTTAACAATGTGACTGTCGCTTATAACTATTTCTTAATACAATGGAGCACTGTTAGTTGTGGTTAATATTTACGTTATTAGTGTTTATGTTTTATGATTTATTTTATCCGCTACGGGCACAATGAACAAAGGCAATAGAGTTAGTAGGTGGGCACTTGAAACATGAAATACGATGCAGTCGCTACACATGCAAGCAAGCAACAAACACTAAAACAAACCAAAATACTGTCCGAAGGCTTAAAAGCCATAAGTGCAACGTAACCCCATAGGGGTTCCATCACCGGGCTGAGACCCTAACGGCCAACTCTTATGGCCGGCTGATATACCAAGGGATCTACAACTCTTGAGGTAGCAGTCCACCACTCACTGCTTGAAAAACAGAGGAGCTACCCCCGTGTAGGACACAGGAGCACCATCGCCATGTCCAGCTGACACCACTGAACCCCCCAGAAGGACTGCGACCCGACTCTCCCGACTCTCTCGTAAGATTATCGGCTTATAACTTCGAAATAAAACACCGGAAAGGTACTGAAAACATAGTACCCGATAGCTTGAGCCGTTCGGTTCCTATACTCACGATAAACGACTCGCCAAGCTTATCTGGCCAAATCTCCATAAAAACGTGGTAGAGTTCGTGTCCAAGTGTGATACTTGTCTCTCCTTTAAACATCCTAATCACACGACTCTAGGCACCATGGGTAGGCCTAAAGACTGCTGTCGCCCCTTTCAAATGCTGAGCTTAGACTTGGTTGGTCCCTTACCTGCCTCTCGTAAACAAAACACATTCCTATTGGTAGTGACATGCTGTTTCTCGAAATATTGCTTAATTTTTCCTATAAGAAAAGCTACTGCCGACATAATAGGCAAACTATTAGAAGAAAGAATATTCTTGGTCCACGGTATTCCCAGCACTATATTGATGGATAACGGAAAGCAATTCACTGGTAACATCATGCGTAACCTTTTCGCTTCTTACAATATCCCTAACGTATACTACACCCCGTTATATACACCTCAAGTAAACACAGTCGAACGTTACAATAAGACAATAATCACGGCGGTATCAACATGCATAGAAAAAGACCACCGATCATGGGATACTAACTTACCAAAAATTCAATTCGCCCTAAACAGCGCAGTAAGTGAAGCGACAGGATATACCCCGGCATTCTTGGTTTTTGGTCGTGAGCTACCTAGTGATGGCAATCATTACATAGACCCCGATATAGGTGACTCTATAATCTTTACACCGCGCGATAGTTACGCAGAAAATCTAGGCGTACTTCAAAAGATATTCGATAAAGTTCAACTCGCACTTATAAAAGCTCACTCTAGAAATGCTACCACGTACAACCTCCGTCGGAAAAACTTCGAATTTAATGTGGGCGACACTATATGGAAACGAACTTTTTACCAAAGCGACAAAGGTGTCAAGTTTACAAAAAAACTAGGCCCAGAATTCATTAAATGCCGCATAGCTGCAAAACTATCAAAATTGGTATATGAACTCACCGATATGGCTGGTCGTAAATTAGGTGCGTGGCACATAAAGGATTTCAAGCTCACAAATTAATTAATAATCTTACCTAAAACTAAATAAGGTCTAAAACGAATAATGCTACTTAAAACTAAATAATACTACCTAAACTAAATAATGCTATCTAAAATTCATAATGCTACCTACAACTTAATAATGTTATCTGAAACTAATAATAATATCTAATACTAAATAATCTAAACATAAATAACTTCTAATATGTTCCATCTAAGTTGGGGACAAAACATTATGCTGGAATATTACTCGTAGTTACAGGTTCTGTGACACTATTAGGTGTAAGTGAATACCGCTCACTAACGGCGGATTCACATACTAACAACATTCAGTTGCAGTCTAGATTTGTAACGTGTTGAATGCCTGATGTTAGACCTAGATAGTGTCACCTTCTCTAAAAATCCTATGCTAGTGCTCGGAAAATCGACGAGCGTGGTGTCGGTCACAGCATGGATTTGCAATTGCCCTAGCAAATGAACTTGTTATGTGCCCGGGAAGTCGGTAAGGGGAGCGCCGATCACATTAACAAACTCTTAAAGTGAATACGTCCACTAACGGCGTAATTCACAAACTTTTAACATCCAAGGTCACTCAAACCTCTAAAAGTGTTTGATACCGATGTTAAACCTAGATAGCATGACTATCTCTAAAATCTTGAGTCTACAACTACAGCTGACCTTAAAGGTCAAAGCCAGCTAATGATTGTCCTTACAACACTCTACAGATACCAGGAACACAGAAGGTTACACTCTCTAGACAGCCGAAAAGTTCAAGAAACTTTTCTCCGGATTTTCCTCAGGAAAAATCCTGACCTAAAAAGGGGGGTATGTAACGGTTGTCAATTCAACCGTTCCCTTAAAATCATTAAAAATATACTTGCCGTCTTAGGAAACCTTTAAATTGTAAAACGGCCGTAGTTAGTGAAACGGAACGCTGTCGCGGACCAATCAGGACGCGACAAGTTCAAATCGCCCAATGGCGAGAGACGACGCCCCGCGTCATAAAATTATAAAAGCGAAGCTAACTTGAGGCAGAAGCATTTTACAAATATTTTTCAACAAACACTAAAACAAACCAAAATACTGTCCGAAGGCTTAAAAGCCATAAGTGCAACGTAACCCCATAGGGGTTCCATCACCGGGCTGAGACCCTAACGGCCAACTCTTATGGCCGGCTGATATACCAAGGGATCTACAACTCTTGAGGTAGCAGTCCACCACTCACTGCTTGAAAAACAGAGGAGCTACCCCCGTGTAGGACACAGGAGCACCATCGCCATGTCCAGCTGACACCACTGAACCCCCCAGAAGGACTGCGACCCGACTCTCCGCGGCTTACACAGGCCAGTGTGTCCCACCAGAATAGCAATATAATTATCTCGATTTGCAAACGACCCCGACCCTCTCTTTAAATTTAACTTATACTCCCCCAGAACTACTACTACATTTAGGCCACCCCTCTGGTGGTAACTGTAAACTTATATACGATAATAAAATCTAATCAGTTAAACTTGTGGTTTCTATTCAAACTCTTAATTTTACTTCTACTCATGTTAACCGGAGCTAGCTTGGATAATCTCTCTCTCTCTTTAAACACAACCAACTGGAAAGGTTACACAATGTACTTTTGCCATCTCACAGGTAGTTCATTGGTCCCTTTACAAAAAAAAACCCATTCGAGCGGGAAACCTTTAAAGGCTCTTTGGACTGCCCCATCGGAGTTGAATTTTTTCCCTTGCAAGACGAAGACGTTCCGAAACTTCCAGGTTAGGTTTCGATATATTGGTAATCTGTTGGAGCAAGGTCCAGGAGTATGGTGGATGTCTTAAACATTCCAATTGAAGCTTATCTAATTTGTTAGCCGTCTGTAGTGCAGTGTGTGATCTAGCGTTGTCCTGAAGCAGCAGTGGCCTAGAACGATTGACCAGTCTCGGTAATTTAGCAGCTAGCTTTTCCATCATTGTTTTCAGTTGCTGACAAGAGACATCAGCCGTAATCGTCTGGCCAGATTTAAGAAAGCTGTAGTGAACAACACCGGCACTAGTCCACCAAACGCTCAAAAGTTTTATTTTTAGTAAATGTTCACTTGGTGCAGCATGGTTTGGCTGGTTCGCCAGGGTTCAGCCATTGCGATGAGCGTTTATTGTAATCCACTTTTCATCACACAGGTAATGATTCAATTTAAAATCCCTACACTATTGTGTCGGTTGAGTGAAGTAACACAGGAGTTGACGCGCGTTTGTCGGTTTCACAGCACTCTAAATAATTTACCTTATTATTTAGATTTATGTGGTCGGTTTGCTGCATTCAATCCATTAGGTATCTTTAAAGTTTTTTCACCTTTCCAATGTGCTTCAAGTGGATTATTAAAACAATTGTATTACGGACACCGCAGCCAGCAGCTAGCTCGGACGTGGTTTGCGATGGATGCACTTCCACAATAGCCTTCAATTCTTCATTTTCAACTTTGGACTCCGGCCGTCCGTCCGGCCGTTTGGGCTTGTTCTGCAGGTTTTTTCCTTTTTTCCGGGGCATTTCCAGAACGAAAACGTTGGAACCAAAAACGCATTGTATTTTGTTTTGCAACACCGCCGCCACACGCATCATTAATCCTTCGAGCCGTTTCTGTAGAACTGGTGCCACGACGGAACTCGTACCTACTCGTAAATTATACGATATTTCAAGTTTTCCATTTGATGAACTGAGTGACCGAAAGAAAAACCAATGAATGAAAAAACAAATGAATTACGGTTATCAAAACACAAAAGCATGAGTAAATGGTGTCAGCGTTTCGTTCCAAATTCTTAATTTTCCGAGATCTGGTATTGTCCACATTATTTTTTATCCAAAATATTATTTGTTCATATTCTGTATTTTCCACATTATTATATTACTACATTATTAATTTTACAAATTCTTAAAATTCCACATTAGGAATTTGCCTAAATTGTACTTCACAATCGTGATTAAAAAAATCATCAAAAAATTCCAACTGCGGCTATGGCGGAATGTACGAGTATGTTGTATACTGTGCACGACGGTCTCTTTAGGATATAAATACAAAACATATAGGCACTTCAGGTAGATAAATTGCTAGCTTATCGGGTTTTTATCGGATACATTTCGAAGAGTGTGCAACTGATCTACATGATCTAATACCACCTTACCCTTTTGAAGTGAAAACTTCTTTAGGCGCGCTATGGACAGAATTTTCGTGGGCTGTGAAATGGATTCATGATCACGTGATCATCACGCTCGGATATGATAAGAAATTTCGGGTAAACTCGGGATGCTAGAGCGAGAAAGATAATGTGGTCAACAAACGTGCCAGACCGAGAAAGATAATTGTTAGAGGAAGACATGGAATAATAGATACTCTCTCTCTCTCTCTCGCTGCTCGCTACTGGTTACCAGTGTTGACACCTTAGCGACTTTGTCGCTGAAACTGGCGAATTTTTAAAACCTTTTAGCGGATTTAGACGACGTGTTACCGACAAAGGGGAATAATATACTAGTGTAGTGTAGAAGGTTGGAGAAGGAAAAACACAAGGTTATTGGGAGTCAGATCATATTTATAAGGAAATTAACTCATTATCTCAAACATAAACAACATGGAAGTCTACTTCAGTTAATACCATAAACTCTACTTCCAATTTCTATACATACAGATAAATATACGCACATTATAGCAGGAACTTTCCCAATTATATTATTAACATTTTATTCAATCATTTGTATTTTCGTTTGAATCTTACATGATAATAATGTTAATTATTGCCTTAAGTTATTCCTTTTCCCTTTTAATTTAAATTGCTTAACATTGTAGGTACTTAGACCAGTGCCATTTTATACACTTATTAGCAGCTATATTTCCGGGATAAAAATAGCTTATGTATTATTCCCTTAATAATTCAAACAAAACCGGCGACTTTGTTTCATAACTATTTGGCAAAAAGCTCAAAATCATAGTGGCAACACTGACGGCTACCAACTCCAAAAGACTTCTTTGGGCGGGAAAACACGACGGGTGCTTTAAAATTTTCACAATCAAATTAATTAGTTTTGCTGTGTAAATATTTCGTTTCTTTCGTGTAAATATTTAGTTTTGTGTATATAGTCAATAGTATAAATAAATATGAGCGTCGCTAGCGACGGGGGTGACCCCGTCGAACAGACCAGAAAAAGAAAACTATTGAAGCCAAATCCAAGTGAAAAGGTTTCTTACAAACTATTTAGAAAACCCCTTTATAAGAGAAAGAGACTATTCCCAGAAAATCGTAGTGGAGACTGTGTAGTGTATGTGGAATCGACGGAACAGGAGAAAGTCGGTAACAAAAATCCTATTACACTCACCAACCTTTTAGCGGACAATGTTAGGGGCATCATAGGGGTGCACCGTGTGAATGCATACAAAGTTGGAGTAACTTTTAAAAAGCCGGCCCCGGCCAACAACTTTTTGAACATGGACATTTTTTTTACTATCCATAAATGTGTATACAATCTGGGTATACAAATAAGTACTGCTTGAGTAACCTTAGTATTTATTTCGCGCGCACTAAGTCGCGGGTAACAGCTACTTTGTATATAAATAAAATTTAAATCAATATTTACTTTAATTTCTGGCTTGTTTTACTCGTTTATTCAACTAATACGATCCATAATATTTTATTATAATACGACATACCTACTTACCTAATACAAAAATCAGCTAATGAAGTTTTCACTTCTGCCGTGTGGTCACACCTTTTTTTTTTTCTTTGACTTTTCGTATCTCGAAAAAGCGATATCGTTTCATGGTTGATGTTCCAAAGACACGAAAATTTGTGATAAGAACGTCTAGATTGTGGAATGCATTGCCTGAGTGGGTTTCCCCGATGGTTAAAATCTTGGTGTTTTCAAATCGCGAGTGAATCGGGTTCTTCTAGGCACGCTCCATCATAGATCGCATCATTCGCATCGTCACTTAACGTCAGGCGAGATGGTGGTCGAGTGCGAACCTATTATAGTTAAAATAATAAGTAAAAAAAAACCTATAATATCGGTAAGCCGTGGCATACGGAATTCGCTTTTGTGAGAAGTGGTATATAGAACCTCTTACGAGAGCGAATAACATGAAAACTCTTTGGTTTTCAAAATATAAATGTTTTGTTCTAAATTAAAATTTTCCCTCCCAATATTTAGTAGTCTTTTGGTTTTAGTCATATAACCTTACGAATACGAATTATCTAACAACGTCAAACTAACCTAACCTACATACCTAGGTACTTACCGTAGAATTATAATCCCACGCGTTTTATAATGAACTGACGGTGCCGGTGTTATAATTTTACATACCTAGTAGTGAAGTGGATAAACATTACCTATATATAAAATGTTTATCCACTTCACTTTACTTCTACATTCCTATCCACTTTATCTTCTGACTGATGTAATAATATTATAATCTTATATCTTTGAGTGACGTGCGCTGTACAGTGTGCCGTGCAGTGTGCGCTAGGTAATCTGGACTCTTCATGTTCCAATAGTTGCGTGCCACTGTACTAGGCAGGCATATTGCTTGCCGTCAGACAGTTTCGTTATTCTCAATAAATACTATTAAAAAAGTCTGGACGTCTTCAAAATCAAATCTGATAAGCACTGATCACTGGATATGTAAAATTAATAATAACTACTAGCAAAATGTCCGAATTAACGAATTTTATTACAGCACGGTAGTCATATTTTCTTACAATCTAAGCACTAATGATACTTTTTGATATACCTACAATGTATCATACTGTACTTATTTGGAAAACTAAGAATTTGTATAATTTATCATTGTGAAAATGAAGAATGTGGAAAATTCGGAATATGTAAAATTCATAATTTAAACAAATAAGATTATGTAGATATTATAAAGAAATCGGAAAATATATATTGCGGAAAATTAAGAATTTGGAATGAAACGCTGACATCGAGTAAATAGCTGTATAAATGTGAAAGTGGAAATTCTAACCACAGAGGAAATATTTGATTTTAAAGAGGCCGGTAGGACAAAACTGTAAGTTACGGCTGGTCAAGTCTGGAGAACGGCGACTGCCGATCCGGAGACTATCTATTCTATACGGATTATCTATTCTATGCCCCTGGTTCAAAACCACGCGCACCACTGTCTTTTCGAAGTCATATGCGTAATGCTGCTGACTTAAAACGGTGAAGGAAAACATTGTAAGGAAACTTTGACTGGCCTCGTGGCTTAGTGGGTAGTAACTCTGCCTGCGAAGCCGAAGGTCGTGGGTTCGATCCCCACCCAGTGCAAATATTTGTGTGATGAATTCAAATGTTTGCACTGTGTCTGGGTGTTTCTATGTATAATAAGTATGTATTTAAAACTATATAAGTATTATATCAGCTATTTGGCCGCCATCATACAAGCTTTGCTTAGTTTGGGGTCAGATGGTGTTGTGTGTGAATTGTCCACCAATATTTATTTATTTATTTTATATTTATTTATTTAAACCGACATGTACCTAGAATTTTCGGAGTCATGTGTATACATCAACCTGCACTGTGATGGATTTATGGCCTTGACCCTCTCCTTGCGAGAGAAGGTCCCGAGTCGCAGGGAACATTAGGTGGGCTGATTATTTGAGTACGACAAAACACCAATTTCAAATGTAAGGCCCTAATTAAACAGCACCAAAGTTGCACAATACATTTCCTGTACATCCTTATATATAGGCACCACTATTACGCATGTTGGTGACACTAATTCAAGATTTCAACCACCCAAAAAGTGTCTAGCGCGCACGTCCCGCTGCATTGCTCATCGCTACGTCACCATCGATATAAACCAATGGGTGTGCCCTCTCCAACTTCAGGCGCACGGAATAATGTCGTCGTTGGGACGAATGAGCTCACTCTTTCCGTTCTATACGGTTGCAGAAAGCGGTGAACGCCGGACTTTTTTACCTATCAGTATTTGTTGTCAAAAACCAGCATAAGTAGAACCTTGTAGTGGTAGGACTCTTGGCAGAGTCAGCCTGGGGAAGTACCACACCTTTGCCAGTTATTCTGCCGCCAAGCAGTAATGGTAAGCGTTACTGAGTTCTGGTTTGAAGGGCAATGTTTCCAGAGAAATTATTGGGCTTAGAGATATAATATCTCTCTGGGTGACGAGCGCAGTGCAGTGCTAGGTAATGATTTGGACTCTTCATGTTCCAATAGCTGTGTGTCACTCTCCTGTTATGTGGCAGGCATGTTGCTTACCATCAGGCACATGTCCTGCTCGTCTCGTCACTTTATAACATAAAAAAAACACAGCATACCTCGCCGCCAGCAATTGTAGGGGTCAAGTAAATTGATGGTGTGTAAATCACAACTTACGCTACACACACAGACGCAGATTACTACCAATTTCAAGGTGCTCGGGGCACATCCAATGGTTTATAGCGATAGTTGTGCGTTACATTTCCTAAGCATTGCATCTTTTCATGTAGGTAAGTAAATACCTGGCTACCAGGCCATACTACGCAAATAAATCTTTATCATTACATGAAATGAAAGCTAATTTCATTGTTAATATTTGATGATTTGATAAACCATATTTTCGCAAAAGTCCTAGAAATTCGCAAAAACACGATTAATGATTAATTAATTACATGATCGGTATGACATTTCTCAATCACCCTGGAAAAAATAAGGATTTTTGCAAAGACGCTGGCCGCCGCCTTGTGTTTAATTTTAAGATTCACTTTAAAATTGTAATAAGTTTGTTGGTATCAAGCACCTTCATTGGTATATCTCTCTACTTAGTCTGTGATTGGTATCTATGAGCGTACCAAACTAAATGTTCAGAGAACATTGGTTGACAAATCGACAACATCATTTTTGACATGTGGTCTTTAATTTTCGGAAATTATCCGTTACCGAAATATTATACACAAAGATTATACATAAATACCGTCAGATAATCAGTTTACAATCTTATGACATTAGATTATAAACTAACCTAACCTAACGCAAGACTGATATATCTCGCGTTTCTTACCCTTTTTAACTCTATGACCTTACTACACCTTAAGCCAACAATGTAAAACTAAGAACCCTCCACAATAAAGGTTACCTATCTTGTGAAATTTAGCCAATCAGATTTAACTAGGTATATTTGATGTTATAGACTATGGGCCCGTGTACATAATTGATTGGTAATTTGAACCACCAGGAGACCTATGTAGAAAGATAGAAATAATAGAAAAAGTATAAAATAATACAATTCAGGATAATGCCGTCACTTGTAAGCTGTCCAACTGAGTGCAGGTGAAGATAGCGGGTTGTAATGTTGTAACCCTCGATCTTTTCCCCTTGTCGCATGACAACGCCGTACAAAAATTTGTACGGCGTTGCGGAATAATGGATTACAAGAGGGATTTCTCAGACAAATTGTTGGTAATTCGATGTTTTTAGTACCTAGGTACTCAATTTTAAATATTTTATCTATCTACATTTTACCTTTTTATACATCTGTACTTATATTAAAAAGCTAAAGAGTTTCTTTGTTTGAACGCTAGGATCTCGGGAACTACTGATCCGAATGAATAGGTTTATTTTTTTATTGGATAGTCTATTTATCGAGGATCGAGGCTATAGGGCTATATGTTATTTACCATTACGCTACTATTAATAGGAGCGGAGTAATGAATGAAGAATGTAACAAAAACGGGCAAAATGCTGTATATTTTAGCAGATAAGTATGATATATGTTTCCCGATAAAACGAACACCAAATACCTAAAAAACGTGACGCGTCGTGGGTTACGCCTGATATAGGTACTTAATCTAAAATCGTTCTTGTTTGATATTTCGAAATTAGTTGACCAATTTCCTGAGGAAGAGAACTTAACAGTTATATTTGACGATCTCAACAGGAAATACAATTCGACTTTGAATGTATCTAAAACAAATCACTATAGTGGTATAGAGTATAATACACGGAAGTACGAATCCATCTAAAGCTATGTGGGGAATAGCGAACACGGAGCGGGGGAAAACCAATACGCCTAGGTTGAACTTCTCCGGGATCGTAAAAGATTATAACGGGAGTAAGTTTAGTTCGCCGAAAGATGCCGTAAATGCTATGAATGTTCGGTTTAAATGCAGCTGCTGCCTGTGGGGCACCTAAAGCTAATACAGCTACTGTATGTAAAATGTTAGTATCAGTCAAGCGTCAAGTATCTGACCGTTCCCTCAGACTAACAAGTTTCTCGGCTGATGAGGTATTCCGCATAGTTTAGTTAGAAGTCTCGCCTAGGGTGCTGATAGTGTTAAAACTGGCCTGGTCACTGGGTCAACTAGATTGTTAGTACACGGGCTAGGCTGTTAATTATACGGCTGTATTGGTTTGACCGAAACCAAAATTTGGCCCTATTGGAATTTTAGTTATTTCATCACTTTTATGTTTAAATTAACCGGACTACAAAAATAGTTTAAAAATGTTTAAAAAAATTTTTTTTATAAAAAAGCAAAAATCTGTGTTCATTTTTTCTGCGTGGACTCCCATCGAAATGCTTATAATATGTCCTACTATACAGGGTTATTGGTAATCAGCCTGCATCCGTTTAAGGGCATGTTCTGTATATTTAAACAAACAACTTTTGTTCTACAACTTTCGTTAAAACTCAATAGATAACCCAAAAAAAAATAGTGTTTGTTGCCTTTTTTTGTACTGTTTAGCGACTTTTTAGTGTTTATTCACTTCGGCACATCATTTTTTGCGCGTTAAATAGCGTACGCGCTCTTGTTACGAAGAGTTCGAAGCTTTTAGACCGTGCAAATATTTTTTTTATTTTTTTTGTAAAAAAAAACACATTTTTTTTAAAACTGTAAGTAGAACAAAAGTTGACGTATTGGATGTACCTAACATCCCCTTAAAAGGATGCAGGCTGATTACCAATAACCCTGTATGATGTCCTCCTTGACGTGTCCGTCAATGGCGAACCTGGCTAATTACTATTGTGAGCTCTTAGATGGCTCGCAAACCCAAATTTAGTTTTGAAAGTTCTATTGCATGGCGCACAGTGCAATAGACCCTCAGCATTATATGTGTAGGTGTAGGACGGCTTAGGGCGGGCTTTTCTAATGAGGCGTTTTGCGTCAAGATCTTGCTGTCGTATTCGTTCAAAATTTCGAACAGCCTCATGGACAGAGCAGCGCCATTCACGTCTCTGTTTTGCCAGATTTTCCCATCTTTCGCATGAGATGTTGCATGCTGTAAGATGGCGCTTTAGAACATCCTTGTAGCGCAGATACTGACCGCCAGATGTACGCTTTCCTTCCTTCAGCTGCGAGAAAAATACAGCTTTAGGCAGTCTAGAATCATCCATGCGTACAAGATGTCCACACCATCTCAACTGACCCTGAATAAGTAATGCCTCCACGCCAAGAAACCCTGTTTTTCTCAGAATTTCAGAGTTTGGAACTCGATCTTGCCACTTAACACGAAGGATAGATCTCAAACACCTCATGTGAAATGCGTCAAGTCGCTTGATATCGGTCTTATAAAGGCACCAGGTCTCGGTGGCGTATAGCAAAATTGGCAGAATTATGGCCCTATAAACAGTAATTTTAGTCTGTAACCGGAGATCATGTGAGTCCCAAACTCTTTTGCGTAACATTCCGAAAGATGCAGCAGCTTTTGCAATGCGTGAAGAAATTTCGGTTTCGAGGCGGTTATCATTACGAACAAAACAACCAAGGTACCGAAAGGATGATACTTCTTCGAGAGCTTTGCCGTCTAAATTTACCGGTATCGAGTCTGATGTTGTACCGCGTGCTGGTTGTTTTAGCACTTGCGTCTTAGACACGCTTATGACCAAGCCAAACTTTTTGCACGACTCGTTGAGACGATTTAAGAAAAGTTGCAAGCTGCCAACATCATTGGCCATCAAGCAAACATCGTCAGCATATAGAGCGTCCACAATGGAGAGTTCGTGTACGGAATTCTTTGCTCTAAATCTGCTTACGTCAAATACGCCTTTGTCAGTTCTAACAGACAAACGTATGTGATCAGTATCATCGCTGTGGGAATCCCTCAGTACGGCAGCAAAATACAAGCCAAAAAGAGATGGAGCCATTACACATCCCTGTTTTACCCCGCTGGTTACCGGAAACCGATCAGTGAAATCACACTCATGCTGCACCCTGGCCATCATACCATCATGAAATTGGCGTACTAAGCCAACAAATTTCACAGGGCAGCCTGCCTTAGTAAGTACAGTCCAAAGAGCAGATCTCGGCACCCGATCAAAAGCCTTTTCCAAATCAACAAAGCACATATTTAGAGGACGATGTTGTTCTAATGATTTCTCCTGAAGTTGTTTAACTACAAAAATGGCGTCGACTGTACCTCTGCCCGGGCGAAACCCACATTGACTTTCAGGCAAAATACGTTCAGCTAATTCTCCCAACCGACGATTTATTATGTGAGCCAATACCTTGCCAGCAGCACT
Source organism: Ectropis crepuscularia (assembly GCA_963693475.1). NCBI lineage: Eukaryota > Metazoa > Arthropoda > Insecta > Lepidoptera > Geometridae > Ectropis > Ectropis crepuscularia. The sequence continues at coordinate 36,693,925 of OY856338.1, forward strand.
AAGTAGAGAAATACCTCTATAAGACCCACAGTCTGAAGTGTCTCCTTTTCCCTTATACAGGGTTATTGGTAATCAGTCTGCATCCTTTTAAGGGCATGTTAAGGACATTATATATGACAACTTTTGTTCTACGGTTTTTCAAAATTCAAATTTTTTTTTCTCATACAAAATAAAGAAAATATATTTGTCCTGTCTTTTTTTTTTTTTTTTTTTTTTTTTTTTTTTTTTTATTTAAATTTTACAGCTCCACAGACTCCGGGGTCCGTGACCTTTGTCAATGGTTTTCTTTTTTGTTACATGAATCTTGGATTGGAGAAGAAAAGGAAATAGGGGAGAGTAGGGAACATTTTCTTGCTAATTCTAGGACTATTTTATTTTCTAAGTCGCCTCCTCCCGGCTCAGCGCCTCCACCACGACTGCATTTCTATCCTTGATGGCCATCTGCAAATTGAACTCTCGGATGGTCTTCGGTGTTGCAGACAACGCTCGCCGCACGAACCGACCGATGGCGTCGTCGGTGTCGTCAGCGTAATATGTGAAGGTCCCCGTGTGCCGTGAGATTGCGACGACCGCATGAGGCACGCTCTCGTGCAGCTTCGTGTTTGCCTTAGTTTTTATTGCGATTACCGACTCGTATGTTAGTCCCTGAGCTTCATGGATGGTAAGGATGCGTGACCCGGTGCCTGAACCATAACCCTGGTTTGTCAGGGTCTCCTTCTCCTCTTGAGTGTGAACTAAAAAGAGGGTGTTTGGTTGGGTGTTGGGTATTTGCGCTCCCTTATACCTTCTCTGCTCTAGGGACTTTATGCGAGGCGCCGAGGAATACATACCCGAGTATATTTCCCTCAGCGCATATGCGACGTCCATTGGGTTTCGATGTGTGCAGAGCAACTCCTGGCTGATCTTTGTTACCAGGTTCGGGCGGTGATACCTCATTTCGAAGAGATTTTCCCTATCGATATAAGGCAGTTGATTGACATCTCCGATGAGGACAATTTCGCCAGCACCAGACAGGCGTGAGACCATTACAATGGCTCCGAAATGGTTCATGAGGGCTTCATCCACCATGAGGCGACTGAAACTCTCTTTTCCGAATCCATTTACGAGAGTAGAAGCCATAGTTCGCACCCTGGTTTTGACCAGGTTTCCAATGCGGTGCGATAGCTTTTCTCTTAGATCTTTTGCTGCCTCAGTTGTTGTGGTGATGATAGCGTCCTTGTCCACGTCGAAGTGTCTAATAACCCATGTTGTCTTTCCACATCCCGGAACACCATTGACCCATTGTATTCTTGGTACCTCCCAATTTGCCCAAGCCGCTGTGACACTTGAGTTCCCTTCGATAATTTTGGCCATCTCTAGGATCTTGTCGTCCAACATAATTTTGGTGCATCGGGCGGTAACTACAATAGGGTCGTTTGGTGGTGTCGCATATACAGGCATTCCCGCGCGCTCTGTCTCTTTCTCGTTCAGTGTCACGAAGCCATTTTCTGCACTGTAGGCTGCCATATACTGTCCTGTCATGGTTCCCTTGATGACCCGGGAAGTAACATTGTTGTAAATGGCTGCTTCGGCCTCCTCGAGTTTCGCCTTTAATAGGCTTTCACTTCCCAGCCTATAGAACTGCATGATGTTTTCGCAGGTCTTGAGGTTGACTTGTCTTGTCGCTCTCAGTGTGGCTGTGAATTCGATAAAGGCGTTACGTGCATGACTCCGCGGCTCCGAGGCCGTGACATAACGGGGCGGTTCCACCAGTCCCATGTCGGCTCTGGTTCGGCTAATTAGTTGCTGTGAAGCTGCTTTGAGGGTCTTTGACGTCAAGGGGTTTGATGATGATGAAGGGGATAAGATTCGGAGTACGCTCCTTGCTGCTGCGTTAAAGGCCGCCACGAAAGTCGTGTTGGTTCCTCGGCTGCTGCTTTGATTGGCTGCGGCTTTTTCCGCCGCCGCCCTCTGCTGTGCTCTTTCGGAGCCGGTTTGGGCGGTCGAACTTGGAACAGGATGTCCCCAGCTGTCAGTTGCATTAGTTAGGTCGTGCGAAGGGACTCTGAGGAAGCTCAGATTTTCTCCTCTATCTTCGTATACGACAACCTCGTGATGTTTAGAGGCCTCAATGCAACCCAGCCGGTCTGCGACCCTCGCTCTTGAGTATTCAATCGCCATCGCATCCACGCTTATCACCCGGGGTGTGTCACCCGCATTTCTGCTCAGATGTGCGAGCAGCGCACTTGCCTGTGTGAAAGGCGTCCGACCTTCCGAGTACTCTATTAGTGCAATCGTTTTGTTTTTCGATCGCACCAACCGAAATCGGTGGCCGTCTACCTCGCACACTGGCATAGCATCGTAGGTTTTCCGCTTCATTGTGACTTTAGCGGTACTCCCATTGAGCAGGCACGACAATCCAGGTGACTATTATTTGTCCTGTCTAAAACCATTTAACTCTTCATACACGTGCCCGCAACAAGCAGGCGCGCTCTCTTTGACGCTCGCCGACAGTAGGCACGATGCTACAGATAGGATAATAGTTACTGCTGTGCCGTCAAGGCGAATGAAAGGGTAGCGGGGTCTGCACGGGGGCGGCTCCACGTGCCTACAGATCAAAACCAAATTTGTAAATTTGGCTGTTAGTAGTAAATCGAAACGCGCGCGAATCGACTTGTTTTTGTTTAAATGGTTCGTTTTCGTTACAATGCCGTGCTAATACGTTAAGATTGGGTAGGTACATACAGAAATGGTGTGAGTTTTCGCTCCCACCATCTCCACCACAACGACAACGTAGCCGCCGCTTGCGGCGAATACGTCAGGTTGTTTCGCAATACCTATCTAGTGTTTTGGTGATATTGATCATAATATGAACCTTTACTGAGTGACTACCCGTAGACCCGTACTCTGCAATGAGGGGGGCTCCTTGCCACAATTCGCATAAAAGTAGGTACTAGTATTAGAACTGTTAACAAGACGGACCGCCGGCACATTAATCGTACCGGGTGAAAGAGCTTGACAAAGAATTGGTACCCGGGCCGCTAGATCAAACGCGGTACCGGTGTTGTTGTCTGAGCTGCCAGGTCGCCGGTCTCATCGATATAAATCAATAGATGTGCCCTGAGCGGCTTTAAATTGGTAATAAACTGCGTCGCTGTGTGTATCGTATGTGGTTTACAAACAACCAATCTACTTGACCTCTACAATCGCTAGTGGCGAGATTTGCTGTGGTTCTACTTATTTTGGTTGTTGACAACGAATAATGATAGGTAAAAATGTCCAGCGTTCACCGCGTGAGCTCACTCTTCCCAACGTTGACATGATTGCGTGCGCCCTGAAGTTTGGGAGGGCCCATCTTGGGTTCTACGATCTATGGCCGGTCTCAAATCACTGTGCTTCGTTCGAATCTTCGAATTGTAGGCACGTTAACGCAATAATCTACACCAGCACCAGCAACCAGGAACCTTTATTCGAAAAGTCACGTGCGGCGCTCAAAAATCTGCTCAACTAGCCTATAGCCTAAATACCTACGTACTCGTAATAGCCTACGTAGGTAAGTTTTAATGCTGATAGACGCAATAATAAGTAGGTAGGTACAATTCATTTTACTTTTGTGTTAAGTAATCAAGTTAGAAAACAAAATTCAAAAAATTGATTTACTTACCCCTAACTACCTACCTCGGATTTGTAATCTGTACAAAATTGTACTAGTCAGTAGTCAAGCCCTTTCATTTGATACCCATATTGAGGGATTTGTGAAAAAAGAAATGTATTTCGCCATTTTGTAGTAGCCATCCAAGATGGCCATCTTGGATTTGAAATTTGTCATAGTGCATAGTATTCTACTAGTCAAGCCATATTGAGGTAGGTTGTGAATAAATATTTTATCCGCCATTTGGTGGAGGCGGCCATCTTGAATCGATATTGACCAAACATAGCTGAAATCATCCGCACGGAAATTAACCTTCATCGAAATCAGCTTATCCGTCTGAGCTCTACGGTGCCAGAGACAGACACACACGCACAAACAGACAGACAGATATTGACGTCAAACTTATAACACCCTTTTTTGGTAGGGGGTTAAAAACAATATTATTTAGGTAGGTACTAACAACAGTCTACAGCAGCTGCGCTCGCTAAGTAGGTAGGTAAGTAATCGCTAGGTAGGTAATACCAGACACGACTGAGATGGGCAGAGCGATGCAGGAATGTGCTTGTAGTCTCTGCGTCCACTGCGTAAGTAGGTACATAAATACCGGAACGAGAAAGAAACAAAACATGATCGTGAATCGTGAGCCAAGTTACTGAAGTGCAGCTGGTGTTTAACGTTTGTGTTTTGTTTTGTAAGTACCTACCTAAGTTACGGCTGGTCTAGTCGGGAGAACGGCGCCTGCCGATCCGGAGACCCCGAGTTCAAACCCCACACGCACCACTGTCTTTTCGAAGTCATGTGCGTAATGCCGCTAACTTAAAACGGTGAAGGAAAACATCGTGAGGAAACCGACATGTACCTAGAATCTTTCGAAGTCATGTGTCATCCACCAACCCGCACTATGCCAGCGTGGTGGGTTATGGCCTTAACTCTCTCCTTGCGAGAGGAGGCCCTGAGTCCCAGCAGTGGGAACGTTTAGTGGGCTGTTGATGATGATGATGATGACTTAATTGGAAATCATGGTAATGTTTTTTTTTTATTACACAATTACTTATTATTAACTACCTACCTACTTAAATTACAAGTACAGACACAGATAAGAAAATAGTAACTGTGATACGATTTATTAAACGATTTTAATGCTGATGGACTTGTTCGTAGTTACAATTAGGTAGGTATGTACTGTTTTCGGTTTTTAAACTTAAGTATCCAAATACTAATCGTATTTTTGTAGCATCTCCTAAGTCTTAAACGATATTAAATTACGAATTAGTATTAAACGATAGTGGATTAGGAGTTTTCCATTGATAAATATGTCTTTTAATTTTATTTGTGTCGTCCTCGACACAACGTATCGTACTATCGTAGGTACCGCAACACGCCGCCACAGACGCCGCGTGCAGCGTGCAACTCAAGGTCACACACAACTCACACAAGGTACACCCCCGGGCCGGCCGGCTCTGGGCTCTGTAACGCTCGCCGACACCGAGCCAGTGTTGCCAAGTTAGCTATTCTGTGGCTATATCTAGCAACTTTCTGTATTTGCCAAAATTTCATAACTTAGTGGCTAAATAGTTTAGCAACTTTTATCTATCGACGATAATAAATAAGGCATAAACCACATCGACATAAAAACGAATTAGTTCGGTACGGAATATTTTTCGATTCCATAGCACTTATTGTCCGTAATCTTTTATGAATGAACAATATTGTCTATGGAGTCTTGCGCAAATACTCACCTGCCGGGTGAAACCGGGAACCTCTTTGATTTTTCGTTTATTGCCGTAATACTCACACAATTGCAAAATTACACAAAATTCCTTGTAAATAATAAGACTTAAAAAACTTCGTTGCGAACTTTAATTTAGATAACTAATCAATTGTTTCAAATACTGCTATCTCTTTATTATTTATTCTTTTTGACCTAATTGTTAGCCACTTTTGAGACTACAAAATCTTAAACATTCTAGCCGCTTTTGAAAGAGTTTGGTCATTTCTTATATCATTGATTTGGTAACACTGCACCGAGCGCGGCACCGTTAAATAAAAAGGAAAGAGGTGGCGGGAGACGGGACGCTGCGCGGGAGCGGCTAAACGTATGTAGGAAAATTCAAAAATTCGACTATTAGTAGCGATTAGCGAATCGAAACGAGAGCGAGTCCAGTAACTTTCTACCAAGTTAGGAGAAGCGATGTTTTATCTCACGTGAATGAACAATTCATCTTTCGGTGTGGACTTTGTGTTGGAACTGCTGATGACAGTTTTTGAAAGTTTTGTGCGTGATTCTCACCGCCACCCGCGGGACTTGCAGCTTCGAGATCTTGCGTAAACGTGTGATAGGTATGTGAAAAAAACATTTTGTTTTTACTATGTTTGTTTTGTTTATGATTACGTGAACAGACGAGAGTTTGATAACACACACACTAAAATACCTACTCTCGCGGGCCAGCCGCCGGAGCAAGGAAAACGAGGCAGGCGAAAGTACCTAGACTGATTCTCATGCTGAGTTTATCTCTTGTTAAGTTGCTACATAGTTTATCTAAATATCGTCGTCCTCCCTTTTTAAAAATTCCAAGCTAAATCTAAAAAACCATTTCTACGCTAAGTCTGTAAAACTAGCCGATAGTGAGGGCGACTACGATTGTGAGATCGTAGGTTTGAATCCCGCCTGCTCATCTCGGTGTCAATGGTTTCCTAGTGTAGTCATCATCCCTGGCTTTGACGGTGAATGAAAAAATCGAGAGAAACCCAGCATAAATTAAATAAATAATAAATGATTTTGATGGCTTTGATATTTTTCAAAATTCAAACTACTTAGGTAATTAAAATTTACTTATCAGTATTACTGATACTAACTTCATAACGGATTTTATTTTTAAACCTAAGTACTTCTCTTACTTTTTGAAACCAAATCTAAGCGTGGTGAAGTATTACAAAGTTAACTAGGTACGCGAGCAACGTTTGCTACGCACTTTGGACTCAGCTGTTTTACTACATGCGCAGATGAATGAAGCGCCGCGCATAGAGCTAAGTAGTGCTAGAGAGGAGAACAAAAACTTAAATATATTTTTTTGACGAATGTATTGACTTTTAACTAAAGTTATAGAACAAAAGTTGTTTGTTTAAATATACAGAACATGCCCTTAAAAGGATGCAGGCTGATTACCAATAACCCTGTATAGTTTACAAATAGTAGCGTCTTTCCAGTCTTGGGGAATTTCGCCACTATCCCAGACTCGCAACACCAACTCGAATAACCTATTTTGAACATTTGGGCCTCCATATTTGTATAACTCAGCTGGTAGGCTATCCGCACCAGTAGCCTTACGATTTTTGAGTCGGTTTACTGCTGCTAAAAACTCCTCAAATACTGGAGGCTCATCAAGCTCCGGACGTGACGGTAGAGTTGTAAGATTGCTGATATATGTGAGATCTGCGCCATGGCCAGTTGGATTTAATACTTCACAAAAGTGCTCAGCCCAACGATGCAACACATCACAATGATCTGTCAGTCGCTTGGATTTATCACGGGAGTAAATAGGAGACACCTTCTTGAAACGGGGACCAAAAATCTCTCTAAGAGACTGAAAAAAGAGACCTGTTTGCTTAATATTTGTAAAATGTTCCAACTCTACTGCCTTTACCGTCCACCAACGATCCTTAAGATCACGAATCTTACGTTTGAGCTGTTGTTGTATAACTTTCCGTTGAGTAATGGTAGTGGAGTCTTTTAGTAAGCGTCTTGACTCTGCTATAAGAGCCATTATTTCGCCATCAGAGTCATCAAACCAGTCTTGGTTCTTCTTATCCGGTTTACCGACTACTTGTTTTGCTACGTCATGAAGTGACTGTGCAAGGGTGGACCAATGTTCATCGATTGATCCGGTCGTCTTTAAAGATTTTGATTTGAACTCAGTATTAAACCTTTCCTGCAGTTCCGAAGAGATTGCCAATTTTGCAAAGGCCAGCCGTGTTGGAATAATATGCTTTGCTCGGCAAGGAGGCTTATAGCTGAGGCGGACTTTTGACCTTATTAGCCGGTGATCAGTCCAACCTTCAGCGCCCCGCATGGCTCTAGTAATGAGCACGTCTTTCAGATCAGGCCTACGCACGATGACGTAGTCGATAAGATGCCAGTGCTTAGAGCGTGGGTGCATCCAAGATGTCTTATACTTATCAGGTAAGCGGAAGAGGGTATTTGTAACACATAGGTTAAATTCTGCGCAAAGGGATAAAAGCAGCTCTCCATTTGCATTACTTTTACCAACTCCGTGCTGCCCAAGCACCTGCTTCCAGACGTGGTGATCCGAGCCAACTCGAGCATTGAAATCACCTAGTAAGATAATTTTATCGCTGGAAGGTATATCTTTCAAAACCCTTCTCAGGTCTTCATAGAAATTTAATTTGTCTTCGTCATTATATGTCATAGTAGGCGCGTAGACAGTTATGAGATGAAGATATTTATTAGTATTAAGATGTAGACGAAGCGTCATTAGACGATCATTTATACCTTTAGGTGTTTCTAAGAGTGTTTTTGCAATACTAGTCCTAACAGCAAAGCCAACTCCGCTGCTGGCTCGCTCATGTGCGGGCTTGCCCATCCAGTAATAAGTATAGGCACCACGATCTTCACAAAGTTCACCACTGTCCGACAAGTGTGTTTCGCTTATGGCGGCTATGTCAACATTGTATTTAAGTAATTCCCTTGCAATGAGAGCAGTTTTACGCTCAGGGCACAAATTATTTGGGTTGTCTAAACAATAACCCTGTATAATACGCCCGCAACACCTGTTTACGCGAACGAAGTGGCGGGATAACGAAGTAGTAGGAAGTTGAAACTGTAGCTAAATAATTTAGCTTTCGTTGGATCAATATAGGTGTTTAATAGTTTTTCATAACTTATAATTTTGAATTCCGTGATTAGTCGTTCGATTTGCCGCCCCCCCTGGCCGTGCCGCCCGCGTGCGGCGCACGCCTTGCATGCTGTCTTACGGCGCCCCTGCTTAGCAGAGTCCGCCTGGGGAAGTACCACACCTTTGCCAGTTATTTTACCGCCAAGCAGTAATGTGCAAACATTACCTGCTGTGTTCCGGTTTGAAAGGCAATGTTTCCAGAGAAATTACAGGGCTTAGAGATATAACATCTCAGATCTCTGGGTGACAAGCGCAGTGCAGTGCTAGGTAATGATTTGGACTCTTCATATTCCAATAGTCGCGTGCGTGCTGTTTGTTACGTGGCAGGCATGTTGCTTACCATCTGGGAAATCGTCATGCTCGTCTCATTTAAAAAAAAAATACAATTTGTATGCTCTTTCTTTTGTTTTTATTTTTTATTAGGTAATTGACGTGTAAATTGTACATTTATGGAATAAAGTATTTTTTTAAATATTTGAAATATTCTTTTTTGAGAGCTTTGTAACTTTGATCGATGTTTTAATAATAGTGTATTTATGACGTATTACTATTATCGATATAGGTATTTGTAGCTATCATCGATATAAACCAATGGATGTGCCCTGATCACCTTGATATGCGTAATAAACTGCGTCTGTATGTAGCTTGAGTGGTTTACACACCACCAATAATACTTGACCCCTAGAATCGCTAGCGGCGAAGTATGCTGTGGTTCTACTTATTTTGGCTGTTGACAACAAATAGTGATAGGTAAAAACGTCAGGCGTTCACCTCTTCCTGCTAGCGACTAGAACGGAAAGAGTGAGCTCACACTTCTCAACGATGATAGTAGATGATGGTAGATAGATAGATGTACTCTTTATTGACACACCAAAGAAAAATAAATTCAGAAAATAAAGATAAAGTCGCTACTATTATCGATACAGGTATTTGTAGCTATGTTATCATTAGTTTAATCGCTACTAAATTTACAAATATATTTAAATTCGTGGTGATAGAGTTTATCTATACTCCGTAGTATTTACATTCTCTTTGTAAACTTCCCCAAAACGTTTTTTTTATGGAGGGTTGAGGCATGGAGTATTATCTGGACACATGAAAAAGTGTCCACCCAAATGCATTAAATACCCACAAATGCAGGGTGACGCCACATTACCCTCAAGGTAAATTTTAAATGAAATTAATTAACGTACTATTCAGAGTTCACGAAATGAAAGTACTTTAGCTACACGAGTCCCGAGTCCCAGCAGTGGGAACGTTTAGTGGGCTGTTGATGGTGATGATACTTTAAATCATTTACAATACGGTATTTGACTAAATTTGTAAAACCGTTTAAATGGTTTTTGATTACACAATATACCATACCACATGAATACCACATAAGTAAAAAGTTCCAAAAACCCCGCCAAAACGCTGTTTCTGGTCATGTGACGTGCGTGACGTCACACGCCAGTAAACAAATCAGTGTTCTTAAAGAAACCGTTTGCTGTAGATTGAATATTTACTGGCGTGTGACGTCACACGCGTCACATGACCAGAAACAGCGTTTACGAAGCAGATAAAAATTCACTATCTTTTGAATTTTCATTGGCGTATTATACAAAAAATACACACTATATATTCCAAAATAGAGTGAAATATGTTTATTCAATGTGTTATCAGATCTGATAGGATGATCATAAATTATGCTATATTTTAAACATTGTCAAATACCGTATTGCTTAATTAAAACAATACCCTGTATCTACAGCGACGACATTGAGGAAAAATTTTTAACTGTTATTTTATGTCAATTCAACTCAACAATACAACAGTCAACCAGCCACTTTTTTAAATATTCTATCTTCTGTGATGACACTCCTTCCATAATAACGTCACGTGAAAAGAATATGTTATTGTCAGCTGTCAAGCTGTCATGTTCTGTTTATTTGATAGCCTGATAAATTACGACACAATAATGGACAGCCTGATTTTAAAATGACAAACTTGTTAAGTCGTTTTTATTGTTCGTTAAAATTATAACTGGATTTAACTTGACATAGGGGCTTTTGATACATAAAAGCTATTTATGATATTCGATAGCTGGTAACAACATCAATTCAAAAACATGTATCAGCCTAATTATGTTATCTATGAACTTATTTTTAAAAGCATTATATAATGCCCCATCTACACTATCGACGAGGCGACACGAGAGAACGCGAGGCCGAGGGTGTGAACGGCACACTCGCCTCGCCTTCCTTCTCCTCGCCTTGAAAGACACGAGGGGGCGATTGAACACCCACTCCTGCCGCCTCCACACGCCAAGCCTAGTGCGAGAGCCTCCAGGAGGGCACCTCGCGGCCCCACATGAGTGTGAAACTGGCAGAATCTATAATATAAAAATGAATCCCTGAACGTGTTTCTAAGCGCAAATCTCGAGAACAGCTGAACCGATTTCGTTAATTCTTTTTTTAGAACATTCCTTGAAACTTGATGTACGAGAATTTATTCATTTATTTCAATTGCTGAGATGTGCTTACAGCGTAGCCAACACGCACATACATCCAAAGCACAACAATCTGGTACAAGACTTGACAAAATCATACTAATAATATAATACATTACAAAAAATAATATTATTAAATAATTCCAACCGCTACACATAATAACACATAAACTATTTATAACACACACATAACTTTCCACAAATATACATAGTTTTACTCAGGACACTTATTTCATAATTGATCACTAAAGTAGTTAACAAATGCGTAATGCACAATGGTATTTGTTGGCAAATATATCCAGTTCTGGCTTATGAGCAAGCAGAGCGTTGAGTAGATTGAGTGCTCGGTCTGTGGGCGCGTACAGGGCGGCGTCGATGCACGCGCGCGCAGCATGGAACAGCGGCCGCACCGCGCAGGCGCGCGCTGGGTGCAGGTGGTCCGGCACCGCCAGCGAGCAGCGAGCCAGCGCTCCAGGATTGTCAATCTGGCCATTCAATCGCCGGTAGTAGTGCATCATTAACGCACACTTCCGCCTAAGCTCTAGCGTATCGATGCCCACCATACCGGCGACAAAGAGGGTAATATCCGTAGAGTTTCCTATAAAGGTAACGAGTGAACTTCCGTTGTACTCGCTCGCTCCAGCATCAGACTGTAACTCATTTCGTGCGGATCCCAGACTATGGCATTATACTCCAGTTGGCTACGGACGAATGAGAAGAACAATGTTACGATAGCATTTCTATCATGAAATCTCGCAGTCTGCCTCATGGCGAAACCCAGAGATTTAAATGCTCTCGCACAAATGTTTTCGATATGCCGATTGAAGGGCAACTCCACGTCCATGGTCACGCCCAAGTCACGTATTTCTACGACGAGATGCAAGCTGTCACCACTCATATGATAATCGTAGTGGATGGGACTCCGTGATCGAGAAAAGGTGATAACATTACACTTGGATTCATTTAAATCCAAGCAATTATCCTTTCCCCATTTCACCACACTATTAATAATATCTCTTTGCAACCCGTCACGGCCCTCAGCACCACTTATGCCCAAGTACAACTTCACATCGTCTGCAAACATAAGGCATTTAGCGGTTCTCACTACCTCCGGCAAGTCGTTTATCATTATGAAAAACTGAGTGGGTCCCAGCTCCCAGCGTACTGCCTTGACTCACGCCGGAACTGATTTTGTACAGAGTCGATCTGAACCCAAGCATCTGAACGTACTGCGCACGTTCCGTAAATTAACGCTGAAACAACTGTAGAAGTTTAGGAGTGAATCCAATGAATGCAAACTTCTGCAAGAGGATACAATTCTCTACTCGATCGAAAGCTTTTTTAAAATCAAAAGATGCAGCGTCCACCTGTCTTCTGTGATCCGTCTCACTGACTGCATAGTCTACAAAGTTAATTTGATTAGTCGCAGTAGACTTGCCAGCCCTAAAACCGTGCTGACACTCACTCAGCCGCGTTTGGACCTGCCGGGTGGTATGGCGATTCAGTATCGACTCAAATACTTTGCCGGGTGCCGAAAGAACAGCTATAGGCCGATAGTTCTCCACTTTAGATCCAGAGTTCCTCTTGGGTATTGGTGTGACTCTCGAAGTCTTCCATGCGGTCGGATATGTAGCACTAGAAATTGACAAATTGTACATGTAGAGTAGTGGTGCCATTAGAGACGAAATGCAATCCTTCAATAAAAACGTCGGGATACCATCAGACTCTTTATATTAAACTAGTCCTTGACCGCGGCTTTGCCCGCGCTTATGTAGCTTATGACACTCGCAAAACATGTGGAAAATTACCAATAGAAATACCTATTGGTAAAATAATTTTCAAAATCGGTTCAGTAGATCCAAACATTACCCTCTACTACCTCACAAACTTTGGTAAAGTCTTTATTATCTTAGTATAGATGTATTGTAACATAAAATTGAAATGCCACAAGAGAGTCAATGATTATAATAGAAGTGTTGTCGATCTCAGAAAAGTAGATGCATTCATATTAATTTGTGCAAAAATAGGTTAAGTGCTATATTTTATTTGATTAGATTGAATGTGTTACATTTTTTGTCAGGAAGGTCATTGGAAGATAATATGTACGAGTATGTTCAACGATTTGTAAATTACAAGAGTAATATTCATGTTATACATCATCTTTTTTTTTCAGATAAAGGAATTATTCCAACAGAGTGCAAAGAAACAGCTGACATCCTACTGTCCTTTGAGAACCTGTTTGACTCACAGAATGGTAGTCACAATAAACAAAAACAGAAATTCGCCACTTCCCAGGTGTTGCTAATAACATAGCAGATGAGCTGACCAAAAAGGGAGCGAAGGGCTTCACCTTTGTACATGGACCGGAACCACTAATGCCTATACACCAGGGTCAAATATAAAAACATGGCTGTGTTTAAATACTGAAGAAGCCCATTTAACAAAATGGAATAACAATGAATGGTGCAGGCAAACAATAATAAACTCTTTATTAAAAGACACACAAGGAAAACAAATTATAAATAACTTAGAAACTAACAGATGACACTTTAACCCTTAAACAGGCTCCGAAGAACCGCTGCAAGAAATAAAGTGGTGTAAATGGATTTAGGCTTTGAGTAGCGCCCTGTATGATTCCTTATCAACAAATTTTTTGAAAAAGCCTGAAAAGCCTGAAAAAAAAAGTGGGAAAACATAATCCCATTGCCTGGGTAGAGACTGCAATTTATGTAATAACTATATATAAATGTCGAATGTTTGTTTGTTCATAATTTTTTTTTAGGTTATTTTTTTATTAGTTTAGTTTAGGTTATTTGCGTGAAGTAAAAAAATATAGTGTAAGTATGAATTATTTATTATATATGATATTATGTATATGAAAAGGCTAGTATATAAAAGTTGATAAATTTGAACAGGCAATGGTTAAATAGCTCCCACAAATTAGTTCGACTCAACAGGCTATGGTCACATGTTCCCCACATTGTTATTGGCCTTATTTTAGACAATTTAGCAAGAAATCAACTAGAAATAATGTAAATCTTGATAGAAAAATTAAAAATCTCTAATATATCAAAAAACTACTTACCTTTCTTTGTTTCAGCATAATCTAAATAAAACTTGGAGACTTGGACAGTCACACAAAAACACTGTTGTACTGGACACTCAAAACTCAAATGGCTGTCAAGTGTACCATTCGTTCGTATATATATTCGTTCTTGTTCTCTGGTCAGACAAATGTAATCTGACATTATTATTTTATTGTTTATTTTTTTTTTTTTTATACATTTGACATGTAAATAATATTTACGAAATAAAGATTATGATTATACACAGAGCTTGCTAATCGGAACCACAGAGTACATTTTTATGATTAAATTTTGACAGATTGTGGGCTTTTCGTTGCCAAAACCTGGCTACGGCATCGAAAAATCTATGTGGGAAGCATACGTCCGCGGCCTGCTTAAGGGTTAATAGGCGGCCTTATTGCTTAAAGCAATCTCTTCCAGGCAACCTTTACATACCATAGGTGTAACAGACAGTCCTCTATGCAGATGCATGGAGGAAGAAGAATCGCCACAGCATATACATATGGAATGTAGCAGTATAGTGGATCAACGGGCAGAATTCCTCCAATCTCCGTTATCTGTTTCGGTTCCTATCACAACCTTAACAGGATCCTTGCCTACTGGGACGGTCTAGGTTGTTTTGGAGTAGTAAAGGGAAGTATTAGTCACGCACAATGCACAATGACCCAATAAAGAGGCTAAGTGCGGAAAAGGCCCCATTAAACTAACTAAAGAGATGATGTACATAGCAAACACAGTTATAAAATGGAAAAATTAACAATATTAAGAAATTAACACAAATTCTTATTCATTCATACTAATATTATACAATCTAAAGTCACTGTTTGTCTGCCTGTGGGCTTTCCACTGCTAAACGGATCTTGATGAATTTTGGTAATATAATTACTTCATTCATTCATTCATTCATCAGCCGCAAGACGTCCACTGTTGGACATAGGCCTCCCCCCTAGATTTCCACAACGAACGGTCCTGCGCAACCTGCAACCAGCGGTTTCCAGCGACCTTTGTGAGGTCATCTGTCCATCTAGTGGGAGGCCGTCCAACACTGCGTCTTCCGGTTCGTGGTCGCCACTCGAGAACCTTTCTTCCCCATCGGTTGTCAGTTCTGCGAGCGATGTGGCCTGCCCATTGCCACTTCAGCTTAGCTACTCTTCGAGCTATGTCGGCTACTTTCGTTCTTTTGCGAATATCCTCATTCCGGATTCTGTCGCGCAAAGAGACTCCGAGCATCGCTCTCTCCATAGCTCGCTGTGTGACTTTGAGCTTTGTTATGAGGCCCACAGTTAAGGACCACGTCTCAGTTCCATATGTCATCACTGGCAACACGCACTGATTGAAGACTTTCGTCTTCAAGCATTGGGGTATTTTGGACTCCAAGATGTGCCGTAGTTTCCCGAACGCTGCCCATCCGAGTTGGATCCTTCGCTGGACCTCTTTGTCGAAGTTGGATCTACCTAATTGGATCTTTTGACCCAGGTAGACGTATTCGTCAACAACTTCGAGTGTGGTATTCCCAACAATAACCGGTACAGGTGAGACATGAACATTTGACATGACCTTCGTCTTGTCCATATTCATCCTCAAACCTACCTGTTGGGATACTCTACTGAGGTCTCTGAGCATAGCACCGAGGTCCTCCAGCGACTCCGCCACAATGACTATGTCGTCGGCAAACCGAAGGTGAGTGATACATTCGCCGTTGATATTGATGCCATGTCCGTTCCAGTCCAGTAACTTGAAAACATCTTCCAGCGCGGCAGTGAACAGTTTCGGAGATATAACATCTCCCTGCCTCACGCCTTTCTGTAGCTGGATATGTTTTGTGCACTGGTCCTGTAATATAATTACTTACAGTAGGTACAGTGCCTGATTAAGAGTTCCTACCGCCCTAGGCTAACCATGAGAACGCGCCCCTGCACGGGTCGGCCTAATAAGTAGTATATTAGTTTTAACTTTGCGTACTGGTGTTACAGTTTTAACATTGTTCATACTAAGTACGCAAAAGTTTTCAGATCGATCGATCTTTTTTAAATTTTATAGCACTCGACCGCCATCTCGCCTAATATTAAATGAAGATGCGGTCTACGATGAAGCGTACCTATTTACCTAAAATAAATCGGTTTGACTAAGATTGTAACCATTGAAGAAGTATTTTTTCATAACTGGTTACCAAATATAGGTAATGAAAACGGAAAATAAGTGTTTATTGGTAACTGGTTACAAAACACTAAAAAAAAATACAAAATTAGAGTCAAACCTCTTCGTTCGAGTCCTTGAAACGTCAATCATGAAACCATGTCGCTTTTGAGCTACGAGTAGTCCGATAGAAAAAAAGCAAGGTGGTTTTGATTAGATCATGCAGTTCAGTTGCACACTCTTCGAAGTGTACCTGTTTAATCCAATAAGCTAGCGATTTTGCTGTTATGTTCAAGCTTTTGGTGTCATTGCTTATGACCCTTTTGGGTACGTCTCTCGATCGATCCCAAGGCCTCAAGCTGGTACTTAGCCGAGCCACTGCAAGGGTGCGAACAGTATTTCGTACAAGAATGAATCTCTGCTTGGTACAACATAAGCAACTGTTCAGACTTGAAGTACCTTCGCACCTTTGAGAGGACACTTAGTTTTTTGGCCGCTAATTTAGTCTTGTGACATTAGATGGTGTTGCCCATAGTCACCAAACTGGGTTGG
Organism: Ectropis crepuscularia; assembly: GCA_963693475.1. NCBI lineage: Eukaryota > Metazoa > Arthropoda > Insecta > Lepidoptera > Geometridae > Ectropis > Ectropis crepuscularia. Next base: position 36,710,731 of record OY856338.1, read on the forward strand.
CGGCCGCAGGGGCAAAACTTTTTGTACCGGTGACGCTGCTGCCCATCACCGGCCAAGATTTAAGCTCTGCCATTACTGTGATAGTTTAACTGGCATCAGTCGGTTCCCCATTTGTGGGCTCTTACCACAAGCAATAGAATGTGGCATTGGTCTCCCTCGCCACATTCTATGCCCGGGCACGGCCACATCCTAGGGACACTGACAGTCAAAATGGTCCGAAAGCTCAAAGTCGTTCAGCGAACTATTTAAAATACTGTGCTCAGGGTTTCTCTGAGGGATTGCATCCGCAATGAAGTAATTCGTCAGAGAACTAAAGTCTCCGACATAGCTCAGGAAACTTAAGTGGCAATGGGCCGGTCACATCTGTCGTATACCCGATAACAGTTGGGGTGGACGGGTTCTGGAGTGGCGACCGCGAATCGATAAACTTAGTGTAGGACGCCCTGAGACTAGATGGAGTGATGATATTCGAAAGTTGACTGGTGGCGGTTGGAAACGTAAGACCGATGATCGGGCTGAGTGGCTTATTATGGGAGAGGCCTATGTCCAGCTGTGGACGAACAATGGCTGATGATGAATTTAGCCTTGTACTCGATGAAAGAGTTAAAGAGGAGCATAGATCTCAAAGTAACACTCAAAAGCAGAAACAGTAACCGAAACAGATTCACTTCGAAAAGTAGGAGTCACACGAAGTGGACTTCTTTTTGGGCACCGGATCTCGCGCAAGATATGTGTTTTTAACGTCGGTGCTGTCATCTGCGTGCCCAAAAATTCAACAGATCATCGGTATACAGCAGAAATAAAGTTGCAGAGAGCACCAACCCTTGAGGGACTCTGGTGTTGATTGACAATTTGATCCAACACGCAGCAATCAATGACCACTCCACTGATCCCTCAAAAAGTCCATTGGTGTGAATCCATAAAACCAGGAGACAAACCATAAGCAGAAAGCTTTTTCTTATAAGGCCATCGTGCCAAACCCTGTCGAAAGCCTTCGAGATACCCCGGGGCTTACCCGTATTTTTCGATAACCTCACTACAACAGATATGTGAGTGATGTACGCTAAAATATCCCTGGTAGACCGGTTTCGGTGAAACCCGTATGAAGGATGAAGATCATAGAGGAGGTAGACTCTGGGTACGTCAGAACGTCAGGAGCCTGCGGCTCAGACACGTTCCAGAGTGTTGTGGAGTATGGACGTGGCCGAGATGGTCGTGTAATTGGCAGGGTCAGTACGACTATTAAATTACTTGCTCAATTTGCGAGAGAGTCTAAACAAGCGCATCAGTAAAATCAGTATAGGCGACAACTCAGACGCCTTCGCACAAGCCTTCAATACTAGCAGAAATGCCATCTGGGCAACTCGATTTATTCACAGCTAGTTGCGGCCATTTGCCATGAAATCTCATCTGTAACTGGTCACCTGAAAACTTAAAATTAGGGGCTTTGAAGCCTTTTAGTTCACAACGCATTTAGTTTCAGTGTTTTATCTCGGTCTAGTTGAAATGTGTAGTCCATCCGATCCTCGCGCCCTAGGCTGCAACCTAATTAGCCTAAGGGTTAATCAGGCCCTGAGTAGGTATATCACGAGATTCACGAAGAAAGTTTTTGGACACTATTATCTGACTAAAGACGAACGTCACTGGTAACAGCTAGATTAAAATAATTATGTATACTGGGTTATCGGTATAGGGTGTACTAAGCCGAAAGCCGGTTATTGTACCTACTCATCATTATGAACAATTTTTACTATGGAGTGACTTTCGATTGTATAATATTAGTATGGATAAACAAGAATTTGTGTTCATTCCTTTATATTGTTTCTTTTTCTTGAGGTATTTTTAGCCTCCAACTAAAAAAGAGGTGTGAAAAGTTTGACATCAATGTCTCTCTTTCTTTCTGTCTGTCTGTCTGTGGCTCTGTAAAGCTCAAACGGATTAACCGATCTCGGTGCGGGTTCTTTTATTTGAAGGTTAATTTCCGTGCGGTGGTTCTTAAGTTTGGTTAATATCGATTCAAAATGGCCACCTCCACAAAATGGCGGACAAATCATTTCTTCACAGCTTACACCAATATGGGTATCAAATGAAAGATCTTTTCTAGTGGAATACTATACACTGTAACAAATTTCAAATCCAAGATGGCCGCCACCAAGAAATGGCGAAATGCATTTCTTTTTTCACTACTCCCTCGTTGGGCATCAAATGAAAAGCCTTGACTAGTAGAATTATGTACAGATTACAAATCCGAGATAGTCGGGAGTAAATCATTTTTTTTTTAATTTGTTCTTGTATAACTGCGTTTGCTATGTACACCAGCTCTTTATGGAGTTAAGTAGAAATAGTCATGAATTATCACGGTTACGTGGAAGCCATCACATTGAGCGGTAACGCCGCCCATTTAAATACTATTATTAGTTTAGTCTTATTTAAGTTTTATCTTTTTTATATACTTACATGTGGCTATCTGAACTACCAATAAAGAGTTGAGTTTACATTTTTTTATTGGTATGCAATAGCTTTACCGCGGCATGACCTTCGCTCTTTTGTTATCAGAGTAAGTTACGAATCTTAATAGACGGAACATAAAATGAGCCAGCTTGCCCCATCGCATCCATTATCATTCACGTTATCGATCACGTAAGACCGCAGTGGGCAGAACGGCGCACCGTAATATTAGTATTTATCTCCTGCTGCCGGTGCGGTCTCTTTTTTTATTCATTTAAAATTATAATGCTTTATAAAGAGTCGTTACATTGTTGTGACAATGCGATACACATTATAAGTATCCTGTAAATAGGGTCAGAAAAACGTGTTACGTATGGTAAGAAATTGCTTTTACCTAACTTATGACATAAAATTAAATAAACAAAGATTGTTATATAGGTGACCTTAAAACGTTTTGTCATGCAGCAAGTCTATTGTATCTATTTTGTAATAGCACATTTTATAATAATGTCTTGCAGTAATTTGTTGAATTTTCTGGAATCAGTTTCTTCTGTTAGATTTTTCGGCAGTTAGTTAGTTAGCAATTCTTAAAATTATTGTACTTCAAGCATAACTTTGTGTCCTGTGCTTTTAATATTTTTTCTCTGTAATATGCAACAAAAAGATATTACATTTTATTGAACCGTTTAAGATTTTTACCTTACATTTATAGCAAAATATTATAATTAAATACCTTAAATAATGTGATTTTTATCATAAAAAAAACTGAAATCGGTCAAATTGAGTTGTATGGAAAGTATGATGTCCCATTTCCAAACACAAACCGAACATTACTTGTTTTTTTCAAATGTCAAGTTTTTAGTAACATACCTACTTCTTATTTTGAAATTATGGGGATTTAATAATAAAGTTATTTCAAGCATTTACTTAATAATAAATATAGTTAAACGCTAATTATTGAATTTGCGAACTTGTCCTAGAAAAAGTTCCTTTTTTGGACCTTTTTTTTGTTACCGCAATTTCTCAATAAATTTAAATTATTACGTAGTAGATTATTTGATAAATATTGGCAGCACAACCACAGCGTGGCATCCATTTTGTTTTTACTTTGATAGTTCTTTTTTGTGCAACGTGTCATTGAGTCAAATCGCGGTCCACGAATTTTATCACAAAAAAAGTCCTAACTTTGTTACCAAAGAAAAGAGGTAAATTTTAAATTTATTATTATGGTGCCTAGTTCTATTGACACTCATTACTTTTGAGATTCCTTGAATAAAAGCTCTTATTAACATTTTTGTGTATTGCTAGGTGTAACGAATTAAATAAAGTTACGACCGTTCATTTGTTACTTCCTTTTTTGTTACTTTTGGACCGTAACGTATACCTACGAGGAATCGAGGGGTAACAAAATAGGAAATTATAAGGTAGAGTCTCGACTATCTGATTTTGTATATTTATACTAGCTGTGCCCCGCGGTTTCACCCGCGTCTATTTGAGGAAAATTCATACTAAAATATCTATTGCTGGCCACTTTATTACGTTTTACGGAACCCTAAAAATACGTAAATAAGCAACAATGCATTGTTGTAGAACAAATTTGATTACTTCAAATGACACAAACTTCAAATGTAGACACGCGCCGTCACAGACTTCAGCAACCAAAGAGAATTTAAATTCACGGAACTAAAGCTCTCGAAGAGAAATATTTTTCCCCGTTTTCTTTACATTCTTCACTCATACTCCGTACCTTTTGATAGTAGCGTAATGTTATATACCTTATAGCCTTCCTCGATAAATGGAGTATCCAAGAAAAAAATAATCTTTCGTATCGGTCCAGTAGTTTCCGAGATCCTAGCGTTCAAACAAACAAACAAACTCTTCAGCTTTATAATATTAGTATAGATATATATCTTTGATTTGATTTTAATAATACACATTATAGCCAATCCCAAAAAATGTAAAACACAACGAAAAAAGAATCTCGAAAGAATTAAATCAAAAATACACATAAAAAAATATTTCAATTTCACAGTTAACTAGGTAAATGATATTTTGCACAATGTGTATTAGGCTTAAGAGTTCCTAATTTGTTACTAGTATTCCTTTTATTGTTACTGTCCCAGGAAATGGATAATGTTTTAATATTTTTTAAACCTTTTGTTGTGTTTTTTAATTAATTTTTTAAATGTAGAATAATAATATTCGTTTTGTTTCATATAATAAAAAAAACTTAAGAAAATCATTGGTTTAGGGGTGAATTCAATTTTGAATTTAAATCACATTTGTGGCCAAGTGGTAACGTAAAGGAATTCGTACCTCTTGTATTTTATTAGATAAAATAATAAGCTAGGTAATTGTATGTTTAACTTATGAGGATATTTGTTAATTTCGTAATAATAACATTAAAACAATAAAAATATATTTGGTTAATTTATTTCCGAATTTTAATTGCAGTAACAAAAAAGGAATATTATGAGTACCCTGCCCCAATTTTCCTGATTTTACGCATTATTTACAACTAGAATATCAAAACAAAGCTAATATTCAGAAACTTCCAAGAAAAATCTACAATAATACATCAAAAAGTTTATAAATTTAATAGTTTTTTTTCAAATGCTGTTTCTAGAAAATGGCACAAAAATTTTAAGAATTGCTCAGTTAAATATTTTGTACAACATCCTTCCTTCGTAGCCCCACCCGTGTACAAGGACACTCACTCTACGAGCACGAATTTGGAAGATCTATCTGTAGATGATAAAACATACAACTCGATCTCCAAAAAGATCGAATCGTATCATTATAGTGCAATCCAGTAAGCTGTGTAGAAAACCAAAACAAACCAAAAAAAAGGTGATACCATAACATAAACATCGTTTAATCTTAGTATTTTTATGAAATTGCCTTAAAATATTTTTCACAAATAGGATTCGACTTTATTGCAATCTTAAATACCATATACTTAGATTTGTATTGATCAAATAATTATATACTATCTTATTTTAAAAGTTATAGAAAGTAATGGTAGGATGATAGAAATATGATTTTAAGTACTAGCAATTTGATCTGTGTTTCTCAAACTCTCAATGTTGCATTCAAGACATTTATACTCTTTTTCATCAAATTATTCTTATTAAGGACGCGCCTAAATTTCTAACATCATAACAACATCAAATCTCATAACTCTCATGCCCATATTGTGAAAATGCACATTTCCATTATATTCAAGTATGGATTAATTTTACTCTATTTATTTTTGTCATTAATTTGGAATTTTTAATTGTAATGTAATTTGATTTTAATGTGATGTATTATTTGATTTTTATTGTAATGGGATCTTAAATTGACGTCTGTTTTTTTTTTAAATTATTGACTTGTATTGGTAATATTTGAATATCTTGAATATTATGACATGTAACTACTCGTTATCAATAAAAGAGTAAGAGTATGACTAAAGAGCTCCGAGAAAAAGGTTTCTTGTGTCGTAACGAGTTGAGAGAAAATCGCAAACCTCTCTAAATACGTGTTCCAAATTACGCTGTTTACTATCAAAAGCTTGTATCACTTACACTCTAAAATGCCATAAATTTTGTGTTATTTTGATCGAATCTTTTGTATGTGTTTCCAGAATATTACATCATAGTGTTATGGTCAGTTTTGGGTAATACGAGGACAATTTGAACGAGATTTAATTATTGTTAAAAATAAAATGAACGTTTTCATATAAGGAAACATCTAAATTACTTTTCTAAGTCACTGGTTCTAGTGTTACATTCTTCTCCGAACTCAAATGCTTTGCCTTTCCTTTTTTTACGTGGGGGAAATAAATGTACCTACGTATGCCCGCCATACTCTCATTATGAAATGAGAGGAGATCTCCATCTACCCTCATTTGGGCTTCAAAAATCGCAGGGTGACCAACACTACACACAACACTAACCATATCAGGTTTCTCTAAACTCGGTGCGCTATGCACACATTTATTTATTAGAGGATTCCGCGACGCCGATAACCGTAAACCGGGTAGTTTTCGGTTATTGGCATCGTGGTCATCGCGTCGTAGTTGAAATAAATACCTATGTTTTTATTTTCCAATGCTTCCCGAACCATTCTTGAGTAGTAATGACATTCGGTAGATAGAACCTGTGGGTCGTGGATCTCGATCCAATGACCAGTTTTAGCATCAATCAAATGTTCAGCAATTGCAGATTCTTGTGTCTGACGATTTTTTACAGCGGCAATGTGTTGATTGTTCCAAGTCCCAGCAGTGGGAACATTTATTTTGGTGTTTATGATACGCATACAAGCATACATATATATATTTAGCCTTGTTTTGCGACGAAAATTTAAAAAGGGCAAGCAATGAAAGGTACTACAAACTATTTTGCGACGAAAATTTAAAAAGGGCAAGCAATGAAAGGTACTACAAACTATCTTGTAAAACAATGGTTGAGAAATGCTGGTCTGTCATATTGAGAGTGACATTGGTTTGTTTACCTTTTATTCACAGAGATTTGGAATGAGGTAGTATCGGAAATCGGAATTTCGCTTCGCTAGTGTCGCTAGCGATTGCATGATCGATCACGGTCCTATAGGTATGAGCTATGAGTTTCGGATGGTCCTTAATTATGTCCTTAAATTATCGGGGCGCGTGGGAACCTCCGTTTACAAAACAAAGTAAATAAATGTAAATCTAAATCTTTATTCTGTAATAAGTCCAGAAAAAAAAGAAAAAAACGGGATAATTACCGTATTATTACAAGAGATTTTACCTATTCTTCTTCGTATTGTTTATTTTATTCTGACTAATAGTAGTGCTAGATACATTAACTTATAGGCCATGTCATACACAAAAGACACAAACAGTTAAGATAATTATTTCTTGATCCCTATAGGGGGTAGATTATGTTATGTTTATGGAGTTATTGTAATTGAATCTAAGTACATGAATTACATATAAAGATGTGGTATTTGTGATCAAAGAGGATGTTTGTGATATCTAGTTCCGTCAACGGGGGCTACGCAGAGTAACTGAAATAATAATAAACATTGGTATTTATGTCTCTAAGTTTAATTCTATTTTGCTTGAACAGCGTTGAAAACAACGTATTATTTTGAAATTCCAGTTTTTTATATTTAAACCTTATTGCTGATCAATGTTGTGTTTCAATTTGTAGGTAATAACTTAAAGAAAACCAATTTGTCAGCGAGGTACAATGAAAAGGCAGACTAGTCTTGACAGCTACATTAATCGTAAAACTGGCTCCTTATTAATTGCTAGTACACCAACAATGTCTGAGAAGAAAAATAAAAAGAAATCAAGGAGTTTGGGCTCCGTTTCAACGGAAGAGAAGGTTTTAAATGTTAAAAAAGAAGAAATAGTGGTAGATCTGTGCAGTGATGATGAAAACACATCACATACTGAGCAACCAATGCTGGACCGTAGTAACAGTCAGTCATCAAATTCCACTGTTGACTATAGTTTCACACCTACAACTCCCAATAAGTATTTGAAAGCCTCACCGAGCTCATCCAGTCCAAAATCTGCCAAGTTCTTTTCTCCAAAAAAAAACCGAGCAGTTTTCAAAAAGTCACCTGTTAAAAGAAATCTTGCATTGCAATTTTACAAACAACCTGAAGTCAAAAATGATGTTGAAAATGTCAAATTAAATCAAGCTTGTAAAGATATGGATGACAAGAGTAATTATTTTTATGTTGTTCCTATTTATAAAACTGCATAGTACTCACAAAATAGTTAGAGAAAACTAGTAATTTACTGTATCACAAGGCCTCTTCGGGCTCTACAATACAGTGAAGATTCTGTCATTAACATACCAATTGCTACTTTCTATTTCATTCATCTTTCTTAAATTGTTGAAAATGAAAACTGAAAATGTTCATTTCTGTCACAAATCATGTGGGTGCAAAGTACATAAGAAAATTGAATAATTTTCACAAATTTTTAAGATTGTTTTATGATAGCTTTACTTCTACCTTTTGGTTTACACATTGTTTAGTGAAGCCCTGTATCGAGACCCTTGCCCCACAACATATTACCAACTAACCCATGAGACCTATTACTCATTACTACTTTTACCATCTACCAACATTGAATCGATTCCCATTATTTTGAAATCCTAAATGACCAGTGTGAAGGGCAATATTTCCAGAGAAATTACAGGGCATAGAGATGGATTATTTTATATCATTTTATATCACAGTGCAGTGCTAGGTAATCATTTGTACTCTTCATGTTCCAATAGCTATGTTTCACTGTGCTGTTATGGGCAAGTGTGTTGCATTCAGGCACATGTCCTGCTCGTCTTGTCACTATGTTATAAAAGAAAATGACATAACGTGATGACGATCATTGATCCTAACTAATCCTTACTTTTTTTGTATTTTTACAGCTATTTTTCTGCTCACAACTATTGATAAATGTATAAATGATGACAGATTGAAGGCACTCTTGGATGAGAATATGGTCCTACTTTTAAATCAGTCCTTCACTGTGTTGAAACCTGGGATGAGGCTTGTATGCCGCCTCTACTGGAGGCAAGACAAATGGTACAAGATTGAGAACCTCATTGATATTATTAACGATAGAAAACAAGATATACCATATCCAATTTTCACAGAAATACTCAGATGTTTGGTTGAAAATGGATTTATCGAACCATCTGGTAAGTCTTTGTTTGTCTATACTAATATTATAAAGAGGAAAGATTTGTTTGTTTGTTTGTTTGTAATGAATAGGCTCCGAAACTACTGGACCGATTTCAAAAATTCTTTCACCTTTGGAAAGCTACATTATTTCCGAGTAACATAGGCTACGGCAGATGGCGCTGCAGTTGATATCTAGGTTATTATTCGAGCGAAGCTGGAGCGGGCCGCTAGTTAACTATAAATAAATATTAGTGGACATTTCACACACAACACCATCTAGCCCCAAACTAAGCATAGCTTGTGCTATGGGAGGCAGATAGATGATATTTTAAAATATCTTATTAATATAAAATTCTAGTGGGTCTCCTTGCCTAACTCCTTTTTGTATTTTTCCTCTCCGATTGATTCCAGTTTTATTTTCGCTCTATTGTTCTTATATATTTGTTTTATTATATTGATATATTTTTCTTCTATCCTGTGATTATTTAGCGCTTCCCAGATGTGATAATGGCTTAAGGAGTCGAATGCCTTATTATAATCAATGAATGCTATGTAATATGTTTTCCTAAATTAATTATATTTTGCCATAATTTGTTTCAAAGTGTGAATATGGTCCAACGTTGAGTAATTACTGCGGAATCCTGCTTGCTCAATTGGTTGATTCTCATCTAAACTGTTGGTAATGCGTGTTAATAATATTTTGGAGAAAACTTTATATAAGTTCGACATAAGACTTATGGGCCTGTAATTATTTATTTGTTCCTTATCTCCTTTTTTGTATAAGAGAATTGTTGTTGTTGTGGTCCATTGCTTCGGAATTTCCTCATATGTCAATATGTCATTAAACAGTTTAACCAAAGGTATTGATATGATTTCTAATGCTGCTTTCAGTATTTCGTTCGTAATTTTGTCTTCTCCAGGGGCTTTTTCATTCTTCTGTGATGCTACTGCTATTTCTACTTCGGCTTCCAGTATGGGAGAGATAGTTTGCATAGGTACGATTTTGGAGCAGTTGATTTGATTGGTTGATGTGTCATCTCTATATAATTGCTGGTAGAATTCTGTTGCACTGTTAATTATACTTTTTCTTTTAGTTACTATTTCCTTCTTCTTATTTTTTAATTTTGGGACCCAAATTAGCGATTCTTTTAATTCTTTCAAAGCCTTTTTCACACCTCCTGTTCTTTCTATATGATATTTCAAAATGCTTGTCCGTGTTTTCTTATACTTGAGTTTATCATTTTACTGACATTTGTAATTTCCTTTCTGTTGTTGGTTCTGTCTGTTATTAGTTCTTTTCTCTTCTGTATTAAAGTTCTGGCTTCCACACCAATTTTGTCTTTTTATGTGTTTGTGCCTGTACTTTATTTCGTAGGTTGATGAGTTCTTTCTCTATGGCATTGTATTTATTTTGTACACTGTTGAGACTCTACAGATTATGCTTTATTGGTGTCAATAATTCCTCTGGTATCTTGGTATTTAAAACGTTGAATGTATTTTAATGGGTCTTATTTTCATCGAGCCTGATGGTACTACTGATCTGCAAATAATTGTCTCTAGTACCATTAATGGTACTAAAGATACAAAGTTGTGTCATTTGTACCATCAATGGTACAAATCAATGGTACTACTGACATTAAGGCCTCCGAAACGGCTTTACTGATTTTTATCAAATTTTATATGCATATTTAGTAGGTCTGAGAATCGGCTACTATCTATTTTTCATACCCCTAAGTGATAAGGGTTGCTCACCCCAAACTTTTTTTTTATTTTTGGTTAAAAAAAAATGTTTTTATTTTTTTATACTGCCCTCGTGGCTTAGTTGGTAGTAGCTCTGCCTGCGAAGCCGAGGGTCGTGGGTTCGATCCCCACCCAGTGCAAATATTTGTGTGAGGAATTCAAATGTTTGCACTGTGTCTGGGTGTTTCTATGTATAATAAGTATGTATTTAAAACTATATAAGTATTATATCAGCTATCTGGCCGCCATCACACAAGCTTTGCTTAGTTTGGGGTCAGATGGTGTTGTGTGTGAATTGTCCACCAATATTTATTTATTTATTTATTTATTTATTTATAATGTGGAATTAAAAAATACATACAACCCTAAGTTTTTACCCTTTTATCACCAACCCCTATTCTTTTAGCCATTTTAGTAATTTAATCATTTGACAGTGAACTCCTCCGAAACGGCAGGATCGATTTGAATGATTTTTTGATTTTTTTTTGTGTGTACAAGTGGATTCGAAGATGGTCTAGATTCACAAATAAGCCCGGCAGATAGCGCTGCAGACAGTGTCTAACCTAGACATGATCCGAGCGAAGCCGGAACGGGCCGCTAGTAATATCTTAAAGTAGTATGTAATTAATGATTGGCCTCATAGCTTAGTTGGTAGTAGGTCTGCCTGCGAAGCCGAGGGTTGTGGCTTTGCTTCCCACCCAGTGCAAATATTTGTGTGATGAATACAAGTGTTCTGTGGCTGGGTGTTTCTATTTATTATATTAATATAATATATTTATTATAGTATATTTAAAACTATGTAAGTATTATATCTGGCTTCCATAGTACAAGCTTTGCTTAGTTTGGGGTCAGATGATGTTGTGTGTGAAGTGTCCATCAATATTTAATAATAATAATAGTTCCAGTGAATAATTTACCAAGTGAACCCTTCAACAAAGTAATATAAGTGTAAATTAATCCAACTTGACAGATATTATAGTAAATATCTCAATCCAAAATTGCCCAGTGTCCATAGAGATTATTATAATGAAACAAATACTCTATTCCTTCTAAAGCTTTCTGCTAAGAGCTCTCTACTTAATCTGTGGCTAAGAGTTACTTATACTATGTTATCTATTCTATGACTATGTTATATAGTATTACTACCCAACAAACATTTTAGTCGTATAAGTGGTAGTAACGTGATTCAAAATGCTATAAACATCGCACTGAAGTAATTTTGGCGTGTAACACGACTTAGTGCCTTTTATCTTTATACAACTTGTAGTCGTATATAGACATCGTATAAACTTCTATACGACTGCTTTGCAAGACTGTTATACAACTTTCAGTAGTATTAACCAGTGCGTCGCCATAATAACGTTTATACGAATTTTAACCCGACATTAATTGTATTAGAGTCGCGAGAACTACTTTTACATGACGATCGTATTAGAGTGATAAATTGCATGTCTTTACGATTTTAAGCAAATGTGAGCACTTTTATACAACTTTTAAATGACTCGATGTTCTATTAGTATATAATAATTTAGCTTCTTACGTCTAATTGTATTGCATCAAATATTTCTACACGACATGTCAAGACTAACCAAACTGTAGATGGTTCCGCACAAAACGTAATTTTGAAGTCGAAAGAATTAAGTCCTGTGCAGAGTGTGGGTGTTAACAATATGATGTAGCTTAAAACGCAGAAAGTAGATCTAGTGGATACATAGTATTTTTTAACCGACTTTAAAAAAAAGTAGGTTTCTCAATTCGACCGTATTTTTTGTTTTTTTTTGTTTTATGTGTGTTCGCGTATAACTTCGTTGTTTATAAACCGATTTGGATGATTCTTTTTTTGTTGGATAGGAGACATGCCAAGGGTGGTACCATGATAAGGAAACCAGGATCTGATGATGGAATCCTGCAGAAATTGAAGAGAACTTGCAAAAATTGTAGGGGCGCGATTGTTCAATTTTCCATTAAGTATTTACAAGCACTACAATTTATTTTGGTTTGGCACTACGAAGATTTAGAAGCGATCTGATGATGGAGCCAAAATGCTGTCGAGGGAACTCCTCAAAGATTTACAGCAATCATCTTGTGTTTGGGCTTGATTAATTTGTATTGATGAGCACTTTACGTCTAGATGTCTTGGGACTGTCTTTCATCATCATTATAAATGTCTATGTTTGGATGTTTGTTGCTCAATCGTGTTGTGACTAATTAATTAATCGTTAGACCTTTAAAAACTGCAAGGGTAGACTAGTGCGTTTGAAAATGTTTCAATTAAGTATTTTAAAGCACTACAATTGAATGAAGGTCTGGAGTCGATCCGATGAAGGAGCCGAAAGACAGTCGAGGCTACTCCTCAACGATCTACAGCAGTTACCTTGTGTATAGGCTTGATAAAGCTGTATCGATGAGCACTTTACACATACCTAGGTGGGATGTGACTTATTAGGGGTCTGACGATGAAGACAAAGGACAGTTATGTGAACTGTTTAACGGTTTACAGTAGCTAGTGTTTGTGCTTGATTCATGTACCTACTCTTAAATATTGATGAGAACTTGGCACCCACATGAGTACTGAGGACCATTTTACAGGTCTGAGTACACCGACCATCCTGGATTTGAACACTTTAGCATAGCGAATATTATTCTACTAGTCAAGATTGCAAGAAACATAATGCTTTATCTTCTCACCTAATTCAAGAATTATTCATCTAACCATCACTTAAAATCGTAAAATAAAATAATTTTAACAAAAAAAAGAACCGACTTCAAACAGTAAACTAAAAAGTAAAAAATAAATCTCTTTACCACAAAGTAGAACGTACTTTGATTAATTTGAACAGACATGATTAAATAAGTATTTAACAATTCTGAAGTCGGTGCCAAGTAAATGTTGCAACAACCTTCCTGTCTATCATACATATGTCCCCAACAACTTCTCTATGTTCCAAATGTCAGTTCGATTTACTACTCTACGAATGTTAGTTTCAGCTGTAGTTGTTTTACTTGGCACCGACTTTAGAATTGTTAAATACTTATTTAATCATGTCTGTTCAAATTAATCAAAGTACCTACGTTCTACTTTGTGGTAAAGAGATTTATTTTTTACTTTTTAGTTTACTGTTTGAAGTCGGTTCTTTTTTTGTTAAAATTATTTTATTTAAAATGTTTGTTACCTGATTTCACGGGAATGGCCGAACCGATTTAAAAAAATAATTTTGTGTTCGGATGGGTATGCTTCCCGAATAGTCCCATATAAATTTTATCGAAATCCGTGAGGTGGTTTTTGAAATATGAAGAAAAAAACTAAAATTTTCCTACAATTTTATCTGCATGACATGGTTGTAGATTTCACAAAAGTAAGGAAATGCGATCCTGACAACACAAAATTGTGTAAATGCATTAATGTAAACTTGTGTTGCACTAAAAAGGGTACAATAAACTGTTTTCTACAAAAAATTAAACCGACTTCGAAACCACAAATGGGCATTCAAAAGTATAAAATAAACTGATATAATAATTTATAAGCCAGTATCACTTATAATTATTATAGTAGCGCTACTTACCCATCTACCATATTTGAAGTCGGTGCCAGCCAAGTCTAACAGATAGTAGATAGATACTAGCATACAAATATACATAGGTATATATATTTTATGGCTACTTACTACGTGCATAGAATAGTATCATTATATATCTAAGTACTAGCTTTTTGACTAAGCTGGCACCGAGTTCAAATAGATGAGTGAGTAGCACTTATAATAATTACTAGCAGTGCCCCGCGGTGTGACCCGCGTAGTTCCCGTTATTTTTCGGGATGAAAAGTCGCCTATATGTGTTCTTCCAGACTATAATCTATGTTCCAAATTTCAGCCCGATCCGTTCATACGTTACGGCGTGATTGAGCAACAAACATCCAAACATCCATACTTTCACATTTAAAATATTAGTAGGATATCAGTTTATTTTACGATTTTGAGTGCCTATTTGTGGTTTTGAAGTTGGTTTAATTTTTTGTAGAAAATAGTTTATTAAAGCAAGAGTAAAACCTTGCTTTACAAAGAATTTTGTTTAAGAGCTTACAAAACTATTAACAATCCTGGCCTCACTGGCCTCGTGACTTAGTAACTCTGCCTGAAAACCCGATGGTCGTGGGTTCGATTCCCACCCAGTGCAAATTTATGTGACGAATGCTAATATTTAAAAAACATATTTATCATACACAACTTTTCAAAGATAACAACCTTTTCTACCTAACAGGCATGACGACTGATCCTATAATTTCATATTAAATTAACTCTCATTATGACAGTGATGATTATCTGGAAAAAAATGTACTAACTTTAATTTTTATATCTTGCGTATAATTACTTTGTGATCATTCAAAGTTGGATGGGTAAGTTCATTTTAAAAGTATGAATTTATTAGAAAATAATATTTTTTCCATTGGTAAGCCCATTAAATTTAAAATGTCTTTTGTTATGAAACCAGTTTCCTAAACGCAATAACGCATAGAAAATACCGAACGGTGATGTCACGTTTTTGTGTGAAATCCAAAATTATAATTTTAAAATAAAAAATTTGGTTTTATCACATTAAATTTTCTTCAACTAGACCCTAAAAATTTCGTTAATATGGCTGACAATAAACCGATCAGAAAGAAGCGCCCGGAATGGAAAGTCGTTTAAATGTTGTATTACGGTTGTGTCTTACACCTGAAGTCGTATATAGGTAGCTGGTAGCACGTTCATTAAAAATATAGTTAAAAATATTGCTTATTTTTACGAATATATAAGGCGCGTTAGCTTTATTGAGAAAATTAACTTAAATCACCCGATAACATTAATTTCCCAACAGATTTCTGTACTTGAACATATTTCAAAAATGTAATATTATGTAGTTATGACGAAATTGCTATTACCTTTAAGTAATAACTAACATAGATTGTAAATTGTCGATTTAGTTTCAATACACTACTTTTTATCAATCACTTTACATCGAAATCCCTTATAAAAGTCCTGGTGGATGCTACTTGTTCGATAAAATGTCCTAAAGTAGCGGCAATTACCATCATAACTCGACGAAAAGAACATCTCACGACGTGTATACAACGTCTATACAACCACTACACGACCATGTAGCTAGTTATACGACTGCTACGTAACTCTATTATGACACAGATTCGTATAAAATGGGCCTATTTTCGGTTATTTTTACGTGATAGTAACGTATTTGCGACCAGCGTATAGAACCAAAAGTAAGAATCGGCACGTTGTGGCGACCTATAAAATGTTTGTTGGGTAGCGCCCCGTTCCGGCTTCGCTACGAATTCGTCATATAAGGACTATTAATCCAAAAAATAAAGTGGCCAAGTGCGAGTTGGACTCGCCCATGAAGGGTTCCGTTGCAGCAAGTAACATGATATACATAGTACACATAGTTCTTGTAGTTCGTTGTAACTTTGATCGAAGTTTCAATAATAGTGTATTTATGACGTATTAAAAAAAAACTACTCATCAGATCGAGTTCAAACTAATTTTCGTTGGTGGTTTACATGGTAATGTACATCATATATTTTTTTAGATTTTTCATTATCTTACTTTAGAAGTTAGAGGGGGGGGGGGGGGACACATTTTACCACTTTGAAAGTGTGTCTCGCGCAAACTATTCAGTGTATACGAAAATGATTTTAAAAACCTCATCATCATTTTTGAAGACCTATCGATAGACACCCCACACGTGTTGGTATGATGAAAAAAAAAATTTTGAGTTTCAGTTCTCAGTATGGGGGGCAACCCTAATTTTTGTTTTTTTTTATTTTTTTTGTTCAAATCTTAATGCGGTTCTGTAAATTAAATTAAATAAATGTCACAGGTAACAGCACAATGGACTTTGAGAGCTTAGCGAAAACACTTAAAGTCGATGAAATGCAACAATTAGTGAAAGAGTTGAAACTGAAACCTCCTTCTAAATCAAAGCAGGACATGGAAATTGCATTGAAAAATTATTCCAAGCAAAAACCCATCAGCAACTTCTTTAAACTAAAACTTTTAGACGCTTCGAATAATACGGAAAGAGTTTTGCATCTGTAAGTTTTTCTTATTAATAAGACTTTTACGTAAAACAAGAATAAATCAATTTATTAAGGGGGCGCCTAAAGCCAGAAAACGAAAAAAGGACATTTTCGACGCCGCTCACTGAAGTTAAGAAACTAAAAACTATGACAAAAAAAAAATTGACGTATGGGTACAATCAAGAAGAAGCACAATAACTGAATAGAATTTTAAGAATAGATCGGAGTTTTTTTACAATAAAAAATAAAAATGACACTGAAAAAACCCGTTTTAATTCGAGTACTCGAAATTAGCAGCGATGACCCCACATTATTTTTTGGTAATAAAATTCCTATTTGTACGTTCTAGTAAAGTAACCGAACACTTTTTTAAATTTATGTTTAGTTATTGAGTAATTAAATAAAACTTGGTCAAAAATGGACGCCTGATTAAATATTGATTTTTCCTCCAAACTGTGTCATGCTATTCTCGACTTTATGTACATCACATTAAGAAACGCGTCGCGCGGGTGAAATCTGATTTTTTCTTGGCTTTAGGCGCACTCTTAAAATAACTGCACACTGCGGTGTCACTTGCAGCTAACCAGCTCTCATGTTTTTTTTTTCTCTCGTAATATAATTTTGTCAAATCCGATTCAAGGGTAATTTTTTTACAAATTTACAACAAACAAGTAACGAGACGAGTGGGACATGTGCCTGATGGTAAGCAACATGCCTGCTCATAACAACACAGTGACACGCAGCTATAGGAATATGAAGAATTCATCCAAATCATTACCTAGCACTGCACTGCTCTCGTCACCCACATATACATTTGATATTTTTATCTCTATGCCCTGTGATTTCATTGTAAACATTGCCCTTCAAACCGGAACACAATATTATTTGCGCGCTACTGCTTGGCGGTAGAATAACTGGCAAAGGTGTGGTACTTCCCCTGGCAGACTCAGCAAACAGTATTTTTAACACACTTTTATTAGCTTCACTTGTAACTATGTATGTAAGAAAATCTTGGATCTTAATTTGACCTACTTCCCGGTCTTCGATTAGGATGAAATTTTACACACGCTCTGAGTTCTGACGACAAAACATGACAAGCTAAGAAACGTCATTACAAATCCAATATGGCGGCCTCCCCAAGATGGCGAACTGGCTATTTGAAATGCACCCTCATGATATGGGTATCAATTGAAAGAGTTTGCTGTCAGGAATACGAAAAAAATAGTCACGTGGACTTAAATCCAACATGGCTTAGTAGTGGTAGGACTCTTAGCAGAGTCCGCCTGGGGAAGTACCACACCTTTGCCAAATATTCTACCGCCAAGCAGTAATGTGCAAACATTACTGTATTCCGGTTTGAAGGGCAATGATTCCAGAGAAATTACAGGGCTTAGAGACATAATATCTTAGATCTCTGGGTGACGAGCGCAGTGCAGTGCTAGGTAATGATTTGGACTATCATGTTTCAATAGCTGCGTGTTACTGTGCTGTTATGTGGTATGTATGTTGCTTACCATCAGGCACATGACCTGCTCGTCTCGTCATTCTATGCTATAAAAAAAAAAAAAAAAAAAAAAATGGCGGACATCCAAGATGGCGGATTGGTATTTGAAATGCACCCCCATGTTATGGGTATTCAATGAAAAGGTTTGCTGAATGGCATACGGGTATTTTGTAATATTTAGTGCGTGCCAAAAGCTAGTTTTTTAGTTTTTTTAACTATTATTTTATATTATAAAGTGACGACACGAGCAGGACATGAGCCTGATGGTAAGTAACATGCCTGCCACATAACAGCACAGTGACACGCAGCTATTGGAACACGAAGAGTCCAAATCATTACCTAGCACTGCACTGCGTTCGTCACCTCGAAACATTGCCCTTCAAGTCCTACCCTACTATCACTTAGTAGTTCAGTGTCAACTGACTCCGAATGCTTCCAGGATGCGTTCGAAGGTAGGGGTGTGCTATCAGCTCACCGCCGCGGCGCGATGTGCGCTTGATAAGCTATACCTGCTGGTGTACCTCGGCATCAGCTACCAGACCATCAGGGAGAAGAAACTCGAGCTGATGCTGATCAACGACAAGAGCAAGTTGGAGACGTACCCTGTGGACAAGGCCATGCCACTCGACAGCCCTACTGATATCTTCGCGAACAAACAGGAGTTTGACAGGTCCGTCTTCGATTTTTGGCTCTGTAGACTGTAGAAATAATTGTGTCCCGCTAATATTGTAATCGTGAAAGATTGAATGTTGTTTTGCTCAATCACACCTCGGTACCGCTTTTATCGGATCGGGTTGAAATGTTGGAACACAGATAATCAAAATAAAGTGAATTATCATTTCATCTTTTTTTTTAAATAAAGAGTGACGAGACGAGCATGACATGTGCATGATGGTAAGCAACATGCCTGCCACATAACAACACAGTGACACGCAGCTATTGGAACATGAAAACTCCAAATCATTACCTAGCACTGCACTGACCTCGTCACCCAGAGATCTAAGATGTTTTATCTCTAAGCCCTGTAATTTCTCTGGCAACACTGCCCTTCAAACCGGAACAAAGTAATGTTTGGACATTACTGCTTGGCGGTAGAATAACTGGCAAAGTATCTTTGACGCCTCTTCAAGACCGTCAACATTGTATTACAGTACCTCGTCTCAAAATATCGAAATTAAAATTGAAATCGAATCCGTTTTCGTGCAAAAGTTTAATAAATCCATAATAATGTACGTATAACTGTGCAAGTAGTTCTGTCTGTCTCTTACGCTTTATTGGCTAAATCACAAAACTGATTTTGATGAACTTGTATAAAAATGTTTTGATGTAAGCTGTTTTTTTGTAAAAGTAATTTAGTATTGGTGTACAAATACTGCCTCAGTTACACTATAGTTTTGAACTAGGAACTTACACTATATACTCCTACATAGATACAGCAAGCTGACATTAATTTTCATTCATAGTAGCATGTAAACGACCACCAGGTAAAGTTTTTGTTGAGAGGAAATC
This sequence comes from Ectropis crepuscularia, assembly GCA_963693475.1. Taxonomy (NCBI): domain Eukaryota; kingdom Metazoa; phylum Arthropoda; class Insecta; order Lepidoptera; family Geometridae; genus Ectropis; species Ectropis crepuscularia. The sequence goes on from OY856338.1 coordinate 36,730,665, forward strand.
ATTAAAAAAAAATGTTTTTTTTTCATGTTCAAGCAGCCAGCTGACATATAATCCACCATGTTATGGTCAGCTGACTTTGTTTTTTCTTTAAAATACTAGGTAAACTATAATCTAACAAATTTTCAAATGGGAAGAAATTACTGAAAAAAAAAAAAAAACATGCCTGAGAGGCTGCCACTGCAGGCTGCTCCACCCACGGAGTCGCAGCTGACGGTCGCGAGTATTCATAGTATGATGCATTTCACAAATTTTTGATTGGGGGGGACTTGGTCATGAAAATCTGTCACTGGCTCCTGGACTAATACTTTTGTAAATAAGTTATGAATTATGAAGTCATGTTTACCGCAAATTAAAAGATATTACGTAGGTACGGGTGTTAACTGTTTACTATTTTTTTACCGATATATTACAGCATTTCCTATTGGCTGATGCATTTCTAGACGGCCATGCCGTGATGCCGAGGCCACGCCCTTTTAGCATTTCCCATTGGCTGACGCATTTCTAAATGGCCAATAGCCATGGTCCCGAGTTTACCCGAAGATTTCTTATCATATCCAAGCGTGACGCTAGAATCCAATTCACAACCCACGAAATATCTGTCTAGGCGCGCCTAAAGAAGTTTTCACTTGAAAACTAATACATACTAAAAGTCATGAAGGGCAAACAGCAACGTTACTCTACATATGAATTATTTCGAGAAGTGCCGGTACTGAGATTGCGACAACTTTTTATTTTGCTATTAAGAACTGCCATCACACATATTCACGTGTCGCACAAGATGGTCATAGACGTTCTCGGGATGTTCTCCTCCCTAGAGTCAATTATGAGGTTTCAATTCAAGGTTTGACGGTCAAAATTCTTCTTATAGGCCACCACTTCTTCAAATCCCTTGTCCTCTAATCATTGACAAATATAACACTTCCAGATACTGGGCTGCCCACATAATTCACGAGGATTACATTAAGCAGTCAGATACAGCAGAAAAATGCAGCATTGTCATCAAAGTTTTCAAATTGTTCAAGGATGTACCGGATACGGACATGATGAGGTAAGACACAGGGCGTATGCCCGAGTTACACGATGCTAGTTTTTTAAGCTAGGATAGCAAGGTAGTACGTCTAGCTTCGTGGAGACAACGTTACGCAGCGCTAGTTTTGTCTACACGAAGCTAGAAGTACTAGCTAGCTTAATAACACTAGCTTGCTAACCTGGACGTCTACTCTAATTCAACGAAAACGTAATTTCGAAATAAACTCGCGATTTTCAAACTCCGATTCTGCTTCGATCCGTCGTTTTGTCTGTTTAAATGTTCTAAGCCTACTGTAATTAGAGTATGGTTAGAACATTTAAACGTCAAACAATGATGTATCGGACGAAACTAAGTAGAACGAGAGTAGGAAAGTCGCGAGTTTTTTTCGAAATTTCGTTTTCGTAGAAACAGAGTAGACGTCCTGACTTTTGAAAAACTAGCCTCGTGTAGCTCGGGCATTACCGCCTAACTAAAACTGACTAAGGGCTCCTACACAAAACTGCGATGCGACGCCGCATCGGAGGAAGGGCTCCCACACAAAACTGCGATGCGTTGCGATGCGACGCCGCATCAGAGCAATTTGCATCGCATCGAAGTTTTCTGTGGGAGCCCTTAGTTGTGATACTGCTCTGTTTTTTCTTTTCCCTTGAAATACAAGACAGGAATACGAATACAACCAAAGCCCACTTACTCGTACTTAATTAGGTGGTAAAAAGCGGGAGGTCTTAGCTGCAAGAACATAATAAAATAAATTCTGAGTTGCCCTCGACGCAATTTATAGCTAAGAATCATTTCGATTACGACAACAAAGTATTTACTTTTCAAGATCATTATTCCTCATTTGTTTGTCATTATTCTACTAGTCAAGCCTCTTCATTGTGGCAAAGGCCACGGACCCCGGAGTCTGTGGAGTGGCTAAATTAAAATAAAAGCTTCGTCATTTGATATTAATATTGAGGGAAATGTGAAAAAATACATGTATTGCTTCATTTTCTGGTGGCGGCGATCTTGTACTTGAAGTTTGTATAGTGTATAGTATTCTGCTAGTCAAGCCCTTTTATTTGATACCCATAAATAGGGAGTTGTGAAAATCATGTACCTAATCCACGATTTTGACCCGATTTTCGTCAAGCATAACTAAAAGGCTTATTACACTTGGCTACATTTAGAGACTGAATTCAGAAGCAAGGTTATTCGACTGAATCCAGAAGCAAGTTTAGAATTTGGCTCGCTTCTGAATTTAGTATGTTAGCTTACTGAATGCTATTACAACACTTAAGAGGGTGACACATGCCAATTCGGCTTTTGAAAATGCCTGGATTGGGAAATCTGTTTAACAAATCACACTGAATAAAATATATGTCATTTTTAGGGTTCCGTAAAACGTAAAAACGGAACCCTTATAGATTCGTCATGTCTGTCTGTCTGTCTGTCCGTCCGTATGTCACAGCCACTTTTTGCCGAAACTATGAGAACTACACTGTTGAAACTTGGTAAGTAGGTGTATTCTGTGAACCGCATTAAGATTTTTACAAAAGTTTTTTAAAAAAACAAAAATTAGGGGTGCCCCCCATACTGAGAACTGAAGCTCAAAAATTTTTTTTTCATCAAACCAACACGTGTGGGTTGTCTATCGATAGGTCTTAAAAAATGATGTTGAGGTTTCTAATATAATTTTTGTCTACACTGAATAACTTGCGCAAGAGACGCTTCCAAAGTGGTAAAATGTGTCCCCCCCCCCTCTAACTTCTAAAGTAAGAGAATGAAAGAACTAAAAAAAATATATGATGTACATTACCATGAAAACTACCAACGAAAATTAATTTGAACTCGATCTGATGAGTAGTTTTTTTTTAGTACGTCATAAATACACTATTATTAAAACTTCGATCAAAGTTACAACGAACTACAAGAACTATGTGTACTATGTATATTATGTTACTTGCTGGAACGGAACCCTTCATGGGCGAGTCCAACTCGCACTTGGCTACTTTATTGACTATATTTCTGGTGTCGTGCTTGGCTACAAAGCACGATTGAGAAATTTTTTCTCGATAGAAAAAAATCCTTACAATTAACACACATTTAGGCCTACTGTCCACGCACGCGTCTTTTGTCGAATGCATGCATCCTACGAACAGACGCAAGACGTGCGGCTGTCGTGCCGTTCGTTGTCGTTTCGTGGACACAGACTTCATTATTTGTACGCAAGATGCAAACATTCGTCTTGCATCCGACAATTGTCGAAATCGTGCGGATGTCGTGCAGCTACGTGGACAATTGGCCTAAGAGAAAAAACACAAAATAAAAATGTACAATAAGTGGTTTTGAAATGCCAGAATTATTTGAATTATTTATAATAGCGCCATCTATCTATCTCGTCAGCAGTGAAAACTATGATCTTCCAAAATCATGACCACCTTGACGGCATGCATTGTAGTGGCGCTTCAAGCGCCGATATCTCAATTTCGATTGAGGTACTACAGCGTCTTAAGTCTTAACTTAATTCAGTAGCGTCTAAATTCAGTCAACTAAGTGTAGCCAAGTGTAAAAAGCCCTTAAGAATCCATGTGACTATTTCACACAATATGCAAACAATAATAAAAGTGACCAAGTGCGAGTTGGACTCGCCCATGAAGGGTTCCATAGCAGCAAATAGCATAATATAATAATTATTGGAGTTCGTTGTAACTTTGATCGATGTTTTAATAATACTGTATTTATAACGATTAGAAAAAAAAAACCGCTGACTAGATCTTGTTCAAACTAATTTTCGGTAGACTCTTGCAAAGTGGTATTCAGTTTAGAAAAAAAAATACAACCCTCAATATCATTTTTAAAGACCTCTCCATAAAATACAACACACGTAAGAAATTGATGAAAAAAAAAATTGAGTTTCAGTGCTAAGTATGGGGCAGACACTCCCAATTTTTTTTCTTCTTTTTTGTGTGAAATACTTAATGCGGTTAACAGAATACATCTACTTACCAAGTTTCAACAGTATAGTTCTTATAGTTTCGGAATATACCTAGTGGCTGTGACATACGAACGGACAGACAGACAGACAGACATGACATGACGAATCTATAATTGTCCCGTTTTCTGCCATTTGGCTACGGAACCCTAAAAAAACGTGTTTCAAGTTAAATGTAAACAATTCCAGGTACGCCTCTCTACCCCCATGGCTGAGACGCTTCACCCCCCCTTACCTCTACGCTAGGATATTGACCAGCGGAGTCGAAGAACTGAAGAAAGACGCAGCGCACCACCAGCTGGCTGTTGACATTCTCACGGCCCTGCTAGCTCAAGACCTGTTCGTGCAACACAAAAAAGGGCTGTGGTACGCTGAAAAAGCTCTGGTTCTCCATAAATTACTGCGACAGCAGGAGGAGGTACGTATTACTCTGATAGAACAGAACTGAAAAGTTACGGAGAAATAGATAGATTCAGCATAAGCAGTCCACTAAATGTTCCCACTGCCGGGACTCGGGACCTACTCTCGCAAAGAGAGAGTCAAAACCAAAATCCACCACGCTGACTCACTACGAGTTGGTGGATAAATAAATAAATAATTAATAAATATTGGTGGACAATTTCACACACACCACCATTTGACCCCAAACTAAGCTAAGCTTGTATGATGGCGGCCAGATAGCTGATATAACACTTAGGAAAATACATATGAATAAAAAAAGATAAATACTTTGACTCTGGATTACTCCGGAAGCGCAGTGCATTGGTAGGTAGTGATTTGAACTCTTTAATGTTCCACGAGCTGCGTGTCACTGTGCTGTTATTGGCAGTCATGTTGTTTACCATCAGGCACATGTACCTACTGCTCGTCATTATTTCCCATAAAAAAACTGCGATAATAATCTTAATATGTAAAAATCCAGTCTATTCTGTCAGTCAGCCAGTCTGCTATTTGTTCCCTGTGAACTCTTCACCATATCAATCGATATTCACGAAAGTTGTCATGCCACGCTCCATCGTAGACCGCATCGTCGCTTAACATCAGGCGAGATGGCAGTCAAGTGTAAACCAACAAAAGTTAAAAAAAAAAATGTATGCGTAATTTGGTCTAACTTGAGAAGTAGGATTGTTAATAGGTGAATTCAAGGTCGCAATTTAGTTTTGGTTGCAAAGTTTATGTTGAATTATCATTTACCGTGCGAAGCCGGAACGGGATGTATACACTCAATCGCACACACATACACAAACACACATACTATAAATTTACCAAGGGAGGCGCCATTGTCTTCCAAATACAGTTACGACTATTTCAGAGCCAATGGGTTCATTTTTAATGGTGTAAAAATATATATTTATGTTAGTATAATATATTATTTCAGGCAGCTGCAGTATTGATACAGGGGTTAACATCGAACCTGCCGGAAGAGTTGAAGGACGCAATGAGACCTCGCGCGAAGATCATCGCGGGCCGACTGAACGCGCCGGTGTCGCAGGAGCGCCGGCAGACGCTGCTCGACTGCGGCGTGCAGACCATGGTCCTCGAGAACAGCTTCCCGGCGGAACACATCGCCAAGCAACACATGGAGTGAGTATCGCCCCCATGGACCAGCAATTGTACTAGCAGACCCTGCCGAATTGTGGCTCCCGAACCATAACCATAGGGAACAGCTTCCAAGCAACATATGGAGTGAGTATCACCCCCACAGACCAGTCAGTATACCAGCAGCCCCTGCCGAATTGTGGCACCCGAACCATGACCCTGGATAATAGCTTCCAAGCAACATATATAGTGAGTACCACCCATAGACCAGTAAGTATACGAGCGAAGATCATCGCGAGCCGACTGAAACCGCCGGTGTCGCAGGACCGCCAGCGGGCGCTGCTCGACTGCGGCGTGCAGACCATGGTCCTCGAGAACAGCTTCCCGGCGGAACACATCGCCAAGCAACACATGGAGTGAGTATCACCCATAGACCAGCAAGTGTACCAGCAGACCCTGCTGAAATGTGGCAACCGAACCATGACCCTGGAGATACATCGCCAAGCAACACATGAAGTGAGGATCACCCATAAACCAGTCAGTGTACCAGCCTGCTGGATAGGCATGACGACTAAAAAAACTAATTAGTCCGTCAGTAATGCCCGAGCTACACGAGGCTAGTTTTTCAAGCCAGCATAGCAAGCTAGTGCTTCCAGCTTCGTGTAGACAACGCTACGCAACGCTAGTTTTGTCTACACGAAGCTAGACCCGAACGGAAGCACCACATCGCCAAGCAACACATGGAGTGAGTACATTTCCCATGGACTAGTAAGTGTATCAGCAGATCCTGCCGAATTGTGGCTCCTGAACCATGAATATAGTTTTTAAACTTTTGACTTCTCGTGACCACGACGGTTGTAACACGTTGTAGCCGAAACGTCGAGGTAATTAAACAATGATTTATATCGAGACTAAGCGCCGTACAATATAAACATTCCTGAACCATGATCCTAGAGAAAAGCTTCTTGGCGTACATTATGTAGTGAGCGCCGCCCGCATGGATTAGTAACTGTACCAGCATTCTTTGCCGAATCGGGATGATGACCAAGTCAAAAATATACCATTCTAATTAGTCCATCAGGTATACTTACATTGGAAAAATATGGGACACGTATTTTTTAAGTGAAAACTTCTTTTGGCGCGCCTAGACACTTCCATTCCAGACAGACATTTACTTCTATCGGCAGTTCCTATGGCTGCCAATTTTTTTGTTTTGTCAAAGTATTAATAATAACCGGCATAGATCAGCAAACTTCCAGAGAAGGGGGTTATGACGTCACGTCTTCGTAAAAATGGAACAATGATGTGACGTCACTCGAAACTTCTAAGCACTTTAAATTCAGACACTCGTCGAAATTTCATAAGAAGCCATCACTAAGTCATCGATGTATGACATATGAAAGCATATTTTACTTTTTTGTTCATATTTCAAAAACCACCACACCAATTTTGATAAAATTTATATAGGACGACATCTGAACTACGATTTACCACTCAAAAAAAGAACCATCAACATTGATCCACAATTGGCGGAAATATCGCGTAAAAAGATTAGACAACCGAATTGAAAACGTTCTCCTGTTTTGGAACCGGTTAAAAATGAATGTATTTTCACCAATCAACTTTGAATTTCCAGAACCGCGACGCGGGGCAAGAGGAAGTTCAAAGTGGATACTGAGAATCAGAGAATGGTGATGGACGCAGAGAATTATTGTCTCTTGGAGTATACCACCAACCGAGACTTCACGCACGGTGAGTCCCTTCTTCGTCTTGTCGTGTCAGCGGTTCAATTTTGGACTACATATAAGGCTAATTTTAGTCTCACGCTCACCGTCAGTGCTCATAGCTCAGCGCGTAGTTCGTCAGCGCTGAGGCTCAGCGTGGCTCGTTTCATTGTCGTACTGACCGCCTTACTGTGCAGACGACGATCAAAATGCGGAGTGTATTAATTACTGCTGCTTTGTACTATCTTATCAGCATCGTCAGCCGCAAGACGTTCACTGCTAAACATAGGCCTCCCCCCCCAGATTTCCACAAAGAACGGTCCCGCGCAACCTGCAACCAGTGGTTTCCAACGACATTTGTGAGGTAATCTGTCCATCTAGTGGGAGGCGGTTCATCACTGCGTCTTCCGGTTTGCGGTCGCCACTCGAGAACCTTTCTTCCCCATCGGTGGTCAGTTCTACGAGCGATGTGACCTGCCCATTGCCATTTCAGCTTACTTACTATTTGAGCCATGTCGACTACTTTTGTTCTTTTGCGAATATCCGCATTACAGATTTTGTCGCGCAAAGAGACTCCGAACTTAGCTCTTTCCATAGCTCGCTGTGCAACTTTGAGCTTTGTTATGAGGCCCACAGTTATGGACCACGTCTCAGTTCCACAAGCCATCACTGGCAACACGCACTGATTGAAGACTTTCGTCTTCAGGCATTGGGGTAGTTGGGACTCAAAGATGTGCCGAAGTTTCCCGAACGCTGCCCATCCGAGTTGGATTCTTCGCTGGACCTCTTTGTCGAAGTTGGATCTACCTAATTGGATCTTTTGACCCAGGTAGACGTATTCGTCAACAACTTCGAGTGTGGTAATCCCAACAATAACCGGTACTGGTGAGACATGAACATTTGACATGACCTTCGTCTTGATCATATTCATCATCAGACCCACCTGTTGGGATACTCTACTGTGGTCCCTGAGCATAGCACCAAGGTTCTCCAGCGACTCGCGACACAATGGCAAGCCGAAGGTGTGTGATGTATTCGCCGTTGATATTGATGCCATATCCGTTCCAGTCCAGTAGCTTGAAAACATCTTCCAGCGCGGCGGTGAACAGTTTCGGAGATATAACATCTCCCTGTATCACCTCACGCCTTTCTGTAGCCTTTCGGTAGCATTTAAACATGAGACCTACCTAGCCTGGGTTGATGCTCGACACCGTAAGGCAAGGGACATACGCCAGAAGAAGAAAGCGTTCAACAAGGCTGCTAAGGCATGCAAAAAGGTTCTTCAGAGGGCTCGATTTGACCACATTAGTCGAATAGGGAACAAACTAGCTTCATACCCTGCGGGCAGCAAAGCGTTTTGGTCCCTAGCTAAATCGGTCGAATCGAACTTCTGCCGCCTCTCACTACCTCCAATGCTGAAACCTGATGGAACACTGGCTCACACTGCAACGGAGAAAGCAAACTTGTTTGCAACTCAGTTTGCGGAATTTTCTCGTCTAGATGCTGGTAGCGCGACACCTCCTACTCCACCTGGCTGTCCGACTTTTATGTCAGATATTCACATTCGCCAAATGGAGGTTCGCAAAGTGCTACGCAATCTGGACGTGAATAAAGCCAGAGGCCTAGATGGTATTCCTGCCCTAGTATTGAAGGCTTGTGCGCCTGAGTTGTCTCCGATACTGACGCGCCTGTGGCGACTAGCTGGGGAGTGGCTTCTATTCAACAGTGGCTAGCCGTCGGGAGTTCGAGCCAACTGATTACCTAAGCGACTCCCCAGCTAGTCGCCACACGCCTATATAGACTCTCTCTCCAAACTGGGCTAGTACCGAAATCTTGGAAGCTTGCTAATGTGCAACCTGTGCCCAAAAAGGGTAGTCGTGCTGACCCTGCCAACTACAGGCCCATCTCGGTCACGTCCATACTCTGCAAGACTATGGAACGTGTCTTAAACCACAGGCTCCTGACGTACCTAGAATCAAACGACCTCCTCAGTGACCAGCAATACGGATTTCGCCGAAACCGGTCCACCGGGGATATTCTAGCGTACGTCACTCACATCTGGAGTTAAGCTATTGAGAAACACGGGGAAGCACTTGCAGTCACCCTGGATATCTCAAAGGCTTTCGACAGGGTTTGCCATGATGGCCTTATAAGTAAGCTTTCTAGGTATGGTTTGTCTTCTGGGTTTATTGCGTGGATATCGGACTTTTTGAGGGATCGATCCATTCGAGTCGTCATTGATGGCTGCTCGTCTGATCAAATGGCTATTAATGCCGGAGTCCCTCAAGGGTCGGTACTCTCTGCAACGCTCTTCCTGCTACATATCAATGATCTGTTGAAGCCCGGTATCTTTGGGTACGCAGATGATAGCACCGTTGTAGAGAGTTACATATCTAGCGCGAGAGCCAGTGGGCAGCAAACTCAGGTACTGAGAGAGAGTCTGATCGAGCGTTTGAGCTTGACCCTTGAGGCGGTGTCTGAATGGGGCGATGCCAATCTGGTCAAATTCAACGAGAGTAAGACGCAGGCGTGTCTATTCTCCGCTAAAAGGAGTCCATTCGAACTGACTCCAACTTTTAGAGGTGTGTCCGTGCCGGTTTACGGCACGGACACACCTACGGCCGGCCTACGGAACTGTTACGGTAGGTATGTTTATTTTGTTATACGGCAGGTATGTTTTTTTTTTCTATACGGCAGGTATGTTTATTTTTTATACGGATTAGGTTTGCGTTTGACCACGATCTCACCTGATGGTAAGTGACAATGCGTTGTAGGACTGAGCACGCTTACCTAGAAGATACCATTTAATCACTCGAAACTTAAATACCACCAGATTGTAACTTTTGGGGGCTTCGGTAAACAGTTTCAGTCTTTGGCAGTACCTATGCATCATAAATGTGGAAGCAACATCTATCCATGTGAAATAATGACTCTTTCACACAACTCAAATCAAAGTTTGTTTTAATAATCCTCATTCAAGTCATTTCATACTGTGAACCAGGGATGTTACGGAGCTTCGACTCCGACTCCGTTATGTCGGAAGTTCCGATTAGTTTTACACCTCCGGTTCCGACTCCGGTTCCGAAACTTTTGAATCGGAGGTTAATCGGATGTCGAAGCATAACTTAGAGGCGGCGCCCTACGCCGACAGTAAAGAACAGTTTCGCAGGAACATGTCGCGCAGGGAATCTCCCGCGCACGAGTGTAATGAAAAGTATACTAAATGAGCACAACATAGAAAAACGCAAAATTCCAGCACCTTATATTAAATTTCCACCAATATTATCGTGTCCACCAGGCTCGGTAGCGAGCGAATACCTTTTTGGTGGCGTCGATTTTAATCTATAAGGGGGCGCCTAGTGCCAGAAAACGAAAAAAGGACATTTTCGACGCCGCTCACTGATGTTAAGAAACTAAAAACTATAACAAAAAAATATTGACGTGTGGGTACAATCAAGAAAAAGCACAATAACCGAATAGAATTTTAAAAATAGATCAGATTTTTTTACAGATAAAAATTAAAATGACACCTGAAAAAACTATTTTAATTCATGTACTCGAAATTATCAGCGATGACCCCACATTATTTTTTGTTAATAACATTTCTAATTTTACGTTCTATTAAAGTAACCGAACCACAGAATAAATATTAGACCGAACACTTTTTAAATTTATGTTTAATTATTGAGTAATTAAATAAAACTTGGTCAAAAATTTACTCCTGACACCTGATTTAATATTGATTTCCCCTCCAAACTGTGTCATGCTATTCTCGACTTTATGCCTATCATATTAAGAAGGGCCTCGCGCGGGTGAAATTTTTTCCTGGCATTAGGCGTACTCTTAAGAAATATCTTAGACTGAGACAGCTTCAAAGCTTATGTTCATGAAGTACATATACACACTTTTGGTGTCAATGTACCTATTTAATTTAATTTGTTTGAAAACTTTTGTTCATTTAACATATTTTATATGGTATTTTGGGATTCAATTGATTGAATTTTTTGTTTATTTTTGAATATTCCATTTTTTTTTCATTTTTTGTGATATTTCATGAAACAAAACAATGAAAAGTTTGAATGAATGTTTTATTTGTCCTAAAATAAAAATCTCTCTCCTACCACTACTTCTGACCCTACCTCCGACTCCGGTTCCGACTCCGACTCCGACTCCGATAAATCAAATTTAAAAACTCCGACTCCGACTTCGGTTCCGATAAGATCACCTCCGTTACATCCCTGCTGTGAACTTAACATAACTGCAACACAGCCTGATATAAGCATATCAGCATCATGCTGCTTGCCTATGACTCCATAAATAAGTCAGAGTAAGAAAAATGACGATTCCAAGTTCGTACTGAACTCTAGAACTTTTTTTCTATACTAAATGTCAAAATGTAATTACGTGGAATATCTTTACTTTTCTTTAATGGTACTAAAGATACAAAGTTGTATCACTAGTTCCATAAGTATCGGTTGACAATTACGGGGGAATATCTTCATTTTTCTTTAATGGTACTAAGGACACAAAGTTGTGTCATTTGTACCATCAATGGTACAAGTCAATGGTACTACTGACATTAAGGCGGTTTTTTATCGGATACACATCGGAGAGTGTGCGACTGATTTACATGATCTAATAATACCACCTTGTCCTTTTTTCTATCGGAATGCTTGTAGCTCGACATCGTTTCATGGTTGATGTTCCAAAGACACGAACGAAGAGATTTGACTCTACTTTTGTGATAAGAACGTCTAGGCTGTGGAATACGTTGCCTGAGTGGGTTTTCCCCGATGGTTACAATCTTTGTGTCTTCAAATCGAGAGTGAATCGGTTTTTTCTAGGTAAACACGCTTCATCGTAGACCGTATCGTCGCTTTACATCAGGCGAGATGGCGGTCAAGTGTAAACCTATAAAAGGTAAAAAAAAAAAAAAAAATGTTTTGTGCACTGGTCCTGTAATCGGATAGACATTAAGGCTTTGCTGTAAATGCACTTCAACACATCGATATAACGATAGTCGATGTGGCATGGCTGGAGAGACTGAAGCACTGCCCATGTCTCGATGGAATCGAAGGCTTTCTCATAGTCCACATACGCTATACGTAATGGCCGATTTCCTCGGTTTTCTGTATAATGTGGTCTATGGTACTGTAGTCTTTTCGGAAACCTGCTTGTTCGGGTGGCTGGAAGATGTCAAACCTGCGTGCGAGACGATTCGTGATTACCCTTGAAAACAACTTATAAACGTAGCTCAGAAGTGAGATGGGTATGTAATTCTTCAACAAGATATTGTCGCCCTTTTTGAAGAAGAGCACCACCAAACTTCGGCTCCACGCTTCTGGCGTATTACCGTCAAGTATAACGGAGTCGAATAGAACTTTAAGTGCCGCTTTTCCACCTGCTCTCAGAAGCTCAGTCGTAATTCCGTCGTTGCCTGGTGCCTTGTTGTTTTTAAGTTGTTTGAGGGCTATCCTAATGTAATACACGCTGATTTCCGGAATATCTTCGGTAAAGTGTCGGGTCAGCTTGGCTCTGGGGTCTTTTGCCATGCTAACGACAGGTTGTGCTTGCGTAAAGGTGTATAACTGCTCGTAGAACCTCTCAATCTCCTCCAAAATCTCGGGCTTCGACGAGACTATGTTACCACTATCGGTCTTCAGTTTGGTCAGTTGACTTTGCCCAAGAGACAAATTTCTTGCGAACACATTCGAGCCTTTGTTCCGTTTGATTACTTCTTAAATACTCGTAGTATTGAAGCAGCGTATGTCGCATTGCACACAAGTAGAGATCTGTCTATTGAGCCGTCTGTAGACCGTCATGTCGACCGAAGACTGCAACCGCATATCTCGCCTAACCGCCATGAGATTTAGAGTGTTATCGGAGAGCTTTTGGGTTCTATTTTGGCGTCGGATCTTATAGAATTTGCTGCCAACTGCATAAACAGTTTCCACTAGCCTATCGTTTATTTCGTCCGCTGTTACGCACTAACACATAATACATAAGTTCTTGTAGTTCGTTGTAACTTTGATCGATGTTTTATTAACAGTGTATTTATGACGTACTAAAAAAAACACTTACTAGATCGAGTTCAAACCAATTTTCGTTGGAAGTTTGCAATATTTTTTTAGATTTGTCATTCTCTTACTTTAGAAGTTAAAGGGGGGGGGGGCACATTTTACAACTTTGGAAGTGTCTCTCGCGCAAAGTATTCAGTATAGAAAAAATGATATTAGAAACCTCAACATCATTTTTGAAGACCTATCCATAGACAACCCACAGTAAGGGTTGAAGAAATATTTTTTTAAGTTTCAGTTCTAACTATGGGGCACCCCCAAAATGTATTGTTTTTTTATATTTTTGTGTAAAAATCTTAATGCGGTTGACAGAATACATCCATATACCAAGTTTCAGTAGTATAGTTATCATAGTTTCGGAAAAAAGTGGCTGTGACATACGGACGGACAGACAGACAGACAAGACGAATCTATAAGTGTTTTGTTTTTACGTTTTACGGAACCCTAAAAACCGGCGACGACGTAGGCTCCATGTTCATCCATTGACGTAGTTGAGGGCATTAACTTCTGCCCATTCTTCAACTGCAAGACATCTGTAGTAATTTTTACAATGCTCGCATACTTTTAAGAAAAAACGACACCCTGAAGTTAGCTTATCACCATTGTAACTAATTTCATTACACGAGGAATAAAGTGAAGAAGTATCAATTTCTTGCGCGCGTACATAAGTATTTACACACACGTTTTTAGGGTTTCGTACCCAAAGGGTAAAAACGGAACCCTGTTACTGAGACTTGGCCGTCCGTCCGTGCGTCCGTCCGTCTGTCTGTCACCAGGCTTTATCTCAAGAACGGTGATAGCTGAAAGTGACAGTTGAAATTTTCACAGATGATGTATTTCTATTGCCGCTATAACAACAAATACTAAAAATAAAATAAAAACAATATATGAGGGGGGCTCCCATACAACAAACTTGATATTTTACCGTTTCTTGTTCGATTAGTCCGTCCCAAACAAACTAGATGGCGCCACTAGTAAATAAAAATAAAACGCGATATCGAAAATATCGTCAGAATCATGAACCAAAAATCAATATTTCAATAAAACCTTTTGTCTGTCTGCGGAAATTGCGATGTATAAGAAATTTCGAATAAAGTCAAAGAGGTTTTCGCCGTTATTTTTGCTAACGGTACGGAACCCTTCGTGCAGGAGCCCCACTCGCACTTGACCGGTTTTATTAATATGTTACGTGGACAATTTCGCGGATAGATACCAAATAATTGTATAATAAATGTCACATTTCAGGAGGCCACTGGGAAGGGCGGATAATAACCACCATATATATCCTCCTCTTCTGGGACATAATTTACAGCAAGCCGCCGGGCGTGGTGGGCACTTTCCTCTCCCACTACCAGTTGTTCCCGCTGGACATGAAGTCCGGGGAGAACTTCTACGAAAACAGGAAGGCTGCCATAGAAGAAAGGCTTCTTGAAATCGAAGGCATGAGCACTCCTGAACTGCAGCAACGCATGAAGTATAAGTGGGATGAGAGACCAGAATGTGAGTATCACTTATGGATCTTCTTGATGTACCCATTCGTCAACAGCGAACACTTTAAGGAGCGATCGTGAGCGCGGGCATGGCCAGCAAACCCAACATTTTGCAAAATACGAGGGTGACCCATACGTTTTCGAGCTATACGGCAATGGAATTCATAGAAATACATAGAAAACACCCAGGCACAGTATACATATTTGTATATCCTATCTTACTAATATTATAAATGTCAATGAATGGATATTTGGATGTTTGGATGTTTGTTGCTCAATCGCGTCCTAACGTATGAACGGATCGGGCTGAAATTTGGAACACTGATCTCGGAAAAACAACGGGAACGGGACTTCGCGGGTAACACCGCAGGGCGCTGCTAGTTATTAGTATAGATATGGATGGTATAGATATGTATTGTATTATTTTTTGTAATTTTTATATCTTGTGACTTTTTTTTTATTATTATTTTATTATTGTAATCTATACTAATAATAAAAATGTAGCGTGTCGAATTCTGTACATCGAAGATATTTTGACAAAAAAAATGGGGCCTCTCCATAGAATAGAATAGAAAACTCTTTATTAAAAAGCCACACACATTCATACAAAAAACAAAATCACAAAAGAAACTTAAAGATAACTTATGCTAGACATTTTAATTGGCTGCCTTATCGCTTAGAGCGATCTCTTCCAGGCAACCGTGTACGGATAGGATATTATACAGTAATGCGGCCTTAATTTATTAAATAAATTAAACAACAAATCGAATAGCTAATATCATACACTAACATTATATACCTAAGCTTAAAATTATATACTACTTACAATAAAGAATATATTAAAATACACATACTAATTTGCATAAAAGACATTTAATAATACATATTTATGTATATATTAGAAGAAAAATAAATGAATATTACATATACCTACATAAACTCATAATAGTAAACAAGTACCAAGATCTACACAAACCAGATTATAACTTAAGGATAGATAGAAGGCAACTAAGTCTCTAAATATAATTCTTTAATTCGAACCTTGAAAACATCCAGCAACTGGGCACGCTTTATTTCCAATGGCAGCTCATTCCACAACTTGACAGCCCTCACAGTGAACGAAGAGGAGTAATAAGTTGTGCTGTGTTGAGGGACATCAAGTGTGAGGTTGTCCGCACTTCTCAATGACCTTGGGAGAAGACATTGACGAAAATTTAAACGCTCCTGAAGATACCGGGGTGACGAAGGACGAAAAAGGACATTGTACAGGAGGGAGAGTATGTGAGCATCCCGGCGACGACGAATGGGCAGCCACTTGAGCTTAACGCGGTAGCTAGAAATATGATCATACTTGCGCAAGCCAAATATGAACCTGACGCAATAGTTTTGAAGGCGCTCAAGTTTAGATAGCTGCTCTTCTGTGAGATCGAGGTAGCAGACATCAGCATAATCGAGAATAAGGAGCAAGAGTGACTGTGCAAGCGCGATTTTAATAGTGGTTGGAAGAAAATTACGCAACCTACGTAAGGATCCTCCAGATGCAAATAATCTACAGCTAGTTTCCGCTATCTGTGGGCCCCAAGACAAATGTTGATCAAATATAACGCCCAAGTTACGCACACTTTTACTAATAGGAATTATAACCCCATCAAATACAAAACGAGAAAGCGCGTTCCAGTCAATTTGGTTGATAATACGAGAACTACCTACGACAATGACCTGCGTTTTTGTAGGATTCACCTTCAATCCAAAAGAAATACTCCATTGTAAAATACGACGCAGATCATCGTGTAAAGCCTCGACAGCTTCCGATAGCCAGCCCAATGGAGCTTGGCAGTATAATTGTAGGTCGTCTGCGTAAAGGTGGTAGGATGAAGAAAGATTACGAGATATGGCGTTAATAAATAAAGCGAAAAGCAAAGGAGATAAGACACCACCCTGCGGTACGCCAGCCGAAGTAGTACACCAAGAAGAAAAAATGTCTTCAATACGGACCGTCTGGCGGCGCCCATACAGGTAACTTTGAAACCAGTCAACTACTGCAGGAGATATGTTGGAAGAGCGAAGTATTGCCAGTAGAATATCAAAATCTACGGAGCAAATAGCATTACTAAAGTCCAGAAACGCCAGCACGGTCAAATTGCAATTTTTCATACCTAGACGAATGTCGTCGGTGATTTTAACAAGCGCTGCGACCGTACTGTGCCTCGGACGAAAACCTGATTGAAAAGGGTTGAATAGGTTACTTTTGGTGAGATAAGAATTTAGATGGTTGTGAACCAGACGCTCTAGGACTTTGGATAAAAAAGGAAGGATAGAAATGGGACGATATTCAGAAAAGAAGGATTCGATTTTTTTGGCAATGGAATGATTTGCGCTTCTTTCCAGGAGGATGGAAACACACAATTGGATATGGAGAAATTAAAAATATGACATAGGATATAGGCAGCAGGGGGTCAAGGATAGGGATTATCATGTTACGGCTTATTGAATCAAGTCCAACAGCGTTTGATGAAATAGAAACTATGCTCTTCCTAACATCACTGTCAGTAAATTGACAAAAGTTGAAAACAGGAAGGTCAGAAGGACCACTATTGGAAATCAAATTCAAAGTGCTGGATTTAGCTGCAGCATCCATAATGAGAGACGTAAAGAAATGCTTGTTTAATGCATCTATATCGAAGTTTGAAGGAATAGTTTCTTGTTTTGACTTTCCAACTACTAATGATCTGAGGAATTTCCAGACGTTTGCCGGATCCTTATCTTGTACTGACTCGAGAATATGGCGTCGCTGGGCATCTCTACACACCTTGTTACAGCGATTTCGAACCTCAATATATTTTTGTTTATTTATATCGTTGGGGTGGGTTTTATGTTTCGTCCTAGCAACAGCTTTTTTGTGCATCAACAACTTAATGTCGTCGGTAAGCCAGGGTGCAGGACCATGCTTAATTTTTATGGAACGTAACGGTGCATGAATGTCGTATAGTTCAGACAGAATGCAATTAAAAGCTGTTATTTTTTCATCAACCGTGTTAGCACTAGTTACCGGCGACCAGTCAATATTGGAGGCGTCATCAACAAGGTTCTTTTGAACAATGCTAGAAAAATTGCGCTGCACAATAACTGACGGTTTTGACTTCGGGGGACGAACCTTATAAGACATGAATATGAGATCATGAAATGAGAAGTCAGCTGAAAGCTGACCGTGCTTTACAACATGCTGCGGGGAAGAAACTAAAACAAAATCAAAAAGGGAAGGAGAGCAGTTAGGAAAATGGTGGGTAGCATCAAGAGGGAGGATATGCATCACGGGGGGTAAACCTCATACAAATCTTATGTCATTTTTTTTTTCTTTTCGCTATGTCATTTGAGTTTGACAACCAGACTAACAAAGCTGACACTTCTGCTCCCCGCGCTTTACTTCAGTAGTCACAATTGGATTTCATGCCAACGTCACTTCTTGTATAATTTAAAAGAGTTCTAGGTACTTAGTCTGTGAATTTAAAAAATCCAAAATTCCACGTTAGGGATACCTATAAATTGGACGGTATCGGTTTATCGATTGTCATTGTCACTAGATCAAATTCATAGTATTCGTTTTATAGTATTGAAACACTATCGCGTGTTTTTTTAACGCGGTCTGTTCTATGGTTGTAAAACATGTATGTATATTTTAAAATTTGTCACATTGTCTTCAACCGTGTTTTTGTCGTCATTTTTTATACGAAAACTTTTGGCTCACCACAGACAGATTTTACGTGGCCTTTCTTTTTGAATTGAATTCTAACGTCACGCTCGCAAATGATAAAAAAATCTTCGGCTAAACTCGGGACCATGGCCAGTGGCCATGTTTTTTTTTAAATAAAGAGTGACGAGACGAGCAGGACATGTGCCTGATGGTACACACACATGAACAGCAACATACCTGCCACATAACAGCACAGTGACACGCAGCTATTGGAACATGAAGAGTCCAAATCATTACTTAGCACTGCACTGCGCTCTTCACCCAGAGATCTAAGATGTTATATCTCCAAGGCCTGTAATTTATCTGGAAACATTGCCCTTCAAACCGGAACACAGTAAGGTTTGCACATTACTACTTGGGGGTAGAATAACTGGTAAAGGTGTGGTACTCCCCAGGCAGACTCTACTAAGAGTCCTACCATTACTAGAAATGCGTTAGCATTTCCCACTGGCCATCTAGATATGCGTCACGATTTATAGATGACCATGATCATAGTGACGCCTTCAGATTTCACCCGCGTAGTGTACAAAGTAAGCTATCAAATTCTGAGTTATACGTTTTCACTACTATCGGCAGTTCCTATGACTGCTATTTTTTTTTTGAAACATGCTCAAACAAAATCACAGAGATCAAAGGTTAGTAAGGACTGCATGAAAGAAAATTGGCCAAGTGATTTTTATGGAATAATTTCATGCACTGAGTAATAAACAGTATTTAAACATAGGTCAAAAGCAAAATTTAAACTTTTTACAGCATACAAAATAAATAAATAACCGACACACAGAGAGACAATTCAAAATGTGGAACCTATCTCATAGCCCAAATTTTGTAATCGATCGATCGATATTTGACTTAGTTTCGATATTACGATAAAATTATCACATTATCGGGCATCTCTATGACACTATTGGTATACTTTTTTCATAAAATTATAGTATTTATCTATGGTGAATATGACGTTGTCATTGTGTGTTGATAAAAATAATTATTATTGTTTACATGTTTACATTTTCGTGTATTTTTGTTCTTTATTAGGTGCAAATGTTCTTTTCGCACCTTACCTAAGATTTATAACAAGTGTATTGTACCAGGCTGCAGTTACTTCGGCAAATACGTCTGTTACATACGTTTCCACATTGGAAAGAAAAACACTCCAAATTATGACTTATATCCTGTGAAGTGGTGATTCTTTTGCTAAAAAACTGTTGCGGAACTTAATCAAGATGAGTTCTGACTCTAACATTGGACTCGCACTATCGTAGTTAAAATTAAATAACAGAAAGTTTATTGGTACCTACGGCTCAAAACATTTTTGAAAGAAATTGTTCAAGAAGAAATAAATGTATCAAGCCAATTTGCGCTATATTTTTCTCATAGGAACTGGTTCCTTTTAGGCGTAAAAAATTAAATAATGTATGATGTATACCTACCTACTGGCGCGAATGCACGAGTTGGCAAATTAGATCTTTGTGTTGATGCAGTTTGTTTAATTAAAAAAAATAAAGAAAATGGCGGCGTATCATTTTCAGCACAGATAAAGTGAATTTAGTCTAGTAACCATAGACCAATGTTCCTTGTTCCCGACATGTCTGTCTGAGAGTATCTCTCTACCTGGTCTGTGATATGCATGTTGCAAGACTTGACTAAACTGAGTAATTTAGAAGAACGGCTATCGCCTTTTAAAAGGCAGGTGTTAAAGTCACCCATGACAATTGTATGGCTAAAAGACGGTATAAGATTTTCAAGAATGGTTTCAAAAGAGGAGAAATAATTATTAGAAGAAGAGTTGCTGTAGTAAACACCGAGAAGAATTTTTGTGTGTGAAAGAATAATTTCTAAGAATAAGTGCTCACCAGCATGGTCGTGCGGAGGTTGGGGAGATGTGCTAACAATAGAGTAGGAGATATTGCTGCGGAGGTAAATACCTACTCCGCCACCCACACGTCCAATCCGATCATGCCGAATGAGATTGAAACCGGGAAGTGAGAAGGCGATAGACGGTAGAGAAACAGTCAGCCAGGTTTCCGAAACCAAAATGCCGTGAATGTTTTTGTTGTTAAGGGTTGCTTGTATGTCTGCTATATGGCCAGGGATGCTTTGGGCATTTATGTGGATAAGGTTCAGGTTTC
This sequence comes from Ectropis crepuscularia, assembly GCA_963693475.1. Lineage (NCBI taxonomy): Eukaryota > Metazoa > Arthropoda > Insecta > Lepidoptera > Geometridae > Ectropis > Ectropis crepuscularia. The sequence continues at coordinate 36,751,379 of OY856338.1, forward strand.
GCGGTACATCAGAAAATTGAGTTTCTAGTCGTTCCGAAAGGGTTGGAATATTAACATAACTATTATCTGCACTACTGTGGACCGAGGACGTCTCGGAAACTAAGTTGTCACCATCGACAGAGTCATCACTAAGAATGTCTAACATTTGGTACTTGTAGGTTTTAGTAGTGGTAGGACTCTTAGCAGAGTCCACCTGGGGAAGTACCACATCTTTGCCAAATATTCTACCGCCAAGCAGTAATGTGCAAACATTACTGTGTTCCGGTTTGAAGGGCAATGATTCCAGAGAAATTACAGGGCTTAGAGACATAATATCTTAGATCTCTGGGTGACGAGCGCAGTGCAGTGCTAGGTAATGATTTGGACTATCATGTTCCAATAGCTGCGTGTTACTGTGCTGTTATGTGGCAGGCATGTTGCTTACCATCAGGCAAATGACCTGCTCGTCTCGTCACTCTATGCTATAAATATATATATATATATAGATAAAAATATTATAAAGTAAACCTACTACGAGGGTCAAACTGAAAGTTCTTAGAAAATCAAAAACTGATTACATTAGCCAGTTATTAGTTTTATTATATATTTTCAAAATATTGTCCATTCACGTCAATACACCGCTGCATGCGATGGAACCACTGGGAAAAGCACTTTGCCCACTCGTCCTTAGGAGTCTCTTCAATGGCATCGCGATACGCAGCCACCGCTTCTTCAGCATTCATAAACCGCTTTCCTTTAAGTTTTTCTTTAATTTTTGAAAATAAATAAAAATCACAAGGCGCGATGTTGGGGCTATACGGCGGGTGACCCAGTAATTCAACGTTTGATGTCGCCAAATAGTCGATCGTTCGCTTGGCGGTGTGCGATGAGGCGTTGTCGTGGTGAAGGAGGATCCTACTGCGAGGTCGTTTCTCTCGAACTTTTTCCAAGACAAGTGGCAAACAATTGGTAGTGTACCATTCTGCAGAAACTGTTTTTTGATCCTCTAACACAATTGTTGCGAAATGACCTATCCTTCCAAAGAACGAGGCCACCATTTTTTTCCCCGCACTTCGATCTCTCTTCACTTTAGTTGGCAACTCCTCGAAAGGAAACACCCACTGAGCAGATTGTCTTTTGGTTTCAGGATCATAACAGTAAATCCAGCTTTCGTCACCTGTTAGTATGTCGAACACAGCATTTGAGTCACCTCCGTTAAATCTTTCAATCATTTTACGGCACCAATCCACACGATGGAGTTTTTGAGCCTCAGTCAAATTATGAGGTATCTAGAGATGGTCGTTTTTGTAAAAACGTTTCTAGGCATCGATGCCAGGTTACGATGCCGGCATCCGATGCCGAATGTATTGAAAAACGGATGCCAGCGACACCCGATGCGAGTAACGCCAGTTGACCGGCAACGGAAAAACGCACGGTGGCGCCAGCGCACGGCTTGGTGGCATCGGCACCACAACCGAACGAAGACTGGCTCGAAGTGTAGCTTGCTCTCTCAATCTCGCTGCACTTGGAGAATGTGCGAGGAAGACAACCAAAGACAACATAACAATGGAGCGCGGCGCGGCAAACGCTTGCGGAGTTATCATTACTAGAAGCGACATGAGGTAGGCGCAAGTGTACTACTACAAGACTACAACAGTATCTATCTACCTACTACGAATTTCAAAGAATTTGTTTTTTTGCCTTTTACATAAAAGTTTTAAATCATGTAATGACTGTAACGTAGACCATTTTTCAGTGTATCTGTATAATATGTAGATATGATAACTTATGTTCTGTAGCATAATTTAATATTTCTCACAAAGATCGATGGGATAGGAACTACATAAAATATGACACGTTTTTTTCTATATTCTCAAGCCCTAATCTGCTTTACAAGGTAGATGAATATATTATTAATTTTTTTTAAAGGGCGCTCATGTCTCTTCTTGTGAGCGCGACATTTACGGTGGTCCAGATGTACAGATATTGGTGAGAATAGCGCCACTACTTGATAAGGTTAAGTTTGTTTATGTTTAAATTTTTTCATTAGGTCTGAAATTTTAAGTACCTATGCTTGGTTGTGCAAGTTGACAGTTCTGTGCTTCTCTGTGTTACGTCATCTTTTCCATCACAGACGTAGGTATATGTACCTACGTCTGTGATCATGCCACGACGGGAAAGACCAGCAAATCCTTATTCCCACCACTTCGATAAAAAAGATGACACAATAGGGATTTGTAAATACTGTAGCCAGTATATCAGCTACAAATCCACGACAAGAAACTTAAGGTCTCACTTAAAAAAAAGCACCCACATACTTATTCTGTATTCTGTTAAACTTAAATGATACTACGATAATTCCACCACCACCGCTATCACAACCTTCACAACCACAAGAAAGTACAAAGTGATGGTTGTATTTGAAAAACAAAAACGTTTTTGAGCAACGATGCGTCGTCGTAACGTTAAACGTATCTAATTATTAACGAATAGCCAACCAAAGTTATCATATGGCACCGTTACAGGCAGTTATTTGATCAAGTCGCATCGACAGTTGACCGGCATCGATGCCGAAAAAAACGATGCCGGCAACGGATGCGGCTTAGATAATAACGATGCGCATCGATGACAAAATTTAACGAAAACGCCCACCTCTAGAGGTATCCACCGGGCGCAAAGCTTCCTGACCGCTAAATGTTCGTGTAGGATTTTGTGCACTTGACTCATACCGATGCCTAAGCTTGTCCGAATCTGCTGATAGGTCACTCTTTTGTCAGTCTCTATCATACGCCGCACAACACAGATGTTATCTTCAGTCGTCGCCGTAGAAGGCCGTCCCTCACGTAAATCATCAGTGAGATTAGTGCGACCACGTTTAAACTCATTAAACCAGTTGTAAACAGTCGCACGAGATGGGGCTTCATCGTGAAAGGCCAATCGTAGTCCATCATAACTTTCTTGTTGACTTAAATGACATCGAAAGTCATAAAAAATCATTGCACGAAAATTTTCTCGTGTTAAATTCATGTTGACGTGACACAGACAATTTTCAATTTGCCGCCAAATCGTAAAACAAATGACAAATGAATGAAGTATATACTCAGTAATATTGGCAAAGAGTTCTATTTTCAAATTATAGAATTATTTTTTTATTATATTGTTTATAAGTGGCCAGTTCTAAGAACTTTCAGTTTGACCCTCGTACTATATAACTATACTAAAATTATAATAGAAAAAAAAAAAAATGTTTCACTAAACAAATTGCAATATCACCTGCCGGGATATGCTGAATAAATGAGAAAGAAAAACATAACCCAAAAAATTCATAAAAACGAAATAATGCAAGATAAGCACAGTATAGCGGACTTTAACTATTATTAGACAGCCAACTTAAATTGAACTAAGCTGTATGAAATTGTGGGAAAAAACAGTGATACAATATTAAAATTATTCTTTATTATTCTTTATTATTCTTTATTAAAAGAAAAAAAAGGCCAAAAATTTTATCACATAAATAAAAAAAAAAGTAAATCAAAGTCCATAGTCCATAGTCGATACTGATGGCGAGCTGCATTTTTTTTCTCTCATGTCTGTCTTTCTGTATAGGGAACGCTCATCACGCCGAAACAATTCAAATGAAACTTGACATGATTTAAGATCATACTAAGAAAATGGTAGCTGGCTACTTTTAATCCCCAAATTCTGCACGGTTTTCTTGCAGAAAGGGATGAAAGTCAGAATGTATATTTGGTTGTAACTCATATTTGCGTTGTTCAATTTCGTTAATTCTTTTTTTTTTTGTTAGAAAGAACACATTTTTTATATTGTCCCGTCACAATTTGAACAATTTCGGTCGGGTGGTTCGGAAATTCCACAGAAATTAAATAATAACGGTAATAATAAGTTCGGTACATACTAACTTCTAAGTATTCTGTACACATACCGCGCCCAAATCCGCCATCCGTCATCTATCGTCAGGTAACAATATTACAATACCTTTCTAATGTTTTTCCACATTAACTACAGATGGCAGCTCATGGTACGAAACACGATCTAAGATTTATTAAGGCCGATTTAAACTGAACGAACATAGACCTAGAGCTGGAGCAAGAGCATTCTTTCTCGATCTTTTTGTGTAAACGAAAGATCGTTCTTAGCGTTTTCCATATTAGATATTCCATAGAATCTTTGCGAACGCAAAACAACGAAAGAATGTTCTGCGTTTGTTTACACCAAATGAATTTGATACAGTGGGGATAGAATGAGCATTCGCTCGTCTGATGTAAATCGGCCTTTAGAAAATTTGTAGAGTGGTAGTAACAATGCCTGCGAAGCCAACGGTCGTAGGTAATAAGTGCAAGCTTTGCTTAGTTTAGATTCAGATAGTTTTGTGTGTGTTTTAAAAAAAAAGGCAGAGTTTTTGTTAACAAAACTAAAGTACAATGAGAACTACACTACGCTACATGTGTAACTAACTACTTATACTAAGCACACCTGATTTATGAATTATCCATAGACCAATGAAGGTCTACTGATAATCAAGATGTTCAAGCCCACTACCAGTCGGAAGCGTGCCCAGCATGCTGGCGGCAGTACCACGCTGAATGGCAATGTTTATGCGTTGGGGCAAATAAACGCCAGCAGGTTGGTCACGCGTCGCGTCGCATCGACCAAGCGCTCGGAAAGGCTTTTGAAGATGAGGTGAGCTCCCGGCCCCCACAGGCCCGATGTGTCAACCCCAAAAGGCTTAATTAATATAAAACCACTACCGAGGGTTGCATATTTCCGCAGTTTGAGATGCTCAGCTGAATTAGCCGCTTCACTGGCCCTACTATGTGTCTCTGGAAGAAGTGATGGTGCCAGAGTATCGACGCAAGCTGCGCCCCACACTAGGGGCCGACTCAACTTCCAAGGCACAAAAGTCATGCCGACAGGTCTTTTGCCATCGTCACGCGCAAGACCACTCCGGTTCGAGTATGGCTGGGACATTGGCGGTGGAAAAAGTCAAAGTTTTGTGTGTGAATTGTCTACCAGTATTTATTTATCTAGACGTCGTAGTCAAAGCTTCTAAAATTAGTCGAGTTAACTTTAGTGAACTTTTTACTTGACTAGAAGTTAGTTAGTTGACGTGAAATTATAATAATTAAAGTCAGTTTTTGTTCTCTCGGATATTATTTCAACCCAAATACTGTACTAAAGGAGATGGCCCATTTTCCATGGGCATTTGCCCCACAGAAAAAGTGCAAGAGACTTGACCAAAATTGGATCATTGTATAGCATTTTTAATATATATTGAGGAACCGTTTATGTTTTTATCCTGCATAGCGGGGTTTAAAAGATATCAATTAAAACATTGAAAAAAATAACGCCGCAAGTAGGTAATCAAGAACGTGATTATGTACATACTACTAAAAGAAGGTAGTAAATTCATTACTTTGCGACTTACTGTGCTCAAAATAATGTCGACTCAACACAGAAAAGGACCGGAGATTCGGGGAAACCACAAAAAAATTAGGAAACCTTTGGAAAAATAAAGAAATTCCATGGGTATTGTGTGAGTTTCGAACAAATCGGTCAAACGATTTTCGAACGAATTTTTAGATTTTTACTGTACGTTAACTCCAACTGAATAAAAAAAGCGTAAACATGGCTGACTTTGACTAAAGTCTGTACAATAGGTACAAAATACAAATGAAAGAACAAAGAAGTGTTCAGCGTAGTACCTATCTATTAGGTACTGACCCAAAGACTAAACACGATTAACCTTAACAGGCTTATTTAAATTCACATAAACTTCGATAGCGTGTTTTAACGCCGTACAACGCCATCTAGTTTGGTTATCTGGAACTACAGTACCTTAATACAAAATTACTTATACATAGTCATTAAGGTACTTTTTAATCACCAATTTGCAATCCCCGCTTGGCAGGTTAGTATTAAATGTACAGTTTGAATTATTTAATTATATGTTATTTTAATTAAATAACTTGTTTAGGTCTCCGGGGCTAATTAAGTACCTAAACTTGAAACGACGTGGGGCAGAAATGAGCCGTCTCCTTTAGTGTTCAACAAGCTTCGGTGACCAAAGCAAATCGTTGTTTTTCTAAAATTGAATAAAATCTTATCCTACTATTACTACTAAGTATTTTTATATTTTGTAAAGGTTTGATTTGGTTGAAATTTGAAACAGATTGTTTATAGTCTCATATACTACCTATCATCTCAGAAAAAGCATGGGCCCTAACGAAACAAATATTAATGACAGAACGACATTACAAATTAGATTGACATTTGAAACACACATGGCTTAGAGTTTAAAATATCACATCGGCTTATAAGTCTACTATCATCTACTTAGGCTATCATCCTGTAAAAATTTATAAGTGGGTAAGTATCAGATCACGCACACCAGTTACAGACTCTTCGTAGTGTACTTTATCCTATAAAAATCATACAAACTTAACACTGCGGCTATGTTTGATACTCCATAATTTTACTACGAATATGATGTACGATGTTGCTAAAAATATAAAATATGAAGTTGCAAAACTCGAATAAATATATTTTTGTATGGAACAAATTCACTCGATTTGTGTAATGGCCACCCATCGAAATATTTTAACGTAAGTACTACTAATACACTAATACGTTCGCAAGATCAACGTACGCAAACGAAGTAGCGGGTTCAGCAAGTTATTATTATAGATATGTATTGTAAAAACTTTAAAAAGAAGTAAGAACAGGCTGAATATATTTATCATAATAATCAGATACAAAAAGCGGTCACCTTGGACACGGCATGCATCGTCAGGAGATTTCTTTACTCTGCAGCCGTAACCACCGGTAGTTTGTGCCCTGCTCCGCTGCCGGCGGCATTCATGATTTTAAGTGTTTTTGTAATTTTTATATTTTGTGAAAATGTATTTATTTATTGTAATTAACTTAATAAAATAAGAAAATTAAATAAATATGAAAATAATAGTAGTGTATTGTTGTCCCAGGCGAGTTGTCTGACATAGCCCGGCACATCGAGTGGGACAACGTTTCGATGGTGGTGTCGTGCCTGGGTCCTCGCGCGGTGGCCGCTCTGTGCCGCCGCCTGGCTTCCAACTACGGCCACGCTCACTCCGGCTTCCCAGACCTTACGCTGTGGAATGTGCACACCAGGAAAGTATGTCTCCTCTACTACTGTAATCCTATACCAATCTCTTCAGTCAACAGTCTTTCCAGAGTCCGCCTGCGGAAGTATCACATCTTTGCCAGTTATACTACCGTCAACCAGGAATGTGAAAACATCACTGTGTTCCGGTTTGAAGGGCGATGTTTCCAGAGAAATCACAGGGCACAGAGATAAAACATCTTCTGGTACGAGATTGAGTTCTAGGTAATGATTTGGACTCTTCAGTTCGAATACCTGCGTGTCAATATGCTGTTATGGGCAGTCATGTTGCTTACCATCAGGCACATGTCCTGCTTGTCTCGCCACTCTATATTATTAAAATAAAAACACTTATCGTAGGGCTCGTAACCATAAAGACAGTAATAACCATTTCACAAGGTTTTTGTAAGTTTCCCCTTGTCCCGATATTTGTCTTCAAATCTTGCAAATTAAATTTATTCCACTTACCGATTGAACGGAAATGTTACATACAGCCATGTGTAAATCGCGTGACGATCCAGTATCATGATAAAATGGTGCTGATCTGATGATGGAGCTGAAACGTAGGTGAATTTAGTCATGAAACGACACAACCTCATTTAGCTCGCGCTCGTTTAATTCGTCTTGACGAGTATTTTTGTGCTAGATGGTTAGCAGGGTCTAATGATGGACCCATCAGGATGGGATGGTAACGCGTTCAATGCTGCGTACTCCTCGTACCATCACTTTATACTAAAAAACTTTGTAGTGGTAGGACTCTTGGCAGAGTCTGCCTGTAGAAGTACCACATCTTTGCCAGTTATTCTACCGCCAAGCAGTAAAGTGCAAACATTACTGTGTGCCGGTTTGAAGGGCAATGTTTCCAGAGAAATTACAGGGCTTAGACACTCTTTACTTTAAAAAAAACTATTTTCTTCAAAAAAACAAACCCACTTCAATTTAGAAAAGTTTAATTCAGACACTGGACTAAATTTCATAAGAATCTATCACTATATCGTCTAAATATCTGAAAGCAAATTTTAGTCTTTTGGTCACATTTCTAAAACCGCTACACCGATTTCGATAAAATGTATATGGGACCACCACTGAACTATGATATACCACAAAAAAGGAACCATCAAAGTCCATTCACAATTGAAGGGTACAGGGACAGAAAGATCAATGTCACTTGACGATTGGCTTGCAAAAATCGTGAAACATAATTAACTTGCTCAAAGGATTTATAATAAAACATTGTGAAGTATCCTTTAATAGTACAATATAATATGTATGTTTTACAAAATAATACCTATCTAAAATAATACCTTTTTCAAACAGGTTTATTAATTTTGTACTAGATAGCATTGGTAACTCATATTTGGAAATAATAGACATTGATCTTTCTTTCCCAGTACCCTATAATTGGCGAAGCTATCGGGTAACATACATACAGAAAAACAAAAACATACCTACAACTTAATTGAAAACCTTCTTTTTTAAAGTCTGTTAAATAGTGTTCAACTAGTGTCACTACAAAAAAATCTCTTATTCCCATAGATAAAGTTCGTGGAAGTGAAGACAGACAGCGATAAGCCGTCAGTGAAGCAGCTGCAATGGATGCGCTACCTTCGCGACCACGGCGTCGATGTGGGGTTCTGCTACCTCGGCGCGGCGTCGACGCGCAACCGCGCACGCGCCGCGCCTTCTGACGTGCCGACTTGACCGCGCCTACCGACTTGGTCATACCTACCGACTTAGCAATACCTGACGACTTGGTAATACCTACTGGATTAACAGTACCTGACGACTTGACCATGCCTGCTGTCTTGGTAATACCTACAGACTTGACTATACCTGCCGACTTGGTCACACCTAGCGACTTAGCAATACCTGACGACTTGGCCATGCCTGCCGACTTGGTAATACGTACTGAATTACCAATACCTGCCGACTTGACCATGCCTGCTGACTCGGTCACACCCACCGACTCACCATACCCGCCGACTTGTAATGCTTACCAACTTAACAGTACCTACCGACTTGACCATGCCTGCCGACTAGGTAATACCTAAAGACTTTACAATACGTACCGACTCGACCATGCCTCCGAATGGGTCGTGCCTGCCGTCTAAATAATACCTATCGACTTTACAATACCTCCGATTGGATCGTGCCTGCCGACTTAACAATACCTACCGACTGAACCATGCCTGCCATACCTACCGACTGAACCATGCCTGCCGACTTTGTAATACCTACCGACTGGACCGTGCCTGCCGACTTGGTAATACCTACCGACTTGACCATGTCTATCGACTTGGTTTTAACTACCGTAGAATAACCGGCAAGAGTTTAGTATTTTTCCAGGCAGACTGCAAAGAGTCCTACCACTTGAAATCCAATTTAAAAAAATCGGGACAGCTTTAAAAGACTGACAAATCTTAGATCATTAGTAAAAAGTGCTGAAAGCATCTGTATTCCGAATCTATAAGATTCACATTTGTAAATACAAAAAAAAACGTCACGGTTCACGATTTGCTCGTAATGGTGGTAATTCGTTTTACCAAAAACGATTGGGTTAAACATTGAGCGTCTTTCTGTGTATGTCTGTCTGTGGTATCTTAGGTCCTGAACGGATGAACCGATTTAGATTTTTTTGTCGAATCGAAGGTGAGAATTAGTGGAGAATGTTATTAGCTATGTTTCATCGAAATCGGTTTAGCCGTTTCAGACTTATCAGCTCTTTTGTTATGGTCTGAGATGCCTATACAACATACACCGACCTTCACCGAGCTGGCTAATGGATAAAAATTATTTTATATTCAATTTAAAATGTCAATCAAATGGAAATGGGTTGTCTAAAAAATTCAGTCCAGAATATGATTTATTATTAAGAATATTGTTTTATACATTTCACTTAAATTGATTGAATTTTGAAAAAACTGTATAACATTACTTAATATTTTGGCTTTACTCAATGCTTACAAAATCTCTTGCATTATGATCAAAGAATAAAAAGTTTCAATCAAACGTTCATCCCTTAATTCACTCCATTGGAGGTTGAATTATGAAAAACACTAATACGTTACACATTATTTTGATCATGCTCAATTCATACGAAATTTTATGTGAAAATGTTCAAGGAATAAAAAGCTTCATACAAACTTCCATCCCCTAGTTCGTACGTACCTTTAGGGGTTGAATTTTGAATAATCGTTCCTTAGTGGGGGCCTACGTCATGATAAGAATACATGTGTGTAATTTTAAGTTTCTAGTCTTAAACCTTTGCATTTTATGTATATAGAGGTAGATAGGTTAATCTCATAATAAATATAGGTTATAAAATACTCTGACTGAAATTTTTAGACAATCCATTTGGAATAAATTTGTTGACATGTTAAATTGAATATAAAATACTTTTCATCCATTAACCAGCTCGGTGAAGATCGTTATATAGAGGGATCTCCTACTATTAGCTGTAGTAGGAATCTTAGATGCATTTGCTTTACTTAAAAATATAGGTGTGTTGGGAGTTTTTTTATTTTTTTTTTATTTGTTGTTTATTTTTTCAGCCTGGTGCTACTATGACCTTATTGTTAGATTTATAAGGATATTTTTTTAATTTAAATATTTAGTTACGACGTACCTATAGACAGAAACTTGCGACTTACTCAGGCCACCTGTACTTATCGTTGATAAACGATAATGCGTAAAGTAATGATATTACCAAATAAAAGCATTAAAAAAGAACATTTTTTTACAAATGTAGAATACAATTGAGCACAAAGACAAGTCAATATGAAAAGTAACTGCCATAAAAATATACATACTACATCACTACGCATTGGTTCTGTTTTAAAGACTTTCTATCCATATTGTCAAATCTCTCATTCCGTCGTAGGGTTGTGTGGAAGAGATCGCTCTTAGGGATAAGGTCGACAATAGTTTTATTTTGTTAAATTTAAGTTTATTTTGTTTTGTTTAAAATAAAGTGCAATAAATAAATAGTTGAACTATGTATAAGTTCTTTCAATTTTTAATGAAGGAGTGTGTTGCTTACCATCAGGCGCATAACTTTCTTGTCTAGCCACACTATTTTATGAAAATGAATCCCAAACCCTATGAGTTTTATAGTTATTAATCCGTTATAGTTTTTATAGTTTAGTTATATTTAAATATTCTGATACATAGTAACTCTGATAATATTAAATGTTTGATCAATTTTATTGACTGTAAATTGGATTTTTGTACTTGGAATACTGTACATAAGAAAGTGTTTCCCAATTGTTACAATCTGGGTTTCTCTACGGCCCTCCCAAGTGGGGCTACGATCCGCAGCGGGCGCCGGACACTGGCGACTGGCATCTACCGCCGACAATTCTGGTCTCCAGTGAAGACACTAAATAAACTAAATTGTTTTTTGTTTATTGTTTTCTCTCACATAGAAGTTTTACATTACAGAGATATAAATCAAGTACATTTATTAGAGGTAGATTAGCTATGTGAGAGACTGGTGTCTGTACTAGGAAAACCTGTATGACAGATCACCAGACTCTCCAACATTAGTGGTGACAATGGATAGGTAAGTACTTTTTTAATATATGAACATGTAGATGTTAATTATTATTAGATGTAAAAGAGAGCACAAAATGTAAGTAAATATAGTGTGTGTGTGTGTGTGTGTGAGAGTGTGTGTGCGTGTGTGTGAGGTATTTGAGGGTGTGTTTGAGTGTGTGCAGATGTATGCTCGTGTGTGATTGTATATGGGATGATTTGATCGTTACATGGATTTCATATTTAATTATTTCAGTATAGCGAGTAATTGTTCAGTGTCGTCATAATTAAGGGTCTTTAAAAAGTTTGAGGTATTTTTTTTACATTTATGTTTTTGTAGGGGGTAAATTTCGATTTTAGCATTAATTTTGTTATATAAATAGCCCCCAAGAAAGCCAAAGAATTTTTCAGCTAACTAAACTAATGGAAAACTCCATCATCGACCATCTGCCAAAAAATCTGGTGTCTAAACAGACACCAGATTTTTTGGCAGCTAATTTATCATTGGAACTCAAAATAGTGAAAGTTGAGCCTAGATGTCAAAGTACCGCCCAAAAACACGAGACGGTCAGTAATCGGAACAGATACCTACACCCCGAAAAGTAGGACGCAAAGCTAGATTAATAACACTTTTTTTTTTTACTTTTAATAGGGTCACACTTGACCTCCATCTCGCCTGATGTTAAGCGACGGTGCGATCTACGATGAAGCGTGCTTACTTGGATGAATCCGATTTACTCTCAATTTGAATCGGGAAAACCCGCCGCAAGCCGTGGGTGGTTCGCGGAAGAATGCGAGAGTAGTTCCGAATTAATCCAATGATAGATTCTCGTAGAGGTTTTAGTTGCCAGGGGGACACCATGTTCGTCTATGGTGTCGAATCTGACATAACCCGACCGTCTCCTTTAGGCGAAACGGTATAATGTATTTCCTTTTGGTAAATAGGGCCTAAGCGTTAACGTGAACATTTTCACCCCCTATAATATGTCCAAGGAATAAAAAAAAATACACAAACTTTAATCCCCTATTTCACCCCTTTGGGATGGAATTTTGATAAATCCTACCTTTGTAGATGATAGGAATACGTGTGCGATATTGTAAGTTTTTAGCCCTAAAGATTTGGCCTGTGCGTTTAGATGAAAATTTCATTCCCTATTTTATACTCTTAGGGGTTGAATGTTATACACACTGTAAAAAGATAACTAATTATTTTGGCCACACTAAATTCCTACAAAACTTTATGCAAATATGTCCAAACAAACGTTTTATACAAACTTCCATCCCTGGTTTCACCACCTTGGGGGAAGTAGGGTTTGGAAAAACGCTACCATACGTATTTAATTATTTTCTTAGTATTATCGTACTAAATTTAATGCAAATAATTATGGCCAAAGAATCAAAGGTTCATACGAACTGACATCTCCTAATTCATCCCCTTGAAAATGTGCAGTTTTGGATAACGCTGAAATATAGACCTTCATTTACATTACATTTCATGCAAATATGTTGAAGGAATAAGAAGTTTCATACAACATTTCCTTCCCTATTTCACCCCTTGGGGATTGAATTTCGAAAAAATCTTGCCTTAACGGGTGTTTACGTCATAAGAAAAATACGTGTGCGAAATTTCAATTTTCTAGCTCTAACGGTTTGGGTTGTGCGTTGATCTATCAGACAATCGCTTTTGCCTTTAATAAATATACTAGTCTTTGGTCGCGGCTTCGCTCGCGTTCTTTTAGTTTCTTTATAGTAGATTTGCCTACTTTGGTAAGTAGCATGAGCGTTGAATAATAAGTTAAATAACTATTGTTCTTAATTAACAACCCTAAGGCCGGTTGGCCCTAGGTTAGGCCTATGCGTTATGAAACCTTCATACCTTATTAACCCTGCTTCGGTATGGTGTCACGTTCTGGGGAAATAGCACAACAAAAGAAAAGGGTGTTTAGGGCCCAAAAAATGTATAAGGGCCATTTGTCAATTGCGTCAAAAACAAAGTTGTAAACCGTATTTCAAAAGTTTGGGAATCTTAACTCTGCCATACCTGTAACCTGTATATGTTAAAAATGTGTTGTTTGTTCGTAAAAATATAGAACTATTCGAAAACTGGAACAGTGCTCGGCAAAAACATAAATTAAGATTACCTAAGCGGCAAACAACTCTATTTGCCTGTGCAGTATTTATGACCCCTATGTTATACAATCACTTGCCGATAGAAATTGTTAACAGATTAATATTTTCAAACATAAATTAAAAAGCTTTTTGCTCGAAAAAGGTTATTATAAAATAAAAGAGTTTTTACAGGAAAAGTTTTGAACACTATCACTAATGTTCTTGCATCTATTTTGTGTATTGCTAATTCAATAAATATTGGTACAGCATATTTTATTATTGTAAATTGCTTAACCTGCCAATTGACTTTTTAATTTTTGTGACATTTTATTTGAGATTGTAGTTAAGGTAAATATTATTCACTTTAGCTTGACATTATTTTATTTTGACATTTATTTTTTATTTATGAGATTGTAATTATAATGATTATTTGTTTTGTGTGATAACATTGTATTGTCTATGACTTTGTAAATTTTAAATGATACCTAGGACATTATTGTAATATTATAAATATATCAATTGGCATTTCTTGATAATTGTTGGTGACATACAAAAGTTATTCGAGAGAGGACTGACAGGAATTAATAATATTTGGTACATGTGTCAAAGTACTGTATGACCACGAACAGTTTTCTTTATTTCTTGCGGGCTCGTTTTAGAACGGACAACTATAGCTGATTGGCTTATTTTTATTTGATTGTGTGTTGGCATTGGTTGATTTCTCTTGCAATCATTTATTTTTGTTTGTATTTGTGATCCATTTGATATTATTGCTCAACCTACTTAATTATTTTGCATACCGAAAGGTGGCATATGGACGTCATTTATAAATAAGTTTTTATGAACATCTTTGTAAACCCATATAGGTACGCATATAAATGAATAAGTAAATGAATTGAATTGAACCCTCTTTGGGGTTAAATTTTAAGTTAAAAAATAATTATTTACGTATGCCAGTGAGCTTTTTAACTCTGAAATATGTAAATCATTATTTTTGCCGTAGTCAATGAGTAGAAATTTCATGATAATGTGTTTTTAACTGTGATAGGTTTACATTTGACCGCCACATCGCCTTATGTTAAGCGACGATGCGGTCTTAGATGGAGTGTGCTTACTTAGAAGAAACCAATTAATTGTCAATTTGAAGACATCAAGAGTGTAACCATCAGGGAAACCTCACTAAGCCGACGCACTCCACAGCCTAGACGATCTAATCACAAAAGTAGAGTCATACTACTTCGTTAGAGTCTTTAGAACATGTCGAAGAAATAAGAGAACCTTGTTGTAAGAAAGTCTGAGTTTAAAAAGATAATATTGACAAAACAAAATTGATGGATTTTAGAAACTATAAACAAACCCCTATCCCGTTGAACATTGAACACAAAGGGTATTTTAAAGTAAACACTGTAAATGAAACGAAATTTTCTTGCAATGACATAAGATACAAACTTAAACTGGAAACAACATATTCGTAAATTAAATATTAAATTATCGCAGAATTGCTATGCGTTATCTACAATTATCACGTACTACCAAGTACCAAGCATAAATACAACATTTCTATTCGACAAGTCAACAATGCAATTTATTTCAACAGCTCAGTTTATACTGCGATTAAAATATACAACCACCTACCAGTGGAGCTGAAGTTATTAAAAACAGTCAACTTCGAAATAACTTTAAAAAAATGCCTTGTATGGTCGTTAAGTGAATATTTTGAAAATTCATAATATATGATAGGTACTAATTATTATGGTTTTGTTTGTAAGTAACTAGGTAATAAGGTAAATGGGCAATATAAAACTATTTTTTTCTAGTGTTATGAGAGGAAAACGTGTGCGATAATTATATCCCCTATAGTAGATGCAACCGTTTATTTTCTTTTTGACAGCACCAATAGAACGTAACTGCGTCATGTTACACAAAAGTTCGCTTTTAAATGAGAGGTTTTAAAAATATGACAACTGCTTAAATTTGCTCCTTGATCCCGTATAATCATCTTTGATAAATTGAGTCCATAAGCGCAGTAGTTTTTTTTATAAATTACATAAAATAACAAACGTTTTTAAAAAATTACGTTCTATGGGTGATGTTGATAGCCATAGAACGTAAATTTTTAAAAAACTTTTTTCTTTTCTGTAATTCATAAAAATCGTTTGTTCTTTTATGTAATTCATAAAAAAACTACTGCACCTATGGACTCAATTTGTTAAAGATGATTATTATACAGGATCAAGGAGCAAATTTAAGCAGTTGTCATATTTTTAAAACCTCGCATTTAAAAGTGAACTTTTGCGTAACATGACGCAGTTACGTTCTATTGGTGCTGTCAAAAAGAAAACAAACGGTTGGATCTACTATAGTAAGCCCTAAAGTTTTGCCTGGGCGTTAATAGAAAACTTTCACCCTATATTTTACTCCCAAGCTCCTGGAGTGTGGTCAAGGGACTAAGGTCTATTTTACCCTCTTATGGGTTTAATTTTAGAAAATGTTATAATACTTAGTCAATTATATTGGCCGTACTCAATTTATACGAAATTGAATATGAATGAAAAGTTTCATACAAACATTCAATCCTCATTGCACCCCTTTGAGGCTTTGTATTTTGAAAAACGCTGTAATAAATCACTCATTGGCCGTACTCAAAACGTACGAAATTTCGTATGTAGGAATAGAATAGTTTTCACAAACTTTTATCCCTTTAATATGGGTTGAATTTTGAAAAATCCTTCCCTAGTGACTACGTCACAAGGAAATAATAGGTACGTGTGCGAAATTTAAAGTTTCTAGCCCTAACGGTTTGAGCAACAAGAATGTAATACTACGTTTGAGCTGTGGGTACTATCTATCAGTCAGCCACCTTTGCCTTACTTTTCTAAATATAGAATAGATAACACGAATCGTTTTCTGCATTCAATTTATATTCATACCTACTTAGATAAACCTTTGCTTGCTTTTATATCATTGTTATCGTAAGTGTTTGTCATGCCTGTAGGTATTGTTACGCAATAACACAGGTTTAAACATTTACTGAAGTGAAAACTTGTTTTGGCGCTCCACTGAACAATTTTTCGTAGACAGTGATTTGAATTCTAGCGCACGCTCGGGAATGACAAGAAATCTTCGGGTAAACTTATTTACAAATACAAATACAAAAATCTTTATTGCTGTTTGTAGGTAAGATAAGATAATACCAAACATTTTAAAAGTTGCCCCATACAAACTGGCCTCTGCGAGAGGCATGCAATATGTCTGGCAAGACAATTTGTTAGTCTTAATTTTTAAATAATAGTCAGCTGATTAAAGTCTTCTTCTTCCTCATCTTCTATTAATTTCTGGTTTTTATTTATGTCATCTGATTCTTCATCTTCGATTCATTTCTGGCTTCTATTTGGTTGTGATATATATTTGTGTGAGATAAATGTTTGGTGAGCACAATTTCGCCAACGTCTTGTGTTTCATCAGGATATTGTCTTGTGTTTTAGAGTTTGATCAGTATGTCCATCCAGGGTCTAAGGTCTTGCATTAGTAGATCTTGCAGTTCATCCATGTGAGGAATGTCAAAGAATGTATAAAGTGCAATAAATGTATATAATCAAATTTAGTAGTGGTAGGACTCTTGGCAGAGTCCGCCTGGGGAAGGACCACACCTTTGCCAGTTATTCTACCGCGAAGCAGTAGGTAATGAGCTAACATTACTGTGTTCCGGTATGCAGGGTAATGTTTCCAGAGAAATTACAGGGCTTAGAGATATAACTTTTTTAGATCTCTGGGTGACGACCGCAGTGCAGTGCTAGGTAATGATTTGGACTCTTCATGTTCCAATAGCTGCGTGCCACTATGCTGTTATGTGGCAGGCATGTTGCTTACCATCAGGTACATGTGCTGCTCGTCTTGTGACTCTTTATTTAAAAAAAAACTCGGGGCCATTGCCATGCTCATTTTTAGGGTTCCGTAAAACGTAAAAACGGAACCCTTATAGATTCGTCATGTCTGTCTGTCTGTCCGTCCGTATGTCACAGCCACTTTTTGCCGAAACTATGACAACTATACTGTTGAGTTGATAAGAAGATGTATTCTGTGAACCGCATTAAGATTTATACAAAAAAATAAAAATTAGGGTTGCTCCCCATACTGAGAACTGAAACTCAATTTTTTTTTCATCAAACCTACACGTGTGGGTTATTTATCAATAGGTCTTTAAAAATTATGTTGAAGTTTCTAATATAATTTTAGTCTACACTGAATACTTTGCGCGAGAGACACTTTCAAAGTGGTAAAATGTGTGTCCCCCTCCCTCTAACTTCTAAAGTAAGAGAATGAAAAAACTAAAAAAAATATGTGATGTACATTACCATGCAAACTACCAATGAAAATTGGTTTGAACTCAATCTGATGAGTAGTTTTTTTTTAGCACGTCATAAATACACTATTATTAAAACTTCGATCAGAGTTACAACGAACTTCAAGAACTATGTGTACTATGTATATTATGTTACTTGGTGCAACGGAACCCTTCATGGGCGAGTATGTGGCGTATACTTACCTACATATAAAAAAAAATTGGCAGTCGTAGGAACTGCTGTTAGAAGTGAAAACTTATAACTCAGAATTTGATAGCTTACTTTGGAAAATACGCGGGTGAAACCGGAGGGTGGTAATCAAAATGGTTAGGCTGTAAATTCACACGTGCAATAATTATGACAACTGATTGTAGGTACCTACTTATATCAAATTGATGTCGATGCGTTAGTACGGCAGGAAGCTTCGGGTGTCACGCTCCCACGATACCTATGTTCCCGCCATTCCTGTTGTTTATTAGATTTGAGGAGATGTTACGTAGCAATTCTACTGAAATGACATCTATTAGACATTTACAAACGTTTGAAGTTCGCAAATTAATAAATATTAGTGGACATTTCACACACCATCTAATCCCAAATTAAGCAAAGATACTATGGAAACCCTTTGTGGCAACCAGATAGCTGATATTATAGTTAATCTATATAATTATATAAAAGCGAAAGGTCACTCATCACCGAACATCAGAAACTACAAATGCTAGGAGTCTCAAATTTTGCATGGAGGTGCCTTATAGCACGTAGCAGGGTAAAACAAGGGATGGACGATTGTATGAAACCTCCGTCATTTTCAAAGTTATAAGCATGAAATATGCTTAAACGATTTTAATTAAATTTGGTACACAGATAGACTGGATCTCAAAAAAGGGCATACGCTACTTTTTATTATGGAAAAAAGGGTTGAAGGTGTTCAAATGCCGGATGATTAATGAAGATAAAACCATGAAACTTTGTGTCTAGACACAATTTTGCAATTTCAAACCGTACGGGGATAAAATAGGGGTTGAAAAGGGGGATGAAAGGTTATATGCAAGTCCGTAACTGTTGAAGACAAAACAATGAAACTTCGTATCTAGGCACTTGACACGAACCAAATAAATGTTTATTTTTGTAATTTCGAAATGTACCGGGATGGAATGCGGGATGAAAGTTTATATGGAAGTACGTCATTGTTGAAGATAAAACTATACCAAATTTTGCAACTAGAAACCTACGTAATTTCCATACTAATATTATAAGTTACAACGAACTACAAGAACTATGCGTAGGTACTATGTATATTATGTTACTTGCTGCAACGGAACCCTTCATGGGCGAGTCCAACTCGCACTTGGCCACTTTATTTTAAATACCTATATATTAAAGAGTGACGAGACGAGCAGGAATGTGCCTGATGGTAAGCAACATACCTGCCACATAACAGCACAGTGACACGCAGCTATTGGAACTCGAAGAGTCCAAATCATTACTTCACTGCGCTCGTCACCCAGAGATCTAGGATATTATATCTCTAAACCCTGTAATTTTTCTGGAAACATTGCCCTTTAAACCGGAACACAGTAACGCTTACACATTACTGCTTGGCGGTAGAATAACTGGCAAAAGTGTGGTACTTCCTCAGCCGGACTCTGCTAAGAGTCCTACCACTACCAACGTTATAAATATGTTTGGTTTAAAAATTATTAAAAGGATTTTTTTTTTAAATGTTGTACCACAACAAATAGTTTTATTTATCTCGTTATGTAGATAGAGATTTAACCGAGTACATGTTTTGAAATCTACTACAAAGACCGTCAGCCCTCAATTATGATTGCTATTTTCTTTTTAAAGGCACTGTAAATCCACATCCAAATGGAAATACTATTTTTTTATAAACTTATTAAAAGTTACTAGTTTCTGACTTTATCCTTTGTGTGCCTATCTGGATGCCAAATTTGAACTAGAACGTTCAAATTTTAAAGTTAAAATTTTAAAGTTCAAAAAGATATAGAAATATAATCTGGAACTGGATAAAATCTTTTATGTCTATAGCTTAATCAGTGATAATAATGACGATTTTAGGACGTTAATATCTAAATAACCGTTCCAGGTATGTTTATGAAATTTGGAGCATATATTGATATCCTGCAAGTCTCAATGTGTGAGCAATTTGACAAGTTAATGTGCAATAGTTTTTAAGTTATGAGGAGGACAAATAGCTCCAAATGGTTCGTGTAATAAATATTACAGATGGTGCGGTTCGCCATTTTACTTGAATGAACTTGGCTGGGCACACTGCCGTGTGTCTAGATATCTACTCGTATAAATATAAATCTCTATATACATATAAAAAAGATAGATAAATTCTACCTCTATAACGAGTCACTTCTTTACCATTTAATCATTTTTAATCCGAACATATATGAGTTTTTATTTTTATAATTATGAAATTCTTAAATGCGATTAATTTGTATTATTGAAGTAAAAACTTCTTTAGGCGCGCCTAGACAGATTTTTCGAGGGCTGTGAATTGAATTCATTCGTCACGCTCGGGTATGATAAGAAAGCTTCGGGTAAACTCGGGACCATGGGTATTGGCCATCTAGAAATACGTCAGCCAATGGGAAATGCTTAAAGGGCGTGGACAGGCCATCATGCAATGGCCATCTAGAAACGCATCAGCCAATGGGAAATGCTGACGCATTTCTAGATGGCCATGCCAAGATGGCGAGGCCACGCCCTCTCGTTACACCCGTGTAGTTTCCAAGGTAAGCTATCAAATTCCGAGTTATAAGTTTTCACTTCTATCGGCAGTTCCTATGACCGCCAATTTTTATTCCAATATTTTTATCGTACAGCAATAGTGTAACTAAGCATAAAAAAGGGAACCCACTAAATGCTCCCACAGTTGGGACTCGGGCCCTTCTCTCGAGAGTCAAGGTCATAATCCATGACGATGGCCCAGTGCAGGTCGGTGGATGACCCATGACTTCGAAATATTATAGGTGCATGTCGGTTTTCTCACTATATTTTCCTTCACCGTTTTTAAGTTAGCAGCTTTACGTATATGGTTAAAAATAACTTGTCAAAGATATAAATTTTGCCAAGTGTGGCACCGCTGTTTGTTTGTGTGTAATTTCGCTAACAATATAAAACATTGGGCGCCTATCATGGACATATAAAAAAAGTCGGACGTAGTCTCGCTAAAACAAAAACTGTGTCCATCGAGTCGGCCACATAATATGCACGTGTGCGCTGTCACATACAGGCTGACACGCACACATCTGTGAGTCATTACTTGTGTATATGTGTGCCTGTCAGCCTATCAGTGACAACCTGACAACGCACACGTGCAAATGTGGCCGACTCTAGTGACACAGTTTTTGTTTTAGCGAGACTCCGTCCGACTTTTTTATACGTCCATGGCGCCTATTGTGAAGTTAGGAACTGTCTTTGACAGGTCTTTTTGCATGTTGAAAACGTCCCGTCCAAACAAAACGCGTGGGGCTGCGATACCCAGTGCGGGCGACATAAATATGACATTTCAGACACGTTCATGCTTGCAGAAATTCGATTTGTAGGTACTTACCTACAACACATAGGTCGCGGTCGGTAGGCCGGATAATTGCGAATCCGTATTGCGCATCGCAAACTCAGGGCCGGTACTACAGAACTTCAGGACGTCTACCTACTCTGTTTCTACCAAAACGAAATTTCGAAAAAACACTCGCGACTTTCCTACTCTCGTTCTACTTCGTTTCGTCCGATACAACATTGTTTGACGTTTAAATGTTCTAAGCATACTCTAATTAGAGTAGGCTTAGAAGATTTAAACGGACAAAAAGACGCATCGAAGTAGAATCGGAGTTTGAGAATAGCGAGTTTATATCGAAATTACGTTTTCGTTGAATTAGAGTAGACGTTCAGGTCTGATATTGGTGTGTTACCTTTTTCATCGTTATGTAGTATGTCACTTTGTGTTTTTTTTCTAAGTACCTACTGACTTAGCTGCTAACAGGAGTCCCATAGCTTCTGCTTGCAGTACTGTAGTAGTTCTGTTTAGGGCTAATGATTCGGTCAGGTCTAGCTCTGGCGAGTGGTAGCCACACCCAACCCCCATACAGTTTTTAGCCCCATCCATTCACTCTGTCGTCGACCTTGTCTCTCTTTAGTCCTTCCTCTATAGGTACTCAAAAAGGTCGTTTTGTCAAAAGCCCCTTCAATATCAATTAAGGGTTACCAAGCATGACTGTCTGTTTTCCATCGCGCTTTCGATCTTACCTATGTACTACCCGCGACCCTCAGCTTTGGCTTGTCGTTCCGGCAAAATAGACATGTGCAGTGCGGAATTACCGAAAAAAAGGTAATATTCTGTTTTTTTTGTGATATTCGATCTTTCCCCTTGAACTTTAGTTTGTGTTATACCTATGCTTATTTCGTTATTGATGTTGTCAGAATACTACTACTAATACATTTTATAATATCTAGATTGATGTGATCCTAACCTGCCTAGAGTAATCGTACGCAAATATCGGCCGTTCTTCCGCCTAACGAAATCGGCTATGGCTTTGCTATTGCTGTCTTTGTCATTTCAAGCGAAAAGAAAAGAGACAGCAATATCAAAGCTAAGACAGTTTTCGTTGGGTGGTAGATCCCCCGCGCTTCTACCGCCTAACTAAATCGGCTATCGCTTTGCTAATGTTGTCTCTATCATTTCAAGCGAAAAGAAAAGAGAGAGAAACATCAAAGCGAAAACATTTTTCGTTCGGCGGTAGATCCGGTGTTCCCCCTCACAGTCAAATAACGGATGAATGTTGTCCGATCTTGACCCGTGGATAAAATAAAAGTGATTGTCAAACTTTCCAAATCGTTGTTTTTTAGGATTTTCAAATTAAATTTATTTAAGCTATGAACTGCGTATTTTGTGTTTTACTAACTTCGTTCGCGATTTCTCCCGCGTAGTCCAAAATGAGACCTTTCTATCATGATGAAAGGTGGCCTATGGTCATCCCTCTAAGTGTTAGATGACCTAAAAACTAAATTTAATCAAACGGGCTTTTTGTGACGATGAGAAACACACGCTTAGAATTGCAAAGATTTTATAATATTAGTATTAATATGAGTATGGCCATAAAAGTAGGAATGTTCAATGTTCATATCTGTAGGTACATCATTTAGCTGTCACTATTTATCTCGAGAACTAGAACGATTATGCAGGGCACACCTAGTTTTTCCTAATGATGACTATTTTTATATTGTCTTACTACTTTTATATTAATTAATGCACTCTTTGCGTACAGGCATTTAATATTTTGTTGAAATTAATTGATTAATATTTTTAAAGGGTTGTCGTATGTCCACAATTGTCTGTCAAATTGCTAATTTAAAAAATATTCTTGCATACAGAAGCCTCGAAAGCGCTCTAGAACTTCAACAAGAGCTACTACGTACACAAAAGAAGCCTTGGACAACAGCTATACAAAAAACAATTAGCAAGGAAGTCTCATACGCTAACGCTTGAAAACCTATGGCATCCCGACTTCCAATCTCTGTGATGATTTAAAAAAAATCCAGGATAATAACCAACACTCTTGGGCGAGCACCAGCTATTCCAATAGAATCAGAAATTAAACTTGCGAATTGTCTTCGCAGGATGGATAAATGGGATTGGGGCTTGTCAAGAGAAGAACTACTCGATATAGCTGAAGACTTCGTAATAAAAAATGATTTAAAACATCAAAAGATAAAAAAACATCAAAATGGCAGACCAGGCCCCGGTTGGTTTATATCTTTTCATCAGTGACACAATTTGTCAATAAAAAATTAAAAACCCGGAATTTTTTAATAGAAATCCCTTCAGTAGGCGTAGCGTGAAAGAGTAACAAACATACATCCATAGGCTTACACTTTCGCGCGTATAATATTAGTCAGATTTAAATTGAACATACTATTAATTATAATATTGTTATATTTCATATATTGTGTAAATGTGTATTTTGTGTATGTGTATACATTAAATAAGCTGGTTGCCTGGAAGAGATTGCTCTAAGCAATAAGGCCGCCATTTGTGGTACTAGTTCGTAAGTGTTTAACTGTAATATTTCTGTCTTTGTGTCACAATAAAGAGTTATCTATCTATATACCTAAATAATTATATTATTAATGTTTACGTTTAATTCTTAATAATTACATTAAGCAAAATGAAGTTTCTTGTGGTTTTTATCTGATAAGCTACACACACTTTGCAATGACTGTATACTATACGTGCTCACCATATTTATAGACAAACACACACGAAAAAAAATGAAAAACAGTTTTGTCATCAGTATTGATTTGTAATGCCCCCGAAAACAAATTTTCTAAATATCTTCAATGTCCATAGATCGATCCATTGCAGTATTATTCTTAGTAGGTGTTGATTTTGTTATAAGCATAAATTAATCCGAAAATTTGATTAATCATACACAAACTGAACCGGTATGAAAAAATTGAAAAATAACATGAAATAATGACAAAATAACTGTACATACTTACCACACTTTAAAAAAACATACCCAACGAAATTGTTAAGAGCATCCGATCTTTTCCCGATCCGATCATCCGATCATCCGATCATCCGACCTTTTAGCATTACAAAGTTTGAGTACCACAAAATCATATCTTGTTTGTGTCTGGGGTAACATCGGGTGTCTAAAGTCTAAAACAGTAAAATTAAAAAATTGCGTAGAATGTTTTGTTTGTTAAGAATTCGTAAATTCCACAAATTATTTATTTTAGAAAAGGAAAGTCCGGATGGATTCCTTTCATGGCACCTGCCATCTAAAGGGCGATTTAAACTGAACGAACGTAGAGGTAGAGCTGGAACAAGAGCATTATTTCTCGATCTTTTAGTGTAAACGAAAGATCGTTCTTAGCGTTTTCCATATGAGACGAACTTCTTAGCATTCCATGGATTCACCGTGCGGGTGCCGGGTCCATCGTGTGGCAGAGAGAGAAATCTCGAATTCAAATCCCAAGACTTGTGACTCGGGCGTAGGTTTAAAAGGGGCCCCTTTTGGTGACGTACGTCAACACTCACCTTCACTACTCGTATTTCTCTCCCTGCCCAGCCAAATCCGATATGATCCTACTAGTGCAGCTTTAAATACTCGTTCTAGTTTGAAACTTACTTCACTTCTGGACATGCCAAGGTCTTTAAGCAGGTTATAGAGAGATTTTGCTGGTATAACTCTCGCTTCTACTTCTACAGCGTATAAATTAACTACTTAGCCATTTTTTGTTAATTCGTTTTGAAGGTCGTAATACTTATTTTGTTACATCGCGTGGTCTTTAGATATATTAGTTTCCCACGGTACGGTAAGTTCTACAAGGACTATGCGTTTCGTAGTTTCGTCAGTTTCGTAGCCCTAGAAAAAAGGAAAATGTCCGGTCTGGAAGACGAAAGACATCCTCTGGGATTTTGTAGTGCTTTTCATACGTGTCCATTAAAATAGTCCAATCAGGTGCTGAACCCAGGATTGAGTAAGGCTTGTTCTTGGAGTTTGAAGTTGAGCCCTCTTTTACAAAGTTAATTTGTCTTTTGTTTATCGTCAATCCCTTTTATGCTCTAGCTACCGAAAGGCTTACGGCTTCACGTATGATTTCGAGTACTCTGTCATGGCGCTGTGAGTAATGACCCCTATTAAGGAGCACCTTGCATCCCACCAATATGTGCCTCGCCAATATCGCCTCACCACAAGTATAGCAACATTTTTCAGAGGCTTTTCCCCACCTTACCAAGTTACTCTGGTCAGGGAGGGTCATTTGGAAAGCGTTTAGATAAAATTTTAATAAGGCAGGAGACCAGTCATATAGCAAGGTGCGCCACTTCAGAGCTAATGGGATACAAAACTCACCTCACCTCACCTAGTAGTATATATACCATAGAATCTTTGCGAACGCAAACAAAACAAACGAAAGAATGCTCTACGTTTGTTTACACCAAATGAATTTGATACAGTGGGGATAGAATGAGCATTCGCTCGTCTGATGTAAATCGGCCTTTAGCAATAGAAGTCACTATGAATTGCAGTCCGAACTTACTCCATGTTGGTCAATATCTTAACTGAATCTTAAAAATAAAGTTTGTTTTTGAAAAAGTATAAATACAACAAAAACTATGACTACAGAACAGACAAAATTCACGCTTATACGAAACAGCTGCCATCTTACTGTTCTTTGATTAGGGTAGACCGGAGGCAAAAGTAACAGGGGGCAATTTTAACACTGAACATAACTACGAAACCAATCGTTCTATTTGTGCATGTGTGCGTGTACTAAACACTCGTAATGTCTTCGGCTCATTGGCTGTAACGCGTGTGCCACCGCGGTGAACCGTCGCTTGTTGTACGCCATTTTATTTTCCGGACACTCAAGGTAAGAATTTATGTAATTTTCAAAGTGAGATTTATGGTTTTCTGAGCTTCATTTCTTATATCCAAATTGAAAAGTAGGTTCCAAAGACATAAAAGTTAGTGTTGTCTATCTAATATCTGTGTGTATTAGCGTATTTTAGAAGATATAACATTGTTTTTCGTAAACCACCTACCGGTGTAATTGTAACACATTTTTGGGGGGCGGTTGTAACGTTACTATTGACCTCGTGTTACAATTGTCCCCGAATAAAATTACTTAACTATTTTAATCCTAATAATAGTTTGTAGAATAATATTCAATAATATAAGTAAATAGTTCTGGAATAAAACGTTAAACGTAAAGTACTTAACGATACCTATTTTTATAGGAAAAAATTGTCGGCATATACATTGTGAAAGTAACAAAAACGCTTTTCTTTTTAGATGCCCATAAACAGACCAAGAAAGACCGATCGTGGCAATAAAGATCTCTTTTTATATCAACAAGCCTATGAAGAGGTATGTAAAGAGAGCTCAATCCAGAGAAAAAAGAAACAGATAGTGAAAGTGGAGACGAAACAATAACAAACAAAAAATACGTGAAATGAAAATAAAGTGAAACGAATTGTTACCGATATAAATACATTTAATTAATATAAATACCTGGCTACACGCAATCAAGGTGGGGCGTATAGCCAGATCGTTACTAGTAAATACCTACCTTAGTAAAAAAAAATTAATAGGATGACTTAAATTTACTAAGTTCATTAAAATAATTTTGTTTAAGTCCGTGAGCTGACGATGCTGACGTATTACTTTTTGCTATCTTAATCGGTGGCAATAGTAACACGGAGGTAGTTGTAACAGACGCCATTCCATACAAAATGAAAACATGAGTTTGAGTACAAAAACATGCATATTTTTTAAATGTTTAAATCATAGGTGTAATAATATTGGTTCAGTAAGAAACTGTTTAATTTTGGGCGTGAAATAAGCCTTGTATAATTTTTTTGCAGTAGTTGATGTTTTACGTTGCTGTTTAATTTTATCTTTATTATTGTTATTATTCCTTATCTCAGCTAACTAAGACTGAAATGAGGAACCAATGTATAATTAAAGATTTCATATTTTCTTAATATTCACTGAGTTTTATTGTCTTAAAATTGTGTTACTTTTGCCTCGGGGTAGGCGGCAATTGTAACACCTTCCCTTTTCTCGTGTAACCTGTTATAACTCGATGATAATAAGACGCATCAAAACCTGCGTACGGTTCTTTAATAGCTAGATATATTTCCAATTGCTGTGCACAAGCACATTTATAATATGGTATAACCATTGTCTGGAATATGGTCTTAAAAAATAATTGTTACATTTGCCTCCGGTCTACCCTACCTGTTCGTCTCACAGAATGGTAGTCATAATAAACAAAAACAGAAATTCGCCACTTAGCTACTTCTCTGTCTTAATCTTATCTATCGCTAGGGAATTCGATGAGTAGGTATACTCACAGCTCACAGCACGATACTTATCGTGTTAGGTCTGAACACGCCCATTAAAAAGATCTGATAGAAAAAGAGGATTTTGGGTTCATCCATTTATTACTTTTATGAATGACTGATGGGAACTATTTTACTCGCAAGTATTATGAGTTAAGAATGAAAGATTTTTTTTTGAAAAAAGATTTTATTTTCTTGTTTATTTTAGAATGAGCATACCTGCTTATCTTCATTTGAAGAGCGTCTTTCTCTTCTTCTGTCTCAGAACTGATTAAAATGGTGTCACCAAGTAGGTATGACGTACTATCGGAGGAATGCGCGATGAGAATCAATTCGGTAGCGATGCATTCGTGCGAATTCGCAGATATTAACGATGCGATGCGAATTTGCGGTTTTGTACGGGAGTCCTAAATCTACCACCGTGTGCGCTCATTGTTAAAATCAAATAGTTCATGCTTCCTCGATTTTCTCTTATATCTGCCCCTTACCACAAAATCACTCCTATAAATATAGAAATAAGCAGAAACGGAGAAGAAAGATATCGTAGATATAAAATGCCTGTGACGCCAAACGAACTCAAAGACAATGAACATCGAGCAAGTTATGTAACACGGAGGTAGAAGTGGCTCCTAAAATAGTGTTCGGTAAAATTGGTACCTACGTTCTTTTAGGCTGCATGACGCCCGAATATCCCTTTGAAAATCCGAAAATCGGAATATCCATTTCAAATTGCCTTTGATGCAAGTTGTTTTATTTTCATTCGCAAATCCTTTACAGGGGCTGCCACAGCACTTCTCTAGTTACGCAATTTCGCTGTATATTGGACACTGAGTAGCGATTCTGAAACCATTCGGTTGCATCCGACACGGAATCTCATCTCTCGGTCTTTGTCATGCTAAACAGATAAGACAAAGACCGAGAGATGAGATTCCGTGTCGGATGCAACCGAATGGTTTCAGAATCGCTACCCAGGTCGACTGATTGATCAATTACTTTTATTTGACGTTCCAGCTACGAAACAAAGGCCTTTGCTACATGACTTGTGCACTAGAACAAAATTGCATTCCAACAGTTATACCTACGATCGATTTCAGGAATGTAGCTCCAGGTTGTTTACACCTTACACCTTCCGATTTATATGCCCGTACCTAAAACATAATGCAAACTGGCCAAGCTTAAACCTTACACTGCGAACTTCCTCTCTTAATCATTGAAACTTATAACTTCGGAGATAAAAAGGCCTATAAATATGTTCTGCCAGACTATGATCTAACAGTGTTCCAAATTTAATCTTCCGTTTTCATCCGTCATGCGTTACGATGTGATTGAACAACAAGCATCCTAATATATCAACATTGTCATTTATAATATTAGTAGGATTCAGATGTGCTTAGTGTAGGTAAGTAGTTAGATAAGTAGCGTCAGGCACGCCGATAGCTGTTTTGTCGCCCACGTGTAGTATCGACTAGGTTTATTTGCGTCAGTGGTGGGGTTGGGCTCCATAGGAGGGCCCGGATACGGACAAGGAGCGGTTTCGCGGAAAAATGCGAGAGCAGTCCTATGTTTCCACCGTCAGCGGCAAAAATAGAATTCCATGGAGGTTATAGTCGGTAGAGACACCATGTCTATCCATGGCATTATAATGGTTTCACCTGCGTAGTTTCTAAAGTGAGCTATCAAATTCTGAGTTAGGTATACGTTTTCACTTTTATCGACAGTCCTTATGACTGCTAATAATGTTTAATGTAGAAATGGAAACTTCTATTGGCGCACCACAGACAGATTTTTCGTGGGCTGTGAATGAAGCTCAGCGTCACGCTCGTAAGTGAAACCAATATTCGGGTGAATTCGGGACCGCCGAGTGTGCCAAAGCGAGAAAGATAGTCAACTGCTGCTGTCACTGTCTATTTTGCATTGAAAACTTCTTTTGACGCAGCAGATGCAGCCGATGCAGCACACAAACATGTCTTTTGTTTTTTTAATTTATTCTTGGCCATGTATTGGCCATGTACCTATGTAGGTACTATATTTCTTTAGCTGCATCTGTCATTGCTGTGTCGCTGTGATTACTATGTAATTATGTAATATGTATGTAATTATTGTAATTGTTTTATTGACCTGACAACGTTTAAAATAAATCGATGAACGCCGGCTGCATGCATAAAAAGGTCTCCCGTTATGCTCATTGTCTCTTTACGCACACTGTACGCTTGCATCGCATATTTATCAATGTTTTGTTATGACGACTAACTATTGTCCGTAAACCAAACGACTTTAAAGACAAACAATTTTTTAAATTATTAAAATGATCCAATAAGTCTTAAACACACACATTTAATTAGTTATTGTAAAAAACTAAGAAACATGAATAAAATAAATGATTGCATAATATAGGTAATGCAACATGATTGTCATTGTCAGTGTAGTAAAAACTTTATGTCAATGTCCGATTACAATGTAAACAACGTAAACAAGTTACAAGTTTGTTTATCTCGGTAATCAGGTCGCCGGTCGATACTTAAAATACTTACTTATCATCGCGGACTTTGTCTCGTCTAATTCGCAAATTGTGCAATTTATATTTTCATCAATACGTAGTAATTACTTTCTCAGTGCATCTCTTATCACGTAGTGATTGACTGATTGATCACATGTACAGTTGTGCCGCGCGCATCATGATATAATACCTGTAAACGTTAGTAAATTCGCAATACTTTTAAATTATAATAATCATGTTTTTGACGAAGCTAGATATTAGGTACAATATACCTGTTTGTCGCCTACATAGTACTTCTATCGAACTTCTCGTTGTCAGGGGTTCTACTGTAGGTGTCTTGTGTTACGAGTTACTTACGTGGGCAGTCTTTGTCTGTCCAGGGCTAGCTGTATTGATTTCTCTGGTGAGTGTGGGATGCGTCCTGTGATTGGCGGATGTTTTTAGTTTCTGGAAGCAGGGTGAGGCAGGGGTCCGGTTTATTGAGCGCTTGCGCGAAACCAGCGCCCTGTTGCCGCCGCCGCTACCTCAGTCTAGTCTTTCGCGTCCCTGGGTGCTGCATCTTTTTACATATTAGTTCCCTAACTTATTGTGATTGCTAGCAAACCCAGTTGTGAGGACCTGATACATTCTGGCAGTTGTTATTATGGTTGTGTTCTCAGGTGAGTGTCTGTAATTTTAGCTTTTCTATTGATTTTGAGTTATGCTTATACATATTTATTTATGCTTATTGATTTTAAGGTAAGTATGGATACTTTGAGGTAGGTACTTGTTTGCTTTCTTTACAGATGGGACATATTTTATGACTCTTAAACAAAGATTTTGGTGGTTGTTTGAGAATACTACACAAAAAAGTATGTAGAAATGTAAATTTTATGTCTTATTCCATGTAGCAGCGCCCTGTGGTTTTACCCACCCCGTTTTCTGGTCCCCGATCCTGTTACTTTCCGGAGATTTAAAATAGGCACTTTTTTATTCCAGACCTTTCTATCTATCATTTATCTATGTACCAAATTTCATCCAAATGCCTTCAGTAGAGTTTGTGTGAAAGAGTAACAAACATACCTCCATACATTCTTACAAACTTTTGCATTTATGATATTTAGTAGGATGCTCTTGGTAAACGGAACGTACTTGAGTGTGTTGAGAATATGGAGGTTCCAGTTCATTATACTATGTGCCTTTGATCCCCTTTTGCCCAGTTAATCTGCTGCTTTATTACCTAGTGAGTTGCTATGTCCTTTTTGGAAAGTTACTTTGTTCGTACCCATTATGGATTGGAGTGCATTCCAGTGGAAGGACCAGGGTTATAGTTTATAATCCCTGACCAAAAAAAGATATAAGTTTGACGTCAATGTCTGTCTGTCTGTGGCACCATAGTTCTCAAACGGATGAACCGATTTAGATGCGTTTTTATTTTATTTTAAGGTTAATGTCCATTTGGTGGTGTGGTGCTATGTTTGGTTCATATCGATTCAAAATGGCCGCCCCCGCAAAATGGCGGACGAAATATTTCCTCACAACCTACCTCAGTATAGGTATTATGTTTGGTTCATATCGATCAAGATGGCCGCCTCCGCAAAATGGCGGACGAAATCTCACAACCTACCTCAGTATAGGTATTATGTTTGGTGCATATCGATTCAAGATGGCCGCCTCCACAAAATGGCGGACGAAATATTTCCTCACAACCTACCTCAGTATAGGTATCAAATGCAAGGTCTTGACAAGGAGAATTCTATAAACTATGACAAATTTCAAATCCAAGATACCTAATAACGAAATACATTTCTTTTTTCACTGCTCTAATATGATATCAAATGAAAGGGGTGGACTAGTAGAATGTTGTACAAATTACAAATCAAATCAAAGTTATTAATTTTGTTAGCTTGTTTTTCTGTAGGGGTATTGGTGGTTTATAGTTTACAATGTACATTTTCAGGTCTCAGGTTCTGTTTTTTGTGTATTTGATTGTGATGTGTTAGCTATTGTCATCGGGAGGAGCAGCTACTGTATGCTTCACATTTTGTTTAGGAAAGAGGAAAGGATTTACCTAGTGTATGAATAAGCAGGCCACTTTCCATTCCAACTACCTTGACTCAGGAGCTTGGATTTGGGGTTTTCTGTCACAATGAGAGTATGAAGGCCATATTCTGGCTTTGCCCAGTGTGCGCTAGCAGATGTTGCATGCCTTTAACAGATATATTTTTTGAAACACGCTTGTAATAAATTTTTTAAAATAAAAAAATATTAACTTCACCTTTATAGCTAGTGGTGATGACAGACTTTATTAACATCATTAGACGTGTACATCTGCACTTTAAAATGTACTCAAGAGGAGATGGCAGGATTTGAACCCATAATTGTGAAAAC
The DNA here is from genome assembly GCA_963693475.1 of Ectropis crepuscularia. Classification (NCBI taxonomy): domain Eukaryota; kingdom Metazoa; phylum Arthropoda; class Insecta; order Lepidoptera; family Geometridae; genus Ectropis; species Ectropis crepuscularia. The sequence continues at coordinate 36,784,255 of OY856338.1, forward strand.
AGCTCGCGGCTAGACTACATGGTTTTGTGTTTAGTGTGCCATCGTCTCTAATTGTAAAGATACCACTTCTATCAAACTTAGATCATCTACATGCCACATATTAATAGGTGTACCTATGTGGTCACATACACTTTATAGCTTAGATCCAAATACACTAAAAACTAACCGTCCATCTTGTACATAGAGTAAAAAACTCATCATATTTCTTTGAGTCTAAATTGAGTCTTGTAGAGTTGGCTAACCCTGACAATTCCAGATTAAATGTAATGACAATATTTATCTCTGAATAATCACACTTAGTGATCATAAATAAGTATTTGTGGATATTTCTCGACAAAATCATCCATAAACTAAACAAAGCTGTGAGCTGAAGCTGAAGAGTTTGTTTGAATGCGCCAATCTCAGGAGCTAATAGACCAATTACAAAAATTATTTAACCAATGCATATGTATGTGATCCCTGAGTGCTATAAGCCATATGTGCCACTGGAGAAGCCGGGACAGACCGCTAGTACATAAATAATTGTTAACACATTCAACATCGACACAGAAATACCAAGTCACAGAACAAACATCAATATTCATGATACACATATTTTTGTCATGAGTGGGAATCCCACCCTCAACCTATGGCATTGTAGGCCTATAAGTCTACAACTCAGAGCATATGGATCAGTGTTTGGACGCTGCCAACTGAGCCAATCTAACTGAGACTAACTCTTGAAATGTTATTACGAAGAGATTTGACTCTACATTTGTGATAAGAACGTCTAGGCTGTGGAATGCTTTGCCAGAGTGGGGTTTTCGCTCTGGCTACAATTGGATGCCATCTAAAACGCTTTTTTTTTCTAATTTTCTTTGTCATAATGAATGTAGCATAATATATAGTGTCATAATGTAACTTTTGCGCAATAGTTTTTTGGCATAATGTGTTTTAAGCATAACAATCTATTGTACTACATTCAATTCGACTATTGATGAGACGCATAATAGTCTTTAGGCATTTTTTTAATTTAGCTGTGCTACTAAATATAGACCCAGGAAACATAGGACTCAGATCCGACACGGAGCACCCCGACTCCACCTAGTCTTGTCTCTACTACCCCTAGAGTGAATATAAAAAAATCGGGAGCTTCTGGCGGGAGCCCATCTGGAGTCAAAAAGTGTATCATTTTTCTTAGGTGTACCATCTGCTTTTGTCATTGTGTGCCTTTAAACATTATGCTAAGTTATCTTTATGCCATAAATATATGGTTATGTGTTTAAACATTAAGGTAAATTATCTTTATGCTATATATGGTTATGCTAATACAATTCATGCGAAAACAGTTATGAATGAATGAATGAAAATTCTTTATTGTTCACAATTTAAAAAATAACACATATGGAAAACAGTAAATCTTGTGAAACAGCTGGCGGCCTTATCGCTGAAAGCGATTTCTTCCAGGCAACCTTGGGGTGGACAAAAAGATGGAGAAACTAAGAGCGTGGTGCGCAACAAAGACTATTACTACGAGATAAACGTACATTCTAATAACATTACACACAAATACTTAGCTACACAATATTATAATACACTAATAAATAAAACTAATCATATATAAACATAATAAACATACATACTAACTAACAAGATGATAAATACCTAAATAAAAGACAAATAAATGAACGGTAACAGCAATAAAGAATACCAAGTAATTAAAAATCTGAAAAACTTACAATTACAGAGGTTGTAGCTTTGACATGAATAATTCTTTTACGTGATCTTTAAAGACAGGCAACGACTGCAATTTTCTAATACAGACTGGCAGATCGTTCCATAACAGAACAGCCTGAAAGGCAAAGGACTTACCATAAAAAGTTTCAGAACGAGCAGAAGGGGCCATCAGGGTCAGGTTGGTTTTTGCTCTTAGTGGAAAAGAATGACAATCCTGTAGAAAAGTAAACCGCTCTTTAAAGTAACGCGGTGTGCAGGGGTTAAATAAAATGTTGTACAGAAGAGAAAGAATATGTGCATTACGACGTTGGCGAATTGGTAACCACTTGAGTTTAGCGCGAAATTGGGAAACGTGATCATCTTTGCGTAATCCAAATATGAATCTAATGCAATAATTTTGAAGGCGCTCAAGTTTATTAAGCTGGTCCTCTCTCAGATCAAGAAAACAGACGTCAGCATAGTCCAAGATGGGGAGCAGGAGAGATTGTGCGAGTGCAACTTTAGTGGCAGTAGGTAAAAAGTTTCGTAAACGCCTGAGTGAGGCACCTGATGCAAAAATCTTGCTGCTAATCGTCTTAATGTGGCTGTCCCAAGATCTAATATAGAATATCGAGTTATGCGTTTAGTTGTTATGGTAAATTATCATTAGTTCTAACTAAAAACATTATGCTTACTTAAATTAGTACAAAAATCGTTATGCTACCACATATAGATCCGTTACAATCTTTGTGTTTTCAAATCGAGAGTGAATCGGTTTCTTTTAAGTATACACGCTCCATCGTAGACCGGATCGTGGCTTAACATCAGGTGAGATGGCGGTCGAGTGTAAACCTATAAAAGTGAGTCACGCACACTGGCCTAATAAAGAAGCTAGGTGTGGAAAAGACCCCGCTAAACTAAGCCTATAAAAGTTAAAAAAAATGTTAAAACAAATATTAAAAAATTTGGTTTAGTATTGGCTCCTTCAGCATTTGTACTAGTACTTTCATCATCATCAGCTATTTTAACCCCCAACCAAAAAAGGGGTTTTATAAGTTTGACGGTGTTATCTGTCTGTCCTTCTATCTGTGTGTGTGTTTGAGGCACGGTAGAGCACAAACGGATGGACCGATTTCGAAGCGGTTTTTTGTAAGTTAATTTCCGTGCGGTAGCTATTAGCTATGTTTGGTTAATATCGATTCAAGATGGCCGCCTCCACAAAATGGCGGACAAAATATTTCTTCACTACTACCTCAATTTGAAAGTGACTATTGTTACACAGATAACAAATCTGAGGTTGTCAGGGGTAAATATTTTTTTTTAATTTTGTTCCTTTTTATCCAATGTGTATGCAAGTACCCATCTATTTACTCACAAATTTGTAGTTTAAACAAATGTTTTATCTCACACGTATTGTATAATTAGCTCGTTGCTCATGTGTTTACTGAGCTGAGATCTAAACTGTTTATACTTTAACCCAACTTGTTCCAGGCATGATGTTTGTGTCGGTGGAATGAAAAAGGTTTAGATTTAAATGTAACCAAGATTTTGATAATAATATGATAAAATAGTTTAGCTAATTGATACCTATCTATTTATAACTTGTAATTGAGACTTATTATCACATAACACCTTCATTCCAACAGTGCATCAGCACTTTCAGGTTTCATATTTTGTCAACACCCGATATCCGTGGACAACACTCTCATATGCTGTGAGGTATTCATCAGTTTAATTTGGCTTGATCTGTTTGTTTGGGCCAAATTTAGTCATTTAATTTTAACCCCTTCCCGTTGTCAGATTAGTCTGATATTTCGTACACAGCTTTATTTCTGATGTTTTTTTTTTGGTGTATGTTACTGGATAGCGCCGCCAATAGTGAATCGATTTTGATGATTTATTTTTTGTTTAGATCATAGTTCAGAGGTGGGCCCATATAATTTTTATTGAAATCGGTGTGGCGGTATTTGAAATATGTATGAACAAAAACTTAAAATGTTCTTCCGTGTATCTAGACAACATAGTGATTCTAATGAAATTTGGTATATTTGGAGTATCTGAATTTAATTTTAAATTGAAGTTGTTTTTTGTCTTTTTTGGAGAAAATATATAAAAAACTTGTAAGTAAGTATAATGAATCTGCGAAATGTATGTACGTGCAGAACTTCAGAACGGCTGGACCGATTTGCTAATTAATTTGTTGAAAAAAATTAAAAATCAATATATTAAATAAATGTATAAGTACCTACCCAAACCAATCTACCCAAATCTTTAATCTGTGGTAAAAGTATGATTGAAAAAACATTGGTCATAGGGGCAGTATGTATGAATCAGGGATGTTACGGAGCTTCGACTCCGACTCCGATAAGTCGAAACTTCCGATTATTATTACACTTTCAGTTCCGACTTCGGCTCCGAAACTTTTATATCGGAGGTTTTAATCGGAGGTAAGGTGTATAAATATTTGAGATAATTGTGGTGGAAAATAAATAGATTTACAAAATCCCAACCCCTTAAATCAATTGCCCGGCAATGTTTATCGTGTCCAAGTGTTTGACAAAATAATGTTTTATTTGTCCCCAATAAAAATGTCTTTCTTGCAAAAAATATCACTTTTGATCCTGCCTAGGCCTCCGACTTCGGTTCCGACTCCGGTTCCGACTCCGATAAATCAAATTTAAAAACTCCGCCTTCGGTTCTGATAAAATGACTTCCGTTACATCCCTGGTATAAATGCCAATAGAAGTGAAAACTTTTAACTCAGAAACATTGAACTCTTAAATCACTTTTTTACTTAGTTTACTTAGTTTCATCAAAGCTCACAAATTGATAAACTGGAACTGGAATTTAAAACTGGAGCTATTGTTTATATTTATTTTTTACTAGCGACCCGCCCCGGCTTCGCACGGGTCCAGTGCTGATACTAAATAAGATACTAACTAAACTAAAATAACCTAACTACTAAACTGAAAGTGTGACGCTAGAATTCAATTCACAGCCCACGAAAAATCTGTCTAGGCGCGCCAAAAGAAGTTTTCACTTCAAAAACGTATAATAACCCTTTGATTAAAACTATATATCAAACTCTTTGATTTAAAACACTCGCAAAAAAAACGTGTGATCGGCACCTCCAAATGATTAATCGGTAATGTCAGATGTTTAACCGGAAATTATGTAGAACAGTTTATATGAGAAAACGAAATTGTTGTTTTTTACTTCTCTTTTTCGCGACTTTTCAATATTTCTTCATTGTTTTTAGGGTTCCTTGCGCAGAAGGTAAAACTGTACCTTGTAACTAAGACACCGCTGTCTGTCTGTCACCTGGATGTTTCTCATGAACCATATCAAGACAGATGATGTATTTCAGGACGTTTACTCTAATTCTACGAAAACGTAATTTCGAAAAAAAAAATTGTTTTCTGTAAAGTCGGTTTACTGACGATAGAACGTGACAACGTCTTAAGAAATCAGTACGCTGATAGCGCGAGTAGTGATACCGCTCGACTCGGCGGGTGGCGCCCTCAGCGCTCAGCTTCGTCCGCATGGCACGGAAGACGAACTAACGGTAACGGCGGAACGTTACAGTTTTGCGGGCGTGCAGCCGGCTTCATCGAATTATAAGACGTTAGTTATCACGTCAAAAAACTCGCGACTTTCCTGCTCTCGTTCTACTTCGTTTCGTCCGATACAACATTGTTTGACGTTTAAATGTTCTAAGCATACTCTAATTAGAGGATATGTTCCCAGTCGCCCCCGCGGCAATGGCCACCGGAGGCAAATGGGAATAAAAATTCCCAGTTGCCACCGGTGGCGACTGGGAATCATTGCCCCCACTTCAATTTCGCTGTACATTGCTTTCTCCATCGTTAAGAATAAAAGGATGCAACTAATGAAAATAAATGAGGAAACTTATCCTAGACTTCCTAATAATCTCTAAAATAAAGACTGATGTGCATATAAATATTTGTTAATTTTAATTTGGATAAACTAAACATGTTTAAATTTAACATTTAAACTGGTAATTTGGATCACAAATAATAATCAGACTCTTTAACACAGCAATTAAATTAGGAAAGTAATGCATAGTAAATATGCATTTTTACACCCAACACCCATACACATATTTATATATATTTCTGGAATAGGTACCTACTTAATATTTAAAATTCGTCATCAATTTTAATCACAGAGATATACATATGTAAAGGTATAATTCTTAAACACGTTATGTGGTATTCGTAAAACAATTCTTGGTAATGTTTCTGAACTTGAGATATTTAAACTAAGAATTAGCATTATTATTACAGATTAATCAAAAAACTTAGAATTAGCATTATTGTTACAGATAAATCAAATTACACAAAATGTCGATTATGCCGAATTAACTAGTACATAAAATATCTTTGTGTTATCAATTGAGTATAAGTAAACCAATTAAATAAATGTTAGAATTTATATTGACAACTGTTCCATCTTTCTCATGCAAAATTTCAAAAGGAATGCCCGTCAACGGCTTAGGTCTATTTACTTATAGCCCCAACTCATCCACAAACTCTTTTGAGATGGCGGGTAGAACTGGATGGTTTCACACCGGCGCTACTAAATTTTATCAGTCATACCCATTTCTTTAAATAATCAGATACTTGTTCTTTTATATGACACATATTTAGACTCAAATCCCAGTATTAAATACACTGTAAGTGAAATATACTACAAACAAATACAGGTGACAACATTTGAAAGAATCGTAACAATTAGTGTTGTAAAGTTTCGAGAAAATGTCCCACTGTAATTTCTCCACGAGAAAACTAGAGTTGAATTTCTTGAATTAATTTGTGTCTAAATATCTGTGTAGCCTTTCTTTGTTTTAACGGATTATTCTGTTTGATTCTGCTGTTACAAACATCGGGATAGGCAGAATCTTGTCGCAAAACACTCAGTAAATGCACGAGGTTCGGATGTTTCTTACCAACATCGTGGTTAAGTTTGTTGTTCCAGCCTTCTATATAATTTGTAGTTCTATGCTATTGGCCGTATACACTCCAAACACTCATGAACTCTTCTTTAAGCCACTGTCTTTCCATATAAGTCCGGTTTTTTTTTATATTCTCATCTTCACAAGCTTTGCGTGTAATGTATGACCAGCCTTTCATAATTTCAGTTGCTGGCAACAACGGAAGTACAGCGCTTAGTTGTACTTCTCGTATATTACCTGGATGATTGGACTTCATCATATTATTATCTAAGTAATTGCTTTCAATAATAAATACATAAATCTAAGACAACACACGATTACTAAGCTGTATTACTGGTGTTATGGTAACCAAATACCTACAACGACGATAAACTACCCATACTTACAAAAATAAACTTTACTTACTGCTAGTTTTAGAATTCCTTTGCATTTTTTTTTCTGTTAGTACATTCCCACGTTTCTGAGCTATTTTTGTTCTTTCTTTTTAAACAATATTAGTGGCCCGCACGTAAAATTATTGTTCCGTGACGTCTTTTTATATACACCATGTCACTTTGGCCTGAACTAGAAGATGGGCCTAGCTGTGACATAATTTCAGATAACACTAGTCTAAATAAATTTATTTTGCTTTTGAAATACAAATCTATTAGTCTCAAAAATAAAATTACACTATCCGCAAAATTGCTAAATTATTGCTCTTTTTTCTATCACATTAATATAGCTCACAGACTAAGTAGAGAGATACTCTAGCTTGAAAAAGCGACTGTTGTAAATGGTTGTAAAGTAGTTGAAAAGAAGTTGAAGTTGAAAGAAGAAGAAGAAGAGAAGTTGCGTTCTAAAGCCACGAAAGAAGAGGTTTTACTTCATTTGTGGAATAGGAATATGGAGGTTTTAGTGGCCAACACATACGATTCCCTATAATAGTAGTAGTGGTAAAACAGTTTACGGAGTCCACCTGGGGAAGTACCAATTATCATACCATCAAATGCGCTCACTGTGTTCCGGTATAAAGGTGTTGAATGTTTCCAGAGAAGAATAATAATGTATAAATAATTATTATAAATATTTAACACAAAGAATCATAAGTTGCATCGTTTTATTCTTAACGATGGGGAAAGCAATGTACAGCGAAATTTTAGTGGGGGCAATGATTCCCAGTCGCCACCGGTGGCAACTGGGAATTTTTATTCCCATTTGCCTCCGGTGGCCATTGCCGCGGGGGCGACTGGGAACATATCAATTAGAGTAGGCTTAAGATTTAAACGGACGACGGATCGAAGTAGAAATCGGAGTTGGAAAATCGCGAGTTTATTTCGAAATTACGTTTTCGTAGAAAGAGAGTAGACGTCCTGTTGCCCCGCTACAACATACGGCTCCCGTACAAATGTGATTTTTTTGCTTGATATTGACACAACTAAGTAAAGTAAATCAGGAAACTGGCGATTAGAATTTTTCAACTAAATTATTGTCTTTTTCTTACAACTGTATAGTACACTATAACTATAGTACACTAGTTGCGCCCCTTGGTTTTGCCTTTCCCATATTTTTGCTGGATTTTTTCTGATCAGATTTTGCATGGACAAATTTTTTTTTATATTCTTATGCTTTCCACATGAAAAATACCTACCATTTGAAAAACCAGATATGTAGTGTCAGTAGCATCTTTTTGTAACACCTCATAGGTATTCTAATATATTCTTGTCACCTAGAACAGTTTTTTTTAAAGTATAGTCACCTAGAACAGTTTTTTATAAATTTTGAATACACAACGCGTTGATACTTTTTACCATAGTACAAACGTAACTAGGTGACTGAAAAGCGTCGCTACTATCTCAATCTGCATCAGATTTCCTATTAACAGTTTTAGTCTTACTATTCACCACAAATCAAGGCTGTGGTAATTTTTTTGCCAAAATAACAATGAGGTAGTCAAACATTTCAGTAGTCAGAAGAGAGCGCAGACAAAGTTTCAGCCTTTTTTAAAATGACAAAGGCCTGCCAATCCCATGTTTACTGGGAAAGCCACAGAATCAAACGCTACTTCTTTAATTACAGGATTGCGCAGGAAACGTTGCTAAGCTGAAAGCATTGTTTTTTGGCATAAATACAAAATTTTATTCACTTTGGTGTTGAGTCAACACATTTCGATGAATCATCGTAATCTCCCCTCTTCACATCTGAAACTGTTTTGACCAGGGACTCAGAGCCTCACTCTGGTATTTCAAGGATTTAGGCTGGCTCGGGTGAGCTATAGTAAGAGGAAATGCCAAAACACCCTAAGATTAGTAGTGGTAGGACTCTTGGGAGAGTCCGCCTGGGGATGGACCACACCTTTGCCAGTTATTCTACCGCCAAGCAGTAATGTGCAAACATTACCGTGTTCCGGTTTGAAGGGCAATGTTTCCAGAGAAATTCCAGAGCTTAGAGATATAACAACTTAGATCTCTGGGTGACGAGCGCAGTTCAGTGCTAGGTAATGATTTGGACTCTTCATGTTCGAATAGCTGCGAGTCACTGTGCTGTTATGTGGCAGGTATGTTGCTTACAATCAGGCACATGTCCTGCTCGTCTCATCACACTTTATTTAAAATAAAATAAAAAGATTACCTTCAAGATGTTAGATGTCGCTGATGTGCAAATTATGATGAAAATTACAGATCAATCTAAGCAAAAATGCAACAGTAAAAAAAATCCTGATCAGGACTCATCAATCCCGATGTTGAATAAGAAGTATGTAGGTACCATACAAAATTTAACTTTGGACTCAATAAAATGTATTGAACCACTATTTTTTTTTTCGTTTCAAGGTGTTGTCTATAGTAATTGTTTGTTTATTGAGATGACTACAACAACCCTTAGGGTTAGTTAGTACAAGAGTTTCTGCATCATCTACTTACCCTTATCCCACTCTTGTGGGGTTGGCACAATCTGTATGTTCTTCCATTCTTAACTATCCATTTTCATCGCACTTTGCTATCTCTATTGCCGCCATTTTGTCTGTATAATAGGGTACAATCCTCAAAAAAAACTAAGTAGCCCGTTAGATTGCCAAAAAATATTGTACATGTATTTTTTCTTTTGTTTCACAAACAAAAAATGACGAAGATACAGCGCTTCGAAGTTTCGTGTGACGTCACTTGTGAGTACAATTTTTACACACGTGTGACGTCGCGACCCCCCACTCTCGAAGTTTGATGGTCTACCTATATCTTTGACGATTTTTAATATGATGAAAAAACAAAAAATACGTGTCCAATATTTTTACATGATCTAGCTGACGGACTAATTAGGATGGTGAATTTTTGACCCAGTCCGGTACCCTATTCTCCTTCCCGTAATTTCGAATTTCGTATTCCAAACTACCAGTGTTCTAAATTTCAACCTGATCCGTTCACCCATTCCGACATGATTGAGCAAAAAAGAAAAACATATTTTGACAACATTATTAACATATAAACATATAATTTTGTTCAAAATTATATACTTGTAGTAAATAATGTATATATTCGGATAAGTATTAACATCGTGTTTATAAAAATACCTTCGTAACCAATGCATTGTTTAAGAACAAATTTGATTAGCTTAAAAAGGATTATAATGACTCAGCTTTAAAAGATAGACATATATGTTGTCGCAGCCTTTTTTGTAGAACTATTAGATTATGATAAATATTATAGAGGAATAATTTTGTCTTACGTAATTTTTTGCGTATAAGTAACTCTAAGGCCAATTGTCCACGCAGCTGCACGACATCCGCACGATTTCGACAATTGTCGGATGCAAGACGAGTGCTTGCATCTTGCGTACAAATAATGAAGTCTGTGTCCACGAAACGACAACGACACGACAGCAGCACGTCTTGCGTTTGTTCGTAGGATGCATGCATTCGACAAAAGACGCGTGCGTGGACAGTAGGCCTAACCGTTTACATAGAGAACGCAACGGGAGCTCTTAAAAATGAATATTTTTCCCGTTTTTGTTACATTCTTCACTGATGCTCCGCTCCTACTGGCCGTAGCGTAATGTTAAATAAATAGCCTTCCACAATAAATGGACCATCCACAAAAAAATGATCTTTAAATTCGTGCCAGTAGTTCCTGAGATTAGCGTATTCAAACAAACTCTTCAGCTTTATAATATTGGCATAGATTAATCTATTCTTGCAAAACGGCAAGACATTAATGGTTATAGGGTAATTGGCAAAGGTATGGGGACTTTCCTAAATAAAGGTTTCCTTGGTGAAGACCAAACTCAGCATTTCTGCTTATCCCTTTGTAAATAACATATTGTCAGTGTGTGTATGTGTGTGTGTGTGAAGGAGCCTAGTGCTTTCTGGGTGCTATTAGCATTGCCTGATGTTTTAGAATAAATTTGATGTCTCTCGGAAACTCGGCTCAGTATTGAAGTGGAACTACAGCGATAACCAGTTTCTGAAACCGAGGTAACGCTACCTTATTTAATATTTTTAAATTATAAGTTTAAAAAAAATGTTTCGTATCTAAATGAAAGTGCACACAATTTTAGTTTTTAAATACATAAATGTATTTTACTTTTTTGTGTTTCGTGTCATCAGTGATAATTAATTCTTCGCCGCATTGGCCCCAATTCAAATTTAATGCATAACTTCTCTTTAAAACACAATTTGAATTGAGACTTTTTTATTGTATCTGCTTGGTGATTTATAATTTTCTTTTCGACTTTGAGTGATGATCTTATTTAATTTTTTAAATTATAATTAAAAAAAAAAATAACTTGGTAGGACTCTTAGCAGAGTCCGCCTGGGGAAGGACCACATCTTTGCCAGTTATTCTACCGCCAAGCAGTAATGTGCAAACATACTGTGTTCCGGTTTGAAGGGCAATGTTTCCAGAGAAATTTCAGTGCTTAGAGATACAACAAACTTAGATCTCTGGGTGACGAGCGCAGTGCAGTGTTAGGTAATAATTTGGACTCTTCATGTTCTAGTAGCTGCGTGTCACTTTGCTTTTATGTGGCAGGCATGTTGCTTACCATCAGGCACATGTCCTGCTCGTCTCGTCACTCTTTATTTAAAAAAAAAAAAGATAGGTGCATACGTGTATTTAACTTTTTTGTGTTTCGTGGCTTCAGTGATAATTCTTCGCCGCATGGCCCCCAATTCTAATTTAATGCATAACTTCTCTTTAAAAAAAATTTGAATTCAGGCTTTTTTATTGTACATATCTGCTTGGTGATGTATAATTTTCTTTTTGATTTTGAGTGATGACCTTATTTAATTTTCTAAATTATAAGTTAAAAAAAAAAGATTCGTAGGTATCTAAATGAAAGTGCACAAAATTTTATAAAGTTTTTAAATAATTTTAAAAAATAAATAAGAGATGTATAATTTTCTTTTGGATTTTGAGTGATGAAATGAGCAATAAGCCTGCGTAAAACAGCTAACTGCCGCTATTTGAACATGAAGTTTTAAATCAAGGCTTTTCATCACTGCATTGTGTCGTCACCAGGAAATATAAGATTATTCCATTGCCCTTCAAACAGGAACACAGTAATCTTTGCACAGTACTGCTTGGTACTGTTGTTTATCCCCTGTACTGGTCTACGATTCGACAACTTCTCAGTGTCTTCTTGAAATATTATACTCATCTTGACATAATATTATACTCATATAATGCTTGACAGTTTTCTGTACAATAATTATTATAATACAGTAAAGTTGTCATTTCAAACTTTGAAAATGTATACAATTTGTATGCTCTTTCTTTTGTTTTTATTTTTTATTTATTGACGTGTAAATTGTACATTTATGAATAAAGTACTTTGACTTTGAAACATTTGGTGACCCTACTTTTTAACCCCTGACCAAAAAGAGGTGTTATAAGTTTGTCGTCGATGTCTGTCTGTGCAACCTGTGTTGAGAGTTACCGTAACTCTCAAACGGGTGGACCGATAAAGATGTGTTTTTTTCATTTGAAAGCTAGTTTCCGTGCGGTGGTTCTTATAGACTACAGGCCCGTGAACAAAATTTACGGGTCAAATGAACCACCAGGAGACCTATGTAGGATGATAGAAGGGTATAAAGTAATAAGATTCAGCACTATGCCGTCACTTGTAAGCTGTCCAACTGAGTGCGATTGAAGAGGGGGGGTTGCAATTCTCGATCATTTCTCCTTGTCGCATTATTTTTGTACGGCGTTGCGGAATAATAGATTAAAAGAGGTATTGAAACTATACAATTTATAAATTTTAACTTTTTAATTATAAGTTTGCCGGAAAAAATTACAGAGTACGTGTAATTTACAGAGCAAATTCGGTCATTTGATTAAGTACGGCATTGGTTCCATACAGTTTCAATACCTCTTCTAATCCATTATTTCGCAATGCCGTACAAAAATCATGCGACAAGGAGAAATGGTAGAGGGTTGCAACCCCCCCTCTTCAATCACACTCAGTTGGACAGCTTACAAGTGACGGCATAGTGCTGAATCTTAATACTTTACACTTTTCTATCATCCTACATAGGTCTCCTGGTGGTTCATTTGACCCGTAAATTTTGTTCACGGGCCTGTAGTCTATTAGCTATGTTGAGTTAATCTAGATTCAAGATGGCCGCCTCCACAAAATAGCTCAAAAACATTTTTTCACAACCTCCCTCAATATGGGTGTCAAATAAAAGGGCTTAACTAGTAGAATACGATACACTATGACAAATTTCAAATGCAAGATGGCCGCCGCCACAAAATGGCTAATTACATTTTTTTTTCACTTATTTTAGTTTTGTTCTTGTTATTCAATATACACTGTGCTGGAATGCAGGTCTACTGTTTACTATCAGGCGTATGTCTTGCTATTCACGTCACTATGTAATAAAGAGAAATCCGTCAATCCACACAGCGTGGTAAATTATGGTCTTTACTGGCTCCTTGTGATAGAAGCGGTGGGTACAAAAAGTAGGCTGTATATGCTAACCGTGATTTTGTTTTACGCAGGTGATGGGTTCATGTCTATGTAAAGAAAAAGGCCAGGCAGCTGACGGCGACGCTCCCGAGCGCCCCGCCATGGCGTCCGGCGACAGTTCGGGGCCCAAGCGGCCGCGCATCAGCGAGGAGGAGACCCTTGAGCAACTCATCATGGAAATCTTGGAACACACCAGAAATTGTCATGATAGGTAAATAAAAAATACTAAAATTGACCGTCCGATGCGCAGCGTTTTAATTCTCGTGCGAATGTAGCAACCACTCTAACACACGATTTTACAAGACGCGGGGGGATAGTCTGCAGTGTTATTTAAAGACACGAGGGGATAGTTCGCGATGTTTTAAAAGACGCGAGGAGATAGTCCGCGATGTTACTATAAGTCGCGGTGGATAGTCATATACTCGTAGCACTCGTAACATCGCGTGTTAGAGTGATTGCTACATTATAGAGTGGTACGTTGGTGCGACTATCCCCCAACTTACTGTATGTTTGGGGTCGTCCATTAATCGCGTCATGTTTTTGAGCAACTTTAACCCCTCCCTCTCGGGATAAGGTTGATAAGGATAAGGTTGTACCAATCCAGCCGTTACCCCAAAACACGTGTTTTTAAGGAAAGAAGTCTTGTAAGTTATTCAGAATAGACGCCAAAGTTGCGGTTGGCTTATTTTTTCTTTTTTGTTTTATAATTAATTTATTGTACTTTCTGGCTTTTTGTAAAGAGTTTTCTATTGTACTGTATTTTGTATTGTTGTCGCGGCACGCACAAAAATTGTTGTGGCAACGGCCATTCAACGTCACGTTTTTCGGTTTTGACATCTCTTGCGTTGGCGATATTTCGAGATTTTTGGACACGTTTGAACCTCACGTGATTAATGGACGACCCTTTGCCCAGTAAATCCATCTATCCATAGTAGTTGAGCCCAGCGGTTCGCGTAGTTCCCGTTCCTTTTTATTTTCCTGCGTTGAAAAGTAGCCTATGTGTTATTCCTTACTGTGACTTTAATCTTTGTTTCAAATTATAACCCGATCCGTTCAGGCGATTTGCTATGCGATTTAGTAATAAACATAAAAAAACTTTCCCATTTATAATATTAGTAGGACGTAGGTTGGAGAAACAGCTGTGCTGAGCCGAAACAGTTGTGCTTTAATCGAAATTATCGAAACCTACTGGGTATGCCGCTAACTCTGCGTAAAATCTCAATTGCGTAAAAAATAGCAATCCTGTACGACTTGCAAAGTCACCAACACAGTTTTTGAATTAGAAACTGCTTTAGCTGCGTTGTTTTGCCTCAGTGACATGCGGGCGGCGGCGGCTGTGGCGTAGATGCGTAGCGTCGATATCAGTGTACACGTTTTTTTTGTTTTAAATCTCGCGAGTTCGCGTCATGAACACGCGTAATAACAGTATATCTGTAGCTATACTAATGTGCTACATTAGTGTTGTTTCATACTAAAATTCTAAGTTATAATTTTTCACAAACATCGCCAGTCCCTGTGATTGCCAATTTGTTTTCGTGATTTCAGCGTAGGACTCGTGTTGAAAGTTCGTAATATTGTATTCAATAAATAATAATAGTGCGTCACTTTTAACTATAGGCGCTTTGCGTAAGAAACCCTGTGCATAACCCTATTTCCCAAGTAAGTGAGCGTAAATCGCGGTCGCTTCTGGGAACTGTTAAAGCTTTGTTCGCGTAAAGGTGATCCCACTCATCGTGTAAGTGATGGTGAGCGAGTTATTCTGGTCACTTAGTTGTCAGGAACATACTGTGTCAGAAAATCTATGTGTTACGAGTGGCTAGCTGTGCGAAGCAAAATGCGTAGTGTGATCGTATGCGCGCGTAATCCTTTCTAGAAAATCGATGATGATAGAGCGGTTTCAGATTAACGTATTTTTCTACGCGTACCTAATAATTACCTATACGGTCGTTTCGCCGTCCGTCGCGCTAATTATACGCTAGTCTGAGACCGCTCCGAAAATGCCCTTCTAGAAAATCGATGATGCTAGAGCGGTTTCAGATTAACGTATTTTTCTGCGCGTACGTAATTACCTATACGGTCGTTTCGCCGTCCGTCGCGCTAATTATACGCTAGTCTGAGACCGCTCTGGATATGCCCTTCTAGAAAATCGATGATGCTAGAGCGGTTTCAGATTAACGTATTTTTCGGCGCGTACGTAATTACCTATACGGTCGTTTCGCCGTCCGTCGCGCTAATTATACGCTAGTCTGAGACCGCTCCGGAAAACCTTCCTTCTGAAACCCTTTAGTTGATTCTGCTTCAAGTACCTTTCCTAGTTACTCGTATTCTACCGCCATGCAATAATGTACATATTATATATTACTGTGTTTCTCTTGGAATGGTTGTGTGTGTAGTTAGTAAACTTCACGATTTGAATCTCATATTGAAAGTTTTGCACAGTCCTGTGTAAAGTTTTCAATATGAGTTTAATCATGAACTATATTATTATTTGACTAGCAGCGCTCCGCGGTTGTACCCGCAGCTACTGTTCCCGTTATTTTCCGGCGATAAAAAGCCTATCTGCTATTTCAGACTATACTATAAATCAAATCTTCCAAATTTCAACCAAATCTCAGAACTTAGATCTCTGGGTGAAGAGGGCAGTTCAGTGCTAGGTAATGATTTGGACTCATCATGTTCCAATAGCTGCGTGTTACTGTGCTGTTATGTGGCAGGCATGTTGCTTACCATCAGGCACATATCTTGCTCGTCTTGTCACTCTATACAATAAAATTTAACAAGAAACATTGTGTATGGAAAGATAATTTCAAGGTTGTTCCCATAACAAAGTTGTTGCCCGATTACATATGCACCAAGCCGTGTGCGCAAGCGCTGACACGTGAAATGTGAAAAAGCTTAGGTTTATATCCCGTAAAAAATAATTGAATCAGTGACCGATTTCAAATGAGTTCGTATCTAAAATAAACCTACCTATCTCGTGACTGGCCTCGTGGCTTAGTGGGTAGTAGTTCTGCCTGCGAAGCCAAGGGTCGTGGGTTCGATTCCCACCCAGTGCAAATATTTGTGTGATGAATTCAAATGTTTGCACTGTGTCTGGGTGTTTCTATGTACAATAAGTATGTATTTAAAACTATATAAGTATTATATCAGCTATCTGGCCGCCATCATACAAGCTTTGCTTAGTTTGGGGTCAGATGGTGTTGTGTGTGAATTGTCCACCAATATTTATTTATTTATCCGAGAGCTGGTAGCAAAATTTGGGTAGGTATTTAAGGCAAGCTGGTCACTTGCCTCTCCTATTAAATACACGGAGGTGCAGACCTGGGGGTCTACCGCCTAACGAAAAACGATTTGACGCTTTGGTATTGCCGTCTCTTTCATTTCAAGCGAGAATAAAAGAGACAGCAATGTCGAAGCGTCAAAGCGTTTTTCGTTCGGCGGTAGACCCCCTGGCTGGTGAGTAACGGGGGAAAATGAGTCCATATCTATTACACATTGAATACAGACTTAATCTAGACATGCGTAGTGTTGCGACTCTCTGAAGTCGAGTCGAGTAAGCCAGCGACCGTTTATGTAAAATGGTGGGAAAGTGGTAAAATAACTGGATGATAGGGGCTAACAAACTTTTTAAAGCGAAAACTTGTTTTGGCGCACCGCGTACAACATTTTCGTGGGCTGTGAATTGAATTCTAGAGTCACACTTGGTAATGATAAGAAAGCTTCGGGCAAACTCGGGACCATGGCCATTCAACATCAACATCAACAGCCCATTAAACGTTCCCACTGCTGGGACTCGGGGCCTTCTCTCGCAAGGAGAGAGTTAAGGCCATAATCCACCACGCTGGCCCAGTGCGGGTTGGCGGATGACACATGACACTTCGAAAGATTCTACGTACACGTCGGTTTCCTCACGATGTTTTCCTTCACCGTTTTAAGTTAGCGGCATTACGCAAATGACTTCGAAAAGACAGTGGTGCGTGTGGGGTTTGAACCCGGGGTCTCCGGATCGGCAGCCGCCGTTCTCCCGACTAGACCTCCGTAACTTTAACCATGGCCATTGGCCATCTAGAAATACGTCCCTGAAAATAGGTCCCATCCCGTTGGCTATCTTAAAATGCGCATTTTAAAGCACGCCCTCCGGTTTCCCCCGCGTAGTTTCCAAAGTAAGCTATCAAATTCTGAGTTACAAGTTTTCACTTCTATGGGCAGTTCTTATGACTGCCATTTTTTTTGGTATTTGGAACCTTCTCTCACTAAAATAGAGTCAAGTCGCAAACGCGGGTCGGCGAATGTTCTCGAAGTATATATTCGTAGAATACGTCGCTTTCCTAGCTACCTAAGTTTTTTGAAGTGAAAACTTCTTTAGGCGCGCTATAGACAGAATTTTCGTGGGCTGTGAAATGGATTCATCAATCGTCACGCTCGGATATGATAAGAAATCTTCGGGTAAACTCGGTAAAAACGGCCAGGTAGGTACCAGGGCAACAGAAACAGTAAAGAGTTTCGATTACCTACCTCCAACAGCCCAGCGTTTATCTCCAGATACCAGGACAACAGAAATATAAAAGAGTTGCGTTTGCTCCTAAGTACCAGTACCAGGGCAACAGAAACAGTAAAGAGTTGCAATATTTTGTACAACTTACACCCGTGTAGTCTCCAAAGTAAGCTATCAAATTCTGAGTTATAAGTTTTCACTTCTATCGGCAGTTCCTATGACTGCCAATTTTTTTTTATTAAGTCACGAATAACTCACTTGTGATATGCTCGCTCCAGTCCGATTTAGGTTTCGGCCGCGGGTACGTTTTTTTTTTTCAAGCTCAATTCTCGAGATTTCGACGATTAGCCATCGTCTAGGAAGAAGCTGATGTTGATGATGACGGGATAAAATGTAGACTCTTATTTGGGAAACTTCGGGAACAGTTGCGACATGTGTTATCGCGATTTACATAATTGTAAATTATGATTTGACAAAATCAGGACGCCCACTGGCACACGCAGAGTTGCTTACCATAACTCTGTTTAACACAGTTCATTGAATACATTACATTCATCTGCTGTATAAACTCCTGCTATTTATGATTCAATAGAGTAGCTCTGTAAAGGTGGCAACATAGTTGCGAATGCGAGATAAATTTGTCGTCAGATTAAGTCTGTTTTTTTTTTTAAATAAAGAGTGACGAGACGATCAGGACATGTGCCTGATGGTAAGCAACATGCCTGCCACATAACAGCACAGTGACACGCAGCTATTGTAACATGAAGAGTCCAAATCCATTACCTAGCACTGCACTGTGCTCGTCACACAGAGATCTAAGTTGTTATATCTCCAAGCCCTGTAATTTCTCTGGAAACATTGCCCTTCAAACCGGAACACAGTAATGTTTTGACATTACTGCTTGGCGGTAGAATAACGGGTAAAGGTGTGGTACTTCACCAGGCGGACGCAAAGAGTCCGACCACTACAAAACTGCAGTTTACCCGTGGTACATGCGGCTGCAATCACTGCTTTAAAATATGAGGGGACACTCTCCACCATTTAATTATGTTATATCTATACTTCTATACTAATATTATAAAGCTGAAGAGTTTGTTTGTTCGTATGTTTGTTTGTTTGTTTGAACGCAAGGATCTCTGGAACTACTGGTCCGAATTGAACGATTCTTTCTTTGTAGGATAGTCCATTTATCGAGGAAGGCTATAGGCTATTTAACATAACGCTACTATCAACAGGTACGGAGTATGAGTGAAGAATGTAAAGAAAACGGGGAAAAATATTTCTCTTCGAGAGCTTTAGTTCCGTGAATTTAAATTCTCTTTGGTCGTTGAAGTCTGTGACGGCGCGTTTCTACATTTGAAGTTTGTGTCATTTGAAGTAATCAAATTTGTTCTACAACAATGCATTGTTGCTTATTTACGTATTTTTAGGGTTCCGTAAAACGTAATAAAGTGGCCAGCAATGGATATTTTAGTATGGATTTTCCTCAAATAGACGCGGGTGAAACCGCGGGGCACAGCTAGTGTTATATATAATTAATAATACTAATTTAGTAAACAACTGTGATAGCTGAAAACAACGTTTAAAAGTCCAACACTGCAGTTATATGATGTTATATAACACTAGCTGTTATCCGCGACTTCGTCCGCGTGAAATAAATACTAAGGTAACTCAGGCAGTACCTATTTTTAGACCCAGACACATTTACGGTTACTAAAAACAGCTAACAATAAAACAATTTCATCAAAATCGGTTCAGTTGTTTAGGTGTGAAAGCGTAAAAGACATTCGTTCTCCATTTCAACTTAAATTTCATCCCCATTCAGTTTGGAATTACAAAATTGCTAGAACAAAATTTTATTGGCTTCGTGCCAAGTGCCTATATAAAGAGTTTTATAGTTTTATCTTCAACGATTGGGAACTTCCATATTGACATTCATCCCCCATTTCAACCCCAATTTTATCCCCGTACAGTTCGAAATTACAAAATTGCTACAACAAACATTTATTTGCTTTGTGTCAAGTGCCTATAATTATGTTCTAATAGCTGCGTGTCACTGTGCTGTTATGTGGCAGGCATGTTGCTTATCATCAGGCACATGTCCTGCTAGTCTCGTCACTCTTAATTTAATAAAATATACATCCAGAGTTTCATTGTTTTATCTTCAACGGTTGGGATCTTCCATGTTGACATGTATATATATAAAAGCGAAAGGTGAAAGGTGAGATTCCTTGATGAGTGCATCAAGGAATCTCAGAAAATACAAATGCTAGGAATCTGAAATTTTGCATGAAGGTTCCTTTTAGCACGTAGGCGCTCGCTGCGACGGGGTTTTGCGAAATTCAACCCGAGGGTGAAACAAGGGATGAACGGTTGTATGAAAATTCGTGATTTTCAAAGTTATAAAATTTTGTATCCTTAAGCAATTAAATGTTTGATCTATCGATTTTGTAATTTCGAACTGTACGGGGGTGAAATTGGGGTTGAAATGGGGGATGAATGTCAATATGGAAGTTCCCAACCGTTGAAGATAAAACCATGAAACTTTGTATATAGACACTTGACCCGAAGCAAACGAATGTTTGTTCTAGCAATTTTGTAATTTCGAACTGTACGGAGGTGAAATTGGGGTTGAAATGGGGGATGAATGGAAGATCCCAACCGTTGAAGATAAAACCATGAAACTCTGAATATAGACACTTGACACGTTTTTTTTTTCAATACAGACAATTAAAGTCAACCCAATTTGCACTCCCTCTATTGTACAGTTCACTACCAGTTTCCTCAAAAGACAGACCCAGACTGCAACTTGTTACAAAATGTAATCCGATGTTAAACGACTAGTTCAACCATGATGATGAGAATGTCATAATATGTTATAAACTCTCCCGGGTGTGAGCGTGTATAACAGCGGACATTCTTCCACATGTTATAGCAAATGTTACACTGTCCCTATTATAAAATGTTTTTGTGTTACTCAATAAATAAAATAAATATTGGTGGACATTTCACACACAACACCGTCTGACCCCAAACTAAGCAAAGCTTGTACTATGCATGTAAGTTAGATAGCTGATATAATACTTTTATAGTTTTAAATGCATACTTATTATACATAGGAAACACCCGGGCACAGTATAACTCACACAAATATTTGCACTGGGTGGGAATCGAATCCACGACCCACGGCTTCGCGCGTTTTATAATGCTTTGTAACGTCATATAATATAACTGCTGTGTGCTGGGAGCACCTTTAGATCATACTTGTTGCTACATTGTGAGTGCTATGCGTTGGCGAATCCACTTTTGTAGTGTGAAGTCCAATTTATTAACATTGTTTCAGCAATGAAGATCCCCCGGCTTTGCCTAAGATCACCGCTTTGGCAGACACTGATGAGGGATGGTGCAGAATGGTAATGGCGCTCATACGGATCATTCCGATGGACATTTCATTGGGGCCGTCGGCTATAGGAATTATATTCGAATACTGCCCGCTCCCCGCACGCGACACGGTCCTAGGGGTAAGTGTTATAATTGATGACTGAGTCAAAAATATATATAGTTCATTGAAATGTTACAAGAGCTTTGCGTTTTTTAGAGGACGCAATTTTATCTTTGGTACATGTGTGGGAGGTCAATAGAAGCTTAACCTCAAGTTTGTGGGGTTGCCATCATTGTCCCCCGGCCGGCATCTTGGAAAACCTTTTTCAATATATCTTCAAAACTACCAATCATTACAAATTTATTCAGATACAAGTTTGCCGCCATATATTTTTCCCTGAAAAATGAAAAATAAAGAAGTTTAAGCAATAATAAAGCATAAACTTAAAAGTACAAGAGTCAATAATAAATTAGTCCCAATATGAGAATGTTAAGATAGGTACACAAAATTAATGGAAATGATATTATGGCAAACATTTCGTTTACATTACATTTTTGACCGATTTCCAAAAAGTCATCAATCAATTCGACCACCATATTTTTTTTTCATGCATGTTACATGATTTCTCGAGAACGCCCGATCCGATATTATTATTTTTTTGTTCGGATGGGTATGCTTCCCGAATGGTCCCATATAAATTTTATTGAATTCGGTCGGGTGTCGTGTGGCTTTTGAAATATAAACAAAAACTAAAATTTGCCTACAATTTTGTCTGGATGACATTAATATAGATAGATTACAATATTCCTTAACTAAATAATAATAGCTTCACATATTAAATGTCATTAAACAAAAAATAAAAATACATAAAACGTTAAACATTAAAATATAGTAGGTATTACAAATTATACTGTCATTAAATAAACAAAAATCATAATTGTAACTACGATCCCTAATAATAACAATATCTATAAACATCAAAGAAAGATATGTCAGGAAACACAAAAAATTAACAAACCAAAAAATAAACAAGGAATTAAATGCCAAAAAGGAAAACAATACCAGCAACAAAAAATAAATGTACCTACATGTCAAACAAGGAAACAATAATAGTAGCAATGTCAATTAATAGTGAGCGTCAGAACCGCTGGACCAGGTCTGATTTTTTATGTTTGATAACCATCAAATTTTAGTACATTTTTGGTACTATTTGGTACCTTAGCTCAAATAATTAGTACCTCGATGATCAGTGAAAAAACATGAAAAGAAAGTGGGCAGCCATTCTGACGTCAGGTTGGCTGGACCACATTATCTATTTCACATAGTTAGACAAAATTACGGAATTATTTCTTTGCAATTATTTAGTACCTTTTTGGTACCTTACATTTTTATTTCATATTTAGTTTTATAGTGTCCCTGGAAAAAAATATGGACGATTTTTATTTCAGCATATATACCTATTACATTTATTTAGTAGATATACTTATTTGTACCCCATAAACCTAGCGGTAAGTTTCCCATATCTGCTAACATAAATTTCAGTTTTTTTTTAGGTAAATATTATACAGGGTGACTGATGGGATCGAAGAATCCGCTGTATCTCATTATTAACAACTTTTGTGCTATGACTTAGGTATATGAATCGTAGAATAAAGTTTTTTTAACCCTCGATCAATATTTTTTATTCGAATTTTCAAAAGTTGTGACACAAATGTTTGTTCGGTCGTCATTTACAGAACTAGCCCTTAAGGTATTGTATCTGTCTTGTAAACATATTTGTATACCTAGTTCATTACAAAAATCACAGCATAATTATTAAAAACAAAAAAAAACATATTTTGTGTAACACGCTCCCTCTGAGTAAGTAGCATTAGTATTAAATTATAAGATCTTATTGTAATTACCGTTTTTCGCAAATAAAGAAATTTATTATTATCCACGTATTTGTTTCGTTTCTTAAATTTAAATTTTTACAATATTTATATAAAAGAACATAAAAACATTATAAAAACTTAAACCTAGATAGCCGCCAGCAGCGGGACCTGCTGCAGGGACCAAGCTACCTGTGGTTAGGGCTGCAGAGTGAGGAACCTCCTGACGATGCGCTCTGTGTCGAGGATGACCGCCGCGTGCATCTGACCCTTGATCCAACCGTCTAACGAAAGTCTCTTAAGGTGTTGGTCGAGACTTTTCGCTACAAGGCCGTTTGCCGACACAACTATTGGGACTATGATCGTCGAATCAACATCCCACATGGCGGTAACCTCGTGCGCCAAGTCAAGGTACTTGCTCAGCTTGTTCTTCTCGGCTTTCACGAGGTTCTCGTCATGTGGTACAGTGACATCGACGATCACAGCCCGGCGCTGAGACCGGTCTACCAGCACGATATCAGGCTTATTGGCGACAATAGTCCTGTCCGTGATGATAGAGCGGTCCCAGTAGAGCAACACACGACCATTCTCGAGAACTGGCAGAGGTGTACTTATAGTACGGCACCTCGGGCTCCACAAGGCAGTATTGAAGAGCAAGTTGCTGGTGGATGATCCTGGCTACTAGGTTATGTCTGTGCAAATACTCACCGTTAGCAAGATGCGAACTACCGGAAATAACATGACGAAGTAATTCCCCTGGACGGCGGCATGCTCGACAGATGTCGACCGTACCGTCCTTTATTATGTATTTCTGGTAGTTGTTCGTCTTGATAACTTCGTCCGCAATTGCACAGGCAAAACCCTCGGTTTCTCCAAAGAGGTCCCCGACTTCGTAAGCGTAGACAGTTCACCGACGCGAGCAGATTCACATCGGGTCCCGTCAGGGCTCGATAGAATCGCCCGTGCAGCTCCTTGCTCTTCCATACTTCCTTGCGATCAGCAGTGCTGAGCACCGATGGTTTGCGCCAGTTCTCGTTTGCTAATGAAAGAGGCGTGAAGCTCCTGTCAACTGCCACAACATTGCGATGCATCCCGGATTCACTGTTGCCGAAATAATCCCTGAGACTGCATACCTCACGGTTGTGAAGGTTCTTGGCATTTAAAAAGCCTCGACCCTCCCATTTCCGCGGGATATACAGTCTCATAACAGACGAGCGCGGGTGTAGCATACGGTATGTTGTGAGCAGTTGACGGACCTTTCTGTCCAGGGCGTCGAGCTCAGTCTGAGTCCATCTCAGTATGCCAAAGTAGTATATCAGTAGAGGCATTACCCAACCGTTAAAGGCTCGCGCCTTATTACCGCCTGACAGAAGACTTTTAAGTACTTTTGTCAGCCGATAAAAGAAACGCTCCTTTACCGATTTCTTAATGTCATCTGCTGATATACCCAATGACTGTGACATACCGAGATATTTGTAGGTCTCGTCTTCGGAGAGGGATCTGAGAGTTATAGTCTCGGAAAGTTGTAAATTCTCTGAATTTACTACTTTCCCTCGCTGTACATGCATAACCGCACACTTGTCGACACCGAACTCCATCTTGATGGCGTTACTAAAAACCTCTGTGGTTTTTAATAGCCCCAACAAGTCTTGGCGTTTCGGTGCAAAGAGTTTGAGGTCATCCATGTACAGCAAATGAGATATAACCTCACCCCCTCTACGAAGACGATAGCCTAACTCTGAATCCTTCAACAGAGTGCTGAGAGGATTCAGACTTAAGCACCACCATAGCGAACTCAGACTGTTGCCCTGAAATATGCCTCTTTCAATCCTTATCAAGTCCTCCGAATCAAACGAGCTGTCTACGCTACCTGGTTGACGAAGGACTGTGACCCACTGTCCCATGCATTTGCTTAGAAAATTTTTTAGAGTTGGGTTTATTTTGTACAACTCTAAAACTCTTTTCAGCCACGAATGGGGCACCGCGTCATAGGCCTTCTTATAGTCAATCCAAGCATTGGAGAGGGCTCCTTTGTTACGTTTGACTTGTTGGCAAATGGTCGTGTCAATGAGGAGCAGCTCCTTAGTACCACGGGACCCAATCTGACATCCATTCTGAGAGGAGGCCAAAACGTTATTTGCGACTATATGCGCGTTAATTTTTGCTCTCAGAATGGATGTAAGCAGCTTGTAGATGGTAGGTAAGCACGTTATGGGTCTGTAGTTCTTTGGTTCCGTAGTACTACCAGACTTATGGAGCAGGAAGGTGACTCCGGTGGTCATGAAACTGAGAAGAGAACCCGTCTCGAGAGCTTCTTGGAATTGTGTTGCCAAACGTTCATGTGAGCATCGAAACCACTTTATCCAGAAGTTGTGCAATCCGTCCGGCCCAGGACTTTTCCAGTTCTGAGTCGTCCGGATAGCACAACTAACGTCTTCGAAGTCTATTGTAATAGACTCCATGGTTTCGATAGACTCACACGCACGTTCAACAACACGTATCCAAGGTCCCTCCGTGTGCTCGACAGGTACCGACCAGATGCTGCGCCAGAAGTTTTTCATAGCGCTGGCATCCGGTAGCTGCCCATCGTTCACACGTCGACTAGTTCCTTCCCAGTTTCGGTACACCTTCCTTTGATCACTCTGGAAGTCGCGATTTTGCCGATATCGATTCACACGCTCTCTGTAGCGGCGAATACGGTTTGCCCACGCATAAACTTTCTGCTTCAGATAGTCAATACGTTCCGTAACATTGGCTAGATAGTGCTGGGGACTGATACCAGTCCCAGCGAATGCCTGTGTTACGAAGCGCATGACGCGGGGACGACTATTCCCCTGACTGAAGCAGATTAGCTTTGCTATAAGAGTCCTGACTGTACTGATACGCCGTTCTATTCGTAGTTGCCAAGCCGGTGCATCACCGTCGGTTCGCGTTGTACGGCCAGTGTCTGGAAACTTGACACGTGCAACGCGACACGCCGTGATAGCACCACAGTACAGAATAGAATGGGTATCAGTTAAATCATTGCTAGTTTCCAGGTAGGGAACTAGCAAAGTATTCAGGGCTCCCATCAAAGCCAAATTTCGTTTATGTGTGGGCAAACGCGGCCTAGAGTTCGGTGTGAGTCGATATTGGAAGATCGCGTCCTCCAAAGCACTCCTCAGTTGCTCTATTACCTGGTCAGATACATTACTACTCGCTGAGTCTTCCTCCTCGATGTCGGGGTCAACCAGCGCCGCAAGTGTCGCCACTGATGTCGGCACTGAGGCCAGTGTCAGGGGCAACGACGCGACGGGCAGGTCCCGGAACGAGGCAGAAGCTGGGCGAGTATGTTGTTCCTCCAGGCGTATCCGATCAAGTGCCGAGGCATCCAGCAGTTTACACCTCTGGATAGCTCTCACTTGATCAGACAGTCGTTGCGCGGACACGGCGACGGTCGGTTCGAGAGTCTGAAACAGAAGCAGCATCCTGGCACAGTACGCGGTCAGGTTAGTTCCTCCTTCTGTGGCCCTGTAGTAGGCGCGCATGCAGTTCTCGTTCATTGCTTGAGACCATTTCATGCGACGCACTACACCACCGGTAGCGAGGGCCGGGCGCGAAGCAGAGTGCTCCGCAGGTCCCAAGCGTGCCGGCAGCTGGGGACGCGTCCGTCGTACAGTTGGTCTTGGCGGCGGCGGCGTCGGGGCTGCACTCACTTCACTCGATCCACCGTCCTCGGCGGGGGTATGGAATTCATCGTACGAGGAAGAGTCTGAAGGGCTGAGCGATGTGGATGCAGCCGAGGGTGGAAGGCGTGCGTTTAGTGGGGCTGCTTGTGCCGTTTTTGATCTTGTAATCATCTTATATTACGTATTTTTCCTTGAATTTTTCGTAGTTTTCTTGAAATGTTTTATTGATATTGTGCTGTCAAAACAAATTTTCCAAACAGGCTACATTTTTCTGGTATTGATAGATTTAGCTTTGTAAAATAATATGATATTATGATAAAAAGGCTTGTTAGAAACTATTGTAATGGAGAAAATCACTAAAAATGTAAAATATAACACAAAAAATGAATTTAATATGATCACGGAGAAAAAAAACGTGTTGTCAGTTTCGCAGTATTTTTTTTTGACGTGATAACGTCTTATAATTCGATGAAGCCGGCTGCACGCCCACAAAACATGACGTCATGTACCGTTACCGTCGGTCGTTACCTCGCCGCATGTTTGTTACAGTTGTATTAATTATTTCGACCAGTAGTTCAAGCGGGGATGTAGCTCAGTGGTAGAGCGTTCGCTTTGCATGTGAAATGCCCCGGGTTCCATCCCCGGCATCTAAAATCTTTTTTGCTTTGTTTTTTGCATTGTTTTGATTGAAAATGACTAAATTCTACTGATCACTTTTTACATACATCTATTAAACAAATGAAATTAAAATTTTCCTTTGAAAAATGCTACCATTCCATCAGTATTTTCTTAAGACGTTGTCACGTTCTATCGTCAGTAAACCGACTTTACAGACAAACATTTTTTTTTTATTATTATTATTACCCACGTGTTTATTTCTTTTCTTAAAGCTAAGTTTTTACAATATTTATATAAAAGAACATAAACACATTATAAAAACTTAAACCTAGATAGCCGCCAGCAGCGGGGCAGGGCCCAAGCTACCGGTGTTTAGGGCTGCAGACTGAGGAACCTCCTGACGATGCGCGCTGTGTCAAGGATAACCGCCTTCTGCATCTGACCCCTGACCCAACCGTCTAGAGAAAGTCTCTTAAGATGTTGGCCGAGACTTTTCGCTATAAGGCCGTTTGCGTACACGACTATTGGGACTATGATCGTCCAATCAACATCGCACACGGCGGTAACCTCGTGAGCCAAGTCAAGGTACTTGCTCAGCTTGTCCTTCTCGGCTTTCACGAGGTTCTCGTCATGTGGTACGGTGATATCGACGATCACAGCCCGGCGCTGAGACCGGTCTACCAGCACGATATCAGGCTTATTGGCGACAATAGTCCTGTCCGTGATGATAGAGCGGTCCCAGTAGAGCAACGCACGACTATTCTCGAGAACTGGCAGAGGTGCGTATTTATAGTACGGCACCTCGGACTCGACAAGGCCGTATTTAAGAGCAAGTTGCTGGTGGATGATCCTGGCTAATAGGTTATGTCTGTGCAAGTACTCGCCGTTAGCAAGATGCGAACAACCGAAAATAACATGACGAAGAGATTCGCCTGGACGGCGGCATGCCCGACAAATTTCGACCGTACCGTACATTATTTATTATTATTTTTTATTTACGTGTTTTTAGTATTTTTATTTATTATTAATAGTATGACAATAATATAATAAATCATCTGCTTATATTGTGAAGAAGATTTTAATGCTATGCTGTTTTTATCGAGCTTTGCTGAAACACTAGAGATAATAATAATTTGTATTAGCAGCATACAATATAAACTCATGATAATTATGTATAACTCGATGGGACTAGATAAAATATCAGGGTAAGAATAAGTGAGAGTCGTTGGTGAGTTATAAGGAAGGATTATGTCCAGCCAGCAGTTAACTGATATATGGTGATGATGTGATGATGACGTATTATACAGTTTGGGTATATGTATTTCTGCAATGTATTTTTCTATTGAAACTGAAAATAATAACTTTAGTTAGAATTTTATTAGTCATAGAATAACTTTTCTTTTGGTTTTGGCAACTGACTCATAATTTCGCACTAGTGATTGCATCAGTTAGGTCTACCGCCTAAAAGCCCGTTTGTATTTTGATTACTGCGAGTGCGAGTGCGACTGCAAGTGCAAATGAGTAATTGCGACTGATTACTATGCACTCGCAATAATCAATTGGTGTCCACACGTGTCGGCTACTAATCACTAAACACATGCACTACTCACTCGCACTCGTACTAATTGAAAGCAGGCCTTAACTCCCCTGCTTTCTGATTTCGGCTTTCGCCGATGAAAGCAGACAACTAGGTACATCTGCTTTCCGTGTGTAATTTTTTGGTTCAAAATGAACTGTTAGTAAGTTAGTCAAGTGTCACAGTATATTATAATTATAAAGGTGGGTTATAAAAATTAAAACTCACGAGTATAACAATAGGGTACAATCCTCAAAAAAACTAATTAGTTCGTCAGTAAGATTGCTATGTTCTATGAGATACAGCGGATTGTTCGATTCCATCAGTCACCCTGTATAATATTTACCTAAAAAAAAAAACTGAAATTGATGTTAGCAGATATGGGAAACTTACCGCTAGGTTTATGGGGTACAAATAAGTATATATTTACTATAATACATGTAATAGGTATGTATGATGAAATAAAAATCGTCCATATTTTTTTCCAGGGACACTAAAATTAAATATGAAATAAAAATGTAAGGTACCAAAAAGGTACTAAATAATTGCAAAGAAATAATTCCGTAATTTTGTCTCTAACTATGTGAAATAGATGTGGTCCAGCCAACCTGACGTCAGAATGGCTGCCCACTTTCTTTTCATGTTTTTTCACTGCTCATCGAGGTACTAATTATTTGAACTAAGGTACCAAATAGTACCAAAAAGGTACTAAAATTTTCTGGTTATCAAACATAAAAAATCAGACCTGGTCCAGCGGTTCTGACGCTCACAATTAATAACAACGAATAATTAAATGACAACGAATATTGCAAAACCTCTTCCTTAAAATACCCTCTTCAGAATTGAACTGAGATGATTCCAAATAGATAAAAAAAATATAAAGCGAAAAAGAAATTTTTATGAGAAATTTTTGCTTAAAATTCTTATTTTTGAAGATTCAGAAAAAAGTAATATAAACCAACTCATAGAAAATTTCATTGGCTACAAGTTATATTTGAATAAAGTTTTAGTAGGATTAGTAGGTAGTTTGAAAGATATATTGAAAAAGGCGTTTTCCAAGTTGGCGGCCGAGGGACAAAGGTGGCAACCCCACAACTTTGGGGTTAAGCTTCTATTGACCCCCAAAACATGTCCCAAGGATAAAAAATGCTTTATTAGGGCCTTAAATACTAAGGACTTATAGGCGTATATGGAAATAATGGCACTTGGATGACATTGTCAGAAGGGCGAGGGTGCGGAGTCAGGGTTACCCGATTACAAAATCTCCTAAGCTTAAATAAATTATCACTACAAAAAAAATTGGATTTACATTAATAGGGTATGACACACTATGCTAATAAAAATCTAATATTATGTATCTTTGATACATTTGCGAAAAAGCGATTGAGTATTATATTAATAAAAGCAAAATCAATACAAAATCATCATTAGCCGGAAAACGTCTACTGCTGAACATAGGCCTCCCCCTAGATTTCCACAACGAACGGTCCTGCCCGCGAAAACAACTTATAAACGTGGCTCAGAAGTGAAATGAGTCTGTAGTTCTTCAACAAGGTGTTGTCACCTTTTTTGAAGAAGAGCACCACCACACTTCTGCTCCACGCTTCTGGCGTACTACCGTCAAGTATGATGGAGTCGAACAGCTTCTGGAGGACTTTAAGTATCGGTTCTCCACCCGCTCTCAGAAGCTCAGTCGTAATACCGTCGTCGTCAGGTGCTTTGTTGTTTTTAAGTTGTTTGAGGGCCATGCTAATCCCTACAGGCTGACTTCCGGGATATCTTCGGTAAAGTGCCGGGCCAGCTTGGCTCTGGGGTCTTTTGCCATGCTAACGACAGGTCGTGTTTGCGTAGAGGTGTATAACTGTTCATAGAACCTCTCAATCTCCTCCAAAATCTCAGACTTCGACGAGACGACGTTACCACTGTCGGTCTTCAGTTTGGTCAATTGACTTTGCCCAAGAGCCAAATTTCTTGCGAACACTTTCGAGCCTTTGGTCTGCTTGATCTCTTCCTTAATACTCGAAGTATTGAAGTAGCGTAGGTCGTGTCGCACACAAGTAGAGATCTGTCTATTGGGCCGTCTGTTTACCGTCACGTCGACCGAAGACTGCAATCGCGCACTTCGTAAATCTCGCCTAAAAATTAAATTAACAATTTCAAAATTCATTTTGAATCTGTTGTTCAAATGTCGCATTTTTATACCAGTTGGCACTTACGCCATAATGTTTCCAGAGTTTTAACACTTTTGTTCTTACAGTCCATCACAAAACCAATCATATGGACTAAGTATAACTAACTCATTATTAATTTGCAAAAATATATTTATTCCCATAGAGAAGCGTATTGTTTACACCGCTAGTGACGTCACAAATAGGGCGGTGCATTCGGCAGTGTCAGTCGAAATTGTTATTTAAAATATACATTAAAAAAATGTTTGATTAAGAAAACGTTTATTCAATACGTTAGTTCCCATTTTGGCCACGTCCCATTATTTCCATGTACGCCTATAGTATTCTTATTAGGGCCTATTCTGCAAATCCCCTTAGATTTTTCCTGGCAGGTCCAAAGTAACCTAATCAGTCCTTTATTTGACTTTGTCCAAAAATCCTCTTCCGAGGATTTCAACAAATTCCCTGGCAGGGGAAAACCTAAGGGGATTTCGAGAATAAGCCCTAATTAGTCTGTCAAGTAGATTACTGAAAAATAAGGTACTTACACGTATTTTTTGTTTTTACAATTTTTTTAAATAGGCAAAGATAGAGTATCAATCTTCAGGATTGTGACGTCACGTCTACATAAAAAAAATCGGGCCAGTAGTTCCTGAGATTAGCGCGCTCAAACAAAAAACCTCGTCACCTCTATAATCTTCTTAATATATATAAATTACGGGTCACTTTGTTTGTCCGCGATGTACTCCTAAACTACTCAACCAATTTTTAACCCACGACTAGAAGAAAACTAATCTTCAAAAATATATTTTATCTTCTTTCCTCTTTCATCGAAATCCATCCATTTGAGCTACAGACAGGGACACACACAGACAGACAGACAATATGACTTCACAACAACATGTTGACAACGTCAAACTTATAATACCCCTTTATTTTATTCGGGGGTTAAAAACAATCGCCGTCCGAAAACCGGATTTTCTCAAGTCTTTGCCGTGGCCTGAGGGGCGATTAAATCCTGTTCGGCGAATGTCTATTCTATCTAATGTTATCTATTCTTTGGTCAAGATGTAAATTTATGTTTTTTTTTTATTATCAACTTAAAGCTAACTTTTTAGAACCCCAGGACGCCTACGTCTCTTTCTATGAAAAACGTAATTTCGAAATAAACTCGCGACTTTCCTATTCGGGTTTTACTTCGTTCCGTCGTTTTGCCCGTTTAATAGTCCAAGACCCCAGAGCCGCCAGACGGCACATATTTTCTGATGAACGAAATGTGGACAATTGAGTAGAGTTAGTACATACTAAGAACACATGCTTACCCGCTAACTTGCTTAGACGGCCAATTTTGAGATATGGGGTAATGAAAGTACACACAAATATTACTTACTTCATGTATTTTCTAATAACTGATTTCCACGTGTGTTATAGGCAATATCCTTAAAAATAAGGCCCCCATACTCCCAGACACTTCCCGTCGGCCGTTTTGCTTAACAGACGCTTTAAATCTCCCGAAATAATGAATTAACTTTAATTTAATTCTCATACTTCATTTGTATTTTTGTCCGTCAGAAGACTACTGAGAGCCGTTTCCAATAAGACAGACCGATCGAAGGGCAACCATCCTCGATACTAAATTTTAATGCCTCTTTGGGTAAGAGCGCGAGACTGGGTGAGACATGTATTTGGAAATATTGACTTAAAATTGAGTTTAGGGGATGATTGGCCCTTTACATTGGTTTGTCTTTTTAGGAAAAGCTTTAAAATAGTTGCCTGACGAACATATTTACAAATGGAGTATGAGAATTTAAGTATAACTTTACTTAAATTCTCATACTCCATGAAGATATGAGAATTAAATTAAAGTTAAGTCATTATTTCGGGAGTTTTAAAGCGTCTGTTAAGCAAAACGGCCGACGGAAAGTGTCTGGGAGTATTGCGGCCTTATTTTTAAGGATGTGGCGTATAACGTACCTAAGTGAAAACCAGTTATCAGAAAATAGGTGAAGTAAGTAATGTTTTATGTACCTTCATTACCCCATATCTCAAAATTGGCCGTCTAAGCAAGTTAATGGGTAAGCATGTGTTCTTACTACGTACTAACTCTATTCAATCGTCCACATTTCGTTCATCTGAAAATACGTGACGTCCGGCGGCCCTGGGATCTTACTCTAAAATGTTCTAAACCTATTCTAATTAGAGTAAGCTTAGAACATTTAAACGTCAAACAATGTTCCATCGGACGAAGTAGGACCGGAATAAGAGAGTCGCGAGTTTATTTCGAAATTACGTTTTTCGTAGAAAGAGATTAGACGTCCAGCATCAGTCAAACCGACCAGTTTTGATAAGATCCACTTGACATGCATACTGACAAGTTAGTCATACTGACTGACTAGTCAGTTGACATACACACTTCTGGTTAAAACAGTCAAACTGACATTAATTTGCTGATCCCAGTTCCCACAAACTGACCAGTGAACTGGAATTGACTCGTCAAGTGCGATTCGGTTTCAGCCATACTGTTTAGTTTGATCCATTTAAATTAACTTAATCCATTAATATCTTGGCTGAAGCACAGATCAGAAAATAGTTACATGAAGTCTTGGACTATGTTTGACCGAATGCCCTATTTCTGACTAATCGATACTAACT
Organism: Ectropis crepuscularia; assembly: GCA_963693475.1. NCBI lineage: Eukaryota > Metazoa > Arthropoda > Insecta > Lepidoptera > Geometridae > Ectropis > Ectropis crepuscularia. Next base: position 36,818,291 of record OY856338.1, read on the forward strand.
TATTAGGTACTAACATAGAGCCGTCTCTGAAATGCACTTAATTTAGCTGGTTAATGTTATAGGTTAATATTATAATTTAGGGGTGCCATTGAGAACCATTCTGGCTTCATTCGAATAATAAAAAACGTGAAGAAATATGAAGCCTCACGATCTCACTCTTTCGATAAATATTTTAAGCGCGAAAAGTTTGTGAACTTTTAGTATAGGTTTGGTTGATGAAACACTGACATATAGCCTGATGTTCAATGACAATGCGGTCTACGGTGGAGCGCGCTCACCTATGAGTAACATATTTGAAGACGCCCACAATGTATTCATCAGAGACTACTCACTCATTTCACAGTTTAGTTATCCTAACCACGAAAGTGGAGAATCGTTGTACCAGAACAGATGAGGATATCGCAACGCTAGTTCGAGGAATTTACTTTTATACATAGCTGGGCACCGTTAATCAAATAGTTAACTTCGTTAATCCGCTACAAAAAAAGTTAGCTTCGTTAAACGTTAAAGCTTTACATTTCGTAAGAATTCAAAAATTTTAAATAAAAATGAACAATGTAGTACATTGATTTGTTAATTTTATTTAACTTTTCTTTGGTTAGCTGAAACGAACTACCACCGATTTTATTAAATAAAGTTATAATGCAGACAAACGAAATAAACGATCGAAAAAGTATGATTGAATTTATCGGGGAGTTCCCCACTAGCTATCATTATCATCATCATAATCAGCCAACATTAGTCCACTGCCGGTGACGCTGCTACCCGTCACCGGCTGGGATTTAAATTACGCCGTAATTTTGATGGTTTAACCGCCATCGGTCATCGCCACTAGCTATGGATTACTATAATCTACTGGGTTTTCTAGGGATGTGTGAGAAATATTCAACTAAATTGAAAACTTCAGTCAACTTCGACTATGTCTATGCTCAAATTTTCAGCCAAAAAAAACTCGAGTTGGCTATTATCGGAAGTATGACTTATGATAACAAAATTATTTTGGATCCACCAATACTGCCAAAAACTGCCAGTTTTCATATAACGTCAATCGATCATGCCACAGGCTAAAATGACGCCTCGATCCTGTCAAAATTGCAGGAACTTGCAACATATGGTCGCACTGCGCCCAGCACTTTTTGTTTCATACTTGTCTGAACCTGTTTTTCGCGCCGCGCCGAGGTGCCGTGCGGTAACTAGTTGACATTGGATTAACGATTAACGAACTTCTGCATAATTAACGGAAGTTAACGTATCCGTTAACATTTTTAAAAGTTAACTTAAAAGTTAATCCGTTAATCAAAATGTTAACTTCGTTAATTAACGATTAACGGATTAACGAGTTAATACCCAGCTTTGTGTTTATATTTTTACACTTGACCACCATCTCGCCTGTTGTTGAGCGACGATGGATCTGCAGCCTGACTACTTACAGTTTAGAGACCCTTTCATTGAAACTCGCGGAATACGAATCCCGCGCCTTTTTCATTGGTCTTTGTGTTAATGTGCTATTCCAGACGTTAAATTTAATTTAAATTTCAACCTGATCCGTACAGCTGCCGTTCAAGTATTACGTAACGCCGTTTGCGAGGAGATGTATTGTGAAATGTTACGGTGCGTCATGGAGGTATAATTTTAACTTGAAGAAAAACAGGAAAGTAAAGTCACCCTAGTTGGCAACTTCTTTGTTGAATTCGAAGTAAATATCTTACGTAACGTACTTACGTGCGTAGCTTGGATGTTACGTAATGTTTACGGAAAGTGAGATGTAGGCTGTCAAAAATGTTAATGGAAAGACCAAAGAATCAAAAGTTTCCTACGAACTTTCATCCCCTGTTTCACCCCTTTGAACCCCCAAAGTTTGTATTTTGACTTTTTAGTTTTGTATTTTGTATTTTGTATTAGACAAAAGTTTAATCTCTTAATTCGCTCTGTTGGTGGGGGCCTTCTATGTGCAGTTCACGCTCAGTCTCCACTTGCACCCTAATCGATGCGCGCTCGCGTACTCCACGCCCGAGCGCGCGCGACGCGAGCGGAACCTCATGTTCGTGCTCGGTTGCATCATCGAGAAGTTCGCCTCGCACAACAGCGTGCACGTCCTCACCGACGACATGCTCGAATACCTGTTAACATTCCTTGTGAGTCGCTTTATTTTTTATACTAATAACCTTTTTTTTTTATGATAGTTATAGACAGGACGAACACGACATGTTTGTGCATCAGGCAAATGTCGTGTTCGTCCTGTTAAGTAATGTTAAGTAAGGCCCTGACCACACATGCTACTTTTTGAAGCAGGATGGAGCGATTATACGCCAAGCGCAACTACTTTTTGAAGCGTGACGCAACGTCTTGAAGCCTGTCCCCACTGCTAAAAGTAGCTAGTGGGGTTGCTGTAATGCAGCATAAGCATAAACAGCCCACTAAATGTTCCCTTTCTCTCGCAAGGAGAGAGTTCAAGGCCACGCTGGCCCAGTGCGGGTTGGTGGATGACACATGACTGCGAAAGGTTCTAGGTGCATATCAGTTTCATCCTTCACCGTTTTAAGTTACCGGCATTACGCAAATGACTTTGAAAAGACAGTGGTGCGCATGGTTTTGAACCCAGGGTCTCCGGATCGGCAGTTGCCGTTCTCCCGACTAGACCAGCCGTAGTAACTAATACGCTTGCCCATAAAAGCACGGTGTCAGCCAGCTATTATTGGAACATAATAATATTGAACTGTATAGCCGAGTGCCCAATATCTAATATAAATTGAGCTGGTGAGTGCCCATATCCCGAACCCGTTGGCATTGACTTTCGGGATAATAAAACTGAGCAATTTAGAAAAGCATCTCCTCGTATCTTGACATTGAGTTTAGTTTGACAACAATATCAAACTGTTTAGCTGAGTGCCCATACTCCAAACCACTTAATATTCAGTTCTAGGGCGCTATAGCTTAATTGTGTGCCGGCCCTCTATCCATAGCAGGGGTCACCAATTAGTTTCGCACTGGGTGCATTGTAACAAATGAAATTACTTTCGCGGTTCACAAATTTTATAAAAAAAAAACTATTTATTAAACAAAGGTAATTACGGATATTACAAAAGTAGTTTTTTATTTACATATCAATGAGAAAAGTGTAATTGTTTGTTGTTAATTATCATCTGGCTGAAGTTTGAGAGTGGTGCAAGCTATTGACATTACAAAGTCAACAATAATACTTTTAATGTATATTTTTGGGTCGGCGCACACAATGGGTCGGCGGTCCGAACGAGGGCCGCGGTCCGCGATTTGGTGACCCCTGATGTATTACCACTGTCTATTTAAATCATACAGTCGTTCGACGAAGCCGTCTAGACGGGGCAATCATGCGGGGCGTGCGGGATGAGACGCGGGAAGCGTGCTCCTGCATTGCCTACATTACAAATAGTTAGTATTGCAGGAGCGCGCTCCTGCAATACTCAGGTCGTCTTCTGTACGTTTTTGTAAAATTCTGGTAAAATATTTTAATAAGCAGTTTAGTTTGCGACCCTACCCGTGTCGTGGACATTATCGCAGTTTCTCCCAAATACGATGAATTACTAATAGCTTTATACTATGGTATCGCTATATCGTGTGTGGTTTCGTGTGCGTCGGTGTTGCGCAAGGAGGAGTACTACGCCGAGTTGGCGCTGGCCGCGCTCGTGGCTCTGGACAAGCTCTGCCACACGGCCGCCAACAAGGCCCGCGTGGAAGAAGCGCTCATCGACAAGATGCTGAACCCGCTGCTACCGTTAGAAATACACGCCACGTCGAAGAGATACAAGTGGCGCTGCGCCGGCTTCCTCGCGCGATATGCGCTCGACTATATGTGTGAGCATACGTTCTTTTTTTTTACTTTCAGCGCCCCGTTGGTTTTACCAGGACAGTTCCCGTTCGCTATATTTTACTGGGACGAAAAAGTCTGTGTTTTCCAGACTATAATCGTTCTTTGTTCAAAAATTTCAACCCGATCCGTTTAGGCGTTCCGACGTGATTGAGCAACAAACATCCAAACATCTGAACAATCAAATATCTAAACATTCGCTTTTAGGGTAATAGTAGGATAAGATAGAATGACGGGACGAACAGTAGATGAGTCTTATCGTAAGCAACACGTCTGCTTATTACAGCACAGCGTCACGCAGCTATTGGAACATGAAGAGTCCCAAACCATACCTAGCACTACTCTCGTCGCTCTGAGGATAAGATGATTATATCTATGCCCTGTATTTTTTCTGGAATCATTGCCCTTCAAACTGGAACTGAAATTTGGTTAGCTTGTGTTATAATGACGCAATCTTAAAAGATAGACACATGCTGTCACGGCCTTCGCCGCACGTCAGCGCGCACAACGAAAGCTCTCAAAAAGAAATATTGAAGTGAAAACTTCTTTAGGCGCGCCTAGACAGATTTTTCGTGGGCTGTAAATTGAATTCATTCGTCACGCTCGGGTATGATAAGAAAGCTTCGGGTAAACTCGGGACCATGGCTATTGGCCATCTAGAAACGCATCAGCCAATGGGAAATGCTGACGCATTTCTAGATGGCCATGCCAAGATGGCGAGGCCACGCCCTCCGGTTACACCCGTGTAGTATCCAAGGTAAGCTATCAAATTCTGAGTTATAAGTTTTCACTTCTATCGGCAGTTCCTATGACTGTCATTTTTTTTTTCTTACGGTTTTAGTCTCACATTTATTTCAGTCTCTGTCTCCTCCAAATCTGCCGTAAGAAACTTCGTTCCAAAAGTTGACACTGAAATCGTAAGGCGCGTCGCTCATTGGTAAGTCGAGGCGACGTCGCGTCAGCGGCGGTGCAGCACGGGCGAGGATAGGTCTCAACGTAGAGTCGAGGCGCAGGCGGCTATGCTTCCTTCACGTTTTACGTAATTCATTCACCATGTCGTCGTCGGAAGACGAGACGTACTCGTTTAATTGAATCAATGAGCTTCCCGTTGGTTTCAAAATTGTCACGTATGTTTAAAACGTCTAAACGCAGCTTCGCACGAAACCAAATGGCAAAATGGCGAAGTAGTCGTGGCTCGGGCACATTTGAGCGCCCCTCCTGCGCCTGCACCTCTGCTCCGGCCCGCCTTCACCTCGCCCGCATCGCAACTCTTGTATATGAACACACTGCCATTCTGTTATATTATGTAAAGAAATCCTGGTTGCGGCGTGCCGCTTATGCGCCCGCGCCTCAACTCCACCTCGACTGTTGATCGTGTGAGCGACGCGCCTAATTATCACTTATCTATGCGTATAACGAGTGTTTTGTTACAGTTTTAGTACCCAAAAGGCCTCTTTCCTATCGCATCGAGGACACGTCGGGCATTCGTGTGATGCTGAACGTGAAGGCTACCACTGGCTACCTGAAGGTTTCACCCGACGGCCTTGAAGTGCGCTGCGACTCTCACACTTTTGAGAGCGTTCGGGCCACTTACGAGGTAACCTCGCAAACTCTCACTCACAGGTTCAATTCAATTCAATTCAATTCAATTCATTTATTCGAACCATTGGAAATTAACATCACTTGGTAACGTCACATACAGTTTTAAGGAATAATTAATTTAATATCTAAGCGGCTGTAAAAAGGCCTTGTCATGTAAAAAAAATAAAAAATGTAGCTGTAAAGAGGCTTTGTCAGAGAACATATTTTGTGATAACTAAAAAGATAAAAATGACAATAGAGCCTAACTCAATTTTATAACTTGGGTTCCTATAGCTATATTCCGTTCGATTAAAATAGAGAGCATTTTTTTTGTTTTTTAACTGTTTTAATTTGTTTACACATTTGCACTTGACCGCCATCTCGCACATATCGTACATTTTTTTTCTCAACTCCCTCAACATAGTTTTTAAATAAAAGGGCTTGACTAGTAGATGACAAATTTTATATCCAAGATGGCCGCCACCACATATTGTCGTTTTTTTTTAATTTCATTAGTATAGCCTATACAAATTTGATTTTCAAGATGGTCGCCACCACAAAAAGCCTTTTTTTTATTCAATTAGTTGTATAGTTTTGGTATTTGGAATAGATAAATGCATGAATGTTTGTGGCAGGTGAGATACGGCTGCTTCTATTACGAAGTTGAGTTGATCACGGCCGGGGTGATGCAGATAGGATGGGCTACAGCGAGCGCTAACTTTGAGAGCTATGTAAGTATATCGATTAATCATTCATCACACATTTAAAAATAGACGGGACAGATGAAATCACAAGGATAAAAAGAGTAATCGAAGCATACCCATGCTTCGATTCTTTTAAGTGAAATTGTACAGAAGCCAATAGGGATGTTAAGAATTTGTCCTAATTGCTTTTATTTTGAAGATTAATGCATGTCTACCAAAAAAAATCAAAAATATTAGTATTTTCTAAGTCAACAATTTAAATTATTTTTGTTTAGTTTTGTCCTGTCTCCTCAAAAAACTTAAAATAAAAAGTAACTAATGAAAATCTTACAAGAAAATTGTATCAGTTCAACGGTAACGGTTCGCGTTCATGAAAAAAAAAACACTTTAGAAAAGTAAAACCAGGTATAGATAAAACAAGCGAGCACTCAAGTGACGTGTGATGTGAGGTGTGTGTCTCTTTGGGCCAGGAGGGTTTCGGCGTGGGTGACGACAGGTTCTCGGTGGCGTACGACGGGTGCCGGCGGCTCCTGTGGCACAAGGCCCGCGCGCGCCGCATGAACGTGCGCCCGTGGCGGCCCGGCGACATACTCGGCTGCCTCATCGACATCGGGACCGGCATCGTGCGGTTCTCGCTCAACGGCCTTGCGATGCCGCCAATGAAGCCCTGTTTTCTCTCCACGGGGTAACTACACACTACATACGTATACTCTCCGATACACACTACATTCTTATACTTATACTCTACGAAACACTATATTCTTATACTATACTCTACGAAACAAACTACATTATTGTACTATGTTCTACGAAATACACTACATTCTTCTACATATACTCTACGAAACACACTACATTCTTATACTTATACTGTACTCTACGAAACACACTACATTCTTTTACTTATACTGTACTCTACGCTACACACTACAATCTTATACTGTACTCTACGCTACACACTACATTCTTATACTGTACTCTACGCTACACACTACATTCTTATACTGTACTCTACGCTACACACTTCATTCGTATACTGTCCTCTACGATACACACTACATTCTTATACTGTACACTACGATACACACTACATTCTTATACTGTACTCTACGACACACCCTACATTCTTATACTGTACTCTACGCTACACACTACATTCTTATACTGTACTCTACGCTACACACTACATTCTTATACTGTACTCTACGCTACACACTACATTCTTATATTGTAGTCTACACACTGTATCAAGTACTGTATTTCGATATGAAGAGCAATGTTTTCAGTGAAATTAGAGTGAGAGACCACAGAGATAATCTAATATTTCCGGCTGACGAGCTCATTGTAGTGTTAGACAGTGATTTGGACTCTTAATGTTTAAATATTAAAACCTGTATTATTTATTTACTAAAAAGTCAATGCAATAGAACTTTGATTATGCGAACGATGGCTTAGTTTATCCGAACACTGATGCGAAAGATACTCTGTTGCTCGCTAAAATCGTTGATTTTATATAAATATCATTCAGGCCGCTAGTTAGACGGTGCTGTTTAGAAAACAGACTAGGCTTTTCATCGAATGGCTTATTATTATTAATATAGATAAAAAAATGTATTTTTAAAGGTATTCAATTTTATTTGTCGTCAAAGTCAAAGTTCTTTATTCATTAAAGTACAGTTTACACGTCAATTAATAAAAAAATTAAATAAAACAGAAAGAGCATTCAAATTGTATACATTTTCAAAGTTTAAAATGATCACTTCACTGTATCAATAATAATCAACGCACAGAAAAGCATTCAATGTCAAGCATTATACGAGTATAATATTCCCAACGGCCATTTCTGGCCGAGGTTTTAGACTGAGCGTTGCGGCGCCCGCGCCACGGTCGGGAGGTGCAGGGGCTGATACAAATTGTACTGACCCATGTCAATTTTTGACGTGATAACGTCTTATAATTCGATGAAGCCGGCTGCACGGCCACAAAACATGACGTCATGTAACGTTACCGTCGGTCGTTACCGTCGGTCGTTACCTCGCCGCATGTTTGTTACAGTTGTATTAATTATTTCGACCAGTAGTTCAAGCGGGGATGTAGCTCAGTGGTAGAGCGTTCGCTTTGCATGTGAAATGCCCCGGGTTCGATCCCCGGCATCTAAAAGCTTTTTTGCATTGTTTTGATTGAAAATGACTAAATTCTACTGATTACTTTTTACATACAAATCTATTAAACAAATGAAATCAAAATTTTCTTTTGAAAAATGCTACCATTCCATCAGTATTTTCTTAAGACGTTGTCACGTTCTATCGTCAGTAAACCGACTTTACAGACAAACATTTTTTTACATTTTTATATGAACTTAGCCGTTACTCTCTAAAGATTGGCTGTAACTATAAAATGTTTGATCGATAAGGCATCGCTTTGATATGTGTTGTGAGTGTGACCGGTGATCAAGCAGGCACGGCTGTTACCCCGCGGCGAGCTTCATGGCAGGACAGCAATGCATCTTTAACTTCGGCTCGCGCCCGTTCGCCTACCCGCCCATTCAGTACTACTATAGTACGATGAATGAGCACGGGATGCTCACCAAGGACGAAAAACTGGTAAGCATTTGTAACACCACGTTATTTGTTTACTAAACAGACTTATTCGTAATTAGCCTGCTTTAAAGGGCACGTGCCATTAAACGTGTCTTTTTTTTACAGTTTGTAAACATTCGTATATATTTCTTTTCATTTAAAAAAAATTATATTTGCCCGGTCTAAAAATATCAAACTTTTTTTACGAACGAAAGCATTCTTTAACTTAGATTTTTTTCATGTTTTTTTTTTTGGAATATGTTTTTAATTTTAACAAAAATTGTAGAAGAGTTTGATTAAATATACAGAACAAATCCTTAAATGGATGCAGACTGATTACCAGTAACCCTGTATATACTTGCCCTGGTTAGAGTCTAGAGCGTTTTTCTAACACGCTAATTGTAAAAATTAGTAGTAAAATTTTTCTCATCTAAAAGAGTTAAATGTTTTAACACTTGACCGCCGTCTCACCTGATTTTAAGCCACGATTAAGAAATCGATTCACCCTCGTCATATCCTTATCAGGAACTAGTCCCAACAGTGGGAACATTTAGTGGTACTACTTATGCCACACATCACTTTGGTTAGGACTGTCTGTGTCGCTTAAAATGCTAGGACTCGGTGCCTTTTTAGGGTTCCGTAAAACGTAAAAACGGAACCCTTATAGATTCGTCATGTCTGTCTGTCTGTCCGTCCGTATGTCACAGCCACTTTTTGCCGAAACTATGAGAACTACACTGTTGAAACTTGCTAAGTAGATGTATTCTGTGAACCGCATCAAGATTTGAACAAAAAAATTTAAAAAAATTAAAATTTGGGTTGCCCCCCATACTGAGAACTGAAACTCAAAAATATTTTTTTCGTCAAGCCTACACGTGTGGGGTGTCTATCGATAGGTCTTCAAAAATGATGTTGAGGTTTCTAAAATCATTTTCGTCTACACTGAATAATTTGCGCGAGAGACACTTCCAAAGTGGTAAAATGTGTGTCCCCCCCCCTCTAACTTCTAAAGTAAGAGAATGAAAAATCTAAAAAAAAAATATGATGTACATTACCATGTAATCTACCAACGAAAATTAGTTTGAACTCGATCTGATGAGTAGTTTTTTTTTAGTACGTCATAAATACACTATTATTGAAACTTCGATCAAAGTTACAACGAACTACAAGAACTATGTGTACTATGTATATTATGTTATTTGCTGCAACGGAACCCTTCATGGGCGAGTCCAACTCGCACTTTATTTTTTAGCAAGGAGAGAGTAAACGCCATAACCCACATCGCTGACCCAGTGCCACCTTCTTAATACCAAAAAAATAAATACTAAACGGTCCGGGCGCAGCTCCGTTTGTCTCTACGTACTAAAATAGTTTTTAAATGTCTGATAATAAGGTCTAAAGTGAAACGGAAAATCGCGACGCCCGGTAGCCGCTTGGCGTTTTGCTATGTGTGTGATGTGGTGTGTTTAGACGGTGCACCGTCGCGAAGACAGATCGGAATCACCGAAGAAAGAGACCAGCAAGGTGGTCGCCGAGCCGGCTACGGAGCGCCGCTGCGTCGTCTGTCTCGGCACCGAGGGCGGATGCAGGATAGAGCCCTGCAATCATGGGTATGTAATACCCACTATTTACACTACCGGCCCGTCCCTAAGGGCGGATCCAGCTTTGGCTCCAGGGGGACCACATACAGTGCATCCTCACTCGCTCAAGGTCGCGCGGTTTTAGCCTACCACTAGACCGTTCCAGGCAGGGACAGAGTTACGCGTTAGAAAAGAGAGTTGAAAACCGCGACAGATATTGAGCGCTAATGCGAGCTGAATTGAACTTTGTTGTGTCCCAGCAAGAGTCGCTATTTATATAATTGTTTTCGGTAAGTGAGGCTTCTGTACTAATATTTATTCTGTGCCACATAGCCGTGGTCAAGTCACAAAACTGTGCGATAGGCACATGCATGCTTTGTAATCAGAGATCCACCTAGTTACTGGACCCATCCCAGAGGGGGGTCATGACTCCCCATGACTCCCATTGACCCCTGGATCCGCGCTTGCCCGTCGCAAATTAACACTAATGTTAAAACTAACGATTTCATCAGCGTTTAACCTCACCAAGAGTGGCAAAATGGCCAAAGGGGTAAAGCCACTTTTTGTGATGTCACAGCCCCCCTCATTAGGGTGGCCACTTATGCTCGCGAAGTAGAAAATAAACTAAATTGAAGTCGTTTATTTACTAGTGAATTTTGTAGAAATTATTGGCCAAAGGTACAACCGCATCGGCGGCTCGCACTCGACTAGCCTACGCGCCTTGTTTTTCTTAGAACGGATATAGATATATGATATATATAAGCTGGCTATGGGCAGGGCTCCGTCACTCGATCAATGGCGAGTTTTTTACCTACTCGTTCGTGTTTCCCGGCAGCGAAAAGATCACAGGGCTGCCACTCGTCAGCCGTTTGGGCGGGTTGACGTATGAACGAACGCCGAGCACGCGCAAAAATAATATCGCGGCACTATTATATTGTGAATGGCTGCAATAGCCAGAAACTGAAATCTTGTAAATTTTTTTTAAACTGCGGAAGCAGGAAGCAAGGTAAGTACTTTTATTGGTATTAATTTATTATGAAGAAAAAATTTGGTTGGTTTCTATTGCACATATGTGTATAGAATTTTTAACTAACCTCAAAGAAGGAGGATGTTCGGTGTTGGTTTTTTTGTATGTTGGTAAGTTTCGCGATTGCTCCGCTAATTGTGATTCAATTTTGATAATTGTTTTTGTTTGGTAGATCATATAAATTGTATCGAAATCGGTGAGCTGATTTTAATAACTTAATTTAATTAAAACTACTTTAAATTAAATACGTCATAAGTTGAGTCGAAGGTTTTATTTAGATTAACTTTACAAATTACAACGGTGTTAAAAGATAACTTATAATCTATTCCAGATGCAAATCAACACATAATTATCTAGGTGGTATGGCGTCATGTCGGACGAGACTGCGTAGGCGGTAGACGCTATGTCAGCACATACGGAGATTCACGGGACATAACGACTTTTTCTCATGTTTTTTTTTGTCTTTCGTTATTGTGATAATAAACATTTTGCCATTTTTATTTAATTCAAATAAAGAAAATTACAATTTGCAGTTTATTTTTTTTTCACTTTATCATATTTCGTACAACCCCAGCACGTTTGGTCAGTGACGTAAAGAGACGACAAGGTACGCGGTGCGCACCGCTTTCACAATTCTCCGTGCGTTTGCGAAGGTATATTTTTGCTTGCAGTTAACAGGAGATATGTTTAGGTTTGTTTGTAGGACTTTGTTAAAATCGTATAGAAACATATGTTTTACTATAAACAATTCCTCATCATCATCATCATCAGCCCACTAAACGTTCCCACTGCTGGGACTCGGGGCCTTCTCTCGCAAGGAGAGAAACAATTCCTAATAGACAATAATTATACATATACCTAGTAAAAATATGCTTTAAACGTCATATCTAAACCGTACTCCCAGACTGCTAATATTTTCGTATACACTGCTTGGGAGCGCGCTTTCCGCGTCTCTCTCCGCACTATTGACTCATCTAGAGATCTTTGACGAACGATTGTCTGATGTACTAGCTGTGCCCTGTGCCCACGGTTTCACGACCATTTTAAGGGGTTTTTTTGGAACGCGGAACCCTGTTTATTTTACTCAAGTAAAAATAACCTTGGCTTGTCCAGAAGTGCAGTAAGTTCTATACTAGAACGAATATCGAAAGCTGCACTAGTAGGATCATATCGGATTTGGCTGGGCAGGGAGAGAAATACGAGTAGTGCAGGTGAGTGTTGACGTACGTCACTAAGGGGTCCCTTTTAAACCTACGCCCGAGTCACAAGTCTTGGGGTCTACTCGAGATTTCTCTCTGCCACACGATGGACCCGGCACCCGCACGGTGAATCCATGGAATGCTAAGAAGTTCGTCTCTCTGCATTAAAACATAATCAGCTAACTAACAGTGAAAGCCCCGTCATAATCATTCCAGCCGTTTCGGGGATTATTCGGAACAAACAGCCAAAAATTTAATTCCCCTCCCCAGTGAGTTCTGCGCGGATTGCGTGATGTCGCTCGAGGAGTGCCCGCTGTGCCGCGCGCAGGTGCGCTCCGTGCACGTGACGCTGGCCTGAGACGAGGCCGCGGCGAGCGCGCGCGCCGCCCGCGTCTACTTGCCGCGGCGTCGCGCGCCCGCCGCGCTCGACACGCTAGGTAACTACCTACCCTCGTATACACCCACACCTCACATCACTGAGACGAGGCCGCGGCGAGCCCGCCCGCCGCCCGCGTCTACCCGCCGCGGCGTCGCGCGCCCGCCGCGCTCGACACGCTAGGTAACTACCTACCCTCGTATAAACCCACACCTCACATCACTGAGACGAGGCCGCGGCGAGCCCGCCCGCCGCCCGCGTCTACCCGCCGCGGCGTCGCGCGCCCGCCGCGCTCGACACGCTAGGTAACTACCTACCCTCGTATAAACCCACACCTCACATCACTGAGACGAGGCCGCGGCGAGCCCGCCCGCCGCCCGCGTCTACCCGCCGCGGCGTCGCGCGCCCGCCGCGCTCGACACGCTAGGTAACTACCTACCCTCGTATAAACCCACACCTCACATCACTGAGACGAGGCCGCGGCGAGCCCGCCCGCCGCCCGCGTCTACCCGCCGCGGCGTCGCGCGCCCGCCGCGCTCGACACGCTAGGTAACTACCTACCCTCGTATAAACCCACACCTCACATCACTGAGACGAGGCCGCGGCGAGCCCGCCCGCCGCCCGCGTCTACCCGCCGCGGCGTCGCGCGCCCGCCGCGCTCGACACGCTAGGTAACTACCTACCCTCGTATAAACCCACACCTCACATCACTGAGACGAGGCCGCGGCGAGCCCGCCCGCCGCCCGCGTCTACCCGCCGCGGCGTCGCGCGCCCGCCGCGCTCGACACGCTAGGTAACTACCTACCCTCGTATAAACCCACACCTCACATCACTGAGACGAGGCCGCGGCGAGCCCGCCCGCCGCCCGCGTCTACCCGCCGCGGCGTCGCGCGCCCGCCGCGCTCGACACGCTAGGTAACTACCTACCCTCGTATAAACCCACACCTCACATCACTGAGACGAGGCCGCGGCGAGCCCGCCCGCCGCCCGCGTCTACCCGCCGCGGCGTCGCGCGCCCGCCGCGCTCGACACGCTAGGTAACTACCTACCCTCGTATAAACCCACACCTCACATCACTGAGACGAGGCCGCGGCGAGCCCGCCCGCCGCCCGCGTCTACCCGCCGCGGCGTCGCGCGCCCGCCGCGCTCGACACGCTAGGTAACTACCTACCCTCGTATAAACCCACACCTCACATCACTGAGACGAGGCCGCGGCGAGCCCGCCCGCCGCCCGCGTCTACCCGCCGCGGCGTCGCGCGCCCGCCGCGCTCGACACGCTAGGTAACTACCTACCCTCGTATAAACCCACACCTCACATCACTGAGACGAGGCCGCGGCGAGCCCGCCCGCCGCCCGCGTCTACCCGCCGCGGCGTCGCGCGCCCGCCGCGCTCGACACGCTAGGTAACTACCTACCCTCGTATAAACCCACACCTCACATCACTGAGACGAGGCCGCGGCGAGCCCGCCCGCCGCCCGCGTCTACCCGCCGCGGCGTCGCGCGCCCGCCGCGCTCGACACGCTAGGTAACTACCTACCCTCGTATAAACCCACACCTCACATCACTGAGACGAGGCCGCGGCGAGCCCGCCCGCCGCCCGCGTCTACCCGCCGCGGCGTCGCGCGCTCGACACGCTAGGTAACTACCTACCCTCGTACACACCCACACCTCTCATTACTCAAAGCCTTCAGATGTTTAAAAGAGTGATACTTGTAGGACTTACTTACGCCGACGAGGACTGTGACATGCAGCGCGCTCTGGAAGCGTCGCTGGCCGACTACGAGGCGCCGCTCGACCTGTCGCGGCGCGCGGAGCCGGTGGCGGGCCCGTCGGGCATGTGTCGGCTGCCGGCGGCGCGCGCCCGGCCGCAGGTGAGCCACGCCGACGAGCTGGAAGCCGGCCCGTCCACGCGCTACCGCGACTGCGACGGGCTCTGGCGCTGGTACGCGACGCACGCGCTCGTTTACCCTCCCCGTGGACGCAGCCTCTCCCGCGTCCGCTCCCCCGCGCCCCTGCCCGCCACGCCCACCCCCCCTGCCGCCTTCATGTCGCCCCTGCACTCCGACTCCGACGGCGAGTATGACAACTTCGTCGATATATTCCATGACGACACGGGCAACAACAAGGGCAACGACAAGGGCAACGACAAGGCCAACGACAAAGGCAACGACAAGGGCAAAAGCAAGGGCAAGAACAAGGGCAAAGGCAAGGGCAAACACAAAGGCAACAACAAGGGCTAGATCTGACAACCGAACGAGTGTCGTTTTTTTATTCTAGTTTTTAAAACGAGGTAAGTATATCTCAATACGATATATCGTTTTTTTATTCGAAATGAACAAATAATTATGGAAACATTAAAGCCGTAACACATTTCAGTGATGATCTGTAAATTTATTAGAAACTAAAAGTGCCCCTGCATTTTTAACGATGCGCGTGCGCACCGACAGCCAAATTCTACACACTGAAGTTAGTTGCGCGTTTTATTTAAAAGGCAGCTGGCCTTAATTAGCCTCTATTGGCTAGCCAATTTTGGACTGGCGCAGAAGGTGGTATATATAAGTAACTATGCAAAATTTTCATAAGAGTATTTTTTACCAAAGTAGGTAAATATTTTAAGTTTGATCATTTCGGCTCAGGAGAGAGAAAGACTGTACCAAATAGAGGGTTTTTAGGGGTGGAAATGATTAAAAAACGACACTCGACGGCTGAAGCGCTTTCCATCTCCAACGACTGTTCGTAGTTGAACCCACTCGTATTGTGCAACATGTTGTCTAAGGACTCTAACAGACTTGCTACTATTAGCAGCGGCATCGACGATTTTGCGACTGCATCGACGCTACAACGCGTTTTGCGACTCACCGTTCAATGGCAGTATCAAAATCGCGCGTTTCAGAGATTGTATCGTGATTTTGCTTCTTCCTGCGTGCGCAAGTTGCAGTTCAACTTCATTTAGATCCATTGCAATGGTGTAGTTTCGAGGAAAAGTTGCTCAACACTGAATCGTTTCCGGCGGACGCCACATAATGTAACCGGCATCCGAATTTATGTGCGGAGTGTTTCGTTCAGGCGCTGAGTTCACTTCCGAAAAGCGATTCAATGGCGTCGTGTTGCGTTTTTGAATGCGCGTTGCGGAATATTTTGCAGTGCAACAATTTGGTCGCTCTATTTCGCTTCTAAAAAGAAACTAAGCCGATGCTAAAATTAGCTAGTATACTGTGTCCTAAGCTATAAAAATGTCTTTTAGAACTTTGCGTGACAAAGTCGACGCCAACACTAAAGTCACCAGGCGTAATTGTTGACTTCTTGTCAGTCGGCCACAGAAGCCGCTATCATTGTAGAATGCGACAGTGGTTCCATTCGTCAACAGTTATGAGTGGTGGCATAGTGGCTTTACGCGGGATTGAATGTGTCATCGTAAAATTGTAAAAAACAATCGTCACTCAATCAACAATCAATAAAAAAATTGGCAGTCATAGGAACTGCCGATAGAAGTGAAAACTTATAACTCAGAATTTGATAGCTTACCTTGGAAACTACACGGGTGTAATCAAAGGGCGTGGCCTCGCCATCATGGCATGGCCATCTAGAAATGCGTGAGCCAATGGGAAATGCTGATGATTTCAACATTTCCCATTGGCTGACGCATTTCTAGATGGCCAATCGCCAAGGTCCCAAGTTTACCCGAAGATTTCTTATCATACCCGAACGTTACGGTAGAATTCAATTAACACCCCACGAAAAAATTGTCTAGGCGCGTCTAAAGAAGTTTTCACTTCAAAAATAACAATCTAATAACACTAGATTATAAACTAACCAAACCTATTACTATGGGTTTATAATCACGCGTTTCATACAGACTGACGTTATCTACAATTTTACGTTGACTGGGTACATCGATCGGAACGATACACGTTCCTTTATTTACTATGTTCATTCTTACCTGGCTTAAATCACCGAACATGGAATCTAACTACCATTCAGGATTCGCATTTTGTTGGTATATCTGTGTGATGGAACGATGAACCCTGGTTGGTTGTTAGCCCGCCATACTTATTCCAGTTTTATGCCAAGTAGCAGTGAATAAACTTTAGATCTTAA
This sequence comes from Ectropis crepuscularia, assembly GCA_963693475.1. Taxonomy (NCBI): domain Eukaryota; kingdom Metazoa; phylum Arthropoda; class Insecta; order Lepidoptera; family Geometridae; genus Ectropis; species Ectropis crepuscularia. The sequence continues at coordinate 36,835,279 of OY856338.1, forward strand.
TGTATTTACCTTTTATACCTAAACCTAATTTTTGTATTTAGATGTGAGGCCCTTATTCTGTATCTGATGAAACGTTCCTTTTAGAACGTGACACGTTTATAACACAGAAATAGATTGTTATAATTAAGAAATATTATGAAAATTACCGTAAAAATGTTTTAGAAACTATTAATATCTATAGAAACTCGGACACAGCACAAATATTTGTTTTCATAACCCTATATTTGGCAATTGGTCGTCAAATGTAAGCAAAAGACCCTTTCAGTGCAATTGTTACGCTTAAACTTATGTAACTACAAAAACACTACATTTGTATTTAAAACATTATTATTTTTAAGGAATAAGGGCTCTATTATAGTTATACTACGCGTTTATAAGACTTATCAAGACGCGACAATTTTAATTAAACTATAATACCTATATATATATATCTATATATAAATCTTAACGAATATATATATATAAATCTTAACGAATAAGGCATACGACAATATCATATGATGTGGTTCGGAAGGTCTATCAGGTCATTTTAAAGTGATCATCTAAAATAAATCTGAAGAAAATAACAACAATACACTATTGTCATAAATTACAGGATTTTTTTAACGTGTCTAAACTTAAACTTTGGGCTAGCCAATGAGGCATAATGCGCCATTGATCCAACTAATAATATATTAGTAAACTATTCAATTATTAGTACATATACATACTATTCGATTAGAGCAAATTTACAGGTGAACTATGGAATGTAGGGAGTTTGACGCAAACGTTTATAATCACGAGCAGACATCTCGAATTACTCCTTTTCTCATTATTTTAGGACGATTACTAACTAGTATTACTCGAACTTAAGTCTTGGTACACACACACTCGCTGTATCACTGGACATATTTGGAACACAATTTGGCCTCGTATTTTTTTTAATGATGGCTAATTTCCCGTAATTAATGATGGTAGTGTTCAATCGTAAAAGGTTAAATCAAAGTACCAAACTATTGCAATAGACACACATTTAAGTTTATCCATTTTTGACCGATCACCTATGATATGATCACTTTAAAATGTAATTTTGAGACTTTCAGGGTCTGGCCATCAAAACCTTATATTTCGATATATAAATTTACATTTTACATAAAAATAAAAATACATTACATTCAAGTTAACTTTTCGTAAGACGTCAAAGTAAGACTTAAAATATAAAATCGAAGTTCGACGAAATTTCGCATCTCTTTATTTTCTTGTAAGTTCTAACAAGAATGGCCATTTTTCTCTCTTCATACGAAATGCGTCATAAAATTTTGCGCGAGTTATAATTAACTATGACAAAATTTGCAGTTCTGGATCTTACGACGTGATTTCTATAAACTTAGGCTTAGAATAGGAAAAACCTAAAACCAAATGTAGTAATTAACACACGTGCACGTCAAGTCTTCGTGCACCATTAATTTATCATCATAACACAATTATTTATCATAACACAACAGTTTATCTACTTCTAAGAAAAAGGTCAGAGTGAACAAAAAAAACTCCAGAATCAAATATAGATTTTGATTTTACACACAGAGCCTCCATGCGCCAAAAACTGTCGCTAAACAATATACACTCTGATATTATTTCGGAGCAGTCAACGTTAATTCAAAATACAGGGTCTTAATGCCCCTAAAAGTAGTATTAACATCCACATTGACACATACATTTACGTACATTTCGAAATTACAAAATCATTTTACAAACATTTATTTTCTTCGCGTCAAGTGTCTAGATCTGAAGTTTTATGGTTTTATCTTCAACAATTACGAACTTCGATATAAACTTTCATCCCCCTTTTCAACCCTATAAACCCTTTTTCCGTTCGGGTCATCGGTTCAGTGGATTTCGTGTTAATAACTATGAAAATCACGGAGTTTTCACAACCGTCCATCCCTTGTTTCATCCTCTTAGGGGTTAAATTTCGCAAAACCCCGTCTTTAGCGAGCGCCTACGTGCTAAAAGACATTTCCATACCAAGTTGACTCCTAGCATTTGTAGTTTCTTTAGATTTAGTGAACTTTCGTTGTATATAATATATGTTACTTATAGATTTTTTTTAATATTTTTCCGTGTTATATTTTTAAAATGTTTAAATATAATAGTTTTCATATACATATTTTTTGTTCATTGTGAGCTTGTGAGTTTTGTGAGCTGCGGTTTGTAATCTGAATTTATTTGTAAATTGTTACTTTTTCGGATATTTTTGGAAGCTCTAGTTAGTTATCTTCCAAAAATATCGCTATGTATACATATATAATATGTATTTGGATATTTTTGGAAGTTACTGGCATTGCTGCATTGTTCTAGTGAACTTGTAGTTATTTTTTCCGATTCTGTAAATGCCTTACCGAATGTTAGTTATTTATTTTACCACATTTAAGTCAACCACAAGTTTGTAGCTCTGAAAATTCTGAATCGCGTTATGATTTTATGACCAAAGTCAATCCCAAAGAATTTATGTAATAACAAAAACTAGTCATCGTGGACAGTGGGGACGGCGCACATCCCTAGGGAGGTTCTTTACTCTGCAACCCTAACCACCGGCAGTTTGGGATCGCCCCCGCGGCTGGGGGACTACACTCTGGTAATCATCTCTTTTAAGTTTAATTTTTATGCTATCCATTTGACCGCCAGGACTAAATGCCCTGTACGCCAAGCGTACCTACGTCATAGAACAAAATTTTAAAAAATCACAGCACCCATGGTTTTCAGCGACTAGTTTCGTACATTTACACGTTGTTTTGCTGGGATTTTCTATATAAGGACAAGTTAAGTGAAAAAAATACCAGTACTCGTAATTTTTTTTATTTATATTTTGGTATAGTGCGTTTTTTTTAATTTTAGTCAACTGTAGACGTCGTTGGCGCTCAGTGCTCGCTAGCGCTTGTCAAGTATAGGTGACTCTGGCGGTCAAAAGGTTAAGGAACTATCGGTTAGGTACATGAGTCACGTACCTACACTAACACAGTCGCTGCTTTTGAAAACGGGCTATAGTCGCCGAGCCTGAAATTGGACAAGAAGTCTAATAATACAGGGTTACTGGTAATCAGCCTGCATCCGTTTAAGGGCATGTTCTGTATATTTAAACAAACACCTTTTGTTCTACAACTTTCGTTAAAACTTAATAGATAACCCAAAAAAAAGTTGTATTTGTTGCCCTTTTTTGTACTGTTTAGCGACTTTTTAGTGTTTATTCACTTCGGTACATCACTTTTTACGCGTTAAAGAGCGTACGCGCTCTCGTTACGAATTGTTACGAAGAGTTCGATACTTTTAGACCGTGAAAATGCATTTTTTATTTATTTTGTAAAAGAAAAAAAACATTTTTTTTTAAACTCTAGAACAAAAGTTGACGTATTGAATGTACCTAACATCCCCTTAAAAGGATGCAGGCTGATTACCAATAACCCTGTATATGTATGTAGGAAACTAGAACTGACCACAACGAACGCAACGTAAAGATCCGTAACTGCAATCCGTTTATTATCATCATGGGCCATGGCCTATATCACATCGTATAAGACTGATGGAAAAGACTGCATTCGGAATACTTCTATTAAATTTAAACATAAGCAGTATTCTTTGAAGTCAATCTTATATGTGTCGATTTACCTACGTATACCTAATTCCTATATTAAAAAAATGATAATTGCTCTTTAGTACTTTGAATCGTATCATGTTAATGGTTTCCAAGTAAAACATTAATACTGTAAGATACACATAAAGTCGATTGCCGAAACAAATAATCGAAAAAGCTTTTGTAAAACTGCCGTTTACTATCTGTGAATAGAAACGCTTCAGTAACACGCTCTGGTAATTTGCGAGCGAAGGCAAAGCGAGGCAAGTTTAGTGTTTTCGCCGGTGTTACATTGAGTAGGTACCTAATCCTCTACGCTGTAACAGAATGGGTTCCAACAATGAAACTGTTGTTATGTTTCAACGAATTAAAAAGACGACGCAATATAACGAAATCTGCGATACAAAAGTCTGTACTCATTATTAAATTCCATCAAGTAATAATATAATGGACCTGCATGGATTTAAATTAATTCTGTGCCATTAAATACTACCTTTGTTTTGGAAGTACCACTTATCCTGTTTCGAATCGAACTGGTCTGACGTATTATTCGCGGCAAGCTCGCTTTAAACCCGTTCGAAAATCGCCAGTATGATAATAATGGGCCTAACAAACGTGCTATATATATTGCCTTTTAGAATTTGGAGGTTTAGCATATTTTCAAACATTATGTGATGTAGGTATCTTGATGAAAGGAACAGGACTGACGGTAGGAAATATTCTATTCCGACCATTAACTCTTGGTCTAATTCACAGACGTCCAGTGTGGAAATTTTTGAAACTTTTATTTTCACGCCAGACTTTCATTCCGACAAAATTTGGCAGTGTTTTAAATAAAATTAAATTAATCGATGTTTATGAATAAGTCTGTTAATTAAGTAATATCATATTTCACAATAAGGTACTTAGAAGAAACGTGTGTGGAAACACTTGCTATTTTTCTCTCTGTTCTGCTTCCAAGATAAAAATTATGTGTTATTCGAAAAACTTTGGATCTTTCATAAACGCATTTATTTGTAGGCATGTAAATAATTAGTATCTAAATACGTGTCTATTTTCCAATTCTAAATGTTGACTACGGTCCTAAATGTTGAATGTTAGTTGGTAACGTACCGTGCGCAGTAGATATTGTCCGTGTAGTCTGTGCGTATTCTACTACTGAGGCGCAGCCGTGCTATTCTATGACGACTGGATCAAAAATGTACCATTCTAATTAGTCGTAGGTTATGCAAAAATATGGGACACATTTTTTTATTTAATTTAATAATTAATTATTCAAAATAGTCTATGAACTATTAGATATTTTGAATTTATTAGATTTTTAATTTAACAAATTTTTGTATAACATTTATGATATTATTTTCTAATTCTTGTTTCTTTTAAACATAACCACGGTGCGTCTCAGTGTATTGTGAACTATATGTATTTAATATTTTAATCGTAGTCGCAGTGTATAGTTACTAGGTCAAGCGCCGGGATGATTTTTTTGCAACGTACGGGATCTGGGTTTTTTTTTGGAATATGTTCAAGGGTGTCCCCGGAATGTAAATCCAAGTGGGTAGTGTAAAAAGTTTGGAGCGCTATAATTAAAAACCTATGAGTTATACCAAAAAAAGTTTCAAATAAAAAACATAGCAAATATTATTATCTACAATAATGATCTCCACAATTTGTTTCGTACGATGCGCGGTCCGCGAGATATTCAATATAACGTGTTTTCCAAGATGCAAGATGGCGGCTGAAGTGAACCCTCCAGGCCCCCGCCGCGCCCACTTGGATTTACATTCAGGGGACACCCTTGAACATATTTAAAAAAAATACCAGGTCCCGTACGTTGCATTACAAACCTACTTTTTTTGCTGTGGCGCTTGGACTATACCGGCAAACATCATGAACACTGCGCTTGAGGCGTTACGCTCCCTTACTGGCCAACCGCATATACATTCACGATGTCTGCCGGCTACTATATTATCGTATCGCGTAAACGCGCATAATCTAACCCACTGTAAGGGTGCTTTTAGACGTAACTTACTTGTTAATTAAGTAAATGTAACGTAAGAATTCAAAAAAAAAAAATGTATCTTTTAATATATACTTACGACTTGGAGCCTCCACTCCAAATATTGAAAATCTGAACTGATTATTAAATATTCGAATTTAAATTAAACTGAATGGCCTAAAGGTCTACTTTTAGGTAAGCAGTACGTATACCGAAACGGTCTATCTTTAAAATGAATGCCGGTGCTACGTGCCAAATTAATTATTAGATGCTCATTGACGAGTATGCTGTTATTAAATTGTTCTGAAGTCTGTGTTCGTACCTACGTGTCCTGTGTCCTCAGACGGACTGGTGACCGCTCGCATACTCCTGAGCTCTCCAGCAGAACTTTTGACACTTTTGTAAAACGTAGTCGTAAAGTATATTACTACAGATGGTCTTTCTATCTTTCTGTTTAATCGCGCCACTTGGAGGATTTTTTTTTTTTGATCTAGTATAGAGTGACAAGAGGACATGTGCCTGATGGTAAGCAACATACCTGCCCATTACATGTGACACGCAGCTATTGGAACATAAAGAGTCCACATCATTATCTAGCACCGTACTGCGCTCGTCACCCAGAGCAGATATAAGGTGTTTTATTTCTTAGCCCAGTAATTTCTCTGGAAACATTGCATTTCAAACCGGAACACAGTAATGTTTGCACACTACTGCTTGGCGGCAGAATAACTGTCAAAAGTGTAGTATTTCCCCAGGCGGACTCTGCAAAGAGCCCTACCACTAATGTTTATTCTTAACACATCTTGATTGACCGAACCCGCCGCAGTAAAGCTTAGAATAGCTTTATATTTAATTAAAAATATAATTTAAAAATTTAATTAGTTTAATACTATGCCAAACCATGTTTCGTTGGCTTATTTTATATGTATGTGTCTTTTTGAAAGACTTAAATTCCTAAATACGAATATATGTAGTTGTAATTTTATTATACAATGTTAGTTTAGGTTTGACTGCAACTTGCCTGATTTTAAACAACGTTGTGGCCAAGAGTAAGCAACTGTAAAGCGCAATTTATTGTGGGCCCCTTCGAAACCTAACATCAGGCAAGGCGTTTTATTATTATTTTTCCATATTTTAAAATGAATAAACGATTTTATTTTCAATTTGATTTAGTTTTGATACCATGTAGGTATTGATACGGATGAAACTATTTTATTTCACGAAACATTCAATTGACGTATTTACATTGCTTCGTCCTTGTCTTTACATTTCATTGTCCTTTCGAAGTGTAACTACAGATGTTCTGTATAATCAACATTGTGGGGAAGTCAGCTCAAAGCGGCCATAGGAGGCAAAGCGGCCATGGTCTATAACTCAGTTATATTCAAAATGATGGTGACTTTGCCACTTGAGGCGCATAGGCAATCTCCTTCCCAGCACCGGGTCACCGAGTTCTCCCGTATTCGCAAAAGGCGTAGAGCCGTGGTGTGACGTCTATCGTCTAACTTCGTCACCTAGTCTCGTTTAATCTGAAGAACTCCTCGTAAATGTGACCATTGATTTAGACAAAACGCAGAATGTATTGGTTAAATAAAGTAGACACCGAAATTAATGTTTTTAATGTGGTTGATCATTGTTGTAGTTTTTAGTCAATGCTATGAAAATCCTATATCTTAAATACCTTATCCTTAAAATACTTCAACTCAAGTACAATAAGACTCAGTCCTGTATGGTCATGTTTAGTTGTTAAAAAAATCAAAGAATGTCCTGTTAATTAAGACAAAATAGTGTTGGCCGCGTTTCCCATTCCCTGTGGCCGCTTTTGGCGACCACTTGGGCAAAGCGGATTTTTGACAACTTTTCAAAAAATTTAATAGATTTTGTTAAAACGCACATTCGGAGATTCGGCTTACATGTTATGAAAATATAATAAACTCTTTATCTATTCATCAAAAACTCTATGAGAATATCGTTTGTTTTGTCATCTATTATTAGAGTCAAAGTTAAGGTAGAAGGCTTTGAGCTGACTTCCCCTACCTACAGGGTCGGATTTAGGGGAGGACAAACGGGGCATACGCCCCGGGGCCTCCACAACAGACACTTCGGGGAAAAAAATGAAATTTTGACATTTTTACGTTAACTTTAAACCATTTGTAGTCCGTGTTTTTGCTTGAGAAATCTTAACCCGAGGGGGCGGGGTTTATTTCAACGTCCCCAACGAAGCTCTGCCCCGAGGCGGGGCCTCCAAACCTCTAAATCCGGCCTTACCTACCTACCTACTTACAATAGCCATTGATACGATATAATACGGTATTTGACTAAATTTGTAAAGCTGTTTAAATTATTTTTGATTACACAATATACCATACTACATGAATATTTCCGCAAGTTTCACTGTTTTACCATTAAAAATAAATGTTTAAACAAGTTCAAAAGCCCCGCCATAAAGCTGTTTCTGGTCATGTGACGCGCGTGACGTCACACGCCAGTAAACAAATCAGCGTTCTTAAAGAAACCGTTTGCTGTAGATTGAATATTTACTGGCATGTGACGTCACGCGCGCCACATGACCAGAAACAGCGTTTACGTCGCAGATAAAAATTCAATATTTTATCAATTTTCATTGGCGTATTATATAAAACATACACACATATATATTCCAAAATAAAGTGAAATATGTTTATTCAATGTGTTATCTGATAGGATGATCATATTGTATGCTATATTATAAACATTGTCAAATACCGTATTGTTCATAACCATTGAAGACAACATGCGATTCTATATTATGTTTCTAGACCAGTGTCGATAGCTCTTGAAAACAAATAAGTAATAGTAGGATGAAGAAGTAGGATTGTAAAAGGAAGAGAATATGACAAAATTTGAATATCTGAGAAATAAAAAGGCTACTTTTTACCAAACTCTGAGTAATTTTTGTGTTTTCTGTATGAGAAAAAAATTAAAATGAAAAAAAAAATTTTTAAAAACACTTATTTTTATTTTTCTCATACATTTTGAGGCTCTTTTTATAATCTACAACTTTGTCGTACAACTTATTTCCATAGGATTTAAGGCCTGTTCACACGGGAGCGGTATTCGCTACCGCTGTGGGTAGAGGTTAATACCGCGCGGTATTTTGTATGAAGTTCCGCGGCTTGAGCGAAAGCGATACTACCGCCGCGGTATTTTTTACTTGTTTGGCGAAACATTCTGCTAGCGCAGGCGGTAAAATCCGCTTTGGTGTGAACAGCAATTTTACCGCTTACCCGCTCGGTTTACTCTACCGAATGCGGCAGCGAATACCGCTTAGGTTTGAACAGGCCTTTATAGTTTTGCCGGAAATCGTGATAAACTGTTTTTACCCTTTCACTTCCCGACTTGAGATCTCCCTAAATTACTTTTCCTTTCACTTTTGTCATATTTTCTTCCTTTTACAATGGGTTTCATTCTACTATTAATAAATTTCGTTTTTTGCTATTTTCGAACGCTTCTGCACTGGTCTATTCCTGATGAGAAATAGTCACGGATGTCGGATAGGGATATCCGTTGTACCTAATCGATTAAATGCTTGTGAAAATGGAAATGAAAAAGTTTGTGCAAATTATCCTGGGTGGATACGGACATCGATTATTATCGATTACATGTTTGTGTAATTATCCTGGGTGTTTACTGTATACGTAGTATATCCATTAAATGTTTGTGTAATTATCCTGGGTACCTACGTAATATACGTAGGTATATCGATTGTAATCGATTAAATGTTTGTGTTAATTATCCTGAATTTTATTCATCACTAGAACCAGTCATCATTCAAACCTCGCTCCTACAATTTTCCTAAATAAATCATAGGAAGTAGGTTCATGCTCTCTCTGCTGAGGCTTTGGCAATCAACTTTCGAGGACATCCTCGAAAGTTGACTTTTGGAACCTGCAGGGTTCCTCACCATGTTTTCTTTTCCGTTAAAGCCAACGGCGATGACAAACATAGAGGTACATCTACAATTGGTAAAATACTCCAATGTAACCATGGTTTTTTCAGTTCAAAGAATGCTATATCAGTACCTACGAGAACGCATAGGTACACACGTTTCCACTATCAAAATTTTGAACGAGACTCCGAGGTTACATAATAAGAATTACCCACCAAAGTCCGGTCATCCATGACCGGGCTTTGGTGGTATTTTTTGTAAATTATATATGAATACGACAAATTCATCATCAACAGCCCACTAAACGTTCCCACTGCTGGGACTCGGGGCCTTCTCTCGCAAGGAGAGAGTTAGAGCGGGTTTTCACGGCGCGGTTGCCAACCGCGCCCGCGCGCGGGTGCGGCAGATTTGTATGTAAAATTGAATTCAAAACTCACGACGCGGTTTACGGCTGCGGCGCCCGCGTTGCTGCGCGCGGTTCTTGCGCAGTAGCTTTCCGCAGCAGAAACCGCGAAAACCTGCGGTCTCGCGGTGCCGCACCCGCGCGTGGGCGCGAAATTGCGCGGTTGGAATCCGCTCCGTGAAAATTGGGCCTTAAGGCCATAATCCACCACGCTGGCCCAGTGCGGGTTGGCGGATGACACATGACTTCGAAAGATTCTAGGTACATGTCGGTTTCCTCACGATGTTTTCCTTCACCATTTTAAGTTAGCGGCATTACTTCGAAAAGACAGTGGTGCGTGTGGGGTTTTAACTTTGAACCCGGGGTCTCCGGATCGGCAGGCGCCGTTTTCCCGACTAGACCAGCCGTCTTCGGTCAAGAGTGCTGCCCGCCCTACGCCCTAGGCTAAGTATGGGGATGCGCCCCCACCAGATGACGTCTGCCGCCTGTCGGGTAATAAGGCCTAAGTAACAGAAACCCAACTTAAAATAATTCCCGCCGCCCGAAGTCTCTCTCATTAAGTAGCTAACGATCCAAGATGAAGCCTCAAATATGTCAACACGCGCTTGCTTGCACGCTGCTACCTACTAGTGCGGCGTCATGAATAGTGGCCGGCGCCGGCGGACGCTCAGCTCGAATCCCACTAATATTATAGGTAAATGTGAAAGTATGGATGTTTGTTGCGCAATCACGCCGTAACGTATGAACGGATCATGCTGAAATTTGGAATACAGTAAGATTATAGTCTGGAAGAACTCATAGGCAACACATTTTTTATACCGGGAAAATAATGGGAACGACGGAAACGGGAAATATGCGGGTAAAACCGCGGGGCACTGCTAGTTGTAATATAACGGTCAAATCAATCGTAAGTCGTTTTTGTAATATTACACTTTTCTAAATCATTTTGCTTAAGAGACCTGGACGTCTACTCTAAAGGTACAAGTGCGCGACGCGAGACCGCGACCGGAGACCAAGACAGGCACTTGACACTATGAAATTGTATGGGCGCCAGTTCGCGCCGCGACCGCGACCTGTCTCGGTCTCCTGTCGCGGTCTCAGCGCGAACTTGTACCTAGGTACAAGTTCGCGCGGTGACCGCGACAGGCACTTGACACTATAGAATTGTATGGGCGCCAGTTCGCGCCGCGACCGCGACAGGAGACCGAGACAGGTCGCGGCGCGAACTGGCGCCCATACAATTCTATAGTGTCAAGTGCCTGTCGCGGTCTCCGGTCGCGGTCGCGGCGAGAACCGCTACCTTAATGCAACGAAAACGTGATTTCGAAAAAAAACTCGCGATTTTCCTGTTCTCGTTCTACTTCGTTTCATCCGATACAACATTGTTTGACGTTTAAATGTTCTAAGCATACTCTAAAGGCCGATTTAAACTGAACGAACATAGAGCTAGAGCTGGAACAAGAGCATTCTTTCTCGATCTTTTAGTGTAAACGAAATATCGTTCTTAGCGTTTTCCATATTATATATTCCATAGAATCTTTGCGAACGCAAACAAAACAACGAAAGAATGCTCTACGTTTGTTTACACCAAATGAATTTGATACAATGGGGATAGAATGAGCATTCGCTCGTCTGATGTAAATCGGCCTTAATTAGAGAAAGCTTAGAACATTTAAACGGACAAAACGACGAATTGGAGTTGGAAAGTCGCGAGTTTATTTCGAAATTACGTTTTCGTAGAAAGAGAGTAGACGTCCTGTGGTGTTGAGATAATAATAGCTTATTACGAATAATATTATCTTTAAAATTTCTTTACCAAGTGGTCAGCCGTTATTAGGTAGGTACGGCCTATAAAATTCGACTATAGGTAGGATCTAGGTATAACATCATCAACATCAACAGCCCACTAAACGTTCCCACTGCTGGGACTCGGGGCCTTCTCTCGCAAGGAGAGAGTTAAGGCCATAATCCACCACGCTGGCCCAGTGCGGGTTGGCGGATGACACTTCGAAAGATTCTAGGTACATGTCGGTTTCCTCACGATGTTTTCCTTCACCGTTTTAAGTTAGCGGCATTACGCACATGACTTCGAAAAGACAGTGGTGCGTGTGGGGTTTGAACCCGGGGTCTCCAGATCGGCAGCCGCCGTTCTCCCGACTAGACCACCGTAACTTATAGGTTCTAGGTATAGGGCATATAAAATAGTAAAGGTATTAGAGACAGCTGATACTGGTGGACAATTCACACACAACACCATCTGACCCCAAACTAAGCAAAGCTTTGTCAGTTATTCTACCGCCAACCAGTAATGTGCAAACATTACTGTGTTCCGGTTTGAAGGGCAATGTTTCCAGAGAAATTACAGGGCTTAGAGGTACAACATCTTAGATCTCTGGGTGACGAGCGCAGTGCAGTGCTAGGTAATGATTTGGATACTTCATATTCCAATAGCTGTGTGTCACTGTGCTGTTATGTGGCAGGCTTGTTGCTTACCAGCAGGCACTAGTCCTGCTCGTCTCGTCACTCTTTATTTAAAAAAAAAAAATAAGCTTGTAGGTAGGTAAGTACTGTGGCGTCCAGATAGCTGATATAATACTTATATAATATATAGTTTGAAATACACACTTATTATACATAGAAACACCCAGACACAGTGCAACAGTTTGAATTCATCACACAAATATTGTCACTGGGTGGGAATCGAACCCATGACCCTCGGCATCGCAGGCAGAGCTACTACCCACTAAGCCACGAGGCCAGTCATAGCTGATACTGTCACGGATGTAAGCAGGACCAGCAGGCGACTATGAGGACATGTTGTAAACGCAGCCAGTGGCAATGAGGACTGCGTTGTTAGTCTGTCAGGGGATGCAGATGATGACTGTTGAGTGTTCAGATTGTTCCTAACAAAAAATATATTTTTAAGTCTTCACTGTGATTAAAATGCGAAAGCGCGCATCGTCAGGAGGTTTTTGGTAGTGGTAGGACTCTTGGCAGAGTCCGCCTGGGGAAGGACCACACCTTTGCCAAATATTCTACCGCCAAGCAGTAATGTGCAAACATTACTGTGTTCCAGTCTGAAGGGCAATGTTTCCAGTGAAATTACAGGGCTTAGAGATATAACAACTTAGATCTCTGGGTGACGAGCGCAGTGCAGTGCTAGGTAATGATTTGGAATCTTCTTGTTCCAATAGCTGCGTGTCACTGTGTTGTTATGTGGCAGGCATGTTGCTTACCATCAGGCACATGACCTGCTCGTCTCGTCATTTTATATTAAAAAAAAAAAAAGTTCCTCTCTCTGCAGCCCTAGCCACCGGTAGCTTGGGCCCTGCCCCGCTGCTGGCGGCGATCTAGGTTTAAATTTGTTTGAAGTGAAAACTTCTTTAGGCGCGCCTAGACAGATATTTCCTGGGCTGTGAATTGGATTCTAGCGTCACGCTCGGGTATGATAAGAAATCTTCGGGTAAACTCGGGACCACGGCTATTGGCCATTTAGAAATGCGTCAACCAATGCTGATACGGCGTGGCCTCAGCATCATGCCATGGCCATCTAGAAATGCATCAGCCAATAGCAAATGCTGACGTATTTCTAGATGGCCATGCCATGATGCGCAGGCCACGCCCTCCAGAACACCCGTGTAGTTTCCAAAGTGAGCAATCAAATTCTGAGTTATAAGTTTTTACTTCTATCGGCAGTTCCTATGGCTACCAATTTTTTTAATAATATTTTTATGTATAATTATTGTAAAGATGTAAACTTAAGAATATGATTAAATGAGTGAATAATGATATTATTGTTTATGGATGTCAATGACCCAATACCTATAAGAAGTTTATTTTGCTTAATTTGTAGTACCTACTTAGATTAAAGTCTAAAACTTTATTAACCTACCATAGTATACCTATACCTAAGGCCTAAAGACAGAGTTTTTGAAGTGAAAACTTCTTCAGGCTTCTAAAGTTTGGGCGAGATCTCAAACCTCCGCGAGTCTTCAAGGCGGCATAAAACAGAAAGAGTTGTCGGAAACTTTAAACTCTTTATAAAGTAAGTCCGTAGGAAATCTGAAGGGCTTTCGGAGTATGACCTTGATAAGAGCTCTCTGTCCTTTCTACCGTCAAGAATATAGTTCGCCCAGCGCTGCCCCAAACAACAATACAGTACTTACCTCCTGTATTATTGATTGACACAGCTCAAAATCAAGAGCAAAACTGAAGCTCAACCTCGGAGATTATTCTTTGCTAATTTTTTTTGACGTGATAACGTCTTATAATTCAGTGAAGCCGGCTGCACGCCCGCAAAACATGACGTCATGTAACGTTACCGTTAGTTCGTCGTCAGTGCCATGCGGACGAAGCTGAGCGCTGAGGGCGCCACCCGCCGAGTCGAGCGGTATCACTACTCGCACTATCAGCGTACTGATTTCTTAAGACGTTGTCACGTTTAACTATCGTCAGTAAACCGACTTTACAGACAACCATTTTTTTACTATATTTAATCTGTAGGTATTATTATATTATTTCTTTTTGTAGTTTTAATTATTCCTTATCCTGTTTTGACTTGTTAACAATAATTACCTGATTAAACAATAACTTAAATTGTAAAACAATTTTCATCCCACCACCTCGGAAAGAGTAGTTTTGCTCCTCGATTTCAGGGCGCAAAAGTCGTTTTTACCCTCTAGAGGGTAAAGTAAATTTGAATTTAGAACATCACGTGTACTGAGGTTTTAAATAGAAAACTAGATTTAACCTTTTCATTTCTACCTCCTTGGTGCCGAATTCATCATACATTTTTTATTAATTCGTTAAAAACTCAGACTTGGAACCTTCTTGGTGTACCTAAAGGTACTTTTTTAGGGTTCCGTAAAACGTAAAAACGGAACCCTTATAGATTCGTCATGTCTGTCTGTCTGTCTGTCTGTCCGTCCGTATGTCACAGCCACTTTTGACGAAACTATGAGAACTACACTGTTGAAACTTGGTAGGTATATGTATTCTGTGAACCGCATTAAGATTTGAACAAAAAAATTAAAAAAAAAGAAAAATTAGGGTTGCCCCCCATACTGAGAACTGAAACTCAAAAATTTATTTTTCATCAAACCTACACGTGTGAGGTGTCTATCGATAGGTCTTCAAAAATGATGTTAAGGTTTCTGAAATAATTTTCGTCTACACTGAATAATTTGCGCGAGAGAGACTTCCAAAGTGGTAAAATGTGTGTCCCCCCCTCTAACTTCTAAAGTAAGAGAATGAAAAATCTAAAAAAAATATATGATGTACATTACCATGTAAACTACCAACGAAAATTAGTTTGAAGTCGATCTGATGAGTAGTTTTTTTTAGTACGTCATAAATACACTATTATTGAAACTTCAATCTAAGTTACAACGAACTACAAGAACTATGTGTACTATGTATATTATGTTACTTGCTGCAACGGAACCCTTCATGGGCGAGTCCAACTCGCACTTGGCCACTTTATTTTTTAACCTTTTTGCGCGCAATTTTCTTTTCACGTATGGAGGACAGAGGTAAGGAATGTTATTTCAAATAGCAGAACATTTTAAAATGCTGTGAATTAATCAATTGTAATCAAATTGAAGTAATTAAATATTATTGACCATGGCCATTGGCCATCTAGAAATGCGTCAACCTTTCCCATTGCCAATTCTGGGCAATTCTAGGTTATAAGTATTCACTTCTATAGGCAATGCCTATGACTGCCAATTTTTTTTTCGTGAACCCTAAATGGTAATGTTTATATATTTCCTTAAAAATATACCCTGATGCTAACTTATCGCTACTAAGTACTATAATTTTCAAATTTTAGTACTTAGTCTACTTAGTTTTAGTACTTTACTATAAGTCAAAAGTTTCCTTAAGTATCTTTAGTTAAAAAAATAACCTTCTTTTTGGGATCTTATTTTGTTAATAGCTATCGCAATTTTTGAAGTGAAAACTTCTTTAGGCGGGCCTAGACAAATTTTTCGTGGGCTGTGAAATGGATTCTAGCGTCACGTACGAATATGATAAGAAATCTTCGGGTAAACTCGGGACCATAGCCATTGGCTATCTGGAAATGCGTCATCCAATGTGAAATGCTAAAAGGGCGTGGCCTGCCCGGCATGGCAGGGCCATCTAGAAATGCGTCAGCCAATGGGAAATGCTGGTGCATTTCTAGATGGTCATGCCATGATGCCCAGGCCACACCCTCCAGTTACACCCGTGTAGTTTCCAAAGTAAGCTATCAAATCCTGAGTTATAAGTTTTCACTTCTATCGGTAGTTTCTATGACTGCCAATTTTTTAATGTGCTCATAAACCCTTATCAAACATATTTCTAGACGTCATTCCGAATCGAACGAGGTTAGCTTTATTTCTATTTAAGACGTTTTTGAACTTGTAGACTAGACTATGGGTACGTCGTCGGCACATACATTACTTAGTACATGACGATCCACAATATTTTCGGCCTTTAGAGATACCTACTTAGTTTTCGAGAACAAATTCGATATTTATGTATTCCTGCATTTGAAAAAATTTGATGAAAATTGGTACGAATTCCCTTATTTGTAGGTACGTTATTTGTACCCTAAGGAACACATTTCAAGATTTTAGGTAAGTCACGTAGATAGGTAGTTATGTATGGTCTGGAATAGTAGATACTATTCCAAACCATAAACTAGCTGTTTAAAATTTCAGCCTGATGAGGTCAGCCGACAGCAAAGTAGGTACGGCTGGTCTAGTCGAAAGAACGGCGCCTGCCGTTCCGGAGACCCTGGGTTCAAACCCCACACGCACCACTGTCTTTTCGAAGTCATGTGCGTAATGCCGCTAACTTAAAACGGCGAAGGAAAACATCGTGAGGAAACCGACATGTACCTAGAATCTTTCGAAGTCATGTGTCATCCGCCAACCCGCACTGGGCCAACGTGGTGGATTATGGCCTAAACTCTCTCCTTGCGAGAGAAGGCCCCGTTTCCCAGCAGTGGGAACATTTAGTGGGCTGTAGATGATGATGAAGTCCAGCCGTTCCAACGCCTTAGTTAATTTTCGTTATCTTCAAAACTACGTATATTTCTGTGAGAATAAGTAGCCTGTTATACTTCAGACTTTAAACTATCTGAGCACTAAATTTAGCTTTATCCATTCAGCTGTTCTGATTTGATTGAACAATAAATATACAAACTTTTACAGTTACATTTTAAAAAATTATGACAAAAGTGTTAGAGGATGATTGGATACGGGTGTCCTGGACCTCTACCGCCTAACGAAAAACGCTTTGACGCTTTGACGTTGCTGTCTCTTTTCTTCTCGCTTGATATGAAAGAGACGGCAATGCCAAAGTATCAAAGCGTCAAAGCGTTTTTCGTTAGGCGGTAGACCCCCGGGTGTCCATTAGGTAGTTTACCTCGCTAACACTATTTACCGGAGGGCGGAAGGTGTATACCTTCCTAACTGGGACGGTCTCTGCGTTGATATTGCTCTCTCTTTTCTTTCAGCTTGAAATGATAGAGACCGCAGGAGCGAAAGCCGATTTAGTTAAGTAGAAGGGCGGGATCTTTTTTTTTTATAGCATAGAGTAACACGTAGTAGTGGTAGGACTCTTGGCAGAGTCCGCCTGGGGAAGGACCACACCTTTGCCAGTTATTCTACCGCCAAGCAGTAATGTGCAAGCATTACTGTGTTCCGGTTTGAAGGGCAATGTTACCAGAGAAATTACAGGCCTCAGAGATATAACAACTTAGATCTCTGGGTGACGAGCGCAGTGCAGTGCTAGGTAATGATTTGGACTATTCATGTTCCAATAGCTGCGTGTCACTGTGCTGTTATGTGGCAGGCATGTTGCTTACCATCAGGCACATGACCTGCTCGTCTCGTCACTCTTTATTTATATAAAAAAACAAGACGAGCAGGACATGTGCCTGATGGTAAGCAATATGCCTGCCCTTAACAGCACGGTGACACGCAGCTATTGGGAAATTCAATCCGAATCATTACCTAGCGCTCGTCACCCAGAAA
The DNA here is from genome assembly GCA_963693475.1 of Ectropis crepuscularia. Classification (NCBI taxonomy): domain Eukaryota; kingdom Metazoa; phylum Arthropoda; class Insecta; order Lepidoptera; family Geometridae; genus Ectropis; species Ectropis crepuscularia. The sequence continues at coordinate 36,853,237 of OY856338.1, forward strand.
TATAAGATGTGTTACATCTATGCCCTAAAATAAGCAAAGCTTGTACTATGGGATATAATACTCATATTTTTAAATACACACTTGTTATACATAGAAAACTCCCAGGCATAGTACGAATATCTGTATTCATTACACAATTATTTGCACTGGGTGGGGATCGAACCCACGGCCCACGGCTTCGCAAGCAGATTTGCCAGCAACTAAGCCACCAGGCCAGACAACTGGCAAAGATGTGGTACCTCCGAGGCGGAATCTGCAAAGAGACCGACCACTACAGCTGTAAGGTACATTATAATTAGACAGGCTACTTTTTATCCCGAAAAACTTAATCAATCCTCCGGTATAGTTTGATGAAACTGCGGGACGCAAATATACTCTTAAAACTCCATCAATAAGTCGTACCTACAAGCAGTTGCCACAGAAACCTTTCTGGGTCGTTGGTGGGGTGTCCGGCTGCCTGAGCCTAAGAAAATAATAGTTAAATGTATGAAAATGTTCTAAAATAATTGCGGTGCAGGCGCTATCGCAGGCATTTGCATTTGGCCAGATGATTCCTACTACTGTTTACTGTACTCATTTGTTTCTTGTACTACTTGTAAGGTCGAGTAGGTACTCGTACCTAGACAAAACGACGCCGTCGGGAAGCGAAGTGGCGCCAGGACAGTTTACCTAACAACTATTGATCCGGAAATGTACATTGAAATTCTAAGAAATGATGATTACCTGAAAGTCGATGTACAGCTTCTATTATTTATTACATATCCGCTAGGTGCCTATCTTGTAATCGTGCGATTAATTTCGCGCGTCGAGTAAATATTTTTTTTTCGAACACCTTAAAGTTTTTTTAATAGATAGAGTGATTTAAAATGACGGTTTATATGTTTAGTACATGCTCAAAAAAGTAGCAAAACAATTTAAAGGTTTCTAATGTGATGTCACAATTTTTGCACTTACATTACAAACGCAGGCTGAAGCCTACGAGATAGATCAAAATTATGTAGGTACTGCAGTATTGTACCTCTAAAAAAGCTCTGCAAAAAAGTCCAGGACTATATATTTCTATTTCTAGTCTAGTAGTTGTGGCTTGCGGGTGGGTGCACGGGTGTGCAACAATATTTGATATTGTGACTAGATCATTTTTTTTCACTTTCATAGGTTTACACTTTACCGCCATCTCGCCTGATGTAAAGCAACGTTGCGGGACTACGATGGAGCGTGTTTACCTAGAACAAACCGATTCACTCTCGATTCGAAGACACAAAGATTGTAACCTTCGGGGCAAGCCCACTCAGGCAACGTATTCCACAGCGTAGACTTATCACAAAAGTAGAGTCAAATATCTTCGTTCGTGTCTTCGGAACATCAACCATGAAACGATGTCGCTTTTTCGAGCTACGATCATTCCGATAGAAAAAGGGCAAGGTAGTATTAGAGCAGGCAGATCAGTCACACACTCTCCGAAGTGTATCCGACTTTCTTCTTCGCCGAAGTCTTTTTCGCACAAGAGTGTCGTTGCCTATGACTAAAAGGTAAAAGGTTAGCACGTCTTTCGATTCCAGAGCCTCCAGCTGATACTTGGCCGATCCAACATAAAAGTGCGAACAGTACTCCATACAAGAGCGATTCTGTGCTTGATATAACGTGAGATCAGAACGCCAAAAGTGGCTTAAGAAAAATGAAATAGATTTCGACGATTGTTGGACAAAACCGCAGTTACTCGAATAAAGAGGCACAAAGAAGACCCACAATACCAAGTAGAATTAGGTACTTTACTGTTAGTGATCCATCGTCATCTTAACCCTACTGAAAAAAGATGATCCTATGGAAGCCATTGACCCATTAAAAGAGCATTCATATGCCAAATTTTCAAATAGTAGTATTTATGGTCTCAATAAAAGATTTACAAGTTTAAATTAAATGCTTGTTAGTTCGTTGTTGGTGTAGGTCGAAAATGATAGATTTTTAAAAAGGTAATGTAAACCTATATAAATAAACTACAATAAAGTTTTTTTTAAATATTGAGTGACGAGACGAGCATGACATGTGCCTGATGGTAAGCAACATGCCTGCCACATAACAGCACAATGACACGCAGCTATTGGAACATGAAGAGTCCAAATCATTACCTAGCACTGCACTGCGCTCGTCACCCAGAGATCTAAGTTGTTAAATCTCTAAGCCCTGTAATTTATCTGTAAATATTACCCTTCAAACCAAAACACAGTAATGTTTGCACATTACTGCTTGGCGGTAGTATAACTGGCAAAGGTGTGGTCCTTCCCCAGGCGGACTCTGCCAAGAGTTCTGCGAAAAGTTCTGGTGGTAAGAGACTCAGACAGCCATTAAACCTGTACCTACCAATGATACTTGGTCATACTGAACCAAACCAGAACTGCAACGGCGTTAATTACTTCCAGACATTCGTTCTAGAATCTCAATTTTTCTGTAACTTATGTTTGTAGTGCTTCCCTGAAAAATCCCTTCGCTTTTATGAAGTTGAAAGATCTCAATGAACGGGGAACCTATTAGCTCGACGCCAGTTAAGTACCCCACCAGTCGCAGAATTATATGGCGCGCACTATATTTTTGATTTTTTTAGCAGCGTTTTAACGTTGTTAAAAAAATTCAATCAATCAATTCAAAAATTCAATCGTTTTTTGTGAGTGACGACTACGGAAATTTGTTTTTAACTCATATTTTGCCGGCATGTGTCGTTAATTCGTCGAACGTCTAAGCTCGATTTCAAGAATAAGTTCCCACCTGCCGCACTTGGCACACACATATGTAGACCCGACCCGTGTAAGTGGAGCATTGCTGACGTGTCGCAGTACCGTGCCATTATACATTGAATAATACATTTGATTCTATTTTAAACGTGGGAAATAGGAAACAGCAAAATTGTTACCTGAAAACATTTCATATTATGATGAGGTGTCATAAGCATATGCATTTGCAAGCATAAAAAAAAGTATCGCAAAAATAACCTAATCAAAAATTTTAGTTTATTTACTAAACAAAAATATTTTCACTTTTATTTTCTGGCTTCAAAAAGGTGAGGAGAAAACATCTTGAGGAATGATCGATATCCGAAATGAATCGAAAACCGAAAACCACCCGGTTTTCGGTTATCGGCGTCGTGGAATCCCCTAGTAAATAAATGAGTGCATCGTGCACTGAGTTTGGAGAAGCCTGGTGATATGGTTAGTGTTGTGTGTGGTGTTGGTCCCTCGCGATTTATGAAGGCCACAAGTAGATGGAGATATTCTCATTTCATAATGACAGGATCCGCAATTTCTTCAGTATACTCGCGACCATGGCGATTGAAACGCTGCCGAAAGGTCGATTAAATAATAATTCTAATCGCTGTAAAGTCTCGTATATAGTGTTTACATTATGGATTCAAATCGCGAAAGTTTAACAACAATATCTTATATTTTAAAGATAAACACTGATAAGTTTGGAGGTGATGTCGTAAATAAACATTGCAAAAGCTGGATGAAACCTACGAGACAGACCAAAATCATATACTGCATTTACTGTACACCTTATAAATTTCTATAAAAATACGCGAAGGTCTGAGGATAGCCGCAGTGGTGATGTGAGAGACCTCACCACCTGCCGTACATTTTAGCAGGTCGTGTGAGCAGCGAGAGTTGGAAACCTCTCGATATGGACCCGCAAAGGTCCATTTCGAGAGGGTCCATATTAACGATCCTGACCTACATACCACCTGGTATGTAGGTCAGGATCGTTAATGAGTGCGAACTATCAAAGTATTATATCAGCTATCTGGCCGCCACCACACGACCTTTGCTTAGTTTGGGGTCAGATGGTGTTGTGTGTGAATTGTCCACCAATTGTTCCGTATACATAAACTATCGCAGTTTCCACAGACAGGCTGTCAACCAAAAGCTTTTCTAAAATTTTGGTTTTACCTTACGATTTTAACGACGAGGTCGAATGCGCATGTACTAGGGGAGCCATCTAGTTTGTTTGGAACGGACTAATCGAGCAAGAAACTGTATAAAATCAAGAATCATAAAATCAATGTTTGTTGTATAGGAGACCCCGTAAAATTTTTGTTTTATTTTTAGTATAAATATGTTGTTATGGCGGCAATAGAAATACATCCGTGAAAATTTCAACTGTCTAGCTATAACCGTTCTTAAGATACAGCCTGGTGACAGACGGACGGACCGACGGACGGGCAGCCAAGTCGCAGTAATAGGGTTCCGTTTTTACCCTTTGGGTACGGAGCCCTAAAAATGAAAGTCAACAAACTATATCAAGAGGGGTATCGTTGAATAGGCATTTAAAAATAATGGTTAGCTTTCTCTTAATGTTTTTTGATTTGGCTGACCGTTTACGATTTGTATCAATTTAAAGTTGCATAACAACCATTCTCACATTTATAGGTTTTTGGGTAGCAGAAAACTTCGTGTAACTAGCTGTACGTGTGAATGTGGATGGACATTTATAATAAAGTATCTAGTAGGTAAATTGGACAACCTTTTTTCGTACGTGGAGGAAATGCATTTACGCATACCCTACCGCCGGGAGACACGGCCGGGTTATGTTCCACTCTATACCATGTATGGATATGGTGCCTCTATCTACTAAAACCTCCATGTAGTTTCAACTCTGCTGATGGTGGGAACACGGAACCGCTCTCGGATTACTCCGCCTCGGTCGCCCATCTCCAACTTCAAACGATTTAGTACTCAACTTCAGTCGAAAATCTATAATTATACCTATAGTCGTCGTCGTCGTCGACGCGTCACACGGGTAAAAGGTACGTATAAAATACAAATTATAAACTGTAACCATTGACATAATACGTCTCAATCAAAGATCACAAGCACACTGTCCTTAGTGCAACTTATCAAAAAAGTAAAACTTGTCAAATGACTTTGCCAACTTTGACTCCTAATATCGCCCTTGTGATTGAAATCTGGCGTAAAATTACGTCTGACCGAACCCGATTGAATCGATCCGGGTTTATCAAATCAGGATGATTTTCGTTTTTCGAATCAAAATTAACTGTAAGTAGAATAGTCAAGTGCCATAAGTATAATTAGAAATATCATTAAGGTGGTTTAAAAAAAAATAAAAAGCTTAATCCAATCCAACGAAAATATTGTGTATGGTGCGAAGAACAAATTTGCACTTTATTTTATCTATATCTGTCGATCTATCTACTATATCGTTAAGTTACGTGCCTACGAACATGGTGCGGGAGACAGTAGTAGGTAAGTATGACGTTGAAACTGTCTGTATCACGTAAATAGGGAGGGATGTGACGTTATGAGCCCAGTAGCGAGAATATTCGATTTCGCAGTTCTCAGGTTGTAGGCTCCGGTGTAATCCCACAAGTTTGCACTTCATATTCGATACTTCTAATTATTATTATCTTATATATAAAATTCTCGTGTCACAGTGTTTGTTTCCTTACTCCTCCGAAACGACTTTACTGATTTTAACCAAATTTTATATGCATATTCTGTAGGTATGAGAATCGGCTACTAGCTATTTTTCATACCCCTAAGTGACAAGGGTTGTTCACTAAGGCAAAACAACGTTTGCGGGGTCAGCTAGTTATACTATATATATATTATACTTAAATACGTATTCCAAATGATACATTTACTTACCAAAATTGGTAAAAAATGTGCCGGCACTGTTGAAACATATACTTATAAGCGGGGGCGCGGCGCTTGGTTTTCATTATTTCAAAACAATCAGGACGTCTACTCTCTTTCAACGAAAACGTACTTTCCAAATAAACACAACTTTCCAACTGTCGTTTTGTCCTTTTAAATGTTCTAAGCCTACTCTAATTAGAGTATGTTTAGAACATTTAAACAATGTTGTAGGTATCGGACGAAACGAAGTAGAACAAGAGCAGGAAAGTCGCGAGTTTTTTTTTTCGAAATTACGTTTTCATAGAAAGAGAGTAGACGTCCAGATGTAAAGAAAGTGTCGTGAACAAATTATACTATAAAATGGATATCTAAAAGAAAACAATAATAACATTAATAATTATCAGCATTGCAAATAAAGGACAAGTAATTATTATAATATACTTTGTTGAATAGATAATATCGATACGTAACAATTCTAAATTTTAGGGTTGCACTACTTCAACCTAAAGGTAGCGGTTCGCGCCGCGACCGCGACGCGAGACCGCGACCGGAGACCGCGACCCGAGACCAAGACAGGCACTTGACACTATGGAATTGTATGGGCGCCAGTTCGCGCCGCGACCGCGACACGAGACCGAGACCGGAGACCGAGACGCGAGACCGCGACAGGCACTTGACATTATGGAATTGTATGGGCGCCAGTTCGCGCCGCGACCGCGACACGAGACCGAGACCGGAGACCACTACAGCACTTGACATTATAGCTTTGTATGGGTGCCAGTTCGCACCGCGACCGCGACACGAGACCGCGACAGGCACTTGACACTATGGAATTGTATGGGCGCCAGTTCGCGCCGCGACCGCGACACGAGACCGAGACCGGAGACCGCGACCGGAGACCACAACAGGCACTTGACATTATGGAATTGTATGGGCGCCAGTTCGCACGCGCGACCGAGACCGGAGACCGAGACGCGAGACCGGAGACATCGAGACGGTCGCCGCCCCGGTCAAGTAGTGTCTCGTGTCGCGCTGGAAAAGCATGCGTGTTATATCCAGTCGATACACCGCTGATTACGCTAGGACAAAAGCTTATTAAAAATACTTTTTGTCAACGTCGCATCGTCAGAGGCATATTTTTAACCGACTTCCTAAAAGGAGGAGGTTATACATTCGACCACCGTTTTTAGGGTTCCGTACCCAAAGAGTAAAAACGGAACCCTATTACTGCGACTTGGCTGTCCGTCCGTCTGTCCGTCCGTCTGTCACCAAGACTGTCTGTTTGTATCTCAAGAACGGTGATAGCTAGACAGTTGAAATTTTCACAGATGATGTATTTCTATTGCTGCTATAACAATAAATACTAAAAATAAAATAAAATAAATATTTAACGGGGGCTCCCATACAACAGTTAATTTGTTTTTTTTACAGTTTCTTGCTCGATTAGTCCGTTCCAAAATAAACTAGATGGCGCCACTAGTACACCAAAACACGCATTCGACCTCGTCGTTAAAATCGTAAGCTAAAATCAAAATTTTAGAAAAACTTTTGCATGAAAGCCTGTCTGTAGTAACTGCGATGATTTATGTATACGGAATTCAAATAAACGGCGAAAACCTCTGGCTTTTGAAAGTACCTACGTTTCCCGCCAAAACTTAGCTTCCCGCCAAACCGCATAAATAAGTTTGGTGGTTTTCAAATTATGTGCTTGAGTCAAAGTCCAAAGGATCAGTGAGCTTCAAGCTTAGACTTATAGAGCAGTTACTAAAAATGACTAGTTTTTCTAACGAAAATTGTAAAGCGCTGATTGAGCTAATCAGACAGCACCCCTTGATATACGATTCACAACTAGACTCCCACAGGGACGAAAATCTGAAGGACAACATTTGGAGGAGTATAGGTGAAACCACAGAAATCTAAATACTTATTATTTAGATTTCTGTGGGTGAAACCTTAAATGAAATAGGTGTGTTTTTTTAAATTTATTTATTCTGCATAGACATACGCACATACTACTTAACATAGCCAGGAATCAACTTAGGCAAGCCGTGTGACACGTTGTATTTGCGATTCTACGGCTCCTTGCTGTGGCGTAAAGAAATCAGTTAATTTTGCGCTAATGTCTAGTCCGTTGCTATTCGAAAACCCTCCGGTTCCACGTAATGAAACTAAATTTGAAGGTAAATTTTCTTCTTGATTCCATCGATGTACGGGCATTTGAGTGTATTCCAAAAATCCGCCTCTTAATAGGTTATGCAAACAACAGGCAACTAAGATCATATCTGTGCATGTTTCTTGTGCTATGCCGATAGGGGTGTAAAATATTCTAAACGCCTGAGACAGCAAACCGAACACGTTTTCCGATAGGTACTCCGTCTAGCACGACAAAGGCGATAGTTAAATATTTCTTTGCTTAAATCGTTTTGGCGACTTGTCTAGCGTAACTAAATGCTTCATCTCCAACTAAAAAATGTGGTAATATTAAGTTCGAATTCGGTAGATTTTTTGATTCTGGAAAATTAAATTATTTTTTCATGATTTTTTTCCTATTTCCGACTTTTGAAATATTCCACTATCTCCTTCTTTGCCGTAAGAGCCAACGTCTACGTCGTCTACTGAACTTGTAATGATGGTCTACAATAGCCAGGAGAACAATCGAGTAAAATTCCTTATAATTAAAATATAACGATCCACTGTTTTCAGGGGCCCTTATTCTGACGTGTTTTCCGTCAATAGCGCCTGTGCAATAGGGTACAATCCTAAAAAAAAACTAAGTAGCCCGTTAGTTAGATTGCCAAAAAATATTGTACACTTTTTTTTTGTTTCACAAACAAAAAATTACGAAGATACAGTGCTTCGAAGTTTCGTGTGACGTCACTTGTGAGTACGATTTTTACTCACGAGTGACGTCGCGACCCCCCACTCTCGAAGTTTGATGGTCTATATCTTTGACGATTTTTAATATTATGAAAAAACAAAAAATACGTGTCCAATATTTTTCCATGATCAAGCAGACGGACTAATTAGGATGATGTATTTTTACCCAGTCCCTATTGTGGAATCGCCATTTATCCCAAAAGCCTTTAGATATCAACCTAAAGTCACTTTCTTTTGGCATAGGCACTAAAATTGGCACTAAAACAATCTTCAATTCAATCTCTTTGACTATTTGAGAAATGTAACAAGGTGTTGATATACGAAATGCGAATGATAGCGACGCATATGTTTCTCCATTTGCCAATAACCGGAAAAAAGTGTGTGCATAACAGCAGAAGTGAAAACTAAAATAAGAAATAACTATTAGATACTTTTGAATTATTTAACAAATAAAAATGAATGCATATTATAATAGGGTGGGGGCGGAGTGGAGTTGAGTATGCAACCAGTATGAGGACCAAACTCGGTGTACGGTTATGGACTCAGAAAACCATGCAGATAATGATTTTAGATTTTTTTTCACCCGTGCGAAGCCGGCGCGGGTCGCTAATTAATCATAATAATCATTTGATATTGTGTCTAAAACAGTTATTGAAGTGAAAACTTCTTTAGGCGCACCTAGACAGATATTTCGTGAGTTGTGAATTGGATTCTAGCATCATGCTCGGGACTGATAAGAAATCTTCGGGTAAACTCGGGACCATGGCTATTGACCATTTAGAAATGCGTCAGCCAATAGATGGCCATGTCATGATGGCCAGGCCACGCCCCTCCGGTTACACCCGTGTAGTTTCCAAAGTAAGCTATCAAATTCTGAGTTATTAGTTTTCACTTCTATCGGCAGTTCCTGTGACTGCCAATTTTTTATAATGATACCAAAGCATGTCTTTACTTCATGTTTGGGGCACCCCCTGTAAAAAATGGACAAATACACCTCCTGGCAACATCCAGAATCATCATAATTTGAGAGAGAGTTTCAGAGTTCAAAACCGTACACCGAATGCGGTCCTCATATTACGCATACTCAAGTCTATTCCACGCCTGCCTATAAATTAAACAATCTCTAAACGAGCAATTCTTGTATATTTATATTTATATAGAATATGAATCTCGGAAACGGCTCGAACGATTTTCATGAAATTATGTGAGCAGGGGGTTGCGGGGACGGTAAATCGATCTAGCTAGATTGCATTGTTAAAAAATGACATTTTATATGCTTTTTCAAACAATTAAAGACTCCTAGAATATCATTAGAATACGATAACAAATTTCGCCACTATGTTCAAAGGTTAAATGGCTCAAGCGGTAAAACTCCGCCCTCGGTATCAAGGGACCGCGGTTCGAATCCTGATGATTACTTCTCATTTTTAGGGTTCCGTAAAACGTAAAAACGGAACCCTTATAGATTCGTCATGTCTGTCTGTCTGTCTGTCTGTCCGTCCGTATGTCACAGCCACTTTTTGCCGAAACTATGAGAACTACACTGTTGCAACTTGGTAAGTAGATGTATTCTGTAAACCGCATTAAGATTTGAACAAAACAAATTAAAAAAAAAAGAAAAACTAGGGTTGTCCCCCGTACCGAGAACTCAAAATTTTTTTTTTCATCGTACCTACACATGTGGGGCGTCTATCAATAGGTCTTCAAAAATGATATTGAGGTTTCTAAAGTCATTTTCGTATACACTGAATAGTTTGCCCGAGACACACTTCCAAAGTGGTAACATGTGTGTCCCCGCCCCTCTAACTTCTAAAGTAAGATAATGAAAAATCGAAAAAAAATATGTGATGTACATTACCATGTAAACTACCAACGAAAATTAGTTTGAACTCGATCTGATAAGTAGTTTTTTTTTAAATCCGTCATAAATACACTATTATTGAAACTTCGATCAAAGCTATAACGAACTACAAGAACTATGTGTACTATGTATATTATGTTACTTGCTGCAAGGGAACCCTTCATGGGCGAGTCCAACTCGCATTTGGCCACGTTACTTTTTTTCGTTTTTTTTTATGTACCTATGTATCCTTAGATCTTTCAAACTACGTAACGAATTTTAATGCATTTCTTAAATTGTATCTGCCTAAATATAATTTCAAAAAACCGAGCAAAGCTCGGTCAACCAGGTACTTAAACATTACGTAGTGAACATAGCGACACGACAGTGACAGATGCGGCAGAAGGACTAATATCTACGGCCAAGAATAAATTAAAAAAGAAGATAGTGACAGCAGCCAGACAGCAGCAGCAGCTGTTTCTCTCTCGCTCTAGTACATTCGGTGGGTCTATATGGGGTGGCATAACATTTTTGTCCTATTTTAGGTAGGCATAACGTTTTTAGGACTAATGATAATTTACCATATCAACTAAACGCATAACTGTCTTCGCATAATTTTAACTAGCATAACCATATATGACATAACGATAACTTAGCATAATGTTTAAACGCATAGCCATATATAGCATACAGATAACTTAGTATAATGTTTCGACGCATAACTATAAATAGCATAATATTTAAAGGCACACATTGAGAAAAACATAACAATACTTAAACATAATGATCAAAGGCATAAACTTTAAACACCTAACTAAAAAACAAGTGCAAAGAGCGGACTGTAGCAACATTATTTAAATAAAATACGTGGGTGTGTGAAATGCGGGTGGGTACTTTGACAACAATATTTATTATTCGTAATGTAGGTATCTACTAATTTAATTGAATATCTATGCAGGACTATGCAGTAGTATAACAATTTTTGTACTAATTTATGTAGACATAACGTTTTTAAGACTTAAAAACCTACATACACCTAAGACATATGGTGCACTTTTTGACTCCGGGTGGGCTCCCGCCAGAAGCTCTGCAGTCAGCCCTGAGCTTCTGGCTCCCGCATTTTTAAATACGCTCTAGGGGTAGTAGCGACAAGACTAGGAGGAGTCGGGGTGCTCCGAGTCAGATCTGGACCCTATATAACCTGGTTATATATTACGTAGCACAACAAATAATTAAAAAATGCCTAAATGCGTCTGACCAACAGTCGAATTGAATGTAGTACAATACATTTTTATGATTAAAACACATTACGCCAAAAAACAATTATGCAAAAGTTACATTATGACACTATATTTATGTTATGCTACATTCATTATGACAAAGTAAATTAGGGAAAAAAAATTATGCGATTTAAACGGCACCTTAAAAAAAATTTAACAAACAAAAAAATGCCTAAATACTATTATGCATCTCATCAATAGTCGAATTAAATGTAGTACAATAGATTGTTATGCTTAAAACACATGACGCCAAAAAATGATTATGCGAAAGTTGCATTATGACACTATACATTATGCTACATTCATTATGACAAAGTAAATTAGGAACAAAAAGTTATGCGTTTTAATAGGCTCCCCATTCGGCGGTCTCGAGTTCACCCGAACATTTCTTTCACTTCCGAGCGTGACGATGATCTTCATTCACGAAAATTCAGTGTGTGTAAATTGTACTAAAAATGTTTTCACATAAAAAAAGTGTCGAAATTTGCGGCATAGACCGCTGTATCTTTTGATTGCATTGTCTTAAAAGTTTGATTTTGTCACGGCTTCAAGGGACAAAAAATTTGAGTGCATGATATAAATTGCAACTTGTTACGTTTACGTGTTCCTGAGAAAAAAAATCTTGACAGGCAGACGAACGGACGGACAACAAAGTGATCCTGTAAGGGTTCCGTTTTTTCCTTTCGAGATACTGAACCCTTAAAATATTAAAAGTACTACAAACAATTACCTTTCTTATTATACATTACAGATTCCGAATGTCGTAAGAAATTTAGTTGTAATTTTTGTGAGAGTTAGTGCTAATTTTTCTTTCATCAATATTTTTCCTTTTTCATGCATTGTATTTTTCAATAAATTTAATATATAATCAAACTGTGTTTTATTCAGCCGAAAATACTTCCTGAATATAATTATTGTCATCAAACATTAGGTGTTTCTTGACTCATAGCGAAAATGATCCTTCTTAGCCTCTACACATATGTAATTCCCTAATAGGTAATCTTCTTTTAGTTTTATATTTGTAATAATAATATAAGAGCAAATCATCGTCTTCTTCCTCCTCCAATAGAAGTTCTACAACTTGGTTTTCCATTGTGATCCACAAAACACAACTGACTCTATCGACAGACTCCCCATACTGAAGCAGCCGTGACACTTGTCGCGGTCTCCGGTCTCGGTCTCGTGTCGCGGTCGCGGCGCGAATTGGCGCCCATACAATTTCATAATGTCAAGTGCCTGTCTTGGTCTCCGGTCGCGGTCTCCGGTCTCGGTCTCGTGTCGCGGTCGCGGCGCGAACCGACACCTCAGAGACCGAGACATGTGTCGCGGTCTCCCGTCTCGGTCTCCGGTCTCGGTCTCGCGTCGCGGTCGCGGCGCGAACCGCTACCTTAAGATCGGACAAAGCAGGATAGAGTTATACAAAACTGCAAAGGACAGAACAGGATGCATCAACGGACATCAACGGGTTCCAATTTCTTTTTTTTATGTCCGTTTTTAATTTTGTAGATTGATGATGTTATGTTTTACTACTTTATTGCATTAAATTACTTGTCAAATTTTACCTATACCGTCCTTTGTAAAGCTGGATGTCCTGCTATTTCTGCGCTATTTCATTGAGCAGCAACCCATATTTAACATTTTTTAACGGTTTTTTTGCCAGCACTGTCTCGTCGTAATCGAAAGCCTGACTGACCGAACTCGCAACAGCAACAGATGTAGTGCAATTACGATTTTAATAAAACGCAACGGAGGGGTAGTCATTCATACGATCAGTCAAATGGCTAAATTGTCTTTGATCTGACTCACACATACATACCGAGTGCAAGCATTCAATCAAGTGCTAGGTACCGGACCGTCCTCGAATAGCGAGCAGTGACGCGTTACCATGGTAACCGCGAGGGTGCCTAGACGGCATGGCCTCGGCTCGGGCTGCCGCCGTTGACTGATTATAATATTAGTATGGATATCAAGCTGTACTTTAGCAAGTAGTACCGTCAACTTGCAAAATTTCATGGTTTTGTCTTCAACAATAACGAACTTCCGTATAAACTTTTATCCCCATTTCAACTTTTATTTAGTCCCCGTACAGTTTGAAATCACAAAATTGCTAGTACAAACATTTATTTGCATCTAGTCACGTGTGATGAAATTTGGTACATAGATAGATAATGGTTTGGAATAACACATGGGCTATTATTACTACGCTGACGACACCGACGACGCTATCCGCCGGTTCGTGCTTCAAGCGTTGGCTGCATCACCGAAGACCATCCGAGAGTTCAACCTGCAGATGGCCATCAGGGACAGAAATGCGTCCCTAGTGGAGGCTCTGGGCCGGGAGGACGCAGTTTAGAAAAATCGGACTCACTAGAATTCGGATGAAAATCCCCCCCCCCCCATATTTTACTTTTCTTTTCCCAATCCAAGATTAATGTAACCCAAATGACAAAGGTCACGGCCCCCCGGAGTCTGTGGGAGTTGCTAAATTTCAAAAAAAGAAATAACACATAGACTTTTTTTGTCCCGGGAAAATAAAGGGATCGAGAGCTACGCGGGTTGAACCGTGGGAAGCTGCTAGTGCTATTAGTAGGATGTCATTAGAAAATAATCTTATACCGTATTTCCTTCGTTAATTCTGTCTTTTCAGGGTCGGGTTGGATTTTTCCACTTACTATAAGTAGGTAGTCGATTTAGTTCTGATACACGTGGATTAAATAATATCAAATGTAATAATAATATTGGTGGACAATTACACACATCACATTCAACACCATCTGACCCGAAACTAAGTAAAGCTTGTGTGATGGCGGCCAGATAGCTGATATAATACTCATATAATTTTAAATACATACTTATTATACATAGAAACCAACCCGCACTGGGCCAGCGCGGTGGATTATGGCCTTAACTCTCTCCTTGCGAGAGAAGGTCCCGAGTCCCAGCAGTGGGAACATTAAGTGGGCTGTTGACGGATACATAGAAACACGCAGACACGCAAACATTTGAATTCATCACACAAATATTTGCACTGGGTGGGAATCGAACCCACGACCCTCGGCTTCGCAGGCAGAGCTACTACCAACTAAGCCACGAGGCCAGTCATTAATGTAATGTCAGTAATGTAAATGCATAGTTATTGTGATGATGAAATGTTCCCTTTCACGTCCATATGAGGGTATTATCACAGTCTATTAATTTTTTTTATACTGTGATATTATTTTACTTTCTCATACATTTTCTAGCGTGACGTGAAGCAACATTAAAACTAAGTACATTAGTCATATTCAGCCTAATGCACACTATTCAATTCAATCCTGTTTTTATGTTATGTAAAAATACGTAAGTTTTTCTAAAGGGAAAGTTCTATAAGGAGGAAGTTTTTTTTTTAATTACGCGTCGCGTTATTTGTCCGCGTCTATCTAAACTGCTTAACCGATTTTAACCAAATTTGCACACCGTGTGCAGTTTGAGGATAGTTTTATTTCGATTAAATTTTTTAATAGCCTTTAGGTATGTGACAATATCCGAGCGAAGCCGGAAATGCTACTGATAGTTTATATAGAGAAAGAGTTCAGAATGTTATTTTTTCTTTTAACTATACGTAAAGAGTACATTAAATCAATAAACAACATACACAACTAGGGGATGTCAGCTCAAAGCGGCCATAGGAGACAAAGGGGCCATGCTTAGTTATGTTCAATATTATAGTGTAGTATAATAGATGGTGGATGACTACTATTCATAGAAACCGAACGATGTAAGTATTCTGGAAAGTTATCTCTTCTTACCGCAGGCGCAAGGAGATGGCCGTGAGTGTTTAATAATTGTTAACGATTGGCTGGAACATTTTCTTTTTCTATTTTTAATTGTATTATAAAATAATAAAAAAAATAATAATAATAATGCTGGTATAAACCAGCGGCGCCCCGCGGTGTTACCCGCAAAGTCCCCGTTGTTCCCGTTGTTTTTCCGGGATAAAAAGTAGCCTAAGTTGAATGATGTTGATGAGTTCTGTACATGGACGGAAGGAATGAGGGCAAAACCAAGTAAATGTCATTGTTTATGTCTCGGTAGACGAGATACCAAATATACTTCTTACGATCCGGGACTCTCCATAAGTGGCCAAAGAGTTGCCACAATTGCAGAGGCAGTGCCTTTCAAATTTCTTGGTAGAAATATAGACTACAAAGGAACGCTGTGAAATGAGACTATTAATCTCAAATAGTAAAATACTTCAATTTAAATATGTGTAGAATCAGTCACGTATAATTGTTATGTTTTATTGCAAAAAATAAAAAAATATCCTTAATAAAAATAAAAACCGTGCTGGCCACTTTTCGCTTTCCCTGAGGCCGCTGTACGCGATCACTTGCAAAGCAGATTTTCGTCAACTTTTCCCAAATATAAATAGATTTTGTTAAAATGCATATTTAAAGATTAGGCTTGACATTTTACGAAAATGTATTATAATTATAATTATATTATAAAGCTGACGAGTTTGTTTGTTTGAACGCTAGGATCTCGGAAACTACTGGACCGATACGAAAGATTCTTTTTTTGTTGGATACTCCATTTATCGAGGAAGGCTATAGGGTATATAACATTATGCTACTAATCAATAGGTACGGAGTATGGGTGAAGAATGTAAAGAAAACGGGGGAAAATATTTCTCTTCGCAAGCTTTAGTTCCGTGAATTTAAATTCTCTTTGGTCGTTGAAGTCTGTGACGGCGCGTGTCTACATTTTTTTGAAGTTTGTGTCATTTGAAGTAATCTTTGTTCTACAACAATGCATTGTTGCTTATTTACGTATTTTTAGGGTTCCGTAAAACGTAATAAAGTGGCCAGCAATAGATATTTTAGTATGGATTTTCCTCAAATAGACGCGGGTGAAACCGCGGGGCACAGCTAGTGTATTATAATTATCTTTATCTATTCATGAAAAACTCTGTGATAATATCGCTCGTTTTGTCATCTATTATTAAAGTTAAAATTAAGGTGTCCGCATTGAGCTGACCTGTGACCTCCCCTACCATGTATTGGCACACACTCATAAAAAACACTCTTTTATTTATGTATAAAGTATGTGGTAAAATTAAGAATCCATATTAAGTAATATTGTGTTTATTTATACTATGGAGTGACGAGACGTGCAGGACATATGCCAGATGGTAAGCAACATGCTTACCACATAACAGCACAATGACACGCAGCTATGGGAACACGAAGAGCCCAAATCTTTACCTAGCACAACACTGCTCTCGTCACCTAGAGATATAAGATGTTTTATCTGTAATCCATGTAATTTCACTGGAAACATTGCCCTTCCAATCGAAACACAGTAATGTTTGCACATTACTGCTTGGCGGTAGAATAACTGGAAAAGGTCTTCCCCAGACGGACTCTGCAAAGAGTCCTACCACCACGAAAACGAAACGAATAACCGATACGAAAACGATACTATAATAATAAACGATACGAAATAGTATCTATACCTACTAATATTATAAAGCTGAAGAGTTTGTTTGTTTGTTTGAACGCGACGACGTCCTGGGATTATCGTGTTTTTCGAGACATTCAACTCCTGCGAAGGCGATATAATTATTGAAGTTTTATATTTGTGGAGGAAGCAGCCCACGATGCTAATTAAATGGAGATTTACTCGAGCGTCATAGAAACCTTTTTATAGAGCACAGGGAGCTTTGGAACACACTAGGGCTGCAACGCTTAGATAGATGGTAAGAATAAAATATGTCAAAGTCGAAGTCAAATAAAATATGTACAATTTACACGTCAATTGATAAAAATATTAAAACAAAAGAAAGAGCATACAAATTGTATATATGTTAAATAATTTCACCTTTTCATCGCTATAGCGACTATTAGGTATAAAATATTTGTCGTACAAAAATTGAACCGACTTTAAAACCACAATTAAGCACTCAAAAGCGAAAAATAAGGTAGTATAATTATTATAAAAACTACTACTCACTCGTCTATTTGAAGCCGGTGCCAGTCAAGTCCAAGAGAGATATATGGTGGTCGAATTGATAACCTCCTAAGTCAGTTAAAAATCATCTTTAAGTCAAAGTCAAAGTACTTTATTCATAAATGTTCAATTTACACGTCAAATAATAAAAACAAAAGAAGGAGCATACAAATTGTACCTATCCATTTTCAAAGTTTGAAATTACTACTTTACTGTATTATAATAATTTTATTATTGTACAGAAAACTGTCAAGCATTCTATGAGTATAAGATGTTTTATCGATGAATTTATATTACTTCAGCTTGTGGAAATCGTCAGATTGAAAGAGTTTACATACTATACTTACTTATTCTTTATCTAAGGTCAGATAATATATTTCAAGTTCTTCTTGAATCTCCTTCAAAAAAATTAGCCATGCTCGAGAATTACTTTTTTTTACAACTTTGTAGCCCTTTGCTTATGTTAGGCTTTCTCTATGTCACTCTCAAATTTTCAGATTAGTGGAATTTACACTTTTAGCATGTAATTAACTCAACTACCATAACTACCTAGTTATGGTAGCCACCTACCACATACCACCCACCATACACCCACCATACGCCCACCATAATCTGCCGTGGTCGAGAATTTCAGGCTAAAATCTGAAATTAGTTGAAATTTAGTTGGATGTGTATCATGGTTTTTGAAAAATCTACCGGAGAGGACATCTCCGAAATAGCTGAGCTGATTTTAATGTGACTTTTATAGCAGGTGTGCAATTCGATAGGTAAGTACGTCTTTGAAATGGTTGATCCAGATTTATCATCGTTTTCTGTAAAACTGAAGATTGAGTTTTCTAAAACCTCCAAAATTCGTCTAAAATACTATAATACATTAGAAGAATAATACATATAGACACATATAAAAGACTAACTGTTGCCAGCAACTTTATTCGCGTAGGATTTTAGATGTGGTATGTGTGGAAATTGACTGCTTTATGAAAATTTCGTATCGCAATTTTCAACTCAACACAACAAATCCGTTGACCTGTTCCAATGTGATAGTTAATATTCGTTTCCTTAGAGCCCATGCATTGTTTCGGGATAATTAGTATTCTATACGATATTTCAGACTATCATTGAGATTTGGCTTTCGATGGAACTTTATTTAAGTAACATAACACTTTCCATTTTTACCATTTTGATAAAGCAGGCAATTTCCATACAGACCAAATCTTAAATTCTGCGCGGACGAAGTCGCGGGCTAGTATGAAATAAATACTTAGGTAATTTTATTTAGAATAATTTATTATTTTTACACTATGGCACCTCAAATCTGAGCAGGATATAACCGAACATTATTTTGTAAAAAAAATATTAATCGTAAATTACATTACGAATATTATCAGAGTTTGCCGTCATATACCTAAGTACCTATATACTTTATTACACATTCTTTTATAGTAGTGAATTTGAGTGTCAAACCAAGCAAATAACAGTAAACGCCTTTACTATTATGAATAAGCAATAAAGTTTTAAAAAAGTACTTTTTTTTTTTCAAGTTCCTAATTGGCAGTAGAACCTTTATTGTCCGTAATCCGTAAGTCAGTCCAGTCCGACTCAAGTTTCGATCGCGTCCGGCGATCTTTTTCAAAGAGAGTGCGCGGGCGTGTTCGCACCTCGTTTAATATAAAGTTCAGTAGGCAGTAAATGCCACTTAGAAACAACTGCCATAGGTATATTTAAAAAACTATTCTAGCCACCTTGAACATTTACAGGTATTGCCTGTAACAAGTTATATGGCAACGATCTACCTACTCATTATTATGGAAGCTTTATTAAGGCGCCAAGTGCCAACCCTGGCGAAGTAGGAAATAAGTACCTACTTAATAAAGAAATTACGGAGAGACAGCTATTCAGTAGGTACATATTTTCGATTCTAAATTGTATTTTTGTTTGGATTATCTGTATATATACTATAAAAAAAGTTTTTTTTCGGAAACATAAGATTTACAAAAACTACATTAGTTGTGATTCGAACAGGGACACGATTCAATTATTTCGAAGTAGGTACTCAGAGGTTTGACGAACACACTAAATTATATATATGATATACCTATTAAAATAGTTTAGACAACATTAACAATCACTACTGTTTTTTGAAATTTCGATTCAAAACCAATCTAAAACATGTAGGCATCGATACCTAATACTAATAAATAATTTGTGGTTTCAATGATAAAATAACATTTTGTACTCATATGAAAATGCTAAAATAAATTAAACAAATCGTAATTTCACTAAAACTTGGAAAATGTGATATTTTATCTCTAGGAGTCAGGTAAGTAAAATCTCATCACTGTTTTATCGACAGCCGTTTTGTGCAAACATAACTGTGTTCCGGTTTGAAGGGAATGCTCCCAGAGAAATTACTGGGCTGAGAGAGGTGTTTCATACATCTCATATCTCCGGGTGACGAGCGCAGTGCGGTGTTATGTAATAATTTGGACTCTTCATGTTAGTAGCTGTGTGTCACTGTGCTGCTATGAGCAAGCATGTTGCTTACTATCAGGCATATGTCCTGCCCGTCTCATCACTTTATAGCTCTATTCTATAAAAATAAAAAGTTTAAGATAATTAGTATCCATGTAATGAATCTCAACATTTAATCTGAATTTCCAAAAAATATTTATGTGTAATTATTATAATTGTTTCCTTAGTATTTATTATCTGCAAAACATTTTCCCCGAATCGAGGACGGCGCAACAAACAAGCTTAAATCTGTCTAGCGACACGCTTCAGCGAATAGGTAAAGTCCATCTCCATGGAAGCGAAAAACATCCAGAGAAAATACAGAAAATTTTTATTTTATACATATGGCCAGCAAGATATCTGCCATATTTTCTTACGATGACATCAATTTAGATTGATTGTTGATTAGATGCCTCACCTGTATTTATTTCATAATGATAAACGTGCAAATAACAATGTAGTATCGGAGTGAATTTTTATTTAGAGGTTTGTTCACGATTCTTTTTTATCGAGAAAAATGTACTTAATTGTGTTTTGGAGCACAGCGCAATGCCAGATATATAGTCAACAATGATATATAAATAATAAAAAGGATAATATTTTATTCAGTACGATTTGTACTACGGCCGTCAGTTCTGCGAGCTATGTGCCCCGCCCATTGCCACTTAAGTTTGGCAACTCGGTAACGACCACGTACCACGTGCCGGAAAACGCAGCGTTGGCAGGCCCGAACAAGATGGACCGACGATCTGGTGAAGGTCGCCGGGAATCGTTGGATGCGGACGGCGCACGACCGGTCTTTGTGGAGATCCTTGGGGGAGGCCTTCGTTCAGCAGTGGACGTCCTTCGGCTGATATGATGATGATGATGATGATGATGATGATTTGTACTATGCCAATTTCCCAAACTCAAGATATTAAAAAGCCGAAATGGTGTTTGTCGGCCAATATTAATCCCCTGACAAAAGGTAAGAAACTCTTTCAGTCTTCTTTCAGTCCTTTATAATCTTGTTTTATCAGTCTTAAACTGTTTCCGATTTAAATGGTTTATGTTCACGACTGTGTGAGATTATGTGTCAGATGGTGTTGTGTGTGAATTGACCACCAATATTTATTTATAACTAGCGGTCCCTTCCGGCTTCGCTCGGATCATAACCTAGACACTGTCTGCAGCGCCATCTGCCGGGCTTATTTGTAAATAAAAACCATCCTCGAATCCACATGAATAAAATTTGGTAAAAATCAGTGTAGCCGTTTAGGAGGAGTAATAGACTACAGGGCCGTTGTAAATTTTGTTCACGGGCCAGTAGTCTATAAGGTAACTAACACTGCGACACGAGAATTTTATATATAAGACTAGCGGCCCTTTCCGGCTTCGCTCGGATCATAACCAACACTGTCTGCAGCGCCATCAGATCTGCCGGGCTTATTTATGAATCTAAACCATCTTCGAATAATAATACATATATAAGATTATTTATGTTTGTAACAAATAACAATAGCATTTCGACGCCTGCGAAATAATTAATATACCATTGTTTACAAATTAATATTAAAACATTGTGTACATATTTTTCTTGTAAGTGAATATTGTATTTATTGAAAAAATAAATGTCTTACACTAGTGTAGTAAGCAGCGTGTAATAAAAACATATAAAACATTCATGGCCGCGAGACGCGGCCGAAACTCGAGTCGGATTGACCGACCTCATTACACCTGAGTTACCCGTTTACCTATTCAATATGTGTAACAACCACGTTAATTTTAATACTAAAATATAAAACATTGTTCATAATGTCTCGCCCCAACTGTTCATTGTGCGTTGTACAAGGATACCTAAGTAGGTACCTATTAAAGTCTGCTATTTCTTTTTATAAAAATCTCTAACAAAATATTCTCCTGCAAAGGTGTCTTCTAACTTCATTAATTTAAAACAAGCAACTCAGAATCAAACTTTAATTACACGAGGCTTTTAGAAAATAGTAACTCGGGTATAGGGTGACGAGCGCAGTGCAGTGCTAAGTAATGATTTGGACTTTCACTGTTGGAACAGTAGCGTGTCACTGAGCTGTTATGTGGCAGGCATGTTGCTTACCATCAGGGATTCAGGCACATGTCCTGCACGTCTCGTCACTCTATGATATAAAAAATATCAAAAACTACGAGTAACACAGGGTTATTGGTAATCAGCCTGCATCCTTTTAAGGGGATGTTAGGTACATTCAATACGTCAACTTTTGTACTACAGTTTAAAAAAAAAAATTTTTTTCTTATATAAAACAAATAAAAAGTGCATTTGCACGGTCTAAAAGTATCGAACTCTTCGTAACAATTCGTAACGAGAGCGCGTACGCTCTTTAACGCGCAAAAAATGATGTACCGAAGACCGAAGTGAATAAACACTAAAAAGTCGCTAAACAGTACAAAAAAGGGCAACAAATACAATTTTTTTTGTGTTATCTATTAAGTTTTAACGAAAGTTGTAGAACAAAAGTTGTTTGTTTAAATATACAGAACATGGCCTTAAACGGATGCAGGCTGATTACCAGTAACCCTGTATATATATACTTAATTTATCTAAAAAAATAGCCTTCCCAATAAAGTAATCCGGCAGAGAACTAAAGTCACCGATATAGCTCGGCGCTTCATTAGTGCATATATTGAAGCAGTGGGGTTACATTATTTAGGGTATGTCGGGCTCTGGAGTGAACATCCCTAATTACAAACGTAGAGTGGAATATCCTGTGACTAGGTAAACGACGGAGATGTTAAAAAAACTCCAAAAAAAGTATTTATGTACAAAATACAAATACTTTTCTAATTTAGTATTTCAGATGCAAAATATTTTTGCTTTTTGTATTTATACATTCTTCTTCTTCTTTGTCGGTATCACTCTTGACAGAGTGGTCGTGGTCATCACGTGGTCACGTAGTCACGTGGTCACGTAGTCACGTGGTCACGTAGTCACGTGGTCACGTGGTCACGTGGTCGTGGTATTTATACATAATATAACCACAAAATAGTACTAATAATATTTTTCTAATAAAAAAACTTTCTAATGGAGTTACAACTTTTCATTACTGTAGTGGTAGGACTCGTTACAGAGTCCGCCTAGGGAAGGGAATAACTGGCAAAGGTGTGGTACTTTTGCCAGTTATTCTAACCGGTAAGCAGTAATGTGAAAATATCAATGTGTTCCGGTTTGAAGAGCAATGTTTTCACTAAAATTACAGTTCATAGACCTGAAACATATGATATCTCTGGGTGACGAGCGCAATGCAGAGCTAGGTAATGACATAGAATAGATAATACAGATGGTAATGATTTGTACTCTTCATGTTCCAATAGCTGCGTAGCACTGTGACTGACTGTTGGTCAGACTTGTGTTTCTGTATCTAAAATATTGAAGGATCTTAAAAATGAAACGGAGCTTTCAAAGATTAGCAGTAGGTATAAAAGTATAGTATGTATTTTACAAAAACAAAATACTTTTCAAAGTATTTTAGTACAAAATATTTGTATTTCAAATAAGTCACATCTCTGATGTCAGGGATGTTGCAGATTGCGTATGTTTTAGGCTCACATCTGGGGATGCGAATTCGGGTGCGAATGTTTAAGATCTAAAATAAAAAAGGCAGTCATAGGAACTGCCGATAGAAGTGAAAACGTAACTCAGAATTTGAAAGCTTACTTTGGAAACGACACGGGTGTAACCGGAGGGCGTGGCCTGGTCATCACATGACATGACGAATGATGTAGAAATGCGTAAGCATTTCCCATTGGCTGACGCATTTCTAGATGGCCAATGGCTATGGTCCCGAGTTTACCCGAAGATTACTTATCATATCCGAGCGTGACGCTAGAATTAAATTCACAACCCACGAAAAATCTGTCTAGACGCGCCTAAAGAAGTTTCACTTCAAAAAATATATGAATGAAGAGTTAAAATAGTAACAATTAAAGCACTTTTAATCGACTTCAGAAAAGGAAGAGGTTCTCGATTCAACTGTTTTTTTTTATCCCTGTCAAAAAAGAGGGGTGTTATAAGTTGATCGCATCGATATAAACCATGGATGGTTGATCGTCGTCGATCGATCGAGTTAATGGACGTCGATATCTGTTTGTCTGTGTCTGTCTGTCTGTGATATCGTAGCTTTCCAGATGTCCAAATTCATACGGAAGCTTCACATTTATACGGATGCGGATGATATTCGCATGTTCAACTGGGTGATGACTGCGATAAGTAGACATGTAGGTAGGTACCCAAACACGCTCCATCGTAGACTACATCGTCGCTTAACATCAGGCTAGATGGTGATCAAGTGTAAATCTATAATAGTTAAAAAAAAAATTGGCAGTCATAGGACTGCCGATAGAAGTGAAAACTTTTAACTCAGAATTTGATTGCTTACTTTGGAAACTACGCGGGCGAAGCCTAGGAGCGTGGCCATGAGGATGGCCATCTAGAAATGCTGGCGCATTGGCCATGAATTTACCCGAAGATTTGTTTCATTCCCGAACGTGATGCTTGAGGTCAATTCACAGACCACGAAAAATCTGTCTATGGTGCGCCAAACGAAGTATTCAAACTGCTGAACTAAAATACAATGAGAACTACACTACGCTACATTACCTAACTAACTACTTACACTAAGCTCAACTGAATTATCCATAGACCAATGAAGGTGTACAGATAATCAAGATGTTCCACCACTACATGCATGCTGGCGGCATTACCACGCTGAATGGCAATGCTTATGCGTTGGGCCAAATAAACGCCAGCATTTCGGTCACGCGTCGCTTCGACCAAAAGCTCGGAAAGACTTTTGAAGATGAGGTGAGCTCCTGGCCCCCCTACTTCTTAGTTTCGCTAAGTGTGGCTCTAAAATTTCTCGAACAAAATTAATCATGGGCGCCACCTACGGTGAAATTAAGAATTATCTGTGACAGGTTTATTTGTATCTTGAAAACGCTAGCACTGATTTTATTGGCCTAACTTAGAAAGATGACCGGTGTGTCCCAAGGAATACACTTTTAGAGTACCTACAGAATGCCGTAATAGGTACTTTTTAATTACAATTGTTGATAAATTGTACCTATTATTTGTGTAAATCATTCCGATAATCTTGTAACCTATGCCAATGAGGCCTTATTTTTGCATGCCCGCATAGAACTGTTGTTTCTACATTCCTTATTTAGAACATCACCTTTGTACACAGTTTTTGCAATAAATGATACCGATTCTGATATGCCATCCACCAATTCAGCCAGCGTGTTAGTGGTCTTCAATTTCTTGTAAAAGAAAGCCCCTAGACTAGGAGTAAGAAAATAAAGTGCATGTGTGATTATTGCATACCTACGATTATTTATTTAGACGTCGGCTTCGTGTCTACCCAACGGTCGTTCCAATCGCCTGTATTGTATCGCAAACATTGATGAAGCGATCGATAGCACCTCTGTTCGAAGGCGGGCTATAAATATGTACAAAATAACAACTGAAGTACGTCGCTCTCGACTTAGATCACCTCAAGTGTGTCACTATGATAGGCATGATAGGTATATGTTTCTTTGTTCACGTAAAGATAAGAATAAAGACATTGTTATCTATTGATAACCTGATTAATTATTGACTTACGGAAAATTCCGCTCACATATACCTATATTTGGTTGCTGTTATCGCTGAAGTACGTACTCGTATATTGTCTTGAACATCTCAGCAAAGTTGCACATTTATCAGTTGGTTATCTGTACCTGATCTGCATGATCTAATACCACCAAATACCACCTTGCTCCATTTTTTTTCTATGGGACTGTTAGCTCGACAAAGCACATTGTTTCTCGATTGCCGTTCCACACACTTGAACGAAGAGTTTTGACTCCACGTCTGTGAAGAACATTGAAACTGCGGAATACGTTGCTTGAGTCGGTATTTCTTACCTAATCGATGCGATTTGAGTGTCTTCGAAGCAGAGTGAATCTGGTTCTTCTAGGTAAGCGCGTTTCATCGCAGATCACGTCGTCACTAAACACCAGGCGAGATGACGGTCGATAAAATAATATCTAGGACAACGAATTATTTATAGGTCATTGATCTAGGATATATATTTCCGTTAACGTCCCGTTTACGCTAGCAAATATGTATTTGAATGATATACTTCTGTCTGTTTCTGTCCTGTCTGTCTGTGAAAATCTAATTCTATCCCCTTGCAGACGTCTATATAAATACACGTCTGCAAGGGGCGCTATGAAAATTTCTGTACCTACATTTGACAGTATCGACGCGACCTTAAAGGGAGTCACACACTACGCAGATACGGTAAGATATCTGTATCTGAGCATATATCTTTCAATATCGCTCTCTATAGGTACATTCATTATGATCTAACACACACAGCGCAGATAATTTATATTTTATCGTAAAGTATCTGTGGACACCGACATATATTGAAAGATGGTGAGATTATTATCTGCGTATGCCAATATATCTGCAGATAACATCTGCCGATACAAATATTTTATCTGCATGTAAGTACAGGATGGATGCGCACGGGCGGGGTTTGCGGTAAGAGACGGGGATTGTCATTCCGATTTCGAATGGCTTGATAAGGCTTTACAAGTGTACAATAAAATATAAATAAGTATTGCGTACCTACCTTAAGCAAACAGCAAGTCGTTCTTCGGTATAAATACATTTTCGCATTTTAGTATCATATTTTTTAATGTATTCTTTAATCAAATCGTGAATTTCCATAAAAGTTACTCTTGGATTTCGGAAATAGGTAAATTTGTTGTCTAACAGGTCATGGAAGATATTAAATTCGCCTTGGTCTTTTTTAAGCTTTACCTATATGACGTTCTATCCAAATTTTTCGCGTTTTAGTATGTGAAGCAAGACGTGTATCAAATTCAAAATCATCATGTGATGAGCTATCTTATAAATCCAGAAGCAATAATCGGGTTTTTGCCGTAAAACTCGAACTCATTGTAACAACCTGTATAAGCAATCCTTAGAAAAAAACAAGTGTACTCCATCTGAAAGATACCGACTGAATGTATCATCTCGTATATTATCGTATCTGTTTAGTGTGTGATGCGTTCAGATAATTAAGTTTTTATACGCAGATAAAATATTAGCGTATCTGCGTAGTGTGTGACACGCTTTACAGTGACGCTAGTATTCATACTTCGCCGTGATTACGAATGTAAATAGATAGGTATTGGTGGACATTTCACATTTAACCGGAATACCGTAAGGTTGATTATGGAGTTATCAATGATGACATTTAAGATCTTATTGAACCTACCCATTTTCGCAAAGTACCTAAGTCGCTAGATTTAAGCCCTCGTCACTGGATGGAACTTCTTGATTGGTGTCTTCGTCGTTACGAAATATCGGAATTTAATTTGAAATGACAGTTATAGACTCTTTAAGTGCATGAAACACTGTTTTAAACATAAAAATACACATCTCCAAACATCAAAAATAGTGATTAACCCAGTGCAATTATGGAAATAAATAAACATTAAATTATGTAGTTTGGGGACTATAAAGGATCGATAGAGGGGTGCATTCTGAGCTTATATTCCAATTTAAGGGATTCTGGCATGGTCAGCTCAAGGTCATTTCGATGAAAACGCGTTTAATTCGATATCTCGAGAGCTGTTAGTGTTAGACAAAAAAATGTTTAGACCTTTTCTCTTCTAAATTAAATTTACTAACTTTTATCGACACCACTTTTCTTTCTTACATCAATGTTTTTCAAGTTATTGCTTCCGAAAGGCAAAAACTTTACTTTTTTTTCTCCCTTTCGCCATTTTCTCCCCAACCGTTAAACTTTATGAAACTTTACCAATAATCAAAAGTGTAGATCTTTTAATAATGAACAACTTGTTCCTTGAACTTTTTTCTGTAATGTCAACCTTCAGAGTTATGTTACTTTACCGAGCGAAATCCGTGCCACTGCGACACCTCCGCGACACCTCCAGACTTAGGGCTGAACCCAAAATTCATTGTTTGATTGTGTCGGTGGGTTTCTTCTACACAGGCTTATGTGGGACAACAACGTTACCTACTCCGATATATGCCAGAAATACACTCAGATACACTCAATCAGACATAGAGGTGGAGCGAGCCGCGTTTTCATCAAAATGACCTTGAGCTGACCATGCCAGAATCCCTCAAATTGGAATATAAGCTCAGAATGCACCCCTTTATCGATCCTTTATAGTCCCCAAACTACATAATTTAATGTTTTTTTATTCCATTTTTTTGCGTAATTGCATTGGGTTAGATGGATTAAGCGTGTTTTGTCATTCGATCAAACACGACGACGACGACGATGTGTACATTCGACTTTGACTAACAGTAGGTACTCACCTACGGTACGGTACGGTACGGTACCTACGGTCTACGGTACGATAAATGACTAAGAAAAAGGGAAGTAAATTTTATATGCCCGTGATTAAAAACTTGTGTGTCAAGTCCCATCGATTGTTTATCTATGAACATGGTAGGTACATCAGATTATAGGAACTGCATCAGAATGTAGGAGAATCGCTCCATAATTTTGTAATATTACTTAATCATTGAACTATGTAATAAAAAACACTGCGTTGGTTATTGATAAGGTATATAAAGGTAAATATTATACTCACAAACTTACTGGGTTTACTTTTACAATCCTTTTTCGTTCAACAAAAAAAATGTGACATGAGTGAAAAAATGAGGCAAATATATCAAAGATAATTCTCAATTTCGTCAAAGTGAACCCCAATGTTGCATTATGAAATATTTATTGCTGCTATAACGTAGATCATATACCTACTCAATGAAACATTGACGCACACGCATTACAAAATTACGCATTTGGCGAAATTGATTACTATCTTTGACATGTGCATTTACATTTTGTGGATATTATCATAAAATAACTTCTATAGAAAATCGAAAATGTACTACTACGTATATGTGTTTTCTAAGAGTTTGATAACATAATAATATGAGAATGTATAATTAATTTTGTGAATTATTATCATAAAAACGTAATTTTTAGGAGATTGATTGATTCACGGTCTCCACTCCAGAACCCGTCTACCCCAACGGTTATCGGGTCTGCGACAGATGTGACCGGCCCATTGCCACTTCAGTCTGCTGATACGCTGAGCTATGTCGGTGACTTTAGTTCTCTGACGAATTACCTCATTGCGGATGCAATCCCTCAGAGAAACCCCAAGCATAGCCCTTTCCATAGCTCGCTGAGCAACCTTGAGCTTTCGGACCATTTGCACTGTCAGTGTCCACGTTTTAGCACCGTAGGTCATAACTGGTAGAACGCACTGGTTGTACATTTTTGTCTTAAGACTTTGTGGGATGGGTGACGAGAAGACTCGACGAAGTTTTCCAAATGCTGCCCAGCCCAACTGGATTCTTCTCATGGCCTCACTCTCAAAGCTGGTTCTACCTAGTTCGAGCGTCTGCCCTAGGTAAATGTATTTCTGAACAATTTCAAGAGTGATTTCATTTACGACAATCGGCCCCGGTGCAACGAACTCGTTGCACATGACCTTGGTTTTATCCAAATTCATCCGGAGGCCGATGCGTTGAGAAGCGTTAGCCAGGCCATCCAACATCCACTGCAAGTCCTCCAGCGACTCTGCCATAATGACGATGTCGTCTGCAAATCGTAGGTGAGAGATGTACTCGCCGTTGATATTTAGGCCATGTCCAACCCAATCCTCAATCCAGCGTCTTAAACATATCCTCTAGTGCGTTTGAGAACAATTTCGGTGAAATAACATCCCCTTGCCTCACGCCTCGATGCAGAGGAATTTGTTTTGTCTGCTGGTCTTGAATTTGAACTGCCATCGTAGCGGCGTCGTACAAACACCTCATCACCTCGATGTATCGCCAATCGACTTGGCATCGCTGTAAGGACTCCAGAACAGCCCAGGTTTTGACTGAGTCAAATGCCTTCTCATAGTCCACAAACGCTAAGCAAAGTGGCCGATTGTACTCCTTTGTCTTCTGTACAATCTGCCGTACCGTGTGAATGTGGTATATGGTGCTGTACCCACTTCGAAACCCGGCCTGTTCAGGAAGTTGAAACTCGTCGAGTCTTCGGGCGAGACGATTTGTGATAACTCTTGAGAACAACTTTACTTATAGACATGGCTCAGAAGCGATATTGGTCTGTAGTTCTTTAAAATTACAACTAAAATTACAAAATTATAGTTTACTTATTGCAGTGCACTAAGGCATTATAGTGCATTCCAATAAGCTGTGTAGAAAACCAAAACAAACCAAAACAAAGGTGATACCATAACATAAACATCGTTTAATCTTAGTATTTTTATGAAATAGCCTTAAAATATTTTTCACAAATAGAATTCGACTTTATTGCGATCTTAAATACCATATACTTAGATTTGTATTGATCAAATAATTCTATACTATCTTATTTTAAAAGTTATATAAAGTAATGGTAGGATGATAGAAATATGATTTTAAGTACTAGCAATTTGATCTGTGTTTCTCAAACTCTCAATGTTGCATTCAAGACATTTATACTTCTTTTCATCAAATTATTCTTATTAAGTACGCGCCTATTTTTCTAACATACCCATATTGCCCATCATGCCCATATTGTGAAAATGCCCATTTCCATTATATTCCAGTATGGATTAATTTTACTCTATTTATTTTTGTCATTAATTTAGAATTTTTAATTATAATGTAATTTGATTTTAATATAATGTATTATTTGATTTTTATTGTAATGGGATTTTAAATTGACGTCTACTTTTTTTTAAATTATTGACTTGTATTGGTAATATTTGAATACCTTGAATATGACATGCAACTACTCGTTATCAATAAAAGAGTAAGAGTATGACTAAAGAACTCCGAGAAAAAGGTTTCTTGTGTCGTAACGAGTTGAGAGAAAATCGCAAACCTCTAAATACGTGTTCCACATTACGCTGTTTACTATCAAAAGCATGTATAGTTTTCACTCTAAAATGACATACATTTTGTGTTATTTTGATCGAAACTTTTGTATGTGTTTACAGAATATTACGTCATAGTGTAATGATCAGTTTTGGGTAGTACGAGGACAATTCGAACGAGATATTTTTTTTTATAAATAAATACTGGTGGACAATTTACACACAATACCATCTGACCCCAAACTAAGCAAAGCTTGTGTGATGGCGGCCAGATAGCTGATATAATACTTATATAGTTTGAAATAAATTTTTATTATACATAGAAACACCCAGACACAGTGCAAACATTTGAATTCATCACACAAATATTTGCACTGGGTGGGAATCGAACCCACGACCCTCGGCTTTGCAGGTAGAGCTACTACCAACTAAGCCACGAGGCCAGTCTTATTTAATTATTGTTAAAAATAAAAGGAACGTTTTCACATAAGGAAACATCTAAATTACTTTTCTTCTAGTGTTACATTCTTCTCCGAACTCAAATGCTTTGCCTTTCCTTTTTTTACGAGGGGGAAAAAAATGTACGTATGCCCGCCATATTCTCATTATGAAATGAGAGGAAATCTCCATCTACCCTCATTTGGGCTTCAAAAATTGCACGGTGACTAACACTACACACAAGACTAACCATATCACCAGGTTTCTCCAAACTAAGTGCGCTGTGCACACATTTATGTATTAGAGGATTTCGCGACGCCGATAACCGTAAACTGGTTAGTTTTCGGTTATTGACATCGTGGTCATCGCGTCGTAGTTGAAATATATACCTATGTTTTTTTATTTTCCAATGCTTCCCGAACCATTCTTGCGTAGTAATGACATTCGGTAGATAGAACCTTCGGGTCGTGGATCTCGATCCAATGACCAGTTTTAGCATCAATCAAATGTTCAGCAATTGCAGATTCTTGTGCCTGACGATTTTTTACAGCGGCAATGTGTTGATTGTTCCAAGTCCCAGCAGCAGTGGGAACATTTATTTGGGTGTTTATGATATGCATACATATATATTTAGCCTTTTTATGCGGCGAAAATTTAAAAGGGCAAGCAATGAAAGGTACTACAAACTATCTTGTAAAACAATGGTTGAGAAATGCTGGTCTGTCATATTTTGAGTGACATCGATTTGTTTACCTTTTATTCACAGAGATTTGGAATGAGGTATAGTGTATTATTGAGTGAAAAGTGAATGCATTGTTGAGTGCAATTAAAAATGTGTAATGGAATAGGTATTATTGTGTTGTGAAATTTAGTAGGTATCACAAGCGGACAGTTCTGGTCGCCACTGATTTGCGTTTGCGTTTGATTTTACGCGGCGTTATCTATTGATGTAACTCAACATTAGAGAAAGATTGTAAACCACTTTACGTCACAAAGTGAACTCAAGGGGCACAACTATTCAATAAAACAATTCAGCCTACTGAATTGTTTAAGGTAGTCCTATAACTAACGCACACACACATGCGTGTGTCTGTACTACATTGCATAGTTGTGTGAACAGTAGGTAGTTGGACAGCGGCGTTTGTATGGAGTTTTACTCGAGTGTCCGGGGAGTGCTAATACTAAAATATCTAATCATAAATACATTTGTACTTACGATACACTAGCGGCACCCCGCAGTTTTACCCGGGTAGTTCCCGATCCCATTTTTTTAGATAAAAATAGTCTCTGTGTTAAAAAACATTTTAGTCATTATTTATCTGTGTACCAAAATGTTTTTGCAACAAGCAATGCGTAACAAAAATATCCTAAAATTCTTACAAACATCGCGTTTATAATATGGGTAGGTAGGTACAAAGTAGGATAGAAACACGCAGGCAGAGAACAGATACCTGAATTCATCACGTTATTGGGAAATCGGGATTGACCCTAGACAAGATCATCCACCAGCAACGTGGTCTTCGAAACAGCCTTATCGGGTTATAGGCGATTCGTCACAAAGTTAATTCGTCACAAAAAAAGTGTGTGTAAATTCGTCACAATTCTATTTTTTTAGATAAATCCTCGTTTGAGAATTGTAAATTCGTCACAGTGTATTTTTCTGTATAGACAGCAGAAAAATCAAAGAATAAAAAATAAATAGTATTTTAAATAATTACATTTATTTTTCTTAAGCTTAAAACTAAGAGGAACATTATTAAAGAAATATGAATAGACAGCATAATATACAACATTTACAGTAATAATCACATTTTGTTTTTTACTTTAATAGGTTTACACTTGACCGCCTCGCCTGATGTTAAGCGACGATGCAAATGACTACTCATTTGATTTCAAAATCTTTTGCCCAGCTACCAATACTGCCATAGCATGTTTGTTTGTCATTGTGCTTATTTCTTTTCTTATTTAATTTTTTTGCGTAAGATGTTTAAATTTTTGTTTTGGGAGAAGCCATTAGGTACCGAGATACAGTACTATGTACAAGTTCGGACCTGATGGGTTCAATAATTATGTGTTCATTTTCTTATGACAAATAAACAATTTGATGCGGCCTTCGATGAAGCTTAGCTAGAAGAAACCGATTCAACTCGATTTGAATACACCAAGATTATAACGATTTGGGAAAATCCACTCAGGCAGCTAATTTTAGCAGCATTTTTAAGTTATTGTAATTTCGTCGTGTGGAAAGGCACCTGGTAAAGACGGAATTACTGCCGAACTGCTTAGGAACATAGGAGAAGCAGGAACAATAACAATGGTGGAAATATGTAACGAGGTGTGGAGAACGGAACAATGGCCGACTGAGTGGATGGAATCTGTGTTCATACCCTTACACAAAAAAGGATCTACAAAGAATTGCGGCAACTACAGGACCATCGCGTTGATCTCTCACGCAAGTAAAATCCTCTTACATGTAATTAACAAGCGGCTCAACCATTTCCTCAGAGTCCGAATTCCACAAGAACAGGCTGGCTTTGTGAAAGGAAAGGGCACAAGAGAGCAGCTTCTTAACATCCGCCAAATTATCGAAAAGGGCAGGGAATTCAATAA
This sequence comes from Ectropis crepuscularia, assembly GCA_963693475.1. Lineage (NCBI taxonomy): Eukaryota > Metazoa > Arthropoda > Insecta > Lepidoptera > Geometridae > Ectropis > Ectropis crepuscularia. The sequence continues at coordinate 36,887,367 of OY856338.1, forward strand.
ATAAATAATAAATAAATAAATATTCGTGGACATCACACACAACACCATCTGACCCCAAACTAAGCAAAGCTTGTGTGATGGCGGCCAGATAGCTGATATAATACTTATATAATTTTAAATACATACTTATTAAACATAACCACCCAGACACAGTGCAAACATTTGAATTCATCACACAAATATTTGCACTGGGTGGGAATCGAACCCACGACCCTCGGCTTCGCAGGCAGAGCTACTACCAACTAAGCCACGAGGCCAGTCATCTTGTGTTTCATAGACTACACTAAGGGCTTTGACTGCGTGCGATGGGACAAGTAAAGTTGTGGACTGTGTTACGCGTGATGGGAACCCCTGAACATCTTATGGCTTGATACAACACCTATATGTTGAGAACCGCTCTTTTGTCAGAGTCGGCGCCGACTGTTCTGATGTGTTCGCAACAAAGATCGGAGTGCAATCGGAGATGTATAGATTTAAAATTGAATATTGAATTGAATAATTTATACATTTGGTATTTATTTGGTACCCCTATTTAAGAAAATATGTCAGTCAAGTTATTGCATAGGACATTAAATTTAAAAGTATTTTGGATAATTACAACTTGGTAATGTACTTACCGAAACCTGTCACATTTTTGTTCCGGGATGAACATAACATCAGATATTTTTAAACTACTACGATGATGATTCTGTGATGACTGCTTGTATTTATTCGTTGTCATAGTTTAAATTTTTGTTTTATTTCGAGTACTTACCTAACACTATAAACATTACTTGCTAACCCTACTTTATGCAAATATGACATAAAACAAGAATCTGTGACGAATTTACAACAACTTTATTTACCTCTGACGTTTTTCATTTGTTTTTTTATAACATGTGACGAGTTTACTTTGAATGTATGGAGAATACAAATTGTGACGAATTTACTGTGTGACGAATCGCCTATAACCCGCCTTATCGAGTCCGAGGTGCTGTAGGTAATATCTATACTAATACTTACTAGCGAATCTAAATCTAGGACGCGTACAAAAAACATTCAAATCGGTCCAGCCGTTGAGGAGCAGTTTAGTAACATACACACGTACAGTAAAATTATATATTATATTTATACATACACAGTACACACTATTAATCTATACTTTTCTATACTAATATTATAAATCTGAAGAGTTTGTTTGTTTGAACGCGCTAATCTCAGGTACCTACTACCAAGTCCACCGTCCACCTCAGCAGGTCTACTACGAAAACAACCTCCGATTAATCGGATCCGACCGACAGCTGTCCGAATAATCGGTAAGGTAATTAAATGCTTTCGAAGTAAGGTTTACGGCACAAAAACTATCAAATCTATGTCGGTCGGAATTCGAAATTAACGAAACGCCCGATCCGATCAACCGACTGATTGTGTTTCGTGGTAAGAAACGTCCATAAGTTCGGCCGATATATCGTTTATCGGACTTCGTAGTATCGTAGTAGACCTGCAGGTTTTGCGTAGGTGCGAATGAAAGGATCCAGCGCCTGCACGAAAAGCGTCCGCTTCCGTCGAACTGCAACTCGATCAATGCTGTCGTGTTATCGATCGCATCAATCGAAATAGGTTAAAGCTAGGTTACGACTCAGAGCTGTTTAATTGGAGTGGTTCCTGAGGAGCTGTGGTGAGGAAAACCTGATTCTGTGTGAAATGTGAACCAATATTTGTATATTTATTGTTTCCGCGAAGCTGTGTTTCTGTGGACCTGTTTTAGAGCTGTCTTTGTTAGGTAAGTAAGTATATTGTTAAATGGCAGTCGGAGGTTCGTTGTTGGAAGGTGTTGCGATGCGTCTTATTAAATATGTGGGAATAAACCACATAATTGAATACCTAAATCATACTTAATAATAATATACTTAATACTCATATTATAAAGCTGAAGTTTTTAGGAGTTAAAAATTCTTTTGGCGCGCCTAGGCAAATTTTTGTGGGGTGTGAATTGAATTCTAGCTTCACGCTCGGGTATGATAAGAAATCTTCGGGTAAACTGGGGACCATAGCCATTGGCCATCTAGAAATGCGTCAGCCAATGGGAAATGCTGAAAGGGCGTGGTCTGGTCATCATGCCATGGCCATCTACAAATGCGTGAGCCAATGGGAAATACTGACGCATTTCTGATGGCCATGCCAAGATGGCCATGCCACGCCCTCCGGTTTCACCGCGTAGTTTCCAAAGTAAGCTATCAAATTCTGATTTAAGTATAAGTTTTCACTTCTATCGGCAGTTCCTATATTTTTTTTTGTTTGGACGCGCTAACCTCAGGACCTATTATAGACCGATTTAAAAAAATGTTTCACCGTTGGATATTTACGTACCTACGTGATCTCTGAGTGCTATAAGTTATACCTATACTATGTACCACAGGCGAAGCCGCGGTGGACCGCTAATATTGTTATAATTAGTGAGAAGGTTGATTCCATACTTTTTAATTGAAAATGAAAATGAAAAAACATTTATTTACAAAAAACATAAACATGGTTATCCAGCAAGTCAAGTTTTACAAAGTAGGTATAGCTTATGTTTATGGGTGGCACAACATCATAGAATATACTGCAGCTCCCGCACTAGGCAACGCCTGTGACGCGGGAACCAAATACGGATTTCCAAAATGTTAACACCTCTAATTGTACAAAACATAAAATAAATTTAAAAACAAGTTCAGGAACAGCCAAAATATATAAATTTAAGCTTATTTTGTGGGTACAACTACAAACTTTTTTACAAAATTATGGTTTTACTAAAAGTAAACAACACAATAACCTTAATTCTACATACACTTATACAAACTTAAAATCTTACACCGTTAGGCCTGGTGGGAGCCGTGTTGTCAGATTCACCACCACAACTTAAAAATGCACTATGTTTCACTTGTAGGTTAGTAGGCTGTAGTAGGTTTTATCTCCATCACCCAATTTGGCACAAGCGAATGGGAAGAGTGAGTGGACCGTTCAGACGGTCAAGAATTCACTAAAATAATGTGTGGTCAAACATTTTCTATAGGTTGACGTCACGTTACGCCGTGGAACGGTTTGGATTACCCTGCTCAAATGTTGATAGCCAGAATTTTAAAGACGAAATTACCTACGCATTTCAGATTTTATTGACAGACCTGGGTAGACATGAAACGCAATCATCAAACGATAATCATCAATAAAACGTATGAAGCATCAGTACGACCCCACGGCCAGATCGATCGTCTGTTGCCGGGACACTTGAAGATCATTTTAAAAGCTTGTATCTGTAGTAGCACGTACGCGCGAATTTCGTTCTTATGTGGTTACAGATACGAGCGACGGTCGACACCGCCGCATTCGAAGTCACCAGCCCTTTAGTTCAAAAGTGTTGGTTGTCCACTACGTATGACGAGCACGCGAAAACTTCGATCAAAAACGGCAAGTGAAGAACGGCAGGTCATGGAATGGGGAATAACAATAACCTTTGAGACTGCAGAGTCATCACCGCAAAGCATCACACACTCGTATAACTCCGGTTTGAAGGGCAATGTTTCCAGCGAAATTACAGGGCTTAGAGATATAACATCTTAGATCTCTGACGAGCGCAGTGCAGTGCTAGGTAATGATTTGGATTCTTCATGTTCCAATAGCTGCGTGTCACTGTGTTGTTATGTGGCACGCATGTTGCTTACCATCAGGCATATGACCTGCTCGTCTCGTCACTCTTAATAAAAAAAACTTCCCAGTTTTTTTTTTAGTAGAGAGTGACGGACTTGTGGGGTTGTGGGACGAGCAGGGCATGTGACTGATGGTTATCATCATCACGCTTGACTATAACAACAGTGTCAACAGCTATTGGAACATGAATAGTCTAAATAATTTCCTTTCATTCACTGCACTGCGCTGTACTATAGACGATCTATCTCTATGTCATGTAATTTCTCTGGAAACATTTACTTTTTCACATATCCACATGACTGATACAAACTCACGGGTAGCGAAATGATTATATTATACAAAACAAGATTTGACAACTTGGTTATGTTTCAAAGTAATTATTTGACAAACTTTCATTCTATAACGTATTATTTGACAAATTATTCTTTTAATATTTTTGTTAACTAACTAACGTTTAAAAAAACCAATACTTGATAAAATTTTATTTTATAATGTGTTGATTGGCAAGCAACTCAATTTATAAAACATACATTTATTAAATTACAAAAAGACTTAGATTGCAATTTTTGAATTTCTATGTACCTAAATCGGACAGGTTCTCAAAAGTAAATGACAGAAACAAATCAGAATTGATAGTTTACATAGATAATTTATCGGAGACTTTCAAAATAATTATTTCAATTTCATTTTGGTAAGGTCAACCGGGGCTAATCCGTCACAATACTTTGAATAGCATATTCATATGATTATAACAAACATATTGTGTATCATTTTAAGCTATACTTTATAGTAGAAGTTATGAAATTTTAACTAATTTCACATTTTAATACCATATAATGACATTTTAAATAACTTCTACGCGTAAATGACGTTTCTATGAAGGCTGGGATTTTTAGACAAAATAGCCCTAGATGGGGTGAAAGCGTCTTTAACTAGTATTGTGGAATTGGAAGAGCTAATAACAATTATAATCACAATAACTTATAAAAATATTAGTTTTATAGAACATTATTATCTTGAACACCAAATTCTGGCCTTAGTTTAGGGAAAGTAATCGAACAAAAATATTCGGGGCTATGGCGTCTAATTTTCTTCGTTTCTAGTAGACGCATTCGCCCCATCCTAGATTCTAGGGGTGCTAAACATTTTTTTTTTAGATTGGAATCAAACTACAAGTTCGAAATTATGTATAATTTATTAGAACAACGGAGTATGACGCCATTTTGCCCGTCTTACAACCATTACAAAAATAAAGAGTTTTATAAAAACGCGTGAGATCTTTTAGTTTAATATCTACGTAACATATTATATTACGTTACCAACATTAATAGTCATGTAATAATCGATAAATCACGGTAGTTTTTACAATATCAATCAAGTATTATATTATTAGGAACTTCACCACGGAACGCTACAACGGTCGTATGTAGTTGTTGTTTTTCTTTTGTAGAACCGCACCATATTGGAAAGCTTAAAATTAAAAAAAAAGAATTAAAGCAAATTACTATAACATAAAAAAAATATGCCCGCCAAAGGAAAAAGCACCTCTACTCTACTATAATAAGTGAGGAGTTATTCCACATTAAAAGTATCGTCAGGATACGGATAATTAAGAACGTACTTACTAAGTTTCATCGATATCAATTCATAAATTTATACCTACTAATACAAACAAACCGACAAACAGACACAAATTCTGAAATCTATAGTTTTGGGTTCAGTAGTATATTAATCAAACTTAAAAAAAAGTAAGTAAGTATAGGTACAATGTTGGCACAGGTTTTTCATTATTCCTTTGTTATTATGTATAGATCGATTTACCATTATTATCCTAAAATGAAAAGGTTTAGGACAACTGATAATGGGGTTATTGCGTTACAATAGACGCAATCGCCCCAACAGGACAGACGCAATAGCCTCAAAACAAAAACATAATCTACACATTTTAAATTGCATGTTGTCTGAAGATCTTAAGCTAATTATGTTAAATAATGAAAACAAAATGTTAGCAATAAAACAATAAAAGTACTTACGGTATAAAAACATCGATTCACTCAAAAAGAACTTAGGTTACAAAAGATTTAAATTCACGTGTCGTCACACAAGAAGGGTCGAGAAATAACGAAAAATTTAAGATGGCGGAAAAATTAAAAAAAAGAGCTCTGTTGTGACATCTATTGATGACTTTTTGTACTTTTAGTGCTAAAGACTAAAAAATGATGGTGTGGGTAGTTCTAAGTTACGCTTTTCGTAAGACAATTGAAATAGATGCTTTAGCCCCGTAGACGACTTCACCCCGGTTGACCTTAAATGATAATTTTGTAAAATGAATATTTTATGAAATAAAAAAGTAAATAATTCAAAATATCATTCGATATATTGTCTAAGTGAAACGTTTGTCATATAATTAGTTATAAAATGGCTGTTTGTAAAATAAAACATTTGTTGAAGATATTTTGAAATAAATATCACGCGAAACGCTGCTTATAAAATGAAACATTTTTATTCTCAAGTTTTTGCAATTAATATTATACGATTATAATAGTTGGTTTCACAGAGATGTATTGTCAAAAAATGTTTGTGAAACAATATAAATATACAATTTTGTCTGGATGACATTGTTGTAGATGTCACAAAAGTTACGAAATACGATCCTGTCAACACGAAATTGTGTGTTTTACACTTAAAAAGGGTAAAATAAACTATTTTTATGCAAAAAATAAACCGACTTTTTTTATCGTTTAAAGGTCCTCGTTTGACCACCAACTCGCCTGAACTTCGACTTCAAAAGAAAATAATTTATTTAGTTCTAAAGTTCTAAAATGGATTAGATTTCATTGACTTTTCAATGACCAGGTAGTGTATCTATTAATTCCTGTTTTTGAGCACATTTAAGTACCTAATGCGGTAAATTTTTGTTTTATACAAAATACCTATATACAAATCCCTATTGTTTTTTTTTATTTGACTTTTCAAATACGATATTGACAAAGAACTTATGGCACGGAAACAATCCACATAGCTAAGCTATGGTGTGTGTTTAATTATTGTTTATTGAAGTATTTCTAATTTACATTGTATTGTATTATATTTGAATTATTATTTTGATATGACATACAATTTAAATTATTAATTTTAGATACCTACTACTTATTACTATTTGACACGAGCGATTCTTGTATACAATTATGTATATATTTATAAAGTCTGAATCTCGGAAACGGCTCTAACGATTTAGATGAAATTATGTATGCAGGGGGTTTCGGGGACGCTAAATTGATCTAACTAGGTTTCACTTAAAAAATACGTATATTTTGCGCGTTTTTAGACAATGAAAAACTATCACATTAGACATTAGAATGCGAAGGTAAATTTCGCCGCGTGACGCGACAGCGTAATAGCTCAGATGGGAAGTCGCGTTCATAGCGGTCACGAATTAGTAGCTCCGGGTTCGAATCCAGACAGCTTCTCTTATTTCCATGTTTTCTTTTTTTTAAAGAAAATCTATTTCTTGGAGTCTTTTATCTATATGTATCTAAGTATACTCAGTGTTTAAACCGAGCAAAGCTCGGTCACCCAGGTACTTATATTTAATTGAGATTATTTTTATATTGTCATTATTTTGACTGGAATCTTATTTTTTTCTATTATTTCATAATTATGACATGTCCAGAAAGTATAAACAAATGAGCATGTGTACCTATGGCGTCAACCAGAGTACGGGCCTAGGGCGGACGCGACGACGGGCGGAAGTTTCAAACATATGAAACGCGCCTTTGCGTCCACAGTGCAGCGAGCCTAGCGTTGTCAAACTCCGAACTGAACTGTCCGCGCTAGACTTGGGTAAAAATGAACCTTTGGCAATATTGAAACATTTGCATCTGGATCAGTCGATCAGTTGTAAAATTTGGAATAGTATGTTTCATTTGGGACATTAGGAACACTGAGACAAAGTAATGATTCAGATAGTAAAGAGTCGGTTTCAGAGAGCATAGTATTGTTGAACAGTGATATTATGTTTCATGTGGAACATTTGGAACACTGAGTCATAGTAATCTTTACTAATATTATAAAGCTGAAGAGTTTGTTTATTTGTTTGAACACAAGGATCTTGGGAACTACTTGTCCGAATTGAAAGATTTTTTCTTTGTTGGATGGTCTATTTATCGAGCAAGGCTATTATAGGGTATTTAACATTACGCTACTATCAACAGGAGCGGAGCATAAATGAAAAATGTAACGAACACGGGAAAAAGTATTGCTTTTTGAGAGCTTTCGTTGCGTGACAGCATGTGTCTATCTTTTAAAGGTTGCGTCATTAGAACTTAAGGTAATCAAATTTGTGCAAAATTAGAATTGGTACAACCAATTTTCCATAGATAGCTTAGCAGCGCGCTCACGGTTCAGCTAGTGATTTATATAGTAAAGAGTTGGTTTCAGAGCAACACATTTACAGTGTTTTACCACCTTCCAAAAAGAGGGGTATTGTAAGGTAGACGTTGATGTCCGTCTGTCTGTGTTTTGTGTCTGTCTGGTGCACCATAGCTCTCAAAAGGATGGTTCAATTTTGTTGAAGTTTTTTATTTGAAATTCAGTGTCTTGGCTGTGATTCTTAGCAATGTTCGATTAATATAAGTTTAAAATGTTGTTGTTGGTGTTTTCCTGCAAATGAAACTATTTACCACAGTCATTATTCTCTGTTATCAATTATTTCAATGTACGTCATACAAATCGTCGCCCATAGTTTGCCACACCTGACGCACGTCGCGCGCCCACGGCTCACTATGCCCACCGTCCGCCTCCGCACCCGCGCCCGCCCATGCAGTGTGAACGAGCACAATTAATTTCGATCAAAACGGATGATTTCAGTATTTAATAAGGGTAACATACAAGTCTACCGTCTACGTACCTATCTACTTAATAATGAATAAAGTCTGTGTTCAGCCAACTGTGAATTTCATTCCCTACAGCGACGATAAGACGATAATTTCAAATTCAATGCACTGCGTTCGTCCCGAGATATATTAATTAAATGGCTCAGTTATACGTTGATCGTATTTCAAACATCGATATAAACTAATGGATGTGCCCTGAGCACCTTGAAATTGGTAATGAACTGTGTCTCTGTGTGAATCGTAAGTGGTTTACACACAACCAATCTACTTGATCCCTAGAATCGCTAGCAGCGATATGCTGTGGTTCTAGACACTTATTTTGGTTTTTGACAACGAATAGTGATCTATAAAAATGTCCGGCGTTCACCGCTTCTTGTAACCGAGTTGTGGTTTTCTTTTGATGATTTCAAAAACCACCGCACTGATTTTGATAAAACTTACATGAGACCACCTCTGAACCATGATCTACTAAATCAAAACAGAACCATTTAAATCGATTCACAATTGGCGGAGCTATAGCGTTATACAAAAAAACACATCGAATTGAGAACCGCCTTTTATTAAGTCGGTTAAAAATAAATTAAGTTACGTACAATGCGAACCACAATAAGATAATGTATGATAATAGTTATTTGTGGTACAAGAGTGCAAAGTGGCTTTTTAACCGCGTGCTCAATTTTGATGACCGAGCAAGCGAAGGATTCTAAAGTTGAATCACGAGCGTAGCGAGGGATTCAAAAATTAGAATCTTGAGCATAGCAAGGGAATCAAAAGGGTACAAGGTAAACAATCTTTGCACTCGAGTGAGTGCAACACGTAATTTTTCATCCCACCTTAGCGAGAAACTTACTAAACGCTTTGCGCGTTTTCAGTTTCAGTCAATTCTGTTGGCGTCAAATAAACTTCTTGGTCGCTAGAATCACTTACTATTATGGTATTTCGGGTTTTCACTTGTATTCAATTTTACTGTTTTTAACCTAAGTTTTAAACTTTAAGTTTATTTAGACATGGTTTCAACAATAACAATATGACGTGAAAATATGGAGAGTTGACCGATTGAGGTAAGGAGTTTCATAGGTGTACATTAAAAAGTGTCCGCCCAAATGCTTATAAAAATTATATCCGGACGCAGTACTGTCAAACAACGCTTTCATTTTTGTAACAGCTGCTTCAAAGCTAAACCACCCACAGAGACGCCGTTTATGGCTTCTCTTCCCGCTGTTCGCGTAAACGAAGCATCAAAGCCCTTTCTTTGGACGGGCGTAGATTATGCGGGTCCACAAGATATTCTCATTAGCCGCTATCGTGGTGCACGAAGGGAGCGTTGTTATTTTTCGCTATTTACCTGTTTGATAACCCGCGCAGTACACATAGAGATTTCCGTCGACTTATCAACAGCTTCCTTTCTTCGCGCCTTTCGTAGATTCATAGCACGTCGAGGAAAAGTCCTTTCGCTATACTCCGACAACGGAACAAATTTTATAGGCGCGAAAACAAAACTCAATGAACTTAATAAATTTCTTAAATCCAAAACATTCGGTGATTCCTTTACACAAGAAACCCTTTATCAAGGTATAAATTGGGTTCTAAACCCACCATCCGCTAGCCATATGGGCGGACCTTGGGAAAGTATGATCCGGGTTCTAAAGGTCCACCTGCGCCGTACTATAGGAAACGCTCTCCTCACGTACGAAGAAATGCTAACAGTAATAACGCAAGTCGAGGCTATCCTTAACTCAAGACCTATAACCACGTTAAGCTCTGACCCCTCGGAACCTGAAGCTTTAACCCCTTCGCACTTTCTAACACAAGGTCCATTAGATTCTTTTCATTCCGATCCGCGCATAGATTCCGTAGACTTGATCCGCAACAAACGTCTAGTTGACAGCATAGTTCAGAGATACTGGAACCGTTGGAGACGGGAATACCTCAACACGCTCCAAACTCGTGTCAAGTGGAATACTAAAACTAACCCGGTAACTAAAGGCACTGTAGTTTTACTTAAAACAGAAAATTCACCGCCACTACAGTGGCCATTAGGTATAATTGAAGATATTAAATCCTCTTCGGACGGCATCGCTCGTATTGTGGAGATACGCACAAAAAATGGCACTTACATTCGACCAGTGGTAAAACTGTGTGTTTTACCCTCCCAATAATTCGCACCTTTTGTTTTTCTCTTACGCATGTCTACTTAGCATGTGTAAATCTAATTCACACTCTTATTTTTTTTCATTCTCTTTTACATGCGTATTTAATATTTATTTATTCCAGACATCCGTGATTAGTCACTGGATGCATTATTACCCGCACCCTTGCTCCAACCCGCACCCTTGTTTTTTACCCGCACCATTGATTTTACCCGCATCATTCACCCAACCCGCAAGTTAAACAATTTATCCGTTTAACCTATATCCTATCCACACTATATGTATTTGTATATTTTCCGCATCTAATACTTATTTGTATTGTCTCCTATTCCTATTTCCCTTTAGTTCAGGAGCCTACAACTCCTGAAGGCCGGGGGGATGGTTCTTTTTTTCTGAGTCACTTAGAGGGTACCTCGCCTGACAATTCACGCCACTCTCGGGTGACTCGTCCCGCGGAGCAGTATTTAACCGATTTCGCGCCGAGGGCGCACGTCACTTCTTTTCGCGCATTCTTAAAAGTAACTTATACTCCAGCTGTTTATAAAGTTCGCCTCGCACCAGTTAAAGTTACCGATTCGTACCGCACCGCACCACAAGATTATTTCGCAACACACAATTCAAAGGCAGCTGCTGAAGGAAATATAATTGAGGAAGAAGAACTGCCGCTCAATCGCCCGGAGGACGCTGGATTCTTAAGGTAGGACCTTTCTTTTGTGTTTCTGGAGAAAAGGCCAAACCCCAGGGTCTTCCACCCCCTTATTGTTTTTGTTCCTTTAATTTAAATTCCACCCGCTCCGCCGTCACGAAATCTCATAGATATCCAAGAGTACCAGCGCACCGCTGGTGACGAGAATTGTTATAATAAATAATTAATTTTCTTCGCCACTATGTGTATGCCATAACTCGAGTACAGTGCACCGTAAAAGAAAAAATGTTGAAATCTTATGATCTACAAACTTTGTTTGAACCATTTTTCGGTAGATCTCATTGTTTCAGAGATATACGGTAAAAAAGGCAAACTTGCGCCTTTGACCTCGAATAAAAAACAACGCACAAGCGGGATTGATGGGGACTTTTGACATGTCATTTGTAATGACGCATCCGAGGCCTGCACAAAAATCCGGCTTGTTGGTAATTAATGCAAACCGGAATCATAATTTAGTCTATTTTGACTGGACTATTAGACATATAGTTAAAAATGGGGACACTAATCTAACTATAAAATACATAAAAGGCACACCTAAAATTGTTCCACAAAACTAATTAACTGTAGCACTGGAAATCCGTACAGTGACTTTACAATAATGTACACAAACCTCTTCTCATTACGCCCTAAATTTGACCTTTTCATGGCCCATGTCAACTCTTCTCCACCATCGGTAATAATAATCACCGAGACTTGGCTTAATCCTAATGACCGAAACAGCTCATATAGCATGCCAGGTTACATTTTGTTTAGATTAGACCGTAAACACAAAATGACCAAGTCTGAAGGTAAAACAAGGGGTGGAGGTGTAGCTATGTATGTGAGGGATCAATTGAATGGTGTTCCTATCATAGCAAAAAGGAACTGTAGATACATGTGTGATGAGGTAGAAGCACTTTACATTGATATCTAATATGGCTCTAATTATTTTTTGGTAGTGCGGGTCTATCGTCCAGATGATACAGAGGAAATGATTTGGAAGACTCGTGATGCCAAATTAATGCAGAATCTTTTATGTGCGTCCCAGCATAACACCATAGTGATAGCCGGGGATTTGAATTATAGGCAACTAAAATGGCCTATCACTGTAACTCAATATCGCATTGGCGACCAGATGTCTAAACCTGAAGATCTTTTCATCAACATGTATTTATCAAGTAGTCTGCATCAGTTAGTGAACAGTCCTACAAGTTACCAGATTAATCAACAGCCATCAATGTTTAGATCTTATCTTAGTGCAGGAGAACACTCTTATACATGATATTGCTCATTTACCTCCCATAGGAAAAAGTGATCATTCTGTGTTACAGTTTCCCATTCAATCCATAGTGCATAAAAAGAATTCTATACATAAGTTGAGAAGGAATTACATTCGCATTGATTATGACAATTTTAACACTGACCTTAGCAACAATTTGGAAATGATAGATTTAGCGAACAGTCCTGAAAAACTGTGGAATGTTATTTTAAATACAATTAACATCACTACTGATAGCCATGCTCCATTGCGGCAAGTTATCACCAAGCCAAAAAATAAACCATGGATTGATTGATGTTAGTGTCCTTAAATTGATCTCTGAGAAAAAAGCATTGTGGGGGAAGTATAGGGTTATAAGTATAAGTTCTATGAATGTAGATGACTATCAGAAGTTTAGAGAGGTGAACAACAGATGTATTGCACTGTGCAAACAACAAAAGAGCAGTTATGAATCTAAAATTCTCAATAAAGCTTTCTACTCCCACATGAGATGATGTACTATGTCAAAAGTTAGCATTCCTCCGGCAATTAGGAATCATAATATCTTATAACTTTAAACGAGCAATTCTTGTACTTACCTATATATCTATATCTATACTTATAATAAAACTGTAGCGAGTCGAATTCTGTACATTGAAGATATTTTGAAAAAAAAATTTTGGGGGCACTCCATAGTCGATACTGATGGCGAAACTGCATTTTTTTTCTTTCATGTCTGTCTGTCTGTCTGTCTTTCTGTATAGGGAACTCTCATCACGCCGAAACTACTGATTCAATTCGAATGAAACTTGACATGATTTAAGATCATACTAAGTAGATGGTAGCTGTCTACTTTTAATTCTCAAATTCTGCACGGTTTTCTTGCAGGAAGGGGTGAAATTCAGAATGTGTATTCGGTTGTAACTCATGTACCTATGCGTTGTTCAATTGCGTTAATTCTTATTTTGTTAGAAAGAACATATTTTTTATATAGTTCCATCAAAATTATTGGTCAGGTGGATTGGAAATTACATAGAAATTAAATAATAACGGTAATAATAAGTTCGGTACATACTAACTTCGAAGTAATCTGTGACACTGTAAACAACAGGGATGTAACGGAGGTCATTTTGCCGGAAACGAAGGCGGAATCGGAGTTTTAAAATTTGATTTATTGGAGTCGGATTTGAAGTCGGAGGCATAGGCAGGATTATTAGAAGTGGTGGCAGGAATGACATTTTTATTGGTTTTTTTTTGCCAAACACGTGGACACGGTAAACATTGACGAGCAATCGATTTAGGAAGTTGCGATTTTGTATTTCCATATACTATAGGGGATTATTTGCAATATTTATACCCCGTTTACATTATTCCAGTTCAGCGACCGAATCCAGCGCTGGATTGCTCACTGGAATAATGTAAACCGGCACTGGAATGCATTGGCACTGGATTGATGCATTCCAGTGCCAGTTTCCATTATTCCAGTAAGCAATCCAGCGCTGGATTCGGTCGCTGGACTGGAATCATGTAAACGGGGTATTATAATATACACCTCACCTCCGATTGTAACCTCCTTTTAAATTTCGGAGCCGAAATCAGAACCGAAGGTGTAGTAATCGGAAGTTCCGACTTATCGGAGTCAGTCTTATCCCTGGTACACACATCGCACTCGAATCCGTCATCCGTCAAGTAATAATATGACAATACCTTTCTAATGTCAAAGTCGAAGTTTTTTTTTATAGCGAATAAAATCACGTTGGTAGAGTGCTCGCAATACTCGCAATATAACTCTGCGCGTAGCAAAATATGGAACTAATTGACAGGCCGTCAACTTCTTGTTTACGTCAGTTGACAAAAGTTTGTTTACGTTTTGTGTATTTATTAATTTCCAAAGTAATTATTAGCTTTTATTATGCCGAAAGTGATTTAAAGTGCTGGCCGTGGCTGGTTCTTGAAAATCAATCGTGGTTGTGAAGAAGAACGATACAATACCGGCCCAAAAGTGCAGTTTTCAAAACGAAGAGCTATTTGACAATTAATATGTAGGGATACCATAGCAATCAAATCTCCGCATATTACCGGCATATTTTAAAGCTGAGGCTTTAGGTTGAGGTGCGGCTTTGGGTTTGATTGTTTTATTGCCAATTTACCCGTGGGAAAAAATGTGAGTGCTTAAGACCGAATGTGAGTAACTAGTTATAAATGTTTTTTTTTTCATAACATACAAATCAAAATAGAAAACACAGTGACACAGCAGTGGAGATCAGCTGATTGTATCTTTCTCTCTCGGGTACACTTGGCGGTTCCATGTTCACCCGATCAACCCTTTCACCTAACAGCGTCAGCTTCATTTACCACTTAAGGGAAAATCTGTGGGCGGTGCGCCAAAAGAAATTTTACTTAATTTTTTTTTCAACGTTAGCTTGATTGCTCTTTGATCCTTGACTCTGTATTACTGTATTTTTATTATAGGCGTTTCAGAACGTACTGTCACGTGGTAATGGACAACGCATTATACCACTGCACTCAGATAAATAAAGCGGCTACAATGGCCAAAAAAGAAAGCCAAAAGTGGCTTAAGAAAAATGAAATAGATTTCGACGATTGTAGGACAAATCCGCAGTTATTCGAATAAAGACGCACAAAGAAGACCCACAATACCAAGTAGAATAACTGTTAAAGGAACATGGACAGGAACTTTTGCGGTTACCGCCGTGATTCATCGTGATTTTAACCCTATTGAAAAAAAGAAGATGATTCTATGGAAGCCAATGACTCATTAAAAGAACGTTCATGCCAAATTTTCAAATAGTGTTAATTATGGTCTCAATAAAAGATTCACAAGTGTAAATTAAATTCTTGTTATTTCGATGTTGGTGTAGGTTGAAAATTACAGATTTTTTTTAATGTAATAAACTATAATAAAGTTTTCCTGGTGGTAAAAGACTCAGGCAGCATGTACCAATTACCAATGATACTTGGTCATACTGAACCAAACCAGCACTGCAAAGGCGTTCATTACTTCGAGACATTCGTTCTTGAGTCTCAGTTGTCGTATAGTTACTTAAATTGCTTCCCTGGAAAATCCCTTCCCGTACCTATTTGATGAAGTTGTAAGTTCCCAATGAACGGTAAGGGAACCTATTAGCTTGACCTGGCAACATTAAGTACGCCACCAGTTGCGCGCAGACTTATACTGCGAGCACTATAAGTAACCTAGGTACGTGACATCAATTCTACATTAGATATTAAAAAACCGGCCAAGTGCGAGTGGGACTCGTGCACGAAAGGTTCCGTACCATTACCAAATAAATGGCGAAAACTTCTTTTATTATATGGGAGCCTCCTTAATCATTAATTATTTAAAGATAACATAAAACGAAATATTGTGTGAACAGTTAAAGCGTCTACCTGTCACCATTATTAGTATCGAGCAAGAAACGGTAAAAAAATCAAATTTGTTCTATGGGAGCCCCCCTTAAATATTTATTTTATGTTGTTTTTAGTATTTCTTGTTGTAGCGGCAATGTAAATACGTCATCTGTGAAAATAACAACTCTCTAGCTATCACTGTTCTTAAGATACAATCTGGTGACAGACGGACGGACGAACGGACGGACAGCGAAGTCCCAGTAATAGGGTCCCGTTTTTATTATATGGAAAAGAGGGAGGTGGTTTTTTTAATATTAACAAAAACTGGATGACAAGTTGTTTAAGCCCACTACCAGTTGGACGCGTGCCCAGCATGCTGGTGGCAGTATCACGCTGAATGGCAATGTTTATGCGTTGGGCCAAATACACGCCAGCATTTTGGTCACGCGTTGCGTCGGCCAAGCGCTCGGAAAGGGTTTTAACGATGAGGTGAGCTCCCGGCCCCCACAGGCACGATGTCTCAGCCCCAAAAGTTTTAAATATAAAACCACTACCGAGGGTTGCAAATTTCCGCCGTTTGAGACGCTCAGCTAAATAAGCCGCTGCACTAGCCCTACTATGAATCTCTGGAAGATGTGATGGTGCCAGAGTATCGACGCAAGCTGCGTCTCACACTAGGGGCCGACTCAACTTCCAAGGCACAAAAGTCATGCCTTCAGGTCTTTTGCCATCGTCACGCACCACTCCGGTTTGAGTACCTATGGCTGGGACAATGGCGGTGGAAAAAGCCAAAGTTTTGTGTGTGAATTGTTCACCAGTATCTATTTATCTGGACGAAGTAGTTATGGCTTCAAAAATTAGTCGAGTGAACTTTTTACTTGACTATTAGAAGTTAGTTGACGTGAAATGATAATAATTGAAGTCAGTTTTTGTTCTTTTGGATATTATTTCAATCCAAATACTGTACTAAATTTAGTGTTTAATAAGCTTCGGTGACCAAAGCAGACCGTTGTTTTTCTAAAATTGAATAAAATGTTACCTTACTACGAAGTATTATATGTATATTATGTAAAGGTATGATTTGGCTGGAATTTGAAACACAGATAGTTTATAGTCTCATATACTACCTATCATCTCTGAAAAAGCATAGGCCCTAACGAAACAAATATATACGACAGAACGACATTACCAATTAAATTGACATTTGAAACACACATGGCTTAGAGTCTAAAATATCACATCGGCTAATAAGTCTATCACCTACATAGGCTATCATCCTGTAAAAATGTATAAGTAGGTAAGTATCAGATCACGCACATCAGCTACATACTCTTCGTAATTATATCCTATAAAAATCCTACAAACTTAACACTGCGGCTATGTTCGATACTCCACAACCTTACTAAGAGTATGTTTGATGTTGCTAAAATATAATAAAATATGAAGTTGCTAAACTCGAATAAACATATTTTTGTGTGGAAAAACAAATTCACTCGGTTTGTGTAATGGCCACCCATCCAAATATTTTTAGGTAAGTACTAGTACTAATGTACTAATAAGGTGGCAAGATCAACGTACGCAAACGAAGTAGCGGGTTCAGCTAGTATACCTATATATAGAATCTGAATCTCGGAAACGGCTCGAACGATTTTCATGAAATTTTGTATGCAGGGGGTTTCGGGGACGATAAATCGATCTAACTAGGTTTCATTTTTTTTAAAACGCTTATTGTGCGCGATTTTAGAAAATGAAAACTGTCACATTTAGACATTAGAATACGAAGGTAAATTTAGCCGCGTGACTTACCAGCATAATTTGCTCAGACGGGAAGTCGGGCGTTCGTGGCGGTCACGAATTATAAGCTGCGGGTTCGAATCCAGACAGCTTCTCTTTTTTTTTCAAGTGTTATTTTTTTTAAAGAAAATCTAAGAGTATCTAAGTAAGTATTTTTAGTTTTTAAACCGAGCAAAGCTCGGTGACCCAGGTACTGTTACAAAAGAGAGCCATACGAGCAATGGTCGGGGCCACCAATGACATATCTTGTGCAGAGTTCTTTAAAGAACTCAATATTTTGCCACTTCCCTGTGAATACATATATACATATTCCAAACTTGTAAATTCATTCATAAGAACATAGAATCGTTCCAGCGGAGGTGCATTAATCCTAAAGTTAACCTTAGGAGTAATAAAAAACACAACCAACTAGTGACACCGCCCCACAGGTTGAGCAAGTCTGAGAGGTCGGTCTACGTTGGAGGACCCGCGATATTCAACCGCCTTCCGTCGGGTGTGAAGGACGCACCTTCCGCCGCGGGATTTGTACGGAAATTAAAAGCTTGGTTGCATGGGCACCTTTTCTACAACCTGGACGAAGTTGCCAGAATGTTAACCGAATCTAATGTTTTTATTTTATTTTTATTTTTAAAATTATTGTAAGTAATTCATAATTTTTTTTTTATTCCAAAGAGTGAAGAGACGAGCAGGACATGTGCCTGATGGTAAGTAACATGCCTGCCACATAACAGCACAGTGACATGCAGCTATTGGAACATGATAGTCCAAATCATTACCTAGCACTGCACTGCGCTCGTCACCCAGAGATCTAAGATAATATGTCTCTAAGCCCAGTAATTTCTCTGGAAACATTACCGTTCAAACCGGAACACAGTAATGTTTGCACATTACTGCTTGGCGGTAGAATAACTGGCAAAGGTGTGGTACTTCCCCAGGCGGACTCTGCTAAGAGTCCTACCACTACACATTATATGATTATTATTTAATTTCTCGCTCATACAACAGTGTGTGGCAGTGACATGAATGATTAAGACTGACTTATTGACTTGTAACTTGCCGTTATGAATAAATGATTTGTATTTGTATTTTGTAATGGAGACCTTGTTACCCAACCTTGTGAGATAGCTGATGCTTTCGCTGATGAATTTGAAAAAGCTTATTTAAATGAACCTACCCTAGATCCTGGTGTGATAATTTCATCTGTTCCACGTGTAAATGATAGCTTATGTGACATAACTTTCTCTGAATTGGATGTCATAAAAACGATTAAAAGTTTTAACACCCAGTCATCTCCGGGTCCAGATCAGCTTCCAGTGTGTGTTTTAAAAAATTGTGCTCACACACTTGCCCCTGCTCTCTCAGCCCTGATGAACGCGTCTTTCGAAGCCGAACAGCTGCCTCAGGATTGAAAGCATTCTGTGGTCACTCCCATACTTAAGAAGGGGGACAAAATGCATCCAGAGAATTATAGACCCATAAGCCTTACTAGTATTGTAGTTAAGGTAATGGAAAAGATTATAAATAGGCAACTGACAGTCTTCCTCAATAGGCATTGTATTATATCTACCAAGCAGCATGGTTTTGTGGAGAAAAGATCCACTATCACCAACTTGCTAGAGTGTGTCCATACTTGGATTAATAAAGTGGACGGACGGAGTCCAGTGGACATTATTTATTTAGATTTTCAGCGAGTTTTTGATAGAGTCCCTAATCAGCGTCTCTTGGGGAAATTAGACCATTATGGCATACGTGGTAGGCTACCGAAATGGATAGAGGATTACTTGATTGGAAGAAGTTCGAGTCGGGGATTCCCTATCACAGCACAGGAACGTGTCCAGTAGTGTACCACAAGGATCGGTGACTGCTCCACAACTTTTTGGGATTTATATAACTGATCTAATTGAAACAATTGAAAGCCAATCTGCCTTCTTCGCTGATGATGGTAAATTTTTTGCAAACCCACTTGTCAGTTCTGGGCGTCTCCAGAAGGATCTGGATCAAGTGCAAGACTGGACCATGGACTGGGTTGTGAATTTGAATGTTGCGAAGTGTGGGGTCTTACATCTGGGCAAGAGTAACCCATCGTCATCATCATCAACAGCCCACTAAATGTTCCCACTGCTGGGACTCGGGGCCTTCTCTCGCAAGGAGAGAGTTAAGGCCATAATCCACCACGCTGGCCCAGTGCTGGTTGGTAGATGACACATGACTTCGACAGATTCTAGGTGCATGTCGGTTTCCTCACGATGTTTTCCTTCGCCGTTTTAAGTTAGCGGCATTACGCACATGACTTCGAAAAGACAGTGGTGCGTGTGGGGTTTGAACCCGAGGTCTCCGGATCGGCAGGCGCCGTTCTCCCGATTAGACCAGCCGTAACTTAAGAATAACCACTAGTCGCCTATTATCTCAATGGTGTTGCTTTGTCTTCAGTGAATCACCAAAAAGACCTCGGTGTTATAATTACACCAAATTTTTAAATTTGGTATAATTATCCCATTTTAATGGGAAGAACACATTTCTACAATGGTAAAGAAAGAAAACTCTTTTCTTTACGTCATTCGTGGATCCTTTCAATCTATAACTGTAGCAATGTTTCTTAAAGTATATTAAACTTATGTCAGGCCGCTACTAGAATATGATTATCAAATTTGGAGCCCCTACTTCAAAAAAGACATTGATTTACTTGAAAGTGTGCAAAGAAAAGCGACAAAATGGCCATACACCCTTCGACGTAAATCTTACACAGACAGGTTGAAATCCTTATGCCTCACTACATTGGAAGAGAGACGGTTACGGGGATACTTGATCGAAACGTTTAAAATAATGAATGGATTTTATAACTTATCGACCACATAAGGAACCTGTACAGATTAAAGGAGCATAAGAGAGACAGTCGGCGTCATAAGTCCCAGTTGTGCCATGCACCATCACTGGCAAACACTGCTCATCACATCCTCAGCAACAGAGTGGTTTACAACTGGAACAGGTTGCCTGAGGATGTTATTTCGGCAAAATCATTGAACTCTTTCAAGAACAAACTTGACAAATGGATAGCAAAAGACAATATCACGACCACGACTGGCCTCGTGGCTTAGTGGGTAGTAGCTCTGCCTGCGAAGCCGAGGGTCGTGGGTTCGATTCCCACCCAGTGCAAATATTTGTGTGATGAATTTAAATGTTTGCACTGTGTCTGGGTGTTTCTATGTATGACTATCTGGCCGCCATCACACAAGCTTTGCTTAGTTTGGGGTCAGATGGTGTTGTGTGTGAATTGTCCACCAATGTTTATTTATTTATTTATATCATTTTAACAGACAATTACCTATACTTTTGTTACACATTTCAACACTGAGATATAGGCATATCAGCTAATGCTGCTCGCCTATTATTAAATAAACAAATAATAAAAGAATTAATTCTATAAAGGTATTTTCCTCGAAACACGATGAAATATTGGGTAAAATAAGTAGGTAAGTCCATCTTAAGATATTTTCCCCGAAACCGTTGTTATCGTTACCGAGTATTAATCCAATCTAAATTGGATTAATCCTCGCTTAAAATTTGATTCTATAGGTATCTATGCAAAACATCTCTGTACAGTTTATTTCTTTAAGAGTTAAGTCGCTTACACGAGTCGGAGCTTATCGAAAAAAAAAAGGTTATTTTATAGTGGGTCAGCTTTCTTAAGCCGTGGCGGCTTAAGAAAGAAGCTTGTAAGAAAGAGGCTTGTAGGTTCGAATTTCGCTTGCACCATAGAATAGATAATATTAAAGTTGCACGTCTGAGTATGTTTCTAAGTGTAGACGTACCTGAACGCTTCTCGTTACCACGGGCTTCAACAGTGAAGCAAAACATCATGAGGATACAATCATGTTCCTAGAATCTCTCGAGGTCATGCGTCATCCGCACTGGGCCAGCGTGGTGGATCATGGGTAGCGATTCTAAATGAAATCCGAATGATTCAAAATCGGAATGACAATCCCTGTCTCTGTCATGGTACACAGATAAGACAAAGACCGAGAGATGAGATTCCGTGTCGGATGCAACCGAATGAATTTAGAATCGCTACCCTGGACTTGTGAAATAAAACCGAGTCGCAGCAGTGAGAACATTTATAGGGCTGCTTACGCAGCTTTCTCACAATAAATTAAATCATCATCATCAGCCGCAAGACGTCCACTGCTGAACATAGGCATCCCTCCCCCCTAGATTTCCACAACGAACGGTCCCGCGCAACCTGCAACCAGCGGTTTCCAGCGACCTTTGTTAGGTCATCTGTCCATCTAGTGGGAGGCCGTCCAACACTGCGTCTTCCGGTTCGTAGTCGCCACTCGAGAACCTTTCTTCCCCATCGGTTGTCAGTTCTGCGAGCGATGTGGCCTGCCCATTGCC
Organism: Ectropis crepuscularia; assembly: GCA_963693475.1. NCBI lineage: Eukaryota > Metazoa > Arthropoda > Insecta > Lepidoptera > Geometridae > Ectropis > Ectropis crepuscularia. Next base: position 36,909,579 of record OY856338.1, read on the forward strand.
ATGATATTTGCGAATATCCTCATTACGGATTCTGTCGCGCAAAGAGACTCCGAGCATAGGTCTCTCCATAGCTCGCTGTGTGACTTTGAGCTTTGTTATGAGGCCTACAGTTAAGGACCACGTCTCAGTTCCATATATTAGTTCAATAAATTAAATACACATTTGTATTTCTCATACTTACATTTTTTTTTCAAAGCGATGTCGGATACTTATAGCTCTGGAAGCTCCAAGCGCATTGACTGATGACGCCATGGGATTTGTTCCCGGGGCCGATGCACGTGCCGTAAGAATTTAGGCGATTAAATTTGCAGTCGGGTGTCCACACCCCCACCGTCAGGGCCTGATTGACCCTTGGACTAATTACGCTGCAGCCTAGGGCGCGAGGATCACAGGGGGCGCTAAAATTGTGTATTCGCATGGACTGTTAATCTAGTATCATTGCATCTCTACCCTACATATTTCAACTACTTATACGAGAGACACTCGTAGACCGAGACAAAACACTGGAAACTAAAAGCGTTGTGAACTGATAAAGCTCGACTCCCTCGCTGCTCGGTCCAGATTGACACACCTGGTAGGGGCACGTTCTAACAATTATTATCATCAATCATCACATCAGGAATTAGTATTTTATACAGAAGGAGAAATCAAGTGAAATCTTTAATACAAATGCCAAAGTTTGGATGCTTGTAGTTCTATCACGTCGGAACTTCTGAACGGATCAGGTTGAAATTTGGAATACATTTCAGATTATAGACTAGAATAACAGAAAGACATTTTATCCCGGTAACTACTCGGGTAAAACCACGGGACGCCGCCGGATCTTTTGCTTGTTTTTAAATGAAAGAATATTAAGCGTCTACTGATAGAATATAATAGAGTACGGGCCCGTGAACATAATTTATGGGTCAAATGAACCACCAGGAGACTTATGTATGATGATAGAAGGGTATAAAGTTGTAAGATTCATCACTATGCCGTCACTTGTAAGCTGTTCAACTGAGTGCAGTTGAAGAGGGGGAGTTGCAACCCTCGAACATTTCTCCTTGTCGCACGATTCTTGTACGGCGTTGCGGAATAATAGATTAGAAGAAGAATTTTTAATTAAGAATTTGTTTGTCGGAACATTCATAATTTTCCGAAGATTTACAGAATAAATTCGGTCATTTGGTTCCATACAGTTTCAATACATCCATTTCTCCTCTTCTAATCCATTTTTTCGCAATGCCGTACAAAAATCATGCGACAAGGAGAAATTATCGAAGGTTGCAACCTTCAACTGCACTCAGTTTGGACAGCTTACAAGTGACGCCATAGTACTGAGTCTTATTACTTTATATAGCTTTCTATTATCCCACATAGGTCTCCTGGTGGTTCATTTGACCCATACATTTTGTTCACGGGTCTGTAACATTTAATACCTCTTTCGAAGAGATTTTCCTTACACTACAACTAATTGTCGTCTCTGATGAGTACAATTTCACCAACACCAGACAGCCGTGAAACCATCAAATGGCTCCTCAATTGTTTATGAGAGCTTCATCCATCACGAGGCGACTTAAACTCTTTTCCATAAACAAACCAAACCATATTTATGCCACAAGCCATGGTTTGGTTATGATTAGGTTTTCGATGCGGTGCGATAGCTTTTTTCTTAGGTATTTTGCTGCCTCAGCTGTTGTGGTGATGATGGCGTCCTTGTCAAGGTCGAAGTGTCTAACCATGTTCAACGGCTTAATAAGTTAGTTGGCTGTGACATATATCATACACCCTCAAAGGCACAAATAACCGCCCAACCCGTATTTCTATCTTCCTGTTTGATATATTCCACAAAAGCAACATTGTTAAAAAGATCAGGGAGTCAAAAGATATATGTAGGCGGATACTTGTATCTGTGAGAGTCCCTATTTACAGTATTTATCTTAGTACTATGGTTCTGAATCTCTATTATAAGAATTCTATGTATTAAACTAGAAAGCCAACATAGTTGCGAGTACCTACCTTATTTTTTTAAATTTTTTTTATAGCATAGAGTGACGAGACGAGCAGGTCATGTGCCTGATGGTAAGCAACATGCCTGCCACATAAAACAGCACAGTAACACGCAGCTATTGGAACATGATAGTCCAAATCATTACCTAGCACTGCACTGCGCTCGTCACCCAGAGATCTAAGATATTATGTCTCTAAGCCCTGTAATTTCTCTGGAATCATTGCCCTTCAAACCGGAACACAGTAATGTTTGCACATTACTGCTTGGCGGTAGAATATTTGGCAAAGGTGTGGTACTTCCCCAGGCGGACTCTGCTAAGAGTCCTACCACTACTAGCCTCACGAACACAGAACCAGCAGGTCTACTACGAAAACAAACTCCGAATAATCGGACCCGACCGGCAGCTGAATCGGATTGTAGCCTACCCCGAAAAACATTCGGATCGATACATTTCGGGTCGGAAGTTATAGACTTAGGTCGGATGAGGTTCAGATCGAACGAAACGGCCGATCTGATCAACCGACCGATTGTCTTTCGTGGTTGGAAACTTCCATAAGTTCGGCCGATATATCGTTTATCGGACTTCGTAGTAGACCTGCAGCTGCCATTTATGTAAAATTTAGATCCATCAAATGAATCAGACTACATACTTGTAAAAAATGAATGACGTGTGAAATATCACAGTCGTGTTTGATCTTTATTATAATAATACATTACGAAATTAGCTTGAGCCCTACCCCGCTGCTGGCGACAAACTAGGTTTAGGTTTTTACACTGCATAAACATTTATATTAATGTTGTAAAAACTTAAATCTGAGAAATCAAATAAATGACTGAATTACCAAAAATATATGTGTAAAAATATTTGAAGACAACTATATAATTTCATTCGTCATTACAGTATCAGAAACGACGTCGTTATAGATACTATAATATAACGACGACGAAGCGGATTAGGTACGTTTTGTTACGAAAAATATAGATTAATTAGATGAAACCCTTAATCTGGCATTTCTTGATTGAGCATCGCTAGCTTCAGGGGTGTGTGTTAGAGACCAGGATAATAAAATATTTCAACTTTTCTCAATCATAATATAATTATTTAAGATATTTATATTTAAACATTATGCTAGAATAAGAAGATTTTACAAAAAAAATGTTATAAATAAAATTATGATTCACTAACTGAATAACAATGGTAATTTATAGAGCAAACAAAACATGACGACATTTAGTTATTTGTTTAACAAATCACTTTGTAAAACAGGAAACGATCTCCTAAAGTAATCGTTTCTGTTCTAACAAGTTTTGTAGTATTATCGGCAAATAATAAAATAAAACAAATGAAGATCCTCGTATCGGGGTCCGGTTCAGCAGGTATTCTGAAAAGAAAAAGCATTCTGGTGAAAATATAACCTACATAATTATAAAACCCACCTATTTAGCCTTTTGTATATCGTCACTCGATACATCATTCGCGGTCCCCTCTCCAGCACTCGTCTACGCCAACGGTTATCGGGTCTGTGACAGATGTGCCCGGCCCACTGCAACTTCAGTTTGCTAATGCCTACGCTGAGCTATGTCGGTGACTTTAGTTATCTAACGAATTACTTCAATGCGTATCCAATCCCTCAGAAAAGCCCAAGTATAGCGCTTTGTATAGCCCGCTAAGCGACTTTGGCTTACGGACCATTTTAACGGGTAGGGAACACTGCCATTTACAAACATACATTTTTGCCTTAAGACTGTGGGGTGGGTGACGAGAAGACTCGAGGAAGTTGTCCAAACGCTGCCCAGCTCAACTGGATTCTTCTCATGGCCTCACTCTCAAAGCTATAACTAGTTCGTGCGTCTGCCCTAGGGAAACGTATTTATGTACAATTTCAAGAGTGATTCCATTTACGGCAATCGATCCCGGAGCAACGAAGTCGTTGCACATGACTTTGGTTTGATCAAACTTGCACCGATGACGCTGCTGCCCATCACCGGCTGAGATTGAAGTTGCGTTTTGTTATAATAAGAAAGGTATGGGTTCACGGGCTAAATGTAAAAAAAAGTAAGTGCATATATTTTGGATTATACCTGTTCATCAGTAGACTGCCGCTATCGTCTCCTATTACAATACTCGTATCCTCCTCAGGTTCCATTCCACCTGAAAATAAAAAAAAATCTGTTACATATCTTCAAAATAAAACTTAACTACAATAGAAAAAAATGCATGTAGAAAATTTAATTAACTCAAAAATATAGTACAACTAAGACGTATACATTAGCTTCAAATGTAGGTCTTCTAGTCGATTGCTGCAGTGAGACAGTCAACAAAGCTGGCTGTGATATGCTTCGGACACCATAGTCACAGCCGGTTTGTCGGATACCTCAGTGCCAGTTCTTTATCTTCTCTCTGATCGGGGCTTCTTTCTTCTTAGATTCAACAAGGATCAGCGTAGTTTTGTAAACTCGGCGTTGCTGTATGGCAGCGCCGAGTTTACAGAACTACACTGATTAACGCTAATTCGTGTTTACGAGGAAAGCATTACTACAAAACATGTAATTGTAAGATGTTGGTTGTGGCGCAGTAAGGGTGTCGCTCTGAGAGTGGCGGCGCTCATCAAAGCTGGCTGTGATATGGACTGGGCACGCATACTACAGCCACTTGGTGAGCGACGCCGCTCCCGCGTCCGCCGGGCCCGGCGCGGCTGGCGGCTGGCGGCTGGTCTCGAAGGTGGCGTCCGCAGTCCAGCTCGTCAAAAATGGCTGTGATATGAATGTACGACACGGCACAACCAGTTTCACGAATGGGCCGCGGCCGTGCGCCGCTCGCCCGCCTCTCGCCGACAGCTCTCCGGGAACCGACCACATCAAAGTGGCTGTGATATGAAGGATAAAACACATGTCACACCCGCTTTGACAGGCTCGGACCGAGAAGCGCGCCGTCTCGCCTCACAACCTGTTGCGTCGCCGCCTAGTAATGGGACCGTGCTCATCAAAGCTGGCTGTGATAGCTACGTAATGATCTATGACAAACCGACTTTGATGGCAAAGCCGCATTGAATCGATTCTCCTGGAAATGTCAATGTAATAAAAAAATTTACTGTGAATGCAAGATAATAGAAGTTTTGCGTGAAATAATCTGAAAAAAATATTAGTTTTAGTTTTTATCAAATAGAAATCGATACCTTAATTCGCAAAACGAATAACTTCGTGGTAGCAAATTTCTTAGGGGCCAGCAAAAACTTTGAAAAAAATTAAAGCATCAAAAAACAAAAAAAATCTCAGCAAAAAAACAAATGTATGTTTCTTACACAATTTCCAAACGGATTTTTGTTATTCGTTTTGTGAATTAAGGTATCGAAATGCTATTAGAGGTATTCTGTTAAAATTGAATTTACGCGGCATCATTAAAAATAATTAAAATCCATTGAATACAATGGATATCGTCGATTTACCACTGAACCCTACACAGCTAGCCTACTCAGCTGCACAAAAGAGTTGAACGCGCGCGGACTCAGGCTTGCAATATTAATTTAACTCCGACTGTTATTATTTTTAACGGGAAAAACCGACGAACCTATTGGAACAATGTCTGCCGGCAGACTAGAGAAAGAGATGCTTTGAAATATTGAAGTACCGAAAATATTGAAGTACCAAAACTATATTGAACTACCGATGAGGATAGATTTGATCAACTTGTGGCTGTGGTTGAAGACAGGAGGGCAGACGCGGCCGCTCGGCTGGAGAGTCGGCAGCGGACTGGCGCTGGGCGGGCGGCGAGCGACGAGCTCCGAGCGGCCGCCTCGCGAGGCGCAGCCTGCATTCTATCACCTCCACTAATCTACTCGAACGGCGCGTTCCTATGAAACCCTCCTCCCTCGATTGCATAGCGGTCTAGATACCTCCCCCCCGCCCACAACACACAATGAAAACATTCTCCTGGGATAATCCTGCTTCTGTCATGAATGCCTGTGGCGGTAAAATATTTAATCTTGGCATTCTTTGAAAATATTTATTTTCTAGGAATAACTGACGTAAATAACTCTAAGTAAATAAACATGTATTCTTGTCCATGTACATATACTTTAAAACTGAGAAACCTACGTACATAATACGGAATCATTAAACGGATCTTGATATTTTTTTAAGTGAAAACTTCTTTAGACAGATTTTTCGTGGGCTGTGAATTGAATTCAATCGTCACGCTCGGGTATGATAAGAAAGCTTCGGGTAAACTCGGGACCATGGCTATTGGCAATCTAATCTAGAAATACGTCAGCCAATGGGAAATGCTGAAAGAGCGTGGACAGGCCATCATGGCATGGCCATCTTAGAAACGCATCAGCCAATGGGAAATGCTGACGCATTTCTAGATGGCCATGCCAAGATGGCGAGGCCACGCCCTCCGGTTATACCCATGTAGTTTCCAAGGTAATCTATCAAATTCTGAGTTATAAGTTTTCACTTCTATCGGCAGTTCCTATGACTGCCAATTTTTTTTTATATACCGAAGAGTGCAAGGGCGTATCCAGGGACATAACCTCCCCCCCTCCCAACTGGGTTGGATCCAGAACCTAAGTGGACCACTAATGAAAACGTACGTGCGCACTTATTACTGGATTTACTGGATTACTGGAACAGAGTACATAACTCAAATAATTACTAATTAAATATTAAATCCTAGAGATTTTAGCGAACCTCGAATAGACTACAGGCCCGTGAACAAAATTTATGGGTCAAATGAACCACCTGGAGACCTATGTAGGATGATAAAAGGGTATAAAGTAATAAGATTCAGCACTATGCCGTCACTTGTAAGCTGTATATGTATATTGTGACTATAAAGTTTTTTTTTTTATGGTTAGTTTTTATGTGAGTTAACTGTAGCTTGCTTGGGTTAGGATTTTCCCGAAGCCACACAAGCAACAGTTAACGTCACATCCAGTCCAGTTAAAAATAACTCAAAAAGTAGTCAAAAGAACTTGAATTCTCATTTTATCTCTAATTTGATGTAAAATAAGCTTTTGTTATTCTTTGATAAGACTAATTAATCCTGAAATAGAACAGTAATTAGTGTGTTTTGCTGAATAAAATTACGAAAATAAAACAATCCTGTTCCATCAATCCCAAATGTTTTTTGAATCTCATTATTTTTTTTTTGTAATTAAATGAGCTAAGAATATATTTGTATAGAGTTGTGCGTGTTGTTGGTGCCAGCCAGCGATCCGTGAGCCCCGTGAAACAACAACAATGGATGTTTTCGTAGCTACAGCAGTGAGCGCGCGCTCCATGGAGATAGGGCCGTGGGCGGACCGTTGCCAACGAGACGCAGAGGTGAGAGTCGCGACGCGACGGTAGCTACGCTGACTTATCTACCTTTTATATTAAATGCCATACAACAGAGTACACAGAACGACGACTTTGTTAAAATATTTTGAAGTGAAAACTTCTTTAGGTGCGCCTAGACAGATTTTTGTGGGCTGTGAATTGAATTCATTCGTCACGCTCGGGTATGATAAAGAAAGCTTCGGGTAAATTCGGGACCGTGGCTATTGGCCATCTAGAAATACGTCAGCCATTGGGAAATGCTGAAAAGGCGTGGACAGGCCATCATGGCATGGCCATCTAAAAACGCATCAGCCAATGGGAAATGCTGACGCATTTCTAGATGGCCATGCCAAGATGGCGAGGCCACGCCCTCCGGTTACACCCGGGTAGTTTCCAAGGTAAGCTAGCATATTCTGAGTTTTAAGTTTTCACTTCTATCGGCAGTTCCTATGACTGCCAATTTATTTATTTTTTATTTGAAATGTTAACTTGGTTACATGTTATATTCCGATTTCCAGCGTTGAGATTGGTAAAACATATAAATGTGTAAATTTCCATGGTGAAACTTTTTAATAGTAGCCATTCCGACGTATACCGAAACTCATCGTACATTATAATGTTCATTACTTCATTACGATGCTTCTAAACCTGATGTTTTTTAGCAACGATGATCCGATTTCCACCTGTCTAGAAATATGTCGGACAGACAGAAACTTAGACATTTAGACTTTTTACAACCGAAACCTTAAAAATAGTATTGTATCAAGAATAAGTTTTAACTATAAGTTTTAACTAACTTATTAGTTCAAATTACCTATGTAAGTACTGAAAATCTCATATTTGAAAGAATAAATCTGTGATCAGAACTAATTATAAAACATGTATTTGAATTCACGTCTTCTTTGTTTAGGTAAGTATAAGCAGAAAAACCACGTAGGCCACGGGGTGCCCTGAATCAGTTAAGAAGCTTTTTTTTATTTTTAATAAAGAGTGACGAGACGAGCATGTCATGTGCCTGATGGTAAGCAGCATGCCTGCCACATAACAGCACAGTGACACGCAGCTATTGGAACATGAAGAGTCCAAATCATTACCTAGCACTGCACTGCGCTCGTCACCCCGAGATCTAAAATGTTATATCTCTAAGCCCTGTAATTTCTGGGGAAACATTGCCCTTCAAACCGGAACACAGTAATGTCGGCACATTACTGCTTGGCGGTAGAATAACTGAGAAAGGTGTGGTACTTCCCCAGGCGGACTCTGCCAAGAGTCCTACCACTACACTACCAGCTTGTCTCCAGCCCAATTTTTATCAATCTGGTTTTGTGATCTAAGAACAGATTATATTGGATTATAGATGATAATTAAGGGATAACATGAATTATATTATAATATTTCAGAGTACTGATGGGCTACGTTCAGGACCCATACATTTAGTAGAACGTACACATTTGCGTATTAGTATTGAAGGTTTAATTGTCTTTATTCGCGATTCAGATTTTTTAAATTTGTATGTAGAACAAGCCTTTTCGGATTATTGTAGGCGTTCTGAATACCCTGCATGTATAATCCATACTATGAATATTTACAATTCCATGGATACCTGCTTTGGCAGGGGGCACTGAACAGAATATAATTAGTCTAGACGCAACCTCCAGACACCACACCATTAATACACATAACATAATTATTTAAAATAGCAAAGATATTTACATATGTATCGAAATAATTCTACAGATGCGACTGAATGGATGCGATTAGTAAGACAATATGGAACTTGTTAGTTGACAAATGATAGCGAACACTCCTAATAGTTTAAGCAGTAGGTATTCAAATACATATTTCGAAATTAAGAACTACCTACGTAAGGAAATAACTAGTTTGAAAGCGAAATAAAGAACTTTTTCATAAACCTACACATATATCTCCTACCTGTTTGCGCCAGGTAATTGGCGCTTTTTTATTCTGTGTTCTATTCTTACAGCGGGTTTGAACCGAAATAATTTCTGTCACCGTCGAAAATAGCGAAATTTCAGGGTTTCAATCGGAGCCCTCACGAAGTTGGTTAATTAGAAAATCTACGTTCATGGATATAGTGTTTTCATTTTCATCAAATGCTGAGAGATTCTGGCATTGTGGTTTAGTAGCACGTCTGGTCAGAGCCGCAGGCCGCGAGTCGAGTCCCATCTAGAATTAATATTTGTATTATGAAAACGAATATTTGTTCCATGTCTGGGTGTTTCTATGAATTATGTATTTGCACTTATTTGTTGTGTTTTATATATATTTCCTGGTTGCCTTGATGATATTGCTCTAAGCGATAAGGCCGCCATATGTAGTGCTAGTTCGTAAGTGTTTTATTGTTGTGTTGTGTGTGAATTGTCCACCAATATGTATTATTATTATTATTTATTTATGGTAACATTTCTGTTTTTGTGTCACAATAAAGAGTTATCTATTTATTTTTTATTTGAATTCTCGTGGTACTGTGCTGTTACGGGCATGAGTGTAGTTTACCACTAGGCGTACGTCTTGCTCGCCCCTTCAGTCATCTAATTCAGATGGTTTTAGTTTAGTATCCTTTGTTGTGGCTGTTTACAAAGAATTTCCTTATCTTGAATTAGTTCCTTAGTACACGCTTTGTCGCTTTGGGGATATACATATACGAGTATAATGTTGTGCGAGAAATATCCAATATCTATGGAAGTATACATGTATCGTTATACCCAACAGTGGTCGGCTGTTATTGTTGCCCATGCATGAATAGATATCTCCGTAGTTTGTGGGAGCACGGTCCATCCGGCTCCAGGTGTCGTCGCTAATCCCTCCTAATGCGACGGTGTCTTTGTTCGAGTATCTGCACCAGAGAATTGCGAGTGCATACGGGCGCAAACACGATACACGGTTAGAGCTTACATCGATCCTAATTGCCACGGATTTGTTCTATAGACCGGCGCGTCTACCGCCTAACTAAATCGGCTATCGCTTCGCTAATGCTGTCTCTATCATTTCAAGCGAAAAGAAAAGAGAGAGAAACGTCAAAGCATCAAAGCATTTTTCGTTCGGCGGTAGACCCCCGGGGGTTGGGTGGCGTTTTGAGGGTGCAAAATGTGAGGACCGGTTTTGAATTCGGAAAAGTATGCATATTTTGATTCTGGATGTTGCCAGGAGGTGTATTTGTAAATATTTTTTTACACCCCATCCCCCTTGGCCATCAAGTAAATGGACTGACATACTCGTACATGCTTTGGCATCATTATAATAATTGTTTTAGTCGCAATATCAAGTAGTTTTTATGATAACTAGCGAGCCGCCGCGGTTTCGCATGGTTGCCTTGCTGATACTATGCTGAAACTATACTATGTTTACCGAATATAATATGTACATGGATATGATAGATATACTAAATATCACTAGTCTTGTGGGTTATCCCTAAGAGATATATGTATATACCACGCGTTCTCATTAATGCACCACAACATAACTGTTTTTAGTTTTGTCCATTCCTATCAATCAATACTTTTCTAGCTAACAATAACCAGCGTCGATAAAAGTTGAACGGAATAAGTAAAAGCTTTTAAAAAGCAAACGTGACAAACTGGAAGTAAATTTAATTAAAACACACCACAAACACGCCGTAGGTGTGAGGACGCGTTGGTTAATTACGGAACTGCTGAATTAAAGCAGTTTAATTTAAACGGAATGTCACAAACAAAAGCATCTGCATTCAATGCAAATACCGCCTCGGTCCGCTGAGCTGCGCCGGCCGCCGCGCGCCGACGCCGACGCGACGGCGAGCGCGTATACTTAATACGATAGCGAAATAAGCCAATTATGAAATAGAAAATAAAATTAAGTCAGAAAATAAACCCCGTAGGAGTTCTTGAATTGAATTAACTAGCTGCCGGACTTCGTTCGAGTTCTACATTCGGCTGTCATATTCATACCATAATATAATGTACCGATCTATACATTCTCATAAAATGCTATGAACATCTAGAAGTAGAAAACTGTGCCTTTGAAATAGTGAAGCATTTTATTGATTTTGATCAAGCAGTGTCGAAGATACCCTCACACATAGGTATTATATAAGTATATGTATAAACATGACTGGCGAACTTGGCGTCTTCTCCTTAAAACATTTATATTTAAAAATATCTAAAATATTATAAAGTAAGCGACGCAGTCGGTGGAAAGGTAATCTTCTAATTGGGTCGCCTTTACCCATTCTTTTATCAAAATGTGTATTTGGTAGATGGAACAAAAGGGGTGCGGGCACCATGCTTGTGATGGGAGAGCGACAGCGGGGCGGGCGGGCGGCGCGCGGCTCTGCATTGAATCGAATCATTTGACGTGAATCATTGACCAAATGAATCAAAAGAGTATGTTATAATCTGGTATTAAAATGATAGACGAAAATAACCAGTTACCAGCTTTGATGAAACTAAGTAAATACCAGTTTTATTTTTAAAGTTTCCAAATACTAAACGTCGCGAAATGATAACGGAATGTTGGACTTACGGTAGCTAGGTTATGATTAATGTTTTTAAGTAATGCAACACGGAAAACAGTAATAAATAAATAAAGGTGGATATTTCCTACACACCACCATCTAGCCCCAAACTGAACAAAGCTTGTGCACTATGAACGATGAAATGGAACATATTTTCAAATCGAAATTAAGTACCATATAAAGGATTCAGAATCTTATTTTACATTTTAGTATCTTTAATTCCGCGTACATACTTCATAGTGCAAGCTTAGCTTAGTTAGGGGCTTGATGGTATTGTTAGTGTGAGAAATGTCAAACAATATTCGGATCTCAAATTCAGTTCGACCAGCAAATTTGCTATTCTGAAACACGTCGCGTCGACCACAATTGCCCGGGAATATCAGCGAACTACATCCGACTAATCCAGGGGTGTCCAACACGATTTTGTAGAGCGTGTAGTACCGTAGACCAAAACAAATACCCGCTTCCTTCAAATATAAATTCTCGTGCGTTTGTACCTATAATATTTTTTAAAGTAGAACTTTATTTTACTAGGTCGCGGGCCTTACCCGGGCCATGTGATGGCCGGGGCCGTGTTTTGGACGAGCCTAGACTAATCTATACTAATATTATAAAGCTAAAGAGTTAGTTTGTTTGTTTGAAGACTAGGATCACGGGAACTACTGATCCGAATTGAAAGATTATTTTTTATTATTTTTTTGTTCGATAGTCCATTTATCGAGAAAGGCTATATAATAGTAGTAGTAGTAGTGTCTCTGTGTATTGATAGTAATCAATAACATTTGCGTCCTTAGTAGTGCACAGACTAACAGGGGCGATTTCGTAGTACCTAGTTTTATCGATCGACAGAGATTTAACTACATAGATGTTGCAATGTGTAATTTTGTTGAAAAAAGGCAATTGTAGACTAAATTAATATGGTATACTTATCTGGAACTGGTATGAGAACTGAATTCGACGGAAAACAAAACGTCCAAAGTAAAGGAGACGGCTCATTTCTGCCCCAAGTCGTTTCAAGTTTAGGTACTTAATTAGCCACGGAGACCTAAACAAGTTATTTAATTAAAATAACATATAATTAAATAATTAAAACTGTTCATTCAATACTAACCTGCCAAGCGGGGATTGCAAATTGGTGATTAAAAAGTACCTTAATGAATGATGTTTATGTCATTTTGTATTAAGGTACTGTAGTTCCATAAAACCAAACTAGATGGCGTTGTACGGCGTTAAAACACGCTATCGAAGTTTATGTGAATTTAAATAAGCCTGTTTGTGTTTAATCTTCGGGTCAGTACCCAATATATAAGTACTACGCTGAACACTCCTTTTATTTATTACCTATGTGTATGTGTATAGTCTATTATAGTCAAAGTCAGCCATGTTTTTCTAGTCATTTTAGTTCAGTTGAAGTTTACGTTCAGTAAAAAATAAAAATTCGATTCGTTCGTAACTCACACAACACATGGAATTTCTTTATTTTTCATAGGTCTTATAAATTTTTTGTGGTTTGGCCGATTCTCCGGTCCTTCTCTGTGTTGAGTCGACATTATTCTGAGCACAGTACGTCGCAAAGTAATGAATTTACTACCTTCTTTTAGTAGTAAGTACATAATCACGTTCTTGATTACCTACTTGCGGCGTTATTTTTTTTCAATGTTTTCGTTGATATTTTTAAACCCCGCTATGCAGGATAAAAACATAAACGGTTCATAAATATATATTAAAAATCCTATACAATGATCCAATTTTGGTCAAGTCTCTTGCACTTTTTCTGTGGGGCAAATGCCCATGGAAAATGGGCCGTCTCCTTTAATCAAAGGAAATTGTATTCACATATTTAATAACTAGCTGTGCAACTTCTTCCGTCTGGAAGTGACTTTGGGCAGCATTTTTGAATATATGTTTCGTTTATTTTAAACACGGTAGTTTGGACATTAAAAAATAATAATTCATAGTAATGTTTCTCTATCTCTATACACGATATTAGACGTGTAGCCATCGGCAAAAACCATTAAATACCCGCGGAGGCGTTTACAATCTACAAACATCCAGCAGCAGGTTCGACGTGTTTATTTAAATTGGCATAACTTTTTTATTTATGTACCTACCGCAATTGACATGAAACAAACACTAAATGTTAATTGAAGCTTATTACAATACATAAGTGGAAACCACATCTAAATCGGATACCTAAGCCGTTTCTAAAATTAGCGTGCACAAACACACACGACAAAAATTCCTATCATAGTGTTATTGCGTTGATAAAGTTCTATATATATTCTTTTTCACATGTATATTCCACGTACAGGCAACGGTCCGTTACATTTTTATTATATGTAGGTATAAGTAGATTCCATGAAATAAATGAGCTTTATACTATTGTTATTTCAAAATAGAAAATTGATCCGATTTGGTAGAATTTAACCTTAACTTATTATTGGTACTCGATAACGAGCAGGCGAGGTGGGCCGTAATTTTGAGTTTTTAAAACAATCTGAGACCTATAAAATAGTGTCTTAAACTCTTGAAAAACAGATATTTATTAGTTAAGGATCTAATCTAGTGCAATTTGCAGTCAGTAACACAATGTAATGAATTTCAAGCGATAGAAAAAAATCCAAAAGTTACCCCGTTCCATAAAGTTTTTTCAAGATTGTGACTAAACTATTGAATTTTTACACAACATTTTTGTTTTCAACTTAAGCCACGATAAGTTATAGATGCATTCGCAGAGTTTGACTTGATAAAAAGTATCAGTTCTTTACTATGTTTAAATACCTACAACACATGAGAGCGCGCGGCTCGAATGAGTCGCGCTCTGGCGGTCGTGGACAATGGACATAAGGACGGCAGGAATACCTCCCTTTAATATTACATTTAATCTTAATTTTGAATACAAAACGACAAGCCGACAACGAATAGAAAGATATATATGAAGTGTCCGATTATAAAATTAACTGACTTACTGATACGTGAATAAAATTTATATATTGGTAAAATTCAAAGATTCTGTGATTTAGGCCACAATCACATTGTTTATATGTAGTAATAAAAGACAATTTTAAGCTTTTGATTCCGACCATGAATTCAGTCCTATATTATATGATGATATTACTCTGTCTAGGAACCGTAACGACTTTCAATCAATAAGTCCATTTATTTTGGACAGCGTGATGTCAAATTTTCGTACTGACACAAAGCCACCACAATACTACACGCTTTGTGTCAACACGAAAATAGTAATTCTGAAATAGACATGACTCTGGTCAGAGGTAGTAAAGCTAAAAAATACTCCAAAAGGAGACGGCCCATTTTCCATGGGCATTTGCCCCACAGTAAAAGTGCAAGAGACTTGACCAACATTGGATCATTGTATAGGATTTTTAATATATATTGAGGAACCGTTTATGTTTTTATCATGCATAGCGGGGTTTAAAAGATATCAACTAAAACATAGAAAAAAAATAACGCCGCAACTTAGGTAATCAAGAACGTGATTATCTGATTATGTACTTACTACTAAAAGAAGGTAGTAAATTCATTACTTTGCGATGTACTGTGCTCAGAATAATGTCGACTCAACAAAGAGAAGGACCGGAGATTCGGCCAAACCACAAAAAAATTACAAACCCTTTGGAAAAATAAAGAAATTCCATTTAATGTGTGAGTTTCGAACGAATTTTTACTGTACGTAAACTTCAACTGAACGTAAGTGTGAACAACATGGCTGACTTTGACTGTAATCTGTACACATTGTTCACCGTAGTACTTATTCATTGGGTACTGACCCGAAGACAAACGACGAACTAAACCTTAACAGGCTTATTTAAATTCACATAAACTTCGCTAGCGTGTTTTAACGCCGTACAACGCCATCTAGTTTGGTTTTATGGAACTACAGTACCTTAATACAAAATTACATAAACATAGTCATTAAGGTACTTTTTAATCACCAATTTGCAATCCCGCTTGGCAGGTTAGTATTGAATGTACAGTTTTAATTATTTAATTATATGTTATTTTAATTAAATAACTTGTTTAGGTCTCCGGGGCTAATTAAGTACCTAAACTTGAAACGACTTGGGGCAGAAATGAGCCGTCTCCTTTGTTATAAAGTCCCTAAGACACGAACTAAATCTACCGAGAGATTCGGTAATTTTCTAGGTCCGTACTTTTATAATAAAATCAACGCTGATTGTAACATAGTTTCACTAAATTATTCCAGGTGTGAAACTACAATGACATAATATCTCAAAACCATGGACTACTATACTACAGAACTTATCTGTAGTAGTGCGCACTATCGCGTGTTGTGACTGGCAATTTTATGGTGATCTTTGTATTTAAGAATGTAGTTATTTTGATTAATATCTGGCATGTATTGTTATCTGCAAATAATTTTTAAATAGTAGGTAATTTTCAATTTGTATTATCATAGTTATATCTGTCCAAAGCTTATAAGTGTTTTAAATTATTGTCTGTTCACTTTCGTCAATTCTCTATTTACTAACAAATGATTATGTTATATTAATTCGAATACTTGTAACTTTTTTTTTTCCTGTACAAATTGGAAGATGCCACTGGCTTCCCAAACACAGTTCTAACTAGGTCGGGGCCAGTGGGCTCCTGTATTTGTATAGACTTTTAAGTTGTTTTTAAGAGTTTAAAGTTTTTAAAGAGTTTCAAATAAATAGATTTGATTTGATTTTAGATATTAATTAGTTGACCTCCAACTGCGGAGAGTCGTAACAAGCCCCAGAGTCAAGCCACAGGAAGGGCTAGATGATCGTTGAGCTCACCCTAGATCTAACTCGTAGATAATTAACCGCGGTGCGGTGATGCAGTGTCCCGCGCTCATATCGCTCTAGGCAGTCGGGGGTCTATATTTAGTAGCGTAACAATTTTTGTACTAATTTAAAGAGTCGATAACGTTTTTAGAACTAATGATAATTTACCAAAACAACTAAACGCATAACTGTTTTCGCATAATTTCGAAAATAAATGTTTATTGTAGGTAGGTCTGTTTTATGTAATGTGTTTGGGTATAAAATAATGAAAATGTTTATGATATAGTAATGGAATGACTAGTGAATATAATGTAATTGTAATGTGGCAAAATTAATTATATGAATGTTCATGAGTCTTATGATACTGGAAATAAATGGATTTATTATAACCATATATAGCATAAAGATAACTTAGCATAATGTTTAAAGGGACGTATTTAGAAAAGTAAAATAAATATGTTCGCGGCTTAGCGGTGGACCAAGAGCCACTCCGCCGCACCTAAACCTATAGTCACAACTCAAAATGCGTATTTAAACTATTCGTATTAAGTACAATAATTATTAAATAAAATTATATAAATAAAAAATGCCTTAGAACTATTATGCGTCTCATCAATAATCGAATTGAATGTAGTACAATAGATTGTTATGCTTTAAACACATTGCCCCAAAAAACGATTACGCAAAAGTTACCTACGTTAAGACACTATATAAATATTTTGTTACATTCATTATGACACAGTAAATTAGGAAAAAAAGTATGCGTTTTAAATGTAACCCTAGGCAGTCCGAGGTCCCCCGTGACAATTTTCCTCTTCCCACCCTCCTCCTTTTAAGCGAACCCTAATGGATTGGCCTGAATCGATGCGCGTGCTGCAAATAGCCATGTCAATCAACGTGCACACTGAACCGTGATACATATGCGTTACATGATTGGGATATCTACTAGCGAAGCCTGCATATTGCAATTAACATTCATGAAAGACTATTCATGAAAGCTAAAGGATAATTAATGAAAATCTACGCCCCTTTTTAGATTAAAGCTGAATCAAGCAGTTCAAACTTAGGCACGTGCGACGAGAAACGAACCCGGGTTTTTGTAATTAGCCAAGACTTGCTACATTTAATTAAGTTATTTATACTTTAATGTAAAATGTTGTTAGAAGAACCCGGAATGGATTGAGGTTCTTTAAGCCAGATTTCATTTTAGATATAATCAGGAAGTATATTTATTCTCAAGTCTGCAGTGCCTTTAACTAAATAACCGTCCAAGCACTTGCGGTTCTAAATCAACAATCTCGCAAGACTATGGTCGTGGGTTCGATTCCCACCCAGTGCAAACATTTGTGTGATGAATTCAAATGTTTGCACTGTGTCTGGGTGTTTCTATGTATAATAAGTATGTATTTAAAAAACTATATAAGTATTATATCAGCTATCTGGCCGCCATCACACAAGCTTTGCTTAGTTTGGGGTCAAATGGTGTTGTGTGTGAATTGTCCACCAATATTAATTTTATTTATTTATGCTAAATTTAAGACGGAATTTAGACCGTGTAGATAAAACAATGCGATGACAAAACAGAGCGTTATTAATAACTATGTACAATGAAAGCGACCAAATGTAAGCTGGAAGCTTGAACCATCACCTAGCCAACTACAGGTAAGATTGCTATATTTAACCGGCCACAATTATGCTATCCGATAATAAAATTCAATAACACATAATCACATTTTCTCTTTTCTTAAATGTTGTAGACAAAACTTTTCTTACAAAATAGAAGGTTATTAAGAAAGACAGCACCGAGTCGCGTTTAATCCTTTATTATGAAGTACTTTTATTCCAGGACCAAATTCGAAACGAAAAATGAGATTAGTTATTCCACAAAGAGATCCACAACAATGTTTGAAAAAGCGTTGTTTTTTTTGTGAAAACTTCAATACAAAGTTGTTCATAATGATGAATTAACGCTTCCTTTTCGGCATTACAGGAGTGTTTTTGCGAAACCACACCCACAGCCACAATTAACCACCCCCACCCTGTATTTGTCCTAGTTTGCAGAAATCATTAATTTTAGAGCAAATTTATTGCAGTACCTACGTTGAAAGTTATCATTAAGCGATAACAAATAAAGATATTAAAAACAAACGGTTTTAAGAAACTGATTTTGTCGAAAAGATGGAAGTGACGAAAACTATAAGAGGTTAATTGTGCCTGCGAGTATACATTGTGACTAATAATCTTGACATGTTTCCTCATTAACCTGATCAAGTAAAAATACACTAAACATTTTCGTTGAATAACGTCGGTGACGGTGTCTCACGATGATGTTCGATGATTCCGCTCGAGCAGCATGAAAGACAAGGTAGTGAGAATTTGATGTACAGGACATCTCACTACCCATGTCTTTCACGACGCAAAGAGCGAGCTTCGCTGACGATGCCACGCTGACCACTAGATATATTGATAAAACTCTTTATTGCTATTAACTTAGAATAAAGTAGCAATTAACGACCTTATCGCTGAGAGCGATTTCTACCAGGCAACCGTAACTACTACTTACATCTATTACAAATATGCATATTTATAAACTAGGGCTTCAATAATGCGAATCTCTGCTACAACAAACGCGATTCTAACTTGGTAAGAAGACAAACTACTCCTGAGGGGTCTACCGCCTAACGAAAAACGCTTTGATGCTTTGACGCTTTGGCATTGCCGTCTCTTTCATTTCCAGCGAGAAGAAAAGAGACAGCAATGTCAAAGCATCAAAGCATCAAAGCGTTTTTCGTTAGGCGGTAGAAGCGCTGGACCTGTACTCCGGATAACCATTTGGATGTTTGTTGCTAAATTACGTTGTAACGTATGAACGGATCGGGATGAAACTTAAACACAGTAAGGTTATGGTCTGGAAGAATACATATGCTACTTTTTATCCCGGGAAAACAACGGGACCGGCCCTTCTACCGCCTAACTAAATCGGCTTTTTCTGAAAATAAACAAAATAGATGCATACAACTAAACATTGTTCAGCAACCCCTGTACACGGGTAAACCCCCGTTTACTCGTTACTATGGTGTGTGAAACAGTAACGAAATATCGAGATTTTGTTCGGCCAATTATATAAGGTAAATACCCTGAATTTAATGTTGTGTGTAAGAGTTACAGATGTTTGTGTGTAAGAGTTGTAAAATGCAATTTTGAATTTTAAAACACTGTTCATGTAATGCTCAAATAAATCTAATTATCATTGATGCCAAGTATTAAGTACATCTCTACAAAAGTGCGTATGATTCTGTTTTGGTTATTGGTAATCTGAAACCTCGGGTTTGGAGACTCCAGTATCTGTAACTCCAGTACTAGTAGTAGTACTACTACCAGTGCACCCTCACTCGCTCAAGATCGCGCGGTATTAGCCTACCGCTAGACCGTTCCTTCCAGGAAACAACGCTGCAAAGGAAACGCGCTAGGCAGGGACAGAGTTACGCGTTAGAAGAGAGCGTAGATGGTGAGTTGAAAATCGCGACAGGAATTGAGCGCTAATGCGAGCTGAATTGAACTTTGTTGTGTCCCAGCAAGAGTCGCTATTTATATAATTGTTTTCGGTAAGTGAAGCTTCTGTACTAATATTTATTCCGTACTACTACTATTGAGTTAGCATCACTTTGTAAGTGCTACTTGATTCGATTTAAGGCTTCGAGAGAAGATATTATTTTATTATCAGTGTCGTGTTCGCTTCTTTACG
This sequence comes from Ectropis crepuscularia, assembly GCA_963693475.1. Taxonomy (NCBI): domain Eukaryota; kingdom Metazoa; phylum Arthropoda; class Insecta; order Lepidoptera; family Geometridae; genus Ectropis; species Ectropis crepuscularia. The sequence continues at coordinate 36,929,939 of OY856338.1, forward strand.
GGTCGCTTTATAAATTATTGTAAGGAGTATAAACATATTTACCATTTTAAACTTCAACCTAAATACGAGGACTTTTGATTTCGAGTATCGCATTATCGAAGGCCTAATGTAGACGGTACACACGAATGGTTTTACATGTTTTTTTCTAGAAATACATATAATAATTAAGTTAGTATTTTTATCAATAGCAAAAAGTGACGAGATAGTACATAGTATGTTTTTGTTACGATTAGACGACAGATAAACTGATATAATAAGTACGCCACTTTCGTAGCGGCTAATATTAATTCTGTTAAATAATAACAAGGAAAAATGTTTCTGGTATATTCAACCTCAACAAACATGATAGTTAAAACAAAATATCTTACAAGTTGTCTTTAGTTGGTTAGTACTCATTTGTGAAATCTCTCAATGAAGTATGTCATTCATTCAAACGTCTCTCACGATGCAAGTAAAGCTGTGTGCATCGTGTGCATCAAGTGTGCATACTTGCATCGTGAGAGACGTTTGAATGAATGACAAAGACATCATGACAAGTAGGCAGTAGGTGCAAATGAAATAGCTATACATCACATTTGTTTAGATATTTTTTTCGACAAGAATAGAAAACCATACGAATGCACTTGTGTGATATTTTCGCCACATTGTGCTGTCTTTATATTAGAGCGTACCTCATCTTCGTTTACTTAGTTTCATCAAAGGTGTCACCAAAGCATTTTTGGGGTCTAGTCGTTATTTGACATTAAGTAATCGGGATTACATATCCTATTTTCGTTTGCCATTGTGCTTGAATAATTGTGCCATTAAAGTTCCTAGTGTTCTATTAAATATAAAAAAAAAATTGGGAGTCATAGGAACTGTCGATCGAAGTGAAAACTCATGTTTATGTAACTCAGAATTTGATAGGTTACTTTGGAAACTACACGGGTGTCCCCGGAGGGCGTGGGCGCGCCAAAAGAAGTGTTCACTTCAAAAATGCCACTAGACGCAGCTGGTGTAGCTAGCCCGCGCTGAAGCTTTATCTGTTATTGGGTACAACTAACGTCGGATCATTCGGATACAACCGTACGGGTAGCCATCAGATATCATATTTCTAATTCAGCTGCTTCCACAACAGTCCAGCGCAGAATGTGTCACTGAATTGAACATGTTTATTTATATCTTTCGACCACTATTATTCGTTAGTTATTTGAACTAGCTATCTGGTTTGTTTGGTTGCGGCACGTTTGGACTGATTTGACTAGTCTTGTGGCAGTGATTTATACGTCTGGTACGAAGTATTAGTAGTGGTAGGACTCTTTACAGAGTCCGTCCGGGGAAATAACACACCATAGTATTCTCCCGCATTCTCACGCAGTAATGCGAAAACAAACATCACTGTGTTCCGGTTTGAAGGGCAATGTTTTCAGTGAAATCACAGGGCATAGAGATAAAACGTGACGAGCGCAGTGCAGTGCAGTAATGATTTGGAGTTTTCATGTTTCATTAGCTGTGTGTCACTTTGCTGTTATGGACAGGCATGTTGCTTACCATCAGGTAGATGTCCTGCTCGTCTCGTCGGTCTATACTATAATAAAAGTGGCCAAGTCCGAGTTGGACTCGCCCATGAAGGATTCCAACAGCAGTAATATAATACTACATAAGTTCATGTACTTCGTTGTAGGTTTGATCAATGTTTTAATAATAGTGTATTTATGACGTACTTACAAAAAAACATTTACTAGATCGAGTTCAAACCAATTTTCGTTGGAAGCTTGCATTGTGATACACATCATATTTTTTTTAGTTTTGTCTTATTCTTATTTTAAAAGTTACAGGGGCACACATTTTACCACTTTGGGATTTATCAGTGTAGAAAAAAATCGCAGTACGAATTTGTACCTGTTGCCGTGGAGACCTTGGGTTGTTGGGGAGCAGAGGCTAAAGGGTTCCTCTCAGAATTGGGGCGCAGGCTAATACGGGTGACTCCCGCTCTGGCGCGTTCCTGGAGCAAAGGTTGGCCATTGCCATTCAGCGTGGGAACGCGGCGAGCATCATGGGCACTTTTGCGCCGGGAGCAGTTAGAGGTGGGTTATTCGGACATTAGTTTTTTAATTATTATTTTAGTTAATATGTAATTTAAGATCTATGCAAGATGATTATATACTTCCATTTTTTTCTCCGTTGGTGTAAGTACAAAATAATGGAGATTTTTCGAGATGCATGATAACTACAATTATTTAGAAAAAAATTATATGAGAAACCTCAACATCATTTTTGAAGAACCTTTCCCATAGACGCCTCACACGTATAGCTTTGATGAAAAAAACATTTTTGTGTTTTAGTTCTGTAAACACCCCCAAAATTCTCGTAGTTTCGGCAAAAAGTGGCTGTGACATACGGACGGACGGACGGACGGACGGACAGACAGACAGACATGACGAATCTATAAGGGTCTTGTTTTTTGCCATTTGGCTACGGAACCCTAAAAAAGTATGTTACTGCAATAGCAAGAATCTATGTAACTACGCAAAATTCTTGTCTTATGTATAAAATTCTCGTGTCACAGTGTTTGTTTCCTTACTCCTCCGAAACGGCTCTACTGATTTTTACCAAATTTTATATGCATATTTAGTAGGTCTGAGAATCGGCTACTAGCTATTTTTCATAAGTAATAAGGGTTGTTCACCCCAAAAATCTAGATTATGATCCGAGCGAAGCCGGAACGGGCCGCTAGTATTTTATAAATAACAGATAGTTCATACTTGAACAAAAGCTTAGGAGTGATGGTCCAGATTAATTTGTCCATCGTTTGCTTTAACTGTTGATTGAGCTTTTTTTAATTTGAAATTTCGTTCTAGCTAATTATTATTTAATTCTAATAATGATATTATAATAGTTCCAATCGTTTATTTAACTTTTGAGAGCTCGAGTACTAATCGTATAGTAATGCCCTGATGCGTAACCGACTCTCGATTTCTTGAATTAATTATCTATACTAATATTATAAAGCTGAAGAGTTTGTTTGTTTGTTTGAACGCAAGGATCTCGGGAACTACTGGTTTTAATGGAAAAATTACTATCCTGTTGGATAGTCCATTTATCGAGGAAGGCTATAGGCTATTTAACATTACGCTACTATCAACAGGAGCGGAGTATGAATGAAAAAAATGTAATAAAAACGGGAAAAATAATTGCTTTTTGAGAGCTTTCGTTGCGTGACAGCTAGTGTCTTTATCTTTTAAATTTGTCAAAATTTTAATTGGTACAGCCAATTTTTGTTAGATGGCGTAGCAACGCGCGCACGGTTCAGCTACCTAGTATAAAATATAATTGATTTTATTCATAAATAAGTTTTATTCGACATAACACATGTTTGTATGTTTAATTTTTGCTCAACATTTTGCATTGTTTTACAAATATTCATAGATATTCCTTTATCCATATAAAAATATAAACCATTTTATTACGGTAATATGTTTCTTACTTTGGACGACAATTTGATAATTTTGTCAATTATAAACGGGCAGTATTACGGGCAATTATAACGGGTTAGCACTAGACGCGGCGGCGACGCCATTTTGTTATTCACAAAGAGACGCCATAATTATCCACACGTAGCCACATAATTTTCCGTTCGCTTAGTGTTGTTTTACTAGTGAATTATTACGTTTGGTTGAGTTTAGCGCATCGTTCCTCCCTTCATTACTTTCATAATGCCAAAAGGAAAGGCGATTACAGGACAAACAAGAGACTCTGTATTGCGACTTTGTGAATACTTTAAAAAGGAAAGCCGTAATGGGGGACCTCTTGTACCAGTGACTCAAGTTAAACACCGTGTTGCAGCTGCATTAGTTATTAGTGTTACACAACCAACGGTAGCTAAAAAAAACAAAAGAAAGCTACGGCAGCAGTGGCATGGAATCAGGGGGGCACAATAAGTGACGTCGCAATTTGCAGAAACGAGATAGTCTAATTATCTATTGTTTGTGAAAAACAGAGAAAGAGATATTGATTGTCCGTCCTTATCCCCGTGGCCGGGTTTTTCTCTGGCCAAGTTACAAATCTGACACTGAGTTACAAAACAAAACTCTGTGCAAAGCTCAGACTCGGATTTTTATGTTTTAATGAAATTTGTGTGTATTAAAAGAAGATTTAAAACTTGTTTGTGAAAGACTTAAGAGGTTGGTGATATTTATGTTATACAATGTGCGGCTGTAGTGTTTTATAAGCTGAAATAGCCGATATGAAAGAAAAATCAATGGAATTTAATACTCGTAAGTAGACAATATTTGAACTTACGACTTGATGGAAATTAATATAGATACATACATGATATCAACGTTTATTCAATTTATACAATAACAGCAGTTTCTAGTCCAAAATATGCAAAAGTAAACATAACCTATATAACAAAACAAACAAAAAAGTGTGACCAGTTAAAACAAAAAAAAAACAAATTTATTTACCCATGAAATATACAAGTATGTAGCTACATAATGGACAGTTTTTTTACTGACCATTTACTAATGATAGGTACTAGATTTTGCATGCGAATTCGCATTCGTTGGTTTTTGAAGTGAAAACATCCTTCGGCGCACCACATACAGATTTTTCGTGGGCCGTGAATTGCGCTCAAACGTCATGCTTGAAAATGAATGAAATCTTCGGGTGAACTCGGTACTATGGCCAGAATTGCGCAAACATTTTTAGATGGCCATGGCGTGTTACCATTACACATTTCTAGTCGATGTAGATGGTCATGCTTAGAAGACTTATTTAGATGACAATGCTTTGAAGATTTATTCCAGACTAGCAGCGCCCTCCGGTTTCACCCGCGTAGTTTCCAAAGTGAGCTGTCAAGTTCTGAGTTATACATTTTTGACGTGATATAGTCTTATAATTCGGTGAAGCCGGCTGCACGCCCGCAAAACATGACGTCATGTAACGTTACCGTTAGTTCGTCGTCAGTGCCATGCGGACGAAGCTGAGCGCTGAGGGCGCCACCCGCCGAGTCGAGCGGTATCACTACTCGCGCTATCAGCGTACTGATTTCTTAAGACGTTGTCACGTTTAACTATCGTCAGTAAACCGACTTTACAGACAACCATTTTTTTTTAGTTCTATCGGCAGTTACCAATTGCAATTTTTTTTCCCCGTGACCAATCCCTCCGGTTCAATTTCTTGTCTTTCTCCCACTGCCATTCTAACTCTTGTTTTCTGAAGTGGGGATTGCATCAAACTCCCATTAACTTACACTATCGCTGTTCTTCCGATTCCTACTTACAGATCCCGTCCCATTCTAACGAGATTGAATTATGCTTTTAGTAAAAAACCTACACACTACACCTACTTCATTCCTGAGTAGGTATGAAGTAGGACACACAATAGGCCTGTGTGAGTAGGTAAGAAGTACTAAGCTTTAAAAATTAAATATTATTTATACAAATATTCACCTCTGATTTAACCCTTTTGTTTGAACTTTTATAAAAATAATTACAGAACTTGAATTTATCACTAGATTTCTGGTAATAATTTGGATTGTTTTATTTATTCAAAATGATTATTATTTCGTAGATGTGCCACTCTGAAGAATAGGATAAAATATTGAAGCAATATTTTCATGAAGTACAGAATATCAAATAAATCAACTATCCTGAATTACCACAACATCTAATAGTAGCCTGTCTACTACAACAAGGTCTTCTGACATTGAAAAAGTTACATTTTTGTTCTATACCTAAGTTCCGAGTTACCCGTGCATTACTGCTACTATGATATAAATATGACAGGCAAACTATATTATTATAATGTTGAATGTAAAGTACAATTTGAAATAAATGTTTTATTGCCCTGTTTTTGATTAAGTGCCTCCTATTTTATTTATATTACGTGAAACCTCTTTTTAAAAAATACTTTTAGAATGAAAATAGAACGCGGGCTGAACTCATAAAACTATCGCAGCACTACCCTTATCCAGTGGAATATTTGCTTTGTGGCAATACTTTCTGAGTATTGACTTGAAAATTGAATTGAAATTGAAAGGACGAGAAGCACTCTATAGTGCTTCTCTATAGAGTGCTTCTCTATTGAGTGCTTCTCATGCTAGTCTATATATACCATATCTATCTTGCTAGTCATGAACTTTAGGAATCTTGAGGTAAAACTATGTTTGCATGGAACAGAACCATCTGAGAAAAAATGTCAGCCCTGTAAAGTGACAGCAGTTGGATAGTTTTAACGCTGATGCCATTCCTCGTCCAAATGTTATACTATGATGACCAAATAAAAGACATTGGAACTTTAAAAACACTAGCAAAATCTCTACGAAATAGTGGTTTGTTCCGTTTACCAAAGTCTTCTTTGACAAAGGTATTGAGGGATTGGATTCCTGTGCAAAAATGTAACAAACGTAAAATTTTAATGGAACACAGTGATATTGCTTTGTAGGTATCTATATTTTATAAGACAAGCGAATTATTACGAATGGCGGGCGGGTACGTCCATGAAGTACGATATTCTCTGAAGTACACTGTACTGAAAATAATTGTAAAACTTTAAGTGCGTGATCTGTCAAAAGTTACAATAAACGATTGGTTTAGTTATAAACCAGCCAGTACCCGTAGTGTTACATTCTCTTTGTCAGTACCTATCTTCCTATCTAGGTCCAGCTCACATCAATAACGGTCGGCAATATTCGCCGCTCTCAACTCGTTCGTAGTCAAATACGGGTAATGAGTAAAAGTTTAACGAATGAGATATCAAATATTCAGTAAGAAAAAAAAATAGTTTTTTACTTAACATTTTACGTGGAAGAAAATTTGTTTCTTTTTAGAATTCAGGTAGGTTAAGTACGTGAATCTGGTATAGGCCATAAAATACGGAATCGTTCGTGTGCATCAGAAACAATTTGACATTTGACAAGAAAATAGCAACAAACCGGTAAGAGCTTATATATTAAGAGAAAAAAACAATATTTTGACATTATGCCTAGTAATATAACCTATCATCATTCGCTTGCCCTTATCCCACTTTATGTGGTATCGGTACAACATGCCCGTTACTTCCATTCGTCTCTGTAATTCGTCAAAACTGAGGTTTTTTTTGAGTGAGAGTGAAAGAGTGACGAGACGAGCAGGAGCATGATGGTAAGAAACATGCCTGCCACATAACAGCACAGTGACACACAGCTAATAGGACATGAAGAGTCCAAATCATTACCTAGCCGTGGACTGCGCTCGCCACCCAGGTATCTAGGATGTTATATTTCTAAGCCCTGTAATCTGGAAACATTGCCCTTCAATTTTACAAATTTTCTATTCCTGACCTCGTTCACACCATCCATCCACACTTTTTGTGGTCGCCCTCTACCACAGTATCCATCAACATTCATGTTTAACTCTTTTGGTCATGTGGTCTTCATCCCTACGTATAACAAGCCCAAACTACGATAACTTTGTGCTTTTCAACCTTGCTATCATGGGTGCTACTTTCATACTTCCCCTAATATACATACTCATTTCTAATCCTATCTATTCGCGTCACACCACACATCCATCTCGGCATTCGCATCTCCGCTACATGCAATCGTCTTTCATCCGAACCTTTGGTTGTCAATCAGCTCGTTACATGACGGCAGGTCTTGTAACAGTTTTGTAGATGTGTCCCTTAAATTTAAGGGGAATGTGCGGATCACAAGCTGTTAGTGTCCCCATTTTATTCGTGTCGCATTAACTCTGCTTTTAACGTCCTGGTCTATATTGCAGTCGCGTCATTCTGGATGAGAGATACTTAAAATCCGTACAAGCTGGTAAGGGTAGGTACGCCGTTTAAGACAAAAGTGGGAACAACCACCGGAATCACAGTAAAGGTACTCTGTTCTGGTTCTGCTGATCTTTAGTCCAACTTTAGCTCAGCAAAAGCAGCTATTAGTGTGGAATTCTACAAGGTACCATCGTTGGACCCTTAATGGCTCATCAGTGCATGACTTAGTTATGCAAGCGCAAGAAGATCTTAACACTCTCCATAACTGGTTCCAAAGTTAATTGTTAACGATTGAAGTCTCTAAAACTTGTTACATTATATTTGAAGCCAAAAACAAACAAATACCCCTAGACCCCCTCCTTAGAGATAAACAGTGAACCAATACAACTCAAATATTATGAAACCGAGATATTGGTTTGCATTTGGATAGCCAGTTAACATGGCACACCCCTATAGAACATGTAAAAAGTAAATTCGTAGCACAGTGCGGTGCGCTCCGCAATATTGCGGTGTTTACCAAATAAACTATGATATACAATTTATAACTCCCTGGTAAAACATCATTTGTCATATTTGATTGAAATTTGGGGTTGTACTTCGAAAACAAGGTTAGCTAGCTAAACTTCAACGATTACAAAATAAAATTATTAAAATACTCTATCTATTAAATTACCATTATTTAACACCAACTCAAGAAATGTACAATCAAAGTAAAATAATTACCCTAAAAAACTTTACAAATATAGGTAGCATATGTATATTTATTCAAAAAAGCCTTCATGAGAATATCCAACTATCCATACTAACATTTCGTTCACAAAGCGTAAACAAGTGGTCGAGCGGAGAACGCGGCGCGCGAGGTACCTTGTTATTCAAAGATTTAGAACTAACTACGGCAAATCAATGCCTGGTACCGTTGAAGAAGCGCAACTATTCAATAAACTACCCTCTAACAAAAAAATGTAAATTCCTTCACGCATTCAAAAAACAATTGGCTTATCATATCTTTGAAACGTATTTTTTTTTATTCTGAAAATAAAATACAGTTGTCGAAAGTATGTACTTAGATTTCATGTTTTTATAACCTAAAACAATTAATAGCAATTATTGATTAGTTTTTTAATTAATAAAATATTTGTAGGGTTCAACTTTAAATATAAATTTAATTTTTGTTATTTAAAAATAAAACAAATGAACGTGTAAATTAATAGCCTATTTTGATTTAAAGGTGGGTGGGTTTTTATCTAATGTTTTATTTGTATGTTTCACTTAGTTAGTTTTATTTAGGGATTTTTCAATTTTTTTATTTTATGCATTGAAAGTGTCACGATGATAATACAAATTCATATTTAAGTTATTTGTATCATGTAAGCGACAGAAACGTCTTTAGTGATAAATAAAATTATTTTAACATTACTTTTTCCAGTTTCTCGAACCATTTTTCCAGTCGATCTTGTACTGCAGCTCCAACATCTTCGACAAAAACAAAATCGTCAGCGAAGAGTATGCACAAATGTGCTCTCGCCTATATGTACCTATATAAGTCAGAGCATCCATTACCAGGGGGAACAAATAAGGGCTCAACGCTGACCCTTGGTGCAAGCCTACTGCCACACCTAAACTTTTCGGTTTCGCCAGTTGCGGACCAGACGTATGTACTTACTCGACTGTGCCTTGCTCGTATTAATTGTATGTATTTTATAGGCCTCTTTTTTCCAATAAAGGTCCACCACAAAACCTATCGGGGTATCGTCGTCATACGCTTTTTTTAGGTCAACTAACTAACACCACGTGCCAAGTTCTTATGTACAAGATATTTTTTATTATTATTTTAGAATGAGCATATCTTCATTTGCAGAGCGTCTTTCTCTTTTTCTGTCTCAGAGCTGACTAAAATGGTGTCAACAAGTGTGACATAATATCGCAGGAATGCGCGATGCGAATGAAATCGGAAGTTCTTGCGATGTATTCGTGCGAATTCGCAGATATTTGCGATGCGATGCGAATTCGTGGTTTTGTGCAGGAGCCCTTAAGGTTTACACGACGCTGACAAGGCAAGACGACAAACTGACAAGTGTTTGAGAGTCAAGACGACGTAGAAATTATAGTTATAATTCAGCCGAATTGTTAACAAATAATAAAGTAAACGTAAAGTTTTGTCAGAAAAATAGTTAGATATCGGATATAATTTTATTCGGATACAAACGATTCCCGGGGGTCTACCGCCTAACGAAAAACGCTTTGATGCTTTGACGCTTTGGCATTGCCGTCTCTTTCATTTCAAGCGAGAAGAAAAGAGACAGCAATATCAAAGCGTCAACGCGTTTTTCGTTAGGCGGTAGAAGCGCGGATTTTATTAAAGTAGAAGTACAAAATTGTTACGATCCAAGTAAAGTCCAAGAAGGGTAGGAAAAATCTATACTGATATCTATTATCTATGCTAATATTATAAAGCTGAAGAGTTTGTTTGTTTGTTTGATCGCTAGGATTTTGGGAACTACTCAACCGAGTTGAGAGATTGTTTTTCTGTTGGATCGTCCATTTATCGAGGAAGGCTATTATATAGGCTATATAACATTACGCTACTGTCAATAGGAGCGGAGCATAAATAAAGAATGTAACTAAAACGGTAAAAAAAAACCTTTTTGAGAGCTTTCGTTGCGTACGTTGACGTCCGCTGAAGTCCGTGGCAGCACGTGTCTACCTTTTAAGGTTGCGTTATTTTAACCTTTTTTATCCTATTCAAATCGCGGATAAACAAATGTATCGCGAAATTTATATAGGTACATATATTAAGGTATCCGAGCGAAGCCGGAACGGGCCGCTAGTTATATTCCGAGAGCTTGTAGCAAAATTTGTATAGGTATTTGAGGCAAGCTGGAAACTTGTCACATAGTTCTCCTATTAAATCCCTACACGGAGGTGCAGACCTGGCTGGTGAGTAGCGGGGCCGAATTATTAATCCCTCAATTTAAATCACCTGGCAGGTAGATATTCCATCCAAAATAATCGCTCTTTTTGAAAATCTCTATTTATTAATAGGGTACCACCGGACTGGGTCAAAAATACACCATCCTAATTAGTCCGTCAGCTAGATCATGGAAAAATATTGGACACGTATTTTTTGTTTTTTTCATAATATTAAAAATCGTCAAAGATATAGACCATCAAACTTCGAGAGTGGGGGGTCGCGACGTCACTCGTGAGTAAAAATCGTACTCACAAGTGACGTCACACGAAACTTCGAAGCGCTGTATCTTCGTCATTTTTTGTTTGTGAAACAAAAGAAAAAATACGTGTACAATATTTTTTGGCAATCTAACTAACGGGCTACTTAGTTTTTTTGAGGATTGTACCCTATTATAAATAACACCCAGTTTAAAATTAAAATAACCTCAAACACATTTAATTTTTTTTTGCATAACATATAATAACGCGCCTAGTAATTTTAAAATCCCGACTAATTTAGTCTGGATTATTATTGGTTTTATTCTGTAAACATTAAACTACAACATATAAAAATATCATATAGCCTCAAACATATTCATTGAATAAAAAAAGGTGTGTGCTTAAGACCACACGGCAGAAGTGAAAACTTCATTAGCTGATTTTTGTATGTCGTATTATAATAAAATATAATAGTAGGTATGTTGTATTATAATAAAATATTATGGATCGTATTAGTTGAATAAACGAGTAAAACAAGCCAGAAATTAAAGTAAATATTTATTTAAATTTTATTTATATACAAAGTAGCTGTTACCCGCGACTTAGTCCGCGCGAAATAAATATTAAGGTTACTCAGGCAGTACTTATTTGTATACCCAGATTGTATACACATTTATGGTTAGTAAAAAAAGCGTCCATGTTCAAAAAGTTGTTGGGCGGGACCGGCTTTTTAAAAGTTACTCCAACTTTGTATGCATTCACACGGTGCACCCCTATGATGCCCCCCTTACATTGTCCGCAAAAAGGTTGGTGAGTGTAATAGGATTTTTGTTACCGACTTTCTCCTGTTCCGTCGATTCCACATACACTACACAGTCTCCACTACGATTTTCTGGGAATAGTCTCTTTCTCTTATAAAGGGGTTTTCTAAATAGTTTGTAAGAAACATTTTCACTTAGATTTGGCTTCAATAGTTTTCTTTTTCTGGTCTGTTCGACGGGGTCACCCCCGTCGCTAGCGACGCTCATATTTATTTATACTATTGACTATATGTATACAAAACTAAATATTTACACAAAAGAAACGAAATATTTACACAGCAAAACGAATTAATTTGATTGTGAAAATTATAAAGCACCCGTCGTGTTTTCCCGCCCAAACAAAAGTCTTTTGGAGTTGGTAGCCGTCAGTGTTGCCACTATGATTTTGAGCTTGTCGCCAAATAGTTATGAAACAAAGTCGCCGGTTTTGATTGAATTATTAAGGGAATAACAGTCTGGAAGAATACATAAGCTTTTTCCTTCTCCAACCTTCTACACTACACTAGTATATTCCCCTTTGTCGGTAACACGTCGTCTAAATCCGCTAAAAGGTTTTAAAAATTCGCCAGTTTCAGCGACAAAGTCGCTAAAGTGTCTACACTGGTAACCGGTAGCGAGCAGCGAGAGAGAGAGAGTATCTATTGTCCCATGTCCTCCTCTAACAATTATCTTTCTCGGTCTGGCACGTTTGTTGACCACATTATCTTTCTCGCTCTAGCATCCCGAGCTTACCCGAAATTTCTTATCATATCCGAGCGTGATGATCACGTGATCATAAATCCATTTCACAGCCCACGAAAATTCTGTCCATAGCGCGCCTAAAGAAGTTTTCACTTCAAAAAATAAAATGAAAAGTTAAAAATGTATGGATCCATTTTGTACCCCGCCTCTCACTAGCCAGGTGTACATCTCCGTGTTGGGGTATAATAGCAAGAGCTATGTGACAAGTTTTCAGCTTGCCTCAAATACCTACACAAACTTTGCTAGTAGCTCTCGGAATGTGTTTAAACGCGATAATCTCAGGAACTACTGGACCGATTTAACAGTTTTTTTCACCGTTGGATATGTACGTGAACCCTGAATGCTATATGCTATATTTTATATGTACCAAGGGCAATCCCTCCCGGCTTTACCCATGAAATGTACTTGTTTTTTTTTTTAATTACCTACTCCACAGACTCCGGGGTCCGTGATCCGGTACCATGGTACGGACCGCTAGTGTTAAATAAATCCACGCAAACAGACCTAACAACTACAGTAACTTTCCCAGTGAACTGAATGTGTTGTTCGACTTCGCTTTGTTCCTGCAAAAGCCAGCTACAAAAACAGCAAGTCTACTGGAGTTTTATTTCCTATACACTATTTAAACAAGAATTCATAATGTTCCACGGAAATTAAAAACAGGTAGCAAAAGTTCTTTGAATATTTCAAACGTCAGTTCTTGGAATACGTACAAAGAGGGGTAAGAACTTTTTCATCGCAGAGTACAACTAAAAACTTAGAAGTTGTTTGTGTTTACAGAACAGGAATGAAACCTCTGAAAATGGTAAGTGGAAAAACTAATAGTAGTTTGAAACCTGTTGTAAAAAGAAGAGAATAAAACAAAATGAAAGGAAAAATAAATTTCCAGGCGATCCGGGGTCGGGAAGTGGAAGGAGTCTGTTTTTATGGGTAAAAAATGGTTGTCTGTAAAGTCGGGTTACTGACGTTAGTTGAACGTGACAACTTCAACTACGCCTTAGAGCGAGGTAACGCCGGCGGCGAGGTAACGGCGTTAACGGCACATGACGTCATGTTTTGCGGGCGTGCAGCCGGCTTCATCGGATTATAAGACGTTGTCACGTCAAAAACTGTTTATCTCGATTTCCGGCAATACTACGAGTCGTGTGGTTGTAGGTAGTAAAAAGATCTACAACTTTTGTATTAACACTTTTTTCATGTAACCTCAAAATGTATGTGCAAAAATTCAAATAACCAAGGTATCGGTTTTTTACTTCTATCTAATACAGAAAATAATCACGACAATTGGTAAAAACATACCTTGTCAAGTCCCAAACACACTGTAATTTTTTTTATTTAATAATTTTGGCATTTCACATAAAATTGACATAGGACCATCCTAATTTTCAATCGAAAAAACTCGCATCATAATATCAGCTTTTAAAAAAAAACTTTAAGTATAAAATAAAGTCTTAAAATAGTCTAAAGCTTCTGATAATGTATTTAGATTTTTACAAAAACGGAAGATAAAATTACTTTGACGCCGTCTCATCTTTCTCGGACACAAGTTAGAGCTGGCGCGGTAGCTCTAACATGTGTCTTATCATGCTCTAACATGATAGCGGATACATGTTTGAGCCTTTTGGGGTAGAAACTTTGGGACCGTGGGGACCGAGTGCCAAGAGAGTTTTTATAGACGTATCCAAACGTCTTTGTGATGCAACTCGTGACCAAAATGCAGGCCTTTATTTTGCTCAGCGAATAAGTTCCATTCAACGTGGCAACGGGGCCAGCATTTTGGGCACGATTCCCACTGGCACTGGTCTTCTAGATTAAGTTCGTGTACATTTTGTAAATACATATATATGTATTTGTATATATAATTGATACTTTTTAAACTTATGTTATTTTTAATATTATTTTGTAAATTCTTCTTGTTCTAGTATAAGTTCATATAATGACAATAAGTTAATTATATCCCACCAAAAACATTCTGTAAAAAACTAGCCAAGTCTCGATGAAGCTGCATATTTATCTCTAAAAAGTAATGAAATCTAGACAAAGCTGTGCCAAGTCTAAGGTACCTTACTGCGATTTCTTTATTATAATAGTTAAAGTTGTGTGAATTGGCCGTTGAAGGGTACACAAGGGTACAAAACCAGGTGCTCCATGACACCATTGCACCAATCTGTCGCCAGAACCACCACCATTGATGATGGAAAATGGCCAATTGGAAAACGTTGATTCAATAACCAGTCAATTGTTTTTGTCTTACTATTTTCCCTAAATTGAATTGTATGTATATGGTGTGAACAATAAAGAATTTCAATAAAACTTATGTGTAGGCGAGCCGGAAACAAACAGCTTAAAAAAATGTTTCCAGTCCAGACGGACTTCTATTCATTGATAGAAGTCCGTCTTTACGTCTATTTTATGTTAGATAGGTGGTCGATTTGACGCTCCCAAAAAAAATAGAGCAGAAGTCAGTATTCGATGCTGAACGCAGGTGTTACTGTTGAATGCATGCATGTGATGTTGTTGAATAACAACAGCCTAATATGAGACACCAGCGTCCAATTACCAATACCAGTATAGGGTATTATCTCGCTTAACAAGTACAAACATAAGTAGTTACAACAGATACAAGATTACAACATAACGTGTAAACAAAATTTACTTGTATCCACTAACGGACTAACGAATAAGAATGTTCAACGGCCAAGTCACAAAACATTAACTATATTAATAAAGAAATCGCAGTAAGGTACCTTAGACTTGGCACAGCTTTGTCTAGATTTCATTACTTTTTAGAGATAAATATGCAGCTTCATCGAGACTTGGCTAGTTTTTTACAGAATGTTTTTGGTCGGATTTCACTTCTTTTTGTAGAAACGTGGACTTATCGATTTATTATATTAGATGTATTATTTGACACATTTTCTTTTTTTCCGGTTCTGATTCTTGTATATTAGCAACATTCGCCCAGTAGTGGGAAGCAATAGGCTAGATTAAATTAGAAGATGTGTCCCACTATGCTGGATTTTTGCAATGACAGTCGATTTTTTTGTGTACCAATAGTAGAAAGGGGCATTACTATATCTCTTATACAGCTGGGACAAGCTGAGGGTTCTTCATCAGATACTTCAGACCTTCGATTTTTGACATCAAATGAAGAGGTAAACAAAGTTTTAAAGAATTTTTAAAGAATATTTTTTGTAAAGGCGTGTTTTCAAATAACCAGGTATACCACAAGGTACCCCAGATTTTCGATATTCCTAGTTTTTATAGTTTTCCCTTTATGTGGCTATTAAACCCTAAGTCTGTACCAAATTTCAGCTCTCTGAGTTTATGGGAAGTACTAGTTCTATTTTGATGATCATGAGTGAGTGAATGAGTGTCGTAAATGCGAAACTTTGCTTTCGCTTAACTTCGGAATTAAATGACGTACAGACTTGAAATTTTGGATTTTAAGTACGCGATTATAGTTTACTAGATGACGAAAATTTCAGCGTTCTGGTCTTATCTAGAGGTTCTCAAATAGGGGCCTGAAAATGCGGCGAAATGGTTCCAGTAAAGGATGGTACGGCAGTGTTTGCTTCGCGCTCGACTTGGCGGGGGCACTGCCGTGCCCCCAGATTGGAACGAAGTTCCTTATCGCGCGTTATGAAAGGGAGCTAGATGGAAAAATTCTCACGAAAAAGTTGTAACGTTTTGTGCCTTGTGGCGTGATAGAATTAGAATACGATAACAAATTTCACCAGTGTGACCAACGACCGATTTTTAATTTTTATTCGTTTGCAAAAAGTGATCTAAAAATATAATTTATTCTCATGTATGGGGGAAAAGTTGCATTTGTGATATTCACATATTCGCAAGATTTAAAAATACTCCAACATCATAAGACAATAGGAGATCAGAAAAAAGAGAGAACAAAATCCTTTATCGGACTTGCCAATAATGAATTGCCAAGGGCCATTTTGCAAAGTTTAAGGGTGAATTGTTGACTACGACATTTTCGGGTCGATCACTAGCAATAATTCCTGTGCTCACAAATCAAGTCACTTACGCTCTACATTTGGGCAAGTATAGTCAGTTATGATTATGATCTACTAGCGGCCCGCTCCGGCTTCGCTCGAATAATAACCTAGATATCAACTGCAGCGCCATCTGCCGTAGCCTATGTTACTCGGGAATAATGTAGCTTTCCAAAGGTGAAAGAATTTTTGAAATCGGTCCAGTACTTTCGGAGCCTATTCATTACAAACAAACAAACAAATATTTCCTCTTTATAATATTAGTATAGACTAGCGGCCCGCTCCGGCTTCGCTCGAATAATAACCTAGATATCAACTGCAGCGCCATCTGCCGTAGCCTATGTTACTCGGGAATAATGTAGCTTTCCAAAGGTGAAAGAATTTTTGAAATCGGTCCAGTACTTTCGGAGCCTATTCATTACAAACAAACAAACAAATATTTCCTCTTTATAATATTAGTATAGACTAGCGGCCCGCTCCGGCTTCGCTCGAATAATAACCTAGATATCAACTGCAGCGCCATCTGCCGTAGCCTATGTTACTCGGGAATAATGTAGCTTTCCAAAGGTGAAAGAATTTTTGAAATCGGTCCAGTAGTTTCGGAGCCTATTCATTACAAACAAACAAACAAACAAACAAATCTTTCCTCTTTATAATATTAGTATAGATAAAGCAAGTATAATAAGTATGTATTTAAACTATATAAGTATTATATTTTATCAGCTATTTGGCCGCCAAATCACAAACTTTGCTTAGTTTGGGGTCAGATGGTGTTGTGTGTGAATTGTCCACCAATATTTATTTATTGATTTATTAAGTATGATTATTTTTTCAGGGGTCGGCAACGCGCTGTCCTCGACCTACCACCGTGCGGCCCGCGGCTGTTTTGATGATTGAATGAATTAATAAACTTACTAATTCACTACCTATGAACGAGGCGGGGTAGGTACAAAGAAATTGCATACTTTTAGAAGTGCGGCCCGCTTTTATCTACTTTTTTCACCATTTGCCCTATGGCTCCCTAAAGGTTGCCGACCCCTCTTCTACATAAAACGTGGGCCAGTAAAGTTAGTTATGCACTACATATGTGCGTTTTGGTCAATTATGCTCTATGTATGTGGGCAAGTAAAGTCATGCTCTACGCATGTGCGCAAATATAGTTAGTTATGCTCTATGTAGGTGCGTAAGTATAGTCAGATTGCTCTACGAATGTGTTCGCAAGTGTAGTCAGTTTTGCTCTACGTGTGTGGACAAGTATATACTCTACGAGTGTGGACAAGTACAGTCAGTAATGCTCTACATATGTGGGCAAGTACAGTCAGTAATGCTCTACGTGTGTGGACAAGTATATACTCTAAGAGTGTGGACACGTACAGTCAGTAATGCTCTACGAGTGTGGACAAGGACAGTCAGTAATGCTCTACATATGTGGGCAAGTAGAGTCAGTAATGATCTACGTGTGTGGACAAGTACAGTCAGTAATGCTCTACGAGTGTGAACACGTACAGTCAGTAATGCTCTTCATATGTGGGCAAGTACAGTCAGTAATGCTCTACGAGTGTGGACAAGTACAGTCAGTAATGCTCTACATGTGTGGGCAAGTACAGTCAGTAATGCTCTACGAGTGTGGACAAGTACAGTCAGTAATGCTCTACATGTGTGGGCAAGTACAGTCAGTAATGCTCCACGAGTGTGGATAAGTACAGTCAGTAATGCTCTACGAGTGTGGACACGTACAGTCAGTAATGCTCTACATGTGTGGGCAAGTACAGTCAGTAATGCTCTACATGTGTGGGCAAGTACAGTCAGTAATGCTCTACGAGTGTGGACAAGTACAGTCAGTAATGCTCCACGAGTGTGGATAAGTACAGTCAGTCATGCTCTACGAGTGTGGACAAGTACAGTCAGTAATGCTCTACATGTGTGGGCAAGTACAGTCAGTAATGCTCTACGAGTGTGGACAAGTACAGTCAGTAATGCTCCACGAGTGTGGATAAGTACAGTCAGTAATGCTCTACGAGTGTGGACAAGTACAGTCAGTAATGCTCTACGAGTGTGAACACGTACAGTCAGTAATGCTCTACATATGTGGGCAAGTACAGTCAGTAATGCTCTACGAGTGTGGACAAGTACAGTCAGTAATGCTCTACATGTGTGGGCAAGTACAGTCAGTAATGCTCTACGAGTGTGGACAAGTACAGTCAGTAATGCTCTACATGTGTGGGCAAGTACAGTCAGTAATGCTCCACGAGTGTGGATAAGTACAGTCAGTAATGCTCTACGAGTGTGGACACGTACAGTCAGTAATGCTCTACATGTGTGGGCAAGTACAGTCAGTAATGCTCTACATGTGTGGGCAAGTACAGTTAGTAATGCTCTACGAGTGTGGACAAGTACAGTCAGTAATGCTCCACGAGTGTGGATAAGTACAGTCAGTCATGCTCTACGAGTGTGGACAAGTACAGTCAGTAATGCTCTACATGTGTGGGCAAGTACAGTCAGTAATGCTCTACGAGTGTGGACAAGTACAGTCAGTAATGCTCCACGAGTGTGGATAAGTACAGTCAGTAATGCTCTACGAGTGTGGACAAGTACAGTCAGTAATGCTCTACGAGTGTGAACACGTACAGTCAGTAATGCTCTACATATGTGGGCAAGTACAGTCAGTAATGCTCTACGAGTGTGGACAAGTACAGTCAGTAATGCTCTACATGTGTGGGCAAGTACAGTCAGTAATGCTCCACGAGTGTGGATAAGTACAGTCAGTAATGCTCTACGAGTGTGGACACGTACAGTCAGTAATGCTCTACATGTGTGGGCAAGTACAGTCAGTAATGCTCTACATGTGTGGGCAAGTACAGTCAGTAATGCTCTACGAGTGTGGACAAGTACAGTCAGTAATGCTCCACGAGTGTGGATAAGTACAGTCAGTAATGCTCTACGAGTGTGGACAAGTACAGTCAGTAATGCTCTACATGTGTGGGCAAGTACAGTCAGTAATGCTCTACGAGTGTGGACAAGTACAGTCAGTAATGCTCCACGAGTGTGGATAAGTACAGTCAGTAATGCTCTACGAGTGTGGACAAGTACAGTCAGTAATGCTCCACGAGTGTGGATAAGTACAGTCAGTCATGCTCTACATGTGTGGACAAGTACAGTCAGTAATGCTCTACATGTGTGGACAAGTACAGTCAGTAATGCTCTACATGTGTGGGCAAGTACAGTCAGTAATGGTCTACGAGTGTGGACAAGGACAGTCAGTAATGGTCTACGAGTGTGGACAAGGACAGTCAGTAATGCTCTACATATGTGGGCAAGTACAGTCAGTAATGCTCTACGAGTGTGGGCAAGTACAGTCAGTAATGCTCTACGAATGTGGACAAGTACAGTCAGTAATGCTCTACGAGTGTGGGCAAGTACAGTCAGTAATGCTCTACGAATATGGACAAGTACAGTCAGTAATGCTCTACGAGTGTGGGCAAGTACAGTCAGTAATGCTCTACGAATATGGACAAGTACAGTCAGTAATGCTCTACGAGTGTGGGCAAGTACAGTCAGTAATGCTCTACGAATATGGACAAGTACAGTCAGTAATGCTCTACGAGTGTGGACATGTACAGTCAGTAATGCTCTACGAGTGTGGACAAGTACAGTCAGTAATGCTCTACGAGTGTGGACAAGTACAGTCAGTAATGCTCTACGTATGTGGGCAAGTAGAGTCAGTTATGCTCCACGTATGTAGGCGGGTATAGTTACTTGTTCTCTACATAATGTAATTACGTGCGCAAATCATGGGCTCAGGCTATTTCATTATTTATACAGTTGTTTGAACTCTACGTATGTGGGCATAAGTGTCTAATACCTTTAAACAAGAAATGTTTACATATATATATGAATAATAGTTACGTCACAGTGAGACTATAAATACCGTTATGTTACATATCTCACTATAGAGAATTGTAATATGACGAAATATTGTGGCAAATACCTACTGTTTGCAATGTAACGGATTATTTTTCGGTAGATTATAATCTGTCGACGCGAAACCTTCAAATCGTGAAACGGTATGCAAGCGAACGTGTCCGCGATTGTATACGTCTTATTTGATTGTATATCTCTTAGGCTCATCTCTAACCCGTCAATCAATAACTCTTTTATTAGTATATTTAGTATCAACATTGCACCCGTGCAAACCCGCGACGGGTCGCTAGTTCTACTATACTATTATCTTAATCTTATATATATAAATCTCCTGTCACGATGTTTGTCCGTGATGGATTCCTAAACTACTTAACCGATTTTAAATTAAATTGGCACACCGCGAGCAGTATGGTCCAACTTGAGAGATAGGATAGTTTTTATTTCGATTAATAGTCTTTAAATGACAATATCCGAGCGCAGCCGGAATGGGCCGCTAGTTAAATTAAATAAATATATATAAATCTCCTGTCACGATGTTTGTCCGCGATGGACTCCTAAACTACTTACTTAACCGATTTTGATCAAATTTGCACTCCGTGTGCAGTTTGATCCTAATTGAAAGATAGGATAGTTTTTATTAGGGTTCCGTAAAACGTAAAAACGGAACCCTTATAGATTCGTCATGTCTGTCTGTCTGTCTGTCTGTCTGTCTGTCTGTCCGTCCGTATGTCACAGCCACTTTTTGCCGAAACTATGAGAACTACACTGTTGAAACTTGGTAAGTAGATGTATTCTGTGAACCGCATTAAGATTTTTACAAAAGTTTTTTAAAAAAACAAAAATTAGGGTGCCCATACTGAGAACTGAAGCTCAATATTTTTTTTTTCATCAAACCTACACGTGTTGGGTGTCTATCGATAGGTCTTAAAAAATGATGTTGAGGTTTCTAATATAATTTTTGTCTACACTGAATAACTTGCGCGAGAGACGCTTCCAAAGTGGTAAAATGTGTGTCCCCCCCCCCTCTAACTTCTAAAGTAAGAGAATGAAAAAACTAAAAAAAATATATGATGTACATTACCATGAAAACTACCAACGAAAATTAGTTTGAACTCGATCTGATGAGTAGTTTTTTTTTAGTACGTCATAAATACACTATTATTAAAACTTCGATCAAAGTTACAACGAACTACAAGAACTATGTGTACTATGTATATTATGTTACTTTCTGGAACGGAACCCTTCATGGGCGAGTCCAACTTGCACTTGGCTACTTTATTTCGGTTAATAGTCTTTATATTACAATAGCCGAGCGAAGCCGGAACGGGCCGCTAGTACTATTAAAAATGTAAACGATTGACCGTACGGACGTTTGAAGCACTATCAAGACAGAACTGCCAAACAAATTAATATGAAATTTGAAAAACAGTTACACTTTATTATAGGACATTCCATTGAATTCAAATGTTTGCACTGTGTCTGGGTGTTTCTATGTAGGTATAATAAGTATGTATTTAAAACTATATAAGTATTATATCAGCTATCTGGCCGCCATCAAACAAGCTTTGCTTAGTTTGGGGTCAGATGGTGTTGTGTGTGAATTGTCCACCAATATTTATTTATTCCAAATGGGGGTTGTGACGTCACGTCTTAAAAAAATGGTATATTTATGTTACGTCACTCGAAAGTACTAAGCATTACATCTTCGTTATTTTTTGATTGTGAAACAAAAGGACAACTACGTGTAGACGTAAAGCCCCTGAATATACGGAACCTGGACGTCACATCTTAACACGTCGCCATCTTATTTAAACAAGTTATAAAATGGCATGCATGTCTTTCAGAAGAAAGGACACATTTTTCCATGAGTTGTAAGAGTAGACAAGTCGCCAGATTTCTTGTGTGAACTTGTGATTTTTATTGTTCTAATAGTTGAGGCATTTACTTCGTGTTCATTATTTTTTGTTAAGCCTATAGTTCAAAGGACAAATTGCAAATCATATTTGGTGTTCGTTATTTGCAAAAGAGTGAATCAGAGGATGAAGGCGGCGACTTCGATTCAGCCAAAGTAATCTTATATATAAAATTCTCGTGTCACAGTGTTTGTTTCCTTACTCCTCCGAAACGGCTCTACTGATTTTTACCAAATTTTATATGCATATTCAGTAGGTCTGAGAATCGGCTACTAGCTATTTTTCATACCCCTAAGTGATAAGGGTTGTTCACCCCAAAAATCTAGATTATGATCCGAGCGAAGCCGGAACGGGCAGCTAGTAATGTCTAAAAACCTCGATGACACCCGGGTGTTTCATTATGTACATTTTTTTAAAATAATGTTAAGCTTTATTAATCTGTATATACTGATAATTGTGAGGTGTGACACTAAATGACTTAAATAAGACCTTAACCTTAACCAGAATATTTATTTTTACAAATTTGGTGCTGTCTACAGAACCAAGAACAAAAGGATGGAACTCTCTCGAAAGACACGGCAAGGTTATCATATCATATTGTTGTCATATCGATCGAGGGGAAGTATATATGAAACTGATAACCGTTGTTTATTGTTTACCCATGTTCTACATGACGGAAGTATATAACGTTACTTACGTTGATTGTGTTTATATTCAGTAACAGTAAAACATCTTCTCTATTTCAAAGATACAGTTACCTAGACACGGTCATAGAATTTATTTTAGTAGTATGAACAAGTCGTAATTTTGTCTCATATTTTTGAGAAAAATTACGACAATATTCGTAACTTGTGTTCTGAGTTGGTGTAATGTATGTATGGTACCTATTGTATTTAATATTGTAAAAAAATTGTTTTTTTTTTAATTTACTTTTCCTGTACTGCATAAGTACATTATAGAGTTAAGTGTGAATTGTGTTTCGCTCGGTCTTGTGGCTTGATGCGGGCTGCCACAGTCTTCAACACGGGACATCCTAGTGAAGACTGTTACGTATTAGAGCAATAAACTTAATTATCTCTTCTTGTTCGACAAATATTGTATTTATTGTTACTACTATTATCCATTAACATTTGCTCGCTTAGAATTAGATATTATGTATTAATTAAGGAGTGTAACAATGAATATAAATAAATATTACGTCAGCAACTGTTCAGACTTGAAATATCTTCGCACTTTTGAGAGCTCCTAGTTTTTAGGCACCTAATTTAGCCTTGGACTCGATATATAATACAAAGTTGAGCATATATATCAAAGTAACGCCTAAAAGCTCGAAATGATCAGTAACCGGCACGGTTACACCTCAACACGTAGGAATCTGATGGATTTGACTCTTTTTTTTTCTGATAACAGACACGCCTGCGTCTTTCCTTCGTTACACTTGGTCAAATTGGCATCGCCCCAGTCAGAGACTGCCTCAAAGGGCACGTTCAGACGCTCGATCATACTATCTCTTAGTACCTGAGTATGTTACCTACTGGCTCTCACCCTAGATGTAACTCTCTACTCTCTCTACATGAAGTGCTATCATCCACGTACCCAAATAGCAAGATCGGACTTCAACAGATCGTTGATATGTACCAAAAAGAGCGTCGCAGACAGCACCGGCCCTTGAGGGATCCCGGCGTTGATAGCCATTTGATCCAACGAGGAGCCATCAATGATGAGTTCTATGGATCAATCCCTCAAGAAGTCCACTATCTATGCCACAAGCCCAGGATCCAAACCACAACTTATCAACTTATAACCATAACTAAAAAGCCTAACTAACTAGAAAACTATCGAGATTAGATAAATATCTCGATCAACGATATAAAAAAGTACGCCAATTAATTATCATTAGAAGTACAAAATCCGTGGTGGCCAGAATGCGGTTCGAAATCCTCAGAATTTCAAGTGCTTCTTTATCATCATGACTGGCTATAACGGTGAATGAAAACATTGCGAGGCACCGGTATGGTTTAAGAATCTTTCTATGTCATGCTTCTTATCATGGCCCGCACTTGGCCAGCTTGGTGGCTTTGACTCTCCTAGCACGAGAATCTCCCGATTCCCAGCAGAGGGAGAACAAAGAGTGAAAATATGATATGTCTGCAATTTTTATGACAATTCTGTACCATCGTCTATCGAACATCGCCAGAGTAGATTTCACGTTAAGGTTTTGAACTCAAAAAAGCGGCACCTAATCTGTTAAGTGGGTTCACCACCGAAATTGGCGCATTAAAAAGGAAAAAATGATCTCCTGATTTTTTTTAAATATGTATCCAAAGAAGAGACTCGATAAGATTTTCCAAACGTTATTGGCTGCTGTATAAATGATTTTAGTCAGTAATATTCACGGGTATCGGGGGCCTTGATTGCGAATCTAGTTAGAAACCTAGTGTCTCCGGTCGATACCCGTGGTAATATTCATGTAACGAAATTAGCGAAACAGATGATAGCGATCGTCAAGCGCCCTCTAGCTAGAGTTGTCGGCGCTACGTCGAGACGAACACGTCGCGTCGGTACAAACTCGAAGGTATCACAAGCGAGTACTACACGACTGCCATCTACAAAAGTAGTGATGAACGAGACTACGCAGTTTAAGCAATTCATCAGAGATGGCGCTCTTTTAAGAAAATTATTTCTTATTAATCAAATCAACGCGTTTTTTATAAGTTTTAAATTTCAAAGTCTTTAAACACCGTCGCAAAATTGGTAGCCTAGTGGTTTTTTATCGGATACATTTCGGAGACTGATCTGCATTATCTTGACTGATCTATATTACCACCGTGCCCTTTTTTTTATCGGATTGCTCGTAGCTCGAAAGAGCGATCTTATAATTACTCCGGTAGGTAATGGACGAAAATCTGCGAAAACGACATAACTTAAAATTTTGTATGTAGTTAAAATAAGTCAATTATAATTACGATGAGTACGAAAATGAATGAAGCTAAAGATGTAAAAATTACATTAGAACAAAGCGACTAGGAAACGCCGAAGTTGAGTGTTACCAACAAAAAAATAATGAGGGAATGCGTTGGTTTGAAGGTTTCGGATTGGTTTGCTAGATGGCGTAGGTTGTAAGTTTAAGTAAAATAGATCGGATTAATTTGTTTCCAAATCGGGTACTGATATTAACTATATTTTGTTAATAGTTGTAACAACGGTAATGGTGTATTAAAGATTAACCATGCTCACATCTAACGACAGTATTCCGATGAGAAAATAAATTTCAAGCTTTATAAACTCCAGTGCCGCCATCTAGGGAACTTTGCTGAAAAGTATTCCGTTGCGCCATCTACCGAAAGTTGTGGAAAACAGTTCAATTGGCGCCATCTTGTTAGTTCCGAGGTACGCCCAAAGATCGGGTTACTGTACACCGTTTATTAAGGTTTATTACGAATGATGGATGAATTTCAAACTTTACAAACTCCAGTGTCGCCATCTAGCGAACTTCGGTGAAAACTATTCCGTTGCGCCATCTACCGAAAATTGTCAGAAACAGTTCAATTACAGCCATCTTGTTGGTTCCGATGTACGACCGAAGATTACTATACTTACCGTTTATTTGAAATGATAGATGATGATACAGTACAGAATAAGCTAACGTAGTTATAAAATAATTTGATCCCATGCAAAATGGTTATGTAAAACAAACCTGCGATTAAGATAATATGACAATGAATAGATGATAATGAGGGACACCCACTTACGTTCATTCCCCGGATTGTAACAGCACGGATACACATTACACATTACTCATACATTCCTGAAAACAGTCGGTCTGCACGCTGTTTAGATTTAGTTTCTGTTATAGATCTCGTGTGCACATGAGTGGGTATGAATGTTAGCGGGTTGTCCTAAAAGAGAAGTTCCACTCACAGTGTGCGACGGGGCTGCGACCTACCTACTTACGATAGGCCGGGACGTCTGCTACAGCCGCCGTGACTCCTCCGTGCGCTGGCTGTCGAAACGGATATCAAGATCTATTCATTTGATTCGTCGTACCCACTTAATAATGCTCCTCAACGCTATGGCTCATGTCAGCTAACTACTGCGCCGAGCGAGAGTATCATTCAAACAAAATACGAAAGCGTATGTATTTAAATTAGCATGGTTTCAGACGTCCTCACGGTGAACTGGCGGGGTTGTCTCCAATTCAGTTAAGATATATAACACAACCGGCGTAAGACGTTTTCGTAAATTGTTGCTCGAGATCTCAGTACAGCATCGTGGGACCACCGCGAGGAGGAACGTTTACGTTTACGCCAGCTTCCGATATTATAGGCCCATTCTAGAACAAAAGCTTATCATCCTGTCCTTTCAATTGACAGAAATAACATAATTTGTTCGAGAATGAGCTCGCAGTTAAGATTGTGCTAATAGTGTCACTTAACTAGAGTGCAAGATTTATAATCGCATTATCGTAAATATTCGCAGAGGATTACTAACGCCAGCTGTGACATTTGCCAGGCAGTCAAATAGCATAACTTACAGACTAGATATATTATAGCATCTATAATGTTAATAGCTTATCAATTAAGCATTATTGTGGAAGAGTAATTTACCTGTTTATTGGGGCATCTTGAGTCATCATCATCAATCCAGTTGAGTCATCATTGAAGCTCTGTCGTAGTTTATTTCCTCACGATTCGATGATGAAACTTCTGTAACAACGGAAACGAAGGTGCTGAAAACTATTATTACATATATTACAGTATATTCTAAGTATAATAATTAGCTATAGGGTAAAGTAAACATTAACACAAAACACATAGATAGCATTAAAAACGATTCGCATATATTTATGGTTACATTAAAACAAATTCGCTTAGCAAATGAATGAAATTATAAGACAAAACTAAAAGTTCTACAGCATGCAGTACATAGAAAAAAATAAATCATATAAATAATTAGTAAGAAGTGTAAATTTAAGTAGATCGAGTTGTATCTAGTAAAGAGGACACGATCAAGAGACAAGTAACATGGAATGCACAAATCACAAATTTACGGAAACAACATGAATTACAAATACAAAATATAATTTTATTATAGAATGTTTTTTAAGACAGCAGTTTTTAAATAGCATGTATTTACGTTGATGGCCTGCAGTCGTGGTATGCAGTCAACGTATTAGCAGGTTCAAAAATATGCAAGATATAGGTAACCATCGAAATTGAGTCATTACAGAGAGATCAGGATAGTCATTGCGGGCTGTCCGGGTGGTCTACCGTCGAACGAAAAATGTCATCGCTTTGATGTTTCTCTCTCTTTTCTTTTCGCTTGAAATGATAGAGACATCATTAGCAAAGCGATAGCCGATTTAGTTAGGCGGTAGAAGCGCTGGACACGTTAGGAAGCATCAAGCTTGCGAGTATGACAGTCCGTGAGGTCTGTTCCGGTTCTATCTCTTTTCAAGAATTTTACTAAAAACATTTCTTGGACGTGGCTCTACAAAAGAAGCATTTGACAGGACACATACAATTGATACAAAGCGTTAAAAAAACTTACCACTAGATGGCGCCACCAGTTTGCATTTATTACAGATCTATCTCCTCGCCGGCCCGATTTACTCTGCGAAAATACAAAAACATAACATTAATATGCATAATACTGTTGTTGATACAATGTTTCATTTTTATTTGAGTAATTATTAAAAATTTAGAAATACATAAAATACGTGTTTTAGAAAATAATCTACAAACTTATTGTACTGACATAACTAGCCTTTAAGAGACGAGTAGGTAAGTTACATTATTTTTAAACTTGATAAATATAACATTCTAAATTTAGAAGATAATTTTAAACACACAGGAATGAAAATCCACTGAGTTAAGCCCCGTATGTACGTAAATGAATAAATTATGCTAATGAAAGTGCACGTTACATATTATGAAAGGTTCAATCCCGGCAACAAGTTAGCGATAGGTACGTCAGGAACGAAGCCGCTATCCGTCTTTTATAGTAATGCGGTAAAGTCTGAGTAATGGTTTAAGTTTCGAGATGATGGCAGGCCATTACCTAAACTTTATAATACTACCAGAGGGTTGTTCAGAATATTTTATATCTTACTACATAGTTGCACACCGCGGGTAAACGGTCCAATGGTAGGGGGCGTCCAACAACGGTGGATGGATTGTGTGAGACTATAAATTCAATATGGTAGCGAGAGTAGTGAGTGATGATGATTGGAGTGGAAGAAAAGATCATGCTATATGGAGCCCACTCGGTGGGGTAAAGGCAAGAATATGATGACTGACACTGCACTCCTCAATTTATTGTTATTTTTAGTAACTATAAACGGACTAGACCTTGACTGTCATCTGTTTTTAAGCTTTCGCAATTTGAACTACATTACACAGGAATTAAATAATAATTTACATCGCGATTAAGGCCTGTGCAATTTGTGCACTGTGTCATCTTCTTTTAACGATGGCGGTTAAGCGCAAACGTATTTAGATTTTTTTGATTATGGTTGATGATTATGATTTCCGGATTCACAAGGCAAAACGGTAACACATTTTTCGATACTATAGGTACCAGCTCCTAAGCTAAAAGCGTGACACAAACGTTGTTCTGCTAATTAATCATTGATTTATCAACAGAATGAAATATCATAGTAACGCGATTTCACATCAATGAACGTCTTACATTATTTGATGTTGTTTACACAATAATAACAAAATTGCTGCTAAAAATTATTATTGGGGACAAGAGGGTACAAATACACTTTCTGTGGTGGTAGGGCTCTTTGCAGATTTCGCCTGGGGAAGTACCACACTTTCGCCAGTTATTCTGCCTCCAAGCAGTAATGCGCCAACATCACTGTGTTCCAATTTGAAGGTCAATGTTTTCAGTGAAATTACTGGGCTAAGAGATAAAACACCTTATTTCTCCAGGTGACGAGCGCAGTGCGGTGCTAGGTAATGATTTGGACTCTTCATGTTTCCCATATCTTTTTTGAACAAAAGATGTTTTTAAATCAGTTTTATAATATACTATAATGATACATAATAAAATGGTTTATTGATCATAATTTACATCGTGTTTTAATAAAGATTATAACTAAATTACAGTTGTAAGGAAAGATTTTTATTTTTTTAAGGTTTGAATTTATACTGAGACTGACTGATACCTAAACTTTGCCAAATACGAGATGGTTATAATAAAATACTTGTCCAAATTTGGTGCTCTGGACGTCTACTCTCTTTCTACTAAAACGAAATTTCGAAAAAAAACTCGCGGCTTTCCTACTCTCGTTGTACCTACCTACTTTGTTTCATCCGATACAACATCGTTTGACGTTTAAATGTTCTAAGCATATACGCTAATTAGAGTAGGCTTAGAACATTTAAATGGCCAAAACAACGGATCGAAGTCGAATCGGAGTTGGAAAGTCGCGAGTTTATTTCGAAATTACGTTTTCGTAGAAAGAGAGTAGACGTCCAGGTCCTCTGCCACAACAACGCACTTTGTAATAAAATAAATTGCCTAGTTTCACGAGACAATTAAAAGTATAATTTTAAAAAGCATTATATAAACCTCAAAAGATATTTTCAATCCTTTGTGCCCCTTAAGAGGGGTAATTACTAAAAATGGTTCCTTAATGCAAATTTATAAACCTTAATTTACGACATATTTCAATTTCCATTCTTTTAGAACCCTTCTGTGTTTAGTTTTCGAAAATACTTATTTCGATTATATGGAACAGATGTAGGTAGATATCGCTACGCACTAAATCATGTTTTTCTTATCTGTACGTTATAAGTCACCCAGTAAGTTCGTATCATGTGTTTGAATGGTTGTTTCTTCGATTAATATACACAAAACTTTTTTGAAGTGAAAACTTCTTTAGGCGCTCCTAGACAGATTTTTCGTGGGGTGTAAATTGGATTCTACCGTCACGCTCGGATATGATAAGAAATTTTCGGGTAAACTGGGCCATTGGGCATCTAGAAATGCGTCATGCATGAGCCAATGGGAAATGCTGACGAATTTCTAGATGCCATGATGGCAAGGTCACGCCCTCCGGTTACACCCGTGTAGTTTCCAAGGTAAGCTATCAAATTCTGAGTTAAGTTTTCACTTCTATCGGCAGTCCTATGACTGCCAATTTTTTTTATTGCACGACTGCACGGTTTCTCTTCTTAACTTGTAGTATAATACATACCTATTTGAATGTAAAGTATTTACCTGTTTACGACGTTATGTGATAATTATCAAGAACACAGAAAAACTGTTGTTGCAAACACAATTAAAAAAAGGGTTTTTTTTTCGCAATTTCAAGTTTAAATCTTATAAAACTAACTTTACCTATTTTGTGCAAAAAAATCATAACAACATCAACTCTGTACCCATTGGCTCTGAACTATGTAGTTAGTAGCTATGTAGTTTACTTATCAAACTGTTTCGATAGCCAATGGCAAAGCATATAGGTTCGGCTCACGCTTTCCCGTGTAGTCGCGGACAGCGGACAGCGGAAACAGCACCCTTATTCCGTTTGCCCTTAGGACCCGGCTCGTGGGTCTCTCCCCCGAAAGCATCCGCGACCGCGTTCCAGAATCGATCGTCCGCGAGACGCCTGCGCGGGTACATCCCTGCTACCCTACACTACTCCCCTTTCACACGCCGACATCTCACAAACTAAATTGTACCTTGATAACAGCTTTAAAAGCTTTTATCAAAGTACAATCTCGGCCCTGTCTTGTCTATTTCTGAGCCCACTCAAAACTGAACCCATTCGCTCTGATGGGAGGTACGAGTGTTCATTAGGCTAATATTACCACAAACATATTAGTGTTTTGTGATGTACGTTTAATTGTGTATTTGAAGACTACTTTTATAAAGTTCACAAGAAGTAAGGTTCGCAAAGTCTTTATTGAGGTTCGTAGAAGAATTTCTGAGATACAAGACAGTCATTGTTTACTGTTTTCATTTCCATCACTCATACGACACACAATCTGGCCCAAAATTGAACAAAGCTGTGTATTCACACTACAACTATGTAAGAAACCACGATAAACACGTGAAGATAAAAGAAGGGCGAACTGTCACTTAGAATAAAAAAATACTCTCGTATTATGAATGAGCTTATCACTCGTTCCGAGTTCTGCGTAATCTCCATTATTTTGTTTATTGAATAATCACAATCATCAATTCATAACATTCGTTTTAATATCACAACAAAACTACGTTGACAACTTGCTCCAAAATATAATTCCAAAAAACATGATGTTGAATAAAAAATAGTTATGAATTAAAGATGTACGAGTATGTACTAACCATGTCAAAAAGATTTCAACAAATGTGCAAACATTACTGTGTTCCGGTTTGATGGGCAATGATTCCAGAGAAATTACAGGGCTTAGAGACATAATATCTTAGATCTCTGGGTGACGAGCGCAGTGCAGTGCTAGGTAATGATTTGGACTATCATGTTCCAATAGCTGCGTGTCACTGTGCTGTTATGTGGCAGGCATGTTGCTTACCATCAGGCACATGACCTGCTCGTCTCGTCACACTATGCAAAAAAAAAAAAAAGTCAAAAGATTTCAACAACTAAAATTGCAGTTTAAATTGAACATTAATAAGTAGGTAGATATCAATCTTTGCGTTCCTTAAATTCGCTGTAGCTGTAGACGGCTATATTTGATTCTTTCCAGTGGTAGGCACTATCCCCATCTAGTTATTTGCGGTTCTACCTCGGCTCAGTCCAGCGGTCACTATCGCACGCCATTATTACGTAATCTACGCATCCAGCGTCTAATTTAATTTGTATCCTTATCTCTTTACGAGCCTGGTGTTCCGCCCAACGTTGCCAGTACGGTTTCTTTAACTGTTTTTTTGACAATGGTAGGTTTACACTTGACCTACGATGGAGCGTGGCTACCTAGAAAAAAACCGATTCACTCTCGACAAGACATTTGGGCTCTAGGGTGTAATCTGGACACGTTAGGTACGCTACGTTCGACGGACATCCCGGGGTCTACCGCCTAACGAAAAACGCTTTGACGCTTTGACATTGCCGGCTCTTTCATTTCAAGCGAGAAGAAAAGAGACAGCAATATCAAAGCGTCAAAGCATCAAAGCGTTTTTCGTTAGGCGGTAGAAGCGCCGGTGTGCGTCTCCGTAAGAAACAAGAGTGACTAGTAAGTAAACAATTAAAAGTAAGACGAGAAATAGTTTAAAGTATAACTAGGTACTATTTCTCGATTAGAAATTCAAACTCGTGAAAAGGTTTCACGATAAAATATTGTTTATCTTTTCCCCTTAATCCCCTGGATTTTCTGAACTTTCAGAATACCCTGTTGGTAACCATAGTTTAGCCGATATCCGTAGCTATGGTAACGTCGATACGTCGTGATCATGGACGTATAAAAAAATCGGACGTAGTCTCGCTAGAACAAAAACTATGTCAGTAGAGTCGGCCACATTTGCACGTGTGCGTTTGTCAGGTTGTCACTGATAGGCTGACACGCACACATATACACAAGTAGCGCTTGTAATGACCCACTGATGTGTGCGTGTCAGCATGTATGTGGCAGCGCACACGTGCATATTATGTGGCCGACTCGATAGACACAGTTTTTATTTTAGCAAGATTACGTCCGACTTTTTTTATACGTCCATGGTCGTGACATAAAAATAAAACTTAGCAAAGTCTGAGGACACGCGTCGAGTTGTCGACCAGCCGTGATTGATTCCTAATTACCCAGCTTACGCAGTATTTATCTTGATTGCTCGGTAGCTAATATACTCATATAACCTAGATATAACGATTACAAGACAATGGTATTATTCTAACAATGATTTTTCTATATTGATAAACTAGCAGCGTCCCACGGCTTCACCCATTTAGTTCCGGATACCGTTATTTTCGCGGGATAAAATATGGCGTATGTGTTATTTCAAACCGTTATCTATCTATGTACCAAATTTCATCCAAATCCCTTTAATAGTTTTTGCGTAAAAGAGTAACAGACATTCATCCATCCATACTTACAAAGTTTCGCGTTCATTATTTTAGTTGGATGTAGCTTAGAAGGATCCATCACATGTTCAAATATGCAAAGTACTGGAGATGCTTAGTCTAGTGGAGCTCTCAGGTTCCGTACTCTTTCAAGTCGACAATTTACATGTTAAATGGGTAGTATTAGTACGAGATCCGGCTGCATAATCTCTACTTTCATCGCGTAATTAATCAAATTCACATTTGAACATAAATTTATGATTAGGAGAATACATTGATACGGTTGCCAGTCAATAAGTGGCCGCAAGTTATTTTAATTAAAATAATGTTAAATAATTTTTCAAAAAAAAAAAAACGTCACTTATTTTTTGAATATAATATCATCCACATCATAGCCAATGTATGTAAAGAATTCGAAAATCGATGGGTGCCGTTGCACACTCGGCCACAACTACTTCGCAACCAGGTGTAAAAAGGTAATATTTTGGTGTATTTATACGTTCACGACGTACCTATACTCTTATTTTTGATATTAAATTAAAGCTATTTTTTTTACCTGTCTACACCTGGCTGCGAAGTAGTTGCGGCCGACTGTGCAACGGCACAATGTATGTAAAGAATTCGAAAATCAATGGATTTTCGAATTCTTTACATACATTTCTATGATGTGGATGATATTTTATTTAAAAAATAAGTGAACGAAATTTTTTTGGAAAATTAATTAATATTAATTTAATTAAAATTACTTGCGGCCACTTACTGTCTGGCAACCTATTATCAATGTATGGTCCTAATCATAAATGTATGTTCAAATGTGAATTTGATTAACTACGCGATGAAAGTAGAGACTAGAGATTATGCAGCCGGATCTTAGACCATATATACAATATATACATACATGTATTCATTGTCATATCAAATTAATTAATTAAGTGACTGATTTGGGATAAAATGTCATCTGTCTTGACTATTCCTTCCCTCTTGTTTCTGTCTAGAACCATTTTAGGTCAGTCTTTCTAGAGTTGGTGCAGGCCGAGCCTATTAGCTTTTAAAGCCTGCCGCAGCCTTTTTTCCGATCTCGATTACACAGATTCGTAAACATCACTAGTAAGATAATTAAAACCCAAACGTGACAAATGTAATACAGTGATAGCTTTTATTGAAATCAATCAGCGAGTTCAAGCCTCGTCAGCAATCTCGGGGATTCTGCCGAGTTGTGTTCGTGACTGATTCCTAAATACCGAACTTACGACATATCTCGATGGGCGGCCTGTTTATATTTACTTGTGATTATAATTAATCTTATTAGCAAGTATAAGATCATGACAAGTTTCGTTAGCGAAAGCTTTGTCTTTGTGTACTAAGCTACTAAGGAATCAATTTCAGTAATACACCGCGTATTACAAAAACATGACCTGAGACTCGGGGCCATCATTTCCAGTTCACATTTTTTGAGTTGTATTGTGTTTGTGTTGAGGGTGTCTTTACGTACGTTACGAGCAACGACATCACCTTCATGACCCATATGTCATGAAGTCCCAAGTCTTTCATTAATCCACATTGACATTTATAATTTATCTTATCTTATCTTAATATATATAAATCTCCTGTCACGATGTTTGTCCGCGATGGATTCCTAAACTACTTAACCGATTTTAAATTAAATTGGCACACCGCGAGCAGTCTGGTCCAACTTGAGAGATAGGATAGTTTTAATTTCGATTAATAGTCTTTAAATTACAATATCCGAGCGCAGCCGGAATGGGCCGCTACTAATATTATATAAATGTCAATGTATGGATGTTTGTTGCTCAATCACATCCTAACGTATGAACGGATCGAGCTGAAATTTGGAACACAGATAGATTATAGTCTGGAAGAACACATAGGCTACTCTTTATCCCGGAAAAACAACGGGACTGGAAACTAAGCGGGTAACACCGCGGGGGGCTACTAGTAAATAATATTTCAATAGAAGGAAAATCTGAGTAGAAACAGAAAGTTACGATCGTACTTCTTCAAGATTCAGTACTGAATCTTGAATTTTGATTCAGTACTGAATCTTGAATCTTGATTCAGTACTGAATCTGAATCAGTATTGATTACTTTATCACGCGGGCCATAGATCTGCTTTACATTTGGAGCAATACTACCACTAACACAATAAAAAGTATCATAAGTACGTAACTATGTTACTTATTTTTCCATACCTCTATATCTCGTAAAACCCAATAATTCGTTTGACCAACCAAACTGAAATGTGTACGTAGCGGCGACATCGATCACCTGTAGCTCTAATATTTCAGCGGTTGAAGCGTTCGACATTCCAATCCCAGTTCGAGGGTCTCCATTACGCCGAGCTATGTGGCTGCGATCGGGGCTTAATTACACAGCTTAACGGCGGCGGCGGCGTGTCGACGATGCGGTTCGTGTTATTTGTCTGCGGTAACAGATATTCTAGATACACGTATGTGTCCGGCAATTATTTTCAAAATTGCGTGGCGATCGTTTGTGTTGATGGGTCTCTTTTGAACGGAATGCCTGCCTGGGGAAGTACCACACCTTTGCCAGTTATTCTACCGCCAAGCAGTGCAAACATTACTGTGTTCCGGTTTGAAAGGCAATGTGTCCAGAGAAATTACAGGGCTTAGAGATATAACATCTTAGATCTCTGGGTGACGAGCGCAGTGCAGTGCTAGGTAATGATTTGAACTTCATGTTCCAATAGCTGAGTGTCACTGTGCTGTGATGTGGCAGGCATGTTGCTTACCATCAGGGACATGTCCTGATCATCATACTCATTACATAGCTATTCATTTAATTGAGTAAACGTAATCCGTTATCTGAAAATCTATTTAATTTATTATTAAATACTACATATTATCAAGTCATTTAATACTACATATTAGAGCGCTAAGTCGATTGCAATAAACTATACTCTAGGGAGCCCACAATACAGGCGCAGGCTATTTTGGAACCCACTACATTTTTTTTTTATAAAGAGTGACGAGACTAGCAGGACATG
The DNA here is from genome assembly GCA_963693475.1 of Ectropis crepuscularia. NCBI lineage: Eukaryota > Metazoa > Arthropoda > Insecta > Lepidoptera > Geometridae > Ectropis > Ectropis crepuscularia. The sequence goes on from OY856338.1 coordinate 36,966,292, forward strand.
TGCCTGATGGTAAGCAACATCCCTGCCACATAACAGCACAGCGACACGCAGCTATTGGAACATGAAAAGTACAAATCATTACCTAGCACTGCACTGCGCTCGTCACCCAGAGATCTAAGATGTTATATCTCGAAGCCCTATTATTTCTCTGGCAACATTGCCTTTCAAACCGGAACACAGTAATGTTTGAACATTACTGCTTGGCAGTAGAATAACTGGCAAAGGTGTGGTACTTCCCCAGGTGGACTCTGCCAAGAGTCCTACCACTACTGTGACACTATTCTAACAATATCAATTTGTATATTATTAATGTGTTGTTATTTTTATGGAAAATAAATGACGTTATTATATTACTATACAAGTGTTTGACAAGAGATTTTATTTGGATTCATTGGAAATGTATTGTGTTCCGTAGTTTTTTGACGCCCATCCATTATTATTCCATTAACAATCAACAATCAACATCCATTAATTTTTATATCAAGATTTATCACAATCACGCACGGGATCCGCCAATGGCGTTAAATTTTTTCTAAGAAATAAAATGTCTGTATTTACTTCAGGAAGTATACAATTAGAATGAATAATTGAAGTAAATATGTATGTGTATATATCATTTTTTGTTAAATTACTTTGACACTCAAATTGTTAATTAAGTATATAAAAAGTAATCCGACGTGCGCCATTTCCTTCCTTGACGCCCTTTTACTTTCGCAACTTTTTTTTTAATCGTCTGTATTGTTCATTCCGCATACCACTACATTTTTATAAAAATCAATGCCACTTTTCGTTGTAAGTGAACTCCTCCTAAACGGCTGGACCGATTTGAATGATTTTTTTGTATACGTTTGGGTAAGGCGCTGGATGGTTTAGATTTACAAATCAGCCTGACAGATGGCGCTGCAGTTGGCACCTAGGTTATTATCCGAGTGAAGCCGGAACGGGCCGCTATAGTTAGTTCTAAAATCGTATCATCATATACAATATTTTGATAATGGTTTTATTATTTTCCCGTTTTCTATACAAAAAAAATAACACATTCTACTAAGAAAATGATTCTCTAAGATTTTGTTCGCATAATCAGTATCTTTTCACGCAAAGTTACGCATACTGGGCTCAAGCTCCATTCATTTAGCAGTTTTAACAGCTCGCTTTATATTTATAGATCATCTAACAACATTCTTCCTATCAATTAGGTTTCATGTTCAATAATATTAATATGCGTAATTTAGCTAGCGTCTGCGGCGTCCGGGCGCTAACGATCACGGTCCATCACCGTTCCCTGGTCTACCGCCATTCGACCGCCTAACTGAAACTGTCTTAGCTTTGATATCGCTCTCTTTTTTCCGCTTGAAATGATGGAGACAGCAATAGCAACGCCAAAGCCGATTTAGTTAGGCGGTAGAAGGACGGGAGTTACGATCTCGTTACTGTAAACCATTGCGTAAGTCCTTTTAATAGGGTACAATTCCCAAAAAAACTAAGTAGCCCGTTAGTTAGATTGCCAAAAAATATTGTACACGTATTTTTACTTTTGTTTCACAAACAAAAAATGACGAAGATACAGTGCTGCGAAGTTTCGTGTGACGTCACTTGTGAGTACGATTTTTACTCACGAGTGACGTCGCGACCTCCCTCTCTCGAAGTTTGATGGTCTATATCTTTGACGATTTTTAATATTATGAAAAAACAAAAAATACGTGTCCAATATTTTTCCATGATCTAGCTGACGGACTAATTAGGATAGTGTATTTTTGACCCAGTCCGGTACCCTATTCCATTTCTAACACTCTTTATTTTTTTTTATATTTTCACTTCTACCGCCTATAAAACAACTTCATTTCGATAATGGTAGGATGGAACCGTTGGCTATACCGGATTACGAACAGATGGTATCACTATCACAGCATGCTACTGCCTCGTAATAACAATTAACTACTTACACTAAGGGGTCTATCATGGGTCGGCTAATAAGCCAGCTGTTCCATCACAATTGAATTTAAAACTCAATGAAATGTGCGAAATGGAATGGTCCGTCCAAAAATTTAAAATTAAAAAATTAAAGTACCTATTCTTAAAATTAAAGATCACGTTAATTTGTTATTCGAAACGTTATATCAACTACTAAATAGTGAAATAGGTTGCCCGAGTGACTAGATGAACACATTCTTTGTGCCTTCGTTTTAAATCGAAAGTGACTGTTCCTTCTAGGTAATCACACTCCATCTTATACCAAATCAACGCTTAACATCAAACGAGACACTGTTCAAGCGAAACTCGTCCTAAATAACTACTTAAACATCTCCGGAAGATAGCGTGCGTCACAATCACCGCTACACGTTAGTCGCTGTGTGAAAAAATGCAAGCGACGTAAGTCGAGGCGATGTATTCAATTCGGCGGGTCATTAAACGGACCGGGCGGGTCGTTACCGCCTGGCGAGAAAAAAAAACGCACAATAGAGCATTGACTCGGGGGGTACTTTCACGGCGCATGCGAGTACACGTCAAGGTTAACGAGGCTCATTGAAAGCGCATTCGGTTTCTAATTCACAAACTGCAACGCGACCGATGATGTCACGGCTCACGGGGAGCTGACACACGATCTGACGCTTCAACGTGGCTACTCGCTATTCATGAACTTCGGCTGGGAAACTTTACATAATGTAGTTAGCTAGGTGTTCTGCTATATTGATGGAATGAGTAGTTAAATTTGGAGCATATAGCAAACTTCAAGAAATACTCGACGAATAGGGTGCCGGGTATAATAGAACAAGAGCCCGTGAACCCCAGACCTTCGTTATTTTATAAAAGCTGAAAACTTGTCAGCGCATGCTCCTAACACAGGTAAGAACGATGGACCATTATGAAGTTTGGGTCATCCTGGCTTTGGCAAATAAATGGTATTAAGGCCCCAAGTCCCAGTCCCAAATAAGCGCGCATATTATGGCGCAAGTAGAATTACAATTGCATGAACATTAACACAACATGGGTGTCTGGCAAGTGCTTACCACGATGTTAAGTGTCTAGCAATTATTGGTGTAATTTTTAATAATATTCTGAAGGTATTACCAAAATATCAGACTTTATAATTTGACAAATTTAGATCGGTACACCTTTAGTACCGTTTATCTGCCAAAGCCAGGATGATCCAAACTTCATCATGGGCCATCGTTCTTAACTGTGTTGGGAGCATACTCTGACAAACGTTCAGCTTTTATAAAATAACGAAGGTCTGGGGTGCATGGGCTCTTGGTCTATAATTATAATAACCGGGTGCGCCTGTGGTACATAATAATTTTATAATTATATAGCCTATAGTATATAGATAGATCACGTACATATGCAACGGTAAAAGGATTTTTGAAATCGGTCCAGTACTTAGTTCCTGAGAATAAGCGCGTTCAAATCTCCCGTTAGCGTTATACAAAGCTTACTTTAGGTTGTAATGGTAGGACTCTTGGCAGTGTCCGCCTGGGGAAGGACCACACCTTTGCCAGTTATTCTACCGCCAAGCAGTGATATGCAAACATTACTGTGTTCAATTAGAAATTACAGGGCTTAGACAACTAGACTTAATAATTTAGATCTATGGGTGACGAGCGCAGTGCAGTGCTAGGTAATGATTTGGGCTCTTCATGTTCCAATAGCTGCGTGTCACTGTCCTGTTGTGTGGCAGGCATGTTTCTTACAATCAGGCACATGTCCTGCTCGTCTCGTAATTCTTTGTTTACAAAAAAAAACATTAAACGCTTGTATTATTGCCTGAAGGGTACAAAACTGAATATCGGACTCAGCAAATTGTTTTAATCGGAAGAGTTAAATTTTTCCGATTTTTATGTTTTTGTAGGTGTAAAAATAGCATAGACGATCTTATCGCTTGGTTTAGACTATCAGTTGCAACCTTTTCATTTTCAAAGTTTCTTAGATTAAATGCTTCAAAACAATCAAACAAACGAACACACTTCAAATTATAACGGAGTAACAAGTCTTAGGGGTCTAGCAGTGGACGCTAGTGGGCCCATAATGCTGATGACTAATTAAGTGTATTAATTACAGTTATAATTTGCACGGCGAGTGCGCGGCTATAATTGTTTTACGATGATTTCACACCTTTTCGCGTAGCCATAACAGTTCGTGACTTTACGAACAATAACCCGATCGAAATCCAGCACGCCACTCGCGAGAAGCGGCGTTCTATAATTGTATAATTAGTGCACGAGCGAATAAACAACGTTATATAATGCGAGATCCGTGTATCAATAAGTACCTAGCAAGAAAGTATTTGCCGCTAAACATTAGCAAACGTATACAAAATTAAGAAAAATACGACTTCTTTTACTTCTTCTACTTTGTGGTAGCGTTGGTCCTTTACCACAGTACCTACTCTTAGATCTTAGATGTAACTTTATCAGACAATAGTACACATTCATTGTAAAGTTGACTTTCCAAAGGCGTCGTTAGAAATTATAAGTAACAATACACAACATCCGCGCAATAAACGCCAACAAAGACAAAATATAGTTTCAAAGTCGTCGATACATGGCGTTGAATTATTTCTGTGCCAGATTCTACGATGCGTTCCGTACATAAGTTTACTTTACTTCGTAATTTTTAGAAACATACTCGATATGTAATTTGTCAATTTAAAAGCGCCATCTAATATGAAGATATTTGTAAGACCTCGTTGTTATGGACGAGTGAGCCGCCGAGAGTGTGTCGACAACCGTTAGCGCGGCGCGGCGGTATGCGGTATGCGATGGCATGCAGCATGAGTCGGCCAGTCGGCCGGCGTGCATGCCGCATCCCGGCGCCGGCCGAGCCGATGCGGCCGACACCGACACCTACCTGACCTCGGGTAAAGTTAACGGCGCGGTGCATTCGTTTATTCACGCCACGAGTTTTTTCGCCATCGTCTACTGACGCCGCGTCTATTGGGTAGCGATTCGTTTGAGGCCGTGGATGGGCGCCATTTTGTGACGTAGGTAACATAAGGAAAATAAACGAGACTACAAATAAACATTAGTATGGATGCCGTTTCGTATTATTACCCCCAAAGCGTTAGGGCCTACTAGCAGCGCCCCTCTGTTATACCCTAGTTCCCATTCCCTTTATTTTCCTGGGATAAAAAGCTTGGGTTCTTAGTAAATAACTATAAACTAACGGTGTTCCGAATTTCAGCCCGATCCGTTCAGACGTAACGACGAGATTGAGAAACAAACTCCCAAATATCCAAACATTGTCACATAATACCTAAAATTAGTAGGATATGAAACACAATTGCAAAAGGGATTTTTCTTTTTTCTTTTGATGTATAAATTATTTTTTTAGTTTAATTGTTTCTTGCGAAATTTGCTACTACGGGGTTATTTGTTTTGCGATTTAAGGTATCGAAATCGGTGTGGCAGTTTTTGAAATTTAAACAAAAACTCAAATTTACTTTCATGTATCTAAATGACTTAAGTGATGGCTTAGTATGAAATTTGGTCGAGTGTCTGCATTTGATTCGGTTCAATTGAAGTCGGTTTTTATTTTTTCGCAGAAAATTAAATCCGTTTTGTTTTTTTTTGTGTATAAAATATGTAGCTGATGAAAAAAACAAAAAAAATTTAAGTCTTTTATAAATCAAACAATATGAATGGTGAAATAGGTATTAAGGTAGGGGTAAGACAGGTAGCAGAGCACAGTAGCAGAAGTGAAGTGTAGTTTAATAAACTGATAACACTGAAGAGGAAAACATTGTTATCAGTACGCTCATGTACTATTAGAACAAAGGCCTAAAGAATGTGCTAGAAGTTCTAAAACTAGGTACGAATTGTTTACTTTGCAGTACCTCAGTTCATTAAACTCTTCCTTTTCACATATTACTTACTACTTTTTATCACACATGGATCCGTGTTTGACTACGGACATAGAATAGATAATACGCGTTATTGTGTGGAGAGTAAGTAGGTAAGTCGACTGCACCGTGTGTATGGAGTTTAGACCGAGTGTCCGGGGTGTGCTGAGTGTGCCTAGTGCGGGGTGTTTGATAATCATCCGGGTGAACATATCGATACCTCCAAGAAATACTACGCCAACTCTAAAGTCATACATAACAGCATTCAATCATCATATCAATGTACATATAGATAGTAGCAAAAAATATTTTCTTAAATTCAGTAAGTATTAGTAAATATAGCAACTACCTACATTTTTGTTTAAATACTCTTCCTGTAAACCTATCTATGACTTTAAGAGTCGTAGTATTTCTTGAAGGTATCGATATCATCCTGATCGTTAAATAATTAACAGTAGGTGTGGGGCTGTGGGGTCAGGATAAGAAATGCACCAAGATATGAGTATGATAGGTGTCGGCAAATAACTGTTCGATATTTCAAATGTAAAAGATCGGCAAAATTATATTTTATAACCTGATAATTTTATAGTGTTGTGGGTAAAATTTTGCAGTAGCCGGGAATCAGACCGAAGTCAAGAAACAAACATTACGAAGTTAGATTAGCGATTACCAACCACGTTTGTAAGTTTGGCATCTAATTTATTACAGCGAAATCAATTTCTAAGCCTCCCGTTTTGATGAACGGAAGTCAACTGAGGGCGTAGGTGATAATGAGATGTAAAAACAACTTGGCTTGAATTGCCGTCATCAGAGGGGCTTCAAACAGGTTAGCCTAAACCACTTCACGTTCTAGTAATATCACTGGATACTATGCAAGATGTTATTTGTGATTTTATTTACATACACTCACAGGCACAATTAATTAACCACCCACCCTGTATGAGGAATACAGGGTGGGTAGTTTACAGAAATCGTTATTTTAAAGCAAATTTTATGGCAGTGCCTACGTTGAAAGTTATCATAAAGCAATAACAAATTAAGGTATTGAAAATATAAACGGTTTTTAAGAATAATCCCACAATACCGATTTTTTCACACCTTCCTCAATATCAAATAAAACGGTTTGACTAGCAGAATAACATACACTATGAAAGATAAAGTAGCCAAGTGCGAGTTGGACTCGCCCATGAAGGGTTCCGTTCCAGCAAGTAACATAATATACATAGTACACATAGTTCTTGTAGTTCGTTGTAACTTTTATCGAAGTTTTAATAATAGTGTATTTATGACGTACTAAAAAAAAACTACTCATCAGATCGAGTTCAAACTAATTTTCGTTGGTAGTTTTCATGGTAATGTACATCATATATTTTTTTTAGTTTTTTCATTCTCTTACTTTAGAAGTTAGAGGGGGGGGGACACACATTTTACCACTTTGGAAGCGTCTCTCGCGCAAGTTATTCAGTGTAGACAAAAATTATATTAGAAACCTCAACATCATTTTTTAAGACCTATCGATAGACACCCCACACGTGTAGGTTTGATGAAAAAAAAATTTTGAGCTTCAGTTCTCAGTATGGGGGGCACCCCTAATTTTTGTTTTTTTTAAAAACTTTTGTAAAAATCTTAATGCGGTTCACAGAATACATATACTAACCAAGTTTCAACAGTGTAGTTCTCATAGTTTCGGCAAAAAGTGGCTGTGACATACGGACGGACAGACAGACAGACAGACATGACGAATCTATAAGGGTTCCGTTTTTACGTTTTACGGAACCCTAAAAATTTGAACTTCGTTAGGCGGTAGACCCCCGGATCGATGGGAATTCAACCGGCCGGACTGATAATAATTACACCGGATTGCAATCAATATTGCATTAGTTGAAAGTTGAACTAAGCATATTACTTGTGCGTGTAATCTTTGTTTGAGACGTATTATGGTCCAGTGTAACCTATTTGTATATTACATACTCTAGTCCGTGTCAATTTTGATGGGTGTGTTTTGAAATTCTATTTACTCGTATATAACCATTTTTATTCACAGATAACATTTTAAATATTTATTTTGACAGTATGTATTTGATACACTTGACCGTCATCTCGCCTGATGTTAGGCGACGATGCGGCGAGTGGCGGCGACGGAGTCAACATACTTATTCCCAGAAAAAATCTAATAATAATAAGTGTACAAACAAACACACACACACCTCTAATAGTTTCCTCTAACTACATAACATGATCGAACAAGCGAACGATTTTCTGGTCTGATACAACGGCGCACTTTCGTAATTACCTATTTTCATAGACGAATAAAAGTATCATTGAAGTATGATTGACCACTAATACCTACTACTAGCTGTAGTAAAAGACTCGCCCATTCGCGTCTGATATTATGTTTTAGATTAAACAATGATTAGTGATAAGTTATCCGTGTGCCCGTACTTAGGTATATATAATTTAAATAGGTGTATTGAATGTTATTTAACACTGACTGTCCCTACTTTAGTAAATAAATATTAGTGGAAAATTCACACACAACACCATCTGACCCCAAACTAAGCAAAGCTTGTATGATGGCGGCCAGATAACTGATATAATACTTATATAGTTTTAAATCCATACTTATTATACATAGAAACACCCAGACACAGTGCAAACATTTGAATTCATCACACAAATATTTGCCCTGGGTGGGAATCGAACCCACGACCCTCGGCTTCCCAGGCAGAGCTACCAACTAAGCCACGAGGCCAGTCAAACTTGTCGGGGTTCAAAGGTTCAACAGTCATCCAAAATATATTTATAGAGGCGCTTTCAAATTAATAAATATAATCATACCTTTAACTAACTTGTACTTAATCTGAGACAACTTACCAAATTGCTATCTGGAGAATTGTACCTATCGAATAGGGAAAGATTTATGTAGTATATCGGCGCCATAGCTTTATAATATTATACCTAGTATAGATGAGAAAATTATCGTAACGTACATAAAATACAAGGGCGAGGCGAAGGCAATCTATAAGTAACTATAAATTAACAACAACAAGCACCGTTTCGTTAATACAATTTTAATTGCTTGTTATTTAATGATTATTGAATGTTTTATGCAATAGGTACGTAAATCAATGATAATCGGTGTAACGAATAAACCAAACATCAACGTGCGATAACGGCTGACGGAACGCCGAACAATCACAAAAACAAAGTGAGGTGACGTCACGCGGCCGATAACCCCAGACCTACGAGTATCGTTCTGCTTCGGGCAACTTCACAGTACGCTATAACCGTATTAAAACACTTTACTTACACTTTGTATTGTTTATTTGAGCTCGCCTAACGTCCACAAACTTCTGAAATATTTCTACACCAATATTGGGTGGACAATTCTGTTCGGTTTTTAGGGTTCCGTAAAACGTAAAAACGGAACCCTTATAGATTCGTCATGTCTGTCTGTCTGTCTGTCTGTCTGTCCGTCCGTATGTCACAGCCACTTTTTGCCGAAACTATGAGAACTACACTGTTGAAACTTGGTAAGTAGATGTATTCTGTAAACCGCATTAAGATTTTTACAAAAGTTTTTAAAAAAAACAAAAATTAGGGGTGCCCCCCATACTGAGAACTGAAGCTCAAAATTTTTTTTTTTATCAAACCTGCACGTGTGGGGTGTTTATCGATAGGTCTTCAAAAATGATGTTGAGGTTTCTAATATAATTTTTGTCTACACTGAATAACTTGCGCGAGAGACGCTTCCAAAGTGGTAAAATGTGTGTCCCCCCCCCCTCTAACTTCTAAAGTAAGAGAATGAAAAAACTAAAAAAAATATATGATGTACATTACCATGAAAACTACCAACGAAAATTAGTTTGAACTCAATCTGATCAGTAGTTTTTTTTTAGTACGTCATAAATACACTATTATTAAAACTTCGATCAAAGTTACAACGAACTACAAGAACTATGTGTACTATGTATATTATGTTACTTGCTGGAACGGAACCCTTCATGGGCGAGTCCAACTCGCACTTGGCTACTTTATTGTTATTACTTACAGATATTACTTAACATTCCTTATAACTGTTAAATATAGTGTACAGTATTTTACTCGTTAAACCCTTTTATTCGATACTCATATTGAGGGTGTTATGAAAAAAAAGTGATCCGCCATTTTGTGGCAGCGGCCATCATGGATTTGAAAATAGTCACAGTGTATACTATTCTACTAGTCAAACCCTTTCATTGAATAGCCTTTATTGGGAAAGTTCTGAATAAATGATATGAATAATCCGCCATTTTGTCACGGCGGGTATCTTGGACCTATTTTTATCAAACATAGCTAAGAACATTCCGACTAATTATTTATCTTTCAAACAAATACAAAATCGGGGTTTATCTGTTCGTTAGATACGATGCCTTAGAAAACACACAGATACACAACTCAAACGTCAAACTCATAACACCGCGTCATTTTTGTGTCAAGAGCTAAAAATACCATTGGTTGAACTTTTCGGTCCTAGGCCCTGGGCTCGTGTCCCGATTTCTTAAGTCGAGCCCTGTTAATGAGATTCAGTTATTTAATTAAGACATGTAATCAAAGTACAACAACAAACCAGTGGAATAGTCTAATGTCAAATTTATCAACGCCAAACAGTCAAGGACTAATTCAATACAGGCCTAAATCACGTAGTCCGCATTCTAAAATGTATTAATTAATAGTTTTATAAACTCGTCGCTATACTACAGAACTTAAACTCAAGTTCGATAATGTCCCGTTTAGTTTTTTATAAAGACAGCTACTATGTCAGTTAGCCTCAAGTTCCGTCTACCGAATGTTGGGCAAGCGCAGAAGGCGCATGACCCTAACCAACCAGCAACCACCGGACCAACCTAATCTTACCGTACTCAACGAGTGATACACCCCGTACGACGACTAGTTCAGGAGCATCTAAAACAGTACACAGACAGGAAGATCTGACTTATTATTATTAGGTCAGATCTTGTATGGGCTGGCTGATTTGTTATTGTTGGAATTAAGCCTGGTGCCTTGTTTGAGGGAGATCGTCTACTTCGCCAGCGACGTTGACGGGTCTGCCTACGTTAGTACTCGGCGAATACACCAGCAAAGTATCCACCATTACCGGGAGTTGATCAACTCTAATCTAACCCTCTAGCGCTGCCGGTGTAGCAGCGCCGTTAGCATCGTCGGGGTCACACAATATGTCTTTCAAACCTCGACGGTGGAATTATATCTTGTTGAGTTCGTTGCATGTCACAAACTCACGAAGGTCAAACATTTTGATAACAACTTGACCTTGCCTAATATTTCGACAGGTTGACGAAGTGGTTGGAATACACGGCGGACAGGACTTTAGTCAAGGATCATAATAATCTGAACTTACTATCTATCTATACGTAACAACATACTTTAAGCATGTCTGCAAGCCATATAATTGCACTTTTCTTAGAGCGTTAAGTGTAACTAAAGAGTAGTATGAAAAGGTCAAAATCAAGGTTAATTTATCGAGGAATGATATAGGCATTGGCTACATTTATAACATTACTATCAATAGTGGAGCGTGAATGAATAACGTAACAGTAACGGGAGAAATATTTTTGGGAGCTTTCGTTGCGTGAGCTGACGTGCGCTGAAGCCCGTAGCAGGTATCTTCTAGGGTTCCTTTATTAACCATTTTTTATGCCAATCAAATCGCGGACAAACAACTTGTCGCCTAATTTATAGATATTTTGAGATATCTGAACGACGCCGGAACGGGCCGCTAGTATTAGGTATTAAGCTGAAGAGATTTTCGATTGAACGCGCCAATCTCAGGAACTACTGTACTTTTATTTTGATCCCTGAGTGCTATCCTACTAATATTATAAATGTCAATGTATGGATATGTGGATGTTTGTTGCTCAGTCACGTCCTAATGTATGAACGGATTGGGCTGAAATTTGGAACACAGATAGAATATGGTCTGGAAGAACACAGGCTTTTTATCCCGAAAAAACAACGGGAACGGGAACTTCGCGGGTAACACCGCGGGCCGCTGCTAGTATGCTATATATTATGTACCACGGGCGCAGCCGGAGCGGACCGCTAGTAGTTACATAACATACAGTCGTCATCATCATCATCAGCAGCCCACTAAATGTTCCCACTGCTAGGACTCCTCGGGGCCTTCTCTCGCAAGGAGAGAGTTAAGGCCATAATACACATAATAATAAAGTTACACTGCAGCCGTACAAATACCGGCTACGATATTACAACGGCAATGGCTAGCCGCCGGCACAACAGGTGCTGACTACACTACCCACATAACATACCTACCACTAAACTGGCCTACCCACAACAACTGTACTACTCTGAAAGGAAGGTTAGGTAAATAGGTATGTTTACCATATAATCGCTATAAATACTTTTAGAACACATCATACCTGACTATATCATTCGCAACACCTTAACAGGGTATAATAGAACAGATATTTGTGTGTTATCTACATGTATCCGACTTTGACCATTTAATATGGCGATGTACTCGTATAAAGTTATTCATTTAAAGTATATATATATTATAGCTATCAATTATATGCTTAACATATGTATATTTATTAATATCTTGAAATGTTTGTCTTCTAGATATTCGTATATTTATTTTAATACCATATATACCTGCGACTTCATCCACGTGAAATTCAAAAATGAAACGGGATGAAAAGCCGTAGTATGTCATTCCGAACTATAATATATCAGATTTTCAAATTTCAGCTTACTACCTTGAGCTTTTACGAAGAGTTTGAGCCACAAACATCGCAAACTTTCCCAGTTTATAATATTAAGGTAATGCCTTACCATGAAGCCATCTTTTATTTTTATTTTTTTCAAATAAAGAGTGACGAGACGAGCAGGACATGTGCCTGATGGTAAGCAACATGCCTGCCACATAACAGCACAGTGACACGCAGCTATTGGAATACGAAGAGTCCAAATCATTACCTAGCACTGCACTACGCTCGTCACCCAGAGATCTAAGTTGTTAAATCTTTAAGCCCTGTAATTTCTCTGGAAACATTTCCCTTCAAACCGGAACACAGTAACGTTTGCACATTACTGCTTGGCGATAGAATAACTGGCAAAGGTGCGGTACTTCCCCAGGCGGACTCTGCTAAGAGTCCTACCACTACAAAAACTATCTAACTATCTGAAGTAGCGAAACAATTTGCTGTTTCATACTGTGTTTACTCTATACGTTTTTTGTAAGTAACAGCTGATATTTCCTAGTCACTAAAATGTTATCTGGAAGAGATCGCTATTGGCGATAAGATCGATATCGATATTTTAAAGTATTTCTATTTTATTTTTTGGGTATGAGATGAGTTTTGTATGGTATACATTAAATTTGTATATTTCCCAATTCTTGGCTAGGCCAACGGTACAAGCTGTTTATAAATATGATTAGAACTCGCCCCTTTCGTAGTTTAACCGTTTTGAGGTACCTAGCATACACATAGTAGGTATAAACGGAGTCCCATCTATGGTGCGGTATGCTGATAGTGAATTATGAGACGAAGCCAATTAATAACATATGATACCGTCTAATTTCATGTATTTGGTGTGTGTGTCATAAGGTAGGGATTGCAATGCGGAAAAACGGATCCGGTAATCCGGTGGATCCGACATCTTTAACCTATAACCGGATCCGGTGCTAGCAGTTTCTAGTAAAATAATTTATCAGTTTCATGACTATGTACCTACTAATATATGTTACTAGCGGCCCTTTCCGGCTTCGCTCGGAAAAATAGCTAGTAGCCGATTCTCAGACCTACTGAATATGCATATAAAATTTGGTAAAAATCAGTTAAGCCGTTTCGGAGGAGTAAGGAAACAAACACTGTGACACGAGAATTTTATATATAAGATAATCTTATAATGCGTCGCTCCGTTGTCACACACTTCTCCTATTTTATCCCTACACGGTAGTGTAACCAATAACACGGCCAATGACCATGGTCCCGAGTTTACCCGAAGATTTCTTATCATTCCCGAGCGTGACGCTACAATTCTATTCACAGCCCTTGAAAAATCTGTCTGTGCCACGCCAAAAGAAGTTTTCACTTCAGCAATAGGGATTCCTAAAAAGACAGATTAATTTGTTGATACTTTCTACCTCCCAGATATATCTATATATATATATATATATAATGTAGATATATATAGAAATAAATCTCTCAATTATAAAATTGAGGAATTTATTTTTTGTCTCGGTACTTATCAGCCAGGGGGTCTACCGCCGAACGAAAAATGCCATAGCTTTGATGTTTCTCTCTCTTTTCTTTTCGCTTGAAATGATAGAGACAGCATTAGTAAAGCGATAGGCGATTTAGTTAGGCGGTAGAAGCGCCGGTCTACACTTCCGTTTAACTTCGTGTGAGTAGGTACTTAAGTATGTGGTGTGTAATACAGTTTCTATAGTAACTTAGTTCTCAAAATAAATGAGAGCTGAACATAATACCCTTGTATAGTTCGGTGTCGGTTTAACTCGGCTGCCGTCATGAGATCTGCTGATTCGGAACCGATTTACTAGGAACGCTTGTTCAATGTAATAGTACACCGGGGTCTGTCACAGAATAACGCTCAGTACAGTTTACGTTTAAAGTTACTGGCTACTGTAGTTTCATAACGCGATAATATATAATTGTAATATCAAATAATAATAACTTTTGTGCCGGTTCAATAATGAAACTAATCTAAAACTGCGGAGTTTACTTTACCTCTCGCTCGTTCTCGAATGTGCAAACCAGAAATTGTTCATTTGTTATTAGTTATTAATAAACTGTCAAATGTCAAGATCAACTGTCAAAATCAGCTTAAAAATCCTGATTGTAAAGGTACAAGATGGCGCTGAGACCGCGACGCGAGACCGCGATAGGAGACCGCGACCGGAGACCAAGACAGGCACTTGACACTATGGAATTGTATGGGCGCCAGTTCGCGCCGCGACCGCGACCGCGACCTGTCTCGGTCTCCTGTCGCGGACTCAGCGCGAACTGGCGTCCATACAATTCCATAGTGTCAAGTGTCTGTCGCGGTCTCCTGTCGCGGTCTCGTGTCGCGGTCTCCGCCTTAAGACAAACTATGCCCGAGTATGATGTTACCAATATATGAGGCAGATCAGTGTTGTTTAAACATGACGATCTCCGTAAAATACATATTATATTTGCGTCTGATAACGTATTTCACGATGAAGGCTATTTCGTATATCGGGGCTGAAAGCAAGGGCACATCTAGTTTTTAAGTACATATGAGTTTAAACTCACCAGAAAGTGTGTGTAGCTGGCGCGGAACATGACGTTATCAATTTCTTGTGGAGCGTAGACAGCCATTGACAGCACGGCGCACGGGCGCAGTTGTAACCTATGGAACAAAACAATTTTTGTATTGAAGCTAAAATATTTGTACAAAGCGCTTTGTTTTTCTGGTTATAGTTTTCAATATACATATAATAGGCCTGTTATGACTTTAGACTATTTTACTACAAATTTTATAGAATATTGTTCTCTAATCATATACTGCGCATAACATTACCTACATAACAAAGACTTTACAAATATACGTGAATAAATGCGATAACAAAAAAAAGTGTAAAAATGTTTTCCAAGAACACCTAAATAAAACACGTAGAATCAAAATTACGATATTGTCTACTCCAAAAAATGCAATAGCGTCTATTTTGCTACATTTTTTTTATACTAAAGAATGAATAGGTACATTAATACCATACGTTTTTTTACTTGAGCTGTTTCGTGTTTCGATAAATAATACGTCAATATGTATTACAAGCCGAGAGAGAAGTAGGAGATACCTAGATAGGTAAAGTAAAGAAAATATCGTTCACATCATGATGAGAAATAATAGTACAATTTGTTTTTAATGTACGGGGCTCGGTGAGTCGGTGACCGGTTGTCCGTATCATAAACATTTATAAACGGTGGCATGCGCCGCGGCGCGGCTGCGTGGGTTTTATCGTTCGTTTATTATCACAGCTACAACACAACGCGCCTCCTCGCTGCCAAACATTCTAATCGCAATCCTAAATTAAATAGAAAGTAATAATAACAAGCAGATAACATATTAAAAGCAGATGTCGTGGACAATACTCATAATTTTAAAGGAAAATAAGAGCAGGATACGAAAATTTATGAAATAACTGATCAGTGTCCATTTATAGAATGCAAACTTCTTATTATAGGTATAAGAGTCCAGTGCCACGATGATTGTCAGTGAACACTTCACCAAGTCTACCGCTATGTACAAAAGTTGGTATTTATGTAATTTGGTCCAACATGAGATTTTGTTTCGATTAATTTATATGACAACACATAACACATCCGAGCGAACCTCCGAAACGGGCGGCTAGTATGTCTATATGTGTTTAAATAGGTAGAAGGTTTACTTTACAGAAGACTAATTTGAAAGAAAAATATTAAAGTAATGAGTTGAGAATTCACTTTTTAAAAATAATATCGGTCAAATGTAAACACTCTCGGTCACGGCGCTACTCATTCATTCGAACACTAAAATGACGGTGTAGTCGGTGATGGCTGACGGCCATTTCGTGACCGATATTTTCTTTGAATCGTGTCAAAGAAGTGAAATTACTCGAGTATACAATTGAATATTGAGATAATCCCATAAAAACAATTCCGTATCAGTACTGCGTGGAAGCCTATTTACATAAAGTGTCTTAGGCCAATTGTCCACGTAGCTGCACGACATCCGCACGATTTCGACAATTGTCGGATGCAAGACGAATGCTTGCATCTTGCGTACAAATAATGAAGTCTGTGTCCACGAAACGACAACGACACGACAGCCGCACGTCTTGCGTTTGTTCGTAGGATGCATGCATTCGACAAAAGACGCGTGCATGGACAGTAGGCCTTAGACATCAATTTACCAGAGATAAGTGTACGACCTCGTGACACGAAGTCGTACACGTTTATCAAGTCTCGGCTGGGAACGGGTGTGACCTTGCCCCATCTTTCTGGAGTCTGGAGTATTGCAGTTCAGTTACCAAGAAGTTATAATAAGTCACGTAAAGTTTCGATCGAGAGTATCTGCACGTCCACTTTTATCTTTACAAAAGTAAGGGTCGATAATAATAATTACTCAAGGTGTTATCGCAGCCCTCACATTCCCTTTAAACGAATATAGAGGTTTCTGGTACTAGCATTTTGAATTTCTAGCATACCAGTTCCACATGCGCATTTAGATAAAAACGATCTTCATCCGAAAAGAACATGTTAATAAACGTTATAAAGTAATCCATAATTTTTATTTACAAAGTGCATCTATATTTGACTGCCATTTGATTCTGGGAATTTAATCCTTGTACTTAATACTTGTAATCATTGTATTTGTAATAAACGATGATCCAGGCACCTTTAAGAACTTTTAGAACACTTTAAGAACACGCCTCCGAATTGTAAAGTTTGGTGGTCACTTCAATCAATCAAAACAATCAGGTCAATCAAATGAAAACTTTCTTTACGGACATTTTGTGTAGGAACAACAAGGAACGATGAATCACATGAAATTCCAAATACTGTTTTATATTATAACGGACAAATATATATGATAGAACTCACTGTTAAACCTAGTTTTCCCCAGCAATCTGCTTTGGAATCTTGAGAATTATCAGTTTTCTGTTTTGTCAGCTTTCTATCTGATCTATCTGAAACAAAGCATACAGTTCCTTGAAAACTTTATTTTGTCAACGGTTCTGAGAACAAAATACATATATGAATAGTATATATTATGTAGTATAATATATGAAAAGTAGGTACTTAGTTTTAGTATGTGTTCAAATTATATCTCAGAATAGCTCGACCGAGATAGCTATGGTCACTCACAATCTTGGTGTCTTCAAATCAAGAGTGAATCGGTTTCCTCTAGGTAAGCACGCGTCTACGATAGACGTAGACCGCATCGTCACTTAACATCAGGCGAGATGGTGGTCAAGTGCGAAACAATTACATTAAAAAAAGAAAATAAGGTCACCTTTACTTGCTGTAGACCATTAGGTCTACATAATAATTATATTATTAACATCTTTGGTTAAAATCTATTCGATTGTCCAATGCCAAGCGCGCTAGAACATACGGAATGTATGAAAGTTTTAACTCTTAAAATGCGACCAAATTATAGAAACATTCAAACTGCCTAGCAGACATACAAAGTGAAAGAATGTGCATGTTCCACCCAGTTTTTTAAAGGTCGGGGGTGTGCGAGATCTGGTTGAAATGTTCGACTACCTGCTCCCTTGTGTCTTGTGTCTTTACGATTTAGGGCGGAAGCATTGAGAATCATAAATATCGACACGTTACCGATACTACGCAAGTTATCAAGTTAAGTGTGAGCAGGTAAATCAGTGTCATAGAATAGATATGTCAGTGTGCAATGGTAAACGTACAAACCGGAAAATTATGTAAATAAAGTTGCACTTTATTGTATAGTTACGACTGGTCTAGTCGGGAGAACGGCGTCTGCCGATCCAGAAACCCTAGGTACAAATCTCACGCGCACCACTGCATTTTCGAAGTCATGTGAACTTAAAACGGTGAAGGAAAACATCGTGAGGAAACCGACATGTACCTAGAATCTTTCGTGGGCATGTGTCATCCACCAACCCGCACCGGGCCAGCGCGGTGGGTTATGGCCTTGACTCATTCCTTGCGAGAGAAGGCCCCGAGTCCCAGCAGTGGGAACATTTAATGGGCTGTTTATGTTTTGTACGTTATTGTGGCCCGGTAATGCCTAACATAATAAACAGGAGGATAGCATACACAATGTATAAATTGTAGAGATGCGCCGAGTAACACTTTTGCCGAGTAACGAGTACCGAGTATTACTCGGTTCCATTTTTTTTCAACCGAGTACTCGGCCGAGTAGCTCGGTTCAATCAAATTCCCATTTCGCGCGCGTTAACAAATACAAACAGGTTACTATTACTACTCATTCATTAGCATAATTTTGATTTTATTGATTGAGATTATCAAAGCTTTCCTAAATTAGTAAAAAATACTTTTTGATGAACTGTTGGCTTAATTTATTTAGATATACCCATTTAGGTAGATATACCTAAATGGGATAAGTACTGCCTTTTCGCCGAAAAGTGATTGGCCGATTATCACTGGCCAACCAACCGCGGTTCGGCTATGTTTCACTTTGACAACTAATGATTGTCAACTTTTTGTATGGCAACGTTTCATTTGGCAGAATTATTGTTAAACAGATTTTTATAATGACTGAATACGTTCAAGGCACTTATCATTTGTCAAATCTTTCACTACGCCAAACAACTTTTAGACAAATAACGTTTCGTCTGTGTAGACCACTTTATGGCACAGTTACTGCGGTTTTTAACCCCCGACCAAAAAAAGAGGTGTTATAAGTTTGACGTCGAAGTCTGTCTGTAATAGTGTATAGTAGTCTACTAGTCAAGCCCTTTCATTTGATACCCATATTAGGGCATAAGTGGAAAAAAAATATGTAGTTCGCCATTTTGTGATTTGAAATTTGTTATACTGTATAGTACTCTACTAGTCAAGCCCTTTCATTAATAGCCATATTGAGGTAGATTGTGATGAAATATTTGGTCCGCCATTTGGTGGAGGCGGCCATCTTGAATCGATATCAACCAAAAATAGCTCAAAACATCAACACAAAAATTAATCTTCAAATAAAAAAAACCGCATCGAAATCGGTCCATCCGTTTGAGCTCTACGGTGCCATAGACAGATACACACACAGACAGATACACAGGGAGACAGACCTGCATGTGTGTCTGTCTGATAGACAGACAGACTTCGACGTCTAACTTATAACACCTCTTATTTTGATCGGGGGTTAAAAACCGCAGTAACTGTGCCATAAAGTGGTCAAGTAGGAGTTAAAATATTGCAAAAAAATTGCGAAGATCAAAAAAAAATATAAACTATGAAAGACTTATTCTCAGAAACTATTGGGTGTACAGAGACAATTCTAGTATCATATTGTAGCAAATTTAGTCTACTTTATAAACGCCATAAGAAAGTTTTTTCAAAAACTAGTCGTTTAGGGTTATAATCGCCAAAATTTTAAAAATAAACTATTTTTTCGCGGTTTTTTTTTCGATTTTTGACAAAGTTGCGTTCGTCGCTCGAGGTCACAAACTTGGGATAATCATTAAGCCAACATCATAAACAAGTCTGCAAAAAATCAGATCTACCGGATTTAACACATCCTACTTCATACTTTCAGGCGACAAAGTTACTGGATTATATGTACACATTTGCAAAATTTCAAAGTTCGGAATGAAGTTAAGGTGAAATAGAAAGGAATCGGTTTGGTTAGGTTAGAACTGTGACCAACAAGGCACAAGCCAAGCGAGCATTCCGCGGCAGCGGCCGGCGAAGTGCCAGAACCAAATCGCTTTTGTTTCAGTACACACAGCACAAACATGAGAAAAATAATTATGAAAAAAATACTCCAATAATACCATCAACTTGTATAATATTTGTTCCAAATGAAAATGGCATCCCTGTAAATAAATTTCGGCCAAAAGGCAGAGAACCCTACCTAAATATATTACTTTTCTTAAACCGAGTATACTCGGCATTCAAACCGAGTACCGAGGCCGAGTACGAGTATTAAAAAACCCGCCGAGTATGCCGAGTACCGAGTATCAACCGAGTACTCGGCCCATCTCTAATAAATTGACTAAATTGTTTCGAAGCGGATGTCTGACTGACCGGATCTCGACGTAATTATTTGGCGCGATTGTTTAATTGACGAAATTAATTCATTCACGTCCATAACTGAACTAACACGCCGTAGGAATTCTGAATATTAAACGTGAACTATTTAGGAGGTAATGAAAAAAGTATATTGTTAAATATGTCCGTGAATGAAATACAAAGAAAAAAATGGTGATTATCGATAGCAATGAATGCGTGCAGAACTGCTTGCTCTACTTAATGTAACGGCACTAGTAAGCAGCAAATCGGATCCGTGGACGGACAACATATCTCTCAGTGTTGCTGTTTAAATTGACAATGAATAGGGTACCGGACTGGGTCAAAAATACACCATCCTAATTTATCCGTCAGCTAGATCATGGAAAAATATTGGACACGTATTTTTTGTTTTTTCATAATATAGTAATCGTCAAAGATATAGACCATCAAACTTCGAGAGTGGGGGGTCGCGACGTCACTCGCGAGTAAAAATCGTACTCACAAGTGACGTCACACGAAACTTCGAAGCGCTGTACCTTCGTAATTTTTTGTTTGTGAAACAAAAGAAAAAATACGTGTACAATATTTTTTGGCAATCTAACTAACGGGCTACTTAGTTTTTTTGAGGATTGTACACTGTTACCTGGATTTACTAAACTTATTCATCAAATCAATACTGCAATTTGATTCTAAGAGATTTCGATACCTCCAAAGAAAACAACGCCAACTCTAAAGTCATATAAAAGGGAGCACTGATAAAAAAAAAGTAAGTAGCTGCTATACTTATTAGTAGTAGGGAACATCGCCGCAAAATTCCAAAGTACCTAGTTGTTTTTTTAAC
Source organism: Ectropis crepuscularia (assembly GCA_963693475.1). Lineage (NCBI taxonomy): Eukaryota > Metazoa > Arthropoda > Insecta > Lepidoptera > Geometridae > Ectropis > Ectropis crepuscularia. The sequence continues at coordinate 36,987,746 of OY856338.1, forward strand.
AGATCTATTTCAGTTAATCTGCACGATCCGATACCACTTTTTTTCTATCTGACTACAAAAAGCGACATCGTTTCATGGTTTATGTTCCAAAGACACGAACGTAGAGATTTGACAGCACTTTCGTAACAATAACACCTTAACTTTAGGATGCTCTGTCTGATTGGCTATTTCCTGATGGATATTATATGGGTGTCTTTAATTCTGGAGCGAATCGGTTTTTTCTACGTTAGCGCGCTCTAACGTGGACCGCATCGTCGCTTAACATCAGGCGAGACTCAGGTCAAATGCAAACCAATTATCGATTTAAAAAGATAAAAGATACAAAATCAGTACTGATTAATGTAGCCATTTAAATTACAATCCAAGACGTTTTCCGGTTTTAAAAATTGAATGCATTAGATCGGGGCGCGCATCAAAAATGTTGAATGTCGAATGGGTCGTCAGTATCCTAAACGGCTGCAAATGAGATGCCACATTGATCTACCGGAAGGCCACATGCTGAGTTATTCATTCAAATTTGATCGTTAAATTACAAGTCACGTAAGTTGACTCTCCAACTCTCAGTCGGACCGAGGACAGTATGGGTAGAAATTAAATTCAAATTGAAAACTAAAAGAAATAGTCACAAATCACAAAAGAAGAAAAGAAAAAATATCAGAACGATTTCTTAAAATTAAATTCCGCTGCCGTCTATTTAAGTAATTAAGTACAGTAATTGTCTAATTACCTACAGTAATTAAATAAGACAAGGTCAGTGACAGATTTAATTAAATCTTTGGAATTGATCTCAACCTCTAGTTTTAGATTTCAGTTGTAATTAATTAATAGTGGAATAATTTGCCAATACACTGTGGCACAATTTAACTAGAAAAGACTCGAGAATATTGGTGGACATTTCACATACAATATTGAATGAATTTGATTCGTTATAGAAGAAATTTAATCAAAATAAACAGTTCTGCCAGTTTCTTAGCAGTTGATACACATAAAACTCTTCATGTAACATAAACAAATATAAATATTACTGTAGAATTTTGAATTAGCGCCACTTCGTAGTGGCGGCATTATTGCTGATAGCAGTTCTCTTCCAGGCCACCATCAACATTAAGAGTACGATCGCAATTTTACTAAATACGTGTACGATTCGCAAATAGTGAAATAAAATTACTAGAAAACAAGAAATCTGTAACGGGATTACGAAGCGCGTGCAAGTAGTAAGAGCCGATGAAGCGTACACGCGGATAACAAGCTTTCCAAACATTTAAAATGCGCGCGCGCCGTATGACGTGCAACGCGTGAACACGGAACGGCTAGCGGGAGGCTGGACTAAAATAACTCATTTCAATTACTAACTAGGTACGCGCTACTGATCAGACCAATATGAATACTAACCAGGTCGATAACACTTTTTCTCGATATCCAATGCTGTTTTAACTTCGATTTACTGCGTTTGGTTTAAGTATCGAGCGTGATAGCGAAGAAAGTTTTTAAATTCAGGAAAACAATGTTTAGATGACATTAATTCTAGCAAGTGTAGGAAGCGGAAACAAGGTAACTAGTTGCGGAATACCGACAATGTGCTGCAACGAACGCACTTAAATCATAGAGCGGACAACGCAGTATACTGCAATGCGATGCAACAATTTCTAGCACTGCAGCCAAAAAGGTTCAGAACCCCAATTTTACTCCATAACAACTATTGATCGCTTCTAAACTGCAACGTTTTGTTTTGATTCGTGGTAGATTTGATACATAATTCATTGCATGTTTAACAATGTCAACCTTGAAATTTTGATGCTAGATACGAATCACATTACGCAATGATTCCCTTAAGTGGGTGACTATCAAAAAATGTAATAATATAGGTACATGAATAATTCTCATAATACATGTATTATACTATGACGGAAGCATCTCCATAACGTAACGCGTTGTAGTTTTCACGAAATAGAAACTAGTAAATGACATTACCAGTAATTTACATTAGTATTCAACGGGATCGGTACTGGTTGCAACATTGTAACATTTACTAACAACACATTGCTTGGAGGAGTATTTTGAAGTTATAAATAAACGAGGCGGTCGGTGTCGACGCCGACGCCGCCGCCGCTGCGACATTCGCATTGAATACGAGATAGACGAGCTTTCTTCGCATTCCGGGCATTGCGTGCGTGCAGCCGGCTCGGTCGCGGCTCGCTTCGAGCCACCGTTGCACTCCACTTCTCTCGAGGCCTGCGACGCCCCGATCCGGACATCTAATGGCATGCCACATACGTCGGCGTCGGCTAGTTCTGCCATGTTCTCAGCTTATATGCCAGTTCAATATTCGAGAAATAAAAATGATATTTTACCACCATCGTCTCAAGCAAATATGCCAATGTTTCCATCATTTTATCCAAAACTTAGAAATTCAATGGAACACTTGTCAAGAACAAAACAACGATACGGCACTGTAGTAGAATGAATTATAAGATCTTACAATACACAATGTGTTAGTTTTCGGCAATCGTTCGTGTTACTGAGGCTCTTTTGGGGCACTGTGGTCACTGGCACGGCGCCAAGAGACGATTCTACGCTAACAGTAATAACTGACCTAACTCTAGGTGCACCTCCGCCGCATGCGACGACGCAAGGGTCGCGGTGCACCTGGCGTCAGCCTGGGGTTCGTTTTTGTGTGACTATCTGTCTCGGCGGCAGTTTATTTTAATCGCGCTTGGGCAGATGGCGCGAGCGCAAGGGTCGCCGTACATGGGACGCATTTCCAACATTCTGCACCCAAATGCGAGGCGGGCAGAGTGCAAATAGGCTTGCTCCGGTCCCTCGGCTCGTGTTGTAAACAAACCGGGCGAGGGCAATGGCTGCCTGCCACTCCCGGCGCATTGCCGCTCTAAACCAACGGCGACGCCATTCAACCGGGAAGTTCACCATTTATTTTTAGCGTTCCACGAACGGTTCATTCTGATAAAAGGGAATAAATACAGCGATAAACGTGGTACTTTCTAATGTAGAAGAGGCGGAACGCATGTGAATGTGAAATAATAATAACATAAATATCATGAAATGTGTAGCACGCCAACGGTAACGTTGGCGGCATTCTCTAGCTGGGGACTGGATTTGATAAGGAAATCCAATATACTACGACCTTATCATTGATAAATCCAAAACACATTGAAATCACAAATCGTAGATCATTTTTTGCATGTGGAAACTCGGATAACGGTAAGTAGGTATCGAATGGTATGAGACTAGAGATACCGCAAAAAGTTCTCGCTCTCGTCACAATTTTATTAGTACCGCTAGTCTGCTGTATCATGGGATCTTAAGTTCAAAGGAAACAGTGGTAAGTCATCAACCTACAAACTGGTTTTGCAAATAATACCGTGTCCACTACAACTGGCAAACAGTGAGGGGCCAGGTGCAGCGCTAGGGTCAATACCCACCGTTATTGTAGTGGCAAGTTAGTTGTATCGTATCTTAGTGGCGTTATATGTGTGAGTACAAACAAGGTGTGGGGGAGTCTGGTATTGAGGTGACGGTTAGGTTTCCATCGGCATTGACATTGAAACGAGTCCGGGCGGTCGCGCGGCGGAGCCACTGGGGCCAAGATCGCGGCAGCCAGTGTAACTTCCTAGAATGTGTTGTGTTCGGCAGCGTCGCCGGACGGCGGCGGGTGCGAGTCAATGACCCGAGGGCGAGGAGGGCGCGGGAGGGTGCGCGCGCACGCAGCCGCGCCCCGCCTTTATTTATTACGCTACGCGCGGCTCGGTGCGGCGCGGCGCCGGCGACGCGCGGCGTGCGGCGTGCGGCGTGCGGCCGCGGCGGGGCGGAGGCCGCATTCCGGCGGCCGGCGGCCGGCGCCGCTGCCCGCCGCGTGCTGCCAAAATAACACGCACACCACCGTCCACCCGAACGGCCGGTCCAGTCACACTTTAAAATAAACTAACTCACTTACTCAGCCTCCGGAATACGAAGAAAGCACGTGCGCCGACCTCGTGCAACACCACAAGTCTTTCAGTCTCACACGCACCATATTCACTGTCCATAGTACTGAATTCATTTTATGTTAGGTAAGTTGAATGTAGGCGCGAAAAGCGTGCTTATCCGGGAGCGTTCACACAAGAGTTTCACATGGCGCGCGAGCGGGCTGGGAGCGCGGAGGCACGCGTCGTTCGTGGTGGAAGTATGACGCATTAGTGAGCGCGCGGCCGCGGCGCGACCGAGAACCGAGGCGAGTGCGGGGCGCGCGGGCCGGGGGGCGCCCCGCTCCGTGCTGCCCTCTGCGCCGGGCTCATCGACCGCGCGCGCCCTCATCGCTCCGCACGCCGCACGCCGCACACCGCACGCCGCACGCCGCATGCCGCACGCCGCACCGCACGACACAGCGACACACTCCACACATCACCTACTACTCGTCCGCGCGCTCGCTACAAACTACAGGCTACAGGACGCCGTCCGACCGACTTTAACGCCATTCAACACAACTCGCCTCGCCTATCCATCCACACTTCAACTCTTTTTTGTTTTTTTTCATGTACATCGTACAACAACATTTATGCAAAAAACATACTAACATAAACTATAATAGGTATGTACCTAGGTAGATACTTTTTAAAACAAGAAATTGATTTTAAATAGTAGGTACAGAGAATAATCATCATGTACGTACATGGTTTTATTTAACAACTTCTTTAGCAAGAACAATTTCGTTCAAGACAATTCATACTGATCAAAGAAAAATGATACCAAATTTATAATTTAATTACTATTATCAGATGATTGGGAAAATTATACTACCATAACGAATAATTTCAGAATGATCTAAAGTGGGGTCGAGCTAGTGATCCGCAGTAGGTAGTTCAGTTGCTTATTACGCTAACAGTCCAACACAGTATCGTCCACGTGTGTCATATCCACGTTGGGATACATTAATGTGAATTCAGGTGACATTTATTGTAATTATGTTGCACTGTGCCTTTGGAAGTCAATGCAGAAAATTACAGTTTTTTTTTACAACGATGTTTGTAAAAGGTCCTGAGCGCGCCAACAACACCGGTATCTTAAGTGAACATGTCAGCGGCCCTTAATACCGCAGCCGTTATAAATAATCGATATGTACCTACCTAGTTCGCAGCGCATGCCATATTAAACAAGCAACGGATTACGCTCGCGAACGACGTTAATAAATAATTGCGCTGTCGAAATCGGTTTGTTTTGGAAAATTGGTCAGTCGGATATGGGTCCACTAAGGCTTATTATAATTTCTACACTTTCTACAGGTACTACACCATTAAATATTAAAAAAATATTAAGAGGGTCTGAACTGCCCTTAAAAATTTAATCATATATTGAAAATGTTTTCCGAATTAGTCTACCTATCGCTAAGAAATATTTTAAAAAAATGTCGTCATTAGGACTGCCGATAGAAGTGAAAACTAATAACTTAGAAACCGGAGGGCATGTCTATGACCATGACCATAATATACATAGTTCTAGATCATCCGAGTTTACCCGAAGATTTCTTGAAGTGACGCTTGAGGTCAATTAAAAAAAACACCAAAATAAAATTGTTAAACCTTAATTCCAAATGTTCCCAAATAATGGAATTATGTGTTTACGTTTTATGTGCGTTCTATGCACGTATGTGACGTATGTGTGTAATTTTTTTCTCAACAAATATCGTAATTAGTACCAACCTTATGCACAACACAACGCACAACCTATTTATGGCGCAGGCGGCGTTACCGCGTAGTTCGACAGCACACAAAGTAGAATGCAATATTATTTCTGTTCAGTTTTAGGCGCCAATAAATTCCTTAGAAAATTTTACAAGTTTTCACTTCTGTCGGCACTCCCGGAGTGGCACTGTTATTTTATTTTACGACACGTTGAAAATGTTTATTTATTTTAAATTTAATGCTATATTCTGGTCGGTTTCTTTAAACTATAGCTTAGTTTGAGTAAAGCATTCTATAGACCCTGACTTACAGTCAGTACACCGCTGTGAAGGCCCAGGCTATGAAGGCCGCCAGCTAGCTTGGCTATGTTCTTGGCCTTCAAGTTGGCTCATCGTCGCAACGCTTGTTACGGAGACTTCAGCTTGGCTTCAGCGGCGGTCAGCATTGTAGCTTGTAGCCCTTGATGGCTACAAGCTACAATGCTGACCACCGCTGTAAAGTTGCTAAATTACAGCGCTAAAGTTGCTAAATTTAATATAGCATTAAATATAAAGATAATAAATAAATAAATATTTTCAAAGTGTCGTAAAATTAAAATAAACAATGCCACTCCGGGAGTGCCGACAGAAGTGAAAACTTGTACAATTTTCTAAGGAGTTTGAAACGAAAGGTGGCGTTTAAAACTGAAAAGAAATAATAGTGCATTCTACATTCTACTTTACTGGTGTGTACTACGCGGTAACGCTGTCTGCGTCATAAATAGGTTATGAGTTGTGCATAAGGTTGGAAATAATTACTAAAATTACGATAATTGTAGAGTAAAAACAAGCTGAAAAGATGACACGATTAAAAAAAAATTACACACATACTTGCATAGTACATAAAACGTAAACACATAATTCCATTATTTATAACAATTGGAATTAAAATTTTAACAATTTGATTAAAGTCAAAATCGATATTAACAAAACTAATAGCTAAATACTAGTAATAAAAAATAGCTAAGAACCACCGCACCGTAGGGAAATTAACCTTGAAATAAAAAAATCGCATCGAAATCGGTCCATCCGTTTGAGCTTTACGGTGCCACAGCAGACACACACAGAGAGACAGACAGACACACACACAGAGAGACAGACAACGACGTCAAAATTATAACACCCTTTTTTTTTTGGTCGGGGGCTAAAAATGTCAGTGTTCAAGTTAATATCAATACGACAATAGCTACAAAAGCTTTCTTTCCATTGAAAAGTTATATGAGAGTGATAAAGCAGTAAAGGTAAAACTACATAAGCAGTCTCACGCACGTCCCGTACCGCTGCTCCGCCGCAGCTCCGACGCTACATTCGCATGTCGGTGACACCAACCCAATCAATTTTGAAACGTTGAGCGCGTCTTTGTATGGGAAAATGTGAACCCTAAGTAAATCCGGGTATCTAATAACCTCATTAAGAGGGTAGGTACGTATCATCAACTACGCTAGTCTGTACCAAAACGTACCTATAAAGGGTAATTAAGCCGAAAGGTTCAATCATTACTATGAACAACATTTAGTATGGAGTATTTACAAAACGAAAGTTATTATTTCATTGGTCAGTATAATTTCGTTAAAATATTTGAATCGTTTAATTTTTTTCGCAATGTTAGAGGGTAGGCCTATGTAACATTTTGATCATCGATATTAACCAGTCGATTTGCCCTCCCAAACTTCAGGCGCACGGAGTTATGTCATCGATGGGAAGAGTGAGCTCACTCTTGGTATCTGGTGACTTCAACAACGTCCTTACCCCACCTCAATCCTCTATCAGCAAAATCTACCAATCATCAAATTTTTTACTTTGAAGCGTCAAATCTAAACAATTAGAACGATAAGAAATAGGACCAAGAGGGTAAACGCAAACTCGTCAAAAAAAAAGATACTACAAAGACATAATTAACAAGTATAAAAAGTCGTTTAGCGTCTAAAAAGCAACTAATTTCCAATCGCCGCTGCTAAAAGTAGCTATTGTGATGTGGCCCTAAGAACGCACAATGGCCCAATTAAGGGGCTAAGTAGGTACGGAGAAACACCAGGTGAACTATCACACTAAAGGCTTGTTCGCATTAAGCTAGTGTATTAGTCTAGTAGAGAGTAATTTAGTGGCTAAAATACTCGCTACTATTCAAAAATCGTTCGCACCGTGCTTTAGTACAGTTCACAAGTGAGTAGCGTTTTGCAACATGAAGCGTCTACAACGCAATAAAATAAATAAGCTGATTACGCTTGTTTTATTTGCTTGTTTTTATAGAGCGGGGACTTAACATTCCACAAACATTCATGTTCCACATAATATAAAGAAACAAATTTTAATGTAGTATCTTCACTCCAGCGAAACGACAAAACGACATTTTGGCGGCAACCACAGACTAGTTAGTAAAGAGATGCGGCAACTAATGAACTCGACTAATTTGACAGGTTCGCACTCGTTTAGCCGATGAACCAGAGAGCACAGACGCGTGGTGGGGATGCTACTCGCCCGTTGAAAATAGAACAAAATGGATTGACTCGACTAAATTATTCACTACACTACTCGACTAAATTTTTACTGTTCATACACGTTTACTTGCTAAATTACTCGCTACTAGACTAAATTACTAGCCTAATGCGAACAAGCCTTAAAAGAGACTATAGCTAGTGGTGAAATAAGAAATGCAAGTGTTTGATTATGTTGCGTAGCATAAAATCATTGTCTTACCCACAATTTGTGTGCCCGTTTTTTTTTAATTTAAATGACGGTATTTTGCAATTACTTATTTTGAAAAGTTTACCGTTTACATATTATTTTGAACCAACATAACACATTCCATTAATTTCTATTTATATGATTATGTTATTATCATAAAAGAAAATGCAGGATTAAATTGTCAGTTTACAAGTATTTAAAAAATCTGAATTAACTTAACCATGACGTGAAGCCACATAAAAAAGCTAAGGCGGGAGAGATTTTTAAACTTGCTTCAATTCTAGGAACTCAGAAGGGAATTTCCAAGAATTTTAGTAGTGGTAGGACTCTTGGCAGAGTCCGCCTGGGGAAGTACTACACCTTTGGCAGCTATTCTACCGCCAAGCAGTAATGCGCAAACATTACTGTGTTCCGGTTTGAAGGGCAATGTTTCCAGAGAAATTACATGGCTTAGAGATTTATATCTCTAAGATTTATATCTAAGATGTTATCATCTTAGATCTCTGGGTGACGAGCGCAGTGCAGTGCTAGGTAATGATTTGGACTCTTCATGTTCCAATAGCTGCGTGTCACTGTGCTGTTATGTGGCAGGCATGTTGCTTACCATCAGGTACATGTCCTGCTCGTCTCGACACTTTTTATAAAAAAAAAACATGATCTCAACGGTTCACTTTACTGAAGAACAACCCCAGTAACATTTGATCCTATAACCACGTGTCGCGGTCCAGAGGTCGTTGCAAGGGCTTCAACATTAACTACCTACACTTGTGGCTATAAAATATCTCCAGACCCATTCGATAAGGAAATTATTCTACTAACGTAACGCACTTGTTGTTTTACGAAAAACGGAAATACGTTACAAAAAATATTCGAAAAATGAAACAATTGAAATTTTCGAAAATGACTACGATTGCTTAAATCTTAGCATTTCAATACAATTTCAAAGTACATAGTTTAGGTTGCTAAATGGTAGGTACATTTAAAGTGAAAATCTAGAACTAGACCATAAAAAGAATGCCACTAACCTTTGATTTACGTCGATAAATATTGAGGACAACGTTGCCACGGCCCGACGAAAACATTGTATTCGCGGTATAAGTATTTTCAGTATCGAAACATTAAAAATGAGAAGACTTTTCACACAGTAGTAAAATTTTAAAAGAGTGCCTGCCTATAAATGCAAGCCACGTTCACTGAATAAAATAGGTTCCGGCGAGAGACGGTACAATATATATATGGAACCATTCAAAATGGTGGAGGTTTTTTCTCAAACTACCCACTTTGGCTTGATTTTCTGTTGTCGATTATTGTTTGGGGTCAGACACAAAAGATTTTCGAATAAGGATTTTTTAACTGTTTCGGATGCATGGAATGAAAGGTATTCAGAGTGCAAATATCTATATATGTATAATATGTATAAATGTATATTAAAGCAAAAGGTCACTCATCACGAAATCCCAGAAAATACAAATGTCAGGAGTCTCAAATTTTTCATAGAGGTGCTTTTTAGCACGTAGGCCCTCGCTGAGACGGGGATTTGCGAAATTCAACACTTAAGAGCGTATAATAAAGAATGAAAGTTTTACATAAACGTACAGGGCAAACCCTTAGGGCTTCAAATTTCGCACATGTATTCCTCTTATAATGTATGCGTCTACTAATTAAGGTTTTATCAAACTTCAATCCCCAAGGGGGTGAAATAGTGGATATAAGCTTATATGAAACTTTTTATTCCTTGTACATATTTGCATGAAATTTAATGTGAATTGAATATAGCAAAATTAAAGAGATACTTACGTGTTTCAATGGCAAAATTAAAGAGATGCTTTTTCCAGAATTCCACCCCTAAGAGGTTAAAATAGGTGATGAAATTTTTATACAAATTCACAGGCCAAACCCTTACGGTTAGAAACATAAAAACCAGCACACATACATTATCCTCCTATGATGTAGGGATCTACTTAGGAAAGACTTATTCAAATTCCATCCCCCAACGAGGTGAAATAAGGGATAAAAACATCGTTATGCACATAGGGGATGAAAAATCCATTTAAACTCTTGGGCCTTACGCCAACGACTTACAAAACACGAGCAAAGCCGGAGGCAAAAGCTAGTACTTTATAAGAGATGGTTCTCAATTACGCCAAAGAGAAAAAAGGCACCAGTTTGAAAAGACAATTACAACACAATTACAGACTAGTTCACCATTGTAAGCAGCTTACAGAAACTAAATGATTTTATTTCTAGCACCCCACCCCGATTTTGTACGGGTTGATCAACTAATCTTCATATTTCTATAACCACACTAATATTACAGGAAATGTCAATTTTGTTTCTATTATCTCTTTAAATTCAGTTTGCTATTATTAATTAATACTTTTTATTAATTAGTACTAATTTATTAATTAGTACACCGTTTGAAAAGTTCAGTTCTCAGATGTAAAGACACTATTTAGTTATGTACTAGCTGACCCTACGAACTATGTATCGTCATATTTTTACGGTAATTAAACTGTTCAATATTGTTTGATTTTTTTTCATAAAAGTAGCTTAAGTTCGGGTTTAAGACAATTTATTTCTCATAAAAAAATATACATTTTCATTTTTCACTTACATGAGAAATAGCTATTTAAAAATGTATATTTAACATCGTACGTGTAAATTCTATCTACTACAAAATCAGAGGGTAGTTAGAAATAAGTAGCTGTATGACGTATGACGGCCGGCAAGGTGGAACAAAAGACTCGTCGCAGGTAAAATAACCACGGATATATTAAGTGCATCTGGAATTCTGGAAGCTGCTCAGCGACTTTTACATAATATAAACGAGTAACTTGTTGAGTTTTTTGACTGCTACATTTTTTTTTTAGTAGTGTAAAAATATGTATATAGGTATGACGTATTTGGTATAAGTATTTAAAAAATATGTGTAACGTATTTAATAAATATATATACAATATTTATTTTAGAGTATAGTAAAAAGTTTTTTGTTTTTATATTAGTTATCAAGTTTGTATGTAATTAATCAAGTTTTTATGTAATTCGCATGAATAAATCTATTGAATCCGATATTTAATACAATATTGTATTATTAAATAGGTAGTGATTGTTTTAGTGTTTTGTTTTAAGATAAGTACTAAAAGGACGTTATCGTACAAACATTTAAACATATACATATTTTAAAATTAGTTTTTATAAATATGCATAAACATCAGACTGATGATGTATGAACTACTTCTTATAACATAAGTTATTTCTGCCAATGAAAGTCCCGTTAAAATCGGGGATTAAAGAGACCGGCAAAAATTTTTTAATCGATTTTTTTATTAAATTACCTTCAGATGCGTTTAGTGAACAGCAGATAATTTGGATACTTCCAAATTATTATTAAATAGACATATTTTTTTTTTTTTTTTTTTTATTTAATTTAAACACTCCACAGACTCCGGGGTCCGTGACTTTTGTCATTACAATAATCTTTTTTTATTTACATAGTTCTTGGATTAGGAGAAGAAGAGGGAAATAAGGGGGGGAGTAGGGGGGTGGTGAACATTTTAAGCGTAATTCTAAAGCTAGTCAGTCCGATTTCGTCTGTTGAGCCGATCACTACCGGTTGGGATTCCGATAGTAATCGACTCGACATCGTCTTTTGCCTAAGCCGCCTCCTCCTGGCCCAGAGCCTCCATTACAGCCGCATTTCTGTCTCTAATGGCCATCTGCAGGTTGAAATCTTGAATGGTCTTTGGTGATGCAGCCAACGCTCGCCGCACGAACCGACCGATGGCGTCGTCGGTGTCGTCAGCGTAGTATGTGAAGGTCCCCGTGTGCCGTGAGATTGCAACAACCGCATGGGACACGCTCTCGTGCAGCTTCATGTTTGCCTTAGTTTTAATTACGATTACCGACTCGTATGTCAATCCCTGCGCTTCATGAATGGTAAGGATGCGTGACCCGGTGCCTGACCCGTAACCCTGGTTTGTCAGGGTCTCCTTTTCCTCTTGAAATACATTATTTAACAATTATATAATATATAACAATTATTATACAAATTTAATATATAACAATTATTAAATAGACACTAAAACATACAATTTCGTTTTTTCCAATAAAAATATTAACCATTTCGATAATTAAATAAAAAAAACAACAATTTAACCAACCGTTTGTTTAAAATGAGGAAGTTGAATGTGGGAGGTTGGAGGTTACATGTTCGGCTGTGTATTTTTATTTTCGGCAATTATTACAAAACTTGACTTGACTTCATTATTTTTTCTCACTGAGTTCGAAAAGTGAAAATTATGTACCAGACCAAAGTTAGTCAGAGATTAAGCAAGTTTTAGGCTCACTTAAAAGCCTTGATTCGACGTTAGGAATCCGTTGGTTTGGGACACAAAACGTTCACACACTTTCGGGTAATTGAAGGTAGTTCGGAAAAAATCTGAGCACACGTATAATTGTTGCTCAATTCATTTGGAAACAATACAATTTATTGAGATCCGTTTTATTTTTTTCTTGACGAATGAATATAAAATATAACTCTCATACGACGACTACAATTTGAAAATAAGAATATTTGTTACCCACTGGCGAAGTAAAAAACACAATATGTTTAACCGACTGCCTCAGTAAAAGGGGTAATAGGGTACCGGACTGGGTCAAAAATACGCCATTAATTAGTCCGTCAGCTAGATCATGGAAAAATATTGGACACGTATTTTTTGTATTTTCATAATATTAAAAATCGTCAAAGATATAGACCATCAAACTTCGAGAGTGGGGGGTCGCGACGTCACTCGTGAGTAAAAATCGTACTCACAAGTGACGTCACACGAAACTTCGAAGCGCTGTATCTTCGTCATTTTTTGTTTGTGAAACAAAAGAAAAAAAACGTGTACAATATTTTTTGGCAATCTAACTAACGGGCTACTTAGTTTTTTTGAGGATTGTACCCTATTAATGTTTCTATTGTCTTTCGGAGAAATGTTGATGTTATGCCTTGGATTTTTATTCTTTCCCGATGTAAAAGTGGTCGTGGTTTGTTATCTGTGTTATCGTAGGTTTCAGGCGTATAGATAAAACTATAAATATATTTTTTATATATTTTTTCCACTTTAAAGCTACTGTACGGTTATTGAATATGACGTTTGCAGATTACAGTGCTATTCACATTTATTCACCGTCAAAGGCGTTTTTCTTGGAACATTGGAGTATGCAACTGATCTGCATGATCTAATACCACCTTGCCCTTTTTCTATCGGAATTCTCGTATCTCAAAAAAGCGACATCGTTTCATGGTTGATGTTCCAAAAACACGAACGAAGAGATTTGACTCCACGTTTGTGATAAGAACGTCAAGGTTGTGGAATGCTTTGCCGGAGTGGGTTTTCCCCGATGGTTACAATCTGGGTGTCTTCAAATCGAGAGTGAATCGGTTTCTTCTAGGTAAGCACGTTCCATCGTAGATCGCAGCGTCGCTTAACATCAGGCGAGATGGTGGTCAAGTGCGAACCTATCACAGTTAAAAAAAAAAACATATTGGCTTTTTTACTATGTCTACCCGTTAATATTTTTTTATTAAATCTAGAAATAACATACATGAATACACAGTGGATAGCCTTTTTTGAAGGCTGTTAAATTTACTTGGGATCACAGGAGAAGTTGGAACTCACTAGTACTTACGCACGCTTGGAAGATGAGCGATCTTACTTTAAATATTGCAAATACACTAGAATCATATAAGCAAAGCCTAGACAACAGAAGAGGTACGTGATCCCTGGGGTAAAGTAAGGTAGTCTTCAGTGAGGGCAATCACCTGGGTGTCTAGGGGTGCCGTCCGTCTGTTTATCATTCGATTTGTCTCGTTTGGAGCGTCTGGGGCTACGATTTGATTACCGCCAACGATCTCAATACACAGATGTACCCTCCCAAACTTCAGAGCGCACGGATTCATGTCATCGTTGGGAAGAGTGAGCTCACTCATTCCGTCCTAGCCTGTTGCAGGAAGCGGTGAACATCGGACGTTTTTACTTATCACGATTCGTTACCAAAATAACCTACAAAATAATACTACCAAAATAAGTAGAACCACAGCAAATCTCGCCGCTAGCGATTCTAGTGTCAAGTAGATTGGTATTACGCACAGAGACGCAATTTATTACCAATTTCAAGGAGCTCAGGGCACATCTATTGGTTGATATCGATGATTAGCGCTCAACTAAAATGGCTTCGATATTACTCTCTCTTTATTTTCACTGGATTAAAAATATGCCATTATAGTCAGTCAGCTAGGTTATGGAAGAATATGGGACACGTACTTATTTTATTGTATCACATTATTAAAAATCGACAAAGATATACTATGTAGTAGAAATCATGAAACGTCCGGAGAATTTTAGCGCCCTCTGTTGATAACATTTCTAATACCTGGTCATAGTCAATACTTTGTAATCTATGAATTTTAGAAGAATAAAAAGTCTTGAACAACCACATGCCGTGTTTTAGTATTGCCAACTTTATTTTTCAGATGATCGTACCGATGATGATGATGCTTGTAATATTAAAATAACCGCTTTTTACTACATGCATGTTTATGTATAGATATAGACGCATATACCATTCTCTCGTCTCGCCTATTGGAAGGGCCTTTTTGGTTAGATCTTTTCAGTCAGGCGATTGAAGGGGGTCAGGGGTCTTCTACCGCCTATTCTAGTTCATAAATCTTTGCTATTGTCTCTTTATAATCCTGATCCTAAATAACAGTTAGCAATACACAGAACATAGCAATTCAAATAAGCTTAGGTACTCCGAATTTTTCAATATCGGTCGTCTAAAATTTCATCGTATTTAGAAAATTAACGTATTTTATGTTTAATTTCAAAGACTTCCGAGATTTGGTAGATTTGTGCCACGTGACGTCCGCGGTTTTTGCGTTACTGGCAACCTCTTCTTATTATGGTTTTGTGTCGTCGGAAGAAACTCTTCGTAAGATACTTAGCAGTACTGGGGTACAGCTGAGCTCTTTAGGATTATACCAATTAAAACGCCCTCTGTGGTCCGCATCAACGGAATCTCCATAGGAACGCATCTTTAACTCTGCTAGCAATTTATTTTTAAACGATTTCTCGGTTCTTTTATGTAACAATTCACAACACCGGAAGCCACACTGCGCCGTTAAAACCTTTGAACTCGCTTGTAAAAACGATCAGGTCCCCAAATCTCCAAGGCTCTAAAATGGGGTGGCAGCCCTAGCCAAACCGCGTACAGGGCTTGGAGCCGTTAATGTGATACTCCGCTACTTACCCATACATTAGCACAATTAGATGAGTAAACACACGCCGATCACTGCCTCATCTTACCATAATACCTTTTTTGTAAGTTGACGAGAAAATCACGACGGGCGCACGATAGACGTAACATCTCGAACAAAGTTGAATCTCTTTCCTTCGAAGCACAGTGATGTTTGCTTTTTCCGCTCGGCTGTAGAATAACTGGACAAAGGTGTGGCACCGCCTACGGCGCAAAGACTCTGCAAAGCGTACTAAGCCTCCTACACCAAAAATGTGTTGATAAATCGATAACTGTTGGACTATGTGAGTTTTGTAAGCGGAGTTGGAATTCTATGTCGCGTAACCTATGGATAATTAGTAGAATAAGTAATACCCGGTTTACATTATACCCCGTTTACATGATTCCAGTCCAGCGACCGAATCCAGCGCTGGGTTGCTTACTGGAATAATGTAAACCGGCACTGGAAAGCATCAATCCAGTGCCACTGCATTCCAGTGCCGGTTTACATTATTCCAGTAAGCAATGGATTCGGTCGCTGGACTGGAATAATGTAAACGTGGTAATATAACAGTCTGTTATAACACATAGGTTATATACGAGTATATTCCTTACGTTGGAAACTCCAAATCAAAATATTTTATTGCCTAAAACTGTGTAGATACCTACATTAGATGTAACAAAATGTTGTTAAAAAGTATCAACAGATTTATTACCCACTGTATTGGGTATTGGGTGTGCCATATTAAAAGTTTATATAAATAAAGCAAAGTACATATGTAATTTAAAACTTAGTAAATCTATAAAAAATATTATTTTTTAATGTAAAACATATATGTATAACACTGCTTAATTTAATACAGATTATACACCATGCGATTAAAAATACTATTTACATTGTAAGCATATATATTTCTAGATACTTATATATTTTTAAAGTAATTGTTTGAAGATTGACAAAATTCTTGTATATTATAGAACGGTTTTTTTAAAAGCCAATTTTTCAATGTTTTTTTGAAAGAAGGGATGTCTATACTAATATTATAAAGAAGTAAAGTTTGTGTGTTTGTTAAATTGTAAGGGGTAATCTCGGGATCTAGGTACTAAACCGATTTTAAAAATTCTTTCACCAATAGAAAGCCACATTATTGCTGAGTGGTATCATAGGCTCCGAGCAAAGCCGGAACGGGCCGCTAGTCTTCTATAAAATTAATATCTAGTGGTAATCCATTAAAAACTTTTATAGCTGTGGACTTTTATAAAACATGGTATTCTTAATTTGTAATACACGGATATCAAACTTGTGTTTTAAACGTAGGCTTTCCACTCGGGAAGATTTATTTTCAAAAACGAAGTCAGTCGTATTATTTTTTACAAACAAGCAAATTTCTAATATAAATATACAAATCAAAGTTAATAAATCGTTTTCTCTGAAAAAAATTCTGAGAGAATCCCTATGCAAGTTGTAAATAGCTCGTATACATTTTGAAGGTAGTTTCTGCATTTACCGAATGATTTCAAAATTCAATCTTTGAACGTAGATAAGTAACAGTCTGTAATAACTAGTGAGAAATAATTAAAAAAACATCAAAAAATCTAATTTCTATTCGTTATCAACGGACACGGAATTCATGTGATGAACACGTTCATATGCGTTTCTATGAATCAAAAGTATAACTTATATTAAGGCCCGGTTCACACGGCGCGGCTGCCAACCGCGCCCGCGGCGCCGCGCCGCGCCCGCGACTGTTTTATTTCAATACTCACGAGACCGCAGGTTTTCGCGGTTTCTGCTCCGGAAAGCCGCGCGGCTGCCGCAGCCGCCGCGGCCGTAAACCGCGTGTGTGAATTGAATTCAATTTTATATGGAAATCTGCCGCGCCCGCGCGCGGGCGCGGTTGGCAGCCGCGCCGTGTGAATCGTCTCTTATACTTATAGAAAAACAATATCAGATTTCTGGTTCCCATGGTGCAATTTGCCTAGTTAGGAGTTAGTGTTGTGTGAAGAATGTTACAGATATTTATACATTTATACTTCGAATAGTGAACCCGAGCTTCAATCGTAGAAATAATCTATCTGTATCATGGACGTATAAAAAAAGTCGGACGTAGTCTCGCTAAAACAAAAACTGTGTCCATCGAGTCGGCCCCATAATATGCAGGTGTACGCTGTCACAAAATTATTTCACCGTTTGTTGAACTATACATGATCCCTGAGTGCTATTATATGATACTAGCTGAACGCGCGCGCGTTGCTACGCCATCTATCGAAAATTGGGCGTACCAATTCAAATTTTGAACAAATTCGGTTAGTTTAGGTTCTAATGACTGTCACGCAACGAAAGCTCTCAAAAACCAATATTTTTTCCCGTTTTTGTTACATTTTTCATTCACGCTCGGCTCCTGTTGATAGTAGCGTAATGTTAAATAGCCTATAGCCTTCCTCAATAAATGGACTATCCTACAAAGAAAGAATCTTTCAATTCGAACCAGTAGTTCCAGAGATCCTTGCGTTCAAACAAACAAACAAACTCTTCAGTTTTATAATATAAGTATAGATGTGTGTACCACGGACGAAGCCTTAATACAATTTTTAATCACATTTAAAATTAGTTATAGACGTTAGTTTTGGAAGTGGTAGGACTCGTGGCTGAGCCCGCCCTGGGAAGTCTCTGGATGACGAGCGCAGTGCAGTGCTAGGTAATGTTTTGGACTCTTCATGTTCCAATAGCTGCATGCTACTGTGCTGTTATGTGGCAGGCATGTTGCTTACCATCAGGGACATGTCCTAATCGTCTCGTCACTCCATACTATAAAAATAAATTTTTAAATATATGAGCTGTTTAAGATTACAGACAGGAGGTGTTCGTATACGACAGGGAATGTGCTGCGGACAACGGTATTGAAATCTTTTATTATGTACTAGCTGTGCCCCGCGGTTTCACAGGCGTCTTTTTGAGGAAAATCACTACTAAAATCATAGATGAAGAATTTTTTTTGCTACGCAAAAAGATCAACAAAGCGAGTGAGCGAGAAATCATTTTCAAGTGGAAATCGCTCGAGAGAAGAAGAGAAAGTGAATGAAGTAACGTCATTACAATATTTTAGTATACCCGAACGTAACAGTCTGATTTCGTCGCGGTGAAAATCGTGTATTTTTCATTAATCCTTGGATTGCAGACGATTTTATTAAATTATATATATTATGGCATGTTCTGTGCGTGAATGTGATACAAGACGATATTATAATCCGAATCATTACACTAGTCACCAACACATGTAAATATGATTTTTTATCAGGTCTCCGAACAGCCTTTGTGTGTCTTTTACATTTGACGTCTTTGACTAAAATAGACATTGCTTTAATAAACTATGATCAGTTAGAGTGGTAGTACCTCTATAGAAAAATAATAAAGGAACGCTAGGTAAAAGGTACTGGGATCTACTAAAATGTTTTTATATTTATAGTACAAGTATTTTAAATTATTTCTGTGTAGGTACTGTATACGATATTTTAGCTGTTTTTTTCTTACCGTAGAAGAATAAATTCGTTATGTCTGTAACCTGATGATCTTGATAATGCAAGATATAGTATACCTAGTTGTACGTGTGAAAACAGTTTTGGCGTGCATCGATACCTAGGTGCTTAAATGTTTGCCCCTGTGCTTTAATAATAGTTACAGCAAACGACACCTTAACGGGAAATTGTATTATTTTGAAATTAAAAGGCAAATGGTGCCATTTTATGTGGAGGTAATTGGGGTAAATAGGTAATAGGTGCAGTAACATACACATCCGATTGAAGGGAGCGGCCGATTTGTGTCGGATTCGACACCATGAGTGGTGCCCCTACCCGACTAAAACCTCCACAGGTTTTCTTCACCTTTGCCACATACGGCGCGAACGCGGTAATGCTTTCGCACTTAACTGCGAAACCGCCGTTAACTAAACACAGCTGCTGTACAGAATTGGACAGAACTCACACTACACACCTGCACTAATCAGTCGCGACTACTAATCACCTGCACTCGCGCTAGTCAAAATGTAAACAAGCCTTTATTAGACAAACGCAACCTTCTAAAATAGACACGTGCTGTCTAGGACTTCAGCACACGCAACTAAAGGCCGGTTTGCATTTTGATTAGTGCGAGTGTGAATGCGAGTGCGATTGCGAGTGCGAGTGAGTAATCGCGACTGATTACTATGCACTCGCAATAATCAATCGGTGTCCACACGTGTTGGATACTAATCACTCAACACCTGTACTACTCACTCGCACTCGAACTAATCAAAATGAAAACAGGCCTTAAAGCTCTTGAAGATATATATTTTATCCCGTTATTGTTATATTCTTCATTCATGCTCCGTTCCTACTGATAGTAGCGTAATGTTGTTATATTATAGCCTTCCTCGATAAATGGACTATCCAAAAGAAAAATAATAATCTTTCAATTAGGACCAGTAGTTTCCGAGATCCTAGCGTTCAAACAAACAAACAAACTTGTACGTGTCATAAAATAAAACATTCACTTAAATATAACTTTTGGTTTTTAGGGTTCCGTACCTACCCAAAGGGTAAAAACGGGACCCTATTACTGGACTTCGCTGTCCGTCCGTCCGTCCGTCCATCCGTCGGTCACCAGGCTGTGCCTCAAAAACGGTGAATACGGTGTATGGGAATATACCCGTATATGGGAATCTGACTCTCGGAAACGGCTCGAATGATTTTGGTGAAATTATGTATGCAGAGGGTGTCGGGGATCGATCGATTGTTAAATCGATCGATCTAGGTTTCATTAAAAATAAAGTAGCCAAGTGCGAGTTGGACTCGCCCATGAAGGGTTCCGTTCCAGCAAGTAACATAATATACATAGTACACATAGTTCTTGTAGTTCGTTGTAACTTTGATCGAAGTTTTAATAATAGTGAATTTATGACGTACTAAAAAAAAACTACTCATCAGATCGAGTTCAAACTAATTTTCGTTGGTAGTTTTCATGGTAATGTACATCATATATTTTTTTTAGTTTTTTCATTCTCTTACTTTAGAAGTTAGAGGGGGGGGGACACACATTTTACCACTTTGGAAGCGTCTCTCGCGCAAGTTATTCAGTGTAGACAAAAATTATGTTAGAAACCTCAACATCATTTTTTAAGACCTACCGATAGACACAACACACGTGTAGGTTTGACGAAAAAAAAATTTTTGAGCTTCAGTTCTCAGTTTGGGGGGCACCCCTAATTTTTGTTTTTTTAAAAAACTTTTGTAAAAATCTTAATGCGGTTCACAGAATACATCTACTTACCAAGTTTCAACAGTGTAGTTCTCATAGTTTCGGCAAAAAGTGGCTGTGACATACGGACGGACAGACAGACAGACAGAGAGACAGACAGACATGACGAATCTATAAGGGTTCCGTTTTTACGTTTTACGGAACCCTAAAAACGTATAAGTATTATGCGCGTTTTTAGACAATGAAAAACTGTCACATTAGACAGTAGAATGCGAAGGTAAATTTCGCCGCGTGGCAGCGACATCATAATAGCTCAGACCGAAGTCACGTGGTCTTGGCAGTCACGAATTAGTAGATCCGGGTTCGAATCCAGACGGCTTCACTTTTTTTCCAAGTTTTCTTTTCTTTTTAAGAAAATCTATTACTTGGAGCCTTTTATCTGTAGGTATCTGTATAATGTTTAAACCAAAGCTCGGTCACCCCGGGTACTAATAATAAAACACCAAACGCCGCACAAAGTTAATGGTGTCGCGTCGTTCAAGCGAGTCTTAATTTTAATGTACCTACCAGTTATCTCACTACTTACTCAGTCGACGGCTCTAGAAATTGGAGACAACGTTCTGAACTTACAAGTTTACAACAAAGTAAGGTAAGTCGAGAAAACTTCGCAAGGTTTTGGTTTAATCGATATTGGACGGAGTGCTCATTAAACATCCATAAGAAAGATTCGTCTGTTAATTTATGAGCTCGACAGAACTAAAACTGCCATCTTTTATTAAAATGCTATTGCTCAAGATAAAAACAATAAAGCATCATGGCCTCAGGCGCGGTCCCAGCCTCGAATTTTGGGGGGGGTCACCAGTACGCAGCCTCAGATTTATGGGGGGGGAGGGGTCACGAGTAGAAATACAATAAATCGAGTAAAAAAGACTTTACTAGTAGCGCCCCACGATTTTACCCGCGTAGTTGACGCTCCAGTTGTTTACCTGCGTTTAAAAATAGTTTATGTACTACTAGACATTATGATTTTTTTTAGATTTTTAATCTAATGTATATGGGACACTCAGAAAGTTTTGAGAAACTAAAAAACTAACTTATATGAAAACAAACAATTTACTAAATCTTTTCAAAGAACTCTCCGCCAGCCTCTATACAAAGTTTCATGCGTCTGAACCAATTTTCAAAACATTTTTTCCAGTCCTCCGCAGACACCTCTTCCACGCCCTTCTCAAACGCTGTTAGCGCGTCTACCGGCGATGAAAACTGTATCCCTTTGAGCTGATTTTTAATTTTAGGGAATAAAAAAAATCACACGGAGCCAAATCAGCACTGTAAGGAGGGTGCCCCAAGACTCTGACCGGTGTGGAGTCCAGGAAGTCCCTCGTTTTGATCGCAGAGTGCGCGGGCGCGTTGTCGTGGTGAAGAAGGACCCCGCGGAGCCCGGTGTTCGGTCGCTTGTTTCTCATTGCAGAAAAAACTTCTGGCAAGCATTTTATTCTGGACCATTCGGCGTTGATACTGCTTTGGTCTCGAAATGGAATTGAAATTACGTACCCCGTCAAAGTGAAGAAACTAGCGATCAAAATTTTCCTTGCGCTCCTCGATCGCTTCACTTTCGTAGGTAGTGGTTCATTTTGAAACAGCCAAACTGTCGACTGGTTTGTTTCTGGATCGTATTGATAAATCCAAGATTCGTCACCTGTCACAATATCGTAAACGCGTCGTGACGAGCCTGCATCAAATTTTTGTATCATATTACGGCACCAATCCACACGGGCCTGCTTTTGAGCTTAGGTGAGGTTGTGCGGCACCCAGCGGGAAACTATCCTCCTTACGCGAAGGTGCTCTCCTGTAAAATCTTGTGAACACTTCCTGAACCAATCTGCAGAGTATGCTGAATCTCTTCGTACGTAATAATTACTTCGTATTAAGATTGTAATTACGTTATTGAATTTTGTATTATGTGACGCTACCAAGTGATAACCCTATATCCTATGGTCTGAATAAATGAATTGAATTGAATTGTAATGCGTCTGTTTTCTTGAATTAAATTTTTTACTGCCAGCACACTTTCTTCGGTGACAGCCGTCGTAGGACGACCACTCTTTTGTTCATCCCCCAAAGTAAAACGACCGCGTTTGAACTCGCTATACCAGTATGTATTGTGTAGTGGTAGGACTCTTAGCAGAGTCCGCCTGGGGAAGTACCACACCTTTGCCAAATATTCTACCGCCAAGCAGTAATGTGCAAACATTACTGTGTTCCGGTTTGAAGGGCAATGATTCCAGAGAAATTACAGGGCTTAGAGACATAATATCTTAGATCTCTGGGTGACGAGCGCAGTGCAGTGCTAGGTAATGATTTGGACTATCGCTATAAAAAAAAAAAAAAAAACCAGCGGTAGATGGTTGCTTTTGAAGGTCCTTCATCCATAAAACCAATTTGAAGTCGATCAAATGACTCGTCAGGTTTTAAGCCACATTTGAAATCGTAAAAAATCATAGCACGAAAATGTTCTCGACGCAGATCCATTTTTTATTAAAACAAAAAAAAAATATTGGCTCTCAAAAAAAATGCGGAGGGAAATTTGAAAATCGAACAGTTGTATTTATACTTTTAAATAATCGAAGTTTTCAAAATAATTACAAGTATCTTTTCCATAAAAACTTTTTTTTGCAAAACTTTCTGAGTGGCCTGGTATATGACTTTGGGGGGGGTCATGTCCCCCGTGACCCCCCCCTGGAGCCGCGCATGCATGGCCTAGTAGCGTCCCACTTAAGAATTGTGAGCGTAGGTTCCCGCCTTGCACCTCTTTGTATTTTCCCCAGTGCAGATGTAAAAATTTGACATCACCATAGGCTTAAACGGTGAAGTAAAGCATCGTGAAGAATCTGACATGTTCCAAGGAAGATGTCTTTCGAGGACATGTGTTATTTGTCTATTAGCATTGGGCCAGCGTGGTGGGTATGGTTTTGGTTCTCTCCTTGTGAGAGAGGTCTCCGAGTCACGCCAGTACGAATATATTTATACTGTACAAGTGGACTACTTATTCTATGCTAAAGAAAAGAATGATAAAATACAATTTTATCAAACCCATGAAAATCTCGTGTCACAGTGTGTGGTCTTGCTCTTCTGCGAAACAAGAAATAGCTAACAACACTGTCGACTAATTCACCCTTCGAACAAAAAAAAAATTCATATTCAAAATCGGTTCATCCGTTCGGGGATTAAAAAATAGCGTCATTTTCGAACGGCAACATTCGATAAAAATTTACTACAAACTACAATTACATTTCACTCGATTATCATCATCTTACCATTATCTCGCTAGGTGGAGTCGTTCGGAAATAATCAATAAATAATTTAAAAAGTAGTTATTGTTAATATTTGAAATAATGCGGGTAATAATCGGTGTTAACATAGTGAGGTTCTGAGGTTCCTAAGTGGGTATCAGCTTCAATTACAGTTCACAAAGCTTATACTTCGAGTACCAACCAACCACAAACATACAACCGAATTGACAACCTCTTTTTTTTTAAGTCGGTAAAAAAAGTATACATGGTTTTCTTTGCTGCCACTTCCAATCTCAGATCAACTATTCTTAGTGGACGAGCCTAGTTCAAACACCCTCACCCGTTCGTTCGTTCGTACCCACATAAATGCCATATGAGCTTTATTGTCAAAAATGGTCAACCGCATTTTATTTTAAAGCGTTTCGTAGATGTGTGCATGTTTTGTTTAAGTGTTTAGCATTTGTCTTAGTTTGTGTTTATACAAACAGAGATTGGTTGCTCTTGTGTGAGTTCAAGTTTACAAATGTGTGAAATATACGTTACCCCGCGCCCCGCAAAAAAAATTATGTGCCAAAATTTGTTAGCAAGCCAAATGTCTTGCGTCCTCCTTATAGTAAATCCTGAAAGCTTTCAATTAGTAAATACTTTATAATGTACTAGCAAAACGCGCGCGCGTTGCTACGCCATCTATCGAAAATTGGGCGTACCAATTCAAATTTTGACCAAATTCGGTTAGTTTAGGTTCTAATGACGCAACCTTTAAAATATGACATTATGCTGTCACGCAACGAAAGCTCTCAAAAGCATTGCATGTTATATTATAGCCTTCCTCGATAAATGGACTATCCTACAAATAAAGAATCTTTCAATTTGGGCCAGTAGTTCCAGAGATCCTTGCGTTCAAACAAACAAACAAACAAACATACAAGCAAACAAACAAACTCTTCAGCTTTATAATATTAGTATAGATAGAGAAAGTGAGTGATATGTGAGAGGAAGATCCAGCCGAGGTGTACACTGTACAGTGATACCGCGGGACGTCTGTAGAGAGTCTGGTGTAGACGCAAGGAGCGCGCCCACGCCCGGCCGCGCACCGAAATAGCCGCGTGCGCAGGCTGTGACTCACCGCGCGCACAAACAATGCCCGCCGTACGGCGAGCGGAGAACGACGAGCCCAGCCCTACCCGCCTACAATTTAGGCCCCTCAAACTAAAGTCAAAAACCCCATACAATCAAGAGATTGTATGGGGTTTTTGACTTTTGATCGCTTTCTCAAACGTTCTTTGCTCATTCTACTAATACTATAAATGTCAACGTTTGGATATTTGTTGGTCAATCACATAGTAACGGTTGGAATCCCTTGGTTTACCCCTGAAATTGTAGGAGAAACTCTAAGTAGGAAACTCTGGTGCGAACCAGGATAAGCGGTGGGGCCTTAGTGCGTAGTACACAGCTGGAGTCGAGGCAACACGAACAAGGCGCCGCCTCTACGTTTCCCACAGGATTAAATTGAATGGCAGTGCGCTGACACACCAGAGTCGCGGTTTAGGTGAGTTGGAGACGCGGCGGGGGCGCTTTGTCACTTGTACCAAAGAGTACATCTGCATCTTCTGACAAGGACGCCTCGACTGTTCCGCGACCGCGCCTCGACTTAGCAGGGTGCTATGCGCCTTAGTATATGCTATGCGGTGTTTCCATACCATCACCAACCAGAATCAAAACAAGCGTGTTTGTCGGTTTAAGTTGACCCCAAGAATTGTTGCAATTCTGCGCAATCACAGGTCGTTATTCCCGTGTGTTTGAGTTTGAATGAAACCAAACCAAATGCGATCAAAGGCAAACTTGTCTTATACAAAATCCCAAATAACTCTATTCAAACGTAAGTAAGAAAGCCTATGTTTACCTAGGTATACAATAACATTTTTTTTTAATATAATCTGCAAATTGTATAAAAACGAAAGGTCACTCATCACGAAATCTCAGAAACTACAAATAATACTACGAGTCTCAGATTTTGCAAAGGCACCTCGCCTTTTAAAAGCACGTAGGCGCTCGATAAGACGGGGTTTTGCGAAATACAACCCGACAAGTAGGGAATAAAAGTTCTACACAAAAGCACAGGGCAGACCCTTACGGCTAGAAACTTAAAATTTTGCACATGTATTCCTCCTATGATGTAGGGATCTACTAAGGAAGGATTTATCAAAATTCCATCCCCAAAAAAATGAAATACCTAGGCGATAAAAAAATCTATAAAACTTTTTATACATTTTACATATAGGGGATGTGGGGATGACGATGTGGGGATGACAATTTCATATAAATGCTTTGTCCTTACGTCAACGACAAACAAAACTCGAGCAAAGGGGCGAGCAAACGCTAGTAAAATGTTAATTAAATAATTCATATTAAAGAGTCGACTTAAACAAATTCAGATATTACCAAATAGGGTATCGGACAACTTTTCAAAAAGTGCTTAAAATTAATCTTAATGGCTAAATATAGCCCTACATTTTTTATTTTAAACAAATATAACTTTTTAAGTACTTAAAATAGTGTGTAAAAAATAATTGTTTTAAATTGCCGCGTAAACGGTATGTCACGTGATCTCAGAGCGTGTGACGTCATACGTGTTTCAAACTGTAAATAAACACAGTTATTCAGTGGAAAGTGTTGTTTTTGTTTTCTTTCTTTAATGTTATAATGGATCACATAAGATATCGTACGTGTGTAGTTCCTCAGTGTAGTAATAACAGTAAAACCACACCAGCTAAATTATTCATTGATGTGCCACGAAAAGCAGATATACGAAAAAAATTGTTGAAACTAGCAAGACGAAATTTCGATGGAATGTCTGTAACTTCACCGATTTACTTCTGCGAGGATCACTTTGATGTAAGTACACAAATTTACATTACGGTAAATAGGTACATAACACTGCGAACACTTCATATTTAAAGGCGGTGGAATATTCGATGCTATTAATTATGTAAGTACTTACTTTGGATTTTTTGTTTTAGCTACCGAATGACATGGAAAATTACATGAGATACCGAATTATGGGTTATGTAAATAAAATTATGATGAAACCAGGATGTCTTCCATCAATATTTCAATGTCAAACTAATAGAAAAAGAAGTTTCCCATCAACTAGTATGCCTCGACCCGCTGCTATGAAAAGGCAAAGATTGGCCCTAATACAAGAAGCCCTAGAAGATAGTAAATTGAGCAGTAGTAACGAAAATGAAAACACCACTTTGCCTATTAGTAAGTATTAATTCAATATTGAACTTGGGTAGGTCGGTATACCTATTTTTACTGATGAAAAATAATGAACTGTCCATTTCTTTCAGATTTACAAACGGAAGTTGTAGCAGTAGAACATCAATCAAACTATCTAGATAAAGGTGTACAAGCTTTTGTAAAAAGTAAATATTTCAGAAGCAAGTATACCCAAACCAAACATAAATCTCAAGATATAGCAGTGTCACCATTTAAAACATTGACCACAAGTGTTTCAACATCTCCCTTCAAAGTAGAACAACATTCAAAGCCAGCTATGCCTAGTGGTCCTAGTGTTATTAGAAAACTAATTGATCGTTCTGATAGTGACATATCACAGAACAACCCATCATCATCATCATATCAGCCATCATCACCTTCAGTCCAGTCATTAGAGTTTAAATTACCATCGGATAGCAGTAGCTTAAATGAAGAATATTCTAAAATGGAAAAAGAAAGCGAGGCAAAGCAAGCCATAAATGACATGTGTAAAAGAATTAAAACCAAACCTCGTTTATATATCGGCATACCTAATGATTGTTATTTTTTGGTTGATTTGATACATACAAATACCATGATACCTACAGAGCATATATTACTATGCTTAAAAAAAATTAGGTTGAATACAACATTCTCAGAACTTGCAGATCAATTTGGAACATCTGAATCATATGCTGGCAAAATATTTCGGAAGAATATCCCAATAATCTCTAGCATTCTCAAACCATTTATTGTAGACCTAGATAAAAAAAATATTAAAAAATGTCTTCCAATAGCATTTAGACATCGCTACAATAAAGTAAGCTGTTTAATAGACTGTTTTGAAATTGAAATAGCGAAACCCTCAAAGCCACTACATCAAGCTCTAACATGGTCTGAATATAAGAAAGCAAATACAATTAAATATTTAGTATCAAGTACACCTAACGGCTTAATAAATTATATATCATCAGGGTATGGAGGATGGATAAGTGACACATTACTTGTAGAAAAGTGTGGGTTTCTACAACAATTAAAACCTGAAAGCTGGGTTTTAGCTGACCGTGGTTTCAAACACATAGAACAAATGCTAATTGAAAATAAATGTCATTTACTGAGACCCCCAAGTCTAGGTCAAGGTCAAAAGTTATCCAAGCAAGAAGCCATAAAAACAAAACAGATTGCAAGTTTAAGGATTCACATTGAAAGGGTCATTCGTAGAATCCGGGAATTTTCTATGTTGAAACCACATTCTGTTGTGAATTCGAAGTTGATAAGTATGCTAGATTATTGCATGATAATAGCATGTGCTCTTATCAACTTACAAAGTAGCATTGTCTTTTAAATTATATACATCCCAATAACAGGCACCAGATTATGTTAAACACTATTAGTTAGTACTTTACTATTTAATGTCTATAACTAAGTTAATGTTAACATACTGATTTAAATAGCTATTTTTGTTCAGTGGCTTCTTTGAAACTGAAACATATTGTTGTCACCTGTAATGTTTGTAGTATATTTCACTTATAGTATTATATTTAATTCTGGGATTTGAGTCTAAATATGTGTCATATAAAAGAACAAGTAGCTGATTATTTAAAGAAATGGGTATGACTGATAAAATTTAGTACAGAGGGCGCCAGTGTGAAACTATCCATTTCTACCCGCCATCTCAAAAGAGTTTTGAAGGGGTTGTGGCTATAAGTAGATGGAGCTAAGGGGTTGACGGGCATTCCTTTTTGAAATTTTATATGAGAAAGATCGAACAGTTGTCAATATAAATTCTTACATTTATTTAATTGATTTACTTTTACTCAATTGATAACAATATTTTGTACTTCTTTTCACTTTGTATTTCTCGCTTGTGTCATCTTAAATAAAAGGTTTTTTAATACTTAGGAAACCTGCATACAATTTTTGTAATGATTTCTCATACTGACTGGCCTCGTGGCTTAGTTGGTAGTAGCTCTGCCTGCGAAGCCGAGGGTCGTGGGTTCGATTCCCACCCAGTGCAAATATTTGTGTGATTAATTCAAATGTTTGCACTGTGTCTGGGTGTTTCTATGTATAATAAGTATGTATTTAAAACTATATAAGTATTATATCAGCTCTCTGGCCGCCATCATACAAGCTTTGCTTAGTTTGGGGTCAGATGGTGTTGTGTGTGAATTGTCCACCAATATTTATTACACCTAATTACTATTTTAATCACGTGATTTTTACATCTATATATATATAAAAGCGAAAGGTCACTCATCAAGGAATCTCAGAAACTACAAATCTGAAATTTTGCATGGAGGTCCCTTTTAGCACATAGGCGCTCGCTAAGACGGGGTTTTGTGAAATTCAACCCCTAAGAGGGTTAAACAAGGGATGAAAATTCGTGATTTTCAAAGTTATCAAATTTTGTATCTATATATCACTAGACACGAAGCAATTAAATGTTTGTTCTATCAATTTTGTAATTTCGAACTGTACGGGGGTGAAATGGGGGATGAATGTCAATATGGAAGTTCCCAACCGTTGCAGATAAAACCATGAAACTCTGTATATAGACACTTGACACGAAGCAAACGAATATTGGTTCTAGCAATTTTGTAATTTCGAGCTGTATGGGTATGAAATTGGAGTTGAAAAGAGGGACGAATGTCTCTTACGCTTTCACACCTAAACAACTGAACCGATTTTGATAAAATTGTATGAAATTGTTTTATTATATGCTGTTTTAAGTAACCATAAATGTGTCTGGGTATAACAATAGGTACTGCCTGAGTTACCATAGTATTTATTTCACGCGAACGAAGTCGCGAGTACCAGCTAGTTATAAATAAAATCTATTGTCAATTTAATTGAATATATATGTTTGTATCACTACATAGTAGAAAACAAATTAACTTCCCGTGTCTCTCTGTCCCTGTGTATGTTTAGATCTTTACAACTACCTAACAGATTTTGATGCGGGCTTTTTTAATAGATACGAGTGATTTAAGAGGAAGGTTTTTGTGTAGAATACATGCATAGTACAGTAGAGAGACACTGATAATTAAAAAAAAATCTAAACGATGTCATTAATAAACACAATTTTTGCGCTTAAATTGCAAACCCTGGCTGAACCCTGTGAGATAGATAAAAATAATGTACTGCAGTATTGTACACCTAAAAAGGTCTACAAAAAAGCTCATGGTATGTGTCTATCTCGTAGGGATAACCCACAATAACTATTTTAATATTGTATTTACTGTAAATTTTAGCAAATAAAACATAGCTGATCATGAAAATCAAATTTTATTTTCTACTTTCATACAGAATAGGATATACATTATTTTTCCAAAATTGGCATATGCTTGATATATAGTGCTTAACTAAAGCTTCATCATAATGAACTAACAACATTTCCACGTGGTTGGTGATTTCGAAGTTAGGATCAGCAACACAAAAGTAACAATTTTTCAAATTTGTCACAAACATTTGGATTTGCATTTGTACCATGTATTTTTTTGCCACTTTATTATCTTTTAAATAACTTTTGTATGTTTTTTCACTGGTAGGACATTTTATTTCAATACAAAATTTATCATCATAAATACCATCTGGTGAACCAGCAATGAATGGGTATTGACAGGAAATAAATAAGCCACATTCCTTCACTTTCTTACCTAATCTCTTTTCCACTGCTATTTTCACTTTGTTTTCTAAATTCCTTCCTCTCATCATGGCTTTTGTGTCAGGAATTTTGGCTCCCATTATCATTGCGATTAAAGACCCATCTGTGGTATGACATTTGCTTACTTCGTAAGCTCTTGAAGCTGTAACACGCCCATATCTCAGTTCATACCACAACTTGTTTTTGTATTGTGCCCGAGTATTTTGTTCAATTCTTTTAATATTTTCTTCGATAAAATACTGTGAAATCTTATTTAAAAATAAGTCATAATCACCATCACCACCATATTCTAAAACTAAATAGTGAAGTGACAATTTCTCGTAATCTACCATTCTGTTTATTTTATACTTCAATAATTCACAGTTTGTAACACCTCGATTTGCCGCTGCTTCAAGAAATTGTTCCAGCATGTTTTTTTGCAGAGTAGCCTGTGTAGAGCATGGATTTCTTTCATTTGACAGATCCTTCGAATTTATAAACTTGAGACTAGTGCCAACTTGAGCCAGTTTCGATTTTTTCCAGTAACACTGCACTTCAGTACTGGACGGTTCCTGACTTCTCCTGTGGACCCACATCAGAAAAGCTACAGCATGTTTGCAGCCCCCAGTTGATGCAGCACAATCATGACACTGTACGCTTACAATTTTACCTTGTTTTTCGTCAACTATCATAGTCACTGCGTACAATTTTGAATGAACTTTGTGTTCTGGACA
The DNA here is from genome assembly GCA_963693475.1 of Ectropis crepuscularia. NCBI lineage: Eukaryota > Metazoa > Arthropoda > Insecta > Lepidoptera > Geometridae > Ectropis > Ectropis crepuscularia. Next base: position 37,019,595 of record OY856338.1, read on the forward strand.
CACCTTACATTTAATAGTACACATGTCAGAATCACGCCGAAGTTGTACGTATCCTATCGCGTCATCACCGTAAGACTTTCTCGCCGATCTGAAAAGATGTAAAAACAATAAGTTTTAAATCTTGAAGTAATAGAAAGTACATAATATAACTACGAGTACAATAAATATGTTAGGTTAGACTGACATTTATTTTATACTGGAAACAAATAACAGGTGAAACAAGGGATTAAAGTTTATATGAAACTTTCTATTCCTTGGACATTTTGCATGAATACTTACATAGATGTTTTAACATTTCTAAATTCAGCAGCACAGAAGTCAGAATTTGTGGCAAAGAAATTTCCAACCATGAACATATCCACTCTTGGGAGATTTCGGCAGTCAGCTTTCAAATAACCTGCTTCCATAGTTAAAACGTGTTGTTTTAATTACTGTTCCTCAATTGTAATAGTTTTAAATACTTTAAAAACGGCAAAGAATCGTAAAATTCGCAAATACTCTATACAAAATACTGTTATTTAGACACAGTTGACGTCACGCGCTGTGATTGGTGTTTCGTTTACGGCGGCCAACAGATGAAAAATATTAGAAATATTAAACTTTATTAATTGAATTAAAATTATAAATCAGTATTCCTTCGTGTAAATTTTAATTAAATGGTTATTTCACTTCATAAATGTACTAACTAACTTAATTTCAGATTTTTTTGTGACTACTGTCCGGTACCCTATTGCGCCATGAAACATATTTTCATACATAGGTATCTACTGTAAAAGCTTCCTACGTACTGTAATAGTTAGGATCAGATCAGCCTCAACTTTTATTATTAAACTAGCGGGTCGCCCCGGCTTCCATATATTCCATATCCGCCCGTAGTACATTTAAAATATAGCCTACATAGCATCAGGGATCACGTACATATCTAACAGTGAAAGAATTTTTGAAATCGGCCCTGTAGTTCCTGTCATTAGCACGTTCAAATTAATAAACTCTTCAGCCTTCTAATATTAGTATTGTAATCGCTTAATAAATTCACTTGCAAATATGAACAAGCACACAACTCTGCCAAACTGTATAGCAATTTGCAGGCACGCGCTAAAACCACACTACGAGGTACAACTCGAACTAGGTTTGAGGAACAGGCAGACACCGGAACCTTTGTTGAAAAGTTCCGTTTGTACTACGACCCGGTTCATAATCAGCTCAAAATCTGTTGTACCGTTGACTTCAAATTCGGAGTAAAACACAAAGCACCAGCATCGTCAGGGCTACCTTTATTCGCTAAAAGGGCTTCCTCATTCAGCGACCATTTCGTAAGACAACTAATTTATTTTATACTTTTCCACTAAAATCCAACGCGAGATGTTCTGGAAAGGAGACCACGATCGGCAAACATATTGTAGGATTACACATACAAGAGGATAAAGGTAAATCTGAGGATAGGGCTAAATAATAGGAGACACCTATGACTAAGATTGGTCGCGCCCTTAGGCCCTAGGCCAATGACTATGACGCTGAATCAATTACAAATATGCTGTCAAGCCTAAATGTAGCAATTTGTACAACACAAGAGCTGTGTCGGACCCATGGCAAGATGAATTAGCATACTGTTATCTAAAAAATAGCAAGATTTTGTATTTACGAATGATGATTATGAATAAATAGGCGAGACCGGTCTCACTAAACTAAAACGCATTTGTATGGAAATGAGACGCCGTCTCCGTACAAAGCTGCAGAGACTGAGTTTTCTAGACTGTATCATTAGATCAGATTAAATTTGTACAAAGAAGAAACAAAATTGCGTCATTATTTTTCCGAATAAATCTTTGATTAGTTTGGCGCTAGTGTACTACAGTAATTGGGTATAACGTGTAGTTAAATATAAATAAAATAAATAAATATTGGTGGACAATTCACACACAACACCATCTGACCCCAAACTAAGCAAAGCTTGTGTGATGGCGGCCAGATAGCTGATATAATACTTATATAGTTTTAAATACATACTTATTATACATAGAAACACCCAGACACAGTGCAAACATTTGAATTCATCACACAAATATTTGCACTGGGTGGGAATCGAACCCACGACCCTCGGCTTCGCAGATAAAGCGAGTGTATTAGTAGTACATTCCGATATACTTCGAATATGCTTCAATCAGTTCCAGTTCAATTTGAGGCTAGATAGCGTTGTCTGAAGAATGTCGACAAATATTTACACTTAATTTATTTTTTAAATAATATAGTGACGGTACAAACAATAAGTGATGCCTGATGCATAAAAGCCGGGTCACACAGAGGCGATCCGATAGCGATAGCGATCCGGATCGTATCCGATTATGGGATCGCGCCCGCTTGCTGTGTGTCAGGTTGCATACAAATTCGAACATTACAAAAAATCCCGTCTCGGATCGCTATCGCTATCGCTATCGGATTTGCCTCTGTGTGACCCGGCTTTAAGCACGCCTGTTCATAACACGGCACTGTGGTGTTATGAGCAAGCTATTTGAACTTGAAGAGTGCCATATCACTGACTGAATATTAGACTACAAGCATAAGTAGGTCACGAAATGTTGTCACATCTGAGACTCACGGCCTTCACTCGCAAGGAGAGAGGCAAGGCATCCACCAGGCAGGCTCAGCTCAGTGCAGGATGATTGCGTTGTCCATCGACAACGAATGATATTATTGAAAGGTACAGCTGGAATCGTCTGACATAAACGTAAAACACAACAATACACGTAATAAAAAACCATGATAGCTCAATTGACTTCGAAGATGCTTAGGTTCCCACGGATGACACAGACATATGACACCAGCGATATAATCCAGTCTACGATTTCACACACATAAATGTACTAGATTGACTACAAGTAAGTCACTGACTAGAATCGACAAAATTCCAGTGGCTTGTCCGAGAAGTTATTTCAGACTCACTTACTCAAATATTTCTCAAGTCGAGTGTTCGGCAAACAGAGGTTCCGTCCAAAATGACCTGTGACAGAAAGTGAGTACTACATTTTTTTTGTATGAGATATTTTGGCTATAGTTACTAAACGCGATGGTAGCGCAGCGAGCTAATAGGTATAATAGTGGCGCGGACGGTAGTGGCACATACTAATGCGATGCTAATCATTAGGTACGTCGCACACATATTAATTTAAGTACGGCACTTTGGCACGGCGCGACAAAGGGCATCGATCAGTAACGGTGTAGTTATTGGGAAAGGAAACCACCGTGGTGGGTAGTGTTGCCGGCCTTATGATCTTAAAAACAACCGACCAATAATCATTAAAACAAAAACAACTCGAAAAAAAAAACGATATCTTTTCATCGTCGCCGTTCCAAAGACTCCAAAGTTTGAGTCCATTTATGTAACAATGAAGTCAAAGCTGTGGAATACGTTGCTTGAGTACAATGTTGGTATATTCAAGTCCTAGAGTGAATCGGTTTCTTCTAAGGATGGTCCATCGTAAACAGCATCGTCGCTTAGGCCTACTGTCCACGCACGCGTCTTTTGTCGAATGCATGCATCCTACGAACAAACGCAAGACGTGCGGCTGTCGTGTCGTTGTCGTTTCGTGGACACAGACTTCATTATTTGTACGCAAGATGCAAGCATTCGTCCTGCATCCGATAATTGTCGAAATCGTGCGGATGTCGTGCAGCTACGTGGACAATTAATTGGCCTTAACATTAGGCTATACAAACCTAGTTACGGTTGAAAAGTAGCGTAGCCGTCGATCCTGTGTATCTGACAAAAAAATAGTACCTATCTCTTCGCTAGAAAAAATTACGCATTTCTGGAATAAAAAATAGCATATATGTACTATTCCAGGCTATAGGTAAAATATATTTGGATTCTAAAATCGAAACCAGTAATACCTATCTAGTTTATTTTTTAATTTTTAATTTATTTAAGAGTGACGAGACGAGCAGGACATGTACCTGATGGTAAGCAACATGCCTGCCACATAACAGCACAATGACACGCAGCTATTGGAACATGAAGAGCCCAAATCATTACCTAGCACTGCTCTGCGCTCGTCACCCAGAGATCTAAGTTGTTATATCTCTAAGCCCTGTAATTTATCTGGAAACATTGCCCTTCAAACCGGAACACAGTAATGTTTGCACGTTACTGCTTGGCGGTAGAATAATAGGCAAAGGTGTGGTACTTCCCCAGGTACGTACTTATTTTTAATGTTTACTGTTTAAAACATTAACCACGAGCGCGCCGCATCGTCGTCACACCAAAGTCGTTGGAAATGAGTTGGTGGTCCGAGAAGGCAGTAGAGATAGTGCAGCTGCGCCTGCGCAACGCTTTCAGAATGGTAAAAGCTGTTTGCGCAGTGCGCGCAGAATGCCGTCGGACGGGTCCGGTCGGCCGCCGCCCGGTGCAACAATATTCACAGGTCATTCCTGCAACTGCTCACCCGCATTCGTGCCATCTCGTTATCTTCTACTTGTTATTCGGGATCCGTACAAAATATGTAGAAAAAAAAAAGTGTGCTTAAGACAGCACGGCAGAAATAAAAAGTGAAATAAGATTTTTTTTTTTTATTTTTTTTAAGTAAAGAATGACGAGACAAACATGTCATGTGCCTGATGGTAAGCAATATGCCTGCCACATAACAGCACAGTGACACGCAGCTATAGGAACATGAAGAGTCCAAATCATCACCTAGCACTGCACTGCGCTCGTCACTCAGAGATCTTAGATGTTATATCTCTAAGCCCTGTAATTTCTCTGGAAACATTGCCCTTCAAACCGAAACACAGTAATGTTTGCACATTACTGCTTGGCGGTAGAATAAATGGCAAAGGTGTGGTACAAAAGAACTATTGAATAAACTATTTAATAATTTTTATAATCTTAAAATAAAAACAATTACATACCTATAAATTGAATGTAGTAAACTCAGCGACACGATATTGACAGATGCGGCTGAAGGACTAATATCCAAGTATCCATGGCGCAGAATAAATTAAAAATAGTCAGTGACAGCAGATAGACAGCAGCAGCTGACTATCTTTCTCGCTCTGACACACTCGGCGGTCCCGAGTTCACCCGAACATTTCTTTAATTTCCGAGCGTGACGCTGAGCTTCATTCACAGTCCACGAAAAATCTGTGTGTGGTACGCCAAAACATTTATTCAAGATTAAGTTTTCACTTCATAAAAAACGTTTGTTCTAAATAAAAGCTATCACGGTTCTTCATATTCGGGCGGTGGCATGAGACATGACGTCCTGTCCTTCTACCGCTAAATTGACCTTGGTTTCGATGTTGCTGTAAATTTTTAAGCGAAAAGAAAGAGAGCCACATCAAAGCTAAGACAGTTTTAGTTAAGCGGTAAGCGGTAGACCCCAGGGGGGTCTAACGAATAACGCTTTGACGCTTTGGCATTGCCGTCTCTTTCATTTCAAGCGAGAAGTAAAGAGACAGCAATGTCAAAGCATCAAAGCGTCAAACGTTTTTCGTTAGGCGGTAGGAGCGCCGGAGTGGGTTTAACACTGCCTTAGCTATGAAATAGCTCTCTCTTTTCTTTTCGCTTAAACTGATATAGACGGCAATAGCAAAGCCAAAGCCAATTTAGTAAGTACTTAGTTTTATATTTTACCCGAGCCAGCACGACTCCTTGAAAATACAGAAAGAAGTGGTTATCTGGGCCGCTTGTATAGACACTACGACCCTACGGTGGTGTGAAGAAGTAATTCATGAAGATATTATGAATAATCAAGATTGTTGAGTACACTATTCCCTTTCATTATATCGTAGTTGTATAGTGTAGCAAGTTTTCCATACCGATGTAGTTTCACATAGCGCCTTCACTGGCAGACTTGACGAAAATGTAGGAATTGACACAAAAGTTTTTGACCAAGGGCTGATATATCGATCGAACAGCCCTTTCTGTTAAACTATGCTGTGTTTGTTAACCGAACATACTCGTATTACGGCAAAAATAAAGGCCTTGGGTACCTAAGTCGTTTTGCACAAACGTTGTGAGCAAATATGCACTTTTGTGTTAAATCTGTATTGTTGTTTTTGAAGTGAAAACTTCTTTAGGCGCACCTAGACAGATTTTTCGTGGGGTGTAGGTAAATTGATTTCTAGCGTCACGCTCGGGTATGATAAGAAATCTTCGGGTAAACTCGGGTCCTTGGCGATTGGGCATCTAGAAATGCGTCAGCCAATGGGAAATGCTGAAAGGGCGTGGCCTCGACATTATGGCATGGCCATCTAGAAATGCGTGAGCCAATGGGAAATGCTGACGCATTTCTAGATGGCTATGCCATGATGCCGAGGCCACGCCCTCCGGTTACACCCGTGTAGTTTCCAAGGTAAGCTATCAAATTCTGAGTTATAAGTTTTCACTTCTATCGGCAGTTCCTATGACTGCCAATTTTTTTGTAATGCTTTCGTGTCGAATAAATTAAATCACTTTACTGTCTCGCTCTATCTACCGTAACTATTATAATCTATCGGTGGTTAATTTATTTTGGCAATTTTCCTATTATTTATCAGAGAAACAGAATACAACCTAAAATTTGTCTAAAATAAGATTCACCGTAAATCCTACCAATATTATTAATGCGAAAGTTTGAATGTTTGTTGCTCCTTTTCGTCGGATCGTCTGAACGGATGTGGACTCAAATTTGAAACACAATTAGATTTTAGTCTGGATATGGTACATAGGCAAAATTGTATCGCGAGAAAATAACGGGAACGGGAACTGCGCGGTTAAACCCGCGGGACGCTCCTAGTGTCGTAGAAAATAAATAAGTAAGTAAAACCAGTCGTGAGAGCCGAGAGTATTTCGAACTGAATCAAGTAGGATTTCATCAAAATTGGACTATCCACACGGAACCATCCCTGTGAAACTCCGACCCGCACTTGACTAGTTTTGTTTATAAGGTCGAGCGGCAAGCGCCTCAAGTTAAAAATGCCTGTTTTCATTTCGATTAGTACGAGTGCGAGTGAGTAGTGCAGGTATTGAGCGATTAGTAGCAAACACGTGTGGACACCGATTGATTATTGCGAGTGCATAGTAATCAGTCGCGATTACTCACTCGCACTCGGAATCTCACTCGCACTCCCACTTGCACTAATCATAAAGGCCGGTTTGCATTTTGATTAGTGCGTGTGTGAGTGCGAGTGCGATTGCGAGTGCGAGTGAGTAATCGTGACTGATTCCTATGCACTCGCAATAATCAATCAGTGTCCATACGTGTTTGCTACTAATCACTCGCACACGTACTAATCAAAACGAAAACAGGCGTTTTTATGCAAACCGGCCTTTAGTCTGAGTTTTCTGTGCTATGGTTTTTAAGAATCAAATTAGCTAGATGAGTAATTTTATACTCGTAATGAATAATAATCAAACCCCCGGTGTAGTGTTTACTTACAGAATCATTCGGTTGATTAATTGTAATGAAAATCCGTTGTAAACTGAATTATGATCAATTGTGAACATTTAAAATGAATGCATGTACGAAACAGCGTCGATGATAGAGAGGTAATGCTGTCTCTTCACACGGTTCTTTGTGTTTGCGTTGCCTGGAAGAGATCGCTGTAACCGCCAACTAAAATGTCATTTTTTTGTATTTAGTTAAGTTAAATGTTTTTCTTTTGCACTGTGGCTTTCAATAAAGAGTTTTTTTATCCTATCTTATCTCTTATCTTATACGTGTTCGTAAAATTTGCCAAAATGTTTGACGAACACGCCAATACGCGAAACATAATAAATACGCAGATATAAGAGTCTAATACATATGTGTTTATAATCCAGTTTGTCGATAAAAAACTAATTTTATAAAGAGAGAACGCCTTATGTAGTCTTCGGTACCACACATAACACACGGTTGTACACTCATATCTATCATCATTTAATAATATTAAATCTGTAGTGTTTGTGTTTTTGACAGTCCTATCGTTAATATCGGTTCCATGTCGATAAATTTAGCCGGAAACTGTGCTTTAATGGCTCCTAAAATTTCATACAGATAGTTCTAGGCTGATTTCATGAACAAATATCGTAACTCGAACTGTCCGAAACCGCCGAGGACGCTGAAATATAGCAAATATTTTTATAATCCATTCATAGCCAGCAATAATTTTTCAAATATCGCAAATAAGCATAATATAACCATAAATAACCATGTGAAGAGACAGTATAGGTGCATAAGCGGTATAGTATGCAAGAGCGCGTTGGCCGGAGGAAGACGGCCGACAAGCGTGGGAACCGATCGACGGGCGACGCGGACGCACTGGGAGACTTAGGGCGCGACCACATTGGCTGCAACCTTTGATAATAATATGTAAGAACATGTGTCAATGGGGCGATCGCTCTCTACTTCTTGTTAACAACAATATTTACTAAGGAGCTAGCCATCAACTAGCGAAAAAAATAGCTGAAAAATGCCTATAAAAATCAACAATTACTAATAGCCTTATTAAGATCTTTTATATGAATATTTATGTGGTAATTCGTTGTTTAACCAGGCTACTTTTCATATCAAAAAGTCCATGCTACGTGAACCATATGCATGACACTAGACATGCATTGTATGAATTTTTTTTCAACGTCCCTCACAAGGAAATATACTTACAGAACTAACAATAAATTTAATTTAAAAAAATAATTTTAAACACGAGCTTTTATTTAAATGATCTATAACGTAGAAAATTAATTTTAGACGCCATCAAACCCATCATTTTATTAAATTACTAGCTGAACCCGCTACTTCGTTCGCATACGTTGATCTTGCGACCTTATTAGTACATTAGTAGTACTTACCTAAAAATATTTGGAAGGGTGGCCATTACACAAGCCGACTGAATTTGTTTTTCCACACAAAAATATATTTATTCGAGTTGAACAACTTCATATTTTATATTTTTAGCAACATCAAACATACTTGTAGTAAGGTTGTGGAGTATCGAACATAGCCGCAGTGTTAAGTTTGTAGGATTTTTATAGGATACATTACGAAAAGTATGTAGCTGATGTGCGTGATCTGATACTTACCTAATTGTTTAATAGGTTATTAGGACTTATTAGCCGATGTGATATTTTAGACTCTAAGCCATGTGTGTTTCAAATGTCAATCTAATTGGTAATGTCGTTCTGTCGTTAATATTTGTTTCGTTAGGGCCCATGCTTTTTCCGATATTATAGGTAGTATATGAGACTATAAACTATCTGTGTTTCAAATTTCAACCAAATCATACCTTTACATAATATACAAATACTGCTTAGTAGTAAGATAACATTTTATTCAATTTTAGAAAAACAACGGTCTGCTTTGGTCACTGTAGCTTGTTAAACACTAAATTTAGTATTTGGATTGAAATAATATCCGAAGGAACAAAAACTGACTTCAATTATTAAATTATCATTTCACGTCAACTAACTAACTTCTAGTCGAGTAAAAAGTTCACTCGACTAATTTAAGAAGCCAGAACTACGTCGTCCAGATAAATAGATACTGGTGGACAATTCGCACCCAAAACTTTGGCTTTTTCCACCGCCATTGTCCCAGCCATAGGTACTCAAACCGGAGTGGTCTTACGCGTGACGATGACAGAAGACCTGACGGCACGACTTTATTGCCTTGGAAGTTGAGTCGGCCCCAAGTGTGGGACGCAGCTTGCGTCGATACTCTGGCACCATCACATCTTCCAGAGATACATAGTAGGGCCAGTACAGCGGCTAATTTAGCTGAGCGTCTCAAACGGCGGAAATATGCAACCCTCGGTATTGCTTTTATATTTAAGCCATTTGGGGTTGAGACAGCGTGCCTGTGGGGGCCGGGAGCTCACCTCATCTTCAAAAGCCTTTCCGAGCGCTTGGCCAACGCAACGCGTGACCAAAATGCTGGCGTTTATTTGGCCCAACGCATAAACATTTAGACCAGGGTAGAAGCCTTTAAAAATAATAAAAAGTGAAAAAAAATAGTAGTAGGATGAAACCCATTGGAAAAGGATTAGAAGTATTATAAAAATTAAAGGAAAAATAAATTACGGGCGATCTGAGGTCGGGAAGGGGATGGGGGTGAGTTTTTAAGGGTAAAAAACGGTTATTCTCGATTTCCGGCAAAACTAAAAGTCCTATTGAAAAAAGTTACATGGCAAAGTTGTAGGTAATAAAAAGATCTAAAACTTTTGCATACACACTTTTTTCACATAACCTCAAAATTTATGTGAAAAATTCAAAAAACCAAGTTTTTGGTTTTTTATTTTTATCTTTTACAAAAATATTTTTTTTTTAACGAAATTTGGTGAAAACTTATCTTTTTATGTCCCAAATACGCTGTAATTTATTTGATCAAAAATATTAATTTTTTCACATTATTTTGAATGAATATAGAAAAAAAACACCCTAACTTTCAATCGAAAAGTTATCCGTCAAAATATCAGCTTTTTTCAAAAATTTGGTATGTTTTCTGTTCGTTGAAATCTCTACTTTCCGATGGTGAAAAAAAATAAAAATGTTACCATAGTAAATCTTCTCAGAAAAAGCAAAAAATCGAAAAAAACTCGAATTTGATTATTTTTTTTCATTATTATAAAAAAATTTGAGCTATTTATTTAAATTAACACTTTAATTACTCGAAAAAACGTTAGATTACATGTTACATTGATAAAAAAAGAAAATTGCAAATAAAAATATACTACTATAATTAACAAACAAATAAGTTAATACAATTAATATTTAATAAGACATCTACAATATTTGGAGAAAGTTGTCGAATTTTCTTTAAATTATATGCGTAGATGTCTATTTATTACTATTTTAAGATAAATTATATACCTGAGTTACCTACAAAAAATAGTAGCCCATCAAAAGGTATTTTCAAGTGGGGAAGGGGCTAGGCGGGTCTGGGTCTTACTACATACATACCTACTATTTCGTAGCAGCTGTTACAACCGTTAGATGATGATGAGAATGATCTCATTGGTTAAAAATTTCATATGTGCTGAACGTGCAGGTAATTTGGAATTTTATTTAAAATGCGTGGAAAGAATGCTTACTTATTTTCATGCAAGTGGACACTTTCTGTACGCAAACTCTGCTCATCTTTATCTCCAAGATATGCGTAAGCTTAAAGACACAATAAATGATGATTATGAATTTACGCGATTCACCGAAGGATTCTATACAATTAGACGTACTGACAAGTTTTGGTCGGGAGTTTGGTCAGATATGACGATCGAGCAAGTTTTGATGAGATCTATGAAAACTCAGGGTGGACGTCCACATGGTCGTGGTTTGTCTTTAATCATTTCAATTTTGTTAAAGTGTTTTAACAAAATTCGTATTAACAATGATCATACTTTATACATCTTGGAGATAAAGATGAGCAGATTTTGCGTATAGAAAGTGCCCACTTGCATGAAAATAAGGAAGCATTCTTTCCACGCATTTTAAACAAAATTCCCAATTACCTGCACGTTCAGCCCGTATGAAATCTTTAACCAATGAGATCATTATCATCATCATCTAACGGTTGTAACAGCTGCTACAAAATAGTAGGTATGTATGTAGTAAGACCCAGACCCGCCTAGCCCCTTCCCCACTTGAAAATACCTTTTGATGGGCTACTATTTTTTGTAGGTCACTCAGGTATATAATTTATCTTAAAATAGTAATAAATAGACATCTACGCATATAATTTAAAGAAAATTCGACAACTTTCTCCAAATATTGTAGATGTCTTATTAAATATTAATTGTATTAACTTATTTGTTTGTTAATTATAGTAGTATATTTTTATTTGCAATTTTCTTTTTTTATCAATGTAACATGTAATCTAACGTTTTTCGAGTAATTAAAGTGTTAATTTAAATAAATAGCTCAAATTTTTTTATAATAATGAAAAAAAATAATCAAATTCGAGTTTTTTTCGATTTTTTGCTTTTTCTGAGAAGATTTACTATGGTAACATTTTTATTTTTTTTCACCATCGGAAAGTAGAGATTTCAACGAACAGAAAACATACCAAATTTTTGAAAAAAGCTGATATTTTGACGGATGACTTTTCGATTGAAAGTTAGGGTGTTTTTTTCGATATTCATTCAAAATAATGTGAAAAAATTAATATTTTTGATCAAATAAATTACAGCGTATTTGGGACATAAAAAGATAAGTTTTCACCAAATTTCGTTAAAAAAAAAAAATTTTTGTAAAAGATAAAAATAAAAAACCAAAAACTTGGTTTTTTGAATTTTTCACATAAATTTTGAGGTTATGTGAAAAAAGTGTGTATGCAAAAGTTTTAGATCTTTTTATTACCTACAACTTTGCCATGTAACTTTTTTCAATAGGACTTTTAGTTTTGCCGGAAATCGAGAATAACCGTTTTTTACCCTTAAAAACTCACCCCCATCCCCTTCCCGACCTCAGATCGCCCGTAATTTATTTTTCCTTTAATTTTTATAATATTCCCCTCCTTTTCTAATGGGTTTCATTCTACTACTATTTTTTTTGGTTTTAAAAATTATCGACCCTGGTCTAATTGCCATTCAGCGTGGTACTGCCGCCAGCATGTTGGGCACGCTTCGACTGGTAGTGTGCTTTAAAAATCATCTTGTCATCCAGTTTTTGTTAATATAAAAAAAACCGCCTTTCTGTTTTCCATATAATATATGTACATGGTAAAAACGGGACCCTATTACTGAGACTTCGCTGTCCGTCCGTCCGTCCGTCTGTCACCAGACTATATCTCAAGAACTGTGATAGGTAGACAGTTGTTATTTTAACAGATGATGTATTTATATTGCCGCTACAACAACAAATACTAAAAGCAACATAAATTAATATTTATATATAAATATTTCCCATAGAACATTTTTTTTTTTTACCTCTTCTTGCTCGATGCTAATAATGGTGACAGGTAGACGCTTTAACTGTTCACACAATATTTCGTTTTATGTTCTCTTTAAATAATTAATTAAAATTAATGATTAAGGAGGATTAATTATTCCCATACAATAAAAGAAGTTTTCAAATATTATAGAAAGGTATTGTCATAATATGACCTGACAATATTTGTCACCGATGTCACCGATGTCACCGATGGTGGATTTGAGTGCGGTGTGTGTACCAGAGATGAGCTTCGACTCCGATAAGTCGGAACTTCCGATTACAATTACACCTTTGGTTCCGATTTTGGCTCCGAAATTTTTAAAACGGAGGTTACAATCGGAGGTAAGGTGTATAAATATTGCAGATAATCCCTTATTGTGCTGGATAGTAAATGGAAATACAAAACCCCAACTTCCTAAATCAATTGCTCGTCAATGTTTACCGTGTCCACGTGTTTGGCAAAAAAAATATTTACGCAATAAAAATGTTTCTCCTGCCACCACTTCTGATCCTGCCTCTGTCTCCGACTTCGGTTCCGACTCCGATAAATCAAATTTAAAACCTCCGACCGCGCCTTCGGTTCCGGTAAAATGACCTCCGTTACATCCCTAGTGTTTACAATGCCACAGAATACTTAGAAGTTAGTTTGTACCGAACTTTTTATTACCGTTATTATTTAATTTCTATGGTACTTCCGAACCACACGACCAATGTTGTTAAAACTTTGATGAGACTGTACTAAAAATGTGTTCTTTCTAACAAAATAAGAATTAACGAAATTGAACAACGCAAACATGAGTTACAACCAAATACACATTCTGACTTTCACCCCTTTCTGCAAGAAAACCATGCAGAATTTGGGGATTAAAAGTAGACAGCTACCATCTACTTAGTATGATCTTAAATCATGTCAAGTTTCATTCGAATTGAATCAGTAGTTTCGGCGTGATGAGGTGATGAGAGTTCCCTATACACACAGACAGACAGACAGACAGACAGACATGAAAGAAAAAAAATGTGTTTGTGATACAGTTTCGCCATCAGTATCGACTATGGAGTGAACCCAAATTTTTTTTTTCAAAATATCTTCAATGTACAGAATTCGACCCGCTACAGTTTTATTATAAGTATAGATATAGATAAAAGAACAATGGCAGGCTTCCATACTTTTAAATAGTTGAGACGAAATGATAGCTTCTATACATCAAAAATATCTTAAAATATTGAATGTCAGTCCCTCCCTGATTACGATATGGAAAGATTTTTGTCTTTAAAAGGCCTAGATAATTATGAAATATATAAATAAGTAGCCAAGTGCGAGTTGGACTCGCCCATGAAGGGTTCCGTTGCAGCAAGTAACATAATATACATAGTACACATAGTTCTTGTAGTTCGTTGTAACTTTGATCGAAGTTTTAATAATAGTGTATTTATGACGTACTAAAAAAAACTACTCATCAGATCTAGTTCAAACCAATTTTCGTTGGTAGTTTTCATGGTTTTTTCATGAAAAAACTAAAAAATATGTATGATGTACATTTCATATATATTTTTTAGTTTTTTCATTCTCTTACTTTATAAGTTAGAGGGGGGGGGGGGACACATTTTACCTCTTTGAAAGTGTCTCTCGTGCAAATTATTCGGTGTAAACAAAAATTATATTAGAAACCTCAACATCATTTTTGAAGACCTATCGATAGACACCCCACACGATACATGGACAAACTATGTGCCGTGCGCAGCATTGGTTGGGCTTGGTGTGAAAACACCCTTAAACAATTCCAACAACAAGTCTGAAGAAAAAGTCGTCCGTGCAGATATTCAGTCATGGCTTTCGAAATGAGCAACCAGATAACGGCATGTCTTCTCATGCAAGGATAACACATGTAAAGATCCTTGGTTTATTCATAGCATAGCACAAACAGGCTCATGTTCCTACTGACTCTTCGTGGGACTCCGCTCCTTCTATCACGACGAGCGCAATGTCATAAACCTCCACGCGAACCTTTAAGGCGGAGACTCCACTAAAGCGGAGATGTCTGAAGCGGAGACGAGAAGAGATTTTGCAGCTCAGGTGACTCCACCGAAGCTGTGGGAGATGCGTATTGCGTACCTACTGCCGCGGAGACGTGTGAGGAGATGTGAGCTGGCTAGCGTTGTGGGTTGTGGGTGCGCAAGGCGTTGAGACACAGGTTGAGAGCTCGTCTCCGCTGCGCGGCGGCGAGGCACAGCTCACATCTCCGCTTGCATCGCGCCATACAAATATACTACATCTCCGCTTAGTGGTCTCCACTGGAGCTGAGCGGAGACGAGATGTGTGAACTACGAAACTCTACTGGTTGTTAAAAAAAACATGTCGTCTCCGTTTGCACATCTCCGCTTTAATGGAGTCTCAGCCTAATCCTAAGGTCTTTCCTGCCCTGATTCTTGTACAATGTTCATAAATACCACAAAATAGTGTTTTAGCGTGTAGTTCTGGAAAGGTCATCCTTTCCTCTTAGCATTGTCTTTATTATTTAGTTCTAAGGCTTATTGTAAAGAACTGTGGATGTAATAAAGCATTACGTTAATATTTTTGCGTTATCTAACTTATTTGAATCTAAAACAAAGTCAAAGTTCTTTATTTGTAAATGTACAGTTTACACATCAACTAGTAACAAAAAAATATCAAAGACGGGTCAAGTGGGAGTCAGCTACACACTACGAATTACGAAATTAATACCATCAACGCAATTTGTTATGACAAAGAAGCCTCGTTATGAGAACCCATCTCGCAATTGACCGGTTTATAATACCTATAGACTTTACTACGGCAGCAGAAGGAGACGAAACCACAAACAAAAAGCCAAAAAACAGTCACACTATTAACATTAGTACACGAAGCGTCTCGTATTAAAACGCGTCCTTCGTCTAAATTATAAATAGCAACAGATATAGGAATAACAATCAGGTATGCTCTCGAGTTCGACGGCTTTATAGCGTCGGTAGTAAAAAAAAAAGTGCCGGTTTACGGCGCGCGATCGCGACCGTTTTCCAATCTATAAGAACGAGTCTCGTGTGTAACTAACTGGCCGTGTCTCAGTTGGTAGCAGGCTTGCCACGGAGCGTCAGGTCGTGAGTTCGATTATTTGCGTGATGAATACGGATATATTTCCATCATCTTCTATAAGAACGAACTGTCTCGCTGTTTTTATGTCTGTATATACGATTATATTATTTTTTTAATAAAGAGTGACGAGACGAGCAGGACATGTGCCTGATGGTAAACAACATGCCTGCCACATAACAGCACAGTGACACGCAGCTATTGGAACATGAAGAGTCCTAATCATTACCTAGCACCTCACTGCGTCACCCAGAGATCTGAGTTGATATATCTCTAAGCCCTGTAATTTCTCTGGAAACATTGCCCTTCAAACCGGAACGCATTAGTGTTTGCACATTACTGCTTGGCGGTAGAATAACTAGCAAAGGTGTGGCACTTCCCCAGGCGGACTCTGCTAAGAGTCCTACCACTACTATATAAGCACTAGCGGCCCTTTCCGACTTCGCTCGTAAATCTTATTATATAGATTACGCGACACATTGTTAATTCGCGATTTGATTATACATATTAGTATATTTGATTACAATTATTTATATTATATTATATACTAGCTGAACCCGCTACTTCGTTCGCGTACGTTGATCTTGCGACCTTATTAGTGCATTCGTAGTACATACGTACGTGTCGTACGTACATACGTAAAAATGTTTGGATGGGTGGTCATTACACAAACAGAGTGATTTGTTTTTCCACACAAAAATATATTTATTCAAGTTTAGCAACTTCATATTTTATATTTTAAGCAACATCAAACACACTCGTAGTAAGGTTGTGGAGTATCGAACATAGCCGCGATTTTTATAGGATACATTACGAAGAGTCTGTAGCTGATGTGCGTGATCTGATACTTACCCACTTGTACATTTTTACAGGATGATATCCTAAGTAGTAGGTGATAGACTTATTAGCCGATGTAATTATGTTTAAGACTCTAAACCATGTGTGTTTCAAATGTCAATCTAATTGGTAATGTCATTCTGTCGTTAATATTTGTTTCGTTAGGACCCATGCTTTTTCCGAGATGATAGGTAGTATAATTGAGACTATATAAACTATCTGTGTTTCAAATTTCAACCAAATCAAACCTTTACATAATATATAACTACATAATAATACTTAGTAAGATAACATTTTATTCAATTTTAGAAAAACAACGTTCTGCTTTGGTTCTGCTTCTGCACCGAAGCTTGTTGAACAATAAATTTAGTACAGTATTTGGATTTAAATAATATCCGAAATAAAGTAGCCAAGTGCGAGTTGGACTCGCTCATGAAGGGTTCCGTTGCAGCAAGTAACATAATATACATAGTACACATAGTTCTTGTAGTTCGTTGTAACTTTGATCGAAGTTTTAATAATAGTGTATTTATGACGTACTAAAAAAAAACTACTCATCAGATCGAGTTCAAACTAATTTTCGTTGGTAGTTTTTATGGTAATGTACATCATATATTTTTTTTAGTTTTTTCATTCTCTTACTTTAGAAGTTAGAGGGGGGGGGGGGGGGACACATTTTACCACTTTAGAAGCGTCTCTCGCGCAAATTATTCAGTGTAGACAAAAATTATATTAGAAACCTCAACATCATTTTTAAAGACCTATCGATAGACGCCCCACACATGAAGGTTTGATGAAAAAAAAATTGTTGACTTTCAGTTCTCAGTATGGGGGGCACCCCTAATTTTTGTTTTTTTTTAAACTTTTGTAAAAATCTTAATGCGGTTCACAGAATACATCTACTTACCAAGTTTCAACAGTGTAGTTCTCATAGTTTCGGCAAAAAGTGGATGTGACATACGGACGGACAGACAGACAGACAGACAGACAGACAGACAGACATGACGAATCTATAAGGGTTCCGTTTTTACGTTTTACGGAACCCTAAAAACAAAAACCGACTTCAATTATTATCATTTCACGTCAACTTACTAATTTCTAGGCAAGTAAAAAGTTCACTCGACTAATTTAAGAAGCTATGACTACGTTGTCCAGATAAATAATAGATACTGGTGAACAATTCACACTTTGGCCTTTTCCACCGCCAATGTCCCAACCCTACTCAAACCGGAGTGGTCTTACGCGTGACGATGGCAAAAGACCTGACTATTGTCGCCTCAACAACAAATACTACATTACACATTTTCTAATAAATATCAGATTGTGTTTCGTACCATGAGCTGCCATTTTGTGGAAAAACATAAGACAGGTACTGTCATATTATTACTTGACGATAGATGACGGATGACGGATTTGAGTACTGTGTGCCTACCAGGGAAGAACTGCTTCGAATCCGACTCCGATAAGTCGGAACCTCCGATTACTATTAGACCTTCGTTTCCGACTTCGGCTCCGAAACTTTAAAAACGGAGGTTATAATCGGAGTTAAGGTGTTATATTGCAGATAATCCTTTATTGTGGTGGATAGTAAATTAAAATACAAAATCCCAACTTCCTAAATCAATTGCTCGTCAATGTTTATCGTGTCCACGTGTTTGGCAAAAAAAAAACAATAAAAATGTATCTCCTGCCACCACTTCTAATCCTGCCTATGCCTCCGACTTCGGTTCCGACTCCGATAAATCAAATTTTAAAACTCCGACTCCGCCTTCGAATCCGATAAAATGACCTCCGTTACATCCCAGCAGGTCTACTACGACAACAAACTCCGAATGATCGCATCCAACCGACAGCTGAATCGGATTGTAGCCTACCACGAAAAACATTCGGATCGATACATTTCACCCGAAATGGTCGGAAGTTATAGACTTAGGTCGGATGAAGGTCGGATCGAACGAAACGGCCGATCTGATCAACCGACCGATCGTCTTTCGTGGTCGGAAACTTCATAAGTTCGGCCGATATATCGTTTATCGGACTTCGTAGTAGACCTGCTGTTGTTAACATTGTCACAGAATACTTAGAAGTTAGTATGTACCGAACTTATTAATTCCGTTATTATTTAATTTCTATGTTATTTCCGAACCACACGACCAATAATGCTAAAATTTTAATGAGACTATATTAAAAATGCGTTCTTTCTAACAAAATAAGAATTAACGAAATTGAACAACGCAAACATGAGTTACAACCAAAAACACATTCTGACTTTAACCCCTTTCTGCAAGAAAACCGTGCAGAATTTGGGGATTAAAAGTAGACAGCTACCATCTACTTAGTATGATCTTAAATCATGTCAAGTTTCATTTGAATTGAATCAGTAGTTTCGGCGTGATGTGAGTTCCCTATACACACAGACAGACAGACAGACAGACAGACATGAAAGAAAAAAAATGCAGTTTCGCTATCAGTATCGACTATGGAGTGCCCCCAAAAATTTTTTTTCACAATATCTTCAATGTACAGAATTCGACCCGCTACAGTTTTATTTTAAGTAGGTATAGATTTGATTATACATATTAAAATGACTCAACCTCAAAAGATAGACACATGCTGTCATGGACTTCAGCGCACGTCCAGCTCACGCAACGAAAGCTCTCAAAAATGAATATTTTTTCTCGTTTTTGATACATTCTTCATTCATGCTTAGTCAATCCATGCATACATTCCCCTATATATAGTAGTGTAATGTTATATAGCCTATTAGCCTTCCTCGATAAATGGACCATCTAACAAAAACTTAATCTTTCAATTCGGACCAGCAGTTCCTGAGATTATCGCGTTCAAACAAACAATAGCTTTATGATATTTTACCCATAGAAGTAAAGATAATACCAGTTTCCTTCATTTCTTTTTTATGTAAGACAAGCGGTCCGCCCCGGCTTCGCCCGTGTGGTACATTAAAAATATTACCTATAGCATTACCGTAGAGACGGCGAAAACCAAAACAAAGGTGATACCATAACATAACAATCGTTTAATCTTAGTATTTTATAAAACTGTCTTAAAATATCTTTCACTAATAATATTCCACTTTATTGCGTAGATCTTAAATACAAGAATACAACATACTCGGATTTGTATTGATCAAATAACCATTTATTTAAGTTTTTTTTTTTACTTTTATAGGTTTACACTTGACCGCCATCTCGCCTGATATTAAGCGACGATGCGGTCTACGATGGAGCGTGTTTACCTAGAAAAAACCGATTCACTCTCGATTTGAAGACAGAAACATTGTAACCATCGGGGAAACCCCACTCAGGCAACGTATTCCACAGCCTAGACGTTCTTTTCACAAAAGTAGAGTCAAATCTCTTCGATCGTGTCTTTGGAACATCAACCATGAAACGATGTCACTTTTTCGAGCTACGAGCATTCCGATAGAAAAAAGGACAAGGTGGCATTAGATCATGTAAATCAGTCGCACACTCTCCGAAGTGTATTCGATAAAAAACCGATAGAATAGCAATTTTACGGCAATGTTCAAGACTACTCTCCGAAGTGTATCCGATAAAAAACCGATAGACTAGCAATTTTACGGCGATGTTCAAGACTTTGAAGTCTTTTTCGCACAAGAGTGTCGTTGCCTATGAACCTTTTGGCACGTCTCTCGATCGATTCCAGAGCTTCCAGCTGATACTTAGCCGATCCATCCCGAAGGTGCGAACAGTACTCCATACAGGAGCGAATCTGTGCTTGGTATAATGTAAGCAACTGTTCAGACTTTAAGTACCTTCGCACTTTTGAGAGAACACCTAGTTTTTTGGCAGCTAGTTTAGCCTTGGACTCGATATACGTGCCAAAGTTGAGCGTAAATGTCAAAGTAACGCCCATAAGCTCAGGACGGTCAGAAACCGGCACGGATACACCTCTAAAAGTTGGAGTCAGTTGGAATGGACTCCTTTTAGCGGAGAATAGACACGCTTGCATCTTACCCTCGTTGAACTTGACAGATTGGCATCGCCCCATTTAGACACCGCCTCAAGGGTCAAGCTCAAACGCTCGATCAGACTCCCATCTCAGTACCTTAATTTGCTGCCCACTGGCTCTCGCGCTAGATATGTAACCCTCTACAACGGTGCTATAATCTACGTAGCCAAAGATACCGGGATTCAACAGATCGTTGATATGTAGCAAGAAGAGCGTCGCAGAGAGTACCGACCCTTGAGGGACTCCGGCATTGATAGCCATTTGATCCGACGAGCAGCCATCAATGACGACTCCTATGGATCGGTCCCTCAAGAAGTCCGATATCCACGCAATAAACCCAAAATAATAAATAAGGTAATGGATATGTTACTGTATAGTGCGTTCCACAGAGATGTGTAGAAAACCAAAACAAAGGTGATACCATAACACAAACATCGTTTAATCTTAGTATTTTTATGAAACTGTCTTATTTTTCACAAATATGATTCGACTTTATTGCGATCTTAAATACAATATGTTATTGTATAGTGCGTTCCACGGAGAGGTGTAGAAAACCAAAACAAAGGTGATACCATAACATAAATATCGTTTAATCTTAGTATTTTTATGAAACTGTCTTATTTTCCACAAATATGATGCGATCTTAAATACAATATACTTGGATGTGTATTGATAAAATAATTCTGTATTATCTTATTTTAAAAGTTATAGAAAGAAATGGTAGGATGATAGAAATATGATTTTTAGTACCAGCAATTAGATCTGTGTTTCGCAAACTCTCAATTTTGCATTCAAGACATTCTTACTTCTTTTTGTCAAATTATTCTTATTAAGGACGCGCTTATATATGTTAGAAATTTTGTGAAAACCCATATTGTGCAAAATGCCCATTTCCCTTACAAAAAGCTAGTTGAGTTCGGGTTCGCGGCCATTTCGCACAGATCTTGTCACTATAAAAGTATTCAAGTATGGACTAATTGTACTCTATACATTTTTGACACTAATTTGGATTTTTGAATTGTTATGTAATTTTATTTTAATGTAATCTACATTGATTTTTATTGTAACGGGATTTTAAATTGACGTCTAATTCTCACAGGTTTCTCTGGCAGTACCTGGGGTCTTTTTTCGCACTCACTAACGATCCTCACCTACATACCACCGCCCTTGCGGGCCCATATCGAGAGGTTTCCAACTCTGGCTCCTCACACGACCTGCTAAGATGTCGGCAGGAAGAAACCTCACCACCGCGGCTAACCATAGACCATCGCGGATTTTTATTTTTATTTTTAAGGCGTACAGTAACTACAGTATATTATTTTGATCTATCTCGTAGGGTTCATCCAGCTTTTACAATGTTAGCGCAAAAATGTGTTTATTTACGACATCACCTCTAAAAATAAATATCAGTGTTTATCAATCAAAAAAAAAAATAGTTTTTAAACTTTCGCGATTTGAGCCCATAATGTAAACACTCTATACGAGACTTTATAGCGATCAGTTTTTTTTTTTAATGGAACAATCGAAAATTTAAAACGAAGTTTTATTTAATCCACCTTTCGGCAGAATCAACCACTATGGTCACAAGAAGTCTTGAAGAAATTGCGAGTTCTCTCATTATTAAATGAGGAGGCAAAATTGCAGGGTGACCAACACGACACACAACACTCCCATCACCACGCTTCTCCAAACTGAGTGCGCGATGCACCGATTTATTAATTAGGGGATTCCAGGACGCGACGCCGATAACCGAAAACCGTTTCGGTTATCGGCATCGTGGTTAACGCGGTTGAAATTTAGATGATTTTTTAATTCGCAATGGTTCCCGAACCACTCTCGCGTAGTAATGACATTCGGTAGAGAGAACCTTCGGGTCGTGGATCTCGTTCCAATGACCAGTTTTAGCAATCAATAAAATGTTCAGCAATTGCATGTCAATCAATCAATCAAATGTTCAAATTGGCCGTCTAAGCAAGTTAGCGAGTAAGCATGTGTTCTTAGTACGTACTAACTCTACTCAATCGTCCACATTTCATTCAAGAGAAAATACGTGACGTCTGACAGCTCTGGGATCTTGGACTATAAGGGACGGAGGGTTGTATGAAAATTCCGTCATTTTCAAAGTTATTAGCATGAAATTCACTGAAGCAATTTTAGTGAATTTAGGTACTTAGATAGACTAGATCCCAAGATAAGACATAGGTCACTTTTTATTACGGAAATAAAGGTTGAAAGGTTTTAATATAACATTTGTAGGTTTACACTTGACCACCATTTCGCCTGATGTTAAGCGACGATGCGGCCTACGACGGAGCGTGTTTACCTAGAAGAAACCTATTCACTCTCGATTTGAAGACACCAAGATTGTCACCATCGGGAAAAATCCACTGAGGCAAGGCATTCCACAACCTAGACGTTTTTATCACATAAGTACTACTACCTAGTTGTACGAAGCCATGCAATTGTAAAGTCCTGCCAGAAGGTACCTACGAAGTCCAAACTTTTATCACCACGAAACCCTACCGCTACGATACCCTACCGTTACGAAGTTTTACCAGCACAACAAAAGAAAAAATAATTTCATTTTCCTTATTTTCTTTCTTTCGTTATCTATTTCCTTATTAACCCCTCACTCTCGAAGTGGTCTATATCTTTGACGATTTTTAATATTATGAAAAAAACAAAAAATACGTGTCCAATATTTTTTCATGATCTAGCTGACGGACTAATTAGGATGGCGTATTTTGACTAAGCATATCCGGAGCACAAGACGCACTTTACGCTCGTGTTCTAGACTTAAATTACACAATTTACTATCGAATTGGTATAGAATAACAACTCCATTGTTAACACTAATCACAAATTAATGTTTAGTGGTAATTTTATGATAGTTTGTATTAATAAAATTTCGAAAATCACATTTTATAATTCAATATTACCTAATAAATCTGCTATAAATGATTTTTAATGCTATATTTTTAATCTGTTGTCTCGTGACTGCAAACACCAATATGGCTTCTTACGTCACTAACCGCAAAACAAGCCGTCGAACACTGACTAGATTGTTTACTTCTCTGCATTTTGACGTGATAACGTCTTATAATTCGGTGAAGCCGGCTGCACGCCCGCAAAACATGACGTCATGTAACGTTACCGTTAGTTCGTCGTCAGTGCCATGCGGACGAAGCTGAGCGCTGAGGGCGCCACCAGCCGAGTCGAGCGGTATCACTACTCGCGCTATCAGCGTACTGATTTCTTAAGACGTTGTCACGTTTAACTATCGTCAGTAAACCGACTTTACAGACAACCATTTTTTTATTATAGTTTGTGATCTTAGCGACGACGATTTTGATTGTTTGTATTCAAGTAAAAATAAGAAAACACATAAACTAGACATACAGAAAGATACAAATACAGTCATGAATCACGACCAATGTTTTGCGGGTAGTGACGTCAAGTCAGTCGTATTTTTTTAGCGGGAAAATTCAGAATTACTCTTTTATTGTATATTTACTAGTTGAAAATACTATACCATACTGTTAAATTTTTTTTTATGTTAAAATAGCGTCTGATTTTAAAATAAAAGCAATTCCGAAAAATTATTAACATCCCTATTGTCTGGATATAAAAAAAACATCGTCCACTTCGACGTATCTATCAACAGCGAACCGGGGTTATTCCCATTGTGCGCTTTTATATGGCTCGCAAAACCAATTTAAAGTTTTGAAAATTCTAACGCAATGTAATAGACTCTCAGTGTTATTAATAAATAGTCGGGTGGACACGGTAGCGACCACTGAGTGTTTTCCTTACTTGATGATTCGATTTTGATGTGGATTGATTTTTTTGGTTGAAAAATGCAGTCGCAGAAAAATCAGTCGCAAGTATAAACTACATCAAAATATGTTAGATGAAAATCGGTCCAAGATAGCTGCAGGTACAAAATAGCATTTTTTTTTACAAAAGGTTTCACTTTACGGTTTTCACTACTGTTTTATCTTCAACAATTAGAACTTCCAAATAATTTTTCATCCTTATATTAAAACCGTTCAACCCTTTTTTCCGTAATAAAAAGTGACCTTAGTACCAAAATTCACTAAAATTGCTTCAGTGGATTTCATGCTTATAATTTTGAAAATGAAGGAATTTTCATACAAGCCTTCATCCCTTGTTTCAACCTCTTAGGGGTCGAATTTTTTTTTTTTAATGATACCAAAACCAGCCATATTTAAATGGTATATAGCCAAAGAGATTTTATTGTTCTTAATAAAATGCGAAAAGCCTTTTTCTCCAACCTAATATTTTATGGCTTATAATTTTTTCACACCTTGGGTTGGATTTAGTAAGAATTTCAGAGGATCTCTATTTTTTTCTATTAACTACTTATACATATACTATGTTACTTAGCGATAACGTAACTGTCTAACGTCAATTTTTTTTTAAATTGGTACTGTTGTTACAATACAGTAGTTAAGTTAATTCGTTACATAAAAAAATACAAATCTTTCCTCTTTATAATACGTTTGGATGAGTAACCTAGCCCATTTAATGAATAATGGCAGCTGTCGTTTACAAACGTCTTCGACATTACAGATGCTAACGACGCTTTTCCAGCCCGGAAATGTTTTCAAAGGTATTTTGAAATTATTGTTGTTGACGTTCGTAAACTTTGTGGGAAGGGATTTCAGAAGCCTGCAGGTAAGGTAAGCCCTTAGCCCTTAGCACAAGCTTAGGTTAATATGCGGCTAGATAGTGTTGAATGCGAATATACACCTACGAGTATATTATATTTATTTTTATTAATCCCCGATCAAAAAGAGGGGTGTTATAAGTTTGACGTAGATGTCTGTCTGTCTGTCTGTGGCACTGTAGCTCTCAAGCGAATGGACCGATTTCAATGTGTTATTATTTATTTGAAAGTTAATTTCCGTGCGCTGGTTCTTAGCTATGTTTGATTAATATCGATTCAAGATGGCGGCCTCCACAAAATGGCGGAAAAAATATTTTTTCACAACCTCCCTCAATATGGATATCAAATGAAAGGGATTGACTAGTAGAACGCTAACACCATGACAAATTTCAAATCCAAGACACCAAAAAAGTAGAAAATTTTATTTTTCACTACTCCCTCGATATGAGTATCAAATAATGAAAGGGCTTGACTAGTAGAATACCGTACAAATTTCAAATCCAGGTCAGTCGAGGGTAAATCTATATTTTTAATTGTGTCCTCGTGATGCGCGCTTTGACGAGGATGACGGCCTTCTGCATCTGACCCTTGATCCACCCGTCTAGCGAATGTCTCTTGAGATGTTGGTCGAGACTTTTCGCTATAAAGCCGCTATTTGATTATTATTATAAGCTGAAGAGTTCATTTGTTTGAACTCGCTAACCTTAAGAACTACTGCACCGATTTCACATAGAGGTATAAGTATAAATATGTGGATGTGGCTACATATGTACCACAGACAACGCCGAACCGGACCGCTAGTCTTATAAAAGGAGATTTCTTCTTTTGGTCACTAACTCGCCTAGTGGAAAGCGATGTTATGGTCGCAGATTTCCTTCAAGACCACAATGTTGAATTTTCAAAATGATTTGTGTAGTCTTGAGGCGGCGGGTCGCACCGCGACCGCGACAGGGAGACCGGAGACCGCGACAGGCACTTGACATTATAGCTTTGTATGGGTGCCAGTTCGCGGCGCGAACCGCCGCCTTTAGAAGGTACTTATACACTCTCGACTTGAAGATAGTCGGGTTGCGGGTCACAGGAAACAAGGAAAACAGCAAGGTATTCCAAACCTCAGCGGTTCTCTAACAGTAAAAATTGTATACCTAACATTTATCTATACTAATATTATAAAGCTGAAGAGTTTCATTTGTTTGAACGCTAGGATCTCGGGGACTACTGGTCCGAATTGAAAGATTAATTTTCTGTTAGATAGTCCATTTATCGAGAAAGGTTATAGGCTATAAATATAATAGATAACATTGCGCTACTGTAGGAGCGGAGCATGAATGAAAAATGTAATAAAAACGTGGAAAAAATAATTATTTTTGAGAGCATTCGTTACATGCGCTGACGTGCGCCGAAGTCCGAGACAACATGTGTATATCTTTTAAGGTGGCATTATACCTAAGCTAACCAAATGTGTTCTAAATCTAATCACGGTTCAGCTAGTATGTTATATACCTAGAACTTTTTGTCCTTAGAGCACAGGTTTTGGTTAGTTTGGAGCTACGATCATGATCACTTACAAAAGATTTATTACAAATTCCCACAAATACGTCACTCTCGTTTATCCAATTATCGAAATAAATAACGTCATTTAAGGGAAAAGTGTCACGTTTTAGTGAAACCCGACTAATTACGAGTATATCACCATTAGCTTGCAGGCCGTCATTCCATGCGCATTCTATGCATGACCCAGTAACAGGGGGTAACGGTGTTTTTGTCTAGACGTAGGTACATATTTTCTAGCGGACTCCGCCGGTTGCCGGTCGCCAGTAAATCGCGCTAAATAGCAACACTTGTGCCAAAAACGTTACAGGTTATGCAGTACTTACACTCAGTCGAAAGGAGACCGTACATAACTACTAGTGTCATTAACTTCCGGCCTTTACGGATCTTGTGGCAGTCGGTAGTCTACCATAGCACAGAATAAATATTAGTACAAACCATAGTCTTTTTTTTTCATTTTTATAGCATAGAGTGACGAGACGAGCAGGTCATGTGCCTGATGGTAAGCAACATGCCTGCCACATAACAGCACAGTAGCACGCAGCTGTTGGAACATGATAGTCCAAATCATTACCTAGCACTGCACTGCGCTCGTCACCCAGAGATCTAAGATATTATGTCTCTAAGCCCTGTAATTTCTCTGGAATCATTGCCCTTCAAACCGGAACACAGTAATGTTTGCACATTACTGCTTGGCGGTAGAATATTTGGCAAAGGTGTGGTAATTCCCCAGGCGGACTCTGCTAAGAGTCCTACCACTACTAAATACTACCCATAGACCGGAGATTAAATTATTACCTAAGATAAATAAATATTTGAGTTTATCTACCTAAGTAATATATCAGCTATATTAGGATACCATAACATTTTACTCAGTTAGGAGCTTGATAGTGTTGCGTCAAAAATGACCACGGATAGTGTTTAAACTAAATGTATTGTTCAAATTCTCTGAAAAATAAATTCATCACAATTTTTCAGGGGTTATCGCTGCCGACAACTAAGTACGGAAGAATCGTGTTAAAATGTAATAAGGTTGGATGCAGGGATGCTTTTCTGCGCTAGCGACGCAATTATTCATGTTGTTTGTGGTTTAGTGGAAGGTGGGATACGGGTCTCAAGATTTGTCTTTGTAGATTTGTGCCCCTGAAGACCAATAATAACCAGTAAGCTTTTGCTGGCATCACTTAATTCTAATGACTCGCTCCAATCTAGCGCGTCATAGTGAAGTTTTATTGAAGTCTTGATGTTCATAAATAATAGTATTGACCATAGATGAAGAATTTTTTTTGCTACGCAAAAAGATCAACAAAGCGAGAAATCATTTTCAAGTGGAAATCGCTCGAGAGAAGAAGAGAAAGTGAATGAAGTAACGTCATTACAATATTTTAGTATACCCGAACGTAACAGTCTGATTTCGTCGCGGTGAAAATCGTGTATTTTGAAGTGAAAACTTCTTTAGGCGCGCTATGGACAGAATTTTCGTGGGCTGTGAAATGGATTGATGATCACGTGATCATCACGCTCGGATATGATAAGAAATTTCGGGTAAGCTCGGGATGCTAGAGCGAGAAAGATAATGTGGACAACAAACGTGCCAGACCGAGAAAGATAATTGTTAGAGGAGGACATGGGACAATAGATACTCTCTCTCTCTCTCTCTCTCTCGCTGCTCGCTACCGGTTACCAGTGTTGACACTTTAGCGACTTTGTCGCTGAAACTGGCGAATTTTTAAAACCTTTTTAGCGGATTTAGACGACGTGTTACCGACAAAGGGGAATATACTAGTGTAGTGTAGAAGGTTGGAGAAGGAAAAAGCTTATGTATTCTTCCAGACTGTTATTCCCTTAATAATTCAATCAAAACCGGCGACTTTGTTTCATAACTATTTGGCGACAAGCTCAAAATCATAGTGGCAACACTGACGGCTACCAACTCCAAAAGACTTTTCTTTGGGCGGGAAAACACGACGGGTGCTTTATAATTTTCACAATCAAATTAATTAGTTTTGCTGTGTAAATATTTCGTTTCTTTCGTGTAAATATTTAGTTTTGTATACATATAGTCAATAGTATAAATAAACATGAGCGTCGCTAGCGACGGGGGTGACCCCGTCGAACAGACCAGAAAAAGAAAACTATTGAAGCCAAATCCAAGTGAAAATGTTTCTTACAAACTATTTAGAAAACCCCTTTATAAGAGAAAGAGACTATTCCCAGAAAATCGTAGTGGAGTCTCCAGTGTAGTGTATGTGGAATCGACGGAACAGGAGAAAGTCGGTAACAAAAATCCTATTACACTCACCAACCTTTTTGCGGACAATGTTAGGGGCATCATAGGGGTGCACCGTGTGAATGCATACAAAGTTGGAGTAACTTTTAAAAAGCCGGCCCCGGCCAACAACTTTTTGAACATGGACACTTTTTTTACTAACCATAAATGTGTATACAATCTGGGTATACAAATAAGTAGTGCCTGAGTAACCTTAGTATTTATTTCGCGTGGACTAAGTCGCGGGTAACAGCTACTTTGCATATAAATAAAATTTCAATAAATATTTACTTTAATTTCTGGCTTGTTTTACTCGTTTATTCAACTAATACGATCCATAATATTTTATTATAATACGACATACCTACCTAATATAAAAATCAGCTAATGAAGTTTTCACTTCTGCCGTGTGGTCTTAAGCACACACCTTTTTTTTTAATTAATCCTTGGATTGCAGACGATTTTATTAAATTATTTATATTATGGCATGTTCTGTGCGAGAATGTGATACAAGACGATATTATAATTCGAATCATTACACTAGTCACCAACACATGTAAATATGATTTTTTATCAGGTCTCCGAGCAGCCTTTGTGTGTCTTTTACATTTGACGTCTTTGGTATTGACTACAAATTGACTACAAAATGTTATTAGAAACTACTTCCAACTTGAAGGCAACTGTCAAATATAGATCATAGAGTCAACTTCAAAATTTTACAGGAACTACTTAAAACTTCAGGGCAACTGGCAGTTCCCATTAAGTTTCTGTAAGTAGGTAAAAACTATGAATTTAGGTTAGCATCGACTTGGATTATATTATAAGGTAGAAGGGAATAAAGTGTGTAGGTGAACGTTGTATGTTGTATTGTCATAATGTCCTTTCCTCCAAAACTCAAATACCGAATTAAATTTGAAATCATATGCGGACGGACATTCGACCAAATTTCATAACAATCTATTTCAAATAATCTAAATTAATTGGCTCAGGGAGAATACGGGTGACTTCCGCTCTGGCTTGTTCCTGGAGCAAAGGTTGGCCATTGCCATCCAACGCGGGAACGCAGCCAGCATCATGGGCACCTTTGCGCCGGGAACGGTTCGGGGAGTATTTTTTAGTTAAGAATTTACATGTTACAAGTAGTATTAGTCCAGTACAATTACGCAAAAAAATAGAAAAAAATAATTAAATTATGTAGTTTGGGGACTATAAAGGATCGATAGGGGGGTGCACTCTAAGCATATATTCAAATTTGAGGGATTCTGGTGAGGTCAGCTCAAGGTCATTTCGATGAAAACGCGTTTCATTCGATATCTCGAGAGCTGTTAGTGTTAGGCAAAAAATTGTGGAGACGTTTTCTCTTCTAAATTAAATTTACTAACTTTTGAATCAACATTTTTTTTTTTATCAATATTTTTCAAGTTATTGCTTCCGAAAGGCAAAAATTTTACTTTTTTCCACCCTTTTTTTATGTTTCGCCATTTTCTCCCCAACCGTTCAATTTTATGAAACTTTACCAATTATTAAAAGTGTAGATCTTTTAATAATGAACAACTTTTTTCTGTAATGACAATACTTTCATAGTTATGTTACTTTACCGAGCGAAATCCGCGCCTCTGCGACACCTCCGCGACACTGCGACAAATCCGCGACACCTCCGGACTTAAAGCCAGGTCACACAGAGGCGATCCGATAGCGATAGCGATCCGATAGCGAGACGATATTTTTTGTAATGTTCGAATTTGTATGCAACCTGACACACAGCAAGCGGGCGCGATCTCATACTCGGTATCGGATCGCTATCGCTATCGGATCGCTATCGCTACCGGATCGCCTCTGTGTGACCCGGCCTTTATAGGGCTGAACCCAAAATTCATTGTTGGATTGTGTCGGTGGGTTTCTTCTACACAGGGTTATGTGGGACAACAACATTACCTACTCCGATATATGCCAGAAATACGTAACATACATAAAAAATGTTTGTCTGTAAAGTCGGTTTACTGACGATAGAACGTGACAACGTCTTAAGAAAATACTGATGGAATGGTAGCATTTTTCAAAAGAAAATTTTAATTTCATTTGTTTAATAGATTTGTATGTAAAAAGTAATCAGTAGAATTTAGTCATTTTCAATCAAAACAATGCAAAAAAGCTTTTAGATGCCGGGGATCGAACCCGGGGCATTTCACATGCAAAGCGAACGCTCTACCACTGAGCTACATCCCCGCTTGAACTACTGGTCGAAATAATTAATACAACTGTAACAAACATGCGGCGAGGTAACGACCGACGGTAACGCGGTAACGGTACATGACGTAATGTTTTGTGGGCGTGCAGCCAGCTTCATGGAATTATAAGACGTTATCACGTCAAAAAACCCTACGGTATAGACGTGGTAATTGTAGAGGATGCGGATGGTCTGATTATCAGTACGGCTAAGAGAATTTTGCCGGACTCTACGGCTTGCTCCACCTCTATGTCTGATTTGATGAGAAAAGTTTTCAGTAGTGAGATGAATCTGGTCTTATTGCTCTCGTTGCCTAAAAATTTCAACTGTATGGCACATCACTTCGAATATTGTGTTCGTGCCGTGTCGCTGGTTTCTGACGCATCACTGGAACCAAATGCGGTGGTTCGGACGCCTCCCGAACGCCTCGCCTCCCGCAAAAGGCGGCTGCAATGTCAGAGTCGCGGTCGAATGCGATAGCGGTCCCGAGACTCTGCTGCCAACCTACTGCTGAGATACTTCAAAATACCTGTGCTATAAAACCCATTTTTGTAGATCCCAGTAGTTTTACCTAGCGTTCCTTTATAATTTTTCTATAGTTCCACTCTTACTGATCATCTTACTGATATTATAATAGGGATTTTCTTCAAATAGACGTGGGTGTTACCGCGGGGCAAAGCTAGCGTTAAATTAAAAACAGTACAACGTATTTTTATGCATGGAATAAATTTCATTTCAGGAGGCCCCGAATCCTAGCATTGGAAACATATACTGTGGCTGTTAATGGTATGGTCTACGTTACAGCTCGTAACTTCTGGTAATTTCTACAATGAGTACAACATCAATGTGCTTTTGATATATTATTTGTGTATTTCCTCGAAGATTTCACATATAGAAGACAATGTTTCCGCGGAGTAAGTATACGTGTAAGCTATAAGTTGGCAGCGTGCCACGAGTCCGCAAATAGTGCGGTCGCGGTGTTGCTACCAACTATCGAGAGATAATCCCTGTTTATAATGTATATGCGAAAGTAACTATATGCCTGTCTGTTATGCCTACACGCCCAAACTATACAACCGATTTAAATAAAATTTGGTTCAGAGACAGTTTGATAGCCTAAGAAAGAACATATTTTATCTACTTTTGAAAGCGAAAAAAAGGGTTGTTAGGGGATAAAAGTTTCTACGAGAGGTTTCTACCATGTTGAAGCGAGGGGGCCCAGTGACCGTGGTCGGATCACCCACGAAGAAGACCTAGGCTTTGGCTCTAACCCGATGATGATGCAGCCATGTAGGTTGCGCGGTGTATGGGCAGTGGCACAACTGAACTGAGCCGCGATATTGGGTGGTGGGCGTCGCGGCTGTGGGGTGGAGGTCGCGGCGGGTAATGACTGCAGGTGTTACGGTGCGCCGCTCTCCCTGCCCGCCGCGGTCTTGACGGAGTTGCCGCCGTTAGACGGCGAACGCGGTGGAACTACAGGGGAAGAGGAGCGCCGGTAATTAGGTTATCCGCTCTCCCTGTCCTCTGCAGCCGAGTAATAATAGATGGCTGGACCACAAACCTAACCCATCGCGAAAAAACAAGAGGGACCAGACGCGGGAGCGTCTGACACCCATTGAGGTGGTGACGACGTGCCTTGTGTTCGGCGCAGGTTTCGGGCTGGTGACGGAGTAGGGCCCGGTGTTCCAGAGTAGGGCCCGGAAACCGGCAAGCCGCGGCGTCTTCGCGGAAGAATGTGAGATCGTTCCCGCCGTAAGCGGCAAAGGTCCCGTGGATGTTATAGTTAGTAGGGGAACCACTCGTGGTGTCGAATCTACACAAAACCCGACCGTCTCCCCCGGGCCGTTTTCCTATGTAGTGAAAGTATGGCGTGGTGCGTACCATCAGGTGCACAAAAACACTTTCCGGCGTAAACGCTAGTCCTAACTCAGCCCATATCTATCATGCCTCATGTTCCCAACTGTAGTTTTGAGTAGAAAGGTGTATTTAAAGTGAATGTATAAAGACAGGCATTGCCCAGTCCACGGCAACACCGGTATGGGGGAAACTGAGTCCAAAAATAAAGCTCGCAACTGCCGGATTAGCGTTCCGTTTATTGACTACGTGATGAACTGCGCAGTTCAATGTAAATAACGACTACATACAGACAGACGATTCTAAAAGAGCAAACACGACGCTCAGCGTTACTAGGTACGTAGTCGGTACTTACAACCTTTTTCTTACAAGATCTACGACTCACATGACTTTAAATGGTAACCGTCGTTTATGGACATTTGCCTGTCTACCGATAACAGTATAATGCCATGCAGCTATTTGAACAAGAAGAGTTCTAATCACTACGTAGCACTCAGAGATACGAGATAATTTATATCTTTGAGGATAAATTACAGGGAAAAGACTATATGTAGGTAATTTATATGGAAACGTTGCCCCTACAGATCGAAATGCACATTATTGAATGGCGTAAAATAATTTGCTAAATTGTGGTACATGCATATGCGAACTGTGCAAAGAGGCCTACCACTATAGAATCAAAACCAACCAATTATTGTGCCTTGCCTAAAGAACTAAATCTGAGAATGACCAAATGGAAAAGGAATCAAAATCGTATAGGTAAGCGCGCGCGCCATCTTAGACCGCATCGTCGCTTTTACATCAGGTGACAAGGCGGTAAGTGCAAGCCTGCAAGCACGTCACTTTTACATTAGGTGAGGTGGCGGTCAGTGCAAGCCTATGTTCGTAAAAAGTCTCGTTTATTTATACCGATCTCTTAGTACGTTTCCTTTCGATTTAGTAAATTTTAAAAATGAAACATAACTAAACTTATGTTAAATCATATTATTTATTATTATAAATGTTAACGTTCTTTGGAACATTGATGCATTGGATATTTGGATGTTTGTTGCTCCATCACGTCGTAACGTATGAACGGATCGAATTTGGAACACAGATTACCTATAGTCTGGAAGAACACACAGGATACTTTTTATCACGGGAAAATAACGGAAACGGGAACTACGCGGGTAAAACCGCGGGGCGCTGCTAATCATTATCATCATCATCATCAACAGCCCACTAAACGTTCCCACTGCTGGGACTCGGGGCCTTCTCTCGCAAGGAGAGAGTTAAGGCCATAATCCACCACGCTGGCCCAGTGCGGGTTGGTGGATGACACATTGACACACGACGTCGAAAGATTCTAGGTACATGTCGGTTTCCTCACGATGTTTTCCTTCACCGTTTTAAGTTAGCGGCATTACGCACATGACTTCGAAAAGACAGTGGGGCGTGTGGGGTTTGAACCCGGGGTCTCCGGATCGGCAGCCGCCGTTCTCCCGACTAGACCACCGTTACTTATAGCTACATAACTTATAGTACTGCTAATCATATAGAATAGAAAAGGCTCTGTGCTGGTGTTTTGATTATTTACGTCTAATTATTTTGACCTCAGGAACTCGCATTAGGAATGTAAAACATATTTTTGCATTTTATAGTTCGTTTCATAAGAAAGCACTAGGCTGTTGTAGTTCGAGCATGTTATGCGTAGGGATGAACAACACATAACCAATAAAGTTTTGAATATAAATGTGGATGGATGATGTAGTATAGGTTGCCCTCGAAATGGACGATTGAATGAAACGGATAATTATGTTGTACCGATCCCACATAAAGTGGTATAAGGATTTGCGACAAAATTGCTAAGTCCGTTTTATAGAGAAAGTTATAATGCTAACAACGACGAATGACGCCGTAGGTACAACTTGCACGACACTCGGTTAGCCAGCCAAGCAAAGCCAGGATTACAGCTTTCACTCTCTAATCTCTTTTCACATGGCGACTTAAATTTACCACAATGCCGCTGAAAGTTGGAGTGGCGTCGGATATTGCATGAATTGCATGGTCGAGAATACGAGTGAGAACCAGCGTGATATCTGCAAAAAGAACAAAGGACATGCTGCCATG
This sequence comes from Ectropis crepuscularia, assembly GCA_963693475.1. Lineage (NCBI taxonomy): Eukaryota > Metazoa > Arthropoda > Insecta > Lepidoptera > Geometridae > Ectropis > Ectropis crepuscularia. The sequence goes on from OY856338.1 coordinate 37,055,105, forward strand.
GCTTACCTATTACCTTATTACGGTCGAACAAGCGTAACGCTCAAAGTGGCCATCATTTAAAAGCTTCAATTAGATACATTGTTCACTCATACTTATTACATTACACTTACAGTTACGTCTGTCTCTTTGTGTCTTCTTGTAGTACTTGCATATACAGGGTTACTGGTAATAATCAGCCTGCATCCGTTTAAGGGCATGTTCTGTATATTTAAACAAACAACTTTTGTTCTACAACTTTCGTTAAAACTTAATAGAAAACCCAAAAAAAAATGTATTTGTTGCCCTTTTTTGTACTGTTTAGCGACTTTTTAGTGTTTATTCACTACGGTACATCATTTTTTGCGCATTAAAGAGCGTACGCGCTCTCGTTACGAATTGTTACGAAGAGTTCGATACTTTTAGACCGTGCAAATGCACTTTTTATTTATTTTGTAAAAGAAAAACAAAACATTTTTTTTTTAAGCTGTAGAACAAAAGTTGACGTATTGAATGTACCTAACATCCCCTTAAAAGGATGCAGGCTGATTACCAATAACCCTGTATACTCCACTAGCAAAGTAGAAACAGATCCCTTCATTTCCTAATGTGACGACTCCGTATTATTTTCAGTTTTCTCTCTACCACAGCCGTTGCAACGGTCCTGCATTATGTTCAATAGAATGCCCCAATTTCCATCTACACTTTACAAAGTCACAGAATCTGGCATCAATGTCATATTCAGAAAGCATTTATATTCAAAAACAGCCAGTCGGTCTGAAAAGGTGTTCTGAATAATGCAATAGATAAGTTTAACATGGGCCTCATTTAACTCGCAAAGTAACGATAGCGGCGCGACGGAGATAAGGATAATATTCCCAAATGCAGACAGACCTTGCTGCAATTCAGTAAAAAGTTGATACATAAATGTACGAGTATATGTATATTATGCATTCTGTCACTAGCGAGAACGGTCAGAGGTGGAATTGGGTTTTGTAGGTACAAGTATCATGACAAATTATTTTGAGATCAATTTTTACGTGAATTATTTCGCCACGCTGATATTATTAAAAGGGAAAGTTTGTGGGTTTGCAAATGTGTATATTTCTGTTCCCACGTATTTCTGTGACGGATGAACAGATCTGAATGAAATCAAATACTCACGTAGTATTACCTAGATTAGCACATTGGCTATAAAGTTAGCGGTTAAGATGCGGGTTACGCTAGCCCTACTATCCTACTAATATTATAAATGTCAATGTGTGGATACTTGGATATTGCGATATTAGCTGCTCAATCACGTCGTAACGTCTGAACGGATCGGGTTGAAATTTGGAACACAGATTATAGTATGTTCTTCCAGACTACAGCTCAAGCATAGCTTAACATAAAGGATAACAAAAAAAAAACATAAAGGATAATCAGTCCACTACATGTACTACTGCTGGCATTCGGGGCCTTCTCTCGCGGAGACAGAGTATTCCGTTAGAAAATAAGATTGGTGGAATTACATAATATGACGGACTTTTTAGGGTTCCGTAAAACGTAAAAACGGAACCCTTATAGATTCGTCATGTCTGTCTGTCTGTCTGTCTGTCTGTCTGTCTGTCTGTCTGTCCGTCCGTATGTCACAGCCACTTTTTGCCGAAACTATGAGAACTACACTGTTGAAACTTGGTAAGTAGATGTATTCTGTGAACCGCATCAAGATTTGAACAAAAAAATTAAAAAAAAAGAAAAATTAGGGTTGCCCCCCATACTGAGAACTGAAACTCAAAATTTTTTTTTCATCTAATTTACACGTGTGGGGTGTCTATCGACAGGTCTTCAAAAATGATGTTGAGGTTCCTTAAATCATTTTCGTATACACTGCATAGTTTGCGCGAGACACACTTCCAAAGTGGTAAAATGTGTGTCCCCCCCCCTCTAACTTCTAAAGTAAGAGAATGAAAAATGTAAAAAAAATATATGATGTAGATTACCATGTAAACTACCAACGAAAATTAGTTTGAACTCGATCTGATGAGTAGTTTTTTTTTGTACGTAATAAATACACTATTATTGAAACTTCGATCAAAGTTACAACGAACTACAAGAACTATGTATACTATGTATATTATGTTACTTGCTGCAACGGAACCCTTCATGGGCGAGTCCAACTCGCACTTGGCCACTTTATTTAGTACAAGTTTAAACGGCCGCGAAATTGTTTTCGACGGTAAACCGATAAGGCGACGAGTTAATGTCGTTTTTAATGTTAATAAAAGAGACCTTGAAGGGTGGCGTGTAAACGCAGCGGTGCGGTAATGAACCCTAAAGTGCAGTAGAATGCCATGATCGCGCGAGGCTGTTGACCTTGCCGCGTGTTTACGTCGGCGCACACGGATGCGACACGGACGCGTCACGGCCGCTCGCCGCTGCGACACAAACAACCTACATACCCATATCCACAAGCCGTACGGTGCATTGCGCACTACCCGCTTTCGCCAGAGATACAGCTCTCCATAAAGCTCTGATTAGAGTAGACATCTCATTCGTAGTGGTCAGAAGCAGTGATGGTACAATGTTCAAATAGGTTATAGTTAGGAGCCTGCGTTTTCTGTGCAAGTCGAAAGTTGTGTAGCCATGTTAAGAGCCATGCATCATGGGTCCCTATAACAATAAAATCGTAGGCGAGAAGTAAATCTCCGCCACGTAAGTTTTTTCCAAGTACTTACAGATGTACAAACGTGTACAATTATTATCACTTGCAGTACGGCAAAGAAAAAAATCCGACAAGTTCTTAGGAAAACCAACAAGTTCGAAAAAACGTCTAGCTTGGAACATCTGCAAACTGGCACTTGGCCAGCATAGTGGATTATGACCTTGACGCTATCAATTCTAAACAAGGCCCCCAAGCTCCAGCTGTGAATGTAATTTCTCTGACACAGTTGGCCGTGGTAAGGAGCTTATAGGAACATTAAAAGCGTAGCAGGTTGTACTTGGAAGGTGGTCTAAATTGGTCTGCAACAAAATTATAACAAAATTACCCGTAATATATCAGAATGCGCGCAGAGAGGGCTCAAGCGTCGGCGCTATCGCTACGGCGATGCCACGAAGACAAACGTGATCCGATACACCTGAGAAGTAAACAAGATCTTGTTAAACTCTGGAACATACTGGTACTAAAACTTTATAATGTAATATTTTTATCCTAGTTGTGAAACTAATAGATTAGGGACACAGAACTGCGCTCCAGATCCGAATATTTCCGAAAATAGATTTGGCTCAGAAGGCTGCTATGCTGAAATGGCACTAGGCAGGACATATGGAAAGACTGGATGAGAGACCCAAGATACTTAAAATCCGTAGAAGCGTAGCAAAAACTAATCATGAACTACAATACTTATGTGATTTAAAATTATACCGATAACTATAATTTTAACCTTAAAACGAGTAATTATTGTGTGTCAACGATACGTGCTTTAAAACGTTTGTTCACAGAAACACAATTTTAACTATTAACTACAGAGGTACAATGTAGGTACATTATATACTTTAACAAGAGAATGTGGTAGTAGCAAAATTAAATTACTTAATCAGTAAATTATGCTGTCCCAATCCACGTTAGAACAGACCTCACAAAAATTTAAAAAATACTATAGGGATAGACGATGATTTCCGAGCAAGATCATCGACGAACTAGTTCGTAAAGTTCACATAAAGGACTATTTTTTCAACCTAGAAAGTTCCCAAACTAAGACTTGGTAGTTATTACAATTATAGTTCTTCTGTGGATGTTCTAGTTAGCATCACTCCAAGCCACCGATGGCGATCCGAGCTTGTATCTACAATCTACACAGTGGCCCGAGTTATGCAGGACGCAGCGCGCTTGTGTCCGGTTTCGCTCGTTCGGTCCCTGGATGGCACTGAACCCGCATCCAAGTCTTTTGTTTTTCTATGAAATTCTAGCTATCAGCACGTTTATAATTACAACTACCTGCCTTAACCGAGCAATAGAGTGCCAGTCTAGGCCGATGATAATAATAATATTAGATAATTTGTTACACAAAAGAGATTTATTTGATGTCTGATGCTAAGCAAAGATGTGGTTTAAGATGTTATAACGTTTACCTTCGACGGTTTCTTTTTATTGGTAGATAATAGGTTCTTCGCGAGCCCGAGCTACACAAGCTTTGATGAAACTAAGTAAACGTGTTTTAAGTGTTTTAAGAGTTCAATGTACACAAGGCTAGTTTTGCAAGCTAGGATAGCAAGCTAGTGTTAGTAGGCTAGCAAGCTAGTACTTCTAGCTTCGTGTAGACAAACTAGAAGTAAGCTTGCTACCACTAGCTTGCTATCCCAGCTTGAAAGACTAGCCTCGTGTAGCTCGGGCAAAAGCGACAATGCTCACGATAGTCTACGATGGAGCGAGCTTGCTTATTAACCACCGATTCACTCCTTAACTCTAGGACATCTAGTTTATATCCTTAGGGGAATAGCCACTCAAGCAACGTTTCCACAGTTTAGTTGAGATAGAGATGAGAGGATGTCACTTTTACGAGCTACGTACAGTCCGCGAGGTATAAGCTGAGCTTTGCATTAGTGTGAGTGATCACATGTATACGCATCTATTACCAAAAGTACAGTCAGACAACAAACTCTTAAACAACAAGCTGACATTAACTATCCAGGATCAATATGGTCATTGCGAAAAGAAGTATCTCTTTTAGGATTCAAATGGTCAAGGACAGAGAATAACAGAAAATTTTTAATGGAAAAGCATGAGATCCGTCACCTACGTATAACTTATTTACTTAAAATTTCCGAATACCGTATTCAGGGCAGGCCTATCGTTTATACCAATATACAATTGATACTGCATAATAAACAACGATTTATTGAATATAAAATTGACACCTTATTAAGAGAACATGGTCACAGCGTCCTGCGTCTGACTGTACTTTTGGTGATCACTCACACTAATGCAAAGCTCAGCTTATACCTCGCGGACTGTACTATGAGTAGTCTGACAGAAAAAAGAGCAAGATGATAATTAAATCAGCTGCTCGTATATAGCAATACTAGCAGCGCCCCGTGGTTTTACCCGCGTAGTTTTCGTCGCCGTTATTTTTTCGGGATAAAAGGTACCCTATGTGTTCTTCCAGACTAACTGCGTACTAGATTTTGAACAGATTCGTTCAGACGTTATGACGTGATTGAGCAAAAAACATCCAAATAAAAAAATAAACAATGAGATTTATAATTACAGTTAGTAGGAGGATATCCGACAAAAATCAATGGGCAAGTAACTTACGAATAGAGACGCTGTTAAAGATTGAAACTATGTAAACATTTTACCGACAGATTTTAGGGATTCTCAATTCGATACCTACTGTATGTTTGTCGAATAAAACTGTTGGTAAAGATTTTTTTACTCATCCGATACGAAAATAGGGTTTACGATGCGTTAAAACTCACAGCAAAATAGATTTTTAGGGTTCCGTAAAACGTAAAAACGGAACCCTTATAGATTCGTCATGTCTGTCTGTCTGTCTGTCTGTCCGTCCGTATGTCACAGCCACTTTTTTCCGAAACTATGAGAACTACACTGTTGAGACTTGATAAGTAGATGTATTCTGTGAACCGCATTAAGATTTTTACAAAAGTTTAAAAAAAAAAAAAAATTTCAAAAATGATGTTGAGGTTGCTATTATATTTTTTGGCTACACTGAATAATTTGCGCGAGAGACGCTTCCAAAGTGGTAAATTGTGTCCCCCCCCCTCTAACTTCTAAAGTAAGAGAATGAAAAAACTAAAAAAAATATATGATGTACATTACCATAAAAACTACCAACGAAAATTAGTTTGAACTCGATCTGATGAGTAGTTTTTTTTTAGTACGTCATAAATACACTAGATAGATAGATAAACTCTTTATTGCACTTAAATAATAAGACAAAATACAGAAACATCTTATAACAAAGTAACAATAGGCGACCTTATCGCTAAGAGCGATTTCTTCCAGGCAACCGTAGGATGGTGAAGAAGATTTGATTAATGGAAGACGGGGGTACAATTGGGAGTATACAGATACTTACACTTATTTATAATAGCATACCAACAAATAGTTACATATTTATCTAATTTAATTCTATACCATACTAAATACATATACCAATACTACATATTAATAACTGTACATCCTAATACACAAATAAATGTAAAATAAACTAATATATAACGAAAAATAATATATGCATAAAGAAAAAAAAAAGAACAATTACTTACGACAATCAAATTAAACAGTAAGGAATATAACATAAATAATGAATTCAACTTGGTGATGACTGCAACAAATAGAACTGTTTGACTTGGTCTTTAAAGACAGCAAGAGATGGAGCTTGCCTAATGTTGACCGGCAAGGCGTTCCATAGCTGGACAGCTTGAAAACCAAATGACTTGCCATAAAAAGTTTCACTACGCGCCGACGGTGTTTGAAGGAACAAGTTATATTTTGATCTGAGCGGTAGATTATGTGCTTTGCTCCAATATGTAAAAAGTTTCTTCAAATACCGCGGAAAAGTGGGATTAAATAACACGCTATAGAGAAGTTACATAATATGAGCATTCCGACGAAAGCGAATGGGCAGCCACTTGAGCTGTGTACGAAATTGAGACACGTGATCATACTTGCGTAAGCCAAATATAAATCTTATACAATAATTTTGGAGACGCTCAAGTTTATCTAGCTGATCTTCTTTGAGATCGAGATAGCAGATATTATTAAAAATTCGATCAAAGTTACAATGAACTACAAGAACTATGTGTACTATGTATATTATTTTACTTGCTGCAACGGAACCCTTCATGGGCGAGTCCAACTCGCACTTGGCTACTTTATTCTTACAAACGTTAGTTAAGGTGATTCTAATTTTAGAAAAGCACCTTTTACATTTATTTTACTCGTGATAATTATTTTAAACTATTTCTAAGCAAATATGTAAATAATAACCGGTCTGAAGCGTAAATCAATCCCAGAGCACTTTATACAGAGACATGTTTTGGCTCGGTCGTCTACAGACAGTCGAAAATTTTACTCGCTAGCATATGCATACTACAGCATTTTTATTTCACGTCTCTTGCACTTAAATTTAACACTAAAAACTTTAGATGGACACGTAGAAATAATACTGTTTTTTTTACAACGCTGCTTTCAACATAGATAGATAGATAGATAGAAACACTTTATTGTGACACAAACAAATTAAAATATTACACAGAAATACTTATTAACTAGTGCCTCAAGTGGCGGCCTTATTGCTGAGAGCAATCTCTTCCAGGCAACCAACACACAGGAAAATAGCCTCGTATAACTTATACTCGTAGGCGGGGGACGCGACATTCATTTAATAACACTACTACATATATATATATAATAAATAATCACCTATAAACGTGGGACTATTATTATTATTTTACTGATAAATACCATATATATTAAACAATTACCAACGAAAGTGCAGACATGATGAACATTCAATTAAGACAACAATCGTATAGACATAGAATAGGTGTATAGAGTAACATAGGTTCTCGTTTGCCCTTCGCCAACTCGCCTGATTGTAGGCAACTGTGCGGTCGAAGGTAACTTATGCTGACCTAGAAGATACATTCACTCTGAAAAGTTCCAGATGATATCTCTTACTAAATATTGAAGTCGGCAATTTATTCCACTTTTTTTTAGCTGTACCAACCTAGGGAGGAAGACCCAAATCGCTTGAAAAGTTTCACACTAATCACACTATTCAGTCTCTGTGCCCTAGTCTCAACCGTACTAATATACATTATAAATTGTGAATGTTTGGATGTTCGTTGCTCAATCACGTCGGAACGGCTGAATGAATCTGGTTTAAATTTGGAAAGCACATATAGCTACTTTTTATCGCGGGAAAGTAACAGGAACGGAAACTCCGCGGGTAAAACTTAATTAATCTATACTAATACTAGCTGACCCCGCAAACGTTGTTTTGCCTTAGTGAACAACCCTTGTCACTTAGGGGTATGAAAAATAGCTAGTAGCCGATTCTCATACCTACAGAATATGCATATAAAATTTGGTTAAAATCGGTAAAGCCGTTTCGGAGGAGTAAGGAAACAAACACTGTGACACGAGAATTTTATATATATATATATAAGATTATAAAGCTGAAGATTTTGTTTGTATGTTTGTTTGTTTGAACGCAAGGATCTCTGGAACTACTGGTCCGAATTGAACGATTCTTTCTTTGTAGGATAGTCAATTTGTCGAGGAAGGCTATAGGCTATTTAACATTACGCTACTATCAACATGAGCCGAGCAGGAATGAAAAATGTAACAAAAAACGGGAAAAAGTATTGCTTTTTGAGAGCTTTCGTTGCCTGACAGCATAATATGTCATATTTTAAAGGTTGCGTCATTAGAACCTAAAGTAATTTGTTCAAAATTTGAATTGGTACGATCGATTTTCGACAGATAACGTAGCAACGCGCGCGCGTTCAGCTAGTACATACATAATTTTAGAACATTTTGAGATAGAGTGGGGTGCAATCTTAGATAAAGAATAAGTAAATAGAACAGGGTTTTCCGCACGGTTCCTTTGTACCAATCGTAAGCACATGAGGTGAATGTTAGCTATGGCGACATAGTCTTGTCCCGCGACAAAGTATAACACTTCCACAAGAGCGACAAGACAAGAACGATCAGACCCGTGCTTTCGGTATAAAGCGTTTGTTCTACTCTATACGTAGTATATGTAAACTCTTTGGGATGCAATATTTGTAGTTTACGAAACAGATTTTGAACGAACCTTCAGGTATTGAAACTTTCATAAAACCTGTCTCCACTTTCATATCTGAAATCATGATTTGATTTGAGTTCTCGCGAGGAGGGATTCTCTCCAACTGAGATAACAAACAGCGTAGTGTCTACGTCTCCGTCTAGACTGGATGGCAAATCAGAAGTACTGTACGGATTCCCATCGGGTGGGTGTCTGGCGTAATTTGATTTCCACAGGCTACCATTTAACAGACACTATGTTTGAATAGTTTTCTGATTTAATCAAAGGAATCGTATTTCAACGTAGTCATGACTTTGGTGCAGTAGGGTCGGCATAGCAAGTTTCTATCAATGCTTTAAGCCAGGGCGCAAACGCGGAAACTTTTAGTGTACTAGTCCTTTGTCAGATACAAGAGATGCGACACAGTCTAAAGAAACACTACCAGTAGATCATCGCCTTTGATCTTGGCAGAAACGCCGATAATGTCTACACGGGTAGGGTTGTCGCAATTTTAAAAAAGTGGCACCAAAATAAAATTAAAACATACGAAAGACGTCAGCCCTGAGCCGCGCTCCTGCAATACTAACATTGTGATGTAGGCAATGCAGGAGCGCGCTTCCCGCGTCTCACCCCGCACGATCCCCCCGTATGATTTAATAGACTGTGCTACCGATGAATATTTGTTTTCTATAGAGCCAGTATGAAATCATCTACTAGGTACCTGCAAATTATATATTTTTTTGTGTCCAGTGCTTCCACCTAACACATACTCATTGACGGACAAAAAGTGTTCGTTTGTTTACAAATTTTAGGGTCTAGAAAAAAAAAGAGTTATTACGTGAAAGTGATGCTTGGTTTATTTTTTATAGAGCTGATCGCTGAGGCTTTTTTATATTATACGTCTAAGTAGTTACTTCCTAAGTAGGTCCTTAACAAAGAAAATGTTATCAGGAACAGATAGCTTCTAGCGATAAGATCGCCTTTTGTGCCCTTGATGTGTTGTTGGTTTATATGTTCCTTATTGTCAACTTTGTTTACTGTAACCCCATCGTAAGTGCATTGCTGGACCGATAGACGGCTCACGGCTATTAGTAGGTAGAAGGTTTACCGTTCGCTAATAAATCCTTGATCTAGAACTAGGTGATAATGATTACGATAACCCGAGACCCGCCTGCGACTAGATTTCCTCAAACAACTTTTATTACCTTGATGTATCACATCAACTAATAACAACTACCAGTCGATCTAAAACCGAGTTTTTTAAGTGTAAACTTCTTTACCTTTCAGCATTATTCGGTAAGGGAACAGCTTTATAGGTTCGCATGACCGACATGCTAATGTAGTGGGGTAGCGACAGAGCGGTGGCGGAGCAACAGCAGGTCTACTACGAAGTCCGATAAACGATATATCGGCCGAACTTATGAAGTTTCCGACCACGAAAGAAAATCAGTCGGTTGATCAGATCGACCGTTTCGTTCGATCCGACCTTCATCCGACCTAAGTCTATAACTTCCGACCCGAAATGTATCGATCCGAATGTTTTTCGTGGTAGGCTACAATCCGATTCAGCTGTCGGTCGGATGCGATCATTCGGAGTTTGTTTTCGTAGTAGACCTGCTGAGCGCGTTAGACGCTTTCTGGAGATTCACTTTGGCCCTGATCAGACATGCTACTTATTGAAGCGGGATGCAGCGACTAGACGCCAAGCGTAGCTACTTTTTGAAGCGTGATACAGCGTCTAGACCAAAGACGTCAAATGTAAAAGACACACAAAGGCTGCTCGGATACCTGATAAAAAAACATATTTACATGTGTTGGTGACTAGTGTAATGATTCGGATTATAATATCGTCTTGTATCACATTCACGCACAGAACATGCCATAATATAAATAATTTAATCAAATCGTCTGCAATCCAAGGATTAATTAAAAAATACACGATTTTCACCGCGACGAAATCAGACTGTTACGTTCGGGTATACCAAAATATTGTAATGACGTTACTTCATTCACTTTCTCTTCTTCTCTCGAGCGATTTCCACTTGAAAATGATTTCTCGCTCACTCGCTTTGTTGATCTTTTTGCGTAGCAAAAAAAATTCTTCATCTATGGTCTAGACAGTCTAGATGCCTGTCGCCGCTGCTAAAAGTAGCTAGTGTGGTTTGGCTGTTACCTGACATCGTGAGTAGGTAAATCGCGCGCTCCGCCGCTAGTTTGACGTGAACACAGACTATAATCATAATATATTTATTTGCGAAAATAGGTACAGAAGGATCTTAAAATAAGTGGGCATACAGAGCTCCATAGTAAACCTTCCTTCAACCTAGGCCATATGTTTGATATTTCGTGACCACTGCGCCCGCGAGTCAACGTGTGTAAGGTCTAACATTACATAGTACATATACCTACATGCGAAAGCTTGAATCCTACTATCCTACTAATATTATAAATGTCAATGTATGGATGTTTTTTGCTCAATCACGTCCTAACGTTTAAATGGATCGGGCTGAAATTTGGAACACATATCTTAGAGTATAGTCTGGAAGAACACATAGGCTACTTTTTATCCCGGAAAAACAACGGGAACGGGAACTACGCGGGTAAAACCGCAGGGCGCTGCTAGTGTTTAAATATTTGGATGGAATACTCAATCACGACTGAAATTCTGAACGGATCGGGTTGAATTTTGGCATCCAGTTAGATTATAGTCTGGAACACATAGGCTACTTTATCCAGGGAGAATAACAGGAACAGGAAAATCGCGGGCAAAACCGCGGCGCTTTGCTAGTAAACTATATACTATGGGTGAATTTTCATAACGAAATCAAATATTAGAGTGCCAAAGACTGATGAAGTTGTGACTGATGCGACATAGATACATACGATTACCGAATTGTAGGCATCCCTAATGACCCTTCCACAAGATGGGTCGACGAAATTGTTACCTTACCTTTGGGTTTACCGCCTAACTAAAATTTTACTGGTCTTTTTAAAAAAAAGAGGTGTTATAAGTTGACATCGATGTCTGTCTGCCTGTGTATGTGTCAGTCTGTGGCACCCACAGATATCTAAACAATAAGGTAATTATTTAGATTTCTGTGGTGGCACCGTAGAGCTCAAACGGATGAAAAGATTTCGATGCGGTTTTTCAATTGAAGGTTAATTTCCGTGCGGTGGTTCTTAGCTATGTTTGGTTAATATCGATTCAAGATGGCCACCTCCACAAAATGGCGGACAAAATATTTCTTCACAACCTACCTCAATATGGATATCAAATGAAAGGGCTTGACCAGTAAAGTACTATTACACTGTGACAAATTTCAAATCCAAAATGGCTGCCGATGGCGAAATACGTTTCTTTTTTCACTACTCCTCCAAATTGGGTATTTTTTTTTTTTTTTTTTTTTTTAACATTTATAGGTTTACACTTGACCACCATCTCGCCTGATGTTAAGCGACGATGCGGTCTAAGATGGAGCGTGCTTACCTAGAAGAAACCGATTCACTCTCGATTTGAAGACACCAAGATTATAACCATCGGGAAAAACCCACTCAGGCAACTCATTCCACAGTCGAGACGTATCAAATGAAAGGGCTTGACTAGTAGAATGTTGTACAAATTACAATTCCGAGGTACTTAAATCGAAATGTATAGTTTTGCTATTGTTTATTTTATTTCCAGCAAAAGAAAGGGCATCATAACCTTTTAGGTAGAGCAACGAAAGGCAGATGGAAGCTGGCCCGCATGGGCCCAGACCAAGATGGCTAAGTAGGAGAGCGGCTTATACGTAGCGTTCAGAAAAATACAGACCGCGTGGCTGAATTGATGCTAACTTACTATACTAAGTCTGCTCACAGAGTCGTCATAGGTCGCCCGTTTGATTCCCACCCAGGACAAATATTTGTTTGACGAAAACAAAACATTGTATGTGTGTATTATATTTCTAAGTCATCATCATCAGCCCACTAAACGTTCCCACTGCTGGGACTCGGGGCTTTCTCTCGCAAGGAGAGAGTTAAGGCCATAATCCACCACGCTGGCCCAGTGCGGGTTGGCGGATGACACATGACTTCGAAAGATTCTAGGTACATGTCGGTTTCCTCACGATGTTTTCCTTCACCGTTTTAAGTTAGCGGCATTACGCACATGACTTCGAAAAGACAGTGGTGCGTGTGGGGTTTGAACCCGGGGTCTCCGGATCGGCAGCCGCCGTTCTCCCGACTAGACCACCGTAACTTATTTATATTTCTAAGTACTTAACATAATATAGCTCCCACAATACAAGCCTTGATTTAGGGCTAGACGGTGTTGTGTGAAAATACCTACCAGTAGGAAAAAGACAGGATGACCAAATGGGGTCTCCCGCAGAGTGTAGTAAAAGACACAATTAAGGTGCATTCTAGGTCGGAATGTGAAATTCAATGCGTTTGCCCTTAGCATAATTATCCTTTTGTGATGGTTATCACTTAGGATACCCTTTTGCGATTCTCGCATTTAAAATGCCCCCTAACGATGTTTATCTTTCACTACCACCACCTGGGTCGCCGCACTTTTTGTCAATCTTTCTAAGAAATACACTATGATTTTTTTACTAATATTGTGAATAGAGTCACACGAATACAATTATGAGATACTTACCTACTACGTGGCGAACTTCACTCCGCCATATTTTTGAAGTGAAAAGTTCTTTTGGTCCGCCACCGACAGATTTTTCGTGGGTTGTGAATTGAATTTTAGCGTCACGCTTGGGAGTGATAAGAAATCTTCGGGTAAACTTGGGATCATGACCATTGGTCATCTAGAAATGCGTCAGCATTTCTAGATGGAAATCCTGACGCATTTATATCAGTTATCTGGCTTTCATAGTACAAGCTTTTGCTTTGCTTATCTATCTGTCAATACTGTCCATATATTGAAGATCTCTCATGGTTTTCAGTCTTCTATGCGTTATTTTTGACATCATAAGATTTTAAAAAGATGACCCGTGAACATGACTCGTAGTACGACGGCAGTGGCCGCGAGCCGAGAGGGCGCTGACGACCAACCTCACAGACTCACATCGTCACTAACACGTCACGGCAGCTAATCACTTGTCATTATCGACTGTAGTACCTACAAAAAGCGGCCAAGTGCGAGTTGGACTCGCCCATGAAGGTTTCCGTAGCAGCAAGTATCATAATAAATAAATTCTTGTAGTTCGGTGTAATTTTGATCGATATTTTAATAATAATGTATTTATGACGTACCAAAAAAACTACTCACCAGATCGAGTTCCAATTTTCGTTGGAAGTTTACATGGTAATGTACGTCACATATTTTTTTCCACCACTGTCTTTTCGAAGTCATTTGCGTAATGCCGCTAACTTAAAACGGCGAAGGAAAACATCGTGAGGAAACCGACATGTACCTAGAATCTTTCGAAGTCATGTGTCATCCACCAAACCGCACTGGGCCAGCGTGGTGTATTTTGGCCTTAACTCTCTCTTTACGTGAGAAGGCCCCGAGTCCCAGCAGTGGGAACGTTTAGTGGGCTGTGGATGATGACGATGATGATATCTCACCACAAAATTGTAATTACCGTCAAACTATAATCTAATGTGGGAGATTGTAATACTAGGTACACTAGTTTAGTTTGGTTTATAATCTGACGATGTATGCAATTTTACGGCGACATTTATATAAATACCTTTAATACAACGAGCCTAATATAACGAAATTCGTAGTATAACTAATTCTCCGAAATACCTTAAGCACTGCGCGTACATCTAATGCCAAATATACCTTTACATTAGGAAAACATAATATCAAAACCTGTTTACAACGAATGTTAATTATATCAGAATATACCTAGATAGACAGTATTATTGACATATATTTTATACTAGCAGCGCCCCGCGGTATTACCGCTGTTTTCCGGGATAAAAAGTAGCCTATGTTTTCATACAAACTATAATCTATATGTGTTCCAAATTTCAGCCTGATCCGTTCATACGTTAGGACGTGATTGACATTGACAAACATCCATACATTGACATTTATAATTTTAGTAGGATTTACATTTTATTATTATCAAATAATAATCATTCTTATATCGAGAGATATCATGAAATTTAGTGTTTCGGGAGCGATAAATATATGATATACTAGCGGCCCATTCCGGCTGCGCTCGGATGTTGTCATTTAAAGACTATTAATCGAAATAAAAACTATCCTATCTCTCAAGTTGGACCAGACTGCTCACGGTGTGCCAATTTAATTTAAAATCGGTTAAGTAGTTTAGGAATCCATCGCGGACAAACATCGTGACAGGAGATTTATATATATTAAGAAGATATTCTTATATCGCTTTATGATTGTAATTGATGTCGGTCCCTAACTATGTATTTTTATGTTTAAAATTATATCTCGATTGTAAGTTAAATCACTCGTGTGCCGTCAGTGAAGAACCTCATGTGAATTCTAAAATTAAAACTACCCACAGAACAAGCCTAGCTTAGTGTGGGTGTTTTTGAAATTATGGGCATTTTGTATTAAACTAATAGATAGGATATTTCTGTACTTCCTATAATTTGTTATTTTAGTTGAAAAAATAATTAACGAGGTATCATATACATAGAAAACGTCGTTTTATCCGTGTTCGAAACATCCACGTACTAAAATACTTACATAGTAAGAACGAGTATGTATTTAAAATTGTATATTCGTATGTGATAAATCAGCTATCTGGCTGTCATAGTACAATTTTTGCTTAATCTGGACCTAGATGGTAATGTTTGAAGAAGTTTAAATCTCTATCTAAATTTATTTATTTATTTCCATGATGCATTTCGCCTCGGCACGTATAATTTGAATAACAAATTATTGCTGTCATGTAGCCCCAGGTGGCGTATGTGAATAAATAAACTATAATGTATTGTGATGATATACTAACAGTCTAGACTCTGATATATTCCAGTTCACACCGAGATCTAGACCGTGGCCGTGACCCACAAGGGCGTTCAAGATCAGATTATGTAAATAGTTATGTACATAAGATATTGGTTCGGTTTGGATATGTTTCGTAGTGATAGAGCTCTTTGCAAAGTCTGTCTGGGGGAGTACCAGACCAGTTATGCTTCCGCCAAGCAGTAATGTGCAAACATTACTGCTTGGTTTGAATGGCAATGTTTTCAGAGAAATTACCGGGCTAAGAGATAAAACACCTTATACAACATATCTCCGGGTGATGAGCGCAGTGCGGTGCTAGGTAATGATTTGGACTCTTCGTGTCCCAATAGCTGCGTGTCACTGTGTAGTTATGTGGCAGGCTTGTTGCTTACCATCAGGCACATGTCATGCTCGTCCCGTCACTGTGTTAAAAAAATAAGTTATTATGACTATGTCGCTTGTCACCTTCGATTGTTGTTGTAGCCACGGATGTGGCAATTGAATTTGATTTTGTAGACCTTTTCATGGTTTCACCTGCTTAGTTCTCATTCCCGTAATGTTACAGCGGTGAAAAAATGTGCTGTGGCCTGTGTGTTATTCCAGCCTATAAACTATCCGTATCCCAAATTGGAACCCGATCCGTTCAGCCGTTCCGACGTGGTTGAGGAACAAACATCCAAACTTTCGTATTGATACAACAACTAGCAGCGTCCCGCGGTTTTACCAGCTTAGTTCCCGTTCCCATTGTTCCCGTTGTTTTTCCGGGATAAAAAGTATCCTATGTGTTCTTCCAGACTATAATCTATATGTGTTCCAAATTTCAGCCCGATCCGTTCATACGTTAGGACGTTATTGAGCAACAAACGTCCATACATTCACATCTATCTATATATATAAAAGCGAAAGGTCACTCATCAAGGAATCTCAGAAACTACAAATGCTAGGAATCTGAAATTTTGCATGGAGGTCCCTTTTAGCACGTAGGCGCTTGCTAAGACGGGGTTTTGCGAAATTCAACCCCTAAAAGGGCGAAACAAGGGATGAACGGTTGTATGAAAATTCGTGATTTTCAAAGTTATCAAATTTTGTATCTAGACACTTGACACGAAGCAATTAAATGTTTGTTTTATCAATTTTGTAATTTCGAACTGTACGGGGGTGAAATTGGGGTTGAAATGGGGGATGAATGTCAATATGGAAGTTCCCAACCGTTGAAGATAAAACCATGAAACTCTGTACATAGGCACTTGACACGAAGGAAATAAATGTTTGTTCTAGCAATTTTTCGAACTGTACGGGGATGAAATTGGGATTGAAATGGGGGATGAATGTCAATATGGAAGTTCCCAATCGTTGAAGATAAAACTATGAAACTCTATCTATCTAAACAACTGAACCTATCTTGATGAAATTGTAAGAAATTGTTATATTATAAGCTGTTTTTAGTAACCGTAAATGTGTCTGGGTATAAAAATAGGTACCTACAATACAAATGCTTACACATATTCTTCAAAGAAAATTGAGTAAATTGTAGTCGCTGTTCCCACGCTTTTCATTGAACCATCATCACATCAGCCATTGTCCGTACTATAATTCATTATGGTCATAAAGGACTGCAAATCCACGGCTTTGTGCTGCGCTACGCTGCACTTACCGCCATCATCAACTGGACCAGCAACGCATGAAATGGTGCAAGTAATTAATACATCCAGAAAAAAAAAATGGGACCATTCGGAAAGTATACCCATCCGACAAAAATATATATTTTTTAAATCGGTTCGGCCCTTCTAAATTAAATAAAAATAAAAAAAACATGGTGGTCGAATTGATAACCTCCTCCTCTTTGGAAGACGGTTAAAAATAACTAGCAAAGGTGTGGTACTTCCCCACACGGTCTCTGGAAAGAGTCCTACCACAATATAAAATGCGAATGTGAATGAAAGAAATTGTCATACATTTACTCGTACCTTTCTGCGCTAACCTAAAGTTCGGTAAGCAGTAAACGCTTCAAAAAAATGGTTGTCTGTAAAGTCGGTTTACTGACGATAGTTAAACGTGACAACGTCTTAAGAAATCAGTACGCCGATAGCGCGAGTAGTGATACCGCTCGACACGGCGGGTGGCGCCCACAGCGCTCAGCTTCGTCCGCATGGCAATGACGACGAACTAACGGTAACGTTACATGACGTCATGTTTTGCGGGCGTGCAGCCGGCTTCACCGAATTATAAGACGTTATCACGTCAAAAAGTTGTCATCTATCACCTCCACAGACTAAGTAGAGATATACTCTATCACCTCCAGATCAAACGTTCCGAGGCTTCTGACGTAGCGAAATCAACAGCCAAGAAAAAAAAAAAATTTGAAAAACTCAAAAACCCGACTGCGTAAAAAGTGGACCAAACTACGTTCTAGCATACTAAAAAAAACTGAAAAGAATAAAACAAGCATTTAGATTTCTGGTGGTCTAGAATTCTATAATATGTTATTGTATTAATACTATTGAAATATTTACAATATTTTCTAATAAAAGAACATTACAACTGAAGAGTCGGGATCCATTATTATTCGACATACAATGTAATTGTTCAATGGATCCCGACTGTTGAGTTGTAATGTTCTTTTATTAGAAAATATTGTAAATATTTCAATAGTATTAATACAATAACATATTATAGAATTCTAGACCACCAGAAATCTAAATGCTTGTTTTATTCTTTTCAGTTTTTTTTAGTATGCTAGAACGTAGTTTGGTCCACTTTTTACGCAGTCGGGTTTTTGAGTTTTTTTTTTTTTTTTTTTTTTAATACTTTTTAGTTATGAACAATGTTGTGAATGTTAATATGCTCAACATAATAATAAATATGCATCTGCACGGCGCACGCAATCATGTCAACGTTGGGAAGAGTGAGCTCACTCTTTCCGTTCTAGTCGGTTGCAGGACGCGGTGGACGCCGGACGTTTTTACCTATCATTATTCGGTGTCAACAACCAAAATAAGTAGAACCACAGCAAATCTCGCCGCTAGCGATTATAGGGGTCAAGTAGATTGGTTGTTTGTAAACCACTTACGATACATACAGAGACCCAGTTTATTACCAATTTCAAGGTGCTCAGGGCACATCTATTAATTTATATCGATGCCTACTAGATACATTAGTATATAATGTCCATCCACATTCACACGTATAGTTAGTTATACGAAGTTTTCTGCTACCTAAAAACCTACAAATGTGAGAATGGTTGTTACTCAACTTTAAATCGATATACATCCTAAACGGTCAGTCGAATCGAAAAACATTGAGAGAAAGCTAAACATTATTTTGAAATACCTATTCAACGATACCCCTCTTGACATATTTTGGTGATTTTCATTTTTTTTATTTGGACAATATGGCGTCCTGAAGCCGCCATATTGGACTTATACTAATGTCATGTCTTTAGTGTCACTCGCCAGATTAAGAGGAATCGATTGACGTGTGAATCATAAAAATCGGCCCAGGCGTTTGGTCTGTATAGTGCCTCAAAGGAACATACAAACATACATACATACATAGACTGTTAAACACATTACCACTCCTTTGCGTCGCGCAGTCGGGTAAAAAAGTGAACGCAGCGCCGTGGGTAAGTAATGACGTTTTTTGTCGTCTAAAGTTTACTTTTCAAATACTGTTTCATTTAATCAAAGAGCTTGAGGAAGGTTGGAATTCTAGTTTATCGCCGAAACGAGATATTTTTAAAATTTCAACGCAAATCTTCGAGTATTATAAATAAATAAATATTGGTGGACAATTCACGCACAACACCATCTGACCCCGAACTAAGCAAAGCTTGTATGATGGCGGCCAGATAGCTGATGTAATACTTAGGTATATAGTTTTAAAAACCTACTTATTATACACAGAAACACCCAGACACAGTGCAAGCATTTGAATTCATCACACAGATATTTCCACTGGGTGGGAATCGAACCCACGAGCCTCGGCTTCGCAGGCAGAGCTACTACCAACGAGGCCAATCAAATTCGGATATTGTATGGAAAATCTGATACCTACTGCAGTTGGGATGATGACTGGATCAAAAATATACCATTCTAATAAGTACCTCAGGTAGATTATGAAAAAATATGGGACACGTATTTTTAGGGTTCCGTAAAACGTAAAAACGGTACCCTTATAGATTCGTCATGTCTGTCTGTCTGTCTGTCCGTCCGTATGTCACAGCCACTTTTTGCCGAAACTATGAGAACTACACTGTTGAAACTTGGTAAGTCGATGTATTCTGTAAACCGCAAGATTTGTACAAAAAAAAAAAAATTTTACTCGTAACTTCTAAGCACTGTATCTTCGTTATTTTTTGTTTGTGAAACACAAGAAAATATAGGTCTTTAATCGTTTTTAATAAGAATGTAATAAGTTACGGCTAGTCTAATCGGGAGAACGGCGACTGCCGGGTTCAAATCCCACACGCACCACTTCGAAGTCATGTGCGTAATGCTGTTAACTTAAAATGGGTGAATCAAAACATCGTGAAGAAACCGACAGGTACCTAGAATCTTTCGAGGTCGTGTGTCATGCACCAAGCCACACTGGCCCAGCATGGTGGATGGCCTTGACTCCTTGCGACAGAAGGCTCCAAGTTGAGCACTAAAATGCCCATTTAGTAGGCTTCTTTTGCTTATGCAATTTTTTTTTATAATCTAACTGACGGACTAATTAGTTTTTTTAGTAATTATCCCTATTGTGACTGCTATGAATTAAACTTGTACATTCATTTGCGTTTTAACTTCTTTTTTTCACAGCTAGTACGTGAGAATAACATTTTTGTTTCTTTTATCCTTAACAATAACCAATCCCATAATACAAAGCGTGAAACTACGAAGCACAGCTAGTCCTTTGACATATTATTTTGTTTATTTTTCCTCGAATGAAAAGGTCAAGTCCAGTAAATCATAATAATATAAATATAACTGATAAAATCGGACGCTACTTTGCCTTGTTTGCGCAAAACGTACTTGTAAAATAAATTAATCTACATATATTTATGTTTGATTTTGAATTTCTTCTTCAGACAAACGAAAAACCGTTTTTTTCTTTCCGGATGTTTTAGTTAAATGTCGAGGATAATCAGTATAGAAGTTCTAAAAGAAATAAACACAAAACTGGGCCTCGTGTTGTGGATACCGTTTATACCAACCTACCATAACCACCAACCCGCACTGGTTCAGCGTAGTGGATTATGACCTTGACTCTCTCCTTGCGAGAGAAGGTCCCGAGTCCCAGCACTGGGAACATTTAGAGGACTGTTTATGCTGTCTGTATATATTTATATATCATCATCATCATCAGCCGTAAGACGTCCACTGCTGGACATAGGTCTCCCCCCTAGATTTCCACAACGAACGGTCCTGCGCAACCTGCAACCAGCGGTTTCCAGCTTCGTGAGGTCATCTGTCCATCTAGTGGGAGGCCGTCCAACACTGCGTCTTCCGGTTCGTGGTCGCCACTCGAGAACCTTTCTTCCCCATCGGTTGTCAGTTCTGCGAGCGATGTGGCCTGCCCATTGCCACTTCAGCTTAGCTACTCTTCGAGCTACGTCGGCTACTTTAGTTCTTTTGCGAATATCCTCATTACGGATTCTGTCGCGCAAAGAGACTCCGAGCATAGCTCGCTCCATAGCTCGCTGTGTGACTTTGAGCTTTGTTATGAGGCCCACAGTTAAGGACCACGTCTCAGTTCCATAAGTCATCACTGGCAACACGCACTGATTGAAGACTTTCGTCTTCAAGCATTGGGGTATTTTGGACTCCAAGATGTGCCGTAGTTTCCCGAACGCTGCCCATCCGAGTTGGATCCTTCGCTGGACCTCTTTGTCGAAGTTGGATCTACCCAATTGGATCTTTTGACCCAGGTAGACGTATTCGTCAACAACTTCGAGTGTGGTATTCCCAACAATAACCGGTACAGGTGAGACATGAACATTTGACATGACCTTCGTCTTGTCCATATTCATCCTCAAACCTACCTGTTGGGATACTCTACTGAGGTCCCTGAGCATAGCACCGAGGTCCTCCATCGACTCCGCCACAATGACTATATCGTCGGCAAACCGAAGGTGAGTGATGCATTCGCCGTTGATATTGATGCCATGTCCGTTCCAGTCCAGTAGCTTGAAAACATCTTCCAGCGCGGCAGTGAACAGTTTCGGAGATATAACATCTCCCTGTCTCACGCCTTTCTGTAGCCGGATATGTTTTGTGCACTGGTCCTGTAATCGGACAGACATTGTGGCTTTGCTGTAAATGCACCTCAACACTTCGATATAGCGATAGTCCATGCGGCATCGCTGGAGAGACTGAAGCACTGCCCAGGTCTCGATGGAATCGAAGGCTTTCTCATAGTCCACATACGCTATACATAGTGGCCGATTATACTCCTCGGTTTTCTGTATAATCTGCCGAAGCGTATGTATGTGGTCTACGGTACTATAGCCTTTTCGGAAACCGGCTTGTTCGGGTGGCTGGAAGATATATAAATATATATAAATAAATATATATAAATATATATATATATATTTATATATATATATATATTTAACTTTTGTAGGTTTACACTTCACCGCCATCTCGCCTGATGTGAAGCGACGATGCGGTCTACGATGGAGCATGTTTACCTAGAAGAAACCGATTCACTCTCGATTTGAAGACACCAAGATTATAACTATCAGGAAAACCCCACTCAGGCAACTCATTCCACAGCCTAGACGTTCTTATCACAAAAGTAGAGTCAAATCTCTTCGTTCATGTCTTTGGAACATCAACCATGAACCGGAGCCGCCTCTTCGAGCTACGAGAAGTCCGATAGAAAAAAGGGCAAGGTGGAATTAGACCATGCAGATCAGTTGCACACTCTACGAAGTGTATCCGATAAAAAACCTATAAGCTAGCAATTTTGCGGCGATGTTCAAGACTTTGAAGTCTTTTCCGCACTAGAGTGTCTTTGCCTATGAGCCTTTTGGCACGCCTTTCAATCTATTTCAGAGCCTCAAGTATCAGACTTGGCCAATCCATCCCAAAGGTGCGAACAGTACTCCATACAAGAGCGAATCTGTGCTTTGTATAACAAAAGCAATTGTTCAGATTTTAAGTACTTTCGCACCTTTGAAAGGACACCTAGTTTTTTGGCAGCTAATTAAGCCATGGACTCGATATACAATCCAAAGTTGAGCGTAGAGCCTGAGAAATTCTATCCTAGCATAGGTTTATAATCTCACGTATTTTATTGTGAACTCAGGGGTATATTTGCAATTTTTGAGTGACATATATATTTATATGACAATAATCATAAAAACTGGACCACATTCGGAAAGTTCATGAATAATAATAATACGTTCGTAAATTTTAAAAAATAGCTACTTTTAAAAAAAAAATCTTCAAAACCTCAAATAAGCACTCAACAAGCGAAAAATAAATTTATACTTAGTATAATAAAATTGTTGTAACAACTACCCACTTATCTATTTGAAGTCGGATTACAACAAATTTATTTATGTTTCGCTTTTGACTGCTTATTTTGTAGTATTGAAGTCGGTTTCTTTAAACGTAGTTTTATTATTTTTTAGTGTCAGTAAAGGCCGATTTACATCAGACGAGCGAATGCTCATTCTATCCCCACTGTATCAAATTCATTTGGTTTAAACAAACGTAGAGCATTCTTTCGTTGTTTTGTTTGCGTTCGCAAAGATTCTATGGAATATATATTATGGAAAACGCTAAGAACGATCTTTCGTTTACACTAAAAGATCGAGAAAGAATGCTCTTGTTCCAGCTCTAGCTCTATGTTCGTTCAGTTTAAATCGGCCTTAATAGGTTGTTATGTTAATGTTATGTAATCTGTTGATCGGCATGATGCTTTATTGCAGATAATAGTTTACATATAGGCTACTTTTTATCACACGTGAACTGCGTGGGTAAAACCATAGGCGCTGCTAGTAATATAATACAATCAGCCGAAATGAACATTTCTAAAACGCCGCACACAAACTATATAATTACATCGTCCGGACAAACAAAACTTTTCATTAAAAAAAATCATAAAATGAAAACTACCACGCTAAACTGAAAAAAAAATCGATGAAAACCAAATGGCAGGCTATTTTGCATTTAACTAAAAGTAGAGTCACGTAAATCAAATCAGAAATCTCGGAGTAACCGATGTACATATACAGGGTTACTGGTAATCAGCCTGCATCCGTTTAAGGGCAAGTTCTGTATATTTAAAAAAACAACTTTTGTTTTACAACTTTCGTTAAAACTTAATAGATAACCCAAAAAAAATTTATTTGTTGCCCTTTTTTGTACTGTTTAGCGACTTTTTAGTGTTTATTCACTTCGGTACATCATTTTTTGCGCGTTTAAGCGCGTACGCGCTCTCGTTACGAATTGTTACGAAGAGTTCGATACTTTTAGACCGTGCAAATGCACTTTTTATTTATTTCGTAAAAGAAAAAAAAAACATTTTTTTTTTAAACTGTAGAACAAAAGTTGACGTATTGAATGTACCTAACATCCCTTTAAAAGGATGCAGGCTGATTACCAATAACCCTGTATACAAAATACATACACACCTATAAACGTACATGAAAAACGAATCGAATTGATAAACTAGTCCTGTTGGAACTCGGTTAATGAGAAAAGATCCCCACGACAACAAAATAAATATCGTGGAACAGAGTTAATGTTTATTGTCAAGGTCTATTTAGACGTAACATGACTTTGACTCTGACAGAGAAATCAGAGCAAGGTCGGAAATACCAATAACAGAGAACAATAACAAGTTTGTGCGAGTAGGTTACTGTGCCGCATACTTTGAAACTTACCTTAAGGCTTCAGTTCTCAAACTCTTAAGAAGTGATGTAAGGGGTCATTCAATTATAGAACCAACTTCAGAACCATAAATAGGCACTCGAAAGCGAAAAATAAATTAACGTAGTTGTTATAAGCGCTACCCGAGACCACGACCGGAGACCGCGACCGGAGACCGCGACCGGAGACCGCGACCGGAGACCAAGACAGTCACTTGACACTATGGAATTGTATGGGCGCCAGTTCGCGCGCGCGACTGAGACCGGAGACCGAGACCCGAGACCGCGACAGGCACTTGACATTATAACTTTGTATGGGCGCGACCGGGACCGGAGACCGCGATACCACTTGACGTTATAGCTTTGTATGGGCGCCAGTTCGCGCCGAGACCACGACACGAGACCGCGACCGGAGACCGCGACAGGCACTTGACACTATGGAATTGTATGGGTGCCAGTTCACGGCGCGACCGTGACACGAGACCGGAGACCGCGACCGGAGACCGCAACAGGCACTTGACATTATGGAATTGTATGGGCGCCAGTTCGCGCCGCGACCGCGACATGAGACCGCGACCGGAGACCGCGACAGGCACTTGACACTATGGAATTGTATGGGTGCCAGTTCGCGGCGCGACCGCGACACGAGACCGGAGACCGCGACCGGAGACCGCAACAGACACTTGACATTATGAAATTGTATGGACACCAGTTCGCGCCGCGACTGCGACACGAGACCGCGACCGGAGACCGCGACAGGCACTTGACACTATGGAATTGTATGGGTGTCAGTTCGCGGCGCGACCGCGACACGAGACCGCGACCGGAGACCGCAACAGGCACTTGACATTTTATGGAATTGTATGGGTGCCAGTTCGCGGTGCGACCGCGACACGAGACCGGAGACCGCGACCGGAGACCGCAACAGGCACTTGACACTATGGAATTGTATGGGCGCCGGTTCGCCCGCGCGATCGAGACCGGAGACCGAGACGCGAGACCGGAGACATCGAGACAGTCGCCGCCCCGGTCAAGCAGTGTCTCGTGTCGCGTTGGAAAAGCATGCGTGTTATAACCAGTCAATACACCGCTGGGTAGCGATTCTGAAACCATTCGGTTGCATCCGACACGGAATCTCATCTCTCGGTCTTTGTCATGCTAAACAGATAAGACAAAGACCGAGAGATGAGATTCCGAGTCGGATGCAACCGAATGGTTTCAGAATCGCTACCCTGATCTATGGATTACGCTAGAACATATACCTAGATTACGATAGCATATTAAAAATACTTTTTGTCAACGTCGCATCGTCAGAGGCATATTTTTAACCTTCGACCACCATTTTTTTTATGTAAACCTTACCTATGATAATTTATTTCTCGAGAACGATCGAACAGATGTCAATGTTTCACTTTTGGTTCGGATGGGTATGCTTCCCGAATGGTCCCATATTAGAAGTCGGTGCTACTTTTGTCCTCCTCATAAATCAAAAACTATCTCACGCTAACTTGACGACCTGCTGATACATTGACACTTGCGAGATACCGATACGTGCTCCGGTCCGTATAGATCTCGAGTTCATTTGATTTTTTTTTAAATTTACCATCGTGACGGTGAGCTTCATTCACAGCCGTGGGGCTGAGAAGACGCTATGGGAGCGTCCGAGCGATGGTCAACAGGTTGACCAACCGCGAGTGTGATGTGAACCGCAGGTAGATACGAAGCCAATAAATGTTTTTTCTGGCATTTTTTTAATTTCGAACTGTACACTGTACGGCGATAAAATTAGGGGGATGAAATGGGGGATGAAAGCCTATAAGGAAGTTCGTCATCATTGAAGATTAAACCATGAAACTTTGTATCTAGACTCTTGACACGAAGACGATAACAGTATGTTCTAGCAATGTTGTAGTTTTCGAACTGTACAGGAATAATATAGGCACTGAAAGTTTTAATGAATGTTCGTCAATATTGAAGATAAAACCATGAAACATGAAAATTTGTATGTAGACAGTTGACACAATGCCAATAAAGCTTTCTCCAAGCAATTTTGTAATTTAGAACTGCATGGGGAGGAAATAGGGGTTGAAATGGAGAATGAAAGTTTAAATGAAAGTGTGTCATTGTTGAAGGTAAACCCATGAAACATTGTATCTAGACATCTGACATGAACCCAATAAATCTTTGTTCTAGCAATTTTGTTATTTCGAACTGCACGGGGATGAGACAGGGGTTGAAATAGGGAATGAAAGTGTATATGGAAGTGCGTCATTGTTGAACGTAAAACCATGAAACTTTGTATCTAGCTATCTAGACATGTTACATAAAGCCGATACATGTTTCTTCTAGCAAAATTGAATTTAAAAATGTACAGGGATGTAGAGTTGAAATGGGAGATTAACATTTTTATGGAAGTTCGTCATTATTGAAGATAAAACCACATAATTTTGCAAATAGACACTTGATATCTATACTAATAACATCTATAATAATAAATGTAAAAGTAACTCAGTCTGTTGCGCTTTAAAGCCTGAGCCACAAAACAGTCTTAGACCACAAGAAAAGACATGGACTACTACTTTTTACCACAGAAGAAAGGGTAAAAGGGTGAAAATAAGTAAATTTTATAAGGGAGTTCGTCATTGTTGAAGATATAACCATGAAATTTTGTATCAAGCCACTTGATATAAAAGAACTAAATGTTTGTACCGGCGATTTTGAAAATTCGAACTTTATGGAGATACCCGAAACCGATTTTGATTAATCTTGATATGGAGAAATATAATACATGTTAGTTAAAGACCTAAGCTACCCTTTATTGCTATAAAAATATTGAATGGAGTTAATATAAAAAATAAAACCAATATTGATAAAACAGTAAAAAAAAGTTTTAACACAAGCTGTTTTAGTAAATGAACATTTTTACGGGTATTTTGTTCGAAAATAAGTATAAAAATCAGATTGAGTTATCTTAACATTTAATGTTTATTTTGCGGGAACGAAGTCGCGGGTAAAAGCTAGTATTTAGTATGATAAAGATCTTGAATAGAAAAGTGGTGTAGGAGGCTAGATATACAAGCGTTTCTCACAAAGCATCGCCAATATTAGAGTTGTGTGTATGACGTAGAACATCATGACGTTGCAATTGCGATAGTACCGTCTCTGTCTAGCATTAAACGGAATCTAACGGATTTCGATTCGGTTCGAGTTATTTTTCATTGTCGATTGGCTCGTTTTCGAGACAGCTAATCCATGAAGCCATAAAAAAACGTTTCCCTATTGAAGGAACAGAATAACGTAGAGAATGTCACTATTATTCTTAAGGAAGTGAATAAGACTTTCAAAGTAAACAGTATATGAGAGGGGTAAAACAGCAATCATGAACATGAAACACTTTCCCTTTTTTGTACTCGTGAAAAAAGTTTCTGACAAAGACAAACTCACACACTGTGAATAGTGTTAATGTTTATAATTCTAAAAGGGTCCATGAATACAATCCTGCGGCCATGCGAGCAGGGCCTGCGCACAAAATTAAACGTTCTCGTTCTACTCAGAAGCAAGCATGTCGAGCCGCTTCGGAACGAGGCGGCGATAGAGTGTACGCTTCAGAGCGAAAGAGACGGGAGATCGATCGCGGAATGCGGCGCACTTAATTTTTGTAACGGACTTTGGGTGGAAAAGCGCGCGTCGACGCGAGGGCCGCGCTGGGCATGTAATGTAGTACGCGGGGGGAGAGCGGGGCGAGGTGGCCTGTAGTACGACGGCCTGTGCTTCTCGTAAAGGAAGCGACCCTGGCGCGGTCAATGCTCGCCGCGACCGCATTCCTCCCCCCCGCCGCGACGCCGCCACCCCCCCGCGCGCCTTCGCATCAATGAACGGCGCGCGCGCTCGCCCTCGCGTTCCCTTCACTCTGTGCTTTATTCTTTTCCACACATTGTCTCCCCGCACAGTGCTTAGTGGCCATTAGTGCAGCGCACAACACAAAGACGCTTCATCACTCCACGTTATATTCGTAATCCATAAAATCACAGATAAGAGTCTTCGTATCTCTCTACTTAGTCTGTGGAGTCTTCCGATTTCGGTCAAAGCGCCAAGCATATCGTAACGTAAGTTCCAAGCTGTAATTCCTAGAGAACTCGTTATTGTTTGAAACCGACATAATAAGTTAGGTACTAACTGCGCACGGTTATTTCAGTTGTCACAAGTGTAGCCGTCAAAATTATACGAGATAAAAGATGTTAAAAACATTTTAAAAGATGACAAATAAAAGCTAAAATGTCGCGCTATCATTCAAATCCGTTACATTGACAGGACACACATTGACGAAGAAGCTATAATTTTGCACTCATCGAAAAAACGAAATTTATCAGATCATTGTAAAATTGAAGGTATAGAAATTAAATTCTCTCTTTTCGTTGGAGTTTATATAAACAAAAGAGCGTTTCAATCAGACAAACATGTCCTCATTGTCCTCCCACTTATGGAAAGAGCGATGATCGTTCGTGCGAGCAAGACAGCACGTGTAACAGAATAGGAGAGTCACAATGGGCTCTGATGCTCGGTGAATGGCAAGGACACTTTGGTCATAGAATAGATTGGTACACGCGCCCTCGTTAGAAATAAAAAGAAAAAAAATAGAGAACTCGTTTGATATTGGTATCGTATCCGTTGCATTCAAGTGAATTATTTAAATACTCATTACGTTGCCCAAAAATGTTTTTGCACTTAGTTATTATAAAGCTATAATTCTTATAATTCTGTTTTACAGATTCTGAAGCCAGAATCTGTTAAAACTACAAGCTCAATAAAATGTCGTTGAACGCAACTGACAAACCGTTTACATAACAATATTACAATTAGAGGGTGTGTCCGTAGAGCCTAACTACTAAATAGAAATAAATTAAATCATGGGATATCTAATTGAGAAAGATATGTGTATTCATATTCAGACTTAGAACTTCTAAGACAGTCGATATTCCCATTTAAGGCAATAAATAAAGCCGCATGCACATCTTGACAACTGTTGACATAGTCCCTATTTATTAGAAGTCCGTCAATGGAACATTTTCACTAATCCACATTAGCAAAAAATCCTAGATTTTACAAAAACTTCTAGTCTACAGACTAGAAAAAAAAACACGTCAAAATTGTGCGCCTTTACGAGCCATATTTATATATTTATTAGATACTATCTACTACTATATACTATTAGATTATTTTAACCGATTGTCAAAGAAGGAGAAGGTAGTCAATTCGGTTGCATGTTTTTTGTTACGCGATGAAAGAGCTAATGAAGGGAGAACTTACGACCTCCCTGAAATATAAACTACTCGACACATGTACCTTGCTTATCTTAACCTACGGTGCACAGCCTTGATCGTTCACTAAAGCACAGAAGTCCAGCCTCGGTCATCGGTGCTATGGAATGCACTATTTTGGGCACTAAAAGACAAGACTGCGTTCGTAACACCATACTACGTTCCATTACAGGTGTAACAGATGAAGTCTGCCAAGGTGCCAAGCTTAAATAGGAATGGGCGGGTCATGTAAGCAGAATGCTCTCTGGCCCCCTGATCGGTGGGCCCGAGTTTCTACAGAGTGGACACCATCGGCTAGTCGACCAAAGGGGTCATCCTCCAACGCGATAGAAAGACAGAGTCGGAGCTTTTAAAAGAGATTGACCGACGGAAGTTCAGGACCGGGTTAAATGGAAGTAATTAGGGAGACCTTTGCCAAGCAGTGGGACAACTAATATTAATTAAAAAAAATGTTGCGCTATAGCTTCGCCAATTGTGAATCGATGTTGATGGTTCTTTTTGTGTTTGGTAAATCATAGTTCAGATGTGACCCCATATAAATTTAATCGAAATCGAAATGCCGGTTTTTGAAATGTCAACAAAGAACTTTAATTTGCTTGCCTTTATGACATTCGTAGAAATTATGAAATTAGGTTGAGTGTTTGAGTTTAATTTTGAATTGAAGCCGGTTTTGGTTTTTTCAGAGATAATTAAAGTATGTATCTATTTATATAAACTTTTTAACGAAAACAAAACACGACAAATATAAAAATCTGTAAGTACTTTACGCAATATTACCTTCAGTTTTGCCCTAGAACTACGAGTAAACAGAGTTCTTAACATCAGTCGAGATGGCGATCAAGAGTAAACATATTATAAACATTTAAAAATAAAAGTTCTTAAATTTAGAACACATTCCAGTACGCAAGGAAAGATGTATTATTACAGTAATTTACACAAAGTCAAGTTCGATTTTGTAAATCAAATCACGCTATGAACTTAACAGCTGTCTTACTATAGATACAGTGGTTTTGGAGATGAAAGCCAAAAATGTGAGGTTTTTTCGCCATAAGTGGCATAGAAGGACACCGTGGAGTTTTAAGAGTGCTACCGTGGGACTCTTAAAATAGGTCTTAATAAAGCGCCGGTATTGCGCGTTTCTCCATGTATATAATTGAATTTTTACTAGCAGCAATCCCGATCCCGTAATTTTCTTGTGATAAAACTAGCCTTTGTGCTATTCGAGACTACACCTTTTTTGTGAGGGAAACGCCTTTACCCACCGTCCACCGTGAAGGGACACGGCAAGTCTGTCGGGCTCAACCCCATGACGGCGACAGACATGGTGCCCCTACCGACTAAAACCCCCACAGATTTCTCTTGCATGGCCAGGGTACAGGGTTGCAGGGTCACTTTTCGCACTCCCGTCAACGACCCTAATCCACCTGCCACTGCCATTGCGGACCCGCGGGGGGCGTTGGTACCCCCGCATTTGGCTCCAATGACGCGCCTGAAGTCAGCAGCGAGTCACCTTGTCGAAGGCCTATCCCTAGGTGGGGTGTCGGACGCCATAAGGACAACCCACAAAAACTATTATAATTTGTATATTTTTCATATCAATACATATTAATTAGTAGTATATTTAGTAGTATCAGCACCAGCACCCAAAAGTGCGAAGCCAGGGCGGGTCGCTAGTTAATCATAAAAACAATTTGATATTGTCACTAAAACAATTATTATAATCCTAAGCATGTGTTTCTTACATTTATTTCATGTTAAGGTCAAACCCTGTAAAAAAGGAGCAATACACCTCCTGGCACATCCAGAATCAAAATGTGCATGCTTTTCTGAGTTCAAAACTGTACACCAATTGCGGTCCTCACATTTAGCACACTCAACTCCATTCCGCACCTGGTCTAGAACGGCCGATCAATCCTACAAAGGTTTTCTCAATTTCGCTCTAACGAGATGTATGACGCTCGAAAACAAGACAATAAATAAATAGACTTGATAAGCAATTTTTCATTTAGATCGACTTATTTTGATGATATTATAATCCATTAAATCCGGAAGAAGCGACAAGATAAGGTTTTATTAATAGCTTAGAATTAGTGTCATTCAGTTTTTTTTCAGAAAACAAATAAAACGCGAGGTGTCATTGTCCACTCACTTCGATGACGGACTGCCGTAATGGTGGCGCGACAAAAGTTGCTAAAATAATCCTGATTGACTAATTCGTTTGCTCTCAAGGTCGGTTGTCCTGTCTTGCCCCACTCTCCCCTACTTCTCCACTTGACTCAATCGGCAAAATCTTAATATATATAAATCTCCTGTCACGATGTTTGTCCGCGATGGATTCTTAAACTACTTAACCGATTTTAAATTAAATTGGTACACCTTGAGCAGTCTGGTCCAACTTGAGAGATAGGATAGTTTTTATTTCGATTAATAGTCTTTAAATGACAATATCCGAGCGCAGCCGGAATGGGGCGCTAGTATATTATAAATAATTGGAGCGAATCGGTGCAAATGGCAGAAAGATAGTTATGTAGAGTCATGAGATAGTCAAATTCAATAGTAGGCAATATGAGTAGATAATATTGTTGGCTAGGCAGCAGAGGTAACCTAGAGCGAAACCATGGTCTTTTAAAAAAAATATATATAAGTATATATTTTTTTTGGTTACTTAATTGTCTACAAGAGCGCAGATTCTTAAATTGACTTTATTCATAGCTGAGGCAGCAAACAACCAGATACAAACACTCTTGGTAAGTGTATTTATAAAACAGCCGTTAATTCTTGAAAGTCTAGCAACAACCTTAGACGATAACGTCATTATTTCCTTTTGCCTGACCTTTCCATAGCATTTCTAAAATCTAAATATTTTAACCAGTATTTTAGCACTAATTATTTATTAAACAATCTCGGTCCAGAAAGTGGAATTACTCTTCTCAATCTAATTACCCTGGATCCCTTTTAGCCTTTTTAAGTTTTTCTGACATCCGAATACAGCTTTCACAGCTTCCGAGAAACAAAACTTCAAAGAGGCCCGTGGAGAGGCCGCGGATACATTTTATCGTGAGGTTCAAGGCCTGTTCAAACCGGAGCGGTATTCGCTACCGCTGTGGGTAGAGGTAAATACCGGACGGAATCGGTATTTGTATGAACTTCCGCAGTTAAAGCGAAAGCGGTAAATGCCTGGTAGGCCAGTAAAAATAGAATTTAACTTTGCCTTAAATTATCGATCCAAATTTCCTTTTTATGAGGTTTAGGATCACTTACCGAGCATAAAACCACAAAATGCTGACAGATTCAGGTTGAGCTTCAAGCGCCATCTTGAAAAAACGTTTTAGGCCAATATCTCGGAAACTATGCACTTTAAGGCATAAACTATTGAAATCGTTATTGTAGAAAATAAAATTTTGCGCCTTTTGTTATCTATCATTTTATGGTTTTATTCTCAGTAAGTGCTCCTAAACCTCATAAAAAAGGAAATTTGTTGCAAAGTTGACCAAAAACAACGTTTTTTTTACTGGCCTATGGGTAGGCGGTATTTTTTGCTTGTTTGGCGAAACGTTCTGCTATCGTAGGCGGCGAAATCCGCTTTGGTGTGAACAGTAATATTACCGCTTACACAAACCTAAGCGGTTTTCTCTACCACAGGCGGCAGTGAATACCGCTTAGGTTTGAACATGCCTTTACGGTGCCTTCGAAAGCGACCACTGTAGGTAGTGCAACGGCTTTGCACTGGCAAGGCAAACTAGAGATGTGACACAACGACACAATTTATCAGTATTAATATCATCCTGATAATATGTTCATAACTTATACGTACTTACATTTATATACCTACGCAATATTGATTTATTAAATCAGTTATTCAGCTGTCATAGTACAAGCTTTGCTTAGTTTAATAGTGTTGTTTGAAAATATTAATTTATGTATCTTACACCAAACTCGGTTTCACGAGTTAATCATTCCTAGCAATGTTCGCCGTTCACGAATACGCCAAGGAGGACTATGTATACGAGATAGTAATAAAAGATAGCGGCAGACAGACTTGATGCAGTATCACTATCGTTATTTTCAGATGACTAAGTTTTTAAGCCTCGCAAATGTGGTAAGTATGTAAGAGTACAATAGTAGATTGTATATTAAGGGAGCAAAATAATATTTTTATGGCGAGGGCGCTTTTTTAATCCAGAGCGAGTTGAGGGATTCTAGAGTAGAATCCCGAGCGGAGCGAATTCTTTAGTAGACTCCTGCAAATAGCTAGGGAGTACGTCGCCTGAACCAATAATATATTTTGAGCTCGAGTGATACCTACATTCTTCTTTTCATCACCCACTATGTGAAAATAAAAGACGCCTCATATTTTATTATAATATTATTATTTAATGAAACAGAATAACAAGTAAATTACATAGCGTCTATGAATTAAACAACAAAAAAAAATTACATTTGAGACATTTTCGCAGTCATGAAAATTCTTTCACTACAATTGCCATAGGCTGTTATTTATTTCTCCCTAATTTTGCAGGTAATAGGTTTTTTTTAACTTGAATAGGTTTACACTTGACCGCCATCACGCCTGATGTTAAGCGACGATGCGGTCTACGATGAAGTGTGCTTACCTAGAAGAAACCGATTCACTCTCGACTTGAAGACACCAAGATAATAACTATCGGGGAAAATCCATTTAGGTAGATCATTCCACAGGCTAGACGTTCTTATCACAAAAGTAGAGTCAAACCTCTTTGTTCGTATCTATGGAACATCAACCATGAAACGATGTCACTTTCTCGAGCTACGAGCAGTCCATTATCCATCACTTTTCTTGCGACAGTTTAAATACTTCCAAGAGTTAATTTTATGCTTTCACTGTCACTTGAAGAACTAATTTTTCAAAAAAAAAACATGAATTTCTAACAATTCGTGAAAATGAACGAAAACGGGGGCTGCAGTTCGCGCGCTTTTTATTTAATTTTTTATTGCCAGTGGCGCGACTAGGTATATGTCGTCGTACCAGCCAGTCTTTATTCAAACAATTTTTGCGTTCGATTTCTTTGACGCTGAACACTAAGATGTTCCAAATTCAAAAACTGGGCGACAAAGTTTGTTGCGGCGCACTTTTCAATAAGTGCCCGGAAAAGATATTTGTAGCGCACTTATGGAGAGGATTAAAACTCATTATTTTCCGCTAAAAGTTTCTTATAGAAAACACCACCTCTGGGTGCGCGTAAAGGCGAACCAAGTCGCCTTTTCGAATAGATGGGATGAAAAATCTATTCTCATTCTAGTTCAACGGTAAAAATTATACAAGGTAGAACAAACTCAAAAGTAGAACATTTTACACGCTATTGGCTAAATTTCGTATTACAATTACTAGTCTATAGTAGCTGTAGTGTAGTATTTCTACAGTAGGTCGTTTTTACTGTAGAAAGTGTGGATGTTTGTTTTTCAATCACGTTGGTACGTCTGAACAGATAGGATTGAAATGTTGACCCCAGAACCAAGAATAGCACACTAGCATCTAGCATATAGGCTATATTTTTGTCACGGATAAATAAAAGGAACTGCGCGGGTGACACCAGTAGTAGCTGCTAGTACAACAATATAGTACCGATACCAGTTCCGACGAAGTCATTCGCTACTCTATAGCGAGGCATGGCGCGGTCAACGCACGGCAAACTGCCGGCCTTACAGGTTGGACATGGTACGACGATGGGGCAACGGAATCTGCGGGAGACAAAAAAACTCGTTTGCCTTCGCCTGCGCCCTGCCCCGCTCCGTAGGATCTTTTAACAGTGCGCAAACGCAGCCCGTGAAAACTATCGAATGTATAATTGACACACTAACACCTCTGTCTTTCTGCCTACAAAAATGTATACTTCAAACGACTACTTGTTCAATGTTTTAGACTATAATCAACGAACTGAAATTATAGAAATTTGTGACAAAATCCAATTCAATAAGTAATAAAAACACGTAACGTTAAAATTTGAAATGCAGTCACAGACAGGAGATGGGACAAGAATTGAAAGCACCATATAGTATGAAACTATTAATACCAAGTGGTCGAAATTCGATAATAAACCTATATTACTCTACTCTTTTAATTTTGACACACTTTAACAACAAACACGTGTATTTATGCGTGAGTGTAAAATACGTGATAGTGTGTCTAAATTTTTTTAATGATTGAATGAATTAATATACGACGAGTAAATTATTAAAAAAAATTGCATTGGGCACTTCTTTTTCTTCTTCGTAAAACGGAACCCTCATAGATTCGTCATGTCTGTCCGTCCGTATGTCACAGGCACTTTTTTGCCGAAACTCTAAGTACAATGCCGTTGAAACTTAGTAAGTAGATGTATTCACACTTATTTTTACACAAAAATATAAAAAAATACTACAAACTTTAGGGGTGCTCCATACTTAGAACTAAAAAAAAAATTAGTAAATTTTATCAAAATTAAAAATGATGTTGAGGTCTCTAATATTTTTTTTTCTATACTGAATAATTTGCGCTAGAGAACTTCCAAAGTGGTAAAATGCCCCCCCCCGCCCCCATGTAACTTCTAGACTAAGAGAATGATAAAACTAAAAAAATATACGATGTACATTACCATGCAAACTTCCACCGAAAATTGGTTTGAACTCGATCTAGTATCTAAGTAGTTTTTTTAGTACGTCTACTATTATTAAAACATCGATCAAAGTTACAACGAACTACAAAAACTTATGGTTTATGTTAATTGCTGCTTCGGAACCCTTCATGGGCGAGTCCGACTCGCACTTGGCCGCTTTTATTTAGATAAACTATTATCTACCTACTGAGCGAAATTACATATTCATCTGTCCATAAAATTTTCGGAAAAACTAGTACAGATTTTGCTTCATGTATTGATTTACATACAGATTCATGTATTACTAGCGACCCGCCCCGGCTTCGCACGGGTGCAATGCTGATACTAAATATAGGTGCTAATAAAAATGGTTATTGTGGTTATTCGTAAGAGATAGACATATACATATACTATTGCAGACTTTTTTGTAGATCTTCTGAAGGGATACAATACTGCCGTACATTATTTTGATCTAGCTCATTGGGTTCAGCCAGCGTTTGCAGTGTAAGCGCAAAAACTGTGTTTATTTATGACATTACATTAGAAACCTTTAAAATTATCCGTGTTTCTCTGCTATTTTATGCGCGTATTATACATATCAATTTTGAATCCACCTTCCTCTTGAATCACTTTATCTGTGGTATCTCGTTGGTTTTAAAGATCTAAGCATTTATAGGGACGGAGAGACATTCATACAAGTCATTTTGTTTTATATCATAAGTATTGAGTATGTAGTGATTTATTCATATTCAGGCCTCAAGTTACTTGTTGAGACGACGACGTGCGGGATCGGGATCATGCCATGCAGCGTACCGTTGGCCGATTCTCAGAAAGGCTCTTACACTGCTGTCGCTTCCCCGAACTACACGGTAGCAGGTTTTGGCAGACAGATATTTTTGCGATGCATTCTCACGCTAGTTGTCAATGCAATAGGGAGTGATGGAATTAATTAACTTATTATTATAAGATTACTAGCGGCCCGTTCCGGCTTCGCTCGGACATAACCTAGACACTGACTGCAGCGCCATCTGCCGGGCTTATTTGTGAATTTAAACCATCTTCGAATACACACACAAAAAAAACATTCAAATCGGTCCCGTCGTTTAGGAGTTCACTTTCAAATGATTAAATTACTAAAATGGCTATAAAAAAACAGGGGTTGGTGATAAAAGGGTAAACATTTAGGGTCGTATGTATTTTTAAACGCCACATTATAAAAAAATAAAAACAAAAAAAAATACCAAAAATTAAAAAAAAAATGTTTGGGGTGAACAACCCCTAATACTTAGGGGTATGAAAAATAGCTAATAGCCGATTCTCAGACCTACTGAACATGTAAATAAAATTTGGTAAAAATCAGTAAAGCCGTTTCGGAGGAGTAAGGAAACAAACACTGTGACACGAGAATTTTATATATAAGATATCCCAGGCGGATGAAATGGAGTTGAAAGGACATTATTCATTTATAAGGGACTTTGGGCTAAACGTGGACATTGACTGTCACTGATATCATAAATATAACTTTATAGCTTCTAGCAGTAGATATCAGAATATTATGATTTCGTAATAGCGGAAATACTACTTACGCATTTTTCCCATAATTAAAGCGAATGTATACTATTCTATTATGGTGGCCATTGTTTAAAATAATAACTGAAATATGCACAAGTTAGTGGTTAAAATGAGTAGATGATTATTTGTACTGCTCTACGGGATTATTGTTTACTATTTATTTATTAAGCATTAGAAGATGATTTTGCTTCTCGTGGCGTTGTGAAGTGAAAGCATGTGCAATGAAAAACCATTACACAAAAAAGACTAGCTGCAGTGCTGCTTAAAAAAAACTTAAAAACGATATTAACAGCTGTTTAATTCACGCATACTTGTTAAAATGTGACTTTTTTGTATCGATTTAAGGACGTCGATATTATTCGAGCAAAAAATCGATATTATTCTAAGAGACTGGCAATATAATTGGTTGAGAATTCGGAAATAAAGATTAAAATACTTTTATAATGACAAATGACAGTCTAGTGTTGCACGCGGCGAGAGTCGGAGCTGCGAGGTGACGTAATACGCTGACTCAGCCCGCATCTATATAAGCCACGCGCCCGCACCCGCGCTCCACAGTCTAGTGTTGCACGCGGCGAGAGTCGGAGCTGCGAGGTGACGTAATACGCTGACTCATGGTGCGCGTTATTGATTTATGTAATAATTTGATGTTATGTTACCTATAAGTTCTTAGATACCTATATAGATACTATTGACTATTGATAAGTATTCATAAATGGGTGATTCAACGGTACGTTTCTGTTGTCTTCACTGCCCAGCGTCTACACGGACCTTTACTGCTCTGGGCCTTAAAATTCACATCGGTCGGAAACACAAGGATGTGCGTCGTCTGGCTGCCGCGACACAGATACATGCGATTGGTGCAGATACTCCATCGGTAAGCCAGGTGCAACCTTCTACTGCGCCTGACTCGTGCCCTTTGGCGGGGCTAGCTCGTGCGAGGGAATATATACCGGTTCTCCGACATATCCCTAAGGGTGCGCGCAATCAAGCTGCTGGAAAACTGTGTCAGATTATAGATGCCTGCGTTAATAACAATGAGGTAGACGACTGGTGTTCTCTTCTTTATTTTGCATTTGTGGCTTTAAAAGTGCCGGCAAGGGATCAGTCCGGTAATATGACGACTAAAGTTAAAGCCAACATTTTGTCTGCTGGGTCGAATCATCGTGATGATCCTGACGGAACGACGTCGAGCCGTGTATTGCGCTCGGCGAACAAACTCATCGAGTCGAAGGTTTTTGAGGGCGACCTGAGAGGGGCGGTTCGTCTTTTGTTATCCGATGATACGTATGCACGTCAGGACCCCGAAACGTTGGCAGCTCTGAGGCTGAAACACCCAACTCCATCCCGGCCCCTTAGCTTCCCACCAGAGCCAGACAAATCTCTCACTCCTTTAGCCATCAGTTTAGCGGATGTGGAATCTGGGCTTGGTTCATTTTACAGTGGGTCCGCTGGGGGTTTGGATGGATTGCGCCCCGGTCACCTTAAAGAGTTAACGTCTGTATCCGCTGGGGAAAATGGGCGACGTCTTCTGGGGTGTTTAGTGAACCTCACAAATTTCTTGCTTAGTGGTCAACTGAACCCCGTCGTTACTCCCTATCTGTACGGTGCGTCGCTATGCGCATTGGAAAAAAAGGGTGGAGGCTTAAGACCTATTGCTGTTGGCAGCGTTTTTCGCCGTCTCGCTGCTAAGCTGGCATGCCACGCTGTTAGGGACGAGATAGCAGGATATTTGGTACCACATCAATTAGGGTTTGGGACGCGTCTGGGCTGTGAAGCGGCTATTCACGCGACGCGTTCGTACGTAATGAACCCGAGCAATGCGGGTAATGTCGTGCTGAAAATTGATATTGCTAATGCCTTCAATACCTTGGAAAGGGACGTCCTGTTGAGGGAGGTAAAGGAAAAAGTTCCTTCTATCTACCCTTTCCTCCACCAAGTTTATAGAACTCCTTCCAAACTTTGTTTCAATGACCATTTCATGCTTTCACAAGTAGGAGCTCAGCAAGGAGATCCACTAGGACCACTCGTTTTTAGCTTGGCCATTCACAAGCTCATCGTTGAACTAAAATCCTCTCTTAACATATGGTATTTAGACGATGGCACTATCGGAGGTAAACCGGAAGAGGTATTTCAGGACCTTGGGATACTTATCCCACTCCTCAAGGATCTCGGCCTCGTGGTGAACCCTTCCAAATGCGAGTTTTTCCCCTGCAGTGTGGAAGCGCGCGGAAACTTTGCGCATTTCAGTTCTATGTTACCAGGACTTAAGGAAGTGTCGACTTCGGATTTCACTCTATTGGGGTCCCCGATTTTTGCTGATGCTGTTCCGGAGGCCATTATTTCTCGTACGAGGCTTCTTCTCAGCACCCGTGAACGCCTTAAAAACATTTCCGCGCACGTGGCGATAGTGTTATTGCGAATGTGCTTCGCCGTTCCTAAAATAACATACTTGTTGCGGACAGCCCCCACCTGGAAATATCCGGCTGAAGTGTCTGCGTTTGACGAGGCTCTGAAATCGGCGGTTGAGTCTATTCTTAACGTTGCCCTTGATGAACGTCAATGGTCACAGGCAGCTCTTCCAATTCGGTTTGGGGGTCTAGGGGTGCGTTGTGCGCGAGATGTCGGCCTGCCTGCTTTCCTTGCGTCGGTGCATGGGGTTGCTGATCTTGCCGCTACTATTCTAAATTCAAATGGTGGCGAGGAAAGGTTACCTTATGCTTCTGACGCTTTGATGGTCTGGAGTGCTCTCAACTCCGGGGAGTCGACTCCCGTAGAGTCTCAAAGCCAACGGGCGTGGGATGCTATTGGGGTCAAGCGGGTCCAAGCACAACTTTGGGCATGTGCCTCGGGAGCGGATTTGGCCAGACTCCGGGCCGTCTCGCAGCCTGAATCTGGGGCTTGGTTGCAGGCGCTACCTTCTCCTCACCTAGGCACCTTATTAGATAACAACTCGTTGCGCGTTGCGGTGGCTCTTCGCCTGGGCTGCAAGGTGTGTGAACCCCACGTATGCACCTGCGGCTCCCTGGTAGAAGCCAATGGCCATCACGCTTTGAGTTGCCGACGGTGTGCAGGAAGGTTCTCGCGACACCATGCAGTCAATGACATAGTTCGGAGAGCTTTAGTGTCGGCGGGAGTTCCATGCGTACTTGAGCCCCCGGGCCTATGCAGATCGGACGGCAAGAGACCGGATGGGTTGACTCTGGTGCCCTGGAAGAACGGGAAGTGCTTAATTTGGGACGCCACTTGCGTCAGCACTGTCGCCGCCAGCCACCTAGGTCGCACTATCCACTCACCATCGGCCGCGGCAGAGGATGCCGCTGATAAGAAGAAGCGAAAGTATGGGATGTTGGTGTCGCAGTACGAATTTGTACCTGTTGCCGTGGAGACCTTGGGTTGTTGGGGCGCAGAGGCTAAAGGGTTCCTCTCAGAATTGGGGCGCAGGCTCAGGGATAATACGGGTGACTCCCGCTCTGGTGCGTTCCTGGAGCAAAGGTTGGCCATTGCCATTCAGCGTGGGAACGCGGCGAGCATCATGGGCACTTTTGCGCCGGGAGCAGTTAGAGGTGGGTTATTCGGAGATTAGTTTGTTAAATTATATTTTTAGGAATCAGAAGTGTAAAACATTAAAAAAACAAACAGTTAGACACACTTGATCTAGTTTAATTTACAATACAACTTTTTTATTTACTGGGGTAACAGAAGGTTAAAAAAAAAATCACATATCTTTTATAATGAACTTTTAGTTTGTTAATCTGAGTACTAAAATGAAGTGCAGACTTCAGAAAACAAATAACTCTTTCAAATGTAATGGTATTCGCTTCTATAATGCAATCCCTGCACAAGTCGAAGGTCTTAATGAAACAAAGTTTAAAAATGAAATGAAAAGCTACCTATTGAGCAAGGCATATTATAATATAGATGACTTTGTTAAAGATAGTAACGTATGGAAGAGAACTGTGTTGAAACTAGAATCTTGTAATAAGGTAAAGTAATAGATTTATAAAACTTTTGATGGAACATTGTACTCATGTAGTATCTGTATACTGTATGTATTAATTATTTGTTATTTTGTCTTTGACAAAGCCTTTTTACAGCTGCATTTGATTGACGAGGCTCCTTTACAGCTTTATTCATTTTGACATTGTTATTTTATCTTATTATGTACACGGATTCTTATGCCTTTTTGTTAATGACGTTACCAAGTGTTCTTATGAATTTATGGTTCGAATAAATGAATTGAATTGAATTGAATTGAAGCATGATAATTCTTTACAAAAATAAATGGATTTTTTGACTAAATCAAATTATCAAGAACATGTAGTCCACGGATAGCCCAGTTTGAACAATGTCCTTTAAAACCAATAAGATAATATATAATGAGGACATTTAGAATGCTAGGTTCATACGAGTAGATAGATATGGTAGATAAGAGTAATAAATGGGTGTAAAATTATGACAAACTAGAAGCAATTTCAGTTTCACCCGTGTAGTTCCCAATCCCGTTTTTTTTTCGGGATAAAAAATAGGTTATGTGTTATTCCAGACCATTATCTATCTATGTTCCAAATTACAGCCAAATCCCTGCACTAATT
Source organism: Ectropis crepuscularia (assembly GCA_963693475.1). Classification (NCBI taxonomy): domain Eukaryota; kingdom Metazoa; phylum Arthropoda; class Insecta; order Lepidoptera; family Geometridae; genus Ectropis; species Ectropis crepuscularia. Next base: position 37,097,763 of record OY856338.1, read on the forward strand.
TTTGCGTGAAATAGTAACAAACATCCATACATTCTTACAAACTTTAGCTTGAATAAAATGGAACGGAAATGGAAACAACTAATCTTATAAAAAAAAATAAAAAAAAATTTAAACTTAAAAGAAAAATACGTTTACAATATTTTTTAGCAATCTAACTAACGGACTAATTAGTTTTTATGAAGATTGTATCATGTATCCTATTGTATGTCACCGGTAGCAAAATTATTATTATCATCTCGCGTCTTCGCAAAGGCCTCCCCAAGAGATTAGTCTGTCTGTCCGTCCGTACGTCAAAGCCTTTTTCCGAAACTATAAAAATAATACTGTTGAAACTTAGTTAGTAGATGTATTCTGTGAATCGCGTTATGATTTTTAAAGAAAAATATTTAAAAAAAAACAATAAATTTTGGGGGTGCCCCACGTAGAACTGAAACTCAAAAATGTTTTTTTCATCTAACCCATACGTGTAGGGTGTCTGTGGATAGGTCTTAAAAAATGATGAACATCATTTTTTTCTATCCATACAAATGTACCTATACTAATATTATAAAGCTGAAGAGTTTGTTTGTATGTTTGTTTGTTTGAACGCAAGGATCTCTGGAACTACTGGTCTGAATTGAAAGATTCTTTCTTTGTAGGATACTCCTTTTATCGAGGAAGGCTATAGGCTATTTAACATTACGCTAATATCAACAGGAGCCGAGCATTAATGAAAAAATGTAACAAAAACGGGAAAAAATATAGCTTTTTGAGAGCTTTCGTTGCGTGACAGCATATGCCATATTTTAAAGGGTGCGTCATTAGAACCTAAAGTAACTGAATTTGTTCAAAATTTTAATAGGTACGACCAATTTTCAATAGATGGCGTAGCAACGCGCGCGCGTTCTGCTAGTACTGAATAATTTGCGCGAGAGACACTTCGAGAGATGGTAAAATGTGTGCCCTGCCTGTAACTTCTAAAATACGAGAATGATAAAACTAAATAAAATAGCCAAGTGCGAGTTGGACTCGCCCATGAAGGGTTCCGTTCCAGCAAGTAACATAATATACATAGTACACATAGTTCTTGTAGTTCGTTGTAACTTTGATCGAAGTTTTAATAATAGTGTATTTATGACGTACTAAAAAAAAACTACTCATCAGATCGAGTTCAAACTAATTTTCGTTGGTAGTTTTCATGGTAATGTACATTATATATTTTTTTTAGGTTTTTCATTCTCTTACTTTAGAAGTTAGAGGGGGGGGGGACACACATTTTACCACTTTGGAAGCGTCTCTCGCGCAAGTTATTCAGTGTAGACAAAAATTATGTAAGAAACCTCAGCATCATTTTTTTAGACCTGTCGATAGATACCCCACACGTGTAGGTTTGATGAAAAAAATTTTTTTGAGTTCCAGTTCTCAGTATGGGGGACAACCCTAATTTTTTTTTTTTTTTAAACTTTTGTAAAAATCTTAATGCGGTTCACAGAATACATCTACTTACCAAGTTTCAACAGTGTAGTTCTCATAGTTTCGGCAAAAAGTGGCTGTGACATACGGACGGACAGACAGACAGACAGACAGACAGACAGACAGACATGACGAATCTATAAGGGTTCCGTTTTTACGTTTTACGGAACCCTAAAAATTATGTTATGTATGTATGTAATACGTTATTACCATGCAAACTTCCACCGAAAATTGGTTTGAACTCGATCTAGTATCTAAGTAGTTTTTTTTAGTACGTCATTAAATATACTATTATTAAAACATCTATCAAAGTTACAACGAAGTAGGTACAAGAATTATGTATGTAGGTATTATGTTACTTGTTGCTACGGAACCCTTCATGGGCGAGCCCTACTCGCACTTGGCCGCTTTTATTAATTTCTGTAACAAAATGAGACTACCTGGCCTCCATATCTATTGTACATATATGTATCTTTCAAAGCAGGCATATCATCAACAGCCCAATAAACGTTACCACTGCTGGGACTCGGGGCCTTCTCACGCAAGGAGAGAGTTAAGGCCATAATCCACCACGCTGGCCCAGTGCGGGTTGGCGGATGACACATGACTTCGAAAGATTCTAGGTACATGTCGGTTTCCTCACGATGTTTTCCTTCACCGTTTTAAGTTAGCGGCATTACGCACATGACTTCGAAAAGACAGTGGTGCGTGTGGGGTTTGAACCCGGGGTCTCCGGATCGGCAGCCAGCCGCCGTTCTCCCGACTAGACCACCGTAACTTCACCGTAACGAAAAAAAGCAGGCATATAGCTTTTAGCATTTATATATTCTTCTACATTCTGACGACTACTCCTTATTGTTCGAACATCACATAAATCTTAAAGTTATTCAGATTAATACCCAACTTATTTTTAAATTTTTTTTTTGTTATTTGGAAATGTTGAAACCAAAAGTTCCCACAGGTGGGACTTCAAGTGACAAGTGAAGGCATCGCTTCACTTGTGAGGAGAGAGACTTCTTAACAAATTAGGTAAGAAAAAAAATGATAAACAAATGTAGACATGTAGACTAATTGTTATTAGAACTTAGATTTAATCAAAAGGAAGAGGCGAACCCGCCGGTGGGCTTTCGCCTCGTGAGAGGGGTCAGAAATCATAATCTATCACGCTGGTCCGCTACGTGTCAGCGGATGACGCTAGACTTCGAAAGATTCTTGGAACATGCCGGTTTTCTCACGCTGTTTTCCATCACCGTTAAAGCCAGTGGTGATGACAAACTTATAAGTCTTCACTTGGAAAAATAGTCACGAGGCTCGATTCGAATCTACGCTTTCACGATTGTAACTCGTTCTAACTCCTAGCTACTACTACCTCCACGAACACAAATTATACTTTAACCTAGTTTAATTCATTGGCTCTTGTGCTACACTTTATGGTTCAGAGAAGCCAATGTGACTTCTCTAAATAGCTTCCACTCAATTCAGTGCAGAAGAGCGATGCAAAGGTAATTCAGTTTACTTTGTAGATCGAATGCAATAAGGTGTCCATACTTCGTACTGAAAATACCGGAACATTCAGTGGTTTACTGTGATTTTAAATCCAGAAGTTCCAGAGAAATTACAGGGCATAGAGATATATCATCCGTTATCATACGTTAAGTTAAGTTTCCGATAAGTTACGGTGGTCTAGTCGGGAGAACGGCGGCTGCCGATCCGGAGACCCCGGGGTCTTCAAACCCCAGACGCACCACTGTCTTTTCGAAGTCATGTGCGTAATGCCGCTAACTTAAAACGGCGAAGGAAAACGTCGTGAGGAAACCGACATGTACCTAGAATCTTTCGAAGTCATGTGTCATCCGCCAACCCGCACTGGGCCGGCGTGGTGGATTATGGCCTTAACTCTCTCCTTGCGAGAGAAGGCCCCGAGTCCCAGCAGTGGGAACGTTTAGTGGGCTGTTGATGATGATGATGATGAGACTCTCCATTTTCCAATAGCTGCGTGACACTGTGCTGCTATGAGCAGGCGGGTTGCTTAAATAGGTACCCGCCCTCTAATTAAACCAATTGGTGGAATTTCGTGTTAGAAAATGTAAAAAGTATTAAATGTAAATGTAGCAAGAAATAAATAGACAGTTAGATAACCTAAGCTAAAATCATCCACATAGCTCAGTGTACTAGCAAACTTTTTTTTTTTTTACCTTTTACAGGTTTACACTTGACCGCCATCTCGCCTGATGTTAAACTGAAGTGGCAATGGACCGGTCACATCAGTCGCAGACCCGATAACCGTTGGGGTAGGGTTCAGGAGTGGAGACCGCGAATCGGTAAACGTAGTGTAGGACGCCCTGAGACTAGATGGAGTGACGATATACGAAAGACGGCTGGTGGCGGTTGTACGTAACGTAAGACCGCGGATCGGGCTGAGTGACGTATTATAGGAGAGGCCTATGTCCAGCAGTGGACGAACACGGGCTGATGATGATGAGGCGCTAATATACCGGGCGGATTGCTAGTTTGATGTAAAATTAAACGTTGTCCCTATAATCGTGTAAACACATGGTTAGGAAGTTTGGATATGTGCACTCGTAGCGTAGATTAAGATGTGATATGATAAATTTAGTTTCTTCAAAGTATGATAAGAAAATTAACTTAAATTGCCATTTAAATAAATGTGACATATGAAATAATTTACCTCTTGATTCTGTATTTTTTAAAATATTGCCCTTAAACCGGAACCCAGTATTGTTTGCACATGACTGTTTGACGGTAGAACAGCGGACTAGTACTTTCACTGGCATCGTCGATCGCTAAGTCTGTTGTGAGTTTGCTTACTGAGCCGTCGGTCGTATCTTCGATTCCCACGATATTAAGAATACGGATATTATTTGATCCGTCTCTGGGGGTTGCTAATTATCATATCTAAAATTACATAACATTAATTATAATACCTGTTATCTTTATTCACTTTCCCAGGCGGATTCCGCAAAAAGTCCTAACACAGCATATTAAGTTATTAAGCATAGAAAGCCATTAACTTGCTTCAATACAAGTGATAGGTACGTTAACAAAACAAAGTACTCGTATGAGAGACATATCAGTTGTTTACGAGTAACTATCGTCTGATCTGTGCCTGAACCATCAACATTTTGCCAAAACATTTATTCCGCAAACTACGATATTAAATAATTATAGACTACAGGCCCGTGAACAAAATGTACGTAGTAAATGAACCACCATGAGACCTATGTAGGATGATAGAAGAGTATAAAGTAATAAGATTCAGCACTATGCCGTCACTTGTAAGCTGTCCAACTGAGTACAGTCGAAGAGGGGGGGTTCCAACCCTCGATCATTTCTCTTTGTCGCATGATTTTTGTACGGCGCGGCGTTGCGAAATAACGGATTAGAAGAGGAATTGAAACTGTGTGGAACCAATGCCGTACATAATCAAATGACCAAATTTACTCTGTAAATCGTCGGCACATCATATTTTTTTCTGACAAACTAATAATAAAAAATGTAAAATTTATATTTTTTGTAGTTTCCATACCTCTTCTAATCTATTATTCCAACGCCTTACAAAAATCATGCGACAAGGAGAAATGATCGAGGATTGGAACCCCCCTCTTCAACTGCGCTCAGTTGGACAGCTTACAAGTGACGGCATAGTGCTGAATCTTATTACTTTATACCCTTCTATCATCCTACATAGGTCTCCTGGTGGTTCATTTGACCCATACATTTTTTTCACGGACCAGGACGTCTACTCTAATTCAACGAAAACGTAATTTCGTAATAAACTCGCGATTATCCAACTTTGATTATACATCGATCCTTTGATGTTGTATTGGACGAAACGAAGTAGAACGAGAGTAGGAATACGGTCGAATTAAGAAACCGCCTCCTTTTTTGAAGTCGGATAAAAGGACTTGGAATTCTGTTTCGGTAGAAACAAATACGAACATTGAGAAATGCGAGCATTTCTTTAAATTCAGATGAACTTATCAAAAAGTAAAATGATTTGATGCATTTGTACGAGCGCGACTTTGAAATCTCATTAGGTATATCTATCTATATAATGTGTTATGTTATTGTAGTGGTTGGATTCTTTGCATAGTCTGCCTACAAAAGTACCACACGTTTGCCAGTTATTCACACACATCACACATCAGTAACATTCAAACTGTGTTGTCCGATTTGATGGGCAATATTCCCAGATAAATATTAAGGAAAATAGATTATTTAATAACATCTCCGGATATCGAGAGCAGCGTAAGCTACGGAATGTTTTGTACTCTGATGGATTTGGATGTACAAATAGTTGCGAGGCACGGCGCTATTATGGGCAGGCTGTTGCTTACCACCAAGCGTAAGTCTTGCTCGTCCAGTCACTCTATAAATAAAAAATTGGCAGTCATAGGAACTGCCGATAGAAGTGAAAACTTATTGGAACTACGCGGGTGAAACAGGAGGGCGTGGCCATGAGCATGGTCATCGAAATGCTGACGTATTTTAGATGGCCAATGGGAAAAGCTCACACATTTCTAGATGGCCAATGGCCATGGTCCCGAGTTTACCCGAAGATGTGTGACGCTAGAATTCAATTCACAGCCCACGAAAAATCTATCTATGGCGCGCCAAAAGAAGTTTTCACTTCGATAAAACCCTTTATTCGGTCCACAATAGATCATAACGGTCGATATTAATAGCTTCAATCCAACAGCAGACTCTCCGAGTCCATCAATCTGTCCAATCCGGATTGGAATGACGTTATCGACACAATTTCGGAATTTCCCGAAACCTGTCCCGATACCGGCAACTGAACGTACTATACTGGGCGGTGACAGCCGCAAGGTGCTATTAGTAAATTAGCGGAGCTTCAATCGGTCCTGTCCGGATTGCAATGACGTTATCGGCACAATATCGGAATTTCCGGAGTCCTGTACCGAAAGCGGCAATTGAACACCCTACAACGCTGGGCAGCGACAGCCGCAAGGTGCTATTAGTCAGTTAGCGAGGCGTTCGATAGACTTCGTTACTGGCACCGGAGATGAGACCGCCCGGCCCCAGCCAGTGACGTATAACGTAGTTAGTGTTCCCTTCACGACCTGCACAGTAGATTATCGAACTCAGCTACAGGTACCTTAGCAGAGAATTATCGTCGGTCTAGATGTGATGGCTCGTTAGTGCAAACTTTACAGGAGGGACAAAAAGCAACAAGTGAACTTATTACAAAATAACACTATAGGGCTCCCACACAAAACTGCGATGCGATGCGATGCGACGCGACGTCGCATCGGAGGAACTTGCTATGCGATGCGGATTCGTGCGGCAAACCGTTGGTTAGGGTAACCATACCTTCCGCGGACTCAGCGGTAGTCAGCCGTGTTGGACGTATTTTTCGGAAGCGTAACATGGATCGCAAAAATATTGTTGTACTGTTGTTATTGTTAAGTGGATTAGAGTGAAAGAAAAAAAGATTTTGGTTTTATACACATATTACGATTATGAATGCTTATGGGAACTATTTTACCCGCAAGTAGGTATTATGGTTTTGTTTTTAACTTTTATAGGTTTACACTTGACCGCCATGTCGCCTGATGTTAAGCGACGATGCGGTCTACGATGGAGCGTGAAATAAAATGGGTTAATAATAGAAAAAGATATTTTTTTGATTATTTTGAATGAGCATATCTTCATTCGAAGAGCGTATTTCTCTTCTTCTGTCACAGAGGTGACAGTGATTAGACGAGCACGGCATGTGCCTGATGGTAAACAACAAACTGGCTCATAACAGTCTAGTATCACGCAGCTATTAGAACACGAAGAGTACAAATCACTTCCTAGCATCGCACTGCCGTTACAAGGATTTAAAATGGTTTATCTCCCAGTCTTTATCTGGAAACATCGCCCTTCAAACCGGAGAACCACAGTAATTTTTGCATATTTATTGTTCGGCGGTAGAATAGCTGGCAAACGTATGGACATCGTCAGCACTCTGCAAAGAGCCCTACCATTACAATAGGATCACCTGATGGTAATCATAACAGTTGCTCATAATATCGTAGCGCAATACCCCTGCAAAACGTAAGACATCTAAACTATCCATAAAAAACGTAAGACATCGTAAAAACGTAAATGTGCTACCCCTGCTACAGTCCGCGAGGTATAAGCTGAGCTTTGCATTAGTGTGAGTGATCACCAAAAGTACAGTCAGACGCAGGACGCTGTGACCATGTTCTCTTAATAAGGTGTTTCTTCAAACCAGAAGTGCTGCCATCTGAATATGATTTTGATGAAGTGTGAGTGGTGTCAATATATGTTTCATCGGTATAAACGATAGGCCTGCCCTGAATACGGTATTCGGAAATTTTAAGTAAATAAGTTATACGTAGGTGACGGATCTCATGCTTTTCCATTAAAAATTTTCTGTTATTCTCTGTCCTTGACCATTTGAATCCTAAAAGAGATACTTCTTTTCGCAATGACCATATTGATCCTGGATAGTTAATGTCAGCTTGTTGTTTAAGAGTTTGTTGTCTGACTGTACTTTTGGTAATAGATGCGTATGCATGTGATCACTCACACTAATGCAAAGCTCAGCTTATACCTCGCGGACTGTACCCCTCAATGACTTCCACTATGCACTAACCCCCTGTCGTGCGTCAAACCTGGATGCTATTGACACAGGCCCATGGCAGATGACATGCTAAAAAAAGCCAACATCCAGCATTAGGATCTGCTTACTTGGGCTAGAGAAAAAGGCGAAAGTCCATACTAACCTAATCTAACTCTACGTGCGTTCGTTAATATCTAACTATACTTAAGGGGCCTTTCAAGTATTACGTAACGCAATTTGGGGAGGAGGGAGTGTCTGGTTATACGTTAAAAATGATCAGGAAATTAAAACCTCCCTAGTTGGTGACTTTTAAGTAAAACGCGATCACTTGAATGTTACGTAAAGTTTAGGGAGAGTGAGAGGAAGGGTGGTAAGCGACGACAAGACTTTGGTGGGTGGCGACATGGAGATTCGAATACCCTGGAGCGAAATGCGATTTCTGAACGCTTGCCTAACCACAACTTCGGGGAGTAGGAAATAGCAACCGCAAGATCTAAGAACTCACAAGTTTCTGAGTGTGTCAAAGGGCGTAACGCCATAAGTACCGTTGGAGAATGCGCAGCACCGATCAAACTGCCGCTTATACGAGCGACTAAAATTGTTCAATTCCAGTCATTGACGTATTATATAAATAGACTTATGGTCTGAAACAAAAATCACCAATACACATCCCCCAGTTCAACTCGCCAAAGTTGTCAAAGTCATTTGACTTTGACAACTGACTCGTAATATCGCACTAGTGATTGCGATACGGCGTAATTTACAGTCCGGCCGGATCCGACTGAATTCCCATCGATCACTTATCAGCTGGTTTATCAAAAAATCGGGATAATTTTCGTTTTTCGGTTCAAAACGAACTTTTAGTAAGTTAGTCAAGTGTAAGTAAGGATATCAGGTAAAATAAAGGTGGGTTATATAAATAAAAAATTACGACTATATCAATTTTGATTTTGATCAAATAATTAATATATATTGCTCCTAAATTTAAAATACGTGAACACCAGCGTAGTAATTCTGAACCCAGCCAGATTAATTTCGACACGGAATCAAACCTCTAGGTCTTTGTCTTACGTGTTTAGAATTAATGAGAGAAACAATGATTCATTATTATCATTCCGAATATTAGCCATTCGGATTGCATTTAGAAACAGTACTCATATTATTTCCAACGTTACAAATATTAGTTTTACGAATTAAATTTGTCGAAATATGCGTCAATCACACCAATCGATTATTACATGAACATTACGATATATATAAGATAGTATATAACGTGACAACCTGACAACGTCATTACAATACATTGAATGAAAATGAAATGATTAAGGATAATAGAATCGAGTGTAAAAACAAGTACAAAATCAAAAATTTTGATTTACCCCCAACTACCTCGGATTTGTAATCTGTATAACATTGTACTATTCAAGCCCTTTCATTTAATACCCATATTGAGGTAGTAGTGAAAAAGTAATGTAATTCGCCATTTTGTGGTGATAGCCATATTGGATTTGAAATTTGTCATAGTATTTAGTATTTTACTAGTCAAGTTCTTTCATTTGACACCCATATTGAGGTAAATTCTAAAGAAATATTTTGTCCACCATTTTGTGGAGACGGCCATCTTGAACCGATATTAACCAAACATAGCTACGAACCACCGCACAAACACACTTTTTCACAGATGCACCCGGCGTTCATCGATTTATGAGACGGAGTCACGTCAAAACACGGTGACAGCAGCCAGACAACAGCAGCTGATTGTTTCTTTCTTGCTCCCTCTCGTTCATCAGAACATTTCTTTCATTTACGGGCGTCGCCATGATTCATTCACACATAGCCTACGAAAAATCTTTGCGTGGTGAGCCCAAAGAAGTGTTCACTTCAAAAATAAAATCGATTCATCCGTTCGGGATAACACCTCATGCCGGATCCACCGGAATATCAAATTCGTTTTTCCGGATGGCAATCCCTATCGGACACGGTACGTAGGTACTTTGAATCGAAGTATACTAAAAAATTGTTTATAAATTGCTTTTTCGACTATTAACGACCCTAAATTGACAGAATGAGATGTACTTACTGAAAATATGATATACTTTGTCTCTTTTTCACCTTTTTGTTATAATTTTTGCACGATGTTACGATGCAAAACACCATCTTAAGGGATTCCCCAATGCGACCGCTAAGGTGCAAAGTCATACAACGACTGACGTAAAGTTAGCTGACTTGAGGCGTTTTGTCTGTTGTTGAGTGGGGCCGTTTTTGAAGGCTGACATAAAATCCTTAGTTTTAATATCATTGATTCCAGTCAATACTCGTCAACTATGACGTCACGACTACATCAAGCAATTTACGGCAACGGCAACAAGCATCAATACTACGCAATACAATATTGAGCGATATCGCGCAATTTCATCAACTAGGCAATACTTGTCCTACACGAGCATTTCAGTATTCGCTCGCTATGGACGACATTGTTCTTGCTGCGGCGGCTTGTAGCGCCACCCGACCTCTCGCTCTCCCCGCGGAAGCAAGACGGCAAGCCGCAAAACAAACAAGTGCGAATGAGATATATACAAAAATTGCTAAGAATTTCCAAGCCCATTGGATATTCATCAATTCGTATCGGCGACATTGAGCAATATGAAATATCTGGAGCAATTAGAAGCAATATCGCCGCATATAATTGCCGCAATTTATTGAAATTGGGTTTAATTGCTCCAGATCGGTCCATTTGTGTCGCCGAGCAATTATTGCCCTCGTGTAAGCGCACCTTTAGCGTTTACAAATCGACGTTACTTGTGAGGTAGGAGACTTTTTGCAGAGTCCGCCTGGGGAAGCACCACACATTTGTTTGTTATTCTATTGGCAAGCATTAAATGTGTAAACAACACTGTGCTCCGGTTTGAAGGTCAATGTTTATTAAATACAGGTCATAGAGATAAATCATTTTATATATATGATTGCCATTTTTTTTCTTATTTATAATAAGAGTAACGTGACGAGCGGGACATGTGCCTTATGGTAAGCAATACACCTGCCTTATGGGCAAAAAAGAAAAAAAATGGCAGTCATAAGAACGGCTGATAGAAGTGAAAACTTATAACTCAGAATTGTATAGCTTACGTTGGAAACTACACGGGTGTAACCGGAGGGCGTGGCCTCGCCATCTTGGCATAGTTATCTAGAAATGCGTCAGCATTTCCCATTGGCTCACGCATTTCTAGATGGCCATGCCATGATGGCGAGGCCACGCCCTTTCAGCATTTCCAATTGACTGACGCATTTATAGATGCCCAATCGCCAAGGTCCCGAGTTTACCCGAAGATTTCTTATCATACCCGAGCGTGACGCTAGAAATCAATTTACACCCTACGAAAAATTTGTCTAGGCGCGCCTAAACAAGTTTTCACTTCAAAAAAGATAGTTAGTTGGTTGGTGGCTAAATATACATAAGTAAAGGAGGAGAAAGAAAGTTACGGCTGGTCTAGTCGGGAGAACGGCGACTGCCGATCCGGAGACCCCGGGTTCAAACCCCACACGCACCACTGTCTTTTCGAAGTCATGTGCGTAATGCCGCTAACTTAAAACGGTGAAGGAAAACATCGTGAGGAAACCGACATGTACCTAGAATCTTTCGAAGTCATGTGTCATCCACCAACCCGACCGCCATCAGGCGAGATGGCGGTCAAGTGTAAACATATTCAAAGTAAAAATAAATATAGCTACATAGTGAAATAAAATACCTGCCCTTGGCTGACAAACTATTATTGATTATGAAATAGTTTTTTTTTTTAACTTTTATAGGCTTACACTTGACCGCCATCTCGCCTGATGTTAAGCGACGATGTGGTCTACGATGGGGCGTGTTTACCTAGAAGAAACCGATTCACTCTCGATTTGCAGACACAAAGATTGTAACCAACAGGGAAAACCCACTCAGGCAACGCATTCCACAGCCTAGACGTTCTTATCACAAAGGTAGAGTCAAATCTCTTCGTTCGTGTCTTTGGAACAACAACCATGAAACGATGTCGTTTTTTCGAGCTACGAGCATTCCGATAGAAAAAAAGGGCAAGGTGGTATTAGATCATGTAAATCAGTCGCACACTCTCCGAAGTGTATCCGATAAAAAACCGAAAGGCTAGCAACTTTTCGGCGATGTTCAAGGCTTTGTAGTGTTTTTCGCACAAGAGTGTCGTTGCCTATGAGCCTTTTGGCACGTCTCTCGATCGATTCCAAGGCCTCCAGCTGATACTTAGCCGAACCATCCCAAAGATGCGAACAGTACTCCATACAAGAACGAATTTGTGCTTGATATAACGTGAGCAACTGTTCAGACTTGAAGTACCTTTGCACCTTTGAGAGGACACCTAGTTTTTTGGCAGCAAGTTTAACCTTGGACTCGATATACGAGCCAAAGTTGAACGTAGAGGTCAAAGTAACGCCCAAAAGCTCAAGACGGTCAGAAACCGGCACGGATACACCTCTAAAAGTTGGAGTCAGTTGGAAAGGCAGCGCAGAATAGACACGCCTGCGTCTTACTCTCGTTGAACTTGACCAGATTGGCATCACCCCATTTAAACACCGCCTCAAGGGTCAAGCTCAAACGTTCGATCAGACTCTCTAGGATTACTAACACATGACAGAGCCACATAAAGCTAACCGTGCGCAAAACAGCTTATACTTAGATCCTCATCCACAACTTTTATCGTCTGAGCTTGAGCTCTATTAATTGTCATCGCGAAACATGGGCTCACTGGAAATAGGAATAAATTAAAACTAAAAAGGAAATTGTTAGGGATGAGAGGAATCCGAGGAATAAAAACTATCACCTATGCCGCACCTTGTTAAAATCTCTGCTTCTGTAAATTGGTCTCTTTAAATCTGGTACCGTTGCAAAGTTTTGGAGGGCTTACATTTATAAGGAGCATTATGAATTTTTAAATTTATTTTATAAGCTGATAGCACAGGAGCACTGAGCGATTCTAAAAATTCTACTGGGTAGCTGGTAGATTCTTCATCTTCCATAACTCTGTTAATGGAGATATACTCTGCGTTGTCCCATGGAACAAGGCTCAAAATTTCAACGTTTATTGCTGCTGCTTAGTCGTTTCGTTGGTACCTGCGTTGCGTTTCCATTCACGGATAATAATATGACGGCTGAAAATGGTGGTATGAAAGTACGAATTTGGGGATCGCGCCTCTAGGTCGCACCCTAGACGCATTGTCCGAGTACCTCTACGCTTCCGGATCGGTGTCATTGACCCCCACCGGATATAGACGCTTCCTTTCGTTTCCGACGAACGCTAACTGTCACGCTAATAATAGCAGCTGATGCGGCATGCACTATTAATAGTCAAGAGAATAGCACGTCTTAAAAATAGTCGACGTATTAAAACGATTTAATTGGATATGTCGCAGGAGCCGTTACAATATTTAGGACTTCCCAAAAATAGTGCAGTAACTTTATACTTTGTATGCGTTAAATCCGGTAGATCTGATTTTTTGCAAACTTGTTTATGATGTTGGCCTAATGATTGTCCCAAGTTTGTGACCTCGAGCGACGAACGCAACTTTGTCAAAAAGCGAAAAAACCGCGAAAAAATCGTTTATTTTTCAAATTTTGGCGAATATAACCCTAAACGACTAGTTTTTGTAAAATCTTTCCTATGGCGTTTATAAAGTAGACTAAATTTGCTACAATATGATACTAGAATTGTCTCTGTACACCCAATAGTTTCTGATAATAAATCTTTCAAAGTTTATAATTTTTTTCGCACTTCGCAATTTTTAGCAATATTTTAACTCCTACTTGACCACTTTGTGGCACAGTTACGGCAGTTTTTAACCCCCGACCAAAAAAAGAGGTGTTATAAATTTGACGTCGAAGTCTGTCTGTCTCTCTATGTGTCTCTGTCTGTGTGTGTATCTGTCTATGAGACACCGTAGCGCTGAAACGGATGGGCTAATTTCGATGCGGTTTTTTTATTTGAAAATAAATTTTTGTGTTGATGTTTTGAGCTATTTTTGGTTAATATCGATTCAAGATGGCCGCCTCCACCAAATGGCAGACCAAATATTTCATCACAATCTACCTCAATATGGGTATCAAATGAAAGGGCTTGACTAGTAGAGTACTATACAGTATAACAAATTTCAAATCACAAAATGGCGAACTCCATAATTTTTTTTTCACTACTGCCTTAATATGGGTGTCAAATGAAAGAACTTGACTAGTAGACTACTATACACTATGAAAAATTTATATTTATGCCATATCGAGGTAGTTGTGAAAATAGAAATTAACGTATTTCGTCATTTTGTGGTTGCAGCCATCATGGATTTGAAATTTGTCATAGTGCATAGTAGTCTACTAGTCAAGCCCTTTCATTTGATACGCATATTAAGGCATTAGTGAAAAAAAATTATGTAATTCGCCATTTTGTGATTTGATTTTTGTTATACTGTATAGTACTCTACTAGTCAAGCCATTTCTTACTTACATACTTTCATTTGATACCCATATTGAGGTAGATTGTGATGAAATATTTGGTCTGCCATTTGGTGGAGGCGGCCATCTTGAATCGATATTAACCAAAAATAGCTCAAAACATCAACACAAAAATTTATTTTCAAATAAAAAAACCGCATCGAAATTAGCCCATCCGTTTCAGCGCTACGGTGTCTCATAGACAGATACACACACAGACAGAGACACATAGAGAGACAGACAGACTTCGACGTCAAATTTATAACACCTCTTTTTTTGGTCGGGGGTTAAAAACTGCCGTAACTGTGCCACAAAGTGGTCAAGTAGGAGTTAAAATATTGCTAAAAATTGCGAAGTACGAAAAAAATTATAAACTTTGAAAGACTTATTCTCAGAAACTATTGGGTGTACATAGACAATTCTAGTATCATATTGTAGCAAATTTAGTCTACTTTATAAACTCCATAAGAAAGCTTTTACAAAAACTAGTCGTTTAGGGTTATAATCACCAAAATTTGAAAAATAAACGATTTTTCGCGGTTTTTTCGATTTTTGACAAAATTGCGTTCGTCGCTCGAGGTCACAAACTTGGGACAATCATTAGGCCAACATCATAAACAAGTCTGCAAACAATCAGATCTACCGGATTTAACGCATCCGACTCCATACATTCAGGCGACAAAGTTACTGGACTAAAAGATGTATTCTAACAAAACTAACGTGTTCTCTGTTAGAACATATTTTAGTTCTTAATTGATTCTTGATTAAAATTACTTAATGGATTTTTGAAGCTTTTTTTGCATGGGTTAGGACTCTTCCTAGTGTGCCTAGTACCTAATTCCTAGGCTAGGTACGCCACACAGTTGCCAGTAATTCTACCGCCAAGCAGTACGCTGTAAGCAGTAACCAGCTGAGCAAACATAATACGGGTCTTGTTTGAAGGGTTCTAGATTGTCTAGTTTTAATGGGAAGGCTTTTTATATTAAAAAAATAACTGGATTTTTTCTGAACTAATTTTTATTTTTTTGTTTCATTCGTAGAAATAATATGACATTAATACGATTTCATATGACGAACCTTATTTGATTTTTATTGTATTTTAACTTATTTGGCATTATAATATACCATTCGTTTGCGAAATTTTGACGTGATAACGTCTTATAATTCGATGAAGCCGGCTGCACGCCCACAAACCATGACGTCATGTACCGTTACCGCGTTACCGTCGGTCGTTACCTCGCCGCATGTTTGTTACAGTTGTATTAATTATTTCGACCAGTAGTTCAAGCGGGGATGTAGCTCAGTGGTAGAGCGTTCGCTTTGCATGTGAAATGCCCCGGGTTCGATCCCCGGCATCTAAAAGCTTTTTTGCATTGTTTTGATTGAAAATGACTAAATTCTACTGATTACTGTTTACATACAAATCTATTAAACAAATGAAATTAAAATTTCTTTTGAAAAATGCTACCATTCCATCAGTATTTTCTTAAGACGTTGTCACGTTCTATCGTCAGTAAACCGACTTTACAGACAAACATTTTTTTTTTTTGAATACTTCCTAGCCCTGTTAGATGGTAAGTAAAGCTAACGCAGAGCTGAGCCGGGCTGAGTAGCGTTTGACAGCAAGGGACACTTCGCACATCATTAATATGGTTTACAAAATTTGTGAACAATATTATCAATTACGTTTTCTTAAATTTATACATCCTACTAATATTATAAATGTCAATGTTTGGATGTTTGTTGCTTAATCACGTCCTAACGTATGAACGGATTGGGCTGTAATTTGGAACACAGTTAAATTATAGTCTGAAAGAACACATAAGCTACTTTTTATCCAGATAAAACCACAGGAACAACGGGAACGGGAACTACACGGGTAAAACTTAAGGGGCGCTGCTAGTAAATCTATATATATACAAATGAATTGCTGTTCGTAGCCCTGCTAAAACTCGACAACGGCTGGATCTATTCATTGATCAATTGAATACTAAGTAATTCAAACAGTTTTATTTCGAGAGTTTTAATCAAAGACTCTAATTTATAGTTTTAATTAAAGAGTATAATACAATTATGTCATAAATAAACACATGTTTTGCATTTACACTGCAAACGCTGGCTGAACCCTAACCCTATGAGCCAGATCAAAATAATGTACAGCAGTATTGTACCCCTTTAAAGGTCTACAAAAAAGTCTCACAATAACCATTTTAAATTAGTATAATACTAGCGGCCCGCTCCGGCTTCGCTCGAATAATAACCTAGATATCAACTGCAGCGCCATCTGCCGGGCTTATTTGTGAATCTAAACCTTCCAGGACCCTACCCAAACGTATACAAAAAAAATCATTCAAATCAGTCCAGCCGTTTAGGAGGAGTTCAATAACAACGAAAAGTGGCATTGATTTTTATATATATAGATTTAGTATCAGTATTGCAGCCGTGCGAAGCCGGGGCGGGTCGCTAGTAATAATATAAATGTATGTATAATTTATATATGTATAAATACTCTGATGAGTATCATTTCATATTTTTTTTAATTCATAAACAAAATTACATTTTAAAACGTTTTTTAATAGTGCGTTAACTACTTCATTTTAAATCAGGATTCACAAATATGAATACCTCTATCGTCGGCATGGCGAAGCCGACGTCGGGGATAGGGGGCAAGTTTTCATCAACAAGTTAAGGATTCTGCGCTAACCATTGTGTGTTTGTTGGTCGGGCCGTGAGCCGCGGAGTGAAGGAGACTGCACATCCGGCGGGTCGATACCGGCGACTTGCGCCGTGGTCGCCTCCCGCGCGACTTGCGCCACTACTCCCCATCCTCCCCTTCTCTAAAGCTCACATTGATTCGTTTCACACTAATATTGTAAATTCGAAACTTTCTTGCTTTATATGAATACATTACGTTGGCTAAATAAAACTTGGCATTTTTTTTTAAAAAAAGGACCTTACATTTTCATGTTCAAGTTGTTATGATTCGTAAATGATTTAGTGACTGTATCTATCATTTATTTACAAATTTGAAAACTGTGCATTTTTTCAAGTAAATGCTATAGAGGCATATTCTTCATATTCTACTTCTTTTAACCAAGCTGTAAATAGACAATCATTTATTTTATCCCATCATCCATGTGCCAAATTTTACATCACATAGCTCTGTACCTGTGAGTTAATCCACATTATGTTCATTTCAGTTTCTTACTATTTACAGGATCCGCCAGGGGAAATACCGTTTATATTTGTCAGTTTTTCTACCACTAAGTAGCAATTTATAAACATTACCGTGATCCGGTTTGAACGGTTACGTTTTCAGTGAAATTACAGAGTAATAAAAAGATAAATCATCGTATATATGTATCTCTGGGTGACCAACGCAGTGTAGTAATAAATATTTATTTTGACTATTCGTGTCCGAATAAGCTGCATGGCTCTCTGCTGTTATGGGTAGACGTGTTGCTTTCTACCAGGTGCAGGACTCACTCGTCAATTAAAAAAATTGACTCGTCCCGTTCGAGACGAACTTCTTAGCATTCCATGGATTCACCGTGCGGGTGCCGGCTCCATCGTGTGGCAGAGAGAGAAATCTCGAATAGACCCCAAGACTTGTGACTCGGGCGTAGGTTTAAAAGGGGCC
Organism: Ectropis crepuscularia; assembly: GCA_963693475.1. NCBI lineage: Eukaryota > Metazoa > Arthropoda > Insecta > Lepidoptera > Geometridae > Ectropis > Ectropis crepuscularia. The sequence goes on from OY856338.1 coordinate 37,115,964, forward strand.
CCTCTTGGTGACGTACGTCAACACTCACCTTCACTAGGTACTCGTATTTCTGTCCCTGCCCAGCCAAATCCGATATGATCCTACTAGTGCAGCTTTAGATACTCGTTCTAGTATGGAACTTACTGCACTTCTGGACAATCCAAATAAAAAAATAATTCTCTATTTAATAAAAAAAGACGTATTTTAAGTACATAACTAGGTACTTTACTCAAAATAATACTCTCCAAACAAGCTTAGAATCAATTGTACAGGCTGTGGATCTAAACAGTTTTCGTTTCAATATTTGGCAATATAACCATGGTATATTCATGGTTGATATTCCAAAGACACGAACGAAGAGTTTTGACTCTACTTTTGTGATAAGAATGTCTAGACTGTGGAATGAGTTGCCTGAGTGGGGTTTTTCCGATGGTTATCTTGGTGTCTTCAAATCGAGAGTGAATCGGTTTCTTCTAGGTAAGCACGCTCCATCTTAGACCGCATCGTCGCTTAACATCAGGCGAGATGGCGGTCAAGTGTAAACCTAAAAATGTTTAAAAAAACGCTCTAATTTACAGCCCACGCAAACAGCAATTAGGTCATAACTCCATTCTAGTTGCACGCCACGGTTTAACTTCCCCTCTAGGCCCGTAGGATATCCTTTGGGGAAGCCAGGTCGTGCCATGATCTTCATTACCGGGGGCAGCAAGGCCGAGGTCGTACCTATACGGAGGTGAAACACTCTCCGTTTCACTCTTCAATATTATCCGATAAATATAACCTCTCTCGGCAATCGAGTTACTAGAGACGAATAAATATTTTTGATTCAGGAGTTCATGAGATTAGCCGCGGATATGAAGAAACAAAAAAAAAGTTTCTTCTAGATCTAAATGTGGACATGGACATTATCAGATGGAAATGGACATAGATCTGAATTCCGGAATTTCACTGTTCATTACTTTTATAAACCGCCGAGAAGACTTAAGAGTCGCTGTTTGTTGTTAGCCAATGGTCACACCGAACAAGGTGAAAAAACCTTTTTCACCAATGAAACATTATCTCTATAAAGGTACAAGTTCGCGCGGAGACCGCGACACGAGACCGCGACAGGAGACCGAGACCGGAGACCGCGACAGGCACTTGACACTATGGAATTGTATGGACGCCAGTTCGCGCTGAGACCGCGACAGGAGACCGAGACAGGTCGCGGTCGCGGCGCGAACTGGCGCCCATACAATTCCATAGTGTCAAGTGCCTGTCGCGGTCTCCGGTCGCAGTCTCCGGTCGCGGTCTCGCGTCGCGGTCGCGGCGCGAACTTGTACCTACCTTAATGAGACAGTTTCAAAATAAGGAAAAAAGTCCCAAGGTTAATACGAAGTGAAGATGGCGGGCTTCTTCACACCGCATTGACACGGTTTCTATTTCATTACTTCTTTTCAAAAAAAAATTCGTAAACAACCGATTGTTCCAAGATTTTATCTAGTTTAAATTCGATATGAACTATCAATAAATTATCTAGCGTACCGTAACAGATTTTATGACAGTTATACGAATTTAAACTGTCAAAATAAACGTCAATCAGACCAAACGACTCACAAAATCTTAGATTTTTGACAATATTCATATAAACTATGTTTTGCATCAGATAGATGAGGGGCATCTAGTGGTAGTAGTGGTAGGACTCTTTGCAAAGTCTGCCTGGGGAAGTACCACCTTTGCCGGTTATTTTACCGCTGAACAGTAATGTGTGTAAACATCAATTAGGTTTGAAGCAGCAGGTTCCAATAGCTAAGTGACACTGTACTATTATGGTCAAGCGAGTGTTTTACCATCAACCACATGTGCTGCTTGTTCCTTCACTCTATACCATAACAAAGGAAACCTTTCAAAGTATTTTTTTCTTTATTTTTAAAAACAACTCTTTGTAAACCTTTCTAATAAGTACTCGACTAATGATACTTACCTACTAATTGGATGGCTATGCTTAATAAAGCCTAGACAACAAAGAGAAACAAACAAAACATAATACTGCATAAATTTAATTCATTTCACTCGAAGAATATCAAGTTTCATAGCGCATCTTGATTTGATTGGACCGACGTTGAAAGCCCTACAAAACAAATGTTTTTAATATTAAATCAGAATTTCAATTCCGTGAATGCATTAGGTTTGCTTGCGATGGAGTTGTCTTCCATCTAATCATGTCTCTGTCAGAGGTCTAACTACGAGACGTTTGCAGCAGTTCTAAGTGTATGAGGTTTCTTTAATATTTTCTTAGGACCCATCTTTTCCCGATTCAAGCAGCGTAATATTTTTATTTGTTTTTATAAGAATAACTTAGTGTAAAAGAAGAACGAGCATATTAATGCAGTAAGATTTTTTAGTGTAGTGGTTCCAAAGATGATGACCTCACGGCATGTGAACAAATTGATATTAAAAAAAAAACTAGACTAGGAAAATATTTATACTTTGTGTTTTTTACGGATTTTATAGTTTACAGTTGACCGCCATCTCGCCTGATGTTAATCGAAGATGGAGTGCGCTTACTTAGCTAGGTAAGTAACCCATTATATCACGTCACTATGTAGTCATTTTCGTTGAAACCATCTCTACTAAGAGGACTTTAAAAAAATATTATCAAAATCATCCAGGAGCTTTGATGACCATACCGTAAGGAGACACCCAATTTATTTACTCTACACTTTTTTTTAAGTTAATGGTAGCATTCTTTTTCGTTCCATTTAATATGTTCTTGACTATCCTAATAGAAGACTGGTAAACTAAAGCCTCAGAAAAAGTCTCGTAATAATAGTTAAGTTACGGCTGGTCTAGTCGGGCGGCTGCCGATCCGGAGACCCCGGGTTCAAACCCCACACGCACCACTGTCTTTTCGAAGTCATGTGCGTAATGCCGCTAACTTAAAACGGTGAAGGAAAACATCGTGAGGAAACCGACATGTACATAGAATCTTTCGAAGTCATGTGTCATCCGCCAACCCGCACTGGGCCAGCGTGGTGGATTATGGCCTTAACTCACTCCTTGCGAGAGAAGGCCCCGAGACCCAGCAGTGGGAACGTTTAGTGGGCTGTTGATGATGATGATGAATAGTTAAGTTTAGGATAGGAAGCCCCGGCAACTGCGCTAGCCCCAACTAGGAAAGGCAGTAGAGACAATATTAGATTGGCTATCACCAGCTGTTATAAGTATCTTTATAAAAATAAAAACGGGGTTAGAGAGGCTAGTAGGCTTCTATCCAGTAGTGGAATAAAAAATTATAATATTTAACAAGGCAAAGAAAACGGAGCATTAGATGTCCAGTAAGGTGGATCGAAGATATTGTAAATATCACAGGTCGAACCTGGACTCGATTAGCACAGGACCGAGGCAGATGGCAAAGTAAGAGAGAAGCCTATACCCAGCAGTGGGATAGAGATGGCTGTGAAGGCTTTTTTGAAGTGAAAACTTCTTTAGGCGCGCCTAGGCAGATTTTTCGTGGGCTGTGAATTGAATTCCAGCGTCACGCTCGGGTATGATAAGAAATCTTCGGGTAAACTCGGAACCATGGCCATTGGCCATCTAGAAATACGTAAGCCAATAGGAAATGCTGAAAGGGCGTGGCCTCGCCATCATGTCATGGCCATCTAGAAATTCATCAGCCAATGGGAAATGCTGACGCATTTCTAGATGGGCATGACATGATGGCGAGGCCACGCCCTCCGTTTACACCCGTGTTGTTTCCAAGGTAAGCTATCAAATTCTGAGTTATAAGTTTTCACTTCTATCGGCAGTTCCTATGACTGCCAATTTTTTTCTTACATTGGGACTGGTGTGTAGACGTGATTCATAGTTTATCAGCTACGTAGAGCAAAGTGACGCATTGGACGATTAAGATATTATCTGCGTTGGTGTAGTCGTTTTAAGATAATTAACATGAGTATTAGCTTGATAGTTTTCAGATGTTCACATTTCCGCAAAATAAGTAGGTACTAAAGGCCGGGTCACACAGAGGCGATCCGGTAGCGATAGCGATCCGATAGCGATAGCGATCCGATACCGAGTATGGGATCGCGCCCGCTTGCTGTGTGGTGTGTGTCAGGTTGCATACAAATTCGAACATTACAAAAAATATCGTCTCGCTATCGGATCGCTATCGCTATCGGATCGCCTCGGTGTGACCGCGTAATCCAAGAGAAGATAATTACAGTACTGTGGTTCACATTTTTCGTCACAGCAAAACAAGCGTGGAAGGCCGAGTTATTTAGCAAAACTGAAATTTTCTGCCCTTCGAGCCTAGCTCCAGTTCGACTCTTAGAATGTTATTATTATTTTATAAAGATGGAAATACGATAACAATTTCACGTGGAAAGATATCAGAAAACGTTGGCGAGATTATAGAACAATGGCAAAATGAACGAAACAAACCTATTTCTTAAATTCTACGAGATAAAAATATTGTTTGTAGAAAAAAATTAAATGCAACTGACTGATTGAACGTCAGTTCACGCTCAGCTTCAATGTAACTCGATGCAATTCTTTTTCGGCGAAAAGTAATGAGATATAATTTAAGTATATAATTAAATATTTCAAAACACATACTTCATTCGGGTCTAGTATTATTCGATATACAGTTAAAAAATATCCAAAGTGCTAAAATAAAAAATGAAACCATCAAAAGTTCAATCGCCATCTTAAATGAATGACGCTTTTCAAATGTGACAAGTGGAAAAAAACTAGAAAACTGACAATTTTGAAAATGGTTTCATCGACTTCAAAGAAAGGCGGAGGTTTACAATCTATACATACATATCTATACTGTAATAATATAAATATTATATGGCTGAAGTGTTTTTTTGTTTGTTTGAACCACAGAAATCTAAATAGTAAGATTTCTGTGGTTTGAACGCAAGGATCTCGGGAACTACTGGTCCGAATTTAAATATTCTTTCTCTGTTGGATAGTGCATTTATCGAGGAAGGCTATTTAACATTACGCTACTAAGCTACTATCAACAGGAGCGGAGCATGAATGAAAAATGTAACAAAAACGGGAAAAAATATATTGCTATTTGAGAGCTTTCGTTGCGTGACAGCGTGTGTCTATCTTTTACAGGTTGCGCGTCATTAGAACCTTAGGTAATAAAAATAGGTTTAAAATTTGAATTGGTACGACCAATTTTCGATAGATGGCGTAGCAACGCGCGCACGGTTCAGCTAGTAGTAGCATAAAGATGAAGAGGTTTTTTGTTTACCTCAGGAACTGCTAGACCGATTTCAGAAATTCTTTCACCATTAGATCTATACGTGATCCCTGAGTATAATAAAATAAATAAATATTGGTGGACAATTCACACACAACACCATCTGACCCCAAACTAAGCAAAGCTTGTATGATGGCGGCCAGAGAGCTGATACAATATACAAATAGGTTATACAATAGGCTGATACAAATAGGTTATATTATATTATGTAGAACGCGAAGACGGGGCGGGGCACACGGCAAGTAAAAAAAAGGATTTTCATATGTTAAATCATTCTAGGTGGGCTTTCACTACATTGATGAATTTGTCATTGTAACCTCGTATATCCGTCTCTAATGGACCGATTCGGTTTTTTTTTAATAAAGAGTGACGGGACTAACAGGACATGCGCCTGATGGTAAGCAACATGCCTGCCACATAACAGCACAGTGACACTCAGCTATTGAAACATGATGAGTTCAAATGATTACCGTTATCTTATCGGTATATTCTTTTTCATCCCACCAGCTCGGAAAGAGTACTTTTGCTCCTCGATATCAGGGCGCAAAAGTCGTTTTTAACCTCTAGAGGTTAAAGTAAATTTGAATTTAGAACATCGCGTGTACTGAGGTTTTAAATTCAAAACATAATTTAACCTATTTATTTCTACCTCCTTGGTGCCGAATTCATCATACATTTATTTTTAATTTGTTAAAAACTCATACTCGGAACCTCTTTGGTGTACTTTTTTTTAAATGCTTTGCGCGCAATTTTCTTTTCACTTATGGAGGATAGAGGTAAAGAATGTTATTTCAAATGGCAAAACATTTTGAAATGCTATGAATGATGATTCATTGTATTCATTTGTAATCGAATTGAAGTATGCCGAGTTGCCGAGTTAAATAATTAAATATTAATGACTACTAAAATAGTAACTAATAGATAATTTCAATTACTTGTGCAGTACAAAATAATGTAGTAAATATAACATCAAATAAATAATTACTATTTTGAGAAAACATGTAGGTACAATATATTTTGAAGTCAAAACTTCTTTTGGCGCGCCAAAGACAGATTTTCGTGGGCTGTCAATTTAATTCTAGCGTCACGCTCGGGAATGATAAGAAATCTTCGGGTAAATTCGGGACCATAGCCAATGGCCATCTAGAAATGCCTCAGCCTTTCCCATTGGCCATTTAAAAATGTGTCAGCATTTCTAGATGGCCATGCTCATAGCCACGCCCTCCGGTTTTACACGCGTAGTTTCCAAAGTAAACATCAAATTCTGAGTTATAAGTTACCACTTCTATCGGCAGTGCCTATGACTGCCAATATTTTTCTTTCATGAATTCTGATTAGTACGTTTATTCATTTCCTTTAAAATGTACCCTGATGCAAATTTAGCGCCACTATAGTTTAATGCATTTGGGCGGACACTTTTTCATGTACACATGAAACTCCTTACCTCAATCGGTCAACTCTCCATATTTTCACGTCATATTGTTATTGTTAAAAGTTAAAACTATGGCTAAATAAACTTCAGTTTAAAACTTATGAAATTGAATACAGGTGAAAAACCGAAATACCATAATAATAAGTGATTCTAGCAACCAAGAAGTTTTTTTAACGCCAACAGAATCAACTGAAAATGCGCAAAGCGTTTAGTAATTTCCTCGCTAGGGGGGGATGAAAAATTACGTGTTACACTCGAGTGCAAAGATTTTTTACCTTGTGCCCTTTTGATTCCCTTGCTACGCTCAGGATTCTAATTTTTGAATCCCTCGCTACGCTCGTGATTCAACTTTAGAATCCTTCGCTTGCTCGGTCATCAAAATTGAGCACGCGGTTAAAAAGCCACTTTGCACTCTTGTACAACAAATAACTATTGTACATCAAAAAATATACTTTTAATTTGAAGTCGGATATTTGATGTTTTGTATGTACGTCTTTGTCATCGGCTTTAACAACAAGCAACAAGCCTACCCATAACAATCAGATGTCACGCAGAACATGATGGGTCCAAGTCACTGTCTAGCACTCCACTGCGCTCGTCAATTATCTCGCAACCCAGTACCTTATCTGGAAACGTTACCCTTCAAACCGGAACACAGCAATAACAATAAATTACCTAAAAAGACACACAAATAATATACACAAACTCTCTGTTTTATAATACTTGTCTGATATACTTACTCACGATTCCCCGCTCAATAGACAACGAGACAACAGACGGCCGACACTACAATACATTTGAGACACCGAGCGGCAAATTGATGTTGATGTAATGGAGGCATTCAATTAGATACCCTGCCGGGTCAGATAACTCATACACGAGTGCTGGCGAGCTTCTATAACATGCGTACGGTACTGATAATGCTAGTCAATTGCTTTGATAACAGCAATTACCTTATGAATGGACGTGCGTACGGCCACGTGGCTCGTATCTCTGTACCTTACATTGATGTAGATTTGGCTATGTTTGGCCTTCGAGCGGCCGTTTATCTCGAGCCAACTTATGTGAAGGAAACTTTGGGGTTAATTTGTCAAGATTATCGGGATTTTCGTTGGACTTTCTCAAAGTTATTTGTGACGTTATTAAGATTACTTATGACATTTACGAAGATATTACTTGACCTTTAATGCGAGGTTTAACATTATTTCGTAATTTTCGTATCATTCGATTGTTTTGGATTTACGATGTGCGCTGCCTTAGAGGTATTTATTAGGGTTCCGTATCCAAAGGGTAAAAACGGGACCCTATTACTGAGACTTCGCTGTCCGTCCGTTCGTCTGCCACCAGGCTTTATCTCAAGAACAGTGATGGACTGTCTACAGTTGAAATTTTCACAGAGGATGTATTTCTATTGTCGCTATAACAACAAATACTAAACATTAAATACATACATATTTAAGGGGGGCTCCCATACAACAAACTTGCTATTTTTACCGTAATAACGGCGATATATAGACGCTTTAACTATTCACAGAATATTTAGTTTTTAAATATATATTTAAATTTAAAAAAAAATAATTGAATTGAATGGAAGACGAAAACTATTTCTTCATCTCCGCTCAGTTATTTCCTTTTACTCTACTTTTCCGTTACTCTTTCGCAGTGGAAGGCGGGCATTAGCCTGGCTCGCAAGTCCAGGGTTAAAACGCGAACTCTATAATATTGTTTTCGTTCATATTGCACGAAATTGCTATTGTTCTCTCATCAAGAGCACGATAGAAATTTAATAAGCAGTTCGGTTCGGTAGTAGTTTCTTACCCTGGGAGGGGTTGCAAGTCTCGGGTCGAATCGCGGATTGTATGTTGATTTAGTTCATATTGGTCAAAGATCCCGCTATACAACGACCTGCACCGAGATGCTTATTTGATGAAACGTAATTTACATTGCATTTTATAGGTCAATAAATACATAATAAGATAAACAATGTCAAAGGTAACAATGTCAAAATGAATAAAACGGCTGTAAAAGAGCCTCGTCAACCAAATGCAGCTGTAAAAAGGCTTTGTCAAAGACAAAATAACAAATAATTAATACATATACAGTATACAGATACTACATGAGTACAAACATTGTTCAAAAGTTTTATAAATCTATTATTTTAGTTTCGACACATTTCTCATCCATACGTTAGGTACTACCTTTAACAAAGTCATCTATATTATAATATGCCTTGCTCAATAGGTAGCTTTTTATTTCATTTTTAAACTTTGTTTCATTGAGACCTTCGACTTGTGCAGGGGTTGCATTATAGAATCGAATGCCATTACATTTATGTAGTATGATTAATTAATAAATAAACCTTGTTCACCGTGATCATAATAAAATGATAATAAATAAGGATTGAGAGCTATATCTGAGCCAATAACAGTTTAGTTAGACGGTAGCCCTCCGGATGTCGAGTTAACTTCTACCGCCTCGACAGGCGGGAGGGAGTAAAACAGAGCTGCTTAACCTTCACACGGTATATTGACACTGACAAAGTAAATTAAGAAATAGAAATGCTCTAAGGTCATCGATAACCAATGTTAACATTTTTTTTTTTTTATAGCATAAAGTGACGAGACGAGCAGGTCATGTGCCTGATGGTAAGCAACATGCCTGCCACATAACAGCACAGTAACACGCAGCTATTGAAACATGATAGTCCAAATCCTTACCTAGCACTGCACTGCGCTCGTCACCCAGAGATCTAAGATATTATGTCTCTAAGCCCTGTAATTTCTCTGGAATCATTGCCCTTCAAACCGGAACACAGTAATGTTTGCACACTACTGCTTGGCGGTAGAATATTTTGGTAGAACATGTCGATAACTCTACATCGATATCGATATAATATAATCTGATGACGACGATCTAACGACGCGACGTTCGATTATAAGCTAACTTAACCTACTGTAGGATTATACTTTCACGCGTTTGGTTTTAAACTGCGGGTTTTTATATTTTACGGTGACATATATGTACATCGAACTTAGGGCTAGCCAAGAAGACACCTTGCTAACCTAAGCTTAATAGTAACTACTTATGCACATGTAGAGAATATCAATACATACATAATAAATAATATGTTGTTGGCATTTAAAAGTCGTATTTACAAACATACCTACTGTATGATTTTATCAAGAATGCTGCAAGTATGCTGCAAGAAAAATCACTGAAGTATCGGGGGCTATTGTAAGTGGGATATTCCAGTGTCGATATATCGATAACTCGATGGGACACCTCTACGGCTTATTCTCCGAGTGTTGTGTATTGATAACCGGGGTGACGCACGAGACAGAAAATCGTTGCGGTATAAGCGGGACACAAAGAGAAGTGGGACAGGGACTCGACTCAATGCAGCGCCGACCTCATTTATTGTTACGAGTACCAAAGTACCATCTCTATTGGAGCTGGGTGAGGAATCATCGCAAATTATCCCACTTGGACTTTGACAAACATTGCCTTGGGATGTTAGTAGGTATTTGTACAAGCTTTGCTTAGTTTGGGGTCAGATGGTGTTGTGTGTGAATTGTCCACCAATATTTATTTATTTATTATTCATTTAAGTACTAGCTGCGTCTCGTGGTGTCAACCGCGGATTTTTTTAAATATAAAATTTAGCAATTCTACAGACTCCGCGGTCCGTCTTTTTTTTTAACAAACATCTTGGATTAGGAGAAGAAAAAGAAAATAGGGAAGAGCAGAAAACGTTTACAACTTAATTCTTGTGTTCTTTAGTCCGAAGTCATCACCTCAGAGCCAGAGAGCTATGTGCTTCCACCACGGCCGTATTTCTGTCCCTGATGGTCATCTGTAATTAGAGCTCACAGATGGTCTTCGGTGGTGAAATCAATGCTTGCCTTGCGAGCCGACCTATACCGTCGATGGTTACCGCCGACTTAACAGTCTTCCACTAATTAATAATTCAGTAATTTTTTATACAATTCACGTAAATAAATTGTTTAAGTATACTGCGGGAACAACTAACTTTAACGGGATTAAAAATAGCATGTTTGTGTTAATCCAGGGTAATGTGGTCATTGGGGTGCTCGGGAAGGTTCCCGAGCGTACATATGATGGCTACTCCCGGTCGGGGATGAAACTTCAGGGTAGAGGGACTGGAAGACTTGAGAAGGCTGTTTGGGTTGATATTCTCACCAGCCAAATAGAATTCCTACGTCTTCCAGATGAAGGTCCTCCACGAGCACACTGATTAGCAGAGTGCTCAGTGGAAAAACAAGGTCGCCTATAGGGTATTGGGTTACAGCCGAACCGGACCATGGTTTTACGTGGTAGTCATCGTGGTATGGCGGCGGAATTGCGGTTCTCTAACCGCGTGTATTTGACATGAATCATACAAATCCTACATTTACCATGACTTCTTTCGAAGATGGTCATCCGCCAACCCGCACTTAGTGAGCGTGATGGATTATGTCATTCACGCTCTCCTTGTGAGAGACGGCCTAAAATCTTAGCAGTATGAACATAAAGCGTTCTATTTATGCTGGTGTAATACTCCGTTGGTTTTGGGTCTCTGTGAAGAGTTATAATAATACTACACAAAATTGCACCAACGAACGTATCAGATGTGCAGTTTTGACAGATTTCATCTACATATACTAATATTATAAAGCTTGAATAGTATTCTTGACTGGCCTCGTGGCTTAGTGGGTAGTAACTCTGCCTGCGAAGCCGAGGGTCGTGACTTCGATTCCCACCCAGTGCATATATATATATTTTTTTAATAATTAGTGACGAGACCAGCAGGACATGTGCCTAATGGTAAGCAACATGCCTGCCACATAACAACACAGTGACATGCAGCTATTGGAACAAGAAGAGTCCAAATCATTACCTAGCACTGCACTGCGCTCGTCACCCAGAGATCTAAGTTGTTATATCTCTAAGCCCTGTAATTTCTCTGGAAACATTGCCCTTCAAACCGGAACACAGTAATGTTTGCACATTACTGCTTGGCGGTAGAATAACTGGCAAAGGTGTGGTCCTTCCCATAGGCGGACTCTGCCAAGAGTCCTACCACTACTATATTTGTGTGATGAATTAAAATGTTTGCACTGTGTCTGAGTATTTCTATGTATAATAAGTATGTATTTACAACTATATAAGTATTATACCAGCTATTTGACCGCCATATTACAAGCTTTGCTTAGTTTGGGGTCAGATGGTGTTGTGTGTGAATTGTCCGCCAATATTTATATTTATTTGAACGCGTTAATCTAAAGAACTACTGCACCGAATTCAAAACTTTTTTCACCGTTGTATCAAGTACACACCCTGAGTGCTATAGGCTTAGAGAATAAATAACTAAAGTATTTTTATTAATATACTCTAAGGCTATAGGCTATAACCATATGTACTACGGGCGAAGACGGGGCGGACCGCTGGTTATTCATAACGCACGTCGGACTCTCATTTGCGATATAAATAGGTGAATAAACGTATCATACAGCTTGAACATATTATTACTGATTTTCCTGTACAGGGAATGGTTAAATCGCGCGGAAATAACACGTTTGTGTAGCGATTAGTCTTAATCGTTTATTATTATTTGTCTAACGACATAAAACGATCTGTAACATTTCAACTACCTACCTAGAAAGGTGCCTAAAATAGGGCTATGATTTTGAAATAAGTTTAACAAATTTTATTATGACGGTGGTGTCAGCCAAAAACAACATAATTTCCGTCATAGCCAAACACGGGGCACAATTCATTGTGTACAAGATACAGTTGCTGGTTAGTGCACATTACGAATAATGCGCCATTAAGGTACTACGGTCTGAGTGTAGGCGTACCTACCTGACAAAACGTACCGAGAATTGCTTAGACCTCATGGGTCTCATTTACCCACAACCGTCCCGGATTGTTCGAACATCCTACTGTGTTCTATTGTAAAAAATCTCAAAAATTGAACGTAAACAATAGTTAACGACCAGACCGGGGCAGCAAGCGAGGTCAAATCCCAACCCCGATGTATGGGTCCTAGTCCTTTTTTTACTGTCCTTTCGATAGGATAAAGATTGGGTGCATTCAGGTAACGAAATATCGTCCTCCTTGACGCACCGTCGCGTCAACGGAGAACCTGGGTATTTCTTATTGTCTACTCTTAAATGGCTCATAAAATTAAATTATATTTTGAAAGTTTTATAGCATGCCGCATAGGTTTATTGCAGATGTAGGAAGGCTTTGGTTTTTTCTCTACAGGCGGTCTTTGTTACAGCGAAATAAACAACCGCGCAAAATAGAATTGTTCCAATAAATACATATTTCGAAGACTGTGGCATCCGTGAGTCCGCAATTAGACAGCGTGCTATACAGGGTTACTGGTATTAAGCCTGCATCCATTTAAGGGGATGTTAAGTACATTAAATACTTACATCAACTTTTGTACTACAGTTTTTAAAAATTCGTATTTATTTTCTAATCCAAAATAAATAAAAAGTGTATTTATTGGTCCGGTCTAAAAGCATCGAACTTTTCGTAACAAGAGCGCGTGCGCACTTTAACTTTAGCTCGATAAGTGATGTGCCGAAGTGAATAAACACTAGAAAGCCGATAAACAGTGCTGAAGAGGACAACCAACACTTTTTTTTTGTATATGCATTGAGTTTTAACGAATGTTGTAGAAGAAAAGTTGTTTGTTTTAAGGGCATGCCACTTAAACTTGCCCTTACATGCCCTTAAACTTTAAAAGTTACAGGCGGTACACACACATTTTACTACTTTGGAAGTGTCTCTCGCGCAAATTATTTAGTATAGAAAAAAAAATATTAGAAACCTCAACATCATTTTTGAAGACCTATCTATAGACACGCCACCGTATAGGTTTGATAAAAAAAAAATGAGTTTCAGTTTTAGAACTGAAACTCAATTTAAAAAAAAAAACTAACTTTTGGGGTGCCCCGTACCTAAGTATGGGGCACCCCTAAAGTTAGTTTTTTTAGTACGTCAAAAACACACTATTATTAAAACATCTATCAAAGTTACAACGAACTACAAGAACTTATGTATTGCTGAACTTGCTGCTTCGGAACCTTTCATGGGCGAGTCCAACTCGCATTTGGCCGCTTTTTTTTAATATTATTGTGTAAAAATCTTAATACGGTTCACAGAATACATCTAGCTACCAAGTTTCATCAGCATAGTTCTTACAGTTTCGGAAAAAAATGGCTGTGACATACGAACGAACATTTCAGATAGACATGACGAATCTATAAGGGTTCTGTTTTTACGTTTTACGGAACCCAAAAAAAAAAATGTTTGCAACTACACTTACACTGTGGCTTACGAAGGTGATGCTTTATATGTAAGCTAATACATACCTAAATACTCTATTCCTTTTACAAAGTCAGTTAAAAAAAGGTAAATTTCGTAGAACAGAACAGTATCGCTTAAGGCCGTACCCCGAGCAAATGACCTTGAGTATTTCTTACCTTATCGCACACCGCAAGAAAGAGCAAGAGAGAAACAGTAGGATTTGTCGCTGTTTTACGCTCAAATTTTACAATAAACTCTTTATTAAATCAGATTTTGGTCTTTTGAAAAAAAATCGGTTGTCTGTAATCTGTAAAGTTACTGACGATAGTTGAACGTGACAACTTCAACTACGCCTCAGAGCGAAGTAATGTTTTTTCGTGCGTGCAGCCTGCTTAATCGAATTATAAGACGTTGTCACGTCAAAAATATTTCTACCAAAATGTTCGTAATAGAATTGTCTCTCCGTTGGTGTAAGTACAAAATCAAAATAATTTTCGAGGAGATGCGTGATGATTACAATTATAATATATATTTTTTTATGGTTTCGTTGTGAGGTGATTGTTTAAACAATAAGTTCATTAGAAAAAAAATAAAACTACCATTTTGAAGCCAAGAAGATGTAGAAATTTAATGTATTTTTTGCCAGTTGATATTTGTTTTGGCTAATGAGTAGATAGCTCTGAAAACTGGACAAAAAACTCGTTTTGCTGGGGGACGCACCTTAAATAGAATATATAAATTCGCCTTCTCACAAGGTACTTCTCGACCGTATTGCGGCAATAAATACCTCTTATAATAATTATTTTATTAGTTATTTTTTTCCCTTCATAAACATAATCCGATTTGTATTGATACATCAATCGGTTTCTTACAATCTCACTTGTTGACTTCAAAACACTTATTAGGTTTTAGCGGCAAAGGAAAAATAAAATAAAATCAAGGAGAAATATTGTTCGTCGCACTAATAATGGGGCATTTCACGTCAAGCGGCAAACCAAAAAAATAGAAGGTCGTGAATTTTGTTATACTTCTAGTAGACATGGATGAGTACAGCGAACACACAATATTTTTTTCGTGTGATGCTTTATTACCGAGACAGATTTACATGTTTTTACAGTTTCACATGTAAGGGAATAAAACATGAATAGCGTTGTTTTTTAACATCTTAGTGCATAAACCCGATTGCTTAGAACGTGCTCTTAGCTGTGTGTGAGTACACACACATTACAGTACACAATAAAGTACTTTTTTTTAAATAGCAAAGAGTGACTAGACGAACAGGACAAGTGCCTGATGGTAAGCAACATGCCTGCCACATAACAGCAGTGACACGCAGCTATTGGAACATGAAGAGTCAAAATCATTACCTAGCACTGCACTGCGCTCGTCACCCAGAGATCTAACATGTTAATCTCTAAGCCCTGTAATATATCTGGAAACATTGACCTTCAAACCGGAACACAGTAATATTTACACATTACTGATTAGCGGTAGAATTACTGGCAAAGGTGTGGTACTTCCGCAGGCGGACTCTGCTAAGAGACCTACCACTACTAAAACATGCTATAAGTCGTAAACTAATGGAGGTCACGTTTAATTTTTTTTTGTAAAGATTTATTACATTTAAAGCTTTAAGTCAAAGTTAAAACATTATAAAGAAAAAGTGTCGAAGTTCCTCAAACACCGATTTGAAATGTTCTCTTCCAATTAACTATACCTACGGAAAAAAATCGCCAAAAACAAAATTAAAAGTAACACGAAAAACAATACGTAAGTATTAGTTTTTTTTTTTTCATTTTACATAATTGATACAGATAAGAAGCATCCAAATTTATTTTTAGTATTACATTTTTAAAAGCTCATAACCGCGTATCCACTAGGCAACATTTGGAGCGCGACATGTTGCACAACAAGTTGCCCAAGAGCGCGGAACTTTTTGTTGAACAACGTTCTGTCTACGCATCCACAACGTCGTCGACAAAATGTCGACAGAGGAACTAGTGTTGATTTCAGCGGCAGTAGTTTTAACTTTATCTAAAAATGCATGTAAAAGAAAAACTCCACGTTGGTGGGTTTTAAAATACCTATATATAATATAAACATTCGTAGTTTTGGTAGTTTGATTAACTTTAGCACTCGTTCGTTACACCCACAGAAATCTAAATAAGTACTATTATTTAGATTTCTGTGGTTACACCAAACTACGGACATTGTTGCGCGTCACGTCTCCTCTCGACAACAATATTAATTGATGCTCAACTAACGATGGTCTAAACAAAGAAGCTGCGCGTCATGTTGTGCGCCAGCTGGCAACGTCGCGCGCTGTTGTGCAGCGTCGCCGTACGCCGTACATGTTGAGCGTCACATGTCGCGCGCCAATTGTTGCCTAGTGGATACGAAGCTTTAGAGTCCTCCGTTCCTATACCACAGCTTTGCCAGTTATTGCCACTAGCCAGTAATGTGCAAATAATAATGTGTGAGCAAAGAGCCTACAACATTCGTGTGACGAGCGCAGTACTATATTTAGAAAGTTAAATGGCAAGACAAAGTGTATAATTCCGAAGTTCTACGACGCGCTGAAACGCACAGTATTGAAGCTATTTGGATGAAACGTCAGCTCAGAGGTTGTGGGCATGTGTTGCGCATGAAGGACAATCGCTTGCCTAAAGCCGTTTTCTACTCTGAGATTGCCGAGGGCTTGGATAGAGAATAAGTAAATAGATCAGGTTTTTCAGCATGGTTTCCTTTGTACTAATCGTAACCAGATGAAGTGTATGTTAGCTATGGCAACATAGTGATGTGTCGCGACAAAAGTATGATATTTCCACAAGAGCGATCAGACCCGTGCTTTCGGTGTAAAGCGTTTGTTCTAACTCTATACGTAGTACATGGAAACTCTTTGGCTGAGGGTAACCGTAAGCGCGGAGGCCAGCACCTTCGGTATAAGCACGTCTTTAAGAGGCATCTTGGTGCCCGTGGAATAAACTCGACATCGTGGGAGGGGCTTGTATCGGAGAGGTCATCGTGGCGAATTACAGTCCACAAAAATGTGAATGCGTTTGAGGAGTGTCGTCTGACCGATTTGGACCGAATGCGCCAAATCTGTAGAGATATATAGATCCAAATCCACCTACAGTTACACATACAATTCTGAAGGCCAACTCTGTTGTAGTATTTGCAACAGGCTTTGCGAGCCTCATTAGGGCACGCTCGGAAACAGTAGGGGTCGCCGTCATCGAAAACGATGGGGAGAACGACAGTACTATATTATCGGTTTCGTTTAGATAAGCACAGTTCATCGTGAACATCGTCGCTTAACATCAAGCGAGATGGCGGTCAAATGGAAACCTTAAAAAAATTAAGCAGTTTTGATCTCTATACTCACATAGCTGCATAGCTGTTTGAAGCGTGTTGCTTGCCATCAGGCGAACGTGTACCTCGTCGTATAACTATAAATATTATAAAAAAATGGGTAAGACAGCTATTATCAAGAAGATTATTTTCACTGTACTTTTTATAATTTCTTTATCTTTTACTAGATGTTACCCGCGACTTCGTCCGCGCGAAATCAATACTAAGTTAACTCAGGCTGACACATATTGACATAATGTGTGGGGGTGTCCTACAACAGAAGCTCGTGGAGAGGTTGTGAATGAATGGGTGCTGAACCATGACCTTCTGCTATTGAATCAAGGGTCTGTGGAGACCTGTGTGAGGTGGAATGGGGGGTCTATTGTAGACCTGACAATGGCTTCCCTTTCCATCGCACATAGAGTTCAGGGGTGGCGCGTGGTAGAAGAGGTGGAGACGGGATCTGACCATAGGTACATCAGGTTCGATATCACCACATCATCCACCGCAGCGGTGGATGATGAAACTCAACGCCATAGAAGACATGCTGCAATGCACCCCAGGTGGGTTCTTGCGACAATGAATAGAGAAGCACTTGTGGAAGCTTCCATCGTTCAGGCTTGGTTGGCTCCAAGGGAAACTTCAGAGGATGTTGAGGAGGAGACAAAATGGTTCCGAGATGCCATGACCCAAATATGTGATGCGAGCATGTCCCGAGCCAGGCGGCGGTCTTCACGACGTCAGGTGTACTGGTGGTCCCAAGAAATAGCTGCTCTTCGTAGCAGCTGTGTAGAAGCAAGACGCCAGTACTCGAGATAGCGCCGGCGACGGCTTCGGAATGAAGCTGCTGAGGATCAATTGTACGGTGCATACCGGGAGACATTACGGGACCTAAGACTGGCCATAAGCGGCTCTAAATCTCGAGCGTATAAAGAACTTTTAGAGACACTCAGCCATGACCCTTGGGGGCGCCCTTATAAGGAGGTTAGAAAGAAGATTCGTCCTTGGGCTCCCCCTTTGACTGAAACTCTTGAACCGCAGTTTCTCGAGAGTGTTGTGGCCACGCTCTTTCCGAATGGAAACGCACATTTTCAGCCCCCAGAAATGAGGTCTTTTCAAGAAGAAAGTAGTGTTGTTGTTAGTGACGATGTGCCGCATATCTCAGAAAGTGAGCTATGAGCAGCAATTTTAAGGCTCAAAACCACAAACAAGGCTCCTGGACCAGATGGGATCCCGGGCAGAGCATGGGTTGTGGCTTCGGAAGAACTCGGAGACCGTTTTCGACGACTTTTGGGTGCCTGCTTGGAGACGGGGCGGTTTCCTAGCTTATGGAAAACAGGTAGACTGGTACTTCTGCGGAAAAACGGTCGCCCTGCGGAGTCTCCATCCGCATATCGCCCTATTGTTCTATTGGACGAAGCAGACAAACTATTCGAGCGCATAATAGCCAGTCGTCTAGTCCAGCACCTTAAGAGAGTTGGTCCAAATTTATCGGAACAACAATTTGGCTTTCGAGCGGGGCGTTCCACGATAGATGCTATCAATCGTGTTAAGGTTCTCACGGGCGGGGGAATGATCAATCAATACGTTGATTGGTGATTCCCCTACTCCCAGTATCTGTCCGATACTGGGTTTGGCAAATGGTTTCGGGAGTAGCGCAGGTCGCAGTGATCCCCTAAACAAGGCCAGTGGACTATCCTTCTCGAGGTTGCCGCCTGTTACTTGACCGATTACCCTCTGTAATTGGTATAACAAAAACCTCTGGCCGAACCCCATTTCTTTCCCAATGCCCTCTCCTTGTCCCAAATTCCCCCCACCATATCCCACCATTCCACACACACTACACAAGCACACCACATATACACCACATACAACCACTCATTTAGGCACGCAACCACACACACACACATACAGATCACAATCACGCCTCATTTAGAAAGTACACCACCACACTCAACTACACTCAGACACACTATACAAGCCCACACATACGGCCGAACCGTGGCGGCCTATATCCACAACTCCGGCCCACAAGGCCCTGGGGCACCAAATACCCCCAAAAAGTTGCGCCACACATACCAAGGGCAGGTTGTGTGTGAGTTTTTAAAATCCAGCTCAAAAACCCTAATGATGTCGGCACAACGAAAAAAGATTTTACCCCAGGAGGGTACCACTGGCTCAGCCAGCGGAGAATCCCTCACCGAGCCCAGCTCGGTCTGCCCCTCGTATTCTGGGGGGGGCAACGTGTGCTCTCAACCAGGCTCCAGCCTGGATTTATCAGGCCTCATGAAGGCAATCCCAGCAACTCAACCCTCAGTCAAGTCGCCGTGGACTGTAGTCACGCATAAGCGTCCCTGCAAAAGGGAGTCCACCCACGCGAAGGCTGACACCCAAACCCAAGGGCAGAAGAGCAGACCAGAACGCGTTCGCCATAACAGGCGCGCGAGAAGGAAAGCACTTCAGCCTAACAAACCCAAAATCATCGCAGCAGCGGAAACGCAGCGCGAACCCACACCATCCACCTCTACAGGGGCGGGACCACCACCGCCACCACCACCACCAGTTCCCAGCCAATCGGGGAAGAACAGGAAACCGAGAGGTGCTCGCGGTAGACGGACCGCTGCGATGGCTCCCATTCCTGAAAAGGAACAGCAGGGGAAAGGGTCTTCGACGGACGAGAGAGCTTCATCGAAGCGCGCTCGCCTGGACGAGACCCAATCTCCCAGAGGGGACGCCAAACGCGCGAAGACCGACCCAAAAGCAAAACGGACGGTGAGCTACGCAGACGCGGCTCAATCCCACCTGAAGGTGGTGATTACTACCGTCCCGCAGAGGGACCTCTCGCAGACCCAGGCAGAGGCGGTGAGGGTAGCTGTTGCTCGCAAAGTTATCCAAACCGCACTGTCTCCATCTTCCTCGAGCGCGCCCGCACCGTCTTTCCGCGGTCGACCCTTCCTGTTGGACGGGGCGTTAGCGATGTGGTGCGAGGACGCGAATTCGCTCAGCTGGCTGGAAGAAGAGGTGAAAAACATCGAGTCACCAATTCCTGACACCACCCTCACGGTCATCAGGCAGTCGGACATGAAGAAGAGGCTCAAGGCTGGGCTTCTAATTCATACCAGCATTACCGACCCTGCCATACTGCAGCGAGTCCTTTGTGCCCAGAATCCGTGGTACAATGTGGACTCGTGGCAGTGCTACGATATGACCGTGGACGACCAACCACAGGACGCTATGGGCTCCGAGGATAAGGTAGTGCACCTTACCCTGGGAATACCTGAAGACCAGAAACAGACGATCCTGGACCGAGACCGCCGGGTAGCCCACATTACGGGGAGTGGGTACATCCGCTTCTTCTCCACAGTCGAAGCGAAAACGGCGGAAAAACAACCCGCAAAAACAACCTCAACGAGTGAGACTGAAGCAAAGGAGACGTCGACTCCGGAGCCCTCAGCTTCCGCCCTCAAACAGAGTTTGAGCGAGGTGGAAGTAGTCTCACCGTTGCCGAGTGAGGGGTGCTGCAGCAGTGACGAAGATGGCGTCCTGCGAAGCCCATAGCCCCCTCAAGTTCATCCAGACCAATCTCCAGCACAAGCAGATAGCGGCGGCCACTCTACGCAGAGTGCTGGAGAAGAACAGCAAGACCGTCGCCATGATCCAGGAGCCCTGGATCAAAAATAATAAAATCTGCGGTCTCAGTAACATCGGAGGTAAGTTAATGGTAGACACTACTGTTGAAACCCCAAGAACATGTATTTATATGCCTAAAACAACAACAGCCACTTTGCTTAACCAATTCTGTTCTAGAGACCTCACAGCAGTGAGACTTACTACAGAAAACCAAACCGTCTTAGTACTAGCATCAGTGTACCTGCCGGGTGAGGGGGATATTCCCCCAAAAGAACTGGCCGACCTGGTACAACACTGCGAAGAACATCACTGGGAGCTGATCGCATCCGCGGACAGCAACGCTCACCACTCGCTGTGGGGAAGTAGAAATACCAACAAAAGGGGTGAGTCTTTAGCCGAATATTTATTCCAGACAAACCTCAACATTATGAACAGGGGTACGGAACCTACTTTTGTAAGCTCTAGGTACCAAACTATCATAGATATTACACTGGCAACCAACGCGGTGGCTAGCCAAATCGAGGGATGGCACGTATCAAACGAGCCATCTTTTGCGGACCACCGCCGCGTTTGTTTCCAACTGCGATATAAGTCAACAGACCCTGTTCCATATCGTAACCCCCGTAAAACCGATATAACAAGGTATACAGCATTATTAAACAAAACATTAGGAAACACACACCTAACTGACACAACACTTTGTACAAACAACATAGAAACGAACGTACAATTGCTAACAAAAACACTATTGGATAGTTACAAACTGGCATGTCCGGTGGTAAAATCAAACAACGTAGGTAAGGGTTCTTGGTGGGGGCCAGAACTCGAGAGACTACGCCATAAACTAAGGACGCTCTATAACAGGGCAAAAAACACCAGATCCATGGTGGACTGGGACAACTACAAAGCTGCACAAAAGCATTACAAGAGGCGAATCAGGTTCCGCAGAACGGAATCCTGGCACAACTTCTGTAATAGCATAAATTCAACAAACCAAGCCGGAAGAATAAAGAAAGTTCTAGCCAAAGGCGAGCTCAACCTCCCGGGCTCCCTAAAAAAGGAAGACGGCACTTACACAAACACAGACAACGAAACAAGTGCAGTACTTCTGGAGACTCACTTTCCTGGATGCCAGATCACAGGAGAACCAGAGTGGCCAGAAGAAAACCACTGCACACCAACAACCCAAGAATGGGAAGTAGCAAATAAGGTAGTAACCGCGGATAGAATAAAATGGGCACTTAAAAGCTTCAAACCTTTCAAATCCGCAGGGCTGGATGGTATATTCCCAGCGTTACTACAATGGCAACCAAACCAGGTAACAGAGCACCTTTTACCAATTTATAGGGCCTGTATAGCCTTTAAATATATCCCGAAAACATGGAGGGAGGCGAAAGTAATTTTCCTACCAAAACCCGGTAAGGAGGACTACACGCACGCCAAATCGTTTAGACCTATTAGCCTAACGTCTTTCCTTCTAAAAACGTTAGAAAGATTAGTGGACCGACACTTAAGAGATGGGGCACTAAAACATAAACAACTGCATCCTCAGCAGCACGCATACAGAAAGGGTAGATCAACAGAGTCAGCATTGCATATGGTTGTGCACAAGATAGAATCGGCTCTTACAAACAAACTTTCAACACTTGCAGCCTTTATAGACATAGAGGGGGCATTTGATAAAACAATGCACAACAGCATAAACCATGCTCTATGCAAACTCAAGGTCGAACCAGTGATGAGGAACTGGATCACCGAGTTGGTCAGTAAAAGAGCAGTCCAGATAGTGATGAACACTACCATAAGGGCAAAGGTAGTAAAAGGATGCCCCCAGGGTGGCGTCCTATCACCACTATTATGGAACACAGTAGTAGACAGCCTCCTAAAGACGCTAAATAACAGAGGGTACACTACTATTGGTTATGCGGATGACCTCACTATACTGATTAGCGGAAGCGCTGAAAATGTGCTTTGTAAGTCCATGCGCTCGGCTCTTCAGATTGTAGAGAAATGGTGTGGCGAACATCAATTGTCAGTAAATCCGAAAAAAACAGAGCTCATTCTTTTCACCAACAAAAGAAAGTTACCAGAACTACAACTCCCAAAATTATTTAATACCAAACTCACCCTATCATCGCAAGTGAAGTATCTGGGCATCATCCTTGATAATAAACTGAACTGGGCGAGTCATATAGATACAAAAATTAAGAGGGCCTGTCTAACTTTTTGGCAATGCCGGAGACTCATTGGGAGAAAATGGGGTCTCAATCCAAAAATTACACTGTGGTTGTACACTTCAGTGATTAGACCCTCTCTGACCTACGGATCAGTTGTGTGGTGGCCCAGAACACAACTGACCACAATAAAAGCCAAACTCCAAAGTCTGCAACGCCTGGCAAGCCTAGCAGCCACTGGATGCATGAAAACCACACCATCAGCCGCTTTGGAGTATCTCTTAAATTTGAGACCTCTACACTTAGTCATACAAGAGGAGGCCACTGCAGCCGCCCTGCGACTAAGAGCTCATGGACTGTGGAAACAGGGTACAGAAACAGAACACACAAAAGTTCTGAAACGGGTGCTGAAAGAAATACCACTTCTTGAGGCACCCATGGATAGAACAATATGCCAACACGTCTTTGATCGAAGATACAATATCCAACTTAATGCAGAATTAAAAGATAGCTCTGGTAGCAGAGAAGTAAGGATATACACAGACGGCTCCAAAACCTCACAAGGTACAGGAGCCGGTGTCTTCTCAAATGATTTAAACATAAAAATATCAACATCACTAAGTAAGTTAAACACAATCTTTCAAGCCGAATGTATCGGTATCACCAGGGCGGCACAGGCGATCGCAGCCAGAGATGTCGGGGACTTAAACATCAAAATTGTCTCCGACAGCGCGTCAGTGCTTCAAGCCCTAAAAAACAACACTATAACCTCTGTCCTTATACTGGAATGTCACAATGCACTCCAATCCATAACAGGGACGAACAGAGTAACCCTGCAATGGATTAAAGGACACAGCGACTCACTAGGTAATGATGCAGCAGATGAACTGGCCAAGAGAGGAGCAAAGGCAATAACATACGGTCCGGAACCTTTAATGCCTATACCTCAGGCCCAAATAAAATCATGGCTGCAGGAAAATACCGAAAAAGCACATTCAATGGAATGGAGAAACATTGAAGGTTGCAGGCAAACAAAAATTGCTGTTCCGGTAGCAACAAAAAAACTTGCCCGCAACCTTATCAGACTGAGCAGGGATAAGATCCGTAAAGTCATAGGTACTATGACTGGCCACTGTCCCCTTAACAAACACTTATTCAACTTAGGTGTAACAGATAGCCCTCTGTGCAGAGGATGCATGGAGGAAGAAGAAACGCCACAGCATGTGATTGTGGAATGCAGGAGCGTGGCGGATCAACGGGCAGAATTCCTCCACTCCCCAGCAGCAGTCCCGGAGGCCTTCAACAACCTGAATAGGTTGCTTGCCTTCTGGGATAGCCTGGGATGGTTGGAGTGATAGGGAAGTATGAGCCACGCACAATGGCCCACTTTGAGAGGCTAGGTGCGGAAACAGCCCCGTCAAACTAAACTAAACTAAACTAAGGTTCTCACGGAGGAGGCGGTTTCTCAGGGTGGCATTGTGGTGGCGGTGTCTCTCGATATCGCTAACGCCTTTAACACGCTGCCATGGGCCTGTATAGAGGAGGCTCTGAAGTACCATGAAGTACCTCCCTATCTCAGCCGGATTGTAGCTTCCTATTTGTCCAACAGATTTATCTCGTTTACGGGGAAGGAGGGTAGAGTCTTGCGGAGGGAAATGTCATGCGGTGTACCACAGGGTTCAGCTCTTGGGTCAATCCTGTGGCACATTGGATATGACTGGGTGTTGAGAGAAGCTCTTAACCCAGGTGCCAGCATAACCTGCTATGCAGATGACACACTCGTGACTGCTCGGGGAGAGAACTTCGAGGCGGCTACTCATCTTGCCGCAGAAGCCACAGAGTTAGTGATTGGAAGGATAGCGATGCTGGGACTCCGAGTGGCTCTAGAAAAGTCAGAAGTCATGGCTTTCCATGGCCCTCGAAAGGCACCTCCAAGGGGTTTCCACATTGTTATCGGGGGAATGCGCTTCGAGGTGAAGCCCTCGATAAAATATCTTGGACTTCACCTCGATGCAAGGTGGAACTTTCGTGAGCACTTTGCTATGCTGGTGCCCCGACTAATGAGTGCAGCTGGAGCTCTTAAGCGGCTGTTGCCTAATCTTGGCGGTCCAAAGGCAGGTACCCGCTTTTTGTATCTAGGAGTGGTGCGATCCATGGCCCTATATGGAGCGCCGCTATGGGCAGACGCCCTAAGTAATAGAACGATTCCTCTATTGATACGTTCACAGAGAGCAATGGCAATAGGCGTCATTAAGGGCTATCACACCATATCCGGCGAAGCGGCATGCCTATTAGCTGGGTCACCTCCGTGGGACTTGGAGGCGGAGATCCATGCGAAAATGTACACTTGGCGTAGGGATCTCCGCCGACAAGGGCAGTGTCCAACGACGCAAGAGGTTGAAGTGTGGAAAAGCCACGCTCTTTTCTCTATGTGGGAAGAATGGAAGGAACGACTGGCTCATCCTGGAGCTGGAAGTTGGACCATCGAAGCAGTTCACCCCGTTTTCGAAAATTGGTTGAACAGGGCACATGGCTCGCTTACCTTCCGGCTGGTACAGGTGCTTACCGGGCATGGATGCTTCGGAAAGTACTTTTGCCGTATAGCCGGAAGAGAACCGACGACCATGTGCCACCACTGCAGCTGCGAGGAGGACACAGCGCAGCACACGTTGGTGGAATGCCCAGCATGGACGAGTGAGCGTCAGGTTCTTGTGCCAGCTGTGGGAAACGATCTCTCTCTTGCAACATTGATACATTCAATGCTCGCAAGTGAGAGATCGTGGGAAGCGGCTGTTTCCTTTTGCGAACAGGTAATGTTAAAAAAGGAAACAGCCGAGCGCGAACGGGAAATCGCGTCTGATCTCCCTATGCGCCAACGACGTCCTGGGCGCCGGAGGAGGATATATCATGCCCTCCTTCAACCCCCATGAAAAGGGATCTTGGGTGGTGGACTTACGGGGATCCACCACTACACAAGTATAACCCTTGTGAAGGCGCGTGCAGTGTTCCTGTGCGCCAAAATAAATAAAGTTTCTATAAACGGGAACGAGTCCTGGAGGACTTGCGCCGCCGGGGCCGCGGTAGAGTGCGAAAGCGTTCCCGTAGCTCCGGCAAACAAGCGCACGAACGAAACACCCCAGGGTTTTTAGTGGGTAGGCTGCTATCTAGCAGAGAATCCCACATATCCACCCGGTTAGCCCTGAAGCTGGGTGGAATTCATAAAGAATTTTCCCTGGGCAAAAAAAAAAAAAAAAGGCTGACACATAAGCGGTTACTAAAAACAACTTATAATAAAACACTTTCATACAATTTCATCAAAATCGGTTCAGTTGTTTAGGTGTGAAAGCGTAAGAGACATTCGTCCCCCATTTCAACTCCAATTTCATCCCCATACAGTTTGAAATTACAAAATTGCTAGAACAAACATTTATTGGCTTCGTGCCAAGTGCCTCTATATACAGAGTTGCATGGTTTTATCTTCAATGGTTGGGAACTTTCATATTGATATTCATCCCCCATTTCAACCCCAATTTCATCCCCGTACTGTTCGAAATTACAAAATTGATAGAATTAACATTCGTTTGCTTCGTGTCAAGTGTCTTAGACACTGTGTCTATAGAGGTACTCATGGTTTTATCTTCAACGGTTAAGAACTTGCAAATTGACATTCATCCCCCATTTCAACCCCATTTCACCCCATACAGTTCGAAATTACAAATTTGATAGCCCAAACATTTCATTGGTTCGTGTCAAGGGGCTAGATACAAAATTTGATAACTTTGAAAATAACGACTTTTCATACAACCGTTCATCCCCCGTTTCACCCTCTTAGGGGTTGAATTTCGCAAAACCCCGTCTTAGCGAGCGCCTACGTGCTAAAAGGGACCTCCATGCAAAATTTCAGATTCCTAGCATTTGTAGTTTTTGAGATTCCTAGATGAGTGACCTTTCGCTTTTATATATATAGAAGATATCTGAGGGACAAGTACCTATGTTACAGTGCCAAGCAACCCTGTTTGGCACTGAGTACACTTGAGCGGTTATTAAACCAGTGGTGTTATGGACAAATGTTATGATTGCCAGAATGCAACAACTTGCTCATAACGTTGTTAGTAGATATTATAAATTATTATGCTCACAAAATGTTTGCATTTGCAATTTAAATCACTGTGTTTCACAGAAAATGATACAAGCAACGGCAAACGTAATGAGTTTCATGAATCTTATAAAGTGCAAAAAGTAAGATTTATAGTTAGAATTACAAATTTGTTTTGTAATAACGTAATAAGTATTAAATATATAAGCTCTCAAAAGAGGACATTCGATGAAAACGAGTATTTTATCTATACTAATATTTACTAATATTATGAAGCTGAAGAGTTTGAATCAACCCCGCCAATCAACCGCCCTTAATCTTATCTATCAACCATCATTACAGCGGAGATGCTCGACAGTGAGATGTCGTGGTTGGCAGAGGAGCACTTTTGGTCTGGGATTTGACGAGTGTCGTGACTAAATTAATGACTGCAAACTTGTGTTTGTTAAAAATAAAAAAAATTGCCGTCTTAGAGACTGCCGATAGAAGTGAAAACTAATAACTCAGACTTTCCTAGCTCACGTTCGTTAACAACTACGCGGGTGAAACTGGTGGATGCTGTTAGTCTGGAATAAATCTTCAAATTATTATCGTCTAAATAAGTCCTTAGCATGGTCATCTAATTAGATGGACGTGGTTAGATGTATTGTATTAGATGTGTTTTTAGGGTTCCGTAAAACGTAAAAACGGAACCCTTATAGATTCGTCATGTCTGTCTGTCTGTCTGTCTGTCTGTCTGTCTGTCTGTCCGTCCGTATGTCACAGCCACTTTTTGCCGAAACTATGAGAACTACACTGTTGAAACTTGGTCAGTCGATGTATTCTGTGAACTGCATTAAGATTTGAACAGAAAAATTTAAAAAAAAGAAAAACTTGGGTTGCCCCCCATACTGAGAACTGAAACTCAAAAAAAATTTTTTCATCAAACCTACACGTGTGGGGTGTCTATCGATAGGTCTTCTAAAATGATGTTGAGGTTTCTAAAATCATTTTCGTCTACACTTAATAATTTGCGCGAGAAACACTTCCAAAGTGGTAAAATGTGTGTCCCCCCCCTCTAACTTCTAAAGTAAGAGAATGAAAAATCTAAAAAAAAACATATGATGTACATTAACATGTAAACTACCAACGAAAATTAGTTTGAACTCGATCTGATGAGTAGTTTTTTTTTAGTACGTCATAAATACATTATTATTGAAACTTCGATCAAAGTTACAACGAACTACAAGAACTATGTGTACTATGTATATTATGTTACTTGCTGCAACGGAACCCTTCATGGGCGAGTCTAACTCGCACTTGGCCACTTTATTTTTTATAGCATAGAGTGACGAGACGAGCAGGACATGTGGAATGGTAAGCAACAAGCCTGCCACATAACAGCACATTGACACGCAGCTATTGGAACATGAAAAGTACAAATCATTACCTAGCACTACACTGCGCTCGTCACCCAGAGATCTAAGATATTATATCTCTAAGCCCTGAAATTTCTCTAGAAACATTGCCCTTCAAACCGGAACACAGTAATGTTTGCACATTACTGCTTGGCAGTAGAATAACTGGCAAAGGTGTGGTACTTCACCAGACGGACTCTGGCAAGAGTGCTACCACTACAGTGGTACAAGTACATATGTAAATGTGTATTGGTAACCATGGTAACATGCCATGGTCATCCAGAAATGCTGACGCATTTCTATATGGCCATAATCCCGAGATCACCCGAAGATTTCTTTCTTTCACGATTGTGACGCTTAAACTCAATTTGACAGTAGAAATACAATAAATAAGTAGAGTAAAAAAAATGTATGTCTGTAAAGTCGGTTTACTGACGATAGAACGTGACAACGTCTTAAGAAAATACTGATGAAATGGTAGCATTTTTCAAAAGAAAATTTTAATTTAATTTGTTTAATAGATTTGTATGTAAAAAGTAATCAGTAGAATTTAGTCATTTTTAATCAAAACAATGCAAAAAAGCTTTTATATGCCGGGGATCGAACCCGGGGCATTTCACATGCAAAGCGAACGCTCTACCACTGAGCTACATCCCCGCTTGAACTACTGGTAGAAATAATTAATACAACTGTAACAAAGATGCGGCGAGGTAACGACCGACGGTAACGGTACATGACGTCATGCTTTGTGGGCGTGCAGCCGGCTTCATCGAATTATAAGACGTTATCACGTCAAAAAGACTTTACTAGTAGCGCCCATGTCCCCTGTGACCTGTGACCCCAAATGTCGAAGTATTTGCAAAAGTATTTTATTTTACTTCGACTTCTGTGATATTTACGTTTTTTTGGAACGAAGTTCCTTATCGCGCGTTATGAACGGGAGCTAGATGGAAAAAATTCTCACGAAAAAGTTGTAACGTTTTGTGCCCTGTCACGTGACAGAATCAGAATACGACAATAAATTTCACAAACGTGATCAATGACCGATTGGCGCAAATGGTAAGATGTCGCCTGTGAAGTTGGGATACCTCGGATCGAATCCCGATAGTTCCCGCAAAACTCTTCTTGTTTTTTTTTCTCTCAACACTCTTTTTGTTCTTTTTTCCTGAGAATAATAGTTTTTACAAAATATCCCTCTTTATCAACGCATTTAATTTAAATTTTATGGAAATCGGTGTGGCGGTTTCCTAATAGTCGACGTAGTCATAGCTTCTTATAAAATTTAGTCGTGTATCTGAATTTAATTTTAAATTGAAGTACCAAACGACCACTGCCCGAATCGACTTGCACATCGAAGTTCCTACAATCACCAATAGGTGGCACAGAACTCAAAATTAAATTCAGCTGTGGATTGTATCCTACTCTAGTGTCATCGAAAATCTGGAGAGGCCACTACCGGTACGATAATTTTGTTCTTTGTTTTCCTGAGAAATTATGTAAAGTAATCATTCAGAACCGCAAAATAAACCCGAAATACAGTTATTTGACGATTTTCATTCACTTTTGTCATATTCTCTTCCATTTAAGTACAACAGGTTTCATCCTACTATATTCAGCTTCAGGCATCAGTCACGAAACTGTTCCATTCATCCGGGATTACACGTTATGTAGTTCAGACGTAGTAGGTACGTACGTTACGTTGCGTTTAATGAACTGATAGTGTGATTGGTTCGAAAGACCTAGCTACCTAGCTTTTTTTTACTCTACTTATTTATTGTATTTCTACTGTCGAATTGAGTTTAAGCGTCACAATCGTGAATGAAAGAAATCTTCGGGTGATCTCGGGATTATGGCCATATAGAAATGCGTCAGCATTTCTGGATGGCCATGGCATGTTACCATGGTTACCAATACACATTTACATATGTACTTGTACCACTGTAGTGGTAGCACTCTTGCCAGAGTCCGTCTGGTGAAGTACCACACCTTTGCCAGTTATTCTACTGCCTAATCTTGGGCTCCAAGCTGCTGATACTAATCAAACTGGGCATATATAATAGACCTACATTCGTACGCGTCTTACCTATAGTGCGACCAGTCAAAATAAAAAAAGGTGTGTGCATAAGACCACACGGCAGAAGTGAAAACTTCATTAACAGATTTTTGTATTAGGTAGGTATGTCGTATTATAATAAAATATTATGGATCGTATTAGTTGAATAAACGAATAAAACAAGCCAGAAATTAGAGTAAATATTTATTGAAATTTTATTTATATACAAAGTAGCTGTTACCCGCGACTTAGTCCGCGCGAAATAAATACTAAGGTTACTCAGGCAGTACTTATTTGTATACCCAGATTGTATACACATTTATGGTTAGTAAAAAAATTGTCCTTGTTCAAAAAATTGTTGGCCGGGGCCGGCTTTTTAAAAGTTACTCCAACTTTGTATGCATTCACACGGTGCACCCCTATGATGCCCACAAAAATTTGCCCACATTGTCCGCAAAAAGGTTGGTGAGTGTAATAGGATATTTGTTACCGACTTTCTCCTGTTCCGTCGATTCCACATACACTACACATTCTCCACTACGATTTTCTGGGAATGGTCTCTTTCTCTTATAAAGGGGTTTTCTAAATAGTTTGTAAGAAACATTTTCACTTGGATTTGGCTTCAATAGTTTTCTTTTTCTGGTCTGTTCGACGGGGTCACCCCCGTCGCTAGCGACGCTCATATTTATTTATACTATTGACTATATACAAAACTAAATATTTACACGAAAGAAACGAAATATTTACACAGCAAAACTAATGAATTTGATTGTGAAAATTATAAAGCACCCGTCGTGTTTTCCCGCCCAAAGAAAAGTATTTTGGAGTTGGTAGCCGTTAGTGTTGCCACTATGATTTTGAGCTTGTCGCCAAATAGTTATGAAACAAAATCGCCGGTTTTGATTGAATTATTAAGGGAATAACAGTCTGGAAGAATACATAAGCTTTTTCCTTCTCCAACCTTCTACACTACACTAGTATATTCCCCTTTGTCGGTAACACGTCGTCTAAATCCGCTAAAAGGTTTTAAAAATGCGCCAGTTTCAGCGACCAAGTCGCTAAAGTGTCAACACTGGTAACCGGTAGCGAGCAGCGAGAGAGAGAGAGAGAGTATCTATTGTCCCATGTCCTCCTCTAACAATTATCTTTCTCGGTCTGGCACGTTTGTTGACCACATTATCTTTCTCGCTCTAGCATCCCGAGCTTACCCGAAATTTCTTATCATATCCGAGCGTGATGATCACGTGATCATAAATCCATTTCACAGCCCACGAAAATTCTGTCCATAGCGCGCCTAAAGAAGTTTTCACTTCAAAAATAGACTTCAAGTAAAGTATAATATCACCCTGAGGATAATTCCAGAAGCCAGTCGGTATACTTATGAAACGTGATCACCCAAGATTTGAAGATCGAAACGGTGGAGGTGTGGTTAGTCTGGCACGCGGTGTGCTTGACTACGCAGACTATGGGCCACATAAACTCCTATAGAACATCGCGCCACACCATTCATGCCATCCTGATGGACGTACCTAGGCGAGTTTTGGCGCCCCCTGGACCTGCCGCCCGGGGCACGGACCCCGGCTTGCCCCCCTCTAGATCCGGCACTGAAGTTAGGTACATCACCACGACGCATATACTTAGTACAAATATTGCTTTCTAACACAATCAATAAATACTTTGTTTAGGTGCCTTAGCACTTACCTACTAAAAACTAGTGGTGTTGAAACTGCATTCAGTTAAAATCGGATTCAATTTATCAGGTCAACATAACTTAGAACTGCAGTCAGTGCAGTCCTTCGTTTAGAATTCGTAACGCCATCTTGAGTGCAGGTTAGTTTTTCATATAATTAAAATGACAGCAAGTTTCATTTTGACTCCGTTCTATTTCAATAGATGGCACCACTTTATTTAGTAGATTATTATGAAGTCTGTTTTCATTTGCTTCAATCACGAATGCCTGATGAAACTGAAATAAATTGAATTATTTTACGTAACTACTTCACGTTTCAATATTTTAAAATAGCTTATTTATTTACAAACGTAACTTGTTACCCTAAATTGTTACTTTGGGATTTTATAGTGTAGATTGGTATATTTTTAGAAAACACTCTGGCAGCACTATCTAATCAATTTTGATTTTTTTTGATGTTTGATGGCCTCCCTTGCCTTGTGTAGCCGTATGAAGCCGATTTGTGTTTTGACGTGAAATTAATCTATTCTCATGTTTTTAAATGATATAATTTGCTGATTATATTTATTTTAAAGTGATTTTTCTTTAAAGCTCATATCAATATGACGTGGGGTTTCGTAACTTGCGGTCCGAATGAAGCACTTGTTGTGTCTGGTGAGTATAACAACAGCTTCACTTTTTTGTCGTAAATATAATGTTTATTTATAAGTATTCTTAAATTTACGGAGAGTTTCAAAGCGTTCAATGTCGTAAATATAATTGACTACATTACATAGTTAATAACGGCTAATACACTATCGAGTGCAGAAAAATTGTTACTTAGTTTATCTCTGACAAAAGTCTAAATAATTTAATTCTATTACATTTGCAATGATGCTGCTGTAGCGATTAAAAAGCCATTTATTTGATCTATTCATCTACATATATAAAAAGCGATCTACGAAATGTATGTACGCTCATAACTTATGAATGGACGTGGATGATTCTTTGATTTATGTATTCGTTATTGTCGGGACAAGGTTTGTAATGCAGAAAGTTTAGAAAATATTGATGCATAAAAAGTATGGTGGTACAAAGTTCGCCAGGTCAACTAGTTATTTATCACTACATAGTATAAATCAAAGTCACTTCCCGCATCTCTATGTCCCTATGTATGCTTAGATTGTTAAAACTATCTAACAGATTTTGATGCGGGTTTTTTAACAGATAGAGTGATTCAAGAGGAAGGTTTTTATGTAGAATACATGCATAGTACAGTAGAGAGACACTGATAATTTTAAAGATTTCTTAAATGATGTCATAAATAAACGCAATTTTTGTGCTTAAATTGCAAATACTGGCTGAACCCTACGAGATAAATCAAAATAATGTACTGCAGTATTGTACACCTTGAAAAGGTCTACAAAAAAGCTCATTATGGTATATGTCTATTTCTTAGGAATAATCCACAATAACCATTTTTATTAGTATATTTAGTATCAGCATTGCACACATGCGAAGGCGGGGCGGGTCGCTACTAAAAAAAATATGTGCTAAAAGTATGTATAGATTCACTGACTGAGACAATATTTTAGGCTCTAGATACAAATGTTTAGTGGTAATCATTCTAGTGCCACTTAAATCTGCTCAACATTGTTATAGTTAATTTGTGTATTAATGGCTTCTGGAATTACAGTCTAATAGTAATAGTAGTAGTCTAATAGTCTAATAGTAACAGTCGAATAATATTCATTACTAAGCTGTCAAGGTAACCAGTCACCAGACCTATTATTTTAAGTTGTCAGTGAAATATGAGTTATTATTGTTATTGGTCATATCCATAAACTCGACTGACATCTTCTCCACTCAGAGCTTCTTTGGTATGTACCTGAGAAGAATTAACAGCAATAACTTTTGCAATTTTGTTAAGAACACCAAAATATACATAAAACATAGAAAAGAAAAATAAGTTTCCCAGTTGCTGTTTTATGTTGAGATAAAGGAGCAACTTGGCAACCTTATTATGAGCAATTTCTTCCTGGTTATTTACTATCAATGTTTTATTTTTGCATGTTTGCTTGCTTGCTGGCGATTACATAGACCTTATGTTATTTGGGGAACTACATCTGAGTAAAGTGGTTTGATATTAGCATAGGCATAAACAGCCCATTAAATATTCCCACCGCTGGGACTCGGGGCCTTCCCTTGCTACATGAGAGTGAAGGCCATTATCCACCACGCTGGCCCAGTGCGGGTTGATGGATGGCACATGCCCTCGAAAGATTCTGGGTACATGTCGGTTTCTGATAAGACAGTGGTGCACGTGGTATTTTAACCCAGGGTTTGATATTGATTTGTTTTAAATAAGAGTGAAAAAGTAATAGTAACAGTATTTGAGGTGATTATTAATACTGAAGAAAGTGCATGAACAATTTGGAATTTTTGCAGGTATTGCTTACTCTGTCAGTTTTTGACACAATTCTTAACTGTCTTGGACCTAGTGATTATAAAGAAAAACATTGTAATGGATTTAATTTATTAAGATTTAACTATCAACTCAATTATTACTAGATCAACACAACAAACATTTCAGATTTCTTTTAAAACCTGGCTTGTTATGATGTTGTTGTTGTGTTGTGATGTTGAGCAAAGGTCTCCCTACTCTCCTTCCATTTATGTCTGTTTTGTATTAAAATAATAATATTAGATAATTCTTTAAGATATTTTTTGAGGTCGTCCACCCATCACAACAAAAAACTTTCTTTCACAGTAGGGAACCCCTTTTCGGAATCTTGAATATTCATTGCCTTACTAGATATCATATATTGTACTGTAGACATTCAACGACTTAAATACTAGGTAAATGAACATTAATCTCTGCTCACAACCAGTCTTAGGAACCTTAGCATACCCTGCCTGGGGGAAGAACCACATATTATCTAGTTGTTCTAATGCCAAGCGAAAATGACAAAACATGCGTAATTTCTATGTGTAGTAGGTGAGTGTTGACGTACGTCACAAAGGGGCCCCTTAAACCTAAGCCCGAGTCACAAGTCTTGGGGTTTACTCGAGATTTACTCTCTGCCACATGATGGACCCGGCACCCGCACGGCGAATCCATGGAATGCTAAGAAACCATCATTAAAACTAATGTTGGACCCTATTCTGAAGACACCATTCAAAACTAAAACCAATCTAGTTGCAGTCTGTTCTGAATATAGCCAATGATTACATGTGCAAAAAAGGCTTAACTTCTAATCTCAGCTCCGAACTATATCCACAGAATGTGCAAATATTATTTGTTACAGTTAGTAGGGCAATGCTTTCAGATAAAACAATGCAAAGAGATGAATCATCATATATCTATCTCTGTTAGTGCTCTTATTGTAGTGGAATAATAAAGATGAGCACTCTTCTAAGAATTTATTTTGGAAATCTTCTATATTACAACTTATGCCATACTTAGCTGCTAGATGACAATAGACAATAGTTGCACAGATTACAGAGATATGTGGTTTCTCATTCTTAGACTAACATCATCTATCATAGAACCTTAACAAATGCAGTACAGCACTAGGCAAAGATTTGAATGTTTCATGTTTAAGTAGCGGTATTGGCATTGCACTATGCTGCTGTGAGCTATGAGGAGCATATAAGAAAATCACTCGTGCAATCACTTTATCATAATAAAAACATCATTCATTTTCATTGATTGATATGCCAACAGCTATGGAATCAAGGAGTCTGCGGTTGTTATTGATATTCCCTAAAACTGTCTTTATAAAATGAAATAATTCATTCAAATAGTTTTCAATAATTAATACATTTAAATGAAGATAACAATTAAATGTATTTCCTATTCACAATTAAGTATACTTCTACAAAATAATTAAAATTTCTAATTGGTCCATTTGTTTCATTTATGTATCACTTTTATATGCAGTGTAAGAAATGGCGGACACTACACAATTTTGTTTTGATAATTTGATAGCGCTTTCCTAGAAGCAACCAATCCACTTCCGATGTGAAGACACTCAGATTTAACACATCAATCTAGGTAGACCCAGTCAGGTAACGCATTCCGCAGTTACATGTTCTTATCATGAAAGTTTTAGTATGGATGATATAAATTACAAAATTTCTTCACAGGCTTTGTAGATAGGCTCCAAAGTGAACTTTTTGAACCCTGATGAGGTTTTCTAATAATTGTTTTTGTTGGTTCACTGTTTGGTTTCTCTGTTATTTTAATACAACAAACATATGTATATGTATTACAACACAACAAAAATCTATACACAGTGATGTTTGCACATTACTGCGTGGCAGTAGAATAACTGGCAATGGTATGGTACTTCCCCAGGTGGACTATGTAAATAGATAAGACAAGTTATTATTTAAAGTATTTATTGATGTTAATTAAATACTTCGTATTTACGTCTTTCGGTTGCTCCTCGTTGGTTTCGGTTGGTTCTTCGGTTGCCTGGAAGAGATCGCTTTTAGCGATAAGGTCGCCACTTGATTCACTTGTTCTAAGTCTAGGGCTAAGTTTAGTAGGCTTTGTTTTGTAAGTTTTATCTTGTGAACATTAAAGAGTTCCTATCTAGCTATCTTTCGTAGATTTTCTTTTATTTTAAATGTTAATTAATATCTCGCAAGACTACCTCATAACAATAGTTGAATGTAGCCATAATATAAATAAATAAATATTGGTGGTGGACAATTCACACACAACACCAACTAAGCAAAGCTTGTATGATGGCGGCCAGATAGCTGATATAATACTTATATAGTTTAAATACATACTTATTATACATAGAAACACCCAGACACAGTGCAAACATTTGAATTCATCACACAAATATTTGCACTGGGTGGGAATCGAACCCACGACCCTCGGCTTCGCAGGCAGAGCTACTCCCAACTAAGCCACGAGGCCAGTCATATGAAACAAAATTAATTGATAGGTAGTAGAGTTCATCTACTGTCACAGCACATTCTGTAAAAAAATATATCATACAAAAACTGTTTTCTATCACAAAATAACACAGAAGCATTTAGTTTTATTTTGAGTTTCAGTTTTGTTAATGCTCAACATAATCACATAAAATAACACAGAAGCATTATTGACGTGATAACGTCTTATAATTCGATGAAGCCGGCTGCACGCCCGCAAAACTGTAACGTTCCGCCGTTACCGTTAGTTCGTCTTCCGTGCCATGCGGACGAAGCTGAGCGCTGAGGGCGCCACCCGCCGAGTCGAGCGGTATCACTACTCGCGCTATCAGCGTACTGATTTCTTAAGACGTTGTCATGTTCTATCGTCAGTAAACCGACTTTACAGGCAAGCATTTTTTTTATTTTGAGTTTTGTTATGCTCAACATAAAAATAACCATTTTGGTACTAAATGCGATTTCTTCTTGCGATGCGGGTTCTAGATTACGAGACCGCGAATTAGTTGTAAACGTAAACCAGAGGTTCGGACCGAGTGGCGTATTATTGGAGAGGGCTATGTCCAGCAGTGGACGAGTATGGGCTGATTATGATGATGATAACCATTGTGTTGGTAAAACGACTCGTGTAGGTACCTATGTGACAGAGAGAGCGCTGCGTTTACAGCTATTTTCTGTATTTTAGTTTTGTCCGTGTATTTGATGGAAATAGTGAATAGATTTGTTTTTGTCCGCAAAATGGATCCACCTACTAAATTCCTTTTTAATTTTTTTTGTGAATTATCGTTCGCACTCATGTATATCTAATACCTTTAAATAAGCAGTTGTTGTACATATAAATGCAGGGGGTTTCGGGGGCGATAAATCCATCTAGCTAGGGTTTCATTTTTAGAAAACGCCGTTTTATCCGTATTTTCCAGCAATGAAAAACCGTGCAAATCTCAGTCATCCTATACTAAAAAGTAGGTACTTAATTATAATAAAGTAGCCAAGTGCGAGTTGGACTCACCCATGAAGGGTTCCGTTGCAGCAAGTAACATAATATACATAGTACACATAGTTCTTGTAGTTCGTTGTAACTTTGATCGAAGTTTTAATAATAGTGTATTTATGACGTACTAAAAAAAAACTACTCATCAGATCGATTTCAAACTAATTTTCGTTGGTAGTTTTCATAGTAATGTACATCATATATTTTTTTTAGTTTTTTCATTCTCTTACTTTAGAAGTTAGAGGGGGGGGGACACACATTTTACCACTTTGGAAGCGTCTCTCGCGCAAATTATTCAGTGTAGACAAAAACTATCTTAAAAACCTCAATATCATTTTTGAAGACCTATCGATAAACACTCCACACGCGTAGGTTTGATGAAAAAAATTTTTTTGAGTTTCAGTTCTCAGTATGGGGGGCACCCCTAATTTTTGTTTTTTTAAAAAACTTTTGTAAAAATCTTAATGCGGTTCACAGAATACATCTACTTACCAAGTTTCAACAGTGTAGTTCTCATAGTTTCGGCAAAAAGTGGCTGTGACATACGGACGGACAGACAGACAGACAGACAGACAGACATACAGACAGACAGACAGACATGACGAATCTATAAGGGTTCCGTTTTTACGTTTTACGGAACCCTAAAAATGCTATTATGAGCGTTAAATTTATATTTCGTCCATTTTGAATACATCGCCATTAGAACAAAAGACTGTGAATTTTACAAGGCTACTTACTACTATGCTTGTAACACGAATGATGTTATCAAACTGACCTGCATCTTTTGTTTTTTGTATTTAAAAAAAAAACCTTTTTTTGTTGCGTTCCGCGATGTAACTAGCGGTTTACCTAAACCACAATATAAAGACAAACTACCGGTAGAACGATGCCTTTCAACTTCTTGAATCGATATTAACCTAACATAGCTAAGAACCACCGCACGGAAACTAGATTTCAAATGAAAAAAGCGGATCGAAATCGGTCCATCCGTTTGAGAGCTACGGTGCCACGAGGTAAAAAATCAAATGGTGCCACAAACACACATCGACGTCAAACTTATGACACTCCTCTTTTTGGTCGGGGGTTAAAAAATACTTTTTTTTTTGTTTAATATCAATATTGTTGCAATGTGTGTAACTGTTAATTTTTAAGTATCAACAACATTATTGGAAACATATTTATGTATTACTATATAAATAATTCCTAATTAATAACAATTATTTATGAACATAATAAAATCAAAACATGCGCAGAACGTCAGTCCCGAGGCACGCTCCCAAACTGCGGACATGTTCGTGTTCGCAGCTCGGGAGCGCGTTTCCCGCGTCTCGCCCCGCACGATTGCACGTCTAGACGTCTTCGTCGAACGACTGTATGCTATATGATTTATTAGACTGTGCCTAAAATATTATTGCTCGATAGTAGAAAGCAACTGGTAAAAGTGTGGTTTCTTCAGGCGGACTTTGCAAAGACTCCTGCATGACACTGCTGTAACAGGCAGGCTTACCATCAGGTGCATGTCTTGATCGTCCCGTCACTCTGAATGATATTACCGGCGCGCCGCGGTTTTACACGCAGAGTTCCCGTGATAAAAAGTAGTCCAAGTGCAATTCCAGACTTTAATCTGTTTTCCAAATTTCAATTCGATCTGTTGAGACGTTCCGACGTGATTAAGCACCAAACATCCAAACTTTGGCATATAAAATATGAATAGGATGAAAACAAGAACAAAATTAAAAAAATTGCCTAACCCCCGACTACCTCGGATTTGCAATTTGTAAGTACAACATTCTACAGTTCTACTAGTCAAGCCCTTTCATTTGATACCCGTATTGAGGGAGTTGTAAAAAAATAAATGTATTTCGCCATTTTGTGGTAGCGACCATCTTGGATTTTAAATTTGTCATAGTGCATAGTGTTCTACTAGTCCCTTTCATTTGGTACCCATATTGAGGTATTAGTGAAAAAAATTTATGTAATTCGCCATTTTGTGGTGGCGGCCATCTTGAATTAATATCAACCAAACATAGCTAAGAACATCCGCACGGAAATTAACCTTCAAATAAAAAAAACGCATTGAAATCAGCCCATCCGTTTGACAACTAAGGTGCCACAGAAATACACCCAGACAGACAGACATCGACGTGAAACTTATAACACACCCCTTTTTTGGTCGGGGGTTAAAAATGGTAGGTACCTGCAATGATACCAATGTTTAAATCTGAATGAATGGCGTATGTATTATAGGCGAGGCCTATGTTCAGTGGACGAATACAGGCTGATGATGATTATAAAGAATAATAACAGTGTAACAATTGTGACCGCTTAAAACAAAGTTTTGTAGAACTAGTCTAGACATTATTAAGTTTTATAGAAATCAATAAAAGTTTGTGATCTTGCCAAGCTCGTGACTCATGAATGAACTACAGTGCAACAAGAGCTTAAAATACCTATTTATCAGTCACCGTCATAAAAAATAAACAAACTGATAAGATTAAAATCATTCGATATAGCTGTCAAGTGCAAATCAAAAATAAAAAAAGTATCACACCTTTTTTGTGTCCCACGGTCGCTGTTATTGATTCAACAACCAAATAATGTCTAAACGTAAATTTTATATTACTTCGTTAAGCCATTACAATAAAATATAAATTTTTCGTAATTATTGTTAAATTTACCGAGAAATTACAGGGCAAAGAGATAATTCGCGTAATACAAAATCAATCTATTTTCTTGAAAAAAACAAAAACCGATTTTAATTTGAAATGAAATTCCGATACCTACATAAGAATCAATCACTATAAAATATTATCATCAAAACAAATAAAAGAAAATTTTAGTTTTTAATTCATGTATCTATATTTCTAAAACCGACTCACCGATTTCGATAAAAATGTAAATGGGGCCACTTCTTAACTATGGTCTACCAAACAAATCATCATCATCATCATCATCATCATCATCAGCCGTAAGACGTCCACTGCTGGACATAGGCCTCCCCCCTAGATTTCCACAACGAAGGACCGTTCGTTCGTCGTCGTGCGCAACCTGCAAACCAAACAAATAAAGAACCAAAATTGATTTACAATTACCACACTTTTGCCAATTATTCTACCGCCAAGCAGCAATGTGCAAACATTACTGTGTTCCGTTCTGAAGGGCAATGTTTCCAGAGAAATTACAGGGCTTAGAGATATAACAACTTAGATCTCTGGGTGACGAGCGCAGTGCAGTGCTAGGTAATGATTTGGAATCTCCATGTTCCAATAGCTGCGTGTCACTGTGTTGTTATGTGGCAGGCATGTTGCTTACCATCAGGCACATGTCTTGCTCGTCTCGTCACACTATATTAAAAAATAAAAAAATATAGATCCGTATTGAAAACCTTCTCCTTTTTTGAAGTCTTCGGTTATATAGAAGATATTAATAATTGAATAAGGAGTTAATTTTCATTTTTTAGCGACGGAACTCTTTGCAGAGTCCATCTGAGGAAGTACCACATCTTTGTCGGTTATTCTACTGCCAACCATACAGATAAAGCGTCTTATTGTGGGGTGCAGTGCTAGGTAATAATTGGGACTCTTCATGTTCCAATAGCTACTTGTCCCTGCTGTTATAGGCAGGCGTGGTGCTTAACATCGTAGGTTTCGTCATTATAGTAAGTAATTATTTTTCTTGAAAACCAAACTATATACTTACTTCAATTTAAAAATTTAATCTCGCATTCGCAACTTCCTTGTTTCTTGTCGTATGTAGTTTTCCTTGTGTTTGTTTCATTATTGTTTGTAACACAATTTTATTTACTTGGTAGGTATGTATCTATGAATTTTAACGTTTCGTTAACACGTAATCGATAGATTTAAAAGACGCTTCCTACTAAAAAGTTTCTTACTTTTTAGGTGCATCTTTTGTACAAGCGTGTTTTTTAGTCTTTTTAACTATTAAATTAATTATTTATTTCTTATTGGCACAATTAACGTGTTTTACATTGTTATTTAATGTAGAACTCATTTTAATTAAAATGGTTGAACTAAAAAATATGTCAAATAAGTACCTACATATACAAAAAATTTAATAAGCATTGCTGTACACTGCTCCAATGAGACTGCGAAGTTTCGGAGTAAATGAAGATGTCATCGATGTATATATTTTTTTGAGTTTGGTCAATTTTCAAAAACTGCTCAGCTGATTCTGATAGAATGTACCTATATGGGACCATCTCTGAAGTATATGATCTACCAAAATATCTAATAGTAGGTACATAGACTATTTTTAATGCGGAAAAACAACTGCGGGGCTAGCACGGGGAGTGGACTAATAGTCTTTCCACCATTTTTATCCACCTGTCAGTGGATATAATAATCATTTCCACCTTGCATAGCATGGCAACAGGGGAAAGGGATAAAATGTTTCCACTTGACGTTTGTCGTGGACATTATATCACGCTACTCCCCGCTGTATAGCACGGACTCGGGAAAACGAAGATAAATACTCTTCAATTGACATATGACAGGGGACAAACTATCGTCTGATTTGGAGGTGGGGATATAAGTAAATTTCTCTCAAACATAATGTCGCGAGCATATTATAATTATATTTTTAATTATATAATTACTCATTTTTATATCTAAATGCGTTCTCTATACTAGGGTATGTGATTTAGACGAGAAAATGTTTTATAGTTGTTTACAAAAATATAAAACCTACATATATAAAACCTCAAAACGCAGCACAGAAAAAAAAAAAAAAGTAAAAAGAGCGAACGTTGACAGAAAAACTGATGATTAATACGTCATTTTTAGGGTTCCGTAAAACGTAAAAACGGAACCCTTATAGATTCGTCACGTCTGTCTGTCACAGCCACTTTTTGCCGAAACTATGAAAACTACACTGTTGAAACTTGGTAAGTAGATGTATGCTGTGACCCGCAAAAAGTTTTTATAAAAAAAAAATTAAAAAAATTAGGGTTGCCCCCATACTGAGAAATGAAACTCATCAAACCTACACGTGTGGGGTGTCTATCGATAGGTCTTCAAAAATGATATTGAGATTTCTAATATAATTTTTGTCGACACTGAATAATTTGCGCGAGAGACACTTCCAAAGTGGTAAAATGTGTGCTAACTTCTAAAGTAAGATAATGAAAAAATATATGATGTACATTACCATGCAAACTACCAACGAAAATTGGTTTGAACTCGATCTGATAAGTAGTTTTTTTTAGTACGTCATAAATATACTATCATTAAAACTTTTATGATGATTTATTTTATTTCTACTGGTGGGGGGTCACAGTAGAAATACAATAATATGAGGCTGCGTACTGGTGACCCCCTCCAAAATTCGAAGCTGGGACCGCGCCTGGTAACATATGTACAAGAAAAAAGCCGAATTGAGAACATTTTGCTTCTTTTGAAGTCGGTTTAAAAAGTTCTAATTCCGGCTAGTCTTTCCGGTGTTCGTATAAATACCTATATCATATTGAAATACCACTAGAGATAAATCTAAATACATACCAGCGTTATCTGTTGTGGCGTCGTTTGTATAGTGTGATATTATCGCTGTTTGTGCACAGATATGTATGTTTTATCAACTTTTGCGATGACTAAATAAATTAATCATTAGTATGTAAAGTCCCTAAATTATCTGTGTATATGTTTTTTCTCTCTAAGCTCGGAAAGTTGTGATGTTGTTTGTATTCGATTCAATGCAATGAGGAAACTTGAACGAAGGTTGTTTTAATAATAACGAAATAAAAAAAATGGCTGTCATAGGGACTGCTGATAGAAGTAAAAATTTATAACTTAGTATTCATTTTAGTATTAATCACCAATAATGTTGCACAATACCATAGAATAGACGAGAATAATACGTCCACCTGTGTGGCTACATACTGGTATTACTTATGATTTACTAACGAAGAAATTTGACTCCACTTTCGTAATAAACATCTAAAACTTTCGACCGAATCCAGCGCTGGATTGCTTACTGGAATAATGGAAACCGGCACTGGAATGGAATGTATGGCATGAGTGGGTATTTCTTGTGTTTTCAAGTCAAAAGTGAATCGGATTATTCTAGGTTAGCGCACAGAGTAATCGATCGCATCGTAGTTTAATGTCAGGACGTCTACTCTTTTTCTATGGAAAACGTAATTTCGAAATAAACTCGCGACTTTCTTACTCCTGGGGGTCTACCGCCTAACGAAAAACGCTTTGACGCTTTGGCATTGCCGTCTCTTTCATTTCAAGTGAGAAGAAAAGAGAGCAATTTCAAAGCATCAAAGCGTCAAAGCGTTTTTCGTTAGTTGGTTGAAGCGCGGTTCTACTTCGTTTCGTTCGATTGAACATTGTTTGACGTTTAAATGTTCTAAGCCTACTTTAA
The DNA here is from genome assembly GCA_963693475.1 of Ectropis crepuscularia. Taxonomy (NCBI): domain Eukaryota; kingdom Metazoa; phylum Arthropoda; class Insecta; order Lepidoptera; family Geometridae; genus Ectropis; species Ectropis crepuscularia. The sequence continues at coordinate 37,160,647 of OY856338.1, forward strand.
TAACAGTATGTTTAGAACATTTAAACGGGCAAAACGACGGATCGAAGTAGAACCAGGGCTGGAAAGTCACGACTTAATTCGAAATTAAATTTTTCGTAGAAAAGAGAGTAGACGTCTTGGTGAGATGGCGGCGGTCTAGTGTAAACCAATTAACAATAAAAATATTGTAATCATGGGAAATGCCGAGAAAAGCGAAAACTATGAGTTAGAATTTTTGTATTAAACATAATTAATGTTGCAAAATACGTCTCCTGCATAGCTATAGATTTACTGCTAATTACGCATATTGTTAAGTTACGGCTGGTCTAGTCGGGAGAACGGCGACTGCTGATCCGTAGACCCCGGATTCAAAACCACGCGCACCACGGTCTTTTTGAAGTCATGTGCCTAATTTTTGAGTTTCAGTTCTAAGTGGCACCCAAAAATTATTGTTTTTTTTTAACCTTTGTGAAAATCTTAATGTGGTTCACAGAATATATCTACTTACCAAGTTTCAACAGTATAGTTCTTATAGTTTCGGAAAAAAAGTGGCTGTGACATACGGACGGACAGACACAGACATGGCGAATATGTAAGGGTCCCGTTTTTTGCCACGGAACCCTAAAACACGTAACGTCTATAGCCGATTGTTATAACGCCTACACTTTTGGTATAATTCATGTACCATGTCTATCTTGTTTATTTTCTCCAAGGATCAAAACAGTATTATCTACTGTGCGCTACCGTTTGCCAGATTAGTGCTTTATCGGTCCAGCTTATTTCACAACTATTGATTTACAGTAGTCAGTCAGAGGCCTTCGGGCGGCCATTCTAAGTCGCCTGTGCAATTAATTGCGTGCCGTGACAAACCCTTCTGAACCAGTGGTGAAAACGTTGAAAGTACCACACCTTTTGCCAGTTATTCTACTGCCAGGCAATATGGTGGAAATATCACTGTGTTCCGATTTGAAGGGCAATGTTTCCAGCGAAATTAAGTACTGGAAATAGAGATGAATCATCTAATATCTTTTTTTTTTTTTTTTTTATAGTATTGGGTGACGAGACGAGCAGGTCATGTGCCTGATGGTAAGCAACATGCCTGCCACATAACAGCACAGTAACACGCAGCTATTGGAACATGATAGTCCAAATCATTACCTAGCACTGCACTGCGCTCGTCACCCAGAGATCTAAGATATTATGTCTCTAAGCCCTGTAATTTCTCTGGAATCATTGCCCTTCAAACCGGAACACAGTAATGTTTGCACATTACTGCTTGGCGGTAGAATATTTGGCAAAGGTGTGGTACTTCCCCAGGCGGACTCTGCTAAGAGTCCTACCACTACCAATCTCTGGGTGACGAGCGCAGCACAGTGCTAGATAATGATTTGAACATTTTATGTTCCGATAGCTGCGTGACACTGTGCTGTTATAGGCAGGCGTGTTGCTTACCATCAGTCACATGTCTTGCTCGTCCCGTCATTCGATGTTATAAAAAAAGTTAGTTTTCACAATTGTGAGGTCGTAGGTTGCAGTGCCGTCTGCACCCCTCTGATTATTTTGCCAAGTACCTACAGTTCTAGATGTACGATTTCGTCATCACCACTTGATATGACTCATGTAGATTGCTGCAACTCGCCTCAAAGCTGCAACATGTAAATGTAACCCAATGCATATTCCATAAGGTTCGAGGTACAAAAAGCTATAAATATGCAATCGGGACTATACCCGTACCACGATCGAAAACCTTTAAAAAAGCCGCTTTGAATTTTCATCATCATCAGCCCGTGTTCGTCCACTGCTGGACATAGGCCTCTCCTATAATACGCCACTCAGCCCGATCCTCGGTCTTACGTTTCCAACCGCTACCAGCCGTCTTTCGTATATCGTCATTCCAACTAGTCTCAGGGCGTCCTACACTACGTTTCCCGATTCGTGGTCCACTCCAGAACCCGTCTACCACAATGGTTATCGGGTCTGCGACAGATGTGACCGGCCTATTGCCACTTCGGTTTGCTAATACACTGAGCTATGGCGGTGACTATTTCTCTGACGAATTACTTCATTGCGGATGCAATCCCTCAGGGAAACCCCAAGCATAGCTCTTTCTATAGCTCGCTGAGAGACTATGAGATTTCGGACCATTTTGACTGTCTGTGTCCACGTTTCAGCACCGTAGGCCGTAACGGGTAGGACGCACTGGTTGTATACTTTTGTTTCGAGACTTTATGAGATGGGTGACGAGAAGACTCGACGAAGTTTACCAAATGGTGCCCAGCCCAACTCATGGTCTCACTCTCAAAGCTACATCTACCTAGTTCGAGCGTCTGCCCTAGGTAAACGTATCTCTGAACAATTTCGAGAGTGGTTCCATTTACGGCAATCGGGCCCGGCTGCTCTGCTGCTTCTAGCTTTGAATCTTACTAATATATATTACCAGCAGTGCCCCGCTGTTTCACTCGCGTAGTTCTAGGTCTCATTGTTTTCGCGTTAAAATACCTACCTAATGTGCTATTCCAGACTGTAATCCAACAGTAGATCATAGTTCAAAGGTGGTCCCATATTAAATAAAAATATGAACAAAATAAGCGAGAGGTATACTAGCAAAATCTCTCTATAACCTGCTTAAAGACCTTGGCTTGTCCAGAAGTGCAGTAAGTTCCATACTAGAACGAGTATCTAAAGCTGCACTAGTAGGATCATATCGGATTTGGATGGGCAGGGAGAGAAATACGAGTAGTGAAGGTGAGTGTTGACGTACGTCACCAAAAAGGACCCCTTTTAAAGCTACGCCCGAGTCACAAGTCTTGGGGTCTATTCGAGATTTGTCTCTCTGCCACACGATGGACCCGGCACCCGCACGGTGAATCCATGGAATGCTAAGAAGTTCGTCTCACTGGAAGACCACACCACATTATCTTGATTACTTATCAGTTAATTTTTCTTCTAATGCTCCTTGACACTGCGATTGTAAAACATATCTCTCAACAATAGGGTCGAACACAACTAAACTTTAAACGTGAATCTATTTGAAAACTGATAGCAAGGAAACCCTGCGGTAATGGTCCTTGTAAAATGTATGAGATGCAAACTCGAGCGCACGTTCAAATAAATTTATTTAAGATGCAGACGAATAAAAAGTAGACCTTGCCTAGTGATTATGTAAAACTTTTGTTTACCTGGCATTGACGCACTCTGTCCGACAGTGTGCTTACTTAGAATATCTTTTGGTATTCTGTTTATATATTCCATCTACCTGTAAGATCTTAAATTCTTGTGTCACCAAAAGGCAAGATTAAAAGTTTTAAAAGTAACTCCAGTTATAGGTGCCGGCAAACAAGTTGACCCAATGAAGTTAGCTGCGCATGGCTGCGCAGAAACATTTTTAAGGTCTCTTTGGTGGAAGTATACATGCGCAAACTTCCCCTTCCACGTCAATTTTGGGTCAACTTGTTTGCCGGCCACTATACAAATTGTGCAATGCGTTGCCAGACTGTTGGACTTTTGCCGATGAACACAATCTTTGGGGTCTTCAAGTAGAGAGTGTATCGGTGAGGTAAATTAGTTCCATCGTAGCCCGCGTTGTAGCTTTGTATTAGGCGAAATGGCTGTCAAACGTAAACTTTAAATAAAATTCTCGATTACGTTAGATACTGAACAAGAAACCTCATCAAAATCAGTTTATACCACAGGCACAAAACGTCAAACTTATAACACACCTCTTTTTACGTTAGACAGCTCAATTTTGTGTTCCCACTGCTGGGGATCCGCGTGTTCTGTCCGTGTTCGTGTGTGATAGAACTCACAAGGAGAGAGTTAAGGTCATAATCCGCCACGCCGGCTTAATGAGGGTTGGCGGATGGCCCATATCTTCTCATATTTCATGTCTTTCATTGGAACATGTCGCTTTCCACACGACATTTCACACCTTTAATAATAACACCAGTGCTGTTGACTCACATGCACATCTTCCCGCTGGAATAATACCTAGATTTGCAGCCAGAGCTATCACAAATTTCGAAGAAAAGCGTTTACAAGATCTAGATGCAAAACGTCTCATAAACAAGACCCGCTTACAAGCTATCCTACACCTGCGTCCATAATTCGAATGACCTATTGCATTGTGCGGTCATGCGATAGGATAATTAAGACAAAACTTGGTTTTCAGCCGTGTTCACGCGCTTAATTATTCCTAGCTGGGTTATCCGTTCTTGAATACGTCAAGGACTGTTACTGCGGATATGCAGACGGCAGACGGGCACAAACCTACGGCCTTATGTGAAGCATTACGTTCTCGCCGCTAGGACAACACGGCTAGGTTCTTCACTATGCCTCACTAGCCTTAAGGCCCACGTATACGACTCCGCTCCGACCCGACAAATAAAATATACTCAAATATGGGCTTTATGTCATGCCTTTAAGATGTATATTGCATTGGCAACATAAATTGGCAAACATCTGTCAGCGAGCGGTTTGTTAATTTGTGTTGCCAATGTAATCTATCTATGTATATCTTAACGGGCATGGCAAAAAGCCCATATTTTAGTGTATTTTATTTGTCGGGTGGTAGCGGAGTCGTAAAAGTGAGCGAAGAGCTTTAACCGTCGGCTTCGATAGCTTAGGCTCTGCGCTGCAGGTAGCATTCTAGTTTTTTAAATAAATATATTGAATATTGGTGGACAATTCACACAACACCATCTGACCCCAAACTAAGCAAAGCTTGTATGATGGCAGCCAGATAGCTGATATAATACTTATATAGTTTTAAATACATACTTATTATACATAGAAACACCCAGACACAGTGCAAACATTTGAATTCATCACACAAATATTTGCACTGGGTGGGAATCGAACCAAATTTTATTAGACAGTTGAAATTTTCACATATGATGTATTTCTATTGCCGCTATAACAACAAAACTAAAATAAAATAAATATTTTCGGAGGGCTCCCATACAATACAATAAAAGAGGTTTTCGCCGTTTATTTGTTAATGGTACGGAACCCTTCGTGCGCGAGTCCGACTCGCACTTGGGCGCTTTTATAATCATATTTTGTTATTTATTGTAAAAACCTTAAAACATAAGAACATTAAAACAGATTTGACTGGCAAGAAGATACACGAACTTAGGTATTTTCTATACACAATTCATGGATCGAAAAAAAAAATTATGTCCCGGCCCAGAGCCAATAAAACTAATGGAATATTGTTTATAGGGGTGAGGTCAAAATCTTCTTGAAAACTAAGTAATATTTAAATGTATCGACGGTAACGTTCATTTTTGTCAATAGTCATAATTTATGCATGCCCAGTGGCAGAGAGGGGTTCGGGGTAAGAGTGCTCAGCGGCGCCCGTCGAGGGGGAGGACCGATGCTCCCCTGTTGCCCCTATTTATTAATACTAGATTAGGCTCGCGGGATCCCGGTCGTGTGACATTTACGCGTGCATTAAACACAGTGACGTAGCAAAACACTTGGTATAATTTGTCTGAGAGCAAATAATGAATCCTGCCGGATTTTGGTTACATTTTCACAGGAAAAATGCTTAGGTAGAAGGAACTTTTTGAAGTTATAACTATTTTGGCGCGTTTTAACTTTTTTTCATTTCAGTTATTAGGTGTTGTCAAAGTGCAATAAAACCCGTCAGAAATATATCTCAATTAAACCATCATAGGTGGCGTTAATGTTTAAATTTCTTAGAGAAGTTAGCGGAGCAATAATGTGCTAACGTTGCTGTGTTCCGGTTTGAACGTCAATATTTCCAGATAGATTACAGGGCTAAGAGATAAACCATCTTATACCCCGTTTACATGATTCCAGTCCAGCGACCGAATCCAGCGCTGGATTGCTTACTGGAATAATGGAGACCGGCACTGGAATGCATCAATCCAGTGCCGATGCATTCCAGTGCCGGTTTCCATTATTCCAGTAAGCAATCCAGCGCTGGATTCGGTCGCTGGACTGGAATAATGTAAACGGGGTATTACGTCTCTGGGTGACGAATGTAGTGCAATGCTTGGACGTAAGCGTGTTGCTTACCATTAGCCACATATCTTGCTCATCTCGTCAATGTGTATGTTAAAAACAAATTAAAATAAAGTCTATAAAAGCCTAGCACCGCACTGCGCTCGTCTCCCGGATCTATATAAGATGTCATATCTCTTTGCCCTGTAATATTTCTGGGAACATTGCCCTTTAAAGCGTAGCACAGTAATTTGGCTAGCTTATGTTATGTTATGCTAGTTATGCTGTTATGGCCAGGCGAATTGCTTACCATCAGTCTTTACCCTTTTTTTGGTAGTCCCGTCACTCTATTTTATACAAATAAAAACATATAAATACTACTTCCATCCGAGTGTCACTTTCAGAAAAGTGTCAGATTTTCGATACAAAAAAGAATACCAATGGTTTCTTTCTTGATTGTTAAATCAGATATGATAATACAGTATCTTACATATCTAAAGGCTAATTTATATATTTCCAGAATAAATCTGTGAAAAACAGTTGTTCTATGAATTGTCACATAACGTTAACTCTATCTTTTTTTACTGTTGCGCCGTTAGGCGTAGCCGTAGGAACTGTACATGTGACAGGTGATGGATTAACATGAAACATGTCTTATAGGTATCTCATAAAGTGTATCTCATATCAAATTACTCCCTGGATATCACCCAGGTAATTATAGAGGCAGAATATGTCAAAGACCTTTCACAGTCCTACTTCTATTATGATAAATTACTGGACACAGATTTGAATCATCTTACGTGGCATGGTGACAAGCGCAGTGTACTTAGTACTAGATATTTATTTGGACTATTCATGTTCAAATAGCTTGGATTTGGCAGTGCTAGGTAACGATTTTGACACTTCATGCTCCAATAGCTGCGACACTGTGCTGTTATGGGCAGGCGTATTGCTTACTATCAGACACATCTCTGTTTCCGTCCGTCCCGCCCGTCCCGTCACTGTTACATATTATAAAAAAGAAATTACATTTTGATGTTTCGATGTTCGTTGCTAAATCACGTCGTAATATGAAGTTGAAATTTGAAACACAGATTATATATTGTATAGCTTAGAATATAAGCTACTTTTATCGCGAAAAATTACGGTAACGTTAATTATAGTAAAACCGCTGGACGCTGCTGGTTTAATATACGAGTATATAGAATTGTAACTTTTATATGTTTATTCTTAACCGCCACCTCGCTCGATGTTAGCGACGATGCGTCTACAAGGCAGCATGCTTACCCAGAAGAAACCGATTCACTCTCGATTTGAAGACACCGAGATTGTAACCATCGAGAAAACCCTCTCAGGCAACGCATTCCAAAACCTAGACGTTCTTTTCACAAAAGTAGAGTCAAACTAAAATTCGTTGCGTTATTTATATGTTAATAAAAAGACTCAGAGATGAAGGGCTGAAATGAAAAAATACTCAGAACTGAAGGTGAGTATTTAAGCCGCGAAACTATCTAAGAGAGTTAACAAACAATCGTTGCTTCTTTTAGCTATTACTGTTCCTTTCCACAACGTCCCAAGGCACGTCTACATAATCCTCGTCAAATACTATTCAATAATTTGAATGCGAAAGATTTTTTAAAAGGGCACGTTTTGAGGCTTTGTAAAATTGAATTCCTATAGAAGGATAAATAGTAGAGCAATCATTTGACTGTCAATATAGTCGAAGACAATCGGTAAAAGGACTTGGATTGGTTGTCGTTCCGTTGTTTACTCACCCTAAAAGCGGTAGCAAAATATCGAATACTGCCCTCGACGGGTTGATGTTTCAGTGTCGAAGCAACGTCGTTTCATGCTTGATGTTCTAACTCGGACGAAGAGGTTTATTTTAACAACAGCCGCAAACTAAGCTATGTTTGTACTTTGGAAACCAGATAGATATCTATATATCTATACTTCTATACTAATAATATTATAAAGCTGAAGAGTTTGTTTGTTTGTTTGAACGCTAGGATCTCGGAAACTACTGGACCGATACGAAAGATTCTTTTTTTGTTGGATACTCCATTTATCGAGGAAGGCTATAGGGTATATAACATTACGCTACTATCAATAGGTACGGAGTATGAGTGAAGAATGTAAAGAAAACGGGGAAAAATATTTCTCTTCGAGAGCTTTAGTTCCGTGAATTTAAATTCTCTTTGGTTGCTGAAGTCTGTGACGGCGCGTGTCTACATTTGAAGTTTGTGTCATTTGAAGTAATCCAATTTGTTCTACAACAATCTTAACAACTGAGGTAAAACTATCTTTGACAACAATGCATTGTTGCTTATTTACGTATTTTTAGGGTTCCGTAAAACGTAATAAAGTGGCCAGCAATGGATATTTTAGTATGGATTTTCCTCAAATAGACGCGGGTGAAACCGCGGGGCACAGCTAGTATTATATAAAAATGAATAGCTGTTCCTGGGTCTCCTAAAAGTCGACAACGGCTGGGCCGATTTGGCTGATTTTGGTTTTGAAATGTTTGTCGTAGCTAACGGAAGGTTTAAACGGTGAGAAAATATTGAAAAGTTGCGAAGAAGATAGTAAAAACAACAATAGGGTACCGGACTGGGTCAAAAATACACCATCCTAATTAGTCCGTCAGCTAGATCATGGAAAAATATTGGACACGTATTTTTTGTTTTTTCATATTATTAAAAATCGTCAAAGATATAGATTATAGACCATCAAACTTCGAGAGTGGGGGGTCGCGACGTCACTCGTGAGTAAAAATCGTACTCACAAGTGACGTCACACGAAACTTCGAAACGCTGTATCTTCGTCATTTTTTGTTTGTGAAACAAAAGAAAAAATACGTGTATAATATTTTTGGCAATCTAACTAACGGGCTACTTTTTAGTTTTTTTGAGGATTGTACCCTATTTCATTTTCTAATACAAACTGTTCTACATAATTTCCAGTCAAATATTTGACGTTACCAATCAAACATTTTATTTTCGAGAGTTTTAATCAAAGGGTATTTATTAAATAAATAAATATTGGTGGACAATTCACACACAACACCATCTGACCCCAAACTAAGCAAAGCTTGTACTATGGCGGCCAGATAGCTGATATTATACTTATATACATACTTATTATACATAGAAACACCCAGACACAGTACAAATATTTGAATTCATCACACAACCTATAATATATTACCTACTAGCTACTAGCAGAACGCGCGCGCATTGCTACGCCATCTATCGAAAATCGATCGTACCAATTCAAATTTTGAACAAATTCGGTTACTTTTGGTTCTAATGACGCAACCTTTAAAATATGACATATACTGTCACGCAACGAAAGCTCTCAAAAAGCAATATTTTTCCCCGTTTTTGTTACATTTTTAATTCCTGCTCGGCTCCTGTTGATAGTAGCGTAATGTTAAATAACCTATAGCCTTCCTCGATAAATAGACTATCCTACAAAGAAATAATCGTTCAATTCGGACCAGTAGTTCCAGAGATCCTTGCGTTCAAACAAACAAACATACAAACAAACAAACATACAAACAAACTCTTCAGCTTTATAATATTACTATAGATTAGTATAGATATAGTTTTAATCAAAGAGTATAATACAAAGAGTATATAAGTTTTTGAAGTGAAAACTTCTTTTGGCGCGCCTAGACAGATTTTCGTGGGGTGTGAATTGAATTTTAGCGTCACGCTCGGGTATGATTTGGTAGTTAGTTTAGTTTGTAGTTTATTTAGTATCAGTATTGCACCCGTACGAAGCCGGGGCGGGTCGCTAGTAATACATATATACGTTACATTCATTGTGTTCTATTGAAGGATTAATTTTTAAAACAAGGAGGTTCTAAATTACACAAATGTCAAATATGACACTGCATTTTAAAACGAAGGATTTTTAAAACAAGGAGGTTCTAAATTACACAAATATCAAATATGACACTGCATTTTTAAACGAAAGATTTTTAAAACAAGGAGGTTCTAAATTACACAAATGTCAAATATTACACTGCATTTTTAAACGAAGGATTTTTAAAACAAGCAGTTTCTAAATTACACAAATGTCAAATATGACACTGCATGTTTAAACGAAGAATTTTTAGAACAAGGAGGTTCTAAATTACACAAATATGTCAAATATGACACTGCATTTTAAAACGAAGGATTTTTAAAACAAGGAGGTTCTAAATTACTCAAATGTCAAAAATGACACTGCATGTTTAAACGAAGGATTTTTAAAACAAGGAGGTTCTAATTTACACAAATGTCAAATATGACACTGCATGTTTGAACGAAGGAGGTTCTAAATTACACAAATGTCAAATATGACACTGCATGTTTGAACGAAGGATTTTTAAAACAAGGAGTTCTCAATTCGGTTGTATAAAACGCGATAGGGAATTGTGAATCAATTTTGATGGTTATTTTTTTGTTTGGTAGTGGTAGGACTCTTGGCAGAGTACGCCTGGGGAAGTACCACACCTTTTCCAGTTATTCTACCGCTAAGCAGTAATGTGCAAACATTACTGTGTTCCGGTTTGAAGGGCAATGTTTCCAGATAAATTACAGGGCTTAGAGATATCTTATATATCTTAGATCTCTGGGCTCTGGGTGACGAGCGCAGTGCAGTGCTAGGGAATGATTTGGACTTTCATGTTCCAATAGCGGTGTATCACTGTGCTGTTATGTGGCAGGTGTGTCGCTTAATATCAGGCATATGTCCTGCTCGTCTCGTAACTCTTTACTTAAAAAAAAAATGTATTCTTAAAAAATTGTTTGGGTCCAATAAATTTTATCGAAATGTATGTATTAGACGAGGCGACGTTATGATTGATACATTCTTATGAAATTTGGTCGAGTGTCTGAATTTAATTTTAAATTGAAGTCGGTTTTTGTTTTTTTTGGAGACAATAAATAATTAATTATACATAAACATTAGCATGTCGGCACTTTCACGAATTTTTCCGTAGAGGAAATTTTATGGTTCGCATAAAATGACCTCTACAGAAAAAGTCCGATAGATGTTTTCGCTTCAATAATGTGTGGATTCTCGTGTCGGTCAATTGACGTCACTTGAGCACAACTGCCGTCCCGAACCATGGCCATTACAGCGTTAAAACACTTTTGTGCGTATTCTGTTTCAGGGCCGAAACCGACAGTAAACACCATAGTACCAATATTAATATAAGTGCAAAAGTAACTACGTCGGTCTGTCTTTTTTACGTCTTCACATTCAAAACTATTGAACCGATTTATATGATCATTGAGAATTTGGTACAGATATAGTCTAGAGCCTGAAAAAGACATAGGCTACTTTTTAATGTGAAAAAAGGGTTTTAAGAGGTTGAAATAGGAAGATGAAGGTTTGCATGGAAATTTCATCTTGAATGTAGTTTTTTTTATGCTTTTGATGAGATGTAAATGAATATGGCATTCAATGTTTATACATTGTTATCTCTGATGCCCGAGCTACACGAGGCTAGTTTTTCAAGCTAGGATAGCAAGCTAGTGTTAGTAAGCTAGCAAGCTAGTACTTCTAGCTTCGTGTAGACAAAACGTTGCGTAGCGTTGTCTACACGAAGCTAGAAGGACTAGCTTGCTAAACTAGCCTCATTGTAGCTAGGGCATGAATCGTATTTGGAAAAAAAATAAAAAAAATTGAAAAACTTGTAGCTGCCTGCGAGTTACACCGCGAACAATCACTATCAACAATAGTAATAATTCCGAGGCAGCTAAGCGGTCCTCTATAAAAATATCCACCAATAGCAAGGGATCGCGTTCAACAAGCGAGAACGTGATCGTGACTAATTTTATCAAATATTTATTGTAGCCGTAGAACTCTGTGCAGAGTCCGCCTGGGGAAGTACCACACCTTCGCCAGAGATTCTACCGCCAAGCAGTAATGTGAAAACATCAATGTGTTCCGGTTTGCAGTGCAATGTTTCCAGTGAAATTACAGGACATTGGGATAATACGTCTTATATCTCTGAGTGACGAGTTCAGTGCATGTGCTAGGTAATGATTTGGACTCTTCATGTTCAAATAGTTGCGTGTCACTTGCGCAGTTATGGGCAGGCATGTTGTTTACCATCAGGCGCATGTCCTGCTCGTCTCGTCACTCTATACTCGAAAACAAATTCTAAAACCGCCGCCGCGCCGTTACGTCAAGCATGGCGATGACGCGACCCCATAAAAATTCCTTTACAAAACAGTTTTCATTTAACAAAATCTATTCTAGTTCTAATATCTAATTCGAAGGCGAGAAATAAAAATTTTCGCTACTAATACCATGCATTAGAACATAGAGTAAGTCCAAACGGTGCGAGGCCGATATAGGCCAGCTAATTTAGAGCGGTGAGGTCACCTACGCGTTAGCCTGGCCGCGTAGTTTATGTGATTGCCGTGTCTAATCAATGGCGGGAACCGCCTAGAGGGCGTGGCGCACCTACTCGATGCTCACTAAATACTGATTAATTGCTTTTTACCCGACTACGTCACGAGAAGGAGGCTATTTGCTTGTGACTAGCTCTATGTTTGCTCATTTATTAGCTGACCCCCATCATCATCATCATCCATAGCCTTCTCTATCCCACTGCTGGGTTAGGCCTCTCTCTTGCTTTGCCATCTGCCTCGGTCATGTGCCAATCGAGTCCAGGTTCGACCCGCGCTATTTACTATATCGTCGACCCATCTTGCTGGTGGACGTCCAACGCTCCGCATTCCCTGCTTAAATAAATAAATATCTGGATACAATTGTTCCTCAAACCGGAACATGTATTGGAGATTAACTATGATTTTGGTACGCATTATAATGTCGTGCATTTTATTGTATAGACTTACATATATGTTCTACAAAGCTACTCGTATATCATTTGGTTCTATGGTTTTGCGGGTATTTTGTTCAATAGATATTGTTGGACATTCCTACAATGTGTCAGTTTTTTGTTTCCATTTTTTGCGTGAAAGAGTAACAAACATACATCCGTACAAACTTTAGGGTTTATAATATTAGTAGGATTTGGCCCGCCTTGAAAGATAGAATATAGTTCAATCTATGTTCACATTTTTTTTATTGCAAATCAGTTTATTATTTTACATTATCCGAGCAAAGCCGGGCCCGCCCGCTGGTTACTGTACACATTTCTTTTCCAATTTCCTATTTTCTTTATACATAAATATAAACAAGACTCAATAAAAGAAAACGTGTTTGTACGTTTGTAGTATCATATTTGTTATACAAATATTAGAACAGGGATATTGTTCTAATGTTATCGAAGCCACTTGAGACAGAATCTGTAATTGAAGATTCAGAATATATATTGTTTGTGTGGAATTGGGCCTTGAATTTTTTATCTTTCTATATACGGTTATTCTTAGATTAAAACAAATAAATATTAAACAGTCGCCGTAGACGAAATCGACTGGAAGACTCATTATCATTGATTTGTATAATATAGAGTGACGAGACGAGCTTAGTAAAACACGTCTGCCTAAAACAGCACAGAGCCACGCAGCTATTTGAACGTGAAGAGTCCAAATCACAGCTTACCACTGCATTGTGCTCGTCACTCAGAAAGATGCAATTATTTTTGTCTTTAGACTGTAATTTCTCCGTATATCGTACCTTCATCTCCGCTCTAAGGACTCGACGAGCGCACACTACATCTATAAATCTATAAATTGTATACATATTTTGAAAATACATTATTCATCGTCAAGCAAGGTTTTAATTCAAGATACAAGAAACCAAATCACGATCACTAACATTTGGACTACATCAGGCGAGAGAGAGATAGAGAGATCAAAATTAATTACGTAAATTTTTGTTCCGGGTGAAAATCGAACTCACCATTTTCGATTTATGGTTCAGCGAGTAACGAGCCAAAAGTTCTCCATGAATCATCGTTTAATGGAGAATAATATAATAGGCGTGTCATTTTTGGAAATCATGTGTACTCTATTAATTTATTATTGCAAATTGTGGCATCTTGTCGGCAGCATTCTCTAAACTTAGAAATGTTTTCAATACTTGAGGGGCGTCCAAGTCACAGGCTTAGCCTAGTTTGGACCCCACGGATACTTCTATCATGTATTAATTCGTGCTAAATTACCAACATGTTATATTAGGCTGTATTTTACTTTGGAAATAAATTATTACTTTACTTTTGCTCAAGGAACACGCGTGTATCGATCTATCCTATCCCTGTCGGATGCTACGAGATATTTGTAATTGTCTCTTTCGATGTCTATTATATGCGTGATGAGGATAAATCATAATTATCCAGACCGCAACAAATATTCATAGAGTAAGAGAGTCCTATTGATATTGCAAATACGAATGTGGATGTTTGTTGTTCAATCACGCCGCAACTGCTGACCTGACCGGTTTGAAATTTGGAAACATTGAAAGTTTATAATCTGGAATACCACATATACTACTTTTCATCGCGAGTAAATTAAGATGACAGGAACTACGTGGGTGAGACCGCGGTACTGCTACTATACAAAGAGATAAATCATAAATATCTGGATGACGAACACTGTGCAGTGCTGGATAGTAATTTGGACTGTTCGAATAGCGTGTTACCGTGCACGGGACGTACCTCATCCCTCATCACTCTATCCAACTTTATGCATGTGAAAGTTTTGTTGCTCAATCACGTTCAAACAGCCAGATTACAGTCTGCAGGTCTACTACGAAGTCCGATAAACGATATATCGGCCGAGCTTATGGACGTTTCCTATCTCGATAGACAATCGGTCGGTTGATCGAATCGGCCGTTTCGTTGGATCCGACCCTCATCCGACCTAAGTCTATAACTTCCGACCGAGATGTATCGATCCGAATGTTTTTCGTGGTAGGCTACAGATCCGATTCAGCTGTCGGTCGGATCCGATCATTCGGAGTTTGTTTTCGTAGTAGACCTGCTGGAACAGCACAAAAGTTCTTTTTTACGCAAGAAAATACGAAAATGGAAAATACTGCAGGGCGCTGCAAGTATTACGTAAAAAAGTCTAGTAGTTGGATAAAAATAAATGTAAAATGATTCTCAATCACGATAGAGTAGATAAGCTTCGCCTTTTCCGTCATAACGTGTTCGTTATAAGTACATAGTAAATACATACGTTTGTGGGCAGTAATGTACGTGCCTTGGGGGCTGTTAGCCATAATGGGCTTTCTTATTTGTCCTTGTAGTTGATTATCGCCCGTAGCTGGCGTCGGCTTGTGGCTCCAACTGACACCTATACGACTTGTACTATATAAAGCTCGATGTTAACCGAGTTCTTTTTGTTACTGTAACAACATTGTTTAGAACAAACATTGTTTTACTAATGTTTTTGCTCCCCTGATGATGTGAAATTACTCGTTTTTTTGTAGGTAAGTAGAATTGGTATACGTTTTTCATAAATAACCTATTAAAACAACATACAACACAAATAATTCAGTTGCTATTACAAAGTGGTAACGAACAAAAACTTAAATTGTTATGTAAAAACAACTGTTGTTTTAGTCCCATTAATATACCTAAAATTATACTTTCTGTGTAAGTAGAACTGGTATACGTTTCTTTTTAAAATATCTTATGATAGTTGGCCTTAGATGTCTTTTATTGCCTACCGAATTTTTGGCTAGCGAAGAAAAAGCAGGGCCTTACTGAAATGCTTACGCACACTAGCAGGTCTACCGCCTAACTTTCCTGCTTTCTGCTATGCTTTCATTTGTAACGTCATCGGCCAATTTGGTAACGCCGATGAAAGCAGACAACTACATCTGCTTTCCGTTCCCCTGCGGCAAAAGCAGACCGTCAGTCGTGTCGTCAACTTTCGCTTTTGAAATTTTGGTAGGATTACTTCAGCATACAGTCACAGACTTATCGAAGGCCTTCGATGTCGCAGACCACGAGACCTTAGCTTTAAAGCTGAAACACTATGGCATAGCTGGGAAATCATACGAGGTGTTGACTGACATGTTACGAGGCCGCTCTCAGGTAATGGATGCTGGCGATGGCGATAATAAATCAGATCCGCTGCCTTCGTCTATGGGAGTACCGCAGGGTTCGTCGATTTCAAATATAATGTTCTCTCTCCTACTAAACGATCTCCCTGATGCCGTAAAGGGTGCAGGCATATTCATGGATGCAGATGATGTGGCTGCCGTAGTAACGGCTCTTTCAATTGAGGATTTAGAAAAATATTGTAATTCACGGCTTAAATTCATGGTTTAGAGCTAATGGTTTTATGTTAACCATAAAAAAAGACTCACTTCGTTCACTTTTGTCTGTCGGACCATCATACAAGATCGCTTAAAGTTTCGCTAAACGGTGTAAGGATTGAGCAAGTAAAGAACACCAAATTTTTGGGATTCGAGATTGATCGCAGCATGACGTGGGAACACCACATCGACAAGATGTGTGCTAAAGTCAGCTTTGCGCTAAGACGAGTATCCCGAGTGGTGTCTGCGGAAGTGTCACGTGCGCGTTACTTCGCCACAGTGCATTCTCGGTTACAATACGGCGCCGAGCTATACGCGCGCGTTGCGGACTGGGAGCGTGCGTTCCGCGTCCAAAAACGTGCCGTACGTGCCATCGTTGGCGTATCGCAATGCACATCCGTCAGACCATATTTCAAAGAGCTTGGCATACTTACGTTACCTGCTATATTGATCTACCAGGTGGCTGTGTATGTCAGAAATAATCTAGAATCATACAATACGCGAGGAGAGAGACATTCTCGAAACATACGTAACGCGGACAAGCTGGATGTCATATCACACTCTCTCACAAGGTCACGAAAGCTAACTCACATTATGGGACCTGAAGTTTATAACACTCTTCCCAAAATAGTTATATCTGCCCCAAGTTTCGGCAGCTTCAAAAACAAATTAAAGTCCTGGCTTATCGATCAAACTTTTTATAGTTACACCGAATTTTTAGAGAGTGATGGCAAAGTCCTATAAAAATGTATACAAAAATTTGACATGGGTTAGTACTGCTTTCTGTACAATAATTATTATAATACAGTAAAGTAGTCATTTCAAACTTTGAAAATGTATACAATTTGTATGCTCTTTCTTTTGTTTTTATTTCTTATTTATTGACGTGTAAATTGTACATTTATGAATAAAGTACTTTGACTTTGACATAAGTCTTCACAGTACCTACTAGGGCATGGATACCGGTATTCGGTATTACCGAAAAACCGGTAATACCGCACTCTTAGAGGCAATTCTGAATACCGGTATTGTAATTGCAAATACCGGTTTTTCGGTATTTTGAATAAAGACATTAAATTCATGAATAAAACCCATAAGGCGGCTCTAGACTACAAAAATAACAATCAACTTAATTTATTTTATACTTGTTAATTTGATAAGCGGCAGTCTTACGATTTTTTTTCATGGTTTACATGATATAGTGTAAATGTATTAATGAAAACTTGTTTTGAACTAAAAAGAGTAAAATAAACTATTTTCAACACACGACCAAAAAAAGGGTGTTATAAGTTTGACGTCGATGTCTATTTGTCAGTATGTCTGTCTGTGTGTGTGTGTGAGTGTGTGTGGGCACCGTAGAGCTCTAAACGAGTGGACCGATTATGATGCTGTTTTTTTGTTTAAAGGTTAATTTCCGTGCGGTGGTTCTTAGCTATGTTTAGTTAATATCGATTCAAGATGGCCGCCTCCAAAAACTATCTAAATTTACTAAAAAAATACTACATTTCTTCACAAACTCTTCACTTCACTCATTTTATTTTACTAGTCAAGCCCTATATATATATATATGGCTTGACTAGTAAAATAAAATGACACTATGACAAACTTTAAATCCAAGATGGCCGCCACAACAAATGGCGAATTACATTATTATTTTCACTACTACCTCAATATGGGTATCAAATGAAAGGACTTGACTAGTAGAACGTCGTACAAATTGCAAATTCGAGGTAGTCGGGGGTAAATCAAAATTTTAAATAAGTATTGGTCTTGTGAGTTGGGGTTATAATAGTTATTTTAATTTATTTTTCGCTTTTGAGTTTGTGGTTTTGAAGTTGGTTTAAGTTTTTGTATAAAACAAACGAGCGTTAACTAGTTTAAAATTTATGCGTAAAGGTACAAGTTCGCGCGGAGACCGCGACACGAGACCGCGACCGCGACCTGTCTTGGTCTCCTGTAGCGGTCGCGGCGCGAACTGGCGCCCATACAATTTCATAGTGTCAAGTGCCTGTCGCGGTCTCCGGTCGCGGTCGCGGCGCGAACTTGTACCTTAATTATTTATATTTGTTTAACTTCAGAGTTTGAATTGCTTAATTAAATAGGTACCGGATTTACCGTGCCGTATGGATGATTTTTTACTGCTATTTTAATAGTTCAAGTATAGTACCGAAAAACCGGGATTCCGGTTTTAAAAATATGAATACCGAAAAAATACCGGTTTTGTCAGAAGTCCAATACCGCCATGCCCTAGTACCTACTAAAGGCTCTGGGATACAGGACACCTCGACACTACCACTGGGTATGTTCATTCAGCTGTTACTTCTATCCTCACTTCTACTGTAGCGAGTAAAATATAAATATGTTTTTAACTTTAAAGGTTTACACTTGATCTTCATCTCACCGATTAAGCTACGCGTGCTTATCTAGAAGAAACTGATTCACTCTAGATTTGAAGACATCAAAATTGTTAGTTAAATTCCGTGGCTGCTAATTTCCAGGATGCTGTTATTCGAAGCCGCTGCTGGTGCCTGGTGGACGAGCGTTTGTCTGGCCGGCGATCCAGCATGTGCAGCGGATATCGCTCAACACCATGACGCTGCAAGTCGAGTCGCCCACTGTCTACACCAGCCAGGGCGTGCCCATATCCGTCACTGGCATTGCACAGGTCGGTCACACTTTAATCTCCCTTCAATAAATCAGAAGATTTCAAACGGCACGGCATTGCGCCTGTCTGAAGAGACAGACGCAGTGTAGGACGGATACCCACACGATGGACCCACGATATGGTCTCGGTCACGAGAAGTCGATGGATGGATGGTACAAGACCGGTTATCGCGGAACTCTATGAGAAGCCTATGTACATCAGTGGACGTCTGCAGGTGGCAGATGACGATGAGAGAGAGCCTGTCAGATTTTCAGTCGGGAGAACGGCAACTACCGATTCGGAGCCCCTGGTTCGAATCTCACGTAACATGCGTAACGCTGCTAACTTATAAACGATGAAGGAAAATATGACGCGAAATCCGACATGTACCAAGAATTTTTCGGGGTCATGCGTCATCCACCAAACCGCACTGAGCGAGGGTGGTGGTTTATGGCGTAGACTCTGTCCTTGCGCTACAATGCCTACCTAATTGGAACACAATGATTGCATTGAGCACATTACTGCTTGGCGGTAGAATAACTGGAAAATGTGTGGTAGGTACTTCCCTAGGCGGACTCTGCAAAGAGTCCTACCCCTACAAGACGAACCAGGAATGACTGATATCCGTCCTTCCAAGCAATCAGGGGGAGAATATTATATTCTTTACATGTGTCGCACAAGTTCCTACACTTAACTTTTTACTAGCTGTTTTCTTTCGTGTGGTGAGGATATCTTTCAATAGCTTGACGCTGCACCATGAGTCTGCCTACCAACCAGACCATGCATCCGTTACAGGTATGGCTAGTCTGTCGTATTCTAGTGGTACACCTAGTTATCTGGATGAGATCGCTTTTAGCGATAAGATCACCTTTTGTGCCCATAATGGGTTGTTGTTTTATGTGCTCCTTTTTGTCATGCTTGCTTGTATTGCCAATAACGTGTTTTGTGTTGTAATGTGGTAGTTTGTACATGTAAACGCTTCTGATACCTTTGCATTATTTTAATTATTTTTTTTGTATCATAGAGGGACGGGATGATCAAGATGTGCATTTGATGGTAAGCACCATGCCTGCTCATAACACCACAGTGCCACGAGGGTTTTTGAACATGAAGATTCAAAATCACTACCTGGCCATTGCTTTCCACTCGTCATCCAAAGATATAAGATCTATTGCTTTGTCTTGAAATTTCTCTGGCAACATTACCCTTCAAACCGCAATACAGTAAAGTTTGCACACTTGGGCGGTAGAATAACTGGAAAAGATATGGTACCTCACACACAGTTCCACAGGCGGACTGTGCAAAGAGTCCCACCACTACTAGATGTCATTCAAAAGGTGAAAGAATGAATAAAATCATTAACAACTCCAAACAACCTGACGTTATTAATGTTTAGTATAGATTAGATACCAATCAAGAACCGTCGGTTATTAATTTCACATTACAGAAATGATCCGTTAATTTAAATACACATTTAGATCTGATAGTGACGTCATGTGAAACTGCCTTTCAATTTCTTTGATCAAAAATTCATGAAACCTTAGTAGGTATTAATGACTTCCTTCACCCATGATATTGACGCTGTTTGTACGAATTTGATTAATCGTCGTTATTAAATGTATGAAAATGACTCAAATACAATGAATACACTATAGTTATAATTGTATACTATTCGAAAATGAATTGTGTGGGCAAAGCATGCATAAGTAAGACGCCATCCCAAATATAAAAAAAAATATGTATAACTGAGTATCGAACCCATTTGAAGAGGAATAAGAGGTAATGAATTCATAAGTAGACCATGTGTTCCAATTGTTTTAAACGTTCTGGTCTAGTATTTTACTAGTAGTAGGACTCTTAGCAGAGTCCGCCTGGGGAAGTACCATACCTTTGCCAGTTATTCTACCCCCAAGTAGTAATGTGCAAACATGTGTTCCGGTTTGAAGGGGCATGTTTCCAGAGAAATTCAACGAATTGAGAACGAACGATAGATATAACAACTTAGAACTTTTGGTGACGAGCGCAGTGCGGTGCTAGGTAATGATTTGGGCTCTTCATGTTCCAATAGCTGCGTGTCACTGGGCTGTTATGTGGCAGGAATGTTGCTTACTATCAGGCACATATCATGCTCGTCTCGTCACTCTTTATTTAAAAAAAAATACCTAGGGAAGTACCATACCTTTGTCACCTATTCTGCCGCTAACCTTTTATGTGAAAACATTACTGTGTGCCGGTTTGAAGGGTAATGTTTATAATCGACCCACAGCACAAGACTAGCGCAGTGGTAATGCTACTTAGTCAATGAAACTCTTTATGCTCAAATAGTTGCGTGCTACTGTGATGTTTTAGGCTGGTCTGGTGTATTGATTACCATCAGACACAGGGCTTGCTCGTCCTGTCACAACATATTATAAAAAAACTAGCGGCCCGTTCCGGCTTCGCTCGGACATAACCTAGACACTGTCTGCAGCGCCATCTGCCGGGCTAATTTGTGAATTTAAACCATCTTCGAATACACACACAAAAAAAAACATTCAAATTGGTCCCGTCGTTTAGGAGTTCACTGTCAAATGATTAAATTATTAAAATGGCTATAAAAAAGCAGGGGTTGGTTAAAAATTTAGGGTTGTATGTATGTTTAACGACACATTACAAAAAAATAAACCCAAAAAAAATAATTCCAAAAATTAAAAAAAATAATGTTTGGGGTGAACAACCCCTAACACTTGGGGGTATAAAAAATAGCTAGTAGCCGATTCTCAGACCTACTGAATATGCATATAAAATTTGGTAAAAATCAGTAAAGCCGTTTCGGAGGAGTAAGGAAACAAACACTGTGACACGAGAATTTTATATATAAGATTGGCAGTCACAGGAACTGCCTATAGAAGTGAAAACTTAAACATAACTCAGAATTTGATTGGTTACTTTGGAATTACGCGAGTGAAACCGGAGAGCGTGGTCATGAGCATGCCCGCACTCTCCAATGGCCAATGACGATGATCCCGAGTTTACCCGATGATTTATTTCATTCCCGAGCATGATGCTTGAAGTCAATTCACGGACGAAAAATCTGTCTCCTGTGTGCGCCAAAAAAGTTGTCACTTCAAAAAGTTGATAATCATAGAGTATGCCGTGTATACAAAAGTGAAAACTTTAATATTAAACAAAACTCCTTTTGCTTAGTACGTCGCCTGTATAGCTACATATATACTGCTATTACGTATGCTAATGATACAAATTCACAAGATTTCTCCCGTCCAAAAAGCGATTAATGCACACGTCTATTGCATGTCGTTGACGCGTAACTCATAAATGTTCCCCTACTAAAAACCGCTCTCAAGGGGGTAAAGAAGTTTTTACTTCAAAAAGTAGATGCCTTAGATAAATAATAAGTAAATCTAGATCAGGGTTTTCCGTACGGTTCCAATGTACCAATCGTAAGCATATAAGGTGTATGTTAACTATGGCGATATAGTGATAAGCCGCGACAAAAATATGACACTTCCACAAGAGCGACAAGACAAGAGCGATCGGACCCGTGCTTTCTGTGTAAAGTGTTTGTTCTAACTCTTTACGTAGTATATGTAAACTCTTTGGTAGAGGCATTCTCTCACAAGTTAAGAGTCAAGGCCTTAATCCACTACTCTATAAACGAGTGTTCTAATGTAGTAACCTGTAAATTTCAGGTGAAGATCCAGGGTCAGAATGCTGAGATGCTGCTCTCTGCGTGCGAGCAGTTCCTCGGGAAGAGCGAACAGGAGATCCAGCACATAGCGCTGGTGACGTTGGAGGGCCATCAGCGGGCTATCATGGGATCCATGACCGTCGAGGAGATCTACAAGGATCGGAAGATCTTCTCCAAGAAGGTTAGTCATACGTGTAACTTAAACTGTTCGGTTACGGTCATTAGAAAGCTTCATCATCATCATTTTGAGATGATCATCATCATGATCACACCATCAAGGAGATCTACAAAAATCAAAAGATCTTCTCCAAAAAGGTTAATCATTTGTGTAACTGAAGATTGTTCGCTTGCGGTCATTAGAAAGATTCAACATTATCATCGTGATGATGATCATCTCAACACGATGATGAGGAAGCTTTCTAAAAAGGTTCGTCATCTACGAGTATGTAAGTTGGACTATTCGCTTGCGGTCATAGGAATGCTTGGGAGATATGGAAATGAAGACGTCTTCTCTGTTTCTACGGAAAACGTAATTTCGAAATAAATAAATAATAAATATTGGTGGACATCACACACAACACCATCAGACTCCAAACTAAGCAAAGCTTGTACTATGGCGGCCAGATAGCTGATATAATACTTATATAATTTTAAATATGTACATACTTATTATACATAGAAACACCCAGACACAGTGCAAACATTTGAATTCATCACACAAATATTTGCAGTGGGTGGGGATCGAACCCACGACCCTTGGCGTCGCAGGCAGAGCTACTACCCACTAAGCCTCGTGACATACTCCTGTTCTACTTCGAACTGTCGTTCCGTCCGTTCTAATTCTCCGTCCGTTAAATATTCTAAGCCTACTCTAATGATAAAATTAGAGTAGTCTTAGAACATTTAAACGTAAACCAATGTTCGATAGGACGAAACGAAGTAGAACCGGAGTATGAAAGTCGCGAGTTTATTTTGAAATTACGTTTTTCGTAGAAAGAGAGTAGACGTCTTGAATCGAAGGTGGTAGAATCTCAACATGACACCCTTAAGCAGGTTTGCGAGCATGAGAAATTTGTAATTGATCCAGAAGAAAAGAAAAAATTGGAGGTGTGTTGTCGCATTGATCGATAAAGGTAAACGTGCGAACCTTTCCATTATGACTAATTAGACCATTACATTGCTCTAGAAGAATTAAACTTATTTGGTCCATAATAAAATAACATCATTGCAATATGAAACATGGACCCATTAGCTCCGAACTAGTTTCAAACTGTGTTTCGATAGGTAATGGCCTCTCCCATGAAGACGTGTTCTTATATTTAGTTAATGTTCTAACATATTTCTGACCAATGGTGACTAATTGTGTGTGTGGGTGAGCGTGTGTGTGTGTGAGAGGGTGTGTGTGTGTGTGTGTGTGAGGGTGTGTGAGTGCGTGTTAGGGTGTATCTAAGGGTGTGTGTGGGAATATGTGCGTGTGGTTGTAAGCGTGGGTAGTACATATACATAATTCATAATTATGTAGGTACAGAATACACAAAAAATAATTATACTTATAAATGTACTCTATCAGAAATGTACATTATTTAACACAACTATACTTAAGGGGGCGCCTAAAGCCAGAAAACGAAAAAAGGACATTTTCGACGCCACTCACTGAAGTTAAGAAACTAAAAACTATGACAAAAAAAATATTGACGTGTGGGTACAATCAAGAAGAAGCACAATAACCGAATAGAATTTTAAAAATAGATCAGAGTTTTTTACAATAAAAAAATAAAAATGACACCGAAAAAACCCGTTTTAATTCGAGTACTCGAAATTATCAGCGATGACCCCACATTATTTTTTGGTAATAAAATTCCTATTTGTACGTTCTAGTAAAGTAACCGAACACTTTTTTAAATTTATGTTTAGTTATTGAGTAATTAAATAAAACTTGGTCAAAAATGGACTCCTGATTAAATATTGATTTTTCCTCCAAACTGTGTCATGCTATTCTCGACTTTATGTACATCACATTAAGAAACGCGTCGCGCGGGTGTCACTCTTAAGTAGGCACAAATATAAATCACATATTCGACAACAATGTCATAATAAATAAAATAGAAACCCTTGCTATGAAATAATGTAGTCTAACATTGTGCAACTACTTCAACTAGCATATTCTCAATTCCGTCATCATATTGTTCATCCAACCAGGACCAGATTATTCTTTTACATTAATTACTAGCTGACCCCGCAAACGTTGTTTTGCCTTAGTGAACAACCCTTGTCACTTAGGGGTATGAAAAATAGCTAGTAGCCGATTCTCATACCTACAGAATATGAATACAAAATTTGGTTAAAATCAGTAAAGCCGTTTCGGAGGAGTAAGGAAACAAACACTGTGACACGAGAATTTTATATATAAGATTACTTAAACGTTTTATTTCGAATTTAGCGTCAATCTTATTGTATATCAGAGGAATTATTCCTGCATAGCTTTTACGGGCAAATTTGCGTTTGGCTCCCAGAACTGGACAACTGAATTCAAGGTCACAATGTCATGTCTGCGATCTTGATATTGACCAGTTTTCTTGCCGTTAGAAATTGGCGTGCCTGCCGATCCTGTATTGGTTTATAAAGCTACAAAACTATATGTGTACCTAAGTGTCATTGAAATGTTTTAACCGAGTTTAAACATGACGAGGATATCATTTCGGGCGGTATTTTGAAGCGAAAACTTCTTTAGGCGCGCCTAGACAGATTTTTCGTGGGCTGTGAATTGAATTCATTCGTCACGCTCGGGTATGATAAGAAAGCTTCCGGTAAACTCGGGGCCATGGCTATTGGCCATCTAGAAATACGTCAGCCAATGGGAAATGCTGATGCATTTCTAGATGGCCATGCCAAGATGGCGAGGCCACGCCCTCCGGTTACACCCGTGTAGTTTCCAAGGTAAGCTATCAAATTCTGAGTTTTGATATCTGAGATTTTTTTTTATGTATGTTCATTTTACAGATGTAAGATAGGCCTTTAGGATCTTTACCTTTTCCTGATATAAACCGATGGTGCGGTCTAATATAGTAGGTCTCTACCGAGAAGAAATTCCCTCCCGTCCGTCCGTCCGTCCAATTTGAAGACACGCAGATTGTATGTCCTTGGGAAAGACCCACTTGGGGTAACATATTATGTTGTTTGACTGTATGTATATAATTAAAGTGAAATCGATCGGATCCATTTGCACTCTTGACGGGTCATCCATATACCGCTGCTGCTGCTGCTGTAGTGCTGTTCAGTTTGCTTTTGAAAGAGTTCAATGTTTTGCCGAAATAACGATTGACGAGTTATGGTAGAACATTTAAAACATATCTGAATCAAATATATAACCTACAGTATAGAATTTTGAAACTAATTACACCTAAAAGAATAAAAGAAAGATACAAAAGTAACTCGGCGCAATTATTTAAATATTGTGGAGTAATGCCAATTCAAAATAAAATTGACCTTAACTTGTTATGTGAACAATATTTTAGAACTGAAATTCAAAACAAAATTGAGCATTCTGTTATTACAAGAAGTATATCAAGTAACAAATTATCGGTACCTACACATAACAATTTTTATGGTAAACGCACTTCACAGTTTCTAATTCCGCGCCTAATTAACAATCTACCGAGTGAAACTCGTAACAAAATAACGCCACTAAATTTCAAAAGACTCTTAAATATCCATTATTTGAATAATTTATCGGAACAACCTGTATAAGCTATCTGCGCTAGATCATCGAAACGGGTCTTATACCTGCGACGAAGGTCATTAGTGGTTGGTGAGTTTTCGTATCGAGTTTGTTCTGGAAGTGGGGGGTAGACAGAAAAGTTTTTCTGCCTGCCTGCCCAAGTCTAGATTTAATTAGAGGATTAAGTTTGTTTATGTATATCGAATGTATTTTAATAATTTATATTGTATTTATGAGTTAGAATTATTTTGTGTATTTGCTTAAAATTATATAATATGTATATTTGCTTTCGAGAATGATAGCACCAACACAAACCTCTGAGAGGTTTAAAGGTGCTAATTGTATTTTCACATTTATTGTTATTTATGAATAAATATATAAAAAATAAATAAAAAAACATCCTCAAAAACGTTTTTTCTGACGTGGGTAGTCTTCAATAATACAACATTTATAATTGCTCTTATTAAAATTTAATATTAAAATTGGAAATTTACATTATTTCAAACAGTACTTAATGTTTAACTGATAAACAGAGTTCAAATACCTGTCGGGGTGTGTTTTTATCCTTCGAGTGCACATCTACAATAGTTTTTTAGAAACACTAAACACAAGCCACATCTACACTTCAAACTATCACAAAATGGAGGCTATTTTGGAGTCCCAGGAGAAGCTGCAGGCCTTGTTTGTGCAGCGTATGGACGCTTTCCAGGGACAACTAGTCTTCGCCTTCAGCTTCCAAACCGGCATCATCTCTGGCTGAAGAGTTCTCATCTTTCCGGTTCTTCATCTTGCAGGCACTGAAGTCCTTGCAGGACCAGGTTTCGCTTCTTGCATGTGAAGCGGACAAGCAGGAGATGCGTGCAAGGCGCAAGATTTTGCTCTTCCACGGGATCCCAGAGGCCAGGGGTGAGGACACAGTAGCCACAGTTGTGAAAGTGATTTCAGACCGGCTAAAGATTCCCGATTTCACTGCTGCCAATGTAAATAGATGCCATCGCATGGGTCAGTCTCCTGTCCCGGGAAAAACCAGGCCCATTCTCCTTAAGGTTCGTGACCTGACTGTGCGTCAACGTATATGGTATGCGAAAACTGCCCTCAAAGATTCGGGGGTAACAGTCTCTGAGTTTTTGACGAGGCCCCGCCATGAAACATTTATGTTGGCCCGCAAGCGCTTCGGTATCGGAAAGTGCTGGACAAAGGATGGCGTCGTGGTCGTGCTTGGATCGGATGGTAAGCGCAATTTCATCACTAATCAATCGGATCTTGAAAAACTTGTGGCGCCGGCTCCGCTCCAGCTAAAGAAACCCGAGGTAGAGGCAGTGAAG
The DNA here is from genome assembly GCA_963693475.1 of Ectropis crepuscularia. Classification (NCBI taxonomy): domain Eukaryota; kingdom Metazoa; phylum Arthropoda; class Insecta; order Lepidoptera; family Geometridae; genus Ectropis; species Ectropis crepuscularia. Next base: position 37,188,201 of record OY856338.1, read on the forward strand.
AAGGTGTCAAAAGCCGCACGAAGAGGCCCACAAAAGTAGCGATCTTGTATTTCGGTATTATAGTGCTTCAAAATTACTTGCATATTGAGTGATACGGTTTGTGCAATGTGCATGTATTATCTTTATTATACTTTTACGGTTTTGCCTCACTTCTTCCATGGTATTGTTAAATTGTCGTATTTGCACCTACGTGCACACTGGTTCAACTTCATAATTGTATGATTTCGAATCATTTTTATAATAATTCTTTCACTACCTACGTATTTTTGTAATTTGTTTTGAATGTTTTGATCCGGGCATTGACAATGACAACTGTCATGTTCAGTATTTTTTTTTTCTTATGGATTCTGTCTCGTTACATCACCGCCATTTTGCCAGTGTCTAGCGTTCTAATGATAAAGTTCCATTATTTAGCAATTATGATCAATATTATTGTTTTGTTTTTTAAATTTCAATTTCATGTTTAATGTTTAGTTTAATTTTAATTTCATGTTTAAGTTTTAATTATGTTTTCATATATAAAAAGTAATGTGAAGCAATCTCGTTCCCGCACAACCCGACAGGTGACAAAATAAGGTTTTAAAACTTTTTTTTTTTGCATAATATTGTATATATATACATATATGTTATTTGTACGTGTACGTTTCTATTTGTCTATTATTATTATTATTGTAAATTATTTATTTATTATTTTTTTTTTTTTTTTTTTTTATACAATATTTATTAGTACTTACTTGTATTATTTTTAAATAGGTATATTTTTTATAGTATCATGATAAATATTTTTAGCGACGATGACGGTAGTAGTGAAGACGAATATTTTTCAGCCTCATCTGGTTCAACGAGCAGCAATGTAAGTTGCATTAGTATTGAACCAATATCTACCTTTCTGGAGAACACCTTTACCGGTGTGCCTAAAAATTTCAACGTCATTCATATTAACGCGCAGAGCATTCCGGCTTCCTATCCTGAAATGTTGGCGTCTCTTGAACATGATAACATCCATGCTATTTTAGTCTCCGAATCCTGGCTTCGACCCTGTCTTCCTTCGATCTCTTATTCTCTCCCCGGTTTCACACTCATAAGAAATGATCGCGTCGGACGTATTGGGGGGGGAGTGGCTATTTACCTTAAGGACAACATTCCTTTTTCAGTTTTGAGCAAATCGCCACAACCACCCCGAGCTTCCGCGGGCGAGCATCTTCTTATTGAAGTTATTCTTTCACATGTTAAAGTTCTTCTCGGAGTCTACTATAGCCCCTCCAAAAACGTCAACTATTTTTCTTCATTTGATAATCTCTTACTTAACCTTCTACCTTCTTATAATCACACCATTATAATGGGTGACTTCAATACTTGCCTTCTTAAAAAAGATCTTCGCTCTTCTTCACTCCAATCTATCGCTAAATCATACAACTTACATATTCTTCCTCTTAACTCTACTCATCATTTCCCAAATAGTATCCCATCTTTACTAGATTTGATATTAGTCTCTTCCCCTAATAATGTTGCTTCACATGGTCAGCACTCTGCTGATGAGTTTTCATACCATGATTTGATATTTATTTCTTACAAAATCCGTCCCCCTAAATCTAAACCGAAAATGGTCTTGCATCGCAACTTTAGTAGTATGGATCATGAATCTCTTCTCAAAGACGCCAAAAATATAGATTGGGGTCTCGTCGTTGACGCTGTTTCGGTGGATGAACAAGTTGCCATCTTTAATAAACTTGTGACACAATTATATGACATACATGCACCTCTACGTAGAATTAAAATAAAACATCTTCCTGCCCCGTGGCTCACCGACGAAATAAAGATTTTAATGCATAAAAAGTCGGCAGCGAAGTCGCGTTATAAATCACGTCCTACAGAGATAAATAAAGATAAATATGTTCAGGCCCGTAATCGCTGCAATAAGGTGTGTAGAGATGCAATGTTCATAAATCTGTTCATAACGAAAATCCAGGCAAAGTCTGGAAATTTCTTAAGTCTATGGGAGTCGGCAAATCACGTCCAGATTCCACTTCAAATAAATTAGACTTAGATGCTCTCAATCGACATTTTTCATTTGCTTCCCCCATAACAGAATCTGTAAAACGTTCTACTATAAATCATCTTTCTGCCATCCCATCTCCTGACTACTCTCCTTTTACTTTCAATTGTTTCACTGAAAGTGACGTTAAGAAAAGTGTTGTGTCGATCTCCTCCAACGCTGTTGGCGGTGATAGTATCAGTAGGAACATGTTATTGCCCATACTTGACGTCATTCTTCCCGTCCTGTGTGCAATTTTCAACAAATCCACCTCCTGTGGCGTTTTTCCAGCTATCTGGAAAGATGCACAATTAATTCCTTTGCCGAAGAAACCAAATCCTACCTCCTTTTCTGAATACCGCCCTATATCTATTCTTCCTTTTCTGTCCAAAGTCCTTGAACGTCTTGTCCACTCACAACTTAATCTATTTCTAAATAGACAAGACCTCCTAAATCCTTTCCAATCCGGTTTCCGTCCAGGGCATAGCACTGTATCCGCCCTTGTTAAGATCACCGACGACATACGCAAAGGTATGGACGACGGCAGGCTTACTGTTCTAGCTCTGCTAGACTTCAGTAATGCCTTTAACGCCGTTGATTTCGATATCTTGCTGGCGACACTACGCTCTATTAACATATCTCCATCGGTAATCAATTGGTTTCATAGTTACTTGTATGGACGCCGACAACGTATTCACCTCGACGATGTATTATCGTCTTGGTGTAGTACAAATGCTGGTGTCCCTCAAGGCGGCGTGCTATCACCTCTTCTTTTTGCTATTTTTATAAACTCAATCTCTCTAAACCTTAAGTCTTCCTACCACCTTTATGCAGACGATCTCCAAATTTATTCTCAAGCCCGGCTCTCAGATCTTAATGTTGCCATTGAAGTAGTGAACGCTGATCTACGACAAATTGTTCACTGGAGTAACTCCTTTGGCTTGAGCGTTAACCCCACAAAAACTCAGGTTATATTAATTGGTAGTCCATATATGATCTCCAGAGTTGACTGGACATCCATTCCACAAGTAGTTTTTAACGGGGTTGTAATACCGTATAGTGAATCGGTCAAAAACCTTGGCGTAATTTTCGATCGTACGTTAAGCTGGGAACATCAACTGAAAACAGTCAGCAGCAAACTATTTGCTTCTGGTGGATCATTGAGACGACTACGAAACTTTTTACCCACTGCTACTAAAGTTGCACTTGCACAATCTATTCTTCTTCCCATCTTAGATTACGCAGATATCTGTTATCTTGACCTTAATGAAGACCAGCTAAATAAACTTGAGCGTCTCCAAAATTATTGCATAAGATTTATATTTGGCTTGCGCAAATATGATCACGTATCTCAGTTTCGCATCCAGCTCAAGTGGCTCCCCATTCGCCTTCGTCGGAATGCTCATACTTTGTCACTGCTCTATAATATATTATTTAACCCCTCATCACCGCGTTATTTGAAAGATGTTTTTAATTTCTGGAGCGATGCGCACTCTTTGCCTCTCCGATCTAAGAACAATTTGTTACTCCAAATGCCTTCGGCACGCAGCGAAAATTTCTACGGCAAGTCTTTTGCTTTTCGGGCTGCTGAACTGTGGAACACTTTGCCTGTATCCACCAGAGAAGCTCCATCCATTGCCGTTTTTAAAAAAATGGTGAATCAGATTTATTTGTCTATATGATCACTTAGTTGAAGTCGTGTCAAGAAAATCTCCATGAGTAAAACATGATATTGTCTATGTATTAGTATATTATATTATATTCGTATTTATGTAGTAGCATGTACAATTATTATTTTGTAGGTTTATGTAGTATATTTTAAAAGTATTGTAGGTTATATATTTTATATATAATTAGTATTGGAGTTAACTTTCAAAATTATAGAATCATAAGTATCTTCCACTCATTATTTGTACTTCCCCGTTTTCCTATTATTCAATTCTCCTTTTCCATCCTGCGGTTGCCTGGAAGAGATCGCTCTTAGCGATAAGGCCGCCAATTGTTACTTAGTTTTTGATGTTTTGTATATTTTTGTTTTTTGTGTTCTTATTAAGTGCAATAAAGAGTTTATCTATCTATCTATCTATCTATCCTCAGGTAACCTTTTCCAGTTGTAAACCACTTTGTGCTGATGGTATGATGATGTGCAGTGTTTGTCAGTGATGGCACCTAGGACAACTCGGAGTTATGACGGCGACTGTCTCTCTAATGCTCTTATAAAATCTGTAGATGTACCGAATGGGAGGTTATAAAATGCATTCAGTATTTTAAATGTTTTGATCAAGTTTTTTTTAACTTGAATAGGGTTACACTTTACCGCCGTCTCGCCTGATGTTAAGCGACGATGCGGTCTACGATGAAGCGTGCTTACCTAGAAGATACCAATTCACTCTCGAATTGAAGACACCAATATTATAACCATCGGGGAAAATCCACTCAGGTAGGCCGAGTCGAGCCGAATCCACAGCCGAGACGAGAAGTAGAGTCAAACCTCTTTGTTCGTGTCTTTGGTACGTCAACCATGACACGATGTCGCTGTCTTGACTGATCGGCATGTCTAATCATAATAAGTCTCAAGTCAATATAAATGAAAATAATTATATTTTCTTCTCCGAATTTTCAGGTGTTCGAAGTAGCTTCAAGCGACCTCATCACCATGGGCATCACTGTAGTCTCCTACACCTTGAAGGACATAAGAGACGAAGAGGTACGTTTTATGCATTGCATTGTACAATATTATTCAAATTCTAACAGACATATTCACTTTCAATTTTATTTTAGCACTAATGTAGCTCGAGTGTATTACAAAAACAATTAATATTTCGTAATTTAATTCGAATATATACACTGGTACTGACGAAATGTTAAATGACTGTTGTATATACAGGGTTATTGGTAATCAGCCTGCATCCTTTTTAGGGGATGTTAGGTACATTCTATACGTCTACGTCTATACGTCTATGTTCTACAGTTTAAAAAAAAAAAAAATCTTTTACAAAATAAATAAAAAGTGCATTTGCACGGTCTAAAAATATCGAACTCTTCGTAACAATTCGTAACGAGAGCGCGGACGCTCTTTAACGCGAAAAAAATGATGTACCGAAGTGAATAAACACTAAAAAGTCGCTAAACAGTACAAAAAAGGCAACAAATACAATTTTTTTTGGGTTATCTATTAAGTTTTAACGAAAGTTGTAGAACAAAAGTTGTTTGTTTAAATATACAGAACATGCCTTTAAACGGATGTAGGCTGATTACCAGTAACCCTGTATATGTGTGTGTGTATGTATAAATTCGAATTAAATGAATGTTAAAAGAATATCAAACGGATTTCTAAGTGAAGATCCACAATTGAGATGATGACTGGGACAAAAATACGTCATTCTAAGTAATCCGTCAGATTATCGTATTATGGATTTTTGTTTTACCAAATTCTTAAAAATCGACAAAGATGTTATAGATTATCAAATTTCCGGAGGGGTTGTAACGTCACGCCTACATACAAATCGTATATAGACGTGATGTGTTCCGAAACATCTAAGCACTATATTATCTTCGTCATTTTTGTTCATGAAACAAAAGAAAAAATACGTGTACAATATTGTTTAATAATTCAACCAACGGACTAATTAGTTTTTTAGTCACCATGCCTATTATTGTACTAGTCATTTCGTATTAATTAATATACATGGTTATTGGTAATCGGTCTGCATTCTCCTTAAGGGCATGTGGCACTTCGAATATGTAAACTTCAGTTGTTTTTACAAAATCATATATTTTTTTACTATACAAAATAAAAAAGTGAATTTCCGCGGTCTAAAAACGTCGGACTCTTCGTAATAGCCCACGAGCCCTTTAACGCTCGATGAATGAAGTCATGATGAATGTCACTACCGGTACGATAATTTTGTTCATTTTTTCCTGAGAATTTATGTAAAGTAATCATTCAGAACCGCAAAATAAACCCGAAATACAGTTATTTGACGATTTCTATCACTTTTGTCATATTCTCTTCCATTTACAATGGTTTTCATCCTACTATATTCAGCTGCAGGCATCAGTCACGAAACTGTTACATTCATTCCGGATTACACGTTACGTCGCAAAGATTTTTCGTGGGCTGTATGTGAATGAATCATCGTGACGCCCGTAAATAAAATAATTGTTCTGATGAACGAGAGAACAATGCAAGAAAGAAACAATCAGCTGCTGTTGTCTGGCTGCTGTCACCGTGTTTTGACGTGACTCCGTCTCATAAATCGATGAACGCCGGGTGCATCTGTGAAAAAGTGTCCCGTTACGCTCATTGTAAGCTTATACCGCTATCTATTTTGACCCTCAACCAAAAAATGGGTGGTGTAAGTTTTACGTCGATGTCTGTCTGTCTGTCTATCTGTCTGTTGTCTGTCTATGGCAACGTAAAGCTCAAAGGGATGGGCCGATTTCAATGTGATTTTTTATTTGAAGGTTAATGTTTGTGCGGTGGTTCGTAGCTCGTAGCTATGTTTGGTTACTATCGATTCAAGATGGCCGTCTCCACAAAATGGTGGACAAAATATTTCTTTACAACTTACCTCAATATGGGTGTCAAATGAAAGAACTTGACTAGTAAAATACTAATTACTATGACAAATTTCAAATCCAAGATGGCTATCACCACAAAATGGCGAATTACATTACTTTTTCACTACCACCTCAATATGGGTATCAAATGAAAGGGCTTGAATTAATTCAATGTTATACAGATTACAAATCAGAGGTAGTTGGGGGTAATTTTTTTTTTTTGATTTTGTACTTGTTTTCCACTCGATTCTATTGTCTGTAATATGTCATCAATGTATTGTAATGATGTTGTCACGTTATATACTATCGTATATTATATATCGTAATGTTCATGTAATATCGATTGGTGTGATTGACGCATATTTCGACAAATTTCATTCGTACAATTAATATTTGTAGGTGACATTGGAATAATATGAGTACTGTTTCTAAATGCAATCCGAATGGCTAACATTCGGAATGATAATAATGAATCATTGTTATTATGTTTATATAATACGTCAATGCTACTCCTTAAGTTTATGTTAAGTACATTATATTTGTTAATAAGTAATATAAAAATATTATTGTAACATAAAATTTTTATTACAATTCCTTCACTAATTAATCGACAAGAACTTCGTTGCATCCGGGTGTCCCTTGACACCTCTCAACTTTTTTTTAAATTTTTTTGTTCAAATTTTAATGCGGTTCACAGAATACATCTACTTACCAAGTTTCAACAGTGTAGTTCTCATAGTTTCGGCAAAAAGTGGCTGTGACATACGGACGGACAGACAGACATGACGAATCTATAAGGGTTCCGTTTTTACGTTTTACGGAACCCTAAAAATGTAACAAATACGGGGAAAAATTTTGATCTTTGAAAGCTTTCGTTGCGTGACAGCATGTGACTATTAGAGTAAGATCCCAGAGCTCCCAGACGTCACCTATTTTCTGATAAATGAAATGTGGACGATTGAGTAGAGTTAGTAAGTACTAAGAACACATGCTTACTCGCTAACTTGCTTAGACGGCCCATTTTGAGTTATTAATTATTAAGAAAAATAGGACTATATCTTTTAAACGTTGCGTCATTAGAACCTAAGGTAACCGAATTTGTTCAAAGTTTGAATTGGGACCAATTTTCGTTAGATGGCGTAGCGACGCGCGCACGGTTCAGCTGGTTTACAATATGTATATGATTTATATAACTACAGAGCGAAATCAAAAACGCAGGTTCAGTACGCAAAAAGCAAGGAAGCTTTTAAGTTGGACTTTTTTTTGAAACTATTATAGGCTTACACTTGACCGCTATCTCGACTGATGTGAAGCGACGATGTGCCCTACCATGGAACGTGGTTACCTAGAAGATACCGGATACCGGTTCGATGACACCCTTAGATTTTGCGTTATTCCCTTCTATCCCCTAGAAGGAAATAACAGGCCAGGAATTTTCTTTAGCCACTCCCGTTAACCAGGAATGACTTCCAAAAATACGTATAAGTATCTAAATCGGAGACTTAAGTTCTACTCTTAACCAGTAACTAACATACAGTCTTAATATATAGTCCTTATTAAATACTGCTCAATGAAAGATCAAGTGAACTCTACATTGCGTTTTAACGGGATTCAGCGCCATCTAGTTTCATTTTGAGTGTTGAGTCTGATGCGTCTAAAAGACATGCGCAGGTTTGCCCTTCAGGAAATGTTCGGATTGGTTGAATCACGTCACAGCGGCATTGTTATGTAGTTTTAAAAAATAAAATCTGTAGATTAAACAGGTCAATGAATTAACCGTTTAAAATCATTGAAGGGGAGAGTGTAATAAATGCTAAACAGGGGTTGAAATATTTGTGTTCAAATTGTAGCTTACTGGGTGGTGTTGTATGGCAGGGCAGGGGTGATATTTACTACGCTTCAACCTCATTGTAACTGAATTCAAAAAAGGAGTGGGTTCTCAATCCGACCGTATTTTTATGTTTGCTGCCTCGTAACTTATGACTAGGTGAACCGAATTCTGTAATTCTTTTTTTTGCTCGAAACGGTACGCTTCCAGAATGGTCCCGTATAAGTTATACCGAAATCAATCGAGCGATATTAGTAAAATTAACAAAAACAAAAAATATACACGTCGATGATATATTAGTTTATTAAGTCTACTAAAATTAGTGAACTGTGTGAGATTAATTTATGTAAATTGAAGTCGGTTATATCGATTTTACAGAAATAAAGTCATACTTCTAATATTATGTTTTGTTGAAAAAAACTATATATGCGTAAAATTAATAAACTAACCTAACCTTAGCAACTGTAAGATGATATCACGAAGAAGAAGAAGAAGAGATCACGGACCCCGGTGTCTGTGGAGTGGCTAATATAAATAAATAAAATAAAATAAAAAACCGTAAGATTATTATATCAAGCGTTAGATTACAATGTCATGGTGCTTACAATTTTACGATGTTTGATGATTTTGTTTTACCAAATTCTTAAAAATCGACAAAGATATTATAGATTATCAAATTTCCGGAGGGGTTGTAACGTCACGCCTACATACAAATCGTATATAGACGTGATGTGTTCCGTAACATCTAAGCACTATATTATCTTCGTCATTTTTGTTCATGAAACAAAAGAAAAAATACGTGTACAATATTGTTTAATAATTCAACCAACGGACTAATTAGTTTTTAGGGTTCCGTAAAACTTACAACGGAACCTACATTACCTACATTGTAGGTATGTACATTACATTATAATGTACATACCTACAACGGAATGTACATTACTATGTAAACTACCAACGAAAATTGGTTTGAACTCGATCTGATGAGTAGTTTTTTTTAGTACTTACGTCATAAATACACTATTATTGAAACTTCGATCAAAGTTATAACGAACTACATATTTTTTTATTTTTTTATTTTTTTTGTACAAATCTTAATGCGGTTCACAGAATACATCTACTTACCAAGTTTCAACAGTGTAGTTCTCATAGTTTCGGCAAAAAGTGGCTGTGACATACGGACGGACAGACAGACAGACATGACGAATCTATAAGGGTTCCGTTTTTACGTTTTACGGAACCCTAAAAAAGTGAATTTCCGCGGTCTAAAAACGTCGGACTCTTCGTAATAGCCCATGAGCCCTTTAACGCTCGATGAATGAAGTGCCGACGCGCATAGAGTTAAACATTGGCAAAATTGTGAAAAAAAACTACAAAAAAAAAACTGGGACATGTATTGAGTTTTAACAAAAGTTGTAGAACAAGAGTTGTTTGTTTAAATATACAGAACAACCCCTTTAAAGGATGAGGAAAATATGAAATCAACTTGTTATGTATAACTTGTAATATAAAATATAAATTATTTATTGCCAATATTTATACAAAATATTCGAAATAAACAATTTTATATAAAAGCGATCGAAGTTCACTAAGTTCGTTTGATCATCTCTTTCTTATATTAAGAATTCTGGTACTGAAGTGAAAAGGGAGAGTTCTTATCAATTTGAACATATTTTAATATTGGGGTGCGAAGAACACAGATGCTATCTACAATATTCAGCGTCCAAACGGCATTTTTTAAATAAATCTGTTATTTATTTGGGATTTCAGTTCTAACATAATATTGAAAAGTGTTCTTAATGATGAGAACACAATCTCATACGTTCAGGTCTGTGTTAAAGAGAAGATAATGCGATGAGACATTCTCAGAATTCGAATTAAACTAGTTTGAACTAGTACTTTTATTGGTGGTGGTGGACAACTCACACACAACACCATCTGACTCCAAACTAAGCAAAGCTTGTGTGAAGGTGTTAAGTACTAGGTGGCAGTAGTGGTGTGTAGTCGAGTGTGGAAACAATATTTGACTATTTACAGCAACAACGGTCAATTTACAACCGCTTAAGTCCGTATATTCAGACCTAAGTATATTTTATTAGTTGTAAAATAAATATGGCAACCCTAAGTCGAAGTAAAGTAGGCACGGATCCGTAGTAGAGCTTTAAGTCGCGTTTGCGTTTTGAAAAGTAACCGGTCGTCTAACACGGGGTATGCCTTTGACAATATTATCTTCTCTCTTTGGGGTCTTTCGAGTACATTTACATGTAAATGTAAATCTTTGTAGTTTTGTTTGGGTAATTGTATATACATTGTAAACATTGTAACATAGTTATAATACTACACTACTAGTCATCATTACAAGGAATCTCGTATTTTTTTTTAATGTATATCGGCTGAAAGTGTGTATACTACGCTTATTATAAATTGGAACGTTTGGATGTTAATAATATACTCGTATAATACATAGTCCATTAGTGATGCTTAGTTGGCTGTTACGGCTTTACACGGGAAAAAACAGTTTTTAAACAAAAATGTTATAATCGCCGTCCATTTTTCGTTTAAAAAACATTGTTGTTCCTTAAATTTTATTATTACAGATATAGTGTAGTGTTATTATTGTTCTATAACTACATTTTGGCAGCGCACGCAACGTAAGGAGTTTTATAGGACTTTTGGCGGTCGGTACGGTGAAGCGTGTGAAAGGGGCGGCGCGGGCGTAAAAAAAACCCTTCAGGACCACAATGTTGAATTTGCAAAATGTTGGATTCTTATAATGTTGATTTCGCAAAATGTTGATTCCCAAGATGTTGAATTCGTAAAAAGTTGAATTTATTGAACCCAAAATGTTGAATTCCTAAAATGTTGAATTCCCAAAATGTTGAATTCCTAAAATGTTGAATTCCCAAAATGTTGAATTCCTAAAATGTTGAATCCCAAAATGTTGAATCCCAAAATGTTGAATCCCAAAATGTTGAACGCAAAAAAATTGTATCCACAATTTCGAACAATAATATCCACTCGAATCGCGCTTGCTACTTTGGGGACCACTGATTTAAACCAACAAACTTGCCTTTTGCGGCGAGTTTTCGTATTTTTATTTGTTAAGGTATACCCATATTTTTTGTTTAATGACGTCTACTAAAACCGGTCTTTATTTTTAACATAAAATACATTAAAATTATAGTTAATTTAATAAAAAATCGTAAAATAAAAAACGGTTGTCTGTAAAGTCGGTTTACTGACGATAGAACGTGACAACGTCTTAAGAAATCAGTACGCAGCCGCTGATAGCGCGAGTAGTGATACCGCTCGACTCGGCGGGTGGCGCCCTCAGCGCTCAGCTTCGTCCGCATGACACGGAAGACGAACTAACGGTAATGACGGAACGTTACAGTTTTGCGGGCGTGCAGCCGGCTTCATCGAATTATAAGACGTAATCACGTCAAAAACAAAAAAATGGTCTTGAAGTATAGAAAAAAAATACAATGTATGCTGCAGAATGCAGTTTTTTTGTTCTTTCACGTTTGTTATAATATGGTACCGGACTGGGTCAAAAATACACCATCCTAATTAGTCCGTCAGCTAGATCATGGAAAAATATAGACCACGTATTTATTTTGTTTTTTCAAAATATTAAAAATCGTCAAAGATATAGACCATCAAACTTCGAGAGTGGGGGGTCGCGACGTCACTCGTGAGTAAAAATCGTACTCACAAGTGACGTCACACGAAACTTCGAAGCGCTGTATTTTCGTCATTTTTTGTTTGTGAAACAAAAGAAAAAATACGTGTACTATATTTTTTGGCAATCTAACTAACGGGCTACTTAGTTTTTTTTAGGATTGTACTCTATTATGTAATTGTATACGATATTACACACTTAATTTAAAACATAAAATCACTACGTCTTCCTTAATATTTATAATCTTATAGCTCCTTGACTACTTGAGAACTCGAAAAAACTTTGATACAAGTGTCAAAAATGTTAGGTTACATTTCAAATAGGTACATATAAACGTAGTATAAACATATGATCCCGCTAGAAGCGTCTTGAAACGCTCTTGAGAATAATGGGCTCAAAAACGAGCAAGTAAGGTGGCAGTTCACATGCCAAAGCGTAAACAACGCTCTTAGGTAACCTGACAACCTGACACCCATTTTCCCGCCAAAATTGCAAACGCAAGTACCCGCCAGTGTATGGAGTAGAGTAATCTGAATTGATTAAATACATCAATAGTCTTGAATATAAAATTGAATGTAGTACGCTGTGCGACTGTGTTACTTTCACCGACGTGTATGACAGAAGCCTGGCGGCATATTGTAGATACTTCCCCTGATTCGGGAAAGTTGCTAAATTTCCTGCAGCAGTTTGAAGAGCAATGGTTCAACCTCAACTCTTCAAAGAATAACACAAAAATTTGAAATTACGAATTAAGAAATTACGATGAATTACTCGGAAAACGGGACCCTATTACTGAGATTTGGTTGTCCGTCCGTCTGTCACCAGGCTGTATCTCAAGAACGGTGATAGCTAGGCAGTTGACATTTTCACAGAAGGTGTATTTCTATTGCCGGTATAACAACAAATATTATTAATAATATAGAATGAAAATTGAAGGGTAAAAATCAAGTTTGTTGTATGGGGGGCTCCCATACAACAAACTAGATTTTACCGTTTTTTGCTCACTTTTACACTATTTTTTTATGTCCAAGCTAGTTGCAAGATGGTATGTAGATACCTACATGGAACAATGTTAATGTCATACATCTAGTTAATTGCTGGGTGTATAGCATTATTGTTGTGTGTACTTTCAAGATTCAACATCACGCAACTTCAACTTTTTGCGAATTCAACATTTTAGGAATTCAACATTTTGGGAATTCAACATTTTAGGAATTCAACATTTTGGGAATTCAACATTTTAGGAATTCAACATTATGAACCGGGTGGGAAATTCAACTTTTTACGAATTCAACATTTTGGGATTCAACATTTTGCGAATTCAACATCATAAGAATCCAACATTTTGCAAATTCAACATTGTGGTCCTGAAGGAAAAAAACAAATATCGCGTACAAACTCGTCGCACGCGTCAAGTCAATTATTATCTTTCAGAACAAAAGTAAGTATTGAAAGATAATAATTAGCGTAAATCGTAACGAACATTAAGGAATGACACGATATACATTATTGGAGTATTCGTAGAAATACTTAACTTAATCAGCGATAAATGTTACCCAGTGATAATGTAGCATTTTAGTTTTATAACCGATAATGACAGTCTTTGAGTTTATTTATTACAAACAACAGTAATCTTCCCCCTTTACAATGTAACATGCATAAATGAGTAAACTTAGCTCCATATGGGACAATTTCATACGGACTTAACAAAAACTAAATTCAAAAATTTGATTTACCCCGGCTACCTTTGATTTGAAATTTGTTCTAGTATTTTTATACTCAAGCCCTTTCATTTGATACCCATATAGATGGAGGTAGTGAAAAAGTATTTGATCCGCCATTTTGTGGAGGCGGCCATTTTGAATTCATATTAACCAAACATAACTAAGAACAACCGCAGAAAACTGGCTTACAAAAAAAACCGCATGGAAGTCGTTTATCCGTTTGAGAGCTACGGTGCCATAGAGAGACAGAAACACACAGACAGATAGACGTCGACGTCAAACTTATAACATCCCTCTTTTAGGTCGGGGTTTAAAAAACTGATGTACATTTACCTACAGTACACACAATATAGTTTAAGCCATCTTCTTCAATAACTTGGTACTTGTAATGTTGACTACAAAACTATGAACTAATAACCACAGAACGGTAACAGCAGCTCGAAATGTAATTTATTAAATTTGTCACTAGCATCATTTGTGACTAGTCAAGATGTTGGATAATTTTATTTGTGGATCTGACTAAATTCTACGCAGCTGTAACTTGTATTTATTTATGGTTAGGTATGGTTTTAAATAAACCTACTTATTATTTGATTTTGTACAGCTGTTATATCTAAACTAGTCTGGACTAATTGGATAGTTAAGTACCTAATCTCAAAAATATACTATGTTAGTCTTAACAAGTATATTTTATACTGTCTTATCTAAGTACGAATCCAGTAAAATCTATGTGTAAAAAAATAAAGAATTGAATTACATTCAAGGCCTATCGTCTAAAAATGTAGACAAGTCTGCAAAATAAAGATAAAAATTACTGGTAGAGTAAGAAGAAAAGGTATCGTATTTTCTAGGCCACAGGGTTTGCAAAATTACAATACTTAAATATCCTTAATTATAAATGTTACATTATTCAAATGTTTCCAATACCGGTGTTTTTGCTTGTGGTTATTGTTCTGTAGTTAGTTTGTAGTATAATATGTACCTATGTTTAATCTATGTCCACTATTGTATGTTTTGTTGTAAACACATTTGTCTACATTTCTCTTCCAACTCGGCTTCAGGGAGCTAAGGTATGTTGTAGCCGATGTTTGTGTGCCGCGTTCCTTGTGTGACGACATGCGCTCGCTATTATATCGTCTAACAGAGTTACGCGAGCCTGTACTGAGTCGGCAACGACCCGTTGCAGGTACTCGACATTATCAACAACCTTGTTTTACCAAATGGTACAGTCCGCGAGGTATAAGCTGAGCTTTGCATTAGTGTGAGTGATCACATGCATACGCATCTATTACCAAAAGTACAGTCAGACAACAAACTCTTAAACAACAAGCTGACATTAACTATCCAGGATCAATATGGTCATTGCGAAAAGAAGTATCTCTTTTAGGATTCAAATGGTCAAGGACAGAGAATAACAGAAAAATTTTAATGGAAAAGCATGAGATCCGTCGCCTACGTATAACTTATTTACTTAAAATTTCCGAATACCGTATTCAGGGCAGGCCTATCGTTTATACCAATATACAATTGATACTGCATAATAAACAACGATTTATTGAATTTAAAATTGACACCTTATTAAGAGAACATGGTCACAGCGTCCTGCGTCTGACTGTACTTTTGGTGATCACTCACACTAATACAAAGCTCAGCTTATACCTCACGGACTGTAGGTAGGTTAGATAACAGATAACAGAAAAAACTTTTTGTTTCATGAATATACCTAATAACCACGACAAAATTGCGACAAAAAATTTAAGAAACGTATGCATTTTTGATTAGCGTTCACTGGACCCCACACTAGAGCGACCTGTGTTGTGCCTAACAATATTTTTTGCAATCCTAAACCTGTACAAAATAAGAACCCATAAAATAAAAATAGGTAGTTGGTGGAGTAGATTTAACAAAACAAAACTAACCAACCAACTTTAGGGTAGCACAGAAAGCGCAGGGCCATTGCAACCTAAACTCACTAAGTTTACATACCCACATAAGTAGAACATAACTGAGAAATAAATTGTTACATGTTATTTACGGGAGCCGTGCTTTAGGTTACTAAAGGTTACTTTGGCGACGTTTTTTTTCGCGGTTTTCGATTGAACCGAATTGTACCTAAATGTGTTTCATAAAATAAATACTGGCGGACATTCCGCATTCAATACTAACTTCCAGACTAAGCAAAGCTTGTACTATGTAGGTAATACTAATGTAATTGCAAGTGCATACGTATGACATAGAAATACCTACTAATGTTACAACCTTACTACTAAGCCACGACGCCAGTCACTAATGAGGAGTACCTACACGCGTCTTTGTCGACTTGGTATAGGTAATCCGAGTAGCTCTGTACCTATAACGGGTTACGCTAAAAGAAAGCGTTAGGCTGAGTTACATGGGAAGTGTGAGGGCATTGGGAAGCGAGGAAAATTTCGAACAATAACAACGCTTCATCTTCATACCCACGCTTACGCTATTGGTCGAATGCTTACGTACACACTGCAAACATTTTTCGCACATACCGTGTAGATCGCCCTTAATCGGAACGGAACAGAGTTATGTGTTCACCATCTATTAAGATAAACGAGTACAAGACCAAATAAGTGTAATACGCCAGTATAACATGACTCACGTTGGGGCAGGCTTGCAGAGTGTCACAGGGTCATGTTACACTGGTAAACACGTTTTGTAATTGAGAATATAAACAAACTGTCGCAAAGTATATATTAGCTATCACGATTGTTCGCACTAATATCATTAATTAGGGGATATTTACAGTGATTATGTCACCGTGAAATTATAAATTCCGTCAGATTATAATCTAAAGTGATTAGATTATAAACTAACTTAGCCTAGTCTACCGTTGGATTGAATTTCACGCGTATCGGTATAAACAGACAGATTTACAATTTTACGGTGATGGTTATGTCGCGGAATGAGTACCCAAAAATTCGATTCAGTTTCATTCACCGGACGAGAGTTTATGTAAAACTATGTCAAAATGCCGAGGACTCGTTTCACTATAACCTGAAGTATTCTGTAATTAATGGTCACAGCTTTACGATAAAATGTTGCCCTGGATGTCTCCGCGAATTTTCACGGTTTCAAGTGCATAGTGAATATATTAATGTTTAATATATTCACGAGAGTACAGAATGTCTATCTGTACCTATAAATTAAATTAAAGTATCTGTTTGTAATTACCAATTAGCGTGCATACAATACATCTCTGTCTGTATGTTGCGGCTAATTTATAGATTGATTCACTGACAGATAGCTGATATTATAAGGAGTACGTATGTCTGTTTTAATACTCGTATGAAAACTAACGTGGTTATTACACATTTTAAATAAATACACGGATAACTCAGGTTTGAAATAACTGACGTTTGGGAAACTTGAGCCGGACTGGAGTAACTGTATCAACTGTGAGTTACCCTTGTATTTATTTAAAATACCTTAGGCTACTTTTATTTTTAAAAAAAAGGTTTAGGTAAACTCCGAGTCACATCACGGGGCGCAGCTAGTTAAACGATATAAAACAAGAATGGTAAGGCACATTCAATACTTTCATGAATATGAATTGGGACCTTGTTTTTAAGGATATTGCCTACAACATACGTGAAAAACACTAATTAGAAAATACGTGAAGTAAGTAGGTAATGTTTGTATGTACCTTCATTACCCCATATCTCAAAATTGGCCGTCTAAGCAAGTTAGCGAGTAAGCATGTGGTCTTAGTACTTACTAACTCTATTCAATCGTCCACATTTCATTCATCAGAAAATAGGTAACGTCTGGGAGCTCTGGGATCTCTGACTATATCTTTTAAACGTTGCGTTGTTAGAACCTAAGGTAACCGAATTTGTTCAAAATTTGAATTGGGACCAATTTTCGTTAGATGGCGTAGCGACGCGCGCACGGTTCTGCTAGTTTACAATATGTATATGATTTATATAACTACAGAACGAAATCAAAAACGGAGCTTCAGTACGCAAAAAGCAAGGAAGCTTTTAAGTTGGACTTTTTTTTGAAACTATTATAGGCTTACACTTGACCGCTATCTCGACTGATGTGAAGCGACGATGTGCCCTACCATGGAACGTGGTTACCTAGAAGATACCGGATACCGGTTCGATGACACCCTTTGATTTTGCGTTATTTCCTTCTAACCCCTAGAAGGAAATAACAGGCCAGGAATTTTCTTTAGCCACTCCCTTTAACCAGGAATGACTTTCAAAAATACGTATATAAGTAACTAAATCGGAGACTTAAGTTTTATTCTTAACCAGTAACTAACATACAGTCTTAATATTTAGTCCTTATTAAATACTGCTCAATGAAAGATCAAGTGAACTCTACATTGCGTTTTAACGGGATTCAGCGCCATCTAGTTTCATTTTGAGTGTTGAGTCTGATGCGTCTAAAAGACATGCGCAGGTTTGCCCTTCAGGAAATGTTCGGATTGGTTGAATAACGTCACAGCGGCATTGTTATGTAGTTTTAAAAATAAAATCTGTATATTAATTACAGGTCAATGAATTAACCGTTTAAAATCATTGAAGGGGAGAGTGTAATAAATGCTAAACAGGGGTTGAAATATTTGTGTTCAAATTGTAGCTTACTGGGTGGTGTTGTATGGCAGGGCAGGGGTGATATTCACTACGCTTCAACCTCATTGTAACCGAATTCAAAAAAGGAGTGGGTTCTCAATCCGACCGTAGTTTTATGTTTGCTGCCTCGTAACTTATGACTAGGTGAACCGAATTCTGTAATTCTTTTTCTTTTCTTTTTTTTGCTCGAAACGGTACGCTTCCAGAATGGTCCGGTGTAAGTTATACCGAAATCAATCGTGCGATATTAGTAAAATTAACAAAAACAAAAAATACACACGTCGATGATATATTAGTTTATTAAATCTACTAAAATTAGTGAACTGTGTGAGATTAATTTATGTAAATTGAAGTCGGTTGTTTCGTTTTTACAGAAATAAAGTCATACTTCTTATATTATGTTTCGTTGGAAAAAACTATATATGCGTAAAATTTATTAACTAACCTAACCTTAGAAACCGTAAGATTATATCACAAAGAAGAAGAAGAAGAGATCACGGACCCCGGTGTCTGTGGAGTGGCTAATTTAAATAAATAAAAAACCGTAGGATTATAATATCAAGCGTTAGATTACAATCTCATGGTGTTTACAATTTTACGATGATATATCCATACCAATGTATAAATGCAAAAGAGTGATTGTTTTATGTTTTCGCTTTCACGCTGTAATGGAGCTCCTATCAATGTGATTTGTGGTGTGAATATATATCTAAATTTTTAATGAAATAAGTACTTATTATTCCGAAAAAAAATATCGTTATGTTAATATCAAAAGTTTAACCTTAACTTTATCCTATTTGGTATTTAACCTTATTCGAAGAAAATGAAATAGAATACATTATAGATGTATCACACCAAGTGACCATTTTGGGCCTCATCACATGATGTTTGAATTTATGTATATAATTTTATTATGTACTCATATTATTTATGTATAATTATATTGTAAGTGACGTTATCAAGTGTTCCTTTGAATTAATGGTTCGAACAATTAAAATGAAATTAAATTTGTGTTCAATCATAGGGGTACCTGAAAGCTCTCGGAATGGCGCGGACAGCTGAAGTGAAGCGAGACGCCCGCATCGGAGAGGCGGAGGCCCAAGCAGAGGCCAAGATAAAAGAGGCCATGGCCGAGGAACAGAGGATGGCCGCCAAATTCCTCAACGACACCGAGATCGCGAAGGCTCAGCGAGATTTTGAATTGAAAAAGGCGGCTTATGACGTCGAAGTACACACTAAGAAGGTATTTTTTATATTTATCTCTACAGATTGATGAAACAATGGGGATCTTAACAATTTTTCGGAATAGTTTTTACTTTTCAAGATTGACGCTTGCTTGATCAATAAATAAATTAAAAAAATATTAGTATTTTCGACGAGTATACAGGGTTATTGGTAATCAGCCTGCATCCGTTTAAGGGCATGTTCTGTATATTTAAACAAACAACTTTTCTTCTACAACTTTCTCAACAAACAAAAAAAAAATTGTATTTGTTGCCCTTTTTTGTACTGTTTAGCGACTTTTTAGTGTTTATTCACTTCGGTACAACATTTTTTGCGCGTTAAAGAGCGTACGCGCTCTCGTTACGAATTGTTACGAAGAGTTCGATACTTTTAGACCGTTCAAAAAACTTTTTATTTATTTTGTAAAAGAAAAAAAAACTTTTTTTTTTAAACTGTAGAACAAAAGTTGACGTATTGAATGTACCTAACATCCCCTTAAAAGGATGCAGGCTGATTACCAATAACCCTGTATAATACAATAATAGAGTAATTTTTAATTTTCCCTGTGCATATCATCTGTGGCTTTCTCCATCACTTTGCACATCCAAAAAATATGTGAAACAGTTTTATTTGTCTTAAATTGTATTATATATAAGTACTAATATTTCATGCTAGGTATTTGAATAACCGTTTTAATATTTTTTTTATTCATATTTTTCTTTCACGATGTGTTTATTCTTATTTGCGCACCCATTACCCATTACATTTGTTTTCTCACTTATCCTCAAATTGTTTTCCATCCCAAGGTTGCCTGGAAGAGATCGCGATAAGCGATAAAGCCGCCGACTTGTCGCACTAGTTTTAAATTTTTATTTCATTCTTTTTGTGTATCCTATTGTTTTGGTGTGTCAATAATGTGTATCGAAAATTCGTGACTAGGCGGAAGCGGAAATGGCATACGAGCTACAAGCGGCGAAGACCAAGCAGCGAATCAAGGAGGAACAGATGCAGATTGCTGTCGTGGAGCGGACTCAGGAGATCGCCGTGCAGAAGTGGGAGGTCCAGCGACGCGAAAAGGAGCTCGAGGCGACCATACGCAGGTGATTGTCACCCCTCAGCAATGAGTTTACATATACTACGTACAGAGTTAGAACAAACGCTTTACACCGGAAGCACGGGTCTGATCGCTCTTGTATTGTCGCTCTTGTGGAAGTGTCATACTTTTGTCGCGGCACATCATTATTTCGCCATAACTAACATACGCATCAGCTGACGATTGGTACAAAGGAACAGGATTTATTTACTATTTTTTTATCTAAGATCCTCAGCATAACCTAGAACTGTAATTCTTGTAGTGGTTGTCTTTGCAGAGTCCGTCTGGGGAAGGACACTTTTGCCCAGTTAATCTACCGCCAAGTAGTAATGTGCAAACATTACTGTGTTTCGGTTAGAAGGGCAATGTTTCCATTGAAATCACAGTTTTAGTCTTAGTAAAAATCTTATATCTCTGGGTGACGAGCGCAGTGCCGTGCTAGACAATGATTTGTACTCTTCGTAATCGAATAGCTGCGTGTCACTGCGCTGTCGTGCGGCAGGCATGTTGCTTACCATCAGGCACATGTCCTGCCCGTCTCGTTACTCTATACTATATATAAAAAAAAAGATGACGTCATTCCGTACGTACCGGTCAGCTCCCGTGAGGATTCTCATGGTGGTGTTCTGTAATAATTCTAATTCAGGGTGGGGGTGATAGGCCTGCACTGACGTCCCGCTAGGGGTGTATTGTGCACTTCCCCCCTGCCCGCCTACCCAAACCAGCCGAGCTCCTTAAAATAGCTGACCACGGCCTTGGGTCGCCGGCATACCAGTTCCACTCCCATTTCGTCAGGTGGTGTGTTTCTGTAAACTTGATTTGGAACTCTGTCAAGGAGTCCTGATCTTAATCTTATGTTTGCCGTGGCCTCACAGCGTAGGAGCACATGCTCCACGGTTTCATTCTCCCTCAAACAGCCCCTGCAAAGGGGACTATCGGTGAATCCTATTTTGTGAAGATGGTAGTTGAACTCACAGTGGCCAGTGTTGAGGCCTATCATTAGACGGATATCTGGTCTTGATAAATTTAGGAGTTTATTGGTAGTTTTTTTATCCATCAATGGGAACACATATTTTGTGTGTTTACACTTTATGGGTTTGTCCCAAAGTTTTTGTTGCTCTTTTTCTGTGTGTAGACATAGCAGGTTCCGCGTTTCTGAAGCAGTAGGCTTACACATTTCTGCTATATCTACCCTGATGTTTTTCTTTGAACCTGATGCTTTGGCAAGTACGTCTGCTTTTTTATTTCCTTGGCATGTACTATGGCTTTTGGTCCACTCCACAGTGACATCATGATTGCGTGCAAGACTCTGTAAAGTAGAGTGACACTCAGCTATCACTTTTGACCTGGTTGTGGGTCTTCGTAGAGCGTAAATAGTAGCTGCACTGTCCGTTACGAATTTTAGTTCTGGTTTGCTGCTACGTCTTTCTATTTTAAGTACTGATTTAGCTGCTAACAAGAGGCCCATGGCCTCTGCTTGCAATACTGTTGTGGTTTTGTTTGTGGTGTTCTGTACCACCTGTAGGCGTTTCTTCTGCTTTGCCGAATAAAGTGCGAGTTGACCTTTTTACTGGCAACCCAAAAGTTTGGCCTTAGCAGGTCTCGCGGCCTTTGCCTGGTTGACGGCGTACGAGACCTAGATCGCTGTCTATGAGGACGCAGAGGTAATTGACTTTTCCCATCTTACGTCTTCTGAGCTGCAGTAACTGCGATCTTCCTCTTTGGCTTCCGGTCAACACTGCCGTTGTCTGGAGCACGTTTATAGATGACCTTCGTTTGTCAAGCGAAAGCGGAAGGACTTCCTGGACCCTCTGGGCTCTCCTGGTGGCTTTCTTCGTAGAGCGCGACGAATCGATGCACGCGCTGTCGTCTGCGAATGTTAGGACTAATCTCCTTTCCCCTGGCAGGAGGTCGCCCTAGGCCCTAGTGCCCTCCAGGCACGGGATATCGTCCGTGAACAGCGCGTAGAGTGGTGGTGAGATGCAACTCCCTTGCGGAACACCCGCCGTGATGCCTGGGCTGGAGCTGGCGTTCTCGACGGACACGTTGAACTGGCGCTCGGCGAGGAACAACGACCTGATGATGGCCTTGATCAACGCTGGGGAGTCGATGTCTTTATTAAGTTGTAGATGAGTTACGACTGGTCTAGTCGGGAGAACGGCGCCTGCCGATCCGGAGACCCCGGGTTGAAACCCCACACGCACCACTGTCTTTTCGAAGTCATTTGCGTAATGCGTAACTTAAAACGGCGAGGGAATAACATCGTGAGGAAACCGACATGTACCTAGAATCTTTCGAAATCATGTGTCATCTACCAACCCGCACTGGGCCAGCATAGTGGATTATGGCTTAACTTAACTCTCTCCTTGCGAGAGAAGGCCCCGAGTCCCAGCAGTGGGAACATTTAGTGGGCTGTTCATGATGATGATGAGATGAGGCCTTCATGCCATACCCTATCAAAGATCTCCTCAATATCCTGGAATACGGCGACAGACCGTATACTTTTTCTGTTCTTCGGTTGGCATCTGTTGGAGCGTGGTGGAGTGCATGCGGAACCGATACTGCTCGTCCCTGGGTGTGAGATGGGGGTTCAGACTCCGCAGCAGCAAACGCTCAAACAACTTCGCTAGGTGTGACAGGAGCGTGATGGGGTGGTAGGTAGGCGGTAGGACGGTGGTCGCCTATCCTTGCCGGACTTCGGGATGACGATGACCTTTCTAGTTTTCCATGTCGAAGGGAAGTGTCCCGTTCTCAGGATTCCATTGAAGAGCCGGATCAGACACACTAGGCATTTTATCGGCATCCGTTTCAGTTTGTCATTCAGGACACCGTCTGGACCCGGCGCTTTCCTGAGCTTCAGACTCCTTAATGGGTCCTAAAGTGGGGTGAAGAAATCCTCTTCCCTCAACGGAGCAGCCGGGGTGTGAAACTCGACAACGACCCACGCAACCTCGGCCTGGTGTTCATGTATCTCGTCGGAGGCATCTTCTGGAATCGGGTGTGGCATGAGCTGATCTTCCATGTGGTCAGCTAATAGCTCGGCCCTCTCAAAGGCTAAATAACGCCGTCGCCCTGCGCCATATAGAAGGGGGCAAACAGACGCTTTAGCTTGGATCAGGTGGCGATGTTTAAGACTTTGAAGTTTTGACTTGACTTTGAAGTCATAAAATTGCTAGTTTATCGGTTTTTATCAAATATACTTCGTAGAGTGTGCAACTGATCTGCATGATCTAATCGTATCTCAAAAAAAGCGACATCGTTTCATGGTTGATGTTCCAAAACCACGAACGAAGAGATTTGACTCCACGTGTGTGATAAGAACGTCTAAGTTGTAGAATGCGTTGCCTGAGTGGGTTTTCCCCGATAGTTACAATCTTGGTGTCTTCAAATCGAGAAGATCGTGAATCGGTTTCTATATGGTAAGCTCGCTCCATCGTAAATCGCATCGTCGCTTAACATCAGGCGAAATGGTGGTCAAGTGCGAATCTATAATAGTTAAAAAAAATAGTTGCGGTTGAGACTATACAAATGGGTCTTGTTCTCGTCGCACTGGGTAATGTGGTCGTCCCAGGCGGCTCATCTCCAGGCCTTGACCTCATCTGCAAGCCTCTCTGTGAAGGCATTCAACTTCGTCTTGATCCTTGGGCAGCGGGTATGAGTCCTCAGCTCGCATTTATCGTCGCGTAATGCTCTTAGGGCCCTAGGAAGTTCGGCGCGTCATTTGGTTCGATGGTTGGTGGTTGCGGCATATTTGGCAGCCATTATTGCCTCGGTCAGCTCTCTCGCGCAGGTCTCCACCTGGTCTGGTGTGGAGAGTCTGCCGCTGGCTGGTAGGTTGCCCAGTCCGTCGTCTTCACTTCTGCTTGAAGTGACGTGCAGGCCAGTGATCCGCCTACGGTGATGAGTAAGGGGAGATGCGTGTGTTAGAATCTCTTAGGATTCTGCGCTGTTATAACCTAATTTACATCAGGATAGCCTTAATTCTGTGAGCTTAGATGTGAATGTGCTGTTAATTACTTACTTAAAAGATAGTAGGATGAATAGAAAATCTAATAGATGGTATTTCATTATTTATTCTTTTTAAATCACTTTCGGTGCACCTATAGACTACAGAGAAAGAACGTGGCCAAGAAAACTCTGCGCCATCACATACATAATCTCTACACAAGTAGATCTAAGACAACAGTTATAATACTTATCTTTGCTTAATCAACCGTTCGCTCGGGAACAAGAATTATACAGAGCAAGAGAGAACACAATAAGTAAGAGACAACAATATATGTATAAGAAGATACAAGAGAACCGAACAGAGCCACGATCATTTTTATAATCGTCGTTGTCAACCCCACTCGCCTATAGTCAGCGCCGCCCCTCCAACCAAACAATAACAAGTTATAGCGGAATAGGTGGTGGATTTGACAACGTTGATTTACTTATATGTAATTATACTTTATACAATAATACTTACATATTATTTATTTTTATTTATTATATTTAACTGTATTATTTATAACATGGTTATACTTACTATATAATTTCGGAAATACATCAATTCCTTTCCCTTTATTTCAACAATCCATAAAATACCACATTATTCAGGATTTGACACGTATAAACCACCCATTTAGTCAATTTTAACGTTAGGTGAAGGGTTCCATGGAACCCTTAATCTAACACGTGCGAGAGAGAGATCTGCGTTGCAATTCCCTTATGTACTAACATAAGGTAGACATTGTGAAGTGAGAGCAGGTGCGAAGAAAAACTCTAGAATGTTGCTGAAAACAATTTAAATACGATATTAATTATTTAAATCACACATACTTGTCAAAATTTAACTTTTTTGGATCTATAGATTAAATTAGCAAAAATCGATATTATTCAAATCGTATAAACTGGCAGCACTGGTTCAGCGTTCCGAAATATGGATTAAAATACTTATAAATTGCACTTTTACTTTATTAATCTGGGTCCCCAAACAATGCACTATAATAACTCTTAACCCGGCGTCATGGGGGTGGAAAAGTGTTACACGGACGTAGGGGTGGGTCTCATAGACCCGTTCATTAGATAAAATTACTACAATACTTAAGGAACAATAAAGTTAAAATGTATTATTTTTAGTTTTTCTAGGTATTTATGTAAATAAATAAAATACATATTATGTCTTAATAATATTTATGAGAGTTTTAAAAAACTTGTTGTTTTAAAAAACTATAAAATCTTTCACTTCTACTTATATGTCATTATGTTGCTAATTAACAGTCAGTATTTATGTTTTAATTGTGTTTATTTGTAGAAAACTATATTATCTTACAAAGAAAAAATAATTAATAACTTTGAACCATTATCTTAGGTTTAATCAGCACAGAAAAATGCTACAAATTCTTCGCCTGAGAGAGTTTCAAAAAACACGTTTGTTTTTTGCAGCTCTCTCAGTTATAATTTGAAATACGGTTTTGACTAGACACACCACTAGACAAGACTTGGCACCTAATGCACATGTAGTTAGTATTTTTTGTCTGGAGATTCCTTTGTTTTTCACCAACAATTTTTCAATTTTTTTGTCGCTGCTCACGTGGATGCAGATTCCAGTATTCCACTCCAGACATCGCCAATTTTGCATCTGGTACTACACCTGGCAATTGATTGAGTATATTTTCGAATCTGGTTCACTCTGGACATTTTGTAAAGGACATTTCCTTTTTTGATAAGGATTCTTATACCACATTCTAGCATCTGTGATACGATAAACATCTGAAGAACAATCACGGTTTGCGTTTGAAAGAACTAGCCGATCCAGATGTAGAATGCTCTTCCAGCTAACGATTTTTATCCGATAGCATAGACGGTGCAATATCATTACATTTAGAGTTTGAGATATCTTGCTCTGTGTCACTAGGATAACTACACTCGCTCAAGTGATCTTGAATATCTTCTGGTCTGACAATATTTTTTTCCTAAATACCTACAAAATCCATAAATAAACCACATTGAACTATATCAGCAAATTTATTTGTAATCAACTACAATAAAAACACATATAAAAAGTTAAATACACGGATAATAATTAAAACACGATCTATACAAAACGGCGCGAAATTGTTACACCAACTACGGGGATGGGTCCCACAGTCCTTATTCAACTTTGTGCACGTGTAACTCCTATTACGACTATTGTACAATTAACGTGTTACCTGGGACGCATAGAACAACTCAACAGTTCCAGCTATTGAGAAGAAGGGCAATGTAACACGCATAATAAACGAACTAGAAGCGAAATAGAATGTGACGGGTCTCACAGACCCAACCCCCATGACGCCGGGTAAAAAAATAAATAGTATTTTTGACTAAATCAAATTATCAAGAGCACCTTGTCCAGGGATAGCCGAATCTGAACATTGTCCTTTGGGTAGTAGTGATAGTAATGTTAATGTGCCCACAGGCCCGCGGAGGCAGAGAAGTTCCGTCTGGAGAAGCTGGCCGAGGCGAAGCGGATGAAGACGGTATTGGAGGCCGAAGCGGAGGCGGAGGCCGTCAAAGTCCGCGGAGAGGTAACCTCACTTTCATATCCTGCTAAATTAGTGGGTCAATAATAAACTATTCTAATTAGTCCGTCAGCTAAATCATAGAAAAATATGGGACGCATATTTTTGAAGTGAAACCTTCTTTTGGCGCGCCTAGACAGATTTTTCATGGGCTGTGAATTGAAGTCTAGCGTCACGCTCGGGTATGATATGAAATCTTCGGGTAAACTCGGAACCATGCCCATTGGCCATCTAGAAATGCGGCAGCCAATGAGAAATGCTCAAAGGGCATGGCCATCTAGAAATACATCAGCCAATGGTAAATGCTGACGCATTTCTAGATGGCCATGCCATGATAGCCAGGCCACGCCCTTCGGTTACACCCGTGTAGTTTCCAAGGTAAGCTATCAAATTTTGAGTTATAAGTTTTCACTTCTATCGGCACTTCCTATGACTGCCAATCTTTTTTAATGAAGTTAGGGTTCTTTTGACGCGTCAAAGAAAAATTATGAGAGTACATTTTTACGACGCGCGTGTTCGGCGTCACGAAACACAGACACTCTGAGGTTAGCTAATCAACCTTTTAGTGAACAGTAACTAGTTACAGGTTAATGCGTCTTGCGTTGAAAATATTATCTATTCTATGGTTGGAGTTAGACATCTTAGCACAAGGTATAAAGAGAAGTGTTAACTTTTTGCGTGCGTACATGAGTACACACACACACACACACACACATACACCCTTTTTTTACTTTTATAGCTTTACACTTGACCGCTATTTCACCTGATGTTTAGCGACGATGCGGTCTGCAATGGACCGTGTTTACCTATAAGAAACGGATTCACTCTCGATTTGGTGATACCAAGATTGTAACCATCGGGAACACCTCAGTCGGGCAACGCATTTCACAGCCTAGACGTTCTTACCATAAAAGTATACATAGTCAAACCGCATTTCATTCGAGGTTTTGCAACGTCAACCATAAGATTGTAAAAAAATAAATATTGGTGGACAATTCACACACAACAAATACCATCTGATCCCAAACTAAGCTTGCACTGTAGCGGCCAGATGCCTGATATCTGATGTAAGTAATACTTATGTAATTTTAAATTCATACTTATTAATCATAGAAACACCCAGACACAGTACAAATATTTGCATTCATCAGGCAAATATTTGCACTGGGTGGGAATCGAACCCACGACCCTCAGCTTCGTAGGCAGAGCTACTACTCACTAAGCCACGAGGTCAGTCAAGATAGTGGAGATCAGTGGCGAAATGTATCTGATGTTATCTTTTCATAAATGACTAGCTGAACGCGCGCGCGTTGCTACGCCATCTATCGAAATTCGGTCGTACCAATTCAAATTTTGAACAAATTCGGTTATTTAGGTTTAATAACGCAACCTTTAAAATATGACATATGCCGTCACGCAACGAAAGCTCTCAAAAAGCAATATTTTTTCCCGTTTTTGTTACATTTTTCACTCCTGTTCGGTTCCTGTTGATAGTAGCGTAATGTTAAATAACCTATAGCCTTCCTCGATAAATGGACTATCCTACAAAGAAAGAATCGTTCAATTCGGACCAGTAGTCCAGAGATCCTTGCGTTCAAACAAACTCTTCAGCTTTATAATATTAGTATAGATTATTCTTTTTCGACAAAAGTGCGTGCTACGTGTAATGAAAACAATAATTTGTCATGCAGTTTGTTTGCAAAGCACAGTCGCCCCGGTCACCTCATTTACAGTCGACTGTGACCAATCCTCAATGCAGCATTTGTTTGATAAATACTCGTTTCTAACGAGCCTCGCCTAACTGTTTTTTAAACAATAAATAATTAAACCGGTTGCTATAAACGTTTCAGTTTGAGCATAGATTTGTAAATGTGACGTAGGTCACAATAAGTCGTATTTTATTCCATGTAATTTTGTTGTAAACGCCAATATTTATATTGACGGCTGTAAGTATTGGTAGACATGTCTTTTTTTTTTTTTTATTAAAGACTGACGAGACGAGCAGGTCATGTGCCTGATGGTAAGCAACATGCCTGCCACATAACAGCACAGTGACACGCAGCTATTGGAACATAAAGAGTCAAAATCATTACCTAGCACTGCACTGCGCTCGTCACCCAGAGATCTAAGATGTTATATCTCTAAGCCCTGTAATTTCTCTGGAAACATTGCCCTTCAAACCGGAACACAGTAATGTTTGCACATTACTGCTTGGCGGTAGAATAAATGGCAAAGGTGTGGTACTTCCCCAGGCGGACTCTGCTAAGAGTCCTACCACTACTTCCCATTTTTTTGTGGGGGAAATGCGTTTACGCACCGTCCACGTTACGCCGTGCAGGGACACGGTGGGTTTGTCGGACTAGACACCACTACAAGTGATCAATCAAAATCCCGATTTGGTTTTGCGGACTACGGTATCGGACTGGGTTAAAAATAAACCTTAACTCACAAAGATTTACTCGGAGACAAAGATGTACCCGTAGATCGTCGAACTTCCAGAGTCGTGACGGTACGCGAAACTTCGAAGCACTGTATTTTCGCCATTTTTTGTTTGTGAAACAAAAGAAAAAATAAGTGTACAATATTTTTTAGCAATCTCACTGACGGAGATATTAGTTTTGTTTAGGATTGTAGCCTACTATCACACTCGGCCCACGTCGCGAGGGGACAGACCCCCCGCTTTTGGCTCCAGTGACGCGCCAAAAACCTGCGGCGCGTCACCGCCTCGGGATGTCTCATGCAACACCGTCTGCCCCCAAAGTTACAAAAGCTTGTATTATGGGAGTCAGATAGCCGATATAATACTTATAGTACCTGGGTGACTGAGCATTGCTCGGTTTAAATACTAAATATACTTAGATACCTACAGATAAAAGAGATTAAAAAAAAAATAATTAAAAAAAAAGATAACCCGTCTGGATTCGAACCCGGAGCTACTAATTCGTGACCGCTATGACCGCCCGACTTCACGTCTGAGCTAATTATGCTGTTGCGTCACGCGGCGAAATTTACCTTCGCATTCTAATGTCTAATGTGACAGTTTTTCATTGTATAAAAACGCGCATAATATGCGTTTTTTTAAATGAAACCTAGTTAGATCGATTTATCGTCCCCGAAATCCCCTGCATACATAATATCATGAAAATCCGTCGAGCCGTTTTCGAGATTCAGATTCTATATATATATACAGACATATTTATATACAAGAATTGCTCGTTTAAAGGTATAAGATAAATCTATATATTTATATAAGAGGCAAAGGTGATTGACTGATAGATCAACGCACAGCCCAAACCGTAAGAGCTAGAAACTTGAAATTTCACACACATATTTTTTTTATTACGTAGGCACCCACTAAGGACGGATTTTCGAAATTCGACCCCCAAAGGGGTGAAATAGGGGATGAACGATTGTGTAAAACTTTTTATTCCTTGGCGATATTTGCATGAAATTTCTCATAAATTGAGTTCAACTAAAATCACGAAGGACGTATATAAATCGTTTTTCAAAATTCAGCCTTCAAGGGGGTGGAATAAGGGATGAAAGTTTGTATGAAACTATTCCTTGGACATATTTGCGTGAAATATCGTAAAAAATTAGTAAAACCGTTAAGTAGCTAACCCAACCGGCCAAATTTGGTTACCTAGAAACTCAAAAACTAGGATTGATTTTTCATGTAATCTTCTACCTGTATATATATATAAAAGGCAAAGGTGATTGACTGATAGATCAACGCACAACCCAAACCGTAAGATATCATAAAACTTACGGATCGCGAGCGAAGCCGTGGGTTAAAGCTAGTAAATAAATATTGGTGGACAATTCACACACCACACCATCTGACCTTAAACTAAGCAAAGCTTGTACTATGGTGGCCAGATAGTTGATATAACATTTATATAGTTTTTAAATACATACTTATTATACATATACATATGTAGTTGTAAATACATACTTATTATACATATACATAGTTGTAAATACATACTAATTATACATAGGTACAGGTACACCCAGACACTGAACCAATATTAGTATTCATCACAAGAATGTTTGCACTTGGTGGGGGAATCAAAAACACGGTTTACACAGCTCCGCAGGTAGACTTACTACCAAGTAAGCCACTAGGTCTGCCAAATGTATCTTTATCCCTGTATGAAAAAAGAAAAATATTTTTTTTTTTTTTTTTTAACATTTATAGGTTTACACTTGACCACCATCTCGCCTGATGTTAAGCGACGATGCGGTCTAAGATGGAGCGTGCTTACCTAGAAGAAACCGATTCACTCTCGATTTGAAGACACCAAGATTATAACCATCGGGAAAAACCCACTCAGGCAACTCATTCCACAGTCGAGACGTTCTTATCACAAAAGTAGAGTCAAACCTCTTTGTTCGTGTCTTTGGAACATCAACCATGAAACGATGCCGCTTCTTCGAGTTACGAGAAGTCCGATAGAAAAAAGGGCTAGGTGGTATTAGATCATGCAGATCAGATGCACACTCTCCGAAGTGTATCCGATAATAAACCGATAAGCTAGCAATTTTCCGGCGATGTTCAAGAGTTTGCATGCACACTCTCCGAAGTGTATCCGATAATAAACCGATAAGCTAGCAATTTTCCGGCGATGTTCAAGAGTTTGCAGTCTTTTTCGCACAAGAGAATTATTGCCTATGAGCCTTTTAGCCCGCCTCTCGATCGATTCCAGAGCCTCAAGCTGATACTTAGCCGATCCATCCCAAAGGTGCGAACAGTACTCCATACAAGAGCGAATCTGTGCTTTATATAATAAAAGCAATTGTTCAGACTTGAAGTACTTTCGCACCTTTGAGAGGACACCTAGTTTTTTTGCAGCTAATTTAGCCTTGGACTCGATATATGAGCCAAAGTTGAGTGTAGATGTCAGGGTAACACCCAAAAGCTCAAGATGATCAGTAACCGGCACGGATACACCTCGAAAAGTAGGAGTCTGTAGAAATTGACTCCTTTTTGCGGAGAACAGACACGCCTGCGTCTTTCCTTCATTAAACTTGGCCAGATTGGTTTCGCCCCATTCAGAGACTGCCTCAAGGGCCAAGTTCAAACACTCGACCATACTCTCTCTCAATACCTTAGTTTGTTGACCGCTGGCTCTCGCGCTAGACATGTAACTCTCCACAACGGTGCTATCATCTGCGTACCCAAAGATACCGGGCTTCAGCAGATCGTTGATATGTAGCAGAAAAAGCGTCGCAGAGAGTACCGACCCTTGAGGGACTCCGGCATTGATACCCATTTGGTCCGACGAGCAGCCATCAATGACAACTCGTATGGACCGATCTCTCAAGAAGTCCGATATCCACGCAATAAAACCTGGAGACAAACCATAACTAGAAAGCTTGCTAATAAGGCCATCATGCCAAACCCTGTCAAAAGCCTTCGAGATATCCAGGGAGACTGCAAGTGCTTCCCCGTGTTTCTCGATAGCTTCACTCCAGATGTGAGTGACATACGCCAGAATATCCCCAGTCGACCGGTTTCGGCGAAACCCGTATTGCCGGTCACTGAGGAGGTCGTTAGATTCTAGGTATGCCAGGAGCCTGCGGTTTAAGACACGTTCCATAGTCTTGCAGAGTATGGACGTGACCGAGATGGGCCTGTAGTTGGCAGGGTCAGCACGACTACCCTTTTTGGGCACAGGTTGCACGTTAGCAAGCTTCCACGATTTCGGTACTTGCCCAGTTTGGAGAGAGAGTCTATACAGGCGCGTTAGTACAGGAGACAACTCAGGTGCACAAGCCTTCAACACTAGGGCAGGAATTCCGTCCGGGCCGCTGGCTTTATTCACGTCCAGATTACGTAGCACTTTACGAACCTCCATTTGGCGAATATGCATTTCCGGCATCAAAGTCGGACTGCCAGGTGGAGTAGGAGGAATCGCACTACCAGCATCTAGACGCGAAGATTCCGCAAACTGAGATGCAAACAAGTTTGCCTTCTCCATTGCGGTGTGAGCCAGCGCCCCATCAGGTTTCAGCATTGGAGGCAGTGAAGAGCGGCAGAAGTTCGATTCGACCGATTTAGCTAGGGACCAAAACGCCTTGCTACCCGCAGGATACGAAGCTAGTTTGTTCCCTATTCGACTAATGTGGTCAAATCGAGCCCTCTGAAGAACCCTTTTGCATGCCTTAGCAGCCCTGTTAAACGCTTTCTTTTTGCGGTGTGTATCCCTTGCCTTACGCTGTCGAGCATCAACCCAGGCTAGGTAGGCCTCATGTTTAGATGCTTCAGCACTTTTACATTGAGAACCGAACCATGGGCGAGCTTTGCTGGATAATGAAACGTCAGAGTATGGAATGAAATATTCCATAGCCGTACGTATTACATCAGTCACAGCATCCGCGCAGGCTGACGGGTCACCAGAAGAGAAGCACAGTGGCTGCCATTGGTAAGATGCAAAGAAAGAACGCATTTCGTCCCAATCTGCTGACTTGTATTTCCATAGCCGCCGGTTGCCTCTGGGGCTGAGATCGGGCGGATGGTAAACGGATACTGATTTCACCAGACAGTGGTCGGAGCTGCCTAACGGCGAATATACCGCCACGGAGTATCGGTCTGGATCAGTTGTCAGCAGAAGGTCTAAGCAATAGGGAGTATGC
The DNA here is from genome assembly GCA_963693475.1 of Ectropis crepuscularia. Classification (NCBI taxonomy): domain Eukaryota; kingdom Metazoa; phylum Arthropoda; class Insecta; order Lepidoptera; family Geometridae; genus Ectropis; species Ectropis crepuscularia. The sequence continues at coordinate 37,222,144 of OY856338.1, forward strand.
GACTCAACGTCTGGTACCCGTGTCGCCTCTTGGACCAGCTGGGTTAGGTCTAACGACAAAGCCAGCTTTCTCGTTTCCAGCCATTCCAGCCAAAAATATATATTTTGAAGGTTTTCAGGTAGGTATACTCTACATGTTCTTAAGTACCTATAGTTACCCGATTAGGTTAAGGTCCTGCGGCTTCTCCGCTACCCAAAAGTTCGATAGACAGTAGAGACCTCGTTAAGCCAATTGCCAAAGTTCCCATTTAAAAAAAAGGTTAACTCGTGATTCGCCTCTTATTACGTACATAGCAATTTGAATATTAGGATTTGTCGTAAACATAAACGAATGAAGAACTGCTATCTAGAAAATTTAGAAATCAATTAAAATCACAAATGTGTAACTAAATCTTTGTGATTGGCAAATTATCAAATTTGTGGTTCTGTTGGAAGTCTGCTTGCGGAGCTAAGGTCGTGGGTTCAATTCTCATCTAGGAAACATATTTTTGTGATAAATTCAGATATTGATGCTTTTTCTGGATGTTTCTATGTCTATGATCCAAGTTATTTGTCTAGTTGTTTGATCAAAGGGCTGAATATCATTCAGGTAATTATGCGGTGCTGTTTAGTAAACAGGCTAGACTGTTAATTGAATGGCTGATTGAGCTAGTTATAACGCTGCGTAATAATCATAATTTTAATTATTTTTAATCGTATTTGACGAGCTATGTCGTCGGCCTTCACGAGATTTTCGTGTGGTCATATCATCCAGCTCACCCCGTTGTTTATAGATCTGCCATCGCTATGTCAGGCTTTTTGACGAAGTATAAATAATTCCTAATAAATTAATTGTATTCCCAAACATATTGCATGCCTCTCGGAAGAGGTCAGTTTATGGTCATGCTTATGAGTCAACTTTTAAAATATTCTGTATCTTTATTACTTGCCCAAACAGCACTATAGATTTTTGTATTTGTCCTATTGTGTCACAACGTTGTACCTTGTGTTGTGCCTTCCTACTCTACCGTCCATCTTTCTTCCCTCTTTCCATTAATGTATTTTCGGAGTTACTACAGATGCAATTTAATTTACTTACGTAATAACATTACATGCTCGCTAGATGTATCCATTCTTATGCAGACCAATGTATGTGCAGTTAATATTGTGTTTTATTGGCAATTTCGTTATATAGCTTAAATAACAATAGCTGTTGATGTGGGTAGTTATTATGGGTCCAAGGAAAGGTCGGGGTTACAAAGTGGCAAAGATGATTATGTGTTCCTTCGTACTTAATAACTGTATAAATACGTAAAAAGTGTATATGAATATGGATACATTTGGTAACATCTGATTTAAAATTTATAGCTAAATATCATCTGGGAAAGATTGTTTTTTATAACGAAAAGAAATGGTATCAAATTCGGTCCGTTTGTTTGGAAGTTCCATACATCGTTGGATAGAATCTGAGTGGCTTCAAATCGAGAGTGAATCGGAATATTCTAGAGTGAAAAGCGCTCTATTGTAGACTGCAACATCGCTTTTCGAACGATGACGGTTAGTCTCAGATGGCTTCTACAAAACGAAGTGGCCTACTGAACGTAGGGCTGAAGAAAAGGATCCTAAGTTGGGTAGGGCCTTTCTATCATTAAAAATATACACACAAACACATAAAATGTACATAATATCATACACATCTTATCATTCCTCTTAACAAACGGAAATAAAGAATTAGACATAAGCATCCATCCCATGTCATGTTCCCATTGCTGGGATTCCATGTTCCCATTGCTGGGATTCGGGGCATTCTCTCACTGCAAAGAGTCAATGCTGTAATCCACTACGCCGGCCAACAGCGAGTTGTCGTATAAAATCGATTTATTTTTTGCGATATCATACAGGTAATAAAAATACTAATATTCAATAGAAATACCTTCTTCTTCTGGTACGACAAGTTCAAATGTGTTAGGATGATTTTTAACCCTTAAACCCGACTCGCGACGCGGCCGGCGTCGTGACGTCACACAAAAAATCATTACTAAAAAATTAAACTAAATTTTGTGTGTCTGTAAACGACAATGTAGTGATAAATATTATCACCTATCTTTTAGGCATCAAAATAAACTAATAATCGAGTATGTTTATCATGAAAAAATAAGGTTTTAAAGCCCCAAAACCGGTTTTGCCCAAATTTGGCCTCTTGGGGCATGACTACTTTTTGTTTGTTTGTCGATGTTTGTGATCATATTTTTAGACGTGTTTTACTAATGTTCTAGGCCGAGGCGTTCGCGATCAAGGCCAAGGCGGTGGCGGACGCGGAACAGATGGCCAAGAAGGCCGAGGCCTGGAAGGAGTACGGCTCAGCGGCCATGACGGACATGATGCTCGAAACGTTGCCTAAGGTATTATTGAAGTGAACACTTCTTTTGGCGCGCCGCAGACACATCGTGGGCTGTGAATTGAATTCTAGTGTCACGCTCGGGAATGGTAAGGAATCTTCGGGTAAACTCGGGATCATGGTCATTGGCAATCTAGAAACGCGTCAGCATTTCCCATTGGCACGGATTTCTATATGGACATGCTCATGGCCACACCCTCCGGTTTCACCCGCGTAGTTTCCAAAGTAAGCTAACAAATTCTCAGTTATAAGTTTTCACTTCTATCGGCAGTTCCTATGACTGCCAATGTTTTTATTTCTTCCGAAAACATAGTAATTATGACAGATAAAGACAGACAAAGTCGCCCTTCAAACATTAACAAGGTCTGGGGTAGGACAATCAGTTCTCAAAATATTACTTTCTATCTTTGAGACTCCTTTAAGGTCTGCAGAGTTTCCGTCTACGCTTGAAGTGCTACGGTGTCATTCAGATGGTACTATTCCTTCAGTGCATTGAATTAAGCTTATGTAGTTCGAGTACTTGAGTCTGAACAGTCCACTTCATCTTGTGACACTGTGTTTGCTGCTCAGTCACGTCGGAAATGTGTTAATCCAGGGTGTCGGCTAACGCCATACCAAATTTTATTAAAATCGTTTCAGCCGTTTGGGCGTAAAGAAGTAAAAAACGCACACTTACAAAATTTCGCTTTTATTATATTAGTACTAGCTGACCCCGCAAACGTTGTTTTGCCATATAAATAAAAGTATGAAAAATAGCTAGTAGCCGATTCTCAGACTTACTGAATATGCATATAAATTTTGGTTAAAATCAGTAAAGCCGTTACGGAGTAGTAAGGAAACAAACACTGTGACACGCGAATTTTATATATAAGATGATTACATATTTGATAACGAAATGCATTTAAAAAAAAAGTTCCCCCCCTCATATATTGTAAACTGCGTGCGTTTTTGATCGCTCAAAACTAATCGAAGGTGCGTGTTTAGATCGCAGCGGAGGTGGCGGCGCCACTGTCGCAGGCGCGCAAGGTGACGATGGTGTCGTGCGGCGGCGGCGAGGTGGGCGCCGCCAAGCTGACCGGCGACGTGCTCAGCATCGTGCAGTGCATCCCGGCGCTGGTCAAGGACGTCACCGGCGTCGACATCTCCAAGGTACAACGTACATTATTAACACGCTTTTTAGTAGCTTCAACTTGTAACTAACTATGTATGTATGTAAGAAAATCTTGGAATCTCAATTTGACCCACTTCCCGGGGGTCTACCGCCTAACGAAAAACGCTTCGACGCTTTGATGCTTTGGCATTGCCGTCTCTTTCATTTCAAGCGAGAAGAAAAGAGACAGCAATATGTTGTTTTAAATTGTTAGCAAAAGCAAAATTGTTAGGCGGCCGGTCTTCGATTAGGATGAAATTTTGCACACGCTCTGAGTTCTGATGACAATACATGACTAGCTAAGAAACGTTATTACAAATCCAATATGGCGGCCTCCCCAAGATGGCGGACTGGCTGTTTGAAATTCACCACCATGATATGGGTATTAAATGAAAGGTTTTGCTGAATGGGATAGGAAAAAAAATAATGTTTTGTCATTTTTAGTGCGTGTTAAAAGGGTGTTTTTTAGTTTTTAAACTATGTTGGTGTTATTTAACAATACAACTCAACATTTTTTTTTTGACTAATAAATCGATGAACGCCGGCACGAAAAAGTGTCCCGTTACCCTCATTGCACTGTATGCAATCATTTCATCAATGTTTAGTGGTGGGACTCTTGGCAGAGTCCGCCTGGGGAAGTACCACACCTATGCCAGTTATTCTTGCCGCCAAGCAGTAATGGGCAAGAATTGCTGTGTTCCGGTTTGGAGGGCAATGTTTCCAGAGAAATTACAGGGCTTAGAGATGTAATATCTTACATCTCTGGGTGACGAGAGCGCAGTGCAGTGCTAGGTAATGATTTGGACTCTTCATGTTTCAATAGCTGCGTGTCACTGTGCTATTATGTGGAAGGCATGTTGCTTACCATCAGGCATATGTCCAGCTCGTCTCGTCACTCTATATTAAAAAAAAAATGTTTTGTTATGACGTTGTCACGTTAAACTATAGTCCGTAAATCAACCGACCGACATACTATTCTACTACTACTTACTAAACTATTCATACGACATACTTTTTTAAAGTAAGTCGTTTTTTTGTCTCGCCACACATATTTTTCGGGGGCTGTGAATTGAGCTCAAGCGTCAATTAAAGAAATCTTCTGGTAAACTCGGATTATCTAGATGGGCATGGTTATGACCACGCCCTCCGGTTTCACCCGCATAGTTTCCAAAGTGAGCTGTTAAATTCTGAGTCATTCGTTTTTCACTTCTATCGGTATTCATTATTCATTATTTTACTTGCCCTGTTAGTATGGTCTCATTCCATCCTATGGTTGCCTGGAAGAGATCGCTTTTAGTGATAAGGTCGCCAATTGCTACTTTATTTTATTTTGTTTTAAGTGACTTTTGTTTATTTATTTTTTTAGTTAAGTGCAATAAAGAGTTAATCTATCTATCTATATATCTATGTAGTATGGGACAAATCTTGCGAGTTAAATTATAACCACTTCCTGTCGTTAGATTAGATTGAAATTTAGTCTACTTACGTAACTCTGGTGACAATGTAATAGTATGGTACCAAGAAGCTGATCTCAAGATGGAGTAGGAATGTGGAACTCCTAAACTAAAGAAGATAAAACCATCGAGTTTGGGCTCGTTTGAATCCAGGATCTGAAGATGAAGTCTCAAGAACTCTCTGGGAGTTACGGAGTTTTGTAGAGATCGCTGAGATGGGCGTCTGCAACCTGCCTAGGAGTAAACTCCAAAATCAAACCCGGACGCGAATAAAAACTAAAAATGTAATAAATAAAATATTAATTAAAAATTGTTTGTAGAAACAAGCTTTTATTTACGCCGAGAGTCGTGGGTTCGATTCCCACCCAGTGCAAATATTTGTGTGATGAATTCAAATGTTTGCACTGTGTCTGGGTGTTTCTATGTATAATAAGTATGTATTTAAAACTATATAAGTATCATATCAGCTATTTGGTCGCCATCACACAAGCTTTGCTTAGTTTGGGGTCAGATGTCGTGGTGTGTGAATTGTCCACCAATATTTATTTATTTAAATGCTCTAAAACAAAGAAAATAAATTTTGAATGCAAATACAAACCATTTTATTAAATTATGGGAAAATTATAAATATTGGTCTTACAGTTCCGGGAGTCGACACTTTTTTTAGGAATTCTTCTCTTATTTAATCTGTTTTCGAATTAGAATCATCTCAAGTGGTTTTTGACATGTTGGCAAATAACACAACCCCCTTTTCTGTGTTTACTTAATTGCTTATATAAATTTTGCAATTTTTGCGAGCGGGCTTAGCTTAGCATTTTCACAAAAACTATCTAGATGCCATTCTGAATCGAATGACACCTCTATCATAACGTTAGGAAAATTTGAAAAAATGTTGACCTAAAAAGCACTGGACTATACGTTAAAAAGCCAGTATATTAATAGCGTAAATCTTTTGTTTATCCGCACAAGAGTCAATTTCCCTTGGCGAACTACGTGAACGCTAAGTGAAAATAAGCCCTTTTGAAAGAGATGTGCTGTAGAGTTGTCCTACGAACTAGAACTAAATGGCGTGCTGAAAATGCTATCGTTTTCTGACTCACGGTATCGAAGTTAGTAACGAAATAAGGAAGACCTTTCAACAGCAGTTTCATGTTATCTTCAGCCCGAGCCTAGGGCACACGCTATTTATTATAAGGTCGCACGACGTAGTCGAGTCGTGCGACCTGTTTTTAAATACGGTACTACTTCGCTGTCGAAATGGGCCTTCAAAGATATTTGGTTATATATATTTTTGGTTCGTTGAATAATATCCATATCGAACCAAAAAAGCAAATAAAGAAATAGGAAGAAGTGTCATCTCTTTGTCACCCATTTTAAAGGTGGTAGTGAGACGACAATTATTCAGAGATGAATACGAGACCAGAGACGAGTCGTGTCGAGAGATTTTCGTATATCGACTCTTCGTGTTCCAATAGCTGCGTGTCACTGTGCTGTTATGGGCAGGCACGTTGCTTACCATCAGGCACATGTCCTGCCCGTCTTGTCACTCGATACTATGAAAAAAAAATTGGCAGTCATAGGAACTGCCGATAAAAGTGAAAACTTATAACTCAGAATTTGATAGCTTACCTTGGAAACTACACGAGTGTAAACGGAGGGCGTGGCCTGTGCATCATGGCATGGCCATCTAGAAATGCGTCAGCATTTCCTATTGGCTGATGCATTTCTAGATGGCCATGGGATGATGCCGAGGCCACGCCATTTCAGCATTTCCCATTGGCTGACGCATTTCTAAATGGCCAATAGCCATGGTCCCGAGTTTACCCGAAGATTTCTTATCATACCCGAGCGTGACGCTAGAATCCATTTCACAGCCCACGAAATATCTGTCTAGGCGCACCTAAAGAAGTTTTCACTTCAAAAAAAAAACATTTTCGCATATAATGACTATGGTAATTGTTCCAGAAGTGTACTCCGTTGGTCAGTCAGTCCAGTCAGTTATATTATTGTACTGGTATCTCGCACTATCCGTTAATAATTTTGTTTGTTCTCAAAAATAAACCTTGACACGATATCTCGGCTGCAGAAACATATTGCACAACCAACACATAAATAAAGGAACGTACACACATCGTATCTTGTATGACACGTTAAGGGGGGTGTATGTGGGGGTGGGGGGTTGTGTGGATTTTAATTACCTATACTATGTTTTAGACACAGACCAACATTTCTCAACCTTAGCTGTTAAAACATTGTTCGTTGTACGCGTCTTTGCTCGCACTTTTAAATTTTAAGAACAACAAGGTTTTGACTTACATTATGGGGCGTTTTCAAGATGCAAAAATAACTGTCAAAGACAATCCCAATTTTTTTTTTATAGTGTAGAGTGACGAGACGAGCAGGACATGTCCCTGATGGTAAGCAACATGCCTGCTACATAACAGCACAGTGACACGCAGCTATTGGAACATGAAAGTCCAAATCATTACCTAGCACTGCACTGCGCTCGTCACCCAGAGATCTAAGATGTTATATCTCTAAGCCCTGTAATTTCACTGGAAACATTGCCCTTCACCAAAACCTTTGCCTAAATCGGAACACAGTAATGTTTGCACATTATTGCTTGGCGGTAGAATAACTTGCAAAGGTGTGGTACTTCCCCAGGCAGACTCTGCTAAGAGGCCTACCACTACTAAATACATATATGTGTTATTCTAGACTATAATCTACTGTGCATCTGTTCCAAATTTCAACTCGATCCGTTCAGACCCTCCGACGGAATTGAACAACAAATACCCAAACTTTCGTTTTAAAAAATAAATAAATATTGGTGGTGGGCAATCCACACACAACACCATCTGACCCCAAACTAAGCAAAGCTTGTACGATGGTGGCCAGATAGCTGATATAATACTTATATAGTTTTTTAAATACATACTCATTATACATAGAAACACCCAGACACAGTGCAAACATTTGAATTCATCACACAAATTTTTGCACTGGGTGGGAATCGAACCCACGACCCTCGGCTTCGCAGGCAGAGCGACTAACCACTAAGCCACAAGGCCAGTCAAATTAGAAGGGTATCAGCTACCTGGCTCCCATAATACAGGTGTTGCTTAGTTTGGTGCTAGTGGTGTGGCAGGAATATCCAACAATATCTAATTTTTTTTAGTTTAATCTCAGTTGTCCCACTGCTGGGCAAAGGTCTCCCCCAATTCCCTGCACTTTATCCGGTCCTGAGCTACCATCGTCTAATCATTTTTAAACGCTCCAAGCTCGTCCTTCCATCGCGTTGGAGGACGACCCTGGGGTCGACTGGCCGATGGTGTCCACTCTGTAGAAACCCGGGCCCACCGATCGGGGTGCATTCTGGTCACATGACCCGCCCACTTCCATTTAAGCTTGGCAGACCTAAATCCTACATCTGTTACACATGTAGTGGAACGCAGTATGGTGTTGCGAACACGGTCTTGTCTTTTAATACTAAACATACTGCGTTCCAGTGCTCGTTGGCAAACTCCAAATCTATTACTACTATTTATTAATTGGAAGAGTGATACAAATGATTTTAACTAAAAACGGATCGTGCATGTGTACGTTCCTTTATTCTGTTGACTGTTCGCTTCAGATAACGACCAGTCAAAGGCCACGTTGAATTCCGACATCTTGTTTGCAAAATAATCGTCTGTGCGTAATCTTCCCTAACCTACGACTTCAGATAGCAGAAATACTTTTCTCTTCTCAGCGAAGTTGTATTACAATTGAAATTACAAATGTGTATACTTTTTTTAAGTGTCCGATGGCAGTAGTCCTCAAATGGCCTCTACTGCCCGACTTTAGGATAGAAAGGTTTTAGGGCCTAATCTTACCGCACTTTAACAGTACCACCTTCTATGATGGTCGTTCCTTGGTCTTCCCTACAGGCGGCAAGTCCAAGCCGAGGTCGCACCGTCAACGAGTAGCCACTTGACAGATAGCGCTTGTAGACTTTTTGCCGGTCAACTGTCCAACTGCCGCTCGATAGACGCGAATAAAAAACCGCGCGACCTCTCCCGATAAAAATGTTCACTAAAATAGAATTATAGAAGCGATAACGAAAAGAAAAATACATTTGAATAGCTAATGAAACAACGCATCATTTTAGTTAAAAATATGAACTTGAAAGTCACGACTTCTTCCAAAAAAATACAAATATTAAACTTAAATTTGTATCGTGTTTTCCCTCAAATAAAATTTAAACGTAAGTGTTGTAATAAAAAAAATATATATATTACAGCACTTACACACGCTATCTCTTACTGTTTTATAAACTCATTGAAAAACTAAGCTACATTATTTTTAAATAGTTATAAAATATAAACAAATTTAATGATACATGAGAAGTCTAGGTACTAAATTAAATTATTGAAATTACTCCTCACAACACGGCCATTGTTCCCGACGCGACAGCGACCAAGTTCCAACGATTGAAATGGCAGAACAAAATAAAACTTGGTTAAATGCCATCTATGATTATTTCTGAAGATTCAAAAGCCACAGTCGATACATATCAGCGCTACAGATTATTTTTTTATAATAACGTGTTTCCGAACGCTTCGTGCTTGTGACACTACAGTAACAGTTGACCGACAAAAATAATGTGGTACGGTAGTGGCCAGGGACAAGCAAGTAGGGTAGTTGATCTCGTACGATGACTAGCTCAAAGGCACCCCAATCGTTAACTACCTCGGCTGAGACTACCGCCTGAAGGGAAGGACAAGGAACGACCTGAGAATCTACCGTCTAACTAAAATTGTCTTAGCTTTGATATTTGTCTCTCTTTTGTTTTCGCTTGAAATTACAGAGACAGCAACAGAAAAGCCAAAGCAGATTTAATTAGGCGGTAGACCCGCTGGGATCATAGAACTGTTAAAACGAGTAATAAATTGTAGCCAGTAACGCTATATTGTTATAATGACTAACAAAATGTAACCAATAGCGCTATTCATCAACTATTTGATGTTTAATTTTTGTAGAACAATAAAGACAGTCGTTGTCCATACATAGCGCTTAATCATGATACCTTCAAACAATGTATTGAAATCCTACGGTATGGTCGTCAATAGCTGGCCGCGTACCTACAATTATTATTGGAGCGAACAAATCTTTGATTTTTTTCCGAATGAACCCAGCTGAGCAAATGTACACTGAACTGAACCGACACAATTACACGTCTAAGCAGAACATCGATTCGATGCGATCACCGCCCCGTATCGATACCCCGACCACACTTACACGAGGATCATTTCAATATGTATTTATATTAAAACATTGTTTTTATATATGTAGATAGCATAAGCACATAAGCAGAGCATTATATAATTATGTTCTCATTGCTGGGATTCAGGGCATTGTCTTACAAGGATAGAGACAGACCATAATCCACCTCGCTGGTCAAGTGCAGGTTGGCGGATGACGCATCACCTTGAAAGATTCTAGAAACTTCGATTTCCTCACGATGTATTTTTCTCCTTCATGTTTTTTTTAAGTTAGCGGCATTACGCACATGACTGAGAAAAGTAGTGGTGCGCGTGGGATATGAACCAAGGGCTCTATATTGGCAGTTTCCGTTCTCCTGCCGTGACTTATATAGATAGATTACTCATTATTGTGACACAAACCAAACGAAATATTACAGTGAAACTTATGAATCTACCGCCAAGAAGTAATTTGCACACATTGCAGTTTATTAATGAAAGTACAGGGCATATACATATATAAATAATTTCATTTCTCTGGGTGACGAGCGCAGTGTTGTAGAGGTAGGTAGGTAGAGACAGGGCTCCTTTTGTTCGAATAGCTGAATGAAATATCCGTTTTCTACATTTATTCATATTGTTTGTCAGTTTTGAAGTTATACAACTTCGTTTGGCACGTAAAGGTGCGGTTTCGCGCTGAGACCGCGGCACGAGACGATTTTTGTGACGCGCACGCACGCGCCGGCACGACAAACCGACGCACGGTAGTTAGCTAGTCAACGTTATAGGTAACTCCAAGTTACTACTTCTTGTGTTGAAGATATTATGTATTCTATGGTTGAAGTTAAGCTCTCGTCACACAGAGGCTCGAGAAGTGCGGGAAACTCTTCATAACACGAGGAATAAGACAAAAAGTATTTATTATTAACTTCTTGCTTGCGTCTTGATATTAGGGCTACGTTAGACCACGATTTGCCAGTTGCTTAACAATATCACGGAAATTGTCATGTCTGAGTTAATTTATTTCCTATTCATGTCGTCTTTCCCAATTAGTACATTCTTTGGTCGTCCTTTACTTCTTATACGCTCATATTATTTTCCCAATTAGATAAATTTAGATATTACTACACCGTTACGTAAGCCATACACGCTACGGTCGCCGGAGAGGTCTACCTGTGCAGGTTTGCCTGCGCAGGTCAACTGAACAGAATTGATTTTCGAAGTTGCTCCGGTCGCCTGCGCAGGCTTCCCACACACACTCCGGTCTACCTGCGCAGGCATGCCTGCACAGGCGGACCTCTCCGGTAGACCGTAACGTGTGTCGCGTCCCTTAAATTATGTGAACAGTAACATTGATCGCAGCTGTGTCGACAAAAATGTCTAAAATTAAAACTTGCTGGCTTCATTAAGGCACTCTTATTTCTACCAATATATTCGACACTTCAGAAACCTTAATAATGTTATTCAAATATTTACACTTGGGGCCGTTAATTTTATTTCTATTTAAATTTATCTCACAAACACCATTATCTTTTGTTATTCATACATACTGGTATCATTGTTTACGTCTATTTGTTCAATATTCTTATTCATGAATGTTTAATAGACAAATTTCAATTGAATAATCCTTTGTTTTGCGTCAAAAATCATTTCATCGAATATTAGAGGCCGTTTCGGCTTTGTAAGAATATTTTTTAACCCCCGAACAAAAAGAGGGGTGTTATAAGTTTGACGTCGATATCTATCTGTCTGTGTATGTGTGTGTATGTCCGTGGCACCGCAGAGTTCAAGCGGATCGTCCGATTTTGTGTTTTTCTTTTGACAGCTAGTTTGCGTGCGTGCGTAGTAATACTCATGTATTTATATTATATTAATAATATAATAATAATTATATTATATTAATAACCAAGGGTTACACGTCACGTTTTTACATAATTCTGATAGTCCTTAATGAATAATATGAAACAGTCAATAAACCAATGGAAAGTTAATTAATTAAAACAAAATTAATTATTATGATAACAATTTGGGACCGGCTTTGATCGCCAATGTTTGCAGGAATTTGTATAAGGGAACATAAGTATCCGGAAACGCGAAAAAAATCACTTTCATGTGGACGTATCCACCTTTGTTCGCCAGCTCCTCAATAATAGGCTTGACGACTAATGTTAGATTTCATGTGCCATCAAAAGGCTGCTCAATAATTAAAACATAGGTGAAAGAATCCCTTTGTTATCTTAAAAACTTCCCGTGATATCACGATTTTAAAATCACAATTTTAGACTTTCCCAAAAATGTTTCATACAAAAACGCTACTAAAGCGTGACGTCACAGTCTGGCATTTTCTATGCGTCGCGTATATTAAATATTGCGTTTAGGAAACTGGTTTCATAACAAAAGTCACTTAAAATTGAAGGGGTTATCCAATGGTAAATGGATTTTCTAAAAATTTCGTACTTTTAAAATGGACTTGCCCATCCAACTTTGAATGATCATAAAGTAAGTTAAACAAAAGGATATCAAAATTAAAGTTGGTACGTATTTTATTTTATTTAAATAAGTACTGTAATTAGAAGAGAAGACACTTTACCACGTACACGCTCAACATCAGCTCTGTAAATAAAAATCAATACAAGCGGATTTTTTGGAGCTACGAGCAGCCCAGTGATATCAGTGAACCAGCTACAGTTCAGCGAGCCCGGAGCCGTGTTGACAGCCCCCAGGACGTCAGGGATAAGGAGAAATCACCAAAAATACCGGACGAACAGCCGAAAACAAAGGTTAGTTTTGATTCAACACCACAAGATCGCAAAGTTGTATTTGGTCAAAAGTCACGTAGTTGATAGCGACCTCTTCGGTATAGAAAACCTCCGTCTGACACGTACTTATCGCTGCACGACCGACCGGCGCCGGCGACTCGACGCACTTTATCGGCGACACCTTTCTCCGCCAAGTAAAAACATCATCATCATCGCCAACCCCTGCGGAAAAACTGACTGCTGGTGACTGGACATCTACTGGACAGCCCGAAAACCATCTAAAACGAGCGCGTGCGTAAGAACACTGACAAATTTTAACTTGGAGAAGAAGAAGAAGAAGACGAAGAAGAAACACGAGTAGTATAGTAGTAGAGTAGTACACAAGTAGTATAAGTAGTTACAATTTAAATTTACCTAATTCTGTTCTGTATTGTATTCTGTATTTCTGTCATACAAAATGTCCGACACAAACAAGAAAGCCGCCCCCTCCACCTCTGCCTCCTCCGCCTCTGCCCCCGTCATTGCACCAAAACGACCAAGGGTCCTCTCAGTAAGATCTGTAGCGTCAAACCTACACAAGCGAATTTTGAAAAAAACTGTTAAAGCCGGCGGGTCAGAAGTGGTGCAGCCGACGCGGCAACACGGGGAGAGCCCCAGTGAGCCCATAGAGATTCCCGAAGTAGATTCCGGCCGCGTTCAGTCTCTCGGCAATGTGCCGTCGCCGCCACAGTCACAAACAGCTAGTGAGATCTCGGCCCCGGTGACCTCGGTCCCTGAGACGAGCTCAGGACAAGTGGCGGCGGTGGACAGAATCGAGAGCTGGGAGCAGTGCGGGATATCACCGCCTAAAGAGCTGAGGACCGATGACGAGACGGACAGCGTGTCCGAGCTGTCTTTCCCGACCTCCGCCCGCAGCACAAGGGTCAGCATGCTGATCGGAGATTGCTCAAAGCGGACGGGGGTCGAAATGGACAGCGCCACAAAAGTGGCAAACGACGCGCTGCTCCGGGGCAAGGACGCTCTCGAGTCCTCTCATAATGTGAGGCGCGATATAAGGCAAACGGCGATTGAAAGCCTACAAGCGCTTTACGAGATCGTCCTTTCCCTTTCGGAGTCCAGACATCGTCACATCGCCTCGCTCGAGAAAGAAAGGGCCCGGCATGCCATGGAGCTGCTCTCAGTGGAAAGGGCTCACACAAAAGCAACACAAAAAAATTATCTAGACCTTACAAAGGAGGTATCTCTGGCCAGAGAACAACTAGCGGAACTACAAAAAGAGACTAAAGCCGTCAGAGACTGGCAGAGCTTCGAGTCGAGAGAGCCCCACCAGCACATAAAAGAAACAGTGGAAGCCGTGAGGGACATCGGCGGCTACCTGAAGTCTTTACCGAGTGAAAATACCACGGTCAACCTAACGCCGCTGCGGAACGATTGTCTCGGTATAAAAACTGGGATTGAAATTCTTCAGAGGCAGGTCGACGAATTCCGGAGAGACTCCAACACAAAAAGCGAAACAACCGTCGAAGTCCTGCATCGAAACGCAGACATGCTGCAAAAGCTCGCCTCGACTCCTCCACCTCCTACTCCCCCAAATTATTCGGATAGTCTTAGCAAAATAGAACAAATACTCACAGAACATTCAAAACCACCCCCACCCTCAGCCCCAATAAAAATAAATATTGATGAGCACGTGTTGCCGATCACACAACGACTCGAGGCTGTATCGTCGGAACTCCGGACGATGCGCCAAGAAAAATTATCTCTTCCCCAACCAGCCCTTAGCATTGAGGCCGAAATATCCCAAGCGGAAAAAGGCAAGCCACCTAAGCCTGCCACTTATGCTAAAATCGCGGCCAAGCCCGTCGGGCCAAGACCAAATCACACTCTGATCGTGACAACGGCAAATCCGACATCCCCCACGACATCTGAAAACTTGATAGACAGGATAGCATTAGCACTGGACACGAAGAAGACCGGAGCAAGAGTTGACCGAGTGCGAAAAGCCCGTAACAGGAAAGTCATCTTGAGTTGCAGCACAGAGGAAGACCTTGGTCTGGTCAGAAATCGCGTGCAGCAGGATAAGTCCTTAAAGGTGGAAACCGCGAAAGCGGGTAATCCACTTATAATCATTCGAGACGTCCTGTCTTATCACAAAGATAATGAAATTGTGGAAAACCTTCTGGCGCAGAATAAACATCTGCTACAGGGGGTCGATTTGCAAGAGAGCGTGATCAGAGTGCGGTACAGGAAAAAGGCGCGTAACCCGCATGAGTGCCATCCGGTGATCGAGGTCTCGCCTCGCATTCACAGAGCGTTTTTGGATGCCGAAAAAGTCTACATAGGACTCCAGAGGAGACCAGTGGCAGACCAGTCGCCCTTGGTGCAATGCACTAAGTGCCTAGGTTTTGGTCATACAAAGGCGATCTGCCGGGAGAGGGACGAGTACTGCAGTCACTGCGGAAAGACTCACTCCTGGACTCAATGCAAGGCAAGGAAAGAAGACCTGCCACCTAAATGCAGGAACTGTGCGATTGCTCATCCCAGCAGCTCTAACAGGGAACTCGCTCACAATGCCTTTAATAGTGAGTGCCCTGAAAGGGCAAAATGGGATGGCATAGCGCGGTCCCGAATATCGTATTGCTAAGGGCACTCATGAGGTACGTGACTCAATCTCCCGAAGAGTGGACGAACCAGGTATGCGTTTCATCCAAGCAAACCTGCAGCGCTCCCAGAATGCAACGGTCGAACTCTTGAAGGTTGCGAGAGAAAGGGGAGTTTCAGTTGCCCTTGTCCAAGAACCCTATGTGGGAAACAAAGGAGTAATGAAACAATATCCTGGAACTCGTGTCATTCAGTGTAGTTTAAATAGGCAAAAACCAGTTAAGGCAGCCATAATAGTCTTCGGTGATAGACTGGAGGTAATTCATGATCCCCAGCTTGTTACCGAAACAGAAGCGTCTGTCTTACTCGTCGGCACAGGCCTAAGACTGGGAGTGATTTCTGTCTACTTAGAAGGAGACCAAAAAGTTGACCCCTACCTTGGTAGGATCAAGGCGTTCTGCGATAAACTAGCGACAAAAGACCTGATTGTCGCCGGTGATATAAATGCATGGTCCCACTGGTGGGGAAGCACATCTCAAAACGAAAGAGGAGAAGCCGTGAACTCTTTCTTCAACGAAATGGACTTGCATATTCTCAACTCCGGCGATACACCAACCTTCGAGATCGTCAGGGAAGGCAAACTCTGCACGAGCGTAGTAGACGTGACAACGTGTAGCGAGCCTCTCCTGGGGAGAATCGTGGGATGGGAGGTAGACAAAAGCATTACAACGTCAGACCACAACGCAATTACCTTCACTTTGCGTTTAGTTAAAACTCTCGAACAACAGAGACCGATAACAACACGTAAATACAACACCAAAAGGGCAAAGTGGTCAGACTTTGTATCACAGCTGAAATCCTGCCTCGAAGAAAGAAACATCTCGCCGGAGTCTGTGGAAAGATGCGAAAGTACACTTGAACTGGAATCGATGATTACGAGCTACACAGCAAGTATACATGAAGCCTGCGAACATACCATTCCATTGGTAAGCTCGCCAAAGGGAAATCCAACCCCCCCATGGTATACAAAAACGCTCGATAATCTGAAGAAGGAAGTTCTCAGAAGAAAGAGACGGATAAGGAATGCCGCCCCCGACAGAGTTGAACTTGTATTCAAACAGTACCAAATTGCTCGGCAAGACTACAAGGAAAAAGTAAAAAAAGCTCAGACGGAAAGCTGGAAAGAGTTCTGCACGAATCAGGAGAGAGAAAGCATGTGGGATAAGATCTACAGAGTGATGAGGAATACTTCGGCAAGGCAAGAAGACATGCTCCTAAGAGACTCCGAAGGGAACACTCTATCCCCACAGCTATCTGCAGAACTACTAGCCAGAACTTTCTATCCCGACGACTCTGATAGCACAGACCATCCGTGCCATACAGAGCTACGGTTGCGGACAGCGGAAACGCCTATGGATCTACCGGGAAATGACCCACCATTCACATCAGCGGAACTGGAATCAGTATTGAGAACCCTGAATCCGAAAAAAGCCCCCGGTACAGACGGGCTAACCGCTGATATCTGCGCAGCAGCCATACAGTGCGAACGGGATGTTTTCATGGCGATAGCAAATAAATGCCTATCGCTAAAATACTTCCCCAAGCAATGGAAAGAGGCGCACGTGGTCATATTACGCAAACCCGGTAAGGCAGATTACACACACCCAAAATCTTACCGCCCAATAGGTCTTCTGTCCGTTCCCGGAAAAATCGTCGAAAAGCTTCTGGTAAACCGACTCCAATGGCATCTCCTCCCAACCATTAGTAGGAAACAGTACGGCTTCATACCCCAAAGAGGCACCGAAGACGCCCTCTTTGACCTGGTAGAACACATAAAGAAAAGAGTAGATAGTAAAGAAACCGTACTCTTAATCTCCCTGGATATAGAGGGTGCCTTCGACAATGCATGGTGGCCTGCCCTGAAAAACCAACTAGCGAAGAAGAGGTGCCCAACAAACCTCTACGACATGGTAAACTCATACCTCAGCGACCGCAAAATCAAGGTCAACTATGCAAGAGCAGTCTATGAGAAGGAAACAACCAAAGGATGCGTTCAAGGGTCCATCGGTGGACCAACCTTTTGGAATGTAATCCTAGACTCGTTGCTGCGAATGCTAGAAGCAGAGGGAGTATACTGTCAAGCTTTCGCAGACGACGTCGTTCTCGTGTTTACAGGCAGTTCAGACATAATCGAACAGCAGTCGAGCAGGGCGCTGAGCATGACAGTGGAATGGGGAATCACGAACAAACTCAACTTTGCAGCGCAGAAAACTAACGCGATGATTTTCACAAAAAAGTTGAAGTATGAACCTCCAAACATAGTCATGTCCGGCGTCCGGCTCGATCTGGTCGAGGAAGTCAAACTGCTAGGCCTACTGATCGACCGACGGCTCAACTTTAAAGCACATGTGACCGCCCAATGTAAAAAAGTGGCGAACATTTATAGACAGCTAGCATGTGCAGCGAAGGTGACCTGGGGATTAAATGGCGAAATCACGAGAACTATCTACGTCGCTGTGGCGGAACCTATCATCATGTATGCCTCAAGTGTATGGGCGCAAGCGGCAGACCTCGAGGAAAACAAGTCTCACTTGAACGCAATCCAAAGAGGTTTTGCCCAGAAAATCTGTAAGTCGTACCGTACTGTTTCCTTAAAGTCAGCACTCGTCCTTTCTGGACTGCTTCCCCTGGATCTGAGGATACAGGAAGCGGCAAATTTGTACAGAGTGAAAAAGAACTTCTCCCAAGATTACCTCCCACCAGAAGTGGAACTCGAACGGAACGTCAACTACTTGGACCAACCCCATCCGTCCACACAGGCATCTGTAGAGTACGAGCTTCTGGAAGACACCTCCAATCTACCAGAAGGGCCTCAGATTTATACTGATGGCAGTAAGATTGAGGGTAAAGTTGGAGCTGCTCTCACATGGTGGGAAAAAGGAAGAGAAATCAAGAACTCGACCTTCAAGCTTCACTCCGAATGCACAGTCTTTCAATCGGAACTTTATGCTCTTTGTCGGGCAACTCAAATGGTGTTAACAAGCAAGGACCCAGAAGTCAATGTCCTGAGTGACTCCCGATCTTCACTCGAACTGCTAAGTAACCCGAAAACGAGTCACCCCTTGGCAAAGTGTATAAAGGAAAACATTGGACAGATACGTGCAGAAGGGAGATCTCTTCGTTTTTTCTGGATAAGAGCGCATGTGGGTACCGTCGGCAACGAAAGAGCAGATGAACTAGCGAAGTCGGCGGCGGTCATGAAATCACCCAGAGACTACGAGGGGATCCCCTTGTCCTACGTCAAACGAAAAATACGCGAAGAATCGGTCAAGAAATGGCAGGACCGATATGAGACCTCGGAAACCGGAAAAGTCACTCAGATGTTCTTGCCCGATGTAGCAAACGCATATCGGTTGACGAGAACCACGAAACTGACTCCTTTCCAGGTACAAGCGTTGACGGGACATGGAGGAATAGCTGAATATCTGTACAGATTTAAGCTCAAGAGCAGTCCTGCATGCGAGTGTGACCCTGACCAACCCGAAACGGTCTGGCATGTGCTGGTCGATTGTCCCAGATTCATGGCCGCAAGACATGAGCTCGAATCTATGATCGACGGGAGGCTGGTTGTTTCGGATCTCCAAAATATCTTAGCAGATCCAGATAACAGACCACGGCTCCTGTCCTTCATGGAAAGCTCATTCCGCATAGCGACCAATAGGAATTCCACACTCTCAAATACACGCCCCCCTTCACCACCACATTCTACACGCCCCCCTTCGCCACCACATTCTACACGCCCCCCTTCGCCACCACATTCTACCGCGCTGTCCGTGGAAGCCGCGCGGAATGCAGTCCCCGCCCAAGATAACCCCTCAAAAAGCATCTCCGTCCAACAGCTACTGGAGAATGCAGACCGAGGAGAGGCAGGGATTCGTATCCGCGGAGTGGCTCTCTTCATGGACAGCAACAAAGAAAGATTCGGAGTAAGTTTTTGCTTCGCCTGGGAACGGAAACGCGCCCGTTTGTCACCTGGATTGTCGTGCCTGCTCAATGGGAGTACCGCTAAAGTCACAATGAAGCGGAAAACCTACGATGCTATGCCAGTGTGCGAGGTAGACGGCCACCAATTTCGTTTGGTGCGATCGAAAAACAAAACGATTGCACTAATAGAGTACTCGGAAGGTCGGACGCCTTTCACACAGGCAAGTGCGCTGCTCGCACATCTGAGCAGAAATGCGGGTGACACACCCCGGGTGATAAGCGTGGATGCGATGGCGATTGAATACTCAAGAGCGAGGGTCGCAGACCGGCTGGGTTGCATTGAGGCCTCTAAACACCACGAGGTTGTCGTATACGAAGATAGAGGAGAAAATCTGAGCTTCCTCAGAGTCCCTTCGCACGACCTAACTAATGCAACTGACAGCTGGGGACATCCTGTTCCAAGTTCGACCGCCCAAACCGGCTCCGAAAGAGCACAGCAGAGGGCGGCGGCGGAAAAAGCCGCAGCCAATCAAAGCAGCAGCCGAGGAACCAACACGACTTTCGTGGCGGCCTTTAACGCAGCAGCAAGGAGCGTACTCCGAATCTTATCCCCTTCATCATCATCAAACCCCTTGACGTCAAAGACCCTCAAAGCAGCTTCACAGCAACTAATTAGCCGAACCAGAGCCGACATGGGACTGGTGGAACCGCCCCGTTATGTCACGGCCTCGGAGCCGCGGAGTCATGCACGTAACGCCTTTATCGAATTCACAGCCACACTGAGAGCGACAAGACAAGTCAACCTCAAGACCTGCGAAAACATCATGCAGTTCTATAGGCTGGGAAGTGAAAGCCTATTAAAGGCGAAACTCGAGGAGGCCGAAGCAGCCATTTACAACAATGTTACTTCCCGGGTCATCAAGGGAACTATGACAGGACAGTATATGGCAGCCTACAGTGCAGAAAATGGCTTCGTGACACTGAACGAGAAAGAGACAGAGCGCGCGGGAATGCCTGTATATGCGACACCACCAAACGACCCTATTGTAGTTACCGCCCGATGCACCAAAATTATGTTGGACGACAAGATCCTAGAGATGGCCAAAATTATCGAAGGGAACTCAAGTGTCACAGCGGCTTGGGCAAATTGGGAGGTACCAAGAATACAATGGGTCAATGGTGTTCCGGGATGTGGAAAGACAACATGGGTTATTAGACACTTCGACGTGGACAAGGACGCTATCATCACCACAACAACTGAGGCAGCAAAAGATCTAAGAGAAAAGCTATCGCACCGCATTGGAAACCTGGTCAAAACCAGGGTGCGAACTATGGCTTCTACTCTCGTAAATGGATTCGGAAAAGAGAGTTTCAGTCGCCTCATGGTGGATGAAGCCCTCATGAACCATTTCGGAGCCATTGTAATGGTCTCACGCCTGTCTGGTGCTGGCGAAATTGTCCTCATCGGAGATGTCAATCAACTGCCTTATATCGATAGGGAAAATCTCTTCGAAATGAGGTATCACCGCCCGAACCTGGTAACAAAGATCAGCCAGGAGTTGCTCTGCACACATCGAAACCCAATGGACGTCGCATATGCGCTGAGGGAAATATACTCGGGTATGTATTCCTCGGCGCCTCGCATAAAGTCCCTAGAGCAGAGAAGGTATAAGGGAGCGCAAATACCCAACACCCAACCAAACACCCTCTTTTTAGTTCACACTCAAGAGGAGAAGGAGACCCTGACAAACCAGGGTTATGGTTCAGGCACCGGGTCACGCATCCTTACCATCCATGAAGCTCAGGGACTAACATACGAGTCGGTAATCGCAATAAAAACTAAGGCAAACACGAAGCTGCACGAGAGCGTGCCTCATGCGGTCGTCGCAATCTCACGGCACACGGGGACCTTCACATATTACGCTGACGACACCGACGACGCCATCGGTCGGTTCGTGCGGCGAGCGTTGTCTGCAACACCGAAGACCATCCGAGAGTTCAATTTGCAGATGGCCATCAAGGATAGAAATGCAGTCGTGGTGGAGGCGCTGAGCCGGGAGGAGGCGACTTAGAAAATAAAATAGTCCTAGAATTAGCAAGAAAATGTTCCCTACTCTCCCCTATTTCCTTTTCTTCTCCAATCCAAGATTCATGTAACAAAAAAAGAAAACGATTGACAAAGGTCACGGACCCCGGAGTCTGTGGAGCTGTAAAATTTAAATTAAAAAAAAAAAAAAAAAAAAGTACTGTAATTATATCAAATAGTTTAATATAATTTCAGGATCAGTCGTCATGCCTATTATAAATCTCACTATCTGCATGACATTTAAAATAGAGAGATATTTTATTCTACACATTTTATCGTAGAAAATCAAATGGAAACCACAAGTAAACCCGCGGAGCATTACTACTACATACGCAATGGTAGTATAGATCTATAGATTAAATAATAAGACGTAAATATTTAGAAATTTAACGTATGTATTTATTTGAAGAACTCGAACAATAGCCGTTGAAAACACGAATTTTAAACAAATACAGATGATCATAAATTCAAATAAAGACATGTTATGATTGGGCAAATAAGATTTGTATAAACTTAATTCTGAATCATCATAGAATTATGATAACAATAAATAATTTGGAGTAGTAGGACTCTTTACAGAGCCCGCGTAGGAAGATACAGTGCAGGGCTGGGCAATTATTTGGACTCTTCATGTTCAAAAAGCGTCGCACTGTGCTGGGCTGAGTTGTATGTTGTAGGCTTAGTTTCAAACGGGCGCCACGGGCAGACATTAGATGCTACATATTAGAAACTTTTGTTGCTTTCATTCCTGACTATACGTACTCGTGATCAAGGTGCATGAAACTGCATCGAAATATCGGGAACTCGCTCCACCATAATTATAAACCCGATAAATATCTCATAATTAATAATACTAGTGTAGTCAACAAAAGTTATAACTTAAAACAGTATTTTGATTCATTTCTTTATTCCAACATTTTGTACACCAACAAATAAGAAGAATCTTACTAATGTTATAAACGTCAATGGATGGATGTCTGTTGCTTAATCACGTCGTAACGTATGAACGGATCGGGCTGAAATTTAGAACACAGCTTCATTATAGTCTGAACACATAGGCTACTTTTCATCCCGAAAAAACAACGGGAACTACGCGTATAAACCCGCGGGACACTGCTAGTAAGATTATAAATGTGAAAGTTTTATGAGGATGGATGGATGTTTGTTACTCACATAAAAACTACAAGTACGAATTACTGTAGGGATCTGGATGAAATTTGGTACATAGATAAATAAATAAATAAATATTGGCGGACAATTCACACACAACACCATCTGACATCTGACCCCCAAACTAAGCAAAGCTTGTATGATGGCGGCCAGAGAGCTGAAATAATACTTATATAAAATAAAATAAAATAAAAATAGCTTTTATTTCTACTACAAAAAATGACAAAATAAATGAGTTAAACCTATACTTAAGATAATTAGTTTCAAGTTTTCATAGTGTATCATACAATCCTTATTTTCTTTTTATAGAGTATGAGTAGTAGTCGCCTCTGCGGCGTAGGCCTCTCCTAATCCTTTCCACTCGTGTCTCTCGCGTGCCTTCCGCATCCAGTGAGAGCCCCTTTGGTTGAAAATGTCGCTCCATCTTTTGTGTGGTCTGCCTTTCCTTCTCTTACTATCCCTTGGCATCCACTCTACTAAACGTTTGGTCCATCTATTATTCTTCGTTCTACAGATATGCCCCGCCCCATAATACTTATATACATAGTTTTAAATACATACTTATTAGATATAGACACCCAGACCACAGATCAGAAAATAGCCCAGACACAGTGCAAACATTTGAATTCATCACACAATTATTTGCACTGGGTGGGAATCGAACCCACGACCCTCGGCTTCGCAGGCAGAGCTACTACCAACTCCTAACACAAAGACTAATCACTATCCCAGGAAAATAACGGGATTGGGAAGAACACGGGTGATACTGCGGGGCACTGCTAACTATAATATAACACTGAAGATGCAAACACATTACATTGGTAAAGGACTCCATGACACAATAATTATAAGTTATAGGTGGAGACATCATGTACTTTGAATTAAAGTCGAGAAACTGAATTATCTATCTATCTGTATTTATAAAAATGAATTGCTGTTCGTGGGTCAGCTAAAACTCGGCAACGGCTGGGCCGATTTGGCTGATTTTGGTTTTGAAATGTTTGTGGTAGTTAAGGGAAGGTTTAAACGTTAAAATATTGAAAAGTCACGAAAAAGACAGTAAAAACAACAATTTCATTTTCTCATATAAACTGTTCTACATAATTTCCAGTCAAACATTTGACATAACTGATCAAACATTTGACGTTGCCGATCAAACATTATTTTTTTGACGTGACAACGTCTTTAATTCGATGAAGCCGGCTGCACGCCCGCAAAACATGACGTCATGTGCCGTTAACGCCGTTACCTCGCCGCCGGCGTTACCTCGCTCTAAGGCGTAGTTGAAGTTGTCACGTTCAACTAACGTCAGTAACCCGACTTTACAGACAACCATTTTTTTCGAGAGTTTTAATCGAAGAGTTAAATATATATGTAGTTTTAATCAAAGAGTTTAATAGATAGTTTTAATCAAAGAGTATACACGTTTTTGAAGTGAAAACTTCTTATGGCGCGCCTAGACATATTTTTCGTGGGCTGTGAATTGAATTCTAGCGTCACGCTTTCAGTTCAGTAGTTAGGTAATTTTAGTTTAGTTAGTAGCTTATTTAGTATCAGCATTGGACCCGTGCGAAGCCGGGGCGGGTCGCTAGTTAAAATTATGAATGTCAATGTTTGGATGGTGTTGCTCAGTCACGGCGTTACGTATGAACGGATCGGATTGAAATTTGAGACACAGATAGAATGTTGTCTGGAAGAACATATGCTACTTTTTATCCCGAGAAGATAACGGGCACAGCGCGTCTAAAACCGCGGGCCGCTGCTAGTATAAAATAATTATGTCAATTAAGGGGGCGCCTAAAGCGCACAATAACCGAATAGAATTTTAAAAATAGATCAGAGTTTTTTACAATAAAAAAATAAAAATGACACCGAAAAAACCCGTTTTAATTCGAGTACTCGAAATTATCAGCGATGACCCCACATTATTTTTTGGTAATAAAATTCCTATTTGTACGTTCTAGTAAAGTAACCGAACACTTTTTTAAATTTATGTTTAGTTATTGAGTAATTAAATAAAACTTGGTCAAAAATGGACTCCTGATTAAATATTGATTTTTCTCATGCTATTCTCGACTTTATGTACATCACATTAAGAAACGCGTCGCGCGGGTGAAATCTGATTTTTTCCTGGCTTTAGGCGCACTCTTAAAGGAAATTTCCAACATTGTAATGAATACCTACTTAACAAAATGAAGTCAGTTCCATTTATTATGTAAGTCGTCTGTTTGTCTCAGTTTTATCTTGTTTGGAATTATATCAACATGTTTATTCATTTTGCACAATATATGTTATACATATATTAAGTAAGATTGTTCACGTGCCTGTGCTCTATCTAATGAGATAAGTGACGGATTCTGACCGAATCTTCGTAACCGAAATAGAATTAGGTTTGTTTACGTGGCCTAGCGCACGTTAACATCGAGTGTTGATCGTTGTGTTTTAACTGTGTAGTTCCCGTTCCCGTTATTTTCTGGGATATAAAGTAGCCTACGTGTTATTCCAGACTTTAATCTAACTGTGTTCCCAATTTCAACCCGATCCCTTGTACATTTCCGACGGGATTGAGTAATAAATATACAAACTTACGCATTTTTATATAAAAAATAATAATTAAGTAAGATTATAATTCCGAATATATAAGTATTATAACTATCCGCTATCAAGCTCCCATATTTCACCTATTTACTACTTATTTCATCTCACCCCCTTTGGGGTATAATTTTGGAATATGTAACTCATAACTGCGGCCGAATCCAATTCATACCAAATTTCGAGCAAATTTGTCCAAGGAATAAAAAGTTTCATGTAAGGCGTAACTCATTACTGTGGCCGTAACCAATTCATAAAAAAAAATCATGCAAATATGACCATTGACCAGCATAATATAACAAAAAACTTTCATTTTCAACATTATTTATTGGTAGACAATGTAGGCTTGTAGGTTCATTATAAAAGGTAAAATACGTTTACTAGGTTTTAAGTTTCTAGCCCTAAGAGTTTGCCCTGTGCGTTTATGTAAAACTTCCATCCCCTATTTTACCCTCGTTGGGATAGAATTTCGCAAAACCCCGTCTTAGCGTGCGCCTACGTGCTAAAAGGCACCTCCATGCAAAATTTGAGACTCCTAGCATTTGTAGTTTCTAAGATTTTCTGAGAACTTTTCGCTATTACATGTATGTATGTAGATTTGCATATTTAAATTTCATTCGAGTTTATTTCACCTTCAATCGATGTAGTTGAGTAATAACATTAGACATTAAAAAAGATTTTAGAATTTCTTTCTATTCTAGAGAAAGCTTTTAAGTGTGACTGCCTGTAGAATAATAAACGACGAATTTTTAATTTGTGTACTAAAAACGTTCCATCATACCATTTTTATCCCTAACACGAACATTCACAATGACTAATTATATGCATAATCACCAAATTTTTAATGCTTCTGTCGGCTGAATACATAATCGCTCTGAACAAACGAAAACTTCCTGGGATTGAAGGACCAAAACACACATGAAAAGTGAGAACCAACTTTGAGAGGTTTATATGCATCCTGACAACGCCTTGACTCCTTGACGAAAATAAAATTTTTGTTTATTTCAAAAGTAACTTCAGATCTATGTCGTGATTTGCACGTTTACTATATTTAATGTATTTATATTTACAGAGGCTATAAAATATTTGCTTGTATTTATAAAATAGTAGAAAAAAACGTGCTATACTCAACATGATAGAAAATGCAAGAAATTATGATCATTAAAAAAATCCTGGTGTTCAATCCGAGAAACGAATATTCAGAGCGGTTTTCAGTATTTGTTTTCTTACGTTTGACTTCCCTAACAAAGTATTACTGGGGTATAGCTAAAAATCTGAAGTAACACGCTTGCCAAGAACATATCTGTTAGTTGTGTCCATGTTGCTTTACTAACCCGGGTGGCAGGCCTTGGCGGTGGCGGAACCCCCGACGCTGCCGACGCCCACGGCTCGCGGCGACTACGCCAAGAAGCCGCGATAACTGCGGCCTTCGCGCTGCTACTTAAATGCTCAGGTAACTAACAAACTCACTCGTATGTGGGCTTGTGAACTGGTAACTATCGTGTAGGTTTGATTCTAATTTGTAAATTGGTAGTGAGCATGTGAACTGGTAACTATCGCGTAGATTTGATCCTCGTACGTCAACTGGTAACACGCATGTGGACTGGTAACAAGCATCTAAACTGGTAACTATCGTGTAGGTTTGATTCTAATTTGTAAATTGGTAATGAGCGTGATGTGAACTGGTAACTATCGCGTAGATTAGATTATCATACGTCCATTGGAACTATCGTATAGGTTTGATTCTAATTTGTAAATTGATAATGAGCATGTGAACTGGTAATTAACGCGTAGATTAGATTCTCATACATCAACTGGTAACAAGATTGTGAACTAGCAACTATCGTGTTGGTTTGATTCTTATTTGAAAATTGGTACTGAGCATGTGAACTATCGCGTAGATTTGATCCTCGTACGTTAACTGGTAACACGCATGTGGACTGGTAACAAGCATCTAAACTGGTAACTATCGTGTAGGTTTGATTCTAATTTGTAAATTGGTAATGAGCGTGATGTGAACTGGTAACTATCGCGTAGATTAGATTATCATACGTCCATTGGAACTATCGTATAGGTTTGATTCTAATTTGTAAATTGATAATGAGCATGTGAACTGGTAATTAACGCGTAGATTTGATTCTCATACATCAACTGGTAACAAGATTGTGAACTAGCAACTATCGTGTTGGTTTGATTCTTATTTGAAAATTGGTAGTGAGCATGTGAACTATCGCGTAGATTTGATCCTCGTACGTCAACTGGTAACACGCATGTGGACTGGTAACAACCATCTAAACTGGTAACTATCGTGTAGGTTTGATTCTAATTTGTAATTTGGTAATAAGCATGTAAACTGGTAACAATCGCGTAGATTAGATTCTCATACGTCAATTGGTAACTAAAACTATCGTATAGGTTTTATTCTAATTTGTAAATTGGTAATGAGCATGTGAACTGGTAATTAACGCGTAGAATTTATTCTCATACATCAACTGGTAACAAGATTGTTAACTAGCAACTATCGTATAGGTTTGATTCATATTTTGTAAATTGATAGTGAGCATATGAACTGGTAACATCGTGTAGATGTGATTCTCATACGTCAACTGGTAATAAGCATCTGAACTGGTAACTATCGTGTAGGTTTGATTGTAAATTAGTAGTGAGCATGTGAACTATCTTGTAGATTTGGATTCTCATACTTCAACTGGTTACAAGCATTTCAACTGGTAACTATCGTGTAGGTTTGATTCTAATTTGTAAATTGATATTGAACATTTAGAGTAGCTTGTAAACCATTAAAATATTCTATTATAGATAAACGATTAACATCTATATAGAGTAATGTAGATTGATAACTTAAGTGTGAACAGATAACTACCGTGTAGATTTGTTACTAATATGTAGATTTGTGTATAACTGGTAACCAACGTGTTATGTTGTAGCGAGTCACCGATTAAGTTGTACCCACATGGCGAGTATAAAATAAATAAACGTAATGGATCGCAGGTTGACAAACATTCAAACACATAAGAAATTGCTTTCAGAATGTAATATTGCACTTTGAATCGTGTGTATTTAAAACATAATCTTAGCGTACAGGTTTCCGTCGCCACTCAAGCCTTTGGGCGTAAAATCGTGAACTAAGCTTTTGCAAATAAAAGCTACGCAGTATTAAACAGTAATACATTAATAACGCCACGAGGAAACGTGCGTGAATAAAGGCGTGAAGTATGGTGACGCGAGCCTACACAATTTTCTATGGTCAAGCGATAACACGCACGTCACTTGTTTGTACATAGAGCACGCTATATCTATAGATACAGCTGTCAGATCAATATCCTACGTCACTCCGTATCGCTCGGGAATTTCGCGAAATAATCTTGCATGCGTTTTGCGTTGGATACCGTTAAAATAACATTACTGTGTAATGCATCGACGATAAATTTTCTATAATTATTTAAAAAAAGTAAAGATTCTGTATAATAATCGCACATTATGTTCCTATAATGTGCATCCCATATTGCTAGGATAGCAAACTAGTGTTAGTAAGCTAGTACTTCTAGCTTCATGTAGACAAAACTAGCGTTTCGTAGCGTTGTCTACACGAAGCTAGAAGTACTTACCTTGCTAGCTTACTAACACGTATTCGCCAAAATTGAGGTTCGCAAAGTGTTACCCAATCTAGACGTGAATAAAGCCAGTGGCCCAGATGGTATTCCTGCTCTATTATTGAAGGCTTGTGCGCCTGAGTTGTCATCGATACTGACGCGCCTATTTAGACTCTGGGCAAGTACCGAAGTCTTGGAAGGTTGCCAATGTGCAACCAGTGCCCAAAAAGGGCAGTCGTGCTAACCCTGCCAACTACAGGCCCATGTCGGTCACATCCATACTCTGTAAGTCTATGGAACGTGTCTTAAACCACAGGCTCCTGACGTACCTAGAATCGAACGACCTCCTCAGTGACCAGCTATACGGGTTTCGTCGAAACCGGTCCACCGGGGATATTCTAGCGTACGTCACTCACATCAGGAGTGAAGCTATTGAGAAACACGGCGAAGCACTGGCAGTCTCCCTGGATATCTCGAACGATAAGCAAGCCTTCTAGTTTTGGTTTGTCTCCTGGGTTCATTGCGTGGATATCGGACTTCTTGAGGGATCGATCCATACGAGTCGTCATTGATGCCTGCTCGTCGGATCAAATGGCTATCAATGTCGGAGTCCTTCAAAGGTCGGTACTCTCTACAACTCTTTTCCTGCTACCACATCAACGATTTGCTGAAACCCGGTATCTTTGGGTACGCATATGATAGCACCATTGTAGAGAGTTACATATCTAACGCGAGAGCCAGTAGGCAGAAAACTCAAGTAGTGAGAGAGAGTCTGATAGAGCGTTTGAGCTTGGCCCTTGAGGCGGTGTCTAAATGGGGCGATGCCAATCTGGTCACGTTCAACGAGAGTAAGACGTAGGCAAGTCTGTTCTCCGCTAAAAGGAGTCCTTTCCAACTGACTCCAACTTTTAGAGGTGTATCCGTACCGGTTTCTGACCGTCTTGAGCTTTTGGGCGTTACTTTGACCTCTACGCTCAACTGTGGCTCGTATATCGAGTCCAAGGCTAAACTAGCTGCCAAAAAACAAGGTGTCCTCTCAAAGGTGCGAAGGTACTTCAACTCTGAACAGTTGCTTACATTATATCAAGCACAGATTCGCTCCTGTATGAAGTACGGTTCGCACCTTTGGAATGGATCGCCTAAGTATCAGCTGGAGGCTCTGGAATCGATCGACAGACGTGCCAAAAGGCTCATAGGCAACGACACTCTTGTGCGTAAAAGACTTCAAAGTCTTGAACATCGCCGTAAAATTGCTAGTCTATCGGTTTTTTTTATCGGATACACTTCGGAGAGTGTGCGACTGATTTGCATAATCTAATACCACCCTGTCCTTTTTTCTGTCGGAATGCTCGAAGCTCGAAAAAGCGACATCGTTTCATGGTTGATGTTCCAAAGACACGAACGAAGAGATTTGACTTTACTTTTGTGATATGAACGTCAAGGCTGTGGAATACGTTGCCTGAGTGGGTTTTCCCCGATAGTTACAATCCTTGTGTCTTCAAATCGAGAGTGAATCGGTATTTTTTTCGAGGTAAACACGCTCCTACGTAGACCGCATCATCGCTTAACATCAGGCGAGATGGCGGTCTTGTGTAAACCTATAAAAGTTTTAAAAAAAACGCTCGAAAAACTAGCCTCGTGTAGCTGGGGCATTACGAAGCTGTTCCGTGTCACTAAGTACATGTTTACATCACCCTAGTGTAATATAAATTTAATGTTTGACAATATCAATCAGTTGTCGAATCCACGTTCAAGTTACGATAGAGTAAGTAAGCGTGTCCGATCACTGGTCATGCTTTTGCAAATACAATTATGATCGGCCGCGCGACTCATAATACCGATTGTCGATTAATACATCGAATAGTATTAATCGTTTCTCGTTAATTACTAGTACCCATGAAACTCGATTTGTTACAGTCGGGCCGTTGTGTTAGAATCTTAATTAACTCGAACTTGGATTCTAATCTCGTTAATCGATTGTGATGGTGAATGTCATACTCGATAGATACACTTGTCTTCTAATCTCTCGATTCTTAGGAGCGTGCTTTATCATCACCGCTGGCTTTAACGGTGGAGGAAACCACTGAAGTCCAATAAAGATCTCTTACAAGTATACGTGTCGTCCATCAACCCGCACTTGGCCGGTGTAGTACCTTATGGGCTAGAATACCTTCTAAAACAGGTCTAGAGCCTAGACTCTCTTCTTCCGAGAGATGGGCCCGCTAACAGGAGCAGGCGTGGTCCGAAGGGGGGAGGGGGTCACAGGGGACATGACCCCCCAAATTGAATACGTTAAATTGAAAAATCCAAAAAATCGAATAGTTAAACATCCCCGTCATAATCGATCGAATCGAGTCATCAATAATAATAAGTACAAAACGTCGAGTAAATAAGACCTATATCAGTTTCGCCCTTTTTACTCGACGTATTGTACCTATTATTATTGATGACTCGATTCGATCGATTATGACGGAGTTTTCCCTACTATATCTAGCCATTAGAACATCAGCTTATGAACACCTTGCTGTGTATCAGCTTAGAAGTTATGTATCTATTAAAAAGCGCGTGAAAAAGCGGACACAGCTATTAAAATCATTTTTGAAGTGAAAACTTCTTTAGGCGCGCTATAGACAGAATTTTCGTGGGCTGTGAAATGGATTCATCAATCGTCACGCTTGGATATGATAATGGATCGGATCGGATATGAAATCTTCGGGTAAACTCGGTAAAAACGGCCAGGTAGGTACCAGGGCAACAGAAACAGTAAAGAGTTTCGATTACCTACCTCCAACAGCCCAGCGTTTATCTCCATATACCAGGACAACAGAAATATAAAAGAGTTGCGTTTGCCCCTACGCCCCTAGGTACCAGTACCAGGGCAACAGCAAGTTTTCACTTCTATCGGCAGTTCCTATGACTGCCAATTTTTTTTTTTTCTACTTTAATCTTAACTTTGCCGTAACTTCTTAAGAACTCACTGTATCTACATATACTGCTACTGAATATATGGTCATCTGAGATTGCATTGAAATAATTGCAATTACATTGTAATAAATTGAACTTTATTTGTATGGGTGGGTCTAATGTATATTTTTCTTTGCAGGGTGTTCGCACGCTGTAAAATAGACATCGCGTGCAACGAGTTACTTTCTGCAAACACACGGTTTGGCAAAAAAGTCAAGAAACTCATTCAGAGGTTCATTATTGGTAAGATTACTCTATGTAAAGATTGTTTAATAAGATCTGGTACCTATGGCAACACTTAAATGCATTTATAAAATAAAATAAATTTGTAAAACCGCATTTATTTTAAAAAAATGTCGATACTTCGAAGAAAATTAAAAAAAAAACGTAACGCATTTTAGGTTCACGTAATTGCCGTGGTGCCAGGGTTTATTAAAATAGGGTTGCCGAGTTTGTAAGGTTTTGATATTGTTTTCGTGTTATCGCGCTCACGTCAAAGTCGATGCAATTAAAACAGTCGGGATCGAATGCTATCTCCTACATATTTTAATTTTCTTACAATAGTTTGGTCATTTTATTGAATTGTTCAACTTGTGGAATAAGTTGCCAGCCTCACTGTACCCTGAGAGATAGGTTGTATCTCAAGGAACAGTGCCGTCTCAGTTGTTAATATAACATGGTAAATAGGAATTTTCTAAGTCAGCTTGCGTAATTATTCGACCACAATAGGTTGTATCTCAGGGAACAGTGCGGTCTCAGTTGTTAATATAACTTTTCATGGTAAATAAGTATTTTCTAAGTCAGCTTGCGTAATTATTCGACCACAAAGCCGCTTACCATCTGTCAAGTTAGTGGTCAAAGACGCGACCACCAAAACACGATAAAAAAAATATTGGTTGTGCTGTAAAGTCGGTTGGTTTATGGACGATAGTTTAACGTGACAACGTCATAACAAAACATTGATAGATGCGGCGCAAGCGTGCAATGAGCGTAACGGGACAATGAGCGTTACAGGACATAACGGGACACTATTTCGTGCATGCAGCCGGCGTTCATCGATTTATTTGACATTGTCACGTCAAAAAAGTGAAGCGAAAATAAAAAGAAAACAATATCAAAGCCGATATTATTTTAGTTAGGCGATACATCTCTGGGTCTGATGAGGATCTCGATAAAATGCTGAATATAGTCCTGCCTATCTACTTTTTATTACTATACTGGGCTGCACGGAAACGTTTTCTTAAACATAAATGTACAACTTAGGCCAATTGTCCACGTAGCTGCACGACATCCGCACGATTTCGACAATTGTCGGATGCAAGACGAATGCTTGCATCTTGCGTACAAATAATGAAGTCTGTGTCCACGAAACGACAACGACACGACAGCCGCACGTCTTGCGTTTGTTCGTAGGATGCATGCATTCGACAAAAGACGCGTGCGTGGACAGTAGGCCTAAATCGTAAACAAACAAGAACTCTTTAAGTACTTTCTATGAAAACCAACACTCCGTGAAGAACTCTGAAATTTCAAAAAAATACTGATTATTGTAAATTTTTGATCTATTTAGAACTATTTCATTAAAATATTATTAAATAAAAATACAGATTATTCTGTTATTTCAGAGTTTTTACGTCACTGGAAAAGTTGTTTGTTTTGTATTAAAAACAACCGTTCTAATAAGAAGAGTTGTGTTTCAGTATCACTATTCATGTAGTGGCTAACTACAGCGACCGACATAACTTTAGTTGACGTTTTGGTGGAACTAAAAATGTTTTTCGGTTTTGTTTAGCAAACACGACGTTACTTCCCCCGAACCATCTTTAGATCTATTTTGGTCGTAACTGAAGTGCCACGAAAACTCTTACCATAGAGAGTGATAGATGCAATCAATCAAATTAACTTGAATAATACATAGCTAAGTACCATTTGCTGTATTCTAAATGAATACAAACAAAAATGAATATGTACTAAATGAATATAACAATTTTACGTATTCTCAATGAATATATACAAATACAATCAATTCGAAAGAAAATTGTGTGGTCGGTCTGTACACTTTCGTCGAAATACTTGCACCAAGTGCCAATGTGTCAATGTCATCAAATTTGGATGAGTTTTACGCGTAGGGGGTACTCTGTAGCAATATGTTCACACGAAATGACGTCACAGCGTGCAAAATATGAAACTTAATAAACGGTATATTCATGTATAAAATATGTTATATATATTTATAGTCAATTATTTGAAGCAAAAAAGATCTTATAGTACCGTCAATGTCGCAAACGACTACTATATAATATGAAAAGTTAAATATCAAACATTATTATCTGAATACACATTAAGTTATGACGTCAAAATATATGTGTAGACACGTGCTCGGTATCTTGGCGACAGTGTACTGCCGACAGATCCTATAGATCATCATCGGTTACCACTGTTTTATCATTATAATACTCTGTCTAGCAATCGAGTGTAGGGACCGCGCCGTCATTCGTGTCCGCGGCGCTACTATCGTATTACTGTCTGATACTAATAAGCTTTTGGTTAAAAATAAGTAGTTTTTGCCAGAAGCTTAGAATGGTGAAGTAGACTTCAAGGGAAAGACTTCTTACTACTGTGAACTCGATCTTCGTACAAAAACCTATCGTATACGCATGTTCATGTTTAAGTCTAGTTATTAAACTTTAATTTTTGGTGCTACTGAAAAAAATTCGAAAATTAAATAAGTCAACTAGTGTTTTTAAGTTGTGAACTGAGTTTATGAGTCTTCGAATAGCACAAAAATATTATTCAAACTATTTATCCATAACATAGATAAACACAACGATGATCGAATCACAGTATTAAATTAGGTATGTAAGGCTGCATTGGTCTCAACGGAGCGGCAACGGGTTGACAAAGAAATACGTTTTTAAGTGTACCTAATTTAATGAACTGTGAAGGTATAATAACGTCACTGTAGCGTAGAGTTTCTGGAAACTTCTGACAAAATTTCAAATACAAATTAAGAAAAAAATCATTCATTTCGAAGATTGCAGAATGTGATTACATGTAAGTAGTTCGAGATGTTTCCCTGAACACCTTTACCGCTGCCGTTTTACGCTGATTCTAAAATGCAGCCCATATGCATAAATGTTTATAATATATTATCAGACGGCCGATTCTGAGAAAAC
This sequence comes from Ectropis crepuscularia, assembly GCA_963693475.1. NCBI lineage: Eukaryota > Metazoa > Arthropoda > Insecta > Lepidoptera > Geometridae > Ectropis > Ectropis crepuscularia. Next base: position 37,257,310 of record OY856338.1, read on the forward strand.
CAATTCGACGCTGAGCTTGACGTCGAGCTGCAGGTCTACTACGAAAACAAACTCCGAATGATCGGATCCGACCGACAGCTGAATCAGATTGTAGCCTACCACGAAAAACAGTCGGATCGATACATTTCGGTCGGAAGTTATAGACTTAGGTCGGGTGAGGGTCGAATCGAACGAAACGGCCGATCCTATCAACCGACAGATTGTCTTTCGATGTAGGAAAAGTCCATAAGTGCGGCCGATATATCGTTTATCGGACTTCGTAGTAGGCCTGCTAGTCTGTTATGACTTTATCTAGCACTGAAAACGACTCTTCAGTAATCGGAGGTCAACTTATTTTGTACAGCACGTAAGCTGATAAAATAATAGACCTGCGAATGCATAGAGCCATAACGACTCCTGGGCTCAAATATTACAGACGATCGTTTTCGATTTCGATCCCGTCCTTTGACCGCCTAACTAAAACAACAATGGCCTAAGCTATTGCTCTCTCTTTAATGTCAAGTTAAAAGAAAGAGAGAACAACATCGAAGGCCGATTTAGTTAGACGGTAGACATCACGATGTATATTTATAGAATCGACAGCTAAAGCGACGAGCTATGCCAATCGTATTCATTCTTGCAAAGGCTTTGCTTAACATACTTCAATGTACTGCTTACTGCTGTATCTTGTTCTTGCTACGTTTCGGTACTAATATACTACTATATAACTGATCTATGTACGATTCAAACTGTTCTCCACAAATAGCCGTTATTTTTCTCCCTAGTGTAAGTAATTTCTGTAAACTGCAATACGCGCCGAATTATGAGCAATATTAAAGAGGATGTATCATAAGTTAAGTTTACAATATACATTAAATGTAGAATTAGGCGCTATGCTCGTATCGAAGCTAGATTGTCCGGGTAACTTAAGAATGTGAGTTCAGTAAGTAATTACTACGTCGATTGGTCATCATAGATTACATCAATCCTAATCTTTAAACGACCTGACATATTCCATTTCTATTCGCGACATGGCCTAATCTAAATAAAAATCCATAATTTACAGAATTGGGACATAGTCACAACAATAAACAATATCTCAAATTGTTAATATTGACGTATGCTTATCAAATTTCTCTATGGCATTTAACGCCATTTGTGGCGCAATTGGAACGTATTTTGACAGATTTTGCATGCAAGTTGCATTCTAAAAATTTGTCATTTTTTTCCTAACGATTTAGGACCGTTTGCTACCTGTTAGGCCATTGACAGATTTATTAGGTGGCTAGGATTTTAAAGATGATTGTTTAAATCAAAGTCGTAATTCTACCAGGAATGAAACCGACTTTATTCCAGTAAGATAAAGGCGCAGCCTCACCCCCACCTCCAATAAAGTACATATAGGATAAACACCAAAGAATTCAGTCCAATAATTTTTCACATAAATCTTAAATAAAAAAATATTTAGTTTTCCGGGAAGCGGATAGATCAAATGCCATTTTAAGGATAATCAACATTTTGCGTGCGCGCATTGTTACGTCACCACTAGTGCAAGTATAGTAATGAATGTACAACTGTTGTCTAGTGTAAATCTATAAATATGTGACCAATCGCCTACGTCTTTTTTCAATGTAGAAAAAAATAATTACAAATGACTGTTATACATAAAAGTAACCTATATTTTTTTATTTAGCTAATCTGTCGTTAGGGTGTATGAAATTACTTGGTGTTCAAAAAGTGCAGTTTAGAAGTTCTATAGTGTAGTCGAAATTTCGCTGCTGTGCAATAAATCATGGGAGTGCGATAATGTCTTATGCTGTCGTTCTTGTTTATTTAATTGCCTGTTGAGCTCAAACTTCCTTTGGAGATGGATGAAATAGATTCTTCTCCGTTTAAAAAATGTTTTTTTCAACTTTGCATCGTTATTATTATTCTATGTTCGTCCACTGCTGGACTTATGCCTTATCCAGATTACGCCACTCGCCCCGATCCGTAATTGCTTATAAATAAATCGTTAACTCTTGTTTTCAACAGCTAATCGCTATTTTACGTTTTCTCAACGTAACGCGTCACACACAACCCTACCTTTATTGCGGCAACGAAGTTTTGGTTTGACTATAATAAGTAAATTGAATAAGTGCAGTGTAGGCATTATTGATGTAATTTTCTAAAAGAATGATTACTAAAGTTTGTAGATCTTCAGTGTGTCGATCACACAGGTAAGTGTCAAAATTCGTCTTTTTATATTTTGAACTAGCAAATTTTGTAACGTGTTTCCTCTTTAGAACTATGATTAGATTGTAGTTCTTTTAAGCGAAGACGGATATCGTTCAATCATTTTGTACTGTTTTGAATGGACAGCGATTACATAGCCTCGTGCACAAAGTTGACCGCGTGACGCGTGACCGTAGCGATTCACTATTCTGTACACTTTTTGTGATCTATACAATGTACATAAATAGTACATTATCTACAAGATAATTTTTTTTCAAGGCACGATGAACCTTTTGGAAATGGATAAATGTTTGCGATTGTTTAAGTAAATTATTAAAAATGTTTTAAACAAAAGGTTAAATGTATATCGTCCACTTATGTAACTACCCTGCTTTTATGTTTTTTAAAATTATCTAAACGAAAAGAACACCTCCGATGAAAAACTGTATTTTTAGTGTCGGTACCGGGTGGCTCATGTGCTCGAGGCTTTATACGCGATCCTTTATCCACCTTCAAATCTAAAGCACAATTCATCATTAAACGACATACTTTAACATACCTTACTACGAATAGTACTACTTATACCTTTGAAATACTTGTAATGTGAATCTCTGGTTTCGTTTTATAAATTACAATTTTGTTTTTATATTTATTTATACTATGTGTAAGTAGTCATTTTTAATTTATTTTACGTAATGCGTGTAAAGTTATACAAGGTGTTCGGTTGGCTCATTGGATTTGATCTAAATGATTTATTGTCGCACGCTATATCTATTGTTATGGCTTATGTTGAAAATAAACAAGTGTCACTTGTTTTTCATGATTGTTTTTATTATGTCTATAGATTAATTTATTGTGATTTCCGTAGTATAAACAACCTATGTTTTGTTCTGACTGATGGGATTTAGACCTTCTCTCGGAAGGAAAAACTCTAGGCCATAATCCACCGATGTTTCCGTAAAACCACCCCCGATTTACTTACTACTTGTGCGTCAGAATATGATGATCAGAAATGTACCTATCTTAAAAGATAAAAAATATTAGATAAAAAAGTTTAAATTAAGTCTATGAAAAAATTACAAGTACAATCTAGTCTGCAATCTCGATCGTTCTGATCTGACAGCTCGAGACTGAGTTTCAAGAAATGTATTTATAGCTCAGCTCAGCATGTTTTTGGCATGCATTTAAAATTAAATCAATCTTGTACTAAATATAACATCATCTATCTTTTTTTGATACAACTCAAATCGGAATCCTTTATTGTGTCACTTAACCTAACCTAATAACAAAACTATTGTAGGACCCCAATCTAAAGACACGGTAATAATACCATATAAGGTCACCGTCTATTCGAACACCTGGTATATAACTTTCGCTGAAGGCGCAAAATGTGCATTTGCAATTTTTTTTTATTGTTGTAATTTGTATTTATTTATTTTTTGAGTGAGTTTATTTATAGATACGCATTACCTCGTTCTCGTCGGCTTCAGGTGCCATAACCTTACGTTACGGAAATACATTTTGTTGTTTTTTTTTTAATATTACTGTAAACTAGAAATAATGTATAATCATAAGAGAGATATTTTTATTATTTTTTATTTTGCCTAAATGTTTAAGTTGTAAACAGTAATCGCTTTTTAAGCTCATTTTTATGTCTAACATCTACTATTATTGTAGAACATTAGCAAAAAAATATTTTGACAAAAAATAATGCAACTGATCACAGAACACCTTTTTCGGAGTCAGTTAATACTATAAAAATAGTAAATATTAGGCATAAACCGTAAGCATAATTGTATTTTTGTACAATAAGTAGAACGTTTGTTGAAATTGTAATCTTTTCTCTAACATTATTTGTCGTATAAGTTTGGAATGTTACTGAATTTCTTTTCACCTCAATGTGGGCACTCTCGTTCTCAACTAAAACATACTTAACCTACGTCTGTTATTGTCTATCTACTGTCATCATAGTTTTTTTTAATGCGATGAAGTTTGCGTTTGACCAAGCCTATTGGGAAGCGACGATTTAAGGTAAAAAAGCTAGAGTTGATAGACTTAGACCAATACGACAGGTACTCTCTAGATTTGATTGATAGGAGCGCCAAAAAGCTAATAGGTGACAAAGTTCTGGGTATCGTTGCAAGGTTGCTAGTTATGTTATCGGATACATTTCGGGGAATGTGCGCGGGAATTGCATAATTTTATTCGACCCTGTCCCTAATAGACAGTTGAACACCCAAACAATAAAAATGTAAGAAGGAGAGTACGCCGTACGTAGTCCAATGATTGATCTGCGTGATAGCACCTTAATAAATAAGCCTAGGATCGTCAAACTTATAAGAGCTTGTATAACATTATATTTCTCCGTGACACGGTGTGCGTTAACAACAATAAGTTTCTTCTAAGGCTGCTGAGATAAATCTTCGTTACATCTCCATTTCTATGTTATCCCTAGCTAGAACACCGTCGTTTCATCGTCAGTCAATTCTTTATCCTCGATATTGTTAGCCCATCGCACTGATGACAAAAGTAAATAATCAATAACACATTATTAATCATATCATAGTAACAAATAACTAAAAACATTAAACAGAACTTAAGCGCGACCTAAATGATTTGTAATTACCTCCCGGCGTTGAAATCTTGTTCTAACGGCCGTGATACAAATTTGTGAGGTAATTAAAATAATAATTTATCGTCGTGACTAAATTCTATTAAATGTTTTAAATGAGTTCAAAATCGCAATCAAAAATATGGTCACAAAATATGTTTTACGTTGTACATGGGCGTGCTCATATTTATTTTGTAGAGGTATATTTTTAAGTGTTTTACTAGCTCTCAGTTTTTAAGCGAGACTCCAAAGAATGTAATCTGTCCACCGTTACACATCAATAAATACATAATTATGTAAACGAGTTGCGACTAACATACCTATAGGGAAAGTCGCAAACCGGTCCTGTGTTATGCAATATGTGGGTATAGTAATTTTATTTCACACAAAGACGACCTAATAGTTTTGTCGAAAGGCTAACATGAAAACTTTTCAAGACAAAAATTGGTTGTCTGTAAAGTCGGTTTACTGACGATAGAACGTGACAACGTCTTAAGAAATCAGTACGCTGATAGCGCGAGTAGTGATCGGTATCACTACTCGCGCTCGACTCGGCGGGTGGCGCCCTCAGCGCTCAGCTTCGTCCGCATGGCACGGAAGACGAACTAACGGTAACGGCGGAACGTTACAGTTTTGCGGGCGTGCAGCCGGCTTCATCGAATTATAAGACGTTATCACGTCAAAAAAGTAGTTCCAACTTACGTACTAAATGGCGATAGTGCGTTTTTTTACAGTACATTGCCATCACTAATATTTAGTTATTTTATGTATAGACATGAGACATGTATAAAGGCGTGGAACCGGCCACCCCTGGGCTGGGTCCAGTACCTAGGTGGTCCGCTAATTAAAAAGCATGCATGTACCTACTTATTGTACTTTTCTTGGCTTGACCACGACAGTCGCCAAGCCAAAGCTGGATCCGCCCTTGCATGTAGGTATAGAGAACAATAGACTTGATTCTAAGTTTAGAGCTGTATTTCTGATATTCAATCAGCAAAAAAAATATGTATTTATACTTATTATAAAACTGTAACGGTAAACTGTTGTAAAATAAACATAACTCAAATTCTATAGGTTATTGAAAATATGTCATAGATACTAAAGCTGCTTTTTGGTCTTGTGTGCGATAAAATTACTATGATTATGCGTGGCGGTGGAAATGATGAACATAGTTCGAATAAATTCGAAATTACATTTACATTACATCTGTTATAGTAACGATGCACTGAGAGTGGCACAAGTATTTCTTAATTATGTGTGAATCACATTTTTCAATTATTCTGTATGCATGTGTATTGACGTGATTTTTATTAATGTATTCAATAAAATTAAAGCATATACTCGTGAGTTTTTTTTTTTAAGTGAAAACTTCTTTTGGCGCGCCTATACAGATTTTTCGTGGGCTGTGAATTGAATTCTAGCGTCACACTCGGTTATGATAAGAAATCTTCGGGTAAACTCGGGACCATAGCCATTAGCCATCTAGAAGTGCGTCAGCCAATGGGAAATGCTGACGCATTTCTAGATGGCCATGCCATGATGGGTAGGCCACACCCTCTGGTTAGACACGGTTTTCACGGAGCGGTTGCCAAACGCGCCCGAGCGCGGGCGCGGCAGATTTGTATGTAAAATTAAATTCAAAACTCACGACGCGGTTTACGGTCGCGGCGGCCGCGCGGCTGCGCGCGCTTCTTGCGCAGTATGTAGCTTTCCGCAGTAGAAACCGCGAAAACCTGCGGTCGCGTGAGTATTGAAACAAAACCGTCGACCGCCGCGGTACCGCGCCCGTGCGAGGGCGCGGTTGGAAACCGCTCCGTGAAAATTGGGCCTAACACGGTTTGTAGTTTCCAAAGAAAGTAAGCTATCAAATTCTGAGTTATAATTTTTCACTTCTATTGGCAGTTCCTAGAACTGTCAATCTTTTTATGAAATACCTATAAATAGGTGCCTGATTGAATTAGCATGTTATTGGGTGGAATCCGTATATGGAATCCGGTTTTATACATAACTAGCGGCCCGCTCCGGCTTCGCTCGAATAATAACCTAGATATCAACTGCAGCGCCATCTGATTTGTGAATATAAACCTTCCAGGGCCCTACCCAAACGTATACAAAAAAAATCATTCAAGTCGGTCCACCCGTTTAGGAGGAATTCAATGACAACGAAAAGTGGCATTAATTTTTATATTTTTATATATCTAGATAATGTAATCGTACTGATTTTACCTACATATAATTGCGAATGTTTTTCTATGTATTGGATGAATAGATGGATGGTTGGATGAATACAAGTTTGTTGTTCTTTCATCCAAACACTACTGAATAAATCAGAATTAATGATTTCGTATAGAGAGACAGTTTCGGCGTAACACATAGACTTCGAACTTGGAGCATTACATTACAATACTACCTCCAACCTCCCTGAACGACGAGCGTTCGCGTGTAATGTAACATAGATTCGACTTTGACCGTTAGGTACATTACAATACTACCTCCATGAACGACGAGCGTTCGCGTGTAATGTAACATTATAGATTCGACTTTGACCGTTACATTATAATACTACCTCCAACCTCCATGAACGACGAGCGTTCGCGTGTAATGTAACATTATAGATTCGACTTTGACCGTTACATTACAATACTACCTCCAACCTCCATGAACGACGAGCGTTCGCATGTAATGTAACATTATAGATTCGACTTTGACCGTTACATTACAATACTACCTCCAACCTCCATGAACGACGAGCGTTCGCGTGTAATGTAACATTATAGATTCGACTTTGACCGTTACATTACAATACTACCGCCAGCCAACCGCCACAAAAATACGCATTGATGTTACAAGTTCTATCAAAATATTACAAATTGTATCATTACAAAATGCGCATTATAATGCTCGGCCCTCGGTCTCCCTCCTTCACTCTGTAACGTTACATTACACGCAAATGCTCCCGCCCTTCTACCGCCTGACTAAATCGGCTATGGCTTTGCTGTTGCTGTCTCTATCATTTCAAGGTAAAAGAAAAGAGAGAGCTATGTCAAAGCTAAGACAGTTTTAGTTAACCGTAGACCCTCCGGTGAGGGAGCGCCTTTTGATTTAAACAAAATTGTAGAAACACTACTTATATCTACCTGTTTACACGTCTCACGTCATGTTGACAATTCATCTGCCTCCCGTACTGGTAACTGAGGAAACTTGATGTTTGATTAGCCATTACATCGCGTTACTTATTTTCGATTGAAATTAGGAAATAGTAATAGACATAACGATGTTAGATACCTATGCGGTCGAAAATCAGTCAGCCGATACCTGTATGGCGAAACAACAATCAAAAAACATATTATGCAACGCAAACATCAAATAATACGTCAGCCTACAAGTACAGCTTACTTACTTCATAACAAAAAAAACTGATTTATTTTTTTATAGTATAGAGTCTATAGACTACCTATAGAGTGACAAGACTAGCAGGGCATGTGCCTGATGGTAAGCAACATGCCTGCCTATAACACCACAGTGACACGCAGCTTTTGAAACATTAATAGTCTCCAAATCATTCCCTACCTAACACAGCACTGCGCTCGTCACCCGGAGATATAAGGTATATCTCAGTAGTTTCTTTGAAAACATTGCCCTTCAAACCGGAACACAGTAATGTTTCGACACTACTGCTTGGCAGCAGAATAATTGGAAAAGGTGTGGTACTTCTCCAGGCGGAAAGAAAGAGCCACTACAAACCCCTACCACTACAACTACGCTTCACTCAGGACTCTACAGCTGTACAGCTCGAGTCCCTCGCTGCGCTCAGGATCCAATATGACGCCCATGACACAAGACAGTACTTTACTCCCTGTAAAGGCTCTTTGCAGAGTCCGCCTGGAGTTATATAGTAATTATAGTAGTGAATATCTTATATATAAAATTCTCGTGTCACAGTGTTTGTTTCCTTACTCCTCCGAAACGGCTTTACTGATTTTAACCAAAATTTATATGCATATTCAGTAGGTCTGAGAATCGGCTACTAGCTATTTTTCATACCTTTATTTATATGGCAAAACAACGTTTGCGGGGTCAGCTAGTTCTACTATAATTTAAACTTATTGAGCATCGTGTAGGCCCGTAAGTAGGTAGGTAATGGACCTGAGCGCGTTTTCCTTCCTCCAATAAGATTGAAATAATACGTCCCAGCGTTGTACATATGATAAATATGTACCTATTCTTGAGAATTAGTCTCAAGAATGTTATCTTTTGCAGTCATTTGATACTATATTAAGACTAATAAATACCTACTTACACAATAACGAAATGAAATATTAATGACGATGCATCGTAAAATGAGGACACGTTACAAATGGACGCTCATCTAAACCAATTAAAACTGCATTTTGATTCGTTTCCCTTATTGGAGAATGAGGCAAATCCTTTTTTTTAACTCATACGTGTTGTTTGACGTCAAGCAGTCAACCTCATTACCTACAGTATCTAAAATCAAAGTTATGTTGTATCATCAGGTTTTACTCGTCCCACCCCTCTACCATGACGATGATGACCACTATCATATAAAAAAGACAACGAAAGTAATAACATAGCCTTTTATTTATCACATTTGTACAAGAATAAGAAAAAAAAGGTTATAGGTACATAAACCAACTCAAATACATTAGGTACATCATGAATTTATTAAGAACTTAAGAAATCTCAACACCAATGGTATTTATGGATAATGGATATACATACATATGTATAACGAAACGGGACCAAAATTATGTCGTCAAAGAACCGATGAACATCCCGAAAAAGCACAGAGACAGCGGTAGACCCACAGGTCTACCGCCTAAGGCCTACTGTCCACGCACGCGTCTTTTGTCGAATGCATGCATCCTACGAACAAACGCAAGACGTGCGGTTGTCGTGTCGTTGTCGTTTCGTGGACACAGACTTAATTATTTGTACGCAAGATGCAAGCATTCGTCTTGCATCCGACAATTGTCGAAATCGTGCGGATGTCGTGCAGCTACGTGGACAATTGGCCTTACTCTCCCACTCTCTACTATGCTTTCATCTGTGATGTCATCGGCCAATTTGATAACGCCGATGAAGCCAGACAACTAAATCTGCTTTAAGTTCCGCTCTCCGTTTGTCTGCTTTCATCGGCGTTACCAATTTCGCCGATGCCATCAAAAATCAAAGCATAGCAGAAAGCAGGAGTGTTATGCGGTAGATTTGCCGTAGTTAATTAGTGGGGGTTAGGTGGAAAAAGATTTAGCGAGCTTGTATTCGTATAAATTAAATTACAACATATTTTAGGTAATAAGAACTCGAGGATCTCAACACGGATGGTACGTTTATCAGTCAGTAACCTTCAAGCAGTCTAGAGAAGTCCTGCCACTGAGTTACAAGACCGACGCTAGATTAACTGAGAAACGGAGGAGAAAAGATGACGGTTTTTACTAAAAGGATCCATCCAATTTGCCACGACCACCAGGTTACGGCACTGTTTACATGATACTGCGACATCAATGTTGAATCACATGAGATCAGAAACATGCTAACTAAAAAATGAGGACGTAGAAAATTGTTTCGAAAACGATTGAACATTTATACGTCAGTAGGTATGTAGTAGACCGGGTTACATAGACCACACGTACTAAGCCGAAAAGAAAGCTCTGTATTAAACATTATGACATTTTTTGATTAGGTAAGTACCTCAACTTTTAATTTGCTAATGAACACTCAGTTGTTCCATATGAACAATAACTATGGAACAATTACGTTTACACTAACGTGATTTCATAGTTACAGATATGAGTGATAAATGGGTGAAAATATATTGTACCTTCCATGAAACAAAGACAAGCTTTTTGTTGGATAGCATAGTGTCATTCTTCCTATAATGATCTCAGTATTTTTTTTTGTAAATGTAAAATAAATATTTTAGTTAAAACTGCTCCATTTATGTAAGCTAAATTTATGAGTCCATGATACGAAGGTACGATATCTCAAACTACTGACATTGACAGTTTCTCGTCTAATATCTGTAACAAACTGAATCATTGGCGCCACGTTTAGTAAAATTGGACAGATTTTTTTTCACTCTGAAAACGCCTCCTTGATAATGTATTGATACAGGTGTTGTATTGTTGTTGTTTTGTATTGATACAACACTTGATATTTTTCACGAATACAGAGTTGGTCATAATGTAAAAGTTGGTGATAAAGTCATTACAATCATGTTTACATCGCCCCTTTCGGCTGAGTACAGCTGTTCTGTGTACACCAATACGTATTTTTTACTACTTTTTGTTTGGTAGATATAGGTACTATTGTGTGGGTACATTTGATTTTTACAATGGTATTCATTCATCGTGAGTAAAATGTATCAGGTGAAACTAGTCCCCGATATACATGAAAACATGTCGCAAGAAACTTCACCGAAATATCGGAAACTCACTCCACCATTACGAGAATTAACCCACGGTAAATAAAAACAGTAGTGTTGTCGTGATAGCTTAAAACTAATTTTTGACACCTTAATTTAAATTTACTTATGACTTAAAACAATTGACACTGTATTGGAGAACTTACACATCCTCGTGTATAGAGGGTCAATCGGTCACCCCAGCACTGGGAAAGTGGGCACATGTTAAAATCACGTTTGTCACGCTAAATTTTTTTTAATATTATTAGTATTTGATGCAGATTTGCCAATCCAGTAATAAACGATGCGCAGTAACTCGCGCGAGTAAATTGATAAAACAGCATTTAATACTTAACTACACGGCAGTAACTACTTAGTTCAGATCTGCTGTAGATTTTATAAAATAGTTTCTAAGTTTATAATATAAATGTTTTGTACTCAAACTCGATTCACTCAGCACCTATCTGGGTAGTGATTCTAAACCCAATCCGAACGGCTTAATTTCGGAATGACAATCCGTGTCTCTGTCATTTTAAACAGACAAGACAGAGACCGAGAGATGAGGTTCCGTGTAGGATCAATACGACTGGGTGCTGAATCGATAGGCTGGCGTCTACCGCCTATCTAAAATGGCCTTTGCTTTTAGATATTGCTCTCTATTTCGCTTAAAATGAAAATAGAGCAAGTTAAACCATGACAGGACATACTGGTCAAAACGCTAGTCACATTGTGGAAATTGTCATACGAACATGATGTGAACAACCGTTCTTTTTACCCTTCTGGTTAAAATGAACGGTTCGTAGATTTTTTCGAACCACCTTGAACTTAAAAACTTGCAGCAAGTTGAAAGGGTGTTCTCGAGAATAATTTTGATTCCGATAGCAATCAATTCGGCAATTCAAATTTTTGCTCAAATTCAAGCGAATGGCAATCCTTGTCTTTGTCATCCTCAACAGATAAGACAATGACCGCTTGATGATATTCGTGTCGGATTGATCCGACTAGGCTTAGAATCGCTAGGCACCTAGGCAGATTACATTTGAGCCAATACTGTAAAAAAATCAAATGATATCACGGCAAGTGTCAGACTTGATGCCACTTTAAATCAAACTTTCTAGTTTAAAGTGGATTCTTTAGTTAGAGTAACAGCAAAATCGAAAAGCTCTGGTTTGCAATCTTCAGCTTTGCGATCTTTGCGATCAACTACTAATGCGAAAGTAACTCTATGTATCTGTCTGTTATGCTTTCACGTCTCAAATACCAAACCGATTAAAAAAAAATTGGCACAGAGATAATCTAGATCGAATCTAAGCTAAGTAGAACATGAGAAAGGACAAAAAGTTTTCAAGGAAAGCAAAGAGTTTCTACATCTATCGATGAAAGTTAGTCATTTATATTTAAGACTTTTAATTAGATACATATAACAAAGTATGGCGTTCAAAATATATTAAATTTTACTTTAATAATATTTGGCGAAAATTAATTATCGTGAAAAATTGATAAGCCGCGGGGTGCAGCTAGTATTGTTTCTATTAGCAACTTTATTTTAAATAGCACAGTAAAACAAGCCAAGGCTAGTTTATTTTGATGTGCCAATTCATACAAAGTTGCAACAAAACAACATTATATTGAGGTTAGGTGCCAACTAGCGAATCTAAGCTAATATTGTAACTCTTGCAACATAACTTCTATAGTCACGTGGTAGACTTGCTCGAAATTGAGAGAACAAATCGATGATTTTATATATTTCGAAACCATCGAATTAGTTTCACCTTTTTTGTTGCACAGTAATTACTATAAGTATTTATACTATTTACTTAGTATCGTGTGGGAGTTAGTGCGCATCGTGTGGACTGACTCTATATATCAATGTTAAGTATTTGTTTCAGCGGGAAAAATTGTTTTGGTTTTCCAAAGCGAGCAAAGGGGCGTTTTTGTAAAATGTTTCTGACCGAAAGGAACGTGTTTGTACTTACTAACTTTTACGTAAAAAATCTGTCCGCTAATTTGAAGTGGAATAGTTCTGGATACGTCTGCCGCAAGCCGATGATTTTTGCGCCAAAATCACCACACAGTGGAAGCCAGATCGCTAGCGACGTAGCAATATACCAGCTGAAGCATTGGATGATCTCAAGATTGGTAAATACTGGCTCAGGACAGAGACATGTGGAAGGAAGATAGTGAGGCCTTTGCCCAGCCTTAGGACATCTCGGACTTTTAACAATGAATAACGGTCCATTCATTGCTTTGCCTAAAGCGAATTTGTTGCAAACACGCCAGTGTTGGTGTTTTAGCAAAAAAAAATTGACATTTTGATAAGCAGAACACGCCCCTTTGAGACAGTTCAACATATTTATATTGTGAGTATGAAGGGTACCATATATGAAGGGTACAGATTGTGGATAACGTTAGGGGTATTTGTAGCTATGTAGCCCCCGGGCTTTGATAGCCATAATTGATACGGTAATACGGTGGTAGCTACGCCCCTGGCTGTGAGTATCCGTGTCCTTTATTATAAAGTTTACGGTTCATTTTCCTTAGTCAGTGGAAATATAGTAAGTAGGTATTATGTAGGAATATCAATAGTTTGTTGTACCCTCTGAGGCATTCGTTGCAAGGACATTACAAAGGCAAACACAAAGAGTTTTTCCCGCTCAAACACATTTTTTCACAAGACGAACACAGCTAAGCGCCAGCTTCACCAAGTTACCACGCCCTCCTCCAACCTTACTGTAAGTACCTGTAACACAAATAGAATGTAAGTAAACAAGTTACACAGCAAATTACAGTGTTCAATACAGCCCATTGTAGTTATTGAAGTGAAGACATTCTTTAGCCGTGTTAAGTCATTTTTGGTAGGGAAAATTTTAAGGGTTTAATTAGTTTGCGTCACCAACATACGTAATAGCAACATTAGTGCTGTTTAGTACAAGTTTAACGAATCTAAACGATAAGTTTAACTTCCATCGGCAGTCCCTACGACTGCCATTTTTTTCCATGTCACTCTACTGTTGAACATATGCCTCTAGCACGGTAGGCAACTCTACCCACAGATTCCAGCCACAGCTTGCGTCCTAACGTATACCGTCACTCCACCACGAATCCAAGCTAACTAAAATGGCTTAGCTTATAAAAAAGCATTCTAACAGATTGCACACCATTTGTTTAGGACACGTGCAACTTTTAAAAGTAGGTATCTACCTATTTTAAAGTGAAAAATTTTGTCATTGTAGTTTTGTTGAAACTATGAATTACTCATAACATATCTACTTACAGAAACGCCGAAAACAGAAAATTATTTCTCTCAACTATACCTACGTTTTAGTATTAAAATTAACGTGGTTGTTACACATATTTAATTGGGTAAACGGGAAACTCACGTGTAAAATGGTCGGTCAATCCGACTCGAGTTTCGGCCGCGTCCGGTGGCCTTTTTCAAGGAGAGTGCACGCGCTCGATGGCTGCCCGTTTGGCACTCTCCTTCAAAAAGGCCGCCGGACGCGGCCGAAACTCGAGTCGGATTGACCGACCATATTACACGTGAGTTTCCCGTTTACCCAATTAAGTATGTCCCTACGTTATTATAACATCCCACAACGCTTCAATTCAAAGGGTCATCCAAGAGTTACGTCATACTTTGAGGGGAGATACAGATAGTGCAATCCACGGAGACGCGCCCCACTATTCCTCCTAACCGTTTATAGTATATGTGTGCAAGCTTCCGTCAATGTTTGAGTGTTATCGGTACACACTAATTACCTATGAATGCACACGCACACTACAATGACTGGAGAATGGTTCGCGACTGACGCTCGGAGCAAACGCGATTGGTGGAGAAAAAAATTGGTGGGGCGCGTCTTCGTGGAATGCACTATCTATACCAAAGACGTCAAATGTAAAAGACACATAAAGGCTGCTCGGAGACCTGATAAAAAATCATATTTACATGTGTTGGTGACTAGTGTAATGATTCGGATTATAATATCGTCTTGTATCACATTCACGCACAGAACATGCCATAATATAAATAATTTAATAAAATCGTCTGCAATCCAAGGATTAATTAAAAAATACACGATTTTCACCGCAACGAAATCAGACTGTTACGTTCGGGTAAACTAAAATATTGTAATGACGTTACTTCATTCCCTTTCTCTTCTTCTCTCGAGCGATTTCCACTTGAAAATGATGTCTCGCTCACTCGCTTTGTTGATCTTTTTGCGTAGCAAAAAAATTCTTCATCTATGATCTATACTCGTAAGTTAGTCGACAAAGTGTGACATTATGTGACCAGGAGAGGGAGAAATTTTTCGAAAGGTTATATTATAGATTATAACACGAAAAGAAGAAACAGTGCATACATGCACTGTTTCGTCGTTGTTATTTAAATTCGTATGACGTAGTTTCCAAGCAGCCCAATGTGTCTTCTTGTCTTCTATTAGGTATACTGTACCATATCTAATTCTAATAGAGATTTTGGATAAGAACACAGGACTTTAGTGATCAGATAGGTATCTTTCTAAAGCCGAACGTCCACCGCCGGCTAAATTAATTAGGAACTATGCTAAGCTAAACCACGAAATTGTGTCTTTCAGAATCAACAGGAATCTTCTGATAAGAAAGAAAACATCATGATGAAATCAGCATGTTCCATGATGACTTTTGACGAGTCGAGATTACACACTTGGTGTAAACGCTCTCCTTGTGAGAGAATACTCCGAGTGAGTTAAAGTGCAATTTAAACTAGGCTGTTTAAAGTATAAATTATTATTCGAATTTTCGATTCCCATATCTTCCACAAATTCTGTTGATCGAACAATTTCAGCAACATGTGTCTACTAAGTCTGTTGATAAGCATTTAACCTGTTTTTTAGGATATACCTCGACATACTTTAAAAATACTATACCTCGATGCTTCATTGTTCACTTTTACGACCTAATA
The DNA here is from genome assembly GCA_963693475.1 of Ectropis crepuscularia. Taxonomy (NCBI): domain Eukaryota; kingdom Metazoa; phylum Arthropoda; class Insecta; order Lepidoptera; family Geometridae; genus Ectropis; species Ectropis crepuscularia. Next base: position 37,273,480 of record OY856338.1, read on the forward strand.
TGTAAAGGCATTCATTTACTTCGCTGGTATTCCTATCGACGAACAGTAAAATTTATGGGTTTTTTGGTAGGCGTCGTCATTTAATTGGTTTTATGAACCGTTACTACCGTAAGGCGGTTTTTTTTAAATAAAGAGTGACGCGACGAGCAGGACATGTGCCTGATGGTAAGCAACATGCCTGCCACATAAAAGCACAGTGACACGCAGCTATTGGAACATGAAGAGTCCAAATCATTACCTAGCACTGCACTTCGCTCGTCACCCAGAGATCAAGTTGATATATCTTAAGCCCTGTAATTTATCTGGCGTTTGTTACCATCACATTATGTCCATACAATTGAAAGATGATTTCTATCAGAAAAACATGATTACTAACTTGGTATAAGCATATCTCTAATTTGGTTTGGTTACGGCAACTCCCGATCCGGAGCCTCTGGTTGGAATCTCACACGCACACCGTCTCTCCGAATTCATGCCGTTTACTAAAATTGTGAAGGAAAACATTGTGAGGAAACTGAAATATTCCTAGAATCTTTCGAGGTTATGTGTCACCGCCAACTCGATCTGGGCCAGCGTGGTCGATTATGGCCTAGGCCCCTAGCCCTAGGCTATCGCCTTTGAAGAGAAGGTCCCAAGCCCCAGGAGTGGGAACATTTAGTAGGTACTTAATAACGGATTTGTACATCTACTTTTGATGGATGCCCTCGAAATATATTTTACTTGGTATATCATTATTTGCATGCCTTACATGCCTTAAGCAAACTGAAAACTAAATATATTCAATATTGATGTTTTCCTTTACTTTAAACTTAAGTAGGTACCCATCGCACTTACCTGCACCTCTAGCGCCTAACGAAAAACGCTTTGACGCTTTCACGTTGCTGTCTCTTTTCTTCTCGCTTGAAATGAAAGAGACGGCAATGTCAAAGCGTCAAAGCGTTTTTCGTTAGGCGGTAGACCCCCTGGGCTCCATTGCCATAATAACGCCTACAGGATAGCAAGAGAGATCCCCATACCCAGTGGTGGGATAAGGAAGGATGGAGGAGACGATGATGATGATGATGATTGAAAGAAATACGATATATGAGTTAAAACTCATATATCGTATTCAATTTCAACACGAAATTCATTGTAAACAATGAATTTCGTGTGTACCTATATATTACATAGTATTAGTGCAGAATTGATCGATCTTGAAACTATTGTTAGATTTACCAAAATACAAAATATTTCAAAAAAATATTCTTCACTCTACTAAACAGATAAGAAAAAAAGGTAGTAAGTATGTCCTACTAATATCATAAATGTGACAGTTTGAATGTTTGCTGCTCAATTACGTCGGAACAGCTGAACGGAACTGGTTACATTTGGAACATAAATTATAGTGGTTGCCTGGAAGATATTGCTCTCAGCAATAAGGCCGCCACTTGTGATGCTAGTTCTTAAGTTTGTCAATGTATTTTTTTTGATTTTTTGTATCACAATAAAGAGTTTTCTATCTATCTATCTATCTATAGTCTGCAATTGCACTTAAGACTACTTTTATTGCGGAAAAATCACGGGAACCCGTTCCCGTCCTACCCGGATAAAACCGCGAGTAGCTGCAAGTAGTCTATAAAATGTAATACTTTAGAAACATGTAGGTACACTATTGTACATATATTCCCACGTATTACAGTTATCACATTATATTTTGTTAGAAAAAATATTAAACTGGAGGTAATTTGTTTTCTTGCTATAACGTCAATCAAAATGTGTACAAAATTCGTCAAATTTTGCTAATTAAAGCTCTTAAAAAAATAAGTCAAAACATATTTATGTTATGAGTGGATAATTCTAAGATCAATCTAATTTATCTTGGCAGTGGAACGTAGTGCGAAAGGAAAATGAGGCGCAAGGTTTCCGATAGCGAAAATGCGGATACAGTGAAGGGTAGAAGGGAGAAGTAAAAGCAGAAAAGCCGACTCACCAATGACCAAGAGGGATATCTATCTAGCTAGGAAGATTGAGAGTCTAGTTAGGAAGTGAACTATGTTTCAGAATCTGTTTTACATAGGTTACCCAATTTATGTAGTATACACGAGCACCAAAGCATAAAATTGTTATTCACATAGTCTTGATTAGTTCTATCTCAAAATGGCGATATTATCAATGAAAAATATATCATTCCTATATCCTTGGTAAGTAGGTAAGTACATGCAATTACAATTAAATTCCCAATAAATGAGTGAGATTAGATTTGAGATTCATAATGATATCTATTTTATCAATCTGTTTTATTAACAAAAATGGATATGTAGTTAATTTATACGCTGTATAAGTAGGAGCGAGAGGTATACCAGCAAAATCTCTCTATAACCTGCTGAAAGAGCTTGGCGTGTACAGAAGTACAATAAGTTCTATACTAGAACGAGTATCTAAAGCTGCACTAGTAGGATCATATCGGATTTGGCTGGGCAGGGAGAGAAATACGAGTAGTGAAGGTGAGTGTTGATGTACGTCAGAAAGGGGCCCCTTACCTAACCTTAACCTACGCCCGACTCACAAGTCTCGGGATCTACTCGGGATTTCTCTCTCTGCCACACGATGGACCCGGCACCATCACGGTGAATCCATGGAATGCTAAGAAGTTCGCCTCTAAGTACTCGCTGTTTTCTCTGACTTTAATTGAATTTTTCTGGGTTATTTATTAATCTACAATTATTTTCGTGGTCTTTATGTTGGACATGAAAATATGAGAACAAACGACAAACATGCACATTTTGTATTTTTACATTATTAATTATTAATGGTGAGAATATTCTGAATATTATTTCTTAGTAGAAAATAGATTCTGTACTAATATACATCGTTTAGCAATGATTTTTTGATTTCATTATCGCTTCAAAATGTGTTTACTGCCATTGAAATCGTATCCTTCGGTGACAAAGTTCATGGTTTCGTCAAATGACCTGGGAATAGCAAAATCATCACAAAAAAATGTCATAGTACAGGACCACCACAGATATAAAAGATGTTTTCCAAGTGAAGTGTTACTGAAGATGTTTTCCAAGCATAAAATGGTTGTTAATTGTTATGTCCCGGTTGTTAAACATTTAACGAAACAACATAGTAATTATCATGGCAAGTTAACCCAATTTCATTTCACCAGTATCTTCTATCAATGTCAGCCGCGTCACCGTTTAAACAGTCTTATTGTTATCTACATAGTAACTAGTTTAGTGTGGCACAAATACTAACAAATATACATAAATATAACCCGCCACCTCAAAAAATATAAAGTTACCTTTAAATAACCAGTTTAGTTAGAGCCCATATACCACCGAGATCCGAAGAACAATCTATTAAAAAAAAAAGTATATATACAATTATTTACAAGGGTTTATTTACAAAATTGTGTAATTAAAACAAAGTGAATTATGTATATCAAGTCCATGTATTTCAATATTAGCTACATCGATGTATCAAAATTGTACTTTTGTTAGATTAATTTACGAGGCATGGTAACATTTGCGATTATATCGCGATTTTAAATATACATGGAATAAACAGTTAATTGTAATACATTAAGGATACAACTTGTAATACAGAAAACAAGCATTAATACGTAATGTTATAATACTCCATATTTGAATAGCTGTTTCATGGACCCCATTAGGTACCTACTTCAATGGCAAAGTTTAAAGTGGCGGTTCGCGCCGCGACCGCGACACAAGACCGAGACCGGAGACCGCGAGAGGCACTTTTAAGGTACAAGTTCGCACCGAGACCGCGACCGGCACATAACATTATGGATTTGTATTGGCGCCAGGCCGTGCTGAGACCGCGACACGTGTGTGTCTCGGTCTCCTGTCGCGGTCTCGGCGCGAACTGGCACGCATACAATTCCATAGTGTCAAGTGCCTGTCGCGGTTTCCGGTCGCGGTCTCGGGTCGCGGCCTCACCTTGTACCTTTACTTGTACATTATACCTAGAATTGTACGGGCGCCAGTTCGCGCCGATACCGCGACAGGGAACCGAGACACGTGTCGCGGTCGAGGCGTGCCCATACAAAGCTATAATTTCAAGTGCCTGTTAGGGTCTCAGCACGAACTTACACATTTAGTTAGGGAGTCGGTTGTCCTAAGAATTCGCACAGTTAAAGCTTGGTTTCATTCCACATTCTATTAGAATCGTTAAGGCGCTACTGTAGATAATCCGTCAACTCCCTAGCATTTTCAACGTTTTTGTGATACTGAATTTCATTCGTATCTTTGTCACTCAATAGCATTAGAAACGTCTAATGAACATAGAATTCGATTTTTTTATTATATAGTTTCAAAATTTAGTACAAAATTGGATCAAACCTATTTTTATAGTCAACTCATTATTTTTTAACACCGGGAGCAGGAGCGTAAAAAAGATCACATTTTTAACCCTCAGTATGCAAAATATAGAGGTAGGTACAATAGGTATTCTGTATTCGTTGAGCAAAAGCGCAATAACTAACTGTGATTACCCCTAAATGTCACTGTATTTAATTTGAAAAAATGTTCTATTGATTTAATAAACATGTTTCTGTATAAATGTCAGCTAGTCGAACCTGGCTTAGTTTTATGAAGTGGAATCTTTCGACTAGGTCATTCGAAGACGATGATTTTTCGCAATCATTATTTATCCTTATCCTAAAACGCTTGAACTATTTAATATATGAGATGGCAGACTACGAACAGACGGCGAAATACGATCAACCCCATGAAATTTGAACAGAATTTACGCAATATTGATTATGTTGAAACAAAACGAACGTACACAAGCATGGTCGTTTACTGTGGTATTCACAGACGTCTAATATGGGAATTCTAATCAATACATATTCTGTTTCCTACACTCTCATCAATAATTGCGAGATATTAATCGTGGTTATATAGTGGACGAGTTCACAATATTTTTTCATTAATATATTGTGACGAGACGAGCTAAATATGCATCAGATGGTAAGCAACATGCCTGTCTGTAACAGCACAATATACAAACATATTTCAGTTTAATGTTCCTGGGTGAACACGAAAGTGCATCGATCTATGTATATAATAGATACTCTCTCCTTGCCAGAAAAGGCCCCGAGTCCCACCAATGGTAACATTTAGTGGGCTGTTTATATTTATATATTTATACGCTTAGGAACGATATGGCGGACTCGTTTCACTGCACAACTTAGCTAAATATCTCATCATTAAATAATAATGTTGTGCACAATCTTAATAGTAGTAAAAAATACCAGACTATTGCACATTTTAAACAAAACAATTTTTATAGACGTTTACCAACAAGATAATATATTTGCCGTGTGACACTGACGATACTGAACTCTATATACTACAGGCCCGTGAACAAAATTTACGGGTTAAATGAACCACCAGGAGACCTATGTAGGGTGATAGAAGGGTATAAAGTAATAAGATTCATCACTATGCCGTCACTTGTAAGCTGTCCAATGTCCAACTCAGTGCAATTGAAGAAGGGGGGTTGCAATCCTCGATCATTTCTCCTTGTCGGATGATTTCTGTACGGCATTGCGAAATAATAGATTAGAAGAGGTATTGAAACTATAAAAATCATAAATGTAAACTTTTCAATTATTAGTTTGTCGGAAAAATCTACAGAGTACGAGTCATTTACAAAGTAAAATTGGCCATTTGATTAAGTACGGCATTGGTTCCATACAGTTTCAATACCTCTTCTAATCCATTATTTCGCAATGCCGTACAAAAATCATGCGACAAGGAGAAATGGTAGAGTTTTGCGCGCCCCCCCCCCCCCCCCCCCTCTTCAATTACACTCAGTTGGACAGCTTACAAGTGACGGCATAGTGATGAATCTTATTACTTTATACCCTTCTATCATCCCTACATAGGTCTCCTGGTGGTTCATTTGACCCGTAAATTTTGTTCACGGGCCTGTAGTCTACTAGTATCTACTAAAGATTTCAATAATCAACTTCTCGAATCACAGTAGCCTATGCCTAATATTTATAATAGCTTAAAGACAGAAAACGCCGATTTTACCAGTTGTTTATAACTTGTGATGTTATGTTCGGAATCAACGTATCAATTTAAATATATCATATACCATTAGAATTTTTTTATAAATTATTCGACCTAAACGAAGGGATGGGTCTCTAGGTGCCTATAAAAAGTATAACTAAGTATATATAACACAAAATACTCAGTCGTTCTTCTATAGAAAATTTCAATTCCTGATTTTTAATTACTTTAATTCTTAAATCTATTTTGTGCTTCAATAAAGTGGAGTCACATTATTCCTCACTAATGATTCACTTCAAAATAATTATTATTCAAATAAAAGTTTGGAATAATTTTAATGTACACCGTTTGCAAATTGTATTATGCATTTTAGGTTTAAAAAGATAAACCTATAACTATTACTTATATACCTTTTACTAACTTCCAAACCTTTTGATAAACTATTTAAATAATAATAATGACATAACTTACGAATAACTAGACGCATAACAATTTTTGTAATTACTTATGCGATCATGGGTACATCATGACCAATACTTTCATACGAAATAGTTAACATTAAGACTATATTTACATTCTTTATATAGGTACAAATATTTATTAAATTTGTGACACAGCCATCCAGTCTGCCTTAGGCCTTCATAACTTGTTGACATTTTGTATCCTAGACATTAATAGCAACCTCCAAAACAGTCGTATAAAGGGAGTATAGAAGAAACACGGCATCGTTATCATCTTTGTACACGTCTGTACGTTTGTACACTTTGTAAAAGTTTAAAAAAAACCTAATGACCTACAATTTTGTTCCCACTGCTGGGACTCGAGGTCTAATTTCCCAATTTTGATTACAGTCAAGATCATAATCGACTACGGTGGCTAAGTGCAGGCTAGTTGACATCACATGTCCTAGAGAAATAGCTTTCTTAGTAAAAACATGTCTTAGTCACGATTTTTTACGATCACGAACTGAAACTAAAAATACGGTTTCATTTTCATCCTATAGAAACGCAATGAGCTTATTTTTTTTTTTGCTGGGACGCGAGTTCTTATTTGCCTAGACTAACTACAGAAAACTAGACAGTCGAGCGCATAGTCGACTACAGTGGCTAAGTGCGGGTATCTCATGTGATCTAGAAATATCAGTCACAATTTTTTTTTAAGTTTTGTCCTGGCCCCTTTTGTTTAGACGAAGCCAATTCATTAAGGGATGTTTCTTCGGGTATGCACACATTTGAAGTTAAACAATAATGAATTCACGGCAAAACCTGTTGAAAAATCAATGTTTAAAGAAAATAAAATGTCTGCAGTATTAAGAGAAGAGTTGGTTGATATATTAGAAAAAATAAATAGCAAAACGGCTTTGGATAAGAAAATGGTTAAGCATAACTTTAAAGTATCCTTCGTTGATGATTATGATTATGGTTGATTTTTCTCGGCATTTTGTCGCAGTAATTCAAAACAAAGATTCCAAACAAAAACAAAGATTACCGGTCATTGGCTATTGTCCGTAGGGTGTGTCCCCTACGGATATTCGCCAGTGACTGGCGTGATGCGTAGATCGTAGAATGGCGTGTGTCGAGTTTGCAAGTGGAGGTCCCTGGCTTGAAAAATAGACGGGCGCTCAATTCTCGCCACCGCTGGCTTCGCTTGAAAAACTGTTTACACAGGGCAATCACTGGCAGTCAGCGACGGCTTCGTGTAAACTAGGCTTTAAAACCCGTATTAACGTAACCAAACTTTATACACCTGCACTTAGAAAAATACACAGAGAAGCGGGTTAGGTTATCTCATACTCCTAGCTCGCGGCGCAGTTTCAAAGCATGGAGGTTCGCAACAGCGTGTTCGCGGCTTTCATCGACGGGTTCACGAGCAACACGTACGTCATGGTGGAGATGTCCGACCCCAAGATCACCACTCCGAGGTCACCCTCATCAACATCAGGAACGCCAGGAAACACTTTGAAAAACTAGAGGTCTCCTCTTCAGCGCCCAACCAATATCAATGATTGTCACTTATTCAGACCTCGATCGCAAAAGGGACATTAATGGCAGTCAGTCCCATCAGCACTCAACTAGTCAAGTATTACACGGAAAAGGGTCAGATAGACAAAATGATGAAAGATGAAGAAATCCCTTCAGAAGACATTGCTTATCTTCACCTTGTCAAGCAAACTTCTAATGTTTCAAGTCATCTGACTACCCAGATATTATTGTGGCTACACGGATTATGGATGAGATCGAACATCCCGGGGCTCAATCAACCGCTGACGCACTCTACGCAGAAGCAGTGAGGATAAGCGAACTCTTAAGCAGACAGAACCAGTACTAACACTCCTGGAGCAACTCAACCGGATCCGACAAGAGTGTACAGTGGCGGAGTGTCAGTATGGGTTTCGCCCTGGTCATGGGGCCATGGATCCTGTTTTTGCCCTAAGGACCATCATGGAGAGATACAGAAAGAAGAATACGCCTATTCGTCTCCTGTTCTTGGATATGGAGAAGGCCTTCGACTGTGTTCCTCGCGCGATGATCTGGTGGGCACTGAGGTCCAAAGGGGTACCAGAGACTTATATTGACATCATTCGGGACATGTACCGCAATTCCGACTCCATAGTACGGACTGCTGTTGGCGATTCTAATTCCTTCCCCATTACCGTAGGGTTCACCAGGGCTCCGTTCTCAGTCCCCTTCTGTTTAGCGTAATTTTAGACGAAGTATTAAACAGCATCAGAGATACACACGAACAACCCCCGTGGTTGCTCATGTATGATGACGACATTGTGTTGGGGACTCGGATAATGGGCGGCGGGTGCATCGTGTAAATGAGTGGAAGCAGTCGCTTGAAAACGGTGCTCTGAAAATAAATGTGGCGAAGACAAGAGTAGTTGGCCTGTAAATACTATAAGATCCCGCATTCGTCTGCACATGCGAAGACGTAGTCGAGCGCTCGGACCAGTTTAGATACTTGGGATCTGTACTCCACGCGTCAGGGGACATCGATCATAACGTCAAGCCACGCATCTCAGCAGCGTGGGCAAAGTAGGTGTCATTTGCGAACCCAAAATGCCGGTTAAGCTGAAAGGATAGGTTTATAAATCCATCGTTAGTACTGTCCTTCTATATGTCAAACGTGGCCTGTGCTTGAGTGAGACAAGCAAGAGCTGCGTGTCACGGAGATGAATAAGCAGCGCTGGACACGGAAGGAATGCGTCAGAAACTCCCGCATCCGCGGAAGCCTTCATGTTCGTGACAAAACAGACAAAATGCAAAAAAGTCGCCAGCGTTGATATGGCCACGTATTACGAAAACCGACAAGTTATGTGGGGAATAAATGTCTAGTTATGCCGCCTTCGCCGGGACCCGGTTGAAGGGGAAAGTCTAAGAAATGCTGGCTTGACGTCATGGGGGATGATATGCGTGCCAATGGTCTCACAATGAATGATGCCGAAGATCGTGCGAAGTGGAAAAGTAAAAGTAGGAAAGCGGACCCTGGGATCCAAAGCGAAAGCTCATCCTTAGCTTTCGCTTTGGATATTGGCTTAGATATCAACGCTTCAACCGGAATTAAACGCTATGATGATGATGACGACACCTAAGAGTATGAGATGCAACAGCCTCTCGCTTGTGATATCAAACTTTATCCACAATGGCCCATCACCACTATTTTCTTTAGATACGGAACCGTAAAATTGCTGAGATCCTCTTACTAGTGTTGTTATCAAGTCAGCCTTCCCGCTGTACTTACGGAACTCCACCAATAATACGATACAATAATCTGCCAATTTAGTACTTGAGCCAATTGGAGACTCCCGGCCGAGATCTAAATATACGGATAAAAAGGCTAACACAGAAACGGTGTGCTGAGCCAAAGTAACGTGTGGTACCTAACATCTAAGAGTTCCAAGGTTGCCTGAAAGAAATAGGTTTCAACGATAAGGCCTCGAGTTATTTTACTAGTCTTATTGTTTTCCTAAATTGTATGTACAATTCAATGGTGTGAACAATATATTTTTTAATAAATCTTAAGCAACTTTTTGTCTACGAGGTCAACTTCTCTTTCAAGAATTTACGAGACTCGAGTCTTTTGGAATCTTAAGCTTTTTTTTTAATTTAGTGATATTGACAGTAATACGTCATTTTACAGCTTGTATTTTTCATGGAAACTGCTATAGGATCGATTGGTATGTATATCCTTGTTTACAAGCATACTACATTTAATTTCATATGTATAGTTTCGTAACTAAGAACACTTAGCTGCTTAGTGTTATTTTAGGTTGGAAATGGTGGACCGTCACAGTCGAGACCATTTGGGACCAGTTGGTTATAGATTATTATAGATCATTGCCATTGGTTCTTTAAAAACAAGGGAAACCACTATTCATATTGTCGTTATTGATCGATGTACGGTCATTCTGTCACAAAATCACCATAACCGGATAACCATTTATCTAAACTCAACAAACCAAGTCAGAAGACTAAAGAAAGTTCTAGTCAAAGGTGAGCTCAAACGTCCAGGTTCTATTTTTACTTAAAATAAAATCCACCCAAACTAATATTACAAAAATTAACAACAAAAAGAACATAGATTTCGCCAGTTGTGTTTATGTGTGAGGTAATCTACGGAACCACTGCAACGATATTGATAAATATTCTACATTTTGAACGGGATTTATAATGAAAATATTACACGGGACTTAATCGCGATCCAAAACCAATATTTCATTACCTCCTGACGTTTCGGCAGCGTTGCAATAGCCGTGGTCACGAGAAAACATGGCTCATGTACTGCAACAGTCTAATAAATCATACAATAATTGTACGACGAAAACGCCTAGACGGGGCAACCGTGCGGGGAGTGCGAGACAAGACGCGGGAAGTGCGCTCCCTAGCTGTGAACACGACAATGTTAGCAGTTTGGCAGCGTGGTTCGGGGCCGATATTAGTAATTGTTTACGGTAATAAATATATTGTTTCCAATAATGTTTTTGATTCTTTACAATAATGATACTAAATGAATGTACATTAATTAAAAAGCATATTTTATTTGTCACAGCCCTCTGCATTGTCGGCATATATTGCAAATTCAAAGGCATCGTCCTACTAGTACTTTTTCTTTAAACTGTGGTAATGCTGCCGAAACGTCGAAAGGTATGTAGTTAAATATTGATTTAATGCTGTATAATGTCTTCAGTATGAGTTCAAATGGCGAAAGTTTAAAAACTACATGGGAAGGTGAATGGACACGCGTTGTCGAACGGGCATGTGACCATATTAGACCTATGGAGTATATAACTATAGACCTTGTAGACTTTGGTTGTGCTATCCGGACGACTCAGAACTGGAAAAGTCTTGGGCCGGATGGATTGCACAACTTTTGTCGGAGCTCGCATGAACGATTGGCAACGCAATTTCAAGGAGCTATTGAGACAGGGTCTCTTCCTAAGCTCCTGACCACCAGTGTAACCTTCCTGCTCCACAAGTTCAGTAGAACCACAGATCCTAAAAACTATAGACCAATTACGTGCTTGCCTACCATCTACAAGCTGCTTACATCCATTCTGAGAGCAAAAATTCACGCGCATATTGTTGCAAATAACATCTTGGCCTCCTCTCAGAATGGATGTAAGAGTCTCGAGGAACTAAGGAGCTGCTCCTCATCGACACGACCATTACCCAACAAGTTATACAAAACAAATTCAACTCTAAAATATTTTCTAAGCAGATGCATGGGACAGTGTGTCACAGTCCTTCGTCAACCAGGTGGCGTAGACAGCTCGTTTGTTTCGGATGACTTGATAAGGATTGAAAGAGGCATTTTTCAGGGTGACAGTTTGAGTCCGCTATGGTTCTGCCTGAGTCTGAATCCTCTTAGCACTCTGTTGAAGGATTCAGAGTTAGGTTATCGTCTTCGTAGGGGAGGTGAAGTTATATCTCATTTGCTGTACATGGGCGACCTCAAAATCTTTCCACCGAAACGCTAAGACTTGTTGGAGCTATTAAAAACTACATAGGTATTTAGTAACGCCATCAAGATGGAGTTTGGTGTCGACAAGTATGCGGCCATGCATGTACAGCGAGGGAAAGTAAGTAAATTCAGAGAATTTACAACTTTCCGAGACCATAACTCACAGATCCCTCTCCGAAGACGAGACCTACAAATATCTCGGCATATCATGGTCCGTGGGTATATCAGCAGATGACATTATAAAATCGGTGAAAGAGCGCTTCTTTTGCCGGCTGACAAAAGTACTTAAAAGTCTTCTGTCAGGAGGTAACAAAGCGCGAGCCTTCAACGGTTGGATAATGCCTCTGCTGATATACTCCTTTGGCGTACTGAGATGGACTAAGACTGAGCTCGACGCCCTGGACAGAAAGGTCCGTCAATTGCTCACTACACACCGCATGCTACACCCGCGCTCGTCTGTGATGACACTGTATATTCCGTGGAAGTGGGGGGTCGAGGCTTTTTAAATGCTAAGAACCTACACCATCGCGAGGTATGTAGTCTCAGGGATTATTTCCGCAACAGCGAGTCCGGGATGCATCGCGATGTTGTGGCAGTTGAGAGGTGCTTCACGCCTCTTTCATTGGCAAACGAGAACTGGCGCAAACCATCGGTGCTCAGCACTGATGATCGCAACTATCGCAAGGAAGTATAGAAGATCAAGGAGCTGCACGGGCGAATCTATCGGGCCCTAACGGGACCCGATGTGAATCTGCTCGCCTCGGTCAACTGGCTGCGCTTCGAGGACCTCTTCAGAGAAACCGAGGGTTTTGTCTGTGCAATTGCGGTTGAAGTTATCAAGTCGAACAATTATCGGAAATACATAATAAAGGACGGAACGGTCGACATTTGTCGGGCATGCCGCCGTCATGATATTTCCGGTTGTTCGCATCTTGCTAACGGCGAGTACTTGCACAGACACAAACTAGTAGCCAGAATCTTCGAAATGTATGTACGCCCATAACCTTTGAATGACTGCACCAAATTGGATGATTCTTTGATCGATGTATTCGTCATTGTCGGGACAAGGTATGTATAACAGAAAATTTGGGAAATATTAAGAAAATAAAGCATGGTAGTATTACGAAGTTCATCGGATCAGTTAGTTTTTTATAAGAATACACTCAAATTAGACAAAGTAACGACGATGACAATAAAAGTATGCCGAATGCCGAAAAATACAGTCTTGCTTAAGGATTACGTAACTAATTTAATTGTACGTCAGTTTGGATACCCCAACGGTTTCTTAATGGTAGAGTTTAAAGCGACTATTGGTCGTTGATCTATGCGAAATTTCGTATCGTTAGGTTTTGCGATTTGCAAGATGTCTGTCTGCTTTAGAAAAGTGTTAACAAACAGCAGCTTTATATTTAATATAATAAATAAAGAATTAAACAAAATTTCGTGTCGTCACCTATCCAAACTCACTGTAAGGATACAGTCTACAGATAACGCGTGTAGCGATGACGGTACTGCTTTATAGATAAGAAGAAGTTACTTACGCGAGCTACAATTAACGTCTATTGTTTCTAGATAGCTCAACAATAGCTACCAGTTTAATTGTTACAAGCAACTATTACGCAAATGCGGATATTTAAACGTAATAATCGCCCAGTTACGTCCCAGACCTTCATTCCGTAATTGTCAAAACTAAAACGCGAACAAAACCCCTGTTAATATTTTAACCCCAAAGTTCTTATTCTAGGTGGAATTCAACAACCAAAACAACACTAATTTCAGTAGCAAAAACGGTTGTCTACGAGTCAAATACATAAATATTAGATCAACAAGATTGACACATTTTTAAAATCATATGTAGGTGTATATTTGAAAGTGAGACACGGTACAAGTGTTTTTAGTTTTAAAAATTATATTACCGAATTACGAGTAGTCCTACTAATATTATAGATGCTAGAGTTTGGATGTTTGTTGCTCAATCACGTCAGCAAGTCTGAACACGTCAGCACGTCGGCTTGAAATTTGGAAAGCTTTGTGCTATGTGTACTATGTTCTAACACTGTTAGGACATGGCCTGGAAGTACATAGGATACTTTTCATCCTGGGAAAACAATGGGAACGGGAACTACGCGGGTGAAACCGCGGGGCAATGCTCGTATTATAAATATATTTATGGATTGTAATTTAGAAGGTCCACAACAACACGCGCAGTTATCTTATAGGTACATTTCGACCGTTTCGGAATCAAGATTTGCCAATTTAATTTTCGAAGGGTTTTATTTTTTCATAATTGAGTTGGTACTTGGTACACCGAACGGAAAATAGGGTCAGAGGCCGTGCCTCTTATTGCTCTCAATAATTGATCCAATCGACGTACAGCATTTCGGGTACAACGACTCTGAATCGTATCTCTTGGGGATAAGATTCGGTACACGATGTTACAACGTAAATTGTCTCGCACGAACATCGTTATAGGAATTGTTATGGTAGGACTACTTCGAAACGCACATTTTAAATTAAAAAGTAGATTATAAATTACGGGATATTTGCTGTAGTTATGTGCTGGAATGCGTCCCCGGTATTTCGGTATTTAAGTTTTCAAAATTCAACCCCTAAGGGAATTAAATAGGGGATAAGTTTGTATAATACTTTTTATTCCTTGGGACATATTTGCATGAAATTTCGAAGGAATTCAGTAAGGCCAAAGTGATAAGTTATGTAATACAGTTTTTTACAAAATTCAACCGCTAAAAGGGTAAAATACTCAGATTAACTATTCTCTCTTATATTAAGAGGACGAGCCTAGTTTTAACATACCCCTTTCGTGCCCTTATGAATGTCAAAATGAGCTTTATTGTCAAAAATTGTCAACCGCGTTTAGGTTTGTAACAAACCTAAAGAAAACATGCACACATCTAGCACGTTTGTAGCATTTGTCTACATGTTGTTACAAACAGAGGTTTGTTGCTTTTGTGTGAGTTCAAGTTTACAAATGTGTGAAATATAAGTTCACCCCGCGGCCCGCAAAAAAATATGAATAAGTTTGTTAGCAAGCCAAATGTCTTGCGTCTTCCTATGGTAAACACTCAAAGGTCAAATAGGGTTTGAAAATTTTTATAAACTGCTAGATTTAGACAGAACTCTTTGGTACTTTGTCTACCTTCTTGGAAATACTGCTCCATTCAACAATCGTTTTGAATAAAGCAATAATGTCAGTATGTTTTGTTGTTTTTAGATAAGATTTGTGCGGCACTATATAATTTTCACCAGAAATAAATAAATATAACAGTCTATATTATCCTATCATTAGATCGGTCCAAGTTTTAATATAAACGCGCAGGCCAAACCTTTAGGACGTACTTAAATTATCAACCACGTATTTGTTAAGACGTGGTGGTGTTTTGAAATTGAGAGTGAATCAGTTTTTTCTCCGCAAGCACGCTCTCGTAAACAGTAAAAAACATATTTGCATGAAATTTCGATTAATTGACTACGGCAAAAATAATGAGTTACGTGTTAGTAGGTACCTACCACGTGCGTTTTCCGAAATTCAACCACTGAGATGATATTGAATAATAAGGAATTAAAGTTTCATATAAACGCATAGGCCTAACCCTAAGGGCTATTAAATACGATAGTTAAATTTAAGTTATTATTCAACGGTTATGCTACCCAAGTAGAAATCTACAATAAAAATGTACTGGGCGCGAGCAAAAGCTAGTTATTAATAATAGTGCAGTAAACGTGTTAGCTTAAATTATAGTACCTGGGTGACCGAGCTTTGCTCGGTTTAAACACGAAATATACTTAGATACCTACAGATAAACGACTCCAAGAAATATATTTTCTTAAAAAAAACGAATTGAAAAAAAAGAGAACCCGTCTGGATTCGAACCCGGAGCTACTTATTCGTGACCGCTATGAGCGGCCCGACTTCCCGTCTGAGCTAATTATGCTGTCACGTCACGCGGCGAAATTTACCTTCACATTCTAATGTCTAATGTGACAGTTTTTCATTATCTAAAAACGCACATAATATGCGTTTTTTTTAAATAAGACCTAGTTAGATCGATTTATCGTCCCCGAAATCCCCTGCATACATAATTTCATGAAAATCCGTCGAGCCGTTTCCGAGATTCAGATTCTATATATATATAAATATTTAAATAGGTACAAGAATTGCTCGTTTAAAGGTATAAGATTAAATTAAAAACTTCGCTTCTTTTGCCATATTGATTGATTGAGAGATAACGCTAATTTTAAAACATACCTTAAGAATAGGCCAATTTATGAAGATATAGTAAGAGATCCCGCTATACAACGACCTTCACCGAGATATTTATTTGATGAAACGTATTTTATAAGTACCTAACTAGCTGTTACCCGCGACTTCGTCCGCGCGTAATAAATACTAAGGTAACTCAGGCCGTACCTATTTGTATACCCAGACACATTTACGGTTATTAAAACAGCTTATAATAAAACAATTTTATACAGCAATTTCATCAAAATCGGTTCAGTTGTTTAGGTGTGAAAGCGTAAGAGACATTCGGCCCCCACTTCAACTCCAATTTCATCCCCATACAGTTCGAAATTACATAATTGCTAGAACAAACATTCGTTTGCTTCGTGTCAAGTGTCTATATGTATACAGAGTTTCATGGTTTTGTCTTCAATAATTAGGAACTTCTATATTGACAATTATCCCCCATTTCAACCCCAATTTCATCCCCATACAGTCCGAAATTATAAAATTGCTAGAACAAACATTCGTTTACTTCGTGTCAAGTGTCCATATACAGAGTTTCATGGTTTTATCTTCAATGGTTGGGAACTTCATTTTGACAATTATCCCCCATTTCAACCCCAATTTCACCCCCTACAGTTCTAAATGACAAAATTGATAGAACAAACAATTAATTGCTTCGTGTCAAGTGTCTAGATACAAAATTTGATAACTTTGAAAATGACGAATTTTTTTACAACCGTTCATCCCTTGTTTCACCCTCTTAGGGGTTGAATTTCGCAAAACCCCGTCTTAGCGAGCGCCTACGTGCTAAAAGAGACCTACATGCAGAATTTCAGATTCCTAGCATTTGTAGTTTCTGAGATTCCTTGATGAGAGAACTTTCGCTTTTATATATATAGATTTAATAGGTCAATAAATATATTGCATATGGGTTGCCTAACAAATTTTAGTCCAGAGTATGATCAATTAATATATTATTATTTTTTGCATCGATACTGCATTTTGCAACGGTCTGATTATTGAATTGAAATTAAATAAAATGAAAGATTATTATATCATGAACACGGTGGTATAGGGTTGCCTGCGAAAAATCAGTCCGGAAGTCTAGTTGCCTAATTTTTAAAAGTAAAATATTGCTGCAACCTTGGCCAATATCTCGGAAACTATAAACTTTAGGGCAAACATTATTGAGGTCGTTATTGTAGAAAATACAATTTTGCATCTTTTGTGGCATGAACACTTTTTGTGACATGTACCGTTTACGATTTCATAAAAAAAAACATTTATTAATTAATCATACTCTGGACTAATATTTGTTAGGCAACCCATATGCAACATATTTATTGACATATTAAATTACATATAAAATACATTTCATCAAATAAACATCTCGGTGAAGGTCGTTGTATAGCGGGATCTTAGACCAATACTGTTGATATCTCAACACTGAATAACAAGTACATGTTTGTTATCTTAACGAATTACCTCACAATTTCCGAAACGCATCTCGGTTCTGCGAGATCTGTTTTATAAACGAAGTTAAATCTTATGCTCATAATATTTGGACAAGTGAGAAGACCTGTTATTTCTACGATCTATAACACTATCTCCACTGACATGTGTCAAAACAACGGTGGCGAGTTATGGTTTTTCTTCTCTATGAAGCTGATCGAAATGGAGAATGAAAATCAACTGTTTCAATGCGTTTCGAAAACCTAGAGGTGTGGTAAACGTTTTTTTAGGGTTCGTTGCTCAGATGGCTAGTTACCTTCGTAATTTTCGTCTCAACAACAACTGTCACATTAAGAATTTTACTAGGATTAACACACGAAATTTGAACTGTTTTCGGGAAAATACATCATATGTTATTTCCAATACTCAGTAATTTTGTTGTTTTTATACTAGCTGACTTGAAGAACTCGGTACCGTCATATTTTACAGTGATTAATCCAATTTCGTTTTTGCAGAACACTCTTTTTTCTTAAATAAGAGAATTCTTTCGGCTATTCTCTCATCCCCGGAAGTGACGGTGTGAGTATCTTTTTCGCTAGTTTTTCGCAGGGTTCAGCTAGTGTTTTATAAAAAATATTTTTATAAATTAAACATCGGACAGATCCGGTTGAAAATTGGAAACAGATGAAAGTGTAGATAGTAGCACTATGTTATGCTAGATAATCTATATATATATATATATATATATAAAAACGAAAGGTCACTCTTCACCGAATCTCAGAAACTACAAATGCTAGGAGTCTAAAATTTTGTATGGAGATGCCTTTTAGCACGTAAGCGCTCGCTAACACGGGGTTTTTCGAAATTCAACCCCTAAAGGGGTAAAGTAGGGGATGAAAGTTTTACTTAACGCTCAGGGCAAACACTTTAAATTTCGCACACGTATTCCTCCTACGATGTTAGATTCTGCTATAGAAGGAATTATCAAAATTTCATCCCAAAGGGAATGAAATAGGGGATACAAGTTTGTATTAAACTTTTCATTCGTTTTACACACCTACATGTAGGGGTGAACATTTCAACTAAATGCTTTTCGTTGGCATAAGACCTACGCCAACGACTTACAAACCGCGAGCGAAGCCGCGGGCAAAAGCTAGTAGCACTATATTTTTATCACGGGAAAATAACGGGAACGTTTCAAAATCACGCAATCTTCTATATTATCCGAAGGAACATCGTTCCTACCTTGTGTCCTTTGACATCATAACGTGTCATAACTTTGTTTTTAATAGTGCGTCTATTATTTAATTTGGGTAAAATTTTGGAACAATAACAAGCTTATTGTTATCTGTCTATCAGATCAGTTGCACGGTGCACTGATTTGTTGCTAAACTGTCACTATTAATTAAGGGATTAGATGCATTTGATGTGATAAGATTACAGCGTGCTGATTGTAGTTTTTGTAATTTGGTTTTAATTAAATTCATAATTTATTTTAGTTCCGTTCCTACTCGAGACTAATATTTGTATGAATAAAATAGATGTTTGTTCTGTGTCTAAGCGGTATAATAGTTGTATATAAAATGTATATACAGCACACGTTTACAAGAGAGAGGGTTATTTTTTTCTAATACATATACGTATACCTATATTTACATATGTAGGTATTCATGTATGAGGCAATTATACAACAAGCAAGTAAACCTTTTATTTACCATTATTTATGCATTTAACAGGCAAATAATTAAGTATTGCATATATTTATAGTTTCATTCTACTATTATTTATTATCACTTTTTACCATTTTTAATGGCTTCAGCACTGGTCTATAATGTTATATTATATCCTATACTATAGCCTTCCTCGATAAATAGACTATCCAACAAAAAAAAAAATTCAATCCGAATCAGCAGTTCCCAAGATTATCTCATTCAAACAAACAAACTCATCAGCTTTATAATATTAGTAAGTATAGATTGTCTATTTTGTAGCAATACAATAGTGCTAGCGGATTGAATTCGTCTTAACTCGATGGGCATGATAATCACAACTTTCTTCTGTATCTATGTAAATTTCAGTAGCGATCAGCCCCAACTTCACAGGGGTTTAATTGCATAATTAATGGTGATTTGCTCTGAATTAAAAAAACTTTATAAACAAGCTATAATTTCTCGTAAACACTACAGGATAAAAAACTGTTATTGTGAGTTATCCCTTAGAGATAGAGATATACCATCACAGACTTTTTATAGACATTTTTAAGGCGTACAATACTGCAATATATTATTTTGATCTATGTATCTCGTAGGGTTCAGCCAGCGCAGCGTTTGTAATGTAAGCGCAAAAATATATTTATTTCCGATGTCTCCTCTAAAATTATCAGTTTCTCTATCAAATAATATCTGTATTATACGTATAAACCTTTTTCTTGAATCACTTTTGTTGTGTAGTTTTAAAGATCTTAGTATACAGTAGATGCAGAAGGACAACGGGAACCGAGTCTGTTTTATACTATGTAGTGAAATACATAACTCAGACCGAAGCATCGGTTACGATATTCAATTTTTTTCAACTTCAACCTCTTTGCAGTTTTGTTTTTGCTTTGCAGACAGTGCTATTACGCAAAAAAAAATTTAAAAAAAACATTAAATTATGTAGTTTGGGGACTATAAAGGATCGATAGGGGGGTGCATTCTGAGCATATATTCCAATTTGAAGGATTCTGGCGAGGTCAGCTCAAGGTCATTTCGATGAAAACGCGTTTAATTCGATATCTCGAGAACTGTTAGTGTTAGGCAAAAAATTGTGGAGACCTTTTCTGTTCTAAATTAAATTTACTAACTTTCATATTAACAACTTTTCTTTTTTTCATCAATATTGATCTATCGATCCTTTATAGTCCCCAAACTACATAATTTAATGTTTATTTATTTCCGTAATTGCACTGGACTAAAAGTTTTGAAATAATTTAATATGGTAGTTAAGTATGTCGCAATTTTCTAATTTTTCACACACTTTAATAACAACCACAACAAAAAACGAATTAATGAAATTGGTGCAGCCATTCACGCATGATGCGAACCAAGGAAAATATGGATTCATTTTTATATAGGATATAGGGATATTTTAATATGTAATTTTGTTTGTGAAATTTCATTCATAATCCTACTTCATAAACCTAATTTAATTGTACATTTATCAATAAAGAACTTTGACTTTGTCTTTAATTCGAACTGATGTTAGTTCTAGTTGACTAATTAGTTAGTCTAGTTAAGCAACATGTCTGTTTGTTGTATCTTCAAAGCATTGCTCCAAAAACAATACAACAATTTTAATTCGGGGTTTTCGTTTGAAATCTAAGGTATTCAGAGTAGTTTTTAGCTATAATTTGTGGCAGAATTTGCAAAAATATTTACCTTTCCCCTTGTGATGACATGATTTTTGCCACATTATTTGAAAATTTAATTGGATTAATAACTCCATTTTTTTTAATCACATGTAAAATGTGTGTACCAACACGTGTAAGTCATCACATTCATATATATTTTGTTTTGAAGTTACCTAACACAAAAGCATTGCTATATTTTGGAAGGTTGTAACTCTTGAACCAAACAGTAGGGACCCCTCCCCCCCCACTACTATATTTTGGGGTAATGATAAAGAACTCTTTTAGAATGTGAAAGTAATAGTTTTGCAAGCTATAAATATTGCAAACACTAGTTATAAATTAGTACTTGCAAAGGGGGCTCTTAGTTCAAAATACTAATTACTTAGATCTATTGTTTTTGTAATTATTATTTTTGTATATTTGTAATTATTACAACTGATTTGGTATTAAAGCTAAAGCCTAGACACAACCACAAGTAAAACAACAGGCAGCAGTTAAATGCGCCACAAATGCAAAACATTCAACAAACACAAATCCACGTCGTTACTATGAT
Source organism: Ectropis crepuscularia (assembly GCA_963693475.1). Classification (NCBI taxonomy): domain Eukaryota; kingdom Metazoa; phylum Arthropoda; class Insecta; order Lepidoptera; family Geometridae; genus Ectropis; species Ectropis crepuscularia. The sequence continues at coordinate 37,295,109 of OY856338.1, forward strand.
TAGTACTAGTGTTATTTTGTTAGACACATGGTCAGCACCATACAATACTAATTTTATTTTATGTTATTGGAAAAATGGTGGAAGATTAGAATTTGTTAACCTTTTGACCGCCAGAGTCACCTATACTTGACAAGTGCGAGTGAGCCCTGTGCGCCAACAACGTCTATAGTTGACAAAAAAACGGACTATACCAAAACATTGTGTGTTAGATATCAAATGGTGACAGCACAATTTTTTTATTTTTTAATTTTGACTTATTTCGTACACTTGGCGTCCACTTGCTTCCACCACGTGCTTGGGCACAGAAATGCAATTTAGTCCTGGTGGTCAAAAGGTTAATTACGTACTAAAGACAAAAACTCATGTAAAAGTTAATATAAGATAACAAGACAACACATATTATATGTCATAAGATTTGTTAGAATAAGGAAGACAAACTGATTTTATACTATTTCTAGTTTTTTCTCAGAGAAATTAATGGAATGTTCTGTGGAATAAATCAATTTAGAATGAAAATATAGTAAAATACATCAAGTTACAAAAATATTAATTTAAAATGATGATATTTTGTTTGACACCTTACATGCAAATTCTAGAACATGCCATCATGCATGACCCTTTGACTCACAAATATTTATTTCTGCAAACAATATTTCAAGAAAATGTTACGGTATCAGAGAACTTTTGTCCAATAACGTTACAATTTGAACCCATTAGATTTTGTTACAAGACTGTCAATCTGGAACGGAATTGTTTTGTAAGTTAATAGTACTTAATAAGTTATTAAAATTTTATATTTTTTCTGAGCCGAAGTGACATATTTTGATTCTACCGTTAGTAACAGTGTTAGATTTGTTGGCTACTATGGAAGACAAGTCTCTCAGCAAAGTAATTGATTCCACATTTGACATGAAATATTCCTTAAAATGTGCAATAAATAAATAACTTAGATCAAAATGATTAAATGTAAAGTGACACAGAACATAACACAGTGTTATACTTTAACGCGGCCATGCTTGTAGCCTTTTTTTCTGTAGAAACGTTTTTTAAGAAGATATCTTATGACTAGGATGAGAATAATGAAAGAGAATAAGTACATGAGACTTAGCATTCCAATGTCGAGGTTGGAGAAGGGCGCGGGCGCGGCGGCGGCTGCCCTCGCTCGCCTGGTCTCGAGGATGTTCTCTGCTCCGTAAACGCGCTGTAGGTACTGGTACACAGCTGGTAAGTTCCATGCCCCTCGTGCTAGTCGGCACTCAGCACACCTCTTGATACTCGGGAACTGAATTTTCGGATAATGCGGATCTTCTGTTACATCTCCGGCCAGTCTCAAATTGACCTCATTGTGCGATATCCAGAGCCACAGCACTGCCTTGTCATTCTCTCTTACGTCAAATATTCTATTTCTTTCTGCCATGGCTTGGAAATGCTGAGAACACTCAGTGCATCCAAAGAAGTGCTTCACATATCCGTGCATAGCTTTTAGAACTTTAGGGCCCTCATTGCCTTGCTTCCTCGCGGCATTAGCAGTTAAGGTGTGGAATAATGTCCAGAGCCCACAAGTGTAGCCGCGATACTTTGGAAGGCTGCCTCTGCATCCAATGTACTCCATGTTGGAGAAGTATACAGGAGCATGTGCTTCTTCTAGCCTCTTCACTGTGTCATATAGGATGCCTCCATCCCAACTGGACTGGGTCACTAAAGTGTTTCTTAAATCTGCCAAGAATTCTCTTAAATTCCCTTTGGCTGGGAAGGAAGTTATAAGTACATCCAAGTAGTTAATTAGAGCCTGCAATGGTTCCCCTGTCAGTGTTTTATGTCTCGTGATTTCAGTGTGCAAACTTGTCTTGAGAGTTTTTTCAAGATCACTGTAGTATACAACATCTCCATTCACAACAAGAGGCTTGTCTTCATTGAATTCATTCGAAACACTCTCATAAGAAACAAAATCTTTTTCAGGAAAAGCATAGTTCTTAGATCGTAAGAATTGGTTTATCGCTTTGATGAAGTTTGGTTTGATCGGTTCTTTTGGGGTGAGATTGGTAGGTTCAAGAGTTGATCTCACGGCAACTAGGCCCGGAGACTGCCTGATTCCAGCTAATTGAGCCAGTTCACTTGTATCATGTACTCTTCTTAATGATATGTCTTTGTACGAGTAAATGTCTAAAGCAATTTCTGACCCAAGTGTTGAATTTTCATTTTCAAACACTAAAAATGTGTACAGCACGTTTCCAGGAATGCCTCCCACAGCATGAGAGTATGATGTGTAAGATGCGATATCGAAAGAAGGCGCTGTCGGCAGTCGTCCCAAAATTTTTTCAGCCTGCAGCTTGCGGACTATAACTTCTTTTAGTTTCTCAGCGGTATCAGTGGCTTGAATTTTTTCCCCGACATTGCCATTTCCTTGGGCGTAGTTGGCGTGCAAGTATCGGAGTGAAGGGTAGGCCATAACTTCGAACTGTCTGCACACCTCATTGTTTTCCTCCACAGAGCAGTCAATAACGCCCAGCTTTATTACGTTCTTCCAGCGGACTAGGTCAGATGCGAATTCGATAAATTTAGGGACAAATGCTCTGCAGTGGCCGCAATAACTATTGTAAAACTGTATGAGGTATGCTTGATTTTGACCATAAACTTTCTTGTTAAAGTTATTAGCAGTTAATATATCAACATGATCGGACTTACTGTACAGTCCTTGTTTGCTGAGGTCAGGCTCTTCTGCTACAGCTGCAGCACTCACAAATATTTTGGAAACACATCCAATCAAAATAATGGAATACCATAATCTTATTTCAACCATCATGTTACAGAACCGTTCGTGTTCAACGTCAATAGAAAACTGCCGTATATTTTTCAGGCACGACAAACAGTATACCTACTCTATGCAAAGTAGTTTATATTCTTCTAATTTTTCGAAAGCGCTCACAACACGTCATTATTTATTTTGTCTCAACTTCAACTTTGTCTCGATTCTTTTTCAAAATAATCACCATTTACAGACAGTGACACGCCAACATCAACTTCGCGACTTGCAGACTTTGCTGCAAGCACAGAACATATTACATATTACCCACAGACTATGTAGAGAGATACTCTCTTCGAGCAATGACAAGCATGGAGAACTCGTGTTTAATTGAACATTTACAATATATCCGATCGTGTTCCTCTTACTTCCCACGCCACAAGAGAGAAAGAGAAAGAGGTACAAAATCTGCTCGCTCTTGAAATGTCAATGAAGCCAAGTATGCTATAGAATCGCTATTGTTATGTATTGATTATTATAGTGATGGGACAAAGTCTATCGGTTCATGAATCGGAAATATCGTTCTTTATTTTAAGGTCAACGTCACTTGGCCGATTTACTGCCGTAACTGTATTTTATTGACATTATATGAGTATTTAAATTATAGATAGATAGAGTTTTGGACATCATTATGCCAATTAAATTTAAGTAAATATTTTTAATATTATTTCAATTTAAATGCATGTCAAATTCAGTTAAATTTTATATGCACAATGGACAATGGGTCAACTATTGGTACATGAATTAAATGAATTTAAATTTTACCTACTATAGACATTTTTTTATATATTTAATGAGTGACGAGACGAGCTGGCCATGTGCCTGATGGTAAGCAACATGCTTGCAACTTAACAGCACAGTGACACGCAGCTATTGGAACATGAAGAGTTCAAATCATTACCTAGCACTGCACTGCGCTTGTCACCCAGATATCTAAGATGCTATATCTCTAAGCCCAGTAATTTCTCTGGAAACATTACCCTTCAAACCGGAACACCAATGTTTTCATATTACTGCTTGGCGGTAGAATAACTGACAAAGTTCCCCAAGCGGACTCCGCCAAGAATCCTACCACTACAAATACAGTAAACTTTTTGAGAATTCGTGACAGTAACATTTTTTCAAAACAATAGTACTTGACGATAGACAAACTCGTGGACCAGGCAATACTTTACGTAGTGATCAAAATTCAAGTGGTTTCCCAGTGGTCAGGGTAGCGATTCTAAATCCATTCGGTTGCATCCGACACGGAATCTCATCTGGCGGTCTTTGTCTCATCTGTTTAGCATGGCAAAAACAGGGATTATCATTCCGTTTCCGAACCATTCGGAATCGCATTTAGAACAATTTAGAATCGCTACCCAGATTAGTAATGTTATACTAGTCAGACCACTCTAGTGCGAAAAAAACTTCCAAGTCTTGAACATCGCGTCAAAATTGCTAGCTTATGGGTTTTATATCGCATACACTTCGGAGAGTGTGCAACTGATCTGCATGATTACCACCTTGCCCTTTTTTCTATCGAACTTCTCGTAGCTTAAAGAAGCGGAATCGTTTCATGGTTGATGTTCCAAGGACACGGACAAAGGGGTTTGACTCTACTTTTGTGATAAGAACGTCTAGGCCATAGAATGAGTTGCCTGAGTGGGTTTTCCCGATAGTTATAATCTTGGTGTCTTCAAATCGAGAGTCCATCGGTTTCTTCTAGGTAATCAGACTCCATCGTAGACCGAGTCGTCGCTTAACATCAGGCGAGATGGCGGTCAAATGTAAACCTATAAAATTTACAGAAAAAAACAACAGAAATTGTACTTCCCAGTGGTAAATCTGGAATAAAACTGAGTCTATAAAACCCTTCCGGGGCAGGTTAATTTCGGTAGCTTGACAGTGACCACTACTGGGAACAAAAATTCCGGTTGGTCAGACTAATCTCACCGCCAATCTGAGCACTTGGGAATAAGCAAAATACATACTGGCTATTTGTGAGCTCGGCAAATTCCTATACTATATTCAAGTTGATGTCTTAGACTTAGAGTAATCAATATATATTTTGCTGTCCCTGGCTATGGTTATTCGTGTTGTGGGATACCCTTCAGGGTACAAAAATAAAGTTGCGCAGGACATACAAATAAAATAATATGAACAAAATATTGATATTTGTTTATTGTCCTTTAAACAATACTGTTTTGTTCAAATAATTACGTACACGCTCTTCGGGTTGAACTATAAGTTTTGTTATATAATGGATCCTCGTGATAAAATATGTTTCAGCGATAGATTTAATTATTAAATTTCGGTGATTATCGACCCTCCATTGTTCAGTGCTATGGTTGACTAAATGTTCAAAACAATTCGTACAGTTAGCAAAAGTTTCTTTGATTAGAATGAATAGATTTTTAGGGAGTCCTAATTGTTGTGATCCAAAGATATTTACATATTTTTTCAAAACCTTTTCAGCAGTTTTACATATATTTATTACATCTGGGGAGGCATGTATTAATCCACCCTTATCTTTGATGTGGGTTAATCTATTTCGAGCGGTTTTTTTGGTTTCCAAGGAATCAACACAAACTTGGCAAAATAAAATCTTCTTGATTTTTCGAACAACAAACCCAGCTATATATTGTACGATTGTATCTGCAAATTCAGTCAATTGGGATGGATCAAAGAAGTAATCATGATCACCATTAGTATTTGAGATGGGCATTTCATTTTCTAGTAACTTATATCTCTCCATTGTTGATTTATTTATATCACATATGTATTTATCAGAGGAAGGACTCGTTAAAATATGAATTTCTTCTAACGGAATGCAGTTTCCTTTACTGTCATTTTTAAATTGTGCATGGACGAGTAGTCGTTTAAATGCAGACCGAAATTGCCGTGCAGAAGGATTATTATTGTGACCTCCTTTCGCACGTATGGCGCTAAAAAAGAGCTCTAGGTGGTCTTGACTCATTTTGTATGTTGTCAAATATTTTAAGTCTGATGTTGGTGAAACAAATCTACTATAAATACTTTTAATCGACTTCATGCACACTAAGAATCCCAAGAATCCTGTTTTTCGCTTTGACGTCACAATTGGAACGTTGTTGGGCAATTTAAGACCACGTATATATACTTCTGCATCGTCTAAGACATTCCAAACCTCTGATGCATTAAACAATGCAATGGGTTTCTTAAAGCCTTTAGCTTTCATACTGCGGCTGTTGAAAATGTCAAATAAGTTATTGAAAATTCGAATAAATCTAGAAGTAGCAGTGCTATCTTCAAAGCCTGCTATGTTGGACTCTCGACATAAATCCAAAGCATCAGCTACCGATTCACTGAGTACTTGCACCGCTAACTTAACCTTCATTTTTTGCTTTTCGAATGCTATATGCTGATTTCGAACTTTGTTCGCGGCATGTAACCCTTCCATGGTTTGCAGGTCATGCAGTTTTTTCACATATTCCCACGAAATTATTCCTCCTTCGACGTCAGTCAAATTGTTATGTTCCGCAAAAGTATTTCTTATTAATTTGATGTTGTGGCATGGATCTAATAAAACTGCTATTTCTTTACCATCAAATTCAAATGTTGTTTTTAAATTATGAACATTAAAACTACAACCCAGTTCAGTAGCCATCGCCAAATTAGCAGGCAACCCGTCAAACGTAATAGAGCATAGCTCAATGTCACACTCGTTTAACAGTCTAATACATTGTTTAACTAACGTACTCAGTTGTAAGCCGGTAATGCCATCTATTAAAAAATAAGCCACTGGGACTTTCCAATTTTCATTTAAGCTCGTCAACATAAATACAAGTGCTTCCTTTGCAACAAGTACATTTTCACCTTGTAATTGGTTGCCTACATCTACATAACCATGATAGTTAGTGCCATCCCACTCAACTATTTTGCGAATTGCCATTCCATCTACACTGAGCGCACAGAATATTTTTTTATCGCCCTTTGATTTCTGCTTTATTGTATTTAATGACTCGGAACTAAATCCAGGCTTACAATCAACAGACGCGTACCATTTTGATATCGTACTTGGGTGCGGTAACACAGTGGTAAATTGTTGTCGTACATATGAATAAGCGCGCGGAGACAAAAAATTTAGAGTGACCGCAAACTTTCTGAGCTCAGGACTATATTCACGAGGTAAACTTTGGCCAGTTTTTTTGGCGACATATCTACGAAGGAAATCTTCGTTTTCTCCACCTATTTCACTTAGTACCTGCGCCCATTCAGCATTAATCAAAGACTTATCTTTGAGATCCTTGATAATATTTTCCAAAGTTTCAATTTTTTTTGTCATTCTTCTGCATTTTTGTTGCAGATTTTTTAGTTTCACCCGACGGCGACGGCGAGCAGACAGAATCTTCTCTTTGACAATTAACTTCTTTAATTTTTTTTTTCTAGGGGTGTCTTCTAGGCTTTGGCTTGGAGATGCAGTTGAAGTTGACGGGGTATTAAATTCAATGTTCCTCTGCAAATCAAAATTTTGAAGCCTTGTTTGCTTTGAAGATTCCTGAAAATAAATAAAATACACTAAATGTCAAACATAAAAAATAGCCCAAAATGTTTCGGATACACGTTAATAGCAATCCATAGTCAATATTTTCGAAATATTCCGTAAACCAATAAACTATTGTTTTTCCGATTTTACGTGTATTACTATTTTTAGTCTCAAACTTTTAAATAAATAAGTTCTTTATTTTCGAAAATGGGTAATTACAATAAGATTTTAAATGTTTACATTGAGAACTTATGGAGTTCTCAACGTTACGGCATGCAAATATTAGGTTGTCTATGACAATTTAATAAAAAAAACTTTACGATTCACCTCTTAATTTACCACTCTAAACTGCCTATTCAAGGACTACCAATTTCACATTATTATTGTTTACACTACATATTAAATTATATAAAATTGATTAAGCATTTATAACAATCCAATGATAATGAAAGCAAAGTAATAAAGTAAACGAGTAATGAAAACCATTTATACCAATGGCCAAATTAAAAGCTCAAAAATCGTGTTACTAGATACTGTAGACTTGCACCATTCAAGGGCTGCAAATTCCTTATCATTATCCATTCACAGGATCATAAAATTGTTTTTTTATTTATAAACAAAGTAACGACAATGAAAATAAATTTAGCTATGATTCCAATGTCCCCCAATGAGATATAAAAGCTTACAAATCTGAATCTAATTTACAGAATGACGAGACGAGCAGGACATGTGTCTGATGGTAAGCAACATGCTTGCAACTTAACAGCACAGTGACACGCAGCTATTGGAACATGAAGAGTTCAAATCATTACCTAGCAAAGCACTGCGCTTGTCACCCAGAGATCTAAGTTGTTATATCTCTAAGCCCTGTAATTTCTCTGGAAACATTGCCCTTCAAACCGGAACACAGTAATGTTTGCACATTACTGCTTGGCTGTAGAATAACTGGTAAAGGTGTGGTACGTCCCCAGGCGGACTCTGCCAAGAGTCCTACCACTACTAAAATATGCCTTCTCTGTCTTCTGACAGAGAAGGCATTAATTAATAAAATTAATATTAGGCAGGTATTTTAATTTATTTTTAAATAAATACATTTCTTTAAATCAAACAAATTTTCTGGTAAATGGTTGTAAATCATAGAAGCCATGCAAAGTGCACTGTTTCCTAATAATGTTGTGCTATGCACAGGAATTCTAATTTTGAGTTTGTGACGCTCACGTTTTAGATTTTCAAATAATGAAAAATTGTTCAACACAAACATTACACATTCATATATATATTATAAAGAAGGCAACATTAAAAAAAATAGTTTTCGGAAATGAAGTCTACACGATTGTCTTATATTTTATTCGTAGCAAACAGAAATGATGAAATGTAATGTGGGTCTTCATGAGCAATAGCATTATATCATTTAAGACGTGGAAATCTTCTAAGCAAATTAACCTACAAAATAATATCAGCTTTATAACTTACCGATATATAGTAAGCAGGATAACCTTCAAATATTGTAGGTACAGCGTCAGTACGCAAGGTCTTCCTTTTCAACCCGGGAATATAACATTCAGCTGCAAAATGGTTTGAGCAGAGACGGGAATACTTGGTGGGTTCCCAATTGTTGCGTCTCAATGCTTTAATCCAGATCTTTCTGTAATTGTCATCTACAGGAAACCTGTAAAATATTTTTAAATAGTTACTAGTTAAATATATGAACTTCAATAGTTACATAGATTCATAGTAATCTGCAAATAAATACAGTACAACTAATTATATACAGTATTTACTTGTGTGAAAGAGGCAGAATAATTTTTAGTTATTTTTATAATACCTATTTATCATTAAAAAACAATCTCTTACAAAACAGTGACGCTGTACGAGGTAAATTTCAAGTAACTACTACCGCAAGTTTACCGCAAACGAATCGGTAATAATATAGGTACCTACGTAATGGCACATCACTAAAATAAAACAACAAAATTACTTTCTGAAATTCACAAGAATTTTGAGATTGGATATACATTATTACGCTATTGTATCAGTCCCAAAACAATGAATTTAAACATATTCGAATATTTCATGGAAATTTTAAGTGGTTCCTCAGAAAAATACAAAAAACTCATACCTGTGAAATGATACGCATCGGTTTTCTTCAGTTTTCTTTGAACTATGGCTGTCACAGCCATAAGCTACACAAGCCATTACAACGAAACGATTTTAAGTTTTCATGTAACAAATTATTTCACACAGAATCACTTCCTGAACAAAAATAAATCAAAAAATTCCAAAACACAACGAGTCACCAGCTGGTCACTTTGACAAGTGGAACGTGGCTTCACATCGTTCAAGACGATAGTTGCTGTATGATTATGTCTCTTTCTATCTGACGTCGAGATTGTGTAAGTAAGAGCAGTAGCAACTATATGTTTGTTGATTCAATTAAAAACGAGCCCTCCATGCTTGTCATTGCTCGAAGGATACTCTATATTACCTACTTTGCTGACTTTGAGACTTGTACACTTAAAATAAGGAATATTTTTATTTTATTTATTCTTGGCCATGGATACTTTTCCTTCAGCCACATAGACTAAGGCGTCATTTGCACGGGAGCTTTTTTAACGTCCATTAAAACAGCGTTCAATTAGAACCTATGCGTTTCGAAATATCTGTTCACACGTCAGCGCTTTTAACACGCGACGCATTTTTATCACGCAGTGTTGCATTTTGAGCGTTTGGTGTTGGGTGTTAAAAATAATAGATCGTATGGAACGTTGTATTATTATTCGCACGAGCGGTAAAAAGCTGGCGTCCGAGACATTGCGCCGCGAGGTGCGAGCGAGCGAGCGAGCTCGCTTGGCGTTAGGACGTGTTTGTTTTTGTTAGGAGTAGAACTTCCTCAGATAAAAAAGTCAATATATTAAATTGTATTCCTTATTCTGAGATTAAAATAATATTTACATGACAATGGAGTCTGTTATTTCACATTGACTGCTATTGTTAGCAATATTAGTAATTTATGTAAGTTCTTATTGCAAGAATAGTAAGAATACCGAAATGCACTCTATGGCAACCCTACAATTCCGGGTTTGATTGGTAGATAGTCTGTGGCTTGATTGTTTTGGCAGGAAACAATCAAGCTCTTATTTTTGCTCGAAAAACAGGTTAATAAGAAAAATCATATGCAGCAGCAAGTCTAAGCGAAAGGTTTAAATTAAAAGTACTAGTAAACCGATAAACATCTAAGTAAAAGTGATAATTGTACATCTGTTACTGAATTTAAGGTGGTACTGTAAAGCGTTTTCTTCAATTTTGTAATATTTTACAAAATTTACTACTTCAGCTGCACAAGGCAGCTGTGAATAAGTTGGTATGATGAAGGATTGATTTCGAAATATAATGCTGTAGACTGATCATAGCTGTTTTATTTATGGACTAATTGTCTTCTTAATTTAGAATAAATTAGGTACTTAACAATTCAGAAGTGGGATCGGCGGACAAGAAGACTATAATATACTTAATCAATAATAGAAAATTATATAATTGTCCGTTGATCCCGCCCATGTGATATATTTTTTTCTTTTCAATGTTTTTTTTCTCTCCACACTTATCATGTGTGCTTGTTAATGTCAGTCAATACGAAAACTCTATGATCAGTATTTAATTTGTTATAAAATGTACGGTTTAGTGAAACGATCTAATTTGGTTTAATGAGTTGCAGAACCATCGATATAAACCAACAGATGTACCCTGAGCACCTTGAAATTGGTAATAAACTGCGTCTCTATGTGTATCGTAAGTAGTTTACACACAACCAATCTACTTGACCCTAGAATCGCTAGCGGCGCGATATGCTGTGGTTCTACTTACTGTGGTTGTTGACAACGAATAGTGACAAACGACTAGAACGGAAGGAGTGAGCTCACTCTTCCCAACGAAGACATGATTCCGTGCGCCCTGAAGTTTGGGAGGGCACATCTGTGTATTGAGATCGTTGGAGTGAACAATATCACTTAAGTGGATTTTGTCCGTATAGGTACTTACCGTTTTTGAATTTTTCACGCAATGGGGTCCTCACTATCTCTATTACTGGAATAAGTCAAGTAGACTGCAACCTATACCGCATTTTCGAGATGTTCAAAATACAAACATAGTCTGGCTATAATTGTGCAAACAGCCAAGCCAGTTGTGATTTTGTTATTATTTTTATTTAAAAACAAAATATATCCGTCTAATTGTGCACACAATATTACACTTAATAATTAATGTGTAAATGACGGCTATTCATATTTTTTATGCAATTTAAAAAGGGTATGCCATTTTACAAAGATTCTCTTTCATAATCACAGTTTTCGAAAATCATGCCTCGATAATTAAGTATGTAACACAAATAACCGCAATGTCAGTAATTCTGGACAAACCATTAACGTTACTTTGAGGTTTATTAAAGCGTTATTTTTAAAACTGGTCGCCTAGTTGTGAGAACGTTCGATTTACACGAGGTTCGAATCCCGACCGCATGTTTGAGTATTTTTCCATGTTCTGTTAGTGAAACTTTGTCATGACCACTAAAGTCATATTATGATGATGCCTGATGACACATGTCCTGTAAGTCACAAGGGGACCGGTATGGACCTAGAACGATATATTTCAGGGAATCGTTATCCGTCCAGAGGCACTTACCTAGAGAAATGGATAATGGCGTTTGTCTTCTTTTAAGAGAAGTACCTTTTTAGTCCCAGCCGTGGGAATAAAAATAGTGACTCAATAGACATGCATGTCAGATCATGGGTCAGACGTTGAAGCTGTATGTACAAACCGTATCACATATCATAACAAAATATCCTCAGAATACTATGAAACTATTAAATGTAGAGTACTACCTATAACGAATCGAACTATTAAATGTAGAGTACCATGACGAAGCGAAGCGGTAATGCATTTAGTATATAAATCAGTTCAAATGGTTTGACGTTACCTCGCTTTTGCCTTCTTGGTACTATGTTTATAACTTACATGGAGATCCGGACAGAGTAAAAATTGTCTTTGTCTAGTCGTTTTAGCGATTAATTCAATTTGAGAGATAATCTTTTGCACGTAGAATATTTTAAAGAAACTGTATTTAACTGCTGAGTCAGATAACCATGTGCATGTGACGTATATTAAATTAAACTCCACTTTTCTACCAATAGCTATGAACTAAATTGACATTTCCAGTAATTTGATCTTAAGTCACAGCCTCACAGCATGTGCCATTCTTTGAGAATAGAGTTGAGCTGTGAACTGTGACTGAGGTGGCTATTGTTCAGCCAAGATGTAACTCAGTGTGTGTATGTACAAAATGTAAAGAGTTAAACTTTGTACATTTAAACGGGTTGAAACTAGAGTCACACGTGCCTAGTATTATCAAGGTAGAAAGTAGGTACCAGAGTTTCTCATTGCAGTTTAGCAGTGTTCTAGACTAAAGTGATCTGACGAAAGTTCTTGCTCATATATGAGAAAGATTGAGTTAAAAGTAGGTTGAGCAACTATTAATGCCTTTATTGGAAGTTCCAGATTATGGTTAGAATGTACCAAGGCCAAGGCAAATGCAAAGATAGCGTCGAAAGTTGCGACATGGAAAGTGAACCTGAAATCGAGCGCTGCAAAGGGCGCGCTCAGATAACGAGTATTCCACCGATTGACAAGGACCGGAACGAGGGAGTGGAAGGGAGTCTGAATGACAGGCAAATCCACAAGCGTTCTAATTTAAACTTGTTCAGTAATGGTGTAAATTGATACTGAAATCCGCAGCCAGGAAGTGGAAGGGAGTCTGGATAACAGGCAAGTCCACAAGCGCTCTAATTTGAATTTGTTTAAGTAATTGTATAAATTGACACGGTTTAGAACCAAGGCGAGGATGTGGAAGGTAGTCTGGATTTTAACAGGCAAGTCCACAGCCGCACATAAATATATAGATTCGATTTATGGTGTAAATTTGACGTGGTTTAACGAAGAGTTGTTTAGGGACGCATTAAGTTATTTAAAAAAAAAAAGTTTGTTTTACTATTTGCAATATCACTCCTGTTCATCGCATTTTGAACCAAAATGATTTGAGTTACAAAGTAATGTGTAAAAATTTACGAATGGGACGAAAAGCAAATAATCCACTTTGCTTTACACAATAATCAGGCATTGCAAAATCTCAGAAACGTTATTCTAATAGCTGGGCCGAATGGATAACAAAGCTTAGCTAGGCATTCTCCCGCGGCCGCTGAGACAATTATGCCGAATTACTATTATTATTAGGCTTTAAAGCTTGCCAAACTTGCAAGACATGGTCTCATGAAGGCAATATTGTTACTTAAAAGCATACACAAGAAGAATATCGCAGATATAGAGAGAGATACGGAAGGTAGCAGACTGTTAATTACACGAAATTGACGATCGTTTAAGAGGATCAAATTGCAAACCATTAGACCCATTGCTCAAAGTGAATGTAGACATAAAAGCTTGTATCAGAAAATGTCGACATATATATTGTCGAGGATCAGTTTTGAATGGATTAGTTGATCACGGTTTAAGAGTGCGCCTAAAGCCAGGAAAAAAACAGATTTCACCCGCGCGACGCGTTTCTTAATGTGATGTACATAAAGTCGAGAATAGCATGCCACAGTTTGGAGGAAAATCAATATTTAATCAGGAGTCCATTTTTGACCAAGTTTTATTTAATTACTCAATAACTAAACATAAATTAAAAAAAGTGTTCGGTTACTTTACTAGAACGTACAAATAGGAATTTTATTACCAAAAAATAATGTGGGGTCATCGCTGATAATTTCGAGTACTCGAATTAAAACGGGTTTTTTCGGTGTCATTTTTATTTTTTTATTGTAAAAAACTCTGATCTATTTTTAAAATTCTATTCGGTTATCGTGCTTCTTCTTGATTGTACCCATACGTCAATATTTTTTTTGTCATAGTTTTTAGTTTCTTAACTTCAGTGAGCGGCGTCGAAAATGTCCTTTTTTCGTTTTCTGGCTTTAGGCGCCCCCTTAACTGAACAAAAACTAGAACTCGATATTCCTAATAATGTTAATGTTACTTTGTGTTTTATAAAATAGCTTATGATATAATACTCTGGTATTATCGAATGATGGTGTAAAATTGGCATGTACTAGTTGTATTAAGAATTTAATATGGAAATAACAAATACACCAGATGACCTCTTTTCGAAAATAGGTCTGAAACAAGAGTTTTTAGTAAGTTGAACAATGAAGTTGTTATTTGTCCAGGGCGATCAATACAATCACATACTGTTCCAATAAAATCACAAGTACAAAGAGGCAATCTAAACACACCGTTCAATTCATAAATAATAAAATAAATCTTTACATTCACAAATTACGTGTTACGTTGTTTGTCAGCGATGGACTCTGCGATTGTAATCTGGTTTGCGCACCGTGTAAGGCTTGATCCAACTTAAATGATGATGAAATGAAAGATGGTATAATCTTTGTATGGAGGTTTGCGACCAAAGTTGAAGCGGGCCGCTAGTATCTATAATACAATTATATTACTGCATTGATGCCTTCCTAATTCACACTTGATGATGGTCAGGGAAATGTTATCCGAAATCTCGTTGAAGTGAAGATTCTGTTTAGAACAGTACTTTAGTAAATCGAGTTATACCTACAAGTTATAATGAGTGATATCTGTCCCGTGGCATTTGATAATAAAGGACACTTCTTCAATTGTGACTAGCAGCCAAAATTAAAAAAAAAACGTAACGACATAATTTGCTCGTTGAATAAAGCGATTGCTTCTTGTCGAAAAAAATAAAAAGATTTAAGAGTTTGCCACAATTGATGAGATGAAGGATACGAAGCCAGCAATATACGAGTACAAGACGTATCGTATGTCTCATGACAAAAAAATACTGGTAAAGCCGAAGTAAAGTATCGAAGTGGCATTTCTTTCACGCTACAACTTAACAGACTCCCTGGGGTTTGGCGTCAGTATTACCGGTTTAAAGCCTGGACTTGAAGGCGGTTTCGAAGTGGGTACTCTAAGTACATCGAAGAACCAACTGGGCTTAAACAGCTTTCCATGATTTGCGGGCCGTTTGGCCGGTCCACACAGATTCAACTAAGTACGGCGTGGCAAGTATTCTTGGGTTCTTAGGACAGTCTCTTTTAACAGTAAAAAGACAAAGAGGAGCAAAAGCTCCACTCGTTCGAACCTGAAACCCTATCATTATCATCGTCTTTTGGTAAATTTAGAGTTAACCTTCAGAGTATGCAGAAGTGCAGTAAGTTCTATACTAGAACGAGTATCTAAAGCTGCACTAGTAGGATCATATCGGATTTGGCTGGGCAGGGAGAGAAATACGAGTAGTGAAGGTGAGTGTTGACGTACGTCAATGTAAGGGGCCCCTTTTAAACCTACAGCCCGAGTCACAAGTCTTGGGGTCTATTCGAGATTTCTCTCTCTGCCACACGATGGACCCGGCACCCGCACGGTGAATCCATGGAATGCTAAGAAGTACGTCTCTCTAAAATATTGTCAGACCGCAATGCGGCCGAGAACCACACTCACTAACAGAGATCTAGTACCGTGTATTGCTCGTTGAAGGGTGTAGTTCCAAGAATTCAATTGCGACATCGAATATCGAGCTGTCAACCCACATTTGGATGCTTTAGAATAGGAGTCCCAAGGAGAAGTTAGAGATTCATATCCTAGACTTTATTAGAGTATTCTTAAGATTGTATAGAAAACAATACAATGCAAGCAAAATACTTTATTATATCACGAAACAATACAAAAAGTGAGTAAACTTGTGATTAAAATGTCGTACACAAAAGTCTATCCTATCGCTAATAGAGATCTCTTCTAGATGACCTTTTGGTTGCTAGGACAAGGCAACAAGTAAGGTATGGGTGTGGTATCCATGATATAGGTACTTACGTACATAAATAATTACACAAATAGAATATATATCATTTAAAAGTAAATGCGTTATACAGATATGTTACTGTGCAGTAATGGTTGAACGCACTAATCTCTGGAACCACCAGGCTGATTTTAGTTATTACACCGTTGGATGGGTGCGTGGTCTTCGAGGGATTTAGGCTATAAATATACCTACCGCAAGCGAAGCTGGGGTGGGTGGCTAATAAATAATATAATGCATGAACATAATATATTAAAATATACTTACATAAACACACTTCATAACATAGAATACCTACGCGTAAAGGACAATACGCACATGTTTATGTAACGAGGCTGAAAAGATATCTACTATTCAGAAAATAATCCGAAAGTAGTAATAATTGAATGTTGTATAAATAATAAATATAGTATAAGAAGTAAATATCGTCAAAATTAAGATATCATTTATCGAGTAATCAATGACAATGATCAGATCCGAAACATACGTGCATACTTCTTCATCAATAAGGTTCAACGACGAGGGTTTAGTGAGAATGTAAGGCGCGAAACGCCAAGTAATAATAAAAGTAGCTATTAAATTTCAAGGCCTGTATCGTATTAGAAATTTTGACAAATATTAAAAATCTGATTGATGATTTGCCTTTAATAGCCGCGGTTGATATGAAGACGTGGTAGCCGCAGATAAACTCAAGTCATCGGTGATGTTCAATAGGTGTTTTAATACTTTATATTCAAATAAAATTTCAATAGAGATTATCAGATTGTTGATCACGAAACAATCAAGAATTCCGTATAAGTACCTATAAGTAAAAATTATTTAATCGCCCATATGAAGCAGATTATAATGCTAAATGGTTAGATACGCTAAAAGAATTACATTGCCTAGTAGAGAAACCATTGATGTGATTCATCATCATTAATTTGTGAGTAAATTACTACTTTGTATTATGTTCAACGAATAAAACTTTTAGAAAAGTTATTACAACTAAGACCAAAAACTGTTGTAAACAATTGTTACGTTACTTAATAATTGAAATGAAATGAAATGAAATTTGAAATGAAATGAAATTTGAAATGAAATTAAATTTGAAATGAAATGTATTAGGCATTAACAAACATTTGAAGTTCACAAATTAGTACAGATTATCTATCCTTGATTGTTAATTCAGATTGAGAAGCATGTTACCCAAGCTAGGGTTAAACCTGTGTTATGGCGTAACAATATTATAAATTAGGTATAAAATATGAAGAATTCTGTTATAATTGTTGTGTTTTTTATGAAATGCAGGTTATCTTTTGACTGCAAAGTATGGATAAATAAATAAATAAATAATTATTGGTGGACAATTCACACACAACACTATATGTTAAATAAATAAAGTAGATATTTATCGTATATGACTGAAATTAGAGATATCTATATTTCTAATTATAATTTTAATGTGATAATTGTCAGAAATTAAAACATAACAATATATCAAGGTTTACCTACCGTTGACTTACCTACAAGGTTGTTCCTACCGTTGATTCGCTGATTCGGTATTTTGAATGGAATACTATTATTATATAAAGCTAGCCCATATTTTTGTGTTTTAGAACACGTCCGTCAGTTTGTAGTACAATT
This sequence comes from Ectropis crepuscularia, assembly GCA_963693475.1. Classification (NCBI taxonomy): domain Eukaryota; kingdom Metazoa; phylum Arthropoda; class Insecta; order Lepidoptera; family Geometridae; genus Ectropis; species Ectropis crepuscularia. Next base: position 37,312,968 of record OY856338.1, read on the forward strand.
ATTTCACAAAATGGACACATGTTAAACAGGTGACTAGATACAGGCTTAGGCCTAGTTTGAGATTTATTGACAGAAGCTTAATTTATTATGCAACAATAATACCTACTATGTTCATGTCGTACAATCTTATTATTGTGCATTGTAAATTTAAATATAATAAACATTGTTAAACTGTGTGTGTCAATAAAGCATGATTTGATTTGATAATGTAACTACGAAGATATTTTCCTTGTTAAGTATAGTGACACATTTAAAGAAACGTATAGTGACTGATGATGCCATTGCTCAATTTTATTTGTTTTCTTTCGAACATTACTAATAAATTATGTTCCTTAATTTGAAACACAAATTGTAACGTACATATTATTTAAAATATAGATTGAAACTTAATGATAATGGATGCGGGCTATAACGTACTTATTATATTATGGCTGTCAAACCTGAGCGACCAACAATACCCACGTAAGAAAATTAAAAACATCTCAAAATGCCATGGAAAAGTGTATGATGGGAAAAAGGCTATCTGATAAAACAAGAACAACAACTTTAAGAGCAAAATCAAAAATAAAATGGAAATGAATACATAATAATTAGAGGAAAAGAAATCGTGGCAGACCACTCAGAAGATGGGTCGATGACATAGAAGCGACAGCAGGTGCTACATGGACCAGAAAAGCTTACGTTTGGGAAGAAGTTGGAAGAAGTTTGAAGGCAGTTGGAGGAGGCCTTTGTCAATAAGTAAACAGACGGTGCAATGGCAATCTAAATTTAAGAATTTTAAATTGTAATAACAATGAAAAATTGTAAGCATTACCTGAATAGAGGCTATTATTACTATAGAAATAGAACAGAATTACTCGTATAATTTAGTCAAGATATGTGAAATAAACTTAAAATCCTTCAACATGTATACAATTAACAATATATTATTAAAGCGCGAGGACTCGCTTCTGCAGGATGGCCGAGCTGTTAGCAATATTAGTAATTTATGTAAGTTCTTATTGAAAGAATAGTAAGAATACCGAAATGCACTCTATGGCAACCCTACAATTCCGGGTTTGATTGGTAGATAGTCTGTGGCTTGATTGTTTTGGCGGGAAACAATCAAGCTCTTGTTTTTGCTCGAAAAACAGGTTAATAAGAAAAATCATATGCAGCAGCAAGTCTAAGCGAAAGGTTTAAATTAAAAGTACTAGTAAACCGATAAACATCTAAGTAAAAGTGATAATTGTACATCTGTTACTGAATTTAAGGTACTGTAAAGCGTTTTCTTCAATTTTGTAATATTTTACAAAATTTACTACTTCAGCTGCCCAAGGCAGCTGTGAATAAGTTGGTATGATGAAGGATTGATTTCGAAATATAATGCTGTAGACTGATCATAGCTGTTTTATTTATGGACTAATTGTCTTCTTAATTTAGAATAAATTAGGTACTTAACACTATGTTTTATAGAATATGTTGTATTATCAAATTAAATATTATAAGCATCCTATTGGCCTTCCTTGCTCATGGAATTAACCCAAAATGCGTCTTGTTTTCTTTTGAAGTGATAACTTCTTTAGGTGCCTCTAGACAGATTTTTCGTGGGCTGTGAATTGGATTCTAGCGTCACGCTCACATTTCACTCACTAGATGGTGCGAAAAGTAATAAGTAAGGCGAGGTAACGGTGGTAAACATTATCTATTCTATGGCGGTAACGTTACATGACGTCATGTTTTGCGGGCGTGCAGCCGGCTTCATCGAATTATAAGACGTTATCGTCGTCATGATTTTTCATCTTTCTCCCCTAAGGGGGAAGATAGGTGCCGGCCTCGAGGAATATCCTCCTTACCGGGGAAGGACTCGGGAACACACGGAGACCCGGGAGTTTGCGGGGCCCGCCCCCTCGCTGGGCAGGCCTCTTCGTCCCTTTCGCGGTGGCAGCGCGCGTCAGGGACAGTGGATTGGAGTTGGGCATGTCCGCTATCCATACAGTCGCTGTAGGACCGCGGACATAGCCCGTGCCGCTGCGATGTCCGGGCTCAGCCCGGTCGCTACGGCCGTGCAGGCGCCGCTCAGGGCCTCCCAGATTATAAAACTAGGAGACCCGAGCAAGGCGCCCGCTGAATAGTCCGCCGGCTGGCGGAGGTGGCGCGGGGCAAAGCCCGGCGGCGCTGTAATCGGCGCCGGACCGGCCGGCCGCGGTACCGGGAACGTAGGGCGTTCCGCGGTCCGCGGCGGGGTCACGGCGCTCGGTGGCACTATCGGTGGGGGTCCCTCCCGCTGCCCGGTTCCCAGCTCGAGACGAAGCCTGAGTGTCGGGCGTGGTCGAGGGGCCCTTACTCGTGGTGGATTGGGCGTGCAAGCGAGCGCGCTCGTTCGCTCAGCTTGCTTAGGGCGCGCATTGCACGCCGCGGGTCGCGGGTAACGCGGGCGGGCGTAGGCCGCACCCAGCGGTATAGGGGTAGATGCGCTCCCCGGTTTCGGGGGGGATTGTAGGGCCCCTTCGGACTGCGGTGGGGCCTTGTGGACCACCGCAGGAGGGAGCCTTCTTCTTCCTGAGCCGCGCCGTCTTTTCCGCTTGCGCCTACGACGTCCCTGGCCTGAGCTAGCCGGGGGCGTAGGGGCGGACGGCGCGGTCCGGGTTGGAGGGCCGACCGCGTGCCAAGCGCTATCGCGCGGCGCGGTGACGGCCCGTGTGCGCGGCAACTCGTTGCCACGCTTAGGTGCGGGTCCCGGGGGCGGCCTGATGGGAGTCATCGGCCTGGCGGGTGTCGACTGTGATGTGTGGCTTGAGGGCATTCGGCAAGCAGTAGCTCGTCGGCGCAAGCAGAGATGTTTGATGAGGCGGTATTAACCAATCCCAGCGTCGCAGCTATCTCCCTCACACCTCGTACAGGTCGGTCGCTGCTCAGCGTCCGAGCATATAGGTTCCGTCGGCGATACAGACCCAGCCAGGTGGAACCCGTGCGGGAAGCCCAGCTAGGTCGATCGGCTCAGACGGAACACGCTCGGGACGCGGGAACGGAGCGCGGTCCCGACGACGAGGGAGGGGCGTGGGGTGCTGGAGGGGTGGTAATACCGGCGGGCCGCTAGCTGTCCGCCGCTTCTTCACGAAGCGGGTCCAGGGAAGCGGAGGCGCCGGTTGTGCAGGAGCACGATGCGGTTTCCGCCCGGAGCTTCTACGCGCGCGGCAGAGCTCGACGGGACGGACAAATGCGCAGGCTTGTGTCGCCTGAGGCGGGCGCGCTCTGCGGCGGGGAGTCAACACCCGAGGGTGGACTACGACCACAGCCGACAGAGGAACACGGGGCAGGCGACTGTAGTCCTCGAACGTGTGGTGCGTCGACGCGACTCGGGGCGCGGAACACACACACGGAGGACCTCTAAGACGTTATCACGTCAAAAGGATGAGAGCCCCACCATACGCCAGAAAGAGAGCGGAGGATATTGAGGTTTTTTTCACATTTAGATGCAACATGATCTGAATGTGGGACACCTGTTAATTTAGTGTCAAGCAGAAGGCCTAAAATTTAACACAATTTTTCTGTGGAATATGTTCATTGTGGCACCTTAAAGGAGACGGCCCATTTTCCATGGGCATTTGCCCCACAGAAAAAGTGCAAGAGACTTGACCAAAATTGGATCATTGTATAGGATTTTTAATATATATTGAGGAACCGTTTATGTTTTTATCCTGCATAGCGGGGTTTAAAAGGTATCAACTAAAACATTGAAAAAAAATAACGCCGCAAGTAGGTAATCAAGAACGTGATTATGTACTTACTACTAAAAGAAGGTAGTAAATTCATTACTTTGCGACGTACTGTGCTCAGAATAATGTCGACTCAACACAGAGAAGGACCGGAGATTCAGCCAAAAGCCAAACCACAAAAAAATTACAAAACCTTTGGAAAAATAAAGAAATTCTATGTGTTGTGTGAGTTTCGAACGAAATTCGTTCGTTCAACGAATTTTTACTGTACGTACACTTCAACTGAACTAAAATGAGAAAAGCATGGCTGATTTTGACTATAGTCTGTACACATAGGTACAAATGAAAGGAGTGTGCACAGTAGTACTTATTTATTGGGTACTGACCCGAAGACAAAACACGGACTAAACCTTAACAGGCTTATTTAAATTCACATAAACTTCGCTAGCGTGTTTTAACGCCGTACAACGCCATCTAGTTTGGTTTTATGGAACTACAGTACCTTAATACAAAATTACTTATACATAGTCATTAAGGTATTACTTTTTAATCACTAATTTGCAATCCCCGCTTGGCAGGTTAGTATTGAATGTACAGTTTGAATTATTTAATTATATGTTATTTTAATTAAATAACTTGTTTAGGTCTCCGGGGCTAATTAAGTACCTAAACTTGAAACGACTTGGGGCAGAAATGAGCCGTCTCCTTTAGATCTGGAATGTTTCTTTTACGGGTGAATATGATGGAATTACTTTTAGTGGGAGAGATGGATAATCCAATGTCATTTAGATGGTCTTCTAAGTAGAACAGGGCTTGATTCAGAGAGTCTTCGGCTTGTGCAACAGATTCCCCAGAGACATACAGAGCAATATCATCAGCGTATTGCAAGATATTACAGAATGGGTTTGCAGTTAGGTCTAAGTCAGCTGTGTATAGGCCATACAGAGGGGGACTAAGGACTGAACCTTGGGGAAGACCCCAAGGGTTTTTCTACATTTGGCAGCTACCTTTTTGTAAATAAGGAAATTTTCTGTGGTCATATGATGGTTATAATTGGTTTCAGAAGATTTGCGTTCATGTATCACTTTAGTGCACTCAGAATCCCACCAAGGAGGGGAAGGGTGTTTCTAGGCTTCTTCAGGGGTATCGACTCGTCTGCTGAAGATAAAATAGCTCCTACTAGTTGATCATAAGAGACCAACGGGGTTTCTTTTCTTGGGTCAGAGTTGTCATGCTTTGCTCAAGGTGAGTGGAGTATAAATCCCACTTTGCTCCAGTCAACCTGTATTTAAGGAGAGGGCTAGGTGAGGGGGGATGAAAGACCCTGAGACCTAAATTAATCAAGATGGGAAAATGATCACTTCCTCTAGTAAGAGGGAGTACCTGCCAAGATAGGGAGGGAAGCAGACCAGGAGAACATAGAGTTAGATCCACTGCTGATCTGGGATTCTGGGTGGGTAGAACTCTTCGAGTAGGAGCCTGCCGTCATTACCTATGCATAAATCAACTTCGTCCAGTGCTTCAAACAGCAATCGGCCAAAAGAATCACTGTGGTAGGAACCCCAGGAAGTGTGGTGGGCATTGAAGTCTCCCATAACCACGACTGGAGGAGGGACAGAGGATATAATTAGAAGGATATCAGGCATCAGTTGTGAAGTGGGATGAGGGATGTAGAAGGATAAAAAGGAGGAATTAAACGCACGTACGGCGACAGCGTTTATTTCAGGACTGCGAGGGGGAAGGGAAATTTGGGAGAATATCTGGGAATGTTTAATAAATAATGCACAGCCAGCTGTTCCATCCTGGCGATCGCTCCGGAGACATGAAAATCCCGGGACTCGATAGCGAGTTCCAGGGACAAACCACGTCCCCGAGACTGCCACCAGGACGGGGCTGTATTTATTGATGAGATGGAGGAGTTCAGGAAGCTTCCGACGGAGGCTCCTGCTGTTCCATTGGACTATTGTGCATAGATCCATGGTGGCCTATTAGGGATGAGAGTTGGGAGATCATGTGGGCAACGATGGACGGTAAGGAATTGGTGTCGGTGTGTTGGTGTGATATCATACTTATGATGATTGTAAGGAGTTTGGTGAGGAGTTGTTGGGTGTTGGATGTAGATAGTTGAGATTGGGACTGGGCTCTCTCAAGGGAATAGCCGTTGCGAAAAGAGGATGGACCTTGAGCTATGATGGACTGGTGAGCTGTTTGGTCATAAGATTTTCCAAGCAGCGGCTTTGGGTGAGGATTACGAGTTATTGTTTTCCTGTAGGACTGGGAGGATTGTGATGGAGATAATGGTTGTGAGGCTGGGAGAGGTGATGGTTGTAGTGAGGCTTGAGTACGGGCAACAGGTATGCTTCCGGCAACTTGGTTAAATCTTCTGGTTACTTTTGCGGTTTGACTGCTTGCTTCCTGATAAGAGATTCCGTCTCTGCTGGACATTTTGATTTTAATTTCTCGTTGTCTGTTATGCTCTGGGCAGGCCCTGCTAGTGGAGAAATGGTGCTCAGAGCAGTATAGGCATGTAGCCTCTGTCTCTTGCACCAAGCAATCGTCTCCACTATGGGGTTGTGTACAGCGGAAGCATTTAGGTTGTGAACGGCATTGGTTTTTTATGTGTCCAAATCGGAGACAGTCCAGATTTTTATTTAAATTAACAAATACCATAATAGCGTCCACTGAAGAAAAAGAAATACTATTAAAAGTTCTTGAGCGCTCATTATTCAGACTGGTGTAATAGCAAACTCAAAAGTTAGAATCTAAGACAGTCTGCCCAACGAGTGCTGAATAACGCGCAGTCTAATAAGCTCTTTACTTCTATCGGCAGTTTCTGTAACTGCCAATTTTGAAGTGAAAACTTCTTTAGGCGCGCCTAGACAGATTTTCGTGGGCTGTGAATTGGATTCTAGCATCACGCTCGGGTACGATAAGAAATCGGGTAAACTCGGGACCATGGCTATTGGCCATTTGGAAATGCGTCAGCCAATGGCAAATGCTGAAAGGGCGTGGCCTCGGCATCTTGCCATGGCCATCTAGAAATGCATCAGCCAATAGGAAATGCTGACGCATTTCTAGATGGCCATGGCATGGTGCCTAGCCACGCCCTCCGGTTACACCCGTGCAGTTTCCAAAGTAAGCTATCAAATTCTGAGTTATAAGTTTTCACTTCTATCGGCAGTTCCTGTGAATGCCAATTTTTTTTTTCTAAATCGATTATATTTGGCTCACATACAAATAAAACAATCTTAATAGATAAGGCAAAAATACCCTGCAGCAATGAAAACGAAACAAATAAAAAAAAAATAGATTGTTTTGTTATAATCATTGTAATTTTTATGAATATGTCATTATCGTTGTCTAATCGAACTTGGGAAATTGGAACGGAAAACGCATAGTTTTGGTTTGGTTGGTAAACTTCTACTACGTCGATACTTGATTATGTTTTAATTTTGTGTAAGTAGGTACGGTACACCTATAAATTTAATTTATCAAACTATCATGTCTTCTTATTATAATGTTTCTTTCTTTCAATAGCTCAAGAAAAAGCGGCTTATTTGGAACACAAGCATCGCCACGTTGTTATCGTGAGCTGTTTTTTCTACTTCTCGCCTTGTCTAATGTTGTGTAAGCTGCACCAAAATTAACGCAAGGTAAGATACTCAATTAATAATCATTGTCAATCTAAGTTTATTGCTATGCGGTGTTATATGACTTACGACAAAGCACTACAATAATTGTAGCGGTATTATAATTGAGAAACGTATGTGTACCTAACTACCTACACCAAGGACTGAAATTTTTAGATTCGATCAATAATGGTGAAGACGAAGTTATTTATAGAACCAACAACCTTACAAGTACTCTACAAACGCAAGTTCAGTTTCATAGTGAGTTGAAATTAAGATTGTGAATATTTGTCTACAATTTTCTACAATTTTAATTTATAGATGTCAACGCGTCATTTGCGAAGATTTAGAGAACAGCTGCAGTCACCTCAGGTGGAAACTAATGAGGACTCAGAAGATGATTTTGAACCAATATATGTGAGCAGACAGACATCAAAGTTTGAATTGGTATGTAAAATTCACTCAAATAAGTAAAAGTTAAATGTATTTTAAATGAATCAACCTAACACTCCCAAAAGGCATGTATTCTGCTTATTAATTGGAAATATTACTTGAATTATAAACAAAGCTCAAGCTGGGTGTTTTGGATTAACTCAATGTTATACAATGTAGGTAATAAGTTAAAAATTTTGTGTAAAAGTATGTGTAGTAGTGAAAGTTAGTAGGTAGATAAGATTTAATTATAAAGATAGGAGGGTAAAGACACAAGAAAGTCAATAATTTAAAAAAACAATAATTAAATGACAGTAGGTACTCCATTGGATTGGGTTCATTTCATTCTTGTTGACATGTACTTTGGAGCTAGCTCCAAATAGTCAGTTCCCTGGTAACCTACTAGTTGGTTACTATGGAACTGACTATGAATCTGGAAAATGCCCCTAGGAATTAATTGACATGACCCAATTGAGTTTGATCTCATTTTATTTGTCTGGACGAGTACTTTGGTGCTAGATTGTAACCACGGTCTGATGATGGAGCTGTAAGATGGGCATTGGAACTTAGTAATACTTAGCAATAGTAACAGGAACTTGGACCTAACCCAGCTGGTCCAAGAGGCCACAAGAGTACCCAACATTGAGTCGCATACGCCTTATTGCTTAGAACTTCTGCTGACAACAGATCCATACCATTATTCTGTGGCGGTATCTTTGCTGTTAGGCAGCTCCAACCACTGTCTGGTGAAATCAGTATCTGTCTACCATCCGCCTGATACCAGCCCCAGAGGCAACCGGCGGATGTGGCGATACAAGTCAGCAGATTGGGACTAGATGCGCTCTTTGCATCTTACCCATGGCAGTCATTGTGCTTCACTTCTGGTGATCCATCAGTCTGCACAGTGTAATACGAATGGCTATCAAATATTTGATTCCACACACTGACGTCCCATTATCCACCAAAGCTCGGCCTTGGTTTGGTCCTCAATGTAAAAGTGCTGAAGCATTTAAACATGAGGCCTACCTAGCCTGGGTTGATGCTCGACAGCGTAAGGCAAAGGACATACACCAGAAGAAGAAAGCGCTCAACAAGGCTGCTAAGGCAAGCAAAAAGATTCTGCAGAGGGCTCGTTTTGACCACATTAGTCAAACAAACCAGCTTCATACCTAGCTAAATCAGTCGAATCGAGCTTCTGTTGACCCTCACTACCTCCAATGCTGAAACCTGATGGGACACTGACTCACCGCAATGGAGTAGGCAAACTTGTTTGTATCTCAGTTTACGGAATCTTCACATCTAGATGCTGGTAGAGTGACACCTCCTACTCCACCTGGCTGTCCAACTTTCATGTCAGATATACACATTCGACAAATGGCGGTTCGCAAAGTGCTACGCAATCTGGGTCACTGAATAAAGCCAGTGGCCCAGATTGTATTCCTACTCTAGTGTTAAAGGTTAAAAGCTTGTGCGCCTGAGTTGTCCCCGATACTAACCCGTCTATTTAGGATCTCTCTCCAAACTGGGATAGTACCGAAGTCATAGAAGCTTGCACAATGTGCAACTAGTGCCCAAAAATGGTAGTTGTGCTGACCCTGACAACTACAGGCCTATCTCCGTCACGTCCATACTCTGCAAGACTATGGAACGTGTCTTAAACCACAGGCTCCTGCCATACCTAGAATCGAACGACCTCGTCAGTGACCGGCAATACGGGTTTCGCCGAAACCGGTCCACCGGGGATATTCTAGCGTACGTCACTCACATCTGGAATGAACCTGTTGAGAAACACGGGGAAGCACTTGCAGTCTCCCTGGATATCTCGAAGGCTTTCGACAGGGTTTGGCATGATTTTTATTGCGTGGATATTGGACTTCTTGAGGGATCGATCCATACGAGTCGTCTTTGATCGGCTGCTTGTCGGATCAAATGGCTATGAATACCGGAGTCCCTCAAGGGTTGGTACTCTCTGCGGCGCTCTTCCTGCTACATATCAACTATCTTTTAAAGCCCAGTATCTTTGGGTACCCAGATGATAGCACCGTTGTAGAGAGTTACATATCTAGTCCGAGAGCCAGTGTGCAGCAAACTCATGTACTGAGAGAGAATCTGATCGAGCATCTGAGCTTGACCCTTGAGGCTGTGTCTACATGGGGCGATGCCAATCTGGTCAAGTTTTTTCAAGTCAACAAAACTCTAGTGTGAAAAAGACTTCAAAGTCTTGAACATCGCCGATAAGTTGCTTACTAGTTACGGTTTTTTATCGGATTCACTTCGGAGAGTGTGCAGCTGATTTACATGATCTAATACCACCTTGCCCTTATTTCTATCGGAATGCTTGTAGGTCGAAAAAGCGACATCGTTTCATGGTTGATGTTCCAAAGACACGAACGAAGAGATTTGACTCTACTTTTGTGATAAGAATGTCTAGGCTTTGGAATGCGTTGCCTGAGTGGGTTTTCCCTGTTGGTTACAATTTTTGTGTCTTCAAATCGAGAGTGAATCGGTTTCTTCTAGGTAAACCCGCTCCATCGTAGACCGCATCGTCGCTTAAAATCAGGCGAGATGGCTGTCAAGTGTAAACCTATAAAAGCAAAAAAAAATTTAAATGAGCTTATAGAGTTTGAGCTTGTTTTATTGATCTTGACAAGTAATTAGTTTGCTAGATAGTAGCCATGGTTTGATGATGAAGCTGAAAGATGCCATAAGTATAAGTACTTTGTAATTAAGAAACTTAGAAATTTAACTTAATAAAATTTAAACATAGAAAATTTTGTGGCTTCTATTCGGTAATGCTATCGTAATTTCGCCAGCGTGGACTCGTTATATTCTGATGTTGTCATTAACATCACAATACAATAACAAATATTATGGAATGTGATAAAGACAAACATCATAGTATGATGTTCCAGTTTCAGTGACTCTCTCGGGTTATCATTGAAAGGTTAATTACATTATTGTGTTGATAATTATTAATAACAACATAATTCAATTCTGTTATTCTCCATTTGTGGTGGTGGCCATCTTGGATTTGAAATTTATCACAATGCGCAGTATCCTACTTATCAACCCCTTTCATTTGAAATCCTTATTAAGAGGGTTTGTGTCACTTGTGTGAATCATAGCTTAGAACACTTCAGACTAATTCACCCTTCAAACACAAAGAACAAAATCAATTCATCCGTTTGGGATCTGTGATGACGCTGTCAGACAAACACATAGGTATGTCAAACTTATAATACCCTGCCGTTTTTTGCATCAGGGGTTGTTTGTTGCCAGAAGATGTTATTTTGGCAAAATCATTGAAGTCTTGTTCTTAAAAAAACTGATCAAATGGATAGCAAAAGACAATATCATTTTAACACACAATTACCTATAATTTGTTATATCAACACTGAGACATAGGCACATCAGCTAATGCTGCTTGCCTATTATTCAATAAATAAATAAATATTATAGCTACCTCTGATGGCCTTAAATCAGTTTCTTCTAAGAGTCAAGATCATGAGAGATAGCAATCTAGTGCAAACATATTATGGATTCAAAATAAAAACATCATTTTTACAGCTTTATTATAGGTAATTTCTACGCCTTCATGCCTCTAGAAATTGTTTTTACTTTCATGTAAATAATTAACTTATGGAACTGAGACGTGGTCCTTAACTGTGGGCCTCATAACAAAGTTCCAAGTTCCATAGCAAGCTATGGAGAGAGCTATGCTCGGAGTCTCTTTGCGTGACAGAATCCGTAATGAGCATATTCAAAAAAGAACGAAAGCAGCCGACATAGCTCAATGAGTAATAAGCAAGCTGAAGTGGCAATGGGCAGGCCACACCGCCTAACTGACAACCGATGGGGAAGATAGGAGGGGATGGGATATCTCGAGTGGCAACCACAAACCGGAAGATGCAGTGTTGGACGGCCTTCCACTACATGGACAGATGACCTCATAAAGGTTGCTGGAACTGCTGATTGAAGGTTGCCCGGGACCGTTGTGGAAATCTAGGGGGGAGGCCTATGTTCGGCAGTGGACGTGTTGCGGCCGATGATCATGATGAATTCACTTATTTTTTATGTTTAGCCTGCATCTCAAGATTCTACACAGAAAGAAGATACAGAAGAAAGTGGAATTGTCAGTAAAATTAGTGATAATTTCTCATTGGTGAGTATTGATTAATTTTGTAGCATTGTCTTTTTTCATTGCTTATGCAAATTCTTTGTGTGCATATTTTTATAGCAAATATTGGTATTGTGCCATAGGAAGTTCTGACATTGCTGCAAAGTAATTTGCACGAGTACTCTATTTTCTTGTTATTTCTTTCTATTTTGTGTTAATGCTTCATGTTTTCTATGTTTTGTGTTCTATTATAGTGTTAATTTTGAGCTAGCTAATGGATCTGCCAATATTTATTTATTTATTACAAATAAATAAATAAATATTGGCAGATCCATTTCTGCAGTTCTGACAAAAACAAAACAAGTAACAGGCACCATTTGTCTCAGTTTTTGTATATTGTTTAAATGTCAGTATGTCAAACAAGCTTTCCGCAATTATACCCCGTTTACATGATTCCAGTCCAGCGATCGAATCCAGCGCTGGATTGCTTACTGGAATAATGGAAACCGGCACTGGAATGCATCAATCCAGTGCCCATGCATTCCAGTGCCGGTTTACGTTATTCCAGTAAGCAATCCAGCGCTGGATTCGATCGCTGGACTGGAATCATGTAAACGGGGTATAAAACTATTTACTCTTCGGAGTAAATAGTTTTAACTTTACTTACTTACTTTTTTTAAACAATTGGTACAACTCATTTTTGATCAGACAAATTCACCAGTTTCTCATTGGTCAGTGTTATTAGAACTGTCTCTTGTTGTAGATGCCTTAGCTATAAATTTAACAATGTCTATGCGTTTTGGCTGTGCCTCATTGTTTATTGGTGTGGAATGTGCATGCTGTATCTGGCAAATGTTAATTTTATACACAGATAAGTGTAATAGCCCCCCCCCCCCCCCCCTATACTGCTGTGCGTGCCAATAATTATGGAAGATAGCGCTTGGCGACGGTTCACAGCTCAAAGTGTGGATTGCATATTTAATAAAACAATGAAATGAGAGAAATAAAGACTGTTGGCCTAATAATATTCAGAGAGCTACTAGCAAATTTTGGGTAGGTATTTGAGGCAAGCTTAAAACTTGTCACACAGCTCTCCTATTATTCCCCGACATGGAGGTGCAGACCTGGCTGCTGAGAGGTGGAGGAAGATGGATCCATACATTTTTAAAATTTTATTTTTATTTTTTATTCTGTGTCTATGTTTGAGGCAATATGCAATTATGTTGTAATTTAATGCTTAAAGAATCGAAATATTAATAAGCCAGATGATTTAGTCGAGGTTTTACTTTTTAACATTGCCAGGCGCGTGCAAATATGTTTTACAAAAAATACACAAAATGGGTTCGAGGCAATTTGAAATTTAAATTGGGTGTTACCTATATATAAAGATAAAGGTAGGTAAAGACAATAGACTGATAGATCAACGCACAGCCCAATCTGTAAAAGCTAGAATCTTGAAATTTCGCACACATATTCTTCTTATAACCTAAACACCCACTTAGGAGGGATTTTTCGAAATACGACCTCCAAGGGGTGAACGATTGTATGAAACTTTTTATTCCTTGGAGAGATTTGCATGAAATTTCGTATAAATTGAGTTCCAACTAAAATCATGAAGCACGTATTAAAACGTTTTTTAAATTTCATCCTTCAGGATGAAGGTTTGTATGAAACTTTTTATTCCTAAGACAAATTTGCATGAAACTTCTTAAAAAATGATTAAAACCGTTAAGTAAAGTCAACCAGTCAAGTTTGGTTACTTAGAAACTCAAAGATTAGGGTCAACGCACAGCCCAAACGGTAAGAGCTAGAAAGGATTATAGTTACTTAAGTTATTATTTGACAGTTGTATTACTTTTCAAAGTGGGAACCTGCCATAAGAAACTTACAGAACGCGAGAGAAGCCGCGGTTTAAAAGTAGTATGTAACTAAAAAAATCTTTCTTTCTCAAAAAGAGATTCTAAATTGAGGGATTCATTTTGCCCCGCTACTCACTAGCCAGGTCTGTACCTCCGTGTAGGGATTTAATAGGAGAACTATGTGACAAGTTTTCAGCTTGCCTCAAATACCTACCCAAATTTTGCTACCAGCTCTCGGAATATTATAAGTAGAGAGAATATAAATGTGAACTTGTGTGTTTGAATCCCAGCTCAAACTATTTTGTCAAGTTTATTTTTTACAAACTACTTGTAAATGCATTTCACTGCACACCACTGTCATTATTCAAAAATTGTCTTAACTGGTAAAAAACTGGTTATTGGTGCGTTAATACGCTACCAAAGTGGTGCGCTGAGTCACGTGCCGTGGGCCGTGGGACGGGATATGTCCAGCAGTGGACTGAGATATGCTGATGATTAACATTAAGTTGCTTTTTGTGCCCACAATGTTTTGAGTTTTATGTTTCATTTAATGTCTTTATTGTTTTGTATTTTTTGGGATAGTGAAATGTTAGTATGGAATAGTATTTTATGTGTCATCCCTGCTTGCTTTTACTGTGAATGAAAAAAGATTGAGTGAAAACATTGAGAGGTGTCGGATTTATCGAAGACATACATGTGATATTCGTTAGCGTCGTCGACATGAGCTTTGGCAATTAAAATATATAATTTAAATAAATAATAATGACAATGAGTTATATCTAGTTTCATAAATTGGAAATTTTATCGCTTACAGAGAATACTTTAAGAATGAAATGTTTGGCTTTGCATTCTTTTCTCAGATATGGCTCAGATGAAGCGTGAAATGAATATTCCCTCTAACAAGTTTTATTTTATCTATGTTTTCAGCTAACCACAGAATCGCCACAGATGTCTGATAATGCTAGTGAAGATCAGGAGGTTACCGAAGAAGAAATGTTGCCTGGACCGAGCCAGAGGAAGAAAAAAAATAACAAAAAAAAGAAGAACAAAAAACGAGACCATCAAGCTTTACATTTAACTGAGGCATATGAGCTAGTAAGTGTACTTTGCATCTTGTTAGTTATATCTTTTCAAATAACAAAGAAAATGACCACCATAGTTTTTTAATTGAATAACTACTAAATATCTTTTATATCAAGTACTAAAATAGGGAACTAAGTGAAAGGGTTGCATTCTACATGTCATATGTCATCCTACTAATATTATAAATGTCAAAGTTTCTATGTTTGTTGCTCAATCACGTCGTAACGGATCATCGGTCATCTGAATGGAATCAGGTGGAAATTTAGAATACAGCTAAATTATAGTCTGAAAGAGAGACGTACTTCTTAGCATTCCATGGATTCACCGTGCGGGTGCCGGGTCCATCGTGTGGCAGAGAGAGAAATCTCGAATAGACCCCAAGACTTGTGACTCGGGCTGTAGGTTTAAAAGGGGCCCCTTATATTGACGTACGTCAACACTCACCTTCACTACTCGTATTTCTCTCCCTGCCCAGCCAAATCCGATATGATCCTACTAGTGCAGCTTTAGATACTCGTTCTAGTATAGAACTTACTGCACTTCTGGACAATCCAAGGTCTTTAAGCAGGTTATAGAGAGATTTTGCTGGTATACCTCTCGCTCCTACTTCTACAGCGTATAAATTAACTACATAGCCATTTTTTGTTAATTCATTTTGTAGGTCGTAATACTTATTTTGTTTCAACACGTGGTCTTTAGGTATATTAGTTTCCCACGGTACGGTAAGTTCTACCAGGACTATGCGTTTCGTAGCCCTAGAAAAAAGGAAAATGTCCGGTCTGGATGACGAAACACCCACATCCTCTGGGATTTTGTAGTGCTTTTCATACGTGTCCATTAAAATTGTCCAATCAGGTGCTGAACCCAGGATTGAGTAAGGCTTGTTCTTGGAGTTTGAAGTTGAGCCCTCTTTTACAAAGTTAATTTGTCTTTTGTTCATCGTCAATCCCTTTTGGGCTCTAGCTACCGAAAGGCTTACGGCTTCACGTATGATTTCAAGTACTCTGTCATGGCGCTGTGAGTAATGACCCCTATTAAGGAGCACCTTGCATCCCACCAATATGTGCCTTGCTGTACATATCGCCTCACCACAAGTATAGCAACATTTTTCAGAGGCTTTTCCCCACCTTACCAAGTTACTCTGGTCAGGGAGGGTCATTTGGAAAGCGTTCAGATAAAATTTTAATAAGGCAGGAGACCAGTCATATAGCAAGGTGCGCCACTTTAGAGCTAATGGGATACAAAACTCACCTATGGTTAACCACTCACTTTGCATTTCTAAATTCATAGCGTGCACTTTGTAACTATCATTTTCGTCTTGTTGTAGAAAGGTTTTTACCATGTCTCGGTCTTCCCTTTTCTTTCTCGCACCCAACCCAGCTGTATTTACTTGCGCACCTGCCATAAATTGTTTGTGGAATTGAAGTCTAGACTCAAGGTCCGAAGCGCTTTTGTCTTTTGGGAGAGATGCGATTAATTCGTCTTTCGACTTTCCCAAAACATGCGTTTTTGTAACTCTTAGGTGTTTGTAGAGTTCGGATGGTTTTTTTAGTTTCAGGCCAAAACTATTGTGATCCCTAAATAGAGTAGAGGGATCAGCCGGATGTGCCAATCCAAACCATGACTTCAATATCTTTATGACATTAGCATCTAATTTTGCGAGGAGGGTTTTACCGATGTCATATACTAGGAAAGGCCAAGTGAGACGTGATGTGAGATAGTTGTCATATATCCATGCTTTTTTGATATTGCTGATAGGCTGTTGGTCTACCTTACTGAGGTCATTCATGAAATTTCCAACAACTACCTCTAATGATGGTGTACGTCCTTTGTAGTCTATCTTTCTACCAAGAAATTTGAAAGGCACTGCCTCTGCTATTGTGGCAACTCTTTGGCCACTTATGGAGAGTCCCGGATCGTAAGAAGTATATTTGGTATCTCGTCTACCCAGACATAAACAATGACATTTACTTGGTTTTGCCCTCATTCCCTCCGTCCATGTACAGAACTCATCAACATCATTCAACAATTGTTGACACTGTTTGGGATTTCGTGTAAGTATTGCAAGGTCGTCCGCAAAGGCTAAAATTGACTCAGTGTACTTATTGTTGATTTTAAACCGGTAGCCCCATTTCTTCTCACGGGATATTAATTTATCTACTAGAATATTTATAACTATATTAAAAACTATTGGTGATAAGCAGCACCCTTGGAATAGTCCCACATTATATTTAAGTGGTTTTGAGTATTCTTTGTTTACTGCTATAACAAATTTTAAGTGATTATAATATGAATTAATTATGTCAATAATTACAGCAGGAAAGTTATACCATTTTAGGGCAAATAACATAAGTTCATGCTGCACGGAACCAAATGCGTTCTCTAGGTCTATCCAGCAGACTGTTATTTGTCTCTCATGTGTTCTGGCATCTTTCAAACTTTCCGCTAGTAATGTATTGTGT
The DNA here is from genome assembly GCA_963693475.1 of Ectropis crepuscularia. Taxonomy (NCBI): domain Eukaryota; kingdom Metazoa; phylum Arthropoda; class Insecta; order Lepidoptera; family Geometridae; genus Ectropis; species Ectropis crepuscularia. Next base: position 37,330,248 of record OY856338.1, read on the forward strand.
TCCAGGCATCCAGAAATACCAGGCAAGAAGCCTTTCTGGTGGTTGGGCCTGAAATACCTATTGCTAGCCATAAATGTGGTCATTTTTGTTTGCAATATACTGAAAAAAATTTTAGAAATTGTATTGGTTAGGGCTATCGGTCTGGTGTCTTTTGGATGAGTTACTTCTTTCATTTTAGGAATCAGGACAAAAATTGCTCTTCCAAATGATTTTGGGATTTGCTTTCCTGACCAGATCTTACTGAATATATTTAAGATATGTTTACGAACTGATGGACACTTTTTATACACTATGTAAGGAATGCCATCAGGGCCTGGAGCTGATTTAGTAGTTTTCTTCTTAATTTGATAGTTTACTTCCTCTTCACTAGGTGGAGTGCTTTGAAAGTTTGTTAGAGGATCATTAGGTCTTTGGATGTTTGGTACTACGTACGAGCTCCCGCGTTTAGGCACTTCGTATGTGCTTTTAAAGTGATCGTAAATTTGCTCATTAGTCAAGATAAGCTTTCCATTTTGTTCTCTGAAAATATTTTTCGAGTATTGAAAAGGGTTTTTATCAAAGTCTACTTCGTGTTTAGCTCTGTAAAGATTATCACGATTTTTACTGATTTGTAGCGATATTCCTTGTATTAATTTAAGGATTGATCTTAGAGCCCTGGACAGTTGGTGACTTAGATGGATGGACACATACTAACTTTTATCCCGGAAAAAATACGGAAACTACGCGGGTAAAACTATGACGCGCTGTTAGCTATGAATAAATTTGAGTCGAATGTAAATCGGTTTCTTCTAGGTAACTGTGTTCCCGTAGTAGACCCAGAACATAAAGTGAGCTGCTTTGTCAGTTATTTGCAGCTATATGCTTCTATGACAAAACCATATTTACCATTTGCTTTAAAGTTAGCTTATATCTCGGCTAGATAGTTGTGTGAGAAAATGTTTACCAATATTTTTTCACACAACTACTCTATTATTTCTCTTCTCTTTCTCTCAGATTCTCAATCCAGTGTCATGAGGTTTGTTCCCAGTGAATTCTTCAGCAAGTCAACAAATTTTCCCAAAAGTTTGCAATTATGTGTAATTTGGCCCGACTTGAGAGATAGGATAGTTTAATTTCGATGAATGGGGTTTATATGATAATATCCTAGCAAAGCCGGAACTGGCTTCTAGTCTTAATTCTAATTTAGCTTTGCTTAGTTTGGGGTCAGATGGTGTTGTGTGTGAATTGTCCACCAATATTTCTTTTATTATATTATTTATAATTCAGGGTGGGGGTGAACGACCTGCACTGACATAAAGCTAGGGGTGTGTTGTGCACTTCCCCCCGGCCAGCCTACCTAAACCAGACTAGCTCGTTAAAATAGCGGAGCACGGCCTTGGGTCGCTGGCATAGTTCCACTCCCATATTATCAGATGTTGTTTCTCTACATACTTGATTTGGAGTTCCTTCAAAGAGTCCCGAGAGTCTAATTATACTTTTGACTGTGGTCTCAGAGAGTAGAAGCACATGCTCTAGAGTTTAATTATACCGCAAACAGACTCTGTATAAGAGGACTGTCAGTAGATCCTATTTTGTGAAGATGGTTGTAAAGGTACAAGTTCGCGCGGAGACCGCGACACGAGACCGCGACAGGAGACCGAGACCGGAGACAGCGACAGGCACTTGACACTATGGAATTGTATGGACGCCAGTTCGCGCTGAGACCGCGACAGGAGACCGAGACTGGTCGCGGTCGCGGTCGCGGCGCGAACTGGCGCCCATACAATTCCATAGTGTCAAGTGCCTGTCTTGGTCTCCGGTCTCGGTCTCGCGTCGCGGTCGCGGCGCGAACTTGTACCTTTAGATGGTTGTTTAACTTACACTGACCTGTGATCAAACCTATCATCAGACAGATCTGATCTTGATAGATTTAGGAGATTATTAGTAACTTTTCTATCTATCAGTGGGTGTGTTTACACTTTATAGATTTATCCCAAAATTTTTGCTGTTCTCTTTTTATGTGTAGATATAGCAGGTTCCGCGTTTCTGAAGCAGTTGGTTTACACAATTCTGCTATTTCTTACTATTTCTTCTTGCTATTTCGTAGTGGTAGGACTCTTGGCAGAGCCCGCCTGGGGAAGGATCACACCTTTGCCAGTTATTCTACCGCCAAGCAGTAATATGCAAGGATTACTGTGTTCCGGTTTGAAGAGCAATGTTTCCAGAGAAATTACCGGGCTTAGAGATATAACAACTTAGATCTCTGGGTGGCGAGCGCAGTGCAGTGCTAGGTAATGATTTGGACTCTTCATGTTTTAAGTGGCAGGCATGTTGCTTACCATCAGGCACACGACCTGATCGTCTCGTCACTCTTTAATTAAAAAAAAAAACTTCTGCCCTGATTTCTCCGAGTTCCTCTTTGCTCTCGCTTTGGCAAGTAAATCTGCTTTTTTATTTTCTTGACATAATTATGTGGGGGCTTTGGACATTTTTTGGCTTTCAACTACACTATAACATTATAATGATGTGCAAGACATTGTAGGGTGGAGAGGCACTCCGCGATCACTTTGGACCAGGTTGTTGGTCTTCGTAGAGCGCAAATAGTGGCTGCACTGTCTGTTATGAACTTCTGTTCTGATATTGTTTTTTTTCTCCTCCATATTTTATATGGTACTCCTTACAAGGTTTCTGGTGTGTTTGGCTTAACCACCTTTCGTGACTGGCTACTAGTGTTACTATGAATATGTTGTGTTCGGTAGATGGACTAGGTTCATCTTTATATGATGATATCCGAGCGAAGTCGGAACGGGCCCCTAGTGTTACTACTTGTTGTGTTCGGTAGAGGGACTACACTAGGTTGATCTTTTATCCGAGCATAGCCGGAACTGGCCGGTAGTGTTACTATAAAATACTCGCAGCGCCCCGCGTTGTTACCCGCAAAGTTCCCGTTCCCGTTGTTTTTCCTGGATAGCCTATGTGTTCTTCCAGACTATAATCTATCTGTGTTCCGAATTTCAGCCCGATCCATTCATACGTTAGGACGTGATTGAGCAACACACATCCAAATATACAAACATCCATACATTGACATTTATAATATTAGTAGGATGTTGTGTTTGGGCCGCTAGTGTTACTGTATGTTGTGTTCGGGTCGCTAGTGTTACTGTATGTTGTGTTGGGGTCGCTAGTGTTACTGTATGTTGTGTTCGGGTCGCTAGTGTTACTGTATGTTGTGTTCGGGTCGCTAGTGTTACTGTATGTTGTGTTCGGGTCGCTAGTGTTACTGTATGTTGTGTTCGGGTCGCTAGTGTTACTGTATGTTGTGCTTGGGTCGCTAGTGTTACTGTATGTTGTGCTTGGGTGGCTAGTGATACTGTATGTTGTGCTTGGGTCGCTAGTGTTATTGTATGTTGCGTTCGGATCGCTAGTGATACTGTATATTGTGTTCGGGTCGCTAGTGTTACTGGATGTTGTGTTCGGGTCGCTAGTGTTACTGTTTGTAGTGTTCGGGTCGCTAGTGTTACTGTATGTTGTGTTCGGGTCGCTAGTGTTACTGTATGTTGTGTTCGGGTCGCTAGTGTTACTGTATGTTGTGTTCGGGTCGCTAGTGTTACTGTGTGTTGTGTTCGGGTCGCTAGTGTTACTGTATGTTGTGTTCGGGTCGCTAGTGTTACTGTATGTTGTGTTCGGGTCGCTAGTGTTACTGTATGTTGTGTTCGGGTCGCTAGTGTTACTGTATGTTGTGCTTGGGTGGCTAGTGATACTGTATGTTGTGCTTGGGTCGCTAGTGTTATTGTATGTTGTGTTCGGATCGCTAGTGTTACTGTATATTGAGTTCGGGTCGCTAGTGTTACTGGATATTGTGTTCGGGTCGCTAGTGTTACTGTATGTTGTATTCGGGTCGCTAGTGTTACTGTATGTTGTTTGGGTCGCTAGTGTTATTGTATGTTGTGTTCGGATCGCTAGTGATACTGTATATTGAGTTCGGGTCGCTAGTGTTACTGTATGTTGTGTTCGGGTCGCTAGTGTTACTGTATGTTGTGCTTGGGTGGCTAGTGATACTGTATGTTGTGCTTGGGTCGCTAGTGTTATTGTATGTTGCGTTCGGATCGCTAGTGTTACTGTATATTGAGTTCGGGTCGCTAGTGTTACTGGATATTGTGTTCGGGTCGCTAGTGTTACTGTATGTTGTATTCGGGTCGCTAGTGTTACTGTATGTTGTTTGGGTCGCTAGTGTTATTGTATGTTGTGTTCGGATCGCTAGTGATACTGTATATTGAGTTCGGGTCGCTAGTGTTACTGGATATTGTGTTCGGGTCGCTAGTGTTACTGTATGTTGTATTCGGGTCGCTAGTGTTACTGTATGTTGTATTCGGGTCGCTAGTGTTACTGTATGTTGTGCTTGGGTGGCTAGTGATACTGTATGTTGTGCTTGGGTCGCTAGTGTTATTGTATGTTGCGTTCGGATCGCTAGTGTTACTGTATATTGAGTTCGGGTCGCTAGTGTTACTGGATATTGTGTTCGGGTCGCTAGTGTTACTGTATGTTGTATTCGGGTCGCTAGTGTTACTGTATGTTGTTTGGGTCGCTAGTGTTATTGTATGTTGTGTTCGGATCGCTAGTGATACTGTATATTGAGTTCGGGTCGCTAGTGTTACTGTATGTTGTGTTCGGGTCGCTAGTGTTACTGTATGTTGTGCTTGGGTGGCTAGTGATACTGTATGTTGTGCTTGGGTCGCTAGTGTTATTGTATGTTGCGTTTGGATCGCTAGTGTTACTGTATATTGAGTTCGGGTCGCTAGTGTTACTGGATATTGTGTTCGGGTCGCTAGTGTTACTGTATGTTGTATTCGGGTCGCTAGTGTTACTGTATGTTGTTTGGGTCGCTAGTGTTATTGTATGTTGTGTTCGGATCGCTAGTGATACTGTATATTGAGTTCGGGTCGCTAGTGTTACTGGATATTGTGTTCGGGTCGCTAGTGTTACTGTATGTTGTATTCGGGTCGCTAGTGTTACTGTATGTTGTATTCGGGTCGCTAGTGTTACTGTATGTTGTGCTTGGGTGGCTAGTGATACTGTATGTTGTGCTTGGGTCGCTAGTGTTACTGTATATTGAGTTCGGGTCGCTAGTGTTACTGGATATTGTGTTCGGGTCGCTAGTGTTACTGTATGTTGTATTCGGGTCGCTAGTGTTACTGTATGTTGTTTGGGTCGCTAGTGTTATTGTATGTTGTGTTCGGATCGCTAGTGATACTGTATATTGAGTTCGGGTCGCTAGTGTTACTGGATATTGTGTTCGGGTCGCTAGTGTTACTGTATGTTGTATTCGGGTCGCTAGTGTTACTGTATGTTGTATTCGGGTCGCTAGTGTTACTGTATGTTGTGCTTGGGTGGCTAGTGATACTGTATGTTGTGCTTGGGTCGCTAGTGTTATTGTATGTTGCGTTCGGATCGCTAGTGTTACTGTATATTGAGTTCGGGTCGCTAGTGTTACTGGATATTGTGTTCGGGTCGCTAGTGTTACTGTATGTTGTATTCGGGTCGCTAGTGTTACTGTATGTTGTTTGGGTCGCTAGTGTTATTGTATGTTGTGTTCGGATCGCTAGTGATACTGTATATTGAGTTCGGGTCGCTAGTGTTACTGGATATTGTGTTCGGGTCGCTAGTGTTACTGTATGTTGTATTCGGGTCGCTAGTGTTACTGTATGTTGTATTCGGGTCGCTAGTGTTACTGTATGTTGTGCTTGGGTGGCTAGTGATACTGTATGTTGTGCTTGGGTCGCTAGTGTTATTGTATGTTGTGTTCGGATCGCTAGTGATACTGTATATTGAGTTCGGGTCGCTAGTGTTACTGGATATTGTGTTCGGGTCGCTAGTGTTACTGTATGTTGTATTCGGGTCGCTAGTGTTACTGTATGTTGTATTCGGGTCGCTAGTGTTACTGTATGTTGTGCTTGGGTGGCTAGTGATACTGTATGTTGTGCTTGGGTCGCTAGTGTTATTGTATGTTGCGTTCGGATCGCTAGTGTTACTGTATATTGAGTTCGGGTCGCTAGTGTTACTGGATATTGTGTTCGGGTCGCTAGTGTTACTGTATGTTGTATTCGGGTCGCTAGTGTTACTGTATGTTGTTTGGGTCGCTAGTGTTATTGTATGTTGTGTTCGGATCGCTAGTGATACTGTATATTGAGTTCGGGTCGCTAGTGTTACTGGATATTGTGTTCGGGTCGCTAGTGTTACTGTATGTTGTATTCGGGTCGCTAGTGTTACTGTATGTTGTATTCGGGTCGCTAGTGTTACTGTATGTTGTGCTTGGGTGGCTAGTGATACTGTATGTTGTGCTTGGGTCGCTAGTGTTATTGTATGTTGCGTTCGGATCGCTAGTGTTACTGTATATTGAGTTCGGGTCGCTAGTGTTACTGGATATTGTGTTCGGGTCGCTAGTGTTACTGTATGTTGTATTCGGGTCGCTAGTGTTACTGTATGTTGTTTGGGTCGCTAGTGTTATTGTATGTTGTGTTCGGATCGCTAGTGATACTGTATATTGAGTTCGGGTCGCTAGTGTTACTGGATGTTGTGTTCGGTAGAGCGACGAGGTGGAGCGCGCGGTGGCGGCGGTGAACTTGCTGCTGGGGGTTCCGGTGGCGGCGGCTCCGCGCGACGTGGCCGCCAACCCGGAGCGGGATCTCCTGCGCATCGACGCCAAGTTCCTCTCCGCGGAGGAGGAACTCACTCGGCGCTTCGGACCTGACGAGGACGAGAAACGGTAGTTTTTTTTTTACAGCGACGAGACGAGCAACACATTGGCCTGATGGTAAGCAACATGCCTGCCACATAACAGCACAGTGACACAGCTATTGGAACATAAATAGTCCAAATCATTACCTAGCACTACACTGTGTTCCGGTTTGAAGGGCAATGTTTCCAGAGAAATTACAGTAGGGCTTAGAGATATAACAGCATAGATCTCTGGGTGACGAGCGCAGTGCAGTGCTAGGTAATGATTTGGACTCTTCATACTCTTCATGGACCAATAGCGTGTCACGGTGATGTTATGTGGCAAGCATGTTGCTTACTATAAGGCACATGTCCTGCTCGTCTCGCCACTATTTATTTAAAAAAAAAAATGTTTTTGCCCTGGTTTTACCCTTTGGGCACACGGAACCCTAAAAAAATAACCCAAATGAGAAAGGTCTAATTTTGACTGACAAATTTTGATAAAAAAAGGTAGTCACGTTTTACGTTGTTTTTCAACTTTTGGTTTGTATGTACTGGCATACATCATAGATTCATACACATCACTTGCGACGAAACTGTCGCTCACAATCAGCCGAGCTGTTGGTCAGAAACGGACCTATGTGAATTAAAATAAAAACTTTGGATCGGGATTTCTCGTGTTGTACAAATATGGAGCGGTACATACTTATATTTTTTCAAGATTCCCTGAGAATAGGTATCGAGGAAAAGGAATTAACTAGTAAAATACTATAACAATATAATAAAATCAAATAAAAATAGGCCGCCACCACATAATGGCGATTCAATTATTTTTTTCACGTCTTTCTCAATATAGGTATCAAATGAAAGGACTTGTTTAGTAGAATGCTAAAAACTGTGATAAGTTTTAATTCCAACATGGCTGACACCATAAAATGTTTGGGGGTAAAAAAAAATTGCTTGTTATTGTTCACAATACACTTATGTATGATTATGAAATGTGATCTGTGTTAATATTTTTATTTTTTGTCTTGTCCAGGAACCAAAGGCCAGACATTCTGCGTCAACTTAAAAGGCAAATAAAGTTGCCTGATAAGAACTACAACTTCAGCGTTGTTGGTAAGTTCTTTAAACTGTGCTGATGTGATAACGTCTGAATAATTTATTAGTTTAAACGGCTGATCTTTCGAACTAGGTGTGAATTGAAATACTTGTTTTGAAAGCTCAACTCCTTCACTAGATTTATAGGATACTAGTATTATCTACGACTTGCATACAATGTAGAAGATATTTCCCGTGGAACTTAAAAAAAAAGCTTTTCAAGTTTTTGTGGCTTGGGTGGTGGTGGTTGAAGCTGGTGAGTACGTGACAAGAACGTTACGATAACTGTGATCGGACAAGGCGAACAGAAGTTGAGTGGGAGATAACAGTTAGTGAAGATAGAAAGAGAGCGAGAAGTGGAAGCTCACATTTTTCTTTTCTGTCCCTCTCATAGCCAGTTAAGTTTCGTAGAAACCACCATCTTAAACCACCACCACCCAAGCCACCAAACTTGAAAAGCTTAGACCACCAAATCAAGCGAACGTAGTTGCGTCTTTCCATTTTATACAACGCAAGAACGCAGCCATAGGAAACCGCTCGCGTATATAATGTAATGTTGTTTTAAAGTTTGTTATTACAAACCGTACGATAGTTTTGCGTACTGATCGAGTATAGTTTGTAACGTGGATGCTCGCGTCGCATCTTTCCATAAATTAATAATGATTTGTGAATTATTGTTATTTTAAAGTGTATCTATGTTTGACGGTACAGATCTGAGGATGACGCAAGTGTCGGTGAAGGACGGCGTGCGATACTTCCGGCTGCAGCACGGGCCCAAGTACGAGGAGCGGCTTCGGAGCCTCATGGACGTGCTAGCTGAGCAGCAGCTGCAACACGTCGCTCCGCGGGACAACCATATCTTCAACATGATACTCCTTGAAGCTGTCATCGAGGTACTTAGACCATCATCGTTTTCAGCCTGTATCAAACCACTGCTGGGTATAGGCCTCTTCAACCCTGTGCCATTGATGTCTATCCTGAGCTGATCTCATCCACGTAATCCCTGCGATGGATCTGATGTCGTCGACCCATCTGGCTGGTGGTCTGCCAACGGAACGTTTATCAGCGATCGGTAACCACTCTGTCAGAGATCTACTCCACCTGCCGTCACCACGTCTGGCCACGTGTCCTGCCCAGTGCCACTTGATAAAGGACTCAATTTACTAACAACTCTTGGCACAATCCGCCTGGGGAAGTGCCACACCTTTGCCTGTTATTCTACCGCCATTGTGTAAACATTACTGTGTTCCAGCTTGAAGGTCAATGGTTCCAGAGAAATTACAGGGCTCAAGAGATATAATATTTTAGATGTCTGGGTGACGAGCGCAGTGCAGTGCTAGGTCATGATTTGGACTATTTTATGTTCCGATAGCTGCGTGTCACTGTGCTGTTATGTGGCAGGCATGTTGCTTACCATCAGGCGCATGTCCTGCTCGTCTCGGCCCTCTTTACTACATATATATATATAAAAATAATTAGTAAATAGATAATAGATCAGGTTTTTCCGCACGGTTCCTTTGTACCAATCGTAAGCAGATGAGGTGTATGTTAGCTATGGCGACATAGTGATGTGCCGCGACAAAAGTATGACACTTCCACGGGAGCGACAAGACAAGAGCGATCAGACCCGTGCTTCCGGTGTAAAGCGTTTGTTCTAACTCTGTATGTAGTATATGTAAACTCTTTGTCGAGGTACCACTGCACACGTCATCGTAACCTTACCCTAGTGTAGGGCCGTATATACCATCAGAGGGTTAATACTAAGTAAGAGTAATGTGCAAACATTACTGTGTTCCGGTTTGAAGGCCAATAGTTCCAGTGAAATTACTGGGCATAGATATAGAAAACATCTTAAGTCTCTGGGTGACGAGCGCAGTGCAGTGGTAGGTAATGATTTAGATTCCTCATGTTCCAATAGCTGCGTGTCACTGTGCTGTTTTGTGGCAGGCATGTTACATACCACCAGGCACATGTCCTGCTCATCTCGTCACTCTATAGTCTATACTATAAAAAAAAGAAATACTTAACATAAAGTCAAAGTCAAAGTTCTTTATTCATAAATGTACAATTTACACGTCAATTTTAAAAACAAAAAAAGAGCATACAAATAGTATACATTTTTAAAGTTTAATTTTATTGTACGATAATGAGTATCGTACAAATAAGTGTCAACCATTAAAATATAATATGTATTTATTACAATTGTAATGAACAATGCCATTTTTTTTTACAATTTTATTGTGAGTTTACCATCACTCTTTAAAAAATCGCTGTAACTATAAAAAGTTTGATCGATAAGCCAGGTTTTTAATCGGTTCTTGAAGCTGCCCAAACTTGGGGCTGATTTAACTATTTTAGGAAGAGTGTTATAAACTTCCGGTCCCATAATGTGAGTCAGCTTTTCCGATCTTGTGAGGGAGTGTGGTATACTATCCAGCTTGTCAGCGTTGCGTATATTGCAAGAATGTCTCTCTCCTCGCGTGTTGTATGAGTCTAAGTTATTTCTGACATACACAGCCACTTGGTAGATCAAGATTGCAGGCAACGTAAGTATGCCAAGCTCTTTGAAATATGGTCTAACGGATGTGCATTGCGACACGCCCACGATGGCACGTACGGCACGTTTTTGGGCGCGGAACGCACGTTCCCAGTCGGCAGCGCGCGCGTATAGTTCGGCGCCGTACTGTAACCTGGAATGCACCGTGGCGAAGTAACACGAACGAGACACATCCGCAGACACCACTCGGTACACCCGTCTTAGTGCAAAGCACGCACTGCTTACTTTAGCACACATCTTGTCGATGTGGTGTTCCCAAGTCATGCAGCGGTCAATCTCGAACCCCAGAAATGTTGTATTTTGTACCTGCTCAATCCGGACACCGTCAAGCAAGACTTTTAGCGGTTTTGTATAGTGGCCCGACAGACAAAAGTGAATGAAATGAGTCTTTTTTGAGTTTACCATAAAACCGTTGGCACAAAACCACGTGTTTAATTAATTAATTATAGTATTTAATTTATCTTCCAATTCCTCTATTAAAAGGGCGGTTACTATGGCAGCCACATCATCCGCATACATGAATATGTCTGCCCACTTTACGGCGTCAGGGAGATCATTCAATAGGAGAGAAAACATGATGTTTGAAACTTACGAACCCTGCGGTACTCCCATAGATGAAGACAATGGGTCTGATTTATGATCGCCATCGCCAGCATCCACCACTTGCGAGCGGCCTCGTAACATGTCAGTTAACACAGCGTATGATTACCCAGCTATGCCATAGTGTTTCAATTTTAACGCTAAGGTCTCATGGTCCGCGACGTCGAAGGCCTTCGATAAATCACAGCACAAGACAGCCACTTGCTGTTTGCGTTCACGACCAGCCAACACACCACGAACCACTTCACGCGTTAGAGAAGTCGTAGACCTTCCTTCGCGGTATGCGTATTGTTGTTCACACAGCGCCTCGGTTTCCGATAGATAGGCCACTAGTCGTGAACTCAAGCCATTTTCGAACACTTTGGCTATTGCTGGTATAATCGATACCGGTCTATATCCATCAATGTCGTCCCTTTTACCTTTGCCTTTAAATATCGGGGACACTTTTGATATTTTCAGAGGTGACGGGTACGAGCCTTCCCTAAGACACTTATTAAACAGAGTGGCAAGAACTGGAGCTAGGGGCAAAATTGCTAGTTTTATTAGCTCCATCGACACACCGTATATGTCTTTTGACTTTTTTGGGGGTATTCTACAGGAGACTATGCGGAATACTTCATCAGCCGAGAAACTGGTCAATCTGAGAGAACGGTCAGTTGGCTGACGTGCTGATACTAAAATTTGACTGACGGTAGCAGCATCGGCTTAAATATACCTACACTGTGTAATATGATTCCTCTGAGGGATCGTATACCAAACGAAGTACTACCACAGTTTAAAGAAACACTACCAGTAGGGCGACGCCTTTCTAATAGCGGCAATGCGGCTGTGACAAATAAAAATGCTAACAAATAATAATATTTATATAATATAATAATATTTGTTTTATTCGATTATTATCAAAATTGTTAAGTATCAGCAACATTGTTGAACCTGGTGCCCGGGTATAGAATATGGCGTTGGTCCCCACTGCCTGTGGCAAGAGCCCACAAATGGGGAAACCGAATGATGGCGGTTAAACCATCAGAGTAAAGGTGCAACTTAAATCACGGCCAGTGATGGGCAGCAGCGTCATGGGTGCAAGAACTTGTGCCCCTGCGGTCACCAACCCGCATGCCCAGCGTGGCGACTATGGCCAATACCCTCTTATTATTGGTCCAACAAACAAAAGGCCTCTAGTTCCTGGCCGCCCTGCTGTTCCTGGCCAAGGCGGTGGTCATGGTGGCGGCAAGACACGGCTGCGAAGAATCCCCTACGGTACGGTACGGCTACGGTAGGCCGACAAACCCAATTGACTCTGGCTGTACACAATATACGAACGTGACGACGATAGGCTCGCTCAGTTGGAAGACGAACTAACCCACATAAGATGGCACATTCTCGGGTTATGAGTCTGAAGAGAGGGAGAGGACACCGTAATCTTGAAATTATGCCATCTTATGTACGTGTTGGTCACCAGCTAAGGGGTGTCGGGTTTCTAGTTCACAAATCTCTCTGTAACAATGTTTTGGAAACCGCAAGTGTGTCTCCGAGGATCGCGTACCTTGGGCTGAAGTTGACCGAGAAGTATACCCTCAAGGTGGTCATGGCGTACACCCTGGGAGGCCTACCCAGATTCTGAAGTTGAGGCTTTGTATGAGGATATATAATAGTACATTATGATATAAGTGCGCTAAGTCTCGCCTTCGGCTCGAGCTATAATTAGCAGAGGCTGTAATTATCAAAGCGCACGTATGTCATACGACGTTTTATAACATATTTGCGAGGAAATAAATAAAACTCTGACGACATTTTCAAATAAAAACAATACAGCGAAAAAAAAGAGCGCGGTATAATGTATAGGTACTTGTCCACAGATTAGCAATGCGCGTGCATCGGCCCCTTTTTTTTTAAGGTACGGCACAGAACCAGCCAGTACGCCATTAGTAATAAAGTAAATTTATATTTTTGTGTTTTGTTGCTGATAAATTGTTGTAATTTATGGTCAAAATTAATTAAATTAACGAAATAATTCTTTTTTATATTTTCCGCGCCATTTTTTCGCTGTATTGTTTTTATTTGAAAATGTCGTCAGAGTTTTATTGATTTCCTCGCAAATATGTTATAAAACGTCGTATGACATACGTGCGCTTTGATAATTACAGCCTCTGCTAATTATAGCTCTCGCCTTCGGCTCGAGCTAGCAATAAAGCCTCGGCAGTAATGATCAACTTAGCGTACTTATATCATAGCGTACCTTATGTAATGTAATTACCTCTCAAAGTAAATTTTATTCCTAAAATGTTGACCACTTCTCTGACATAAAATTATTACTCATAATGTAATTACCTCTCAAAGTAAATTTTATTCCTAAAATGTTGACCACTTTTCTTACATAAAAACTCTTTACTAAGATTAAAAAAGGCACCGTTAGTTTTAGACGGATCATTTTGAAACCGTGCGTTTTACATTATACATTACAGCACAAGTACGTATTGAGATACATTACGATACAGAAATTGGTGAAATAGAAGACCCTTTACGAGCAAATATGTTATAAAAAGCAAGCATTTACATTATACCTCCAAAGCCCACTTTAACGTCAATTTATTGCAAAATAATTGTTTCGTTAATTTAAATCACTTTTTTTAAAATAAATGTATGGTACAATACAATAATGTATGTATGGCAGCTGGTGGCGTTTGGAGACCTAAGACTGAGAATCGGTCTGAGTGGCGTGCTATGGGAGATGCCTATGTCCAGCAGTGGACGAATACAGGCTGATGATAATGAACATTATTGGAAACATATTTATAAATAAACAATTCCTAATTATTATTAACAATACTTATGAACAAAATATACTCAAAACATGCGTCAAACGTCAGTCCCGAACCACGCTCCCAATCTCCTAACACTTTCGTGTTCGCAGTTTGGGAGCGCGTTTCCTGCGTGTCACTATTGCCCCGTCTGGACGTGCTCGTCGAACGACTGTATCATTTGTCGTAACACTTGACACCAAACACCTACACTGTGTTACGATTCCTCCAGGGGTTCGTATACGAAACGATAATAGTACATTATAATATAAGTGCGGTAAGTTGATAATTACAGCCGAGGCTTTATTGCTAGCTCGAGCCGAAGGCGAGAGCTATAATTAGCAGAGGCTGTAATTATCAAAGCGCACGTATGTCATACGACGTTTTATAACATATTTGCAAGGAAATAAACAAAACTCTGACGACATTTTCAAATAAAAACAATAAAGCGAAAAAAAAACGCGCGGAATAACATTTACTTGATCACAGATCACAGCAGCACAGCACAGAGTAAGTAATCACTATGGATCACAGATCAGCAATGCGCGCGCATCGGCGCCTTTTTTTTTAAGCAACGGCACAGAACCAGCCGGTATGCCATTAATAATAAAGTAAATTAATATTTTTGTGTTTTGTTACAGAAAAATTAAAGTAATTTATGGTCTAAATTAATTAAATTAACGAATTTAATAATTTTTTATTATATTTTACCTCTCAAAGTTAATTTTATTCATAAAATGTTGACCACACTTTTCTGACATAAAAACTCTTTACTAAGATTTAAAAAGGTACCGTTCGTTTTAGACGGAGCATATCTCTCTACCTAGTCTGTGGACGGAGCATTTTGAAACCGTGCGTTTTACATTACACATTACAGCACTAGTGCGTAATAAGATACATTACGATACAGAAATTGGTCCAATAAGAGTCCCTTTACGAGCAAATATGTTATAAAACACGTAACACAAATCACCTACACTGTGTAATACGAGTAATACTTTAGGCGTAGAGCATATAGCTCGTATGATTATTTTAATCGTTCGTTGTCTGTTTTTCAGAACGTGGACCTGTATTTCCAGTTGGAGGAGATGCGTGTCGCTCGGATGGCCGTCGAGAGCGCGATATATTACCTGCAGGGCACCTTCTTCCCGCCTTTCAACTACTACGATGTAACGTCACATTCTCTATCACTACTTCTTTTCACCATCTATATAGATGAATAAATGAAAATATAAATCAAAAGATGTGCTCTGAGCACCTTGAAATTGCTAACAAACTGCGTCTCTGTGTGAGTTGTTAATTCCGTAAAAACACACATAATTAATAATTCCGTGTGCCTGAAGTTTGGGAGGGTACATCTATTGATTTATATAGATGCGTTTTACAGCATAACGAAAAAAAATTAAAATACCAAAATGCTCATAGGCAGCGGCACCTTTGTTCGATAAAGACTTCAAAATCTTGATTATGTCCTAAACAAAGCAAAGTTGCTATATTTATCGGTTTTTGTGTAATACCAGTAGTGTTTTGTAGTAGTAGGACTCTTGGCAGAGTCAGTCAGTTGTTATTCTACCGCCAAGGAGTAATGTGCAAAAATTACTGTGTTCCGGTTTGAAGGGCAATGTTTCCAGCGAAATTACAGGGCTTAGAGATATAATATCTCAGATATCTGGGTGACGAGCGCAGTGATGTAACGACTAGGTAATGATTTGGACTCCTTATGTTCCAATAGCTGTGTGTCACTGTGCTGGCATGTTCCTTACCATCAAGGGAGTCACACACTACGCAGATACGGTAAGATATCTGTATCTGAGCATATATCTTTCAATATCGCTCTCTAAACATTCATTATGAACTACCACACACAGCGCAGATAATTTATATTTTATCGTAAAGTATCTGTGGACACCGACATATATTGAAAGATGGTGAGATTATTATCTGCGTATGCTAATATATCTGCAGATAACATCTGCCGATACAAATATTTTATCTGCATGTAAGTACAGGATGGATGCGCACGGGCGGGGTCTGCGGTAAGAGGGGCGCGGGAACCACCCGTAGAAAAGAGTCTTGTTTTGTAGCGTGGGGATTAAAATGGCTCCACCAGTGTTCGTTGTGAACATTAAACAGTCCGAGTTTGGTAAAGGTAGCCTAGTCCGTAAACAAGATATTTTGCAGGTACCACCGACAAAATTCAACCGCGGTTCGCGGTCATTGACCCCAAGTTCTTGAACGGGCCTAAAATACATTTTCGCATTTTAGTATCATATTTTTAATGTCTTCTTTAATCATGTCTCAATCTTCAATCTTTAATCTTTAATTTATGTCAAATCGTGAATTTCCATAAAAGTTACTCTTGGATTTCGGAAATAGGTCGTAAATTTGTTGTCTGACAGGTCATGGAAGATATTAAATTCGCCTCGGCCCTTTTTAAGCTTTATATGACGTTCTAACCAATTTTTTTTCGTTTTAGTATGTGAAGCAAGACGTGTATCAAATTCAAAATCAAAATCATCATCTGATGAGCTATCTAATAAATCCTAAATCCAGAAGCAATAATCGGGTTTTTGCCGTAAAACGCGAACTCATTGTATCAACCTGTATAAGCAATCCTTAGCAAAAAAACAAGTGTACTCAGTCTGAAAGATACCGGCTGAATGTATCGTCTCGTATATTATCGTATCTGTTTAGTGTGTGATGCGTTCAGATAATTACGTTTTTATACGCAGATAAAATATTAGCGTATCTGCGTAGTGTGTGACACGCTTCAGGCACATTGTCCTGCTCGTCCGTCTTGTCACTCTATACTAAAGGGTGTCTCAGTAAGAGTGCACTTTTTCATTTTAAAATAAAAACAAGTATTTTATGACAGACTTGTAATATTTTTATTGTATTGTAAAGAAGACATGTTCCGATTAAGTATGGAATAAAATATCCGGCAAATGACCCCCACGGCTCCGATGACAGGCCAAAATTTTCCATGACTTCATTTTCAAAGTCATTTTCTCCGATGAAGCGCATTTCCATATATTAATAGCTTCGTCAATACACAAAATTGTCGAATTTGGGACCCCAAACTAAGCAGAGCTTGTGCTATGGAAGCAAGATAGCTGATATAACACTTAAATAGCTTTAAATACATACTTATTGTACATAGAAACACCCAGACACAGCACACATATTGTTCATTTTGTTTTAAAATAAATGTTAGTTTGATGAAATTTACGAGTACGATTTAATTCTCACAACCTGTATTATGTTCCCAGGGCAAATCGCGTCTCGAGTATGAGTACGTAGAAAACCGTCCATTCCACATAATCCTGCTGAAGTATCTCCACATCCTGACCAACGCCGTGTGTCACCGGACGGCCCTCGAGATCGCCAAGATCCTCCTGAACATAGACCCGAGCGATCCCCTGGGAATCATCGTCATCATCGACACCCTGGCGCTGAGGGCGCGCGAGCACCAGTGGCTGGTCAACCTCTACACGCACTGGTCGAAGACCAGGGAAGCGGGAGACCTCTTCAATATGATCTATTCCTACGCTTTGGCGAAGTACCACATCTACTTGAAGAGCAAGAAGCGAGGTATTTAGTAAAAATATTGAGTAAACGTTTCCTTTTGTGATGTCTTTAGACTTGTTAAAAAATTTGTTGTTAGACATTCTTCATACGATACTAATAAAGCCTCAAACTAAGCAAAGCTCCCCGCCCCCCACAAGGGGGTCCTGATGAGGTCGGGGGCATTGATGAGGTCGGGGGGCTCAGTAGCCGTGGCCTGGTCACCCACGGTGAAGCTAATGCCGCGTACAGGTTTGCGAAACGTAGCATGCATGTATGTCATAAGTAGTGTGGACTCAGGGCGCGCACGAACCGAGCATGTACGTATTCACATTTGTTCCCGGCAGGCGCGCGGCGAACATAGCTCAGTCGAGAACACGCGAAGAGAATGAATTATTTTTACATACCCTACCGCCTGGGGGAGACGGTCGGGTTATGTCGGACTCGACGCCTTAGGTTGACTTGGTGCCACTACCTACTAAAACCTAAACGAGGACTCTCGAGGACGACCACTCTTGCGTTCCTCAACGAAACCCGTCGCGTCTTGCCCTTCTCCGGGCCCTCCTATGGGGTACACCCCCTGTCGCCGACGCAACCGAACCCAGGATGCCGCGTGACCACCTCGGGGACCAAAGTAAATGGATGACAGACGCCCTCGCGTCTGTACATCCTTGGCCCCCTGTGACGGGTCAGGTCAGGAGCTACCTGGCTTCTATAGTATAAGCTCTGCTTAGTTTGGGGCTAGATGGTGTTGTGTGGGAAATTTACACCAATATTTTTATTTTTTATTTTTTTTGTTGTTCTGTATGACCAATGTAAAGCTTAAAATGAAACACAGTGTAAAATCTATATAACGACACTCCAGGGACTGTGCATATTATGAAGTTGTAGAGAGTTGTTTTTAAATAGAGAGGACTAAAATCTGTATTAGAAAAACAACAAGAACAAAATTAAAAAAATATTTTACCCCCGACTACCTCGGATTTGTAATTTGTACAACATTCTACTAGTCTAGCCCTTTCATTTTATACCCATATTGAGGTAGTAGTGTCAAAAAATGTATATCGCCATTTTGTGGTGGCGGCCATCTTGGATTGAATGAACTTTGTCATAACGCCTAGTATTCTATTAGTCAAGACCTTTCATTTGATACCCATATGGAGGTGGGTTGTTAAGAAATATTTTGTCCGCCATTTTGTGGAGGCGGCCATCTTGAATCCATATTAACCAAACATAGCTAAGAACTACCGCACGGAAATTAACCTTCAAATGAAGAAAACGCATCGAAATTGGTTCATCCGTTTGAGCTCTACGATGCCACAGACAGACAGTCACACAGATAGACAGAAAGCAGACCTCGACGTCAAACTTATAACACCCTTTTTTTTGGTCGGGGGTTAAAAAGACATAAAACAATTCTTATTTGAACGCTTTTGCGTATAGTCTGTTATTTTTGTCTGACGTCTTTTGTTGCATCGGTAATTTTGTTGTTTTTTAAATTATTTTATTCATATCTTACAGTAGTACCTGGGTGACCGAGCTTTGCTCGGTTTAAATACTAAATATACTTAGATACCTACAGATAAAAGACTCCAAGAAAAAAAATTTCTTAAAAAAAAACGAATTTAAAAAAAAAGAGAACCCGTCTAGATTCGAACCCGGAGCTACTAATTCGTGACCGCTATGAGCGCCCCCACTTCCCGTCTGAACTAATTATGCTGTCGCGTCATGCGGCGAAATTTACCTTCACATTCTAATGTCTAATGTGACAGTTTTTCATTGTCTAAAAACGCGTAAAATATGCGTTTTTTAAAATAAAACCTAGTTAGATCGATTTATCGTCCCCGAAATACCCTGCATACATAATTTCATGCAAATCCGTCGAGCCGTTTCCGAGATTCAGATTCTATATATATATATATATACATATTTATATAGGTACAAGAATTGCTCGTTTAATATAATGATGATAGACGAGCAAGCATTCCGAATATGTAAACAAAAGAGTAGATTTCTCAGTTTTTACTAATTTTGGCAACTTGAAAACTACTCTTTGTTGTTTTATTTTCGACATTTTCATCGTTATTGAGAGAGTGCGTTTTTCTATGTAGACTGAATCAATGTATGGAAAACAAGCTAAGCCTAGTAATTAAGACGCTTTAACGGAGTTTGTCGTTAAATCGAGTGACGTTATATTACTAACACTGTATTTTTTTCTATATTATTTTTTAGAGGTTTTATCGCAAAATTACGTAATACGTGGTCTGATTGTGACGAGAATGTTTTGTTCGGCAGAGGATCTCGAAGCGGCAGACGAGAGCTTGCGGCGCGCCATCATAGCGTACCCCAACATGGCGGCCATGTTGATGCAACACTGCCACCAGCGCTGCCCGGCCGTGGAGAACAGCGTCCTCGTCACCACCATCGGGAAAGAATCGTTAGTATATCCACACTATTTATTTTGCTTAAATATAGAGTGACGAGACGAGCACGACGTGTGACCTGATGGTAAGCAACATGCCTGCCACATAGCAACACGCAATACGCAGGTATTGGAACATGAAGACTCCAAATCATTACCTAGCACTGCGCTGCGCTCGTCACCCAGACATCTAAGATATATTATATCTCTAAGCCCTGTAATTTCTTTGGTAACATTGCCCTTCAAACCGGAACAACTTGCTTGGCGGTAGAATAACTGGAAAAGGTGTGGTACTTCCCCAGGCGGATTCTGCCAAGAGTTCTACCACTATAAAATATAGAAAAACCACTAGTATGACGACGCCTTTGTACTTGCGGTAAAAGCCAACAATGCAAGAGTAAGTAGCAAAATGACTATGACGAATGAAAATTGCTGATTAATTAATATTTAATGTTTTAATTAATTTATTATCAACATTGTTACGTATCAGCAACATTATTGGAAACATATTTATTACTATAAACAATTCCTTCTGAACAAAATAAAATCAAAACATGAGTCAAAAACCAGCTCCGAACTACGCTCCCATACTGCTAACATTTTCGTGTTGGCATCTTGGGAGCGCGCTTCCCGCGTCTCGCCCCTGCACGATTACCTCGTCTAGACGTGTTCTTCGAACGACTGTATGAGTTATTAAACTTGTATACCGTTGTAAGGCGATGTAAACGGCAATGAATGTTGGATCGGATGCAGCTTTTTGTGTAATCTATATATATAAAAGCGAAAGGTCACTTCATCAAGGAATCTCAGAAACTACAAATGCTAGGAATCTGAAATTTTGCATGGAAGTCCCTTTTAGCACGTAGGCGCTCGCTAAGACGGGGTTTTGCGAAATTCAATCCCTAAACAAGGGATGAACGGTTGTAAGAAAATACGAGATTTTCAAAATTATAAAATTTGTATGTAGACACTTGACACGAAGCAATTAAATGTTTGTTCTATCAATTTTGTAACTTCAAAATGTACGGGGATGATATGGGGGTTGAATGTCAATATGGAAGTTCCCGACCGTTGAAGATAAAACCATGAAACTCTGTATATAGCCACTTGACACGAAGTAAACGAATGTTTGTTCTAGCAATTTCGTAATTTCGAACTGTACGGGGATGAAATTAGGGTTGAAATGGGGGATGACTATCAATATGGAAGTACCCAGCCGTTGAAGATAAAACCATGTAACTCTGTATATAAGCACTTGACGCGAAGCAAACGAATGTTTGTTCTATCAGTTTCGTAATTTCGAACTGTACGGGGGTGAAATTGGGATTGAAATGGGGGATGAATGTCAATATGGAAGTTCCCAATCGTTGAAGATAAAACCATGAAACTCTGTATATAGGCACTTGGCATGAAGCAAATAAATGTTTGTTCTAGCATTTTTGAATTTCAAACTGTACGGGGATGAAATTGGGGTTGAAATGGGGAATGAATGTAAATGTGGAAGTTCCCAACCATTGAAGATAAAACCATGAAACTCTGTATTTAGACACTTGACACAAAACAAACGAATGTTTGTTCTAGCAATTTTGTAATTTTGAACTATACGGGGATGAAATAGGGGATGAATGTCAACATGGAAGTTCCCAATCGTTGAAAATAAACCCATGAAACTCTGGATATAGGCACTTGACACGAAGCAAATAAATGTCTGTTCTAGCAATTTTGTAATTTGGACCTGTATGGGAATGAAATTGGGTTGAAATGAGGGATGAATGTAAATGTGGAAGTTCCCAACCGTTGAAGATAAAACCATGAAACTCCGTATATAGACACTTGACACAAAACAAACGAATGTTTGTTCTAGCAATTTTGTAATTTTGAACTACACGGGGATGAAATTGGGATTGAAATGGGGGATGAAAGTATGTATGGAAGCTCCCAATCGTTGAAGATAAAACCATGAAACTCTGGATATAGGCACTTGACACGAACAAATTAAATGTTTGTTCTAGCAATTTTGTAATTTCGAACTGTATGGGGATGAAATTGGAGTTGAAATGGGGAACGAATGTCTCTTACGCTTTCAAACCTAAACAACGGAACCGATTTTGATGAAATTGTATAAAATTGTTTTATTATAAGCTGTTTTTAGTAACCGTATATGTGTATGGGTATACAAATAGGTGCTGCCTGAGTTACCTTAGTATTTATTTCGCGCGGAAGAAGTCGCGGGTAACAGCTAGTTATCAAATACTTCTTTTGGCGCGCTTGAAAAAAAAATGGCAGTCATAGGTACTGCCATAAGAACATAAATAGAACAAAAACACTCTCAATGTTGAAACGTTAGACGCTGGCGAAATTACGGTAGCATTACCGAAAGGAAGCCAAGACGAAAAAGAAAAAAAAGGTACCGCCGCTAGAAGTGAAAACTTATAACTCTGAATTTGATAGCTCACTTTGGAAACTACGCGGGTGAAACAAGAGGGCGTGGCTATGATGACCATGGCCATCTATACAACGACTAGACAACGCCATCTAGAAATGCGACAGCATGGCCAATGGACACGGTCCCGAGTTCACCCAAAAATGTCTTATCATTCCCGAGCGTGACGCTAGAATTCACAGCCCACGAAAAATCTGTCTGCGGTAAAAGAAGTTTTCACTTCAAAAATATGAGAGTGAATTATTACAATGCGCGCGCACACTGACACTTTAACACACTGATAACACAATACGAGTAAGTATACACACAGTTATTTTTTTTTACAGAATATCTGAGGCGCTGCTCACTTTGCAGAAGTTCTACGTAGCGTTCGGAGGCCCGAAATGGAGGGAGAGCGACATTATGAAGTGGTTCATACCGGTCGCCAAGAGCGTCTGCTTGGCCTACGACACAAACGACGAAATAAAGGTACCGAACATTTTATTGTAAGTAATAATCTATTTATTTCCAAAATATAAGATCAAGATAAAGATAGCCTTTACTTCTGGAATATTAACAATTTATAAATAGGTATACTTATTTATTCTCATTTTATAATATTCTCCAGTTTGTCTTTAGACATAGGCCTCCTCCAAGTTTTTCCATTCTTCTCTGTTTCCCGCTTTCCACGTCCATGTGGTTCCCGCTGTTCGTTTCAGATCAGCCAAATTTCAAAACATATTTTCTAAAATTTAGCAGCACGTAAATGACAAAGTCATTACAAATTTGATATTGTCGTCAAATTAGCTCCGCAGTTTTTCCGTTGGGTCCCAAACTAGGCTGTGCCTGTATTTTGGGCACCCAGAGAGTTCAACGGTTTGTTACAATAGTATTTGAGTTGAGCACGTTGCACAGACACTAGTAATGACTAATAAGCTAATGAATTCAGTATTTTACATATGTATAATTAATTATATCGATAACTAAAAAAAAACAACAAAAATACGTAAACATCAAATTTTTATGTTGTAATTTTTTCTCTCCTTGGGTTACATTATTTATTAATCGATGTTTTCATAAGGATCCTTAAATGAAATGACAATATTATGTATGCTAAATTAATTGCAGGTAATGTATCCTACATTCTAATGGTGAAAAAATATTTCAAATCGGTTCAGTAGTTTCGGAGCCTATTCACTGCAAACAAACAAACAATTAACTCTTGCCTCTTTACAGTATTAGTGTAGATGAACAATATTATTCAACACAGACGTATTAACATTTTTAAGCACTCTATCTGCGTATTTTTTTGTTTATGAAACAAAAATACGTTATACAATGTTTTTAAAGATCTGACTGGCTGACAAATTCGTTTTTTTAGTCATCATGCCTATTTAAAAAAAAAATTCAGGCAGTGTCGACTTTACTCGTACCTATGTATATGAAAATTGTTATGAAACTTGTTATCGTTTCGCCAGGCCGCATGCGAGGACGCAGCCAAGAAACGGAACGAACTATTCAAGAGGATTCCGCAGCAAATCAAACGGCACATGTACCTGATTCGGACCATGCCCACTATCATCGACAGTAACGTAAGTTAATAATTGGGTCGTAATCTATAAGTAACTAGCGGCCCTGTTCCGGCTTCGCTCGGATTTCGTCATATAAGGACTATTAATCGAAAAAAAAACTATCAAAAAACATCGTGACAGGAGATTTATATATATTAAGATAATAAGTAGGTACTTCGATAAAAATGAAACCTAGCTAGATCGATTTATCGCCCCAGAAACCCCATGCATTTAAAATTGTATGAAAATCTTTGGAGCCGATTCAGAGATTTAGATTATAAATTATATAAATAAAAATTCTTACATATGGGAATATAAATACATACGTATGTCAAATCTCTTTGTTCGTGTCTTTGGAACATCAACCGTGAAACAATGTCGCTTTTTCGAGCTACGAGCATTTCGATAGAAAAAAGGGCAAGGCGGTATTAAATCATGCAAATCAGTGCACACTCTCCGAAGTGTATCCGATAAAAAACCCGATAGGCTAGCAATTTTTCGGCGATGTTCATGACTCGTGAAGTCTTTTTGGCACAAGAGTGTCGTCGCCAATGATTCTTTTGGCACGTCTCTCGATCGATTCCAAAGCCTCTAGCTGATACTTAGCCGAACCATCCCAAAGATGCGAACAGTACTCCATTCAAGAGCGAATTTGTCTCTCGAGGCGGTAACGCGTCGCTTGTTCTGGAACCATATACCCGGCCCCTCTACCGCCTAACTAAATCGGCTCTGGCTTTGCTATTGCCGTCTCTTTCGTTTCAAGCGAGAAGAAATGAGACAGCAATATCAAAGCTAAGACAGTTTTCGTTAGCCGGTAGATCCCTGGGTCCGTACCCCCGCGAAGCTGGCCCGCAAGGACGCCGGTAGTTCACGATCGTGTGATCGACGATGGTAGCTCGACTGTGGTATCAGTCCCGCGACTCTGACCCTAACCCTGAGAAACCTGGCTTAGTCATTAGATGTAGGCCCACCCAAACTTCAGGCGCACGGAATTATGTCATCGTTGGGAAAAGTGAGCTCACTCTTTCCGTTATAGTCGGTTGTAGGAAGCGGTGAACGCTGGACGTTTTACCTTTTTGATCATTATAAAAATAATATAAGAAAAATATGCCTTCCTGGCACAGAAAGTGTTCTAACAATTCAAGAAACACAAATAAATCCAAGGGAATTACATTTCATGCGTAAGTTTGTTACCAATTTCAAGGGGCTCAGTGCACATAAAAAGATTTATATCGACGGTTTTAGTCGGTAGGGGCACCATTTGTAGTGGTGTCGAGTCCTACACAACGGCCGTGACCGTTCACGGCAGACGGTGCATAAAACCTTTCCGCTACAAAAAAAATGGTTGTCTGTAAAGTCGGTTTACTGACGATAGTTAAACGTGACAACGTCTTAAGAAATCAGTACGCTGATAGCGCGAGTAGTGATACCGCTCGACTCGGCGGGTGGCGCCCTCAGCGCTCGGCTTCGTCCGCATGGCACTAACGACGAACTAACGGTAACGTTACATGACGTCATGTTTTGCGGGCGTGCAGCCGGCTTCAGCGAATTATAAGACGTTATCACGTCAAAAAAAAAACAAAAAATGGGCAGTCATTGGAACTGCCGATAGAAGTGTACACGAATAACTCATAATTTGATAGCTCACTTTGGAAACTACGCGGGTGACAGCGGAGGGCGTGGCCCTGAGCATAGCCATCTAGACCATCCGAGTTTACCCGAAGATTTCTTTCATTTAGATATATTATATCTGGTAAATTTATCAGTACAAAGCTTTGCTTAGTTTGGGGTTAGATGGTGTTGTGTGTGAATTGTCCTCAATATTTATTTATTTACGAACGTGACGCTTGAACTCAATTCACAGCCCACGGAAAATCTGTCCAAAAGCAGTTTTTACTTGAAAAATGAAATGTCCACCAATATGAATGGTATTGTCTAACAATATTGTTTGTGTTTTGTCCAGGCTCTGCCGCCGTTAGCGCCGACGTTCTCCTTCAACCCGTACCCGGGCGAGAGCAGCAGTATCGACGAGCGCGGGTACTTCTCCCCGCGCGGGCCGATGGCGGCGGCGGCCTCGTCCGCGTGGCGCGCCTTCGTGGCGTCGCTCGTGCCCGAGGTGCCGCCGGACCTGGCCGCGCTCCCGCCCGGAGCACATGGCCCCAACGTCCCCGACGCCCCCCACGGACAGTAGCGCGTTACACACACTCACCAATTTAGGCCGCACTCCCTCCCGCCCACGTCCCTGATGTCCTGTAGCGCGTTACACACACTCACCAATTTAGGCCGCACTCCCTCCCGCCCACGTCCCCGACGTCCTGTAGCGCGTTACACACACTCACCAATTTAGGCCGCACTCCCTCCCGCCCACGTCCCCGACGTCCTGTAGCGCGTTACGCACACACCAATTTAGGCCGCACTCCCTCCCGCCCACGTCCCCAACGTCCTGTAGCGCGTTACACACACACCAATTTAGGCCGCACTCCCTCCCGCCCACGTCCCCAACGTCCTGTAGCGCGTTACACACACACACCAATTTAGGCCGCACTCCCTCCCGCCCACGTCCCCAACGTCCTGTAGCGCGTTACACACACACCAATTTAGGCCGCACTCCCTCCCGCCCACGTCCCCAACGTCCTGTAGCGCGTTACACACACACACCAATTTAGGCCGCACTCCCTCCCGCCCACGTCCCCAACGTCCTGTAGCGCGTTACACACACACACCAATTTAGGCCGCACTCCCTCCCGCCCACGTCCCTGACGTCCCCGACGGCCTGTAGCGCGTTTACATATATAACGGGCAGAACCGGAACTACTGACGCCCACATAACACAAGTTGATTGATTGATAGAAAAAGTTGATTGATTGATAGAAAAAGTTGATCGTCTAATTTTATAAAACACTTCTCGATCGTAGAGCACTCGCTACATTCCAAGATTCTAGATCTAGGTTCTACAGACAAATTGGCCGTATTGTAAGTAGGGGTGAACGTTGTGGCGCTTTCAGTTACAACGAGGCTAGTTTTTTCAAGCTAGGATACCGAGCTAGTAATTCTAGTTTCGCGTAGCTACGCAACGCTAGTTTTGTCTACACGAAGCTAGAAGTACTAGCTTGCTAGCCTACTAACACTAGCTTGCTATCTTAGCTTGAAAAAGTAGCTTCAGGCATATGGCTAACACGGTACGGCGTGCCAGGTATCGTCACGTAGGATAGTCTTTCGTCAGACTGTCAGACAGCGAAGTTTCGGTTCAGCTTAAATCACATCAAAGGAGCAGCGGTTTCATTGTAATGCGATTTAAAACCTTACACTCATTGTTATAATACATAGTACCGCTTGAGAAATCGCGCGCTGCCGCTGCGCACGAGTCGCCGGACTGCGCGAGGAGTCGCGGACGGGCGTGCGACTTTGCAATTATCTCAAGCTAAACTATGTATTATAACAATGAGTGTAAGGTTTTAAATCGCATTACAATGAAACTGGTCCTTGCTACGCTGCACGCCTCTAGTCCCTTGACGTTGTCTAGCGTGACACTATTCTACGTGACGGTATCGTCGTACCGTGGGGTTTTATAGTGTGACACTATCTGGTGTCACGCTATCTGATGTGATGGTATCTCGCGCGTCGTACCGTGGGGTTTTATAGTGTGACACTATCTGGTGTCACGCTATCTGATGTGACGGTATCTCGCGCGTCGTACCGTGGGGTTTTATAGTGTGACACTATCTGGTGTCACGCTATCTGATATGACGGTATCTCGCGTGTCGTCCGTGGGGTTTCATAGTGTGACACTATCTGGTGTCACGCTATCTAGTGTGACGGTATCTCGCGCGCCGTACCGTGGGGTTTTATAGTGTGACACTATCTGGTGTCACGCTATCTGATGTGACGGTATCACACGCGCCGTACCGTGGGGTTTTATAGTGTGACACTATCTGGTGTCACGCTATCTAGTGTGACGGTATCTCGCGCGCCGTACCGTGGGGTTTTATAGTGTGACACTATCTGGTGTCACGCTATCTGATGTGACGGTATCTCGCGCGCCGTACCGTGGGGTTTTATAGTGTGACACTATCTGGTGTCACGCTATCTGATGTGACGGTATCTCGCGCGCCGTACCGTGGGGTTTTATAGTGTGACACTATCTGGTGTCACGCTATCTGATGTGACGGTATCTCGCGCGCCGTACCGTGGGGTTTTTTTTTTTTTTTTTTTTTTTTTTTTTTTTTTTATTTAAATTTTACAGCTCCACGGACTCCGGGGTCCGTGACCTTTGTCAATCGTTTTCTTTTTGTTACATTAATCTTGGATTTGAGAAGAAAAGGAAATAGGAGAGAGTAGGGAACATTTTCTTGCTAATTCTAGGACTATTTTATTTTCTAAGTCGCCTCCTCCCGGCTCAGCGCCTCCACCACGACTGCATTTCTATCCTTGATGGCCATCTGCAAATTGAACTCTCGGATGGTCTTCGGTGTTGCAGACAACGCTCGCCGCACGAACCGACCGATGGCGTCGTCGGTGTCGTCAGCGTAATATGTGAAGGTCCCCGTGTGCCGTGAGATTGCGACGACCGCATGAGGCACGCTCTCGTGCAGCTTCGTGTTTGCCTTAGTTTTTATTGCGATTACCGACTCGTATGTTAGTCCCTGAGCTTCATGGATGGTAAGGATGCGTGACCCGGTGCCTGAACCATAACCCTGGTTTGTCAGGGTCTCCTTCTCCTCTTGAGTGTGAACTAAAAAGAGGGTGTTTGGTTGGGTGTTGGGTATTTGCGCTCCCTTATACCTTCTCTGCTCTAGGGACTTTATGCGAGGCGCCGAGGAATACATACCCGAGTATATTTCCCTCAGCGCATATGCGACGTCCATTGGGTTTCGATGTGTGCAGAGCAACTCCTGGCTGATCTTTGTTACCAGGTTCGGGCGGTGATACCTCATTTCGAAGAGATTTTCCCTATCGATATAAGGCAGTTGATTGACATCTCCGATGAGGACAATTTCGCCAGCACCAGACAGGCGTGAGACCATTACAATGGCTCCGAAATGGTTCATGAGGGCTTCATCCACCATGAGGCGACTGAAACTCTCTTTTCCGAATCCATTTACGAGAGCAGAAGCCATAGTCCGCACCCTGGTTTTGACCAGGTTTCCAATGCGGTGCGATAGCTTTTCTCTTAGATCTTTTGCTGCCTCAGTTGTTGTGGTGATGATAGCGTCCTTGTCCACGTCGAAGTGTCTAATAACCCATGTTGTCTTTCCACATCCCGGAACACCATTGACCCACTGTATTCTTGGTACCTCCCAATTTTCCCAAGCCGCTGTGACACTTGAGTTCCCTTCGATAATTTTGGCCATCTCTAGGATCTTGTCGTCCAACATAATTTTGGTGCATCGGGCGGTAACTACAATAGGGTCGTTTGGTGGTGTCGCATATACAGGCGTTCCCGCGCGCTCTGTCTCGTTCTCGTTCAGTGTCACGAAGCCATTTTCTGCACTGTAGGCTGCCATATACTGTCCTGTCATGGTTCCCTTGATGACCCGGGAAGTAACATTGTTGTAAATGGCTGCTTCGGCCTCCTCGAGTTTCGCCTTTAATAGGCTTTCACTTCCCAGCCTATAGAACTGCATGATGTTTTCGCAGGTCTTGAGGTTGACTTGTCTTGTCGCTCTCAGTGTGGCTGTGAATTCGATAAAGGCGTTACGTGCATGACTCCGCGGCTCCGAGGCCGTGACATAACGGGGCGGTTCCACCAGTCCCATGTCGGCTCTGGTTCGGCTAATTAGTTGCTGTGAAGCTGCTTTGAGGGTCTTTGACGTCAAGGGGTTTGATGATGATGAAGGGGATGAGATTCGGAGTACGCTCCTTGCTGCTGCGTTAAAGGCCGCCACGAAAGTCGTGTTGGTTCCTCGGCTGCTGCTTTGATTGGCTGCGGCTTTTTCTTTCGGTGTGACACTATCTGGTGTCACGCTATCTGATGTGACGGTATCTCGCGCGCCGTACCGTGGGGTTTTATAGTGTGACACTATCTGGTGTCACGCTATCTGATGTGACGGTATCTCGCGCGCCGTACCGTGGGGTTTTATAGTGTGACACTATCTGGTGTCACGCTATCTGATGTGACGGTATCTCGCGCGCCGTACCGTGGGGTTTTATAGTGTGACACTATCTGGTGTCACGCTATCTGATGTGACGGTATCACACGCGCCGTACCGTGGGGTTTTATAGTGTGACACTATCTGGTGTCACGCTATCTGATGTGACGGTATCACACGCGCCGTACCGTGGGGTTTTATAGTGTGACACTATCTGGTGTCACGCTATCTGATGTGACGGTATCTCGCGCGCCGTACCGTGGGGTTTTATAGTGTGACACTATCTGGTGTCACGCTATCTGATGTGACGGTATCTCGCGCGCCGTACCGTGGGGTTTTATAGTGTGACACTATCTGGTGTCACGCTATCTGATGTGACGGTATCTCGTGCGCCGTACCGTGGGGTTTTATAGTGTGACACTATCTGGTGTCACGCTATCTGATGTGACGGTATCTCGCGCGCCGTACCGTGGGGTTTTATAGTGTGACACTATCTGGTGTCACGCTATCTGATGTGACGGTATCTCGTGCGCCGTACCGTGGGGTTTTATAGTGTGACACTATCTGGTGTCACGCTATCTGATGTGACGGTATCACACGCGCCGTACCGTGGGGTTTTATAGTGTGACACTATCTGGTGTCACGCTATCTGATGTGACGGTATCACACGCGCCGTACCGTGGGGTTTTATAGTGTGACACTATCTGGTGTCACGCTATCTGATGTGACGGTATCTCGCGCGCCGTACCGTGGGGTTTTATAGTGTGACACTATCTGGTGTCACGCTATCTGATGTGACGGTATCTCGTGCGCCGTACCGTGGGGTTTTATAGTGTGACACTATCTGGTGTCACGCTATCTGATGTGACGGTATCTCGTGCGCCGTACCGTGGGGTTTTATAGTGTGACACTATCTGGTGTCACGCTATCTGATGTGACGGTATCTCGTCCGCCGTTGCATGGAGGTTTTGTAGTATGATTTAAACCATAGCAGACTCAGTTAACTGCCTACCATGATATCCTATAAAACTGTGTAAACTAAGTTTTACTACTTATAACGTCGTTTATAATATGAACACCTGAGTGGATGAAGGGGTTATGTAACATTTTATTGAGTTTCAAATAAAGTAAATGTTAAAGAACAGATGAAATTTGTAAAACCTGAAAATCAGTACCTACTATTATCGTAACATTGTCACCATAGATTAAGTTCACAAATGATTATGATACTACATACTTTTGTAAATTTAATTATACATAACCCATAATTCGTTACTTTAATTCCAAACTGCAGTTTTGAAATAAGCAAAGGATGAAGAAGATATGTAAACACGCGCCGTACCGTACCGCAGAGAATGAAGAAGATATGTAAACAGTTTTCGTAATAAATCTTATAATTTTATCACACTTGTTTTTATTTTTGTGTTTTTTTACGATAAATATTTACCATAAGAATAACTTGGCACCATTATATCATTATAACAACAATTAGGAAACGTGACGATTACGCAAATTAAATATGAAAACTTTGAAACCGTTTATATCAATATTTTGAAAATGTAACATACCTCTTCATCCACTCACGTCTTCATATACATTTACATCGTATAACATATAATACATATTCACACATTGTATACGTGTTAATTAATTGTTTTTAAATAGTTATATAATTTTAAATTTTAATTATTTTATTCAATGAATTTATTACCGCCAAACGATACTGTCGTGTTGTTACCCTTTGAAAAAGGCCATATCATTTGTGAGTAACCCGTCAATGCATTAAAAATGTAAACTACTTACCATCATTATATCCTCCAAATAAATTTGGTGAAACGGAAATAAACAAGTGATAATTAAAAGATGTTTTGTATATTTTGTTTTCTGTCTATCGCTTTTTAAACCGACTTCAAAAACGGAGGAGGTTCTCATTTCGGTCTTTATGTATTTTTTTTCTACTATAAGATCTTTGATAAGTGTTTATTGCATGTTAGAGTTGTATGCGACAACAGGTGCAACTTATATTTAAAACGTATGTAATAAATGTCTGTAATGGAGTAATTAAGGTCTTATTTATATTCCTATAAAGTTACACTATACTACTACAAGCATGGTTAGGGTAATCAGTTTGCATCCTTTTAAGGGTATGTTCAATACTCAATCGTTTATTGCTTTGTTATGTTACAGATAGAATGAAAGATAATACAGATAGGTAGATTTCGTACAAAATTAAGTCGCAACACAACGTACCCAATCGGGCATTGCAATTAAAAATCGTTTTGGAGCGAAGCGTTATGTTTCACAGTCAATTACCAAACTTTCATCCCCGAAATTTCTTAGGTCGTCGTTTAAAACCTCGGATATGCTATAGTAGGCTTTAGACAGCAGCAGATTTCTCAAGGTCCTAATAAACCTACGCTCATCTTCTATTTTCTTTAATTTGGTGGGAAGCTTTTATTATATATTTTTATGGCCATCGCATGCGGACTGGTACTATGTAACGTTAGTTTTGATGATGAACTTACCGAACGTTCAAGTTATTTTTATAGAATGTCCTAATAGGATAGCGTCGGTTGTCTGCTACTTTGTCAAAAAAAATTGGATTTGTCTTAACGAATTTGTGTTGTTCATCATCATCATCCACAGCCTTTTTTTATCCCACTGGGTATAGGCCTCTCTTTTTTCATGCCATCTTCCTCGGTCCCATGCCAATCGAGGGTTCGACCTGCTATAAAGATATCGTCGATCCATCTTTCATCTGGACGTCTCACGCTTGTACACTCTTTAACGCTCGATACCTAAATGAAGTGCCGGCGAGCATAGAGCTAAACAGTGCTAGAGAGGACAACACAAATTAAAAAATATTTTAGGATATGTATTGAGTTTTAACAAAAGTGGTAGAACAAAAGTTGTTCATTTAAATATACAGAGCATGCCCTTAAATGGATGCAGACTGATTGCCAGTAACCCTGTATATGTAAGATAACCTAAAAGATTGACTTGAATTGTTTGTCCAAATTTAAGAATCTGTTACTGTCAATAGGTGTGATTTACGGCTGACTGACGACAGCGCACACAGGTAGCTAGACAGCCCACACAGCTAGCTAGACAGTGCACACAGCTGGCTCGACAGCTCACACAGCTAGCTAGATAGCGCACACAGCTAGCTAGACAGCGCACACAGCTGGCTCGACAGCTCACACAGCTAGCTAGACAGCGCACACAGCTAGCCAGACAGCGCACAAAACTAGCTAGACAGCGCATGCAGCTGGCTCGACAGCTCACACAGCTAGCTAGACAGCGCACACAGCTGGCTCGACAGCTCACACAGCTAGCTAGACAGCGCACACAGCTAGCCAGACAGCGCACACAACTAGCTAGACAGCGCACGCAGCTGGCTCGACAGCTCACACAGCTAGCTAGACAGCGCACACAGCTAGCCAGACAGCGCACACAACTAGCTAGACAGCGCACACAGCTGGCTCGACAGCTCACACAGCTAGCTAGACAGCGCACACAGCTAGCCAGACAGCGCACACAACTAGCTAGACAGCGCAAACAGCTGGCTCGACAGCTCACACAGCTAGCTAGACAGCGCACACAGCTGGCTCGACAGCTCACACAGCTAGCTAGACAGCGCACACAGCTAGCCAGACAGCGCACACAACTAGCTAGACAGCGCACGCAGCTGGCTCGACAGCTCATACAGCTAGCTAGACAGCGCACACAGCTAGCCAGACAGCGCACACAGCTAGCTAGACAGCGCATACAGCTAGCCAGACAGCGCACACATCTAGCTAGACAGCGCACACAGTTAGTTAGACATCGTACACAGCTAGCGAGACAGCGCACACAGCTAAATAAAACACTTTATTATATCTATGGGTGACGTACGCAGTGTAGTGCTAGCTAATGATTTGGACTCCTCATGTTCCAATATCTCAGTGTCACTGTGTTGTTATGGGCAGGCTTGTTGCTTACCATCAGGCACATGTCCTGCTAATCTCGTCACTTCATTTAATATTATATAAAAAAATGAAACCAAAATAAAAAGTGATAAAAGATGTTTATTTTTGTATATTTATTTTGTTTTCTATGCAACGCACTTTTCCACTATAAGATCTTTGATATGTGTTATTAAATGTTAGCGTTAGTATGCGACAATAGGCGCAACTTATATTATAACGTATGTAATAAATGTCTGTAATGGAATAATTATGTTTTTTTTTTATATTCCTACTAGCATTTACCCGCGACTTCGCCCGAAATAAATAAACTGGAACTGAGGCAGTATTTGTACACTCATACAAATTTACGTTTACTAAAAACAGCTTGAATATTAAAAGATTTTTGTATAATTTCATGAAAATCGGTTCAGTGGTTTAGGCGTAAAATTTGTAACAGACAGACAGTTACTTTCACAATTATAGTAGTAAGTATGGATTTCAAGTGTCTACTTGACTACAAACGTAACGGTTTGTTTTCAACATTGATGAACTTCCATGCAAACTTTCATTCCTCATTTCCATCCTTTCAACTCTTTTACTGTGATATAAAGTCACACTGGTCCTTTTCTGAGTCTAGTCTATCTGTACATCAAATTGCATTAAAATCGGTTCAGTACTTTAACTGTCAAAGCGTAACATACCTAGTTAATACGGTATCTTTAATAAAGTCCGGTATCTTTGGGTACGCAGATGAGAGCACCGTTGTTAAGAGTTACATATAGTGCGAGAGTCAGTGGGCAGCAAACTCAGGTACTGATAGAGAGTCTGATAGAGCGTTTGAGCTTAACCCTTGAGGCGGTGTCTAAATGGGGCGATGCCAATCTGGTCAAGTTCAACGAGAGTAAGATGCAGGCGTGGCTGTATTTTTTTTTTTAACTTCTATAGGTTTACACTTGACCGCCATCTCGCCTGATGTTAAACGACGATGCGGTCTAGGATGGAGCTTTTTATTAGAGCTACGAACATTCCGAAAGAAAAAGGACAAGGTGGTATCAGATCATGCAAATCAGTCGCACATTCTCCGAAGTGTATCCGATAAAAAACCTAGATAGATAGATAGGCTAGCAATTTTTCGGCGATGTTCAAGACTTTGAAGCCTTTTTCGCACAAGAGTGTCGTTGCCTATGAGCCTTTTGGCACGTCTCGATCGATTCCAGAGCCTCCAGCTGATACTTAACCGATCCATCCCAAAGGTGCGAACAGTACTCCATACAGGAGCGAATCTGTGCTTGATATAATGTAAGCAACTGCTCAGACTTGAAGTACCTTCGCACCTTTCAGAGGACACCTAGTTTTTTGACAGCTAGTTTAGCTTTGGACTCGATAAACGAGCCAAAGTTGAGCGTAGAGGTCAAAGTAACGCCCAAAAGCTCAAGACGGTCAGAAACCGATACGGATACTCCTCTAAAAGTTGGGAGTCAGTTGGAAAGGACTCCTTTTAGCGGAGAACAGACATGCCTGCGTCTTACTCTTATTGAACTTGATCAGATTGGGATCGCCCCATTTAGACACCGCCTCAAGGGTCAAGCTCAAACGTTCGATCAGACTTTCTCAGTACCTGAGTTTGCTGCCCAGTGGCTCTCGCGCTAGATATGTAACTCTCTACAACGGTGCTATCATCTGCGTACCCAAAGATACCGGGCTTCAACAGATCGTTGATATGTAGCAGGAAGGGCGTCGCAGCGAGTACCGACCTTTAGAAATCGACTTCAACTTTTGTTCCGATTCTTCCCCCAATATAATTTGCGTGGCTTTTAGCACATATGGTTTGATTAAATCTTCGGCCATAGTATGGGGTTTCTTTTTATTTGCCAATAGTATGGGGTTTCTTTTTAAAGTTATTGAATATTCATCATCATCATCATCATCAGCCGCAAGACGTCCACTGCTGAACATAGGCCTCCCCCCTAGATTTCCACAACGAACGGTCCTGCGCAACCTGCAACCAGCGGTTTCCAGCGACCTTTGTGAGGTCATCTGTCCATCTAGTGGGAGGCCGTCCAACACTGCGTCTTCCGGTTCGTGGTCGCCACTCGAGAACCTTTCTTCCCCATCGGTTGTCAGTTCTGCGAGCGATGTGGCCTGTCCATTGCCACTTCAGCTTAGCTACTCTTCGAGCTATGTCGGCTACTTTCGTTCTTTTGCGAATATCCTCATTACCGATTCTGTCGCGCAAAGAGACTCTGAGCATAGCTCGCTCCATAGCTCGCTGTGTGACTTTAAGCTTTGTTATGAGGCCTACAGTTAAGGACCACGTCTCGGTTCCATAAGTCATCACTGGCAACACGCACTGATTGAAGACTTTCGTCTTCAAGCATTGGGGTATTTTGGACTCCAAGATGTGCCGTAGTTTCCCGAACGCTGCCCATCCGAGTTGGATCCTTCGCTGGACCTCTTTGTCGAAGTTGGATCTACCCAATTGGATCTTTTGACCCAGGTAGACGTATTCGTCAACAACTTCGAGTGTGGTATTCCCAACAATAACCGGTACAGGTGAGACATGAACATTTGACATGACCTTCGTCTTGTCCATATTCATCCTCAAACCTACCTGTTGGGATATTCTACTGAGGTCCCTGAGCATAGCACCGAGGTCCTCCATCGACTCCGCCACAATGACTACATCATCGGCAAACCGAAGGTGAGTGATGCATTCGCCATTGATATTGATGCCATGTCCGTTCCAGTCCAGTAGCTTGAAAACATCTTCCAGCGCGGCAGTGAACAGTTTCGGAGATATAACATCTCCCTGTCTCACGCCTTTCTGTAGCCGGATATGTTTTGTGCACTGGTCCTGTAATCGGACAGACATTGTGGCTTTGCTGTAAATATACCTCAACACTTCGATATAGCGATAGTCCATGCGGCATCGCTGGAGAGACTGAAGCACTGCCCAGGTCTCGATGGAATCGAAGGCTTTCTCATAGTCCACATACGCTGTACATAGTGGCCGATTATACTCCTCGGTTTTCTGTATAATCTGCCGAAGCGTATGGATGTGGTCTACGGTACTATAGCCTTTAAAAAGGGTTATTAAGGAGTTAAGGAGGAGATTAAGATCTCTCTACGCCCCACCAGGGTGGCACGCCCCACCGGTAGGGAAGTCCTGGACTCCTGGAGTAGATACTCGCTTGCACTTGCACTAATGAGGGACGAAATAGAATAATAGCAGAGGAATAATATATAGTAAGTGAAAAAAAGAATAGAAGTAGAATCTAGCGGGTCGCAGTGGTCGGCGCGTGACGTAGTTGACTTTGAAGACAATGTTTCAAGATTCGAAGGGCAATGTTTCCAGAGAAATGACAGTGCATAGAGATAAATCATTTATAGGCCGATTAACATCAGACGAGCGAATGCTCATTCTATCCCCAATGTATCAAATTCATTTGGTGTAAACAAACGTAGAGCATTCTTTCGTTGTTTTGTTTGTGTTCGCAAAGATTCTATGGAATATATAATATGGAAAACGCTAAGAACGATCTTTCGTTTACACTAAAAGATCGAGAAAGAATGCTCTTGTTCCAGCTCTAGCTCTATGTTCGTTCAGTTTAAATCGGCCTTTAACAGAACAACGACCCGCTCTATGTTATGTTCTAGTGTTATCACCCATCACGAACCAGAAATCCCCAATTCCCCTAATCAACTCTCTATTCATACAGATACCTCACTGTTACCTACACACAAATATTTGAGAATCGAACCCACGATCAACAGCTCTACAGGTACTTCCAGCCGAGTAGCAAGGCCAAATTCAAATATTTGATTACCATTCCATAAACTAAATGGTCTCACTGCTGGGCCTCGGGGGCTTCTCTCGCAAGGTCAAGGCAAGAGAGTCAAGGCCATAATGCACCATGCTGGCACTGTGCGGGTTGGTGGCTGACACATTACTTCGAAAGATTCTAGGTACATGCCGGTTTCCTCACGATGTTTTGACTCGAAAGACGGTGGTGCGCGTGGTTTTGAACCCGGGGTCTCCGGATCGGCAGTCGCCGTTCTCCCGACTAGACCAGCCGTAATAGTCCAAGATCCCAGAGCTGCCAGATGTCACTTATTTTC
Organism: Ectropis crepuscularia; assembly: GCA_963693475.1. Classification (NCBI taxonomy): domain Eukaryota; kingdom Metazoa; phylum Arthropoda; class Insecta; order Lepidoptera; family Geometridae; genus Ectropis; species Ectropis crepuscularia. Next base: position 37,368,134 of record OY856338.1, read on the forward strand.
TGACGAATGAAATGTGGACGATAGAGTAGTGTTAGTATGTGCATACTCGCTACCTTGCTTAGACGACCAATTTTGAGATATCAGGTAATGAAGGTACTTAGGAATTACTTACTTTACGGGAATTCTCCTAACCGATTTTCACGTATATTATAGGCAAAATATCTTTAAAAATATGTCGCCAACACATTCAGACACATTCCGTGGGCCGTTTTGCTTTGCAGCTTTAAAAGTCCCATAATAATGACTTCACTTTTCGTAAATTCTGATCCTGCATTTTTAGATATGTCCGCCAGACAACTATGTCAAAACCAACAATCATCTAACAAGAAGACAGTCCGATCTAAGGGGTCAATCATCCCCTAAACTTAATTTTAATGCCTCTATGGGTAGGAGCGCGAGATTGAGTGAGACATTTACTAGGATTTATTGACTTAAAGTTGAGTTTAGGGGGATGATTGGCCCTTACGTTGGTCTGGCTTCTTGTAAAAAGTTTTGAAATAGTTGTCTGGCGGACATATTTAAAAATAGATCATCAGAATTTACGTAGAGTTAAGTGATGATTTTGCAACAGTTAAAGCGGCTGCAAAGCAAGTACATTGCCTGATATCTCAAAATTGGCCGTCTAAGCGAGGTAGCGAGTATGCATGCGTTCTTAGTACATACCTACTAACACTACTCAACCGTCCACATTTCGTTAATCAGAAAATACGTGACGTCTGGCGGCCCTGGGATCTTACAAACTTAAATATTTGATTGACACTGTTCAATTAAGTTCTTTGACAACAATACTACTGTGATTGACTGTGATCAAAAAACATCAAAAAGAATGTAAATTGCCATAAATTGCTACCATTGCTACGAAACATGTTTGTCAACGAGAATGTAAATTAATGTTTGTCTTTGATTGTCAAACTCAGTAATGTGTCAGTAATATAGGAAAACAAATCGAACGTTCTATGAAAATTAATATATTAGATAATACCAACTCAGGGATCGTTTAGTTCATGAGGTCAAAATGCTCAGCGGTCATCCGACGTCCATATTTTGTATTATTGCTACGGAGTTTTGTGAAAGATTTTCTTTCTGTGGTTTGCGAAGTAAGTTACCTACCCAATACCTACCATTTCTTTCTGTCTGGACTGTTTATTCGGTGTTTCGATGAGTTTATTTATCGTAGGTATTAGCCCCCAAATACGTCTTCGTTTAACATCAGACGAAATGGCGGTAAAGTGGAAATCTATTATTGACTAGCGGCCCGTCCCGGCTTCGCTCGTGGTACATAATATAGCTATTAATTTATTTTTTTAACTATAATAGGTTCGCACTTGACCACCATCTCGTCTGATGGTAAGCGACGATGCGATCTACGATGGAACGTGCTTACCTTGAAGAAACCGATTCACTCTCGTTTTGAAGATACCAAGGTTACAATCTTGGTGTCTTCAAATCGGGGAAAACCCACACAGGCAACGCATTCCACAACCTAGACGTTCTTATCACAAACGTGGAGTCAAATCTCTTCGTTCGTGTTTTTGGAACCATCAACCATGAAACGATGCTTAGCTTATAGCCCACTAGCACTCAGGGATCACGTATATACCTACTCGTATCCAACGGTGAACTAATTTTTGAAATCGGACCAGCAGTTTTTTATATTTAGCGCGTCCAATGAAAAAACCTCTTCAGCCTTATAATATTTAAGAAATAGTAACGTCTACCAGTCCTTTAGGGGTGTTTTACTTACCATTATAGATAACTTTAGTTTACGACTAACACTCGATAAGGTACGCCATAGAGAAATAGTTTTTCTACACTGAGACGCCTTTTTAAACTAAACTACAATGAAAACTACTACATTTCATACCTACACTAACCACAGATATAGGGGGTATGCTTCCCTGTCACACCATTTTGTCACACCAGTGTGACACAGAAGAATTTTTTTCTTCGTAGTCACACTAGTGTGACACGCGAGAATTTAATTCTTCACAGTCACACTACCATCTTGTCCAAATATACTTGTAATAATAATTCCAAAAATGTAATGTACTATGTGTGTGTATGTATGTGTGTAGTGTTATGTGTGAATTGTCCACCAATATACATTATTATATTTAGATATGTAAACCTCATAATTATATAAAAGTACCAATTAAATGTATCAATTTAATCTAACCGGCCCGATTAGGGTCTATCACTGAAGTTTTACTCCGGGTGGGCTCCCGCCAGAAGCTCAAGGGAGGTCCTGAGTGGAGCGAGCCATGCGAGGCCAAGCGTAGCGAAAAGGGGAGGTGGCGAGCGAAGCGAGCCGGCGACCTCCGTAGTGGAGCGCAGGCCGAGTACCAATTAAATGTATCAATTTAATCTAACCGGCCCGATTAGGGTCTATCACTGAAGTTTTACTCCGGGTGGGCTCCCGCCAGAAGCTCTGCGGTCAGCCCTGAGTGTCGCTTCTCCATACTCGGCCTGCGCTCCACTACGGAGGTCGCCGGCTCGCTTCACTCGCCACCTCCCCCCTTCGCTACGCTTGGCCTCGCATGGCTCGCTCCACTCAGGACCTCCCTTGAGCTTCTGGCTCCCGCATTTTTATATACACTCTAGGGGTAGTAGCGACAAGACTACGTAGAGTCGGGGTGCCCCGAGTCGGATCTGGGTCTTAAGTAACATAACCAGTCCGATTAGGTTACTTAAAGAAATCACAATTGAGGTTACATAAAGACATCACGATTGAGACTTTTCTTAATAATTTACGTTAAGACAAAGTACTAAATACTCTGTAACGACGCTTCATCAATCATCAACAGCCCACTAAACGTTCCCACTGCTGGGACTCGGGGCCTTCTCTCGCAAGGAGAGAGTTAAGGCCATAATCCACCACGCTGGCCCAGTGCGGGTTGGCGGATGACACATGACCTCGAAATATTCTAGGTACATGTCGGTTTCCTCACGATGTTTTCCTTCACCGTTTTTAAGTTAGCGGCAACGACGCTTATGTGATGTTATTTCTTATTGTCAGTTTCGTAATAACTAATATTTTCTTTTGTTTCCGGTTAGTTTTTGTACATACTTTTCAAATATATTGATTGTTTTTCAATTTAGACTTGGTTGTTTGTGTTGCTGAATATTTGGTGTGATGGTTAGTCATACGATGTAATCGATTATTGTCTGTCACACCAGATAGTATGACACAGAGGAAAAAAATTCTTCTGTGTCACACTGGTGTGACAAAATGGTGTGACAGGGAAGCATACCCCAGATATAGTTCGTTCCAAATAACCAAAGCAAATAACGGTGAATAATGTGTAAACAAACCAATGTCACTCTCAATATGACAGACCAGTATTTCTCAACCTTTGTTTTACAAGATAGTTCTTACTACGCTTCATTGCTTGCCCTTTTAAATTTTCGTCGCATAGCAAGGCTAAATATAGGCTGTTCCCACTGCTGGGACTCGGAACAATGAACACATCGCCGCTGTAAACAATCGTCAGACACAAGAATCTGCAATTGCTGAACATTTGATTGATGCTAAAACTGGTCATTGGATCGAGCTCCACGACGCAAAGGTTCTCTCTACCGAATGGCATTATTACGCGAGAATGGTTCGGGAAGCATTGGAAATTAAAAAACATCTCAATTTCTACCGGTTTTCAGTTAACGGCGTCGTGGAATCCCCTAATAAATAAATGAGTGCATCGCGCACTGAGTTTGGAGAAGCCTGGTGATAGTGTGGTGGTTAGTGTTGTGTGTCGTATTGGTCACTGCGATTTATGAAGGCCAAATGAGGGTAGATAGATATCTCCTCATTTTATAATAAGAGCACTCTCAATGTCTTCAGTCTTCTCGTGACCACGGCGATTGTAACGGTGCCGAAAGGTCGATTAAATAATAATTGTAATAGCTAAAAAGTCTCAAATATAGTGTTTACATTATGGGTTCGAATCGCGAAAGTTTAACAACAATATCTTTTATATGATAGATAAACGCTGACTATTTTAGAGGTGATGTCGTAAATAAACACATTTTTGCGCTAACATTGCAAAAGCTGGACGAACCGAACGGTGGTGAGGTGAGAGACCTCACCACCTTACATCTTAGCAGCTTGTGTGAGGTGCGAGAGTTGGAAACCCCTCGATATGGGCCCGCAAGGGTGGTATCGTTAATGAATGCGAAAAGTGACCCCAGGTCCTGTCAGAGAAACCTGTGGGGGGGGGGAATTTAGTCGGTAAGGGCACCATGCCCGCTCCCATGGTGTCTAGCCTGACATACCCCACCAAGTCCCTGTATGGCGGGCATACGTAAATGTAATTCCCCCACGTGAAAAACGGGAAGCAAAGCATTCGAATTCCGAGAAGAAGCACGATTGTAACACTAGAACCAGTTACTTGGAAAAGTATTTTAAATGATACGTTTTACGAAAACGTTTCTTCTAGTTTTAACGAGATTCAATTATTGAATCTCGATCTGATTGTCGTCGCACTACCCAAAACTGACGTCGATCATAACATGATGATCATTACACGATGACGTAATATTCTGGAAAAAACACCGAACAGTTTCAATCAAAATAACACGAAATTTATGGCATTTTAGAGTGAAAATTATGCATGCTTTTGATAGTAAACAGCGTAATTTGGAAAATGTATTTAGAGGTTTGGGATTTTTTCTCGACTACGACGACGTTACGACACAAGACACCTTTCTCTCGGAGCTTTTTAGTCATCCTACTAATAATATATAATATATTATAATACTCGTATTATAAATGTCAATGTATGGATTTTTGGATATTTGGATGTTTGTTGCTCAATCACGTCCTAATGTATGAACGGATCAGGCTGAAATTTGGAACACATATAGATTATAGTCTGGAAGAACACATAGGCTTCTTTTTAACCCGGAAAAAACAACGGGAACGGTAACTACGCGGGTAACACCGCGGGGCGCTGCTAGTACTTAAATACTCTTTTATTGATAACGAGTAGTTACATGTTGTATTAAAAATATTACAAATACCTACAAGATGATAATTAAAACAAATTAGACGTCAATTTAAAATCCCATTACAATAAAAATCAATGTAGGTACATGACATTACAATCAAAAATTCCAAATAAATAAATAAACCTTAATAAGAATAATTTAATGACAAGAAGTACGAATGGCTTGCTTTCAAAATTGAGAGTTTGAGAAACACAGATCAAATTGCTAGTACTTAAAATCATATTTCTATCATCCTACCATTACTTTCTATGACTTTTAAAATAAGGTAATATATCATTATTTGATCAATACAAATTCAAGTAGGTATGTATGTATTAAAACACATGTACGTAAAGTATTCACATACATTTTAGGTTAGAGGACCGCTCCTATGGGCCTTGACTGGTTATGCTAACTGGGCCCTATGGGCGCACACGGCGTATTGCAAACACGCTGACGACGCGCAGATGACGTGCGTATATGCGCTTCAAACGAGATTCGAACGCAACTTTGTGACCTAAGGCCCCTAGCACACGACGTATTTTAAAAGAGTAGCGTTTCTGGAACACGCGTCGTCTGCCCGTAGATGCCGATTTTTGCGTTTGTATAAATTCGTCTGTATCGCTGTATATATCGCTGCCTTGCGCGTATACGCCCAGACTCAGCGATACAGACGCAGTGTAGCCGCGCGGAGTTCCGCGTTTTGAATGTGTTGATCAAATACTCCTCGTCAGTTGTACGTTGTGCAATAACTCCTCTGTCCCTGCTCCGCCTCTTTGTACGCGCTTCAAACGAGTTTCGAACGCGCTTCACGAGCGCGTTTTTGTCGCGTTTTACACGATTTTGAATTTATACAAACGCAAAAATCGGCATCTACGGGCACACGATGCGCGTTCCAGTAACGCTACTCTTTTAAAATACTTCGTGTGCTAGGGCGCTTAGGTTACAAGGTTGCGTTCGAATCTCGTTTAAGCGCGTCATCTACGCGTTTAAATTACAGCGCCTGCTAGGGGCCCTTAATTCAACTGTCTATCACTAGCCTCTTAAGATGGTGTTGAGGCTTTACAACTACTGTTTACCGATATAACTTTAGTTAGGTATAACATCAAAACCACGTGGGAAGTCCCACATGGCGGTAGCCTTGTGAGACAAGTTTACTTTGTGCTACATTTGGATAAGTACCAAATCAGCTACCTTTGCACTGTTTTTTTTTTATATTGTGTTATGTGAGAAAAATGTTTCCCGAGCTTTTTGTGTCATGTTGAACTATGGATTTTATGTGGAACTTGTAAAGGTACCTTTTTGTTTGGCAGCAATCCTCTCCCTGTACCTCCGCAACGTCCTGTGCCTCCACGAGAACGCCGCGACCGTGGTATACCACATCTTCATCATGATGTGTTATACAATGCCGCTTATGGGCGCCGTGCTTGCAGATAACTTTATCGGCAGATATAAGTATTTATTTTATTTACTCATTTTCCTATTCATCTATCATCACAAATGTCATTATTAGATTTTTTTTTCCTTATTTTTGTATGTTTGTTACCCGATGGCTACGCTAATTGTGAATCGATATTGATAATTATTTCTTTCTTTGGTAGACGATACTTCAGAGGTGGTCTCATATATATCTACATTTTGTAGATATCAGTGTGACGGTTTTTGAAATATCAACAAAGACTAAAATTTCCTAACCTCTACCTGGACGACATATTCATAGATTTCCCAAAAATTATGAAATTTTGTCGAGCGTCTGAGTTTAATTTTAAATTAAAGTCGACTTTTGTTCTTTTTCGGATAAAATTAAATTTTCTCTGGCTAGTACGAATGGCGAGACTTACGATAACCTACAATATGCTATAAACTATTTTGTACGTATTATCACAGAATAAATATCAGTACAGTATTATTACGAAAAGTGGTACCTACTGTAATTGAAATAGCTCGGCAATAATTACGAAATAGGACTATCATTATAATGCAATTACTGAAAACATTAAACATCGCTTATGTGCAGGTACTTATTTTCGTATGTAGGTAGTCTTTTAAATGTGTCTTTCTGTTCACTATTTGTAAATATCATCTCTGCCGAGAGAAAAAACGCCGTCGCTGTATGATAATACAAAGTTTCCATCGGTAGATAATAGTAAATAAGTAGGTACGTAGTTTTTGATATCGATTTCGAAATACGAAGTTTTTGATATTTGTCAACGACTGCGTCGGCGTAATTATATTGTAGTGTATTTAGAATTTAACTATTTCCTAAGAGTTTTCTTGATTTTTCACGATATAATATATACCACACTAATATTGTAAAGGTTTAAGTATTGGTGTGTACCTATGTTTGTTCCTACATATCTCTAGAATAGCTCAACGGATTTGAATTAAATTAAATGTGGAATAAGTCCCTATATTACCTGAATTAACATATATGCTACCTTTATGCTATCAAACTTAGTTTTAAATATAATTTATCTGCATTCTAAATTCAACCCCATGTATCGACAAGTCGTTACGACGCAATTGAGCTGCAAAAATCCGTAATGATTGTAAATACATATCACATTTATGATCATTACTTAAATTAGTAGAATTATTCGAAGGTGGCCAAAATACAAAATTATTGTACGTTGTATTCCAATTTATGACGAATTAATCCAAGAAATACTTTGTATACGTAGGTATACATCATATCTTCACGTCAACGATATGGATGTGAAAAATATCGCTATTTTTACGGAAGCTATAACGCAAAAGTTCAGAAACTTTGTAACAAGGTTACGGTTACTTGAACTTCGAAGCGATATCTTATTTTCCAGGGTGATATTGTACTTCTCCGTGATATACTTAGTGGGGACTGTGATGACGTGTTGCTCGGCAATACCGCCTCTAATGCTGCCTCCTACGTAAGTTCAACCTCCCTCGGTTCTCCCTACTTATCTATGAATAAAAAATAAAATGTAGAAAAATTGAGTGAACGCCTGAGGTGTAATGGCTTAATGTTGAGAAGGTCTAATTTTAGAATCGTGAAAATAAATTTGCATATATTTCTCAGCGAGATCTCTCGAGAATTTTTCCAAAGGAAGATGTAAGTTTGCAATAACTACAGGCTCGACTCATCCAAACAGTGAATGAAAACATCGTGACAAAACAGAAAATTTCCAGAAATATATATTTTAAAGACATGCGTAATCCGCATAACCAACCCGTTGGTGAATGGATAACCCTTATGAGAGAAGCCCCGAGTCCTAGTAGTGGAAACATAAAGATTACCTATATCTTTTTTTAACTTAAAAAAAAAAGTTAAGTTTTCACGACTAAAACACATTAGTAGATTATGTTTATGCATCAACCGCTGGAACCCAGGGTGTTATCGTCTAACGCGATGACGAGACGAGTGGGCCAAATAAATGAATGATTATAAAACTGTAAAACGAAGGAAGTTCAAGGTCGAAAAACGTGAACTGATTTGGAGGAAAAATATCGAAGCAGCGAGACAGCTGAGAGTATTTAAGACAATACACATTTTCGCCCTGGGTATTGCAGAGCAAATACCTACGAGGGCTCTATCGTTTGAGTAAATTGGTCTTGGCTTTGTTGCAGCCTCTATTTATTTCGCTTCAAATTAAACATAGAGTATTAGTAAATCCATAGTGACTAAAGCCGTAGCTCGGTGGGTCTGCTCAAGAATAGATAGATGCTTTTACCATATTGGACTGGATTTTTGTACATTTAAAATCTTAGCAGCTTTAGTTCTCTCTAAAAATATATGTTTTAGTAAATTTTGGTTCAACATCATCAACATCAACAGCCCACGAAACGTTCCCACTGTTGGGACTCGGGGCCTTCTCTCGCAAGGAGATTAAGGCCATAATCCACCACGCTGGCCCAGTGCGGGTTGGCAGATGACACATGACTTCGAAAGATTCTAGGTACATGTCGGTTTACTCACGATGTTTTCCTTCACCGTTTTAAGTTAGCGGCATTACGCACATGACTTCGAAAAGACAGTGGTGCGTGTGGGGTTTGAACCCGGGGTCTCCGGATCGGCAGCCGCCGTTCTCCCGACTATTTGGTTTATTTTGATAATTTTTCGTTAATTTTGACGAAATTTTGGTTACGGAACAAGATTTGAGACTAACATGATTACGCAAAAATATTCAAGATAAATATGTTATTGGTAACATCACTTATTAGATAGAATATATGAATTTGATATTTTTTCAGGATGACTTCGATGATCGGTCTAGCACTGATTGCGACTGGCACTGGCGGCATCAAGCCGTGTGTGGCGGCTTTCGGTGGCGACCAGGTTGGTTTGACGAGTAATTTACAAAATACCCCTACTAACATTATAAATCTGAAACTAACTCTGTCTGTCCGTTACATTTTCACAACTAAAAGACAGAGATTGTCTAGAACCTGAGAAAGGACGTGATCTGTTTTTTTTAATGCGACAAAAAGGTTTTAGATGGTTGAGATAGGATGTAAAAGAGAGGAGTGCGAAACTTGGGAACTTCCACGCGGTACATCCTGGGCATCTCACATCGGGGCAGAAGGATTGCAGTCCAATGTGACAGCGGTCACACGATTCTGCCGCCAAGCCGAGGCTGGAAAAACTTAAGACGCCAGGGCTACCACTCTTAGTGGTATCAAACCCGACTTACCCCACCGTGTGCCAGACAATTTGTAATTTTAATTGGACATAAATAAATACGATATCGAAGTTTGGGAAAAATATTAACTTTGAATCGTATTTAGCGAAAATAAATGATCGTCAAGAAATGGGCAGCCGCAGGACGCAGTTTGTTAACAAACATGACGGCTGCGCGGATCAGGTTGGAATTTGGAGCATAGTTAGATTATTCTCTGGAATGGTTCAAAGACTATAGTTTTATTGCAGAAAAAATACGAGACCAGGAATTACGCTGGAGGACGCTGCTAGTTAATATGCAGCGGCATTCTGTTCATCAAAGACATAGTTTTTAGTTCAGGTTTGGTCTTGTTCTTCCCAGTTCCGTCTCCCAGAAGAGAACCAGCGTCTGCAGCGTTTCTTCTCGACGTTCTACTGCACGGTGAACCTGGGCGGCTTCATGGGGATGGTGATCACACCGGCGCTCCGGCGGAGCGTCATGTGCTTCGGCGACGACACGTGCTACGCCCTCGGGTTCGGCTTCCCCGCTCTTCTGGTTCTCGTCTCCATCGGTAAGCCTATACGGACCGCATTTCAACCGCCAGAGTAGTCCGGGCGGGTAGATATGGCGTAGTTCGGATGCAGTTTGAATGCAGTCGGTGGTAAACACGACTACACGCCAACTTTAATTGAACTGCAATCGGGCTGTGCGTTTGGTTTGCAATTCTTTTGGAGTCATGTCAACTGCATTCAAATGCACCTGAACTGCAATTTGCCCTTGGATTGCAATTGAAATGCGGTCCGTCTGTTTAGAGGCGACCAGTCCTTCAACCGTCTACTTAAAATTGTTATGGTGTTGATGTCATTCTCTTTCTAATTTCAACCGAAAAAATAGAGAGAGATAGAAATAAAGAGCAATATCAAAGCCAATACCATATTACTTAGACGGTAAACCCCCAGAACTCCGTTTAAATAACACACACCGCCACACAACATTTTGAGCATGAAAAGATCAAATAGTGTTTGGACCTAGCACTTCTCGAGACCACGGCCAACGCCATCGCAATGTGACATTTAATTTAGATGGCGTTTATGTCACAGGACTAATGTGTTTTATCTAAACGTGAGCTTGTACTTAACTGTTAACCTCGGCTGATACTTTTTTAACGCACACTGGCGCGCGTTTGACCGTCAATTCACCTGATGGTAAGTGATGATGTGGTCGAAGGGGATGCATTTATATCATACATGATAGCATTAACAGTCCCCACAGCTGGGACTCGCGGCCTTCTCTCTCACGGAGAAAGTCAAGAGCATAATCCACCACGCTGCACTGGTGCAGGTTGGTGGATGACACATGACCTCGAAAATTTTTAGGTACATGTCCGTTTCCTCACTATGTTTGTTTTCACCGTTTTAAGTTGACGCATTACGATAAGGCGATGCATGCTGACCTAGAAAATATAACCTTATCCACTCTGACCTTATTTCAGATAATTTCTCTCACGAAATATGATGCGACGAAGCGGTGTATGAGGAAGCACCCTTGTCCAGTAGAAACTGATTTACTCAAATTTCATATGCTATGCTCTCCGTTTAACTTTGTCACTCACTTTCACTATGACTGCGTACTGCATACTTAAGCTTTGCGTTGCGTTTGTGACTGAGATCTTTCTTTTTTCGATGCTTTCGATTGTTTCTTCCTTGAAAGCGTGATGTTTCAGAGCGTGTCATCAGGCGCACGTCTAGCTCATCTTGGCACTCTCTCTTTCTTTCTGTTCCTCGCTGGGTATCCCATATGGCTTAGCTTTTCTACTTCTAACCATATTTGACAATCTATTGTAATTTTATTTTCGATACATTTTACGAGTGTTTCTGACTTGAAATAAATGATGATTAGGTATTATTATTATTTTGCACACCAACGCAGTTACATTCGATGACGTAGGTACTTTATGGTGACAATTTGAGACTAACATTGAATCGCCAACCGAGTATGCCCGCCATACACGCTACGGTCTGCCGGAGAGGTTTACCTGTGCAGTTATGCCTGCGCAGTCCAACCGAACATAATTTATTTTCGATCTTGCTCCAGTCACCTGTGCAGGCTTCCCACACACGTTCCGGTCTACCTGCGCAGGCATAACTGCACAGGTAGACCTCTCCGGCAGACCGTAGCGTGTATGGCCGGCTTTACGCGGCAGCCCTAGCAGACCGAAATTGATTGTCGCCTGACGTTGACGTGGCGGAGGCTCAAATTGACGCATGTAATAAATTAGGACGGTCGTGTTTTGATCCGACGGGTGTCCGCGATTCTATCGTACTACATGGTGCGACAGTGCTACTTTGCAACCATACACTCAATTCTTCAATACGGCATTGAACTTTGGTGTTGACTCCAGGGTGGGGTCACGGGGGTACATAGTCGTGGTCATGCCACAAAACTGTGCGATAAGTACATGCATGCTTTTTAATCACTGGTCCACCTACGTACTGGACGACTTTTATAACTAAGACCACAGTATTAAGAAATACTACCAGTCTGTAGTTCATCGCCTTTGATCTTGGGTGAAACGCTGATAAGGTCTGGACACGGGTAGGGTTGTCACAAAGAATAATGCATATTAAAATATTTAATATGCATTATTCCAAGAACAATAAGAATTTTCCAAAAACATGCGGAAGACGTCTGAGCCGCGCTCCTGCAATACTAACATTGTAATGTAGGCAATGCAATGCGCTTCCCGCGTCTCGCCCCGCACGCCCCGCACGATTTCCCCCGTCTAGACGGCTTCGTCGAACGACTGTATAATTTAATAGACTGTGCTAAGACAAATACAGTACCTACCCGGCGATAAATATTGCACATCGACACCTGGAAAGAGACAATCGGCCAACTTCGGCTTCGTAGAGCGTCATCTTTGTAGCACGAAATACAAACAGTGCGGTATCTATTAGGAGCTGTTAAAACAATTTTAATTTGCTTCTTTTAATAATTCTTTTTATTCTTTGTATAAAATACACCAATAAGTGTTCTATAAGTGATGGCTTTAGGTTCGAAAATAAAATAAAAAAGTAGCCAAGTGCGAGTTGGACTCGCCCATGAAGGGTTCCGTTGCAGCAAGTAACGTAATATACATAGTACACATAGTTCTTGTAGTTCGTTGTAACTTTGATTGAAGTTTTAATAATAGTGTATTTATGACGTACTAAAAAAAAACTACTCATCAGATCGAGTTCAAACCAATTTTCGTTGGTAGTTTGCATGGTAATGTACATTATACATTTTTTTTAGTTTTTTCATTCTCTTACTTTAGAAGTTACAAGGGGGGGGGGGGGGGGACACACAATTTACCACTTTGGAAGTGTCTCTCGCGCAAATTATTCAGTGTAGACAAAAATTATATTAGAAACCTCAACATCATTTTTGAAGACCTATCGATAGACACCCACACGTTTAGGTTTTATGGAAAAAATAATTGAGTTTCAGTTCTCAGTATGAGGGGCAACCGTAATTTTACTTTTTTTTCTTTTTTTTTTTTAAAATCGTAATGCGGTTCACAGAATACATCTACTTACAAAGTTTCAACAGTGTAATAGTTCTCATAGTTTCGGCAAAAAGTGGCTGTGACATACGGACAGACAGACAGACACGACGAATCTATAAGGGTTCCGTTTTTACGTTTTACGGAACCCTAAAAATATGTTCACATTATGTTTACGTATTTAATTATTTTGGAAAATTACAGCTGTAGTGTACATATTAAACACCATTGCACCTATTGTTAAAGTGAGACATTGTAATAAAAATAATTATAATTCTTATTCTCAATTACTTCCATTTCACTATCTGTGCTCTCAAAGAGGTCAATATCACTGTCACTATCAGCCGTATTTATCACTAGTCTATCAGTGTAATTGTCTAAACCGTGTTTAATGCTTTTATATTCATTCTCACATTTGATTGTGTGATCGCAAACCTTTTTCCACTCTTCAGTCCCGATCATGTTTACTTTTTCAGTCAATAACGTTTTTACTTTAGTTAAATTCATACCCACATTTCTACAGGCTACATAGCCTTTTAGTTGAGACCATATATTTTCAATTGGACTAAAATCCGGATGATACGGTAGCAATCGCAACACAGTGTGCCCATGTCCGGCAAGTACTTTGACAACGGAAAACTCTGTATACCTCTCCTTGTGCTGACATAATTATAATGGCATAAATCTGGGTTTTTGTTAATTTTGGATCAACTGGAATTTCGTGTCTGTTTAACCAGTTGATCATTTCCTGTTTAATGATGTTTGAGTTGGGGGGTCTTTCAACATATTTATTGTTGTGATAGGGTGCGTTGTCGATAACTAGAACGGAATCACTGGGTATATTTGGGATTAATTGATTAACCAGCCATTTCTCGTAGTTATCGTTATTCATTTCATTGTGATAGTCACCTGTAGTATCCGTGGATTTATACGTTAAAAAGGCACCGGGTACATAGCATTTTTCATTTCCCGCATGAACTATTATCAAACGTTGCACTTTTGAAATTGGCTTTTTTACTCCTTTTTTCTTATTATCACTCCAAGATTTACCTTTAGTGTGGGATGTATGTATGTAAGACTCATCCATGTAGACGATATTTTTTCCTCTTTCGCGAAATATGTGCATTTTATCGATATATTCCATTCGTTTGAGACTTACATCGTGCTTTTCCATTAAAACTTTTCGATTGTCTTCCATTTTAGTGAACCGAAATCCCATCTCGTGAAGTATTTTTCTCAACGTCTTTTCAGACCCATTGTAATTAATAGCTTCACATAATTTAGCTTTTAATGACTTTATTGTTGGCAGTTCATTAAATCGTAAGTGAAAATCATACACCATTCTTCGAACAACATCATAATCAAAATCGTCCATATCCAAACGAAATTGCTTTTTTGGTCTCCCTTTTTTGGGAGTGCTAAACTTAATTTCAGTAGAATGTGTTTCAGTACTGACTTCGTTTAATATATTGTTCAAAGTTCTTCTTGAAATTCCAGTGGCATTTGCAACTCGCGCTTGAACCTTCTTAAAATAACAACTTACAGTTTCATCTTCATTTTTTTAAAATCTGTCAGCTTAAAAATATTAAAAGGTTAGAAAATATTTATAAACATTGTAGATAATTTGGCGTGACTGACCTCGTAAAGGTTTTCCTCTTTTTCCTAAAGATGCCATAGTACAACTTTAAATTATTTAAATTTGGGGGTGTTAACAACTCTATATATTTTTTTTTAACTGGACGCGCCCGCACTCTATCGCACTTGAACAACGACTGACAAAACGTCACATAGGTAGTGTGCGACAGAGATAATGCTCTACGAAGCCGAAATCAGCCGACTGTCTCCCTCCAAAGGCCGATGTGCAATACTTATCGCCGGGTACTGTACGTTATTGTGTACTGTTATTGTGCGACAGATTGTGTGTATGTTTTTTTTTTATTATTGTACCTCTATAATGCTTGAAATTTTTCATATCTATTTATTTGTGATCTCAGTCATAAAAATAGAAATAGAGATATTAGATTAGATAGTAAAATTATTATTTTTCTTAGTGTTGATTTTTATAACGTTTTTGTATTATATTATTATTGTACAATTAAGTTTATTTATTTTGTTTTATAATGATCGTACCATGAAATTTATCATATGATATTGTATTTGAGACATTATTATTTTCTTTGACAGGTAACTATTATTTTGTTATGAATAAAGATCTGAATCTGAATCACTACCCTGTCACTATATTTTTATTTAAAAAAAAATTAAGAGTTGTGTTCAATGTATGATATAACTTGTTGCAGTGATATTTGTTGCCGGTAAGCCGTGGTATCGGATAAAACAACCTCGTGACAACATAACAATAAAGTTCGTGTCTTGCGCTTGGGTGAGCTCATTGTAATATGATAAATATGTCGGTAGACTTTGGTCAGCGAAAGTAGAGATCTGAATGATGTAGAGACCTATTTCATGGCATGTGTATAGATAGTGCAATCCACGAAGACGCGCCCCACCAATTTTCGTTTCCACCAATCGCGTTTGCTCCGAGCGTCAGTCGCGAACCATTCACCAGTCATTGTAGTGTGCGTGTGCATTCATAGGTAATTGGTGTATACCGATAACACTCAACATTGACGGAAACTTGCTCACATATACTATAAACGGTTAGAAGGAATAGTGGGGCGCGTCTTCGTGGATTGCACTATCTGTAATTGGAGTTGTTACTTTGTTGTTTTAATCAATAGGTTTCCGCTAGACCGCCATCTCACCTGAAGTTAAGCGACGATGCGCCCTAAGAGGAAATTACACACTCTCTGTTTGAAGAGTAGATTCGTAATAAGACTAAACTGAATAGGTTGCTTGATCGGGTTTCACCTGATGAATACAAACTAAGTGTCTTCAAAGCTGGAGTGAATCGGTTTCTTCTCGATAAGCGCATATCGTCACAAACCACATCATTGCATGAGAACAAGGGATATAGTGGTCAAATGAAAACCTATTACAAAAAACACACTCAGATTGTATCCCTCAAGAAATGAGTGCACTCCACAATATCGATGTTCAGCTAGTTGGTTGCTTATGTACCAAAAAAAGACGATACACACCGTCCACCGTCGGGTTCTGTCTCCCGAGATAGTGGACTGTGAGTTGAAATAAAGTAGAAAGAGGTGAGAAGCAGGTATCCTACCAATCAAATGGCATACACTTTTCAATCTTTAAATAACTTTAGTGAGCCGAACGCTACTAAGAATACATTGGTCACCACTTTTGTCACATAACAGGATTTAGTACAAACTAAGCAAAGGTATCGTCCATCAATCACATGAAGCTCGAAATGAGGGGCAAAGGGGAGGATGGGAGTTATTGTGTAGTGAGATATAACGTTTATTTATTTTCTCTTAGAACGTGGAATTTTTAAACTAAAAAGCGGTGCGTGACCTTGACTCTCCGTTTCTAGACAACCATTTCTCCGCGCGCCGCGACAACCCTCAGATTGGCGACTATTCTGATTTTTAAGAAACTTTGTACCAAAGAAATGCACGTACTTTAGGGCAGAGAAGCAGGGGTAATCTACAACCTCACCACGTATCACCATGTGAAAGGTTCACATCACGGGATACTACCTATTTGACTGCAGGGAGTTTGAGATCCCTAATACCATCTTTGTATCATCTATTAGTAACCCATGACCACGAGCTAAATAAATGATTTGATTTGATTAAATACGCCCCAAAGATTAGAACAATATATTTCTGTTGTCAGTACGCGTTCATGAAGCGGTTGAGATATGATGAGAAGACGGAGGGCGAGCCGCATGCGCACTGGCTAGACTACTCCATCGACAGGTTCGGAGAGAAGCTTGTGGCTGACATGAAGATTGTGTTCTCTATCCTCTACCTGTACCTGCCTGTGCCCATCTTCTGGTCGCTGTTCGACCAACAGGTTGGTTACTCGTATTTACAGACCAACGTTTTTTTCGTGATGTAATTCGTAATGGAGATCATAAATCAGTAACTCAGTGAAGATCTACCCGCTAAAAACGTTATGCTGTCGTATTTATTTGCATCATATTAATGTACATATGTACAGATAGTGCAATCCACGAAGACGCGCCCCACTATGCCTCCTAACCGTTTATAGTATATGTGTGCAAGCTTCCGTCAATGTTTGAGTGTTATCGGTACACACTAATTCCCTATGAATGCACACGCACACTACAATGACTGGTGAATGGTTCGCGACTGACGCTCGGAGCAAACGCGTTTGGTGGAGAAAAAAATTGGTGGGGCGCGTCTTCGTGGATTGCACTATCTATAGGTAAGTATTCACACTTATGTAAATCGTAACATCGCAAATCGCTCCCATAATACAAGCTTTGCTTGGTTTGAGGCTAGGCATTGTTGTGTGAGAAATGTCCAACAATGCAAATTTAATTTATTACATCAGTTCCGGAGCGAAAATGTTTAAACCGTTTCAACCTTGACTCCGCTCAATCCGCTGTCGAAGGCATTTGGCGTTACGATTGAGAATGTGACCAATGAAAAAATCAAATTCAAATCCAATTGCTTATGGTCCAAAAATATCTCTAATCTAGAAGTTTTGAAACTCGAATGGAGACTAAACACTTGAGTTAGGGTTTCGAATTTTACCTGCGTGGATCGCAGTGGTCATACCAATCGCTCGATGATCTAGGGTTCGAGGGGTTTTGTTTACGTCCAGGGTTCGCGGTGGACGTTCCAAGCGTCTCGCCTCCGCAGCGAGGTGTTCGGCGTGACGCTGATGCCCGACCAGCTGCAGGTGATGAACCCGGCGCTGGTGCTGCTGCTGATGCCGGCCTGCCCCGGCGGCTGCTGCCCGCTGCTCCCCGACATGGTTCCTCTGCAGAAGATGTTCATTGGAGGAATCCTCGCTGCGCTGTCTTTTGTTGCTGCAGGCATCTTACAAATCAGCATTGAGGTACACGTGTATATCTTTTTTAACGGATTTCTGAGGCAGTTGTATGTTTGGCTGTATGTCTTTTTACCTTACTTGTTTGTCACTATTCAATGATAGCGAAGCCAAAATGTGTATAATATCTTCATCTCGTATCTTCAGATGAATAGTTCTGGCAGTTGGTTAGCCAAATTGGAATGTAATGATAGCGGAAAGGTTTGGTTTTTTTAGTATGTTTTTTTTATAGTTTAGAAAAACAAAAAAACGGGATGAACAAGACTTGTGCCTGATGGCAAGCATCACGCCTGCCCTTAACATCACATAATCACGCAGTTATTGGATTTTTGATAGTTTGTATGTTTCCCGCCAAGTGACAGTTATATATTGAGAGGCAATGCTTTTCAGTGAAATCCGGGGTAGCTGTCGCACTTACTCACATAAACGTATGGCATAGAATCTCCCTTGAATGATGTAACAAGGAAGTGGAAAAGCGGTTTTATGTCGCGTAAATGTGATATCAGTACTTTAGTATTCCGTTTTCGTTAATTTTGATATTTAATTGCAGCGTTCTACGCTACAAGTGCCGCGTCATCACCAGACGGGGATGGTGTTACTGAATACACTGTCTTGCCCAGTGGACATAGACGTGGAGGGCGAGGGTATAGCGTCCGTGGACGCGCAGGGGACCGCGTTGGTGACGCCTCTGCCCCACCGCGCGCTTACCATCACGGCTAGCTGCCGCGGTCACTGCGCCGGCCGCCATATGAAGCGCCGGTTCATCAGGGACACGGTGATGACTGTCGCTGGTACCGTTAGTATCGATATTTCGAAATTCCGTCATTCAGTTTAGTCTACAAAAACTAACCAGCAATACGTTACCTACACCATACTACAATAATAGTTTGAACTCTATAATTTACAAGTCGCATTCCATTTGTTACCTGATCCTGGCCAAAGCACCGTGTATCAGCTGCGTCCCCTACTCATATACACAGCGTTGCCAAACCGTATACAAATAAATAAATATTGGTGGGCAATTCACACATAACACCATCTGACCCCAAACTAAGCAATGTATCTATTAGCTGCTAATTATTTTCCGATATGATTACTATAGTAAGGAGACGTGACCTACAAAGATAGTTCTCAATTACACCATAGAGGGCACCATTGTTTCATTTTTTGGGGGAAAATTTCATAAAATTAAATATCGGCGCTACATGTGGGGCAATTGACAAACTGTCTCTGACATGTCTTATTTGCGTCTGCAACCAAAGACGTCAAATGTAAAAGACACACAAAGGCTGCTCGGAGACCTGATAAAAAATCATATTTACATGTGTTGGTGACTAGTGTAATGATTCGGATTATAATATCGTCTTGTATCACATTCACGCACAGAACATGCCATAATATAGGTAAATAATTTAATAAAATCGTCTGCAATCCAAGGATTAATGAAAAAATACACGATTTTCACCGCATTTTCACCGCAATCAGACTGTTACGTTCGGGTATACTAAAATATTGTAATGACGTTACTTCATTCACTTTCTCTTCTTCTCTCGAGCGATTTCCACTTGAAAATGATTTCTCGCTCACTCGCTTTGTTGATCTTTTTGCGTAGCAAAAAAAAAAATCTTCATGTATGTCTGCAACACTCCACGTTAGGTAAAATTGGCTATAATAATAATTAACATTTCTTTCAGTTCATGACAGTAGTAATCGGACAAAGCTCAGACGACAAGTTGTGTTTTTACTACATGGATCCTAACCCCTACGCCAAGTCACTAACCGGGAAACCGAAGTTGAAGTTAGTATTGTAGAATAATTACGTTTCTTAAAATTGTCGCCTTAAAATTGTAAAAACCGTTAGATTACAATCTAACAACGTTAAATTAGAAACAAACCTTTTTTGTGCGGGAAATGCATTTACCTACGTTTTTTCCATTGTGCAGGGATATGGCGTGCTATGTCGAGCTTGACACTCGTACAAATAAAACCAGTAGTAGTGGTAGGACTCTTTGCCGAGTCCGTCTGGGACAGTACCACACATTTGCTAGTTATCCTACCGCCAAGCAGCAGTGTACAAACATTACTGTGTTCTGGTTTGAAGGGCAATGTTTCCATTGAAATTACAGGGCATAAATATAAAACATCTTATATCACTGGGTGACGAGCTCAGTGGTAGTGAGTGATTTGGACCCTTCATGTTCCAATAGCTGCATGTCATTGTCCTGTTATGTTGCAGGCATGTTGCTCAACATCAGGCATATGTCCTGCTCGTCTCGTCACTTTACACTGTAAAAAAAACCTTACAGGTTTCTCCAGCGGTGGTTTCGGCAGCAGAGTCATGGGACCGCTCTCGTATTCGACCCTGACTCTGCTACTGCCACCGCCCTTGTGGTCTCACCTCGCGGGTTAACGGACTCCCGCATTTAGCGCTGGTTTTCAGCTCATCACCTTTTAGAGAAAGCCTAAATAGGCGGGGTGCCAACTCTAAATGTCCGATATCGTAAGCCCTCTAGTGGAAACTACTTATTCCTCGATAAGATAAACATAATATATGTCGAGTAACGTTCCAAGTCATTCCAGGCTCCCCAACGAACTTCTACACGCGATCCCCGAGTGTATGGAGATGAATTCTAGGAATACTGAATTACAGTAAATTGCCCGTGTTTATTTCAGAGTGGTGTTCGTAGGCAACACTGGTCCTGGCAAGAACGTGTCAATTTCCGTGGAGACAGAGAAGAGGCTGAGTGATATCTACTACGTGTCTCACTCTCCCGTGGACCACATCGGCGAGTCCGCCTACATGTGCCTGCAAGCTGGACGGTTATTGATTATCTTTTAGCTTATAAATGAGGCGTTTACAGCCAAATAGTGCTGTGAGCTGTTTATTTTCTCCAGAAAACAAAAAAAAAACTTACCTACTTCAATTTAAAATTGAACTCTGCCTGAGTTTAGTTTTCTCGACTAAATTTCATAATTATTGGGAAATCAAATTAAATTAATCGTAGAGCCTGTGACCTGTGAATTATGAAATAATTCTTTACTGCGCTGGATATTCTGAGGCCAAGCCAAACTACTAAATGGCCATCAGAGACAGAAATGCAGCCCTGGTAGAGGTTGAGCCTGGCGGAGGAGACTGCTAAGAAAACAGAAAATGACAATGTCGAGTCGATTATTATTAGCGGAATCCCAACCGGTAGAGATCGGTTCAACAGACGAAATCGACAATGTTCCATTCTCCTATTTTCCTTCTCCTCTAATCCAAGATTACCTATAGTACCTATAGACCTCGGAGTATGTGGAGCGGTCAATTTAATTAATGAAAAAAAAGTGTCCGTAAGACCGCAAGACAGAAGTGTAAATATCATTATCTGAATTTTGTATTATGTAGTGTTCACAGTATAATGGAAATGTCACTACTTTGATTTATACGACTGTGGTATTATTATGGATCATCTATCTATATTTTTAAAAGGCAAAGTTGATTGACTGATAGATCAACGCACAGCCCTAACCGTAAGAGATACTTCAAACTTCGCATACATATTCTTCCTGTAACGTAGGCACCCACTAAGGAGGGATTTTTCGAAATTCGACTCCCAAGGGGGGGAAATAGGGGATGAACGATTGTATGAAACTTTTTATTCCTTGGAAATATTTGCATGAAAAATTTCGTACACAATGAGTTCAGCTAAAATCATGAAGCACGTATGAAAGCGTTTTTCAAATGTCAGTCTTCAAGGGGGTGAAATAAGGGATTAAAATTTGTATGAAACTTTTTATTCCTTGGACATATTTGCATGAAACTTCGTAAAAATTTAGTAAAACCGTTAAGTTACGTACTCCGCCGGTCAATTTTGGTTACTTAAAAACTCAAAAATTACGATCGATTTTTCATGTAATAATCTATTTATATTGGTGGACAATTCACACACATCATCACCATCTGACCCCAAACTCAGCAAATGCGTATATATAGAAGGCAAAGGTGATTGACTGACAGATAAACGTACAGCCCAAAATCGTAAGAGCTAGAAAGGATTTTAGTTATTTAAGTTAATATTCGACAATCGTATTATTTATCAAAGTGGGAACCTGCCATAAGAAACTTACAGAAGGCGAGCAAAGCCGCGGGTTAAAGCTAGTCTTAGAAATTAGAAATGATTAATAAGTCAGATTTTTTTAAGCTTGTAAGGAATACTTTTAGCGTGACTTATTAGCTTGTGAATGTAACGTGTTAGTGTAAAAGAGAACCATACATACGAGACAAGTGTAAATATAGAAGAGTAAGCTGAATTAAAAAAATGTACATACATTTTTTTAATTCCAAAGTGACGATGAGCTTTATTCACAGCCTACGAAAAATGTGTTTGTGTTTTTTTTTTAACTTTTATAGGTTTACATTTGACCACCATCTCGCCTGATGTTAAGCGACGATGCGGTCTACGATGGAGCGTGTTTACTTAGAAAAAACTAATTCACTCTCGATTTGTAGACAAAAAGATTGTAATCAGGGAAAACCCACTCAGGCAACGTATTCCACAGCCTAGACGTTCTTATCACAAAAGTAGAGTCAAATCTCTTCGTTTGTGTCTTTGGAACATCAACCATGAAACGATGTCGCTTTTTCGAGCTTCGAGCATTTCGATAGAAAAAAAGACAAGGTGGTATTACCTAGATCATGCAAATCATTTGCACACTCTCCGAAGTGTATCCGATAAAAAACCGCTTGGCTAGCAATTTTTTGGCGATGTTCAAGACTTTAAAGTCTTTTTCGAACAAGAGTGTCGTTGCCTATGAGCCTTTTGGCACGTCTGTCGATCGATTCCAGAGCCTCCAGCTGATACTTAGCCGATCCATGACAAAGGTGCGAACAGGTGTGTGGTGCGCCAAAAGAAGTCAAATTTTTCACTTCAATAAAAGTCAGTTCACTTAGTATTGGTAGGACTCTTTGCAGAGTCCGTCTGGGGAAGTATCTATCACCTTTGCCAGTAATTCTACCGCCAAGCAGTAATGTGCAAACTTTACTGTGTTCTCGTTTTAAGGGTAATGTTTCCTGTGAAATCACAGGGCATAGAGATAAAACATTTTCACGGCGCGGTTGCCAACCGGGTGGGCAGATTTGTATGTAAAATTGAATTCAAAACTCACGGCGGCTGCGGCAGCCGTGCGGCAGCCGCGTGGCTGCGCGCGGTTCTTGCGCAGTAGCTTTCACCGTCGACCGCCGCGGTGCCGCGCCCGCCCGCGGGCGCGGTTGTAATCCCCTTCGTGAAAATCGGGCCTATATCTCTGGGTGACGAGCGCAGTGCAGTGCTAGATAATGATTTAGACTCTTCATGTTCTAATAGTTGCGTGCCGCTTTGCTGTTATTGTAGTTATGTAGTTTACCATCAAGTACATGTCCTGCTTACATGGCTGGCCTCGTGGCTTAGTGGGTAGTAGCTCTGCCTGCGAAGCCGAGGGTCGTGGGTTCGATTCCCACCCAGTTCAAATATTTGTGTGATGAATTCAAATGTTTGCACTGTGTCTGGGTGTTTCTATGTATAATAAGTATGTATTTAAAACTATTTGATAAGTATCATATCAGCTATTTGGCCGCCATCACACAAGCTTTGCTTAGTTTGGGGTCAGATGGTGTTGTGTGTGAATTGTCCACCAAAATTTGCTTGTCTCACTGTATACTATAAAAAGAGTAGGGTGAATCCACGATGAAAGTGATAAATTAAGAGTTGCATGTTCGTGTAGGTTCCAGTGGAGCGTCCGCAGCGCCGACAGCCTGATGTCGGGCGCGGGCTGGGGCGCGCTGCGCGCAGGCGGGGTGTACGTCCTGACCGTGCGCGAGCGCCGGGGCCGGCTCGACGCGGCCGTGCTTCACACGCCCAACCCGCCCAACGAGCTGCACCTCGCCTGGATCGTGCCGCAGTACATCCTCGTCTCCATCGCTGAGATCATGTTCGCTGTGTCGGGACTCGAGTTCTCATTCACTCAGGTCAGAACGAAATGTCTGTCTTTAAACTGAGACGGAAAAACCACGTAGCCATGACTTGTGACTTTAGCGATAGCTGTGGCTTTTGTTTCGAGACCTACGACTAATACTACTAATGTTATAAACTAGCAGCACTTCGTGATTTTGTCCGCGTAGTTCCCGGTATTTTCATATGATAAAACCCCTCGCCTGGAGCGTGCCGCAGTACATCCTCGTCTCCATCGCTGAGATCATGTTCGCTGTGTCGGGACTCGAGTTCTCATTCACTCAGGTCAGAACGAAATGTCTGTCTTTAAACTGAGACGGAAAAACCACGTAGCCATGACTTGTGACTTTAGCGATAGCTGTGGCTTTTGTTTCGAGACCTACGACTAATACTACTAATGTTATAAACTAGCAGCACTTCGTGATTTTGTCCGCGTAGTTCCCGGTATTTTCATATGATAAAACCCCTCGCCTGGAGCGTGCCGCAGTACATCCTCGTCTCCATCGCTGAGATCATGTTCGCTGTGTCGGGACTCGAGTTCTCTTTCACTCAGGTCAGAACAAAATGTCTGTCTTTAAACTGAGACGGAAAAACCACGTAGCCATGACTTGTGACTTTAGCGATAGCTGTGGCTTTTGTTTCGAGACCTACGACTAATACTACTAATGTTATAAACTAGCAGCACTTCGTGATTTTGTCCGCGTAGTTCCCGGTATTTTCATATGATAAAACCCCTCGCCTGGAGCGTGCCGCAGTACATCCTCGTCTCCATCGCTGAGATCATGTTCGCTGTGTCGGGACTCGAGTTCTCATTCACTCAGGTCAGAACAAAATGTCTGTCTTTAAACTAAGACGGAAAAACCACGTAGCCATGACTTGTGACTTTAGCGAGTGTACCATATAGCTTTTGTTTCGAGACCTACGAGTAATCCTACTAATGTTATAAACTAGCAGGACTCCGTGATTTTGTCTGCGTAGTTCCTGTTCCCGTTATTTTCATATGATAAAACGCCTCGCCTGGATCGTGCCTCGCCTCCATCGCTGAGATCATGTTCGCTGTGTCGGGTCTCGAGTTCTCTTTCACTCAGGTCAGAACAAAATCTTCGTGGTGAGACGACAGTGCCACACAGCTGTGCCTTATCCTACTAATATTAAAAACGGCAAAGTTTGGATCTATGCTGCTCTATTGGGACTCGGAGCCTACTCTCACAAGGAAAGAGTCAAGACCGTAGTCCACCATGGTGCCCTAAGATTTGTTTTTCGAAACACGCTGGTAGCTTGACTGACGATGTTTTCCTTTACCATTAAATTTAGTGGTGATCAGAAACTTGTACATCTGTACCTGAATAAAATTCAGAGGTCCATCAGCTGACTAATATTTATATCATTATATACATTAAGACTGAAAGAAATAGTTATGCCAGACATTGCGTTCCTCTGGAAGAGACCAGTTTGTATGGTCAACTTTTGAAATGTGTTGTAACATATTATATAACCTGCAAACATCAATTAAGATTTGTGTATTTGTAAACATTTGTAACCAAAGAGCACGTTGGATTTTAGACAAATTATTCTTCTTATGCTCTAAGTCTTAAGTGTCTGTGGTGGCTAAAGTAAAAAGTAAATCCGTTTTGTCTGTGGTTTTCTGTTCCAGGCACCAAAAAGCATGAAGACCATCACGATAGCTGCTTGGTACGTTTCAGTGGCTTTTGGAAACCTGATCGTGATCCTCGTCGCGCAGACCAAAGTCTTTGAGTCAAGGGTGAGACATTTGTACTCTCTCATTCACTCACTTTTATAGTTGCTCTCTCTAGGACCAGAAGTTCTTTACCGTACCGGATTAATCAATTCGTTACAAAAAGAATTCTAGTGTAGAGATTGTGTTTCTGGAAGATTACTTTTAATTGTCTTCTAACTAGGTACTTTTTAATTTTAATACAAATCATACCTCTGATATTTCAACAGGTCTTCTTGATAAAAGGTAAAACCAATTCTAAAAGTGTTTAAGAAATAAAGCCGAGCTAGGGTATGCATGTAATACTCGTAATGCCAATAGCAGCATTGAGTTCACGCATCTTACTAATATTATAGATACAAACGATTGGATGTTCGTTGCTCAGTCAGGTTAAAACGGCTAAACAGATTGGGTTTAAATTTTTACCACTTATAGACTGGAACAGGATATCGTGCTGCAAATGGTATTTAGTGCATAGACGATAGTATCTTTGATTTGGAAAATGTATTCTGTGCTTTGTGGATTTTAATAACGAGTTTTTGTTTTGTATTGTTTTGTATAGACTACTTGTTATTCTGAAGAATATGTAGTTATTTAGGGAACTGATTTACTGAAGACTTTGTCCGCGTCTACATTTGAAAACATAATACTAGGAGTCCCTTAAGGTAGTATCCTTGGGCTTCTGCTATTTTTAATCTTCATTTACAATTTATGAATTACTGGATATCACAAAACACCCGTGTATGACACACGGGTGTTTGCCGATGATGCAACTATCTTTATACCGCAAAAGGAATTAAATTCCAGTGACTTTGAAAACGAAATAAATAAAACCACATAAACAACCACAACTTGGTTATGTTCAAGGAACCTTAACATCAATACAAGTAAAACAAATTTAATGCAGTTTCGTAGCTCAAAAAAGATTCTAAAAATATTTTTTGGGTAAATAATAATATACATAAATATTATATGGCAAAAATGGTTTCGCAAATTCTATTAAAATCTGCAACCATCTGCCTGTAGAACTGAAAATATTTAACGGTAAGTATATTGAAGCGGAAACTAACGGACTGGCTAATTACCAACACATTTTATGACCTCAAAGAATACTTTGACTGGAAGCCAGACAAAAAGACAAAAAGTTTTAGATTCTTGTCTGCATACAATTGTGGTAGTTTTAAATCTTTTAAATCTTACTCCATTTTAATGTTTTTCTAATAAGATTTAATTAACGATAGCCTTTCTTTTTGTCATGTTTACTATAGTTTTTTTTATTTGAAATACTATATTACCGAGTGAAGCACATATTCTTAATAAATATCGAACTATACAAAAAAAAAACAACCATTAACAACAAGAGATGTTAATGTCTAATAGATCTTTATGTATCTAAAGTTAATTAATTGTGCGTTAATTTAGAGATTAGGTAACGAAAAAAACATTGTATTTAATTACGCAACACCCTTAATATTGTATGTTCGTGAGGACAAAATAGTTACATATAACACGCAGTAGGAAACATCAGGGCTAACAAAACTGGACATCTACTCTCTTTGTACGAAAAACGTAAATTCGAAATAAACTCTCGACTTTCCTATTCCGGTTCTACTTCGTTTCGTCCGATCGAACATTGTTTGACGTTTAAGCCTACTCTAAAGGCCGATTTAAACTGAACGAACATAGAGCTAGAGCTGGAACAAGAGCATTCTTTCTCGATCTTTTAGTGTAAACGAAAGATCGTTCTTAGCGTTTTCCATATTATAAATTCCATAGAATCTTTGCGAACGCAAACAAAACAACGAAAGAATGCTCTACGTTTGTTTACACCAAATGAATTTGATACAGTGGGGATAGAATGAGCATTCGCTCGTCTGGTGTAAATCGGCCTTAATTAGAATAGGCTTGGAACATTTAAACGGACGAAACGACGGATCGAAGTAGAACCGGAGTAGGAAAGTTGAGAGTTTATTTCGAATTTACGTTTTTCGTAGAGTACAGGGAGAAACGTCCTTGTTCATTACATTTGTTGATAGCAGTGAGCTCTAAACTAAGTACAAGACATGCACACTACATTGGCCATTCTACGCGGACAAAGTCGCGAGTCAGTTTTAATATATCAACTAAGCTTCTGGCCTGTGCTGCAGTTTCTCCGCAGGAATACGAGATGGTGTTAAGCTCTTTAGCTTCAGTAAGTTTTCTACAATTGAAAGTAATAAACCTTCTGACTAGAAAATAGTGACTCGTAAGTTTTTATAGCGAGTAAGGGCATGTTAGTTCAAAGAATTGCAGTTACTGCATCGTATATTACTTTAATGAACTTAATTAGGTGTACGTAAAGCCGTGGATTTCAAGTTAGGGACGATTCTGTGTTGTGTGCCAAACCCTTATAATGGCTAGAAACTTATAATTTAGCACACGTATGTGACGTAGGCATCTACTAAGGAAGGCTTTTTCAACGTTCAACCAAGAGGGTGATGAAATAAAGGATAAAAGTTTGTAGGAAACTTTTTACTCTCTGGAAATACGAGTATTTACATGAAATTCGTGTGAATTGAGTACGGCAACAATAATAAATAATTACCGTATATCAGCGTTCTCTAAAATTCACTCCAATCATTTCATTTTCCTTAGAATCGGGAATTTAAATTCAAGCCATAATTTAGGGTTATTAAGGACGATAGTTATTTAAGTTATTATTCAATGGTCATGCTACCTACTGACGGTCGCTATACTTGTCAAAGAACGCGAGCGAAGTCAGGGCCAAAAGCTCATATACATTTATGTATAACAGGCATGTGATGGGCAAGGTGGTATACCTTGCAATTTTTTTATATCGGACGGTAGCGTATTAAGTGACATCGTTTCATGGTTGATGTTCGAAAGACTCGATCAAAGAGGTTTGACTCAACTATGGATCTATCTAGAACGTGGAATGTGGTATGATTATAATATAATGTGGAATGCGTTGCCTGAGTGTGTTTTTCCCGATGGTTGCATCTTGGTATCTTTAAATCGAGAGGGAATCGGGGTTTTCTCAGGGCCGAGCCGACCTCCACCAGCGCCTGTGTGCAAAACCTTTATGCCCCTTTTCAACCCCCGACAAAAAAGGGGTGTTATTAGTTTGACGTCCATGTCTGTCTGTCTCTGTATGTGTCTGTCTCTGGCACCGTAGAGCTCAAACGGATGAACCGATTCCGATGCGGTTTTTTCATTTGAAGGTTTACTTCCTTGCGGTGGTTCTTAGCTATGTTTGGTTAATATCGATTCAAGATCGCCGCCGCCACAAAATGGTGAATTACATTTTTTTCTCACAACTCTATCAATATGGGTATCAAATGAAAAGACTTGCCTTGCATAATACTTTACAAAACTTCAAATCCAAGCTAGTCGGAGGTATTTTTTTTACGGATATTCTTTCTAAGGATACTGATTTCACTATTACGTATGCTATGCTTAGAAAAACATGAGTCTAAAATCTGTAAGAATGTAAACATACTAAAATTATACTAGCAGCGCCGCCGGAATACCGTGGATTCCCCCTTTACCCGCGCAGCTTCTAATACCTGATATTTTCCCGTGATAGCAAATGTGCTATTCCAGGCTATATTTTGTGTTCATATATAAACTCGACCCGTTCGCATATTCCAACGTGATTGAGCAACGAGCATCCAAACATCCAACTAATATTATAAATCAAGCTCAAATTCGTTCTTGTATGGAGTACTGTTCGCATCTTTGGGATGGTTCGGCTAAGTATCAGCTGGAGGCCTTGGAATCGATCGAGAGACGTGACAAAAGGCTCATAGGCAACGACACTCTTGTGCGAAAAAGACTTCAAAGTCTTGAACATCGCCGAAAAATTGCTAGCCTATCGGTTTTTTATCGAATACACTTCGGAGAGTGTGCGACTGATTTACATGATCTAATACCACCTTGCCCTTTTTTCTATCAGAATGCTCGTAGCTCGAAAAAACGACATCGTTTCATGGTTGATGTTCCAAAGACACGAACGAAGAGGTTTGACTCTACTTTTGTGATAAGAACGTCTAGGCTGTGGAATACGTTGCCTGAGTGGGTTTTCCCCGATGGTTACAATCTCTGTGTCTTCGAATCGAGAGTGAATCGGTTTTTTCTAGGTAAACACGCTCCACCCTAGACCGCATCGTCGTTTAACATCAGGCGAGATGGCGGTCAAGTGTAAACCTATAGAAGTTAAAAAAAAAAAATATCAATGCTAGGAGGTCTGGCCGACTGAACGAATTGGTTTGAAATTTGAAACACAGATAGTTTATAGCCTGGAGTAGTACCTACATAAGCTATTAATAATTTCGAAAAAGTGCTTAGTTCCTTAAGAAACAAATGTTATAAACCAGCTGTTACCCGCGACTCTGTCCGCATAGAATTTCAGATGTGGTCTGTGTAGAATATGACTGTTTTATCAAAACTTCAATTTTTAATAAGTAACGGCTGCTCTAGTCGGGAGAACAGCGATTTCCCGGGTCACCGGGTTTAAAACCCACGCGCACCACTGTCTTTTTGAAGCCATGTGCGTAATTCCGCTAAATTAAAAACGATGAAGGAAAACATCGCGAGGAATCCAACATGTCCCTGGAATATTTTGAAGTCATGTGTCAACCGCCAACCCGCACTGGGATAGCGTCGTGGATTATGGCCTTCAGTCTCTCCTTACGATTGAAAGGCCCAGCAGTGGGCACATTTAGTGGGCTGCTTATCCTGCTAAATTTCAACTAAATCTGCCGAACTGTTTCAGTATAATACATGATATGAGTTTCTTATGAAACTAAACATTTTTCCGGGATAATAAGTACCTATTCTATGTGATATTTCACATTATAAAACACATGTGTTCCAAATATCAAACCAATTCGTTGTGTTGTTCTGTCGTGATAGTTTAAAATAACACATAAACTACTTTTTATTACAAAAAAGTGCACAGTTCCATAAGGAACAAAATAAATATTATTTATGTCATCGGAATGGATTATTAATAGATTTGGTTGAAATTTGAAACACAGTAGAATTTAATATTAACTACTTTTTAGTCCAAAAAAAGTGAAAAATTCGTTAGAGGACGAATATTTACCGTAACGTCGGAACAACTAGGTAAGCGGTTTCAGTAGGAATTTGAAACACAAATATTTTTAAAACGAACTTGCACCTTTTGTATAATGATTGTTCCATTACTTTGGCTCAATCGTTCATTGAAATCAGGGAACCCCTGTGACACCACTCTACTTCCATCGCACACATTGTATCGAGTTACGTTTATAATATCAATTCAATAAACAACTTCAGGGCGCGGCGGTTCTTTTGATTTTAAAGCTGAGACCGTAATGAACGTAAAACAAAACCCAAACCGTCAAATTAAACCCGAAACGTAAACATTATCTTGGGAGACTTACAATAAACAATAAACTATAGCAACTTAGCAATTAATCAATTGTTATTTAACTAGGCAAATGTTGCGCCTATCCTCTACCTACTTACTAATCGACGATACTCTACTACAAAGAATATGGTGTTGCGTAAGTGTAAAAAAAATTGGTAGCGGCGCTGGCGCCCCTATTGGCTTGGCGCCTGTGTGCGCCGCACACTTCGCACACAGGGGCGGCTCGGCCCTGGGTTTTCTAGGTAACCACGCTCCATCTTAGCCCACTTCGTAGCTTAACATCAGGCGAGATGGGAGCCAAGAACCAATAAAAATATAGAAAAAAAAATGGCAAATACCGAAAGAAGTGAAAACTTATATGTAACTGAGAATTTGATAGCTCACTTTGGAAACTACGCGGGTGAAACCGGAGGGCGTGGCCATGAGATTGGCCATCTAGCAATGCTGGCGCATTTCTAGATGGCCAATGGCCATGGTCCAGAGTTTACCCGAAAATTTCTTATCATTTCCGAGCGTGTCGCTGGAATTCAGATCAAATCATGGTTTGTTTCAATTCTTCTTCTTTATTCAATTCAGAGCCCACAAAAAATCTGTCTGTGGCACGCCAAAAGAAGGTTTCACTTCGAAAATATGTTTTTGCTGTTATATTGACAGGCGACCGAGTATTTCGTGTACGCTGCGGTGTTGGCGGTGGCCATGTGCCTGTTCCTGCGCATGGCGCGAGGGTTCCACTCCAGGAGCATCGAGGGGGACGGCTCGTCTA
This sequence comes from Ectropis crepuscularia, assembly GCA_963693475.1. Classification (NCBI taxonomy): domain Eukaryota; kingdom Metazoa; phylum Arthropoda; class Insecta; order Lepidoptera; family Geometridae; genus Ectropis; species Ectropis crepuscularia. Next base: position 37,400,119 of record OY856338.1, read on the forward strand.
CCGAGAGCCGCCCGCTGCTGCATCATCACTCTAAGGTCACATAAACAAATAAATATTGGGGAATTGTCCAACTACATTAAAAAAAAACACACACAGAAAACCATCTGGCCCCAAACTAAGCAAAGCTTGCACCGTGGCGGCCAGATAGCTGATACAATACTTATATAGTTTTAAATACATAGAAATACCCAGACACAGTTAAAATATTTGAATTCATCACACAAATATTTGCACTGGATGGGAATCGAACCCACGACCCTCGGTTTCGCAGGCAGAGTTACTACCCACTAAGCCACGAGGCCAGTCAAATTAAATACTAGCAGCGCCCCACGTAGCTCCCGGGAGTCTACCGCCTAACGAAAAACGCTTTGATGCTTTGACGCTTTGGCATTGCCGTCTCTTTCATTTCAAGCGAGAAGAAAAGAGACAGCAATGTCAAAGCATCAAAGCGTCAAAGCGTTTTTCGTTAGGCGGTAAAAGCGCCGGTCCTCTTAATTTCCCGGGAAAAGAAATCATGTAAGATGGGATAAGAAGTTATTTCTAGATTATTATCTATCTATGTAATAAATTTCATCGAAATCCCTTTAGTAGTTTTTTTGTGTGAAAGAGTAACAAACGTACATCCAAACATTCTTACAAACTTTCGCGCTTATAATATACTAGCAGCGCCCCACGGTGTTACCCGCGAAGTTCCCGTTCCCGTTGTTCCCTTTGTTTTCCGGGATAAAAAGTAGCCTATGTGTTCTTTCCAGACTATAGTCTATCTGTGTTCCAAATTTCAGCCCGATCCGTTCATACGGACGTGATGGACCAAGAAACCCAAACATCCGAAAATCCAAACATCCATACATTGACATTTATTTTATTATACAGGGTTACTGGTGATCAGCCTGCATCCTTTTAAGGGGATGTTAGGTACATTCAATGCGTCAACTTTTGTTCTACAGTTTAAAAAAAAAAATGTTTTTATTTTCTTTTACAAAATAAATAAAAAGTGCATTTGCACGGTCTAAAAGTATCGAACTCATCGTAGCAATTCGTAACGAGAGCGCGTACGCTCTTTAACGCGCAAAAAATGATGTACCGAAGTAAGTAAACACTAATAAGTCGCTAAACAGTACAAAAAAGGGCAACAAATACAATTTTTTTTGGGTTATCTATTAAGTTTTAACGAAAGTTGTAGAACAAAAGTTGTTTGTTTCAATATACAGAACATGCTCTTAAACGGATGCAGGCTAATTACCAGTAACCCTGTATTAGTAGAAAGTAGGATAATGTGAATCATCATAAATATCGTTAAACTTTCCCTAATCTAAGAAATGGTTGCCTCAGCACGCAGTGAAACTTTTGAAAAACTCTGTGAATCTTTACAGCAAATGGTTTGCTTTTCAGACTGTTCAGCAGAGCTTAAGTAAGCAAGCACTGCTGAACACTGAACTGCGCAAGCCGGAGTTCCGATTTTTTTCGTGGAGCTTGTTTTCAAAGGTCTTAGAATAGATGATCCGTTGGAGAAATTATAAAAAATTGGTAAATTACGTTTTCAGGCGTATTGTCAACCCTCTGGGAAATTTATAATTATTGGTCCTATAGTTCTGGAAATTAGGACTATTGTTAGAAAATTTTCTCCTCTTTTTGGACCTATTTTATAGGTATCTCAAATAGTTTTTGAATCATCGGCAAATAACGAAACCCTGTTTTTTATTTTCACTTAGTTGTTCATAACCATTGAAATTTATGTGAGCGGGATCAGCATTTTCTCAAAACCTATCTAGATGCCAATCCGAATCGAATGACACCTCAATCATTATGATAGGACAATTGGAAAAAATGTCGACCTAAAAAGTATTTGTTGAGTAGACTAGTTGAAGTCGTTTCTTTTCTTTAATTCATTCTTTATTCTTGTTATTCATCGATCTATCTCCTTGTAACTAAAACTCGTTATTTTATTTGTTGGTATATGCTTATGTTCGTATAAATATATGTATTAGGATGGCCGGCTATTACGTAGGCATTTCGATTTCTTATTTATCCTACCAATATTATACCTATAAATGCTAAAGTTTGGATGTTTGTTTCTCAATCACGTTGTAGCTGAATGGGTTGGTTTAAAATCTACTTTTTAGGATACTTATTGTGAGAAAATTACAGGGACGGGAACTATGCTGGTAAAATCGCAGTGAACTGCCAGTTTTCTTACAAAGTTTCAATGTTAGATGTTCACTTATTTGTCATCATCATCATCATCAACAGCCCACTAAACGTTCCCACTGCTGGGACTCGGGGCCTTCTCTCGCAAGGAGAGAGTTGAGGCCATAATCCAACACGCTGGCCCAGTGCGGGTTGGCGGATGACACATGACTTCGAAAGAATCTAGGTCTAGGTACATGTCGGGTTTCTCACGATGTTTTCCTTCACCGTTTTCAGTTACGCACATGACTTCGAAAAGACAGTGGTGCGTGTGGGGTTTGAACCCGGGGTCTCCGGATCGCCAATCGCATTTCTCCCGACTAGACCAGCCGTAACTTATTTGTACCTCCCCGTAATCTAATTATCAGATATCTCTTCATATTACGGTTGCCTGGCAGATATTCCTCTTCTCACCATGACTATTACGTTTAAAATGTTGGTGCAAAAAGTGCCATGAATCTTATTTCTGTTATTTCTACAGGTGATATCTGTGCATTCGATGACGACATACTCATCCCACGGACCGAGCTGCGCGTCACATGACCCAATACGTGCGTCACGTGGTCCAAGCCGTTTGTTTAAAGGACCGATTCACGCGTTGCGCGGTCCCAAGCGTTCGACTCGTAGGAGCTGCCTGGAGGAGGGTAGTATGGAGTCTTGCTTGGGGCTCATGGAGCGAGCTAAGCCGTCAAGCTGGCCGGCGCGCGCGTGCGTGCACGTTGGCACGCCTACGTCCACCGGGAAGCTGCCCACGACGTCGCTGGCCCAAGATCCTACGCGGCCACAGTAGTGCAAGTCTGTTGTCAACAATTGATTTGACCTCCACAAGACTGAGTCTCACAGACTGGCTGAGTTAGCCAAACAGCCCGTTATTACCAACGTGCTAATGTAATTTTAGGGGGCTTAGCTGTATTTATGTAGTATTCCTTCTCGCGCAAGGACATTAAGGCTATATATAACCCACCTTGTGCGAGAAGGCCCCGAGCCCTAGCAGTGTGAACATTTAGTAGGCTATGGTTTATGTAGTAAAGGCCTCAAGTGGCTTCCACTGTCCACCGAACCTCGGGTCAAGTTTAGCATCATAGGAGACTCATAGGTGTCTCCTAAGGTGTCATAAGTTGTTTTATATTTGTATACCTATTGTCTTCGTTCACCGTTTACATGGCTCCCTATTTCCTATTGAGAGTTCTTAAATGGATCGCAATATTATAGGTTAACTAACCTAGGTAGTTATAGGTACTTGTGTCGTTTATATTTAGTTTAGATTATGAGCATTTCATGTGTTTGATGTAGGTTGCTGCTTTCCCATTAAGCGTTAACTATTACTTTAGTGATGTTAATTGTTAATTTTGAAATAAAGTATGTTAAAACTAGAGCATGTCTTGAATTGGTTGCCAACTTTATACAGACAAAACTTTGAGGACTCACCATAGGAGGACGCAAGACATTTAGCTAGCTAACAAACTTTCACTTTATCTTTCAACATTCTATGGGGTACAGGGTGGGGCTGTAACTTCTAAAATAAGAGAATGATAAAACGAAAAAATATATATTAAGTATGTACATTACCATGCAAACTTCCACCGAAAATTGCTTTGAACTCGATCTAGTAAGTACTTTTTTAGGACGTCATAAATGCACTATTATTAAAACATCGATTAAAGTTACTACGAACTATATACAAGCATTTATATACCTATTATGCTACTTGCTGATACCGAACCCTTCATGGGCGAGTCCGACTCGCACTTGGTCGCTTTATTGTTAACATCTATCGCAATCATTGTTTTTTAACTTAAAACTTTCGGTTGGTAGGGTGACTATACCTATCTTCATGATCAATACATAGTAAACTTAACAAAACATAATAATAATTAACGTAAGGACATCATATTTTAATAATGAGTACCTGGGTCACCGAGCTTTGCTCGGTTTAAATACTAAAAATACTTAGATACTCTTAGATTTTCTTACAAAACAGAATACTTTAAGGGAAGCCGTCTGGATTCGAACCCGCAGCTATTAATTCGTAACCGCCACGAACGCCCGACTTCCCGTCTGCGCCAATTATGCTGTCGCGTCACGCGGCGAAATTTACCTTTGGATTCTAATGTCTAATGTGACGGTTTTTCATTGTCTTAAAACGCGCATAATATGCATTTTTTTAATGAAACCTAGTTAGATCGATATATCGTCCCCGAAACCTGCATCCATAATTTCATGAAAATCGTTCGAGCCGTTTCTGAGATTCAGATTCTATATATATATATATATATATATATACAAGAATTGCTTGTTTAAAGATATAAGATAAAAATAATGCCCTGCAGGCACAGCTAATAGGTATTAAAGGAAAACGGACACTATGGCTAGTGACTTAGAAAAGCACTTTAACGGTTTCGTTTTGCGAAAACTTTTATTTTAGTTTTAACGTTAATTCAATCTCGTTCAGCTTATCCTCGCAGTAACCAAAACTATGACGTACCTATTCTAGAAAAACGTTTAAAAATCTCGATCGGAATAACACACAATTCTGATTTTGAAGTGAAGTTATAATGCTTTGCATGCATTTGATAGTAAGCATCGTGATTTGTAATAATTAAGGATTTGGGTTTTTCTCGCTTTTCGTTACGACACTAGAAACCCCTTTCTCGGAGCTTTTTACACTTACAGGATCTGTGCGAAATGGAAGCAAACCCGAAGCCAACTAGCAGCTTTTCTGTTATAAAACGCGGCTAACCATTTTTTACCGACTTCCAAAAAGGAGGAGATCACCAACAACGACCACCATGTTTTTTTTTATATATGTTACCTGCTTTCTCGAGAACGCCCGAACCGATTTAATAATTTATTTTCGGATGAGTATGCGTCCCGAATGGTCCCATATATTTTTTATCGAAACCGGTGTGGTGGTTTTTGAAATATGAAGAAAATACTTGAATTTGGCAACAATTTTGTCTGGACGACGTAGTTGTCGATTTCACAAAAGTTCTGAAATTCGAACCTGTCAACACGAAATTGTGTAAATGCATTAATGAAAACTTGTTTTGGAATAAAATTATTATATCAAAATTAAATAAAAAAATAAACCGAGTTCAAAACCACAAATAGGCGCTCAAAAGCGAAAAATAAACGGAAATAATTATTTTAAGCGCTACTCACTTATCTATTTGAAGTCGGTGTCAGCCAAGTCTAACAGGTAGTAGATAGATACTACTTACCTATGCCTACTTACTACCTTACTACGTACCATAGTATCTGTCTTCTAGCTTTTTGACTAGACTGGCACCGACTTCAAATAAATAGATGAGTGAGTAGCGCTTATAATAATTATATCAGTTTATATTTCGCTTTTGTGTGACTGGCCTCGTGGCTTAGTTGGTAGTAACTCTGCCTGCGAAGCCGAGGGTCGTGGGTTCGATTCCCACCCAGTGCAAATATTTGTGTGATGAATTAAAATGTTTGCACTGTGTCTGGGTGTTTCTATGTATAATAAGTATGTATTTAAAACTATATAAGTATTATATCAGCTATTTGGCCGCCATCACACAAGCTTTGCTTAGTTTGGGGTCAGATGGTGTTGTGTGTGAATTGTCCACCAATATTTATTTATTTGTGTTTTTGAACTCGGTTTATTTTTTTGTAGAAAATAGTTTATTTTAACAATAAATATCATATTTATGGGTAATAAATATATGGGGATAAATATATATTATATATTTATTCATTTTATTAATATTCATACGAACGGGGCATATTAGAAATAGGCACGTCCTTAATTAGAGACCAAAAACTAGAAGTTGGTCGGAATATGAATAGGAAGCCTTAATTTAAAACCTAACATATTCATAACTTTACAGTCGACCATTAAACCAAAGCGGAACACTTTAAAATAAAACTCTGCCACAAACTGCAGTGCATTTTTATCGCTCAGATATACATATAATTAATTCAGAATACACTCCAGTAAAAAACGCCGTAGTGACCGAACAGCTAGCATACATAATTATGGAATGTAAATAATGGAAATAATATTACACTTTTAGAAAATTTTATTCTCTACAAATTTCGTTACAAATTTAAGTATGATACAGAGAAAACAAGATGTTCAAATATATTATTTTTGGGACTTTGAATGATATTAAAGGTTTATACAGAAATTAGGCAAATTGCGTTAAATTTTGAGATGATATGCCTGGATGACTGGATTGTCACAATGTTATTTGTTGATATGATATATTTATTTTATTTCGTGTATCATCTAAACAAAAGTTTTGAATGACCAGTACAACAAAGCATCACAGCCAAGGAAAGGTCTCATGAACTAGAGTTCTGCTTGTTTTTCAGAAGGCAACGTCTGGTCCGCTTTTTGCCGTAAGTTTCACTTGTTCCTGCGTCAAAAAAAAAAGTTGATCTGGCGTTAAACATTGCAAATGTGACCAATCCCTCAACGATCCAAGTTCTCTACTCCATTTTTGCGGGTATCATTATAACTCCAAGATCATACGGTCTTAAGGTGTGCGCCAACTTATACGACTCGGCTACCACCGACAAATAAAATACACTCGAATATGTGCTTTTTGTCATAGAAGTTAAGATACAGACTACATTGGCAACACAAATTACCAGATCCGCTCGCTGACAGCCGTCTGCTAATTTATGTTGCCAATGTAATCTATATCCTAACAGGCATGACATTAAGACCATATTTGGCGGGTGGGAGTGGAATTGTACTAGTGGGCGCAGACCTCTATACCTACTTTAATTTTATGATCTATGTACTGCCATGCCCCGGGGTTTTACCTACGTACATTTCGTTCCCATTATTCTCCTGCAATGAAGTGTTGCTATCCGTTTCGACATGATTAGCAATAAATAGGCAAACTCTATTCCGTTTAGCATATGTAATCCACGAAATGATTTTTCATAGTCCGGCTTCTCTGAGCGTTTCATTGCTAAGGAAAGGTTTGACTTGCGGGGTGGGTCTCTTTGTTGGAGGAGGGGGGTGCGTAGTCTGCGCCTTGGCGAACTCGCTTCTCATCGTCTCGTACATGAGCGTCTTCTCAATGCTGAAGGCACCGTCGTTGATGGAGTCACGCACGTCGTAAACTGTTCCTGATTAATAATACAATTAATATATATTAAGAGACATTTCTCGCATAATATCATCTAGCAAAGCTGGCACTATGTTAGCCAGATAGCTGATATAACACTTATATAATTGGAAATACATACTTATTACACATAATCGTAGAAACACCAAAAACATAAAAAAGTATACTAACAGGCACAATTAACCGCCCAAACGCGGACAATATAATATTTTATGGGTAATTTTTTCATGTAGGTAGGTACCTATATATTGAAATTAAAATTGTATTCATTTTAAAAACTATATTTTTTCGTCCCTTCGATCTTTTCGACAAAATCGGTTTAGTGGGATTATTCTTAAAACCGTTTATACTTTCAATACCTTCATTTGTTATTGCTTAATGATAACTTTCAACGTAGGCACTACCATAAAATTTGCTTTAACTTAAGGCCCCACCCAACTTCAGCTCAAATTCAGATCTTGCCCCCACTTCGTCGCAGCCGTCACCCGCTCCGCGGAGATCGCGCGCGCCGCGCCGCGCGGCTGTGCGTCACAGCTGAATCCATAGTACTCATTGTAGTCAGTGCGCGCACGCTCTTTCACTAACGTTCAATGCCGGACGAGTAGACCGGATTTACTTATGATTTTCAACACCATTAAAGATATAAATTCTTCTAAATAAAATTATTGACTGAATAAAAATAGTTACAAGGTGCCCGACATCTTATATACTTACCTAATTATCTGCTTGGATTTTGCTAAAATTTATTTGATGCCTACATACAGTATACAATGGATAGGCATAGATCGTAGAACCCAAGATGGGCCCTCCCAAACTTCAGGGCGCACGCAATCATGTCAACGTTGGGAAGAGTGAGCTCACTCTTTCCGTTTTAGTCGGTTGTAGGAACCGGTTTACCTATCACTTTTCGTTGTCAACAACCAAAATAAGTAGAACCACATCATATCTTGCCGCTAGCGAGTCTAGAGGTCAAGTAGATTGGTTGTTTGTAAACCTCTTACACACAGAAACACAGTTTATTACCAATGTCAAGTTGCTCCGGGCACATCTGTTGATTTATATCGATGTGGATAGGTACAACAAAAACTATTTACCAATTTAGTGAGATTTATTTCATAATAATAGATAATATAAGTAAGTAGTATTTTTTTTTTAAATAAAGATTTTCAAGACGAGCAGGACATGCACAGCCTGATGGTAAGCAACATGCCTGCCACATAACAGCACAGTGACACGCAGCTATTGGAACATGAAGAGTCCATTTCATTACCTAGCACTGCACTGCGCTAATCACCCAGAGATCTAGGATGTTGTATCTCTAAGCCCTGAAATTTTTCTGGCAACATTGTCCTTCAAACCGGAACACAGTAATGTTTGCACATTACTGCTTGGCGGTAGAATACCTGGCAAAGGTGCGGTACTTCCCCAAACGCACTCTGCCAGGAGTCCTACCACTACAATATACATACATACAAATTTACTGGGTATACCTACTGTGTATATATTTATTTTTTTAAATAAAGAGTGTCGAGACTAGCAGGACATGTGCCTGATGGTAAGCAACATGCCTGCCACATAACAGCACAGTGACACGCAGCTATTGGAACATGAGGAGTCCAAATCATTACCTAGCACTGCACTGCGCTCGTCACCCAGAGATCTAAGATGTTATATCTCTAAGCCCAGTAATTTCTCTGGAAACATTGCCCTTCAAACCGGAACACAATAATGTACTGCTGTTGCACATTACTGCTTGGCGGTAGAATAACTGGCAAAGGTTTGCCAGTTATTCTAATAATATTATAGACAATTATACAATTGTCTATTGTCTATAATATTCATTATACCTAGTATTAAATTCAGTAGCGACTATATTCAGTAGCGACTAAATTAAGTTGCGACTAAATCTAAGGTCGGCAGACAAAAGCACTTAAGTCAAAAAAAATACATTTTGTTGTAAAATGCCCACAATATTATTCTAAATTAATACATCGACTCACTAAAGCACGTAAGTCAAAGCCGTCTGTTTCAATTTGAACTCTAATGGTGCACCTTTTCTACTTTATGATATTCTCCAAATCTTGTGACGTTATAAACAACTTATAATGACTTAGGTCAAAATGAACACATGAAATTCGGCACTAAGCGGACTAAAAGTATGACATAGTCATATAGATCTTTAAATGCGCCACGTTATCTCTTTGTTTAACTGGAGGGTAAGCACTAAGCACTTCAAAATGTAATTTATAGAAGAAAAATAAAGAAGTGCCCGTTTGGTTTGCAATCATTTACTAGTATAATTTTGTATTAACTTTGATTAATAATATAATATCTCTACTACTCATAGTGGATTCTCAAGAAATTAGTTGAGATGATATTAAAAAATACTGAATGTAAGTTTGATAATATATTTTTTACAGCTCCATTAAATAATTTGGTAGCGGATAAGACTTTTACATTTGTAATAACCCACTTTCATCATCACTTTTGATACGGTGCATCCTTTTGATGCCGTACGTTGTAGCATTGTGAATTCGTATATTATTTAAAATTGGCGTGCTTGTGCCACCGGGCTTTAGCAGGTCTGATGGTAAGAGACCCACCCGGACGGGATGACTTTAGTGCCCTGGAAAAATGACAGCAGGTGCAAAGGCTGGCTATAGCAATCCAGCGAACCAGGATATAAGGAGTACCTTGGTACTCCCTTATATCTTGGTTCAACGTCTACACTTTTGATTTATAGCAAAGCTAACCTACTCCAGGACCTACTTAAGCTCTTCTGTTATGTTTTACGTAAGTCCGTTAGGGATATTACATTTGAGTGTTCATGTCAATGTAATAAGCGTCAGACTGTTAGACTCTGAATTCAGACAGCAAGATCGGGTTAGGCGAGTCTTACTGGCTAACAGTCTGAATAGCGAGTAGTGTAATAAGACAAAGACTGTTAGACAGACAAATACATGACATTGACATATTAATCTTAACATAAAATTTCATTGGTTCGTGATTGGTTCATTGGTATTCGCGGTCATTTCTATTTTTGTGTTTTGGGTATTCGGAGTTCGCATGCCATAATTTTAATTTTTATCTCACTGTTATTATACCTATCTCAAAAGCTTACATTTTTTTTTATTTCAATTAATAAATACCATAATGGCGTGCAGTAAAGAAAAAGTCCTAGAGCGCGCGTTTTTCATGCTGGTGTAATAGCGAGCTGATAAGTTAGACTCTAGGACAGTCTGAATAACGAGTGCTGAATAACACGTAGTCTAATAGCCGCTTAACTACTTACGAAGATGTAATGAAGTATTACAAATTGACATGAACGAAACATCAACTAAAATTACAACTAGAAAGAGCAAAAGAGCCAACTGTTTCAGAGATAGCAGACATCGTAATATCTAGGGTTGGAAATATACGACAAACTGTATTTATTCCGATAGTAACACAAATGAGGACCATTCAAAATTTAAAAGCATATCATTTAAAATGCAAAAATCTACTCAAATCCATCCAGAGGAGACAGAAAAGCAAAGCAGTAAGATACTTTTTGATCTTGAAAGCATGTAAATGCAATAAATTAGCTCAGTGCATCTGTCCTATAGATAAAAAGGTTCCTAAATAAGAGCAGGCTTCTATAGTTGATAAAAGAATAATCTCGAATGATGATTATGAGCAGAATCAATGTTACTGGTAGGTACATAGAAATAGCAAAATACTCTAAAAAGGTAAACGTTGTACCTGAGATTGGCACAAATAGAGGAATATTAACTATGATAACAGATTTTCTGTTACATGAAGTAATTTCCGAGGCTAGTATTATGGTCATTGGTTGTGATGGAACGAATGTTAACACTGGAAAATATGAAGGATTCATAAAACTGCTTCAGAAAAAGCTGCAAAAACCATTTCAGTGAAAAATCAGTTTGCTTCACATGCCACTAATTTCTTCATCTTCACGGGTGAACTTCAGGACCTATATCTTACGTAGGTCCACTAGAAATATCTCTAGAAACGTGAAAAACTGACTAAAGAAAGTTAAGCACACTGCAGGACAAATATTACTCGCAATGGCCAATTGCTTAAATCAGATCTTGAAAATAAATCTCCAGGTAAATTTTCACATGCCTGTTGGGCATGTGAAATGTGGTAAAGTTGGGCTGCCTTGGTTTTTAATAAGGATCCAACCATCCTGCAAAAATGTCACTCGTTATCTGTCATTGTTGTGTACTCGATAAACCTGCCCATAAACTGTAAGAAAGATTATAGACCCGGTAATCCAAAGAAACTCGTATTTTGTCGTCGTAATTCTACTTCAAGTTTATAATGATTAATTAACGTACTGGAATACTTAACCGAACCGCTGCTTTAAAAACAAATCTAACCAAGGAATTCAGGACATTGTCGAATCTGGTGGTGAGAGCAAACCACTGTTTTAAAGGTTCCCTCCCTCCCTGCCTTACTGAAGCTGTTGAGAGAGCTGTGAAGATTCCGACCGAAGCTTCCATTACTCAGTGCACACAAATCACGATTAGGTGCAATAAAAACCACGTTGTAATTGTGGAACGTGATCCCTAAATTTTAAACAAAAAATGTTTTTCAAGCTTAATAAATTAATAGATTTTTTTAAATCCTTGTTAGTATTTTCATGTTTATTGTCACGGTATTATTCTCATAAAAGTTTAAACCATACATTATCAGTCTATCATCAAGTACCTTCGTTCTTGTGAATGGGGCACACTATTTCACATTTTGAGCTTTTTGTTCGCTTCTAAAGGGCTCATTAGTATAAAGAACTAAAGATAACGATGGATGACAATTTAAATGGGTCGATTAAAGATGGTTGCGCTATGATTCTGACTTCGGAATAATTTCTCACAAGGAGGGGATACCATAGAAAAAGAACCTGAATTTTAAAATTAAACATGAAATCTGACAATATTCCAGTTATATTGTAACAGCCCATATCCAAAGAGTAAAAAAAAGATTTGCTAAAAAACTCTTTATTAAATGTAATACCTGATGTTTTTATAAATTTTATATGGATTTACCTACTGAAAACGGTTAATGGAATACTTACCATGATATTATAGACAGTGAAGATGATGATTAATTAGATTAATGTTACAATACTTAATTTATAGGTCAATAAATAAATACTTATAAAATTATTTCTAAGTACCTTCTAACCTAAGTCTTAAGTATAAATGTATTTTCAATGGTAAAGTAAGTGTTCTTAATGACCTAAGTCACAAAAATAGCCTTTTGCTGTAGTGGTCTTAAATGACACATATTTGCACGTTAGGATTACTTTCGTACACCCCAGTAAATCGAATAAATTACAAAAAAAACAATAAAGCGTCTTTTTTTTTAATTTTGTTTTTTTTTAGTTCCTGTAAACTATGACATTTAGACTTATATACTTTAGTCTGCCAGCCCTAGAAATTCAGTAGTCCCTAATTCAGTCGACTAAATTCAGTAACGACCAAATTCAGTAGTGACTAAATTCAGTCGACTAAATTCAGTAACGACCAAATTCAGTAGTGACTAAATTCAGTAGCAACTAAATTCAGTCAGCAAAATTCAGTAGCGACTAAATTAAGTAGTGACTAAATTCATAGCGACTAAATTCAGTAGCAACTAAATTCAGTAGCAACTAAATTCAGTCGGCTAAATTCAGTAGCGACTAAATTCAGTAGCAACTAAATTCAGTCGGCTAGTTGTAGTATATAATACTTTTCTCGTCAAGCCCTTTCATTTGATACCCATATTGAGGTAGTGATGAAAAAATAATGATTTGCCAATGTGTGGTGGCGGCCACCTTGGATTTGTAATTTTTCGTAGTACATAGTACTGTACTAGTCAAGCTCTTTCATTTGATATCCATATTGAGGTAGTACTGAAAAAGATGATTGATTCACCATTTTTGGTGGCGGCCATCTTGGATTAGAGATTTGTCGTAGTACATAGTACTCTACTAGTCAAGCCCTTTCATTTGATATCCATATTGAGGTAGTGCTGAAAAAAATCCAGCGACCGAATCCAGCGCTGGATTGGTTACTGGAATAATGTAAACCGGCACTGGAATGCACTGGCACTGGATTGATGCATTCCAGTGCCGGTCTCCATTATTCCAGTAAGCAATCCAGCGCTGGATTCGGTCGCTGGACTGGAATCATGTAAACGGGGTATAACACTTGACCGCCATGTCGCCTGATGTGCGACGATGCGGTCTACGATGGAGCGTATTTACTTAGAAGAAACCGATTCACTCTCGATTTGAAGACACCAAGATGATAACTATCAGGAAAAACCCACTCAGGCAATTCGTTCCACAACCTAGACGTTCTTATCACAAAGGTAGAGTCAAATCTCTTCGTTCGTGTCTTTGGAACATCAACCATGAACCGGTGCCGCCTCTTAGAGCTACGAGAAGTCCGATAGAAAAAAGAGCATGGTGACGTATGACGTCTTCGTAAAAATCGTACAATGAAGTGACATCACTCGAAATTTCGAAGCACTGTGTCTTCGTAAGTTTTGGTAGTGAATTCTTATTGTACATATGTTTTATGATCGAAGTGACGGACTAATTAGTTTTATTTTAGTCATCCTGTTTATTGTGCAAGTGACGATATTCTTGTAAATAAACTTTTTCTTGTTTATGTACTTGAATGTGACATATGCGACGACGCCATCGGTCGGTTCGTGCGGCGAGCGTTGGCTGCATCACCGAAGACCATCCGAGAGTTCAACCTACAGATGGCCATCAGGGACAGAAATGCAGCCGTGGTGGAGGCTCTCGGCCGGGAGGAGGCGGCTTAGGCAAATGGCAATAAAGCAAAGAATCGATGTCGAGTCGATTACTAGCGGAATCCCAACCGGTAGTGATCGGCTCAACAGACGAGCACTAACTAGTATTAGGTTTAAAATGTTCCCAACTCCTCCCTTATTTTCCTCTTCTTCTAATTATCCAAGAAATATGTAAAAATAAATAAGATTTGAAATAACAAAAGTCACGGACCCCGGAGTCTGTGGAGTAGCAATTTGGAATAAAAAAAAAAAATGTGACATTTTCTTTACGGACCTTTGCTCTACCCACAGGACAGTCTAATGGTACGATTAATTATTGGTATAGTAGTTGTATCTCACGAAGCGACGCACGTTTTACTTGTGGTGACCAAGTGTAAAAACACGCTAAGTATGTGTGCGTGAAAACAAAATACCTTCGCCCGCGTCTCGGGCGGTACTGAGAGCGTCCACGGTCACGCTCACATACATACCGTGTTTATCACATCGTTACCACAAGTAAAGTTCGCGTCGCTTCGTGAGATAAACGTACTATAGTTATAGGAACCAGAAGTGGTTTCATATTTTTAAAGCAACAATTTAACAAATCACACTAGGTTCTATTATGAAACTATAAATCATTATTACACAAAAATCACAGTAATAAAAATAAATCTTTGTCTTAAGCGCGTCCAACCCTAACAAGCGTCGCGCCAAAAAAGAAAAGAAAATCAAGGTTCTAGGTTTCAAGGCGGCAGCTATCCTCATGAAACCACTTTAGTTGCGTCACATCATGTTTGACTCCGCCCTCTGCCTAGGTGATGTTCCTAATCATAGGATAATCTTATGTATACAATTCTCGTGTCACAATGTTAGTTTACCTTACTCCTCCGAAACGGGTTTACTGATTTTTTACCAAATTTTAAATGCATGTTCAGTAGGTCTGAGAATCGGCTACTATCTACTTTTCATACCCCTAAGTGATAAGGGTTGTTCACCCCGAAACTTTTATTTCTTTTTTGGACATTTTTTTATAATGAGGCGTTAAAAATACATACAACCTTAAATTTTTACCCTTTTATCACCATCCCCTACTTTTTAATAGCCATTTTAGTAATTTAATCATTTGACAGTGAACTCCGCCTAAACGGCGGGACCGATTTGAATGATTTTTTATGTGTGTGTACAAGTGGATACGAGGATGATGGCGCTGCAGACAGTGTCTAGGTTATGATCCGAGCGAAGCCGGTACGGGCCGCTAGTTGATAGTATAATGTTAAATCAATGTAAGGTATGGTTACTGGGATTGATGTCGATGATTCTCGACTAACCTTTGAGTTGAATGAGCTGATAATCTATCGTCAGCGGCTCAATGTTCCTGTCGGTGCGTATGAAGTTAGGGGGTTTGATGAGGCGAGTCTCCGTGATCCAATTGGACAGCACTGCGGCCTTCGTCGCCTCAAACAGAACCGTAAGGTTGGCCTGTTTCAGTTTGTACATCACTTTGTTGTTGTGGGTTATCCATCTGTAAATAACGCATCCATTACAATCTTAAGCTGCCTATACACACTGGGCCAGTGGAGGCCAACGCGAGTGTCGACAAAACGGCACGAGACAAAACGTAGCATCCACACACTGGCCCAGCGCAGGCCAACGCGAGCGCCGACAAAACGGCACGAGACAAAACGTAGCATCCACACACTGGCCCAGCGCTGGCAAAAACGCGGTAGGCCAATAGGAGAACAGGACGCTACTCGCCGAGCGCCTTTGTTTTGTGCACAAAAACCGACACCGGTCACGAGAGACGAGTCGAGACAAAACAACCCTATACACACTGGCCACTTGCCGTCACTCGGCCAGCGAGGCGAGCGACGCGAGTCATCACAAAACGACCCTCCACACACTGGCGTTGGCCTGCACTGGCCCAGTGTGTATAGGCAGCTTTACCAATATAATAAAGGCGAAAGATTGTGAGTGTGTATGTTAGTTCTTCACGTCTAAACGGTAGAAGCGATTTTAGTAAAATTTCGTATAGAGTTAGCTCATACCCTGGATTAACACATAGACTACTTTTTGTCCCGAAAAAATAACGGGAACAACAGGAAAGGGAACCACGCGGGTAAAACTGCGGGGTGCTGCTAGTTATAGGTACAATAAATCTGCCTAGTCTCGTGGCTTTGTTGGTAGAAGTCCGCTGCAAAGTCCTGGGTCCTGGGTTCGATTCCCACCGAGTGCATAAATCGGTTTTGTGTCTGGGTATTTCTATGTATAATAAGTATGTATGTAAAGTAGTATATCAGCTATCTGGTTCCCATTGTACAAGTTTTGTTTAGTTTGGGGTTAGCTGGCGTTGGGCATGAAATGTCCACCAATATATAATACTAGAGGTGATCCCTGGCTTCGCTCGTAGTACATAATATATAGGTCGCAGGGATCACGTAAATATCCAACGGTTTTTATTAATCCAAACGTTATCCAAAGTATTTTTGAAATCGGTCCAGGAGTTCCTGAAATTACCGCGTTTACACACGAAACCTCTTCAGCTTTATAATACTTAGTAAAGATAGTATAGATCTATAGATTATCCACCAATTACATATTTATGCTTTGGACTGGCGTCGTGGCTCAGCCGATAGTGATTCTGTCACTGAGTCGAAGGTCATAAATTCCACCATTTTCCACCCGTGCTTACTATGCGATGGAGAATTTCCAACAGTTACGTGTATAGTCAGGAGAACGGCAACTGCCGATCCCAAACCTCTGGTTCGAATCCCACGCACACCTTTTTATTTTCGAAGTCATGTGTATAATGCTGTTAACTTTAGAATCTTGGTTCTTCCAGCTATCTGGATTTCATAGGACAAACTTTTCTTAGTTTGACGCTTCTGTGTGACAAACTATCGAACAATGTTTATTATCTTACTCATCTATATATATAAAAATGAATGCTGTTCGTGGGTCTCTTAAAACTCGACAACGGCTAGGCCAATTTGGCTGATTTTGGTTTTCAAATGTTTTTCGTAGCTAACGGAAGGTTTAAACGGTGAAAAAATATTGAAATCTTGCGAAGGAGATAGTAAAAACAACAATTTCATTTTCTCATACAAACTGTTCTACATAGTTTCCAGTCAAACATTTTTTTTTGTATTAGTTTTAATCAATGAGTATTTATTTATTACCTTTATAGTTTTAATCAAAGAGTATAAATACAAAGAGTATATAAGTTTTTGAAGTGAAAACTTCTTTTGGCGCGCTTAGACAGATTTTCGTGGTCGCGGGCTGTGAATTGAATTCTAGCGTCACGCTCGGGTATGATTTGGTAGTTAGAAGTTAGTTTAGTAGTTAGTTTATTTTATTTTAGTTAGTAGTGTACTTAGTAATCAGTATTGCACCCGTGCGAAGCCGGGGCGGGTCGCTAGTACAATATAAAATCCCATGTCATGTTTGTTCCCTGTGAACTCTTCAACAAAAGCTAATTCACGAAAGTTGGCATTTATATACTTACAACTAGCAGCACCCCGCGGTTTTACCCGCGTTATTCCCGTTCGTTTTATTCTCCCGGGATAAAAAGTAGCCTATGTGTTCTTCCAGACCATAATCTAACTGCGTTCCAAAGTTTAACCCGATCCATTCATACGTTACGATGTGATTGAGCAACAAACATCGAAATCCACAAGCGGAACACTGGCCAGAGATCACAAAAAACTTTTGATGATTTTCTCAAAAAACAAAAACCAGCTTTAAATTAAAATTAAATTCAGGCACTCGATTTAAATTCATAATATGAAGTGAACTACGTCGCGTGGTTAATAAAAGTCAATTTTAAATTAATAATATGAAGTGAACACTACGTACGGCGCTTGGTTAATAAAAGTTAATTTTAGTATTTTGTTCATAATATTTAATAAACCACCTCAATAATTGCGATAAAATTGATATGAGACCAGCTTTGAACTTATTTATTATCTACCAAATAAAAAATCAATTCACAATTAGCGGAGCTATCGTATTATAGCATATATACTTACATAAAAAAAAACATTCTACCGAATTAAGAACCTCCTCCCTTTTTGAAGTCGGTTAAAATATGTGATACTAGCGCCCCGTGGTTTTGCTCACGTAGTTCTCATGACCTTTATTTTCCCATGATCAAAAGTAGAATATGTGTTCCAGACAACCTACATTTATTGTTGAAGTGAAAACTTCTTTAGGCGCGCTATAGACAGAATTTTCGTGGACTGTGAAATGGATTCAACAATCGTCACGCTCGGATATGATGATGGATCGGATCGGATATGAAATCTTCGGGTAAACTCGGTAAAAACGGCCAGGTAGGTACCAGGACAACAGAAACAGTAAAGAGTTTCGATTACCTACCTCCAACAGCCCAGCGTTTATCTCCAGATACCAGGACAACAGAAATCAAATCAAATTCTGAGTTTTAAGTTTTCACATCTATCGGCAGTTCCTATGACTGCCATTTTTTTTTTTAATTTTAACTTGATCTGTTCAGGGTCCAGGCGATTCCACGTGATTGGGCCACCCTATCGCACATCCACACTATCGCATTTATAATATTAATAAGATTGGTAGGAAGCAGGATGTGAATAGAGTAGTACAAAATAATGGATCATAGAAATCACTACATAGCAGAAAACAAAGTCGCTTTCTCTGTCCCTATATCCCTATGTATGCTTAGATCTTTAAAACTACCAAACAGATTTTGATGCGGGTTTTTTAATAGATACAGTAATTCAAGAGGAAGGTTTTTATGTAGAACACATGCATAGTACAGTAGAGAGACTGATAATTTTAAAGATTTCTAAAACGATGTCATTAATAAACACAATTTTTGCGCGTAAATTGCAAACGCTGGCTGAACCCTACGAGATAGATCAAAATAATGATAAATAATAATTAATATCCACCTTAAAAAGGTCTACAAAAAACTCATTATAGTAGGTATATGCCTATCTCTTAGGGATAAACCAAAATAACCATTTTTATTAGTATATTTAGTATCAGCATTGCACCTGTGCGAAGCCGGGGCGGGTCGCTAGTTGATTATAAATCGAGTTTCACTCATGCGCGGTCCGAAGGGGGGGGGGGTGTGGTCACAGGGGACATGACCCCCCAAAATCGTAAAAGTTAAATTATAAACTTACAAAAATTAAAAATATAATATAATAGTATATAGGTAGACTATTTTTTAACGCGGGAAAACACTGGAACGACAAATACGCGGGTAAAATTGTGGGGCGCTAATAGCATAGTCTTTTTAACTAGATTTATCGTATTTCTACTCGAGAAAAATCGGAGGCTGTGTACTGGTGACCCCCTCCAAAATTCGAGGCTGAGACCGAGCCTGGTTTCACTCTCATTATTAGCGCGTATCACCCCTTGATGTGGATGGATCTCACCTCGGCTGTGCCATTTTATTCTATCCTGAACTAATCTCATCTAGATAACCCTCAATAAACGACCGTTACAGGACTGTTCGTTATGGAAATTTAGGGGAGCGGCCTATCTTCAGCAGTGGACGTCTTGCGGCTGATGATGATGATGAACCCTCATTATGGGATATACATAAATATATTAATATTGATGGACATTTCTCATACAACACCACCTAGCGCCAAACTAAGCAAAGCGTGTACTATGAGAGTCAGGTAAGCGTTAATCCATCTTATATCTCTGGGTTACGAGCTCAGTGCAGTGACTCTTCTTGTAAAGGTACAAGTTCGCGCTGAGACCGCGACGCGAGACCGCGACAGGCACTTGACACTATGGAATTGTATGGGTGCCAGTTCGCGCCGAGACCGCGACCGCGACCTGTCTCGTTCTCATGTCGCGGTCTCGGCGCGAACTGACGCCCATACAATTCCATAGTGTTAAGTGCCTGTCGCGGTCTCCGGTCTCCGGTCTCGGTCTCGTGTCGCGGTCTCCGCGCGAACTTGTACCTTTACAGTAAATCATGCTCGGCAAAAACAAAGTCAATGTGCAAAACCACGCACTGCGGGGCTCGGTGTGTCATACCTTGCGTTTGGCCCGCACGATACATTACCGTGCCCGCATCCACGCGCGGGGGTGCGTGTTCCTTCGCCTGTGTAGGTGCGTGATCTGCATGAACGTGCATTCTCGGTGTGTTGGACTTTGGGTGTTTATTATACCAACGGAGAAACGTACAATGATGGAACACGCATTCACGCACTACGCTGCGTTGTGCGTGGCAGTGATCGCCTTAAAATCCCAATTAGTAACCAAGTTTTTGATGTCACCAAGGATGAATAGGAAATGAGGAGTCAAAAAACACTATAGTGTTTGAAAAAAAATTGGCAGTC
Source organism: Ectropis crepuscularia (assembly GCA_963693475.1). Taxonomy (NCBI): domain Eukaryota; kingdom Metazoa; phylum Arthropoda; class Insecta; order Lepidoptera; family Geometridae; genus Ectropis; species Ectropis crepuscularia. Next base: position 37,420,547 of record OY856338.1, read on the forward strand.
ATAGGGACTGCCGATAGAAGTGAAAACTTATAACTCAGAATTTGATAGCTCACTTTGGAAACTACACGGGTGAAACTGGATGGCGTGGCCATGAGCATGACCATCTAGAAATGCGTCTGCATGAGCCCGAGTTTACTCGAAGATTTCTTATCATTCCCGAGCGTGACGCTAGAATTCAATTTATTCAAAAGAAGTTTTTACTTAAAAAAATGGCAGTCATAGGTACTGCCCCTAGAAGTGAAAACTTATAATTTAGAATTTTAGTATTAAACATCACTAATGTACTAATGTTGCTCAATACTTCTTCTCTACACGTACACATATTGCTATTACGCAAGACAGTAACGCGAATTGAGAAGATTTCACCCATCCAAACAGCGCCTACCGAGCATAATTCGCTCCGACACTACGGACACAGATCAGAAAATAGTTACCTACAGACTTTACAATTCATTCTAGTGGACCTTAGCGTGTCGCTGAAGCGACCCCACAGAATTTAACCCTAACAAAAAGGTCACATGTCGGTGGCGCTAATTCATAATATCTTCCGAAAAGCGCTTAATGTGGGCAAAGAAGTTCTCAATTCTAAATCAAAACTTTAGCTCCAAATGGTAAATGTAGTGTACTTAGAGAGTGAGATAGTTGAGTAGATACTGACGGCAGGTAGTGTGGTATGTTGGAGTAGATACTGACGGTAGTAAGTGGGGGATGTTGGAGTAGATACTGACGGTAGTAAGTGGGGTATGTTGGAGTAGATACTGACGGTAGTAAGTGGGGGATGTTGGAGTAGATACTGACGGCAGGTAGTGTGGTATGTTGGAGTAGATACTGACGGCAGGTAGTGTGGTATGTTGGAGTAGATACTGACGGCAGGTAGTGTGGTATGTTGGAGTAAATACTGACGGCAGGAAGTGGGGGATGTTGGAGTAGATGAGCGGCAGGTCGTAGCTGAAGCCGCAGCCGAAGCCCCAGGACAGCAGGCCGGCGAGGCGCGCGCCGACCACCAGCGGAGCGCCCGGGACCGCCAGGCAGCCCGCCACCTGGTCCTGCTCGCGGGACACGCCTGCGCAGAACATGCCCGCCGCCAGGGTCACGTCGTGCTGGGGTATCACAATCTAATCAAAATCAAACCTCCCTGGAAACACCGTTTCGCAGTATTGTTTAATGATGACGAGTACCGCGAAGCAGATGTTCCGGTTTGAAGGGCAGTGTTTCCAGAGAAATTATAGGGCTAAGAGATGTAATATCTTAGATCTCTGGGTGACGAACGCAATGTTAGGTAATGATTTGGACTCTCCCTGTTCCAATAGCTGCGTGCCACTGCTCTGTTATGTAACGGGCATGTTGCTTACCATCAGGCATATGTCCTGCTCGTCTCGTCACTCTTTACTAACTAGAAAAAGTAAATGTTTTTGTAAACATAAAACGACAACTGTCAGAGATAAGCAATACAGTTGATACTCGTAGTAAACACAGTTTTATCTCAAAATTCTTGTCACACGCGCTTATCCACGGCACACAAACACTCGTACAGCTGACTTTCACTATTTTGGACGCAGTAATAATAATTCCGAATAATTTTAATTTAAAAAAAAAATCGGCAGTCATAGGAACTGTCGATAAAAGTGAAAACTTATAACTCAGAATTTGAGGGACAGGGTGGGCCTATATCTGTTTATTTTCATATGTTTTCGGCAGAGCACAAGGTATGGACTTTGTTTTCTGATATGATATAAACTAGCTGCGCCCCGCGATGTAATCCGCGATAAAACTAACCTAATATTGAAGGTTTTTTTTTCTAAAATAAAAAATTGCCTAAGTTACTCAGTCAAAGTCCCGTTAAAATCAGTCCAGCCGTTTCAGATATTAACCGCAACAAACAGAAAACAATTAAAAAATATATTGAGAAGATAGAAGTAAGAAAAATGTTAAAATATTAATATGTTGCCTTTGTTGCACGTAAAAGAATAAACTCATATTTAATTGTACCCAAGTTGCAACTTCAAGGACCTTGTTTATTTCCTCACATCTGGGATTGAACACCTTTTCTTTGCTAGAAGACCTTTTTTGCAATGCATAATTCCATATAGGTCATAATACCCCACGCTGGTCAAAGTAAAGCTAGCTACATAACGATATATCGTAGCGATTAATCTGTGCAAGCGGAATTGCGCAGATTTATCGATCGTGTGTATGACAGATCGTTGCAGATTATCGTTCATCGGTGGCAGTTCCGATGGTCGATGGTCATTTGCACAGATTAATCGCTACGATATATCGCTACGTGTATAGCTTTAGATCAGTAAATGTCACGTGTCCTCAAAATGTATCGTTCTTGATAGCTGTCGGATATCTCACGGGGTTCTCTTTCATTCTAGCTAGTGTTAATGATGAAATAATTCACCAGTATCTGGAAAAATATTTAAAATGCAGGCGATGCTTGAACATATACCTACGATCTCATTGAGTCAGCGCTCAGTGAGATCGTACGTTCGCTCATGGCTTTAGCTTTTTAATTATGAGGTAAAATAATGTTCATTCATTTATAAAACCAAAGATAAAACTCTATTAATTAGTGCCTTCTGTGAACACGATACAGTGCCTTAAAGGAAAGCTATCAGTATCAAAGTAGAACAAAACTTTTCAGACATTTTCAATGCATATATTTTACAAACTCAACGGCGTGAAAGACAAATCTCGGAATCGCAGATAACTAACTGCATGATAAGTTGCAATGCTGACCTGTACAGTTCAAGATTTCGTTAAAATGTCTATGGAACTGTTCGGGAAGAATCTTTTGAAACAAATAACAAATCAGTTCACCCATACGATTGAATGAGGCAACAAACATAAAAAAACATCTGTTAGTACAGTCGAATTGAGACACCATCTTTTTGACGTGATAACGTCTTATAATTCGATGAAGCCGGCTGCACGCCCACAAAACATGACGTCATGTACCGTTACCGTCGGTCGTTACCTCGCCGCATGTTTGTTACAGTTGTATTAATTATTTCGACCAGTAGTTCAAGCGGGGATGTAGCTCAGTGGTAGAGCGTTCGCTTTGCATGTGAAATGCCCCGGGTTCAATCCCTGGCATCTAAAAGCTTTTTTGGATTGTTTTGATTGAAAATGACTAAATTCTACTGATTACTTTTTACATACAAATCTATTAAACAAATGAAATTAAAATTTTCTTTTGAAAAATGCTACCATTCCATCAGTATTTTCTTAAGACTTTGTCACGTTCTATCGTCAGTAAACCGACTTTACAAAGAAACTATTTTTTTAAGTCGGTTAAAAATGCAGTCGAATTGCACCTCCTCCGTTTTTTAAAGTCGGTTTAAAAAAAGAAATGGAGACCAGTCCTGAATCCACTCACAAGCTTGTATCCTTCGCAGTAATAGTTTGGCGAGGTGATTGTGAATGAAATACTCCGTAGCATGGGATCCATTCTCTCGTCGGGGTAGTACTTGGAGGTACGATCCAGACATAGTTCTGAACCCTGAAAAAGAAACCATATTATTATCTTTAACTCATGCTGTTTAACTTTTGCCACCCCAGACACGAAGGTCTGCGCTTTTTGTCAGTATTAACATTAAGAGGAGCGGCATTTAAAACTTTTTAGAACGCCTAACTTTTAATTTACATACGGCATAATTAATAATTATGTGCCACGAGAAGTCCAATTCCCGCAAACACACAACACTGGATAAATGCCACGCCTTTTCAGTTATTCTACCGCCCAGCAGTAATGTGCAAACATTACTGTGTTACGGTTTGAAAGGTAATGTTTTCAGTGAAATTATAGGGCATAAAGATAAAGGATCTTATAATCTCTGGGTGACGACCGCAGTGCAGTCAACTATTTTCTGATCTGTGGTGCTGTGCTAGATAATGATTTTTATTACGCAGTTATCTGAACATGAAGCGTCCAATGTTGTCATGTTCAGATAACTGCGTGTCGCTGTGCTGTTATGGGCAGGCATGTTGCTTACCATCAGACACATGTTTTGCTCGTCTCGTCGCTGGTTACTACGTTAAAAAAATGATTTAATTTTCTCGAAAAAAAAAACAACTCTCGACTTCAATTTAAAATTAAACTCAGATATTCGATTTAATTATGTGTAAACGAAGATATCAGCGACCAATGCTAATTTTAGATTTTTTTGAAATTTACAAAATCGACTCCACCGTTTCGTTAAAAATGAGTATCGTGAATTTGTGTATCTGAAGTATTTCAAATGATCCCAAGTCCCCGCTATTTACCTCTTCTTCTCCTACTCCACAAACTATGTTAAAAAAGAACTCAAATGAGAAAGGTCATGAACCCCGGAGTCTGTGGAGCGGCTAAATTAAATATGTAAATAAAAAAGTATCCAAACAGAATCAGAATTGGCGGAGTTATAAAAAGAACTTATAGTTTAGTCAACAAGTTCAAAAACGTGCAAAATAAAGCACCTAGACACATGTGCGATACCGCATTCGATTCGGAATGACGTCTAGATAAAATGTTAAAAAGGGTTTTTTAGCACATAAAAATGCGATAGTTATTAATAAAATAAGAATACAATAAAGTGGCCAAGTGCGAGTTGGACTCGCCCATGAAGGGTTCCGTTGCAGCAAGTAACATAATATACATTTTACACATAGTTCTTGTAGTTCGTTGTAACTTTGATCGAAGTTTCAATAATAGTATGACGTACTAAAAAAAAACTACTCATCAGATCGAGTTCAAATCAATTTTCGTTGGTAGTTTATATGGTAATGTACATTATATATTTTTTTTAGATTTTTCATTCTCTTACTTTAGAAGTTAGAGGGGGGGGGACACATTTTCTCACTTTGGAAGTGTCTCTCGCGCAAATTATTCAGTGTAGACGAAAATGATTTTAGAAACATCAACATCATTTTTTAATACCTATCGATAGACACCCCACACGTGTAGGTTTGATGAAAAAAAATATTTTGAGTTTCAGTTCTCAGTATGGGTGGCAACCCTAATTATTCTTTTTTTAAATTTTTTTTGTTCAAATCTTATTGCAGTTCACAGAATACATCTATTTACCGAGTTTCAATAGTGTAGTTTTCAGAGTTTCGGCAAAAAGTGGCTGTGACATACGGACGGACAGACAGACAAACAGACAGACATGACGAATCTATAAGGGTTCCGTTTTTACGTTTTACGGAACCCTAAAAAGAAGGTATTTTGTTATTCCTTAATAACTTCTTAACTAATGGTACTTAAGAAACTTTAAAAGAAGATCCTGAAAGAAGAGAAAACTTCCAATAGAATAGTGTAACTCCTAGAACTCTATCTTTTTTATTTATACACTTTTTTTAACGCTGAAAGTAGAGGTCCTTGAGGTCGCTACGTCATAGACGCGGCGTCTAAAAAACCGGCATATGATCTAAAACATTGATTTTACAGTATTAAATAACAGTTTAAAATTTGAAAAAAATATAGTGTAGGTAATCTAGATACTTAAACGTACAAAACCTCGGTAAAAGAAATAAAATATGTCGATTTTTCATAAAGTTATACCAATGTTAATTAAGTAATCTTTTTCCGGTATCTGTTTTTACAAATTACGGCATAAAAGTTGAAATAGTTGGTCTATACATTTTTAATTGAAGTACTTCATAAAATAATGTAAAAAATATAGTAAAGTTTATTGTTTTAGTAGTTATGCTTCGTTTTATATCAACAAAAAATGAAACTAATAATAAATGGTATCAAAAAAATTTTTTTAGTAATATCCTACTATTGCTGTTTTTGTATCTAATATAGGTATTTATTAACATTATAAGAAAAAAATACGTCATTTGTTAAGAAATTAACGTTACGTTATGTTAAAGTTAAGAATTTTTTTTTTAACCATCTTATTGCATAGATTACATTATACATTTTACAAATTTTTAAATTGTTATTTAATACTGTAAAATTAATGTTTTAGATGATATGCTGGTTTTTTAGACGCCACGTCTATGACGTAGCGACCTCGCGGAGCTCAACTTTCAGCGTTAAAAAAGTGTATCTATACTAATATTATAAAGCTGAAGAGTTTGTTTGTTTGTATGTTTGTTTGTTTGAACGCTAGGATCTCGGGAACTACTGGTCCGATTTGAAAGATTCTTTCTTTGTTGGATAGTCCATTTATCGAGGAAGGCTACAGGCTATTTAACATTACGCTACTATTAACAGGAGCGGAGCATGAATGAAAAATGTAACAAAAACGGGGAAAAATATTGCTTTTTGAGAGCTTTCGTTGCGTGACAGCTTGTGTCTAACTTAAAGTTTGCGTCATTAGAACCTAAGGTAACCGAATTTGTTCAAAATTTGAATTGGTACGATTTACTTTACTAATTTTCGATAGATGGCGTAGCAACGCGCGCACGGATCAGCTAGTTTATAATAAAAATAGAGTTCGAGTTAAATTATTCTAATGAAAATTTCCTCCTTTTTCAGGATCTTCTTTTAAAGCTGCTTAAGTATCATTAGTTAAGAAATTATTAAGGAATAACAAAATACTTCTTTTTGTAGTTTTAATTTGTTAATAAATTTTTGCTATCGCAATTTTTTATGTGCTAAAAACCCTTACAAGCATTTTTTAGACGTCATTCCGAATCGAATGAGGTACACATGTTTCTAGGAGCTTTATCACTATTTTGCACGTTTTGAACTTGTTGACTAGACTATTACAACTGAATTCAAAAGTTCCTCCTTTTTTTAAGTCTGTTAAAAACTGCATTAGTACAAGTAGATACATATTGATAAATCCAAGCAGACCACATTTAAGAACTCCTTCAAAAGTGTAACGAACGGGATTCAAAATTAAAAAATACCATGTTGTCGCATCGTCCCCAACCAGTGACGAAAGCTTCCTGCCCCGCTAAGCTCTCCCTGTGGCCTAACATAAATATAGACTTTATGTTCATCCTGAAACAATAAGAAAAATATGATTTGAGACGACACCTTCTTGAGTGTGAGTAAAAACCTACAAACATTATAAACGCTTGGATGTTTGTTACTCAATCACGTGGGAACGGCTGAACGGATCGGGTTGAAATTTGGAACAATAATGGGATTATGTTCTGGAATAACAAATAGGCTATTTTTTGTTGCTCAAAAATTAGGAGAACCGGAACTACGCAAATAAAAGCCGATTTACATCAGACGAGCGAATGCTCATTCTTTCCTCACTGTATCAAATTCATTTGGTGTAAACAAACGTAAAACATTATTTCGTTGTTTTGTTTGCATTTGCATAGATTCTATGGAATATTTAATATGGAAAACGCTAAGAACGATCTTTCGTTTACACTAAAAGATCGAGAAAGAATGCTCTTGTTCCAGCTCTAGCTCTATGTTCGTTCAGTTTAAATCGGTCATAACACTGTGCGGCGCTGCTAGCTGTACAATGTACATATATGTTATGTAAATTGTTACGCTGCTAATTTTATTGTAAGTAAAGATTCGAATTTAGATATCTGACTCAACATTCGTAATGAGAACGTCTAGGCTGTGGAATATGTCGTCCGAGTGTTCTCTGATGGTTATGATCGGGGTGTTTTCAACTCGAGATTGAATTGGTTACGTAGGGTTATACTTCAGCACAGTCTATTGCAGATTGAGTGGCATAATCAGGTGATATGTCAGCTAACTGCACAAGTATATTCTATTAAAAAAAATGTGTAAATACTTAGGTACGCAGTACCTACGCACGCAAGATGAACTTCTTCTCTTTATTCCTCATGCAAAGAAGTCTAACTTCAACCACAGAATAGAGATCTCTGGGTGACGAGCGCAGTGCAGTGCTAGGTAATGATTTGGACTCTACATTGTTCCAATAGCTGCGTGTCACTGTGCTGTTATATGGCAGGCATGTTGCATACCATCATGCCATGTCATGCTCGTCTCGTCAATATATTAAAAAAAAAAACGATAATATGTTCATTCACTAAAATGTTGACTAACTAACTAATTTCAGGGTGCCGAATTTTCGGGATGGTGTGTGACTGTGTGAGTACAGTGCCGTAAAAAGCTTTTCCTGCGTCATTTGCAGGATTTAAAACTCCGTCCTTGTTTTTTAAAGATATCATAGGTACCATAGATAGAGCAATGGAATAATAGCACTGCCTGGTCTGCCTGCCCTTCTTGTGCCCTCCAGAGTACGCCCTGTACCGGGGCATCGGTAGCACCGTCTTACGGCACTGTGACCGTGTATCGTTGAAAATATTTATAACATATTTGCTCGTAATAGGTCTCTTATTGGACCAATTTCTGTATCGTAATGTATCTTATTGCGTACTTGTGCTGTAATGTGTATTGTAAAACGCACGGTTTCAAAATGCTCCGTCCACAGACTAGGTAGAGAGATATGCTCCGTCTAAAACGAACAAATACAATACAAATACAAAAAATCTTTATTGCTGTTTGTAGGTAAGATAAGATAATACAAAACATTTTAAAAGTTGCCCCATACAAACTGGCCTCTGCAAGAGGCATGCAATATGTCTGGCAAGCCAATTTGTTAGTCTTAATTTTGAAATAAAAAAAAAATAATTAAATAATAGTCAGCTGATTAAAGTCTTCTTCTTCCTCATCTTCTATTAATAATAATAATAATAATAATAATATTTCTTTATTTCAGACATAAGTCCATAGTGCACATGTACATCAAAATAAAATTTTACACAGAATATTTAGTAAAACAAGAAACTAGAAAAAATTTATAAACAAAACATGAAACTTAACTAATGAGCCCAATTTATAAACTAAACATTAAAACTTAACTTATGAGCCCAATTGTTACACTCACCAAGTGTCTTTGGATCGGACAGTCGGGTTTGAAAGATATAGTGTTAAGGATGCTGTTTTGGCTGCCACGTATTCTGATTTCTGGTTTTTATTTATGTCATCTGATTCTTCATCTTCGATTCATTTCTGGCTTCTATTTGGTTGCGATATATATTTGTGTGAGATAAATGTTTGGTGAGCACAATTTCGCCAACGTCTTCTGTTTCATCAGGATATTGTCTTGTGTTTTTGAGTTTGATCAATATGTCCATCCAGGGTCTAAGGTCTTGCATTAGTAGATCTTGCAGTTCATCCATGTGAGGAATGTCAAAGAATGTATAAAGTGCAATAAGTGCAATAATCAAAAAATCAAAAATGTCGTTAATTATAATATTCATGTAAATACTCAAAGAATGTCAAAATGTAATACAGTACAAACTAATTCATCTTGATACAATATATCATTATTTGGTCTTATGTCAGTTGAATGTCAAATTTCATAATGGAATAATAATATCTATTGAGATATTAATGGAATAAGGTTTAAAGTTTAAAGATTGTAAACATTTCATGTTAAACAATGTCTAAAATATTAGTATTCCAATTAATTTCCTTATCATTTAAAAATTCAGTTACAGTATAATAGCATTTGTGTATAAGCATTTTTTTAGTTTACTTTTGAACATTGTTATGTTAAGTTCTTTTATGGCATTTGGCAGCTTATTATATAAAAGAGGAGCCATACAAAAAATGCTGTCACTCATAATCTTTTTTTTGCGTTTGTCTATGAGCAGTCTACACTTATCACGCCGGTTACGTTTTACTTTGTCACTCAATAGAGGAAAATAATGAGGGTTATTCCTTACAAAACACATAACTTCAAATATGTACAGGCATGGCAGGGTTAATATTTGGTTGTCTATGAATACTTGTCGACAGCTATCTGTAACTTGCATCCCGAACATAGCACGAATGCATCGTTTTTGTGCTTTGAAAACTGAGGCTGTATCAGTTGAATTCCCCCAAAAAATGATCCCATATCTCAAGACTGATGCCACCAATCCATGGTAAGATGTAAGAAGAGCCTCTTTCTTTACCACTGGAGCAAGCCTATGCAGAGCATATGCCGAGCTACCATACATTTTTTTTACGACGTAACGACCTAACACGTTAAGAGTCTCAACTTTTTTTTTAAATAAACAGTGACGAGATGATAAGGACATGTGCCTGATGGTAAGCAACATGCCTGCCACATAACAGCACAGTGACACGCAGCTATTGTAACATGAAGAATCCAAATCATTACCTCCAAAATACCGCCAAAAAAGTCGAAAGACATATACGGTGTGTCGATGGAGCTCATTAAACTAGCAATTTTGCCTCTAGCTCCGGTTCTCGCCACACTGTTTAATAAGTGTCTTAGAGAAGGCTCGTACCCGTCGTCGCTGAAAATATCGAAAGTGTCCCCAATATTTAAAGGCAGGGGCAAAAGGGACGATATTGATGGATATAGACCAGTTTCGATTATACCAGCAATAGCCAAAGTGTTCGAAAACGGCTTGAGTTCGCGATTAGTGGCCTACCTATCGGAAACCGAGGCGCTGTGTGAACAACAATACGCATACCGCGAAGGGAGGTCTACGATTTCTCTAACGCGTGAAGTGATACGTAGTGTGTTGGCTGCTCGTGAACGTAAAGAACAAGTAGCTGTCTTGTGCTGTGACTTATCGAAGGCCTTCGATGTCGCAGACCACGAGACCTTAGCTTTAAAGCTGAAACACTATGGCATAGCTGGGAAATCATACGAGGTGTTGACTGACATGTTACGAGACCGTTCTCAGTTAGTGGATGCTGGCGATGGCGATAATACATCAGATCCGCTGCCTTCTTCTATGGGAGTACCGCAGGGTTCGTCGATTTCAAATATAATGTTCTCGCTCCTACTAAACGATCTCCCTGATGCCGTAAAGGGTGCAGGCATATTCATGTATGCAGATGATGTGGCTGCCGTAGTAACGGCTCTTTCAATTGAGGATTTAGAAGATAAATTAAATATTGTTATTAACGGCTTAAATTCATGGTTTAGAGCTAATGGTTTTATGTTAAATTCAAAAAAGACTCACTTCGTTCACTTTTGTCTGTCGGGCCATCATACAAAATCGCTTAAAGTTTCGCTAAACGGTGTAAGGATTGAGCAAGTACAGAACACCAAATTTTTGGGATTCGAGATTGATCGCAGCATGACGTGGGAACACCACATCGACAAGATGTGTGCTAAAGTCAGCAGTGCGTGCTTTGCGCTAAGACGAGTATCCCGAGTGGTGTCTGCGGAAGTGTCACGTGCGTGTTACTTCGCCACAGTGCATTCTCGGTTACAATACGGCACCGAGCTATACGCGCGCGCTGCCGACTGGGAGCGTGCGTTCCGCGCCCAAAAACGTGCCGTACGTGCCATCGTTGGCGTATCGCAATGCACATCCGTCAGACCATATTTCAAAGAGTTTGGCATACTTACGTTACCTGCTATATTGATCTACCAGGTGGCTGTGTATGTCAGAAATAATCTAGAATCATACAATACGCGAGGAGAGAGACATTCTAGAAACATACGTAACGCGGACAAGCTGGATGTCATATCACACTCTCTCACAAGGTCACGGAAGGTAACTCACATTATGGGACCTGAAGTTTATAACACTCTTCCCAAAATAGTTATATCTACCCCAAGTTTCGGCAGCTTCAAAAACAAATTAAAGTCCTGGCTTATCGATCAAACTTTTTATAGTTACACCGAATTTTTAGAGAGTGATGGCAAAGTCCTATAAAAATGTATACAAAAAATTGACATGGGTCAGTACAATTGTTATAAAAACATATTATACTCATATAATGCTTGACAGTTTTCTGTACAATAATTATTATAATACAGTAAAGTAGTCATTTCAAACTTTGAAAATGTATACAATTTGTATGCTATTTCTTTTGTTTTTATTTTTTATTTATTGACGTGTAAATTGTACATTTATGAATAAAGTAGTTTGACTTTGACTTTAGCACTGCACTGCGCTCGCCACCCAGAAATCTAAGTTGTTATAACTCTACGCCCTGTAATTTCTGTGGAAACATTCCTTTTCAAACCGGAACATAGTAATGATTGCACATTACTGCTTGACGGAATAATAACTGTCAAAGGTGTGGTCCTTCACCAGGTGGACTCTGCCAAAAGTCCTACCACTATAAAATTGTGCTCTGGCTATTTCTCATCTCTGCTCAAATTTCATGATCACACAGTCATATTCATATACATGTTGATAATTGGTGAATAAAACATTTAATATTCTACAAGATATGCTAAGCTTGTTTCAATAGAAGCAATTATTCATACTAAAAATTAACACGAACGGTCAAAATCGGGGTAATTTTTCTTATTCTCATCGTGTCACACCACTTTTCGGTCAGATTAAAAAACTGAAACACTGTGATTTACGAATGTCTATGTCCTTGACATTAGGTTTGTCGTAATCATCATTTACTGTCCAATGAATATAAACTCTCAAATAGTTAATACTTACCTAAATATCAATTTTAAATAATGCCTGCAAATTTGCTGCGTCACCTTCGTGGATCGTAACATCACCTACGTGTGAACAAAAAAAATCAAAACGTTATTTTTTTCGACCAAGGCTCACAATTTAACTTCCTGAATTGAAAATATTACTTTTCATATTGAATGCTGTATGTATGTTTGAAAAACCAATTCAAATAACTGGTAATAACAAATTTCTATGAAGGGAACGATGAGAATTGTAATAAAGTGGCCAAGTGCGAGTCGCCCATGAAGGGTTCCGTTGCAGCAAGTAACATAATATACATATTACACATAGTTTTTTTAGTTCGTTGTAACTTTGATCGAAGTTTTAATAATAATGTATTTATTATTAAATCATTTATTTCGGTAAACACCATATACAATAAAATTACAATAGAATAAAATGTCACACATATTAATTATTTTATATCAATTGATTATTAAAAACATTCAGGACAACAACAACAGATATCAACATCACAACTTATGTCCTAAAACAACATTCATCCATTTGTTTTGAATGGGGCAATCCAGTCTATAGTATATCATTTTCAGGATACTGTTGCGACTGACTCGCACTCGCTGTCGTAGAGAGGCGACTTTCTTGCGGATAACCGCGTGAAAGTCGTCCGTGCGTGCCTCAGCGAACATCAAAGATGCGCTGCACCAGCGAGGCAGCCGCATCAGCATCCTGAAAATGTCATTGAATTGGACGCGCAGAACACTGGTAGCCCGACGAGTATGACTCACCCACAAGCTGCTCGAGTAAAAGGACTGGCAATAAGCCTTAAAAAGAGTCACTTTCACTTCCCTCGAGCAGCGAGCAAACCGCCGAGCAACCATGTTCCCTCGGACCGCCAGCGCCCTGCGCTCCCTCTCTATATCATCATCATCGGTGAGGTCTTCATTAATCATGTGTCCTAAGTATTTAAACCTAGTCGCCACCTGCAGGGCCACACCACTGAGCATAATTGGTGGAACCTGAGCGGGTTTAATGTTTCCACTTTTAAATACAACTACTTCGCTCTTTTTAGAGTTATATTTCAGCCCATGTTCCGCCACGTATGCTTCACAAATATCAATTAATTGTCGAATTGATCCCACCGATGGACCCAGCAGCACCATGTCATCGGCATAACTAATATTATTCACGCACACGCCATCTATGATGCATCCCGTATGGGTGCCACTGAGCTCGCCGATGAGGTCATTAACATAAATATTAAACAGTAGAGGAGAGGTTATTCCGCCCTGCCGGACGCCACACTCCATGCCATAGCCATCTGACAACGTCCCAGCCCACCTCACTCTGTTTTGCTGACAACCATACCACCACCTCAGTATAGAGACAACCTCCGCTGGCACACCCGCAATCTGCAACTTGCTCCAAAGCCTCCGATACAGCACGGTATCGAATGCCCTGGATATATCGAGAAAGCAGGCGTACACCGGCGTCTTCCTATCCGTATAGTACCTGACAGCTTGCTTCAGACTCAGTATGGCACTTTCCGTCGATAGTCCTGCTCGAAAACCGAACTGTGCATCATGCAACTGGACGTACTGCAGCATCGTATCATTTAGCAAGCCGTCAAGGACCTTTGCCAGTATGGTTGCCAGAGATATAGGCCGATAGTTATTTTTATCAGATGTGTCTCCAGTTTTACACTTTATAATCGGCACTACAACCGTCCTCGTCAAGTCTCCAGGTAGGTATCCATGACACAGACACAAATTATAAAACATGGAGTGCACGCGCGGCAGGTGTACTCCAGCATGTTTGAGGTGTTCGATGCTGAGACCGTCGTGTCCAGGTGATTTCCCTCTCTGCATCGTACTAACAACTCTCTCTACCTGTTTCGCACTAAATGTCACCGTTATCTCTGTTTCAACAGTTCCAGCATCCAACATCTCACAGGCATCTGAACTAGGGCCTGACACAACCTTAAAGTGGTCCTTAAAAAGGTCTGCGATCTGCTTATGGTCACTTACTTCACCTATACTCGCAGGAAGACCAGGCGTTACATTTATTTTGTTCGTGCTCTTCCAAAAGCTTTTAAAGTCTTTGGCTGTGTGTTGTGAGGCAAGAATGTCCATCCTGATTTGTTGTTGACTATCTTTACACCACTTCAGTTTATTTTTGAACAATTTCTTGTTCTCACACATGTCAATATAAATTTGGCCAGTATTTGGTTTACCAGCTGCAACCCAAGCCAAAAACTTTCGTCTGGCCTCCCTGTGAAGTGGAGCTACATGCTTGTTCCACCCGGCAACATAACCTCCCCTCTTACGTACCGCAAGACGTTCACAAGACTCAGATGCGGCCTCTGACAAAATGGTGACTATCCTCGAGTACATTTCATCTAAAATACCTCTATGACTGATATTCGAACATATTCCATCACAACACTGAGAGAGCTCATTAGGAAAATCAACAAGCCTTAATTTAGTATGACAGAGCTGATTATATTGGCCAACTTGATCCAAAGTGCGCTCTCCCCAAGTTACTTTATTAACACTAGGCAGTAAACCTGAGCGATCTGTCAAACTCCGGCCACTAGTCACTTTTTCCACATCACATTCAATAAAAAGTGGGAGGTGATCTGACCACACCGCGTCACGCTTTACCCAAATTCTCTTAATAGATGGCATTGTACCTTCTGTAACTAAACAGTGGTCCAACCATCTCACACTTCCATGTACGTCACTTATAAAAGTGAAAGTGTCCGACTCTAGGCCCAGTTTTTTCAAATCCGCCCAGATCCATCTTTCATCCTCACAAAATTCCAAAAGTTTAGTACCAAACCTAGCTCCAGGGTGTGCGTTAAAATCACCTAATATATATGTCATCCACACTACTTTCTTCAATTATAGAGCTAATTTTTCCTAAGCACTGAGTAAATTCCATTAAGTTATCCTTATCCTTGTCCTTCGAATCAGTCGGCATGTAAACATTAAAAACTAACATCAATCTATTACTAACTTTGGCTTTAATAGCTTGTAGTCGCACATCATCACAGTCCACAACAGACACCGAACTACACACACTTTTGTTCCATAGTAGTAGTGTTCCATTTATGACGTACTAAAAAAAACTACTCATCAGATCGAGTTCAAACCAATTTTCGTTGGTAGTTTGCATGGTAATGTACATCATATATTTTATTTGGTTTTTTCATTCTCTTATTTTAGAAGTTAGAGGGGGGGGGGGGGACACATTTTACCACTTTTTGCGCGAGAGATCGCGCAAATTATTCAGTGTAGACAAAAACTATATTAGAAACCTCAACATCATTTTTGAAGACCTATTGATAGACATCCCACACGTGTAAGTTTGATTAAAAATTTTTTTTTGAGTTTCAGTTCTAAGTGTGGGGGGCAACCCTAATTTTTCTTTTTTTCTTTTTTTTTTGTAAAAATCTTAATGCGGCTTACAGAATACATTTACTTACCAAGTTTCAAAAGTGTAGTTCTCATAGTTTCGGCAAAAAGTGGCTAATATAATATAAAATATAATAGCTAATACGGACGGACAGACAGACATGACGAATCTATAAGGGTTCCGTTTTTACGTTTTACGGAACCCTAAAAATGAGAACTAGCCCTGTATTTCTTAATAAGAGATACAGCAAAATTGGAGAATCTTAACATGTTATGGAAAAATGATGTAAATATTTTTAACGATACACGGTCACAGTGCCGTAAATAAGACGGTGCTACCGATGCCCCGGTACAGAACTTAGACTCTGGGGGGCACAAGAAGGGCAGGCAGACCAGGCAGTGCTATTATTCCATTGCTCTACCTAGGCTAAGGTACCTATAATATCTTTGGAGAAATTGGACTTCATACTGTGAGTAAGCAGTGAAACTTCTTTAGATAAAGCAAGGGTTACTTGTAGGTGACGTGCTCGTATATCTTGATCATAGCGATGTCGTTGTGCAGCGTGTAGGGGTTGAACAGCTGATGGACCACCACCAGCACCACGGTGTAGAGGATCGAGCCGCGGTCGGAGTAGTTCTCCCCCAGGACCACGTTCAGCTCGTGTACCGGAACGCTGCCACAATATACTTATTATTCAATTATTGAAGTGAAAACTTCTTTAGGCGCGCTATAGACAGAATTTTCGTGGGCTGTGAAATGGATTCATCAATCGTCACGCTTGGATATGATAATGGATCGGATCGGATATGAAATCTTTGGGTAAACTCGGTAAAAACGGCCAGGGCAACAGAAACAGTAAAGAGTTTCGATTACCTACCTCCAACAGCCCAGCGTTTATCTCCAGATACCAGGACAACAGAAATATAAAAGAGTTGCGTTTGCCCCTAGGTACCAGTACCAGGTCAACAGCAAGTTTTCACTTCTATCGGCAGTTCCTATGACTGCCAATTTTTTTTTATTCCTAATCTTAGTCTCTTAAGTTTTTTACACTACATATACATCTATACTAATATTATATAGCTGAAGAGTTTGTTTGTATGTTTGTTTGTTTGAACGCAAGGATCTCTGGAACTACTGGCCCAAATTGAAAGATTCTTTGTTTGTAGGATAGTCCATTTATCGAGGAAGGCTATAGGCTATTTTACATTACGCTTCTATGAACAGGAGCCGAGCATGAATGAAAAATGTAACAAAAACGGGAAAAAATATTGCTTTTTGAGAGCTTTCGTTGCGTGATAGCATAATGTCATATTTTAAAGGTTGCGTCATTAGAACCTAAACTAACCGAATTTGGTCAAAATTTGAATTGGTACGCCCAATTTTTGATAGATGGCGTAGTAACGCGCGCGCGTTCAGCTAGTATAAAAATATAAGGGTTCTCTGCCTATTCGTAGAAAATTGTTTGGCCGATTATCACGTGCTAACTAACGTTTCGCAGAAATTTATTTCGCCGATTAATCATTTGCGCCAAACTTATCACATAGTTTTGTTTTATTTCCCAACTCTACGTTTCGTCTGCTTTTTATAATGACACTTTTCAAAAGGCCAACTTTCAAGTAGCGAATGTTTCAGTTAGAATAATATTCATTTTGTTAAATATTGTTGGTAACGTTGTGTGTTAGATTTCGAAAAAGCTATATAGAGAATATACTGATCGAAATCAAATTTTGAAGAATTTTATTTACAAGGATGCCATTTTCATTTGGGACATAAATATTATATACAGGTTGTTATTATTACTGGAATAGTAGCACATATTCAAGTGCCCTGCGTAGTGAAACAAAAACGATTTGGTTCTGGCACTGGCTTCTGGTACTTTTTTGTTGCTCACAGTTCTAACCTAACCTAAGCGATTCCTTTCGATTTCACCTGAACTTCATTCCGAACTTTAAAATTTTGCAAATGTGTATGTAGATTTCTGTTGCGATTTGGTTCTCACACTTTGTCGGCCGCTGCCGTAGCACGCTCGCTTCGCTCGTTAGGCTCGTGCATTGTTAGTCACAGTTCTAACCAAACCTAACCTAACCGATTCCTTTCGATTTCACCTAAATTTCATTCTGCACTTTGAGTTTTTGCAAATCTGTTTGTAGGTTTATGTTGCTATAAGATTGGCAAATGATAAGTGCACTTAACGTGTTGTGCCATTATAATAATCAGCTTAACAATAATTCTACCAAATGAAACGTAGTCGTACAAAAATAGGCGAACCGTTGGTTGGCAAGTGATAATCGGTCAAATAATTTTGTGCGAAAAGGCAGGATCCCAATATAAGATTTAAAAAACTTTAAAACTAGTGCGTAAATCTGATCCTTGATTCAACCTAGTTATTATGACTCAAATTATTATGAGCCCGATATATCCCAATGCTGGGCAAAGGCTTCCCCACCCTCTTTCTCTAGCTAATGCTAAGTCACACCAGTTTCGCTGATATTGGTCTAGGTCGTCCCGCAAACGCTTTTCAGTTTTTTTTTATAGTATGTAGTGACGAGACGAGCAGGACATATGCCTGATGGCCTGATGGTAATTAACATGCCTGCCACATAACAGCACAGTGACACGCAGCTATTGGAACACGAAGAGTCCAAATCATTACCTAGCACTCCACTGCGCTCGTCACCCAGACATCTAAGATGTTATATCTATAAGCCCTGTAATTTCTCTGGAAACATTGCCCTTCAACCCGGTACACAGTAATGTTTGCGTAGGTCTGCGCACACATGATGGAAAAACAATAAAATATCGAAGAGAGATCCTCCAAGTAGCGACCAATTATTACAAAAACTTATATAAAGCGGAAGAAAGACAAGAAGATAATGGAAATAGAAGCAACAACAATGACTGCAACAAACTACCTTCAATCCAATTAATAGAGGTAATAAAAGAACTGGAAAAGCTAAAGTCTGATAAAAGCCCTGGCTCGGACAATATCACAAATGAAACTTTAAAAACAGGCTCTACAATGCTGGCTCAACCTTTGACAGTACTATTTAATCTCATTCTGGATACTCACGAGACCCCTAGACAATGGTCAGAATCCAACATCATATTAATTTACAAAAAAGGGGACCCAAATGATATTGGCAATTATAGGCCGATAAGTCTAATATCAAACATCTATAAGTTGTTTTCTTCAATCATAAATGAAAGACTTAGCATAACAATCGAAGCGGAACAACCAGTAGAGCAAGCAGGTTTTAGAAAAGGCTACTCAACAATTGACCATATCCATACTCTAGAAATACTTATTGAGAAATATCAAGAGAGAAATAAACCACTCTACATTGCGTATATCGATTATCGAAAAGCATTCGACACAGTCTCACATAAAAGCATCTGGACGACTCTAGCTAACCAAAACGTAGAGAGAGGGTACATAAAAATACTTCAAAGCTTGTACGAAAATAGTAAAAGTAGAGTCAAACTGGAGCAAGCTGGCCCTTGGTTTCCTGTTAAAAGGGGAGTGAGACAAGGGGACCCTTTATCCCCTAAATTATTTATAGCTCTACTTGAGAATATAATCAGACAATTAAACTGGCAAGAGATTGGTATAAAAATCAATGGAATGTACCTAAGCCACCTACGCTTTGCAGATGACCTGGTTCTTTTTTCAGAGTCAGCCCTACAATTACAGACCATGGTAGAGTCACTAAACAGCACTAGTAAGCTAATAGGCTTAGAAATGAACCTATCAAAAACTATGGTAATGACAAACAGCGTTAGGTATACTGTGTCAGTCGACGGCACGGCCCTCCATTACACAGATCATTATATATACCTAGGAAAACGAATAAGTTTTGAACGAAGTGGTAACTTTATGGAAGTAGAGCGCAGAACACAACTGACTTGGAACAAATATTGGAGCTTCAAGGAAATTTTCAAAAGCAACATGCCCATAAGTATCAAAACAAAGGTATTCAACTCTTGTTTGCTGCCTTGCTTGACATATGCCTGTCAAACGTGGAAATTTAATAATAAAGTTAGAAACAAGATTGTAACTTGTCAGCGAGGAATAGAGCGAAGTATGCTTAACATAAAGAAAATACAAAAAGTACGGCACACAAAAATAAGAAGGATAACTAAAGCAACAGATGGACTAACTCAAGCACTCGGACTGAAATGGAAATGGGCTGGTCACATAGCTCGTCTTCACGATGGAAGATGGACCAAACGCGTGACATCATGGAAAGGTCCATTGGGAAAACGCAAACAAGGCAGACCTCACGCTAGATGGGAAGATGAAATCGCAAAGTTTGGTGGTCCCAACTGGATGCTGAAAGCGAAAACGCGAGAAGACTGGATATCCTTGGAGGAGGCCTTTACCTCTAAAGAGGTTCACGCAGAACGGTGTTAAAAAAGAAAAGAGAAATTAGTTTGAACAAATAAAAAAAAAAAATTATACCTGTTATAGAAATAGCTTAATTCTTACAATTCATTATTATGTAAATCTTACCTTCTGCTGAAAATAAAAGGCTTTTTATTTTATTTTATTTATTTATTATAGGTGTGCGCAAAGTCGTATCTGGTCTGTGACAGTATATGTAGGTAGTAGTGTGGTAATTTATTAGTGGTAGGACTGTTTACAAAATCCGTCTGGGAAAGTACCACACCTTCGCCAGTTATTCTACCGCCAAGCTGTAAACTGCAAACATTACTGTGTTCTGGTTTCACGGGTAATATTTCCTGTGAAATTACAGGACATGGATAATGGATATTAAACATCTTAAATCTCTGGGTGACGAGCGCACTGCAGTGATAGGTAATGATTTGGACTATTCATGTTCCATTAGCTGCGTGTCACTGTTTGTCACATTGCGTTGTACAGACATGTTGGTTACCATCAGGCCCATGTCCTGCTCGTCTCGTCACTCTATACTGTAAAAAATATGTATACCTTCTGCGGCTAAAGTAGGTCGACTGTGAGTGTGTCACAATTAATTAAGGGGGCGCCTAAAGCCAGAAAACGAGAAAAGGACATTTTCGACGCCGCTCACTGAAGTTAAGAAACTAAAAACTAAGACAAAAAAAAAATTACGTGTGGGTACAATCAAGAAGAAGCACAATAACCGAATAGAATTTTAAAAATAGATCAGAGTTTTTTACAATAAAAAAATAAAAATGACACCGAACAAACCCGTTTTAATTCGAGTTCTCGAAATTATCAGCGATGACCCCACATTATTTTTTGGTAATAAAATTTCTATTTGTACGTTCTAGTAAAGTAACCGAACACTTTTTTAAATTTATGTTTAGTTATTAAATAAAATTTGGTCAAAAATGGACTCTTGATTAAATATTGATCTTTCCTCCAAACTGTGTCATGATATTCTCGACTTTATGTACATCACATTAAGAAACGCGTCGCGCGGGTGAAATCTGATTTTTTCCTGGCTTTAGGTGCACTCTTAACATTGCTATTTCAAATGCTTTACGAATTATTATTTTACTAGCCGCGCCTCGCGGTTTTGCTGCTAGTAAGTAGATCATAAATGTCTGTAACTATAGCAAGAAGTGTTGGAAAATCTCTCATTATTCTTTATTCAGTCTAACTCCCATCCGTTCATACTTCATGGTATAACGGGATAATGAACTAATTTCCAAATACAAGCATAGTATTATTTGTGTCATCAACTTATGTCTTTTTAAACGAGTAAATTTTCAGTAAATTCTGATAATCGCCGGGTAGGAAAGGAACGGACCGGAACCAAGCGGCACATAGATGAATATTTTATTAAAATTAAAATGAGGTTAACCTGTTCAAATAAAAAAAAACGATCGATTTACAATTATTCATTACTAGCAGCGCCCCGCGGTGCTACCCGCGAAGTTCCCGTTCTCGTTGTTCCCGTTGTTTTTCCGGGATAAAAATGTGTTCTTCCAGACTATAATCTATCTGTGTTCCAAATTTCAGCGCAATCCGTTCATACGTTAGGACGTGATTGAGCAACAAACATCCAAACATCCAAATAT
Source organism: Ectropis crepuscularia (assembly GCA_963693475.1). Taxonomy (NCBI): domain Eukaryota; kingdom Metazoa; phylum Arthropoda; class Insecta; order Lepidoptera; family Geometridae; genus Ectropis; species Ectropis crepuscularia. The sequence goes on from OY856338.1 coordinate 37,442,342, forward strand.
CCAAACATCCATACATTTATAATATTACTAGCTGACCTCGCAAACGTTGTTTTGCCATATAAATAAAGGTATGAAAAATAGCTAGTAGCCAATTCTCAGACCTACTGAATATGCATATAAATTTTGGTTACAAGTTTCGGAGGAGTAAGGAAACAAACACTGTGACACGAGAATTTTATATAATATTATTATAGTAGGAAAGTAGGATAGTAAGATTTACGGGTATCTCACGTGTGATATTTGTAGGGGAGACCGAGGAGTGTTGTGACAATTTTTACTTAGAGCAACATATCTCAACAACGAAGCATGACCACAATTATAAACGTTATGCCAAAATGTATCCCAATTATTACTCTTTTGAAAATAGTAATCAAAAGCAATTAAAGTTATACGGTGACTGAGGAAATCCACAAAAACTGAATGTACTCCTATTGTCACAACTCTCCTAACACCGAGGTAAGTTGTGACAGGTACCAAGGTTAGTTGTGACAGTACGTACTATGTACTACATACAACTATGTACTTAGACTACATTTGACAGATAAATATATTTTTGTAATAAACAAAACATGTTTTTTGCATAAAAGTACTTTAATTTTCAAAATAATAGTAAGAAACAACAACATGAAGTACTAAACATCAAAATAACAAGTATACATTCTTTAATCAGTAGGTATTTAGTAGTGGTAGGGCTCTTGGCAGAGTCCACCTGGGGAAGTACCACACCTTTGCCAGTTATTTTATCGCCAAACAGTAATGTGCAAACATTGCTGTGTTCCAGTTTAAAGGGCAATGTTTCCAGAGAAGTTACAGGGCTTAAAAATATCATAGCTTAGATCTCTGGGTGACGAGAGCTGAGCAGTGCAGTGCTAGGTAATGATTTGGACTCTTCATCCAATAACTGCATGTCACAGTGATGTTACGTGGCAAGCATGTTGCTTACCATCAGGTACATGCTCTGCTCGTCTCCTCACTCTATACCTACTATAAAAAATGGTTACTTAATGAGATCAAAATCAAATCTAAAGAATCATAAATAATAATCTAATCTACAAACAGTTATGACAGATGTATTGTAGCTCGCCCTAAGAGCAATCTTCATGAGACCAGCCTTTACATTCCATGCAATAATCAGCATTTTTTGCATCTCCTTTGGCATATTTTGCACTTTTCTTTTTAGTCTGCTTCTTAGCTTTTTTGGTTCCTTCTTTTCTTCATTTAAAACACGCTTTTCACACTTTTGAACTTTCTACTGGCTTCTATAGTCTATTTCATCTTCTGTAGGTGTGTCTGTAAGAATAGCTGATTTGATCTTGCGTCTATTAGGTTGGGTATTTTTGTCTTGGTGGAGCCTTTGGCAACAGCAACATTTATCTCAAACTTAGGTTGTAAAAATTGACAAAAACAAACAAGCATACATATTATAAAAAAAAAAAAACTTTGTTGAAACCAATTAAAACAAAGCTATTCATAAAGTAAACTTAAATAGGAGAGTTGTGACAGCGTGTCACAATTCTCCTAGATACCAAAAATTGCGACTTGGTTAGAATAATAATTCATAATTTCAAAACATGATGGAAACATAGGAAGAGAATGCCATGCTTTGAAACAACAAAAACCACTCAATAAAAGGAAAAATAGCGTAATCATGTTAATGCAATATGTCAGTACATAGAAACAATCAAAATTTCGATAATAAACTTACTTTTCGGTTTTTTTTTCATGCAGTCATCGCACTCGCATAACCGTTTGCCATGCACCTCTGGCGCGTACCGTGTCAACTAGCGCGTCTTTAAAGAAACAATTGCACGGTGTTGCCAACTCGCTAACGGTCATAGGTTCCGAGTAATCGTCTTTGTCACAACTCCCCTCTGTCACAACCCACCTTGGTCTCCCCTACTGAAGTTTCCGGAGCGACCGCTGCGTCCGGCGGCCTTTGACAATTTACAATTGCCGAAAATAAAAACAAAGACCGAATATGTTATTTATTCCGAGAGCTGGTAGGAAATTTTGAGGCACGCTGAAAACTTGTCACATAGCTCTCCTATTAAATCCCTACACGGAGGTGCAGACCTGGCTGGTGAGAGGCGGGGGCCAAAATGGATCGACACATTTAATTTTTTTTATTCAGTGAATATGTTTGAGGCATTATGCCAATTTTAAATGTTATAGTTTAATGTCTAAATAATTGAATAAATAATAATCCAGACGATCTAGTCGGGGTTTTAACATTGCCAGGCGAGTGTGAATATATTTTGCAAAAAATGGGTTTGAGCCAATTTGAAATTTAAGTTAGGTGTTATTTATTACTAAAATCCATCCGGCAAGAGACCGGATGGATTGGTTTATTCCCAACGGCACTACCAAGCTGTACTACTGGTAGTGTCGTGGGGAATTTTTTTTCTCCTGTTGTACTTCCCTCCTCCTTATTCTCAAATCTCTCTTTCCATCCTATGGTTGCCTGGAAGAGATCGCTTTTAGTGATAACGTTGCCAATTGCTACTTTATTTGGTTCTATTATAAGTAACTTTTATTTTATTTTTATATTAAGTGCAATAAAGAGTTAATCTATCTATCTATCTATCTACTGGCCAGTAGTGCCGTGGGGAATTTTTAAATGCCTTACGTCGTCATTCCCTTCTACACTACTGGGTACAAAAACGTTTTACCAATAGTGCGGTAGGGAATATTTCTGCACTACCGTCGTGTCGTGGGTAATATTTCTGGACTACCAGCCAGCAGCGTAAAATGTAAAACTACAATCAATCGCTCGAAAACGGCGCATAATTGGAACTAAGTTCCTTATCGCGCGTTGCGAAAAGGGGCGGGCTAGACGGAAAAAAATCTCACGAAAAGTTGTAACGGAATTTCGATTACCTCCACACCGTCAGGTACCAGGGCAACAGAAACAGTAAGGAGTTGCCATATTTTGTACAACTTCGTTTCATCCGGGTGCCCCTTGAAACCTCTTAAGTCTTTTTTTTTTTTTAAACTTTTTCACCGACAAATGAAAGTGATAGATTTAATTAATCCAGCTCATAGAAAACAAAAATAACCTAAAATACTAATCATTTGTACTCAGAGTGTCGCCAAACAAGTATTTTTTTGTTCTTAAACTAAATGGTACTTATATTATGACTTTTATTTGATTAAGGGTTTTAATGTGAGGAAACCTAACGTGGTAATTACACATTTTAAATAAATACATAGAAACTCTCCTAAAATTCCCCACGACACTACCAGTAGCCGCTTGATACACCGGTGTGTAATATAGTACCCAAAAACTTGGTTGATGACGAAAATGTACAAACTTAACTTTGCGGACGGGTTTTTGGCGGGAAAATTTTTTTTCGTGTTTTTATTTGTGAAGCTATACCGATAATTTTGTGTTTAATGGCGTCTACTTGAGCTGGTCTTTATTTTGATATAATCCACATTAAAATTAGAGTTCATTTATATAGAAAAATCGTAAAATTAAAAAAAAAAATTTTTTTTTGGCGGGAAAATGGTCATGAAGTATTGAAAAAATAAAAAAAAAAATATTTGTTCTATCGAATGCAGTTTTATTTCGTTTTTCGAGTTCGTTATTTCGTATACAACATATAAATTTAAGCCATAAAACCACTGTCTCCTTTAAAATTATTAATATAATAGCTGATCGACTACTTGAGCAATCGCAAAAAAAAACTCAAGCGTCAAAAATTTTAGTTTACATTTTAAGTACAATAATTATAAACAAACGATACCGCTAGACGCGTCTTGAAACGCTCTTGAGAATGAATGGGCTCAAACGGATACAAGTAAGGCGGCACTTCATATGCCGAAGCACAAACACCGCACTTATGTAACCTGACACCCGTTTTCCCGCCAAAATGGTAAACACGAAGTGCAAGCGGTGTAGCAAGTGGGTAGTGCAGCTTGGTAGTGCCGTGGGGAATAAACCGATGGATTGACTCTGGTGCCCTGGAAGAACGGGAAGTGCCTAATTTGGGACGCCACTTGCATCAGCACTGTCGCCGCCAGCCACCTGAGTCGTACTAAGCACTCATCGTCAGCCGCGGCAGAGGATGCTGCTGATAAGAAAAAGTGTAAGTACAGTGCATTAATGTCTCTGTACGAATTTGTGCCTGTCGCCGTGGAGACCTTGGGTTGTTGGGGAGCAGAAGCTAAAGCGTTCATTTCAGAGTTGGGGCGCAGGCTCAGGGAGAATACGGGTGACTCCCGCTCCGGCTTGTTCCTGGAGCAAAGGTTGGCCATTGCCATCCAACGCGGGAACGCAGCCATCATCATGGGCACCTTTGCGCCGGGAACGGTTCGGGGTGGGTTATTTGGGGAGTCATTTTTAGTTAAGAATTTACATGTTACAAGTAGTTTACAGTTTTTATTGAAATAAAACTTTACAAAATTTGAAAATGAAAAAAAAATGGTTGTCTGTAAAGTCGGGTTACTGACGTTAGTTGAACGTGACAACTTCAACTACGCCTTAGAGCGAGGTAACGCCGGCGGCGAGGTAACGGCGGTAACGTTACATGACGTCATGTTTTGCGGGCGTGCAGCCGGCTTCATCGAATTATAAGACGTTGTCACGTCAAAAATAATTAAGGATTCTCAAAACGAGATACCATTATGAATGGAATTTCTACCTGCCACGTGATCTAAATTGAGGGATTAATTTTTCCCCGCCACTCACTAGCCAGGTCTCTACCTCCGTGTAGGGATTTGATAGGATAACTATGTGACAAGTTTTCAGCTTGCCTCAAATACCTATCCAAATTTTCCTACTTACCAGCTCTCGTAATATGTGAACTCCAAGCCTTCTCCTAAAGTCAGATAAAATTGCTTTCTAATCGAAACGCAACCTGCCACGTCAACGAAGGGTTCAGCTAGTGAAATGTATATGAAATGTATATATGTGTATAATTACATTAGTATTATAAATTTACAATCGACACCATCTCGCCTGATGTTAACTTGAATAGACATAGACATAGATATAGACTTGAAAACATCAAGATTGTCACTTTATAACCATCAGGAAAAACCCGCTCAAGCAATGAGTGCCACAGGCTCAAACCTCCTCGTTCAAGTGTTTGGAACATCAAGCTGAACGAGCAGGCTGTAGAATGCGTTAAAGTGAGTTTTTCCATAGGGAAAAACTTAAACCATAGGGTTACAATCTTGGTGTCTTCAAATCGAGAGTGAATCGGTTTCTTCTAGGTAAGCACGTTCCATCGTAGACCGCATCTTCGCCTAACATGAGGCAAGACACGGTCAAATGTAAACCAATAATAGAAAAAAACATTGTCAGTCATAGGAGCTGCCGATAGAAGTTAAAACTTATAACTCAGAATTTGATAGCTTACTTTGGAAACTACGCGTGTGAGTGTGGCCACGAGCATGGCTATCTAGAAATGGGTCAGCATTACTAGACGTCCAATGGGGAATGCTGACGCATTTCTAGATGTCCAATGGGGAACGCTGACGCATTTCTAGATGTCCAATGGGGAATGCTGACGCATTTCTAGATGTCCGATAGGGAACGCTGACGCATTTCTAGATGTCCAATGGGGAATGCTGACGCATTTCTAGATGTCCAATGGGGAATGCTGATGCATTTCTAGATGCCCAATGGGGAATGCTGACGCATTTCTAGACGACCAATGGGAAATGCTGACGCATTTCTAGATGTCCAATGGGGAATGCTGACGCATTTCTAGATGTCCAATGGGGAATGCTAACGCATTTCTAGATGTCCAGTGGAGAAAGCTGACGAACTTCTAGATGTTCAATGGGGAATGCTAACGCATTTCTAGATAACCAATTTGTCGAGTTCACTCGTAAATTTCTTATCATTCCCGATCGTGACGCTAGAATTAAATTCACAGCCCTCGAAAGTCTGTCTATGGTGCGCCAAAAGAAGTTTTCACGTCAAAAACCAATCATAAAATGAAAGTTACTTGATTAAAGGGTGCGCGACGGTGAGGACCACCGTCCTGGAGGTGAGAGCCCCCGTGAGGAAGTGGCTGCACAGCCGCCTGATGCTGGCCACGTAAGGATGCTCACGGATCGTGACTCGCTGCCCCTTAAATATCTGAAACAAATGGGACTGATAGAAGTGAACAACTGTCTTCCCGTGAAGACCATGGCGGTTGTAACGCTGCCGATACATCGATTTAGTTTGTGATTAAGGCCTGTGCTTTTTTACAATATGAGTTCAAACTGGGAATGTTTAAAAACTATCGGTGTAAACTTTTAACTTCGACAATATTAAACATTAATGTTGCACAATACTTACGTCGCTTGTATAGCTACTACAGAAAAATACTGTATTGTATTATACTAATAGGTATAGACTATAGGCCCGTGAACATAATTTACGTAGTAAATGAACCACCAGGAGACCTATGTAGGATGATAGAAGGGTATAAAGTAATAAGATTCATACCGTCACTTCTAAGAACTATGCCGTCACTTGTAAGCTGTCCAACTGAGTACAGTCGAAGAGGGGGGGTTGTAACCCTCGATCATTTCTCCTTGTCGCATGATTTTTGTACGGCGTTGCGGAATAATAGATTAGAAAAGGTAATGAAAATATAAAAATCATAAATTTTAAGTTTTTAATTATGAGTTTGTCGGAAAAATTCGTGATTTTCCGATGATTTACAAATTAAATTTGGGCATTTGATTGTGTACGGCATTGGTTCCATACAGTTTCAATACCTCCCCTAATCCATTATTTCGCAATGCCGTACAAAAATCATGCGACAAGGAGAAATGATCGAGGGTCGCAACCTCCCTCTCTTCGATTGTACTCAGTTGGACAGCTTACTTTATACCCTTCTATCATCCTACATAGGTCTCCTGGTGATTCATTTACTACGTAAATTTTGTTCACGGGCCTGTCTATTACGTATGTTGTCGACGCGAATGCACAATATTTCACCCATCAAAAAAGCGTCTAACGCGCATGTCCCGCTCCGCTGCTCCACCGCTGCTCCGACGCTACGCAGCTACATTAACATGTCGGTGACGCAAACCCATAAGATTTTGCCTTGCCAAAAAGTACTCAAAGCGGCAAGAAGTTTTACTAAAAATAACAAAACATATTATATTATAACACTTTCCTCGCGTTCGAAGTTTGCAGTTTCCACAGAAGACGGGGTTTCCAAAACCAGTAGGTAGGTATCTATCACTAGTTGCCGAAGTTCCTATGAATAACATGATGATGATGATGAACGTGGATCTTTTGGTTGCATACTTGTGTGTTGAATTCGAATATTTGTACTGTGTCTGGGTGTTTCTATGTATACTATGTATGTATTTTCAACTATATAAGTATTATATTTTTTTATTTTATTTTTAAATAAAGAGTGACGAGACTAGCATGACATGTGCCTGATTATAAGCAACCTGCCTGCCACATAACAGCACAGTGAGACGCAGCTATTGGAACATGAAGAGTCCAAATCATTACCTAGCACTGGACTTCGCTCGTCACCCAGAGGTCTAAGTTGTTCTATCTCTAAGCCCTGTAATGTCTCTGGAAACATTGCTCTTCAAACCGGAACACAGTAATGTTTGCACATTACTGCTTGGCGGTAGAATAACTGGCAAAAATGTGGTCCTTCCCCAGGCGGACTCTGCCAAGAGTCCTACCACTACAACAAAATCTACTACAACAAAATTATATCAGCTATCTGGCCGCCATATTACAAGCTTTGGTGTTGCAACAATGGTGTTGTGTGTGAATTGTCCACTAACAATAATAAGTATTTATTGTAACCAATTTTATTGTATATTAGCACCGGCCTGCGGTTTTACTCACGTAGTCCCCGTTCCCGTTATTTCTCGGGATAAAATGGCTATGTGTTCTTCCAGACTATAATCTAACTGTGTTCCAAATTTCAGCCCGATCCGTTCAACTTACGACGTGATTGAGCGAAAAACATCCAAACATTGACATTTACAATATTAGTAGTATATTAAGTACTAGCTGGTACCCGCGACTTCGTCCGCGTGTAATACATAATAAGGTAACTCAGGCAGTACCTATTTTTTTACCCAGACACATTTACGGTTACTAAAAACAGCTTATAATAAAACAATTTCATACAATTTTATCAAAATCGGTTCAGTTGTTTAGGCGTGAAAGCGTAAGAGACATTCGTCCCCCTTTTCAACTCCAATTTCATACCCTATTATATATAGAACAAATCCTACTAACATTTATTGGCTTCGTGTCAAGTGCCTATATAAAGAGTTTCATAGTTTTATCTTCATCGATTGGAAACTTCCATATTGACATTTATCCCCCATTCAAACTCCAATCCGTACAGTTCGAAATTACAAAATTGCTAGAACAAAGATTTATTTGCTTCGTGTCAAGTGGCTATATCCAGAGTTTCACGGTTGTATCTTCAACGATTGGAAGCTTCCATGTAAACTTTCATCCCCCATTTCAATTTCATCCCTATACAGTTCGAAATTACAAAATTGCTAGAACAAATATTCGTTTGCTTCGTGTCAAGTGTCTATATTCAAAGTTTCATGGTTTTATGTTCAACGGTTGGGAACTTTCAAATTGACATTCATCCCCCTTTTCCACCCCAATTTCACCCCCGTACAGTTCGAAATTACGAAATTGATAGAACAAACATACGTTTGCTTCGTGTCAAGTGTCTATACACAGAGTTTCATGGTTTTATCTTCAACAGTTAGGATATTCCATGTTGACATTCATCCCCCATTTCAACCCCAATTTCACCCCCGTACAGTTCGAAATTACAAAATTGATAGAACAAACATTTAATTGCTTCGTGTCAAGTGTCTAGATACAAAATTTGATAACTTTGAAAATCACGAATTTTCATACAACCGTTCATCCCTTGTTTCACCCTCTTAGGGGTTGAATTTCACAAAACCCTGTCTTAGCGAGCGCCTACGTGCTAAAAGGGACCTCCATGCAAAATTTCAGATTCCTAGCATTTGTAGTTTCTGAGATTCCTTGATGAGTGACCTTTCGCTTTTATATATATAGATTACGAAGAGTCTGTAGCTCATGTGCGTGATCTGATACTTACCCACTTGTACATTTTTACAGGATTATATCCTAAGTAGTAGGTGATAGACTTATTAGCCGATGTAATATTTAAGACTCTAAACCATGTGTGTTTCAAATGTCAATCTAATTGGTAATGTCATTCTGTCGTTAATACTTGTTTCGTTAGGGCCCATGCTTTTTCCGAGATGATAGGTAGTATATGAGACTATATAAACTATCTGTGTTTCAAATTTCAACCAAATCAAACCTTTACATAATATATACATATACATAATCATACTTAGTAAGATAACATTTTATTCAATTTTAGAAAAACAACGTTCTGCTTTGGTTCTGCTTCTGCACCGAAGCTTGTTGAACACTAAATTTAGTATACAGTATTTGGATTTAAATAATATCCGAAAAAACAAAAACCGACTTCAATTATTATCATTTCACGTCAACTTACTAATTTCTAGGCAAGTAAAAAGTTCACTCGACTAATTTATGAAGCTATGACTACGTCGTCCAGATAAATAGATACTGGTGAACAATTCACACACAAAACTTTGGCTTTTTGCACCGCCAATGTCCCAGCCCTACTCAAACCGGAGTGGTCTTACGCGTGACGATGGCAAAAAACCTGACTATTGTCGCTACAACAACAAATACTACATTACACATTTTCTAATAAATATCAGACTGTGTTTCGTACCATGAGCTGCCATTTTGTGGAAAAACATAAGACAGGTACTGTCATATTATTACCAACGATAGATGACGGATGACGGATTTGAGTACTGTGTTACTGTGTACTGTGTGTAAGAGCTGCTCGAATCCGACTCCGATAAGTCGGAACCTCCTATTATTATTAGATTTTCGTTTCCGACTTCGGCTCCGAAACTTTTAAAACGGAGGATATAATCGGAGGTAAGGTGTATAAATATTGCAGATAATCCTTTATTGTGGTGGATAATAAATTAAAATACAAAATCCCAACTTCCTAAATCAATTGCTCGCCAATGTTTATCGTGTCCACGTGTTTGGCAAATAAAAAATACCCAATAAAATGTATCTCCTGCCACCACTTCTAATCCTGCCTATGCCTCCGACTTCGGTTCCGACTCCGATAAATCAAATTTTAAAACTCCGACTCCGCCTTCGAATCCGATAAAATGACCTCCGTTACATCCCAGCAGGTCTACTACGAAAACAAACTCCGAATGATCGCATCCGACAGACAGCTGAATCGGATTGTAGCCTACCACGAAAAACATTCGGATCGATACATTTCGGGTCGGAAGTTATAGACTTAGGTCGGATGAGAGTCGGATCCAACGAAACGGCCGATCTGATCAACCGACAGATTGTCTTGTCTTGGTCGGAAACTTCATAAGTTCGGCCGATATATCGTTTATCGGACTTCGTAGTAGACCTGCTGTTGTTTACATTGTCACAGAATACTTAGAAGTTAGTATGTACCGAACTTATTAATTCCGTTATTATTTAATTTCTATGTTATTTCCGAACCACACGACCAATAATGCTAAAATGTTGATGAGACTATATTAGAAATGTGTTCTTTCTAACAAAATAAGAATTAACGAAATTGAACAACGCAAACATGAGTTACAACCAAAAACACATTCTGACTTTAACCCCTTTCTGCACGAAAACCGTGCAGAATTTGGGGATTAAAAGTAGACAGCTACCATCTACTTAGTATGATCTTAAATCATGTCAAGTTTCATTTGAATTGAATCAGTAGTTTCGGCGTGATGTGAGTTCCCTATACACACAGACAGACAGACAGACAGACATGAAAGAAAAAAATGCAGTTTCGCCATCAGTATCGACTATGGAATGCCCCCAAAATTTTTTTTTCACAATATCTTCAATGTACAGAATTCGGCCCGCTACAGTTTTATTATAAGTATAGATCATATCAGCCATCTGCAGTGCTGGATTAAGGTAGCTTAATGCCCTAACCAATCTTTCCCTGTAGGACCTAAACTTAAACGAATAATACACAATGAATAAGAAGTTAATATAGAACGCGCGCACTTTGAAATCGTTTTAACTTTCGCGTTTCGCGTGCTTGTTCTTTCCTCGATTGTTTCTGTCGCTGCCTAGACGACGTGCCCTGAACTAGTGCTTGAAATAAAACTTATAAATTAATCCAAAACTGGATATTTGGTACCCATAATTTAAGCTTTGCTTAGATTAAGTCTGGATAGTATCGAGTGCGAAATTTATTACAATATGAAGCATTGTTATGCAATGCTTATCCGAAAACATCGCATAACGCTGGAAAATGTATAGTATATTTTTAATAGGTAAATCGCTGGCCTATCGGTTTTTTATCGGATACACTTCAGATATTTGCGAATGATTAAAAAAAAAAAAAATGCAAAATTAAGATTTGCATGATTTGATACCACCTTGTCCTTTTTTCTATCGGAATGCTCGTAGCTCGAAAAAGCGACATCGTTTCATGGTTGATGTTCCAAAGATACGAACGAAGAGATTTGACTCTACTTTTGTGATAAGAACATCTTAGCTGTGGAATACGTTGCCTGAGTGGGTTTTCTCCGATGGTTACAATCTTTGTGTCTTAAAATAGAGAGTGAATTGGTTTTTAGGGTTCCGTAAAACGTAAAAACGGAACCCTTATAGATTCGTCCTGTCTGTCTGTCTGTCTGTCTGTCTGTCTGTCTGTCTGTCCGTCCGTATGTCACAGCCACTTTTTGCCGAAACTATGAGAACTACACTGTTGAAACTTGGTAAGTAGATGTATTCTGTGAACCGCATTAAGATTTTTATAAAAGTTTAAAAAAAAAACAAAAATTAGGGGTGCCCCCCATACTGAGAACTGAAGCTCAAAAATTTTTTTTCATTAAACCTACACGTGTGTGGTGTCTATCGATAGGTCTTAAAAATTGATGTTGAGGTTTCTAATATAATTTTTGTCTACTCTGAATAACTTGCGCGAGAGACGCTTCCAAAGTGGTAAAATGTGTGTCCCCCCCCCTCTAACTTCTAAAGTAAGAGAATGAAAAATCTAAAAAAAATATATGATGTACATTACCATGAAAACTACCAACGAAAATTAGTTTGAACTCGATCTGATGAGTAGTTTTTTTTTAGTACGTCATAAATACACTATTATTAAAACTTCTATCAAAGTTACAACGAACTACAAGAACTAAGTGTACTATGTATATTATGTTACTTGCTGGAACGGAACCCTTCATGGGCGAGTCCAACTCGCACTTGGCTACTTTTTTCTAGCTAAACACGCTCCATCGTAGACCGCATCGTCGCTTAACATCAGGCGAGATGGCGGTCAAATGTAAACCTATAAAAGTTAAAAAAAAAAGTTACATTTGCTAGTTTAACGCACATTTTTCAGATTGTATCTATCGGGATGCGCAGACTCGGGTAGTAGTAAGTAGTTGTAACCGTTACGGATCCGTTAGATCCCCTGCCAGTCTACCTACTCGTAATAGTAATTAATAATTTGTAGTGGTAGGGCTCTTGGCAGAGTCCGCCTGGGGAAGGACCACACCTTTGCCAAATATTCTACCGCCAAGCAGTAATGTGCAAACATTACTGTGTTCCGGTCTGAAGGGCAATGTTTCCAGAGAAATTACAGGACTTAGAGATATAACAACTTAGATCTCTAGGTGACGAGCGCAGTGCAGTGCTAGGCAATGATTTGGAATCTTCATGTTCCAATAGCTGCGTGTCACTGTGTTGTTATGTGGACATGACCTGCTCGTATCGTCACTCTATATTTAAAAAGAAAATAAAAAAAATTACACGATATCTTTTAAAAAAAAAAAAAAAAAAAACACCGACTTGAATTTAAAATTGAATTCAGACACTCGACCAAATTTCGTAAGAATCTGTTACTATATCGTCTAAATCACAGAAATCTAAATATTATTCCTTAGATTTCTGTGGTCTAAATACATTAAAGAAAAATTCAGTTTTATGTTCATATTTCCAAAACCGCTACAGCGATTTAATTTTTTTATATAAAGAGGTGACGAGACCAGCAGGACGTGTGCATGATGGTAATAAGCAACATGCCTGCAAGATGGGTCGACGATATTATAAATATCGCGGGTCGAACCTGGACTCGATTGGCACAGGACCGAGGCAGATGGCAAAGTAAGAGAGAGGCCTATACCCAGCAGTGGGATAGAGAAGGCCGTGGATGATGATGATTATGTACCGGTACCTTTCTGTTGAGAACGGGAATGTCTCCAGGCTTTGGATATCCTGCGTTAGCCAATAACTCTTCTTTGGCTGTCTTTGAGTCGGCCTCAGGTATCAAGAACCCTGAACTTGGGATCAGTAAACACCACACTGGGAACAAATAAATATTTTTGTTTTTGCCAGGCTTAGCTGTACAAACTCAATAGAACTAGCCCACTTTATGTTCTATCTGGTGGGATACAAAACGTCTACTCTCTTTCTACGAAAAACGTAATTTGGAACTTTCCTGCGGCTTTGAACCCATGATATCACTATTGTGAAGTTAGATGCTTTACCCACTAAGCCAACACAGCTGCTGCTCGCCTTGTAATAAGACTTGTTGTATAGGACTCTTGGCAGAGTCCGCCTGGGGAAGTACCACACTTTTGCCAGTTATTCTATCGCCAAGCAGTAATTTGCAAACATTACTGAGTTCCGGTGTGAAGGGCAATGTTTCCAGAGAAATTACAGGGCTTAGAGATATAACATCTTAGATCTCTGAGTGACGAGCGCAGTGCAGTGCTAGGTAATGATTTGTATTTTTTATATTCCAATAGCTGCGTGTCACTGTGGTATTATGTGGCAGGCATATTGCTTACCATCAGGCACATGTCCTGTTCGTCTCATTACACTACATATACTAAAAAAAAAGACACTGGGCGAGTATCTACCCTGCGACTTCACGGTTAAAAGTCAGGCCACTGGGGCAATAACTTCGTGCAAGTTTTATTAAATGCTCATAATGTTTGTCTAGACGTGATAGATAGACTGGTAAAACAAAGATCAGCAGTGAAAATTCGCAACAGATTTTTTAAAATGAAACCAGCACCGTGATATTTTCCCAAGAGCTAGTTGTACAAGTACTTTATTACCACTGGCTTTAACGCTAATCTTTCGACGTCATGTGTCATCTGCCGAATGGCACAGGGCCAGAGTAATCAAATCAAATCAAATCATGCTTTATTTACACACACAAAGTTTATAACAATATTCACAGTACAGAGACGAACTTCTTAGCATTCCATGGATTCGCCGTGCGGGTGCCGGGTCCATCGTGTGGCAGAGAGAAATATCCCGAGTAGATCCCGAGACTTCACTCCCTGCCCAGCCAAATCTGATATGAACCTACTAGTGCAGCTTTAGATACTCGTTCTGGTATAGAACTTACTGCACTTCTGGACAAGCCAAGGTCTTGCAGCAGGTTATAGTGAGATTTTGCTGGTATACCTCTCGCTCCTACTTCAACAGTGTATAAATTAACTACATAGCCATTTTTAGCCAGGTTCCGTAAAACGTAAAAACGGAACCCTTATAGATTCGTCATGTCTGTCTGTCTGTCTGTCTGGCTGTCCGTCCGTATGTCACAGCCACTTTTTGCCGAAACTATGAGAACTACACTGTTGAAACTTGGTAAGTAGATGTATTCTGTGAACCGCATTAATATTTCAACAGAAAAATTAAAAAAAAAGAAAAATTAGGGTTGCCCCCCATACTGAGAACTGAAACTCAAAATTTTTTTTTTCATCAAACCTACACATTTGGGGTATTTATCGACAGGTCTTCAAAAATGATGTTGAGGTTTCTAAAATTATTTTCGTCTACACTGAATAGTTTGCGCGAGAGACACTTCCAAAGTGGTAAAATGTGTGTCCCCCCCCCTCTAACTTCTAAAGTAAGAAAATGAAAAATCTAAAAAAAATATATGATGTACATTAATTACCATGTAAACTACCAACGAAAATTAGTTTGAACTCGATCTGATAAGTAGTTTTTTTTTAGTACGTCATAAAAATACACTATGATTGAAACTTCGATCAAAGTTACAACGAACTACAAGAACTATGTGTACTATGTATATAATGTTACTTGCTGCAACGGAACCCTTCATGGGCGAGTCCAACTCGCACTTGGCCACTTTATTTAGGTTAGGGAGTTAAGACTATGCGTTTCGTGGCTCTAGAAAAAAGGAAAATGTCCAGTCTGCATGACAAAACACCCACATCCTCTGGGATTTTATAGTGCTTTTCACACGTGTCCATTAAAATAGTCCAATCAGGTGCTGTACTCAGGATTGAGTTAGGCTTGTACATGGAGTTTGAAGTCAAGACTTCTTTTACAAAGTTAATTTGTCTTTTTTATTTGTCGTCAATCCTGTTTATGTTCTAGCTACTGATATGATATGAAAGCTCACGTATGATTTCAAGTACTCTGTCATGGCGCTGTGAGTAATGACCCCTATTAAGGAGTACCTTGCATCCCACCAATATATGCCTTGCTGTACATATCGCCTCTCCACAAGTATAGCAACATTTTTCAGAGGCTTTTCCCCACCTTACCAAGTTACTTTGGTCAGGGAGGGTCATTTAGAAAGCATTTAGATAAAATTTTAATAAGGCAGGAGACCATTCATAGAACAAGGTGCGCCGCTTCAGAGCAAATGGGATACAAAACTCACCTATAGTTAAACTTTGCACGTCTAAATTCACCATTATCACATATAGTCCAGTAACTTTGTCGCCTGAAAGTATGGAGTAGTATGCGTTAAATCCGGTAGTACTGATTTTTTGCAGACTTGTTTATGATGTTGGCCTAATGATTAATCCAAGTTTGTGACTTCGAGCGCCGAAAGCAACATTGTCAAAAATCGAAAAACTCGTTTAGTTTTTCAAATTTTGGCGATTATAACCCTAATCGACTAGTTTTTGAAAAAAACTTTATTATGGCGTTTAATACAGTAGACTAAATTTGCTACAATGTGATACTAGAGTTGTCTCTGTACACCCAATAGTTTCCTAAAATAAGGCTTTCGAAAGGTTATAATATTTTTTGAACTTCGCAATTTTTTGCAATAGTTTAAGTCCTACTTGACCACTTTAAGGCACAGTTACTGCGCTTTTTAACCCCCGACCAAAAAAAGGGGTGGTAAAAGTTTGACGTCGATGTCTGTCTACTCTTCTCTGTTAAACTTTGAAAGACTTATTCTCGGAAACTATTGGATGCACAGAGACAATTCTAGTACCATATGGTAGCAAATTTAGTCTACTTTATAAAAGCTATGAGAAAGTTTTTTTAAACTAGTCGTTTAGGGTTATAATCGCCAAAATTTGAAAAATAAACGTTTTTTTCGCGGTTTTTTCGATTTTTGACAAAGTTGCGTTCGGCGCTCGAGGTCACAAACTTAGATCATTAGGCCAACATCATAAACATGTCTGCAAAAAATCAGACCTACCGGATTTAACGCATACGGTGATGTATAAAGTTACTGGACTAATAAAACAAAGTAAGTAGGATAATGGTTTGAGGCCTTGACTCTATACGAGTGAGAGAAGGTCAAGAGTCCCAGCATTGGGAACCTTCAATGGGATGTTTACGAGTAGGTAAGTATAAATGTAACTTCTTGCCGTTAAACTTACATTGAAATGTAATTAGTTTCCCTGTTTTCATTTTTAGTTTTCTTTGGTAACGTAATTCAATTATCACGATTTCTTGTAAATGTCAGGCTATCTGACAAATTAATCAGGTTGGCTGGCCGTCAATGTCCTGGATTTCAAACCTACTACTCAAGGACTGTACCAAATGTTCAATTATTAAACCAGTACTAGGGTTGCCATCGCGTTAGATTTCCAAATTATAGGCGTTGGCTTTTACCTAGTTCATATTTGTAGCCTTAGGAACCATTTATTGTGTTTTACCGTGATAATAAAGGTGCGCTTACACGAGGGCAATAATTGCTCGGCGACACGAATGGACCGATCTGGAGCAATTAATGGAGCAATTCCAATAAATTGCGGCAATTGGCGATATTGCTTCTAATTGCTCCAGATATTTCATATTGCTCAATGTCGCTGATACGAATTGACAAATATCCAATGGGCTTGGAAATTTCTAGCAATTTTTGTATATATATCTCATTCGCACTTGTTTCTTTTGCGGCTTGCCGTCTTGCTTCCGCGGGGAGAGCGAGAGGTCGGGTGGCGCCTAGTTGATGAAGTTGCGCCATATCGCTCAATATTGTATTGCGCAGTATTGATGCTTGTTGCCGTTGCCGTAAATTGCTTGATGTAGTCGTGACGTCATAGTTGACGAGTATTGACTGGAATTGAGCAATTTTAGTTGCCCGTATAAGCGCACCTTAAGCAATCGAATTGCTATTCTAGAGTAAGTATAAACTGTATGTGTTTTAAAATTTATCCAAGTATGTTAATTCATTAGTCTATGGATATTCAGATGTGCTTAATGTAGGTATGTAGTTAGGTATAAAGTTCTCATTGTATTTTATGTTACTAAAGATTCTGCGCGCTTAAAAGTATGCTAAGTCGTTCCGATGTTATTATAGTATTAAGTATATTAAAATGTATGTTGTTATATAATAGTTTTTTTTTGAATTTTGTGTATTTATTTTGTTTCCCAAGGAACAAGGAGCCATTTTTTTTGGAATTATAAACATCCAAACTTTAGCATTTATAATATTAGTAAGCGCTTAAAAAAAAACTATTTCCATAATATGTATTATTACAAGGCAACGATTTTTAACACGTTCACTGCGTGTCAGGCCGATTTCGGCCTACCGCGGGACTTCAGCTGGTGCGGACGAAGAAACCTATGTCCCTCTCGTCTGTGCGAAACGATTATCTCAGGTGTTTGTAAAAATTCAACAGAGACAAATATATATTTCATCTTGTGGTCAAAATTGTAGGTGTTCCCCATCAAAATATAACGGTAGGCTTTTATCGACCTACCACGCACTGACGGTGAAAAACATCCGCTGAGTGCGGCAGTGGGCCTATTTCGACCCGCCCTTCTGTCAGACAGCTAGCGACCCCTACCGCACAGAGCGCGCGTCCCGCCATTTAGTGTTGTGCTTTCTAACTGATCTGATGTAGCGTGTGATCAACGATGGCAAACAATAAAAGAAAAATACAAATATTGGAAAATACAGTTATTCGCCCGCAGTTATTGACAGCGATAGTGACAGTAGTGAAAAAATATTTTCCACCAAGAAAAAATAATTGGGAAACAAATGTGCACGGAAAACAAAGCACAAGCGGTAAGTTTTGTTTACTACCTATACATATCAACATAGCAGCCTTAGACTCATAACGACGTGGGGATTTTTTATGTAATACCATTATTTTTGAAAATTATTATTCTTAAATTATTTCTTTGCGTTTAGTATTATAGTATCTGCCAAGCATCTGTGAACATCTTTCTACATTTTATGTTTTACTTATATTACTGTAAAGTGTAATCTAAATCCGTTCAGTAGTTTTTTCGTGAAAGAAAAGCAAACATAAATACATCTAAACTTTTACATTTTAATTTTTAACATTAGTGATATTTATAATTTTTTACATTTTAATATCAAATTAAGAAAAAAAAACATTTCAGAAAATCAAGTAAAATCTAAGGACAATGACCATGTTCTTGAGATGAGCGCTAAACGAAGAAATTGTGTAGAGTGCTACGACCTAGCAAAAAAAGTTAAGAAAATAAAAAAAAATTGCTGGAAACGCAACCAAAAATGTTAAGTAAATAAAAACAGTTTTCAGTTCTTTTACGATAATTCTGTTTTATTTTCGATATCCGCTTATTTTTCTCTGTCCCATCACTACTAAAAATACTTTCTAGTGCAGTTCAGGTCGATATCGGCCTCCCGTTTTTCCTGCTTTATTTCTCATTTCCTGCTTGGCAGATCCCGAGGCGAATCAAACCTAAGGAAGTTGGGTTCAAGGTCATTCTAACGATATAAAAAAAATTTATACATTATGTTTCCACAAATTTATAGAAATTTTTAATCTATCCTAGTGCTGGTGGGTCTAGAAAGACCTGCCACGCACTGGCGGAAATATCATGGGAGGCGCATTTTGGCCCACCGCCGCACCAGATGAAAAATTATGATTTAACTTGCGCAGTAAACGTGTTAATAGAACATCAGAAATCAATTCTTCAGAAATCCAAGTTTTTGTGATAAAGGTACCTACCTAAAAAGTAATACAGAATGTATTACTGTATTGTGTATGTACAGATTATAAAGTACGTAATACAGATTGTATTACTTTCTATGTCCCATTTACTGCCCTATTTTCCTACTGCATTTATTCTTAAATGCCCTAAATTCAATATGCCCTAAATTCCAAATTTCTGCCTGACCCGTTCAGCCCTAACGACGTGATTTCACAACAAACATTTAAAATTGCACATTTGTTACATTAATACGATTATAAACCTTATACCTATATTAGAACAATACAAATGTTGAAAAAACGTTGAACTCATTCGTCAAGGTTAATTAAAAAGATAATAACAGCACATACAACTTTGTATTATTATCTTATTATTATATTATTTATTGTCTTAAAAAATACTGCTCCATTTTATGTAGCGAATGAAGTTGACGTGGAAGCATAATAATCCTTTAAACATACATAATTAGACACGGAAAATATGTACCCTGGGGCTTATTGCATTTTTTACTCCAATTAACATGTTACAAACACTTTCCCTCCGTATTTTGCATAGCTATTAATAACGGTACACAAATGATAAAATAATGGGGTATCTGGTAAGGATCATGCGAAGGTAAAGGAGATTACGGTCAAAGGCAAAAACAACTTAACGTCTTCGTTAGCCTACTTTACGGTTTTGAGCCGATTTATTTCATTTTCCGCCTATTTTATGTTTATACTAGCAGTGCCGCGTGGTCTTACTCGCGTAGTTCCCGTTCTCATAATTTTATTTGATACAAAATAGCCTATGTGGTTTTAGACTATAATCATAGAATAGATAATACAGATAGAACGGACACTCCCCAACCCCCGCCAGTTTCAAGCTTCCTACCCCTCAAGAACGCGAGAAGCACTCAACGAAGGGTTATATCGGACGACAATTTTCTATGAGAATACGACGATGATGCTGTGTTGCTATATATAAATATAATAATGCTATAATTTAACTGTGGGCCAAATTTCGACGCTACGACGTGACTGAGCAGCAAACATCGAAACTTTCGCATTTATAATACTAGCAGGATTCTTATTAGTGTCCCTCGGTTTTACCCGCGTAATTCCCGTTATCATAATTTTCAAGCAGTTAAAAGTAGCCTACTGTGTGATTTTCTAAATGTTGACCCGATCTGTTCTACCGTTCTAACGTGATTGAGCTACAAACATCCAAATTTTCAAATGTATGACATAAGCAGGACGTCTGAGTTGAATTATTTGAAGTTCTCAAGCTGCATTTTTCTGACAGACACATGTCATAACTTTAAATTTTTGTCATAATAAAACTAAAATTACGCTGTAAACTACACTACTTCTTTTTTGAAAAGGACCTATGGCTGTCTGACTCACATGGTATTTATTTTGTCTAAGTTTATCGTGAATTAAAATGTCCTTTATTTGTCTAAGTGTGATCGATAGCCACGTTACAATTGAACCTTAGAAATAATTTCGCTTGAAAACAAACGAATGAAAACTTACCAAAGTTCGTAACCTGTTCGCAGTTTGCTCCGGGACGTACCTATTTCGAGTGTTCCAAACATTGGTTCCTAGTATAAAACTATCGATGTTTCCAAAACGTCACTTCTTGTATTAGAGAGTAACGGGAAGAAAATGACATTTGCTTGATGGTAAGCAACATTCCCCATTACCCATAACAGCACAGTATCACGCAGCTATGAGAGTACAAATCATTAACTAGCACTGCACTCCACTCGTCACTTTAAATTAGGGCCGCTCTTTACTAAAGTTCTTGCTAAATTATACATTCTGGACAAGAAGAATTTACAAAATAATGTTAAAATAACATAGGATTAAGAGAAGAGGAAGAAGTATCAATTATATATACAACTACATATAAATATATTTATTTACAAAATGTACACGAACTTAATCTAAAAGACCAGTGCCAGTGGGAATCGTGCCCAAAATGCTGGCCCCGTTGCCACGTTGAATGGCGATACTTATTCGCTGAGCAAAATAAAGGCCTGCATTTTGGTCACGAGTTGCATCACAAAGACGTTTGGATACGTCTTTATAAACTCTCTTGGCACTCGGTCCCCACGGTCCCAAAGTTTCGACCCCAAAAGGCTCAAACATGTATCCGCTATCAATATAGCTATATTTGCGCCTTTTGAGGTCTTTAGCTTGTTCAGCTGCCGCGCCAGCTCTAGCTTGTGCCCACTCTAATTTCTGATATGTTAGAAATTTCCGAAAGTACTTTAAAAATTAAATTTTGATTGCTATGAACCGAAGATAGAAAAGCAGGAAGAGCCACACCAGACACTGGGCGGACCCCTAGGCCACCAAAACGTACTGGTAGAGAACCCTGTAACCACTCTCGGTCAGATAAATTAATGTTTAAAATTGATTCCAAGGTGTTTCTTATTAGGTCATCTAAGCAATGCATTAGATCTGCATGCTGCCAGAGTTGACAACATCTAATAAAATATGTGAATTTCGGAACAAAAAGGCAAAAACTAATAATAGTAAAAGCCATGTGTGAATTTATTTTTGTTAAACCGTCCGATACTTCAAGAAAATTTTGAATTTTTGCGTCGATAAACGAAGAAAATGCCTCATTCATGACAGGTGCTCCCAATAAACATAGCTCCCTTTGACCAACAATTTTGATATACTCGTCACTCATATATACGGGCTGATTTATATCCTGTATTTTTATACAGCATACTAATTATACTGTACAGGAATTACAGGATACTGTACCCTGGAACACCTGATCTTACGTCGTCGGTAGTATAGTTACTTTTGCATCTTTTCATAAGTTCATTTTTTGTAAACGATGCACATCCCCACACCCATCCGTTTACGTTCTTTACAGTCGAAGCGGTGCGTGGAGCTATTACTAAATAGGGATGTTAACACTAATCAAATACCAATGTTTAAGTTTGTTTTAATAGAATATCGAAAGTCACATTTTTATAATTTAATATTACTTAGTAAATGATTTATAATCCTAAATTTTTAATCTGTTCTCACGTGACTACAAACACGAATATGGCTTATTACGTCACTAACCGCAAAACAAGCTATCGAAGACTGACTACCTAGATTGTTTACTTCTCTGCATTTTTATTATAGTTTGCTATCTTAGCGATGACGATTTTGATTGTTTGTATTCAAGTCAAAATAAGTAAACACATAAACTGGACATAGGTACAGTCATGAATCGCGACTAATGTTTTGCTGTTAGTTAGTGACGTTATGTCAATCGTTAGTGTTTTAGTGGGAAAATTCAAAAAACGTTATTATTGTTAATCTTAATAGAAAATACTTATATTTTAAAATAAATACTTATATTTTAAAATAAAATATTAGTATATTATTTAAAGTATAATAATATTTTTTGTGGTAAACAAGCGACAATCTTCAAAATAAAATTGATTCCGAAAAATTGTTAAGAGAAGAATACGTTTCATCCACAATACCAACCCTATTGCGGCAAAACTAATCGTTCTCTTCGAAAATTCAAACGATTAGAAAGAAACTCAACACTAAATTTTAAAGAAAAGACTAGCTTTTATAAAACTCCCTCCGACATCCTTGGAAATAGTTTGCATATTCTTCACACAACGTCGACGATCCAAATTATAAAAATTCCGGGGAAATGCATACAAGTGGCAGCCCTAACCGTACTAGATTTCAATTATTGACTCGGGAGCCACTTCATTCTGTTCTAGGAATTTCTAATTTAAACTAAACCTAGAAATTGGAATTTAACACATGGTTACATCATCTATAGTAGACCTAAGTAAGTAATCAATAGTAAGTTGAATAGGTAATATCAGATGAAAATTGAATATTCCTGAATAAGTGGTGGCTGGTCTAGCCCGTTGAACGCTCGAACGGCAACTACCGATCCGAAGCCTCTGGTTCGAAACCTACGTGCACCACTGTCTTTTCGAAGTCATGTGCGTAATGCCGCTAATTTAACAACGGCGAATACCTCGAAAGGAAACCAACTTGTCGGAGAAGATTTAATTCTTTATAGACAAGTGATGTCTGCCTACCCGCATCTTGGCGTGGTGGTGGACTGTGGCCTGGAGGGACCTGTGGCTCAGTAGTGGGGACTCAATGGGTTGATACGAACACTCCTAAAAACACTCCCTTCCTTGCCTCAACGCGTCTACTTGACTGCGTCCCATTAACCGTAAAAACCGCTGCACAAGCAAGCGCGGTTCTAGCCTCAATTTTAAGTGGGGTCACAAATTGCAGCCTCAGATTTAGGGAGAGTCGCCGATAAGTATATAATATACCGAATAAAAAGAGTGTTTGTTAGTGGCACCCCGCGATTTTAAGTTTGTAGTTGTCGTTCCAGTGGTTTTCCTCCGGTAAAAAATAGCGTATATAAGTCATCTTCGCAATTTTATACAGTTTTTGAGTTTTCAATCTAACGTATACAATTTTGGGGAGGGGTGTCATGTCCCCTGTGACACCCCCTTCCGGACTGTGCCTGTGTACAAGTTTCAACTTTATTTAATTCATGGTAGCAATCATAATTCCTCGAACCAAAGTGACCCATGACGAAATGCAGTGGCGTGTCGCGGTAACCCGTGAAATGAAACGGTGTGACACGTCATGCCGTGGCATCTCGCGGCGCTTCCCAGCATCGTCGTATCAAAATAAAGGAACATGGATCCAAAACTCATTGAAATAAGATTCAAACAACTTGATCTTCTGAAAATCCTTTGCTAGGACACCCTGTGCCGTGCAGGCAGTGAGCGCCTTCCCTTAGACTAAGTGATGAGTTCACTTGAAGGAAAACTTTTCAATAAAATAATTCAGTACCCTAGACCGTACACACACAGTAGCGCGTGTATATATATATACTCTGTGTAGTTGTACGAGTAGTACCTATATACAAATACATAGGTAGCTCGCCCGCGCCAATTTTATGTGGTGTTTGTTGGTCAAGTAGTGTCGGGAGTGACTTAAAAACGGTATACAGCACCAGTAGAATATGTTTTATTTTATTCAACAGTAATCATTCATTAAAATATTTAAAAATTCTTGACCACCAGAAATCTAAGTACTTGTTTTATTCTTTTCAGTTTTTTTAGTATGTACGTAGTTTGGTTCACTTTTTACGCAGTCGGGTGTTTTTAAATTATATATTTTTTATTTTATACTTTTTAGTTATGAACAATGTTATGAATGTTAATATGCTCAACATAATATGCATCTTTCGGGTTTTGACCAAACGTCCTCGTTTCTA
Source organism: Ectropis crepuscularia (assembly GCA_963693475.1). Lineage (NCBI taxonomy): Eukaryota > Metazoa > Arthropoda > Insecta > Lepidoptera > Geometridae > Ectropis > Ectropis crepuscularia. The sequence continues at coordinate 37,466,877 of OY856338.1, forward strand.
CTGATATGATATGTAGGTTTTTCTACTGCATGTTATTTGTATAGTTTTGTGTATTTAATTATAGATTTTCGACTGAAGTTGAGTACTAAATCGTTTGAAGTTGGAGATGGGCGACCGATACGGAGTAATACGAGAGTGGTTCCGTGTTCCCATCATCAGCGGCAGAGTTGAAACCTCATGGAGGTTTTAGTAGATATACATGGTATAGAGTGCGACATAAACCGGCCGTGTCCCCCGGGCGGAAGGGTATGCGTAAATTTCCTCCACGTACGAAAAGAAAGGTAATCCAAGTTACCTACTAGGTACTTTAGTATATAATATGTCCAACCACATTCACACGTACAGTTAGTAATACGAAATTTTCTGGTACCTAAAAACCTATAAATGTCAGAATGGTTGTTAATCAAACTTTAAATCGATACACATTCTAAACGGACAGTCAAATCAAAAAACGTTGCGAGAAAACTAAAAACTATTTTTAAATACCTATTCAACGATAGCCCTTTTGACATAGTTTGTTGACTTTCATTTTTTTTATTTGTACAATATGGCCTCCGGTAGCCGCCATATTGAATTTACACTAATGTCATGTCTTTAGTGTCACTTGACAAACTAATTTTTTTATTTTTTTTATTTAAATTTTACAACTCCACAGACTCCGGGGTCCGTGACCTTTGTCAATCGTTTTCTTTTTATTACATGAATCTTGGATTGGAGATGAAAAGGAAATAGGGGAGAAGTAGGGAACTTTTTCTTGCTAATTCTAGGACTATTTTATTTTCTAAGTCGCCTCCTCCCGGCTCAGCGCCTCCACCACGACTGCATTTCTATCCTTGATGGCCATCTGCAAATTGAACTCTCGGATGGTCTTCGGTGTTGCAGACAACGCTCGCCGCACGAACCGACCGATGGCGTCGTCGGTGTCGTCAGCGTAATATTTTATGTGAAGGTCCCCGTGTGCCGTGAGATTGCGATGACCATGATGAGGCACGCTCTCGTGCAGCTTCGTGTTTGCCTTAGTTTTTATTGCGATTACCGACTCGTATGTTAGTCCCTGAGCTTCATGGATGGTAAGGATGCGTGAACCGGTGCCTGAACCATAACCCTGATTTGTCAGGGTCTCCTTCTCCTCTTGAGTGTGAACTAAAAAGAGGGTGTTTGGTTGGGTGTTGGGTATTTGCGCTCCCTTATACCTTCTCTGCTCTAGGGACTTTATGCGAGGCGCCGAGCAATACATACCATAACAGACTAATCGGACAGATGAATCGATTGACGTGTGAACTATAAAAATTGGCCAAGGCGTTTGGTCTGTATAGGTAGTGCTTCAAAGGAACATACATACATATACTGATAAACATATTACCACTCCTTTGCGTCGCGCAGTCGGGTTCTCAACATTACTGTGAAAAATTCAAATAACTAAGTATTTGTTTTTTTATGAAATTTGATAAAAACTTTATATAGTAGCGTTGTCTACACGAAGCCAAAAGTGCTAGCTTGCTAACACTAGCGTCACTATCTTGAAAAACTAGCCTCGTGTAGTTCGGGCATTAGTGCTTATTGTGCAGTGTCCTCAGCGTAACCGCCCCGGTGATACACTGGGGGTTCCTCCATTCCAGCTACTTTACACAGACACCTCCCGAAATAACCGAGTCCTGAAAGCGATCCGGTTCGAGCACAGGGCACGTAGGGTGAGAGTGTGCGGTCGACGCACTCTCACGGTCATCACGCTTCGAGGTAGTTGATACCTTCGATCAGTTAGATCGTTTTTCTGTAGTGGGCGGACACTTAGCAGAGTCCGCCTGGGGAAGTACCACACCTTTGCCAGTTATTCTACCGCCAAGCAGTAATGTGCAAACATTACTGTGTTCCGGTTTGAAGGGCAATGTTTCCAGAGAAATTACAGGGCTTAGAGATATAACATCTTAGATCTCTGAGTGACGACCGCAATGCGGTGCTAGGTGATGATTTGGACTCTTCATGTTCCTATAGCTGCGTGTCACTGTGCTGTTATGTGGCAGGCATGTTGCTTACCATCAGGCACATGTCCTGCTCGTCTTGTCACTCTTTATTTAAAAAAAAAAAGTTAGCTAGTTTTATATACCGAATGGTGTTATGCGTTTCTATAGCAAAACAAAAACGGCGGCATGGCTTTTGTGACACGAAAGTCTGATTCCAACTTATATTGGTCTTAATCATTGTGATCATCAACGCTTCTACCGCCTAACTAAATCGGCTATAGGTTTGCTAATGCTGTCTTTATCATTTCAAGCGAAAAGAAAAGAGAGAGAAACATCAAAGCGATGACATTTTTCGTTCGGCGGTATACCCCCCGGACACTTTCATCAGTCTATACATAATTCAGATGTACTAAAAGGTACATTTAATTTTTTTTATGGTTTGACGTTAAAATACCTTTGTTTTTTTATGTTGTTTATGAGATATTTTTTATTCGGTAGGTCTGAGGATAGGTCGTTAACTATTCTAAGTGTTAACCGTGCGGAAGCTCTTTATTTATCACTGCATTCTTGGATACCATAGAGATACAGTTCCCAGCAATCTTGAGACTGATAAACGGAAAATTAGATTTTTTGTACCGGTTTATAAAAGCGAAGTGGCGTGGAGACATTTCCTCCATATGGCACCCATATTTTATAGTAAAATGAATGATAGTTTGGCAGATATACGAAAGTTACTCTCATATAGACTGAAGAAGGTCACTTTCGATTGGTTATCAGGCTTTGATTATGCTGATGCTGAAAATCTAATGAAAAAGGTGTTATAAGATACACATTGTTATTGTTTTTTATGTTTGGTAAATTTAAATTTAAATTGTTTAAAATCTTTTTATTTTTTCTTGGAAAAAGTTAACTAAACTTACTTAGTTAGTTTAATGACATATTTTTAAAAGTTTTAGTAATAATTATGTTTCATTTTGTTATTTGCTTCCTAACAGAATTTTTTTTTTATTTGCAAATTAGTTATAAGTTTGTTTTTATTCCTAAATTTTGTTGTTGAACATCATAATTAAGTGATCAATTGGAAGACGCTGCCTTTTGCACCACAGTATTTATACTAAAGCAAAGGGCAGAGCCACCTAATTCATTGTAATTTTATTTCTGTTCAATAAATTATCTTTTATCTTATCTTTATCTTTATCTATTCTTATACTCAAAATGTTTGCGATCTCCACACAAAATGTTCCTCCAAGTGAAAGTTCCCATATAGGTTCCCATATACCACTATCAGTAGGAAATTGGGAATCAGCCTTTCATGGCACGAAAGCCATGTTGTCGTTCATAACCCACCACCTCTATTATCCCACTCACCACTCGCTCACTCCACTCCACTCTCCACTCTCTTATCGTAAAAAAGCCATACCTACTCTCCTGTCAAGTTTATTATAGAAAGTATATAGTCCGAGATCCCAGAGCTCCCAGACGTCACCTATTTTTTGATGAATGAAATGTGGACGATTGAATAGAGGAATTGATTGGCCCCTTAGATTGGTCTATCTTATTGGAAAAAGCTTTAAAATAGTTGTCTAACGAACACATTTACAAATGGAGCATGATAATTTAAGTGACGTTAAATTATTATTTTGGAGTTGTTAAGCAAAACGGCCGACGGAAAGTGTCTGGGAGTATTGGGACCTTGTTTTTAAGGATATTGCCTACAACATACGTGAAAATCACTTCATTAGAAAATACGTGAAGTAAGTAATGTTTGTAAGTACCTTCATTACCCCATATCTCAAAATTGGCCGTCTAAGCAAGTAAGCGAGTAAGCATGTGTTCTAAGTACTTACTAACTCTACTCAATCGTCCACATTTCATTCATCAGAAAATAGGTGACGTCTGGGAGCTCTGGGATCTTACTCTAATAGTAGCGCCTGCGATTACGATACTCGCTTAGTTCGCGTTCTCGTAATTTAAATAATTAGGTACTCGGGATTAAAAGTAGCTTATGTGCTATTCCAGACCACGAGTATCGGTAATCTATGTTCTAAATTTCAGACCCGCGCTTCAACCGCCTAACTAAATCGGCTATCGCTTTGCTAATGCTGTCTCTATAATTTTAAGCGAAAAGAAAGGGAGAGCAATGTCAAAGCTAAGACATTTTTGGTTAGGCTGTATACCCTCTGTTCTGTTCAGCCGTTATGACGTGAGCAACATGCATACAAACTTTCACATTTAATTCTGCTTACCATCAAGGGCGTGTCATGTTCGTCACATCCACGGATATCCGTGGTCACATCTGTCTATATCATATACATTGTCAGTACAAATACACTCAAAACACCATAAAAAATAATGGACAATGGGTCTATATTTAGTTAATATCTACTGTACGGCCTATTCACAACCCTTTTTTTTTAAAGTAAAGAGTGACAAGACGAGCTGGTCATGTGCCTGATGGTAAGCAACATGCCTGCCACATAACAGCACAGTGACATGCAGCTATTGGAACATGAAGAGTCCAAATCATTACCTAGCACTGCACTGCGCTCGTCACCCAGAGATCTAAGATGTTGTATCTCTAAGCCCTGTAATTTCTCTGGAAACATTGCTTTCAAACCGGAACACAGTAATGTTTGCACATTACTGCTTGGCGGATTAATAACTGGCAAAGGTGTGGTACTTCCCCAGGCGGACTCTGCTAAGAGTCATACCACTACTAAATACGCAAAATATGTTTAATTCGGTCGAGCCGTTAGAGGAGTACAATCGCAAATACCGGTATATGAGAGATTTAGGTATTTTAGTATTATTTATTTTATCCGAAAAGACAACCCGACTACAATTTCAAATTAAATTCTGACACTCGACCAAAAGAATCTATCAAGTCGCGTCGCGTCGTCTAAATACCTACATGCAAGCATAGTTCTCTGTAAATTTTTCTAGATTTGGTACACCGATTTCGTTAAAATATATGTAGGTACATTCGTCGTTGTCATTCGTTGATTCACAATTGGCGGTGCTATACCAAGGCTTACAGAAAAAAAAATGGTTGTCTGTAAAGTCGGTTTACTGACGATAGTTAAACGTGACAACGTCTTAAGAAATCAGTACGCTGATAGCGCGAGTAGTGATACCGCTCGACTCGGCGGGTGGCGCCCTCAGCGCTCAGCTTCGTCCTTATGGCACGGACGACGAACTAACGGTAACGTTACATGACGTCATGTTTTGCGGGCGTGCAGCCGGCTTCACCGAATTATAAGACGTTATCACGTCATAAAAACATAACCTCCTCCTTTTTTGAAGTTGGTTAAAACATGATTTTAACAAGTTGTTCGCCATTCCTCACAACTGACTAGCAAAGCTTGTGTAAAGCCGTGTACGCACGTACGAACACGAACATAGTGAACACAAACGTCAAACATGAACATTTGGTTTGTACGTTTGGACGGCATATTCGAACAAGCACGCGAACATAGTTCGAGTCGAGTTCGCAAACAACAGTCGTGAACTCTAATAATATGTGGGATGAGTTACCCATCTGCCACCCCGCAGTACCCCGCCAAGTTCTATACGAACAGTTTTGTTACGTAACATTGATTACACCTATTCAAACACCGTCCATACGGAACGTACAAATAGGATCGCCGCAAACATGTTTGACGAACAGAGTGTTCGATGTTCGTTAGTGGTACACGCGAACCAAGTTGTTGCGTATCATGCAACGTAACAAATTTGTTCGTACATGCGTACAACACGGCTGCATATGAACCAGATAGCTGATCTAATTCATATATCTACCTACCTAATGGTAAACACCTGAGACTCATATTTTACCCTTGTATAAATACCTACCTGTGATACAATATATTAGTATGTTATTGTTTAGTATTAGGTAAAGGAAGTGTATAAGAATTGAAATTAAAGAATAATATAATTTTGCTGTTCATAACATTTATTTGGCTTTCCATTGGTAAATCTTTCACACATAACCCAATTTACTTATACATAGGTAAACTACACAATTAGATTTTTAAAACACATTCCTAACTACAGCATATTTATTATATATTACTTTGTATATAACATAAATTTTAAGTTTACGCCGGTGTAATGTTACTTACTAATCTATTCATAAATGTTTAACAAACAAGTTTTAGTTAAATGTTTTTGTAATAAATATGATCTTGCGGAATCTTGCTGATCAGCTAAAATTTTCTTATTATTTTCACTTTCATAATTACAAACGCGTAATAGTGCCAATTCAGTTCCATAACGATTTTTTTCTCCAATCCCTATTTTCCTACTAATTACGTTGTAAATTCGAAAGTCAGTAATACTGTCCGCGTAAACTACTGAACTGATTTAAATTAAATTTGGCTAATGGATAGTCTATAGTCTGAGAAAGACCATAGGCAATGCGAAAAAAAGGTTTAAATGGTTGAAAAGAGGGAGGAATATTTGGATGGAACTTTCGTCATTTAAAAATGACCTTGATATTTATTTTTTTGGATTTCGATTACATGATACATAAAAATAAATGTGAAATTCAAAGTTTGCAAAAAAATTGCCCTTAAGAGGTCACATTTTTTTAACAGTAAGCTACGGGTAACACTGCGGATCGCAACTAGTATCCAATAAAACTTGACAAGAACATTTTACTAAAAGTAGTACACGTTTATGAATAAATGGATAAAAAACCAGCCGATATATATGTACGAGTAAGTGCGTAAATACATGATTACAAAGACTTTATGTCAGTTTTAACAAGGTAATACGAGTATAATTTTATTGAAAACACTAATTTTTAAAATCTGAACTTTTTCTTGGGATGTTAACGTAGGTATTTCCTTTGTGTATGCATCTAATTAATTGTACTAAAAATATGTAATATTATAATGATTATTTAAAGACGAGATAGATACAAATATGTAGGTTCAAATAGGGTGAGCAGTTTTAAAAAGGGAAATGTAACAGTTATAAATTTACCATTGTATATACGACATTGAAGTTACGCACATACATCTATAATCACACTTTTCTGTAACAGGATTGTGATTAGATTTTTACATTTTTAATAAGGTGTATGTAAGTACCTACATGACAATGTTTTATTTTGTTAAAGTTTTCAAAGTCAATGTTTAGCAGAAAAAATTTACTAAGCTAAAATGAGTAAGCTGTTCCAAACAGATAGATAGAATTTGACATTTTGGAAAATATCAATGTTTTTAACTTGTCGGGATCGATTCATTGTACAAGTTGTTTTCGATGAATGAATTGATATCATTTTTAGCTTAGTACATTCCTGAACATTTGAACATCGGCAATCCTGATAAGACATTAACATAAGTATTAATATAACAACTACGTAACGATAAGATTTATATTCTCTGACAAATAAAGTGGCACTTAAGAAATACAAACTTCTAAACATAATATGTGCTAAAAATAAACTAACCTAAATAAGTTTAACAAGAGGTTATCGTCAAATGCCGTTAACTCTAAATTCTTAGATAGAATCATGACTGCTTTTGTAAATAACCTCCTGATTTATTTAAAACGACGCAGAAAACCATAATTATCATAATAATAATCATCGTCATAGGTGTAGTGTTTGATATGAATTTAAGAATATTTACTGGTTAGGCTATTTTATTAAATATTTCATTAATACACGCAGTTCAGAGTGCAAGCGCACGTCCGACTTGCTCCGTATCTAACGCGAGACTGAACGGACGACGAACGACGGCTTCCCCCTCCATTTCATGTACATGAGACAGGGAATTGTTTTTATACTATTTATTACAGAAGGTAAAAAATTTAAAATTGAAGGATTACGACTTTGCTCTAGTAATTTTCAAAAATCAAAAGCGGAGGAATGAATTGAGAATACATAAATACTCTGAAATCCCTGTTGATCTTAGAGATTTACAGATATTGTTTTTCTTACAGACCGCAGAGAGCAAACAGTATTCTGATGGCTATTGCTGATTGTGAACATCTGCGACATCAAAGCTGTTAACGATCTTTTGCAAACTCGCTTTTTTATTTTAAACTGGCTGACTGGCTACTTTCTATTCTATTCATCCCTGCGTCTTTGATCCTTTGGGAAAACCGGTCGGAGCGTCACGTGTCAGTTACGATATAAAAACAACGCTATGAGCGTCGAGAATGTATCTCACGTTTTCATATATTTTTTTTGAAATTTAAAAAAAAAAGTACATATCTAGAGAACGAGAATCTGATTGAAAGAGAGTACCGTCTTTCAATATCAAAAGTAACTAACCAGTCAGGGTTTTCTGAACTGTTGCTTTCAACTGGAAACCGAGATAAAATCTCCAATAACACTGTTGTCCAATAAAAATGTACTTCCCTCCAAATCTACTCAAAATTATTCAACCACTTTACACAGCATTCTAAGCAGTATTTTCATATCGTTAACATTATACCGGACTTAATCACGATCTAAATTATTATTAACACATGCATATGCGAGATAAACCACTTCTAAACACCTCTAATTATATTAATTGATTACCTCGACGTAAAGAGTTTTGTTTTTATACAAAATCTATGCCTCGACGTGTCGGCAGCGTTTAGGTACAAGTTCGCGCTGAGACCGCGACGCGAGACCGCGACAGGAGACCGCGACCGGAGACCAACCGGACCGGACCAAGACCGGAGGCCAGGTCGCGGTCGCGGTCGCGGCACGAACTGGCGTCCATACAATTCTATAGTGTCAAGTGCCTGTCGCGGTCTCCGGTCGCGGTCTCTTGTCGCGGTCTCACGTCGCGGTCGGGACGCGAACCGCTACCTTTACAAGTTAAAACCGTCGTGATCGCGAGAAGACTCAAATTCTAATGAAATAATAATTTAGAACGTGATTAAGCCGTGATTAATATTATAAGCAATATGTGATAAAATCGCGAAAGTTTAAAACAGCAGTCTTTTCCTCGTTATTTCTAGATTTTCATATTATGAAACCAATTTAATGCATTTATTTGTTTCAAATTCAGTTCATGCCATAAATAAGCAGCTTAGTGTTAAGTTTGGTATAGGCTTGACCGCACTTGTAATTGATGTTAAGTGACGATTACACCACATTTTATCCATAGAGGAAAACCTATTCAGGATCAATTACGTAAGCTCTATCATTAAGTGAGCAAGTACTTATTTATATCAAATATATCTCACATTTGTAACCCAATAAAAATTAATGTAGCCGTCCTGTCTTCCTACCGCCTAATTAAAATGGTTTATGGCTCTGCTATTGCTCTCTCTATAATTTCAAACGAAAATAAAGGGAGATAGTGATGTAGCGAAGAAGGGAAAGAGAGAGAGGGAGGGAGATATTGGAGGAGAGAGAGATATATAGCGAGGGAGGGAATGAGAGAGAGGGAGGGAGTTATTGGAGGAAAGAAAGATATATAAGAGAGGGAGGGAGAAGCAGGGGGGGTGAGAGAAAGAGAGAGTCGGAGGGAGAAATAGGAGGGGGAGAGAGAGAGAGAGATATATATATAGCGAGGGATGGAAAGAGAGAGAGAGAGGGAGGGAAAGAGAGAGAGAGAGAAGGAGGGAGATATAGGGAGAGAGAGAGAGCAATTTAAATTAACAACGTTATAGTTAGGCGATAGATCCCGGGACATGATTGCAACAAGGCTCCACCGTTCTGTCCTTCGACATTGCTGCAAAAGTCCTGTGCCAGTATTAATGCCTTTTTTTTTAAAAACATTTATAGGTTTATAAGTAACTTGACCACCATCTCGCCTGATGTTAAGCGACGATGCGGTCTACGAAGGAGCGTGCTTACTTAGAAGAAACCGATTCACTCCCGATCAAAGGTACTACGTATACCTACTTTATTTCAGTGACATGTAATTTGATAGTTATATTTTATATGTGATTTTATAGTTTTATTTTTGATATTGTTTGTTTCTCAATTTATCATTTTTGTCTAATTTTATTAATATAATAATTATATTATGCTGATATTATTTTAATTGGATGTAACAATAAATTACATCTTACACTCATACATTTAGAAAAGACGCATCATTAGTATATTTACTTATACAGCTGTGTGTATGTGGCATAAGTAAACAAAAGAAAAAAGTATTAAACAAATTAATCGATACTGCTACGTTTTTTTATTTGTTAAGAAATCTCAATACATGAGGTATTGAGATTTTTAACCTTTTTTTTAAGTTTCATCCTTGTAGCTGTGAAATAAAGTTTAATTTAATACCTTTAGCTTTAATGAATACTACGTTCCTACTTTAAGTTAGGGTCCTTTTTCATTTAACACCTAGACGTTTTTTATTATTATAGTTTTTTTACTTTTATTATTAATTTCGTAGATATGTGTTATTATTAAGTACAATAGCGTATATTCATTGTATAACAAATAAAACCTAAAAATCTTAAAATAACAAAAATTGGCGACCTGCCTATGTTTAATAACTAAAAAAGTTATTCTCTCTTATTCATAATCGTCTAAGAACCTCTTTTAGTTATGCAGCTGTTTTTGATAAAATAATCGATATCTAAAATCATCATCATCTGTTTTTCCATATCTAACTCATGACAGTTCGTAATATTTCCACCACATTTTTTTTTCATTTCAGTTTCTTTTATTCACCGCCGTTATAATATAATTAGGTTTAAAGTATTTATAATTTTATATTTTAGAATTAGAGTTAAGGGACGATCAAAATGTGTGCCTGATGGTAAGTATGCGCAAAAAGCCACGCCGTTATTTGAGCACAAAGAGCTCAAGAGCCTAGCAGTAAACAGCGCTCGTCACCTGTGTTTATTAGCAGATGATATGTATATCTTTTTAACTCTTATTTTTCTCTGGAAACATTGCCTTCTAACTGGTACATTACATTTGTAAATTTTTGACAGGCGGCATAATAAATGGCATTCACAGTATCAGAGATTTGAACTAGAAGGACTCTTCCCGCCATTACGAACATACCTTCATAGCATGTAAATTTTTTTTGTGTCGGGATTTCTTATGTCTGATCATGTAACAAAGCATTCTAGTTAAAAAGAGGTTTAAACGTTTATGAATAAGATCGAGTAATTATTATTATTCTAAAAGAAACCTTTTAGGCTTCTTAGTTTAAAAATGGAATTAAACATTTACCTACCACGACGTGTCTGAAAAACAAGTAAAGTTTGAATGGTGTGAACGTGATTAGCGCGTGTTTATATGTAGAAAATACGTTTTCTTCCATGCTTTTTAGGATGTTCTTATAATTTTCCACATAGCTTATATGATAGCGTTAGATAATCTTAACGTTGGCGCTATGGATGTACCTATTTAGAATTGGCCTACTATTATTTTAGTCAAAATTTAAGTCATCTCAAGCATGGGGAAAACTGAACATTCACGGCATGTGGCGCGGCAATGTGACCTGGTTATTCATAGATAAAACCAGGAGTCTCATAATATTTTTTATTCAATATGCTAATTTCGGTTTACACAGGAAAAGTAAGGTAGATCCATAAGCTCGCATTATACCTATTTACCTACTAAGAACAACTCTCACCGTAAAACCAACGGTTTTTTTGCTGTATTGATAATGCTCTGATGAACAACAAACAAAACACAAATAAGTGTTTAGGCTGATTTTACAATTTTAAACAAAGTTCGTTTATACGAAATTCAGTCCTCATAACAAAGACAATAATGCCGAAAATAGCCCTTCTGTAGTGTACGGTTCTTATTGACACAAAATACATGCTCCAATGATATATTTCCAAGGGTATGTATTAAGAGTTGTCCCTAATTACGAATATACTTATATCGTGAACCTTTCAGATTATTACTACCTTTTCTACATATTTCGGTATACAAAATAATTGGAATAAAATTTACAGTCTATCATTCTCTAAATACGTGAAAAAAATACTAGTTTAAATATGTACGATATTCTTATATGATTAGGTACACAAAGTAAGCCTACACACCCTGTCAAAGGAAAACTTAAAAATACAGACAATATTCTTCAATGTAGTAACTAATTGTTAACTAATAAATCTAGAGATATGAGATATAGTAGACACATTATAAGTAGACACGGTATAAGTATTTCTAAGAGAAATGTATTTAAGTGAAAAATTTAGAGGATGGATTGACAAGGAAAAGTTATAATATATGTAGTTCCTTATTTCTACATCCCGTCACATCTATTTCTTTGGTATGGATAAACATGTATCTACTGTTAACAGACAAAGACTTAATCTACATCTGGACTATACAACGGTTTAAACATAACGAAACTATGTTTCGTAGTTGGTGGATTGCAAATCAGTGCTACCTTTATCGAATACTGTTTAATTAAAATTTTAAATAAATGTAAGGTAACCGGTAAATAGTAGATTGTAGTGCAAAAATACTGGCGATATATTCATGGTTTTATCAAAGTTGAAAGATTTTTTTATTTTAAGTCTGGTCTCGTAAAATATACCTAATTATCATTCGCCAACTAAAAGACAATTAACAAAACAAAAAAAAAGTGAACTTAAATAAATTACCGACTTATACAAATTAAGCGTGTTAAACCTTCGATTTAAAACTACATCGAAAAGGTCGAACGTAATCATACTAAAAATATTACAAATATACAAAAGATTGCACTGTTTATTAAAATATAGTATCGTTGTAGGTTTCCAGATGTATTTGAAAATGATTTAAAAGCATCCAGGTCTACGGAACACACGCATTTCGCTGGTTGCTACGGCGATCCACTCGTTATGAGTAGAATCGAACCAAGTTAACCCGAGGGTGTACTTCCCATTGATGTTCACGTGCTGGCAGTGAGAGAACCACCAGCCTCCCTCGTAGTTGGCAGCGCAGTGAGTGTTGGAGATGTCCCGATCGCGGTCGATGGTCGAGAACTCCATATGGTTCTGGTATTCGAACGCATCGCTTGCGTTACCACGGAATCCACTCACTCTAAGTACGTACCCGGTTTCAGCGCCACCGACATAGAAACTCTCATATTCAGCGTACCAAGCAGCTCCGAAAATGTCGGTCATGTCGATCCTCATAGACGAACAGTTGTTGACCGTAAGGCGATGCATAGTCTCGAGGCCCATCCAATATTCTGAAGTAAGATCTCCAAAGCCTTGAACGTATTCGGGGAACAAATGATTAAACTCCACTGATCCATTGAAGCGTCGCTGGATGAGGGTAGTTCCGTTGGCGCACCAAGCGTTGACGGTGTCTTGACCCGGGCGGATGATGTAGATGCCAGGAGGCTCCGTGACGTTGGAGCAGTCTTTGGGCAGTTGGGCGACCAAGTCCTGGTACTCACGCTCCACTGGCTGCAGCTCCTTCACTTCCCCCATCAGCTCGGGCAGGGTGATGATCTCCGTCAGATTCGTCTCGGCTGCGGCCGGATTTGCCTCGCTCTGCGATACAAGAATACAATTATTAATGAGTGTCAGAAAACAGTGCAAATAGGTATTGAGAAAGTGTATAGGCTGAGAAAAGACAAAACTACTTAACAATGCGAAAAAAATATTTGAGGGGTTGAAAATGAGTATTTGTATTTGTTGTAAAAAATTGTAATTGTATAAAACACCTGTTAATACTCGTAGTTTAGGTAAACCGCAGATTATTTATTATTGATATTCTGCGTAGATTGACATTACTGTGGCGTGCATTGTATACCCGTAAATGATAAAGCTGGCCCACCTCGTTGTTATTTTTTACGGTCTTTTTATGATTTGGCACTAAACATTTTTTTAGAGTTTAGAGTGACAAGACGAGCAGGACATGTGCCTGATGGTAAGCAACATGCCTGTCCATAACAGCACAGTGACAAGCAGCTATTGAAACATCATCAACATCATCAACAGCCCACTAAACGTTCCCACTGCTCGGACTCGGGGCCTTCTCTCGCAAGGAGAGAGTTAAGGCCTTAATCCACCACGCTGGCCCAGTGCGGGTTGGCGGATGACACATGATTCTAGGTACATGTCGGTTTCCTCACGATGTTTTCCTTCACCGTTTTTTAAGTTAGCGGCATTACGCACATGACTTCGAAAAGACAGTGGCGCGTGTGGGGTTTGAACCCGGGGTCTCCGGATCGGCAGCCGCCGTTCTCCCGACTAGACCACCGTAACTTCATTGACACCGTATTGAAACATGAATAGTCCAAATCATTACCAAGCACCGCACTGCACTCGTCACCCGGAGATGTTTATAAGGTGTTTTATCTCTTAGCCTAGTAATTTCTATTATTATATTTATACTTACGGGGTAATTTCCCACTTAAACATACAGCCAACCCTATTTTTAATAGCGATATTAGTACAGGTCTACTGTAATAGGTTAGTAGTTAATAAGTAGTGGTAGGACTCTTGGCAGAGTCCGCCTGCGGAAGTACCACACCTTTGCCAGTTATTCTACCGCCAAGGAGTAATGGGCAAACATTACTGTGTTCCGGTTTGAAGGGAAATGTTTCCAGATAAATTACAGGGTTTAGAAATATAACATCTTAGATCTCTGGGTGACGAGCGCAGTGCAGTGCTAGGTAATGATTTGGACTCTCCGTGTTCCAATAGCTGCGTGTCACTGTGCTGTCATGTGGCAGGCATGTTGCTTACCATCAGGCACATGTCCTGCTCGCCTCGTCACTCTTTATATTGAAAAAAAATCCAATTAAATACAATAGATGTATAAACAGGCAATCTCCTAATAATTTCTCGTAATATCTAAACGTATCATTTAGTGTAACTTAACGCTCTTTCCACAAACCTTTCATGGCGATACGTATCAAAGTAAACCAATTTAACTATTGATAGTTATTTAAGCACACGCAACAAACGCCCACGGAGTCCCCAAACTAAAGCAATACAAATACCCGCAAATAAAGCTTGATTACAGTACATTTGATTTCAACTGGTGAAGGGAATTTCACAAAGTGAGTTTAGTATAAATTAAGGGATACTAATTCGAGTGCGGTGTTGCATTGCACGTTCCTGGGTAAATACGGTCCCCATTAGCGTAAATCCGTGTTATCTGGAAGGCATTAAGTCGAGAAGTTAAACGAAGTTTATTTGACTACGTGCCTCGGTAGTCGCTTCTAACGGTGATCTTCGAGGCGATCAATGTGACGGAATATACCTAAACAAGGGGATTACTGTACATTAATGGGCTTCGCTCACTGTACTACGTAACCAATCTTGTGTCACATCGTACAATCAGTTTTTTTAATGGAAATAACCATTTTTTTAATGCTTGCTTCTAGAATAGAGTGACGAGACGAACAGGAGCATGTGCCTAGTGGTAAGCAACGTACCTAGCCATAAAAGCACAGTGACACTCAGCTATTGGAACATGAAGAGTCACAAGTGAAAATCTCGCGCTGCACTGCGTTCGTCACCAAAAAATATAGGATGTTTCATCCAAGCGCGGATCCAGGGGGTTGTCATGACAAATGGCAAAATAATCTGAATTTAATTTTAAATTTAAGTTGGTTTTTATAATATTAAAATAGATTAGTATAATATTTGGTTGTGGCCTTTCTTACCTTCAAGATATAATCGTTGAGGCGGTAAAAGTGGTTCTTGGCTTGCGCTGTGAGGGTCTCGACCGCGTCGGTGACTCTCTTCACCTGGTCGCGGTTCTGCGCGGCGCGGTCCTGCGTGTTGCTCATGCTGACGGCGATGGCTCGCACCGACTGCCGGAGGTTCTCCACATCTTGCTTTACGTACGAGAAGTGCGCGTTCAACTGTTTAAAACATCATAACGTTAAGAGCCTTCATCGACAAAACTATAAAGAATAAGTTAAATACATCAGGGTTTTCCGCACAGTTCCTTTGTACCAATATCTCGTAACCAGGTGTACCTGCTATGGCGACATAGTGATGGGCCGCGACAAAAGTTCACTTCCACAAGACACTTCCACAAGAGCGACAAGATAAGAGCGATCAGACCCGTGCTTTCGGCATTAAGCGTTTGTTCTAACTCTATACGTAGTAGGTATATGTAAACTCTTTGACCAATCTAAATTACATTGAAAAATACACTTAGCAGCATACCTTACTCACACTAACTATTTGAGATTGTCAAACCCACTACCAGTCGAAAACACACCAAACAAGCTGCCGGTATTATCAAATGAACGTTAGCATTTTGATCACGCGGCAAAGTAAATCAAATACTCGGGAAAGTTTTTGAAAATGAGATAAATATAAACATTATTTCAAAAAAGAAAAGAGACACTTCTAGGCTCGTTTTGTTCATCTTTGGCAGCATTTTTTTCTTATATTTCAGTGCATATTAATCCTCTCAGAATTTAGACAGGTGGCGTTAGCTCAACTCTGCCAGGCCGACTACCATATAAGTCTTACAAGTAGTATATAGATACTACTTACATATGCCTACTTACTACGTACATAGTATACATATACATCTACGAGTTTTCTTACACACTTAACTGGTACCACCACTACTACTACTACACTACTAACACCGCCTTCAAATAGATGAGTGAGTAGCGCTTAAATAGTAATTATATTAACTTATTTTTCACTTTTTAGTGTCTATTTATATGTGTAGTTTTGAAGACGGTTCAATTTTTTGTATAAAAAGAGTTTATCTCTAAACGTTATTGTACTTAGATAAGGCATCAACAATAATTGCTTTTACCCTAACAATTAATTATCAGTTAAGAGACAGGAGTGACAAACCCATTATCACAAGTTAATTGACGATTAGATTGAGCTGAGACGCTTTGAATTTACTGATTTAATACTTATTTATTAATAAAATTTACAGGTAACTGGAAATGTTGAGCTTCTCGGTATTTTTTCGTCTCAATTTCAAAATGAGAATTTGCAATTAAATATAATTTTGCGCCCGGTTGGTCTCTATTCCGGACGTCCTAGGCCCAAATCTTGCCAAATACCTACGTTTAGTGTTTTATTATTAAAGATTAATTATTTTAAGTTTTGGACGTAAATTGCTGCTATGTTGAAAACCCAAAGAACAGTGTCGGAAAAACACAGTTTGTCAATTAGGTACATAAACTATTAAAGAAATTTATCTCAAATTGTAGCAGTATTGTTTATGCTAGCTATTGCTGATGAGTACCAACAACCATACAATAAAAATCTTTACCTGAGCTTGGTCAATATCAAGCTTCGAAATTTCTTTCCGGAACTCAGGCGTGACTTTATCCATCTTGTTCTCAACTGCCTCCAAGTCTTCGCGCAGTTCCAGTATGGATCCGTGCATCTTGTTCACATCAGAAGACGGGGTGTTGTTAGCGAGACGATTATTGATGGATTTCGTTTGGATGTCCAAATAGTCCAGTTTAGCTGAGATCACGTCCCAGTTGGGTTTTTCCAAACGATCCAATCTGCTTTGGTGAGCCGATAATTGCACCTGTTAACAAAAATATTGTTAAGTCGATGGTCGACTAGATTGAACTTTCTCTGTATTCCCAAGGGCGGACTGAATATAGATCTGTTGGTACAGGGGTTTGAAAACCGGGGGCATGAAAGTAAGTGCCACTTGGTCTGCACAGGAGAAGAGTCATATATTGTTCTTTCGAGGTCCGAATGCACTTGACAAAGTTATTGCTACAATGTCCAAATTGAGTTGGTAGTTTGACTCGTGAGTTCTATATAGGCCAAGATAAATTAAATTAGTATTGCAAGTCAAATTTTGAATTGGCCAACTGCTGAACCCGTAAAACAATGAAACAAAAAATGAAAAAAAAATTACAAAAAAAATTGAATCTACCCTAAAAATACTTGAGGTTAGTTTTGACAAAACAAATCATAGTGAACGTTTATCATAACAGTTTTCGCAGCAGCAGAAACTTAGACTTTAAACTAGTGAAATAAATGAATAACATTTGTCTTAAAATGAGTCTTGAGTCACGAGTGAAGCACATTTCGTAGTACCTACGAGACAGTATCATCTGTCCATTGGAATATTCATAGTATATAGTAAACCAGACACCCAGCATCTTTATTACATGTAGTCTATACAAGCAGCCCTAGATTGCGGAAGAAACCTTCATATATACGGTCTGTTCTGTACCTGGATGCTTTGGTGTCCCATCTCCAACTGGTCGTGGGCCCGGGAGAGACGTTGTAGCTGTGTGTGCAGGATTTTCACGTGGCGATGCTTGCGAGCTTCTTGCGTGGCTTCCTCCACGTTATTGGACACGCCGTTCGCTTCTTCCTCCAGCTCCAATATTTTGTGTTTTACCTGCAACAAATACCATGGTTAAACTAGGCGAACATTTTAAACCGTTTTTAAGATCCGTAAAACGTAAAAAGGGATCTTTTCCGTCGGTCGTTTTGCTTAACAACTCCAAAATAATAATTTAACTTCACTTAAATTCTCATGCTCCATTTGTAAATATGTTCGTCAGACAACTATTTTAAAGCTTTTTACAATAAGATAGATCAGTCTAAGGGTGCAATCATCCCCTAAACTCAACTATGTCCTATGGGTAAGAGAGGGAGACTGAGTGAGACATTTATTAGGAAATATTGACCTAAAATTGAGTTTAGGGGATGATTGGCCCCTTAGATTGGTCTGTCTTATTGGAAAAAGCTTTAAAATAGTTGTCTGACGAACATATTTACAAATGGAGCCTGAGAATTTAAGTGAAGTTAAATTATTATTTTGGAGTTGTTATAAGGAGTGGTCAAAAATAAGGGTTGGTACAAAGTTTTGCTCCACGTATTAATCCTATTCTACTGTCGTACATCGAATCGTACTAATATTATAAATGTCAATGTTTGGATGTTTGTTGCTCAATCACTTCGTAACTTTTGAACGGATCGAGCTGAAATTAGAACACAGTTTGATTATAGTCTGGAAGAACACATAGGCTACTTTTTATACCGGGAAACTAATAGTAACGGAAACTACGCGGGTGAGACCGCGGGCCACTGCTAGTATTCAGATATCTGCGACGTAAGTATCTCTGACATAATACTGTGACGTAAATACTGTCCAACGCCATTGCTAATCCCACAGCAATCCAAATAATTAGGTACTTATTTAGATTTCTGTGGCTAATACCGAGAACTTCCCTTTCAATTAACATTCGGTGGAATTATTGTGGAGTGGATCCCGAGAACTACATCGGAACACTCTCAGGGTATCACGTCAAATTTCATTACAATATCCGAAATAATAGATGCCGTTTAGTACCCATTCCCGGGATAATGGGTTTCTGAGAGCCCGAGGTAAGCTTCGCGGTTGAAGCTAAATTTTAATTTAACTGTATTTTGGGTAAAAAACTGAGGACAGAAATAAAGATACGACGTTAAAGCCTAAGTTACAACTTCTTTACTAATTGACACATTTATCAGTATATATAAATAAAATAGGAGTGTCTGTTTGAAATTCTAAATTAACACCTACACATGAAGGTATATATACAGTGCCTGCTAACATAAAAAAATATGTTAAACATTTTTGTCTATTTGTCTGTTTGTCCCAGTTAATCTCTGAATTGGATGGAAAGATTTTAACAGGAATTTGACTGGTAGATAGCTGACGTTATAAATAGTGAATAATTGGTTCTTTTATTTGAAAAATACGAGTTCCGAGAAAACAATATAAATAATCACTAAATAATTATGACTTTTAATAGTAAATGATTGCTCTCAATAGCGTATGAGAATTTCTTCAACAACAAACTTCGCCGCGAGTGATATAAAAATACTTATAGTGATATATAAATACTAAAATACTTTATTTCAACATAAAACATTTAACAAGATCAATTGGAACCCATCAGTTCCGAACTAGTATGTAATACTGTGTTTCGGAACCGATGGCTTAATTCTCTCTTATAACACTAACGACACCAAAATAAACAAACATAAATGAATAAATGAATTTTAACAACTACAGCTATGAGAAAAATGTTACACACGTATTTATATATTTAGGTTTTAAGTAGAGAAATAATAAAAGTACACATTACATTTGATATCAACACAAATCTTTACAAGACATAATAAAATAATAGGTGCAGAAAACTGCAAAATCAACTAAAAGTGAAAAATCATCACCATGCCAAATATTCTACCGCCAAGCAGTAGTGTGCAAACATTACTGTGTTCCGGTTTGAAGTGCAATGATTCCAGAGAAATTACAGGGCTTAGAGACATAATATCTTAGATCTCTGGGTGACGAGAGCAGTGCAGTGCTAGGTAAGGATTTGGACTATCATGTTTCAATAGCTGCGTGTTACTGTGCTGTTATGTGGCAGGCATGTTGCTTACCATCAGGCACATGACCTGCTCGTCTCGTCACGGTATGCTATAAAAAAAAAACATGTATTTTTTGCTAATAAAGAAGCGTTGTCACTTGCCATTTCAGTTTTTTTATTCATTTACTTATGGTTTTGAATAAAATAGCGTGTAGGGACGAGCAAGACATATGCCTGATGCCAAGCAATACGATTGTCCACAACGGCAAAGCAGCTATTTGAACATCAATAGTCCTAATCACCGCTAAGCACTCATCTGTGCTTAGCAATTAGCGAAATAGCAATTAGTCTTAGTCCATCACATAGCTTAGTATCTCACGTCGCTTACCATCATTACATCTGTGCGTGAACCCACACATGTAATTACTTTCCAATCATTACCCTTCATAGTAGAGCACAGTTTGCATAAAGGCCGATTTACATCAGACGAGCGAATGCTCATTCTATCCCCACTGTATCAAATGCATTTGGTGTAAACAAACGTAGAGCACTCTTTCGTTGTTTTGTTTGCGTTCGCAAAGATTCTATGGAATATATAATATGGAAAACGCTAAGAACGATCTTTCGTTTACACTAAAAGATCGAGAAAGAATGCTCTTGTTCCAGCTCTAGCTCTATGTTCGTCCAGTTTAAATCGGCCTTCATACTGCTTCGTGATAGAATATCTGGC
Source organism: Ectropis crepuscularia (assembly GCA_963693475.1). NCBI lineage: Eukaryota > Metazoa > Arthropoda > Insecta > Lepidoptera > Geometridae > Ectropis > Ectropis crepuscularia. The sequence continues at coordinate 37,487,771 of OY856338.1, forward strand.
AACGATGTAGTACTTCCCAAGGCGGACTCTGCTACGAGTCTTACTACTATAACTGTTTATTAATGATTTAATAAACTGTCGTCGTTCGACGAAATCAAAGAGGCAATCGTACGGGCGGTGCGGGGTGAGACGCGGGAAGCATACTCCTGCATTGGCTACATTACAATGTTAGTATTGCAGGAGCGCGGCTCAGGGCGGACGTCTTCCGTATGTCTTAATTTTATTTCGGTGCCGCGTTTTTGAAATTGCGACAACCCTACCCGTGTCTAGACATTATCGGCGTTTCTCCCAAAATCAAAGGCTGTGAACTATTGGTAGAATTTCTTTATACTATGCTACTACAAGTTACAAGTTACGGCTGGTCTAGTCGGGAGAACGGCGGCTGCCGATCCGGAGACCCCGGGTTCAAACCCCACACGCACCACTGTATTTTCGAAGTCATGTGCGTAATGCCGCTAACTTAAAACGGTGAAGGAAAACATCGTGAGGAAACCGACATGTACCTAGAATCTTTCGAAGTCATGTGTCATCCGCCAACCCGCACTGGGCCAGCGTGGTGGATTATGGCCTTAACTCTCTCCTTGCGAGAGAAGGCCCCGAGTCCCAGCAGTGGGAACGTTTAGTGGGCTGTTGATGATGATGATGAGGATGATGCTACTACAGTTGGTTATTCGTTTTCGTTATGTAATAGTCGTCGGTCAATGTCTGAAACTTTGTTTTCAGAACGTCCACATGTCGTATGTTAGTCGCTATTCTAAATAACCACTCACTTGTTATGCAAAATTCAAGCGAAATTCGAAACGTGTGGCGTAACTTCGGAACAAAATAAATTCAGAGCTGTAGACGAGAACGAGAATCAGTAATGTGTTGTGATTGTAAGATTGTAACATCTAGCTTGCGGGCTACACAGATTCACTGTAATAAGACCAAAAGAATTCATTATTTTGTATATTTATTATTTACGTAAGGAGACCAAGATAACTCTTTATTTACTTACCAACTAAAAGTATCCCACTGTTTTACCCATGTAGCTCCCGTTCATGATATTTTTTCAAGGTGAAAGTAATCTATGTGCTATAATAGCACTTGTCTAACTTCATTCCCAATTGCAACTGTAGTGGTAGGACTCTTAGCAGAGTCCGCCTGGGGAAGTACCACACCTTTGCCAATTATGTATTCTACCGCCAAGCAGTAATGTGCAAACATTACTATGTTCCGGTTTGAAGGGCAATGCTTCCAGAGAAATTACAGGGCTTAGAGATATAACAACTTAGATCTCTGGGTGACGAGCGCAGTGCAGTGCTAGGTAATGATTTGGGCTCTTCATGTTCCAATAGCTGCACGTCACTATGCTGTTATGTGGCAGGCATGTTGCTTACCATCAGGCACATGTCTTGCTCGCCTCGTCAAACTTTATTTAAAATTTTGGATCCGTTCAATCTGTTCAGCATTTTCGAAGTGGCGTGGTGAGTAACAGTCATTCAAACTTTGAAATCTATATAATACTAGCGGCCCGTTCCGGCTTCGCTCGGACATAACCTAGACACTGTCTGCAGCGCCATCTGCCGGGCTTATTTGTGAATTTAAACCATCTTCGAATACACACACAAAAAAAAACATTCAAATCGGTCCCGTCGTTTAGGAGTTCACTATCAAAAGATTAAATTACTAAAATGGCTATAAAAAAACAGGGGTTGGTGATAAAAGGGTAAAAATTTAGGGTTGTATGTATTTTTTAAAGGCACATTATAAAAAAATAAAAACAAAAAAAATTGACCATAAATTTAAAAAAAAATGTTTGGGGTGAACAACCCCTAACACTTAGGGGTATGAAAAATAGCTGGTAGCCGATTCTCAAACCTACTGAATATGCATATAAATTTTGGTTAAAATCAGTAAAGCCGTTTCGGAGGAGTAAGGAAACAAACACTGTGACACGAGAATTTTATATATAAGAAGATGTAATCATGTTTGACAAGCATGACCTATGCCTGATAGGAAGCCACACTTTATGTCCTTCAAACCGGAACACAGTGGTGTTTGCACATTACTGCTTGGGGATAGAATAACTGGCAAAGGTATCATAATTCCCTAGGTGGACTCTGCAAAGAGTCTACCACTACTCGGGTGTTCTATACAGGGCCGGATTCGGAGGTGTAGAGGCCCCGGGGCAGAGCTTCGTTGGAGACGTTGAAATACACCTCCCCCCCACCGCAAAAACCCTACCACAAATGGTTTAAAAAGATGTTAACTGTCGAAATTTGTGTTTTTTTCCCGAAGTATTTGTTGTGGAGGCCCCGGGGCGTATGCCCCGTTTGCCTTGCCCTGGTTCTAAGTTTGTTCAAGATGAGATATTTTTAGCATTTAGGCATTATCGCCTTCACGCATTTGTTCTGCATAATCCTGAGATTGAGCTCGCCACAGAGAAGAGCCATTTCTGTAGCGAATATTGATTTAGTTTGAGTGGATGTTCTCAACGAAGTGCTGGAAATAACGCGTTAGTTTGAGCTATTCTCGTAACTTCGAATAATTGAAACATACTCGGAAACAAGGATGCATGAATTGCTTATTAAGACGAAGTTATGACTTGTTCGACTGCAAAATCTAGAACATCGACGCAAATTTGCAAGTTTAATTACTGTTTCTGATCTAATAAGTTTACGGACACATTTCGGATTGTGTAGCCGATATGAATGATCTAATACTACTCCTACTTTCCCCTTATTTCTATCGGAATACTCGGTGCTCAAAAAAGCGACATCGTTTCATGGTTAACGTTAATTTAATTGAAGCTGTTTGACTCTTCGCAATAAGTTGAGGCTATTTAATGCGTTGCCTGAGTGGGTTTTTCTCCACTCAGTGTAATTCACTCAGTGTATAATCCATACGTGTGGCTGGGGATATAATCATGGTGACTTAAAGTTCTAGAGAATCGATTTATTTTAGGCAGGCGCGGTCCATTGTAGACTTCATGGTCGATTAACTTCAAGCCTAATATCGATACAACATACATCAGCTTTATTAGCTCTATTTTTTAACAACTGTAATGAAATAGTCAGAACAGTCCGACTCGAGTTTCGATCGCGTCCGGCGATCTTCTTCAAGGCGAGTGCGCGCGCATGTTCGCAGCTCCATTAGCACTGGTCGATTAGCACAGAAGATCGCCGGACGCGATCGAAACTCGAGTCGGACTGTTCTGACTATTTTATTCGTGAGTTACCCGTGTATTTGTTTTAGCTGTAATGAAATTGATTTGAATTTTTCTTTTTGTTTTAATAAGTTTCATAACTGACAACTTTACTCTGTGAGCGCTAACTCTGCATTCCGCGTATAATGTACTCGTAATATCTAATTGTTATGACCGGGTGCCCAAGATACAGGCGTAGCCTATTAGTCTAGGACCCACCGGACAAACTGCCGAATTAAAATTTGTTTAAAAATGTATAGAATGTGCTTTAACTTAAGTATAACAAGACAAGAAAAGCTGTTTGCAGATAAGATAAGAGATTGCAAAACATTTTAAAAGTTGACCCATACGAACTGGGCTCTTCGAGAGGCATGCAATATGTCTGGAAAAAAAATGGTTGTCTGTAAAGTCGGTTTACTGACGATAGTTAAACGTGACAACGTCTTAAGAAATCAGTACGCTGATAGCGCGAGTAGTGATACCGCTCGACTCGGCGGGTGGAGCCCTCAGCGCTCAGCTTCGTCCGCATGGCACGGACGACGAACTAACGGTAACGGTAACGTTACATGACGTCATGTTTTGCGGGCGTGCAGCCGGCTTCACCGAATTATAAGACGTTATCACGTCAATAATGTCAGAATTTTATACAATGACATAAATAATAGCCATCTGATCAAAGTCTCGATCAAAGACGTCATATTAGCAAAAAAAAAATGAAATCTGTGGTCGCTATTCATTTCTAGCTTTTGATCGATTGTGTTATATTATACAGAGGTAAAACTATCTTTGATTATACACTAGCTGAACGCGCGCGCGTTGCTATACTATCTATCGAAAATCGATCGTACCAATTCAAATTTTGAACAAATTCGGTTACTTTAGGTTCTAATGACGCAACCTTTAAAATATGACATAGACATATGCTGTCACACAACGAAAGCTCTCAAAAAGCAATATTTTTTCCCGTTTTCGTTACATTTTTCATTCCTACTCGGCTCCTGTTGATAGTAGCGTAATGTTAAATAGACTATAGCCTTCCTCGATAAATGGACTATCCTACAAAGAAAGAATCGTTCAATTCGGACCAGTAGTTCCAGAGATCCTTGCGTTCAAACAAACAAACAAACAAACATACAAACAAACAAACAAGCTCTTCAGCTTTATAATATTAAGTATAGAAGTATAGATAATTACTTATGTCATCTGATTCTTTGATATGAAAACAATGCATGTGAAATTAGCTATCCCTCTCATACATAGCAACTTTTTATTCAGGAGCAAATCCTAACAAACGAAGGAAGAACAGATTGAACTTCCAAACCGCAGTTTGGAAACAATGCGACAAAAATACCTACTCGGTCAGAACGCAAGGAACAGTAGCGCGCGTAGGTACTCGAGTACAACATTACAATCATTATCCTGGGAAGCTTTTGAAGCGAAAAGAACACAAAGAGTAGAGCGCCCGGCACGGTACTTATCCCGGTACTGAGGTGGAGAGGTTCAACTTGTTTGAACTTGAATAATGAAGCTGGAACCTGCGTCGAAAGTAAGTATTGTGTTGATCAGTCCTGAATAATTTAACGGTTATTTTGTGACACGTACAATAATATTGAGCGTGGCCTTCGCCCTCTCCTTCGGGGCTACTTGGCGATACTGGGAATTTTAGTCAACTACGTTTTTAATGTTATGCGACGTAATGTTAAACTTCAGGGCGCACGGAATCGTGTCATCGTTAAGAAGAATGAGCTCACTCTTTCCATGCTAGTTTGCTAGTCGGTTGCAAGAAGCGGTGGACGCCGGACGTTTTTGCCTATCACTATTTGTTTTCAACAACCAAAATAAATAGAACCACAGCATATCTCGCCGCTAGCGATTCTACCAGTCTAGTAGATTGATTGTTTGTAAACTATTTACGATAAACACAGAGACGCAGTTTATTACCGATTTCAAGGTGCTCAGGTCACATCCACTGGTTTATATCGATGATGGGACGTACTGCGGTACACCCAATGAAAATAGGTATCTTTAGGAAAACATGTAAATCTTTCAGATGTAAACGCCAGTAGCATACTAAGTACCTACTAATTAACATATTTTTATCACATTAGTCTTGCGATGGTAGGACTCTTTGCCGAGTCCACCTGAGGAATTACCACACCTTTCCCATTTATTCTACCGCTAAGCAGTAGTGTGCAAAACTGTGTTGCGGTTTGAAGGGCAAAGTTTCCAGAGAAATAATAGGACTTTGAAATAAATCACTTCATATCTCTGAGTGATAAGCGCTGTGCACCTTTCATACTATATTAGCTGCGTGACACCGTGTTATTATAGACAGGCATGTTGCTTACCATCAGGCGCATATCCTGCTCGTCCCGTCAATCTATAATTATTATAAAAAAAACATGAAAAGAGTAGCACTACGAAAATTAATAAACTTATCTCTGTAATGAAACAAACAAATCTTATCGCAGATTTTACACATCTCATTGGCTTAAGTTTGTTTGATCAAAGTAAGCCCAACTAATCTTACTGATGTTAAAAATGTAAAAATTTTGGATGGCTGTACCTACTTCAATGGTGTCGTAAAAAGTGAAAAACAGAATTCGATAGATTACAGTCTGGATCAATGACACAGAGACTGCTTTTCATCCCGAAAACTATAGAGCTCTTTATAGAAAATATTAATTTTGTTAATTAAAACGTGGACGAAGTCACAGGTACATGCTAGTTTACCATAAAATGCTATATATTTCGTATTTTTAATGTAAAGTTTTTTTTATATTTCAGCCTTCAATATTTTTGCGGCCACTACGGCATCACGTTTCTGTACGAAAAACTTGATTTCTATTTCAGTATCAAGCGTCTGTCAATAAAAAACCTTTTTTATTTCGCGCTAGAGTTTATGCAAAATTTATCAGCGTTATCAATTTTCAAAGAAAAATGTGACTTTCGCTCTGCGATGAAAAATTCAACACGCGCAAGTAAAACTGAAAGGTTTGCAGAAAAACAGTGAATGCTAATGGACACAGAGGTGCTCAAGACCTCGCTCGCGCCGCCAACGCAACGCCTGAATATTCAAACGACACTACACTTACATTATCCGTCTCGTAGGTACGAGTACTTAGCTCTCTCCCTACTACGCTAAACGAAGAGTATTGACAATACACAACATCACGTTTTCACATAAAAATAAAATAAAATAGCCTTTATTTGCCTTGGAATATTACAGACAATTTTATATTTATATAATATTATTTTACACAGCCTCTTTCCTAGGCACCCAATTATGGATGAAGGCCTCCTCCATTGTTTGGCATGCTGCTCTGTCCAGTGCTAGGCGCGTGCAAGTCACACTCACGACTTCTGTGACGTCGTCACACCATCTTCTCCGCGGCCGTCCTCTGTCCCGCGTGGTGTCTCTGGGCCGCCAGTGTATGATGCGCTCGCTCCACCTGCCGTCTCCAGCGCGTGCGACGTGGCCAGCCCACTTCCACTTGAGCCTACAGAGCATCGTCACTGCGTCCAACACATTGGTAACACAGTACAATAACATCGTTTTATGTAATCACGTTAAGGCTGATTTACATCAGACGAGCGAATGCTCATTCTATCCCCACTGTATCAAATTCATTTGGTGGAAACAAACGTAGAACATTCTTTCGTTGTTTTGTTTGCGTTCGCAAAGATTTTTTGGAATATCTAATATGGGAAACGCTAAGAACGATCTTTCGTTTACACTAAAAGATCGAGAAAGAATGCTCTTGTTCCAGCTCTAGCTCTATGTTCGTTCAGTTTAAATCGGCTGTTAAATATCACGTTTTCACATAATAATCACTAAATAACAGATTATTATTATTTCTTAACCCACTTCCAATAAAGAGGAGGTTATCAATTCGACCACCATAGTTTTTTAAATCTAAATAACAATAGCAGTGCCTCGCGGTTTTAACCACGTAGTTCCCGTTATTTTACCGCAATAAAAAGTAGCCTATGTGTTATTTCAGACTGCATTCTGTGTTCTAAAACACCCAATCCGTTCAGGCATTCCGATGTCATTGAATAATAAACATACTAACATTCTTTGACAGCGAGCATTTTTTAAAATGATTGATAATGGCAGGCTTACACTTGACCAGACTCACCAGATGCTAAGCGACGAAGCGTGCAAACCTAGAAGAAATCTGCTCACACTAGACTTGAAGACACACGAATAAATGTGTAAAATTTGTACAATTCTTGAGTATAGAATATGGTACCGGACTGGGTCAAAAATACACCATCCTAATTAGTCCTTCAGCTAGATCATGGAAAAATATTGGACACGTATTTTTTGTTTTTTCATAATATTAAAAATCGTCAAAGATATAGACCATCAAACTTCGAGAGCGGGGGGTCGCGACGTCACTCGTGAGCAAAAATCGTACTCACAAGTGACGTCACACGAAACTTCAAAAATACGTGTACAATAGTTTTTGGCAATCTAACGGCCTACTTATTTTTTTTGAGGATTGTACCCTATTGATAATACTGTTGATCTGTGTACTCCTACATTTTTAATAAGCAAGATCGAAACCTTTCCTGTAAAAAGGTTGTGGTTGAAATAGTAATCTAACGAGTTATCAGGTTGTTTCTGGGAAAACGTGTTTCTGAAGTAGCCAATTACAATAAAAACACAAGTTGTCATGATTAATTGAAAAAAAAGGCTTTGTACATTATAACGAAACCCTTATCCACTGAATCCTTAAAGGGAATAAGAAAAGCGATTGTAATAGGTAACTGGCAGCGTATTTTCTTTTCTTTTATGGCTTAGCGTTTCTAGGAAAGTTTTTGTAACGTATGATAGTTTTATCCTTTCTCTTGTACATTCCATGAGAGAAAATTAAATTTCTGGAATAACGTTACGCTTTGGTTTTTCAGCTAAATAATTTAAAACGTTACAGTCACAGACGGACTCGGTTTTCAGCGCCACAGGTCTGATGCGTGGGTGTCTCTATAAATAAATAATTTCACATTTTTCTTTAACTTTTCAATTCTTTGAGAGTTCTTACGACAAACAAAACAAACTTTCACAGTAAATCCTTACTTAAATTGTATTATAAATGCGAAAGTAACTCTGTTATTTACGCTTTCACACCTAAACTAGTACCTACGAAGCGAATATAAACGATAAGGAAATAAGGCTGCGATAAATACTAGCCATTTCTCATGTTTACGAATCTCATCGTCACTCTGTCTGTTCTCCGCAAAAAGGAGTCCATTTCAACAGACTCCTACTTTTCGAGGTGTATCCGTGCCGGTTACTGATCATCATGAGCTTTTGTTCGTTACCTTGACATCTACGCTCAACTTTGGCTCGTATATCGAGTCCAAGGCTAAATTAGCTGCCAAAAAACTAGGAGTCCTCTCAAAGGTGCGAAAGTACTTCAAATGTGAATAATTACATACTTTTGATATACAAAGCACAGATTCGCTCTTGTATGAAGTACTGTTCGCACTCTTGGAATGGATCGGCTAAGTAACAGCTTGAGGCTCTAGAATCGATCGAGAGACGTGCCAAAAGGCTCATAGGCAAAGACACTCTGGTACGAAAAAGACTTCAAAGTCGAATCACAACACCGCCATAAAATTGCTAGCCTATCGGTTTTTTATCGGATACACTTCGGAGAGTGTGCTGCCGATCTGCATGATCTAATACCACCTTCCACTTTTTTCCTTGATATTTTTTTGTCACGGAGCTAAGAGCTGTATGTCTTACTCATATCTATAGATCGTAGAACCCAAGATGGGCCCTCCCAAACTTCAGGGCGCACGCAATCATGTCAACGTTGGGAAGAGTGAGCTCACTCTTTCCGTTCTAGTTGGTTGCAGGACGCGGTGGACGCCGGACGTTTTTACCTATCATTAATCGTTGTCAACAACCAACATAAGTAGAACCACAGCAAATCTCGCCGCTAGCGATTATAGGGTCAAGTACATTAGTTGTTTGTAAACCACTTACGATACACACAGAGACGCAGTTTATTACCAATTTCAAGGTGCTCAGGGCACATCTGTTGATTTATATCGATGCTCATATCACTGCTAAACCACGACAGACGATCAACCGAATAGACTTTGTGATTGGTTGGCGTCGCTGTGCTCAACAATCAGCTGTTTACGACCCAAATCTAAAGTAACCAAAATCGTGTGACCGACGACACATTTTGTGTTTTATCTTCAAACTAATTGTAACAAGATTTTTTGTGCAGTATTGTGTGTAAAGTGTATGTTATTACGATGACATTAGTATATGTAATTATGTAACGTACAAATACACGGGAATTTAGTGAAACAATAAACAAATGTTTAACTGAGCCGGGAAGTGTGACACGATGAGAACGCGAAAAACGGACCCCGATATACTTATATTGAAACAAGCTTAATTTATCTTGTAGTATAGATAATAAATGTTTTATTCACCAATTATTATCAACGTTTGTTTTTTACTTATACCGTTTACAAAATATAACTGTGTGACTAAATTTGAGCAGCGATAAGAAATAGCCAAATACATTAATTCGAAGTCTGAACTGCTGAACATGTTTTTAAGGATAATTCGTAAATCATAAATACAAAGGATTCTAAAATACATTTTCTACGAACAGTTTTCGACGATTGGAGTGACCTTTCTTAAAACAAAAGAAGTAAGTAGACGCCGAAAACCTACACTTTACTTACATTTTCTTCGTTATATCATTATTATTTTTAACCGACTTCCAAAAAAAGGACGAGATTATTAATTATTATTAATTAGACCACTATGTTTTTTAACAAAAAGAAACACTATAGGTATAATTTATGATATATAAGCGTGTAGCTGATTATTGCCTAAAAATATATCATGAAACTTCATTTCAGCCAATGTTATAAAATTAGAAATGCCACAATTTTCGTTTTATTGTTGCACTCATAACTTTGCCTATCTCATGTGGACTAAAATTAAAACCTTAAAGTTCGGATCGTATCTTCTAATACTATAAATGTCAATGTTTGGATATTCGGATGTTTGTTACTCCATCACGTCGTAACGTCTGGACGAATCACGAACACAGTTATATTCTATTAATTAATATTAATATAAAATATTCTACCGCCAAGCAGTAGTGTGCAAACATTACTGTGTTCCGGTTTGAAGGGCAATGATTCCAGAGAACTTACAGGGCTTAGAGACATAATATCTTAATATCTCTGGGTGACGAGCGCAGTGCAGTGCTAGGTAATGATTTGGACTATCATGTTCCAATAGCTGCGTGTTACTGTGCTGTTATGTGGCAGGCATGTTGCTTACCATCAGGCACATGACCTGCTCGTCTCGTCAATCTATGCTATAAAAAAAAAAAAAAAATTATAGTCTGGATGACCATATAGGTGTTTTATATCGGGAACGGGAACTACGCAGTTAAAAGGCACTGCTGGTATTATGTATTAAAAGAAATCCTTTATTTTACAGCTAACACCAATACTATGCGGACTTTTGCGATCCCACAGAGATTCAACTTGTTTGCAAACGAAATGTTTATCTTGTCAATCTTTGTTTCTGCAACGATTTCCTTTTAAAATGACGCGTCACTACTCCATTTCTCCTTTTCCTGTGAGAGTGGAAAACTTAACATAAAAACGTTGAAATACAAGCATTTTAGACTCGCTGCGCATTTTTTAAGAAGGGAAAAATAGTTAAGCTCTCGTCATTGTTAACGGAAATCTTTATGCTCGAGCTACACGAGGCTAGTTAGGGTTCCGTAAAACGTAAAAACGGAACCCTTATAGATTCGTCATGCCTGTCTGTCTGTCTGTCTGTCTGTCTGTCCGTCCGTATGTCACAGACACTTTTTGCCGAAACTATAAGAACTACACTGTTGAAACTTAGTAAGTAGATGTATTCTGTGAACCGCATTAAGGTGTTTACAAAACAATTAAAAAAAAGAAAAATTAGGGTTGCCCCCCATACTGAGAACTGAAACTCAAAAATTTTATTTTCGTCAAACCTACACATGTGGGGTGTCTATCGATAGGTCTTCAAAAATGATGTTGAGGTTTCTAAAATCATTTTTGTCTACACTGAATAATTTGCGCGAGAGACACTTCCAAAGTGGAAAAATGTGTGTCCCCCCCCCCTCTAACTTCTAAAGTAAGCGAATGAAAAAACTAAAAAAAATATATGATGTACATTACCATAAAAACTACCAACGAAAATTGGTTTGAACTCGATCTGATGAGTAGTTTTTTGTAGTACGTCATAAATACACTATTATTAAAACTTTCATCAAAGTTACAACAAACTACAAGAACTATGTGTACTATGTATATTATGTTACTTGCAAGCTAGTGTTAGTAGGCTAGGAAGCTAGTACTTATAGCTTCGTGTAGACAACGCTACGTTAGTTTTGTCTACACGTAGCTAGAAGTACTTTTATTTTTATTATTGTGGTTTGTCACACACAACACCATCTGACCCCAAACTAACCATAGCTTGTACTAACCACGCTCTGCTAAGATCTTTTTGACTGGCCTTGTGGCTTAGTGGGTAGTAGCTCTGCCTGCGAAGCCGAGGGTCGTGGGTTCGATCCCCACCCAGTGCAAATATTTGTGTGATGAATTCAAATGTTTGCACTGTGTCTGGGTGTTTCTATGTATAATAAGTATGTATTTAAAACTATATAAGTATTATATCAGCTATCTGGCCGCCATCACACAAGCTTTGCTTAGTTTGGGGTCAGATGGTGTTGTGTGTGAATTGTCCACCAATATTTATTTATTTATTATTAACACTCGCCTCGCTAGCCTCGTGTAGCACGGGCATTACCGACACTTCCTTATACAAGTATGTACATAATATTGTGTATGTACGTATTTAGATATACAAACATGTATGTTGGCATTTTTTAAGACGGAAAAAAAACAATTAAGCTCCCTACATTGATACCCTTACCGACACCTCTTTGTATAAGTATGTTTGAATTTTGTGGATATTTATATTAGATGTCATCACGTATGTACCTACGGTTGAGAGCTCTAGGATACAACTCTTTGTCATTCGTAGTACCTATTTTATGTAATTAAGGTTTTTAAATTTTTTTGTTAATAAATTTAGCTTAAAAATAAGAGATGAAGCCGGATAAGTCTAGTCGACATTTCCCGTTTGACCCAACGACACCTCGAGGCTAAAAGTAAGGAATGAAAATAAATTCGTTTTATAAAGATAAGTTCTTTCTTTGGCTAATTTCGTTTAGAATGTTGAGAAAGCGCTGATTTCCCCCGAGATGTTTAAACTTTTATCGCATGCAGGTGGCTGCCGATTTGAACTGATCGCTATAGGTACTTCTAAAGGGCTATTGTTTTATAGGTCTGACTACCTTTGGCCCTGGGGCCAGGGACGTAGCAAAAATTCCGCCTTGGTATACCGTGCTTCGAAAATAGTCTAAGTACCACCCTACTACTCATGTCATCGGCTTAACGGACCACCCTAAAAGCCATCCTATTAGAAGACATTTTGATGTCAATGTTTCAAACGCTGATCGGGTCATGGTGAAATATGGAAAAAAATAAATTTAAATTATCGTCATTTATATATATTTAAATAAAACATAGGCTTTATAAAAAACGTAAATGACCGTAACGGGAAATACTTATACGTACGCGGGTAAAATCGCGGGGTGCTGCTAGTAAGTTATAAAGTGCTAAAGTTGTTTCTGGAATTTAGATATTAACACACAGACATTAATTTCTCACTTTACCATCACTAACATTGCCGACGGTAGTTATTTTCACTAAATGAAAGACTATGTGTTATTCTGAACTATAATTCAACTTAATTTCAGACAATAACAAAGATCTTATCTATCTGGAAAACGTTGGCCGAGGATTTTATTTTAGTAACTAAACACTTTTAAAAACAAACTAGACAGACAGACTGAAGACACGGCAAGTCGCTAATGCTTTTACTATAAACAGGATTGTTGAACTTTATTGGAAAAGCGGATCGAGTAAAAAGAAAACATCCTAACTATGTAGGTACGTAGGTAGTAACTAAATACAATATTGACGGCAAAAAGACTTCGACGCAAAACAACTCAATAGAAATACCTTAGGGTTTTCTACACCTACGTACATATACAACGCTGAGCGTTTGTTGCACTATGCGCCAAGAACTTTCAGCTGTTACGAGCTATTTACGAGCTCGCCATTGTTTTTTTTTTAACTATAATACTATCAATTTAAGTTAAGGCTGGTCTAGTCGGGAGAACGGCGACTGCCGATCCGGAGACCCCGGGCTCAAACCCCACTTCCACCACTGTCTTTTCGAAGTCATGTGCGTAATGCCGCTAACTTAAAACGGTGAAGGATAACATCGTGAGGAAACCGACATGTACCTAGAATCTTTCGAAGTCATGTGTCATCCACCAACCCGCACTGGGCCAGCGTGGTGGATTATGCCCTTAACTCTCTCCTTGCGAGAGAAGGCCCCGAGTCCCAGCAGTGGGAACGTTTAGTGGGGTGTTGATGACTATCAATTTCAAACTAGCTATGATGAGTACGTCAAGCACGTCAATATCATCATAACTCACACAGTTAACTCCCGACAGTACAACACTAGCTACATTTAAATCTTTTCAGAAATAAAGACAAGATTATATTTATTGTTTTCTGAAACGGATACTGGCAAGACTACCGTCGTAAATGGAAAAATAAAACAAAGCCGAGCTAATTACACAATGTTTATCTAACTTAAGAAAGGTTGAGCACATTCTTATATTGTTTAATTTGTAGGATTTGATTTTGCTGAATTCGAAAATAACTACTTACCTATTGAGTAATGTTAAGTTATGGCTGATCTAGTCGGGACAACGGCGACTGCCGATCCGGGGGTCTACCACCGAACGAAAAATATCATAGCTTTGATGTTTCTCTCTTTTCTTTTCGCTTGAAATGATAGAGACAGCGTTAGCAAAGCGATAGCCGATTTAGTTAGGCGGTAGAAGCGCCGGAGAAACCGGGTTCAAACCCCAACCTGCACTGTCTTTTCGAAGTCATGTGCGTAGTGACGCTAACTTAAAACGGTGAAGGAAAACATCGTGAGGAAATCGACATGTACCTTGAATCTTTCGAGGTCATGTGTCATCAACCAACCCGCACTGAGCCAGCTTGGTGGATTGTGGCCTTGACTCTCTCCTTGCGAGAGAAGGCCCCGAGTCCCAGCGGTGGGAACATTTAGTTGGCTGCTTATGCTGAGACGTGTTAAATGATGTAGTTAGTCAGGCAGTTATTTTAGTGCGGCCATCCGAGGCTACAGCTCCGGTGCCTTCACAAACGAGTGGGCCCAACAATGGAGACTTCGAGAAAAAGCATCTTGTGAAAACTTCGAACAAAAGTCTGTTGTGGTTTTTTACTTATCTCGCATTTCCCGTTACTAAATAATAATCAGATGATAGCTTGTTTTATAAATACGAACCTTACTTTACAAAATGCAATTTAATGGCCACGCATTATTGTAGTTGTGTTTATACCATAATAACGTGGTCGCGTTCAATATATGACACACACTGCATCGACCAGGTGTTAGCCAGGCCATAACTTGCTTGTAGGATAAAATTAGCAGCAACGCATGAACTCAGCCACAAAGAACACCTGTGCTAGTGCCCAAGAGGCTTGGGAATGGTGAATTTTAAATCACCATTTACCATTTAGTAATGTTGTGACAATCCAAATCAGCCTATAGGTTTTTTATCGGATACACTTCGGAGAGTGTGCGGCTGATTTGCATTATCTAATACCACCTTGTCCTTTTTTCTATCGGAATGCTCGTAGCTCGAAAAAGCGACATCGTTTCATGATGTACCAAAGACACGAACGAAGTAATTTGACAATACTTTTGTGCTAAGAACGTCTAGGCTGTGGAATACGTTGCCTGTGTGGGTTTTCCCCGATGGTTACAATCTTTGTGTCTTCAAATCGAGAGTGAATCGGTTTTTTTCTAGTTAAACACGCTTCATCGTAGACCGCATCGTCGCTTAACATCAGGCGAGATGGCGGACAAGTGTAAACCTATCAAAGTAAAAATAAAATAAAAAAAGATCTGGTACACATAAATAATGTTGACGATTCTTCAGACAACACTAACTGGCCCCAAACTAATTTTATGGGAGCTAGCTAGCTATATGTAATACTTGTTATACTGTTTGAATGTTTGTATCGCAAGTACATATATAACTAACAGTAGTAGTAGTCGTGTAGTTTCCGTTTCCATTACTTTCACGGGATAAAAGTAGCATTTTCTGTGTTCTAAATAACAACCGGATGCTTTCGACCATTGCGACATGATTGAGCAATAAACCTATAAACTTCATCAGTCAATCATTAATTTATTACATTATACAAAACTGACAAAATAAGCTGAGCATTTTGTACTGTCTTAATTTCGGATTTTTAGTATTGGTCCTTACATATGAAATTGTCCTTACATATGAAAAAAAATTGGTTGCCTGTAAAGTCGGTATACGGGCGAAAGTTTTACGTGACAACGACTTTGAGTGGTAAAATAATTTTACTAAAATAAACTACCTTCACATTATCACTACACAATCGTTTTACAATTAACTGGCAACGTGTAAACTTGTATGCAGGCGCCTAAGCGAATCGGCGACTCGGGCATGGTTAGCCCGCCTAAGAGCGAGAGAGACAGACATAAAAAGTGAAAGGCACGCGTCCCTCTCACTCGCTCTCATTGTGAGCGCATAACGTGAGCGGAGCGTAACGCAGTTTCTTGAAGTGTCACCCGGCAAACCAATTTATAAGACGTTGTCACGTCAAAAACTACTTGTGAGCGTTTGGTGGACTAGTGCCGGTGTCGTTCACGACAGCTGTTTTAAATCTGGCCAGACAATTACGGCAGATGTATATTGTCGGCAATTGGAAATAATGATGGAAAAGCTAGCTGCTAAACAACCGAGGCTGGTCCATCGTTTTAGACAAATGCTGCTTCAGGACAACGCTAGACCCACACTGCACAACAGACGGCTAACAAATTAGAGCAGCTTCAATTGGAGCGTTTCCATACACATCCACCGTGATCCCCGGACCTTGCTTCAACAGAATACCATTTTTTTCGAAATTCTTTCGATCGAATTCGAAATTTCGATGGAGCAGTTCAAAGCGCCTATAAAGATTTTTTTGATTCCCGCCCGAATGGTATTTTTCGAAATTATCTATGAGATAACGCATAGTTAGAAATGGTACATACTTTGATTAAATACATTTATTATATTAGAAAACAAACGACTTTATGTTCCTGCCTTACAAAATACCAATTTCGTATATCAGGACCTAATGTATTAGTACTTAGGATTATTGAATTAGGTAAAGTATCGGCTGGTCTCCGTTTGTATCTGGTTTCCACTGTACGAGCTTACATACAAGCTTTGCTTAGTTTGGAACTAGTACCTAAGGGTTCTGTGACGAATTTTCATATTAGGAATATTTATGGTACTTAGTTGTAGGACTCTTAGCAGAGTCCGCCTGGGAAAGTACCACACCTTTGCCAGTTATTCTACCGCCAATCAGGAATGTGCAAATATTACTGTGTTCCGGTTTGAAGGGCAATGTTTCCAGAGAAATTACAGGCCTTAGAGATCTTAGATCTCGGGGTGACGAGCGCAGTGCAGTGCCAGGTAATGATATGGACTCTTCATGTTCCCATAGCTGCGTGTCACTGTGCTGTCATGTGGCAGGCATGTTGCTTACCATCAGGCACATGTCCTGCTCGTCTCGTCACTCTTGATTTAAAAAAATAAAACCATATTTAAGTACCAGGGTGGGGGAGTCGTTCGTACTCACGAGGAGACTCAGTGAGTGATATGATATTGATACGAGTATAGTAACGTTATCAAATAATATTTTAGTTTTGTTTTAGGTAGTAGTAGAGATGGGCGTTATCGTTAAATTTTGTCATCGATGCGCATCGTTATTATCTAAGCCGCATCCGTTGCCGGCATCGTTTTTTTCGTCATCGATGCCGGTCAACTGTCGATGCGACTTGATCAAATAACTGCCTGTAACGGTGCCATAATATGATAACTTTGGTTGGCTATTCGTTAATAATTAGATACGTTTAACGTTACGACGACGCATCGTTGCTCAAAAATGTTTTTGTTTTTCAAATACAAACATTACTTTGTACTTTCTTGTGGTTGTGAAGGTTGTGGTAGCGGTCGTTGTGATAGCGGTGGTGGTGGAATTATAGTAGTATCATTTAAGTTTAACAGAATACAGAATAAGTATGTGGGTGCTTTTTTTTAAGTGAGACCTTAAGTTTCTTGTCGTCGATTTGTAGCTGATATACTGGCTACAGTATTTACATATCCCTATTGTGTCATCTTTTTTATCGAAGTGGTGGCAATAAGGATTTACTGGTCTTTCCCGTCGTGGCGTGATCACAGACGTCTGTCACGTCTGTGATAGAAAAGATGACGTAACACAGAGAAGCACAGAACTGTCAACTTGCACAACCAAGCATAGGTACTTAAAATTTCAGACCTAATGAAAAAATTTAAACATAAACAAACGTAATGATAACCAAGCGTTTGCCGCGCCGCGCTCCATTGTTATGTTGTCTTTGGTTGTCTTCCTCGCACATTCTCCAAGTGCAGCGAGAGTGAGAGAGCAAGCTACACTTCGAGCCAGTCTTCGTTCGGTTGTGGTGCCGATGCCACCAAGCCGTGCGCTGGCGCCACCGTGCGTTTTTCCGTTGCCGGTCAACTGGCGTTACTCGCATCGGTAGGTCTACCGCCTAACGCTCTTGCTTTCGGTCATGCTTTGATTTGTGACGTCATCGGCCAATTTGGTACCGCCGATGAAAGCCGAACACTACAAATGCTTTCAGTTCTATGGAAAGCATTAGTAGTTAGAAGAATGAACGAAACTCCATACATTTGCACTAAAATAGCGACCGCCTAATGTTTTATCTGCTTTCAAGCAAAGCATTATCGGCTTTCAAGTCATGTCATGAAAGCATCGCCAATTTAGGTGTTGTTTTGGAATTCAAGTAGTGTAATTCTCAAATATTTTCGTTAGATACTGGTTTGTAAAGATCAAAAATAGCACGGTGAACATGTACTATTGCGGGAAAACCGTGACCGTTTCGTCTTAGAAACAGTGATTTTACTAAAAATAAGTAAATCTCAGAATTTTACACTTTGAGAGGGCATAATGAATTCCCTCTTGCATCTTTGAAGGACGAGACATCAAACCTGAGACAAAGGTAAGAAAGAACTTATGATAAACTAGAAACCCTTTTTGTTTGGATAATAATACCTAGCTTTAGTTATTATCATTTGTGCTTTAATACTTACGTTCACAAATTGTTATAGAGACTGGCTAAGTTACTACCACTAAGTTATTATTTTAAACATTCTGAATTGCTTGAGATCAATATTATTGCGAGAGACTTGTTATCAGCAAACAGCAGGAGGTAGGTACATTAATTTTTTTTTGATTGTAGGTATTGAATAAAAACACCATTAGACATAAATACAAAATTGAACCACAGAATGTGGTTCAAAATAATAATTAACAAGTATTCAATTCCATATTACAAACCTATTTAGTTAATTTATGAACCAGCCACCTCTTACAAATATTATATACCTAGTATGTGAAAGATTGTTTTGTCTCTTTGGATTGTCAGAAGGGATCAGATTGAAATATATTATGTATTATACTTTTTATAACAGGAAAAGAATTGCAGTAATGCACGGGTAAAGCCGTGGGGTGCTGCTAGTCATGTAATGATTTAATGTTCATATTTCATACCAATATAATTAAATTTTGTTATTGTTTCAGGAGTCACAAGAAGATAAAACATTGACTGCTGCCTGCTCCCATAGCTTACAAGAAAACAATGAGTTGTCTTACAAGGATACCCAATGTCACCAACAGCATTGAACTGTTAAAAAATGATTGAGAATAAATACACCCACATTTCTTTAGTTTCTGATTCCTTATTCTATAATCTGCATGGGGACATGAAAACCCTTGCCTAAATCATCCTAAGCAAACATGATATCCAGTTTGAAAAGCTAGTAGAATGCATGGTCTGGCTGGCCTAGTTGGTAGTAAGTCTGCTATGAAATACCATAGGTTCGATCCCTATCCAGTGCAAATATTTGTGTGGCGAAAACAAATGTTTGTACTTTGGCTGGGTGTTTGCTATTTAAAATAAGTATGTATTTAAAAATATATAAATATTATAACAGCTATCTGGCTCTCATAGTACGGTACGAGCTTTGATTAGTTTGGGGCTAGATGGTGTTGTGTGTGAAATGTCCACCGCCAATATTATTAACTGTAATAGAAATCCTTGTTATATCTCAACCTCAAGCTGTACTCAGTTATGTATGGTTAGGACTCTTTGGGAGAGACGGCTGGGGCATAACCACTTTTGAGTGAAGTACAGTGCTAGGTAGTTATTTAGACTTCCTGTTCAATAGTTGTATGATTGCTTATCACCAGGCATTATCTCATCTCACTATTCTCCATGAATCTACACAGATAAATCAATCTGTGTAGATTCATGGATCATTAAGAAATCATTACTGGTATTCTACAGTAAAATTCTCATTAAGGATACAAAAAAATTACAAAAACACAATATTGATTGTTATTGTTGTCGATGCAACAGATACATTTAATTTTCAGTATTTTTTTACACTTATCACACTCTTTTAAATAACAGGTGCTTTGACAATCACACTTAAAACTTTGTTTTAATAAATCAGTGACATCACTTCATTAAGGTGTTCTGGGAGTCGAGATGGTTTCAGAGAAGCTTGATATATCGGCCACCGCAAACCATAACGCATAACAATAGATATATCTGAAACAAAGAACTTTTATTTTTAACATGTAACTTATTGATCTAGTGGTAACACTTTGCAAAGTCTGTGTTCCGGCTTGAAGGTCAATGTTTCCAGACAAATTACAGGGCTTAGAGATATTCAGGGCTTATAACAACTTAGATATCTGGGTGATGACCGCAGTGCAGTGCTAGGTAATGATTTAGACTCTTCATGTTCTAATAGCTGCGTGTCACTGAACTGTGTCACTTACCATCAGGCACATAAAAGTCTGCCTGGGGAAATCAACACCTTTGCCTGTGATTCTACCGCCAAGCAGTAATGTGCAAACAGAATCAGGATCCTTCATTACTTAAAAGTATCACTTTGGAGGATGAAGTTTACACAGAAATCACAGGGCCTAGATATAATCATTTAATATCTCTAGGTGACAAGTGCAGTGCAGTGTTAGGTAATGTTTTGGACTCTAATTCCAATAGGTTTGTGACACTGTGCTGTTATGGGCAGGTGTGTTGCTTAACAAGAGGAACATCTACCTATCACTTCTAAAGACATGCCAGTACACTTGAGCCGCCGCCTCGACATACATTTTATCTATACTAATATTATAAAACATGGGCAGCCGAATTTATGCTACTGCTAGGACTCTGGACAAATGATGAAACTTAATTTATGTATACATCAGCACTAAGAATAATACTCAAAAAAATGTAAGCGGGATTCGAAGTCACAACCTCACGAAATGTGAAAACAAGCTTAACAACGATGGACACTATTAAAATTTACCTATTATCATTACATACCTCATAAAATAGAGTACAAATACTTGTTTTTGTCATCGCCGAAGTCCAGTTTTTATTGGGAATCGCTAGCTAGATTCCTGAAGCAAGAGTGAGCGAACTGCATGACTTTAAAAAGTATAACATATCGTATCACAATAACAAATAATATATTATATATTTATGTTACATATGTTTAAATTGTTTATCATAAATTAAATCGTAAATGTTTACCTCAGATGGAGGTTATGAAAAGTGTAAACAATAACAATGTTGCCAGCCAAATATATCCACAGCAAGCTAGGCTGCCGTGGGTATTTTTTACTATAATTAACTTTGGCGAAGAATAGGTAACTTGTGATAATTTCTTGAGATGAAAACATCTTTTTTTTAAATGTTTTCACTAAACTTGAAAAGAAAAACGACGATTTTCTATCAATTATGGATATTTGAGATTTATGTAGATTATTAGAAATAAAACCTAGAAAGAAATTTAAAAATACGGTGGGAACACTTAGAGTAATTGTCAAATATTGCGTTCCGTTTTTTATTTTTTTCCTATCTTCGTAATTAATCATATTTAAACGTAGTGCTAATAATGCTCTTCTATATTGACCTAAATAAATAAAATAAAACAGATTTATAGCAAATCTCGTAATTTGAAATATGAACTGATGCTTTTTGACGTTTTAACTGTTGAACAAACTCTTAAAATATTTTCGCATTGACCAGTTTGACGAAACCGATTACGTGGTGTCGAAACGTGATAACGAATGCTTTACTTCAATTGTTTATAATCTGTGATTACTTGACCAATTTTTTAAAGCAATAGTAGTTAGGCGATCGCTCTAAAATGAAAGCATTACATTACAAATGCAATGAAGACATCTCATGCTTTCCGAATGCTTTAGAGTTAGGCGGTAGACCTACGGGTGTCGCTGGCATCCGTTTTTCAATACATTCGGCATCGGATGCCGGCATCGTAACCTGGCATCGATGCCTAGAAACGTTATTACAAAAACGACCATCTCTAGGTAGTAGTGAGTCAACTGAGCATTTTAGTTAGTAGTTTCCCCGTAAAACGTTGACACTTGATACTAATGAGATATATAAACAAATATTAATCGTAATACAGTGTAAGAAACTAGTATTTATTCTGTAAAAATCAGTTAACAATGTGTTGAGATTATTTACTAAACACAATTAATTAATTGTACCACTTGAAATCAGACACGATGAAACACAAAAACAACTAGGGTCCTTCAACTATCAACAACATTTGTTATCGATATAATCACGACACGAAAGTTACCTATCGGTAAAAATGTATTTTATCGATAGGTGGTTCTTCATACGTTATGTGATGGATATTTTTTTTAAATAGTCTGTATTGAATATAATTTTGATCACGATAACTAGTACTTTTATATTGTTTGGTTCACTTTTGACAAATAACGATATCTGTCAAATTATAGAATAAACTCTAATAGGTAAAACTCATGGACTCAAAGTCTTTGTATCTCAAAGACACAAATTCGGAAGTATTTTTTGTGTGTTTTAAGTTGTGTTTTAGCTGAGTTAGCTAATGTGTGTACACTTTCGTGTAAGTGCGATGATTATTTAGAGTTGTGTCGACTTCAGACAACTGAAGCTGATTATATAAATTAGTAGTCAAAAGCCGGAGGGGGCTGAGAATATAAATAATACCAATACTTTTGCAAACAAAATTGAATCCTTACAAAAATCATTTGCTACAGTGCGTAATGAGCGAACCTTTTTAAGGGGAAAATTAAATTCCCAAAGCGGTCGAATTTTCAAGGATTCTTTCTTTTTACTCTTGCGTATTTCAAATTTCATTTTATAGTCGCAAGGGTTATCCGAGATATATATATATTCAATACATTGCAAAAAAAAGCTTTTATTTAGACGATGACGACTTTATCAGCCCTTTGTAGTCGACCGTAGAATTTTCGTATAATTTTAAAAGTACTTTGTGGCTACTGTTCTGGCAGATGGTTCAGAGTAATTCTTTGAGTATTCAGTACTAGCGACCCACCCCGGCTTCGTACGGGTGCAATGCTGATAGTATAAATACTAAAAAAATTGATATTGTGGGTTATTCCTTAAATATTGACATACACCATTGGAGACTTTTCTGTAGACCATTTTATATATGTACAATACTGACGTTTATAATTTTGATCTATTTCGTAGGGTTTAGCCAGCGTTTATAATGTAAGCGCAAACAATTTGTTTCTTTAAGACATCACATTAGAAACCTTTAAAACTATCAGTGTTTCTCTACTACTTTATGCACATAATATTATAAATATAAGCCTTTCTCTTAAATCACTCTTTCTACTTAAAAAAACACAAAATAGTCCATTTGGCAGTTTTTAAGATCTATGCATACATAGGGACAGACAGACAGCGGGAAGTGACATATACTATGCTTAGTGTAGTGTTTTATACTATACGGTGATAAAGACTTCTTTTTATTGTATGAATTTTTAAGAAATACAACTGTATCTTTTTAAATTATGTACTTCTATTCGCTCGGGTTCCGATCGTCTGAAGGAGATTGGTCTATGCCTAGGGCTGAAAAAAGTGGAGGTAATTGAGTAGATCTTCGCCTAAGTTATAGTTATAGTTTTTTAAACATTACTAACACTGTTTTTTAATGCAGCTTGAACGGATGAGAATTGTGCAAAACTTTAAACAGCTTGAACAAGGAGAGTTCTGATCAATACACAGCACTACACTGCGCTCGTCGCCCAGAGATATGAGATGATTTATCTCATTACCCTATAAAATCTCACGAAACATTCCCCTTTAAACCGAAACACAGTAATATTTGCTTGACGTTAGAATAACTAGCAATAATGTGTTACATCCAGGCTGACTCTGTAAAGAGTCAATACACACCACTACCACATTTCCCTTAATAATAAGTAGTTTATGTCTAATTCCATATGTAACCATGACTATGATTCGTTCGTATTCCGAATTTAAACCCAATCCGTTCATGCCATCAGGAGTTCCGACGTGATTGAGCAACAAACATCCAAACATCCTTTCGCGTTAATAATATAAGTAGGATAAGTACCTACCATATTTTCAGAGTTTTTTACTTGAGGAAACTGGACACGATTGTGAAAAATTTACCCCTTACCTTTGTTTTGTTTTTCCTTTTGCGAAATTTAAAGTCAATTGAAATTAAAGAAAAGCCTTTCAAGAGGCAAACTGGCGGAGTAAGTGCTCCTTCATTTTTCTTGTTAACCTTTACAATTGTGTTAATGTTTCAACATTGTTTGTCATTGAACAATGTTTGCAAAGTAATTGTGATATTGGAAAAAGAATCTAAAATATGACGAAATCCCAAAAAATTCACTGAAGAAATTCACTTATTTCACAGCGCAAATAAAAATAAACTAAAACAAATAATTACACATTATACCTCTAAGATACCGTTAGATATAAGACACCGCTGCTAACAAAAGTGCTAATAACTTCGAAACGAATGAACCGATTTTGATGATAGCTAGAGCACTTCCGACTTATTTCAAAACAAAATCAAAATCCGTGCAGTATCCGTTCGAAAGTTATGTTCACATAGACATGCATACACATACACACAGAGACACGACCCTTAAAACCCACCTTTGCACTTGGTAGAACTTTTTGCAGTCCGCCTGGGAAAGTACCATCATTATGCCAGTTGTTCTACCGAAAAGCAGGAATGTGCATTGTGCATACATCACTGTACTTCTCAACACTTCGTCTTTCACTTCGAAAAACCGTCGATTCTGCGTCGGGGATTATAAAAAGAAAACTCACAAAAGTCTTTGATATCACACCAAAGAGTCCTTCAACATTGTAGACTTTTTATTATAATTTTGTAAAGTCTAGACGGGAACTGACGACATCTGTGCAAGCCATACGTTTCTCCATACAATTAAGTGTACGACAAAAACAAAAGTTAAGGAAGTTAAACAGGTTTCTCATTCTCATTGATGTGAATAAAACTGCTACGACAATTTATTTTTATCTTTAGCAGGTGTTCAGATGGATGAATGGTAATAATAATTTTGTTTCATAAGCCTACTATTTTGTTTAATATAGAGTAACGGGACGAGCAGCACTGGTGCCTGATGGTAAGGAACACGCCTGCCCATACCTGCGCAGTGTCACGCAGCTATTGGAACATTAAGAGTCCAAATCATTCTCTAGCACTGCACTGCGCTCATCTCCCCGAGGTACATATAAATCTATGCCCAGTAATTTATCAGGAAACATTCCCCTTCAAACCGGAACACAGTGATGTTTGAGTGAAGCTTGGTACAGTGCTAGGCAGTGATTAGTACTTGCCATTTCACTATTTATTTATAAAAAAATCTTTTTATATTTATTCTTGATGAAATCCTAAAGTACCTACTGAACTGATTTTGCACACTGTTTGCAGTTTGGTCTAACTTGAGGGATAAGATAGTTTATAGCTCAATATTTGACAACTACGTTTGTGAGGTTAATAACTACGTAATTAAATTTAAAAAAATATAAAACCCGACATTTAGTTGTTGACGCCATCTTGGAGTCAATAATTGTATGTCACATTAAAATTTGTAGAAATTGGCATTGTTCATTACAATTGTAACAATTACATACATAATGTTTGACACTTATCAATACGATAATTATTATCGTACTATGGAATGTTCAGTTGCAACTTTAAAAATGTAACTCTTTTTTTTGTGTTTTTTTAATTTGCGTTTAAATTTTACGTTTATGAACAAAGAAATTCGATTTTGAGTAGTGTATAGTATTCAAGCACGGCCTTTCATTTGATACGCATATTGAAGAAGTTGTGAAAAAATATTATGTAGTCCTCTGTTTAGTAGAGGCGGCCATCTTTAGACCGATTTTCATCCAACATGGCTAAAAACACATCCGAATAATTCACCTTTCCATAATAAAAAAAACAAAAACAGAATTGGTTATTCCGTTAGGGACCTAAGATGCCACAGACAGACATACACACACAGACACGTCAAACTTATAAAAACCCGTATTTTTACGTCGGGTTTAAAATAAAGCGAATTGATAGAGTTGTAAATTTGCCAGTATATCCGACCGTCTCAGGTGTATAACAAATATGTACCTTGTGTAATTATTATATTAATGTGAGGTTGAGTATATAATAGGTACTGATTACATCTGTGTAAACGGTGTCGTGTGGTTTGGCCGGGAATTATAGCAGTGTTCGCAGTTTCTGATGCCAAGAGAATCCAGATGCGGATCGCTTGGGGAATGTTTTTGGAAAGAGACGCCGCCCTGTTTTATTACAAAGAAAAAATGTGGGCATTTATATAATTTAGGTACTAGCAGCGCTCTGCGATTTTATCTGCGCAGTTCCCATTATTTTGCTGTGATAAAAAGTAGCCTATGTGATATGCCAGTATAAGCCGACTAAATGTTCCCTCTCGCGATAAGAGAGAGCCAATGCTTTAATACACCATGCTGGCCCAGTGCGGGTTGGCGGATGTCACATGACTTCGAAAGGTCCTAGGTGCATGTTGGTTTTTTCACGATGTTTTCTTTCACCGTTTTACAAGTTAGCGCCATTACGCACATGACTTCGAAAATAGAAATACACTGGTGCGCGATTTGAACCCGGGGTGTCCGGATCGGTAGTAGCCGTTCTCCCGACTAGACCATCCGTAACTTACATGCCAGACTAGAGTCCTAACTGTTGTAATCTGTGTAATCTAACTCCAAATATCAATACGGTCTGTTCAGACGTTCTAACGTAATTGATTGATTGATTATGACGACACAAACATTGACATTTCTAATATCAGTAGGAGTAATCTTTTAGTTTAGCAGTAAGTTTTCCAATAAATTAAGCAACGTAAATGATGAATGTTAGGTATATATAATTTTGGATAACATTTACGTTAGAATATTTTTTTGTGTTTTTGAGATCACAGGTATCTACAGCAAAACGAAAATAATAATTTTAATTGTAATTTGTCAAAATATACGTTATACTGCTTTATTGACATTAAAAGAACCTTAGATTTGGGCAAAAATTGTGCGAAACGTATTCGAAATATTTTAATCGTCAGCTCGTCAGGCAAACGTCACTACTATTTTATTTTATTTTCAGTTTGAAAACGATCAATTCGTATTTTGGACGTGTGTTAGAA
This sequence comes from Ectropis crepuscularia, assembly GCA_963693475.1. NCBI lineage: Eukaryota > Metazoa > Arthropoda > Insecta > Lepidoptera > Geometridae > Ectropis > Ectropis crepuscularia. The sequence continues at coordinate 37,514,829 of OY856338.1, forward strand.
TGCTATAAAAGGAGGATTGACATATCGATGTAGATATCGCTTGCCCGGGTTGGGATCAAAGCTTGCCACTCCTGAATTCAGTTCTGTGTTGTGTGCAATATTGAGCGTGTTTATTTTGTTGTATTTGGATAGTGAATCCGTATATCTGGTTTGCAACAAAGGCTAGTTGTAATCCTGCTTATAACAAAGTAAATATACTAAGTATACTAAACCTTGCCAATGTCCGACTACTATTGTGAGCACCGTGACGCGATGGTTTGCTGAATTTGAGAGAGGTCGAGTTTCTTTACATGACGAATTTCGTGAAGGGCTGACTTCAACTGCCGTCAACGAAAATACTACTACTGTTAGCAGCTAATTGAACAAAACCCGCGGATTACCAATGAAACAATTCAATAACTATTGGGGATTGGTATGATGAGCCAAATTCCGAAAATTTTACACGAAGAATTGAAAGTTCGGAAACTTTGTTGTCGTTGGATCCCTCATGAACTGACAGCGGAGCAGAAGCGGGCTCGCGTGGGATGGTACTCACAGGTGCTACTGAAGTACGACCACGGACATTCTAATTCTGTTTATGACATTGTCACAGGAGAAGAAATGTGGATTTATTGTTTTGAACTTGACAATAAACAGCAACCTTGTGAATAGCTGTTTGAAAATGAGCACAGGCTAACAAAAGTGAGGCAGGCGGGAAACGTTGCTAAAAAAATGATCACTTTTTTTTCTCATCTATAGGGCCTACTGTACAATTCCACTTGAAGATCAAAAGAGTGTTAATGCCGAATGGAATTCCACTATTTGTTTACACAGGCTGTTAGAAAAAGTTCGCGAAAGACGACCAAAAATGCCAGCAGATCTCTGGTCCTCCTGTTTAAAAAAATGGTTCGATTGCATGAAGAAATGTTTATAGTGTAAAGTATAGTATTTTGAAAGGCAATAAATATAATGTTTTGGTTATAACACGTTGTTTTTTTTTTAGTTACGCAAAACGTATAGTGTGTCGTAGGTCACACTATAAATAAGTACAACAACCATTTGTATGGTACTGAAGGTAGTATCTATTGTTAGTAGTAAGGGATATAGTTTCACAATAGTGAATGTAACCGTAGAAAGGCAAATTATTGTTCAAGGCGGAAATCGAGCTTAAACACTGTAGAAAGCCGATATACTAGACTGCTACAGACTACTATGGCCACAGAGGCAGCCGAGTTTAAACTAAAACATATTTTTGGTATAATCACAAATTTTATTTATAACACATTTACTTGTGCTTGTGCGGTAATGTATAATGTAAAACGCACGGTTTATCAAAATGCTCCGTCTAAAACGAACGGTATCTTTTTAAATCTTAGTAAAGAGTTTTTATGTCAGAAAAGTGTTCAACATTTTATGAATAAAATTAACTTTGAGAGGTAAAATATAATAAAGAATTATTTAATTTGTTAATTTAATTAACTTTGACAATAAATTACAACAATTTATCTATAACAAAACACGAAAATATTAATTTACTTTATTACTAATGTCATGCTGACTGGTAATGTGCCGTTGCTTAAAAAAAAGCGCTGATGCAATGTGAACAAGTAATTTTTTTTTTTTTTCGTTGTATTGCTTTTATTTGAAAAAGTCATTGATAAAAGTGTTATTTAATTCCTCGAAAATATGTTATAAAAGTCGTGTGACATACGTGCGCTTTGCTAATTACAGCCTCTGCTAAATATAGCTCTCGCCTACGGCTCGAGCTAGCAGTATCGCTTCGGGTGTAATTATCAACTTACCGCACTTATATCATAATTTACTATTATGTGCTACTTTAGCTAGTGAATAGACCCTAAAGTTACACATTATTGTCAATGCCAAGGTTGTCTGGAAGAAATCGCATTCAGCGATAAGGCCGCTAACTGTCGCGCTAGTTATAAAGTGTATCGTTTTTTTTTTTGTAAAAAATAACTGTCATGTTACAAGGACATCTTCGGAGGCCATGTGATAATCCCAAGTCCGCAGTGACCAGCGTAGGTAGACGATATTCTGCTTCATATTGTAAGTTTTACTTTACATTCCTATACTGCGAGAGAAATGTTCGAGTTTCAGTAGTACGGGACAATGTGAAGTGAGAGATACACTGTATGCTGCGGTCCGTTCGACCGTATTAATAATAATACGATCAAACGTACGTGCGTGGTCTGTATACATAGAATATGTAATCCGAATCCGACATGCGAATTGTTTAAGCGTAGGAACAAGCGAACCGGTGACGATGTGCAACTCACACAGTTTGCTGAAAACTCGATGCATGGAGCGCGCCAATAGTTAACGAACTACACGCACCAATAGAGCGTCTAGAAGTGACGGAAACTAATACCCTGTAACCATGTAAAATATAAACCTTTGACACTCATGAAAGACAGAATGAAAACTTGTACAATTATTACGTGTACATACACAATATTATACAGTGTTACTATAATATACATACTTTTATGCAGCGGTGTTGGCAACGGTTACAGCTTACTAGTTCAATTGTTTTATTGCCCATCTAAAAAAAAATGTCTAATGCACTTGAACAGTTTTCAATTCAAAAACGATTCAGATATTTCAGACTATAATCTATTTATTTTTTAAATTCCATCCAGAGATTCAAGTTTTTATGCTATGTAATAAACATTTAATCATCAATCGAAGCAAACTATCACAATTATAAGCTTAGTAGATATTTTGGAAATAAAGTTAAAAGGTGAATTTCAAAGTAGAATATAATTAGGCTAACCAAGCCAAAAAATAAGGTTAAAGAGTTATTTTAAGTTCTCGAAACTACGTTGTCGAGTAACGATGCGATTCTGAATAGGTTATAGTATATTATAGTTTTACCCGTGAACATTGTACATGACACTGTATCGAAATATAAGCTTGCTCTATCATTTAATCACTGTAAATGTCATATGTAAACGAATGTTTTGAACAATAGTGATCGTCATCATCATCTAAAGCCTTCTCTAACCCACTGCTGGATATAGATCTTTCTCTTACTTTGCCATTTGGCTAGGTCCTGTGCTAATCGAGGTCAGGTTCAACTCGGGATTGTTACAATATCGTCGACCCATCATGCTAGCAGCCTATAACTATTTATTATCTAAATTGTGCAAATACATAGCACAGGTGATCCAATTAAGGTAGTTCCAACAGTTTTGTCTATTACGAACATACAATATATAAAGTGTTTAAATATTGTATGTAATTTATTAATTTATACATAAGTATTAATCGCTTGTTATGTACTTAATGAAAAATAAAGATTGTACTGTACTTAATGAGAAATAGTGGGCAATTAAATAACCTTCTAGACTTAGGGTACATAAGGTACAAAAAAAATCATAAAAAGACCTCAATTAAGAGATTGTCCTACGCTCCGTTTAAATTACCTACCAACAGTGATAAAACGATGTTTAAAGTCTCTTCCAGCTCATGTAATTCCTTGGCATTCCACAGAATTTCCCCGGCTAAGCAACTCGAATCTAATTACAAGGGGATCGCATTTCAGGTAAATATGAGGCCTCGTCGGATACCTGTGCAATACTGGTAGTAAATTGAGGATTTATTTATTATTTCGCTTAACATAAAACAGTAACTAGATATATTGAACTTACATATGTTTGATGTCACCGACTATTTACCACGTTATTACACTGCTTATTTATTTAAAATGAGCCACAAAAGCGATGATATCTGCTTTTTTTTTTCAACTTATACAGGTTTACACTTGACCAGCATCTCGCCTGATGTAAAGCGACGATGCGGTCTACGATGGAGCGTGTTTACCTAGAATAAAACCGATTCACTCTCGATTTGAAGACACAAATATTGTAACCATCGAGGAAAACCCGGCAACGTATTCCACAGCCTAGACTTTCTTATCACAAAAGTAGAGTCTCACAAATATCTTGGTTCGTGTCTTTGGAACATCAACCATGAAACGATGTCACTTTTTCGAGCTACGAGCATTCCGATAGAAAAAAAGACAGGGTGGTATTAGATTATGCAAATCAGTCGCACACTCTCCGAAGTGTATCCGATAAAAAACCGATAGGCTAGCAATTTTTCGGCGATGTTCAAGACTTTGAAGTCTTTTTCGCACAAGAGTGTCGTTGCCTATGAGCCTTTTGGCACGTCTCTCGATCGATTCCAGAGCCTCCAGCTGCTTCCGCTTGTACTCGTACTTAGTGCAACTATACCATTCAGCGGGGCAATGTTGCCTGCTATTTTGTAGTTTGTATTGTAAACAGTTATCTGCATGCCCAAGTTAAACTCTCAGTCTACTTTTAAGTCCGTTGATTGAATCTGATGTACATAATATAAATAAATAAATATTGTTGGACAATTCACACACAACACCATCTGACTCCAAACTAAGCAAAGCTTGTATGATGGCGGCCAGATAGCTGATATAATACTTATATAGTTTTAAATACATACTTATTATATATAGAAACACCCAGACACAGTGCAAACATTTGAATTCATCACACAAATATTTGCACTGGGTGGGAATCGAACCCACGACCCTCGGCTTCGCAGGCAGAGCTTACTACCAACTAAGCTACGAGGCTAGTCGATAGTAATATGTATATCATATGTAACTATGTATACTGTATATACATACGTATTGAAATTATATGTCGTACAATTTTGTAGAGATTGTAAAATATATTTTTATAATACAGAGTAGCAGGCCGAACAAAATAGAAGCCTGATGATAAGTGACATGCCTGCCCATGACAGCGCAGTTCCACGCTGCTATTCGAACTTGAAGAATCCATATCGCTACCTAGGTAACTGAACTGCGTTCGTCGCCCAGGGATTATTGGTCACTTAGCCCTATAATTTATCTGAAAACATTGCCCTTCAAACCGCAATACAGCAAATATTAGCCCATTACTGCATGGTAGTAGGATTACTAAATAATAAATATCATAAATACCTACTAATAGAATAAATAAATATATTGGTGGACAATTCACACACAACACCATCCCCAAACTAAGCAAAGCTTGTACGATGGCGGCCAGATAGCTGATATAATACTTATATAATTTTAAATACATACTTATTATACATAGAAACACCCAGACACAGTGCAAACATTTGAATTCATCACACAAATATTTGCACTGGGTGGGGATCGAACCCACGACCCTCGGCTTCGCAGGCAGAGCTACTGCGCACGAAGCCACGAGGCCAGTCAAAATAGAAAGGCCAGAGGCGGGTTCCACAAATAGTCCTACCACTACAAAATGATAAATTGGGATGGATCGGCTAAATACCAGCTGGAGGCTCTGGTATCGATCAAGAGACGTGCCAAAAGACTCATAGGCAACGACACCCTTGTGCGAAACAGACTTCAAAGTCTCGAACATCGCCGCATAATTCCTAGCTCATCGGTTTTTTATCGGATACACTTCAGCTCATCTGTACGTTTATACCACTTTGCCCTTTTTTCTATCGGACTGGTCGTAACTCAAAGAAACGACATCGTTTCATGGTTGATGTCCCAAAAACTCGAACGAAGAGGTTTGACTCCACGTTTGTAATAAGAACTTCTGGGCTGTGGAATGCGTTGCCTGAGTGGGTTTTTTACGAGAGTCACAATCTTGGTGTCTTCAAGCTCTTCTAGGCAAGCACGCTGCATTGTAAACCACATTGTCACTTATAATTAGGCAAGACGGCGATCAAGTGTTAACCTATAAGTTCCAGGGTGACCGAGCTTTGCTCGGTTTAAATACTAAATATACTTAGATATCTACAGATAAAAGACTCCAAGAAATAGATTTTGTTAAAAAAAAAAACGAATTAAAAAAAAAGAGAACCCGTCTGGATTCCAACCCAGAGCTACTAATTCGTGACCGCTATGAGCGTCCGACTTCCCGTCTGAGCTAATTATACTGTCGCGTCACGCGGCGAAATTTACCTTCACATTCTAATGTCTAATGTGACAGTTTTTCATTGTCTAAAAACGCGCATAATATGCGTTTTTTTTAAATAAGACCTAGTTAGATCGATTTATCGTCCCCGAAATCCCCTGCATACATAATTTCATGAAAATCCGTCGAGCCGTTTCCGAGATTCAGAGTCTATATATACCTATATACATATTTATATAGGTACAAGAATTGCTCGTTTAAAGGTATAAGATAAGATACTTACTGAAAAACACCATCATTAGCTCAGGACCGAAAGAAATGGAAGTAGTAGGGGGAGGAAAACATTTGCTCATCAGTGAAACAAAAGCCAGTAATAATGAAACATGATTTGATTTGACACCATTTTGATTGATCGATTAGGTTGAAGTTGCGTGGCGTGCTGTCCGCAGCAATCAATGCAAATTGAACAAAATTGTTGTAACAAGAAAATGTTTACAACCAGGCAAGGTCGCTACCGCTAAATTGTTTTTCTAAGTACGGGAAGCTATTCTCGATTTACGTAGTTTTATTTTTAACCGACTTCAAAAAAGGAGTAGGTTCTAAATATCAACAAAAAATAATAACTAAAATTTACCTCGATGACATAGTGATTGCTTCATTTTGGATTTGATGGAATGCCAGAATATAATTTTAAAATTAAAGTCGGTTTTAGATTTTTCGGACAAAATAAATTATTCAGAATTTTGAATTTATTTCATTTGAAATATTACTGTTAGGATAACCAAAGATTTTCTTTGAAATAACTACTTATTTAATAAAGTCGCTAGAAGCATCTTAATGAAAAAAAAATTACGAGTAAGTATCATACGTTTTATTTTTTCAAGTAGGAACTTTTTTTTTTAAATAAAGAGTGACGAGACGAGCAGTACATGTGCCTGTTGGTAAGCAATATGCCTGCCACATAACAGCACGGTGACACGCAGCTATTGGAACATGAAGAGTACAAATCATTACCTAGCACCATTGAACTCTTGTTTACTTAGTTTCATCAAAGCCTAGCACTGCACTGCGCTCGTCACCAAGAGATCTAAGATGTTATATCTCTAAGCCCAGTCATTTCTCTGGAAACATTGCCCTTCAAACCAGAACACAATAATGTTTGCACATTACTGCTTAGCGGTAGAATAACTGGCAAAGATTTGTAGATAGATACACTTTATTCGCGGACATTCGCGGACTCAGCGAAGAGTCCTATTACTACTTGTTGACTAAAGGCCGGTTTGCATTTTGATTATTGCGAGTGTGAGTGCGAGTGCGATTGCGAGTGCGAGTGACTGATTACTATGCACTCGCAATAATCAATCGGTGTCCACACGTGTTTGCTGCCAATCACTCAACACCTGCACTACTCACTCGCACGCGTACTAATCAAAATGAAAACAGGCCTTTAGCGCCACTTTCCGAAACAAAAATTGTTTTATTTTTTTTATCTGATTATATACGAGTAGCATGACGGTAACGATTAAGTTAAAGCTGAACTAAGACAGTGAATTTAGAAAGGACCATTTCTTACGAATTTCAATTTTTTTATATAAAGTATCTCATGTGATATTTCAAACTATAACTTATATGTACGCATTAGGAGCTACAAAGAAGCTTACTATCTTTACTCGATTTACCAGCTATCGACTTACAAGCTTTTACTTGTACTAGCTTTGTGCATAACTAGCAATTAGGTACTAAGTATAACGCAGATAATTTTCCAAGAAGTGACATGAGAGCACGTTATTAATAAAATATCGACGGCTCGAGAATAGGAGCGCCATGAATACTGACAAGTAAAAACTAAACAGCGAACTAATTGCTGTAGACGGTGATGAAAAGGACATGATTGCCGATGAAATGATAAAGTATGTCAAATACAAAACAAAAACAATACCTTTTAACTCTCGCGAACCGCCTAATAGGTAGTTATAATTCATTTAAAACTCATTCCTAATGTGATACAAATCATAATATAGGAACAATAATACTAAATAGTTGATTTATAAATGTTTGTGTGCGTTTGTGTCTATATATGTGTTGGATACCAACCTTTGGCGTCAAACACTCATTACTCATAACCAAGAACGCAATGATGTGGGGTTAGGCGTGAACCTCCGCAGATTTAACTGTTTTTAGGGTTCCGTAAAACGTAAAAACGGAACCCTTATAGATTCGTCATGTCTGTCTGTCTGTCTGTCTGTCTGTCTGTCTGTCTGTCCGTCCGTATGTCACAGCCACTTTTTGCCGAAACTATGAGAACTACACTGTTGAAACTTGGTAAGTAGATGTATTCTGTGAACCGCATTAAGATTTGAACAAAAAAAATTAAAAAAAAGATAAATTAGGGTTGCCCCCCTAACTGAGAACTGAAACTCAAAAAAAATTTTTTCATCAAACCTACACGTGTGGGGTATCTATCGATAGGTCTTCAAAAATGATATTGAGGTTTCTAAAATCATTTTCGTCTACACTGAATAATTTGCGCGAGAGACACTTCCAAAGTGGTAAAATGTGTGTCCCCCCCCCCTCTAACTTCTAAAGTAAGAGAATAAAAAATCTAAAAAAAATATATGATGTACATTACCATGTAAACTACCAACGAAAATTAGTTTGAACTCGATCTGATGAGTAGTTTTTTTTAGTACGTCATAAATACACTATTATTGAAACTTCGATCAAAGTTACAACGAACTACAAGAACTATGTGTACTATGTATATTATGTTACATGCTGCAACGGAACCCTTCATGGGCGAGTCCAACTCGCACTTGGCAACTTTATTTTTTTAATATTAATTGATGTACCTAATAAGACATTTAGAGAATACTTTAGGGGAGCGGGGGGTAGCCCCGGCCGGTGGGTAGCCTCGGCCACCCCAAATACTACTGACTTGCGTAATATTACCTATAAGTCCTTGTTATGTCTGTGTGCGTTTACTAGCCATGCAACAAATACTGACAGTTGAAGTTTCCAGACCTCGGCGTTCGAACACAAATTGAGTGTATTTTGTTTTGGGCGGACTGGTTGCGCGGGATACCAATTGTTTCGGAGGCTATACTTATTGGATAAGTCTAGGTCATTATTAATATTTTTTTTTTTTTCATATTCAAATACATTTATATTTCATATATTTAAGTTTATCTGAATGTGTAATAACATGTTTTTTGATAAGATTTTTTTGTTTGATGAAAGTCGTGTCGGGTAACCCCGGCCATCGAGTTTGGGGGTATCCCCGGCCATAGCAGATGACGCTATTATTTCTCATATGTTTAAATCTAACACTCAACGTTAATTTGTTGTAGTGGTACAATGCTCAAATTTAAAAATAGAACAACAAATCGCCTAATTCTGCAGCACTTGAAAATTAACTAGGACCGTCAACTAGCGCTTTAACGGTATCGTCAGCTACCATCGAGCTTCACCAAACAATACCAACAACTAATGTCGAACCAACAGCCAGCGTTTCTGCTGCGCCGTTAGCAGCCTTACAAGAAGCAGTAACAAGCAACTGCTGATGTTGGGAATATGAATGATGTGTTTAAGGAAGTGTCACCTCTTCTCAAAAAAAACTACTGACAGCTTAGAAGAGAAGAATAGAAAAAAAGTAATTTTGACGTCTTTGCTATATAAAAAGGAACTAATGGATATACAAAAGACACCAAAGCAGCGGTTAAAGCCAAGATAAACATGAAAACGGGAGTAAAAGTTAAGAAGGTTGCAGCTCAGCCAAATTCAGAAAATCAGGAGACGAAATGAAAGAAAAAAATATTTGCGGGGAAACATTCGATCTGATTTGGGTCCAATGCAAAATATGTGAGGTCTGAGCTCACGAAGCATGTGTAGATTTAAATTCATCTCTTTTGTACTATTACTGTGATGTAAAAAGTCGCATTAATCTTTAAATACGGGGGTGGCCGGGGCTACCCGCGATATTTAAGAAATACTAAAACTTGATTAGTATTTCAAGTGGCTTTAATTACATAATGATTATGTAATTGTTTGAGTTTTCGATATTCATCTTAAGTAAATATACCGTTGATTATATTTTATAGCTTTTTTAATAGTTTACTTCATAAATATAGTCATAATAACGAAAACAAAAAAATGGCCGGGGCTACCCCCCTCTCCCCTACATTTCTTAATAATTATGTTGGTTATATTGTAAATTAATACAAAATGTATTGGTTTTATATACATATACTTACAGATATTTTTTTAAGATATCTATATCCTACGTATATTATAAATGTCAATGTTTGTATGTTTAGATATTTGTTACTCAATCACATTGTAACGTATGAACGAATCGGTTTGAATTTTGGGACACAGATATTAGTTTAAAAAAAACGTATTGTACTTTTTATCCTATAACAATATGATACGTGTAAATTTCTAAATATGTGTACTCATTACAATTATACATATAAACACTCAGACACAGAATAAATAATTGTATCCAACAAATAAATAGGTAGGTTTATTTATTGAACAACTGCGTTTTCTATCAAAATACTTCAGTATATTAAATCCTTGCAGTGGCGTATTGTTCCATCTTCCATCCCGATACCAAGTACGGGTAGTTCACTGCGTGTGGACTTTATAATATTTATGGCCACGCGCGGTATTTTTAATATCATGCCACTTCCTCAGATATTTGTTCAGATAATAAAATGAATAAGGAAAATATGAAATACATTAAATTCCATAAGCAATAAACACATTCAGAAATAGATCCTACTAATATTGTAAACGTGCAATGTACCTATCGATACATATAAAAATGAATTGCTGTTCGTGGGTCTCCTAAAACTCGACAACGGCTGGGCCGATTTGGCTGATTTTGGGTTTTGAATTGTTTGTCATAGCTAACGGAAGGTTTAAACGGTGAGAAAATATTGAAAACTCTCAAAGAAGATAGTAAAAATAACAATTTCATTTTCTCAAACAAACTGTTCTACATAATTTCCAGTCAAACATTTGACGTTACCAATCAAACATTTTTTTTCCGAGTGTTTTAATCAAAGATTATAAATACAAAGAGTATATAAGTTTTTGAAGTGAAAACTTCTTTTGGCGCGCCTAGAGAGAATTTTCGTGGGCTGTGAATTGAATTTTAGCGTCACGCTCGGGTATGATTTGGTAATTAGTAGTTAGTTTATTTTAGTTTAGTTAGTAGTTTGTTTAGTATCAGTATTGCACCGTGCGAAGCCGGGCGGGTCGCTAGTTTGGATATATTTATGGTCGTTATTATTTCAAGCAAAACTACTACTACTGAAGGGAACTTCAAAACGGTATTGGGAAACAATCATATAGATACGTTTGCTCGAAATCGGAGAATCTTTCAAATGTGCTTTCTGAAGTATTACTTCTTTTGGTGTGTGTTGTTTAGTGTGGAAAATGATGTGAGTACATTTTAAAGATGCGTCACGAAAAACCGACACCTTAAACTTAGCTAGTCAATATTTTAATAAACATTGTAACTAACTACAGTTTAACTAATACTTCTTGCGTTGAAGATCTAGATTACTTTACTGACACCCCAAAACAAAATAATACACAAAAATAATTAAATATAAATTTAAAACCAGCGCGACAAGTTGGCGGTCTTATCGCTAAAAGCGACCTCTTCCAGGAAACCTTAGAATGGAAAATAGTTTGAGGATTTAATTTAATTTGACGGAATGTATTATCCGGTTGAAGGTAGACTTTTTAGTGTGAATAAAGAGAAGGAGTATCAACTTCTTGCGTGCAAGCCAGTTCTAGGTACAGACACACACTTTTTATTTAATTTTTATCAAACATAAAATGACGAGATGAGCAAGTAATGCTTCAAACGATAAGCACGCCTTTCCGTAACAGAATAAAGCCACGGCATCTATTTGGACATGAATAATCAATAGTGTAAGATATCGTGATATCACTGTAGAGATTCCGAATAATCCCCACACATATAACACAACTGGTAAACTTAGCGTTCTCTCGTTGTAGTACCTACAGGTATAGATTTCAGTTACGCAGCAACAAAGTAACGTCGAATTGTTACGTAAGGTAGTTTCGCTGCATAATTGGTGCCCCCATGCGAATAGATCCAGATAGAATTGGATGCATGCGTGAATCACAGGAATGCTTTGGGATATAGTGACAAAGCATTTCTGTGATAGTGTCTAACGTGACCTACTATAGTTCATTGTCAATAGACGTGGCAGTTCAATATGTTTCAGCAAAAGTACCTCAAAACAAGAAACAAGTCGTGCTGCCGTAGTAACGAGAATGTGTTGTATTGGACTCTTTGCTGACTCCACTTGGGAAGTATCACACCTTTTCCAATCATTCTACTGCCAATAAAAGCTTACATTTTTTTAAATAGGTTTCAAATTGGCTGTCATTTTCCTGACGATGCGGTTTACGCTTAGAAGAGACTGATACAAAATCGATAAAATGCATCAGACACTCAGTAGACCCATTAATGTATGAATTTTCGTTCGAGTCTTTGGGATTGAAGTCACGGCTAGTGGGAGAGCAGAGAGAACCTCTTTGCAGAGTCTTCGGTAATTATTTGGACTTTCATGTTTCCAATAGCTGCGTGTCATTGTGGTGTTATGATCAAACATGTTGATGTCCTGATCGTCTCGGCAATCTTTACTATAAAAAAAATCTTTCAAAAATCTGTCTGTAGTGCGCCAATATAGAATTCGCAATTTGAAGTTTTCGCTTCAAAAAACGTTTGTTTTTTTTTTCGATATCAAGCAGTCTGTATCGATGGATGGATATCGAATGGTAATTAGATGTGATGGCAGCGGCGCGCGCGCAACGGTCGCGCGGCGGTTAGGACCACGCACCGTGAAGCGTGTGAAGCCGTCGGCCGGGCCAGTGACCACCTGGTCCCACTCATGGCACCACCCCCGAATATACAGTGTTGCACAAATATTAACAAGTAAAAGATTTATGAAACGTGATTATAGAATTACAATAAAAAAAATGTTTGATTGAATCGGGCAAAAATATTGCTTTTTGAGAGCTTTCGTTGCGTGACAGTATGTGTCTATATTTTGAAAGGTTGCGTCATTAGAATCTAAAAGGCCCAATTTGTTCTAGATTTGAATTGGTACGACCAATTTTAATAGATGGCGTAGCAACGCGCGCACGATTCAGCTAGTAAATATATTCATATTACATTTCGGGGGCGATAAATCATTCTAGTTAGGTTGAATTTGTTTAAAACGTCGTTTTACGCGCGTTTTTAGCTAATGAAAAACTGTTACAATAACATTAGAACGCGAAGGTATTTCGCCATGTTGCGCGTCAATGAAATTGCTCAGGCGGGAAGTTGGGCGGTCACGAAATGATAGATAGATTCGGGATTGAATCCAGGCGGCAACTCTTTTTTCAAGTTCCTTCTTTTTTTTGAGAAAATCTATTACTGGGAGCCCTTTATCTATATTTAAGTATACTCAGTGTTGAAACCGAGCAAAGCTTGGTCTGGTCACCCAGGTACGAGTACTACTTTTTAATACGTGAAGCAAAAACTTTGTACCCCTTTGTCATGAAAATTGCGCGGGCGTGGGATAATTAAATTTTGCACGCTTGTAGTTGACGTAGACAAGGAGTGCAGAATACATTTTTTTTAAATAAGTAAATCATACATAAAATCATTTAAAAAAATTGGCAGTCATCGAGACTGGCGATAAAAGTAAAAACTTATAACTCAGAATTTGATAGCTCACTTTGGAAATTACGCGGGTGAAACCGGAGGACGCTGCTAGTTTGGAATAAATATTAAAAGCATTGTCGTCTAAATAAGTAATAGATCAGGGTCAATAATTTTTGAAACGAAAAAAAATTACAGTATGATTTAATCCATAAGAAAAGGAGGGGAATATGATAAAAATTAAAGGAAAATAAATTACGGTCAATCCGAGTGTGGAAAAAGGGACCTCTCCCTTTTCCCGTTTTAAGGGTGAGTTTTAAGGGTAAAAAATGGTTTAATCTTGATTTCCGGCAAAACTACAAGTCCTATGGAAAAAAGTGCAACGACAAAGTTGTAGGTAATAAAGATCTACAACTTTTTCATCGATAATTTTTTCACATAACCTCAAAATTTAGGTGAAAAATACAAATAACCAAGTTTTTGGTTTTTTATTTTTATGTTTTAAAAAAAAAACTTTTTACTCGAAATTTGGTGAAAACTTACCTTATTATGTCCCAAATACACTGTAATTTATTTGATTTAATGTATTTAATTTTAGATTATTAATTTAGAATTTATGATTTCTTTCATTTACGTGCGTGACGCTTGAGCTCATTTCACAGGCCACGAAAAATCTGTGTGTGGAGCGCCAAAATAAGTTTTTAATTCAAAAACATTTCGCACACTATCATGTATTTCAGACACACGCTTACATACTCCTTTGTTCATTGTTAAATCCTGTGGTTAAACTGAGAATAAATCAATATCGCTTTATATCGAATTTCAACAACTTGGCGAGCACTAATTATCGACTGCAGGCCCGTGAACAAAATTTGAGGCTCATATGAACCAAATTGTGTGGAACCAGTGCCGTACATAATCAAATTTACACTGAAAATCGTCGAAAAATCATGATTATTCCGACAAAATTTTTTTTTTTTTTTTTTAATATTTTCAATACCTTTTCTGATCCATTATTCCGCAACGCCGTACAAAAAACATGCGACAAGGAGAAATGATCGAGGTTTGCAACCCCCTATCTTCTCCTGCACTCAGTTGGACAGCTTACAAGTGACATCATATTGCTGAATCTTATTATTTTATACCCTTCTGTCATCCTACATAGGTTTCCTTGTGGTTCATATGGCCCATACATTTTGTTCACGGGGCTGTAGTATATTATTATTAAGAGCGTGACATGTCCCAATACTGATTAAATGGCTCTTTGAATTTGGCTCTGTCCTGAGCCAGTAGGTATACCTATACTAATCATTGAGGTGATCATACCGCCATGTCATAATTATTGGTCTATACTGCAACGTAGTTTGCGATCTGAATTCCTTTGTGTGGCGATCTTAGCCCAAAGGTTATCTGATATGCGACACTAGCCCTTACCGATATTTAGACTATTTTTTATTTACAATAGAATATCATTTATTGTCATGTTAGTAACATTCACAAATATAATTGCAGAAATTAATTAGTATGAACGCCACTACACCGACTCGTCATATTAATTACATTTGATTTTATTTTGCTTTACAAAATAATAATACATACATACATAAACAGCCCACTAAACGTTCCCACTGCTGGGACTCGGGGCCTTCTCTCGCAAGGAGAGAGTTAAGGCCATAATCCACCACGCTGGCCCAGTGCGGGTTGGCGGATGACACATGACTTCGAAAGATTCTAGGTACATGTCGGTTTACTCACGATGTAAGTTAGCGGCATTGCAAAATAATAATAATAGAACAAAAATATCTTGCCAGAAAAAAAAAATTTCAGCCAGGGGTATGTATTTTAATTCACTCTGAAGCTACTTTTTTACTTTTACTGGTTTTCATTTGACCGCCGTCTCGCCTGATGGCGGTCTACTATGTAGCGTATTTACCTAAATGAAACCGATTCACTCTCGATTTGAAGACACAAAGATACTACGGGAAAATGAAGAGTTCGAATTCATATTATGCATTCTGAAATAACTCTCGCGAAAAGAGCTCGTCATACGGGTCCTAGCTCTTGCCAGCCAAAAGTGTCGAAATGTCAAAGATGGCTGACAAAAATGTCGAAATATCAAATATAGGTACCAAAATGTTTTCGAATGTTTTCCGTACGTCACGCTGCGAAGACATATTTCAACATTTTCCGTTTTCACGGCGGCAGTGTTCAGCCGCTGGCAAACATCCAACTTAAATAAGTTTACGTGAGGCTTTAAGAATTTTAACCTATTTTAATATGTCTATGAATTTTAGGAAACACACATCTAAGTACTGATAGTATTTGCACCATTTAGTAAGTAGAAAAGTATCCTATGACCTATCCCAAACATTAATAGCCTAACTGTAATCAAAATTGCAACCTCATCCGTTCAGCTGTTCTGTCGTGATTCAGCAACAAACATCTAAAGTTTCGCATTTATAATATTAGTAGAATTAGACACCATTCACACCATATTAGCTAGCTTCAAAACTAAGCAAAACTTGTTCTATGTCGGCTAGATAGATTATATAAAAATCTTTTCCTTAAATCATCTACAAAATAATGTTTTTTTTTTATAGTAGAAGGATCAAGTGAGAAGACGACCTAACGTTAATGAAGTTTAGTCGGGAACGCTCTATAAAAACAAAAAAAAAACATCTTTTGCGATTAACAATTTAATCGTATTATAAAATCGATAATGCATGCAGGCTCTGCTTAGAGAAGTTCCACACCTTTTTCAGTTATTTCGCCGCCTAAGCAGTAATGTGCAAACATTAGCAGAACTGTGTTCCGATTCGAAGGTTAATATTTCTACAAATCAGAACAAAGACACAAAGTAACAAGCGTAGTGCAGTGTTAGGCAGTAATGTAAATTCTTAATGCATGTGTGTACCTATAATGTTACACATAACTCTATGCTGTGATCGGCAGCCGTGTTTTGCTTACCATCAAGTGCGTGTTTTGTTCGTTCCGTCACTCTACATTATAACAAACATTTTTTATTTTAATTATAATCAAATAAATAATGACGATAAATATTCAAACTAAAGGAAAATCGTATACGTAACAAATATGTTTATCTTTTTTGCCGTAATAGGCCAGCCTTTGTCCTCAAATAGGACAATGAAAATCGATGATGCAGTTTAAATTATAACGCGCTTGCCCATCAGGTACCCTTCAATCTATTTTAGCCCCGGTCATAATTTTAGTTTAAAATAATTTCTAGCATAATTTTCGCTCAACGGGGAAACGCATATATTGGTTTAGTTAGAGTTTAATCGGAAGCTAGTTAGGGCACGATTTAAATTGACTCTAGTAATTTGCAATTTAGGGGTAGATTTCAGCGCACATCTATCCGCCTCAGCAAGTTTTACGTACAACCCACAGAGCAGACGAAACTTTGTTACGCGAACATAGTTTTTTTATTTGTCCGAGTGCTTTAGGGCCTTGTAATTAGTCCCTAAAACGTGGTGGCGTAGTGACTAGAACGTGCAGTTCACACGATCATAGTCATAGAGGTCATAGTTTCGAATCTCACTGCTCCTCTGTACATTTTTCAACGTACGAGTTTGTCATCACCACTGGATTTAACGATGGATAAAAACAACACGTGGAAACCAGCATATCCCAAAAAATACATCTTTCGATGGGATGGTGTTTCCATTAATATTTAAGTTTCATCAAAATCGGTGTCGCCCTTTCAAAGTTATCAATTCTGTTAGCGGTAATCTTAGTTAGATATATAACGAATATTTTCTTTATTCACAAACATACGCGTGACCGCCAACATAAAATTTGAAACAATTGCGCTGGGATTTTAAGATTTCTAAATGTATATACATTTGTCATTCTTATACCCTCAGACCAAATATTATTCTCAAAGCTTATATGTACTTAATTTTTCGTTTTTTTTTGATTTTTCACTGAAGTTTTCTACGTCTGTTATTTTTTCCTGCCTCAGTGCTTTCCATTACGTCATAGCACCGCCGCCAGCTTACGTGATCGTTTTGTGAAGAGCAAACCGAAAATAAGAGAAACCTTACCTGTTTTGAGATGGACGACAACTGCGACCGAAGCTCGCCAAGCGTGCTCTCAATAATCTTCTTGTCATATCGCAGTCGTTGCATGACACCGTCCATCTTCTCAATGCGCGCCTCCAGGATTCGAACGTGACTCGCGTGGCGGTTGTTTTCTGATATGATGCGATTCATCTGGAGGACAAGTTGGTTATTAATTGGGGGATTTACACAATTTCTAAAATTGTGTAAAAATGTGTAGGAGGTCAGTTATTATGAAACGGCGATCATTTTGGACCAATTTTTAGACAGCGATAGAAGAAAGTGGTGCTGGGTAGAAGTCTTTTAATGCTGTATGGTACTCACATTTCTCTTCATAGCTTGCAAGTGCTTGTGGACATCGGTGACGTTAGCTTTGGGTGTTTCATTTGCTTCGCTGACCTGGGCTCGGATCTCGCTCAGCTCTTGCTGCGTCTCCTCTATGGACAGCTTCATGTTTCTCTCTTGGATGGAGCCGTGACGTATGGGGTGAGCGACGCAGTGGGTATGGAACTCCTTCCTGTGGACAAAAGGAAATTTGGTCAATTAAAACAAATACAGTATCCAGAAAGCGATGGCGGACTGAACTTGACACTTTTAAAGAAAAGTGGAGGACAGTGGCTATGGACCGGCAATAGTGGAGGAAGGCGAGAAAGGCGAGGCAATGGGACATTATAGTAAAATTATAGCTTGCTGTCTAGATGCGTCCCGCGTTTTACCTAAACTATAAGGTACAGTTTTTACAGTTATTCTTAATAGCAAAAATATTGCAACCTTTTAGCTTGAAACTGACGCAACTTGAGTATAATCTTTTCCAAACCGTTCCAACCCCTTTTTTCGCATTAATAAGTAGCTATATGCTTTCTCAGGGTAAAGACAATTTCTGTACCGAATTTCTTTTAAATTGGTTCAGTAATTTAGGCATGAAAGCGTAACAGACATACAAATAGAGTTTTTTATTTATTATAGGTATTAGTAGGATACAGTAAACCAGAAAGCGACAGCGCACCGAACTCGACACTCTTAAAGAAAAGTGGAGGACTGTATCTATGAGAGGAGAAAGGCATTTGCTCTGTAATGGAAGTAAAAGCTGATGTAATGATAACATTAAAACAAAACAAGAATTCTCATTACAGAATCATTGGCACCTTATATATAGAAAACCTGAAAGCAGTTAAATAGTTTTAGTATGAAAACTAACGTGGTTACAAACTTGTTCAATCTAGTCACGAGTAATTCACGTGTAATATGCCAAGTCCAGTCCGACTTCAGTGGCTCGAATGTGGCCGAAACTAAAGTCCAACTGGAGCGATCATATCGCACATGTACTACCAGTGAATGAATTAACAAATAGTTTTAGTTCAACAAACTTATTTATCACCGACAGTGCTTTCAGCAAACTCATTCCTCAAAATTCAATACTCAATTCAATCTCTGTCTGGGTGTTTCTATCTATACTTATACTAATATTATAAAGCTGAAGAGTTTGTTTGTTTGAACGCAAGGATCTCGGGAGCTTCTGGTCCTAATCGAAAGATTATTTCTATGTTGGATAGACCATTTTTATCGATGAAAGTTATTTAATATTACGCTACTAATAACAGGAGCGGAGCTGGAATGAAAAATGTAACAAAAACGGGGAAAAAATATTACGTTTTGAGAGCTTTCGTTGCGTGACAGTATGTGTCTACCTTTTAAAGGTTGCGTCATAACAACCTAAGGTAACCGAATTTGTTTAAAATTTGAATTGGTACGACCAATTTTCGATAGATGGCGTGGGTCACCGACAGTGCTTTCAGCAACGACATGTTTCGAACTCATTCCTCAATATTCAATACTCAATTCAATATGTGTCTGGATGTTTCTATGTATAATACGAACGTATTTGAGAACGTATTTGAAACTATATAAGTATTACTAGCGGCCCATTCCGGCTGCGCTCGGATATTGTCATTTAAAGACTATTAATCGGAATAAAAACTATCCTATCTCTCAAGTTGGACCAGACTGCTCACGGTGTGCCAATTTAATTTAAAATCGGCTAAGTAGTTTAGGAATCCATCGCGGACAAACATCGTGACAAGAGATTTATATATATTATTATTATTATTATAAGAAAAGATATATGAGCTATCTGGCCGCCATGGTACAAGCTTTGCTCAGTTTGGGGTCAAATGGTGTAGTGTGTAAATTGTCCACCAATATGTATTTATTAATATTAATTGAATACCCACATTATTATATTTTAAATTTTATATTGAGGGGTAGCGTAGGGTACGTCTTAAAATGGTGAAGGAAAACATCGTGAGGAAACCGAAATGCAACTAGAATCTTTCGAAGACACGTGTCAGCCACCAACCCGCACTGGGCCAGCGTTGTGGGTTATGACATTGACTCTCTCCTTGCGAGAGAAGGCCCCGAGTCCCAGCAGTGGGAACATTTAGTGGGCTCAATCATTCAACACGTCATCTAAATCCCATTATTAGATCTTTCGGGCCTCTAAGCTAGCTAAGATTAGTTTTACTTTTATTGTGGTTTTATCATTACTAGGTATAGTTAGTATTTTATTGTCGTGGTTAGTTTTGTTAATAACCTTAATTCACGAAATTAAATTTAAATGAAAACTATACTACATAACTCACTAACTACCTACTGAGAGACGATTCACACGGCGCGGCTGCCAACCGCACCCGCGCGCGGGCGCGGCAGATTTCCATATAAAATTGAATTCAATTCACACGACGCGGTTTACGGCCGCGGCGGCTGCGGCAGCCGCGCGGCGCCCGCGTGGCTGCGCGCGATTCTTGCGCAGTAGCTTTCCGGAGCAAAAACCGCGAAAACCTGCGGTCTCGTGAATATTGAAACAAAAACGTCGCGCGGCGCGGAGCCGCGCCCGCGCGCGGGCGCGGTTTGCAGCCGCGTCGTGTGAACCGGGCCTTAAATTGAGTGCATGTGGATTATCCCTACACCGATGTAAGTCTAAGGAAATGTAAGATCATTAAGCCCACTTACAACCTGGAATATGTCAGGCGTGCTGAAGATGGCATTACCACGCTAAATGGCAATACGTTGAGCTAAATTACAATAATAACAGCACAGGTTCATACAGCTATTGAAACATGAAGAGTCCAAACCAATAAATACCACTGCATCGCCCAAAGATATAAGATGATATATTGTAATTTTTCTGGAAACATTTCCCTTCAAACTGTAACACAGTGATGTTTGTACATTACTGCTTGGCGGTAGAATAACTGGCAAAGATGTAGTACTTCCCCAGGTGGGGGCTCTGCAAAGAGTCCTACCACAAATTCTCGACTGCAAATTCTGAAAGACTGTTCGATCGTTAATTTAATTGCAAAAGTTTTACTCGATAGTAACGCTTGAGTGAAACTGAGAGAAGTAATGTCGAGGGCTATATACTCGTATGTACGGTATCCACAAACGCACCGTCGTTACGCTGTGGTGACGAGTCGCACCGCTCTCGAGCCGTGTCTCCTACCCTTCCGGTGCAGCACATACTTAATTACTCTATATCCGCCTATTCGGGCCGGTATTCCCGATGTAATCGAAACACTTTTAAACCTAATAGGTACCTTTTTTTTAAATAAAAAGTGACGAGAGAAGCTGGACATGTGCCTGCTGGTAAGCAACATGCCTGCCACATGACAGCACAGTGACACGCAGCTATAGGAACACGAAGAGTCCAAATCATCACCTAGCACTGGACTGCGCTCGTCACCCAGAGACCTAAGGTGTTATATTTGTAAGCCCTGTAATTTCTCTGGAAACATTGCCCTCCAAAAAAAATACTGTGTTCCGGACACAGTATTTTTTGCACATTACTGCTTGGCGGTAGAATAACTGGCAAAGGTGTGGTACTTCCCCAGGCGGACTCTGCTAAGAGTCCTACCACTACTAAACTACCTGTACCTATTGTATTTGCCAGTACAATAGGTTCAATACCAAGCCAATACCATGGTCTTCAAGATTCTGTGTAATCCAGGCGCGGTCCCAAAGGGGTGATCAGTAGAAACATTAGGCCTTCCCAAAATCGTACAAGTCGAATTGAAAACTCTTCTAAATATTTACAAAACATAATAACGCTATCTTTTGCTCGATGGCCGAGCTGGCTTAGCCGAGCTTACTCCGAAAGCATTTAATTACCTTACCGATTATTCGGACAGCTGTCGGTCGGATCCGATTATTCGGAGGTTGTTTTCGTAGTAGAGCTACAGGTTGCGACCGCGCTTCGTGCAGTCGAAGGTCAAGTATGACTGGCGTATGTTTGCGTTTTGGTTACTGGTAATCGAGAATCGCGGTCCAGGAGAGGAGACGACACGGAACCTAGTCGAACTAATCGCACGGGGCAAAAGTAGTTATCAGTTTCGCTTCTTCTGTACTTTTTGATATTATAAAAGTAGTTATTGATTAATCGCAATTGTTGTTGTTTCACTCTGGGGTATGACGATTGTTTAGTGACATTTTTGATATGAATGGAAATTTTAAATAAGATAATTTTTTAACATAGAACAAAAGATTTTAGAATGAAAAAAAAAAAACATTCGGTTGAATTGAGAAACCTACTTTTTTTTAAATCGGTTAAAAAATAGCCTACATCTTTCATTCCAAAACTAGTGAAATCCTATACGATTACGGATGAAATCGCTGCGTACTTTTGAGTGGTACGAGTAAGTTAAAAAGAGTGGTAAATTGTAACAAGTAATTGGAAATTTCTATCATTCTACATTTTGGATACTTCTTTGTAAGGTTATACACAGTATTATATAGATTCGTTGGCTCTGTAGTTCCCGTGGGTGTGTAAGTAATCAGTAAATCGAATGGCATTGCATTAATAATGTAACAGAACTGAATTTATCATAGAGTGAGGGAGCCAAATTTATTCATATTTGCCATAGTGTCGAATATATAAAAATATACAATATATACAAAACAAAAAATGTGTGCGCTTAAAACCGCACGGCAGAAGTGAAAACTAAAATAAGAAATACCTAACTATATAAAGGCTACTAAATAATTTTAATTTAAAACTTTTACGGCTGAATGATTAGTATCCATGGCCATGAATAAATTAAAAAAAAGAATTACGCGGGTCGAAAATGCCGTTCGAAGCCGTTTCGCTCACAAGTTTTTAGCTTTTTAGTGTTTGCTATTTAGTTATGTCATATTTATGTATTTCGCTAAAAATGCATAAATATGTTGTGTTATAGTGTATTTGTGTAAGCACTTTCTTATGAAAATGGGTATCATTTTGTGTGTTTACGTAGTGTAAGTGCTGTGATAAAATATTACAACCATAACTTTTTTGCAATGGACGTGAAATGCAAATTTAACATTTCGTGACAGGTTCAATTGATGTGGTAAGTACCTAGAAGTTAATGTCGTGATAAAAAAGTTTAAAAATTCGCCAGTTTCAGCGAGAAAGTCGCTAAGGTGTCAGTCAACACTGGTAGTGAGCAGCGAGAGAGAGTAAGAGTATGTATTGTCCCATGTCCTCCTCTAACAATTATCTTTCTCGGTCTGGCACGTTTGTTGACCACATTATCTTTCTCGCTCTAGCATCCCGAGTTTACCCGAAATTTCTTATCATATCCGAGCGTGATGATCACGTGATCATTAATCCATTTCACAGCCCACGAAAATTCTGTCTATAACGCGCCTAAAGAAGTTTTCACTTCAAAAATTACTTCACCTTGACTTCACCTGACCAAAAATCTACGAAGTTTTCGAGTAGGTATTGAAATTTTCACTAATTGTAACGTCAAACGAACTCGGAGGTATTGAGTTTAAGTGAAGTTTTGTTAGTATGATGAGTACAGAACCAAACATCCGTATGCATCACATAAATGTTGATCCTATGTAGAAGTCGAACCCATGGCCTAGTAACCACACTCATAGCAGACTCACAAGGCTTAAACTGACGTTATCGAATACATTCTTAACTGTACCTTGGGATACCCCATATTTTTAAGTTTGTCTTTTTTTATTTCTTGTTTGTTCTCTATTTTTTTTAATCAGTGTACAAGGCAAATGTATGATTCCAGCTAAAAACTTGTACATGTAAGTAAATGTTCGAGTAATTCTGTTGTATTGTTCAAAGAATTTTATTTCTATTCCAGCGACGGAAGAGATTTTATCCTCGAGAAGTTCCCGCTCCCAGAGGAGCTACGGCCCATCTTATTTCCAAAAATGATGAGGCCTTGAGGGAACAAAATGCTGCCATTTATTTGACTAAACCGATTATCGAGCTTATGCGCTATTACCAGTCGCTGTGGTTAACTTTACGTAGTTTGTAGTCAGCGAAGCCGAAGTGCCGGTTTACATTATTCCAGTAAGCAATCCAGCGCTGGATTCGGTCGCTGGACTGGAATAATGTAAACGGGGTATTACAAGGATAGGAAAATCATAAGCAGCCCACGACTCGGGGCCTTCCCTAACAAAGAAAACTTGATTGCTGTAACCCATCATCATCATCACCTGCAGCCTGCAGACGTCCACTGCTGGACATAGGCCTCCCCCAATGATTTCCACAATGACCGGTCTTGTGCCGCCTCCATCCACCGACTTCCCACCGACTGCTGTAACCCACCACTAGCCAAATATAGGTAGACGTATGATACATGACCTAGAAAAATATAGTTTGTGGAACAAATTTAATGTTCACAATGTTTTTCGTTCACCATTAAATTCCATTTCGGTGACAAACTTCTGCGATTAGAAACATACCCAAATAAGCAGGTGGGATTTGAATCTACGAAGTCACGATTTGAATGTGAACGGACGTTCTTAATACTAGACCCCCAGGGCTCGTTATAGTGAGCTTTTGTTCTTGATTTTAGTGAATATTTCATCGGTCTTCGAGTGTTTAATATAAATACTGGGTTTAATCACGATCAACATTATTATTTAATAGGGTACCGGACTGGGTCAAAAATACACCATCCTAATTAGTCCGTCAGCTAGATCATGGAAAAATATTGGACACGTGTTTTTTGTTTTTTCATAATATTAAAAATCGTGAAAGATATAGACCATCAAACTTCGAGAGTGGGGGGTCGCGACGTCACTCGTGAGTAGAAATCGTACTCACAAGTGACGTCACACGAAACTTCGAAGCGCTGTATCTTCGTCATTCTTTGTTTGTGAAACAAAAGAAAAAATACGTGTACAATATTTTTTGCCAATCTAACTAACGGGCTACTTAGTTTTTTTGAGGATTGTACCCTATTACCTAGACGTTTCCACAGCGTTACAACTAGTCTTCTCGTGACCACGGCGGTTTACGCAGTGTTTACATTAAACACTAATGTTATTTGTAGCAAGAGACTGATGAAATACTCAATAAAATCAATAACAGAAGCTACTGTAAAAATCCCTGGGGACCTAGTATTAAGAATCTATATTTGGCTAGTGGTGGTTTGACTAGTGGTAGTCTTCTCGTGCCCACTCGTGTAGTTCATATTATAAAAATAAAATAAAAATGGTTTATTTCAGGTAAAGTAATAATTAACAGCATCACAACACATAGATTAAATAAAATAAAGTGAACGGTAAAAATACTATTAAAAACATATTATTCTAGTAGTACAACTTCGTCAAATATCGTATACATTTTTTTTTGTTTTGTTCTTGTGTTTTGTTTTTTTGTTTTTTATGTGTATATTATGTGTTCGAATCGCGAAAGTTTAAAAACGACATTAGTGTTATGAGAATATTATGCAGCTTGTGTTGTATCTTGGACCCAACATTTTCCCCCGGAACACAGAAAACAAAAGCTTACGATAATACTAAATAAATTTGATATGCGTAATAGAGGTAGGTAGAGTAACTGGTACTTATTAATAGTTTCAAAGTATCGTTATCGTATTTTCTAGAAGTTATAAAAGATACTGGATGACCTGAAGCAGGTAAGCATTTAATTATTATCTAAATATAAAGTACTGTAAGTAACTGTACGCAAATATGAAATGTTCAAACATGATAAGTTACTGAATAAATATAGGAACCTGATAACTCGTCGGATGGATACGATAAGGGAACTAAGTCAGGTGCGACCGATATTTATTATTTCTTGGTTATTTTTAATACAGCCAAAAAGATATATTCCGTTCTATTGAATTATTTCTGACGGTGTTTCGTAGGAAGGCAGAAATACCTACTTTTCTGTTGTCGTATAGAAATGGAAAGCTAGTATTTGTTTGAACGTGCTCATCTCGGGAATTAGCGGTCCGGTCTAAAGTCCATGTCAAAATCAAAGTTATTTTATTCATAAATTTACAATTTACACGTCAATCAGTACAAAAACAAAAGTTGTAAAATAAATATTTCACTGTACGACAATAATCCGATGATATAGACAACTGTCAAGTATTAATTACAATAATTGTAATGAACATTGTAAATTTATTACAACTTATCATATACTAGCTTTACCATCACTTTTAATTCGCTATTGCTATAAAAAGTTTGATCGATAAGCCAGCATTTTAATCTGTTTCTGAACCAGATTCGATGAGGTATACTATACTAGACGAGGGAGATATCAGCTGCAGATTTGTACGACGTGCGGTGGCTGCATCATCCAAAAATAATTGAGTCTGTGCACTCAATGATTTTCGGATCAGGTCAAGGACAGAAACGCCGTGATAATAGAAGCAACATCAGGCGAGATGGAGGTCAGGTTTAACCTTATAATAGAAAGCAACTAATAGGGAGAATCACAATCAGTTACTTGACTATTTAATTATCAGTTATTTAGGTTATTTTTAACTCAAATCCACTCTCGACTTGAACACAAAGATTGTAACCGTTGGGAAAAAAACCACTAAGTATATATTTATATCACAGCCTAGTCGTTCTTATCACAAAAGTGAAGTCAAATATCCTCGTTTGAGTCTCTGGCACGTCAACCATAAAATGATGGCGCTTTTTCGAGGTATGATCAGTCCAATAGAAAAAGGCCACCAAGGGTTAGATCATGCAGATCAAATGTACATGTATTCTTTTGTAAATAAAACGACTATAGCTCGAATGGTGGTGGAAATAGAACAATAAAAAATTACCGGTCCTATTTGAAACATTCTATTTAAATAACAGCATTTTTTCCGGCCAGACTAGTTTATTTAAAATCATTTTACTGCCCGAGGAGCTTGAGTTAAAGTGGAAGTGAAGGAAGTAAGTAGAATGCAACGCAAAAGGTTAATAGAAAATGAAAGATCAAGTTGGCCGACCGACGGGGACTTAGTATTATTGAGAAAAAGTCTGATGAAACTTTTAAATCTGCTGGAGAGGTGGAGAGATACTAACGCTAGGATGGACGCTAGGGTGGACGCTAGGATGGACGCTAGGATGGACGCTAAGATGGACGCTAGGGTGGACGCTAGGATGGACGCTTACTTAAAAGAAATCGATTCTAGATTTGCAGACACCCAGATTATATCCAACAGGGAATATCCACTCAGGCAACGCATTTCACACGTTTAGAGGTTATTGTCGCGAAAGTGGACTTAAACCTTTCAAGACTTAAGGCTGATTTAAACTAAACGAGCATAGAGCTAGAGCTGGAACAAGAGCATTCTTTCTCGATCTTTTAGTGTAAACGAAAGATCGTTCTTAGCATTTTCCATATTATATATTCCATAGAATCTTTGCGAACGCAAACAAAAAAAAACAACGAAAGAATGCTCTACGTTTGTTTACACCAAATGAATTTGATACAGTGGAGATAGAATGAGCATTCGCTCGTCTGATGTAAATCGGCCTTTAGATGATGCGTGAAATCCGGTGCGAGAATGGCTGACGCCACAAGCGTGTATTTTCCAAAGGCAAATGAAAACATGTGTTTTCACACAGAGAAGGAAGACATCGTGAGGTAACCGACATGTTCCAAGAAACACATCTTTCAATGACATATTTAATTCGCCATGACATGTGTCACTTGAGCTTGACACCTTGGAAGAGAAGGCCACGATCCACCACACCCAGCGATTGGAATGTAAAGTTGGATACTACTTACGTGAACGGTCCGTTTGACAATTGTATTTGTATTTCACTTGTATAGACTACAAGCTACTAATCAATATATATGGGCCACTGTTCCGATCATCCAACCTCTTGTCGAATTTCTTATAATTGCCACAATATTTATTATTTTTGCTGTCTTTCCCTCAAATAATATTCTGACGTCGACGTGACGTCCATAATACATCGGCTGCCCTAAATTCGTCTCCGGGAAAAGTGGGGAAAAAGCGAGAAAATAGTATTACTAACCAGGAAAAAAAAACTTTCCGATAACAAGTAGGTACATGCACTGTCAATTAATGTTCTAACGACATCAGATTCCCGACGACGGAAATGGAATATTGTCTATTTGAGAAAAAAATGAAGAAACACCTTTACGCCGTTAGATCAATCCTAGCGCTTTTTATCGATTTCAAAAATGAGGAGATACCTACTTCGTTTGTGTTTTGTATGTATGCGATAGCTCTGCTAATTGCGAATAGATTTTGATGATCCTTTTTAGTAAAATGTAACGGAACCCTTTTAGATTCGTCATGTATGTCTGTTTGTACGTCAGTATGTCACAGCCACTTTTTGCCGAAACTAAGAGAACTATGAGAAAGATAAAACTAAAAAAAATTATGCTACATTACCATGCAAACTTCCAACAAAAAATAAGTTTGAACTCGATCTAGTTAGTAGTTGTTTTAGTACTTACGTAATAAATACACAATTATTAAAAACATCGATCAAAGTTACAACAAACTACTAGAAATTATGTACTATGTTACTTGCTGCTACGGAACCCTTCATGGGCGAGTCCGACTCGCACTTGGCCGCTTTTATTGTTTTGTATATATGTTACGCGACCGCTCTGCTAATTGCGAATAGATTTTGATGATCCCTTTTGAAGTTATACTTACTTCTTTTGAAACGTTAAAGGGGGAAATGATGAGAATATATTTTTAGGTACCGTTTTTTTACTATTATTTGACTTGGCAGCCGTATCGACTGATGTTTACCGACGATGCGGTCTACGATGGAGCGTGTTTACCAGGGATTTAATGGAGTTCATTTTATCGGAACCGAAAGCGTAGTCGGTGTTTTTAAATTTGACTTATTGGAGTCGGAACCGATGTCGGAGACATAGGCAGGATCAGAAGTGGTGGCAGGAGAGACATTTTTACTGTGGATTTTTTTTTTTTGCCAAACACGATAAACATTGACGAGCAATTGATTTAATTTAATTTCCACCACAATAACGGATTATCTCAAATATTTATACACCTTACTTCCGATTAAACCCTCCGTTTTAAAAGTTTCGGAGCCGAAGTCGGAACTGAAGGTGTAACAGTAATCGGAAGTTCCGACTTATCGGAGTCGGAGTCGAAGCTCCGTAACATCCCTGTGGTGCTTACCTAAAAGAAACCGGTAATCAACCGCGTCGTTTGTATGGAGTTTTGATTGAGTGACCAGAGTGTAAAAAGCTACTTTATTGCAATACTTTAACGACGTGTAGTATTTACTTAGCCACTAATTTTAGTCATAAGGTCTAATTTACTGTGTTATAAATAACCAAAACTCTTACAACGATTTAAACAAATCTGGATTTTCGCAGTAAAAAAAGCAGCTCAAAATCAAATATTCTGCGTTTATAACGCAAAGAAGTGGGTTATATTTTGCACATACGTAATAACCACGGCCTTGAGAAGCACTTCGTGAGATTAAATTTGTAGTAAAAGTAAGGATTAAAATACAGCCATGCCATCATCATCACCGGCCACATTTGTATGTCCACTAAAGATTTATTTACAAAACAAAACTCATATATCTATCAAATAACTCTTTTTATCAAAATACTCTAATTGTTAAGTTATTTTATCCTTTCGTAATTTATCTTTATTACGTACGTTAAGTATTTTATGAACTGAACTCATATTTATTTAGGCATGTTGAGTATGTTTGTGATGGGAAAAAAAACACTGTTACCGATACTGTCACCTTTACCGACACTTCTTTAAATAAGTTTTCGAAAGTGGTACGCGTGGGATTCGAACCAGGGTTTCCAGAATGGCAGTCGCCGTTCTCCCGACTACGCCAGCTGTAACTCATGTCAGTCAATCAGTCATTATGCTTGAAATAACTTTTGATAGCCCGAAACGGACCCCTCGTAATATGATTTCGTTTCTCTTTTGACTATTTTTACCGGAAACCCAAAAATACAGCAGATGGTTTTACTATTAGGTATTCAATGGCAGATGCAAAGGTGCTCTCAGGTAGTGAAAAAAAGCCTTAATACGCTTTGAATGATTCTAATCTCTATGTAGGCGAGACAAGGTCTTATTTTCGGAACTGCTTGTCCATATGGTTTGGTTGTAAAGCCACGCGCCCATTAGAAACGCACCTGCCGTCTGTTAATCATTGATTCTTTCACATCTGGTTGATTTAGTTATTTGATATTTTTACTACAATCCGGTTAACTGCGTTCATTGTTTGAAAAGTGAGATATACATTTTAAAAAGTTTATGCGCAATAAGGTCGCGGATTGGGACAAAAATAAAACATTCTAATTAGTCCATTAGCTAGATCATGGAAAAATTTTGGACACGTATTTTTTGTTTGTCAAATTATTATTAAGTATTCACTACACATATGAACAAATGTTATATAGGACCAACCGAAAGAAACTAAAAAAAAAGTAGAAGGAAGGAAACCAGTTTATTCCAAGAATATACTTTTAGAGATATATTTCGCAGATATGTTTTCAATTCACAGTTGACTAGTCATGGGTAATGAAGACTACCTTCTATGAGAGATGAAGCTCTCGAGCCCCAGTTGTGAAAAATAAACTGGGCATAATAAAAGTAAGTACTTATACATAAACGTACGAAGGAATAATGTCGAACAGCCGCGGTTATAGGAGTCAGAAAACTTTTAAGCCTCTACATATACGTTCTCGGTCCTACTCTTAAATCCCCATCAGTATGCATCACAGGATGTTCAAAATTACAGCAGTGAGATTAAACTGAGCTAAGGTAATTTTCACTATTTACGATAGATTGTCCTTTGTCTGAAATCGTACTTTCGAAGTGTAAACATCTGC
The DNA here is from genome assembly GCA_963693475.1 of Ectropis crepuscularia. NCBI lineage: Eukaryota > Metazoa > Arthropoda > Insecta > Lepidoptera > Geometridae > Ectropis > Ectropis crepuscularia. The sequence continues at coordinate 37,545,639 of OY856338.1, forward strand.
ATAAGCTGCGTTGAACTCTTTTTAGGGGGAAATCTTATGGGGCTACGTCACCAACATGCTGATCTCAGGCGGTGGCCGTGGAAGCGTAATGGTGTGGGACCAAAGAGTTTACATATACATACTTTATCTATGTGTGGGACATAGCCGATAAAATTTGATGAGTGAAATCATGTCTGTCATGTTTAAATTGAAATAAATAAATAATTGTCAGTTTGCGTAACCAGCGTATTTCGTAATACCTTTTGTGCAACTTTAGTGCTGTTTTATACTAAAATTTTAAATTTCTTTTTTCCAAATTGGCCATTTAATGACTGCCAATTTTTTTTTTGTAAACACCGTAACATAATTTACGGTGGTCTAGTCGGGAGAACGGCGACTGCCGATCCGGAGACCCCGGGATCAAACCCCACACGCACCACTGTCTTTTCGAAGTCATGTGCGTAATGCCGCTAACTTAAAACGGTGAAGGAAAAACATCGTGAGGAAACCGACATGTACCTAGAATCTTTCGAAGTCATGTGTCATCCACCAACCCGCACTGGGCCAGCGTGGTGGATTATGGCCTTAACTCTCTCCTTGCGAAAGAAGGCCCCGAGTCCCAGCAGTGGGAACGCATAGTGGGCTGTTGATGATTGATGATGAATTTTTTTTTCACCGTGTGGCGGTGATGGAAAATGTCGTGAGAAAACGTTTAAAGTTATTACCGCTAAACACAAATATGCGAACACTTATGTGTTTCGATATGAAGGCAAATGTTTCAAAAAAAAAATTAGGTAGATACTACACTTTTGCTGGTTATTCTACCGGCACAAACAACACTATGCTCCTGTTTGAGTGTACATTTTTTTGAAATTATTACACATTAGTTGGTTAGGTATTCTACCGCCAAACAATAATGTTCGAACCTCCGGACATCCTGTAGAGCGAAACATACCGCATTCCAGTCGATGATAAAATAAAAAAATAAGATAAAGCAAGCCTAACAGCTGGTCAGTTCAGATACATTCGCGAGAAAAGGCTCCTCAGATGCAAGATCATCTTCATACGACCAACTTAACACACCAAACCCCGATCAACCTTATCGTCTCAATTATAAAGATCACTTTTCAAATTCCCAGAGACGAATTTAAGATTGTAAATATCTTGCCGGGGCAGGTGCAACCTTAAATGACTTCGAGAGTTTTTACAGTCAATAACATAAAATAATTTATTAATTAACCGACGTTTAATGTATTGGCTTACTCGTTTGGTCTATTTCAATGTTACCGCATATTAGAAAAATATTTTTTATATGTTGTACGAAAAAATATCGGAGCAAATGCTTGTTATTTTAGGTCTACCTACGATAATACTGATTGGTTATTCGGTTCTCCCTCACTCGGCTGGAAATAAACACAAATACCTCGGTAGGGAATAAACACAAATATGACTATGACTACAAAGTCAAAGTTCATCCTATTATTAATGTCAATGTTTGGAGGTGAGCCGTACTACCCGGTGTTAAGGTTTAAAGGCGCAAAACAACAAAAACTTTTTTTTCAATTTTGTCAGTCTTGATTTTATTTTATTTTATTGTGTATATTTTATGTAGCTCACCATATGTTCCCACTCCTGGGACTCAAGGCACAGAATAAATATTAGTACAGAAGCCTCACTTACCGAAAACAATTATAAAAATTGCGACTCTTGCTGGGACACAACAAAGTTCAATTCAGCTCGCAATAATACCTGTCGCGATTTGCAAATAAACATTTGCGCTCTTTCTAACGCGTAACTCTGTCCCTGTCTAGAGCGGAGGGTTGTCGACATATCTAATAACAATATGCGCGGGAAACGTGTTGCGCGAGCGCTCAGCCGTGCGTCCGACAACCGACTGGCACTTGTTCCCTGGGAGGGACGGTCTAGCTGTAGGCTAAAACCGCGCGACCTTGAGCGAGTGAGGATGCACTGCTCAAGGTCTTCTCTCACAACGAGAGAGTCAGGCCATAATCCACAACGCTGTCAATGTCCGGGTTGGCAGATGACGCATGACTTCGAAAAACTCTAGTAATAAATATGTTGTAAATTAATAAGTTCACTCGAATAGACCAGCTGTAACAAAAAATGCACATGATATTGTATTTCCCTTATCGAGTCCATTTATTTTTACTGAAACAGTTATGAATTTTACGGAAATACTGAATGTAATTAAATTAGCAACGTATCAAAGGAAGACTGCAACGAGCAACTGTTTTGTAGCTGGAATTTTATTTGCGAGGTATTTTTGAGGCTTGATTGTGTAAAAGCGAAATGTAAAGACCAGTTCTCGTTGTGAAGAACAAAGGTTTCTTTAGTAGGGTCCCACGAGGCTGCGCCCGAGGGAACGCCTTACACCGATCCGATTCGGCCATCCGGAGCGTGCCAGGGCCGTGTTTTTTTTTTAGAAAAATTATGACATTGTACCACATGAACACAATGTCGCAAACAAAAGTTACAAATAAAGTGTCTTGTCTCATCTATACGTTCTCAGACGCGTACAGATGAAAAACTAATTCAAACAACGACTGTCGTACAAGAGTGCTATGCTTGCCGTGTTGACACTCTTTTCGAGAGGACGTATTTAAACGCTAACGTGTTATCCTTAGTTTTTTTATCAATGTAGGAAAGTGACAAAAAAGCTGATAGTACTTTCATCAGTCGTTCATTTGAAGAAAGATTGCCAATGTTTGAAGTTATATTTCTTTTGGCGCGTCACTAAAAACCGACACCCAGAAGGTGCCGCCTAGTCAACAAAGATAGATAGATAATCATTTATTGAAACATTAACACATACACTAACCCTAGCTGCAAAAACATATACAACCAAAACTTAATGTATATCATAATATGTCTCGTCTATTTCAATACAATAGTTAAATTACCGTTATTAAATTTGCTTTATAGGGGCAAACTGATCAAAAATGATAAATTCAGAGTCTTACATAATAGTAGTACATAATTCTCAAGAAATTTAAAATAAATAATACTTTAGATCATGATCAAGTTCTCTGTTATGTTCACAATATGAGGTCAAATGGCTAAAGTTCTAAAACTACATTCAAAATTAGCCTTACGGTTTGTAACATCGGCAAAGGATCGAAATTTTAAAATGAATTCTTAAATAGAATATGTTTCTGCGGTAAAACAGGGAAGCGTATAACATATTGCTTATGCTTAATGTCAGTTCATAGTCATAAGTTAAATACTCATTGACGGTGTACAAGGTGCGCTTCAAAAGATGTTGTCTCACTTTATTTAAAAACATTGTCTCACTCGGTAGAGTCTTATAATATACTGGCAACTTATTGTAAAGGACTCTACCCATGTTAGTTGGAAGCATTTTCGCCATTGATAGTATGGAATGCGTTGGCTGAATAATTGTTTTTATTGGACCCGTTCGCCGTTATTTATTACAATGTTTACTATTCAGTTTTAAAAATAATAAATAAAATATAGTTTAATACTTCTTTCGTTGCACATATTGTCTGTTTTGTGATTGAAGTTGGACATCGTAGCACGAGGCATACAGAAAGAAGTATAAACTTCTTAACTACATAAGCATGAACACACTTTTTCAATCAGTCTCGCTCTTAAAGTTTTGTATTCGCGTAGTGAATGGTTGGCCGCGGCCCGTGCCGATGTGAGTAGTGAGAACTGCGCCGTTCAGATGCCCTGGTTCCGGACAAGGGCTCTTTTGGCAGCCGTCGACGTCAGTCCCAATGAAATTAATATTATAACACGTCGGAAACGCCATCGACGGAATAAAACAGCATCAGAAATGGACGAGAAGAATTATTAAAACGTGCTATTCGTGTTCATTTTTTAGGGTTCCGTGAAACGTAAAACGGAACCCTTGTGGATTCTGTCTGTCCGTTCATATGATATCCATTACCATACAAATGTTAAACGAAAACTGGTTTGAACTCGATCTAGTAAGTAGTTTATATAGTACGTCATATAAATACACAATTAACATCGATCAAAGTTACAACAGTTACAAAACTAGTGAAAACATTTTTACGAAATTTATCAGGAAAATAGTCTATTTTTTAATTATTTTTTAAATAAAGAATGACAAGACGAGCAGGACATGTACCTGATGGTAAGCAACATGCCTGCCACATAACAGCACAGTGGCACGCAGCTATTGGAACATGAAGAGTCCAAATCATTACCTAGCACTGCACTGCGCTCGTCACCCAGAGATCTAAGTTGTTATATCTCTCAGTCCTGTAATTTCTCTGGAAACATTATTTATGAGAATAACAGATACCATACTAATAAGAGCATGTCATGTTCGTGTTATTACGTATTATAAATAAATAAAAGCAGCCAAGTGCGAGTCGGACTCGCCCATGAAAGGTTCCGTAGCAGCAAGTAAAATAAAACATAATTTCTTGTAACTACAAGAATTTGTTTATAAAACGTAGTAACACGAACGAGACATGCGGTTATTAGTATGGTATCTGTTATTCTCATAAATAGACTATTTTCCTGATAAATTTCGTAAATATATTTTCACTAGTTTTGATTTGGATGTAACAAACATACAAACATCCACCTTCTAGACAAAGTATGGCACATTTAAATAAATAAAAATGTATCTCAGAAATATAAGTATGTACGCGCATAATTGCCGATTTCCGCCTGCACCGTATTGGCCTTTTACAAAAATGCGTTTGTAGATCATTTATTTCTCGGAGGAAACAAAACTCGACTTCAATTTAAAATTAAATTTAGACATTCGAGTAAATTTGACTAGAAGCTGTCTCACTACGTCGTCCAGATAAATCAAAGCGTATTTCAGTTATTGCTTATATTCAAAAAACCGCCTCACCAATCTTATACCTTTATACGAGCAATTCTTGTACCTATATAAATATGTATATATATTTAGAATCTGAATCTCGGAAACGGCTCGATGGATTTTCATGAAATTATGTATGCAGGGGATTTCGGGGACGATAAATCGATCTAACTAGGTCTTATTAAAAAAAACGCATATTATGTTTACGCGTTTTTAGACAATGAAAAACTGTCACATTAGACATTAGAATGTGAAGGTAAATTTGGCCGCGTGACGCGACAGCATAATTAGCTCAGACGAAGTCGGCGGAAGTCGGGCGCTCATAGCGGTCACGAATTAGTAGCTCCGGGTTCGAATCCAGACAGGTTCTCTTTTTTTTTCAATTCGTTTTTTTAAGAAAATCTATTTCTTTGAGTCTTTTATCTGTAGGTATCTAAGTATATTTAGTTTTTAAACCGAGCAAAGCTCGGTCACCCAGGTACTATCAATAAAATGTGTACACGTACCTGACATACGAGTATATGGATCATGAACTATGATCTACCAACCAAAAAAATGTCATCAAAATCGACTTTCTATTGGCGGTTAAATAAATCTATCACCTAACATACGTATACAAAAATAAATATAATTGAGTTTTGTTTTAAAGTATTTAAAAAACAAAATTCGAAGACAGTGAATGAGAAAGAAGACTGGGTGATGGTATTACCCATGAAGATGACGAACTCACAAGATTTCTCGCGCGTGTCTCACTCCTCTACTCCACCGCTCTCACGCTACACCACTACACTAGCATGTCGGTGACGACGACTCGTAAGATTTGCCGCTGCCAAAAAGCAAAGGCGGCTAAAAAATATTCACTTGAAAAAAATACGGTGGTACAACGTTCGCTAGTTTAAAGCATTAGCAAATTATAGGACACTACCTACGCCCCGTGGTTTTCCCGGGATAAAAAGTAGTACATGTGTTATTCTAGACCATTATCTATCTATGTACCAAATTTCATCGAAATCATTCCAGTCGTTTTTACTTGAAAGAGTAACAAACATCCATCCATACTTACAAATATACGGTAGGATACGTGGTAGAGATGTCCCTGACTCATTCGATTAAAATACAGCACGATATTGCCAGCAATGCGATGATAAGGATCAATGTCAAGATACACTTATCGATATTACAAGCAGGAGGCGCATTTTAGTCGATCCGTCATTGTCACGTGATCATTGTCCTTCGAAGCAACAGGGATGGATCGAAGTTCGTCCCGTGTGACTTGTGCAACAGGAGCTTATAAAATAATCTGGATTTCGTCAAGTCGCCTTGAATTCAATCAATTGTAAGAAAACAATTGAATGATGATTGAATGAAAACAATTCTAGCAGCAAACGAATAATCGATGTCTTCATTTTTTTAACAGAATTTAAAAAATGAGGAATTCTTAAACTCGCACCTTTGGGTTGGATCGGATAAGTATTAGCTGGAGGCTCTAGAATCGATCGAGAGACGTGCCAAAAAGCTCATAGGCAAGGACACCCCTGTGCGAAAAACACTTCAAACTCTCCAACATCGCCACGAAATTCCTAGCTAATCGATTTTTATCGGATACATTTCAGAGAGTACGACTGATCTGCATGATCTGATTCCACCTTGCCCTGCTTTCTATCGGGTGACTCGTAGCTCGAAAAAGCGACATCGTTTCATGATTGACGTTTCAAAGACTCATAAACAAAGAGGTTTGACTCTACATTTGTGTACAATTGATAATTATAATTTTATAATTTTATGTATAATTTCGATTTTCGCCTAATTAAACATATTTAATGTACATAAAAGTGAAAACTAAAAGAACAAAAAAGTGTGTATGATATCAGTACGCGAGATGCGCGTATGAGAGAGGTTGTGTGTTTGTGTGTGTGTGTGTGTGTGAGGGTGTGTGTGTGTGAGAGTGTGTGTGTGTGAGGGTGTGTGCATGTGTGAGCGAGCGCGGCGAAATGAATTTGTGTGTATTTACTTGAATTAAATATTAATAGGTTTATTATTTGTATAGTATTGTTTACCTATTTTAATAAGTCACAATCTCTAGTAACGCTTCAGTCTCCAATATTAATCCAATTAATTAATAGTCCATTATTAATCTTAATAAGTCCAAAACAGTCGACGTTTTTAAGAACTATTCTTACCTTGTTTAGTATCTACCTAAGCTACAATGTCATAACGTACATGAAACGTGCCGCCTCTCCAAGAATAAAATTTAATCTGGATACAGAGGCGTAGCTAGAATTTCAGTCGCCTGGGGCAATACTGAGTAATTTGATTGCAATGAAAAACCCACACTGCAAATTGAAACTCTACCATAAAATAATACGAGCTACATCTCAAAGTGACTTTTGTGACTGATTTTTCCCACGTTGTCGAAAATTGAACAGACCGAAAAACAAAGTTGGAACGTAACAAGGATTATTACAGTAGATAATAAAATTAAGAACACGATCACATTTCATCAAGACGCGCGGTAGCGTGTCAAGCCAAGTTCAAGCTAACCACAGAAATCTAAATAATATTACCTTATTATTTAGATTTCTGTGGAGCTAACAGAACTGGCTCACAGATCCATGTGTAATTAATATTACACGAACCATTTGGAGACAGTTTAGACGCACTCATAAAAACTATTACTACCACAAAACATAGGTAAGTTAACACAACATTTTTCATACGGTAAGACTTGTGTGAAACATCTCATATGATTAAGGGCCCAACTTACTTCAGCAGCCGAATTGTTACTATTTATTAGTATCGACTATTAAATAGTAACACTTATTGGCTCGGAACGCGAATTGCAGGTTTTTTTTTCATACAAATATAATAATAGTTATTTGAAATATCAAGTTTCAATTTTTTTTTTAAAGGAGCTTATAAATAATTATCTATACTAATATTATAAAGAGGAAAGATTTGTTTGTTTGTTTGTAATGAATAGGCTCCGAAACTATTGGACCGATTTCAAAAATTCTTTCACCTTTGGAAAGCTACATTATTCCCGAGTAACATAGGCTACGGCAGATGGCGCTGCAGTTGATATCTAGGTTATTATTCGAGCGAAGCCGGAGCGGGCTGCTAGTCAATAAATAAATTCACAATGAATCAAACTAAAATGAATTTAAAATGTCAACAAAAATAGACGTCCACAAAGTAATATCAACTAGAATAACCCGCCTCGAACCGTTCCTGGTGCAAATGTGCCCAAAACGCATTGCCTCGCTGAACAGTTCTTTTAGTTTCGGAAAAAACTGGCTGTGACATACGGACGGACCGACCGACAGACAGACATGACGAATCTGTAAGGGTTCCGTTTATACGTTATACGGGACCCTAACAAGGATAGCTTTAGTATCAGTTATTTTAGTCCCAGAAGCGGCCCGCGGTTTCATTCGCGTAGCTCCCAATTCCACTTTCTTTCTTAACTTTTTGGTTATTCTAATTTATTATCAATACTGTATGTCAGGCGCGGTCACAGGGTGTCACGAGTAGAAATACGATAAATCGAGTAAAAAGACTACTAGTAGCGCCGCATTATAATGTAACGTATATGATTTTGGGGGTGTCATGTCCCCTGTGACCCCCCTTTCGGACCGTGCATGCTGTATGTACCATATCTCTGTCTGATAACTTTTATAGTTTTTGCGTGAAAGAGTTCCAAACATCCATACTCACAAACTTAAATAGGTTTAGTGAAGTGAGGATAAGGATTTTGTGAGGCAAAAATGCTATCTTAAAACCGAATCTAAAAAGAACAAGTGGATTGAATTTCAAAATTTCACTGCTCTTTGGGCTACACTATCCTTTTAGCCCCACCTTGGTTCGTCTCCATTTTAAATGCAATAAAGCCGAAATTCGATATCCATATTCTCAGACTTTTATATGATATGTTACGAAAGTGCAGAATACGCATTCCCGATGTGACACACGAGAAAATGCTTGGTATTCCGATAGTTGATTCCTTGCGGAACGTGGTTTTGAATTTTTAGAGGCACGTCAAGTAATACTCAATGTAAAAGTAATATTACAACCGAAGAGTTTAAACTTTGCTATTTTAGCACAAACATGTTCATGAGTATAACGTAAAATAAATATTCCCTTCTTCCTTTTCTTAGCCTCTTAGTTTCATTTTCTTGTTCTAATCAAAAAATAAAATGTTAAAAGAACCAAAATGAAAAAAGGACGTACGGAGTACGTGGAGTGGCTAATTCAAATTACAAGACATAAAACAGCGCTTGTGAGCCATAGCTCTTCTTGACTTAATTTGAGGGAGGTCTAGCGGCTATCTAAAACTGTCTTAATATTGCTCTTGCTCTCTCTTTTCTTTTCGCTTGCAATGATAGAGACAGCAACAGAGAGTTTTTAAATTAGCTGCGTTACGCAGATGACTTCCAGAAACGCGAATAAACGAACTCTGGCCACCGTTTTAAAAAAATATTCTATCTGTTCGTTGTCGTCAGTCCGTATGGGAAATTTTACACCAAATTAACTTTATGACTTTAATTGGTGTTGATTCAGGAATGCAAGCTCAGTCAACGCATTTCACCGTTCAGGTGCGAATCCGAGGACTGCTATAAGCATCAAAACTATCTTGCAAGTTCAATCCAAGTGGAAACAACTTCACAAACATGTTTTTAATTACTTTTAGCTATTGCGTTGGTAACATGGAGATTGGTTTTCTGTGATGTAACGCGCAAATAAACACCGAAATGAAAATATGCCCGGCTCTAGGCTTTCCTATTTTCCTATTTTCGGTGGTGCATTCGCAACTTCGTTTACCGAGAAATATGAAATACATTTTTGATATTCAACTTTTACACTATTGGTCGTTTTCTAAAAAGTACGTTTTTTAATATAGAAGGCTGTAGCGGCTTTATGTTTTGCTACATGGATGTTTTGACGTTGGTTAGGAGAAAACTGAAGATCCAATTATTCCACGATTATCTACGATATCCGATACATGTAATGGCAATGATTTCATAATTCATTATCTCGGAAAAATAAAAACCAACTTCAATTTAAAATTAAATTCAGTCACTCGACCAAATTTCTTGAGAATGTATCACCGTATTGTCTAAAGTTCTATAGATATGAAAGCATTTTTTAAAAAATTGTATTTCGTCCATATTTCAAAATACGCCTTACAGATTTAAAAAAATAATATATAGATATTGTATTATATTAAATACCTCTGAACCAGATCTACCAAACAAAAAGAGAACCATCAAAATCGATTCCCAATTGGCAGCGCAATCACGTAACATACCTACATACAAAAAAACCTACAAACGACATGGAGCACTTCCTGTTTTTTTTGAAGTCGGTTCAAAAATGCCTTCAAAGTCTTGAACATCGCCAATAAGTTGTTAGCCTATCTGTTTTTTTGGGATACCTTTCGGAGAATGTGCAGCTGATCTGCATGATCTAATACTGTCTTGCTCTTTTTAGGCTGCCTGAAACTCGAGTAAGTACCTAAGGTACGTACGTACAAAATACGTACCTTAGTACCATCCAATACCTATTTGGTAGTCGCTCCTGAACTAAAGTGAAAAATGAATCCTTGTAGCACCCATTAATGTTGCTAGATGTTCACTTAGTAACATCAGCCAGTCTCTAACGACAAAGGCTTGAGAACTCTAGACACTCGGATAAGAAAAGTTGCATAGTTCATTTTTCACAAAGCCGTAACTTGAAGAAAAGTTTGTAGTCGTTCGTAGTAGTTTACATCCGCGGGTTTACCTCTGTACACTGTCAATTACGTCTCTGTCTCTGAGAAAAAAAATCTTAAAAGATTTGAAGATGGGAATAAAATTTAATTCGCGACACTGTTACTTTTGTCGTTACTTTTACTGACACCTCTGTGTATAATATCCATATATTATATCTTCACTTCTGTCAAAATTCTAGGTATGCTACTGTTTTTTTAGTATGACGAGGTAAGTCAAACAATTAATTATTTATAATTGCCTGATCGTAACAAACCGTATGCAGATTTTCAATGATGATGACAGTTGCATAGAACTTCACTGTGCGCGTGTGTATTATTCAAGATACTTTAACTGCAAAACTAGGTCATTTAATGGTAGCCCCGGACGGATATTAATTGGGTATTTTATAAAGTTTTACGTTAATTGTAGGGATTTTTTAATTGTTTTTTCCTTTTTTCATTACTTTTAACAATCGTGGGATTTTTGAAATTTTTTTAATTTTGCTTTTTATTAAATTTTTAATTTATTTTCTCCGAAGAAACAAAAACCGACTTCAATTTTGAAATTAAATTCACACGCCGACCAAATTTCCTAACAAGCTATCACTAAATCGTCCAGAAAACTGAAAGCAAATTCTAGTTTTTTGTTGATATTTGAAAAACCGTCACACCGATTTCGCTAAAATGTTTTATTTTTTATAAAATTGTTTATTTATTTATTATTTTTGCGTACTGAGATCCATAATTATATTCTATATATCTTTGACTGGCCTTGTGGCTTAGTGGGTAGTAGCTCTGCCTGCGAAGCCGAGGGTCGTGGGTTCGATCCCCACCTAGTGCAAATATTTGTGTGATGAATTCAAATGTTTGCACTGTGTCTGGGGGTTTCTATGTATAATAATTATGTATTTAAAACTATATAAGTATTATATCAGCTATCTGGCCGCCATCACACAAGCTTATCTTAGTTTGGGGTCAGATGGTGTTGTGTGTGAATTGTCCACAAAAATATTTATTTATTTTAAAAAAAAATATTTATCTATAGAGGTCGATTGTTATTAACAAAATAAGATAAAAAAAAGAAGGTATTTAGTTATTCCTTAATAATTAATGTTTTAATAATACTTAAGAAATTTTAAAAACAAATCCTGAAAAAGGAGGATTTTCCCAATATAAAATAAAATAAAATGTTAGTTTCTAGAACTATATCTTCATTATTTAAACACTTTTTTTTAACGCTGAAAGTCCGCCGCGAGGTCCGCGGGGTCGCTACGGCATAGACGCGCCGTCTAAAAAGCAATTTATATCAACCAAATTATTTGTTTTTATTGATTACGGGATAAAAGTATAAATAATAATTTATCTTAAATTTTTTCGCTTCGTGGAGCTCTTCTCATTTAAGTGTTTTATGAAATAATGCAAATAATATGTATTACAATTTATTACTTTATTAGTTATGATTTGTTTTTTATATCAAAAAAATGAAATTTACAAAAATAAATAATTTTTTTGGTAATAATCTTACTATTGCTGTTTTTGCATCCAATATTAATAATAATTAATAGGTATTAATTAACATTAGAAGAAAAAAAATTACGTCAATTTTAGGAATTGTGTATAAAAAAACGGGCTGTCTTGGGATTTAAACAATTTTTTTACCATTTTATTGCTAGGTAAAATAATGATGTTTTAGGAAAAAAAATTCTTAAATATTGTTTTATATTGATTTTTATCGATTTTTTTTTCATTTAATTTTGTTTTAATAATTTATAAGAAATAGATAGGTAGGTACTTATAGCTGTTCTTGTAATATTTTAAAATTTTCGAAGAAATATAACGGTTAAAATTATTTGTTGTTTATATTATATTGTTAGGTATATACCAAATTGTTAAAGGTGAAAAACAAGGTATTTTTTCATAATAAAATATATTTCTGTGTTAATCTATTGATTAATTGACTTTATGTCAATGATGGCTATTATGAATAAAATAATTTCATAATTAATGATTTACACCACTGAAATATCTATAAAGTGGCCAAGTGCGAGTTGGAGTCGCCCATAAAGGGTTCCGTTGCAGCAAGTAACATAATATACATACATAGTACACATAGTTCGTTGTAACTTTGATCGAAGTTTTAATAATAGTGTAAGTATTTATGACGTATTAAAAAAACTACTCATCAGATCGAGTTCAAACCAATTTTCGTTAGTAGTTTGCATGGCAATGTACATCATATATTTTTTTTAGTTTTTTCATTCTCTTACTTTAGAAGTTAGAGGGGGGGGGACACACATTTTACCACTTTGGAAGTGTCTCTCGCGCAAATTATCCAGTATAGACAAAAACTATATTAAAAACCTCAACATCATTTTTGAAGACCTATCGATAGATACCTCACACGTGTAGGTTTGATGAAAAACAAAATTTTGCAAACCTATTATTTATACCTTTATCCCGTAATTTAAAAAAACAGATACCGGAAAAAGATTAGTTAATCAACATTGGTATTACTTTATGAAAAATCGAAATATTTTATTTATTTTACCGAGGTTTTGTAGATACGTTCAAGTATTTTTTTTAATTCAATTATTTAGATTACACCATTTTTTTTTCTAATTTTTAAATTGTTGTTTAATACTACAAAAGAAATATTTTGGATGATTTGCTGGCTTTTTAGACGGCGCGTCTATGCCGTAGCGACCTCGCGGACATCGCGGCGGACATTCAGCGTTAAAAAAAAGTAATTAAATAATAAAGATAGAGTTCTAAAAACTAACATTTTAAATTGGCAATATCCTCCTCTTTCAGGATTTGTTTTTAAAATTTCTTAAGTATTATTAAAAAATAAATTATTAAGGAATAACTAATTACCTTCTTTTTATCTTATTTTGTTAATAACAATCGTATTTTTTTACACCCTTAAAACATTTTTTTATACGTCATTCCGCACTCAGCAAATCGCAACATTAAAATACTAATTCCAGGAACGATACACCTAAAACAAAAAATAAAACACAACACAAACACGTAAATAACGGGAAAAGGAAAAATCTTCGCTGAGAAAAAAAGTCGAAATGGAAATGCGCGCCAGTTTATTGTACAAAATGAAAAAAAGTTTTTTTTAGCACTTCCTAATGTTAGGAAAGATTCAAATTAATTACCAAAATCACAGCAACGTAGAACAATTACGGAGTCGATAGGTACGGCAAAAATAGTTGCTAAAATTGTTGCCGGAAAATAATGTCATTTTGTGCATACATTATGAAACAAGATTTATTTTGTTTTATGTAAATATATGTTATTTTAAAAAAAATTAGATTAACTTGAAAAATTTTAAAATGTATACGCCAACACAATTTCGAAAATACAATAAATTAACGCACGTCTAAATTGCAAAGCACAAAGTTACGCACAGCCCCAGATAACCAGTCATTAAACAACCATTACACAAACATAAAAAGAGTAAACGAAACTAATAAATAACTACATAAAAACAGAAAACTCTAAAAAGAAAAACTCAGCGATTGGAAAACTCTAAAAAGTTAAACTTTTCCGTTGTCCGTTAAAACTAGGCACAACTTCTTCTTTGCTTTCAACTAAATAAAACATCACCCTCACCACGAACTTCGTGGATTTACTGCAAATCAGATCACACGAAACATTCACAAGTCATAAATAAGTAATAAATACCTTAGCTGTATCATTTCTTCTTTCAGCAAAGCTATTTCCTCGCGATGCTGATTTCTTAGATTTTCGAGATTTTTGGCGAGTGTAGAGCGATGATGCTCATGGGTTGGTTTGTCGGCTTCAGATAGTACAATGCACAGAAGTATCAACGTAAGTTCTTTGAGCGCGAACATGCTTAGTGTTTCCGATCGCGCGATTCGAGCGAGGTTTGCCGACCGGTCGGCGCGGGTGTGTCGCTCGAAGGTTCTGTCGAGAATGAAATAATGAAGCTCGCTCGTCAGCTCGTCACCCGCTCGCCAGCCGCCGAGGGTGAGCTTGCGCGCAGATGCGCCCAACAGTTTGCGTCCGCTCCCACCCCGCCACTGCACATTGCATTCTAATTAGTACGCTTTGATTATCAGGTATTCGAAAATGAGGTTTCGTTAATTTAGGTGTTATTCCTTTGATGTTAATTTTGAAATTTTCCCTTGTTTGAAGAGATTCCCATGTATGAAAATCTGAAAACATAATGAGATATGTTTACTGCGTCCAACTTATTATTTCAGGTAGTGAGGTATTTTATCATTGACGTATATTTGCAGTTAGTTAAAAAAAAGTGATATGATTTTTCATCCAACTTATTATTTTATATTTATACGTACATATATTAACACTATTTCGGTTTTAGTGTAAGTGTGAAATATGTAAACTGATAAATAGATAGGTGATTACTTTTTTTTGACCGGCAGAGCCTTTATTAACAAAACTAATATATAATGAGAACTAAACTACATTCCCAACCACTTACACTAAGCTCCTCATGATTATCCACAGACCAATGAAGTCTAAAGGTAATCAAGATGTTCAAGCCCACTACTAGACGGATTATTATTATTTTACTGATTACTTTAACTTGACGTAAGCAGCTCACAAAATGTTCACACTTCTGGGATATAGAATCTTCTTTTTTTTTCTTTTAGGTTTACAGTTGACAGCCATCTCGCCTGATGTTAAGCGACGACGCGGTCTACGACGGAGCGTGCTTACCTAGAAGAAACCGATTCACTCTCGATTTGAAGACACAAAGATTGTACCCATCGGGGAAAACCCCACTCAGGCAACGCATTCGACAGCATTGACGTATTTGCCTTCGTAAGAAGATAATTCACCACGCGGGCCTGTGCTGTTTGGTGGATGACGTATGACTTCGAAAGAGTTTTGGAAAATGACGGTTTCCTCTCGATGTTCATCGTTAAGGCTAGTGATGACAAACTAGTGCATCTGCATTTGAACCAGCGACCTCGTCACGATTGTGACCTCACGATACTCAACTGGCAGAGGTCAGTCGCAAGATATTTGGCCCAGCAGGAATTTTTACTAAATCAAATAATTACTAAGTAGGTACATAAAAACACACTACTAAAACTGCGCTTGTAAAATTTCTTCTATTTTTTTTTTTTATTTTTAAATAAAGCGTGGCAAGACGAGCAGGACATGAGCCTGATGGTAAGCAACATGCCTGCCACATAACAGCACAGTGACACGCAGCTGTTGAAACATGAAGACTCCAAATCATTACCTAGCACTGCACTGCGTTCGTCACCCAGAGATCTAAGATGTTATAAATCTCTAAGCCCAGTAATTTCTCTGCAAACATTGCCCTTCAAACCAGAACACAATAATCTTTGCACATTACTGCTTGGCGGTAGAATAACTGGCAAAGGTGTGGTACTTCCCCAGGAAAGAGTGCAAAGAGTCCTACCACTACTAAAATTACCTATTGAATTACGCCGATGTTTGCTATCTGGATTTAACCAAAGAGCAGTTGGACATGCTTGAACGTTTGCAAAACTTTTTCATGCGGTTAATATTACGCAAATATGACCATAATTATTTCTGAATTTCGCGAAACCTCAAATCTATGAGTATTTGCCGTAACGCTCACCTTGGAGTTTTAGGGCTCGCTAAAGAAAAACAAAGTGGTCATGTGCGAATCGGACTCACCCATGAAGGGTTCCGTTGCAGCAAGTAACATAATACATGCACGTATGGTACACATAGTTCTTGTAGTTCGTTGTAAGTTTGATCGAAGTTTTAATAATAGTGTATGTATGACGTACTAAAAAAAACTACCAGATCGACTTACCAGATCGAGTTCAAACCAACTTTCGGTGGAAGTTTGCATGGTTATGTACATCATATTTTTTTATAATCTCATACTTTAGAAGTTACAGGGGGGGGGGGGGGGGGGGGGAGACACATTTTACTAATTTGGAAGTGTCTTTCGCGCAAATTATTCAGTATAGAAAAAAAAATGGTTGTCTGTAAAGTCGGTTTACTGACGATAGTTGAACGTGACAACTTCAACTACACCTTAGAGCGAGGTAACGCCGGCGGCGAGGTAACGGCGGTAACGTTACATGACGTCATGTTTTGCGGGTGTGCAGCCGGCTTCATCGAATTATAAGACGTATTATAAGTCGTTGTCACGTCAAAAATGAAATTAGAAACCTCAACATCATTTTTGAAGACCTATCCATAGTCACTCCTCACGTATGGGTTTGATGAAAAAAAAAATGTTTGAATTTTAGTTCTATGTATGGGCATCCCCCCAAAATGTATTGTTTTTTTTATATTTAAACCGACTTCCAAAAAAGAGGAGGTTATCAATTCGACCACCAATTCGATGTTTTTTATGTATGTTACCTGATTTCTCGAGAACGCCCAAACCGATTTAAAAATTACTCTTTGTTTTCGAATGGGTATGCTTCCCGAATGGTCCCATAAAAATGTTATTGAATGAAAATCTGAATGCGGTTCACACAATACATTTACTAACCAAGTTTCAACAGTATAATGTTTATAGTTTCGGAAAAAAGTGGCTGTGACATACGGACGGACAGACAGACAGGACGAATCTATAAGGGTTACATTTTTTACGTTTTACGGACCCTAAAAGTGTCGACGGAAGTGAAAAATTGAACAATTATTAGATAATAATAGGTTATATAGGTACAACGGTGTTTATAAAGTTTATAGTGTGGCGAGTTCAATTGTTTTTTGTCATCTCAAAATATGTTCGAAGCGCCAAAGAAGTTTTCACTTCGAAAATGTCATGTAGGTACCCACGTAGTTGCTGATATTTAGTCACAGGGGACATGACCTCACCCCCCCCCCCCAAATCGTATAAATTAAACAAAAAATTCTACCCCAAAATCTGCGGCTTTGTACTGGTGACCCATTTACATTTACGTAGTGGTAGGACTCTTAGCAGAGTCCGCCTGGGGAAGTTACCACACCTTTGTCAATTATTCTACCGCCAAGCAGTAATGTGCAAACATTACTGTGTTCCGGTTTGAAGGGCAATGTTTCCAGAGAAATTACAGGGCTTAGAGATATAACAACTTAGATCTCTGGGTGACGAGCGCAGTGCGGCGCTAGGTAATGATTTTGGCTCTTCATGTTCCAATAGCTGCATGTCACTGTGCTGTTATCTGGCAGATATGTTGCTTACCATCAGGCACATGTCCTGCTCGTTTCGTCACTCTTTATTTAAAAAAAAAAGACCCCCTACAAAATTCGAGGCTGGGACCGCGCCTGCATGTAGCTGTGTGACGTTATCCTGTTATAGACAGAGTGTTACTTACTATCAGGCGCAAGTCTTGCTCGTCCGGTCGATGCATATTAAAAAAGTTATGAAGTGAAAACGTTTTCTTTGCCCCCACACACAGATTTTTCGTGGGCTGTGAATTGAATTCGAGCGCCGCGCTCGGGAATGATAAGAAATCTTCGGGTAAACTCGGGACCATAGCCATTGGCCGTCTAGAAATGTGCCAGCATTTCCCATTCTAGATGGCTATGCTCATGACCATGCTCTCCGGTTTCACCAGCGTAGTTTCCAAAGTGAGCTATTAAATCCTGAGTTTATAAGTTTTCACTTCTATCGGCTTAAGGACTGCCAATTTTTTTTTCAAAAAGTATTTAAAGCTTCCTATTTCTAAATTACAATAAGCAGTTAAACATTAGAATACATGAGCAATAATAAAAGCTCTGAGTACGTTTTTAGGGTTCCGTAAAACGTAAAAACGGAACCCTTATAGATTCGTCATGTCTGTCTGTCTGTCTGTCTGTATGTCTGTCTGTCTGTCTGTCCGTCCGTATGTCACAGCCACTTTTTGCCGAAACTATGAGAACTACACTGTTGAAACTTGGTAGGTATATGTATTCTGTGAACCGCATTAAGATTTGAACAAAAAAAAAAGAAAAAAAAGAAAAATTAGGGTTGCCCCCCATACTGAGAACCGAAACTCAAAAATGTTTTTTTCATCAAACCTACACTTGTGGGGTGTCTATCGATAGGTCTTCAAAAATGATGTTGACGTTTCTAAAATCATTTTCGTCTACACTGAATAATTTGCGCGAGAGACACTTCCAAAGTGGTAAAATGTGTGTCCCCCCCCCCCTCTAACTTCTAAAGTAAGAGAATGAAAAATCTAAAAAAAATATATAATGTACATTACCATGTAAACTACCAACGAAAATTAGTTTCAACTCGATCTGATGAGCAGTTTTTTTTTAGTACGTCATAAATACACTATTATTGAAACTTCGATCAAAGTTACAACGAACTACAAGAACTATGTGTACTATGTATATTATGTTACTTGCTGCAACGGAACCCTTCATGGGCGAGTCCAACTCGCACTTGGCCACTTTATTTATACTATAGAGGGACGAGACGAGCAGGACATACCTATGCCTGATGGGAAGCAACATGCCTGTCCATAACAACACAGTGACACTATTGGTGTATGAAAAGTCTCAGTCATAACCTAGTACTGCACTGCGCTCTTCACTCGTATTTTATCTCTTCGTAATTTCACTGGAAACATTGCCCTTCAAACCGGAATACAATGCCGTTTTCACATTACTTCTTGGCGGTAGAATAACTGGTGTGGTAGTCCCACAGAAATCTGAATAATAAGGTAATTATTATTTAGATTTCTGAGGGTATTCCTCAGGCGGGCTCTACAAAGAGACCTACCACTACAAAACGTACGCTACACTACAGTACGTACGTGCACTCTCAGTGGTTCGTATTAGGGTAAGGGGACGAAACAGCAGCAGGTACGAGTCACACGTTGTGTATACAGCCTTGCAGCCTATGAACCCTCGTCTTACTACACTACTGATGACTTTGAACAAACATTCATACAATGCAACATTCGTTGCGTTCAGATTCAGAACTAAGTCGTTTCGGAATTTAAACCGATATTGAAAGCATTTTTAGGATTCCGTAAAACGGAACCCATAAGGATTCGTCATGTCTGTCTGTCTGTCTATCTGTCTATCTGTCCGTCCGTATGTCACAGCCACTCTTTGCCGAAACTATGAGAACTACTCTGTTGAAACCTGGTAAGTAGATGTATTCTGTGAACTGCATTACGATTTTTACAAAAAAAAATTTAAAAAATTAGGGAGAACTGAAACTCAAAAAAATTTTTTTCATCTACCCTATACGTGTGGCTTGTTTATCGATAGGTCTTCAAATTTGATGTTGAGGTTTCAAAAGTCATTTTTGCCTACATTGAATAGTTTGCGCGTGAGACACTTCCAAAGTAGTAAAATGTGTCCCCCCCCCCCTCTAACTTCTAAAATAAGATAATGTTTTTTTTTTAAATATATGATGTACATTACCATGTAAACTTCCAAGGAAAATTGGTTTGAACTCGATCTGATGAGTAGTTTTTTTTTTGTACGTCATAAATACATTATTATTTGAACATCGATCAAATTACACCGAACTACAAGAATTTATTTATTATGTTTCTTGCTGCTACGGAACCCTTCATGGGCGAGTCCAACTCGCACTTGGTCGCTTTTTAGGGTTCCGTAAAACGTAAAAACGGAACCCTTATAGATTCGTCATGTCTGTCTGTCTGTCTGTCTGTCTGTCCGTCCGTATGTCACAGCCACTTTTTGCCGAAACTATGAGAACTACACTGTTGAAACTTGGTAAGTAGATGTATTCTGTGAACCGCATTAAGATTTTTACAAAAGTTTTTTAAAAAAACAAAAATTAGGGGTGCCCCCTATACTGAGAACTGAAGCTCAAAAAATTTTTTTTCATCAAACCTACACGTGTGGGGTGTCTATCGATAGGTCTTCAAAAATGATGTTGAGGTTTCTAATTTAATTTTTGTCTACACTGAATAACTTGCGCGAGAGACGCTTCCAAAGTGGTAAAATGTGTGTGTCCCCCCTCTAACTTCTAAAGTAAGAGAATTCAAAAACTTAAAAAAATATATGATGTACATTACCATGAAAACTACCAACGAAAATTAGTTTGAACTCGATCTGATGAGTAGTTTTTTTTAGTACGTCATAAATACACTATTATTAAAACTTCGATCAAAGTTACAACGAACTACAAGAACTATGTGTGCTATGTATATTATGTTACTTGCTGGAACGGAACCCTTCATGGGCGAGTCCAACTCGCACTTGGCTACTTTATTATTTTAAGTTACGGATGGGATACAATGCCGACTGGGAGTTGCTGTTGCTGTAGATCGGTGTTTGCCGATCCTAAAGCCCCGGATTCAAATCCCACGAGCACCATTGTCTTTTCGAAGTTATATTTGCGTAATGCCGCTAACTTAAAACGGCGAAGGAAAACATCGTGAGGAAACCGACATGTACCTAGTATCTTTCGAGGGCATTTGTCATTAACCAACCCGCACTGGGCCAGCGTAGCGGATTAAGACCTTCACTCTCCTTGTGAGAGTTTTCGAGTCCCAGCAGTGGGAACATTTAGTGAACTGTTTATGCTGATACATGCTTTTAAAGCATTTTAGGTGTTTTGAGAGTTTCTCATAAGTGTATAGCGGTCTGCCCCGACTTCGTTCGTGGTACATATAAATATAACCTAGCACTCATGTATCTTGTAGATAACACACGCTGCTTTTTTTTTTAAACCGGAATATTTTCTAGTGATTTGCGCCTTCAAATAAATAAACTCTTCAGCTTTATAATATTGGTAGCGATATCAATTTTCTGGCTCCCATGAAATAAAACGGCAATTAATAACTATTGAAATAAATAAATATTGGCGGACAATTCATACACAAGACCATCTGACCCCAAACTAAGCAAAGCTTGTATGATGGCGGCCAGATAGCTGAAACAATTCTTATATAGTTTTAAATACATACTTATTTTACATAGAAACACCCAGACACAGTGCAAACATTTGAATTCATCACACAAATTTTTGCACTGGGTGGGGATCGAACCCACGACCCTCGGCTTCGCAGGCAGAGCTACTACCAACTAAGCCACGAGGGCAGTCAATCTAATCTAATCCTAGTGAAATATTTTGTTGCATCGCAGTGTAACGTTTAGCTCGTTCGCTTTGTTTGCTAGAACGTGCCGACATGTACCAGGGTATCATATATTCTATATTCTGCGAATATTGGAAATCCAGCGAACATATGATATCCTGGTACACTTTGTCCGAAGACGCAAGAGCGTTTAGTCTCCCGTTACAATAGCATAGTGCGGATAGATCCAGTAATTCTGAAAGCTCCCGTGTCATGCCGGTTTTAATCAGAGTATTATGTGCATTGTAATGGCGCTACCAACTGTAGTAGACATGCCCAACTTATCTGTTCTGTTGGGTATGTCGCTACTATCACAATACCGTAGACACATTCAATTTTTACTTAGGAATTTAGAATGTATGTATAGAGAGTGATGGCAAAGTCCTACAAAAATGTATACAAACATTTGACATGGAACATACTATACTCGTTTAATGCTTGACAGTTTTCTGTACAATAATTATTGTAATACAGCAAAGTAGTCATTTCAAACAAAATGTATACAATTTGTATGCTCTTTCTTTTGTTTTTATTTTTGACGTGATAACGTCTTATAATTCGGTGAAGCCGGCTGCACGCCCGCAAAACATGACGTCATGTAACGTTACCGTTACCGTTAGTTCGTCGTCCGTGCCATGCGGACGAAGCTGAGCGCTGAGGGCGCCACCCGTCGAGTCGAGCGGTATCACTACTCGCGCTATCAGCGTACTGATTTCTTAAGACGTTGTCACGTTTATCGTCAGTAGAGCGACTTTACAGACAACCATTTTTTTTTTATCAATTGACGTGTAAATTGTACATTTATGAATAAAGTACTTTGACTTTGTGTAAATCAATATTGGCGGCATTCAATTAGCACAGAACACTATCCAGCATACTTAGTAGATATTGTACAATGCGGGTCAGAAAGCTGATAGGTAAGAACCCTTACTAGCTAGTATCATAAAGGCGAAAGTAACTTTGTCGGGTACCCTTTCACATGACGAAATCACACGATGACTCTGGAAGAGAGATAGTCTACAGCCCGAGAAAGAACATAAGGCTTTAGATATAGACTTTTTAATGCAACAAAAGTATTTAAAGCGTTGAAATAGTCGAAAGTTCGGTCATTTATGAAGCTAGAAGAATTAAATGTATTTTTTGGCTTTTGATTAGATATACCTAATTAAAATAAATATGATATTAAAAGTTTGTAAACTTCTGCCCTTGAATCGTAATTGACGAAAATATTGTGACAAATTGGTGAAGTGGTGACAGTCCCACCATGGGACCCAGCTAGTGCTGGGCCCCAATACATTACAATAAATATACTAATATTTAATGTACAAATGACTAACCTAACTTACCTACTATTTTTAGGGTTCCGTAAAACGTAAAAACGGAACCCTTATAGATTCGTCATGTCTGTCTGTCTGTCCGTCCGTATGTCACAGCCACTTTTTGCCGAAACTATGAGAACTACACTGTTGAAACTTGGCAAGTAGATGTATTCTGTGAACAGCATTAAGATTTTTACAAAAAAAAAAAATTTGGGTTGGCCCCCATACTTAGATGACGTCACAAATCAAAGCATAGCCACAGATCAGAATATAGTTACTTCGGCATAGCAGAAAGCATGAGAGCTAGGCCAATTGTCCACGTAGCTGCACGACATCCGCACGATTTCGACAATTGTCGGATGAAAGACGAATGCTTGCATCTTGCGTACATATAATGAAGTCTGTGTCCACGAAAAGACAACGACACGACAGCCGCACGTCTTGCGTTTGTTCATAGGATGCATGCATTCGACAAAAGACGCGTGCGTGGACAGTAGGCCTTAGTCTTTGGGAAGCAGGAGAGTGAGGCGGAAGATCTGCTGATCTCGATTTGGCGATATCAATGGGCCGCCTCCAAAGAGTTCACATATATTTAGTCTTTATCTAAGGCTGCCTCGACGTGATTTCACGTCACTGGATTATCGTCTCTGCGGCCATTTGAAAGACCAGGTTTACGTGAGCAAACCACACATAACTGACGCTCTGAAAGATGAAATGCGGCGCTGCATTGAAAAGATAAGCGAAGCTTTGTTGCACAATGTGATTCAAAATTTTGTGAAAAGAGAGGACGTCTAGACACCGTGCTTTTTTTTATTTTTTTTAATTCAAAATTTGCTACTCTACAGACTCCGGGGTCCGTGACTTTTGTTATTTCAAATCTTATTTATTTTTACATATTTCTTGGATAATTAGAAGAAGAGGAAAATAAGGGGGGAGTTGGGAACATTTTAAACCTAATACTAGTTAGTGCTCGTCTGTTGAGCCGATCACTACCGGTTGGGATTCCGCTAGTAATCGACTCAACATCGATTCTTTGCCTTATTGCTATTTGCCTAAGCCGCCTCCTCCCGGCCGAGAGCCTCCACTACGGCTGCATTTCTGTCCCTGATGGCCATCTGTATGGCCATTTGAACTCTCGGATGGTCTTCGGTGATGCAGCCAACGCTCGCCGCACGAACCGACCGATGGCGTCGTCGGTGTCGTCAGCGTAGTACGTGAAGGTGTAGACACCGTGCTAGAGGTGGACATTTGCTCAACATCATATTCCATTATTAATTCCCATATTTCTAGTTTACATTGGTACCTATGCACAAAACTGAATTTGTCAATATAATTAAGTTTTTGAGCCAATTTACTTTCTAACCTCCAATTTGGCTACCCTGTGCTTACACTAAGCACATCTGAATTATCCATAGACCAATGTAGGTCCAAAGATAATCAAGATGCTCAAGCCCACCACCAGATGGAAGCGTGCCCAGCATTCTGGCGGTATTACCACGCTAAATTGTAATGCTTATACCTATCAAACTTAGACAACTTAGACAACACATATTTTTCACACTAATATTTGTCGAGGATGAGAATCGAACCCACATCCACAGTCCTGAAAATACTTGTACGTAGGTAAACTGGTTCGTAGAATTAAGTGTCTTAGTAACAATAATTAATGAATAAGCTTGATTTAAATATTCTCACCTTTGTTGTAGAACTTATTTGACATGTCTGTGTAGGTACCTCATTGTTATATCGTTATCAAGTTACTGTAAGTACATATATCATTTTCTGTCAAATTGCTTATTTGTGTAAAACATGTCGTTCTGCAAGTGATTATATAATATACTAGCGGTCAGCCCCGGCTTTGCCCGTGGTATATAAATAACTTATAGCACTCAGGGATCACATACATATCCAAAGGTGAAAAAGATTTTGTTAAATCTGTCCAGTAGTTCTTGAGATTAGCGCGTTCAAACAAATATACTCTTCAGCTTTATAGTATTAGTACAGATTTAATTGTAATTAACTATAACTCGCTCAATATATATCTAATAATTATTCATAGGTAACATTTTGTAAAGAAATTAAATAAATCTATGTTTTTCTAAAGTGGTTAGACGAACATGTGGCTGATGGTAAGCAACATGCCTGCCACATAACAGCACAGTGACACGCAGCTATTGGAACATGATAAGTCCAAATCATTTCCTAGCACTGCACTGCGCTCGTCACCCAGAGATCTAAGATGTTATATATCTAAGCTCTGTAATTTCTCTGGAAACATTGCCCTTCAAACCGGAACACAGTAATGTTTGCACATTACTGCTTGGCGGTAGAATAACTGGTAAAGGTGTGGTACTTCCCAAGGCGGACTCTGCTAATTCTGAATAAGAAAGCGTTTGTTACAGTCGAGGCAAAAAATCTGAGCATTAGAATCGGATTGAATGATGTATATTTTGACCAGTTACACAACTGACATTATTGTTTTGGTGTGATGTGCGTAAAGTCACACAGATCACATCATGTCAGTTTAGCAAAGATGATATTTTTTATGATCGGCAGTATAACATAAACTTAGAAAGAAATTAACTCTCGCTAAGCTGAAAACGGAGCCGTTTTACAAGTAGCTTTTTAGTAGGTTATTTTCCGCCTTAGGTACGCCAAAATTTGAAAAAATAAAATAAGTAGCTTACGTCAGATTTGGAAAGCTGAATTTTATATACAGGCACAGTATTAAGTACAATATTTTCCAATGAGCGAGACAAATCTTGTGCGCCAAACATCTTACCAGACAGGCCAGACTCGTTAAAAGTTCTGGTGTGCGAGGAAGCGCGCGAAACCACAGATGTGATGTAGACTAAAAACGAAAATTCCAAGAGCTGCTGGCAAACTTTGGGTAGCTGTTTGAGGCAAGCTGAATACTTGGCATATAATATTCAAAATAGTTTATTTCAGGTAACTTAACCCATATACAATACATAGCACACAGTAATAATAATGTCAATCATCACAATTTTTCAGTCATATAGCTCAGTCATATCAGGGAAGCTAAAAAGGTAGGTAAACATGTCAAAAATTACAATTTCAAATATCAAAAACGAAAAATCTTACTTATAAAAGAACAAAAAAAAAACAAAAAAGTCAGAATCAGTAATCAAGTCCTACAATAAATTAGTCAGTAACTCCGCTCGGGCATCGGCACAGACACATGCCTGTTACAGCAATGTCCGAGAAAAGCACAGTCCAATCGAGCCGCTACCATTTTTAAGACTGTGTTGGACCTAGCCCGCACTCTGCGCACCAACGACGCAAGCGCATGGTCGTATGAAAACAGGCTACGTGCGCGTCCACGAACATGCCTGATGCGCTGCAGAATCGGGGCAGCCCCAACAACATCCTGAAGGCGTTGTTGTATAGGACACGGAGGTCACTGTATCTCCTCTTGGTGTAGTCGGCCCACAAGCTACACGTGTACAGCGGCTTACAATACAACACGATCTGAAGAGCGTAACTTTGATTTCAGCCAAACAACGTGCAAACCTGTGGGCGATCATGTTTGCTCTGATTGACAGAGACCTCCGCTCCCTCTCACTATCCTCGTTGTCCCTGAAGTCGACGGTGAGCACATGCCCCAAATACGTAAATTGATCAACTAGCTCTAGGGGAACACCGTTCAACAAAACTATGCTCTGTGCTCCTCCCACTAACCTCAAAGACCATCCACTGGCTCTTTTTTGCATTACACCGTAATCCGTGAACACAGGCATATTCCTCGCAAACCTGCATCAACCTTCGCAAGCCGCACTCAAAAGAACCATGTCGTCAGCATAATTTATATTGTAGATACAAACACCATCAATATGACAGCCCACATGGTGACCACCGAGCGCCACAATAAGGCCATTCAGGTACAGGTTAAATACAGTCGGGGAAGTCGATCCACCCTGCTTTACACCACACTCGCGCTGATAAGGCTCTGAGATTGTCCCCGCCCTCCTAACGCAGTTCGATTGGTGCGTGTACCAATATTTAAACACTCTAACGAGTTCCTGTAGTAAATTAATATTCCTCAGCTTCTCCCACAAAAGATCGTACACCACCAGTTCAAAAACACGTGACAAAACGAGGAAACAAGCATACACAGGTGTCTTACGTCTTGTATAGTATTTCACGGTATGCTTAAGACACAGTATAGCACTCTCAGTGGATAGCCGAGGACGAAACCGAAACTGGTTATCATGAAGCACTACGTATCCACTGTATATCACAGACTAGGTAGAGAGCTGTGTATTAATCAAACCGTCAAACACTTTTGCTGTAATCGTAGCTAAAGATATAGGCATATAATTATTTTTATCCGCGAGATTTCCGGTCTTTTTCTTAACTATATGCACAACTATGGTTTTCATAAAATCAGTAGGTAAGTAAATACGACACACATAACATGGCTAGCTGAGTCCGTCGTGTCCCGGAGACTTGCCTTTCGAAATAAGTCTTATGGCTTTTGAAACATCTTTCGCCCGGAAAGTTATTCCCACAGGTTGGCCGTTCATATCAGCACTGAGCACGCCCCGCCCCGGCTTTACAGAGGACGTTACAGAAAAATGTTTTTGGAGTATGTTCGCGACCATAGTAGGATCGCTCATCCCCTCGACACTCTTCGGAAGACCAGGTCGTGCACTCTCTTTAACAGTTGCTTTCCAAAAACCGCGAAAGTCCCCTTGAGAGTGTTTCTCAGCCAAGGCGTCTGATCTAATTTGTTGTTGATGATTTTGACACCATTTTAATTTAGACTTAAATATTCTCCGGCTGTTACACATTTCATGATAAATGGAACCTGACCTGGGTCTACCATAAAACATCCAGTCCTTAAATTTAGCTCTAGCCAAGTTATGGGCTTCACTGACGTGCCTGCTCCATCCCGTCATGCGCGAGCCACCGTCGCCGTGCTTCTGCACACTACACTGCACTGACTGCCACTGCTTCCTCGACCCGCCACCACTGCGCCACGAAGAGTGGAAACAATGTCAGAATAAAGTTTATTCAGAATACGCCCATGATCACAGTCACGGCAAAAGCAATTTGCACTCTTTACTAAAGGGAAGTCAATAAGTCTCAGTCTGTCATGACACTCCTCCATGTACCTTGTAATTTGTTCGTCACTACGCTCACCCCAAACCACATGATTACTTAATTTTAAAGGCTTAGCTGAAATATTGGGGGTGAGTATTTTCAAATTATAGTGGCAATAAGTGGAAAGTGATCCGAACTCTGAGTGTCATAACCACGGATATCGGGTCGGCCTGACATAAACATTCTCAATAGCTTGCTTAGCCAAGTGAGTCGCTACACAGTGATCAAGCCAGCAGGTCGTCCAGTGTGCCTCACTAATAAAAATAAACGTACCTGAATCTACTCCAAGCATATCCACGTCCACGCACGACCACTGCTGCTCACGACACACACTAGCCAACTCACATGACTCTCTTATTATTCCCCAACACGGAGGTGCAGACCTGGCTGGTGAGAGACACAGCAAAATCCACACATTTTTTATTTTTTATTCAGTGAATATGTTTGAGGCAATATGCCATTTTCATATGTTGTAGTTTAATGTTTAAAGAATAAAAAAAAATAAGGCAGACGATTTAGTCGGGGCTTAAACATTGTCAGGCGCAGCGTTACAATCGCCGTGGTCACGAAAAGACTCCTTTCGTCCAGTTGGCTATTAAGTCTTTGGATTATGAGTTTAAATCGCGAATCTTTAAAAACTATAGTCAGTATTAGTTCCATCTATTTTTTGGTGAACAGCTAAGTTGGTGACGTTGTAAACACTCGGGTTCCCAGCGCATCACTCCTTTTCATTCCACCCACAGTAACACAAAGACTAGACACGAATAAACACACACTGTTGTTAAAGCTACAGATTTATTTCGAGACCTTCGTCGATGTTTGGGTAATTATGATGTATAAACATATCTCAAAAATTAAAGGACGTGTTTTAACATTTGAGAAAAACTCTAGATTGTAAACTTAGAACGAATCTAAAAGTAACAATAAAATAATGAATATTTAAATAAGCCGCGTTATTTAGAATATATATCTATTTATATTTAAAATATAAATAGATATATATTTCGCTCAGTTTAGAAGTTACAGGAGGAGGGAGGGGCATTTTTAGTGTTCCGTAAAACGTAAAAATGGAACCCTTATAGATTCGTCATGTCTGTCTGTCTGTCTGTCCGTCCGTATGTCACAGCCACTTTTTGCCGAAACTATGAGAACTACACTGTTGAAACTTGGTAATTCTTGTATTCTGTGAACCGAATTAAAAATTTTACAAAAAAACAATTAAAAAAGAAAAATTAGGGTTGCCCCATACTGAGAACTGAAACTCAAAAATTTTTTTTTCATCAAACCTACACTTGTGGGGTGTCTATCGACAGGTCTTCAAAAATTATGTTGAGGTTTCTAAAGTAGATTTTGTCTACACTGAATAATTTGCGCGAGAGACACTTCCAAAGTGGTAAAATGTGTGTCCCCCCCCCCCCCCCCTCTAACTTCTAAAGTAAGAGAATGAAAAATCTAAAAAAATATATGATGTACATTACCATGCAAACTACCAACGAAAATTGGTTTGAACTCGATTTGATAAGTAGTTTTTTTTAGTACGTCATAAATACACTATTATTAAAACTTCGATCAAAGTTACAAGGTTACAACGAACTACAAGAACTATGTCTACTATGTATATTATGTTATTTGCTACAACGGAACCCTTCATGGGCGAGTCCAACTCGCACTTGGCCACTTTATTTGTTTACCACTTTGGAAGTGTCTCTCGTGCAAATTATTCAGTATAGAAAAAAAATATCTTAGAAACTTCAACATTATTTTTGAAGACCTATCCATAAATGATTTTAAATATTATTGTCGACTAAAATAGTTACTTAGAGAAAATTTTCAACTACTTGCCTAGTTCAAAATAATGTAGTAAATATAATCTTAAATAATAATGATTGTGAGATAACGTGTAGCTAGTGATTTCATGTCGTGAACTGTGAATAGTGCGTTTGTTGATTTCCTTTCAAATGTACCCTGACGCCAAGCATTTGCAAGCCTTCAATACTAGGTCAGGAATTCTGTCCGGGCCACTAGCTTTATTCACGTCTAGATTGCGTAGCACTTTACGAAACTCCATATGGTGAATACGTATTTCCAACATTACAGTCGGTCTGCCAGGTGGAATAGAAGGTGGCGCGTCGAGATGCAAACAAGTTTGTCTTCTCCATTGCGGTGTGAGCCAGTGCTCCATATTTGCCGGATTATGGAAAGAAATATTCCTTAGTCGTTCCAATTACATTAGTCACAACACCCGGGCAAGCTGCAAGGATCACTAGAAGTGAAGCACAATGACTGCAAAGCAATAGCGCATCTTGTCCCAAACTGCTGACTTTTATCACCATAGCCACCGGTGCACCGGTTGACTCTAGGGCTGGGATCGGGTTGTAAACGGATACTGATTTCACCAGGCGACGATACCGCCTCGGAATATCGGTCTGGATCAGTTGTCAGCAAACAGGTCCAAACATTAGAGAGTATGTGACTCAATTACCCATTAAAATTCCCTGATAACACTTATTGGGCTGATGGGTACTTTTGCTGAGCCGCGTCCGTCGCTTCACTAAAATATTATATGAACCTAATTGACACAGACAATTTTGTCTATGCCTGTGTCTATCGTAAAAATTACGGAGACGCCGACCGCCAATCGGCAGGATAGCGCATCTTGGGGTTTTTCGCTAGATGGCTGGGCATCCTTTCATGAGTGGCTAGCTCACTACTACCTACTACTTGCGGTCGGTCGCGGCAACCATGTCTCGGATCTCACTACCCTCCACGACTAGCTTCCCGATCCAAACCGATCTGCAATTATGCAGCAACTGCTCTGACTCGTTTTCCCTAATGGTGTCACAAAACTACATGCCGGAACACTGCTAGGCCGCTTGGCAGCATGACTAAGTCTGGTGGGTGGTCACCAGCCACGGCCGAAGCCTACCACCGGTATTTTTGTCACCTGGTTGACACCACTCGGTGACCACGTGTGGGGTTTCTGCGTACCAGTGCTTCCCCACGGACGGAGGTGAGTCAGTCCCCAAATTATTATAACATTCTGCTATTATTATGTCTGCTCAAGAATTCTGTAAAACATATGTTACTTCAATAGCATGAGAACACACCATCGTTACACTATCATCACAAGATCATTATAGAAATGATGATTACTCGTAGCACGAAAATGTCACGAGATCCTGATATTAACAAAAATGTTCGAAACAAATTCGCCATAACTGAACATCAGATGGCCTTTGGATTCAAGTATTAATTCAAGCAATCCATCAAATCATGTATTTAGCATGTTCGTTGGTTACTTTCGTACAGTAAGCAGTACCTAAATAATTAATTAATAAATATGTGTGGTCATTTTTATAAAGCACAACCTTGGTCCAAACTTAGTAAAAAATACAGCAGCCAAGTGCGAGTTGGACTGTCCCATGAAGGGTTCCGTAGCAGCTAGTATTATAATACATAAGTTCTTGTAGTTCGTTGTAACTTTAATGATAATGTATTATTTTAACACATTTGCTCGTAAAGAGTCTCCTATTGCACCAATTTCTGTATCGTAATGTATCTCATTACGTACTTGTGCGGTAATGTAATGTAAAACTCACGGTTTATCAAAATGCTCCGTCCAAAAAGTACCTTATTAAATCTTAGTAAAGAGTTTTTATGTCAGAAAAAGTGGTCAACATTTTATGAATAAAATAACTTTGAATCAAATATAGAGATCAAATATAATAAAGAATTATTTAAATTGTAAATTTAATTAACTTTGACCATAAATTACAACAATTTATCTGTAAAAAACACAAAAATATTAAGTTACTTTACTTTTTACTAATGACATACTGCCTGGTTCTGTGCCTTTGCTTTAAAAAAAGCGCTGATGCGCGCGCTTTGATAATCTGTGAACAAGTAAAATGACGTCAGAGTTTTATTTATTTCCTCGCAAATATGTTATAAAACGTCGTATGACATACGTGCGCTTTGATAATTACCGCACTTATATCATAATGTACTATATTATAATAAACACAGATCAGTTTATGACGTACTAAAAAAAAACTACTCACTAGATCGAGTTCAAACAATTTTTCGGTACAAGTTTGCATGGTTAATGTACATCATATATTTTTTAAGTTCTATCATTCTCTTACTTTAGAAGTTACAGGGGGGGACACATTTTACCACTTTGGAAATGTCTCTCACGCAAATTATTCAGTATACAAAAAAATTATATTAGAAACCTCAACATCATTTTTTAAGACCTCTATCCATAGGTAAGTCACACGTATGGGTTTGATGAAAAAAATTCAGTTCTATGTATGGTCCAAAAATACCCCACATATTTTTTTTTATATGTTTGTATTAAAATCTGAATGCTGTTCACAGAATACATCTACTTATACATATCATGTCATATGTATTTATTAGTTTTATCGTTCCCTTATTTTAGAAGTTACAGACAGACAGACATACATGACGAATATCTATAAGGGTTCCGTTTTCACGTTTTACGGAACCCTAAAAACGAAAATGACAAGAAACTTTTCCAGTTTCCGATTTTTGGGGTTCCGTAGCAAATGGCAAAATAGATTCATGTCTGTTTGTCTGTCTGTCTGTCCGTATATCACAGTCACTGATGTGACCATGGAAACTTTCACCGAAAATTAGTTTGGACAAGATCTAGTAAGAAGTTTTTTATGTAATCGTCATAAATACAGGATTATTAAAACATCGACCAAAGTTACAGTTGTAGTGGTAGGACTCTTAGCAGAGTCCGCCTGGGGAAGTACCACACCTTTGTCAATTATTCTACCGCCAAGCAGTAATGTGCAAACATTACTGTGTTCCGGTTTGAAGGGCAATGTTTCCAGAGAAATTACAGGGCTTAGAGATATAACAACTTAGATATCTAGGTGACGAGCGCAGTGCGGTGCTAGGTAATGATTTTGGCTCTTCATGTTCCAATAGCTGCATGTAACTGTGCTGTTATGTGGCAGGCACGTTGCTTACCATCAGGCACATGACCTGCTCGTCTCGTCACTCTTTATTTAAAAAAAAAACAACAAACCACACGATTTTTTGTAATATGCTACTCGCACTTGGCCACTTTTATTAAGTATAAACGCTATGTTAGTGTTACTGTGATTCAGATAGAAAAAAAAAGTAGGCTGAAGTCTAGTTTTAAATCTGCTATTTCTAGTCATTCCGTCCAAGAATTGGTTGTGGCATTTAATTGTAAATTACCGATGCTATACCAAGCACACTTTCAACATAATAGTAGTATTAATCTTTCTGGGGAAATTTACATTGTGTTATTCTCTTAGTTAGTGAAGTTAAATTTGAATATGGCTGCAAAGCCTTGTTCAAATTTAACTTCACAGACATAATATCTTGTCTGAGCGTCAGTTTTCAGTTTATACTGAGCTAGGTGAAAGAAGCCTTGGAAATATGAAACTGTCGGAATTTGTATATTATTCAACAATTATAAGCTAATAGGGATGGTAACACTTTTAATCAGTTGTCAAGTGACTGGAAACACCAATATGAGTTATTACGTCACTAACCGCTAAACAAGCTGTCGAACACTGACTATACTAGCATTTTTATTATAGTTGGCGATCTTAGCGACGACTATTTTGATTGTTTGTATAAAGTAAATAGTATTGTAGTATAATGTTGTATGTAGGTGTAGGGTAGTAGTGGTAGGACTCTTAGCAGAGTCCGCCTGGGGAAGTACCACACCTTTGCCAAATATTCTACCGCCAAGCAGTAATGCGCAAACATTACAGTGTTCCGGTTTGAAAGGCAATGATTCCAGAGAAATTACAGGGCTTAGAGACATAATATCTTAGATCTCTGGGTGACGAGCGCAGTGCAGTGCTAGGTAATGATTTGGGCTATCATGTTCCAATAGCTGCGTGTTACTGTGCTGTTATGTGGCAGGCATGTTGCTTACCATCAGGCACATGACCTGCTCGTCTCATCACTCTATGCTAAATAAAAAAAAATATAAAAAAAATATAAAGAAACACATAAATTGGATATACATTCATGAAACGCGACCAATATTTTGCGGGTAGTGACGTTATGTCAATCGTTAGTGTTTTAGCGGGAAAAAATTAAATTACTTTATTATTGTATACTTATTCATCGAAAATACTAAAATTAAAATAAAATAAAAAACATGGTAAACAAGCGTCAATCTTCAAAATCAAAGCATTTCCGAAAAATTGTTAACTACTCTATTAAAGAAAATTAAGTTATGGCTCGTCTAGTCAAGAGAACGGCCACTACCAAGCCGGTGCCTCTGGTTCGAATCCCATGCGCACCACTGTTTTTTCGAAGTCATGAGCGTAACTTAACTTAAAACGGTGAAGAAAAACATCGCGAGGAAACTGGCATGTACCTTGATCTATTCGAATTCACGCGTCAACCACCAACGGCACTGGGCTAGCGAAGTTGGATTATTGCGAGAGAAAGCCCTGAAACCCAAACCTGGGAACATTAAGTGGGCTGTTTATGTTTGTGCTACACAGATCAGCATTTGAGCATTTTTGAGCACATTTTTTTTCTAATATATATATATTTTTTAAATATATTCATTTTGTCACTCACCAGCCAGTGCTGTACCTTCGTGTTGTGTTATCATTAGGAGAGCTTTTTGCCCAAACCCAAAATTTGGTACCAGCTCCGTTTGACCGTTTTGGCATTTGAGATACTGGCAATATATTTTATTTTATTATTTAACGCGCACAAAACTGTATACGTATTGTATTGGTGCTACACCGGATCCTGCTAAAACAATAATAATGCTAGGAAATTTGTCAGTCAACATTTTTTGTGAACCCAATATTTGTCTGAATAAACGTTTTTTCATTTTTTTTTTTCATTTTCATTTTAAAAACACTTTATATAATTAATTGTAATTTTATTGTTTACTTCATTTAGGCGAGACGACTAAAAAAAAGTAGTTAGTCCGTCAGTTAGATCATAAAAAAATATTGTATACGTATTTTTTTATGTTCAACAATCAAAAAACGACGAAGATACGAAGTTTCGAGTCACGTCACGATATGGTACGATTTTTACTTTAGTGTGACGTCACAACCCCCTACTCCGGAAGTTTGTTGACCTATGTATATATATGTGTCTATTTTTGACAATTTGACGAAACAAAAAAAACGTGTCCCATATTTTTCCATATTCTAACTGACGAACTAATTAAAATGGTATAGCTTTGACCCTGTCGTCATCCCAATTCTAGAATTTTTATAAAATGTCAAAACGGGTACTTTATTTTTTGAGAACCATAAAATACACCACTAAATTACGTAATTTGTCTGATAGCTTAAAACACTAACGTTTATCAGCCAAGTTTGTGTTCAAATGCTGATCTGTGTATCACAAATATAAGCAGCCCACCAAATATTCCCACGGTTGGGAATCGGGGCTTTCTCTCACAAGGAGAGAGTTTTTTTGTTTGTTTTTTTTTTAATTGTTATAGGTTCGCACTTGACCATTATCTCGCCTGATGTTAAGTGACGATGTCATCTACGATGGAGCGTGCTTACATACCTAGAAGAAACTGATTCACTCTTGATTTGAAGACACCAAGATTGTAACCATCGGGAAAAACCCACTTAGGAAACGTATCCCACAACCTATACGTTCTTATCACAAACGAGTCAAATCTCTTCGTTCGTGTTTTGGAACTTCAACCATGAAGCGATGTCGCTTTCTTCTCGTGTCTCAAGATATGAGCAGTCCGATAGATGAAAGGACAAGGTGGTATTAGATCATGCAAACCAGTCGCACACTCTCCGAAGTGTATCCGATAAAAACCCGATAGTCTAGCAATTTTGCGGCGATGTTCAAGACTTTGAAGTCTTTTACGCACAAGAGAGCCATTGCCTATGAGTATTTTGGCACGTCTCTCAATCGATTCCAGAGTCTCCAGCTGATACTTAGCCGATCCATCCCAAAGGTGCGAACAGTACTCCCTCCATACAGGAGCGAATCTGTGCTTGGTATAACGTGAGCAACTGATTAGAATTGAAATATCTTCGCACCTTTGAGAGGACACCTAGTTTTTTGGCGGCTAATTTAGCCTTAGACTCAATATACGTGCCAAAGTTGAGCGTCGATGACAAAGAAATGCCCAAAAGCTCGAGATGGTCAGTAACTGCCACGGATACCAATCGAAAAGTAGGAGTCAGTTGAAATGGACTCCTTTTAGCGGAAAACAAACACGCCTGTGTCTTTCCTTCCTTAAACTTGGCCAAATTGGCATCACCCCATTTAGAGACTGCCTCAACGGCCAAGTTCAAACGGTTGATCACATTCTCTCTCAGTAGCTGAGTTGGTTACCCACCGGCTCTTGCGCTAGATATGTAAATCTCTACGACCGTGCTATCATCTGCGTACCAAAAATAGCGGGCTTCAACAGATCGTTGATACATGTCAACGATCTGTTTATCTTCTTTTGTTTGAGCGTCGCAAATAATACCGACCCCTGATAGTACAGTCGAGGTAGACATAAAACTAGCCTGAAATAGAAAAAATTCCGGGGAGCGATTTTTTTTTATGAAACGTCGGGGAGGGTTGTTGGAAGTATAAATCTCGATTTTCTAACTTATCCCGGTAGAGGGTTCGTCACCATCTTGTTATAAAGTTTTCGTGAAATAACTCGTTCATTTTCAACTTTAGAGCAAAAATGATGGTCACCAAAGTTGTTGGAAATTTAATTTCTCACAAGTTTGCTTCATATAGTTTTGTACGCTAGGATCAATATTTGCAGAGTTATACTATCAAGTTCATCAAAAAAATCGTAATGGGTGCAATTTTATTTTCTTCAACTTTGGTTCTCGCACTTTTTAGGGTTCCGTACCCAAAGGGTAAAAACGGAACCCTATTACTGAGACACAATTTTAGTGACCATGTTTTTTGCTCTAAAGTTGAAAATAAACGAGTTATTTCACAAAAACTTTAAAACAAGATGGCGGCGAACCCTCTACCGTGATTAGTTAGAAAATCGAGATTTATACTTCCAACAACCCTCCCCGACGTTTCATAAAAAAAAATCGCTCCCCGGAATTTTTTCTATTTCAATGTCTGCCTCGACCGTACTGTACATGATCAGGTGTGATCCTAAAACATATCCTGGACTAAGGCACCAAGAGTTGTAAAAGATCAGCCTACCTATAAAAAACTTTTGCCTAAATAAAGTGAACCTAGTGTGTATAAAATGTAATGTGCTTTTAATCCTGGTTGAACGGCAACTAATATTGTAAAAGACCGGTCTCACATATAAAATATATATGAGAAACTAGTCTACCTAATGTGTACTATGTGTAATGTGTCTTAAAAGAAACTTGCTAATCATCCTGGTTTTACGGCACCAAGATGAAATGATCCGGAGTATATGATTCTTGAGTGTGTATGAGTATTGTGTTATTGAACCTAATATTTAACTGAAGAATCAAAATGTGTAAGTTTGATTTTACAAATGACTCGAATGAAGTGAAGTGTTATGATGTGATTCTCATAGACTGGAGAGTGTCCTTAAGAATTGTATAGCTTTACTGGGAGAGTGAACTCAGGATTTATACATATAGTTTTTCATCCTGGTCACCTCATCAAATTGTACTAGCTGAAGGCCGTACAAAAAACACAAAATATAAGCTGAAGGCTTATAGAAAGAAATTAAAGTAAATAAAAAGTAAAGTGTAAATTAACAAAATATGTAAAAAGAAATCTAACCGCCTAAGTATATTGTATTGTATGATGTATGTATGTTGGTCCGGAGTAACAAACTAAGATTAAAGAAGTTAAATTGTAGAAATCAATTAAGATATAAAAATAACTTACCCTGTAGTAGAATTAGAATCACCTAGTAGGAATTTGAATTGTGTTGTAGAAATAATTTACCCTGTAGTAGATATTTGAATTGGCCATATGATCGTCTAGTAGTAATATAGGACTCTACATTGTGGTTCGAGATAACCCAAGCAAGGAATTTCTGTCAACCTAAGTAAGTACGAATTTTAATCCTAACAACTGCTACGCCTAACAGAAGCAAAATCTTTAATAAAATTGAACTTATATTCTACTTTACTGAAGTCTCCCAAATAAAGTTCTACAACAAAACATCAGGCAGGTATTAGAACTTATCTCTTAGAATATTTTAAAGTTGTAAGTTAATTGTAGTTATCTCTCACCAGTTTATTTAGAGACAATTACTATCAATTTATAACCCAAATCAGCTCTCTCATTATCAAGTCTTCTAACCAAGATAAATATATTATGAATATCCTACAGTAAAATCATATTAGTTCTCAAGTAATAAAATAGGTGGCGTTAAATTAAAACATGTATTCATTTGAGTTACTTTCTCTGACTAAATCATGGAAAACTAATAATACCAGCGTAGAGAAAAAAGCACCAGACTTAGATAAAGTTATTTTCTATAAAAATGTAATATTGAGGTAAGATAAATAATCAAGTGTGCTTTTGAGAAAGTGACTTGTATGAACACTAGCTTTAATTATAAGTTCTATAGGATCAGAATAATAGTTATAACTAACAGCATGCAAAATTATGAATCCTAATTAAATACTTTTCTATTTAGGGAATACTAAGACATAATTCTTCATGTATTTGTGCTGTTAATTAGAACTTTATCTATCTACTTGTAAAAAAAAAGAGTAATTGTTATTAGATTTGTAAATTTATTTATTTGATTTAGGTAGTAATTTATTTATATTTAAGTTTTATTGTTTTGATTTTATTTATTTGTTTCCCTACGGAAAATACCTCGAGAGAGTGTACATTTCCAATTTTCAAATGTTTATTTTTGTTTTTTTTTGTATATTGTTTGCCCCTACGGAAGGTCTCACGAGAGTATATGCCTCTTCCGAATAAAAGACTCGACCACCCTTCTAAGCTAGACAACCAGAAAGAAGGGCAATAAAACTGGTGCCATCAAACGCGTAATGGAGCACGGGCTTTTTGTTTGTACGAATTATACAAATCAAGATCGCAAATACAACTGATTCAACTCAACTCCAACTCTTTAAACACTTAGAAGTATAAGCCAATCAATTTGTTAGACAAGCCTCAAAGGTTAAGCTTCCCATGCATCCTTGAAGGTTTTAGCTTCTACTGAGCTGTTATATTTCAATGTAGAGTTGGCAGACGTTCCCCATTTCCGTTAGGAAGGTCTAACCAGGATGCAACCGATCCAATCAGTTAATTTAAGGACATAACTTATAACATCTTCAATCCCATTTCAGCTAGATATCCGAATGCATTCACGTGAATGACTATTAAAAGAATGTCCGAAAATTAGCAGACTTCTGCATAAAGTGATAAGTATTGTTAAACTTTTCAAGATACATGGAGAATCTCAAATCAGCGAGACTATCGAACAAAATTTTAAAATAATCTTTTAATATTTTAAGAATTGGTATTAAGCTGACTATGGAACAACTTTATCTTCCAGCTCAAATGTACACAATTAGTATAAACGATCTCGTGACGTTAGCTAAACTATACTTGTAGCAATTTACGTTCCATCAGATAATCGGTGGAATTCAAATTTAATATTGATCAACATATTTATCAATAGAAACCAGTCAAGCAAAATAATAATCTTCATCAACGTTTAACATCATTGGATATCATGTTATACCTACATGATATTTTAAAACAGTTCCTAAGTTAATATATCTTCTCGTCAGATATACAGAGCAAAAATGTATTACATTCTAAGTAGTAAAATCTCAAGCGATTATAACAAAATCATGCAGCGCAGTAAACAAATTTTACACACAATGAAAATCACAAATAAGAAAATAAGACATACTACACACTTTTGTAGCGAATTTCGTACAACGTTACACTTGTAAACTCAACCATCAGATAGTATTACTAAATTAGCCGTGTCTATACCACTATGTGGAAGTATGCGCTATACATCAGGCAAGTAAAATTCCTTCAACATAGTTCTAACATCAATTAATTTAACGTTATGCTCTTATATAAAGTATATGTCGCTATGTCATTTTAAACCACTCTCCATCAGGCAAATGTGGAAACATGAACTAGAGTTATGACGACAGCCAGCGTTATACTGTTATATTACCTATAGAGTTCTCCATTGTACAAGGATCAGTGAAATATAATTATAGATTTTTCAGCATATTATCAAGTTAGTCCAGGTAAAATACATAACCAACGCAGACTATGAGTACATCACAGATTTTAGAAGTGGAGCACATAATCAACTCACCGGAGTTCGCTTCTCGATGAATTTACCGTTTAAATCCAGCAATATATTATCAGCAAGGCTTATGGTACTTTTTCTTTATTCTCTTCAGGTAAAAATAACTTTCTTTATCAATTCCAAAGCCAAAAATTTTCTTTGCTTCCATCTCGTGTCAGGCTTTTTCTAGCAAAATCCCCCGCGGACTTCTTCTCCAATCTTCCACGGACTTCCATGTCATCCGCCAGAAAAACCAAATCCGTCTTTTTTTTCAGCCATACCATCATAGAGCAATACAGTAAAGAGGTCGGCATTCCCGTTCTACCGTGCTTCGTGAATTCTTACGCCCGTCTTAGCCATATATCTGAGCAAAGATCAATATCCAGATATCCAGAAAGATTTATCCAATAAAATAATGAATTTTATTCAAAATTCCACTAATTAATTCATTAGTTTTTCCAATCTTATATTTTCTAATTTTTTATTTCATCATACATTTTTAAGCTTGGCAATTCTCGTTCCGCTCTGTCATCTAGGTTCGCGCTATTATGTAAACAAACCCAAAATAAAATTTCGACGGGTTTTTTCTTTATTACAGGAATCAATCCGAATAAGTGAGATCTCCAATTTGTGAATAGTGCATAAATTGCTGCATTCTAAACTATGTACAGTATTGCATTCAGTGCTCATCAAATTCGCCAAGGACATCTCGCAAACTTCCTGGTGTTTTGTGAAACGTAAATACGCCGCAGATCAATTCGAAAAACAACGACGATATCTTCTGATACAAAGCAGGTACTCATCAGGGTAATTCTTCCGTTATATAGCTCAAAGTTCTCAATTAGTTTCAGCAAAATACCCATTTCAATCATTTGTAATCATGGATCTAAACAATCATTGTATAGTCTGTTGACTTCATAAACCCTCCCTAACAACTACCTACATAACAACAGATCCTTTACAATGTTACTTTTCAACGCATAATACAATAACAACTATTGTTAATACACAATACAATAGTTGGTTTACAGAACCTAATACATAGAATGAATTTAAATATGATGTATTGCCTGTACATTACAATCTTTATACAATAAATTTAATCCAAGCTATTATACCAGTTTACAATTAATTTTACTGAACATTCATTCAGTTTTTGTATGAATAAGTTCAATTATACCCAACTTTTAACCAAGTATCAATAGATTTCAGAACAGTTATTTTAAAATCACTAAAGTTTATACCTTTTGTGTCCACAGAATGAGTGTTCAAACAGTCCAACGTTACCCTGACAGTCACACACTGCTCTTCAGCCTGAGTCAAGCGGAAAGAAGCCATCCCCTGGCCTCTGGATCGCTCCAATGTCTACGGAGGCTTAGTCATCCTTTGACCCTGGACAAGTCTTTGTGCTAATATTATTATAAATCTGAGGAAAACAAATAATTTAAATATCACAGTACAAATATTATAAATATATTTATCTATTAAAAAGTGAGTAATTATTTATTGTTAATTCTTCTTAAAGGAACGTGAACATGATGATAATTACTCCGTTCTTGTGCCCTGTGTCTCTCCACCACTGTCACGTGACCACCTGGTACCGTCACAGTTCAACCCCTAAAAAATTACGTAGACTTTAAAATTCAAACGGAGTAATTTTTTCCCAAGAAAAATAACTTAATAAAAACAAAGCACAAGAACAAAATCTAATAAAACGAATAGATTTGTCAAAATTCAAGTAACAGTAACAGAACTATGTGTAAATAGTGAACATGTATCCCTACAACAATATGAATGTATTTTTAGACCACCCATGGACAATTTTCATGACATCTCAGACTCAAGATTTGTTAGTAAATAGCTATATGATATATTACTATCCAGTCGCATCTCTGCTCATCACTGGATAAGCGGAGTTGTGAGTTCCACTCTGCCCTAATGACATAAAACAGCCTCAAATAATTAAAACCCCTGTTTTAACTACGTGTTGCTGTCCCCTTCCGCGATTTGCAGAAATGACTCATGCATACAAATAGTAAGACACAATATAACAAATACCCCATCATGAGCCGTAGACCTCAATCAAATGGTCCTATAGTTGGAACATGTAAGTGTGGGTAAAGATATTAGCCGCGTGTAGAGTACCGAATTCAGGGAAACCGCAATTTGCAGTGAATTTTACCAATTTAGGTCTCTCTACCTAACACCAAGGTCTCCTTCCCTGAAAACGATTTGAAAAGTGTGGTTGCCGCTCCTCAACTTTTGACAAACTGTCTCATAAATCAACAGTGTTAACAATTTAATCCCCTCCTATATCTCTGTTAGTCAAAGTAGTTTATAGTCATAGTCATCCCTAATCCACTCATCTCTTCTGTCAAGCCCTTCACAATCATTGAAACACGCTGAACCAAAATGTCAACACTATCTCAGAAATATGAGACCGTTGAAGTTCCGCGCCCCACAAAATTCTGTTAACTAGCATACTGAAACAACTCAATTTAACCAATCCATTAAATGTTTAAACCCATTAAATATAGAAAGTTACCCTTTGTTTCCTGTAACGGGTACCAGTAAATAACCTAAGAATGTTACGTTAAAATTCTTTTAAAATTTTACAAGAATCCAGTTTAAGAAAATATATCCCTCCCTTATTTGTTACTTATTCACATCCTTTAAGAAAAACCAACAACTAGTTTATCAAAAAAAAAATCTTCAAGATAAAAGTGATTGCTAATATAAAAATATTAAACAAATATAAAAGTTCAAAGTTAAACCAAGGTTAGTAAAGTTATGTAAATATGAAATGAATTAATTCCTGTTTTCAACACATATTATTTTCTCCTGCTCGTATTAGGTAACTCCATCCATATGTAGTCCCACTT
The DNA here is from genome assembly GCA_963693475.1 of Ectropis crepuscularia. NCBI lineage: Eukaryota > Metazoa > Arthropoda > Insecta > Lepidoptera > Geometridae > Ectropis > Ectropis crepuscularia. Next base: position 37,588,845 of record OY856338.1, read on the forward strand.
ATTCAGTCTTTTCACCATGTATTTATTCCTTTAACCATTAGAACCTTTATTTATAATATCTGAAACCTTAAGAATTTATATTAAAACACCTGTGGAATAACAACATATTAAAAGCTGAAAAGAAGAAATAAAAGTTAAAATAATAATACAACAGACTATCATAACACACGCCATTCTATTATTATGATCCATAGAACTCAACGAATACCATTATAAATTAATAATTATTAAACACGTTTATTTATTTTACTTTGATTAGATTATTTTATTTTTCCCAAGTTGGCAACCCCCGAACTCTAATGAACGAATCCCCTTTGAACTAGTCTTTAACTTCTACTCGCCGCAAGATGGTGCTCTCAGCAGCCTAATGTCATCATAAATTGTGTTACATCCACATCGATTTTTCCGATGATAATAAACTATCCATCTATTACTTTTTCTCGAATATTAATTTTAATCATTTTAGAGTATTTTTTTTAATAAATAGGTTTGCATATATTTGTTGAAATTAAACAATTTTCGAACGTCTATATCTGTTGAGTAATTAAAAAAAATATATATACCGAATATCGTTTTGCTAATGTCATTTAGGTTTTGATCGATCTGTCAAAGTCAATTTTACCGCGCAACGAAATCAAGAACAAAAATTTATTTGAACTTTGAATATTTCATATAAAAGAAAGAAACAAACTGTAAATTTGTAAATGAACTAATGACTAAAAGGTAATTCTTTCTTACAAATGTAATTGAGTGAAGATATAGGCAATATTGTGATATGTGAATACAGTGACGTTTGTTTACATAGTGTGGTGTATTGTATTGCATATAAACATCATTTACGTTTATTTTCAGGACTTGTGAAACCAGGAAAACAAATGGATACCTTTATTAATATGCCGAATTACCAAATAGTTGAACGAACGCGCTAAACTTTTCGTCCACTGAAGCCATTTAAAAATTCTATCACCGTTAAATTTGAACATGATTCCTGAGTGTTATATATTATGTACCACGAGCGAAGTCAAAGCGAATCATAGTGGATTATAAATACTGATGTTCAAGGCTTTCTCATTGCAAAACATTTCCAAGTAAGTATAATTTGTTAATGTTGTGTGCTATTAATAGTACAGATTTTTATTCTGAATAAATGTGAGTTAAGCATGTAGGTATGTAGTGCTAATGTGTATTTATGTAATATAAGTAAATGTCAGATTCCTAGTTCAATTTAAAATAAGCCAAAGTGTGCATAAAACTTTGTCTGATCTATTATCTTCCTATGTATTCGTGTATGTTCACAATTACAAAATATATAAATAAGTATGCTTCAGCTCTCAAAAGGATTGTAATAGCAGTTTGTTTATATAAGATTAGTGACCCGTTCCTGCTTCACTCTGATCTTACATATTGACATATAAAGATTAGTACATGTTTATTTAGTACAGGTTATTCAAGACTTTCAAAATGCACTTGCATTCTTAAGAAATCTAATCAAGACTTATAATTTAGAAATATTTATCCAGTTTATGAGAAAATGTTCTAAAGTATTGATTTTAAAACTTTGTTTTTCATTGATTTAATCAAAATTTTCTAGTTAGGAAAACCAACTTATCTCACCTAATTGATTTTAAACGAAATCCCATAACAAAACATAGCTAAGATAATCTCATATCAATAAATTTTAATCAAGTAATAATTGAAGTTATAATTTTCTAACGCTATTTCAGATTAAATTATATAAATTCTGTATTGAATTTACACTGTTTGAGTTTTCCAAGACTTTATTTAATTGATAATGTTATGGAGTTCTTGCAAGTTAATTTCTGTTTAAAGCTTCTCATGTTACTTTCCATTATTATTATAGTAAGGTAGGAATATTGCTCCAATTGTTGATCAATGTACTAATATTATGTTATTATTGATTTTCAGTTCTACGACCTGACCAAGAAAAATCCAAGAACCAAGAACATCTTCAAGAATTAGAAAGTCAAACCCGCAAAGCAACAAGAAAAAAAAATAATTTATAATTAAGTAAACCTATTTTCTTGGATTATAAGTAAAGATTTTTCCATTCAACTGAAAATCTTTAGTTACTTAGTAATCAATGCATGAAGGTAATTCCAAAGGTTATTTTATCGACAGGATGTTGGTTAGTTGTTATGAATCAAGTCTCAAATAAATCTAACCATTTTAAGCTAAGTTTATTTGGTATTAGAAAATTTCTAGTACCTTATTATTATGTTTAAAGTCTTTGTAGTTTCTTTGAATCTATTATTAATTTTATTTTCATTTATGTATAATTTATCCGACTGTTAAAATTGAGCAAGCTGATTATTAACAATGAATTCATATTATTGTGACTAACAAGACAGCTTATATAGCAATGTACTAAATTCTGAATGCTATCCAAAGAGTGTAGGTTAATGTTCCTATTTGAAGGGCAATGTCACCAGATAAATTGCAAGCATTTAAATAATTGATTCTAATCCTGCAGTTGTCAAGCTCATTATTATTGTATCTATGTAATGAATTGACTCCTGTTTTTACTATCCACCATGTGTTCTGAACTTGTGTGTCTCTTTACTTACTATAAAATCTAGGATCAAATTAGTTATGATAGATATGTATTAAGTAAATTCAACTAGCTGTTAGAAAATAATTCATATATAACATGTGATTATATTTATGTTAATAATACAGATAGTATATTTAAAAGAAATGTATCAAGTAAAAATACATATTATAAATATGTGTTTGTGTATTAAATATTATGTTATTCTGAGTGTAAATTTAGAAATATTAAAGAATATTAAGTGATTGTCAAACTAGTTTACAAAATTAGATAGGTATTAAGATTCTATTACAAAGTGTCCTATGTGATGAATTTATACAATGTTTAAAACTATAGTTTGTTAGTAAATTTACTGAGATTTAAAAGAGTTGTCAGGAAATTAGCTATTGTTTTATATTTATTAATTTTTGAATCCATGTGTTGTAGCAGTATACAACCCCTCGCGTTTTAAAATTTTATAGTTTTAGATACTATAATATAAAGAGAGATAAAAGATTTACAAATAACTTTAAAATAAATATGTTTATGGTGGTTGTGTTATTATTTAGATATATTTTTCAACCCCCCATGTTTCCAAGTTGTAGATTTTTAAGTACCTAGAGTAATTCTACTATAAGATAATATACTGCTAGACCTACTAAATTTAAATTGACAGAAATTCCACGCATCCATTTTCACGTACAACAAATTGTCCTGTTGAGGACTTTGTGTGTATGATTCTTGAGTGAGAGCAAAATGTGTTATTGAAACTAATATTACTAAAGAAATATGTATGAGTTTGTTTGGTTTTACAAATTACTTGAGAATGATTTTGGAAAACCTACTAAGTAAGTGAAGTTATGAGGTATTTCGTATCCTGGTCACGACTTTCAAATTTGTACTGGACTAGTGTGTAATGGACCACTCTGTATTTAAATAAATATATATACATTTTATCCTGGTCACGGCACCAAATTGTACATGATCAGGTGTGATCCTAAAACATATCCTGGACTAAGGCACCAAGAGTTGTAAAAGATCAGCCTACCTATAAAAAACTTTTGCCTAAATAAAGTGAACCTAGTGTGTATAAAATGTAATGTGCTTTTAATCCTGGTTGAACGGCAACTAATATTGTAAAAGACCGGTCTCACATATAAAATATATATGAGAAACTAGTCTACCTAATGTGTACTATGTGTAATGTGTCTTAAAAGAAACTTGCTAATCATCCTGGTTTTACGGCACCAAGATGAAATGATCCGGAGTATATGATTCTTGAGTGTGTATGAGTATTGTGTTATTGAACCTAATATTTAACTGAAGAATCAAAATGTGTAAGTTTGATTTTACAAATGACTCGAATGAAGTGAAGTGTTATGATGTGATTCTCATAGACTGGAGAGTGTCCTTAAGAATTGTATAGCTTTACTGGGAGAGTGAACTCAGGATTTATACATATAGTTTTTCATCCTGGTCACCTCATCAAATTGTACTAGCTGAAGGCCGTACAAAAAACACAAAATATAAGCTGAAGGCTTATAGAAAGAAATTAAAGTAAATAAAAAGTAAAGTGTAAATTAACAAAATATGTAAAAAGAAATCTAACCGCCTAAGTATATTGTATTGTATGATGTATGTATGTTGGTCCGGAGTAACAAACTAAGATTAAAGAAGTTAAATTGTAGAAATCAATTAAGATATAAAAATAACTTACCCTGTAGTAGAATTAGAATCACCTAGTAGGAATTTGAATTGTGTTGTAGAAATAATTTACCCTGTAGTAGATATTTGAATTGGCCATATGATCGTCTAGTAGTAATATAGGACTCTACATTGTGGTTCGAGATAACCCAAGCAAGGAATTTCTGTCAACCTAAGTAAGTACGAATTTTAATCCTAACAACTGCTACGCCTAACAGAAGCAAAATCTTTAATAAAATTGAACTTATATTCTACTTTACTGAAGTCTCCCAAATAAAGTTCTACAACAAAACATCAGGCAGGTATTAGAACTTATCTCTTAGAATATTTTAAAGTTGTAAGTTAATTGTAGTTATCTCTCACCAGTTTATTTAGAGACAATTACTATCAATTTATAACCCAAATCAGCTCTCTCATTATCAAGTCTTCTAACCAAGATAAATATATTATGAATATCCTACAGTAAAATCATATTAGTTCTCAAGTAATAAAATAGGTGGCGTTAAATTAAAACATGTATTCATTTGAGTTACTTTCTCTGACTAAATCATGGAAAACTAATAATACCAGCGTAGAGAAAAAAGCACCAGACTTAGATAAAGTTATTTTCTATAAAAATGTAATATTGAGGTAAGATAAATAATCAAGTGTGCTTTTGAGAAAGTGACTTGTATGAACACTAGCTTTAATTATAAGTTCTATAGGATCAGAATAATAGTTATAACTAACAGCATGCAAAATTATGAATCCTAATTAAATACTTTTCTATTTAGGGAATACTAAGACATAATTCTTCATGTATTTGTGCTGTTAATTAGAACTTTATCTATCTACTTGTAAAAGAAAAGAGTAATTGTTATTAGATTTGTAAATTTATTTATTTGATTTAGGTAGTAATTTATTTATATTTAAGTTTTATTGTTTTGATTTTATTTATTTGTTTCCCTACGGAAAATACCTCGAGAGAGTGTACATTTCCAATTTTCAAATGTTTATTTTTGTTTTTTTTTGTATATTGTTTGCCCCTACGGAAGGTCTCACGAGAGTATATGCCTCTTCCGAATAAAAGACTCGACCACCCTTCTAAGCTAGACAACCAGAAAGAAGGGCAATAAAACTGGTGCCATCAAACGCGTAATGGAGCACGGGCTTTTTGTTTGTACGAATTATACAAATCAAGATCGCAAATACAACTGATTCAACTCAACTCCAACTCTTTAAACACTTAGAAGTATAAGCCAATCAATTTGTTAGACAAGCCTCAAAGGTTAAGCTTCCCATGCATCCTTGAAGGTTTTAGCTTCTACTGAGCTGTTATATTTCAATGTAGAGTTGGCAGACGTTCCCCATTTCCGTTAGGAAGGTCTAACCAGGATGCAACCGATCCAATCAGTTAATTTAAGGACATAACTTATAACATCTTCAATCCCATTTCAGCTAGATATCCGAATGCATTCACGTGAATGACTATTAAAAGAATGTCCGAAAATTAGCAGACTTCTGCATAAAGTGATAAGTATTGTTAAACTTTTCAAGATACATGGAGAATCTCAAATCAGCGAGACTATCGAACAAAATTTTAAAATAATCTTTTAATATTTTAAGAATTGGTATTAAGCTGACTATGGAACAACTTTATCTTCCAGCTCAAATGTACACAATTAGTATAAACGATCTCGTGACGTTAGCTAAACTATACTTGTAGCAATTTACGTTCCATCAGATAATCGGTGGAATTCAAATTTAATATTGATCAACATATTTATCAATAGAAACCAGTCAAGCAAAATAATAATCTTCATCAACGTTTAACATCATTGGATATCATGTTATACCTACATGATATTTTAAAACAGTTCCTAAGTTAATATATCTTCTCGTCAGATATACAGAGCAAAAATGTATTACATTCTAAGTAGTAAAATCTCAAGCGATTATAACAAAATCATGCAGCGCAGTAAACAAATTTTACACACAATGAAAATCACAAATAAGAAAATAAGACATACTACACACTTTTGTAGCGAATTTCGTACAACGTTACACTTGTAAACTCAACCATCAGATAGTATTACTAAATTAGCCGTGTCTATACCACTATGTGGAAGTATGCGCTATACATCAGGCAAGTAAAATTCCTTCAACATAGTTCTAACATCAATTAATTTAACGTTATGCTCTTATATAAAGTATATGTCGCTATGTCATTTTAAACCACTCTCCATCAGGCAAATGTGGAAACATGAACTAGAGTTATGACGACAGCCAGCGTTATACTGTTATATTACCTATAGAGTTCTCCATTGTACAAGGATCAGTGAAATATAATTATAGATTTTTCAGCATATTATCAAGTTAGTCCAGGTAAAATACATAACCAACGCAGACTATGAGTACATCACAGATTTTAGAAGTGGAGCACATAATCAACTCACCGGAGTTCGCTTCTCGATGAATTTACCGTTTAAATCCAGCAATATATTATCAGCAAGGCTTATGGTACTTTTTCTTTATTCTCTTCAGGTAAAAATAACTTTCTTTATCAATTCCAAAGCCAAAAATTTTCTTTGCTTCCATCTCGTGTCAGGCTTTTTCTAGCAAAATCCCCCGCGGACTTCTTCTCCAATCTTCCACGGACTTCCATGTCATCCGCCAGAAAAACCAAATCCGTCTTTTTTTTCAGCCATACCATCATAGAGCAATACAGTAAAGAGGTCGGCATTCCCGTTCTACCGTGCTTCGTGAATTCTTACGCCCGTCTTAGCCATATATCTGAGCAAAGATCAATATCCAGATATCCAGAAAGATTTATCCAATAAAATAATGAATTTTATTCAAAATTCCACTAATTAATTCATTAGTTTTTCCAATCTTATATTTTCTAATTTTTTATTTCATCATACATTTTTAAGCTTGGCAATTCTCGTTCCGCTCTGTCATCTAGGTTCGCGCTATTATGTAAACAAACCCAAAATAAAATTTCGACGGGTTTTTTCTTTATTACAGGAATCAATCCGAATAAGTGAGATCTCCAATTTGTGAATAGTGCATAAATTGCTGCATTCTAAACTATGTACAGTATTGCATTCAGTGCTCATCAAATTCGCCAAGGACATCTCGCAAACTTCCTGGTGTTTTGTGAAACGTAAATACGCCGCAGATCAATTCGAAAAACAACGACGATATCTTCTGATACAAAGCAGGTACTCATCAGGGTAATTCTTCCGTTATATAGCTCAAAGTTCTCAATTAGTTTCAGCAAAATACCCATTTCAATCATTTGTAATCATGGATCTAAACAATCATTGTATAGTCTGTTGACTTCATAAACCCTCCCTAACAACTACCTACATAACAACAGATCCTTTACAATGTTACTTTTCAACGCATAATACAATAACAACTATTGTTAATACACAATACAATAGTTGGTTTACAGAACCTAATACATAGAATGAATTTAAATATGATGTATTGCCTGTACATTACAATCTTTATACAATAAATTTAATCCAAGCTATTATACCAGTTTACAATTAATTTTACTGAACATTCATTCAGTTTTTGTATGAATAAGTTCAATTATACCCAACTTTTAACCAAGTATCAATAGATTTCAGAACAGTTATTTTAAAATCACTAAAGTTTATACCTTTTGTGTCCACAGAATGAGTGTTCAAACAGTCCAACGTTACCCTGACAGTCACACACTGCTCTTCAGCCTGAGTCAAGCGGAAAGAAGCCATCCCCTGGCCTCTGGATCGCTCCAATGTCTACGGAGGCTTAGTCATCCTTTGACCCTGGACAAGTCTTTGTGCTAATATTATTATAAATCTGAGGAAAACAAATAATTTAAATATCACAGTACAAATATTATAAATATATTTATCTATTAAAAAGTGAGTAATTATTTATTGTTAATTCTTCTTAAAGGAACGTGAACATGATGATAATTACTCCGTTCTTGTGCCCTGTGTCTCTCCACCACTGTCACGTGACCACCTGGTACCGTCACAGTACTATGAGGAATTCCGAAATTTGATCAGACGAACACCCATAATTGCCGGTAAAAACCCGTACCCGATATTAGGTACATGTCGGTTTCCTCACGATGTTTTCCTTCACCGTTTTTAAGCTAGCGGCGTCACGCTCATGATTTCGAAAAGACAGTGGCGCGCGTGAGGTTTGAATTCGGAGCTCCGGATCGCAAGTCGCCATTCTCCCGACTACACCAGCCGAAACTACTGTGTGCGAAAATAAAATAGTATCTATAGGTGACCGAGCTTTGCTCGGTTTGATTAAATATACTTAAATACTAATTAAATTCATTGATAAAGGTTTCCAAGTAATAGATTTTCTCAAAAAAAAGATACTTGAAATAAAATGAGGAACTCTCTGGATTCGAACTTTCGAACCCCGATCTATTAGCTTCGTGAGCGCCCAACTTCCCGCCTGAGCCATTCGAATGTTGCAAAATCACATGAAATTTTCCTTCGCATTCTAATGTTAATGTATCAGTTTGTTCAGATTTATTGGGTGAACGGGTAACTCACGTGTATGTAATACCTATGGTCGGTCAATCCGAATCGAGTAACAGCCGCGCCCAGCGGCCTTTTTCAAGGAGAGTGCACGCGCGCGATGTCTGCCCGTTTGGCACTGCGGGCTGCGGCGCGTTACCCAATAAATACGTGTAACAACCACGTTAATTTTAATAGGTACTATATGTAACAGTCTGTTGTTGCATGTAAATGTAATTGTCTAAAAAAGCGCATAAAACGCCGTTTCCTAAAAAGGAAACCTAGCTAGATCGATTTATCGCTTCCAAAATTCCCCGCATACTAAATTCCATGAAAAACGTTCGAGCCGTTTCCGAGATTCAGATTATATATTATACCTAGAGGTGTATAGGTATATATGCACAAGAATTGCTCGATAAAATGTAGGTATAAGATAAGATTATCACCCCGAAAATCCCTGCATACAAAATTTTAAGAAAATCGTTCGAGCCGTTGCCGAGATTCAAATTCTATATTTATATAGGTACTAGTAGCGCCCCGCGGTGTTACCCGCGAAGTTCCCATTCCCATTGTTCCCGTTGTTTTTTCGGGATAAAAAGTAGCCTATGTGTTATACCAGACTATAATCTATCTGTGTTCCAAATTTAAGCCCGATCCGCTCATACGTTAGGACGTGATTGAGCAACAAACATCCAAACATCCATACATTGACATTTATAATATTAGTAGGAAAGAATACCTGGTATAAGAATTGCTCGTTTAAAGGTATTAGATTTGAAAAACTATTCCGTGAAAATAAGAATAAAGTTTGAATAGCTAGCTCGCGAGAACGTTTGTAAACTTTAACAAACTGTAACATCACGCGTTTCCAAGTTTCCAAGTTATCTCTACGTCCACAAAGGAAAGATAAGTACATATCTCGAAAACTCACTAAACTAAACCTAGTATTCTGCAACGTTCCGCATGAAATTAAATGTCGAAGAGTGTTTTTTATAGAAGTAGGTAGGTAGAGTTACGAGACGAGCACGACATTTTGTAGTGGTAGGACTCTTAGCAGAGTCCGTCTAGGGAAGTACCACATCTTTACCAGTTACTTTACCCCCAAGTAGAATGCTGAATCTTAATACTTTACACCCTTCTATCATCCTACATAGGTCTCCTGCTGGTTCATTTGACCCGTAAATTTTATTCACGGGCCTGTAGTCTATCACTCGTGCCTCGTGCCTACGATTATTACTCACGAGTGACGTCGCGACCCCCCACTCTCGAAGTTTGATGTTCTATATCTTTGTCATTTTTAATATTAAAAAAAAAAAAAAAAAATACGTATCCCATATTTTTCCATGATCTAGCTGACGGACTAATTAGAATAGTGTATTTTTGACCCAGTCCGGTACCCTTATTGCGAATTAATTGACCGGTACCTAATATTTTACAATTCCAGATGCTAGTTCATTAACAAAATAGACAAATCACTTACATAAATTGATATCTCTCTATTCTAAACGTACTGCTAATTGCGCTATTAATTTACTACTATTCGCAAAAGGTTTCGACGCCCTATCACGCAGAAGTTACAAGTTAGGATAGTGGTAATGCTCTTTGCAGAGTCCGCCTGGGACAGTCAAATCAAATCAAATCAAATCAAAGATATTTATTGCATAAAACTGTGTAGGTACATTCGATGTTACAAAATGTTAAAAAAAGTATCAACAGATTTATTACCCACTGCATTGGGTGTGCAATATTAAAGCTTTATATACAAATAAAGCAAAGTTCGTAATTTAAACTTAAATAAATCTATATAAATTCAAGAATTTTGTAATGTAAAACATGTAACACTGCTTATTTTAATACAAATTATATATATACTATGTCATTTAAAAATACTATTAACATTCTAAGCACTATTCTAGATATCTTTTTGTAACGTAATTGTTTGAAGATTGATAAAATTCCTGTATATTATAGAACGATTTTCTAACTAGCCACTTTTTCAATACTTTTTTGAAAGAAGAGATGTCTTCTACAAATACCACAGTACCACACCTTTGCCAGTTATTTTACCGCCAAGCATTGATATAAAATCACCACTGTGTTCTGGTATGAAGGGCAATGTTTCCAGTGAAATTACAGGGCATAGAGATAAAACATATTATGTATCTGGTTGACGAGCGCAGTGCAGTGCTAGGTAGTAATTTGGACTCTTCGTGCTCCAATAGCTGCGTGCACGTGTCCTACTCGTCTTGTCACTCCATACTATAAAATAACTTTAATTTATAAAATCCGACTGCAAAAAATCAACAAGTAAAAAAACATTATATACTATCTAAGGACACTTGGGTGATGAAGATGAATCTAAAGGTAGCGGTTCGCGCCGCGACCGCGACGCGAGACCGAGACCGGAGACCGAGACCGGAGACCGCGACACATGTCTCGGTCTCTGAGGTGTCGGTTCGCGCCGCGACCGCGACACGAGACCGAGACCGGAGACCGCGACCGGAGACCAAGACAGGCACTTGACATTATGAAATTGTATGGGCGCCAATTCGCGCCGCGACCGCGACACGAGACCGAGACCGGAGACCGCGACAAGTGTCACGGCTGCTTCAGTATGGGGAGCCTGTCGATAGAGTCAGTTGTGTTTTGTGGATCACAATGGAAAACCAAGTTGTAGAACTTCTATTGGAGGAGGAAGAAGACGATGATTTGCTCTTAAAATATAAAACTAAAAGAAGATTACCTATTAGGGAATTACATATAAGTAGAGGCTAAGAAGGATCATTTTCGCTATTAGTCAAGAAACACCTAATGTTTGATGACAATAATTATATTCAGGAAGTATTTTCGGCTGAATAAAACACAGTTTGATTAAATATTAAATTTATTGAAAAAAACAATGCATGAAAAAGGAAAAATATTGATGAAAGAAAAATTAGCATTAACTCTCACAAAAATTAAAACTAAATTTCTTACGACATTCGGAATCTGTAATGTATAATAATAAAGGTAATTGTTTGTAGTACTTTTAATATTTTAAGGGTTCAGTATCTCGAAAGGAAAAAACGGAACCCTTACAGGATCACTTTGTTGTCCGTCCGTTCGTCTGCCTGTCAAGATTTTTTTTCTCAGGAACACGTAAACGTAACAAGTTGCAATTTATATCAGGCACTCAAATTTTTTGTCCCTTGAAGCCGTGACAAAATCAAACTTTTAAGACAATGCAATCAAAAGATACAGCGGTCTATGCCGCAAATTTCGACACTTTTTATGTGAAAACATTTTTAGTACAATTTACACACACTGAATTTTCGTGAATGAAGATCATCGTCACGCTCGGAAGTGAAAGAAATGTTCGGGTGAACTCGAGACCGCCGAATGGGGAGCCTATTAAAACGCATAACTTTTTGTTCCTAATTTACTTTGTCATAATGAATGTAGCATAATGTATAGTGTCATAATGCAACTTTCGCATAACCATTTTTTGGCGTCATGTGTTTTAAGCATAACAATCTATTGTACTACATTTAATTCGACTATTGATGAGATGCATAATAGTATTTAGGCATTTTTTTGTTTGTAAAATTTTTTTTTAAGGTGCCCGTTTAAATCGCATAATTTTTTTTCCCTAATTTACTTTGTCCTAATGAATGTAGCATAACATAAATATAGTGCCATAATGTAACTTTTGCATAATTGTTTTTTGGCGTAATGTGTTTTAATCATAAAAATGTATTGTGCTACATTCAATTCGACTGTTGCTCAGACGCATTTAGGCATTTTTTAATTATTTGTTGTGCTACGTAATATATAACCAGGTTATATAGGGTCCAGATCTGACTCGGACTGACTCCCCGACTCCACCTAGTCTTGTCGCTACTACCCCTAGAGTGTATTTAAAAAAGCGGGGAGCCAGAAGCTCAGGGCTGACTGCAGAGCTTCTGGCGGGAGCCCACCCGGAGTCAAAAAGTGCACCATATGTTTTAGGTGTATGTAGGTTTTTAAGTCTTAAAAACGTTATGTCTAAATAAATTAGTACAAAAATTGTTATACTACTGCATAGTCCTGCATAGATATTCCATTAAATTAGTAGATACCTACATTACGAATAATAAATATTGTTGTCAAAGTACCCACCCGCATTTCACACACCCACGTATTTTATTTAAATAATGTTGCTACAGTCCGCTCTTTGCACTTGTTTTTTAGTTAGGTGTTTAAAGTTTATGCCTTTGATCATTATGTTTAAGTATTGTTATGTTTTTCTCAATGTGTGCCTTTAAATATTATGCTATTTATAGTTATGCGTCGAAACATTATACTAAGTTATCTGTATGATATATATATGGCTATGCGTTTAAACATTATGCTAAATTATCGTTATGTCATATATGGTTATGCTAGTTAAAATTATGCGAAGACAGTCATGCGTTTAGTTGATATGGTAAATTATCATTAGTCCTAAAAACGTTATGCCTATCTAAAATAGAACAAAAATGTTATGCCACCCCACATAGACCCACCGAATGTACTAGAGCGAGAGAGAAACAGCTGCTGCTGCTGTCTGGCTGCTGTCACTATCTTCTTTTTTAATTTATTCTTGGCCGTGGATATTAGTCCTTCTGCCGCATCTGTCACTGTCGTGTCGCTATGTTCACTACGTAATGTTTAAGAACCTGGTTGACCGAGCTTTGCTCGGTTTTTTGAAATTATATTTAGGCAGATACAATTTAAGAAATGCATTAAAATTCGTTACGTAGTTTGAAAGATCTAAGGATACATAGGTACATAAAAAAAAAACGAAAAAAAATAACGTGGCCAAATGCGAGTTGGACTCGCCCATGAAGGGTTCCCTTGCAGCAAGTAACATAATATACATAGTACACATAGTTCTTGTAGTTCGTTATAGCTTTGATCGAAGTTTCAATAATAGTGTATTTATGACGGATTAAAAAAAAACTACTTATCAGATCGAGTTCAAACTAATTTTCGTTGGTAGTTTACATGGTAATGTATATCACATATTTTTTATTTGATTTTTCATTATCTTACTTTAGAAGTTAGAGGGGCGGGGACACACATTTTACCACTTTGGAAGTGTGTCTCGGGCAAACTATTCAGTGTATACGAAAATGATTTTATAATCAATCAATCATCATCTCAATATCATTTTTGAAGACCTATCGATAGACGCCCCACACGTGTAGGTACGATGAAAAAAAATTTTTTGAGTTCTCGGTATGGGGCACAACCCTAGTTTTTCTTTTTTTTATTATTTTTTTGTTCAAATCTTAATGCGGTTTACAGAATACATCTACTTACCAAGTTGCAACAGTGTAGTTCTCATAGTTTCGGCAAAAAGTGGCTGTGACATACGGACGGACAGACAGACAGACATGACGAATCTATAAGGGTTCCGTTTTTACGTTTTACGGAACCCTAAAAATGAGAAGTAATCATCAGGATTCGAACCGCGGTCCCTTGATACCGAGGGCGGAGTTTTACCGCTTGAGCCATTTAACCTTTGAACATAGTGGGGAAATTTGTTATCGTATTCTAATGATATTCAAGGAGTCTTTAATTGTTTGAAAAAGCAATTAAAATGTCATTTTTTAACAATGCAATCTAGCTAGATCGATTTACCGTCCCCGAAACCCCCTGCTCACATGATTTCATGACAATCGTTCGAGCCGTTTCCGAGATTCAGATTCTATATAAATATACAAGAATTGCTCGTTTAGAGATTGTTTAATTTATAGGCAGGCGTGGAATAGACTTGAGTATGCGTAATATGAGGACCGCATTCGGTGTACGGTTTTGAACTCTGAAACTCTCTCTCAAATTATGATTCTGGATGTTGCCAGGAGGTGTATTGGTCCATTTTTTACAGGGGGTGCCCCAAACATGAAGTGAAGACATGCTTTGGTATCATTATAAAAAATTGGCAGTCACAGGAACTGCCGATAGAAGTGAAAACTAATAACTCAGAATTTGATAGCTTACTTTGGAAACTACACGGGTGTAACCGGAGAGCGTGGCCTGGCCATCATGACATGGCCATCTATTGGCTGACGCATTTCTAAATGGCCAATAGCCATGGTCCCGAGTTTACCCGAAGATTTCTTATCAGACCCGAGCATGATGCTAGAATCCAATTCACAACCCACGAAATATCTGTCTAGGTGCGCCTAAAGAAGTTTTCACTTCAATAACTGTTTTAGACACAATATCAAATGATTATTATGATTAACTAGCGACCCGCGCCGGCTTCGCACGGGTGAAAAAAAATCTAAAATCATTATCTGCATGCTTTTCTGAGTCCAAAACCGTACACCGAGTTTGGTCCTCATACTGGTTGCATACTCAACTCCACTCCGCCCCCACCCTATTATTATGCCAAAAGAAAGTGACTTTAGGTTGATATCTAAAGGCTTTTGGGATAAATGGCAATTCCACAATAGGGACTGGGTAAAAATACACCATCCTAATTAGTCCGTCTGCTTGATCATGGAAAAATATTGGACACGTATTTTTTGTTTTTTCATAATATTAAAAATCGTCAAAGATATAGACCATCAAACTTCGAGAGTGGGGGTCGCGACGTCACTCGTGAGTAAAAATCGTACTCACAAGTGACGTCACACGAAACTTCGAAGCGCTGTATCTTCGTAATTTTTTGTTTGTGAAACAAAAAAAAATACGTGTACAATATTTTTTGGCAATCTTACTAACGGGCTACTTAGTTTTTTTGAGGATTGTACCCTATTGCACAGGCGCTATTGACGGAAAACACGTCAGAATAAGGGCCCCTGAAAACAGTGGATCGTTATATTTTAATTATAAGGAATTTTACTCGATTGTTCTCCTGGCTATTGTAGACCATCATTACAAGTTCAGTAGACGACGTAGACGTTGGCTCTTACGGCAAAGAAGGAGATAGTGGAATATTTCAAAAGTCGGAAATGGAAAAAAAATCATGAAAAAATAATTTAATTTTCCAGAATCAAAAAATCTACCGAATTCGAACTTAATATTACCACATTTTTTAGTTGGAGATGAAGCATTTAGTTACGCTAGACAAGTCGCCAAAACGATTTAAGCAAAGAAATATTTAACTATCGCCTTTGGCGTGCTAGACGAGTATCGGAAAACGTGTTCGGTTTGCTGTCTCAGGCGTTTAGAATATTTTACACCCCTATCGGCATAGCACAAGAAACATGCACAGATATGATCTTAGTTGCCTGTTGTTTGCATAACCTATTAAGAGACGGATTTTTGGAATACACTCAAATGCCCGTACATCGATGGAATCAAGAAGAAAATGTACCTTCAAATTTAGTTTCATTACGTGGAACCGGAGGGTTTTCGACTAGCAACGGACTAGACATTAGAGCAAAATTAACCGATTTCTTTAAGCCACAGCAAGGAGCCGTAGAATCGCAAATACAACTTGTCTGTCACACGGCTTGCCTAAGTTGATTCCATCTATGTTAAGTAGTATGTGCGTATGTCTATGCAGAATAAATAAATAAAAAAAAACACACCTATTTTATTTAAGGTTTCACCCACAGAAATCTAAATAATAAGTATTTAGATTTCTGTGGTTTCACCTATACTCCTCCAAATGTTGTCCTTCAGATTTTCGTCCCTGTGGGAGTCTAGTTGTGAATCGTATATCAAGGGGTGCTGTCTGATTAGCTCAATCAGCGCTTTACAATTTTCGTGAGAAAAACTAGTCATTTTTAGTAACTGCTCGATAAGTCTAAGCTTGAAGCTCACTGATCCTTTGGACTTTGACTCAAGCACAGAATTTGAAAACCACCAAACTTATTTATGCGGTTTGGCGGGAAGCTAAGTTTTGGCGGGAAACGTAGGTACTTTCAAAAGCCAGAGGTTTTCGCCGTTTATTTGAATTCCGTATACATAAATCATCGCAGTTACTACAGAGAGGCTTTCATGCAAAAGTTTTTCTAAAATTTTGATTTTAGCTTACGATTTTAACGACGAGGTCGAATGCGTGTTTTGGTGTACTAGTGGCGCCATCTAGTTTATTTTGGAACGGACTAATCGAGCAAGAAACTAAAAAAAAAACAAATTAATTGTTGTATGGGAGCCCCCGTTAAATATTTATTTTATTTTATTTTTAGTATTTATTGTTATAGCGGCAATAGAAATACATCATCTGTGAAAATTTCAACTGTCTAGCTATCACCGTTCTTGAGATACAAACAGACAGTCTTGGTGACAGACGGACGGACAGACGGACGGACAGCCAAGTCTCAGTAATAGGGTTCCGTTTTTACTCTTTGGGTACGGAACCCTAAAAACGGTGGTCGAATGTATAACCTCCTCCTTTTAGGAAGTCGGTTAAAAATATGCCTCTGACGATGCGACGTTGAGAAAAAGTATTTTTAATAAGCTTTTGTCCTAGCGTAATCAGCGGTGTATCGACTGGATATAACACGCATGCGTTTCCAGCGCGACACGAGACACTACTTGACCGGGGCGGCGACCGTCTCGATGTCTCCGGTCTCGCGTCTCGGTCTCCGGTCTCGGTCGCGCGTGCGAACTGGCGCCCATACAATTCCATAATGTCAAGTGCCTGTTGTGGTCTCCGGTCGCGGTCTCCGGTCTCGGTCTCGTGTCGCGGTCGCGGCGCGAACTGGCGCCCATACAATTCCATAGTGTCAAGTGCCTGTCGCGGTCTCCGGTCGCGGTCTCGTGTCGCGGTCTCGTGTCGCGGTCGCGGCGCGAACTGACACCCATACAAAGCTATAATGTCAAGTGCTGTCGCGGTCTCCGGTCTCGGTCTCGTGTCGCGGTCGCGGCGCGAACTGGCGCCCATACAATTCCATAATGTCAAGTGCTTGTCGCGGTCTCGCGTCTCGGTCTCCGGTCTCGGTCTCGTGTCGCGGTCGCGCGCGCGAACTGGGGTCCATACAATTCCATAATGTCAAGTGCCTGTCGCGGTCTCGCGTCTCGGTCTCGCGTCGCGGTCTCGTGTCGCGGTCGCGGCGCGAACTGGCGCCCATACAATTCCATAGTGTCAAGTGCCTGTCTTGGTCTCGGGTCGCGGTCTCCGGTCGCGGTCTCGCGTCGCGGTCGCGGCGCGAACCGCTACCTTAACGAGTTCGGAAAATACGTGGGAATAAAGAAATTTACAAACGTACAAGATACGCGCAAAAACATAATATAACCCTTCTTTCAGTTGGGTAAAAAAGGTGTGCATAAGTAGTTTTTTTTTTAAATAAAGTGTGACGAGACGAGCGGTACATGTGCCTGATGGTAAGCAACATGCCTGCCTATAACTGCACAGTGACACACAGCTATTGGAACATGAAGAGTCCAAATCATTACCTAGCACTGCACTGCGCTCGTCACCCAGGGATCTAAGATGTTATGTCTCTAAGACCTGTAATTTCTCTGGAAACATTGCCTTTCAAACCGGAACACAGTAATGTTTCCACAATACTGCTTGGCGGTAGAATAACTGGCAAAGGTGTGGCACTTCCCCAGACGGACTCTGCCAAGAGTCCTACCACTAGTTTGTTAGGTATGTACCTAGTATCGTGTAGGTAGTTCTCATCTTATCTTATCTTCTTAATATATATAAATCTCCTGTCATGATGTTTGTCCGCGATGGATTCCTAAACTACTTAACCGATTTTAAATTAAATTGGCACACCGTGAGCAGTCTGGTCCAACTTGAGAGATAGGATAGTTATTATTTCGATTAATAGTCTTTAAATGACAATATCCGAGCGCAGGCGGAATGGCCCGCTAGTAGTAATATAGGTTTCTTAGTAAATGATATGCCCGTTGAAAAAAAGACAGAAAAACTGGCCTAAACTGTAGCCATAGAAAATATGCGTTACCCAATCGCAAGTTGGTCACCGAACGAGGGCCCGAAGCCTCTTAAGCCAAGCTGTTCCGTTTTTTTGGGACAGGCAGATGTTACGAAGGCAAAAAAGATGCGCTCGTGCGCCGAAACGGTGAGGTTCGCTCACATTGCCATTAAGGGCAGCTGCATAGCACTTGCAGCAAAAAATGGTCAATTTTGAGCATCGCTGCTTGATGCGCCGGCGCACCTCGCAGTCTTTTCATTGGTGAAATTAGTGTCCGTTCGCGATAGCATCAATCTAGGCCATTCAAACACCTGGAGTGAAAAATGAAATGAACACTTGCTACCTTGGTCGATAACTTTACTTAATTATGAAATTTAAATTTTGATGATAAAGTAGAGAACACTGAGTGTGTTCACTTCACTTGTATTTGGTGGGCTGTGAATTAAGCTCATCGACACGCTCGTAAACGAAAGAAATGTTCGGGTGAACTCGGGGCCATGGCCATAGTTAGAAGACTAATCTAGATGGTTTAGTAGACTAGCTTATTTAGACGACAATGATTTGAAGATTTATTCCAGACTAGTAGTGCCCTCCGGTTTCACCCGCGTAGTTTCCAAAGTGAGCTATCAAATTCTGAGTTTTATTTTAATCAAATCGTTCAAAAACAAATAAATATCTTTTTATTTCAGATATCGTAGATCCATTATCATAGATACATACATATATTTGATCCACAGACAGACAGACATACATGACGAATCCATAAGGATTCTGTTTATACGTTTTACGGAACCCTAAAAATACCAAGATTTTTTGCATCATAAGTACCTATTAATTTTCAATTATATTAACTAGTGGTCACCCAGTGGTCGAAAGGCGAATTTTTTTTTTTTTGATTCAATGTATTTTGTCCGTAATATAAAAAAAAGTTTTATGTACTCGCTCTCTACATGAACGGTAAGTGTGGAAAATTTCATATTCCGTCCGTCCGCGTAATTTTCGTAAAAATAGGTACAAAATTCTTGCTTCGCGTTTTAATAATATGAAGGTATCATATCTGCTATCTGGCTCCCAAAGTAAAGGCTTTGCTTAATTTGAGGCTAATTTGTATTGTGTGACGGATGTCGATATAATAATTATATTTACGATTAGTTTAGTTTATTATTGCCTAGCTACTCATCTCCGGTTTGAATGTGTGTTGCTCGATTAAGTCGCAACGGCTGAACGGATAGGGTTGAAATTTGGGATATAGATAGTTTATAGTCTGGAATGACACATAGAGTACTTTTTGACGTGATAACGTCTTATAATTCGATGAAGCCGGCTGCACGCCCGCAAAACATGACGTCATGTAGCGTCATGTAGCGTTGGAAGGTAACGACCGTCGGTCGTTACCTTGTTCAATTCAATTCAATTCAATTCAATCAGCCTTTTATCCTGAACTTTGCTTTCTTTTCTTCATGACTAGTTTCTTCTCACAGAATGTCTCTCAGTTCAGTGTGCCTCTTGGCATAGGCCTCCTCTAACATTTTCCATTGCCTTCGGTCTTTTGCAACTCTTCTCCAGTTGGGTCCAGCTGTTAGTTTTATTTCGTCTTCCCATCTTTTTACTTGCCTTCCTTTCTTTCTTTTCCCATCTCTAGGATACCATTCGGTTGATATCTTACTCCATTTTTCCTGGGGACATCTCATTAAATGGCCTGTCCACCTCCACTTTAGTTGATCTATCTTATCTAGCACGTCTGTTACTTTTGTTTTTGATCTTATGAAGGTGTGTCTTTTTCTATCTTGCTTTTTTACGCCAATCATGCTCCTCTCCATGGCTCTTTGGCAGTGTACTATACTGTCTCTTTGGAGTTTAGTGAGTGACCAGGTTTCACACCCATATGTGAGGCAAGGTAGGATACAGGTATCGAAAACCTTCCGTTTGATTCCTATGCTGATGTCTATGGATTTCATTACTTCCTTCAAGGACCAGTATTTTTTCCAGCTGTTGGCTATTCTTCTGTTTTCGTTACCTTGTTACAGTTGTATTAATTATTTCGACCAGTAGTTCAAGCGAGGATGTAGCTCAGTGGTAGAGCGTTCGCTTTGCATGTGAAGTGCCCCGGGTTCGATCCCCGGCATCTAAAAGCTTTTTTGCATTGTTTTGATTAAAAATGACTAAATTCTACTGATTACTTTTTTCATACAAATCTATTAAACAAATTAAATTAAAATTTTCTTTTTGCATTGTTTTGATTGAAAATGACTAAATTCTACTGATTACTTTTTGTAAAGCAAAACAATTTTAAATACAGGACAATTTGACAACGACTATCAATAAAAGCGGAATAAAAGACGGCTCCGATGTCTAAAACACGGCGGCCTTTTATAATGATCGCGTTGTCTAACAAATATCTGAAAAAAAACAACAGTTAATTATTTTAGTATGTAACAATTTGTTTTAAACATCAATTGAAGATATGAGTGATTTAAAAAATATTGTTTTAGCGCCATCTATACTGTATCGGTCGTAACAACATTGTATGAAACTTCCATCGCATGTTGCGTTGATTGCCGGCGAATAGGAGCTATTTTTGACACACAGGAAAGTGTCTATTAGCTAGGAAATATACGTATATTATATTTTAAATGCATTGAAATGGAAGACAGTTTAAAAATGTATATGAAATTATATGATTAGAATTTGTACAGAGAACATTTTATTTTCAAATATGATAATGCCATCTAGCGGCAGTAGTTTACCAGCTACTTGCCACTGGATGACATCATATTATAGAGTCCGCGCCACCACTCATGACCGTTGGCGAAAGGAGCCACTGTCGTATTCTACAATGACAGATGAAACTTATGATATTATAATGGCTTAGTTCAATAATTTCGCCATAGGACTTAAGTGATGGCGTGGAGCTTACTTCCGTTGTTCAAATGCGATAGATGGCAGATGCAGATTATGAATTGTATTACCAGATTTTTTTTATTCGGTTGAAATGATAGATGATAGATCATGAAAATAATAAAACAAAAACATTATGATTTCACTGAATATGCAATCAAGTGCAGTGAAAAGTGAAGCAACGATAATTACAGCGATAAAGGTGATGATTCTGTCGATATTAATTATATATTCAGTGATACATTGTCGAATATTCGTGCTTTCATCATTAAAATGAATAGCATCGGTCCGCTAGTGCAGCGATTGTAGGTTATGCTATAATTGACAAAATTAAAACAATAAGTTAACAGAACTATTTCACGATGAGTAAAAAATCGATGGCTTTACTATTCAATCGAAATAATTATCGAGCGTAACTATGATTTAATAGTGGATTATTCACCAAGGGAGTAAAGCACTGCCTTGTGTAATGGGCCTGGTAATGCCTGAGGTGAATACTCTACTTTTCATATCGTGTGCGAGACAATTCACTTTTCTTGTTGTTTTCTATTGATCAAAATAGTCATAAGCTTTTAAGTTGACTGGCCTCGTGGCTTAGTGGTTAGTAGCTCTGCCTGCGAAGCCGAGGGTCGTGGGTTCGATTCCCACGCAGTGCAGATATTTGTGTGATGAATTCAAATGTTTGCACTGTGTCTGGGTGTTTCTATGTATAACAAGTATGTATTTAAAAATATACAAGTATTATATCAGCTATCTGGCTGCCATAGTACAAGCTTTGCTTAGTTTGGGGTCAGATGGTGTTGTGTGTGATGTCCACCAATATTTATTTATATTTAATATTTATTTATATCTAAGTATTTATCATTAGATATTTCCAGAAGTAGATTATTAATAATCCATAAAGCGTCCAATTTGATGAACTCCGGCATAGAATAGATAATATAGATAGAACGGACACTCCCCACCCCCCGCCAATTTCAAGCTTCCTCCCCCTCAAGTACGCAAGAAGAACTCAACGAAGGGTTGTATCGGACGATATTTTAAGTGGGGATGTAGCTCAGTGGTAGAGCGTTCGCTTTGCTTGTGAAATGCCCCGGGTTCGATCCCCGGCATCTAAAAGCTTTTTTGCATTGTTTTGATTGAAAATGACTAAATTCTACTGATTACTTTTTACATACAAATCTATTTAACAAATGAAATTAAAATTGTCTTTTGAAAAATGCTACCATTCCATCAGTATTTTCTTAAGACGTTGTCACGTCCTATCGTCAGTAAACCGACTTTACAGGCAAACATTTTTTTTATCACGAAAAAGTCGCATTGCTCAGATAAAATGCTGGACGCTGCCCGTTTATTATATATATAACAGAGAAGCCAGACCTTCTGCCACGTGTATATGTGGCAGAAGGTTCGGCTATATATATATATATGTTAAAGAGATATTTATACTACTTACAACACGTTCCCAATTTCATCCCGATCTGTTGTGCCGCTCCGACGTGATTGGGCAACAAACTTCCATATTTATATTACTAGCAGTGCCCCGCGGTTTTACCCGCGTAGTTACCGTTCCCGTTGTTCCCGTCTTTTTCCCGGGATAAAAAGTAGCCTATGTGTTCTTCCAGACTATACTCTAACTGTATTCCAAATTTCAGCCTGATCCGTTCATACGTTACGGCGTGATTGAGCAACAAACATCCAAATATCCAAACATCCATACTTTGACATTTATAATATTAGTGGGATTAGTAGGAAATAGGATATAAGTACAACTTAACATGTATGCTCACTAACCTACAACCAATTAAGCCACAAGGCCAGTCAATACAATAATTAATCAGTCAATCATATTCACACTGCGTCTGTCCTAAACATAATTTCACAGACTAATGAGGCTTCACGGCATCGTAACCAGATCAACTCCTGCGATACTCAACCGGGGAAATCCTATCAGGTATGCTACACGTTTATACCAGGGATGTAACGGAGGTAACTTTATCGAAACCGAAGGCGGAGTCGGAGATTTTAAATTTGATTTATCGGAGTCGGAACCGAAGTCCGAGGCGTAGGCAGGGTCAGAAGTGGTGGCAGGAGAGAGATTTTCACTGGGAACTAATAAAACACTTTTTTTTTTTTATTATAAAATAAAAACAAACAATTAAATCAATATGCATGTTTTTAAATAATCAAGAAATTAAAGAACTTGATGTGTCTATATAGTTGTTAGGTGATTTTAATATAAGGAGCGAGTTGTTAAGCTGATTTTGTGACTAGACTTGTAAACCATGTCATCAATAATTCAAGAAAAAATAAAATAAATATTGGTGGACAATTCCACTTACTTACCTCAGATTAAAAACTACGGTTTCAAAGTTTCGGAGCTGAAGTCAGAACCGAAGGTGTAATAACAATCGGAAGTTCCGACTTATCGGAGTCGGAGCTCCGTAACATCCCTGGTAAATCCATTAAACCTAAGATGTTTAATTAGCAAGCTTAGTAGATAGTTTGAAACTGCAGGAGCATATTGATTCCAACCGTGGATGAAGTTCTGCGAACGAGGTGGAAGTAAGTGGCTCAATGTACAATGTGAATAGGTATCTGTTACAGGTATTCAGATTACATAGAATCTGAGAAGATTAATTAATTTGCAGTAGGAATAGTAGGATTCATCATCGTGACAGTCTTTAGACCTTCATTGGTTTATGGATTACTCAGATATGCCTAGTGTAAGTATTCGTAGTTAGTTAGGTGTGTAGCGTAGTGTAGTTCTCATTGTAATTTAGTTTAGTTAAAAAAACGCTTATTTAAACGCTTATTAAAAAAACATTTTTAAATTTTGTACTTAATATATCATCATTCACAGCTGTCTTTATCTCACTGGTAGGTAAAGGCCTCTCTTTCATCAGGCCATCTTCCGCGGTACTGCACCAATCGTGTCCAATAATTTTAATATCTAGGATAAGCAGCTCACTAAACCACCACGCTAGCCTAGTGTACACTCATCATCATCATCATCCACAGCCTTTCTTATCCCACTGCTAGGTATAGGCCTCTCTGTTTTCATGCCATCTTCCTCGGTCCTGTGCCAATCGAGTCCAGGTTCGACCCGCGATAAAGATGATATCGTCTACCCATCTTGCAGCTGGGCGTCCGACGCTCCGCCTAGTGTGGGTTACTGAGGCTTAAATGGTGAGGGTTAGAGTTGATTTCCTAGCACTGCACTGTGCTCGTCACCCAGAAATATAAGATGTCTCTATGCCTTCTAATTTCACTGGAAACATTACCCTTCAAACCGGAACACAGTAATGTTTGCACATTACTGCTTGGCGGTGGAATAACTGGCAAAGGTGTGGTCATTCCCAAGACGGACTCTGCAAAGAGTCCAACGACTACTAAACTATAAGTATACTTGTCTATGTAAGTATACTTGTCGTTTATTTATCTGTATATGCTTAGAAGTACATGTCTTGTACAAGATTTAAATATGGCCGTAGTATAGGTGCAGTTGTTCGGCGCCCCGTGAGAGGCAGATGCATGACATCATGTGTCCGACTGGCGCAGTTGGATGTCGATACCTGATTTATAAACACACCTTGATTTTATTTGCGGCTTCATCCACGTCCTTACAATAAATTAATACATTACTTTTTTTATTAGACAGAGCGTTTATTACAATAAATAACAATGAAAACTAGGTTTTAAACTTAGGCATTAGCATTTTAAACTCATATTGTAAACATAATACAGGTCTTGATCACGCCTTAAATTATTATTTATATTAGATCTTGAACCAAATAGAAGCAAGAAACATACAAAATAGAAGATGACATAAATAACACAACCGAATAAAAGCCAGTTATGAAAGGTAGACGAAGGCTATAATCAGCTGACTATTATTTTATTGACTTATTCTTTTTTTTATATTGTATAAATTAAGACTGAAACAAATTGTTTTGCCAGAGATATCGCATACCTCTATAAGACGAGGCCAGTTTGTATGGGTCAACTTTTAAAATGTTTTGTGTTATCTTATCTTACCTGGAAACAGCAATAAAGATTTTTGTATTTGTATTTGGGTAAGTAAATAAAAAACTTTGTCAAAATCCAAATAATAATTAAGATCTGTGTTATGTTTACTATACTCAAAACTACATACCGAACTACCTACCAAAGACCCCACTTGACTGATCTGACTTTCCCTCCAGTGGGTTTTAGGAGCACGATTGCACAGTCACAGTCACTTTTACGAGTTCGGTAGGTTAGGATTTTGATTCCGACGAGAGAGGGTTGGCAAAACAAATCGTACAAAAATAAAAGTATGACGTAGAAGTATAACGAACATTGAAAAAAACTAAATAGGAACCCGTTTGTCTGTCCGGAATGTCTTTCTTTGCTTCCTGCTCTGCCCTTTCTAGTTTTGTACAGCTCTATCTCGTTTTGTCCGATCCTCCTTGGAAAGTAGTGCACTTCTAGAAACTTTTTATAGATTCAATTAATAATTTAAAAATGAATCGTTGTTTTCGTAATGGTAGTAACCGTGTTGATATTGTTTTCTTTTAGATTTCCGGACGATCCAAATCCAGATACAAAACAAAAGTGGGTAGAACCAAAACAAAAAATATTTAAACAAAATACAGAGTTAAATATTATGTTCACGACATTTTACATCTGACAGTTTTGAGCAAATGAAAACCTAGAGCTGGCGGAAACGATATAACGATATATTATAATCCATTCAAAAACTAATAAATATTTGAGTGTTAATGTGTGAGTTTAATAACGTGCATAAAGAGTGCTTCTTTAATAATTACTATAATAGGTAAGGTATAGGTAGGTATAATAAGTAAGTCTAAACCTATAATAGTTAAAAAAAAATAAAAAATTATAGGGTTTGATAAAATATAATCTTACATAAACAATTAAATAGCAAGTAACTATAATCTTCCATGTTAAAGAGTAATAGGATTTCAGCACAAAGTCAAAATTTAAAAAAGTAAAGTGAAATTACACAGTTAAAATTTTATTAACGTACTAGTACCTAGATATTTTCTTTTTCCGTATAGTATAAAAGTTATAAGTTTCATATTATTGACAGAGTGCAATGACATAGTGATCTAAACTATTGATGTTGATGTAGTATCACATCACTACTTCGTTACTCAAATCACGTCGCACGGATGTTTGTCAAATCAAATTTAGCTTGTCCTACGCCTCCTCTGGTGAGTTGTGATATCATGCGAAATTCGTATCACCGACGATCAACAAGGTATCTGATCTTTGCCATCTACCTTCTTAGTGTTACTATAAGAATATCATCTGAAT
Organism: Ectropis crepuscularia; assembly: GCA_963693475.1. NCBI lineage: Eukaryota > Metazoa > Arthropoda > Insecta > Lepidoptera > Geometridae > Ectropis > Ectropis crepuscularia. The sequence continues at coordinate 37,615,679 of OY856338.1, forward strand.
TATCCAAATACCAATTACAGTCTAGAGATAGTCAAGCTCAATACGTTGAGTCTAATAAACACATAGAGTACTATGAATAGACACCATCATGTTCGTCAAGTGTGGCCTCGACCAAGCGTTCAGAAAGGTCTAGAAGAGAGAGCTTTTTGAAGCGAAAACTTCTTTTGGCGCGGCGTAGACGGGTTTTTCGTGGGCTGTGAATTGAATTCTAGCGTCACGCTCGGGACTGATAACAAATCTTCGGGAAATTCGGGACCATGGCCATTGGCCATCTAGAATTACGTTAGCATTTCTAGATGGTCATGCTCATGGCCATCCGGTTTCACCCGCGTAGTTTCGAAAGTAAGTTTATTCAAATTTATAAGTTTTCACTTCTAGCGGCAGTTCCTGACATGATTTTTAGTCTTTATTCATAATTTAGTCGAATTGTGTTATTTCACATTTATAACCACATTATTAAACATGGTAACTCTTGCGTTGAATTCCGGTCATGCCAACCTACCAACTATTTGTTTTTTAATCACCATTAGTTATTTTACAGTGTACCAATCTACGAAATTTAATAATATTAATATAAATGGTCTGGTAGTTGGCATACAAGATTCAATTCTCATTTTCTTATCAGAGCCGAAAAATGGTCGGCAGTAATAATTTATAGCATTGTTAAAACATTATTGTTGTACCTATGTACCTAAGTACCTACGTGGAAATAAATTATTTGTATGAATACAAGTCGAACGAATGACGTAGTTTCATTAAATCTCAGAAGAGAGAACAAAACCAGAAACGAAGCTATGTTCAAAAATTATTTATTTTTCAAATGTTGAAGTATTGACATAACGGCTCAGGATGTATAGATTCGTCATGTCTGTCTGTCTGTCTGTCTGTCCGTCCGTATGTCACAGTGACTTTTTGCCGAAACTATGAGAACTACACTGTTAAAACTTGGTATGTAGATGTATTCTGTGAACCGCATTAAGATTTTTACAAAAAAAATTAAAAAAAGAAATTTTCGGGTTGCCCCCCATACTGAGAACTGAAACTCAAAAACTTTTTTTTCATCAATCCCATCACTTGTGGTTGTGGGTTGTCTATCGATAGGTCTTCAGAAATGATGTTAAGGTTTCTGAGATAATTTTTGCTTACACTGAATAATTTGCGCGAGAGACACTTCCAAAGTGGTAAAATGTGTACCCCCCCCCCCCCCCCCCTCTAACTTCTAAAGTAAGAGAATGAAAAAACTAAAAAAACTATATGATGTACATTACCATGCAAACTACCAACGATAATTGGTTTGAACCTGATCAGATGAGTAGTTTTTTTTAGTACGTCATAAATACATTATTATTAAAACTTCGATCAAAGTTACAACGAACTACAAGAACTATGTGTACTATGTACCTATATTATGTTATTTGCTGCAACGGAACCCTTCATGGGCGAGTCCAACTCGCACTTGGCCACTTTATTTCTTTACTTTCTTTTAAATTTGGATTGAATAATGAATGATACGCGTTTAAGTAAGTTGGACATTTCATTGCTCGATACCCCTATCTACCTACCTACCTACCTAGATACCTACTCGCTGATAGCATTGAAATGTTTGATGTGTACTGTACTATGCTAATCATTTTTCTTTCAATGATTTCGTGACCAAATTGTTTAATTACGAGTATTTAATTGACTTTCATTTAATCGATATTTGATAGTGATGCGCGTAATCAAGACTGTGTTAATGTACCTATGTTTGATGTGCGTTGATCCTTGGCCAAGGCTACTCTTTGGCAGCGTTCATCACTCGCATGAAACGCATTTCAAAATGGGACGTTTCATTGTTCGATCGGGGCCACTCTCTGATAGCATTGACATGTGTCATATGTACTGTTGTTTGCGTTTGTCAATTCAAAATCTCGATCATTAATGTTTAACTACCTCGCTTATTTAGCAAAAGCTTGTTTTTATCAGCACATCAACATTTTATGACTACCCCCATGTAGGATTGTTTTGAATTCATAATTATTTCGTTCAATATCTTTTTACCCGACTATTAATGTTTGTTTTTTTTTTTTGTTAATTGAAATTGTTTATTTTCCGCTGGATAAAACTGAGCTAGTATGTTTCTTGCTCGATAACTATGAGTAACCCACTTAAGATTTTGTTGAAGTCACAAATTATTTCAAACGTCATTTTAAAACAGCGGTATTATTTTTGTCGAGACTGTAGATAACTTTTTGTATAACAAAAATATGTGGTAATCTTTGGTTTCAAAACCACGATCCACTATCGTTTTAATGTTTATTTAAATTACGTTTTATTGATATTTCCGAACTGAACGAGTATGTGTCTCGCTGGATAAACGACTATATGCGAGTATGTTTCTCGCTCGATAACTAATTATAAGCGCGTATGTTTCTCGCTCGATAACTGATTATAAGCGAGTATGATTGTCGCTTGATAACTGATTATAAGCGAGTTTCTCGTTCGATAACTGATTATAAGCGAGTATGTTTGTCGTTCGATAACTGATTATAAGCGAGTATGTTTCTCGCTCGATAACTGATTTTAAGCAAATGTCTCGCTGGATAATGGACTATGAGGGAATATGAGTCTCGCTGGATAACTGACTATGAGCGAGTACCTATGTGTCTCGCTGGATAACTGATTGTAAGCGAGTATGTTTTTGATGGATAACTGAATGTGAGCCAGCATGTTTTTGATGGATAACTGAATGTAAACCAGTATATTCCCGCTGAAAAACTAATTAATAATACCCCACTGTGTAACAGAGAAAAATATACGCTTCACGTGGCTGAAATTTTATAACAAATTTACAAATGTAATTAGTCCAATAATAGTAGAACTTCATTTTGACAGATCTAAGATCTAAGTTACATGAATCATAGAATTATAATGTTATTCCAAAAATCATATTAAATTACAATAAAATAAAATAATAATTTAAAATACAATCATTCAAACATGTCATTATGTTATTGAATTGTAATTGTGTTATTGAATTAAATTATGTTCTATACTGGTGACAAATATTACAAGGGGATTTGCTTGTTTTTTACATTGAATTCTTTAGTATTTCATTTCCCAAATAACGTGGTCTAACTACAGGGTTTCGTAAAAGTCTGAGCTTAAATATATTATGTATACCAAAGCAAGAGCATACCGTTAGTACTTGATAACTGACTGAACCGACTGATTAGGCAGCTAGTTCTATTTTTATTTATGAGTGATTTAATACTAATGTATGGTATGAATAATTTTCTTTATTTATGAATTAGTCGGGTGTCTTAGGCTATGTTATTATTGGTATGTAAACTGTAATTTTCGATTATTTGCATCAAAACGTTTACCTCGTGACAAAACACAATTTTAAGGCAAATCCCAAAATTCGTGTAAAAAGAAAGCAGAATTGAATCGCACAACTATATATTTTAGACTGTGTTACTGTTAGTACGAAAACAAATTTTGTCGGGATTTACGGTAAAATTTCAGAGAGTTCAAATATGCCGAAGACGATGTGGGTACACCCCCGGGTACACCACCTGGCTGGCGATGGACAAAGAAAAGTAAAAGGAGGCGGATTCTGATGTCATCTCTTTGATAACATTCTTCATAAACTCGATCTCGTAATGAACTCTCGCTCTAAGACCCGGCAGGAAACAAGTAAGCTGTGAATGTTAAAAGTTAAAGTCTGTGTTAATTGTAATCGTGTTTTATCACAATTTGTCCCGAAAAATAGAGCTCAAACTATTGATTGCTGGATAACATAGTAAGTTAGTTGCCAGCAAAATTGTACATTTACACGTCAATTAAAGAACTTTGACTTTGGCTTAAGAAAAGTCAACAAGTGTGCCATTATATACGGTCGAAATGACCAATAACGAAAAAAAATACATTTCTCGTCAAAACATGTTTTGAAAATTGAAATTGAGTCCTTGCCGACAGTTGTTTTCACTTGCGAAGAATGGCAGAATAAACTGCTGAAAACTTTACAAAGGAAAGAAATTACGGTAAACTTTTGAAAAAAAATGATATATCGAACTTCAGGTAATGATGGAAATTTTCACGAACAGGTATTTTTATGACAAACTGAAGTCTACACAGATATGAGATTACTTGCAAAAAGGCGGTACATTAAAATGTAATTAATGGATTACGCAATCGATCAATTAGGAATGCATTAACGGTTCTGATGGTAGCTCCAATGAAAACTGTACATTAATAACTTTGATTAATTTCATAAATTATGTTTCAAGACATTTTGTTAAATAAGTAGGTTAAACATAATTTATACATCGCAAAACTATACCTACATTTTGCGTAACAATTTGTCGTTTGTCATTATTTGTAAAGTGAGTGTCACAAACACACAATTAGAATTCCTATGCATAGCACAACGTTAAGGAAACACTAAAGAGAAAGTTAATTTTACATATCATCAACAGCCCACTAAACGTTCCCACTGCTGGGACTCGGGCCTTCTCTCGCAAGGAGAGAGTTAAGGCCATAATCCACCACGCTGGCCCAGTGCGGGTTGGTAGATGACACATGACTTCGAAAGATTCTAGGTACATGTCGGTTTCCTCACGATGTTTTCCTTCACCGTTTTAAGTTAGCGGCATTACGCACATGACTTCGAAAAGACAGTGGTGCGTGTGGGGTTTGAACCCGGGGTCTCCGGATCGGCAGTCGCCGTTCTCCCGACTAGACCACCGTAACTTCAATTTTACATACCTCCTATGATTTACAACCACTTACGTTAAATAAATTAAAATGTCTTCTGACAAAGAGTATCTGACTGATAACTTAGATTCAGATTTGTAAGCTCTTACCTACTTATTCGTGGACATTGGTGTCATTCTTATCTTATCATTGCTAAATTTATTGCTATAATGCTTTCATTATCATTACTTTGTTACATCTAAATAATTTATAATTATGTGCCTGTTGATAATAATATTAATGTGATATTGGCAGCCCTTGCATGGGCAACTCTACAGCACCTAGCACCAGTTATAGATTTTTGGGCTTTTACTAATTCATGGACATTAGTATTATTATTATATTTCATTGCTTAGTTTATTTTCTTGCTGCCATTATCATTGAATTATTATAAACGCCTAATTAATTTCATATAATTATTTAATGTAAACAATAGTTGTGTGAAGTTGGTAGCCCTTGAAAAGGCAGCTTTAAAGTACTGAAATATGAAGTTTATCATCAAATTGTCATAGATAACTTAATCATTTAAGATATTCTTGCAATTACCCATTTTCACTAAAAATAGTTATTTGTTGTACAAGAGTGCAAAGTGGCTTTTTAACCGCGTGCTCAATTTTGATGACCGAGCAAGCGAAGGATTCTAAAGTTCTATAAGTTTCTAAAAATTAGAATCCTGAGCGTAGCAAGGGAATCATAAGGACACAAGGTGAAAAATCTTTGCACTCGAGTGTAACACGTAATTTTTGATCCCCCCCCCTAGCGAGGAAATTACTAAACGCTTTGCGCATTTTCAGTTTCAGTCGATTCTGTTGGCGTTAAATAAACTTCTTGGTCGCTAGAATCACTTATTATTATGATATTTCGGTTTTTCACTTGTATTCAATTTTAAACTTAAGTTTATTTAGCCATGGTTTTAACAATAACAATATGACGTGAAAATATGGAGAGTTGACCGATTGAGGTAAGGAGTTTCATGTGTACATGAAAAAGTGAATAAGTAGTGATAGTGATGATAAGATTTTTTAACTCCGCCGCAGTTGAAGGAAACACTCCTACATTGTCGCAAACATCTCAAACAAACATTGATGGAAAAAGTGTTACATTAAGCTTCACTAACTGCAACAATTTCAATATAAATTACAATTAGTAAAGATTTAGTTTTTTATTTTCCTCGGTATAAAGCACTATGTATCACTCGAGAGAAAGTGCGATTCCCGATCTCGGGTGTTTTAAAGACACCCTCGACGGTAATCGGTCACTTTCTGCTCTCGGTGAACAATGTACTATTATTATTTTGACGTATAAACCGATTTGTTTGGAACTTAATGTTTAAATTCTCGGAATTATTGTACATTATTTATTTATTTTAATGGCATTTTTGACGCTATTAAGTGAATTACTGGTAGCACATAAATAAAATAAAAAAATATTTGTGGACAATTCACACACAACACCATCTGACCCCAAACTAAGCAAAGCTTGTATGATGGCGGCCAGATAGCTGATATAATTACTTATATAGTTTTAAATACATGCTTATTATACACAGAAACACCCAGACATAGTGCAAACATTTGAATTCATCACACAAATATTTGCACTGGGTGGGAATCGAACCCACGACCCTCGGCTTCGCAGGCAGAGCTACTACCCACTAAGCCACGAGGCCAGCCGCAACAGTAGCAGCAGGGGCAACACATAATATTATGTACTTATTGGAATTGTACGTTTTGCAGTCTAATGTAATTGATTTTATGTAAATAGTCAGATGTTTGACAAGTAAATATCAATAAAACAATCACTAAATCTCTACATGTGTATGATTTTTAGTTGGTTTGTCCCAGTACTATACTTACTGTATGTGCAATTGCCTCACGTGAAATAAAACTTGAATTGGTTAATATAATTGTTTAATAAAATATTCAAGATACATATTTAAAATTATATAAGTATTATATCAGCTATCTGGCTGCCATAGTACAAGTTTTGCTTAGTTTGGGGTCAGATGGTGTTGTGTGTGATGTCCACCAATATTTATTCATTTATTTATTTAGATAATAGTCAAATCATTTGTACATTTCGTATCTGTTATACATTACTGTATAATTACAGAAATATATTAGTTATGGTGTTGATAAGACATAAAAAATAAGTTTTAGGTAGATAAAAATCTGAATTTCTAAAAAAAAAAAAGTTCATGTACCTACTTACCTCTAACAGTTGAACAGTAATTCATTGTTATCTTCTTGTTGTTGTTATATGTAGGTATGTATCTACATATCTTATTTAATGTACTACCTACGGAATAGTTATATAATTTTAGTAGGTGGTTCTCAGAAGTTCCGCCTCGGAGTTTGCCAACGAGCAATGGAACGCAGTATTTTAGAAATTAAAAGACAAGACCGTGTTCGCAACACCATACTGCGTTCCATTACAGGTGTAACAGATGTAGGATTTAGGTCTGCCAAGCTTAAATGGGAGTGGGCGGGTCATGTGACCAGAATGCACCCCGATCGGTGGGCCCGAGTTTCTACAGAGTGGACACCATCGGCCAGTCGACCCCAGGGTCGTCCTCCAACGCGATGGAAGGACGAGCTCGGAGCGTTTAAAAATGATTGGACGATGGTAGCTCAGGACCGGGTAAAGCGGAGGGAATTGGGGGAGACCTTTGCCCAGCAGTGGGACAACCAAGCTTAAACTAAAAAAAAAAGTAGCTACTTTCTTTAGTTTGTATATTTCAAATTGTATTGTTCACTACTTCACAAACTATTATAATTTATGAGATTAATTAGTGTATACCGGGAGGCAACACGTGGTCGGATGGCCGAATGTCATGATTTTTAGTCTTTATTCATAATTTAGTCGAATTTTGTTTTTTCACATTTATAGCCACATTATTATACATACATGGTAACTCTTGCATTGAATTCCGGTCGTGCCAACCTACCAACTATTTGTTTCTTAATCACCATCCTAACAAGCACTTATTTTACAGTGTACCAACCTACGAAATTGAATAATCTTCTTCTTATATATAAAATTCTCGTGTCACAGTGTTTGTTTCCTTACCTACTCCTCCGAAACGGCTTTACTGATTTTTACCAAATTTTATATGCATATTCAGTAGGTCTGAGAATCGGCTACTAGCTATTTTTCATACCCCTAAGTATTAGGGGTTGTTCACCACAAACATTTTTTTTTTTAATTTTTGGTATTTTTTTTTTGTTTTTATTTTTTTATAATGTGGCGTTAAAAAATACATACAACCCTAATTTTTTACCCTTTTATCACCAACCCCTGTTTTTTTAGAGCCATTTTAGTAATTTAATCATTTGACAGTGAACTCCTAAACGACGGGACCGATTTGAATGTTTTTTTTTTAGTGTGTATTCGAAGATGGTTTAAATTCACAAATAAGCCCGGCAGATGGCGCTGCAGACAGTGTCTAGGTTATGTCCGAGCGAAGCCGGAACGGGCCGCTAGTATTGATATAAATAGTCTGGTAGTTGGCATACAAGATTCAATTCTCATTTTCTCATCAGAGCCGAAAAATGGTCGGCAGTAATAATTTATAGCATTGTTAAAACATAATTATTGTACCTATGTACCTACGTCGAAATAAATGATTTAAATGAATACAAGTAGAACGAATAACGGAGTTTCATTGAATTCCTATGACTGCCAATTTTTTTTTAGATGAGCCTACTGACTCTCACTAGCCAATGGGCGTTTTCACACTACGACTATAACGACACCAACACTCGTCCGCCGGCGCTTCTACCGCCTAACTAAATCGGATATCGCTTTGATAATCCTGTCTCTATCATTTCAAGCGAAAAGAAAAGAGAGAGAAACATCAAAGCGATGACATTTTTCGTTCGGCGGTAGAACCCCCGGATTTCAACGATATCGCCCGACGATATCGGTATGTGACACAATATAACCAGCCACAGTAATGCCCGAGTGACACGAGGCTAGTTTTTTCAAGCTAGGATACCAAGCTAGTAATTCTAGCTTCGCGTAGCTACGCAACGCTAGTTTTGTCTACACGAAGCTAGAAGTACTAGCTTGCTAGCTTACTAACACTAGCTTGAAAAACTAGCCTCGTGTATCTCGGGCATTAGTCGCATTGCTCCAGCAAAAGTAACCCGGGATTCCACGAGTATAATAACTACCAGCATGAGAGTTATGAGTATAAGAACTAGCGGCGCACCGCGGGTTCACCCGCATAGTTCTGGCGCACATAATACGTCCGTGTTAGTTCTTGATAGTTCGTGATCCCGTTATTATCTCGGGACGTGATTTAGCAACAAATATCCAATCACGTAAACATCCAAACATTGACATTTACAATATAATAATACTTATACTCGTAGGCGCGGTCCCAGCCTTGAATTTTGGGGGGGTCACCAGTACGCAGCCTCAGATTGGGGGGGGGGGGGGGGGGGGAATACATCACGAGTAGAAAAACAATAAATCGAGTAAAAAAGACTTTACTAGTAGCGTCCCACGATTTTATCCGCGTAGTTGACGTTTTAGTTGTTTTCCCGCGTTTCAAAATCGTCTATGTACTATTAGACATTTTGATTTTGTTTCTTGCCAAATCTTACAAAAAAAAATGTTTCTAATCTCAATGTTTTTAAGTGAAAGCCGCGTTGAGCACTTATTGATACTGTGAACTCACGTTACCGACTTCCTAAATGTAGCGGCGTATCATCAGAGCCGGCGGATGATCAGCGAGCTATGGAACGGGCTATGCTTGTAGTTTCTCTGAGGGATTGCATTCGTAATTAACTAAATTCATTAGAGAACTAAAGCTACCGACATAACTCAGCGTATAAGCAAACTGAAGCGGCAAGAGCCGGTCACATCTGTCGCAGACCCGATAACCGTTGGGGTAGACGGGTTTTGGAGTGGAGATCGCAAATCGGTAAACGTAGTACGAACTGAGACTAGATGTAGTAACGATATACATAAGATGGCTGGTGGCGATTGGAACTGTTAGACCGATCGGGCTGAGTGCCGTATTATAGGAGAGGCGTATGTCCATCAGTGGACGAACATGTGCTGATGATGATGATGATGATGAACATCAGAGCGGAGATAAAGCAGCGGAACAGGACGTCTACGTTTATAGATTTCTGACTGAGTGATCGTGTCACAGTATTTACTCCGCCGAAACGGCTATACTGATTTTTACCAAATTTTATATGCATGTTCAGTAGGTCTGAGAATCGGTTACTATCTATTTTTCATACCCCTAATGCTGTGGCTTCACTAGCGGCGAATATTTGTAACGTGTTGGCGCGACAAAAACATCGTATTTGGGCCAAGGCGATGTTCTTGTCTTCATTAGCGGGCTAAGATTCGTGTGGAGTTGGCGCGATGTATTGTGCTTTGATTATTTAATAAATAATAAGTATGTATTTAAAACTATATAAGTATTATATCAGCTATCTGGCCGCCATCTTACAGGCTTTGCTTAGTTTGGGGTCAGATGGTGTTGTTTGTGAATTGTCCACCAAGATATACCTATTATTATATTATTATTATTTCATCTATATGTTCGAGCGGTTTATCTTGACATACATACTTGTCAATTGTTTCGTATCATTTACGAAATAATACGAAAAAGAGAAGAATGAGGAGATGGTGGATGACTACTATTCATAGAAACCGTGACAAACATAGAAAAAGTGATTATTTCGATTAAAATTTTCAGTACATAGCTTATGGCAAATCTAAAATTGTATTACAAAAATAAAAATAAAGTTTAGGGTTACCAATGTCGGATTTAAAAAATTTGTATTAATAATTTATATGGCAAAACAAAGTTTGCCGGGTCAGCTAGTCTATATATATATAAAAGCGAAAGGTCAGCACTCATCAAGGAATCTCAGAAACTACAAATGCTAGGAATCTGAAATTTTGCATGGAGGTCGCTTTTAGCACGTAGGCGCTCGCTAAGACGGGGTTTTGCGAAATTCAACCCCTAAGAGGGTGAAACAAGGGATGAACGGTTGTATGAAAATTTTGTATGAAACGTGATTTTCAAAGTTATCAAATTTTGTATCTAGACACTTCACACGAAGCAATTAAATGCATGTTCTATCAATTTTGTAATTTCGAATTGTACGGGGATGAAATTGGGGTTGAAATGAGGGATAAATGTCAATATGGAAATTCCCAACTGTTGGAGATAAAACCATGAAACTCTGTATATAGACACTTGACACGAAGCAAACGAATGTTTGTTCCATCAATTTCGTAATTTCGAACTGTACGGGGGTAAAATTGGGGTTGAAATGAGGGATGAATGTCAATATGGAAATTCCCAACCGTTGAAGATAAAACCATGAAACTCTGTATATAGACACTTGACACGAAGCAAAAGAATGTTTATTCCATCAATATTGAACTGTACGGGGGTAAAATTGGGGTTGAAATGAGGGATGAATGTCAATATGGAAATTCCCAACCGTTGAAGATAAAACCATAAAACTCTGTATATAGACACTTGACACGAAGCAAAAGAATGTTTATTCCATCAATTTTGAACTGTACGAGGGTAAAATTGGGGTTGAAATGAGGGATGAATGTCAATATGGAAATTCCCAACCGTTGAAGATAAAACCATGAAACTCTGTAAATAGACACTTGACACGAAGTAAACAAATGTTTGTTCTAGCAATTTTGTAATTTCGAAACGTACGGGGGTGAAATTGGGGTTGAAACGAGGGATGAATGTCAACATGGAAGATCCCAACTGTTGAAGATAAAACCATGAAACTCTGAATATAATAGACACTTGACACAAAGCAAACGAATATTTTTTCTAGAAATTTTGTGACTTTGAACTATATAGGGATGAAATTGAGATTGAAATGGGGGATGAAAGTATACATGGAAGCTTCCAATTGTTTAAGAAAACTATGAAACTCTTTATATAGGCACTTGGCACGAAGCCAATAAATGTTTGTTCTAGCAATTTTGTAATTTCGAACTGTATGGGGATGAAATTGAAGTTGAAATGGGGGACGAATGTCTCTTACGCTTTCACACCTAAACAACTAAACCGATTTTGATGAAATTGTTTTATTATGAGCTGGTTTTAGTAAATGTGTCTGGGTTTAAAATTAGTTATTGCCTGAGTTACCTCAGTATTTATTTCGCGCGGACGAAGTCGCGGGTAACAGCTAGTACTTTATAAAAGAACAAGATTCTCAATTCGACCAAATATTTAATGACTTTCACCTCAGAGATTTCGACTGAGTAAACCGATTTTTGTATTCTGTTTTTTGTTCAAAAGGGGTAGACTTTCGGCATGGTTCCATATAAATTTTGTTGGAACGATTTTTGCAATATCAACAGAAAAATATATACGTCGATGATAATATTATTATATTAGTAGTTTATTATTAAGTCCATTAAAATTAGCGAACTGTGTGGTTTAATTTTAAAATTGAACACCTTACATTTCTGGATGACCAGCGCAGTGCAGTGCTAGGTTGTGATTTGAACTCTTCATGATCCATTAGCTGCGTATCACTATGATGTTCTGCGCAGGCATCAGGCACATGTCCGGCTCGTCTCGTCACTTGATACTAAAAAAATTGTTTTCTTTTTTCAGAGAAATTTCATTATTGTGTTTCTACTAGCGGCGCCCCGCGGTATCACCCGCGTAGTTCTAGAATCCCGTTATCTTTTCGGGATGAAAAATAGTCGATGTCAACATATGCCTATATCTTATTCCAGACCATTGAATACCAAATTTCATTCAAATCCGTTCGGTAGTTTTTGCGAAAAGGAGTAACATAAGTAGGTACGTTTATTTATACATTCTTACAAACGTTCGCTTTTACAATATTACTACCCGTTCTCGTTATTTTCCCGGGATAAAAAGTAGCCTATGTGTTCTTCCAGACCATAATCTAACCATGTTCCAATTTTTAACCTGATCTGTTCAGACGTTACGACGTGCGTACGTATTTGGATGTTTGTTGCTCAATCACGTCGGAACGTATGAACACAGTTAATTTGGAACACAGTTAGGTTATAGTCTGGAAGAACACATAGATAGGCTACTTTTTATCCTGGGAAAATAACGGAAATGCGAACTACACGGGTAAAACCGCGGGGCGCTGCTAGTTTATAATATTAATAGAATTAGGATATTTTTTATTTTGGTGTGTCAATAAGGTGTATTTATCTATTCTAATTCCATTAATCTGCTACGTAGGTACTTGGTCAGCTTACGCATCAAGCTCTGTCCAAAAACATCGGCGCAGACTAGATACGCATCGCCGAGATCTCGGAATCACCTGCGCAGGCGCACCTGCCGTCCTGATTCGCAAAATGAACAACACACGCAATACACCTGTCGAGGCTCTGCCGTCTACATACTTATTAAGGTTCCAGACGGGCGTAATATCACGGTTTTTTATTAGAAGGTACGCGACTGGTCAACTGTGTTGTTATTGAAGAAAAAAACTTATATTTGGCGCACCGCATACCTACAGACTTTCCGTGGGTGAATTGACCTCAAGCGTCACGTTCGTGAATGAAAGAAATCTTCGGGTAAACTCGGATGATCTAGATGGCCATGGTCATGGCACGCCCTCCATCCATGACAATACAAAAATATGGTACTGTCGAACTGATATCATGATGAAGCAGGAAAATATTTTTTTAATCGGGTAGAGCCTTTATTAACAAAATAAAATACAATGAGAACTACACTACTACTACTACTACACTACTACTACATAGGTACCTAACTAACTATACATATTGAACATAATTATATGAACTGGAACTTCATGATGGAACGTCGTCATTTGACCACGATTAGGTTTCAAGGTCTGTTAGTTGGATCTTTTTCATATGCGTGTTTTTTTAATAACTAGTAATTAATTTAAATTATTTAGTTACGGGACGAGCGAGACTTGTGTCTGATGGTAAGCAACACGCCTGCCCGAAATAGCACAACGTCACGCAGCTATTGAAACATGAATGACCTTATTTCTAAAGTCAAAGTACATTATTCACAAATGTACAATTTACACGGCAATAAATAAAAATATAACAAACGAAAGAGCATTATCAAACGCAGACTACCGTTATTTCTATTACTAAGGTACTATTTTTTGGTATTTAATTGTAGAACTTATATATTAGTAGGTACGCGTTTCGTAAAAAGGCCAGAAGAGTCCAAATCATTACCTAACACTGCATTGCACTCATTAGCCAGAGATATTAGATAATTATTATGTGTTGTGCCCTGTAATTTATCTGGAAACATTGTTTTATACAGAACCCTCGGTCTAGATATAAGTCCTTCCAGTATGTAGGCAAGTAGGTATTTGACCAGTTACAGTACATGTTAAATGCTTTCGTAAAACAGTGCTTACAAATTGTCGGATTCATTTCTAATTCAAGAATGTCGTTGAATATCTCGTTTGATGAGGTAGTTTAAGTTAGTACTGTATAGGATTATAATTTTAGTGCAGTGATTTGTATTTAAACATAATATTATCTCTACACTAGCGGTTCGTCCCGGCTGCGCCCGTGATTCATAATGTACTTACCTATAGCCTATATACCCAATAGGTTAAGTATACATACAATACATACATATCCAATAAACGTCCATTGGTCGAGTAGTTCCTGAGATTGACGCGTTCAAACAAATAACCTCTTCAGTTTTCTATTACTAGTAAGTAGGTATAGAATATAAATATGCTTAACATTAACTTTAACACCGTTTAGATTGAGTATCATACTTAGCCAATTTCCAGAGAGCCCCTAACCAGATCGAGCCTACATATATCTCAGGCGCTGTAGGTAGGTATGTTCTGCCGTCCGCAAGCTTAAATGCCGTTATCTAACATCGGGTCGATTTGGACATTTAAATGGCACTACAATCAGAAAAAAAATATCTATCGATCTGTGTAACCCGTGTTTCTCTAGGTATTGTAACGGTGTTCCATTCCACCGTTCCCTTAAAGTAATCAAAAATAGACTTGCCGTCTTAGGAAACCTTTATATCGTAAAACGGCCGTAGATAGTAAAACGGAACGGTGTCGCGGACCAATCGGGACGCGACAATTCAAACCACCCAATGGCGAGAGACGACGCCAAGGGGCTCACAATTATAAAAGAGAAGCTGACTGAAGGCAGAAGCCATTTTACAAATAATTTTTCTAATAACTATAAAAAGTGAAATAAAACTAAATACTGTCCGAAAGCTTAAAAGTTATAAGTGCAACAAAAACCCCGTAGGGTAAGTGTTCCCAATTTGCATTATGTATCGCTGTTGCATCACTGTTCATATTGCGTGTACAATTGTGTAAAACATATGGTCTATGAATTGTGCTACTTTTACTGCTCGTCGAATTTGTCTGCCGATGATTTACGGGAGATCCCGCGACAGAACGATGTTCGTTTGGATTCAGCAAATTACATTATGACAATCGAACACGGGGTCAACGGCCGGCGAGTTCGATAAGTCGGAATCAAGGGTCATTGACCTACCCGTGTCTAGAAAAGTGAACGACGGTTGATTTTCTTTCGACCGTTATAAACTTTCCTGCTATTTCTCATACTTATGCTTCTTTATGTAAGTGTGATTTACTCAGTGTACAACCAAAATGTAAAGATAACTGCCTCATCATGATTATCAATCACGAGCGGACCACTTTGGGTCCTGTTCCGCCTCGACGAAGCAAGCCGCGGATGTCGCAGTTATCTTCGTATTGGGGGACGGCATTCTAATGGTCACCTTCGACCAATTCCAGGGTTCCAGCACCGGGTTGAGTCCCTAACGGCCACTCTTACGGCTGGCTGATGCACAGAGGGAACTATCAATCTTGAAGTAGTAGCCTGCACACCCTTCGGATGAGACCGAGGAGCTACCCCGTGTAGGACACAAGGAGCACCATCGCCATGTCCAGCTGCCACCACTGAATCCCCCAGAAGGACTGCGACCCGACCCTCCGCGGCTTACACAGGCCAGTGTGTCCCACCAGAATTGCACTATAATCCACTCGAATTGCAAACGACCCCGACCCTCTCTTTAATTCTACTTATACTACCCCCAGAACTACCACTACATTTAGACCACCCATCCAGTGGTAACTGTAAACTTATACGATAATAAAATCTAATTAGTTAAACTTGCGGTTTTATTAACCACTCTTATAATTACTTCTACTCATGTTCACCGGAGCTAGCTTGGATACTCTCTCTATCTTTTAACTCAACCAACTAGTGAGGTTTCATTGGCGCCCAACGTGGGGCCAATGAAACCGTGTTAGTTTTTAAGATACCAAAACTAAAAATGCCGTTAAGTCATTTTATTTTGTATGGTTCCAACGCTAAAACGCAGTTAAATAACAATACTTACCTAAAAAGCCGCTAAGGTATTTTAACGTTACCTTTGGCTGAAATTTTCTTTGATTTTCCATTACTTAATTGCCGTTAACTGACTTTTGTACGCTTTAGTGCCGTTAAAGCACTTAAATGTTTTTAAACAAAGTTTCATTTATAATTTATATTGTATTTGTCCAACGCTATAAAGCCGTTATGCTTGAATACAACACAAAAATGCAGTTAAACATACTTAACGGCTTTTTAGACTAGTAAATACGTATGCAATTTTGTAAACTTAAAACAGAAAATATCACAAAGCTACCTTAACTATGTGATATAAATTATTTATTTTTTACAATACTAGACTAAAATGCGGTTATGCCACATTACTTAACTAAAATGCCGTTACAAGTTCTTGCGTCTGCAGTACGATAGTATGTGAAGGAAATCAAGTGCAGATGAATAAGATGCTTTCGTTCCCTTCAACTTGTTACGATGGCTTAAAACACATTTATATGAGTCAAACTAAGATCTTGTATAGAAAAAAACGGAAATGATCCTTATGTTACATCTTGTTCCGACTCTTCCAGTGTCATTTATACATTTTGGGACGTATAAATTATGTTACAGTACTCGTCTTTCTTTAGATTTTAATGAAATCACAAATCTATCTAATGAAACTTTATCAGGTTTTAATAGACTTACAAGGAAAGTAGAGTAATTCTCTACAAAATCATCAAAACAAACATTCAGTTTGAAGAGTTAACATAAAATATTACAGCCAGATGATGATAGCACCATACCGTATCTGTTGAAGTTTTAAACTCCACAATCAAGTTTACAATGTGATTTCAATTCAGATGACCTGCACGTTATAATGATTTTAAGATAGCTGATTCAAGTGAAAATTTTAGTTACTATTTTCAAGAAATCCATTAATCATAAGTTTAAACGTAACCATAAGTCTGACTTTAAGAACCACAACATCATTAATAAATACCTACAGAAAACTAGCTTAAAAACGGTACCATTTAACGTTGTATTAAAACATTGTCATTATGCACATATGCCGTTATCAACATATGCCGTTATACAGAATACAGAAAAACTAACCGAAGGCTGGTTGGAAAAGCGTAGAAGCTCAATTAATGAACCTCAAAAAACTGTCAGTATTTCCATCTCTCTGTCAAACGCGGAGACACATGATAGAAATTGGTGAATATCAGAACCTATCTACTTTAATGTTTATGCTACGACCACAAAGCAGTTGACAGTTTGGAAAATAAAAATTATGACTGAATCGAAGAAAAAAATCTGATGTATACAATTGGGTTGTTAACAGTGCAATGCAGTTGCAGTGCACAAAATAAAATTGACTGTTTAATTATGTTCACTTCTTCTCAGTGTCATTTATTTACTAAATGCATTTATTTACTAAAGCAAAATCATCTGCATATAACAAATTACGCTTTATTATTTCAAATCTGAACACAGTTTCATGAGTTGCGAATAAGAAGATCATAAAGTAAAGTAAGAAATGCAATAAAGGTAAGTTATATGATTTTGACCATTTTGATGAGACAGTATGAGTTAGCAACTCAAAAGTAAATGTGAAGTTTATAGCACCAAACAATTTCGTCATTGTGCCAAATAACGCTTCAGAAAGAAGAATTCAAATTAAGCCCCTGAGTTAATCTCAAAAATATGTCGCACATGTGGATTTACTCTGATTTTGAGTTTTATTGTGATTGCTTGTAGGTACAAAAATTATTGCCAGAAAGATTATTTATATTATTTTGCTTTCTTCAATGGCAAATACTTAAAATACCAGAAATTCTAAAACTTCGTTTCAAATCAAAAGCAAAATGCAGAAATACTAAGCGGAAGATTAATTTAGTTCAATTCATAGAGCAACATAGCGCCAACACATAAGCTATTGTTTTGGAAGAACTTGTCGACCGACGACAAAGAATGATAATGCTAGTAAAGCAATATTTAGACTCAAGAAAAATATTTGAGTCTTAGGTATTATTAATTATTTTGTAGGAATATTTATCCAAAAGTTTAAGTGATTGTGACAAAAATAAAACAAAAACAATTGATCTCTATTGTAGATTCTTGAAAATCTGTTGTAAGTAAGGGCAATAAAAGTAGTATTTTAATTTTAAATTAAAAATTTTGTAATTTTACCTTGTAATTTTGCCTTGTTATTTTAAATTTTAACTTTTGAGAAATTGTATTTTTAGATACTTAGGCTTGTATTCGAAAAAGATTAACAAAAAATGCTGTTTGTTATTTTTTAATGCCAATAAATATTTAGTTTTTAATGTCATTTTTTGTTCACTTATTTCACAGAAATCATCACTTTTATTGTATTTTCTTAAATATCTTGTGAGTCATGCTTAGCTTAATTGCAGTTAAAGGTAAAGGTTTTGCATTTAATCGCATTTTAGTGTTGTAAAATGCTCTGAAATAACCGATTAAAACAAATTTTTGAAGTTTGCTAGTTTAAAATGCGGTTAAATGACTTTAACCGCATTGTAAACTTGGATGTTTCATGATATAACGGCATTTTAGTTTTGGAATGATTTCGAATTCTGTAGTCAAGTACCATCCAATGAAGTTGAAGAAAATATCAAGCTAAAATGCCGTTAAACTATACATAACGGCATTTTAGTGGTGATTTTGAAAAGATTTTAAGACAAAATTACAAGACTAGAATGCAAAAACGCTTATAACTCTTATTTTGTACACCTTATTATCTTGAAAATAATATCATTTCAAATTGTTTTTGCAGCTCTATATAAAGGTATCAAAATTATGGAAATATGTATTTCACTTATCAAATGGCATAATTTTAAAATTTAGAAACAGTTTTCCTGCGATATCTCGAAACTACATTTTGGTACTTAACGGCATTGTAGTTTGCGGACGGCAGTGTTGTTTATTATCAGGTAAACAATATAAATTATTTAGTAGAGATAAGACTCCTTTGCAAAACCCGCCTGGGGAAGTAGTAGTTTGCTAGATAGTAGCGCGTTCAAACAAAATACCTCTTCAGCTTTATTATATTAGTTCATAGGTCTGGTATAGATAAGACTTGTAAATTATATCAGAGAAGGCGTCATCTAGGTTTCGTTGCAAACCTATCTAGTTTTCCCGCCAAGGCAAAAGGGCCCAGCTCAACTACCATCCACTTAACGCGTTAGTCTTTAAGTAGATGGCGCTGGGTCGGTAGTCTGTATTCGCTATTTTGTAGTGACCTTATTTATATACTCTAAGGTAGTGACAGAGAGACAAAACATATAAATATATTTATGTGTTGGTAGGTATAGGTATGTGCCGTCCCTAGGTACATTCATATGCATGTAGTAAAATGCGATTACTACAAACTATATTACAAAGAGACACTTCAACTTAATTTATTTGAATAGATATTATCGAAAGGGTAGATAGACTACCCGAATGGTCCCAAGTACATTTTTTCAAAATCATTGCAGCTGTTGTAACATCATCAAACGTAAGAAATATACATACGATGATACATATTTTTATTAGTTTATTACTTATTATACTTCTATTAAAATTAGTGAACTGCATAAGTTTATTTTTTAAATAAAGTCGTAAGTTTGAGAGAAAAAAAAAGTTTAATGCCTCGTAAAGATAACACATAATGTTTAACTTCACCTAAAAACGATAGATGGCGCAAAACGATCCTGCATCGCACATGCGTTTCGTTTCAGTCAAACACAATCATGTTTAGAACAGGTAGCCACCGTTGAAGAACCTCGATCTAGTAAGGCGTGTCCTTGATCTGTATTTTTGTGACTGTAAATCCAGTTAATAATAGCTGGCTTTACGGTTTGTCAGTTTGTATTAAATGTGTTAGACGTATAAGTAAACAAATGTGAAAGATATGTCAATGTGCGATACTGTATTATCGTTCAAAGCTGAACTTACGGGAACATTCAAGACTTAATATTTTTTTTTTAACAAGGGTATCGTTGCCTATTAGCACGTCCTTCATCCAGCTGGTATTTCGCCGATTCATCCCAAAGGTGCAAACAGTACCTACTCCAGAAGTTAATCGTTACTTTAATCTTATATATAAAATTCTCGTGTCACAGTGTTTGTTTCCTTACTCCTCCGAAACGGCTTTACTGATTTTAACCAAATTTTATATGCATATTCAGTAGGTCTGAGAATCGGCTACTAGCTATTTTTCATACCCCTAAGTGACAAGGGTTGGTCAACCCATAATTTTTTTTTTAAATTTACGGACAAAATTTTTTGTTTTTATTTTTTTATAATGTGGCGTTAAAAAATACATACAACCCTAAAATTTTTACCCTTTTATCACCAACCCCTATTTTTTAATAGATATTTAAGTAATTTAATAATTTTTCATCCCGCTCGATAACTGATCAATTATTATCGTTTATCACTAGAAATTACCTTGAAATGATTTATATGGCATAACAACGTTTGCCGAGTCAGCTAGTAATATTATATTACAATCCTGTCCGTCTGTTACGATTTACCGTCGAAGCCAGTAAACCGATTTTGGTGAAATTTGGTTCACAGATAGAAAGGGCATAGGCTACTTTTAGCGCGGAAAAAAGGTTATGGGGTTGAAATGGGGGATTAAAGTTTATATGGAAATTGGCCTATCTTTACTAAAATAATTAGGATCTCGGGAACTACTGGTACGAATTGAAAGATCCTTTTTGTGTTGGATAGTCCATTTATTTTGTTATTGTAAAACATAAACAGCTGACTAAATGTTCCCACTGCTGGGGGCCTACTCTCGCAAGCAGCGAGTTAAGGTCATAATCCACCACGCTGAACCAGTCGGGTTGGTGGATGGGATATGACCTCAAAAGACTCTAGGTACATGTCGGTTTCCTCAAGATGTTGTCCGTCGCCGTAATATTATAAAGCCGAAGCGGTTTTTTGTTTGAACGCGCTAATCTTAGGACTACTGGACCGACTTCAAAAATTATTTTCCCTTTGGATATCACGCTGGTATCCCGTTGGGATCACGTACCTACAACTAAGTACATGTTGTAGTAGGTACCTACGTGATCTCTAAGTGCTATAGGTTATATTTTGTACCACGGGCGAAACCGGGACGGACGGCTAGTTTCGACAAATGTTCAAAAAGTTGTTGGGACATGATGGCAGAGAAAAAAATAATCTTAACCAAACTTTTTTTTTTAACTATAATAGGTTCGCACTTGACCACCATGTCGCCTGATGCGATCTACGATGGAACGTGCTTACCTAGAAGAAACCGATTCACTCTCGATTTGAAGACACCAAGATTGTAACTATCGGGAAAAACGCATTCAGGCAACGTATTCCACAATCTAGACGTTCTTATCACAAACGTGGAGTCAAATCTCTTCGTACTTGTTTTTGGAACATCAACCATGACCTTCCTTTTGCTAAAACCTTGGATACGCAATACATGATAATCCCTAATAAACAATACAGTAACCGCCGCTATAAGTAGGTACCTATCGCTGGCCAAATCGTCAAGCGTTGAACGACATAGCTGGTGTAAGATGGCTAGACCATGATGTCCCTAAAACGGATTTAGATAAGTATTAGGTACTTATCCGACAATATTTTGCATGAAACCTCTAGGTAAAGTACCTGAGTAATCATATCCGAGTGACAAGGCAGTGAAATGAACGCTTGTCTTGTGAAATGGCTGCGTACTAGCACCGTGTTGTTACGGGCATGCCTGTTCCTTACCATCAGACACATATCTTACTCGTCCCATCACTCTAAATCATAAGAAAGTGCCAATAAAAAGTGGAAAACTTGAACAACATACGTCAATATACTTACAATAATGTACCAGGTGTCTATTAAAGAACCTCTCTTTTTTAAATCTGTTAAATACCTGCCAGTGTACGAGTACAATACAATAATTATGCTTCTCATAATACGGGCTATAATTACAAGTACTTACATATACCTGCAGGTATACATATCTATACCAGACGCAGCACCTGTGCCGGTCGCCGCGCCGGGCAACATTTAAATCCTGTTGTCATGTAAACGATCTTTAGTTCTTTAATATACAAAACGATACAGTACAACAAGGGCATTGAGTCTACGCATAAAGGGTTAAGTAACTTAAACGAAAGGAGAAACTTAGGGGTTAAATTTTGGAAAACGCTGTATCTAATACATAACTCATTATTATAACCGCACTCGATTCAAATGTGTAACTCTATTCTAGAATCCTTCGCTTCGCTTGTGATTAAAAAACACTATTTTGCTCCTTTGTCATAGAATAGATAATACAGATAGAACGGACACTCCCCACCCCCCGCCAGTTTCAAGCTTCCTACCCCGCAAGAACGCGAGAAGCACTCAGCGACACGACATAGATGACACGCAACATGCGTAAATGCGTTCGAACGACATATGCGAGATGTGTGAGTGTAGGTATGTCAACTGCACCGTCTGTATAGATTTTAGGCCGAGTGTCCGGGGTGTGCCTTTGTTACACCTTATAGGTACCTGCAATCTACTATTCCCATCTCAAAAAAAGTCCAAAACGTTTCGTTTCGTTTGGATCTTTCGTTTTTTTATGAAAAATATTAATTTAAATTACTTATTAAGCCAATCGTAAAACCTGGGCCTGTATTCGGGATCGTTAATTAGCAAGGCGCATTTTCGCCGGTAGGTACCTACACTTGGCCTTGAGAATCGTAGTTTTGTAGGTCCGATCACAACGGCGGTCTTTGCGGTTTACAAAAAAATACAAATGACAAAATGTTTAGTATGCTTGAAAACTTAATATAAACTAATACTGTTTCTTATAAATAAATCAGTCATAAAACTAGTCTTTTGCTGAATATTGTACCACTGAATGTGGGAATGTTAAGATGGGTTATGTTTATCAAAGCTTATCCATCTCATAGATACTTATTGGTTGTTCCAGACTCGGTAGCTTCTACGTGCACACTGGGTATCAGACGAAAACTTATCTCAGAGGTATCTTAATGTGTGATGGCTAATCCCGGCCGGGGAGGACGAACTTCTAACTATCTTCTCTATAACTTTATACCCCGCTCAGGTCACGCATTCCACAGCCTAGACATCCTTAGGACATCGTAGCCTTAGTTCTCCGTCAAGGGTCAAACAACTTTATTTATGTGATAAGTTTTTTCGATAAGTGAAAAGTATCTTCGTTTCGAGTGTTTATAATTAGTTGTACGACGTTATTCTTATACGTAACAATGAATATGTCACAAGTATCTACCTATACTCTTTTGCAATTCCCCGTATACCTGCATCATAAAGCATCCACAACATTTTAATGCATGAGAAGTAATTATGGCTTCCTACTTCCTTGGGTTTCGCTAAAATATGTTGTGGTATCGAAGCAGTGCGTGTCAGCCTGTCAGTTATAATATCGGCGTATTTAGCACCTTGACGGCAGCTTGTTCATTGAGCTGTACAGTGGCTGTTAAATTAATGTATTATAAATGCGGTACCGACTTTCACTAAATACATTTTTAAACATAAACTTTCGTAATTTGAACTCTTGATAACATTACAATTAAGTTACGGGTCTATCCTATTACAAAAGAGGTCTTAGAAACATTTTTAGAACAAATAGTACAGAAATACTGCGAAACATATTTAAATGCCATAAAATTCTCACTCTCTCTAGTCTTTACATAGTGGAATGAAGCATGTTCGTGGAAATTAATAAAGACACTTATTTTAATGTGACATCTAGCAGTGCTCATAGTTTACCCACCAGATATAAATATAATCTTTGTGTACATCAGGTAAACAATAATAATATACAGGGTTACTGGTAATCAGCCTGCATCCTTTTAAGGGGATGTTAGGTACATTCAGTACGTCAACTTTTGTTCTACAGTTTTTAAAAATTTGTGTTTTTTTTCTTTTACAAAATAAATAAAAAATGTATTTGCACGGTCTAAAAGCATCGAGCTCTTCGTAACAATATTCGTGAAAATATAATTCCTCTGGAAACATTGCCCTTCAACCGTGTATAGCTACAGATACACTGCTATTACGCAAGTCGGTGACGCGAGCTCACAAGATTTCACACAAAATCTTCAAAATAAGAAGTGAACTTCAAGTGCGAACAGTTGCTTATTTGTCCTGGAACACTTCTTAATATTAAGGTGTTTTGTTATAAATAAAATAAGTTTTAAACAGCAGTTTAAACATTTATTTAGAGTACACTTAAATTAGATTGGGACGGTTCTATCACAATTACAAAATCACTTACAATAAAGAGATCAACTTCAGTCCACTTCACTGATTTAGTCCATCGAAAATACCTATGTACATTACAAATATATTTAACCGTCGTATTTCAAACATTTACTGAATGCTTATCATAAGCTGCCGACCTCGGCTGTCAACTATGTTCCCACTGTTGAGATATATAGAACATCTCTCACAAAGAGAGTCAAGGCCATAATTCACCACGCTTGGCAAATGTCGTAGTCCCCAGTACAATGAACAAGTTTTTTTTTGACACAATAAATACAAATGTGAAACTTGCTTGATGCGTGCAATACTTTACGAGTCGATATTTACGTGTTGAATACTATTATCATTTTTGTGCGACACGAAGATATACACGAGGAGTCATAGTGACGTAATATTAACAAATCCGGCAGTCAGGCATTCGAAAACGCAGCAGGGCCGAAAGTTTTCACATTACAAAATTTGTCGGATTCGTCGCAAATAAGGCACTATGTTTTCCTTCACCGCCGGTGCCAGTGGTGGTGACTCATACTCTTGCACTTGGGAAAATCCTCAGAGAAAGACTACTTGAGGGTGCAATCGGTATAAGACCTCATGACCACGACGAAATCGGATATTCAAGCCACTAAAAATTTACAATAATTATCGATAGATAGATCATCCTCACACACATATCGAATAATAACACATTGAATCTATTATCATAATACAAAAAGTAATTACAATTAGCAACAAACACAAGTTGACTCCAGTCATTAATTATGTTTTATGTTAAAGTTAGTAGAAACTGAAATTATACGACTCGAATCCGTATACATCGATTCGAGATCTATAAAATTGTATATAATATGTAATTATAACAAATTAATGGTCATAGTGACGCCTTTACAGTGACTGTGCTATAGTTTTGCGGCTTTTCCACCAGAGATGTGCGAGGATGCGTAGCGAGGGATGTGTTTGTAAAGAACCAATACTAACGCTTCATTTACCTCGCCTCGGTCGGCACAGCTCTGGTGGAAACGGCTCAGCGGGGCTAGATTTTTGCGCATAGAAAACAAGCGAGGGTTGTGTGCGAGGGATGTGTGCGAAAAATGTGTTGCGCGGTTTACAACATATTGTCGCAGCCAGTCCATAGACGGAGCTACGACGCATCCTAGCACCACACATTATTCACAGCTCCGATACACATCCTCGCACGTCTCATTTCCCTCGCACATTTCTGATGGAAACGCCGCCTACTTATCTTTTCCCTTGGTTAAATTTACAAAAAAATACACTATAACGTCGAATCATTACATTACACAAACCTGAGTAAAGGTTTTTGACAATCACAAGTAGGTACCTACACACTTTAATTTCAATTATACTTAAAATTAATAATAATAAAATAAAGTTGATTAAATCATAGACAATATATAATCTAAGTTTTAAAATAAATACAATGTCATGGCTAAATCAGAGATAATAATCTGATCTGATTTTGTTTTTTTTAATATTGCGTGTCACTTTACCGCCCGTTTTTAGGGTTCCGTAAAACGTAAAAACGGAACCCTTATAGATTCGTCATGTCTGTCTGTCTGTCTGTCTGTCCGTCCGTATGTCACAGCCACTTTTTGCCGAAACTATGAGAACTACACTGTTGAAACTTGGTAAGTAGATGTATTATGTGAACCGCATTAAGATTTTTACAAAAGTTTTTTAAAAAAACAAAAATTAGGGGTGCCCCCCATACTGAGAACTGAAGCTCAAAAATTTTTTTTTCATCAAACCTACACGTGTGGGTTGTCTATCGATAGGTCTTAAAAAATGATGTTGAGGTTTCTAATATAATTTTTGTCTACACTGAATAACTTGCGCGAGAGACGCTTCCAAAGTGGTAAAATGTGTGTCCCCCCCCCCCCCCCTCTAACTTCTAAAGTAAGAGAATAAAAAAACTAAAAAAAATATATGATGTACATTACCATGAAAACTACCAACGAAAATTAGTTTGAACTCGATCTGATGAGTAGTTTTTTTTTAGTACGTCATAAATACACTATTATTAAAACTTCGATCAAAGTTACAACGAACTACAAGAACTATGTGTACTATGTATATTATGTTACTTGCTGGAACGGAACCCTTCATGGGGGAGTCCAACTCGCACTTGGCTACTTTATTTAATTACTATCGTATCGGCTGAACACCTAATATAACATAGCCCAAAACAATCCGAAATAATATTCAAATGAATTTGAGAACCCTTTATATTTTAGAAGGCCAGAAGCTAGCCAAATAACTAACTTTCGTATCTCTAAGCATTATACACAAGCAATTATTTTTTCTTTCTTAGTTCAATACGAGAATTTCTATACCATTTTACACATAAAAACACAGCTTATAACATGGGTAACCCTTAAGAAATATAGATGTTGTGCTTAGTTAAGTACATTTCATGAAAAAACCCTGCAGGAAACATAATTTTGTTTGAATACACGTAGATTTTACGCGGTTTCCCGTAGATCGTCTCTATGTTCCGTATAAACTCTATATGACACTCTAAAACACTAGAAAATACCGTAAAGTACTCCTGACTCGCGGTGTTAACATTTAACTCGTGGCTAGAGAGGAAGCTATTGAATGTACATAGGCAGAAAGAGAAGAATTAGATACGGTATTAAACAGTTTTACCCTTTAGTTTTTTGTACCTTTGTCTCCTCTCCTTCTTTTTGTTATCCTCTTCCTTTAATTTGTTGTAAACTGTATCTATTTCATCTTTTTCTCTCTCAATAAAAACACATAACATAAACAGCCCACTAAATGTTTCCACAGCTGGGACTCGGTGCCTTCTCTCGCAAGGGGAGAGTCGAGGCCAAAACCACGCTAACCGTAGTGCGGTTTGGTGAATGGCACATGACCTCGTAAGATTCTAGGTACATGTCGGTTTCTTAACGACGTTTTCCTTCACCGTTTTCAGGCTGATGACTTCGAACAGACAATGGTGTGCGTGGGATTTGAACCAGTGGCTCCGGATCGGTAGTCGACGTTCTCCCGACTAAACCAGTCGTCATCGATGCTTTGCCAGTTATCCTTCGATATCCTAGTGCTAGTCGATAGTTACCACTGACTTCTTGGTGATGAGTGTGTAGAGGTTAGGGTTTTTTTTTTTTAAATATAAAGTGACGAGACGAGCAGGTCATGTGCCTGATGGTAAGCAACATGCCTGCCACATAACAACACAGTGACACGCAGCTATTAGAACAAGAAGATTCCAAATCATTACTTAACACTGCACTGCGCTCGTCACCCAGAGATATAAGTTGTTAAATCTCTAAGCCCTGTAATTTCACTGGAAACATTGCCCTTCAGACCGGAACACAGTAATGTTTGCACATTACTGCTTGGCGGTAGAATATTTGGCAAAGGTGTGGTCCTTCCCCAGGCGGACTCTGCCAAGAGTCCTACCACTACAAAAGTGAAAAGGTGATGGTCCCGATGTCGTATCCTTCTATAGTTTTTGAAATGTAACTTTTTTAGCCGCTTTGTGCACTTTTTGGTGGAATAAGCCCCTACATGTTCACGTCACCTACACGCTGATGTACAGTACAGTAAGAGCGGCGGCAGAGCAGTAGAGCGGAACGTGTGCGTTAGATGCTTTTTGGACGGGTGAAATCTTGTGAGTTGTGAAATCAAGACGCCTTTCGAGGACGTCTGCATTTAGCAAGCGTGGTGGATTATGGTATTCATTACCTTTCCAGACAAGGCCCCGAATCACATCATTGGAAACATAACGTAGGCTGCTTATGCGTTTGCATCTCGTAAAATTGTCAACTTTTTGATACGTCATCACGTTTTGGGAGTAGTTTGTATCAACACCTATAAAAGCGACCGAAAGTCCTGATAGGTTGTAAGTAATATCTAGAAGTGGTCGATTCAGTAGTGGTGGGAATGGGAAGGTATCATCGTGATCACCTCGATAGCGGTGGGTAGAATCAAGACCTTATAAGCTACGGCGGGTAGTATCAAAGCATCGTCAAGGGCTCAGTGGATATCCTTGTCTCGAGCCGGGATCAACAATAGTAGATTTATATCACGAAGCGAAGCTCGTCTTATTTATGGTGACACAAGTGTAAAAACACGCAAAGTTTATGTGCGTGAAAACAAATACCGTATATGGAAGTATATAAGTTCGTAAACAAATACCGTATGTGCAATCATATGCGTGTGAAAATAAATACTGTATGTGCTAGTATATGTGTGTGCAAACAAATACCGTACGTGTACGTATATGTGTGTGTGTGTGTGCAAACAAATACCGTACGTGTAAGTATGTGTGTGTGATAACAAATAACGCCTGTGGAAGTATGTGTGCGTTAAAAACAAATTCCGTATTCGTAAGTATGTGTGTGTGTGTGAAAACAAATACCGCATGTGGAAGTATGTGTGCGTTAAAAACAAATTCCGTATTCGTAAGTATGTGTGTGTGTGTGTGAAAACAAATAACGCATGTGGAAGTATGTGTGCGTTAAAAACAAATTCCGTATTCGTAAGTATGTGTGTGTGTGTGAAAACAAATACCGCATGTGGAAGTATGTGTGCGTTAAAAACTAATTCCGTATTCGTAAGTATGTGTGTGTGTGTGTGTGTGAAAACAAATACCGCATGTATAAGTATGTGTGTGTTAAAAACAAATTCCGTATTCGTAAGTATGTGTGTGTGTGAAAACAAATACCGCATGTGGAAGTATGTGTGCGTTAAAAACAAATTCCGTATTCGTAAGTATGTGTGTGTGTGTGAAAATAAATACCGCATGTAGAAGTATGTGTGTGTGTGTGTGAAAACAAATACCGCATGTGGAAGTATGTGTGCGTTAAAAACAATTCCGTATTCGTAAGTATGTGTGTGTGTGAAAACAAATTCCGTATTCGTAAGTATGTGTGTGTGAAAACAAATACCGCATGTGGAAGTATGTGTGCGTTAAAAACAAATTCCGTATTCGTAAGTATGTGTGTGTGTGTGTGTGTGTGAAAACAAATACCGCATGTGGAAGTATGTGTGCGTTAAAAACAAATTCCGTATTCGTAAGTATGTGTGTGTGTGAAAACAAATACCGCATGTGGAAGTATGTGTGCATTAAAAACAAATGCCGTAGGTATTCGTAAGTATGTGTGCGTGAAAACACATACATTCGCCGGCGTCTCGAGCTATACTGAGAGCGTCCGCGGTCACGCTCACATACACAGCGTGTTTGTCACATCGTTGCCACAAGTAAAGCTCGCGTCGCTTCGTGAGAGAGTACTATAATCGTCAGCCTAGATGTGATAGCTCGTAACTTTGATGCAGAAAGCTTCATATAGTGTTTTTCCGCTGCCAGCCCGTAGGTAAATATTTTATCATTTTCACACATAAACATTGTTATTAAAAACACATTTTGACGGCAACAAAACAACTTTCAGTGGCATGCTGTAACAATCACTGGTACTATATTAAAATCAGTTTTTGTCGCTGTAAAGTTTAGCAGTTTACTTACTAGGTATCACATCTAGACCGGCGATATCACAGCGTCGCTGTCTCGTGCTTAGTGGGGGTATCCTTGTATTGTTTTATATTTTTTAGCCACTCCACGTTCTCCGGGGTGTTCGTGGCCGTTCTCATTACAATTCTTTTTTTTTAATACTTGTATCCTTAGTGTCGCGTTGACCGGTGGTGGTATCAGGGCCAGACGGCGGCGCCGGCGGTCGGCGACCCTGGCGAGGGCGGCGTCCCGACTCCGCCCGAAGACGCTTCGCCTTCATCCCCTCCCTCCGCGGGGTGGCGGCAGAAAGGGCACTGCCCCTTCGTCAGCACTTGGATCTCGTAGTCCTCCAAGTAGAACAGCTACAAAGTAAAATATGCAAAATATAATTCACTGTGAAACTATATAGTAAAATAAGCAGTGATAAGTAACGCTAGTTATGATAAAATATATTTATTAAAAGCCACAACACAGGATATCTAGTAATCATATTTGTGTATGTTGGAGAGAGAAAAACGTGGTACGTATTGTTTATTTATTAGTAAAGTGTCCGAAAAACATGGCAGAAATTGGAGCATGAAGACAAAAAACCCCCAGAAATCAAAATCAAATCAAATAAAATTTTATTCAGTTAACATGTTACATGCACATTGGAACGTCAAAAACAGGTTACAATTAAATTTTTGATACTTATCTTAGTACAAAACTATGTTAATTTAATTTAACAATCGTACATTATGAATAATAAAGGAAACCAAATAATAAAGTATAATCAGGAATAATAAAATCTGCAATAGCATCGTCAAACTAAATAATACAATGACAAATTTGGCAATAAATAGATTCATAGTAAAAACAATTGACACTGTTAAAAATTGTTTTGTCTGTGCTCAAGTATTAAAAATGCTTTGCAGTGGGTAGGGTCTGTAAGCGCGGACGAAGTGCGTCCTCGCCTACGGCCCCGCACTTAAAGAAGCCTCGCGAGGCCTCTTTAAACGCAGTCCACCGGACTTAAAATTCCAATTTAATTACTACAAACTAAAAAAATTGTCGTAACTTTTTATGAACCTGAAATAGTTACCGCCTACTCTTCCGTTTGTTCAGTAAAAAATATATTTATTGGTTAGGTCTTCAGAATGAATGAAAAAGAGCCACGCTGATACGACTTTGCCCACGTTTTTAATTGTCCGTACGACGCCACTGTCCTACTACTACAACTTCCTCAGACGGAGTCTTTATAGAACGGTACAATAAGACACCACTTCATTGTAGTCACGTGATCGAGTTACGCTTCTTGGCGTGGCGATTCGGATTTTGCGGTCGACGCGAGAAAGTAGCATAAACTGTTTTTTTTTGGTTTGAAAAAAAGATGGCTCAGTATTTAACAGGCTGATGTGCTGTGTGTGTGAGCTTGGTATACTTACATTGCCTGCTATCGTGATCTACCAAGTGGCTGTGTATGTCAGTAATAATCTAGAATAACACAACACGCGAGGAGATAGACATTCTCTCAACATACGCAACGCCGACACGCTACACTCTTTCACGAGGTCACGGAAGCTGACTCACATTATGCGACCAGAAGTTTATAACACTCTTCCTAAAATAGTTATAAATCAGCCCCGAGTTTGGGCAGCTTCAAAAACCGATTAAAAAGCTGAATTGTCGATCAAACTTTTTATAGTTACAGCGAGTTTTCAAACAGTGATGGTAAACTCACAATAAAAAAATTACATTGTTCATGACAATCGTAATAATAAACTAAATTAAGTTTATATTACTGGTTTTTTAAGCTTTATATTGATATTGTAAAAACTTAAATCTAAGAAATCAAATAAATTACTGGATAACTATATTATAATGTTTGACACTTATCTGTACGATAATTATTATCTTACAATGGAATGTCCAGCATAAACTTAAAAAAATATACTTTTTGTTTTTTTTAATTGACGTGTAAATCTATATATATAAAAGCGAAAGGTCACTCATCAAGGAATCTCAGAAACTACAAATGCTAGGAAACTGAAATTTTGTATGGAGGTCCCTTTTAGCACGTAGGCGCTCGCTAAAACGGGGTTTTGCGAAATTCAACCCCTAAGAGGGTGAAATAAGGGATGAACGGTTGTATGAAAATTCGTGATTTTCAAAGTTATCAAATTTTGAATCTAGACACTTGACACGAAGCATTTAAATGTTTGTTCTATGAATTTTGTAATTTCGTACTGTACGGGGATGAAATTGGGGTTAAAATGGGGGATGAATGTCAACATGGAAGTTCCCAACCGTTGAAGATAAAACTATGAAACTCTGTATATAGACACGTGACACGAAGCAAACGAATGTTTGTTCTATCAATTTCGTAATTTAGAACTGTACGGGGGTGAAATTGGGGTTGAAATGGGGGGATGAATGTCAATATGGAAGTTCCCAACCGTTGAAGATAAACCCATGAAACTCTGGATATAGGCACTTGACACGAAGCAAATAAATGTTTGTTCTATCAATTTCGTAATTTCGAACTATACGGGGGTGAAATTGGGGTTGAAATGGGGGATGAATGTCAATAAGGAAGTTCCCAACCGTTGAAGATTAAACCATGAAACTCTGAATATAAATAATTGTCATGAATCAAACGAATATGTGTTCTAGCAACTTTGTAATTTAGAACTGTATAGAGATGAAATTGGGATTGAAATGGGGGATGAAAGTATACATCGAAGCTTCCAATCGTTGAGGATAAAACCATGAAACTCTGTTTATAGACACTTGACACAAAGCATATATATATGTTTGTTCTAGCAATTTCGAACTGTACGGGGATGAAATTGGGTTTGAAATGAGGGATGAATGTCAATATGGAAGTTCCCAATCGTTGAAGATAAAACTATGAAACTCTTTTTATATGCACTTGGCACGAAGCCAATGTTGTAATTTCGAACTGTATGTGGATGAAATTGGAGTTGAAATGGGGCGCGAATGTCTCTTACGCTTTCACACCTAAACAACTGAACCGATTTTGATGAAATTGTATTATTACAAACTGTTTTTAGTAACCGTAAATGTGTCTGGGTATAAAAATAGGTACTGGCTGAGTTACCTTAGTATTTATTTCGCGCGGACGAAGTCGCGGGTAACAGCTAGTAGTAGACATATGAATAAGGAAGTTTGTGTTTGCTCACGTTGTGGCAGTGCGGGCAGGCGATGACGGGCAGCTCTGGAAGCATGTTGCGGTAGAGCCGCGGCGGCAGCGGCGGCCGGCGCACCGCCACCACGCTCGCCGGGCTCAGCTGCAGGAGGGCGCCACGGTCGCAAACCACCACCCCGTTCTCCTCGTCCTACACACAACATACGACTACAGGCTAATAAATCGTACGCTAAGACGTCTAGACGGGACAATCGTGGTAATCGTGCGGGAAGCGCGCTCCCGAGCAGCGAACACAAAAATGTCAGCATTATTAAAGAGTGACGAGACGAGCAGGACATGTGCCTGATGGTAACCAACATGCCTGCCAGTGCCACATAACAGCACAGTGACACGCAGCTATTGAAACATGAAGAGTCCAAATCATTACCTATAGTGCATTCCAATAAGCTGTGTAGAAAACCAAAACAAACCAAAACAAAGGTGATACCATAACATAAACATCGTTTAATCTTAGTATTTTTATGAAATAGCCTTAAAATATTTTTCACAAATAGAATTCGACTTTATTGCGATCTTAAATACCATATACTTAGATTTGTATTGATCAAATAATTCTATACTATCTTATTTTAAAAGTTATATAAAGTAATGGTAGGATGATAGAAATATGATTTTAAGTACTAGCAATTTGATCTGTGTTTCTCAAACTCTCAATGTTGCATTCAAGACATTTATACTTCTCTTCATCAAATTATTCTTATTAAGTACGCGCCTATTTTTCTAACATACCCATATTGCCCATCATGCCCATATTGTGAAAATGCCCATTTCCATTATATTCCAGTATGGATTAATTTTACTCTATTTATTTTTGTCATTAATTTAGAATTTTTAATTATAATGTAATTTGATTTTAATATAATGTATTATTTGATTTTTATTGTAATGGGATTTTAAATTGACGTCTACTTTTTTTTAAATTATTGACTTGTATTGGTAATATTTGAATACCTTGAATATGACATGCAACTACTCGTTATCAATAAAAGAGTAAGAGTATGACTAAAGAACTCCGAGAAAAAGGTTTCTTGTGTCGTAACGAGTTGAGAGAAAATCGCAAACCTCTAAATACGTGTTCCACATTACGCTGTTTACTATCAAAAGCATGTATAGTTTTCACTCTAAAATGACATACATTTTGTGTTATTTTGATCGAAACTTTTGTATGTGTTTACAGAATATTACGTCATAGTGTAATGATCAGTTTTGGGTAGTACGAGGACAATTCGAACGAGATATTTTTTTTATAAATAAATACTGGTGGACAATTTACACACAATACCATCTGACCCCAAACTAAGCAAAGCTTGTGTGATGGCGGCCAGATAGCTGATATAATACTTATATAGTTTGAAATACATTTTTATTATACATAGAAACACCCAGACACAGTGCAAACATTTGAATTCATCACACAAATATTTGCACTGGGTGGGAATCGAACCCACGACCCTCGGCTTCGCAGGTAGAGCTACTACCAACTAAGCCACGAGGCCAGTCTAATTTAATTATTGTTAAAAATAAAAGGAACGTTTTCACATAAGGAAACATCTAAATTACTTTTCTTCTAGTGTTACATTCTTCTCCGAACTCAAATGCTTTGCCTTTCCTTTTTTTACGTGGGGGAAATAAATGTACGTATGCCCGCCATATTCTCATTATGAAATGAGAGGAAATCTCCATCTACCCTCATTTGGGCTTCAAAAATTGCACGGTGACTAACACTACACACAAGACTAACCATATCACCAGGTTTCTCCAAACTAAGTGCGCTATGCACACATTTATTTATTAGAGGATTTCGCGATGCCGATAACCGTAAACTGGTTAGTTTTCGGTTATTGACATCGTGGTCATCGCGTCGTAGTTGAAATATATACCTTATGCTATATGTTTTTTATTTTCCAATGCTTCCCGAACCATTCTTGCGTAGTAATGACATTCGGTAGATAGAACCTTCGGGTCGTGGATCTCGATCCAATGACCAGTTTTAGCATCAATCAAATGTTCAGCAATTGCAGATTCTTGTGCCTGACGATTTTTTACAGCGGCAATGTGTTGATTGTTCCAAGTCCCAGCAGCAGTGGGAACATTTATTTGGGTGTTTATGATATGCATACATATATATTTAGCCTTTTTATGCGGCGAAAATTTAAAAGGGCAAGCAATGAAAGGTACTACAAACTATCTTGTAAAACAATGGTTGAGAAATGCTGGTCTGTCATATTTTGAGTGACATCTATTTGTTTACCTTTTATTCACAGAGATTTGGAATGAGGTATAGTTACCTACTGCCCTGAGCTCGTCACCCAGAGATCTAAGATATTATACTTGTATCTCTAAGCCCTGTAATTTCTCTGGAAACATCGCCCTTCAAACCGGAACATAGTAATGTTTGCAAATAAGTAAATTACTGCTTGGCGGTAGAATAACTGACAAAAGAGTGGTACTTCCCCAGGCGGACTGTGCTATGAGTTCTACCTCCTACCGCTATAAGGATTCGTTACAGGTGGGTACTACCTAGAAACCTAGGTAGTACCCTTCTTTCTACATTGTCTACTACCTCGTACCTGTTCCTCGTACGCATCGATATAAATCAATGGATATGCACTCGCAAATTTCAGGCGCACGGAGTTATGTTATCGTTGCGAAGAGTAAGGCTGCGGTTAGACGACGCGAAAAATTTCGTGCGGCCGCCGCGCGGTGACCGCGTACTAACTGTTCAGTCATAGCAAATTTATGTTTTATTAACTAGGACTTAAAGTTGAAATTCTTTGTGAGTAAGTAACTGCGCGGCGATAGCACGCAGGCCGCGCGGCCATCTCGCTCGAATCACTCGAATGTTCTCGATGTAAGAATCAGGTTCGCAGTGGCGGAGCCACCAAGCGTTCACAGTTGATGGCCTGCGCGGTTGTGTTCATTCAAAACTAATGTAAACTCTATTGACTAAGCCATAATGTTCAATTCTTCACAAAGCGCCCAAACCGCGCGGCGATTGCGCGGTCGTATAAACGCGCCCGTTCGCCGTACTGTCACCGCGCGGCCGCAACGTGGTGACATTCCGTGTCATATAAACGCGCCCTAAGCGAGTGAACTTTCCGTTTTAGTCGATTGTAGGAAGCGGTGCGCTCCGAACGTTTATACCTATCGATATTCGTTGTCAACAACCAAAATAAGTAGAACCGCAACATACCTCGCCGCTAGCGATTATAGGGGTCAAGAGGATCGGTAGTTGTAAACCACACGCAACACACAGACGCAGTTTGTTACCAATTTCAGGATTCTTAGGTCACATCTTTAGCTTTAAACGTACCTCGTCAACTTTGTCCAGAAAGGGGTCGTGTGAGTCGTCCCCGAGTCTCAGCACCTCCGCCCCGGGCGGTTCCTCTCCCGCCTCTGGGAGCGGCATGCGGTTCACCAGCCCCATCGCCTCCTCATAGCTGATCCCCTCAGCTGGCACGAATTCCACCAGGGGTAGCACTTCTGCAATACAAGTATCACAACAACTCTAACTATATCATATTTTTTTTTTTTTTTTTTTTTTTAACATTTATAGGTTTACACTTGACCACCATCTCGCCTGATGTTAAGCGACGATGCGGTCTAAGATGGAGCGTGCTTACCTAGAAGAAACCGATTCACTCTCGATTTGAAGACACCAAGATTATAACCATCGGGAAAAACCCACTCAGGCAACTCATTCCACAGTCGAGACGTTCTTATCACAAAAGTAGAGTCAAACCTCTTTGTTCGTGTCTTTGGAACATCAACCATGAAACGATGCCGCTTCTTCGAGTTACGAGAAGTCCGATAGAAAAAAGGGCTAGGTGGTATTAGATCATGCAGATCAGATGCACACTCTCCGAAGTGTATCCGATAATAAACCGATAAGCTAGCAATTTTCCGGCGATGTTCAAGAGTTTGCAGTCTTTTTCGCACAAGAGAATTATTGCCTATGAGCCTTTTAGCCCGCCTCTCGATCGATTCCAGAGCCTCAAGCTGATACTTAGCCGATCCATCCCAAAGGTGCGAACAGTACTCCATACAAGAGCGAATCTGTGCTTTATATAATAAAAGCAATTGTTCAGACTTGAAGTACTTTCGCACCTTTGAGAGGACACCTAGTTTTTTTGCAGCTAATTTAGCCTTGGACTCGATATATGAGCCAAAGTTGAGTGTAGATGTCAGGGTAACACCCAAAAGCTCAAGATGATCAGTAACCGGCACGGATACACCTCGAAAAGTAGGAGTCTGTAGAAATTGACTCCTTTTTGCGGAGAACAGACACGCCTGCGTCTTTCCTTCATTAAACTTGGCCAGATTGGTTTCGCCCCATTCAGAGACTGCCTCAAGGGCCAAGTTCAAACGCTCGACCATACTCTCTCTCAATACCTTAGTTTGTTGACCGCTGGCTCTCGCGCTAGACATGTAACTCTCCACAACGGTGCTATCATCTGCGTACCCAAAGATACCGGGCTTCAGCAGATCGTTGATATGTAGCAGAAAAAGCGTCGCAGAGAGTACCGACCCTTGAGGGACTCCGGCATTGATACCCATTTGGTCCGACGAGCAGCCATCAATGACAACTCGTATGGACCGATCTCTCAAGAAGTCCGATATCCACGCAATAAAACCTGGAGACAAACCATAACTAGAAAGCTTGCTAATAAGGCCATCATGCCAAACCCTGTCAAAAGCCTTCGAGATATCCAGGGAGACTGCAAGTGCTTCCCCGTGTTTCTCGATAGCTTCACTCCAGATGTGAGTGACATACGCCAGAATATCCCCAGTCGACCGGTTTCGGCGAAACCCGTATTGCCGGTCACTGAGGAGGTCGTTAGATTCTAGGTATGCCAGGAGCCTGCGGTTTAAGACACGTTCCATAGTCTTGCAGAGTATGGACGTGACCGAGATGGGCCTGTAGTTGGCAGGGTCAGCACGACTACCCTTTTTTGGGCACAGGTTGCACGTTAGCAAGCTTCCACGATTTCGGTACTTGCCCAGTTTGGAGAGAGAGTCTATACAGGCGCGTTAGTACAGGAGACAACTCAGGTGCACAAGCCTTCAACACTAGGGCAGGAATTCCGTCCGGGCCGCTGGCTTTATTCACGTCCAGATTACGTAGCACTTTACGAACCTCCATTTGGCGAATATGCATTTCCGGCATCAAAGTCGGACTGCCAGGTGGAGTAGGAGGAATCGCACTACCAGCATCTAGACGCGAAGATTCCGCAAACTGAGATGCAAACAAGTTTGCCTTCTCCATTGCGGTGTGAGCCAGCGCCCCATCAGGTTTCAGCATTGGAGGCAGTGAAGAGCGGCAGAAGTTCGATTCGACCGATTTAGCTAGGGACCAAAACGCCTTGCTACCCGCAGGATACGAAGCTAGTTTGTTCCCTATTCGACTAATGTGGTCAAATCGAGCCCTCTGAAGAACCCTTTTGCATGCCTTAGCAGCCCTGTTAAACGCTTTCTTTTTGCGGTGTGTATCCCTTGCCTTACGCTGTCGAGCATCAACCCAGGCTAGGTAGGCCTCATGTTTAGATGCTTCAGCACTTTTACATTGAGAACCGAACCATGGGCGAGCTTTGCTGGATAATGAAACGTCAGAGTATGGAATGAAATATTCCATAGCCGTACGTATTACATCAGTCACAGCATCCGCGCAGGCTGACGGGTCACCAGAAGAGAAGCACAGTGGCTGCCATTGGTAAGATGCAAAGAAAGAACGCATTTCGTCCCAATCTGCTGACTTGTATTTCCATAGCCGCCGGTTGCCTCTGGGGCTGAGATCGGGCGGATGGTAAACGGATACTGATTTCACCAGACAGTGGTCGGAGCTGCCTAACGGCGAATATACCGCCACGGAGTATCGGTCTGGATCAGTTGTCAGCAGAAGGTCTAAGCAATAGGGAGTATGCGACTCAACGTCTGGTACCCGTGTCGCCTCTTGGACCAGCTGGGTTAGGTCTAACGACAAAGCCAGCTTTCTCGTTTCCAGCCCAGCATGGTCAGTGTCCCGGTATGGGTACAGCCAATCCTTATGGTGGCCGTTGAAATCCCCCAGTAACACTAATTGGGCTGATGGGTACTTCTGCTGAGCCGCGTCCGCTGCCTCACTCAAATAATCGGTGAGCCGAGTTGTCTCCTGATCTCCACTGTGCGACCGATAGACACAGGCATAGACAATTTTGTCGATGCCTGTGTCTATCAGCGCCCATAGAACAGAGAACCTGGTGTCCTCAAGATTACGGAGACGCCGACAGCAGATATCGTCACGGGCGTACAGGCACACTCCAGCACGCGGCTTGAAGTTGTGCTCCAAGGTATACCCTGGATAGGTTAGGTACGCCACGTCCGACGGACATCCTATCTGCGTCTCCGTAAGAAACAAGAGTGACGGCTGCTCAGTCTCGAGGTGATGGTGGACTGGGGTGATATTAGAGTGCAGACCTCGAATATTAGTGAGGTGCACTTTGAGAGACAAGGAGTGCAGCCGCTGTTTCACTATGTTTCTGTTTTTACTTTTCAAATTAGTTTTTGAGAGTGATTGTCGGTGGGAAAACGGAAGTAGAACGAGGCTGCACACTGCCAACCAACGGTCACAGCACACAACACAAATACACCAATGGGAAACTAGTCTGGAGACTGCGGGGACGCCCGA
The DNA here is from genome assembly GCA_963693475.1 of Ectropis crepuscularia. Taxonomy (NCBI): domain Eukaryota; kingdom Metazoa; phylum Arthropoda; class Insecta; order Lepidoptera; family Geometridae; genus Ectropis; species Ectropis crepuscularia. The sequence continues at coordinate 37,655,426 of OY856338.1, forward strand.
GCCCCCCCGGGGATGTCTATCTGGCCTTGTCATCCGGTCGCCAACCGGCAGGATAGCGCATCCCGGGATTTTTCGCTAGATGGCGGGGCAGCCTTTCATGAGTGGCTAGCTCACTACTTGGGCCCCCAACTATCTGCGGTCGGTAGCGGCAAAAAACCGTGCCTCGGATCCCGCTACCCTCCATGACTAGCTTCCCGATGTAAAGTATTGGTGTGCAACTATCTGGTCTTGCAGTTATGCAGCAACTGTTCTGACCCGTTTTCCCTAACGGCGTCACCAGACTACATGCCGGAACACGGCTAGGCCGCTTGGCGGCACGACTCAGTCTGGCGGGTGGTCACCAGCCACGGCCAAAGCCTACCACCGGTATGTTTGTCACCCGATTTGCACCACCCAGGGACCACGTGTGGGGGGTTTCTGTGTACAGGTGCTTCCCCACGGACGGAGGTGACACGGTCCCCAAAATCCATATCCATATAGGTAGAGACCAAGAGGCGCGCGCGCCGCGCGGGCGTTGCGACGTCACGCGCGGTCATAAGGTCTAATGTCGCGGAAAAGGTTGCGGCCACATGTGGCCGATTGGGCACATCGGGGAATATACACCGATTAAAAAGATCAGCGAATGTTTATTGAGCTTCAGACATATTTAATTAAAATACAAACCAATCATAGGTTTACAATCAAAACATCAGCAATCCTGAGCAGGATGACCTTGGTACCCAAACTAAGTTCCCCCGTGTAATGGCATACCAAGGCCCTAGAAATATAAAAATAGGATACTTCATTTAATAAATCTTCTATATATATAAAAGCGAAAGGTCACTCATCAAGGAATCTCAGAAACTACAAATGCTAGGAATCTGAAATTTTGCATGGAGGTCCCTTTTAGCACATAGGCGCTCGCTAAGACGGGGTTTTGCGAAATTCAACCCCTAAGAGGGTGAAACAAGGGATGAACGGTTGTATGAAAATTCGTAATTTTTAAAGTTATCAAATTTTGTATCTAGATACTTAACACGAAGCAAACGAATGTTTGTACTATAGTGCGTTCCAGTAAGGCGTGTAGAAAACCAAAACAAACCAAAAAAAAGGTGATACCATAACATAAACATCGTTTAATCTTAGTATTTTTATGAAATTGTCTTAAAATATTTTTCACAAATAGGATTCGACTTTATTGCGATCTTAACATACTATATACTTAGATTTGAGTTGATAAAATAATTCTATACTATCTTATTTTAAAAGTTATAGAAAGCAATGGTAGGATGATAGAAATATGATTTTAAGTACTAGCAATTTGATCTGTGTTTCTCAAACTCTCAATGTTGCATTCAAGACATTTATACTTCTTTTCATCAAATTATTCTTATTAACGCGCCTATTTTTCTAACATACCCCTCTCATGCCCATATTGTGAAAATGCCCATTTCCATTATATTCAAGTATGGATTAATTTTACTCTATTTATTTTTGTCATTTATTTGGAATTTTAAATTGTAATGTAATTTGATTTTAATGTATTGTATTATTTGATTTTTATTGTAATGGGATTTTAAATTGACGTCTGTTTTTTTTTAATTATTGACTTGTATTGGTAATATTTGAATATCTTGAATATTATGACATGTAACTACTCGTTATCAATAAAAGAGTATGAGTATTACTAAAGAACTCCGAGAAAAAGGTTTCTTGTGTCGCAACGAGTTGAGAGAAAATCGCAAACCTCTAAATACGAGTTCCAAATTACGCTGTTTACTATCAAAAGCTTGTATAATTTTCACTCTAAAATGCGATAAATTTTGTGTTATTTTGATCGAAACTTTTGTATGTGTTTCCAGAATATTACATCATAGTGTTATGATCAGTTTTGGGCAGTACGAGGACAATTCTAACGAGATTTAATTATTCTTAAAAATAAAAGAAACGTTTTCATATAAGGAAACATCTAAATTACTTTTCTAAGTCACTGGTTCTAGTGTTACATTCTTCTCCGAACTCAAATGCTTTGCCTTTCCTTTTTTTACGTGGGGGAAATAAATGTACGTATGCCCGCCATACTCTCGTTATGAAATGAGAGGAGATCTCCATCTACCCTCATTTGGGCTTCAAAAATCGCAGGGTGACCAACACTACACACAACACTAACCATATCACCAGGTATCTCCAAACTCCGTGCGCTATGCACACATTTATTTATTAGAGGATTCCGCGACGCCGATAACCGTAAACCGGGTAGTTTTCGGTTATTGGCATCGTGGTCATCGCGTCGTAGTTAGAAATATGTACCTATGTTTTTTATTTTCCAATGCTTCCCGAATCATTCTTGCGTAGTAATGACATTCGGTAGATAGAACCTTCGGGTCGTGGATCTCGATCCAATGACCAGTTTTAGCATCAATCAAATGTTCAGCAATTGCAGATTCTTGTGCCTGACGATTTTTTACAGCGGCAATGTGTAGATTGTTCCAAGTCCCAGCAGTGGGAACATTCATTTGGGTGTTTATGATATGCATACATATATATTTAGCCTTGTTTTGCGACGAAAATTTAAAAGGGCAATCAACGAAAGGTACTACAAACTATCTTGTAAAACAATGGTTGAGAAATGCTGGTCTGTCATATTGAGAGTGACATTGGTTTGTTTACCTTTTATTCACATAGATTTGGAATGAGGTATAGGAATTTTGTAATTTCAAACTGTATGGGGTGAAATTGGGGTTGAAATGGGGGACGAATGTCAATATGAAAGTTCATGATGGTCTGCACTTGACACGAAGCAAATGAATGTTTGTTCTAGCAATTTTGTAATTTCAAACTGTACGGGGGTGAAATTGTGGTCGAAATGGGGGATGAATGTCAATATGGAAGTTCCCAACCGTTGAAAATAAAACCATGAAACTCTGTATATATATATATAGGCACTTGACACGAAGCAAATGAATGTTTGTTCTAGCAATTTTGTAATTTCAAACTGTACGGGGGTGAAATTGGGGTTGAAATGGGGGATGAATGTCAATATGGAAGTTCCCAACCGTTGAAAATAAAACCATGAAACTCCTACGCTTTCAGATCTAAACAACTGAACCGATTTTGATGAAATTGTATACAATTATTTTATTATAAGCTGTTTTTAGTAACCGTAAATGTGTTTGGCGATATACAAATAGATACTGCCTGAGTTACCTTAGTATTTATTTGGCGCGGGCGAAGTCGCGGGTAACAGCTAGTAATCAATAAAAAGGTAAAAAAGAGAAAAATGAATGAAAAAGCTGGCTTGTCGATCAAACTTTTTATAGTTACAGCGAGTTTTAAAGAGTGATGGTAAACTCACTATAAAATTGTGAGAAATTATTAAAATTATTCATTACAATTGTAATCTATATAAATAAAAGCGAAAGGTCACTCATCAAGGAATCTCAGAAACTACAAATGCTAGGAATCTGAAAGGAAATCTAGGAATTTGCATGGAGGTCCCGTTTAGCACGTAGGCGCTCGCTAAGACGGGGTTTTGCGAAATTCAACCCCTAAGAGGGTGACACAAGGGATGAACGGTTGTATGAAAATTCGTAATTTCTAAAGTTATCAATTTTTTTATCTAGACACTTGACAAGAAGCAATTAAATGTTTTTTCTGTCAATTTCGTAATTTCGAACTGTACGGGGTTGGAATTGGGGTTGAAATGAGGGATGAATGTCAAAATGGAAGTTCCCAACCGTTGAAGATAAAACTATGATACTCTGTTTATAAACACTTGACACGAAGCAAACGAATGTTTGTTCTATCAATTTCGTAATTTCGAACTGTACGGGGGTGAAAAGGGGGATGAATGTCAATATGAAAGTTCCCAACCGTTTAAGAAAAAATCATGAAACTCCGTAAATCTCAACTGTAAATAGACATTTGACACGAAGCAAATTAATGTTTTTTCTAGCAATTTTGTAATTTCGAACTGTACGGGGATGAAACTGGAGTTGAAATGTCTCTTACGCTTAGGAGTCTAAACAACTGAACCGATTTTGACGATTGTCTAAAATTGTTTTATTAAGTATAAGCTGTTTTTAGTAACCGTAAATGTGTATGGGTATACAAATAGGTACTGCCTGAGTTACCTTAGTATTTATTTCGCGGACGAAGTCGCGGGTAACAGCTAGTAAATACTTATATGTACTTTAATGTTTGTCACTTATATTGTACGATAATTATTATCGTACAATGGAATGTCCAGTTTAAACTTTAAAAATGTATACGCTTTGTAAGCTTTTTTTATTGTTTTTTAAAATTGACTTGTAAATTGTACATTTCAAACAATCATTAACAGCCCACTAAACGTTCCCACTGCTGGGACTCGGGACCTTCTCTCGCAAGGAGAGAGTTAAGGCCATATTCATATTCATATTATTCATATTCATTTATTCATACAACAAGTACACGTCAATTTTACAGTGAATTATCTGTACAATAATTATAAATAAGAACAAATACAATAATAATTCATAATTAATCAAATGTCGGATACAATAAAATAACTTAGCAATGTCAATTGTACTTAAAATAACAATATAAAAAAATATGTATGAAATAATGTCAATTGTAATTATAAAAATAATGTTCAATAATAATAATCAAAATACAAGAATTAATTTCATTAATCAGATTTTAAAACTGTAATTGCCCATTAGGACTAACACAGATTAGGCTAACCTACAGGTACCTCATTGTACCTACATTGTTTCTTTTCTAGACATGTATTCCGTATGTATGTCATAAAAAGATTGGGTTATAAGCCAACGCTTGAGCCTAGTTTTGAAAATGGGCAGTGTAGGGGACTCCAGCACAATCTCAGGCAATCGGTTATATATCATAGTGCCCATGACATGAGTCAACCTCGCGGACTTCTCGAGAGTTCGTGGTACTGCTTTTAACCTAAATTTATACCGGGTGACTCGTTGTTTCGAGTCGTGCAGGGTTTTACCTACCACCTCGTATGATCCGATGTTCGCGCGCACGTATGTTGCGACCTGCATAACTATTATACCTGGTAGCGTAAGGATCCCAAGTGACACGAAGAACGGCTTGGCGGATTGGTCTTCAGGTATGCGCGCAATAGCTCGAACAGCTCTCTTTTGGCACACGAAAGCACGTTTCCATTCGGCGCCCCTGCCCCACAGTTCAGCCCCGTACTGAAGCAAGGAATGAATCGTGGCAAAATAGCAGGACCGAACCACGTCGGTCGGAAGGAACCTGGCCAGTCGTCTCAAGGCAAAACACGCACCACCGAGTTTCCCACACAACTTATCGATATGGGGTTCCCAGGTGAGGCCACTGTCAAGCTCGAACCCGAGGAAGGTTGTTTTGTCCACTTGTTCAATCACAGAGCCATTCACATATACGCTAAGCTGTCGGCGCGGCCGACCCGATAAGTCGAATCTTAAAAAATGGGTTTTCGTGAGGTTAAGAGCCAGACCGTTCCCTCCGAACCACCTTCCTAGTTGCGCAGCGGCGGTATTCAATTTCACCTCCAACTCCTCAAGTGTTGATGCAGTGACTACTGCCGCAACGTCATCTGCGTACATTAGCACATCTGCGTCTGTTATGGCCGAAGGTAAATCATTCAAGAGGAGGGAGAATAGAATGTTCGACACCGCCGAACCCTGCGCCACTCCCATAGTGGTCATCAAGGGGTCCGATCTGAGCTGGCCGCCCTCACCCACTACAACCTGGGACCTATCGTGAATAAGTTCAGTCAGCAGAGATAGTGATTTGCCTCGGATCCCATAGTGGTTCAGCTTTAACCTGAGTATTTTGTGGTCAGCGACGTCGAATGCTTTCGAGAGGTCGCAGCACAGCACCGCTACCTGCTGCTTCCTCTCCCGAGCATCCACCACCCGACGCACCACCTCTCTCGTGAGTGACGTTGTCGACCTGCCCTCACGGTACGCGTGCTGCCGGTCCGAAAGCGCTTGAATATTGGATAAGTGTGCTATGAGACGTGCGCTTAACCCATTTTCGAGTACCTTAGCAATCGCTGGTATTATCGATACTGGTCGATAGTTATCTACATTCTGCCGTTTGCCCTTGCCTTTAAAAATCGGTGCTACCTTGCTAATTTTTAATGATTCAGGGTATTTTCCTTCTCTTAAATATTGATTGAATAGGCTAGCTAGTACAGGAGCGATCGAATTGGCCACCATATGCAGTGTTTGCATCGAAATACCGTACGCATCCTTTGATGGTTTCGCCGGTATGCGTTTGGTTACAATATTAAAAATTTCAGCCGCGGAGAAAGAGCGTAATCGCAGCGAGCGGTCGGCCGGAGCGCTCGCCGCGCGCAGCGCGCCTTCCGCGAAGCTCGAGTCGGCACGCGGCGCGCGGCAGGCTCCCGCCGCTCCCACAAATCTTACGTTCATCATGTTTAATAGATCTATTTTAGTACCGAATGAGTCACCCGCTGTATCCCTGACGATGTCTGTGAAGTCAAGATCACACCGATTATCTTTTCCTCTCTCTTCATTAACAATTGTCCACATCGTTTTTGTGTGGTTTTTAGAATTTAATAATATTGAAGAATAATAATTGCACTTTTTAGTGCTTAGTAATTTATCATAAATAATATTTAAATCATATGTGAATTGTTTTAATATGTCAATGTTTGGATTCCTGTCACATAGTTCTGTAATATCAAATAATAATAATCTAAAACTCTTAATGTCGTCTGTCACCCAAGAGGATCGTCTATAAACCTTAACTACGCGCCGTAGTGGAAAGCAATCGTTAAATTTGTTTATAATTATATTAATCACAGATTTCGTCAGTGATTCCGCTGAGGCATTTCGTGCAAGAATATTTTGCCAGTCCGTACCCTCAACTGCGCATGAAAAATTATACTCATTGATTTTTGTGTAATTTCTTTTAAAAATATGCTGCGGCTTAGTATACGATGCCACTGGCTGTGTTATTTCGGCCCTTACCGCGCAGTGATCACTCAAAAAAGTGTTAACAGGAGTCACTACCATTTCATCACACGGTACATTACTATAAACGTGATCCAGACTCGATACGTGATTTGACGTCACACGGGTTGGGAAATCCACGAAATTAATCATACCATGGGCAGACAACACGTCTGAGAGTTGTTTTTGCTCTGAGTTTACATCACAAAGTGTATCAATGTTGAAGTCACCCAACACTACGCACTTCAAGTCAAGTTCGTTAATCTTAGTCAATAATCGTTCAAAACAAATCATAAACTGATGTATGCTTGCTAGACCAGTTCTATAAACGCATACTACGGATACATGCCTATCTATAAGGTCAACCGCAGACACCTCACAATACATCTCTGAACTTAAATTTACAAGATCTAAGTTTTCTACGACTTTAACGCTTTCTTTAATAAATAAACAAGATCCACCGTGCATGTGGAAGATCCGCTATGTGCAAGATCTACTAATGCAAGACCTTAGACCCTGGATGGACATATTGATCAAACTCAAAAACACAAGACAATATCCTGATGAAACACAAGACGTTGGCGAAATTGTGCTCACCAAACATTTATCTCACACAAATATATATCACCAAATAGAAGCCAGAAATGAATCGAAGATGAAGAATCAGATGACATAAATAAAAACCAGAAATTAATAGAAGATGAGGAAGAAGAAGACTTTAATCAGCTGACTATTATTTAAAAAAAAATCTTTTTGTTTTTATTTAAAAATTAAGACTAACAAATTGTCTTGCCAGACATATTGCACGCCTCTCGCAGAGGCCAGTTTGTATGGGGCAACTTTTAAAATGTTTTGTATTATCTTATCTTACCTACAAACAGCAATAAAGATTTTTGTATTTGTATTTGTATTTGTGGTCTATTCTGCAGAAGCTGGAACCTAATTTAAAGCCAGCTATACTAACACTTTTGAGCTTAGATTCAGTTAGCCAATGCTCGGTCACTGCCAGTACATCACATTCCAAAACACTGTTTAATAGAACTTCTAACTTCGACGTTTTGTTATCAATCGATCTTACATTTTGTAAACAAACAATAAGTTGGTCATTCACTAGCGCACGCTGTGGCGGCCGCGCCGGCTCGCAGTCAGGTTGACAGTGCGGCGGTCGGTCCTCGTACGGCTCCCGATTGGTTAGTGGTCGTGCCCCGTTCGGGACGGGGCCTACTACGAAACCATTCTGAAATCATTACCCCTGCCGGCCACATATTCGGTGTATTGATATTATCATACATGCTTTCGGGGCAACCAATCACAAAAGCTGCATGTCTTGTGGATTGTATGTTTCTTTTTTCAATCACGTAGTCGTCAGATTTGATACGCCTGTTTAGGTAGTTACGAACATTATCCGTTGTTGTATCCGGTCTGAACGACCAAGCCGTCATCCACTTCATACGCTCCACAGTTAACAGTTCTGTATCGCCTTTCCCTGTGCCAGTAATAGCTAAAATTTTGCGATTACTTTTTCTCTTACGGCCAGCTGTTTGCCAACCTCCATCTTTTCCGGGGATCGGGTCGTTCAGGTTGGTATCCACAAGTATTTTACCATTGTCTACTATGCAGTTAGACAATTTGTCATTTTCGGTTATAGGCCCTTTCACAGTAGCCCCCTTGATACCCGGAGTAGAAACAATCGTGCATTGTCGACTCACCTCGGGTGCTTGTGGCTTCGCGTTGATTGGCTCTGCTGCTGGCGTCTTTGCATTGGTCTTCTTCGAGCTTGGAAGCGCACTATTCGCCGAAGCAGCCGCCGCCTGCGCGGCGAGCCGGGCTTGTCGAATAGGCCGCTGCGAAACTGGTGCTGACGTCACTGGAGTGTTTGTTGTTGTTTGACTCACCGCGTTTATCAGCTGACCGTTAGCAGTGACAGCCGTTTTCAAATCTGCGATCAGCTGACTCTGATTTAAGATTCTTGAGTTTTGATCTTCAATTATCTGTCTCTGATTAGTGATCTCGGACTTCAATTCGTCTATTTTTTCACTTAAGGCTTTATATAACTCACGGAATAAACCTTCGATTGGTTTTTGGGTCATTTTTACAATTAAAAAGTGATTAATAACAGGAGTGACTGTGTTCCGTGCGACAGTGTTGCCGTAATAATCCACCACGCTGGCCCAGTGCGGGTTGGTGGATGACACATGACTTCGAAAGATTTTAGGTACATGTCGGTTTCCTCACGATGTTTTCCTTCACCGTTTTAAGTTAGCGGCATTACGCACATGACTTCGAAAAGACAGTGGTGCGTGTGGGGTTTGAACCCGGGGTCTCCGGATCGGCAGTCGCCGTTCTCCCGACTAGACCAGCCGTAACTTAAATTGTACATTTATGAATAAAGAACTTTGACTTCACACTCACGCTTGCTTATACACAACACCACATTGCACACATAACTATACATTAACATACATGCAGTCACCCCTTCACACACATGAACTCAACTCAATAAAAGCATCACAAATACAAATTTGTGATGATTTTTATTTAGTTGAGTTCATGAGTTGAGTTGGCGCTATGCACAAGCACAGCGCCAACTTCAAAATGAAAATGGAATGAATGGATGGATGGTACAGCATCCCACGATACAGGTAATTTACCTAGTGTGGGAGACAGAGTTCCCAAAAGTGAAGTCACTCTCTCACTCACACACACTCATTACTAACCCTTTAGTAATTGAGATTCCACAAAAAATGTTTTAAGTGTAAAATAAATTTCATTTCAACTATAGAACTTCATCTAGTTTCAGGGCGTCCTTGGCTACTTTTTCCTATTCGCGGTCTCCATTCGACTTTTGACTGGCCTCGTAGCTTAGTGGGTTACTACCACAGAAATCTAAATAATAAGGTACTAGAAGTCGCATGACCGCGTGACATTGTCGCCGCACAGGTGACTTGTAGGCCACCAGTGCTCGAGTTGTAGTTTAGTCTTCTTCGAACCGGCTGGCGTGAATCATCTTTAAAACTTGTGTTATGCAGCATAAACAACTGTGGAAGTTCTTCCACAACTTGCAATTATACCAATAATGAGATTATATTTCACTGATAGGTATTTTATTTTATTTTAATTGTATTTTTTACTAAAATAAACGGAGCCCAATGATTCACTATGATAGTTATTAATTTTTGGTGTTATCGTCGTTTTGCATACCATTGCTGCGTACATTAATTAACATCTAGAGTGGTACAAGCATAAACAGCAATGTAATGTAAAATTAAAGAAATCGTCATAACCTCTAATCTTCCATGGTACAACCGCAGGTAGCGATCGTGAGCTAGTGCTGTGACGGCTCAATTTTACTTGGCCAAAAATAAACGATGAAAATTGTATTTTAAATTTTACCTTTTTTATCGATAAATTAACATAAAATATCGATAAAAAAATTGTACACAGTTAACACCCATACGTAAAATCTTTTAATTCGCGGTAAACATTACTTCATAATTCATAAATTATTAACAAAAGTATATACATACTAGCTATAACGCACGATTGTTCATCCGTGCAAAATAAATTTTAAGGTAACAGAGGCAGTATTTAGCTATTGTAACCATTTATTTTTAAGACTTTATTAGTTTTCATACAAAATCAGCGAACAACACGGAAGGGAGTAGGCATACACAGCGTCAACCTCTGTCAAAGTGCAAGTCCGCGGAGTTTGATAATATACCGTGGCGTGGAATACACTGAGGGCGGGACTAGATTTGTGAATGGTGTTTTATTTTTTATGTGTTAGTGATTTGGCTGCGTGAGTATGGTCGGCAATGGATCGGTACAGGTATGTTTTGTATGTAATATTGCGGCTTTGCGCTAGTGTGCAACTTTCCTCTCCCGCAAGAAATGACAAAGATTTGCACAATATTTTTTAGCTAAGGCTACTTCCCTTCCGTGCTTGCGCGGAAGATCGAGTTGCTCGATGTACAAAATATACAACAACCTTTGTTCTTCAACTATACCTAAGCCCATATGGTGTCAGAATTACATAGTTCAATTTTCGAAGCAATATTATACCCCGTGTGACTCTTATTTTATATACATATTGACTTTGTTATAGTGTAATACACCTAATTAATGAAATCAATAATAACCTTTATCGAATGTTAAAATTTGACCGTACTTTGAAATATCGATATGTTTTAATTTTTGTCAAGCACTAGCGTAAATGTGAAAAATTGTTTATTTTTCAATGTATTAGTAGGTTCACTGATAAGCGTTTATGGATGTGTGTGGTGCAATCACAGACCTAGTTTGTTAATGTGCAGCTATTCGTGTGTGAGTGAATTTGTATTGGAATAGTACGCGCATGTAGTAGTGACCGCGGGGGTAGGGGAAATGTGGCGACAAGCGTTTTGCAAGTAATTAGAGAGTTATGCCATTTCTATTACCTTATTATTTAGATTTCTGTGGTTACTACCCACTAAGCTACGAGCTACTCTGCCTGCGAAGCCGAAGGTTGTGGGTTCGATTCCCACCCAGTGCAAAAATATTTGTGTGATGAATTCAAAAATGTGGTATGTGTGTATATTAGTGTTTTTATGTATAATAAGTATGTATTTATAGCTATATAAGTATTACATCAGCTAGCTGGCCGCCATAGTACAAGCTTTGCTTAGTTTGGGGTTAGATAGTGTTGTGTGTGAATTGTCTCCCCAATTCATATTTTATATTCTAAGACACGTCTACTCCAACGGTTATCGATCCTAAGACAGATATGACTAGCCCACTGCCACTTCAGCTTGCTAATACGTTGATCTAAGTCGAAAACTTTGGTTCTCAGACGGATGACTTCGTTTCGTATACGATTCCTCAGAGAAACACCGAGCGTGGCCCGTTCTATAGCATGGTGTGCGACCTTAAACTTTTGGACGGTCTTAACTGTCAGTGTTACGGAACCGTAAATTATGACCGGTAGAACGCACTGATCGCAGGACGCCCGTAGTGTAGGACTCTTCCTGAAACTCGATAGAGTGACGATATACGTAAGGCAGCGTCTGGAGAAGAAAGGCAGAGGATAGGGCTGAGTGGTGTATCATGAGTGAGGGCTCTGTCCAGCAGCGGACTAGGGTAGGCTGATGATGAACTATGGAATCAACACATGAAAGAAGCCCGTTATTTCGGCGGGTATATTTACCGTGCGTGGCTAGCGAGTGCTGCATGGAGTGACGACACGCGGCACACCGCACGGCGCCCAGCGGGCCGGCGTGGCGCCTGCACCGCCAGCACAGCGGCGACACGTCCTCGTCCTGCGCGCTCTCACCTCCCCCGCCGTTCCCCCGCGCGCGAGTCTTCACTATCAACAACTCTACGCTCTCCTGAAACATACAATTCATTACGATAATACTTTCGAAACCATTAAACAACTCATTTAAAAACCCCAACTGCAAAAAAATAATATTATATCACATAAAAAAAACATACAAAATAGATTTAAAAAAACATTATGTAATATTGTAATACAAAATACTGTCTAAGAACACTTGGGTGATTGAGACGAATCTAACGATATTTTAATTGCCAAAATCCATCCAGCCGTTTGGAAGATAAATGTGGGAATAAAGAAATTTATAAACATACAAGATGCGCGCGAAAAACATCGCGAGTCTTCAGTCGGGTAACAATGTGATGACAACAAAATGAATTAACTATTTACAGTGCTACGTATCATTCAACTTGCAAATCAAAAATTATCTCTTTAGCTAGGATTTTTTATTTATTTCACCTCTTTAACTCAAAATCAGTTGGTAAAAACACTCTCCATTTACTTCCACAAGTCGAGTGCTTTGCCATAAAATTAGCTTAGGTCGACATTGTTCATAAGTCGAAAACTCCAGTACTCTAATTTTTACCATTTCCCTTCAAGTTCTACACAAAGAAGTCCTACTGTAGTTCCAATCTACGTACAAGATGGTGGTAGTAGTGGAAAAATAGATTGAGATTTAGAATTAATCTTAGCAATTGCGTCTGAGCGTTCCATGCTCTGCGCCGTCTGTCTCAGAAACGGCTCGAAATATAAATCATCTATTATGTTAAAAAAAAACAATAACCGACTTCAATTTAAAATTAAATTCAAACACTCGACTTTTGACAAAAATAATGTAACAAAATGCAAATTTGATGAGTCTGGAGTAGCCGAAATGATCTACAAAACTGTTTTTTTGTAATAGACTACAGGCCCGTGAACAAAATTTACGGGTCAAATGAACCAGCAGGAGACCTATGTAGGATGATAGAAGGGTGTAAAGTATTAAGATTCAGCACTATGCCGTAACTTGTAAGCTGTCCAACTGAGTGTGATTGAAGAGGGGGGGTTGCAACCCTCTACCATTTCTTTTTATCGCATGATTTTTGTACGGCATTGCGAAATAATGGATTAGAAGAGGTATTGAAACTGTATGGAACCAATGCAGTTATGGAACTTAATCAAATGACCAAATTTGCTGTGTAAATTACTGGTACTCTGTAAATTTTTCCGACAAACTAATAATTAAAAAGTTAAAATTTATATTTTTTATTGTTTCAATACCTCTTATAATCTATTATTCCGCAACGCCGTACAAAAATAATGGGACAAGGAGAAATGATCGAGGATTGCAACCCCCCCTCTTCAATTGCACTTAGTTGGACAGCTTACAAGTGACGGCATAGTGCTTAAATTCCGAATTTAAATGTCTAGGTGCCCGGTCTAATAATAAAATGCTATTAATAGTAAAGGTACCTGGAACTTCTGTGGAATTTGCAGAGCTTGTATTTTGTCCAGCATAGTCCTCGCTAAGTTGAATGCGTTCAGCGCTTTCGCCTGCTTCGCTAGGCACAGGTAAAGGCAGCTGAGTGTAGATAAGGATCATTTTTAGGGTTCCGTAAAACGTAAAAACGGATCCCTTATAGATTCGTCATGTCTGTCTGTCTGTCTGTCTGTCCGTCCGTATGTCACAGCTACTTTTTGCCGAAACTATGAGAACTACACTGTTGAAACCTGGTAAGCAAATGTATTTTGTGAACCGCATTAAGATTTTTACAAAAAAAAAAAATAGAGTTGCCCCTCATACTTAGAACAGAAACTCAAAAACATTTTTTTCATCAAACCTATACGTGTGGGATGGCTATCGATAGGTCTTCAAAAATGATGTTGAGGTTTCTAATATATTTTTTGTCTACACTGAATAAATTGCGCGAGAGACACTTCCAAAGTGGTAAAATGTGCCCCCCCCCCCCCCTAGTACGTCATAAATACACCATTTTTGAAACTTCCAGCAAAGTTACAACGAACTACAAGAACTATGTGTACTATATATATTATGTTATTTGCTGCAACGGGACCCTTCATGGGCGAGTCCAACTCGCACTAGGCCACTTTATTTGTAATAATGAAAAATAAATATCATCACATTTAAATTGATCACAGTAATAACAGCGTCACGGCAGTGACAGATGCGGTTGAAGGAATAGTATCCCATGCCAAAATAAATTTTAAAAAGGCAGTGACAGCTGATAGGCACCAGAAGGTGATATCATCTTTCTCGCTCTGACACACTCGGCGGCTCTGAGTTCACCCGAACATTGTTTCACTTTGGACCGTGACGCTGAGCTCAATTCACAGCCCACGAAAAATCTGTGTGTGGTGCGTACAAGTTTTTACTTCAAGTAATGTATTTTTTTTTATTTTGTCAGTATTCTCCTCGTTAACCGCAATAAAGATTGTGTCAATCATTAGATTTTCACATTTAGTAAGGAATGTATTGTAACTTACGGTTGGTCTAGTCGGGAGAACGGCGACTGCCGATCCGGAGACCCCGGGTTCAAAACCAGGCTGTCTTTTCGAAGTCATGTGCGTAATGCCACTAACTAAAAACGGTGAAGGAAAACAACGAGAGGAAACCGACATGTACCTAGAATCTTTCGAAGTCTTGCGTCATCCACCGACACGCACTAGGCCAGCGTGGTGGATTATGGCCTTGACTCTCCTTGCGAGAGAACGCCCAGAGTCCCAGCAGTGGGAACATTTAGTGGGTTGTTTGTGTTGTGTTGTGTGTATTGTAAAAGGATACAAGAGCGACAGTCCGGGCGGCGAATCGTGATGGTCCAGTAACGCGAGCACGAAGCGCGCCGCGTGCAAGAGCGCGTCGGGCGGCGCCAGCGAGAACGGCTCGTGCACGGCGCGGTGCACGCCCTCATACGCGTGGTACACGCGCGCGGCGCGCTCCGAGCGCGCGTGCCGCGACAGCAGCGAGGCGCGCGCGCTGGACGAACAAATACAAGATATTTTTCAAATATAAAACTGCTCTAATTTCACCGCATATTAGGTATAGTGTGCTGGAAAACGTAGATACACGATTAAGACCCGACGCGTTAGGCGAGGGTTTTAAAAGAGACGAGGGCGGTTGCGTTGCAACATTGCACACCTGTACCAAAATGTACTATCAATTTTATTGTTATTTTGTCATAGTTCGTTGTATAGCAGGATCTTAGACCATATCATCTTAAAAAAATGTCTATGAAGGCCAACAAATTTCTTAGACCAGTACTATTATTTTTAGCAAGAGACGAATTAAATAAAGTAAAATCCAAGTACTGACTCGCCAGTGGCGGCGGCGGCGGCGTCGAGACATTGCGAGGCGAGTAGATGGTGCAAGTAGCTCGCGTCGCTGAACCGCTCCTCAGCGACCGCGTTAGCTACTAGAACGGTGAAGACGCGCAGAGCGGTGTCTGTCTCGCCCGCCATGTGGTAAGCTGTAACATGTGTAATCACACTTATATCACAGTCTAATTAATCACAATCACGTGGGAAGGACTTTATGTCGATTACGTGGACTAATAGCAACACATTCAAAATTTTCGGAATTCAAGTGCTAAAATGAAAAAAAATATAAATTTTGTTTTTTCCCGACTACCTTAGATTTGAAACTTGTACAAAATTCTACTTGTCTAAAAGCCTTTTCATTGGATACCGATTTCAAGGGAGTAGTGAAAAAAATAATTAAATGACCATTTTGTGGTAGCGGCCATATTGGATTTGAAATTTGCCAAAGTATTCTACTAGTCAAGCACTTTCATTTGACACCCATATTGAGGTAGGCTATAAAAATATATTTAACCGCCATTTTGTGGAAGCGGCCATCTTGAATCGATATTCACTAAATATACCTATATTTGGTACTAAGAACTAGCGTAAGGAGACTAGTTTTAAAATGAAAAAAAAAAAGAAAATTGACAGTTATAGGCGCTGGCGATAGAAGTGAAAACTTATCACTCAGAATTTGATGGCTTACTTTGGAAACTGCGCGGGCGAAACCGGAGGGCGTGACTATGATCATGGTCATATAAAAATGTGACAGCATTCATGCGATAGTGACTTTGGTCTGGCAATATGCAACATGGCAACATGCCTGCCACAGAACAGCACAGTGACACGCAGCTATTGGAACATGACGAATCCAAATCTTTACCTAGCAGTGCACTGCGCCCGCCACCCAGAAATCTAAGATCTAAGACTTACCGAACTATCGTCTTTCTCAGTCTACTGGGACGACTACTACTGTTAGTTGAACTCGAACACATCTCGACAAACCCACTCGCTATATCACTCTACACTCTACACTATCGCTTATGTTATTTGGAACACGGTTTTTTTTAAATCATCCAAACTATAGTTTTCTCTGATTTGAGATCTGTGTCTGTGTCACCGGAATCTCGGATTGGTTTATAGACTTTCACCAGCCTCGGTACGTATTTCACAAGATCTTAGGCGTATGATGTTTAATTCTGTGATTAATTAAACCTGATGTCAATTCTCTACTTAGTCTGTGATGTCAATGTTGACTTCTAATGGAATTGGCTGATTTTGTATTTTGTTTCCAAAAACGATATTAACGCCGTTATTAATCTATGTTTTAAGATATATTTATAAGATTACTAGCTTTTACCCGCGACTTGGTCCGCGCAAAATAAATATTATGGTACTAAGTAAAGTACTTAATAACTAAATAAACTTGAATTCCCCAATTCCATCCCTTCAACTCTTTTTCTGTGATAAAAAGTCACCATTGTTTTATCTATGTAATTATATGTATGTATTTCTAGTCTATCTATGTAACATATTTTATCAGAATCGGTTCAGTGGGTTAGACGTCAAAGTGTTTAGACAGACAGAGTTACTTTCATATTCATAATATTAGTATGGATATCAAGTGTCTAGTTGCAAAATTTCATGGTTTATCTTTGAAAATTCCGGAATCTTCATACAACCGTCCATCCCTTGTTTCACTCCCCTTAGGGGTTGAATTTTGCAAAACCCCGTCTTAGCGAGCGCCTACGTGCTAAAAGGCACATCCATGCAAAATTTCAGGCTCCCAGCATTTATAGTTCCTGAGATTTTGTGATGAACCTTTCGCTTTTATACACATACTAGCTGTTACCCGCGACTACGCCCGCGCGAAATAAATACTAAGGAACTCAGGCAGTACCTATTTGTATACCCATACACATTTACGGTTACTTACTAAAAACAGCTTATTATAAATCAATTGTACACAATTTCATCAAAATCGGTTCAGTTGTTTAGATTTGAAAGCGTAAGAGATATACGGCTCCCATTTCAACTCTAATTTCATCCCCATTCAGTTCGAAATTACAAAATCGCTAAAACACACATTCGTTTGCTTCGTATCAAGTGTCTATAATATCCAAAGTTTCATGGTTTTATCTTCAACGGTTGGGAACTTCCATATTGATATTCATCCCACATTTCAACCCCAATTTCAGCCCCGTACAGTTTGAAAGTACAAAATTGCTAGAACAAACATTCGTTTGCTTCGTGTTAAGTGTCTACACACAGAGTTTCATGGTTTTATCTACAACGGTTGGGAACTTTCATATTGACATTCATCCCCCATTTCAACCCCAATTTCACCCCCGTACAGTTCGAAATTACGAAATTGATAGAACAACCATTCGTTTGCTTCGTGTCAAGTGTCTATATACAGAGTTTCATGGTTTTATCTTCAACGGTTGGGAACTTCCATATTGACATTCAACCCCCATTTCAACCCCAATTTCACCCCCGTGCAGTTTGAAATTACAAAATTGATAGAACAGTATTTAATTGCTTCGTGTCAAGTGTCTAGATACAAAATTTGATAACTTTAAAAATGACGAATTTTCATACAACCGTTCATCCTTTGTTTCACCTTCTTAGGGGTTGAATTTTGCAAAACTTCTTAGCGTAAAAAGCGTCTTAGCGAGCGCCTACATACTAAAAGGGACCTCCATGCAAAATTTCAGATTCCTAGCATATGTAGTTTCTGAGATTCCTTGATGAGTGACCTTTCGCTTTTATATATATAGATAATATATAGATTATAACGAAAAATTTACGAGTTTACCCGAAGTCTTTTTTCATTCCCGAACGTGATGCTTGAGGTCAATTCACAGCTCACGAAAAATCTATCAGTGATGCGGTAAAAGAAGTTTTCACTTCAAACCTTTGATCTAAACCGCTCCACCCGTTTGAGAGCTACAGTTCCACAGACAGACATTACATAAAACTTATAACACCTTTACAGTCGGAGGTTAAAAAACCAGGCTAAAGAAGGAAATTTCAAAAGTGAAAGTCGTACCTTTCTGCGCGTTGACGAGTTTGTTCTCCGCCGCCATCCGATGCGCGTACGGCAGGTACACGTCTCGCTTGCACTCGGGGTGCGAGCGCGCGAGCGCGAACGCGAGCGACCACTCGTTCGCGCTCACCAGTACTTGGGCCACCTTGCTGTTCATACAAATTGTATTGCTAATTAATAATTTTAGTACTCGTAATACTGTGGTATCGTGTTACAAAAGAATAACACAGTATTATTATATAATTTATTACATTATATATGTATATTGGCGCAAAAGAACATGTAAAACAAAATGCTACGTCATCGCTGCACGCACGGGCCGTAAAGCAGCGACTCCCAACACTCGGCCCTCTACAATCGCCCCACCACAATACTATAAAAAGGCGCGCGTTGCAGCGGAGCGCAGTCGCTTGTCTGCGCTCGGACAGTAAACACCGAATCAATTGTAAATTCTAGTAATCTATGCTAATTAAAAGTTAACTTTGATTGAAGTAAAGTTGAGTGTTTTAATTACCCCTGAAATGGAATACTCCAATAACAATGACGATAATGATGTTGGCGTAGCCGACATCACTGTTTCCAAAAACAATACGAGGCCATCCAGCGCCGTCATCATACAATAGTTCAACGAAGACGTCTAGACGGTGCAATTGTGCGGGGCGAAACGCGGGAAGCGCGCTCCCAAGCTGCGAACACGAAAATGTTAGCAGTTTGGGAGCATGGTTCGAAGCTGACGTGTAACGCATGGTTTGATTTTATTTTGTTCATAATTAAGAAATGTTTATAGTAATCAATATGTTTTCAATCACGTTGCAGATACTTAACGCTGTTGATAACGAATGAATAAAACAATTGAATATTTAATTTTTCACAGCATTCACCCTGTATTGTCGGCATTTACCGCAAATTCAAAGGTGTCTTCCTACTAGTCGTTTTTCTTTATACTGTAATAATACTAAGTAATCATTGCACACACATCTATTATAACGGAATTAGGAATAATTTATACATATAAAGAAGTCTTACGTGTCGTGACGGTAGTTACGATGTGTATGTGTATTTCCCAGACGTATCTATACTCTCTATACGTACCTATCCTCTCCAAACGAATCTATACTCTCCAAACGAATCTATACTCTCCAAACGTACCTATACTCTCCAAACGTACCTATACTCTCCAAACGTACATATACTCTCCAAACGTACCTATACTCTCCAAACGTACCTATACTCTCCAAACGTACCTATACTCTCCAAACGTACCTATACTCTCCAAACGTACATATACTCTCCAAACGTACCTATACTCTCCAAACGTACCTATACTCTCCAAACGTACCTATACTCTCCAAACGTACCTATACTCTCCAAACGTACCTATACTCTCGAAACGTACCTATACTCTCCAAACGTACCTATACTCTCCAAACGTACCTATACTCTCCAAACGAATCTATACTCTCCAAACGTACCTATACTCTCCAAACGTACCTATACTCTCCAAACGTACATATACTCTCCAAACGTACCTATACTCTCCAAACGTACCTATACTCTCCAAACGTACCTATACTCTCCAAACGTACCTATACTCTCCAAACGTACATATACTCTCCAAACGTACCTATACTCTCCAAACGTACCTATACTCTCCAAACGTACCTATACTCTCCAAACGTACCTATACTCTCCAAACGTACCTATACTCTCCAAACGTACCTATACTCTCCAAACGTACCTATACTCTCCAAACGTACCTATACTCTCCAAACGTACCTATACTCTCCAAACGTACATATACTCTCCAAACGTACCTATACTCTCCAAACGTACCTATACTCTCCAAACGTACATATACTCTCCAAACGTACCTATACTCTCCAAACGTACCTATACTCTCCAAACGTACCTATACTCTCCAAACGTACATATACTCTCCAAACGTACCTATACTCTCCAAACGTACCTATACTCTCCAAACGTACCTATACTCTCCAAACGTACCTATACTCTCCAAACGTACCTATACTCTCCAAACGTACCTATACTCTCCAAACGTACCTATACTCTCCAAACGTACCTATACTCTCCAAACGTACCTATACTCTCCAAACGTACCTATACTCTCCAAACGTACATATACTCTCCAAACGTACCTATACTCTCCAAACGTACCTATACTCTCCAAACGTACCTATACTCTCCAAACGTACCTATACTCTCCAAACGTACCTATACTCTCCAAACGTACCTATACTCTCCAAACGTACCTATACTCTCCAAACGTACCTATACTCTCCAAACGTACCTATACTCTCCAAACGTACCTATACTCTCCAAACGTACATATACTCTCCAAACGTACCTATACTCTCCAAACGTACCTATACTCTCCAAACGTACCTATACTCTCCAAACGTACCTATACTCTCCAAACGTACCTATACTCTCCAAACGTACCTATACTCTCCAAACGTACCTATTCTCTCCAAACGTACCTATACTCTCCAAACGTACCTATACTCTCCAAACGTACCTATACTCTCCAAACGTACCTATACTCTCCAAACGTACCTATACTCTCCAAACGTACATATACTCTCCAAACGTACCTATACTCTCCAAACGTACCTATACTCTCCAAACGTACCTATACTCTCCAAACGTACCTATACTCTCCAAACGTACCTATACTCTCCAAACGTACCTATACTCTCCAAACGTACATATACTCTCCAAACGTACCTATACTCTCCAAACGTACATATACTCTCCAAACGTACCTATACTCTCCAAACGTACCTATACTCTCCAAACGTACCTATACTCTCCAAACGTACCTATACTCTCCAAACGTACCTATACTCTCCAAACGTACCTATACTCTCCAAACGTACCTATACTCTCCAAACGTACCTATACTCTCCAAACGTACCTATACTCTCCAAACGTACCTATACTCTCCAAACGTACATATACTCTCCAAACGTACCTATACTCTCCAAACGTACCTATACTCTCCAAACGTACCTATACTCTCCAAACGTACCTATACTCTCCAAACGTACCTATACTCTCCAAACGTACCTATACTCTCCAAACGTACATATACTCTCCAAACGTACCTATACTCTCCAAACGTACCTATACTCTCCAAACGTACCTATACTCTCCAAGCGTACCTATACTCTCCAAACGTACCTATACTCTCCAAACGTACCTATACTCTCCAAACGTACATATACTCTCCAAACGTACCTATACTCTCCAAACGTACCTATACTCTCCAAACGTACCTATACTCTCCAAACGTACCTATACTCTCCAAACGTACCTATACTCTCCAAACGTACCTATACTCTCCAAACGTACCTATACTTTCCAAACGTACCTATACTCTCCAAACGTACATATACTCTCCAAACGTACATATACTCTCCAAACGTACCTATACTCTCCAAACGTACCTATACTCTCCAAACGTACCTATACTCTCCAAACGTACCTATTCTCTCCAAACGTACCTATACTCTCCAAACGTACCTATACTCTCCAAACGTACCTATACTCTCCAAACGTACCTATACTCTCCAAACGTACCTATACTCTCCAAACGTACCTATACTCTCCAAACGTACCTATACTCTCCAAACGTACCTCATCATCATCATCATATCAGCCGAAAGACGTCCACTGCAGGACAAAGGCCTCCCCCAAAGATTTCCACAAAGATCTGTCCTGCGCTGCCCGCATCCAACGATTTCCGGCGACCTTTACCAGATCATCGGTCCATCTTGTGGGGGGCCTGCCAACGCTGCGTCTTCCGGTACGCGGTCGCCACTCTAGAACCTTTCCGCTCCAACGGCCATCGGTTCTGCGAGCTATGTGCCCTGCCCACTGCCACTTAAGTTTAGCAACTCGTTGAGCTATATCGGTTACCTTGGTTCTCCTGCGGATTTCCTCATTTCTGATTCTATCGCGCAGGGAAACTCCGAGCATAGCTCTTTCCATTGCCCTTTGGGTGACTTTGAGCCTTCTTATGAGGCCCATAGTAAGCGACCACGTCTCTGTTCCGTATGTCATCGCTGGCAACACACACTGGTCAAAGACTTTCGTCTTGAGACACTGCGGTAGTTTGGACGAGAAGATATTACGTAGTTTCCCGAACGCTGCCCAGCCGAGTTGGATTCGACGAGTGACCTCTTTCTCGAAGTTGGATCTACCTAATTGGACTGTTTGTCCTAGGTAAACGTATTCGTCAACAACCTCGAGCGTAGAGAGTCCTACTTTAAGAGGAGTGGGTACAACATGGTTATTTGACATGATTTTTGTCTTATCCATGTTCATTTTAAGACCCACTTTTTCAGAGGCTCTACTGAGGTCATTTAGCATTCTGCCGAGGTCGTCCAGGGTTTCAGCCATGACCATTGACCACGATATCATCGGCAAAACGGAGGTTGGTCATGTACTCACCATTTATGTTGATGCCGAGTCCGTTCCAGTCCAGAAGTTTGAAGACGTCTTCCAGTGCGGCGGTAAACAGTTTCGGGGATATGACATCCCCCTGTCTCACACCTCGTTGCAGCTGGATCGGTTTCGAATTCTGGTCCTGAAGACGAACTGACATGGTGGCGTTTTCGTACAGGCACCTTAGCACCTCAATATACCGATAGTCAATTTGGCACCGCTGGAGCGACTGAAGCATAGCCCAGGTCTCGATCGAATCGAAGGCTTTCTCATAGTCCACAAACGCCAAACATAGGGGCTGGTTATACTCTTCGGTCTTCTGTATAACCTGCCGTAGCGTATGTATGTGGTCTATGGTGCTAAAGCCTTTTCGGAAACCGGCTTGTTCGGGCGGTTGGAAGTCGTCAAACCTGCGTGCGAGACGGTTCGATATGACTCTCGAGAACAGTTTATAAACGTGACTCAGAAGCGTGATGGGCCTGTAGTTCTTCAAAAGGGTCTTGTCACCCTTCTTAAAGAAGAGTATCACCACGCCTCTGTGCCATGCCTTCGGCGTTTTGCCTTCGAGAATGACGGAATTAAATAGCTTTTGTAGAGTCCTTAGCATAGGCGAACCTGCCGCTTTCAGGAGCTCAGCTGTAATGCCGTCATCACCCGGCGCCTTGTTATTCTTTAGCTGTTTGAGAGCCATTCTAATCTCGTACAGGCTAACGTCCGGGATATCTTCGGTGTAATGTCGGGTTAACCTGGCTCTAGGATCGCTGGTCAGGTTTACGACAGGTTGCTGTGTCGTCGTGTATAGCTGTCCGTAGAACTTCTCAACCTCTCCCATGAGCTCGGATTTGGACGATATGATCTTCCCATCCTCGGTCTTCAGCTTCATCAGTTGTCTCTGGCCAATAGACAAATCTCGGGCGAATACTTTAGAGCCTTTGTTCTGCTCAATGGCCTTTTCAATACACTTCGTATTGAATTGCCGTATATCGCGAGTCAGTGACTTTGAGATCTGTCTATTGATCCTTCGATACTTAGAAGCATCACCTGAGGATTGTAAAACCATCTTGCGCCTTTCTTCCATGAGCTCTAGGGTAGGGTTAGAGAGTTTTTGGGTTCCTTTCGTACGACGGATTTTAAAGTGTTTAGATCCGATCGTATGGACAGCTTCCACGACCCTGTCATTATAAACATCCACGTCTACGCAGTCACCTAGGCACTGGTAGCGATTCTGAAGCTCGAGTTGGAAGTTCTCGGAATTCTGGATTTGGATAGGCGCTGGCCGGAGCGTAGACTTCATCAGTCGCGACCGTTCGAGTTTTATATTAAGATTCAGCATGCCTCTTACCATTCGATGATCACTCCCGGCTTTTACCGCATTGATCACGGAGACATCACTGAATATTTCTCTCCTTGACGACATGATGAAGTCTATCTCATTTTTGGTTGCACCATTGGGACTAATCCAGGTCCATTTGCGTTGTACCGGCTTCTTATAGAAAGAGTTCATCATATAGAGTCCCTCTTTCTCCAAGAAGTCGGCCAGCATCTGGCCCCGTGAATTCCGATTACCAAATCCGTAATTCCCGACTCTAACCTCATCATCGCCCCGCCTGCCCAGTTTCGCGTTGAAGTCCCCCATGACGACAGTGTAATGGGTCTTGGAGGCATGCATGGCTTTCGAGATATCCTCATACATAGCCTCTACCTCAATATCGGCATGTGTCGACGTTGGCGCGTATACCTGTATGACCTTCAGCGAATACCGTTTGGTAATTCTGAGTATAAGGTACGCTACCCTCGTCGACACACTCCCGATTTAAGTAACACTGTTCACGTGGGACTCGTGGACGATGAACCCGACACCATCTTGGGACTGTTGGTCGCCCTCCCGGAAATAGAGCAAATTGCCGGATTTAAGTATTATCGAGTCCTCGCCCTCTCTTCGGACTTCAGATAAACCTATAATACTCCAGCGCAACTTGCTCAATTCTTCCTACAGTTCGATAACCTTCTCGTCAGTCCGCAGTGTTCGCGTGTTGAATGTTGCCAGGGCCAAGGGTCTTTTACGGTAGCTTAAGGGGGCCGTCCGGGGATTCTTAGCACCCCCTGCTCTGCTACTGCCGTGGCCGCTACCACAGCCAGGACTAGCAGAGCTGCCGGAGACTAGGGGCCGTGGCTTTCTTTTTGCTTTCATAATGGGGGGGTTTAAACGTACCTATACTCTCCAAACGTACCTATACTCTCCAAACGTACATATACTCTCCAAACGTACCTATACTCTCCAAACGTACCTATACACTCCAAACGTACCTATACTCTCCAAACGTACCTATACTCTCCAAACGTACCTATACTCTCCAAACGTACCTATACTCTCCAAACGTACCTATACTCTCCAAACGTACATATACTCTCCAAACGTACCTATACTCTCCAAACGTACATATACTCTCCAAACGTACCTATACTCTCCAAACGTACCTATACTCTCCAAACGTACCTATACTCTCCAAACGTACCTATACTCTCCAAACGTACCTATACTCTCCAAACGTACCTATACTCTCCAAACGTACCCATAATCTCCAAACATACCTGTAGTCTCCAAACGTACCTATTCTCTCCAAACGTACCTATACTCTCCAAACGTACCTATACTCACCAAACGTACATATACTCTCCAAACGTACCTATACTCTCCAAACGTACCTATACTCTCCAAACGTACCTATACTCACCAAACGTACATATACTCTCCAAACGTACCTATACTCTCCAAACGTACCTATACTCTCCAAACGTACCCATACTCTCCAATCGTACCCATACTCTCCAAACGTACCTATACTCTCCAAACGTACCTATACTCTCCAAACATACCTGTAGTCTCCAAACGTACCTATCCTCTCTAAACGAATCTTTACTCTCCAAACATACCTATACTCTCCAAACGTACCCATAATCTCCAAACATACCTGTAGTCTCCAAACGTACCTATCCTCTCCAAACGTACCTATTCTCTCTAAACGAATCTTTACTCCCCAAACATATCTATACTCTCCAAACGTACCTATACTCTCCAAACGTACCTATACTCTCCAAACGTACCTATACTCTCCAAACGTACCTATACTCTCCAAACGTACCTATACTCTCCAAACGTACCTATACTCTCCAAACGTACCTATACTCTCCAAACGTACCTATACTCTCCAAACGTACCCATACTCTCCAATCGTACCCATACTCTCCAAACGTACCTATACTCTCCAAACGTACCTATACTCTCCAAACATACCTGTAGTCTCCAAACGTACCTATCCTCTCTAAACGAATCTTTACTCTCCAAACATACCTATACTCTCCAAACGTACCCATAATCTCCAAACATACCTGTAGTCTCCAAACGTACCTATCCTCTCCAAACGTACCTATTCTCTCTAAACGAATCTTTACTCCCCAAACATATCTATACTCTCCAAACGTACCTATACTCTCCAAACGTACCTATACTCTCCAAACGTACCTATACTCTCCAAACGTACCTATACTCTCCAAACGTACCTATACTCTCCAAACGTACCTATACTCTCCAAACGTACCTATACTCTCCAAACGTACCTATACTCTCCAAACGTACCTATACTCTCCAAACGTACCTGTACTCTCCAAACGTACCCATACTCTCCAAACATACCTGTAGTCTCCAAACGTACCTATACTCTCCAAACGTACCTATACTCTCCAAACGTACCTATACTCTCCAAACGTACATATACTCTCCAAACGTACCTATACTCTCCAAACGTACCTATACTCTCCAAACGTACCTATACTCTCCAAACGTACCTATTCTCTCCAAACGTACCTATACTCTCCAAACGTACCTATACTCTCCAAACGTACCTATACTCTCCAAACGTACATATACTCTCCAAACGTACCTATACTCTCCAAACGTACCTATACTCTCCAAACGTACCTATACTCTCCAAACGTACCTATACTCACCAAACGTACATATACTCTCCAAACGTACCTATACTCTCCAAACGTACCTATACTCTCCAAACGTACCTATACTCTCCAAACGTACCTATACTCTCCAAACGTACCTATACTCACCAAACGTACATATACTCTCCAAACGTACCTATACTCTCCAAACGTACCTATACTCTCCAAACGTACCTATACTCTCCAAACGTACCTATACTCTCCAAACGTACCTATACTCTCCAAACGTACCTATACTCTCCAAACGTACCTATACTCTCCAAACGTACCTATACTCTCCAAACGTACCTATACTCTCCAAACGTACCTATACTCTCCAAACGTACCTATACTCTCCAAACGAACCTATACTCTCCAAACGTACCTATACTCTCCAAACGTACCTATACTCTCCAAACGTACCTATACTCTCCAAACGTACATATACTCTCCAAACGTACCTATACTCTACAAACGTACATATACTCTCCAAACGTACCTATACTCTCCAAACGTACCTATACTCTCCAAACGTACCTATACTCTCCAAACGTACCTATACTCTCCAAACGTACCTATACTCTTCAAACGTACCTATACTCTCCAAACGTACCTATACTCTCCAAACGTACCTATACTCTCCAAACGTACATATACTCTCCAAACGTACCCATACTCTCCAAACATACCTGTAGTCTCCAAACGTACCTATACTCTCCAAACGTACCTATTCTCTCCAAACGTACCTATACTCTCCAAACGTACCTATACTCTCCAAACGTACCTATACTCTCCAAACGTACATATACTCTCCAAACGTACCTATACTCTCCAAACGTACCCATAATCTCCAAACATACCTGTAGTCTCCAAACGTACCTATTCTCTCCAAACGTACCTATACTCTCCAAACGTACCTATACTCTCCAAACGTACCTATACTCTCCAAACGTACCTATACTCTCCAAACGTACCTATACTCTCCAAACGTACCCATAATCTCCAAACATACCTGTAGTCTCCAAACGTACCTATTCTCTCCAAACGTACCTATCCTCTCTAAACGAATCTTTACTCTCCAAACATACCTATACTCTCCAAACGTACCTAAACTCTCCAAACGTACCTATACTCTCCAAACGTACCTATACTCTCCAAACGTAACTATACTCTCCAAACGTACCTATACTCTCCAAACGTACCTATACTCTCCAAACGTACCTATACTCTCCAAACGTACCTATCCTCTCCAAACGTACCTATCCTCTCCAAACGTACCTATCCTGTCCAAACGTACCTATCCTCTCCAAACGTATATATCCTCTCCAAACATACCTGTACTCTCCCAACATACCTGTAGTCTCCCAGCCGCTGATAGACGTCCGCCGCGGCGGTGGGCTCCCCCGCTTGCACCAGAGCGTCGGCGACGTGTCTCAAGGACTCGCTGGAACCCTTGTCCAACTTGCGAGCCAGCTCTATTAACCTTAAACACAATAATGTTTAATTCAATTATTTTATTCACAAGTGTGTTGTAAAACGTCGTACGATACACGTGTGTATTGATGATTAGCGTCCTCTAACTAAAGTGCCTATCAGATTGGCGGCATTACTGTATGGATAGGCAAATGTTTCGGCCCAGATAGACTTGAGCGGGAATGTTCATACTCCCTCTCCCTAAGAAGACCATACAATAAACATTTGTACACTGGGTTCGACATACTGTAACATGGTCGGTGCAAGGCTGATTCCAACTTTTAGAGGTGTATCCGTGCCGGTTTCAGATCGTCTTGAGCTTTTGGGCGTTACTTTGACCTCTACGCTCAGCTTTGGCTCGTATGTCGAGTCCAAAGCTAAGCTAGCTGCTAAAAAACTAGGTGTCCTCTCAAAGGTGCGAAGGTACTTCAAGTCTGAACAGTTGCTTATATTATATCAAGCACAGATTCGCTCCTGTATGGAGTACTGTTCGCACCTTTGGGATGGATCGGCTAAGTATTAGCTGGAGGCTCCGGAATCGATCGAGAGACGTGCCAAAAGGCTCATTGGCAACGACACTCTTGTGCGAAAAAAGACTTCAAGGTCTTGAACATCGCCGGAAAATTGCAAGCCTATCGGTTTTTTATCGGATACACTTCGGAGAGTGTGCGACTGATTTGCATGATCTGATACCACCTGGTCCTTTTTTCTATCGGAATGCTCGTAGCTCGAAAAAGCGACATCGTTTCATGGTTGATGTTCCAAAGACACGAACGAAGAGATTTGACTCTACTTTTGTTATAAGAACGTCTAGGCTGTGGAATACGTTGCCTGAGTGGGTTTTCCCCGATGGTTACAATCTTTGTGTCTTCAAATCGAGAGTGAATCGGTTTTTTCTAGGTAAACACGCTCCATCGTAGACCGCATCGTGGCTTAGCATCAGGCGAGATGGCGGTCAAGTGTTAACCTATAGAAGTTAAAAATAATAATAATAAGGCTGCCCGTTTGGCACGGCCACAGCGATCACGACCGGTAACAACACAAGTATTGCCTGGTTAACATTACTCCAGTCCAGCGATCGAATCCAGCGCTGTATTGCTTACTGAAAAAATATAAACCGGCACTGGAAAGCAATGAATCCTATTAGCATTCTAGTGACGTAACTGGATCGGCAGTCTACTTTTGAATGCAGTGTGACTAATCCAGTGCAACTGGAATAATGTACACGGCCAATCCAGTGCCATTCCAGTGCTTTTTGCTTTATGACACTGATCTGTTCTTGAAATCATCGTCACAGTGATCATACTTCAACGGCTTCTAAATAACTGGAATAATTTCGACGTTAATAGCACTGGACTGGATACTCGCTGGATCACTTGACGGGAATTATGTAAACAGGGCATTATGGAGCCAGTATGAAAGCTAGAGTAGCATTTTACTGTTAAAATGACATAACGCTAGCTGGTATTTTCGAATCACACCTGTTATTTTGCCATCTAACGAAATAAACGTTACACAGGACTTCTAAATTGTTTATGGCAACTCCCTGTCTGTGTTCTTCTTTTTGTATGTGTGTGTGTGTGTGTGTTTCTTTCTTTTTCTCTCTCTCTCTTTCAATCCGTGTGACCGAATCATAGAGATATATCAAGGACATTAGCAACTGAATTGAGATGTATTACTACTAGACTACAGGCCCGTGAACAAAATTTACGGGTCAAATGAACCACCAGGAGATCTATGTAGGATGATAGAAGGGTGTAAAGTATTAAGATTCAGCACTATGCCGTCACTTGTAAACTGTCCAACTGAGTGTGATTGAAGAGGGGGGGTTGCAACCCTCTACCATTTCTCCTTGTCGCATGATTTTTGTACGGCATTGCGAAATAATGGATTAGAAGAGGTATTGAAACTGTATGGAACCAATGCCGTACTTAATCAAATGACCAAATTTGCTCTGTAAATTACTCGTACTCTGATTTTTCCGGCAAACTAATAATTAAAAAGTTAAAATTTATAATTTTTATAGTTTCAATACCTCTTTTAATCTATTATTCCGCAACGCCGTACAAAAATAATGCGACAAGGAGAAAGGATCGAGAATTGCAACCCCCCCTCTTCAATTACACTCAGTTGGACAGCTTACAAGTGACGGCATAGTGCTGAATCTTATTACTTTATACCCTTCTATCATCCTACATAGGTCTCCTGGTGGTTCATTTGACCCGTAAATTTTGTTCACGGGCCTGTAGTCTATACTAGATACTATATACATCTCCGCGGCAGCGCGCGAGTCGTTCACACACGCCGCGATGTTTCGCCAGAGCCGTGTTCACGATACGACTAAATTGCTTACGGGAACTCTACTCCTCTCTTTTCTCTCTATCTTGTATCTCTTTCTGCTGTGTGTGAGTGAGCTAAAGCAAATATATTAGCAATTAAACTCAGCCTTACTGGGCAGCATGTCGGTACTCACATGTCGCGCCGCCCAGTCTCGGCCAGAAGCCAAGTCGCCGGCCGCTAGGTACACCTCGGCGGCGGCGCGCGAGTCGTTCACGATACGACTAAATTGCTTGTACCTCTATTTTTCTCTTTATCTCTCTGCTGTGTGAGTGAGGCATAGCAAATACATTGCCATTTAAATTGCGTGTTACTGGTGAAGATCTCAGTAGTACTCACATGTCGCGGCGGCCAGTCTCGGCCAACAGCCGCGCCGCGCGCGCCACGTCGCCGGCCGCTAGGTACATCTCGGCGGCGGCGCGCGAGTCGTTCACGTGCCGCGCCCACTCCGCGCGACGCCTCGCCAAAGCCGCTAGGCCTTCGCCCTCGCCTACGTATTCCTACATCAAAAAAACAATGTGTGTGCTTAAGACCGCACGGCAGAAGTGAAAACTAAAAGAAGAAATAACTATTAAAAACGAATGAATAATTTTAATAATTCAAAATTACATTAAAATTGAATAGACTCGTAGTAAACTTAGCGACACAACAGAGATAGACGCGGCTGAAGACTGAAGAATAAAAAAAAATTGGCAGTCATAGGAACTGCCGATAGAAGTGAAAACTTATAACTCAGAATTTCATAGCTTTGGAAACTACAAGGGCGTAACCGCTGGGTGTGGCCGTCAGCATTTCCCATTAGCTTACACATTTCTAGATGGTCATGCCAAGATGCCCTTGCAGCATTTCCCATTGGCTGATGCATTTCTAGATGGCCAATGGCGATGATCCCGAGTTTACCCGAAGATTTCTTATCATACCCAAGCGTGACGGTAGAATTCAATTTCCACCCCACGAAAATTCTATCTAGGCGCGCCAAGAAGTTTTCACTTCAATAAAAAGAAGTATTTTACCTGTGCCTTGTTGAACATCCTGAGATCGACGTACATGTCCAACGCGCGGTCCGACCGTCCGGCGGAGAGGTACGACCGCGCGGCGTCCGCGTACCGCGCCCGGTACGCTAGCACCTCCCCGCACACTACTGCTCGCTTCTCGCCTGCCTCGAGCCGTTCCTGCAACACACAATATTACTGCTATTACCAACACAGCTGTTAGGTGTTTTAGTAAATAAATATTACAATTGGTTAAGTTTATTGGTGGTCTTTACGTAACCATCATAGTATGAGATACGACAGCAGAGTTTATCGACAAATTTATGGTAAAACCCTATTTTTTGCATATATAAATTAGTAGGAAAATGTATTATAAAACTGTCCATACATATTAATGAGTACCGAGAATGTATATCTATCAAAGTACTCATTTATTACTGAGTTTGAGAATGAATGTCTATCACTATAGTCCCCATTCATTAATGAGTAGGGAAATGTTCTATATCTGTGTATCTCTGTATATCGTATCGTATATCTATGAAAGATATGTATTTTCCTACTCAATCTACATATTTTATCTTACATAGCTTGATATTATCTAATGAATGTCAAAGTAAGGGAGATAAATATAGCCACAGAAACACTTGCATATTTATTAGTACAGTAACTTTATACATTACCGTAGGCGTTAAATCCGGTAGATCTGATTTTTTGCAGACTTGTTTATGATGTTGGCCTAATAATTGTCCCAAGTTTGTGACCTCGAGCGACGAACGCAACTTTGTCAAAAATCGAAAAAACCGTGGAAAAAATCGTTTATTTTTCAAATTTTGGCGATTATAACCCTAAACGACTAGTATTTGTAAAAACTTTCTTATGGCGTTTATAAAGTAGACTAAATTTGCTACAATATGATACTAGAATTGTCTCTGTACACTCAATAGTTTCTGAGAATAAGTCTTTCAAAGTTTTTAATTTTTTTCGTACTTCGCAATTTTTAGCAATATTTTAACTCCTACTTGACCACTTTGTGGCACAGTTACGGCGGTTTTTAACCCCCGACCAAAAAAAGAGGTGTTATAAATTTGACGTCGAAGTCTGTCTGTCTATCAGACAGACACACATACAGGTCTGTCTCTATGTGTATCTGCCTGTATGTGTATCTGTCTATGGCACCGTAGAGCTCAAACGGATGGGCCGATTTCGATGCGGTTTTTTTTATTTGAAGATACATTTTTGTGTTGATGTTTTGAGCTATTTTTGGTTAAAATCGATTCAAGATGGCCGCCTCCACCAAATGGCAGACCAAATATTTCATCACAATCTACCTCAATATGGGTATCAAATGAAAGGGCTTGACTAGTAGAGTACTATACATTATAACAAATTTCAAATCACAAAATGGCGAACTCCATAATTTTTTTTTCACTAATGCCTTAATATGGGTGTCAAATGAAAGAGCTTGACTAGTAGACTACTATACACTATGAACAATTTATATTTATACCTTATTTATACCATATCGAGGTAGTTGTGAAAAAAGAAACGTATTTCGTCATTTTGTGGCTGCGGCCATCATAGATTTGAAATTTGTCATAGTGCATAGTAGTCTACTGGTCAAGCCCTTTCATTTGATAACCATATTAAGGCATTAGTGAAAAAAAATATATGGAGTTCGCCATTTTGTGATTTGATTTTTTTTATACTGTATAGTACTCTACTAGTCAAGCCCTTTCATTTGATACCCATATTGAGGTAGATTGTGATGAAATATTTGGTCTGCCATTTGGTGGAGGCGGCCATCTTGAATTGATATTAACTAAAAATAGCTCAAAACATCAACACAAAAATGTATCTTCAAATTAAAAAAACCGCATCGAAATCGGCCCATCCGTTTGAGCTCTACGGTGCCATAGACAGGTACACACACAGGCAGATACACATAGAGACATACCTGTATGTGTAAAGAAGGTAGCTTTCCTCGGAAGTGGAAGCAGCAGAGACTGGTATTGCTACCAAAGGGTAAAAAACCACCTGATCGTATCGTCCACTCTGCATGCTGGATACAGCTGGAAAAATACTGGAAAGAATTGTCCATCAGAGAATCGAAGCCACAGTTGAGCCACTGCTAGCTGACAATCAGTATGGCTTCCGGAAAAGGCGATCAACCCTAGACGCTGTCAATTTAGTAGTAACTACTGCCAAGAATGCAATTGCAGGGAAGAGGTGGAAGGGTGGAACAAAGAAATATTGCCTGGTGGCTACCCTAGACATCAAAAACGCCTTTAACTCCGCCAATTGGGACTGCATTATGCGGGCCTTGGACGGAAAAAACGTACCAGGATACCTGTGTAGAATGGTGGCAAGCTATTTCTCAAATAGACTCTTGAAATACGACACGAAGAACGGTCCAAAGCAATACAAACTCACCGGAGGAGTACCGCAAGGTTCAGTTCTGGGCCCACTCTTATGGAACATCCTCTATGATGGCTTACTGAAGCTAGCACTGCCCACGAATGTTAAACTAGTGGCATATGCAGATGACGTGGCAGTGGTGATCGTCGCTAAGCACCTCGAAGAAATAAAACTTGCATTTGACATCGCTTTCGAGACAGTTAACCGGTGGATGGAAACGGTAAAACTACAATTAGCTGAACACAAGACGGAGGCAGTGCTCATCACTAGCAGAAAAAAGACTGAGACCATCACGCTAAGAGTCGGAAAACACGAAATCACATCACAACCGTTCATTCGGTACCTGGGAGTGATGCTTGATGCTCGACTAAATTTCAAGCCGCAGGTGGAACACATAAGTGCTAAAGCGGCTGTGGTGAGGGCGAGTATGTCGCGGTTGATGCCTAACGTTGGAGGACCCAAACAGATCAGGAGGTCACTGCTGTCGTCAGTGGTCACATCGGTGTTGACCTATGGCATACCTATTTGGGCTGAAACCCTTAGAACCCAAGAAACATGTCGAAAAGTCGCATCAATATACCGACAAAGCGCCCTAAGAATTGCCAGTGCCTTTCGCACAGTATCGGACGAAGCAGCTTGCGTTATTGCAGGAGTGTTACCAATCAGAGTACTCGCTCAAGAAAGAAAAACTCTTTATGAGCAGCGGAAGAAGTCTGAGATAAGTTCTGAGGAACTCAAAACCAAAGAACGGGAGCACAGTACCAAACGTTGGCAAAAGCAGTGGGATGCAGCAACTACAGGCAGATGGACACATCGTCTCATACCTCGAGTAAACGTCTGGATAAACAGAAACCATGGCGAGGTCAATTATTATCTAACACAGATGCTCTCAGGACATGGCTGCTTTCGAGCATACCTACATCGCTTCAAACACGATGATTCCCCGGAGTGTCCGTCCTGTCCAGGAGTTCATGAAGACGCAGAACACGTATTTTTTATGTGTCCTCGGTACACACTACCGCGCAGTGAGTTAGAGATTGTCCTCAAAAAAACAGTCCAGCCGGAAAGCTTGGTAGAGGCGATGCTTGCGTCAAGGAATTACTGGGATGCTGTCAACGACTTTGCCACGAAAGTCCTCAAGGATCTTCGTGTCAAAGAAAGAGAGCGAGCAAAGGAAAAGGGAGAGAAGTTACAGAAAATGGTTTTAAAGTGAAGGAAGAGCTATAGAGCTAGACCCTCCCCCCGCGAAGTAATGCCTAGCGGCGGTTTCCACGGGGGATATGGAGGCAAGGGACAGAGGAGGTTTTTAGTCGGTATTGAACATCTGAGTCCGACATACCGGGGTATTTATTATACCCTGACGATACGTAAATGTATTTTCCAACCTCTATAATAAAAAAAAAAAAAAAAAAAAACATACCTGTATGTGTGTCTGTCTGATAGACAGATAGACTTCGACGTCAAATTTATAACACCTCTTTTTTTGGTCGGGGGTTAAAAACCGCCGTAACTGTGCCACAAAGTGGTCAAGTAGGAGTTAAAATATTGCTAAAAATTGCGAAGTACGAAAAAAAATTAAAAACTTTGAAAGACTTATTCTCAGAAACTATTGAGTGTACAGAGACAATTCTAGTATCATATTGTAGCAAATTTAGTTTACTTTATAAACGCCATAAGAAAGTTTTTACAAAAACTAGTCGTTTAGGGTAATAATCGCCAAAATTTGAAAAATAAACGATTTTTTCGCGGTTTTTTCGATTTTTGACAAAGTTGCGTTCGTCGCTCGAGGTCACAAACTTGGGACAATCATTAGGCCAACATCATAAACAAGTCTGCAAAAAATCAGATCTACCGGATTTAACGCATCCTACTCCATACATTCAGGCGACAAAGTTACTGGACTATATGGTATGTGAGTCCGAGATAGATTTACTTCTTGCGGGTCATGGAGTTAATGAGATGCCTGGTCGTTAAAAGCGAGATGCATATACCTGGAGCTGGTGAATGTGAGCGAAATAGAAATACTTGTGTTCCATCTTTGGATGATGAACTGGTGCGAATCAAACTAGTTGTTTCTACGTAATTAGGATATATTTGGTATAATTTACAATATTAAGTAATATCACTCGCGTTCTCGATGACGGCTAGGTGGCAAGTGCTGTCCTGTTGTATCGTTTGCGCGATGCAGACGAGTGACGCGCGGTGGTAGCTGCGGGAGTTGCTATAGCATACCTAACAGGCTCTTCATGGGCCTGAACATATTCCCGGCCGTTGAAAGCTCACTTTCAACCCTGATGCTCTTCTGCCGCAGACAATTTGCAGAGAGGGACTGTCGTACGCATCCTCTGTTGATATGGTGTGTGATGTAGTGGGTAGTAAAACGCGTCCAAGTTTCAAAACTGTTGGGGGTGCATTGTCCATTAATATCACCATAACTGTCTCCAACGTTCAGCTTGGCAGTGTTCGTTTCATACTTTATGTATTGTTCTTCATTACATTTCTGATAGACATTCCTTTTGCAATGTATTCCGAAAGTGCGGTCGTATATTCTCTCGTTCGTCGCGACGCAGCTGGTTGTCCTTCATCTACCTACATTGAGTCGCACGTCGGTGACGGCGCCGCAGTCAGCAGCTTTCCAACGATAAAGTGTCCAGGAAAGAGGGATACAAGGTAGACAGGAAACGAAGAGAGAAAGTAGAAAGATAGGAAATTAACTATTCAAAAACGCTCCACTTGTGCGAACAAAGTTGAAAGTTTCTAAAATGATATGGTTATTGCTAACAATGCGTTTAGTACTAAAGTAAAGAAGTATTTAATAGATTTTACTCCAGATTCCCCCGAAACGAGAGTGGCGTAAGCTAGGATACATTTAATTAATTAAAATTATGATTGATTTGAATTATTGTATTTGATTATTGTTGACTTGCAAAATCAGACAAAGATTCGAAATATGTTTAAATGTAGCGGACACAAATAGCATCATTAATCAGATAATATTTCAGTTGGTTCGTTTCTACGGGATATGAAACATTCTAAGAACATAATAAACGTTAGAGTAGTAGCTGACTGCTTCTAAATAGCTATATACGTTTGTATTGTGAACAAACGTAGAGACACATACATACATATTATGCGATAACATTTTGTTAAGGGACTTCCCCGACCCTTGTAGATTATAAGTAGGCTCGCTAGTATTATTTATTTATTTTTTAATTAAATGTACCTATTCAATATGAATTATATGTATATGAGTCTTTGGACCTAATATTTAAACGATCGTTGTAATTTAGTAAGACACGATTATTTATCAAAATCGACGACTGATAGACTTAGAACCACTAAGTGGTTGTTTTATTTGACTTGCTTGATTGGCCACTGATCCCGTCCGTCTGGTCGGATCGATTCCGCCTGAATCATCTATTTCAGTGAATTTAGTTAACAAACTATGATGACACTGAACATTGGTTTGTACATTTTTGTTAAGCGTTGATGTTGAGGAAGTTGTACCTGAAATTATCCAGCCTAGCTTCGAGCTTCGTAATTTAGGCTTATTATTTCCTAATGTGTATTGTTTGTTTCCTAAGATGTCCCAGAACAAATCCGCGCCTATGAGGACATCTATAGGAGCTGGCTGATAGAACTTGGGATCAGCCAGCTGAATGTTGTCTGGTAGCTTTAATGAGCTGATATCGACGGGAGTCTTTGGCACGCGACCTGTTAACTCCTTTAGCACGAGACAGGAAAACATCGCGCTGAACTCGCTATTTATTGACTGTATTTTGATATTACAGCTTTCTGTGACTTTGTTCGTCGCAGTGTTACCTATACCTATGACCTTTAGACAGTCAATGGGGTTAGGTTTTAATGACAATTTATTTTTTAGTAATTCACTAATAAATGAAGAACTGCTACCACAATCTAGTAAGGCTCGAACTGTGACCTTTTGCTGGCCAGCTGGGTTCGACACCTCGATCATGGCAGTTGACAGTAAAGTTTGAATTTTAGTCTGATTTGAGAAGTTGACCACTATCTCGTCAGGGTCAACCACGTCCGCGAGATGGTTGGAGGACTGTGGAGAATAGTGCAGTAAAGTGTTGTGTTTCTCGGAACAGCCTGGCACTCTGCAAGGACCCATGCGGCATTCGCTGTGCCGATGGCCTTGCCTTAAACAATTTTCACATAGTTTGTATTTAACCACATCCTTCAATCTGTCATCCACGCATTTGTATTTAAATGTAGGGCATTCATAGATATTATGCCCTAGATTGCAGATTATACATGACACCTTCTTTTTGAATTTATTTTGGTGATGTCTAGTACTATTACTACTTGAAAATGAGTTCACTGTATTGTTCTCCCTTTGCCTATTATGATAATTATTATTTGTCACGGTGCGCGTAGGCAGGGTTTGTGACCTTGTGATGACATTATCGCCTGATTTGTTATTTCGATTTAAAGATTCTAGCACGTTAGCACGATCTGTGAGAAATCTGAAAAACTGGTCTAATGTGGGCGTGTCAATACTGAGAGTGTTAAAGTACTCCTCCCACTTCATAAGTGTATGACCGTCCAGCTTAGAAGAAAGGATGAAAATGATTAGTACATCCCAAGCACTGGTATGCTGTCCTAGGCTAGCTAACGCACGTAAATTTTTTGTAATATGATCTACTAAAAATCTTAACGACCGCTCAGATTCACGTGGAAGCTGCTTTATGTTGAGTAGCGAATTGAGATGATGGTTAATCAAAAGTCTCTTGTTGTCGTATCGACTACAGAGCAACTTCCATGCATTTGAGTAATTTTTAGACGATATTTCCAGATTGGAAATTATTCTGGCTGCGTCACCTTGCAGATACGAGGCTAAGTAATGAAATTTACTGATATCGGAAATTTGTTCATTTTTATGGATTAAATTTTCAAATGTATCCCGGAATTCCAACCAACGGAAATATTCGCCGGAAAACTTTGCAATTTGTATTTGCGGGAGTTTCAAACCCGCACCCCGATTACAGTGGTCGTCCGAACAACCAGAAGCGTTGTGAGCCGAATGTCGTCGCTGATCGCATTCGTTTTGTTTGGACAAAGTTTCAAGTAATGTTTTGGCCGTCGCGATACTTGATATTATGTCTTGTTCGATAATATCACGCTCGTCGATTTCTACCTCTAAATTATCCGGATATAAAACTTCTATCTCACTTTGCAAGTCATCAACCCTAACTGATAAAGCCTCGAATTTGGCTAATCGTAGTTTAAGTTCTGTCAATTCAATGTTATTTAATTCAGTTTGTTCTGAAACAGACGATAAATAATTTTTAAATTTTGTAATTTGGCCTTTAGCGGACGCTCGTTTTGTTGTTAATTCTTTGTAGCGTTGCTTGATTTCAGCCATTATAAAAAAGTTAAATTATTTGAAACAAACAAAAAAAGTTAATGTTAAATAAAAAAAAAACAGAATTAGGTAGAAAAAAAAATCAAATTGGCTCACGTCCCTTCGTTTCGGAGTAATCTGCCGTCCTGGAATCTGCGTACGCGTGAGCCGGTGCTCACTGTGATGGTTGTATGTCGTACCTCAGCCGTCACTCGGGTGGGCCCCACAAGGTGATCTCGAATGATCCACGACCCACGACGATGTGGTGACAGCCTGAAAACGGTCGGCAGAAGGCACCGAGTATTTTGCCAAAACGATTGACGGACGGAGAACAAAAGAAAAACAGACAGTGGAATCGAACAACTGAAAATATTAGGTATTACTTATTGACAATGTACGAAGTATTTTATAGAAATATTATTTACTTTAAGTTTGCAATTATGAACGTTTGTCTTTATATTCTATGAAATTTATGGACAAATAAATTACAAACTTACGCGTTTAATTGAAAATGTAAGAAAGAAAGTAAAATTTAATTGATATTGTGATATTAAAATATGTGGGTAAACTGGATATCACAACGAAATGATGTTGCAAAATTCATAAAATCCGAAGATTTTGGCAGTATTTTACGTAGAAATGCTTTGATCCACACAAATGGAGTGGTATATTGGATAATTAAAAGGATATTGGTAGGTTTATCTGGATGTTTGGATGTAGAAAGACACTTATCTTTGGGCGGCGGGCGGCTTCGACGCACGACTCGATGTGAAACTTTAGCTGAATCACTGCTCGATCCCGGCTTTTCCCATGCTTGTCTCCTGTCTGAAGTGCGGTTCCCGTGGCTTTAGCTGTCCACTTGATGGCTCCGACACCCGGGAGAAACGGTTTCTTCTTGATAAAATGATCGGAAATGTCGATGACGAAGGTCGTATTTTCTTAGTTTTCTTACTTCTTGTTTTATATGTTCCCCTCATGGGCCACCATGTTTCATCTTTGGATGATGAACTGGTGCGAATCAAACTAGTTGTTTCTACGTAATTAGGATATATTTGGTATAATTGACAATATTAAGTAATATCACTCGCGTTCTCGATGACGGCTAGGTGGCAAGTGCTGTTCTGTTGTCTCGTTTGCGCGATGCAGACGAGTGACGCGCGGTGGTAGCTGCGGGAGTTGCTATAGCATACCTATCAGGCTCTTCATGGGCCTGAACAACTTGTATAAGTATATGGTCTGTGAAATCGAGATAGAAGCTCAGAACGTCCTGCTGGTCGTTGAGAGTTAATGAGCCGTCTATAGCTGGTCGATGAGAGCGAAATACATATACCTGTAGCTGGTTGATATGAGCGAGATAGAGATACTTGCAGATGATATTTGAGATATTTGATACTTAGAGCAGGCCCTGGATGGAGTTGAGTGTGCAAAATATGAGACCGCATTCGGTGTACGTTTTGGAACACAGAAAAGCAAGCAGATTATGATTCTGCATGTTGCCCAGAGCATGCGCGGTCCGAGGGGGGGTCACAGGGGACATGACCCCCCCCCCCCAAAAAACTTAAATTAAAAACTAACTACAAAAATTCTAAATATCCAATAGAATATAGACTATTCTTAAACGCGACTAAATAACTGGAACGGCAACTACGCGGGTAAAATCGTGGGGCGCTAATAGCAAAATTTTTTTTACTAGATTTATCGTATTTCTACTCGAGACCCCCCCCCCTCCCCCCTCCCCCAAATCGGAGGCTGTGTACTGGGGACCCCTCCAAAATTCGAGGCTGGGACCCCTGGCCCGGAGGTGTATTGGTCCATTTTTTAAGCTCCACTCCTTTAGATTTCAAGTATGGCTTGATATCTAATGGGTTATGACATTTTTGTAGACTTTCTTTAGGGGTACAATACTGCAGTACATTACTATGATATATATGATGATAGGGTTCAGCCAGCATAAGCAATGTAAACGCATATTCATGTGTTCAATCTATTTACTTGATATCTAAGGGGGTGGGGTGAAAAAAGAGACCAATACACCTCTTGGCAACATCCAGAATCATAATCTGCATGCTTTTTGAGTCCAAAACCGTACACCGAGTGTGGTCCTCACATTTTGCACACTCAATTCCACCCAGCACCCGTTTTAACTGGTCATTACGAAATAATGAGACGCCTGGTTAGTAAGAGCGAGATACAGATACCTGCAGCTGATCGATGAGAGCGAGATAGAGGATGTTCTCGCTGCGTTGGAAAGCTTTTCTCGCCACTTCGAACGAGAGCTCTTCCAACGCCGCCACCCCGAGACGCTCCCAGTCGAGTGACGTCACACCGAGGCACGCCACTGCGTACGCTTCGCTGTGAAAAATGTATCAAATCTATTTACAACTAGCAGCGCCACGCCGTTTTGCCCGCCTAGTCCTCGTTCCGGTTTTTTTTTCCTGTCAATAAAAGTAGGCTATGTGTTCTACCAGCTTCAAACAGTATTCCAAATTTCAAACCGATCCGTTGAGGGACCGTTCAAGTATTACTTAACGCAATTTGGAGGAAAGGGTGGGTGACTTCTGAAATGTCACAGTGCATCATGTAGGATGTATTTTTTTTTTACTTAAAAAATATCAGGAAATTAAAATCTCTCTAGTTGGCAACTTGTGTGGTGACTTTTTAGTAAAAAGGATCACTAGGATGTTACCTAATGTTTACGGAGAGTGAGGGGAAGGGTGTTAAAATGTTACGAGGGGGAGGGGGGGCTAAAATCTTTAAAATTAGAGTTACGTAATACTTGAACACTCCCTGAGGTGCTCAAACGTGATTGAGCAACAAACATCCAAATATCCAAACTGTATAATACATGTACAATGTACATACAGCGGTGTCTGTAACCATCGGTCGGTTCGAACAACGTGCGTCGGCTGCACCACGGAAGACCATCCGAGAGTACAATTAACAGATGGTCATCAAAGATAGAAATACAACCGTGGTAGATGAAACTTTAAAAAAATTGGCAGTTACAGGGACTGACGATAGAAGTGAAAACGAATAACTCAGAATTTGATAGCTCACTTCAGAAACTACGCGGGTGAAATCGGCGGGCATGACTATGACCATGGCCCTCTAGATCATCCGAGTTTACCCGAAGATTTCTTTCATTTACGAACGTGACGCTCGAGCTCAATTCACAACCCACGGAAAATATGTATGTTGTACGCCAAAGGAAGTTTCACTTCAAAGAAAATAGGTGAGAACCTTAGATAAAGAAAGTAAATAGATCAGGTTTTTCCGCACGGTTCCTTTGTACCAATCGTAAGCAGATGAGGTGTACGTTAGCTATGGCGACATAGTGATGCGCCGCTACAAAAGTATGACACTTCCACAAGAGCGACAAGACAAGAGCGATCAGACCCGGGGGGTCTACCGCCTAACGAAAAACGCTTTGACGCTTTGGCATTGCCGTCTCTTTCATTTCAAGCGAGAAGAAAAGAGACAGCAATGTCAAAGCATCAAAGCGTCAAAGCGTTTTTCGTTAGGCGGTAGACGCCCCGTGCTTTCTGTGTAAAGCGTTTGTTCTAACTCTGTACGTAGTATATTTAAACAGTTTGGTGGGAACTCACTTGAACATCTTTTGTTGGATGTATTGTCGCACGGCGTGTGACAGAGGCACTTGTATGGTCTGCATCGCGTTCGCTTGAAGGCAGAAAACGCGGCCTCCCTGGAAAAAACAAAATTGATCGTCAAAGGAACTGCCGATAGAAGCGAAATAGAATTTTAGTATTTAACATTATGAATGGGGCATAATACGTCACCTTTGTAACTACAGATATACATCGATAAACCAATGGATGTGCCCTGAGCACCTTGAAATTGGTAATAAACTGTGTCTCTGTGTGTATCGTAAGTGGTTTAC
The DNA here is from genome assembly GCA_963693475.1 of Ectropis crepuscularia. Classification (NCBI taxonomy): domain Eukaryota; kingdom Metazoa; phylum Arthropoda; class Insecta; order Lepidoptera; family Geometridae; genus Ectropis; species Ectropis crepuscularia. The sequence goes on from OY856338.1 coordinate 37,698,982, forward strand.
AAACAAGCAATCTATTTGATCCCAAGAATCGCTAGCGGCGAGATATGCTGTGGTTCTACTTATTTTGGTCGTTGACAACGAATAGTGAATAGGTAAAAACGTCCGGCGTCCACCGCTTCCTGCAACCGACTAGAACGGAAAGAGTGAGCTCACTCTTCCCAACAATAACATGATTCCGTGCGCCCTGAAGCTGAGGGCACAGCTTTGTACTGAGATCGTTGCAGATATACCGGTAATGCGCATGTAACACAATATTACACCCATCCGAAAATCGTGTAACGCGCTCGCTTCGCCGCTCCGCCGCTGCTCCGACGCCACATCGCTATGCTGCTACAATAGCATTTTTTTTAAGTGAAACTTTAATTACATATATATATATATTTAGTGTGGTAGTGTGGTGGTGTGGTGTGTGAATTGTCCACCAATATTACATCGCCTCAAACTTTTTCATCCATCTATTGCATGTCGTGTGACTGTCAGCTGCGGAGTAGGGGTAAAGGACGAAAGTGGAGACGGTAATTTAAATCAATAGTGCAATATTGGTCTGCAATAGTGCAATATTGGTCTGCAATAGTGCAATATTGGTCTGCGATAGTGCAATATTGGTCTGCAATAGTGCATTTTTTGTCTGCAATAGTGTAATATAGTTCTGCAATAGTGCAATATTGTTCTGCGATAGTGCAATATTGGTCTGCAACAGTGCAATTTTTGTTTGAAATAGCGTAATATTGTTCTGCAATAGTGCAATATTGTTCTGCGATAGTGCAATATTGTTCTGCAATAGTGCAATATTGTTCTGGAATAGTGCAATATTGTTCTGTAATAGTGCACTATTGTTCTGCAATAGTGCAATAATGTTCTGAAATAGTGCTATATTGTTCTGCAATAGTGCAATATTGTTCTGCAATAGTGTAATATTGTTCTGCAATAGTGAAATATTGTTCTGCAATAGTGCAATATTGTTCTGCAATAGTGCATTTTTTGTCTGCAATAGTGTAATATTGTTCTGCAATAGTGCAATATTGTTCTGCGATAGTGCAATATTGTTCTGCAATAGTGCAATATTGTTCTGTAATAGTGCACTATTGTTCTGCAATAGTGCAATATTGTTCTGAAATAGTGCAATATTGTTCTGCAATAGTGCAATATTGTTCTGCAATAGTGTAATATTGTTCTGCAATAGTGAAAAATTGTTCTGCAATATGCAATATTGTTCTGCAATAGTGCAATATTGGTCTGCAATAGTGCATTTTTTTGTCTGCAATAGTGCAATATTGTTCTGCGATAGTGCAATATTGTTCTGCGATAGTGCAATATTGTTCTGAAATAGTGCAATATTGTTCTGCAATAGTGCAATATTGTTCTGCAATAGTGCACTATTGTTATGCAATAGTGTAATATGGTTCTGAAATAGTGCAATATTGTTCTGTAATAGTGCAATATTGTTCTGCAATAGTGCAATATTGTTCTGCAATAGTGAAATGTTGTTCTGCGATAGTGCAATATTGGTCAGTTACCTGGAACCCGACGACAGACCCGGTGAGGGGGTGCGACGCGGGGGGAAAGCTCCCCGCTTTGATGGAGAGGGTCCCGCCCCCGGACATCGCCAGCAGTTCCTCGCACCACGAGTTCCACGACACCGACGACACGTTCTCCTCCTGATGATTGCATCAACAACTCAAAAACATTTTTACTGTTTTATAATTAAATATATTATTGTCTATTATACATTATTGAATGAAAAACCAACATTAATTACTAATATCAGAAACATTAAAACATATGACAATCATATGATGCAGAAGGCAGTCACCCTTGGCACAGCGCGCATCGTAAGGAGGTTCCTCTCTCTGCAGCCCTAGCCAGTAGCTTGGGCCCTGCCCCGCTGCTGGCGGCTATCTAGGTTTAAGTTTTTATAATGTTTTTGTGTTATTTTATATAAACATTGTAAAAACTTAGACCTAAAGAGATAAATAAATACGTGAATATTAAAACTAATCTCCGAATAACCCAACCCTAACTGCTCCCGGCGCAAAGGTGCCCCATGACGCACGTCGCGTTCCCACGCTGAATCGCAATGGCCAACCTTTGCTCTAGGAACGCGCCGGAGCGTGGCCTGGCCATCATGTCATGACCATCTAGAAATGCGTGAGCCAATGAGAAATGCTGACGCATTTCTATTCACTTCTATTTCACGCCCTCAGGTTACACCTGTGTAGTTTCCAAAGTAAGCTATCAAATTCTGAGTTACAAGTTTTCACTTCTATCGGCAGTGCATAGGCACTCATAGGCAGTGCATAGGCAGTCATAGGACTGCCAATTTTTTTGTAGGACTCTTTGCAGAGTCCGCCTGGGGAAGTACCACACCTTTGCCAGTTATTCTACCGCCAAGCAGTGATATGCAAACATTACTGTGTTCCGGTTTGAAGGGCAATGTTTCCAGAGAAATTACAGGGCTTAGAGATATAACAACTTCGATCTCTGGGTGACGAGCGCAGTGCAGTGCTAGGTAATGATTTGGACTCTTCACGTTCCAATAGCTGCGTGTCACTATGCTGTTATGTGGCTGGCATGTTCCTTACCATCATGCACATATCCTACACGCCTCGTCACTCTTGATTTAAAAAAAAAGACGTCGCCACTCCTCTCTGATGACCGCCTTTCTTGTGCATTCATGTACTGATGATCCAGGGAAAGGTTGAGGGTATCACGACCACGAGGAAGATCGCCTATGAAGTGGACTGACCAGGTAAAAGCGGTGGTAAATAGTTCATCAGTACATTAATGTTCACTTAGGAGTATCATAAAAGTAATTTAAGCGCCTGCGGTGCGCGCGCCCCTTTATATCCGAGGCCTTGAGCGATCACCCCACTGCGCCGTACCCTACCGCCGCTACTGCCACTGAATGAGGGCAATGACAACGCTCACACAAAAAAAACATATTTTTATGAAGTGAATATATATTTTTTTTATAAAGAGTGACGAGACGAGCAGGATATGTGCCTGATGGTAAACAACATGCCTGTCACATAAAAGCTCAGTGACACGCAGCTATTGGAACATGAAGAGTTCAAATCATTACCTACACTGCGCTTGTCACCCAGAGATCTAAGATGTTATACCCCGTTTACATGATTCCAGTCCAGCGACCGAATCCAGCGCTGGATTGCTTACTGGAATAATGTAGACCGGCACTGGAATGCATTGGCACTGGATTGATGCATTCCAGTGCCGGTTTCCATTATACCCCGTTTACATGATTCCAGTCCAGCGACCGAATCCAGCGCTGGATTGCTTACTGGAATAATGGAAACCGGCACTGGAATGCATCAATCCAGTGCCAATGCATTCCAGTGCCGGTTTACATTATTCCAGTAAGCAATCCAGCGCTGGATTCGGTCGCTGGACTGGAATAATGTAAACGGGGTATAATATCTCTAAGCTCTGTAATTTATCTGGAAACATTGCCCTTCAAACTGGAACACAGTAAAGTTTGCACATTACTGCTTGGCGGTAGAATAACTGGCAAAGGTACCTCCTTTGCCTGTACTTCCCCATGCGTGGTACTTCTCACTTCTATCGGCAGTCATTATGATTGCCAATTAATACTGCCAATAAATGGACACCAAGGGCCTTGGTTTTTTATTTTAGACTAGCGGCCCGTTCCAACTTCGCTTTTGTGAATCTAAGCCACCCAGGGCGCCACCTAAACACATACAAAAAAAACCATTCAAATCGGTCTAGCCGTTTAGGAGGAGTTCACTGTCAACACACATACAGAACAATTATATGTTTATAGATAACTTATATATATAATTCTTCTGTACGTGTGTTGACAGTGAACACACAGTGACAGTGATCTTATTGTGTAAATACAAAGCTTTTCACATTTGTCAGGCAAGAATATTTACGAACTTAGGTTATTTTACACATTTCCTGTCTTTTTTAAATTTTTCCTCGGCCCAGAGCCCTCATCACCGCCGTGTTACAATATTTTATTGCCATTTGGGGGTTATAGTCCCTGATGGGACTAGGTCTCCCAGCTGACCCCACCTTCAACGAAGCAACACAAAACAAAGGTGTTGTTATCATAAAGATTAGAGTACTCACAGAGTATAGTAGGTCGCCGGTAGACACGGCAGACGGACGCGTGTGTAGTACTCACAGAGTAGAGCAGGTCGGCGGTGGCGAGCCGGTAGACACGGCAGACGGACGCGTCGTCCACGACCGCCACCGCGCCGCGACTCGCGCTCACGTCCAGACACCGCACGCTGCCGCCCGTCTGCAGCACCGCGCGCGTCGAACCCTCCGCCGGGTCCACCTGCCAGATCTACAACACAACACATCTCAAACTAACAACTGGAACGATTACTGAGTCCTAAACCACAACATTACACATCTCTACCTAACAACTGGAACGATTACTGAGTCCTAAACCACAACATTACACATCTCTACCTAACAACTGGAACGATTACTGAGTCCTAAACTGTGTCCCTGACCTGATTACTGAGTCCCTACTACTGAATAAACTGTGGTTTATTATTGTTTATTATTGTGGTTTAGTTAGTTAGAGATGTGTTGTGACACATCTCAAACTAACAACTGGAACGATTACTGAGTCCTAAACCACAACACATCTCTACCTAACAACTGGAACGATTACTGAGTCCTAAACTGTGTCCCTGACCTGATTACTGAGTCCCTACTACTGAATAAACTGTGGTTTATTATTGTTTATTATTGTGGTTTAGTTAGTTAGAGATGTGTTGTGACACATCTCAAACTAACAACTGGAACGATTACTGAGTCCTAAACCACAACACATCTCTACCTAACAACTGGAACGATTACTGAGTCCTAAACTGTGTCCCTGACCTGATTACTGAGTCCCTACTACTGAATAAACTGTGGTTTATTATTGTGGTTTAGTTAGTTAGAGATGTGTTGTGACACATCTCTAACTAACAACTGGAACGATTACTGAGTCCTAAACCACAACACATCTCTAACTAACAACTGGAACGATTACTGAGTCCTAAACCACAACACATCTCTACCTAACAACTGGAACGATTACTGAGTCCTAAACCACAACACATCTCTAACTAACAACTGGAACGATTACTGAGTCCTAAACCACAACACATCTCTAACTAACAACTGGAACGATTACTGAGTCCTAAACCACAACACATCTCTACCTAACAACTGGAACGATTACTGAGTCCTAAACTGTGTCCCTGACCTGATTACTGACGAGTCCCTACTACTGAATAAACTGTGGTTTATTATTGTTTATTATTGTGGTTTAGTTAGTTAGAGATGTGTTGTGACACATCTCTAACTAACAACTGGAACGATTACTGAGTCCTAAACCACAACACATCTCTCACTAACAACTGGAACGATTACTGAGTCCTAAACCACAACACATCTCTACCTAACAACTGGAATGATTACTGAGTCCTAAACTGTGTCCCTGACCTGATTACTGACGAGTCCCTACTACTGAATAAACTGTGGTTTATTATTGTTTATTATTGTGGTTTAGTTAGTTAGAGATGTGTTGTGACACATCTCTAACTAACAACTGGAACGATTACTGAGTCCTAAACCACAACACATCTCTAACTAACAACTAGAACGATTACTGAGTCCTAAACCACAACACATCTCTAACTAACAACTGGAACGATTACTGAGTCCTAAACTGTGGTTTATTATTGTTTATTATTGTGGTTTAGTTAGTTAGATATGTGTTGTGACACATCTCTAACTAACAACTGGAACGATTACTGAGTCCTAAACCACAACACATCTCTAACTAACAACTGGAACGATTACCGAGTCCTAAACCACAACACATCTCTCACTAACAACTGGAACGATTACTGAGTCCTACACCACAACACATCTATAACTAACTATTGGTACGATAACTGAATCAAAAACATACGACTCTAATTTAGTCCGTCAGGTATATTATGGAAATATATGAGACACGTATTTTTTCATCAAATTATTAAAAATCGACAAAGATCATCAAACTTATGGAGTGGGAGGTTGTGACGTCACGTGTTCATAAAAATCGTATATAGACGTGAAGTCACTCGAAACTTTTGAACACTATATCTTCGTCGTTTTTGAAGTGAAAACTTCATTTTGCACACCACAGACAGATTTTTTGTGGGCTGTGAATTCACCTCAAGCATCACGCTCGGGAATGATAGATATCTTCGGGTAAACTATGGTCATCCTAATTGCCACGCCCTCCGATTTCACCCGAAACTATGACTAAGGAATACATTTTTTTTTTCTAGTATTCAAAAAGTAATTTTGTAACTCACCTGTCCGTTCATAAGGCCCAAGAGCAGTACCTCTTGGAAGTTGAGGGTGGTGACTTTGACGTACCGGATGGGGGCAGGCATGGTCCAACTCTTGGGCACCTTACGACCGATCATGGTCAACTTCGCATCCTGGAACAGACGTATTTATTTTAAATAAATACACGGGTAACTCACGTTCGATATAGTCAGTCCAGTCCGACTCAAGTTTCGATCGCGTCCGGCAATCTTTTTCAAAGAGAGTGCGCGCGCGTTCGCTGTTTTTGACGTATTTAAGTTGTGGTAGGACTCTTTGCAGTGACCGCCCGGGGAGGTACCACAACCTTTGCCAGTTTATAGTTAGTAATGTGAAAACATCACTGTGTTCCGGTTTGAAGGGCAATGTCTCCAGTGAAATTACAGGGCATAGAGATAAAACATCTTACATCTTTGGGTGATGAGCGCAGTGCAGTGCTAGGTAATGATTGGGACTATTCATGTTCCAATAGCTGCGTGTCACTGTACTGTTACGGGCAGGTGTGTTGCTTACCATCAGGCACATACCCTGCTCGTCTCGTTACGCTCTTACGCTTTACTATAAAAAAAAGTGTAATTGGCGACATACCGTTCTGACTGATTAAATAAATAAGCTTTCACAGGGACAGGTTGCTTGTAGAGGGAGCCTATTAGAACGCATAATTTTTTTTTCTTATTTTACTTTGTCATAATGAATGTAGCATAATGTATAGTGTCATAATGCAACTTTCGCATAATATTTTTTTGGCGTTATGTGTTTTAAGCATAACAATCTATTGTACTACATTTAATTCGACTATTGATGAGACGCATAATAGTTTTTAGGCATATTTTTATTTGTTCTAATGTTTTTTTAAGGTGCCTTTTAAATCGCATATTATTTTTCCCCTGAATCGTTCTTTGGCGTAATGTGTTTTATAAAAATCTATTGTACTACATTCGATTCGACTGTTGCTCAGACGCATTTAGGCATTTTTTAATTATTTGTTGTGCTACATAATATATAACCAGGTTACATAGGACCCAGATCCGACTTGGAGCACCCCGACTCCACCTAGTCTTGTCGCTACTACCCCTAGAGTGTATTTAAAAAATGCGGGAGCCAGAAGCTCAAGGGAGGTCCCGAGTATGGAGAAGCGACACTCAGGGCTGATCGCAGAGCTTCTGGCGGGAGCCCACCCGGAGTCAAAAAGTGCATCATATATGTCTTGGTTTATGTAAGTTTTTAAGTCCTAAAAACGTTGTCTACATAAATTAGTACACAAAAATTGTTATACTACTGCATAAATACCTTTTATTGTACCTACCATAAAAACGGTGTTTACCATAAAAAAAAATATGGTGTTATTCTCAGACCAACGAATCTTAATCCTCAAAATATACTAAATAATTTCACAGCAACAGTATGATAACACGAAGGCGACAATGACAGATACTATTGGCAATGATATTCCATTAAATTAGTAGATACCTACATTACGAATAATAAATATTGTTGTTAAAGTACCCACCCGCATTTCACACAGCCACTTATTTTATTTAAATAATGTTGCTACAATCCGCTCTTTGCACTTGTTTTTTAGTTAGGCGTTTAAAGTTTATGCCGTTAATCATTATGTTTAAGTATTGTTATGCTTTTCTCAATGTGTGCCTTTAAACATTATGCTATTTATAGTTATGCGTCGAAACATTATACTAAGTTATCTGTATGCTATATATGGCTATGCGTTTAAACATTATGCTAAGTTATCGTTATGTAATATATGGTTATGCTAGTTAATATTATGCGAAGACAGTTATGCGTTTAGTTGTTATGGTAAATTATCATTAGTCCTAAAAACGTTATGCCTACCCAAAATAGGACAAAAAATGTTATGCCACCCCATATAGACCCTTGTAGATATATTTCTAGAAAACGAATGAAATGAAACGAAATATTCATTGCGTAAAATGGGTTCAAAAAAGATGATAAGATGTTTTAAAGCATGCCAAATATGCCTTTCGGCATGCAAGGTTTACAAAAACGTTAAGAAACATACACTTACATTCACAGTTTGTACACAATTTTCTTTATTTCTCTATTCTTTCTTAAATGAAGCCCTTATTCCAACTGAAACTTAATTTTAATTTAATTTGTTTCTGATACTCGATAAGAGGACAGAAAGTTGAAATAATAAATAACTATTAATTAATTAATTGATCATATAAAATGTATTCCACTATGTTATTATAAAGTCATTGTAACTTCCTGTGCAATCCGTTTTAGCGCTAAATCTATTGTTACAAGTTCTACACACGGGGTGCCCAAAATACAGGCTCAGCCTAGTCTGGGACCCATCATACAAAGTACGGAGCCAGCTGTGACATTGTTTGAATTACCTGTATAATTTTGTTTACTTATGCGCTGCTATTCTTAAATAAATTAATTATATAAAAAAAAAATCTTTACTTGTTAACAATTTCAAGTGTAATCGTAAATTGATATCTAGTAATAATATTTGAATTAACAATGTCAAAGTAAGTGTTTGTTTTGCCTTTTAAACTTTTAAGGTAACGACGTCCATCAATCAGAAAAGTATCAGATATCTTAATCTGACTCTGCCTGCGAAGCCGTGGGTCGTGGGTTCTATCCCCACCCAGTGCAAATATTTGTGTGATGAATAGGACTATCTGTACTGTGCCTGGGTATTTCCTATGTGTACTATACCTCATTCCAAATCTCTGTGAATAAAAGGTAAACAAACCAATGTCACTCTCAATATGACAGACCAGCATTTCTCAACCTTTGTTTTACAAGATAGTTTGAAGTGCCTTTCATTGCTTGCCCTTTTAAATTTTCATCGCAAAACAAGGCTAAATATATATGTATGGATATCATAAACACCCAAATATATGTTCCCACTGCTGGGACTTGGAACAATCAACACATTGCCGCTGTAAAAAATCGTCAGACACAAGAATCTGCAATTGCTGAACATCTGATTGATGCTAAAACTGGTCATTGGATCGAGATCCACGACCCGAAGGTTCTATATACCGAATGCCATTACTACGCAAGAATGGTTCGGGAAGCATTGGAAAATAAAAAACATAGGTATATATTTCAACTACGACGCGATGACCACGATGCCAATAACCGAAAACTACCCGGTTTACGGTTATCGGCGTCGCGGAATCCTCTAATAAATAAATGTGTGCATAGCGCACTGAGTTTGGAGAAACCTGATATGGTTAGTGTTGTTTGTAGTGTTGGTCACCCTGCGATTTTTGAAGCCCAAATGAGGGTAGATGGAGATCTCCTCTCATTTCATAATGAGAGTATGGCGGGCATACGTACATTTATTTCTCCCACGTAAAAAAAGGAAAGGCAAAGCATTTGAGTTTAGAGAAGAATGTAACACTAGAACCAGTGACTTAGAAAAGTAATTTAGATGTTTCCTTATATGAAAACGTTCATTTGATTTTTAACAATAATTAAATCTCGTTCAAATTGTCCTCGTATTACCCAAAACTGATCATAACACTATGATGTAATATTCTGGAAACACATACAAAAGTTTCGATCAAAATAACACAAAATGTATGGCGTTTTTGAGTGAAAATTATACAAGCTTTTGATAGTAAACAGCGTAATTTGGAACACCTATTTAGAGGTTTGCGATTTTCTATCAAATCGTTACGAGACAAGAAACCTTTTTCTCGGAGTTCTTTAGTCATACTCTTACTCTTTTATTGATAACGAGTAGTTACATGTCATAATATTCAAGATATTCAAATATTACCAATACAAGTCAATAATAAAAAAAACAGACGTCAATTTAAGATCCAATTTAAGATCCCATTACAATAAAAATCAAATAATACATTACATTAAAATCAAATTACATTACAATTAAAAATTCCAAATTAATGACAAAAATAAATAGAGTAAAATTAATCCATACTTGAATATAATGGAAATGAGCATTTTTACAATATGGGCAGGAGAGGGGTATGTTAGAAAAATTGGCGCGTCCTTAATAAGAGTAATTTGATGAAAAGAAGTATAAATGTATTGAATGCAACATTGAGAGTTTGAGAAACACAGATCAAATTGCTAGTACTTAAAATCATATTTCTATCATCCTACCATTACTTTCTGTAACTTTTAAAATAAGATAGTATAGAATTATTTGATCAATACAAATCTAAGTATATGGTATTTAAGATCGCAATAAAGTCGAATCCTATTTGTGAAAAATATTTTATGGCAATTTCATAAAAATACTAAGATTAAACGATGTTTATGTTATGGTATCACCTTTTTTTTGGTTTGTTTTGGTTTTCTACACAGCTTGTTGGAAGTTGGAGCTAATACATTTTTAAATACATACATATAGTGATAAGTATGTATTTAAAAATGTATTAGTATGTGTCAGCTCCCATAGTACAAGCTTTGCTTAGTTTGAGGCTAGATGGTGATGTGTGTCAAATGTCCACCAATATTTATTCATTTACGATCAATCATCCAAAAAACTAGGTGTCCTCTCAAAGGTGCGAAGATACTTCAATTCTGAGCAGTTGCTCACATTGTACCAAGCACAGATTCGCTCCTGTATGGAGTACTGTTCGCACCTTTGGGATGGATCGGCTAAGTATCAGCTGGAGACTCTGGATTCGATTGAGAGACGTGCCAAAAGGCTCATAGGTAATGACACTCTTGTACGTAAAAGACTTCAAAGTCTTGAACATCGCCGCAAAATTGCCAGCTTATCGGTTTTTTATCGGATACACTTCGGAGAGTGTGCAACTGATCTGCATGATCTAATACCACCTAGCCCTTTCTTCTATCGGACTTCTCGCATCTCAAAGAAGCGACATCGTTTCATGGTTGATGTTCCAAAAACACGAACGAAGAGATTTGACTCCACGTTTGTGATAAGAACATCTAGGTTCAAAATGTTTTAAACAAGTGTTTTTTTGTTTTTTATGTTTTTTTTATTCATTTTAGTTTTGTGCATTCATTTCATTTCAAATAGACGTCATATTTATTCATTTATAGGTTTATAGGCTAGGTACTTTCAAATTTGCAAAATGGTTATTGATTACACAGTTGTTTTATGTTGTGAGTTGCGAGCATACCTATATCTAATCTGTACTAAACGGTTTAGATTCACCTGATTCATTCTTCTAACTAATGTTCATTTTTAACAGGGGAAACCCATTATTATAAATACCGATTTTAAGAGTTCAATGGGGAACCTCCGATATTTCTATTTTAATACGGGAAATACCCTACTAGTCCATTGAATTACTTTCTTTCGACGGTCGACATTAGGGACTTTCCTAGCAGGACCAACGGGGAATTACCTATTAATTCTAGAGGTATACATTGAAGTGTCTTTCTTTGTAATGTTTCTTTTCAAAAACTCATAATTCCTTTTGTGAGTAGGTACAAAAAATAAAATAAATAGCATAGACTCAACTGGTTTTATGTCAATCTATTTCGAACCCTAAATATTAATTTATTTTCATTCAAAAAGTAGTTTTAAACATTGTTTTTTTCTTTATGTTTTAAACACTGTTTAATACTTGTTTTAATCTTTGTTTTTAAACATGTGATTAAAAACACTGTTTAAATTCAAACTGTTTTAAACATGTGTTTTAAAACAACTTGTTTTAATCATGCCAACCCTGCTTATCGAGCAGACGTTTTATAGCTATGGTGAATTCACACAATGGAATTTTTAATGTTGAGATTGAGATACAAATATTTATTTACTAGTAGTGCCCCGCGGTTTTACCCGCGTAGTTCCCGTTCCCGTCGTTCCCGTTATTTTCCCGGGATAAAAAGTAGCCTATGCGTTCTTCCAGACTATAATCTAACTGTATTCCAAATTTCAGCCCGATCCGTTCATACGTTACGGCGTGATTGAGCAACAAACATCCAAACATCCAAATATCCAAACATCCATACTTTGACATCTATAATATTAGTGGGATGTGACATTTATATTTGTTAATTTATATGAGATTTGAATTTATACATTTTTGTGACATTTACATAAATTGATTTTTATGATATTTATCATTTTTAATTGATGTGATGTAAGTATATTTTACGCTATGCTAAGGTAAAGTTTTATTTACCAGATATATTTTTTTATTATTTTATTGTGAATTGTATGACGTGTAACATTGGTTATAAATAAATGATTATTATTTATTACAGTACTCCAACGCGGTTTTTGTACTTATATATGCCTAATATGGCAATGCGTCACTCGCATCAACGGCAAGAAAATAGTTGCTATAATAGTACATTGATATAAGTGCGCTAAGTTGATAATTACAGCCGAGGCTTTATTGCTAGCTCGAGCCGAAGGCGAGAGCTATAATTAGCAGAGGCTGTAATTATCAAAGCTCACGTATGTCATACGACGTTTTATAACATATTTGCGAGGAAATAAATAAAACTATGACGACATTTCCAAATAAACACAATACATCGAAAAAAAAGGGCGCGGAATTATACCTATTTACTTGTTCACAGATTAGCAATGCGCCCGCATCGGCAACTTTTTTTTAAGCAACGCAACGGCACAAAATCAGCCCGTATGCCAGTTGCAATAATAAAGTAAATTAATATTTTTGTGTTTTGTTACAGATAAATTGCTGTAATTTATGGTCAAAATTAATTAAATTAACGAATTAAATAATTATTTTTTTATATTTTACCCCTCAAAGTTAATTTTATTCACAAAATATTGACCACTTTTCTGACATAAAAACTCTTTACTAAGATTTAAAAAGGTACCGTTCGTTTTAGACGGAACATTTTGAAACCGTTCGTTTTACATTATACATTACCGCACAAGTACGTAATGAGATACATTACGATACAGAAAGTGGTGCAATAGGACCCTTTACGAGCAAATGTGTTATAAAAACTCTTATATTCTATACACTATCTGACCAAACACAGAGCAACGTATCGCAGGTAGCAACAAAACATTCGTCGCAATAAGCAACGTATCGTTCACAGCAACCAGATCTAACCTGGCACAGCAGCAACGCGTCGCTAGTGGCAACGAGAAGCGAACACTCGCTTTTCTGCGGCAGCTTTTCTTTGACTCTGTACAGCATTCCCTCTACGTCGCCTTGCTCGTACACTACTACTCTCTCTGGCAACTGGACCTAGAAAACATACAAAATACTTTTATGTAGTACAGTGCACTTGTTAAATAGTTCTTATAATTGAGATGGTGACTGAGTCAAAAATATACCATTCTAATTAGTCAGATCAGGCACGCAGTGACACGTAGCTGTAACATTAAGAGTCCAAATCATTACCTAGCACTGCACTGAACTCGTCACCTATCTCGAGATTTAAGGTGTTTTAAACACTTATAATATACTTATTTATTAAGAGTCCCAGTGTTGAGCAAAGGCCTGCCTACCCTCTCCTTACATTTTTGTCTGTCTTGAGTCAAAGTGGTCCAGTCTTTAACGTGTTTGTCGAGGTTGTCCCGCCATCGTTTTTTGGGTCTCTCGCATCGTCGTTTCCCATTTGGCTGCCACTGGGTAGTGATTTTAGACCAGCGATCGTCTGACATTCGATAGACATGTCCAGCCCAGTCCCACTTCAACCTTATGGGTCACATTACATCAGCTATTCGTGTCTATGAACGCAGTGTAATTTTGGCAAACGCGTGGTAAGTACCCCAGGCGGACTCTGCAAAGAGCTCTACTAATGTCTTACCGCCAACCGATGCTTGTGCACGCGGTCGTGGCACTTGATCCAGACCTTGTTCCCCGTAGTGAGGTGTTGCACGATGACGTCGGTCATGTTCTCCTGGTACGCTTTGCTTAGTTTGTGGTTAGATGGTACTGCGTGTGAGCTTTTCTTGGGATGGGCCGCTAGTTTGTTGATTGAAAACTTCTTTTGGCGCACCACACAGATTTTGACGTGATAACGTCTTATAATTCGATGAAGCCGGCTGCACGCCCGCAAAACATGACGTCATGTAACGTTACCGCCATAGATTAGATAATATTTACCGCCGTTACCTCGCCTTATTACTTTTCGCACCACCTAGTGAGTGAAATGTGTATTACGTTCAAGGAGTCCGTCCATGTTTTAGAAAAGCGACGATATGAAGTTAAGAACTTGTGCTAGTACAATGATGTACCCAGAGATGGCGCTTTGAACAGCTATTCAAAAAGCTTCAGAATGTTTTACCTAGATGGCGCTTAACACAAATACTAGACGTTGTCACGTTCAACTATCGTCAGTAAACCGACTTTACAGACAACCATTTTTGACCAATGAATTGAGCTTAAGCGTCACGTTCGTAAATGAATGATATCTTCGGGTGAACTCGGGTCCATGACTATCTAGAAATGCTGTCGCATCCCTCTGGTTTCACCAACGTAATTTCCAAAGAGAGCTCAAATTCTGAGTTGATGAGTTTTCACTTCCTATCGGCAGTTTTTTTTTTTGTAATAGTTAGGGTGCTTACCGCCAACCGATGCTTGTAGATGGCGATCTTGTGCACGCGGTCGTGGCACTTGATCCGGACCTTGTTCCCCGTGGTGAGGTGTTGCACGATGACGTCGGTCATGTTCTCCCGGTACGCGTACCGCTCGCGGTACAGACCGTGCACGGTGCTGAACACCACCTGGTAACACCAGAGGGTGCCGTCTTGGCACGCCACCGCCTGGGGAAAAAAGAAAAAAATCTTTTAGTTTGAATGTGAAGGAAAAGCAGCCCGAAAAAGACTTTCAAAAATTGGCAGTCATAGGAACTGCCGATAGAAGTGTAAAATTTATAACTCAGAACTTGATAGCGCTTACTTTGGAAACTACGCGAGTGAAACCGAAGCCCGTTACCATGAGCATGGGCAATGGAAAATGCTCACGCATTTCTAGAAGGCCAAAGGCCATGGTCCCGAGTTTACCCGAAGATTTCTTATCATCGCCGAGCGTGACACTACAATTCAATTCACAGTCCACGAAAAATCTGTTTGTGGTGCACCAAAAGAAGTTTTCACTTCAATATGAAGGACTATTAGCAGCGCCCGGAAACAATACTTTTAAATTCAAATATGAAGGACTAGCACCCGGAATAATACTTTTTAACTAAAATATGAAAGACTAGCACCCGGAATAATACTTATTAATTAAAATATGAAGGACTAGCACCCGGAATAATACTTTTTAATTAAAATATGAAAGACTAGCACCCGGAATAATACTTTTTAATTAAAATATGAAGGACTAGCACCCGGAATAATACTTTTTAACTAAAATATGAAAGACTAGCACCCGGAATAATACTTATTAATTAAAATATGAAGGACTAGCACCCGGAATAATACTTTTTAATTAAAATATGAAAGACTAGCACCCGGAATAATACTTATTAATTAAAATATGAAGGACTAGCACCCGGAATAATACTTTTTAATTAAAATATGAAGGACTAGCACCCGGAATAATACTTATTAATTAAAATATGAAGGACTAGCACCCGGAATAATACTTTTTAATTAAAATATGAAGGACTAGCACCCGGAAAAATACTTTTTAATTAAAATAAGAAGGGCTAGCAGCGCCCTGAACAAGACTTTAATTAAAATATTAAGGACTAGCAGCGCAGAAAAAGACATTTTAATTTAAATATCAAGTCTATACGACGTCACAAAGAACAGAGACATAGCGTAACAAATTGAATCAGTGGGTCGACTCACCAGCGCGTTGAATGAAGGCGAGGGCGCCACGGCCCAGACCCAGTCGTGGGCCGTGCTGGCCACGGGCACGCCGTCCGCGGTGACCGCGGCCCAGCCGCCGGCGCCGCCCACCACCACCAGCGAGCCCAGCTGGGATATACACAGCGCCGCTATACCTGTCATAACGTTAACATTATATAGTAAACCACGGCCCAGACCCAGTCGTGGGCCGTGCTGGCCACGGGCACGCCGTCCGCGGTGACCGCGGCCCAGCCGCCGGCGCCGCCCACCACCACCAGCGAGCCCAGCTGGGATATACACAGCGCCGCTATACCTGTCATAACGTTAACATTATATAGTAAACCACGGCCCAGACCCAGTCGTGGGCCGTGCTGGCCACGGGCACGCCGTCCGCCGTGACTGCGGCCCAGCCGCCGGCGCCGCCCACCACCACCAGCGAGCCCAGCTGGGATATACACAGCGCCGCTATACCTGTCATAACGTTAACATTATATAGCAAACCACGGCCCAGAGCTAGTCGTGGGCCGTGCTCCACCAGCGAGCCCAGCTGGGATATACACAGCGCCGCTATACCTGTCATAACGTTAACATTATATAGCAAACCACGGCCCAGAGCCAGTCGTGGGCCGTGCTCCACCAGCGAGCCCAGCTGGGATATACACAGCGCCGCTATACCTGTCATAATAGTAAAATAATTTATTTTCTCCGAAACACCAAAAACAGACTTCGATTTAAAAATTAAATTCAGACACTAGATGTCATAAGAAGCTAACACTAAATCGTCCAAATAAATGTAAGCAAATTTTAGGTTTTGTGTTCATATACAGGGTTACTGGTAATCAGCCTGTATCCGTTTAAGGGCATGTTCTGTATAGTTAAACAAACAACTATTGTTAAAGCTCAATACATATCTCAAAAAAAAAATAGTGCTTGTTGTTCTCTTTAGCGCTGTTTAGCGGCTGTTTGTTGTTTATTCATTTCAGCACATCATTTATCGAGCGTTAAAGAGCACGCGTTGTTTTGTTACGAATAGGGTACAATCCTGAAAAAAAACTAATTAGTCCGTCAGTTATGTAGCGCCCCCCTTCCCTCCCACTCCCCACTCTCGAAGTTTGATGTTCTATATGTCTTTCGATTTTTTATATTTTGAAAAAACAAAAATTACGTGTCCCATATTTTTCAATGATCTAGCTGACGGACTAATTAGAATGATGTATTTTGACCCAGTTCGATACCTTATTGTTACGATGAGGTCGATGCTTTTAGACCGAGTAAATACACTTTTTTATTTTGTAAGGGAAAAAAATTACGATTAAGAACTGTGCACCAAAAGTTGACGTATTTAATGTACTTCAAATCAAATCAAATCAAATTTATTACCACTAAAATAACAAATAATTATAGGAAGTACAGAAATGTCTTATCAATTAGTTTAATACAAAATGCCCATAATTTCAAAAACACCCACACTAAGCTAGGCTTGTCCTGTGGGTAGTTTTAATTTTAGAATTCACATGAGGTTCGTCACTGACGGCACACGAGTGATTTAGCTTACAATCGAGATATAATTTTACACATAAAAATACATAGTTAGGGACCGACATCGATTACAATCATAAAACGATATGAAAATGGGCGTATGAGTGAGTATGTGAGTGTATAAGAGGGAGTGAGGGTGTGTGTAGGGTGTATGTGTGGGTGTGAGTGGTGTCTAATCCCGTTGCTCACCAAATACCTTTCAGGAAGCTTTCCGTATCCTCAAAAGACCATTGGAGAAGTTGCTTTGTAACTTTTGATTTCAGCTCATAATACGTGAGACCGTGGATACCACACAATTTGTCCAGTTTATTATATAACCATGGCTTCATGTATAGACTAAACCGGCGTGCGAGTCGCGTTTTAAAAGCAGGTAAGGGTTTAGCATCCCTTTAAAAGGATGCAGGCTGATTATTATCAATAACCCTGTATTGTTGTATGATAAATACTCGTAGTACCTACTCGTTGAGTACGGCAAATGAGTATGGCAAGTATAGTGAAAGCTTTTAGGGGCTGTCCATTAATCACGTGAGGTTCAAAAGGGGGGGGGGCGTTCGGCAACAATCACGAAATATCACAAGGGGGAGGGGGGTATAGTAAGATATCACGTGTATTTATTTTTTCGAAATCGACGTGTAGTGTAACCTTGACTCCCCGTTAAGGTAACGAACGAAGTCCTCGCGCGCCTAGAACAGGATTAGATTATACTTTATAACGGTATTTAAAAAAAATATTTAAAAAAAAATTTGATTCTTTGTCTTTATCATCAAGATCAGATCAAAATGGATGCCCTCGCTGAAAACCATCGTAAAGGCGGTTTCAAGGGTTTTTGGCAGAGGACAAACAAGATAAATGTACGACCTGGACTTCCTGTGAGCGTCGGCGGGGTGAGTGAACCTACTGAAATCCCTAATGTTTTTAAGGAGCATTTCACAGTCCAATCTTCGAGAGGTCCTGCTGGGGCGGTGCTCGACACTAATTTAAGCAGTCAGTTTGTTGGAACGAGGTTTGGCGCGAGAGATGTTGCGAAGGTGATTAAGAACATCATCATCATCATCATCATCAGCCGTAAGACGTCCACTGCTGAACATAGGCCTCCCCCCTAGATTTCCACAACGAACGGTCCCGCGCAACCTGCAACCAGCGGTTTCCAGTGACCTTTGTGAGGTCATCTGCCCATCTAGTGGGAGGCCGTCCAACACTGCGTCTTCCAGTTCGTGGTCGCCACTCGAGAACCTTTCTTCCCCATCGGTTGTCAGTTCTGCGAGCGATGTGGCCTGCCCATTGCCACTTCAGCTTAGCTACTCTTCGAGCTATGTCGGCTACTTTCGTTCTTTTGCGAATATCCTCATTACGGATTCTGTCGCGCAAAGAGACTCCGAGCATAGCTCGCTCCATAGCTCGCTGTGTGACTTTGAGCTTTGTTATGAGGCCTACAGTTAAGGACCACGTCTCAGTTCCATAAGTCATCACTGGCAACACGCACTGATTGAAGACTTTCGTCTTCAAGCATTGGGGTATTTTGGACTCCAAGATGTGCCGTAGTTTCCCGAAAGCTGCCCATCCGAGTTGGATCCTTCGAGTTGGATTAAGAACATGACTCGTGGTAAATCTCCAGGTCATGATGGGGTGTAAGGGGGAAGCACTAAACATCTAGCTTCCCCAAATGTCAACCTCTCCTGCGCGTGGTACACCCTGCTGCCAACTAACGAGGCTCTGACGACCGAACCAATGGCGGTATAACCATTTAAAAGCCAGTCCTAAATTGACCAGACCGGTGACGGGCAGCGGCGTCATCGGTGCAAAGGGCTGGCTCCGCGGTCACCAACCCGCCTGCCAAGCGTGGTGACTATGGCAAATACCCCCCCTATGAAGAACACAATAAAGAAACGGCCCCTAGTCCCCGGCGGCTCTGCTATTCCAGGCGCTGGTGGCAGCCTTGGTTCCGGTGGAGCATGGGGTGCGAAGAATCCCCGGCAGACGCCCCGCCACCAAACCCAACGACTCGACCTGGCAACGTTTAACGCACGGACTTTGAGGGCTGACGAAAAGATTGTGGAGCTGGAAGAAGAAGTGGACAAGTTGCGCTGGGATATCATAGGGTTATCCGAAGTCCGTAGACAGGGCGAGGACAGGATAACCCTCGAATCCGGCAACTTGTTCTACTACCGGGAGGGAGATCAACAATCCCAAGGGGGTGTCGGGTTTTTAGTCCGCAAGTCTCTCGTCAACAACGTGATAATGATCGAGAGTGTGTCGAGCAGGGTCGTGTACCTTGTACTTAAAATTACCGACCGGTATTCATTGAAGGTCATACAGGTGTACGCACCGACCTCGACACATCCCGACGAAGAGGTTGAGACCATGTATGAGGACATCTCCAAAGCCATACATGTCTCGCCAACACATTTCACGGTTGTGATGGGAGACTTCAACGCGAAACTGGGCAAACGTAGCGGTGATGAGTTGAGAGTGGGACAATTCGGATATGGGCAGAGGAACCCAAGAGGGCAACGTCTAGCTGATTTCTTGGAAAGGGAGAGCCTCTTTATGATGAACTCCTTTTTCAAGAAACAGCCACAACGAAAATGGACATGGATTAGCCCAGATGGTTCCACAAAAAATGAGATCGACTTCATTATGACGACTAAACGGCAAATATTCAGCGATGTCTCTGTGATCAGTAGGGTTAAGACCGGCAGCGATCACCGTATTGTAAGAGGCACGCTGAGTCTAAACATTAAGTTCGAAAGATCACGTCTGATGAAGTCCACGCTCCGACCAAATTATGCTCAAATCGAAGATCCCGATAACTTTCAACTCGAACTTCAAAATCGCTTCGAAGCCTTAGATGAATGCGTAACGGCGGACGAAATAAACGACAGGCTGGTGGAAACTGTTCAAGCAGTTGGCAGGAAATTTTATAAGAGCCGACGCCAAAATAGAACCCAAAAGCTCTCCGATCATACTCTAAATCTCATGGCAGTTAGGCGAGATATGCGGTTGCAGTCTTCGGTCGACATGACGGTATACAGACGGCTCAATAGACGGATCTCTACTTGTGTGCGACGCGACATACGTTGCTTCAATACTTCGTGTATTGAAGAAGCGATCAAGCGGAACCAAGGCTCGAAAGTGTTCGCAAGAAATCTGTCTCTTGGGCAAAGTCAGCTGGCCAAACTGAAGACCGATAGCGGTAACGTAGTCTCGTCGAAGCCCGAGATTTTGGAGGAGATTGAGAAGTTCTATGAACAGTTATACACCTCTACACAAGCACAACCTGTCGTTAGCATGGCAAAAGACCCCAGAGCCAAGCTGACCCGGCACTTTACCGAAGATATCCCGGAAGTCAGCCTGTATGAGATTAGGATGGCCCTCAAACAACTTAAAAACAACAAAGCACCTGGCGATGACGGAATTACGACTGAGCTTCTGAGAGCGGGTGGAAAACCGGTACTTAAAGTCCTCCAGAAGCTGTTCGACTCCGTCATACTTGACGGTAATACGCCAGAAGCGTGGAGCAGAAGTGTGGTGGTGCTCTTCTTCAAAAAAGGTGACAACACCTTGTTGAAGAATTACAGACCCATCTCACTTCTGAGCCACGTTTATAAGTTGTTTTCGAGGGTAATCACGAATCGTCTCGCACGCAGGTTTGACGACTTCCAGCCACCCGAACAAGCCGGTTTCCGAAAAGGCTATAGTACCATAGACCACATACATACGCTCCGGCAGATTATACAGAAAACTGAGGAGTATAATCGGCCACTATGTATAGCGTATGTGGACTATGAGAAAGCCTTCGATTCCATCGAGACCTGGGCAGTGCTTCAGTCTCTCCAGCGATGCCGCATCGACTATCGCTATATCGAAGTGTTGAAGTGTATCTACAGCAAAGCCACAATGTCTGTCCGATTACAGGACCAGTGCACAAAACATATCCAGCTACAGAAAGGCGTGAGACAGGGAGATGTTATATCTCCGAAACTGTTCACTGCTGCGCTGGAAGACGTTTTCAAGCTACTGGACTGGAACGGACATGGCATCAATATCAACGGCGAATGCATCACTCACCTTCGGTTTGCCGACGACATAGTCATTGTGGCGGAGTCGCTGGAGGACCTCGGTGCAATGCTCAGGGACCTCAGTAGAGTATCCCAACAGGTTGGTTTGAGGATGAACATGGACAAGACGAAGGTCATGTCAAATGTGCATGTCTCACCTGTACCGGTTATTGTTGGGAATACCACACTCGAAGTTGTTGACGAATACGTCTACCTGGGTCAAAAGATCCAATTAGGTAGATCCAACTTCGACAAAGAGGTCCAGCGAAGGATCCAACTCGGATGGGCAGCGTTCGGGAAACTTCGACACATCTTTGAGTCCAAAATACCCCAATGCCTAAAGACAAAAGTCTTTAACCAGTGCGTGTTGCCAGTGATGGCTTATGGAACTGAGACGTGGTCCTTAACTGTGGGCACACCCCGGACACTCGGCCTAAACTCCAAACAAACGGTGAAGTCGACATACCTACACTCACACAACTACGCATATGTCGTTCGAACACATTTACGCATGTGTGCGTGTCATCTAGGGTTACTAAATTATTTTATGGAATAGCTGTGACCCGTGAGTTCACCTGCCTGTGTTAAAGTGGCTTACAATCTTACCTAGTTAGTGTTCGATCTTTAATGTAGGTAAATATAACTTTCATCAACAATCAGAAGGGGGAAGATTTAAAACAAAATAGGAGATAATAAAGGTACCATGGACGAATTGATTTTTAGTTAAGTACACTTACTCAAAGAGAAAACTTTATTCTGACAATATATTAATAATCACTCCACATATCGCGTATTTCATTATAGGTAGGCTAGTCACAGAACATTAGATTAGGTACAACATAGTAGAAAAACGATTCAATCCTAGTATATTATAGAAATTCTTATGAAATTAAAAATCTATTATTCTTGTTTCGTATAATAGACGAAAAATTTGGTACCATTTTGTTAAATAATACAGCATCATGGTCGTATTCTCATAGAAAATTATCGTCCGATATAATAACCCTTCGTTGAGTCCGCCTCGCGTCCGCGAGGGGGAGGAAGCTTGAAATTGGCGGGGGGTGGGGAGTGTCCGTTCTATCTATATTATCTATTCTATGCTGTGGGCCTCATAACAAAGCTCAAAGTCACACAGCGAGCTATGGAGAGAGCTATGCTCGGAGTCTTTTTGCGCGACAGAATCCGTAATGAGGATATTCGCAAAAGAACTAAAGTGGCCGACATAGCTCAACGAGTAAGCAAGCTGAAGTGGCAATGGGCAGGCCACATCGCTCGAAGAACTGACAACCGATGGGGAAGAAAGGTTCTCGAGTGGCGACCACGAACCGGAAAACGCAGTGTTGGACGGCCTCCCACTAGATGGACAGATGACCTCACAAAGGTCGCTGGAAACCGCTGGTTGCAGGTTGCGCGGGACCGTTCGTTGTGGAAATCTAGGGGGGAGGCCTTTGTTCAGCAGTGGACGTCTTGCGGCTGATGATGATGATGATGATGATGGGCTTAGTGTTGAGCACCTCCTACATGCTGGACCCCATATCTCACAAGTATTAGCAATGTTTTACTCCCTATGAGTGGAATCACTGCCACTTACCAGCTGATTTCATGAAAACTGTGGTAGTACCAGTAGTTAAAAATAAGACGGGTGACTTAGCCGATACAAATAACTATAGGCCCATCTCTCTCGCTACCATAGTGGCGAAAGTTTTTGATGGTCTGCTTAATGCACAGTTGAACACGTACGTGACTATCCATGACAATCAGTTCGGTTTTCGTCCGCACCTATCAACTGAGAGTGCGATACTGTGCCTTAAGCACACCGTTAACTACTACACTAATAGAAAAACGCCAGTGTACGCCTGCTTCCTCGATTTGTCCAAAGCGTTCGATCTGGTCTCGTATGATGTCCTATGGAGCAAGCTGGAGGGCATTAATTTACCAAGGGAGCTCATCAGCATGTTTCAGTTTTGGTATAGGCATCAACGGAATTGTGTGAGATGGGCAGGGGTGGTGTCAGAGCAGTATCAACTTGAGTGCGGAGTCAGACAAGGCGGTTTGACCTCCCCGACTCTCTTTAATCTCTATATTAACGATCTGATCGTCTCGCTCAGCAGTCAGTATGTGGGCTGCCATATAGATGGAGTGTGTCTAAATAATCTTAGTTACGCAGACGACATGGTGTTGCTGAGCGCGTCGGTATGCGGGTTGAGGAAATTAATGCGTATATGCGAGGAGTATGCCCGTGACCATGGGTTGAGATATAACGTGACGAAAAGCCAGTTCATGGTCTTTGGGGCTGGACCAGTTTGTCCTCAAAATATACCGACAGTGAGCTTAAACGGGGTTCCCCTTGAAATGGTAAACAAATTTAAATACCTGGGGCATATTCTTACGACTGATCTCAAGGACCATGAGCATATAGAAAGAGAACGGAGGTCGCTGTCAATACGAGCCAATATGATAGCTCGCAGGTGTTCAAGAGACGTTAAAATCACGCTCTTTAGAGCTTACTGTACGTCGCTCTACACCTGCAGCCTGTGGGCTCATTACACACATAAGAGCTATAGCGACCTCCGTGTTCTGTATAATAATGCGTTTCGGATTGTGGTGGGACTGCCCCGTTTTTGCAGCGCCTCAGGCATGTTTGCGGAGACGCGCACCGCCTGCTTTTACACCACTATGCGCAGGCGTAGCGCCTCTCTGGTGAGCAGAGTACGTGCCAGCTCCAACACAATCCTGGCAATGATTGCTGACAGGCTGGACTCCCCCTACTTGCGGCGGTGCTGTAACAAGCATGTTCCAGTAGCGCCGTTTGTGCGGAGTTATTGATCTTATTGTTTTGTTCGTTGTTTTGTGTTCATGTGTTAGTGTATTTGAATGTTACTGATTTCGATTTCTAATAATAATAATGACAAATTTTAAATTTAATTTATTTTTCTTGATCATTTTGTGATATTAATTTTAACGTATATTATATTTAATTCTGAAATTGATTGATTGTAATTGTATTTTGTATTATGGGTCATAGCAACCTGAAATAAATTGATTTTATTTATTTATTTATTTTGTAGGTACTAAAAATACACGTGTTTTTGGTGGGGGGAGGAGGGGTTAGTTTTAAACCTCACCACATATCACCAAGAGGGAAGAGGGGTTAAAAAATGTAAAAAAACATCACGTGATTAATGGACAGCCCCTTAGGTAAGCCGAGTTAATGCGTTAGTAATAGTTAGTATTCGTTCACCTACCAATGTTTCTCTCCTTATAGATCTGCTGGCCCATGATGTTGTAGAAGGAGAGTGTCTCACTCCAGTCGGTGACGAGCAGCGTGCTCTTCGAGAAGGTCACCGCCCACACTGCCGCCTCGCGGGTTATCCTCTGGATCTCCTCGCCAGACTGCAACAACACAGTTTATTTATTAATAACACCTCCAAACCGATAGCATGGTCCTTTACCATGTTATATGGCTAAGGATTATGTCATCTGTCGAAAGAAAATACCCCATAATTTTTTTTATTGATGTGAAATCTTTTTTTGGCCCACCACATTTTTCGTGGGCTGTGACCTCAAGCGTCACGTTCGTAAATGAAAGAAATCTTCGGGTGAACTCGGGGTGATGACCATGGAGTGTTATCATGGTTACCTTTACTTACATTTACACATCTAACCATGCCCATCTAGTCTAGATGGCCATGCTTAGAAGACTTATAGATGTACACAATAATGCTCTGGTTTCACCCGCTTAGTTTCCAAAGTGAGCTCTTAAATTCTGAGTTGTAAGTTGTCACTTTCATCGGCAGTCCCCATGACTGCCAATCTATACTAATATTATAAAGCTGAAGAGTTTGTTTGTTTGTTTGAACGCTAGGATCTCGGGAACTACTGGTCCGAATTGAAAAATTCTTTCTCTGTTGGATAGTCAATTTATCGAGGAAGGCTATAGGCTATTTAACATTACGCTACTATCAACAGGAGCGGAGCATGAATACAAAATGTAACAAAAACGAGGGAAAATATTTCTTTTTCTTTTTGAGAGTTTTCGTTGCGTGACAGCTTGTGTCTAACTTAAAGTTTGCGTCATTAGAACCTAAGGGCGGGGGAATGATCAATCAATACGTTGATTGGTGATTCCCCTACTCCCAGTATCTGTCCGATACTGGGTTTGGCAAATGGTTTCGGGAGTAGCGCAGGTCGCAGTGATCCCCTAAACAAGGCCAGTGGACTATCCTTCTCGAGGTTGCCGCCTGTTACTTGACCGATTACCCTCTGTAATTGGTATAACAAAAACCTCTGGCCGAACCCCATTTCTTTCCCAATGCCCTCTCCTTGTCCCAAATTCCCCCCACCATATCCCACCATTCCACACACACTACACAAGCACACCACATATACACCACATACATACACTCATTTAGGCACGCAACCACACACACACATACAGATCACAATCACGCCTCATTTAGAAAGTACACCACCACACTCAACTACACTCAGACACACTATACAAGCCCACACATACGGCCGAACCGTGGCGGCCTATATCCACAACTCCGGCCCACAAGGCCCTGGGGCACCAAATACCCCCAAAAAGTTGCGCCACACATACCAAGGGCAGGTTGTGTGTGAGTTTTAAAATCCAGCTCAAAAACCCTAATGTCGGCACAACGAAAAAAGATTTTACCCCAGGAGGGTACCACTGGCTCAGCCAGCGGAGAATCCCTCACCGAGCCCAGCTCGGTCTGCCCCTCGTATTCTGGGGGGGGCAACGTGTGCTCTCAACCAGGCTCCAGCCTGGATTTATCAGGCCTCATGAAGGCAATCCCAGCAACTCAACCCTCAGTCAAGTCGCCGTGGACTGTAGTCACGCATAAGCGTCCCTGCAAAAGGGAGTCCACCCACGCGAAGGCTGACACCCAAACCCAAGGGCAGAAGAGCAGACCAGAACGCGTTCGCCATAACAGGCGCGCGAGAAGGAAAGCACTTCAGCCTAACAAACCCAAAATCATCGCAGCAGCGGAAACGCAGCGCGAACCCACACCATCCACCTCTACAGGGGCGGGACCACCACCGCCACCACCACCACCAGTTCCCAGCAAATCGGGGAAGAACAGGAAACCGAGAGGTGCTCGCGGTAGACGGACCGCTGCGATGGCTCCCATTCCTGAAAAGGAACAGCAGGGGAAAGGGTCTTCGACGGACGAGAGAGCTTCATCGAAGCGCGCTCGCCTGGACGAGACCCAATCTCCCAGAGGGGACGCCAAACGCGCGAAGACCGACCCAAAAGCAAAACGGACGGTGAGCTACGCAGACGCGGCTCAATCCCACCTGAAGGTGGTGATTACTACCGTCCCGCAGAGGGACCTCTCGCAGACCCAGGCAGAGGCGGTGAGGGTAGCTGTTGCTCGCAAAGTTATCCAAACCGCACTGTCTCCATCTTCCTCGAGCGCGCCCGCACCGTCTTTCCGCGGTCGACCCTTCCTGTTGGACGGGGCGTTAGCGATGTGGTGCGAGGACGCGAATTCGCTCAGCTGGCTGGAAGAAGAGGTGAAAAACATCGAGTCACCAATTCCTGACACCACCCTCACGGTCATCAGGCAGTCGGACATGAAGAAGAGGCTCAAGGCTGGGCTTCTAATTCATACCAGCATTACCGACCCTGCCATACTGCAGCGAGTCCTTTGTGCCCAGAATCCGTGGTACAATGTGGACTCGTGGCAGTGCTACGATATGACCGTGGACGACCAACCACAGGACGCTATGGGCTCCGAGGATAAGGTAGTGCACCTTACCCTGGGAATACCTGAAGACCAGAAACAGACGATCCTGGACCGAGACCGCCGGGTAGCCCACATTACGGGGAGTGGGTACATCCGCTTCTTCTCCACAGTCGAAGCGAAAACGGCGGAAAAACAACCCGCAAAAACAACCTCAACGAGTGAGACTGAAGCAAAGGAGACGTCGACTCCGGAGCCCTCAGCTTCCGCCCTCAAACAGAGTTTGAGCGAGGTGGAAGTAGTCTCACCGTTGCCGAGTGAGGGGTGCTGCAGCAGTGACGAAGATGGCGTCCTGCGAAGCCCATAGCCCCCTCAAGTTCATCCAGACCAATCTCCAGCACAAGCAGATAGCGGCGGCCACTCTACGCAGAGTGCTGGAGAAGAACAGCAAGACCGTCGCCATGATCCAGGAGCCCTGGATCAAAAATAATAAAATCTGCGGTCTCAGTAACATCGGAGGTAAGTTAATGGTAGACACTACTGTTGAAACCCCAAGAACATGTATTTATATGCCTAAAACAACAACAGCCACTTTGCTTAACCAATTCTGTTCTAGAGACCTCACAGCAGTGAGACTTACTACAGAAAACCAAACCGTCTTAGTACTAGCATCAGTGTACCTGCCGGGTGAGGGGGATATTCCCCCAAAAGAACTGGCCGACCTGGTACAACACTGCGAAGAACATCACTGGGAGCTGATCGCATCCGCGGACAGCAACGCTCACCACTCGCTGTGGGGAAGTAGAAATACCAACAAAAGGGGTGAGTCTTTAGCCGAATATTTATTCCAGACAAACCTCAACATTATGAACAGGGGTACGGAACCTACTTTTGTAAGCTCTAGGTACCAAACTATCATAGATATTACACTGGCAACCAACGCGGTGGCTAGCCAAATCGAGGGATGGCACGTATCAAACGAGCCATCTTTTGCGGACCACCGCCGCGTTTGTTTCCAACTGCGATATAAGTCAACAGACCCTGTTCCATATCGTAACCCCCGTAAAACCGATATAACAAGGTATACAGCATTATTAAACAAAACATTAGGAAACACACACCTAACTGACACAACACTTTGTACAAACAACATAGAAACGAACGTACAATTGCTAACAAAAACACTATTGGATAGTTACAAACTGGCATGTCCGGTGGTAAAATCAAACAACGTAGGTAAGGGTTCTTGGTGGGGGCCAGAACTCGAGAGACTACGCCATAAACTAAGGACGCTCTATAACAGGGCAAAAAACACCAGATCCATGGTGGACTGGGACAACTACAAAGCTGCACAAAAGCATTACAAGAGGCGAATCAGGTTCCGCAGAACGGAATCCTGGCACAACTTCTGTAATAGCATAAATTCAACAAACCAAGCCGGAAGAATAAAGAAAGTTCTAGCCAAAGGCGAGCTCAACCTCCCGGGCTCCCTAAAAAAGGAAGACGGCACTTACACAAACACAGACAACGAAACAAGTGCAGTACTTCTGGAGACTCACTTTCCTGGATGCCAGATCACAGGAGAACCAGAGTGGCCAGAAGAAAACCACTGCACACCAACAACCCAAGAATGGGAAGTAGCAAATAAGGTAGTAACCGCGGATAGAATAAAATGGGCACTTAAAAGCTTCAAACCTTTCAAATCCGCAGGGCTGGATGGTATATTCCCAGCGTTACTACAATGGCAACCAAACCAGGTAACAGAGCACCTTTTACCAATTTATAGGGCCTGTATAGCCTTTAAATATATCCCGAAAACATGGAGGGAGGCGAAAGTAATTTTCCTACCAAAACCCGGTAAGGAGGACTACACGCACGCCAAATCGTTTAGACCTATTAGCCTAACGTCTTTCCTTCTAAAAACGTTAGAAAGATTAGTGGACCGACACTTAAGAGATGGGGCACTAAAACATAAACAACTGCATCCTCAGCAGCACGCATACAGAAAGGGTAGATCAACAGAGTCAGCATTGCATATGGTTGTGCACAAGATAGAATCGGCTCTTACAAACAAACTTTCAACACTTGCAGCCTTTATAGACATAGAGGGGGCATTTGATAAAACAATGCACAACAGCATAAACCATGCTCTATGCAAACTCAAGGTCGAACCAGTGATGAGGAACTGGATCACCGAGTTGGTCAGTAAAAGAGCAGTCCAGATAGTGATGAACACTACCATAAGGGCAAAGGTAGTAAAAGGATGCCCCCAGGGTGGCGTCCTATCACCACTATTATGGAACACAGTAGTAGACAGCCTCCTAAAGACGCTAAATAACAGAGGGTACACTACTATTGGTTATGCGGATGACCTCACTATACTGATTAGCGGAAGCGCTGAAAATGTGCTTTGTAAGTCCATGCGCTCGGCTCTTCAGATTGTAGAGAAATGGTGTGGCGAACATCAATTGTCAGTAAATCCGAAAAAAACAGAGCTCATTCTTTTCACCAACAAAAGAAAGTTACCAGAACTACAACTCCCAAAATTATTTAATACCAAACTCACCCTATCATCGCAAGTGAAGTATCTGGGCATCATCCTTGATAATAAACTGAACTGGGCGAGTCATATAGATACAAAAATTAAGAGGGCCTGTCTAACTTTTTGGCAATGCCGGAGACTCATTGGGAGAAAATGGGGTCTCAATCCAAAAATTACACTGTGGTTGTACACTTCAGTGATTAGACCCTCTCTGACCTACGGATCAGTTGTGTGGTGGCCCAGAACACAACTGACCACAATAAAAGCCAAACTCCAAAGTCTGCAACGCCTGGCAAGCCTAGCAGCCACTGGATGCATGAAAACCACACCATCAGCCGCTTTGGAGTATCTCTTAAATTTGAGACCTCTACACTTAGTCATACAAGAGGAGGCCACTGCAGCCGCCCTGCGACTAAGAGCTCATGGACTGTGGAAACAGGGTACAGAAACAGAACACACAAAAGTTCTGAAACGGGTGCTGAAAGAAATACCACTTCTTGAGGCACCCATGGATAGAACAATATGCCAACACGTCTTTGATCGAAGATACAATATCCAACTTAATGCAGAATTAAAAGATAGCTCTGGTAGCAGAGAAGTAAGGATATACACAGACGGCTCCAAAACCTCACAAGGTACAGGAGCCGGTGTCTTCTCAAATGATTTAAACATAAAAATATCAACATCACTAAGTAAGTTAAACACAATCTTTCAAGCCGAATGTATCGGTATCACCAGGGCGGCACAGGCGATCGCAGCCAGAGATGTCGGGGACTTAAACATCAAAATTGTCTCCGACAGCGCGTCAGTGCTTCAAGCCCTAAAAAACAACACTATAACCTCTGTCCTTATACTGGAATGTCACAATGCACTCCAATCCATAACAGGGACGAACAGAGTAACCCTGCAATGGATTAAAGGACACAGCGACTCACTAGGTAATGATGCAGCAGATGAACTGGCCAAGAGAGGAGCAAAGGCAATAACATACGGTCCGGAACCTTTAATGCCTATACCTCAGGCCCAAATAAAATCATGGCTGCAGGAAAATACCGAAAAAGCACATTCAATGGAATGGAGAAACATTGAAGGTTGCAGGCAAACAAAAATTGCTGTTCCGGTAGCAACAAAAAAAACTTGCCCGCAACCTTATCAGACTGAGCAGGGATAAGATCCGTAAAGTCATAGGTACTATGACTGGCCACTGTCCCCTTAACAAACACTTATTCAATTTAGGTGTAACAGATAGCCCTCTGTGCAGAGGATGCATGGAGGAAGAAGAAACGCCACAGCATGTGATTGTGGAATGCAGGAGCGTGGCGGATCAACGGGCAGAATTCCTCCACTCCCCAGCAGCAGTCCCGGAGGCCTTCAACAACCTGAATAGGTTGCTTGCCTTCTGGGATAGCCTGGGATGGTTGGAGTGATAGGGAAGTATGAGCCACGCACAATGGCCCACTTTGAGAGGCTAAGTGCGGAAACAGCCCCGTCAAACTAAACTAACTAAACTAGAACCTAAGGTAACCGAATTTGAACAAAATTTGAATTGGTACGACCAACTTTCGATAGATGGCGTAGCAACGCGCGCACGGATCAGCTAGTTTTTATATTTAAAAGTCTAGTATCATGTTTGTTCCCGGTTGAATTTTTCACCAAGTCGTGATTTTCACGAAAGTTTACATTTATGTGTAACTAGCAGCGGCTCGCGGTTTTTACCTGCGCAGTTTACATTCCTATTATTTTTCCGTGATGATAAGTTATTATCATTATGATTTATACTTATTTATATTGTATATTCATTATGTAGTCTAAATCATTTAGGTATATAGCATAAAATTAGTACGTGTATTTATTTATTTCGTTAGTTGCACCACTGCCCAAAATATTACAAATTTAGTTTCCTCATGATCCAAAGGGTTATCTGGAAGAGATCGCTTTTAGCGATAAAATAGATAGATAGATACATAGATACTCTTTATTGTACACACCATAAACGAACAAAAAACACTTATACAGGAGAGAATAACAATAAGACTAGTGTTACAAGCGGCCGCCTTATCGCTAAAAGCGATCTCTTCCAGGCAACCTTAGGATGGAAATGGTAACTAAGAATACTTTTAAAAGCGGGGTGTGTATCAAAAATATTATCATAATCTATACTAATATTATAAAGCTGAAGAGTTTATTTCTTTGTTTGTTAGTTTGTTTGTTTGAACGTAAGGATCTCTGGAAATACTGGTCCGAATTGAAAGATTATTTCTTTGTAGGATAGTCCATTTATCGAGAAAGGTTTTAGGCTATTTAACATTACGCTGCTACCAACAGGAGCCGAGCATGAGTGAAAAATGTAACAAGAACGGGGAAAAATATTGCTTTTTGAGAGCTTTCGTTGCGTGACAGCATATATGTCATATTTTAAAGGTTGCGTCATTAGAACCTAAAGTAACCGAGTTCGTTCAAAATTTGAATTGGTACGACCAATTTTCGATAGATGGCGTAGCAACGCGCGCGCGTTCAGCTAGTAGTATAATAAGATCACCTATTGTGCCCATTTTGTTTTGTTATGTTATGTGTTACTTGTTGTCAACTTTGTGGTGTCAATAAAGTGTTTTGTATTGTATTGTATTGTATAAGTCTGTGTGCCATCCTAGACTATTATCTAACTATGTTCCAAATTTCAACCAAATCACGTCGTAACGTATGAACGGATCATAGTCCGGAAGGACGCATACGCTACTTTTTATCCCGGGAAAATAACGGGAACGGGACGCCGTCTTTCGTCGGCTGGTGGCGGTTGGGAACGTAAGATTGAGGATCGGGCTGAGTGGCGTATCATAGGAGATGCCTAGCAGTGGACGAACACGGGCTGATGATGATGAGTAGGATGCAACACTATGGTGTCCATACTTTGTCTCTTATAGAGACGATCCCGCTAGCGAGCCCGATGGCCAGATGCTGTCCGTTCCACGACCAGGCGCAGCACGTGATCCGGCCGGAGACGCGGTACTTCTGCACCGCCTTCACGTCCATCGACCAGAAGGCGAAGTCGGTGAGGGCGCACGACACCAGGTAGTACGTCACCGGATTGTACGCGAGGCATTGGATCGACTCACTATGTCTGGAAACAGAAAACGCATTTTATTTAAACTTTTTGACGTGATAACGTCTTATAATTCGGTGAAGCCGGCTGCACGCCCGCAAAACATGACGTCATGTAACGTTATCGTTACCGTTAGTTCGTCGTCCGTGCCATGCGGACGAAGCTGAGCGCTGAGGGCGCCACCCGCCGAGTCGAGCGGTATCACTACTCGCGCTATCAGCGTACTGATTTCTTAAGACGTTGTCACGTTTAACTATCGTCAGTAAACCGACTTCACAGACAACCATTTTTTTTCATATTAAAAAGTGAAGAGACGAGCAGCACACGTGCCTGATGGTAAGCAACATGCCTGTAACACAACAGCACAAGGACACACAGCTATTGGAACATGAAGAGTCCAAATCATTACCTAGCACTGCACTGCGCTCGTCACCCAGAGATCTAAGATACTATACGGTTTTAAGTCAAAGTCAAAGTCCTTTATTAATAAATGTAAAATTTACACGTCAATTAATAAAAAATTAACCAAAAGAAAGGGCATACAAATTGCATGCATTTTCAAAGTTTGAAATTATCACTTCACTGTATTATAATAAAAATTATTAATTATCGTACAGAAAACTGTCAAGCATTATACGCGTATAACGTATAACAAATATGTTTCAAATACAATTGTACTAATAAATGTCAATTTTTTCACATTTTTATAGGAACTTTACCTTCACTCTCTAAAAATTCGCTGTAGCTATAGAAAGTTTGATCAATAAGCCAGCACATTAATCTGTTTTTGAAGGTGCCGAAACTTGGGGCCGATATAACTATTTTGGGAAGGGTGTTATAAACTTCCGGTCCCATAATGTGAGTTAAACTTCCGTGACCTCGTGAGAGAGTGTGGGATGACATCCAGCTTGTCCGAGTTGCGTATGTTACGAGAATGTCTCTCTCCTCGCGTATTGTATGATTCTAGATTATTTCTGACATATACAGCCACTTGGTAGATCAGGATAGCAGGTAACGTAGGTATGCCAAGTTCTTTGAAAAACGGTCTGACGGATGTGCATTGCGATACGCCAACGATGGCAACGTTTTCCCCGATAGTTACAATCTCTTGGTGTCTTCAAATCGGTTTGTTCCAGGTAAGCACGCTCCATCGTAGATCGCATCGTCGCTTAGCATCAGGCGAGACAGTGGTCAAATGCGAACCTATTATTATGTTTATATACCTATTGTAGTAAAAAAAAGAAAACATTTAAAAAAAAAAATTACCTCCGACTACCTAAGTTTTGAAGTTTGTACAGTATTCTACTAGTCCAGCCCTTTCATTTGATACCCAAATGGAGGGAGTATTAAAAAATATATTTAATTCGCCACTTTGTGGCCGCCATCTTGCATCAATATTAACCAAACATAGCTAAGCACCAACGCACGGAAACTAGCTTTAAAGTCAAAGTACTTTATTCATAAATGTACAATTTACACGTCAAAAAATACAAATAAAAACAAACGAAAGAGCATACAAATTGCATGCATTTTCAAAGTTTGAAATGACTACTGTATTATAATAATTATTGTACAGAAAACTGTCAAGCATTATATGCTTCTTTTAAATAAAAAGCCGCATTGAAATCAGTCGATCTGTTAGAGCTTTACGGTGCCACAGACAGACACACACAGAGAGACAGACAGATATGAACGTCAAAGTTTTAACACCAATCTTTTGGATCGGGGCTTAAAAATAATCTATATGTACTTGCACAAGCATAACAAGCTCACTTCGTTTTATTTTAGTTTGAAATTTTAATTTGAATAAATTTATTTGGATAACTACATATTAAGAAGGTTTCTAACCTACACATGATATTATACAAAGAATTAAAGATGACCTATAAAGATAATGTTTAAATGTAGCGTAATGTTCTGTAGTGGTAGGACTCTTTGCAGAGTCCGCCTGAGGAACTACCACACATTTGCCAGTTATTCTACTGCGAAGCAGTAATGTGAAAACATCACTGTGGTCTGGTTTGAAGGGCAATGTTTCCAGTGAAATTACATGAAATAGAGTAACAACTTTTTATATCTCTGGGTGTCGAGCGCAGGGCAGTGCTAGGTAATGATTTGAAATTTTCATGTCCCAATTGCTGCGTGTCACTGTGCTGTTATGGGCAGGCATGTTGCTTACCATCAGGCATATGGCCTGCTAGTCTAGTCAACCTATTCTATAAAAGAAAAATTAGAGTTGATATTTATTTTAAACATGTTTTGGTTGTGTTTTAGATGACATGAATAAGGGAACACTGAGTTCCACACTAAGTTAGACCGGTGTTGTGGAATACCTACAGTGCCTCACACTGTAAGTCGGTGTGTGCTTGAATGTTGTTTAGGTATACAGTGTGTGCGTTTCGTGTGTCTTTTAGTCAGCTAATAATAGTATGACAGACTTAGGGAATCTTACAGTTGTTACAATTGTAAGGTCTCGAAGGCCACATGATAAAATGATACTTGTAGTTATAAACAAATAAGTTAATTAAGTGTCTACTTATGATACAAAACATAAAAAGAAGCTTGAACAGCACTGAATAAGATACAGTCAATCTTAAACAAAGTACTCCTTTATATTTATTTTATTTACTCCTGTTGTGTGTGAATTGTCCACCAATATTTATTTATTTATTTATAAGAAGTTGCTTACATTCTTCAACAGAAGTGTCGAAATACATCAAAATGTTTAGCAAGCAAACTACTGTTTTATTAATTTTTTTTTATTTGTTATTACTTAAGTTCCCACAGCCAGGAACAAAGTATTTAACACGGATTGTAAACAAATTATGTGATTGTAGAGATATATGTATGTATATTTGAAAATAGCGTACAAGAATATTTTCGCGTAGTTTATAATAATTTAACTTCTGTCTTGTTTATTTTTAACTTCAATTTTAAATGTATTAAATAGTTATAACAATTTTTGTATGTAAATTGCATTACATTTTAATATTTTAAATGTAATTAAATTGCACGCCCGAAATGGGTAAA
Source organism: Ectropis crepuscularia (assembly GCA_963693475.1). Taxonomy (NCBI): domain Eukaryota; kingdom Metazoa; phylum Arthropoda; class Insecta; order Lepidoptera; family Geometridae; genus Ectropis; species Ectropis crepuscularia. Next base: position 37,735,055 of record OY856338.1, read on the forward strand.
CTGTTGTTACTGTAATATTATGTTTATTACCATCTTGTGTACACAGCTATGCAATAAAATATTCTGATTCTGATACTGAAACTCCGTTCACAAATCATGATCTTACTGTTGGGACTTGGGGCTTTCTTCACAAACAGGGGACTATAGTATATCCTTTGTTTCTATAAGCGGCAAGTTTTTGTTCTATCGACTCAAAATTGAAGACAGTTTTCCCAAAGAATGTCATCTGTCTGTCTATCTGTCTTCATGGTCGAATAATGTTTCACCCCAACACACGAAAACAAAGGTGCTGTCACTAATGCCCAAGCTACACGATGCTAGTTTTTCATGTTATGCTAGCAAACTAGTGTTAAGAAGCATAGCAAGCTAGTACTTCTAGCCTCGTGTAACTCGGTAGTGCAGTTGAAAGAGTGAAACAACTGGCTGCCTTATCACTAAAACCGATTTCTTCCAGGCAACCTTGGAATGGCCATCAAAGCGAATAAAAACGTGTTACTAACGAGTATTTTAGGACTCCTTCCATCTTGGATGTCCATATGATGACGTTCTTGTCGGCACTGCCGCTGGCGAACTTTTTACCGTCGCCGCAGTAGGCGACCGCGTGGACAGTGCCCTTGTGGGCCTGCAGCAGTTGGATGAGGGCCCCGTCTCGAGGGTCGTACACCATGACCTTCTCTCCGGCGCCGATGACCAGCTGGCTGCCATCTGGACTGAAGCATATGGTGTTGACACTGCAAAATAAAACAAGTATTACAAGATAGCTTGGTAGTAGTTAGTAGTAGGACTTTTTGCAGAGTATATACTATATAGTATCACATATACATTGCAAAATGTTTAATACTATGTTGTTTTCCCATGGTTATTACTGATGGTTTTGTATTTTTCTCTATAATGATTTCGTTGACACAGCATTTTATACAAATAGCTTAGAATTAATTTAATAATGATTGAATATTATAATTTTCAAATATAAATTGACTTGTATTACCTCAGTATGATTTTAGACGAAGCTCCTATACAGCAGAAGTTGTATATTACCATAATTACTAGTTGTTTGATTTGGTGTTTAACAAGTTCAAGATATTTGTGTTCATTTATTATTATTTTAGTACCTGGGTGACCGAGCTTTGCTCGGTTTACTAACTCTCGGTAACTTAGTATACGCAGTGTGCGTATACTAAGTTACCTACAGATAAAATTAAGGCGGCGAAATTTACCTTCGCATTCTAATGTCTAATGTAAGTTTTTGGCTGTCTAAAAACGCGCATAATATACGTTTCTTAAAAATGAAACCTAGCTAGATCGACTTATCCGAAACCGTCGTCCCCGAAACCCCCTGCATACATAATTTCATGAAAATCTTTCGAGTCGTTTCCGAGGTTCAGATTCTATATATATATATATATATACAAACATCACTATAGTCCGGTTTTAATGGCAAAGTGATGCCAAACCTCCCAGTGAAATTACAGGGCATAGAGGTAGATCATCTTATATCTCTCGGTGATGAGCACAGTACAGTGCTAGGTAATGATATGGACCCTTCATATTCCTACTGCGTGACACTGTACTGTTATGGCGTATTGCTAACCATCAGACACATGTTTTGCTCATCCTCTCACTCTATAAGTACTATAATATATATATATATATGTCAACTACATATTATACTTTTTTTTTAATTTATTTAAAGGGATTTGTCGTTGAGTGACCATATCAGCCTGTAAGCCAACAAATACAGATGAACTTAAATTATTGACAATTGTTTCTTAGGCCTAAATTGATGAGTTTATACAACATAATTGCATCATTGGATTCAGGACTGGCTAGTATCACATTACAGTATCCAATATCTCTGATACTACCTCTTTCAAAACACAGTCTTCTGAAACTATCGTTCCGAACACACTCCATCAATAAGACGTGCATAATGTCTTCAAGAACCCCACATTAATTACAATTGGGAGATGGAACTTTCCTCATCAAGATATTATACTTGATTACAGCAATACAAAAATCATGTCATAAATTAGTAGGTAATAAAAAAAATTACATTACTTATTACAATTACATAGGTGTTACATCCACTTACACACAAACATGCTGGTGAAAGAAAATGTAGTGAAACTGGTGTCTTCCGAGAAAGACACATATCGAGTTTATATGTCTTCCGCCAACATGCACTAGGACAGCATGAAGGATTAACTATAAATATTGGCCTTGAGGCCTTGACTCTCTCATTGTGAGAGAAAGCCTCGAGTTCCAGCAATGGCAATAAAAAAAATGTCTGCTTATGCACCACAAACTAACTGAACACTTATTATTGTACACAAGGTCACAGAGTAAGTAATCACTACGTCACAAGGTTTGCAACTGAGAGAGACTACCAGATTTGTGATTTGTGATGTTAACTATTACTTTTTTTTTACGGGCAGAGAAAATACAATGAGAACTACACTACGCTACATACCTAACAAAGAGAATGTAAATACTTGATACCTAACTAACTACTTACACTATACCACTATAGTGACTATAGTCTAGTGCATTCCAGCAAGGCGTGTAGAAAACCAAAACAAATGTGATACCATAACATAAACACCGTTTAATCTTAGTAATTTTTATGAAATTGTCTTAAAATATTTTTCACAAATATGATTCGACTTTATTGCGATCTTAAAATACAATATTGCTTGGATTTGTATTGATCAAATAATTATTTTGAAATACTATCTTATTTTGAAAGTTATAGAAAGTAATGGTAGGATGATAATAAATATGATTTTAAGTACTAGCAATTTGATCTGTTTCTCAAACTCTCGATTTTGCATTCAAGACTTATTTTCATCAAATTATTCTGATTAAGGACGCGACAATTTTTCTAACATACTCGTACCCCTCTTATGCGATAATGTGAAAATCCCATTAGCATTTACATAAAGCTAGTTGACATGGGGTTCGCGGCCATTTCGCACAGATCTTGTCACTATAAAAGTATTCAAGTATGGACTAATTGCAGTCTATTTATTTTTGACATCAATTTGGATTTTTTAATTGTATCTAATGTAATTTGATTTTAATGTAATTTACATTGATTTTTACTAAAATGTGATTTTAATTTGACTTCTAATAATTATTGACTTGTATTATATATATATATATATATACAGACAACCTCATGGCACACTTAAATCGACACAAAATTATTTCAGAGTCCCAACATGCTTATAGAAGGGGTCGGTCGACGATAACTGCTGTACATGATTTCACGCAGAACATCATTCAGAGTATGGATGGTAAAAATAAGGTAGCTGCCATATTTCTGGATTTGTCGAAGGCTTTTGATTCTGTGAATCATGAGCTTCTAATTAAGAAGCTCATGACTTACGGGATCAATAACCAGAGCTTAGAGCTCATCAAATCCTTTTTAACCAACAGATACCAAACAGTAGAATTAAAAATTATTGACAAACAACAGCAATCTAACTCTCTATGTACTAATATTGGAGTCCCCCAAGGATCCTCATTGGGAAATACGCTCTTTGTTTATTTTGTGAATGATATGTCTATGCTAGATATAGATGGGAAGGTCATCCAGTACGCAGATGATACTACAATAATATTATCAGCAGTTACTGAAGTAGAGCTGTTTGAGAAAGTGAAAAATGCTATCTCCAAATTTGATGAGTGGTTTCACAACAACGGACTGAATCTAAATACAGACAAAACTAACATAATGTATTTTAATTCTAAATCTTCTAATCAAACTAAAGTTTCTATTGACCTACCAAACGGCACGGTAATTACGGGTACTAATCATGTAAATCTATTGGGTTTTGAAATCGATTCCGCTCTATCATGGAAAAGCCATATAGAAGCAACATCTAAAAAGATGGCAAAAGGCGTATACGCTCTGAAGCAGTTAAAATATGTGACGTCATCTGAAAGTTTAAAGGAGATCTACTACTCATATGTCCATTCAATAATGACTTATGGCATAATTTTCTGGGGAAGCTCTACAGACTTTCAGAGAGTCCTCAAAATGCAGAAGAGAGCTATTATAAGAGTATTAGCCGGTGCTAAATTTAAGGAAAGTTGCAGAGAACATTTCAAACATCTTAAAATACTGACATCTGTTGCATATTATATATTAGAAGTGGTAAAGTACACTAGGTACAATATTGATAAATTTGCGACAGTGGAGATACAAGACAGGAGATCACGACTAAAGCGGACTGTTTTAAGCCCAATAGGGCCCTGCAGGCTGACTATTGCGAAGAAGTCACCTCTACAGATGGGACGTATTTTGTACAATCATTTGCCCGAAAGTTTGAAGGCAATCCCTAATGACACAACTTTTATTAACAAAGTAAAGCAACTTCTATTAGAGAGAACGCTGTACAGCATTAATGAGTACACAAGTACAAAATATGATGACCGTGTTTTATAGATCATATAATCGACCTGTGCAGCCCTACTATTATTATTGGAATGTTTATTATTATTTTTATTTTTTAACCGACTTTTTTAATTACTATTAAACAAATCTAACAATTTAAATTTAACTGAATGAATTGAATTTTATACATGCCCCTTTACAGCAACATTGTATTAATTGTTTGATTGTATTTTTTGACGAGACATATTTTAAACTCTGTTTCTCATTGTTTTGCAACTTATTATTGTAAAAAGTGTTAATGGTATGTTTTAATATGTCAATAAATTGATTCTATTCTATTCTATTCTATTTGTAATTTTTGAATATCTTGAATATGACATTCTAACTACTTGTTATCAATAAAAGAGTATGATTATGAATAAAGAACCCCAAGAAAAAGGTTTCTTGTGAAGAAAGAAGACACGGCATCTAAAAATTGGTTGTGTCGATATTTTTAAATACGATCCCTGGCTTCGCTTTGATTTTTTTGTCGTCTTTGTCCTCCCTCCCCCTCCCTCTCTTCCTCGTCAAACGTAAGTTTTATTGTTAAGAATACTCGTATATTAAATAAAAAACGCTCTACCACTGAGCTACATCCCCGCTTGAACTACTGGTCGAAATAATTAATACAACTGTAACAAACATGCGGCGAGGTAACGACCGACGGTAACGGTACATGACGTCATGTTTTGTGGGCGTGCAGCCGGTTTCATCGAATTATATTATAAGTGATAAGAACGGATCTTATCCCAATGTGGTAACTTGTATCGCCACAACCGCCGGTTGCCTCTAGGGCTTGGATCGGGCGGATGGTACATTGATACTGACTTCACCAGACAGTGGTCGGAGCTGCCTAACGGCGAAGATACCGCCTCAGAATATCGGTCTGGATCAGTTGTCAGCTGAAGGTCTAAACAATAAGGAGTATGCGACTCAACGGCAGGTACCCGTGTGGCCCCTTGGACCAGCTGGGTCAGGTCTAACGATAAAGCTAGCTTTCTCGTTTCCAGCCCAGCGTGGTCAGTGCCCCGGTATGGGAACAGCCAATCTTTGTGATGGCCGTTAAAATCCCCCAGCAACACTAGTTGGGCTGATGGGTACTTTTGCTGAGCCGCATCCGCCGCCTCACTTAAATATTCCAGTACCTGGGTCACCGAGCTTTGCTTGGTTTAAATACAAAAAAAATGGCAGTCATAGGAACTGCCGATAGAAGTGAAAACTTATAACTCAGAATTTGATAGCTTACTTTGGAAACTACACGGGTGTACCGGAAGGCGGGCCCTGACCATCATGGCATGGCCATCTAGAAATGCGCTAGCATTTCCCATTGGCTCACGCATTTCTAGATGGTCATGCCGTGATGGTTAGGCCACGCCCTTTCAGCATTTCCCATTGGCTGACGCATTTCTAGATGGCCAATGGCCGTGGCCCCGAGTTTACCCGAAGATTTCTTATCATACCCGAGCGTGACGCTATAATTCAATTCACACCCCACGAAAAATCTGTCTAAAAGCGCGCCTGCGCGCCAAAAGAAGTTTTCACTTCAAAATACTTGGGAGGGGTCAAGGGGACGTTCTGATGGAACGAAGTTGTACAAAATATTGCAACTCTTTACTGTTTCTGTTGCCCTGGTACTGGTACCTAGGGGCAAACGCAACTCTTTTATATTTCTGTTGTCCTGGTATCTAGAGATAAACGCTGGGCTGTTGGAGGTAGGTAATCGAAACTCTTTACTGTTTTAGTTGCCCTGGTCCTGGCCTGACCTGGCCGTTTTTACCGAGTTTACCCCAAGATTTCTAATCATATCCGAGCGTGACGATTGATGAATCCATTTCACAGCCCACGAACATTCTGTCTATAGCGCGCCTAAAGAAGTTTTCACTTCAATAAATAAAAATTGAGGGACAATTCACACACAATACTATCTGACCCTAAACTAAGCAAAGATTGTATGATGGCGGCCAGATAGCTGATGTAATACTTAATATTATATAGTTTTAAATACATACTTGTTATACATAGAAACACCCAAACATTTGAATTCATCACACAAATATTTGCACTGGGTGGGAATCGAACCCACGACCCTCGGCTTCGCAGGCAGCGCTACTAACACCTAAGCCACGAGGCCTGTCAATATTTTATTTTGTTTTGTTTATCGCGAATTGTCTTATAAGGATTTTTTATATTTTTTATATTTATATTATGGTAAACAAAGGAATATTTGTTCAGTTTTTATACATGATTATAATATACTAACGGCTCGTTCCGGTTTCGCCCGGATATTGGCATATAAAGATTTTTCGAATCTTTCAAATTAGATGAATTTGCACACGGTGTGCAAATTTTAATTTAAAACGGTTGAGTAGTTTAAATATTTAAAGATTAACTAATCGTTTAAGGTTTCGTTCAAATGAAAGCGCCTTTAATGAAAAAGCGAATGTTGTGATATTGGATTTATTCAGAGCCCTATTTTTGCAAGCACATTTGGAAGAGCTCATTAAAACTTAAGTTTACTAAAAAAAAGTCATTTCACATATAGAATAAAAAAAGAAATTTAAGTGCTACTCAACAAAACAAAGTTGTACCTGCTTAATAATTCATATCAATAAACTGTTTATTTGTTACTGTTGTGTATCATGATCCAACCACCTAAGTTATTTCTATTAATATTCCTATTAATATTTTAAACTTATGTTTACCACATATTCAATATATAATATATAATTAAAAATTAATAGATATGAGACAAAAGGTTGGAAAAGGATTTATTAAAATATATTTTACCTTGTTATGTGACAAAAATCTAAAAGGGCAAGCAGAGAAGCTTGCAACGAACTACCTTGTAAAACAAAGATTGAGAAATGCTGGTCTGTCATATTGAGAGTGACATTGATTTGTTTTTTGTTTAAGGGCGCTCCACATTCTCAAGAGAATCTCGCGAGAACGCGAGAAACATGCGAGAAACGTGAATGTGGAAGCGATTCGCGTATTCTTCTCTTGTTCTCGCGTTGTTCTCCGGCTTTTCTCCACTTTTTGTCGGTTTTTTGGCGCAAGACAAAGGAGCGCGAGAACGTGAGAACAGGCGAGAACGTGTATTGACTCCACACTTGCATGTTTCTCACTAGCGCGCGAGCCGCCGACTTGAACGGATGTATATTGCTATATTATGTACCGCATGGCGTCAATATGAACGTAACTTGGACAAACGAACTTGAGTTGAAATTTTTAGAATATTTCCAAGCGGAACCCGTGCTATGGAATACAAATTTAAAAGTCTACAAAAATAAACTAAAAAACCATGATGCGTGGTGTCGTCTAAGTGAATTAATGGAAGTACCCATTGATGATTTAAAAACAAAAAAACTTCGTTATTTGCAAGCTACAGAGGGTATAAAAATAAAGTTAAGAAATCAATCAAATCTTTTTTCCCTTTAGCATACGCATTTTAGCATACGCATAATTATAATAGGCAAATAACAATAAACAACAATAAATAACATAACAATAAACTTGTCGCAGCGGTTACTTCTGCGTCCATCGTCATCGAGCGCGAGAACTCTAGTGAGAACTATTTGAGAACTTTGTGAGAGTGTGTACCCAAAGAAGTTCTCGCTACAGTTCTCGCTGAGAATCTCCGGAGATTCTCGCGTGAATGTCTCGTGAGAATGTGGAGCGCCCTTTACACTTTATTCACGTAGATTTGGAACACATTTGGAATGAGATATAAACATAAACAGCTAAGCACACCTGAATTATCCATAGACCAATGAAGGTCTACAGATAATCAAGATGTTCAAGCCCTATTAACTCAGCTATTAGGTACTAGGTACTTACTATAAATTTTAGCAAAGTTATGACTTGCAAGCATTCCTTCATTTGTGTTTTATATCTAGTAGGTATAATCTTAATGCTTTAGGGTGACTTATGCCATCTATATTAGGTATCTATTCTATGCTTATGCGTAGAAATGTTAGTTGCGTAACCATCTATTTCGCACTCGCTCAGAGTAGGTAGGTATGCGCATTTATATCTGAGTTCTCGAGTTTACCCGAAGATTTCTTATCATACCCGAGCGTGACGCTAGAATCCCATTCACAGCCCACGAAATACAATATTCAAGATACACTTTGACATTGGATTTCTTTTCTGTCATGTCTGTACTACAATGAGATTGAGACCCTAACTATTTATGCAAATATAATGAACAATAAAAAATCTTTATTATTACATTACATACAAATTGGCAGTCATAGGAACTGCCGATAGAAGTGAAAACTTAGACAATACATTTTCACATGCAATCCACAATGATAATGGGTACCTACCTATCATTAATAATGGGAAATGGGAATCAATAATATTCATAAATCATAATTAACTTTAATAGGTACTTTGTTTTTCTAATTTCATCTCATGTGGATGCCACAAATTAGTGTGTTTTTTGAAGAAATTCTTTACTGGTTACCACAACATGGGCAATGGTGCCCAGTGTGGGATCAATGGTCTAGAGCAGGGGTTCCTAAACTTATTTTGTCTGCTGCTCACTTGAGAATAAATTATTCTTTAGCGCCCCCTTTTTGTCATTTACTTAAAAAACACTTACTTCAAATTAAATTAATTAATTATTGTGAGCTATATTAGTGGAGATTAAACATTCATTCTAAACAAGACTTTTACTATAACCAGCAAGAGTTAACTTCAGACTTGACTCCAAGCCTCTACAGCACGGTCCGTTTTTTTCTTCTGGTCTCTTTTTGTCTTACCGCCCCTTTAGACCTGCAGCGCCCACAAGGGGGCGTTATCGCCCAATTCAATTCAATTTATTTATTCGAACCATTATTTCAAAATAAAAAGGCTTTAAAGTCAAAGTACAAATTACATATTATCCAAATAATTAATACATACAGTACCTAGGTACTTCTAAAAATGTACATGAATGTCCAGTATCATTTGACATTATTCAATAGTTCCAGTTTCAACATATTCCTTTTCCAAACATTACTGTTCTTGACAAAATCATCTACAGTGTAATATGCTTTGCCCATTAGGTAGCTTTTAATTTCATTTTTAACCTTGTTTTATTGAGACAAGGTTTAAAACTTAGTCGCCGCCATAGTACAAGCTTTGCTTAGTTTGGGGTCAGATGGTGTTGTGTGTGAATTGTCCACCAATATTTATTTATTACTAGCGGCCCGCTCCGGCTTCGCTCGAATAATAACCTAGATATCAACTGCAGCGCCATCTGCCGGGCTAATTTGTGAATCTAAACCTTCCAGGGCCCTACCCAAACGTATACAAAAAAAATCATTCAAATCGGTCCAGCCGTTTAGGAGGAGTTCAATAACAACGAAAAGTGGCATTGATTTTTATATATATAGTTTATGAATTCTTCGTGATTGTCACTCTTCATACATAACTAGAAACATTATTCCAACTGTTACAGGTTTCCACTTGACTACCATCTCGGCTGATGCTAATCGACGATGAGGTCTTTGGTGGTGTCTGCTTACCTAGAAGACACTAATTCATTCTCAATTTGAAGACACAAAGATTGTAACCATTGTGAAAAACGCACTCATACTAAAAAACTAACGTTTGCTTAGTTTGAGGTTAGTTGTTATTTTCTGTCTCAATTCTAAAAACTATAATAGAAAATTCAGTTGAATACTGTGCATGTTTTTGTTTCTGTGGTTATCCACTAACTACGGTATGAGGCTGTTTTTCAACTATTTCAACAAACATTTCAACATTTTCATCTACATTTCAAATAGCCATCAAAGGTGCCATACCTTCGATGGCTATTCGATGGAACATTGTAGACATGAGGTTAAGGAGTGTTGCCCTGAAGGAGTGCTGCCCTGATACGGTCTTCTCTTCGGTAAAACACCAACACTTATGTGGCAGATATCCATAAGTGGAGATAATTGTAGTGGAAATGGAAACAGTTGCTTTAACTGTAAAAATGTGGATAAAAAAATTCATAGGTCATAGGAACTGCCGATAGAAGTGAAAACTTATAACTCAGAATTTGATAGTTTACTTTGAAAACTACACAGGTGTAACCGGAGGATGTGGCTTGATCATCATGACATGACCATTTAGAAATGCACCAGCAATTCCCATTGGCTGACACATTTCTAGATGGCCAAGCCATGATGGGCAGGCCACGCCCTTTTAGCATTTCCCATTGGATGACGCATTTAGATAGCCATGGTCATCCATGGCTATGGTCCCGAGTTTACCTGAAGATTTCTTATCATATCCGAGCGTGACGGTAGAATTCATTTCACAGCCCACGAAAAGTCTGTCTAGGCACACCAAAAGAAGTTTTACTTCAAAATATTTCGGATGATGTCCTTGTGGATTTCCCCAAGTCAGTACCTTCATCATCAGGAGTATCCAACTAAGATTATAAATCTCTATGTATGGATGTTTGTTGCTCAATTACATCGTAACATATATGAAAGGATGAGGTTAAAATTTGCAACACAGATAGATTATGGTTTGGAAAAACACATAAGACTACTTTTTATCCCGGGAAAATAACGGGAACTATGCTTGCCTACAACTAGACTAAGGCCGCGGGGCGCTGCTAGCCTTAAATAAATATTGGTTCATATTTTTTCACATACACTCCTTCCAACCCCAACTAATCTAAACTCGAACTATGAAAGTTCAATGTCTGATGTACTACTTTTTTAATATTAATTTATAAAACATAGGAAGTTCATTATTTTCTAATGATAATCCACTGTGTGTAATTATGGGCCTCCTTTTTGAGGCATTGGTGCCTTAGCGAGCAATGAGCATACCCAGGGGTGGCAAAGGTTTTGTGAACATACTAAATCTGTAGTGGATGTACAATGTACATATAATAGATGGAACAATGTTAGCGGACGGTCTATGCAGTACACATAGCATACATCTGTGATTTGACTTTCCAGTTTGCAATCTCATCCCTGTGGCCCACCAGGAGCCCTTACCATTGGACAAAAGTCTATGTTTGTAGTAAGTAATATGAATGAACATCTAGTTATATTAATCAATAGATTATTAATTCTCATTAAGTACTTTTATAATTACTTAGATTTTATTGCAATACATTATCAGTTCCTAGTTCTATATGGTTTTAAAAAACAGATTTAATTATTGTACAGCTAGAAAATATCGGGTTTGTTCAGAGGAATATAATTCTAATTTACAATCTACAAAAACACAGGTTATATTGATGTACAAAAACCGGTAATGAGCTGTCGGGCCACGTTGCATGAAACTGATAAAGACGTAATAATGGTGTCCAGCTTGAATTTACAAATATTGTTACGAATTGAAAACCCCTTACTCCAATCCAAAATTAGTTGCAAATCTGCGACTTACCTAGAAAACTCAACTTTGTCAGCTTCATGAATTTTATTCACCCACTTTGGAACTGTCCTCATTTTAACATCAGTAACGGTAAATTATGTATTGTATTTGACCCATGTGATAAGCTTACACTATAATTCACAAAACTATTCAGTGAAACTCAGAGCGAAATGCTTAGCAACGGCGTCGCTTCAAAAATGTAAACAAAACTTTGACGTTTCCAATTTCCAAGGTTGCCCGTTGCCAATGACACAAAAATATCGTTTGTTGTGTTTACCTACTCTATGCTCAAAGGCACGACTGCACAGCTCTGCACAGCTCAAATCTCTAATGACTCAACTCTCAAATCAATGTCAGCTGACATCAGTGCTTCCACACTGAATTTTCATTTGTCCCTAACTTTTTCTAGATTTGTCCCTGAAATTGCTTTGGTGATAAAAAGTCCTATTTTTAGGGAGATTTTTTTATAAGAAGTCATTGAATAGCTATAGATCGCCTATAACAGAGTAGATATAGATGTTCATATAGTATAACTAGTTGTTCCCGCGTTTTCACTCGCGTTTTAAGGGTTTTCCTTATTTTGCGGAATTCTTGTTATTTTCCTCACGTTAGAAGATCAACATAATCAACATATAGTATAGAAAGTACCTTTATAATTAATCAAGCCGTTTCAGAGATAAGTCGGAACAAAAACAGAGAGACAACAATTTTAAAAATAGCTTTATGTATACATAATTATAGTGTTAAGTACGTATTTTATTCTAAATTGAAGACAATTAGTCCATAAATAAAACAGCTATGATCAGTCTACAGCATTATATTTTGGAATCAATCCTTCGTCATACCAACTTATTCACAGCTGCCTCGGGCAGCTGAAGTAGTACATTTTGTAAAATTGAAGAAAACGCTTTACAGTACCTTAAATTCAGTAACAGATGTACAATTATCACTTTTACTTAGATGTTTATCGGTTTACTAGTACTTTTAATTTAAACCTTTCGCTTAGACTTGCTGCTGCATATGATTTTTCTTATTAACCTGTTTTTCGAGCAAAAACAAGAGCTTGATTGTTTCCCGCCAAAACAATCAAGCCACAGACTATAAATATACCAATCGAACCCGGAATTGTAGGGTTGCCACAGAGTGCATTTCGGTATTCTTACTATTCTTTCAATAAGAACTTATATAAATTACCAATATTGCTAACAGCTCGGCCATCCTGCAGAAGCGAGTCCTCGCGCTTTAATAATATTTTGTTATGTATACATGCTGAAGGATTTTAAGTTTATTTCACATATCTTGACTAAATTATACGAGTACTTCTGTACTATTTCTATAGTAGGTAATAATAATAGTAATAGCCTCTATTCAGGTAATGCTTACATTTTTTCATTGTTATTACAATTTAAAATTCTTAAATTTAGATTGCCATCGCACCGTCTGTTTACTTATTGACAAAGGCCTCCTCCAACTGCCTTCAAACTTCTTCCAACTTCTTCCCAAACGTAAGCTTTTCTGGTCCATGTAGCACCTGCTGTCGCTTCTATGTCATCGACCCATCTTCTGAGTGGTCTGCCACGATTTCTTTTCCTCTAATTATTATGTATTAATTTCCATTTAAGCTTTCTAACAGTTATTGTAACATCTTTTATTTTTGATTTTGCTCTTAAAGTTGTTGTTCTTATTTTATCAGATAGCCTTTTTTCCATCATACACTTTTCCATGGCATTTTGAGATGTTTTTAATTTTCTTATGTGGGTATTGTTGGTCGCTCAGGTTTGACAGCCATAATATAATAAGTACGTTATAGCCCGAATCCATTATCATTAAATTTCTATCTATATTTTAAATAATATGTACGTTACAATTTGTGTTTCAAATTAAGGAACATAATTTATTAGTAATGTTCAAAAGAAAACAAATAAAATTGAGCACATGGCATCATCAGTCACTATACGTTTCTTTAAATGTGTCACTATACTTAACAAGGAAAATATCTTCGTAGTTACATTATCAAATCAAATCATGCTTTATTGACACACACAGTTTAACAATGTTTATTATATTTAAATTTACAATTCACAATAATAAGATTGTACATGAACATAGTAGGTATTATTGTTGCATAATAAATTAAGCTTCTGTCAATAAATCTCAAACTAGGCCTAAGCCTGTATCTAGTCACCTGTTTACCATGTGTCCATTTTGTGAAATAATTGTACTACAAACTAACGGATGTGTTCTAAAACACAAAAATATGGGCTAGCTTTATATAATATTAGTATTCCATTCAAAATACCGAATCAGCGAATCAACGGTAGGAACAACCTTGTAGGTAAGTCAACGGTAGGTAAACCTTGATAATATATTGTTATGTATTAATTTCTGACAATTATCACATTAAAATTATAATTAGCAATATAGATATCTCTACTTTCAGTCATATACGATAACATATCTACTTTATTTATTTAACATATAGTGTTGTGTGTGAATTGTCCACCAATAATTATTTATTTATTTATTTATCCATACTTTGCAGTCAAAAGATAACCTGCAGTTCATAAGAAACAAAACAATTATAACCGAATTCTTCATATTTTATACCTAATATATAATACTAGCTGTTACCCGCGACTTCGTCCGCGCGAAATAAATACTAAGGTAACTCAGGCAGGAGGTACTTATTTGTATACCCAGACACATTTACGGTTACTAAAAACAACTCATAATAAAACAATTTTATACAATTTCACCAAAATCGGTTCAGTTGTATAGGTTTGAAAGCCTAAAAGACATTCGTCCCCCATTTCAACTCCAATGTCATCCCTATACAGTTCGATATTACAAAATTGCCAGAACAAACATTTGTTTGCTTCATGTAAAGTGTCCATATAAATACAAAGTTTCATGGTTTTATCTTCAACGGTTGGGAACTTCAATATTGCAATTCATCCCCCATTTCAACCACAATTTCATCCCCGTACAGATTGAAATTACAAAATTGCTTGAACAAACATTTGTTTGCTTCGTATCAAGTGTCTATATACACAGTTTCATGGTTTTATCTTCAACGGTTGGGAACTTCCATATTGACATTCATCCCCCATTTCAACCCCAATTTCATCCCCGTACAGTTCAAAATTACGAAATTGATATAACAAATATTCATTAGCTTCGTGTCAAGTGTCTATATACAGAGTTTCATGGTTTTATCTTCAACGGTTGAGAACTTTCATATTGACATTCATCCCCCATTTCAACCACTTAGACTGGCCTCGTGGCTTAGTGGGTAGTAGCTCTGCCTGCGAAACCGAGGGTCGTGGGTTCGATCCCCACCCAGTGCAAATATTTGTGTGATGAATTCAAATGTTTGCACTGTGTCTGGGTGTTTCTATGTATAATAAGTATGTATTTAAAAACTATACAAGTATTATATCAGCTATCTGGCCGCCATCATACAAGCTTTGCTTAGTTTGGGGTCAGATGGTGTTGTGTGTGAATTGTCCACCAATATTTATTTATTTTATTTAACCCCAATTTCACCCCCGTACAGTTCGAAATTACATAATTGCTAAAACAAACATTTGTTTGCTTCGTATCAAGTGTCTATATACACAGTTTCATGGTTTTATCTTCAATGGTTGGTAACTTCTATATTGACATTCTTCCCCCATTTCATCCCTATACAGTTCGAAATTACAAAATTGCCAGAACAAACATTCGTTTGCTTCATGTAAAGTGTCTATAAACAGAGTTTCAAGGTTTTACCTTCAACGGTTGGGAACTTTCATATTGACATTCATCCCCCATTTCAACCCCAATTTCACCCCCGTACAGTTCAAAATTACAAAATTGATGGTACAAACATTTAAGTGCATCGTGTCAAGTGTCTAGATACAAAATTTGATAACTTTGAAAATGACGTTTTTCATTCAACCGTTCATCCCTTGTTACACCCTCTTAGGGGTTGAATTTCGCAAAACCCCGTCTTAGCGAGCGCCTACGTGCGAAAAGGGACCTCCATGTAAAATTTCAGATTCCTAGCATTTGTAGTTTTTGAGATTCCTTGATGAGTGACCTTTCGCTTTTATAGATATATAGATACAGTTCGAAATTACAAAATTGCCAGAACAAACATTCGTTTGCTTCATGTAAAGTGTCTATAAACAGAGTTTCATGGTTTTATCTTCAACGGTTGGGAACTTTCATATTGACATTCATCCCCCATTTCAACCCCAATTTCACCCCCGTACAGTTCAAAATTACAAAATTGATGGTACAAACATTTAAGTGCATCGTGTCAAGTGTCTAGATACAAAATTTGATAACTTTGAAAATGACGTTTTTCATTCAACCGTTCATCCCTTGTTACACCCTCTTAGGGGTTGAATTTCGCAAAACCCCGTCTTAGCGAGCGCCTACGTGCGAAAAGGGACCTCCATGTAAAATTTCAGATTCCTAGCATTTGTAGTTTTTGAGATTCCTTGATGAGTGACCTTTCGCTTTCATAGATATAGATTGTTATAGTGAATCCAACCATTTATTATCTTTTTGGCAGATCTAATTTGTCAGTTATAGTGTTGTGACCAAGTATAAACAGGTACATCGATACTAGCATTTTGCAACGGTCTGGTTATTAAATTGAAATTAAATAAAATTAAAGATTATTTTGGCAAATAAGAACATGACATTTTGTCGGGTTGCATGCGAAAAATCAGTCCCAAAGTCCGGTTGCCGAATTTTTAAAAGTAAAACATTGCTGCGAGCTTGGCTAATATCTCGGAAACTATAAACTTTAGGGCAAAAATTGTTGAGGTCGTTATTGTAGAAAATAATATTTTGCATCTTTTGTGGCCGGAAAACTTTTCTGTGACATGTAGCGTTTACGATTTATGGCTCATTTAATTAACCAGTTTTTCTATTGCAGCCGATAACTCTTGAAATATTAGATTAATCAATAAAACGCATCAGACCTTTTTTAAAGACTAGTTTATTTCCTAAAACTTTCGTTTAATTTTTTTTTCTTATGTTCATACGTTTTGAGTTAGAAGAAGCTTAAATTCAGTTATTCTGCCAAAAACATTATAAATTAATGAATTGTATTAAAATAAACAATTGTTTTATTTGTGGTTATGTTAGACGACAAAAACTCTGTACTTGTAAGAAAAAACAGATACTGAGTCTAATGAAAGCCAGCATTAGACGAAGCGAGAGAGAATAGAAAGCAAACTAGAAGATAAATAATTAACGGATTCAAAATATCCATTTCAAACTATACAAATACATACCTACTATACATTTGAACTATACACCAATGACGTTTAAAGTGGTGGCTCTCTACTAGCCAACTAATATTATAAAAGACTATAAAAAGATAGAAACTCTTTATTATCCACAATATAATACTTAAACAACAGGGACTTATCCTAGAACTAGTGAACCAAGTGGCGACATTATCGCTAATAGCGATCTCTTCCAGGCAACCGAAATACCATGAGTAAATACTATGTTATGTCTAGCACAAACCCCAGGATATGCCATAAATGGCGAAAAATGCCCATACCCAGCCTTCTGGCTCGTTCCCACCACTAGAACTCGGGGAAAGGCCGTGGCCCGCCGTGCTGGTCCGCTGTACATGTCGCTGAAAGATGTCATCACATTAACATCTTCACGAGTATTGATAATACCCTATACATTTCCGAGAATAAGGGTAGATTTGTTACCTTTTTTAAATGTTACAGACCGAATACACATAAGTATTGTTGCGGTGGTAGTATAATCATAGAAAACGAAGATAATTTTTGTGCTATCACATATTACTAGTCCCTATCTAAGAAAACCCGAATAAATTTCGAGTCATTTTAAATAAATTTTACTTATAGCAGTTGCTTAACATCGTGTTATTGAAAAATTAGATATGTCCAGTCTATTGAAACAGTGCTATAGACGCACAACTAGTAGACGTAGATCAGGTACAGCAGTAACCTTTGGGTGACCGACTGATGAGACATTATTAAGCCAAATATGGAAATATTTTAATACATTAAGCATATCAGGTTAATTTATTTAGAAATTAACGAAAATGGTACATCATGTTCTTCAAAGTTTACATCAGACATAAATAAACTTTGTTAATTTACCTAACTACAAAATGTTATTTAACACTTTATTTTAATAAATATTCAAATGTTTCAGTCATCATAACCTTGTTCTTTTTTGGATATACACCAGGAGATAAACACGTCTTCAAATAATGCTGTATGTTTTCCTGAGGCGCATCAATATAACGGTTTTACATAAAAATAAATCCGATATTATGTGCCGAGAACGGAAAACACCCGTGTAAAAATAGTTCATAAACAATATCGATATCTCAATCGTAACTTCGTAACATCACTATGTTGATAGCCATAGAACGTAATTTTTTAAAAACGTTTGTTATTTTATGGAATTTATAAAAAAACTACTGCACTTATGGACTCATTTTGTGAAAGATGATTATTATACGGGATCAAGGAGCAAATTTAAGCAGTTGTCATATTTTTAAAACCTCGCATTTAAAAGTAAACTTTTGCGTAACATGACGCAATTACGTTCTATTGGTGCTGTCAAAAAGAGGATAAACGGTTGGATCTACTATACGCCATAACACAGGTTTAACCCTAGCTTGGGTAACAATGCTTTTCAATCTGAATTACCAATCAAGGATAGATAATCTGTACTAATTTGTGAACTTCAAATGTTTGTTAATGCCTAATAAATTTCATTTCATTTCATTTAAAATTTCATTTCATTTCAAATTTAATTTAATTTCAAATTTAATTTAATTTCAAATTTAATTTCATTTCAAATTTAATTTCATTTAAAATTTCATTTCATTTCAAATTTAATTTCATTTCAAATTTCACTTCATTTCAAATTTAATTTCATTTCAAATTTCATTTCATTTCAATAATTAAGTAACGTAACAATTGTTTACAACAGTTTTTGGTCTTAGTTGTAATGTAATAACTTTACTAAAAGTTTTATTCGTTGAACATAATCCAAAGTAATAATTTACTCACAAATTAATGATGATGAATCACATCAATGGTTTCTCTACTAGGCAATGTAATTCTTTTAGCGTATCTAACCATTTAGCATTATAACCTGCTTCATATGGGCGATTAAATAATTTTTACTTATAGGTACTTATACGGAATTCTTGATTGTTTCGTGATCAACAATATGATAATCTCTATTGAAATTTTATTTGAATATAAAGTATTAAAACACCTATTGAACATCATCGATGACTTGAGTTTATCTGCGGCTACCACGTCTTCATATCAAACGCGGCTATTAAAGGCATATCATCAATCAGATTTTTTTAATATTTGTCAAAATTTCTAATACGATACAGGCCTTGAAATTTAATAGCTAATTTTATTATTACTTGGCGTTTCGCGCCTTACATTCTCACTAAACCCTCGTCGTTGAACCTTATTGATGAAGAAGTATGCACGTATGTTTCGGATCTGATCATTGTCATTGATTACTCGATAGATGATATCTTAATTTCGACGATATTTACTTCTTATCCTATATTTATTATTTATACAACATTCAATTATTACTACTTTCGGATTATTTTCTGAACAGTAGATATCTTTTCAGCCTCGTTTCATAAACATGTGCGTATTGTCCTTTACGCGTAGGTATTCTATGTTATGAAGTGTGTTTATGTTAGTATATTTTAATATATTATGTTCATGCATTATATTATTTATTAGCCACCCACCCCAGCTTCGCTTGCGGTAGGTATATTTATAGCTTAAATCCCTCGAAGACCACGCACACATCCAACGGTGTAATAACTAAAATCAGCCTGGTGGTTCCAGAGATTAGTGCGTTCAACCATTACTGCCCTCAGGCTGAGAACGACAACTTCCTAAAAGGACAACTTCCGAGAACGACAAATTCCTAAAACGACAACTTTTTAAAATGACAACTTCCTATAAGGACAATTTCCTAATACGACAACTTCCTAAAACGGCAACTTTCAAAAATGTGCCCCTCAGGCTGAGAACGACAACTTCCTAAAAGGACAACTTCCGAGAACGACAAATTCCTAAAACGACAACTTTTTAAAATGAGAACTTCCTAAAAGGACAATTTCCTAATACGACAACTTCCTAAAGCGGCAACTTTCAAAAATGTGCGTGTGAGAAAGGGTGTGTGAGAGGGTGTGTGTGAGGAGGATGTGTGTGTGTGTATGTGGGAGGGTGTGTGTGTGTTGGAGGGAGGGTGTGTGTGTGTGGCATGGTAGCTCTTGAACGGGATTGAGGGAGTTGTGTAAACAAAATATTATTCGCCCTTTTGTGGAGGCGGCCATTATGAATCATCATTAACCAAACATAGGTAAGAACCAAGCAGCGCCCCGGGGTATTGCCTGCTGCCACATAACAGTACAGTGACATGGAGTTATTGGCACATGAAGAGTCCAAATAATTACCTAGCACTGTATTGCGCTCGTCACCCAGAGATCTAAGATGTTATGTCTTTAAGCCCTGTAATTTTTCTGGCAACATTACCCTTCAAACCTTTCAACAAATACCATTCCCAACGTTTCCGTTATTTTTTCCGGGCTAAAAAGTAGCCTATGTGTTTTTCGAGATTATTATCATATGTTTTCGGGAGCCTATTAGAACGCATAATTATTTGTTCCTAATTTACTTTGTCATAATGAATGTAGCATAATATATAATGTCATAATGTAACTTTTGCATAATCGTTTTTTGGCGTAATGTGTTTTAATCATAAAAATCTATTGTACTACATCCGATTCGACAGTTGACGCATTTAGGCATTTTTTAATTATTTGTTGTTCTACGTAATATATAACCAGGTTACATAGGACCCAGATCCGACTCGGAGCACCCCGACTCCACCTAGTCTTGTCGCTACTACCCCTAGAGTGTATTTAAAAAATGCGGGAGCCAGAAGCTCAAGGGAGGTCCTGAGTGGAGCGATCCATGCGAGGCAAAGCGTAGCGAAGGGGGGAGGTGGCGAGCGAAGCGAGCCGGCGACCTCCGTAGTGGAGCGCAGGTCGAGTATGGAGAAGCGACACTCAGGGCTGACCGCAGAGCTTCTGGCGGGAGCCCACCCGGAGTCAAAAAGTGCACCATATGTCTTAGGTGTATGTAGGTTTTTAAGTCCTAAAAACGTTATGTCTACATAAATTAGTACAAAAATTGTTATACTACTGCATAAAGACCTTTTATTGTACCTACCATAAAAACGGTGTTTACCATAAAAAAAAATATGGTGTTATTCTCAGACCAACGATTCTTAATCCTCAAAATATACTAAATAATTTCACAGCAACAGTATGATAACACGAATGCGACAATGACAGATACTATTGGCAATGATATTCCATTAAATTAGTAGATATCTACATTACGGATTATTATTCGTAACATTGTTGTCAAAGTACCCACCCGCATTTCACACACCCACGTATTTTATTTAAACAATGTTACTACAGTCCGCTCTTTGCACTTGTTTTTTAGTTAGGCGTTTAAAGTTTATGCCGTTGATCATTATGTTTAAGTATTGTTACGCTTTTCTCAATGTGTGCCTTTAAACATTATGCTATTTATATTTATGCGTCGAAACATTATACTGAGTTATCTGTATGCTATATATGGCTATGCGTTTAAACATTATGCTAAGTTATCGTTATGTCACATATAGTTATGCTAGTTAACATTATGCGAATACAGTTATGCGTTTAGTTGTTATGGTAAATTATAATTAGTCCAAAAAACGTTATGCCTACCTAAAATAGGACAGAAAATGTTATGCCACCCCATATAGACCCTATGTTTTCGCATAATTTTTATGTATAGCACAAAAAGCGGACGGTACGGTAAGAAATAATATGATGCACGTTTTGACTCCGGGTGGGCTCCCGCCAGAAGCTCTGCGGTCAGCCCTGAGTGTCGCTTCTCCATACTCGGCCTGCTCTCCACTACGGAGGTCGCCGGCTCGCTTCGCTCGCCACCTCCCCCCTTCGCTACGCTTGGCCTCGCATGGGTCGCTCCACTCAGGACCTCCCTTGAGCTTCTGGCTCCCGCATTTTTTAAATACACTCTAGGGGTAGTAGCGACAAGACTAGGTGGAGTCGGGGTGCTCCGAGTCGGATCTGGGTCCTGTGTAACCTGGGTCTACATTTAGTAATACAACTCCTGCAGACTATTTATTTATTCATGCGTCTCGTCAATGTGCTTAAAAACCATTATGTGTCTCATCAATAGTCGAATTGAATGTATGACATCAGATTGTTATGCTTAAAACCCATTATTCCAAAAAACGATTATGCAAAAGTTACATTATGACACTATATATTAAGCTACATTAATTATGACAAAGTAAATTAGGAAAAAAAGTTATGCGTTTTAAAAGGCACTCTACCAGCCGAACTTACTTCCTAGGTCAAATCGCTTTATGTTTTAGGCAATTGGATAAACCGATATAGGCTAGGCTAATCTAGTTCGTCTTATTGTCAAAAGGAGAAACTAGGAAGACCTTGGAGTAGGAGTTTGGTCTCTTTACAGAGTCCGCCTGGGGAAGTATGTGTACCTTTGCCAGTTTCTCTGCCGCCAAGCAGTAGTGTGCAAACATTTCTATGATCCAGCTTGAAGGGCAATGTTTCCAACTAAATTACTGGGCTGATAAAATACCTTATGTCTCCGAGTGACGAGCGCAGTGCGGTGCTAGGTAATGATTTGGACTCTTCACGTTCAAATAGCTGCGTGTCACTGTGCTGTTAGTGGTAGGCTAGTCTGTACGGTTTATTCTATCACCCAAAGGATGAACTTTTTTGTGCTAGGATAAACTCATTTGTCCTAATTTGGTTTGGCCGGTAACATATACATATATAACTAAATGTATCGTTTTTGTAATTTCTCATGACGGCTGAAATGAACACACTATAGTAAGTCGTCATTTACCTGAATTTGTCTTTATCGGAAATTTATTTTCAGATGTTGTCGTTTTAGGAAGTTGTCGTTTTAGGAATTTGTCCTTTTCGGAATTTGTCCATTTTGGAATCGACGTTTTAAGAAATTGTCGTTCTCGGAAGTTGTCCTTTTAGGAAGTTGTCGTTCTCAGCCTGAGGGGGAAATTTATTTTCAGATGTTGTCGTTTTAGGAAGTTGTCGTTTTAGGAATTTGTCCTTTTCGGAATTTGTCCATTTTGGAATCGACGTTTTAGGAAGTTGTCGTTCTCGGAAGTTGTCCTTTTAGGAAGTTGTCGTTCTCAGCCTGAGGGGTTAAACCCTCAGGCTGAGAACGACAACTTCCTAAAAGGACAACTTCCGAGAACGACAAATTCCTAAAACGACAACTTTTTAAAATGACAACTTCCTATAAGGACAATTTCCTAATACGACAACTTCCTAAAACGGCAACTTTCAAAAATGTGCCCCTCAGGCTGAGAACGACAACTTCCTAAAAGGACAACTTCCGAGAACGACAAATTCCTAAAACGACAACTTTTTAAAATGAGAACTTCCTAAAAGGACAATTTCCTAATACGACAACTTCCTAAAGCGGCAACTTTCAAAAATGTGCGTGTGAGAAAGGGTGTGTGAGAGGGTGTGTGTGAGGAGGATGTGTGTGTGTGTATGTGGGAGGGTGTGTGTGTGTTGGAGGGAGGGTGTGTGTGTGTGGCATGGTAGCTCTTGAACGGGATTGAGGGAGTTGTGTAAACAAAATATTATTCGCCCTTTTGTGGAGGCGGCCATTATGAATCATCATTAACCAAACATAGGTAAGAACCAAGCAGCGCCCCGGGGTATTGCCTGCTGCCACATAACAGTACAGTGACATGGAGTTATTGGCACATGAAGAGTCCAAATAATTACCTAGCACTGTATTGCGCTCGTCACCCAGAGATCTAAGATGTTATGTCTTTAAGCCCTGTAATTTTTCTGGCAACATTACCCTTCAAACCTTTCAACAAATACCATTCCCAACGTTTCCGTTATTTTTTCCGGGCTAAAAAGTAGCCTATGTGTTTTTCGAGATTATTATCATATGTTTTCGGGAGCCTATTAGAACGCATAATTATTTGTTCCTAATTTACTTTGTCATAATGAATGTAGCATAATATATAATGTCATAATGTAACTTTTGCATAATCGTTTTTTGGCGTAATGTGTTTTAATCATAAAAATCTATTGTACTACATCCGATTCGACAGTTGACGCATTTAGGCATTTTTTAATTATTTGTTGTTCTACGTAATATATAACCAGGTTACATAGGACCCAGATCCGACTCGGAGCACCCCGACTCCACCTAGTCTTGTCGCTACTACCCCTAGAGTGTATTTAAAAAATGCGGGAGCCAGAAGCTCAAGGGAGGTCCTGAGTGGAGCGATCCATGCGAGGCAAAGCGTAGCGAAGGGGGGAGGTGGCGAGCGAAGCGAGCCGGCGACCTCCGTAGTGGAGCGCAGGTCGAGTATGGAGAAGCGACACTCAGGGCTGACCGCAGAGCTTCTGGCGGGAGCCCACCCGGAGTCAAAAAGTGCACCATATGTCTTAGGTGTATGTAGGTTTTTAAGTCCTAAAAACGTTATGTCTACATAAATTAGTACAAAAATTGTTATACTACTGCATAAAGACCTTTTATTGTACCTACCATAAAAACGGTGTTTACCATAAAAAAAAATATGGTGTTATTCTCAGACCAACGATTCTTAATCCTCAAAATATACTAAATAATTTCACAGCAACAGTATGATAACACGAATGCGACAATGACAGATACTATTGGCAATGATATTCCATTAAATTAGTAGATATCTACATTACGGATTATTATTCGTAACATTGTTGTCAAAGTACCCACCCGCATTTCACACACCCACGTATTTTATTTAAACAATGTTACTACAGTCCGCTCTTTGCACTTGTTTTTTAGTTAGGCGTTTAAAGTTTATGCCGTTGATCATTATGTTTAAGTATTGTTACGCTTTTCTCAATGTGTGCCTTTAAACATTATGCTATTTATATTTATGCGTCGAAACATTATACTGAGTTATCTGTATGCTATATATGGCTATGCGTTTAAACATTATGCTAAGTTATCGTTATGTCACATATAGTTATGCTAGTTAACATTATGCGAATACAGTTATGCGTTTAGTTGTTATGGTAAATTATAATTAGTCCAAAAAACGTTATGCCTACCTAAAATAGGACAGAAAATGTTATGCCACCCCATATAGACCCTATGTTTTCGCATAATTTTTATGTATAGCACAAAAAGCGGACGGTACGGTAAGAAATAATATGATGCACGTTTTGACTCCGGGTGGGCTCCCGCCAGAAGCTCTGCGGTCAGCCCTGAGTGTCGCTTCTCCATACTCGGCCTGCTCTCCACTACGGAGGTCGCCGGCTCGCTTCGCTCGCCACCTCCCCCCTTCGCTACGCTTGGCCTCGCATGGGTCGCTCCACTCAGGACCTCCCTTGAGCTTCTGGCTCCCGCATTTTTTAAATACACTCTAGGGGTAGTAGCGACAAGACTAGGTGGAGTCGGGGTGCTCCGAGTCGGATCTGGGTCCTGTGTAACCTGGGTCTACATTTAGTAATACAACTCCTGCAGACTATTTATTTATTCATGCGTCTCGTCAATGTGCTTAAAAACCATTATGTGTCTCATCAATAGTCGAATTGAATGTATGACATCAGATTGTTATGCTTAAAACCCATTATTCCAAAAAACGATTATGCAAAAGTTACATTATGACACTATATATTAAGCTACATTAATTATGACAAAGTAAATTAGGAAAAAAAGTTATGCGTTTTAAAAGGCACTCTACCAGCCGAACTTACTTCCTAGGTCAAATCGCTTTATGTTTTAGGCAATTGGATAAACCGATATAGGCTAGGCTAATCTAGTTCGTCTTATTGTCAAAAGGAGAAACTAGGAAGACCTTGGAGTAGGAGTTTGGTCTCTTTACAGAGTCCGCCTGGGGAAGTATGTGTACCTTTGCCAGTTTCTCTGCCGCCAAGCAGTAGTGTGCAAACATTTCTATGATCCAGCTTGAAGGGCAATGTTTCCAACTAAATTACTGGGCTGATAAAATACCTTATGTCTCCGAGTGACGAGCGCAGTGCGGTGCTAGGTAATGATTTGGACTCTTCACGTTCAAATAGCTGCGTGTCACTGTGCTGTTAGTGGTAGGCTAGTCTGTACGGTTTATTCTATCACCCAAAGGATGAACTTTTTTGTGCTAGGATAAACTCATTTGTCCTAATTTGGTTTGGCCGGTAACATATACATATATAACTAAATGTATCGTTTTTGTAATTTCTCATGACGGCTGAAATGAACACACTATAGTAAGTCGTCATTTACCTGAATTTGTCTTTATCGGAAATTTATTTTCAGATGTTGTCGTTTTAGGAAGTTGTCGTTTTAGGAATTTGTCCTTTTCGGAATTTGTCCATTTTGGAATCGACGTTTTAAGAAATTGTCGTTCTCGGAAGTTGTCCTTTTAGGAAGTTGTCGTTCTCAGCCTGAGGGGGAAATTTATTTTCAGATGTTGTCGTTTTAGGAAGTTGTCGTTTTAGGAATTTGTCCTTTTCGGAATTTGTCCATTTTGGAATCGACGTTTTAGGAAGTTGTCGTTCTCGGAAGTTGTCCTTTTAGGAAGTTGTCGTTCTCAGCCTGAGGGCATTACTGCACAGTACCATATCTGTATAACGCATTTACTTTTAAATGATATGTATTCTATTTGTGTAATTATATATGTACGTAAGTACCTATATCATGGATACCACACCCATACCTTTACTTGTTACCTTGTCCTAGCAACCAAAAGGTCATCTAGAAGAGATCTCTATTAGCGATAGGATAGACTTTTGTGTACGACATTTTAATCACAAGTTTACTCACTTTTTTGTATTGTTTCGTGATATAATAAAGTATTTTGTATTGCATTGTATTGTTTTCTATACAATCTTAAGAATACTCTAATAAAGTCTAGGATATGAATCTATAACTTCTCCTTGGGACTCCTTTTCTAAAGCATCCAAATGTGGGTTGACAGCTCGATATTCGATGTCGCAATTGAATTCTTGGAACTACACCCTTCAACGAGCAATACACGGTACTAGATCTCTGTTAGTGAGTGTGGTTCTCGGCGCATTGTGGTCTGACAATATTTTAAGTTGCATTCTCTGAAGGTTAACTCTAAATTTACCAAAAGAGGATGATAATGATAGGGTTTCAGGTTCGAACGAGTGGAGCTTTTGCTCCTCTTTGTCTTTTTACTGTTAAAAGAGACTGTTCTAAGGACCCAAGAATACTTGCCACGCCGTACTTAGTTGAATCTGTGTGGACCGGCCAAACGGCCCGCAAATCATGGAAAACTGTTTAAGCCCAGTTGGTTCTTCGATGTACTTAGAGTACCCACTTCGAAATCTCCGAATCTATCTGGATGTTACCGAAGAGCAGTTAGATAAACTTGAACGACTACAAAATTTCTTTATTCGATTCATATTTGGTTTACGCAAATTTGATCACATCTCTCAATTTCGTCAAAAGCTCAAATGGTTACCTATCCGCCTTCGCCGTAATGCTCACATTCTTTCCTTGCTTTATAAGATATTGTACAATCCCACTACTCCTATGTACTTAAAAAAACAGTTTAAGTTTATTGAGCCTAAATCATATCCTCTCCGCTCCACTCGTCACCTTAAACTCGTGTTTCCTACCTCTACCCATTTCAATCTCTCATATAATAAATCTTTCACGGTACAAGCTGTTTTGCTGTGGAATGCTCTTCCTCTTTCTATTAGACAAGCAAAATCCCTTCCCATTTTCAAAAATTATGTATATCAACATTATCTTTCCTCTTCCCAGTAGGTACATTTTGGTTATTCTATATTTGTGTTTGTATGAGTATGTATTTATCTAAGTATATATTTCTGTATTTATCTAAGTATTAATATCGTTATCTGTATGAATAAATATTATTGTTATAGTAAGTAACACCACCTACACTACAACATGTTTTTATAGAAATGTCTCCACTCAAAGGTTGCCTGGAAGAAATCGCTTTAAGCGATAAGGCCGCCAATTACTCTGCAAATTTATGTGTACTACAATGTAATCAATGTTATGACCTAGTTTTATGATTTGTAGTTGTAATAAAGTGTTATATTATTCGAAACCGCCTTCAAGTTCAGACTTTAAACCGGTAATACTGACGCCAAACCCCAGGGAGTCTGTTAAGTTGTAGCGTGAAAGAAATGCCACTTCGATACTTTACTTCGGCTTTACCCGTATTTTTTTTGTCATGAGACATACGATACGTCTTGTACTCGTATATTGCTGGCTTTGTATCCTTCATCTCATCAATTGTGGCAAACTCCTAAATCTTTTTATTTTTTCGACAAGAAGCAATCGCTTTATTCAACGAGCAAATTATGTAGTTACGTTTTTTTTTTTATTTTGGCTGCTAGTCACAATTGAAGAAGTGCCCTTTATTATCAAATGCCACGGGACAGATATCACTCATTATTACTTGTAGATATAACTCGATTTACTAAAGTACTGTTCTAAACCGAATCTTCGCTTCAACGAGATTTCGGATAACATTTCCCTGACCATCATCAAGTGTGAATTAGGAAGGCATCAATGCAGTAATATAATTATATAGATACTAGCGGCCCGCTTCAACTTCGCTCGCAATCTTCCATACAAAGACTATCCCATCTTTCATTTCATCATCATTTAAGTTGGATCAAGCCTTACACGGTGCGCAAACCAGATTACAATCGCAGAGTCCGTCGCTGACAAACAACGTAACACGTAATTTGTGAATGTTAAGATTTATTTTATTATTTATGAATTGAACGGTGTGTTTAGATTACCTCTTTATACTTGTGATTTTATTGGTACAGTATGTGATTGTATTGATCGCCCCAGACCAATAACAACTTCATTGTTCAACTTAAGAAAAACTCTTGTTTCAGACCTATTTTCGAAAAGAGGTCATCTGGTGTATTTGTTATTTCCATATTAAATTCTTAATACAACTAGTACATGCCAATTTTATTTACACCATCATTCGATAATACCAGAGTATTATATTATAAGCTATTTTATAAAACACAAAGTAACATTAACATTATTAGGAATAGCGAGCTCTAGTTTTTGTTCAGTTAAACCGTGATCAACTAATCCATTCAAAACTGATCCTCGACAATATATATGTCGACATTTTCAGATATAAGCTTTTATGTCTACGTTCACTTTGAGCAATGGGTCTAATGGTTTGCAATTTGATCCTCTTAATCGATCGTCAATTTCGTGTAATTAACAGTCTGCTACCTTCCGTATCTCTCTCTACATCTGCGATATTCTTCTTGTGTATGCTTTTAAGTAACAATATTGCCTTCATGAGACCATGTCTTGCAAGTTTGGCAAGCTTTAAAGCCTAATAATAATAGTAATTCGGCATGATTGTCTCAGCGGCCGCGGGAGAATGCCTAGCTAAGCTTTGTTATCCATTCGGCCCAGCTATTAGAGTAACGTTTCTGAGATTTTGCAATGCCTGATTATTGTGTAAAGCAAAGTGGACTATTTCCTTTTCGTCCCATTCGTAAATTTTGACACATTACTTTGTAACTCAAATCATTTTGGTTCAAAATGCAATGAACAGAAGTGATATTGCAAAGAGAAAAACAAACTTTTTTTTATTAAATAACTTAATGCGTTGCTAAACAACTCTTCGTTAAACCA
The DNA here is from genome assembly GCA_963693475.1 of Ectropis crepuscularia. Lineage (NCBI taxonomy): Eukaryota > Metazoa > Arthropoda > Insecta > Lepidoptera > Geometridae > Ectropis > Ectropis crepuscularia. The sequence continues at coordinate 37,764,671 of OY856338.1, forward strand.
CGTCAAATTTACACCATAAATCGAATCTATATATTTATGTGCGGCTGTGGACTTGCCTGTTAAAATCCAGACTACCTTCCACATCCTCGCCTTGGTTCTAAACCGTGTCAATTTACACCATTACTTAAACAAATTCAAATTAGAGCGCTTGTGGACTTGCCTGTTATCCAGACTCCCTTCCACTTCCTGGCTGCGGATTTCAGTATCAATTTACACCATTACTGAACAAGTTTAAATTAGAACGCTTGTGGATTTGCCTGTCATTCAGACTCCCTTCCACTCCCGGTTCTTCGTTCCAGTCCTTGTCAATCGGTGGAATACTCGTTATCTGAACGCGCCCTTTGCAGCGCTCGATTTCAGGTTCACTTTTCATGTCGCAACTTTCGACGCTATCTTTGCGGCCTTGGTACAGTCTAACCATAATCTGGAACTTCCAATAAAGGCATTAATATCAATCAATCAATCATTTATTGCATAATAATACAAAGCTGACAAAATAAGCTGAGCATTGACCCTGTTAGGGCATAACAATATTAAAATTGTACAGTTACAATCTTAGCATAAGTAGATGTAATATTACTTATAATATTATACCTACTTGTAATATTACGTAATATGTATATAAGGATTCTAAACTATGTACATTATTTTTAATACTAATGCCGTGAGAGTGGGATATATTTATAGTCATCTAGGTATTCGTTAATGCTATAGTAACTTTTTTGTATAAGCAGCGTTTTTAACTTTTTATAAAATCTATTTTGGTCGGGTTCATTTTTAATCTCGTTAGGCAAGGTGTTATATATTTTTGTTATCATGTATTCAGGGCCTTTTTTAACAATTTCTAGCTTTGGCTCTGGTGCCACAAGTTGAGTTTGGCGTCGGGTACTTTTATTGAAAGAAAACAAGTTGGGGTGTTTCTTTACAAACATAGCGGCTTCTAGAATGTAAATGCTGGGTAATGTTAGTGTTTCTAGTTTGGTAAAGTACGGCTTGGAACTATTGGGTATGCGGAGGTTTCCTAGAATACGGATACATTTTTTTTGTAATACAAAAAGATCGTGAGCCTCTGACCGATTTCCCCAAATGATTATGCTGTATTTGAGCCAAGCATATGCGTAGGCATAGTAAGCACTGAAAGCTGTTTTCAGGTTTGTGTTGATTTTTAAAACTGCTAAAGAGAATACGAATTGTGATAATTTTGTTTTTAGTTTTTGAATGTGAGCTTTAAAGTTGAACTGTGAGTCTATTTCAATACCAAGAAGCGTAATATTGTTGGTTTCTTCGATGTCTAATAGTTTTGAAATGGATGAAAGGTTTAGAGGTGTTTTTTGGTAGGGGTGAAATTGAATAATTTTAGATTTTTTAGTGTTCAGTTCGAGGTTGTGTAGCTCCATACAATATTTAATTTTTAAGAAGGAGTCAATTATTTGTTTTTGTGACATAGAGTCAGGTGAACATTTGAAAATAAGCGAGATATCGTCGGCAAATAGGATACATGGAGTATTTAATATTTTGGGCAGATCATTTATATATATTAAAAATAAGACACATCCTAACACGCTACCTTGTGGAATGGACCAATTGAGGGTTTGCTGTTCAGATTTTACATCTGATTTCGACGTCCCATCCTGATGAAAGTGGTTTATTTCTACCAATTGTCTTCTATTGCTCAAATAAGATTTTAGCCAGTTTAGTGGCTTGCCTCTTATGCCGATATTATTTAGTTTGTTGAGCAGTACAGAATGTAAAACTCTATCATAGGCCTTTTTCATGTCTAATATGAGTCCGACTGCATAGTGTTTTTCTTTAATATATTCCAGGATTTTTTGCGTGTATTTGTATATGGCCAAAGTGGTGGAAGATTTTTTTCGGAAGCCAAATTGATTTTCATCCAGTAGTTTGTATTTCTCTAAAAAATTGTAAATACGATTTGAAACTACAGTTTCAAAAACTTTTGATATTGCAGGCAGCAAAGCAATTGGCCTATAATTGCTCATATCATCAGTGTTTCCCTTGTTTTTGAGTATTGGCTTTATTTTAGCAATTTTTAATTTTTCAGGGAAAATTTCCTGTTCTATTGACTGGTTAATCAGCATAGTCAACGGAAGAGTTAATTCTGCGATACAGGTTTTTATTAATGAGGGCGGAAAATCGTCTATTCCAGTGCTGTGTTTATTGGGGAGTTTTTTAATAATTTTAAATATTTCTTGTTCTGTAACAGGTGGGAGGTACATAGAGTTTTCAACAGGACGTGAGGTTAATATTATTTTCTTTTGATTTGTAATATTTTGTTTGTTTGGGGGATCTGGCTTTCCAATGGAGGCAAAATATTGGTTAAATTTGTTTGCAATAGAGAGGGGTTCTTCTATTATTGTATTTTGTACTTTAAGTTTTATATTTGCTTTTTTTCTAGTACTTGTTTTGTTCGTTGTCTCTTTGATTATTTCCCACATTTTTTTAGTTTTATTTGTAGCTGTGGCCATTTTTTTATGTTGCTTAGCTTTTTTGCAGTTTTGACACATTTTTTTAGTATTTTTTGGTAAGTTCTATGGTACGATATTAATATCACATTATTGGACTCGTTTATTAGTGATTTTAATGCTCTTTTGTGCCGGCACGAGTTTTTTAAACCAAATAATTGCTCAACCTACTTTTAACTCCATCTTTCTCATATATGAGCAAGTACTTTCATCAGATCACTTTAGTCTAGAACACTGCTAAACTGCAATGAGAAGCTCTGGTACCTACTTTCTACCTTGATAATACTAGGCACGTGTGACTCTAAAGTTTAACTCTTTACATTTTGTACATACACATATTGAGTTACATCTTGGCTGAACAATAGCCTCAGTCGCAGTTCACAGCTCAACTCCATTCTCAAAGAATGGCACATGCTGTGACTTAAGATCAAATTACTGGCAATGTCAAATTAGTTCATAGGTATTGGTAGAAAAGTGGAGTTTAATTTAATATACGTCACATGCACATGGTTATCTGACTCAGCAGTTAAATACAGTTTCTTTAAAATATTCTACGTGCAAAGGATTATCTCTCAAATTGAATTAATCGCTAAAACGACTAGACAAAGACAATTTTTACTCTGTCCGGATCTCCATGTAAGTTATAAACATAGTACCAAGATGGCAAAAGCGAGTTGACGTCAAACCATTTGAACTGATTTATATACTAAATGCATTACCGCTTCGCTTCGTCATGGTACTCTACATTTAATAGTTCGATTCGTTATAGGTAGTACTCTACATTTAATAGTTTCATAGTATTCTGAGGATATTTTATTATGATGTATGATACGGTTTGTACATACAGCTTCAACGTCTGACCCATGATCTGACATGCATGTCTATTGAGTCACTATTTTTATTCCCACGGCTGGGACTAAAAAGGTACTTCTCTTAAAAGAAGACAAACGCCATTATCCATCACTCTAGCTAAGTGCCGCTGGACGGATAACGATTCCCTGAAAGATATCGTTCTAGGTCCATACCGGTCCCCTTATGACTTACAGGACATGTATTGTGTCATCAGGCATCATCATAATATGACTTTAGTGGTCATGACAAAGTTTCACTAACAGAACATGGAAAAATACTCAAACATGCGGTCGGGATTCGAACCTCGTGTAAATCGAACGTTCTCACAACTAGGCGACCAGTTTAAAAAATAACACTTTATAAGCTTCAAAGTAACGTTAGCGGATTGTCCAGAATTACTGACATTGCGGTTATTGGTGTTACATATTTATCGAAGTATGATTTTTCGAAAACTATATGAAAGAGTATCTTTGTAAAATGGCATACTCTTTTTAAATTGCATAGAAAATTTGAATAGCCGTCATTTACACATTAATTATTTTGTGTAATATTGTGTGCCCCATTAGACAGACATATTTTGTTTTTATATAAAAATAATAACAAAATCACAACTGGCTTGGCTGTTTGCACAATTATAGCCAGTGCCTATAGCCTATGTTTGTATTTTGAACATCTCGATAATGCGGTATAGGTTGCAGTCTACTTGACTTATTCCAGTAATAGAGACAGTGAGGACCGCATTGCGTGAAAAATTCAAAAATGGTAAGTACCTATACGTACAAAATCCACTTAAGTGATATTGTTCACTCCAACGATCTCAATACACAGATATGCCCTCCCAAACTTCAGGGCGCACGGAATCATGTTTTCGTTGGGAAGAGTGAGCTCACTCCTTCCGTTCTAGTCGTTTGTCACTATTCGTTGTCAACAACCACAGTAAGTAGAACCACAGCATATCGCGCCGCTAGCGATTCTAGGGTCAAGTAGATTGGTTGTGTGTAAACTACTTACGATACACATAGAGACGCAGTTTATTACCAATTTCAAGGTGCTCAGGGTACATCTGTTGGTTTATATCGATGGTTCACTCTGCAACTCATGAAACCAAATTAGATCGTTTCATTAAACCGTACATTTAATTACAAATTAAATACTGATCATAGAGTTTTCGTATTGAGTGACATTAACAACCACATGATAAGTGTGGAGAGAAAAAAACATTGAAAAGAAAAAAAATATATCACATGGGCGGGATCAACGGACAATTATATAATTTTCTATTATTGATTATATTATAGTCTTCTTGTCCGCCGATCCCACTTCTGAATTGTTAAGTACGTATTTTATTCTAAATTGAAGACAATTAGTCCATAAATAAAACAGCTATGATCAGTCTACAGCATTATATTTTGGAATCAATCCTTCGTCATACCAACTTATTCACAGCTGCCTCGGGCAGCTGAAGTAGTACATTTTGTAAAATTGAAGAAAACGCTTTACAGTACCTTAAATTCAGTAACAGATGTACAATTATCACTTTTACTTAGATGTTTATCGGTTTACTAGTACTTTTAATTTAAACCTTTCGCTTAGACTTGCTGCTGCATATGATTTTTCTTATTAACCTGTTTTTCGAGCAAAAACAAGAGCTTGATTGTTTCCCGCCAAAACAATCAAGCCACAGACTATAAATATACCAATCGAACCCGGAATTGTAGGGTTGCCACAGAGTGCATTTCGGTATTCTTACTATTCTTTCAATAAGAACTTATATAAATTACCAATATTGCTAACAATAGGTACTTAGGTAACGCATATACTATCATTTGAACTTAATTTGAAATAACATTCAAGCTCTCCAATGTTATTTACATGGCCTATGTCTAGTAGTGGATGTCTGCAGGCTACACATGATGATGATGATGTATTGACATGACTAGAAAGTATGGTCAGGGAATTGTCCCGAATTCTGACAAGATTTATGTATATTACAATATAATAATAATACAATAAATCTACATCCACATTTTGGATTGTAGGTACATAAGTACATAGTTACATAGTTATACACTCACTTTATAAACAAAGCGGGTGAAACCGGAGGGCGTGGGCGTGACCATGGCCATCTAGATCGTCCGAGTTTACCCGAATTTTTTTTTCATTTGATAAGGAACGTGACGAATGAAGGCAATTCACAGCCCACGAAAAATCTGTGTGTTGTGCGCCAAACGAAGTTTTAAGTTCAAAAACATTTGCAGACCACAGTAGGTGGCACTGAAAACATTTTTGAAGTGAAAACTTCTTCTTCTAGCGTCACGCTCGGGTATGATAAGAAATCTTCGGGTAAACTCGGGATCATGGATATTGGCTATCCATAAATGCGTCAGCCTATGAAAAATACTGAAAGGCGTGGCCTGGATATCAGGCATGGCCATCTAGAAATGCGTGAGCCAATGGGAAATGCCACGTTACACCCGTGTAGTTTCCAAGGTAAGCTATCAAATTCCGAGTTATACGTTGTCTCTTCTATCGGCAGTTCCTATGACTGCCAATTTTTTTTAACTTGGATAAGTTTACACTTGACCGCCATTTCGCCTGATGTTAAAAGTGCTTAGGTAGAAGATTTATTATCGACCCATTTATTATCGACCTGAAGACACCGACACAGACAGATTATAACTATCGGGGAAAATCCACTCTGGTAGCTCATTCCACAGCCTAGACGTTCTTATCACAAAACTAGAGTCAAACCTCTTAGTTCGAGGCTTTGGAACATCAACCATGAAACGATGTCGCTTTCTCGAGCTACGAGCAGTCCTATAGAAAAAGGGGCAAGGTGGTATCAAGTTTTGTAGTGGTAGGACTCTCGGCAGAGTCCCCCTGGGGAAGGACCACACCTTTGCCAGTTATTCTACCGCCAAGCAGTAATGTGCAAACATTACTGTGTTCCAGTTTGAAAAGCAATGTTTCCAGAGAAATTACAGGGCTTAGAGATATAACAACTTAGATTTCTGGGTGACGAGCGCAGTGCAGTGCTAGGTAATGATTTGGACTTTAATGTTCCAATAGCTGCGTGCCACTGTGCTGTATGTGGCAGACATGTCGCTTACCATCAGGCGCATGTCCTGCTCGTCTCGTCACTCTTTATTAAAAAAAAGATGTGTGGCACTCGGGGACTGCCAGGGTAAAGCTATTGCATGTTGCCAAAGTAAACGAGTTGGTTTTTTAGTGCAAACTAAAATTTTATTGAAGTACCTTCATACATTTTACACAACATTCCAATGTACCATCTGTGGATTATAAATTACATACTACATATACATCATAAACATAGATGTCACTAGTAGTATATACATATATGCCATAGGGCCATACAAAAAAGATACTCCTTGTCTATTTATAGTTTTTACCTTTAACATATACATGCTAACCGCTAAGTACATGCAATGCAACAGCCTATCAGTTTTTGAGAACTAATTCCTGAAGAACAATTTTCTGCTTTAGTTACATTTACATACTGTTATTTCAAATTTCTATAATAATTCCTCTATGTACTGTTTCTGATCAATCATTATCTCATAGTTATTACAATATTCCATTAATTCCATTTCCATTTTTTTTTTATAGCATAAAGTGACGAGACGATCAGGTCATGTGCCTGATGGTAAGCAACATGCCTGCCACATAACAGCACAGTAACACGCAGCTATTGAAACATGATAGTCCAAATCCTTACCTAGCACTGCACTGCGCTCGTCACCCAGAGATCTAAGATATTATGTCTCTAAGCCCTGTAATTTCTCTGGAATCATTGCCCTTCAAACTGGAAAAATTAATGTTCATTCTTAAATATTGTTTAACCTCAAATAAACATTTAATGTTAAATTCAGAGTTTAAAATACATTTCACCTCTGTTTCACCAACACTGTTAGAAAATATTAAAAAGTCATCGACCATTATAACTTTAACATTTTTACTTGTTTTAGTAAATAAACAAGGCTCTTGTGTACAGTTTTTTAAACATATTTTTACATAAAACATCTCTAACTCTTTCACACCAAGCTAATGCTGATTGTTTTAATCCATACACTGCCTTTTTTAGCTTAAGAACTTTACCACACATTTGGGTCTTTCTTTAAGTATCTATAACTAAATAAGCAGTGATAACATCTGATTAGGTAATGTCCAGCCCTAATTTTACACTTAAAGCAAACAAACTTAAAGCGTGGTGCGCAACAATTAATATTTAAATAATAAGACTATGGGATAGACGTACATTCTAATAATACTACATACGAATACATAAAACTACATAAAAAATAAAAATAAAACTAAATACACTAATAAATAAACTAATCATATACTTACATACATAAATATACTGACAAGGTAAATAAATTTACCTAGTTACAAAGATGACAAAGTGAAGAGCAACAAATAACAGCAAATAACATGATTGTAAAGTTTGAAGTGATCACAGAAAGTGTAAAAAAGAACATTAAATAAAATAAAAATAACATAGATTACAGTTTCGACAAATAAAACTCTTTCACGTGATCTTTAAAAGTTGGTAACGATTGCAGCTTTCGGATACAAACTGGCAGATAGTTCCACATTTGAACCGCCTGAAAGGCAAAGGAATTGCCATAGAATGTTTCAGAGCGTGCAGAAGGGCACATTAGGGTCAGGTTGGTTTTTTACCTAAGAGGACGAGAATGGCAATCCTGCAGTAATGTAAACCGCTCTTTAAGGTACCGCGGTGTGCATGGGTTAAATAAGACGTTGTACAGAAGGGAAAGAATATGTTTGCTGGGATGACTCACTGTCATAACTAGAGTGACTTTCTGATTCAGAATATGATGATCGTTCCTGTCTACTATGATCCCCCACTGAACGATCGACTTCTACAGAAACTGGAACCTCTTCTTCTACACACCATATTGCATCAGTGGTGGCAGATATCCCTCCCGAGATAGCTTGTCCCATTACCACTATATCATGACTTGTAGACACCATGTTTTTAACTGGATCATATTTATATTCTGTAGGTAGCCCTTTACTTGTTCAGAGTTTCCAACAAGATAACAAGAATGCTGAGCTTTCTTGTCCCACTTAGTCCTCTTCTCTTTCGGAAATCGAAACCTTTACTGGTCTCACAATTACTCACAATTCATGGAACATGAAGATATTATCTATATTTTGCTTTTTTCAAGGCACTTTGTTTATTCATTTTTACTGTACAGTAGAGAAAAATTATAGAGGTGGGCGATTATAAGATATACTAATGAAATCATTCGATAATGACAATGTCTCGAGATATCTCGATTTTGACAGTTTGTAGTTACTAATTAGTAGTCAGTCACGCACGCACGGTCGCTAGTCGCGCGCGACTCGATTCACTCATATACCTACCTAACCTCAGATACCTACCTAAAACTAACAAGTATAAAACATATCAATATAAATATCGATAAACTTACCGTTAAATAAATCCACTATTACAAGTAATAAAGTCGGTTAAAAAGAGTCACGTTTCACACCACCGTAATAAAAAAAAAATTGGCAGTCATAGGAACTGCCGATAGAAGTGAAAGGTTATAACTCAGAATTTGATAGCTTACCTTGGAAACTACACGGGTGTAACCGGAGGGTGTGGCCTCGCCATCTTGGCATGGCCATCTAGAAATGCGTCAGCATTTCCCATTGGCTGATACGTTTCTAGATGGCTAATAGCTATGGTCCCGAGTTTACCAGAAGCTTTCTTATCATACCCGAGCGTGACGAATGAATTCAATTCACAGCCCACGAAAAATCTGTCTAGGCGCGCCTAAAGAAGTTTTTACTTCAACAAACCAAACTGAACCAATGTCTAGAGTCTAGACTACTTAAGTCACGGAACAACTGTCGTTGACGTCGTAAAACACGATCAGTAGAACTAATTATTAATATCATTCGATTTTGAAAACATATTAGTTACTAATTCCATAATCGATTTTCAACATTAGTAACACAAAATAAATCGATTTAGCCGATCAATCATAATCGCCCACCTCTACTATTTACAAAAAAATAAAATTGAAACAGTGCTTCCAACTCCTAAAAATAATTATCCCTAAACCACACATTTACTTGAAAATCCTCTTATTTGTTTTTAGTCAAATATAAAATTAACACTTTTATTGAAAAAATATTTAACATAAAGAAATCACAACAAATAGTCAGAACTAGTAGGTAGGTTATGTTCCTAATTTATTCCAATTCCAAAAAATGCTAGTTACTAAATTTATTAAAAAATATATGCAACAAATTATGTATAATATAAATATATTTTTTATCTGAAATAATTTTTAAATACATAGTAATAATATAATACATTATTACGCTACCAATTTTACAAATTTTTACTCATTGACATCATAATCACCCTACGTATCACGGGAAATCCGTTAAGTTGGCAACACTGCTAAGAGCATTTAGTCTGTAAATGTAAGGTCATAAGATTGAAACTCGAATGACCGAGTGGGGAGGACGGCGTGACAGTCTTCCCTCCCTCTTTTTTTGTGAACATAAGAAAGAGATGCACCATTAGTAACAATCGGTCTCCAGGCCCGCGATAAAAGCTATGCAATAGCTTAAAAAAAAAGTTATGCAAATCAGTCGCGCACTCTCCGAAATGTATTGAATCGGTTTCTTATAGGTAAGCACGTTCCATCGTAGATCATTTGAAGAAACCAAGTTTGTAACTATCGGGAAAAATCCACTCAGGCAACGCATTCCACAACCTAGACGTGAGTATCACAAACATGGAGTCAAATCTCTTCGTTCGTGGTTTTGGAACATCAACCATGAAACGATGTCGGTTTTTTGAGATACGAGAATTCCGATAGAAAAAAGGGCAAGGTGGTATTAGATCATGCATATCAGTTGCACATTCTCCGAAGTGTATCCAATAAAAACCGATAAGCTATTTTGCGGCGATCAAGACTTTGATCAAGACTTTGAAGTCTTTTACGCACAAGAGTGTCATTGCCTATGAGCCTTTTGGCACGTCTCACAATCGATTCCAGAGTCTACAGCTGACACTCAGCCGATTCATCCCAAAGGTGCGAACAGTACTCCATACAGGAACGAATCTGTGCTTTGTATAACGTGAGCAACTGCTCAGAATTGAAGTACCTTCGCACCTTTGAGAGGACACCCAGTTTTTTGGCGGCTAATTTAGACTTAGACTAAATATACGTGCCTATACGTGCCAAAGTTGAGCGTCGATGACAAAGAAACGCCCGAGTCGATAGCTCGAGATGGTCAGTAACCGGCACGGATACGCCTCGAAAAGTAGGAGCCAGTTCAAATGGACTCCTTCTAGCGGAAAATAAACACGCCTTGGTTTTCCTTCGTTAAATTTGGCCAAATTGGCATCGCCCCATTTAGAGACTGCCTCAAGGGCCAAGTTCAAACGCTCGATAATATTTTTCTCTCAGTAGCTGAGTTTGTTGTCTGGTTCTTGCGCTAGATATATAACTCTCTACGACGGTGCTATCATCTGGGTACCCAAAAATACCGGGCTTCATCAGATCGTTGATATGTAGCAAGAAGAGCGTCGTAGAGAGTACCGACCCCTTAAGGAACTCCGGCATTGATCGCCATTTGATCCGACGAGCAGCCATCAATGACGACAGTATGGATCGATTCCTTAAGAAGTCCGATATCCACGCAATAAACCCAGGTGACAAACCATAGCCCGAAAGCTTGCTTATAAGGCCATCATGTCAAACTCTGTCGAAAGCCTTCGAGATATCCAGGGAGACTGCAAGTGCTTCCCCGTGTTTCTCAATAGCTTCACTCCAGATGTGTGTGACAAATGCTAGAATGTCCCTGGTGGACCGGTTACAGCGAAACCCGTATTGCCGGTCACTGAGGAGGTCGTTCGATTCTAGGAGCCTGTGGCTTAAGACACGTTCCATAGTCTTACAGAGTATGGACTTGACTGAGATGGGCCTGTAGTTGACAGGGTCAGCAGTACGACTACCTTTTTTGGGTACAGGTTGCACGTTAGCAAGCTTCCACGACTTCGGCATTTGCCCAGTTTGGAGAGAAAGTCTAAACAGGCGCGTTAGTACTGGAGACAACTCGGGTGCACAAACCCTCAGTACTATGGCAGGAATTCCGTCCGGGCCACTGGCTTTATAGCTTTATACACACCTAGATTGCGTAGCACTTTACGAACCTCCTTTTGGCGAATGTGTATTTCAGACATTACAATCGGACTGCCAGGTGTAGTTGAGGGTATCGCACTACCAGCATCTAGACACGAAGATTCCGCAAACTGAGATGCAAACAAGTTTTCCTTTTCTATCTTAGCGGTGTGAGCCAGCGTCCCATCAGGTTTTAGCATTGGAGGTAGTGAGAGGCGGCAGTTGCTGCCCGTAGGGTATGAAGCTAGTTTGTTCCCTATTCGACTAATGGTCAAATCGAGCCCTCTGTAGAACCTTTTTGCATGCCTTAGCAGCCTTGTTAAACGCTTTCTTCTTCTGGTGTGTGTCCTTTGCCTTACGTTGTCAAGTATCAACCCAACGCAGGTAAGCCCCGTGTTTAAATGCTTCAGCATTTTTATACTGAGGACCAAACCAAGGGCGAGCTTTGCTGGATACTGGAACGTCAGAGTATGGTATAAAATATTCCTTAGCCGTTTGGATCACTTCAGTCACAGCATCCGCGCAAGTTTAAGGATCACCAGAAGATAAACACAATGTCTGCCATGGGTAAGACGTAAAAAAAGAACGGATCTTATCCCAATGTGGTAACTTGTATCGCCACAACCGCTGGTTGCCTCTAGGGCTTGGATCGGGCGGATGGTACATTGATACTGACTTCACCAGACAGTGGTCGGAGCTGCCTAACGGCGAAGATACCGCCTCGGAATATCGGTCTGGATCAGTTGTCAGCTGAAGGTCTAAACAATAAGGAGTATGCGACTCAACGGCAGGTACCCGTGTGGCCCCTTGGACCAGCTGGGTCAGGTCTAACGATAAAGCTAGCTTTCTCGTTTCCAGCCCAGCGTGGTCAGTGCCCCGGTATGGGAACAGCCAATCTTTGGCTGTTCCCATTGGCTGACGCATTTCTAGATGAACAAAGGGCGTGGCCCCGAATTTATCCAAAGATTTCTTATCATACCCGAGCGTGACGCCAGTGACGCTAGAATTCAGTTCACACCCCACGAAAAATCTGTCTAAAAGTGCGCCTGCGTGCCAAAAGAAGTTTTCACTTCAAAATACTTGGGAGGTGTCAAGGGACATTCTGATGGAACGAAGTTGTACAAAATATTGCAACTCATAGATTTTCTTAAAAAAAGAATACTTGAAAAAAAAAAAAACCGTCTGGATTCGAACCCGTAGCTATTAATTCGTGACCGCCACGAACGCCCGATTTCCCGTCTGAGCCAATTATGCTGTCGCGTTACGCGGCGAAATTTACCTTCGCATTCTAATGTCTAATGTGACAGTTTTTTATTATCTAAAAACGCGCATAATATGCGTTTTTAAAAAATTAAACCTAACTAGATCGATTTATCGTCCCCGAAACCCTCTGCATACATAATTTCATGAAAATCGTTCAAGCCGTTTCCGAGATTCAGATTCTATATATATCTATATATAGGTACAAGAATTGCTCGTTTAAAGTGATAAGATGAGCCTGGTTGTCTCCAGATCCCCACTGTGCGACCGATAGACACAGGCATACACAATTTTGTCTATGCCTGTGTCTATCAGCGCCCAAAGAACAGGGGATCTGGTGTCCTCAAGGTTACGGAGACGCTGACACCAGATATCGTCACGGGCGTACAGGCACACTCCAGCACGTGGCTTAAAGTTGTGCTCTAACGTGTACCCAGGGTAGTTTAGGTACGCCACGTCTGACGGACGTCCTATCTGCGTCTCCGTAAGAAACAACAGTGATGGCTGCTCAGTCTTCAGGTGGTGGTGGACTGCTGTGATATTTGAGTGCAGGCCTCGGACGTTCCCGAGGTGCACTTTAAGAATCAATTGTTTGTGGTAATATTATTATTTTGTTTCCCCTCGGAATTATGGCACATTTTTAAAGACAATTTGTGTCAAGACATTAAACATACAGCCCAACAACGAGATCCGGATTATGATGTATATGTCGCAGCCAGATTGTATAATCCGCCGTATTACATTACGGCTAGCCGTTTTGTAAGCCGCATTGTCATTGCGATACGTTCTTCAATAAGGCGGTACAAGTTCAGCCGCATTGTATTACTGCTTATATAGTGGAGTAGGGACCGTATTTAAAAAAAATAACAATTTAAATAATAAAAATAATTTGAATCATCTGAAAAAACTGACCTATCTTACGATATTCCATACTATTCTTTTTACAACATTTTACTTCTCACATAAAGTTTAAAAGCCCATAACTTAATATCGGTGATAGTACCCCTAAGAAACATGGCGCACTTCCATAAACAAGGGTCTATCATCGAGATTTGACTCCGGGTGGGCTCCCGCCAGAAGCTCTACGGTCAGCCCTGAGTGTCGCTTCCCCATACTCGGCCTGCGCTCCACTAAGGCTGCGCTCCACTAAGGTTACTTGCATGGCTCGCTCTACTCAGGACCTCCCTTGTGGCTCACGCATTTTTTTTAATACACTCAAGGGGTAGTAGCGCGAAGACTAGGTGGAGTCGGGGTGCCACGAGTTGGATCTGGGTCTCATTTAACCTGGTTCCGATTTAGTCTTAATAAGGTGGACGGTGCAAACAAAATACTTTCCAAGTAACACCCAGGGTGATAAGTGACACCCCAATAATATTGTGTATGATTCCTGCAAACTGCAGAATCTACTGTCACTTTAGCAATTTAGCAACATACTTACAGTATTCAACGCCATAATTGTTGTTATGTCAGGCAGCACCACGAATGTTAAGAATCGAAACTAAAAATTATCAAAGAGGCGGCTAATGTCTCGCTTTATTACATTACGGCTAACCATGTTGAATGTCGTATGGCGTCGAATACATTCCGGCGGATTTTTAATCAGCTTTATTCAATCCGACTGATCATTAAACCGCCGCTTTACAAAACGGCCCTCAACCATCTAAGCCACCAGGCCAGCCAGTTTAATGTTTTTAAACTTTAAAGTTTTGGTTTTTAATTTTGATCATTTGGAAAAATTTGGTCATGTACGTTTCATTTAGCATATCTACTTAACAAAACATATTGACCCCGTGCGAAGCCGGGACGGGCCGCTTGTTCCAAATAATTTAGATAACGCTTTTTGCCTGAAAATGGGGAGAGGTTTCAATGTGATTACACTTTTGAGAGTCTATGGTAGAGACTAGAGACAGATTTTGCTGAATCTACACTATCGCCATCTAGTGCGTACGGTGGCACAATTTTTGTCTCGTCGGAAAACGCCTCATTTGATTTTAACTATGGTATGTATAACATGGTTAAATACTTTCTATTCATGTCATGATGTCACTATCAACTATAGTTTTTATCAAATATAGTTTTACCTCGTTTTTATCAATAGGTACTCGTGACGTTACCGCTTTATCAAGCACTAGCGTGAACAAACAATTTACTATTCTACGCAAACATTTTTATCACAAATCCTGTATTTTATCACGATTTTTACGTAAATATAACAATAAAAATCAATATTCAGTTGATTGTATGAAGATAGACTTGGCAAAGACAGTTCCCAATTTCACCATAAGTGGCGCCAATGTTTCATTTTGTTAGAGAAATTTCACAAAAACTTTGCACAAAAAGAAGCGGTAGTGCCACACTTGGCAAAATTTAGAACTATTTTTGACAAGTCTATCTTCATCAGGAAAACGCCCCATTATGCAATCCGAATGGTTAAAAATCGGAATGACAATCCCTGTCTCTGTCATGCTAAACAGATAAGACAAAGACCGAGAGATGAGATTCCGTGTCGGATGCAACCGAATAGATTGAACATCGCTACCCTACCTGTCGCGGACCGGCCGTATGTGACCGACCGCTATGCGTTGACGAGCCTGGTCTGCCGGCAGCGAGAGGGGGAGAGACCTGTTGTAAGTAGGTCTCTTGGGTACGTGCCCTCTCGTTCCGACGGGCGCTGGTAGACTCGTCCCTGGGTTCACTTTGCGACCGCTGTGGGACAATCTTCGAACTCGTCCTGGATGTGAACTTGACTTGACCCCCCGGCGTAACACTCGGCGTGACCCCCGGCGTGACACTCGGCGTGACCCCGGCGTGACACACGGCGTGACCCCCGGCGTGACACTCGGCGTGACCCCGGCGTGACACTCGGCGTGACACACGACGTGACACTCGGCGTGACCCCCGCCGTAACCCTTCGACGTAACACGTCGGCGTGACCCTGACGAGCCCTCGCTGTAACCGGCCGAAGTACTCTCGGCGATGACTCGGTGCGGACACGATGACAACTCGACGAGATCCTCTTGGCCGGACCTTGTAGGGGAGCAGGGAGCGGGGTAGTGAAGTTCCTGCCCGGAGGGACGCACCGGCTCGGTGAATCCGGTGTTTTTCTCTCTGAGAGTTTCCGCCCTCATTGCGGCATACTCTGAGTCGGATCTTGTTTTCCAGTCGACTAAGCATTTTTCTTCAAAGAATTTTTGGTCTATATTTTTCCAATTAGTGTTCAGCCAGTCGACCATATTCCAGTTGAAGGGAATTTCAGGTGCGAACATTAACTGGTAGTAGTTGGGACAGTCGGGGACAGACGGCCAGGTGAACGTCGTCGCCCATTCGCCCAACGGGAGCTTTGTGGGAGTTGGTGTTTCGGTTGGGGTCGGCGGCTCGGCGGATGTCTCCGGCTCTGCTCGTTCCCTTTCCTCAGGTGTTTGTCCAGGTTCCATGGTGTGGCAGGGGGGTGCCTGCGGCAACTAGTTGCCCACAGACGCAGGCTGGTAGTCAGAGTTTGACTTGTGAGCCAATCACAGCACTCTGCCTCGCTCTGGTTGGTCGGCGGCTCGGGCGTCCGAGTGTGTATGTTCCGCGGCGATGCAGACCCAGCCAGGTGGAACCCGTGCGGGAAGCCTAGCTAAGCCGATCGGCACAACGGAACACACTCGGGACGCGGGAACGGAGCCGCAGACCAGACGATGCGGGGGGTGCGGGGTGATGGGGGGGGGGGGGGGGGGGTACTTCGGGCGGGCCGCGGACTGTCCGCCGCTTCTTCACGAAGCGGGTTCAGCAAGCGGAGGCGTCCGATGTGCGGAGCACGATGCGATAGTCCGCCCGGAGCTTCTACGCGCGCGGCGGAGCTCGACGGGACGGATTAAGCGCGGGAATGTGTCACCTGAGGCGCGCGCGCTCTGCGGCGGGGAGTCAACTTCCCACGGGGGAAGGACTCAACCACGGCCGACAGAGGTACGAGGGGCAGGCGACTGTAGTCCTCGAACGTATGTGGTGCGACGGGGCGCGGAACACACACACGGAGGACTTGCTCGGAACAAAATCGAGATCGCTAAGGTACCCCCTTACCTTTACCTTAAAGAGAGCCCCGTATATTGAGCCCTCTTTTCGGTTCATTTTCACTATGGCATAACCACTTTTTTGGCCATAACTTTGCCATTCCTGGTTGTGAGCTAACGAATGACCACTCAAAATGTAGCCCACAACCAGGGTAGCGATTCTGAAACCATTCGGTTGCATCCGACACGGAATCTCATCTCTCGGTCTTTGTCATGTTAAACAGATAAGACAAAGACCGAGAGATGAGATTCCGTGTCGGATGCAACCGAATGGTTTCAGAATCGCTACCCTGGTCTATAAACGAACATTACATCCGGTGGGGTACCTTAGCTTACAATTTAGCTATTACCTAAAAACTACCTAATTTTACCAACATTTGCCTGAAGTTAGGTAAATAAGTGGACACCCTACCTATATTTCCAAATAAACCAACCCAAAACAATATTTATTAGGAGTGCCCTACCTATTTCTACCTAAATAAACCAAATTTACCACAATATTTACCGTTAAACTAAATCTTAATACAATTTTACCAAAGTGCTATAAAAATCGCTATAACTAGTTATGTACATAGATGTGTTGATCGCCAACACTACCTACGACGGATTAGTAAAAATACACAACTTTCACTGCGACGAAAACAGACTGCGAAGTAGAAGGCCGCAAAACTACCGCAAAACTACTCGAGAAAACGTTGACAAATTGACATGTCGTTACTACTTAGGCCCGGTTCACACGACGCGGCTGCCAACCGCGCCCGCGCGCGGGCGCGGCGCCGCGCCGCGCGACGGTTTTGTTTCAATACTCACGAGACCGCAGGTTTTCGCGGTTTCTGCTCTGGAAAGCTACTGCGCAAGAATCGCGCGCAGCCACGCGGGCGCCGCGCGGCTGCCGCAGCCGCCGCGGCCGTAAACCGCGTCGTGTGAATTGAATTCAATTTTATATGGAAATCTGCCGCGCCCGCGCGCGGGCGCGGTTGGCAGCCGCGCCGTGTGAATCGTCTCTTACTACATTCACTATTTCTTTCACTCTCGGGCGGTTTCAGCTTGATCATGATATCTCACCCCCTCGCATTGTGGATCATTTTGCGTAGCGAAAAAAAATCTTAATCTATGGTCCCAACCTCAAATCAATCTTTGCTCAAATCAATCCAGCATCTGTCAATCTGACATCAACAACAGTCAGTTGGCCTGAGAAATTATCCAATCAGAGCATTTGTGATATACCAGAGGGGTGTTGCGATTTACGCAACCCTTTTGTCATTGCGTTAAAGTTCCTTTCTCTATAAATTATCTGAAAAGGGTGCAATTTGACTATTGCGTTTCTTATTTTGGACATCTTCTTCCTCCGTTTAATGGGTCACAGGTCACAGACGTGATCCATTAAACATTATGCTCCGCCACGCCACGTTCCTAGGGTTCAAACCTTGAAACGGGTAAAATCGTTTTTGCACCTTTTGTGATTTTCATTTTGGCTCGATTTGTAATTTAACTAAGCGATGTATTTTTTCAGACATCTAGAACTAGATTAAAATTTCCTGAGTTCATGCAGATAGAAAAATAACTACAATCCAAAATGTGGATGTACATTTTTATAAATTTTTGTCAATATTTGTTATATTAGGTACAGCAACAGCGCAACAGCGTCGTGCGGTTTTACCAGCGTAGTTCTCGTTCCCGTTGATTCCCCGGGATGAAAAAGCCCATGTGTTCTTCCAGGCCATGGACGTATAAAAAAGTCGGACGGAGTCTCGCTAAAACAAAAACTGTGTCACTAGAGTCGGCCACATATGCACGTATGCGTTGTCAGGTTGTCACTGATAGGCTGACACGCACACATATACACAAGTAGTGCGTGTAATGACTCACTGATGTGTGCGTGTTAGCCTGTATGCTGTATGTGACAGCGCACACGTGCATATTATGTGGCCGACTCGATGGACACAGGTTTTGTTTTAGCGAGACTCCGTCCGACTTTTTTATACGTCCATGTTCCGGGCTTTAATCTGTTTTCCAAATTTCGGTAGGTTGTATACGTTATGTTATGACGTGATTGAGGAACTAACATCAAAACATCCATACATTGACATTTATTATCTTAGTAGGATAGTAGAACTAGCATGGACTTCATATATATTATAATGATTATTTTATTTAAGAACCTACATTACATTAAGTATTAACTTTCTTGAGTACCTATGCAATTTACATTAGGTACTTACATTTTTCATGTAAATGAAAATGATGTGATCTGAACTGATTTGTTTTTTGAGTAGGTATAAACCGAATGGGAACATTCTTGTACTTACTTTTCTTTTTTTGTCGGACCGCTCGTAGCTCGAAAAAGCAACTTCGTCACATTGTTGACTTTCCAAATACTTACTCGAATATAGAAGTTTGTCTCCACTTTCGTAACAAGAGCATCTAAACTGCAAATTAAAATCATAGCTCGAGTGGATATTCTCTGAACATCGTCAAGTCTAGAGCGAATCCGTTTCTTCTAGGCAAAGAGTTTACATAAGAATTATAATGTATTATATTATAATTCTTTATTTAAACTTCTAGTGTATTATCTATTCTATGCTTCTAGGTAAGCGCGCTCATCATAGACCGCATCGTCGCTTGCTCGCTTGACATCAAGTGAGATGGCAGTCAAGTGCAAACCTAAAACTGTTCCAAATGCTATTTTCTAATATATATATTATAATATATACATATTTATAATTTTACCATTGTTTTACTGATCGGCCTAAAAGTTCTCGGTGTCGGCGTTTTACTTAGGTACCTTCTACGATAATCAAGGGGAATCGGAAGAGGATATTTATGGAGATCAACAACCGTTGTAATCCTACTTTTGTTCGCGTATTGTTTTGAGTGTGATATACTGATATAGAAGCGGAAACGGCGTATCTATAAAATTATGGATATGGATAGCAGCTATGGAACATAATTTCACACGTTACCTACCTACCTAAAGTTCCTTTTTTAGGAAGCGCGAAGGACCGCACTTTTGTAGGAAGCGCCACATTACGGATTTGCGTCGACCTAAGTTCGTAATACTAGTAGTCTCTGTCTAAACCCGGAGTCACAGGCTCACAGGCAGGAACTGATCGTCGCAGTGATTCACAAGCGACAACACAGATGGCGTACGATCCAGAAATTGGGGACACAAAACTGTGCACTTTGTTCCAAGGACGTTTAAAAAAAGTATAAAAAAACTTTTTTTAAACGTCCTTGGAACTTGCTTTGTTCATAAAACTACCGTAAGTAATTATGTTCAATTTTGTATTCGGTGAAGTTGTGTCTGTAGCTACCTTAAAAAAAAATTGGCAGTCATAGGAACTGTCGATAGAAGTGAAAACTTATAACTTATAACTCAGAATTTGATAGCTTACTTTGGCGCTACTAACAACGTCCCGCGGTGTTACCCGCGTAATTCTCGTTCCCTTTATTTTTCTGGGATAAAAAGTAGTATTCCAAATTTCTGCCCGATCCGTTCACACGCTGCGATGTGATTGAGCAACAAACATACAAACGTTGAGATTTCAAATCCAAGATGGCTGCCACCACAAAATGGCAAATCAAATCAAATCAAAATTTCTTTATTTGCGCATATTATGGGTATTTACAGGTGTTCAGATACAGAAAATAAGAGCTCCACATTCTGCCTTTCGGCATGCAAAAAAACACTGAAAAAAACATTAAAAATTCTTGAAAACTATTTGGAAATATTATACAATAAAAAAAATATAATTTAAAAACTCAAAAACCCGACTGCGTAAAAAGTGAAACAAACGTACCTACTCGCATACTAAAAAAAACTGAAAAGAATAAAACAAGCATTTAGATTTCTGGTGGTCTAGAATTCTATAATATGTCATTGTATTAATACTATTGAAATATATACAATATTTTCTAATAAAATAACATTACAACTGAAGAGTCGGGATCCATTATTATTCGACATATATTATGTACAATCTAATTGTTCAATGGATTCGATATTATTATTCGACATACAATGTAATTGTTCAATGGATCTCGACTGTTCAGTTGTAATGTTATTTTATTAGAAAATATTGTATAGGTATATTTCTATAGTATTAATACAATGACATATTATAGAATTCTAGACCACCAGAAATCTAAATGCTTGTTTTATTCTTTTCAGTTTTTTTAGTATACGAGTACGTAGTTTGGTTCACTTTTTACGCAGTCGGGTTTTTGAGTTTTTAAGGCGCTGAATAGAGCCAAATGGCACTTTTTAAACACATTTTTAGCAAAATGTATAGGGTTTGAGATGTTGAATAAAATATATGTAATTCTTGAACATATTTATAAGGGAACCATTGCTTTCAAAACACGATTTGGAAAAGATATCTTGACAAGAAAAAATCGTAAACTAACCTCTAAAATTAGTTTAAAACGTAAATATCTGTGTTATTAATGAACATACATTATTCAAATTTTAAAGATTAACGTATTATTTCTTAATAAAGGGCAAGGATGTTTTATATTTTAGATTAAGTTGTTTAATTCGCATTAATTAATTGTTTTTTAATACGCTAAC
Source organism: Ectropis crepuscularia (assembly GCA_963693475.1). Lineage (NCBI taxonomy): Eukaryota > Metazoa > Arthropoda > Insecta > Lepidoptera > Geometridae > Ectropis > Ectropis crepuscularia. The sequence goes on from OY856338.1 coordinate 37,786,083, forward strand.
TCGACCGAACCGGCCAGAGTCTTGCTTCTCGCTCACTACTATGAAGTCCGGCAGAAAGCGCTGATGCGCCGTGCAGGAAGGACGCTACGTCGCGTCGCTTCGCTGCGCGGCACTCGCTATTCAAAAAAATAAAAATTCTCAGAAATGGAATGCAGAAACGTCAAGAGAGGTCATATGATTTGAAAAATTGACGCATTGGTTATTAGTAGGTTTAGCTCGATGGTTTAGCATGACCGTGGTGGACGTTTATGACCCTGTGTCCAAATCTTTGAACCGTGATTTTCTTTTACATATTTTTTTTCATATTGTTGTTGTATGTTTTCTCTGTAGTTTTCAAGCTTTTATTTTTTAGTTTCACCTGCCCTTTAGGCACAGATGAGAATATAGTTATTATAGAACCCATGAATATCCGTGATGTAACATGAAATCTTGCAAATTAAATCTACTTCCCGATTTACAAATTGCGTGAAAATTTGCATAATACTTGTGTAGATTGCAAGACAATAAATAAATTGCAATATGATAATTATGATGCTGATCTGATGATGGAGCTGGAAGGTTGCCATGCCATATCATTGATGTTTAATTCAGATCAATCAATTGTTTTTTAAAATCTAACTCGACTGAACGGCCCTTCTACCAGCTAACTAAATCGGCAAAAAAATAAAAAAGATAAATTCACACAAACGAAATGCGGAAACGTCAAGAGAGGTCATATGATTTGAAAATTTGACACATTGGCTATAAGTCGGGTTGGCTCGATGGTTTAGCATGACCGCGGTTCGCGTTTATGACCCTGTGTCCAAATCTTTGAACCGTGATTTTCTTTTTGCATATTTTTTTTCATATTGTTGTTGTATGTTTTCTCTGTAGTTTTTCAAGCTTTTATTTTTTAGTTTTACCTGCCCTGAGGCATAGATGAGAATATAGTTACTATGGAACAAGACATTTAAACAGACTAAATTTCAAGACAATTATATGATAATTAATTAATTATGGTGCTGATCTGATGATGGAGCTGGAAGGTTGCTATGCCATGCAAAATGTTTAATTCACATCAATTAATTGTTTTTTAAAAACCTAGATGGCAGCCAAGGTCTGATGATGGAGCTGGAAGGTGGTCATAGGAACTAAACAATTAAACGACATAGCCCCAGCGAGTTTGGGTTCTTTTGATTTGTTTTGAGGAGTACTTTGAAGGTGGATGGTAGCCAGGGTCTGATGATGGAGCCGGAAGGTGGTCATAGAAACTCAGTAATTAAACGACATAGCACAACCGAGCTTGGACTCGTTTTCTTTGTCTTAACGAGTACTTTGGTGCTAGATTATTACCAGGGTCTGATGATGGAGCCGGAAGGGGGTCATAGGAACTCAACAATTAATTATTTATTATTTATTTATTTATTTATTAAATGACATAACTCCATCGAGTTTGGGCTCATTTGATTTGTCTTGATGAGTACTTTGGTGCTAAATGGTAACAAGGGTCTGATGAAGGTGCTGGAAGATGGTTAAGGGTTGCTAGTAATTAAACGAGTATATTGGTGTTAAAGTCCAAGTCGCTGTTAAAGTCTACGTTATGGCTCATCTATTCGGGAGAACGGTGACTGCCGATTCGGAGCCCCACGCGCACCACTCGATGTTAGCATGTAATGCCGCTAACTTAAAAACGATGAAGGAAAACATCGTGAGGAAACCGAAATGTACCTAGTAAGTACATGTAGGTACCTAGTGTTTTCACCTCATGTGACATTTACCAACCCACACTTGGCCAGCGTGGTGGCTTATAACGTAGTCCCAGCCTAGATCTCTCCTTGCGAATGAATTCCTCGAGTCCCAGCAATGAGAACATATAGTGGGTTATTTACGCAGATTGTAACCGGGTCTGATGATTAAGTTGAAAGATGGCCCTACGTAGTTGAATTTCACAAGAGACGTTATTTCTTTAATACTACATTTTTAGATTTGGCGATGAATTGAAAATAAATCGCTGCTTTGAGACTAAAAAGCCACAACTCAACATTCAGTTATTTTACTTTTCTACTGCTGACGATTTTCTATCATTCTCTATGTATTTTAATGGGATATTACTTGATTATTTCTACGTTGTATATACGTTATATATAAAATTAATAATCATAAGAATAAAATTAATATAAATATGTGGAAATAGGGTTCCTATAAAATAGACCTGATTTTTGCCGTTTTCATAGATATTGATATTTTCATGATTAGTGCTTTCATGATAAATAAACTAAAAGTTCATTATACTAGTACTTTATGATATAAGTGCGCTAAGTTGATAATTACAGCCGAAGCAATATTGCTAGCTCGAGCCGTAGGCGAGAACTACATATAATTAGCAGAGGCTGTAATTATCAAAGCGCACGTATGTCATACGACGTTTTAAAACGTCATATTTTATTGCATAGGTACTCAACACTAGTAAGTATAGGTGAAATTTATATTTTCAAATAATTTGTCCGCTATAGAATATGGCGCCACTAGTCCATATAAAAACCCAAAAAAAAACTTTATCCATTTCTACATTGTTATTTGACATTTTAAAACCAACTTTTTGCATGATATAAATTCCAAAACTTTTTCCATTGCAATTTATAAATGTTTCATTTTATAAACGTTCCGCATGGTTTAAATAAAAAAAAATTCTCATGAATTTAAAATATTTTTGTAAAATTTTGTTTGTGGACCTTTCGTTACAAAGCAGCGAAATGGGGTTCTTTCAAAAATTTGTTTTTCGTGTTGTAATGAGCAATAGTTGTGGATTATTAACTTGCGAGCTCGTCTATTGATGATGATGATGATAACTATTATATTTGTATTAATACACGTATTTAATATAATTGACGACGTGCATAGCGCGTGAAAACACTAGTTCTCGTCCGATCACCGAAGTTAAGCAACACCTGGCGTGGTCAGTACTTGGATGGGTGACCGCCTGGGAACACCACGTAATGTTGGCTTTTTGCTGTAGCTACTTTAATGCAATTAATGTTTATGTCGAATGAATCTATTTGACTTCAAATAGATGAGTGAGTAGCGCTCACAATAATTAAATGAACTTTTTTTCGCTTTCGAGTGCCTATTTGTGATTTTGAAGTTGGTTTAATTTTCTGCATAAAAAGAGTTTATTGTAATTGTAGACCGTACATTATTATTTATATGCTTTACTAATAGAATTTCGATAATGTTCTTCACAATCTGCAAAAGTGCAAAAAGATATCGAAGGAAACAAAAAGTTATGTTAAATTAATTACAAAATATTTTAAAAGCGCCATCTATGAGCTTGGGGCGGTAACTTTTTGTTTCCACGTTTTGTTCAATACTAATAATGTCGCCGGCTGGACGCGGTTTCGTTTGGTGGCGCTGTCTTATCGAAGTAGTAAACAGGCGTGGCTTAATTTCGAATTCGTGAATTTCAGTTAGCTGTTGTCAGCACCTTAAATTACATTTTTTTATTTTATACTTTTTAGTTATGAACAATGTTGTGAATGTTAATATGCTCAACATAATAATATGCATCTTTTGGTTGTTGACCAAATGTCTTCGTTTCTACTGATATAATATGTAGGATTTTCTACTGCATGTAATTCATATTTATAGTTTCGTGTTAGTATAGGACTATAGGTTTTCGATTGACGTTAAGTACCTACTAAATCGTTTGAAGTTGGAGATGGGCGACCGAGGCGGAGCAATCCGAGAGCGGTTCCGTGTTCCCACTATCAGCGGCAGAGTTGAAACCCCATGGAGGTTTATTAGTAGATAGAGGGACGTTTTTACCTATCATTATTCGGTGTCAACAACCAAAATAAGTAGAACCACAGCAAATCTCGCCGCTAGCGATTATAGGGGTCAAATAGATTGGTTGTTTGTAAACCACTTACGATACATACAGAGACTCAGTTTATTACCAATTTCAAGGTGCTCAGGGCACATCTCTTGATTTATATCGATGCCTACTAGATACATTAGTATATAATGTCCATTCACATTCACACGTACAGTTAGTTATACGAAGTTTTCTGCTACCTAAAACCTATAAATGTGAGAATGGTTGTTAGGTTGTTACTCAACTTTAAATCGATATACATCCTAAACGGTCAGTCAAATCGAAAAACATTGAGAGAAAGCTAAACATTATTTTTAAATACCTATTCAACGATACCCCTCTTGACATATTTTGGTGATTTTAATTTTTTTAATTTGGACAATATGGCGTCCTGAATCCGCCATATTAGACTTACACTAATGTCATGTCTTTAGTGTCACTCGCCAGATTAAGGCGCTGAATAGAGCCAAATGGCACTTTTTAAACACATTTTTAGCAAAATGTATAGGGTTTGAGATGTTGAATAATATATATGTTATTCTTGAACATATTTATAAGGGAACCATTGCTTTCAAAACACGATTTGGAAAAGATATCTTGACAAGAAAAAATCGTAAACTAACCTCTAAAATGAGTTTTAAACGTAAATATCTGTGTTATTAATGAACATACATTATTCAAATTTTAAAGATTAACGTATTATTTCTTAATAAAGGGCAAGGATGTTTTATATTTTAGATTAAGTTGTTTAATTCGCATTAATTAATTGTTTTTTAATACGCTAACTCGACCGAACCGGCCTGAGTCTTGCTTCTCGCTCACTACTATGAAGTCCGGCAGAAAGCGCTGATGCGCCGTGCAGGAAGGACGCTACGTCGCGTCGCTTCGCTGCGCGGCACTCGCTATTCAAAAAAATAAAAATTCTCACAAATGGAATGCAGAAACGTCAAGAGAGGTCATATGATTTGAAAATTTGACGCGTTGGATATTAGTAGGTTTAGCTCGATGGTTTAGCATGACCGTGATGGACGTTTATGACCCTGTGTCCAAATCTTTGAACCGTGATTTTCTTTTAGCATATTTTTTTTCATATTGTTGTTGTATGTTTTCTCTGTAGTTTTCAAGCTTTTATTTTTTAGTTTCACCTGCCCTGAGGCACAGATGAGAATATAGTTATTATGGAACCCATGAATATCCGTGATGTAACCCGAGGCTTATCATGAAATCTTGCAAATTAAATCTACTTCCCGATTTACAGATTGCGTGAAAATTTGCATAATACTTGTGTAAATTGCAAGACAATAAATAAATTGCAATATGATAATTATGATGCTGATCTGATGATGGAGCTGGAAGGTTGCCATGCCATATCATTGATGTTTAATTCAGATCAATCAATTGTTTTTAAAAAGCTAACTCGACTGAACGGCCCTTCTACCAGCTAACTAAATCGGCAAAAAAATAAAAATGATAAATTCTCACAAACGAAATGCGGAAACGTCAAGAGAGGTCATATGATTTGAAAATTTGACACGTTGCATATTAGTCGGGTTGGCTCGATGGTTTAGCATGACCGCGGTACGCGTTCATGACCCTGTGTTCAAATCTCAGAACCGCGAACTTCTTTATGTTTTTTTTCATATTATTGTATGTTTTCTCTGTAGTTTTTCAAGCTTTTATTTTTTAGTTTTACCTGCCCTGAGGCATAGGTGAGAATATAGTTACTATGGAACAAGACATTAAAACAAGACTAAACTGCAAGACAATTATATGATAATTAATTAATTATGATGCTGATCTGATGATGGAGCTGGAAGGTTGCTATGCCATGCAAAATGTTTAATTCACATCAATCAATAAATTGTTTTTAAAAAGCTAACTCGACTGAACGGCCCTTCTACCAGCTAACTAAATCGGCAAAAAAATAAAAATGATAAATTCTCACAAACGAAATGCGGAAACGTCAAGAGAGGTCATATGATTTGAAAATTTGATACGTTGGATATTAGTCGGGTTGGCTCGATGGTTTAGCATGACCGTGGTACGCGTACATGTCCCTGTGTTCAAATCTCAGAACCGTGAACTTCTTTTTGCATGTTTTTTTTCATATTGAGCCGGAAGGTGGTCATATAAACTCAGTAATTAAACGACATAGCACAACCGAGCTTGGACTCGTTTTCTTTGTCTTAACGAGTACTTTGGTGCTAGATTATTACCAGGGTCTGATGATGGAGCCGGAAGGGGGTCATAGGAACTCAACAATTAAATGACATAACTCCATCGAGTTTGGGCTCATTTGGTTTGATTGATGAGTACTTTGGTGCTAAATGGTAACAAGGGTCTGATGAAGGTGCTGGAAGATGGTTAAGGGTTGCCAGTAATTAAACGAGTACATTGGTGTTAAAGTCCAAGTCGCTGTTAAAGTCTACGTTATGGCTCATCTATTCGGGAGAACGGTGACTGCCGATTCGGAGCCCCACGCGCACCACTCGATGTTAGCATGTAATGCCGCTAACTTAAAAACGATGAAGGAAAACATCGTTAGGAAACCGAAATGTACCTAGTAAGTACATGTAGGTACCTAGTGTTTTCACCTCATGTGACATTTACCAACCCACACTTGGCCAGCGTGGTGGATTATAACCTAGTCCCAGCCTAGATCTCTCCTTGCGAATGAATGCCTCGAGTCCCAGCAATGAGAACATATAGTAGGTTGTTTACGCAGATTGTAACCGGGTCTGATGATTAAGCTGGAAGATGGCCCTACGTAGTTTAATTTCACAAGATACGTTATTTCTTTAATACTACATTTTTAGATTTGGCGATGAATCGAAAATAAATCGCTGCTTTGAGACTAAAAAGCCACAACTCAAAATTCAGTTATTTTACTTTTCTACTTCTGACGATTTTCTATCATTCTCTATGTATTTTAATGGGATATTACTTTATTATTTCTACGTTGTGTTAAAATTAATAATCATAAGAATAAAATTAATATAAATATGTGGAAGTAGGGTTCCTATAAAATAGACCTGATTTTTTGCCGTTTTCATAGATATTGGTACGGAATCCTTCATTCGTTCATTCGACTTGCACTTGGCTTATTTTAAACACATTTGATATTATCTAATGTTTTATGTAAAAATGCCGTATTAGTCTCTTACCCCTCGAAAGCCCATTAACTACATTAACTACTAAGCTTCGTCGAATCGACGATGCGAATGTGAAAAAAATGATGTAATTTTTAAGTGCTCTGTTGCACCCATTGCTGCTTCTGATTATATGGATTAGTGGCACCATTTCCTTTTTTTTTATATATTTAAATTTACCACTCCACAGACTCCGCGGTCCGTAGCTTTCATCATTTCAAATCTTATTTATTTTTACATATTTCTTGTATAAACTGAAGAGGAAAATATGGGGGGAGCTGGGAACATTTTGAACCTAATACTAGTGCTCCAACTTGCACTTGGCCACTTTATTTGTGTAATGGTTTTTCATCGCACCCGCTTTCACTTCACAACGCCACGAAAAACAAAATCATCTACTTGGGCAGTAAAGTTGTCCCACTGCCGGCGAGAAAACGAGTAACTATCGACTATTTTCTCGCTCAAGAAACGTACAATAGATATTATACATTCCGTGTACCTAAATAAAAGAGATGCATATATTCAGATACAGACAGTAGTTGATCGCTGACTGTTCATACTCCCGGTGAGTACTCGCTTCACTAGTTTGTCGCTGAGCGACAAGAGCTATGAAAGATAATACTCGCTCAGCGATACTCGCTAAGCGATTAGAACAATCCAAGAGAGCAACCAGCGGTTCATTTCTCTACAGTGCGGATCTGAAAGTACAGGTTTTTTTACGCCGCGAGCGAGTGATGCGAGTAATCGCTCGTCTCACTCGCACACATTGATAATCATCTAACCACTAACTTGTGAATAATTAAGTTATTATTTTAAACATAATAGAATAGCATCGATTTTATCCAGACGGTCACTATCGATCTTTAGATCGATTTTAAAAAATTTACAAAATGTTGTAGTTTTGTTTAAAAGTAACCACGTCAACGTTCGCATTACGAGTAAATAGTCTTTTTGCTACTACCAAAAGATAATATTCTGATATCAAGTGCTAGAAGCCATCATGTTTAATTTATGATATCAGTGACAGTCAACGTCCACGTTTAGCCCCAAGTCCCTTATAAATGAACAATGTCCTTTCTCAGTAAAGTGACTTTCAGATGACATTTGGTTACATTGTATGCAATCATTTCATCTGTGATTTGTTATGATGGTGTCATATTTAACTATTATCTGTAAACCGACTTAACCGATTCGTTGCGGAAAACACGGCATCCGTGTCATTCAAGTTTTTATTTTAAGGCGTATGACACGGGAAGCGTGTCATTTTTTATAACCATCGTAACTCGCACAAAATCAACTTTAAATGTTGCTAAACAGTGTATTTTTTATTTTTTATGTAGATTATGGTTGTAGCCTTCGTTTCTGGATATTGATTAATTTGGATAGTTTCAAGGATTAGCTATCTTTTTCAACTGCATTAATATTTATATAAACTATTATGCAAAATTGACATTATGGCACTATATATTATGCTACATTCATTATGACAAAGTAAATTACGGAAAAAAATTATGCGTTTTCAAACAAAGTTAATATTAAAATAAAAAATATTAACTTAGGCATTTGTGACTCATATCCAGTTTATGTTATTTTTTGTACTTGTAGAAACTGTTTTTTGTCGTGTTTCGTTTTGCTGACCGGTATATGATACGAACTTCTCTTTTTTTCTGCGATATAGTGAGCTGCAGCTTTATTCTCTCAATCTCAAGAATTATCTGTTTATTTCTGAGTGGTTGTTTCATTTTTGTATTTTTTATATTTTATTGCATAGGTACTCAACACTAGTAAGTATAGGTGAAATTTATATTTTCAAATCATATGTCCGCTATGTCTCATATAATATGGCGCCACTAGTCCATATAAAAACCCAAAAAAAACTTTATCCATTTGACATTTTAAAACCAACTTTTTGCATGATATAAATTCCAAAACTTTTTCCATTGCAATTTATAAATGTTTCATTTTATAAACGTTCCGCATGGTTTAAATAAAAAAAATTCTTTTGAATTTAAAATATTTTTGTAAAATTTTGTTTGTGGACCTTTCGTTACAAAGCAGCTATATGGGGTTGTTTCAAAAACTTGTTTTTCGTGTTTTATTGAGCAATAGTTGTGGATTATTAACTTGCGAGCTCGTCTATTGATGATGATGATGATAACTATTATGTTTGTATTAATACACGTATTTAATATAATTGACGACGTGCATAGCGCATGAAAACACTAGTTCTCGTCCGATCACCGAAGTTAAGCAACACCAGGCGTGGTCAGTACTTGGATGGGTGACCGCCTGGGAACACCACGTAATTTTGGCTTTTTGCTATAGCTACTTTAATGCAATTAATGTTTATGTCGAATGAATCTATTTGACTTCAAATAGATGAGTGAGTAGCGCTTACAATAATTAAATGAACTTTTTTTCGCTTTCGAGTGCCTATTTGTGATTTTGAAGTTAGTTTAATTTTCTGTATAAAAAGAGTTTATTGTAATTGTAGACCGTACATTATTATTTATAAGCTTTACTAATAGAATTTCGATAATGTTCTTCACAATCTGCAAAAGTGCAAAAAGATGTCGAAGGAAACAAAAAGTTATGTTAAATTAATTACAAAATATTTTAAAAGCGCCATCTATGATCTTGGAGCGGTAACTTTTTGTTTCCACGTTTTGTCAATACTAATAATGTCGCCGGCTGGACGCGGTTTAGTTTGGTGGCGCTGTCTTATCGAAGTAGTAAAGAGGGCGTGGCTTAATTTCGAATTCGTGAATTTCAGTTAGCTGTTGTCAGCACCTTAAGAGGAATCGATTGACTTGTGAATCATAAAAATCTGCCCAGGCGTTTGGTTTGTATAGTGCTTCAAAGGAACATACAAACATACATACATACATAGACTGTTAAACACATTACCACTCCTTTGCGTCGCGCAGTCGGGTAAAAATAGGCATGTTTGTCACGGTTCAATTGATGTCAAGATTCATAATAATTTTGTATGTCAGAATTCCAAATTATTTTATAAAAGCAATGTTCAGTAATATAACATGTCAATATGTCGGTATAACTATTTCATATCAAGTCATGACAAGTAAACAATATTTATCATCTAGGTACTTTTCAACACTATAGTAAGTCTTTTCCACGAGATAACATGCCTGCTACTGAAACTATGTTCAACATCTATGTCGAGTAAACAAACACTTAGGTAGATGATTATAGACAATAGGAGCCATTCAAATAACGCTTCTGTTAAGCAGAGTAGTTTGGTTTGTTGGAATATATACTTTGTGTTTGTTTCTTTTGCTTACAACATTTGCATAAAGATTCAAATTACTACGCACAAACACCGCACACTCACAAATGTAGAGACATGGAAGCGTTAATACACGCAAATTTCGAAAATGTGATCTACAGCTGTCAGTTTGTTTAAGCTTACATATAGCTCGGACACATTTTTTTTTAGCTTTGAAAGCCGTTTCTTTTTTTGAGGTATTTCCCCAGAATATTATGCCGTACCTGAGGGTTGATGAAACATATCCGTTGTAGGCTGTAAGCAGTGTAGCCTTGCTTGCAGTTTTTGAAAGCATGTAAAGGGCGTATGAATGCTGACTGAGTCTATTAACCACACCATCCACATGTGCTTTCCATTTTAGCTGATAGTCAATATTAAGGCCTAGAAAATTAGTAGTGTCAACATTTTCAATTTTATGTCCATAGTAAGATCCTGTCCTGTCAAATTTTCCTAATTTATTAAATTTATTCCTAAATGTCATAATATGTGTTTTATTCAAATTTATATTATTCAAATTTTATTTTTTACATCAGAACTATTACTGCCCGTAAACAGAATGGTACTATCGTCCGCAAAAAGAATCATTGGCTGGTCTATAGCAAGCGGAAGGTCATTAATATAAATAATAAATAAGAGCGGACCTAGCACGCTTCCTTGTGGCACACCATACTTGACCTCTTCATATTCAGAGCAATAAGTTATTTCTTTCTCAGACAGATCCTACTCATCTGGGTATATTGATACCGATCAGATAAATAAGATTTAATAAGATTATGAATGTTGCCTCTGACACCATATCTTTCCATTTTAGCCAACAACAGTTTATGGTCAACAAAATCAAAGGCCTTAGTCAAATTCATATACTATGAGGCACAGGCAGGTACTTTTTTGTCAAGACTTTTTGTTACAATGTCCAAGAACTTGTATATGGCTTGATTTATTGTTTTATTCCTACGAAACCCAAATTGTTCTTTAGAAAATAAATTATTGTTTTCAAAGAAATTTGATACGCTGTTGTAAATTATTTTCTCAAACACTTTTGATAAGACTGGTATAAGAGCTATAGGTCTAGAGCAATTTACATCCTCTTTGTTGTTTTTTTTGAAAATGGGCTTTATAATAGTGTTCTTAAACATATCAGGAAATACTCCGTTAGAAATGCAGATATTAAAAATATGACTCAGTACATGGGATACCGAGTCTGACACATACTTTAGTACTTTTGTTGAGACACCGTCATAACCTGTGCTGTCTGTGTTTTTGAGAGACATTATTATAGATTTTATATCTTTTGGTATGGTTGGAGACATAAAAAGTGATCTTGCATTGTTTGATATAGAATTTGTTGCAAATGTTTCGTTATTTTGTGACTTTTTATTGGGTGACACTTGGTCAACAAAAGCACTGTTAAAAATATTGGCAATTTCAAGCGGGTGATTAATTAGAGTACCATCAACTTTGAGCTGTATGTCCTCTTTAGGAAGACCATTCTGGTTACTGTTTATTATTTTCCACATTGCCTTACTCTTGTTTGCAGCCCTACTTATGTAATTGTCATTTTGGGATCGTTGAGTTAGTGTTATGACCTTTTTGAGTCTTGTTGCTAATTCTTTAAATTTTTGTTTATTGTCATTTGATCGATTTTTCCTGTATTGCCATAGCAATACACGTTTCCGCTTACAGCAGTTTCTAATTCCCTTCGTGAGCCATCGTGGTCGTTGTCGTGGTCGTGGTCGTTTTGAGCCATGGGAAGCACAAGTAATAAAAGAGAATGAATAAGTCATAAAATTCATTTATCGCATTGCTTGGGTCAGTATGTCCGAGAATATTCGAAAAACTGAGTGAGTTTAATCATTCCTTGAATTTGTCCATATTTTCTTGACAATAGTCGCGTCGTTTTATAAACCAGTATTTCAATGCATAAGTAGGCCTAATGGGACATGTGAGTAGCTGTGCTGAGTGATCAGACATAGCAAGTACTATGACTTTGCCCTTACAGCCCCGCTTATTGTACAGAATGTTATCTAGACACGTCCCACTTATGCTCCTAGTTGGCTCACGTACTGCAAACTTTAGATTGTACGAGCTCACCAGCTCCTTGAATTCAGTAACTCTGTTTGAGGCATTATTTAAATTAATATTGAAATCACCACAAATAATTACAGTTTGTTTCTCAAAGCTTATTTCTTGGAGCAAAGAATTTAGAGACGCAAAAAATGAATCAATGTGACATACATTCTGTTTTGGAGGTCTATAAATACATAATATTACAATCTTATGGTCAAGAAGCTCAACACCAGAGCACTCGATAACACCCTCAATGCTATGCTTTTGTAGACCTGAAATGGGCTTAAATCTATGCATACTACGTACCAGAACACAAGCCCCGCCATGTCAACTTTTTCTGCAGAAGGCAGAGCCTAATAGAACTTTTAACAAGAAGGTTGTCTGGAAGAAATTGCTTTAAGCAATAAGGCCGCCCTTACACTGCACAATATTGTTATCAAATTAAACAAGGTTAAATTCGAAATTCAATTACTTAGTACTTATATTCCTTTTTGTTATTTTATTGTTTAGTCTTAGTTTAAGTTTAAAATTGTATTTTTGTTTTGTAGGTGTAATAAAGAATTTTATTATTATTATTATTTGTTTAACCTGAACGGTTTCTCTCCTTTTGGAGGTAAAAAGTGCACGGGCCAGAGCCAAGTGCTGCATTTTTTTTTTTTTTAATTTATTTATCGAGAGATAAAAATTTCCTGACTATTCTGCACGTATTCAGTACAACTGCTTTTTGAAGTAATTTAAAGATAGAATCAGGTATATCAAGTGTTTCTAAGCTAGTATGTAAGGTATTGGGTATTACCCCTGTGGTTGACAATATTATTGGAATCGTTCGGGTGCTATTGATTTGCCACTGTGTTTTGATTTCGATAGATAAGTCTGTATATTTTGCTATTTTTTTGCTATGAGTTGTTTGCAAATTGTGTGTGTTGCATACCGCCACATCAATAAGATATGCAGTTCTATTAGTTTTGTTGAGTAGTGTGATATCAGGCCTATTGAAATGTACTGTTTTATCGGTGATTATTGTGCGGTCCCAGTAAAGTCTATAGTTGTTATCTTCCAAGACAGACTGTGGTGTATATTTATAATATGGGACCTTTTCCTGTATTAACTTAAATTTGTATGCTAGAAATTGGTGTATGATAGCTGCTACCTGATCATGGCGGTGCTTGTAGTCTGTCTGGACTATTGCCTTACATGCTCCGGTTATATGTTGTATGGTCTCCGACCCACTGCAGCATCGCCTACACGTATCTATGATGTTTGGTGTGTGTATGATATGTTTTTGATAATTGCGTGTGTCAATCACTTGGTTTTGGATGGCTATCATGAAGGCTTCAGTCTCCGGGAAAAGCTGTCCTAACTGCAGCCACGCGTTCGACGCTGATTTGTCGACATGAGGCTGATGCAGGTCGTAGTAATGCCTTCCATGCAGAGACTTCTGTCTCCATGTAGCCATTTTGACATCCGAACTGGTAATTATTTCATTGCGTTGTCGATTATTACTTGCTAGATTTAAAGGTGTAATTTTTTTGTCACTCTGAGTTATTGCGTGGTGTAAAGTGGAAATTTCAGCAAGATCATGAAAATATTTTCGAAGAGTCGAAATTTGCCATCCACTTTACCTTCGCTACATTCCAGAGACTGCAAGTTAGATATCATCAAGTCAGATTTGCTTACTAAGCCAGCTATATTTTGATGTACGATCCTAATTTCTTTAGAGACGAAAAAAGGTAGATTTCGCTGCAGAGGACAATGTTTCATCACCACCCAGTTTCGTTGTTTGTACAACGAAACTACTGTACTACTAGTTTGTACTAGTATACTGGACCCCGCAATCCCTCACAGAATCAGGTACGATGTGCAATGCCTGAGCGCTTTGTAATTCACAACCTGTACACATTTGATTATGGGAAGTGTTATAATCATTCCTGTAGGAAATATGCAAAACCTTCTTTAAAACACTCATATATAATACATGTTTATATAAGTGACGTGCGGATACTGGTTACGTGGTTACACATGAGTCTCAGCTCATAGTTGAGTTTATCCTCTCTGAGGTGCTTATTATAAAAGATTTCGGGTATCAAGATATTAGTATGTGTAACTGATCTCAACCAAGAGTGTAAACAAGCTTGAAACTCAAATGGCACCATTTCATTTGTTCCGACTAATAAGATAATAATGTCATTTTGTGTGTATTTGTAGGTTGTAGGCTTCTTGTTTCGTGTTTGTCGTGTTCGTAATTCGTGGCGAATTAATTTTTTTCACTACTACTCAATATGGGTATCAAATGAAAAAGATTAACTAGTAGAGTACTATGTACTGCGACAAATTTCAAATCCAAGATGGCCGCCACCACACAATGGCGAATCAATTATCTGTTTTATTACTTGGGCTTGATTAGAAAAGTACTATATATTACAACAAATTTCAAATCCAAGATGGCCGCCACTACAAAATAGCGATTTTTTTTCAGCACTACCTCAATATGGATATCAAATGAAAGAGCTTGACTAGTACAGTACTATGTACTACGACAAATTTCAAATCCAAGATGACCGCCACCAAAAATGGTGAATCAATCATCTTTTTTAGTACTACCTCAATATGGATATCAAATGAAAGAACTTGACTAGTGCAGTACTATGTACTACGACAAATTTCAAATCCAAGGTGGCCGCCACCACACATTGGC
This sequence comes from Ectropis crepuscularia, assembly GCA_963693475.1. Lineage (NCBI taxonomy): Eukaryota > Metazoa > Arthropoda > Insecta > Lepidoptera > Geometridae > Ectropis > Ectropis crepuscularia. The sequence continues at coordinate 37,801,130 of OY856338.1, forward strand.
AAATCATTATTTTTTCACTACTAACTCAATGTGGGTAATAAGTCAAGTCATTTCGGCTTAACTAGAAAAGTACTACCTATATACTACAACTAGCTGACTGAATTTAGTCGTTACTGAATTTAGTCGCTACTGAATTTAGTCGCTACAGAATTTAGTCGCTATTGAATTTACAACATCAACAACATCAACAGCCCACTAAACGTTCCCACTGCTGGGACTCGGGGCCTTCTCTCGCAAGGAGAGAGTTAAGGCCATAATCCACCACGCTGGCCCAGTAGCGGGTTGGCGGATGACACATGACACTTCGAAAGATTCTAGGTACATGTCGGTTTCCTCACGATGTTTTCCTTCACCGTTTTAAGTTAGCGGCATTACGCACATGACTTCGAAAAGACAGTGGTGCGTGTGGGGTTTGAACCCGGAGCCTCCGGATCGGCAGCCGCCGTTCTCCCGACTAGACCACCGTAACTATTGAATTTAGTCGCTACTGAATTTAGCTAGTGTAGTTTAGTAGTTTCTTAACTTCTATTGTAGTGGTAGGACTCTTGGCAGAGTCCGCCTGGGGAAGTACCTCATCTTTGCCAGTTATTCTACCGCCAAGCAGTAAAGTGCAAACATTACTGTGTTCCGGTTTGAAGGGCAATGTTTCCAGAAAAAATACAGGGCTTAGAGATATAACATCTTAGATCTCTGGGTGACGAGCGCAGTGCAGTGCTAGGTAATGATTTGGACTATCATATTCCAATAGCTGAGTGTCACTGTGCTGTATTATGTGGCAGGCATGTTGCTTACTATCAGGCACATGTCATGCTCGTCTCGTCACTATTTATTTGCAAAAAAAAACCTCGCCCGTGTTTTCAACAATAGACGCTGAGATACGTTATCGTGCTCGTCATTTTAATGGTGAGAACCCATTAGGCGCGCAAATAGCACGCGAAACCTTTTTTATAATTATTATTGTCACCGTAAAATTGTCAACACCGTCAGATTATAATCTTACGGTATCGTCAGATTATAATCTTACGGTATCGTCAGATTATAATCTTACGGTATAATGATTTGTAAGCTGACGATTTTGACAACTTTACGGTTAGTGTTAAGTGTAATATCACTTAATACTTATACTAATACCCCGTTTACATTATTCCAGTCCAGCGGTCGAATCCAGCGCTGGATTGCTTACTGGAATAATGTAAACCGCCACTGGAATGCATTGGCACTGGATTGATGCTTTCCAGTGCCGGTTTCCATTATTCCAGTAAGCAATCCAGCGCTGGATTCGGTCGCTGGACTGGAATAATGTAAACGGGGTATTACAAATACAAATACAAATACAAAAATCTTTATTGCTGTTTGTAGGTAAGATAAGATAATACAAAACATTTTAAAAGTTGCCCCATACAAACTGGCCTCTGCGAGAGGCATGCAATATGTCTGGCAAGACAATTTGTTAGTCTTAATTTTTAAATAAAAACAAAAAAAAAAATTTTTTAAATAATAGTCAGCTGATTAAAGTCTTCTTCTTCATTATTAATATTATACTTAACTTGTAAGTAGTATCTTACCATAGGTAGGTATCATATTTTAGGTAGGAACAGAGTTATGTTTGCACATTACTGCTTGGCGGTAGAATATCTGGCAAAGGTGTGGTACTTCCCCAGGCAGACTCTGCTAACTGTCCTACCACTACAGAGCATTGTCCTACCACTACATAATATTATTGCATTGTCACCAAAGTTACGTTAGTAAACCAAATTTCAACATAATCTAACGGTCAGGAAGTGGATCTAATCTCGCAAATATGTTCCACACAAGGACGTTTAAAGAAACTTTTTTAAACATCCTTGGTTCCATACTACTTAAAATAAAACTACAAGGCATATTAAATAAAAGCTTTTAAAAAATAATCAGAATTTACTTAATCTAATTTCGGTTTTTTCCAGACTCCTTTTTCATCGCTCGTTGTGGATGGAGCGGGTCGTTTCGTCGCCGTCGGCTGAGGCTCGTCGTCGTCGTCGTCGTCGATCTCCCGGTTTTGTCGCATTTCTTGGGCCATGGCCTCCTTTAGTAAGGAGGACCAGTCCACGAGAGGCGAAGCATTCGGAGGAGGTGCCCAACCACTTGGCCACGTGTCTTCGTCTTGGGTGCTGTTTAAACAATATTTATTTTGATAAGTATGCGTACTTTACACTTTTTAAGCTCCGAAATATTCGAAACAAATGTTTATATATATATTTTTTTTTTATAGCATAGAGTGACGAGACGAGCAGGTCATGTGCCTGATGGTAAGCAACATGCCTGCCACATAACAGCACAGTAACACGCAGCTATTGGAACATGATAGTCCAAATCATTACCTAGCACTGCACTGCGCTCGTCACCCAGAGATCTAAGATATTATGTCTCTAAGCCCTGTAATTTCTCTGGAATCATTGCCCTTCAAACAGGAACACAGTAATGTTTGCAGTAATGTTACTGCTTGGCGGTAGAATATTTGGCAAAGGTGTGGTACTTCCCCAGGCGGACTCTGCTAAGAGTCCTACCACTACTAAAATATGGGTTGTACAATCCAATACAATACAATACAAAACACTTTATTATACCACAAAACAATACAGGAATACAATGATAATACTTAAAAATTAGAACATTTTGGCCACAAAACGCAATCTTATCGCTAATAGCGATCTCTTCCAGATAACCATTTGAGCGTTAGAACCTGGTAATAAGAAAGGGCAGTGGTGTGGTTTCCTTGATACATATATAATTGCACAAATATAACAAATACCGTTCAAACGTATATATTAAATATAAATATGCGATACATATACGGTACAAATAAATAATTAAATGCATAAAAATAAATATAAGTACATAGAGAGGTGATTACAAAAATAAATAATACAAAATAGACGTACATAAATACACTCACTAAAATACACTAAGAGTAAAGGACATTTGTACATATTTACACAACAAGATTGCTCAAGTACCTAGTGCTGCCAAATGTCGACGCTCTGAGCACGTCTTATCGGAAGTCACCGGAGGAGTATTCCAGAGCACGTCTACTACGAAGTCCGATAAACGATATATCGGCCTAACTTATGGATGTTTCCTACCACGAAAGACAATCAGTCGGTTGATCGGATCGGCCGTTTCGTTCGATCCGACCCCCATACGACCTAAGTCTATAACTTCCGATCGAGATGTATCGATCCGAATGTTTTTCGTGGCAGGCTTCAATCCGATTCAGCTGTCGGTCGGATCCGATCATTCGGAGTTTATTTTCGTAGTAGACCTGCAGAGCGTAACAGCCCGTACGCAAAACGAAGACTTAAAAAAAGGAGCTTGAGTGGGATGGAGTAGACAGAAGAAGATTTGTAGATGACCTAAGATTGACAGAATGAGTGTCGCAGAGGAAAATGAAACGAGGACTGTATTGTTGCAAAAAACAATAAAGCTTTAGAGGAGCTGATTGAGGAGAGATTTGACCCGTGGTTCTCATTATTCCCCCCACTCAAGCTTACTTAGGTACATACCTATTTCCTATTTACGAGACTAACAACGAACACGTCGAAACCATCGATATAAATCAACAGATGTGCCCTGAGCACCTTGAAATTTTTAACAAACTGTGTCTCTGTGTGTACCATGAGTAGTTTACAACTACCAGTCTACTTGACCCCCTAGAATCGCTAGCGGCGAGGTATGTTGCGGTTCTTCTTATTTAGGTAGTTGGCAACGAATAGCGATAGGTATAAAGGTCCGGCGTTTACTGCTTCTTACAATCGACTAAAACGGAAAGAGTGAGCTCGCTCTTCCCAACGATAACATAATTTTGTGCGGCTGAAGCTTAGGAGGGCACATCCATTGATTTATATCGATGGTCCAAACTGATTAAACTTACTTAAGAACAATCCCGACTAATTATTAAAAAAATATTTTACATACCTAAACGAATTGATGGTACCTACTCATTGTTACAATTAATTTGTCGCTGCGTGCCTACCTAGGTATGTTTAACTAGGTAGGAAGCTAGGAAGTAAGTTTCTATAGAAATAAAACTTATCTACAATACGTAAAATATACCTACGGGTTATGAAAAATGAAAATAATCACTCACGTTTTAGTTTCACTGCGTGTTCCTGCCATGATGAGTCTATTTAATATTTTCCTGCAATCAACCTTAAATATGAACCAAGTCGGCGCGAACTGGAGACTGTTGTTCCATTTCAGTGTTGCCGTATCTCAAACTTAAAATAGTAATATTTTGGAGGCAAAGTAAAGAAAATTTACCGTATTTATAATAAAACAGTTTAGGTAGTTTGCTAAAGTTTTGGGTTTCCCGTCGTAAAAACAGAACAAACTATTATATATTATATAGTAGTATATACAGCATTCTCTGTATTACGTCACGTTGGTTCAGGCGCGGTCCCAGCCTCGATTTTTGGGGAGGGGGGTCACCAGTACGCAGCCTCAGATTTGGGGGGGGGGGGGGTCACGAGTAGAAATACAATCAATCGAGTGAAAAAGACTTTACTAGTAGCGCCCCACGATTTTACCCGCGTAGTTGACGCTCCAGTTGTTTTCCCGCGTTTAAAAATAGTTTATGTACTACTACACAATTTGTTTTTTTTTTTTAGATTTTTAATCTAATGTACATGGGACACTCAGAAAGTTTTGAAAAACTAAAAAACTAACTTGTATGAAAAATAAATATTTACTAAATCTTTTCAAAGAACTCTCCACCAGCCTCTATACAAAGTTTCATGCGTCTGAGCCAATTTTCAAAACATTTTTTCCAGTACTTCGCAGACACCTCTTCCACGGCCTTCTCAAACGCTGTTAGCGCGTCTACAGGCGATGAAAACTGTATCCCTTTGAGCTGATTTTTAATTTTAGGGAAGAAAAAAAAATCACACGGAACCAAATCAGGACTGTAAGGAGGGTGCCCCAAGACTCTGACCGGTGTGGAGTCCAGGAAGTCCCTCGTTTTGATCGCAGAGTGCGCGGTTGTCGTGGTGAAGAAGGACCCCGCGGAGCCCGGTGTTCGGCAAGTATTTTATGCTGGACCATTCGGCGTTGATACTGATTTGGTCTCGAAGTGGAATTGAAATTAGGTACCCCGTCAAAGTGAAGAAACTAGCGATCAAAATTTTCCTTGCGCTTCTCGATCGCTTCACTTTCGTAGGTGTTGGTTCATTTTGAAACAGCCGAACTGCCGACTGCTTTGTTTCTGGATTGTATTGATAAATCCAGGATTCGTCACCTGTCACAATGTCGTAAACGCGCCGTGATGAGCCTGCATCAAATTTTTGTATATCATATTACGGCACCAATCCACACGGGCCTGCTTCTGAGCTTAGGTGATGTCGTGTGGTGTGTGGTGCTAGGTGCCCCAGCGCGAAACTATACTCCTTACGCGAAGGTGCCCGTGCAAAATCTTGTGAACACTTCCTGAACCAATCTGCAGAGTATGCTGAATCTCTTCGTACGTAATGCGTCTGTTTTCTTGAATTAATTTTTTTACTGCCAGCACACTTTCTTCGGTGACAGCCGTCGTAAGACGACCACTCTTTTGTTCATCCCCCAAAGCAAAACGACCGCGTTTGAACTCGCTATACCAGCGGTAGATGGTTGTTTTTGAAGGTCCTTCATCCATAAAACCAATTATTTTTTATTTATTTTTACTTTTATAGGTTTACACTTGACCGCCATCTCACCTGATGTTAAGCGACGATGCGGTCTACGATGGAGCGTGTTTACCTAGAAGAAACCGATTCACTCTCGATTTGAAGACACCAAGGTTATAACTATCAGGAAAAACCCACTCTGGCAACTCATTCCACAGCCTAGACGTTCTTATCACAAAAGTAGAGTCAAACCTCTTCGTCCGTGTCTTTGGAACATCAACCATGAAACGGTGTCGCTTCTTCGAGTTACGAGAAGTCCGATAGAAAAAAGGGCAAGGTGGTATTAGATCATGCAGATCAGTCGCACACTCTCCGAAGTGTATCCGATAAAAAACCGACAAGCTTGCAATCTTGCGGCGATGTTCAACACTTTGAAGTCTTTTTCGCACTAGAGTGTCTTTGCCTATGAGCCTTTTGGCTCGCCTCTCGATCGATTCCAGAGCCTCAAGCTGATACTTAGCCGATTCATCCCAAAGATGCGAACAAGACCGAATCTGTGCTTTGTATAAGAGAAGAAAGAGAAGAATTCGAAGTCGATCAAATGACTCGTCAGGTTTTAAGCCACATTTGAAATCGTAAAAATCATAGCACGAAAATGTTCTCGACGCAGATCCATTTTTTATTAAAACAAAAAAAAAATATTGGCTCTCAAAAAAATGCGGAGGGAAATTTGAAAATCAAACAGTTGTATTTATACTTTTAAATAATCGAAGTTTTCAAAATAATTACAAGTGTCTTATACATAATAAAGTAGCCAAGTGCGAGTTGGACTCGCCCATGAAGGGTTCCGTTCCAGCAAGTAACATAATATACATAGTACACATAGTTCTTGTAGTTCGTTGTAACTTTGATCGAAGTTTTAATAATAGTGTATTTATGACGTACTAAAAAAAACTACTCATCAGATCGAGTTCAAACTAATTTTCGTTGGTAGTTTTCATGGTAATGTACATCATATATTTTTTTTAGTTTTTTCATTCTCTTACTTTAGAAGTTAGAGGGGGGGGACACACATTTTACCACTTTGGAAGCGTCTCTCGCGCAAGTTATTCAGTGTAGACAAAAATTATATTAGAAACCTCAACATCATTTTTTAAGACCTATCGATAGACACCCAACACGTGTTGGTTTGATGAAAAAAAAAATTTTGAGCTTCAGTTCTCAGTATGGGGGGCACCCCTAATTTTTGTTTTTTTTTTAAACTTTTATAAAAATCTTAATGCGGTTCACAGAATACATCTACTTACCAAGTTTCAACAGTGTAGTTCTCATAGTTTCGGCAAAAAGTGGCTGTGACATACGGACGGACAGACAGACAGACAGACAGACATGACGAATCTATAAGGGTTCCGTTTTTACGTTTTACGGAACCCTAAAAACCTTTTTTTGCAAAACTTTCTGAGTGGCCAGGTATATGATTTTGGGAGGGGGGTCATGTCCCCCGTGACCCCCCCCCCCCCCCCTGGAGCCGCGCATGCGTTGGTTATAACGAGAAACTTTAATTTGGTTAATTTAGTTCTTCTTCAATATTTGAGTTCTTATTTCCTAAAAAAAAATTGGCAGTCATAGGAACTACCGATAGAAGTGAAAACTTATAACTCAGAATTTGATAGCTTACCTTGGAAACTACACAGGTGTAACCGGAGGGCGTGGCCTCCCCATCATGGCATGGCCATCTAGAAATGTGTCAGCATTTCTCATTGGCTGACGCATTTCTAGATGTCCAATCGCCAAGGTCCCGAGTTTACCCGAAGATTTCTTATCATACCCGAGCGTGACGGTAAAATTCAATTTACACCCACGGAGTCTAGGCGCGCCTAATGAAGTTTTCATTTAAAAAATTCTGATTTATTGCAATTTAGTGGGTTTGTTACAAAACTTATATATTATATTCACGCATTATAACGTTGTAACCATTCTCTGCTACGAAGAAATTTATTCATACCTAGACATCAAAAAATAATTTAAATAAAGTGGCCAAGTGTGAGTTGGACTCGCCCATGAAGGGTTCCGTTGCAGCAAGTAATATAATATACATATTACACCTAGTTCTTGTAGTTCGTTGTAACTTTGATCGAAGTTTCAATAATAGTGTATTTATGACGTACTAAAAAAAAACTACTCATCAGATCGAGTTCAAACTAATTTTCGTTGGTAGTTTACATGGTAATGTACATCATAATATATTTTTTTTAGATTTTTCATTCTCTTACTTTAGAAGTTAGAGGGGGGGGGGGGACACACATTTTACCACTTTGGAAGTGTCTCTCGCGCAAATTATTCAGTGTAGACGAAAATGATTTTAGAAACCTCAACATCATTTTTAAAGACCTATCGATAGACACCCCACACGTGTAGGTTTGATGAAAAAAAATTTTTTGAGTTTCAGTTCTCAGTATGGGGGGCAACCCTAATTTTTATTTTTTTATATTTTTTTGTACAAATCTTAATGCGGTTTACAGAATACATCTACTTACCAAGTTTCAACAGTGTAGTTCTCATAGTTTCGGTAAAAAGTGGCTGTGACATACGGACGGACAGACAGACAGACAGACAGACAGACAGACAGACATGACGAATCTATAAGGGTTCCGTTTTTACGTTTTACGGAACCCTAAAAAGTAGGTAATTGTTTCTCAACTTACAAAACTAATCTTTTGAGGTCCCGAAATTACTGAGAAAGGTACCTGAGGTCATAAGCCATCTTCCTTTTGGTATTGTTAATTGTCATTATTATTAGATAACATTCTGTCAGTCTGTCTCAACTTTTGGACTCAATTACTAAACGCACCACTCAAAAGTAGAAATTATTAGATTGGTTAAGTTTGCTTTTTTTAATATTCTTTCTCTATAACGAACACAAAGGTCCCTTGAAAAACTAATCTGTTATATTTTGACGACTATAATTTAAAGTTGCGTGAATCAATTAAAACGTGGAATGTTGTTAAAATTTTCAATATATAGCGTAAAGATAACTAAATGAAATGAAATGAAAAATGAAATGAAAACGTTTATTGTGCCAAAATAAAACATTCATAATATAAAAACATATGAAAATATACAAAAACAATAGGTGGTACGGATGAATAGAGTGTTAGTGTGCACTGGACCCCACACTAGGGTGACCTGTGTTGTGGGAGTCCAGGCTCTTTCTATTGCAATTAGTACATATTAGAAAACAATTGAAATAAAAGAAAATAAGATGAAAACCAAACAAACAATTTTCTAAAATTATGAGTACCCTCATTATTTTAAAATTTATCTAAAAAAAAAAAAAAATTGCTTATACAGAATAGGTGTTAAAGAGACAGAAGCATACACTAGATTACAAAACTAATCTTAACTCAAGCGAAATAAGTAAAAAGCAACAATAATCAAAACAATAAAACGTTGGGACCCAACATTCTCGTTTACATCAGAAACCAAAATACATTTTTAGATAGGTACCTACATAAATATGTGGGTCTGCTTCTTTTTCAAAGGAGTGAGTTTAAATGAATGCTATACACCTACGATAATGCACGGGAAACGTGTGTGCAGAACAAATAAATGTGTATGGATGAGTGAGTGCGTTAATGTGGTAGGTCGTGTGAGGATAAATGTGAGCGTAGGTACCGCTGTGGTGTGATAATTATATGCATGTTGTCTTGTTTTTAAATAAAAATCTTGTGTGAATGTTGCCTATTATTATCATTTAACTCGATGTATGTAAGTAATTATGTGAATAATAGTAAGGCTTACTAAATAGAACGGTACCTACTATAAGGAAAAAAAATAAAATTAAATATAATATTATAAATAAAGAACAATGTAAAAATAGGTATAAGAATTAATTTCGATAGGTGATGATAGTTTAGGTAAAATATACACAAAATTATGAGAGTAGTATTTAGTATTATTGTACTAAAAATACCAAAATTATGAAACAATAAATTACAATAAATTAAACATTTTACTATAATAATACTAAAATGTGTTTCAGACCTGATACAAACACTATAAATAATAGGGTTCGAGTCCCGCCTAACTTAGCATAAAGTTTAAAGACACACATTGAAAAAGGCCGACGGTACGGTATGAAACATGGTGCACTTTTTGACTCCGGGTGGGCTTCCGCCAGAAGCTCTGCGGTCAGCCTTGAGTGTCGCTTGCTCCACTCAGGACCTCCCTTTTTTCAGCTTCTGGCTCCCGCATTATTTATATACACTCTAGGGGTAGTAGCGACAAGACCAGGTGGAGTCGGGGTGCTCCGAGTCGGATCTGGGTCCTTTGTAAGCAGGGTCTATATTTAGTAGCACAACAAATAAATAAAAATGCCTAAAGACTATTTATTTATGGGTCTCATCAATATGCCTAAAGACTATTATGCGTCTCATCAATAGTCGAATTGATTGTATTACAATAGATTGTTATGCTTTAAAGGTCCTTCATCATCATCAGACCGTAATCGTCAACTGCTGGACATAGGCCTCTCCTATATTTCGCCACTCAGCCCGATCCTCAGTCTTACGTTTCCGACCGCCACCAGCCGTCTTTCGTATATCGTCACTCCATCTAGTCTCAGGGCGTCCTACACTACGTTTACCGATTCGCGGTCTCCACTCCAGAACCCGTCTACCCCAACGGTCATCGGGTCTGCGACAGATGTGACCGGCCCATTGCCACTTCAGTCTGCTAATACGCTGAGCTATGTCGGTGACTTTAGTTCTCTGACGAATTACCTCATTGCGGATGCAATCCCTCAGAGAAACCCCAAGCATAGCCCTTTCCATAGCTCGCTGAGCAACCTTGAGCTTTCGGACCATTTTCACTGTCATTGTCCACGTTTCAGCACCGTAGGTCATAACGGGTAGAACGCACTGGTTGTACATTTTTGTCTTAAGACTTTGTGGGATGGGTGACGAGAAGACTCGACGAAGTTTTCCAAATGCTGCCCAGCCCAACTGGATTCTTCTCATGGCCTCACTCTCAAAGCTGCTCCTACCTAGTTCGAGCGTCTGCCCTAGGTAAATGTATTTCTGAACAATTTCAAGAGTGATTTCATTTACGACAATCGGCCCCGGTGCAACGAACTCGTTGCTCATGACCTTGGTTTTATCCAAATTCATCCGGAGGCCGATGCGTTGAGAAGCGTTAGCCAGGCCATCCAACATCCACTGCAAGTCCTCCAGCGACTCTATCGGCCATAATGACGATGTCGTCTGCAAATCGTAGGTGAGAGATGTACTCGCCGTTGATATTTAGGCCATGTCCAACCCAATCCAGCGTCTTAAGCATATCCTCTAGTGCGTTTGAGAACAATTTCGGGGAAATAACATCCCCTTGCCTCACGCCTCGATGCAGAGGAATTTGTTTTGTCTGCTGGTCTTGAATTTGAACTGCCATCGTAGCGGCGTCGTACAAACACCTCATCACCTCGATGTATCGCCAATCGACTTGGCATCGCTGTAAGGACTCCAGAACAGCCCAGGTTTCAACTGAGTCAAATGCCTTCTCATAGTCCACAAACGCTAAGCAAAGTGGCCGATTGTACTCCTTTGTCTTCTGTACAATCTGCCGTAGCGTGTGAATGTGGTCTATTGTGCTGTACCCACTTCGAAACCCGGCCTGTTCAGGAGGTTGAAACTCGTCGAGTCTTCGGGCGAGACGATTTGTGATAACTCTTGAGAACAACTTATAGACATGGCTCAGAAGCGATATTGGGCTGTAGTTCTTTAAAATGGTCTTATCTTCCTTTTTAAAGAAGAGGACGACCACACTTCTATGCCATGCCTGTGGAGTTCTCCCGGTAAAGAGGACGGCATTAAACAGTTCTTGGAGCTCTTTTATAAGTGAAGTTCCACCTGACTTTAAGAGATCTGTTGTAATCCCGTCCTCGCCCGCGGCTTTTCAATTTTTTCAGTTGTCCAAGAGCCATCACACTTTCGTCCAGACTGATCTCAGGCAGGTCTTCTGTGTAGTGGCGTGTTAGAGTGGCTCTTTTGTCCTGGTTTTGTGGGAGATGAGAAGCATGCGATGCGTACAGCTGGCCGTAAAAGTCTTCCACTTCCGAGAGAATATCCGCTTTGGATACAACGACTTTCCCCGTCGAGGTGGTTAATTTCGTCAGGTGGCTTCTACCTAGTGACTTGACAAACACTTTTGACCCCCGATTTTGCTCAATTGATTTTTCAATCCAGTGCGTGTTAGCTAATCGGAGGTCACGTCGTACAAGTTTGGTAATCTTCTTATTTAGAGCCCCTTGTTCTGACGAAGTTAACGTGGGATTTCGTCGTTCCTCCATGAGATGCAGAGTTTCCGACGAAAGCTTTGACTTTCTGCCTTTGCGCCGCGGGTCCTTGATATAGATGAATAAAAGCTAAAATACTATGGTACAATACTGCATTTTATAACTCTGAGCGCTGTAGCATGAGTCCTATAACAGTTCCGACTAGTTTCGTAACACGAAACGTTTTATGAAAATTGCCGTGATTTACAATATTATAACTTAGTATTATAGCTGCTCTACATTTGTAATATTTTGAATTATTAATAGCTATTATCAATAAATTAAATGAAACCTAACTAGAATGTTCTAGCCCACAAATAAAATAAAATTGAAATGAAAATAAACGAAATTTTATGCGTACAACGTAACACAAAAAATGTATTTAGTGATGGGATGGATGAGACTGCAAACATGCATAGTCAAAATAGGCTGAAACCTAGGGCAGCAGTTGTTAGGGGGCGGCAAATTTAGTAAAAAAAATATATGATTTTATTACTTTTTAGAGATCGATATTTTTTTCCTTGACATAATCATTGATCGATTTAGGAATTAAAGATTTGGACTTGGATCAAAATTCTTGATTAGTTACTTTTCAAATACCATTTACGATGTGTTTTCTCTTTTGGTAAGCTTATTAAGTCAAAAAAACAGTTTAGAGATGAGAATTGAGCCCCTTGATTAAAAATGCACCATCATTATAGACCAAATTGTCGCTTAACATCAGGCGAGATAGCAGGCATGTGTATCCTATAAAAGTTAAAATAAGATGTGGTGTCATGAGACACCAGGTAGGAACGAAGTTCTTTCAATTAAATTTAATACAGAACCCAATTGGTAAAAAATTCAAACCCAATTGGTTTTGCTCGTATACTTAGGCATGTTATTAGCCACAAATAAATCAACAAACAATAAAATTTTACAATTTAGCGAAAATGGAAACTAACAAAGGAGTGGAAAAATGTGCCCGATACAAGGCGCTAGCTCTCGTACTGACAGAGTCATATAGCAAAATTTTTGTTAAAAAAAAACGTCTCCTTAGGTTATTCTAATACGAGTAGGTTGTGCTTCGAATGCGTTTTTATACTTTTTGAAATAATCAATCCAGTAATAAATTACAATACTAAAAAAATGTTTGTCTGTAAAGTCGCTTTACTGACGATAGAACGTGACAACGTCTTAAGAAAATACTGATGGAATGGTAGCATTTTTCAAAAGAAAATTTTAATTTCATTTGTTTAATAGATTTGTATGTAAAAAGCAATCAGTAGAATTTAGTCATTTTCAATCAAAACAATGCAAAAAAGCTTTTAGATGCCGGGGATCGAACCCGGGGCACTTCACATGCAAAGCGAACGCTCTACCACTGAGCTACATCCCCGCTTGAACTACTGGTCGAAATAATTAATATAACTGTAACAAACATGCGGCGAGGTAACGACCGACGGTAACGACCGACGGTAACGGTACATGACGTCATGTTTTGTGGGCGTGCAGCCGGCTTCATCGAATTATAAGACGTTATCACGTCAAAAAAACTGTTTTATTTATATGTCATTACATTTACATTGGCTAGGCGATTGGTTCAAGGCTCAGATACAAAAGGCAGTCGTTCTGGATACGGTACGCTTAGTCAAGAGGTTCCTCTCTCGGCCCTAACCTCCGGTAGCTTGGGCTCTGCCTCATTGCAGACGTCATTCTAGTTTTTTATTATCTATATGTTTTGAATATTTATTGTAAAAAATTAAATAATTTTGTGAATGAAAATAACTTGACTTGGCTCATGAGGTTACTGCCATGTGGGATGTTGATTCGACGTTTGTAGTTCGAATATCGACGATCATGTTGGTGAATTGCCTTATAGCGAAAAGTCTCGACCAACATCGCACGAGACTTTCGCTAGATGGCTGGATATAGTCAGATACTTAGCTCGTCTTAACCACATTGGTCGTATAGGGAAGAAATTAGTTTTGTACCCAATGGGCAGCAAAGCGTTTTGGTCCCTAGCTAAGAACTTCTGTCGCCCCTAACTGCTAAAAAGTTAATGCTTAAAACCAAAACTGGAGCTTCGCAATCTGGATGCGAATAAAGCCAGTAGATCAGCCGATATTGCTGCCCTGGTGATGGAAGCTTGTGCGCCTGAGTTGTCTCCTATACCGACGCGCCTATTTAGACTCTCTCTCGAAACTGGTCAGGTACCGAAGTCTTGAAAGTTTGCCAATATGCAACCAATACAAAAAAAAAGCCGTGCTGATCCTGCCCACCACAGGCCCATCTCAGTTTGTCCATGCTCTGCAAGATTTTGGAACGTGTCTTAAACTACAGGCTCCTGATGTACCAAGAATCGAATGACTTTCTCAGTGATCAATAATATAAGTTTCGCTGAAACCGTTCCACTGGGGATATAGTAGCGCACGTTACTCACATCTGGAGTAAAGCTATCGAGAAACATAGAGAAGCATTTGCATTTTCCCTAGACATCTCGAAGTAGAAGGCCTACAGGGTTCGGCATGATGGCCTTTTACATAAGTAATCTTTAATTTAATCTTATGAATTGTTTCCAGGTTTTATATCGTGGATATCGGATTTTTTTCGGGATCAATGCAAGTCATCATTGATGGCTCGTCGGATAAATAACTCTCAATACCGAGATTCCTTCAGTGCCAATATTTTCTGCCATGCTCTTATACCTCATCGCTGCTATATTTCAACGATTTGTTGAAGCCCGATCTCTTTGGGAACGCAGATGATAGCTCCATTGTAAAAAGTTATATATATAGCGCACGAGAGTCAGTGGGCAGCAAACTATGGTACTGAGACAGCATGAGCGAGCAATTAGCTTGACCGTTGAGGCAGTCCATAAATAAGGCGGTGTTTAACGCAGTCAAGTTTAAAGAGGAAAAGACGCATGCTTATATATTCTATCACGTGTATATTTTATGCCAAAAGGAGAATATGATACATCCAATATACCCCGCCATACCATGCCATGTCCGGGCACGGTGGTCAAGCGTTTTCCCCACATAGAAAAAAAATAAAGAACAGCTATGGATGCATTACTTCCCGAAGAATTATTTCGAAATGTGAATCAATAGAGGAAATTTGGTAGATTGAATAATAAATCACTAGCTTTTATCCGCGACTTTGTTCCGCGCAAATTAAATACTAAGGTAACTCAGGCAGTACCTATTTGAATACCCACACACATTTACGGTTACTAAAAACAGATTATAATAAAACAATTTTATACAATTTCATCAAAATCGGTTTTGTTGTTTAGGTAAAGCGTAAGAGACATTCGTTCCTCATTTCAACTCCAATTTCACCCCCGTACAGATCGAAATTACAAAATTGATAGAACAAACATTTATTTGCTTCGTGTCAAGTGTATATACAGAATTTCATGGTTTTATTTTCAACGTTTGGGAACTTCCATATTAACATTCAGCCCCATTTCAACCCCAATTTCGGTAGGGAATAGAAATCGGCTATTACTCTACACACGTACATACTACATATAGCCCAATGTTAAAGTAACATAACTCTGAAGGTATTGTCATTACAGAAAAAAGTTCGAGAAAAAAGTTGTTCAATATTAAAAGACCTACACTTTTGATTATCGATAAAGTTTCATAAAATTGAACGGTTGGAGAGAAAATGGCGAAAGGGAGGAAAAAAAGTTAAATTTTTGCCTTTCGGAAGCAATAACTTGAAAAATATTGATGAAAAAAAGAAAAATTTGTTAATGTAAAAGTTAGTAAATTTAATTTAGAAGAGAAAAGGTCTCCACTATTTTTTGCCTAACACTAACAGTTCTCGAGATATCGAGTTTTTTCATCGAAATGACCTTGAGCTGACCATGCCAGAATCCCTCAAATTGGAATATATGCTCAGAATCCACCTTTCTATCGATCCATTATAGTCCCCAAACTACATAATTTAATGTTTATTTATTTCCATAATTTCACTGGGCTAATACCAGTCAGTACGATTCCGACCGTGCAACAGACCGGTCGTTGATCAAAGCAAAGAGAATATAATTACTACGTAGATGTCGACACTCTCCAATAAGAGCAGTTAACATGTCTGTTCAATACCAACCGTATGGCAACGACTTCGTGGAAACGGTTATCTTCGTGAAAACAAGACGAGTACCAACCAAGTTGAAGACCTATCGATAGACAGCCCACACGTGTAGTTTGATGAAAAAAATTTTTTTGAGTTTCAGTTCTCAGTTTCCCCATACTACAACATTTTTTTTAACAACCCTAATTTTTCTTTTTTTAATTTTTTTTTGTTCTAATCTTAATGTGGTTTACAGAATACATCTACTTACCAAGTTTCAACAGTGTAGTTCTCATAGTTTCGGCAAAAAGTGGCTGTGACATACGGATGGACAGACAGACAGACAGACATGACGAATCTATAAGGGTTCCGTTTTTACGTTTTACGGAACCCTAAAAACATAGGTGTTGCCATGGGACTTACTTCTGAGAAAAGGTTGAAGACATAATTAATTAACTTACAGACGAAAACATTTGAGATGTTTTTTGAAGTGAAAACTTCTTATAACGCACGCACACAGAATTTTCATGGCTGTGAATGTAAATGAAATGAAGGAAATATAAAGATGAACTCAGTACCGTCTGGATCAGGGATGATCAATATTCATCGCTGGTGATGGATCTCGAATTTATATTGCAGATAAAAGTAGTACTGGGTAGTAGTTCTAGGCGCAATCCGAACTGCGGATAATCCTTGCCTTTGTCATTCTAAACACATAAAACAAAGAACGAGATGTGAGATTCCGTGTTTAGGAGGGTTTAGAATCGCTACGCTCTGGTTTTATTTAATTTCTACAATAAAATAGACCTAACTTAAATAATTTCAACGATTAAAAATAAAACATACCCACGCCTTTATTATAGTAAAGAGTGACAATAAGAGAAAGACATGTAAGCAACATGACTGCCACATAACAGCACAGTCATACGCAGCTATTGGTACATGATGAGTCCAAATTATTACCTAGCACTGCACTGCGCTCGTCGCCCAGAGATATGAGATGTTTTATCTCAATGCCCGGTAATTTTACTGGGAACATTGCCCTACAAACCGGAACATAGTTTTGTTTGCACTTTACTGCTTAGCGGTAGAATAACTGGCAAAGATAAGGTACTTCCCCAGACAGACTCTGGCAAAAAGTCTTACCACTGTCTTCTAAACACAAAAAGATACCTCGTGGTGAAGGTCAGGGAATGAACCTTATTCTCGTGTTATTTGGCACATAGGATATCTAAGGACACTTGAGTGATTGAGGCAAATCTAACGATACCTTAATTGTCATCCAGCCGTTTGGAAGATACGTGGGAAAAAGAAATTTACAAAGATATAAGATACGCGCAAAAACCATAACCCTTCTTTCAGTCGGGTAACTAAGAGAATATTTTGTGTACGATTTCGATTACTCGAACGTACATTGTACCATAGGCAAAAAGTCGTAGAAATACGATTTAAATTATACGGTTGGCAATTCTGTGGTGTTAAGGAAAAAGGGGTTAAGTACATATACACTTGAACTTTTCACTAGCGCCAAATTAAGAAAACAACTCTTTCGTTTTTTATAAAATTGTATTTTCTCAATGTTCGATTTTATTAGGGTCACTTTAGCTTTTAATTAAACAATAGCTAGTTTTAAGAGTTTTTTAATCATAATAAAAAGTACAAAAGAATTATTTTTTTATTAAAATAATTGACATGGCCCTTTTAATACCTTAACGAGAAAAAATAACAAAAAAATAAATTTAATAACATATTTTATCTCGTTATGACACAGCAAATGTAATAACTGTATACAATATACATTTAAATTGTCAAACAGAATCATTTTAGACATCGTTAAAGTCTCTAAGTCAGGGTCCACATCATGTATGTATAATAATAATAATAATAAGCCTTTTATTTCCTTAATGATAATATTAACAATGTATGAATTATTTATATAAATATGTGACAACAAATTAATTAGCATGCTTAAATAAATCAGTAAGGTCCCCATTTTGGGTATAGGCCTCCTCCAGTATTCTCCATGCCGTTCTGTCCTCCGCCTTCTCCTTCCAGTCATCACCAACAGTTTTTTTAATTTCATCGACCCATCTCTCTTGCGGTCGGCCTCGACTTCTTTGGTTGCTTGGTCCAGGCCATGTAGTGACTCGTTTTGTCCATCTATCATCAGGAGCGCGTGCTATGTGACCTGCCCATTTCCACTTTAATTGTTTTGAGTGATGTAGAGCGTCTATGATGTTAGTCTTGTTTCTAACTGGCCTTGCCTTGTGGCTTAGTGGGTAGTAGCTCTGCCTGCGAAGCCGAGGGTCGTGGGTTCGATCCCCACCCAGTGCAAATATTTGTGTGATGAATTCCAATGTTTGCACTGTGTCTGGGTGTTTCTATGTATAACAAGTATGTATTTAAAACTATATAAGTATTATATCAGCTATCTGGCCGCCATCACACAAGCTTTGCTTAGTTTGGGGTCAGATGGTGTTGTGTGTGAATTGTCCACCAATATTTATTATTTATTTTATTTATTTATTTAATATCTATACATTTTTGCCGGTCTCTGAGTTTGATATTCAACATACTTCTTTCCATAGAGCGTTGACAAGTTTTTATTTTACTTTTTACTTTACTGTTGAAAATCCATGATTGTGAGCCATAGGTTAGAGTGGGTAATATGCAAGAGTCCATTACTTTTTTCTTTAATTTGAGTGGTAATTTGGATTTAAACACTTCCTTGTTACTCCAGAACTTCTTCCACGCAATATTTATTCTCCTATCTATTTCATCTATGTGTCTGGAGCTCTTGAATGATATTTGTTTTCCCAGATATATATAACTATCAACATATTCAAGTGTATTTTGGTTGACTTTAATGGGAACTTGTGATCTGTTTGTAGAAACTTTTGTTTTTGATGTATTTAAGTAGAGTCCAGCTTTTTCACTTACTTTGGAAACGTCTTGTATCATTTTTTCGAGCTGTGACGGTGATTTTGAGAATAAAACTATATCATCTGCAAATTTCAAATTGTTCAGATATTTACCATCTATATATAGGCCTTTATGTGCCCAATCAAGATCTTTCATTACATACTGCAATACAGCTATAAATATTTTTGGGGACATTGAGTCTCCTTGTTTTACGCCTTTTCTTATATCAAAGATGGGCCCAGTTCTGTCTAGCCTAACTCGACTTATGCTTTTTCTATAAATGTCTTTGATGATGTTGATATATTTGGTTGGAACTTCTTGGTGTGTCAATGCCTGCCAAATGGTATAATGTTTGATTGAGTCGAATGCTTTGGCATAGCCAATATATGCGAGATATAATGGGCTATTGTATTCTTGGTACTTCTCTACAATTTGTTCTAGAGTGAATATATGGTCCATAGTAGAAAATCCTGATCTGAAGCCAGCTTGTTCGCTTGTTTGATATTTCTCTATAAATGGCTCTAATCTTTTTCCTAAGCATGTAGAGAACAGCTTATATATAGTAGGAAGTAGACTGATCGGTCTGTAATTATTGACATCCGTTGGGTCACCTTTTTTATAAAGTAGAGTTATTCTAGATTCCGCCCAACTTTTCGGAATGCTTTCTGTTTCCAGTACTTTGTTGAACAGTATGACCAAAGGTCCAGTTAATATGTGGCTTCCAATTTTTAAAGCTTCATTTGGTATGTTATCATGGCCGGGGCTTTTCTCCTTTTTCAAGTTTTCCATATTTTTCCATACTTCATGGTTGTCAAAAGGAGTAATAGATGGGATTACTTCTTTTTGTTGGTTTTGATACAATATATCTTCAGTTTTTTGGTAGGTAGCTAAGTCGTCTTTGTAGAGTTTTTTATAATAATCTGAAGCTATCTTAACCAGGTCCTCTCTTGATTGTAGTTTATTTTTGGTTTTCTGAGTGCTCAAGGTTGGTATCCATTTTTTATCAATGTTTAATTGCTTTATAGCTCTCCTTTGGCTTCCTGTTTTAAGCAAATTTTCTTCTATTATAGACAATCTATAATTTTCATAGTCTTTTTTGAGTGATTTATTTGAGGTTTTGAAAAGCTTTGTTAGTTTACTTCTCTCCTCCTTATTTTTAGGGTTCCGTAAAACGTAAAAACGGAACCCTTATAGATTCGTCATGTCTGTCTGTCTGTCTGTCTGTCTGTCTGTCTGTCTGTCCGTCCGTATGTCACAGCCACTTTTTGCCGAAACTATGAGAACTACACTGTTGAAACTTGGTAGGTATATGTATTCTGTAAACCGCATTAAGGTTTGAATAATAAAATTTAAAAAAAAGCAAAATTAGGGTTGCCCCCCATACTGAGAACTGAAACTCAAAACATTTTTTTTCATCATACCTACACGTGTGGGGTGTCTATCGATAGGTCTTTAAAAATGATATTGAGGTTTCTAAAATCATTTTCGTCTACACTGAATAACTTGCAAGAGAGACACTTCCAAAGTGGTAAAATGTGTGTCCCCCCCCCTCTAACTTCTAAAGTAAGAGAATGAAAAATCTAAAAAAAATATATGATGTACATTACCATGTAAACTACCAACGAAAATTAGTTTGAACTCGATCTGATGAGTAGTTTTTTTTTAGTACGTCATAAATACACTATTATTGAAACTTCGATCAAAGTTACAAGGAACTACAAGAACTATGTGTACTATGTATATTATGTTACTTGCTGCAACGGAACCCTTCATGGGCGAGTCCAACTCGCACTTGACCACTTTATTTAATGGTTTGTGTTGGAGAGTAGAGCGTTCTTCGAGTAATTGCTTTGTTTCCTGGGACAAAATGCTTTTTAGGGTTCCGTAAAACGTAAAAACGGAACCCTTATAGATTCGTCATGTCTGTCTGTCTGTCTGTCTGTCTGTCTGTCTGTCTGTCTGTCCGTCCGTATGTCACAGCCACTTTTTGCCGAAACTATAAGAACTACACTGTTGAAACTTAGTAAGTAGATGTATTCTGTGAACCGCATTAATATTTTTACAAAAGTTTTTTAAAAAAACAAAAATTAGGGGTGCCCCCCATACTGAGAACTGAAGCTCAAAAATTTTTTTTTCATCAAACCTACACGTGTGGGGTGTCTATCGATAGGTCTTAAAAGATGATGTTGAGGTTTCTAATATAATTTTTGTCTACACTGAATAACTTGCGCGAGAGGCGCTTCCAAAGTGGTAAAATGTGTGTCCCCCCCCCTCTAACTTCTAAAGTAAGAGAATGAAAAAACTAAAAAAAATATATGAAGTACATTTCCATGAAAACTACCAATGAAAATTAGTTTGAACTCGATCTGATGAGTAGTTTTTTTTTAGTACGTCATAAATACACTATTATTAAAACTTCGATCAAAGTTACAACGAACTACAAGAACTATGTGTACTATGTATATTATGTTACTTGCTGGAACGGAACCCTACATGGGCGAGTCCAACTCGCACTTGGCTACTTTATTTTAGAGCTTCCTATGGTAAGCGAGTTCAAACCTTGCTGTATTGCTGTTTCTATTTTTGAATAAAAAGACTCTATGTCGTCATTTTTTTCCCATTGTATCGCTTCTATGTTCTTTTTTAAGTGGGTGAGATAGTCTATTTTATTTTGTTCATCTGATAAGCAATTCTTAGTTTTATTGAAGGTTCTTCTACATTTTTTTTGCTTGTTAATTTGGACTGTAGCTCTTACAAGTCTGTGGTCGCTGGCAAATGTTTTATTATTAAGAATTTCTATGTTTCTAAATAATTTTGGGCTGGTACTCAAAATGTAGTCGATTTGGTTTTTATGTTTCTTATCAGGTGTTATCCAGGTCCATAAGCTTTTCGATTTTTTATTGAATATAGTATTTATTATGGTAAAGTTGTTCTCCACAGCATACTGTGATAGTTTTTCACCTCTGGAGTTTCTTTTTCCGTAGCAGTACTGACCTATAGCTGCGTTTTCTCCCATTTTTCTTTGTCCTATCTTTGCATTGAAGTCTCCCATAAGTATTTCTTTTCCAGTTACTAGATTTCTTGCTTGCTGTATTTCATCATAAAAATGTTTGACTTCCTCATCTGTTGCTTCAAGAGTGGGAGCGTACACTTGTATGGGTCGTGATTGCGATCGATTCGAGATGTCTTTTAAAAAAGTCATCGTAAATCGATAAATCAATCGATAAAGGGCCGAATATCCGGTAGCCGGATATCCGGCACTCCAGCCTCGTAGTTTGCCGAATATTCGGTATCCGGTATCCGGCCAAACCACTATTCGTTTCATCTCTAGTATACATTTAAATTGTCAAACAGAATCATTTTAGACATCGTTAAAGTCTCTAAGTCAGGGTCCACATCATGTATGTATACCTCATTCCAAATCTACGTGAATAAAAGGTAAACAAATCAATGTCACTCTGAATATATGACAGACCAGCATTTCTCAACCATTGTTTTACAAGATAGTTTGTAGTACCTTTCATTGCTTGCCCTTTTAAATTTTCGTCGCATAACCATGCATAACAAGGCTAAATATACATGTATGCATATCATAAACACCCAAATGAATGTTCCCACTGCTGGGACTTGGAACAATCTACACATTCCCGCTGTAAAAAAACGTCAGACACAAGAATCTGCAATTGCTGAACATTTGATTGATGCTAAAACTGGTCATTGGATCGAGATCCACGACCCGAAGGTTCTATCTACCGAATGTCATTACTACGCAAGAATGATTCGGGAAGCATTGGAAAATAAAAAACATAGGTATAATTATATTTCAACTACGACGCGATGACCACAATGCCAATAACCGAAAACTACCCAGTTTACGGTTATCGGCGTCGCGGAATCCTCTAATAAATAAATGTGTGCATAGCCCACTTTTTACACTTTTTACACACCAGAGTTTGGAGATACCTGGTGATATGGTTAGTGTTGTGTGTAGTGTTGGTCACCCTGCGATTTTTGAAGCCCAAATGAGGGTAGATGGAGATCTCCTCTCATTGCATAATGAGAGTATGGCGGGCATACGTACATTTATTTCCCCCACGTAAAAAAAGGAAAGGCAAAGCACTTGAGTTCGGAGAAGAATGTAACACTAGAAAAGTAATTTAGATGTTTCCTTAAATGAACACGTTCCTTTTATTTTTAACAATAATTAAATCTCGTTCGAATTGTCCTCGTACTTTCGATCAAAATAACACAAAATTTATGGCATTTTAGAGTGAAAACTATACATGCTTTTGATAGTAAACAGCGTAATTTGGAACATGTATTTAGAGGTTTGCGATTTTCTCTCAACTCGTTACGACACAAGAAACCTTTTTCTCGGAGTTCTTTAGTCATACTCATACTCTTTTATTGATAACGAGTAGTTACATGTCATATTCAACATATTCAAATATTAACAATTCAAGTCAATAATTAAAAAAAAATAGACGTCAAGTTAAAATCCCATTACAATAAAAATCAAATAATACTGCAACATTAAAATCAAATTACATTACTATTAAAAATAACAAATTAATGACAAAAATAAATAGAGTAAAATTAAACCATACTTGAATAAATGGTTGTCTAGTAGTGGTAGGACTCTTAGCAGAGTCCGCCTGGGGAAGTACCACACCTTTGCCAAATATTCTACCGCCAAGCAGTAATGGGCAAACATTACTGAGTTCCGGTTTGAAGGGCAATGATTCCAGAGAAATTACAGGGCTTAGAGACATAATATCTTAGATCTCTGGGTGACGAGCGCAGTGCAGTGCTAGGTAATGATTTGGACTATCATGTTCCAATAGCTGCGTGTTACTGTGCTGTTATGTGGCAGGCATGTTGCTTACCATCAGGCACATAACCTGCTCGTCTCGTCAATCTATGCTATAAAAAAAAAAAAAATGGAAATGGGCATTTTCACAATATGGGCAAGAGAGGGGTATGTTAAAAAAATTGGCGCGTCCTTAATAAGAATAATTTGATGAAAAGAAGTATAAATGTCTTGAATGCAACATTGACAGTTTGAGAAACACAGATTAAATTGCTAGTACTTAAAATCATATTTCTTTCATCCTACCATTGCTTTCTATAAACTTTTAAAATAAGATAGTATAGAATTATTTGATCAATACAAATCTAAGTATATGGTATTTAAGATCGCAATAAAGTCAAATCCTATTTGTGAAAAATATTTTAAGGCAATTTCATAAAAATACTAAGATTAAATGATGTTTATGTTATGGTATCACCTTTTTTAGGGTTCCGTAAAACGTAAAAACGGAACCCTTATAGATTCGTCATGTCTGTCTGTCTGTCTGTCCGTCCGTATGTCACAGCCACTGTTTGCCGAAACTATGAAAACTACACTATTGAAACTTAGTAAGTAGATGTGTTCTGTGAACCGCATTAAGATTTTTACAAAAAAAAAAATTGGTTTGCCCCCCATACTGAGAACTGAAACTCAAAAATTTTTTTTTCATCAAACCTACTCGTGTAGGGTGTCTATCGATAGGTCTTCAAAAATGATGTTGAGGTTTCTAATTTAATTTTTGTCTACACTGAATAATTTGCGCGAGAGGCACTTCCAAAGTGGTAAAATCTGAATTAGTGTTTAAATTCTTATAAAATTCGTGGCAATCACTGTCAATCAGATGAAGAATACTAAGAAGATCCTTTTTCTTTTCCTGGCTTATGGGCAATGGTTTTTCACAACATTTCTGGGGATTTAATAGTTTATTTGCTTTGCCTCTTCTGGAAAAGGAGATAGTTTTGAATTCAGTTGAGTCTAATCTAGTTTTAAATTGTACCACACCTGATTCATTTTCGCCACTGTACCGAAACCACTTCACATCATGCCATATATTTTTTTCTCCAGATGAATCAACCTTCCTCAATTGCAGTGGACCCTTGAACAAACTTGCAAAGTCTAGAAACATGTCGTTCTTCATGACAATTTCAGTTATATTAGGACTTGTCAATCTAACTAAATTGTACCAATCTCTTGGCAAATGTATAGACATATCAGTGCGTTTCTTCTTTCGTTCTATCTGAGCATGAATTGAATCACATTCCATGCGAGTGTGACCAGGGTAGCGATTCTGAAACCATTCGGTTGCATGCGACACGGAATCTCATCTCTCGGTCTTTGTCTTATCTGTTTAGCATGACGAAGACCGAGAGATGAGATTCCGTGTCGGATGCAACCGAATGGTTTCAGAATCGCTACCCAGGAGTTAAGAACTTGTGATCGATTCGCATATCTGGCAGCAATTTGCTTATGCAAAGAAATATGGCAGCGTGGCTGTTTTTATTTTGTCCACCACATGTGTCCGAGAAGAAAGTAACTACTTTTCTATTAGAAGGAAGTGATTTTATGAAATGAAACAAACATGAAGCTATTTGGTTTGCTCCACGGCCCCCATCCGCTTCATGCCACATATAGCAGAAACTTGTTTTGCTAAAGCAATCATAAATGGTTAGGTTAATAAAGGTCCAAAGTGGCCGTTTGTAAAACACGACATTAGTTTTCAAGTAGGGTGTTGGAAGACATTGTTGGAGGTCAAAACAATAAACTCTCTTCTCATCATTACAGTCCACCTTGTCTCCTTGGCCCGTTTAGACATTATAGAAAGACTGTTAGGGAACAAAACTAAAGGATTCAGCAATTTTTTTTGTCACACGTGTCATGGCAGTATTATTTTGCTAGTAGGTCACAGGCGACGGTGTAGTGTCACGGGAAATGTACCTACTTTTACCCGTGGCACTACTGGTAGTGCCACGGACAAGTAAAATTTCGCATGACTCTACCAGTAGTGCCAAGCAGTAGTGTCAAAGGAAATAAACGAAAAATATTGCTCTCATCGCTAGGTTTAAATATTTTAATTCAAAATTTAGAGATCACGTTTTTCAGTATTGCGAATGAAGTTAAATTATGTCCCGTTAAATTTCAGTCACGTTACATACAATAGGCCTTTATAAAGTTTAACGTTTTGCTTTTATTTATATGGCTGCCATTTCCAAGAAAATTACGAGCGATGTTTGTACTCGTTGGGTAAGAAATTTGTTTTTTCTATTGTCAGTTTTTAAAAACACAGGAAAAAACTTTCATCAAACAAATTTCGTCGCTTGTTTTAAAGAAGCCGGTCAAACGTAGAGGGTTGTTTACTTCCCCGTTCCAAGTAATAATTGTTACATCGCCCGAACAAATAAAAATTTACATTTTTATACATCTTTATCAATATTTGTTATATTCGGTACTTACTACTAAGTACAGTACCTGGGTGACCGAGCTTTGCTCGGTTTAAATACTAAATATAATTAGATACCTACAGATAAAAGACTCCAAGAAATAGATTTTCTTAAAAAAAAAAACGAGTTGAAAAAAAAAGAGAACCCGTCTGGATTCGAACCCGGAGCTACTAATTCGTGACCGCTATGAGCGCCCGACTTCCCGTCTGAGCTAATTATGCTGTCGCGTCACGCGGCGAAACTTACCTTCACATTCTAATGTCCAATGTGACAGTTTTTCATTGTCTAAAAACGCGCATAGTATGCGTTTTTTTTAAATAAGACCTAGTTAGATCGATTTATCGTCCCCGAAATCCCCTGCATACATAATTTCATGAAAATCCGTCGATCCGTTTCCGAGATTCAGATTCTATATATATACATCTTTATATAGGTACAAGAATTGCTCGTTTAAAGGTATAAGATACTTAATTATATTTTTGAGGGTAGACCGGTAAGTTCTTGCTCTTTTTTTTTTATCGGACCGCTCGTAGCTCGAGAAACTTCGTCTCATTGTTGACTTTCCAAAGACTCGCATATAGAAGACTCTACTTTCGTAACAAGAACATCTAAACAGTGGAATGCATTGCCTGAGTGGATATTCCCCGAGCGTCGTCAAGTCTAGGGTGAATCGTTTTCTTCTAGGTAAGCGCGACCACCATAGATCGCATCGTCGTTTGCCATCAAGTGAGATGGCAGTCAAGTGCAAACCTAAACCTGTCTTAAAGGTTATTTTCTAAATTCGCCATTGTTTTTACTGATCGGGCTACCAGTTTTCGGTGGGGACGTTTTATTTGCCTTCTACGATGACAGCTACCATTGTAATCTTGTAATCCTACTTTAGTTCGCGTATACGTTGGAGTGAGATGTAGAGGCGGAAACGTGGTAGCTATAAACTAATGGATGATAGCTATGAAACATAATTTCACATAGGTACCTAAAGTTCCTCTTTTAACCCCCGACCAAAAAAGGGATGTTATAAGTTTGACGTCGATATCTATCTGTCTGTCTGTGGCACTGTAGACATCTGTAGAGCTCAAACGGATGGACCGATTTCGATGCGATTTTTTATGTAAAGGCTTAGGTTTACGGAAATTATTCCGTGCGGTGGTTCTTAGCTATGTTTGGTTAATATCGATTCAAGATGGCCGCTTCCACAAAATGGCGGACAAAATATTTCTTCTATTTCTTCACAACCTACCTCACTAAGGGTATCAAATGAAAGGGCTTGACTAATAGGATACTATACAGTTTTTTTTTTCAAACCAATTTCAAATCCAAGATGGCCGCCACCCAGGGTTGGAAAAAAAACAGTTTTGTTTAAATTTTATAAAACAAACAGTTCAAAATGTTTTAAACAAGTGTTTTTTTTGTTTTTTTTTATGTTTTTTTTATTCATTTTAGTTATGTCCATTCATTTCATTTCATTAGACGCCATATTTATTGATTTATAGGTTTATAGGCTGGGTACTTTCAAATTTGCTAAATGGTTATTGGTGACACAGTTGTTTTGTATTGCGTGCGTACCTATATCTAATCTGTACTAAACGGTTTAGATTCACCTGTGTCGTCTAACTAATGTTCATTTTTAACAAGGGAAACCCATTGTTATAGATACCGTTTTTAAGAGTTCAATGGGGAAACTACAATGTTTCTATTTTAATACGGGAAATACCCTACTAGTCCATTTAATTACTTTCTTTCGATGGTCGATATTAGGGACTTTCCTAACAGGACCGACGGGGAATTACCTATTAATCCTAGAGGTATACATTGAAGTGTCTTTCTTTGTAATGTTTCTTTTCAATAACTCATAATTCCTTTTGTGAGTAGGTACCAAAAAATAAAATAAATAGCATAGACTCAACTGGTTTTATGTCAATCTATATCGAGCCCTAAATATTAATTTATTTTCCTTCTAAAAGTAGTTTTAAACATTGTTTTTTTTCTTTATTATTTATGTTTTAAACACTGTTTAATACTTGACTTAATCTTTTTTTTAAAATAAATAAATAATAAATATTGGTGGACAATTCGTACTCAACACCATATGACCCCAAACTAAGCAAAGCTTGTATAATGGCGGCCAGATAGCTGATATGATACTTATATAGTTTAAATTCATACTTATTATACATAGAAACACCCAGACACAGTGCAAACATTTGAATTCATCACACAAATATTTGCACTGGGTGGGAATCGAACCCACGACCCTCGGCTTCGCAGGCAGAGCTACTCCCAACTAAGCCACGAGGCCAGTCGTTTTAAAACATGTGATTAAAAACACTGTTTAAATTCAAACTGTTTTAAACACTGATTTAAACATGTGTAAAACAACTTGTTTTAATCATGCCAACCCTGCCGCCAGGCCGCCACCACAAAATTGCGAATAAAATTTTTTTCACCATTTTCTCAATATGGGTTTCAAATGAAAGGGCTTGACTTGTGGAATACTATATACACTGTGACAAATTTCAAATCCACGATGCCCCGACCACAAAATGGCGAAAATTTTTTTTTTTAAATGTCTTTATTTCAATTAAGCATTACAATCTTGTTTCATTACTCCCTCAATATGGGTATTATTACATCCTCTTTGAATATGGGTATAAAATGAAAGGGCTAGACTAGTAGAATGTTATACAGTTTACAAATCTTCGGTAGTGGGGGGTAAATGAAAATGTTTAATTTTCTTCTTGTTAGGAATTAGAAAGTGCGAAGGACCAAGGACCGCACTTTTGTAGGAAGCGCCACCTTGCGGATTTGCGTTGACCTAAGTCCGTAATACTTACTTCGTCGTTTAGTGTTTAAAAGTCATAGGCTCTGTAAACCCGGAGCCACAAGCCAGTACTGATCGCTGTAGTGATTCACAGGCGACAACACAGATGGCGTACGACCCAGAAATTATGGACACAAAATTGTTATATTTGTTCATATTACTACCGTAATAATTGTGCATTAGAGAAAGGAAAATAACAAAAAGAAAATAATGTATAATACGTTAAAAAAGGCATGGAGCTAGGAGTCCGTGGACGTGCAATTTTTAATAAAAAAATAAAATAAAATAAAGTCGTCTTTGTCCTCCAACCCAGCCTTCAAGAAAGCTACGTGGTCTCCGACTAGTCCGAAGCCCCAGGGCTTCGCTCTTCGGGGTCACGTACATATGTCATGATGTCACTATCAAAGATTGTTTTTATCGATAGGTACTCGTGACGTCACTGCTTTATCAAGCATTGAAAAGAAAGAAGAAAAAAGACTTTACTATTCTACACATTTTTATCACAAATTCACGATTTAATAATCACGATTTCTACATAAATATAACAATAACAATCAATATAAAGTTAATTGTAAACATTGTTTCCTGAGCCGATTTATAGCAGAAATTCGACAAAATATTATGGTTCAAAAATTTCAACGGCGAAATCGTATTTACTATTTACCAAGATCCATGGTACCTATTTACTGTGAAAAGTGTACCTACTGATTCGGATTAGTTCTTCTTGTAACGTCATATTCAGGCACAGAACATGTCACCATCATTGCACATTTAATTTAATCAATAATAATTATTGCTTAATGTAATCGACGGATTAGTACAAAAATATATAAGTCTATGGTTTCACCCAACCTCAAATCAATATTCTGACATCAACAACCAGATGCCCGAGCAATATCCAAATTACAACATTTTTTGAGAAATACCTACCAGAAACCAGAAAGGTGTTGCGATTTTCGCAACCCTTTCCCCATCGACGAGAAGTTCTTTTCTCTATAAAGTACTTATCTGAAAAGCGTGCAATTTCACTATTGCGATCATTGAACTCTTAAAACACTTAGTTTCATCAAAGATTGCGATTCCTGTTTTTGACGCTGTAAAACACACTTGAATGGATAAAAGCCAAATCCATTCGATTTCATGCCCCGTTACGCTAAGGTCCTAGGGTTCAAACCTTGAGTCGAGTA
Organism: Ectropis crepuscularia; assembly: GCA_963693475.1. NCBI lineage: Eukaryota > Metazoa > Arthropoda > Insecta > Lepidoptera > Geometridae > Ectropis > Ectropis crepuscularia. Next base: position 37,831,370 of record OY856338.1, read on the forward strand.
AAATAATTTTGGCTCAATTTGTTATCTTTTTTTTTTTGGTTCAGTTTGTAATTGAACTTATTGAGGTATTTTTTAAACAAAACTACACTCAGCTTTTCTGAGTTCATGCAGATAAAAAAAATAACTATGTACCTACAATCCAAATTGTGGATGTAGTTTTTTAAATATTACATCATTGGCAGTGCCTGATTAAGAGTTCTGACCACCCTAGGCTAATTATGAGGACGCGCCCCCACCAGAGGGTCTACCGCCAAACGGAAAGTACTCAGCTTAAAAGTCTTAGCTTTGGTATTGCTATCTCTTTTCTTTTCGTTTGATATTATAGAGATAGCAATGGGCAAAACCGATTTAGTTAAGCAGTAGAAGGGCAGGTATGTTACGGTCGGCCTAAAAAGTACCTAGTATATTAGTTTTGACTTTGTTTCCTAGTGCACAAATTTTAACATGATTTATACCAGGGCTTTTTCGAGGAGGCACGCAAGAGCCTACAGTACCTTCAACGGATTCGAAAGTATGCTCCGGGTTTCTCCGGCAGTGATTTGATGGCTGATTCGCGAGGGCGCTCTCACACTCGACAGCGACCTTATCGCTGACTATCGTAGAGCTGTCACTAACCCTGTCGCGGGGGACAGAACCCTTGCACACCAACCATGCAACGGAAACCAGCAGTACTTTAGCGTCACCTTTTCGGGAGGGCAACCACTTCACCTTCTGAAATAGGGTGCTGGACGGCATTGAACGTCGGAAACCTCAGGCTCTCTAAGTGAAGATGGTGTAGGTACGAGCCAGAGTGGCTCGCTCTCATCACCACTTCCTCCTTCGCGGACAAGCGAGAGTCCACCTCCTTCTTGCTCCTCAGAGCTATCTTCATCTGCAACTTCTACGAGAAAATGATTTCTCAAAAGGAGACCACCGCCACCGCCTTCCATGACCTCTCACTGTTAAACATCTTGGCTAAGGTAGTAGGCAGTAAGAGGTCCGCCACTTCTCCCGGGTACGTCTTCAATGCGTATTGATCGGTGTGATCTGCGCAATTGCACCGGTGACACACCAGCCTTTCTACCGCCTAACTAAATCGGATTTGGTTTTGCTATTGTTGTCTCTATAATTTCAAGCTAAAATAAATAAGTTCCCGTCTGATGCACCCGCGCTCTATAGTACCTACGTCGCTCTCACTGAACCTACTCAGCGTCGGTCCTGAGACAGTTCGCTCTTCAAGTTGACGCAAATACGCCCCAAACTTCCATCTGATCAGCTAATCTGCTGTGAAATACCGAAATGTTACAGTGTCAGCTTGCCAGCGACAGACACGCCACACACCACAATATTAGAGGCTAGAGCTTGCAGGTGCAGGTGAAGGTGTCCGTCAGAAACCACGGAAACAGATGGCCTCCAACTTGTGAAAAACCACCTCTAGGCCGATGCTCCTAATCCTGGCTACCACTGTTGCCAGCACCACCACCTCGTGAAACCGCCGCCCCTCTCACAATAACCAGCGTGCCGTTGGCATAATAAGCGACACCGATGCAACGCAGTTCGCAAGTCTTAAGTCGGCCCACTACCGTTTCAAATCAAATCAAATCAAATCAAATCAAAAATATAGTAGTAGTAGACGTATCAATCGTAACGTCGTAATCGTAACGTAATCAAGTTGTAGACGTTGTAGTATACACTGTTGATATTCCCAAAATCCGTTCAAAACGGTTTGAATCCAGCTTTTCTCGTACGTACAGCTTTAGAGTGGAATAAGTTGCCGGCCCCCTTGTTCCCTGAGAGATACAATCTAGAACTTTTCAAGGTCAGAGTGAATAAATACTTTCTAGGTCAACGTGCGTCATCTTCACTCACACCGTCGCTTCGCATCAGGCGAGTTGGTGGTCAAATGCGGACCTACAGGCGATAGAAAAAAAAAAGTTAGCGGCGCTTGTTTGTAACCGAACAATAGAAGTGCCACAGGGGTAGCGTAAGAGCAAACTCCTGTCGAACTTCACGTGACTTGAGGATAAGCTCCCTCCCTTTCTATTGTTGGGGACATCTCCTCTTTGTGAAAGAGGTAGTCTCTTACGATGCGCCATAGTTATTGGGGTACCCCAGCACTTCTGTTGTGGTTGTGGTGTGGTGGATAAAGATGTAGAACGCGTTTACTATGTTAGGAGACACCGTAAACAATACGCCGCCACTTGAGCACACCTTCCTTCGGACCTTCGGACGAACGGCATCGGTCGTGGAGAGGTCTTTCTGAAACCCGAACTGTCCCTTCGACAAGTCCAGATGATTTCAGCGCGCCCCTCCAGATCCTCGCGCCCTAGGCTGCAGCCTAATTAGCCTAAGGGTTAATCAGGCCCTGATCATTGGTATTAGATTATCTATTCTATGACATTAGGTACTAGTAAGTACTTAATATATCTTTGAGGGTACGTACGTTCTTGCCATTTTCTTTTTTTATAGCTCGAAAAAGCAACTTCGTCTCATTGTTGACTTTCCAAAGACTCGCATATAGAAGTTTAACTCTACTTTCGTAACAAGAACATCTAAACTGTGGAATGCATTGCTTGAGTGGATATTCCCTGAGTCGCCTGAACGTCGTCAAGTCTAGAGTGAATCTGTTTCTGCTAGGTAAGCGCGCCCATCATAGACCGCATCGTCGCTTGACATCAAGTGAGATGGCAGTCAAGTTGGCAAACCTAAACCTGTATCAAAGTTTATTTTCTAATTTTACCATTGTTTATACTGATCGGCTTTAAAGCTTTCGGTGTGCGTATTTTATTTGCCTTCTACCTTCTACCACCGTTGTAATCCTTCTTTTGTTCGCGTATTGTTTTGATTGAGATGAAGAGGCCGAAAAGTGGTAGCTATAAAATTATGGATGATAGCTATGGAACATAATATTAGATACTAAACCTAGTACTTACCTGAAGTTTCTTTTTTAGGAAGCGCGAAGGACAGCACTTTTGTAAGAAACGCCATCTTACGGATTTGCGTCTACCTACGTCCGTAATACTTATCTACTTCTGCGTTTGGTGTATAAAAGTCATAGTCTCGTCTCAACCTGGAGCCACAAGCCAGTACTGATCGTCGACGTGATTCACAGACGACAGCACAGATGGCGTACGGTCAAGAAATTGCGACACAAAATTGTCAACTTTGTTCGCATTACTACCGAAAAAAATGTTAAATTTGTACTCCTATTCGTTAAACCGGTGTTTGTAGCTACAAACTCTAAAAACATTATTGGGTTTCGTGCATTTTTAACCACTGAACAAAACGAGGGGTTTTCATAGATTTAAGATGTACAAGATACACATTGACTGCTCGCAGACATGATAAAAAAAAATACACAATACACATAAAATATGTTGGTGACTGTTTATGTGTGCGTTAAAAATAGTGTTGTTCACGAATTTCATGATGCGCTTTTACGTGTTTGATTGTTTCATTTGGCAGGCCTTTTTTAAAAGCTTTATTCTACTTGCTCTTTATGTGTGACAAATCTTGCGAGTTAAATTAGAGCCACTTTCTGTCGTTAGATTAGATTGAAATTTGGTGCACTCACGTAACTTCGCTTCGGTGACAATGCAATAATATGGTACCAGGAAGCTGATCTCAAGATGGAGCCGGAAGGTGGCCATAGGAACTTCTAAAGTAAACAAGATAAATCCATCGAACTTCGACTCGTCTGAGTGGTCTTCACAAGCGTTCTTGTGCTACATGATAGCCAGGGTCTCAAGATGGCATCTGAAGGCCGCCATAGGAACTTCTAAAGTGAACAATATAAAACCGTCGACTTCGGACTCGTTTGAATACTTTTGAAAAGCACTCTCGTGTTATATGATATCTAGGATCTTAAGATGAAGTCCCAAGAACTCTCTTGGAGTTACGGAGTTTTGTAGAGATCGGTCAGAAGAGCGTCGATAGCATTAGTCTACAACCTGTCTAGGAGAAGAAAATCGCTAAAATCAAACCCGGACTCGAATAAAAACTAAAAATAAAATAAATAAATCATAAAAAAATATTTTTAAAAAAATGAGCTTTTATTTAAATGCTATAAAATGAGGAAAATAAATTTTGAATGCAATCAAACCCACCATATTATTAAAATAAAAAAAAAAATAATGGTCCCGAGTTCAACCGAACAATTATTTCACTGCCGATCGTGACGATGAGCTTCATCACAGCCTTCGAAAAAAAACTATGTGTTGTGCGCCAAAACAGAATTTCACTTTAAAAAAAAAATATAGGCTACTACTAGCGGCGGTAGTGTGCGTTACGATGTGGTTACGGTCCACTTTAACGCTTAAAACAATCGAACAGAACGCGTAGATTATAATAATTCACCAACCCGCACTGGCAATGGGTCCTGAATCGGTTTTTTGCACACTCTCTATTGGCAGATTCCTTCGATTGTCAAATTTCACAGCTGTGCTCTCTCAATGCGAAGGGCGGATCCAGCTTTGGCTCCAGGGACCACATGGTTCCAGCGGGGGAGAAGGGGGGGGGGTCACATAGTCGTAGTCAAGTCACAAAACTGTGCGATAAGTACCTACATGCATGCTTTTTAATCAGTGGTCCACCTAGGTACTGGACCCAGCCCCAGGGGGGGGGGGGGGTCATGACCCCCCTGACCCCGGATACACGCTTGCTCAATGCAGTGAGAAATTTAGAATATAGTATTATGAATAGGATTATAATAATACTAGCTGCACACTTGTTGTTGCACGCCGCGTTGCTTCGCTATCTATCGAAAATTGGTCGAACAAATTCGGTTACCTTAGGTTCTGATGGCGCAACCTTTAAAAGACAGACACATGCTGTCACGCAACGAAAGCTCTCAAAAAGCAATATTTTTCCCCTTTTTTGGTACATTTTTCATTCATGCTCCGCTCCTGTTGACAGTAGCGCAATGTTACCTAATAGCCTACCTCGATAAATTGACTATTCAATAGAGAAAAAAAATGGCAGTCATAGGAACTGCCGATAGAAGTGAACACATGTAGGCTCAGAATTTGATAGCTTACCTTGGAAACTACACGGGTGTAACCGGAGGGCGTGGCCTCGCCATCTTGGTATGGCTATCTAGAAATGTGTCAGTATTTCCCATTGGCTGATGCGTTTCTAGATGGCCATGCCATGATGGCCTGTCCACCCCCTTTCAACATTTCCCATTGGCTGACGGATTTCTAAATGGCCAATAGCCATGGTCCCGAGTTTACCCAAAGCTGTCCTTTCATACCCGAGCGTGACGAATGAATTCAATTCACAGCCCACGAAAAATCTGTCTAGGCGCGCCTAAAGAAGTTTTCACTTCAAAAATCTTTCAATTCGGACCGGTAGTTCCCGCGATTCTTGCGTTCAATCAAACAAACAACTTCTATTAGTATAGAAGACTAAATAATTACCCCTACTTATTAGTATGGGTAGGTACCTACCAAATTAAAACCACAAAACCTCGTAAATACTTTGGATTTATTATTTGTTTTAGTATTAAAATTAACGTGGTTGTTACACATATAAGGGTAAACGGCACAGACTAAGTAGAGAGATACTGTAAACGGGTAACTCACGTGTAATAAGCTAATAAGTATGGTCGGTAAATCCGACTCAAGTTTCGGTCGCTTCCGACGGCTTTTTCAAGGAGAGTGCACGCGCGCGATTGCTGCTCGTTTGGCACTCAAAGATCAAAGATTTGAGTGCCGAAACTCGAGTCGGATTGACCGACCATATTACACGTGAGTTACCCGTTAACCCAATAAATATTACCTACTGTTTGTTGCCATCAGAAAATTACAGTTTTGATTAAGAGTGTTGGTCACGTCAAATTTTGACAATTTGCTCTCATGCTTTAATCTGAGATCAATCAAAAGATCAAAACTCGTAGGTAAAGTTCATCTATTTTGCAAAAAAAAATCTGTCTTGTTACTCGGACAAAGAGGCTTTTTAAACTCAAAAATGTAATTTACATTGTGAGGAAACTGCACCGTTGGCTCATAACTCTGAATCAGTACCTACACGGTGGACGGCAGTGTTTCCTTTGTTCTCATAATGTTTGGTGTAGGTACTTAGATAGAGTTCTTAGTAGCAGTCAAATCTGATCTACATATTTATAGTCCGCATCTATTTTTCATACAATGCTGGATTGATCAGAAAATTCAGAAACCTCTATACTAGGTACTCACCTACTAGCCTACTACTTACATTTGATTTGACAGTTCGATTTGCATCTTGATAACGCTAAATTGCTTTAGCAGGAATACCTATAGTATATTAGTATTCCATACCTTAAGTAAGAAGAAAATAATCTTTTTAATGAGACGAAAGAAACAAAGCGGCTATGAATTTTATAGAAATTAATTACGTTATTTACTCGTACTAGGTATAATTTTAACAGAGATTGTAAACTTGCTGTAAGTAAGTACTGTTGTATAGCACCTAGCTATATAATATATTGATATACTTAACATAAACTCCAAAAATCAATAGAATACCTACATGTTTTAAGTAGGTATTTGTAATTATGAAAAAAAAGAGTACCTAAGTTCTTTATTTTGATACTAATAAATACCTATATATTATGTGCTTTATTTTCTTACCGGTAAAAATCAATGTAGTACCTACTTTATCTGCAACATAAAAGGTGGTAACCCTAAGTGCAGCCGGATCGGCGCTTCTACCGCCTAACGAAAAACGCTTTGACGCTTTGATGCTTTGACATTGCTGTCTCTTTTCTTCTCGCTTGAAATGAAAGAGACGGCAATGCCAAAGCGTCAAAGCATCAAAGCGTTTTTCGTTAGGCGGTAGACCCCCGCCCCGGTGGCAGAGCAGGATGCTAGACCGGCTAGACGTCATGCGTCCTGGACGTCTAGGTACTCTCTCTCTCGCTACGAAAAACGTAATTTCGAAATAAACTCGCGACTTACCTACTCCGGTTTCCGGTCCTTCGGTCCGATCGAACATTGTTTAATGTTACTCTAATGAGAGTAGGCTTATAGCATTTAAACGGACGAAACGACGGATCGAAGTAGAACCGGAGTAGGAAAGTCACGAGCTTATTTCGAAATTACGTTTGTCGTAGAGAGTAGACGTCCTGCTCTGCCACCTTCTTTCTACGAAAAACGTAATTTCGAAAAAAATCTCGCGTCTTTCCTACTCTCGTTCTACTTCGTTTCGTCCGATACAACCACAGAAATCTAAATAATAAGGTAAGATACAACATTGTTTGACATTTAAATGTTCTAAGCATACTCTAATTAGAGTAGGCTTATATCATTTAAACGGACAAAACGACGGATCGAAGTAGAATCGGAGTTGAAAAGTCGCGAGTTTATTTCGAAATTACGTTTTCGTAGAAACAGAGTAGACGTCCTGCTATAAAGCAATCCTGTGATAGCGGACGCACAAAGCCGAATCAGATTATGTCACCAAAATATAAAATAGTCCCAGAGATCCCAGAGCTCCCAGACGTCACCTATTTTCTGATGAACGAAATGTGGACGATTGAGTAGAGTTAGTACGTACTAAGAACACATGCTTACTCGCTAACTTGGTTAGACGGCCAATTTTGAGATATGGGGTAATGAAGGTATACATACAAACATTACTTACTGCATGTATTTTCTAATAACTGATTTTCACGTTTGTTATAGGCAATACCCTTAAAAATAAGGTCTCAATAGGTACTCCTTGACACTTTACGTCGGACGTTTTTACTTACCGACCCCTTAAAACTACTGAAATAATAACTTAACTTCACTTAAATTCTCATACCTACTCCATTAGTACATATGTTCGTCTGACAACTATTTTAAAGTATTTTCTAAAAAGACAGACCGATGTAAGGGGCCAACCCTAAAATTAGTTTTAAGTCAATATTTCCTAATAGGTACAAGTCTCACTCAGTCTCGCGCTCTTATCCATAGAGGCATTACAATTGAGTTTACAGGATGATTGCCCCCTTAGATTTGTCTGTCTTATTGGAAAAGGCTTTAAAATAGTTGTCTGACGAACAAATTTACAAATGGAGTAAGTATGAGAATTTAAGTGAAGTTAAGTCATTATTTCAGTAGTTTTAAAGGGTCGGTAAGTAAAAACGTCCGACGTAAAGTGTCTAGGAGTACCTATTGAGACCTTATTTTTAAGGTTATTGCCTATAACATACGTGAAAATCAGTTATTAGAAAATACTTGACGTATGTAAGTAAAGTTTTTATGTACCTACCTTCATTACCCCATATCTCACAATTGGGCGTATAAGCAAGTTAGCGAGTAAGCATGTGTTCTTAGTACGTACCTACTAGGTACTCAATCGTCCACATTTCGTTCATCAGAAAATAGGTGACGTCTGGCAGCTCTGGGATCTTAGGCTAAGTAGGTATATAAGTAGGTAAATGTGAAATAGTTACTGGTGAGGTACTGGAGAGAAACGTTTTGGTGGTATGTAGATATAGATAAAAAATATAAGCACATCGGTGTTTTTTTCGGTAGGTCCTAGATCAACTACTTACTGAACTTAACAAAGAATTCGTTGTGGTAGGAGTTGTAGATTTTTTTTTAACTTGTGTAGGTTTACACTTGGCCACCATCTCGTCTGATGTTAAGCGATGGTGACTACGATGGAGCGTGTTTACCTAGAAAAAACCGATCCACTCTCGTTTTGAATACCCCAAGATTATAACCATCGGGAAAAACCCATTCAGAAAACGTATTCCACATTCCACAGCATACTTAGACGTTCTTATCACAAAAGTAGAGTCACACCTCTTCGTCCGTCTCTTTGGAACATCAACCATGAAACGGTGCCGCTTCTTTAGTTCCACACTCTCCAAAGTGTATCCGATAAAAAACCGATAAGCTAGCAATTTTTCGACGATGTTCAAGATTGTTTGCAGTCTTTTTCGCACAAAAGTGCCATTGCCTATGAGCTATGAGCCTTTTGGCACGTCTCTCGATCGATCCCAGAGCTTTCCTCAAGCTGATATTTAGCCGATCCATCCCAAAGGTGCTAACAGTATAGGTAGGTACCTACTCCATACAGGATCTGTCCTTGGTACCTATAACGTGAGCCACTGTTCAGACTTGAAATACCTTCGGAAATTCCTTTGAGTTACCTAGTTTTTTGCCAGGTAGTTTAGACTTGGACTCGATAGGTAGGTATAGGTAGGTACCTACGAGCGAAAGTTGAGCGTAGATGTCAAAGTAACACCCAAAAGCTCGAGATGGTCAGAAACCGGCACGGATACAAACCTACTTACACCTCGTAGGTAAAGTAGGAGTCAGTTGGAATGGACTCTTTTTTACGGAGAACAGACACGCCTGCGTCTTTATCGCGTTAAACTTGACTAGATTGCCATCGCCTAATTTTGTGACTGCCTCAAGGGTCAAATTCAGACGCTCGATCAAACTCTCTCTCTTACCTGAGTTTGCTGCTACAACGGTGCTATCATCTGCGTACCCAAAGATACCGGGCTTCAACCTTCAACCTAGTAGGAAGAGCCTTGCAGAGAGCACCGATCCTTGAGGTACCTTGGTAGAGTGCGCGCAATTTAACTCTGCGCGTAGCAAAATACGGAATTAATTGACGCGCCGCCGCCGTCATCTTCTTGTTTACGTCAGGTATTATGTATTTATTGTGTATTGGTACAAAATTGTATTTACGTTCGGTGTTTTTATTCATTTCTAAAGTAATTAATTGCTATAATTATGCCGAAAGTGATTAAAAGTGCTGGCCGGGATCTACTCTTTAAAATCAATCGTGGTTGTGAAGAAGAACGAGACAATCACGGGCCAAAAGTGACGATTTCCAAAAGCTATTTGACAGGTAATATTTAGGGATACCATAGCAATCAAATCTCCACCGATTATCGGCATATTTTTAAGCTGAGGCTTTATTTTTGATGTTTGATTGTTTTCATCGCCAATACCTATCAATACTTAACCCGTGGGGAAAAAATGTGTGTGCTTAGATATGTGAGAAACTAGACATAAATGTGTTTTTTTTTAATTGGATACAAACCAAAATAGGAAACACAGTGACACAGCAGTGAAGAGCAACTGATTGTATCTTTCTCGCTCGGGTACACTCGGCGGTCCCACGTTCACCCGATCGAGCCTTTCACCTAACAGCGTCAGCTTCATTTACCACCTAAGGGAAATCTGTGGGCGGTGCGCCAAAATAAACATAGGTAGGTACTTTTTTTTCAACGTTTGTTGGATGCTCTTTAATCATTTACTCATCTGTATTAATTACTGTATTATTTATTTATCAGGTATACCTAGGCGTTTCAGAACTTACGTGTCACGTGGTAATGGACAACGTATCATACCACTGGACTCGGATAAATAAAGCGGCTACAATAGGCAATGTAGAAGCAGAACGCCAAAAGTGGCTTAAGAAAAATTAAATAGATTTCGACGATTGTTGGACAAAATCGCAGTTACTCGAATAAAGAGGCACAAAGAAGACCCACAATACCAACTAGAATAAACTGTTAAAGGAACATGCTGGACAAGAAGTTTTGCGGTTACCGCCGTGATCCATCGTGATCATAACCCTATTGAAAAAGAAGATGATCCTATGGAAGCCATAGATCCATTAAAAGAGCATTGATACGCCAAATTTTTAAATAGTGTTATTTATGGTCTCGACAAAAGATTTATAAGTTTAAATTAAATTCTTATTATTTTGTTGTTGGTGTAGGTTGAAAATTACAGATTTTTTATAATGTACGTAATAAACCTACAACCGAATTTAGAACCTCCTCCATTTTTGAAGTCGGTTAAAAGTAATACCTCCCCTTATATTTATTATCGAGGAATGAACCGCAACTTGAAATAAAGAGCTTAATTCAGTTCAGTTTAAGCCACCTTTCCCACAAAATAAAAGCACTTCATGCGACACGATGAAACGATACGGGGTTAGGGTGAGGCTCGCCGGACAGGAGCGGGCGGGGGCTGCGCGGTGGGCGGGGCGTGCGTGCGAGCGAGACAGCGCGAGCGGCGCGTCGGGGCGCGGAGAGGGACGGCGGCCGGGCGGGGCGGCGACTCGCGGCGGCGCGCCTCCGAGCCCGCTCATTCGTCTCCCGCGCGGCAGCCGCTATGTAAACGGCGCTTGTTGTGAATCCAAACAAAATCAGTCAGTCGTCGTTTTGTGTCCGGAGGAGGCACGCGGTCGCGGCTGGCGCGCTCGAGCGTGGCCGAGGAAGCAGCATGCACGCCTTGTTCAGCGAGCAGAGCGGCTACGTGTACCGCGGCGCCTGCGCCGGCGGCGCGTACGCGGCCGGCGTAGCGCCCTATGGCTACGACCAGTACCGCTACGGCTACGGCGCCCCCTACCTGCACCCGCACCAGCAACATGTCGGCGCTCCCAAGGACATGGTCAAGCCCCCCTACTCCTACATCGCCCTCATCGCCATGGCCATCCAGAACGCGCCCGAGCGACGCATCACGCTCAACGGCATCTACCAGTTCATCATGGAGCGCTTCCCCTACTACCGGGAGAACAAGCAGGGCTGGCAGAACTCGATCCGGCACAACCTGAGCCTCAACGAGTGTTTCGTGAAGGTCGCCCGCGACGACAAGAAGCCCGGGAAGGGCAGCTACTGGACGCTGGACCCGGACTCGTACAACATGTTCGACAACGGGTCGTACCTGCGGCGCCGGCGCCGGTTCAAGAAGAAGGACGCGCTGAAGGAGAAGGAGGAGGCGCTGAAGCGGCAGCAGCAGCTGGTGCAGGCGCAGGAGGCGCTGGCGGCGGGGGCGGGGGGCGCGGGGGGCGAGCTGCTGCGCGACGTGAAGCCGGACGTGAAGCCGCGGCTGTTCGAGTGTCGGCCCAAGCGCGAGCCCGGCGTGGCCGAGTGCGCGCGCTACGAGCGCCCGCCGGACCCTGCGGACGGCGGCGCGGCCGGCGGGTACGGCGCGCCGCCGCAGTACGCGCTGGACGAGTTCCGCGCCGCCGGCTGGTACGCCGACCCGCCCGCCGACCAGCTGCCGCCGGCGTTCCGCGACCTGTTCGAGCCCGCCTGCCAGCCCGCCTACCGCGGCGGCTCGCCGGCGCCCGCGCACGACGCCTACCGCGCCTCGCCGCCGCTGCACCACCACTACCGGTCGCCGGCGCCGCCCTACTACCACCAGGCGTGCGTGGCGGCGGCGCCGTCGCCGCACAAGTCCTACTGAGCCGCAGCGTTCAGGTGAGCACGCTAGCGAGTTGGTTGCGGCGCGAGTTCCGCTGTTGCGAGCTGCGGGCGCGTTGTTGCAGGAAGCAGCGCAGCGCCGGCCGGCTCGCGGGCGCCGCACGGATTTAGCGGCGCGTCACTTCCCCGCGGATAAATATAGCGCAGTGGCAGCGGCGGGCAAAACGCGCCGCCGCCGCGCCCGCCGCGCTCGCAGGTACGTTCCCTCGCCGGCGCCGGCGCCACCAAGCCTAGCCCCACTCTCACACACTGCCTCTCATATTATCTTATTAATGATGGCCGAACCCTACACAAGTGCCTGAACTTCTTTCTTAGTGCTCAAAGAAGTGCACCAGGAAAATAATTTTGTCATTGCAATCTGTAAAATAAAGAATATCGTAGTGCGATCCCGCCGGGTAAAAATCCCTTAAAAACTTATTTTGAGTATTTAAAATACAGTTTAGGTGAGTCGCGTTTTATAACAGATTACATGGTTTGTACATTAAGAGAGGATGAATGAAAGACTGACGAAACAGATTTGTGAAGAGAGTGTGAGTGGTCGACCAAAGAAAAGAAAATTACACACCTTTGAAAGTAGATAAAGCAAAGGATGGGTGGTACAATCATAGCAAAAAGAAGCGAATAGAAGTGACTGTTTATTTGGATGGGAAAACGGCCTAAATGAAGTGTGTCTCTGTTATTCTAAAACGTAACTCACTGCCTGTCTTTACTAATCTATCTAACACCTTTAAATGAGCAATTCTTGTATAAATATAATAATAATTGTTTATTTCCAAAATACAGTAGGTACAGCACATTATAACATAATAATATGTATACCTACTGAATCTCGGAAACAGCTCCAACGATTTTTATGAAATTTGTAAGGTTACGAAATTTGCAAAAATGCATGGGGTTTCAGGAGGGATAAATCAATCTAGCTAGGTTTAATTTTTAGAAAATGTGATCTTATCCGTGTCTTCCAAGCAAGGATAAACCGAGCAAAGCTCGGTCTTGAATGCCTGATATTATTAATGTCTAATAGTCTTGCATCATCCTAAGTCCGCGTCTGCCCGGTGCAATGCGTTTTGTCTTGCAACTTGCAACACTCCCGCGCTTCTACCGCCTAACTATATCGGCTTTGGCTTTGGCTATTACCATCTCTATCATTTCAAGCGAAAAGAAAAGAGAGAGAAATATCAAAGCTAAGACAGTTTTCGTTCGGCGGTAGGCCCCCCGGTCTTGCGGAAACTGAGATGCTCTGTTGGTTATAATTCCACCCGCAGCTAACTCGGCATCACACTACCGATTCATCGAACACACAAATAACTCGATCAAAATATTCGACGTTCATCATTCATCTTCCCGTTCGTGGTTTGTGTTAACTTGTACTCGAATCGAGTAAAATTGAAACAGAATGAGCTTTTGCCGGCGTCTTTATCGACTTTATCTACTTATTAGTTTTGTTAAATCTACTATTAGCATCAAAATTCATTTGCTAAATGTAACCTACTTTTATAAAAGTATCTACTTACCTACCTAAATAAATGGTGGTGTCTTGTATTAATGGTGTTACTATTTATCTAATATTTTAAACGTAATCAAAGCTTTTAATTACCTGAGTAGGTACTTATTATACGGTCTCTCATTTAGAGTAAAAAAATCAACAATTTGAAATAGATTAAAGATGCAGTTTTACACACTTTTTTGTTTTTTTGTTTTTTTTATACCATCAACGTTCTTGCGCAACTAAAACTTTTTCTGCGCACCTTTAGTTTGCTAGAGCTAGGCAGTAGGTATCTACAGGCCACTTGAGGCCAACCATAGGCATAGAATAGATATAGATCATAAGCCATAGGTCCCTCTATAAAAAACGTTCAACTAACGTTCAGTGTATCGAACTTGGGGGGTGTCTCTCTGACGAGGTAGTGGTCAGCCAACTTCATCATGTCGTTTTTTAGCCGTCGCGTCGGTGCGTGCGCGCATTGTTTGGTGCCTATAGGTAAATTCACAAACATATTTTTTTTCCAACGTCACCAAGTTCACCAGTTCAAAAATATTTGTTTTTAAATTTCATAGCTACTTAACAAAATAAAAACAATTGACAGCGAACGCTGGCTATTCAATAGTAGGTACTTAAAGTCGTCTAATAAGAATTAAATAAAATAAAAATAAAAAAGTACCTACGATTCGTTAGAAAAATAAATAAATAGTCATTAATGATTGTCATTCGACCTAATATTATAAACAATGGAAGAGAAACGTTAAAATAAAACAAAACAAAGCGAACGATCCCCTGTCGTGTTTAACGGTAACTTAAAAAAAAATAACAAAAGTGTGAGTGTGTGCAGTATGGAATGGTTATTTGTTTATAACATGTAAAATCCTGGAAGTGATAAAAACGTGCGTTTACCCGAAGCGCTGTGTTTTGTGTTAGGCAAATGGCGCTGACCATCTGGTCGCCAAGTGTGGCCGCCTCAGGGTAACAATGGAGTACCTACCTACTACGTTTGTTACAACAACACACTCCAATGAGACCAAGAAGATTAAAACTCAGCTTTACTCACTTTATTTAGTTTACGAAGTTTTATTGAATACCGACGGATACTCATGATCGCAAATTTAGGTAGGTACCTACATAGATTGACTTTTGCTTAGGACTAGATTAGATAGATAGATAAAAAACTCGTTTTTGTGGTACTTACCTACAACAAATAAAAAAAACAGTGAAAAACTAGCTCCACAAGTGGCGGCCTTATTTCTGAGAGTAATCTCTTCCAGGCAGCCAGAATCCAGCATTAGATTAAATTAGTTCATGTTGTACTGCGAGACGAGAGACAGTAAATTTTCGAAGTCAGAACTGTTTTAGAAGTGATGGGCATTTTTTGAAACGCAAAAAAACAATTGAACTCCCCACGCTGTAGCCGACTCTTCTGTAAATGAGTATGTACAAATATTGTGTATGTACGTACATAAATAGGTAATAACACATGCGTGTTGACATTTTTTTAGATGTGAAAAAAAATCGTGGCTCTGCTCCTCTGTAATAAATTAAGAATGTGAAAAAAGTGGCTCTCTCAATAAAGTCAAAGCGTTAAAGACATTTTTAATATTTCTGTTGTTGAAATACCTAAAAGTGAATAAAATTTGATCAAGTAATGTTTTGGAATACGGTGGTAAAAAGCTTTAAAACCTAATAAACGCTTCTATGTGGCGTCATTAAATTTTTCGTTACTTACTAAATCGTTCGCTTCCTTTATTACTCTAAGTGGAGATTTTGCTTAAACTGTATCAATGAGTAAAATATAGATAACTAACAACTGAACAAAACATTTAAATATCCTAATACTAATAATAAATGAGAAAGCCTGTATGTATGTTATTTGCTACTCTTTCAGGCAAAAACAAGAGAAGGGATGGGAATTAAATTAGGTACCCACCTAGATAGATACCACTTAGGGTACTTTTTACCCCAGTAAATAATGCAATTAATAAAACAATATGAAAATGCTACAAACATATTTATGTTTATTAAAATGTCGAATCGACTTTTTTCGTACCTTACTTATTCATAATTATATCTAAAAATGTCTGTGGTTTTAATAAAACAAGTCATAAGTCACATTTTTGACGTTTGTTACGTAAAATTAACGCATAGAGATGTTAGGCTTATTAAGTCATAATTTGGAACAGTGAAATAAACTTACAAAATAACAATAAAAGTACAGAAAAAATTAACGTATCAAAGCTTAGTTTACCTATAAATGTAGAGACGTGAAAGATTTTGTAAGATCAAAAAAATGTTTAGTTTAATTTTTGTTTATAAATATTACTTTTACACTTTCACAGAAATAACAATAAGTATTTTAAAAGGTTGGTGGTAGCCGGGACTTGTGATTAAAATTAAATAAATGAGACTCCAAAAACTGTATACCGCCATACATATTTGTTACAGCGTTTTACCCGTTCAACATTGTTTTAATTTTGGTTTCGCGAACTCTATTGTTTTTTCTAAATTAAAAGTGACCTAGATTAGGTACTCCTTATGAATTCAGCTATCTGCCAGTGAAAGTCTTGTTAAAATCCTCCGTTTCAGAGCAAACAGATAGACAAACATTACAAAAAATGTTTTTCTTACTTTCACATGAATTTAGTTGAAAAACGGTTAATTTGAAATTATTAACCGTCACTATAAAATGTCGAAAAGGTAAAACGTGCGGTGCCTAAACGAAAAAATAAAGTGGCCAAGTGCGAGTTGGACTCGCCCATGAAGGGTTCCGTTGCAGCAAGTAACATTATATACATAGTACACATAGTTCTTGTAGTTCGTTGTAACTTTGATCGAAGTTTCAATAATAGTGTATTTATGACTTACTAAAAAAAAACTACTCATCAGATCGAGTTCAAACTAATTTTCGTTGGTAGTTTACATGGTAATGTACATCATATATTTTTTTTAAATTTTTCATTCTCTTACTTTAGAAGTTAGAGGGGGGGGGACACACATTTTACCACTTTGGAAGTGTCTCTCGCGCAAATTATTCAGTGTAGACGAAAATGATTTTAGAAACCTCAACATCATTTTTAAAGACCTATCGATAAACACCCCACACGTGTAGGTTTGATGAAAAAAAAAATTTTGAGTTTCAGTTCTCAGTATGGGGGGCAACCCTAATTTTTATTTTTTTTATTTTTTTCTGTTGAAATCTTAATGCGGTTCACAGAATACATCTACTTACCAAGTTTCAGAAGTGTAGTTCTCATAGTTTCGGCAAAAAGTGGCTGTGACATACGGACGGACAGACAGACAGACAGACAGACAGACAGACAGACATGACGAATCTATAAGGGTTCCGTTTTTACGTTTTACGGAACCCTAAAAAAGATTATCAGATTATGGTAAATGTAATCGCGTACCACAAACAGGCTAGAGACGAAGCTAGCAAAATGCTTCCGCATTGGCCTCCACTGATTATCTTCAGAATCCATTATAATACTATCTTATAATCCATTTTGGTCCTTGTCTCTTCCGTTGTCACATAATGGCTGTTTTTGTGTGCGTTTTTTCTTCTTCTTTTGGAACAGAGAAAAATGTCGTTTTGAATTATTTTTTTCGAACGTAGAATATTATAAATAAACGACAGAGGTTCTTTATCAATTGAACTGGCCTTGTGGCTTAATCGATAGTAAGACTGCCTGTATAGTCGTAGGTAGTAGGTAGTGGGTTCGGTTCCTACCGCGGATGGATGAATACGATTGTTTGATCTATGACTGGGTGTTTCTATGTATAAAAAGTTTGTATTTTCAATGATGTAAGTATTACTAGCTGACCCGGTGAACTTCGTATCCCTTTCATTATAAAAGTGAGATTTGTAAGTGTGTGTGCCAGTATTATGTAATACATTTACTGCACATGCACTAATACTATTAAAAACTATTTAGGGCTGTACCTACTTATGTATTTTTAACGCCAAATCATAAAAACATAAAATTTAAATCTTGTTAGTAAGTACGAGTACCTCATACTTAAAAAAAAAAAGTACAGAGTTACAGATTTTCGTAGAGGTTTCTGATTTTTTAAAGTATTTAACAATTTAGTTGTCTATGTTATTTATAGCTAATTAGCTATATAGGTAAATAACATTGGTAATAATGGTTAATAATAAATATTGGTCATATAATTTTAGAAATCGGTCTAATGGTTTTTATTTGTTTTCATTGCAAACAAAACTACAAATCTTCTCTCATTGGATATTATGCAGTACCTACCTAAGTAGTATCTATAGTTTTAGGCTCATGTTTTTGATGAAACATCCGATTCGAATTTTTGTTTTAATATCTACCAACAAATTTTAAGTCATCTCAAAAAAGTCGGAAGGTATTTCTAATTTTATATCGCAAAATTGAAGACACATTTCAACATTATCTTACAATAGAAAAGATATTATATGTTTAAAATTAGATAAACCTGGGGGAAAACTATTGATAAATTTTAAATAAATTATACTTAATTGACAATTCCTTGAGGTAAAATATAAATATCAAAAACGTAGTATTCCTATAAAAATGTAAGTACATAACACCTGAGAACTACTCAATTTAATTACGGATAAAATATTTTTACGATCGTTTCCATGCATTCTACAAACAAGTAGGTAGTTTTTTTAACTTAATAATACCATTAAAAGAAAAAACTATTCATGGCTAGTAATTAAAGTAATTTGTGTCATTAAATAATATACCGACATTAATATAGCTTCATTTGTTACAGATTTCTGTGGATATTAACAAAATAACCTTTTTTTTTAAACTACTGTATCTACAATATAACATAAAATGCACTGAGCGAAATACTTAATCCAATATTACCTATATGTTATTTATGTAACCTCCCCAAAATTGGGAAATGTGTATAAGAATTAATAAAACTTATTGTTTATCCGTGTTTATGATCTTTCAAAAATCTTATCTTTAATCATAATCATCTGACCGAAAAGCGAATTGAAATAACTTATCTACCCAATAAAATTAATACCTAATTCATTTTTATGCACATTAATTTATATCTTTTTTATCATTTTTTTATTTAGTCGCCATCATACGTGTACATAAATATAAGTATCATAGCAATTTGAGCCAGATTTTCAAAGCAGTACTGAGAAGAGGAGCATGTTACTTTATAATGGTAAGCGTGACGCTTGGTCATAAGAATTCAATGCAGAAATGTTACCACAACTAATTTTTTTTTCTTTCCTAATTTTTGCTGGGAAAACTTTTCTCCATGCTCCTAATGATGCATTTACATTTTTGCAAAATGAATTCTAAATGAGTAAGCTAAGTTTTAATTAAACTGCTATGCCTGAATTACAATATTATACATTGTATAAATTAAACTAGTCAACATTTTAAAGATTTTTAATAGATGGCGGTAAATCATAATTTATGTCAAAATTAAAGTCGCGTTCAGAATTTGTGACAGAAAATTTGCCTTTTTTATATGACACTTGAACGCCACAAATTAAATATTATTTCCACGCATGTCTTATTTATTTATTTACTTTGTTCTCACTGAACTCTACTCACGGGTAAACTCGCTCTATCATATAGCCCAACTTTAGTAAATATAAATCTATACAAATAAATGAAATGGACAGTAATGATACTCGTAGGTATCTATTTGTAATTGAATATTATCAGTTTTCACTAAGTTCATAAACCAAACAGTAGTAGGTACCTGATTAATACACCAAAAAATCTCTTTATTCGGGTTAATCTCTAAGACGACTGGACCGATTTTAACAGAACTTCCGTTAGTTGATGGTAAAGATATATAAGTAGTAATGTAAATCCTTTTATTTTTATAAAATAATAGAGTTTCACGAAAACAAAATAAATAAATTTGACATTCCATAGTTTAGATAAGCCATATTAGGTACAGCGCGGGGCATACCTAGCAAGTAATGAATAATACTAGTGATAACTTAAAATAATGTGTAATACAAATAGTGTGTTATTTGTTTATATTTAAAAATAAACCTAGAATGTTTCCATTGTTACAGATATGACGGTTTGGATCCGCGGGAATCGTTACGGCGGGGCCACATGATAGACTTAGAGCACCCAATGTTCGTCGATAAGTGAATGTAGTGAATAGCGATGTGACAAGTGACAGTGCATTCTCGCTTTAAACGAAACGAAGACTCATGAGCAACAAGACTTGTGTGCGGCTGTTTCAGCCGAACTTAGATAAGTCATCGCGAAAATTCCGACAAGTGTAGTGTATAATTCAGTTCGCGTTTTGGCCGTCCTTTGAATCGATGGCAAGTAAACGTTAAACAGTTAATTAGTATACTATTCCGCTAATGAATAAGTTTATAATGATTAGTATATATTTGGCGTTTCAACTTGCGATTTTGTTTAGTTTTGTGGAAGGTCAAAAAAAATTTGCAAACATTTTTTCATTATTAAATGTTTTTAATATTACGTCAAATGTTAGAGAGTCAAGAGTACTCGATGCTAGACCGCGGTCGATAGAAATAGAGTGAATTATGGGAAACTTTTAGAACAGCTTTGATAATTCAACATAAATAGATGATTATTAGAATAGAATAGATGACTAGATGATTGATAGACACAGAACAAACATCAAAAAAATATTTGTACCGAGTGGGAAATCGAATCCAGAATACGGCTCTGTGGGTATACTTATTACCAACTGCGCCACTAGACAAGACAATAAAATTGTTGGGAGGATAACAAAAAGCAATAGTATCAAACATTTTGAGATAGGTTTACATGTAGTAGATAAAATTAGGGCGTTTTGCGCAGTATAGATTGTGTTTTAAATAAGCAAAAGTTCAACAAACATATTGACGGGAAAGCTCGATTAGCATCTTGCCTTTTTCCCACTGAGTGGGGTCCGTACAGCACTTTTTTTTTTTCATTTCAACCTTTCAACCGTTATCGCATCCCTGACTCATTTCGTAAGCATTTCGTGTCACACAATACATCCACACCCTTCATGAGCTGAAGCTTGTGAAGACTGGTCTAACGATCTCTTAGTAATACAGCTCTACTTTCGTCATATCATGTCCGTACCAGTAGGAGTCTAGCAAATTTTTGATATCTCAGCATAAGTGAAACTTTCATACCTGAAAAAACCGATATCCCTAGTTTTTTTTGATATTTAGGAATTAAAGAAATCACGGTAAGATACTGAAGTCGTTGACCTAGGTATTCCTGTTATTATGCGTTGTAGGTAAACGTAGGTATAGTTGACCGTCAAATATGTACTAAGCTTAAGTTTACGGAACTTACTTTTGTTGCCGCTATTTTCGCAGTCTTGCACGTATTATAGGTGTTCGATGCTGACTGTGAAGCAACACAACGTAATAAATGTTTATCAGGCTGCAAGGAAGTTTTAAATAAACTAGAAAGTGTACCGTTAAATGATTGTCTATAACTAGTAAAATTTGGTATAGGTAACGGCAGATATTTAAAACGTTTACATTGTATTAAGTCCAATTTATTTTTCATATTAATGGATACGGTGCCGGTGGTCCAATGGTGGGATAAAAAAAGGCTTTCATCTCTTTTATTCATTCATTATGGTGCCACAGTCAGGAGCCACCTACCAGATAAGGATAGAGTGGGTCTTACCTTCTGGATTAAATGGACTTGCCTCCGATATTACTTGATTCTTAAATCAATTATAGAGACATAGAGAGCATGAATAGCAAAGCCATAATAACTGTTTATGTTAGGCGGTCGAATGGTTAGCGTGTGAAAATATAGTTCCATGCGCGCGTCGTTGGGTTTGCGCAACAACGATAAATGTGTTTGTAAGTCCATAGTTCTCAAAAATTAGGACTCAGCGTCTTAACCGTATGTCTTAGCCAATTGATTTGTTGTTCTAGACTGTTCTAGATTGTGGCTCTAGACCATTTGAATCTCTGATAACCATCATTTGATGTTTATAACTTTTGCAGAAAATATTTAAAACTTCTTTGGGCTTGAGTCTCACTGTATCAACTTAGGTATCTTATCTTCATTATAAACCCTTCATAGGTAACGTATCTTCATTATAAACCCTTCATTACTTAAAACTCCTGAAATTCACAGGCCTAGCACGATTATTTGCGTCTGTAAAAATTGTAAATTATACCTGTCATATGTATTTTGAAAAGAATTTACACACAAATCAAATGATCGTGCTTGTAACTTACCTAACGTAATCGATATTGGGCTTAAGGCCTAGTTCAATGTCGAACATCAAGACAAATCGACGCCCAGTAGTGAAAGTATGGACTGATCAAACAAAGGAAAATTTATAAGTTTAAGTAAATGAATTTAACTACAATTCCGTCAGAATTAGTGACGCGAGAACATTATGATTACGTAATATAAGCTCGCATTCGATTGTATATAGACGTATGATGTAATATTTCACGGATTTTTCATGTGTTTAACGACACCAAGTTGTTTAGATGTAAAATAGATTAGTTATATATTATTATACCTAGTGGGAAGAGATGTGCCGTTATTCTAGTCTGTATTAAGATGTTTTTCCGGATTCACATAATATTAACATTACATAATGTTTAAATAGAAATATGCGGAGATGACAAACTTTTCGATGTATCCTAATTATTGAAGTTTGCGTTTTATAAACGAACTTTGTATGTTTGTGAATGTAGCGAGATCGCTAGCAAATATGTGAGCAATTAAATGAATCCCTGGTGGACTTTTGTTTGATATGTAATTTCGTAACGAACAAGGCATGATAGTGATGGTAAGCAATTGGCCGATCTATTTTAGAACAGTGGCACGTAAGTTTTTGAACACGAATTATCTAAATTATCGTTTGCGATAAAAAACACGTTGCCCTGGAATTTCTGTGAAAATATGTAATTTCTTTTCTAATTGGACCTCAGTAATGTTTGTATAAATTATTTATTACCTATTTCATACGTTGGCTAAGAGACGCAACTATTTGTACCTAATTCACCTACTGTAGATTCGGTGCTATTACTAATTCGCACGCGATACCGTAAACTCTAATGTTTATATAAAATAAGAGCAGTTTTGAAACGTGCAACTAAATGACACCATTCTAAGTTTCACAAACAATATAGTTTATACATAATACAATAGCGTTATCGACTACGTATTTACCCAAAAGTGAAAAACTTCTCTGACATGTCGGAAGAGAAGTCCACGAACAAGTCTGTCGTCTGCGCAAAATAGTGAATATCAGAAACCAATAACGACAATATTGTGGGTGTTATATTTAATTCCATACATATTATGTATTTATTAATAGTGGCAGAAACGCCACTCCTATTATTTATCTAGGGTTCAAAAGATTAAAAGCTTCGACATTTTCAAGTTTGTTTCTTTTTTTTTTTAACCGCGCGGTATTACAAAATTTTGTGACGTCGCTAACGGTGAATATTTCTTTACTGCCAGCAAATTTTTATACAAAGTCAAATGATGATGCTTAAAACATTTTACAAGTTTTTCAGTCGCGTTAGCTTTGAGTGGGTAAATATTTGTAATACGGCGATGAATGTTTTGTTTAAGTTCGGCATAATACTCACTAAATAATTTTAATACAATGTAGACAATTTAGGTGTCTGCAAGCCTAGAGTGAGTCAGAGTCTAGACTCTAGAGTGAGAGTCAGTTTCTTCTAGGTAAGCGCGCTCCACTGCGCCACTTAGCATCAGGCAAGATGGCGGTCAAGTGCAAACCTATTACTGATAAAAATATAAAAGGACACATTTAAGGATAAAATGGTCCAAATAAAAGTTTAAACCACAAATAATTATTCACCAGATATTTCAGACAGAGATTTTGTTATCCCAACTGTTGAGCCTAAACTTGATGAATATAGTAAAAGTTCATTACATTTTTACAAAACTAAGGCAAGTTTTAAAGCTACTTTAAAAGGAAGAGGCCAAATGCTCAACTGTCTGCTTTTTTATCTACCTACGTTCTAAATACAACGCTAATGATGTTTCAATTAAGCACATTGTCTCATTGAGTATTAAGCTGCGACAGACGGACATACCAACCACATCAATCTATATTTTGAAGTGAAAACTTCTTTAGGCGCGCTATAGACAGAATTTTCGTGGGCTGTGAAATGGATTCATCAATCGTCACGCTTGGATATGATAATGGATCGGATCGGATATGAAATCTTCGGGTAAACTCGGTAAAAACGGCCAGGTAGGTACCAGGGCAACAGAAACAGTAAAGAGTTTCGATTACCTACCTCCAACCGCCCAGCGTTTATCTCCAGATACCAGGACAACAGAAATATAAAAGAGTTGCGTTAGCCCCTAGGTACCAGTACCAGGGCAACATCAAGTTTTCACTTCTATCGGCAGTTCCTATGACTGCCAATTTTTTTTTAATGGCTCTTTGACAATGGGTCTCAGATAGCAATAATAGACTCGTGCAGATGGCGCAAGAGCCTCCTGAACTTTTTTTAGTACTTACGCCATAAGTACACTGTTAGTTACAACGAACTACAAGAACGTATGTAAAATGTTATTTGCTGCTTCGGAACCCTTCATGGCCGAGTTCGACTCGCACTTGGCCGCTTTTATTTTTAGGAATGGTGTAAAACTACATAGTTTACTTAATAGATTTAATAGTAGATTGTTAATAGACTTACCGAACTTTGTGCTAGCGGAGAAAGCGCAGGGCCCTAGTAACCTAATCTTATCGTACTCAACGAGAGAATACTACATCTCGTACGAAAACTATAGCGACAGGGCCCCGCTGACTGATTCGCTAGCGGCGACATATGCTGTGGTTCTACTTATTTTGGTTGTTGACAACGTATAGTGTCACGTAAAAACGTCCGGCGTTCACCGCTTCTTGCTGCCAACTAGACTAGACGGAAAGAGTGAGCTCACTCTTCCCAACGATGACATAATTCGCGTGCGCCTGAAGTTTGAGAGGCCACATCTAGTGGTATATATCGATGTCTTCGAAGATGTCTTTCTTGGAACACGATGTTTAACATCTGCTGGAAAAATACTATACCTACAGCACAAAGCATATACAGCCCACTAAATGTTCCCGCTGCTGGGACTCAGAGCATTATCTCGCAAGGAGAGAGTCAAGGTCATAATCCACCACGCTGACCCAGTGCGGGTTGGTGGATGACACGACTTCGAATGATTCTAGGTACATATCGGTTTTCTCACGCCATTACGCACATGAGTTCGAAAATATAGTGGTGCGCGTGTTTTCCAACCCGGGGTCTCCGGATCGGCAGTCGCCATTCTCCCGACTAGACCAGCCGTAACTTGCTAGACCAGCTGTAGCTTTTAGATCAGCCGTAAATTGTAGACCAGCCGTAACTTAACTAGACCAACTGTAACTTACTAGACCAGCCGTAACTTACTAGACCAGCCGTAACTTACCCATGGAGATTGCAGCAGGAAATACACGATCTTTATCAACTCCAACGACAGTTCCCTCAATTATCCGGAACAATTATAAAAAAGAAGATACATCGTAGGGATTATAAAATAAAGATAAAGAAAGAGGCATA
Organism: Ectropis crepuscularia; assembly: GCA_963693475.1. NCBI lineage: Eukaryota > Metazoa > Arthropoda > Insecta > Lepidoptera > Geometridae > Ectropis > Ectropis crepuscularia. Next base: position 37,856,600 of record OY856338.1, read on the forward strand.
CGTTAAAAATCGAATAACAAATTCTAAAAACCCTAAAAAAGAAGTTTGGAATGTAATTAAAGAGGAGACAAACAAAAATTTTAAAAAATGGAATTGGAGTCTCATAGATAGTTCAACTAATTTATTTGTACCCCAAGAAAAAATAGCCGAATACGTAAATGAGTTTTTTGTGTCTATCGCTGACAGTTTGTGTCAAAATTCTTCTCCAGACGTCTCAAAAGCATTGAAATTTCTAGAAGGTAGAGTCCAGGTACATCATGAATTTAATTTTGAAACTGTATCAAACTCATTGTTGATGACGCTTGCAAAAAAAAAGATTAAAATGTCAGATACTAAAGACTTATATGGTATATCCGGTAGAGTTTTGTTTTGTATAATGGAGTACATATGTGACCATTTCACTTTTTTGACCAACAATATTCTACAGTCTGAGTTCTATCCCGATTTTTTAAAGAAATCCAGATTAACCCCACTCTACAAGGGTAAAGGAGACACGTCATGTGTAAAAAACTTTAGGCCGATTACGATTGTACCCACTTTTTCGAAACTCGTCGAATCAGTGATGTCAGACAACCTCATGGCACACTTAAATCGACACAAAATTATTTCAGAGTCCCAACATGCTTATAGAAGGGGTCGGTCGACGATAACTGCTGTACATGATTTCACGCAGAACATTATTCAGAGTATGGATGGTAAAAATAAGGTAGCTGCCATATTTCTGGATTTGTCGAAGGCTTTTGATTCTGTGAATCATGAGCTTCTAATTAAGAAGCTCATGACTTACGGGATCAATAACCAGAGCTTAGAGCTCATCAAATCCTTTTTAACCAACAGATACCAAACAGTAGAATTAAAAATTAATGACAAACAACAGCAATCTAACTCTCTATGTACTAATATTGGAGTCCCCCAAGGATCCTCATTGGGAAATACGCTCTTTGTTTATGATATGTCTATGCTAGATATAGATGGGAAGGTCATCCAGTACGCAGATGATACTACAATAATATTATCAGCAGTTACTGAAGTAGAGCTGTTTGAGAAAGTGAAAAATGCTATCTCCAAATTTGATGAGTGGTTTCACAACAACGGACTGAATCTAAATGCAGACAAAACTAACATAATGTATTTTAATTCTAAATCTTCTAATCAAACTAAAGTTTCTATTGACCTACCAAACGGCACGGTAATTACGGGTACTAATCATGTAAATCTATTGGGTTTTGAAATCGATTCCGCTCTATCATGGAAAAGCCATAAAGAAGCAACATCTAAAAAGATGGCAAAAGGCGCATACGCTCTGAAGCAATTAAAATATGTGACGTCATCTGAAAGTTTAAAGGAGATCTACTACTCATATGTCCATTCAATAATGACTTATGGCATAATTTTCTGGGGAAGCTCTACAGACTTTCAGAGAGTCCTCAAAATGCAGAAGAGAGCTATAAGAGTATTAGCCGGTGCTAAATTTAAGGAAAGTTGCAGAGAACATTTCAAACATCTTAAAATACTGACATCTGTTGCATATTATATATTAGAAGTGGTAAAGTACACTAGGTACAATATTGATAAATTTGCGACAGTGGAGATACAAGACAGGAGATCACGACTAAAGCGGACTGTTTTAAGCCCAATAGGGCCCTGCAGGCTGACTATTGCGAAGAAGTCACCTCTACAGATGGGACGTATTTTGTACAATCATTTGCCCGAAAGTTTGAAGGCAATCCCTAATGACACAACTTTTATTAACAAAGTAAAGCAACTTCTATTAGAGAGAACGCTGTACAGCATTAATGAGTACACAAGTACAAAATATGATGACCGTGTTTTATAGATCATATAATCGACCTGTGCAGCCCTACTATTATTATTGGAATGTTTATTATTATTTTTATTTTTTAACCGACTTTTTGAATTACTATTAAACAAATCTAACAATTTAAATTTAACTGAATGAATTGAATTTTATACATGCCCCTTTACAGCAACATTGTATTAATTGTTTGATTGTATTTTTTGACGAGACATATTTTAAACCCTGTTTCTCATTGTTTTGCAACTTATTATTGTAAAAAGTGTTAATGGTATGTTTTAATATGTCAATAAATTGATTCTATTCTATTCTATTCTATTCTAGACCAGCCGTAACTTGCTAGACTAGCCGTAACTTCTAGACTAGCCGTAACATCTAGATCAACCGTAACTTAGCCGAAAAAATACTATACACCAAAATATTTTAATGAGACACTAATATTTTAATGAGATTGAATGGTTGGTCTAGAAGTTACGGTTAGTCTAGTAAGTTACGGCTGGTCTAGAAGTTACGGCTAGTCTAGCAAATGACGGCTGATCTAGTAAGGACCAATCGGTCGGTCGGTGAGTACACCGTCTCGATTTTATCGACTCATTCCTTGACGAATTGGTCCTTACTAGACCAGCCGTAACTTCTAGATCAGCCGTAACTTACTAGACTAGCCGTAACTTCTAGACCAACGGTAACTTAGCCGGAAAAATACTATACACCTGCTGGAAAATACTAGATGTCTGCTGAAAAGTTACCATACATGTTCTGAAAAAATACTATACACCTGCTGAAAAATACTACACTTCTGCTGGAAAAATGCTATACACCGGCTGGAAAATACCTGCCACACATCTGCTGGAAACATAGTATAAGTGAACTCAGGGTCAAAATCTTTGTCCTGACGCTTGGTCACGTCCGCCATCAGGCTTTTAAAGCCGAGAGTAGAACCACCAATATTATATCTACTACTTCCTAATAATAAATAATAAAAAAACTCTTTACTAAAAGACCACACAGAGTAAAACACAAACAAAACAAAAAAGAAACTAAGTAACTAATGGGTGAGACTCTTAGTTGGCGGCCTTATTGGTTAAAGCAATCTCTTCCAGGCAACCTTGTACGGAAAAAGGATATAATTTGTACAACAGTGGCCCTTAACTTATTTAGAGATGGTCAGAAAAAACACAACTTAAACATACTTAACAATCTATAGCAAACACTGAATTAACAGAAACACAAAATTATGTACATAATATGCAACACTCATATACCTACATACATTTTACTTGTTCCATAAATTATACATACATATTTTTTTTTTTTTTTTTTTTTTTTAACTTCTATAGGTTTACACTTGACCGCCATCTCGCCTGATGTTAAGCGATGATGCGGTCTACGATGGAGCGTGTTTACCTAGATAAAACCGATTCACTCTCGATTTGAAGACACAAAGATTGTAACCATCGGGGAAAACCCACTCAGGCAACGTATTCCACAGCTTAGACGTTCTTATCACAAAAGTAGAGTCGAATCTCTTCGTTCGTGTCTTTGGAACATCAACCATGAAACGATGTCGCTTTTTCGAGCTACGAGCATTCCGATAGAAAAAAGGACAAGGTGGTATCAGATCATGCAAATCAGTCGCACACTCTCCGAAGTGTATCCGATAAAAAACCGATAGGCTAGCAATTTTTCGGCGATGTTCAAGACTTTGAAGTCTTTTTCGCACAAGAGTGTCGTTGCCTATGAGCCTTTTGGCACGTCTCTCGATCGATTCCAGAGCCTCCAGCTGATACTTAGCCGATCCATCCCAAAGGTGCGAACAGTACTCCATACAGGAGCGAATCTGTGCTTGATATAGTGTAAGCAACTGTTCAGACTTGAAGTACCTTCGCACCTTTGAGAGGACACCAAGTTTTTTGGCAGCCAGTTTAGCCTTGGACTCGATAAACGAGCCAAAGTTGAGCGTAGAGGTCAAAGTAACGCCCAAAAGTTCAAGACGGTCAGAGACCGGCACGGATACACCTCTAAAAGTTGGAGTCAGTTGGAAAGGACTCCTTTTAGCGGAGAACAGACACGCCTGCGTCTTACTCTCGTTGAACTTGACCAGATTGGCATCGCCCCATTTGGACACCGCATCAAGGGTCAAGCCCAAACGCTCGATCAGACTCTCTCTCAGTACCTGAGTTTGCTGCCCAGTGGCTCTCGCGCTAGATATGTAACTCTCTACAACGGTGCTATCATCTGCGTACCCATAGATACCGGGCTTCAACAGATCGTTGATATGTAGCAGGAAGAGCGTCGCAGAGAGTACCGACCCTTGTGGGACTCCGGCATTGATACCCATTTGATCCGACGAGCAGCCATCAATGACGACTCGTATGGATCGATCCCTCAAGAAGTCCGATATCCAAGCAATGAACCCAGAAGACAAACCATAACTAGAAAGCTTGCTTATAAGGCCATCATGCCAAACCCTGTCGAAAGCCTTCGAGATATCCAGGGAGACTGCAAGTGCTTCCCCGTGTTTCTCAATAGCTTCACTCCAGATGTGAGTGACGTACGCTAGAATATCCCCGGTGGACCGGTTTCGGCGAAACCCGTATTGCTGGTCACTGAGGAGATCGTTCGATTCTAGGTACGTCAGGAGCCTGTGGTTTAAGACACGTTCCATAGTCTTGCAGAGCATGGACGTGACTGAGATGGGCCTGTAGTTGACAGGGTCAGCACGACTACCTTTTTTGGGCACAGGTTGCACATTGGCAAGCTTCCAAGACTTACATATACATACATGAATATAATTTATACATACATACAACTACAGATATACATACAAACACAATAAATATAAACAAAGATGGAATAGTAGCTATAATTCAAGATAATATGCCTTCACACTAAGCTTGAATACGTCAACAGAGGGTGCACGTTTGATTTCAAGGGGCAAGTCATTCCATAACTTAACCTTGACTGTAAAGGAGCAAGAATAAAAAGAAGTGCTGTGCTGAGGAATACCCAAAATAAGGGAATCCGATGATCTTAGGGGTCTAGTCAGGAGGGAACTTCGAAAAATAAAACGCTCTTGTAAATAGTGAGGGGAAGAAGGATTAAATAGAACGTTATAAAGAAGGGAAAGTATGTGGACATCCCGGCGACGTGGCATGGGCAGCCACTTGAGCTTAGCGCGAAATCCAGACACGTGGTCATATTTGCGCAAACCAAAAATGAACCTTATACAAAAAATTTGCAGGCGCTCAAGTTTATCCAGCAACTCTTCTGTGAGGTCTAAATAGCAGACGTCAGCGTAATCCAGAATGGGAAGCAAAAGTGATTGTGCAAGCACAGTTTTAGTGGTTGTTGGCAGAAAATTTCGTAGCGAAGAGATCTCCCAGACGCAAAAATTATACGGCTTACCTCCGTAATTTGAGGAGCCCAAGAAAGATTGCGGGCAAAGAAAATGCCTAAGTTTTTTACACTTTTACTGTATGGAATCGGCACTCCATCAAAAACGACATGTGGGAGTGAATTTCAGTCGATTTGTCCAATGAGGCGAGAACTACCTAAACCAACGACCTGTGTCTTCAATGGATTGACTTTAAGGCCGTATGAGTTACTCCAACCCAATATACGCCACAAGTCCTCATTCATGGCTCTCACAGCCTCCGGAAGCCATGCTAGTGAAGCCTGACAATATAGTTGCATATCATCGGCGTAAAGGTGGTAGGAAGAAGAAAGATTATATGAGATAGCATTAATAAAAATGGCGAAAAGTAACTGAGATAAGACGCCCCCCTGCGGTACACCAGCAGATGTGACGCACCAAGATGAGTAAATCTCATCCACGCGCACTCTCTGTCGGCGCCCATACAGGTAACTATGAAACCAGTCAATTACTGTCGGAGATATGTTAGCACAGCGAAGTATGGCAAGAAGTATTTCAAAATCTACTGAGTTAAAAGCATTGCTAAAGTCCAAAAGCGCCAGTACGGTTAAGTGACCATTATCCATACCCTGACGGATGTCATCACTGATCTTAACGAGTGCAGTAACCGTACTGTGCCCCGGACGAAAGCCAGATTGAAGAGGGTTAAGAAAGTCATTGCGGGTCAAGTAATGATTAAGCTGGTTGTGAATTAAGCGTTCCAGGACTTTTGATAAGAAGGGTAAGATGGAAATGGGACGATAGTCGGGAAAAGATGAGGGACTGGTTTTTTTAGGAAGGGGTATTATTTGTGCTTCTTTCCAAATGGAAGGAAACACACCACAGGTAATAGAAAATATGAAAATGTGGCATAGGATGGGAATCAAGTGATCTAGGATGGGAGTTATCGTATTGCAACTTATTACATCAACCCCAACAGCATTTGAGGTTATTGACAGTATGCTCTTCCTAACATCACAAGCAGTAAATTGACGAAAATCAAAATGAGGTAAGTCCGGAGTGGCAACATTGGAAAGATAATTTAACGTGCTAGCTTTAGCAGCTGCATTCATATTAGAAGACAGAAAAATGTTGGTTTAACGCATTTCTATCTAAATTTTGATGGATTGTATCTTGTCGTGATTTGCCGACTCCTAGCGACCTAAGAAATTTCCAGATATAACTTCAAAGCACTCAATTTAAAACGTACAAGTACCAACCAGTAAGTACCTATCTTTGTTTGGCTTTTTTCCGTCGTGGCGTTGATACTGGCTGCATAATTCTTTAAGATTTAGGTGCGCTTGTTTGAAGCGACATTCTCGAATGGTATTCATCGACTCGATTTTATCGACTCATTCCTTGACGAATTGGTCCTTACTAGACCAGTCGTAACTTCTAGACCAGCCGTAACTTACTAGACTAGCCGTAACTTCTAGACCAACCGTAACTTAGCCGGAAAAATACTATACACCTTCTGGAAAATACCGGATATCTGCTGAAAAGTTACCATACATGTGCTAAAAAAATACTATACACCTGCTGAAAAATACTATACCTACTTCTGCTGGAAAAATACTATTTACCGACTGGAAAATACCACACATCTGCTGGAACTATAGTATAAGTGAACTCGGGTCAAAATCTTTGTCCTGACCCTTAGTCACGTCCGCCTTATGGCGGCTTATGGCTTATGCCTTATGGCTTTTTAAATCCAAGAGTAGAACAACCAATATTATATCTACTACTTCCTAATATAACTTCAAAGCACTCAATTTAAAACGTACAAGTACCAACCAGTAAGTACCTATCTTTGTATGGATTTTTTTCCGTCGTGGCGTTGATACTGGCTGCATAATTCTTTGAGATTTAGGTGCGCTTGTTTGAAGCGACATTCTCGAGTGGTACTCATCGACTCGATTTTATCGACTCATTCCTTGACGAATACACACACTACAAGGTTTGTGGATGAGCTCGGAGTGGTAACATTCTTATAAATATAGCACCTACACAGCTTAAGCACAAAATATTTGCTTATGTACTACACTAATATTTTAATGAGATCGAATGCGTTATGTTGTTTATTTATAGCCGTCACAAACATTTTTATTTGTTTACTTTAATCGATAATAGGTCGTACTTCACCGCCGTCTCGCCTGATGTAAGCGATGGTTCAGTCTTTACATGGACCATGATTGCCTCGAAACTTCACTCAATTCGACTTCAAGACACGAAGATGATAACCATCGGGAAAAACTCACTCGGGTAAAGCATTCCACGGTACGAAAACAAAAGAAAAATTGAAAAAAAAAACGAATTACTTCCAATCTAACGTCGTTAGATTATAGACTAATCTAACCTAACCGACCTTAGAGACAAAAATAAATGCGAAAAAATTGTAAAACTCTGTAGGTATAATAATAGGTTAAATACCAAAAAACACGCTTGAATGTCCGCTATGTTGGATTTAAGTCACGTAAGTAAGTAAGTATTCCTGACAGCAAAACCTTTCATTTGATACCCATATCATGGGGGTGCATTTCTAATAGCCTGTCCGCTATATTGGATTTAAGTCACGTGACTTTTTTACGTGTTCCTGACAGCAAACTCTTTCATTTGATACCCATATCGTAGGGGTGGATTTCAAACAGCCAGTCCGCCATCTTGGGGAGGCCGCCATATTGGATTTGTAATGACGTTTCTAATCTTAGCTAGTCACGTATTGTCATCAAAACTCAGAGCGGGTGCAAAATTTCATCCTAATCGAATACCGGGAAGTGGGTAAAATTAAGGTTCCAAGATTTTCTTACATACACAGTTACAAGTGAAGCTGATAAAAGCGTGTTAAAAATACATATGTGGAAAAGTCATACTTATTTCTATATGTATAGATATAATATGTGTGTTAGTGTTATATACTGATAAGAAAATGCATATACGAAACTACGTGAGACCAATTATAAGATGAATAAATAATTGAAGAAAACTTAGGAACTGTAGGAAGTACCTAGGATACTATAAAATATTTCCACGATGTTATGAATAGACTAATATAATTTAAGAAGTTAATAAAGTAAGTAAGAATTTCCCTGACAATCTTGTTAGTCAGGGATCAGGGACTAGCTCGCGGGTCGGGTATTTGCGCCTGGACATTAGTAAAAAAAGACGTGTGGCACTCGGGGACTGCCGCGGTAAAGCTATTGCATACCAATAATAGTATTTAAATGGGCGGCGTTACCGCTTCAAAGTGATGTCTTCCACGTAACCGTGATAATTCATGACTGTTTCCACTTAACTCCATAAAGAGCTGATGTACATTGTACATAGCAAACGCAGTTATACGAGAACAAATTTAAAAAAATATATTTACCCCTGATTACCTCACATTTGTAATCTGTACACCATTCTACTAATCAAGCCTTTTCATTTGATTCCCATTGAGGGAGTAGTGAAAAACAACCGAAAGTCACTCCATAGTAAAAATTGTTCATAATTATTAAAACACGTTTGGTTATTCGCAATGAACTGACTTTATTTCTGAAAGATTAATTGACATCCCAATGTCTACTACAAACTTACACACTAGATACCGCTAGTAGTCACAAAACTCAGAGACAATATTTATAAATAAGTAAATGTCTTTATTTGCGAAAATGGGTAATGATCTTATGTACATACATATTTTGATACATTAGGTATTATCATGTATCAAAATATATATGTATACTACTACTTTACACTCCCACTTATCAAAATAAACAAAATACTATGAATTTTCAATTCCCAACATAAGTATTCATGAACCTATAAAAGCATACATATTCATGAACCTGTAAAAGCTTTACATCACACAAACCTATACCTACTTAGTATGTCAGCAGGCATGCCTCTGTAGGGATATATTTAATTTGGATTATCTTATATCAATAATAACATTTCTGATATAATGATATCACACATCAATGTGTTTCGTTCTGCTATACTACTATATGATACTATTGACTAGAGGTCAATTTCATGGCACTCTGTAAATTGACAATCACAATGTAAATTGATAACAAACAATTTCCCAGTCATTTCATTAAAATACAACCGAAAGTCACTCCATAGTAAAAATTGTTCATAATTATTAAAACATGTTTGGTTATTCGCAATGATCTCTAAGCCCTGTAATTTCGCTGGATACATTGCCCTTCATACCGGAACACAGTAATGTTTGCACATTACTGCTTGGCGGTAGAATAACCGGCAAAGGCGTGGTACTTCCCCAGACGGACAAAGAGTCCTACCACTACTAAAACCACAGAACTGGACGTCTACTCTGTCTCAACGAAAACGAAATTTCGAAAAAAAAGTCGCGACTTTCCTGCTCTCGTTCTACTTCGTTTTGTCCGATACAACATTGTTTGACGTTTAAATGTTCTGAGCATACTCTAATTAGAGTAGGCTTAGAACATTTAAACGGACAAAACGACGGATCGAAGTAGAATCGGAGTTGGAAAATCGCGAGTTTCTTTCGAAATTACGTTTTCGTTGAATTAGAGTAGACGTCCAGAAATCAAGTAAAACTAACTAATCTTAACCGACGGTAGGTTTATAATCTCACACAATACAACTATTGTAAACTGATGGTGATTGCAATTTTACGGTGACATATCATCATCATCATCATCCCTACATAGTATAAAATAAAGATACTTCCCGTTGTCTGTTTGTCCCTATGTATGCTTAGAACTTTAAAACTTTAAAACCAATAAAAGTTGATGCGGTTTCTTTAAATAGATAGAGTGATTCAAGAGAAAGGTTTATATGCATAATCCTACTAATATTATAAATGTGAATGTTTGGATGTTTGTTGCTCAATCACGTCCTAACGTATGAACGGATCGGGAGGAAATTTGGAACACAGATAGATTATAGTCTGGAAGAACACATAGGCTACTTTTTATCCCGGAAAAACAACGGGAGTAACGGGAACGGGAACTTCGCGGGTAACACCGCGGGGCGCTGCTAGTACATAATAAAAAACATTGTAGAACCACTGATAATTTTAAAGTATTCTAGTGTGATGTCATAAATGATCACATTTTTTGTGCTTACATTGCAAACGCTGGCTGAACCCTACTAGATAGATCAAAATAATGTACTGCAGTATTGTACAAAAAAGTCTGAAATAGTATAATTACCTATGTCTATCACTTAGGGATAACCGGATAACCCTCAATAACCATTTTGTTACTACTTATATTATTTGGTATCAGCATCGCACCCGTGCGATGCCGGGTTGGGTCGCTAGTACATATTTTATAACTAGCTGACCCGACGAACTTAGTACCGCACAGTCGAGACTATATTTGTTATTAATACTTATTCTGGTATTGGGGCGCCGCCACCGGACAATTTGAGTTTTACTAATGTGTCAATATTTAATACGATATTAGTTGGTCTGAGTACGAAACTAATATCACTTGTTTCAATTGTTTTACCTTCCCATAACCTCTCCTACTAACACTTGAACTTTATGGTATGGTAGTAAAGCGCTAATTGACTTTTAAGTATTATTACGAATCGTTTGTATGGGAGTATAGAAAAGTGTTTTTTGGACCATTTGATGCATTTTTTTAATTTTTTCGCTATGTAAAAACCATTTTCGTACTTCAAGGAATATACTAAAAAAATAATAATTAGCGAAACCAGTTCAGCTCAGTACACAGATAGACAGATTCATTTGATTATGACGAGAGTTGAAGGGATCGGTGCTAGCAGAGTACCAGGCTACCAGAGCCGGCGAGGAGGTAATGGCAAGGACCGGATGCACTTATTTAAGATGATTGTAGACATCGCGCCAATCTGTTGCGTGCGCCGGTATCAATCTGCTTCCAGAAACTACCGGCTCATACAGACGAGGAACTTTACAAACACGATTACTGGCTTAAGGTACAAGTTCGCGCGGAGACCGCGACACGAGACCGCGACCGGAGACCGAGACCGGAGACCGCGACAGGCACTTGACACTATAAAATTGTATGGACGCCAGTTCGCGCCGCGACCGCGACAGGAGACCGAGACAGGTCGCGGTCGCGGTCGCGGCGCGAACTGGCGCCCATACAATTCCATAGTGTCAAGTGCCTGTCTTGGTCTCCGGTCGCGGTCTCCGGTCTCGGTCTCGCGTCGCTGTCGCGGCGCGAACTTGTACCTTTACTGTGTACTTAATACTAAGGACCTGGGTGACCGAGCTTTGCTCGGTTTAAACACTAAATATACTTAGTTAGATACCTACAGATGAAAGGCTCCAAGTTATAGATTTTCTCACGACTTCCTGTCTGAGCTATTATGCTGTCGCGCCACGTGGCGAAATTTACTTTCGCACTCTAATGTCTAATGTGACAGTTTTTCATTGCTTAAAAACGCGCATAATATGCGTTTTTTTTAATGAAACCCAGTGAGATCGATTTAGCGTCCCCGAAACCCCCTACAAAAATAATTTCATAAAAATCGTTCGAGCCGTTTCCGAGATTCAGATTCATATATATATATATATATATATAGGTATATATATATATATAGGTATATATATATATATAGGTATATACAAGAATTGTTCGTTTAAAAGTATTAGATAGGTACTTCAGGTTAAATAGGGGGAGGTTGTTCAGTTCGTACCCTCTAAGGAATTACTATAATATCGAATGTCATTTTGATAAAACAAAATATTTGGCATGCATAGAACCTGTATTTAGTTAACTTTTAATAACTAGTAACATATATTTAAAAATAGTTTTTATTTTGTCAACGGAAAAAGGACTTCTACAGTCAATAAAAATACAAGACCAATATCATTTACAACAATACATATAAGTATTGTTTCAGGTATTTGGCTCCCATTGATTTGTTTACAGCTAGATAGTATTGTGTGAGAAATGTCCACCAATTATTTATTATTAATATTTTTATTACGGCATAGTACCTATCTACGTGACGCTTAGAGCATTTAACCATAATAGTACATTATGATATTGGTGCGGTTAAGTGCGGATATAGGTACAGCCGAGGCTTTATTGCTAGGTCGAGCCGAAGGCGAGAGCTATAATTAGCAGAGGCTGTAATTATCAAAGCGCACGTATGTCATACGACGTTTTATAACATATTTGCGAGGAAAAAAATAAAACTCTGATGACATTTTCAAATAAAAACAATACAGCGAAAAAAAGGGCGCGGAATAATATTTACTTGTTCACAGATTAGCAATGCACGCGCATCGGTGCCTTTTTTTTTAAGCAATGGCACAGAACCAGCCAGTATTCCATTAGTAATAAAGTAAATTAATATTTTAGTGTTTTGTTACAGATAAATTGTTGTAATTTGTGGTCAAAATTACTTAAATTAACGAATTAAATAATTCTTTGTTATATATTTAATTACCTCTCAAAGTTAATTTTATTCATAAAATGTTGACCACTTTTCTGACATTAAACACTAAATAAAGAGTGTTTATGTTTATGTCAGAAAAGATTTAAAAAGGTACCGTTTGTTTTAGACGGAGCATTTTGAAACCTTGCATTTTACATTATACATTACCGCACAAGTACGTAATGAGATACATTACGATACAGAAGTTGGTGCAATAGAAGACCCTTTATGAGCAAATATGTAATAAAATAATTTGTCAGGTTTAAAATGGGAGCTGAAGTCATTTCCAAACACCGCTGCACTAGTGCGTAATAACTAATAAGCAGAAACCACAAAAAACCTATTAAATGAAAATGTCTATTACATTAAACTTACTAGCATACTTCTGCACATACATACAACATACTAGAGATAATACATGTTGCATCCAAAATAGAAATATACCATAACAGAGAAAGCATTCCAAATATCCATCTCCATACTCTATAATATTAAAATATTAACTCTATAAATTCCCTATTATCTCTGAATTCTAGAGTCCGCCTGGGGAAGTACCATACCTTTCTCAGTTATTATACCGCCAAACAGTAATGGCCAAACATTACTGTCTTCCGGTTTGAAGGGCAATGTTTCCAGAGAAATTACAGGTCTTAGAGATATAATATCTTAGATCTCTGGGCGACGAGCGCAGTGCAGTGCTAGGTAATGATTTGTCTCTTCGTGTTCCAATAGCTGCGTATCACTGTATTGTTATGTGGCAGGCATGTTGCTTACCATCAGGCACATGTCCTGCTCGTCTCGTCACCCTATAATATAAAGAAAAAGTCAAATTATGCAATGTACCTTATTTGTATCGCCCGTTATATATTACATTATTTGTATCGCCCGTTTGACAGGACCAATTCAATTGACATCCACAGGTCATTGAACAACATCTAGGGAATCAAAGGACACTGTCCTCATCGACACCAGGATCGCAGAACGAATTAGAGGTGTCAGGATATTGTACGTCGCGTCGTGGAGATCTTTCCAGAGACATTACAGGGCAAAAAGATGGTTGCAACGACTTGGTATTTTTACCAACCTTCATAAAAGAAGATACTCTGAATCTGAAAAAAAATAACAGTTTGTTGTACAGAACGGAGCCCTCAAAGGGCTCCGTTATTACACAGGCAGTCTGCTTGTATATGTTTGTACTTATACCTATTTGTTTTGTATATAGATAGGTAGACTTACTTCCTATTGTTGTGTTTCAATAAAGTAAAGTAACCTATGTACACTGGCCATTGTTTTTGCGATGAAACTAACCGTCTAGAGATGTCTTTTGTGAAAAAGAAATCCTATTTTCCTACTAGTTATTTCCCTTCATCTTAAATGCCAGTGTCGACGGCAAACTTGTACATTTTCACTTCAAAAATACACAGGAGTGTAGACTGGTAGACGAACCTACGACTTCAAATTTGTGAAATAAAACGTGTCGGTCACTAAGTCATTGCGACCACTAACTCACTTATCTAATTTAACCATGACAAAATCTCCGCGATGACAAATCGCAAGACGCTGTGATTAAACAAACACCTCACATCAAGTTCTAATGTAAACGAACAAAAAATCGATTAAAAAAACATTCGAATATTCGTCACTTTAATTACTTTCGATTGAAACTTCGAGTAGGCAGCCGCACTCGACTCGATGTTGTAGAATCATCGTGCCATCTTATAAACATAGGAAGTGAAGTGATGAAACTATTTCTTCTAATGAATTTTGTTAGGATATTCGATGGTAGCTCGACTAATCTGAGGCGGTTGTTAGGTTGTTGTCGTGGACGGGTGGACCTCGCATTCCGAGGATGAAAAAATGAAGTGGCCATTGAAGAAGCTGAAGTTGAGCACAACAATGGTCCCGAGCCCCCCAGCGCTGGCGGACGGCGATCAGGCTTATTTGTTCCTTATTTCAGAATGACAACACTACTGCACTCGCTGCCAATCTTTGTTACCGCTCTGATATACTCAACCATTTTCAGAAGAAAAAAAATCTAATTTATGTAACCAGTAGATGGCGGTAGTGGGTTTTTTTTGCCACATCGCCTTATGTAATCACCATCTTTCTTTTTCAAAGATACAGACGTTTCACATTTTTGTAGTGGTAGGAGTCTTAGCAGAGTCCGCCTGGGGAAGTACCATACCTTTACCAGTTATTCTACCGCGAAGCAGTAAAGTGCAAACGTTACTGTGTTCCGGTTTGAAGGGCAATGTGTCTAGAGAAATCACGGGCTTAGAGATATAAAATCTTCGATCTCTGGGTGACGAGCGCAGTGCAGTGCTAGGTAATGATTTGAACTCTTCATATTCCAATAGCTGAATGGCACTGTGCTGTTATGTGCCAGGCATGTTGCTTACCATCAGGCACATATCCTGCTCGTCTCGTCACTCTTTATTTAAAAAAAAAACACGAAAAAGTTATGATTGAATAGATTGTCCCATGACTTCGGTGTGTGTGTGATTAGATGATGTGTAAATAGAGAATCAAAAATATCACAGCTAATTCCACTCTAAAACAGAAATTGCTTTTAAATTCTATATTCACGACTGTTGGACCTACATAATATGTAATTTGGTCCAACTTGAGAGATACGATAGTTTTAACCGACTTCCAAAAAGGAGGAGATTATATTTCGATTAATCGTCTCAATAATTTATAATTCACAATAAACTGATTACTTATATTGATTGATGTTATTAAATAAATAAATATTGGTGGACAATTGACACACTACACATCTGACCCCAAACTAAGCAAAGCTTGTACCATTGCGGCCAGATAGCGAATACTAAGAGACGACTCACACGGCGCGGCTGCTAAACGCGCCCCCCGCGCGGGTGCGGCAGATTTCCTTATAAAATTAAATTAAATTCACACGACGCGGTTTACGGCCGCGGCGGCTGCGGCAGCCGCGCGGCGCCCGTGTGGCTGCGCGCGATTCTTGCGCAGTAGCTTTCCGGAGCAGAAACCGCGAAAACCTGCGGTCTCGTGAGTATTGAAACAAAGCGCGGCGCGGAGCCGCGCCCGCGCGCGGGCTCGGTTGGCAGCCGCGTCGTGTGAACCGGGCCTTATATAGTTGGAAATACATACTTTTTATACATAGAAACACCCAATTTGTTGATTATAAGTTTCATAGTTACGGCTGGTCTAGTCGGGAGAACGGCGACTGCCGATCCGGAGACCCCGGGTTCAAACCGCACACGCACCACTGTCTTTTCGAAGTCATGTGCGTAATGCCGCTAACTTAAAACGGTGAAGGAAAACATCGTGAGGAAAACCGACATGTACCTAGAATCTTTCGAAGTCATGTGTCATCAACCAACCCGCACTGGGCCAGCGTGGTGGATTATGGTCTTAACTCTCTCCGTGCGAGAGAAGGCTCCGAGTCCCAGCAGTGGGAACGTTTAGTGGGCTGTTGATGATGATGGTTGATGAAGTTTCATAAGACTCGGACAGAAAGCGCTTCAATAGCCTATGTAGTAAGTATGTAGTTAGATTAGTTGTTCAACGTTCAACCCAAACGAAGTATTAGTATTATAGTATTATAGAGGCCGACCACGAGCAAACATTGTTGACTGCTGATGTTCTTACGTTGCTATAAGCGTTATAATTCAGAGCAGAGAGCGTAATGAAAAATCTAAATAAATGCAAATGAATCGCCAAATGTCTGTTGCTAAGCGATAATGTTCCGAGAGCCGGCACCAAATTTTGTGCATATTTGAGGTAAGCTGAAAACTGTGTCAACTGTGTGAAACAATACTGTGTCCCGGTTTGAAGGGCAATGTTTCCAGAGAAATTACAGGGCTTAGAGATATAACAACTTAGATATCTGGGTGACGAGCGCAGTGCGGTGCTAGGTAATGATTTTGGCTCTTCATGTTCCAATACCTGCGTGCCACTGTGCTGTTATGTGGCAGGCATGTTGCTTACCATCAGGCACATGTCCTGCTCGTCTCGTCACTCTTTATTTAAAAAAAAACACACATAGCTCTCCTGTTATACAATACGGAGCTGCAAACCTGGCTGCTGAGCAGCGGGGAAAAATGAATCCATTACATGATTACATACATGAAAAAAATAAAAAAGATATGGATTAAATATGGATGGGCCGCTTAATTAATTACAATTAATATTATGATTTTGAAAATGAACTGTACTGATTGCGCAGTGTACGAAGAGTCGTGAAGGTTGGAAGTGGCGTGAGGGTCGCCACGTCAGCGCTCCGAGAGGCTCGTGGGCTCGAGTGGTCCCGACAGACCTCACCACCCGCGCGCCCGCAGGCCTCTCGGCTCTCGGCGGTCACGGCACTCGCTGACTCCACTTCAAGTGCCTTCCAAGGACACGAGACAGTTCATTCGCAAGTGTACTCTAAGCTTCTATGGAATTATACGCATTGTTGCTTTGCAGATACCTATTGCTGGCGCGAACGCTTCCCGTCTGTAGCTTGTTTGTTTTTGTTTATCTAATACTTTTACTGTGATTTGGTAACATAAAAAACCTGTGATTTTAGCAAAAAGTACAATCTTGATAAAATGCCTCTATAGGGCCATTTCTGAAGTATGATCTACCAAACAAAAAAGGAATCATTAAAGTCTTATAGAGCAAGATCCCAGAGCTCCCAGACGTTACCTATTTTCTGATGAATGAAATGTGGACGATTCAGTAGAGTTAGTAAGTACTAAGAACACATGCTTACTCGCTAACTTGCTTAGACGGCCAATTTAGAGATATGGGGTAATGAAGGTACACACAAACATTGCTTACTTCACGTATCTTCTAATAAGTTATTTTCACGTATGTTGTAGACAATATCCTTAAAAACAAGGTCCCAATACTCCCAGACACTTTCCGTCGGCCGTTTCGCTTAACAACTCCAAAATAATAATTTAATCTTACTTAAATTCTCATGCTCCATTTGTAAATATGTTCGTCAGACAACTATTTTAAAGCTTTTTCCAATTAGACAGACCAATCTAAGGGGCCCATCATCCCCTAAACTCAATTTGAAGTCAATATTTCCTAGTAAATGTCTCACTCAGTCTCCCGCTCTTACCCACAGAACATAGTTGAGTTTAGGAGATGATTGCTCCCTTAGATTGATCTATCTTATTGGAATAAGCAACAAAATAGTTGTCAGACGAACATATTTACAAATGGAGCATGAGAATTTAAGTGAAGTTAAATTATTATTTTGGAGTTGTTAAGCAAAACAGCTGACGGAAAGTGTCTGGGAGTATTGGGACCTTGTTTTTAAGGATATTGCCTACAGCATACGTGAAAATCACTTATTAGAAAATACGTGAAGTAAGTAATGTTGGTATGTACCTTCATTACCCCATATCTCAAAATTGTCCGTCTAAGCAAGTTAGCGAGTAAGCATGTGTTCTTAGTACTTACTAACTCTACTCAATCGTCCACATTTCATTCATCAGAAAATAGGTGGCGTCTGGGAGCTCTGGGATCTCGGACTATTATAATTACTTACCGGAATTATTGCAGTCGCTGTTTGCTCAACGTTTACGCGAGCCAAAATTCTGTCATAGTGTTGAAGAAAGTCAAATTGGTAATTAAATATTTGACGTTTATGAACAAAAAGAACTCAGTGACAAATAATAATTATTGCGATTACTTACATCAAAGTTTGTAATACGATAGACTCTACAATATGTAGAGAAGTTAAAATAAAAAACAGCACTTTTTCTTTTGTTAGCTGCCATATGGCAGTCTAATGAAAAAAATAATCTACTAATAACCTTCTGCACTAGCACAAAGTTCGGTAGATACATAGTAAAGGCCAAGTGAAACAAACTACCATAGATAAGCTTGAAAAATAGAATAAGAAGTAAGTAACCTTTTTTCTCACGCTTGAATAGTGACATCATCCAAATTCCTATTTTCAAATAGTTAAAAAACAAAATCGCGTGGCACGCTTCCCCAGTCGAACTCAGTGACAGAATCCAACGTATCGTGAACGTGTTAGCGCAAAAATAATGAATGAACCGTAGGAAGCAACGTACTCGGCCATGCTTATTATTGTAAGACGCTGGTAACTCCCTACCTGTTTGAGTTACCATTTTAAACAAATAGAGCTAGTGCCAATAGCAACATGGTGTTTCCGAAAATCAACAAACACTCGGTTCATCGACCGAGCTGGGCTGCCAAAACAATCACCCCTACCCACTTAACGCAGCCACTGTTGAGTATCGCAAGGCGTTCGCCTAATGAACAGCTGATCGCTTGATCTTGCGGTCATAGAATAGAGACGGGTGTCAAGCTCTACGTTAATTATAGGCTGAGAGGCGGGCGACAAAATAATGATACCAGAAACTGGTGCATTTTTTTAAATCTCATTTAAGGTAATCCTACTAATGTTTTGAGAGTAACTACAGCATAGAGTTAACCAATCTTATATCTCAGGGTGACGGGATCTTTGAAACTTGACAGGCCTTGCACAGGTATTTCACAGTCGTAAAATAATAATCAGTTTTTAATTGTCGACGCAAAAAACGACGGAGTGTTATAGGGTTCAAGAGATTTTTAAATATTTTTTAAAAATTTAGTTTACCTACTCTACAGACTCCCGGTTCCGCGACCTTTGTCATTTGGTTTCTTTTTTAGGGTTCCGTAAAACGTAAAAACGGAACCCTCATATATTCGTCGTGTCTGTCTGTCTGTCCGTCCGTATGTTAAAACCACTATTTGCCGAAACTATGGGAACTACACTGTTGAAACTTGGTAAGTAGATGTATTCTGTGAAGCGTAAGCGTAGTAAATTTTGGGGGTGCCCCATATTTAGAACTGAAACTCAAAAAAATTTTTTTCATCAAACCTTGTGGGGTTTGTGGGGTATCTATGGATAGGTCTTTAATAATGACGTTGTTGAAGTTTAACATCATTTTTTTCCACACTGATATGGTATGTGTAACTTCTAAAATAAGAGAATGAGAAAACTAAAAAAAATATATGATGTACATTACCATGCAAACTTACTGTTAATAATTAACTTTTACATTAATTGGATTGGGAGAAGAAAAGGAAAATATGGGGGAGCAGGGAATACTTTTGCTCCTCCTCCCGGCCCAGAGCCTTCACTACGTCCGCATTTCTGTCCTTGATGGCCACCTGTAGGTTGGACTCTCGGATGGTATTCGGTGATACAGCACAACGCTCGCCGCACGAACCGACCGGTGGCGCCGTCGCGTCGGTGTCGTTAGGTTAGAGCTGTCAGAGCACATTAAGCGTGTGTCTTTATGTGGCAACGTACCTAGCTCCCGAACGGATGGACCGATTTTGATGTGTTTTTTTGTTATTTCAAAGGTGAATTAGTCGGGAAACTTGTTAGCATTTTTTATATTTCATAAAGATTGCTTCAGCCGTTTAAAAAATAATCAGCTTTTTAAATTGAGGTAAGAATCTTAAACGCAGGATGGGTAGGTATTTGTTTTATTTGCGAAAATAACTGTGACCTGAAATTTGTAACAATTGCGTTGGTTTTTTTTAAACTTTTGTTGCACCTCGCCTCTCCGACTATTACACAAGTAATCTCAACATAGCATTTGTATAGGTATGTAGAAACTAGAATGCTGTGAACAATTGTTTATTTGACATCTATATTTCTAGTGCAAGGTTCATGTTTTCTTTGGAACTAACAATTTTTACAGCTTTTCTCACTTTCGCTGTTTGAAGTTTAAACTCATATTGTAAACATAACAGGGGGTCTACCGCCGAACGAAAAATGTCATCGCTTTGATGTCGCATCTCTCTCTTTTCTTTTCGCTTGAAATGATAGAGACAGCCTTAGCAAAGCGATAGCCGATTCAGTTAGGCGGTAGATGCGCAGGCATAAATCACGATCTTAATTATTATTTAATGTAATTACCTCGTATATAATTACCTCGACGTTTCGGCAGCGTTACAACCGCCGTGGTCACGAGAACACTGATCGAAGTCTTCTTCTAGTTCTAACGCTGACGAAACGTGGAAGTTTAAAAACAATATTAATCACGATCCGTGGATGTTGACATGTTTATCATCGTGATCGCGATTAAGTCACACGAAACAGTGTTTTATGTGTTCAAATTGCGGAAGTTTAAAAACAATTTAAATAATTAGTCTTCAGTTTTTTGTTGTGTACCTACGGTTGTAGAACTGCTGAAACGTGGAGGTCTACGTGGAGAATCTACAGCAAAGCCACAATGTCTGTCCGATTACAGGACCAGTGCACAAAACATATCCAGCTACAGAAAGGCGTGAGACAGGGAGATGTTATATCTCCGAAACTGTTCACTGCCGCGCTGAAAGATGTTTTCAAGTTACAGGACTGGAACGGATACGGCATCAATATCAACGGCGAATGCATCACTCACCTTCGGTTTGCCGACGACATAGTCATTGTGGCGGAGTCGCTGGAGGACCTCGGTGCTATGCTCAGGGACCTCAGTAGAGTATCCCAGCAGGTGGGTTTGAGGATGAATATGGACAAGACGAAGGTCATGTCAAATGTTCATGTCTCACCTATACCGGTTAATGTTGGGAATACCACACTCGAAGTTGTTGACGAATACGTCTACCTGGGTCAAAAGATCCTATTAGGTAGATCCAACTTCGACAAAGAGGTCCAGCGAAGGATCCAACTCGGATGGGCAGCGTTCGGGAAACTTCGGAACATCTTTGAGTCCAAAATACCCCAATGCCTAAAGACAAAAGTCTTTACCAGTGCGTGTTGCCAGTGATGGCTTATGGAACTGAGACGTGGTCCGTAACTGTGGGCCTCAAAACAAAGCTCAAAGTCACACAGCGAGCTATGGAGAGAGCTATGCTCGGAGTCTCATTGCGCGACAGAATCCGTAATGAGGATATTCGCAAAATAACGAAAGTGGTCGACATAGCTCAAAGAGTAAGCAAGCTGAAGTGGCAAAGGGCAGGACACATCGCTCGCAGAACTGACAACCGATGGGGAAGAAAGGTTCTCGAGTGGCGACCACGAACCGGAAGACGCAGTGTTGGACGGCCTCCCACTAGATGGACAGATGACCTCACAAAGGTCGCTGGAAACCGCTAGTTGCAGGTTGCGCAGGACCATTCGTTGTGGAAATCTAGGGGGGAGGCCTATGTTCAGCAGTAGACGTCTTGCGGCTGATGATGATAATGATGATGATGAATGTTTGTAGGGTTTAGTAGTTCCTAAATAAAAAAACAAAAAAAACGGTATTTATACATGTTTTAAAAAAAATGCTCAAAGAGGTGGTGAGGTGAGGAAGAGAGGTGAGGTACTAGAGTGCGACTCAGTCTCTGTACGTGCACTCCGGAAGTGCCGGCAGAAGTGTAAATTACATGTTCAATCCAGTTCCATGTGTACATATAACACATTATGAACCATCAACGGTAACAGTGTCGCGAGTGCAATAATATTTTCTCATCTCGAAATCGTATGTGTATAATCTAAACACGTACATACACAATACATCTATACATAGTTACTAGCTGACCCCGCAAACGTTGTTTTGCCATATAAATAAAGGTATGAAAAATAGCTAGTAGCCGATTCTCAGACCTACTGAATATGCATATAAATTTTGGTTAAAATCAGTAAAGCCGTTTCGGAGGAGTAAGGAAACAAACACTGTGACACGAGAATTTTATATATAAGATTACAGAGGTGTCGGTCACGGTAACAGTATCGTGAGTTCAATTGTTTTTTCCCATCTCAAAAATACCCAATGCGCCTGAAGAAACAAATACGTTTTCGTTTATTTTTGTGCTTCATTGTTGAGCAAAGAATCTTTGACGAACACGAAATCGATGAACATGTTCTCAATATCTACTCGTATGATTGTGACGTATGTAGGATTACATTTTTTCTCAGATTCGTGCCGCTATATAAAGTTCAATTGAATCGATATTTTGTGACGTTTGTAACTCAATTGTCCATAGGTAATATTTTGGTGCAAATATGTCAGTGGTATGTGTATTTCTCCAAAAAACATCCTACACTATATAGGGTTAGATGCATAAGTACCTTTGTAGAGGCTCTAGAATTTAAAATAGATATTTAAAAAACAAAAATAATATCGAATACCTTCTAGAAATACTTGCTCCACCTTCGGTCATAGCGTCATTTTCCATTATGCGAGATGAAGGCCAAACGTATACCTATTCTTAAAGTAAAATAACAGATAAGTAGCTTTCGTAAATAAGACTTGAGTTTCACAAAACTGTCTTTCGAAAACTGAACCATTTGCGCGTAACTCAATACGTATTTTTGACACGTTTCATGTCATAGCCACAGATGTCATCCGTACCTCGTCATTTTTTTATGGTATTGAGGGACAGGACGAGTTGTAGGTACATGTGCCTGTTGTCAAGCAACACGGCTGCCCATAACATCACAGTGTCTATTGAAACACGAAAAGTCCAATTATCTCAAATTCTCATTGTCTCAAATCATAAATAATACATTTTGATAAAATAGTGTGTTGAAAAAAAGTGTTATAATGGCTCTTTCCAGTGGAGAAATGATCGAGGATTGGAACCCCCCTCTTCAACTGTACTCAGTTGGACAACTTACAAGTGACGGCATAGTGCTGAATCTTATTACTTTATACCCTTCTATCATCCTACATAGGTCTCCTGGTGGTTCATTTGCCCGTAAATTTTGTTCACGGGCCTGTAGTCTATTACCTACCACTACACTGCGCTCATCACCTAGAGATGTATTGATTAATCTCTTAATCGGTGATTAATCTCTATGCTTTATTCTTTATCTGGAAACATTGCCCTTCAAACGGGAACACAGTGTTGTTTATACATTACTAAATGGCAGTAGAATAACTTTACTAGTATAGGTGCGATACTTAGGTATTTCCCCACGCATACTCTGAGAACAGTCCTACAACTACTAGAGTACTAAGACTTAAAACTAGAGTATTAAGTTCAAAACTTACAAACATCACTATATCGCTGCTAAGGGCAACATTCCAGAGAAATTAAAGGGCATACTGCAAATACCGCATGACCCTACTGCAAATATCCGATTTACGGCGGTTAGCCCGTCGAAAGTAGAAAACCGAGAAAGCCGAAGTTGCTTACTGAAACGCAAGTTTCTCACTTCAAAATAACCTCCGCTGACTCACTCCCGCGCACTTCCGAAGGTCAACAACCATCTGTATGGATTATCTCTGTCTTAACCCGATAATTTAATCTTTTGTTTATCCAATGGCTCTAATAGGCCCAGGCGCCCGATGCACCGGAACGACGCCCGCGCAATGTATCATCCTTTATTCCTTTAACAAAATAATCCGACGACATGAATTACGACCGGGATAAAATCTTCAATCTTTTATGCGAGTCTCTATAAAGATAACATGTAGATCCTAAAAAATTGTGGTTATTACGAACGCGTGTTAAATATAGGCTGTTATTTGTACTGCATTCTTTACTGTGGCGCTCGCGATCGATGTGTTCTACGCAGTCAATGCTTCGCTCATACTCGGAAATATAAAGCAAAGCATAGCATAGGTGAACAACAGTTTTATTTATCCACTGCTGGGGCTTGGGGCCCAGAACATAATCACTGACCAAATGCGAGTTGGCGAATGGAACGTGTACCTACTCGAAATATGGGTTTCTTTGTATTGTTATATTTTGTGTTTCGGGAAACGTATCATCATCATAATCAACCCACACTCGTCCACAGCTGAACATAGCAGCCTCTCCAATAATTCGCCACTCAGGGTTTTGTTTAAACGTGAGCGGGAAACGTTTGTTTTAACGTATTCCTGCATTACTCGATGGAAATTTAAATTTAGAACTTCGTATCTATCTAGAGCATCTGCTGTAGTTGGTAAGTTCCAGGCTACAATGACAGTGGTGTTTGTCGGTTGGCTAGGATATTTTAGAACTCAATTCCCAAATAGCCATTTCATAACATCAGGGAACGAAATATACTTAGTCAATTAGCTCTGCATACCGGCGGGTCTACCGCCTAACTAATTCGGCTATGGTTTTGTTATTGCTGTCTCTATCATTTTAAAAGAAAAGAAAAGAGAGCGCAATATCAAAGCTACGCTAAAAAAGCTAAAGCTAATAACATTTTTAGTTGGCGGTAGACTCTCCGGTACAAGTATGTAGGCGCCGAAAGAATCTTTCCTCAGAGCTGTAAGGCATTGTCATCGAGTACTTATATGCGGTGGCAGCCCAAGTGGTTATACCTTTACTTTCTAAGATGCCCTTGCGCTAGTCATAGTATTAAATGTAGTAGGTACCTATTTAGTACGATAAGTACGTATGACAAATGCCTGTTGGCGACAGAAGCTGTCTACTTACTCAAATTCGGGTAGCACAGACGTCGCTAGGCTTAACAAATCTAAACACATACGTAGAGCATACCTAAAACATACACGAAGCTTACATGAAATAATTTCATGTAGGTACATTTCTTACTAGGAGTAATGTCATATTTACCTACTTAGGTTATGTTCGTAATAGCCCAATAAATATATTTCTACCATAATCACTTACCGTATTATTATTCGGTAAAACCAACATAATAATACTCTTGATAAACTGAATACAAAAAAAATCCTTCCACAAATAATAATACCGGTAAAAAATAGTAAGCTGAAACCAAAATGGCGCAGGTTCGTCCTATTTGTTGTTCTTTGGCGTCCCCTCTTCGTCAGCGCCCTATCCGCCCTTCGCTGTCACGACTGTCATTTCAAGTAGAGTTATGACAGAGGAAAGTGGCTAGGGGAAGACACAGCCGAGGGAGGTAAGTGGTAAAGGAATACGTAGCTGTTGCTGTCAAACCTGGCGTTTGGTTTCTTCTTTTTTTATTTGATTTACGACTAATACTACGGTTGCCTTGAAGAGATCGCTTTTAGTGATAAGGCCGCCGGTTGCTACTTTATTCTGTTAAGATATTCTGGAACTTTTGTTTATTTTAATATAAATAGTAATCTTATCTTATACCTTTAAACGAGCAATTCTTGTATATATATATCTAAAATCGTATATATAATATATATATATATAAATAGAATCGGAATCTCGGAAACGGCTGGGACGATTTTCTTGAAATTATGTATGCAGGGGGTTTCGGGGACGATAAATCAATCTAGCTAGGTTTTATTTTTTAAAATCGTAATTTACTGCGCGTTTTTAGACAATGAATTAGAATGTGATGGTAAATTTCGCCGCATGACGCAACATTATAATAGCTCAGGTGGGAAGTCGGGCGGTCACGAATCATTAGATCCGGGTTCGAAACCAGACAGTTTCTCTTTTTTTTAATTTTTTTTTTTTGAGAAAATTAAATTAATTGGAGCCTTTTAGCTGTCGGTATCTAAGTACAATTTAGTATATAAACCGAGCAAAGCTCTGTCGCCCAGGTACTATTAATAAAGAGTGAATCTAACTATCTAATGCTCGAGCTATACTAGGCTAGCTTTTCAACTACTACTAAACTTACTACTAAAGATAATGTAAATACTGTATTTTTTTTGCATACTTACGAATTACAATGGCGTACAAATCTAATTGTACGAGTACCTACATAATTATGCAATTATATATTTAAGCCAAGACTCATTAGAAATTAGAACACGTTTACCATGCCCCCCCCCCTCCCAATTAACTATTTGTGTAGGTATGTAAAAAGATACCTACCACTAAGAACTTCATCTAATTATTTCACCAACTGCTTTTACTAAAGTAATGCATTTTTTTACAAAATATTTATTTTTACCTATTGTGTTATTTTTAATTACCTAACGTTTTTTTTAACTGGCAGATCCTTTATTAACGAAAGTAAATTACAATTAAAACTACACTAAGCTACCTATATATATATATATATATATCTAACTACTGAGTTACTGACATTAAAGTAAATAAAGATTTCGTATCACTGCAATATTTACAGGAATATTAACAAAACTATCTACGCTACTTTACATACCTACCTAAAAAACTGCAAAAAACTTTTTTTTATAGCATAGAGTGACGAGACGAGCAGGACATGTGCCTGATGGCAAGTAACATGCCTGCCATATAACAGCACAGTGACACGCAGCTATTGGAATATCCAAGTCCAAATCATTACCTAGCACTGCACTGCGCTCGCCACCCATTGATCTAAGATATTATATCTCTAAGCCCGGTAATTTATCTGGAAACATTGCCCTTCAAACCGGAACACAGTAATATTTGCACATTACTGCTTGGCGGTAGAATAACTGGCAAAAGTGTGGCACTTCCCCAGGCGGACTCTGCCAAGAGTCCTACCACTACAAAAACTTAATACAATATTCCTTTTCGAAATTCAACACAAATAAACTCGCAAACAAACACTGAAATTAAACAATCATTAGCCAAAAGCAATACGCCATCCCAGTCAACACGAGGCTACTTTAACTCCCTAATAACAATCAGACGGATAAATTTGTAATAAAACACTAAAAACCTAACAAAAATAATGGTAGCCACGATAAAAGTTTTCATTAGAGGCACATGGAAGCGAGCGAGCCACCGGCCGCGTCAGTCGCGTGCCAAATTAGACTCGATAAACTAAATATTTACCTAAGTTTCAATATAAACGTAGTAGGAGGTGAGAATGCCTACAATTCCAATGGGCTCGGATGAAGAGTCGGCGCGGGTGGTGCCCGCCGCCGACGGCTCCCGGCTGCGATCCGATTACTCCGGCTTTTACATTTAAATGGAGAAACTTCGGTTTTTGGACTTAGTGCGGGAAACTTTAACTGGACCTAGACAGAAACGGAACGGACGGAAATATTTCATCTGAATCTACACTAATATTATAAATCTGAAGGGGTTTTTTGTTTTAACGCGTTTTCCCTGAGTGCTACAGGGTAAATAATATAGTGGTAGGTACCACGGGCGAAGCCGGGATAATTCAGATTTTGGTCAAACTTCTTTATTTTTTGGCCTCGTGGCTTAGTGGGTAGTAGCTCTGCCTGCGAAGCCGAGGGTCGTGGGTTCGATTCCCACCCAGTGCAAATATTTGTGTGACGAATTCAAATGTTTGCACTGGGTCTGGGTGTTTCTATGTATAATAAGTATGTATTTAAAACTATACATGTAAGTATTATATCAGCTATCTGGCCGCCATAGTACAAGCTTTGCTTAGTTTGGGGTCAGATGGTGTTGTGTGTGAATTGTCCACCAATATTTATTTATTTAAATTTCCAGGAAAAAGACAAACTCGTAAAAAATATACTTAATTTGCAATTATATTTTAGTAATTTTTTTGTAGGGTTGTTAGTTTGAAAGATAAATCGAAAAAGGCGTTTTTCAAGATGGAGGCCGGGGGACAAGGGCGGCAACCCCACAAACTTGGGGTTAAGCTCAAAGATGGTGTTGTGTGTGAATTGTCAAAAAAAGGTTTTATTCAAAAAATAAAATTGCGTCCTCTAAAAAATGTATAGCTCATGTAACATTGCAATGGACTACAACTTTCATAAGAATCTATCACTACGTCATCTAAATAAATGAACATAAATATAAATAAAATCAAATTGTAGTTTTTGTTCATAGTTCAAAAACCGGCGAAAAACTGTCGATAAAATTTAAATGTGGAACCTTTGAGCTATTTTCTATTAAAATCTCAAAAATATCATAATCATCAAAAGGGATTCACAATTAGCGCAGCTATCGTCGCGTAAAGTAACATACACAGAATACAACTGAATTAAAAAACTCTTCCTTTTTTGATGTCGGTTAAAAATAACAAGAAATATGTGACGGGCGGGTATTTATTTAGATCGTTATTATGCTATAATTTAGACTTTTCATGTTCAAATAGCTGCCGTGTTGCTTACCATCAGATAGATAGATAGATAGATAAACTCTTTATTGCACTAAATAAACAAAAACAAACTTAAGATACAAACAACCTAAAAATAAAATTTAGTAACAATTGGCGGCCTTATCATCAGTATGCATGGCTTGATTGAAATTTCGTTAGATTTTACACAAACGATTTATAAGTTTGTTACAGATTTTCAAGGCCGGATCCAGCTTTGACGCCCGGGGGTAATGATGATTTGGACTCTTCATGTTCCAATAGCTATGTGACACTGGGCAGCCATGTTGTTTACTATCAGGTACATGTCCTCCAGGTCGTCTATTCACTTTTATATACAAATATAAAAAATTAAATGAAAAAAAATTTTTTTACAGTTATCATTTCTGTTATTTTGAATTACCTACCTACTGATAACGTTTTTTTATATGCCAGATTTTTTATTAACGATTAAATTGATTGTACTTACTCAAAAATTAGTCAGACATATGTTTTGGCTCGCGTATTACTTGAAAAGCAGACAGCGGTAACAGAAACGAAATCACCCGATCTGAGTGACACACAAACGAAATGCATCTGTAAATGGGTAAACATGGGCCAATAAAAAATTACAAATTGAATGTCGGAAACGACAGCGCACGTCGCGTCGGCCGCGCCACGGGCATCGCCATGCGTGTTTTAGTTTACGTTATACCGTTACTAAGCACTTGTTGAGTAAATAAATAAAGCCGTTTTAAAACAAACCGTACTATCAATCCCTGACTTGTTGCGTTTACCTAACCGTGAGACTCGGGACAGTCGCGGCTACTATGTTTCCATCATTGTTTTGAAGTGAACATATTTTAGCCGCGTTAAAGCTAAGTTAAAGCTCAAAAAGCTCTCAGATTTTTGTTTAGGTAGACCTTGTGGTTTCGCGGCACCAACATGCTACTTTGTTGCTTGTAGGGAAATAAAAGTGATCCTTTTGATAGTATCCTCGCAGTTTCTATATTTTTTCTTTCCAAACAAAAATGTTTTTTTAGATTTTAACGATAACGTGAAAAAGTATGTGTATTTATGCACGCATTACTAATATACTTATTTGATTAACTGACAATCTTTCTGCTAGAATAGCTAGCCAACTATAGTAGGCCAAGCAGCAGACGCCATTTGAGACCAGCTCCCATGTGGGTCTGGCTAGGACTCTTGGCAGAGTCGGCCTGGGGAAGTACCGCACCTTTGCCAGTTATTCTACCGCCAAGCATTAATGTGCAAACATTACTGTATTCCGGTTTGAAGGGCAATGTTTCCAGAGAAATAAGGTTTAGAGATATAATATCTTAGATCTCTGGGTGACGCGCGCAGTGCAGTGCTAGGTAATGATTTGGACTCTTCGTGTTCCAATAGCTGCGTGTCACTGTGCTGTTATGTGGCAGGTATGTTGCTTACCATCACATATACTCAAATACATTTTTTAATTTTTTTGCGATACATTTTTACACGCGTTTTATAATGTCAAGCCCCCGACTAAGTACATCGTCTGGCTTATTATTTTTTATTCTTTAAGCATTAAATACAACAATATAAAAATTGCACACTGCTTCATACATATTGCTAAAACATACATATTTTTTTTATGTATGTTATGGGTCCATTTTGCCCCGCTGCTCAGCAGCCAGGTCTGAAGCTCCGTGTTGTATAATAGGAGAGCTATGTGACAAGTTTTCAGCTTACCTCAAATACATGCACGACATTTGGTGCCGGCTCTCGGAATATTATCGCTTAGCAACAGACATTTGGCGATTCATTTGCATTCATTTAGATGTTGCATTACGCTCTCTGTTCTGAATTATAACGCTTATAGTAACGTAAGAACATCAGCAGTCATCAATGTTCGCTCGTGGTCGGCCTCTAATCAGGGCCGAGCCACCCCTGTGTGCGAAGTGTGCGGCGCACACAGGCGCCAAGGCAATAGGGGCGCCAGCGCCGCCACAGATTTTTTTACACTTACGCAACACCATGTTTTTTGTAGTTGAGTTTCGTCGATTAGTAAGTAGGTAGAATAGGCGCAACATTTGCCTAGTTAAATAACAATTCATAAGTTCCTATAGTTTATTGTAAGAGTCTCCCAAGATAATGTTTACGTTTCTGGTTTAATTTTACGGTTTGGGTTTAGTTTTACATTAATTACGGTCTCCGCTTTAAAATCAAAAGAACCGCCGCGCCATGACGCAACTCGACACGTTGTGTGCGATGCAAGTAGAGTGGCCTCGCAAGAGTTTCTTGATTTTAATGAAAGAGTGAGCCAAAATAATGGAACAATAATTATTCGAAAGTGTGTGTGCAAGGTGCAAGTTCGTTTTAAAAATATTTGTGTTTCAAATTCCTACTGAAACCGCTTACCTAGTTGTTCCGATTTTACGGTAAATATTTGTCTTCTATAGAATTTTGCACTTTTTTGGGCTAAAAAGTAATTAGTCTTCAATTCCAGACTACTGTGTTTCAAATTTCAACCAAATCTTAAATAACTCGTCCCGATAACATGGATCATATTTGTTCCTTAAGGAACTACTTATGCACTTTTTTGTAATAACAAGAAGTTAATGTGTTATTTTAAACTATCACGTCAGAACAACAACGAATTGGTTTGATATTTGAAACACAGGTGTTTTATAATGTGAAATATCACATAGAATAGGAACTTATTATCCCGGAGAAATGTTTAGTTTCATACGAAACTCATATTATTTATCATACTGAAACACTTCGACGGATTTAATTGATGTTTAGCAGGATAAGCAGCGCGTTAAATGTTCCCACTGCCGGGAATCGGGCCTTTCTCTCGTAAGGAGAGAGTCAAGGCCATAATCCACCACGCTATCCCAGAGCGGGTTGGCGGATGACACATGACTTCGAAAGGTTCCAGGTACATTTCGGTTTCCTCGCGAGATTTTCCTTCATCGTTTTTAATTTAGCGAAATTACGCACATGGCTTCAAAAAGATAGTGGTGCGCGTGGGATTTGAACCTGGGGATATGGGAAGTCGCTGTTCTCCCGACTAGAGCAGCCGTGCTCTAGAACAGCGTAGAACAGCGACTTCCCCGACTTTACTTATTAAAAGTTGAAGTTTTGATAAAACAGTCATATTCTATACAGACTACATCTCAAATTCTACGCGGACAAAGTCGTGGGTAACAGCTGGTTTATAATAGTTGTTTCCTAAGGAACTAAGCACTTTTTCAAGATTATTAGTAACTTATGTGTAGTACATTTTACGACCAGGTCCACGTATTACGTCCAGGCTATAAGCTATTTTTGTGTTTCAAATTTGAAATCAATCCGTTCAGTCGGTCAGACCTCCTAACATTGACATTTATAACATTAGTTAGATGTTTGGATGCTCGTTGCTCAATCACGTCGGAATATGCGAACGGTCGGGTTTATATTTTAACACAAAATATAGCCTGGAATAGCACATTTGCTATCACGGGAAAATATCAGGAATAGAAGCTGCGCGGGTAAAAGGTAATACCGTGGGGCGCTGCTAGTATAATTCAAGTATGTTTATACTCATGTTTTAGACTCAGATTTTAGACTCATGTTTTGCTAAGCATAGCATACGTAATAGTTCAATCAGTAAGCTTCGAAAGAATTACCGTAAAAAAAATACCTCCGACTAGCTTGGATTTGAAGTTTGGTAAAGTATTCTGCAAGCCAAGTCCTTTCACTTGATACCCATATTGATAGTTGTGAGGAAAAAAAAAATTCATCATTTTGTGGCAGCGGCGATCTTGGGTTTAAAATTTAATATAGACGAAAATATTTTAGTAGCCAAGCCCTTTCATTTGATACCCATATTGAGGTAGGTTGTGAAGAAATATTTTGTCTGCCGTTTTTGTGGAGGCGGCCATCTTGAATCGATATCAACCAAATATAGCTAAGCGGTTCCGTGCGGTGGTTGCACTGAAGTTAAACTTCAACTTCAATAAAAAAATCGCGTCAAAATCGGTTTATCCGTTTGAGCTCTACGGTGCCAGAGACAGACACACACAGAGACACCCTGACATCGACGTCAAACTTATAACACCCCTTTTTTGGTTAGGGGTTAAAAAGGGGCGCCATAAAGGTTTTGCACACAGGCGCTGGTGGAGGTCGGCTCGGCCCTGCCTCTAATGCTAATTATATTACAAGAAAAGGAACTATTTCCCTCCGATTTTATATTTAACATGAAAAATGGGATGTCACGCTGCTCGTACACGAAGTGACAACGCGAGATAATGGTCTTTAAAACTGAGATTTGATTAACTATTATCGCCCGCGAACGTGGCGGGTGACGGGCGGGCGGAGACCGCGTGGGAGCCGCGCGCACCGCTGGCGAAAAACGCACCGCGAGTTGTGCTTTAAAATGTATATTACCGTTATATATATCGGAATTCTACAGAAGCTGCGGGCCCGCAACCGCAGCGGGCGCGGATGAAAATCGCTCCATGAGTTCTTAACCTTAAAGGATTGGATGGTGAGTAAAACAGTGGTGTGATTTAAAAAGAATAGTTTGTATAAAAAGTTTTATATTATATCTCGATACAGCCTACAAGTTGGTCAGCACCAGCAACAGAGAGGGCTCTGCTGATGCCGTAAAGCCCCACGTTCGGAAATGCCAATTTAATTTTCCCTACCGGCGCCGACGCGGCTTCAGCTACTTTATTTCAAGGAAAAATCACGGTAACGGGAACTACGCGGGTAAAACCATGGGAAACTACATAACTGCCAGTATGTACCTATGCCGTACACGTATAACCGTGATTATATTATATTACTTGTCTATGGGAAATTAATAGTTATTTGTTATACAAGAGTGCAAAGTTGTTTTTTAGCCGCGTGCTCAATTTTGATGACCGAGCAAGCGAATGATCCTACGATTACCTATAATTTCATTCGAATATAAAAAGAAGAATCCTGAGCGTTGGCATAGAGAATAGAATAGTACATGTTCCTCCTTACCCAAAATTGCGCGCGAAACAAATTAAAAAGTAGGAGTAGGAAACTCGCGAGTTAATTTCGAAATTACGTTTTTTGTAGAAAGAGAGTAGAAGTTCTTAAGGTGTGTCCCCCAGCAAAACGAGTTTTTTGTCCAGTTTTCAGAGCTATCTAATTAGCCAAAACAAATATCAGCTGGTAAAAAATACATTAAATTTCTACAACTTCTTGGCTTCAAAATGGTAGTTTTATTTTTTTGTTAATGGACTTATTGTTTAAATAATCGCCTCGCAACGAAACCATGAAAAAATTAAATAATTGTAGTTATCATGCATCTCCTCAGAAAACCTCCATTATTTTGATTTTGTACTTACACCAAAGGATAGACAATTCCATTACGAACATTTTTGTAGAAATATTTTTTTCAAAAGACCAAAATCTGATTTTATAACGAGTGTATTGCTGTATTCTAAAAATTGAGCGTAAAACAGCGGCAAATCCTACTGTTTCTCTCTTGCTCTTTCTTGCGGTGTGCGATAAGGTAAGAAATACTCAAGGTCATTTGCTCGGGGTACGCCCTGAATTTGAGCTGTCGTAATTACTGCTGGCTTAATTTGATATATGTAGGTATGTAGGGTACCATACACACCATACGTAGCATACCTACCTACTTCTGCGTTAACTAGATGTTAAAAAGCTAGTCTTAGACGGTCTCTACTATTTACGGCACTTGATACTCGTACACAGGGCCGGATTTAGAGGTTTGTAGGCCCCGGGGCAGAGCTTTGTTGGGGACGTTGAAATACCCCCTCCTAGGTTAAGATTTCTCAAGCAAAAACCCGGACTATAAATGGTTTATTTGTATTTTTTTCCTGAAGTGTCTGTTGTGGAGGCCCCCCGTTTGTGGAGGCCCCGGGGCGTATGCCCCGTTTGCCCTCCCCTAAGTCCGGCCCTGCTCGTAGAAGCGCCGAAAACACACGACCTGAGAGCTAAGCTTACTCTTCATGTTGAAACCCACAACATGGTATCCAGTAATGTGTTTATGTCATCGTAAATGTTTACTGTAAATACCGTTATTTATCTATTTATTAAATTTCAGTTGCCTTCTGTGCTTACAGTATACCTACACCAAATCGCACAGAAGGCCAGAAAAAAAAGCAACAAAATAACTTAAGAATAAATTATAAATCAAACATCATATTAGCTTGTTATAATACCTATTTTTGTATGTGGGCAGAGCCCTTATTAACAAAACTAAAATACAATGAGAACTACACTACGCTACATACCTAACTAACTACTTACCTGTTTTACCTCACCTGAATTATCCATAGACCAATGAAGGTCTACAGATAATCAAGATGTTCCAGCCCACTACCAATCGGAAGCGTACCCAGCATGCTGGCGGCATTACCACGCTGAATGGCAATGCTTATGCGTTGGGCCAAATAAACGCCAGCATTTTGGTCACGCGTCGCGTCGACCAAGCGCTCGGAAAGCCTTTTGAAGATGAGGTGAGCTATACCTATAACATGAAATATCACATCACATCACATCAACAGCCTACTAAACGTTCCCACTGCTGGGACTCGGGGCCTTCTCTCACAAGGAGAGAGTTAAGACCATAATCCACCACGCTGGCCCAGTGCGGGTTGGCGGATGACACATGACTTCGAAAGATTCTAGGTACATGTCGGTTTCTTCACAATGTATTCCTTCACCGTATTAAGTTAGCAGCATTACGCACATGACTTCAAAAGGTAGTTTTATTATGTCGTACAAGTAAATAGCAGGTTGCTCGTTCGACGAATCGGGTGGTAACATCTGAACAAAATACACAAGGAGTCGTGGACGACAGGGCCGAGTCAGTATCCCGAACAGATCGACGCATGTTCGGCTGTCAACGATTCTATTTCTACGTCTATTTGTCACGCACGTCTAATTTGTGTGTATGTTGATGTTAAGATTTATTACAGAGCGAACGCCACATTGTCTCGGGCGATCGGACGGTTCGCGATCGTCCGCGTTTCCTATTTTACGATTGGTTCTAAAATGTCATTGAAACGGTGAAACGCTCGCTGTCTTCATAACGAGTTCAGGAAAAGAAGGTTCTCGTGAGACGAGCGATTCTGAGAAACTTTCTTTTGATAGTTCGTAGCTGGTTCAGTGGTTTGAAAATGTTTGTAGCTGATTTTAGTATAGGGACGGTCAAATTGACATGCTAATGATGGAGCTTTTTAATATAATATCATCCTACGGTTTCACTTGCGTAGTTTCTGATTCCGTGTTTTGTTGGGACGAAAAGTAGTCTATGTGTTAATCCGGAGTAATTATCATTATCTACATGTTTATGTATATAATTGAATCCAGATCCCTGCAGTAGTTTATGCTTGAGAGTATCCAACGAACATCCAAACATGTATCTTCGCATAAATCGACCGATTTCAAATGTTCTTTCACTTTTGGATATGTAGGTGATCCCTGAGTATTAGGCTATATATGTACTGCGGGCGAAGTCGGGGCGGACTGCTAGTTAATAATATTAGTAGGATATAGTAGCGGAACGAGTAAGACACGCACCCGATGGTAACCAACAGCAACACTTCCGAATAACGCAGTGCACGCAGTTTTTTTTAATATAGTACTAGCTGACCCGGTGAACTTCGTACCACCATGTATTTTTTCGTCTACATTTTCTAACCTTTTTGCTGTACAAATCTTTTTCCGACAATAATAAATACATAGAGAAAAGAATCATCATATTTAGTGCAGTCATTCAAAAGTTATGAGCGTACATACATTTCGAAGATCCATTTTTACGGTTCCGTAAAACGTACTAACTGAACCCTTATGGGTTCGTTGTGTCTGTCTGTCTGTCCATCCATATGTCATAACCACTTTTTTCGAAACTATAATAACTTTACTGTTGAAACTTAAGAGATGTATTCTGTGAACCGCATAAAGTAACTATTTTATGAAAAACATATTTATTTTATGTATATAATTGAATCCAGATCCCTGCAGTAGTTTTTGGTTGAGAGTATCCAACGAACATCCAAACGTCTATCTTCGCATAAATCGACCGATTTCAAATGTTCTTTCACTTTTGGATATGTAGGTGATCCCTGAGTATTAGGCTATATATGTACTGCGGGCGAAGTCGGGGCGGACTGCTAGTGAATAATATTAGTAGGATATAGTAGCGGAACGAGTAAGACACGCACCCGATGGTAACCAACAGCAACACTTCCGAATAACGCAGTGCACGCAGTTTTTTTTAATATAGTATAGAGTGACGGTAAGCAACATGCCTGCCACATAACAGCACAGTGACACGCAGCTATTGGAACACGATAGTCCAAATCTTTACCTAGCACTGCACTGCGCTCGTAACCCAGAGATCTAAGATATTATATCTCTAAGCCCTGTAATTTCTCTGGAAACATTGCCCTTTAAACCGGAACACAGTAATGTTTTCACACTACTGTTTGGCGGTAGAATAACTGGCAAAGGTGTGGTACTTCCCCAGGCGAACTTTGGCAAGAGTCCTATCACTAATGATTTGAATGTTTTTGGACTCTTCAACCAAATAATTATCTGCACTGCAATACGCCCCTCATTCGGAGATATTAGATGATTTCCCTTGTAAACAACCCACCTAATGTCCCATAACTGGGACTCGCAGTCTTCTCCCACAAGACGAGAGAGTCAATACCATAGCGCACTACTTTAGCCAAATGCGAATTCGCGGAAAACATGTCGTCAAAAAATGTTTTCCTTGAAACCTTAGCCACCTATTATTCCGCCAAGCAAAGTGCAAACATCTCTGATTCCCTGTTTGAAGGGCAATGTTTTTAGATACATTACAGACAATTAATTTCAGGGAAAGGTTTTTGCGAAATCTAACTCTTAAAGCCGGGTCACACAGAGGCGTTCTGATAGCGATAGCGATAGCGATCTGAGGCGGGATTTTTTGTGATGTTCGAATTTGTATGCAACCTGACACACAGCAAGCGGGCGCGATCTCATACTCGGATACGATCCGGATCGCTATCGCTATCGGATCGCCTCTGTGTGACCCGGCTTTTAAGAGGGTAAAATAGGAGAGGAAAGTTTTACTTACATAAATGAACAGGGATAGAAACTCAAAATTTCGCACACGTATTCCTACTATAATGTAGGCATCGACTAATGAAGGATTTATCAAACTTCAACCCCCAAGGGGGTGAAATAGGGGATAAAAGTTTCTGTATATTTTGCACCAAATTAAAAAAAAACAGCTTGGGTTTCTCACGGCGTTTTCCTTTAGCGTTAAATCCAGTGGTGACAAACTCGCATTTGGGAAAATCCTCAGCGGTGCCGTGGTGCAGAATCAGGGTCAGAATCATTTATTGCAAAAAATGTGTACAAAGGGAATGTTAAAAAATAAGAGGCATAGAGACAACAGTTCTACCTTTTGCGGGTATGCAAAAGGCCTCATTGGCATTAGCAGCTGCAAACCTACGACTACACGATTAAGAAATCAAATGTACTAGCCACTAGCACATTACTGTGCCACTAGTCCACCACAGCTATTAAGGGCGTACCCCGAGCAAATGACCTTGCGTATTTCTTACCTCATCGCACACCGCAAGAAAGAGCAAGAGAGAGACAGAAAATTTTACAATAAACTCTTTATAAAATCAGATTTTCGTCTTTTGAAAAAAATATTTCTACTAAAATGTTTGTTATGAAATTGCCTATCCGTTGGTGTAAGTACAAATAATTGGGGGGGGGGGGGGGGGTTGGGGTTTCGAGTAGATGCATGATAATTACAATTATTTCAATTTTTATGGCTTCGTTGTGAGGAGATTATTTAAACAATTTTTACCAGTTGATATTTGTTTTGGCTAATGAGTAGGTAGATAGCTCTGAAAATTGGACAGAAAAACTCGTTTTGCTGGGGGACGCACCTTAAAACTAACATCAACAACAACATCAACATCAACAGCCCACTAAACGTTCCCACTGCTGGGACTCGGGGCCTTCTCTCGCAAGGAGAGAGTTAAGGCCATAATCCACCACGCTGGCCCAGTGCGGGTTGGCGGATGACACATGACTTCGAAAGATTCTAGGTACATTATGTCGGTTTCCTCACGATGTTTTCCTTCACCGTTTTAAGTTAGCGGCATTACGCACATGACTTCGAAAAGACAGTGGTGCGTGTGGGGTTTGAACCCGGGGTCTCCGGATCGGCAGCCGCCTTTCTCCCGACCACCGTAACTTTAAAACTAACTGTAAAACTAAAAACTGCAAATGAATTCCGCTAGTCGGCACGTGTTTGGTTACCCCTGAAGGTCGACACTCGGCGGTAACACCCGCAGACGGCAAATAATAACAACGAGCTGATCAAAGCAACGCTGCCAACTGTTTGTGTTCCCCTTCGACAGCGGTTACCTCTCTAACTGAACGCTATTTAAATAATTATCATAAACAGACCACTTTTATGCTCCCACTGCTGGGAATTGATGACTTCTGTCACGAAGATAGAACAGAGGACACGCTGCAAAGTGCGAATGAGCTGATGTCACACTTCTGTCACACAAATAAATCCAAATAAGTACATTTTTTTTTTTTTAAATAAATAGTGACAAGACGAGCAGGACATGTGCCTGATGGTACGCAACATGCCTGCCACATAACAGCACAGTGACACGCAGCTATTGGAACGTGAAGAGTCCAAATCATTACCTTGCACTTCACTGCGCTCGCCACCCAGAGATCTAAGGTGTTATATCTCTAAGCCCAGTAATTTCTCTGGAAACATTGCCCTTCAAACCGGAACACAGTAATGTTTGCATATTACTGCTTGGCGGTAGAATAACTGGCAAAGGTTTGGTACTTCCCCAGGCGGACTCTGCCAAGAGTCCTACCACTACAGAATATCTATATAAATATAAAAGAAAGGCGTGTTAGTTACGTACACTATTTATAACTCCAACGTCTATAAACACTAATTATATTATATTTTTAAACACAATATTTATAAATGGCTGTACCACTTTTAATAATGTCTGTGTTTTTGGGTTTGTCTTCGTCCGGAATAGCATAATCCGCATAAAATATGGCATCCCTCAATAAACAAAAGTCGGTCTAGTCTTTTATTTATTGCTTTTCGAGCGGAATGAGGTTCGTCGAGTCGCTAGTAAATAATAAAATATTAGACATTTCTCACACAACAACATCAGTCTAGAATCTACCCCAAAATAAGCAAAGCTTTTATTAGGGTCAAAGTCACATTATTTTTAATAAACAAGTTTATTCTTTCAGTGTCTTTATTTGTTTTTATTGCATAATGATAGCTTTCAACGCAGGTACCTTCCATCAAATTTGCTTTAAAGGTAACGAGTTGTGCAAACAGGAAGATATAATAAATAAAGGGCGGGTATGGGTGGTTTATTGTGCTTGTGAGTATATTATATCAGCTATACCATAATACAAGCTTAGTTTAAATACACACTTATCATACATAAAAACACCCAAACAAATCAAATATGTAGATTCATCATAGTTTAGCTAAATAAAAATGTGGCGAGCAACTGTTTTGGCGAGCATATTGCACTAAACCAAAACTCTCCTTTTTTCAGCAGTTGTGTAAAAATCAATCAAATCCTTATTCATTAGTGGAAAACAAATGGTTACTAGCTACAAAGTACAAATAGACGGTGCGGCGCGTTCATTCATTAAGCCCAGTATTCATTAATAGCGAACTCAAAACACAGAACACGCTTAACATAACCAAATGTTCTAACGTTACTGCTAAGGTGATCAACTACTATCGTCGCTATGCCCTGTATGATGGATCTACTACGATATTATGAAAGCTGGTTTAGATGCCACAAAAATGTTTTGAAGTTAAGACGAAATAGTAGAAGCATTGCTCAGGTTTTGAGGGGGTGAAGCAGACGTAGTTCGCCGGGCGGCGCGTGCGACCGAGATAGAGCTATAGCTCGCTCGCGCGCGCGATGGTAATGATATTGATAATAATATGTATATGAAGTAAACAAACTACACATAAGTTAATAAGCCCCTGGGCTACAACTTATCGTCTCGGATTACAAAATCTGATTTTACAATAAAGAAGTCGTAGGTTCAGATCCCGCCTTTGTGTATTTTTCCAAATGAGAGTATCGTTTGGCTTTAACAGTGAAGGAAAACATCGTGAGGAAATCGTAATGCTTAAAATATCTTTTGACGTCATACGTCATGCGGCTCTCCTTGCGAGAGAATGCCCTGAGCCCCTGTGCACTTTGTGTGTACTGATACACACAAGAAGTTGTATCTACTTTTAAGACGTATTACTAACGCTAACGCGCAATTAAAACTCCTGCGCTTACCTAAAGTTGGCTAGGCTGTAGGGCCTTAGGAGACCAATTGCCACAGGTCTTTTAAAAAAGTTCAGTTAATTTCAGTGTGTCTAATTTGGTAGTCGACATGTGCGCGCATTGTCAGCCAACTTCACTATTTCATTTTTGAAGTGAAAACTTCTTTAGGCGCACCTAGACAAATTTTTCGTGGGTAAATTGAATTCTACCGTCACGCTAGGATATGATAAGAAATCTTCGGGTAAACTCGGGACATTGGCGATTGGGCATCTAGAAATGCGTCAGCCAATGGGAAATGCTGAAAAGGGGTGACCTCGCCATCATGGCATGGCCATCTAGAAATGCGTGAGCCAATGGGAAATGCGGACGCTTTTCTAGATGGCCATGCCATGATGGCGAGGCCACGCCCTCCGGTTACACCCGTGTAGTTTCCAAGGTAAGCTATCAAATTCTGAGTTATAAGTTTTCACTTCTATCGGCAGTTCCTATGACTGCCAATTTTTGTTTTTGCTTATGTACACACACAAGTAGGTTAATACTTTTCTCTTTATCCCTCGTGCTGACGTCTAACTTCCACTATAGAATAGATAAGATCTTCAACGCAAGAAATATTAACCTGAAGTTAATAACATTGTTTCAATAAGACAGGCATCTTTTGCCTAAAAGGAATTCCTGGAATTAACTGTTGGTGAAATAAATATTATTATTATGAAATATTATTATGTTTAGTAAAATGTTGACTATTTAAATTCAGGGTGTCGGGTTTTCGTGACGGATCGTAACAATGTACATTAATATTTTTTCTTTAACACGCCAAAAGAAGTAAAACTTCAAAATTATGTGTACTAGTAGTATACTAACTACTAGTGATTTTTGTAGTGGTAGGACTCTTAGCAGAGTCCACCTGGGGAAGTAGCACACCTTTGCCAGTTATTCTACCGCCAAGCAGTAATGTGCAAACATTACTGTGTTCCGGTTTGAAGGGCAATGTTTCCAGAGAAGTTACAGGGCTTAGTGATATAACAACTTAGATCTCTGGGTGACCAGCGCATTGCGGTGCTAAGTAATGATTTGGGCTCTTAATGTTGCAATAGCTGCGTGTCACTATGCTGTTATGTGGCAGGCATGTTGGTTACCATCAGGCACATGTCCTGCCCGTTTCGTCACTCTTTATATTAAAAAAAAACTAACTTGTAAAACAATTTTAAATTTTCTCATGTCTTTTAGGCTGATATTGCTCTACACTATATAATTTTAAATTACTATTTGTTACTCATTATTAAGGCGAATAAATGACTTTGTCTTTTAGCCGAATAACCTAGTCACGTCACGTCGCGTCACGTCGTTTAGCGCTTTGCTGTTAGGGAACGGGGTATCAGCCGGGACGCCGCCGGCGGCCGCAATTAGTCGGTTCCCTGAAACCGGGGCTGCGCCACCGCCTGCGAACTGTCATTACAAAAATAGTGGAAAAGGGTGGCGAGACGCGACGCATATGGACTCCTTGTTATAGCTATTCTATATTCTATCTGTGGCGGTTATAACGCTCCAACTCCACGTCCTCTCGTTTTCAATTCTATGTTTTTTTGTTTCTCTGACGTTTTGATTGTGTTTTTGGTTTCGTAACCGGCTGTAAGCGATACGGTGAAATGTGGAGCAGATTGGGATCTGTTTCGACGTAGTCTTTAAATTGTTATTGTTAAATCAGTTGTCCGGGCTTTAAGGCTCGTCACATTAACAACTTCTTTCTTTCGTAGTGGTAGGACTCTTGGCAGAGTCCGATTGTGGAAGGACCACACCTTTGCCAGTTATTCTACCGCCAGTAATGTGCAAACATTACTGTGTTCCGGTTTGAAGGGCAATGTTTCCAGAGAAATTACAAGGCTTAGAGATAAAACAACTTAGATCTCTGGGTGACGAGCGCAGTGCAGTGCTAAGTAACGATTTGGACTCTTCATGTTTCAATAGCTGCGTGTCACTGTGCTATTATGTGGCATGTTGCTTACCATCAGGCACATGTCCTGCCCGACTCGTCACTCTTTAGTTTAAAAAAAAATGGTTGTCTGTAAAGTCGGTTTACTGACAATAGTTAAACGTGACAACGTCTTAAGAAATCAGTA
Source organism: Ectropis crepuscularia (assembly GCA_963693475.1). Lineage (NCBI taxonomy): Eukaryota > Metazoa > Arthropoda > Insecta > Lepidoptera > Geometridae > Ectropis > Ectropis crepuscularia. The sequence goes on from OY856338.1 coordinate 37,899,534, forward strand.
CGCTGATAGCGCGAGTTGTGATACCGCTCGACTCGGCGGGTGGCGCCCTCAGCGCTCAGCTTCGTCCGCATGGCACTGACGACGAACTAACGGTAACGTTACATGACGTCATGTTTTGCGGGCGTGCAGCCGGCTTCACCGAATTATAAGACGTTATCATTATCACGTTAAAAACTCTGTATAGGTTTAAAGGTATACTAGAAGTGCCCCGCGGTTTTACCCGCGTAGGTCCCGTTACTGATTTTTTCACGGGATAAAAGTTACAAATGTGCTTTTACAGACTACAATCTAATTGTATTCCAAATTTTAACCCGACCCTATCAGAAATTCCGACGTGATTGAGCTACAAACATCCATGTTTTGATATTTGTAATATTAGCATGTGGCGAAAATTTTGCGTGTTTGTGTGTAACCCTTAACGGCTGAACGGTTTGAAATATAGTAATTACGTTACCTGTCTACAACATAGGCTACTTTTTGTCCCGTCAAAGTTGGTTCCCATGGGACACTTACTGAAATTAATTATTTCCTTAAATTGTGTATAACGGCAATAAATACTGGTGACAAAGTATTATAGGTTACCAACTGAAGTGCAGCTAGTGTTCTCACAAGGTTGCTTAGATTTGTCTAGATACGAGTACCTAGTGTTGTGTGAAAACTTAAATTACATAAATATAATTATTACGTAATTACATAGTATTTTTGAAGTGTTTTTTTTCAGTCGCATTGGGTACTTCTTGGTAGGAAATCTTGTGGCTTCGTGTCACTAGCAAGGTCTGGCCTCGAGGCTTAGTTGGCTCTGCCTGCGAAGCCGAGGGTCGTGGGTTCGATTCCCACCCAGTGCAAATATTTGTATGATGAATTCAAATGTTTGCACTGTGTCTGGGTGTTTTTATGTATAAAAAGTATGTATATAAAATGATATAAGTATTATATCAGCTATCTGGCCGCCATCATACAAGCTTTGCTTAGTTTGGGGTCAGATGGTGTTGTGTGTGAATTGTCCACCAATATGTATTTATTTAAAAAAAGGTAATGTAGCGAAGCGGCGTAGCGTCGGAGCGGGACGTGAAAGTTAAGGCAAGTTTTGGATGGGTAAAATCTTGTGAGCTTACGTCGAACAAACAAACACATAAAACAACCGACAAGCGTATTAGCCTATTAGCAATGTATATGTAGCTATCGATATAAATCATTGGATGTGCCTCCCAAACTTCAGGCGCACGGAATTATATCATCGTTGGGAAGAGTGAGCTCACTATTTCCGTACTAGTCGGTTGCAGGTAGTGCTGAACGCCGGACGTTTTTACCTATCAGTATTCGTTTTCAAGTTGTCATCAACCAGAATAAGTAGAACCATAGCATACCTACCTCGCCGCTAGCGATTCTAGGTAGCGATTCAAGTAGATTGGTGGTGTGTGAACCATTTACGCTACACAGACAGATTCAGTTTATTACCAATTTCAAGGTGAATTTTCATGATCATCTCATGGTTTATATCGATGTGATACGTAATGTGTAATATTGTTGAATACTAAAATAGATACTAAGTTATAAGTTTTTGTAGTGAAAACTTCTTTAGGCGCGCCTTGGCAAATTTTTCATGGGGTGTAAATTGGATTCTACCGTCACGCTCGGGTATGATAAAAAATCTTCGGGTAAACTCGGGACCTTGGCGATTGGGCATCTAGAAATGCGTCAGCCAATGGGAAATGCTGAAAGGGCGTGGCCTCGCCATCATGGCATGGCCATCTAGAAAAGCGTGAACCAATGGGAAATGCTGACGCATTTCTAGATGGCCAAGCCATCATGGCGAGGTCACGCCCTCCGGTTACACCCGTGTAGTTTCCAAGGTAAGCTATCAAATTCTGAGTTATAAGTTTTCACTTCTATCGGCAGTTCCTATGACTGCCAATTTTTTTTTTTATCGGCAGTCCCTACGACTGCCAATTTTATTATGTTTCTAGCAGTGCTCCGCGCCTTTACTCGCTTATTTCCTGTTCCCAATATTTTCCCGCGAACAAAAGTATACTGTGCTATTCTAACTGTAGGTACCTATTCCAAATTTCAACACTATCCGTTCAGACCACCTGCGGTTCAGACGTTCCAGCATTTGATTTGATTGAGCACGATTGAGCAACAAACATCTACACATCCAAACTTTCGCATTTTATTAGTCTAGTCTAGTATCTAGGATTCTTCGCGTTCCGGCAACGGCAAAATCGACACCAAGTTACCGCCGCGCGGCGTAGTAAACCACAGAATACAAATTAGTCCGTTTATCCACTCACCTACTCCTATTTTGGATCTACGAAATCATTCGTCGGTCCGACCAAATATTTATCAAAGTCAGAAGAATGTTTACCCGGTAACCGAGCCGTCGCTTGAAGACCAACGTTGTAATGCAGCGAAGAAGCAGAAGAGGTAAAAAAATGGGAGTCGGCACCAATAAATCGATTTCGGTCCTATTTGGGCTTGTTTGCTGAAGGGTGGGAGGTATTTAAAGAACAATTAGTCGGCTGCTTCCCAGCCCTCTGGGCAAATATTGGTCCGTTCCCGCCAACCCTCCAACCCGCGCGGAGCGGTTTACCAAATGTTTGCCCACTCTCCCCCCGCTCACGCTTCTAGGTAAACTTCTCTCGTGCAGTGCAGGACATTTTTATGGGTAACAACGAAAATTTTTTACTTGTTTTTTAAAGTGAAAACTTCTTTTGGCGCGCCTAGACAGATTTTTCGTGGGGTGTGAATTGAATTCTAGCGTCACGCTCGGGTAGGATAAGTAATCTTCGGGTAAATCTATCTGGCCGCCATCATACAAGCTTTGCTTAGTTTGGGGTCAGATGGTGTTGTGTGTGTGAATTGTCCACCAATATTTATTATTATTAAATTATTATTAAACTCGGGACCATGGCCATTGGCTATCCAGAAATGTAGAAATGCGTGAGCCAATGGGAAATGCTGACGCGTTTCTAGATGGCCATGACATGATGGCCAGGCCACGCTCTTCGGTTACTCCCGTGTAGTTTCCAAAGTAAGCTATCAAATTCTGAGTTATAAGTTTTCACTTCCATCGGCAGTTCCTATGACTGCCAATTTTTTATTTACCCACTTTTCTAAACTTGCAGTTCCTCGCGGTTTTAGCTTCATGTTCCCGTTCCTATAATTTTCCCGCGATAAAAGATAAATATAATGTAACAGTCTTCTAAATTTTGACTCTCCAGCGACCAGCCGTTCCGCGTAATTGAGCAAACATAAATCCTTTCACGTTTATTATATTAGTTGGAGATTTAATAATATTAACACCGTAGCTTTGGCCCTGCCCCGCTTCTGTGTGTTAAACTGAGTTTGAGTTTGAGAACTGAGTTTGAGTTGAGTTTAATAAAAAAAATTAAATGAATATTGTAAAAACTAAGGATATAATAATTTAGTAACACCGTAAATTACTGTATAAATGTATTACTGAAAATTTTTATTCTGTTTTCATCTATTTGTAATAAAGTGGCCAAGTGCGAGTTGGACTCGCCCATGAAGGGTTCCGTTGCAGCAAGTAACATTATATACATAGTACACATAGTTCTTGTAGTTCGTTGTAACTTTGATCGAAGTTTCAATAATAGTGTATTTATGACGTACTAAAAAAAAACTACTCATCAGATCGAGTTCAAACTAATTTTCGTTGGTAGTTTACATGGTAATGTACATCATATATTTTTTTTAGATTTTTCATTCTCTTACTTTAGAAGTTAGAGGGGGGAGGACACACATTTTACCACTTTGGAAGTGTCTCTCGCGCAAATTATTTAGTGTAGACGAAAATGATTTTAGAAAACTCAACATGATTTTTAAAGACCTATCGATAGACACCCCACACGTGTAGGTTTGATGAAAAAAAAAAATTTGAGTTTCAGTTCTCAGTATGGGGGGCAACCCTAATTTTTCTTTTTTTTTAATTTTTCTGTTCAAACCTTAATGCGGTTCACAGAATACATCTACTTACCAAGTTTCAAGAGTGTAGTTCTCATAGTTTCGGCAAAAAGTGGCTGTGACATACGGACGGACAGACAGACAGACAGACAGACAGACAGACAGACAGACAGACATGACGAAACTATAAGGGTTCAGTTTTTACGTTTTACGGAACCCTAAAAATGAAACAAAAAACAATGTGAACCATTAATGTATAAATATTTTACTTTATTAAATCACAATTAATTCATCTTTTCTAACGACCTGTCGTTGTTCGTATATCTAATGTTTATAAAGTAATGGAAGGTTATCAGAATGATAGATATTAGTTACAAATGTGTGAAAATTGATTATTTTTGTTCAACCGAATCAGGGTTATCAACCGAAACCAACATTAAAATTTCAGTGAGGCTCTCGCAGTTTCGGCCCAATCTGAAACTTACACACATATTATGTAGGTTATATATATTGTATAACTACAACTAACATACATACCGACAGTTAATAAGTGGTGTTGAATATATTTGCTCCAAAAAAACAAAATCCGATTTCAATTTGAAGTCAAACACTCGACCAATTTTTTTATGAAACTATCACTACGTTAGTATGCAGCAGCAAGGAGGTAGGTAGATATTCCGACGCAAACAACAAACATCTAGACATCCAAATTTTCACATTTATAATCTTAGTAGAATATTTATTTCTTTACATTTTATTGGGCATTTATTTAACGTTTCGGTTGTCGGATGAAGGAGATTGTCTGCAACGTCACCTATATAGTCGCGAGTTGCTAGGAAAAAGAATCACAGCTGCGAGGCGCAATAAAGTTTGGCACAAACTGTATTTCGGTTCGTTACGAGTGATCGGATGAGAAAGTTTGAAATGCTCGGTAACGATCATGTTATTTTATCAATTACCGAGAGCAGCGAAAATCTTCAAGCTTACAGACCAAAACGAGGTTTGCTTGTATGTTTGATGACGCTTTTTTAGATAAGTAAATAATTATATATTTTCGAAAATCTAAACAAACTGCCTGCATAATAAATTAGAACTAAGTCAGAAATGTTTGAATAAAACACGTTAAGTACATATGTATATATCTATTCTTATGTGTATATTATAATGAATAATATTTTAAAGCTGAAGAGGTTTTTAATTTGACGAGCTAATCTTAGGAACTACTGAACCGATTTCAAAAAATATTTCACCATTGGATATGGACGTGATCTCTAAGTGCTATTTCACGAACCACGAGCGAAGCCGGAGCGGACTGCTAGAACTGTAATACAAATAAAGTATACCTAGTTGATCCGTTTTTTTCACGTTTTTTGTCATATAATGAGCTGCAAACTATCTTATCTCTCATTCAAGTGAATCAATGTGCAACTCACGCAATGTGCAAAATTTCGCCAAAATCGGTAAAGTATTAGTTTAGAAATTCTTCGCAGACAACATTACACGAAATTGTTATACCTATTTATACATAGATATGACATCATAAAATATTAAAAAGTATAATAATAATTTAGATCGTATCCTTATTTTTACGTAGGAGCTTCCAAATTGAATTCACCCCGAGTTTTAAAAGCAGATACATTATTAGATATAAAAGAAAAATATTAAAACTCAGATTATTTGCCAACATCCGACACGCGTCTGCCAAGTGTTTGTTGGTCAAACATGCTATCTCGCATATTAGCGCGGATTAAAATACAATTTAAACTGTCTTCAACCGTTGTAAATGTAAACTTTTAATGTTTGTCGTGACATTAGAGATTAATGTAAAAGCTTGTTTTGATTTTTTTATGTCTGAGAAAGTGTTTTATTAATCCTAAACGTAGAAAGTGTTATGAGAACGACGTGACACCGTGTTTGTGGCGTTCGTTGTAGCTTCGTAACGATTGAACTGCAGGTCTACTACGAAAACAAACTCCGAATGATCGGATCCGACCGACAGCTGAATCGAATTGTAGCCTATCACGAAAAACACTTGGATTGATACATCTCGGTCGGAAGTTATAGACTTGGGTCGGATCGAACGAACCGGCCGATCCTACCTACCGACAGATTGTCTTTCGAGGTAGGAAACGTCCATAAGTTCGGCCGATATATCGTTTTCGGACTTCGTAGTAGGCCTGCAGATTTTAACGTAGTTTATTTTTAACCGACTTCAAAAATAGGAGGAGGTTATCAATTCGCGTGGATGTTTTTTTATATGTATGCTACTCGACTGCGCCGCCAATTGTGCATCAATTTTGATGGTTCTTTTTTTGGTTAGTAGATCAAAGTTCAGAGGTCCCGTATACATTTTATCGAAATCGGTGTGGCGGTTTTTGAAACATGAACAAAAAACTAAAATTTGCTTTCATATATTTAGACGATATAAATATGTAGTGATAGGATTCTGATGGAAGTTCCAAATTCGATTTTAAATTGAAGTCGGTTGTTAGGGTTCCGTAAAACGTAAAAACGGAACCCTTATAGATTCGTCATGTCTAACGCGTGTGCGTGTGAGCTTCTAACTGATAGTACACTGTTTCGATTTCTGCGAATAAAATTGAGAAAATTTAAGTTTAAACCAAGCTGTGTACGTTTTGGAGCCTTACATCCTGAAGAATTGTCTACCTGTAGTGTCTTTTGGACATATTCGTGGCCGGCAAGTACCTTTTCAAGTCATTGTTGTCATTGAAAGTTTCTGATTCCAAATTCCAAGAAGAATTTTGTGATAACACACACAAACAACATATTGCTGTACATTTCACTTGCACCAATTAAATCACTTGATGAGAGGAATTACCAGATTACCACCCACATAACTATTTTGGAAAACTTAAAGATAAAACGACTTTTATTCGTGCATGTAATAAATGTCATAGGTCATAGCAGCTGACAAGGTGACAGACTGACAACAGCATGCAAAGCTTTTTTGTCACTGTCATTTGACTTAAACAAATGTCATTGTGTTCCTGACGCCAGAACGGAGCTGTAACTTTTTCTTTTTAAATATCGCTTCGATTGTTTTGGCCCTGCACTCTTACTTATTTACAGAAAAATCTTAAACTGTTCTGGCACTATACTTTGACCCATTTGCCATTATTGAAATTGATACATTTGTTTTTTGATTTGAGCTAAGTATGGATTGTTCAGCGTGTCGAAGTATAATAAATGTAGCTGATGAGGAATATTTAAGATGCACGCTGCGAAACTGTAATAAAAATTATCATCTTTTATGCACGGGAGAGAAAAGCCTAACTCAGGTGCAAATTAATAAATGGGTCTGCCCGGAATGTTCCTGTTCTATTAAGAAAGGCGGTGATAATAGCCTAACGCCTGTAGGAGCTACTAAAAAGTATAGAGACCCCAACGTTACAGTGCGCTCCAAAGTAACACGCATTCACACAGAAGATGGATCAGAAGTTGATGCCTTCCATGAGAGTAAAAACAAACTCAGTGAAGTGCTCGAAGAAATTATCATCATGAGGGACCAAATTCATAAGTCCAATTCTCTCATAGCTTCTTATGAGGCGCAACTAAAGAACTATGTCGCAATTATAGCTAGCTACGATGCTAAGCTGGCCCAGTCAGTCGCTGTTATTACGGGCTATGAAAACGGATTTGTACAACAAATACAAACAATATTAAACAGAGCTAACGAATGTAGTTGTAGCCGAGGGACTCTGAACCGTAACGATGCTGCAACGCAAACCAATACTAGGGTGGAAATGCGACCTGATAGTGTTGTGACGATACCGGATGCCCAATCCCAGCTTTTGTCAACAATCACCCCGTCTAACCAGCTATTACACAAGGTAGTAGTGCCGGATCTGACAAATTCAATAGCAATATCACCTAAAACAACTGGGTTACCATCGCTAAATAAATCACCGAATGTCTCAACGAAGCGACAGGGTGGTAGGAATCCATCAAGATCAGGATCGAAACTGCCTGCTTATGTGCCACAGACCACTCAGAGGCCCGATGTTTCAACCAACCTACCATCTACGCCACATTCTGAGTCCAGTGGCATCAGTACATCTCCAAAGTTATCGTCCTATACACAGCGTCCAGTAAGTGATAAGGGAAACAGAGCTCCAAACCTGATATTTGGCACTGCGGGACCTACAGTGACGTCATTGCGAGCTGTTGAGTCCAAAAGGTTCATCCATTTGTGGAACATGGTTTCAGACATTGACGCCATACGGGAATATCTGCGGCAGCTGTGTCCGACTGGTGCTAGCACGGTGGAAGCGCTCACGGCAAAGGGTGACTACAAGTCATATAAACTTGGAATTCCAGCCACATATTATGATATATGTATGTCACATGAGGTTTGGCCCGTCGACGCCAGAATCAAGGCTTGGGTAAACTACAAAAGACAAGGGAAGCGTTCCAGCATTGAGCTAACACCTGCACCGCAGCCCTTTCGGGAACCAACTAAGGACAGGGCAGCGCCAACCCGATAACATATCCGACCTGTTTTTCTACTATCAAAACGTTCGTGGACTCAAAGGAAAATTACCGGAATGGCGAAACAACGTATTACTGCTTGAACGCTGTCTGGTAGCGGCGACCGAAACTTTTTTGGATCACTCGGTGGCGGATGCTGAGGTTGTTACCGTGTGGTGTGGTGGGTGTGGTGTGGTGGTGGGTGTGGTATAATACACCGTGTGGTGGTGCATTGTTGTGTGCACGTGCGCCAATCGTACTGTGTCGACACTCTGAGCTGGAATCCGCCGGAGGTGGTGAGGACCTCTGGGCGAGTTTTGTTTGGCATGGCCGCAAAATTCATATTTGTGTAGTATATATTAAGTCGAACGCACCAGATGACTTCTACATGAAGTGGTTCTTTAAAGTGGAAAGTTTTATTAATGACATAACAGGGCTTGTAGTAATTCTTGGCGACCTAAATTTACATACAGCCTCACTTAATGTTAATAATTATTATGCCTATTTTATGACATTCTGTGATTTGACGGAAAATAATAATGTACCTAATATAAATGGTAGGATGCTGGATGTGGTATTGGTCAGGAACTGCATTGATGTCAAGGTTAACGTTGAACTTTCAGACAATCTTGTAAGGATAGACCCTCATCACCCCCCTCTTGACATTGATATAAAAATTGAATGCTGCCGACAGTGCGAACACGTTGAGCCCAGTAATATTTGTCTTTGTCACCTATTTAATCTTTCTCTTCAAAGTGGTGTTTATCCTCCTCAATGGAAACTGTCACGAGTTACTCCAATTCCTAAAAGCTCAAACAAAACGATGGTCGAGCAATATCGTCCCATAGCAGTATTACCAACCATAGCAAAGGTATTTGAGCGTATACTACATAAACATCTATACAGACAAGTAGACCCTTTTTTGTGTAATGAGCAGCACGGGTTTAGGAAAAAAAGATCAGTAGACACTAATCTGTTAGTCCTTGTAGATTATATCTCTTCTAACTTAGATCAAGGGGTGCAAGTAGACGTGGTGTACTTCGACTTCCGGAGGGCGTTTGATAGGGTTAACAACGACATACTGCTGGAAAAGCTCAGTGCACTTGGTCTCACTCCGAAGTATGTCAGATTCATAGCAGATTACCTTCGTGACCGCCAGCAGTATGTTCGTTTGGGTATTTATGACTCTCCGCCCTATCACACGCGTTCCGGGGTGAGTCAGGGCTCAATTTTTGGACCTTTGCTGTTTACAATAATGATTAATGATCTCCCGACCGTCATCAAACATTCGAAATGTCTGCTCTATGCTGATGATGTGAAGCTCTATCTGGCAATAAAAAGTGAGGAGGACTGCTTGAGACTGCAGGAGGATATCAACAACATGGTTGGATATAGTTGTGGAAGCGCAATGGACCTCAATTCGGACAAGTGCTTCCAGATGACCTTCGGTCGAATGCGACGCCCAATCGAATTCCAGTATAGGTTAGGCCAAAACGTGATCTCGCGTGTTGCATCGATGAAGGACTTGGGCGTTGCATTTGATCGTGGTCTCACGTTCCATGACCATGTGGCCACTGTGGTGAAGGAGGCTTATCAGAGACTCGGGTTTGTGCTCCGGAACTCTAAAGACTTTCATAATATGGAGATTATCAAGCTTATCTTTAGTACGCTGGTCCGCAGTAAGCTTGAAGCTAGTGCGTGTGTATGGCATCCACATGAGGATAAGTACACTCTAATGTTGGAAAAGGTTCAGAAGGCCTTCCTTAGGTACCTTTACAAGCGTAAGTTTGGGTACTACCCGTACATGTATCCGACGGAATTCCTTCACGGTGCTTTGGGGTACAACTCTTTAGAAGTGAGGAGAGCACATGTCCAATTGGTAACAATGTGTAAGATTCTGCGGGGGAATGTTGACGCTCCGGATCTTAGTGAGAAGCTTTGTAGTCTTTTTGTTCCCGACAACTACCTTCGGGCCAGGAAACATGAGCTGTTTGCTGGACCGATGTGTAAAACGGTCGCTCGTCAGATCTCGCCGATACCCCGGTCCCTTGCGGCGATAAATTCCCTCCTTGACGCAGCACCGGACTCTGATGTGTTTGCGGGTCAGTGGCAGGATGTGATGAGGGACTGTCTGTTATTTTGTGAAAAGTCATTGTACAGACGGTCAAGTACATTTAAAACTAATTTACCTATTTGAGACATAAGAATGTGACTTGTAAGCATCTACGTTGACATTCATATTATGGCTTGATTCCTGTACTAATAGGATGATATATAGGATGTATTGTCAATGTTATTTTCAGTTTTTTTTGTCAGTTGTTATTTTGTTTTCCTTTTTAATATTGACATTATCTAAGTAGATATTTATTAATCTTCTTATTATTATTTGACATTGTTGCTTTGACATGAGAATTTTCTTTTTCTACATTTATATAAATTTTTTTGACTTTAATAACATTTTTTATTTTTATTTTACTTTTTGATGATTTGGATTTAATATTTTGTAATTGTTCTTGAATTGTAATGTTTGTTTAATTTTTTAATGATGTACTTTGATATATTTGAAATTAGGTTTAGTTTTAATTATCAAATTGTAATTCTCATTAGTGTAATTCGGTAAGCCGGTACTAATTGATCAAAATAAATAAATAAATAAAAATAAATAAATGTCTGTCTGTCTGTCTGTCTGTCCGTCCGTATGTCAGAGCCACTTTTTGCCGAAACTATGAGAACTACACTGTTGAAACTTGGTAAGTAGATGTATTCTATGAACCGGATTAGGATTTGAACAAAAAAAAATTAAAAAAAGAAAATTAGGGTTGCCCCCCATACTGAGAACTGAAACTCAAAATGTTTTTTTTCATCATACCTACACGTGTGGGTTGTCTATCGATAGGTCTTCAAAAATGATGTTGAGGTTTCTAAAATCATTTTCGTATACACTGAATAGTTTGCGCGAGACACTATTCCAAAGTGGTAAAATGTGTGTCCCCCCCCCCCTCTAACTTCTAAAGTAAGATAATGAAAAATCTAAAAAAAATATATGATGTACATTACCATGTAAACTACCAACGAAAATTAGTTTGAACTCGATCTGATAAGTAGTTTTTTTTAGTACGTCTTAAATACACTATTATTGAAACTTCGATCAAAGCTACAACGAACTACAAGAACTATGTGTACTATGTATATTATATTACTTGCTGCAACGGAACCCTTCATGGGCGAGTCCAACTCGCACTTGGCCACCTTATTGTTTTTTGAAGAAAATAGGTTATTATTTAATATCGGATGCTCGACCTATCGCATGAACCGATGAAGGTCTTAAAATAATCCAGAGGAGCAAGCTACTACTAGTTGGAAGTGGGCACTGCACGCTAGCTGCATTGCCACGCTGAATAGCAATGCTCACACGTAGAGCCAAATGAACGCCAGCAATTCTGTATAATAAATCTAAATTACAACCCGTTACCCATGCTCCCGATAAACAACAATCCTGCTCAGAACAGTATGGCCACGAAGCTATTTGAACAGGAGTAGTGAACTATCTTTTTTTTTACTAAGCGACGATACGGTCTACGATGTAGCGTGCTTACCTAGAAGAAACCGATTCACTCTCCATTTGCAGGTTATAACTATCGGGATAAACCAACTTAGCCAACTCATTCCACAGCCCAGACGTTCTTATCACAAAAGTAGAGGCAAGCCCCTTCGTCCGTGTCTTTGGAATATCAACCATGAAACGGTGCCGCTTCTTCGAGCCACGAGAAGTCGGATAGAAAAAAGGGCAAGGTGATACTAGATCATGCAGATCAGTTGCACACTGCACTGGTAACTCAGATAGGTTAATAAGCTGGCTTATTTCTTGCCCTTGTACTAAATTGGGACACAGTAATGTTCGCACATAACTGCATAGCGACAGAATAACTGTAGTGTCTGTACACGACACAGAAATCGTGAAAATCGGTTGAGCCGCGCTTCTACCGCCTAACGAAAAACGCTTTGGCGCTTTGATGCTTTGAGATTGCTGTCTCTTTTCTTCTCGCTTGAAATGAAAGAGACGGCAATGCCAAAGCGTCAAAAGCGTTTTTCGTTAGGCAGTAGACCCCCCGGTGCGTTCGAATCAATTTAATAACGATTCAAGATTTTTGTTTTTTTTTTAAGAAAAAACCACGAGTTTCTTTTGCTTTTAAAAAAAACAGTGTCTTTTAGGGAGTACCGATAGAAGCAAAAAAAACACACGGCAGAAGTGAAAACTAAAATAAGAAAACCTAACTATTGAATGTTTTTTATTATTAAAAATCACAACAATTACATTTAAATTGTGTATGTAATATGTATAGCAAACACAGCGATACGACAGTGACAACAGATGCGGCTGAAGGACTAGTATCCACGGCCAAAAATTAATTTTAAAAAAGACAGTGACAGCAGACAGACAGCTGCAGTTGATTGTCTCTTTCTCGCTCTGGCACACTCGGCAGTCCCGAGTTCACCCAATCATTTCTTTCGTTTCCAAGCGTGACGCTGACCTTCATTCACAGCCCACGAAAAATCTGTGTGGGGTGCGCAATAAGAAGATTTCACTTCAAAAACTTGAGCAATTATTATTGAGTTTTTTTTTACTGTGGGCAGAGCCTTTATTAACAAAACTAAAATACAATGAGAACTACACTACGCTACATACCTAACAACTACTTACACTAAGCACACCTGAATTATCCATAGGCCAATCTGTATATATAAAATATGTAGACCTTCTACAGATAATCAAGATGGTCAGGCCCACTACCAATCGGAAGCGTACCCAGCATGCTGGCGGCATTATCACGCTGAATGGCAATGCTTATGCAAAAATTACCATAAAATTATTATTGAGTACATACACAATACATGTACATACTTATATACAGCGGTGTCAGTAATAGTTACAATGTCGCAAGTTTATTTAAGTTTTTTTGAAGTGAAAACTTCTTTTGGCGCGCCTAGACAGATTTTTCGTGGGGTGTGAATTGAATTCTAGCGTCACGCTCGGGTATGATAAGAAATCTTCGGGTAAACTCGGGACCATGGCCATTGGCTATCTAGAAATACGTCAGCCAATGGGAAATGCTGAAAGGGCGTGGCCTGGCAGTCATGGAATGGCCATCTAGAAATGTGTGAGCTAATGGGAAATGCTGACGCATTTCAAGAAGGCCATGCCATGATTGCCAGGCCACGCCCTCCGGTAGCGCTGGTGTAGTTTCCAAAGTAAGCTATCAAATTCTGAGTTATAAGTTTTCACTTCTATCGGCAGTTCCTACGACTGCCAATTTTTTTTAATAGAACAGTGCCAAGCAGTTTGAGTTATCTGTTTTTGTGATATTTATTAATTTCTTGTGGAGGTTTAACGTATGTACCACACACCTATGTAAAACCTAACGTGGAAATTTCAAAATATTATTTAAGCTATTTTTATCAAGTTGTCGACAGAAACGTCTTGAATGAGATATATATAACAATTTGACATGGCTCAGTGCAATTGTAATAAAAACATATAATGCTTGACAGTTTTCTCTACAATAATTATTATAATACAGTAAAGTAGTAATTTCAAATTTTGAAAATGTAAACAATTTGTATAGTCGTTCTTTTGTTTTTATTTTTTATTTATTGACGTGTAAATTGTACATTTATGAATAAAGTACTTTGACTTTAAACATATTTAAACCTAAACCTAAATACCCACATTTTAATTTTAAATACTCATCATCATCATCATCTGCAGCCTGCAGACGTCCACTGCTGGACATAGGCCTCGCCTTTAAATACTAATAGGGTACCGGACTGGGTCAAAAATACACCATCCTAATTAGGCGTGAGCTACCCTTCTAAAGAACAACATCGTTTAGTGAATCGTCCAAGGAAAATAATAAAATCTTATGTAAACTCGAGCTGTACATGCTGTGGAAGTGATTGTTTTGGTGGATTTTGTCGCTGCCGGCGTTCTGCAGATATCAACAACACCGGCAAGTGAGTTTTTCTGATTATAAAAAGCGAAAATAAATGCTGGCGACACACTTCACGCACACATATATGAGCACACATGCAAGAGCAACCCTTGAAGAGCATTACCGTTGCATATAATTGCATGAAAATTAATTAAATTCACCCTCCAATAATTAAAATTGTTATTTGAAAACACAAGACAAAAGACAAACAATACGCAGACAGCAATTACTGTCAATGTGTCCATGACATTGACATAACAACTAGAAATCACAAAAAAGGGCAGTTATCACTGTTAATGCTTCAAGTACATTGTGCCGAGTTTCTTTAATTTTAGTCTTGCACTTTGACGCATTTTGCCAAAATAGTAAAATTCGTTTGAACTTTTTTGGGATTGCTTTTTAATATACTCTGCTCATCATCACACCACACAATAAAAAATGGACTCCCAGATGGAAATGCTACTGGAGAAGATCCAAGAGCGTATGGACAGGCAAACTATAATAATTACGGAATCAGTAACACAAAATGTCATGTTAAAGATAGATGAAAAATTCAAAAAAATGGACGAAGAAAACAAAATGATGAAGGATGAAATTTCATATTTAAAAGATAAAATAAAACGTTTGGATATATCTCAGAAGAGAAACAACGTACTGATTTTCGGATTAAAAGAAGGGAATGACGAGGAATATAATTTAACTATTATGATCAAACAAAAAATTAACTCATTTATGGGATTAAATATTCAAGATCACGAAATATGCAAGGCATTTAGAGTCGGAAAAATCAAAACCAACACAATCCGACCTATTCTTGTTTCATTGGTGTCAAACTGGCGAAAAAGTGAAATCATGCGGAACAAGAAAAAACTACCCGAGGGAATTTACATAAAAGAAGACTTTACAAAGGAAATCTTAGATGCTAGAAAATCCTTGCAACCTAAATTAGAAGAAGAGCGAAAAAAGGGTAATATTGCATATCTCAGAGGTGACAAATTAATTGTAAAAAAACCGAGCGAGGTTAGTGGCGAAAAAAGAAAAAGAGAGCCATCTTCATCCCCCCGCATAGAAAGCAACATACAGAACCTACCTTCTGTCTCTAAAAAATCAAACACCACAAACGCCTTCGACTATATGGTTCGAGCTAGATGTAATTCCCTAAAAGATAAATATAGTACCTAGCAATCAAATCATACTAAAGAAGAGATCAATTTTACCCTTAATAATAAATATAAGCAACTACTAATAGAACCTCCCCCAAGCCGGCTGGTCCCCGTGGGGGATCATGACCATAACCCTCCAGCAAACACTACTGAGAAAAAAACTACGACAGTAAAAATACAACCACGAACTCTTAAGATTGGAACATTCAATGTAAGATCTCTTTCCACACCAAAAAGGCTCATAGAACTGACTTACCTACTACAAAAAATAAACATTGACATACTTGGTCTAGCAGAAGTTAGAAGAGTGGGATGCAATATTGAAGAACATGAAAACTACATATTCTGCTATATGGGAATTACCCTCGGCTTATATGGAGTTGGGTTTTTGATAAAAAAAGAACATAAAAATAACATAGTAAGTTTTTTGGCGTTATCGGATCGAGTAGCGTTATTGAAAATGAAATACGACAGCCAAGTGTTCACAATTATACAGGTATATGCTCCAACGGAAAAGGCTTCAGATAAAGATATCGACTTATTTTACGAAACTCTTCGGGTAGCTTTAGTCCAGGCAGATGAAAATATCCTCATTATTGGCGATTTCAACGCAAAAATTGGTCAAACAAAAACAGACCACAGAGATAATTTTGTTTTGGGAAAATATAGCTATGGAGAGAGAAACGAGAGAGGGAAGAGACTTATCCACTTTGCATTGGAACATAAACTACCCATCATGAATACATTTTTTAAGGCACGAAAAAACCGCAAGTGGACGTGGCTCTCTCCATCTGGCAACATTAAGAATGAAATCGATTTCATTTTATCAAACCAACCTAAAAGGATAAGAAACGTAGAGGTACTTCATGGTTTTGGATTCAGGTCCGACCATCGGTTAGTAAGAGCCACTTATATGCTTGATCGAGAAAAAAAATCTAGATCATCATTCCACACTGGATCAAAAACACTTAAAACAGAAGAGGAGATTTCATCATACTTAGTAAAGCTTAAGGCTAACATGGACCAACTTGAGCTACATAAAGAAGAAAACACAGATATACAAACCTTTTACGATAATCTAATAAACATTATGAATACTAGCCTTAAACCCAACCCATCTAAAAAGAAAATAAATACCGTCGACAAGATAATTAGTGCACCTACTCAAGCTCTTCTTACAAGACGAACTGAACTTCTGAAAAATAAACATAGAACAAAACAAATGAAGGAAGAATTGAGCATACTATTCAAGATAACTAGCAAGGCAATTGACAATGACTACAAAAAATATAGGAACTCAATTATAGAGACCAACCTTAAAGAATACAGGAGCACTAAAAGAGCTTTTAAGAAACTATCTACCCATAAAAATTGGATTCAAAACTTAAAAACGAAAACTAAACAAACCAGTACTAGACAAGATATTCTGAATTGCGCTACAGACTTCTACAAAAAACTATACGAAAGAACACCAAACCCATCCTCGCTTGATACTAATACCAGCTGCACCTTGGAAAACCCTCAAAAGAGTAACGACAAGCAAGTTTTAGCAATAGATGCAATCGAAGTTATTAACCACATTAACAGACTTAAGCCAGATAGAAGCCCTGGTCCCGACGGAATTCAAAATGAAGCTATAAAAGCTGGCTCAGTTCTGCTAGCCCGTCCACTCACGCAACTATTTAACAAGGCTCTCGACACAGGCAAAGTACCAGAACAGTGGAAACGATCTGACATAGTTCTTCTCTACAAGAAGGGTGACCCTCAAGATATAGCCAATTACCGCCCTATTAGTCTTCTTTCAAGCATGTATAAATTATTCACGTCAATCCTCCAAAGCCGACTGAATCAGAAAATCGATCAATATCAATCGATGGAACAGGCTGGTTTTCGCTCAGGTTTCTCAACCACAGATCACATGCATGTAATGGAACAAGTGATCGAAAAGTATAAAGAGTTTAACAAGCCACTCTATATTGCTTTCATCGACTATGCCAAAGCATTCGACACGATATCCCACGATGCTATTTGGGAAGCTCTAAACAAATGTCAAATAGAGGAAAAATACGTCAAAGTACTAAAAAACATATATGCCGGAAGTGTAAGCCAAGTGAAGTTGGAAAAAAGAGGCCCAGATATACCAATCTGCAGAGGAGTCAGACAAGGGGACCCAATCTCACCTAAACTCTTCATAACAGTGTTACAACATGTTTTCGATGGGCTCGATTGGCAGTCGGAAGGTATATATGTAAACGGGAAAAAACTTTCACATCTTCGATTCGCGGATGACATCGTTTTATTTTCCGAATCAAGCAAAGGGTTGGAAGAAATGGTAAATACTTTGAGCAGAGAAAGCGAAAAAATAGGGCTCAAAATGAACAAGGACAAAACAAAAATATTAACAAACAGCCACACAAACACTATAAACCTAAATGGAAAGACACTTGAATACGTCAACGAATACATTTATCTGGGTAAGCAAATATCTTTTGAAGACAAAAACATAGAAAATGAAGTGGAACGCCGTATTAATATAAGCTGGAAAAAGTTCTGGTCTTTAAAGGAAATTTTAAAAGGTGAATTTCCCCTCCACTTAAAAAAGATTGTTTTGGACACTTGTATACTCCCTACTCTCACATATGGGTGCCAAACATGGACGTATAATACAAAAGTAAAAACAAAAATAGTAGCCTGTCAAAAAGCAATGGAAAGGAGTATACTAAAAATAAGAAGAATACATAGAGTAAAAAGCAAACACATAAGACGAAAGACGAAACTTGTAGACGCCTTACATTTTGCTTTAAAACAGAAGTGGCGGTGGACAGGTCATTTGGCGAGATATAAAGATAAAAGGTGGACTATAAAAACGACACTATGGGAAGGACCGTCAGGAAAAAGAAAAATAGGACGGCCTAGAAAAAGATGGATAGATGAAATACAAGCTATAGCAGGAAAAGAATGGAGAACAAAAGCAAAAGATAGAGAGGTCTGGAAAAAGCTGGAGGAGGCCTACACCCGAGAAGGGGTTCCAATCAGTGAAAGCGAAGAAAGTGTAGACAGTGATTAGAATGAAAATTGATAGACCAAAGGAAAAATAGATATTAGGAAACATTTTAATTTGTTACCTTAGTAATCTTAGTTAGTTAGTTATCTTAGTTTTGTTTAAATGTAATAATCATGCATGTTAAATTACTACTGATGATTGGAAATAAATGGGCTTTTTTATTTTATTTATTTATTTATTTATTTTAATTAGTCCGTCAGCTGGGTCATGGAAAAATATTGGACACGTATTTTTTGTTTTTTCATAATATTAAAAATTGTCAAAGATATAGACCATCAAACTTCAAGAGTGGGGGGTCGCGACGTCACTCGTGAGTAAAAATCGTACTCGCAAGTGACGTCACGCGAAACTTGGAAGCGCTCTATCTTCGTCATTTTTTGATTGTGAAACAAAACAAAAAATACGTGTTCAATATTTTTTGGCAATCTAACTAACGGGCTGCTTAGTTTTTTTACCCGACTGCGCGACGCAAAGGAGTGGTAATGTGTTTAACAGTCTATGTATGTATGTATGTATGTATGTATGTATGTATGTATGTATGTATGTATGTTCCTTTGAGGCACTATACAGACCAAACGCCTGGGCCGATTTTTATGATTCACACGTCAATCGATTCCTCTTAATCTGGCGAGTGACACTAAAGACATGACATTAGTGTAAGTCCAATATGGCGGCTTCAGGACGCCATATTGTCCAAATAAAAAAAATGAAAATCACCAAAATATGTCAAGAGGGGTATCGTTGAATAGGTATTTAAAAATAATGTTTAGCTTTTTCTCAATGTTTTTCGATTCGACTGACCGTTTAGGATGTATATCGATTTAAAGTTGAGTAACAACCATTCTTACATTTAAAGGTTTTTAGGTAGCAGAAAACTTCGTATAACTAACTGTACGTGTGAATGTGGATGGACATTATATACTAATGTATCTAGTAGGCATCGATATAAATCAGTAGATGTGCCCTGAGCACCTTGAAATTGGTAATAAACTGCGTCTCTGTATGTATCGTAAGTGATTTACAAACAACCAATCTACTTGACCCCTATAATCGCTAGCGGCGAGATTTGCTGTGGTTTTACTTATTTTGGTTGTCGACAACGAATAATGATAGGTAAAAACGTTCGGCGTCCACCGCGTTCTGCAACCGACTAGAACGGAAAGAGTGATCTCACTCTTCCCAACGTTGACATGATTGCGTGCGCCGTGAAGTTTGGGACGGCCTCCCAAACTTCACGGCGTCTCCTTCACTCCCAACATCTTGGGTTCTACGATCTATGCTAGTAGGTATATTGGGCTACCTTTTTTTCGTACGTGCAGGACATGTATTTACGCATACCCTACTGCCCCGCCCGGGGGGTTTACCGCCTAACGAAAAACGCTTTGACGCTTTGACATTGCCGTCTCTTTCATTTCAAGCGAGAAGAAAAGAGACAGCAACGTCAAAGCGTTTTTCGTTAGTCGGTAGAGGTGCCGGAGACACAGCCGGGTTATGTTGCACTCTATATCATGTATGGATATGGTGCCCCTATCTACTAATAAACCTCCATGGGGTTTCAACTCTGCCGCTGATAGTGGGAACACGGAACCGCTCTCGGATCGCTCCGCCTCGGTCGCCCATCTCCACTTCAAACGATTTAGTACTCAATGTCAATCGAAAACCTATACTAACACAAAACTATATGAATTACATGCAGTAGAAAAACCTACCTATATATCAGTAGAAACGAAGACATTTGGTCAGCAATCAAAAGATGCATAATATATTGTTGAGCATATTAACATTCACAACATTGTTCATAACTAAAAAGTATAAAATAAAAAAATATAATTTAAAAACTCAAAAACCCGACTGCGTCAAAAGTCAACCAAACTACGTACTCGCATACTAAAAAAACTGAAAAGAATAAAACAAGCACTTAGATTTCTGGTGGTCTAGAATTCTAAAATATGTTATTGTATTAATACTATTGAAATATATACAATATTTTTTAATAAAAGAACATTACAACTGAACAGTCGGGATCCATTGAACAATTACATTGTATATCGAATAATAATGGATCCCGACTCTTCAGTTGTAATGTTCTTTTATTAGAAAATATTGTATATATTTCAGTAGTATTAATACAATAACATATTATAGAATTCTAGACCACCAGAAATCTAAGTGCTTGTTTTATTCTTTTCAGTTTTTTTAGTATGCGAGTACGTAGTTTGGTTGACTTTTGACGCAGTCGGGTTTTTGAGTTTTTAAATTATATATTTTTTTGAGGATTGTATATTTCTATTCCCACTAAAACGAACTAAAAATCCCCGTCATTTTTTCTCGTCTCTCTCATTCATAATCCTCAAACACAACACGGAAAGGCAGTCTGCGAACGACATAATTTGGTGATCATTGCTTTACGACTTCCTCGCGTAAAGCTATCGTATAAGAAAGTAAACAAACAGCGAGTCGGGCGCAGCCGCCTATAAACGCAAGTTAGTTTAATTACTTTCGGTATTTTTGTAAGTACGGCCGACCGCCGGCGCAGACGATCTGGTGGCCACTAACATACACTTTTATGACGTGGAAATCTATAACTATAGACATACCTGTGGAAGCGAGAACGGTAAAGCTCCTAAAAATCACGGAACCCTGATTATTATTTTTGTCAAGTACCTTCCTAAGAGTAGCCACTCTAGGCCTGTAGTCGTCTATAAGAGAGTTTATTATTTGTTTATAATTTAAACTGACAGAAACAATATAATAATTTTCAAAACATACAACCATTTTTTTGGGTCCTATTTTTCGGGATTTATCTGGATCGGCCCCTCCAGCTGATACTTAGCCGATCCATCCCAAAGATGCGAACAGGACGTCTACTCTGTTTCTACGAAAACGAAATTTCGAAAAAAACTCTCGACTTTACTAGTATAGTATTTTTTATTCGATTTTCTGTATTTCTACTGGTGACCAAAATCTGAGACTGCGCACTGGTGACCCCCTACAAATTTCAACCCCTTAAAATATTTTTTGCATTAAAAAGAAACGTATCTCAGGACTATCTCTATACCGAACTATTGCGCTACTAGCAGCTTCACGGTTTTACCCGACTTGTTCCCGTTCCCGTTGTTCTCCCGTGGTAAAATATGTTAAAAAGCTTATATTATGTTATTCCAGATTATAATTCAACTGCTTTCTAAATTTCGACCTGATCGGCTCTGACGTGATAGAGCAAGAAACATCTAAAAATCCAATATAGACATTTGTAATATTAGTATTGTATTTTTTTCCGCAGAGCCCCGAACAACGTAGTGTGACCAATATTAATTGCAGGCACCCCGGCGCCGCCGGCACAGGTTCTGTATTCTCCCACCGAAATCAATAACGAAATGCGCAACAGTCTCGCAACACAATGCCCGCGCCGGGAGTCGAGCCCACACCCCGAGCTAACGCGGCGGATAATCCCGCGCGCGCCACTGTGCCCCAAGCCATACAATACACGCATACCTATAATCCGCAAAAACTGGCAACATCACTTTACTCCCATCACAACCTATTATCACCCTTATTTTCACAACAATAAAAGCTTTATTTTAATATTTTTTTGTGAGCTTTTTTTTTTAATTTAAATGGTCTATGTTCGATTCGTAAATGGAACGTCTTTCGCGTCCGATTTAATTCAATTTGTTAACAATGAAACTACTATTTTGTGCTTAACTTGTTTCTTGGCGCGGTTTCTCTCGTCTTAGTAAGATTATTATAGAGTTCAGAAATCCTGTTAAATCTTTATGATATTATAAACGTGAATGTTTGTCATTTTTTTACTCAGTCATGTAGGAACGGTAGATTGGATTAGGCTGAAAAAAAACACAGTTGGATTATAGTCTAGATTCTAGAATAACACATAGATTTTTTTTATCGCCGGGATTTGCAAGAAGAAGTACGCGGGTAAACCGCGGAGCACAGCTAGCTAGGTCTGTCGGGGCCGCTGGTGTTAGATTTTAGAGAAGATTTAGTTTATTAGTTGACCGCAAAGCGCTTAGGACCTGATGTTCCCAAGGCGCAAATGAAGTAACTTGATGCCATTTTCTTTATACGAATAGTTAATTGTTATCCTGAGAAATACCCAATTAATTACCCAATAGGTATATATATTTTTTTTTTTTGGAACGAAGTTCCTTAGCCTGGAGGAGACATCCCTGTCTCCTTTTGCGGTCTGATTTTCCAGCGCGACCGAACTGAAAAAAATGTGAGACTAAAGCCGTAAGAAAAATTACGTAACGGAAGTGACGCGTAAAAACTGCTCGTGAGAGTGTTGCCAACTTTCAGACTTATCATAAGTAATAAAATTTAGCATTTTTTTTATTTTTTTTATTTTGTGCCTTCTATATTATCCGAAGGAACTTCGTTCTCGGTGTCCCATGACATCACACCTCTTTTATACTCAATTTTATCTCTGTAACTTTGTTTGACGTCACAAACATCGAACGTTTCTGTACCAATGCAAGGATACTCGATAAAATTAACTAAAATGTATACCTTAGAAAAAAACTTACTCCTGCAATCTTTTTCTATTCCAGGGTTCCCTGGGAGAAATCGTTTTTAGTACAAAGGCCGCCAATAATTACTAAATTTGCTTTATTTAAGAGCATAGTTTTTGTTTTATTTAAGTGCAATAAATAGTTTATCTATATCTCCAAAATGTATAAAGATAATGGCGACATCCCGTCTTAAGTTTAAATTGCAAAATTTTAAAATCAACAAACATACAAACATTCTTATTTTATCTTAGTATGTGTTGTCTCTTTTTTGGCAAGGGATCTATTCCCGGGTTCGCAGTATTTTTTATCTTAATCTATCTTACGCCCGGGGCCATAAAAGGAATACACTTTTTATATTTTTTGTAATGTCTTCTTAGGTGGCTTTAATTGAAGTTACCACATCAAATGGTAGCTATTTATTATTTGTGATGTTATCACAAACTAAAGACGTTTACAGAAAAGGTGGACAAAAGGCCCGATTTGGCGGAATGAGGTATTTTTTGAATGCAGCCCATGCGATTCTGGGTTCTTCTCTTTCAAAAAGGAAGTCAAGGTCATAAGCAACCGCGTTGGCCAATTACGAGTTGCCAGATGAAGTAACTCTTCGAAAAATGTATTTCATGGAACACGCCAGTTTCATTCATGATGTATTTTACTTAATACCGTTCATGCAAATTTTAATGACAGATTCGTTCATCTGCCCTTGGAAAAAACAAATTGGCAGTCATTGGAACTGCCAATAGAAGTGAAAACTTATAACTCTGATTTTATAGCTTTCTTTGGAAACTACACCGGTGAAACAAGAATGCGTGGCCGTGAGCATGGCCATCTAGAAATTCTGACGCATTTCTAGATGGCCAATGGCCATGATCCCGAATTTAGCCAAAGATTGCTTTTATTTACGAACGTGACTCTTGAGGTCAATTCACAGCCCACTAAAATTCTGTCTGTGATGGGACAAATGAAGTTATCACTTAAAATATAAAAAAATATATAGGTATAAACCTAATCTATTTTTCTTGAAAATTTTCATTTTAAATTCCAAATATTTTATTCATTTATGTAGGGATGGAAACAGAAAAAAGTTATTATATAATTAAATAGATCCAATTTTAAATTTCAGGTAAAATTTGACTATACACAGGTTCTGGAGCCATTAATTTGGTCCCCGCGTTCGTTAAATTGCCTAATAACTGAAAGTACCCATCAAACTGGCGGCATTCTTACGCTGTATGACCAGATAAATGTTTTGGGGTAGATAGAGACCTGCGCGAACTTACTTTATATACTTAATGATAGGATAATTACTTACTTTATAAGATCCCTTCTTTTTATTTTATATTTAACTAGCGGCCCATTCCGGCTTCGCTCGGATATTGCCATTTAAGTTAAAGTAGTTAAACGGTCTTGACCATACAATATTTTTTTTGAATAAGGATTAATATAAACACATAAATAGCATGGTTTGAATTTGGTTAGCATTTTCATTAATGTTTAAGGTGAAAAAAGTTGTTGTAGTGACATAACTACAATAGTTGGACATATGCTACCGTGGAGTTTTTTGTAAACATTATGATGTTCTTCAATATTGTTGTACATTATTTTGTTCTATCGCTAATAGTTTCGGCAGCGCATTCGACGAAAGACATTTTAAGACTTATTTTTCTACACCTTCGGTTACATTGTTCAAATTTTACCAAGGATCCCTAATTTTTTTCAAAATGAAATGTAGCCTATGTCAAATTGGAAGAATGTAGCATTCTATTGGTATTTTTTTTTAAATCGGCCCAGTACTTTTTGAGCCTATTCATTACAAACATACAAAAATAGGTACAAATCTTTCCTCTTTATAATATTAGTGTAGATGTACAATATATAAATGTCTATAAATTTGTTACTTGTTCTTGTTATATAATGTTTTAATTGAATAAATTTAATATTAGGTACAGCTGATTATTTTTTATTAAATTAATCTTATAATGATAATAATGAGATGACAGATGAAGAAGATAGTTTAGGTATTTCCTTGCCCTGTAATTCCACTGCAGACATTACTTTTCGAAACGGAATACATGTTTGCACATTGTTACTTTCTTGTTCAAATGTCTTAAACATCGCCTGAAAATTGCTAGCCTATCGGTTTTTTATCGGATACACTTCGGA
The DNA here is from genome assembly GCA_963693475.1 of Ectropis crepuscularia. Lineage (NCBI taxonomy): Eukaryota > Metazoa > Arthropoda > Insecta > Lepidoptera > Geometridae > Ectropis > Ectropis crepuscularia. The sequence continues at coordinate 37,924,855 of OY856338.1, forward strand.
GAGTGTGCGACTGATTTGCATGATCTGATACCACCTTGTCCTTTTTTCTATCGGAATCATTGTAGCTCGAAAAAGCGACATCGTTTCATGGTTGATGTTCCAAAGACACGAACGAAGAGATTTGACTCTACTTTTGTGATAAGAACGTCTAGGCTGTGGAATACGTTGCCTGAGTGGGTTTTCCCCGAGTGCTACAATCTTTGTGTCTTCAAATCGCGAGTGAATCGGTTTTTTTAGGTAAACACGCTCCGTCGTAGACCGCATCGTCGCTTAACATCAGGCGAGATGGCGGTCAAGTGTAAATATAGAACTTATTAATAAAAATGTAGCATAACTGGCAAAGGTGTATTTTGCCACACTAATTCCGTTTTCAGAGTTTCCACGGCGGATAAGTGCCACATTAGTCGTGACTGCATTCAGCCGTGCAACGCGATATCGCCATTACGTCTGAGTCTGACCGACCACTCTCGCAAAAAATCCAACTCACTTGTCATTTTGACACCATTCATTCAAAATCCCGACCGCTCACGTCCGGACATCGTTTTTTTGCTCTCCCACACTTTGCATCTCAATTCTGAACCGTAAACCGTAACACATAAAGTAGGTAATATATTTTGGCACAAGTCAACATTAAAAGTCGACCGGGAAAGTTTTCTCAGCAGCGTTCCTTAATGAATTCCTCTGCCATCCATTCATGTCGTTCGCTGTGTAAACAAAGACCTTCGTCAAGTTGTAATTTAATTTTTCAGCGATATTTTGGGAAGGAAATAAAGGATTTAATAAATCCGAACGGCCAAAAAAATTGCAGAGTCATTCGAGATGTTTTTATGGCTGCCATATGGACATAAGATCGTATTTTTTGTGGGATTTAGTTAATGTTCTCGAATCTTTTAAACTACTGTGTGGCATGTGACCTACTGCGATGTAGCTTTAGACAAGTAGGTAGGTAATTGGCGGTTAAACTTAGCGAGGCTTCTTTTACAGGTTTTTGATCGTGACTTTAAACCCATAAATACAGCTTTTTTTTTATTCTACGTAGAATGAAAGTATCACAAACATGTATTTAAAACTACTGAGTTTTTGGGCAACGATTAACGAAGTTAGATATTATTTTGACATCTGTCAAAAAAATTCAGGCCTTTATAATACCTTTATGAGGATTATGTTTTTTTTTTTTTGGTGGACATTTCACACACAACACCATTTATTTACTTAAGTACCTACTAGCTGCGCCCCGAGGCTGTGTAATCCGCGGCTTACTAGTTGTTCATTTAATTACTACTACCTATTAGATCATTTACTATTACTAGATTAATTAATATATGTATTTGTTTATCAACCGAACTCAAAGATACAACATTGAGCTTGAGTGAAATTTTGTATTAAGTTGGCGAGATATTTTTTTTTTACTTTCTTTGTAGTAACACTTTTGAAGTTACAATTTGCATATTTTATTTTAGTCGCCATTTGGGACTGTTACATTTGTTGTAAATTTTGTAGGAGGTATTTTGCGATTTTATTCAAGGGTAAGAAACATTATCTTAACTGGTTCTCTCCAGTATCACAGTAGGTAGAGAAATTGTACTGTATGCACAGATTACAGAAATAAACACAGATGGAACCTTCGTGAACAACACTGTGAGGCCCGTAATTAGTCATGTTGACGTAAAATTGTCAAATCAACGTTCCAAATTACTTGTATAATGTTGTCAGTCTTAAGAAAAAAGTCCCACTATTGTTGTCTTAGCTTGGGAAATCTTCACGTATAATAAACACATCAATTGATATTTTAAAATATTAATATTATTACACCGATTATGCAAGGATTTTTTGTTACTACTATTTCTATGAAGAAAAGAATTTTGATTTTGCATGCAACTAGAAATTAACTTGAATCGCAAATAATAAAATTAGTGTAATTTACTCGCTTAGATAGGTTACACAAAAATTAAAACAACCATCTTTACCACCAAACTATTTTTGATAAAATGCATATAGGCTACCAGTATATTATAGGTCCAAACAACAAACAAAAAAAACTGACAAAATAATCATTTTAACAGTTCACTTATTATTCACCTTTTTTTTGACAAAACAAGACTTTAAAATCAAGTAACCGTATAATGACATTCTCGAAACATACGTAACGCGGACAAGCTGGATGTCATATCACACTCTCTCACAAGTTACAAGGTTACGGAAGCTAACTCACATAACCTGAAGTTTATACACTCTTCCCAAAATAGTTATATCTGCCCCAAGTTTCGGCAGCTTCAAAAACAAATTAAAGTGCTGGCTTATCGATCAAACTTTTTATAGTTACACCGAATTTTTAGAGAGTGATGGCAAAGTCCTATAAAAATGTATACAAAAATTTGACATGGGTCAGTACAATTATTAAAAAAACATATTATACTCATATAATGCTTGACAGTTTTCTGTACAATAATTATTATAATACAGTAAAGTAGTCATTTCAAACTTTGAAAATGTAGGTATACAATTTGTATACTCTTTCCTTTGTTTTTATTTTTTATTTATTGACGTGTAAATTGTACATTTATGAATAAAGTACTTTGACTTTAATATTAAAAAACTTTACAATTTAAAAATATTTCATTTTACAAACAACGTTATGCCTAATATTAACTTCAAAAATATCTTCCTTCAACAAATCTTCAATAATCAATTATATAGCCGTTTCACTTATATAATATATCGAATGACATTACAATATAATACAAAACACTTTATTGGCACCATAAACAAAGTTGACAAGAAGTAACACATATAATAACAAAACAAAATGGGCACAAAAGACGATCTTGTCGCTAAAAGCGATCTCTTCCATATAACCTTTTGATTCATGAGGAAACAAAATTTGTAATATTTTGGGCAGTGGTGCAACTAACGAAATAAATAAATACAAATTTTAGGCGGTATTAACGATTTTGTTATTTGTACATTTTTATGTCATAAATTACTCATTTCACAAATTTAACATTTACTTAAATTAAATTTGAAATTAAATTAAATTGAATAATATATGGGGGGCACGTTTGTACGTGTCCGATTTAGTATATAAGATGATGACAGCGGTCGAGCGGGCAGTCTCTCGCCCCGCGTCACTTGTGTATAATTAAGATCAATATAGTCAGCAGTTTATACAGTGACGTGGTTTCATTTCCTCTCCAGTACCAGTAACACCTACAGTGGTGACCCCGACAGTGAATTGAAGATTTAGAAGATTCGTTTTTGGTGTTGCTGAATTATTTTTCAACAATGTTTCCGCACGCTGCACCAGTAAGTGGGCAAGTGGGTCAGCAGGGCATGAAAGACCAGCGGACGAATTCCGCTGATTGTGCCCTGGCCGCTATAGGTGTGTCAACTAGACTTCCGGATTTTTGGGTTGACATGCCGCGGTTATGGTTTGCCCAGTTTGAAGCAGTGATGGCACCGCAGAAACAAGGAGATGGAGGAAAGTTCAACATGGTGATATCAAAATTGGGGAGATACTCAATCCAACAGGTGAGTGACCTGTTGACAGCGCCGCCAGAGAGCGACAAGAATAAGGCGCTGAAGGAACGATTGCTGCAGGTTTATGAAGAGAGCGCTGAGCGACAATTCCAGAAGCTCGTGTCCGAGCTAGAACTGGGTTTGCAGAAGCCTACGCATCTGCTTCGGCAAATGAGAGATTTGGGACGACCGGCGCAAGTTTCAGAGCAGACGTTGAAGAGCTTGTGGCTATCCAGGATGCCAGCCTCCGTCAGAGCGGTCATTGCGGTGTGTCAAGATCAGGCGCTGGACGGTTTGGCGGTTATGGCGGACAAGATTATAGAGAACACCACATGCTACAACGTCGCTGCTGTGTCCGGGAGTAACGAACAGGTACCCAATTTACCTCTCACGGAGTTAGTCAAGCAGATGAGGAAGCTGGAGTTAGAAGTAGCTTCACTACGCAGTAAGGTTCAAGGCCAAGAACGCGGAAGAAGCAGAAGACGCCAAAAATGGAGCGAAAATAGGACTGGTTCGCGGAAGAAAAGGGCACCAGGTGATCCAGAGTGGCTGTGCAGATTCCATTTCCGGTTCAAGAAAATTGTTATGCGATGTTAAACAGCCGATAATTGGAGCCGATTGTTCAAGGAATTTTAAGCTGACGGTAGAAAATTAGTACAGAGGATATAGAAAAACAGCAATTATTACGCGTTTGGTATTTTCGATTACGATATTGACCTTTGGGTTAACTGACGTAGAACAAATAAATATTGGTGTCAATGACAGCGGTAGTAGTAGTAGAATGCTGAACAATCAGTTTTGCTTGGATACTTAGATAACATAATAAATTGGCTCGAAAAATGCAACCTGGCATAAAAGAGCATTTGCGTAGGTTGTTTGAACGTTTACAGATATATTACATGGAAGTTGAAATAGGTAAATGTATGTTGAGAAAAGTAAAATAGTTTTGTAGGTGTTACTGGTACTGGAGAGGAAATGAAACCACGTCACTGTATAAACTGCTGACTATATTGATCTTAATTATACACAAGTGACGCGGGGCGAGAGACTGATCGCTCTACCGCTGTCATCTGCTTATATACTAAATCTTACCACATAAGTACGTGCTCTTAGCCCCTATAGTTTTTTTTATGTTACGAAGTCTCGGAAAATGGGATAAGTCCTTTGCCTGACAAAGTCAAGGTTATTCAGGACTATCTCAAACCGGAGACAGTAGAGTAATTACGCAGGTTTTTGGGTATGTTTAACTTTTATAGAGCATGCATACCAAACGCTGCAAGAGTGTAGAGAATTTTTGATAGATATTGACAGACAATGTGCAAAGAAAAGGGACAATATGGGCTAAAGAGGCAATTAGAGCGTTGGAAAAATGCTGCCAAGTTATCGGACCCCGAGTCCAGGGGCAAGGTTAACCCTTATGACAGACGCGTCAGACATTAGTATAGGCGCGGTATTGCACAGAAGGAAAAGAGTCTTTGGAGAACCCTCGATTATTTTTGCAAAGAATCCCTCGGAATCCCAGGAAAAGTACTGTGTATACGACAAGGAACTTCTGGTGATTTATTCGGGTATTGCAAAGATAGATGTGTATTGTTTATTTAAGAGATTGTATTGTGAGTGACATACGTCACGTAATATAAATCAATAGTCATTAGTGCAAACTAGAACGCTGAGTGAGCAATACAATGCGATGTCAATGTGCCAAGGTTAATACGGAAGTTTATCGTAAGATTATAGTGTAAACAAGGTGTGATGTAGTTATGTTTTTTTTGTGGATTGTTATATGTTTTTCTCCTTTTTTTAAGAAAGGGGTGTATATGGGGGGCACGTTTGTACGTGTCAGATTTAGTATATAAGAAGATGACAGCGGTCGAGCGGGCAGTCTCTCGCCCCGCGTCACTTGTGTATAATTAAGATCAATATAGTCAGCAGTTTATACAGTGACGTGGTTTCATTTCCTCTCCAGTACCAGTAACACCTACAAATACAATGCCCATCAATAATTTGGTCTACGAGTATCTAAAAAAAATATAATCTATATTTTACCCTAAATTCAGGGAAAATAATTTCCATTTAGTATCGCCACACTAACCTATTTTCGTTGAGGTGTTGTGTTCCATTCATCACCAAAATAAAATTGCCTAAATTATATAAATAACAGTAAAAATATTCAAATTTTCCTATGAAATTATATTCCTCTTTCCTTTTTTTGATTTTGGGAACATTGTTTGAAGACACAAAACGGCATATTTTAAAACAAAACTTAAAATCACACGGGACTCCCGTACAACACGGAAGTCCGTTTCATACTGACTGGAGTTTGTATTTGCTTCGGCGTTTGTATTTCCTTTGTCTGCTTCAGTAGCTCTGTTCTGCGCGCTCCATCTGGTTTTATTTCTGTAATCTGTGACTGTATGTATGTATTTGTCTAAATGTTTATTTCAATAATTAATTATCTTTTTTGAAGTGAAAACTTCTTTAGGCGCACCTAGACAGATTCTTCGTGGGGTGTAAATTCAGTTCTAGCGTCACGCTCGGCTATGATAAGAAATCTTCGGGTAAACTCGGGACCTTGGCGATTGGGCATCTCGAAACGCGTCAGCCAATGGAACATGCAGAAAGGGCGTGGCCTCGCCATCGTGGCATGGCCATCTAGAAATGCGTAACCCAATGGGAAATGGTGACGCATTTCTTGATGGCCATGCCATGATGGCGAAGCCACGCCCTCCGGTTACACCCGTGTAAGTTTTCACTTCTATCGGCAGTGCCTAAGACTGCCATTTTTTTTAAATAAAGAGTGACGAGACAAACAGCACATGTGCCTGATGGTTAGCAACATGCCTACCACATAACAGCACAGTGACACGCAGCTATTGGAACATGAAATGTCCAAATCATTACCTACCACTACACTGCACTCGTCACCCAGAGATCTAAGATGTTATATCTCTAAGCCCTGTAATTTCTCTTTAAACATTGCCCTTCAAACCGGAACACAGTAATGTTTGTACATTACTGCTTGGCGGTAGAATAACTGGCAAAGGTGTGGTACTTCCCCAGGCGGACTCTGCGACCACCACTACAAAAAATAATGAACAAATGAAAGAATTAATTGAATATGTTTAATTAAACTTTTTTGTTTTACCAAATAATATTTTATTTACCAAATCGTATCGACCTCCTTCCTCATACGAACTCTGTTAAGAGTCCTACCACTACAGAAGAATGAGAAAATGGTAAGTGAGACCCAAACCATATTGTTTTTTGGGAAGATTTTATTTATCTTAGTATTAAAATTAGCGTGGTTGTTACACATATTGATTAGGTAAACGGGTAACTCACGTGTAATGAGGTCGGTCAATCCGACTCGAGTTTCGGCCGCGTCCGGCGTCAGTGCCAAACGGGAAGCCATCGGGCGCGTACACTCTCCTTGAAAAAGGCCGCCGGACGCGGCCGAAACTCGAGTCGGATTGACCGACCTCATTACACGTGAGTTACCCGTTTACCTAATCAATTTTATTTATCGTAATATAAACACACACACACACACTTGACTGCCATATCGCCTGATGTTAAGCGACGATGCGGTCTACGACGGAGCGTAGAAGAACCTAGAAGAAACCGATTCACTCTCGATTTGAAGGCACCAAGATTGTAACCTTCGGGAAACTTAGGTACACACAGGCAACCCATTCCAAATTTAGATGTTCTTAGTACAAAATTGGAGTCAAAATCTCGAATCTCGAACGAAAGCTCAAACGAAGAGAGGTTTGAGCTTTCGTTCGAGATCCACAAATTTCACCTCAAGATGCCTGAAACATGTACAATAAATTTAAAAAAATATATTTTTGTTAAACAGATTTATTGAAAGAAAAAATATAATGTCATCAGAACTAAAGCTGCGTAATCTGAAAACGGTTAACATTAAATTACTAAATTTGGTCCAAACATGTCAAGCTAAATAAAACTTTCTTTTTTTTTAACTGTAATAGGTTCGCACTTGACCACCTAAACATCTCGTTAAGCGACGATGCGATCTACGATGGAACGTGCTTACCTAGAAGAAACCGATTCACTCTCGATTTGACGACACCAACATTGTAACTATCGGGGAAAACGCATTCAGGCAACGTATTCCACAATCTATACGTTCTTACCACAAACGTGGAGTTAAATCTCTTCGTTCGTGTTTTTGGAACATCAACCATGAAACGATGTCGCATTTTTGAGATACGAGAATTCCGATAGAAGAAAGAGCAAGGTGGTATTAGATCATGCAGATCAGTTGCACACTCTCCGAAGTGTATCCGATAAAAACCCGATAAGCTAGCAATTTTGCGGCGATGATCAAGACTTTGAAGTCTTTTACGCAATTTTTTAATAGAGATAGGTAGGTAGGTCAAATTTAGTATGAAACTTATTATCTCTTAGAGGTCGTTTTAAAATTGTACTTATTTTGCGGGTTAAGTTAACCGACTAATAGAATAGTGAAAATAAATAGTTGTGCAAGTGTGGTGTGGGACAAAGCGGGATCGCGGGGGATTATAGCAGGTTCGGTGCTCCATTGTCGCTTTGTTGCATTGTTACAGATGTTCGAGGTATCGCGACACACGCAACGATGCTCCAGAGGAAATTGTCGCAGAGATACTGCTTCTAATTCTCGAATCCCGACGATAAAACGACGGAGTATCACACATTTAACGAGTCTGTGACTGTACATATGTGTGTGTATGTCTATGGCATTGTAAGCTCTCTAACGGATAAACCAATTTTGTTTGTTTTTAGGGTTCCGTAAAACGTAAAAACGGAACCCTTATAGATTCGTCATGTCTGTCTGTCGGTCCGTATGTCACAGCCACTTTTTGTCGAAACTATGAGAACTATACTGTTGAAACTTGGTAAGTATATATATTCTGTGAACCGCATTAAGATCTTTACACAAAATTATAAAAAAATAATGTGTGCGCTTAATTAAGACCGCACGGCAGAAGTGAAAACTAAAATAAGAAATACTCAAATATTTAAAGACTCTTTGCAGCAACACGATAATAACATGCGGCTGAATGACCAGTATCCATGGCCAACAATAAATTAAAAACGAATTTTTACGCGGTTCAGAAATAGCGTTTGACTCGCAATTTTTTTAATATTTGCTACTTATTTATTGTATAAGTATTTCGCTAAAAATTAATAGATATATTGTGTATTGTGTATGTGGAAGTACTGTGATGAAAATGGGAATCGTATTTCGTGTTTACGTAGTGTAAGTTCTGTGATAAAACAGTAATATATTACAACCAAAACTTTTTTTCAATGGATGTGAAATGCATATTTAATATTTCGTGACAGGTCCAATCAATGTTGTAAGTACCTACAAGTTAATGTCGCGATGAAAAAACATGAATATACCTACTAAACACAGGGACACAACAGCGAAGAGCAGTTTGACTATATTATCTTTCTCACTCTGGCGCACTTGCTCACTATATTTTATTTTTCACTCTAGCATCCCGAGTTCACCCGAAAATCTCTTAATCATACCCGAGCGTGACGCTAGAATTCAATTCACACCCCACGAAAAATCTATCTAGGCGCGCCAAAAGAAGTTTTGACTTCAAAAATTTTATTAAAAGCTTCAATAAAAATAAAGAAGTTTGCATGATAATGATCATGCAAACTTCCAACGAAAATTGGTTTGAACTCGATCTAGTTAGTAGTTTATTTTTAGTACGTCATAAATACACTATTATTAAAATATCGATCAAAGTTACAACGAATTACAAGAACTTATACTGTATTATGTTACTTGCTGCTAGGGAACCTTTTATAGGCGAATCCGACACGCACTTGGCCGCATTTATTATTTTTATTTTCTAGTCGAGAGTGATCTTTGCTACGTTTGATGAAAACCGATCTGAGATGGCTGGGACAAAATTGCCTTTTTAGGGTTCCGTAAAACATAAAAATATAAAAAAAAATACAATAAATTTTGGGTGTGCCTCATACTTGGAACAGACACTCATATAATTCAGTGGCGTGTCTATGAATAGGAAGACCTATAAAATGACGTTGAAGTTGGGGGGAGGGGGTTACCCACAGAAATCTAAATAATAATTAGATTTCTGTGGGGTTACCAGTAGAAATATAATAAATCGAGTAAAAAACTTTACTAGTAGCGCCTCACGATTTTACTCGCGTAGCTGCAATTCCAGTTGTTTTCCATCGTTAAAAAATAGTCTATGTACAATTTGATATATTTAATTTCTTTAGACTTCTAATTTAACGTATACGGTTGTGTAGGGGCATATCCCCTGTGACCGCCGCCCCCCTTCAAAACGCGCCTGTGGCGGCGCTGAGTTATATATCTGCTTGTTCGCTTCCTCCGCAGCTCCCGCCTCGCTCGTCCGCTTATCACCTCGCCGCACGGCCGCCGCCTCATTTCCAATTCACTTCGTTTCGGATCAACATATTTTACACATTGTACTTTCCGTTCCACCCTCGGCGGGTTTTAACTCGATCTAAATTACAGAGGGATGAGGATTTTCACAGCCGTTTTTGTCGAGAATTTTCAAATTGAAACTCCACTAGATTTTTTGAAGTGAAAACTTATTTAGCTACCCTGGGCACTTTATGGTAAAGGATAATTATATGGGTTGCTAATGTAACGGTGTAGCGTCATAGTAGTGGTGGAGCAGCGAACGCGAAACGCGCGTTAGACGCTATTTTGATGAAAAAAATATGTATGATGTATGAAATCTTGTTAGTTCGCGTAACCAATAATCATTATCATAATCATAATAATCATAATCATTTATTCATAACATCTGTTACACGTCAAATAGAGTATCCAATTTAAACAATAATGTCCAATTATGTGTACTGTTGTACTTACAGTATGATATTAAACACTCACAAATATACAGTTACAATTTAGTAGATAAATACAAAAATAACAACACGCGAGTTATTTGAACAAACATTCAAGTGTCGAGTTATTACAATAAATTACAATGTTAAAATAGGCAATAATAATATTACATTAAAATCAAATGTCCAAATGAACACAATTTACAATTTCAAGCAAATGAATTCATCGTAGCTATAGAATGTCTGCTCAATAAGCCAACGTTTAAGCCGCGATTTAAAGCTCTCTAGCGTGGGCGCAGAGGTGATGTCGACTGGGAGCTTGTTGTACACGGTCGGGCCCATCACGCGCGTGGACCGGGCCGACCGCTCCAACGTGCGCGGCACCTCCGACAGCTTGCCCTTGCTGCGGGTCGAATTACATAACTTGTTATAAGAAGCTAGGTGATCTGACGTACACCGCGACTTGGAATATAACGAGTGCGGGTAACGTCAAGATCCCCAACCTCTCAAACAAGGGTCGTGCAGATTCATCCTGCGGGGCTCCCACGATAGCGCGGACGGCGCGCTTCTGCAGCGCGAACACGCGACCACGGTCGGCGGCCCGCCCGAACAACTCCGCCCCGTTCTGGACCAGGGGAATGGATCGTGGCGAAGTAACACGTCCTAGCCACGTCAACGGGTACAAGTTTGGCAATCCGACCTAACGCGAAACACGCACTGCCCAGTTTTTTAGCGCATAATTTATTTATGTGGCTTTCCCATGTAAGACCACGATCAATATGGAAGCCCAAGAAAGTGGTGACATCGGTTTGACATATATTGATGACAATATGACAATATGTTTGACAATATGCGTATTAGCAAGATATCTGTAGCTATACAGACCGATTGACCGTATTTGTAGTGGTAGGACTCTTAGCAGAGTCCGCCTGGGGAAGTACCACACCTTTGCCAGTTATTCTACCGCCAAGCAGTAATGTGCAAACATTACTGTGTTCCGGTTTGAAGGGTAAAGTTTCCAGAGAAATTACAGGGCTTAGAGATATAACATCTTAGATCTCTGGGTGACGAGCGCAGTGCAGTGCTAGGTGATGATTTGGACTCTTCATGTTCCTATAGCTGCGTGTCACTGTGCTGTCATGTGGCAGGTATGTTGCTTACCATCAGGCACATATCCTGATCGTCATGTAGTGACAAGTCTTTATTTAAAAAAATATGTGTAACATTAGTGCTGTTTTATACAAAATTATAAGTTATTACAGGTTTTAGTTTCTATTCCATGTGACTGCCAAATTTTTCATCTTGTAGGTACCTAATTATGCACTTTTTACCCAGGGAACATTAAAATTAAGTTAGAATATATTATTAAGATAACGAATACATAGTTACAACACTATTGAGAATATCTAACAACAACATTGTTAAGAATATTCAGCCAATAACATTACTAATAATATTTTAGCCATAACATTACTGAGAATATTCAGCAATAAAACTGTCTTAATTTTATGACGAAATTATTACCTATTATATTATTTTTATCGGAGTCTAAACGCTATTTATACACAAATTTTCCTTCCATCGTTCGAAGTAGGTCGGCTATGAAACAAGAGCCAATAAAACATAAAAAGAAGATAAATATTTCAAGAATCCATATTTATCGTGACCGGAAACGGTACGTTTCGACGTCTGCCAATTTTCCGAAGCGGAAACGAGGAACGCATCGCGTCGGGCCATCAATCCGTCACGAAGCGGCCTCATCAAACGCGGCGCGGCCAAACGTCTGTCGCGAATCCCAGGCGCAAGCGTAACGGCAATTAATCCATTATAATTAATAGTCTTGATGGATTTGTCATTCGTTGAGTTCGGGAATAGATCGCACTAGCAGCGCCCTATGGGTTTACCCGCGTAGTTCACGTTCCCGTAATGTTCTCGCCATAAAAATTAGTATGTGCTATTCCAGACTGTAATATGTCTTCCGAATTTTAATCTGTATTCCGATTTTTTTGTAGCGGTAGGACTCTTAGCAGAGTCCGCCTGGGGAAGTACCACACCTTTGCCAGTTATTCTACCACCAAGCAGTAATGTGCAAACATTACTGTGTTCCGGTTTGAAGGGCAATGATTCCAGAGAAATTACTGGGCTTAGAGACATAATATCTTAGATCTCTGGGTGACGAGTGCAGTGCAGTGCTAGGTAATGATTTGGATTATCATGTGCCAATAGCTGCGTGTTACTGTGCTGTTATGTGGCAGGCATGTTTCTTACCATCAGGCACATGTCCGTCTCGTCACTCTATGCTATAAAAAAAACCGGATCTTTGAGACGTTCCCTCGTGGTCGAGCACAAAGAACGTAGATGTATTTACTGTTAAATCACCCTAAGCAGCCCACTACATGTTCTCACGGCTGCGACTCAGGGCCCCTGCTCGCAAGGATATAGTCTAGGCCATAATCGGCAACGCTGGCACAGTTGGGGTTCGTCCATAACACACCACTTCGAAAAATTCTTGGTAGGGGAGAGTTGGTTATATCGTACTGCCATTTAAATCGTACCACTTCTAAATTTCCCACTTTAAGGATATTTTTTTCAACACTAGCAACACCAAACCGTGGCCCTGCACAACCCCCCGCCACCCGCCATTTGTGATTGATTACTTCTCTTATTGGTCTGTGGATTGATTTGACTTGACAACTGTGCGCGTGAGTGACAAAAACATTTTTTTGTGGAAGTTATTGCGAATTTTGTTGTAAATTCGTAAGGATATGACTCGTAAACAAGGTAAGATAGAGATACACAGTTTTCATTATTTTATTACAATTTTATACTAGATTATTGGTGGTTTTTGTTGCTTGTCTAAGTTTCGTGGTTATGCCGCACTGTTGCTTTTTTTTGAAAATGGTCTAGTTCGCTAAATTGTACCACTCGCAGTTGGGTAAATTGTACTGGTACGAATTAGCCGACTAGTCTTAAAGTACTTAAGTATATTTTACAGACTGTATTAATATTGTGATAGATGACGGCCTCAAAAGCTAAAATCGAATATTATAATTGGAATAAGCAAGACCTAGAAATAGCTATTCTGGCTTACAAAAACAAATAATTAAGTTTGAATAAAATTTCAAAGACTTATTCTCAGAAAGCGTTACAAATTTTTCCAAAGTCAGAAAAAAAGACGACCTACAGAAAAAAGAAAAGGTATAAATAAGAAAAGGACGAAAACGAAATTACAAAAAGAAAAGGACAACAAAGAAAATCATAATAAAAAAGGACGACAAAGAAAATTATAATAAAGAAATGAGTACTTATTTGATTTCTTCGAACTTTTTCGACGTCGAAAAAACAATATATTTAACTAAATGCTACGGCTGCTGATATTAAAAAACACCATACAGAATACAGGAGAACACTACACAAAACGTTATTGAAATTACAACAAGCCTATATAAAAATCAAATAGAATAGAAGATAAAGCAGAAGAAAGTTAAGTTAAAGAAAGGAAAGGTTTGCAAACCAAAAAATACCAAACAGTGAAAAAAGAAAAGAAAACAGCTATATCCAAAAGCAAATGCAAAAGTTTTAAGAGAAAACGACCCTCTTCCATTACTAGTAGCGATGATTCAGATAAGACACTTAAACTGTATTTTTCTCATTATTATTATAGTTGTGTTAATTGATATCAATACAATCATGTTATTTTTACAAGAAATCTTATAGATGTGTTGTTATTTTATCACCTAAGAGGTATTCATAATATTTCTTAACCTAAGAGTTAAAAATAAATGATTTGGTTAAAAATTTTACTGTCTTTAATTCAGTGGTACGACTTAAACACCCATGGTACGATTTAAAAACTTAATGGTACGATTAAACCGACTAGTCGGCTAAATTGTACCGATGGTAGTCCCTTGTAAAAAAACATTTTTATGGATGTTAGAGTGAACATATGGAACTGATTTCTCGGGCTTAACAAGGTAAAATATAAGACTTTATTTTGCAAATCCATCAATTATTCTAAGTCTTGTCATAAGCGAAATATTTAAGTTAAAGTAAAAAGTGGTACGATATAACCGACTCTCCCCTACATATCGGTTTTCTCGTGATTTCACCATTTTTAAGTTAGCGTTATCGTTCTCCCGACCAATTTGGGATGTGACCAATAAGATTTGAACCAAGGGAGTTAAAATCCCACGCACTCCAATATTTTAAGTTTAATTTTACTCCAGCGTAATGACGCTAACTTAAAAACGGCGAAGGAAAACATCGTGAAGAAACAAAAGAAGTTTTGCAGCAAGTACTGCATTAACGTAATAGGATTTCGAGGGGTCACAGGGTCACAGCATAACACTAGTTATTTGTTAAACAAGAGGCTAAAGTTGGTTTTTAACCATGTGCCCAATTTAGAGTACTGAACGTTAGTGAGAGAATTAAAAGAGCACAAGGTGAAAAGTCTTTGCACTCGAGTGCAACATGAAAATTTTCAGCAAGGAAATGACTTTTGCATGTTACGTTACGTGACGTTTTGCGCGTTATTAATTCGGTCAATTATGAATCCCTATACGTGAAAAAAAAAATTGCGCGCAAAGAGAATTAAAAAAAATACACCAAGGAGGTTCCAAGTCTGAGCTTTTAACGAATTTAAAAAAAGTTATATGAGACATTCGCTACCATGGAGGTAGAAGTAAATTAGTTAGTTAATAGTAATAGGTAGGTGTTTTGAATTCACACTATTAGTGCACACGATGTTTTTAACTCAAATTTATTGTATTCTCAAGAGAAGCGTTTCTCAATCGCCGGGTCGCGACCCGGTATCGGGTCATGAAAACAAAATACCGGGTCGCAATATTCCATTCAATTTTTTTATAGTGACGAATACATGTGACGAGACGAGCAAGACATGTGCCTGATAGTAAGCAACAAGCTTGGCACATTACACATAATATGTACCTACGTAATACTGATTGTAAGTCAGTTAGCATTATCGAATAGCATGGTAAAACGTAGGATACTGAATAATTATAGCAAAGGACACTGAAAAAACGGTTGCAACGCATCTGAAATCATGTAATTATTTTTCCTTATTAACCGATGAAAGTACTGACATTTAATGTATAATGCCAAACTTAAATGCTTTGTTCTATCGATATTATTTCGAGAATAGATACTACTAGCAGCGCCCCGCGGTGTTACCCGCGAAGTTCCCGTTCCCGTTGTTCCCGTTGGTTTTTTTTTCGGGATAAAAAGTAGCCTATGTGTTCTTCCAGACTATAATCTATATGTGTTCCAAATTTCAGCCCGATCCGTTCATACGTTAGGACGTGATGGAGCAACAAACACCCAAACATCCAAATATCCAAACATCCAAACATCCATACATTCACATTTATAATATTAGTAGGATTAAATAAATACAGAAACCGACTTGAAGTAGAAACGGACCTTCGCATAAAACATTCGTCATTTTCCACGAACTAAGGTTCATTAGTAAAAAATAAGCAGCATCTCCATACTTCGCACTAAAATTTCGAGACCAACAAATTATTAATAAATATACTGTACCTAGTTCCTAAAGAGTTTTATTAATCATAATGTATTATTTCACGAAGATGTCCAACCCGACGGGTCACGAAGCGGCAGTGTGAAATTTACCGGGTCATAGCAGAACAATGTTTGAGAAACACTGTTCTAGAGGATAAAAACGACTTTTACACTCGGACGTCGCAGAGCAAAATAGTTATTCGTTACAAAAGAGTGTAAAGTTACTTTTTAACCTTGTGCTCAATTTTGATGACCGAGCAAGGAAAGGATTGTATCCTGAGGGATTCTAATTTTTTAATTTGATATTAGCTCGCTCACGTGAGTCCCCTCACATGAGCGAGCTAATATCAAATTAATAGAGCACAAGGTGAAAAATCTTTGCACTCGAGTGCAACATGTTTTCATCCCACCTCAGCGAGGAAATGACTAAATGCTTTGCGCATTATTATCAATTTCAGTCATTTCCGTTGGCGCCAAATAATCTTTTCGTTGCTACAATCACTCATTTTAGGTTTCCACATGTTTTCAAGTTACTTGATTTTAACCTTACAACACTGACACAACCTAACTGTTTTAACAATAATAATATGACGTGAAAATATCGTGAATAGAATATTGAAGTAAATAATATATATAATATCAAATTTTGAATTCATAGACTAGTGCGCGCAATGTTCTAAATTCAAATGTACTTTACTCTCTAGAGCTAGAAGGTAAAAACGACTTTTGCGCTGAGATATCGAAGAGCAAAAATACTATTTCCAAAGTGGTGGGACGTAAAATAACTTGATCCCGGGCCATCGACCCCGTAGACGAAACTTTTTCAAAAAGACGACGTCAAATTGAAAAAAAATCACCAAAGAACGTAAAAATAACAATTGGAATGAAATGTAATAAGATTAGAAATCATTTGAAGTTATTGGAATAGATAGAGTTTCATGTATGTACGTGGATTAAGCCGTCTATCCTACTAATATTATAAATGTCAATGTATGGATGTTCGGATATTTGGATGTTTGTTGCTCAATCACGTCCTAACGTATGAACGGATCAGGCTGAAATTTGGAACAAAGATAGATTATAATATAGTCTGGAAGAACACATAGGCTACTTTTTATACCAAAAAAAACGGGAACACCGGGAACGGGACCTTCGCGGGTAACACCGCGGGGCGCTGCTAGTAATTATTATTAATATTATTAAAGGAACAATTTCATGACAATGTATAGTATGTATGTGTCTCGTCTAAAACGTATAATAGCTATTTTACCGACAGCAACCTCGAACCTCAAACAAACCTCGACGTAATTTCAAGCAAAACAATTCAAAATTATTAATTAAGTTATGTAATTGAAACTTGAAACATCGCGATTTCAGTTTTGGGTTTTCGCTTTATTTCAGGGACGCGATTCATTACCGTATGTAATTGTTGATCAAAGACACTACAAACCTGATCCCTATTTTCTTATCTGTGGTTATGTTATGAGCATGTGTACCTACGTGTTGCTTACCATCAGTTGCATGTACTGATCGTACCGTCACTCTATTTTATGTTTAAAAAAAAGTCTGTCAGTCCAGTCAGTTTTTAGATGGATTTTAGTGAAATGCGGTTGGTATTGTTATTTTTAAGCTGGTCTAGTCGGGAGAACGGCGACTGCCGATCCGGAGACCCCGGGTTCAAACCCCACACGCACCACTGTCTTTTCGAAGTCATGTGCGTAATGCCGCTAACTTAAAACGGTGAAGGAAAACATCGTGAGGAAACCGACATGTACCTAGAATCTTTCGAAGTCATGTGTCATCCACCAACCCGCCCTGGGCCAGCGTGGTGGACTCCTTGCGAGAGAAGGCCCCGAGTCCCAGCATTGGGAACGTTTAGTGGGCTGTTGATGATGATGATGATTGTTATTTTTGCAATTTATTTAATTAATTATGTTCCTTAATTAGGTATATTATTATTTGATGTCACGCTGCAAGTGCAAATAATACACATAAGATAATTGAACATAATTAATTTAATCTGAATATTTTGTATGGCGTATATCAGATCTTATTAATAAATGATTATGATTATAGACAATTTTCGATGATCGTAACGTCGAAGGAAGTCGCAGCTACAATTTAGGGCTTCATGGTTTGCCGTGTCAGAGATCCTTCGCGCTAGTTTTAACATTTGAAACCGGCAGTCCGTTAAAACAACGACAAATACCAAAATGCCCTTCCCAAAAGCGAGAATTGCACAGCAAACACAAGCAACGATCCCTTTTCATCCCGTAGTTGCCAATAAGGGGCGGTGTGTTTACACAAGGGATATCTTTGTGTATTTAATGTTAAAGTAAGTCGTCCGAAATTAGGCGTGGTAGCTAAATACAAAACGCAGCTGTTTGTGCGAGCCCACCACTTGACGGAACGCGAATTTTATTTGCACAGAGAAAATACGATACAGAGGGACTTTTTATTGCGAATGGAAATTAATTTTGAAGCGAAATGTGTTCTTGTGTTGTTGAGCAGTTTTTGGTAGAGAATAAATTGGCAGTCGTTATTAAGGGACGACAGAAGTGAAAACTTATAACTCAGAATTTGGTAACTCAGTTTGGAAACTGCGCGGGTGAAACCGGGCGTGCCCGTGAGCATGACCATCTAGAAATGCTGACGCATCTCTAGATAGCCAATGGGAAATGCTGACGTATTTCTAGATGGCCAGTGGCCATTGTCCCGAGTTCACCCGAAAATTTCTTATCATTCCCGAGCGTGACGCTAGAATTCAATTCACAGCCCACGAAAACTGTGGTGTAAACATCGGATAGTGACATATGCAATGTTGCCAGATTGGGGGTTTTCCCCCCAAATTTGGGGGTTTTTAAAAGCCATGGGGGGAAATTTGGGGGAATTTACGGGGGGAAAATTGAGACCAAAACGCCCTGAGACTTGATGGAGTGATATACGAAAGACGGCTGGTGGCGGTTGGAGACCGAAGACCGAGGATCGATCCGAGTGGCGTAATATGGGAGAGGCCTATGAACAGCAGTGGACGAATACAGGCTGATGACGATGTTAATGAGTAGGTAAGTATAAATGAGTAAGGTTTATTACATTGTTTCTGAATGTGTGAAATCTCTGAATAATCATCTATTGTAAAATTGGTAGCGTAATAATGTATTATATTATTATGATGTATTTAAAAATTACTTCAAATAAAAAATATAGTATACATTTTATTGCATATCTTTTAAAAAAAATAGTAACTAGCATTTTTTGGAATTGGAATAAATGAGTAAGATTAATTAATTGCCTTTTTTATGAACAAATTAAAGTTTCGAATAAGTAAGGTTTATTACATTGTTTCTGAATGTGTGAAATCTCTGAATAATTATCTATTGTAAAAGCGTAATAATGTATTATTATTATGTATTTATATTTGTTATACTATTATGTATTTAAAAATTACTTCAAATAAAAAATATATATTATATTTCATTGCAGGTAAAATATAATAAAGAATTGACATCATTTATTTCATTTAAACACATTCAGTTTTATCTAACACAAAGTCGACACAAAAAAAACAATAATACAAAACCACGTAACAAGACAAATCATGTTACTGGTCAAATAAAAACTCCCCCACGCGCCGAGTGTCGCTCAAAGGTCCCCATAATACTGGCCGCATTGCCCCGCTGAATCGCCATGGAAATCCGCTGAACCAGATACCAGCCTGCCCGGGAATCGCGCCCTCTTTCACGCAAACGCCGTCCGAGGTCCAGCATAAACTTTCGAGCCTCTACACACCACGGCCCTGCAGTCTCAACGGCAAACGGGACGAAATCATACGCCGACCCTAAACACGAGTATTTGAGGTGCTTGGCTCTGGCAGCCGCCTCCGCCCCTGCGCCGGCACTTTGCTCGGTAGCGGCGAGATGGCAGGATGCAAACGTGCTTACACACGTTGCATCCCACACGAGACAGCGTCCCCTCTGCCAAGGGATCAAAGTAAGGCCATCAGGTCGCTTGCCATCCGAGCGCGATAGTCCAGCGGGTTCCAAAATGCTGGGTATCTCTGCCGACACAAGAGCCCGCCTCAGGATGTCGTTGATAGCATGATGTCTCGGTCTGCGACCCATGCATCGAGTGCAGCTGAGGCCATGGTGACCGTTACTCTCGACTTTGGCCCCGCAGACACAGCTGTGAGGTTCACAGACGGTACAACCGAGCCGCAGAGCCACCGCAACTCTCAACGAATCGTCATCCATTAAGGTGCCCAAGTGTGGAGAGGGTAAAGCATGTAACCATGCCCCCGATTCAGGCCTCGCTACAGCATTTAAACGGGCCAAATCTGCCCCTGAGGCATCCGCTTTCAGCTGCAACAATAGTCCCTCGCAAACCGAGTCGCTCCAAGCCCTCTGAACCATTGGCTTATCCGGCGCGCCGACACCTGGACACAGAGATGACCAAAACTGAAACGCCTCCTCGGCATACGGAATGCGAATCAAGCTACCATTATGAAATAAGATGCTAGTAACAAGCTTCGCAACTCCGTGCGACGAGGCGACGAAAGCCACAGGACCGGTCTCCAGTAGTCGACGAACCCCCAAACCCCCGAACCGAACAGGCAAACTGGCCTGACACCATTGCTGGTCATCGAGCTGTACGTTAAGTATGTCCTCCAGAAGACTTCTCAACGCACCGTCGAAGCGCGACACCCCCTCAGGGCACCTCCAACATGGGGTTGCTCTGACAAGATAAGTCATCTTGGGCATCGCCAAACAACTCCTTAGAAGTACAGTCGCGACATGTGCAGGAAGATGTTTCATTGCATATCTTTTTTAATAAATTTAGTAACTAGCATTTTTTGGAATTCGAATAAATGAGTAAGATTAATTCATTGCCTTTTTTTATGAATAAATTATGGTTTCGAATAATACCGTGTTTAGGGATAAATATTTTCAGGATATGGTAACACTGATGGCGCGGCGTTAAATAATAAAAAATAAATATGGGGACGGCTGTGTTGTTTACTTATCTTCTGTTCTTCAGTTCTCTGCATTTCTATTATAATTTGCGATCTTAGCAACGGAAATAGGTACTACAAATAATAACAATATGGAATCTGGGTAGTGATTCTGAAACCATTCGGTTGCATCCGACACGGAATCTCATCTCTCGGTCTTTGTCATTCTAAACAGATAAGACAAAGACCGAGAGATGAAATTCCGTGTCGGATGCAACCGAATGGTTTCAGAATCGCTACCCTGGATTTACTAAAGGGAATAGTTCCAAGGTTCTAACTTACCAAAGATAGATTGATGGTAGCAAACTTTTTTGCAAGAAACAAAGACTTTTATGGTTCAGAATTCAGGGAACATGAAAACATCTCTGTAAGTACAGTTTACGAAGTAACTATTTTCTGATCTGTGGTACAGTTTCACGTTTAATACTATTTACCTATGTATAATACATAAAACAGCCTAGTAGATAAATATGTAATAGATGATTTTCGGTTTCGAACTTGCATCTAGATCACTTTTTACAAAGTTAGGTTATGTGCGTAAATAATAAGCGTTTGGCTTGTTTCAGATTTTCAAGAGAATCTTATGGCGATGCTGTTGGATATGTCCAAATAAAACGAGACCTAAATGTGTGTACTTGACAGTGTCGTTGTCACCGTTATTGTGGACGAAAAAGGAAGTTACAGAGGATGAAAACTCACAGAGTACACTGAATTACACTAACTAGTCCGAAAATAGTTTCATCTATAAGTGAAAGTGAATATGAATCCATCGATGATGGGTCATCATCGCCTTTTGGAACACCATTACCTCAGAGGGAAAAATCTAAACGAGAAAGGAAACCTACATCATTCTACAAGTGTAACAATGTTGAAAGTGTAGAGACAAAGCAGGTGACCTACAGAAAAGCTATGAGCAGGAAGGATGCTGGTAAGTGGAGAGAGGCAATCAATACTGAATTGCAGACCTTGAATGACAACAACACTTGGGAGTTCTGTGATGCACGGTATTCATGTGATGCAAGATTTGATCAACGGTATTACTGAATTGGATCAAACAAACTACTTAGAAAATGTTCTTAAAACTTTAACACAAAAATATTTGTTGATACTAAATGTAGTGATAACACCATTGAAAAGTTATGTAGACAAATTATAGGCTATTTAATGTATTAAGGTACGTATCTACGTACTTCTACGGAATCTGAATATGTATCTATGAGCATGGCAGCAAATGAGGCTTCATGGCTTATTAATTTATTAGGACTTTAATTGTGAAAACAGTTGTCCGGTCAACATATTTTGTGATAACCAGTCAGCCATAATAAATGCAAAAACAGATAATATTAAACGTTTGAAACATGTTGACATTCGCTACCATTTTATTAAAGAGAGCAAGATTTGTATTAATTATGTTAACACTAGTGAGCAAACAGCAGACATATTATCTAAGGTTTAGAGTAAAGAATGATTACAAGACATTTAAATAAATGTGGTATTAAGGATGTTGTTATTTAGTTAAAAGCTTAAAGTTTAAAGAAAAGGAATGTTATGTTGTTTTAAGTTTGATGTAAATGTGTTTACTACATTGAGAAGGGGTGTTAGAATATGGCAATGTAGTATACTAATTTATATTGTAATGTTGGTGCTCGGTCTGAGTGTTTTTGTGTGTTGGTAGTACGTAGTCCAAGTTGTTTGTAAAAGATGGCTTACTGAAAAAATAAAATACATCTTGTGAACTAGCGCCTATTATTTCTACAAAATGAAAGATCTTGTCTAGTAGAATACTATATATACACTGTAACAAATCAAATGAAAAGGCTTGATTAGCTAGAATAGTGTACAGATTACAAATCAGAGGTAGTCAGGGGTAAATCATTGTTTTTAAATAAATAATTTGTTCTTGTATAACTGCGTTTACTATCTACATCAGCTCCTTATGGAGTTAAGTGGAAACAGTCATGAATTATCACGGTTACGTGGAAGACATCACTTTGAGCGGTAACGCCGCCCATTTTAATACTATTATTAGTTTAGTCTTATTTAAGTTTTATCTTTTTTTTTATATACTTACGAGCGTACTTATGCTCGTACATGTGGCTACCTTAACTACCATTAATAAAGAGTTGAGTTTACATTTTTTTATTGGTATGCAAAGGCTTTACCGCGGCAGTCCCCGAGTGCCACACGTCTTTTTAGGGTTCCGTAAAACGTAAAAACGGAACCCTTATAGATTCGTCATGTCTGTCTGTCTGTCTGTCTGTCTGTCTGTCTGTCTGTCTGTCTGTCTGTCTGTCTGTCTGTCTGTCTGTCTGTCTGTCTGTCCGTCCGTATGTCACAGCCACTTTTTGCCGAAACTATGAGAACTACACTGTTGAAACTTGGTAAGTAGATGTATTCTGTGAACCGCATTAAGATTTGAACAAAAATATTAAAAAAAAAGAAAACTTAGGGTTGCCCCCCATACTGAGAACTGAAACTCTAAAAATTTTTTTTCATCAAACCTACACGTGTGTGGTGTCTATCGATAGGTCTTCAAAAATGATGTTAAGGTTTCTAAAATCATTTTCGTATACACTGAATAGTTTGCGCGAGACACACTTTCAAAGTGGTAAAATGTGTGTCCCCCCCCCCTCTAACTTCTAAAGTAAGATAATGAAAAATCTAAAAAAAATATATGATGTACATTACCATGTAAACTACCAACGAAAATTAGTTTGAGCTCGATCTGATGAGTAGTTTTTTTTTTAGTACGTCATAAATACACTATTATTGAAACTTCGATCAAAGTTACAACGAACTACAAGAACTATGTGTACTATGTATATTATGTCACTTGCTGCAACGGAACCCTTCATGGGCGAGTCCAACTCGCACTTGGCAACTTTATTTTATTTAAGAATCTAGCGTGATAATTACCATCAGGAGCACATCCCGAAGTTTTATTTAAAAAAAAGCATATCCTTCTTTCCTCTTGTCTGACAGTCTGACCTCTCTTACTTTAGTTCCAACGTGGTTTAGCAACAAATATTTAAACATAGGATAATAAATAACATAGGACAATAACACCATCGTTTTCGCTGTCCGACTCGTAAAAAGTCGTGATTCACAGCGATCGAACAAAACCATAAGAAGCAATAGAGCCGTCGAACTTCGCGTGGCGAAGTTAATGACGCGACGCGGTGGAAATCACGCGAGGCGGCGGAAATCACGCGAGGCGGGATAATCACGCGGGGCGGAATCGCGCGTGAAGACGAGAACTGGCTATCACTGCTCAATTAATACCTTCTTTGATGTGACGCTGTCGATGGACGCGTCCGGAACTGTGACGAAGATATCACTCCGCGCCGTCTCACGCTTCATACGGGGCGGGGCGGATTGGAGGGGATTTCGGAAAGGCTGGCAATATATTAACGAAAATATTTTTCACTAAGCAACACAAGGTGAGGCAGACCTTTTGAATGAATTTTGAAGTGGAAACTTCTTTTGGCGCTCCACAGACATTTTTTCGTGGGCTGTGAATTGAATTATAGCGTCACGTATCACGTATAACGTCAACGTGTAGCGTCACGTCGGGAATAATAAGAAATCTTCGGGTAAACTCGGGACTATTGGCCATCTAGAAATGCGTCAGAACTTCCCATTGGCTATCTAGAAATGGTAACGTTTTCTAGATGGCCATGCCCATGGCCACGCTCTCCAGTTTCACCCGCGTAGTTTTAAAAGTAAGCTATCAAATTCTGAGTTAAAAGTTTTCACTTCTATCGGCAGTTCTTATGACTGCCAATTTTTATTAGTTTTTTTTAATCTTTTGACATGTTAGGGGAAAATGATGAAAGTAGGTACATTTTTACGATGCACGCGCACACCATCACGTCAACCGACACCTTGAAACTCGCTAGTCAACATTCTAGTAAATATTCTAACTTCAGGTTATTACTTCTTGCGTTGAAGATATTATATGTTCTTTGGTTGAAGTTAGACTTCGCACGAACGTGTATTAACTTTATGCGTGCACACATAAGGACATACATACACACACTTGTATTATTGAATACTTGTTTTGGCACACCAGACATAGATTTTTCGTGGGCTGTGAATTGAATTCTAGCGTCACCAACACCCCCGGGACCAATTTTGACACCGGGTAAAAAAACAGTGCTTCTATAAATTTTGTACAGATATTTTTTCGAAGTTTTTTACTGTTACGATTTTTTTTAAATAATTGACGATACGAGCACGACATGTGCCTGATTGTAAGCAACATACCTGCCACATGACAGCACAGTGACACGCAGCTATTGGAACATGAAGAGTCCAAATCAGAGAATTGGTTCAGTAAAGATTGACAGTAATAATGATGAGCACGTGACCTTTTCAGTTCATTACCTTACGAGTGTTCTAGGTAGGTACATATATACCATTTCAAAAACTTGATTGTATTTTGAACTTTAATGCTTTTAAGTTATTTCGTAATCACTTCACGTATTAATACAAACATAGATTAAATACTCGTATATTCTTAAGTCCTATAACCCCAACCCAATACACTTTAACTTTGAAATAACACTAAATCGGAACATGTTTCTGAGCGTCGACCATTTCAGTTCCAAACGAGCGCTTAGAAAATATAAGTTGGAGAATTCTGGTCGTATAACACCGCGAGATTACCGGGTTTGAGTTCTGTAAACAGAGGTTAGCCTTGCGGTCAATAAATCGGCGTTAAATGAATGTTTACCCTGTATTACTTGAAGCCGCTCACGTGTGCGCCAGATTGCAACGGACCAACCAACCCCGTTCAGCCGTTCAAATAACCTAACTAGAACTCTTGTACATTAGTTCAGGGGTTGTGACAGTGCTGCTTTCGAATTGTTCTTGGATATATATCGACGGCAATGTGGTACCCAATGGACTTATTGACAGAAAGGTTTTTATACATTTTATATGACTGCCCCGATAGTAAGCTTCAAAATTCATTCATGTGTTAGTAAATTGTACAGACTTTTGAGCACAGTCAAATCAGTACGAACAATTTAATAAGTTTTAGATTTTTCTAATACAATAGTAGATTATTCACTAAGGGAGTAAAGCACTGTCTTGTGTCATGGGCGTCATATTGGATCCTGAGCGCAGCGAGGGACTCGAGTCAACTCCCGAGCGAAGCGAGGAAGTTGTAGAGTCCTGAGTGAAGCGAGGGATCCAAGCCGCCCATGACACAAGACAGTGCTTTACTCCAGAGGTGAATAGGTACTCTACTTTTCATGTCTTGTGCGAGGCAATTCACTTTTCTTGTTGTTTCCCATTGATCAAAATCGTCATAAGCTTTTAGGTATTTATCTTTCGATTTTCCGGATGTAGATTATTAATAATCCTTAACGCGTCCAATTTGATGAACTCCGGGGTCAATTCACTATCGCTTGAAGACATTTTGGTGTTATTTAGAATTAAAATGATAAACTAACCAACTTCGGCTCAATGGCGCCTTTTCGTATATATTTTTTTGTGTTTTGTTTCTGTGCGTGCGGGTGGCTAAGTTCGATATTTGGAAATAAAGTAGCCAAGTGCGAGTTGGACTCGCCCATGAAGGGTTCCGTTCCAGCAAGTAACATAATATACATAGTACACATAGTTCTTGCAGTTCGTTGTAACTTTGATCGAAGTTTTAATAATAGTGTATTTATGACGTACTAAAAAAAAACTACTCATCAGATCGAGTTCAAACTAATTTTCGTTGGTAGTTTTCATGGTAATGTACATCATATATTTTTTTTAGTTTTTTCATTTTCTTACTTTAGAAGTTAGAGGGGGGGGACACACATATTACCACTTTGGAAGCGTCTCTCGCGCAAGTTATTCAGTGTAGACAAAAATTATATTGGAAACCTCAACATCATTTTTTAAGACCTATCGATAGACAACCCACACGTGTAGGTTTGATGAAAAAAAAAATTTTGAGCTTCAGTTCTCAGTATGGGGGGGCACCCCTAATTTTTGTTTTTTTAAAAAACTTTTGTAAAAATCTTAATGCGGTTCACAGAATACATCTACTTACCAAGTTTCAACAGTGTAGTTCTCATAGTTTCGGCAAAAAGTGGCTGTGACATACGGACGGACAGACAGACAGACAGACATGACGAATCTATAAGGGTTCCGTTTTTACGTTTTACGGAACCCTAAAAAAGTTGGAGTTTTTAATAAAGTCTGTTTTACAATGATACTATGGGTACGAATTTTCATACGAATCTCATCGTTCCAAATTCAAATCATTTTAATCTCTAGGGAATTTTCTTAACATTACTGACCTCTGCATTTTGAAAGGTCACAATCACTTGCTTTGTTTTGACGTTTCATGACATATAATAGGGTACCGGACTGGGTCAAAAATACACCATCGTAATTAGTCCGTCAGCTAGAGCATGGAAAAATATTGGACACGTATTTTTTGTTTTTTCATAATGTTAAAAACCGTCAAAGATATAGACCATCAAACTTCGAGAGTGGGGGGGTCGCGACGTCACTCGTGAGTAAAAATTGTACTCACAAGTGAAGTCACACGAAACTTCGAAGCGCTGTATCTTCGTCATTTTTTGTTTGTGAAACAAAAGAAAAAATACGTGTACAATATTTTTTGGCAATCTAACTAACGGGCTACTTAGTTTTTTTGAGGATTGTACCCTATTGGACATTGTCGAGCAGGAGATATGAAAAAATCTTTATTGCTGTTAGCAGGTAAGGTAAGATATATCACAAATAATTTTTAAAGTTGACCCAAACAAACTGGGCTCTTCGAGAGACATGCACTGTCTGGCAAAACAGTTTGTATTGGTATGAATTTATACAATGATACAAATAATAGTCACCTGATAAAAGTCCTCCTTCTCTTCTTTTCTTCTTCTGACTGCCCTTGTGGCTTAGTGGGTAGTAGCTCTGCCTGCGAAGCCGAGGGTCGTGGGTTCGATCCCCACCCAGTGCAAATATTTGTGTGATGAATTCAAATGTTTGCACTGTGTCTGGGTGTTTCTATGTATAATAAGTATGTATTTAAAACTATATAAGTATTATATCAGCTATCTGGCCGCCATCACACCAGCTTTGCTTAGTTTGGGGTCAAATGGTGTTGTGTGTGAATTGTCCACCAATATTTATTTTATTTATTTATTTTATTTTTTATTTTAAGCTTTTCGAAATTTCGAAAACCTATTGACCAATTTCGAATACCTATTGACTGATTTCGTTAAAATTTAAATGGGAACATTTTTGTCTGTTTCCAAAAAGGTTCTTTTTTGACGTAATTTGATCAAAACGCTGGTGTTTATTTGACATTGCCATTTACCGTGGTAACACCGCCAGCATACTGGGCACGCTTCCGACTGGTCTTAGGCTTGTCAGCCAGCTCATATCCATCCCGAATTTGATAACATTTGATAACACCTGGAAAAAGAAGATTAAGAGTGTAAATAAGAGTATTTCAAATTAGTTCAGGCGTTTATGAGTAATCGATGAAATAAATAAAATATTGGTGGACAATTCACACACAACACCATCTGACGCCAATCTAAGCAAAGCTTGTGTGATGGCGGCCAGATATCTGATATAACACTTTTATAGTTTTAAATACATACTTATTATACATAGAAACACCCAGACACAGTGCAAATATTTGAATTCATCACACAAATATTTGCACTGGGTGGGAATCGAACCCACGACCGTCGGCTTCGCAGGCAGAGCTACTACCAACTAAGCCACGAGGCCAGTCATAAAAAAAAATATAAATAAAAGAAATAAATTTTTAAAAAATCTGACGAATGGAGATATGGATAATGGAGACTTCCCTGCACTAGGTTAAAATTGAAAAAAATGTGGTGTCATGGAACACCAGGTGGGAACTAAGTTTCTTCGGATAATATAGCTACCTATAGAAGTAACAAAAATATAAAAAAAAATTGCTTTCTTAAAAATAAAATTAGCAACTCTGGTCATGGGGTTTTTCGCGTCATTTCGTTTAACAAATTAACAACCTAAACAAATTATTTTAATTTAAACCTTTTTTTTTTGTAATCTTTATTGAAACGCTTTTTAGCGTTGCGAAAATGCCGCGCTGATTGATACATGATTAACTTACTACTAGACTTAAGAATTGGATATATTCACACACTTCTACATAGGTACTATAAAACACAAACACTAGAAAATCAGAGAAGGTTCGTTCTAGTGGGTAGGCCTAGTTTTGTCATGTTTATAATTTTTTTAACAATATCCGATGTTGGTAAGATAGGTATGAGTTACATAATCCAATGGAACTGTCGTTAAACAATAGGCGTCGTGCAGCTTCGTTTCGGACACACTCCATCAAAATATGATAGGCGTCTTCCACTCTCTGGCAGTCGAAGCAAAGTGGAGAGTCCACTTTGCGCATGAGGTGCGCGAACGCATTCAGCGGGAGGTGCCCGGCACGGAGTCGCAGCAGCAGAACTAGATCCTGTCTACAGAGCCGGCTGTCATTAATCCAGGGGGCGTGTAGTGGCTATGGCTGGATAGTTTTAAACCAAATACCTTTGTCTTTAGACCTTTTAAATGGGCAAAAATTACCACTGATTGGGGTCCAACAACTAAACGACCTCCGGGTCGACCCAGACGAAGGTGGCGTGACGAACTCGAATCGCACGATAAAGACTGGACCACCAAAGCCGTAAATCGGGCAATCTGGAAGGAGGGAAGAGAGGCCTTTGCCCAGCAGTGGGACAGTTTAGGCTAGTAATAATAAATAATAATATGATTAGTTTGTACATAAATATTTATTTTTTCTGCGTAAAAGGCTTCTATAGAGTCGGTATCACACTTGTCCGATATCACCAGTATTTGCTGACTAATCGGAAGTGTAAAAAGCTATATCTGAACAGGACGGCCATCACCGGAGTCATTCGAACAAATAGGTTTAATCTCCTTTGTGTCGCGATCACGGGACAGAGCGACGTAACCGCACAATAGGCATTATAACCGACCGTTCTCATTGCCCGACCTACGCACAATACTACGCAGCGTCTTACCGTTTCTTTTTTGCAGTTACATTTTGTACTTGTAGTACGACTCTTTGTAGAGTCTGCCTGGGGTAGTACCACACTTTTATCCAGCTATTCTACCGCCAAGT
Source organism: Ectropis crepuscularia (assembly GCA_963693475.1). Classification (NCBI taxonomy): domain Eukaryota; kingdom Metazoa; phylum Arthropoda; class Insecta; order Lepidoptera; family Geometridae; genus Ectropis; species Ectropis crepuscularia. Next base: position 37,954,932 of record OY856338.1, read on the forward strand.
AGTCACGTGCAAGCATCACTGTGTGCCGGTTTGAAGGGCAATGTTTTCAGATAAATTACAGGGCATAGATCATACACACCTGGTGATGAGGACAGTGCAGAGCTAGGTAATAATTTTGACTCTTCATATTCCACTAGCTGCGTGACACCGTGCTATAATAGCGCGCTTGTTCCTTATCCTCAGGCATATATTCTGCTCCCCCCCCGTCTCTATACTTTAAAAAACATGTAGGTACTTCTTTTAGTACGCGTGGGAAGAATGATGATATTGAAATGTGCGTGCGCACAATGACAGTCAGAAAATGACATCATGAAGTTGGCTAACTGGCTGTCTCTTCAGAGTGTTTTTTTACGATGCCCGCGTACAAGCAGAAACTGAAAAATTTGCTTATCGCACAAGTATTTTATAGGTACTCTAATCTGATTTAAATAGAATTGACATAATAATTGTTTTTGAATTACATTCATTTTTAATTTGTAGACTATTTTTTACCGACTTTTATTTATAATTTTGTAGGTAGATATCTCTATTATTCATAGACTTTATGAATCGCATAATATAGCTAACAATCTTATTTGGAATTAATATTTGTCAATGACAATGTGTACGGCCCGCAACCATGGCCCATTATACCAAATTGATTCTTCCGTAATACGTCCATGGTTCTTCCCTCATTCGTGAAATATAAATGACAGGCGGGCGTTAATAAAAACATGACAACATGTCAAAACTGACCCGATTGTCGACAAGTGATGCATTGTTCCCGCGCCATAGAAATCCGTGTGGGCTGCGTGGGACGCCATTCCCAGCGGTGGATTGAGAAATCGACGTGTTTACATATCGGATTGTCCATTTCTATAATCTGGAGGACCGCTGGTGTGGCACGGCTTTCATTCATGCAACGTAACTAGATAATCATAGTACCTAATTTAAAATGAAAAAAATATATTTTTTAAATAGTTTTAACCGATTTCAAAATTTGTATGTTTGTTACACGATAGCGCCGCCAATAGGGTACCTAGGGACTGGGTCAAAAATACACCATCCTAATTAGTCCGTCAGCTAGATCATGGAAAAATATAGGACACGTATTTTTTGTTTTTTCATAATATTAAAAATCGTCAAAGATATAGACCATCAAACTTCGAGAGTGGGGGGTCGCGACGTCACTCGTGAGTAAAAATCGTACTCACAAGTGACGTCACACGAAACTTCGAAGCGCTGTATCTTCGTCATTTTTTGTTTGTGAAACAAAAGAAAAAATACGTGTACAATATTTTTTGGCAATCTAACTAACGGGCTATTTAGTTTTTTTGAGGATTGTACCCTATTGCGAATCGATTTTGTTGGTCCTTTTTTGTTTGGTAGATCATAGTTCAGAGGTGGTCCTACACAAATTTTATCGAAATCGGTGTAGCGATTTTGGAAATTGAAACAAAAAATCTAAAATTTTGCTTTCATGTATTTAGACGATATAGTGATAGATTCTTATGAAATTTGGTCGAGTTCTGAATTTAAGTTTAAATTGAAGTGTACTACTTAGTGATACCGCAACTGGGATTCGGACCTACGCAAATTCTCAAATGCGCTCACAGGTGAGAGAGTCAAGGGTATAATTTACCACGCTGGCCTAGTCCGGGTTGATGGATTTCATGTGTCCTCGAAACATTCTTATTTTTATAGAACATTCCGTTATCTGAACGATATTTTCCGTCAACATTCAAGTCAAGATTGATGACGAATTAGTACATTTTCACTCGAAAAATACTCAGAGGCGGAAATCGGACCCACGACCTGACTATTGTGAAATCAGACGTTCTAGCCACTGTGCCACCAAGGTTTCCTGAAGCCATCACAGTGGGTCGATGTACAATATAAAAACTATGTACCGGGTGGCCAATAAAAGCTCTGATAATGGGGACTAGCCACTCGCTTAATCGAATTTATTGTAGTTTGAAGCATTTTCGACACATTCTAAAGTTGCGTGTTTACACAGCCGACGTCGCTGCTTCCAGACGTCCACACCCAGTGACAGTTGCTCTACAAAACATCTATACAACCTCAAGTACCTGATCCAACTTCGTCGCTACTATCGCTAAAACCCTAACATGTCATTTCAACATAATTAGTCCCAAATTGCGTCGCTACCACAAGCTTGTGGCTTTACAAATTCTATTGTACTTCACTATCATAACATTACAAAATTCTGTTTGTCTATAAAATCACAATGATTTTACACTTTATGCCCTGTCAATAAAGTCTAGTTTCGGATCAGTGGATCGGACCTCCCTATGGTTTAATTCGAGGGTCGGTTTAACTTCTCTCTTTAAGCCCGGTGTCGTTTGTTTAGCGGGACTATCAAAAAGCTATTAATTCAATAAAAATGTTAGTAGTATTCTATCGTTTCATTTAAATTTGTTCGTCGAATTGGCAAGGATACCTACCTTTGTGAATACCATGTTCAAAGCTACTTAGTGTCGTTCAACCCACAGGCCACCAGGGGTAAATGACGCAAATATAGCATTAACACGTAAACAGCCAAGAGCAAGAAGCAAGAGTCAATGCATAACCTATCACGCTATGGCTGGAAAACATTGTAAGGAAACTAGCGTATCCAAGAAACCGAACCGAATCGCATGTAGCCAGCGTGGTGGATTATGATCTTGACTCTCTCCTAGACAGAGAAGGCCCCGAGTCCCAGCTGTGGGGGCAAATAGGCTGTTTGTGCATATAGCCCAGAACGAGAACGCATATTAGCTGATTACTGACTAGGGCTGGGGCGAATAACTTTGCGTACGTATTAAGACGGGGCCGCGCGCATGCGCCTCGCCCTTTCGTTTATCGAGCGAGCACAACCCTTATGTATCGCCAACAATCAATGTGCCTCTTATGTACTGTACATAAAACGCTGCCACGCCACTGTTCACCAGAATACTACCCTAACAACTTGCTACGAACTTTACGGGACAATTTTCTTTCAAATAATGTTAGTCATACTAAACCTAAAAAATATTAGTGATTTCCACACATAATTTAAATTGAAAATAAAGTCTAAATATCCGTTAAAATAATGTTCGCCAGATCTCTGTCACCCCAGAGACAGTGGGATGGATACGTCATCCATCGTCATTTTGTTGTCTCCGTATAAAGTACACAGGTCAGGTATGCATTATGCATTTCTGGACGGCCATGCCATGATGCCCAGGCCACGCCCTCCGGTTACACCCTTGTAGTTTCCAAGGTACGCTATCAAACTCTGAGTTAAAAGTTTTCACTTCTATCGGCAGTTCCTATGACTGCCAATTCTTTTTTATTACAAACTTTTACATTTACGTACAGCAAAGAGCAGTTACGGCATTGTTCGGCTGGCGGCGCGGCGTCCGAAACGCTACATAGAGCTTACGCCGCAACGGGTTATGTATCGGTGAACAATAATTATAGAACTTTAAGACCGAAACTCCAGTGTTTTTTCAACAATCGCTCGACGTTGCTGCTCTCTGCTCGCCACAATAAATAATAATAAACACAAAATAACGTTACATCATTCATTTTCTACGAAAAAGCAAAAACCGAGTTAAATTTTAAACTAAATTCAGACACTCGACGAAATGAAAGATGTCGTCCAGATAAATGAAAGAAATTTTTAATATTTTGTTCATATGTATTTCTAAAAACGCCACACCGATTTCAAATTTGTCAAATTTTCAATTCATCAACCAAACGATCACAATCGATTCACAATTGGCGGAATTATCGTGTAATCGTGTAACATAAATATAGTACACTAGCAGCGCCCCGCGGTGTCACCCGCAAAGTTCCCGTTCCTGTTGTTTTTTCGGGATAAAAAGTAGCCTATGTGTTCTTCCAGACTATAATCTATCTGTGTTCCAAATTTCAGCCCGATCAGTTCATACGTTAGGACGTGATTGACCAACAAACATCCAAACATCCATACATTGACATTTATAATATTAGTAGGATTAAAAAAACATACAACCGAATGGAGAACCTCCACCTTTTTAGAAATCGATTAATTAACACTAATCACCATGTTACAAACCCTGTTTTATATTGGTAGGACGACATCAACATTTCAAATTACATAAACGACATAAACATGTAAAATTAACACTATTTACATATTACAAAACATTTTTCAGTGGTAGGACGTATTGCCTGCCTGGGGAAGTACACCTTTGCCAGTCATTCTACCGCCAAGCAGTAATGTGCAAACACTACAAGGAGTCGGAAGTTGACTTCGACTCTTCGATTCCCACCCAGGACAAATTAATGCTAATATATTTTCTGTATCTTGGTGTTAGACATGTATAATAAGTTATTAACAATTACTTATCTCTAATCCTGTTGAACGAGAAATGATAGTAGGTATCTATATACTATGTATTTATTTAAACACTATATTTATAATCTGAATCTTGGAAATGGCTCCAACGTTTTTCACTAAGGCCAATTATCCACGTAGCTGCACGACATCCGCACGATTTCGACAATTGTCGTATGCATGACGATTGCTTGCATCTTGCGTACCTACAAATAATGAAGTCTGTGTCCACGAAACGACAACGACACGACAGCCGCACGTCTTGCGTTTGTTTGTAGGATGCATGCATTCGACAAAAGACGCGTGCGTGGACAGTAGGCCTAAGTTTCATTTTAAAAAACGTCGTTTTATTCATATTTTCAGGCTATTAAACCGAGCAAAGCTCAATCATCCAGGTGCTAAGTATTTTAAGAGCTATCTCATAGTTTTAGGTTAGTTAGCGTTGTTTGAAATGTCCCACAGCAAGTTTGATGGGCAATGTTTCCAGAGAAATTACAAGGTATAGAGATCAAGTCATATTATTTGTACGGGCACTGTGTAATATGAATTGTTAAAGTTGAAATAGCTACGTGTTATTGTGCTGCTAAGGGCGGGCTTGTTGCTTACCACCAGGCACGTGGATAGCTCGTCGCGTCGCTAAATCTAAATTCGTCGCTAAATTATAAAATATTATAAATATTGTTTACTGAGGGTATAAACGTTTTCTTCAGTCAAAAATAATTTTTAATGAACGACTGTTCTTTAATTAAAGGTATACCATAAAACTAACGCGGCCATACGATATTCATGGTAACTTCAATTATTATTCCGAAATAAACATCTATTTATCCACCGATATTTCTTTGGCCTGATGAAGTTCCACCTATATGTCTTATTTAAAATTTAATTGAATGACCTTTTTGAAGTAAGATGAAAAAGAATTAGCCGTTTTCAAGATGACGGATAGATAACAATGACAAATGAGTAAATGTCAAACAAAACATAACGCCACCTGTGACACAACTGAGAACTATTTTTGAAACGTTTTCTGCATTCGACTGACATTTTGAAAATGCGTCATTGTGTTAAACTTTTATTTTGTCAGTCGTTGAAAATTTAATTTTTCAAGTGTCAAAAAGAAAAAAAGTACGGATATCCATCTACCTTTTTGTAACGATTGCAATAGGGCTTGTCATGGTCTCTCGGCGCAGTGAACGGGCGTCATTGTACGTCGCCCACGATGTTCCTTGTATTCATCTCTTCGTCTTCCAAACTAAACACTTACCATTTATTGACAATTTAATCCGTCACATTCAATCTCAGAAACGTTTCAGAAAATCATTTTATTAACAAACGATATTCGTTTTTATCCCCGCATAGATAGGGAATAAAGTTGTCGATTGACGCCCATACTGATGCTGAGGGTTGGACGCCCACGTCATTCATATTTTTTCTCTTCATGCATGCACTAATAAGTATCGGGAGAGAGTATGTTAGACATACGTAAAACGTAGTTTGACTATTTTTGAGTTTTAAAATAAATAAAATGCCACTAACCAGGTTCGGTTCGAAGGGTCACAGGAGACATGACCCTCCCTCAAATTCGTACACTTTCAATTAAAAATTCTTTAAAAATATGTATAATATGGAAAAGCAATGGTTTGCCTCTAGTAAAATCTATTTTATTCGATTTATGGGTAGGCGTGTTGCTTTACCATCACGCACTTCTTTTGCTCCATTCGCTCTAAACTATAAAAAAGATTAAATTATTACCTAAAATATTTTGCCCAAAATATATCCAACTAGCACCGCCCCGGGTTTCACCCGCGTAATTCCCGATCACGTTACTTTCCCGGCATTAAAAAAAATAATCTATGGGTTAGTCCAGTTTTTTTTTTTAATTAACCTCTGTTGTCCCACAGCTGGACAAAGGTCTCCCCCAATTCTCTCCATTTAGTCCGGTCCAGAGCTTCCATCGCCCAATCTTTATTAAATGCTCCGAGCTCGTCTTTCCAGCGCGTTGGAGGACGGCCCTGAGGTCGACTAGGCGATGGTGCCCACTCTGTAGCAGCTATGGCCCACCTATCGGAGGGCATTCTGCTTACATGACCCGCCCATTCCCATTTAAGTTTAGCAGACCTATATCCTACATCTGTTACACCTGTAATGGAACATTATCCCACTATAATATTATAAATGTCATAGTATGGATGTTTGTTGCTCAATCACGCCGAAACGTATGAGCGGATCAGGCTGAAATTTGGAATACAGTTAGATTATAGTCTGGAAGAACACATAGGCTACTTTTTATCCCGGGAAAATAAGGGGAACGACGAGAACGGGAAGTACGCGGCTAAACCCGCGGGGCACTGCTAGTTTATCCATAAATATAATTTCATCAAAAATCCCTTCAGTAGTTTTTGCGTCGTGAAAGAGCAACAAAAATACATCAATACATTCTTAAAAATGTTCGCCTACGACGATGACGATGACGATGTTAGTCTTGAAATATTACAATTTAGGGCTTCCGGTTTGAAAGATGGATAATCTGTAAAACGGGGCTCGGAGCTCTCGGCTCCCTGATTGGCTATAATCGGAATATCGTTCGGAATAAATTAAAAATGAATTTGTCGGACGAGAGCCGGGGGCTCGTGGCTTAGCAACGGAGTTTGGTATTCCTTCAGCGTACTTTGAACAAACTGTAAGGATTATACGGTAATGAAAGTTTCCTGATATCGATACGTTTTTCGGTTTCAGTTTCAGGGGGTCTGATTTATGGCAGACATGCTTGTTTTTGAAGTGAAAACTTCTTTTGGTACACAGATTTTTCTGTAGGCTGGATGTAGGTTGAGCCGTCACGCTCCGAGAGGAATAATCAAGATTATCAAGCCTATTATTAGACGGCAGCGTGACCAGCATGTTTAGAAAATTACCACGCTGAATGGCAATTTTTATATGTGACCGAAATATTTATGCTTTTTAACCCACTTCCACCATGCGCGGTCCGAAGGGGGGGTCACAGGGGACATGACCCCCCCCCCCCCCAAATCGTATACGTTACATTAAAATGGGGCGCTACTAGTAGTAGGTACATTTTACTCGATTTATTGTATTTCTACTCGTGACCCTCCCCCCCCCAAAATCTGGGGCTCTGTACTGGTGACCCTCTCCAAAATTCGACCGCGCCTGCTTCCACAAAATAGGAAGAATCCCACCACCATTTTTTATGTAGGTATGTTACCTGATTGTACATGTCGATTTTCTCATGATATTATTCTTCGCGTTTTAAATTAGCGACAATTTGCCTTTGCCAAAAATTGACCTTTATTAACAAAACTGAAATACTACACTACGCTACATACATACCTAACTACGTACACTAATAAAGCCGGAATTACATTGCGAAATTAGTGTCATGCATGTTGAAATCAGTTTCACGAAAGTAGTTTCGATATATGCTAAAGTAATTTCGTAAAATAAAAAGTGTCGTGAAATCCACAGTATCGCAGTAACCATGGCCCCATCAGCATCAAAGCTATATTCAATGTAGTTAAAGAGATGCTTCTATATAAACTTAAATAAAAAAATAAAATTTAAAAACTCCAAAACCCGACTGCGTAAAAAGTTAACCAAACTACGTTCTCGCATACTAAAAAAAACTGAAAAGAATAAAACAAGCATTTAGATTTCTGGTGGTCTAGAATTCTATAATATGTTATTGTATTAATACTATTGAAATATATACAATATTTTCTAATAAAAGAACATTACAACTGAAGAGTCGGGTTCCATTATTATTCGACATACAGTCTAATTGTTCAATGGAACCCGACTGTTCAGTTGTAATGTTCTTTTATTAGAAAATATTGTATATATTTCAATAGTATTAATACAATAATATATTATAGAATTCTAGACCACCAGAAATCTAAATGCTTGTTTTATTCTTTTCAGTTTTTTTTAGTATGCGAGAACGTAGTTTGGTTCACTTTTTACGCAGTCGGGTTTTGGAGTTTTTAAATTTTATTTTTTTATTTTATACTTTTTAGTTATGAACAATGTTGTGAATGTTAATATGCTCAACATAATAATATGCATCTTTTGGTTGTTGACCAAATGTCTTCGTTTCTACTGGTATAATATGTAGGATTTTCTACTGCATGTAATTCATATTTATAGTTTTGTGTTAGTATAGGTTTTCGATTGACGTTGAGTACCTACTAAATCGTTTGAAGTTGGAGATGGGCGACCGAGGCGGAGCAATCCGAGAGCGGTTCCGTGTTCCCACTATCAGCGGCAGAATTGAAACCCCATGGAGGTTTATTAGTAGATAGGGGCACCACATCCATATATGATATAGAGTGCAACGTAACCCGGCTGTGTCTCCCGGGCCGGGCAGTAGGGTATGCGTAAATACATTTCCTGCACGTACGAAAAAAAGGTAGTCCAATATACCTACTAGCATAGATCGTAGAACCCAAGATGGGCCCCATCCCAAACTTCACGGCGCATGCAATCATGTCAACGTTGGGAAAAGTGAGCTCACTCTTTCCGTTCTAGTCGGTTGCAGGACGCGGTGGACGCCGGACATTTTTACCTATCATTATTCGGTGTCAACAACCAAAATAAGTAGAACCACAGCAAATCTCGCCGCTAGCGATTATAGGGGTCAAGTAGATTGGTAGTTTGTAAACCACTTACGATACATACAGAGACGCAGTTTATTACCAATTTCAAGGTGCTCAGGGCACATCTATTGATTTATATCGATGAGTACTAGATACATTAGTATATAATGTCCATCCACATTCACACTTACAGTTAGTTATACGAAGTTTTCTGCTACCTAAAAACCTATAAATGTCAGAATGGTTGTTACTCAACTTTAAATCGATATACATCCTAAACGGTCAGTCAAATCGAAAAACATTGAGAGAAAGCTAAACATTATTTTTAAATACCTATTCAACGATACCCCTTTTGACATATTTTGGTGATTTTCATTTTTTTTATTTGGACAATATGGCGTCCTGAATCCGCCATATTGGACTTACACTAATGTCATGTCTTTAGTGTCACTCGCCAGATTAAGAGGAATCGATTGACGTGTGAATCATAAAAATCGGCTTAGGCGTTTGGTCTGTATAGTGCTTCAAAGGAACTTACAAACATACATACATACATACATAGACTGTTAAACACATTACCACTCCTTTGCGTCGCGCAGTCGGGTAAAAAAGACTATCAAGAAAAAATAGACGTTGGTGGATTCGAGGATGGTTAACAAGAAAGCATTTCGGTGCAATGAAGTTAGTCTCTGAATTAGCAGGTGAAGATCCTGAGAGCTATAAAAACTATTTCGGGTCCCAGGGACACTCTTGTCGCTGATATTCATTGATGAATTGTATATTTTTATCTGTACTCCATCGTTGGTTTGCCATTTTTAACGCTTGAAACGCGCGCAATGATAAAAATACACACGTCCGCACAGAACAGGCGCAAACACCCAAACACAGTGCAAACATTTGAATTCATCACACAAATATTTGCACTGGGTGGGAATCGAACCCACGACCCTCGGCTTCGCAGGCAGACCTACTACCCACTAAGCCACAAGACCAGTCAGTCTTTGGTGAACTAGGATGCTTGATAGTGATTACTTACTCTGTGACAGGCGCTTTCGCGACACTAGTTTCACGTCGCATTCACACTATGAAATTAGTTGCATGACACTAATTTCACCTGAATATCGCGCAGGGCGCGAAACTCATTTGCATTCATGAAATTAATGCATGCATTACGAAAATATTAATGTGAAACTGTTGTTAAAACTAATGTGACGAAATTAATTTCATGCCACTAATTTCGTAATGTAATTCCGGTTTAAGCACATCAATTATTCATAGAACAAGGTTTCAAGGTAATCCTAACCATATTTATTTCAATTTTCGAAGAAGGCTAGATTACATCGCCGCGTGACAAAATGGTTTACAACTAACAACTAATATCAAAAGAGTCGGAGCCGTGGTTTGAGTAAACACGTGTTCCATTGTTTAACGATGGCCTTATACTCCTTAACTCCGTCGTAAGAAAAAAAACCGCACCGTGCGTCGTCCATATGGCTAACAATAACAAAATCTTAACCAAAAGTAAACTCATGCCCGACATCCCGTTTCGGGATGTTTGCCCTGGAATGGAGTGACGTAGGTACCTACGCCGATCTTAAATTCGTAATACGTACAATACGGATGTTACACTAATCACATATTAGTGTTAATTTTAGGATAATTTGTACCTATGAATAGAATATCGAAAATCACATTTTGTAGCGTAAAATGTTAACTTTTGTAATGTTAAATATTACGTAGTATTAAAAATGATTTTAATTGTTGTGACGTGACTGGATACACCAATATGACTTATTACGTCACTAACCGCATAACAAGTTGTCGTGACTATTCGGACGGACTACTTCTTTGCATTTTCATTATAGTTTCCGATCTTAGCGACGACGATTTTGATTGTTTGTATTCAAGTTTATTCATTTATTTGGTTACAAGTACATATGCACATACCTTTATTTTAAATACATTTTGACAAAAAAAAGGAAAATATTTTTATGGGGTACCCTAGACCCTGCACTAGGCAGTGCCTGTGTTGCGGAATCTAGTCTCTTCCATTCTATCCTATATTAAGAGTACAAAAACATGCAACTTTTGTAATAATATGTGTTAGGCAGTGTGTATTTGAGTATTTGTGTGTGCGTGTGTGAGGGTGATGGTGCGTGAGTGAATGTAAAAGAGTATGTCTCTGGTCTCTGTGCGGGCGTATATGTGTGTCTGTTGTAGAATCTTGTCTTATACTTATAAGTATTCTAATCATACAAAATCAACAAGTAAAACATTTTTGTATGAAATTACTTGTGTAGCGCGTGTGTGTGTTTGTGTGCACATGCGTAAGTAAAGTAAATATATATCATCATCATCAGCCTATGTTCGTCCACTGCTGGACATACGCCTCTCCTATAATACGTCACTCAGCCCGTTCCTCGGTCTCACGTTTCCAACTGCCACCAGCCATCTTTCGTATATCGTCACTCCATCTGGTCTCAGGGCGTCCTACACTAGGTACGTTTGCCGATTCGCGGTCTCCACTCCAAAACCCGTCTACCCCAACGGTTATCGGATCATAAAGTTATCATTATCAGTTATGTAAATATAGTGAAACACAATACATAAATTGAACAAACAGTCATGAATAGCGATCAATGTTTTGCTACCCAGTGACGTCATATCAGTCGTTAGTGTTTTAGCGGGAAAATTCATAAATACTTTATTATTGTCACTTCATTTACCATATTTACTAGGGATGGGCCGAAATTCGGTTTAACCGAACTTCGGCAGCTTGAACCGAACTTCGTCATTCGGCCGAATTTCGGTTAAAATGCCGAACATTCTGCACTAAATATACTTGCACTATCATAATAGAAATTAATGAAAAAACATATCTGTAGTAACAGTGAAATAAAATAAGTCTGATATACTCATAGTCATTTATTTGAATTAGAAAAAGTAATCATACGTGATAAACAAAAAACCTAAATTGGTATTTTTAACTACCAGTCTCAAAAATCTTTGGTTACTTAATCAATCAAAACACAAAATTAAACCGCTCCTCTTACTAACCAAACCAGCCTTAGAAATCTTTCTTTCTTAGTCATAAAACAAAATTTTACTGCTCTACTCAACAAGTCTTAGAAATCTCTCTTACTTAAACAAAAAACAAAAAATAAACTACTTTTCTAAACAATAATAATAACATTAATAACCAACCATTAGAAATCTCTCTTACCTAGTCAAAACACACAATGAAACTGGAAGATCTCAATAATGAGTTTTAGAAATCTTTACATAGGTAGGTACTTAACTTAGTAAAAAGTTGCGGTGAAATTGAACCGAAGTTCGGCCGAATTTTTCATTTTTTTATTTTTATTTTTATAGTATGGTATAATAATTTTATTTAGATTTTTATATATTTGTAAATATTGTAAATAATTCTGTACATAATAAATTTTCAAATGTTTTGAAGGAAACCTTAGACCTAATACTAATATTTTTACCTAATGTTCGGCCGAAGTTCGTATTCGGTTCAAACCACATTCGGCCCATCCCTAATATTTACTCATCGAAATTTTTTAAATATTTTTTTTTGTGGTAAACAAGCGTCGATCTTCAAAAAAAAGCAATTTCGACAAATTATTAACATCCCGATTGTTATCATAAAACTCATTCATAACATCCTACTTCCTACTAGGTACTACTAGGATAGTCCTACTAGTAGTTATGTTTGCTCTATCACGTTGGAACATCTGAACGGGTCGGGTTGAAATTTTGAACGCAATTAGATTATAGATATTAATCTTGATTACCACATAGGCTACTTTTATCACGGGAAAATAATGCGGAAACTACGCGGGTAAAACCGCAGGCCGCTGCTAGTTCGGAATAAAAAACCAATTGTTATCAAAATCATTTCTGCAAATCATTTTACTTGCTTCTTCTACTAGTACCTACTAAGTAAATAAATGTAGGTAAGTTTGTTCGTAGGTATGTGAATGTTTGTTATTCTTACAAGCAAAAACTAAAAGTCATTTTACACAGATAGTCACATAGATAAATCATTTTGTATCTCTGGTTGACGAGCACAGTACAAATAATAAGTACAAATGGACCGCCGAAATGCATTTACCTACCTACGTAGCTACCTACGTTCGCGCATGTTTTCCGAATTGCACTAATTGGGATATACTTACTACTAATAATTTCTTGTTGTAGACATTTATTTTAAGGACAAGGTTTGTATTTAAAAGAAAATTTAAAAAAAAGTCTTCATCCTTTTTTTTATATCTACTAGGTAATACGAAGAGTGATTGAGTGCATTCACTCATTCACAAAAAACTGGAGACTGAGTGATCTTTTTTTTTTAAATAAAGAGTGACGAGACGAGCAGGACATGTGCCTGATGGTAAGCAACATGCCTGCCACATAACAGCACAGTGACACGCAGCTATTGGAACATGAAGAGTCCAAATCATTACCTAGCACTGCACTGCGCTCGTCACCCAGAGAGCTAAGTCGTTATATCTCTAAGCCCTGTAATTTTTCTGGAAACATTGCCCTTCAAACCGGAACACAGTAATGTTTGCTGTAACTGCTTGGCGGTGGAATAACTGGGTAAGGTATGGTCCTTCCCTAGGCGGACTCTGCCAAGAGTCCTACCACTACAAAACTGAGACAAAACACTGATTTCCAATTAACTATCTGCCAACTTAACTATCTATAGAACGACCAAAACTGAAACTACTGAGCTATACTATGTTTCAATCTTTGCTATGTTTGGATGTTTGTTGGGCAATCACGTCATTACATATTGACGGATCGGGCTGAAATTCGGAACATACTTACATTATAGTCTGGAAGAACCAAAGAGGTTACAAATACCGAACTTTATCTAAGAGAAGAATGAATAAGATACGTTTTATCCCGGGAAAATAACGGGAACGGGAACTACGCGGGTAACACCGCGGGGCGCTGCTAGTTAGTATTAAAGAAGACAAACTTTATCTAATTTTGTTATATAGTTGCAGCACAATTTCGGTCATGGCGCTGTCGCTACATTCTACAAATAAGTTGGTCGTTGTATAGATACGCAAATACGCTACGGCAAATGTAGTGCCGTGACGACGAAACAGTTATGGTGTTGTGAGAGCTCCTTTCCCCTGGGTAAGACGGAGAAAGAAGATGGGAGTGGTAACACGCCCCTTTTGTGATTCGCCGTCTCCCTCTGTAGCGAGTTATTGATTGGGGTGGTACACATACCACGAATACACCTTAGCCCTGTTTCCATCTAAGTAATTTATCTTTAGACACCTACGCCAATCTTGGTTTGGTTTGTAAATAAAATAAATTACCTGTTTGTTTGTAAATTTATTTACTTACAAACAAATAGGTAAATAGATTTTTAAAAAATATTCCTATTATTTTACGAGTCTCGACGTATAGAACGCACACTGAATAACTAGTTATATCTGAAAAACAACTCCTTACAATTTAAAAATTAAACTCTTACATTTCCCTGGTTTTAATACCTATTAATACATTAGTGTATCATCATTGTACGTAGGTACTTATGCTTTATTATTCTGTTGATATTAAGCACAAAAACCACTCCACCGATTTCGATAAAAAAATATTTGGGACGTTTCGGGATTTTATACACTTTCCATATTTTTCTTCAATATCATATGTTTCACTACATTAACACTTATATATATACTGCATAACCGTAAAAAACGACTTCAGAGTATTACCACACCTAGAAACGTTTTAATTTTTTGAAGTGAAAACTTATTTTCACATTTTTCGTGGGCTGTGAATTGAATTCTAGTGCCACGCTCGGGAATGATAAGAAATCTTCGGGAAAGCTCGGGACTCAGCCCATTGGCCATCTAAATATATGAATGAATGAAAATGTATGTTTACAGAAATGCGTTAGCATTTCTAGATGGCCATGCTCATGGCCACGCCCTCCGGTTTCACCCGCGTAGTTTCCAAAGTAAGCTATCAAATTCTGAGTTATAAGTTTTCACTCCCCTATGACTGCTGATTTTTTTTTACTTATGTAGTTCGGTGTAATGTCGACAATAAAGATAACGTAATGATAGTCTAGTCAACAAGTTCAAAAACGTACTAAATAGAAAGAAAGCTCCTAGAAACATGTGCGATAGCTCATCTATACTAATATTATAAAGAAGTAAAGTTTGTGTGTTTGTTGAATTGTAAGGGGTAATCTCGGGATCTACTGAACCGATTTTAAAAATTCTTTCACCAATAGAAAGCCACATTATTGCCGAGTGTCATAGGCTCCGAGCAAAGCCGGAACGGGCTGCTAGTTTATAATATTTGGATAAATATTTTTAAAGCTTTTATTAGCACACAAAAAATTGCGATAGTTATTAACAAAATAAGATAACAAAAAGAAGGTATTTAGTTATTCCTTAATAATTGCCTAACTAATGATACCTACTTAAGAAATTTTGAAAGAAGTGCCTTAGAATTTTGATGATCAGTAAGGCAGTAAGTGACAAAATTAAAAAACTTTGACTCGTTTTAATTCAAACTACTGGTTCAAATTGAATGAAATTTAAAATGCACTATTAATACCTACAATGCCTGCTTGGTTACTGGAAATTCAGGCTTCTAGTTTTATCAACATCGAAGTTAGGGGTGCAAAAATGGCCTGAACTACTACGAGAAAAGGATGGTACCGTGCCGCTTTTTTGCTCGACTTGATAGGCACTTGCGTGCCCCCAGATCAAGCAGAGTCCTTTTTTTATACTGAAAATAGGTTAAGGTATGAAAGATCATCATCATCATAATCAGCCAACATTCGTCCACTGCTGGACATAGGCCTCTCCAATGGTAATAATCATAATCATTTATTGATAACATTTGTTACAAGTCAGAAACATTGGTTAATTATATACAATCATGTGTATTGTGTAGGTACTCTGTACCTACTGCAACATCTTATATAGTAATTAATATACAGTATACTCTTTTATTAATAATACGAAAATTAAAATTAAAATTAATTAATGTTAATTGATTTTTACATTCACAATGTCAACATAAATTAATAATATATAATAAATCATTCATTTTAACGTTAATGTCTAAAAACTTAAGTTACAATCATTTAAATTGAACGAATTCTTCGTAGCTATGGAACGACTGCTCGATAAGCCACTGTTTTATTCGCAATTTAAAGCTTCCCCATTGTTGGCGCAGAAGAGACGTTTTCTGGGAGTTTATTGTATATTGTCGGCCCCATGACGTATGTCGACCTGGCAGACTTCTCCATCGTGTGCCGTACCTCAGAGAGCTTGCCCTTACTGCGTGTTTCATTGCTAAGCACATTATAAAGAGTTAAGATTGATCTGACGTATACCGCGACTTGGAAAATGACTATTGCGGGCAAGGATACGCCACTCAGCCCAATCCTCGGTTTTACGTTTCCAACTGCCACCAGCTGCCTTTCGTAAATCGTCACTCCACCTAGTTTCAGGGCGTCCTACACTACGTTTGCCGATTCGCGGTCTCCACTCCAGAACTCGTCTACCCCAACGGTTATCGGTTCTGCGACAGATATGACCAGCCCACTGCCCCTTCAGCTTGCTGATGCGCTGAGCTATGTCGGTGACTTTGGTTCTCTGACGGATGACTTCATTACGAATACAATCCCTCAGCGAAACTCCAAACATAGCTCTTTCCGTAGCTCGCTGAGCGACTTTGAATTTTCGGACTGCTTTTACTGTTAGTGTATGAAAGATGCAATGATGCAAATAGATTAATAAGAAGAATTCTATTAAACACAGAAACCAGTATGATTCTATCAACTGTTTACTGAGTGACACATCTGAAGATGTCTGTGATAATGACAGCGAAGATAAATTAATTAGAAAAAGAAAATTACAATATTGGAGACTTTGGTTTTTGTTGTTATAGGTATTTGTGTGTGAATGTGGGACGGTCGGAAAAATACAATCTTAAGGTCGTTTTACTAAAATCCATGCAGAAACGTCGGAGCAGGACGTTACATTAATTAGCATGTCGGTGATGCAAGCTCATCAGATTTCGTTTACCTAAAAGTGACGTGTCTTAGAAGTTTTCACTTAGTTTAGGAAGTGGTAAGACTCTTAGCAGAGTCCGCCTGGGGAAGTAGCACACCTTTGCCAGTTATTCTACCGCCAAGCCAAGTGCAAACATTATTTACCGTGTTCCGGTTTGAAGGGCAACGTTTCCAGAGAAATTACTGAGCTTATGCTCTGGGTTCCTAGGATTGCGGTGCCGTCACATAGCGGACGTAATATTACGGACGTAAAAAAACGGCCGTCTTTACGGTGACGACAAGTGGAAAGTTCCACTGCCGCTATATTACGTCGTCAGCCAGCAACCTTAACAAGCAGGAGAGAAAAAGAAGGACCTTGATTTAATCAAGTATGGTATAATATAGCTTTAATCAGTTACTTGGAGGATGAACTATTTATTATAAGAGGAAAATAATCGTAGGGTAGAAGATAATTTAGTCAAACCGAGTGGTATAGAAGGCGCATTAGAAATTTTAGTACGTCGTCGCAGCTCCAGTTGGAATTAAAACCCATTCTGTACGTCGTACGGACGTCGGTCCAGTCAAAAAAACTCAAAATATATCGATATGGTTTCACCGCTATAATCTTACGTTCGAAAAAAACGTTCACGAACTATTCAACACCGTCAAGACGGCCGTCTTTCAAATAGCGTCACCGCTTCTTTACGTTACGTTGTCAATCACAGTCCTCTAACAAACCGCGCCATAGTGTTAACCATAGCTGGGCATTAACTCGTTAATCCGTTAATCGTTAATTAACGAAGTTAACATTTTGATTAACGGATTAACTTTTAAGTTAACTTTTAAACATGTTAACGGACGTGTTAACTTCCGTTAATTATGCAGAAGTCCGTTAATCGTTAATCCAATGCTTACTATTTATCACACGGCACCTCGGCGCCGCGCAAAAAACAGATTCAGACAAGTATGAAACGAAAAGTGCTGGGCGCAGGATTTTTGCAATTTTGGCAGGATTGAGGCGTCATTTTAGCCTGTGGCATGATCGGTTGGCGTTATATGAAAACAAATATAATTTTGTTATAATAAGTCATATTTCCGATAATCTCAGTTCTTTTTGGCTGAAAATTTGAGCATACACATACTCGAATTTGACTGACGTTTACAATTTAGTTGAATATTTCACACGTCCCTAGTAAACCAAGTAGATTATAGTAATCCATAGCTAGTGGGGAACTCCCCGATAAATTCAATCATACTTTTTCGATCGTTTATCTGTATTGTAACTTTTTTTTAATAAAATCGGTGGTAGTTCATTTCAACTAACCAAAGACAAGTTAAATAAAATTAACAAATCAATGTATAAGAATGAAGAAATGGAGGTATACAATGAAAATTCCAGTGTTTAACATCTTATTAATATTATAAATGGCAATTTTTGGATGTTGTAATGTTTGTTGTTTCATCACGTCGGAACGTCTAGAAACGGGAAAGGATTGGGTTGAAATTTGGACAACAGCCCTTAAACGCTGCAGTTGAACGTCTGCTATCCACGAGTAAAGACATTTTAACACCAAAGCGAGCCTCGCTTTCATACGAGAACTTCGACATGTTAATGTTCATGAGGGGAAATAGATACTTATGCCCGGCGATTAAATCACACATTAAATTTAAAAAAAAATTGGCAGTCATAGAAACTGCCCATAGAAGTGAAAACTTATAACTCAGATAGCTTACCTTGGAAACTACACGGGTGTAACCGGAGGGCGTAGCCTGGTCATCATGGCATGGCCATCTAGAAAAGCACCAGCATTTCCTATTGGCTGATGCATTTCTAGATGCCCATGCCATGATGGCCAGGCCACGCCCTTTCAGCATTTCCCATTGGCTGACGCATTTCTAGATGGCCAATAGCCATGGTCCCGAGTTTACCCGAAGATTTCTTATCTTACCCGAGCGTGACGCTAGAATTCAATTCACAGCCCACGAAAAATCTGTCTCGGCGCGCCTAAAGAAGTTTTCACTTCAATAATAAAATTAAACTCTACAAGTATTTGGTTTTTTCCTAACCTGTTAACTTCCAGAACCTAAACCAACAGGTTTTATAAGTTCACTAACGCAACGATATAAAAATCTAATACGCATATTAACGGATTAACGATTAACGTTAACTTCCGTTAATTCTTACGAAATGTAACGCTTTAACGTTTAACGAAGTTAACTTTTTTTGTAACGGATTAACGATTAACGAAGTTAACTATTTGATTAACGGTGCCCAGCTATGGTGTTAACATAGACAACGTTCTCGTGACGTCATTCACCGTTATATTACGTCCGCTATGTGACGGCACCGTAATCCTAGGAACCCAGAGCATTAGTGATATTATATCTTAGATCTCTAGGTGACGAGCGCAGTGCAGTGCTAGGTGTAATGATTTGGACTCTTTATGTTCCAATAGCTACGTATCACTGTGCTGTTATGTGCCAGGCAAGTTGCTTATCATGCGTGATGAACCGCTCGGGAATGATAAGAAATCCTCGGGTAAACTCGGGACCAGCGCGACGCTAGAATTCTCGAGCGCGACGCTAGAATTCAATTCACAGCCCACGAAAAATCTAGCTGGGGCGCGCCAAGAGATGTTTTCACTTCAAAAAATATTGTGACAGGTAGCACCTGTAGGTATAGTCTAACTTCCCAACATAACTCCCTCAAGCTCCCCACCAAACGGCCCGTCCGCGACACCTAAGCCCCATTTCAATTACCTTGCAAAAACACTTTTAACTTAAGCTGACAATGACGTCAGAGTACAATTAATACATCTGAATTTATCCGGTGCACCGACGCCCCGGGGGCCCAATTAAAATGTAAATGAGGAGTCGGCCGGCCCCGATAGCTGCGGGGACCTCGGGCCTTCGTGCGAAAATGTGATAACATTTACATTCTAACTAGACAGGCGTAATGCTGTAGGGATATTCACATTTTTCGCGGTTATAAAACATGGCTGCAAGTATCATCACAGTTTCATTTTTAATTTATACCCTTGACAATAGATGATGATGAATATAAAAAAGCGTGTTAAAAACGAATTAGCCCGATTAGATCCAGTAAGACTTTTATTAAAAAATGTTATAACTCCCTGGTTTTAGCTAGTTTATACATCTATCAGGTACATAAGTTACGGTTGGTCTAGTCGGGAGAACGGCGATTGCCGATCCGGAGACCCCGGATCCGAGATCAAACCCCACGCGCACGCCCCTCTTTTCAAAATGATGAGCGCAAAAGGACTTTTCCTTCATCGTGAGGAAACCGACATGTACCTGTGTAGAATCTTTCGACGTTATGTAGTGTCATCCACCAACCGGCACTGCGTGCTGGATTATGGCCTTGACTCTCCTTGCGAGAGAAGGCCCCGAGTCCCAGCCAGCAGAGCATTTAGTGGGCTGGTTATGCTAAGCTAAGTATAGCTACATAAAATGTAAATACGACTCAGGACGAGGATATTTCGGACATTTATTATTAACGCCCAAAAAAACGAGGGGTTTTAAGTTTGATGTGTCTTTATTTCTATCAGGGATGTAACGGAACTTCGTCTCCGACTCCGATAAGTCGGAACTTCCGATTATTATTACACCTTCGGTTCCGAAACTTTTAAAACGAAGGTTTTAATCGGAGGTGAGGTGTAAAAATATATGAGAAAATCCCTTAGTGTAGTGGAAAGTCAATGGAAATACAAAATCCCAACCCTTTAAATCAATTGCCCGTCAATGTTTATCGTGTTTAACAATTTTTATTAGGGTTCCGTAAACGTAAAAACGGAACCCCTATAGATTCGTCATGTCTGTCTGTCTGTCTGTCTGTCCGTCCGTATGTTAAAAAGCCACTTTTTGCCGAAACAATGGGAACTACACTGTTGAAACTTGGTAAGTAGATGTATTCTGTGAACCGCATTAAGATTTTTACAAAAAATTAATAAAAAAAGAAAAATGTGGGTTGCCCCCCATACTGAGAATTAAAACTAAACATTTTTTTTTTCATCAAACCTACACGTGTGGGATGTCTATCGATAGGTCTTCAAAAATGATGTTGAGGTTTCTAATTTCATTTTTGTCTAAACTGAATAATTTGCGCGAGAGATACTTCCAAAGTGGTAAAATGTGTGTGTCCCCTCCTCTAACTTCTAAAGTAAGAGAATGAAAAAACTAAAAAAATATATGATGTACATTACCATGCAAACTACCAACGAAAATTGGTTTGAACTCGATCTGATGAGTAGTTTTTTTTTGTACGTCATAAATACACTACTATTAAAACTTCGATCAACACTACTACTATTAAAACTTCGAACAAAGTTACAACGAACTACAAGAACTATGTGTACTATGTATATTATGTTACTTGCTGCAACCGAACCCTTCATGGGCGAGTCAACTCGCACTTGGCCACTTTATTTATTTATCCCCAATAAAAATGTCTCTCCTGCCATCACTTCTGATATGCCTATGCCTCCGACTTCTATTATTTATTTCAATTTTAGATAAATCAAATTTAAAAACTCCGACTCCGTTCCGATAAAATGACCTCCGTTACATCCCTGATCTCTATATCTCTCTCTCCCTCTGAGGGTCTGTGCACCTACGTGGTATCTTAGCTCCCGCGGGCTAACCGCTAATGCTTCGGCTACATTAGCGGGCTACGGCGAATATTCATGATCGCGATGAATGTATCGCGGCACATCGTATCATCGCGTAGTATTCGGGCGAAGACGACTCATCGCGTCAACTCGACACGAATCTTCGCCCGCTAATGTAGGCGAAGCATTACAGATGAACCGCTTTCGAGTTTGTTTTTTTTTGTTTCAATGGTGAAATAGTTAGAGTTCTTAGCTAAGTCTAGGTTTCTTCAAAATCGGTTCAGCTGTTTCATAGTTATCAGCTCTTTTGTTTGCTGCGACAGGAATCTTAGACGCGTAGGTAAAGGGTATTTACCCGACTGCGCGACGCAAAGGAGTGGTAATGTGTTTAACAGTCTATGTATGTATGTATGTATGTATGTTTGTATGTATGTATGTTTGTATGTTCCTTTGAAGCACTATACAGACCAAACGCCTGGGCCGATTTTTATGATTCACACCTCAATCGATTCCTCTTAATCTGGCGAGTGACACTAAAGACATGACATTAGTGTAAGTCCAATATGGCGGATTCAGGACGCCATATTGTCCAAATTAAAAAAATGAAAATCACCAAAATATGTCAAAAGGGGTATCGTTGAATAGGTATTTAAAAATAATATTTAGCTTTCTCTCAATGTTTTTTGATTTGACTTACCGTTTAGGATGTATATCGATTTAAAGTTGAGTAACAACCATTCTCACATTTATAGGTTTTTAGGTAGCAGAAAACTTCGTATAGCTAACTGTACGTGTGAATGTGGATGGACATTATATACTAATGTATCTAGTAGGCATCGATATAAATCAATAGATGTGCCCTGAGTACCTTGAAATTGGTAATAAACTGCGACTCTGTTTGTATCGTAAGTCGTAAGTGGTTTACAAACAACCAATCTACTTGACCCCTATAATCGCTAGAGGCGAGATTTGCTGTGGTTCTACTTATTTTGGTTGTTGACACCGAATAATTATAGGTAAAAACGTCCGGCGTCCACCGCGTCCTGCAACCGACTAGAACGGAAAGAGTGAGCTCACTCTTCGTACTCTCACTCATACATAATGTATACATACATACATACATCAGTAGAAACGAAGACATTTGGTCAACAACCAAAAGATGCATATTATTATGTTGAGCATATTTCTTAACATTCACAACATTGTTCATAACTAAAAAGTATAAAATAAAAAATATAATTTAAAAACTCAAAAACCCGACTGAACAGTCGGGATCCATTGTATGTCGAATAATAATATCGAATCCATTGAACAATTCGATTGTATGTCGAATAATTATGGATCCCGACTCTTCAGTTGTAATGTTCTTTTATTAGAAAATATTGTATATATTTCAATAGTATTAATACAATAACATATTATAGAGTTCTAGACCACCAGAAATCTAAATGCTTGTTTTATTCTTTTCAGTTTTTTTTAGTATGCGAGTACGTAGTTTGGTTTACTTTTTACGCAGTCGGGTTTTTGAGTTTTTAAATTATATTTTTTATTTATTTGCTTTACTTGCAAACATTCGTGTGATGTAATATTTGAAACAATTGCGTTGTTTTTTTTGTTTAATTTAATGTATATGTAGGTACTTGTATTTTTTTTTGATATCTTTTTCGTAATGGCTTACCGATCTAACTTTTTATAGTTACAGGGCTACAGGGAGTTTTTAGAGAGTGATGGCAAAGTTGCTATAAAAATGTAAAAGTATTGACATTAGGAATTAGGTCAGTAGGTACAATTGTAATAAAAACATATTATACTCGTATAATGCTTGACAGTTTTCTGTATGATAGATAAGTACCTATTGTAATAATATAGCGAAGTGTTAATTTCAAACTTTGAAACTGGTTACAATTCGTATGCTCTTTCTTTTGTTTTTATATTTTATTAATTGACGTGTAAATTGTACATTTATCAATAAAGAACTTTGACTTTGACTTAAAGCTTTAAGCTTTAAGGCAGCTAATCGAAATGTTAAGCACATACGTCCTTTTAACCTTCTAGCAGGGTGTAATAAAGAAAGGAAATAGCAGTTCTTAATGGCTCACAAATTAATTTAATAGGCACAAAAAATACGACATCCGGGAGTCAGCTTGGCGACAGGCTGTCTGCAGTCACAAAATGGACACGATGTTTTTTTAACTTCAGGAACTTTTAAATTTAGTTCTCGCATTGATATTCCTTTTTTTACCTACTTCAAAATAGGAGGAGGTGTTTCAATTCACCTGTATGTTTTAATTATTATTTTTTGTTTGGTAGATTCTTCTTCAGAAGTTGTCTTATATCTACATACCTACTTACCTACATTTAGATACATTTTATTGAAATCGGTGTAGCGGTTTTTGGGTTCCGTACCAAAAGGGTAAAACGACCTATTACTGGGACTTGGCTGTCCGTCCGTCCGTCCGTCCATCTGTCACCAGGCTGTATCTCAAGAACGGTGATAGCTAGACAGTTGAAATTTTCACAGATGGTGTATTTGTATTGCCGCTATAACAACAAATACTAAAAATAAAATAAAAATAATATTTAAGGGGGGCTCCCATACAACAAACTTGATTTTTACCGTTTCTTGCTCAATTAGTCCGTCCCAAACAAACTAGATGGCACCACTAGTATAAATAAAACGCGATATCGAATCGTAGTCAGAATCATGAGGCAAAAATCAAAACTTAAAATAATATTGTTTGATTGTCTGCGGAAATTGCGATGTACATATACGGATTTCTGAATAAAGCCAAAGAGGTTTATTTGCTAAAGGTACGGAACCGTTCATGCGGGAGTTCCACTCGCACTTGGCCGGTTTTATTGACATATTATACGTATCCAAGCGCGGTCTGAAGGAGGGGGAGGGGGTCACAGGTCACAGGGGACATGAAGACTTGCAGACATGATATGACATGGACATGTTATGTTGTATCAACAAAAATCTAAAATTTGCTTAGGTAAGTTGGTACGTATATCATCGAGGGGATGATATACGTACCAACTTGTACCTATATGCCGAGAGCTGGTAGCAAAATTTGGGTAGGTATTTGAGGCAAAGTGAATACTTGTCACATCGGTAGTTCCTATTATCCCACTACACGGAAGTGCCGACCTGATCCCTATTTTTGAAGTGAAAACTCCTTTAGGCGCGCCTAGACAATTTTTTTGTAGGGTGTAAATTGATTTCTAGCGTCACGCTCGGGTATGATAAGAAATTTTCGGGTAAACTCGGGACCTTGGCGATTGGGCATCTAGAAATGCGTCAGCCAATGGGAAATGCTGAAAGGGCGTGGCCTCGCCATCATGGCATGACCATCTAGAAATGCGTGAGCCAATGGGAAATGGTGACGCATTTCTAGATGGTCCTGCCAAGATGGCGAGGCTACGCCCTCCGGTTACACCCGTGTAGTTTCCAAAGTAAGCTATCAAATTCTGAGTTATAAGTTTTCACTTCTATCGGCAGTTCCTATGACTGCCAATTTTTTTAGTTATAAATAACACCCAATTTAAATTTCAAATTGCCTCAATCCTATTGTTTTGTATTTTTTGCAAAACATATTTGCACACGCCTGGCAATGTTAAAACTAGGGTTGTCACGGAACTTCGCTTCCGCCTCCGTTACTGCAGAAGTTCCGCAAGAAATTGTACCTCCGCCTCCGCATCCGTGTAATTTTTGCGGAGTCATAGCGGAGAGGTTTATTTACTAATCATACGCAAGCAGCGACGCTTGCGACGGCTCAGCCGTCCAGCCGCACGCTGCAAATGAACAAGAAACGTCATTTGTCAAATGAATGATACGCGACATGTCGAATTGCTTAGACGCGTAAAGGCCGATTTACATCAGACGAGCGAACGCTCATTCTATCCCCACTGTATCAAATTCATTTGGTGTAAACAAACGTAGAGCATTCTTACGTTGTTTTGTTTGCGTTCGCAAAGATTCTATGGAATATTCTAAGAATGCTCGCTCTCTTGATGTAAACGGTACTAGAGCGTGCGAACAGATTCTTAGAGCGTTCTTGCGTGTTCGGCCGTGCTCGCTCCCCGGAGCGGTCTCTTCAAAGTGTTCTTGTGTTCGCGCGATCTGGATCTCATCGATGAGCAATGAGCATTCGCTCGGCTAATCTAAATGTCTATCGTGCAAGAATTCTAGTTCTTGGTTCTCATTCTTGCTCGATGATATTTTGGTGTAAACGCTACGAACGATCTTTCGTTTACACTAAAGAAAGATCGAGAAAGAATGCTCTTGTTCTAGCTCTAGCTCTATGTTCGTTTAGTTTAAATCGGCCTTTAAAGCCTGTAGACAAACGTTCGAAGTTTTACCGACGCGATGTAATGTAATAGGCGAGACAACTGAAAAAAAAAAAGAATTAGTCCGTCAGTTAGGTTATTCAAAAAATTTGTACACGTATTTTTTTTATGTTTCACAAACAAAAAATGACGAAGGGACAGTGCTTACAATTTTTGATAATTTGGTAAAACAAAAAATCCGTGCCCTATAATTTTCCGTAATCTAACTGACGGATTAATTTGAATGGTGTATTTTTGACCCTGTCGTCATCCCAATTCAAATTGAACCGTGATTGTTTTAAGTAATTTGATGTAAAATAATTATTTTGAACTATTGATTGTTTTAATAAACCATAAACTACTATATTTTTCTAAATCCATTTTCACTTCCGCCTCCGCCTCCGTTAACCTCCGCATCCGCCGAGGTGAAACCCGTCGCATCCGCCTCCGCTAAGAAGGCCTCCGTTACAACCCTGGAAAACCCCGGCAAAATCGTCTGGCTAATTATTTTTTTAATATTTTAAACATTAAACTACAACATATAAAAATTGCATATTGCCTCTAACATATTTACTGAATGAATAAATAAAATAAAAATTTTAAAAAATGTGTGGACCCATTTTGCCCCGGCTCTCACCAGCCAGGTCTGCACCTCCGTGTTGGGGTAAAGAGCTATGTGATAAGTTTTCAGCTTACCTCAAATAGGTACTTAGGTACCTACCCAAATTTTGGTACCAGCTCTCGGAAAACTATTGGAACACTGTGTTTCGTAGATTTTACAAAAAATATGAATATTAGTTGAAGTCCGAGTTTAATTTTAAATTGAAGCCGGTTTTCGTTTTTTCGGTGGAAATTTAATTACTTATTATAAGTAATTTAGAGTGAAAAAATAACTTAGTATGTTTATTAGTTTCTATTTTATGGGTTCTATTAGGCAATTGTATAGCCTATATGTTCTGAATAGATAGGTATTAGGTACTAAGGTCCTCATAAATATGTAATGGCAACTACGATGCTCTGTACTTGTACAATCTATATGTAGGTACGTAATGAACTGAGAGCCTGCGATGTTTTGAAGCGTGTTACAAAGTTACACGCAGCGCCATCTACATTGGCATTGTCTCAATAATACGTAAAGGGCGTGCGGTATTTAATGAAGAGCAATAGGAGAGGTAGACAATTACAATTCACGAAATGGTTTGAAGATATTACGCAAGATGGCGTTTCTCATCACAGGTAAGAGGTTGTCAGACGAGAGAAAAATATCATGAAATTATAATAATAGGTGATGCATTTAATAAAACCACGTTTAAAACAATAATGTGGCCGGGTGCGAGTTGGACTCGCCCTTGAAGGGTTCCATAGCAGTAACGTAGTATAAAAATTCTAGTAAGTAGTTAGTTTTATCATCCACCAATGCAGCTCTTAATTTACTAACTTCTTGCGTCAATAAATTCTTACTTTCCTTCAATGTGATGATATTATCAGACTCTTTGACAACAGACATAATCTGCTGCAACATTCCAGCTTTAGAAGACTCAGGTCTGTTCGTCATGATCACTGTAACTCTGATTCCTCTCTGAGCACAGACTAAGTAGAGAGATACCTAAATTTGACTAGTAGCTGGTCCTTGCACCGGTTTGGAGGCTGATTATTTCTTAGTATAGTCGATTTACAACTTACTACTATAAATAAATATAACAAACTGCCTTTTCAAATATGTTTACACATGGTATACGAAAAATTCCGAAAAATTAACCGCATTCAGCTCCCTCTGTTGGTGACATTCCGCACCGACCACGGTTCATTTTATTGGTGTATTTAAATTAGTTCCACAGTACTCCGAAAGATGTCACTGATTATTATCGAATGCAGCTACTCGCCACTAGGTGTCGCTAGTCGTTTCTCAGAGTCAATGGAAGATCTCGGACTGTCTCTAAATCCGTAAGTTTAATTATAGTCCGGTCAATTTAGACCTAAAAATAGTGATCAAATTTGATAACAAAAATTCCGAGAGAGCCAAATTCTCGCAGAGACCTTGGGTTTATTTACCATTACAAATAAAGGTGTGACCTTCTTGATATATTCGGGGTTACATGTCAAAATTTTAGATATTTTGATTTTTTCTCGAAAACGGTAACATTTATCGAAAAAGTATCTCAGACAACGTTGTAGATCTCTATATTTTGCATAAAATGTCCCTGATATTTTTTCTCTAACACCCACCATTTGCCAGATATTTCGCTCGTGCTCGTAAAAATCACCTGCTATTACATGGACGTATAAAAAAAGTCGGATGTCGTCTCGCCAAAACAAAAACTGTGTCTATAGAGTCGGCCACATAATATGCACGTGTCACTGTCACATACAAACGTGTTCAAAATGCCTTCGTGTGTCTCTTTTTAACCACTGACCCCGACCAAAAAGAGGGATGTTATAAGTTGAGACGTCGATGGCTGTCTGTCTCTGTGTGTGTGTGTCTGTCTGTGGCTCCGTAGAGTTCAAACGGATCGATCGAATTGAATGCGTTTTTTTTTAATTGAAAGCTAATTTCTTTGCGGTGGTTCTATGCTAAGTTTGGTTAATATTGATTCAATATTATTAGAATATTTTTGGACATGATGCATGTAACTGCGTTAACATTTTTTGAATTCCAAATCAGTAGTTCCATTTGATTTAAGTAATTCTATACAACTGGCACACAAATCGTTACTTGACCCCATCGTATCGTAATGTAAATAATTTATTTTCTCCGAGAAAACTAAATCCAACTTCAATCTCAGTTTCAATAAATTTCAGTTTGGATGTTTGTTGCTCAATCACGTCGTAACGTCTGAACGGACCAGGTTGAATTTCGGAACTCATCTAAATTTTAGTAGCTATCGGAGAACAAATAATCTGTTTTTTTAATCCGGGAAAATAACGGGAACTAGCACTCGTACTCGGTATCGGGTATAACCGGGTATAACTCGGGTATAACCGGGTATAACTCGGGTATAACCGCAGGGCGCTGGTAGATTAAAATAAAATTCAGACCCTCGACTAAATTTCATAACAAGCAACAAACAAGCATAACAAATGTCATGACTAAGTCGTCCGTTTAAATATAAGTAATTTTTAGTTTGTAGTACTTATTTTTAAGTAATTTCTACCAACAGAAAAAAACATTAAATTCTATTCACAATTTTATTAGCGGAGCTATCGCGTAACATACATTTCGTAGTGGTAGGACTCTTTGCAGAGTTCGCCTGGGGAAGCATCACAGCCCTTGTCAGTTATTCTACCGCCAAGCAGTAATTTGAAAACGTCACTGGGTTCCGGTTTGAAGGGCAATGTTAAAAAATCTTATGTAAATCTCTGAGTGACGAGTGCAGTGCCGTTCTTGGTAATTTTTTAAATAAAGAGTGACGAGACGAGCAGGACATGTGCCTGGTGGTAAGCAACATGCCTGCCAAATAACAGCACAGTGACACGCAGCTATTGGAACATGAAGAGTACAAATCATTACCTAGCACTGCACTGCGCTTGTCACTCAGAGATCTAAGATATTATATCTCTAAGCCCTGTAATTTCTCTGGAAATATTGCCCTTCAAACCGGAACACAGTAATGTTTGCACATTACTGCTTGGCGGTAGAATAACTGGCAAAGGTGTGGTACTTCCCCAGACGGACTCTGCTAAGAAGTCCTACCACTACTAAATGATGTAACTAAAATGCCTTTTTAAAGTAATGGAATATATTTTAGTAGGTTTTTTCCTCAAATTGACGCTCAAATTGACGGTTGTCGCGGGGCAAAGCTAGTTATAGGAACATATGTCTTGTTTCATTTTGTATATGTACTAATGAAAAGAAAATAAAACAAAACAGTACTTCTATAAATAATATAATTATATCAAATTCAAGCTGTCCGAAGTTCGGCACAAATTAGTAGCTACAACGAACCTTATTTTACAATAAATAAATTTCACAAAAAATAATATTGTAGTCATTTATCTAGCAGTTTGTAAATAACATATTATTGTACAATAAAATGCACGATATAAAAGCAATTAATTTGATAGCTTGTACACAACATTGTAATAATTCTAGGAGCTTGGTAGAGCAATGGACAACCCACTGAATTTTTACTCTTATTTTAAGTACGATAAAACTAAGTTTGATGCGTTTTATGAATTCTAATAAACTTGCCAAAAATAGTTCTCATTTGCACCTCAGGTGGCGTTAATGTTTTGTTTCGTTGGAAAACATTTGGAACTGAAGATATTTTTAAGAAATTGTTTACATACGATTGTATTGACGCCGCCATTGGATAAGTAGGTATGTAGCATTGGATTTGCCACTCCCCTAAAAATAAACATTCAGTTATGATCTTTAACTTGTACTTTGTTGATTCATTTTAGTGATACCACAACGTCCACAAATGGGCGCTGGACGCTGGTAGCGAGCCCGTCGCATATTTGATCTCACTGTAAAATGAGTCCACGGAGTATGTGTTTAGGTCTACATTTCAAT
This sequence comes from Ectropis crepuscularia, assembly GCA_963693475.1. Lineage (NCBI taxonomy): Eukaryota > Metazoa > Arthropoda > Insecta > Lepidoptera > Geometridae > Ectropis > Ectropis crepuscularia. The sequence goes on from OY856338.1 coordinate 37,985,392, forward strand.
GCTCATTTTTGCAGTGCGGAAGTCCATCGTCTAACCACACGCCCCGTAAAATACTATACAAACAATGATCAATTCACTAACACTACATAACACCAAATATTTAAAAAAACATGGATTACAAAATAGCGTCATTGTGAAAGTTGAAGTTAACGTAGGTATATTATATTACTAATAAGTGAATTTATTAACTAATGGAAACCCACAACAAAATGCTTCGACGTGACTCCATTGAGTTTCGATAGTACAGTATTGAATATTTTGATCATCTTATCACTGATCATTAGATTCATTGTTCAACTCAATGTAACGTACATGTCTTTTTAACACAAAAATACGAACAAAATAATCTTGATTTTGATCTTGATTTTTGTCCGACTGTATTTTTCGCGCAGAACTTTATGACCTCTCCGAAATCTATTTTGCTTTCTAGTATTGTCACTATAAAATCTAATCGAAACCAAAATCCAATCAAAATCAAAATCTAATAAAGTTCGAAAATTACATTGTGAAAATCACGTGGTGAATATTCGAAAGTTACAGAGTCGCCAATCGGTCTGTCTCCGATGCCGCAATACACTATATTCACACAGATTGTAAATGAGCCTATAAACTCACCAATGAAAGTGTCAATGATGTTCTCACAGATATGCTGCAATTGTTAAAATTTTCAGGTGACAAAGACCATTTTCAAAGGCTTCACAGACGTCTAAAGTTGTGTCTGTATATTTATGTCACAGGGAAGTACAGTGACACCAACTTATCTGTAGAACGGGCAAAAGCGGAACTACTAAGTTACGAGTATTAAAGAACACAAAAGTAATCTAATTTTGTAATAGGTGGCAACACTTTTCGATCGTGTCACCATCGTTACATGTTACAAATAAATTGGTAGTTTTGTAAAAGAAAATGCACCGCGCCTGCGCGCCGTTCCATCCGCATCGAGACAGCTTCGTGTTAGTGTGTACATATTAAATGTATCTATAGCATATACATAACCCCACACATACCGGCACAGCTCGGATTTATTTCATTCCTTACTTCAGAGGGCTCATACAGTTCTGCGCTACCTATTTTACATTTCTGTTACATTATTTCATGATAATATTTAATATCTTTGTGAAAAACATTTCAAAACGACGCTACATCCGCTCACCACGATTAATCCTTAACTAATATTAACTTAATTGCATTGATTCATCTATTATCCAATATTTACCTTATCTATAACCCAATATGATTATGTTAGACCAAAACCCACACGTTATCCTAATTACCTGTTCAGACGACAGACTCTTATCCAAGGACCGAGTTGTTTTATGATTATCATTTTGTATGAGATAATTAAGGATAAATATGGAAGTTATCGCGTAACGGTAGCATAATATATTAAGTACGGAGAAAAGAAAAAAAATGCGTCTCATTTCGCGCCCGCTAGGGACATTGTTGTAACTATAATTTACCATACATTCGCCAACGTAACGCGACGATACCGTACACGAAACGTATTCATGTTTCATTTACAGATAATAAGTATATTGACTTCAAAATAAATAACTTTTAAATACAGTTTTACAATTACAATATTGTGCTACAAATATTCATATCTCTGATTCAAAACTTACATTATATTACTTCCTTGTTTAATATAACACTGCTAAGAAATTCATAAACATGGACAACAGTCTGGCGTCCATCAGCTTAAATTCTAGACAAAATTTACACAATCGCTTAACCGCACAGTAGGGCCAAAGCCAAAAGGCTAATTTAAAAATTAGAAATCTAACGAAAATATAGTTGTCCTTATGAGTTGGACTATTGTAAATATATCAAGAGGTAGACTGATCAGTGGTTCGGTCGCCAGTGAGTCAACTCACTGAGCTAATTGTTGGGTTTAATTCATACACAATTTAAATAATTTTGTGATGAATATTTGTTACAAATAAAAAATACATATTACACTTAGCATGTTCCCATAACAAGGAGATAAATAGTGATGTGTGGAATATATTCCCTAAAATTTATCAAATGAAAAAACAATTTCTCTAAATTATATATTATAGTCAGATTTCTAATTTTAATATACCTGGATAAAGCCGATACCTACTATTTATGTTTTACACACATAACAAAAAGTGTACAATAAACTTGTATGTTGTGTCAAAAATACAGTTCTTTTGTTGAGATTAAACATCTCAAAGATCTCATCTCAGAGATAATCCGACCGTAGTAGAAAATATACGTTAGGGCTGATATAGTTCCATTATTCGTGTAACTAATCTAATTATTTATTTGATCAAACAAGAACTCCAAAATTCTCAGAAAAGTTACTCTTAACTTAATATATATCAAACTTAACTTACATTTTTTATATGAGTACTTAATTAAAAAAGCAGACAGCCGAATAGATGGTAAGTCGTGACCGTCGCTTAAGAACATTCAGAACACCAAGGACAATACTGAGACACCTCCAAGCGACGCATGAAGATGTCTTTTTAAAATGCTCTTTTGATGGGTAGATTTTTGCTGTAAGCTCGTTCTACATCCTGCAAAATATCTGTGTATTTGAAAACTATTCAAAACATGAACTTGGAAATGATTCTTTGAACTGATTAGTATAAGTTTTAAAATTCTATAACATGTAAGGGATATTTTAATCAACAAGTGATATTATAGTTCTAACGATATTTTAAGCTATTACGGTTCTTCACTACAGATATCATTATTTACGGGATACACGCCCTGAGATGGTGGAGCGATTAGCATTCATCATTCACTGACCTTGTGGCTTAGTTGGTTGTAAGTCTGCGGAACCGTATATCGTGGGTTCAATTCCCACGGCCAATATTTGTGTGATGAATTCAAATATCTCGACTCCCTATCCGGACTCGCCCAGCGCAGAAACCAAGTGCCATGACTAACAATAGATATTTACCGTGGTAAAATGACGCACCATGATGATGGTAAACTGTATCGAAATATCGGGGAGTCGCTCCACCGTACCTATAAGGACGATAATTATACCATACATAATAATTCTAGGATAACAACCGTCTTAACTTAAAACACCGTCGGGTTCAAAGAAAATAAGGAATTAAAAAGAACAATTACAGTGAAATTACTAAAATTCATCTGTATCCTTTATTACAATGCTGATAAAGGTTATTATTTACCTAGGTTATTTATTTACCTACGGTCGGAATCTCTTTGTACAATGTCTATTCGAGTGAACGTATGTTTCGAGTACATTTAACGCAGTATTTACTTCAGAAGTCAATATTAACAAATAAATAATTGAACCCTGTATTCACAAAATTATGGGAGTATTATAGTTAAGATTTAATAAATATACAGAGCACCTGATTTGATTTAATGGATGATTTCGTATCACCCTACTACAAATGGCTACAGCACGTTATAGGACCTTTACCACAGTATAAAGAAATATTACCAGAAATTTATCGCCTTTAATTAATCTTGGGAGAAATGCCGATAATGTCTAGACACGGGTAGGGTCGTCGCAAACAAAAACGCTTATTAAAATATTTTACAAGAATTTTACAAAAACATACGGAAGACGTTAGCCCTGAGACGCGGTCCTGCAATACTAACATTGCAATGTAGGCAATGCAGGAGCGCGTCTCGCGTCTCACCACGTGTGATTGCCCCGTCTAGACGGCTTCGTCGAACGACCGTATGATTTAATAGACTGTGCCTTTACTAAGGGGCCTACGGCAGCTGGCCTCAAGCCCCCTCTGCTGTCCACCGAACTTGGAGCTAGCGCGTTTGTATTGAAAAAGAATGAAACCTACGAAGTACAGCTTAAAAGATAAGCATATCAAGTAAGCTTACCATCCTATCTTAATATTTAAAAATCCAGTGTCATGATTTATAATTATATGGCATTACCCGAGCGAAGCCAGAACGACCCGCTAGTATACAATTGAAAAATGGAAAACAAGCAGTGACAGTAATTTATTGCTATCCATTTCAATTAAATACTTCATTTAATAAATTAATAAAAATATGTATTGTTAATGTATATTTAAATGTTTTGTTTATTTATAATTTCCTTGCCAATTTTTCAATTAAGAAACGAAAATATATCATATAAGTTGAAAAACATTTTTACACTTAGGAACTATAACGTGCTACAGAGTTGGTCTGATACAGCCGATGTGAACACATGCTTCAAATGACGAGTTGGTCAACAGTTGATCTAAGGTTAACAAGCAATAGTGTTGCCATATAATAATTCATATTTAACGTCAATATAAAAAAAACAGTTTTAGTTCGATTTTTGTATGTTTAATTATTTCTATTTTTAGTAACATATAAACAGTCAGAATAGCTTTTGAACATTTTACAGAGTATTATCATAAACACACGACGATTTTGTTCTTGTAAGGTTTAACTTTTCTGGTCTCGTCTTAATAACTACATTATAGTTTTATGGTGCATTATCGAAAACATCAAAATGACTAAAGAACATAATTATTCTTATCGTCATTACAGGATTCCACTCCACTTTGAGCTGTCAGCATCAATTTTGCGTACACAGCGCAGTGGCACCTCAACTGTCAATAGTGGGCGTACAAACGCGCACGCACCCAAGTTTAATCGGAGCTGAGATTGGAATTTAAAAGTATGTGTTTTGTTTACGACTCAAGTGTAATGTCCAGGAAACAAATGACGTTTAACTTTATAAAAAGGCGTTTTCGAAATATGTACAATTAGACGATAGGTAGAGCCACGGTGTTAAATTGTGTTAGAGATATGCAAAATGAAACATTGGCACAACACTTGGTGAATTTGAGAACTATCTATCTTGAAAACACCACATTGTCACACAATATTTAAAACTTATGACCAATGGCCGGGACACATTTATTATTATTAGCCTGTTAAGCAGTGGCGTAGCATGCATTGGCGGGGCCCCGTATAAAAAAATTTTTGGGGGTAAAGATTATGAAGGGTAATGATTACTCACAAAAGAAAAAAAATGTTTACGTAGGTACATAAAATAAAAAAAATAATGTCGAATTTATCTATCTGTCTCTGTTTTCAATTTTTTTTAGAAACAATCCATATTAAATATTTTAGGTACCATACTGGCCTTCTTAATAGCTGATGATGACTTCAGTTTGTCTAAAATTTCTGCTTCTATGGGCAATAGTGACAGGTCTGACAGGCGATCATGTCCCTTTGAAGTTCTTAGGTAACTTTTTGTAAGTTTAAAATTAGAAAAAATCAAAAATTGGTAAGTTTTTTTGATTTTGCTTACGCACGTCGGGGGCCCCCGTGACTCGGGGGCCCCGTATAATTGATACGACATATACGGCGGTAGCTACGCCCCTGCTGTTAAGTTAAAAAAATAACAGGTCCGTTTCTCAGGTCTGTTTGTTACTATGTAGGTCATATAACTGGTTTTGACAATATAACTGATTACATGACAACACAATCGTTTTTAAGCCATATACATTTAATTTAACTACTTAAATATATAATAAATTACATTAAAAGAGTATATAATATCTGCTCTTTAGCTCCGTTTCAGATACCAGGAGCACATACAAATAGATAAACAATTTTACAAAAATATACAGCACAATTCAATACTTACTGAAGAGGTTCGTTTCTTTTATTCGATAAACATAACAACAAACATGACAATATAATAATCTTATTTATAAAAACGTGAAAAATACCCTATATTGATAACACGTAACTTTGGAACCGTATAGTGTAGATTACTTTTCACAAAACAGTCACAAAAATGACCCGACTACAAAAATTTACAAAATATTACAGGCGATTTAAAAACATACTACAAAATATTGTAAATTTTTCTATTCCTTTAAAGAATTCATGATTATAACTTGTGTTTTTCTTTCTTAAAATGTTTGTCTGGGAGATTTGTGAGATGTCATTAGGAAAAAGCGATGTGTCTCTGACACAGTCTAAAAAGGGCTTTAAAAGGGCACCGGAAGCCTTTTGGTTGGTGGCTTCGGCAAAAGATGAAGTGTGAATAGAATCATTAGTACATTAATAGTTGTGTGCTTTTTTTTTCAAGGGCATGTCTTGCTAGTGTAGTCATGCAGGGTTATATGAGAAACTGTACTGCGACGAAAAAAACACTCATTCAACAAAAAAAACACAGAGAGAGAGAGAGAGAATAAACATGTATGTGCTGAATAAGTAGCTATCTCTAATACAAGCTTTGCTTAGTCTGTGGCTAGACGGAGTTGTAAGAAAAATGTCCAATACTTTTTGTTTTTATAAGTTATTGTTGCAAAAGTAACTACAGATTGGAGTCCAACATCTAAACGACCGGAGGGTCTACTGAGACTTTTCCGCCCTTCCTACCGCCTAACTAAATGTACCGGCTTTAGTTTTCCCATTGCTGTCTCTATAATTTCAAGTGAATAGAAAACAGAGCAATTTCAAAGCTAATATAGTTTTAGTTATGCGGTCGACGCAGACGGAGGTGGCGAGACGAATTGCAATCCATTTGTATATCTATTATATATTTATATTGCACTTACTGGACCACCAAAGCCATAAATCGGGCCAACTGGAAGTAGGGAAGAGTTCTTTGCCTAGCAATGGGACAATTTGGGCTAATAATACATAGTAATCCGGGTAGTTTCCCGCTGACATTCCAAGGCTGCGAGTTGATCAATACAGGGCGTGATAGTTAGCATACTGTAAGGTAATGTTATTTCTTGTTTATCCCGTTTTTAAGTTTGTTGTACTCCGTGAAGAGGTCCCTCACGTCCTGCAGCGAGCGCTCGATTTCTTTAACGAAGTTTGAAGAATTCTGAAACATTAAACAATAATGTTTTATTTATTTATGGCATACAGTCGCATCTTACTTATTGTGTAGAAAGGTTGCAGTTGCTTAATACTGGATGACATACATTTAAATTTAAAAACCTTTGTATATTATGAATTTAAATCATATAAAAATGTAAAAATAGAATAAATATCGAAAGACTATGTATGGTTAAGGCATTTTAAAATTACAAGACTGAAACGTTTTGTCCTCCAAGTCTCTATTTCAAAATGACGTTTTAAATGCAATGTTTTGTCTTTAAAACGTTCTGTTCCTGTAAAATCACGATTTTGGAGATACAACTTACGTGGGAGGCACCGCTTTCATTCTACCCACTAGATCAACACGGCTTCCTCCAATAATATTAAAATTTATATAATTAACGTCATATTATAAAGACAAGAGTTTGTTTGAGCGCTAGGATCTCGGGAACTACTGGTCCGAATTGAAAGATTATTTTTCGGTTGGATAGTCCATTTATCGAGGAAGGCTATAGGCTACATAACATTACGCTACTATCAATAGGAGCGGAGTATGAATGAAGAATGTAACAAAAACAGAGCTTCGTACCGTGCGTTGACGTGACAGCATGCGTCTAAGATTGCTTCATTATAAACCTTTGTTAATCAAATTTGTTCTAAATCTGAGTTGATACGACCAATTTTCAACAGGTGGCGTAGCAGGTAGCTGAAGATGTTTTTGGTTTAAATATTCTGAGGAATTACAGAAACGATTTCAAAAATTCTTTCACGGTTGGATATGCACGGGATCCCTGAGTCCTGAGTGCTATAGGCTATATGTATCTGTATCACGGCCTACGGGCGAAACCGGGGCGGACATCTTGTACATCAGAAAATACTAGATAAGTTAGCTGCATAATGTGTCAATGTATGTGTTAATTTTTATTTTATATTATATTATCTTACAGACGTTAAAGACGTGAAACACTAAACTTTTATCAGTGTATTTTAATTAGAATTGTAGCTGTAACACTTACAGGTTTGAGACAATCCGTTGAAAGCTAAACAAAAACGTTAAAACTACATAACTTCAAAAAAACACATATCACACCAAAAATTTTAACATTTACATAACATAACTTAAATAACAATTATCTACAGAATTGATTGGCCTCGTGGCCAAGTCGGTAGCGAGTCTATTCACTGAATCGTGTAGCTCGTAGGTTCGTTTGTGGTTGTAATGTTTCTAAAATACTAAAGATACAAAATAAATATTTATATAGTAGGTTTACTTATATGTATGTATTGTTTATATATAATATGATTATTATCTTAATGTGTAAAAATCCAGTATCATGACGTTTCTTTCCAGTGAACCCTTCGCCAAGTCAACGAACGGTATTCACGAAAGTTGGGATTTATGTGTAATTTGGTCCAACTTGTAAGATAGGATAGTTTTTATTTCGATTAATTGCATCAATTAATGCTGATTGTTGTTATTGATCGTAAGCAGTGCATCATCACTCGCTCAAGGTCGCGCGGTTTTAGCCTACAGCTAGACCGTTCCTCCCAGGGAACAAGTGCCAGTCGGTTGTCGGACGCACGGCTGAGCGCTCGCGCAACGTTTCCCGCGCATATTGTTATTAGATATTTATGTCGACAACCCTCCGCGCTAGACAGGGACAGAGTTACGCGTTAGAAGAGAGCGCAAATGTTAAGTTGAAAATCGCGACAGGTATTGAGCGCTAATGCGAGCTGAATTGAACTTTGTTGTGTCCCAGCAAGAGTCGCTATTTATATAATTGTTTTCAGTAAGTTAGGCTTCTGTAGTTGTACTAATATTTATTCTGTGTCGTAAGTGTCATCTCTCGAATAGATGGCGCCTCAATAGGTTGACACCTTACATAAAGAATGAGTAAATAGATCAGGTTTTTTCCGCACGGTTCTTTTGTACCAATAGTAAGCAGATGAGGTGTCTGTTAGCTATGCCGCGACAAAAGTATGAAACTTCCACAACAGCGACAAGACAAGAGCGATCAGACTCGTACTTTCGGTGTAAAGCATTTGTTCTAACTCACGTACGTAGTAAACTCTTTGGCTGACACAGATTAGTCGTTCAAACAAAGTGGGGACGGGCCACTAGTATATATACAATAATAACATACGTCTGTGTTATTTAAATAATACATGACTTGAATATATTTAATCAGTCGCTCTATCACTCAAACTTCCAAATTGTTTCCTTTCGAATCAAAAGGTTATGTGGAAGAGATCGCTTTACGCGATAAGGTCGCCTTTTGTGCCCCTAATGTGTTAATTTATTATGTGTTTTTCTTTGTTAATTTTGTTTTGTGGTGTCAATAAATTGTTTAGTATTTTATTGTAATAAATATACAACAACAGCACAGTAACACGCAGCTATTGGAACATGAAGAGTCCAAATCATTACCTAGCACTGCACTGCGCTCATCACCCAGATATTTAAGATGTTACATCTCTAAGCCCTGTAATTTCTCCGGAAACATTGCCCTTCAAACTGGAACCCAGTAATGTTTTGCACATTCCTGCTTGGCGGTAGAATAACTGTGATAAAGCTTACAGTGATAGAGCAGCTCTTTTTGCTCGAGACATGGAAGAAGATGGTCTCCTCCCCCACGATGATGTAGGAGACTCCGTAGCCGTCGTCGGCGACCGGCCCGAAGCCGCCGCCGGCGCTCACGCAGCTAGGGTGCTTCTTTAGATCCAGCATACTAGTCTGACCTACAACAAACAGACACAACATTTTAATTTCGTTCAAACAGTTATTTTAATTGAACTTATATTTATTATAAAGATTTTATTTTTTTGTATATTTGAGATGTAAAATGTAATTTTCAAAGTAGACGTGAAACCCGATTTTACTAAGAGATACTTATTAGACCTAGTTACAATTTCATAGTTGTAGTGAAAATTTAAAATAGCGCCATCTAGCGGATTTGCGCGAAACTATTTCGACATAACAGCCTCACAAAAGAAACTAAACCAAATCCTAACAACGCTTCAGCTTTTTACTAAATTCAACAAATGCCGCTAGATGGCGCTAGCATCAAGTCAATAACATTGTTTTAAATTTAATATTTCATATTATTACTATTCGCATTACAAATAGGTACTTTACGTTTTCCTTACTATGTTAAATTATTTTAGCAAAAATATAACATTTCGCTAGAACAAGCTCCACTTATTTTTTATATTAATGTCGCTGTCGCTTACACAAACACATTGAGGGTGAAACATAAAAGACTTATAATAAGATAGATACGCCTCACAGCTTGGCATAGACCTTTCTTAGGTATTTGAATATGAATAATACATATTTTCATATGGCATATACTGAGTATACTAGCAAAATGTTTACAAAATCGCTTGGCAGCGCTAGCAACGTCGCAGCAAGCATAGCAAATAAAAATCTGTGTTCCATCGCCAATTGCCAAAGCTAGTGTATAGCTTTCACTTAGTTCCACCAGGCGTTAATGGCAAAGTGAGAGATGATGTCTTTTCTATCGCCAAGCCGAATATGTAGTCAAGTCTTTATATTGTTCCATTCGTGAATGTTTTCACGAAGCTTATTTATTTATCAGCCAGCGCATCGTCGCTCAAGTACAGAAAAAATACAGAGACAGTACAAATTGTATATACATTTATTTGGTTTTTGCCAGTAATCTTGTAGGTGAATTTTTTTTTTAACAAAACTATAGAATTTAACTAAATAGATATTAGCCACCACACTTCATGATTTGGTTGTAACCGCCAATAAACTGGTTAGAGCTACATCCATACTTTCGGGTTTAAACCACCTTGTTTGTGTTTCGTTTCGGTGTATGAAACAGTGAACATACATGTTGGTCATGTGTTGATTTATATTTGCCTACTTTTATTACGCTATTGTCCTGAATATTATCAGTATTATTAGTTCGCACAGCTTTTTATCTCAAGGTGCTGCATACGTATGCGTCGCTTTAACATTGCCCTTTGCCTCAGTTCTTTGCCAACCAGGATTGGGGATCTAAAAATCTAGTTGTAATAAGCTTTAGATCAGATTAATGTCTGTGAATCAACTATCAAAATTCTCTTTTAATGACTACTGCCATAAAAATAAAATCCATTGCTTCATTTGTACAGATAATAATTCGTGGATAAAGTGCCATTTTAAGGCACATACATTGCCAAAGTGTCGATATCGTCAACCTAACTTGCAGCCAGCCAAACTTAGCCAGCAATACCTTTACTATTACATATAAATATAAAATCGCATCTTTTAAACCAAAACTCGCATGCCGCCATCATATTTGGTATGAAAACCAAGACAATAAAAAAACTAAAAACAAAACTCGCCCAATCGTCACCTGGTCAAACACCAACAAACATTGTTATCCAAATAACACTTAACTTACCTTATCACCATCAAGGTTCATTAAATTATGGACATAGTTTGGAGACTTCTCTTACTGGATACCACTGAGCTTGTCATGCCATGTTGTATTGCCTTATTAACTTCTTGAATAGTCTTTGTTTGAGTCTTTCATCTATATGTTTTATAACACGGACAATTTATTCATATATTTATTTTAGTGTCAGTTTTTCGTATCCAATGCCAACTGTATTATGGTCCTCTTCACTCCATCAAAGTACATAATGTCCTTTACTACGCCACTTTTCCATTTTGTTCTTTAATACGATTAATATACAGTTTTGGTTCCTACAAACTCCACAAATAGATGACCATATTGATGTAACCGTTGCCGAGATCAAACACATCGACGCAGAGTTACACAGTAGCTTTGTATGTAGAAACATCTTAGGAATACCGGTGATAGCGCTACGCACAGCTAATTAATTTGTAAAATGGCGATAATAAATTCGCCGCCAGCATTTTTAATAGCACAGCATACAGAAATGTACAAATTGATTACTAAATTGAGTACAGCTATTTTGGTACTAAAATTATTCTCAAAATGACACTGAAATATGAATTGGGCATGTTATTAGGTTGAAGAGGTAGGCAGAACGTGACACTTTTCCGTGCGTACTGGCGTTCATCGATTTCAGACGTTATCACATTTTAAAAAATGGCAGTCATAGCAACCGCCGATAGAAGTGAAAACTTATAACTCAGAGTTTGATTTCTTACTTTGGAAACTACTTTATCATTACCGAGCGTGACGCTAGAATTCAATACACAGTCCACGAAAAATCCGTCTGTGGCGCGCCAATAGAAGTCATCACTTCATAGACACATTTACAGTGTAACAGTAGTTTAAAGTTTAAATAGTGGTAGGACTCTTAGCAGAGTCCGCCTGGGGAAGTATCACACCTTTGCCAGTTATTCTACCGCCAAGCAGTAATGTGCAAACATGTAATGTTTCCAGAGAAATTACAGGGCTTAGAGATATAACAACTTAGATCTCTGGGTGACGAGCGCAGTGCGGTGCTAGGTAATGATTTGGACTCTTCATGTTCCGATAGCTGCGTGTCCCTGTGCTGTTATGTGGGCAGGTATGTTGCTTACCATCATGCACATGTCCTGTTCGTCTCGTCATTCTTTATTTAAAAAAATATGTAATGATTTCAATATTATGTAATAATTTCAATTAGTTGTATTAGTTTTTTTTTTTTTGTTAGAGTGTATTAACTTCTTCGTTTTGTATCCGTTATTGAGGAACTATCCTTAATGGTGAAATCAGGTCTGTATGCCATCCATGGTTGGAACTAGTGAAACCAAATTATGCTCTGTAAGACACCTGTAGTAGACCTAGTTTCACAGACTAATAAAGTAAAAAAAAATACAAAAAATATATATATATATTTACCGTGCGGCGTCTGACTGGTGGACAGCCGCCAGGGCTCGTTGAACACCTCCTGCAGGAAGGGCGACTCGAGCTCCAGGTACTTGGAGACGACGTAGAGACAGAAGAGGTGGCGGTCGATGCCGCGGCCCGCCATCGCGTCCTGGTAGCCCAGCTGGTGGCGCTCGGCCGCCAGGACGAACAGACGCATCCGGTCCTCGAGCTGGAAACGGAACGGGGTTTACATCAACAACATCACTTAATACGAGATCACAAGACCTGCACACACGACGATGACGATCACAAGACGATGCATGGTTTTTTTAGAAGTCTAATCTAATTAAAGAAGTCTTCCTGCATTAGACAAAGGAAAATAACAAAAAAATAAAACAATGTATAAAACGTTAATAAAAGGCATGGACCTAGGAGACCGTGGAGGTGTAATTTTTCAAATAAAAAAAAATTATAAAAAGATCACAAGACCGATCTGATAATATGGCGCTCCTCGATCTGGAAACATATATATATAAGGACCTGGTGCTACAGAATGGAGCTTCCTTTGATGTCATTGTCTGGAAACTAACGGGATTTACATCAAAACTTACTTAAATATAACGACTAATCAAGACTTCGGACCGATCTGATAGAATTTATGTATGCCTTTTATATTTTATAGAAATGAAGTACTTTTGGCGCGCCACATACAGATTTTCCGTGGGCTGTGAATTAAACTCAAGTTTGTAAATGAAAGAAATCTTCGGGTAAGCTCGGATGATTTAGATGGCCATCCTCATGGCCACACCCTCCGGTTTCACCCGCGTAGTTTCCAAGTCAAGTTGTTTTGACAAGTCTTGTCCTGGTTGCCAAACTTTAGAAATGGCCACCCTTTTTTGTGGGGAAATGTCTTTACTCACCGTCCACCGTGAAAGGACACGGCAGGTGTGTCTGGCTCGACACCATGACGGCGACAGACGTGGTGCCCCCTACCAACTAAAACCCCCACAGATTTCTCCTGCATGGCTAGGGATCAGGGTCGCAGGGTCACTTATCGCACTTCCGTCAACGATCCTGACCCACCTGCCACTGCCCTGACCCGCCTCGCGAGCGCTCTAGTGAAGCGCCTAAAGTTAGCAGCGCGTCACCTCCTCGAAAGCCCATCCCTAGGGGGCGTCGGACGGAGAGATGAGAGGACAACCCTATACTAACCTAATCTTACCGTACTCAGCGTCAACATCTCGTACGTCGACTAGCGCAAGGGCGCCTCAGACGGTGCGACCTCGGCTTGCGGCCGCTGGTAGGGTAGATCAACAAACGCCCTGGCATCTCCGAAAGGTGCGACCTAAGCTGAGCTTTGCGTTTGTGTGAGTGATCACCAATCACGGTGGAGTTACGTCTCGCGAGGGAAGCCCCGCGCCTCAGGCTGGTTCCCAAAAAACAGTTTAAACTGGTTTAAACGAAGCAAAGGACGCATCGCGCCTCAGGCCGGTAAATCACACCTACACTATCCATGTACACTCACACAAATGCAAAGCTCAGCTTACGCCTCGCGGACTGTAGTGGCTGTGATGTAGTGACAACGTGTTGGTACCACGTCGTACTGTCGGCCAACATCGTAGTGTGCGTGTGACGAGAAAGAGAATAGGAATAGCATATTAATATATTAAAGTATGTAAAGTAACGCGGTCGTTACACATATTTAATTAAGCTATTTGAGTCGGACTGGGCCGGCCATTTCACACGTCAGTTACCCGTGATTTAATTAAATATTCACATATTATAACTTAGATTTAGTGTTAAATAGATAGGTAGACTTAATTGAACACTAGGCTGCTCTGCAGCCACTCCGACACTACGCCGCTACAATGACGTATCGGAGACGCAAACCCATAAGATTCACAAAAAAAGTGTTCAACACGGCTAGGGTTGCCAGGTCGTCATACCTAATAGCCTGACAGAAGAACCAATTTGGCCGGACATTTGGATAAAAAAATTGGCAGTCATAGGAACTGCCGATAGAAGTGAAAACTTATAACTCAGAATTTGATAGCTTACTTTGGAAACTACGCGAGTGAAACTGGAGGGCGTGTCCATCTAGAAATGCGTCAGCATGGCCATCGTCCCAAGTTCAGCCGAAAATTTCTTATCATTCCCGAGCGTGACGCTAGAATTCAATTCACATCCCACGAAAAATCTGTCTGTGGTGCGCCAAAAGAAGTTTTCGCTTCAAAAGGTCGGACACTACAATATCGAGGACTCTACTGTGTATCAGTATAAAAAAGTACGACGAAAAAATTTACACAACTGCCTGGCGAATTCGGGAGCGACCGACAATCGACTCACCTGTGCCTCGTCTACGTTCTAAGCTCACTCATTTGCAAAAAAACAAATAGCCTAACACAAGCTAGCCGGACACCGTTTTTGGCCGGACACGCCATCAAAAAGCCTGACCATACCCGGACGCGCCTGGCAACCCTAAACACGTCTATGGAAGTTTTTATTTCAAAAATATAAACTACATCATTTGCGACTACTGCCGGGCTCGTTTTTAGAGTTCCATACCAAACGGATAAAACGGGACCTACGACTATACTATACTACAACTCCACTGTCCTTTCGTTTGTCAGTCTGTATCTCATGAACCGCGATAGTTAGACAGTTGAAATTTTCACAGGTAATGTATTTCTGTTGCCGCTATAACAACTGACACTAACAGAATAAAATAAAAAAGAGGCGCGTCATGGACGCCTCGTACGTGAGACAGAACCGGCCCGCGTCGCGGTAGTACGACAACTGGATGAACGCGAGAACTACGTGTGTATAAAACCGCGCTTTTTACTAGTTTAACTAGTTGAACTAGTTTTAATATGAGAATATGTGGTAATTACCGTGGCGTCAGGGTCCGCCATGGCCTTGACCCAGGCGGAGCTCTGTATGGTGCAGGGGCGCACGGTCTCGGTGCGGCCCTCGCGGAAGAGGCGCGTCATGGACGCCTCGTACGTGAGACAGAACCGGCCCGCGTCGCGGTAGTACGACAGCTGGAGAATGAGCTGGATGAACGCGTCGGGGGATACGCGGCATTTCTTCATGAAACCTGGGATGTGGGAGATGAAGAGTTTAGAGCCTCGGACATTTTCTTATGTATATATAGTTGGTGATGTTTGTATGTGTGAATGGATGTATGTATGGATGGATGCATGGATGAAAGTATGGATAGATGTATAGATGGATGTATGAATAGATGTATGGATGGATATATGAATGTATGGATGTTAGGGTGGCTATCTGGATGAAAGTGGGATGGATGTATAGATGGATGGATATATATTGACAGTCATGATTGGTCAGCGGCATGAATGAATGGTCGTACCTTGAGGAATAGTGTCAGTGACATGATTGAATGGTCGTACCTTGAGGAATAGTGTCAGTGGCATGATTGAATGGTCGTACCTTGAGGAATAGTGTCAGTGGCATGATTGAATGGTCGTACCTTGAGGGATTGTGTCAGTGGCATGATTGAATGGTCGTACCTTGAGGAATAGTGTCAGTGAATAGTCGTACCTTGAGGGATAGTGTCAGTGGCATGAATGAATAGTCGTACCTTCAGGGATAGTGTCAGTGGCATGATTGAATAGTCGTACCTTGAGGGGTAGTGTCAGTGGCATGATTGAATGGTCGTACCTTGAGAAATAGTGTCAGTGGCATGATTGAATGGTCGTATCTTGAGGAATAGTGTCACTGGCATGATTGAATGGTCGTACCTTGAGGAATAGTGTCAGTGGCATGACTGAATGGTCGTACCTTGAGGAATAGTGGCAGTGGCATGATTGAATGGTCGTACTTTGAGGCATAGTGTCAGTGGCATGATTGAATGGTCGTACCTTGAGGAATAGTGTCAGTGGCATGATTGAATGGTCGTACCTTGAAGGATAGCGTCAGTGGCATGATTGAATGATCGTACCTTGAGGGATAGCGTCAGTGGCATGATTGAATGGTCGTACCTTGAGGAATAGTGTCAGTGGCATGAATGAATAGTCGTAGCTTGAGGGATAGTGTCAGTGGCATGAATGAATAGTCGTACCTTGAGGGATAGTGTCAGTGGCACTATTGAATGGTCGTACCTTGAGGGATAGTGTCAGTGGCATGATTGAATGGTCGTACCTTGAGAAATAGTGTCAGTGGCATGATTGAATGGTCGTACCTTGAGGGATAGCGTCAGTGGCATGATTGAATGGTCGTACCTTGAGGGATAGTGTCAGTGGCATGAATCAATGGTTGTACCTTGAGGGATAGCGTCAGTGGCTTGAATGAATGGTCGTATTTTGAGGGATAGTGTCAGTAGCATGAATTAATGGTCGTACCTTGAGGAATAGTGTCAGTAGCATGAATGAATGGTAGTACCTTTAGGGATAGTATCAGTGGCATGAATGAGTGGTCGTACCTTGAGGAATAGTGTCAGTGGCATGATTGAATGGTCGTACCTTGAGGGATAGTGTCAGTGGCATGATTGAATGGTCGTACCTTGAGGAATAGTGTCAGTGGCATGAATGAATAGTCGTACCTTGAGGGATAGTGTCAGTGGCATGAATTAATAGTCGTACCTTGAGGGATAGTGTCAGTGGCATGATTGAATGGTCGTACCTTGAGGAATAGTGTCAGTGGCATGATTGAATGGTCGTACATTGAGGGATAGCGTCAGTGGCATGATTGAATGGTCGTACCTTGAGGGATAGTGTCAGTAGCATGAATTAATGGTTGTACCTTGAGGGATAGCGTCAGTGGCTTGAATGAATGGTCGTATCTTGAGGGATAGTGTCAGTAGCATGAATTAATGGTCGTACCTTGAGGAATAGTGTCAGTGGCATGATTGAATGGTCGTACCTTGAGGGATAGTGTCAATGGCATGAATTAATGGTTGTACCTTGAGGGATAGCGTCAGTGGCATGAATGAATGGTCGTATCTTGAGGGATAGTGTCAGTGGCATGAATGAATGGTCGTACCTTGAGGAATAGTGTCAGTAGCATGAATTAATGGTAGTATCTTGAGGGATAGTGTCAGTGGCACGAATGAGTGGTTGTACCTTGAGGAATAGTGTCAGTGGCATGAATGAATGATTGTACCTTGAGGGATAGTGTCAGTGGCATGAATGAGTGGTTGTACCTTGAGGAATAGTGTCAGTGGCATGAATGAATGGTAGTACCTTGAGGAATAGTGTCAGTGGCATGAATGAATGGTAGTACCTTGAGGGATAGTGTCAGTGGCATGAATGAATGGTCGTACCTTGAGGGATAGTGTCAGTGGCATGAATGAATGGTCGTACCTTGAGGGATAGTGTCAGTGGCATGAATGAATGGTCGTACCTTTCCCGTAGCCAGTGTACATGAGGATGCGCAGGTCGACGTCGTGAAGGAGGCGCTCGGCGACGCCGGACGAGACGTCGATGGCGGCGCACAGCTGAGGCTCGGCTAGCTCCCACTGCAGCCGCGTGGGCGCGGGCGGGGCCGACGACACCGTGCCGATCGTGTTGCCGTCCGGACCGTAACTACACGTAAATCAAAATAGAATAATAAGTGTGTGCTTAAAACCAGAAGAGAAAACAAAAAATAAGAATAACTATTAAAAACTGTTGATTTTTTTAATAATAAACACAGCAACACTACAGTGATAGATTCGGCTAAAGACTAGTATTCATGGTCAAGAATAAATAAAATAAATACAGTGACAGCAGACAGCCGGCAGGAGCTGACTATCTTTCTCGCTCTGGCACACTCTGCGGAGAACTCGGGACCACCAAGTGTGCCACACTCGGCGACCCAGACTTCACCCGAACATTTCTTTCAATTCCGAGCATGACGCCGAACTTCATTCCAGCCCACGTATGTGTATAATATGTGTGTGGTGCGCCAAAAGAAGTTTTTACGTCAAAAATTAGTTCTCTGTAAAGTCGGTTTACGGACGATAGAATTTACATTATCTTTGGACGATAGTTTAATATGACGTCATAACAAATTATTTAAATGATTACAATGCCATAGATAGTTACAATGCCATCGAGTGGAAGAGATATAGATGCGGCGCAAGCGTACAATAAGCGTAACGGGGCACTTTTTCGTGCGTGCAGCCGGCGTTCATCGATTTATTATACATTGTCACGTCAATAGTCTGTCATTAGACTGCACATATACAATACAATACATGTATCTTGTGGAAATGGGGGTTCGTTACTTTTTAAATGAAACATTACAGATTACATGAGTTATAAGTCTAGTACATTCTACCAGTAACATCCTATAGTAGCTCGGTAATTTGCCCAGTGGGTTACAAACTAGGCCGCGTCTTATGCCAAGAACCTTCACAATCGCGAGGTATGCAGTCTCAGGGATTATTTCCGCTATAGAGAGTATAGGATGCATCGCGATGTTGTGGCAGTTGACAGGAGCTTCACGCCTCTCTCCTTAGGAAACGAGAATTGGCGCAAACCATTGGTGCGGAAATGATCGCAAGGAAGTAAAGTGGATTAAGGAGCTGCATGGGCGATTCTATCAGGCCAACGGAACCCCATGTGAATGTTCTCGCCTCGGTAATTGGCTGCACTTCGGGGACCTCTTCAGAGAAACCGAGGATTTTGTCTGAGCAATTGCGGATGAAGTAATCAAGACGAACAATTACCGGAAATACATAATGAATGACAACGGTCGACATTTGTCGGGCATGCCTCACTTCGAAATGTTATTTTCGGTTGTTGAGTTGGTGGTGAAAAGCAGACATTTGTGCGTATAATAAAAAAGTCTGTAAATTTGGCTGTTAATTGCAATGTAGAACATCAGAACATAATCATTGATTGCTATACTTGTGTACGAAAGATGGTGAGTCAATATATATAGGCAACAGTTAACCCATTTCGGTCGTGCAATACTACTTTTAAATCTAAAATAAGATAGCACATACATATAAAGTAAAAATATAAAATAAAAATACATAGGTATAAAGAATCTTACCCAATTTCCAGTTCCGACCAGATGACGTACTCCCATAAATGACCCATAACAGGTGCGTCCGCCCTGGAAAATTTAGATAAGTTTGATTAGTATATGTGAATGCGATTCTCCGGAAATTCGCTATATTTAGAAATTATATTAATATTTAGAATTGGAAAGTTTAGATGTAAACAAAATAATATAACCATAAGTGTCATATCGTCTAAACACATGTTAAGAAAGACACAAACACTTACTAATTACATCATACAAGCTATGCTTAGTTTGGGGTCAGATGGTGTTGTGTGTGAATTGTCCACCAATATTTATTTATTTATTTATAATTACGGGTCAAACGATACAGCTTTTTTTATGCCTAGAAATTCCAAGATTAGGTAACTAAATAACATGGTTATGGCCACCTATGGATGGACACTACATCTTAATTTATTAGTACCAATTTATCCACATTCGTTTCGTAACAGCCAAGTCATACGAATGTTTACGCACCGAGTGATCAAAGGTAACCAAAATTTTAAATATTAGTCATTTGAGTTTATCAAGATTTTTTTCATTCTACTATACGGTAGAATGAGAGCGGGCATACGCCCACTATAATCCTTGGTAACTTAGTAAGAAGTGCTTTGTGAGATAGTTTTCTTTGTTTATGTAATAAGAACAGAGCTTTGGAAATTACTACAGAGAATCTTGGAGACCATCATCAACAGACTAGCTTTCCACAACGAACGGTCCCGCGCAAGCGCGCAACCTGCAACCAGCGGTTTCCAGCGACCTTAGTGAGGTCATCTGTCCTGTCATCTGTCTAGTGGGAGGCCGTCCAACACTGCGTCTTCCGGTTCGTGGTCGCCACTCGAGAACCTTTCTTCCCCCATCTGTTGCCAGTTCTGCGAGCAATATCTCTTGGAGATATTTCGCAATCATTCTCAATAATTGCAACATAAATAAAATTATGTAGATCACTCACCAGGTGTGTTCTGCATTGAATCCAACCTGAAAGAATTAAAACATTTAAGTGAAATTTTTGACGTTTTGTTTATTATACGTTATCCTACTAATATTATAAAGGTTTGGATGTTTGTTGCTCAATCATCTAGTATGAACGGATCGGGTTGAAATTTGAAATTTTAGTGGGATAGATTTAGATACAATTAACATTAGCATGTCGGCGGTGTGACCCCATAACCCATAAGATACTTGGCGAAAAGGCTAATAAAGTTTAAACTTCAAAAAAACATTCTACGGAATATTCAGCGTTAAGCAGAATGCCTGAGCCGATACTAAAGTTTCTAGTCAGACCCATGCAAGACATATTATGACATATTATCTCATCTCATCGAAGCCATGCGAGCTTTACTTGTGGTAACGATGTCCACAAACACGCTGTGAATGTGTGCGTGACCGCGGACGCTCTCAGTACCGCCCGAGACGCGGGCGAAGGTGTTTATTTTCACGCACACATACTTAACATGTTTTTACACTTGGTCACCACAAGACGCGCATCGCTTTGTGAGATAAAACTACTATAATTCTATTTTTTTTTAAACATGTCTACTCACGAATCCGTTGGTACTGAAGCACATGTTGAAGGACTTGTCGAACCAGCGATTGTGTCCGTTGCCGTGAAGCAGCACGCGCCCAAACTCGTCCAGCTTGTGGGGCGCGCCCTCTTCGTACCCGTACTCGATGTCGTCTGCGGACAGATACGCACCGTCTAATCGGCCCTTTTACTGCCTGACTAAATCGGCTATAGCTTAGCTATTGCTGTCTCTATCATTTCAAGCGAAAAGAAAAGAGAGGGCAGTATCAAAGCTATGACAGTTTTAGTATGGCGACAGACCCTCCCGTCTGCAGACACCCCTCAACAAGCTTCTTATAATCTAGAGCAGGTGTCACTAATTAGTTTCGCTCGGGGTGCATTTTAAGAAATGAAATGCCCTTTCGGTCCACACCTATTATAAAGCAATATTTATTAAATAGGTAAAGGTAATTACGGAAATTACAAAGATATTTATTTACTTATCAATGAGAAAAGTGACATTTTCTGTCTGAAGTTTAGAGTAAAATTGGTGCAAGCTATTGACATTACGTCAACAAAAATACTGCGAAGGGTATATTTTTTGC
Organism: Ectropis crepuscularia; assembly: GCA_963693475.1. Lineage (NCBI taxonomy): Eukaryota > Metazoa > Arthropoda > Insecta > Lepidoptera > Geometridae > Ectropis > Ectropis crepuscularia. The sequence continues at coordinate 38,007,126 of OY856338.1, forward strand.
GGTCCGCACACAACGGGTCGGCGTTTAGGATGAGGATCGCGGTCCGCCATTTGGTGACCCCTGATCTAGAGAATAGGCATGGTGACCAAAAATAAACTAATCATTCCTCAGTTAGGTTGTTAAAAATATTGTACACGTATTTTTTTCTTTTGTTTCAAAAACATAAAACGACGATGATATAGTGCTTAAAAGTTTCGACTGACGTCACATCTATATAATATGATTTTTGTGTAGACTTGACGTCACAACCCCCCACTCTGGAAGTTTGATGGGACGGTATCATTGTCGATTTTTAATAATTTCATAAAACAAAAAATGCACCATATTTTTTCATTATCTATCTGACAAACTAATTAGATTCGTATATTTTTGATTCAGCCATCATCCCTATTGCATAAACAGCCCACCATCACATAGCTGGGACTCGGGGCCTTCTCTCGCAAGGAGAGATTCTAAGCCACAATCCACAAAGCTGGCACAGTGCATGTTGGTGGGCCTCGAAAGATTCTAGAAACATGTCGGTCACTTTTGGGACGACCTAATTTGAACCCAATAGAACACCTGCTAACATTGCTATCTCTAATAACAACGATACCTCTGTTTACAATCTAAGCCCTGTCCACAATGAGAATCTTGTCTATCAGAGCAACAACGAATCCTTATCTAGGCAGATATTGAAGGCAGCGCGTTTCATATTCCATGCAATGAAGCAAAGTCCTATTGATGACCTGATTGAACATGGTTCGTCAAATTTGGACCCAATGGCAACTCGGACAACAATGTGACCCCTAATAACAATGATACATCTGTTTACAATCAGAGACCTGTCCACAATGAGACTCTTGTCTATCATTACCTGATCAGACCTTGAAGGCAGCGCGTTCGATGCAATGAAGCGAGGTCCTGTTGTGTCCCCGATTGAACATGGATCGTCCGATTTGGATCCAATGGGAACCTTGACAAGAATGTAACCCCTAATAACATTGATACCTCTGTTTACAATAGAGTCCTGTCCGTCCGTGTTTCCTTTCCCGTGTACAGTAGGAGGCAGTATTGCCTCGAAACGCGCACGGGTTTGTAAAGCTAAATCTCTTTCCAAACCCGTGTTCGATACGAGGCAAGCCTCCTCCAATTGTACACGGGTTTGTAACGCAAACTGTGCTTCACGTGTTTAATACGAGGCAAAGCGCTCGAGTTCGCGAATAAATGCACCGCTCGCGTCTCGCTACTTTTTTCAGTAGCACTTCTGGCAGAACCCAGATCCGACTCGGAGCACCCCAACTCTACCTAGTCTTGTCGCTACTACCACTAGTGTATATAAAAAATGTGGGAGCCAGAAGCTCAATGGTCCTGAGTGGAGCGAGCCATGCCTGCGCTCCTCTACCCTTGGCCTAGTATGGAGAAGTGACACTCAAGGCTGACCGCAGAACTTCTGGCGGGAGCCCGTACCCGTAGTCAAATCTCAGTGATAGACCCTAATCGGGCCAGTTATTAAAATTATTATAATAATTTAAATAATCAAAATAATTGATTTAAAAAAAACATACGCGATCAATGCTTTTATTCGCGAACTCGAGCTCAATGCCTCGTGTTGAACACGTATTTAGAAAATAGTTTGCGCTGCAAACCCGTGCGCGATTGGAGAACGCTTGCCTCGTATTGAACACGGGTTTGGAAAGAGACGTTTCCGACCAAAACCGTGCGCGTTTCGAGGCAATACTGCCACAGTGAGACAAAGACATCCTCACCCAAGCAGACATCGAAGGTGGCGCGTTCGATGCAGTGAAGCGAGGTCCTGTTGTGTCCTCGATTGAACATGGATCGTCAGATTTGGGCCCAATGGGAACCCTGACAAGAACGTGACCTCTAATAACAATGATACCTGTTTGCAATCACGAGCCCTGTCCACAACGATACCTCTGTTTACAATAGAGCCCTGGCCATCATGAGACTCTGGTCTATCCTCACCCAAGCAGACATTGAAGGCGGCGCGTTCGATGCAGTGAAGCGAGGTCCTGTTGTGTCCCCGGTTGAACATGGTCTGCCGGATGTGCGCCCAGTGGGACCGTTCCCCAGCCGTGAGGGCGGCCAGACGCTCTTCATACGGCACCGGAGGACTCTTGTCGTCCAATATCTGTTGCATTTGACTGAAAACAACAAACAAACAGTCAATTTCGCATTTTTTTTTTATACAGCACAGCTGACCCGCTGAACTTCGTACCACCATATTTCATTCGTCAAAATTTTCTCCTAAACAAACATTGTCCCGACAATAACGAATACATAAAAAAAGTCATCCAATTTGGTGCAGTCATCCAAAAATTATGAGCGTACATGCATATCGAAGATCCATTTTTATACATAAGACTAGTATTAGACTTCGTCTGCGTATAATTTGGAAAAGATTTGAGGAACATTTTTAATATTTTCGGGATTTGTAACTCTACTCCAACCTAAATGTAATAGAGGTACATTTGTTCCAAATCTTAGCATAACGTCTAAACTTCTAAATGTTATAAGTAGAATAATCCTACTAATATCATAAAGGCGAGAGTGTGTATGTTCGGTGTTCAAGCACACCGGAATTTCTGAACAGATGATGTTGAAATTTGAAATACAGATGGATTGTGGTCTGGAATAACACATAGACTTTTCATCGCAGGAAAATAACGAGAACTTCGGGAGTGAAACCGCGGGGCGCTGCCAGTAAGTATATATGTATAACAAGCACGGAGCTATTGCGGGGCTTAGTCTGATATGGATCACAAACTAAATTGTATCGCGATTACATTGTAACTTGTTTTCACAAACAACAATGAGTCAGCACAAATTTAGTGAATCAGGTACTTTCAAATGTTTATACAGTAGCGTAATTTCTAAAAAAAAATATCCTAAGCATTAAATTACAGATAGGCCCCTCGTTTCAAAAGATATGGAAAATTGTATGTCACCGTTAAATTGCAATCACCGTCAGCCTTGAATAAATATTTGGAATTCAACTGAAAAATTTGGAAAAAATAATACAATAACACTAAATTTATTCGTGTCTGTATGCCCGTTTATAAATCCATTTTCAACACACTTGCTCATAAAGTGGCTGTAATTTCACCGCAATCAGGCATATAATGACACCTATAATCAAACTGTAACGTTTTCATTACTATTACTCACAAGATAGAACAAATGAATTAATGTCACCATTGCTTGTTCACTTCATGCAACTTACGAAGTTGAAGTTGTACTCGTAAGTAAAAAGATAAATTCAACTTGTACGTGTTTAAAATAAAACTTTCACTCAAACATTAACTTTTATTTTCTTCGTAATAAAGAAAACTTTAAATTTCACTTTTTCTGCGTGGCTATAACGCTGTCCCCAGGAAAACTTATTATTATGTTGTTCAGGAATTTCCGGTCATGGAGGTCACGGTGCCGAAACTAGCAGGCCTATTGATCATACGTAGACGCTGTTAATATACATTTCGGAAAGTGTGCAGCTGATCTGCGTGACCTAACACTCGTCTGTCTTTTTTTCTGCTGCTGCTTTCTCTTACGGCAATAAACGACATGATTCATGGTCCAAAGAGTCTAACATAAAGAGGAGGAAAGCCTAAACTGTTTTTAACCTAAAAAAAATCCCTAACACATTTAATCAGGAATTGCGATCAAAGCGTCCAAAATTTTACAAATCATCGTGCAATCAAAAGTAATGCTACTTTTGATACAATGTTACTGTACTTTGCTCTCGACCTTCAGTTCGCGCCAAACGAAAACAAACCTTATTAAGATAGGCATAAGTCATTGTTCGCATTAAACAAGTAATGAGTTAAATATTATACGTTGGTCAAAGTCTGAGTTCAATTCGCATCAAGCAAAAATAAATCTTATTGCGAAAAGTGTAAGACATTGTTACTATTGAATCGGTATTTAGTTAAATTGTGTGATGCTTTAATTGGCTAGAAACTGAATATCAAGCTAAATTACAATTATGTCAAGGTGAAAGGAATTATTTGCTTTTGTTTAATTTGTATTAGAAAGATTATATAGGAATAGTCGTCGTATCTATACTAATATTATAAAGCTAAAGAGTTTGTTTGTATGTTTGAAGGCAAGGATCTCGGGAACTACTGCTTCGAATTGAAAGTTTTTTTCTCTGTTGGTTAGTCCCATTTATCGAGGATGGCTATAATAGGCTATTTACCATTACGCTACTATCAACAGGAGAGGAGCATGAATGACAGATGTAACAAAAACGGGCAAAAAATATTGCTTTTTGGGAGCTTTCGTTGCTTGACAGCATGTGTCTATCTTTTAAAGATTGCGTCATTAGAACCTAAGGTAACCGAATTTGTTCAAAATTTTAATTGGTACTACCAATTTTCGATAGATGTCGTAGCAACGCGCGCACGGTTCAGCTAGTACTAAATATTTACTAAAACATTTTTCTAAGCTATCACGGTTGTAATTAAGCAATCGTTGCTTAAAATTGTTTTACATAAGCCCACTTTATACTCCCACCGAAACTCAAGCTTTCTCTGACAAGGCAAGAGTCGAGACCATAACCCACTACGCTGGCCAAGTGCGGGATGGCGGATCACACAGTCATATCCTAGAAAGATGTCGTTCTTGGAAGAAGCCGCTGTCTTCACGATGTTTTCCTTTGTATATTTTTTATTTGAAAAATATATCAGATGTGCAAGGATTTGAACCTGCGGCTTGACTACGGCTTGACTGTTATTATGGTATTGCTAGAAAACATTGAAATCGACTATGAAATTTTCTACGATTGTATACTTAGTAAAACGAACATAAAAAAGTAAATGGACGTTAAGTTTTACGTTACGTTTAGCTTGAAAAACTCTTGTCTGTCACTCTTGTAAGTCTGCTTGCCCGAGCTGGGCATACCCAAATCGCCTTTACCTGACCTATGTGCACGAGACTGACCTAAAGTTGTTTTCCGGCATTAATTATGAATTTCTAATTTGTGTATGATTATTTATTTTGTTTTCCATCTTATTTGAATTCAATGAATCAACGTTATAAATAAACATAGTTAGTTACACGGTCAATACGCAGTTTAGTAATGATAACGAATGATTTACATTCGCAAACCAATCCCTTATCAGTAATGTAACGAGATGGAAAGATAGAGTGACGATAACGTAGGCATATTAAATTAAATATAGCTACTGGCTTTAAATTCTGTTTCCAACATCGAAATTGGAGTTTTTATTATTTAATTTTTTTGTCAACACATACACGAGGATTATTTTATTTTACCTTTTGTTTTTATTACCAATTAAAGGGATAAGTGCTGTAGGTCTGTGGATAAATCATTTGTAAAAAAAAAAATGGTTGTCTGTAAAGTCGGTTTACTGACGATAGTTAAACGTGACAACGTCTTAAGAAATCAGTACGCTGATAGCGCGAGTAGTGATACCGCTCGACTCGGCGGGTGGCGCCCTCAGCGCTGAGCTTCGTCCGCATGGCACTGACGACGAACTAACGGTAACGTTACATGACGTCATGTTTTGCGGGCGTGCAGCCGGCTTCACCGAATTATAAGACGTTATCACGTCAAAATAGTTTTATTCGTAGAAGTATTTGGCCTACGTAAATCAAATCAAATACATATTTTATATCGCATGATGGTTGCAATGTGTAATGAGGATTACATAATTAACTATTATGAACCGGCTGATCCCGCAACTTCGTTTGCATAGGCAGGTGTTGCGAGCTTATAAAACTATGTGCCATCACGAGTATTCCTTGTAAATACAAGGCAACAAATACGTAAATATCTAAACATATTAGCTGATAATTGTGGACACAGCGTGTAGTAGCATTACATTTCTAAAGATGTCCATGTTTACTCTAAACAGAACCACAAATAATAAAGGTTATGCCCGTCTTTATTACATTTTTTTATGTTCGTACTAGCGGCCCGTTCCGGCTTCGCTCGGATCATAACCTAGACACTGTCTGCAGCGCCATATGCCGGGCTTATTTGTGAATTTAAACCATCTTCGAATACACACACAAAAAAAAACATTCCAATCGGTCCCGTCGTTTAGGAGTTCACTGTCAAATGATTAAATTACTAAAATGGCTATAAAAAAACAGGGGTTGGTGATAAAAGGGTAAAAATGTAGGGTTGTATGTATTTTTAACGCCACATTATAAAAAAATAAGAACAAAAAAAATTGACCAAAAATAAAAATAAAAATTTTTGGGGTGAACAACCCCTAACACTTAGGGGTATGAAAAATAGCTAGTAGCCGATTCTCAAACCTACTGAATATGCATATAAAATTTGGTCAAAATCAGTAAAGCCGTTTCGGAGGAGTAAGGAAACAAACACTGTGACACAAGAATTTTATATTATAAGAATTCCATTTTCTAAGAGACCGTATCATGCAGAAACAGCTAGCCTAATCGTTGCCCTTAATCCGGCCGTTTCCCGTCGAGTAGGGATCATGGTCAGATCAATTGAACGGAGCGGTACTTGACAATCAGATGATAGAAGGTTACTGGAGCAAAGGTCGTCCTTTAATACACATCGCCGCAAACATAACTGGCCCGTAGATCAAAAGGGGAACTAACGATCCCATTAAAATCACATTACCTGAATGCGTTAGTAGTGACGTCTTTCAACGTATGTGACAAGTTAGTGGTACTGTGAGAGCAAATATATCTGGGCCGTTCATCAAAAGTGAAACTAACGATCTCATTAAGAAATTATATTCACTGAATGTGATAACACCGACGCCTCTCAACGTGTCAGATAAGTTTGTAGTACTGTGAACGCGGAATTTATAGTAATTTAAACTGTTTAAACCGATAACAATTTGACTGAATGTGTATTAGTAAATATATGCGTATTTAAGTGGAGTATCACGCAGCACTTCTTCGCATTCCAGTGCTAAGTAGCCCTACTTACTCAATATCAAACCACTATCAAAACTATATATTTAGTATTTCTCTAAAATCGGTACTACGATACTCGTGGTTTCGGAATTCAGCGCATTTGTAGGTCTTCGCTTAGGTTTGTAGTTAATATCGACTTTTCAGCACACTAATGAACGTATCGCAATTTCATCACAGACAGGCCTTTGGTAACAAAAACCTTTACTGTGCCAAATATTAAAATTTCTACTAAAGAAAAGTCAAAAATGAAAGTGACAACACTTTATTACATTCCAGCAAAATAATAATTATGGGAACAATTGGGAGTATGAGCTTAGTGTCAATATTTAAAAATAAAAACGAGAGCAGTGTAGTAACTTAATTGTATGTAAGTTTTAATATCGCAGGACTTGCAAAAAACAAAGGGACGGTCCCTTGCACGCAATGATGTGCAACAATCTTTACTGGGTTATAGGTCTTATTATCTAGGGTACAAAGTCTCAACTCACACTTGTATCTCGGCAGGTTTCAGCAGCCGTCCTCGCGAGTAGACCATGACCTTGAAGTACCGTCCCTTGTGGTACACAGTGATGTGGGAAGAGTCATGGTAGTGGACAATCTTGTCTGTCTCCACGCCGGGTACGCGGACGGTGTTGAAAAGTCGCTCGTATTGCCAAGAGCATAAAGGCACCATGTTTTGGAGCATAATCTGAAAATAAAGTCGATCTTGTGTTGTATGTGCCGCTCTTAGAAATATTGGACTAACGTCTTATGATAATGACATTGGAGGTATTTTCCTTAAAGCAGAGGTTTTGTCTTTAGAAGTGAAACTTTTTTATCTGAACACTTTTTTGTAGTACAAAAAATCGCATGATATTCGAATGTCGCTACGTGTCGGGATGTTTGCGTGAGACGCCTTTTGGATGGATAGGTGAAATCTTCTGAGTTCAAGTCTCCGCCATACGTAATAACAGTTTCGGACCTAAAGAGAATCAGAGGCGTTCAAGTGCAAACCTATTATGACGAATGCAGTGCTAAGCAGAAATTTCAACTCATAAACGTAAATAAACTCGTAAACGTAGCTTTCTGCGGAGTTACGAAGGGTACACACCATCTCTTCTTGTTCGTCCACCCAGTACAGAATGTTAAAGATTACTAAATAAATATTAATGTTAAATAGGCATTTAAAATGCAAAAAAAAATGTTTTTCCCTGTACTTAGTTATTTGGTTAAATTGTTATCAAAGTTTTTCTCGGAACTTTCAAAATAATGGTCATTGTACACGCACTTAGCAATGCGCGGGAGCACTATCGTATTTGTAATTCAAATCGCGTATGTCACTCAGAGGAAGCGTTGCATTTATACCTATTTTGTTTTTTACTATTCTATCCGCACAGTGAAATAGCGGATTTCCCCATCACTGGTTAGCACTGGACAGCGACCGAGTTATAAGATGATACATCTTTTCAAACTGTTATTTCTCAGGAATATTGGCCCTATAAACCGGAAAACCGTAATGTCTGTTAGTTACAGCTTGGTGTTAGAATCGCTAGCAACTGCAGAGTACTACCACTATAGCATAAGCAACCCACTAAATGTTCCCACTGCTGGGACTCGGGGCCTTCTCTCGCAAGAGGAGAGTCACGGCCACATAATCCACCACGATGGCACAGTGCGGGTAAGTGGATGACGCATGACCTCGAAAGATCCTTGGAACATTCCACAGAAATCTAAATAATAAGGTAATAGAAATGGCATAACTCTCAAATTACTTGCAAAACGCTTGTCGCCACATTTCCCCTACCCCCGCGGTCACTACTACATGCGCGTACTATTCAAATACAGATCCACACACACAGCAACAGCTGCACATTATCAACCTGGGTCTGTGATTGCACCACACACATCCATAAACGCTTATCAGTGAACCTACTAATACATTGAAAAATAAACAATTTTTCACATATACGCTAGTGCTTGACAAAAATTAAAACATATCGATATTTCAAAGTACGGTCCAATTTTAACATTCGATAAAGGTAATTATTGATTTCATTAATTAGGTGTATTACACTACAACAAAGTCAATATGCCTACCTATAAAATAAGTGAGTCACATGGGGTATACTATTGTTTCGAAAACTGAACTATGTAATTCTGACACCACATAGGCTTAGGTATAGTTGAAGAACAAAGGTTGTTGTATATTTTGTACATCAAGCAACTTGATCTTCCGCGCAAGCACGGAAGGGAAGTAGCCTTAGCTAAAAATTATTGTTCAAATCTTTCTGTAATTTCTTGCGGGAGGGGAAAGTTGCACACTAGCGTAAAGCCGCACTATTACGTACAAAACATACCTGTACCGATCTATTGCCGACCATACTTACACAGCCAAATCACTAACACATAAAAAATAAAGCACCATTCAAAAAATCTAGCCCCGCCCTCAGTGTATTCCACGCCACAGTATATTATCAAACTCCATGGTCCACGCGGACTTGTACTTTGACAGAGGGGAAACGCTGTGTATGCTTACTCCCTTCCGTGTTGCTCGCTGATTTTGTAAGAAAACTAATAAAGTCTTAAAAATAAAAGCTTACAATAGATAAATACTGCCTCAGTTATCTTAATATTTATTTTGCACGGACGAACAATCGCGCGTTATAGCCAGTATGTATATACTTTTGTTAATAATTAATGAATTATGAAGTAATGTTTACCGCGAATTAAAAGATTGTACGTACGGGTGTAATGTTAATTGCGTACAATTTTTTTTATCGATTTATCATGTTACTTTATCGATAAAACTATGTAAAATTTAAAATAAAATTTTCATCGTTTATTTTTGGGCAAGTAAAATTGGACCGTCACAGCACTAACTCACAATTGCTACCTGCGGTTGTACCATGGAAGATTAGAGGTTATGACGATATCTTTAATTTTACATTACATTGCTGTTTATGCTTGTACCACTTTAGATGTTAATTAATGTATGCAGCAATGGTATGCAAAATGACGATCACACCAAAAATTTATAACTATCATAGTGAATCATTGGGCTCCGTTTATTTTATTAAAAAATACAATTAAAATAAAATAAAATACCTATCAGTGAAATGTAATCTCATTATTGGTATAATTGCAAGTTGTGGAAGAACTTCCCCAGTTGTTTATGCTCCATAACACAAGTTTCAAAGATGATTCACGCCTGCCGGTTCGAACAAGACTAAACTACAATTCGAGCACTGGTGGCCTACAAGTCACCTGTGCGGCGACAATGTCACGCGGTCATGCGACTTCTAGTACCTTATTATTTAGATTTCTGTGGAACATTCCAATTTCCTCACGATGTTTTCCTACGCCGTTTTTAAGTTAGCGGCTTTACGCACATGACTTCGAACAGACAGTGGTGCGCGTGGGGTTCGAACCAGGGGCTCCGGATCGGAAATCGAACGTTCCATTAGGAAGTTCACTAAATTCTACATAAAGTACCAGGCTATCATAATCTTACCGGCTCCAACTCCTGGCTATCAATGAGCTTGCGGAACTTGAGACAGAGATGGATGATGACGCCCGCTCGAGCTGCCTGGTTGTTCGTGTGTCGCAGCAATATCGCATCTATGCCGTAGAAGTTAGAGTTCACCATCAGAGGCGAGCGCCCGCGAAGGTAAACGTACTCCTCCCACCAATCGGAAACGTAGTTGCTTGACCACCTGGTTATGAAGAGATTTAAGGTTAAATGTTGCTGACTCTTTCATTTGGAGTCTAAACGAGAAAGATAGAAATATCTATAGAATACCTGACTTTTGTTATCTGGGTTACGACTGCAAACTTAAAACAGATATATTTTTTTTAAATCACAATGTAAAAATATAGAACTACTAGCTGTTCCCCGCGACTTCGTCCGCGCGAAATAAATACTAAGGTAACTCAGGCAGTACCTATTTTTATACCCAGACACATTTACGGTTACTAAAAACAGCTTATAATAAAACAATTTCATCAAAATCGGTTCAGTTACACCTAAACAAGGTGTGAAAGCAAAAGAGACATTCGTCCTCCATTTCAACTCCAATTTCATCCCCGTACACTTCGAAATTACAAAATTGCTAGAACAAATATTCGTTGGCTTCGTGTGAAGTGTCTATATTCAGAGTTTCATGGTTTTATCTTCAACTGTTCCCAACCGTCTTCCATGTTGACATTCATCCCCTATTTCAACCCTAATTTCACCCGCGTACAGTTCGAAATTACAAAATTGCTAGAACAAACGTTCGTTTGCTTCGTGTCAAGTGTCTATATTTAGAGTTTCATGGTTTTATCTTCAACGGTTCCCAACCGTCTTCCATGTTGACATTCATCCCCTATTTCAACCCCAATTTCACCCGCGTACAGTTCGAAATTACAAAATTGCTAGAACAAACATTCGTTTGCTTCGTGTCAAGTGTCTATATACAGAGTTTCATGGTTTTATCTTCAACGGTTGGGAACTTTCATATTGACATTCATACCCCATTTCAACCCCAATTTTACCCCCCAACAGTTCGAAATTACAAAATTGCTAGAACAAACACTCGTTTCCTTCGAGTCAAGTGTCTATATTCAGAGTTTCATGGTTTTATCTTCAACGGTTGGGATCTTCCATATTGACATTCATCCCCCATTTCAACCCCAATTTTATCCCCGTACAGTTCGAAATTACACAATTGCTAGAACAAACATTCGTTTGCTTCGTGTCAAGTGTCTATAGATAGAGTTTCATGGTTTTATCTTCAACGGTTGGGATTTTCCATGTTGACATTCATTTCCCATTTCAACCCCAATTTCAACCCCGTACAGTTCGAAATTACAAAATGTATAGAACAAACATGTTTTAATTGCTTCGTGTCAAGTGTCTAGATACAAAATTTGATAACTTTGAAAATCATGAATTTTCATACAACCGTTCACCCTCTTAGGAGTTGAATTTCGCAAAACCCGCTCTTAGCGAGCGCCTACGTGCTACCCTTTTAGCACGTAGGCGCTCGCTCCATGCAAAATTTCAGATTCCTAGCATTTATAGTTTCTGAGATTCCTTGATGAGTGACCTTTCGCTTTTATACATATAGACAAGCTATTTGTTACAAAGCCGATGCCAAAAACTTCAATGAAGATGGAGTATTCGCTAAGACCGATATTCATCTATTTAAACTTAATGTATACTCTATTTTCGGTATGCTACCTAAGTTTATGCATTTAGAAAGATAGTGTTGTGTGAGAAATGTCCACCTTTTTCAAATAAAATTAACCTGTCTGTTTGTAATCCCAAATTAACAGATTTTCACTAAACGCACATCTTACTTCCTACTACTGCCGTGCAAACCGGAACATAGTAATGTTTGCCCATTACTGCTTGGCGGTAGAATAACTGGCAAAGGCGTGGTACTTCCCCAGGCGGACTCTGACAAGAATCCTACCACTACAAAAACTATGGTGGAAACAGCGAAAGATTATCTGGTCTCTGACACAACAACACACCTTTGTAATTATCTAGTTTCACGGTTGATTAAAACTATCATTGAAGTATCACAAGTTGATTGTTTTTAATCATCGCTAGGTTTCCGCTTAACAGCCATCTTGGATGATTTTATTTATTTATTATCACAACTAAAACGATTTACAATAACCAATTACATTAGTTAAGAAGTTTTCATAAGAAAATCTTATAATTTCATAAGAGAGACTATGTTATCAAAAAAGGTTATTAAAGTATTAATTATTATTGTACCTCAAGTTCCAGTCAAAATTAAAGCAAACATTATAATAAATTTAAAACATTAAAAATTTGTCAATAATACAATACATCATCATACATACATCAACAGCCCACTAAACGTTCCCACTGCTGGGACTCGGGGCCTTCTCTCGCAAGGAGAGAGTTAAGGCCATAATCCACCACGCTGGCCTAGTGCGGGTTGGCGGATGACACATGACTTCGAAAGATTCTAGGTACATGTCGGTTTCCTCACGATGTTTTCCTTCACCGTTATAAGTTAGCGGCATTACGCACATGACTTCGAAAAGACAGTGGTGCGTGTGGGGTTTGAACCCGGGGTCTCTGGATCGGCAGCCGCCGTTCTCCCGACTACACCACCGTAACTTATACCGTAATAATACAATAATGTAAACTATTAAGGTATGCCAATATTTAGATGAGTTGATGTCAAGCGACAATGCGTCATTCCATTTTATTGGTATTTGAATGGTCAGAGCTTTATTCACAAACTAAATAACGACAAGAACATCTAAATTATGCATAGACCGGCAAAGGTCTAGACATAATCAAGATGATCGAGTCCACTACCACTTGGAAACGTGGTCAGCATGTTGCCGGCATCATTGCTATAGAGGACTCTAACATGGATAGTGCTAATAAAAAAAAAGCAAAATAATTAGTAATGATAAAAATTCGTTCTTTAAGTTGTTCTCATTTACCATTTCATGTCCGTAATACACCGAATCCTCATTGTTTCAATGATAATACAAGCGACAGTAATATATTATCAATTCAAGCTGTGTACATATACAGGTTGTGCAAACTATAGTGAATATATTTGGGGTATCAATACACTGATGAGCCATCTCTCTACAAAGTATAACCACTTAAGTCTTAGCACATTAGTCCACCTACTAAAAATGCTCTTTCGAGCAACGCACACATAGACATTGCACACGGACACGATATCTCGGAACGGTTGGGAACGTAGCGATCGCGAGTGGCATACGCTTCAGACATCTTGTGATATTTTTCGTTTAAAAATGAAATCGCAAAAAAGAATTAGTTATTTTCACTTACGAATGTATAAAAAATACATTAATAGGAAATTTCGTCAATGTCAAAATCGTCGCAACATATTTTGTTTCCCAATTTTTGACGTGATAACGTCTTATAATTCGATGAAGCCGGCTGCACGCCCGCAAAACTGTAACGTTCCGCCGTTACCGTTAGTTCGTCTTCCGTGCCATGCGGACGAAGCTGAGCGCTGAGGGCGCCACCCGCCGAGTCGAGCGGTATCACTACTCGCGCTATCAGCGTACTGATTTCTTAAGACGTTGTCACGTTCTATCGTCAGTAAACCGACTTTACAGACAACCATTTTTTTTTGTTGCATAAAACAATCACACTACATTTAATTATTTTAGTTATTATTGATTTTTATTTCCCTTCATGTTATTTAAAAACAACTTGATGCTACACTTACTACTACTCTCACACAAATTATACTAAACTTGATACTAGTGCTACTACCACGCTAAAATCAGAAATTATAGCCCACATAGGGCTGTCGCCAGCCACAATAATTTTCTCACAATAAACGTTTTATCATTTGTCAATGTCAAAACCATTGTAGTTAGACGGTAGACCCCCGTGGACGCTGGCAAAATTGCGGTGATATAACCGAATGGAAGCCACAAGAAATAGAAAAAGCCCCTCGCTGGCGAATTTACATTTACGGAATCGACGTAGTTTTCACATCGTCCTGTGTATATTATCAGTGTCAAAGCGTTAACTCGGATTTGGGCACAGCAGACACCGCGATAGTGAGCATTCAGTGCGCCGTCACGGTGCCCGATAACACCTATCTAGTTCGTACGTTGCTAAGCTTCGTGTATTAATTGATAGTATTTGTTTAAATCTTCAATCTTCTTATTTGTTTAAAAGTTACGGCTGGTCTAGTCGGGAGAACGGCGGCTGCCGATCCGGAGACCCCGGGTTCAAACCCCACACGCACCACTGTATTTTCGAAGTCATGTGCGTAATGCCGCTAACTTAAAACGGTGAAGGAAAACATCGTGAGGAAACCGACATGTACCTAGAATCTTTCGAAGTCATGTGTCATCCGCAAACTCGAACTGGGCCAGCGTGGTGGATTATGGCCTTAACTCTCTCCTTGCGAGAGAAGGCCCCGAGTCCCAGCAGTGGGAACGTTTAGTGGGCTGTTGATGATGATTTGTTTAAATCAATTATTAAAAAGAGTACTTTTTGTTTTTCCTAATTTAAAGTGACAAGAGGACCAGACGAACAATACGCCTGACGGTACATAACAGAACAGTGCCACGTAGCTATTTGAACTTGAAGAGTCCAAATCATTACCTACGATTGCACTGCGCTCGTCGGCTAGATTTTTTTTTAGGAACACACCAACTTTTTCTCAACATTTTCAGTTACCAAATGACTAAAATATTACTAGGTACGACTCTACCACCGGGCTCTAGCGCAGCTTTTGTCGGTATTTGTAAACAATAAAGGTTTATTGTCTAATAACTTGAATATTCGACAACAACAAGAGAATATGTGCATTTATTTTGCGATTTGGTTACAATTGGTAGATAATTATGTTGTTTAAGGGTGGTCTCAAACTTTTGGCCGGCAGTGTATACTATTTCTACTATACTACATACTTGTATGCTTTAACTGTTGTTTTCATTCATTTGATATACTAATTGCCGTGTAAATTGTACATTTATCAATAAAGTATTTTGAATTCGACTTTGAGCTATATTTTTCTGTACAAACTCTCGAGAACTCACCAAGATTTAAGCACCAGGTACCGTTGCAGTTTCACAGCAATGGTCTCCTCGAACTCCTTGGCCAGTTCCTCAACTCGTTTGAAGTTCTGGTCATCCAGCAACGGACGGACGCTCACCAGATACTGGAACAAGGATCACTCATTTCTACCTGGCACTGAAGCAGCTTTGCACCACACTTTATACACTACAGACTACAGGCCCTTGTACAAAATTGATGGGTCATTTGAACCACCAGGAGACCTACGTAGAAAGATAATTCAACACTATGCCGTCTTTTGTTAGCAGTCCAAACGAATGCAGGTGAAGATAGGGGTTGCAACAAGATGGTGACATCCGAAACCCTCAAAATTCTGCCACAATAAGGCGAAATAATATAAAAATTGAAGTCGGTTTTTGTTTTTTGTGAGGAAATAAATGAATGATTAATATGTGCACGTATTGATAACTCACCCTTCGCATAGTATCGTTGACGTCGGGCAGAGGCAGCCGCGGCAGCGAGCCCTGGAAGCTGTAGAGCCTGGGCTTGTTCCACCCGGACAGCACCTTCACAACGCTCACCCATAGCTTGGTCTTCAGCGATACACGCGACCCGGGCGCGCGGGATTCGTACATCCACCCCTGAACAACGGATTTTACGTATAACAATATATAGATAGATAGAAACTCTTTATTGTGACACAAAAAACTTAAATTATTACAGAGACACTTTACACACTGACACTTTACACGTACTTCGAATATTCGTACATCCAACCCTAAACAACGGATTATAATATTTTAAGTAGAAAAATAGTGAATCGGTTTCTTCTAGGTAAGCACGCGTCGTCGTAGGTTGCATCGTCGCTTAACATTAGGCGAGATGGTGGTCAAGTGTAAAGAATGCTATTCAAGTTAAAAAAATGGATCTTCGAAATGTATGTACGCTCATAACTTTTGAATGACTTCACCAAATTGGATGAATTTTTGTTTTATGCATTATATGAAAATTTTGACGAAAAAACAATGGTGGAAAAAAATTCGCCGGGTCAACTAGTTTTAGTATGAAAACTAACTTGGTTGTTACTCATTTATATAGGTACGTATTTTGATGTAAGCAATAGGTATGGTGACTAAAAAAAGATAATGAGCCCGTCAGTTAGATTATTAAAATATAAGTATTATTCTTTACAGAAAATTACGAAGATATAGTCGTAGAAGTTTCTAGTGACGTCATGTTTACATACGATTTTTATGTAGACGTGAAGTGACAGCCGTTCACTCTGGAAGTTTGATGATCTGTTGTATCTTTGTCCATTTTTAATAACTTGGTAATACAAAAAATACGTGTCCCATATTTTTCCGTAATCTAAGTGACGGACTAATTTTAACGGTATATTGTAAAGTAGACATCATCCGAATGATCTCTTTCTCTTTAGTTTAAAGCAATAATAAAGATACGTTATGAAAGCCAATTTAATTTTAGTCCGGCTGAAAACCCTAGGTTCGATTTCAGATAGCCTCGATCTCGATGTCTATACCGCTATGTTACAATACGCACATAATGAAACGTAAGGAATAATGGTATGTAACTGATTTACGGATAAAAAGGAAAATATGAGGGAGTAGGGAACATCACATTCAGTTAAGCGGAAACCGCTTAATATAGTGTGATGAAAGAGAGAGAGAAAGTGGAGTCAAAAAAAGTGTGGAAGATAGAATAGGCTAGTCCAAAAAAATCCAATGAACAACGACGCATGGAAAACAATGAAACATATCAAGATTCATAAAAAAAATGCATTACAAGTACATAGATAAAGCAGATTAGCAATGAGCCCCAACATACAAATTTTTGGGATTTACAACGATAAGGACATTGATATTAGACATTTTACAAACATACGAGCATCGGTAAATCAAACTAATACGTAAAAGTAAAAATTAAGTTTGGGACAAACAAGCCTGTGTTAGGTTGGCTTATAATATAGATAAGTAGGGCAACGGACAAAAAAATCGGACTCACTAGAATTAGAATGAAAATTTTCCCTATTCCGCCATATTTTCCTTTTCTTCCCCCAATCCAAGATTAATAAAAAAAAGAACCCAAACAAACAAAGGTCACGGACCCCGGAGTCAGTGGACTTGCAATAAATATATCTTTTTTTAAAAGTAGGGCAGCGAAGTGGCCTTACTGAAGTCCAATCTGCTCGTCCCGTCAATCTTTATTTATATTTTTTTTTAAACTGTGTAGACAATGAATTAGAATGATATAAAGAAGTGTTACCTTGTACATAAGCAGTAGTTTGAGAAGGTACCGCATCAGGAATATAACTGAGAGCCACATCGCCAGAGCCGCCAGGAAGCAAGCCGTCACCTGCCACATTGTTGAGTCACTGCCGACAAAAATGCAAATATGTTTACTACTGCAAACATTATTATGTGTCTTTATCTATATCCTAAAATAATAGACCGGCCCTTCTACCGCCTTACTTAACCAGCTTTGGCTTGGTTATTGCTGTGTCTATCATTTCAAGCGAAAAGAAAAGAGAGAGTAATACCAAAGCTAAGACAATTTTAGTTAGATAGATCATCCGTTTTGACATTTGACAAAGAGCCAAGACCCTAGAATATAACTTCAAACATCACTGTGTTCCGATTTGAAGAATGTGACCAGAGAAATGACTGGGCATAGAGATAAAGCAGCATTTATCTCTGGGTTACGAGCGCAGTGCAGTGTTAGGTAACGATTCGGACTCTCCATGTTCCAATAGCTGCATGAGATTGTGATGTTATGGACAGGCGTGTTGCTTACCATCAGGCACATGTCCTGCTCGTCTCGTCATTCTTTACTATAAAAAAACGAAACCGAAAGAAACCACAACATAATTAGTTACATAAAGTGTTTTTTAAAAGCTACACACATCATTTTTTGAGTCTGTTGTCCTTTATAGTATCGTAAACTATGCATTTGACCACGTGATGATCCCGCCGTTTAAGAGGAGTTCACTGTCGAATGATTAAATTACTAAAATATCTATTAAAAAATAGGGGTTGGTGATAAAAGGGTAAAAATGTAGGGTTGTATGTATTTTTAACGCCACATTATGAAAAATAAAATCTTTTTTTTTTTGTCAGAAAATTAAAAAAAAATATTGGGGGAACAACCCCAACACTTAGGGGTATGAAAAATAGATAGTAGCCGATTCTCAGACCTATAGAATATATTGAATATGCATATAAAATTTGGTAAAAATCAGTAAAGCAGTTTCGGAGGAGTAAGGTAACTAACACTGTGACACGAGAATTTTATCTATGAGATTACAAACTATGGTCTTTTTAAAACGTCAGAACGGGCATTTTCTTCTTTGTAGACTACAAAATTAATTTCAGAATAAAAGCAATGGCTAGCCAACCACAGATTTCTATATTTCTACCTTCATAGTAGCCCGCCGTTCCTTTGGTTGGAAGCGTGCGCTTACTAACTATAAACTTATAAAAAAGGAAAATCTATCAATCACGGACTATTTATCTGTTACAAAAAACATTAAAAGTTGAAATTTAAATTATTGTTGGAAACTTCCAGATGTCCCTATACAGGATCCATAACAATTCAATGTACCTATTACTAATTAAAACTTTGCTAATAATTAATGTAATCTTGTTTCACTGGCTGATTATAAAGCTATATGTTCATAAATAGAGAGAGGGAGACATAATACAAATTAATAATAAAAACATTGGCCCTTTAAGTTTAATGTTTCTTCAAATTTTTGTAGCACAAAAATGAAAAATAAATATATATAAAACTATGATAGTTTGTGTTACGTTCATATTGTTTAGCGCTTTTTTATACTTTGTATGGACACAATGAAAAAAAATTGGCAGTCATAGGAACTGCCGATAGAAGTGAAAACTTATAACTCAGAATTTGATAGCTTACTTTGGAAACTACATGTGTGTAACCGGAGGGCGTGGCCTGGGGATCATGGCATGGCCATCTAGAAATGCGTCAGCACGCAGAGGTCACGCCCTTTCAGCATTTCCCATTGGCTGACGCATTTTTCAATGGCCAATAGCCATGGTCCGGAGTTTACCCGAAGATTTCTTATCATACCCGAGCGTGACGCTAGAATCCAATTCACAGCCCACGAAATATCTGTCTAGGCGCGCCTAACGAAGTTTTCATTTCAAAAATTGAGCACTGGCATCCTTTATTTTTTTCTCACTTAGCGATCTCACGGTTTCATCAACGAGTTACGGCTTGTCTAGTAAGTTATGACGTTAAACGAAAACATCGTGAGAAAACCGACATTAGAATTTTCGAGGTCATCTGTCATCCACCAACAGACCAACACACACTTGGCTAGCGTGGTAGATTATGGCCTTGACTCTTTTTCCTTGCGAGAGAAGGCCTCGAGTCCCAACCAACGAATGGGTAAAACCCAAAGAGTTTACATACACTACGCATAGAGTCAGAACGCTTTACACCGAACGGCGCTTCGGTCTCTATCACGGGGGGTAAACCTCATACAAATCTTATGTCATTTTTTTTTTCTTTTCGCTATGTCATTTGAGTTTGACAACCAGACTAACAAAGCTGACACTTCTGCTCCCCGCACTTTACTTCAGTAGTCACAATTGGATTTCATGCCAACGTCACTTCTTGTATTATTTAAAAGAGTTCTAGGTACTTAGTCTGTGAATTTAAAAAATCCAAAATTCCACGTTAGGGATACCTATAAATTGGACGGTATCGGTTTATCGATTGTCATTGTCACTAGATCAAATTCATAGTATTCGTTTTATAGTATTGAAACACTATCGCGTGTTTTTTTAACGCGGTCTGTTCTATGGTTGTAAAACATGTATGTATATTTTAAAATTTGTCACATTGTCTTCAACCGTGTTTTTGTCGTCATTTTTTATATGAAAACTTTTGGCTCACCACAGACAGATTTTTCGTGGGCTTTCTTTTTTAATTGAATTCTAACGTCACGCTCGCAAATGATAAAAAAATCTTCGGCTAAACTCGGGACCATGGCCACTGGCCATGTTTTTTTTTAAAATAAAGAGTGACGAGACGAGCAGGATATGTGCCTGATGGTACACACACATGAACAGCAACATACCTGCCACATAACAGCACAGTGACACGCAGCTATTGGAACATGAAGAGTCCAAATCATTACTTAGCACTGCACTGCGCTCGTCACCCAGAGATCTAAGATGTTATATCTCTAAGCCCTGTAATTTATCTGGAAACATTGCCCTTCAAACCGGAACACAGTAAGGTTTGCACATTACTACTCGGCGGTAGAATAACTGGTAAAGGTGTGGTACTCCCCAGGCGGACTCTACTAAGAGTCCTACCATTACTAGAAATGCGTTAGCATTTCCCACTGGCCATCTAGATATGCGTCAGGATTTCTAGATGACCATGATCATAGTGACGCCTTCAGATTTCACCCGCGTAGTGTACAAAGTAAGCTATCAAATTCTGAGTTATACGTTTTCACTACTATCGGCAGTTCCTATGACTGCTATTTTTTTTTGAACCATGCTCAAACAAAATCACAGAGATCAAAGGTTAGTAAGGACTGCATGAAAGAAAATTGGCCAAGTGATTCAATGTTTTTATGGAATAATTTCATTCACTGAGTAATAAACAGTATTTACACATAGGTCAAAAGCAAAATTTAAACTTTTTACAGCATACAAAATAAATAAATAACCCACACACAGAGAGACAATTCAAAATGTGGAACCTATCTCATAGCCCAAATTTTGTAATCGATCGATCGATATTTGACTTAGTTTCGATATTACGATAAAATTATCACATTATCGGGCATATCTATGACACTATTGGTATACTTTTTTCATAAAATTATAGTATTTATCTATGGTGAATATGACGTTGTCATTGTGTGTTGATAAAAATAATTATTATTGTTTACATGTTTACATTTTCGTGTATTTTGTTCTTTATTAGGTGCAAATGTTCTTTTCGCACCTTACCTAAGATTTATAACAAGTGTATTGTACCAGGCTGCAGTTACTTCGGAAAATACGTCTGTTACATACGTTTCCACATTGGAAAGAAAAACACTCCAAATATGACTTATATCCTGTGAAGTGGTGATTCTTTTGCTAAAAACTGTTGCGGAACTTAATCAAGATGAGTTCTGACTCTAACATTGGACTCGCACTATCGTAGTTAAAATTAAATAACAGAAAGTTTATTGGTACCTACGGCTCAAAACATTTTTGAAAGAAATTGTTCAAGAAGAAATAAATGTATCAAGCCAATTTGCGCTATATTTTTCTTATAGAAACTGGTTCCTTTTAGGGGTAAAAAATTAAATAATGTATGATGTATACCTACCTACTGGCGCGAATGCACGAGTTGGCAAATTAGATCTTTGTGTTGATGCAGTTTGTTTAATAAAAAAAAATAAAAAAAAATGGCGGCGTATCATTTTCAGCACAGATAAAGTGAATTTAGTCTAGTAACCATAGACCAATGTTCCTTGTTCCCGACATGTCTGTCTGAGAGTATCTCTCTACCTGGTCTGTGGTCTCTATCATTTCAAGCGAAAAGAAAAGAGAAACATCAAAGCGATGACATTTTTCGTTCAGCGGTAGACCCCCGGGTCTGATCGCTCTTGCCTTGTCGCTCTTGTAGAAGTATCATACTTTTGTCGCGGCACATCACTTTGTTTCCAAGCTAACACACATCTCATCTGCTTACGATTGGTACTAAGAAACCGTGCGGAAAAACCTGATCTACTTACTTATTCTTTATCTAAGGTAAAACCGTATAAACAATTATCTGAGTTAAATCGAGGGGCTGTGCTAGACACGCTACTAGATATGTCTGATTAATATATGAGTAGTTCAAGGTTTCATCAACAACCCAAGCGGTGTCGCAGACGTTACATGTTATCAGTAAGTGGCGTATTGCCACGACAACACGTGCCGATTATTATTAATTACAGAGGATTACACGATAATGGTGAATAGATGAATGATACAATCCGCTTCCTAATTAATGGTGAATAATTTAAAAGTTAACTAGTCAAGGGACTCGTACCATATCTATATTATCTATTCAATGCTCGTACTCAACGAGTAAGTACTACATCTGAAGTCTGCGCCACCACTTGGTTTGTTGATGAAAACTTGAACTATTCATAAATAAACCAGACATAATCTCATTTTAAACAGGTATATATCAGTAACGCAACGCGAACCGGACGCGAAGCCTGGGTTAGCGCAAAAGTTATAATACCTAAACTTTCCAACCGTCTAACCGAAACTACCTTTACTTACGCACATACGTTTACATGATAAGAAATCTTCGGGTAAACTCGGGACCATGGCGCTCATGGCCAGGCCCTCCGGTTTCCCCCGCGTATTTTCAAAAATAAGCTATCAAATTCTGAGTTATAAGTTTTCACACCTATCGGCAGTTCCTATGACTGTCAATTTTTTTTTTTCATTTGCATTGCGCGCTATTTTCTTTTCACGTCATATTGTTAAAACCTTTGCTTAAAAACTGTTTTACAAATTGCGTTGTTTCTGTACTATCTGAAGGAATTTCGTTTCTGCCTAGTGTCCCATGCTCCCATGACACCACATCTTTATTATTAGCTCTATATTACTATCGTTGGCGACATCACATGATGATCATCGAATTGCCGAGTAATATAATTAGTTAAATAATAATTAATACAAGTTATCACCAAGTAGCCGAAATTTGACTATAAAGTAAGATATAATTAATCTATTTTCAATTTGCCCACAATAAACAAAAAAGTACTTATGTGTCAAATACACGGTAGCGTGTGTAACGATTTCATGTATTAATAAATAATTTATTTTCTGCAATAAAACATAGACCGACTTCAATTTAAAATAAAAGTTGCAAAGATATAATCAGAATTGTGTTGGTTTGGAGGGCAACGAACTCGATCGCGATAGCGTCTTGATAGCATGTATTTAGGTGAGGTGAGGTGACGCTCGTACGCAAATGAATTCGTTTATCTCGATCGCTTTTCAGTTTGAAACCGCTTGTGAACTTTACGCTAAGATTACTGTAGGCGAAATACGAATAGTAGCGTTACCGTCAACGCTAGCAAATGTATAGAAAACCAGCAGTGCCCTGCGAAACCCTCATCGTCCCCGATCCCGGTATTTTCCCGATATAAAAAGTAGCCTTTTGTTACAATCGCGATGTCGTAGGTTCGAATACAGCCTATACTTTGGATTAAATATTTTTCTAGGTAAACGGGACCCTATTGCTGAGACTTCGCTGTCCGTCCGTCTGTCACCAGACTGTATCTCAAGAACGGTAATAGCTAGACAGTTGAAATTTTTTACACAAGATGTATTTCTATTGCCTCTATAACATACTAAAATAAAATAAATATTTGAGGGGTCTCCCACCCATACAACAAACTTGATTTTTTTACCGTTTTTTGCTCGATACTAATAACGGTGACAGGTATGCACTTTAACTATTCACAGAATATTTACTCTTAAATTATCTTTAAATATAATTAAATTAAATTAAATAAATAATGAAGGGGGCTCCTATACAATAAAATAGGTTTTGCCGTTTATTTCCTAATGATACGGAAACCTTCGAGCGGGTGACCCACTCGCATTTGGCCAGTTTTTTTTTAAATTTATTCTTTATCATGGATACTAGTCCTTCAGCCGCATCTGTCACTGTCGTATCGCTGTGTCTACGATATTCAATTTATACGTAAACGCTTTCATTTTTAATTATTGTAATTAAATTTATTCAATAGTTTTAAATAGTATTTCTGTTTTCACTTCTACCGTGTGGATTTTAGATGTACGTGTCATTTCCTTTGACTTTAAAGGTAAATGAAAAATGAGCGTTTGTTAACATTTCGCTGGGTTTTGCCCAGGGACGCGCCTGGATGTCCCCAGAGGGACAACAATCAACACTACATTATTTCACTAAACATTGCTTGTAGCTCGAAAGAACGACATCGTTTCATGGTTGATGTTCCAGAGACTCGAACGAAGAGGTTTGACTCGCCTTTTGTGATAAGAACGTCTTGGATGACGAATGCGTTACATGAGTGGGATTTTCCCGTTACAATCTTGGTGTCTTCAAATCGAGAGTGAATCGGTTTCTTTTAGGTACGCACGCTCCATCGTAGACCGCATCGTGGCTTAGCGAGACCAGGCGAGATGGCGGTTAAGTGTAAACCTTAAAAAGTACAAAAAAAATGTGACGACTTACCCAGGTAGCATGGTGAGAGTTTTTTGTACTATTCCAAATGGTATTTTCATCCCTACGAAATGTGCTCCCACGAGCAGCGACCACAGCACGTAAAGAGTCTGCATATGACCTGGATACACGCCATTGTTCACGCTGTTCTGTTGACAAAACACGCTAACATTACATAATTATTGAAGTGAAAACTTCTTTTGAGGTACCGCAAAAATTTTTTTCATAGTTACAAGTCGGTTTTCTCACAATGTTTTCCTTCACCTTTTTTAAGTTACTGGCATTACGCACATGACTTCGAAAATACAGTGGTGTGCGTGGAATTCGAACCAAGGGCTCAAGAAGACCATCGCCATTCTCGTTTAGACCAGCCGTAACATAATATAAGTAAAAGTGTGGAATTCTATTACCAGTTGAAATTTTCACAGATGATTTATATATATTTCTGTTGCCCCTATAACAACAATCTTGATTTATGTAATCACTTTTGAAATAAAACATTAAATTAAGAGACGTACTTCTTAGCATTCCATGGATTCACCGTGCGGGTGCCGGGTCCATCATGTGGCAGAGAGAGAAATCTTGAGTAGACCCCGAGACTTGTGACTCGGGCGTAGGTTTAAAAGGGGCCCCTTATATTGATGTACGTCAACACTCACCTTCACTACTCGTATTCCTCTCCCTGCCCAGCCAAATCCGATATGATCCTACTAGTGCAGCTTTAGATACTCGTTCTAGTATAGAACTTACTGCACTTCTGGACAATCCAAGGTCTTTACCATTACCATGAACCATTCGTGCGCGAATCCGACTCGCACTTGGCCGGTTTGTTACTTGTTTGATGATTGAGTTTGTTTGAGTCATAAGATTCTTGATATATTACTATCTTGACATGTTCTTAATGTACAGACTATTTTAATACTCATTTACGTCTCATTACTTTAGGTTGTTATCTAGAACAGAACTAATTAATAAATGAATAAATTGTTAGTGTATTTGTTTGTTCCAATAATTGTTATATATTGATACGTATGTGACAGCTTAATGGGTTTGAATGACGTTGAAAATATTTTATCTGTTACACATTGTGCTATATTTTATTACTGGTTCCCGTGGGATCAGCTAGATTTGAGTTAGATGGTGCTGTCTGAGATATGTCTACCAATAGGTTTGTATTTTATACAAATATTGCGCCCCAGTTTTACCCGTGTAGTTCCCGTCGTTTTTCCGGGATAAAAAGCAGCCTATGTGTTCTTCCAAGCTCTAATCTATCTTCCGAATTTCAACCTTTCACCTTTCATACATTACAACGTGATTGAGCAACAAAAATCCAAGCATTCGTTCATAGCTTACATTTTATTTACACTCACCCTGAAGCGCGCAAGACGTTTCTTCCACGACCGCAAGCCTGACTCCCAGACGAGGTATAACACTTCCCTGTCGAAGTTCACATCCCACCCATCGTGGGTGATGGCAAACGAGAATGCCACCGCCGAATGAGCTTCTGCCATCTTGAGTTACTGCCTGATGAATAAATAAATAATTCTGGTAAATTTTTTTGAAGTGAAAATTTATGCACTTTTTGGTAAAGGAAACATTAATCTAAATCTTCGCGTTTCCGACATTTTAATGAAGCGGAATAGCTTCGGAAAGGCGGCGGAACAGCGGAACGGGACATTTTTTTATGTATATAATAGGGTGACGAGATGAGCAGGACATGTGCCTGATGGTAAGCAACATGACTGCCTATAACAGCACAGTGACACGCAGCTATTGGAACATGAAGAAAATAAAAAAAAGTCCAAATAATAACCTAGTACTGCACTGCGATCGTCACCCAGAGATATAAGATGTTTTATCTCTATGCCCTGTAATTTCACTGGAAACATTGGCCTCCAAACCGGAACACAGCAATTTTTGCACATTACTGATTGGCGGTAAAATAACTGGAAAAAGTGTGGTACTTCCCCAGGCAACTCTGCAAAGAGTCCTACCACTACAGAACTAGACTAAAACTAACACTATGTTACATGTGTGTTAAATAATTTTTTGATGGGTGAAATCTTGCTAGTTTGTGTCACCAACATGCATAATAGTAGGTATATCTGTAGCTATAAAGTTGACGCATTGTGCAACATTAGCATTGTGTAATATTTACAAAAATTTATTTTGTAATCGTCATAAATACAGTATAATGAAAACATAGATCAAAGTTACAGCGAACTACAAAAAAAAAAAATTTTGCTACTTGCTGCTATGAACTAGGCTAGGAACCCAT
This sequence comes from Ectropis crepuscularia, assembly GCA_963693475.1. Lineage (NCBI taxonomy): Eukaryota > Metazoa > Arthropoda > Insecta > Lepidoptera > Geometridae > Ectropis > Ectropis crepuscularia. Next base: position 38,034,122 of record OY856338.1, read on the forward strand.
CATGGGCGAATCCAACTCGCACTTGGCCACTTTTATATTGTAATGTTTTTGTGGTAAGTATAATAAAGTGTTTGTTTTTTTTAATGATGGTTCTTCAAATCAAACATTGACTTCATGTAAGTTGCTATGTGATGATATGGAAGTCAAGTTATTTTTTTACTATTACAGATTTGCACTGGACGTCCATCTTACTTGATGTTACTTAAATAATAGCTTGATAAGATAACTATACCTGAACACTAATACTTAAATTATTTACTTACACCCCTTTTAACCATAAGCCACAAATGGGGGGATAACTTTTATACCAAAATTCAATAATACATTCACACCAAAATTTGTAAGTAATGATTTTAAAAAAGACAAGACGAAGGTACATTTGTCCAAAAAATTTACCTATTTCTTTATTTATTGAAATAATTGCATGAGTTATTGTGTATAAAAAACCATTATTTTTCATTTTTTTAAATCAAAACTGCTTTTTCACTACTTTGATAAATGTTAACTCTAGAACATCAATTTATTTCATAATCCCAATTATTGTGTAAGGGTGGAGAGTAAGATAAATTAACTATAACTTAGTCCTCATTGAAAATGAGGATAATATTTTTTGATTGTGCAAAATTAAACACAATGCACAGGTGTGCTAATATACATAGCGCGTCTACGCTCACACACACAAGCAAACTGGTGTCAAAGTCTAATGTCAAGAAGGCGTAACTTTTTCGTAAATAATACCACACAGCAGCTCTCTTTCAATTAGTTTACAACACAATTAGGACAAAATAAATTACTGGATCTATTTGTCAAATAAACAATGGCAACTTAAAAAGACAACACATATATGAAAGCCGTTTATATAACCGAGACGGTAGCATTAAATTTTGGGTCATGTCACATGTCCTCATGGACCACTTTCCACGTCGAATATGACTGACAACAATAAGTTTGTTTACATAAGCGGATAAACGACTAAAATACTTGTAGGAAATTAGTCAAAGTTCATTTGTTAAATTACACGTAAATATTTAAAACGGTTACCTTAGTGAACAGGTAGTTTACTGCAGATGTTTTATAAACAGAAAGAAGGTATTGTACACTAAACACTTATTTTACACACATTAGCTCATTTTGCTATGCTATACACATTTAAATTGTTGAAAACCCGAATGAAATCTATAAAATACTATTTTTAAAACAATCGCGGAGATATTTTAGTGCGTCTGCCGTATACGTGCCAGCGTGCCACTAACAAGCAATGTTGCTAGTGTCAACAAAATACCCAATTATTTGTTAACCGGGAAATCTGAACAATACATTAGTAGCGTATAAAAAATATCTATAATTATATAATCAAATTACAATTAACTTCAGACAATCATTGTCATAGTCTAGAGGTATCCAGAGTCAATTAGATCAAACAACTAGATATCAATACAGATGTCAATACTCAATACAATATTGTCAAATGAATGATTAGATTAGTTGGATACCTAATATGTTATTATTTCAAAGTTTATATTACATTATTGTAAAATATCAGTCCTTTTTATGAAGCGTTCTCCTTAGGCACCTTTGGTGAAATTGAGAACGATCGTTGTACGTAAGTATAACGTTTACATCAATACATAAAATTCAAGTGGTAATTGTTATTTCAGTAGTTGCTACCCAAAAAATGACAGTGACACTTCTTAGGGTTGCCAAGAGAAGTTTTTTTTGGATATAAACTTTGTCTAGTTACGGCTGGTCTAGTCAGGAGAACGGCGACTGCCGATCCGAAGACCTCGGGTTCAAACCCCACACGCACCACTGTCTTTTCGAAATCATGTGCGTAATGCCGCTAACTTAAAACGGTGAAGGAAAACATCGTGAGGAAACCGACATGTATCTAGAATCTTTCGAAGTCATGTGTCATTCACCAACCCGCACTGGGCCAGAGTGGTGGATTATGGCCTTAACTCTCTCCATGCGAGAGAAGGCCCCGAGTCCCAGCAGTGGGAACATTAGAGGGCTGTTGATGATGATGATGAAACTTCGTCTAGTCAATTTGTGAAAGTAAGTACAATTTTTTTTTTGTAAGTTATAGCGATATTAAATAAAAGACGTTAAATTACTGGTAGTGTCTCGCGGTGTATTAATTTCCAATTCCAGACGATAATGTTACTATGTTCAAAATTCCACTTACGTAACCTGTAAGCCGTTTTCACGTCAATTTTATAAATTCCCGAGCTCGCCTAAAACTCAGGCGGCTTACATTAATAGGATTAATTATTTTCATGTAATTTATTGTTATGTTGTATTGTTTATAATCCAATTGCTCACTGTACAAAGTTGCAATTAATCACTGTACACATAATAAGAGGACAATGAGCCGATTGTATGCAACCAATATCATACTACAGAAAAATGGGCAGTCATATGAAATATGAACTGCCGATAGAAGTGAAAACTTATAACTCTTTGATAGTTTACCTTGGAAACTACACGGGTGTAACCGGAGGGCGAGGCCTCGCCTTCGGAACATTCCGGAATTCCGATATTGGGTATCCAGTATCGGAACTCAGTTCCGGAATTGAAAACCTTCCGATATTAAAAGCCCTAACTGCTACCTAGCACGTAGAAAGTTGAACAAGTTTTTTTTATCTCTATAAACGGCTTATTCAGTTTTAAGTGAGTATCTGTATATTTAACCATTAAAGCAGTGTTGCCACTTTAGCGACTTTGTCGCTAGATCTAGCGAGATTTTTGTTAATTTAGGGAGTTAAATTTAAAGCTTAGCGGGAAAATATATTCTGGCGACTTCTGGCGAGTTTTGCATAATCTACACTCACTTGAATTTTTGTAACCAGCTAGCAACATTTTACATAGGCACCGGCCTTCAAACCATGACAATACCTACTTAATAAACTACTGGGGAAGTCCCGATCAAAGCTTGCATGAACAGATAATAGTACGGCGAACGTGCAAGCTAAGATCGGGACTTCCCCAATATTTCAATTCGTATTTTATGTTCGTGTAGGTACTTTCGTACTTTGTGTAGTTATTACTTCGTACCACTCAGTCTTGTTACTTCTTGCGCTCCATGTGTTAAGTTTTAATGTTCCTCGAGTGTTTAATTTTGTTTGTTTAGATTTATAGTGACTGTTAACTATTACCGACTTAAATTAACTGATGAACAATATATAAGATGGATGTACCGCTGAAGAAAAAAGCCTATAGTCAAAAATACAGAAAGGAATGGGAAGGCGAATTTAAATGGCTAAAACCAGTGATGACTGACGATACTAAGGCATTTTGTACAATATGTAGTACTGAAATGTACGCAAAAATAAATGACTCAAAAAAAACACGCTGCTACAAAGAAGCACATAGAAAAGTGCAAATTTCTTTCGAAAAATAAACAGATAGATTTTTTTACAACCACTACAGATATGAAAACTACCAAAAAGTCATCAAGAGCAGAAGGTACGTTAGCCTTATATATTGCTCTATCACACATAGACCACTTAATCGAAGTTTTAAAAACATGTTTTAAAGATTCGCCGGCCGCCACAGATTTAAAAATGCATAGAACAAAATGCACTGAAGTTATCAAACATGTTTTAACACCACATTTTAAGCATAAATGTGGTGTTTTCTTTGGCAATGTTATGGCGAGCCCACAAAATTGACTTATCAAAACAATCATATGTTATCCTCCGTCGGCTGTCAACAAGGTGATCCCTTCGGCCCTGCGACCTTCGCCTTGGCCATTCACCCTATCATTCAACGTCTCCAGTCCAAACTAAACGTTTGGTACTTGGACGACGGAACTTTGGGGGGCGATGTGAATACTGTTCTAACTGATTTACAAAAACTCATAGACGGTTTTCGTCTGATTGGTTTAGAACTAAATTTTTCAAAATGCGAACTTTTCGTTTGCGACACATGTCCAGATAAAGATTCGATAATACAGAAATTTAATGACCTGGCCCCCAACATCAAATCAGTTGACAAATGTTCCCTGCGCCTCCTGGGTTCACCGATTTTAGAAGAGTCGTTACCATCTTTTGTCGAAGAAAAAATTCAAAATTTCACGAGAGCCTCCGATAGGCTACTCAAAGTAAACGCCCATATGGCGTTTACAATTATTCGGCAATGTTTATTTGTTCCGAAATTTATGTACGCTTTACGGTGTAGTCCACTGTGGAAACATGGTGAGCTCCTTGGGAGCTTAGACAATGTCGTAAAGGAATCTCTAATATCGGTGTTGAATGTGGATCTGAGTGGGAGGGCCTGGTCACAAGCCTCACTACCCATACGGTTGGGAGGCCTAGGGGTCCGCCAAATTTCAAGTGTAGCTTTACCGGCATTCTTGTCCTCAGTTCATAGTACTCAAAATCTAATAGACAAAATTCTCGCACCCTCTTTAGGCCATTCGGAATATTCTGATGTAGTAGTAGCTAATTTGTGCGAGGCTAAGAATGCTTGGAGGCTGGCTTGTCCAAACAACGATTTCCCCAGATGTCTGTCATCTCAGAGACAGTGGGATCGACCGATCTGCGATCTAGCACGGAACTCTCTTCTCGATACGTGTCCTAGTATCGCGGATCGTGCTCGTATCCTTGCTGTGTCTGTGTGGGAATCGGGCCTTTGGTTACAAGCTTTGCCATCTTTCAATACCGGTAGCCTATTAGATCCAACTGCATTTCGTCTAGCTGTTAGCTTGCGCTTGGGTGCGAGGTGCTATGAAGCCCATCGCTGCCATTGTGGTACTGCCGTCGACCAACTCGGTCACCACGGTCTCTCTTGCTCGAAAAGCGCAGGTCGTATTGGCCGCCACGCCAGCCTGAACGACATCATACGCCGGGCTTTTTCCACCGCCAATGTCCCAGCCATACTCGAACCGAGTGGGCTTGCGCGTGACGATGGCAAAAGACCTGACGGCATGACTGTTGTGCCTTGGAAGTTGGGTCGGCCCCTAGTGTGGGACGCAACTTGCGTCGATACTCTGGCACCATCACATCTTCCAGAGACACATTGTAAGGCTGGTGCAGCGGCTAATTCAGCTGAGCGACTCAAACGGCGCAAATATGCAACCCTCGGAAGAGGTTACATATTTGAGCCCTTTGGGGTTGAGACATTGGGTCCGTGGGGGCCGGGAGCTCACCTCATCTTCAAAAGCCTTTCCGAACGCTTGGTCGATGCGACGCGTGACCAAAATGCTGGCGTTTATTTGGCCCAACGCATAAGCATTGCCATTCAGCGTGGTAATGCCGCCAGCATGCTGGGTACGCTTCCGATTGGTAGTGGGCTTGAACATCTTGATTATCTGTAGACCTTCATTGGTCTATGGATAATTCAGGTGTGCTTAGTGTAAGTAGTTGTTAGGTATGTAGCGTAGTGTAGTTCTCATTGTATTTTAGTTTTGTTAATAAAGGCTCTGCCCTATTAAAAAAAAAGCATAAATTAACAGAAGATATTGGTTCTAAAAAATCCAGTCTCATTATCGATGAGTCTACCGATCTTAGCATTTCTAAACTGCTAGGGATAGTGATAAGATATTTCAGCTCAGAGCAAGATTCAGTCGTATCTTCGTTTCTGGCTTTAGAGCCATTAAAAAGTAGTGATGCTCGTGGAATCGTGTCTGCTTTATTAAAATGTTTAGACACGTATGGATTGAACGTAAAGAACATGGTTGGACTAGGAACTGACAACGCATCCGTTATGACGGGCGTAAATAATGGTGTCCATACCATCCTCAAGACTGAACATGGGTTACCAAATTTAATATTAGTGCGATGTGTTTGCCACTCGCTTCAACTAGCTGTAAGCCACGCTTCAGAGGAAACACTACCGAGAAATATCGAATTTCTCATACGGGAAACCTACAGTTGGTTTTCCCATTCTCCAAAAAGATACGAAGAATACAAATTATTATACGAAACGATAAATGCTGGTGAACAACCGCTGAAAATCTTGAGATCGTGTGATACTCGATGGCTCTCAGTGGAACCGGCCGTTGCAAGGATTCTTTCTCAATGGGATGAATTAAAATTGCATTTCTCTGTAACCAAAGACAAGTGTTACACCGCAAACTTACTGAGTGCAATGTATTATGATGAAATAAACAAATTATATATTTGTTTTTTAAGGAGTATACTGAATGAAGTACAAACTGGCACAAAAAATTTCGAAAGCGAGAGATCAAATCCCCTTTACTTACTTAACGAATTGATGGCAGTTTTTAAATCAATTTGTAACAGAATAATATTGCCAAACGCAGCCGTTACCGATAAGGACTATCTTACTATCAATTTTGAACGCCATTTGAACCCCTGTCCATATCTCGGATACCTTTTTGAATCCCAATTAAGTCGGATGTCATTACCCCCAACCACAATAAATTATGTGAAAAAACGTTGCATAGATTTCAACGTTAAATTGGCTAAGGAGTTGCAAGCAAGGCTTCCATCAAACTATACAACGTTAGAAAAAATGACTCTTTTAAGTGTGGAAAGTACGTTGTGCCAAGGCAAAGACAATAACATTTCTATGTCTGAATTGGCTCTAGAGATGGGATACGAAGATAACCAAATCGATAAAATTCTTCAACAATGGCACAGTATTAACTTTGTCTAGTGGGACAAGACGAATGACGTGATCAAATTTTGGGCAGAAGTTAAAAAATATAAAGATGCCTCTGGAGCTATTCGATTTGAAGAACTGTCTAATTTAGCATTTTCAGTGTTATCGTTGCCCCATTCGAACGCTGAAGTAGAAAGAATTTTCAGCATGATGAATATTGTCAAATCGAAACTGAGGAATAGAATGACAGTGTCAATGTTGAATAGCATTATGTTTTTGCGAAACCAGCTAAAAATCTGTAAGACTAATTGTTTTAGCTATCAACTACCGGATGAAGTAGTAAACCAAATCCGTAAAGATGGGAAATATTCATTCAGAGGCCAAACAAACACGGAATTGCAACAGCCGTCTACGTCGCAAACCATCCGAACTGCTGAAGATAGTGAAGATGAAGAGTTTCCTACATTATTTGATGTTGAGTTAGACTTTTAAGTTTTGTTTTTAATATTTTTACTCAATAAATAAATTTGATTCTTCGTTTTACTGTTTCTTTCTTTAAAAAAATTAGCGACATTTGGAGACTTTTTATGTTACTAAGTTTACCTATATCTAGGGACTTCCGAATGGCAGTCTAGGGACATCCACCAATACAACGTGGCAACACTGCATTAAAGCTCTTTCTTGAAAATAAGTTGGCAACACACCAACACAGTTGTTTTCTTGTTTTGTTTTTCATTTCATTTTCATAAAACATTGCCTTAATTACATGATACATGTGTTTTGTTTTGTGATTCCTATATTCCATGTTTAAAACAAAGTTTCTTGTTTACTTACAGTGTTAATAAACAATGCACCAAGATAGAAATCGTTATCAACCTAGATTGAAACTATCTAGTCTTTTTATGGTAACGATATTAGTGGCACTGGTTTTCTATGGCTTTTATTTTCAATTCCGTAATGTTTACGACATTAATGAGGAGGCTGGAGGCCACTGTTTATCTGAACTAGCGAATGTGAAGTACCAACTAGATAGTAAGTATCAGTTTGCTAAAAAACAAGTATCTCCATGAGGCTAAGAGTTTTCTTCTTCAAAGTAGGAACACGGATACACTATTTACCTATGTATTTAATTTTGGAAAGATTCCATAACTGGCAGTAAAATAACATTGCATTAGATTTTGGTATTTGTTCTAGACAGGTTGTTCTGGAAATAGGTTTTAATAAAGTGTTTTATTTTTTGAAGTGGCCTCTACAATCTACCAAACTTTGTTTTGCCTTGCATATTGTAAATGTTTCCATACATCATGTTAACTGACTTCTTACAATGTAAATTAAAATAAAAAACTAATATTATTTAGAAAGTTAGTTCCACCTTAAAGGTGTACACTGAGTGTACACCGTTAAATACATGAGCTTTGACAGTTGGTCATCAAGAATAAACATGCCTATATGTATCGTCAATATAAATCTACAAGGTTTACAACTACCAATCTACTTGACCCCTAGAAATGCTAGAGGTGAGGTATGTTGATAACCAATAGTAATTGAATAGATAGGAATAAATGTCTAGTCTTCACCGCTTCCTAAAATCCACCAAAGAAAGGAAAGAAAAAAAAAGAAAGAGTGAGCTCACTCTTCCCAACGATAACATAATTCCGTGCACCTGAACTTTATGTGTGTTTAATGTACTTAGTACGATTCCAAGGAATCATGCATCTAGCCATATTTTTTTTAAATAAAGAATGACGAAAGAAGCAGTATATTTGCCTGATGGCAAGCAACATGCCTGCCACATAACAGGACAGTGACACGCAGTTATTTGAACATGAAGAGTCCAAATCATTACCTAGCACTGTACTTTGCTCGTCACCCAGAGGTCTAAGATGTTATATCTCTAAGCCCTGTGTCTCTGGAAACATTGCCCTTCAAACCAGAACACAGTACTGGCATGTGTTGGTTTTTTTGTCTTTAGGATTTAGACCTTTGACTAATTGTCTTTTAGAGATTTAGAATACTTTCAAATTCTGCAGGGGGATGTGCTATTATGGTCAACTATGTTGTTACAAATAGGTAAAAATTTCATGTTGTTGTTGTTCTGTCATCTCATCGTACCTTAAGAAAATCTAGTTTTATAGTAATTTATGTAGTTATAGGTAGGTAGGTATGTAGGTTAAAGAGTAAATGACCACAACTTTAAATTTAATGACAAAATTAACTTAAAGTCAATAAAATTACTGAACATTTTAGCCACAATAATATCATGCTGTAGAAATTATAGATGCATGAGCTTAAATCTCTAATCAGTACTAAAATTTTATTAACGTGAGTAAAATGTACGTGCTTGTGTTAGTACTGACTTATCTGAAAATATTGACAGGTTTTTATGTGTATTTTGTTTGAGAATAGGTTATAAAGTATTTTCCCCTCCTCCCTTCACTTTTTTTATGTTCCCACTGCTGAGACTCAGGACCTTCTCTCACTAGGAGATAGTCTGGGTGATAATCCCCCACACTGGCTAAGCAGATTTTGATGAATAACCAGTGGCAGCCTTAGGGGGTGGCGAACGGGGCAATCGCCCGGGGCCTCGCTCTTGTAGGGGCCTCGCGCAAAAACCCAACCAAATAAAAAAAATTAAACAAAGATACAGAGACACCATATTATTTCAACTATTGTTGTTTGACATTTTTGATTTTAATCCTCAATTATATATTCAGGTTTATAACATAGCAGGAAATCAAAATAAAGTTAAACTAATTCCACAGAATAAATATTAGTACAGAAGCCACACTTACCAAAAACAATTATACAAATAGCCACTCTAGCTGGGACACAACAAAGTTCAATTCAGCTCGCAATACTGCCCTCCTAATGAAGAACAGCGCATTCGACAGTTACTTCATTACTTGCAAAAATTAAGTGATAAATTATTTATCACTTAATTTTTAATGAACCATACGCTGTTAATTCTTAGGAAAGATGTCAAAATATTGCACTTACGTTGTATATGCTTTCAATTATTTTCTTTACTATCAAACATACAAAAAAAATTGGTTGCCTGTAAAGTCGGTATACGGGCGAAAGTTTTACGTGACAACGACTTTGAGTGGTAAAATAATTTTACTAAAATAAACTACCTTCACATTATCACTACACAATCGTTTTACAATTAACTGGCAACGTGTAAACTTGTATGCAGGCGCCTAAGCGAATCGGCGACTCGGGCATGGTTAGCCCGCCTAAGAGCGAGAGAGACAGACATAAAAAGTGAAAGGCACGCGTCCCTCTCACTCCCTCTCATTGTGAGCGCATAACGTGAGCGGAGCGTAACGCAGTTTCTTGAAGTGTCACCCGGCAAACCAATTTATAAGACGTCGTCACGTCAAAAACGGGTGATTGATCCTAATAGAACCCGTTACGGAGAATCCGAATATGTATACAACTCAATTTCGCTAAAACTGTCGAATGCGCTGTTCTTCATTAGGAGGGCAGGTATTAGAGGCTAAGTGCGGAAACGGCCCCGTCAAACTAAACTAACTAAACTAAACTAGGAGGGCAGAATACTTGTCGCGATTTTCAAATAAACATTTGCGCTCTTTCTAACGCGTAACTCTGTCCCTGTCTAGCGCGGAGGGTTTACGACATATCTAATAACAATATGCGCGGGAAACGTTTTGGGCGAGCGCTCAGCCGTGCGTCCGACGACCGACTGGCACTTGTTCCCTGTGAGAAACGGTCTAGCTGTAGGCTAAAACCGCGCGACCTTGAGCGAGTGCCCCCTCACTCGCTGCTAATTCATCCAGTCTAAACATAATAGAAAACTCATTATGTAGTAGGTACTTGTAGTTCACTATCGAAATATGTAGTTCTGAGAGTTATTGCCACTAAACCTGTTTATTACAGTTTACAGTTGCGTGCGCTGAAAATAATTTTTCAAAATTTAAAATTAATAAAATATTTCTGAGGATTTCGATGACAAAAGATCGGCTTTTGTACTTTGCTATTCGATAATTCATTAATTCAAAATGTTAGTCTAAGAAAAAGCCGCAAACATCAACTTTAAAATAACGTATCATCTACCTTTTTGTTAGGGTTCCGTAAAACGTAAAAACGGAACCCTTATAGATTCGTCATGTCTGTCTGTCTGTCTGTCTGTCTGTCCGTCCGTATGTCACAGCCACTTTTTGCCGAAACTATGAGAGCCACACTGTTGAAACTTGATAAGTAGATGTATTCTGTAAACCGCATTAAGATTTGAACAAAAAAAAATAAAAATTAGGGTTGCCCCCTATACTGAGAACTGAAACTCAAAAATTTTTTTTTCATCCAACCTACACGTGTGGGGTGTCTATCGATAGGTCTTCAAAAATGATATTGAGGTTTCTAAAACCATTTTCGTCTACACTGAATAATTTGCGCGAGAGACACTTCCAAAGTGGTAAAATGTGTGTCCCCCCCCTCTAACTTCTAAAGTAAGAGATAGAAAAATCTAAAAAAAATATATGATGTACATTACCATGTAAACTACCAACGAAAATTGGTTTGAGCTCGATCTGATGAGTAGTTTTTTTTAGTACGTCATAAATACACTATTATTGAAACTTCGATCAAAGTTACAACGAACTACAAGAACTATGTGTATTATGTATATTATGTTACTTGCTGCAACGGAACCCTACATGGGCGAGTCCAACTCGCACTTGGCCACTTTATTAATTTTGTAAATCTTTCAATTTAAAACGTACATATCACTTTTTAACCGACTTCCAAAAAGGAGGAGGTTATCAATTCCACTACCATATTTTTATGTATGTTACCTGATTTTTCGGGAACGCCCGAATCTATTTCAAAATGTCTTTTTGTATTCGAATGGGTATACTTTCCGAATGGTCCCATATTAATTTTATCGAAATCGGGCGGGTGGTTTGTCAAATATGAACAAAACACTAAAATTTACCCTCATTTTTGTCTGGATGACATGGTTGTAGATTGTAGATTTCACAAAAGCCATGAAACTCGATTCTGTCAACACGACATTGTGTAAATGCATTGTTGAAAACTTGTTTTGCACTAAAAAGGGTAAAATAAACTGAGACGAACTTCTTAGCATTCCATGGATTCACCGTGCGGGTGCCGGGTCCATCGTGTGGCAGAGAGAGAAATCTCGAATAGACCCCAAGACTTGTGACTCGGGCGTAGGTTTAAAAGGGGGCCCCTTTTGGTGACGTACGTCAACACTCACCTTCACTACTCGTATTTCTCTCCCTGCCCAGCCAAATCCGATATGATCCTACTAGTGCAGCTTTAGATACTCGTTCTAGTATGGAACTTACTGCACTTCTGGACAAGCCAAGGTCTTTAAGCAGGTTATAGAGAGATTTTGCTGGTATACCTCTCGCTCCCACTTCTGCAGCGTATAAATTAACTACATAGCCATTTTTTGTTAATTCGTATTGAAGGTCGTAATACTTATTTTGTTTCATCGCGTGGTCTTTAGGTATATTAGATTGGTGCTGAACCCAGGATTGAGTAAGGCTTGTTCTTGGAGTTTGAAGTGGGGCCGTTCTCCCGACTAGACCAGCCGTAACATATAGTAATTATATATTAACCTATTTTTCGCTTTTGAGTGCCTATTTGTGGTTTTGAAGTCGGTTATTTTTTTTGTATAAAAATAATTCATATGTAGTAGTGTGTACGTAGTATAACTTTAGCATTTTTCGTCAAATACGACAAATACCAAACAACCAGACCTATTTTCGCAATATATACTTTTCACGAAGGTCAAAGGGCCTCGCAAAGACCTGCCGCCCGGGGCCTCGCAATGGGTAAAGCCGCCGCGCCACTGTGAATAACACAAGTCCCCAAAACATGTCATTCTTAGTACACTCTAATTTCCATACAATGTTTTTTTTCACCATTGAAACCAGTGGTGATGCCAAACTTGTGTATCTGCAATTGGAATAATACTCAAGAGGTGCAGGAAGGATTCGAGATTATGACTTTAAGATTGTAAATTCAGACATTCTAGCGACTAGGCCTGGTGGCCTAGACTTCAATTTTTTTTTGTTTTTTTTTTACAATAGTTCTATGTGAATTAGCCTCGCAATTCCACCAATGTCACTTTATGATAGGCCGTCAAATTATTATTTTCAATTAATGTTTGTTTTGTTATGAAAACAATTGACTGACTTCCATTGACATGAAGTTTGAAGTCACTTTGTCTCACTACTCACCAGCCAGGTTAGTCCAGTGCCGTCTGTACCGTAGTGTTTTTTTATGTATGTTACGTATTTCTGGCATATATCGGAATAGGTAACGTTGTTGTCCCACATAACCTGTGTAGAAGAAACCCACCGACACAATCCAACAATGAATTTTGGGTTCAGCCCTAAGTCCGGAGGTGTCGCGGATTTGTCGCAGTGTCGCGGAGGTGTCGCAGTGGCGCGGATTTCGCTCGATAAAGTAACATAATTCTGAAGGTATTGTCATTACAGAAAAAACTTCAAGGGACAGTTGTTTATTATTAAAAGATCTACACTTTTGAACATCGGTAAAGTTTCATAAAATTGAACGGTTGGGGAGAAAATGGCGAAACATAAAAAAGGAAGGAAAAAAAGTAAAATTTTTGCCTTTCGGAAGCAATAACTTGAAAAATATTGATAAAAAAAAGAAAAGTTGTTAATATAAAAGTAAATTTAATTTAGAAGAGAAAAGGTCTCAACAATTTTTTGCCTAACACTAACAGTTCTCGAGATATCGAATTAAACGCGTTTTCATCGAAATGAGCTTGAGCTGACCTCGCCAGAATCCCTCAAATTGGAATATATACTCAGAATGCACCCCCCTATCGATCCTTTATAGTCCTCAAACTACATAATTTAATGTTTATTTATTTCCGTAATTGCACTGGACTAGGTTTACACCTCCATGTTGGAGTATAATAGAAGAAGTAAGTGACAAGTTTTCAGCTTGCCTCAAACACCTGACCAAAATTTGCTACCAGCTCGCGGAATATTTCATTTGGTGGATAATTTATTTGGCATTGTTTGCTGGGTGAGCTCTGTCATAGTAAATTATGTTGTTACAGATGTTTTGGAATACAAGAAGACAATGGATACTGTGATAAATGAAATACAGCAAGAATGTGCCATCCAAAAACAGTCAGCTAAAGAGTTCTCTAACAGTTATTTACTGATGAAGCAACATCTCGAAGTTTGTGAGGTTTGTATTGTATATGTATGTCACCATAAAATTGTAAACACTATCAAATTATAATCTAATGCGAGAGATTACAATCCTACCGTAAGTTAGATCATAATCAATTACAAATTTAAAATTTCGGGCACATTCACACGAGATAGGGCACTAATTATCTGCATCATTCAAGAATTGAATGAAAGAAGAAAGAAATGCAGATAGTTAGTGGAGGCGGTACTTTTTTGCTGGGCGAACGCACACATTAAATCTATAAATAAGAAAAACTTTTTTTTTCTTTTTCAGATACAAACTGATGAGCTTGAAGTTGAGAGTAAAAATTTAAAATTAAAACTCTCAAAAGCCAATTCTGAATTAGAAACATGTAAAAAGGCTCCAGGATGAAGTATGGCCAGGGTTGGTTTAAAGCAAGTAGAAAGACAATAATAACATGACATAATAAATAAATTGAATGAATCATTTCAATCAACATGAAGAAAGTAAATGTACATTATTACAATGTTTTTTTCTTTTAAATCATGCCAAATCAATACTTCAAAGTGCCCACCACCCCTAAGACTTTTTTGCATGTCTTTGCATATAACTTGCATATATAACTTTACTGTAGAAGCATAGAAGCTTTGATTATTCACTTGTCTAGATAGACCGCTCGAGCGCAGAAACACCAAAAAATATATCAGCCAAAAGTTAGCTGATAAGCTCGCCCTGTGGGTTTAGTTTTGTGACATTTAAACATGACGATTTGCGCTATAAAAGTGTGCAGAAATTACAAAGGACGATTGAAAACAACTAAAAATGTAAGCTATCATCAGTAAGTACCCTTTAGATTTACCATTTAGTTACAGAAACACAACGATATTGAAACTATAATATGTCGATGCAGAAACAACAGATTTAAGAAAAAAATGGCAGTCATAGGAACTGCCGATATAAGTAATAACTTATAACTCAGAATTTGATAGCTTACCTTGGACACTACACGGGTGTAACCGGAGGGCGTGGCCTCGCCATCATGGCATGGCCATCTAGAAATGCATGAGCCAATGGAAATGCTGATGCATTTCTAGATGGTCATGCCATGATGACCAGGCCACGCCCTCCACCTGTGTAGTTTCCAAAGTAACCTATCCAATTCTGAGTTATTAGTCCGTAATGAGGATATTCGCAAAAGAACGAAAGTGGCCGACATAGCTCAAAGAATATGCAAGCTGAAGTGGCAATGGGCAGGCCACATCGCTCGCAGAACTGACAACCGATGGGGAAGAAAGGTTCTCGAGTGGCGACCACGAACTGGAAATCGCAGTGTTGGATGGCCTCCCACTAGATGGACAGATGACCTCAGAAAAGTCGCTGGAAACCGGTGGTTGCAGGTTGCGCAGGACCGTTCGTTGTGGAAATCTAGGGGGGAGGCCTATGTTAAGCAGTGGACGTCTTGCGGCTGATGATGATGATAATGATGATGAACCGTATAATATTAAAAAACTTATCAATATAAAAATGCTTCATTTTACAAACAACGTTACGCATCTTATACCTTTAAACGAGCAATTCTTGTACCTAATAGACTACAGGCCCGTGAACAAAAAATACGGGTCAAATGAACCACCAGGAGACCTATGTAGGATGATAGAAGGGTATAAAGTAATAAGATTCAGCACTATGCCGTCACTTGTAAGCTGTCCAACTGAGTGTAATTGAAGAGGGGGGGTTGCAATTCTCGATCATTTCTCCTTGTCGCATTATTTTTGTACGGCGTTGCGAAATAATAGATTAAAAGAGGTATTAAAACTATAAAAATTATAAATTTTAACTTTTTAATTCTTAGTTTGCCGGAAAAATTTACAGAGTACGAGTAATTTACAGAGCAAATTCGGTCATTTGATTAAGTACGGCATTGGTTCCATACAGTTTCAATACCTCTTCTAATCCATTATTTCGCAATGCCGTACAAAAATCATGCGACAAGGAGAAATGGTAGAGGGTTGCAACCCCCCCTCTTCAATCACACTCAGTTGGACAGCTTACAAGTGACGGCATAGTGCTGAATCTTAATACTTTACACCCTTCTATCATCCTACATAGGTCTCCTGGTGGTTCATTTGACCCGTAAATTTTGTTCACGGGCCTGTAGTCTATAAATATCTTATATATAAAATTCTCGTATCACAGTGTTTGTTTCCTTACTCCTCCGAAACGGCTTTACTGATCTTAACCAAATTTTATATGCTTAATCAGTAGGTCTGAGAATCGGCTACTAGCTATTTTTCATGCCCGGCAGATGGCGCTGCAGCCAGTGTCTAGGTTATGTCCGAGCGAAGCCGGAACGGGCCGCTAGTATATATATATATTATAGAATCTGAAACTCGGAAACAGCTCGAACGATTTTCATGAAATTTTGTATGCCGGGGGTTTCGGGGACGATAAATCGATCTAGCTAGGTTTTATCCAAAGAAAACGTCATTTTAGGGGCTTTTTCAGGCAATTAAAAACTCATACAATGTCATTAGAATACGATAACAAATTTCGTCATTTTGAATCGTGACTAATTGGCGCAAGCGGCCGACGCTCGCCTTTGAAATTAGGAGACCCTGTTTCGAATCCTGACGCTAGGTACCGCTCATTTTGTTCTTTTTTTAGTTTTTTCTAGTTTTATATATAATTAGAATAAATTAAAATAAATATTAAAATAGAAAAAAAAAAAATTAGATTTATATAATCTATACTATGTACGTATGATATATATCATACGTTACGAACTTTTCATTTAAACTTTTATCTCCCATTTCATCCTCGTACAGCTCGATATTACAAACTTGCTAGAACAAACATTTATTTGCTTCGCGTCAAGTGTCTAGATACAAAATGTCATGGTTTTATCTTCAACAATGACGAAGTTTCACATAAAACTTTCATCTCCCATATAAACCCCTATTTCATCCCCTTACAATTCGATTTCACAAAAATGCTACAACAAACATTTATATTTGTTTCGCGTCAAGTTAACGTCAAAGTTTCGTGTCTAGGTACGAATTTTCGTGGTTTTATCTTCAACAATTACGAACTTCCAAATAAAAGTTTCATCCGCCATTTCATCCCTTGCAATTCGAAATCAAAAACATTGCTAGAACAAACATTTATTTGCTTTGTGGCAAATGTCAAGATACGAAGTATCATGGTTTTATCTTCCTGGATCGTAATCCATACATGAAAGTTCGTAAACTTTCATATAAACTTTCATCCCCCATTTCAATCCCTTTTCCGCAATAAAAAAATTGGTTGCCTGTAAAGTCGGTATACGGGCGAAAGTTTTACGTGACAACGACTTTGAGTGGTAAAAGCGAATCGGCGACTCGGGCATGGTTAGCCCGCCTAAGAGCGAGAGAGACAGACATAAAAAGTGAAAGGCACGCGTCCCTCTCACTCGCTCTCATTGTGAGCGCATAACGTGAGCGGAGCGTAACGCAGTTTCTTGAAGTGTCACCCGGCAAACCAATTTATAAGACGTTGTCACGTCAAAAGTAACCTATATCCTTTCTGGGGATCAAGTCCATCTGTGTACAAAATTTAATTAAAATCGGTCTAGTAGATTTCATGCGTATAACTTTGAAAATGACGGAAGTTTCGTAAAACCGTTCATCCATCAATATTTCACTCTCTTAGGGGTTGAATTTCGCAAAACCCCGTCTTAGCGAGCGCTTACATGCTAAAAAGCACCTACATGCAAAATTTCAGACTCCTAGCATTTGTAGTTTCTGAAATTCGTTGATGAGTGACCTTTCACTTTTATATAATATAGATACTAGCTGTTACCCGCGACTTCGTCCGCGCGAAATAAATACTAAGTTAACTCAGGCAGTACCTATTTTTATACCCAGACACGTTAACGGTTACTAAAAACAGCTTATAATAAAACAATTTCATCAAAATCGGTTCAGTTGTTTAGGTGTGAAAGTGACATTGACAGGAGAGACATTCATCCCCCATTTTGAAATTACAAAATTGCTAGAACAAACATTTATTTGCATCGTGTCAAGTGCCTATATACAGAGTTTCATGGTTTTATCTTCAACGATTGGAAGCTTCCATGTTTACTTTCATCCCCCCATTTCAATCCGAATTTCATCCCTATGCAGTTCGAAATTACAAAATTGCTAGAGCAAATATTCGTTTGCTTCGTGTCAAGTGTACTTATATATTCAGAGTTTCATGGTTTTATCTTCAATGGTTGGGAACTTTCATAAATATTGACATTGATCCCCTACTTCAACCCCAATTTCACCCCCGTACAGTTTGAAATTTATAGAACAAACATTCGTTTGCTTCGTGTCAAGTGTCTATATTCAGAGTTTCATGGTTTTATCTTAAACGGTTGGGATCTTCCATGTTGACATTCATCCCCCATTTCAACCCCGATTTCACCCCTATACAGTTTGAAATTACAAAATTGCTAGAACCAACATTCGTTTGCTTCGTGTTAAGTGTCTATATAATATAGAGTTGCATGGTTTTATCTTCAACGGTTGGGATCTTCCATGTTGACATTCATCCCCATTTTAACCCCGATTTCACCCCCGTTCAGTTCGAAATTACAAAATCGATAGTACAAACATTTAAATGCTTCGTGTCAAGTGTCTAGATACACAATTTGATAACTTTGAAAATCACGAATTTTCATACAACCGTTTATCCCTTGTTTCGCCCTCTTAGGGGTTGAATTACGCAAAACCCCGTCTTAGCGAGCGCCTACGTGCTAAAAGTGTGAAGTGCATTCGTAGTTTCTGAGATTCCTTGACCTTTCGCTTTTATATATACAGGCTGACTGGATGAACACTTTTCACATTGATATAGCGTGTTCAGTAGTAGATTCTTAATATTTGACTAATTTAACTTAAATTATCCGTCAATAAAAATAAGTAGGGTCACCAGCTCAGCGTGCGTATTTAATACCTCTAAAATTAAACAGCTGCGCCAAAAGTACCGTCTTGTGTCGACGCACCACTACGGTCGTTAACTCGTTCGCTGACACTAGTTATTACTTATTCTGTGCTAGAGCGCTCGGCCATAGAATAGATAATATAGATATGGCTCGGCCCACAGAACAGAAATCAAGAAGAAGTAGCAAGTAGGCGGGGCAATCGTAGTACTAAGTAAGCGCAATCTCCGCATACTTCGAGAGTACGCCCACTTCCGAATACTTAGTCGTGCTCTGCCACTACTGCAGTACTCTTGAATCCGCGATTTTGAATAAAAAGTAAGCAGTCATGCCGTATTGTGCAGTTATTGAGTGTAAAAACGATAGCCGTGCCAAAACTTTATCCAAAGGAGGCATATCGTACCATCGGTAAGTCCTATTTTATTTATTTTTGATTTTATTGTGAAAATAAATTAATATTAGCTTAAAGAGAGAAATGATTTAAAGGAAGTCAACTTTAAAGTCATTCTAATAAGGTCCATTTTCATTCAAACTATATGTGATATTCTAGATCATTCTATGCATGCGAGTAGCGCTACTCAGTAGAGCTACTCAGTAAAGGATGGGACACAAGCTGTTGAAATTGCTAATATCGATATTTCTAACTTGTACAATTGTATGAAACAAATATATTATCTTTTATTATTTGGTATTTGAATAATTAAAATTTAACGTTTTATTTGAAAAAAAGTACATTTTATCATTTCAGTTTTCCTAAAAGTCCCGTTACTAAGGAGAAATGGATAGAAGCTACAGGAAGGCAAAATTGGTTTCCTTCCAAAACAAGCACGATTTGCTCTGAGCACTTTTTAGACAGCGATTTTATAATTAATAAAAATGAATTAGGAAAAGTTGAGTGCGTCTACAACTCGCACTTGGCTGGTATTTATTTTTTAAAACTATAGCGTAATTGAGAGGAATTCAGCAGTGAAATTGAAATTTGTATAATTTTTAAACGGTTATGTTGCTCTGTTTTTGTTGTTGATTTTTATGTATAAACTTATATCAGTTCGAGTATTGTTTTTACTGAAACCCTGTTCCTTTTTTATATCCCTTTTGTTTATTTTAATCTCCTCAAGTTTCTATTCATGGTTATAAAAACATCTTGAATTTTTACTGACAACAACTTAAATGACAAGGTCGTCCCTCAAAGAAAATAACTATTTCCTTACATTGTGGGTTCAATTTCCACCCAGTGCAAATATTTGTGTGATGGATTCAAATATTTTGACTGTATCTGAGTGTTTCTATGTATAATAAGTAAGTATTTATAACAGCTATCTGGCCGCCATATTACAAGTTTAGCTTAGTTTAGCGTCAGATGGTGTTGTTGTGTGTAAATGTTTCACCTATATTTATTTATCTTTATCTCACTCAAGAAAAATATAATTCGACTAAAATACAAATTTTAGTGCTACTTGCCAAGACCAATTTCATCATTACTTTATTTACTTAAGATATTTATTTAGTTTCTCCGAGTATTTTTGTAATTTCGTCCTAGTAATTACGTTATTTTACAAAACTCTGTTACGCTACACTCTATAGTTAATAAAATTAAGATGGTACATGAACAAATTTAATCATAATATATTATGATTAAATTATACGATAGGTACGTAAACTGAATAACGTAATATCGATAATTTAATGAAAATGTTTCAGCATTGTCTAACATCACTATTAGCACGACCGGCTTATATTTACGAATCCCTTATTTTAAAGAAGGTAGCGTTCATAGTTGCATAAATTACATAAAGTGCCATCTAGTATGAAGTAGCAGAACTAGTGAGCACTAGATGTCACTAATCTTAAAATTAGTGACATCTAGTGCTCACTAGCGAAAACAACTTACATTTTTGAAAGATGATAATAGTTACCACCTTATTATATTCTACTAAGGTTGAGTTTAGAAAGTTCGTAGCACTGATGTATTCGATACGCCCTAAAAGTCCTGATAATGGTACAAAATAAACAACTTAGTCACATTCAAGATACGGTACTTTTTCCTGTAATTAGACAAAATTGAGTTATCCAAGAAAGTCGTAACAACATTTTGAATAGTTGACAATAACAGATTTATTGTGCTTAGCAATAGGGTTCATTTTTGAGTACGTAACTAAATGCAATACATCATTTTAGGTTCGTCACTATGGGACAAATCACTTGCATTGTTTCAATGTGTTTAAAATATATCAAAACCACGTTTGTGTGCAAACTTGATACGGTGGTTTTCCTAGTGAGATTCAGCTACGAGCCTTCTACTTGATTTCTGTTCTGTGGCTCGGCCGGCGGCGGCGGCGGGGATTCACTCGTGTTACACAGAATACTGCATAGTAATTATACAGCTGAGGGGCGACCGATAGGCACTGTATTGTCCATAATTTCCGTGTCTTCGCACATTAATGTAATGAATGTTTTCTTTGTAATTTATTTGTATTTTTATAATTATACTAGCTGACCCGGCAAACGTTGTTTTGCCATATAAATTATTTCTAGGTAATTTCTAGTGATTTCTAGTGATAAACGATAATTGATCAGTTATCGAGCGGGATGAAAAATTATTAAATTACTAAAATGGCTATTGAAAAATAAGGGTTGGTGATAAAAGGGTCAAAATTTAGGGTTGTATGTATTTTTAAACGCCACATTATAAAAAAATAAAAACAAAAAATTTTGTTTGAAAATTAAAAAAAATTTTTTTGGGGTGAACAACCCTTGTCACTTAGGGCTATGAAAAATAGCTAGTAGCCGATTCTCAGACCTACTCATTATGAATATAAAATTTGGTGAAAATCAGTAAAGCCGTTTCGGAGGAGTAAGGAAACAAACACTGTGACACGAGAATTTTATACATAAGACTAGCGGCCCGTTCCGGCTTCGCTCGGACATAACCTAGACACTAACTGCAGCGCCATCTGCCGGGCTTATTAGTGAATTTAAACCATCTTCGAATACACACACAAAAAAAAACATTCAAATTGGTCCCGTCGTTTAGGAGTTCACTGGCAAATTATTATATTACTAAAACGGCTATAAAAAACAGAGGTTGGTGATAAAAGGGTAAAATTTTGGGTTGTATGTATTTTTAACGCCACATTATAAAAAAATAAAAACAAAGTTTGCATGGTAATGTGCTTACATCATATATTTCTTTTAATTTTGTAATTTTAGAAGTTGCACACATTTTACCACTTTGGAAGTATCTCTCGCGCAAAATATTCAGTATATAAAAAAATATATATTAGAAACCTCAACATCATTTTTGAAGACCTATCCATAAAGACCCACACATACGTATGGATTTGATAAAAAAAAATTGAGTTTCAGTTCTAAATAAGGGGCACCCCCAAAATTTATTGTTTTCTTTTAATATTTTTGTATAAAAATCATCTGAAAGCGTTTCACAGAATACATCTACTTCCCAAGTTTCAACAGTATAGTCCTTATGGTTTTGGAAAAAAGTGGCTGTAACATACGGACGGACACACGGACAGGCAAACAGACATGACGAATCTTTAAGGGTTCCGTTTTTACGTTTTACGGAACCCTAAAAAGGCGAAGTCCCTGAAGAATACGCAAAATAAACCTGAAAGGAGAATAGTAGCTCTCACTACCGCCTTACCACTACTACCTCTTGATGAGGTGTTACCAGGATTTCATTATATAAAATCGGAATGTCACAGTTTGAAACGAATGGAAAAGTTTATAAACTACATCGAAACTTTTTGGTTGAAAATACATTCCCCCTGTAGTATTTAGCTCTACCAACAGTCTGTCTAGCACAACCAACATATTAGAATCATTTCATTCAAAAATAAATAAATTACTGAACTAGAAAACTGCTGAATGTATTACATAAGATTCATGAAACAAAGATACCTAAAAAACGGCGAATAAACCAAATTATTAACGACGATTTTTTAATGGGCGTACAAATGCAGTTAGTCAACAAACAAATTACCATTGGTCATGAATTAGACGAATTGCGTAGGTACATTTTTACAGTTTGTTCTTTTAGTTTATTTGCTGTAAATAACAATAAGTCTAAACAAAACTTTTGTTTTAAAAATGTGTCACAACACTATTACTTGATGTCATGATGGTGGTATGGTTTCGGACCCACCCTACCACCAGGAGTAGGGCTAGTGGTATGGTGGGTCCGTCACGAAATTAACGTTATCGTCATAACCTCTAATCTTCATGGTACAGCCGCAGGTAGCGATCGTGAGTTAGTGCTGTGACGGTCAAATTTTTTGAAATTTTTATTTTAATTTTTACATTTTTTATCGATAAATTAACATAATATATCGATAAAAAAATTGTACACAGTTAACACCCATACGTAAAATCTTTTAATTCGCGGTAAGGGGGCGTCCATAAATTACGTGAAATGATTTAGGGGGGGAGGGGGTCGAGTCAAATCTCATGTAATCTCACGTTAGGGGGAGGGAGGGTCTCGACAAATATCACGTAATTTTTGTTCTGATTGAAACAAAAAAAGATTATACTGTTTTGTTCCATTCAATCCAAATTGTATGTACATGCTCAAGATTAATCTTGAGCGTCATCGTATTAATACGATTAAGATTATTCACTATTTCGAAGGAGCAGATGATTTTACAGAAAATCATATGGACATGTTGGTGCCAATAGTCTCTCTTGAGACCGCTCATAATTCTCCAGTACCTGGGTAACCGAGCTTTGCTCGGTTTAAATAGTAAATATACTTAGATACGTACAGATAAAAGAAACCAAGAAATAGATTTTCTTAAAAAAAAGAAAACATGAAAAAAATGAGAAGCCGTCTGGATTCGAACCCAGAGCTATTAATTCGTGACCGCTATGACCGCCCGACTTCCCATCTGAGCTATTACGCTGTCGCGTCACGCGGCGAAATTTACCTTCGCAATCTAATGTCTAATGTGACAGTTTTTCATTGTCTAAAAACGCGCATAATATGCGTTTATAAAAAATGAAACCTAGTTAGATTGATTTATCGTCCCCGAAACCCCCTGCATACATGATTTCATCAAAATCGTTCGAGCCGTTTCCGAGATTCAGATTCTGTATATATATATACATATTTATATAGGTACAAGAATTGCTCGTTTAAAGGTATAAGATAGACTGAATTAGAGTAGGTATTCTTTTTTTTATTTATCATAGTAGATTGTCAAATTACTAGTCTAAACTAGTCGTAAATAAAAGCACGAAGCAAATTGTTTTTTTTTCTTTCTACAATAACAACCCAACGCGTTTACGTAAGAAACCCACATTCTGAAAAATCTCACGTGAGATTGGGGGATGGGGGAGGGGGTTGAATAAAATCTCACGTCATCTCACCAACGGGGGAGGGGGGGGGGCAGAAAATTTAAAAAAACACCTCACGTAATTTATGGACGCCCCCTAAGCATTACTTCATAATTCATAAACTATTAACAAAAGTATATACATACTAGCTATAACCCGTGATTGTTCGTTCGTGCAAAATAAATATTATGAAGGTAACTGAGGCAGTATTTAGCTAAGCTTTTATTTTTAAGACTTTATTTGTCTTCAATCAAAATATACAACACAACCTTTGTTCTTCAACTACACCAAAGCGCATGTGGTGTCAGAATTACATAGTTCAGTTTTCGAAATAATAGTATACCCCGTGTGACTCACTTATTTTATAGGCATATTGACTTTGTTGTAGTGTAATACACCTAATTAATGAAATCAATTATAACCTTTATCGAATGTTAAAATTGGACCGTAATTTGAAATATCGTTAAGTTTTATATTTTGACAAGCACTAGCGTATATGTGTGATGCAATCACAGACCGAGATTCTTAATGTTCAGCTGTTCGTGTGTAAGTGGATCTGTATTTGAATAGTACGCGCGTGTAGTAGTGACCGCGGGGGTAGGGGAAATGTGGCGACAAGCGTTTTACAAGTAATTTGAGAGTTATGGCATTTCTATTACCTTATTATTTAGATATCTGTGATTATAATCTATATTTTACCTTAACTTCAGGGAAAATAATTTTAATTTAGTATCGCCACACTAACCTATTTTCGTTGAGGTGTTGTGTTCCATTCATCACCAAAATAAAATCGCCTAAATTATAGAAGTAGCAGTAAAAATATTCAATTTTTTCTATGAAATGATATTACTCTTTCCTTTTTTGTTTTTGGGAACATTGTTTAAAATAAAAAAATAAAAATTATTTAATTCCAAAATACAGCACAGCACAATACAAAAATACATGATTACGAGTAACACAAATTTTATATCTTATAGATGTATCGGAGGGCCCCAAACTAGGCAAAGCCTGTGTCTTGGGCGCCCAATAATTTCAAAGTCAATTCCAGATTAAAATAACGCTGTTGGCAGTATGCCTTGATAGAATTAAAAATAAAATACACAATGATAATGATAATAAAAAAAATGAGAACTAATAATAAATACTGCAATTTACAATCACGTGTGACAAACCAATTTAACTTAATTACATTTGAGCTGTAGAAAATTAAATTAAATTCTTCTAAAAATCTTATAAAATATTGACAGAATAAGTTTAAAAATTAATTAAATCAAATTAAATTAAACATTAAAAAGTTAAAAAAAAAAGAAGAGAGAGTTGGTGGAGGGTTATTAGTTGGTTGTATGAATATATGTGAGTGTAGGTTGGTGTACGTATGTAAGTGTATGAGAGATGTGTGTGTGAGGGTGTGTCAGAGTGAGTGTTGTGGGAATGTGTGAAGGGGAGTAATTGGGTATTTACGCCTACTTTCGTGTGAGTGTGATCTTGTTTGAACAGGGGTGTGATGTAGAAGGAGGGAATGTATTACGTTGTCCGTAAGTGGATGAATCAGAGAACAGAGTGTGTGAAAGATTAAAAGGTTTGGGCGATTTGGTTAATGCGTGCAGAGGTTGTGCTGAGAGGCGTATTTCCAATCTATACAAGGCCAGAACGCAAGGATATGAAACTAATCACGTATAGATTGTAAATAAGTTTTTTTACTAAGATCTTCCAAACCATACAAGGCCAGTACGCAAATACTCGCGTATATTTTGTAGTAACATAGAAGTATTATGCTGTTACAAAATATACAGCGCCAGTACGCATACGGACTAATCGTGTATGTTTTGGAAAAAGCGCGCGAAGCTTTATTGTAGATGTTGGTTTCCCAGATACGACTCGGAGCACCCCGACTCCACCTAGTCTTGTCGCTACTACCCCTAGAGTGTATATAAAAAATGCGGGAGCCAGAAGCTCAAGGGAGGTCCTGAGTGGAGCGAGCCATACGAGGCCTAGCGAAACGCAGGGGGGAGGTGGCGAGCGAAGCGAGCCGGCGACCGGCGACCTCCGTAGTGGAGCTCAGGCCGAGTATGGAGAAGCGACACTCAGGGCTGACCGCATGGCTTCTGGCGGGAGCCCACCCAGAGTCAAATCTCAGCATCGGATCGACAACATAGATAATCAGTACGAAAAATTATTGTATGCATTGTAATAACAGATTTATAACAACATTACAATATAATATACTCGTACGCGAACAGTTTCCTATGGCTGCGTTCTGACGTTGTATAGAATGGAAAGACGCGACGCGAGCATCCACGTTACAAACTATACACCATCAGTACGCAAAACTCTTGTATGGTTTGTAATAACAGATTTTAAAACAACATTACAAATATATACTTTAGCAGTTTTCTATGGCTGCGTTCTGGCGTTGTATAGTTTGGAAATACGCTGCTGAGAGGGCCAGTCAAAAGCCACGTGTCCGAGCGTTTGAAGTCAGTGTACCTGGGAGGCTACATAAGAGCCATAAACAACATTACGCCTCATCTCTGAGAAAAACAGTAATCTCTCTGTTTGATCTTCAGATAAAGAGCGGAGCCACTCAATTATCTCGCGTTTGACTTCTGAGAAGCTTTTGTTTTTTATATCTATGATTTTGGCGACAGAATTATAAGTGAACAAGAGAACGTATTCAGGAAGCCGAGAAGCAAACACGGTATTGATCTTGGGCAGCGGTACATCACGAGGACGTCTACGACCGTCCTGTTCAGCATTTGAAGACACGCGATGACAGATGTTAATGGCCCGCAAGACAAAGAGTTGACGCACTCTCAGCACTGGCACCCCTCGATATAATTTGTCTGTTGAGTATCGGCGCGGTTTACCCAACATGACTTTTAAAATTGCTCTTTTAGTGCGTTCAACTTCGTTTATATGTGTCTTTGACGCTCCGCCCCACACTCCTATGCAATAAATAAGCAGTGACTGACAAAATGACTTATAGACCATGAATTTTACCTTCTCATTAGTGCATGCTCTTATGACCTTCATTACAAATAACATCTTCCAGGGTAGCGATTCTGAAACCAATCGGTTGCATCCGACACGGAATCTCATCTCTCGGTCTTTGTCTTATCTGTTTAGCATGACAAAGACCGAGAGATGAGATTCCGTGTCGGATGCAACCGAATGGTTTCAGAATCGCTACCCTGATCTTTTTGGAGATGTAAGAGATATTGTTTGGTTTGATTGATTGTAAGGTTTGCAATGTGTGAAGACACAAGACGGCATATTTTAAAACAAAACTTAAAATCACACGGGACTCCCGTACAACACGGAAGTCCGTTTCGTACTTCGTACTGACTGGAGTTTGTATTTGCTTTCTCCACGAACGTATACTACAACGTTACGAAGTATACAGATTCATGGCTTTCTCTGCTTCAGGATCTCTGTTCAGCGCGTTCCATCTGCGTTATATTTCTGTAATCTGTGGTAGGAAGAGGGTAGGAAGCTCAGAAACTGGTAGGAAGGTACTTAAGCTAATACCAAAACTTAGCTGAAACTCGTTTCAAGTAGAAAAAATATATGCTTGCCACCTCAGAAACAGGGATAAAACAAAACACTTGCCACAAACTTGACATGTTGTCGTGCCATATTTATTATTATCCTTTATTATCTAGTCCAATTTTACCTCATCTAGTCTCACAATAAATGTGTCGTTTATTATCAGTACCACAGACCACAGATTAATTAAACGAAATAGCAGTGTTACTATTGTAGTATTTTATTGCAAAATCTAGCTAAAAACGTTTGAAAGATAACTTTCGTAAAAATACTTTCGGAAGAATGAAAATAAGAGGTGTTTCAGGATGAAATTTGATGTCTCAAAGATAGTTCTCAATTTCACTTTAGGTGGCGCCAACGTTACATTTTGTTAGAGTAATTTCGCAAAATGATACAATAGTGCAACCTTTGGTGACCTTAAAACTTTCTATATTTACATTTTGAAAACGCCTCACTGTGGTATATATACGCTCTTGACTCAGGAACACATTAAAATGTATGTGCTTTACACCACACGGCAAAAATGAAAACTTCATTATCTTATTAGCAGGATAGCGACCCGACTTTTTCAATAAAAACACCCGACGCCAAACCCAACTTGTGGCACCAGAACCAAAGCTAGAATTTGTTAAAAAGGTCCCGAATACATGATAACCAAAAAATGTATAACACCTTGCCTAACGATAATAAAAATGAACCAAACCAAAATTGATTATAAAGTTAAAAATGCTATTAATTAAAACATGTTACTAAAGTATAAAAGGAGACCTAAGTATATTTTTTTATGACTATAAATATATCCCATTCTCAGGGCCGTCTTAAGTCTATTCTGCGCCGGGGTGCGGACTCACCCTGCGCCCTCGTTTTGTTTATACTGCAGCGTGGCATACTACGTGCCAATGCTTTCCAGTGCCCAGGGCCTGATTTAACGGTGTTGAGGCCCAGGGGCAGAACACTCCCCCCCTTGGTTAAGATTTCTCAAGCAAAAACCCGGACTACAACTGGTTTTAAGTTAACATAAAAGATGAGATGTTTAAATTTGTTACCGTATACTGTTAAAATTTGATTTCTTTCCCGAAGTGTCTGTTGTGGAGGCCCCGGCGCGGATATCCCGTTTGCCCTCCCCTATCCCTATCCGGCCCGGAATAATGTAAGCCGGGTATAATATAAACCGGCACTGGAAACTGGAAAGCATCAATCCAATCAGTGCAGTGCCAATGCATTCCAGTGCTGGTTTACATTATTCCAGTAAGCAATCCAGCGCTGGATTCGATCGGTGGACTGGAATAATGTAAACCGCGTATTATATCAATTTTGGATTCTATTTTTCAGTAAAGAGTTTTGATTACCTACCTCCAACAGCGTTTATCTCCAGATACCAGGACAGCAGAAATATAAAAGAGTTGCGTTTGCCCCGAGGTACCAGTACCAGGGCAACAGAAACAGTAATGAGTTGCAATATTTTGTACAACTTCGTTCCATCAGAATGTCCCTTGACACCTCCCAAGTATTTTGAAGTGAAAACTTCTTTTGGCGCCCAGGCGCGCTTTTAGACAGATTTTTCGTGGGGTGTGAATTGAATTCTAGCGTCACTGGCGTCACGCTCGGGTATGATAAGAAATCTTCGGATAAACTCGGGGCCACGACCATTGGCCATCTAGAAATGAGTCAGCCAGTGGGAAATGCTGAAAGGGCGTGGCCTAACCATCACGGCATGACCATCTAGAAATGCGTGAGCCAATGGAAAATGCTAACGCATTTCTAGATGGCCATGCCATGATGGTTAGCCACGCCATCCGGTATACCCGTGTAGTTTCCAAAGTAGGCTTCAAATTCTGAGTTATAAGTTTTCACTTCTATCGGCAGTTCCTATGACTGGTCATATTTTTTTTTTAGTTTTAATTTTGAAAAGGATCTTTCGTCTGCTGCTACTGTAACATGCAGTGTTAAAAATACATATACGAAGAGCTGTTGAGATATTAGGAAATGAGGAAATTAAATTATTAGAATATATATAGCTTAAAATATTAGTGTAATGTAAATGTAAATGTAAAAATATTAAGTAAAAATATTGTAGGTACACCTAATTGTAGTGATTTAGAGATCATTTCTCTTCAAGTGCCAGCGCCCGGACGGCTATGTCAAAGGACGCAACAAACATACAGGTGCCGCGCCGCACGCCCATTTCAAATGAATTTCCACTCTATTGACTTAGAGATAATTTTGCTTCAAGCGCGGGCGACCGGGCGGCGACGTGTCAAACGTACATTCAGTGGCGTAGCTACCAAGGGGCTAGGCGGGGCAGTGCCCCAGGGCCCTCAAGCTCAGGGGGCCCTCGAATCCTTACCAGAAATCGCGATCGATCTGGAAATTTCTCCCATTTTCAAAATAAATATGACAGGTTGTAACCCCACTTTAATCATGAGTTATGCGAAATGACCGAAATCCGAAATTCTTTCTGCAGGTTGGTAGTGTTGTCCATTTGACGGATAGTGATATACGTGCGTTTTATTATTCATCGATGTGCGTTTTATTGTGAATTCGAGTTAAGATTTTTATTTCGAGAACGGTAAAAAAAATATTTGGAAACAAATGCAATGAAACGGGAAAATTTGAAAGGACGTAAATATTTACGTGAAGCTTTCCGAACTTACGTAAATAGGAACGGATAGGATGGGAAAGATAAGGAAAGGGAAAGATACATCTCAACGTGAGCTTAGACAATTAGAGTAAAATTCAAAAAGAGAAAATTAAGATGATACACATTTTATTGGTATGATTGCACAGTCTGTCACATATAATATTCGATTTTCTAACACATTTTTATTAGATGTTGATGAAGCAACTTTATTACAAAAGTGTAACGAATTCCAAAGAAAATATTCAGATGTAAAAGACCCTAGTTTTTCACTTCAATTTATTGATATTTTCCACCTAGTTTTACCTCAACTAACTCAAGCATGGACTAGACTGTTCACCAATTATGTAAGGAAATAATGAGTAAATATGGAGTGCTAGAATGCGACCTACACCCCTAACACTCATTTAGCAAATTAAAAATAATAAAAAATTAGAAATAATATGGGCCAAACTCGACTATGACATTTATCTAATAGCAATTGAAAACAAAACCGTATCAAACCTGGATTTAAACGAAGTCATTGATACTTTTGCGAAAATTAACTAAAGCTAGGAAAAAAACGAAAATGTAATTGTCATTGAAGGTTATTCTTTTTTTGGCGCACCACAGACAGATTTTTCGTGGGCTGTGAATCGAATTCTAGCGTCACGCTCGGGTATGGTAAGAGATCTTCGGCTAAACTCGGGACCATGGCCATCTAGAAATGCATGAGCCAATGGGAAATGCTGACGCATTTCTAGATGGCCATGCCAAGATGGCCAGGCCACGCCTTCCGGTTGCACCCGCGTAGTTTCCAAAGTAAGCTATCAAATTCTAAGTTATAAGTTTTCACTTCTATCGGCAGTTCCTACGAGGGTCAAACTGAAAGTTCTTAGAAAATCAAAAACTGATTACATTAGCCAGTTATTAGTTTTATTATATCTTTTCAAAATATTGTCCATTCACGTCAATACACCGCTGCATGCGATGGAACCACTGGGAAAAGCACTTTGCCCACTCGTCCTTAGGGGTCTCTTCAATGGCATCGCGATACGCAGCCACCGCTTCTTCAGCATTCATAAACCGCTTTCCTTTAAGTTTTTCTTTAATTTTTGAAAATAAATAAAAATCACAAGGCGCGAGGTCGGGGCTATACGGCGGGTGACCCAGTAATTCAACGTTTGATGTCGCCAAATAGTCGATCGTTCGCTTGGCGGTGTGCGATGAGGCGTTGTCGTGGTGAAGGAGGATCCTACTGCGAGGTCGTTTCTCTCGAACTTTTTCCAAGACAAGTGGCAAACAATTGGTAGTGTACCATTCTGCAGAAACTGTTTTTTGATCCTCTAACACAATTGTTGCGAAATGACCTATCCTTCCAAAGAACGAGGCCACCATTTTTTTCCCCGCACTTCGATCTCTCTTCACTTTAGTTGGCAACTCCTCGAAAGGAAACACCCACTGAGCAGATTGTCTTTTGGTTTCAGGATCATAACAGTAAATCCAGCTTTCGTCACCTGTTAGTATGTCGAACACAGCATTTGAGTCACCTCCGTTAAATCTTTCAATCATTTTACGGCACCAATCCACACGATGGAGTTTTTGAGCCTCAGTCAAATTATGAGGTATCCACCGGGCGCAAAGCTTCCTGACCGCTAAATGTTCGTGTAGGATTTTGTGCACTTGACTCATACCGATGCCTAAGCTTGTCCGAATCTACTGATAGGTCACTCTTTTGTCAGTCTCTATCATACGCCGCACAACACAGATGTTATCTTCAGTCGTCGCCGTAGAAGGCCGAAGGCCGAAGGCAGATTAGTGCGACCACGTTTAAACTCATTAAACCAGTTGTAAACAGTCACACGAGATGGGGCTTCATCGTGAAAGGCCAATCGTAGTCTATCATAACTTTCTTGTTGACTTAAATGACATCGAAAGTCATAAAAAATCATTGCACGAAAATTTTCTCGTGTTAAATTCATGTTGACGTGACACAGACAATTTTCAATTTGCCGCCAAATCGTAAAACAAATGACAAATGAATAAAGTATATACTCAGTAATATTGGCAAAGAGTTCTATTTTCAAATTATAGAATTATTTTTTTATTATATTGTTTATAAGTGGCCAGTTCTAAGAACTTTCAGTTTGACCCTGTATGACTGCCATTTTTTTAGTCAGTTGGTTGGCCCGAACTTTAAATAAATCCTTGAATCTTCTCAATTTCGTTTATTAGCCAAACCTACACCAAGTATTTATTGTAATTTGTGTTGTTACTGTTTAATATTTTTATTACCTGCCCTGCAGTGCACAAAAAGAGCTTAAGTAGCTCAGCATTTTTAAAGTATTTGTATATTTCATTTTTTTATTTGATAAAACCTAATCAGTTTATATAGCAGTGGGCCCCTATTTTTTAATTTGCCTCAGGGCCCTTGGTTACCTAGCTACGCCATTGCGTACATTCGGGTTTTTTTACTTGTTTGAAGTCAGGTTTTCTAAATTCAAATTTCTGTTTCTTTAATTCTGATTTTGTTATTGTTTTGTCTATTTTATTTGATGTCAGCGTTTAATTCCAAATTCATTTTTGTTAATTAGCTAGTTTTCAATTTCTGTAGCAGAGTTTAGTTGTTTTTAAGATCAACATTTAAAAAAAAAACGCTTTCCTGCTGTCACGTCCTACTGTCAGTGTCGCACTTCACACAAACTAGTCACAAAGTCATAAAGTGTTGGTGTATAGCTGTATAGTGTCAAGTGTTTCGGTTTTCGGTTTTCCTGCAAAAGTGCAAAGCAAAATCACTATCACTAGACCAAATTCCTAGCAAAGATTACGAATAATATATATCTTTTATTCTATGAAAAATTGTGAAACAGCCTCGTTCCACTTTACTTATTATTATAACACGCAAAATTAAAACATTTGAGAAGTTATGAGAGTTACTTAGAATACAGTATTGGCGTTGTACCATAAGTGTTCACAGTAACATTACTGAAAAATGAAAATTAATATTTAAAAATGTTACACATACTGAGATTAATATTGTACAGACTTTGGATCGTCGCTACTGTAACATTCTTCTCAAGCGTCTTCGTATTTTGGCTCTACGGATTTCTGCTATCTCTACTCGTTGGCATCGTGGGAGTATCTGGTACGTGTTAATTCTTGGTTTTTATATTTGGTATCATCGTTAGTTTATGAGTTTACGATGACTGTGACAAAACTTAATTATAGGTAACAATTATATTATTTCCTCTCATTGCGATGGTTCGCGCTCAGCGTCGCACTAAAGTTCGACACAAATCAGATAAGAATTCAGAACCATCCAACTGGACAGTATTCATTCTTGTGCCCGGTCTGATTAATTGAGTACATCAAAAAGATTAAGTAAACACATTTTATATTGCCTTACGTATAATATTGATACTTAGCCAAGACCAAGCCAATTGATTGCTTGCTAAGCCCACCAAGCTATGTATTACAGGGTCTGGATCCAGAGTATTAGTCCATAGACCATAAAAATCATATACTTATATGGCACAATCATGTTTGTCATGTCAAATGTTTGTCAGTAATTCAATGAAATCAGCAACTTCCTATGTATAGTATTAAAAACCAAGAGTACTAAGCTTCAACTAGCTTTTTGACTTAGTTGGTTGTGAGTCTGTCCATGGAGCCATTGGTAGTGAATTCAAATTCCTCCTAGAACTAATATTTATGTAATGCCGGCTCTTCATTCACGCGCGATCCGCCCGCGAAGGCCGTGATTTGTGAATGTGGATAGTTTCACGGCATCGCGCCTAGCGTTCGCGGCTTCGCGTTCGCGGGTCGCGGCGTTCCCCGATCGGAGTCGGTTTTTCTACCCGCGTCAAAGGGAACGCGCTCGGTTCACACCACGCGACTGCGAACAGCATCCCCATTCACGAATCATTTCATTAGCGCGCGGGACTCGGTGTCGAACGGTCGCGTCACGTTGGGTGTTTTTTTCGTGCAATGAGCGTCACGTGGAGTAATGACTTGGAGCTTACTCTGGTAGAGTATTATCAAGTTGGAAGTATACTTTGGGTAGCAAAACACAATTTCTTTTGTTTGTATTCTATTTTTAATTACGGTATAATTATAAAGAGCTAACGCACAAAGCGCCGCAGAAGCAGCGGCAGCCACATCGGCGTCCATTCTCGTTGAGCGCGCGAACAAAACTGTGAAGACCTCGCGAAACTGTGTGGGTGTAGATGCTATCGTTACCGTGAACCGCGAAACGCGAAGTCACGGCATGAATATCACGGCGCGGATCGCGCGTGAATGAAGAGCCGGCATAATGATTTTTTTTTTTTTATTTATTGAATAATAGGCGAGCAGCATTAGCTGATATGCCTATATCTCAGTGTTGAAATAACAAATTATAGGTAATTGTCTGTTAAAATGATTTTGTCTTTAACTATCCATTTGTCCAATCTGTTCTTGAAAGAGTTTAATGACTTTGCTGAAATAACATCCTCAGGCAACCTGTTCCAGTTGTAAACCACTCTGTTGCTGAGGATGTGATGTGCAGTGTTTGTCAGTGATGGTGCGTGGGACAACTGGGACTTATGACGCCGACTGTCTCTCTTATGCTCCTTTAATCTGTACAGGTTCTTTATGTGAGGGAGGTTATAAAATCCATTCAGTATTTTAAATGTTTCTATCAAGTCTCCTCGTAACCGTCTCTCTTCCAATGTAGTGAGGTGTAGAGCTTTTAATCTGTCCGTGTAGGATTTACGTCGAAGGGCATATGGCCATTTTGTCGCTTTTCTTTGCACACTTTCAAGCAAATCAATATCTTTTTTGAAGTAGGGGCTCCAGACTTGATAACCATATTCTAGTAGCGGCCTCACATAAGTTTTATATATTTTAAGAAACATCTCTACAGTTATAGATTGAAAGGATCCACGAATGACATAAAGAAAAGAGTTTGCTTTCTTAACTATTGCAGAAATATGTTCTTCCCATTTTAAATTTGATGTAATTATAACACCAAGGTCTTTTTGCTGATTCACTGAGGATAAAGCAACACCATTGAGATAATAGGTTATTAGTGGGTTATTCTTGCCGAGATGTAAGACCCCACACTTTGCAACATTCAAACTGACAACCCAATCCATGGTCCATACTTGCACTTGATCTAGATCCTTTTGGAGCTGTCCAGAACTAACCAATGGGTTTGCAAAAAATTTACTATCATCAGCGAAGAAGGCAGATTGACTTTCAATTGTTTCAATTAAATCAGTTATGTAGATCCCAAAGAGTTGAGGAGCAGTCACCGATCCTTGAGGCACACCACTGAACACGTTCCTGTGCTGTGACAGGGAATTTCCGACTCGAACTTGAAAAGTTCTGCCAGTCAAGTAATGCTCTATCCATTTGAGCAGCCTCCCACGTATACCATAATGGTCTAATTTCATCAGGAGACGCTGATGAGGGACTCTATCAAAAGCTCGCTGAAAATCTAAGTAAATAATGTCCACTGGATTTCGTCCGTCCACTTCTTTACTCCAAGTATGGACACACTCTAGCAAGTTGGTGATAGTGGATCTTTTCTCAACAAAACCGTGCTGTTTTGTAGATATGATACAATGTCTATTAAGGAACAGTGTCAGCTGCCTATTTACAATTTTTTCCATTATCTTAACTACAACACTAGTAAGGCTTATAGGTCTATAATTCTCTGGATGCATTTTGTCCCCCTTCTTAAATATGGGAGTGACCACAGAGTGCTTCCAATCTTGTGGTAGTTGTCCAGCTTCAAAGGACGCATTCATCAGAACCGAGAGAGCAGGGGCAAGTGTGTGAGCACAATTTTTTAAAACGCAGACTGGAAGCTGATCTGGACCTGGAGATGACTGAGTGTTAAAATTTTTAAGAGTTTTTATTACATCTGATTCAGAAAAGGTTATGTCACACAAACTATCATTTACACGTGGAATAGATGAAACTGTCATACCAGGATCAAGAGTAGGTTCATTTGAATAAGCTTTTACAAATTCATCGGCGAAAGCATCAGCTATCTCACAAGGTTGGGTAACAAGGTCTCCATTGTGATTCCTAATTGCCGGAGGAATGCTAACTTTTGACATAGTACATCGTCTCATGTGGGAGTAGAAAGCTTTGTCACCCTTACTGAGAATTTTAGTTTCATAACTGCTCCGTTGTTGTCTGCATAGTGCAACACATCTGTTGTTCACCTCTCTAAACTTGTGATAGTCATCTACACTCATAGAAGCTCTGTACTTGACCCATAGTGCTTTTTTCTCAGAAATCAATTTAAGAACATTATTATCAATCCATGGCTTGTTTTTTGGCTTGGATGTTACTTGCCTCAATGGGGCATGTTTATCAGTGGTGATGTTGATTGCATTTAAAATACCACTCCATAGTTGCTCAGGGTCATTAGATATAGATATCATTTCCAAATTGTTGCTAAGTTCAGTGTTAAAGATGTCATAATCAATACAATTGTAGTTCCTTCTTAGCCTAGGTATAGAATTTTCTTTACGTGTTAAGCATTGAATGGTAAAATGTAACACCGAGTGGTCACTTTTTCCTATGGGAGGCAAGTGAGAGACATCATGTATAAGAGTGTCCTCATTCACTAAGATAAGATCTAACATTGATGGCTGCTGATTAACTTGGTGTCTAGTAGGACTTTTTACTAATTGATGCAGATTACTGGATAAATACATGTCGACAAAAAGATCTTCAGGTTTGGAAATCTGGTCACTACTACGATGTTGAGTTACAGTGATGGGCCATTTTAAGTGTCTATAGTTAAAGTCCCCAGCTATCACTACAGTGTTATGCTGAGAGGCAGATAAAAGATTCTGCATTAATTTGTTATCACGAATCTTCCAAGTCACTTCCTCTGTATCATCTGAGCGATAAACCCCAACAACCAAAAAATGATTAGATCCATATTGAATATCAATGTAAAGTGCTTCCACCTCATCACACATGTATCTATGGTTCTTTCTCGCTACAATAGGAACACCACTCAATTGATCCCTCACATACACCGCTACACCGCCACCCCTCGTCTTACCTTCAGATTTAGCCTTTTTGTGTTTGCGGTCTAATCGAAATAAAGTGTAACTTGGTATATTATATGAGCTGTTACGGTCTTTAGAATTCAGCCAAGTTTCAGTGATTACAACCACTGATGGTTGGTAAGAGTTAACATGGGCCA
Source organism: Ectropis crepuscularia (assembly GCA_963693475.1). Lineage (NCBI taxonomy): Eukaryota > Metazoa > Arthropoda > Insecta > Lepidoptera > Geometridae > Ectropis > Ectropis crepuscularia. The sequence continues at coordinate 38,071,559 of OY856338.1, forward strand.
TAAAAAGGTCAAATTTGGGACGTAACGAGAAAAGGTTTGTGTACATTATAGTAAAGTCACTGTATGGATTTTTATTGCTAAAATTGATTAGTTTTTTGGAACAATTTTGGGAGTGCCCTTTATATATTTAATGGTTAAATTACTTTCCCCATTCTCCGTTCTATGCTTAAGTGCCTCACGTAGTTTGCCCAGCTCTGCCCTCTGTTCTGGTGGAATCTGGGAATACAAATATTTGTTGTCTAGGTGTAGTTGAATGTGTTGTGTATGTGTTTATGAGTATAAATTAATGTTATAGCAGCTATACAGGTCCCATAATACAAGTTTTGCTTACAATGTGTCTTGTTATTTTTGTGTGTGGGATGGTCAACATGTGAGACAATCTTTATTTTATTATTTAAAAAGAGGTTTTTTACATGTGTAGGTTATTCCTAAGAGATAGACATTTACAATTGCAGACTTTATTGTAGACCTTTTGAAGGGGTACAATATTGCTGTACATTGTTATGATCAAGCTCATAGAGTTTGGCCAGTGTTTGCAGTGTAAGCGCAAAACATGTGTTTATTTAAGTATGACATTACATTTTTTGACACAAGTATAATAGGTCTAATTTGAGTGTTATAAAAATTAAAGCTAACAGATTTCTTCTATGTAAGCATCTACACTCTACATTATTGGCCACAGTATTGCTAACCCATTACCTCCCGAGCGTTACGTACATCATGTCAAATAAGGTCTAAAGTCGGCGGCTACGTTTGGCCGCTTGAGTTGTCAGAGGTTAACATAGACCATTTGCAATCAAATGCTAGCTTATAGTGATTAATAAGAGACATGATTTGATGAAAGCAATATGTATTTAAACCAAAATTGAAACAATGATAATAACAAAGAAATTTAATTTGGAGTTAAATCTTAACTTGATTATTGACCATGATAAACACAACTAACTGGCCTTGTAGCTCATAGTAAGTCAGAGCTGTAGTTTGTGCATTAGATTCCTACAAGTTGGATGAATATCTGTTGATGTATATTAGGTTGAAATTATTATTTTGTTTAAATTATAATTATTGTTTACAATTACTATAATGTAAACCTAATCATTGTTATTATTATCTAAGCCTAATCATTAATCACAATTTAAATGATCATTTAAACCTCCACACGTTTGATGCAAACTCGCGGAATGCTGTGCACGTGCTGGCTAGATCATTATCACATATTCATAGTATATATTCTCAATAATATACCTACATTTATATATCACAAGAAAGCCCTTGAAATGTAATTTACTTTTGTATTAACTTCTAGGTACTTATCACATTAATTAATCCTGTATGGAAATGCAAAGTTTACATTTCACACCTGTTGTAAACAAGTTTTGGATTTCACAGCACTTCAATGTTACGCTTTATCATTAAAAAAAGAACACAACACACAAATCATATTAACTTTAAAGCATTCGCCATAGTTTTTTTTAGTAGATTACAATAATATACAAAATGTTTTCACATTTTCTGCATTATAAAAAAAAACGTTCTTTGTCCTGGTGCAAAATGGCGTTGGGTGATCGCGACGCTGAAATGACACGGTGGCATCCGTATTTTTTATTATTTTTGGCCAAATTAATTAAATTAATGCAGAATCTTTTATCTGTGTCCCAGCATAACACCATAGTGATAGCCGGGGATTTTAATTAAATAGGCACCTAAAATGGCCTATCACTGTAACTCAATATTGCAGTGGCGACCAGATGTCTAAACCTGAAGATCTTTTCATCAACATGTATTTATCAAGTAGTCTGCATCAGTGAGTGAACAGTCCTACAAGACACCAGATTAATCAACAGCCATCAATGTTAGATCTTATCTTAGTGATTGAGGACACTCTTATACATGATATTGCTCATTTACCTCCCATAGGAAAAAGTGATCATTATGTGTTACAGTTTACCATTCAATGTGTAGTGAATAAAGACTGATCTACCTTCTAACTATTCTCTACTAAGTGCCTTTATGAAACACAAAAATGTATGTTGATTTTCTTTGAACTGCCGTTGCAAAAAACACAGAATGTTATAAGTTTGACATGTCTGTGTTTTGTGTGTGGTATTATAACTCCCGAACGGTTAAACCAATTTTAATTTTGTTTGAAAGGTGAATTGGTTGGGAATTTTCTTAGCTATGTATCATCAAAACCAGTTCAACTGTTTCAAAGTTATATCTTTAAGCTAATAATTAGCTCTTTTATTTACCTAGAAAAAGCGTATGACAGGATACCCTGAGAGGATCTGTGGTGGACTTTGATAGAAAAAAAAAATGGTTGTCTGTAAAGTCGGTTTACTGACGATAGAACGTGACAACGTCATAAGAAATCAGTACGCTGATAGCGCGAGTAGTGATACCGCTCGACTCGGCGGGTGGCGCCCTCAGCGCTCAGCTTCGTCCGCATGGCACGGAAGACGAACTAACGGTAACGGCGGAACGTTACAGTTTTACGGGCGTGCAGCCGGCTTCATCGAATTATAAGACGTTATCACGTCAAAAAAGATTCCTGCAAAATACATACAATTATAATACAAGCAATATACAGTCGAGCAAGTACATACGTTCGGTCCGCAGCTGGCGAAACCAATAAGTTTGGTGTGGCAGTGGGTTTACACCAAGGGTCAGCCTTGAGCCCTTATTTGTTCCTCCTGGTAATGGATGCTCTGACATCAGACATACAGGAGAGAGCACCTTGGTGCATGCTCTTTGCCGACGATATAGTGCTTGTCGGAGAGGATGGAGTTGAGATACAGGATCAACTGGAAAAATGGGTCGACAAACTGGAAAAGGTTGGACTAAAGATCAGTATAACCAAAAGAGAGTACCTTTTCTGTGATTTCGGTGGTTCTTCCAACAGTTTTTCTGTTGCCTTAAACGACGTACCCTCACCATCTTGGACGGATTTCAAATATCTTGGGTCTCTCATCCAGAACGACGGCAACATAGACCGGGACGTTAAAAACAGAGTTAATGCTGCATGGATGAAATGGTGACAAGTCACAGCAACAACATGTAACCCACACATGCCCCTTAAACTTAAGGGTCAAATCTACAAAACGGTTATAAGACCTGTTGTCATGTATGGATCTGAATGTTGGGCAACCAAAGGATCGGATGACAGACGATTGCATGTAGCGGAGATGTGAATGCTGAGATGGATGTGTGTTGTGAAGCAAATTGATAGGATAAGAAATGAGTATATTAGGGGAAGTGTGAAAGTAGCACCTGTGACAGAAAGGTTAACTAGCACTAGGTTATCGCGGTTTGGGCATGTAATGCCTAGGGATGAAGATCACATAACCAAAAGAGTTTTGAATATGAATGTAGATGGATGCCATGGGAGAGGTCGACCAAAAAAAGCATGGATGGATAGTGTGAAAGACGACATGATTAGGAAAGGAGTGAGCTTAGATCTGACGAATGATATAGATGAATGGAGGAATCGTACATGTTGTACCGACCCCACCTAAAGTGGGATAAGGGTAGGCGAATGATGATTTTAGCTGTGTTAGGATAGTTTGATACAGTCTGCAAGGCATAAGCTGAGCCTTGCATTTGTTTGAGTGTACATAGATAGTGTAGGTATGATTACTGGCCTGAGGTGCGGTGCATCCTTTGCTTAGTTTAAACTGTTTTATGGCAACCGGCCTGAGGCGAGGTGCGTCTCTCGCGCGACGTGATTGTTGGTGATCTCACTCACACAAATGCAAAGCTCAGCTTAGCCCGTGCAGACTGTACATAATGGGCTTTTAAAAATTATTAAAATTAAAATTGTTTTATTCAAGTAACAAAAGACTCATATACATGGATAAAAAATTAATTACGTCACATTACATTATATATACCTATAATTTTAGTATATACTAGCAAACATACAAATGTGTGAGCTTAATTTGAAACATTTGCAATGACGGGTTTTATAATTTAAGTAATGTATACCTGTTTAAACATTACCTCATTTAGCCCCAAACCAAAGCAAAGCTTATACTATCGAAGCCAGATAACTGATATAATACACATTGTATAGTTCTAAATACATATGATACATCGAAAACACTAAGAAACAAAAACCAAGCAAACAAAGCTTGTGCTATGTATTTCCCAGCTAGATAAGATTTGTGTGAAAAATGTACACCACTGTTCACTAATATCAGTCATATGAAAAATGCATTTCATGATCCTAAATCATTCGAGCTTGATCTTTCTTTTTTATTAGGGTTCCGTAAAACGTAAAAACGGAACCCTTATAGATTCGCCATGTCTGTCTGTCTGTCTGTCTGTCTGTCTGTCCGTCCGTCTGTCCGTCCGTATGTCACAGCCACTTTTTGCGGAAACTATGAGAACTAGACCGTTGAAACTTGGTAAGTAGATGTATTCTGTGAACCGCATTAAGATTTTTACAAAAAAAATAAAATAAAATAGAAATTAGGGTTGCCCCCCATACTGAGAACTGGAACTCAAAAAAAATTTTTTCTTCAAACCTACACGTGTGAGGTGTCTATCGATAGGTCTTCAAAAATGATGTTGAGGTTTCTAATATAGTTTTTGTCTACACTGAATAATTTGCGCGAGAGACACCTCCAAAGTGGAAAAATGTGTGTGTCCCCCCCTCTAACTTCTAAAGTAAGAGAAGGAAAAAACTAAAAAAAATATATGATGTAGATTACCATAAAAACTACCAACGAAAATTAATTTGAACTCGATCTGATGAGTAGTTTTTTTTAGTACGTCATAAATACACTATTATTAAAACTTTCATCAAAGTTACAACGAACTACAAGAACTATGTGTACTATGAATATTATGTTACTTGCTGCAACGGAACCCTTCATGGGCGAGTCCAACTCGCACTTGGCCACTTTATTTATACCCAATACAGTCTTCATTTTCTTTATGAAGTAACACAGTATAGAAGGTCTATCTTTTTACCCAAAATATCTTAAAAAAACCATTAAGAGGAATCAAGAAACAATGCTGCTGGTAGAATGTTGCACTGGCTAATCAATCATCAAACTAATGTTATTCTTGAACTTAAAATAGTGTTAGGTAGATTACTAATTGCCCTGAGACATTATGTAATAATGATAGAAATGTTTATTGGCACATAGAAACTTAATTTCATTACAATCATCAACTTAATGTACTGAATTTACATAGGGTAGGAATGACAACAAAAAATGTTTAAGTTGGTGAATACTGAATCCCACACTAGGGGTGGTGACCTGTGACGTGGGTATCCAAGTTCTTTTGTTTGCTTATCTAGGGTTAATGTACTGCAGGTCTACTACGAAAACAACCTCCGAATAATCGGATCCGACCGACAGCTGTTTGAATAATCGGCAAGGAAATTAAATGCTTTCGGAGTAAGGTTTACGACACAAAAACTGTCAAATCTATGTCGGTCAGAATTCAAAATGAACGAAACGCCCGATCCGATCAATCGACTGATTGTGTTTCGTGGTAAGAAATGTCCATAAGTTCGGCCGATATATCGTTTATCGGACTTCGTAGTAGACCTGCTGGATGTACATAGGGTAGGAATGACAAGAAAAAATGTTTAAGTTGGTGAATACTGAATCCCACACTAGGGGTGACCTGTGACGTGGGTATCCAAGCTCTTTTGTTTGCTTATCTAGGGTTAATGTACTGGATGTACAGAGGGTAGGAATGACAAGAAAAAATGTTTAAGTTGGTGAATACTGAATCCCACACTAGGGGTGACCTGTGACGTGGGTATCCAAGCTCTTTTGTTTGCTTATCTAGGGTTAATGTACTGGATGTACAGAGGGTAGGAATGACAAGAAAAAATGTTTAAGTTGGTGAATACTGAATCCCACACTAGGGGTGGCCTGTGACGTGGGTATCCAAGCTCTTTTGTTTGCTTATGGGTGTATAAGACCTCAGATGGCTTGTTGTTTATTCACACTAAAAACAATATCTACCAAACCACTGAATATGTAACTTTGAAATTCAAATATGATACATTTCAGTTTACACTCTGCACTTATTACGATTTGAAAACACAATTCCATGAAAATTCCTCATTAGAAAAAAAATCGTATAGTTACCCAAATTTCTTTAATAAATTATTAGTTTGTCAAATACAGAAGATAGGTTTTTTTTAAACTTTTATAGGCTTACACTTGACTGTCATCTCGCCTGATGTTAAGCGACGATGCGGTCTACAATGGAGCTTGTTTACCTAGAAGAAACCGATTCACTCTCGATTTGAATACACTAAGATTAATAACTATCAGGAAAATCCCACTATCACAAAAGTAGAGTCAATCCGCTTCTTCCGTGTCTTTGGAATATCAACCATGAAACGGTGCCGGTTCTTCGAACTACGACAAGTCCGATAGAAAAAAGGTATGATGAGCAGCACCACCACTATTAGTCCGAAATCCCAGAGCTCCCAGACGTCACCTATTATCTGATGATGAATGAAGTATGGACGATTGAGTAGAGTTAGTAAGTACTAAGAATACATGCTTACTCGCTAACTTGCTTAGACGGCCAATTTTGAGATATGGGGTAATGAAGGTAGAGAGAGACGTACTTCTTAGCATTCCATGGATTCACCGTGCGGGTGCCGGGTCCATCGTGTGGCAGAGAGAGAAATCTCGAGTAGACCCCGAGACTTGTGACTCGGGCGTAGGTTTAAAAGGGGCCCCTTATATATTGACGTACGTCAACACTCACCTTCACTACTCGTACTTCTCTCCCTGCCCAGCCAAATCCGATATGATCCTACTAGTGCAGCTTTAGATACTCGTTCTAGTATAGAACTTACTGCACTTCTGGACAATCCAAGGTCTTTAAGCAGGTTATAGAGAGATTTTGCTGGTATACCTCTCGCTCCTACTTCTACAGCGTATAAATTAACTACATAGCCATTTTTTGTTAATTCATTTTGTAGGTCGTAATACTTATTTTGTTTCATCACGTGGTCTTTAGGTATATTAGTTTCCCACGGTACGGTAAGTTCTACCAGGACTATGCGTTTCGTAGCCCTAGAAAAAAGGAAAATGTCCGGTCTGGATGACGAAACACCCACATCCTCTGGGATTTTGTAGTGCTTTTCATACGTGTCCATTAAAATAGTCCAATCAGGTGCTGAACCCAGGATTGAGTAAGGCTTGTTCTTGGAGTTTGAAGTTGAGCCCTCTTTTACAAAGTTAATTTGTCTTTTGTTTATCGTCAATCCCTTTTGGGCTCTAGCTACCGAAAGGCTTACGGCTTCACGTATGATTTCAAGTACTCTGTCATGGCGCTGAGAGTAATGACCCCTATTAAGGAGCACCTTGCAACCCACCAATATGTGCCTTGCTGTACATATCGCCTCACTACAAGTATAGCAACATTTTTCAGAGGCTTTTCCCCACCTTACCAAGTTACTCTGGTCAGGGAGGGTCATTTGGAAAGCGTTCAGATAAAATTTTAATAAGGCAGGAGACCAGTCATATAGCAAGGTGCGCCACTTTAGAGCTAATGGGATACAAAACTCACCTATGGTTAACCACTCACTTTGCATTTCTAAATTCATAGCGTGCACTTTGTAACTATCATTTTCGTCTTGTTGTAGAAAGGTTTTTACCATGTCTCGGTCTTCCCTTTTCTTTCTCGCACCCAACCCAGCTGTATTTACTTGCGCGCCTGCCATAAATTGTTTGTGGAATTGAAGTCTAGATTCAAGGTCCGAAGCGCTTTTGTCTTTTGGGAGAGATGCGATTAATTCGTCTTTCGACTTTCCCAAAACATGCGTTTTTGTAACTCTTAGGTGTTTGTAGAGTTCGGATGGTTTTTTTAGTTTCAGGCCAAAACTATTGTGATCCCTAAATAGAGTAGAGGGATCAGCCGGATGTGCCAATCCAAACCATGACTTCAATATCTTTATGACATTAGCATCTAGTTTTGCGAGGAGGGTTTTACCGATGTCATATACTAGGAAAGGCCAAGTGAGACGTGATGTGAGATAGTTGTCATATATCCATGCTTTTTTGATATTGCTGATAGGCTGTTGGTCTACCTTATTGAGGTCATTCATGAAATTTCCAACAACTACCTCTAATGATGGTGTACGTCCTTTGTAGTCTATCTTTCTACCAAGAAATTTGAAAGGCACTGTCTCTGCAATTGTGGCAACTCTTTGGCCACTTATGGAGAGTCCCGGATCGTAAGAAGTATATTTGGTATTTCGTCTACCCAGACATAAACAATGACATTTACTTGGTTTTGCCCTCATTCCCTCCGTCCATGTACAGAACTCATCAACATCATTCAACAATTCTTGACACTGTTTGGGATTTCGTGTAAGTATTGCAAGGTCGTCCGCAAAGGCTAAAATTGACTCAGTGACTCAGTACAAACATTACTTACTTCACGTACTTTCTAATAAGTGATTTTCACATATGTTGTAGGCAACATCCTTAAAAACAAGGTTTCAATACTCCTCAGACACTTCCCGTCAGCCGTTTTGCTTAACAACCCCAAAATAATAATTTAACTTCACTTAAATTCTCATGCTCCATTTGTAAATATGTTCGTCAGGCAACTATTTTGTTGCTTTTTACAATAAGATAGACCAATCTAAGGGGGCAATCATCCCCTAAACTCAACTATGTCCTATGGGTAAGAGCGGGAGACTGAGTGAGACATTTATTAGGAAATATTGACTTAAAATTGAGTTTAGGGGATGATTGGCCTTGGTCTGTCTTATTGGGAAAAACTTTAAAATAGTTGTCTGACGAACATATTTTCAAATGAAACATGAGAATTTAAGTGAAGTTAAATTATTATTTTGGTGTTGTTAATCAAAACGGCCGACGGAAAGTGTCTGGGAGTATTGGGACTTTGTTTTTAAGGATATTGCCTACAACATACATACGTTAAAATCACTTATTAGAAATTACGTGAAGTAAGTAATGTCTATATGTACCTTCATTACCCCATATCTCAAAATTGGTTGTCTAAGCAAGTTAGCGAGTAAGCATGTGTTCTTAGTACTTACTAACTCTACTCAATCGTCCACATTTCATTCATCAGAAAATAGGTGACGTCTGGCAGCTCTGGGATCTTACTCTATATATTAAACACACACGATTATCGTCAACCAATCGTCAACAATGAAATTATGTGAATTTTGACGGTTATTTGAAAGTCACGATGCAAAGTTGAGTGTCGAAACGCTGAAACCGTCCGAAAAGGTTTCTTTGGTTCCCGGAAAATAAAACGTGATTTCTTAAACACGAGGCCTGATTGCGAGAGTGGCTGTTGTTAGGCTGTTGTGAAACAAGCAAATATTTTTAAAAGACCATCAGAATTGTGAAATGTTCACCGTATTTTTATAGGTTTATGGAAACTAGTGATTCCCAAGTCGTCGAAATTTGACAATACAATATATATATATATTCATAAATATATATGCTGTATTGACTGGCCTCGTGGCTTAGTGGGTAATAGCTCTGCCTGCGAAGCCGAGGGTCGTGGGTTCGATTCCCACCCAGTGCAAATATTTGTGTGATGAATTCAAATGTTTGCACTGTGTCTGGGTGTTTCTATGTATAATAAGTATGTATTTAAAACTATATAAGTATTATATCAGCTATCTGGCCGCCATCGCACAAGCTTTGCTTAGTTTGGGGTCAGATGGTGTTGTGTGTGAATTGTCCACCAATATTTATTTATTTATTTATGTCGCTTATATATAAGCGACGGTCATGGTTAACGTTCTAAACACTCGAATGAAGAGTTTTGCTGCTACTTTTCTGAAATAAACGTCTAGGCTGTGGAATGTGTTGTCTGGTAGGTATGTAGGTTTTTCCCGATGGTTACAATCTTGGTGTTTTCAAATGGAGAGTGAATCAAATACTTCTAGATAAAAACCTATATTAAAAAAAAATGTTTGTCTGTAAAGTCGGTTTACTGACGATAGAACGTGACAATGACAACGTCTTAAGAAAATACTGATGGAATGGTAGCATTTTTCAAAAGAAAATTTTAATTTCATTTGTTTAATAGATATGTATGTAAAAAGTAATCAGTAGAATTTAGTAATTTTCAATCAAAACAATGCAAAAAAGCTTTTAGATGCCGGGGATCGAACCCGGGGCATTTCACATGCAAAGCGAACGCTCTACCACTGAGCTACATCCCCGCTTGAACTACTGGTCGAAATAATTAATACAACTGTAACAAACATGCGGCGAGGTAACGACCGACGGTAACGGTACATGACGTCATGTTTTGTGGGCGTGCAGCCGGCTTCATCGAATTATAAGACGTTATCACGTCAAAAGTACTGTCGTGTGGTGGTCATACCGTCCATTGAAATAAATAATATCTTTTCCAGGTATCCTGTACAGTGCCCAGGATCTGTTGCTGTATTACCCCAACGACCCTCCAGACTCAAGAGTATTTGTTTTCCAACCTAGTAACTACAAATTGCCATATGAAAGCATCAAAATATTGAACAAAGATGGTCTGAAGATTCACATGTTTCTAATCAAACAGCCAACTAATAGTAAACATATACCTACTATGATATTTTTTCATGGGAATGCCGGAAATATGGGCCAGAGGTAATTTCACAATTTAGCTTGTTTTTCCAAATGTTTAAAATTCAAAGAGTTAGTAACTACTATACACTAAGTATACAACCGCTATGTACTTACTTAGCTGTTGTACACATAACGAGTAACTGAATAAGTATATAACTGTGAGTTAAACTTACACTTATGTCCAATTAACAGTATCTTGTGCATTTCTCTCAGTAGTACCACAGAATAAAGAAATACTACTAGTAGTTCATCGCCTTTGATCTTGGGTGAAACGCCGATAAAGTCTAGACACGGGTAGGGTTGGTTGTAGAATTTTAAAAACGTGGCACCAAAATAAAATTAAAACTTACGAAAGACGTCAGCCCTGAGCCGCGCTCCTGCAATACTAACGTTGTAATGTAGGCAATGCAGGAGCGCGCTTCCCGCGTCTCTCCCCGCCTGCCTTGCACGAATGCCCGGTCTAGACGGCTTCGTGGAACGGCTGTATGAATAATAGACTGTGGTCTTATAGGTACGAGTATTGGTATGCTATCGTCATTCAGATGTGTGTTTAATTTTTATTGTCTGTCACTAAAATTCACACAAATACATTTAATTCCATTCCGCATACCCATACCCAATGCTTAGAAACATTTTTGTTAAATCATTTCCATCTTTGGTTTCCTGGAAAAGATAGCTTTTTGTGATAAGGCCGCCGAGTATGGTAGAATTCACTCTAAGCGATACGCCCACCAATTAAAATGCTGAGTGAATATTATTTTTTGTTTTGTAATTTATATTCTGTGCCAGCAAAACCCATAAGTTTTGTATATACAATTGCAGGTTGTCTAACGTAACCGGGTTCTTCCACAAGCTGAACATCAACATCCTGATGGTGGAGTACCGAGGCTACGGTCTCTCCGAGGGTTCGCCGTCTGAGAGGGGTCTGTACGTGGACGCACAGTCGGCTCTAGAGTACATTATGCAGCGGCCAGATATAGACCCCACCAAGATTGTAGTGTTCGGGAGATCTTTAGGTAAACACTGTTCATTTCTAAACTACTTTATGTGTTTGCTAATGTTTGCACTGTGTCTGGGTGTTCCTATGTATAATAAGTATGTATTTAAAAACTATTTAAGTATTATATCCGCTATCTGGCCGCCTTCGCACAAGCTTTGCTTAGTTTGGGGTCAGATGGTGCTGTGTGTGAATTGTCCACCAATATTTATTTATTAAACTTAAGAGTTGGTTAAATCTATATTTATACTTTTATACTAATATTATAAAGCTGATGAGGTTTTTTGTTTAATAAAAATCTTTTCCCGTTGGATAGGTACGTGATCCCGAGTGTTATAGGTAATATATACCACGGGCAAAGCCGATTATAATAGAGTAAATAGCGGTAGTCCACCTGGGAAAGTGGTACACCTTCGCCAGATATTTTACCGCCAAGTAGTAATGTGTTTCGGTTTGAAATGTATCCAGTGAAATTAAAATAAAGATAAATTTAATCAATCATATCATTACAAAAAATAATAAATAATAATAAATAAATATTGGTGGACAATTCACACACAACACCATCTGACCCCAAACTAAGCAAAGCTTGTGTGATGGCGGCCAGATAGCTGATATAATACTGATATAGTTTTAAATACATAGAAACACCCAGACACAATGCAAACATTTGAATTCATCACACAAATATTTGCACTGGGTGGGGATCGAACTCACGGCCCTCGGCTTCGCAGGCAGTGCTACTACCAACTAAGCCACGAGGTCAGTCAGATCATCGTAATTCCTTAAGTACCTTAAAATGCATTGTTTGTTTGAAAGCTGTTATTATATATTAAGTATCATTGAGAAACAATCGGAAAAAATATATTTGCTTAGTGATAAAAGATTTTCCATTTCCTATATTTATAACATCGATGAGTAACACATACTACGATAATGAATCTAGCAGGAACAGGAAAACAATGGCATTTCCTGTTATCTGGATATAATTTGAGCTTATTTTTTTTCCTTATAATAATCTCCAAGGACACCGGGGTCCACGCGTTTTTATATTGAAACTAGCGGCCCGTTCCGGCTTCGCTCGGATCATAACCTAGACACTGTCTGCAGCGCCATCTGCCGGACTTATTTGTGAATCTAAACCATCCTCGAACCCACTTGTATACACACAAAAAAAAAAAACATTCAAATCGGTCCCGCCGTTTAGGAGGACTTCACTGTCAAATGATTAAATTACTAAAATGGCTATTAAAAATAGGGGTTGTTGATAAAAAGGTAAAAATTTAGGGTTGTATGTATTTTTTAATGCCACATTATAAAAAAGTACCTGGGTGACCGAGCTTTGCTCGGTTTAAATACTAAAAATACTTAGATACCTACATATAAAAGGCTCCAAGTAATAGATTAAAAAAACTTAAAAAAAAGAGAAGCCGTCTGGATTCGAACCCGGAGCAATTAATTCGTGACCGCCATGACCGCCCGACTTCCCGTTTGAGCTATTATGCTGTCGCGCCACGCGGCGAAATTTACTTTCGCATTCTAATGTCTAAAGTGACAGTTTTTCATTGTCTAAAATCATTCGAGCCGTTTCCGAGATTCAGATTCTATATTATATATATATATATATATATATATAGGAACTTTCACATTGACATTCATCACCCATTTCAACCCCAATTTCACCCCCATACAGTTCGAAATTACAAAATTGATAGATCAAACATTTAATTGGCTCGTGTCAAGTGTCTAGATACAAAATGTGATAACTTTGAAAATCACGAATTTTCATACAACCGTTCATCCCTTGTTTCACCCTCTTAAGGGTTGAATTTCGCAAAACCCCGTCGTAGCGAGCGCCTACGTGCTAAAAGGGCCCTCCATGCAAAATTTCAGATTCCTAGCATTTGTAGTTTCTGAGATTCCTTGATGAGTGAACTTTCGCTTTTAAATATATAGATAGATTATTTACTTTTCACATTTGGCATGTCGCATTATTAAATATTTAATACATCATGTGTCCCTGTATCTAAACTTATTTTATGTACTTCGCCAATTCACAGACCTGTTAGGTGAGGTATTTAGTATCTTGCATAGTCCCAAATGTACTGGCGCATCTCAGAAAAGCCAACAATAAACATGCTCCCGTTTGCTCACAAAGGCACATCAAGTCTTCTTAGTATATACAAAGTTTGTTACAAAAATTTAGTTAAATACATAAAAGGACTAGTAGCGCTTCGTGGTTTTACCCACATATATCTTGTTCCCGTTATTGTCACGTGATAAGAAAGTAGCCTATCTTCTAATCCAGATTATAATCTGTGTTCCAAATCCGTTACAATCCCTATAAAATAAAACAAACCCGATCCGTTCAGACGTTCCGACGTGCTTGAGCAACAAACGTCCAGACTTTCACATTTATTATATTAGTAGGATTCAAAAATTTTTCAATTGTAATTATTACAATTATAGTCCAACATTAATATAACAAACCTCAATTTAACAAATTGAAGTTTTGTTATGTTAATGAATTTGAATTGAATTTCGCACAAGAGCCAACACAAAATATATCTTTAAAATAGCGATCATTTATTGCAAGACGCTCTTTATAAAGAATTTTTCAACTATACAAATGTAAAAATTCCTCGAATTTTGTCAACCCAAAACCTTTATGTAACGTTCTCATCAATATATGCCCTCTAATCTCATAGTATAAAACTATTTTTAACCTTTTTATAACAAATTTTAGACCACCTCAACCTCAACATAACAAACCTCAGTTTAACAAATTACTTGATATAACGAATTTTTACTTGTGCTCTCCCGTTTTGTTGTATCGAGATTGCACTGTATTTTGTCAAGTACAAATTTTTCAACTGCTTATGGTAAATCTTATTGTACGAAACAGGTGGAGCGGTAGCAATAGATGTAGCATCAAAATTAGAAAATAGAAACAAGATTTGGGCGCTCGTGGTCGAAAATACCTTCACGAGTATACCGGACATGGCCCAGATCATACTCAAGTGGAAATGCCTCGACTGGTTGCCGCAGTTTTGTCATAAAAATAAGGTGAGATAATCTGACTTTTTATTTGTTAATTTCACTTCTTGATTAACGTTTTTTTAAGACAAATTCTTTTCATTGATTGTACTGGTTCTTAGATTTTTTATTTTTGTTGCCGCGAAATTTGTTTTTGATAAATGTTCACTTATGATTTGTTTTGTCAAAACTAGATTAGGTGGTAGATTGAGTTTTTTTCATATGATGAGTCATAACGCTGCCGAAACCCACATGTATGGGTTCCGCTTCCGCGCCAACATCCGGGTTAGTAAGTTTTTGTTACTATGCATCAAATCCTATCAAAATAAATTTTGTGTTACTTACACCTATTTTAACTACCACTATCACCATCTATAGAGTGAGATTGGAAATAGTTACGGAATGTACACTATTATTTTAAAATAAAGGTACTTAAGTCTGTTGCGAATATGGTTAATTTTTGTTCCCAAGGCACTATGAATAGTTTCGGAATGATTACTAGGTTATGTGCTATTCCAGACTATATCATATCCTCGATATTTCAACTCGATCCGTACGCCCGTTCCGACGTGATTGAGCAACAAACATCTAAACTTAAAATATCAGCAGGATTATATCAGCTATATGGCTTCCATAGTACAAGCATTGCTAATTATAATATGTAATTAGTTATGATATACTAACAAGCGGCACGTTCGGGCTTCTCTCAGGTTATGTCAAAAATAAATCAAACTAATAATTTGCAATAAAAAAAATTGGAGCTATTAACTTTCGCATCTCTCAAGATGGATATATCTTCCGAGATGCAATTCTTGTACTTAGTTCGGAGCTCACTGTTAATCAACTTTTGACTTCTACTTTGACAACTTTAACTTTGACAAAAAAATGTAAAGTATTGTTTTGTTAATCTTGATATTTCTTACTGTGTGTTGTAACTATGTGCTGGAAATGAATTAGTTTTGGAAATAAGTTCCTTACGGCAGGCCTGGAGGAGATAGCGATTTTGCTGCGCGATCGATCTCAAAAAAATGTGAGACTGAAACCGTAAGAAAAACGTAACGGAAGTGTCACGTCACGTAAAAACTGCCCGTCGCCATTGTTGTTTTTATATTTCAAATTATCGTACCTTATATTATAAAGTTAGGCATTTGTTTTTTGAAAATTGTCTTGCTGCTGTATTATCCGAAGGAACTTCATTCCTACCTGGCGTCCCACGACGGCCATGACACTACATTTTTTTATTTGATTTACTCATACCCTATGATACCGCATCTTATGGTCATACAACCGAATGGAAGCCAGAAAAGAAAAAGAAGTTGAAGTTGAAGATACCGCATCTTTTCATTTGATTTATTAATACTCGAAGACGGGAATGTTGTTTCAGTATATGTCCCTAAAGAAGATGGGTCACGTGTCGACGCCGACGCTCGTGGTGTGCGGCTCGAAGGACGCGCTGGTGCCGCCGGCGATGGCCAAGGAGCTGTACTACCGCTGCGGCGCCGTCTGCAAGAAGCTGGTGGTGATGCCGGGCGGCGGCCACGACGACACGTGGACCTGCCGCGACTATTACCCTGCGATACAGGTGACTACTACCGCTTTATACAGGTTACTACTACCCATGTACACTGGTGACTACTACCCCTCTATACAGGTGATTACTACCCTTCTATACATGTGACTACTACCTCCTCGATACAGGTGACTACTACCCCTCTATACAGGTGACTACTACCTCTCTATACAGGTCACTACTACCTCTCTATACAGGTCATTACTACCCCTCTATACAGGTTACTACTACCCCTCTATACAGGTGACTACTACCCCTCTGTACAGGTGACTACTACCCCTCTGTACAGGTGACTACTACCCCTCTATACAGGTGACTACTACCCCTCTACACAGGTCACTACTACCCCTCTATACAGGTCACTACTACCTCTCTATACAGATCACTACTACCCCTCTATACAGGTGACTACTACCCCTCTGTACAGGTGACTACTACCTCTCTGTACAGGTCACTACTACCCCTCTATACAGGTTACTACTACCCCTCTATACAGGTCACTACTACCCCTCTATACAGGTTACTACTACCCCTCTATACAGGTGACCTATTTTGCAACGATAGTACTGTTTTAAACTGAAATTCTAAGAGCTTGTCCAGATGGAACGTTTTACGCGCGAAGACACTCGCCCGTTTCAATGTAAATTGCATCCAGATGCCGCGTTTTACATGCGCGATGTGTTCGAATCGTATCGAAGTCGCTATTTCATACAAAGTGCGTCCACTCGCTACGGACTCGCGCGTAGTGTCTAGACGCAGCAATGCCACAATGCCAGAGACCAGAGTACCTACCAGAGACCAGAGGTATCGCATCTCGCGCGGCAATCGCGCGTGTCGAGAGTCTCTCCTCCTAACACGCGTTTTACGCGCAAACCACGACACGCGCTTGTTGATCTGGACGGGATGTATGTTGCTCTAGTATCTCGACAAAGCGCGAGTGCCTTCGCGCTTAAAACGCTCCTTCTGAACGGGCTCTAAGTTATGAATTGTCGGCAAAGTTGTATTAATGAAGCGAAGTAAATGGCTGTTCACAGCGTGTACGACAATTTAATCTGAATTTCATTTCCAGAATTTCCTGGTGAATGTGCCGGCCCTGCCGACCGAAATTGGACCTTATTTCGACGAACAGAAGGAACCGCGACACGCAGCGGTGCACGTTGTCTAGAAACTGTCTCAGGTTCTACAAATTTTAATAACATAGCATTTACTAAATCCCATATTAATGAACTTGTAAATCACAACTTTGGCATGCTTTGTTTCTTTCGATTGAGTTCGAAATTTGAAAAAGCGAATAAGACAAAACACATTTCACTCAAATACTTGTCAATTCATTAATATGGGGAAACAATTTTACCCATTCCAATAAAGATTTTTTTTTGTCGATGTCTCCTATGCGAATTTTCCGACATGCCTACATAATTACACGAAAAATAAAGTGGTCAAGTGCGAGTTGGACTCGCCCATGAAGGGTTCCGTTGCAGCAAGTAACATTTTAAACATAGTACACATAGTTCTTGTAGTTCGTTGTAACTTTGATCGAAGTTTCAATAATAGTGTATTTATGACGTACTAAAAAAAAACTACTCATCAGATCGAGTTCAAACTAATTTTCGTTGGTAGTTTATATGGTAATGTACATCATATATTTTTTTTAGATTTTTCATTCTCTTACTTTAGAAGTTAGAGGGGGGGGGGACACACATTTTACCACTTTGGAAGTGTCTCTCGCGCAAATTATTCAGTGTAGACGAAAATGATTTTAGAAACCTTAACATCATTTTTAAAGACCTATCGATAGACACCCTACACGTGTAGGTTTGATGAAAAAAACATTTTTGAGTTTCAGTTCTCAGTATGGGGGGCAACCCTAATTCTTCTTTTTTTTAAATTTTTCTGTTGAAATCTTAATGCGGTTCACAGAATATATCTACTTACCAAGTTTCAACAGTGTAGTTCTCATAGTTTCGGCAAAAAGTGGCTGTGACATACGGACGGACAGACAGACAGACAGACAGACAGACAGACAGACATGACGAATCTATAAGGGTTCCGTTTTTACGTTTTACGGAACCCTAAAAATTATAGGAATTGGTGTATCGGGTTCCAACTTGTTTTCTTTCGTCAACACTTTTTGGTTTTTAATATAATATTAAGAAGCCGAAAAAGACGTGCTTTATCGACCATAGTCAACAAAGGGGCCAATCCTGAAATCATACCCAAATCTGTCTCTTCAATGTGTATTCGAGGAACGAAATTTCATGGACGGCCCTATAGTAAATGTTATTCTTAAATAAGTATTTTTGATTTAGTAATCTACGTACCTAAATAGAATGAGATAAAAAAAATATCTTTCACCAACATTGTTTTTATCTTCTTTATTGGAATGGCTTGTAGAGACAAAATAAATTAGCTTAGTGAAGAAGGTTTAACTAACAATGCGGCCCACCGCCAAGACGATGTATATGTTAGGTTAGATAGATGTTCTAACGATAGGGTAATATTATAAGCAAATTCAAATTTAGAATTTTACAGTATGGCCGTTTGCGGAAGAAAAAAAATTCACTAAGACTTCAGCCACTTAACTCAGATTGAGTTATATGTCTAGTTAAATTTTGGTTCTTGTTCCTTGGTTTGAAATACCAGTGATGGTCTCTATGTCTGTATGTCACAGCCAAACAGCCGTTCAATCAACAGGCTTGCTTCTTTACTAAACAGGGCCGCTCTAGAGGCCTGACGCGCGCACTACTCTTAAAACGCATACATATGTATGTAAGCCGTCAGCATAACCGACGTACTTAAGGCTTGCACCCATTGCTGAGACCCGCTCTTAAGGAAAGAGTCAAGGTCATAATCTACCACGGCTAGGTGCCGACGTGGCCGACGCCGACGGCTTATGTCTTCAAACGAAGTCTTTCTTGATGCACGCTGGTTTTTAACAGAGTCCAAACAGGACTAGGTTATTCGCCGGTATTTTTTTACTGTATGTATACGCGCACCGTTTTGTTGTATGCGCTGTACTGTTATATAGTGTTGTAGGTTCGTTTGTTGATTGGAGATAATATGGAAACCATTAGGGATTATTTTATAACTATAATCAGCACTTCGTCACATTATTACAATTCCGACATTTTTTTACCAAGAGAAAAATTACGAGCGTGGTAAAAACAGTATTGCCAACGCGAAAACATAAACTTTCAACATTCAAGAATTTAACGGTATATACAAAACACGAAAACCTATTAAATTTATTGATTCGCAAAATT
This sequence comes from Ectropis crepuscularia, assembly GCA_963693475.1. Classification (NCBI taxonomy): domain Eukaryota; kingdom Metazoa; phylum Arthropoda; class Insecta; order Lepidoptera; family Geometridae; genus Ectropis; species Ectropis crepuscularia. Next base: position 38,091,026 of record OY856338.1, read on the forward strand.
CTTGATTCTACTAACAGATCTTTATCGAAGATACAATACAACAATTCTTAGGTTATTAATATCCAAACTTACACAAAAGAATCGTAAAATTTAGAACATTATACTACACAACATTATGAAATCACCATAAACATCCTTAATTAGGAACAATCAATTGTTATGGCTTAAGCTGAATACAATGTACAAAACATAAAAAACATTCTTGTTAACATACAAACAAAATAAACTTTATACTTTCATAGTTATATTCAGTCAAAATTTTAATCTTACATGCTATAATTTGACATTATTGGGTAGGTATATTTTAAACCTTATTTCACAATCAATGCATAATCAACCTTATAAACTAATTCGACAGATACCCAACACACACAGACAGATAATAGCTTTTAATATCTTTGGTAAATGTTAAATTTTGTAGGTATTTTTACCTGTCTGCCACACCTGGAAGATTGTTTTAGCGTTGGTACATCCGCCAACTTTGCTTTTGTTGAGTTTTCATTGACATTACTGGGGACCTGATCTGTTTGATCTGGGGTACCATCTCCCACATCATCAGAAACAGGTAAATCGGGCTTTGGAGTAGGAATGTGTGAAGAAATGTCATTATTGGGTACCTCTAGACTTTATAGTCGTTGAATGGGCCTGATTTTCGTGTCTAGAGAAGTCTTCACCTCAGCAGTTCTCTCCACTCCATCCCTGCCATGGATAAGCTTTAGAATTTGGCCCAGTGGCCATTTTATTCTCCTTTCTTGTGTTTCTGTAAGGACAATATCTTCTTCCTTTAGAGTAGTTTGTGTTACTTTACCTTTTTGAACTAGTAGAGTAACCTTTCATTAAATTGTTCTCGTAGACTGTGTATGTACGTAAGACGGTTGTTAAGACTGTTATTATCAATTACATCTAGATCACTTACCTCTGTTGTTGGTTGACTTGCAGGCAGTATAAAATGTGCGGGCGTAAGTGACTCTAGGCAGCTGTTTGTGTCGTCATTTATGTATGTTAACTCCAGTTCGGAAACCTATCAAAAGGTTGGGAATTATACATTTTTCAAGACATGTATTTTTAACTTAGGTTATTTTTGTCTCGAGCTGAAGCGTCAAATACTGGTGTGCTTGTGAGACTCGACTTTAACTACTTGGCAGTAGTAGCAGTAGTAGTTAAAGTCGAAATGTGTGGTAAATAATGACCTTTGGTGTGCTCGGAGTCGGAGTCCGGCACTTTTTCAATAACACCCATTTCATGCCATTCCTGAAAAATTACATTATATTTTTGAAACTTACCACCACAGAGATAATTTTCTGAGTAGTGGATTCCAGTCGTCTCTTTGCAGTATAATAATTTGGTAGCAATTCATCATAGCCTGGTTTAAAAGGAAACTTTACCTCATACCTCCCTTCATCATTTATTTTCACTGACTCAGTGAAAGATGCCATGACCTCGTTTGCTTCAATTTCCTTTTTTTTCATCTCGGCTGGATCCTGTATGCCCAGAGTCTCCAGCGAACAGTAACCCATTAAATTATTGTGGGTATTAGTACAGAATAAATTGATGGTTATATTACTAATATTTGTACTCGCCTGTTTACCTTGGAGTGTCCAATCCAGACTTGTTTGTTTGGCTACCAGCCCTGTGTCAGGCAGGTGTACAATTTTATCCATCAGGAACTTGCCCGAGCAGTCAGCACCTATTAAAAGCCCTATCTCATCTGTGCGCCCTATAGCATCTGTCAAATTAATATTAAAACTTTCAAGCATTTTTAACAAATTAGCGCTTGGCTTAAGTTTAGGAACATCCGTACATATAATGACTTGGCCGAGTGCTGTGATTTCTGCACAGAATTTAGTGTCCTTGCCGATGATCTTGAACTTGTAGTTCTTATATTTCTTTGAGTTCATTTTATTTCCTCCAAACACGGAGTGTGTGATTATTTCTTCACTTACAGAGGGAAGCTGCAGGGCTTTGGCTATTTCTTCTTTTATATAGGTTCTTTGAGAACCGCTGTCCAAAAGTGCCCTCACTGGTATTCTCTTCCCTTTGTACTCTAGATCCACAACTAAAGTTTGGAGATATGTAGTTTCCGGAACCGAACTGATGGTTGCTGTAGATGGTGCTGAAGTTGTTATCTTCGCAACTGCCTTTGATTCTTCCTCGCCTATCTTATTATTCCGGTTTGTGCATATAGCTGTAGAGTATCGTTTTCCACAGTTTAGACATTTAATGTTGCTCTTACACTTTTTATAAAAATGCCCTGGGCATATACTACAAGCCTGTTTGTCAACTACCATCTTTCTTCTGTCTTCTGCAGTCATTTTATAAAGTTTGAAACATTCTAAGCTGCTGGGGTTGGTTTTACTACACCATATGCACTCACCCTGAGTTTGACTCCTTTCTGTAGTGACGAGGCGCTCTGCAGTTGTTGGCTTAATAGCAGGTTGTTCAATATTAAAAATTGTGTTTACCTGTGCCATCTTCATGCGTTGTTCATTTTCCACCTCAGTTCTCAGGAACTCCAATAAGTTATTTAATTCCTCCTCCATTCCATCACTATGTTGACTTGACCTTTGCCAAGCTTTAAGGCATCCTTCGGGGAGAGCAGACTCCACTATAGGCAACAGGAACGCTGCATTCTTCTTTGTTAAGCCAAGTGTTTCTAATGACCGTAACTGCGCGTTTAATTTGTCATAAAGTGTGGTGAAGTTCCGACTATTGTCTTTATTTATAACAATCGATAAGAGCTCCCGGACATACATTGGAGTTTGTAAATCCTTACGTCCGTAACGTTCCTTCAAATGCTCGATACATTTGGAATAATTTGATGATGAAATCGGATAGCTCTCAACTAGTTCTCGAGCCGTTGAATTTTCAGACATGGCTTGCAACAAATAGACTATAATAGTCTTCTTGCGATAATTTGTGGTTTTCGTCAATTTTTTTAAATTGCGCCCAAAATGGTACCACTGTTTTAACTCTCCGGTAAATTTAGGTATTTCTAGTGCCGGAAGTTTTAGCCTTGGTTTTTCGGAGGAGTTCGACGGACCCGACAAAGTGCTGGTAAATCTCTCGTAAATGGTTTCTAAGTGATAGAAATACCTTTTATAGCGATCGGCGTCCTCGATTTCTTTTGTGATTTCATCTTATTTTGCCTTCTTTGCCTCCATTACACATAAGTCGACAATCTTTTCGTCGAGGGCGATTAATTCTGTATGGAGAATTTTGATGCTCTTGGAAGTGCCAGTTACAATAATTCCATCCGCGGTCGTCGTGTCCAGTAGCGACTCGAAAGATTTCGCCTTCTTAGTAAACTGTCCCGCAAGACGCCGCGTAGCTTGGTTTCCTTCTCCATTTTTTCTTATTGGAATCACTGTAGTACGGTCGCCAGATATACGCGCACCGTTTTGTTTTGTGCGCTGTACTGTTATATAGTGTTGTAGGTTCGTTTGTTGATTGGAGATAATATGGAAACCATTAAGGATTATTTTATAACTTTAATCAGCACTTCGTCACATTATTACAATTCCGCCATTTTTTTACCAAGAGAAAAATTACGAGCGTGGTAAAAACAGTATTGCCAACGCGAAAACATAAACTTACATTAATTGCCAACATATCAAACCTAACACAACAAAAGATGCGTTCCAATCTTTTACAGTATGTATATCGATTACTCTTTGGTTTATGATCCGATTTGCGTGATTATTGTATAGTTTGATGTAGAATACATAGATGCCATTTGGTCCCATAGAAATTTTGTACAGCTTGGCCTGATAGTTTTCATTTTATGAACACTTTTTATAAAAATCTTTGTAAGTCCGGACGATATCCGAAACCGTCAATTCTCTAATTCATAAAGTGTGTCCCAAACGGCCGAACTGTAAATAAAAACATGGACGTTTAACCATGACTGTATTTTCTGATACAAACCGATCCTACAGGTCCACACGTACTGAAAACATGTATAACAAAGTATTTGTAAGTTTGGAGGGGCAGTCAATTAGTGTGTAAACAATAAAATATTACTAATTACTTAAAATTATGCTCTTAAACAAAAATGTTCAAATAAATATGTGTATAAGTAACTTTCTTTTATTCTAAATTTGATTTTATTTATTTACAGTACACAATACAAGATATTTACACTAAATGGAAAACAAACAGCATGAAACGAGATAAATTGACACAACTGTTGCACGTTTTACTGGTCGCAATCACCTTTTCGTAACTATGTATATTACACTTAGTATTGATTTTGTAAAATTGATTTAGTTCTAATAGATAAATATAGTGTCTGTACAAATTTAAATAATTTTAAATATTCATTGTTATAGTTTGTAGTTTTGTTGTAAGATGAATGAAAATCTTCAGGCTGTGAAGTTCATTTTTGTCATTAATAGGTCCGTCTGTTGCTACCTTTTATACCTCCGATTACTGAATGCTGTAGTACCAACACATCTGGTCACTATTGTATTAGCGATTGACATTGCTTATAACCATTTTTAGTCAGAAATGGTAGCTAACACACAAACATGACAAACGTACACCTAAACCATCTAATGACATATCATCTGCGTGGTGTTTGTTGAGTACTTACATTCCATTTTTTTATTATTTTAGTAATAGTCCACAATACTTATCCTTTTGGATATAGAAATGATCATGAAATGCCGACATTGATTATTTACCTCTAAGTCTCGAATTACAAAAGCACACTTGTCATATCCAGAGACGTTCGAGTTTAGTTTATTATGATTATTATGAACCAAATCCCTTGGTGTGAAAGGACTTACTAAACCCATGACCTGTGACGAGTAAAAGATGGCTATATTCGATTGTACTTAGCTATTTCTTCTTAAAAGTTGTGTACCTATTTACTTACGGACAAAATAGTGAAATTAATTACCTATTCAAATTAAAATTTGGAGATACCAGATTTAGAAACGGGAAAACTGTTTCTGTTAATTTGATTTTATCATTTACAAACCAGGGCATGGAATTAAAAGAAAACCATTTCCGCTGACCAAAATGATTAGATTAAAAGTCGATTAGATTAATTATTTATTTATATCGATGTCTTCAGACATTTTGACGATTATTTTATTGACGATAGTGGGACGCCTGGTGGCATAAGGCAAAATATTCCCACTTTTCGGCCTTCACTTTTTTAGACTAGTGTGTACGTTTATGTTCACATTTTTATATTTGTGGAGTTGGAGACGTAAAACGTATTAACAAGTTTAAATAATTAATGTGTTTTATATTTTGCATTGAAAGTAGGACGAAATTGTCGATTAATTGGACCTATAATTACTGTAGTAGTATTCATGTTTTATATCTCGAAGGTATTAAGAAAGATTAGCTGAATATGATGATGAAGATTGTCTTTGTAGATATATTAGAACGATTGTACAAAGATTTTTTATATGTAAGTTACAGCTAAGCCCCACGGTATTATTATCCGTTAAATGTATTGAGGTTTTCCCGAGAACAGGGCTGTCAAATTGTTTATCCAGCTGGTAGTTCTCATTCGTTCGTTCCTATTTATTTATTTATTCAAACAAACGTACTATTTAAATTTAATATAGATTACACTAAGTGCGTTGCAGTCATCGTATGATCAACTTTCAGTTTGAGACCGATACAAAAACCACGAAGAACTATCATTCAATTCATACAAAAACAATGTTTGAACAAAATATAAATCGGCTAAAACTAGAAATAAAACAGCTTATTTATTTTGACCACCTGAGTTGTTCAGTACAGGGCACACGCCCTGTACTGATTCTAAACGCAATCCGAACGGATCGTATCCGAGTATGGGATCGCGCCCGCTTGCTGTGTGTCAGGTTGCATACAAATTCGAACATTACAAAAAATCCCGTCTCGCATCGCTATCGCTATCGGATCGCCTCTGTGTGACCCGGCTTTTAGTACAGGTTGTCTGCATAACCCTGTATATCATTATAGAGTAGAGCTTCATGTCAATTAATATCTGTAACACAATAAAGCGGCCAAATGCTTTAATTTTACGGCAAAAAACAAATTAAACATGTCACCCTATCAAGATAGTACCTACATAGTAGCTTTCTAGGAATCAGTAATAGACTACAGGCCCGTGTCGTCAGACGGCATTCTACTTCCTACTGGACTTTGGGATACCGCGGATGGTGCATGACCCAGTAAACTAACTTGAAACTAGTCATACACTTACGCATTTGCATACATGTGACATACTTGATAAGCATGCAAACATCGAACGAGCATAACACACATACTGAGTCGTGTACTCTCTCAATGAGTGCTAGCATCTTTTCAACGAGCCTCATTCCAGCCAGTACGGCTTCCGTAAGTGTGACTAGTTTTAAGATACGTTAACTTTCCGGACTCTAAACCCTAAGTTTAATAGGTGTAATACCCTAAGTGTAAGAGGCCACCTGATGCCGACTGCCATAGGGTAAAATGAAACCTAAAACGTACAGAGCTAACAGCGGCCCTAGCTGTTGTAAGAGCCACAGTATTTTCTATACATTTGCTAGTATCTACGCTACTGCTGACGATAGTTTTTGTACTTCGCCTTTTACGGCAAGCGAACCTACTAATTCGTATTTTACTCCACCGTAGTCTTACGATATAGCACACACTTCTTTAATGGAGAAATAAGACTTAACTGCGTTGCTATTACCGCGGTCATTGCAGAAATTGTTTTGTATTGTCTATAGTTTAGTAAATAAGCACATTATTAAAATAACTTTGTCACATACGTTTCTACTAAAACCGGTGAAAGACATTGATATGCATACATACAGGGTACTCCTATTTCGGGTACTAGTTGTCTAACTAATGTCAAATGTATGTATTGTAGTTTTCGTTATTACTACAGAAGGTATTCAGTAGCTTCGATCCCAAGCGCACGTCCAACCTGCGCCGTGTCTAACACCGAAATGAACGGTTAACGGCTAGACGGCTACCCCCTCTACTCCTGTTTATGTAAACACAACGTACCTACTATGTAGTGGTTATATCTATACTGTGCATTGTATATTAAATTATTGTAAGTATTGTAAAACCACGGTAAATATCCTACAATTAATGTGTAACTCAAAATTTAATTTATTTTTATAAATAACAGAGTGCTGACACTATTTTGCTACAATTTCAATGACAATCCGTCTCGCAAAACGATATTTGCTCGCAAATTGTATTAAATAAATAATTCGTCCTGCTTCCGAAACATCGATGTCGAGTTTGTTTAATTAAGTCATAACTAAGCCATAAGACGTCCGCGTATTTACAGAGTGTACATCCAAAAATTAAGTGTAACTGGATTATATTTTTAAGTAAGAATTTGTGTTTTATTTTGAACCCTTGCTTACCGAAGTTAAGTTATTGAAAGGTCCAACTTTCAGTATAGTAGTATTTTTCAGTATAGTAGTGCATTGTATAAAAAAATGGCAGTCATAGGAACTGCCGATAGAAGTGAAAACTTATAACTCAAGCTTACTTTGGAAACTGCACGGGTGTAACCGGAGGGCTTGGGTTTGCCATCATGGCATGTTCATCTGGAAATGCGTCAGCATTTCACATTGGTTCACGGATTTCTAGATGGCCATGCCATGATGTTCAGGCCGCGCCCTTCCAGCGTTTCCAATTGGCTGACGTATTTCTAGATGGCTAATGGCTATGGTCCCGAGTTCACCCGATGATTTCTTATCATACCCGAGTTCACGCGCGGGTAGGAATTAGTCGGGGCTAGAATTCAATTCACAGCCCACGAAAAATTTGTCTAGGCGCAACTAAAGAAGTTTTCACTTCAAAAAGCCCTGATCCACAACAGTCGGATTGATCTCAATACGCAATCATGTCCGTGTCTTATCTGTTTAGAATGTTAGAGATAAAGCCTGTCACCAAGGGCGGATCCAGGTTTGGCGCCAGGGAGGTCACATAGGCGACAGGCGTAGTCAAGCGAAAAGTGCGTGCGTGCGTTTTAATTAGTGGTTTACCTGGACTCGCAACCACTTTTTTCGGAAACTATACTATTGTAACTTGGTAAGTAGATGTATTCTGTTGTTTACACATAACAATAGACAAAACTGTTTATTTTCATCAAACCCACGTGTGGAGTCTTTTTATAAGTGAAAACTAATTTAGGCGCGCCTAGACAGATTTTTCGTGGTGTGTGGATTCTAGCGTCACGCTCGGGTATGATAAGAAAGCTTCGGATAAACTCGGGACCATGGCCATTGGCCATCTAGAAATGCTTCAGCCAATGGGAAATACTGAAAGGGCGTGGCCTGACCATCATGGCATGGCCATTTAGAAATGCGTGAGCCAATGGGAAATGCTGAAGCATTTCCAGGTGGCCAGGCCACGGCCTCCGGTTACACCCGTGTAGTTTCCAAAGTAAGATATCAAATTCTGAGTTATAAGTTTTCACTTCTATCGGCAGTTCTTATGACTGCCATTTTTTTTATTTAAATGTGCCACTCCACAGACTCCGCGGTCCGTGACTTTTGTCATTTCAAATCTATACTAATATTATAAAGAGGAAAGATTTGTATTTTTGTATGTATGTAATAAACTCAAAAACTACTGAACCGATTTCAAAAATTCTTTTGCCAAGAGAAAGCTACATTATCACTGAGTAACATAGGCTATTTTTATTACAAGAAAAAAATAGTGATCTTTGGAATTTTTTACTAAAACCAACGCAAGGTATAAAAAAAACAGCCATAAAATGGCTTTCATCGCATACGCTGCGGAAAGTACCAATGATAGAACCAAACAATGTTCTACAATATTATAGAACGTATTAAAATCTACAAAAAACCTCGCGAGAGCATATGTCTAACTACAGTAATTACGTCGCTACAACTGCTTTTTTACATTTTAAAAGAAGATAAAAATGCCGATCAACTTAAGACCATGCTATTCATACATTTGTTTTAATTCTTATCAAAATAAATTATTTTTCAATCAAGACTGCTTTATTACCTATCGATTCCTTTTTGAATTATTAAAATCGGACACTCCATTCAAAATATATTACGAAATTAAAAATATCCATCCTAAATATTTGCAACGACGCGACGGCCGGCAGAATTATGAAGAGTGTACATACAGTACAGCGTACAGCGTTCATCCCAGTCAGAGTGATTTTATCTCTGAATACTTCTTTATCATGTACCACGTAGGTACATCGTTCCAAGACTACTCAAAATCAAAGAAATCACTTTGAGAGAAGCTTCAATTTCTCGGTGTCCGTTGAGGCTGAGAGAGTTGTTTGTGGTAATATTATTATTTTGTTTTCCCTCGGAATTATGGCACATTTTTGAAGACAATTTGTGTCAAGACATCAAACATACAGCCCAACAACGAGATCCGGATTATGATGTATATGTCGCAGCCGGATTGTAAAGTTCGCCGTATTACATTACGGCTAGCCGTTTTGAAAAACGGGGCCGTTTTGTAATGCGGCGGTTCAACGATTAGCCGCATTGTCATTGCAATACGTTCTTCAATAAGGCGGTCCACGTTCAGCCTCATTGTATTACTGCTTATGTTGTAGGAAGACCATATTTAAAAAAATAACAACACAAAATCTAAATTAATTTAATTTATCTGAATAAATTGATCGATTATTTCGTACGATATTCTGTACTATTTTTTTTACAACATTTTACCTCTCACATAAAGTTTGAAAGCCCATAACTTGATATCGGTGACGGCACACCTAAGAAACATGGTGAACTTCCATAGACAAGGGTCTATTATCGAAACATGTTCCATCGTAGATAGCATCGTCGCTTAACATATCAGGTGAGATGGTGGTCAAGTTACGACCTATTATAGTTTTAAAACTACTTGCATGGCTCGCTCCACTCAGGACCTCCCTTGAGCTTCTGGCTCCCGCATTCTTTTAAATACACTCTAGGGGTAGTAGCGCCAAGACTAGGTGGAGTCGGGGTGCTCCGGGTCGGATCTGGGTCTCATGTAACCTACCCGGTTCGATTTAGTCTTAACAAGGTGGACGGTGGAAACGAAATAGTATCCAAGTAACGCCCAGGGTGATAAGTGCCACCCTAATAATATTGTGTACGATTCCTCCAAACTCCAGAATCCACTGTCACTTTAGCAATTTAGGAACACACAGTATTCAACGCCATAGTTGTTGTTATATCAGGCAGCGCCATGAGTGTTAAGAATCGGAACTAAAAATTGTCAAAGAGGCGGTTAATCTCTCGCTTTATTACATTACGGCTAGCCGTGTTAGCAATTTAGGAACACACAGTATTCAACGCCATGGTTGTTGTTATGTCAGGCAGCGCCATGAGTGTTAAGAATCGGAACTAAAAATTATCAAAGAAGCGGCTAATCTCTCGCTTTATTACATTACGGCTAGCCGTGTTGAATAACGTAGTATGGCGTTGAATACATTCCAGTGGTTTTTAAATCAGCTGTATTCAATCCGGCAGATCGTTAAACCGCCGCTTTACAAAACGGCTTTTAACCAACTAAGCCACCAGGCCAGGCAGTTTAATGTTTTTGAACTTTAAAGTTTGGTTTTTAATTTTGATCTTTTGGAAAAATTTGGTCATGTACATTTCATTTAGCATACCTACTTAACAAAAAATTTGACCCCGTGCGAAGCCGGGACGGGCCGCTAGTCTTATATATTTTTACATATTTCTTGGAGTAGTAGAAGAAGAAAATAAGGGGAGAGTTGGGAACATTTTAAACCTACTACTAGTGCTCGTCGTCTGTTGAGCCGATCACTACCGGGATTCCGTTAGTAATCGACTCGACATCGATTCTTTGCCTAAGCCGCCTCCTCCCGGCCCAGAGCCTGCACTACGGCTGCATTTCTGTCCCTGATGGCCATCTGTAGGTTGAACTCTCGGATGGTCTTCGGTGATGCAGCCAACGCTCGCCACACGAACCGACCGATGGCGTCGTCGGTGTCGTCAGCGTAGTATGTGAAGCCGTGTGATTGGAACAACCGCATGGGGCACGCTCTCGTGCAGCTTTTTTTTTTTACCATTTATAGGTTTACACTTGACCACCATCTCGCCTGATGTTAAGCGACGATGCGGTCTAAGATGGAGCGTGCTTACCTAGAAGAAACCGATTCACTCTCGATTTGAAGACATCAAGATTATAATCATCGGGAAAAACCCACTCGGGCAACTCATTCCACAGTCTAGACGTTCTTATCACAAAAGTAGAGTCAAACCTTTTCGTTCGTGTCTTTGGAACATCAACCATGAAACGATGCCGCTTCTTCAAGCTACGAGAAGTCCGATAGAAAAAAGGGCTAGGTGGTACTAGATCATGCAGATCAGATGCACACTCTCCGAAGTGTATCCGATAAGCTAGCAATTTTTCGGCGATGTTCAAGACTTTGCAGTCTTTTTCGCACAAGAGTGTTATTGCCTATGAGCCTTTTAGCACGCCTCTCGATCGATTCCAGAGCCTCAAGTTGATACTTAGACCTTGTCCAGAAAGGGCGAATTCGCCGCGAATCGTATCGCGCGAATTCATACGCGCGTTGTCGAGGTACTAGACATCAATACATCGCGTCCACAAGCATCGCGCGAATTCAAAATACGCGCGTAAATCGCGTGCACTACGCCAGACTCTCGACTCGCGCTTGATTCGCGCGTATTGCGCGCGAGTCGAGATAGGTACTAGGGACGCCTTGTTGCGTCCAGTTAACGCGCGAACTCTAGAGCGAGAACTCTTGACCACAACGTGACCGCTTCGTTCAACTCCATGTTTCGTACTGAATTCCTCCCCTAATGCTCGCGCGTTGGTACGCACCTTGTGGACGCAACGGTCGCGCGTAATACGCGCGAGAGAATCGCGGCAAATTCGCCCTTTCTGGACAAGCTCTTAGCCGATCAGTACTCCATACAAGAGCGAATTTGTGCTTTATATAGCAAAAGCAGTCTGAAGACTTGAAGTACCTACTTTCGCACCTTTGAGAGGACACCTATGTAGTTTTTTTCTTACCTAGTTTAGCTTCATGTTTGCCTTAGTTTTGATTGTGATTACCGACAAATATGTCAGTCCCGGAGCTTCATGAATGGTAAGGATACGTGACCCTGTGCCTGACCCATAACCCTGGTTTGTCAGGGTCTCCTTCTACTAAAAAGAGGGTGTTTGGGAGCGCAAATACCCAACACCCCACGTTGGGTATTTGCGCTCCCTTGTACCTTTTCTGCTCTAGGGACTTTATACGGGGTGCTGAGGAGTACATACCAGAGTATATTTCCCTCAGCGCATATGCGACATCTATCGGATTGCGATGTGTGCAGTGTGCAGACCAACTCCGGGTTGATCTTTGTTACCAGGTTCGGGCGGTGATACCTCATTTCGAAGAGATTTTCCTTGTTGATATAAGGCAACTGATTGACCTCTCCGATGAGGACAATTTCAACAACACCAGACAGCCTTGAAGCCATCACAATGGCACCAAAATGGTTCATGAGAGCTTCCTCCACCATGAATGACTGAAACTTTATCTTCCGAAACCATTTACCAGAACAGAAGCCATGGTTCGCATGGTGGTCAGTACTAAAGTAGTGCTTTGAAATATACGTGCAAAGTCATGGATGCTTGTCACTCTTTGGTTGCTCTGAATTCGTAATCTGTGATTGGACTTGAAGTTCTCCCCAGCCTTGTACAGGCCACATAAATAGCACAGTCCAGTAGCAGGTAATGATTTGGACTCTTCATATTCCAATAGCTGCGTAGAGCTACGCTTACCTAGCACTGGATTGTGCTATTTATGGGCACGCATGTTACTCACCATCAGTGTCCTGCTAGTCTCGTCACTCAAAAAAAGACATCAGTAAAAAGTAAAAAATGTGGGGTACTTAAGATTCATTTTTAAAATGTGGTCTACTGATTTTAATTAATATTAGTAATTTCATTGATACAGACCTATTGGATTTAATCCAATTCCAATAATTTGTCTGATTTTTTTTAGATATTGTTAACTATTTTTACTAAGCAAATTCTAAAGTTAGTTACTACTGCTTTTCTATTTAGGTATTTACAGACAAAAACCACAATTATGTCCTAAAATATTTATTTAAATATTTTTATTACCCGCACCAAGTTGTCCACAAGTTATATGTTTATAAGTACGCATAAGAAACTAGGTATATAGAATAAAGTCTCTCGTTACTTAAAATAAAATAATTTAACAAAAAAGAAATTACAAAAGAAAAAACAATTCACACTCTGATCGTACACAGTTTAATCAACAGTTTACATACTTCAATGAGTGTTGTACAAAATATACATTCATAAACAAAAAAACATGTATCAGTTTAACCCATTTTTATAAATACTTATACTGATGATACAAACTCGAATGAAATCTTTCTTTTACAATTCATTTAATAAATTTATTAAATTACAGAACCAACATCTATACTAAAAAGTATTTTGTAAAAATATTATGTATGGTTCATAGTGTTATTATGATAATAATTATTTTTAAAAGGTTTTTTTAACAAACAGTGAAATAGATCGGACAACATGAGAGTTCATTACTTGTAATCTCATGACTAATATAATTCGTCACTTTCCGATTTAGATATCTAACGCTGAACGGACACAGTCGTGTGTTACAGCTACACTACACATTATTAGTCAAACAACAACACCGAAAACAGAGACTCGATAGGAAACCTAACAGTCTACTTACTACGGATCATGGAAGATATCAAAGGCCTCCTATCAAAAAAAAAATATAATCACATTAATACATTTAATTATCTCGCTATACAGGAGGCTTTATATACCGTGGTCAATAATTATTCTAAATCGGAGAGTATTACACAAAAATCAACATAATTGAATAAGTGTTTGAACATAGAAAACCTGGTGTACACGATGAACGAATAAAACATGTTCCTAGCTCGAAAACAACCCATAGGATGGCATAAAAAAAGAAAGAGAAATAAATAACGGTAACAAGAATAGTAAGGTATAAATGAGTGAGGGTTGCCAGGTGAGTGAGCATGGGTATGAGTGCGAACGGTTATTGTACGTCGGTCGACGCGATTGAATTAACATTTCAAATGTGAACTTTATCGGACGATAAGATTCACTTTCGCATAGCATTAAAGTTAGTAATCGCGTTAAGTAGTGTTGGGACGTCGAGCAACCTTACAAGACGTCGCGGCAACCATACTGGACGTCGCGGCAACCTTACTCGACGTCGCGGCAACCTTACCGGACCACGCGCCAACCTTGACCACAACAACCTCGATCGATCGCACACCGTCCGCACGAGGAGAGCAGGAGCCACGTTCTACCGTCTGCCCGTGTGTAGCGGGCGCGTTTAGCGGCGCGCGCCGAACTCGGTCGCGTCGTCGTCGGTGATGTCGCCGTGCCGCCACAGCGCGAGCCGGTTCTTGCGCGCGTGCTCCTGCGCGGCGCGGTAGTCGGCGCACAGCGTCGCCAGGCGGTATTCGCGCACGTTCTCGACTAGCGCCACGCCCTCGCGGATTAGGCTCTGGAAATAAAAATACAATTTTATAGATGTCAAAAATGTAAACTGACCTAGACTGAATGTAATATGACCTTCATTGTCATGATTCAATCCAATTTCATGTTTAACAGATTTGTGTTATCGTATTATGATTTAAAGTTTCTTGTTTTTTTCTGTTCTTATATTTCCGATGTCAACTGTCATCAACCCGCACTTGGCAATCTTGGTAGAAGGCCCTTAGTCCCAGCAGTGAGAACATTTAGTGGGTAGCTTATGCTATGCTGAATACAGATGGGGCAGTCAACAAGACCCTCATCATATAAAAAGCAAACGGGACTGCAACGGCGAACTCTTTAGGGAAAAAATTGGCAGTCATAGAGACCGCTGATAGAAGTGAAAACGAATAACTCAGAATTTGATAGCTCACTTTGGAAACTATGTGGGTAAAACCAGAGGGCGTGGACCATGAGACCATGACTATCTAGATCATCCGAGTGTACCCGAAGACTTCTTTCATTTACGAACCCTTGGGTTCATTTCACAACCGACGGAAAATCTGTAAGAGGTGCGTCAAAAGAAGTTTTAACTTGAAAAATGTAGAGTGTCGCAGCATACCTTGCCGATGTCGGTGGTGGTGGCGGGGTCGATGAGCGTGGCGGAGGGCGGCGGGCCGCGTTGCTCCACGTTCAGCAGCAGCGTCTTGTTCGCCGTGTAGTCGTAGAGCGTGCTCAGCGCCTCGGCGCGGTCGTCGTCGTCGCTCGGGAGCTTCACGCACGCGAGCGTGTACTCACTCGCGTACGGCGACTCCGCCTCGGTGCCGCCGGGGAGCGCCGCTAGCTTGGTAACGTGCACCGCCTGAACAAATACAGTGTATAACTTTAAATAAATATTGCTGGGCATTTCACACACTACACCATCTGACTTCAAACTAAACAAAGCTTGTACTATGGAAGTCAGATAACCGATATAATCTTACAATATATATAAATTGGATCTTCGAAATGTACGTACGTTCATGATTTTTGAATGACTGCACCAAATTAGAAAGATTTTTATATAAGAAAATATTAACAAATAGAAAGGATG
The DNA here is from genome assembly GCA_963693475.1 of Ectropis crepuscularia. Lineage (NCBI taxonomy): Eukaryota > Metazoa > Arthropoda > Insecta > Lepidoptera > Geometridae > Ectropis > Ectropis crepuscularia. Next base: position 38,106,612 of record OY856338.1, read on the forward strand.
GCGTTATGAAATTCGCCGGGTCAGCTAGTACTTACATAGTTTTGATAAATATGTATGACTTATTTTACATAGAAACACAGACACAGAATAAAAACTTGTGTTCATCACACAAATATTTGCACTGGGTGGGAATCGAAACTACGACAGTCGGCTTCGCAGGTAGTACTACCAACTAAGACACGAGGCCAATCAAATATAAACTCCTGTTGCAAACAGTACCGAGGAAGTGGCTCGTGCATGTTACTTTGCCACATGGCATTCTCGATTACAGTACGGAGCCAAACTACACGCGCATGCGTTCCGCTCCCAAAAACGTGCCGTACGTGTCATTGTGAAGATTTTCCAAATGTAATGATTATCAAGTAATTTGTTTTTATTAACATACATATATGATTGTATGTGTGTTTTGAAAGCCAAAGTTTGTCATCGAACACGCACATTGTAAAATTGCAACACTCTCTATACAAGGCAAATTAATTCTTGTAACCTAAAACTTACAATATAATGTATTTAACAAAATATGTGTGCTTACGACCGCACGGCAGAAGTGAATGCTAAAATAAGAATAAATAATTACCTATTAAAAACTATTAATACCTTCTTCTAATCTATTATTCCGCAACGCACACAAAAATCATGCGACAAGCAGAAATGATCGAGGGTTGCAACCTGCCCTCTTCAACTATGCTGAGTTGGACAGCTTACAAGTGACGAAACTTATTACTTTATACCCTTCTTATCATCCTACATAGCTGTCCTGGTGGTTCACTTGACCCATACATGTCGTTGACGGGCCTGTAGTCTACAGGGTTACTGGTAATCAGCCTGCATCCTTTTAAGGGGATGTTAGGTACATTCAATTAAAACAACTTTTGTTCTACAGTTTTTAAAAATTTGTGTTTTTTTTTCTTTTACAAAATAAATAAAAAATGTATTTGCACGGTCTAAAAGCATCGAGCTTTTCGTAACAATTCGTAACAAGAGTGCGTACGCTCTTTAACGCGCAAAAAATGATGTGACGAAGTGAATAAACACTAAAAAGTCGCTAAACAGTACAAAAAAGGGCAACAAACACTATTTTTTTTGGGTTATCTATTGAGTTTTAACGAAAGTTGTAGAACAAAAGTTTGTTTAAATATAAACAACATGCCCTTAAACGGATGCAGACTGATTACCAGTAACCCTTTATATGTTCAGCAGTGGAAGTGTTGCGGCTGCTTGAATAAATAAACGAGCGAGTGGAGTACCTCTCTGTTCCCGTAGTCGACGTAGAGTATGTGCACGGTCTTGTCGTCGAGCACGCGCTCGATCTTGCTGCGGTACCACTTGTCGTCGGCGGAGAAGCGCGCGGCGCAGAGCGCGCCCCGCCGCGGCGCGTACGAGCCCGGCAGCGGGGGACTCGCCGTCAGCTCTTGGTGGATGCGGGCCATCAGGCTCTCCAATCTACGACACCAATTACATTTATTGAACTGAAAACTTCTTTAGGCGCGCCTAGACAGATTTTTCGTGGGCTTGTGAATTGACCCAATAAGATTTTTTTTATACTATAGAGTGACGAGACAAGCAGTAAATGTGCCTGATGGTTAGCAAGATCATAACAGTGTCACATAACTTTTGGAACAAATGAGTCAAATAATAATTACCTAGCACTGCTACACTCGTCACCCTGAGATATAAGGTAACTGTATGTCTTCTTATTCTGTGGGTTCTATATAATATATCGACTCACCTTGGACCCTGTTCAACATTCTGAGCGTAGAAATGTCCCTCGTTCGTGATTTCAGTGATCACAACAGACTCGTATTTGACGACTCTGTCTTGTTTCGGCGCGTTCCTCTCTATCTCGGCCTCTTTCTCAACTTCGACGTAGTCCTTCCACACGCCGATGCGTTTCTTGAGTGCGTTCTCCTCGGCGGTTTTGATTTGACGCGCGAACTCTGAAGACTCGGCCGTGTGGTGCATCGAGGCGAGGCCGTGTTCGACCAGAGCCACGGAGAGGTTCTCATTGTCGATCCAGAGCCAGCCGATGAAGTTGCCAGCCTTGTCCATCTCTTCGATGGTCACGATCACATCGTGCTGGAGAACTTTCTCCTACGAGCAGATTAATAGATTTGATTAACTCTTTATTGCACTTAGAAAGCGAAAAAAAAACCTTTAACATAAAATAGCAATTGGCGATATTATCGTTAAGAGCAATCTCTTTTAGGCAACTGCCTGAATTAATGAAAAATAGGAAGACAGGGGAAGTACAGTACAATTCAATTAATTTTAAAATGTTTGACATTAACTATTGTGCTAATCTTACTAATATTTTAAATGTCGAAGTTTAGATGTATGTTGCTCAATCACAAACATCGTAACGACTGAACGAATCACGTTGAAATTTGGAACACATTTGGAAGAAGACGTTTTTCAAAAAAGAAACATGTCTGTACTCTGTACTAGACCTACCTACTAGGCATGTATTTCGACCCGCTGAATCCGAATTTGAAGTCCGTTTGGCTCGGTCATCTTCCAGTTTTTCACGATTTTTCGGGTTTTTGTATTTTACTTAAAATGGGAAGGTGACCGAGCCAAGCGGACTTTAAAATTTGGTTTCCGCAGGTCCAAATACATGTCCATAGGTGGGTCCAGTTAATACTACAACTTTTTTTTGAGTGCTTGTGTAATTTCTATGTGGTAACAACGTTTGTGTAGCTTGTTTCTTATTCTTAGTACAAGACCTACCTTGGTGAAGTGCAGCAAACTTTTTACATTTTATTCAATACCGGAGGGGGGTGTACGGTACTGATTGGTGTGCCGATGTAAATTCTACATAGGAACAACGTTTGCGTAGCTCGTTATTCCACCGCGTACCTTGGTGTGATTTCTTTTTGTGCCGGTGTAATTCAACGTTTGCGTAGCTCGTTATTCCACCGCGTACCTTGGTGTTAGCTTACCTTGGTGTGATTTCTTTTTGTGCCGGTGTAATTCAACGTTTGCGTAGCTCGTTATTCCACCGCGTACCTTGGTGTTAGCTTACCTTGGTGTGATTTCTTTTTGTGCCGGTGTAATTCAACGTTTGCGTAGCTCGTTATTCCACCGCGTACCTTGGTGTTAGCGTACCTTGGTGTTATTTCTTTTTGTGCCGGTGTAATTCAACGTTTGCGTAGCTCGTTATTCCACCGCGTACCTTGGTGTTAGCGTACCTTGGTGTTATTTCTTTTTGTGCCGGTGTAATTCACGGTTTGCGTAGCTCGTTATTCCGCCACGTACCTTTGTGAAGTGCAGCGCCTCCTCGCCGAAGGGCTCTGCGCTCTGCACGCCGCCGCCGACCGCCGGCCGCTGGCCGCGCGGGCAGCTGATACCCGCCAGCAGGAACGTCACCAGCACGGATTCCTGCGACACACGACACATACAGTAGCCGTAGAGGCGACGTGGCGGTCAACTCTACACCTATTACTTCAATAAAAATATTGGCACTCATAGGGACTTCAACTTCAACTTTTTCGTATGGCTTCCATTCGGTAATTTCACCGGAATTTCGCCAGTGTCCTCATAGGGACTGCCAATAGAAGTAAAAACTAATAACTCATCATTTGATAGCGGAACTACTAAGGGGACTGTAGAAACTACGCGGGTGAAACCGAAGGGCGTGGCCATCTAGATCATTCGAGTTTACCCGAAGATTTATTTCATTTACGAACGTGACGATTCCGCTCATTTTACAGTCCAAGGAAAATCTGCATGTGATGCGCCAAAAGAAGTTTTCACTTCAATAAATTAACTTTACTTAAAAAACCCGACTGCAAAATGAACACATAAAAAGACATTACGTAATACAATACACTATATAAAGGGCACTTTGGTAATTAAAACGAATCTAACGATACCTTCATTGTAAAAATCTATCCAGCCGTTTGGAAGATACGTGGGAATAAAAAAATTACAAACATACAAGATACGCGCGAAAAACATAGCCCTTCTTTCAGTCGGGTAACCACCACTGCTACTCATACATCATGACACTGTTTTTTTTTTAAATATAGATAATAATAGTAATGGGAAATACCTTGGGTATGTAGATCCTCATCCTGGACCCGCTAGCGACGAACTCCACGACGGCCTCGGTCTTCTGCGCGCGCTTCAGGAACGGGAAGAACTTCTTGGACTTGGCCGAGTCGCCGCTCGTGTCCTGGATGCGGTGCGCCGGGATGTCCTTCTTCGCGTGCACGCCCACGCTGGACTTCTGCGCCTGCGACCGACAATCGAATATAAGCCTTATTTATTTAAACAATTAGAGCGGCATAACGCCTATATACTAATGGTAGATACATTCATTTTCTAACAAAATATTGTGAATAAAAGTGAAATTACTCAATTTACGTCGTGATAAAATAAATATGGAATAATGTAAACCGGCACTGGAATGCATTGGCACTGGATTGATGCTTTCCAGTGCCGGTTTCCATTTTTCCAGTAAGCAATCCAGTGCTGGATTCGGTCGCTGGACTAGATCATGTAAACAGGGTATTATGATAATTACACACATTAAAATATTAGACAAATAGAAAAATCTAATTGGTAATCAAACAAAAATGCAATTAAATTGATAAAAATGCAATAAGATGTCGTAAAACAAATACAAAAACAATACATGAATAAAGAAAATACGAAAGTCAATTTGTATATTAGAGCCTTTTCATGCCCGGTTTACATTATTCCAGTCCATCGATCGAATCCAGTGCTGGATCGCTTACTGGAAAAATATAAACCGGCTGGAAAGCAATCAATCCAGTTACTAATCCAGTAATTGGATTGGCAGTCTAGTTTTTAATCCAGCGTGACTAATCCATTGCAACTAGAATAATGTAGATGGCCAATTCAGTGCTGAGTCAAACTGATCTCTTCTTGAAATCATCGTCACTAGTGTTTACACTTCAACGGCTTTTAAATAACTGGAATAATGTAGATGTTAATAACACTGGACTGGATTCTAGCTGGATCACTTGACTGGAATAATGTAAATCGGGCATTATGTTGAAAATGGAATGGTACAGTTCCTCAACACACTATCTAATCATGACATGATCATACTATAATGATCTCGCCTCAAACACAGGTTCTACCTAGTTCAGGCTAACAAAACAATCTACCTGTAAGAAAATATTGTATAGTTAAGATCTATTTTTGTATTATTATTGTATGATCCATTTTGTGACCGGATTTTATTTCAAATTTGTTTTACAATAGTAACATTCGTTTCTGACAATTGTCACTACTATCTATGCGTGTATTTCGAAACAAATTTTACTACTGTAAAACAAATTTGGTATAAGATCCACTCACAAAATGGAATATTCCGTAAAGTGACAAGTGCCAAGCAGGGTGCAGGTGGGTATAATTTTTTGTGAAAATTCCTATAGATCATGTTTGAATACAATCTGATGTCAGTGTTACCTTCAGTTCAGCCTCGAGCAGCTTGTCGTAGTGTGAGCTGCGCTGGTCGTTGTCGTTCCTGTACCGCACGACGCTCGCGAGGCCCTTCGCTACCAGAGCCTCGGCCAGGTTCCTGCAGACCAAACATGCATTATAACCAGAGTGGAATAACACCAAGCGAGATGGTGGACTACCGATACAAATGAAAACTTGTAACTCACAATTTGATAACTACGCGGGAGAAACCGGAGGGCGGTCCGCATTTCTAGATAGCCAATGGGAAATGCTAACGCATTTCTAGATGGCCAATGGCCATGGTCCCGAGTTTACCCGAAAATGTCTTTCATTTACGAGTGTGCATTATTTCAAATAAAGTAAAAGAAAAAAAAATGTGTGCTAGACCACACCGCAGAATGAAAGGTTCATTATCTGAATTGTATTACTAAGGATCGTATTAGTAGGATGAATGAGAAACAATTCAGATATTCATGTTTTTTTTTATTGACATCGAAAATTTTAAACACAACAATATAGCAGTGACGAGTAGCTGACTGTTTCTTTCTCGCTTGGGTACACTCGGCAGCTCGAAGTTCACCCGACAAAGCTGTTCACTTCACAGCATGACAGATCAGCCTCACTCACAGCCTACGAATAAATTGGTGTGCGGTGTGGCAAAAGAAGTTTTCACTTCAATGATACTTATTGGGTCATCAAACCATAAGCTATATTTGATAATTAACCAACAAAGAATATAAATACTATAAATACTCACACTCCACCGATTTGCACGGTACAGCAAGTCTTCTCGGGGAAGTTATTGTTGGCTGGCTGTATGTAGTCCACGGTAACATTCACTTTCTTGCCGATCAGCTTTTTCCTGAGGAATTCTCGCGCTTCGTACATCCACGGAATGTCGTACAGAGGTTTGAAGCCCTTGGGTCTGGGAGATTGTTTCTCATTCTCGTCTGCGTTGTTTCTGAAACAATAATTATTGTTTTGATACTATGGAAAAGGTACTCGTAATTGTACTCGATGTAATCGATCGTTGATGTAATTTGTACTCGGCATATCCTACTAATCCCACTAATATTATAAATGTCAAAGTGTGAATGTTTAGACGTTCGGATGTTTGTTGCTTAATTATGTCAGAACATCCGACATTTGTAACACTATATTAATACTCGTAGATTATAGTCTGGAAAACAGACTATACTTTTCATACCAGGAAAATAACGGGAACTACACGGGTACCACCGCGGGGCGCTGTTAGCATTAAATATTGCAGAGGTATTTGCGAAAGTTTGGATGTTTGTGGCTCAATCACGTCGCAATGGCTGTACGAATCAGATAGTTCATTGTCAGGAAGACCACAAAAGTTATACGGTCCAACGTAGTGGCCAGTATTTTCTAGTTTTTTTTTTAGTTTAAAATCAAACGACTATTTTGAGTCTGATGGCATAGTATTTAAAGAGGCCTCTTTAAGTGCGAGGCCGTTGGCGAGGACCCACTTCGCCCCACGCCACCTAGCAGTGTTGCAGTTAACGTTAGATAAAGAATAAGTAAATAGATCAGGTTTTCCGCACGGTTCCTTTGTACCAATCGTAATCAGATGAGGTGTATGTTAGCTATGGCGACATAGTGATGTGCCGCGACAAAAGTATGACACTTCCACAAGAGCGAACAGACCCGTGCTTTCAGTGTAAAGCGTTTGTTCTAACTCCATACGTGTTTTTTTTTTTTTTTTTTTTTTAATAAAGAGTGACGAGACGAGCAGGTCATGTGCCTGATGGTAAGCAACATGCCTGCCACATAACAACACAGTGACACGCAGCTATTGGAACATGAAGATTCCAAATCATTACCTAGCACTATTAGACGGGATCTCCGGTGCGCGAATACGCGACGTATTCAACTCGCGATAGAGCAAAACCGGGGATCCAAAGTATTTGCTCAACAATTGAGGAGGCCCCATCTGACGAAGTTAAAAACATTCAATGGCAACATCGTTAATTCCAGGTTGGGGGTCATCTCTGAGATAGAAGATTTCTATACCCGGTTATACGAATCGCAGGCTTTGCGCCCAACGCCAAGTAAGGAGGACTCACGAGCACCACTGACGCGCCACTATACAGACGAGCTGCCAGAAATTAGCCAAGGCGAGATCGAGATTGCTCTCAAACAGCTTAAGAATGGAAAAGCCTCCGGTGAAGACGGTGTCACTTCGGAGCTCTTGAAAGCGGGTGGAAAACCGATACTTCGAGAGCTTCAAAAATTGTTCGACGCTGTTCTCAGCTGTGGGAGAACTCCAATTTCGTGGCACGGAAGTGTGGTGGTTCTGTTTTTCAAGAAAGGTGACAAAACTCTTCTGAAGAATTATCGACCTATCTCACTCCTGAGCCACGTGTATAAGCTGTTTTCGAGAGTAATCACGAACCGTCTCGCCAGAAGATTTGATGAGTTTCAGCCACCGGAGCAGGCTGGGTTTTGAGGAGGATTTGGCACCATAGACCACATTCACACGGTGCGGCAAGTTATACAGAAGTCCGAAGAGTATAACCAGCCCCTGTGTCTTGCATTTGTGGACTATGAGAAGGCTTTTGACTCCGTTGAGACCTGGGCTGTTCTGGAGTCTTTGCAGCGATGCCAAGTAGACTATCGTTACATCGAGGTGCTAAGAGATCTGTATGACGCCGCGACAATGTCAGTCCAAGTACAGAATCAGTCGTCTAAGCATATCAGGCTCTGCCGAGGAGTGAGACAGGGGGACGTTATCTCCCCCAAACTGTTCACAAGTGCCTTGGAAGATATGTTTAAGGCACTGGACTGGAAAGGACTAGGCACCAACGTTAACGGCGAGTACCTCTCACACCTCCGATTCGCTGATGACATAGTCCTAATAGCGGAGTCACTGCAAGACTTGCAACGAATGCTTACCAACCTAGCTGATTCTTCAAAGCGTATTGGTCTCGGGATGAACATCGACAAAACTAAAGTCATGTTCAATAGACTGGTTACCCCGGGACCAATAATTGTGAGTGTACAAACCCTCGAAATTGTTCAAAAGTATGTCTACCTCGGACAGCAGTTGCAAATGGGGAAAAACAATTTCGAGGGAGAAGTCAATTGAAGAATTCAGCTGGGTTGGGGAGCATTCGGTAAACTTCGTCGGATCTTCACGTCGTCTATTCCGCAGTGCCTGAAGACAAAGGTCTTTAATCAGTGCGTCCTACCCGTAATGACCTACGGTGCCGAAACGTGGACACTCACGGTGAGACTAGTCCATAAACTGAAGGTTGCTCAGCGAGCAATGGAGAGGGCTATGCTCGGAGTCTCTTTGAAGGATATGATCCGTAATGAGGTGATCCGTAATGAGGTGATCCGACAAAGAACCAAGGTTATCGACATAGCTCTCAGAGCAAGTAAACTTAAGTGGCAGTGGGCTGGTCACATCGCTCGTAGAACCGACCATCGCTGGAGCAGACGAGTTCTAGAGTGGAGACCGCGCTTAGGCAAACGTAGCGTGGGGCGCCCTCAGGCTAGGTGGAGGGACGACCTGCGGAAGATTGCTGGCAGAAATTGGATCCAAAAAGCGCAAAATCGAGCCATTTGGCGTTCATTAGGAGAGGCCTACGTCCAGCAGTGGACTGCGATAGGCTGATGATGACCTAGCACTGCACTGCGCCCGTCACCCAGAGATCTAAGTTGTTATATCTCTAAGCCCTGTAATTTCTCTGGAAACGGTATATGTAAACTGTTTGCAGTTAACTTACTTCTCACGCGGCGGCCTGATGCTGGCCAAGAAGATCTTCTTCTGCGTGGTGCTGTTCAGCTTGACAACCAGCGCGTCTCCGTTGACCACCTCGAGGACGGTCGCGGTGAACTCCTTGTCCTTGGCGGCGATCACCGGCGCCGTGTTCACGTAGTTCGCCCAGATTCGCAGACGGCCATCTTTGGCCTGCTTCTCAGCTTGCCGTAGGATTGTCGATTGTCCTAAGCACGCGGTTATGGTTAGTGATGTCATACCAAGTAAGCGGCATACAAAAAAAACTATTGCTTTAGTAGTTGTGGTAGGATTATTTGCAATTGTTTTGCACATTTATAACAAGTACAGAGGGAAGGGAAGGAAAACCCCACTCAGGCAAAGCATTCCATATCCTAGAGTAGAGTCAAAACTCTTCGTTCGAGTCTTTGGGACATCAACCATGAAACGAACTCATGGTCCAGTATTGGAACATGAAGAGTCTCAAATCATTACCTAGCACTTCACTACGCTCGTCACTCAGAGATCTAAGATATTATTTCTCTAAGCCCTGTAATTTATCTGGAAACATTGTCAAACCAGAACACAGTAATGTTTGAACATTACTGCTTGGCGGTAGAATAACTGGCAAAGGTGGTCACCAGGCAGACTCTGCCAAGAGTCCTACCACTACAAAACTACTTGGACATCAATACACAAATGAAGAGTATTATAGTTAGACTAGCGACCCGCCCCGGCTTCGCACGGGTGCAATGCGGATACTAACAAAAATGTTTATTGTGGGTTATCTTTAAGAGATAGACATATATACCATCATGAGCTTTTTTGTAGACCTTTTTAAGGTGTTCAATACTGGAGTACATTGTTTTGAGCTATCTCATAGGGTGCACAGCCAGCGTTTGGAAAAATTCTGTTTATTTATGACATTGTTTTAGAAATCTTTCAAATTATCAGTGTTTATCTACTGTACTATGCATGTATTCTACATAAAAACCTTCCTCCTGAATCACTCTATCTATTAAAAAAACTCGCATCAAAATCTTTTTGGTGGTTTTAAAGATTTAAGCATACATAGGGATATAAGGACAGAGAGGTCGACTTTGTTTTATACTATGTAGTGATACTCACCAGGCCTCATGACGGCAAGGGACCAGTCGACGCACCTCGCGAATCCGTTCCTCAGCAAATGTTCCGCAATGTTCCCGAACGGGTGCAGGATGGTGCCCACGAAGTTGTTGTTGTTCACCGACTCGAGCAACACTTCAACGTCTTTCTGGAGCAGCTTCGACTCGAGGAAGAAGCGAGCTTCCTCCGCGAAAGGTTCCGAATCGCCGTCTTGTTTCACAGCTGGACACTACGGAGTAGATAGACAATTTTATTGTAATTACGTGAATGTAAGTTTCTATTGATGTATTCTTGTTCAGTATGTGGTTTTTTAAAGAAGAATTTTTGTCTGCTTGGCAGTAGAATAACTGACAAAGGTATAGGAAAAGTAAAGGTAGAAAGGTAAACACTACTAATATGTGGAAACCGTCATGTTTCTTGAAAGATGTATTTCGAGGACGGATGCTTCATCTACCAACTTGCATTTGGCCAACAGCCCTAACCCCAATCCGCAGTCCTAACCACCGGTAGCTTAGGCCCTGACTCACTGACGGCTGCGATCTAGCTTTTTATAATATTTTTTATTGTTTTTAGATTAACATGTTTTACCAAAAAACGAAAATAAAACTTTGGGTTTTTTCCCCGACTACTTTGGATTTTAAATTCGTACAGTATTCTACTTATGCAGCCCTGTCAATTAATTGATACCCAAATTGAGGGACTAGTGGAAAAAAAATGTAATTCGTCATTTTGTGGAGGCCGCCATCTTGAATCAATATTAACCAAACATAGCTAAGAACCACCGCACGGAAACTAGCTTTCAAATAAAAAAAACGGAATTATATAGGTTGATCCGTTTGAGCTCTACGACACACACAAAAATAAAGACATCACCGTCGAACTTATAACATACCTCTTTTTGGTATCTATTTTGGTATCTCAAAACTAAGATCTAAGAAAGAAAATAAATGACTGAATAATTATATAATATTACTATATAATTCGTCCACGCTAGGCTATAGTAACACACTCACCCTGATCCCCGACAGCATCATGGTAACGGGTGTGAAGTCAGGCAGCAGACAAACACGCACAGTGGACCCGTCACGCACGTACTCGATGATGGCCGGCACGGGCGCGCCGTTGTGTTTGTTCACGAACTGCTTAGGATTCTCCACCGTCCATTTGATGTCACGGATGTGAGTCTGTATAGAAACAAAAAAATTATTTAATTTTGACATGGTTTTTAGTGGGTAGGACGTAACTTTTTTTAAAGATTGATGCAAGATGTAAAGCGAAGATGCGGTCTACGATGGAGCGTGCTTACCTAGAAGAAATTCATTCACTCTCGATCTGAAGACACCAAGAATCTCGATTTGAAGATTTGTAACCACTCAGGCAACGCGTTGCACGGCCTATTATGGAGAATCCCACATAACCACTGGCTCCCCCGGGGGGTTATACGTACACAAAGACAATAACCCACTTGACCGATCATATGACTTCCCCTCCTTCGCCGTTTAGTAGCACGATTGCTCAGTTCAGCACAATGTGAAGCCGTCGGATGTTTTTCTTTGCATTCTGCTCTGTCCTTTGAAGTTTGTCTATCTCTATTTCATTTTGTCCGATCATTCATGGAAAGTAGTGCACGTCACACGAATGTTCGTTAATCACAAGCGCGGTATTGTACCTCGTCCTGCACCCCTGCTGGTGAGTTGTGATAGTAGGCTAGATTCGTATCATCGCCGATCAACAGGTTATCTAATCAGTGTACTTAAAGTATTTTCCATGGGGGAAAAAGGATGATCTAGTCAACATGAAGTTTACTCACGCTAACGTCATCGCTCCAGACGCCTTTGCCCTGAGATTTGGCGGTTTCTTCAATCTCCACTAGCCGTTTAAGCGCAGGTATGTTGCGGCCGCCGTCACGAACCTTCGCCAGACCCTCGGAAAGTAGGGCTTCAGTCACGTTCGCGTCCACCTTGGGGTCTTTGCCCGCCCATACGTTTCCGTATTCCCTGGGAATATGTTACACTATCACCCACCATACATTTTACTTTTTATATGTAGCAAGATTAAAACAAACCTACTAATATTATAGATGTGAAAGTTTGTATGTTTGGTTGTTTGTAGTTAAAGGAACGAAGTGCCTTCTGATAATATAGAAGCAACACAATTAGCAACAATAAAATATTGCTAATTTTATTATTTATGATACGATCAACTGAAATAAAAATTGTCAGTTGTCAAAACTGCCGATAAAGTGAAAACTAATAACTCTGAATTTGATAGCTTACTTTGGAAACTACGCGGGTGAAACCGCCTCCGGTTTCCGGCGAGGTCATAAGCATGGCCATGGTCCCGAGTTTACCCGAAGATAGATAGAATTTATTGTTCACAACACAAAAAGAAAAATAAATAGATAAATTCTTAAGTCTAGAAACAAACGGCGACCTTATCGCTAAGAGCGATCTCTTCCAGAAGAAGATTTCTTATCATACCCGAGCGTGACGCTGGAATTCAATTCACAGCCCACCGAAAGTCTGTCTGTGGTGCGCCAAAACAAGTTTTCACTTCAAAACAATCACTTCACATCAATTGGTGGACATTTCACACACAACACCATCTGAACCCAATCTAAGCAAACCTTGTATTCTGGGAGCCAGATAACAGATATTATAATAGTAAGTAATATAGTTTTAAATACATAGTTATTATACACAGAAACACCTAGACAGAATAAATATTTGTATTCGTCACACAAATGGTAATACAAGTAATTTTTATTACGATTGATACGTACTTGCTTCAATTACATGTGATCAAATTGTGCGAGTTCAAACCGAAGGTCAGGGGTTCTACCGCCTACCTAAAATAGTCTTGGCTTTGAAATTGCTCTCTCTATATGTTTAACCAACTTCTACTATAGGAGGAGGTTCTCAATTCGATTGTTATTTTTGTTTATGTTTGTTTTCTTAGAACTTTCGACTGGGTTAACCGATTTTGGTAATTTTTTTATAAGTGAAAACTTCTTTTGGCGCGCCATATACCGATTGTTCATGGGCTGTGAATTTAATTCTAGCGTCACGCTCGGGAATGATTAGAAATCTCATTAATTCTATCGAAATCTGAGCTTTTTTCAGTAACATCAACCGAAATTTAATAAATACATACGTCGATAACATATTTATTAATCATTAATTCGATATTAAAATTAGTGAAGTGAAAGCGTAATTTTTTTAAATTAAGAGATTCATTATTATTGCATATTTGTAATTGGGATTGGGATAATGATTGGGTAAAAAATATACCACTCTAATTAGTCCGTCAGGCAGCTTATGGTAACATATGAGACACGTATTTTTTGCTTTACCGCAAATTATTTATTAATAATCGACAAAGATCATCAAACATCCGAATTGGGGCGGTAGTGACGTCACGTCTTCGTAAAAATCGTACAATGCAGTGACGTTACTCGAAACTTCTAAGCATTGTATGTTCGTCATTTTTTTTGTGAACACACACACAAATGAAAAAAAAATACGTGTACAATACTTTTTAATAATCTGACGGACTAAAATTAGTATTTTTAGTCGCCCTGCGTATTAAAGGGAGTAACAGCTAAACAGCAAAGTCACTGTTGTGGTTAGGCTGTCGAAATGCCGGCTAGTTACATACCTGTTGGTCGAGTTGGGAGGTTTCTCCGCTGTGAAAATTACTTCTTTGCCGACCAGCAACTTACGCAGGAACTCTCGCGCCTCCCACGCGAAGGGCTCATCTTTTGTCTCGATGTCACTGGGGACAAGAAACTCCAAGTCAGTATAAACACACAACAAAGTGTCCGACACGTATGTCACGCGAGTAGCGGAAATCGGAATAATTTTGCAGAGGGCCACACGTTTATTATTTACTCGTACCACGTGTTTATTCTATCGCTCAGCAGTAATGTGTATTCAAACCTATAATAGTAAATAAAATAACAGTATCATCATCTGTGTAGAATTTAAAAACGATACATTTTTTAAACCTATCAAATGTCCGGTCAGTACGTGTAACTGTTGGCGGAGAGCTATTGGAGTTGGTGGATCAATACGTCTATCTAGGTCATGGCATTGTCTATCTTTTGACCCAGAGCGCAGCAAAACCGAGATCTCGCGCCGCATTCAACTAGGTTGGACTGCATTCGGTAAGCTTGATGACGTGTTCAGAGGTCGAAAAATGCCTGAAGACCAAGTTGTTTAATCAATGTGTCTTGCCTATAAATGACTTATGGTGCCGAAACATGGACGTTGACCATGGAAACTGCACAGAATGAGAGTCGTACCGAGGGCTATGGAGCGTTCCATGCTAGGCATTAGTTTCAGAGACCGAGCTAGCTGACACCCTGGATTAACACACAGGTTACTTTTTATCCCAAAAAAAACTGACACCTTGGATTAACATATAGGTTACTTTTTATCACAAATAAAATAACGTGAACAACGGGAATTACGCGGGTAAAACCGCGGGGCACTGCTAGTAAGAAAGAAATAGTTTGATCACTACAAACGTATTCATGAGTAAGTAAAAAAAAAAAGTGCAACGTACACTTGCACCGCATCGCCTTGCATAAAGCGAGGCGGCGATCAAGCGCAATATTAATTTGTTTAAAAAAAAACACACACATTAACTAAAGCTATGTCACATAATGAAACAGCTTTTGGTTTCGTAAATTAACCTAAATAATAAAGAAATCGCAATAAGACCTCCCTTCATGTCGCGTTTCGCAAAATCACTACATAGGTGCATAGTAATGTACTTCTATATTGATACGAATCTCAATTGACCACTTTCACCTTTCACTTCGTTTCTTTACTTTGAATAAAGTAATAAGGTCACCTTCTAAAGTATACTAAATAATTTATTTCCAAATATACTTACAGGTACAAGTTAATCGCCCTTTCTGTATTTCTCCTAGTTTGAAGAAATCGTTAATTTTAAAGCAAATTTTACTGTAGTACCTATGTTGAAAGTTATCAAATGAAGATATTGATAACATAAACGGTTTTTAAGAATAATTCCACAAAACCGATTTTGTCGAAAAGATAGAAGTAACGAAAAATAAAGGTGGGCGATTAATTGTGCCTGTGAGCATATATCTATACTCGAAATGCTAGATGTACCCGTGCCGTTATATTATTTACACGGGACCTATAGTAGTTAGCAAGATAGAATACATCTATTTCCTATTCAACCGCCAAACAATAACGTCCAGATATTACTATGTTCTGATTTGAAGGGCAATGTTTCTAGAGAAATTGCTGGGCATAGATATATCTTTTTTAAATTAAGTGTGGCGAGACGAGCAGGACATGTGCCTGATGGTAAGCAACATGCCTGCCACATAACAGCACAGTGACACGCAGCTATTGGAACATGAAGGGTCCAAATCATATATACCCGACAGTGAGCGGTAACCTTCGCTTATAAATATTTGCTACGTAAAAGGGGCTGTCGATTTGTTGCCATGCCGTACACCGGAGAGGTATTGCCCTTTTAAACTTTTCCTGGTCAAAGTTCGTCGGAAAAACATAAAGAGGAAGGGGGACTTCTACAGCTTCTGTAATTTCTTAAGAAATTCTATGGCTTGCAAGTCCGCTATAGAAATGATGGGGAAACTTGGGAAACAATGATGGGGTGGTTTGACATTTATATCGTTGCAAAATGTAGGCATGAGCTTTGTGGCAATATCGGACTGTGTGGTAATTCCTCAAAATTTCGTTATAGTTAGTGTGCACGACCGACAGTCTGTTTATTTTGTATCTAGCGGAACGTTCCGGTTTCGCTCGGATTTCTTAGTACGAGTATACATAAATTACGCGACACTTTGGTTACCCGCGATTAGTAAGTTATGAATAGCATAAAAAAGGTTACAATGATGCAACCATAAAAGATAGACACATGCTGTCACGGACTTCAGCGCACATCAACGCACGCAACGAAAGCTCTCAAAAATGAATATTTTCCCCCGTTTTCGATACATTTTCATTCATGCTCCGCTCCTATTGATAGTAGCGTAATGTTATAAAGCCTATAGGCTTCCTCGGTAAATGTACTATCCAATAGAAAAATAATATTTCAATTCGGACCAGTAGTTTCCGAGGTCCTAGCGTTTAAACAAACAAACTCTTCAGCTTTATAATATTATTATAGATTCATGGGTGTCTCCACCACGTGGTATATCGCTAGTCGAAGCTGTCAAAAAATATTACGGTAACAATTAATATCCCTTCCTTTCTTAATATGTAGCTATCATAGTCGATAATGTGTTATCGGTAAGCCGAGATAACAACATATAATCATCCCAGTTAGTGCACCTGATAAACGTCGAAGTGAATTCCTGTGTGGTGTTTTCTTAATATAGCCGTTTATTGACAAAATTACAAATTATTATCGTCATGTAAATATGACCCATAATAAATCAAACAACGACAGCGATATATTAAAAATACTAGTAACGTCCCGCGGTTTTATCCTTGCAGTTCCTGTTATTTTCCTCTGATATAAAGTAGCCTCTGTTATTCCAGACTAGTATATCTGTGTTTAAAATTTCAACCCGGCTCATTTAGACGTCACGACTTGATTGAGCAACAAACATCGCGGGCGCTGCTAGTTAATGTTTTAAAAAGAGCGCCTTCGTCTGTTGTGTTTTTATGTAAATCATCGGAATTGCTGCAACAATATCGATAAATCTAACTCCGTTAGAAAGGTACAGCTCTCCAGATGGTCGTAAGCTATATATGTGTTGAACAAATTAAGAAATAATTTGTATGTTCTCCGAAAAAAGAAATACCGACTTCAATTTAAAATTAAATTCTGACACTCAAACAAATTTTTAAAATCTGTCACTACTTACTACGTCGCCTAAATACATGAAAGCAACTGTAGTTTTTTGTTCATATCTCAAAAACCGCCACACCGATTTCGATACATACAAAAATAACCATCCAAATCATAAACATACAACTGAATTAAGAACCTCTTCCTTTAAAAAAAATAAACATAGAGCCATAGACAAAGTTATGACTGTATTCGGGACTCTAGTTACACTAATATTTTTTAAATGTTAGGGTACTTGTAGCTCAATCATGTTCTAATGACGACTGGTTCGGGCATTGAATTGAAACTGAAATAGATGAATTAGATAGATAGCTGTAGGTATGATGTATCTCGAAAACGAAAAGAAGGCGATTATTTCTAACTTCTACGCAGACAAAGTCTCTGGCAGATACTAGTCATTATTAAGAAAATAAAAAAAAAATCTACTCTGGATCGAGAGAGAGAGAGAGAAGTCAAGTAAGGATATTCCACTCGAACGAAATTGGCGAAACGATTATGTTAACGAGATGTCGAGAAGCGAACGCATAAATGCACCCGTCAAGTGGAATCATTGTTGTGAGAAAACGTTTAGAAGCAGAGTCAAATCGCGATAAACACCTATTCTTATTTCAATTACTGAGAAAACTGGCGTGTGCAAACATCACTGTGTTCCGGTTTAAAGGATAACGTTTCCATAGAAATTACAGACGATAAAGATAAAGCATCAGGTGACGAGCGCAGTACAGGGCTAGCTAGGTAATGGAATTAGGCTCTTTATATTACAACTAGCTGAACCGTGCGCGCGTTGCTACGCCATCTATCGGAAATGGGTCGTACCAATTCAAATTTTGAACAAATTCGGTTATCTTAGGTTCTAATGACGCAACCTTTAAAAGATAGACACGACATGCTGTCACCCAGCGAAAACTCTCAAAAAGCAATATTTTTTCCCGTTTTTGTTACATTTTTCATTCATAAATATGTTGATAGTAGCGTAACGTTAAATAGCCTATAGCCTTCCTCGATAAATGGACTATCCAACAGAGAAAGAATCTTTAAATTCGGACCAGTAGTTCCCGAGATCCTTGCGTTCAAACAAACAAACTCTTCAGCTTTATAATATTCAGTTACCAATACCTGCTTGACACTTTTTGCGTAAAGTAGCATAGGTATATATGGTATTCCAGACTATAATCTACCCGCGTTTCAAATAGGACGCCAAACCGTTCCGATGTAATTGAGTAAATAATATCTTTCGCAATTAGGTATAATATTCGTAGGATTATTTATCCTACGTAACATAGGTAGGTACTATTAATAGGTAAATTGCTACTGGCGCCAGACATGACAGATTGTCTCGATTTAAACACCCACGTCGTCTCCTGATCGATCGGCAGGTCTAACCCTCCCGTTTCATAATTCATGATTTATTATAATTTCTAATATACCTATTATATTAATTTCAGCTACCTCGCTCGCTCGGGCCTCAACATATTTTATAGTTATGTGCTTTGTTAGGGGCCGACTGAACATTTAACCCACTAATGTTATAAAACGAAAGTTTCGATGTTTGTTGCTCGATCACGTCAGAACGTTCGTTTCATGGTTGATGTTCCAAAGACACGAACAAAGAGGTTTGACTCTACTTTTGTGATAAGAACATCTAGGCTGTGGAATGAGCTACCTGAGTGGATTTTCCCCGATAGTTATAATCTTGGTGTCTTCAAGTCGAGAGTGAATCGGTTTCTTCTAGGTAAGCACGCTTCATCGTAGGCCGCATCGTCGCTTTACATCAGGCGAGATGGCGGTCAAGTGTAAACCTATTATAGTTAAAAAAAAGAACGGCTGCAGAGTTTGGGTTGAAATTTGGAACACAAAATGTTGTCTAAAATAAACACTTAGTAGGCTACTAGGGAAAATAACGGGAACGGAACGGAAATTTTGAGTTACAGCAACTAGAATTCGGGGTTTCAAAAAGATCAACGGACATAATCCAACACGCAGGCAAAGTCAATAATTATTATAGTTACTTATTACATGTTACGTAAAACACGATTTTTGCCTTCACCATAAAAGCGAAAGACAATGACAAAGGTGTACATCTGAACTTGGATCAAATACAGTACTGGCGCCTTTACGATTTTCGAACCTACGTCGAAAAACGTGTACTGTAATCACTGTTGTATCGCTGAATTTGCGAAAGCAAAACCTAATGGCAATTAGAAATTTGTTTACTTTTCCAAAACTGGTAAACAGTTGTTTACCTGGATGTCTACTCTATTTCTACGAAAACGTAATTTCGAAAGAAAACTCGCGATTTTCCTACTCTCGTTCTACTTCGTTTTGTCTGATACAACATTATTTGACATTTAAATGTTCTAAGCATGCTCTAAAAGGCCGATTTACATCAGACGAGCGAATGCTCATTCTATCCCCACTGTATCAAATTAATTTGGTGTTAACAAACGTAGAGCATTCTTTCGTTGTTTTATTTGCGTTCGCAAAGATTCTATGGAATATTCTAAGAATGCTCGCTCGCTTGATGTAAACGGTACTAGAGCGTGCGAACAGATTCTTAGAGCGTTCTTGCGTGTTCGGACGTCCTCGCTCCCCGGAGCGGTCTCTTCAAAGTGTTCTAGACTA
This sequence comes from Ectropis crepuscularia, assembly GCA_963693475.1. Lineage (NCBI taxonomy): Eukaryota > Metazoa > Arthropoda > Insecta > Lepidoptera > Geometridae > Ectropis > Ectropis crepuscularia. Next base: position 38,126,395 of record OY856338.1, read on the forward strand.
CAGGCCCGTGAACAAAATTTACGGGTCAAATGAACCACCAGGAGACCTATGTAGGATGATAGAAGGGTATAAAGTAATACGATTCAGCACTATGCCGTCACTTGTAAGCTGTCCAACTGAGTACAGTTGAAGAGGGGGGGTTCCAATCCTCGATCATTTCTCCTTGTCGCATGATTTTTGCACGGCGTTGCGAAATAATGGATTAGAAGAGGTATTGAAACTGTATGGAACCAATGCCGTACATAATCAAATTACCAAATTTACTCTGTAAATCGTCGGCACATCAAATTTTTTTCCGACAAACTAATAATTAAAAATCTCAAATTTATTATTTTTATTGTTTCCATACCTCTTCTAATCTATTATTCCGCAATGCCGTACAAAAATCATGCGATAAGGAGAAATTATCGAGGATTGGAACCCCCCCTCTTCAACTGTACTCAGTTGGGCAGCTTACAAGTGACGGCATAGTGCTGAATCTTATTACTTTATACCCTTCTATCATCCTACATAGGTCTCCTGGTGGTTCATTTGACCCGTAAATTTTGTTCACGGGCCTGTAGTCTATTCTTGTGTTCGCGCGATCTGGATCTCATCGATGAGCAATGAGCATTCGCTCGGCTAATCTAAATATCTATCATGCAAGAATTCTAGTTCTTGGTTCTCATTCTTGCTCGATGATATTCTGGTGTAAATGCTAAGAACGATCTTTCGTTTACACTAAAGATCGACAAAGAATGCTCTTGTTCTAGCTCTATGTTCGTTCAGTTTAAATCGGCCTTAATTAGAGTAGGCTTAGAATATTTAAACGGACAAAACGACGGATCGAAGAAGAATAGGAGTTGGAAAGTCGCGAGTTTATTTCTAAATTACGTTTTCGTAGAAAGAGAGTAGACGTCCTGTTGTTTTGGGACCTACCTCTGAAACCAACACTGACACAACTTGCTGTTTTCTACATCAACAGCCCACTAACTGTTCCCACGGCTGGGACTAGGGGCCTTCTCTCGCAAGGAGAAAGTCAAGGCCATATTCACCACGCTGGCCCAGTGCGGGTTGATGGATGACACATGCCTTCGCAAGATTCTAGGTACATCTCGGTTTCCTCACGATGTTTTCCTTCACCGTTTTAAAGTAGCGGCATTACCCACATGACTTCGAAACGACTAGACCAGCCGTAACTTCAGCTATTTTCTACTAGAAGTCCAATTATTAATAAATATAACTTTCGATATTTTTTCAGCCAGCGTAGTTATTAAAAAACGCGACAGAGCTGTATCGAGATTGGCTGGAGTACTTTTTAACAGACTTTAAAAACAGGAGGTTTCTCAATTCAGTTGTGTTTATGTACGCGATTGCCAATTGTGAATCGATTCATGGTTCTTTTTTTGTTAAGTAAATCATAGTTAACGATTTGGTCAATCATGGTATCATAGTTAACGTCCATAAAACGCGCGTAGCACGTAGTAAATAGTAAATAGCGGTCATTTCAATATTACAAACAGACACTTTTATTTGTTTTATTTGTATAGATGAATGAAATCGGTAAAGCCGTTCTCAAGTTATGGCGTGACCATGAAAAATAAATAATTTTAAAATATTTTTTTGTATTCTAGAATAACACATGCTAATTTTAATCGCGAGAAAATTACGGGCAGACTTTGCGTCGTGGGTAAAACCGAGATGCACGAGTAGTACTAACTGTATCGTTACATATGTTGGGTATACATTTAAGCATACAATAAGCATAATCTCCACAAACCACCGTAATGTGAGCGGCGCCTTCATGATTATAACGACCACACCAAGTTACATAATTACTGTAACTCGTTCACTTTCACCGTGTCTTAACAAGTTTTATTAATACAGATACATGCTATAGTCTAGTTAACAAGTGCTCTTTAGGTCGAAACTTTTCGAATTCTCCTAACATTACAGTTGAGGTGTCATTCGATTCGGAATGGCGTCTAGATAGTTTTTGAGAAAATACTAAGCTCGCTCGCAAAAAATGCGGCAGTTATAAACAATTAAGTGACAATAAAAAAGGGGTTTCGCTATTTACCTATTTCGCTATTTAATAGTTCAAAATCTATTTTGTCTTTAATCTTATTGTTATTGTTAATCTTATTGTTAATCTATTTGAGATAATTTCAATTTGAAAATAGAAGAGGAAATTTTCTAAAAATAATCCCGACTCCCGGAACTGTAGGATCAATATTTATAATTTGAGAGAGAGAGAAAGAGAGGTAAAAATACCTCGAAACCGGAATTAATTATTTTTTTTCCAACGGGGATCTGTTGATGACCTTTGCAAACAAACTCCACTTCCTAGACCTGTTATTCCAGGCTACGTTTAATCCCGAAAAAATGCGAAAAAACTCTAGAATGCCTTGTCTGAATGGGTCTTTCTGATTGATATAATTTAAGTGTCTTCAAGTCTAGAGTGCATGGATGATTTCTTCTAGGTTAGTGTGGTGCAACATGGACCGCATCGTCACTTAACATCAGGCGAGGTGGCAGTCAAGCGCAAACATTATCTACAAAAATATTGAAAAAATTTAATGTTTATGGGTATCACAAGGATCTGGGTGAGAAAGGGGTATACTGATCTTTTAAGATTTAACAATTTCTTGAATTCTTAAGAAGTATTTAACCCAACAGACAGACAAAAACTTTATTATGCACACCAGATATGAAATACAGTGAAAATGCAGAAAAAATATTTTAATCTAGTGTCATATTTAAGTGCAGTTAATATTTAAAGCATATTTTTTCCCCCTCACATCCATTTACACAGTACTAGTTGCGCACTACAGTATAACCTGCGGCTTTTCAATCAACAAATGTTATAGGATAAAAATTGTATACTCTCCCAGATCTCTATGTCTTTCCATATACAGGCCCGTGAACAAAATTTACGTACTACGTATTAAATGAACCACCAGGAGACCTATGTAGGATGATAGAAGGGCATAAAGTAATAAGATTCAACACTATGCCTTCACTTGTAAGCTGTCCGTCCAACTGAGTACAGTCGAAGAGGGGGGTTGCAACCCTCGATCATTTTTCCTTCTCGCATGTTTTTTGATATGTAAATTTTGGTTACAGGCCTGTAGTCTAATACATTTTCTTGTGTAAAACCTTGAAACTGAATTATTGTCTCCTGCACCAATGGTATATTAAAATGCATGTAGTAAAAACCATAAGCAATTGAATGCCCTGCAAACCTTCCTTCAAGCGATTCACTCATTGAAATCAGACATTTTGTTTTGTTTTTAGGTCTTTACATCATTATGAAATTGGTGTTTTGTAAGGGAGGAACATAATTTTTTTTTTAATATAATACATTTACATAGTTAGATGTATTTAGGTAGGTAGTTCCCTGATCACTTTACTATAAAAAGAAAAAACCATTCAGGTGGGAATCAATAAGATCTTTAAAGGCGCTTTGGACTGCCCCATCAGAGTTGAATATTTTCCCTAGCAAAAAGTTAGCAAAAAATTTCGAGAAAAACGGTATTATGTTGGAGTACAATGGATGTCTTAAACATTCCAATTGAAGCTCCCCTAATTTGGTAGCCGTTTGTTGTGCAGTGTGTGATCGGTATGGTCCCATCTGGCCCGGTGCCTAGGCCTGCTGCCGGGCCAAATGGGAAAAAAGTTTTTACTGGGCCGGTGATATATTTACTAGGCCAGATGACACAAATCAAGTGCCATCGTCCCCGGTAAGGGGACAAAAGAGGATGCGCCTCGTAAATTGTAAAATTATTAAGTAACCAAATCGGACCGATTAGGTTCCTTAGGACCCAGATCCGACTCGGAGCACCCCGACTCCACCTAGTCTTGTCGCTACTACCCCTAGAGTGTATATAACAAATGCGGGAGCTAGAAGCTCGCTCCACTCGCCAGAGTATGGATCGCTCTACTCAGGACCTTCCTTGAGCTTCTGGCTCCCGCATTTTTTATATACACTCTAGGGGTAGTAGCGACAAGACTAGGTGGGGTAGTAGCATTTGGCCCGACAGCGGGCCAAAGCATGGGGCCAGATGGGATCATACCGTGTGATCTAGTGTTGTCTTGAAGCAGCAGCGGTCTAGAGTGATTCACCAGCCTCGGTTGTTTGGCAGCTAGTTGTTCCATCATTGTTTGCAGTTGCTACCAATAGACAACTGCCTTAATCGTCTGGCCAGATTTAAGAAAGCTGTAGTGAACAACACCGGCACTAGTCCACCAAACGCTCACAGGTAAATTTTGTTTAAATCAATTTATGCTTGGGGCAGGATTGGCTAGTTCACCAGGATTCAGCCATAGCAAGGAGCGTTTCCGATTATTGTACAGGATCCACTTTTCATCACAGGTAATGATTCAAATTGAAATCCCTTCATTATAGTGCAGGTTTGAGTAAAGTAACACAGCAGTCGATGCACATATGTTGGTTTGCTGCACTCAATTTATGAGGTACTCTATACACCCTTTCAAGTATTTTCACCTTTCCAATTTGGTATAAGTGGATTAAAACAGTTTTATCACTAACACCGCAGCCTGCAGCTAACTCGGACACAATAGCATTTAATTCTTTATTATCAACTTTGGTCTCCGGCTGTCCACAGAGCGTGTTCTGCATATCGAAATTTCCAGAAAGAAAATGTAACAAAAACGCACTGTGTTTTCTTTTGCGACACCACCGCCATACACATAATTTATCCTTCGACACCGTTTCTGCAGAACTGGTGCCACAATGAAACTTGTACTCGTAAAAACGTGATATGCCAAGCTCTACATTTTGTAAACTGAGTGATCGAAACAAAAATCCAATATAGGAAAAAGCAAAGAATTGCAGTTTTAAAACACAAAAGCATGAGTAAATAGGTAGCTGTATAAATTTGAAATTGTAATTTTTTACCAAAAGGAGATATTTGAGATCAAAGTGGCCACTACAACAAAACACCAATTTCATAAATATGAAATGAGCTAAAGCCTATGGTAGAAATGTACATATTACTTAGTAAGATGGTAACTATATAAATCATGTATACCTTTTCACAGCTATTCAATGCTGTTGAATTATGCTATATTAGTATACAACATGTATAATGTCAGCAATAGAATTTAAAAGTATTGAAAAAAATCCTCGAGCAGCATTTGTCTGTAGAAACCGCATGCTCAGGACAGAAAACAAAAAAAGAAAATTGGGGGAGACCTTAACACAGCAGTGAGGAACACTTCAAAAAATCTATTACTTCAGTTAGTGTCGCATAGCTTATTTAAGAGTAATTTACACTTGTAATTTGAGTATTTAATTATTAAATTTAATACTCGAGACAAATAATAAACAAAATGTCAGGTTTAGTAATCTTAAAATAAAAGAATACAACTCGCTTTGGCTTACTCAATTAGAAAAACTTGAAACTAATTTAAGTTGATGCACACAGGTACTTTAAAATCAGGATGCTGCTTACATCAGGTGCATGTCTTGATAATCTCATTACTCTTCATTAGAAAAAAAAAGAACACTTTGGGTTGGCCACAAAGTGAAAGGTGTTCAATAAGCAAATTTTTTCTAGATAGCTCTTTAATTAACACTGAGACATAAAGTCATTTCATACACCTCAGATGAAATTACACTTTTAGAGATGTTTTCAAAAACCAAAAGGCTATTTGAACTACAAATACAAGTAGCTCTTAGGATAACCTCTCAAATTCAATGTTCGAGTAGTACCCTGCTGTCTTACAATGAACGCACAGCCAAATTAGATAGGTTAGATTTATTATTAATTATGAATATGTCACCGTAAGATAGTAAATACCATCAGTATATATTAAAACATCATGTGAGATATAATCCTATGCTAGGTTAGGTCACATTATAATCGAATGTTGTTAGATTATAATCTGATGGTATTTACAATTTTACACTCACAACTATAAAGCATTATTTTTAGCATTGTACATACATTTCCCTTTGTTGTCTCTATATATTTCCTCACATAACAGAGGTCTATGCTCAAAGTGGGATAAAATAGGCTATGAAACATAAATTCTGTAAGACCTTTAAGAATTTGCTTTTTTCCTATACACACAATCCTTATAGAAACCCCTTCAAATTATCACTAACACTTTACTTCTGTTACTGTGTTCTATTGTTACCCTGGGCGAACCCTATTTCACACACCTAACTGGAAGAGGATATATTTAATAGTTAATAAGAAAAACAAAGTTGTTTTTTTTTTCAAATATCAATAACACAACAAATGTTTGCCTTAATCAAAATCTGTTACATCTCACTAGAGACATTCTGTGCATTTCCACCAACAACTATAAAAGACCCACCTCAAACATTAAAGGTTTCTCATTCGTGTTTCATAAAACCAATTTACCCGACAAATATTTTAGATCATACATTGATTTATATGTACATTCAAAGCATAAATAATGAAATGAGTAACATAAATAAGTAATTTGTTCGGTAGCTATTTACAATAGGATGATCAGCTAAACCAGGCAAATCATGTATTTAAATATGAAATCATACTACAAAATAAACAATCAGTTAGATTAAATAATGATTTTTTTTATATAAATTGAAAATAAAAGACTAAAATTGATGACTCCAAACTTGTCTTCCTTTGTACACTATGATTTGTAATTTTTCATGTATATTTATAAATTAATAATTGAATTGACTGAAATTTACTATAATTTTTTTATATTTTTAAATTGTTCACTATATATCGTTTATAGAACACTTCTTCAATAAGCCAACACTGCTAAGTCTTGGATATTAAATTCAGAGAGATAGGTGCATTTCTCATTTGTTGTGGTGGTTTTTGTGTCCAACTTCACTAACTTCACTAACAATACAATTAATGATATAGGTTTTCAGCTGATTTAGACTTAAGATTCAAAGTACTTCAAGGCAAACACAAAATAATATATACTTTTACTTAGATACATTGTCATGATACAATCCACTGGTTTCGAGGACATGGGGTGAGGACCCCTTCCTTTTCACTTTCCTTAGAATAATATCAATCAACCAATTTCACTATGTAGTATAAAACAAAGTCACTTCCCGCATCTGTCAGTCCCTATGTATGCTTAGATCTTTAACAGATTTATATTTATATAACAAATACTAAAAATATAATAAAATAAATATTTACTGGGGGGGCTACCATACAACAAACTGATTTTTTTCCATTTCTTGCTCGAAACTAATAACGGTTACAGGTAGAATCTTTAACTATACACAGAATATTTGGTTTTATGTTCTTTAAATTAATTAAAACAAAATTAATAATTAAGGGGGGTCCCATGCAATAAAAGAGGTTTTCGCCTTTTATTTGCTAATGGTACGGAACCCCTCATGAGCGCGTCCCACTCGCACTATTATATAATTTAATATTTAATCATCACTGAGCTGTTGAAGATGGAAATTATTTCTCAAGAAGTTATCTTATTTATATTTCGTTCCTTGAAAATATATATCCTACAAAAAGAGGTCTCATCAGCTTGATGTATCTGTCCATACAGTTCTATATTAGATTGTAGCCTCTTCTTAGCTCCTAACGAAATGAAACAGTTTGATGCAATAATTTGTCTGGAAGCTGATATGATCATGATTGTTTATAGCAACAGTTTAAATAAAGTCATATTTAAAATTTCAATATCAGTAGGTTATTGAAAGAACCTGAAATGCACAGAAGGAAAATTCTCACAACTTGGTGATCATATTTATTTTCTAATCTATTGTTTCACCAATAGATATTTGGGACTAAATAAAGATATATAAATTAATTACATTGATATTCAGGTAGGTAAAAAGTCAAAAAACATAATTATGAATACTACAAGAATAAAACATTGACAAGTTTGCTGGTGTTGGTTCAAATAACATGAAAATAATTAAAAAACTTTGAATGCTCATTTTGAAAGTATTTAAAAAGGCTTGTTAAAAATAGTTGGCATTAGTACCTAATGCTATTAACAACTTAAACTGTTATTTATTTCAAAATATTATGTTTATCTGTAATAATTGTAACAATTCATTCAAACTACCGTTCCGACACTCAAGTGCAGTAAATTTTACTTGTAATATAATCTTATAAGAAAGAAACACATTCAATCTCCTACAGGTTCACAACAAGAATGAGAAGTAGAAAGTACAGTTGGAATATATAGTTATAGCAGAAATTGTAAACTATTTTACTGACTCAGGCAGTGTTGTGTTGTAGCAATTGGATAATTGAGTGGGAATGCATTCAGCCATATGTCTCATATAAGGGTAGAGTTCAAGTCTGACATGGTCAGTAACACAAGGAATCATCTACACAGCCAAGCAAACTTCAACATTGATATATTAAAATAAACTGTTACTCATGACTTGTAAACTAAATTCATGACAGAAACTCTAAACAAAAATACTTTAAACTTACCAGTACATACAACAAAGACACTTACCTGTTAGGGGTCCTCTGGCGAGCGAGCTTAGGCGCTGAAATGCCCGACAGAGAGATCACTTTCTCTGGCGGAGGGCCATTCACGGGCTGTTTTCGTATGATTATCGTATCTCCAGATAAAACCTGCAACACAATCGACACAACTTCAGCACTCACAAAAATCAAACGGTCCACTACATTTAATTAAGAAGATTGACCCTAATAACAGATATGCCGCGGACAAGTAAGTGAAAGAATACGAAAAATTGCATCCTCGAGCATTGAACAAGGGATTATTTCCAATTCCAATAACACGAAATTATCAATAAAAATATACCTGGTTAATTCTTATAGTAAAGAAAGTGACCCGTATGATGCCAACGGGGCATACGATGCAAAAAGCCGCACGAGGCTCAATATATTACGGGCCATATTGTTTACGAATTTCTCAAAAATCAATTAAATTATTACCTGCTTAACAATTCCAACTTTATACGCTGGAGGAGCTGGTGCATTCATTGCTACAGATTTTTCTGCTGCTATCCACAGTAGGAGAGTACGAATATCTGCCTAAAATGTGCGTACGACGACTGAACTTCAACAAGAAAAAGAGTGGCAAATCGTCGACGAGAACGAAACGTGGCGGTCGGTGTTGCTAGAAATTCAATTCCAAAAGTGACAAAAACAAAATGGCATTTAGACGTAACTTTTCCGGATCCGACAATACCAATCATCCATTCACTTTGTGAGAATTTCAATCTTTCAATGCATGCTGCCCTCAGAAACAGGAATACAATGCTGCCGCGTCGCTACCTGGGTAGTGATTCAAAATGCAATCCGAATGGTTCAAAATCGGAATTACAATCCCTGTCTCTGTCATGCTAAACAGGGTAGCGATTCTGAAACCATTCGGTTGCATCCGACACGGAATCTCATCTCTTGGTCTTTGTCATGCTAAACGGATAAGACAAAGACCGAGAGATGAGATTCGGTGTCGGATGCAACCGAATGGTTTCAGAATCGCTACCCAGATAATATGACAACGACCGAGAGATGAGATTCCGTGTCGCGTGTCGGATACAACCGAGTGGATTTAGAATCGCTACCCTGGGTATCCCTGGCGACACGGAATCTCATCTCTCGGTCTTTGTCATGCTAAACAGATAAGACAAAGACCGAGAGATGAGATTCCGTGTCGGATGCAACCGAATGGTTTCAGAATCGCTACCCTGATTATGTTATTTTCATAAACATACATGGATAACACAGATTACACACATCACATCAACAGCCCACTAAACGTTCCCACTGCTGGGACTCGGGCCCTTCTCTCGCAAGGAGAGAGTTAAGGCCATAATCCACCACGCTGGCCCAGTGCGGGTTGGCACACAGATTACACATCAAGTAAAAAAAATAGTTTTTTTTTGAAGTCGTAATAAAATACTCCTATTTTCTGATTGTCAGTGTAAAGTAACCAAAGGTTTTTTTCAAATAAAGTTAGTAGAATATATATAGATAAATATCAAATATCAAAAAAATTATATTCTAAGACTTTGACAGCCGGATGCCGGATGATCTTTGGGCCAAAATCACCACACAGTCAGATCGCAAACGACGTAGCGGTAGACCAACTAAGCGATGGCGGAATGACCTCGACAAACATTTCAAAGATTGGTATACACTGGCTCAGGTTAGGGACAAGTGGAAAGAGGGTAGGGAGGCCTTTGCCCAGCATTGGGACATTTCAGGCTCTTAATGAAGACTTTGACCGACACTGCGAGTAGCAAGGTAGCAATGGTGTTAATAAGCAAAACACACCAAAAGCATGGGTGCGGAGCTGGGAGTGGCAGGTAGTTTTGGTAGTATACGCATGAGCATTACATGGAAATGTCGTCATTTGTGTAGCTCGTGATCTAAAATAGCTTTCGAAATGTGTAAAAATGACGCTGACTCTTTTTGTAGTAGGCGTAGCTATGAACATGGTCATTTATCCGCAATGGGAAATGCTGACGCATTTCTAGATGGCCAATGGCCATGGTCCCGAGTTAACCCGCAGATTCCTATAATTTCCGAGCGTAACACTAGAATTCAATTCGCAACCCACGAAAAATCTGTCCGTAGCACGTCAAAAGAAGTTTTCACTTCAAAATAGAGTCATTTCCTTACCAAAAATTGTGGTAACGAAGAGGAGTTTTTACAATGATAGAAATTAGAGAAATAGAGGTGGGCGAGAATATTTGTCAAATTATTGTCATGGACGGATGGACGTATGCTTATCAAATTTCTCTAACAAAATGACTTTTATTGTTTACGATATATTATATGATAATGAATTATGACTTTTTTTCTTTATAAAAAGCCTAAAAACTATTATTGTTTAGTGTAGTAGTACCTAATTTCAGCATTTAAATAAACACATTTATAAAGTTAAGATGATCGTTGGTTAACATAAGATTATACACAGTTTGAGTCAAAACATAAGGTTTTCAAGGTAATTTATAACATTTTTCCCAAGATTAAATAATATTTAAAATATATTGTTAAATAAAACGTATAACATGTATTTTAGTAACGTGCACGGCCGTATTTTCAGAGGTTTGGGATCATGATATTGCCGGAACTCGTAATATTTCAAATCGCGATTCACGTGAGATTAAACAAAGTAACGTTACATGACGTCATGTTTTGCAGGCGTGCAGCCGGCTTCACCGAATTATAAGACGTTATCACGTCAAAAATGATGTGCCGAAGTGAATAAACACTAAAAAGTCGCTAAACAGTACAAAAAAGGGCAACAAACACTAATTTTTTTTGGGTTATCTATTGAGTTTTAACGAAAGTTGTAGAACAAAAGTTTTTGACGTGATAACGTATTATAATTCGATGAAGCCGGCTGCACGCCCACAAAACATGACGTCATGTAGCGTTACCGCGTTACCGTCGGTCGTTACCTCGCCGCATGTTTGTTACAGTTGTATTAATTATTTCGACCAGAAGTTCAAGCGGGGATGTAGCTCAGTGGTAGAGCGTTCGCTTTGCATGTGAAATGCCCCGGGTTCGATCCCCGTCATCTAAAAGCTTTTTTGCATTGTTTTGATTGAAAATGACTAAACTCTACCGATTACATTTTACATACAAATCTATTAAACAAATGAAATTAAAATTTTCTTTTGAAAAATGCTACCATTCCATCAGTATTTTCTTAAGATGTTGTCACGTTCTATCGTCAGTAAACCGACTTTACAGACAAACATTTTTTTTTTGTTAAAATATACAGAACATGCCCTTAAACGGATGCAGGCTGATTACCAATAACCCTGTATACAGAGTTTCATGGTTTTATATTCAACGATTGGGAACTTTCATATTGACATTCATCCCCCATTTCAACCGCAATTTCATCCCCATACAGTTCGAAATTACAAAATTGCTAGAACAAACATTTGTTTGCTTCGTATCAAGTGCATATATACTGAGTTTTATCTTCACCGATTTGGACCTTCCGTGTATACTTTCATCCCCGATTTAAATCCCAATTTCATCCCTATACGGTTCGAAATAACGAAATTGCCAGAACAAACATTCGTTTGCTTCATGTCAAGTGTCTATATACAAATTTTCTATGTCTTATCTTCAACGATTGGCACCTTCCATATTGACATTCATCCCCCATTTCAACCCCAATTTCAGCCCTGTACAGGTCGAAATTACAAAATTGCTAGAAAAAACACTTATTTGCTTCGTGTCAAGTGCCTATATACAGAGTTTCATGGTTTTATATTCAATGATTGGGAACTTTCATATTGACATTCATCCCCCATTTCAACCACAATTTCAATCCCAATTTCATCCCTATACAGTTCGAAATTACAAAATTGCCAGAACAATCATTCGTTTGCTTCATGTCCAGTGTATATATACAAAGTTTCATGGGTTTATCTTCAACGGTTGGGAACTTCCATATTAACACTCATCCCTCATTTCAACCCCAATTTCATCCCCGTACAGATCGAAATTACAAAATTGCTAGAATAAACATTTATTTGCTTCGTGTTAAGTGCCTATATACAGAGTTTCATGGTTTTATATTCAACGATTGGGATTTTTCATATTGACATTCATCCCCCATTTCAACCACAATTTCATCCCCGTACAGTTCGAAATTACAAAATTGCTAGAAAAAACATTTTTTTGCTTGGTATCAAGTGCATATATTATACAGAGTTTCATGGGTTTATCTTCAACGATTGGGAGCTTCCACATTTAATTTCATCCCCCATTTAAATCCCAATGTCATCCCTATACAGTTTGAAATAACAAAATTGCCAGAACAAACATTTGTTTGCTTTGTATCAAGTACATATATACAGAGTTTCATGGTTTTATCTTCAACGGTTGGCATCTTCCATATTGACATTCATCCCCCATTTCAACCCGAATTTCACCCCCGTACAGTTAGAAATTACAAAATTGATAGAACAAAGGTTTAATTGCTTCGTGTCAAGTGTCTAGATACAAAATTTGATAACTTTGAAAATGGCGAATTTTCATACAACCGTTCATCCCTTGTTTCATCCCCTTAGGGGTTGAATTTCGCAAAACCCCGTCTTAGCGAGCGCGTACGTGCTAAAAGGGATCTTCATGCAAAATTTCAGATTCCTAGCATTTGTAGTTTTTGAGATTCCTTGATGAATGACCTTTCGCTTTTATCTTATATATAAAATTCTCGTGTCACAGTGTTTGTTTCCTTACTCCTCCGAAACGGCTTTACTGATTTTAACCAAATTTTATATGCATATTCTGTAGGTATGAGAATCGGCTACTAGCTATTTTTCATACCCCTAAGTGACAAGGGTTGTTCACTAAGGCAAAACAACGTTTGCGGGGTCAGCTAGTCTTATATATAAAATTCTCGTGTCACAGTGTTTGTTTCCTTACTCCTCCGAAACGGCTTTACTGATTTTAACCAAATTTTATGTGCATATTCTGTAGGTATGAGAATCGGCTACTAGCTATTTTTCATACCCCTAAGTGACAAGGGTTGTTCACTAAGGCAAAACAACGTTTGCGGGGTCAGCTAGTATATATATATATAGATATAGATTAATGTCATGTTTTGAAGTGAAAACTTCTTTAGGCGCGCTATAGACAGAATTTTCGTGGGCTGTGAAATGGATTCATCAATCGTCACGCTCGGATATGATAAGAAATCTTCGGGTAAACTCGGTAAAAACGGCCAGTTAAGTACCAGGGCAGAAACCTTACCTAAAGAGTTTCGATAACCTACCTCCAACAGCCCAGCGTTTATCTCCAGATACCAGGACAACAGAAAGATAAAAGAGTTGCGTTTGCCCCTAGGTACCAGTACCAAACGGGCAACAGAAACAGTAAAGAGTTGCAATATTTTGAACAACTTCGTTCCATCAGAATGTCCCTTGACACCTCCCAAGTATTTTGAAGTGAAAACTTCTTTTGGCGCGCAGGCGCGCTTTTAGACAGATTTTTCGTGGGGTGTGAATTGAATTCTAGCGTCACGCTCGGGTATGATAAGAAATATTTGGTTAAACTCGGGGCCACGGCCATTGGCCATCTAGAAATGCGTCAGCCAATGGGAAATGCTGAAAGGGCGTGGCCTAACCATCACGGCATGACCATCTAGAAATGCGTGAGCCAATGGGAAATGCTAACGCATTTCTAGATGGCCATGCCATGATGGTCAGGCCACGCCTTCCGGTACACCCGTGTAGTTTCCAAAGTAAGTTATCAAATTCTAAGTTATAAGTTTTCACTTCTATCGGCAGTGATAGCGAAATTTCACATTAAAAATACCGTTGTTATCTGGGTGCTGATTGACAACGCAGCCGGAACGATTCCGGAACGTAATAAAGTCCTTGTCTATCTCTAAGGCAAAGACCGAAAAGTGTGATTCCATGACGAAATCGATCCGATTGTGTTTTGCATCAGGTTAGGTACTGGTAATCTTAGAAAGTTGAGTAGAAAGTAATACATTCGTTACTTGGCTTGAGGGCAGCCTGTGGGAGCTGTGGGTGGCAGTCAAGTGGCAGTGATGTTGATGCGGTGTCAATAAATGGTGTTTCTATAACAAAAAAGGTGGCATACAAAAAAATACTGCAAAAAATATTCGATATTTGCTACGGGTATTCATAGACTCGAGTTTTACATTGACTTATCAATTCTGTTCTTTCATTTGAACTCTTTTTTTCTAAACTGAATGGTTTTCCACTAAAATTAATAAAATGTGAATGTGGAATAAATATAAAAAATACGGCATTTCTAGTGTCAAAAAACCTGCATTTTACTGTCACTTTGAAGTTTGTGATGTTGTCATCTTCATGGTTTGTTTTTCTAGCGGCGTTTTTTGATTTTCATGCCGTTTCGCAAAGCGAATATAAAATCCGTTTCCGTTCAACCCATTCAGTTTCAATCGATAACAGTCGACACAGCTGTTATAATTGTACATCAATTGTATATTTTATAATTATTATTGGTCAGTTAGTATCAGGCACGCTGATTGTAAAGACGTTGTTGGAGTGCGTTATCAGAAAAAAGAAATTGCAATCAAGAGCAAAGTCTAAAAATGAATTTATATACGCTGTTATTTTCCTGTTTGTTGTTTGCTTCGGCAAGCGCTAAAAATTTTCGACTGGGTCGCAGTAAAGGTGGGAATTTAGGCGCCCCTGCGGTGTGCTCAGACACTGCGCTTCCGTTGGCTCAATGGTTCGTCCAAAAATTGGATCATTTCACTAAAACTAATTTGCGTACGTGGAAACAGGTAATACATATGCCTACTCAGTAGTATTCCTCCGCCGAGAACTGATCTAGTGAATTTTCAGCCCGCCCATTTTCTTACCCTTATTGTTATCCACAGTCCAATATTCTACCCGATCCATTCGCCGTTTGGATTTGATTTAATAACGAATGTATTATAAACCTTTTAATTTGAAATATGTCTGAACAAATGACTTTTTCACACAGCACATCTAAACTAAACAAAGCTTGTACTCTGGAAGATGTTTAAATAAAAATGTTTATGTTTTTCTTAATTGTCTACTTAAATTGAATTGTTTAACAAGAACAAGATTTTAAAAAATCATTTACACCCGACTTCTTTGGATTTGAAATATCTAGGGAGACAGTGTATCCTGCATATTGATTTATGTAAAAATTGTATGTTTGATTGCCTAAGTCATTAGTAATTGTTTTGATAAATATACATAAATGGGTGATTCATATCTACATTGGTGTTTTCGCCACTGTCCAGGTTCTGCACGGACCTTAGTCTTGACATTAAAATGCACACAGCTGTCCAATTAATTGCTGTTGGTAGTGTATTATCTCATCCAATCTCGCTGCTAAGCTGGCATGCCGCTTAGTCTTAAAGGGGGAAGTTAATTGACAAATTAACTGATACCGTAATTTTTGCATCAAGTTACGGGGGGATAAATCAATCTAGCTAGGTTTATTTTTGGATTGTTTTATCCGTGTTTAAAACAAGCTAACCTCGGTCATCTAAGTATTAAGACATTAAAATTTAGTAAAAGTGGCTCTAAAGGAACAGGAATGATGCCACTTTTGTTAAATGAATATCTAGGCTGTGGATTACATTGCCTGTATGGGTTTTTCCAGATGAATACAATTTTTAAACCAAAAAGTTGGAGGTGAAAATGTTTTTCATGATATACTCCATCATAGACATTGTTAATTAACATCATAGCATGAGCTAACCAAGTCAAATAAGTAAGTGGTAGTAATGATAGGACTCTTAGCAAAATCCGCCTGGGGAAGTACCACACCTATGCCAGTTATTCTACCCCAAGCAATAATGTGCAAACATTACTGTGTTCTGGTTTGAAGGCCAATGTTTCCAGAGCAAATACAGGGCTTATAAGATCTTAGATCTCTGGGTGACTAGCGCAGTGCAGTGCTAGGTAATGTTTGGACTCTTCATGTTCCAATAGCTGCGTGTCACTGTGCTGTTATGTGGCAAGCATGTTGCTTACCATCAGGCACATGCCCTGCTCGTCACGGCACTCATTATATAAAAAAAAAAGTAAAGTATGTAATCTACACAATTAAAATAAAATTTAAGTGTCTGTTTGTTATTTCAAATACCAATTTAATTATTTTTATTATTTACAAAAATACACAATTCTAATTAGTCCAAGCAATTTTTTTTTTCTTTTTTTTTTCTGTCTACCCTCGTTTGAAGAAACAAAATTTCGGTTGAAATATCGTCGTATTTTACATTTTGACGAAAATTTGTTAAATTGGTTACAAAGGACTGTTTCAGTGTTTATCTAATTCCTTGTTGCTTAAATATCATACAAAGTGTTAAAGTTTTGCGAAATTAAATCTCAGTTTTGAAGGAAATCATGACAAAAACCGCAACCGTTAAAAGTAATTTTTTTTTATTCTTGTCCAAACTTGTTAATCATCTGTACAAAATGCAGTGTTTCAAGTGTGAAAGCCACTTAAATAATGATGACAACAATGTGCAGTGTGATGGATGCAAGCAGCACATCTGCTTGCAGTGCAGTAAACTGACTAGTAGTGAAGCGCGTGTCATGGGACTGAAGGGTAAACATATGCTCCTTTATCTGTGTGATCCGTGCAGGGAGGCCCTTTACCAAGTGCCGAAATGATTAAGTCCTACGACGGACTGAAAGCAGAGGTTGAAGAAATCAAGGTGACCCTGCTAGAGACGCGTAACTGTAGGCAGGATACAACACCTGTGCCCGTGTCGGTAGGTCAGGATGGCACGTCAGTGGTGTCGCCGTCGTCACCACAATCGTCGCCGATTCCAGTTCCCAATGCTAATTCTATAGTTGAAGTACTATTAGAATGTGAAAAGAGAGCAAATAACCTGATAGTGGTTGGTGTTAAGGAAAGTACAGCTGATGGCAGCAAGACTAGAAAGTTGTTTGATGTAAAATGTGGGAACAAAATTCTTCACTATGTCAATGGTGGTATTTTTGACGATAAGGTAGTGTCAGTGCAACGCCTCGGTCGCCGTGAGGCGGAGAAGCAGAGGCCAATGAAGGTAATCCTCAAGACTCGACAAGATGCTCTTTGCATATTGAAGAATAAGGGCAAGCCCAGCCGGGAGGTAAGAATATACGATGACAAAACACCAGAACAGTAGAGGGCAGAGCTGGGCAAACTACTTGAGGCACTTAAGCATAGAACGGAGAATGGGGAAACTAATTTAACCATTAAATATATAAAGGGCATCCCCAACATTGTTCCAAAAAACTAATCAATTTTAGCAATCGAAATCCATACAGTGACTTTACTATTATGTACAGAAACCTTTTCTCGTTAAGCCCCAAATTTGACCTTTTTATGGCCCATGTTAACTCTTACCAACCATCAGTGGTTGTAATCACTGAAACTTGGCTTAATTCTAAAGACTGTAACAGCTCATATAATATACCAAGTAACACTTTATTTTGATTGGACTGTAAACACAAAAAGGCTAAATCTGAAGGTAAAACGAGGGTGGCGGTGTTGTATGTGAGAGATCAATTGAGTGGTGTTCCTATTGTAGCGAGAAAGAACCATAGATACAAACATGTGTGATGAGGTGGAGCACTTTACATTGATATTCAATATGGATCTAATCATTTTTTGGTGGTTGGGGTTTATCGCTCAAATGTTACAGAGGCAGTGACTTAGAAAATTTGTGATAACAAATTAATGCAGAATCATAACACTGTAGTGATAGCTGGGGACTTTAACTATAGACACTTAAAATGGCCTATCACTATAACTCAACATCGCAGTAGTGACCAAACGTCCAAACCGCAAGATGTTTTTGTTGACATGTATTTATCCAGTAATCTGCATCAATCATTAAAAAGTCCTACTAGACACCAAGTTAATCAGCAGCCATCAATGTTAGATCTTATCTAAGTGAATGAGGACACTGTTATACATGAGATCGCTCACTTGGTTCCTATAGGAAAAAGTGACCACTTGGTGTTACATTTTACCATTCAATGCTTAACACATAAGAAAAATTCTATACATAGGCTAAGAAGAAATTACAATTGTATTGATTATGACATCTTTAACACTGAACTTAGCAACAATTTGGAAATTATATTTATCTATATCTAATAATCCTGAGCAACTATGGAGCGGTATTTTAAATGCAATCAACATCACCACTGATAACTATGCCCCATTGCGGCAAGTAACATCCAAGCCAAAAAACAGACCATGGATTGATAATAATGTTCTTAGATTGATAGCTGAGAAAAAAGCATTATGGGTCAAGTACAGAGCTTCTATGAATGTAGATGACTATCACAAGTTTAGGGCGGTGAACAACAGATGTGTTGCACTAGTTAGTTAGTTTAGCGGGGCCTTTTCCGCACCTAGCCTCTTTATTGGGCCATTGTGCGTGACTCATACTTCCCTTTACTCCAACCAGCCCAGGCTGTCCCAGAAGGCAAGCATCCTGTTAAGGTTGTGACAGGCATTCGGAACAGACGATGGAGATTGGAGGAATTCTGCCCGTTGATCTGCCACACTGCTGCACTCCAGAAGTACATGCTGTGACGTTTCTTCTTCCTCCATGCATCCTCTGCATAGAGGACTGTCTGTTACACCTATGGTATATAAGTGCTTATTTAGGGGACAGTGACCAGTTATTTTACCTGTAACTTAACAAATTTTGTCCCTGTTTAGTCTGATGAGGTTGCGGCAAGCTTTTTAGATGCTTCTGGAATAGCATTCTATGTTTGCCTGCATCCTTCATTGTTATTCCATTCAGTTAATTAGATGTGTTGCACTATGCAGACAACAACGGAGCAGTTATGAAACTAAAATTCTCAGTAAGGGTGACAAAGCTTTCTACTCCCACATGAGACTATGTTCCTCCGGCAATTAGGAATCACAATGGAGACCTTGTTACACTACCTTGTGAGATAGCTGATGCTTTTGCTGATGAATTTGTAAAAGCTTATTCAAATGAACCTACTCTTGATCCTGGTATGACAGTTTCATCTATTCCACATGTAAATGATAGCTTGTGTGTGACATAAGCTTTTCTGAATCAGATGTGATAAAAACTCTTAAAAAGTTTAACACTCAGTCATCTCCAGGGCCAGATCAGCTTCCGGTCTATGTTTTAAAAAATTGTGCTCACTCACTTGGCCCTGCTCTCTCGGTTCTGATGAATGCGTCCTTTGAAGCTGGATAACTGCCTCAAGATTGGAAGCACTCTGTGGTCACTCCCATATTTTAGAATCAGGTTCTATAATTCTCTGGATGCATTTTGGGCGAAAAAAGAATTATAGACCTATAAGCCTTACTAGCATTGTAGTTAAGATAATGGAAAAAATTGTAAATAGGCAATTGACACTGTTCCTTAATAGACATTGTATTATATCTACCAAACACCATGGTTTTGTTGAGAAAAGATCCATCCATCACCAACTTGCTAGAGTGTGTCCATACTTGGAGTAAAGAAGTGGACGGACGAAATCCAGTAGACATTATTTATTTAGATTTTCATTGAGCTTTTGATAGTCTCTCATCAGCGTCTCCTCATGATATTAGACCATTATGGTATATGTAGGAGGCTGCTCAAATGGATAGAGCATTACTTGACTGGCTGAACTTTTCAAGTTCAAGTCGGAAATTCCCTATCACAGCACAGGAACGTGTTCAGTGGTGTGCCTCAAGGATCGATGACTGCTCCTCAACTCTTTGGGATCTACATAACTGATCTAATTGAATTGAAAGTCAATCTGCCTTCTTCGCTGATGATAGTAAATTTTTTGCAAACCCATTGGTTGTTCTGGACGGCTCCAAAAGGATCTAGATCAACTGCAAGACTGGACCATGGATTGGGTTGTCAGTCTGAATGTTGCAAAGTGTAGGGTCTTACATCTTGGCAAGAATAACCCACTAATAATCTATTATCTCAATGGCTTTATCCTCAGTGAATCAGCAAAAAGACCTCGGTGTTATAATTACTTACATCAAATTTAAAATGGGAAGAACATATTTCTGCAATAGTTAAGAAAGCAAACTCTTTTCTTTATGTCATTTGTGGATCCTTTCAATCTATAACTGTAGAGATGTTTCTCAAAATATTTAAAACGTATGTGAGGCCGCTACTAGAATATGGTTATCAAGTCTGGAGCCCCTACTTCAAAAAATATTGATTTACTTGAAAGTGTGTAAAGAAAAGCGACAAAATGGCCATATGCCCTTCGACGTAAATCCTACACAGACAGATTAAAAGCCCTACGCCTCACTACATTGGAAGAGAGACGGTTAAGGGGAGACTTGATCGAAACATTTAAAATACTGAATGGATTTTATAACCTCCCTCACATAAGGAACCTGTACAGATTAAAGGACCATAAGAGAGACAGTCGGCGTCATAAGTCCCAGTTGTCCCACGCACCATCACTGACAAACACTGCACATCACATCCTCAGCAACAGAGTGGTTTACAACTGGAACATGTTGCCTTAGGATGTTATTTCAGCAAAGTCATTAAATAGTAGATACCTTTAAGATTATTATCTACTAGTTTATGCACGTATTGTAATCAGCATAGAAACATTCTTAAAACGTTTTGTTATAGCCAATTGTTTGTTAGTCTGACTATCAGAACGAGTTTGTTTATTTGCTTTAAAACCGACTGTCCATCTAATCATGAAAACCAAGAAGTAAGCAGAGATAGTACAGTTACATAGCTGGCCTGTAGTGGCTGAATTGGTACTAAGTCTGCGAACTTCATCTGCAATATGCATATAATGCATAGATAAAACCCTCGGTTTCTACGAAGATGTCCCCGAAACCCGAAGCACAGACAGTTTACCGAGGCAAGCAAGTTCACACATTAGGTCCCGTCAGAGCGCGATAGAATCGCCCGTGCAGCTCCTTGCTCTTCCACACTTCCTTGCGATCATCAGTGCTGAGCACCGATGGTTTGCGCCAGTTCTTGTTTGCCAAAGAAAAAGGCGTGAGGCTCCTGTCAGCTGCCACAACATCACGATGCATCCCGGATTCGCTGAGACTGCATACCTCGCCGCGACTGTCTTATAACAGACAAGCGCGGGTGTAGCATGCGGTGTGATGTGAGCGATTGACCGATTTTTCTGTCCAGGGCGTTGAGCTCAGTCTGAGTCCATCTCAGTATCCCAAAATAGTACCTATATCAGCTGAGGCATTACCCAACCGTTGAAGCCTTGTGATTTGTTACCGCCTGACAGAAGACTTTTAAGTACTTTTGTCAGCTGGTAAAAGGAGCGGTCCTTCACCGATTTCTTTATGTCATCTGCTGATATACCGAGATATTTGTAGGTCTCGCCTTCGGAGAGGGATCTGAGAGTCACACCTCGGAAAGTTGTACATTCTCTGATATTACTACTTTCCCTCGCTGTACATGCACATGACCGCACACTTGTCTACTCCACCACTCCATGAACTCCATCTTATGGCGTTACTAAAAACCTCCGTGGTTGTTATTAGCTCCAACAAGTCTTCAAGTGTTGGCGGTTCGGTGCAAAGAGTTTGAGGTCGTCCAAGTACAGCAATAGAGATATAACCTCACTTCCTCTACGAACACGATAGCCTAACTCTGAATCCTTCAACAGAGCGCTGAGAGGTTTTAGTCTTAGCCAAAACCACAGCGGACTTTTCAATCTTTATCAAGTTCTCCGAAAGATACATGTTGTCTACGCCACCCGGTTGACGAAGGACCGTGGCCCACTGTCTCATGCATTTGCTTAGATTTTTTTTTGAGTTATCAATAATTCTAAAACCATTCCCAGCCATGAATAGGGCATCACCTCATATGCCTTCTTATAGTCAATCCAGGGAGCGGAGAGGGCTCCTTTGTTTCGTTTGACTTGTTGACAAATGGTAATGTCAATTAGAAGCAGCTCCTTTGTACCACGGGACTCAATCCATTCTGAGTGGAGGCCAAAACGTTATTTGCGACAATATGTGCATTAATTGTTGTGTTTGGGTACACTTTTGTGTGGTATCCTTAGCTGGAGGTTACATTGACACGGGCCGATGCCAAGTACTTACAGGTTCAGGAATTTACAACTCTACATTGTATTTAGGATTACTGCTTTCTATTATTATATGAATTGGTCGATGGGCCAGAGTTTCTACAGAGTGGACGCCATCGGCAAGTCGACCCCGGGGCCGTCATCGAACCCGATGGAAAGACATGAGCTCGGAACATTTAAAATAGATTGTATGATGGAAGCTCAGGAGCGGATTAAGTGGAAGGAGTTGGGGGAGACCTTTGCCTAGTAGAGGGACATCTGAGGATATTAAAAAAATTATAGCCTGAATTTAACTGTTACTAGTTCTCATTATCTTGTGGCATTCTCTGCTATCATTATCTAGGGTCACAAGTTGTTTAATTAAGATAACACCTTAAAATAAATATTTGTTTCAGCGTTACCATGTAAATGACGCTTTCTTTTCGCCAAGCAATGGAGGACCAGTATTTCTGATGATTGGTGGTGAAGGACCATCTGATCCGAGGTGGATGGTGAAAGGGACTTGGATAGATTATGCTAAACATTTTGGAGCCCTTTGTGTCATGCTGGAGCATCGATATTATGGAGAAAGTCATCCTACCAAGTAAGATCTTACTAATATTATTAACTAGCGGCGTCCCGCGGTTTTTGCCCACGAAGTTCCTGGTCTGGTATTTCCTTGTGATAAAAAGTATTCTATGTATTATTCCAGACTATTATGGTCTGAAATATAGGTATAATTGCCCGCCCGCCCGCGATTTCTTCCGCGTTTAATTTAAGAACGGCTAGTTCCATAGAAACCCTGCATATTTGTGAGATTCGCTATTCCAGACTAAAATCAGACTGTGTTTCAAATTTTAACCAGATCCGTTTAGCCATTCCGACGTAACCGAGTAACAAATATTTTTTTCATTTTTTAATTCTATGCGGAAGAAGTCTCGGGCTGATGCTAGCGTATTATATTTTTAATGGCTAGACAGAGAGCGACGATATATTTTTTAATGTACGTAGTTCACCATGCATTTGACCACCAACTTAACCTGGAACATGTCTACAAAATCTACTCTTAATTTTCTAGATTACTTATATCTTTCAGGAAACAGTGATATAGATAGCTGCGCGATGAGGTGGATATTTGGTACACCAATTAATAGTCTAGAATAGCACATAGGCTACCTTTTATCACCGGAAAAGTAACGGGAACGGGACAGTGCGGGTAAATTCTCGGGGCAATAAGCTTAATGATAAAGATGAAAAATAAATAAACATGTGAATAACGATAAACTACGTTCGCCTTAGTATCAGTTTTATTTATAATCTTGAGTAGTCATTCAACGAAGTGGTTCTCTTATTTTTCAGGGATATGACAATAAAGAACTTAGTCTACTTGTCATCAGAACAAGCTCTGGCCGACCTCGCTAACTTCATATCACACATGAACGAAAAGTTGCCCCAAGGTACGAAATGGATTGTATTCGGTGGATCGTACCCAGGCTCGTTGGCTGCCTGGATGAGGCTCAAGTTTCCACATTTGGTGCATGGCGCCGTGTCAACCAGTGGTCCGTTACTGGCCAAAGTGGATTTTAATGGTAAGTAATGGTAATAAGTGTAATGGTAAGCAGGTGTAGCTTACTGCTCGTAGCTCGAAGAAGCAACATCGTTTCATGGTTGACGGTCCAAAGTGACGTGAATGAAGAGGTTTGAGTCTACTTATGTGATAAGAAAGTCTGGGCTGTGGAATGCGTTGCCTGAGTGGGTTTTTCCAGATGGTTACTGTTGTATCTTAGTTCTTGAGGTGTAATTAATTAATACACTTGATTATTTGTAGAACACGTTTTATTTCCACAAGGCCAACATAAAACTCTCCCCAGCTTTACCAAAAAAAAACTTACACATTTACTGACATACTACAAAATATTCTTATACATGTAATAGAAACAGCATAAACTAAAATAAATCTTATTTTAAAATAAATCTATTATCAATAATTTGACCTAATGACCAATTCTTTTTATTTTTTCTGAAGTCTTTTACCTTTACTTTTTCTCCCACTGCAAATGATTTATAATTATCTTTGCTATTTAAAGTAAATTTTACTTGTTCAAAATCTATTCTAGCATTTACTGGATTTGGTCTTAATAAAGAGAAATGGCATCTCAATTCTCTTCCTACCATTAATTTTGCTGGACTATAGCCAGTGGTTTTGTGAATGGTACCCCTATTATCATTCGCGGTCCGAAAGGGGGGGGGTGGGTCACAGGGGACATAAATAAACACAAAACGTTCTGCTGGCCCATTTGTTGCTGGGTAGTACAGTACCTGTGTAGTGATTTAGCTATAACACCTTTTAAGTCATCCATATATAGCAAATGATTCACTGTGGTATCGTTTTTGAGCCGGTAACGTTTCGTACTTGTTAAGAATTTGTGAGATGGGATTAATTCCCAAACAGAACATGAGTTACCTTGGACTGTTCCTCTGCGGATGTATATGAGGTCGGTGTTTACAGACCCGTTAGTACCGCGAGCTGTCATGATCACTCTTCATGTAGGCATAGCTATCTCTAAGAACCTTTTGATAGCAGGTCGACATTTATAGAGATCTAGTACTCTGAGTAGCCACTCATGCGACAGGCTATCAAAGGCCTAATAGTTCAATCAAATGTTGTTGATATGACAATACGGTACCGGACTGTCTCAAAATACAGCATTATAATTAGTCCGTCAGCTAGATCATAGAAAAATGTGGGACACGTATTGTTTGTTTTTTTTTTTAAATATTAAAAATCGACAAAGATGTAGATCATCAAACTGCGAGACTTGGGGTCGTGCCCTGACGTCACTCGTGGGTAAAAATCGTACCCATGAGTGACGCCACGCGAAACTTCTAAGCACTGTCTTCGTCTCCTTCGCCATTTCGTCATCTTCGTGTTTTTTTTTCGTGAAACAATTGAAAAACTACGTGTATGATATTTTTTTACAATCTTAACTGACGGACTAGTTCGTTTTTTGAGGATTGTACCTACCCTATTAATTTAGCCGTGTTAAGGAAGTTAAGTTTTTGGTAGAGGAAAATGACATGATAATGAGCGTCGGAGCGACGACGGAGCAGCGGACAGGGCCCTGCGGGCTAGACGCTTTTTGGATGGGTGAAATCTTGATTTAAATGTTTTCAGATAAATTACAGAGCATAGTTTTTTTTTTAATAAAGAGTGACGAGACGAGCAGGACATGTGCCTGATGGTAAGCAAAATGCCTGCCTCATAACAGGACAGTGACACGCAGCTATTGGAACATGAAGAGTCCAAATCATTACCTAGCACTGCACTGCGCTCGTCACCCAGAGATCTAAGTTGTTATATCTCTAAGATATAACAATATTGATATTTCCGGGCGAGGAGCGCAATGCAATGCTAGGTAATGAGTTGGACTGTTTATGTACAAATAGTTGCACGACACATCGTCGTGGTCAAGTAACAAGGCCCTGTGATAAGTGCATGTGTGCGTTTTAATTAGTGGTTCTCCTGGGTACTGGAACCGCGCCTTCATGACCCCCATGACCCTCCTCCCTGGATCCGCCCTTGTCGTCACTCTACAGGGTTACTGGTAATCAGCTTGCATCCGTTTAAGCATCTTCTGTATATTAAACAAACAACTTTTGTCAAAACTCAAAACATATCACAAAAAAAATAATGTGTTTGTTGTCTTCTCTAGCACTGTTCAGCGGCTGTTTAGTGTTTATTATTACACTTTAGCACATCATTTATCGAGCGTGAGAGAGCGCGCGCTTTTGTTACGAAGAGTTCAATGCTTTTGGACCACTTTTAACAAAAATCTTTCAAATACACTTTTTTATTTTGTAAGGGACCTCGTGGATCGCATCGTCGCTTAACATCAGGCGAGATGGTGGTCAAGTGCGAACCTATTATAGTAAAAAAAAATATACGTTTTTTTACAAACTGTAGAAAAGTTGACGTATTTAATGTAAGTACTTAACATCCCCTTTAAGGGATGCAGGCTGATTACCAGTAACCCTGTATACTATGATATTACACTGAGAACGAGGATTACGCGGATAAAACCGCTGAACCAAGTAAAGTATAATACAATATTAATCTTTGATCGTTTTCAGAATATTTCCAAGTGGTGGTAGAGGCACTGAAAGAGAAAACAGGCAGCGACGACTGCGTCAACGAAGTGAAAGAGGCTCATAAACAGATTGTCAATTTGCTCGCAACGAACCAGTCCGATGTTGTGGCCTCTAGTTTTAGGTATTTAGACGAATTCTCTATTACTACTACATAATATAGCTTTTAAAGTTACGCAATTTCGACTTGTATGTAAACCATCACTCATTACCATATTATAATATTTTACTATTATAATTTAATATATTATTATTGTGATGCTAATATATTTGTAATTTTTATGATTAATGGATTAAAATCTGGAAATAAACTATTTCATTACTTTTAATCGCGATATATATTACTAGCTGTTCGTCCCGGCTTCGCTTGTGGTACAGATATAGCCTATAGCACTCGAGAATCAGGTACATATCCGACAGAGAAAGTTTTTTTTTAAATTCGGTCCAGTAGTTCCTGAGATTAGCCCGTTCAAACAAATAAATTCGTCAGCTTTATCGTAGACGTATCGACAGCGTAGCAGCACGAGTAGATGTCTCTAGACTTAGGTTGCAATTAAGCCCAGTACATAACATATTTTATCATGTTCTGTGAAGCCCAGTATAATGTTTTGAATAGGGTACCGGACTGGGTCAAAATACACCATCCTAATTAGTCCGTCAGCTAGATCATGGAAAAATATTGGACACGTATTTTTTGTGTTTTCATAATATTAAAAATCGTCAAATAGACTATCAAACTTCGAGAGTGGGGGATCGCGACGTCACACGAAACTTCGAAGCGCTGTATCTTCGTCATTTTTTGTTTGTGAAACAAAAGAAATAAAGTGGCCAACTGCGAGTTGGACTCGCCCATGAAGGGTTCCGTTGCAGCAAGTAATATAATATACATAGTACACATAGTTCTTGTAGTTCGTTGTAACTTTGGTCGAAGTTTCAATAATAGTGTATTTATGACGTACTAAAAAAAAACTACTCATCAGATCGAGTTCAAACTAATTTTCATTGGTAGTTTACATGGTAACGTACATAATATTTTTTTTTTAGATTTTTCATTGTCTTACTTTAGAAGTTAGAGGGGGGGGACACACATTTTACCACTTTGGCAGTGTCTCTTGCGCAAATTATTCAGTGTAGACGAAAATGATTTTAGAAAACTCAACATCATTTTTAAAGACCTATCGATAGACATCCCACACGTGTAGGTTTGATGAAAAAAAAAATTTGGAGTTTCAGTTCGTAGTATGAGGGGCAACCCTAATTTTCCTTATTTTTTAATTTTTTTGCAAAAATCCTAATGCGGTTCACAGAATACATAAATAAATACGGTAAATTTTAATTTCAAATAAAATTTCCCGGAGCTTATGGGAAATCTAAAATTGTTTTATCAAAATAAACATTTATTTTTAATTTTAAGTTTAGGGTTGCCATAGATGGCTTAGATTGACAAACCAGCCCGGCAGATGGCGCTGCAGTCGGTATCTAGGTTATTATCCGAGCGAAACCGGAACGGGGCGCTAGTATGATTATATCTCAACCATTTTATATTAAATTAATTAATTATATTTAATATCTCAACCATTTTATTAATATTGTGTTTGTTATTACAGAGTATGTAAGCCGTTTAACAACGCCTCGGAGTACGACATGAAAACCTTCTTTAGTTCCATAGCAGATGACTTCGCTGGCGTAGTCCAATACAACGAAGACAACAGGATCAGTCAAGATAAGAAATCGCAAAACATAACTATTAATACGGTAAGCAGCTACGGCCGTATCAACCGTATCCAGTGCCGGCGGCAGGGTGGGGCGACGGGTTCGGTCGCCCGGGACGTCGGATACTACAAGGGCGCTGGGAAATCTGGGGGGGGGGAGGGGGTATTTCAACATCCCGTGAAGAGGTTTGACTCTACTTTTGTGATAAGAACGTCTAGACTGTGGAATGAGTTGAGTGAGTGGGTTATTCCCGTTGTTTATAATCTTGGTGTCTTCAAATCGAGAGTGTAACGGTTTCTTCTAGGTAACCACGCTCCATCTTAGACCGCATCGTCGCTTAACATCAGGCGAGATGGTGGTCAAGTGTAAACATATAAATATTTAAAAAAAAAGACATGGCTCGCCCGGACCGCCTAGATGGCTAAGGCCGGCCCTGACCGTATCAATGATACGAGCTTCAGGGGCTCCCAACAAGCCCTAGTAAATGTTATATTATTTATTTACTTGCAATACTCGGCGGTTTTAACCGCGTATTTCTGATTTCTATTTCCCGTTATTATTTCGGAATAAAAAGTAGCCTATGTGTTCTTCCTTACAGATTATAATCTATCTTCGTCCCAAATTTACGACGTGATTGATCAAAAAAACATCCAAACATTGACTACTAATATTACCTACTAATATTATTAATATCAATCTTTGGATGTTGGTTGCTCAATCACGTCGTAACATTTGAACGGATCTGGCTGAAATTATAATCTAGTTATATTAAGTTATAGTTATAGTCTGGAATACAGGTAGATTATAGTCCGGAAGAACATTTAGGCTACTTTTTATCCCGGGAAAATAAAGGGAACTATGCGGGTAAAACTGCGGGGCGCTCCTACTTTATAATATTAGTAGGATTCACACAAAATTCACAGCCCTTAAAAACAGTAATTCAATAACTTACAAGCTGAAATCATGTCCTACCCAAAAAAAAATGGCAGTCATAGGAACTGCCGATAGAAGTGAAAACTTATAACTTATAAGAGTTTGATAGCTCACTTTGGAAAACTACACGGGTGTAACCGGAGGGCGTGGCAATGGCCATGGTCCCGTGCTTACCCGAAAATGCATGATGATGTGGTCATGATGTAGTCATGCCATGATGACCACATCATGGCATGGCCATCTAGAAATGCGTCAGCTTTTCCCATTAGCTCACGCATTTCTAGATGGCCATGCCACATCTTTTTAACATTTCCCATTGGTTGACATATTTCCATGATCCCCTGTTTACCCGAAGATTTCTTCTCATACCCGAGCGTGACGCTAGAATTCAATTCACACCCCAAGAAAAATCGATCTAGGCGCGCCAAAAGAAGTTTTCACTTCTTAAATTCTGTTACAGATTTGCGACCTCCTAACGGAACCGGGTTCGGAAGTGGCCTACAAGAAACTCGCCAAGTTCAACTCCATAATGTTGGACGTTGCGAACCAGACCTGCCTGGACTACAGCTACGAGAACATGGTCAACGAGTTAAGGAACTCCACCTGGTCTTCGGGCGGTGGTAAGCGATATCTCTTCGACTGACTGACTTATTGTACTTATAGACTACAGGCCCGTGAACAAAGTTTACGGGTCAAATGAACCACCAGGAGACCTATGTAGGATGATAGAAGGGTATAAAGTAATAATTTTCAGCACTATGCCGTCACTTGTAAACTGTCCAACTGAGTACAGTTGAAGAGGGGGGGTTCCAATCCTCGATCATTTCTCCTTGTCGCATGATTTTTGTACGGCGTTGCGAAATAATGGATTAGAAGAGGTATTGAAACTGTATGGAACCAATGCCGTACATAATCAAATGACCAAATTTACTCTGTAAATCGTCGGCACATCATAATTTTTTCCGACAAACTAATAATTAAAAATATAAAATTTGTAATTTTTATTGTTTCCATACCTCTTCTAATTTATTATTCCGCAACGCCGTACAAAAATCATGCGATAAGGAGAAATGATCGAGGATTAGTACCCCCCTCTTCAACTGTACTCAGTTGGACAGTTTACAAGTGACGGCATAGTGCTGAATCTTATTACTTTATACCCTTCTATCATCCTACATAGGTCTCCTGGTGGTTCATTTGACCCGTAAATTTTGTTCACGGGCCTGTAGTCTATTACCATATTGTTTTGCTCCAGTAAAGTTTTTGGAACGAACTTCATTAAGTAAATAATAATAAAAAAAATAAGAATTACTATCACCTTTAATCCTTTAGGTCGGCCGTGGACTTACCAAACGTGTACTGAATTTGGCTTCTACCAAACTTCGTCAGCGGAACAGCCTGTCTTCGGCAACGATTTTCCTGTCGACTTCTTTGCAAAGCAATGCGAAGACATTTTTGGAACGAAGTAAGTCTTAAGGCTAGGTCAATAAGACTAAACAAATTGATTCGTCCGTCGGTTACATTACTAAAAAATATTGTACACGTATTTTTTCATTTGTTTGACAAACAAAAAATCACGAAGATTCCTTGCTTAGAACTTTATTGTACGGTTTTTACGAAGACGTGACGTCACAACTACCCACTCCGAAAGTTTGATGATTTATCGTTGATTTTGAATCCTACTAATATTATAAATGTCAATGTATGTATGTTTGTTGCTCAATCACGTCCTAACGTATGAACGGCTCGGGCTGAAATTTGGAACACAGATAGATTATAGTCTGGAAGAACACATAGGCTACTTTTTATCCCGGAAAACAACGGCAACTACGCGGGTAACACCGCGGGGCGCTGCTAGTAATTTAATAAAACAATAAATACGTGTCCCATATTTTTCCATGATATACCTAGCTAATTACAATGGTATATTTTTACCAAGTCATCCCAATTACAATCACCGCTGCTTACGGACATTCAATATGCGTTAAATTATTTAAATCGTTGGTTTGTGCTATCGGCATACTCAATACGCGTACACAATCAAAATATTACAAGAATTAAATCATTAGACACACATATTAAACCATAACATACCTTCTGACTACTGAGAAATAACTACAAAACGAATCTGTCCGCTGTGGACGACTGAACGCGGTCGCATGTTCACTCTTTTTTTTTTATGTGTTTAACTTGACCGCCATCTCGCCTGATGTTAAGCGATGGTGCGGTCTACGATGGAGCGTGTTTACCTAGAAGAAACGGATTCACTCTCGATTTGAAGACACAAAGATTGTAACCATCTGGGAAAACCCACTCAGGCAACGTTTTCCACAGCTTAGACGTTCTTATCACAAAAGTAGAGTCAAATCTCTTCGTTCGTGTCTTTGGAAAATCAACCATGAAACGATGTCGCTTTTTCGAGCTACGAGCAAAAAGGGCAAGGTGGTATTAGACCATGCAAATCAGTCGCACACTCTCCGAAGTGCACACTTTGTGCACTAATATTATAAACTAGCGGCCCGTTCTGGCTTCGCTCGGATATTGTTATTATAAAGACTATATTCATCTCAATAAAAACTATCCCATGTTTTAAGTTGGATCAAACTATACACGGTGTGCAAATAGTTTAAAAGTCTATTGCGGACAAACAACGTGACGCGTTATTTAAATATATTATTAGGAAGACTATAAATATCATAGTTTGGATGCTTCTTGCTCAATCACATCGGAACGTTTGAAATTTAAATTTAAAACTCAGTTAAACTATAGTCTAGAATAGCACATAGGCTACGCGGATAAAACCGCGGGTGATGTTATATTTCTTATAAAATAGTAATTACTAATACTCGTAATACGTGAAAACTCCTAGACACAAAACAAACAATGTCCCTGTTTTCCGATTTGAATGATGATGATGACGTTTGCAGCCATTACAGAACAAAGACATTACAAGACTGGTATCGTTGCAAGCGTTTTGCTCACCATCAAGCGCCCGAACTGCTCGTCTCGATAACGTATCCTACAACAAGAACAAAAATAAACATTTTGATTTACCTCCGATTACCTTGGATTTGAAATTTGTACAGTATTCTACTAGTCCAGCCCTTTCGTTTGAATACCCATATAAAGAAAGTAATGAAAAAAAAATGTAATTCGCCATTTTGTGGTGATGGCCATCTTGGATTTGAAATTCGTTTTAGTGTATATTATTCTACTAGTCAAGCCCTTTCATATGATACCCATATTGAGGGAGGTTGTGAAAAAATATGATATCCGCCATTTTGTGGAGGCAGCCATCTTGAATCAATATTAACTAAACATAGTTAAGAACCACCGCACGGAAACTAGCTTTCAAGTAAAAAAAAACCGCATTGAAGTCGTCCATCCGTTTGAGCTCCACGGTGCCACATACAAACACACAGACAGACAGACATCGACGTTAAACTTATAACAAACATGCCTTTTTTTAGTCGGAGGTTAAAAACCGTTAAAAATAAACAATAGTACTTATTATCATTTAGTGCATCATATTTATTGTGACACAAGTGCATTTAATTACATATCAAATACAGTCTCAAGTTTATCCAATACAATGAAATAATAAATCCGCTTCAAGTGTGTAATCAATCTTATGTACTGCGTCACAACAATAAAGTTTTAAATAAGGATAAGTATGTAATACTTACATCGTAAGGTCAAGAGTCGCGATAATGTTCTGTATTTGATTACAAAACAAAGTGTACAGAAGACAAGGTCGTGTATGTACCTCAGTTTTCGTACCTACGATTGGCACTAGCGCTAGGGTTATCAATCCATTTTTTTTTCGTGGAGATAATGCTTTTTTTTATTTTAATAAAAAGTAATACATCCATACTTACAAACTTTCGCGATTATAAGTATTAGTTTATACTTACATAAAATATTAGGATAAATATTGTAAACTTAAGAAAATGAATAACCGAATAATAATTGTTATAATCCAGGTTTAACAAGCAGTATATATACGAAGCGGCGCGATGGACGAACATGAACTACGGCGCGTTGAACATGTCCGCCAGTAACGTCGTGTACGTACACGGCTCGGTGGACCCCTGGCACGCGCTCGGCATCACCGAGAACCAATCCACGGACCACTCGGTCGGAGTCATCTACATTAAAGGTTTGTTACAATGAAAAAAAAAATTGGCAGTCATAGGAACTGCCGATAGAAGTGAAAACTTATAACTCAGAATTTGATAGCTTACTTTGGAAACTACGCGGGTGTAACCGGAGGGCGTGGCCTGGGCATCATAGCGTGGCCATCTCGAAATGCGTCAGCATTTCCTATTGGCCGATGCATTTCTAGATGGCCATGGCATGATGCCGAGGCCACGCCCTTTCAGCATTTCCTATTGGCTGACGCATTTCTAAACGACAATGCCAAACGCCATGGTCCCGAGTTTACCCGAAGTTTTCTTTTCATATCCAAGCGTGACGCTAGAATCCAATTCACAGCCCACGAAATATCTGTCTAGGCGCGGCTAAATGTAATTAATACCCTGTATGTGGATTTTTAATCTGACAAATAAAGAAATAAATTATTCTAAAGACAATTTCACTTCAAAAAAAAATGAATGAAAAAACGTTTATTTAGACAAATACTGAGTTTACAAACGTTGACTGACAAATTACATATTTTTAATATCGTAGGATCTAAAATTTAGTACTTATTATGTACCAATTTCCAGATTCCCAGTTATGAGTAGGTTCCAGCCGTTGCCTGCTCCAAGCTCCCACCCAATCACTGCCTAAGTAGGTACCGGGACACGGCAAAGATCAGGAGGGCAATGTTTTGACAATAGATACAATATTTAATTATTTGTAGCAGGGTAGTTAGGGACTCTTTGCAGAGTCCGCCTGGGGAAGACCTTTGCCAGTTATTCTGCCGCCACGCCAACCAAGTAACACACAATCGGAACACAGTGATATATTGCATACTGCTTGGCGATAGAATAACTGGCAAAGGTATGGTACTTACTTACCAAGGCGGACTCTGTAAAGAGTCATACTACTACAACCACACCAAATTATCCAATTTGGTACAGTAGACAATTACAGGACTGGTTGATTGAATTCTTTTTGTATAAAAATCTGTCAAATTTTTGTGTAAAGTCAAATCTGTATGTCATTCAAACAAACAAAATTGAGTTTGGAATTGTAACTGTCCTTTCCGAGGCGGTGACCCGGTGACACGCCGCTGGTTTGGGGCGCATCACTGAAGGAAATGCAGAGGGGTTCTTCCCCCCACCATGCCGGAAGATGTCAGGGTCGTTGGTGGAGTGCGACAGCGATCTGACCCCAAGCCAAGCAGGAGAAACCTATTGTGGCTTTAGTCGATAGAGGCACCGCTTTCAGTGGTGACAAGTTTGACATACTCGCCTTGTCCTGTAGTAGGAGTAGTCCACAGTAGACGCGTAGATGCAGTGCTGTATATAGCTTTTTCTGCCCCCCTGTGCGCCTTTACGCCCTTTTTTTTTTTTAGATATTATTGCACAAATACGCTCATGCGCTGCCAAACAAAGTAAGCACGATGTTTTGTCTACTTTAACAGACGTTTTTGATGTTAGTGGCATGTGTACGTATGTTTTGGAATCGAGTACTAGGGATGCAGTGGGAACTTATCAGAAGCAACCCGAAAATAATATAGTTCTGCCTGGTTTGGCTATTCTTGCGCCCCCCAAAGTCTACCTCCTGTGCCGGTGGAACCTCTGCGTAAATGCATTTTATCCATCTAAATACGTTTTTTGAAGTGAAAACTTATTTTGGCGCGCCTAGACAGATTTTTCGTGGGCTGTGAATTGAATTCTAGCGCCACGCTCGGGTATGATAAGAAATCTTCGGGTAAACTCGGGACCATAGCCATTGGTCATCTAGTAATGCGTCAGCCAATGGGAAATGATAAAAGGGCGTGGCCTGGTCATCATGGCATGGCCATCTAGAAATGCGTCAGCCAATGGGAAATGCTGACCCATTTCTAGATGGTCATGCCATGATGACCAGGCCACACCCTCCGGCTACACCCGTGTAGTTTCCAAAGTGAGCTATCAAATTCTGAGTTATAAGTTTTCACTTCTATCGGCAGTTCCTATGACTGCCAATTTTTTTTGTAATAAGATGTTTGTAACATTGATTTTACTCATGTAGCGTCTGTATACTGTATGTATTAATTATTTGTTATTTTGTCTTTGACAAAGGCTTTTTACAGCTGCATTTCATTGACGAGGCCCCTTTAACAGTTGCTTTTTTCATTTTGACATTGTTACAGATAGTTCAACTCATCTGTGCGCGCGGCGCTATGTTTTGCGCTTGTAATTATACAACTTTCATTTGTGTGGCAGTGGCGCGGCAGTCGTCGTCCGAGCAAAACGTGACGAGCATACAAAGTAACTGTATATGTACATTGTACAAGCTTACCCACACATAGGCCCGCGCGCGCGCAGATGAGTTGAACTATCTGTATTATGTACACAGATTCTATGCCTTTTTGTGAATGACGTTACCAAGTGTTCTTATGAATTTATGGTTCGAATAAATGAATTGAATTGAATTTAGGGACGGCGCACTGTGCAAACATGTACCCGAGCCGGAAGTCGGACCCCGTGGCGCTGACGCAGGCGCGCGCGCGTGTGGCGCGCTACATCGCTCGCTGGCTCGACGACGACCGCCAGTGGGCGCGATCACTCATGTACGAGACGGACTAAACTGCCTAAATTGATTACCTTTTCAGAACAGGATGACTAATCTCTATTTCTACGAAAAACGTAATTGCGAAATAAACTCGCTACTTTCCTACTCCCGGTTCTACTCCCGTTTCCTCCGATCGAACATTGTTTGACGTCTAAATGTTCTAAGCCTTCTCTAAAGGCCGATTTAAACTGAACGAACATAGAGCTAGAGCTGGAACAAGAGCATGCTTTCTCGATCTTTTAGTGTAAACGAAAGATCGTTCTTAGCGTTTTCCATATTATACATTCCATAGAATCTTTGCGAACGCAAACAAAACAACGAAAGAATGCTCTACGTTTGTTTACACCAAATTAATTTGATACAGTGGGGATAGAATGAGCATTCGCTCGTCTGATGTAAATCGGCCTTAATAATAATTAGGCTTAGAACATTTAAACGGACGAAACGACGGATCGAATTTGATCCGAAGTAGGAAAGTCGCGAGTTTAATTATTCAAAATTACGTTTTTCGTAGAAAAAGAGTAGTCGTCCAGGGTGCTGATTCACAACGGATCTTGTTTTGACGGATGGCGTTCGGAATCCCAGATGATCTCCTCGTTTCAACTTAAAAATAATGAAAAGAAAATACAAAAAAAAAATGTATGCTTCCTATAAAGAGGCGTGGACCCGGGAGTCCGTGGATAGATAATTAAATAAAACTAATATAATAAAAAAATAATGTCTGCAAAGTCGGTTACGTGGAAAATATTTATGAAAAATTGCATATTTTTATGAATAGATTGATTCATAAAATTACGCAATTTATTGTTTTTGTTTCAAATAATTGTTATCATTAATTTGTATAATGCTGCCGCTGTCTTTCTTTTACGCGGACACATCGGCCATTGAAGTGGAAGAGAGATAGATGCGTCACAAGCCGAACGTTTAGGTGTTTGGGCCGATCGATCGTGCCTCTCTGTCACTTGTTCCGCGCTTTTTAGGGCTCCCACATAAAACTGCGATGCGATGCGACGCCACATCGGAGTAACTTGCGATGCAATGCGATGCGAATTCGTGTGGCAAACCGTTGGTCAGGGTAACTATACCACAAATCACTATATTTATAGTACACTTCGTTATTGTGACCCGTAGTTCCGATGTTTCCGCAAAGCGCTATCTATCATCGCAATCGTAATAGTGACGTCTCACGAATAGCTGAAATTACATAATTATTATCGATATCGATTATTAGTGATGTGCTTACGAAAACATCGACATATAGGTTCTATTGTACCATTTTATTATTTTTATGAAAAAACAGAACAAAATAACAATTTTGTTTATATTATTTATTTCTTTCTCAGTGCATTATTAGAAAATAGAATTAAGGCGCGGGCCCACCGCGGTGCACGGAGAGGCTACGCACGTGTATTAAGCTTCGCTTTGTAAGAAAATGTATGTGGTTGTGTCCACTGCAACCCACGGAGAGGCTACGCATGAATTGACGTCATTGATACACGCGTGGCTTGCTCGAATAGGCGGTTACATAGCTCAACGCTGTCAACGTGGGTCTACGTTTCCACTGGAGTACACGAATAAGACCCACGACTATGTACAGCTCGGTTATCGCAGAGCAGTTTTCAGTCATACACGTTGTGGAACGACTTCTTCTGGCAAGACTGGGCGCAGGCGTCGCTCGCTTGCTTCCCCGCCCGTCCCACCTCCCGCAGTGAAGCCCGTGTCCGTAGATTGCAGTGGCATGTGTGTAGCCTCTCCGTGCCCCGTGCCACGCGAAACATAGTCGTGGGTCTTCGTGTAGGTACTCCAGTGGAAACGTAGACCCACGTTGTCAAACAAATGAATACACGCAGCTAAAATGCGCCGCGTGCCCGTGCACAGCATGCACCGCGGTGGGGCCGCGCCTTAACTAATATCATTGAGTACTCTAAAACTACTCTAAACTCTTAAAACACTAAGAAGCGACTAATGAATCTAGTGAACAGGATAATTTTTGCGACGTTGTCAGCTTACGAAAAGCGATCACGCACACAACTGACGTTGTTGCATTTAAGATATTATCTATTCTATGATTTAAGCACAGGATGATTTGGATTCGATTGCTTGATACAATTATTTAGTTTGTTAGAAAAGATTTTTTTTTTAATATGCGAATATTTTTTTTTTACATCGTTTGTATGATTACTGGTTAGGAACTCTACCTGTGTGTTTATTTAATGTCGGCACCGAAGCGCCACGCTGTATATTACAGTTTAACATAGTTTTGAATGTTACAAATTTGACAATACCGCCTTGTTTTTTATTGTTTGAGCTATTTTTTACTTTTACTTGGAACTATTTTACTCGCAAGTATTATGGGTTGAGTTGAGGTTGATTATTTTAGAACGAGCATATCTTCATTTGAAGAGCGTCTTTCTCTTCTTCTGTCTCAGAACTGACTAAAATAGTGGTGACACCATTATGACCAGTATGACGTAATATAGGAGGAATGCACGAAGCGAATCAAATCAGAAGTTCTTGCGATGCATTCGTGCGAATTCGGAGATATATCCGATTAGATGCGAATTCGTAGTTTTGTGCGGGAGCCCTTAGACGCATGTGTTGCTCTTCTCGGCGCGGCGGTCCATTTTATTGAATAACCAAAAACGATGTTATAATCTTCCTTTTACTATGGGACAACACTGAAATTGATGTTCCATACATAAAATTTTACGATTTTGCGGAACCTTGTATACTTGTATTGTTAACGATAAGTATAAATGTTATTAGTGTTATCAAATATAAAAAATAAAAATTGTAGTCATTGTACATTGTACTTTTATTTTTAACTGTAAGGGCCTTATCATACTAGCTGGTTGCGAGCGGCTGGGGGCGAAGCGGGCACGCAGCGAATGCGTCGCGAACACGCCGCGGCTGCGCAGCGAGGACGTCGCGAACGCGCAACGTTTTCGTCACGTGTCTGTAGCGAGTACAATACACTGAGTAACAAAATGGATTCCGACGAATTCCGATTCCGGAATGGAAACACTGCTGTGCTTTGTTACTTCGAAGACGCCGCAGACGAAAACGAAAGCATCGACGAATTTGGGAGGATCCATTATCAATTCATCGAATGGAAGAGAGCGACTACTTTGTGTTGTTCTGCAAACGAATAAAAAATAATCCAAAACAATTCCATTCTTACCTGCGAATGTCAAGACCTATAGAGTAAGACCCCAGAGCTCCCAGACGTCACCTATTTTCTGATGAATGAAATGTGGACGATAGAGATAGATTAACTCTTTATTGCACTAAATTTAAAATAAAAAACATAAAAACTTAAAGACTAAAATTAAAGTAGCAATGGGCGACCTTATCGCTAAAAGCGATCTCTTCCAGGATCTTAGAGTAGAGTTAGTAAGTACTAAGAACACATGCTTACTCGCTAACTTGCTTAGACGGCCAATTTTGAGATATGGCGTAATGAAGGTACAGACAAACATTACTTCGCGTATTTTCTAATTAGTGATTTTCACGTATGTTCAACAAAAGGTGACGTCTGGGAGCTCTGGGATCTCGGATTACTACATTTTATGAGTTGCTGTATCTGATACTAACTGACTTAACACATGAAGATACACATTTGTACGAGACAGTACAAAATCGCTGCACATGCGCCGCGTGTTCGCTGCGCGCCCGCAACGTATTCGTTACGCGCTCGCTTCGCTTTGAGGACGCTCGCAACCCGCTAGTATGATAAGGCCCTAAGCGGTCAAGTATAAGCCTTTAAAAGTAAAATAAAATTGGCAGTCAAATGAGCTGCCTACTGCATAGGTTCACAACCCACGAAAAATTTAGTTGTGATTATCAAAAGAAGTCTTCACTTAAAAAAAAATGTATGATGTTCTAAAAAAACTACTCATCAGATCGAGTTCAAACTAATTTTCGTTGGTAGTTTGCATGGTAATGTACATCATATTTTATTTTATTTTATCATTCTCTTAGTTTAGAAGTCAGAGGGAGGGGGGGGGGGGACACATTTTACCACTTTGGAAGTTTCTCTCAAATTATTGAGAGTAGACGAAAATGATATTAGAAACCACAACATCATTTTTGAAGACCTATCGATAGACACCCCACACGTGTAGGTTTGATACAAAAAATATATTTGAGTTTCAGTTCTAAGTATGGGGGGCGCCCCTAATTTTTTATTTTTTGATAAAATCTTAATGCGGTTCGCAGAATACATCTAGGTACTTACCAAGTTTCAACAGTGTAGTTCTAATAGTTTCGGCAAAAAGTGGCTGTGACATACAGACGGACAGACAGACAGGCATGACGAATCTATAAGGGTTCCGTTTTTACGTTTTACGGAATCCTAAAAACGGGGAAACGTATGGAGTGCAAAGCCGCCTACTAGCAACTCTACAATACCTTCGTACTTCCTATTCAGTACGTCTGAACTTTTTTGAAGTGAAAACTTCTTATGGCTCGCCACAGACAGTTTTATCGTGGGCTGTGAATTGAATTCTAGATGATATATGATACATTTTCGGGTAAGCACGGGACCACAGAGTAAGTAATCACTACGTTATACACGGGACCATGGCCATTGCCACGCCCTCCGGTGTCACCCGCGTAGTTTCCAAAGAGAGCTATCAAATGATGAGTTATTAGGATTCACTTCTATCGGCAATATTCTAATGCCTATTTTTGGAACGAAGTTCCTTATCGCGCGTTATGAAAGGGAGCTAACGGAAAAAATCTCACGAAAAAGTTGTAACGTTTTGTACCCTGTCACGTGACAGAATTAGAATACGATAACAAATTTCACCATTGTGATCAATGACCGATTGGCGCAAATGGGAAGGTATCGCCTGTGAAGTCGGGATACCCCGGGTCGAATCCCGATAGTTCCCGCAAAACGCTTTTTGTTTTTATTTTCTCTCAACCCTCTTTTTGTTCTTCTTTTCCTGAGAATAATAGTTTTTATAAAGGATCCCTCTTTATCAACGCATTTAATTTAAATTTTATGGAAATCGGCGTTTTCCTATTATTCATACCTAGTGACAGAACAACCGGGAGATGTGCCTGATGAAAAGCAAGATGTTGGCTAGGTACCCCTAACAGCACAGCTATTGAAACCTGAAGAATCCAAATCGTTACCTGCACTGCGCTCCTCAGTCAGATTTATCAGATAATTCATGTCTATATTGTAATTTCTCTGGAAACATTTCCCTTAAAACCGGAACACAGTGATAGACAGTAGAATCATTGGCAAAGGAGTTAAGTACAACTTGTACTACCTACCCTAAGTGGACTCGGCAAAGAGTCCTACCATTGCTAATAAATTCCCTTCACATTCTCCACCTATACAAATCTGCTGATAAAAAAGTCAAGACGAAATTTGGCAAAAACAAAATAAAAAAGCATTAAAAAAGAAACCGAACCTAAGTAGTGAAAAAATCGGGATAACAACGCTCGCTCTTGGTTGATTCCTTGTTGGAACGAAGTTCCTTACGACAGGCTTGGAGGAGACAGAAATTTTGCCGCGCGACGGAACTGCTGATACAAGGACAAAATTAAAAAAAATGATTTACCCCCGTCTATCTCGGATTTGTAATTTGTCAAACACTCTACTGCTCAAACCCTTTCATTTGATACTCATATTGAGGGAAGGTGTGAGGAAATATTTTGTGGAGGCGCTATCTTGAATCGATATTATATAAACGTTTCAGCTGGGATTTCAAATGTGAGACTAAAATCCATTGACGTAGAAATAAGAGGACGACAGGTCTCAAACAAAATATTACAAATACCAGGGAGGCACAATAAGTGACGTCACAACTTGCAGAAACGAGATAATCTAATTACCTATTACTTGTGAAAAAACGAGAAAGAGATACTGATTTTCCGTCCTTTTCACCGTGGCCGGCTTTTTCTCTGGCTATCTTACAAATCTGACACCGGGTTACCAAACAAAAGTATGTTCAAAGCACGACTCGGACTTTTATGTTTGAAATATTTAATGAATATTGTGTGTATTAAAAGAAGATTTAAAACTTGTTTGTGAAAGACTTTTAAGACCCCCCTTTTTAGGGGGACTTTTAAGACTTTTAGGAGATTGGTGATGTTTATGATAGACGATGTGCGGTTGTAGTGTTATCAAGCTGCAATAGCCGCTGTGAAAGAAAAATCAGTGGAATCTCATTTTACGCGTACCTAAGTAGACAATATTTAAAATGACGACTTGATAGAAATTGATATTTATGCATTCTAAATATCAACATGAATGAAAGGGGTTTGGGTACTTTTGTATGGGCTCGTGGCGTGGTTTTTTTTTAGCGGCCAAAGATCTGTTATCACTTTTCTTGTAACAATAAAATACCCTGATGCTATCTGTGCAATCAGATTTGCTCTAAGTCATATCGGAGCTGAGTTAACTGTCAAAGTTATTTATTTTTTGGATTTTTTGTTTGGACAAGTGGCGTCGTTTTTTTTGCGGTTAAAGATCTGTTGTCACTTTTTTGAAACGTTACCTTACTCCAAGGGTATTTGTGCAAGATTTGCTGTAAGTAATATCGGAGCTGAGTTATGGTCTTATCTGTTCAGCATGACAAAGACCGAGATATGAGATTCCGTGTCGGATGCAACCGAATAGATTTAGAATCGCTACCCAGCTGAGCTATGAAGAAAATTATGATCTAAGTATCTAAAATAAATAATTGATGTAATATACGAAACCTGTGAAATTTTCAATGAGGGAGTTTCCGACGAGACAAAAATAGTTCCAACGGACGCACTAGATGGCGATTGTTCGAGATGCAGATAGATCTGTCTCTACCATATACTCTCAACAGTGTAATCCCTTTAGAGACCCTACCCGTTTTCAGGGAAAAAGTATAGTGTAAAAAGTGTCTTTTTTAATATTAAAATATTGGGAATAAAAATAGCTAATTAGGTTGATAATGTTATAAAAAATTGGCAGTCATAGGAACTGCCGATAGAAGTGAAAACTTATAACTCAGAATTTGATAGCTTACCTTGGAAACTACACGGGTGTAACCGGAGGGCGTGGCCTCGCCATCTTGGCATGGCCATCTAGAAATGCGTCACCATTTCCCATTGGCTGACGCATTTCTAGATGCCCAATCGCCAAGGTCCCGAGTTCACCCGAAGATTTCTTATCATACCCGAGCGTGATGCTAGAATTAAAGGAGACGGCTCATTTCTGTCCCAAGTCGTTTCAAGTTTAGGTACTTAATTAGCCCCGGAGACCTAAACAAGTTATTTAATTAAAATAACATATAATTAAATAAATCAAACTGTACATTCAATACTAACCCGAGCGAGGATTGCAAATTAGTGATTAAAAAGTACCTTAATGACTATGTATAAGTAATTTTGTATTAAGGTACTGTAGTTCCATAAAACCAAACTAGATGGCGTTGTACGCCGTTAAAACACGCTAGCTAAGTTTATGTGAATTTAAATAAGCCTGTTAAGGTTTAGTTTGTGTTTTGTAGTCTTGGGCATAATAGGTCGCAACTGAGATCGGTCAGTTTAGTTCGCCGCTCCTAAACGAACTAGGTCGTTCTTCTAGTTCGCAGTTCGGATAAGACCGATCAGCCGACCCCATCGTTCGCTCGTTATACACTACTGCTCCTGTTGCATAGGTCATTCTTGTAGTTATTTTGTAATATGCTTCTGGTGCATGAAACAATATAATATATGTATGTATTTATTAAATTCTATGTGTTTTTAACTTCTAAACAGAAGTCAAAGCTCCAAGTAA
Organism: Ectropis crepuscularia; assembly: GCA_963693475.1. Taxonomy (NCBI): domain Eukaryota; kingdom Metazoa; phylum Arthropoda; class Insecta; order Lepidoptera; family Geometridae; genus Ectropis; species Ectropis crepuscularia. Next base: position 38,170,161 of record OY856338.1, read on the forward strand.
TACAAAATATTTATTGTAAATACCCAAGGTTATTTGCACAATCAAAGTAATCCTATAGATAAATATGTATATTGTATATTTATACATATCTTTTTATATTTGTATTAAGTTTAGAAAACAATCAACCACAACGTAATACATTTTTTTATAGTATAGAGTGACGAGACAAACAGGACATGTGACTGATGGTAAGCAACACGTCTGCCATATAACAGCATAGTAACACGCAGCTATTGGAACATGAAAGTCAAAATTATTACCTAGCACTACCTTGCGCTCGTCACCTAGAGATCTAAGATATTATATCTCTAAGGCCTGTAATTTCTCTGGAAACATTGCCCTTCAAACCGGAACACAGTAATGTTTGCACATTACTGCTTGGCGGTAGAATAACTGGCATAGGTGTGGTACTTCCTCAGGCGGACTCTGCCAAGAGTCCTACTACTACAAAATACATACACAGATTCTGTTCCTTGACAGAATAACACCTGACATAAAGCAAACAAAAGTTAATAAATAACATTGGTGAGCGAACTTTACATGCTCTTGAATGTAAAGTCAACTCAGTCAAAACAGTCAGCGGTCCAGTGTCCCGTGGGCGTGACGATCTTCGTTCAGTTGACGTATACCTCGTCTGTTCCACAAGAACTAACGAACTGCGGAGCGGCGAATGAAGGAACTAGGTCGCGTAGTTCGTCTGTGGGAGCGCTGTTTTGACCTAGGTCGTTCGCGAACTGTGCAAGACTAGTGTTTTGTCTTCGGGTCAGTACCTACCCAATAATAAGTACTACGGTGAACACTCCTTTCATTTGTACCTATGTGTACAGACTATAGTCAAAGTCAGCCATGTTTTTCTCATTTTAGTTCAGTTGAAGTTTACGTACAGTAAAACTTCGTTCGAAACTCACACAACACATGGAATTTCTTTATTTTTCCAAAGGTTTTGTAATTTTTTTGTGGTTTGGCCAAATCCGGTCCTTCTCTCTTCTCTGTGTTGAGTCGACATTATTCTGAGCACAGTACGTCGCAAAGTAATTAATTTACTACCTTCTTTTAGTAGTAAGTACATAATCACGTTCATGATTACCTACTTGCGGCGTTATTTTTTTTCAATGTTTTAGTTGATATCTTTTAAACCCCGCTATGCAGGATAAAAACATAAACGGTTCCTCAATATATATTAAAAATCCTATACAATGATCCAATTTTGGTCAAGTCTCTTGCACTTTTTCTGTGGGGCAAATGCCCATGGAAAATGGGCCGTCTCCTTTACACCCCACGAAAAATTTGTCTAGGCGCGCCTAAAGAAGTTTTCACTTCAAAAACCGTTACTGATCACAATCCTTTTTCAGTAAAAATCTTTAGAACTCCCGAGGCAATAGACACCAACTAAGCCAAAGTAGAAGGAAAATTCAAAGATATAAATAGCAACACTGATACGACAATATTTTATCCACAGACTAAGTAGAGAGATACTCTCTCGGCTGAAGGATTAGTATCCATAGCCAAGAATAAATTTAAAAAATATATATTTTGTCTTTCATCAGGTTTACGAATTTGTTTTGAAATTTTGATGTTTTGATAATTTTGATATAGTTTTCATTCGAATAAAATGCGTACATGGATAAAGTAGTTTATTATTTATTACTAGAAGTCGTGCTTTCGCAAATTGAATGAATTGAGTCCCATTATGCCTAACGCTTTTGACAACAAACCAAAAGACCTACAAGCGCCCCCTATTATCGTTTTATTAAACCATATCTTTTTGTCTCGTCGGAAAACGGCTCATTATCACAAATAATTTAGATTAGACTTTTTCCAGGGGGGCACAATAAGTGACGTCACAACTTGCGGGAACGAGACACTCTAATTACCTATTACTTGTGAAAAAGAGAGAAAGAGATACTGATTTTACGTCCTTATCACCGTGGCCGGGTTTTTCTCTGGCTAAGCTTTCAAATCTGACACCCGGTTCCCAAACAAAAGTCTGTTCAAAGCTTGGACTCTGATTTTTATTGATTTAATTCATCTATGTTTATTATAATAATATTTGAAACGTGTTTGTGAAAGACTTGTAAGTCATTTGTGTTTTTGTATATTAACAATGTGTATTTGCTGTGTTTTGAGCTAAAATATCCGCAGTGAAATGTGAAAGTGAAGAAAAATCAATGGAATCTCATTTTACTCGTAAGTAGACAATATTTTCAAATGCCCACTTGATAAAAATTGATAATGATGCATTCTAGATATCAACATGACTTAAATTTATTCCATAACGGCTGCATCTAGTCCAAAATTTGCAAAATATGTAAAATGTAAACATAACCTATATAACAAAACAAACAAAAAAGTGTGACCAGTTATTTCTTACAAATTTACCCATGAAATATACAAGTCGGTACATAATTGACAGTTTATTTACTGACCGTTTACTAATAGTAGGTTCTAGATTTTGCCTGCGGATTCGCATTCGTTAGTTTTTGAAGTGAAAACTTCCTTTGGCGCATTACATACAGATTTTTCGTGGGCCGTGAATTGAGGTCAAACATCATGCTTGGGAATGAAATAAATCTTCGGGTGAACTCGGAGCTATGGCCACAAATGCGTAAACATTTTTAGATGGTCATGGCGTGTTACCATGGTTACCATTACACATCTTTAGTCTAGATAGCCAATGGCCTTGACTTGAGAGAAGGCTTATTTTGATGACAATGCTTTAAAGATTTATTCCAAACCAGAAGCGCCCTCCGGTTTCACCTGCGTAGTTTCCAAAGTGTGCTGTCAAGTACTGAGTTATAAATTTTCAGTTCTATCGTCAGTCTCTATGACTGCCAGTTTTTTTTCCGTTACCAATCCCTACGCTTAAATTTCTGTTTCTTCTCCCACTGACATTGCAACTCTTGTTTTCTGGAGTGGAAATTGCATCAAACTCCAATTAACTTACACTATCCTATACAGACCCTGTCCCATTCTAATGAGAATGAATGATGCTTTTAGTGAAAAGTAGGTCCATTGTGTGAGTAGATTATGAAGTACTAAGCTCTAAAAGTTACGGCTGGTCTAGTCCGGAGAACAGCGCCTGCCGATCCGGATACCCCAGGTTCAAACCCGACATGCACCACTCTTTTCAAAGTCATGTGCATAATGCGGCTTAATGCTGCTAACCTAAAACGGTGAAGGAAAACATCATGAGGACACCGACATGTACCTAGAATCTTTCGAAGTCGTGAGTCATCCACCAACCCGCACTGGGCCATTGTGGTGGATTATGGCCTTAACTCTATCCTTGCGAGAGAAGGCCCCGAGTCCCAGCAGTGGGAACATTTAGTGGGCTGTTGATGATGAAGCTCTAAAAAAAGATTATTCATACAAATTTTCACCTGTGATTTAACCCTTTTGCAATTCCAATTACGCAACTTGAATTTATCACTACATTTCTAGTAATAATTTTGATTGTTTTATTCATCCAAATTAATTATCATTTTTCAGATGTGACACTCTGAAGAATAGGATAAACATTGTGTGAATAATAACGCAATATTTTTCATGAAGTACAAAATAAATCAATTATCCTGAATTACCACAACATCTAATAGTAGTATCTCTACTTAAACAAGGGCTTCGAATATTGAAAAAGTAAAATGTTTGTTCTATACGGAAATTCCGAGTTAGTCAGGCTAGCTGCTATATGTCAATCAAACTATATTATTATAATTTTGAATGTAAAGTACAATTTGAATTAAATGTTTTATTGTCCAGTTTTTGATTATTCTCCCCCCTATTTTATTTATGTTACATGAAACCTCTTTTTGTAATGTAATTTTAGAATGGATAGAACACAGGCTGAATTTGTACAACTATCCTAGCACTACCCTTATCCAGTGGAATATTTTCTTTATGGCAACACCTTTTGAGTATTGAATTGAAATTGAAAGAACGAGAAGCACTATAGTAGTCAGGAACTTTGTAACTCTATATTGTATTCCTTACTCTAAGACTTTTTCCTTTGAAAATGGGGAGGAATTTCATTGCACTTTTGAGAGTCTATGGTAGCGACAGATCTTGCTGAATCTACACTATCACCGTCTAGTGCGTACGCTGGAACTATTTTTGTCTCGTCGGAAAACCCCTCATTGCATAAAATCAAAAAATAATTAGGTACTTCTATAGATAAATTAAAGATAATAGAAATAAATTATACAATATACATACTGAAAAAATTACTTGAATATCACAATAAATGACGAATCTGTGACCATTTTAACTAACTAAAAATCAAGAAGCCGCGCGGCGCGTTCGCTGTGTGACGTCACAATTTACGACGCGGTCGCGCTGTAGGTTAGAAATAACGCAATAGAATCTGATTAATTCTCAGAAAAACTAGAATTTCGTGCTAATACTATCTCGAATGTGGTGATGTATGTAGCATTGCGACTATTATTATATTTTATATTATACTGTTATCTGTAATAAGCTATTGACGTTAAGTTTAGACTATGACCGGGTATTAGTGCGCGGACAGTCAGCAGTGGAAACGTTTAATGGGCTGTTGATGATGATGATGATGTCAGGGGAATGTTTTGTACTTACTTACTTTTGTAAACTAGGTAATAATCCGTGGTATACAAGTGCAGCTATAAGATGTGTCAAACTTTTAACATAAGTTGTATAATAATTATTTACTTACCTATTTTATCCACCATTCAATTTTTTTTTATTTTCGTATTCCAGAACTCACTCTGTACTTACTGCTAAATCGGCCAGGGAGCGTTCAAGATATCCTTCTGACTCTCCATAAACATTACGGGGCAACCAAATGGTCGTTTTTAGTCAAAAGTTACCACACAAGTTTCCAACTAGGGAGATGATTTTAATTTCCTGATTATTTTTAAGTAAAAAAAACATACCCCCATGACGTACCGTAACGTTTCACAAGGCACCCCTTCCCCCAAATAGCGTTACGTACAGGGCCGGATTTAGAGGCCCCAGTGCGTAACCCGATAATTTTCGATCCATCCGTTTGAGCACTACGATGCCACAGACAGACACACACACACATACAGACATCGACGTGAAATTTGACGTATAACATCCCTTTCTTTGGTCGGTGGTTAAAAATCATAAAATCACAAAAAAATTAAATCTTATATATAAAATTCTCGTGTCACAGTGTTTGTTTCCCGACTCCTCCGAAACGGCTTTACTGATTTTAACCAAATTTTATATGCATATTCTGTAGGTATGAGAATCGGCTACTAGCTATTTTTCACACCCCTAAGCTACAAGGGTTGTTCACTAAGGCAAAACAACGTTTGCGGGGTCAGCTAGTATGTTATAAAAGACAAAGGCGGATTTGCATGGACTAGTGGCGCAATTTTTCCCTTGTTACATCGACCGAACCTTTTTATTGTTTTGTTCAAAATGATGTAACCAACACAATTTTGTGTTAGAAGTACTTTAATTTTTATATGTACCTACTTTATTAATTATTCCGATTGCAAGTAAAAATAAAAAAATTGGCAGTCATAGGAACTGCCGATAGAAGTGAAAACTTGTTACGTCGTCTACATTTGCAACGCGGCACTCACGTAGTTCGTATGGTTTATAACAGATGTCGCTGTTTTTACTTGAAATAAGAATTTTTCTTCAAAATTTTCAGTAAGCCATGTCTTTTTAAATAAGTCTATCTATACTATAATATTATAAAGCTGAAGAGTTTGTTTGTTTGAACGCAAGGATCTCTGGTACTACACGTCCGAATTGAAAGATTCTTTCTTTGTAGGATAGTCCATTTATCGAGGAAGGCTATAGGGTATTTAACATTACGCTACTATCATGGACCCGAGCATGAATGAAAAATGTAACAAAAACGGGGAAAAAATATTGCTTTTAGAGAGCTTTCGTTGCGTGACAGCATTTGTCATATTATGTTAAAGGTTGCGTCATTAGAGCCTAAAGTAACTGAATTTGAACAAAATTTGAATTGGTACGACCAATTTTCGGTAGATGGCGTAGCAACGCGCGCGCGTTCAGCTAGTAATATTATAAAGCTGAAGAGTCTGTTTGTTTGTTTGAACGCAAGGATCTCGGAAACTACTATAGTGCATTCCAATAAGCTGTGTAGAAAACCAAAACAAAGGTGATACCATAACATAAACATCGTTTAATCTTAGTATTTTTATGAAATAGCCTTAAAATATTTTTCACAAATAGAATTCGACTTTATTGCGATCTTAAATACCATATACTTAGATTTGTATTGATCAAATAATTCTATACTATCTTATTTTAAAAGTTATATAAAGTAATGGTAGGATGATAGAAATATGATTTTAAGTACTAGCAATTTGATCTGTGTTTCTCAAACTCTCAATGTTGCATTCAAGACATTTATACTTCTTTTCATCAAATTATTCTTATTAAGTACGCGCCTATTTTTCTAACATACCCATATTGCCCATCATGCCCATATTGTGAAAATGCCCATTTCCATTATATTCCAGTATGGATTAATTTTACTCTATTTATTTTTGTCATTAATTTAGAATTTTTAATTATAATGTAATTTGATTTTAATATAATGTATTATTTGATTTTTATTGTAATGGGATTTTAAATTGACGTCTACTTTTTTTTAAATTATTGACTTGTATTGGTAATATTTGAATACCTTGAATATGACATGCAACTACTCGTTATCAATAAAAGAGTAAGAGTATGACTAAAGAACTCCGAGAAAAAGGTTTCTTGTGTCGTAACGAGTTGAGAGAAAATCGCAAACCTCTAAATACGTGTTCCACATTACGCTGTTTACTATCAAAAGCATGTATAGTTTTCACTCTAAAATGACATACATTTTGTGTTATTTTGATCGAAACTTTTGTATGTGTTTACAGAATATTACGTCATAGTGTAATGATCAGTTTTGGGTAGTACGAGGACAATTCGAACGAGATATTTTTTTTATAAATAAATACTGGTGGACAATTTACACACAATACCATCTGACCCCAAACTAAGCAAAGCTTGTGTGATGGCGGCCAGATAGCTGATATAATACTTATATAGTTTGAAATACATTTTTATTATACATAGAAACACCCAGACACAGTGCAAACATTTGAATTCATCACACAAATATTTGCACTGGGTGGGAATCGAACCCACGACCCTCGGCTTCGCAGGTAGAGCTACTACCAACTAAGCCACGAGGCCAGTCTTATTTAATTATTGTTAAAAATAAAAGGAACATTTTCACATAAGGAAACATCTAAATTACTTTTCTTCTAGTGTTACATTCTTCTCCGAACTCAAATGCTTTGCCTTTCCTTTTTTTACGTGGGGGAAATAAATGTACGTATGCCCGCCATATTCTCATTATGAAATGAGAGGAAATCTCCATCTACCCTCATTTGGGCTTCAAAAATTGCACGGTGACTAACACTACACACAAGACTAACCATATCACCAGGTTTCTCCAAACTAAGTGCGCTATGCACACATTTATTTATTAGAGGATTTCGCGACGCCGATAACTGTAAACTGGTTAGTTTTCGGTTATTGACATCGTGGTCATCGCGTCGTAGTTGAAATATATACCTATGTTTTTTATTTTCCAATGCTTCCCGAACCATTCTTGCGTAGTAATGACATTCGGTAGATAGAACCTTCGGGTCGTGGATCTCGATCCAATGACCAGTTTTAGCATCAATCAAATGTTCAGCAATTGCAGATTCTTGTGCCTGACGATTTTTTACAGCGGCAATGTGTTGATTGTTCCAAGTCCCAGCAGCAGTGGGAACATTTATTTGGGTGTTTATGATATGCATACATATATATTTAGCCTTTTTATGCGGCGAAAATTTAAAAGGGCAAGCAATGAAAGGTAACACAAACTATCTTGTAAAACAATGGTTGAGAAATGCTGGTCTGTCATATTTTGAGTGACATCGATTTGTTTACCTTTTATTCACAGAGAATTGGAATGAGGTATAGTTTGAATTGCAAGATTATTTTTTTGTTGGATAGTCCATTTATTGAGAAAGGCTATAGGCTATTTAACATTACGCTTCTATTAACAGGAGCGGAGTATGACTGAAAAGTGTAACAAAAACGGGAAAAACATTGCTTTTTGAGGGCTTTCGTTGCGTGACAGCATGTGTCTATCTTTTAAAAGGTTGCGTCATTAGAATCTAAGGTAACCAAATTTGTTCTAGATTTGAATTGGTACGACCAATTTTTTGATTGATGGCGAAGCAACGCGCGCACGATTCATCTAGTAAAATATAACGCTGAAGAGTTGGTTGTTTGAACGCTAGGATCTCGGGAACCACGGGTCTGAATTGAAAGATTTTTGAAGTGAAAATTTCTTTAGGTGCGCCTAGATAGGTTTTTCGTGGGCTGTGAATTGAATTAATTTGTCACGCGGGGGTATAATAAGAAAGCTTTGGGTAAACTCGGGACCATGGCTATCGGTCATCAAGAAGTACGTCAGCCAATGGGAAATGCTGAAAGGGCGTGGCCTCGCCATCTTGGCATGGCCATCTAGAAACGCATCAGCCAATGGGAAATGCTGACGCATTTCTAGATGGCCATGCCAAGATGGCGAGGCCACGTCCTCCGGTTACACCCGTGTAGTTTCCAAGGTTAGCTGTCTAATTCCACCACCCACTTTTAACGGCTATGGTATAAAGATATGAAAACAGAGCAGCATATTAATACACAGACAGTCTGACGATGACTTGTTTTGAAATAATATAACAAAAAAAAATTGGCAGTTACTATAACTGCCGATAGAAGTGAAAACTTACACATAACTCAGAATTTGATAGACGTTTTATTTATGTAATCTGTGTTGATAGCTTACTTAGGAAACTACTCGGGTGAAACCGGAGGACGTGGCCATGAGCATGGCAATGGTCCCGAGTTTACCCAAAGATTTATATCATTCCCGAGCATGATTCTATTGTAACAGCTGTATCGTATATTTCATATTTCAAGTAGGTACCTACTAACTCCATTGCCTTTGTTAATTGTGTCCCTAGCGGATAAAAACAATATCAAGTAACATAAACACTACTAACATAAATAATAATCACAACTAACAGTGCTCCATTGTATTTAGTAATAGTTATTAACGACAGTCATATTGTAAAAACAAGGAGTCAGATGTTAAACACCATCACGTGAACACGCATTTTATTTTGCCTGTCACCACACCTTCACGCACCCATCGGCAAACTAGAATTGAAACCATGTGAATCAGAAATTGATAGTTCATTTTGGAAACTACACGGGTGAAACTGGAGGGCGTGGCCATGACCATGCTATGGTCCTGAGTATATCCGAAGACCGAAGATTTCTTTAATTCCCGAGCGTTTCAATCCGCAGCCCATGAAAAATCTGTCTGCGGTGTGCCAAAAGAAGTTTTCAGTTCAAAATTTTTTTAAGACAGACTTTTGTTTACACTTACTATTGATTTAAATTCAATAAAGGGGTTTGGGTACTTTTGTAGGGGCTCGTGGCGTCGTTTTTTTTAGCGGCCAAAGATCCGTTATCATTTTCTTGTAACAATAAAATACCCTGATGCTATCTGAGCAATCAGATTTGCTCTAAGTCATATCGAAGCTGAGTTATGGCCTGTCAAAGTTATTTATTTTTTGGATTTTTTGTATGGACAAGTGGCGTCGTTTTTTTTTAGCCGCCAAAGATCCTTTGTCACTTTTTTAAAACATTACCTTACCAAGGGTATTTGTGAAATCAGATTTGCTGTAAGTAATATCGGAGCTGAGTTATGTTTTTTCAAAGTTTTTTTTGGGTATTTTTATAAGGACTAGTGGCGCCATTTCCGTTAGCGGCCAAAGATCTGTTGTGACTTTTTTGAAACACTACCTTACCACAGTGGTATTCGTGCAATCAGATTAGCTGTAAGTCATATCGGAGCTGAGTTATGGCCTTTCAATTTTTTTTGGGTTTTTCTTAAATGAACTTGTGGCGTCATTTTCTTCAGCGGCCAAACATCTGTTATCACTTTTATGAAACATTACTATCCCTATAAGGTACTTGTGCAACTAGATTAGCTGTAAGTCAAATCGAAGCTGAGTTATGGCCTTTCAAAGTTTTTTTTTGGGTATTTTTATATGAACTAGTGGCGCCATTTCCTATAGCGGCCATACATCGGTTATCACTTTTATGAAACCTTACTATACCTACAAGGTACTTGTGCAGTTAGATTTGCTGTAAGTCCTATCGGAGCTGAGTTATGGCCTTTCGGTAGATAAAAGTGATAACGGATGTTTGGCCGCTACGCTATAGGAAATGGCGCCACTAGTCCATACAAAGAAAACCAAAAATAAACTTTGTAAGGCCATAACTCAGCTCCGATATGACTTACAGCGAAGCTAATTGCACAAGTACCCTTGAAATAAGGTACTGTTTCATAAAAGTGATCACGGATTTTTGGCCGCTATAGGAAATGGCGCCACTAGTCCATTTAAAAATACCAAAAATAAAAACTTTGAAAGGCCATAACTCAGCTACGCTATGACTTACAGCAAATCTAGTTGCACAAATACCTCACAGGAATAGTAATGTTTCATAAATGTGATAACGGATGTTTGACCGCTGAAGAAAATGACGCCACTAGTTCATTTAAGAAAAACCAAAAAAAAACTTTGAAAGACCATAACTCAGCTCCGATATAGTTTGCAGCAAATCTAATTGCACAGGTACCTTTAAGTAAAAATAATGTTTAACCCTTAAATGCATGATTTTTTATATTTAATGCAAAAAAATACTTTATATTCACGCTAATGGGTACAATAATGGAAAAATAGTGAAAAAATTCAAGATGCATATTTTGATGTTTTTTTATTGAAAAAAGCTTGTGTATCAAAAATGAAACAGTATGCATTACTGGGTAAAAAATATAAGCTTTACCCTACGGTGAATGCTGTTTCAATTATTATGAAATCGTACAAAATGATAATTTTTTTTAACGCTCGACGTAAAAACTATGGAGTTTTATATAAGTTTGACATGTCTCTCTCTCTATTTCTCTCTCTCCTCTCTGTATCTGCTACCAGCAGCTACCAAACAAATGAATCGATTTTGATTTTGTTTTTTGGATTGAAAGGTGAATTATAGTTGGAAAAGTTATTTGCTGTTTGATAAAAATCTGTTCAAGATGGCGGCTGCCACAAAATGGTGGATTAGGTGCCTATTTTTTTTCAACTTCTTCAATGTGAATACTAACAACACCTTCTTGTATCAGTTGCGATTTATTAAAGTCCAACTTTGTCAAGACTAGAATAGAGTGGCATTTCTAGCTCGATACTATTATTATTTTATGTTTAGCTGTTAATTCTATGCTTTTTCTATACTTACGCGAGGTCTTCCCTTGTTCTCTTTGTGTTTTATATATACATACATAGAAATTTAGCCAAGTCAGCGTGACACTGCCACATTCATAAGATTTTTTGGGTGATTTATTTATTTACCTCTATATAAAGAATTCAGAAATGTACAATGGGAATATCTAAAATGTATTGTATTGTTTATATATGTATGTATTAAATTTGCAAATACTATTTTGCTATGATTGCGGTCTCGGTAAAAAACTGTTTATCTGGTCGTCCTTATCCAAATGCCAATTATGTTCCTCAATCAGTCTTTGAACAAGGAATAGTCACACTTCCAGTCTCTTTTTTGACGATTATATCAATGGAATCTGCTTCAACATACGTGGCTTACTTGTTTATTCTTTTTTCAGCGAACAATAATAATAATACAATAATAATCATCATCTTCTAGTAGCTATACTAACTTTTACCTCAAAGGAAAGAAGTCCAAATCATCTCCTTCAGACTCAGTCACTGGCATGTCACCGGCTTCCAATCTTCGAATAATATCTTTTATCTGGTCATTCCAGCGTATTTTCAAAGCCATCGTTGTAAAAAAAACAAATAAAACCTTACCCAAACATTCAACCACCCCTAAACAATTGCATACAATAATACACCAATTATCATGCCGTTACTGCATACTGTATCATTTTTGAGACGGTAGATTTTTTGGGAAAAAGACAATATAATTCAAATATATAACCAAAAATACAAGCACAGTAAAAAAATATGTAAAGTTACCAAAATAATTTATTTTTTTGCTTGAAGAAAAATCTGCTCAATGTAATGTAATTCAAATAAAAAAATTGAAGAAATCATATTTCGCGCCAACTACGTTCCAATATTCGAAAATGTCATTTGTTACGGCGCGCTACTCTTTAGCTGTTATTTTTTTTTTATTTCACAAATGGGTTATGAACCAAGACATCAAATTCCCATACAGCCAAATGCAAAGTATAGAAATACTGGTTTGACAAGGGCTTAAAGTTACTGTTTCATTTTTGATACGCCATGCATTTAAGGGTTAATTAAAATAATAACAGATCTTTGGCCGCTATAGCAAATGGCGCCACTAGTCCATATGAGAAAACCCCTAAAATAAACTTTGAAAGCCATAACTCAGTTCCGATAAGACTTACAGCAAATCTGGTTGCACAAATACCCTTGGAATAAAGCAATGCTTCAAAAAAGTGACATCAGATCTTTGGTCACAAAAGAAAATGGCGCCACTCGTCAATACAAAGAAAACCAAAAAAAAACTTTGAAAGGCCATAACTCAGCTCCAATTTAGTTTGTAGCAAATCTAATTACACAGGTACCTTTAATTAAAAATAATGTTTCATAAAAGTGATAACGGGTGTTTGGCCGCTATAGGAAATGGCGCCACTAGCCCAATTAAGAAAACCCAAAAAAAAACTTTGAAAGACCATTACTCAGCTCCGATATGACTTACAGCTAATATGATTGCACGAATACTATTGTGGTAAGGTAGTGTTTCAAAAAAGTGACAACAGATCTTTGGCCGCTATCGGAAATGGCGCCACTAGTCCACATAAAAATACCCAAAAAAACTTTGAAAGGCCCATAACTCAGCTCCGATAATATTACTTACAGCAAATCTGATTGCACAAATACCCTTGAGTAAGGTAATGTTTCAAATAAGTGACAACGAATTTTTGGCCGCTAAAAAAAAATTGGCAGTCATAGGAACTGCCGATAGAAGTGAAAACTTATAACTCAGAATTTGATAGCTTAGTTTGGAAACTACACGTGTGTAACCGGAGGGCGTGGCCTCGCCATCATGGCATGGCCCTCTAGAAATGCGCCAGCATTTCCTATTGGCTGATGCATTTCTAGATGGCCATGGCATGATGCCGAGGCCACGCCCTTTCAGCATTTGCCATTGGCTGACGCATTTCTAAATGACCAATAGCCATGGTCCCGAGTTTACCCGAAGATTTCATATCATACCCGAACGTGATGCTAGAATCCAATTCACAGCCCACGAAATATCTGTCTAGGCGCGCCTAAAGAAGTTTCCCCTTCAAAAAACGACGCCACTTGTCCAAACAAAAAAATGGTTTTCTGTAAAGTCGGTTTACTGACGATAGTTGAACGTGACGTCTAGTATTTGTGTTAAGCGCCATCTAGGTAAAACATTCTGAAGCGTTTTGAAAAGTTGTTCAAAGCGCCATCTCTGGGTACAACATTGTACTAGCACAAGTTTTTAACTTCATATCGTCGCTTTTCTAAAACATGGACAGACTCCTTGAACGTAATACACATTTCACTCACTAGATGGTGCGAAAAGTAATAAGGCGAGGTAACGGCGGTAAATATTATCTAATCTATGGCGGTAACGTTATATGACGTCATGTTTTGCGGGCGTGCAGCCGGCTTCATCGAATTATAAGACGTTATCACGTCAAAAATAGTTGTCTGTAAAGTCGGTTTACTGACGAAAGTTGAACGTGACAACGTCTTAAGAAAATACTGATGGAATGGTACTGACTAGTATTTGTGTTAAGCGCCATCTAGGTAAAACATTCTGAAGCTTTTTGAAAAGCTGTTTAAAGCGCCATCTCTGGGTACATCATTGTACTAGCACACGTTCTTAACTTCATATCGTCGCTTTTCTAAAACATGGACAGACTCCTTGAACGTAATACACATTTCACTCACTAGATGGTGCGAAAAGTAAAAAGGCGACGTAACGGTGGTAACGGCACATGACGTCATGTTTTGCGGGCGTGCAGCCGGCTTCATCGAATTATAAGACGTTATCACGTCAAAAATCCAAAAAATAAATAACTTTGATAAGTCATAATTCAGCTCCGATAAGACTTATAGCAAATCTGATTGCACAGATAGCATCAAGGTATTTTATTGTTACAAGAAAGTGATAACGGATCTTTGGCCTCTAAAATAAAAACTACGCCAACTTTACCCAAACCCCTTTAGCACTTTTTTAGAAATCCACAGCTATCTAGCACCTTTGTAAAAGTATTACAGTATTTAGCATCATTGCGCCGAATCGAGCTGGCAACACTGTATTATGTTGAATGTTGTGACTGTGTCTGGTGTGTGTTTGATTTAAGATTTTTTATTCCGATGAAGTTGTTGTCGTTTGTTTTATAGTTGTTAGTTATAAATAAGTTATGTGATTATGATTGGGCAGTTAATTAACCAAGATATGTTGTTTTGTCCTTGCGAAATGTGACTGTTAGCTCGGTCAAGTTGGTGAATGGTGAGTACCGCCAGATGTTTTACTTGGATGGATCTAATAAACCTTTGCGATCACTGATTTGATAAGTAACAGAACCCTCTAAAACATGCAGGTTACACATTTGTAGCTTTCGGCACCATGGCCTTATTAGAATTTAAATATTGCATTACTTGCCCATCATAAGTACACACTGGTAGTGTAACCTCCTTTGTTATCTGTCGGTTCCTCCGCAATTTATAAAAACTGGTCAGTAACGATAACTCGTCAGTAAGCCTATTCCGTTAAATACATGTTACACTACCATAGTACGGACAGTACTATGGTAGTGTAACTTAAACCCTTAAACAATAGTTAAAATAATATGGAATAACAACCGCCAATATAAGTATGTAACAAGTAACATATTTAGCCCAATTTTTTTTTATTTACAAGTGTTATTCAAATAGATAATTGAAATAAGTAAATGGAAAGTTGCTTATCATCTTCAATTCTTAATATCTAAGTAAACATTTTGTTAATAGGAGTTGTAATTGAATGCTACTTTAGACTTATATCTTGTCATTATTGACACATCATCCAATTTGTTCATAAGCTGGTGATTTGACCAGCCATTGTACTGAACATAATGAGTTTCCACATTTTTAGAAAAGAGATACATCATCTTATATTTCTCGGTGGTGAGTGCAGTGCATTGTTTGGCAGTGATTTGTACTCAATTGTTTAAATGGCTGAGTGGCATAGTACTTTTATGGGCTTCGGTATTGCTTACCATTAGGCACATGCTTGTGTCGCCAAGTGCTTGTGTCATCACTCTGTATAAAAAAATAGGTGTGGCTGTGTCGGACACAGCTGTATGTAAAAACAATACACTAACAGCTCAAAGTATTTAGCTTCTTGCAAAAAGGCACTTAGTTACAGCTGTATACTAAGTCGATATCTCAATTTGTAAATAATCACTTAATAGTGGCATTTCTAACTCCACAGTCACATTTCTCACACGGTGTAATGTGAAATTAATTCTTTAACTATCTAATGCTGTAATTTAATTATGGGGATAATGTTTATGAAGGTGTAACACCAAACTATATCCCTTGGTTTTGCTATAATTTGTTTTTTTGCTCATTTTGAAGAGATATTCACTTTAAAAATAATACTAAAAACTGAAATACTTTGAACAAGCAGTCATAAATGCTTCTGGGCATGTTTCATCACAGAGTTTCCTTTTATTTATTATAACTCAAGTTGCCTGGAAGAGTTTGCTCTCAGAATTAAGGCCGCCACTTGTAGTGCCAGTTCGTAAGTGTTTTTGAAGTGAAAACTTCTTTAGGTGCGCCTAGACAGATTTTTCATGGGCTGTAAATTGAATTCTACCGTCACGCTCGGGTATGATAAGAAATCTTCGGGTAAACTTGGGATCACGGCCGTTGGCCATCTAGAAATGCGTCAGCCAATGGGAAATGCTGAAAAGGCGTGGCCTGGCATCATGGCATGGCCATCTAGAAATGCATCAGCCAATGGGAAATGCTGACGCATTTCTAGTTGACCATGCCATGATGAACAGGCCACACCCTCTGTTGACACCCGTGTAGTTTTCAAAGTTAGCTATCAAATTTTGAATTATAAGTTTTCACTTCTATCGGCAGTTCCTATGACTGCCAATTTTTTATTGTAATATTTCAGTTTGTTTGTGTCGTATTATATAGTTTTCTATCTATAACATTTGGTATTATACTGACTTTATAATTTTGATTATATTAGACTGACTGGACCCCCCAGTACTGTGCAAAACGAAAAAGGGGCAGACAATTAAAAAGATGGTCAGATGATATTAAAAAAGTAGCTGGCCCACTTTGGATAAGAGTAGCAAGAGACAGAGAGAGATGGAAAGTGCTGGAGGAGGCCTTTGTGTCAAAGGATGCACTGATCAGGGGAATGATGTCATAAAATGAAATGTATTTTAATAAACTGTTAAACTGTTTAGTAAATAAAGGAATTTGAATTGAATTATAGCTGATTGATCTATCGAAATGAGTTGTACAATGAGTGCACAAGCAAAATTTCGTAAATTTATGCCATGCTGTTAGCATGTGCACTGGATAGCTACCTCACCTTTTTTATCCAGGGTTTTGACCTTCATTATCATATCACCAGATGCTAAGTGACGAAATTATGTATCGTGAAATTTTCTTACTGACAAGAATCTAAATCACTCTATAACTTGAAGACACCAAGATTGTATAATTTTTATGGAGCTCTAGAGTGTTGGATAAACTGGACATGTGCATGGTAAGCAACATGCCTGCCCATAACAGCACTATGTCCTTAAATCCAAATCAAAATGGGAACATGAGCAGGCCAAATCATTACCTAATAAGTACTGCACTGTTCTCATCACCCAGAGATTTAAGATGATTTATCTCTATGCCCTGTAATATCTCTGGAAATATTGTCCTTGGCGTATGATGATGATGATCAATGGAATCCCCTTTCTGTACAAACAAAAAGTAAAACACCTTCAAGGCAAAGCAAATAAATTTGTTCTTCTAAAATTTCAGGTAATTTATAAGGATTAAGTATTACATCATCCCAACAATCCACAATGACGAAGTCATGAAGCAGTATTAACTACAATACATCACAAAGGATCAAAGTTTCGAGAGTTTCATTGGCTTTATTGGCCGTGATATGGTATATAGTTATTAGAATCAAAGAAAATGGGTGACTCGCAAGTAGCAAATATAGTTAATGATATATTGGTAAGTAAATAATTAACAAATTTGAAATAAAATCAATTATTAATTGATTTTGTTCTCAATTTGTAATGAATGAGTAAAGTGCTATCGTAAAGTAAATTTGTTTGGAACAGAGGGTGGAAGCCGTGGAAGAAGCATTCAGCTGCTTCCTGGTATACAAGCCGGAGCAGGAGAGCGAGCGTCTTGCCATGTACCAGAAGAAGCTGTGTGGCATGATGACCTCCCTCGGAGCTGAGCTGCAGGAGTCAGCTCTGCGACAATACCTGACCCTCACAGCCGTGCTCACCAACCGCCACAAGATGAGGCAACTACTCACTCTCCTCGAGAACCTCGTCAACACTAACATCCTACAAGCCAGGTAAACTGTTATTATATATTGTTTTTTTTTTTTTTTTTTTTATCAAATAAAATTTTTGTAGTGGTAGGACTCTTGGCTGAGTCTGGGGAAGTACCACACCTTTGCCAGTTATTCTACGCCAAGCAGTGATGGGCAAACATGTCTGTGTTCCGGTTTGAAGGGCAATATTTATAGTGAACAGTTCCAGAACATCTTATATCTCAGTGACGAGCGCAGTGCAGTGCTAGGTAATGATTTAGGGTCTTTATGTTCCAATAGCTGCGTGTCACGGTACTGTTATGTGGCAGGCATGTTGCTTACATCAGGCACATGTCTTGCTCGTCTCGTCACTCTATAATATATACAAACAAAAACTGAAGTAAAAACAGGCGCGTTGAGTACGTTTTGGGTGACCAAAAATTATGGAACTCGCGTCATCGTCGCCTAATGCTTTCCTAAAACTTGCTATTACTCATTAAAAATAAATAAATATTGGTGAACATTTCACACACAACATCTTCTGAGCCCAAACTAAGCAAAGATTGTATTATGGAAGCCAGATAGCTGATATAATAATTATGTAGCCACTTAAATATTTTGGAATACATACTTATTATACATAGAAAACACCCAGGCACAGTTTTTTTTCCGCGTTTGGTCGAAGATGACGCACGTTGGTCTAGAAAGTACCTATTCACGCTGACCTTGAAACATTCTAGATTGTATCTCTCAGGGAACAAGGAGGCCGGGAACTTATTCCATTCTAAAGCTGTACGCACAGTACTAATATTTGTATTATTCACACAAGCGGCCTTGCGGCGGCTAACTTAAAAACGGTGAAGTAAAACATCAGAACCGACATGTTTCAAGAATCTTTTGAAGTCATGTGTCATTAAGCTCTGAGCCAGCATAGTGGAGATTGACTATTTCCTTGTCTGAGTAGGATCCGACTCCCAACTGTGCGAATACTGAGTGGGATGCTTTTTATACATATTTTCTGATGTTAAAACCCCTGGAGTGTTGTCTCAATAACAGACAATATTACATACACAATTCAACTATCACATTCACATAAAAGTAATTTTGTGTACTTTCTGTTTTGTTTCCAGGATGCTCTGCGATTCAATATTAACAAATGAAAAGCTAATGTATCAGAATGCTAATTTCTGGATAGAATGCTTTAATTTAATAAGGAGGGTCATAGGCGGAGTCGATTACAAGGGAGTCAGAGAAATTATGAAGGTGAGTTGTAACATCGGCTGAGAACTTGTTGTTAATATATGACTCGATTTGTTTTGCTATATTAATAATTATATGACCCCAATTCATCGCCAAACTTGTCTGCGATGTCGCTGCACTCCTATATAGACTCATATAGAAAAGAAACCAAAGAAAGTACTCTTGTAGCACCCACAAATATTTCTTGAATCATCTATCATAGTCATCTAAACCCATCCTACAAATATTATAAACGTATGTATAAACGTCAAACGTAAATAAGAATTTATGTTTGTTACTCTCTGACTATTAACTCTGTTTGTTACTGAAAGGATTTTGATGAAATTTGGTACAAAGATATAAGTGTCTGGAATAACATATAGGCTATTTTTATCCCGAGAAAATATATATACGGGGTCGGGAACTACGTGAGTAAAACTTCGAGTTATAATATATTAATTTATATTTTTTGAGTTATAAAATATATTAATTACTTAAACTGCAAGTTATAATATATTAGCAGGTAGGTTTTTATCCGCGTACCTAGTTCCCGTTATACAATGTTACGTGTATTCGAGTTCTTCCAGAAAATAATCTGTGTTCCAAATTTCAGCTCGATCCGTTCATACGTTACGACGTGATTGAGCAACAAACATCCAAGTATCCAGTCATTGACAATATTTTTTGTAGGATTGTAACTACAGAAAATAAAACGTGGCTCAAAAAAATCGGTTGTCTGTAAAGTTACTGACGATAGTTGAACGTGACAACTTCAACTCCAAGCCTTAAAATGGAACGCCTCAGAGCGAGGTAACGCCGCATGACGTCATGCGGCAAGGTAACGCCGCATGACGTCATGTTTTTTCGTGCGTGCAGCCGGCTTCATCGAATTATAAGACGTTGTCACGTCAAAAATACGGGAACGGTAAATACGCGGGTAAAACCGTGTGGTGACGCTAGTTTCATAATATATTATTATTTCAGGGTTGCAGAGAGAAGGCCCACACTCTGCCGGTCAGGTTGAACTCTAACACAATGCCGCAGCTTAAAGCGTTGTACAACGTTATTGAATATATTTTCGACCGCAACGCTTCGTTACTACCAGCGTATTTTATAGTAACCGAAATACAAAAAGATTACCCTGACAACAATCACTGGCCACACTGGGTAAGGTTTAATCCGATTTTAATTTTAACATATCAGGCTTATTGGTAATCACCCTGCATCAAAAGCATGAGCTACAGTTTTAATAAAATTCGTAATTTTTTCCCATACAAAACAAAAAGTGTGTATTTCTCCAGTTTAAAAACATCGGACTCTTCGTAGCATGACGAACTCATGCTACGAAGAGTTTTAACGCACTCTTTGACGCTCGATAAAAGAAGTGCTGACGCGAACAGACCTCAATAGAACTAGTAGTCCGAGATCCCAGAGCTCCCAGACGTCACCTATTTTCTGGTGAATTAAATGTGGACGATTGAGTAGTGTTTTTATATATCCAACCGTTTATTTTCTTTTTGACAGCACCAATAGAACGTAACTGCGTCATGTTACGCAAAAGTTCACTTTTAAATGCGAGGTTTTAAAAATATGGCAATTGCTTAAATTTGCTCGTTGATCCCGTATAATAATCATCTTTGACAAATTGAGTCCATAAGTAGTTTTTTTATAAATTACATAAAATCACAAAGAACATACATATTTACAAATGGAGCATGAGAATTTAAGTGAAGTTAAATTATTATTTTGGAATTGTTAAGCAAAACGGCTGACGGAAAGTACTTAACCAATTTTAATCAAATTTGTACACCGTGTGCAGTTTGATCCAACTTGAAAAGTAATATAGTTTTTATTTCGATTAATAGTCTATACATGACAATATCCCAGCGAAGCTGCTTGAAGGGCAATGTTTCCAGAGAAATTACAGGGCTTAGAGATATAACAACTTAGATCTCTGGGTGACGAGCGCAGTGCGGTGCTAGGTAATGATTTTGGCTCTTCATGTTCCAATAGCTGCGTGTCACTATGCTGTTATGTGGCAGGCATGTTGCTTACCATCAGGCACATGTCCTGCTCGTCTCGTCACTCTTTATTTTAAAAAAAAAACTGTTAACCTGGCTTCGCCCGTGGTACATATTATGTAGTCTATATCACTCAAGGATCACATAAAAAAAATCTCCATGCATTATCGCTCCGCCCCAATCTACCTACATGTTTGTTGTTAGTGGCTTAGTTGGTAGTAAGTCTGGGAAGCCGTGGGTCGTGGGTTCGATCCCCACCCAGTGCAAATATTTGTGTGATGAATTCAAATGTTTGTACTGTGTTTGGGTGTTTCTATGTATAATAAGTATGTATTTAAAACTATATAAGTACTAGCTGACCCCGCAAACGTTGTTTTGCCATATAAATAAAGGTATGAAAAATAGTTAGTAGCCGATTCTCAGACCTACTGAATATGCATATAAATTTTGGTTAAAATCAGTTAAGCCGTTTCGGAGGAGTAAGGAAACAAACACTGTGACACGAGAATTTTATATATAAGATTATATCAGCTATCTGGCCACCATAGTACAAGCTTTGCTTAGTTTGGGGTCAGACGGTGTTGTGCGTGCAATTTCGACAAATATTTATTTATTTAGTTTATTTAAAAAAAATATGTATCGCAGACCTGTGTTATTACCCGACTGAAAGGGTTATGTTTTTCGCGCGTATATTGGATTTTCGCGCCTAAATTCTTTTATTCTCACATAAATATCTTCCAAACGGCCGGATGGATTGACTTTGACAATTAAGATATCGTTATATTCGTCTCAATGACCCAAGTGTGCTTAGATAGTGTTTTGTTTTACACAGTGTTTGGGTGTTTCTATGTATAATAAGTATGTATTTAAAACTATATAAGTATTATATCAGCTATCTGGCCACCATAGTACAGGCTTTGCTTAGTTTGGGGTCAGACGGTGTTGTGTGTGCAATGTCGACAAATATTTATTTATTTAGTTTATTTCAAAAAAAAAAATATCGCAGACCTGTGTTATTACCCGACTGAAAGGGTTATGTTTTTCGCGCCTAAATTCTTTTATTCTCACATAAATATCTTCCAAACGGCCGGATGGATTTTGACAATTAAGATATCGTTGTATTCGTCTCAACGACCCGAGTGTTCTTAGATAGTGTTTTGTTTTACATAGTGTTTTTTGCAGTCGGTTTTTTTTTTCAATATTTGTAAATTACGTTTTCAGCAACTAGCAAAATTGCTGACGAGTTTCGTGGAGAGCTTCAAGCCGTGCGCTCAGATGGTGTCTATAACGGCGCACTCGCAGATGTTGCCGGTGGTGGAGTTCTCCGGGTACGCCGACCACCTCATCAACCCGTGGCGGCTCGACCCCACCACGCTCAAGTTCTCGCTCAAAGGCAATCTGCCGTACCACGATGATTTGCTTAAACCGCAGATTGCTCTGCTCAGGTATATACTCTTACTATCAAAGTCAAAGAACTTTATTCATAAATGTACAATTTAAACGACAATAAATAAAAAATAAAAACAAAAGAAAGAGCATACAAATTGTATACATTTTCAAAGTTTGAAATGACTACTTTACTGTATTACTAGCTGACCCCGCAAACGTTGTTTTGCCTTAGTGAACAACCCTGGTCACTTAGGGGTATGAAAAATAGCTAGTAGCCGATTCTCATACCTACAGAATATGCATATAAAATTTGGTTAAAATCAGTAAAGCCGTTTCGGAGGAGTAAGGAAACAAACACTGTGACACGAGAATTTTATATATAAGATAATAATTATTGTACAGAAAACTGTCAAGCATTTTATGAGTATAATGTTTTTATAACAATTGTACTGACCCATGTCAAATTTTTGTATACATTTTTTGCCATCACTCTCTAAAAGTTCGGTGTAACTATAAAAAGTTTGATCGATAAGCCAGGGCTTTAATTTGTTTTTGAAGCTGCCGAAACTTGGGGCAGATATAACTATTTTGGGAAGAGTGTTATAAACTTCAGGTCCCATAATGTGAGTTAGCTTCCGTGACCTTGTGAGAGAGTGTGATATGACATCCAGCTTGTCCGCGTTACGTATGTTTCGAGAATGTCTCTCTCCTCGCGTATTGTATGATTCTAGATTATTTCTGACATACACAGCCACCTGGTAGATCAATATAGCAGGTAACGTAAGTATGCCAAGCTCTTTGAAATATCGTCTGACGGATGTGCATTGCGATACGCCACCGATGGCACGTACGGCACTATACTATTTTATTGATAACGAGTAGGTACACGTTATATACATATTTTTTTTAAGTGAAAGCTTCTTTTTGCGCACCACAGACATATTTTTCGTGGGATGTGAATTGAATTCTAGCGTCACGCTCCTGATTGATAAGACATTTTAGGGTGAGCTCGATACCATAACCACGACCACCGGGGGGTCTACCGCCAAACGAAAAACGCTTTGACGCTTTGGCATTTCCGTCTCTTTCATTTCAAGCGAGAAGAAAAGAGATAGCAATATCAAAGCATCAAAGCGTCAAAGCGTTTTTCGTTAGGCGGTAGAAGCGTGGTTTCACCCG
Source organism: Ectropis crepuscularia (assembly GCA_963693475.1). Classification (NCBI taxonomy): domain Eukaryota; kingdom Metazoa; phylum Arthropoda; class Insecta; order Lepidoptera; family Geometridae; genus Ectropis; species Ectropis crepuscularia. The sequence goes on from OY856338.1 coordinate 38,193,686, forward strand.
CGTAGTTTCCATGTGAGCTATCTAATTCTGAGTTATAAGTTTTCACTTCTATCGGCAGTTCCAATGACTGCCAATTTTTGAAGTGAAAATTTGTTTAGGCGCGCCTAGACAGATATATCGTGGGCTGTGAATTGGATTCTAGCGTCACGCTCGGGTATGATAACAAATCTTCGGGACCATGGCTATTGGCCATTTAGAAATGCGTCAACCAATGGGAAATGCTGAAAGGGCGTGGCCTCGGCATCATGCCATGGCCATCTAGAAATGCATCAGCCAATAGGAAATGCTGACGTATTTCTAGATGGCCATGCCATGATGCCCATGCCACGCCCTCCGGTTACACATGTGTAGTTTGTGCCTGATAGTAAGTAACATACCTGCCTTATAACAGCACAAAGATACGCTGCTATTAGGAACATAAGAGTCCTAATCATTACCTAGCGCTACACTTGTGACCCAGAGATCTAAGATAGTATATCTCTAAGCCCTGTAGTTTCTCTGGAAACATTGCCCCTCACACCGGAGCACAGTAATGTATGCACATTACTGGTTGGCGGTAGAACAACTGGCAAAAGAGTGGTACTTCCCCAGGAGAATTCTGCCAAGAGTCGTACCACTACTAAAATCCTTATTAAAAAATATAAAGTATTATAAGCTAGTAGCGTCGCGGTTTTACTCGTGTGGTACCTCTTGATTTTCCCATGGTAAAAAGTAGCCTACTTCACACTATAGTTAATAAACTAGACTAGGTTAATTATAATTTGGAATCACAATATTTATGACTGATTAAAATTATAATTAATTAATTCACATTCTTAAATATTGCATGCATTTGTAAAATCTCTTCTCCACTAGCTACTTATTCATTTGTATTTCAAAAAATGCCCGAGACGGGGCAAATTTACTCTTCCGTTTGATGTGGGTCCTTTGAATTAAAATCAAATCAAATCACGTTTATTGTGGCAAAAAAAAAACAATCTAATAATTAATACTACATATATATCATTTACAATAATAATTTAATTAATTTGTTTGTCTTCCAGGCACGTATTGCAGCAACCGTACTCAAGAGACATGATGTGTTCAATGCTCGGCTTACAAAAACAGCACAAACAGCGTTGCATAGCTTTAGAAGATCAGTTAGTCGAGCTCATGATCCTACCCATGGAGAGGAGCGAACAAGAGTCGGACGAGGACGAAATGTCCCCGAACCACTGGTGCTGGCTCCATTTATCCTCACAAGTCATTTACTTAATCCTCATTGGCTTCGCATCATTCCCGAACATAGTTATGGGACTGCACAATAAGTTGGTCGGACACGATATGAAGAAAGGAAGGGATCATCTGATGTGGGTGCTGCTGCAGTTTATATCTGGCAGTATACAAAGGAATCCGTTGTCTAATTTCTTGCCAATAATCAAGTTACATGAGCTATTGTATCCGGAGAAGGAGCCATTGCCGGTGCCTGATTGCGCGAAGGCTCACTGCACACATCAGATGGCTGTTGTCTGTATTTGGATGCATTTGCTGAAGAAAGCCGAAACGGAGCACAAGACCATGACCATGCCGCAGAATTTGAAAGTGCAATACGAGTAAGTTATTCATTTTTTTTGTTATCAAATATTAAAATTTCGTGCTATGGTGTTTGTGGTGGCACTCCTCCGAAAAGTTTTTGTGTATTTTGCTTCGTCGTCTATTATTTTTAACCGACTTTTTCTACTTATTATTATATTTTAATTACAATTCTATTATTTTTGTATGAACAAAATCGCGGAAAAATATCTGGCTTTTCGGATTTTTATCGGCATTTCGGAGAGAGTGCTATTCATCTGCAAAATCAAATACCACCTTGGCCCCTTTTCTATTGGACTGCTCAGTGCTCATAGCTCGGACGAAATGACGGTTAAGTGGAAACCTATAATAGTAAAAAAAAGAATGGACGGAAGGAAATCCTAGTAACAGCTTGTTTTGCGGTTAAATAAATAAATAAATAAAAATAAATAAAGCTTTATTAATTCCACACAACATTACAATAATTTGATATTATATTTTACTCAATTTAGATTTAACTTAGTTAATTATTTTCTGATTAAATTAGTATTAAATTATTATTAAAAATATATACATTCCTAAAGTTGTATGGACCCCCTTCGGGTAAAAGCCTCCTCCAAAGCATTCCATGTATCTCTATCGGTAGCTAGCTTCATCCACCTCCGGCCCGCCGTCACAGCCAGCTCGTCCGCCCACCGGGCGCGCTGCCGGCCTCTCGCTCTGGTGCCTCGTGGTCCGCTCCATTTTACGGCCCTTACGGTCCATCTGTCGTTGTATCGGGCAACGTGGCCCGCCCATTTCCATTTTCTGATTAGGGAGAAATTAAGGGCGTCGATGACTCTAGTTTTCTCGCGAATTACGTTATTTTTCACCTTATCTCTCAACTTTATTCCTAGTAGACTTCTTTCCATTTTTCTCTGGGTTGTCTCTATTTTTCTTTTGGTTTTGTAGTCGAACGTCCATGTTTGACAGCCATACGTAAGGCATGGCAGTATTTCAGAGTCCATTACTATTTTTTTTAATGCTAGTGGTAGTTGCGACTTTAGTATTTCCTTTCGGGCCCAGTATTTTTTCCATGTGATAGCTGTCCTTCTGTCTACTTCATCGGCATTTCTGTCCTTGCTAAACGAAATTTGTTTTCCCAGGTATATGTACTTCTCGACGTACTCTAGAGGTGTGTTGTTTATTAGAATGGGTATCTTCTGACAATTGGACATGATTTTTGTTTTGTCTAGGTTCATTTCTAAACCTACTTCTAAGCTAACAGATAGTAATTCGTTCACCATTTCGTTTAGTTGTTGCGAGTTTTCCGAAAATAGAACGATATCATCAGCGAACCTTAAATGGCTTAAATACATTCCATTAATGTTAATGCCTTTTTTAGACCATGATAGCTTTTCCGTTATATATTGTAAAACAGCAATAAATATCTTCGGTGAAATTCCATCTCCTTGTCTAACGCCTCGCCTCACTCTTATCTCCCTTCCTGTCCTATCCAATTTGACTCTACTAGTGCATTTTGAGTAGATGTTTTTTAAGATGTTTATGTATTTTTCGTTTATATTTTGTTTCGTCAGTGCCTCCCATATGCTTTTATGTGTAATAGAGTCGAAAGCTTTTTTATAGTCGATGAAAGCTAGATATAGAGGTTTCTGGAACTCTACATATTTTTCTATTACTTGATCTACTACTTGAATATGATCCACAGTGCTAAAGCCGCTTCGAAAGCCAGCTTGTTCAATAGGCTGGTGTTCGTCAATATCTGCTGAAATCCTTTCTAATATACAGGAAGCAAATAGTTTGTACAGAGAGGACATGAGACTTATAGGTCGATAGTTAGATATATCAGCTGGATCTCCTTTTTTATAGAGCAAGATAATGTCTGATTGGGCCCAATTGTGTGGTACTACTTGCTCTTCCAATACTTTATTAAATAGTATAGTGATGGGCGTTAAAAGTAGAGTTTTAGCTAGCTTTATACATTCGTTCGTAATCCCGTCTGGTCCTGGGCTTTTTTCTGATTTAAGTTTCATTATATGTTTCAAGATTTCTGGTTCAGTGAATTCGTGTACCGGAAGAGTGTTTCTGTTTTCGCTAATACAATTCGCATCCTTTTCTGGGTCTGGTCCATTATATAGTTTTGTGTAGAAATCTGTAGCGATGTTTACAATTTCCACGCGGGATTTGTTTTTGATATTGCCAGGTTGGAGTGTTGGAATCCACGTTTTAGTTCTGTCCAATTGCTTGTACGCTCTTTTTGCCGATCGAGAGCTTTCTAAATATTTCTGAATTGTATTCATTCTGTAGTTATGATAGCACCTTTTTATTTCTTTATTTGTATTTTTGTACAGGTTTTTAAGCTCTTCTTTGTCACTTTTGTTTAATTTTGTTTTATTTTGTAGCTCGTTTCTTTTTTTCATAAGTTCTAGAGCTTGATTTGATAATATGTTCGCATTTGGTCTCGACTTGACGTTTTTTAAGCTATCGGACAATGATTGTATAATTTTACCGCAGTATTCGTTTGCATTGTAATTTTCGTGCGTCTGTATTAATGTTGGAATATATGTATTTAAATTTTTGAGATATGTTTCTTGTTCTTCTGACGTTTTTAACTTTCTAGGTATGTTTCTGAAGTTTCGTCTGCTCCTTTTCATTAATTTCAGATGAATAGTCGATCTTATGACTCGGTGATCTGATCCAAAGGAAAAAGATTTAATTATTTCATATTTTGCAAATAATTGTGGTTTTGTAGACATTATGTAGTCTATTTCATTTTTTGTATTACTGTCTGGTGATATCCATGTCCATCTATTTTTTTGTTTCAGATTGAACATTGTATTTATTATTTTCAAACTATGTTCGCATGCGTACTGGATAAGTCGCTCACCTCGTTTACTTCTTTTGCCATAACCGTATTCTCCAGTCACTAGATGTTCGTGTTTTTTAGGTTTGCCAATCTGTGCGTTAAAATCTCCCATGCATATGACATAGTTTGTGTTGATAGAGTCGTGTGCATTTTCTAAATCTTCATAAAAATGTGCTATGTCTTCCTCCGAAGAGCTTTCTGTCGGTGCATATGCTTGTATTAACGCAAAAAGCAAACCCTCTAGCTCTATTTCCAGTATACAGACTCTATCTGATATACCCGTGAACTTTTTGATATTTTCTTTGTATTTTTTTTTTACTAGGAAACCTACGCCATAATGTCCTTTGGTTTTTCCAAAATAGTACATAATATGTTCATTGTCTTCTATAATTTTTTCTCCTAGTCGACGAACTTCACACATTCCTAATATATCATGATTCACGTCCTTTAGGGCTGCCTTCAGTTCTATAAGTCGTGCTTCAGACAATAACGTCCTAGTATTCAGTGTGCAAATATTTAACTGTTTTGTTTTTAATTTTGATTGTTGCTTTGGAGGGTTTTGGTCGAACTCTCCCGCGGTGACCAGCCGTCCTGGGAGATTGAGGGCAGGTAGAGGGTCCAATTTTTGTTGCTATACTGTCTTGTGCTGTATTTCGTTGTTTTGTTGCTGAGGTAATCTGATTCCTGGAGAGGAAGTTGATGTGCGGTTCTGTATAACAAAATCTTTCATGCTTCCCGTTTTGATTTTTTTAAATGTTTTTTTATTGCTCTGTTGAACTTTGCCTTGGCTTGATATTTCCGGGGATTCTGAGATGTTTCTTTTGTTGGTCTGGGTGCGATGACTTTCTTTAGTTTTGTTTAGCACAATTAGCTTGTCGTATTTGATAAAGGCTGTGTTGCCTAGTTCCTTTTCCTCCTCTACTCGAATCTGGAGTTCTTTTCGTTTATTAAGAACTTCCAAGGGGTAGTCCTGTTTGATATAGTAAGATGTATTTTCTAGGCATTTTTTCATTTTCAGGATTGACATTTTGAGCCCCATTGTGCTAAACGTAATTACCACAGGTCGTATATTACCACCTTTTTTCCCCAATCTTCTTACAGTATCAATGCTGCTTTTGTCACACGCCATGTTAAAATATGATTTTATAATGTTTATCACAAAACTTTCAAGTTCCTGGTAGGATTTTTCTTGCTCTTCAACTCCGAAAATAATTAAATTTTTACGCCGAACGTGTCTCTCCAAGTTCATTATTTTTATATATTGCTCTTCTAATTTTTTCTCAAGTTTATCGTTTTTCAGTTCCAATGTGCTAAACTTTTCATTTATGTTCTTATTTATTGTGTTCTTTATGTCCTCTTTCATTTCAGACAGTTCTCTTTTTTGTTGGTTTAATTCTTGTTGAATATTCATTAAAAGCCCCTTTATCTCTTCCATTATGTATGTAATGCGCCCTCTGGCGTCTAGTGATTGAGCTTCTTTTTGCACTCGTCGAAAATTCCAATAATAGTTTTATATATTGCAACAACACTTATTCAGATGTCTCAATGAGTTGATGCTAGATGTCGCTTTAACCAAAAAAACAGGCTATAGACAAATTGATTAATTCTGCTTCTGTAAACTATCACTAGATGGCGCTATCAGTCGGCTAAAACAGCTAAGTGAGATTTTCTGACTGCCTTCAATTTTTGTTTATTATATTTTGTTCGTTATCTTTGCAATTATTATTGTTTATAAGCACCATTGGCATAAATATTTAGTTCTCGTGAATATAACAACGTTACCCATACAGTATTTTTCACTTCCTTAATGATATTTCGGTTGTTTTTTAAGTGTTTAGACATCAACTGTCATTTCACTTTTAGCACTGTTTTCACTAATTTACACTGCAGTTAAACTGTTGTTTTAGTATTCAATCATTGAGTTAGTACACTTTTTACTTATTTTAACACTTTTCATCTATAATACAACTCTTAAATATTTTTAAGATTTAATTTAGTACGAGTATGATGTAAACAATGGCACAGTGTTGCCCTCTCTCGAAATAATCACGGTTTTGCGGTTAGCGACGTAATATGCCATATTGGTGTTTACGCTCACGTGAAAACAGATTAAAACTATAGTATAATAGTACATTATGATATTAGTGCGCTAAGTTGATAATTACAGCCGAGGCGTTATTGCTATAATTATGCTGTCATTATCAAAGCGCACGTATGTCATACGACGTTTTATAACATATTTGCGAGGAAATAAATAAAACTCTGACGACATTTTCAAACAAAAACCATACAGCGAAAAAAAAATAGCGCGGAGAGAGATATTTACTTGTTCACAGATTAACAATGCGCGCGCATCGGCGCCTTTTTTTAAACAACGGCACAGAAACAGCCAGTATGCCATTAGTAATAAAGTAAATTTATATTTTTGTGTTTTGTTACAGATAAATTGTTGTAATTTATGGTCAAAATTAATTAAATAAACGAATTAAATAATTATTTATTATATTTTACCTCTCAAAGTTAATTTTATACATAAAATGTTGACCACTTTTCTGACATAAAAACGTTTTACTAAGATTTGAAAAAGTACCGTTCGTTTTAGACGGAGCATTTTGACACCGTGCGTTTTACATTATACATTACCGCACAAGTACGTAATGAGATACATTATGATACAGAAATTGGTGAAATAGGAGACATTTTACGAGCAAATGTGTTATAAAATCTTTTATAATAAATTTACTAGGTAGTATGGAATTACAAAAATGTAATTTTCGATATTCTTTTAATGAAAACTAAATAAATATAAATAAATAAATAAATATCGGTGGACAATTCACACACAACACCATCTGACCCCAAACTAAGCAAAGCTTGTGTGATGGCGGCCAGATAGCTGATATAATACTTATATAGTTTTAAATACATACTTGTTATACATAGAAACACCCAGACACAGTGCAAACATTTGAATTCATCACACAAATATTTGCACTGGGTGGGGATCGAACCCACAACCCTCATATCTATAAACATATCATATAATATCTATAACTATCATAAAATTAATAAATTTGTGGTCAGTGTTAACATCTCTATTTTGTCGTTGTGTGGCAGGTATCTACAACACTTGATGACATCGAACAACACGCCGACGCTGATGGGATCCGACTACCGTATCGCTTTGCTCTGCAACGCGTACTCTACCAACCAGGAGTACTACGCCCGACCTATGGGCATCATCATTGAAACGCTGTTCGGCAGCCAAAAGGTGCGTGTACATACTATATCTATACTAATATTATAAAGCTGAAGACTTTGTTTGTTTGAACGCAAGGATCTCGGGAACTACTGGTCCGAATCGAAAGATTCTATCTCTGTTGGATAGTCCATTTATAATAGATAGATAGGTAGATAGATAACTCTTTATTGTGACACAAAGAAAGGAAAAAAATTACAGAAAAACACAATATAAACTAGCGCCACAAATGGCGGCCTTATTGCTGAGAGCAATCTCTTCCAGGCAACCAGCTAATAATAATAATTAAATAAATAATAATAATAAATATTGGTGGACAATTCACACACAACACCATCTGACCCCAAACTAAGCAAAGCTTGTGTGATGGCGGCCAGATAGCTGATATAATACTTATATAGATTTAAATACATACTTATTATACATAGAAACACCCAGACACAGTGCACACATTTGAATTCATCACACAAATATTTGCACTGGGTGGAAATCGAACCCACGACCCTCGGCTTCGCAGGCAGTGCTACTACCAACTAAGCCACGAGGTCAGTCGTTATTTATCGAGGAAGGCTATTATAGGCTTTTTAATATTACGCTAATATGAACAGGAGCGGAGCATAAATGAAAAATGTTACAATAACGGGAAAAAATATTGCATTTTGAGAGCTTTCGTTGCGTGGCAGCATGTGTCTATCTTATAAAGGTTGCGTCATTAGAACCTAAGGTAACCGAATTCGTTCAAAATTTGAATTGATACGGCCAATTTTCAATAGATGGCGTAGCAACGCGCGCACGATTCAGCCAGTGGATTAATAATATTACTAGCTGATTCTGCGCGCGTTGCTACGCCACCGGTCGAAAATTGGTTGTACCAACTCAGATTTAGAACAAATTTGATAAGCATAGGTTTATAATGACGTAATCTTAAAAGATAAACACATGCTGTCACGGACTGTCAACGAAAGCCCTCAAAAAGGAATATTTTTGCCCGTTTTTGTTACATTCTTCATTCATACTCCGCTCCTATTGATAGTAGCGTAATGTTATATAGCCTCGATAAATGGACAGCACAGAACAGAACGACATAACAATTATCTTTCAATTCAATCCAGTAGCGTTCCTAGCGTTCAAGCAAACAAACTCTTCAGCTTTATAATATTAACGTAGAAATCCCTTTTTGTTCTGAATTTATGTATTTTGAATACATTCTGTTAAAGTATGTCGCTGAATTCAATGTGCTTCTTGGCAAAGGCCTCGTTTAGCTGGTTCCACTAGCAGCTCTCCTCCAGTTAGGCCCCGCCGTGAGTTGGTCTCCCCTGCTCCATTTACCTACCTACCTGGTACTTGGGCTACCAGGCTGTTTTTATAGTTTTGCATAATTAACACGCTTTCATTAGCTTCACTTGTAACTAACTATGTATGTAAGAAAATCTTGGAATCTTAATTTGACCCATTGCTCGGTCTTTGATTAGGATGGAATTTTGCACACGCTCTGAGTTTTGATGACAATACATGACTAGCTAAGAAAAATGTCATTACAAGTCCTATATGTCGGCCTCCCTAAGATGGCGGACTGGCTGTTTGAAATCCACCCCCATGATATGGGTGTCAAATGAAATTGTTTGCTATCAGGAATACGAAAAAAAAATTGTCACGTGACTTACATCCAAGATGGCGGATTGGCTGTTAGAAATGCACCCGCCCCATGATATGGATATTAAATGAAAGGGTTTGCTGAATGGGATACGATAAAAATAATCACGTAACCTAAATCCAACATGGCAGCCGTTCCAAGGTGGCGGAGAGCGTGTTTTATCGTTTTTTTAACTTTTATTTATTTATTTTGTTTTTCTCTTATTAATTGGCCAGTCCAGCTCCAGTTTTGATGGTCATATCATATGTATTTAGAACGCTAGAATACCACTGACGCTGGCTACGTTTAATAGACAAACGATCAGGCAAAATGATAGGCTGACATGTTCAGGGGTTGTGTGAAGTCTGAAGACAGGGAAATGATACCATTACTTTGAAATCATGCCATATCTTGTTTTATCGAAATCTTGACCACCAGTCTGTAGATAATAATCGTACAAACCGAAAGATACACCCTGAATTGAATGCATTCTGAGAGGCATTTCCGGATATTAAGGTGTTCTGGTCAATGTATTGCTCACAAGCAGATGAAATGTTTATCTATTCTTTAAATATACGATATAATACATTAGGATGTCACGACTGTTCATTAAGTAATAATAATAAACTGGTTGACCGGCCCGGCTTCGGGTTGTGATCGTCGATGACATACCACATGACGAGAACCTCGTTAGAGCCGAGAAGGACAAGCTTAGCAAGTACCTTGACTTGACTCATGAGGTTACCGCCATGCGGTATGTTGATTCTACGATCATAGTCATAATAGTAGCGTCGGCAAAAAGATTTACAGCGAAAAGTGTCGACTAACATCTAAAGAGACTGCTAGACGGTGGGATGACGGTCAGATGCACGCGGCGGGTCATCCTCAACACAGCGCGTATCGTCACGAGGATCCTTAGTCTGCAGCCCTAACCACCGATAGCTTGGGCATGTCCCGCTGCTGGCTGCACCGGCACTCTAGTTTTTAAGTTTATAATGTTTTATTCATACTTATTGTAAAAAACTTAGAGATAACGAATAACTACGAGAATAATAATAATTTATTAGTACCATATTGTGGCTTAACTCTATCTTACAAAAGTTCATGATTCTATTACAATTCCAAGATAACAAGAAAAAAAAAGAAAAATTTTGACTAACCCACACTACATTGAATGTGTAATCTGTACAATATTCTACTAGTCAAGCCCTTTCATTTGATACCCAAATTGAGGGAGTAGTAAAAAAAAAGAGAAAAGTATTTCGTCATTTTGTGGTGGCGGCTATCTTGGATTTGAAATGTATCATAGTGTATAGAGTTCTACTTGTCAAGTCCTTTCATTTGATACCCATATTGAGGTAGGTTGTGAAGAAATATTTTGTCCGCCATTTTGTGGAGGCGGCCATCTTGAATCGATATTAACCAAACATAGCAAAGAACCAAATTAAAAAAAAAAACGGATAGAAATCGGTCCACCCGTTTGAGCTCTACGGTGCGACAGACAGACAAGCATCGACGTCAAACTTATAACACCCCTTTTTGGTCGGGGCTTAAAAATAGTATCTACAATTATAATAGTTTGTTATTTGTACAGGCGTTACAGAACGGCAGCCCTGGGACGCCGCTGCCCACCGCGCCGCTGTCGATGTGCATCCTGGACAGTCTCACGCTCCACTGCAAGATGTCGCTCATCCACTCGATAGTGACGCACGTGGCGAAGCTCGCGCAGAACAAGACCAACATCCCCGGCAGCAGCATAATGGCGCCCGCGCTAGTCGAGACTTACAGCCGCCTGCTCGTCTATACGGAGATCGAGTCGCTGGGTATCAAGGGATTCATCAGTAAGTTACACTTTTTATACCTAAAAGTATAGAAACATATAGCCAGCGTTTGATCGTAAATTACCTTAGCGTAAGAACGGCAGCTCTCTGTCTCCTTGCCCCATGTCCCACCAGTGGGAATATTTAGTAGGTTGTGTGTTGTGTAGTTTACCGTCCAGCCAATGTCCTGTAACTCAAGATTGAAAAAAAAAATGCAGTCATAGGGACTGCCGATAGAAGTGAAAACTAATAACTCAGAATTTGATAGCTCACTTTGGAAACTACGCGGGTGAAACCGGAGAGCGTCAACATGACCATGGCCATTTAGATCATCCAAGTTTACCCGAAGAATTCTTTCATTTACGAACGTGACTCTTGAACTCAATTCACAGCCCACGGATAATCTGTAAATTATGCGCCAAAAAAAATTTCACTTCAAAAAGACAGCACAGCGACAGCAGCACTTGACTGCTTTCTCACTCGCACACTCGGCGGTCCCGAGTTCACCTGAAGATTTCTTTCATTTTCGATCGTGACGATGTGCCTCATTCACAACCCTCAAAAAATCTGTGGTGTTTAAAAAAATTGGCAGTCATAGGAACTGCCGATAGAAGTGAAAACTTATAACTCAGAATTTGATAGCCTACCTTGAAAACTATACGGGTGTAACCGGAGGGCGTGGCCTCGCCATCATGGCATGGCCATCTAGAAATGCGTTAGCATTTCCCATTGGCTCACGCATTTCTAGATGGCCATGCCATAATGGCGAGGTCACCCACTTTCAGCGTTTCCCATTGGGTGACGCATTTCTAGATGCCCAATCGCCAAGGTCCCGAGTTTACATGAAGATTTCTTATCATATCCGAGCGTCACGCTCGGATATGATAAGAATAGGTAGAATTCAATTTATACCCCATGAAAAATTTGTCTAGGCGCGCCTAAAGAAGTTTTCACTTCAAAAAATGTGTGGCAAAAGAGGTTTTAAGTTCAAGAACTGTGTGATTCCAGACCAGCTGCTGCCGAACGTGTTCAAGTCGCACGCGTGGGGCATCCTGCACAACCTGCTCGACATGTTCTCGTACCGCATCCACCACATCCAGCCGCACTACCGCGTCACGCTGCTCTCCAACATACACTCGCTCGCCGCCTACCCGCAGGCCAACCAGACGCAGCTCCAGCTATGGTACGATCACACACAGACAGATACACAAAAAAATGGGAAAAAAAAAGTGAAAACTAAAATAAGATGAAGGTGCCTAAGAGCACGTACTGATGTGGTAAGGTTTAATATATAAGCGGACTAGCTTTTACCCACGACTTCGTCCGCGAGAAATAAATAGTAAGGTAACTCAGGTAGTACCTACCTATTTGTATACCCAGACACATTTACGGTTACTAAAAACAGCTTCTAATAAAACAATTTTATGCAATTTCATCAAAACCGGTTCTGTTGTTTAGGTGTGAAAGCTTAAGAGACATTCGTCCCCCATTTCAACTACAATTTCATCCCCATACAGTTAGAAATTACAAAATTTCTAGAACAAACAATTATTTGCTTCGTGTCGAGTGCCTATATTCAAAGTTCCATGGTTTCATCTTCAACGATTGGGAGCTTCCATATATACTTTCGTCCCCAATTTCAATCTCAATTTCATCCCCGTACAGTTGGAAATTACAAAATTGCTACAACAAACATTCGTTTGCTTCGTGTCAAGTACAATATACAGAGTTTCATGGTTTAATCTTCAACTGTTGGGAACTTTCATATTGACTTTCATCCCCCATTTCAACCCCAAGTTGACTGACCCCCGCAGAGTTCAAAATTACGAAATTGATAGAACAAACATTGGTTTGTTTCGTGTCAAGTGTCTAAATAGAGAGTTTCATGGTTTTATCTTCAACAGTTGGGAACTTCCATATTGACATTCATCCCCCATTTTGAACCCCAATTTCACCCCGCGCAGTTCGAAATTACAACATTTATAGAACAAACATTTAATTGCTTCGTGTCAAGTGTCTAAATATACAATTTGATAACTTTGAAAATGACGAATTTTCATACAACCGTTCATCCCTTGTTTCACCCTCTTAGGGGTTGAATTTCGCAAAACCCCGTCTTAGCGAGCGCCTACGTGCTAAAAGGGACCTCCATGCAAAATTTCAGATTCCTAGCATTTGTAGTTTCTGAGATTCCTTGATGAGTGACCTTTCGCTTTTATATATATAGATGACAGCGGTCGAGCGATCAGTCTCTCGCCCCGCGTCACTTGTATAGTAAGATCACAATGTAGTCAGCAGTTTATACAGTGACGTGGTTTCATTTCCTCTCCAGTACCAGTAACACCTACAGTGGTGACCCCGACAGGTTTCTGGGTACAGTGGGTACAAAGAAATACTTAACTATTAAAGACTACTAAATCATTTTAATAATTAAAACTAAATACGATTTATAAATTGAAATTGAATATATGTACCTAGTAACATAGAGTTTAATACCTGGGTAGCGATTCTGAAACCATTCGGTTGCATCCGACACGGAATCTCATCTCTCGGTCTTTGTCATGCTAAACAGATAAGACAAAGACCGAGAGATGAGATTCCGTGTCGGATGCAACCGAATGGTTTCAGAATCGCTACCCTGATCTAAGCTTAGGAAGCACATTAACACTCGAGTAACATGCGGCTGAATGACTTAGTATCCATGGCCAAGAATAAATTAAAAACAATTTTTTACGCGTGGTAACAATTTTAATGTGGCAAGTACCTAGAAGTTAATGTCGCGATAAAAAATATAATATATAATAAATATAATTAAATAAACTAAATACAGGGACACAACAACGAAGAGCAGTTAACTATATTTATGATCTTTCTCGCTCTGGCACACTTATGGGTACCTATTATCTTTCTCTCTCTAGCATCCCGAGTTCACTCGAAAATTTCTTATCATACCCAAGCGTGACGCTAGAATTCAATTCACAGCCCACGAAAAAATCTGTCTAGGCGCGCCGAAAGAAGTTTTCACTTAAAAAAAATTTATAGTCATTGGAACTGAAGACTTCCTTGAAGACTAGAAGTGAAGACTTGAATTTGATATCGTACTTTGGAAACTACGCGGGTGATTGTAGGGACGTGGCCATGAGCATAGGATATACTAACGCATTTCTAGATGGCCAATGGCCATGGTCCTGGGTTTGCCCGAAGATTTCTTATCATTCCCGAGCGAGACGCTAGAATTCAATTCACAGCCCGCGAAAGATCTGTATGTGGCGCGCCAAAAGAAGTTTTCACTGCACAACTCTTTATTGTGCACACTATACAATTAATAAATAATAATAAATATTGGTAGACAATTCACACACAACACCATCTGACCCCAAACTAAGCAAAGCTTGTATGATGGCGGCCAGATAACTGATATAATACTTATATAGTTTTAAATCCATACTTATTATACATAGAAACACCCAGACACAGTGCAAACATTTGAATTCATCACACAAATATTTGCCCTGGGTGGGAATCGAACCCACGACCCTCGGCTTCGCAAGCAGAGCTACTACCCACTAAGCCACGAGGCCAGTAAAATTAACATACAATAGGATACAATCCTAAAAAAAAAAAACTAGTTCGTCAGCTAAATTGGTTAAAAAGTATTCCACACGTATTTTGTTTCACAAACAATTATCGACGTAACCAGACGTATCCAGCCGCATTACCGCGTCACGCTGCCCTCCAACATTCATTCGCTCGTCGCCTATCCGCAGGCCAACCAGACGCTAATGCAGCTATCACAGACAGACTGAAATTGTTTGTTATGCACACCACATTAATTTATTTTCTCCGAATCCGAACCATATAGCAATGGGTAATAGACTACAGGCCCGTGAACAAAATTTACGGGTCAAATGAACCACCAGGAGACCTATGTAGGTTGATAGAAGGGTGTAAAGTATTAAGATTCAGCACTATGCCTTCACTTGTAAGCTGTCCAACTGAGTGTGATTGAAGAGGGGGGGTTGCAACCCTCTACCATTTCTCCTTGTCGCATGATTTTTGTACGGCATTGCGAAATAATGGATTAGAAGAGGTATTGAAACTGTATGAAACCAATGCCGTACTTAATCAAATGACCAAATTTGCTCTGTAAATTACTCGTGCTCTGTTAATTTTTTCGGCAAACTAATAATTAAAAAGTTAAAATGTATATTTTTTATAGTTTCAATACCTCTTTTAATCTACTATTCCGCAACGCCGTACAAAAATAATGCGACAAGGAGAAATTATCGAGGATTCCAATCCCCCCTCTTCAATTGCACTCAGTTGGACAGCTTACAAGTGACGGCATAGTGCTGAATCTTATTACTTTATACCCTTCTATCATCCTACATAGGTCTCCTGGTGGTTCATTTGACCCGTAAATTTTGTTCACGGGCCTGTAGTCTATAATGGGTAGGCCATATAGCTCGCAGAACCAATAACCGCTGGGGAGTAAAGTGTCTCGAATGGCGGCCACGAACCGGCAGACACAGCGTAAGACGATGGACCGATGATATCGTCTCGGCCGCGGGAAGTCGATGGATGGAGGCGGCACAAGAACTGCCGCCTCCATCCATCATCCATCCAGAAGATTCATTGTGGAAATCTGTGGGAGACCTATGCCCAGCAGTGGAGGTCTTCAGGCTGCAGATAATGATGATGACCAAATTTCATGAGAATCTATCACTATATACTCGTATATCCTCTAAATAAATAAATTAATATTAATTACTAAACAGTAATTTGGTAGTGGTAGGACTCTTAGCAGAGTCCGCCTGGGGAAGTACCACACCTTTGCCAAATATTCTACCGCCAAGCAGTAATGTGCAAACATTACTGTGTTCCGGTTTGAAGGGTGCAGTGCAAGGTAATGATTTGGACTATCATGTTCCAATAGCTGTGTGTTACTGTGCTGTTATGTGGCAGGCATGTTGCCTACCATCAGGCACATGACCTGCTCGTCTCGTCACTCTATGCTATAAAAAAAAAAAGTATTTAATAATGTATCTAGTGCCATCAATGTCGCTGATTATAAGTAATTATTGTCTACCGTTATTTTTATATAATATGTACACCATTTTATTGTGGTCAATTGATCGCGCTTCTAGGCGTAACCACCAGGATTTAGCGCGCTGCGCGAGAACTATTCTCAAGTTTACGAAAATAACATCTCATTAATGTCATAACCATAAAAAAAAGGTTGGTGGACATTTCACATACAATACCATCTATATAATAGGTGAGAGTTTGAGAGAGTGAGAGGGTGTGTGTTTGGATGTTTGTTGTTCACTCACGTAGGAACAGCTGTACGCCACAATCCAAGATACTCCACACTATATTTTTTTTTATTTAACTAGCTTTGAATGTTTTTCCATATTCCAGTTTCGAGAGCACCGCCCTCCGTCTGATCACAAGCCTCGGCAGTTCTGGCGTTCAGCTGCAGATGTCGCGCGTCGTCTCCGAGCCGAAGTCGCTCGTCTCGTCCGAGAGCGAGGAGCTGAACCGAGTACTAGTTCTCACTCTCGCTCGCGGCATCTACATGACTGGCGCCGGTAACTGTTTTAACCCTTCACGTGTTTTATGTCAACAATCGTTGCTTAAGCGAAGCTCTCTATTGAAAGACGGATTGTGACATGTATACGTCTTAACACGTTTTAATTTTGGTACTAGCCTGTTCGGAATATCAATTACGCGAAATTAACTCTAACACAATAGAAATAAAGCTTAATTTGGCTTAAGAAAATAAAAAATACGTAAATATAAATAAGTATAATAAATAAGTGAAATTTATTGGCGCACCACATACAGATTTTTCGTGGGCTGTGAATTGAAGTCAAGTGTCACGTTGGTAAATGAAAGAAATGTTCCGGTAAACTCGCCCTCCGGTTACACCCGCGTAATTTCCAAACACATGCCATGACCACGGCGATCTAGATCATCCGAGCCCAAGTCGCTCGTCTCGTCCTAGAGCGAGGAGCTGAACCGAGTACTAGTTCTCACTCTCGCTCGTGGCATCTACATGACTGGGGCCGGTAACTATTTTAAAAGTGATTTTTTTGGCAAATACAAATTTTTCGTGGGCTGTGAATTGAAGTCAAGCGTCACGTTGGTTGGTATATGAAAGAAATCTTCGTGGAAACTCGGATGATCCACACCCTCCGGTTTCACCCCCGTAGTTAAGTTTTTCTGGGTTATAAGTTTTCACTTCTATCGGCAGTCCCTATGACTCAATTTTATTGATATCTTAATACATACAAATTACGCGACACGCTGTTTGTGCGCGATTTGATTAGTATAAAAAAATATAATTTAAAAACTCAAAAACCCGACTGCGTAAAAAGTGAACCAAACTACGTTCTCGCATACTAAAAGAAACTGAAAAGAATAAAACAAGCATTTAGATTTCTGGTGGTCTAGAATTCTATAATATGTTATTGTATTAATACTATTGAAATATATACAATATTTTCTATTAAAAGAACATTACAACTGAACAGTCGGGATCCATTGAAGAATTACATTGTATGTCGAATAATAATGGATCCCGACTGTTCAGTTGTAATGTTCTTTTAATAGAAAATATTGTATATATTTCAATAGTATTAATACAATAACATATTATAGAATTCTAGACCACCAGAAATCTAAATGCTTGTTTTATTCTTTTCAGTTTTTTTTAGTATGCGAGAACGTAGTTTGGTTCACTTTTTACGCAGTCGGGTTTTTGAGTTTTTAAATTATATTTTTTTTTAATACTTTTTAGTTATGAACAATGTTGTGAATGTTAATATGCTCAACATAATAATATGCATCTTTTGGTTGTTGACCAAATGTCTTCGTTTCTACTGATATAATATGTAGGATTTTCTACTGCATGTAATTCATATTTATAGTTTTGAGTTAGTATAGGTTTTCGATTGACGTTGAGTACCTACTAAATCGTTTGAAGTTGGAGATGGGCGACCGAGCGGAGCAATCCGAGAGCGGTTCCGTGTTCCCACTATCAGCGGCAGAGTTGAAACCCCATAGAGGTTTATTTGTAGATAGGGGCACCATATCCATACATGATATAGAGTGCAACATAACGCGGCTGTGTCTCCCGGGCGGGGCAGTAGGGTATGCGTAAATACATTTCCTGCACGTACGAAAAAAAGGTAGTCCAATATACCTACTAGCATAGATCGTAGAATGCAAGATGGGCCCCATCCCAAACTTCACGGCGCACGCAATCATGTCAACGTTGGGAAGAGTGAGCTCACTCTTTCCGTTCTAGTCGGTTGCAGGACGCGGTGGACGCCGGACGTTTTTACCTATCATTATTCGGGGTCAACAACCAAATTAAGTAGAACCACAGCAAATCTCGCCGCTAGCGATTATAGGGGTCAAGTAGATTGGTTGTTTGTAAACCACTTACGATACATACAGAGACGCAGTTTATTACCAATTTCAAGGTGCTCAGGGCACATCTATTGATTTATATCGATGCCTACTAGATACATTAGTATATAATGTCCATCCACATTCACACGTACAGTTAGTTATACGAAGTTTTCTGCTACCTAAAAACCTATAAATGTGAGAATGGTTGTTACTCAACTTTAAATCGATATACATCCTAAACGGTCAGTCGAATCGAAAAACATTGAGAGAAAGCTAAACATTATTTTGAAATACCTATTCAACGATACTCCTCTTGACATATTTTGGTGATTTTCATTTTTTTAATTTGGACAATATGGCGTCCTTAAGCCGCCATATTGGACTTACACTAATGTCATGTCTTTAGTGTCACTCGCCAGATTAAGAGGAATCAATCGACGTGTGAATCATAAAAATCGGCCCAGGCGTTAGGTCTGTATAGTGCCTCAAAGGAACATACATACATACATAGACTGTTAAACACATTACCACTCCTTTGCGTCGCGCAGTCGGGTAAAAAAGGGTTCTAACGACACAACCTAAAAAGGTAGACAGACTCATGCAGTCACGGACTTCACCACGGCACCATACGCAACGAAAGCTCTCGAAAAGGAATATTTTTTCCCGTTTCTGTTACATTCTTCATTCTTCATTCATGCTCCGATCCTATTGATAGTAGCGTAATGTTATATAGCCTATACTATAGCCTGAAGCCTAAAGGACCTGAGCACCTTGAAACTGCGTCTCTGTGTGTAGCGTGAATGGTTTACAACTACTAATCTACTTGAACCCTAGAATCGCTAACGGCGAGGTATGTTCTGGTTCTACTTATTTTGGTTGTTGACAACAAATAGCGATAGGTATAAACGTCCGGCGTTCGCCGCTTCCTACAATCGACTAAAACGGAACGATTGGGCTCTTCCCAACTATAACATATCTATTTTTTTTTTTACTTTTATACTTTTTTACTTGACCACCATCTCGCCTGATGTTAAGCGACGATGCGGTCTACGATGGAGCGTGCTTACCTAGAAAAAAAACCGATTCACTCTCGATTTGAAGACAGCTTGGGTTTGATTCCGTGGGTCTGAAGTTTGAGAGGGCACATCCATTGATTTATATCGATGATAATTATATTGTTGTGTGCAGGCAGTGACGGCGCCGCGGTGAAAGAACTCCTGACGACGATAATGACCAACACACCGCACATGTGGTCGCAACATACACTACAATGCTTCCCGCCGGTGCTCGTCGAGTTCTTCACTCAGGTATGATAACTTTCTTCTCATTGTTATCACAGGTATGATAGCTTTCTTCTCATTGTTATCACAGGTATGATAGCTTTCTTCTCATTGGTATCACAGGTATGATAGCTTTCTTCTCCTTGTTATCACAGGTATGATAGTTTTCTTCTCATTGGTATCACAGGTATGATAGCTTTCTTCTCATTGTTATCACAGGTATGATAGCTTTCTTCTCATTGTTATCACAGGTATGATAGCTTTCTTCTCATTGGTATCACAGATATGATAGCTTTCTTCTCATTGGTATCACAGGTATGATAGCTTTCTTCTCATTGGTATCACAGGTATGATAGCTTTCTTCTCATTGTTATCACAGGTATGATAGCTTTCTTCTCATTGATATCACATGTATGTTAGCTTACTTCTCATTGTTATCACAGGTATGATAGCTTTCTTCTCATTGGTATCACAGGTATGATAGTTTTCTTCTCATTGTATCACAGGTATGTACCTGTGATACAATGCTATAATGATACAATGTAAGCTAACATTAGCTTACTTCTCATTGTTATCACAGATATGATAGCTTTCTTCTCATTGGTATCATAGGTATGATAGCTTTCTTCTCATTGTTATCACAGGTATCATAGCTTTCTTCTCATTGTTATCACAGGTATGATAGCTTTCTTCTCATTGGTATCACAGGTATGATAGCTTTCTTCTCATTGTTATCACAGGTATGATAGCTTTCTTCTCATTGTTATCACTGGTATGATAGCTTTCTTCTCACTGGTATCACAGGTATGATAGCTTTCTTCTCATTGGTATCACAGGTATGATAGCTTTCTTCTCATTGTTATCACAGGTATGATAGCTTTCTTCGCATTGTTATCACAGGTGTGATAGCTTTCTTCTCATTGTTATCACAGGTATGATAGCTTTCTTGTCATTGTTATCACAGATATGATAGCTTTCTTCTCATTGGTATCACAGATATCATAGCTCTCTTCTCATTGGTATCACAGGTATGATAGCTTTCTTCTCATTGGTATCACAGGTATGATAGCTTTCTTCTCATTGGTATCACAGGTATGATAGCTTTCTTTTCATTGTTAAAACAGGTATGATAGCTTTCTTCTCATTGGTATCACAGGTATCATACCTCTCTTCTCATTGGTATCACAGGTATGATAGCTTTCTTCTCATTGTTATCACAGGTATGATAGCTTTCTTCTCATTGGTATCACAGGTATTATAGCTTTCTTCTCATTGGTATCACAGGTATCATAGCTTTCTTCTCATTGGTATCACAGGTATGATAGCTTTCTTCTCATTGGTATCACAGGCATGATAGCTTTCTTCTGATTAGTATCACAGGTATGATAGCTTTCTTCGCATTGTTATCACAGGTGTGATAGCTTTCTTCTCATTGTTATCACTGGTATGATAGCTTTCTTCTCATTGGTATCACAGGTATGATAGCTTTCTTTTCATTGGTATCACAGGTATCATAGCTCTCTTCTCATTGGTCCAATCACAGGTATGATAGCTTTCTTCTCATTGGTATCATAGGTATGATAGCTTTCTTCTCATTAACATCATAGGTATGATAGCTTTCTTCTCATTGGTATCACAGGTATGATAGCTTTCTTCTCATTGGTATCACAGGTCTCTTCGCTCAGGTATGATAGCTTTCTTCTC
This sequence comes from Ectropis crepuscularia, assembly GCA_963693475.1. Taxonomy (NCBI): domain Eukaryota; kingdom Metazoa; phylum Arthropoda; class Insecta; order Lepidoptera; family Geometridae; genus Ectropis; species Ectropis crepuscularia. The sequence goes on from OY856338.1 coordinate 38,215,218, forward strand.
ATTGACATCACAGGTATGATAGCTTTCTTCTCATTGGTATCACAGGTATGATAGCTTTCTTTTTATTGGTATCACATGTCTCTTCTCACTGAGATGATAGCTTTTTTCTTATTGGTATCACAGGGCCAGCTAGCTAGTGACAGCTGCTTTCGTTATTTTCACAGACTTAACAGCTTTTTCTACACAATGGCAATGACAGCTTCTTTCTCAGAAGTATAACGGCGGTGTCCTGATAATTATCCCAGAGTTTTTCTCAATGTGCGACATATTTCGGTCACAAGTATGACTGCTCTGCTAAGAGTGAGATAACTCTTTGATGTACTTACATGACCGAAAGTTGTGTTTTTGCAACTGGATGTATTTTTCGATTTGTATTTTTGCAAGTCTTCTATGGAGTATCCATATTAAAATGGTATTTGTTTATTTTCTAGAACACGGCCCCGCAAGAGAACAAGCAGGTCCTGAAGAAATCAGTTGAAGAGGAATACCGGAAGTGGACGTCGATGGCGAACGACAATGACATCATATCCCACTTCTCTGTCCCGGGCACGCCCCTCTTCCTCTGTCTGCTGTGGAAGATGATCTTCGAAACTAACAGGATCAACCCTATTGCGTTCAAGTAAGGTCAAATTTTGTTAAAATTTCAATGATTGACATTAGTGTTATAAAACGACCACACACGAACCCTGTTATCGGAGGAAGTTACATAGAAGTGGTAGGGAATCGAAATCGGCTATTACTCTACACACGTACATACCAGTCAGTACGATTCCGACCGTACAACAGACCGGTCGTTGATCAGAGCAAAGAGAATATAATTACTACGTAGAAGTCGGCACTCAGTACAAATCAATAAGAGCAGTTAACATGTCTGTTCAATACCAAGCGTATGGCAATGACTTCGTGGAAACGGTTATCTTCGTGAAAACAACATGAGTACCAACCTAACAGATAATTGAAAGAGATAGAAGACATGGACCTGGTAAATTTCATACATGTACATTAGGGTGTCCCTTATATGGCAAAAAAAATTTTTTTTTAGAATTTCGAAACGCATACCCTCTACTTTTTTTATGAATGCTAAAATGTACTTAAATACGAAATTTCATATTTGTAGCATGATTGCAACCCGTGCCGACCGAGCTCTAAAGTTTATTAAAAAATGCTGTTTTGGCCTGACATCTTGGTTTGATCCAAACTAATTAAAATGCAACAAATAAAGTAAATATAAGTAATAACAAAATAAGATCAACACAAACTTTTATTTAAATACAAATTATAATAATAATTAATTAGGGTGACTTCTCTTTGGTGTAGTTTTTTAACAGTCTGGATACAGATTTCTATGTTCCTGAACACAATGCAACAAAAACTGTTTTTGTTCTTCTTCAGCCGTGATAAGTCCATTAAAATCTTGCATTCATTTAACAGCTCTTTCAGCAGTGTCATTTACGACCTTCAAACAACTTATTCGTCTTCTAGCTTCCAAAAAAGTAATATTGTCACCCCAAGAAGATACATCCTCCCGAAGAAAACTTTTGTCGATCTGCAGTCGAGATAGAAATTGTTTGCTTCTTTGAGTCACAAAATCATCCAGCATCATAATATCTGAAAGAAAGGAAAAAACAGTCTAAAAAAGCAAAAACTAAGCCACGAAACTTTGAAAAAAGAAACAAGAAAATATTAAGCTTACTAAAGAAATTTTTCGTATTTTCTTCCTTCGATGAGATATAGCGTTTGGCGGAATCTGAACTTTCATCTCTGTTTAAATTATTAATCATTTTTGTCTTGGTTTTGAAATCAACTTCTTCATCAAAAAGTTATAACATGACTGCTTCTTCACACAAATACCATAAATGATGAATAAATTTGCTTGTGGATGCCTTGGAACTTGTCGCGTCTACTTTTTCATATTCTTTTAGAGCTTTCAAAAAGCATAAGTCTTGGTTAGGTGCTTTAATTGCTACTGTACATTCGAGCCAAGGTTTAGAATACTCTTAACTTTTTGAAAATTGGAATATCTGGGCTATTTGTAATTTGCTTTACCTTGGTTTCAAAAACAGCTTTGAGGACCAACATATAAAAATGATGATGACAAGCAAAAAGCAGTTATTCCCTTTCTAAAGTCTGCTCCAAAATAGCACAAGCTCCACTGAAACTGTTGTATCGCAGCACATTATCTGTACTTTATCATGGAGGTTCCAGCCAAAGAGTGCAGTTGAAATGGCTTTAGCTTGATGTTTTCCCGAAGAACTCTCTAATTTTGGCACTGCAAGAAGTTGTTATCTATCGTCAAATGAAGCAAGACTTGGCAAGCGTTCTTCTTTTGAACTTCATACATCCAATCCAGGCAATAGTTTTCCATCCCAATGGACTGTGACTACGTCAGGCAAATTATTCTGGAAGTCAGTTTTTATTGCTTCTACCCTGGATTTTCTCGCCTGAGTACGATTTCGCTGAATCGAAGATTTGTTAATAGGAAAATCATCGGTGTTCAGACCAAGCGCTTCTACGACCGCATGGAGAATGTAAACTGAGTCTCTTATGCTTAATTGGCATCGATCTAAAGCTGCTACCAATTTAGGAGTTATGAAATTTTTTGTGCCTCTTTTAGAGGTTTTTTCAGGGCAAGGAATCTGAGTAGTAAGTACAGAGTTCGAAATCTGTTCCTCATTCGAATTCTCCAGACATTCCAAGCTATCTACCGAAGAAGTACATGCAACAGCCAATAGCTCTCTTTGTTTTACCTTTCTTTCCTCTTTTTCCAATCGTCTTTGCCTAACTCGTTCTTCTTTCTCCGCCAATTTTTTGTCAATTCCACTTAAGCATCCCGGTCGACCTGCCTCTCTCTGTTTTCTTAAAAAATCTTTGTCTTCATTCTGTCGAAGGCAGCATATGCAATATCAAACCAGTTATCAAGGTCTTTTACAAAATTATTTTCACGGTTCTTGAACGTCTCCTGAGTTTTCTTACAGTTTTTTTGCTGCTCCCTCCAAACATGATATAAATCAACAAGTTTCTTCACGCAGTTAGGAAATGCCTTTGTTGGAATTCTGGATTTTCCCAAAATATAATGCACTCTCTTATAACAAGATTCGCACATTCACTAACAGTCAGCTTGACCTCACGTATATTGTAAAATAAAACGGTGAGAACTTGTCGATTAGATGGTAATTTTGCACCATTTATCTGGTGGCTTGGCAGTCCGATAAGGTAAATATTTTGTTTATCACTTCGTAATTCCACAGACATCTCCACACAACAACAACGCACTAATAATGTTAGAAATCACGTATGAAATGACAATTGAAACTCGCAGTAACAGGTCGCAGCGCTGCACCCGCGCAATTGTATGGACAAGTTAAAAACTCAAGTCGGCACGGGTTATCGTTTATAAATCGGGCTAATATTTATTTCTGTACTATAGTAGGTCCATTTAAAAGTTTTTAGAAGGTATGCGTAAAAATATATTGACATTGAATTTTAAGGGACACCCTAATGTACATTGTACATATAATTGTTCCAGTTTTTATAGACTAAAAACTTTCAAAACTAGGGCATGTATTCCGTAATTCCGAAATCTAGGAGAAATTTTTCGATATTTCAATTTCGAAATTGAAACACTTTAATATCGTTACTCCAATGTCAGTATTTTGACCACTAACTTCTTTTCAAACGCAGCCTTGATGTATAGATAGATACACACACACAATAAGTTATTACAGATTCAATGAATAAATCATTCATTGGAGTAATTCATTTGGCTTGAAAGTGACGAGCGAAGTGAAGTGCTAGGTAATGATTTACTGCCCACTGTTGTAGTACTTTAGAATGTTATATAAATTTAAAAAGTAAAAAGTTAATATGTGTATAAATAGATAATAATCAATTTTACTTTTCTATACAATCCAAATATTTTTCCAGTTTTGGAGCTGTTTTGGAATTCCGACATTGGGTATTTAGAATCGTGACTCAGTTCCGGAATTGATAACCTTCCGATATTACATACCCTAACTACGCCCTACTCAGAACAAAAGACATAGGCCATGTTGCCATGGCACTTACTTCAGAGAAAAGGTTGAAAACATAATTAATTAACTTACAGACGAAAACATTAAGAGATGTTTTTTGAAGTGAAAACTTCTTGTACCGCACGCACACAGAATTTTAATGGGCAAAGAAATATAAAGATGAACTCAGTACCGTCTTGATCAGGGAGGATCAATATTCATCGATGGTGATGGATCACGAATTTATATTTCAAATAAAAGTAGTACTGGGTAGTGGTTCTAGGTGCAATCCGAACGGCGGATAATCCTTGCCTTTGTCATTCTAAACAGATAAAACAAAGAACTAGATGTGAGATTCCTTGTCGGAGGGTTTAGAATCGCTACGCGATTTCATTTAATTTCTGCAATAAAATAGACCCTAACCTAACTTACAAATTTCAACGATTAAAAATAAAACATACCCACGCCTTTATTATAGAATAGAGTGGTGACATTAAGAGAAAGACATGTAAGCAACATGAATGCCACATAACAGCACAGTGATACGCAGACATTGGTACATGAAGAGTCCAAATTATTACCTAGCACTACACTGCGCTCGTCACCCAGAGATATGAGATGTTTTATCTCTACGCCCGGTAATTTTACTGGAATCATTGCAAACGTGGGAGTAACGGTCTAGCTGTAGGCTAATAACGCGCGACATTGAGAGAGTGGTGATGCCCTGGTAATAGTGTTCTTGAACGAAATAAATTTTCTTTTTTTTTTCATTTCATATCGTGAAATCGTCGTTGATTGGTCGGCAGGATCTTGGAGCGTATCGGGGCGCGCGCTCTCTCGTCCCACCTGCGCAAGTTCTGCGACTACCTCGTGCTGGAGGTGACCAGCCCGGCGGCGGGCGGCCCGCACATCAACAAGTGCGTCGACGCGATCAACGACATCATCTGGAAGTACAACATCGTCACTATCGACAAACTCGTTCTGTGCCTCGTAAGTCACATCACTAGTTATAGTGGCCGGTAAACAAGTTGACCCAAAATTGAGGTGGAAGGGGAAAGTTCGCGCATGTACACTTCTACCAAAGAGACCTTAAAAACGTTTCTGCGCAGCTAATTTCAACTTGTTTGAGTCAACTTGTTTGAGTCAACTTGATTGCCGGCATCTATATCACAGGTTTTTTTAAATATAGAGTGACCCATGGCCCCCAAAAGGTTGCCGACCCCTGATGTAGAGTGACGAGACAGGCAGGAGGACATGTGCCTGATGGTAAGCAACATGCCTGCCACATAACAATACAGTGACACGCAGCTATTGGAACGTAAAGAGTCCAAATCATTACCTAGCACTGCACTACGCTCGTCACCCAGATATCTAAGATGTTATATCTCTATTCCCTAAAATTTCTCTGGTAACATGGCCTCTCATACCGGAACACAGTAATGTTTGCACATTACTGCTTGGCGGTAGAATAACTGGCAAAGGTGTGGTACTTCCCCGGGCGGACTCTGCCAAGAGTCCTTCCACTACAGAACAAGTGCGTCAAGAACGCACATCAACAAGTGCGTCGACGCGATCAACGACATCATCTGGAAGAACAACATCGTCACTATCGACAAACTCGTTCTGTGCCTCGTAAGTACACACATCGCTGGTTAACGTGGTTAATACTTTGAAGATTTACCATAGGAGGACGCAAGACATTTGGCTTGCTAGCAAACTTTTTCACATTTTTTTGCGGGGCGCGGGGTGAACATATACATATACCTATATATAATAATAATAATAAATATTGGTGGACAATTCACACACAATACCATCTGACCCCAAACTAAGCAGAGCTTGTGTTATGGTAGCCAGATAGCTGATATAATACTTATATTGTTTTAAATACATACTTATTATACATAGAAATACCCAGACACAGTGCAAACATTTGAATTCATCACACAAATATTTGCACTGGGAATCGAACCCACGACCCTCGGTTTCGCAGACAGAGCTACTACCAACTAAGCCACGAGGCCAATATCACACATTCGTAAACTTGAACTCACACAAGAGCAACAAATCTCTGTTTGTACGTCAGGTATTCATACGTCATATTGGCTTTGGAAGCAGTCGCTAAATTTAAAGATATCACTAGTTTGTGTGCTGTTATTGTTTAATTAGTTATCACGGGACTTTATTAAAGCTACGGCTGGTCATTGTGAGTCCAGCCAGCCATTTTGACTGGCCTCGTGGCTTAGTTGGTAGTAGCTCTGCCTGCGAAGCCGAGGGTCGTGGGTTCGATCCCCACCCAGTGCAAATATTTGTGTGATGAATTAAAATGTTTGCACTGTGTCTGGGTGATTCTATGTATAATAAGTATGTATTTAAAACTATATAAGTATTATATCAGCTATCTGGCCGCCATCACACAAGCTTTGCTTAGTTTGGGGTCAGATGGTGTTGTGTGTGAATTGTCCACCAATATTTATTAGGTATCCCCTGAGGAGAGGACCATACGCTTCGAAAGATTTTTAACAAAATGTTTGGTTTCGGCTACTATGTGATTATAGGTCCTACGGCCGAACCCCGACGGCAACGAGAGCCAGGTGTGCCTGTACATCATCCAACTGCTACTGCTGAAGGGATCCGAGCTCCGGAACCGAGCGCAGGACTTCGTTAAAGAGAACTCACCCGAACACTGGAAACAGACCAATTGGTACGTGCATTTGTTCAACCAATCTATACTAATATTATAAAGAAGTAAAGTTTGTGTATTTGTTAAATTGTAAGGGATTACCCCTCGGGATCTACTGAACCGATTTTAAAAATTCTTTCACCAATAGAAAGCCACATTATTGCTGAGTGCCATAGGTTATATAAAAAACCGAAAAATAAAAAGGCTTTTACGTGGTAGTCCGTTTTGCAAAGTGAATCGGAGAAAAAACGGTCGAATGAAAGCGTTTCTTACGAACGCTGCCTTGACTATGAAAGATAAATTTTTGACGTCTAGAGAAAAGATGTGGACCTTGAAAATGACTACAAAAAAGTCAATGACAGCATAATTATGTCTAACTTTTATACTTAAGTTACAAAAAGTAGTATTCCAATTTAAGTAGTATATCCAATTTGGATGTTTGTTGCTCAATCACGCCGAAACGTATGAAGGGATCGGGCTGAAGTTTGGAATACAGTTAGATTATGGTCTGGAAGAACACATAGGCTACTTTTTATCCTGGGAAAATAACGGGAACGGGAACTACGCGGGTGAAACCGCGGGGCACTGCTAGTTCATTTATAAAGTAAAACTTCTTTAGGTGTCTGCATTTTTTTTAGATGAACTAGAATAATTAAACTTGCTACGCTGTAGCTCACGCACACATCCAACAGTGAAAGAATTTTTGAAATCGGTCCAAATGGTGTTTTCACAAAAATGTATAGTATATTTTCCTCTTGACACTTTCCAGAACATAACCATTTTGTGACCGGATTTTTTTACACCAAATTTGTTTTACAATACTACCATTTTATGTTTAGAAACAAACAAACAAACAGACAGGTGGACAGATAGATAGACAGACAACAACTATGATACAATTGTAAAACAAATTTGGTGAAAAACCGGTCAAAAAATAGAAAGTTCCGGAAAGTGCCAAGTTCCAAGAGGGGTATACATTTTTGTGAAAACGCCCCAGTAGTTCCGGAGATTAGCACGTTCAAACAAATACAGTCTTCAGCTTTGTAATAATAATATAGACATAGACTATAGATGGTACTACAATCATCTGAAAAACAAAGTGGGCAACACTGGTTAACGGCTGTTTTATGCGTCATCTCCGTTATACATAATATACGGTTTTAGTCTCACATTTTCTTCACTTCGGTCGTGCAGAGAAATCCCTCTCCAAACCAAAATTCCTTCCAAAAATAACAAAAAAAAAAAATAATAATTGGCAGTCATAGAAACTGGCGATAGAAGTGAAAACCTATAACTCAGAATTTGATAGCTTACTATGGAAACTACACGGGTGTAACCGGAGGGTGTGGTCTGGTCATCATGGCATGACCATCTAGAAATGCGTTAACATTTCCCATTGGCTGACGCATTTCTAGATGCCCATGCCATGAGGGGCAGGCCGCGCCCTTTTAGCATTTCCCATTGGCTGACGCATTTCTAGATGACTATGGCTATGTTCCGGAGTTTACCCGAAGATTTCTTATCATGCCCGACCGTGACGCTAGAGTTCAATTCACAGTCTACGAAAAATCTGTCTAGGCGCGCCAAAAGAAGTTTTCACTTCAAAAAACGCATTGAAATCGGTCCCTCCGTTTGAGCTCTACGGTTCGCCAGACAGACAGGCATACCAAAAGAAGTTTTCACTTCAAAAAACGCATTGAAATCGGTCCCTCCGTTTGAGCTCTACGGTTCGCCAGACAGACAGGCATGCCAAAAGAAGTGTTCACTTCAAAAACAGGTGTGTTGTGAGTTCAGGTACGACAAGCACATCGCGTTCCACCGCAAGTACCCGGAGAAGTTCGCCCCGGAGGAGGGCGGCGGCGCGTACGGCGGGCCCATCCCCGTCTACCTCAGCAACGTGTGCCTGCGCTTCGTGCCCGTGCTCGACATCGTGGTGCACCGCTACCTCGAGATCCCGCAGGTCAGCAAGAACCTGGAACAGCTGCTCGAACATCTCGGCTACCTATACAAGTTTCATGGTGAGTTCTTTTATTTGGGTTACCTCTTAAAAGTTTCTAATGGTCAGTGTTTTTATCTAGGGTACCTCTACAGATTTCTCATGGAGAGTGTTTTTATTTGGGGTACCGCTGCTAGTTACATGGTGACTTCTTTCATTTGGATTACTTTTAGTGTTTTTATCTGGGTTACCTTTGGGGTACCTCTGCAAGTTACATGTTGAGTTCTTTCATTTGGTGTACCTCTAGAAGTTTCTCACACTAGGTGTTTTTATCTAGCGTACCTCTACAAGTTTCATTGTGAGTTCTTTCATTTGGGTTACCTCTTCAAGTTACATGGTGAGTTATTTCATTAGGGCTACCTTTATTCATCATGAGTTATTTCATTTGGGGGTACCTCTGCAAGTTACATGTTGAGTTCTTTCATTTGGGTTAACCTCTAGAAGTTTCTCACGGTGAGTGTTTTTTCTGGGGTACCTCTACAAGTTCAGGGTGAGTTCTTTCATTTACTTTTTGAACTTCTATAGTTTTACACTTGACCGCCATTTGGCTGACATTTATGGAATACGTGTTATTACTTTATCTTTTGAAGTGAAAACTTCTTTTGACGCACTACAGACAGATTTTTCGTGGGCTGTGACTTGAATTCTAGTGTTACGCTCGCGAATGATAAAAAAATTCGGGTGAACTCGGGACCATGGCCATTGGCCATCTAGAAATGTGGCAACATTTCACATTGGCCATCTAGCAATCCTGACGCATTTCTAGATGGCTATGCTCATGGCCACGCCCTCCGGTTGCACCCTTCACCTCCACCCTCCGATTGTCCAAAGTGAGCTATCAAATTCTGAGTTAAAAAAATTCACATCTATCGGCAGTTCCTAGGACTGCCAATATTTTTTTGTGATTGTTCTGGTGTGCATAATGAAGTGTTTCTACGTGTCTTGTTTCGTTTGTGGCCATATATTTTCCGCAATGTATCCGTCGCAAACGAAGTGTCGTGTATAAATAATACGGTATTTGACTAAATTTGTAAAACCGTTTAAATGATTTTTCATTACACAATATACCAATATATTTAAAGTAAAAAGTTCAAAAACCCCGCCAAAAACGCTGTTTCTGGTCATGTGACGCGCGTGACGTCACACGCCAGTAAACAAATCAGTGTTCTCAAAGAAACCGTTTGCTGTAGATTGAATATTTACTGGCGTGTCGCAGATAAAAATGCAGTATTTTTTTTAATTTTCTTTATCGTATTATACAAAAAATACACACTATACAATATAGAGTATTGTATAGTGAACTCTATTCCAAAATAGAGTGAAATATGTTTATTTAATGTGTTATCTGATAGGATGATCATAATTTATCCTATATTGTCAAATACCGTATCCGCCAATGTATCCAATGATAACCAAGCGATGTGTCTGATTGCAGACCGTCCCGTGACGTTCCTGTACAACACGCTGCACTACTACGAGGTGAAGCTGCGCGACAAGCCGCTGCTGAAGCGGAAGCTGGTCAACGCCGTGCTCGGCTCGCTCAAGGACGTGCGCCCGCCGGGCTGGGCCACCACGGAACACTTTCAGGTATTATAGTTAAACACGTCATTTTAATAATTCATTTTTAGGGTTCCGTAAAACGTAAAAACGGAACCCTCATAGATTCGTCATGTCTGTCTGTCTGCCTGTCTGTCCGTCCGTATGTCACAGCCACTTTTGGCGAATCTATGAGAACTACAGTGTTGAAACTTGGTAGGTAGATAGATGTATTCTGTGAACCGCTTTAAGATGTTTACAAAAAAATTAAAAATAAAATTTTCATCAAACCGATACGGTGTGGGGTGTCTAGGTCTAGGTCTTCAAAAATAATGTTGAGGTTTCTAAAATAATTTTTGCCTACACTGAATAGTTTGCGCGTGAGACACTTCCAAAGTGGTAAAGTGTCCCCCCCCCCCCCCCCCCCCCCGCTAACTTCTAAAATAAGACAATAATACATTTAAAAAATATATATGATGTACATTACCATGTAAGCTTCCAACGAAAATTAGTTTGAACTCGATCTAATGAGTAGTTTTTTTTTGGTACGTCATAAATACATTATTATTATTAAAACATCGATCAAAATTACACCGAACTACAAGAATTTATTTATTATGCTACTTGCTGCTACGGAATCCTTCATGGGCGAGTCCAACTCACACTTGGCCGCTTTTGTTTTATAAGTCATTTATTTATTTCCATAAGAATAGCAGCACATAAGTAAACAAAATTATACAGGCATTATACACTTGACCGTTAGTAGAAGCTTATATATATTGAGATAGGCAGCTCCATTTCCCGCTGTAGCAGTTATCTCTTTCTATTGCTATAGCTCTGTCTCTTTCGCACACCCCTCCCCTCTCGCCAGGCGCACGAGGTAGCTGGAGGCTCCGAGCTTGCTCGTCATTGGCGTGACATTTCCCGTGCAGTTCACATGTATTAAGAGAATCCCAATTCTCTGATTAAATTCGGTGATTTTCCAAAGGAAACCACGTAAGTGCTTACACATTTTCTACAAAACGATATTATCGTTCGTTTTCTTTTTTGATTAAATTTAAACCTAATAATGCTTGTCGAAGCTTGCTTTTGCTTCGAGATATATTTTGTCTCTTTTTTCTAATTTTTTACGTGCAGATTATATTGTTCATATAATTTTTTGTCGATTTTAAATACATAACTACCCTCAGATAATACTAATGTGTTTGTAACCCTTACGTTACTTTCTAAGGTGCATGTTTTTTCTATCCTAGGTGAATGTTTTTCTTTCCTAGGTGTATGTTATTATTTCCTAGGTAAATTTCAATGAGATAAATAATTTATAGAATCCGACTGCCAAATTGAAACGGGTCTAGTACCAAATTAAAGAAACGTGAATCGCGTTCACGCTAGCTTCATGCTTCATCTAGATATGCGTCTAGTACAATAGTAGCAGGTCCTCGTCGACCTCTTAACTCGTCAGCAAAGGTTAAGAGAAATAACTCTCAATGCCGTCGGTCGAGAAAACGAAAAAAGAGGCTTCTTAAAGAAAACCTGTCTAGACCGTTAGAAATTCAACAAAAATCCATGCTTTGGAATCTTGATGAACACACTTTTGTTAATTGTGTTAATGATAATGAGTAGCTCATCTTTCGAGATGTAGGCCAAGATCTACACATACAGCAAATATCCTGAAATCGGTCTTAACAGTTCAGACGAGGTGGCGCTAACCTTCATTTCCGATAATTTGTGGGTAGTTTGAAATGTTTTATCCGATATCGAGACTAATTAAAAGACCCGCGATTGCAACACCTCCAAAAACGTGTTTGATTTTTTGATTTAGTTTGAAACCTAAAATTTTTTAAAATTAATGTTTTTAATCAAGTAAATAACCAAACGAAGAGGTAAGGGTGTAAGACACTCTACGCCATCATGCCTACTTTGTTTTTATTGGCAAATACATTTATTACTTTGAACATTTTAAAATTTGGTAGATACCTATAGGCCTTAGAAAGCTATTCATGTTAAGCCCGTGAGGCGCGACTCGCTAACTGAAAAAGTCAAAAAAAGGGAATCGCAAACTGCATTTATTATATTGAAAGTTCAATTCTAAATCAAGCTACGGATCCGTTAATTAAAGTAACCTTGAATACATAAAATTCTTCCATCAAACTCCCTTATTTTCAAACCGGAAGTGTTTCACTTTTTGATAAAACTAGCGGCATCAGGAAATTATAAATGACATGAAAAATATATACATATAGTGTCTGATAAATAAAGAATACCTTGCGAAGAAAACGCAATAATTTCACATGTTTCCCCTCGCAGGGGCAAATACCTACATCCCAATATGCCTTCGCACAGGCGCTGGAACAATGGTTATGATACAGTAAATAAGAATAGCAACACCTCTATAATCTGCCCACGCAGGGCTACCAATACAAATGAGACGTCAGAACGTCAATATAACGTTGGCTTAGCTTTAAGCTTAGCAACAGAAGTACTCAATCTTCGATCTCGCGGATCGAGACCTCCACAGAGTGGACAAAGGTAAGTTGGCTTAGGTTTAAGCTTAGCAACAGAAGTACTCTATCTTCGATCTCGCGGATCGAGACCTTCACAGAGTGGACAAAGGTAAATGCTGTACTTGACCGTCAGGCTGCAAAGATTATAAAAGACAGATACAATGACGAGGAGCCTTTTTGGGCCGGTCCATTTACCACGTTATATAAATCGATGGAAAAAGATGGCAGCATCAGATTTTGATAATAAAAAGGTACCGCATACCGTTTTTGGAAGTACCTCCTTTAGTAACACCCGACTCAAAAGACAGTGTTTTCGTACTGTGGAGTCGGAAAAGATGTCCTCACTCGTTCTACAAACGAAAAATTGATACTTACTAAAAGTACGGAAAACTTTGTGTCGTCTCTGTTTTCGGTATAAAAAAAGCGATAGCTCGTACTCGAAATACCCTCACTCAACCGATATGTGCTAAAGAAAAGATTTCAATCAATAAATATGTTTCGTGTGCTGGATTTCCTCCAATCCCATGATCGAATGTGCAAATGTGTGACTGTGTCTTTTCATAAGCTCATTTCAATGTGCCGGTGGCCAGTCTTACAGACGGGTTTTTACGCGTCCTTTTCAAGAAAGAATAACTTGAGATTACCTACTCTTTTTCGGCCTAAGCATTGCGCCAAAAGTCTGTAGGTACCCAGGTACCTACCTAATAAATTGGTTTACGCAAATTATATAAAAAAAAAAAAAAAAAAAAAAAAAAATACATCGTTTCATTACGTTTTACGTAGATATTGGAAACGCTGGAAATCCTCGGATTGTACATAGATAGCATATAAAGTTCTTTCTCTCCCCGCGAAAATATATCACTTTTCTCGGCATACTCGAACGGGTCAGACGTCCCTGATAGAACCACAAAGTCTGGTGGATTAATGTATTTTGCAAGCTTCGCTATTCTCCGAGGAAGGCTAAGTCGCCGAAGTTTCTGTCCCTTCTCAGCACAACCTCAACGATATATTTTTACCCCATCCGGTGCTCGTCATCTGTCTTCGCGGATTTTGCCAAGGGAGGCCAACTAAATAATCAGACCATGTCGGGTGTCTTGGGCACCAGGGGAGGAACACTTCCATTGCAATATAAAATAATTGTTAGACATCTTGAGGATATTGCAACTGCAGGCATCGAGCATGGCAAAGAGTTCCGTGCTAATTTAATCCGACGACCATTCAGCGATAGTTTACTTATGCAACGTATTGGGGCAAGTCCCTGTCTTTGATGAACCTGCCGTTCAAAATGTTGCTGATCTTAGACGACCATTCTTCGAGATCCATTTCAAAATTTATCACATAACAGGACCCTAAACAATCACGCAGGTTGTTAGTCCAGACACAGATACACCTCCGAGTGGCACTTAACTCGGAGATGAACAAAAATTATCTTTGCAAAAAGATAATGACACCGGTGATCAATTTTTTCGCGTCCAAATATGCAATTCGTGTATTGGTGGACAATTCACATACAACACCATCCATTTGGGGTCACCCAAACTAAGCAAAGCTTGTACTATGCAATGGTAGTAATTAATTATGTAACATATTAAAATGAACGATTATGATGAAAACGATTCCGACACGTTGATGCGTCTTACGCATTCAGCAAATCTTGGAACGTTCATCTGGCATGGGTGTTCCCGCCACTATTCCGCATGCTAAGTGTATTGATGACGAGTATTGGTGATCTAAGTCGAGCAACGGGAACCTACCTCATAATAGCTCCACGTGGGAGACGGTATTTTGGCGAGCGAACCTAAAATCACGAGAGCTGTCAGTCACACACAGCCCCGTTCACTTTTTAACGATTTCATCTTTTGACTTTATACTCGATACAACAACTGGGTTGCAACCATCGGCATCAAAAGTCCAAGTCATGGTTTCTGGAAGCTCCATACCTCCAGATGTGGCGGTGAAGAAACAAAGACGTGGCATGGTAGTCAAGTATCTTTTTATTTACTCAAACCGTAGCGGCCTTCTACCCAGAGAACGAATAAAGCGCCATGAAACGGTTGGTTTTCGCGAACCAAATAAAATAATATAGATCCTATTTACACGGACGGGTTGAATTTAGGTCTCTTTCTAGGTGAACGTATATCAAGTTCGGTTTCTCAAATTTTTCCTCACAAATCAGCTGTTTCCACACGATGTTATAGGTACGGAATAAGGGAATTAATGGCCAAGGTTACGTTAATGAATAACGTTTAAGTGACACATGTTTAAAAGCCATGGCCCTAAAATGCAAGATGGTCGAAAACCATTTATTTGGGATAAAAATGTTCTAGCAAAAAAGTATGCCCTTAACATTTGTCTAATGTTTTTTAAATTATTAGGGGTTCCGTTGCCCTTCTGTGCCTGTGTTCAAGCCGCAGAATTTAGGATTTGTCACTTTGATCGTAGACAAAGATAAATCTACCTATAGATAATTAGACTACCATATTATGTTATGGGTTCAAATTGGCTTTAAGCTAATGAGATGATGACGAGAATGCAGAGATTCTCGACACCCAGGGTAAAAAACTGTTGTCAAACACTCTGAATCAAAATCTGTATTTTGTCCGGTATTTTGGATACATGAAACGATAACCATTTTAAACGAATGGCGTCGTATTTCCAACAGCTCAAGTTTATTAAAGCTTCATGACGTCCTCCGTCTCTTGAGTTCAGTCCCGTCATCGCCGGATGGTACAAGTCTCTTCTGAAGACCGCTGGCATCAAGCGCTACACCATGAAGTGTACGGCCAGCTGTAATCTCAAAAAGTTCGGTTGACAATCTTCCTTTTAGACGAAATTTTAGACAAGGGCAGTAAGTGATACTTAAAAACTTTTCAAAAATAGGTCCTATTATTTTGGAGAAGTGTCGACTAATTCTTTGTATAACACTAATAACGATATTGAAAGCGGTTCTACCCTTTTCATACCAATTAATTTATTTTGGATACAAACCTTTGTACAAATTTCTGTTAATGCTCAGAAGGTGTATTATATAATATTTGGGTATTAGAAATGTACTCTTAAATTTTGCTGCCATCCTTCTGTTCATAAAAATTCGAACGTACTCATACCATTCCATATAATAATAATTATATTGTCAAGGATGACGATTAAGTCCAAAAATAGCATAACAAATCAGTGTTTCATCACACACATATTTTGTTGCAATAGAAGAGTAATTAATAATTACTGACCTTTGCAAATACAGCTTGACAAGAATTTCTCCAAATAACTAATTATGGAACAATAAAATTCTACCAGGTCTTGGATATAAGATTGCAGATTAATAAATAATCAGTTATTGAATTAGTGTTCATATGGTGATTTCTGCCAAACTGTATACTTCCCCTAATATCACATTGGCGTTCCTCTCACCAGGCGATAACAAACAGGTCTCAATATATATAAGCTTCTACTAACGGTCAAGTGTATAATGAGACCGTTTTACCTGAAATAAAACGGTTATTATATACTTACCTTAGTAGAAGCTTACTTTTTATCTCTGCCTGGTGATATATTTCGACGCAATGACGAGCAAGCTCGGAGCCTCCAGCTACCTCGTGCGCCTGGCGAGAGGGGAGGGGTGTGCGAAAGAGACAGAGCTATAGCAATAGAAAGAGATAACTGCTACAGCGGGAAATGGAGCTGCCTATCTCAATATATATAAGCTTCTACTAAGGTAAGTATATAATAACCGTTTTATTTCAGGTAAAACGGTCTCAATTCAAACAATGTCACAGCTGGCTCCGTAGTTTGTATGATGGGTCCCAAACTAGGCTGAGCCTGTATTTTGGGCAGCCCGTGTGTAGAATTTGTAACAATAGATGTAGCGCTAAACTGATTGCACAGGATGTAACAATGACTTTTTAATAACATAGTGGATTTTAAGATAATGGAATACATTTTATTTGATTAATTAATAGTTATTTATTATTTAAACGTTCTGTCCTCTTATCGAGTATCAGAATCAAATTAAATTAAAATTAAGTTTCAGTTGGAATGAGGGGTTCATTCAAGAAAAAATGTAGGAAAGAAAAACTAGCCTTTTGTGGTCCAATAAGTTTTTTAAGTGAAAACTTCAGTAGGCGCGCCTAGACAAATTTTTCGTGGGGTGTAAATTGATTTCTAGCGTCACGCTCGGCTATGATAAGAAATCTTCGGGTAAACTCGGGACCTTGGCGATTATTGGGCATCTAGAAATGCGTCAGCCAATGGGAAATGCTGAAAAGGTGTGGCCTCGCCATCATGGCATGGCCATCTAGAAACGCATCAGCCATCTAGAAATGCGTTAGCATGCCAAGATGGCGAGGCCACGCCCTCCGGTTACATCCGTGAAGTTTCCAAAGTAAGCTATCAAATTCTGAGTTATAACTTTTCACTTCTATCGGCAGTTCCTATGACTGCCAATTTTTTTTTTAAATAAACAGTGACGAGACGAGCAGGACATGTGCCTGATGGTAAGCAACATGCCTGCCACATAACAAAACAGTGACACACAGCTATTGGAACATGAAGAGTCCAAATCATTACCTAGCACTGCACTGCGCTCGTCACCCAGAGATCTAAGGTGTTATATTCATATTATTTATTTATAAAATATTATTTTACACGTCAACTTAAATAAACAATACAAATTACATGTATAACCGCTTGCTACACCGCCTGCTCTTCGCGTTTTACAATTTTGGCGGGAAAACGGGTGTCAGGTTACATAAATGCGGTGTTTATGCTTCGGCATATGAAGTGCCGCCTTACTTGTATCCGTTTGAGCCCATTTATTCTCAAGAGCGTTTCAAGACGCTTCTAGCGGTATCGTTTGTTTATAATTAATGTACTTAAAATGTAAACTAACATTTTTGGCACTTGAGATTTTTTTTTGCAATTGCTGAAGTAGTCGATCAGCTATTACATTAATCTTATATATAAAATTCTCGTGTCACAGTGTTTGTTTCCTTACTCCTCCGAAACGGCTTTACTGATTTTAACCAAATTTTATATGCATATTCTGTAGGTATGAGAATCGGCTACTAGCTATTTTTCATACCCCTAAGTGACAAGGGTTGTTCACTAAGGCAAAACAACGTTTGCGGGGTCAGCTAGTAATTTATAAAGGAAACAGTGATTTTATGGCTTAAATGTGTTGTATACGAAATAACAAACTCGAAAAACCAAAAAAAACTGCATTCGATAGAACAAATATATTTTTTAAAATTTTTTCAATACTTCGGGACCATTTTCCCGCCAAAAATTTTAATTTTTGTTTTTTTTTAATTTTACGATTATACTATGTAAATGAACTCTAATTTTAATGTGGATTATATCAAAATAAAGACCAGTTCAAGTAGACGCCATTAAACACAAATTTATCGACATACCTTCCGAAATAAAAACACGAAAAATTTTTTTTCCCGCCAAAAACCCGTCCGCAAAGTTAAGTTTGTATCGTTTCGTCATCAACCAAGTTTTTGGGTACTATATTACACACCGGTGTATCAAGCGGATAATGTAGGTAAGTAAAAACGAAAATATTATGTCTTACAATAAATTACATGACCTATTAATAAATTAATAGCTAATAAATAATCGCACAGACATAAGCAATAATCAATCAAATAAAAAATAGTCAACCAAATACTAAATAATCAATTAAATACAAATAATCAATTAAATAATAAATACTCAACTAAATAATAAACAATAAATTACGTGATACATAATAATTAATCAATTAAATGTCACAAGAATAGAATTCGTCAAAATCATAAAGGGACTGCTCGATCAGCCATTTTTTTAGTTTTATTTTAAACGACTGAAGACTAACCGCTGCGGTGACGTCATCCGGTAGGTTGTTATATACTGTCGGGCCCATGACGTGAGTTATCCTGTCGGATTTGGAGAGGGACCGCGGGATGGCTTTCAGTTTGTGTCTGTTACGGGTGGGATAGGCGTGCTCAGCACCACGCTCCCCGTATGACGATAGGTTTATCCTGACGTACACTGCCACCTGATAAATCAGGATGGAGGGCAATGTCAGGACTCTCAACTTCTTGAAATATGGGCGTGCCGGAGTGTCCCAGGATACCCGCGCCACGCTCCTCACCGCACGTTTTTGCATGCGGAAGGCGCGCTCCCAGTCCGCGGCTCTAGCCCACATTTCAGCACCGTACTGAAGCTGAGAATGCACCGTTGCAAAATAGCACGAGCGTGCTACCTCAGTCGGAAGGAACCTCGTCACCCGAGACAGAGCAAAGCAAGCACTCCCAAGTTTTACACAGATCTTATTTATGTGGTGATCCCACTTAAGCCCGCGATCTATTTCAAAACCCAGAAAGGTTGTAGTTTCCTTTCCATCGATACTCACTCCACCCACATTCACCGACAAAGGTCTTACGAGCCTACCTGTCAGGCTAAACTGGATGAAGTGAGTCTTGGTGAGGTTTAGTGCAAGACCGCTCACGCAGAACCACCTATGCAGCTGGGAGGCTGCGATATTCAGCTTCTCCTCCAGAGCGTCCACTGTCGGCGCCGTGACCACTGCAGCCACGTCGTCTGCGTACATAAGTACTTCTGCAGCTGTCACGGAGCCTGGTAGATCATTCAAAAGGAGAGAGAACAATATATTCGACACAGACGAGCCCTGTGCCACACCCATATCGGACGCCATCGAATCCGATTTCTCAGACCCGCCACAGCTCACAACCACTTGTGATCTCTCTCGCATCAAACTAGTCAGAAGAGAATGAGAAGGCCCCGCTACGCCGTAGTGTAGCAATTTGGCTGCAAGTACGTCGCGGTCGGCAACGTCAAACGCCTTTGATAAGTCACAGCAGAGGATCGCCACTTGCTGTTTAGGCTTGGACTCTCGGGCCTCCATAACGCGACGGACCACCTCACGGGTTAACGCTATTGTCGAACGCCCTTCACGGTACGCGTATTGACGGTCTGAGAGGGCACGTGTTTCTCTTAAAAATTCGACTAGTCGAGAACTCAAGCCGTTCTCAAATATTTTAGCTACAGCAGGGATAATGGAAACGGGTCTATAGCTGTCCATATTATCTCGTTTTCCCTTTCCTTTGTACAGCGGCGACACTTTGCAAATTTTGAGGGGACACGGAAACGATCCTTCTCTCAAACAAGAGTTGAACAGATCGGCAAGCATCGACGCTATCGGACGTATTGACATTTTCAGTAATTTCATCGAAATACCATATACGTCCCGGGATGTTTTAGGCGGTATTTGTGTCAAAACAATACGACAGATTTCATTCGCATTGAACCTGCGCAATCTTAAGGAGCGGTCGGCCGGCGCACGCGCATTTGCCACCAGACGGCGGACCTCCGCGACGTCAGCGCGCGGCGCACCACAAGTTTTAGCAGCGGTTATGAACCTACAATTTATTTCATTTAGCGCAGATTTATTACAACTAAACTTCGTCCCGTCTGACTTTCTGAGCACGTCAGTAAATTCTGTGTGTGGGCAATTATTTTTACCCCTTTCTAAATTAATTACATTCCACATCGCTTTTGGAGCGGAGGGACTAGAATAAATAATGTTAGAATAATGTTTGCCTTTTGTATTGGTTATTAAATTTTCATAATAATTAGTCATGTCATCAGTAATATTGTTAAGTATGTCATTATTTGGGTATTGCTTAGCAATTTCAATAATGTCAAATAATAAGCATTTGTAGTTTTTTACATCGGGTGTCACCCACGATGAGTCAGGTTTTTTATTGTTATATATTTTGCGCGATGGAAAACATATATCAAACTTATTTTGTAGGACGTTAAGAATGATAGTTGCCTTCTGTTCCGCATTCTTGCTTTCCAATTTGTTTACCCAGTCGACACTGTCTAGGGAAGCTATAAAATTTTGTTGGTTCGCGCGCGAAAACGATCTAGCATACCGGTAGGTAGGTAGATGCGAGTCAACCACTACCGTGCATTTGATGCCGTAGTGGTCACTCAAATTGGTAATGACAGGCTCCACGGTTACAGAGTCCGCTCGAATATTGGTGTAGGCATGATCCAGAGAGGTCTGTGTCGAAGATGTTATTCTAGTCGGAAAGTCCACCTTGTTAGTCATGCCATGGGCCGCCAACAAGCTACTAAGTGTTTTTACGTCACCGCTTAGCGAGTCCAATGAGTTAATATTAAAATCGCCTACGATTATGCAATCTGTTCCTAATTCACTTATTTTCTCGAGCAATCCTTCGAAATGATTTAAAAAATGTATAGGACTAGTCAGGTTTGTTCTATAAATACAAATTATAGTCAAATTAAAATCAATTAGATTAACAGCTGATATTTCTAAAAATAATTCCACCGATAATGACGTCAAGTTCACATTTTCTACGCATTTCGTATTGTTGCTGACAAAAATGCAGGACCCGCCGTGCTCTTGTTCCTTTCTACAATAATATGACGCGAGTTTGTAGCCGTCTATAGCTAAACACTTGAGATCTGCTTCTCTGTCCCAGTGTTCAGTAAGTGCGAGTACGTCGCATTTAAAATTATCACGTAGTAAAACCTCAAGTTTAGCGGTCTTGTTATTTAATGATCTTATATTTTGTTGATTTATTGTCAAATATTTCCGAGTATCATGCGTGTGACGGTGCGCCGGCGCCGGCGCGCGAGTGCGGCCGGCGCGGCTCGCCGGCGGAGTGCGCTCCGTCGCCGCCGGCGGCCGCGCTGCCCTCTCCCCGGCGGCGGACCAGAAACCAGTCCGATAACTTCACTAGGGATGGCCAAGTGCTAGGCGCGCTCACTGTATCGTACAGGCTTTCAGGGAAACCAATAATGAACGCGGCATGCCTTTCCGTACGTAGTTCTCGTTTCGTTACCGTGTATTTGTCACACGGTTTCACCTTATTGAGGTAGTCCAGGACATTCTTCGCGGAAGTCTCAGGCTTGAAAGACCAAGCCTGAATGTGCTTAAGTCGCTCCACGGTCTGGAGCCCGTCGTCAGCCTGCCCGATACCTGTGATTATTTTACGCGACCTGTGTTTTTTTGTAACTTTAGTCCATTCGTCGGCGTCACGGCGGGATTGCACTTTGCTGTTGTCATCGATAACTGGCATAGTACATGTCCCGTCCTTAGTGTTGTTTAGTTGTGCTGGCTTTGTATTCGCGATAACAGTCGGTGATGATTTTTTAACCGTACATATTTCGGGAGTCGTCAGTGGAGTCTTAGTGTTCCCGGTTCTTGCCGAGGGTGTCGCGACAGAGGCCGTTTTCAATCGTGTTTGACGTACTGGCCTCTGCCTCGGTGGTGGATCCTCCGGTATTTGTTTTTGTGCAGTTTCAATATTCTTACCTTCAAAATTCGCGGTTATCTGTGTGACGAGTTCAGCTTGCTTAGAAATTAACGTGTTTTGGTCTCTCACCATGGTGCGCAGTGAGATTACTTCATCCCTCAGGTAAGCGACGGACTTCAACAGTTCATTAACGTTACTCTCAAGTAGTTTCAGCGTCATTTTGTATATTTAACTTCAGAACTACTCGACAACAACGTCCTCACACAACGGCGGTTTGTGTACTCTAAGCTATATCTCTAAGCCCAGTAATTTCTCTGGAAACATTGCCTTTCAAACCGGAACACAGTAACGCTTACACATTACTGCTTGGCGGTGGAATAACTGGCAAAAGTGTGGTACTTCCCCAGGCGGACTCTGCCAAGAGTCCTACCACTACAAACACCTCATCTGCTTACGATTGGTACAAAGCAGGGATGTAACGGAGGTCATCTTATCGGAACCGGAGTCAAGAGTTTTTAAATTTGATTTATCGGAGTTGGAACCGAAGTCGGAGGCCTAGGCAGGATCAAAAGTGATATTTGTGCAAGAGAGATATTTTTATTGGGGACAAATAAAACATTAGTTTGTCAAACACGTGGACACGATAAACATTGCCGGTCAATTGATTTAAGGGCTTGGGATTTTGTATACCTATTTACTTTCCACCACAATTATCTCAAATATTTATGCACCTTACCTCCGATTAAAACCTCCGATATAAAAGTCTCGGAGCCGAAGTCGGAACCGAAGGTGTAATAATAATCGGAAGTTCCGACTTATCGGAGTCGGAGTCAAAGCTCCGTAACATCCCTGGTACAAAGGAACCGTGCGGAAAAACCAGGACGTCTACTCTGTTTCTACGAAAACGTAATTTCGAAAAAAAAAACTCGCGACTTTTGTACTCTCGTTGTACTTCGTCTCGTCCGATACAACATTGTTTGACGTTTAATTGTTCTAAGCTTACTCTAATTTGAGTAGGCTTAGAACATTTAAACGGACAAAACGACGGATCGAAATAGAATCGGAGTTGGAAAGTCGTGAGTTTTTTTCGAAATTACGTTTTCGTAGAAAGAGAGTAGACGTCCTGATCTATTTACTTATTCTTTATGTAAGGTTATGAGCGTACATACATTTCAAAGATCCATTTTAATGTTTAATATGTGTTTGTTGTCAGGCGTACCTGAACAAGACGGAGACAGAGGCGCTGGGCTGGGCCCCGGACCTCAACTATTACATCAGCATCGTCAACAGAATGGTTGACAGTATCCTTTACAATAACCAAATATTGTATTATAAATAGTATAATTTACTATGTATTTTTGTAGTAGTGGTAGGTTTTGCACATTTCTGATAATATTTATTTATATACTAGCTGAACGCGCGCGCGTTGCTACGCCATCTATCGAAAATTGGTCGTACCAATTCAAATTTTGTTCAAATTCGGATACTTTAGTTTCTAATGACGCAACCTTTAACGTATGACAAATGCTGTCACGCAACGAAAGCTCTCTAAAAGCAATATTTTTTTCCCCGTTTTTGTTACATTTTTCATTCATGCTCGTCTCCTGTTGATAGTAGCGTAATGTTAAATACCCTATAGCCTTCCTCGCGTTCAAACAAACAAACAAACAAACTCTTCAGCTTTATAATATTAGTATACATTTACTCTCTGCGAAAAGCTGCGTTTTGTAAGCAGTAAGCTAGCCTTTTTTAGCAGTTTGGCGCTAAACGGCCACTAATTGTAACGGGATAAAAAGGAAGCTTTTTGTAAGTAGTAAGTTACGAGCAGTCCGATAGTAAATATGGCTAGGGGGTATGCGTGCAGATCAGTTAAACACTCTCCGAAATGTATCCGACAAAAACTTACTAGTTACTCTGCGACGATTATAATTTGACATTAATTCTGTAAAATAAATATTTTAGATGATATGCCGGCTTTTTAGACGGCGCGTCTATACCGTAGCGACATGGCGGAGCTCTACTTTCAGCGTTTAAAAAAAGTGTATAAATAATAGAGTTCTAGGAGTTAAGTATTTAATTTTATATATATTACTGTTGTGCTTAACAATTTATAAACTACGCAATAAATTGTATCCTGAACGCATCGCAGCGATGTCCGGAACGAGTACATTCCCGAACACGGACTGGCGTTTCAACGAGTACCCGAACCCGTCCGCGCATGCGCTCTACGTCACATCCGTCGAGCTGATGGCGTTACCCGTCGCCCCCAACATAGTCGGGAACTGTCTCCTCGACGTCATCACGAAAGGCTTCGTCGTGATCCCGACACTGAAGATTCAGCTCTGGATCAACGCGATAGGGTTGATAATGGCCGCGCTGCCGGACCCGTACTGGACGGTGTTGCACGACCGTATAGTGGAGTTGATAGCCAGTCCGGAGATGGTCGACTGGCCGTACCCTTACACGCCGTTCCAGCTGTTCAATCTGAACACGACCAATGAAGCGATGCTCGAGAACAAGTATAGTTTGACGCTTGCGCTTGCGCACGCTGTCTGGTACCACGCCGGCGCGGGGCAGATCATGCAGGTTCCTGTGTAAGTACATAATATAATTATGTTTTGTTGAAGTGAAAACTACTTTTGGCGCGCCACATTCAGATTTTTCGTGGGCTGTGAATTGAACTCAATCGTCACGCTCGTAAATGAAAGAAATCTTCGAGTGAACTCTGGACCATGGCCATATAGAAGCATGTCCATCTAGTCTAGATTGCCATGCTTAGAAGACTTATTTAGACGACAATGCTTTGAAGATTTGTCCCGGACTAGCAGCGCCGTCCGGTTTCGCCCGTGTAGTTTCCAAAGTGAACTATCAAATTCTGAGTTATAAAGTGAGTCTATCGGCAGTCCCGATAGACTGCGGACTGTTGGCAGATTACCGTGGTCCCGAGCTTACCCGAAGATATCTGTCATTGACGAGCGTTACTCTTGAGCTCAATTTACAGCCTACGAGAATTATTTGTGTGATGCGCATAAAAGAAGTTTTCTTCTTCAAAAACTTCACTTGCGCTTCAGCTTGGGAGACATTCATAAATTACGTCACACGAATTTCATGATTTTTATATCATGTTACCCTCCCCTGTCCTTGTCACAATTTTGAGACCTCCCCCCCTACCTAGTGCGACGTCACATACTTTGCAGTTTTCGTTTAATTTTAGTGATGTAATATTTAGTTATGAAATGCGACATTTTTAACAATGCGCCGTCACAAAATTTGAGATCCCTCCCCGTCATTTCTCACACAATGTGACGACGTGTGACGTAATTCATGGATGGTTCCTTGCTAATAAGTGACATGTCCACTAATCCACAGAATAAATATTAGTACAGAAGCCTCACTTACCGAAAACAATTATGTATAAATAGCGACTCTTGCTGGGACACAACATAGTTCAATTCAGCTCGCAATACCTGTCGCGATTTTCAAATAAACATTTGCGCTCTTTCTAACGCGTAACTCTGTCCCTGTCTAGCGCGGAGGGTTTACGACATATCTAATAACAATATGCGCGGGAAACGTGTTGCGCGAGCGCTCAGCCGTGCGTCCGACAACCGACTGGCACTTGTTCCCTGTGAGAAACGGTCTAGCTGTAGGCTAAAACCGCGCGACCATGAGCGAGTGATGATGCACTGACTAATCTTTGTTTATTTCTGAATTGTAGTTTCGTGAAAGAGAAGATCTCGGCGTCGGTGTCGTCGGAGCCGCAGCTGCTGTTCCTCTGCCACCTCGTGGGCCCGTTCCTGCAGCGGTTCAACGCGGACCTGTCGCGCGCGGTCATGGACATCACGCTCGCGCTCTACGACACGCTCGCGCACATCGACAAGACGCAGCCGCATCTCAACTACATCGATCCCATATGCGATCTGCTGTATCCTTTAAAACACGACAAACACGTCTATGCAGACTTTGGGACTGATTTGCATGATCTGGACGTCTTTTTGTAGTGAAAACTTCTTTTGGCGCGCCTAGACAAATTTTTCGTGGGATGTGAAATGAATTCTATCGTCACGCTCGGATATGATAAGAAATTTTCGGGTAAACTCGGGACCATAGCCGTTGACTATCTAGAAATGCGTTATCCAATGGGAAATGGTAAAAGGGCGTGGCCTGCCCATCATGGCATCGCCATCTAGAAATGCGTCAGCCAATGGGAAATGCTAGTGCATTTCTAGATGGTTATGCCATGATGACCAGGCCACACCCTCCTGTTAAACCCGTGTAGTTTCCAAAGTAAGCTATCAAATTCTGAGATATAACTTTTCACTTTTATCGGCAGTTCCTATGACTGCCAATTGCCATTGTACAGATACAGAGAAGCTTCTCTAAGCCGAAGATACTTAAGACGAGAATATAATTAAATACATACTAGATACTTAGGTTTAAAACGATACTTAAAATAGGTACAATTTATATTTCTCTGTACAAAAAAGCTATTTCTTTATGAACCCCAAACTAGGCATAGCCTGTATCTTGGGGCTCAAGTGCGACTTTGCTAATTGAGTTGTTATAAAGTTCCAATTCAAATAAATAATAGTACACAATTTACATTAAAAAAATATCGCGTATACGTCCTCTTTTAACCACCAACTCGCCTGATGCTAAGCGACAGTGTGGTCGAAGATGACGCACGTTGACCTAGCAAGTACCTATTCACTCTGACCTTGGAAAGTTCTAGATTGTATCTCTCGGGGAACAATGAGGCCGGCAACTTACTACGTATTACGTCTACTCTTTTTCTACGAAAAATGTAATTTCGATGTAAACTCGCGAAGTTCCTGCTCCGGTTCTACTTCGTTTCAACCGATCGAATATTGTTTGACGTTTAAAACTTTCTAAGCCTACTTCTAATTAGACTGGGCTTAGAACATTTAAACGGACGAATCGAAGGATCGAAGTAGGACCGAAGTAGGAAAGTCGCGAGTTTATTTCGAAATTACGTTTGTCGTAGAAAGAGAGTATACGTCCTGATACCTCCCCTTTTTTCTACCGGAACGAGTAGCTCGAAAAAGCGACATCGTTTCATGGTTGATGTCCCACAGAGATATCACTTTACTTTAGGTTTAAATAAAATGGCTTTAATAAATGTAATTTAATCTATTCAATTGCTTCGTAAAAACGAACACCGATAATACCTGAACACGGTCCCCAGTTACCACATCAAGTACATGTTCGTCGGGGACACGATGAAGAACGAAGTGGAGACCGTGATCCGGAAGCTGCGACCGGCGCTGCAGATGCGGCTGCGGTTCATCACGCACCTCAACGTGGAGCAGATCAACACCGCCTAGCACCACGACTACTACAGCTATACGCCGTCTAGCTCGTCGAGCAGCGAGGAGTAGGCGGAGCTGTAGTACGAATGTAACAAGTAATATCACATAACAAGTATGTACAACACATGGAACAAGTACCTGGGTGAGCATTGCTCGATTCAAACACGGATACAACGACGTTTTCTCAAATAGAAACCTAGCTAGCACACTCGGCCTAACGTTATGGGCGTCCCTTCTCAGAAGCGCTGAGAGTCCCTTCTCGGAAGTGTCCGACCTGGCGGCCAGATATGGCCTCTCAGTGGTGGACTGACCTACGATTCCTCCTGAATACTAAACCTCATGAAACTCGTTGGGCTTTGGTCGGTTTAGAAATATTTATAACGGCTTTTTCTCAAATAGAAACCCGCTGTAGTGAGCTTCGCTCGGTTTAAACACGGATATAACGACATTTTCTCAAAATGAAACCTTGATAGAACGACAGCTATATGCCATCTAGCTCCTCCAGTAGCTAGTAATAGACGAAGCTGTAGTATGCAACAAGTACCTGGGTGAGCTTTGTTCGGTTTAAATAAACAAACGGATAAAACGACGTTTTCTAAAATAGAATAGCTAGATCGATTTATCGCCCACGAAAGCGCCTGATCCATTTTCAAGATTTAGATAATAGATATATGAAATTGCTGAACCACTTACACAAAATAGATGGATCATCTTTTACCCAAATTAAATCAACTAATCACATTGAAATATTTGCTTAACGTAACAAAATACGTGGCTTCGTCCTTTTCTCACCCTTACGGCGTTATCCTCTATCTTGGTTTTGTACAATTTTGATGTATTTACTATTTAGGAATTGAAAATAACGCAATCGTGGTTACAACTATTTTTATAAAACTGAAACGAAAAATTATAATTCTTATAATTATATTTACTATGTAATATTTGTAATCAATCATGATAAAAGAACTAAAGCAATACACTATTAAAACTTTTTTTGTGATTTTAAACTTGGCTAGTGAGTAACTGTTTGCCTTAGTGTGGATGTGCCACTGAACTCATATGTTGTTCTACCCGGACAGAACCGGGAGAGGTTACGATGGTTGTTTCAAAAAGTAACTCGTTATTTAATTTAAGGAAATTGAAGTGATATGTAAACATTAATTTAAGTTATCGCGTTTCTCTACGCTATTGTCACTAATTACGGGATATTTTAGCACTAAGTTATGAAGTTACAGCCTGGCAACTCTTTACTGAGTTTCTTTTTTTAATTAGGGATCTATCGCAATTAGACGTCAGAGGAGATAAAAAAAAATGAACATAATTGTGATAGATGGTGGTTATCTAACGCCTAACATGACTGAAGATATATTATTTTGCCCGAATCGTAAGATTCTGTCAATAACTCTACCGCCAAGCAGTAATATGCAAACATCACTGTGGGCAGGCATGTTGCTTACTATCAGGCACATGTTCTGCTCGTTCACTCTATACTACGAAAAAAAAAATGACGTATACTTTCACAAACTTTCAGTCAGTTTCAGCATCAAAATATCGCCTGCAAATTTCTCGTAGTCGGTCATAATAGTGTAGTGATTTTTTTATTGTGATAATCAAGATTTAAGAACAAAATTTGTCTCTGTGCCTAGTTTAATCTCGAGGTGGCTCCAAGTAGTCGTCGTCAAGTCAGTGTAGTCATCTGTTAGTCTTGCAATAATGGCGTTGTGTGGTTATACAATCTCTGTGTCACTGAAAAATTGTAAAAACCGGCAGTTTAAAATAAAATGCGTTACATTGTAAACCTATGATAGGTGTTACTTTACTTTATAATCGTTAGGTTGTGTTGTAAACTGATGGTGTTCATGATTTTCCGGTGACATATTATACATCAAGTTTTATATAGTGAGAGTAGTCTTCCGGAATAAAAGAAATACTAAGACTAAAGGGTCATGATCTATTTACCGTCAAAAACAACTTTTGCTATGGGATTATCCCTGGAATGTTAAACCTAGTTGGTCAGCCCTATATAATTTTACATTGAATCTTTGTATTCTAGAGTCGTGTGGAAACACTGCCTTAAGTCCATGCCTCCAATTAATACTACGCCAATTCTAAAGTCACACATCATCATCATCAACAGCCCACTAAACGTTCCCACTGCTGGGACTCGGGGCCTTCTCTCGCAAGGAGAGAGTTAAGGCCATAATCCACCACGCTGGCCCAGTGCGGGTTGGTGGATGACACATGACTTCGAAAGATTCTAGGTACATGTCGGTTTCCTCACGATGTTTTCCTTCACCGTTTTAAGTTAGCGGCATTACGCACATGACTTCGAAAAGACAGTGGTGCGTGTGGGGTTTTGAACCCGGGGTCTCCGGATCGGCAGCCGCCGTTCTCCCGACTAGACCACCGTAACTTCACACATACGTTTACAGAAAATCAAGATGTTTTCATTAATATAGCAACTACCGACATTTTTTAATGCTGCTCCTGTAAACCTATGCATGACTCTATGAGTTTTTTTGAAGTGAAAACTTCTTTTGGCGCGCCTATACAGATTTTTCGTGGGGTGTGAATTGAATTCTAGCGTCACGCTCGGGTATGATAAGAAATCTTCGGGTAAACTCGGGACCATGGCCATTGGCCATTTAGAAATGTGTCAGCCAATGGGAAATGCTGTAAGGGCGTGGCCTGGCCATCTAGAAATGCGTGAGCCAATGGGAGATGCTAATGCATTACTAAATGGCCATGCCATGAAGGCCAGGCCACGCCCTCCGGTTACACCCGTGTAGTTTCCAATGTAAGCTTTCAAATTCTGAGGTATAACTTTTCACTTCTATCGGCAGTTCCTATGACAGCCAATTTTTTTTAAAGGGGCCTATGACCTCAATTGCCTCTACTGCCTATCAATCTTTGCGGTAGCTCAGAAGGCGCAGGGACATACTAAATGACTTTATAGTTGGCGTAGTATTCTTTGAGAGGTCTCAAGTGGCATTAATGGAATCCGCGTAACTACTGGTGGGGAAATTTATAAAAAATGCTATTTTATACAATACGTTTGTGGAATTTGACACTGGCATCACTAATGATCACATATTGAGTGGCGGATAAACAGCATCAACTGCCCACTTCATGTTCCCACTGCTGGGATTTGGGGCCTTTCCTCGAACGGAGAAACTCAAGGTCATAATCCACTAAACCGGCTAAGTGCTAGTTGGAACTGACTATTACTGCTTACTATGTCCCAGTTTCGGGCAAAGGCCTCTTTTCCCTCCCTCCAGTTGAACAATTAAGAACAAAAAATAAATCAGTTGTAAAATTACATTTTATCGAGATCTAGTTTTTGTATTTAATGGGTGACATTTTTCCTTGTCTTCTTACATGAATGGACACAAACATGTCGATTCTCTCACAACGTTGATTCAAACAAAACGCTTAGAGCCGGTGATGATAGATGCTTGTACCACTTGGGAATATACTAAGTTTTGTAGCTGTATGAGAATTCGGCGTTTGCGTGAAACCAGGCAGTCCCAGAGTGGTTACGCGGAGACTATTTTCGCCACTTGCCTTGTATCAGTCCTTCGACCGCGTAACTAAAACGATTACAGCTTTCTTATTGCTCTCTCTATTATTATTATTATTGAATGCGATAATTAGAAAAGAGCAATACCAAAGACCATTTTAGTTAAGCGGCAGAACCTGGGCTCTTAATATAATATTCTGAGGGGTCTAACAGCGAAATCGCCAGGTTCCAAGATATACTTTGAGCGAAAACTACGAAATATACTTTTTTTATAATTTACTAGCTAAACCGTGCGCGCGTTGCTACGCCATCTATCGAAAATTGGTCGTACCAATTCAAATTTTTAACAAATTACCTTAGGTTCTAATAACGCAACCTTTAAAAGATAGACACATCATGCTGTCACGCAACGAAAGCTCTCAAAAACCAATATTTTTTGCGTAATGTTAAATAAATAGCCTATCCAACAGAGAAAGAATCTTTCAATTCGGACCAGAGATTCTTGCGTTCAAACAAACAAAGAATCAAACTCTTCAGCTTTATAATATTAGTATAGATTGAACATAAAATTATGTAATTCAAAAATAATGTTCCTATCTGAGATCATAGATTATTTTAGTAGCTAGACATCTTGACTGGACTTAGTGGCTAAATTGGTAAAATGTTTTCCTAAATTAATATTAAGTATTAATAATAAGCCTGCCTGTGGAGCCGTAGGCCAGATTTTCATTTCTCATCCAGGGCAAAAGGTTGTGTGATGAGTAGAATTATTATTATTAGTGATATGCACTTATAGTGTTTAATTTATCTGGCTCCCTTAGTACAAGCTTTTCTTAGTTAGGGGCTATGTTATACATAGCATTATGTAGACATTTCTACTAATATTTATTTATTTTATATTTTTACAAAAAACATTATTTTTACCACAGTTTTATTTTGATATCTCAATGTTGGAAAGTGCAAGATTTGCATCAAAACCCTTGGACGATGGCGTTTTTGCTTGTAGGCCTCTAATTTTTTTGTGATAGTCAAAGTAATCTGTAATTCGCTGCAATAATCAGCAATACAATATTTATTAAGAAATACGGAATAAATCACACGTTCATAAGTCATTATTACCTCATAAACCTCAATTGCCTTAAAGTATTTACATTTAATGGTTTTAGTTACATAGGTAAGTTTACTCTAGAACTTATTGTAAAATTATAAAAATGTATTTTAATAGTTCTCTGATTGTCAGTGTGTCGTCTCCCTCGGATTTATTTAAAATCTTTAACCAAATTCGCAAATAGATGTAGGTTTTATGTTCGGCTGTATGTTTCTGAATATTCTGGACAGGGAACTTAATTTTAAACATGAAATGTTGAATTCGGATAAGATGTAGTACGAGGGACACGGTGAACTGACGATCAGCCCTACCTACCGCCTAACTAAATCGGCTATCGCTTTGCTGTTGCCGTTTCTATCATTTCAAGCGAAAAAAAGAGAGAGAGAGAGAGAGAGCACTATCAAAGCTGAGACGGTTTTAGTGAGGCGGTAGATCCCCAGGTCTCTGATTCAAAACAATGTAGAGCTAGGACTCTTTGCAGAGTCCACCTGCGGAACTACTATACCTTTGCCAGTTATTCTGGTGTCGAGCAATAATATGCAAACATTGTTGCGTTCGTAGGGCACTTTCAGGGGAATGCATACCTTGCTCGTCCCGTCATACTGTGTTACAAAAAAAACGTTGTCAGATTAATTCCCACTTGGAACTAAAACTCAGTCATTCTAAATGGTCATGGCAGTATCTGAAAGTGAGTATAGGGATCCGTGTCAAAATTATTCCGACTGCGTTGTGAATCGAGATCCACAGCACATTATGTCTACATCGATTACGAGAGAAACTAACTAAGATAGTGAGTAAGCTTCTTCCACTGAAACACGATTTTCGTAACAAGGGCCCTGATTCTCTATCCACACATGAGACATAATTTTTCAAAACGCTTTACTCATTTCAAGTCTTCGTCTTTGAACCACAGTATAGACTTCTCAAATTCTATTATAAAATTTGCAAAAGGGGCATATCAATATTATGATTCACTTGTATCACAGGAAATTACCACAAAAATTGTGTATTCGATACAAAATTATCTTTTGGATACGACGTAATGTATGGGACATGTGATTTCTTTTGGCAATGAGGGTTTTCAATATGCAAATAGACCTGTCAAAAATAATTACTCAATTTATTAAGGTATTTATTATAGGTGGCGTCAATGTTTCATTTTTAACTCCCAACCAAAAAAGGGTGTTATAAGTGACGTCGATGTCTGTCAGTATGTGGCACCGTAGAGCTCAAACGGATGACCGATTTCGATGAGTTTTTTTTTGTTTGAAGGTTAGTTTCCGTGCGGTGGTTCTTAACTATGTTTGGTTAAAATCGATTCAAGATGTCCGCCACCACAAAATGGCGAATGACTTACACTTATTACATATTCGAGATAGTAGGGGGAAAATCAAAATTTTTAATTATGTTCTTGTGTTAGACAAATTTCACAAAACGAAATATTGGCGTTACACTTGGCGAAATTGAAGAACTAATTTTGACAGGTCTATTTGCATTTTGAAAACGCCTCGTTATGTGATCAACATCACACAAAATAAGTTATTCTTACTATATAAGAACAATGTGCCCCTTCCGTACAGTAAAGGCGTAATTTTGACCCTGAATACGAACCCGAGTTATGAAAGTCTAGTTGAAGTTCTTCAGCGATTATCGCTTTCGCGTTTCACACATTTTCGAATATATCGTCTTAAGTCTATATAGATCTTAAATAATATTGTTTGTCATGATAACTTAGCCCGGGCGGTTCCAAAAATACCGCTTTATAGTGAACTATTTTTTGCCAATAAAATGGATCAATGCAATCTCAACTTTATGCCTATTTCTAACTTTAACTTTAAAAGTGTAGGCTTTTTGAGAGGACCAAAGAAATTCCGCTTTTATGACCATCGTGATAAATACGAAATTTGGTTGGTTCATTTTAACGAAGTGGCATTTTTAGACTCTTGTATCGATATCATCACATTTAGCAATCTTTGAAGTTTTTAAACTGACTATTGATGTTAGTTTAATTTTTTTTTATAGGTTCACACTTTTCGGTGGTGATATGAATGTCTTTTTTCATTCGATTTTTTAATTCGTTATAGATTATGTGAACAAAAAATTACCATGCTGTAAAAATATTTTAACTTACATTTAGAGCAATATTTTTGTGATTTAGTGCCGAAAATGTAAATAAATAGTAGAATTATCCATTGGGGTGGCACAGGATTATTCTAAGTCGTTTTATTCAACTAACCTTCATAATATTTACCTCTCACCTCCCCTAGAAAAAAAAATGTATTGATTAATATTTTTTTCTAAGCGAATAAGGGGGAGAGGGGGAAAAACATTTATGGGGTGGACGCCGCCCTCCTCTACCTGGAAGGAAAGGGGACCTACTTTCCTATAGAATTAACTTAATGTAGTTTTTAAGCGTGTCTATGCCCAACTTAGAGAGAAGTTTAAACCATGAATGTTGTAATTTTAGCAAAAAATAATTATTTTACTTTAAATGTTAGATATTGAAAATTAACTGCTTGAATACATGGTTGTTATAAACACATAAAAAATAAATACGGTTTTTATACACGCTTTTATATATTTAAAGAATTGTCAAACATGGAGAGTATTTACTATTGTTCAAAGGTAGCCATACCGTGTTGGCAATTCCTGCTGTAGTCGGACAACTCGACTAATACTAATTTGACAAGATTAAAACTATTCGTGTTCATTTTTCATGTATCTGCGTTATTAGAATGTCATACGCGTATTAGTGTTATATAAAAATTATGTGACATGTAACACTGACATATCCGTATCGAATATCTCTTACAAAATGGAACATAAACACCACTTGTGGCGTAATCGAGAAATATTTTAGAGTATTTTTTATCTATTTCACGGGACACTCACGTGTGTTATGGCCGGTCTGGTGCGTCTTCAGTTTGAGCCGCATCCGCATTCCGTGCCAAACGAGAAACGGTGTGCTCAGAATATCCTTGACAAAGACCGTCGGATGCGTCGTCGAACTGAAGGCCGACTGGACCAATAATGTCACATGTGAGTTACCCGTGAACATCATAAACAATATGTCACAACCACTTTAGTTTTCATATTTACAAGTTTGCGCTTTTATATGAATTTCTGATAACGTCTCAAGAAACGAAACGAGAGGATATGTTAAGTACTGTCAAATATGTTTAAAATTAGGAAATTCATCAATTGTAAAATGGTGACCCTTTATTATTCCTATTGTATGGTGGAGTGTACACCAGAGCGTGACATTTTAAATCTAAAAATTAATGGATGTATTTGTTCATTCGTTTAATTATAATATTAGAAAATAATTTTAAATATATTGCAAAGCCCCTTTGTGACGGCTTGTTGTAATGGCGTTGTATGAAAAACTTTTCTTGTTGGCGTAAAAGAAAATACTACTGGCAACCAATGACAGTTTTAAATCTGAATGTTTAAGATCTGTAAAAAAAATAATTGTAGTGCCACTAACTTAACTGTAGAACGGCCAAAAGTGGAACTGCCAACTCTCACAGAACATAGACAAAGAAGTTGTCTTATTTTGTAATAGGTAGCAACACTTTTCGATCGTGGCGCCTTCGCAACTTTCTACAAGTAAGTTGGCCGCACTAAAAACATATATCAATATGTACATATAACATTCAAATTCGATTGTGATTAGTTGATGCCATGTTTTCTTTTATGTCGCATGTTTGATTAATTATTAAGTACCTTGACAGTGAGATAAACAAATGCAATAAAAAGAATGCATCGATTTTTAACACTGACTTTAGAAGTGAACTAATTTATTAGAAATAGATAAAACAAAATGTCAACTGTTATATATTTTTACACACAATGCAATTTTGTTCTACTTCGAGGCTAAGTGAATTATTTAATCTTTAGCAATAAAGAATAATTATTCAAATTATTTGACGTTTTATTTACGAACACTAACCGTCGTATTCCAAACATATTTATTTAAGTATATTATGTATGCGTTTTTTTTTTACCTTTATAGGTTTACACTTGACCACCATCTCGCCTGATGTTAAGCGACGATGCGGTCTAAGATGGAGCGTGCTTACCTAGAAGAAACCGATTCACTCTCGATTTGAAGACACCAAGATAGATAAGATAGAAATAAACTCGTGACTTTCCTACTCTGGTTCTACTTCGATCCGTTGTTTCCTCCGTTTAAATGTTCTAACCATACAATAAATTAGTAGGCCTTATTCTCTACGGCACTACCAAGCTGCACTACTGGTAGTGTCGTGGGGATTTTTTTTCCCTTCTGCACTACCAGCCAGTAGTGTCGTGGGGAATTTTTAAAGGTCTTAAATCTTCATTCCATTCTACACTACTGGTACAAAAACGTTTTACCACTGGTGAGCTACGCGTTGGGAATATTGCAGCACACTGAGCTCACTGTGTCCTCACTACTATTCTGAACACACCTTTGAGCCTTTTGGAGGCAAGTTTTCCAAACGGGTGGCACATGCCTTCCACCATCTCTGTTAAACGTCGGACTCGGACGCGTACTAATTTTCAATGGCCTTCCTGATTTTAGGGGGTATAAAAGACTTCTCCTTTGCCAGGACCTCCGCCGCCACCTTATCGAATCGAATGAAATGTTGAGCGTCCGAACAAAGAGCATGCTCCGCCACCGCAGTGTTGTTGCCGTCCAAATTCTTTATCGCGCGTATGTGTTCCGTAAGCCTCGTGGACAAATTCCTACGTGTTTCACCTACATAGCTTCTACCGCAATCACAGGGAATCATGTATACCCCAGGCACACCCAAAGAGTTTGTCCTTTGGGGAACGTACCACTTCCCTTAACTGCCTGAGTGGACGAAACATGATGTCTTGATGCAATATCTTCAGCGTAACAAGTGTCCAATGTTATCCGTCACTCCTTTAATGTACGGCAGGTAAGTGGGCGCCCTCTCCACCGAAGCTGGACGCGTCCTTGACGATGCATTCGCCACCCGCCATCCCTGCTTCCAGTTATATCCGTTACGTTTGAGCACGCCTTTCAAGTGATCTAACTCAGTATCTAGGTGTTCTGGACAACATAGTCTCAACCTTTTATTAATAAGCGTGCGTGGTACTGAGGCTAGATGTGCCGGATGGTGGTGTGAATCGACATGTGTGTGTGTTGGCTTGCGGTAGACCGTATGCAATAATCGTCCGGTAGAATCTCGCATCACCAACACATCGAGAAAAGGCAAACTGCCATCTCGTTCATGTTCCAACGTTACCGCAATATACGGATGAACACTGTTTAAATATGTCAGTAATCTGGTCTCTGGGTACAATACAAATAGACTACAGGCCCGTGAACAAAACTTACGTAGTAAATGAACCACCAGGAGACCTATGTAGGATGATAGAAGAGTATAAAGTAATAAGATTCAGCACTATGCCGTCACTTGTAAGCTGTCGAACTGAGTACAGTCGAAGAAGGGGGGGGGGGGGGGTATTGAAACTGTATGGAACCAATGCCGTACATAATCAAATGCCCAAATTTAATCTGTAAATCGTCGAAAAATCACGCATTGTTTCGACAAACTAATAATTAAAAACTTAAAATTTATAATTTTTATACTTTTAATACCTCTTCTAATCTATTATTCTGCAACGCCGTACAAAAATCATGCGACAAGGAGGAATGATAGAGGGTTGCAACCCTCTATCAACCACCTTCGACTGTATTCAGTTGGATAGCTTACAAGTGACGGTATAGTGTTGAATCTTATTACTTTATACCCTTCTATCATCCTACATAGGTCTCTTGGTGGTTCATTTACTATGTAAATTTTGTTCACGGGTCTGTAGTCTAAATAGCGAACATATCGCCAACATACCGCCACCAATGGCTAGGTTTATATGGCGAGCTCAAGATTGCCTCCTCTTTCTCCTCGCGATCGAAACTTGAGTCGGACTGGACTGACTATATCAAGCGTGAGTTACCTACCCGTGTATTTATTTGAAATGTGTAATAACCACGTTGGTTTTCATACTAACAACATTTTCACAATTATTGACGAGTCTGTAAAGAATCATTCTAAATGTTTGTGATCATATCCATGATGATAAATATTTTTTATTAAATTCAACCTTTGTTATGGCCGGCATTAGAGGTAAGAGCATGTGGGTTTGTAGTGGACCCTCTGCAGAGTCCGCTTGGAAAAACTTTTGACGTCTAAGTAATGTAAAGATGATATTACTGTGTTCCAGCATAAAGGGCAATAGAGATATTACAGTGCAATGATCCAGACCACCAGATTAAGGGCGCACGTAGCGCAGTGGTAAGTAGTATGGTACTATGCCGTCAAGGGTAGCAACATCATAATCAGCCCGCATGTTCTTCACTGCTGGGACTCAGCGCCTTCTCTCACAAAGATGCAGGGCAGGCGTGTTACCTACTTACCATACCATCAGGTGCATGTTTTGCTCTACGCGTCGCTCAATATTAAAACAGAAACGGGCACGTTTTTGTTCCGAGATAATAAATTAAGTTTAATCTTAGCGAAAATGCCTAGCGTGATTTGTGCAGTGAGTGTAAGGCGCGGGACAAACACAAGTGGCGTATGGCGCGGCGTCACTTCTTTAATAGTTCATACAAAATGTATAGAAGTGGCGGGGCGCGAGACAAATACAAGTGGCGAGGCGCGGGCGCCGCTTCCAAGCAAACGGCGCCATAACAGGGCGCGGCGCAGCCCGCGCCACACGCCACTTGTGTTTGTCCCGCGCCTAAGATAGTTGACTGTATAATATAGAGTAGGTACAATGAAAGTACATAGGTACTAACAGCGGACACTGGGGCGAGCACGGAGTGCACCTAATGCGAGACCGGTCCCGCGACTCTGCTGCCAACTCACGGCTGAAGATACCTGTGGGGGTTTTAGTCGGTAGGGTCACCATGTCCGTCCGAAGCGACGACATATCCCGCATATCCGGCTATGTTCCTGCATGGCAGACAGGCGTACCTACCCAAATGCGTTTTCCGCACATAAAATCAAGAGCGTATGTATCCACATACGCTCTTGATTTTATGTGCGGAAGAAGGGGGGAGGTGTCGATGACCCCCCTTCTTCTTCGTGTCGATGTTTTCATCGTAGTGAAAGGATTTGTCAGTCAGCACCGAGGTGTTGACTGTCCAGGGAGTGCCGGGTGTAAGCGCAATCACAAGTCTCGATCAAAGTAATACCCCCGGGACTGGGTGCAGTACCTTGATGGATCACTAATATAATATGACGTTATATTGTAAACTGGTGTCATTTACAATTTTGCGGTGACACATACAACGATACAATTCAAAATGAGAACGTGTCAGGACACAAAAACGGTATATTTCGTTGTGCATTCCCGGAGAGCAGCAACAGTCGTTCTGTGTTCTGGTAGAGAATAACACTAACGCGGAAAAAGTTTACGTTCGAAGGAGACAAATACAATCGCAACCGATGCTTGTTCTAGGAGACACTCGGCAACATGGCCGCGAGAAGAAATGCGCAGCAACGTCGCTATACAGACCATAACACTAAAATTGAATAATGAACTGAATGAATACCTACTTTAGAGATTTCCACACATATTAGGTAACTAGCTGAATCGTGCGCGCGTTGCTACGCCATCTAGTGAAAATTAGTCGAAACCAATTCAAATCCAGAACAAATTTGGTTACCTTAGATTCTAATGACGCAACCTTCTAGAAGATAGACACATGCTGTCACGCAACGAAAGCTCTCAAAAAGTAATATTTATTCCCATTTTTGTTACACTTTTCATTCATACTCTGCTCCTGTTGATAGTAGCGTAATGTTACCTAGCCTATAGCCTTCCTCGATAAATGGACAAATGGATAGCTCGCGAAAGGTGAAACAAGGTTTCAAATGCACTGACACTTGCACATTTAGGGCCGGCGCCCACTGCCGGCACGGCACGGTGAGTCATGGCAAAGGATTTTAATACTAATTAAGTTATTTGGAATCTTATTTCAATGAGTTTAGAAATTATGTTACTTTATTTTGATACCACGATGCCGTGACGTGCCGCAGGATGCTGCGGCATGATGCGACACGCCACAGGATGCAACGGCATGACGTGTCATGCTGTTTCATTCCACGGGATGCCCCGGCGCGCCATTGCAACCCGCGAGATGTATGGGTCACTTTGGGGTCGAGGAATTATGATTGCTAGCTAGTTGAAATAAGGTTGAAACTTATGCAGCATTTCGGTGGGGCGCAGTCCGGTCGGTCCGCGGGGGCAAGGGAGGGAGAAAACGCACTGGCGCGCGCGATTTTTTGTCTCTCACACTGACTGAGCGCGGCAAGTGATTAGCACGTGCGTACGCGATATAGTAATATTACTTTCATGTAAAATACGGAAAAATGGATGAAGAGAAACTGATTAATCTGGTTCGTTCGCATGAGTGTATTTACAATGTCTCCTCCCGTTTCTACATGGATCAACATATGAAAAGAAACGCATGGCAGAAAATTGCAGAAGAAATGAATAAAACCCGTAAGTTATTTTTTACTTATTTATTGACAGAAATAGAAACTAACATCTATTAACAATTTCATTTTGCCAGTACACGTTACCAACATTAGAAAAATATTCCGTGAAACAATCTCTTACAACCATCCCATCCAGATTGTTAAAAACTGAATCATTGGTTCTATCGATTGCATTATTAGTATTAGAGCTAAGGGCGTCCATAGAATGACCATCAATGATAAAGTTATGCAAACACGTGCTTGCTAGTATAATGTTGTTAATGTACTTTGGTTGAACTTTTATACCTTTTTGAAATAATTCAAATCTTTCTTGTAACATTCCGAAAGCATTTTCTACAATACGCCGTGCTCTACGCGATAATTGAATATCCTTTTTTTAACATCATTTAAAAGATGTGAGGGGTATGGTCTCATAATATTTTCTGTTAGTGGAAAGGCTTCATCGGCGACAAATACGTGGGGTAATTTTTGAGTTGAATGTGGTAAAGCCTTTTCCGGTGGTATGCATAAAAAACCATTACGTAGTTTCGAACCAAATTTAGAGCTTTGAAGTATACCGCCATCGCTATTTCGACCATATGCTCCGACATCTACAATCACAAATTTGTATTTTGCATCCACGACGGCTAATAAAACGATGCTAAAGAACTTCTTGTAGTTGATATACATACTTCCACCTGTTATTAGGAGCTCTAATCTTGAAATGCTTACCATCTATGGCACCAATGCAGTTAGGAAAATTCCAAAATTTATCAAAGTCGGTTGCAATTGACTGCCATTGTTGGCTCGTAGGTTTCGGCAATGCAGTAGACCTTAATACAGTAAATATTGCTTGACAGGTTTCGTGGACTATATTACGCACAGTAGTGAATCCCATACGATAGCTAAAAGCTAAAGACTTAAAAGAAGCTCCTGTAATTAAATACCTGTAACAAAACAAAAAAAAAACATTAGTCGACGACTTAAAAGCATGTGTTATTTGAAATACTTAATTCTTGTTACAGATGCAGAATGCCAGAAGGCGTGGAGCTGCCTTCGTAACAATTATAGAAAAGCCTTAAAAAACAGGGCGTACAAAAGCGGTGACGCTGCCAAAAAGAAGCGACCAATTAAATTTGAAAAGGAACTTGAATTCCTGCAAAAGTTTTTTCAAGATAGACCTCAACTCTCAAATTTAGACTCTTCTTCCGAAGATACACAGCTTTCCGAAGATACGCAGCATATCGAAAATACACAACCTCCCGAAACAGCATTAACTGTTCCTTTTCCTGAAGCACAATCGCCTGTATCTCAAATGTCGTTTTCATCACATGATTCTAGACCAGCTAGACATGTTCGTCAGCGATCATACATGTCATCGGAAGCACAGCATACGGAAACGACAGCAGAAATATTAAAAACATATATTGAAAACCAAAAGAAGGAACAACATCCTATGGAGATATTTTTTCAGGCAATGGCGGCAACAGCGAAGACGTTGTCACCAAAATTACAAATTGAAATAAAACGCGATGTTTTACGTATTGTTACTAATGCAGAAATAAAGCATTTGGAAAATGTGGAGTTAGCTTCAGTTGTGCAGCGAAGTCGTACTTCAACATCAAGTTCAGGATTCGATATTTCAAATGAATTTCATTCATCTCAGCAATACGCACCAACTTCTGTTGCCAGAACCCATAATACAATAATCGAAAGAACACATTCTTTACACAATTTTTCTTCATTTAATAAGCCCGAACAACAATATAACACCGAACCAAACTATGGTACTACACATATAGAATACATATCTACTCCTATATCCAGACGTCATAATAATAATGATATATATATGACAATAACTCCAATACTGAATTGCCGGACTATGAAAACTAAAAAAATTATAGTACTTTCACTTTTTGTCATACTGTACTATAGGTACAACTGGATTGATGGTCAAGTGCCACCATGTAGCAGTTGTGGTAGATAGCTGATTATAAAAATAAATAATTACTAAATATATCAAGACTTTTAATTTAATATTGATAGTAAACGCTCCGTCGTGTCACCCGCCGCTCAAAAATATGTAAAGTTATTCCGCTAAAACTGTTTGTTTCTAAAAATTTGTAAAATAAAACTATTTTACCTAAGGAAAACGAGTTTGTACTAGAAATGGGATTTACCATACATACCATAACTTAGATTGTAATATATAATAGCTAGAACAAGCAAGCTGGGAAGCTGTATGTATATGTACGTGTTAGTAGGTATATGAACCATTGTGATGTAATATGCACTTACCTTAAACATACAGACAATCTCTCTGTAACAGGTATAGGCGATCGAAAATTAGTTTTAATTTTCTTTATATGCGATTTTAGCAAATAACTTAACTTTTCAAATTTTTCATAGTCCATTCTGTAATAATCATAGAACTTTCGCAAGTCGTATCTCAAATCATTAAACAAGTTGCTGAATTCACCATTTGTAGATCTTGTTCTCCATAAATTATGCACCCAGAATTGTCTTTTCGTCAAATTTGCAGTTCTTATTTGTCTATCTTCATCTTCAGCTAGAAGTGCTATTAATACTAAATCCCAGTCAACCATAACGACACAACAAATGTTCTCTATGCGACACAACCAACTTATAACCAACTTCGAATACGCGCGGAGCAAAACTGATGGATGCCAGAGTGGCTGGGCTTTCAGCAGGATGCCACGGCATGCCACGGAACGCCGCGGGATGCCGCAGCACGCCGCGGGATGCCACTACACAACCTGCCGTGCCATGCTGTGCCACGCCGTCAGTGAGCGCCGGCCCTTATACACACAATCAAACACCCATACTTTTACATACAGACACTTACATACATTCGCCACACATCCATTTACACCATACACGCACGTACTCTCTCACATTCACTCACACGCATCTACCCTTATATTCTCGTTTTCTCGTACATACACGTGCGCTTGAGCCTCACCAATTGGCTAACTTTATGTTTTATTCCTAAGACTACGTTCAGATGACAAGCGCTCAACGCGCGTTTTGATAACGCGCGTTTACAACTACATACATTTTATTCAGGCTGTACACATGTTAACGCGCGTTTTGAGCGCTTGTCATCTGAACGTAGTCTAACTGTAATTTTTGTTTGTATTTTTTTATTTAGATTCTGTAAAATTGTACGTATTGTAATTTTTATAAATCAAACTGAGGAGGAATACCAAAATACCGGCCTAGCAGAGTTTGGGTTCCATTTTCCACTAAGCAAATTGTAAAAATATGAACTTGTGATCTGAATAAATTTATCTTTATAGTCCAGTAACTTTATACATTACAGTATGCGTTAAATCCAGTACAGACTTGTTTATGATGTTGGCCTAATGATTAATACAAGTTTGTGACCTCGAGCGGCGAACGCAACTTTGTCAAAAATCGAAAAAAAAAAACACGAAAACATCGTTTATTTTTCAAGTTTTGGCGATTATAGCCCTAAACGACTAGTTTTTGAAAAGACTTTCTTTTTTACGTTTATTAAATAGACATAGTTTGCTACAATATGATACTAAAATAAATGTCTCTGTACACCCAATAGTTTCTGAGAACAAGTCTTTCAAAGTTTATAACTTTTTTCGAACTTCGCAATTTTTTAACTTTTACTTGACCACTTTATGGCACAGTTACTGCGGTTTTTAACCCCCAACCAAGAAAAGAGGTGTTATAAGTTTGATGTCGAAGTCTGTCTATCAGACAGACACACGACAAATTTCAAATCCATGATGGCCGCTACCACAAAATGGCGAAATACATATCTTTTTTCACAACTACCTCAATATGGTATAAATATAAATTTGTCATAGTGTATAGTACTCTACTGGTTAAGCCCTTTCATTTGATACCCATATTGAGGTAGATTGTGATGAAATATTTGGTCCGCCATTTGGTGAAGGCGGCCATCTTGAATCGATATTAACCAAAAAATAGCTCAAAACATCAACACAAACATTAATTTTCAAATAAAAAAACCGCATCGAAATCGTCCCATCCGTTTGAGCTCTACGGTGCCATAGACAGATACACAGAGAGACAGACCTGTATGTCTGATAGACAGACAGACTTCGACGTCAAACTTATAACACCTCTTTTTTTGGTCGGGGATTAAAAACTACAGTAACTGTGCCATAAAGTGGTCAAGTAGGAGTTAAAATATTGTGGAAGCTAAAAAAAATATAAACTTTGAAAGAC
This sequence comes from Ectropis crepuscularia, assembly GCA_963693475.1. NCBI lineage: Eukaryota > Metazoa > Arthropoda > Insecta > Lepidoptera > Geometridae > Ectropis > Ectropis crepuscularia. The sequence continues at coordinate 38,259,944 of OY856338.1, forward strand.
TTATTCTCAGAAACTATTGGGTGCACAGAGACAATTTTAGTATTATATTGTAGCAAATTTAGCCTACTTTATAAACGCCATAAGAAAGTTTTGGCAAAAACTAGTCGTTTAGGGTTATAATCGCCAAAATTTAAAAATAACCGATTTTTTCGTTTTTTGACAAAGTTGCGTTCGCCGCTCGAGGTCACAAATTTGGATTAATCATTAGGCCAACATCATAAACAAGTCTGCAAAAAATCAGATCTACCGGATTTAACGCATACAACTCCATACTTTCAGGCGATAAAGTTACTGGACTATTATCATATTCTTAAATTTACTCTATAAAAACGGGTGTTTAGTAAATGAACGATCCCGTCGCGTGGCCCGCCACGAAGACGCCGCCGAGCGTCGCCGTCGACGCGGGTCCGCTCCAGACTTCAAAGTTTTGTAGATTATATATTTTATTTACGACAGATATTACACTGAAATCCTTATACACAACAAAGTTGGTATGTTATGGCGCCTTAACTACGTTGATTATAATATATATATTGAATAGTTATTGACACAATAATTGAAAACCACGGTTACGTTAGGTGACTGACATAGATTCATACAATTAGATAGAGAGAAAACAATCAGTTTAACTCGTACATTCAACTTACAGAGCTACAACGCTATATAATATAAACATACAGTAGAAATACTTAAGTCTATAGTACGTTAGGTACGATACATTTCTTATGTCTAACGGTCGGCGCGCTTCGGAGCCACTCCGCGGCGGAGCTCGCCTTGTCGCTCACGCACTACGCTGCGGAGTCGTTCGCCGCGCGGCCAGACCCTACCTTACACATAAAGACAATAGTTAAACATGTCGATAAAAGTGTCCAAATTGTCATGACCATGTAATAATAATTTTACTTAGCCTAACATCTTTACGCGAATACAGTGAAGTGCTTCCTAATGTGTCTAGTGTCGATCCGTTAATAAGCTAGTTCAAATCAGAAATGCTCGATATCATGGTTGCCTCTCACTCGCACTTCATAGTGTGCAAGCGAGAGACAATAACAAAATCCGCCATTATGTTTCATTTCTGTATCGAACCAACGTTTACTTATTTAATTCGAGTTAACATTTATTACCTTACTAGATGTATACCTAAATCGTATATTATAATTTAAAACTAATTAGCCAAAAATTTTTAAAGGATGTTCGTTTTTGGCATTGTATACGTATTAAAGTTAATTTCCGTGTTTCGGATACTGTAAGTGTAAAATTTTATGTTAAATGTGTGTGATCCATACAAGATACATGTGTGCCCTCGGCAGCACTGAAACAGGCTTCAGTGAGGCGGTAGCCTCTCGATATACGCCAGCGTGGAGTGAGCGCGCCGGCCTCTACGAACCCCAGTAGCGTCTGATGTCCATCGGTGATCAGACCATACGACTGACGATCTGTCGCTATTCTGTCCGACCCCTTAGAAGAGGAGTAATCACACCCTCTCCTACGAAACCATCAACCCCAACTACCCAGGGTCAGCCGTCAGTCGGGCGGCCGAGGCGACAGCGCTACGGCGAAGCGACACAACACAACCCGCGTCTCGTGACATGAATGAAGTGCAGAACTACGTAACTCCATTTCTTAACACATTAACATTTTCCTTATCTAAGTTCTTATCTGGCAGTGCTAGTGCGGTTGTCGCTAGCGACTTTGCCCGGGGTCGCGCCTTGCTCCGGTCGAGCGAAACGACCTTCCAGCCGACGATGTGTGACGGCTGTGCTTTACTTGCGAGGTAGACCACACGGACCGGCGCAATCTAGAGTACGATATGAAGCATCTCTGTAAATTCGCCGGGTTGGAGGGTCACGGGCTCTCTCGCAGGCAGCGCGCAGCCGCGCCGAGCCGACGAGAACGCTTACATTACGTAAGGTGTGTGTCGCTGAACGGTCGACGTGTCCGAGCGAGAGCAATGCGCGATGTAACCCGAGCGTCGTCTAGCAAATAACGTCAACTGAAAATATACTCCGAACCAAAACGTTCCTTATGTTACTCCAATATAATAATGTTATGCACTAGGAGCGGCGGAGAAGCCGCCGCTCGCGCTAAGCTACTTCCTAACCAAACAAAGTCCCGTTTGAGAGACTAAACGCGATCACACCGGATGGCTCCCACCACCGCGTTCTCTGTTCCTGTAGACGATGCTCGAAGAGCCGCCGCATCCTGGCGTCTCGTCCAGTCGCTGACCCGGTCCAGCGTGGAACCTCGTCTACCGATATCGTTTATCTAGAATACTCCGCAGAACTCCACACACCACAACTCGCAGTAGAATCTTAATTCTAACACATTTCAAAGACATCGAAACTACAACATTTATGTTTGAATATCGAACTACGTAAGTGTACTCTCGTGTTCCGCCGAGAGAACGCAACATGTGACGCGGCCCGTAACGTGGCCGTGACTTAACTAACATTAAGCCTGTTTCAGTGAAGAACGCCTTAATAACAATGTCTGTCGTAAGTGGTGTAAGTGTGAGCGGCCAGGGACGGCCTCCGAGAGTGGGGGTGACGAACGAGCGACGAGCTCTCGTCTACAATGAGTAAAGACGAACAGAATGAACGACCTCGGCCGCGGCCGCGGCCGGATCGCCAATACATACGTAATTACAATTAAATGGACACAATAATGTATTTTTTTTTAAATTTCGATTAATTTGGGATAATTTCATTTTCTAAACCCTAACAATAATACAATATCAAAATTTTTTATGGACTATGAATTATCAATAACTTGAAAAAACAGTCTTCCAGGCTTTTTGGCTATCAAAAATTTGTAAAATGTAAATTTTCTTTTGCAAAACAGTCTAATTTTTTTCCATCAGTTCTGTTCACATATGTCGGCGAATGAACTGAGAATATGAGTCGAAAACATGTGAAGTAAGTCTTGAATATTATTAGAATACTTATTAGAATGATAAAATGTTTGGTACAATTTAAGAGAGATTGCTTAGAGACAATTAGTAGAAATAAATAATAGCAAAAGGATCAGTTGAGCCTCCACCGCATGAGCGCCGCCGCGCCGCGCTACCTACCCTCATTTCACATCGTACTGGTCAATAACTTCATAGCCTAAAGACGATTAAATAATCAAAATTCAAACAAAACTTTTTCTCAATAACTAATCAAAATAATTCAATACTAATAAATTTCATGAAATTTCAAAGATCAAGTGTTTAATGCCGGCTACAACGGAAAATGATCCGGCGCTCCGACCGCCAAACTAAAACAGGTTTGGCTTTACTATAGCGCTCTTTTTAATTTAGAGCTAAAATAAAGAGATATTAATATCAAAGTAAAGACCATTTTAGTTAGACGGTAGAAGCTGCGACTAAACTGAACTTTATGGCCGCGATAGACCACCAGAACTCACGAGCGCGTTTAAATCTTGTTTTCATTTCATTACATATTCACTTTCTTTTCGCATTCTATTCACAACGCTTTTTTAATTTAGATTTTGCATCGTACCACATCACCTGCGGTAACCGATGTAGCTGCCAGTTTGTCTTTACTTTCAGAAATGTAATTACGAGCTGCAGGTAAATTAGACAATTCATCCCAACACCCTGTACCTCACACTCTCAATGTATCCTTTCTGTTTCAGCTCTAAGCTTGCTAATCGATTACAAGCGGAAGAATTCGAACGCGCTCGAGATTATCAACACGAATTGTTTCGATTACGGCCATTCGCCTCTGTGAGGCATCCGACATATTATAGTACACAAGTATTCCCGGAGTCCGACACAACTAATAATGTTATTCAGCGACTTAAAAATGTTTCAAACTAATTTACTCGCATTTGAATATTTGGCGCCGCGGTTTGTTCCATGGGGCGTGTCCTAAGTCTCGGATCGAAACAAAACCTAAACGTATACGTCATCAATGTTAAATTGATCAGCCATCCAGCCCTTGAAAAATGTATATCGACGGATTGATGAAACAAGAAAGAAAATCGAAAGTTCACCAGAAGTTGGGCAATGTTACGGACATCGCTCATTCATAACTCGTATTTATCAACTAGAACACGCCTATTTATTTCTATTTTACGCAGATTATCGTATAGCTACATACTTAATGCGAATATTTTAAACTCGTCTACTGAAAAAGAAATTAAAATCTACGACAGCAAATACCTATGGACAAAAAGACATCATAAAAGTTTACGCCACAACGCTGAAATTATTACAGAGAGCCTCTCTAGCGCGTCCAGTGAACTGGCCCACGGTTTCAAACTTTTTACAACAGAAAACGACATCCATCCAAGATCCGAATCCGAAAATCTGATCCAACATATTTAAAAAGTTGATTTTGAAAGCGCGATGTGGACGCTCGTTTATAGGCCTTGCCTCAAGGCCGTGTATGGATGGACACCGGCACTACAAATTCCTCAAAGGAATAAAGACAGAAATAGCAAAGGGATAAGCAATTCTGTAATGATGTTGCAATAGACTAACCACGCTGTAACAATTAGATAGAAAAGCCGATGCCAAATATCTTAGGAAACCCATCTCTCTCTCCAACTCTACTGTCAACCCAAGAAAAAACAATGCAATTTTGAATCCACATCCAAATAGTTCCAAAAGACTTATAAACCACGTCGTCTCTTAACGATTTTTGTTGCATAAAGTTACAAAACCGTCCAAACAATCGATTACTGACAAATTACTTAATAATAACATTATATCGAGGCCAAAACTACATGAAGCGAAAAGGGAAACAAAACGATGCAATTACTTAAGGTGTTCGATGACACCTCAACTGAAAGAAACGGGAAAGACAAATGGATTTACATACTTATATAATACAGAATAATATTACGAAAGTCGACTCTAGCCGTCGAAGCCCTAGCACGAAAGATACTATTGTATAATCTTATCAGACCGACTGCGGTGAACCTACGTGTGCGGATCGATTCTGAAAATTAGTCTCTATTGTAACTAGATTTAGGGTTCAATAACTACGTAGCGTATTCTCAGGGCATGTTACCATACAGAAATTCGTGTTCATCCAGAATCGACAGCTGTGCAATCTTGTGTAACTCCTAACTGCGCCTAAACGTGTACTTGAGAATACAAATGAGATTCGTTGCATTTAACAAATTCGTTAACGTCGAAGCTTCTTAAATTAATGTTTGGCTATTATTTAACGTAGCTTTCACAAGCACAAAAACTAAAAAATGTACAATATCTCTAAGAAACATAGCACGATGTGGTGTTATTGCACAATAACATTGAATATATTGCACAAGACTGCACAATGGCATCAAGCGTGCGCGAGCGTCCTAAGAGAGTCGTGCGCCATTTCCTTACTACAAAATCTACTTTTCTTTTTCTGTCTCTTTCCCATTCTTCTCCTCCGGTTCTTTCTCTTGCTCCTTCTCTTTTTCGTCACCCTGAAATGCACAATAGATATATGTAAGACAATTTTTTTGTAATATTTTTATTTTATGTCTGGGTTTAAAACAATACAATTCTAATATTATAAATGCGAAAGTTTGGATATTTGTTGCTCAATCGATCGCCGCAAACGATGATGATGAAACGAAAGATGTTTTATCTCTATGCCCTGTAATTTCACTGGATACATTGCCATTCGAACCGGAACACAATAATGTTTTCACATTACCGCTTGGCGGCAGAGTAATTGACAAAGGTGTGGTACTTCCTCAGACGGACTTTAAGAGTCCTACCACTACAAAGTCGAAGGGTGCAAGGGTGCAAGTGGAAGGTTCCGTGGTTACCTTGCCCTTCTCTGCGTCGTCGGCGGCCGGTTGTTTCTCGGCGGGCGCTTCCTTCTCCTTGATCTCCTTGTTCTCCTTGTCCTTCAGCTGCTTCGGGGCAGGCGCGGGCGGCTCGGCAGCGATCACCTGACACACGGCCTATTGGTTAGCTAGGGTCTATCTATACAGTCATAAATCTCGGATAATCATTTTTGTATTTAACACCCGATGCAAAATAGACCGGCAGGTCTACAGCCTAAATCTCCTGCTTTCTACTGTCCATAACACAGATGAAAGCAGACAACTACCCCACCAGCCGCCACCGCCACCGCCAGGTTGGGGAAGCTCTCGGTGTCAGGAGTTAGGTGGCAGGATGTCGGGGTGGCAGGATGTCGGGGTGACAGGATGTCGGGGTGGCAGGGTGTCAGGTGTCGGGATGGCAGGGTGTCAGGTGTCGGGATGGCAGGGTGGCAGGTGTCGGGGTGGCAGGGTGTCAGGTCCCGGGGTCTCACCTCCTGCCAGTCGGGGAAGGCGCGCTCCTGCACGCGCGCCACCAGCCCCGCTAGGTTGGGGAAGCTCTCGGCGACCGCGTCACGCAGCGGGTGCTCCACGTCCGCGCTCAGGTACTGCAGCTGAGCGAGGTTGGCGAACGCGACCACGTCCAGCTGTTCATACAAAAACACTACTTTTACTCTTCCTTCTTTCAAAAACCCCTCATGTCACATACAGACAAATACATACAGATAGTAGTAACATTTCTTTCGTAATTAATAACAATACTAATTAAGTAATTTTGTAAACAAATGTGATTTGAAATGAATGAAAAGTATGTGTGTTAGATAGATTTTGAAAAAGCTGCTATACGAGTGTTCGATCAAATTTTCAAGAAACGTATTTACTAGGCCATTTTCTTTTGGGGTTAATCTATTTATATAAAAATCAATGCCACTTTTCGTTGTTATTGAACTCCTCCTAAACGGCTGGACCGATCTGAATGATTTTTTTTGTATACGTTTGGGTAGGGCCCTGGAAGGTTTAGATTCACAAATCAGCCCGGCAGATGGCGCTGCAGTTGATATCTAGGTTATTATTCGAGCGAAGCCGGAGCGGGCCGCTAGTTATGTATATGTATTATGCAGGTTGATGTTATTATTGGAATATTTTTTCCATAATTATTTTTCTAATGTAGCACATATTCAAGTGCTCTGTGTACTGAAACAAAAGCGCGTTTAGCTCTGGCACTTCGCTGGCCGCTACCGCGGCTCGCTTAGCTCACTCGGTTCGTGAATTGTTGGTCACAGTTCTAACCTAACCCTAACCGATTCCTTTCGATTTTACCTAAACTTCGCACCGCATTTCTAAATTTTGCAAATGTGTATGTAGATGTAGATTTCTGTTGCTATAAAATTGTATGTAAAATTAGTTTATCTTTTATCATAATATAAATGCACGAAGAGGAAACTGATACACAGACAATACGTCTAAAAGTTAATTGGCGTAGTAAAAGATTTAATAGAAATGATAAGTGCCCAGAACGTGTTGTGTCATTAAAATAATCTGACAAACAATAATTCTGCCAAATGAAACATTGCCATACAACATTTTGACAATCGTTAGTTGTCAAAGTGAAACATCGGCAAACCGTTAGTTGGCAAGTGATAATCGGCCAATCAATTTTCGGCGAAAAGCCAATAACCTGGCTTTTAATTTTTAATTAAAATATAACAGCTTCGTTCTTAAGTTTTACTTTTAAATAAAATATCAAGTGCATATCTCTTTTTTGCCATAAAGTAACAAAAAGTTGTCATCATCTTCCTCTTCTAACAAAAAGCACGTTACTAAACTAGCGATGTCCGATATTCTGTCACGCACAAAGGTAGTGTAATAATTTACTGAGGCATACATTATGCTGCCGCGGCCGCGCCGCGCTTGGAAATCAAAGCAGTAGAAAGGAAGCAGCCGCGACCGCAGGCAACAGGCAGTTGGGGTCATATTAAAAGTAGTTCATAACATATTTTTTTAATTAAAGAATTATTTTTTACAACTTGTAATTTAACATTTCACGAAAGCTAATATAAATAACTGAATTTTTTTTTTATATTAATAGATAACTTATTTTACTTATTGCAATGGTATACTTAATTAAAATTAACGGATTATAATATTAGAACTCATAGAATTTAAAAAAAATTAAAAACACACTTAAAATAATACAAATACCAATTATTTACAATTAATTAGTCTAATAAGTATCATTAAAGTTACTTTAAATAACTATTCATATTTACAAATTTTTTTTTTGTGATTTTGTTGTATAATACTTCAGCCTTAGTACTTATGTCTTTTCCGCGCGATCCAAGACATGCGTTGCAATTCCGAGAAACAACTTCAGATTCATTTATGTTACCACTGAATCGACTCAGAGCCTTTGAAGAAAAAGTCAAGCCCACAATCCACCACGTTGGCCCAGTGAGGTTTAGCAGACGTCACTTGAGATGCCCATCTTGGAACCTGACTGTTAAACCTAATGTTAATTTACAATCTTGTAAATCTGCACTCTTCGAAAACTGAAGAGGTAAAGTTAAAGTACTTTTTCATAAATGTACAATTGGACACGTCAATTGGTATTATGACATGTCCAATCGATCGATCGTTATTTTTAAACCCCGACCAAAATGAGATTCAAGATGGCCGCCTCCACAAAATGGCGGATAAAACATTTTTACAACCCTCTTCAACATCCAATGAAAGGGCTTAACTAATAGAAAACTATGCACTATGACACATTTCAAATCCGAGATGGCCGCCACCACAAAATGGCAAATAATTTTTTTTCACTACTCCCTGAATATGGGTATCAAATGAAAGGTTTGACTAGTAGGATACTATAAACTGTCCAAATTTCAATTCCAAGATGGCTTTCACCACAAAATGGCGAATACCATTATTATTCCCTACTCCCTCAACATGGGCACCTATCAAATGAAAGGGCTTGCCTAGAACAATACTGTACAAATTTCAAAGCCAAGGTAGCCGAGGGCATTAAATTTAACTTATTTTGTTCTTGTTAGTCTAAAATAATTAATAAGAAACAAAAGTGAGAGCCTTATGGTATGTGTCATAGTTTCCGTGAACATCTGAAAGTGTCGAAACGAGTAAGCATTATATTATACTCACGAGAGTGGGCTCGTTCCCGAACATGAAGGGCTTGTCGGCGAGCAGATCCGAGAGCGCGCGCAGGTCGTTCTTGCCGAGCTCGATGATCTCCTCCTGCGAGTGAACGCCGATGCCGTGCGCACGCGCCTTCTTCATTCCCTGAACACATCAACAGTTCCTTCAGTACCGAATTAACACATTTCAATTTATCAAGACATGTTAAAACAGTAAACAAACTTCCTTTAAAAAAAAGCAACAAGCTTTTATTACATATACTTGTTAATAAAAAAGTGTAAAAAGTGAATGGTCATTTTCCCGATCTATCAGACCCTGGTTACCATCTAGCACCAAAGTACTCGTCAAGACGAATGAAACGAGCCCAAACTCAATGGGTTTATGTCGTTTAGTTAAGGAGTTCCTATGACAACCTTCCAGCTCCATCTTCAGATCCAACCGCGGTAACCATCTACAAATAAAGTACTCGCCAAGACGAATCAAACGAACCGAAACTCGATGGGGTTGCATCGTTTCATTACAAAATTCCTATGACCACATTTCAGCTTCACCATCAGACCCTATAAGAAGGTGAAACTAAATAAAAGACTGTAAAAAAATTAGACAGGCCAAAGAGTAGCCCTGGGCGTCCCTGGGTCGGCAACAGTTTCCTTGAGTAGCAGCGGCAGGTTTTTCATAGTAAATAATTTCGAATTTAACCACCAATTTGACTATTGATAAAATAATGTAAGAAGCACACAGACCTAGAAGGTACAAAACAATTATGAAGAACAGGTTCATTACCTTACGTCCTGAAGTGAGTTTGTAGCAGAAGTTCAGGATCGGGTTGGGCAGACGAGTGTTGAGCGCCGTCTGCAGGTTGAGCTGGTAGCCGCGCAGCACGCTGTCGGGGTACTTGGCTCGCCACCATAGCACCACCCAGGAGAGATGGTTCTCGATCATGGAGCTCATGGCGTGAGCCATCACGCGCTGCTCCACGGTCAACGCTGCAACAAGCAATGAGCCCTGTTCAGGAAACTCCGCTCCTCAGGCACATGCGCAACCTGCCAGGTCATCTAGGTATGACCTACTTTCAGGTTGCTAGCACGACCCCATGCTATTTTTAGACAGCACCACGAATCCTTTGTTGTAGTCCTTTGTCGTTCAGTCGAAGCATGGCTCAAAATGTGGAGGCTTACATAACCATCAAGATCGATACGCGAGTGTCTTCATAAATAAGCGAATGAAATGATTCGATAAAGCAGGTCGGGAATCCCGTAGATACTATACGAATCGATAATCTAGTTCAGTATCGTTGCACCTGAGTTTTTAGGGCGCCTCGTATTACTAGGGCGCATCCCCCTCCCCCAAGCTATATTTAGATAGCTGCAGACTCCCTTCCTTGTTTCTCATTATTAAATAACGGCTGTTAACCCTGGGAAAGGACAGAATCAGAACTCTAATCGAATAATATTTGCAAATTTTCATAATTAATTTGCTTATTCAAATGTGGAACAAAAAAAGTACGGGGTGAGCATGGTAGCACTGCGAATCGATGACCTAGTTCAGATCCGCTTTACCTGGGAATTTCAGAGAATTTCGTGTTACTAGGGCATATCCTCCCGCTAGCCTCTGCTGACCTACCTGCCCTCGTTGCATCGACCAACTGATGCGCATGGCAGCAAGCAACCCGAACAAAGAAGAGCTTTATCGATGACCTAGGTCAGCATCGGTGTATCTAGGATTTCTGAGAATCTGAATAAGTAACTAGGTAGCGCATAGGTAACTAGGGCACATTATCCCCCCACAAACCTGTGACCTACCTGCCTTCGTTGTACCAATCAATGGCAGCGCATGACAACAAGCACATCAAACAAAGGAGTTCTTTGTAATATGATGTAAGGTAATTTGTGGCAGCAATCTATGGACAATTTGAACTACTCGTACAACAATAATGTAAAAAGTTGGACCTTTTCAGTCACCAGTTACTTTTAGCTGGTGACCATGTCAAAAGTTAAGAGATTGATTCGATCTGATTGACTTCAGACTGGCACTCGAAGTTTCAAGAATATTCATCTCTTCCAGCATACAATTAGATTTCCAGTCCAATTTAGATGGGAACATTGCCCTTCCAACCAGCGCAAAGTAATGTACGTATTTTAATATTTGGCAATATAATACTTAGGGGAAAGGGATGATTCGATATGATACGATGAATATTTAAAGCCATCTCATTCACAAATTGAGTTGACATTTGTTCTTTGTCTCCAATTCTCTATTACAAACCCGAAAGGAATTTAATATTGATATTTAAATCAATAGACCACATAAAACAACTAGGAAGAAGTAACGTCAAAAAGGATATTGGCGTATCCCTCACCCATTAATATGTTAGTACCAGAAATACAAACAGCACGCGATATCATGCATTGGGAATGGGTTTCGTGTTGATCTAATAACAAATATCGTTTGTCTTTCATTATTATTTAAGCAGTTCGAAATGTCTTGGTATTACAGCATTGGATGGGAATTTAGTAAATAAAAAAATACATTGAAAGTAACGGAAATAGGAGACAAACAACGTACATATTTCTTACCTTGGGTGAGACAAAGACACAATTAGATGTATTGACATTTTTCAGTAGAGATTATAAGCTTTTTGTAGGATAACATTGTGTTATTATTCCTGTGATGATATTGTTTAATATTTATATTTTTTTGTGAAATATGTCTTATACTTTTGTTGGTTAAGATAAATATGTTCCATTTATATAACGCATTAATTAAACATATCTGGACGTCTACTCTAATTCAACGAAAACGTAATTTCGAAATAAGCTCACGATTTTCCAACTCCGATTCTACTTCAATCCATCGTTTTGTCCGTTTAAATGTTCTACGCCTACTCTAATTAAAGTATGCTTAGAACATTTAAACGTCAAACAATGTTGTATCGGATGAAACGAAGTAGAACGAGAGCAGGAAAGTCGCGAGTTTTTTTTTCGAAATTTCGTTTTCGTAGAAACAGAGTAGACGTCCTGGCCTCGTGGCTAAGTGGGTAGTAACTCTGCCTGCCAAGCCGAGGGTCGTGGGTTCGATTCCCACCCAGTGCAAATATTTGTGTGATGAATTTAAATATTTGCACTGTGTCTGGGTGTTTCTATGTATTTACTATATCTATTTACTATTATTTTGCGCTAGGAGACCCCTGCTTACAAACTTGTAAATCTGATCTTTTTACCATGACGGTTTAATGATTGGTTGGTACGAGTTTGCGTGTATGTGTACATACATATATAGTATACCTAAATATGTCTGGCATGACTAATTGAATATTACCGATCTAAGCATTAAGAATATTCTGGACCTACTCTTCACAAATAAATGATTTATTACGCAAACATATAAAAATACACTGCAATGATAATCTTGTGACATGATTTTGAAGCAGGGTCGGTCAGGGTCGGCTTCAACAGTCGGCGAGTAAAACTTTTATCCTAGTACTCTTACATTTTCATATCACTCCTTTCCTTCTTTCCGTAAAGAAATGTAGTTCATAAATTAAATATAACACTTCCTTCTCCAAACTCACAGCCCGCCCAAATCGCGACGCGGATCATGTTTCTGTATTGTCCGTTGTACCGAAAAAAATGTTGCAACCTAGAGCCTATATTTCTCATGGTTAATGAGTAAAAGTCAACTCATGTACCGGCTACTAGCTGCTGCGGTTAAAGTCAAATAGAAGTCAGACAGGTAACGTGGCCTTAGCCAATAAGCTTTCTTCGAGACTTGTTTGGGGTAAACATAGAACACGTGAAAGTTTCATGAACACTTGAGGTAGTACTTGAAGTGGTAAGAATAAGAACGTCTAGGCTGTGGAATATGTTGCCTGTGTGGGGTTTTCAGATGATATCTTGGGTGTCTTCAAGGGGAGAGAGTGAATCGGTTTCTTCTAGGTAAAATAAAAAAGTGGTGGTACGATTAGATAAAAAAATAGTAGTTGACGAGCACGAAGTAATAAAATAAGTTTGGCCTAGTTTTCTAACCTCCGAGTTTTTGTAAAAGAAAAGCGTCTCATGATAAGCTATTCTATTACCGAGCTCAAAACAAATAATTTTAAAATGTAGCGATTTGAGTGACACTACACAAGACACGTAAATTTTTGTTCATAATGCTTTCATTTCAAATACAGTTAAATTTTCGAGTTAGCTTGCATTAGTATCTTCGTGTAGATTGCAGATAAAATAAAGTAAGCTAGAGAGAAATACGTACTACATGCGTCTTGTCTCTGTACTGCACGAATGGTTCTGTTTATATATTTATAGAATAAGCAGTACCTAAGTGTAATGCAAGCCAGTATCGGCTGTATCATAGGAAAATTTATACGAATTTGAAATCTTCATAATTTTATTGATGTCATATTATATTTACAGAATAATATACAGTTTCCACAAGCATATGAAATGCAATTGAGATTTATGACATATACATTTAAAACCATATTTAAATTTATAAAACAAATACGCAGTCGAGATCGCCACAGCGCGGTGTGATTTTCTGAATTAAAATGTTGGTTTGTGAAATTGGATCGGGGCGAAATTTGAAAGATCAAATATCTAATAATAGCATAAGATTTGTCGTCTTTTAGCCCAAATTACGTTTAGGAAAGATTTTTTTTTCTAAACTATACGCTGACGAAGTCGCGAAGTATATACAGATAGCAAGCAGTAGATAAAATGTATATATTTAGCTTTTATTCTTCGGTCGCCCCATTCATTACACCTAAAACCGGTCCTGTTGTAGAGAATGAATACGGCCTAACGAAGTGATCTAGTTGCTTATTGGAGCTATTTAATTTATGTTGATGTTTCCTGGCCTCGAGTATATATAGAATAGAGGTATAATTATTCCCTTTTCATGTTTCCTCGAATCTGATCTTTATTTGGGAAATTACATGGAAAAATAACAGATTGAGTTTTCCCGCTAACACGCGTCAGAAGATAATTAAGGCCGTCTATTCCAGGAATTGTCTGTCTCCAATATAACCCAAGGTATTGATCCCACGGGATTTGGATTTGTTATTTCACGTAGGGTCTCTTAAGCAATAACTATGTTAGATGTCTCATAAGCAACTACGATGTATACTCGCACATTATGTACTTACTATGTGCTAACTTTAATTCCAAGATGCCTGCCCTATGTTGGTTGGCAGAAGTTTTGATTTTTATTTCATCAAAATTACTTTTTATATAAAATAGCAGCATAAAGCAGACGGTCCGTTGGTAAGCGTTTAAACACAACGTTTACAACGTTTCCATATCGTGGAGCTCTCGAGATGATTGAAGATACCCTTTTTGCATGTTTTCTCGTTCGAGTTAAAGGTTAAAGTCAAATAAAAGTCAAGTACCGTGCCCTTAACAATGAGCATTATTCGCGAATTCACTGGGGTAAAACCTTGAAAACGTAAAAGTTTCAAGAATACGTAAAAAACAGGAAGGTTTTGAAGGGCGGCATACTCCTTAGGAGTTCGATATTAGTTTCGTCAAGCAACACGTATTTGCGTAATGCTCACGGAGTGAACCATTGTTACGGGTAACGGAAGCTTACTAGGGAATTTGTCAATATAAAGGTTTGTAACTTTCCTGTCCTGTCCTCTCCTTGACTTATTGTAACAGTGAAGGAAAACATGTGACATCCACTAACACTTCCTGAGCTCTCATGGTGTCGTCGGGGCGCTGGATTTAGGCATTGAATCTATCTCTGTGACAGAAGATCCTAAGCCCCAGCAGTGAGAAGTTTTGCTTTTGCTCGACATGCTTTTATAGGCGCTATAAAATATTAAATCCATCGCGGTGATCACGTGGATAAGATCGGTATAGTATAGACATAAACGGCACAGCGGAGACTAGGTCTATACTCAACAGTGGGTCGAAACTAAAGTGCTTGTTATATGTGTTTGCCAGATAGCTTGACGTGTGAAACCCTGAGGCGCCGTTAGCAGTATGGGTGTTAGTACTCACATGCATCGAGATCCTTCTCAAACTTGCGCGACAGCTCCTTGATGATGGCGGAGCTGTCGGAGATCTCCTCCCCGTTGAGCTCGACGAAGGGCAGCTGCCCCTTCTTCGATCGGAAGCTCGCTTTGTGGTCCACGTTCTGCAATGATGGAGATTAATACCGTTTACACAATACTCTATGACAATCATAACTTACTATCGCTATCGGCTTAAATGCTATTACAACATATAAAATGCGATTAAATTGTTTTGTAACTCAACAAAAATTGGCGACTTAAGACATTCTCGTAAGACCGTAAGAGGCATATCTTGGTCGTTAAGTTGGAATTTCATTGGTGGTTCACTTGTGAGACTTGAACATTACTGGCCGATAACTGGAGACCGCCTGGGTTTTTTTTTCGCAGACAAAAATTAAAAAAAATACTTCAATCGCAATGTTGATGGATTTACATATATTATACTTAGTAGATTCGCCAGCACTCATGTCAATCTTACTATTTTCGCGCCATAGCTGAATACAATTTGATAAAACTTCGCCTGGGAACAATAATGAACAATAGCTGGAGCAGTCTCTTGGCTAGATACCTATTTTTATCGATATTACGAACGCGTAGCAGTATGCCCAGTAGATGTACAGTGTGATTAAACTACATTTGATGAAAATTGGTGTCGAGGTTTAGTCGAATGAACTCAGAAACAGGTCGCAATAATGTGGAAAAATATTCGCATTGTTCGTAAGCTATTTTGTTAACTTTAATTTTGTTATCGAGCCAAAGCCAAATTAACCAAACCGCACTTCATTGACTAGTTGATGACTTGACCCAAGATTTGGTACGTTCTACGCGGTAACGCATTTTTTTCTGATGTTTGTATGCAAGTGTGTTAGTGTTATGGTGAGTATTTGGAATTCCTTGTAAAAACCACGCAATGATTGTACTGTAAAGATGTTATGATTTCGTGATCAGCGGACCATCGGATCGGGTAGAACTGGCTCAGTGAATTGATTGGAAATCGAAGTAAGACGCTGCTGTCAAAGAAAGTGCCAGAATCGGAGAAACCCGGCGATGCAGAAGAAACCAAGAAAGCCGACGAACCTTCAGCTGAAATAAAGGACACCGTCGAAGCTTTAAGGGACGTCATCAACCTGTCAACGAGAAATGTAGCAGCTTCTATAATCTTATATATAAAATTCTTCTTATATATAAAATTCTCGTGTCACAGTGTTTGTTTCCTTACTCCTCCGAAACGGCTTTACTGATTTTAACCAAATTTTATATGCATATTCTGTAGGTATGAGAATCGGCTACTAGCTATTTTTCATACCCCTAAGTGACAAAGGTTGTTCACTTAGGCAAAACAACGTTTGCGGGGTCAGCTAGTATACATATATATGTATATTCGATCGATCTCCCACCGTTCCGTTCCGTTCGATAGGAATACTGGCGAATGATATTCTGGTAATACATTTTATTTTAGTAAAAATAATCTGACAAAAAATGTGAAAATTATTTCAATTTCAAGTTAAATAATGTCAATTTAAACTGAGTCTATTTAAATGGGTTAATGAAATGTTTTTTTTTTAATGGAGAGTAATGAGACGAGCAGGACATGTGCCTGATGGTAAGCAACTTGCCTGTCACATAGCAGCACAGTGACACGCAGCTATTGGAACATGGAGACTCCAAATCATTACCTAGCACTGCACTGCGCTCGTCACCCAGAGATCGAAGATGTTATATCTCTAAACCCTGTAATTTATCTGGAAACATTGCCCTCCAAACCCAGTAATGTTTGCACATTACTTCTTGGCGGTAGAATAACTGGCAAAGGTGTGGTACTCAGCTCAGGCGGACTCTGCCAAGAGTCCTACCATTACCTACTGGAATGTATCACCGTGAAATTGTAAACACAGTCATTTTATAACAAAACTCGTGAGATTATAAACCTACGGTAGGTCAGTTTATAATCTAACATCATGAGATTGTATTTTAAATTTGACGGTGACTAATAAACCTAAGTGGTTAATCAATACGCATCATTGCTCTACGGAAATCATCGTTTAGATTGTAGATGATCGTCACAAAAAACCGTTAAATAAGAATATAACAATAATGGAGTATAAAACTACTGACGTTGTTCATATGTGCAAATATATTTCGTAAAAAAATATATTCACGAAATATTTGATGGTTAATAAATTATCTATTTAATGTTAATATTTCGGAACAGTAATTATAATATTTTAGATTTGTTTTTTAATTGCGACAAAAGACATTGATTGATGGTTTAAAAAGTTTTTTATAAGTACAATGAAAAAGCGCTACGTGAAAGTGCAGTGTCGGGCTTGTACGTGAAAGTACACAAAGGTACTTTTGTTTAATAGTTAAATAGTGTAATAGTTTTACATAACCCGAGTAACACTTTAGACCCTCGAAGTGTATTTTGACGATAAAAGGTAAACGTTTGATCGTCACTTCGCCACATTAATTATATTTATTATTAAATAAAAAATGCAGATGCATGGAAATATGCAGAACGTAGTGTAAAAAATCGTGGGTTCGATTCCCAGGACAAATATTTGTGTGACGAATACAAATATTTGTATCACAAGCATGTATTTCCGATTTATATGTAAGTGTTTTATCAGCTGGCTCCCAAAATATAAGCTTTGCTTAGTTGGAGCCGGTTAGTGTTGTGTGAGTAATGTCCAATTATATGTATTTACTAGCTGACCCCGCAAACGTTGTTTTGCCATATAAATAAAGGTATGAAAAATAGCTAGTAGCCTATAGTATATAGTATATAGTATAAAGTATATAGTAGATTCTCAGACCTACTGAATATGCATATAAATTTTGGTTAAAATCAGTAAAGCCGTTTCGGAGGAGTAAGGAAACAAACACTGTGACACGAGAATTTTATATATAAGATTATTTTATTGAATTCCAATAGTTGTTGCTAGTTGGTGTTTGTAACAAAGAATGAAAATTTCACCACAAAATCCTTAACATAAGTGGAGTACTTGTAACCACTGCAGATTATTTCGTAGCAGACAAATATTCTGTAGTTGTTAGGACGTATCGTATTTTGATCAGGTCAATTTGCACCTAGGGCAGGTTCGGAGGGCGCGGTCCGTTGTTGAAGCAGCTCAAAGTGAGTTATAAAGTGGTAGCTCGACATAGGTGGTCGTGGTGTGGGTGGTGTGAGTGTCGTTCGCGCGTGTGTGGGGTGTCCCGGGTCCCGGGTCCGGGGCTCCCGGGCCGGTCGCCGGGCGTCGTTGCCGTGGCAACGCTCGAGCGCAGGCTCCCGGCTCGCAGCTGTATCGATTCGGGAGGTTCAGCGTCCGGCCATCGCTCCCCTCCCCTCGCCCCGCCGCCGCCGCCGCCGCCGGCTCATCTCATTACCGGCATGTCTCTACCGCGAGTGTCGCTACTCGCTAGCCGACCCAATACCATACTTGCACACACACAGCTATCTACGATCTCCATCGGTACTCCGGTGGGATTTCCCATCGACGTTATTACACAATCTTCATTACCCATTTGCTAAGTTTTAAGATGGGGTTGATGACTTTTAGTATTAGGCGGGTCGTATAAAAAAGAAATTGGGTTTAATTAGTGATGCTTGAGATGGGTAGATAAGCTAGAACCGGTACGATTTGTTAAAAATTCCGAGAAACGCAAAGAAAATAAGTTTAGCACATTGTCTATTATATAAAACTGCGTATTATCCCAATGTGGTAATGTTTGGACAATTATCTCAAAGGAACCATTAAAATACAATCCCCATCATGGTATTGACTAGCGCAATGTACCGTGGATACTAACGTTTTGAAAACTCACTGATATTCAGTCCATGATTTTTTTACTCACTGTTAGATATATCTGATATGACCTTCAAATAATTGGTTCATTATAAGGGTAGTTATAGACCGCTTCATTCTCAATCAATCTTTGAGATAAAAAAAAAACTAAACAAAAACATAATTAAAACAATTCTATATTTAAAGCTTAGCAATGGGACAATTAATACACACAAGCACAAGTAATGTATTGTACTCGTAAACAAGAGTAAGTAGTTAATTGTTGTAATTAATGGAGTCACAGGAACATCTAGAGCAAGAGGGTTATCGGTCAGTTTATACTACATAAATAGGTATATCCCAAGATACGTAAAGTTCAATATATTAAAAAAGTGTGTATGTGTATAAATATAATATCTTCCATAGAATAGATAAAACACCTTCAAAGCAAGAAGTATTAAGATATAAGTTAACTAAAATGTCGATTAGAAGACTTCAGGGTGTCGTTTTTTTGCGTGTTTTTTATGTGCGCGCATAGTATATGTTACATTTATTCAATTTACTCAACGCCCACAGAAGTATTACTTCTAAAAAGTTTTAAAGTCGAAATAAACGAATTAACTCATGGTTAAATTTGGGATCGTTTAAGGTGGATTTTACTGGACCCCAGGGGTATTTGTGGACAATTTGGGCTTATCGACGACTTCGCCCTCATTGTTACGCTGTACTGTGTTTAACTAGCGATGTTTATGCGAGAATTATTATTTGCGAAATTGTTTGTTTGTTTTAATGAAATACTTTAATTTGTAGATTCATTAGAATTTAACCATTAGATAATTTTAACATTGTCTACTATAACCTTAGAATATGTAGAGTTTGTTGTATTTGTTATGTATTATTTAATTAATTGGTACTCTATCTCGTTTTAGTAAATACATTTTTATTTATAAAAAATATCGTGTCACATTTTATTTGTTCATGATGAGTTAAAAAACTATTTTAGCAAATTTATCACACTGGATAGTTCACAGTTCAATAATTTGGCTAATAAAACGATATATGGCAGAATATCGTTTATGGGATCAGCTAGTACATTTTTTTTCATATGAAGCACGAAATTAGAAAAAAAAATAACACGAAGACTAACTATCACGTCAGCTATCCAACAAACAAAAACACATCTAAATCGGTCCATTGTTTTAAAAGTTACGACGTCATAGACACTTCAACCTATATTTTTATAATGCTCCTTCTTTTTTATAGAAACGCTAAAAAGCAAGCCTGGTTCACTCTTCGACCTCTTTATCTGCGACCGCATGAAAAATCGTGTCGATCCATCGTTCCGTGATAGCGTCTTTAAAGATTTATGGCATCGTGCTTATCCCACAAAGACCCGCAAGTTTTTCTAAATAAAAGTAGTTTCGCGTAAATACCAATAGCGCGAGGTCGGTCTATTAGACGTGCAGCAGTAATGAAGTGCCGGTGTATTCAGGTTAGATTCATTTATGATTTTTGGTATACTCTACGTACTTATATGCTGGTTGCCTGGAAGAGATTGCTCTCAGCAATAAGGTCGCCATTTGCGGCGCTAGTTAATAAGTGTGTCTCTGTAATATTTCAAGGTTTTTTTGTGTCACAATAAAGAGTTTCTATCTATCTATATGTATGTATTTGCGTAAGTTTTGTTCACCAGTAAGTTTATAGTCAAATCCCGTCTGTTTTTTTAACTATGATATGTTCGCAATTGACCACCATCTCGCCTGATGTAAAGCGACGATGCGATCTACGATGGAGCGTGCCTGTGACCCAGATAATATTTTTTCAAAGTGTAGATGTACAAGCTTGTCATTCACCACTGGATTTATCGATGAAGGTAAACATTACGAGGAAATCGGCATGTTCAAAGAAAGACATCTTTCGAGGACATGCACTACCCACTAATCCGCACTTGACTAGCTTAGTGGATTAAGGCCTTGACTCTCTCTTTGTGAGAGAAGGCCCAGAGTCCCAGTATTGGTAACATTAAGTAGGCTGCTCAATTGCTCATGCTTGCTAAAGTTTTGATTAGAAAGGCTTTTTGCTCTAGCCCAAAGTTCGTTAATCCTTAGAGGCCTACTTAGGCCAACAACAAAAAATTAAAGTGTCAGATTTGTGAGTATACTGTAACATCAATGGTACTTTTATTGGTATAATTACGTATTACCTTCCCCCTTTCATTACCAGTGGAAGAGGTTGGCGAAGCGTGGAACACGTGTGCTTAAAATCACGTCTTTCATCTCAAACATCCCGTATCAATACTGTGATAATCTGCGATTTATGGAGCGATGAATATTACATGCGAACCGGTCGCGGTAACCGTGGGAGGAGAACACGTGCCAAGGGGAGCGGGAGTGGTAGTTTAATTTCATACACAGGAGCTAAATTTGAAAAAATAAGAAACATCCGATTCAAATTCAGAACCTTCGATGCTTTCTAACAAAAAATAACTGGCATTCATAGTGGCTGGCGATAGTGAAACTTATAGCTTTAAACAACACTGGTGTTGCACAAAACGCCATTTATATAGCTACTATCCATGATGGCTACTTATAGATATACTGCTATTACGCATGTCAGGTGACGCAACCTCACAAGATTTCACCGCACGCCCCACTCCGCTGCTCAGCCGCCGACGCTTCGCCAGGCCGCTACATTAGCGTGGCGGTGACGCGAATCCTTAAGGCCCCACCCAACTTCAGCTCAAATTCAGATTTTGCCCCCACTTCGTCGCAGCCGTCACCCGCTCCGCGGAGATCGCGCGCGCCGCGCCGCGCGGCTGTGCGTCACAGCTGAATCCATAGTAGGTGCTCATTGTAGTCAGTGCGCGCGCGCTCTTTCACTAACGTTCAATGCCGGACGAGTAGACCGGATTTACTTATGATTTTCAACACCAGTAAAGATATAAATTCTTCTAAATAAAATTATTGACTGAATAAAAATAGTTACAAGGTGCCCGACATCTTATATACTTACCTAATTATCTGCTTGGATTTTGCTAAAATTTATTTGATGCCTACATACAGTATACAATGGATAGGCATAGATCGTAGAACCCAAGATGGGCCCTCCCAAACTTCAGGGCGCACGCAATCATGTCAACGTTGGGAAGAGTGAGCTCACTCTTTCCGTTTTAGTCGGTTGTAGGAACCGGTTTACCTATCACTTTTCGTTGTCAACAACCAAAATAAGTAGAACCACATCATATCTTGCCGCTAGCGAGTCTAGAGGTCAAGTAGATTGGTTGTTTGTAAACCTCTTACACACAGAAACACAGTTTATTACCAATGTCAAGTTGCTCCGGGCACATCTGTTGATTTATATCGATGTGGATAGGTACAACAAAAACTATTTACCAATTTAGTGAGATTTATTTCATAATAATAGATAATATAAGTAAGTAGTATTTTTTTTTTTAATAAAGATTTTCAAGACGAGCAGGACATGCACAGCCTGATGGTAAGCAACATGCCTGCCACATAACAGCACAGTGACACGCAGCTATTGGAACATGAAGAGTCCATTTCATTACCTAGCACTACACTACGCTAATCACCCAGAGATCTAGGATGTTGTATCTCTAAGCCCTGAAATTTTTCTGGCAACATTGTCCTTCAAACCGGAACACAGTAATGTTTGCACATTACTGCTTGGCGGTAGAATACCTGGCAAAGGTGCGGTACTTCCCCAAACGCACTCTGCCAGGAGTCCTACCACTACAATATACATACATACAAATTTACTGGGTATACCTACTGTGTATATATTTATTTTTTTTAAATAAAGAGTGTCGAGACTAGCAGGACATGTGCCTGATGGTAAGCAACATGCCTGCCACATAACAGCACAGTGACACGCAGCTATTGGAACATGAGGAGTCCAAATCATTACCTAGCACTGCACTGCGCTCGTCACCCAGAGATCTAAGATGTTATTATATCTCTAAGCCCAGTAATTTCTCTGGAAACATTGCCCTTCAAACCGGAACACAATAATGTACTGCTGTAGCACATTACTGCTTGGCGGTAGAATAACTGGCAAAGGTATACACCTTTGCCAGTTATTCTAATAATATTATAGACAATTATACAATTGTCTATTGTCTATAATATTCATTATACCTAGTATTAAATTCAGTAGCGACTATATTCAGTAGCGACTAAATTCAGTTGCGACTAAATCTAAGGTCGGCAGACAAAAGCACTTAAGTCAAAAAAAATACATTTTGTTATAAAATGCCCAGAATATTATTCTAAATTAATACATCGACTCACTAAAGCACGTAAGTCAAAGCCGTCTGTTTCAATTTGAACTCTAATGGTGCACCTTTTCTACTTTATGATATTCTCCAAATCTTGTGACGTTATAAACAACTTATAATGACTTAGGTCAAAATGAACACATGAAATTCGGCACTAAGCGGACTAAAAGTATGACATAGTCATATAGATCTTTAAATGCGCCACGTTATCTCTTTGTTTAACTGGAGGGTAAGCACTAAGCACTTCAAAATGTAATTTATAGAAGAAAAATAAAGAAGTGCCCGTTTGGTTTGCAATCATTTACTAGTATAATTTTGTATTAACTTTGATTAATAATATAATATCTCTACTACTCATAGTGGATTCTCAAGAAATTAGTTGAGATGATATTAAAAAATACTGAATGTAAGTTTGATAATATATTTTTTACAGCTCCATTAAATAATTTGGTAGCGGATAAGACTTTTACATTTGTAATAACCCACTTTCATCATCACTTTTGATACGGTGCATCCTTTTGATGCCGTACGTTGTAGCATTGTGAATTCGTATATTATTTAAAATTGGCGTGCTTGTGCCACCGGGCTTTAGCAGGTCTGATGGTAAGAGACCCACCCGGACGGGATGACTTTAGTGCCCTGGAAAAATGACAGCAGGTGCAAAGGCTGGCCATAGCAATCCAGCGAACCAGGATATAAGGAGTACCTTGGTACTCCCTTATATCTTGGTTCAACGTCTACACTTTTGATTTATAGCAAAGCTAACCTACTCCAGCACCTACTTAAGCTCTTCTGTTATGTTTTACGTAAGTCCGTTAGGGATATTAAATTTGAGTGTTCATGTCAATGTAATAAGCGTCAGACTGTTAGACTCTGAATTCAGACAGCAAGATCGGGTTAGGCGAGTCTTACTGGCTAACAGTCTGAATAGCGAGTAGTGTAATAAGACAAAGACTGTTAGACAGACAAATACATGACATTGACATATTAGTCTTAACATAAAATTTCATTGGTTCGTGATTGGTTCATTGGTATTCGCGGTCATTTCTATTTTTGTGTTTTGGGTATTCGGAGTTCGCATGCCATAATTTTAATTTTTATCTCACTGTTATTATACCTATCTCAAAAGCTTACATTTTTTTTTATTTCAATTAATAAATACCATAATGGCGTGCAGTAAAGAAAAAGTCCTAGAGCGCGCGTTTTTCATGCTGGTGTAATAGCGAGCTGATAAGTTAGACTCTAGGACAGTCTGAATAACGAGTGCTGAATAACACGTAGTCTAATAGCCGCTTAACTACTTACGAAGATGTAATGAAGTATTACAAATTGACATGAACGAAACATCAACTAAAATTACAACTAGAAAGAGCAAAAGAGCCAACTGTTTCAGAGATAGCAGACATCGTAATATCTAGGGTTGGAAATATACGACAAACTGTATTTATTCCGATAGTAACACAAATGAGGACAATTCAAAATTTAAAAGCATATCATTTAAAATGCAAAAATCTACTCAAATCCATCCAGAGGAGACAGAAAAGCAAAGCAGTAAGATACTTTTTGATCTTGAAAGCATGTAAATGCAATAAATTAGCTCAGTGCATCTGTCCTATAGATAAAAAGGTTCCTAAATAAGAGCAGGCTTCTATAGTTGATAAAAGAATAATCTCGAATGATGATTATGAGCAGAATCAATGTTACTGGTAGGTACATAGAAATAGCAAAATACTCTAAAAAGGTAAACGTTGTACCTGAGATTGGCACAAATAGAGGAATATTAACTATGATAACAGATTTTCTGTTACATGAAGTAATTTCCGAGGCTAGTATTATGGTCATTGGTTGTGATGGAACGAATGTTAACACTGGAAAATATGAAGGATTCATAAAACTGCTTCAGAAAAAGCTGCAAAAACCATTTCAGTGAAAAATCAGTTTGCTTCACATGCCACTTATTTCTTCATCTTCACGGGTGAACTTCAGGACCTATATCTTACGTAGGTCCACTAGAAATATCTCTAGAAACGTGAAAAACTGACTAAAGAAAGTTAAGCACATTGCAGGATAAATATTACTCGCAATGGCCAATTGCTTAAATCAGATCTTGAAAATAAATCTCCAGGTAAATTTTCACATGCCTGTTGGGCATGTGAAATGTGGTAAAGTTGGGCTGCCTTGGTTTTTAATAAGGATCCAACCATCCTGCAAAAATGTCACTCGTTATCTGTCATTGTTGTGTACTCGATAAACCTGCCCATAAACTGTAAGAAAGATTATAGACCCGGTAATCCAAAGAAACTCGTCTCGTCTCGTCGTAATTCTACTTCAAGTTTATAATGATTAATTAACGTACTGGAATACTTAACCGAACCGCTGCTTTAAAAACAAATCTAACCAAGGAATTCAGGACATTGTCGAATCTGGTGGTGAGAGCAAACCACTGTTTTAAACGTTCCCTCCCTCCCTGCCTTACTGAAGCTGTTGAGAGAGCTGTGAAGATTCCGACCGAAGCTTCCATTACTCAGTGCACACAAATCACGATTAGGTGCAATAAAAACCACGTTGTAATTGTGGAACGTGATCCCTAAATTTTAAACAAAAAATGTTTTTCAAGCTTAATAAATTAATAGATTTTTTTAAATCCTTGTTAGTATTTTCATGTTCATTGTCACGGTATTATTCTCATAAAAGTTTAAACCATACATTATCAGTCTATCATCAAGTACCTTCGTTCTTGTGAATGGGGCACACCATTTCACATTTTACGACTTGAAGTAAAAAAAAACCCTGTGGATGTGGAGGCAAAAGATACTAATTAAATGAGATGAAAAATTATTCTTCTTTTAACTTCAATATGACGCACAAATCCCCCTCTATTAGAACTTATAAACTAAAAAAAAATTGTCCATATATTCGTGCTCCACCCTGCAGTACACATGGTATGAAATAATAGTTGCGGGAGGAAGTTATCTCTTGTCTTTTTAAATACCTCCAAACATACTTATCTGAGAGCACACAATCTGTAACATTTTATTCTGATAGATGTGGAAGCCAGAACAGAATTCATATAAGTACTTGTAAGATTTATGTTTACCTGGGCTTTGCAAAAAAATAGATTTAAAAGTAACTGAGCAAAAGTTTATGATTTTCGTCCATTGCCATTTGGTAGTACATACTGATTACGGGATTATACAGAAGAAAAAGATAGGATTGCAAATCTATCACCCGCATGATTGGAAACCACTGAAAAAATCGAGCAGTAAAAAAATTTTAGTTGTTAAAATGCACAATACTGATTTTGAGCTTTTTGTTCGCTTCTAAAGGGCTCATTAGTATAAAGAACTAAAGATAACGATGGATGACAATTTAAATGGGTCGATTAAAGATGGTTGCGCTATGATTCTGACTTCGGAATAATTTCTCACAAGGAGGGGATACCATAGAAAACGAACCTGAATTTTAAAATTAAACATGAAATCTGACAATATTCCAGTTATATTGTAACAGCCCATATCCAAAGAGTAAAAAAAAGATTTGCTAAAAAACTCTTTATTAAATGTAATACCTGATGTTTTTATAAATTTTATATGGATTTACCTACTGAAAACGGTTAATGGAATACTTACCATGACATTATAGACAGTGAAGATGATGATTAATTAGATTAATGTTACAATACTTAATTTATAGGTCAATAAATAAATACTTATAAAATTATTTCTAAGTACCTTCTAACCTAAGTCTTAAGTATAAATGTATTTTCAATGGTAAAGTAAGTGTTCTTAATGACCTAAGTCACAAAAATAGCCTTTTGCTGTAGTGGTCTTAAATGACACATATTTGCACGTTAGGATTACTTTAGTACACCCCAGTAAATCGAATAAATTACAAAAAAAACAATAAAGCGTCTTTTTTTTAATTTTGTTTTTTTTTAGTTCCTGTAAACTATGACATTTAGACTTATATACTTTAGTCTGCCAGCCCTAGAAATTCAGTAGTCCCTAATTCAGTCGACTAAATTCAGTAACGACCAAATTCAGTAGTGACTAAATTCAGTCGACTAAATTCAGTAACGACCAAATTCAGTAGTGACTAAATTCAGTAGCAACTAAATTCAGTCAGCAAAATTCAGTAGCGACTATATGCAGTAGAGACTAAATTCAGTAGCGACTAAATTAAGTAGTGACTAAATTCATAGCGACTAAATTCAGTAGCAACTAAATTCAGTAGCAACTAAATTCAGTCGGCTAAATTCAGTAGCGACTAAATTCAGTAGCAACTAAATTCAGTCGGCTAGTTGTAGTATATAATACTTTTCTCGTCAAGCCCTTTCATTTGATACCCATATTGAGGTAGTGATGAAAAAATAATGATTTGCCAATGTGTGGTGGCGGCCACCTTGGATTTGTAATTTTTCGTAGTACATAGTACTGTACTAGTCAAGCTCTTTCATTTGATATCCATATTGAGGTAGTACTGAAAAAGATGATTGATTCACCATTTTTGGTGGCGGCCATCTTGGATTAGAGATTTGTCGTAGTACATAGTACTCTACTAGTCAAGCCCTTTCATTTGATATCCATATTGAGGTAGTGCTGAAAAAAATTTGCCAGTTTGTGGTGGCGGTCACCTTAGATTTGCAATTTGTCGTAGTACATAGTACTCTAGTAGTCAAGCCCAACTCAAGCTCCCCGATCGCACCATGCCACAGAATAAATGTTAGTACAAGGCCATGCTCCGAGCGCTTGTGGCTTATCAGTTGACGTATATACTAAAGTAGTCTATAAACCTCTGAAGATAAGGCCGAAAGTCAAACGGAGCAGCGCAAGGTTTAAAGAAAAAATATTTAAATAAACACGTAATTTTCGTATCGTTCAGTCAGAGCGCAGACGTCGCGACCACCCCCGTCGAAAGCCGAGGCGGTACTAAAAAATTTTGGCTCGTCGCTGGAATTGTTGGTTTT
This sequence comes from Ectropis crepuscularia, assembly GCA_963693475.1. Taxonomy (NCBI): domain Eukaryota; kingdom Metazoa; phylum Arthropoda; class Insecta; order Lepidoptera; family Geometridae; genus Ectropis; species Ectropis crepuscularia. Next base: position 38,287,930 of record OY856338.1, read on the forward strand.
TTTCTCCTTAAAAATATAATAATGGTTATTTGAAAAAGATTTTAATATGATTAAATCCTTATACTTGTTCAAATTATCACACTTAATTTCAAGAATCTAGCTTCTGTATTTATTGAGTAATAAATGTAAATTTAGAAAAATAGAGGTAGCTTTGCGATTTTTTTCTATCGAGGAAATTTTATGAAAACGTGTTTTCGAATAGAAGTTACTGTCGAGTATATCCTGAACTTTATTATACATGAATTTCAAAATTAAATATTCAGTAATTTAGTAGATATTGTAAGTCGCCCAAATTAACATTACGCCATCTGACGAACCATACCCCCTTAAGACTTTTCCCTATCAAAAAGAGCTCAACTCAATTTTCACTTTAAAATAAGTCAGCAAAATAGTAATTTGTTTGTTTGCATTCTGAAACGGCAAGTTTTGATGGGCAATCAGTACGATCCATTTTTCCATCCACTGATCTACTACGGTTGGATCAACAAGTGAAGTAAGTCCAACAACAAATAAGTTATTACAACGCGGGTCTTTACAGCTTTGTCATTAATCTTCCTTTATTTAACATCACACGAACCTTACAAACAAGCTTTTCATACTTAATTACGGATTAATTTGTTACGAAGCCGTTTAAATCTTAATTAAATGCTCGTTGAAAGGACAAAGAAAACGTGTGCCGAAGTTCCAGGAGTCGGTGTCAATTTTCCAGTAATTCTTCCTTTGATCTAAAAAGGGAAAAGGCGCAATACAATGCGGTCTGAATATTATTGTATTTTATCGCCGTCATTGGTAGGTTTCGTTTAGGGTGTTTTATTTGAAAGCGTAATTGAAGATTATTCCAGATACATTTTGTTAAAATTAATGTTTTATGACCTACTAAGTCATTGTAAACAGTCAAAACAGATCCATCAATCTATCGGAGAAAAGTATCTATACAAATCAATATCGTTACATTTCGTATTAGTGTAATATTACTTAGCTAGACTTGGTGTCAAAGCTGGTTCATTAATAATAATAAAATAATTTGTTAAAATGGTCTACTCTGTGCAATGATTTCTGTCGTCAGATAAATTGAGTTTTTATACGTCCGATTCCTGAGGAAGCTCTTAAACCCCTTTACCACAACTTAATAACATTTCAAAACTAATATTTTGAAAGTTAAATAGAAGGCAGACGGATCGTGTAACCTTAGTAATGAGTTTCCGAAGCGATCTGTCGAGTGCGGAGCCTTGAAAACTCAATTTTCAAGTGTGTGTAGACGGGCAAAAACAAGGCAGCCTTCGAAGGGCGGCAGACGGTCCTGGGGAGACTGATTTTAGATTTTAGGCCGTGCGTAGGAGGCACAGGGTGCCTTTCAAAGTTATTTTTGTCCAGACCTTAGCGACCTTACAACCCGACAAAGTCAAGTTATCCTACGACAAATGGGGTTAATATTATTTTAGTTTTGGTTTAGCAATTTTTGCACCTAATGTAAATAACTAAATCTAGTGTTAATGACAAAGTACAGGGTACGTTTCATGCTAAAACTGGCTATGCTCATTATTGCTCGACTTCTTTGTTTTATTGCTGTTTTTCTTAGTATTTCTCTTTTTTAGTCTTTTATACCTTGGAATTGTTTTAAATGGTGTTCATAATAAAGTATGTCCGTATTGTAAGTCGTCGTCCTTGTCGCATGATTTTTCTACGGTGTTGCGGAATAATTGATTAGAAGAGATATTGAAATTGCAAAAATTGCAATCAAAAGATCGAGGGTTGCAACCCTCCCTTCACCTGCAGACAGTTGGACAGCTTACAAGTGACGGCTTAGTGCTGAATCTCATTATTATATATCCTTCTGTCTTTCTACATATGTAGGTTTCCTGGTGGTTCAAATGTCCTATCAATTTGTGACACGGGCCAGTAGTCTATTAATATAATGGTGAACTCGATAGTCACGGGGCCGAGAACGCTGGCATGACAAAGGCCTGAGGCAGCAGTGGAACAAAGGAGCCTGTGTAAGATGATGATGGAGCTGTCGGGTGACGGCAGCGACGGTCGCTAGGTGGTATTTAAGGTGTGTCGCGAAGTCTATGAATGGAGGCCAGGCCGGGCAGGGTGGGTCGATGCGGCCGGATCGCGCCTGCGCCCTCTGCGGGTCGAAGCCCTCGGGGTTACTGACACGGCATCTAGGCGTTACCGATCTACACAACAGATACATCACCACAACGACATTATTTCCTGCCAAAATTAGGCTGACCCATGAAATACATTAAAACACGTCAGACAATTAAAGGTCGCGGGTCACACCTAAGTATGTTCAGGATTGGGACAAGCGGCGTATACAACGTGAGAACCAAGCCCAATAGTGCCCCCAGCTGGTCTTGGTTATCACGTTACGACGACTGATATTTACATATTTAATATTACCCGGTCGATCAGTAGATAAGAAATTATGCAACCACTGAATCACATGAACAAAGGATTATCTAAAATCATCAAAACCCCTTCACCATTATCGTCGCATTTCAATGAGTCTAATTTACTCTTCTCATAAAAAAAGTTGTAAAAAATTAATACTTTTAACTGTCAACACTTAAAATAATTATTATTTCTACACCAACATCCTCGGAACGTTTGAAAGAAACAAAGTTATTATTTAACACTTTTACATAACTTTGTCTAATCACATACTTATTTTCAAAATGGCGATATTTTGTCTGTATTACTTTGTTCTTGTTCTCTCTATATATTTAGCCTGACCCGGAGAAGTAAGAGTTCTGAATTTGGTAATAATAACAAACTCTTCAGTATGTCAAGCTTCAAGGATATTTCGGTTGCGTTATTTCTTAGACCCAGAAGCAAATAAGTTAGACGTGTTTGTCCGCGTGTTTGTGACATCGTAGCTAAACGATTGGATTGATTTTGTAGAAGTTTGCAGTGAAAACTTTGTTAGGCGCGCTGAACACTTTTTGGGCGAACAGACATTACGGAACTCGTGTCATCATCACCGCAAGCTTACAATGCGCCATGTATATGTATGTATACCATGTAAATGCGTACCTACTATAAAAAGTTATTAGTTTCATTTAAAACAATGTTCACTTTATCAGCAGCCCTTATAACTGCCATTTTTTTAAAGCTGATATAATCGGAGACAGTTCTTTTAGGAATCATTAAGGCGCTGACAATAGCTAACTGAAATTCACGAATTCGAAATGAAGCCACGCCTCTTTACAACTTCGATAAGACAGCGCCGCCACACGAAACCGCGTCCAGCCGGCGACATTATTACTCGTAGTATTGATGAAAACAAAAAGCTACCGCGCTAAGCTCATAGATGGCGCTTTTAAAAATATTTTGTAATTCGTAACTATTTTGTAATATTCTTCACAATCTGAAAAAGTGCAAAAAGAGAAAATATTGAATTTGTTTCCTTCAATATTTTCTCTTTTTGCACTTTTTCAGATTGTGAAGAACATTATCGAAATTCTATGAGAAAAGCCTATAAATAATAATTAACTTTCCACCGGTTACAGACATAATGAGATTTTTTTGAATGTACGGTCTACAATTACAATAAACTCTTTTTATACAGAAAATTAAACAGACTTCAAAATCACAAATAGGCACTCGAAAGCGAAAAATAAGTTCATTTAATTATTATAAGCGCTCCTCACTCATCTATTTGAAATCAAATTGATTCATTCGAAACAAACATTAATTGCATAAAAGTAGCTACAGCAAAAAGCCAACATTACGTGGTGTTCCCAGGCGGTCACCCATCCAAGTACTGACCACGCCTGGCATTGCTTAACTTCGGTGATCGGACGAGAACTAGTGTTTTCAACGCGCTATGCACGTTGTCAATTATATTATACAAACATAATAGTTATCATCATCATCATCATCAATAGACGAGCCCGCAAGTTAATAATCCACAACTATTGCTCATTACAACACGAAAAACAAGTTTTTGAAACAACACCATTTCGCTGCTTTGTAACGAAAGGTCCACAAACAAAATTTTACAAAATTATTTTTATTTCCTAAGTAAATATTTTTTTAAAATTTAAACCATGCGGAACCTTTGTAAAATGAAACATTTATAAATTGCAATGGAAAAGGTTTTGGAATTTATATCATGCAAAAAGTTGGTTTTAAAATTTCAAATAACAATGTAGAAATGGATATTGCAGCTGGAAAGGAGTTTCGTCAATTACAACAGCATTTGTAAAAAAAATTGTGAAAGTCAAAGTAACAAATAATTATTACATTCTATATACATACATATCCTAAATGAGTACAAATTCGTATTATATAGAGGGGTTTGGGTAAAGTTGGTGTGGTTTTTTTTTGCAATCAGATTTTCACAAATACCCTTGAGTAAGGTATGTTTCAAATAAGTGACAACAGATCTTTGGCCGCTACAGGAAATGTTGCCACTAGTCCAGATAAAATACCCAATAAAAACTTTGAAAAGCCATAACTCAGCTCCGATATGACTTACAGCAAATCTAATTGGACAATTACCCTAGGAGTAAAGTAATATTTCAAAAAAGCGATAACAAATCTTAAGCCGCTAAAAAACACGATGTCACTAAGCCCGTACAAAAATCCCAAAATTAATAACTTTGATATATTCGATTCGATCTGCCATAACTCCGCTCCGATATTACTTAGAGCAAATATGATTGCACAAATAGCATCAAGGTAATTCATTGATACAAGATAGTGATAACAGATCTTTGGCCGCTAAAAAAAACGACGCCACTAGTCCATACAAAAGTACCCAAACGCCTTTGTTGTTGTCCAATTTTACTGATTATTTTATAATTTGAAAAAAAAATTATGAAAGGGCATAGTTCAAAATGGGCTATCCGTGGACAAAATGTTCTTAATAATTTGATTTTGTAAAAAAAAATTTTTTTTAATGAATAATTAATGCATTAGGTACATATTTTAGTACCCAGATTAATAAACTAAAAGTTCATTATAAAAGTATTTTAATCTTTATTTCCGACTTCTCAACCAATTATATTGCCAGTTTTTAATATTTGAATGATGTCGATTTTTATTCTCGAATAATATCGATTTCTGCAAATCGATAAAAAATTGCATATGTTAACAATGAGCCGTTTTCCGACGAGACAAAAAGATATGGTTTAATAAAACGATAATAGGAGGCGCTTGTAGGTCTTTTGGTTTGTTGTCAAAAGCGGTAGGCATAATGGGACTCAATTCATTCAATTTGCGAAAGCACGACTTCTAGTAATAAATAATAAACAACTTTATCCATGTACGCATTTTATTCGAATGAAAACTATATTAAAACATCAAAATTTCGAAACAAATTCGTAAACCTGATGAAAGACAAAATATATATTTTTTTAATTTATTCTTGGCTATGGATACTAATCCTTCAGCCGAGAGAGTATCTCTCTACTTAGTCTGTGGATAAAATATTGTCGTATCAGTGTTGCTATTTATATCTTTGAATTTTCCTTCTACTTTGGCTTAGTTGGTGTCTATTGCCTCGGGAGTTCTAAAGATTTTTACTGAAAAGGGATTGTGATCAGTAACGGTTTTTTATTACATTATCAACCTAATTAGCTATTTTTATCTTTAAAATTAAAAAAGACACTTTCTTACACTATACTTTTTCCCTGAAAACGGGTAGGGTCTCTAAAGGGATTACACTGTTGAGAGTATATGGTAGAGACAGATCTATCTGCATCTCGAACAACCGCCATCTAGTGCGTCCGTTAGAACTATTTTTGTCTCGTCGGAAACTCCCTCATTATGCGTGAAATAAACAATTGATATCGTATTTAAGATGTTTTCAAGCAACTCTGTAGCTAGCTTTTTTGTGTGATGGTTTTTCATCGCACCCGCTTTCACTTCACAACGCCGCGAAAAACAAAATCATTTACTTTGGGCAGTTGTTCCACTGCCAGCGAGAAAACGACTATTACGTAACGTAACTATCGACTATTTTCTCGCTCAAGAAAAGTAAACAATAGATATAATACATTCCGTGTACCTACATAAAAAAGATGCATATACAAACAGTAGTTGATCCCTAACTGTTCACACTCCCGGCGAGTACTCGCTTCACTAGCTTATCGCTGAGCGACAAGAGCTATGAAAGATAAAACTCGCTAAGCGATTAGAACACGCCAACCAGCAACCAGCGGTTAATTTCTCTACAGTGCGGATTTGAAAGTACACGTTTTTTACGCCGCGAGCGAGTGATGCGAGTAATCGCTCGTCTCACTCGCCTACTCGCATAGAGCCGAGCTACACATCTATCGGAACTACGCACTCGCTCCACGCGGCTCGTCAACTCGTTTCTAATTCTAGCTTTATTCGTTCATTGTTGCCAGTGAGACAAGTGCTCATTGCTGAATAAATAATAGTAAGCAATAATTCCGTACAGCAGTATTAATAATCTACTAACCACTAACTTGTGAATATTTTAGTTATTATTTTAAACAACGGCCATAATAAATAATAGCATCGATTTACAATGGCAGCACTGAATACGTCAATACAAAATGCGTAGTTATCAGCTGTTTGTTTATGTTTTGTTGTGTCACGTGTTTCGTATTTATTAAATTGTGATATGTGAATTTGGTTGATGAAAATACATTCTTAAGACCCTAGCTGACACCTCGGAACTCGATGGCATCATCCAATAACGATTTTGGCTCACCGGTGGTACAAAATGTTGTAGTTTTGTTTAAAACATAACCACGTCAACGTTCGCATTACTTATGGGAAATACGAGTAAATAGTCTTTTTGCTACTACCAAAAGATAATATTCTGATATCAACTGCTAGAAGCTATCATGTTTAATTTATGATATCAGTGACAGTCAATGTCCACGTTGAACCCCAAGTCCCTTATAAATGAAAAATGTCCTTTCTCAGTAAAGTGACTTTTAGATGACATTCGGTTACATTGTATGCAATCATTTCATCTATGACATATAATTCATTCATTCAATTATAGAATATAATTCATCTTTGCACATGCGAGTAGGTCCAGGTATAATGTGCACAATGTTTCATACAGCTGCCTTCTCACTCTCTGGATATTTTTTCTCAACTTTTATCTCGTAATAATAACAAAAGAATCTCAAAAAAAAAACAATTTTCTAATACTTTTATACTATTAAACTAAAAACAAACTCAAAATATTAGAAACACAATAGTAAAAAAAAGAGTCGTTAATAAACTTCGTCGATTCGACGAGTCATGGTTGCTGGTCTAGCTCTCACTGGCCTCCCACATAAGAAATACTACGGTGTGTTGTGAGGGGAACGGCTCAACTAAGATTACACGGAAGCAGCAATGGATGCGACAGCGCACTTAAAATTTACATACATTTTTTCACATTCGCATCGTCGATTCGACAAAGTTTAGTAGGGTTAATGGGTTTTCGAGGGGTAAGAGACTAATTATACGGTATTTTTACATAAAACATTAGATAATATATCAAATGTGTCTAAAATAAGCCAAGTGCAAGTCGAATGAACGAATGAAGGATTCCGTACCAATATCTATGAAAACAGCAAAAAATCAGGTCTATTTTATAGAAACCCCATTTCCACACATTTATATTAATTTCATTCTTATGATTATTAATTTTAACACAATGTAGAAATAATAAAGTAGGTAAATAGCCCATTAAAATACATAGAGAATGATAGAAAATCGTCAGAAGTAGAAAAGTTGAAAAATAAAATAACTGAATTTTGAGTTGTGGCTCTTTAGTCTCAAAGCAGCGATTTATTTTCAATTCATCGCCAAATCTAAAAATGTAGTATAAATAAATGACGTCTCTTGTAAAATTAAACTACGTAGGGCCATCTTCCAGCTTAATCATCAGACCCGGTTACAATCTGCGTAGGCAACCCACTATACGTTCTCATTGCTGGGACTCGAGGCATTCATTCGCAATGAGAGATCTAGGCTGGGGCTAGGTTATAATCCACCACGCTGGCTAAGTGTGGATTGGTAAATGTCACATGAGGTGAAAACACTAGGTACATGTACTAGGTACTTACATGTCTGTTTCCTCACGATGTTTTCCTTCATCGTTTATAAGTTAGCGGCATTACACGCTGACATCGAGTAGTGCGCGTGGGGCTCCGAATCGGCAGTCACCGTTCTCCCGAATAGATGAGCCATAACGTAGACTTTAACAGCGACTTGGACTTTAACACCAATGTACTCGTTTAATTACTGGCATCCCTTTACAATATTCCAGCACCTTCATCAGACCCTTGTTACCATTTAGCACCAAAGTACTCATCAAGACAAATCAAATGAGCCCAAACTCGATGGGGTTATGTCATTTAATTGTTGAGTTCCTATGACCACCTTCCGGCTCCATCATCAGACCCTGGTAACAATCTAGGACCAAAGTACTCGTCAAGACAAAGAAAACGAGTGCAAACTCGGTGGTGCTATGTCGTTTAATTACTGAGTTTCTATGACCACCTTCCGGCTCCATCATCAGACCCTGGCTACCGTCCAGCCTCAAAGTACTCCTCAAGACAAATCAAAAGAGCCCAAACTCGCTGGGGCTATGTCATTTAATTGTTTAGTTCCTATGACCACCTTCCAGCTCCATCATCAGACCTTGGTTACCATCTAGCACTAAAGTACTCGTCAAGGCAAAGAAAACGAGTCCAAACTCGGTGGAACTATGTCGTTTAATTACTGAGTTCCTATGACCACCTTCCGGCTCCATCATCAGATACCCTGGTTACCATTTAGCACCAAAGTACTCATCAAGACAAATCAAATGAGCCCAAACTCGATGGGGTTATGTCATTTAATTGTTGAGTTCCAATGACCACCTTCCGGCTCCATCATCAGACCCTGGTAACAATCTAGCACCAAAGTACTCGTCAAGACAAAGAAAACGAGTCCAAACTCGGTGGGGCTATGTCGTTTAATTACTGAATTCCTATGGCAACTTTCCGGCTCCATCATCAGATCAGCATCATATAATTTTCATAACATTGTCTTGCAATAAAATTTACACACGTACCTCTAATGCGAAATTTCTACTGGTATCTGTATTAACTTCAATCGGTAACTGGAAAGTAGATTTAATTTGCAAGATTTCATAACAAGTATCGAGTTCCGTAGAAACTATTTTCTAATCTGTGCCTCGAGACAAGTGGAACTAAATAAAAGCTTGAAAAACAACTTAAAATATTATACACCAAGAAATTAAAAAAAGAAACAGTCAAAAATGACACTTAGGTACAATTGTATGAGGTTTGAACCCGGCGCTGAATCTGCCTAAAGCCGACCACTGGGACCACTCAGCCAAACCTACTTGTTGCGATAGCGTCAAAATTGTAAATCATCTGAACTTTATTGACGTTTCTGCATCGCACTTGTGAGTTTTTTCCTCAAAAAAACTAAGTAGCCCGTTAGTTAGATTGCCGAAAAATATTGTACACGTATTTTTTTTTTGTTTCACAAACAATGACGTAGATACAGCCCTTCGAAGTTTCGTGTGACGTCACTTGTGATTACGATTTTTACTCACGAGTGACGTCGCGACCCCCCACTCTTGAAGGTATATGATGGTATATGCTATATCTTTGACGATTTTTAATATTATGAAAAAACAAAAAATACGTGTCCAATATTTTTCCATGATCTAGCTGACGGACTAATTAGGATGGTGTATTTTTGACCCAGTCCGGTACCTATTGATTACTATATTTTTGTAAATAGTGAGCGGCGCGGCGGCAAAGCGACGTAGCGTCCTTCCTGCACGGCGCATCAGCGCTTTCTGCCGGACTTCATAGTAGTGAGCGAGAAGCAAAACTCAGGCCGGTTCGGTCGAGTTAGCGTATTAAAAAACAATTAATTAATGCGAATTAAACAACTTAATCTAAAATATAAAACATCCTTGCCCTTTATTAAGAAATAATACGTTAATCTTTAAAATTTGAATAATGTATGTTTATTAATAACAGAGATATTTACGTTTAAAACTCATTTTAGAGGTTAGTTTACGATTTTTTCTTGTCAAGATATCTTTTCCAAATCGTGTTTTGAAAGCAATGGTTCCCTTATAAATATGTTCAAGAATAACATATATTTTATTCAACATCTCATACCCTATACATTTTGCTAAAAATGTGTTTAAAAAGTGCCATTTGGCTCTATTCAGCGCCTTAAAACTTAAAAAATAAATTAATCCTTGTTGGTAAGTGAGTTTGCCAGGTATATACATATGTACATAGAAGCAAGTATGCTCTACATGTTGTGTAAGTGCCTACGTGCGTAAGCTCAAAGTTCGGCAGGCATTGGAGACCACCTGAGGTCAACTGTTTTGGCTCCCTTTATACAAAAAAAATACTAATCCTTGTGTAGGAAGGATTTGTGATACGAGATGAGCTGTTTAGAACTAGCGTCATAAATACTAACGATGCTGGTAAACGGGTGTTTAATTTTATTAGTCAATTTAATTGCCCTCAGACGTAATGAATTCTCGCACAGATGTCGAGATAATGTCCTATTTTAAGTGTTCATTGTAGCACACAAGGGATCTAAAAAGGTCGCATTATTATCAAATATACCAACGACTTTTACATCATTTTGGCAGTTGCTTCTGCTTCGAAATTTTAATCACAGCGATCATTAACCGACTTCCAAAAAGGAGGAGGTTATCAATTCGACCACCATTTTTTTAATGTATTTTACCTGATTTCTCGAGAACGCCCGAACCGATTTCAAAATTTATTTTTGTGTTCGGATGGGTATGTTTCCCGAATGGTCCTATATTAAATTTTCTCGAAATCGGCCGGGTGGTTTGTGAAATATGAACAAAAAACTAAAATTTGCCAACAATTTTGTCTGGATGGTTGTAGAATTCACAAAAGTTATGAAACTCGTTTCTGTCAACACGAAATTGTGTAAATATTGTGTAATTTTATAAACTGTGTAATTGTGAAAACATGTTTTGCACTAAAAATGATAAAACAAACTTTTTTATACAAAAAAATTAAACCGACTTCAACACCACAAATGCCTATTTGGCTCTACTCAAACTCATACTCAAAAGCGAAAAATAAGTTTACATTATCTTATACCTTTAAACGAGCAATTCTTGTATATATATGTATATAGAATCGGAATCTCGGAAACGGCTGGAACGATTTTCATGAAATTATGTATGCAGGGGGTTTTGGGGACGATAAATCGATTTAGCTAGATTGCATTGTTAAAAAATGACATTTTATGTGCTTTTTCAGACAATGAAAAACTCCTAGAATACGATAGCAAATTTCACCACCATGCTCAAAGCTTAAATAGCTCAGGCGGTAAAACGGCGCCCTCGGTTTCAAGAGAGCCCGGTCCGAATCCTGATGATTACTTCTCATCTTTTTTTTTGTTCTTTTTTATGTACCTATGTATGCTTAGATCTTTAAAACTACGTTACGGATTTTAATGCATTTTTTTGTATCTGCCTAAATATAATTTAAAAAAACTGAGCAAAGCTCGGTCAACCAGGTACTTACTATATAAGCGCTACTCCACCGCCTTCAAATAAATGAGTGAGTAGCGCTTTTATACAGTAATTATATTAACTTATTTTTAGCTTTTGAGTGCCTATTTGCGGTGTTGAAGTCAATTTAATTTTTTTATATAAAAATAGTTTATTTTAAACCACCGATTGTCGTAGTTTTCATGTTGGCGTGTCAAAAGTTTATCTTTTGACTGTACTTATTTCACATCATTTGGTTTGATATCTTAGTGCAAAATGTTAAAAATGAGGTGATAACCTTTAAAACAAATTGCATAAAAGATTTGCAATTTTACATTTCATAAAACATGCAGTTTTACTAAAAAAATATGTGAAGCTTATTTTTCAAGTAATAATCAATAAATACATTTACTGTATAAAATGATAATGTAAATGTTAATTATGCAAAATAATAATTATTAAATACATTTACTGTATAAAATGATAATGTAAATGTTAATTATGCAAAATAATAATTATTAAATAAATAAATATTGGTGGACAATTCACACACAACACCATCTAACCCCAAACTAGGCAAAGCTTGTATGATGGCAGCCAGATATAGCTGATATAATACTTATATAGTTTTAAATACATACTTATTATACATAGAACCACCCAGAACGTAAACGTATTAGAACGTAAAATATAAAGAACTAATGTTTTTGCCATGTAGTTTTCTCTATAAACTAACCCCAGTTTTTATCATCATCATAAGCACGTATTCGGCCACTGCTGGACCACAGGCCTTTCATAATAATATGCCACTAAGCCCTATCCTCCATATTTCCTTATATTTTTTTAATAACCTTCCAAAACGTTTAATTTTGTTTCAATGGTATTTATTGCATTGCTTGCATTTGAGTGTATTTATTTTTCGCAGCCTAAATTAATAATTGTCAAATACCTTTCGTTTATTGGCGATTTTCTTTTTAAACTTTCAATCGTTAAGAGGAATTATAGTTTTTTTTTTTTAAATAAACTGTGACGAGACGAGCAGGACATGTGCCTGATGGTAAGCAACATGCCTGCCACATAACAGCACAGTGGCACACAGCTATTGGAACATGAAGAGTCCAAATCATTACCTAGCCCTGCACTGCGCTTGTCACCCAGAGATCTAAATTGTTATATTTCTAAGTCCTGTAATTTCTCTGGAAACATTGCCCTTCAAACCGGAACACAGTAATGTTTGCACATTACTGCTTGGCGGTAGAATATTTGGCAAAGGTGTGGTACTTCCCCAGGCGGACTCTGCTAAGAGTCCTACCACTACAATATAGTTTCTTTTATGAGGCTTATATTATCTATGCTTGCAGCGCAAAAAGTGGCAGGCCTTTACTTCCCACCCATTTTGTCCCGCTACTCACGTATGCACCTCCGTATTGGGGTATAAAAAGAGAGGTATGTGACAAGTTTTCAGCTTGCCTCAAAAATTGGTGCCAGCTCTGCGAATATTTTTCGCGCGTATCTTGTAAATCATACGTTCTTGTTTCCAGAATTTGAAGGTGGATAGCAGACGCGTGATGTTTCTTGCCGTAGGGCAGTAATGATCTCATCCACATAACCACTGACTCTGTTATCGACAATTAGCACACGTTAGTAGATTTAGGCTGAGGTAGCGTTAGCCGGTTTTTACTAATCGGTAAACAGGCAGCACACACAACACTGTTGCGTAATTTTCATCGAGGAAACGGCAAAATTTTGGTGAAAAATATCGTCAATTTGTATAATATTTAGCAGTACTCTGTTTCATGTAGTATTTGTTCTCATGCATTTTATTAGATTTTCCTTGAATCGCTGAACATGATAACCGCCTAACGATACATTTGAAAAGTTATCGAGTATCTTTATAGTAAAGAACATAATATAAGACCGTATAAAGCCCGTTGGCGTAATTTTGGATATTTCGTATCATGTTTGGTGTTTCTACAATAAATAACTCACTATTACATAAACCACATACATTTACAAACCAGCAAACTGTCGGGTTTATATCAAAATGTGATCAGTACACTGGTTGCCATTTACATTGTTCACGTTTTGCTTAGCTCACTAGATATTGTGCGAAAAATGTCTACCTATATTAAATAAATACAGAAATATCACACAATATGGAACAAAATTCCAATACAAGCGATATGCTTAATTATCAGTAAAATTCCAAAACGTTAGCTATGTTCACTATGCGTTAGCGTTAACTCGTCGAGTATAAACAGCGCGATACAATGTGCTGGCGCTAGTTAAACACGCTGTTCGAGGAATCCTGCCATTGTGTTGAATTTCAGAAGCTTGATGCAATCGCCTCGCCCGAGGTTTTAGGGTGCCTTTACACGGGCCTAGTTTTTTTATACAGAGCAGACTTGAATTTTTTTTTTTTAAAGTGTACACTTTTTTCAGCGCGTTGTGAATGTGAAAACAAAACAAATATATACCCGCGACACTGTTACCGTTAGCGATCCTTCTGTATGTTAATTAAAATGCACATGCATTGTGTTTGTACGTAATAATTGTTCAAGTTTTCACTTCTGTCGGTACTTCCGGAATGTATAATGAAATATTTTTAAGTCAGATAACATGATGATATACATTTTAATATACTAAGAGGGTGGTTTGAAAAGTTTCCGACCTCACCATGAAGATAGACTCGTAAATAAAAACTAGTGATGTTTGTTGGTTCAGTTATTGACAGTTAATCACTAAAGTTTCAATCATTTTGTGTGTGCAGTTTTTATGTAACCGACGTCTGAGAGAGTTGATGTGAGATTTTTTGTGAAAATGGACAAAATCGAGTATCGAGCTGTCATTAAATATTTGGTTTTGAACGAAAATCGCATACGCAAATCAAAGATGAGTTGGATTCTGTGTATTGCGTCTCTGCACCATCATTTACCACAGTACAATTTTGGGCAGCTGTATATAAACGTGCTTGTAAGAGCTTAGGAAACGATGAACGTTCGGCAACAATATGGTCGGCAGTTGCTACTTTACATTAGGGTTTTCTTTATTTTTGCTTCTTTTTAATTTTAGTTAATTTTATAGATCGAGTAAAACATAAGACGAGCTCGTCGTGGACTTTGGTTCTTCATAGTCGACCGACTGGTCGAGTGTGTTTCCGGCTTTAGTACTTACGCGGCGACGTAGTCAGCTAAGTAAAATCGTAAAGGATACGTTACGGAGTTAGGTTACAAAGCTGGCGCTAACGTCTGCGACGTTCGTAGAATTATAATACGGTAGAATAGTAGTAGTAAAAGACATAATTATCTTTGTAAAGCATACAAGACAAGGATTTAATGCTACTTGTTTCATTGAAATTTGGGCTACCTCGCATTTATTTAAATCCCAATACAAAATTCTTTATCGTTTCCAGATATGTATTAGCAATAGATGCAATAGGGATCTTCCTTACATTCGTCAATATGGCTCGTCATGTCAGTATTCACTATGTATTCACACATCTCAATTATCTTTTTAAAGTAGACAAGACACAAGATGATGATTTCATGCTACATGCATTATGTAGATTCGGTGTGGTGACAGAATTCGACCTAGTATAGATTTAACTAAAGAATATTTAAGAATTGTGCCTACGAAATAAAAATAGCACCAAAGCTGTTACTACAAGCTTTATCTTGGCTTTAGGTTATCTTCTAAATGTCATCCGAAATGCCCTTCGATAATGTAATTACTAATTACGTAGGGTTGTCAAATATCGATTTTTTAAATGTCCAATATAACTCTTTTTTAAAACCTCAGACTAGCTGGAAAAAGGACCGACGGACATCCGCCCGGACGAGGGGTGAAATTTCACACGGCTTGCGATTTTATTTTTGCCTTTCATTAACAGTCTCAATCGATGAGGACAGTGGTGTAGTAACTAGCACCTAGGATCTAATTATTTTTTAGCTTTTAAACCTATTGTAGGAAGTACCTATACAGAAATATGTTATATAATAGTGTTAATAATGATCGGTCTATTTATTCTGCCACTAAACTGTCATGCATATGTATATGGAATTACTATTTCAGCATATTTATCCTACAATCTTACAGAACAATTTCACTCAATACGTAACTATTTTACCAAAAATATGAATATTTGAGTTTTTTACCAAAATGCATTTCTTAAATACCTAGTTTGGCAACCCTAGGTGTAACCATGAACTCGCCTTATCAACTCGTACACATTAAGACTAATGTCATTTCTCAGGAATGTTTCCAATTAAAGCTCACAGCGCGATGACTAATCCACGGCATGTTCGAGCTAAATGTTGTAATACGAAACTTCAGAATATTAGATATAAAAAGATAAAAACCTATAAAAGTTAAGAAAAAAACTCGCAAAGATAAAAAAATAGTAACTCACACAGTATCTTAGTAACAAACTCGACTATAAGCATTAACAGCTTACTTTATCGCCCAATAAGCTGGCACTTAGGTCCTCTCTCACAAGCCTAAACAAGAATCCAACAAATTGGTCAGCGCGAAGTGCGGATTTTAGGATCCAACACGTCTTCCAAAGACTGTATCAATATCATCAACATATTGTAGTGTTAGGACTCTTAGCAGAGTCCGTCTGGGGAAGTAACACACCTTTGCCAGTTATTCTGTCGTCATGTGGTTTCGTGGTAATATTACTGTGTTCCGGTTTGAAGAGCAATGATTCCGGAGAAATTACAGGGTCATGAGATAATAAACAATCTTATATCTTTGGGTGCCGAGGGCTGTTCAATTTTAGGTTAGTGATTTGAGCTCTCCAAGTTCTAATGGCTGTGTAGCACTCTGTAAGTATACGTATATTTTGCTCGTCCCTGCATATTTAATATTACATTTATATAAAAAAACAAATGTCGGTATCCTTACTATTTACGTTAACCTCTTTATTAAAGACAGGTTTGTTCAACGGTACTTGAAAAAACGTTCAACAAGTAAAAGCGGGGCTCGAATCTAAGATCTCTGGCGTGGGGAAAAGCACGTTCTCGGCTCTGAGCTTCCACGGCCTTATCTTGAGCACAGACAAACATTGCTAAAACATTTTCGTGGAAAACATCGTGCAAAAATGCGTTCAGTAATTTTAAACACTTTTTTTGGTTACTTTTATTGGTTTCCTGATCGGCATCTCGTCTGATGTTAAGCGACGATGGAGCGTGCTTACCTAGAAGAAATTGATTCACTATAGATTTGAAGACACCAAGATTTATTCATCCATTATGACCATCGGGAAAAATCCAATCAAGCAACGCATTCCACAGCCTAAACGTTCTTATACTACACTTCTCCTCGTCATGAATAAGAGAATGTACTTTCTTTGCAAAAAAAAAAACGATCTTAATCCATGCTTGACAAAACTTCGCCAAGAGAGCAGTATTAATTTATAATAATTACTGTCTTTGCGAAATATTTTCCATCCGACTCCCCGAGGAGAGAATTCGCAAGAATTTGATAACAATAATACCGTGCTAACAAGCTGTTTCGTTTATATCATGTTCCACTCCTAATATTAGTATAATATGATATCCTGTTTTCGTAATACAAAGTAACACAATTACCAATTGTAAATATTTATACTATAAGTAACTACATTTATGTTAGTATATTCAGAGACCAGATTTCATTTGTTGTTGCCATGTAAGTATTTTCTTGACTAAGAAGCTATTCGACATTTTTAATATTTAGGTAGTAAAAACAAATACCGCCATTAAAAAACTTAAATAGGCGCTAAAGCGTAGTATTTAGTATATGACAGAATATTATTATTATTTCCGCTACCAAATAAATTACTTATTACTTTTCGGTACTAATATACATAGAGTTAGAAAAGCAGGCTAGATAGACTACGCCCAAGCGTTATAGGAAAAGATACTCCCATGATATTCGACGTTCGCAGATTTCTAAATAGGTACCAAAGTAGCAAGCACTTTCAATCTACGTTTATCATATGCACTGCAAACCTATGGAATAGTCTGCCCGAGGCTGTATCTACCGTTTACCGATAGAACCTTCTTTAATAATACATTTATTTTGTAAAAAAAGGTACATGCTATTAGTTAAGTTATGTTATGCTTAAATAGCTTATGTTGTGCAGTAATCTATAATATAAAAATGAATCGCAAAATGTGTTGGTAAGCGCATCACTCAACAAAGACTGGACCGATTTGGACAATTCTTTTTTTTAAATCTATATATATATAAAAGCGAAAGGTCACTCGTCAAGGAATCTCAGAAACTACAGATGGTAGGAATGTGAAATTTTGCATAGAGGTCTCTTTTAGCACGTAGGCGCTCGCTAAGACGGGGTTTTGGGAAATTCAACCCCTAAGAGGGTGAAACAAGGGATGAACGGTTGTATGAAAATTCGTGATTTTCAAAGTTATCAAATTTTGTATCTAGACACTTGACACGAAGTAATTAAATGTATGATTTATCAATTTTGTAATTTCGAACTGTACGGGGGTGAAATCGGGGATGAATGTCAATATGGAAGTTTCCAACCGTTGAAGATAAAACCATGAAACTCTGTATATAGACACTTGACACGAAGTAAACGAAAGAACTGTACGGGGGTGTAATTGGGGTTGAAATGGGGGATGAATGTCAACATGGAACATCCCAACCGTTAAAGCTAAAACCATGTAACTCTGAATATAGACACTTGACACGAACCAAACGAATGTTTGTTCTATCAACTTCGTAATTTCGAACTGTGCGGGGGTGAAATTGGGGTTGAAATGGGGGATGAATGTCAATATGGAAGTTCCCAATCGTTGAAGATAAAACTATGAAACTCTTTATATAGGCACTTGGCACGAAGCCAATAAATGTTTGTTCTAGCAATTATGTAATTTCGAACTGTATGAGAATGATATTGGAGTTGAAATTGGGGACGAATGTCTCTTACGCTTTCACACCTAAACAACTGATTTTGATGAAATTGTTTTATTATAAGCTGTTTTTAGCTTTTTAGTAACCGTAAATGTGTCTGGGTATAAAAATAGGTACTTCCTGAGTTACCTTAGTATTTATTTCGCGCGGACGAAGACGAAGCGGAAGTCCCGGGTAACAGCTAGTGTTCGTATAATCCAAGGATGGTTTTTACGGCGAGAATACTGTGCTGTTATGTGGCAGGCATGTTGCTTAACATCAGGCACATGACCTGCTCGTCTCGTCACTCTATGCTATAAAAAATAAAAAAAAATAAGTCGAATAATTGCCGGGAAACCCCTAAAACAGCCCTTTTCTTTTTCCCATACAAACGTTTTCTATCTAAAATGTTAATGCAATTTGGGCTTAATTGCTATGAAAAAAGTTCATATTAAATAACAAGCACTCACTTATGTCTAAGCAATATAAATGTGTTCCTAACGTCAAGGAGTCAATTTGCACTTTGGTCTCGCTGCACAAAGTTCAAATTCCATCATATCTATTAAAACAGTGTGCATGTTAGAGATAGAGCAGATAGAGAAAAGTGGAAGGAGGGTAGGGAATCCGTTGCCCAAGAATAGGACAAGACAGCCACATGATAAATAAATACTAATATTATGTAAATGAGAAAGATGCAAATGAATTAAATTTTAAAATTCAAGAACAAATTACAGGCGAACTGAGGATTTATAAATCAGTTTATTCGGCATGATGTCGCAACATTTGCTTTTAGATTCCGATGAATAGCTATTCATCGAATTTTTCAAACTCGCTGCATTTGCCAGGCTTCACAATTAAAAGTTGGAGCGGTAGTTAAAATGTTGCGAAATATCAACAACGTGTATTTGCAACGGCACACGGTTAGCTATAAAAAATACTGAACAACGTGATGGAAGCAACTATACTGAAAGGAAAGTATAAAGTAGAAGACGTTTTGATACCACGCATCCCAATGATTCCGACTGGTGTACCATTTGAGTATAGACGACTACAGTTTCCAGTGCGACTGACTTTTGCTATGACCATAAACAAGTCCCGGGGGCAAACTTCAAGTGTATGTGGTACACCACACCAAATAGGATGATTCTTTGTTTTATGTATTTGTTATTGTCGGGACAAGATTTGTACAATAGAAAGTGTAGACGAAAAAATATATGGTGGTACAAAGTTCACCGGGTTGCTTTTAGCTAGTTGTCTATAGTATAAATAATTGTGCAATAATTGTAAAAAAACTTCTGGCTTTTTGTGAAGATGGTCTCACCTTGAATTTGAAATTTTTCATAGTTACAGTATATTCTACTAGTCAAGCCTTTTCATTTGAAGCTGAAGCGAGTTGTTAAAAAAATATAATCCGCCATTTTGTGGTGGCGTGGACCGATTTTCAACAAACATAGCTAAGAAGAACATTACCGACTAATTCAAATAAAAAATATCTAAATCGGTTCATCCGTTTGAAAGCTACGATGCCACTCACACACACACACACACACACACACACACACAGAAACATCAAACTTGTAACACCCCGTCGTTTTTGCGTTGGGGTTTAATGAGGTAAATTACCACCTGTACCACGACTATGAGCTCTTAATGCAGTCACTTTTCGAATCAATTGAAGTTTAACATTACAAATATTTCGACTGTGAGTCTTACGCCTCAGCGATAAGGCTTGCGGTCGCGGTGCACACGAAGTGGATCGTCAATTGGTTCTAAGATCATAAGAAGTAACGTTACAGACTCGGGGCCAGTACCATGCGCTCTCATTGCGATATTTTCTCTAGTTCGACTTAGCTGACCCTTTCGTATAATATGAACTGTATCCACCCAGTGATAAGGTTTGTGTTCGTGCTGCATGTGAAATGAACGTTGTAAAAGTTTATCCGGTTTTAACCGGGGTGCCCTTGAATTGCATTAACTAATACAATGTCGCCCTTTTTATCGGACTTGCTCATGGCATTAAAAAGTATTACCGTTTCATGGTTGATGTTTCAAACTCACGAACGTAAAAGTTAGACTTTAGTAACAAGAACATCTACGGAATGTATTTGAGTATTCGCTGATCGCTAATATAGTTCTTCAAATCAAGAGTCAATAGGTCTCTCCAGATTTTTTTTTTACTTTTATAGGTTTACACTAGACTGCAATCTGCCTGATGTTAAGCGACGATGCGATCTACGATGGAGCGTGCTTACCTAGAAGAAACCGATTTGAAAACACCAAGATTTCTAACCATCGGGAAAACCCCACTCAAGCACCCCATTGCACAACCTAGACGTCATCACAAAAAGTAGAGACAAAACTTTTCATCCGAGGCTTTGGAACATAAAGTCCACTGATGAACGCAGGGCTCTACTTTGATATGCCACTCAGCCCTAGCTTCGGCATTTTTCATGTTTTTATCACATTTTCAAACCAACACCACATAATCACGTCAAATATCACGTAATTAATTACGTAAAAAAATGGTTTCTAAATTCATAGGGTAGGGGCCCAAGTCCCACGTCGGCATCAGTCGCGAGGTGGAGGCCGGAACTTGGGAAAGTGCAGCCAACATACCGCGCCGCATGATTTCATAGCTCAGTGGGTACCGCTGCGCGCGCGCCGGTTTCTCGATCGCGTTGCAACACTGTTACAAAACGTACACCCCCCTTTACCAAATCCCCTCGACGGTTACATTGTCACAACGGAAACCTCATTTTCACAACTAAAACCAAACGAACGAATACATCTATACTAATATTATAAAGCTGAAGAGTTTAGTTTGTTTGAACGCAAGGATCTCGGGAACTACTGGACGTCTACTTTAATTCTACGAAAACGTAATTTGGAAAAAAAACTCGCGACTTTCCTTCTCTCGTTCTACTTCGTGTCGTCCGATACAACTTTGTTTGATGTTTAAATGTTCTAACCATACTCTAATTAGAGTAGGCTTAGAACATTTAAACGGACAAAACGACGGATCGAAGTTGAAAAGTCGCGAGTTTATTTCGAAATTACGTTTTCGTAGAAAGAGAGTAGACGTCCTGGTCCGAATTGAAAGATTCTTTCTCTGTTGATCTGGGGGTAGTCCATTTATCGAGGAAGGCTATAGGCTATTTAACATTACGCTACTGTACTATCAACCAAAGCGGAGCATGAATGAAATAAGATAATATGTATTTTTAACATTTAATTATAAAAAATGTTTAATAGTTATTTCTTATTTTAGTTTTTACTTCGGCCGTGCGGTCTGAAGCACACGCATTTTCTTTTTTTCTATTGGAAAAACCCCACTCAGGCATCGAATTCCACAGCCTAAACTAAACGTTCCTATTATTTTATAGACTTACACATATAATTTCGTTTCTTGGCTCAAATGTGTGAGCTGTCTTCGCATATAAATATTGTGGCACTGAGCCCTACATATACCTATTTCATCCCTTTATTTCTTCTATGTGGTAGTATTTCTACACACTGTTGCTGAACTAAATAAATAAATTACGAAAATGGAGTCGAAACCGGCTCGTTAAAGTTTTTGGAACGTCAACCATGAAACGATGTCGTTTTTTTCGAGTTACGAGCAGTCCGATAGAAATAAATGGGGCAAGGTGGTATTAGATCATGCAGATCAGCTGACGAAGTGTAACGGGCTTAGCGGTGTACTTTCTAAATTATTCCAATATATTTGCAACCACCCGTTTGAATTACTTGCTCTTAAATAATGTTATTATTTATAAACGTGGATGTTTGTTGATCAATTGTCAGAACTTTATGGCCGAAATTTGGAATTCGGATAGATTAATTGCCTGGAGTTACACAGAAAAGAACATACAAATACTATCTATCCCGCAAAAAAAAACATACGAATACCACAGGGAATAAATATAAATAAATATGGTGGACATTTCACACACAACATTTTGTGTTTTTATAAATTCTATGCGAAAAGGCAGACTGATACTAGGTATATTTATAAAATATAACTCTATCGGTACTCAAAACATCTAGTAAAAGTAAAAACATAACATCAAATATAATGGTTGCTCCACTCTAGTGAGTTTCTAGACTCGGATAGAGTGAAGGGACGAACAAGACGTATGCGATGATGGTAAGCGACTCGATTACTCATAACAGCACGATTCCACGCATCTATTCAAACACCAGTTCAAGTCACCCAGCGGAAAATGTGAAAACGGTTTGTATTTTGTTGTAATCTACTAAAAAAAATATGGCGAACGTGCTGAAGTTAATATTGAAGTGATGGTGTGAAATTCAAAACTTTTTTACAACGGGCGTGAAAAGTAAACTTTGCATTTCGTGACAGGAATAATTAATGTAGTAAGTACCATCTAGAAATTAATACAACAGTAAACTACATTTCAAGGGCTTTCTGGTGATATATAAATGTAGGTATATTATTGTGAATATATAATGTGAATATGTGATAATGATCTAGCCAGCACCTATGGAGCGTTCCGCGAGTTCTCGTCAAACGCGTGAAGGGTAAAGATTTAAGATGATTTTTGTATTAAAACTTCTTTATGGGATCTGTGGCGGTTGGCCTCGATTGGCAAACTTTTCAATATATCTAACTATCGTTTACGAATATTTTTCCTTGCGGTATTCGTGGTATTATATGAGCGAAGAATACAGTAGCGTGTCTGTATCGCACGAGTGTAAGTAAAGCAACTTGGTAATCGCAGTGCGAGCGTCCGTATCGCACTCGGTTTTATTTCGTACCATTAACAGTTTTCTCTCGAGGTGCGCGATGAATATTAATATTGAATTATGTCCTATGCAATTAATACTCACGAACGGGTACGTCATAAAAATAGCATTCTCCTAACTTAGCCGGTTGCGTTTGCGGTAATGAAGGACGGCGCCCGATTCCTAATGGCCTAGCCGTAGTGATTGCTAACAACTTGCCTGATCGGAATACGGATTAATAGTGCAAAATGCACTCTAAAGGCTGCCGCAATATTTCTGTAGACCACATCAAACTTCAAGCATTTGGTAAGAATTCAGATTAACGCGTATTAGTCGAGATACTAAATATACTTATACTGTGAACAAAATTACTACCTGGAGTATTTTTCATTAGTAGAATGTAGGTAGACGTAATTTGTAATCATATCGATGCATAATTAAATATGGGCACTCTTAGCTCCTATGCACACATCTCATCGTTGTTCCTAATTCCCGTAATTAGAAAGTATACCTACGTAATCGGTAATCACACTACCAAACTAGATTATTTTTTTAAATATATAGTTAAGAAAACTGCAAAACATGCGCTTCATGGTAAGCATCACGACTTTGTTTTTTGTAACAGTACAGTACCATACAGCTATTTCAACATACAGTGTTCAAATATCTACCTAACATTACACTGCGCTATTCCAGAGATATTGAGTGATTTATCTCTTTGTACTTTCACCGGAAACATTGCCCTTCAAACCAGAACACAGTAATATTGTCACATTTCTGTTTGGCGGTAGAACAATTGCCAAGGTGTGGTACTTCTCCAAGCTTTGCACCTAATTAAGATTATGTAAATGTCGTTTCTGTTTT
The DNA here is from genome assembly GCA_963693475.1 of Ectropis crepuscularia. Lineage (NCBI taxonomy): Eukaryota > Metazoa > Arthropoda > Insecta > Lepidoptera > Geometridae > Ectropis > Ectropis crepuscularia. Next base: position 38,311,943 of record OY856338.1, read on the forward strand.
TGTAATCTGTAAATCATTGAGTATCTTCCAATTCACCCAATAAGTTGATTTACGAAAGACTGCAAGAAGTTTATATTATAGCAAGTCATATTTTATTATTTCAAAGATGGGATGGGGTTTATTTCATATAATCTACTTTTCATGAGTGTAGTTTGCTTTCGCGATCTTTGTCATAGATGAGATTATTGAAGTTGTAAAGTTTTACTTTCGAAAACCTAGAGTTTCAGTAAAGTAAGTTGAGTTTTTTTTTAAAAGATTAAATAATATTTACCCACCCATAAACCACCCATAAACCTACCCATCAAAATGTTTAATTATTTGGTAACAACCTGGTTATAGACCTCCTCTCTCCTGTGTCATTGTTTCCTATCCTGAGCCGATGTCGCCCACGCAATCCTTGCGATGGATCTGATGTCATCGACCCATCTGGCTGGTGTTTCTCAATCGAACGTTTATCGGCGATCAGTGACCACTCCGTTAGAAATGTACTCCACGTTTATGTATTTTTTTATAAGATGGATGGAAATAAGCGTACTGTCCGCCTGATATCTAGCGGTTGCCGTCCCTTATGAACATCGGTACAATAAATTGAATGAATTGTTTAAGGATATTTTAAACTTATTCTTGTCGAAATTCGCCGGAAAACCCTTCGGAGGAAGGTAATTACATACTCTACATTACATACACTACAGGTCCGCGGTAGAAAAGACCGGGAGAACCGGACGATTTAACATTTCCAGTTTGGCAGGATATGGGTATGAACTATTTGGCGGTATCGGGCTGTGCAGTAGTAATATTCCGAGGCTGGTATTAGGTCAAAAAGCTCTTCCGAGCACTCTTTTGTAAAGTCGATAAAAATACTAAGTCACCCTATGTCTTTCTATACTTTTAGTGAGCCCATGATAGTCAACAATTCTCAAGATATCGCCGCTGCAGGGATTCGGATTCCAGAGGCTGAAGCAGCTAAGCTGGTGCAACGTTCCAGAAACGAGAGCTACTGCTCTCGTTTCTGAGATCCGTCTCTATGTGAGATCACACCTGTGCCTTGTAAAGCACAAACTGTTGCCCCGGAGTGAAGTACTGCTTCATTCTTATCAGTACACCGAGCTTCTTAGAAGCTAATTTTGTATGTATGCCTGCAGTTAAAATTCGATCCAAGATATTAATATGAATAGAGAAGCGAATCTGCTGCGGCGATGGAGCGAAGGCTAGCAATGCTACCATACCATAGCTGTAAGCCGCAAGACCCACATTCCTCTTCCAAATACGTCGCGCGAAACACGCTCCCAGTCTGAATAATAAACGCATTGTTGCTGACGCTCGCACACGAAACGAAATCGATTACCCACATACTGCATTTGATTAGCTGCAGCCCGCTGTTAATAAAGTTCGTATAGGCGAGTAGTTAGCCCTATTGTCAGATGATTTTATTGGGACACGCCCGCAGGGCTGTAGTACAGCTTTGCGGTTATTTTTCCCCGACTGTACAAAGTAAAGAAGGCTACTTTGGGTATCCGCCTACGAATGCGTTTGTTCCTCTTAGTGATAATCTAGAGATTAAAAGCGCGGGTCGATTTGCAGACGCGTACGCGTGGAAAACGCAGCCTTAGTTGTTTTTGTCGAGTTCCTGTTCCTGCTCTTTATCCAAAATTTCAATTAATAAAAATACATCAAATTTCTGCAAAATCCTGATTCTGAAATGGAGCTTTTCTTGTCATGTTTAATTAAACTCCTCATCCTCATACTGAAACCAGAAAAAATCTAAATAATTTATATTTATTAAGTATTTTTAATTTTTGCGGTTTCGTTTTGTGGTTCCGATCAAAGATATGTACATTCAATAATTATTTAATAGGTACTTGTATACTAGGTAATTGAATAGGTCTTTGATCGAAGAGCCGCCATTACATTTGGATTTTTGTCTTATAACAACGCATAGGCAAGGCAATTCAATTACGAAAATTACGGTGGAATTATTTTTATCAAAAGACCAAACCTTGATTTTATTTTAAGATATAAGCATATTTGCCTATTGCGTTGGCGAAGAAAGAAAAAATGCTCAACGTTATTTCGTCAGTCCCGTTAACAAAATGATTTTAGAATCTTTTCATATAACATGGCATAGATTAGTTTACATTTTTAATGATAAATAGTAGGTATGTATGCCTTGACTACAAGTTAACACTACCTTTCTAAATTTACACTAGATATTTATAATAGAGTTTATTACAACTAACTGGTACCCAGGGTAGCTTTATTAGCTTTCGTCTGTGGATTTTAGTAATTCCCTTACAACTAACCGGCCTAGTTATTGCGAACTATTATAACAATGTTATGTACGAAGCGATTCGATTGTTAACACTGGTTTTAAATACACCATGAATATCAATATTTGAACACATATTATTTAAACACACTGATGCTCGTGATTTTGCACATAATTATTTGCGACAGGCTATGTCGACCGCCTAACTAAATCAGTAATGGGTTTATTATTAAATTTCAAGAGAAAATATACAGAGCGCAATATCAAAGCCGAAATTTTTTTAGTAGACCCTATTCCTGCTTTAGCCCCGCTGTGGTATCGCCTGGTACATACTGTAAACCTCTTTTTTAAGTTCAGGAGTTTCCGAAGCAAATCTTGCATTTTATCATTTACATTTATAATAACCACAAGGAAATTAATTGCATAACTCTCTTTAAACTAAGTTTATCTGCTTTAAGTGCCATTAAAATAATTGGGTGTGATATATTAAATGACTGGGTATTCCCAGATAAATATAATCTAGATGTCTTTAAGAGTAAAGTGTCGGTTTCTTCTAGTCAACCAAGCTCCATCGTAGACCGCATTGTCGTTTAACATCAGGCGAGATGGCGGTTAGTGCAAACCTTTTATTGATAAAGCAAACGTTATTTTCTCACCACAGACATACTGACTGTACTTATATGTATGAATGTCGATATACATAAATATATGTGTTGACAGAATGTACATGCTCGTAACGCTTTATAAACGGGCCAAGGTTTTAGGATAGCAGACACTTTTTTGGTCAACTCCATAAAAGGGATTCAAGATATTCAGCAACGTAATGGCTTCTGTCTGAGGCACTACCTGAGAATAATTTGATTGGACTAAATTTATCCACCGTCTCATGTAAAAATAATAATCAGATACTTTGAAAACAATTCAGATTTTTTTAAATGGGATGTTAATACCTTTACTTTTACGTAGCTAAATAGAGACTAAATTTAGATTAGTACCAACTTCATATAAATTATAAGGGAGAGGATATAAATAACATTAATTGGTTACTATAAGCATCAACTGCAAACTTATTACCATTAAGAATGTATTCATAGTTTAAGTGTTAATTTGCATTTTTTCTTATAATTTGTTTTTCATTTTTAATGTACACTAGAAACGTAGTTTGTGTAAACAGTATGTGAAAACTGGAAGCGGAAGGGAACGTAGAGAACCTAAAAACTGTTCATTTAACAAACACATTTTTTTATGACTTTAGTTATCGAAAACTCTAATGCCGCCAGCATGCTGGGTACGCTTCCGATTGGTAGTGAGCTTGAACATCTTGATTATCTGTAGACCTTCATTGGTCTATGGATAATTCAGGTGTGCTTAGTGTAAGTAGTTGTTAGGTATGTAGCGTAGTGTAGTTCTCATTGTATTTTAGTTTTGTTAATAAAGGCTCTGCCATATTAAAAAAAAACTCTTGAACAAAAATTGTTATCAAAATAAAAGTGGTGATGAGAAACTCGACCATTTGCTCTTGGCAAAAGAGATTCCAACGGATTCCAACCTACGACCTCACACAACAAAATCGAACATTCTAGCCACTACGTCACCACGGCTATCCAAACAGGAACAAGCGTCAAACAGCCTTTTATTTTTCCAACGAATTTTAAGTAATAATTAAAATACATATTGTAAATATTGGTGGAAATTTCTTAGCTTAGAGTAGAACAGTTCACAAAAAAAATACGGTTCACAACTGACGGAATTATTGTCGTATTAAAAAATCGGTTAATAAAATTATTTAACCCACGCTGCCCGTCCCCAGTAGCCTTTTAAAAGGCAGAGAGCCAATTCAGACTTCCACAGAATACCACATGATATCACAATACCTAAAAGTGACCATCCATATATGTATGTGGCGATCCGACGGACCGATTCGATAATTAACAAAAAATAAGAGTATACACAATAACATTTTTCATTCTACTACATACTCGTGCCTTGCTTACATTTTTGGGCACGACGCTTTCGCTTGATCGTGTGGCGGTGGTCACTGGGATAAGGTAAACTGGGACTTATTTACAGATATCGATTAGATCAGTCGATAGTTAGCGTACTGTAATTTTCCAATGACAGAGCGCACAGTTCATAAAATTATTTTAATAACAATTAATGCTACACATCAGAGTTAAAAGTAATAACAAAAAGGTTATTGTATGTATATCTCTTACTTATATTAAGTAGTTCCTATCTTTGTAGCCTTAACCACCGTTAGCTTGGGCTCTGCCCCGCTGCTGGCGGCATTCTAGTTTTTGATGAAACGTTGTTGGATCTTTGTTTATTGTTAATATTTATTATTAAAAATTTAAAAAATAAGAAAATTAAATGAATATGTGAATAACAACAAATTAACTGAATTCATATTATAACAGTAAACATAGCAGCTTACAATTCCTCTATAATAATCGATATTTTAACCTCGATCAATGTAATTAAGACTGGATAGAACATCTGATATCACAATCATGGAATCCGATCCTACATACTCGTTTAGGACCCCGTCTGCATCTCTGACTGTTTTTGCAAGTGCAGATGTACAAGTTGTCACTGACTCTAACGATGACAGAAATAAATTTATAAATTTAAATTTATAAATTTTATTTTCTCTTAACAATTTGGCCTTATTCTAAATTAATATACTTAAAGAAACTAACATGCAGATTATAACTAATTTAACTAATCATTTAAAAACTAAGTGACGACCAAATTGTTCAAAAATCACATAATTATGGGCCCTAAGTCTCACACTAGGGGGAGCCTGTGTTGTGAGGCTTAGTGCTTTCTCTTCTTACTGTAGCGTTTTAAGTACCTACACTAACTAACTAAACAAGTATATGAATAAAACTAGGATAACTAAGGCTAACAATATGCAGGTTTCTGCTTTGAAAATGATCTCAAAAATAGTCCTGCTGTACAGTTTGGTGAAATGTGAGGAGTGTGGTGAGTAAGGGAGTGTGTATTGATGGTGGAAAAAAATGCTGAGATGAGGGAATGATGTGAGCATAGTTTGTGTAGGTATATTGGTGGGGTCTGTTTCTCGGTTTTCCTTCTGAGCTGCCTTTTGTGCTGCCGATTGGTCATTGAAGTAGTGATAGGAAGCCGAGAGACAGACCCCTTAAGGTTATTTAATAATTGTCAAGAGATTTTCCGTTTCCCCATAATCCAAGGATAAGAGCCAAGATGTTATATTCCTTTTACATACAAAACGTGATGTATTTAATGTAGAGAGAATTTTATCAATGTGCTGATATAAGAAAGGACCTTTGAAGAAAAATGATTTCTGAGCAAAAGTCGTTTTCGTACTTGGAATCTTCCATAAATTACGACGCGCTCGTCTAGTGTTTTGTACAATTGTGTTCAAGGCCGATTTGTGAAATCTTAAGGCTACATTTAAGATATATAATTGTCTAACTGTTAGAAATTTTGTTTCGTTATATAATAGGGATGTTGAGTAGAGGTATGGCTTCTTATAGGCAACTTTCAGTATGAGTCGCTGTGCCCGTTCCAATTTCATTAGAAGTGTTTTATGAGCAGACCCCCAACTTACAATGCAATAGCTTAAAATAGATTGGCATAATGCTAAGTATACCAATTTGATGGTATTGTGATCTGCCACGCAGCCAAGCTTTTTGAAAATATGGGACATCTTGCGAATTCGAGAAGATAAGTTATTTATTTGAAGATCCCACTTCAGCCGATTGTCTATCACTACACCTAGATACCTGATAGAGTCGACTCGATCCAGTTGCGGACAAATACATGATTGATTTGTTTTGGAATTACATGTATGTAGTTTTAGATTTATAGTTATAGGATTGGTGCTTTGTGTGATGCTAAAGGTCATGTATTTTGTTTTGGTGGCATTGAGTGTTAGGAGGTTCTTTTGTAGCCATAACGCCACCGCCGTGAGCCCTTGCTGAGCGTTAGCTATGACCTCTGTCCAGGTATTGCCTTGGAAAATTAGAGCCGTGTCGTCAGCGAAAGTGAAAAGTTTGGCTTGGTTAACCTTGAGCTGACAGAGATCATTTATGTAAACCAGGAATAGGGTAGGACCAAGGACACTACCTTGAGGGACACCGAAAGAGACATAGTCATATTTGCTGTGAAAATTTGAAATGCGAACCCTTTGTTTACGATCGCACAAGTACGACCGGAACCATTCTAGCGTTGATCCTCGAATACCAACTAGTTCAAGCTTCCGGAGAAGAATTGGCCACGATACGGTGTCGAAGGCCTTGGCCATATCTAAAAACACACCTAAACACTTCCTACCGCGGTCTAAGCAGTCGGTCACATGGTCAGTCAAGTCTACCACCGCATCCTCAGTTGACTTTCCTATTCTGAACCCATATTGGTTGGAGGATAAGATGTTGTTGTTTTCTAGGAAACTCAGAAGCCTCTTATTTACCACTTTCTCTAAGATTTTCGAGAGAGATGGTAGCAGTGAAATAGGTCGATAGTTTGATACTATTTCTTTGCTCCCTGCCTTGAAAATAGGGCAAATATCTGCAACCTTGAAGTGACTGGGTACGATACCCTGCTCCATGCTTAAGTTGCAAATATGAGAAATTGGGGAGGCTAAAATATGCTTTGCACGCTTAAGTACATCATTACTAATATTGTCACTACCGGAAGATGATGAAGATTTTAGACCAGATATTATTTTTGTAATTTCTTGTGTGTCGGTAGGTGTTAGAAAAAGTGAGTTAGCTGGGGAATTATTTGTGGTAACAGAGGCAGTCAAGATTGCCTCAGAGCTGTGTGTATTGGTGAGAATATTTTGAGCTAGATTTTCGCCTACTGAAGAAAAAAAGTGATTAACTGCGTTTAAAGATTCTATGCTAGTAGGTTTTATATTTAAAAGAGCATTACTATCAGATTTAGGGGGCTTAATATTACACATATTTTTGACTGCACTCCATAAATTTTTACTGTTAGTTTTGTTTCTTTCAATTTGGCCTGATTCATATTTTTTCTTCTCTGATTTTAAAAGCGAGTTACAGTGTTTTCTGAGACTTTTGTACGCATCTTGAATTATCTGATCGTTAGGGTACATTTTAGCCTTAAGATGCATAGAGTCTCTTTGCCTGGTGTATTTGAGTAGTTTTGGTGTCATCCACGGCTTATTAATGACTTCAGTACATCTAAGTTTCCTGTTCGTAGTGTTATTACTCAGTGCAAGGCATATCGTATTGATTAAAAATTCAGTTGCCAGAGAGACATCGGTTTCGTGATAAAAATCTGTCCAATCTGTATTTTCAAGACAAACAGCAACTCCGTTAAAGTCTATTTTATTTATTGTTTTAGATTTACAATTTTTTTCCTTATTAGAACTGTTAATACCGATGATAAGTGCATCATGGTCTGTTACATTTGAGTTGTTAACTACTACGCACGTAGTTCTTTTAGATCTAATTAGTGCGTGATCCAAGCAATTTGACAACCGAGTTGGAAGGACATTACCAGGAATGAATCCGTACGAAGTAGTAAGGTCTAAGTAGTCCGGAGACTTTGAATCAACGTTATCAGGCTTAATGTCTATATTAATATCTCCAGTGATAATGCATGTGTCACTTGAAATATTCTTTATGGTATTTTCAAGAGATACCAAAAAGTTTGTTGTATTTTTGTACGACGGAGAGCGATAAATTGCTACTATTGTGAGTTTGGACCCCAGTTTCATTAAAAGGCAACTGGCATCATTGAAAGAAGGTTCGGTAATTTCAACGGTTAAGCCAGCTCTGTAAAATATCATCAAACCATCGTTTTGATTTCTAAAGATAGTAGAAGAGTGGCAAAATTTTGCCGTATACTTCTTATATTCTGCACAATTATGGTAGTTTGTGAAAGATACTGTCCTAGTATTTCTTTGCAGTCTTCAGCTGAATTAACGTAAAAATTATCCATAAGCGAAGTGTCATCAATGCTGTTTATTAAATTTAGACTCGTTGTCATTTTTATTTAATATAAATGATAGTAAAATCAACACAGGACACCCTGTGTACATAAAGGAAGTTTGTGTTTAAGCATTGATGACAGTACGCGCTTGAATATTTAATTAGCAAAGAATTTAAATTTAACAGGACAGTTTCAATCAATATTTTACACTTTTTCATATACTTCGCATATATTCTAACACAATCTGCGCTAATAGCTTTGTTTAACAAAGACGCACTAAACATCGACGCCAAAAGACTAGCAAAGCAAACGTTCCGAAGTGAAAGTATTGCGTCGCCATCAGTTGCACCGCGCCGGCGGCCAGGGCCGCGCGCGAGTGTTTCATGGCATGATTTATTTGTATGCAGAAATAAGTATAACGTAAATCGCGGTATAATATTTGCACATCTTTCCAAATTACTTATTTTTAGTACTACATGCAGTACAGTGCAGTTTCTGTTAAATAATTTGTCAAGGTTTTGTGTGATAAATCCATTGTTATAGGGACATAGATAAAAATGAGATATCCTAGTTAATTGTTTTTCTTTGGTGCATAGGAAGATATTTAAGGCTCGAATCCTACAAAGTGATGAAACGGAAGAGGTTATTGTGAGTGTTATAGTGGTGTAGTGTGCGTATCCAAAAGGATGAATTGATAATCTGACAATAGTACGTACATAACAGGAAATCTTGAGACCATTATATTTCGCGTTCTTGGTAAAAAAAGATTTAATGCAATATAACAAAGACTTAATACTAATAATAAGGTACAACATTTTTTTTAAAGATAATAATAATGAGAAAAACGAGCAGAAAGTTAGAATTAAAAAATAATTCGTTCTGTAGTTGTTTTTTGAATAATTACAAATTTTCGTGTCGTCGGTATCTGGGGTTGAATTTAGTCATTTTCCATTTAGATTTTCGAGGTCAGTTTCACATTTAATACGAATTGGCTGGGAACCCAATTCCTGACGAAGAAAAATACTACCAAATGACATCCAACAAAAGGCGTAATTATGGTTCTTGGCGAATGTTCGTGCGTGATAAAATAGTTTGCGCATATTTGGAGTCATATTTTCGGATAGATATACTGGTTGGGTAGATCCTTCAATGTTAATGAGGGTAGTATTCAACTTTGCGTCTTCATGACTTCTATTGTATTTTTTATACGCATTTATAAAGCTGTCTTTCATACTAACTGAAGCAAATTCAGTAATTATTGGCCTAATAGGGGCTTTATTGTTTACTCGGTGGATAGATTTTACATCGAATTCTCTTGGGGCTAAATTTATAACCTGGGCAATTTTGTGAATATAGCTTTTTAAATCTTCGCGAGTTTCATTCGGCTTTTGTGGAATGTTTTGCAGTTCTATGCTAGAACTACGAATGTGCCGTTGCAACATTTCTACTTCTGATTGCAACTGTTGAATTTGACTTTTATGTAGCTTTCTTTCCTCTTCTAGGATATCGATTTTTAAGATAGCTTCTTCGTATTTTGAAGTCATTTCATTTATAGACGCCTTAATTTCGTTGATTGAGCACAAAATAGAACCAAATTTTTCATCTTGACAAAGTTGGATGGTGGCAAACATATCAAAAATCTCTTTTTTGGATATTTCTTCGTCCCGTTTGCGCTTAAACCGCTTCGTCACGTTGAGTGGTGCTACAGTGCTAGGCCCGGCTTCTTCTCCGACCTCGGAGATATTCGAGTCAGACGGGTAACTGTGCATCTGCTGTAGTGGGGTTTCATACGGCGACGGTAACGGGGACATGGGTGGAGGTGTTCGTTTAAGCGGCATGGTAGGTAGATAAGGTGTGTGTACAATTTGCGGATGAAGCGTACCTAGAACCCTTTTTATTTATATATGAGGGTAGGTATGTAGATGAATATTACGTAGACTTTAGTAACTTCAAGTAGGTAATCAAATCTGGTGACACAAATTCTTCAATGACGATCTGTTTACTTAGTGTTTGTTGTTAGACGTACCTATTTATAGTAGGTATACAGGTTGAGCTGCAAGCGTGCGAGTAAGTAGGTTTAAGTATGTTACAAACACTCACGAGAGGGGATGTAGTGGGGACGTCTGCTCGCGTCAGAGTCTCGAAGAGAAGGGGACAAGAAAACATCGTAAGGAAACCTGCGTCGTCCTAGATATATGTACATCTTTCGAGGATATGTGTAATCCACCAACCGGCATTTGACCAGCGTGGTGGATTCTAGCGTTGACTCTTTTGAGAGTTCCGTACCCAAAGGGTAAAAACGGGACCCTATTACTGAGACTTAGCTTTCCGTCCGTCCGTCTGTCACCAGCCTGTATCTCAAGAACGGTGATAGCTAGACAGTTGAAATTTTCATAGATGATGTATTTCTATTGCCAATATAACAACAAATAGAAATACTAAAAATAAACTAAAATAAATATTTAAGGAGGGCTCCCATACAACAAACTTGATTTTTTCATTTTCTTGCTCGATTAGTCCATCCCAAGCAAACTAGATGGCGTCACTAGTAAAATAAAAAGCGCTATCGACGTCGTCGTTAGAATCATAAGGTAAAATCAAAATTTTATAACTTTTTAGATTAAAGCCTTTCTGTGATAGTCTATCTATGTCGGAATTCGGAATAAAGCCATAGAGGTTTTCGCCGTTTATTTGCTAATGGTACGGAACCTTTCGTGCGAGAGTCCCACTCGCACTTGGTCGGTTTTATTTATGAGAGGGAACATTACGCGGACTGTTTTTGCTAAAAAAAAAAAGTAAGGCACATTTATTTAACACGCAACCTGTAATAGTAGAGTCAGACCCGGATTAATTTCGCTAATCGAACATAAAAAGTGAGTGTCGGCTTGTCAGCTTGTCACCTAGTCTGTTATAATTATATTATTAGTGACCCCGCCTGTCGCGTGACGCTGACAGGTATAAGGAAATTTTAGAGCCCTATTTTTCCCAGTGGACGTTTTAATGCCGTTATTACACGCAAACAAGACGACCAACGTCGGTTCTTTAACCTTCGAAATAAAAAAAAGATACCTAATAGGACTGACGAGTCTGTTATTTTTTCTATGGCTTCAAGTGGTCTTCAAAAATGATGTTGAGGTTTCTAATATCATTTTTGTCTACACTGAATAATTTGAGCGAGAGACACTTTCAAAGTGGTAAGCTGCTACGGAACCCTTCATGGGCGAGTCCAACTCGCACTGGCCGCTTTTATTTTTTACTAACAATGAACTGTTTCTATCTTTTCCAGTTCACATTTATTGTCCAGTGTCTTATAATGGAAGTGTCGCTGTAAAGGCGATCGAAGGTTCTAATTCTATCCCACTAACTTGCACTCACTTGTTAGTTTGCAATCAAGCGTGGTAGTGGACCGGTTCCGAGGATTTAAAATCATCTTCAGGCTTGGCAGGCACGCGTTCTCACAGAATATTTTGCTCGTTTAATTTGACACTGAGCGTATTAAAGATTTTTTTCCACCGGTATACGAAATCTATGGTTTGGAAAATACACATATTATATGTATATCTAGATATCTTTAGGTACTAATACTATAAAGCTGAAGAGGTTTATTGTTTGAACGCACTAATTTCAGTAATAAGTTGTATGTATTCAAAATTATATCAGTATTTTATCAACTATCTGGCTCGAATAGTACAAGATTTGCTTAGTTTGGGTCAGATGGTGTTGTTTGTGAAATTTCCACCAATATTTATTTTACATTTAACTTCCGGACCCATTTTAAAAAATCTGTCACTGTTGGATATGTTCGTGATCTCCGAGTGCTATATATTATATATTTTATATGTAGCACGGGCGAAACCGGGGAGGGCCGCTAGTATACCTACATAAATGTGTTCGAGTCGAGAGTGAATCGCTTTCTCCTAAGTAAGCACGCTCTATCGTAGACCGCATAGTCGCTTAACTTCAGGCGAGATGGCGGTCAAGTGTAAACCTATAATCTTTATATATGTTTGTGAACATAATTCTACTGTACGTGTGTATGTCACTGAACTCTTAAACGGCTGGACCGATTTTAATGAATTTTATGCGTTGGGGTGGTGGTATATTATAAAAAACACAATCTATATTAGTATAGTTATACAGTTGGAAAGATCTTTCAGAAGAAAAAAAATCTGTATTTCGGAAAAAAAAAGGATCTAGATAAATGTCCTAAACAGCTAAGCGGTGCGAACAGAGAATGTTCACCAATAGTAAAACTTTAAGTATCTTCTGTAACAGTATTAAAACTTTAAATAACTTTCAAGTCGTTTCTTGGAGATATTGTCTCCGCTCACTGCTTACCACATACATACAGACCACAAGTTTAGCAACAGGGTTTTGTTTTTCGTACGAACCCCTACTGTTTAGGCCACCCTCAATTCTAGGCCAGCTGGAATAATTATGACGCGTGTCCTAAAATCGTACAGTGAAAGCTATTAATTAACAAAATCTCGAGGACCCCACCCCACATACTAATAAATAAGTAAAATTATGTACGCACTAGTGGCGCCTCGCGGTTTTACTCGCGTAGTTCCCGTATTCATATATTTTTAGTAGTTGATTAATATTTATTATTGACTAGCAGCACCCCGTGGTTTTTCCCGCGTAGTTCCTGTTATTTTCTACCGATGAAAATGAGCTAATATAATTTTCTGTGTTCTAAATTTCAATTCGATCCGATCAACCGTTTTGATGTGTTTGAGCAACAAACATTCGACCGTTGATATTTACAATATTAGTACGATGTTATTTGTTTTCTTCATATTTATATGATCCCGACAAATCACGTCTCGATTATCATTAGCGATTCAAAGTCAGCAAGTATAATATACGCATTACCGATCAACTGACCACATGTTTGTTGGAATTACACACTCCAGACGTGGAAAGCTTTACATTTCCAACGGTCAGCTTTCTTGAGAACCACAGATTGCTAACGTGGAACTTAACGCGAACGATCGGAAGAAAGTATGTCACAGAATGTGAAGGAAAATTGCGTCGGCAACTGAGCTCGGATCGGATGTCGCGGAGATTGTATCAATTCAGTTGGAAACATATCTTGTACTTGTATGTTGAACGGATGCTCGGAATATTTCAGGGAGGCATTTTGTAAATAAATAAATATTGGTGGACATTTTTGACATAGTCTCACTCCAAACCATTGAGAATGTTGTACAATAAAAAGTTAGATAACCGATATCATACCTTTATAACCGTCAATATTTACATATGTATAAATAGAAACACCTAGGCACAGAGAAAATGTCCATCACACAAATATTTATTTGTTCTTAGCGAGAATCGAACTTAATATCTATGACTGAGTAAGCAGATTCACTACCAACTAAACTTGACGCCAGTCTTATTTACTCTCTGTTTAGTTTCCAGTACTAATTATTATATCCGTTAAAATAACAAAATTAAAATCTATACTTATAATAAAACTGTAGCGGGTCGAATTCTGTACATTGAAGATATTTTGAAAAAAATTTTTGGGGGCACTCCATAGTCGATACTGATGGCGAAACTGCGGTTTTTTTCTTTCATGTCTGTCTGTCTGTCTGTCTGTATAGGGAACTCTCATCACGCCGAAACTACTGATTCAATTCAAATGAAACTTGACATGATTTAAGATCATACTAAGTAGATGGTAGCTGTCTACTTTTAATCCCCAAATTCTGCACGGTTTTCTTGCAGGAAGGGGTGAAAGTCAGAATGTGTATTTGGTTGTAACTCATGTTTGCGATGTTCAATTTCGTTAGTTCTTATTTTGTTAGAAAGAACACATTTTTAGTTTATTTCCAGCAAAATTTTAACATTATTGGTCGTGTGGTTCGGAAATTACATAGAAATTAAATAATAACGGTAATAATAAGTTCGGTACATACTAACTTCTAAGTATACTGTGACACTGGAAACACTAGAGATGTAATGGAGGTCATTTTATCGGAAACGATTTCGGAGTCGGAGTTTTAAAATTTGATTTATCGGAGTCGGAACCGAAATCGGAGGTATAGGCAGGATTAGAAGTGTTGGCAGGAGAGATATTTTTATTGGGTATATTTTTTTTACCAAACACGTGGGGACACGATTAACATTGACGAGCAATTGATTTAGGAAGTTAGGATTTTGTATTTCCATTTACTATCCACCACAATAAGGGATTATCTGCAATATTTATACACCTCACCTCCGATAAGAACCTCCGTTTTAAAATTTTCGGAACCGAAGTCTCTCGGAATCGAAGTAATAATGGTAATCGGAAGTTCTGACTTATCGGAGCGAAGCTCATCCCTGGTACACACACACCGCGCTCAAATCTGTCATTCGTCATCAATATGACATTATCTTTCTAATGTTTTTCCACTTTAAGTACAGATGGCAGCTCAGGTACGAAACACGATCTGATATTTATTAGAAAATGTGTAATGTAGTATTTATTGTTGTAGCGGCAATATAAATTATAAATACATCATATTTGAAAATTACTTTCTATATTATTATTATTTCGATATTGAAGTCGGTTTTTGTTCTTTCGGATATTATTTCAATCCAAATACTGTACTAAATTTAGTGTTCAGCAAGCTTCGGTGATCAAAGCAGACCGTTGTTTTTCTAAAATTGAATAAAATGTTATCTTGCTACTAAGTATTATATGTATATTAGAGATGGGCCGAGTACTCGGTTGATACTCGGTACTCGGCATACTCGGCGGGTTTTTTGATACTCGTACTCGGCCTCGGTACTCGGTTTGAATGCCGAGTATACTCGGTTTAAGAAAAGCAATGTATTTAGGTAGGGTTCTCTGCCTTTTCGCCGAAATTTATTTACAGGGATGCCATTTTCATATGGAACAAATATTATAAAGGTTGATGGTATTATTAGAGTATTTTTTTCATAATTATTTTTCTCATGTTTGTGCTCTGTGTACTGAAACAAAAGCGATTTGGTTCTGGCACTTCGCTGGCCGCTGCCGCGGAATGCTCGCTTCGCTCGCTTGGCTTGTGCCTTGTTGGTCACAGTTCCAACCTAACCAAACCGATTCCTTTCTATTTCACCTAACTTCATTCCGAACTTTGAAATTTTGCAAATGTATCACATATGTTGGAGATTGTTGTAGTATTACATGTAAAAATAATTTATTTTCTAATATAATATAAATGTACAAAAGGGAACTGATACACAGACGAAACGTTATTTGTCTAAAAGTTGTTTGGCGTAGTGAAAGATTTGACAAATGCTAAGTGCCTTGAACGTATTGAGTCATTATAAAAATCTGTTTAACAATAATTCTGCCAAATGAAACGTTGCCATACAAAAAGTTAACAATCTTAGTTGTCAAAGTGAAACATAGACGAACCGTTGGTTGGCCAGTGATAACCGGCCAATCACTTTTCGGCGAAAAGGCAGTATCCCATTTAGATAGATACAGGCTGACTGGTTGAACACTTTACATATTGACATAGCGTGTTCAGTAGTCGATTCGCTTTCTATTTACGTAAAAAAAATAGGTGCTTAATATTTGACTAATTTAACTTTAATTATCCGTCAATAAAAATAAGTTAGTAGGGTCACCAGCTCAGCGTGCGTATTAATACCTCTAAAATTAAACAGCTGCGCCAAAAGTACCGTCTTGTCTTGACGTACCTACGGTCGTTAACCCCGTTCGCTGATACTAGCTATTACTTATTCTTTGCAAGAGCGCTCGGCCGGCGGCGGCGCCGGGGATTCACTCGTGTTACACAGAATACTGCATAGTATTGTACAGCTGAGCTGGCGACCGATAGGCACTGTGTTGTCCATAATTTCCGTGTCTTCGCACATTAATGTAATGACGGTTTTCTTTGTAATTTATTTGTATTTTTATAATTATAAATATATTTTTAAGCCCTTCATGTGACTATGATTCATCATAATTATCCTTGAATATGTAAAGTGTTCAAACAGTCAGCCTGTATAATTAAGCCAACAGTTAATCAAAAAGTATTTTTTACTAATAGAGGAAAGCTTTGATAATCTCAATCAATAAAATCAAAATTATGCTAATGAATGAGTAGTAATAGTAACCTGTTTGTACTTGTTCACGCGCGCGAAATGGGAATTTGATTGAACCGAGTTACTCGGCCGAGTACTCGGTTGAAAAAAAATTGAACCGAGTAATACTCGGTACTCGTTACTCGGCAAAAGTGTTACTCGGCGCATCTCTAATGTATATTATGTAAAGGTTTAATTTGGTTAAAATTTGAAACATATATAGTTTATTAGTTTATAGTCTCATATACTACCTACCATCTCGGAAAAAGCATGGGCTCTAACGAAACAAATATTAACGACGGAACGACATTACCAATTAGATTGACATTTGAAACACACATGATCTTAGAGTCTGGCTTAGAGTCTAAAATATCACATCGGCTGATAAGTCTATCACCTACTTAGGCTATCATCCTGTAAAAATGTATAAGTGGGCAAGTATCAGATGACGCACATCAGCTACAGACTCTTCGTCATGTATCCTATAAAAATCCTACAAACTTAACACTACGGCTTTGTTCGATACTCCACAACCTTACTACGAGTATGTTTGATGTTGCTAAACTCGAATAAATATATGTTTGTTTGGAAAAACAAATTCACACGGTTTGTGTAATGGCAACCCATCCAAATATTTTTACGTAAGTGCTACTAATGGCAAAAGGCTATAGTACCATAGACCACATCCATACGCTCCGGCAGATTATACAGAAAACCGAAGAGTATAATCGGCCACTATGTATAGCGTATGTGGACTATGAGAAAGCCTTTGATTCCATCGAGACCTGGGCAGTGCTTCAGTCTCTCCAGCGATGCCGTATCGACTATCGCTGTATCGAAGTGTTGAAGTGTATCTACAGTAAAGCCACAATGTCTGTCCTATTACAGGACCAGTGCACAAAACATATCCAGCTACAGAAAGGCGTGAGACAGGGAGATGTTATAACTCTGAAACTGTTCACTGCCGCCCTGGAAGATGTTTTCAAGCTACTGGACTGGAACGGATACGGCATCAATATCAACGGCGAATGCATCACTCATCTTCGGTTTGCTGACGACAAAGTCATTATGGCGGAGTCGCTGGAATACCTTGGTGCTATGCTCAGAGACCTCAGTAGAGTATCCCAACAGGTAAGTTTGAGAATGAATCTGGACAAGACGAAGGTCATGTCAAATATTCATGTCTCACCTGTACCAGATAATGTTGGAAATACCACACTCGAAGTTGTTAACGAATATGTCTACCTGGGTCAAAAGATCCAATTAGGTAGATCCAACTTCGACAAAGAGGTCCAACGAAGGATCCAACTCGGATGGGCAGCGTTCGGGAAACTTCGGCACATCTTTGAGTCCAAAATACCCCAATGCCTAAAAACAAAAGTCTTTAACCAGTGCGTGTTGCCAGTGATGGCTTATGGAACTGAGACGTGGTCCTTAACTATGGGCCTCATAACAAAGCTCAAAGTCACACAGCGAGCTATGGAGAGAGCTATGCTCGGAGTCTCTTTGCGCGACAGAATCCGTAATGAGGATATTCGCAAAAGAACGAAAGTGGCCGACATAGCTCAAAGAGTGAGCAAGCTGTCAAATCTAAGGGGGAGGCCTTTGTTCAGCAGTGGACGTCTTGCGGCTGATGATGATGATGACTACTAATGTACTAATAAGGCCGCAAGATCAACGTACGCGAACGAAGTAGCGGGTTCAGCTAGTTATTAATAAAATAATAAAAAAAAAAAAAAAAAATTTAATTAATTATTATATCCGTTAAAAAAACAATACTTTTGTTGTTTGTTGTTGTTGTTAAAATAACAAAATGCAGCTTTAAAGGTACAAGTTGGCGCTGAGACCGCGACGCGAGACCGCGACAGGAGACCGCGACCGGAGACCGCGACAGGCACTTGACACTATGGAATTGTATGGGCGCCAGTTCGCGCCGAGACCGCGACAAGAACAGGTCGCGGTCGCGGTCTCGGCGCGAACTTGCGCCCATACAATTTCATAGTGTCAAGTGCCTGTCGCGGTCTCCGGTCGCGGTCTCCTGTCGCGGTCTCCGCGCGAACTTGTACCTTAAGCAATTGCAACAAATTCTTTAAAGTGTAACTGTCAATAAAAATACAAATCGGTTTTTTTTATAAGCGGTTCAAGTGATGAAAATGAAGAAGTGTTCTCTCAGTTATTTTGTTTATCCTACTAATATTATAAACGCGAGAGTTTGTAAGAATGTATGGATGTTTGTTAGTTACTCTTTCATGCAAAAACTACTGAAGGGCTTTCCAAGAAATTTGAATTTGAAACATAGATAATAATTTATGAATGAATGAATAACACAGGCTATTTTTTATCCCGGGAAAAGAACGGGATCGCGAACTACGCGGGTGAAAACGCGGGGCGCTGCTAGTAGCAAATAAACAAGGAAACAAAGTGGTTACTTTTAAACAAAGTGATACAACAACCATACACCGTATTCACTATAACTTATAATCAAAACACAAAATGCACGCCGCTACAACTTGACCTACGATCCCACAGAATCGAGCGAGTCTTCGTGCCATGTTATACTGGCAAACATAGGCAGCGTTTGGGTTATCGTGAATCGGACCGCAGTTCCAGTTAGGGCTGGGCACTACAATAAAAGGGGCATTTCCTTTCAACAAGGATTCTATTCACCCTTCAGTTTGAAATGAGGTCACGTTTCAAAGGGAAAACTTACGTCACTCAAACCACTTTAACAGAAGGGCTACAAAAAAGAAGCAATGTTCCATTTGTGAATACCGAGAAAAAAATAAAACTTTGATAATGTTATAGAACGACAAAATATGTAGGACTTCAAAAAATGTTTTTGTTTTGTATCGGGGTTTACAAAGTACCAGTCTTTGTCATAACAACTCCACAATCTCGTTCTGAAATATTTTTATTACAGAAAGGCTGTTTTTTATTTACAGATATATTAATTATGGTATATAGTTATGGCTGATCTAGTCGGGATAAGGGCGACTATTACAGCAATCAGGAGCCCCTGACTTATTTTACAAATGACTTAAAAATGGTGGATGAAAACATCGTGAGGAAATCGACATGCGTAGTTTCCTTGCGAGAGAAGGCCCCGATTCTCAGTACTACTGTAGTGAGAACATATAAATATAGTGGGCTGCTTATGCCAACTTTCGGGAATTGTGAGAGGCTGCCCAGTACCTAGATGGTTTTAAGAACAACGAGTAACACGTGTCGCAGTTCCGAGAACCTACTTCGATCACTTCATCCCAAAACGGACGATTAGTAGAACTCCAGAACAGATCGAACGAACGACCAATGAACGAAGACACCCAGACGAAATGGACTGCAACGACAGTTTAGATTTCGAGTACTGGTACATCAAGAAGATGATAAAAATAGATAGACAAAAGATAAATCTTAGAAATCCTTTCCCCTTGGAGCAAAACGCCAGGCAGAGGCAAAGTAATATAATGCGTCGGGAAGTTGCGGAAAACTATAATAGCGCGTGGGACGAGTCTGCTGCTCTCGTATTGCTCTATTATAAACTCTATATTATGGAGCCTCTATATAGTCAACAAAGGCAGTGTCTCTTAAGTTTCTAGGAATACTGGTTGAAGCGTCTGCCGTAGACGTCTGAGGCAGTGAGGCATGTAAATCTTACGTAAGTGTAATTCTTTCAGGTATGCTTGTTTCATGTACAGTTTTAGCTATATTCAGTAAGTTTAGGTTAGTAGGGCCCTCCGTCTTCTGCGTTAGTCTAATATTTGGCAGGCAATAGAGACTATTTGAGGTCAACTTTCATTGGACGGTTGATGGTGACGCGATAATTCATAGAAATTACTTCATGTCAATGATCGGCGGTTAAATATTATTGCTAGACATTCCATACACACCATTAACTAGCCCCAAAGTAAGCAAAGCTTGTATTGTGGGACCCAGATAGCCGAAACAATACTAACATAATTGTAAATACATAAATACGATAGATTAAAAGACCCAGACACAACACATATTTGTATTCATCACACAAATATTTGTTTTGGGTGGGATTGGGGATTGGCGATAAACTTACTACCACTAAAATCCCAAGGCCAGATACATTAAACAGATTTAAACTCACGATTTGAGAAAACGAGGAATACAGGTATTAATGAAGAATACTTACGACATATTCTAAAACGTGTCAAAAAATCCTAAAAATCGGTAGAGCCGTTTCGAAGGAGTACGAGAATAAACACCGTGACACAATTTTTTTATATAAGTAAGATCGACATAGTAATCATAACATCGCCACTTTAGATGTACACTATGCGTGCATTTTCATTGTCAGAGTATGCATAATGGCACGCGGATCGTAAGAGCTAAGTATCGCACGCCACATACTGCAAGAATATAAATTAACTTATGTATGAGCGATTCGTAATTCTATCGCATGCGAACGGGAGGTTCTTAACAAGTACATTAAAATTATTATCTGTTTTAAGTCGTAATATAATCCCAGGTTTTGCGTTTTATTGCAGTGATTTAAGTTGAGTAATGTTGTGCGGTTCTATTTTATAACGAGGAAGGCGCTTACGTTTTTTTTTTACGGTTGAGTTTTTTTTACGGGTTTATAGGATGAGCATCTTTGTCCTGAACCAATTCGCTTTTTAAACGACTTCAAAAAAGGAGGACTGAGGTTTTCAATTCGGCTGTATGTTTTTATGTATGTATGTTACGCCATAGATCTGTCAATTGTAAATCAATTTTGATGGTTCGTTCTTTTGTTTGGTAGATAGTACAGAAGTAGTCCCATAAACATTTTATCGATACCGGTGTGACAGTTTTTGACATATGAACAAAAACTAAATTATGCTTTTATGTATTTAGATGACCGACGGCGACATATAGATTCTTATGAAATTTGGTCGAGTGTCTGAATTTAATTTTCAATTCAAGTCGGTTTTTGTTTTTTCGGAGCAAATAAATTATATCTGTCGATCAATTACGTTAATTATGTTCTAATAGAAAGGTGATGCCAACCCTCGAAAACTTAAACACAGGAAGGTATATTAGGCAAAAAATATTCTTGGTAATTTATTAGTAATATTTTTGGGAAAATGCTCAGGATTGAGGAAAGATGGTGATAAATATTTTTATTTAAATTAAATCAACCTTAGGAAACTGGTAACTATAACATGTCATTTCATTAAAGCCCGTTCACTATAACTTGTCACTTTGTAGTAATGTTGGCACTATTGCTTGTCAATTAGTTTGTTAGTTTGGTTGTCAAATTTTGTTGTGACTCGGCTTACTTTTGTATTATTATTTAGTATTTTCTGAATTGTTCATGCCAAAACCAATAAGAAGTAGCAGAAGAGAGATTGTTTTAAAGGTGTATGCCTCCTAACGATTTTTATCTGTTCAAATCACAAATTGAAATAATACTTAAGGGGAAACAGGTACGAAGACGATAATGAGGTGATGCATGCCGTGGAGAGCTTTTTGCAGGACCATGACAAAACTTTTTTAACTTTTTTAAAGGGATTGAAGCCTTGGAGAAGCTCTGGACTCGGTGTGTAGAGGAGTGAGTCTGAGACTATGTACAAAAATAAATTATTAAGTTATCAATAGTCATTATATATTCTATCTCATTCTCACTACTTTTTGATCCCTTCTCGTATATCGGCATAAATGAAGCTCTGAAGATAGGCAAAACAATTCGAACACGTAAAAGTACACAAGCTAATTTTATTGTATGAATGTGGTGGAATACTACTACTGAGAAATTAAGCAAGAAAGACAGTTTCGGATACGACAAATGATGATGTTTATTTATCAGACAGTGATAATATGTCTGGAATCGTTCATTTCGACCATAACTACTGTAAGCAAAAAAAATGTTCCCTGACCAAAGTTATTGGAAAGATAAAATCATTAATTATTTAAATTGTCTTGTCATTCACAACCTTACAAATCGTAGTCGGTATATTATTTAAAAATAAGCAAGTAATTCTTACTAATCTGTAGTGGATGCAGAGAAAAACAATAGAATAAATGAATAATGGTGCTAGGACTGCTGGTAACCACTAATCACCATGTGAGGTAAATGATACATATGCATTGTGTGCAACACTGTAAGCAATGGTACCAATTTTTAACACAGGGGACAAGTTATGATGAACGACCGTTAATTATGCCTACAGACCTGTAGGCATTACACTATGACCAGCTTATATGTAGAATATAGCGACGCCATGATCGAAAGTTGTTGCCACCTATTACAAAAACAAATACTTACCGTGTTTTATTAAAACTCGTAATTCAGTAGTTCCGCTTTCGGCCGTTCTACAGATAAGTTGTTGGTACTGTACAAGTATCATGGGACCTGTCAACTTGTCATGTACTACTATACAATTATCTGCTTTCCCCTTATTTATCCCACTATGTGGGGTCGGAACAGAACGTTCGTTTTCACAATAAGTCTTATCGGATCTGTCTGTCATCTCAACACTTATCGCCCCAATTCATGAAGTTCTCTCATATGTACTTCAGTGAACTGAAACCGTTTACTCTCAAAATTAATCGTCTTTGGTAATAATAGTAATCTGTTATTTTCTATAAATATTGTAAAAAAACTTTAAAATTAAGAAGACCAATAAATTAGAAAATAATCTGCGCCAAATTGAATTTTTAAATTTATCATCAGCGAGACGTTTGTATTTTATTTATTTTTATTGATATCACAAAAAATGTTTCAGCGATATTGATAAAATGTATGTGGGGGACCGTTCGGGAAGTCTAGCCTTTCGAACAACAACTAATTACCAAAATCGATTCACCTAGTCGAAAGTTATTGAATACTTAAATACATACCTACACATAATATACACAATACACATACATATAAAAAAAACAGACGAATCGAAAACCTATTCGTTTCCCCGTTTAAAAGTAAAATAACTGTACAATTTAATGTTCTATTAAAAGCTAGCGAGTACCGCGAACCCTTCGCGTAACGTCGTGTTTACCGAGGCAAGTGCACGTCTGTTCGTGTAATTATGGTAAACAGCTCAAAGTAAAGCTCAAAGCGTTTATTTTCCACAAATTTTGCTGCTCGTACCTACGGTGGGGCTTACAAAGTGTACCGAGATCCGTGCCAATTAACATGCTCCCCGTATTCGGGATTAAAACATGAGGAAGCTACACACACGATTATTGTAGGATCTCTTGTTATTAGATAATAGGCATGGTGACTAAAAAAAAAGAACCATGAAACGATGTCGCTTTTTCGAGCTGTTCGATAGAAAAGGGCAAGCTGATATTGGATCATGCAGATCAGTTGCACACTCTCCAAAATGTATCGGATAAAGAACTGATAAGCTAGCGATTTTGCGATGTTACAGACTTTGAAGTCTTTTTCGAAAAAGTGTGTCGTTTCCTGAAAGCCTTTTGATATTCAGGTTACGGAAACCCTTAGTAGTCAGCCCCCATTTAACTCAAGTTGTCCGTGATTTTTAGGGTTCTGTAAAAAGTAAAAACGGAACCCTTATAGATTCGTCATGTCTGTCTGTCCGTCCGTATGTCACAGCCACTTTTTGCCGAAATTATGAGAACTACACTGTTGAAACTTGGTAAATAGATGTATTCTGTGAACCGCATTAAGGTTTGTACAAAAAAAAAAAAAAATTGGGTTGCCCCCCATACTGAGAACTGAAACTCAAAAAATTTTTTTTCATCTAACCTACACGTGTGGGTTGTTTATCGATAGGTCTTCAAAAATGATGTTGAGGTTTCTAATATCATTTTTGTCTACACTGAATAATTTGCGCGAGAGACACTTCCAAAGTGGTAAAAAGTGTGTCCCCCCCCCCTCTAACTTCTAAAGTAAGAGAATGAAAAAACTAAAAAAAAATATATGATGTACATTACTATGCAAACTACCAACGAAAATTGGTTTGAACTCGATCTGATGAGTAGTTTTTTTTGTACGTCATAAATACACTATTATTAAAACTTCGATAAAAGTTACAACGAACTACAAGAACTATTTATGTGTACTATGTATATTATGTTACTTGCTGCAATGGAACCCTTCATGGGCGAGTCCAACTCGCACTTGGCTACTTTATTATAAAGACGTACAATTTAAAGAAATGTTGCAATAATAAGGATGTTTGCAACTCATCATAGTTAATTTATTTTGGGCATATGCCGCGGGCAGTGCAATTAGTATTACAGTTTAAGGTAAATTATTATACCTTTGTAGCCTCCTTCTGTATAAATAAAGTGATGTAACTATTACGGGAATTTTAGGAGCACTTTCACCTACCCTTTGAACCAAAAAAAGAATTTGTCAAATCGGTTTGGGCATACATACATACAGTATCTGACTGGCCTCGTGGCTTAGTTGGTAGTAGCTCTGCCTGCGAAGCCAAGGGTCGTGGGTTCGATTCCCACCCAGTGCAAATATTTGTGTGATGAATTCAAATGTTTGCACTGTGTCTGGGTATTTCTATTTATAATAAGTATGTATTTAAAACTATATAAGTATTGTATCAGCTCTCTGGTCGCCATCATACAAGCTTTGCTTAGTTTGGGGTCAGATGGTGTTGTGTGTGAATTGTCCACCAATATTTATTTATTTATCTGTATATATATCGGTATATATAGTACCTGTATATATAGTATACATATCGGTACATACATACACACATAAAAAAACCGACGAAATAAAAATTTCTTTTGAAGTTCGTTGTAAAAGCTAAGTACTTATATTAATTTATAAGCTAAGTACTCTTTTTTAGGGTTCCGTAAAACGTAAAAACGGAACGCTTATAGATTCTGTCTGTCTGTCTGTCCGTCCGTATGTCACAGCCACTTTTTGCCGAAACTATGAGAACTACACTGTTGAAACTTGGTAAGTAGATGTATTCTGTGAACCGCATTAAGATTTTTAAAAAAGTTTAAAAAAAAACCAAAAATTAGAGGTGCCCCCCATACTGAGAACTGAAGCTCAAAAAATTTTTTTTTCATCAAACCTACACGTGTCTATCGATAGGTCTTCAAAAATGATGTTGAGGTTTCTAATAAAATTTTTGTCCACACTGAATAACTTGCGCGAGAGACGCTTCCAAAGTGGTAAAATGTGTGTCCCCCCCCTCTAATTTCTAAAGTAAGAGAATGAAAAAACTAAAAAAAATATATGATGTACATTACCATGAAAACTACCAACGAAAATTAGTTTGAACTCGATTTGATGAGTAGTTTTTTTTTAGTACTTACGTCATAAATACACTATTATTATTATTACTATGTAGTTAATTTATACGCTGTAGAAGTAGGAGCGAGAGGTATACCAGCAAAATCTCTCTATAACCTGCTTAAAGATCTTGGATTGTCCAGAAGTGCAGTAAGTTCTATACTAGAACGAGTATCTAAAGCTGCACTAGTAGGATCATATCGGATTTGGCTGGGCAGGAAGAGAAATACGAGTAGTGAAGGTGAGTGTTGACGTACGTCAATATAAGGGGCCCCTTTTAAACCTACTACCCGAGTCACAAGTCTTGGGGTCTATTCGATATTTCTCTCTCTGCCACACGATGGACCCGGCACCCGCACGGTGAATCCATGGAATGCTAAGAAGTACGTCTCTCACTTCGATCAAAGTTACAACGAACTACAAGAACTATGTGTACTATGTATATTATGTTATTTGCTGGAACGGAACCCTTCATGGGCGAGTCCAACTCGCACTTGGCTACTTTATACGTTGAGATTTAAAAAGGGTACACCATAAATGTTTCCTCATCAACATCATCCTCAGCTTCCTTTAACCAACTTCTGGGTAAACGTCTAAGGCGTCGTTTTAACGCGATAACTCCGCCAATTGTGAATCGATTTTGATGGTTTTGCTTTGAGTGGTAGATCAGATATTTCACAGGTGGGGCTCGGTTTAGCGCTTTTGGATAAATGAACAAAAACAAAATATGCAAGCATATGAGCAAGTAATATATCAGGTTGTGGTTTCTTTCAGCAAAATATTCACAAATTGATAGGCAGTTCGACGGTAGTCTGGTTTTCAGAGATAAATAATGATGATGATTATGAAGAGATAATGAGAAATGTTTATAGTGTCATCTTAAGTGTCGCCGCAAAACTGCTAACTTATCGGGTTTTTATCGGATACATCTTCGAAGTGCGTGTCTGATCTGCATGATTTAATAGCACCTTGCCCCTTTTAACTGCTTTTGGTTCGTAAAAAGCGACATAGTTTCATGGTTGACGTTCCAAACCAGAAGAGATTTGACTGCTTAATTGATAAGATCGTCTGGGCTGTGGAATGCGTTTCCTGAATTTTTACCCGATGGTCCGATTTTGCATGGCAGTCTTGGTGTCTTCAAATCGAGAGTGAATCATTTTCTTCGCCGCATCCTCGCTTAACATCAGACGAGATGGCGGTCATGTGTAAAAATGTAAAACCTATAACAGTTTAAAAAAATCTTCCTCAGTTACTGTCGTTGATTAATTCGAACACAGAACCGCAAATAGTTCTGAGGTCAGTCGGGTAAAAATATTTAGGCCAATTGTCCACGTAGCTGCACGACATCCGCACGATTTCGACAATTGTCGGATGCAAGACGAATGCTTGCATCTTGCGTACAAATAATGAAGTCTGTGTCCACGAAGCGACAACGACACGACAGCCGCACGTCTTGCGTTTGTTTGTAGGATGCATGCATTCGACAAAAGACGCGTGCGTGGACAGTAGGCCTAAGAGTAAAGTAGAGCGTGTCTTGAAGTTAATGGTTCCGAGAGCAGCGAGGGCCAGTATTTGTTAAATTACCCATCGGAGCCGGGGTCGACGACCGCCGGCGCCGGCTGGAGCCCTGCGCTACTCGGCTGTTGTTCATCTGCGACGCAGTGTTGCCATCGGGACGTTTTAAACTGCCGTATGTCCACATTTAATACATCTTCCCTGATTCGCTAAATCGTGGGAAAACCATATAATACAGAAAGTTTTCAGATCTAACTAGTTGCGGTGTAATAATACGCGGCCGAACAAGCACTCTAACGGAATAAAATTTACCCTATGTGTTAGTGTATATTTAATTTACATTCGGAACACAGATAGATTATAGTCTGGAAGAACACTTTAAGAGGGCGCCAGAAAACGAAAAAAGGACATTTTCGACGCCGCTCACTGAAGTTAAGAAACTAAAAACTATGACAAAAAAAATATTGACGTGTGGGTACAATCAAGAAGAAGCACGATAACCGAATAGAATTTTAAAAATAGATCAGAGTTTTTTACAATAAAAAAATAAAAATTACACCGAAAAAACCCGTTTTAATTCGAGCACTCGAAATTATCAGCGATGACCCCACATTATTTTTTGGTAATAAAATTCCTAATTGTGCGTTATAGTAAAGTAACCGAACACTTTTTTAAATTTATGTTTAATTATTGAGTAGGTAACTAAATAAAACTTGGTCAAAAATGGACTCCTGATTAAATGTTGATTTTTCGTCCAAACTGTGTCATGCTATTCTCGACTTTATGAATATCTTATTAAGAAACGCGTCGCGCGGGTGAAAACTGATTTTTCCCTGGCAATAGGTGCACTCTTAAAGAACTACTTTTCATCCGCGGGGCGCTGCTAGTAGATTATACAATATTAAGGGTGTTTCCTTATACTGCTATTATACTTTTTTTTTTTTAATAAGAAGTGTTTGTCGTATAATACAAATATATGATCCAGTAAACACAAGAAGATGAAACACAACAAAATACAGCATCAACATTTTAAACAATATACTAATCATATTTTAAATGAGTGTTCATTTAAATAATTGTAATATTTTGGCAAGTACACAAGCCATTTGATATTTAGGTGTTCCCTATTATTGATGAAAAACTAAATTGGGAGCGCATATTAAGACTGTTGCAAAACGTGTTAGTAAACTAATACATGTTTTCAAAACACAAAAATTTGTAGCAGACGAATTGTTACTAATTTGTACGTATAAATCATATAGCTGAATGTGTTACAGGATATTGCATAAGTTCCTTGGGAGCTGCAGGACAAGCAATAATTATAACGGCAGAAAGAGCCTAAAGAGCAAAGAACTTGAGCTGTAGATATCCTAAGATAGCATTATTTGAAAAGTGTAGTGTTATCAGTGAGGAAGCTAATAATTTACCATAAGTTAATAGTTGATTAAATTTTAGCTTAAGTGAGTTGATTAAATTTTGTTATTAATTTATTGCTCCGAACAGTATTATTTCTTAGTAATTACCTAAAGTAAGAGTAGCATTTTTTCTAAAAATGTCTACTTCATTTTAATGTAATTATGAGCGTAAAATTAACATGTTGTTTAACATCATAGTTAAGTGAACAAATGGAAGCCTTTTGCAACACATTATTCATACTAACGCAAAAGGCAGAGCCGCACAATTAATTGTAAAGCTCAATATCTGTCGAATAAGATTATCTTTATCTTTATACCTGTTTTGACACGGCAAAGTAAGTACAAGGTGATTAAGTCCTGTTAACGATAATTAAAAATTATACGGCAAAGTAAATAATTGGAATCTACAAGTAAATTACCGTATATTACGGTAATGCCGATATAAATGGCAATGCTGTTGCCATCACTAGGACCTGATGCGGGCTCGCTTCGTAATTATTCTCACAAACGACGCGCCCGATGGGAACTCTTTATCACATAAAAAGTATCATTTTAACACACATCAAAATAACAGGAGATTGTCACTTCGTCACGAGATTTTAAAAGGTTCTTCAAAGTTAGGGATAAGACATGAATAACCAAGCTGAATTGAGTGCTTGCAACAAAATAGTACTCAAATCCGTGGTACATAGTATATGTACTACAGCTTATACTACTCCGGGATCACGTAGATATCCAACGGTGAAAGAATTTTTGAAATCGGTGTAGTAGTTCCTGAGATTAGCGCGATAGCGCGTTGAAAACAAAAAACCTTTTTCAGCCTTATAATATTAGTATAGATGTAATAGCAGAATAATAAGGATACTATTATTATTAAACAAAACCCTTGTGGTTATCAGTGCCCTGATTTTTTATTTTATTCGTTTTCAGTCCGTGTTCGCCCACTGCTGATCACAATGATCATACTTACGCATTTATTCGAAAACCATGTACATAATTATTTAAAATGATGTTAAGAACTAATTACGCGGGCCGAGTTACAAGTGGACGGGCTTATTAAAAAATAACTATTTTCTATGTCTATGTTACTCGATTACTCGAGGGCATGTCATAATAATTATATCAGGATCTAACCATTCTGATCGAGGTAACTTTTCAAGTAATCTAGGCTCTTTGGTAACATATTATTGCTGAGAGTACTTCTGCAGCCAATTTTAATTTTTTAATCGTCTTTTTTTAACAACGTTCAAATAAATTAACCCTAGCTCATTGACGTGAAGTCATTTACATGAAATGTCGCGTGAGTTTTGTCATTTAATTAGGTTGATCATTTATATGACAGCAATGTTTACGGGGTAAGCTAAAACAAAGATAACGCGGTAATGACGATGTAATATTTTTCCAAAGCTACTGAATGAGTTACGTTCTAAACTGACGTCTCTATACTTATAATCGAGTTTTGCTAGTGAAAACATATAATTTACCAGTCCAGATATTGAGTAACAATGCCAAGTGCCGCCCAGCATTGTACAAATGTTGTGACATGACAGCGATATGGTCAATTTCATCTTCCGCAGCACAATTATAGAGTGGTACCCTCGAACCTTGAACAAGCGGCTTTAAGTACTGGACACTGTTTTACCTAGGCAGACTATACTCAACCTACATTCTGCAAATGCCCCGCCGGACCCAATTGGTATTACAATAAATTGAAACGTTTTTAAATGTGTAAAGCAAAAGCATAATAAGCTAAGCCCACTAAATATTCTCGTTGCTGGGACTCGAGGCCTTCTCTCTCAAGGAGAAAGTCAAGCCCACAATCCACTACGCTGGCCCAGTGCGTGTTGGTGGATGTCACCTCGAAGGTTCTAGGTATACGGTTTCGTCATGATGTTTTCTTTCCAGGGACCAGGGAATCCGGGTCGAAAGGCGCCGTTCTGCCGACTAGACCAGTCGTAGCTTTTAAATGTGTGCCTATGTAAGTATGCACTTCTCTGCTCCCTCCTAAATATCCCACATAATGGAGGGGTTAGTTTTCCTACTTTCTTTTTTTTATATTCTGACCATTCAGTACGCTTACGTTTCACCTTTTCGCAAAACTGCCATGCGATGCGACGCGACGCCGCATCGGAGGAACTTGCGATGCGAATTCGTGCGGCAAACCGTTGGTTAGGGTACCCATTCCTTCAACGGTAGTCAGCCGTGTTGGACGTATTTTTCGGCAGCGTAACATGGATCGCAAAAAGATTGTTGTACTGCTGTTATTGTTAAGTAGAAATGAAAGAAAAAAAGATGTTGGTTTCATACACATATTACTATTATGAATGCTGATGGGAACTATTTTACTCGCAAGTATTATGGGTTGAGAATAGAAGATTTTTTTTTATTATTTTGGAATGAGCCTATCTTCATTTGAAGAGCGTTTTATCATAGCGCGCGTCGGTGAACAAGTAACAATTATTCCGCGCGCTATTTTTTCGCGGTTTTGTGATTATTTGAAACTGTCGTCGAGTTTTATTTATTTCCTCGCAAATATGTTATAAAACATCGTATGACATACATACCTGCGCTTTGATAATTACAGCCTCTGCTAATTATAGCTCACGCCTTCGGCTCGAGCTAGCAATATCGCCTCAGCTGTAATGATCAGCTTATCATACTTATATCATAATGTACTATTAATATTATACCATCGAGTGACAGGACGAGCAGGACACGTGCCTGATGGTAAGCAATACGCCTGCCCATAACAGCAGTGCCGCGCAGTTATTGGAACAAACACTGCACTGCATTCGTCACCCAGAGATATAAGATGATATCTATCTAGAAGAGATCG
The DNA here is from genome assembly GCA_963693475.1 of Ectropis crepuscularia. Taxonomy (NCBI): domain Eukaryota; kingdom Metazoa; phylum Arthropoda; class Insecta; order Lepidoptera; family Geometridae; genus Ectropis; species Ectropis crepuscularia. The sequence goes on from OY856338.1 coordinate 38,343,223, forward strand.
CTTTTAGTGATAAGGTCAACAATTGCTACTTTTGTTTATTTTTTAACGAATAACGAGTTAATCTATCTATCTATGCCCTATAATTAAACTGGAAATATTGCCCTTCAAACCGGAACAAAGTAATGTTAGCACATTCCTACTCGGCGGTGGACAAAAACTGGCAAATATGTTGTGCTTCTTAAGACGGACTCTGCAAAGTGTCCTACCACAGCAAAAATGTCCACCTATATTTCACTAACTTCGCTCAGACTTGTTTTATTACGTACTTACTGTAAGCCCTCCGGCTTACAATAAGTAGGTACAGAAGATAATAAACATGTTAAAAGCTAATTACTTTAAAGTTAACCAGTCATAATCGCAGTATGTGGATGACTGGATGTGTAATGAATATAGGAGCATAAGGATGTTGTGAAAGGGCAATGGCCGCTCGCTTCGATCGCGGCTGTAGCCTCCAACCTACGTAGAATAGGTAGACTAGGTACTAGCCACGCCTCATCTTCTGCCTGGAGGGGAAGCGACACTGTCGTATTTTTCATTCCGTATGGTTAGTATCTTGATTTTAGCTTGAAATTAAACACAGCAAAGCCATAATTATTTATGGGTTTGCTTTGCTTGCTTGCGTTTTATGTAGTTAGGCAGTCGAAAGGTGTGTCAAACAAATATCGTCATGTTTTTCTCTGATTTGGACCTAAATCCTATTAATATTATAAACTAGCTGACTCGGTGGACTTCGTACCACCATATATTTTTTCGTCTACATTTTCTATTGTACAAACCTTGTCCCGACAATAACAAATACATAAAACAAAGAATCATACTATTTGGTGTGGTCATTGAAAAGTTATGTTTTCGAAACTATAAGAACTATACTGTTGAAACTTGGTAAGGATTACCAGGCACATAGACAAACGATTCTGATGGTTTTCGAACACGGGAGGGCCATACGCAACATACAATAATTGACCATGTGAGAAACATGGGTTTTCATACCACAATCACTTGAAGTTTGCCCCCGGGACTTGTTTATGGTCATAGCAAAAGTCAGTCGCACTGGAAACTGTAGTCGTCTATACTCAAATGGTACATCAGTCGGAATCATTGGGATGCGTGGTATCAAAACGTCTTCTCCTTTATACTTTCCTTTCAGTATAGTTGCTTCTATCACGTTGTTCAGTATTTTGTATAGCTAACCGTGTACCGTTGCAAAGACGCGGTTTGTTGATATTTCGCAACATTTTACAGTGACGTGGTTTCATTTCCTCTCCAGTGCCAGTAACACCTACAAATGTTTTGAAAATTGGTTCAGACGCATGAAACTTTGTATAGAGGCTGTTGGAGAGTTCTTTGAAAAGATTTAGCAAAAAATTTGTTTTCTTACAAGTTAGTTTTTTAGTTTCTCAAAACTTGTGAGTTCTCAGAGTGTCCCATGTACATTAGATTAAAAATAACAAAAAAATCAAAATGTCTAGTAGTACATAAACTATTTTTAAACGCGGGAAAACAACTGGAGCGTCAACTACGCGGGTAAAATCGTGGGGCGCTACTAGTAAAGTCTTTTTTACTCGATTTATTGTATTTCTACTCGTGACCCCCCCCCCCCCCAAATCTGAGGCTGCGTACTGGTGACCCCCCCCCCAAAATTCGAGGCTGGGACCGCGCCTGCTCCTAGGAATCTGCAGAAAATGTCTCCGACATCGAATACCAGGCGAATCAATAGCCGCTGATGTAACTTGAACCATAATTGAGCAGAAACGCAGTGACTTTTAGTGTCAAGTAATAACGGCTAACGAACGTTTTTAGCTTATTGCTCATCGTACATATGGGCCACTGTACAATAAAACGAATAGGTTTGATAAACGAATTCACCAGTAATCTTTACGTATCTTCTAATATTTAAGCCTGCGTTTGACCACTAACTAGTATGTAGGCAAGCGACAATGTGGCTAAAGATGAAGCAAATGCTTAGAAGGTGCCTATTCATTTTGACCTTGAAAAGATCTAGGTTCTAACTTGGTACCTATGGTACGGAACTAGGTGGCAATTTGTTTCATTATTTTATGAGAAACATGGACTAAATAAACGTTCGACAGATGACTAGAAGACATTTAACAAAACAATCGCTCCAAGAATGTTGGATTGCAATGGTTGGGGTCCGTTATGTTGCGACTTATCTTTGTATTTATCACAGGACGAAGGAAAAATGGCAAATTATTTTTGAGATAAAACGATTGATACAGAATACATACGAATGGTTGGCATAATGGACTGAGGATCTTCTTCGTCAATTGCATTGTGCAATATATTATACTCTCCCATTATTAGCTATCATCGAAGCAGTTCCGCAAAGTAGCTGATTATTCTATAATAATAATCAGCCACTTTGCGGGACTGATAGTCATATGTCTATCACAGTGCAGGGAATTGGACACCAGTGGTGTATGGTATGCAAGGTCTCTGCGGGCGCTTCGCTGTGCTCATATGTTGCTCTCACTTGACCAGGTTGTTCAGCTTGTTGCCAACTTTAGCTCAGAGACAGTTTAGCGACTTTAGTAATCGACTTGACTGGCCTCGTGGCTTAGTGGGTAGTAGTTCTGCCTGCGAAGCCGAGGGTCGTGGGTTCGATTCCCACCCAGTGCAAATATTTGTGTGATGAATTCAAATGTTTGCACTGTGTTTGGGTGTTTCTGTGTATAATAAGTATGTATTTAAATCTATATAAGTATTATATCAGCTATCTGGCCGCCATCATACAAGCTTTGCTTAGTTTGGGGTCAGATGGTGTTGTGTGTGAATTGTCCACCAATATTTATTTATTTATAGTAATCAACAATCTAAAAGTGCTATTCAAAAGAAGTTAACAGCAGTCGTCGAATGATGAAAATCGATACAAGATTTTTTTTTACAGCGCAGTTTATCTCAGTTTTACCTACATTTCTGTACGCATTATGATAGTACTAGTGTAGTCAACAACTGTGATATCTAAAAAATGTTTGTACGTGCTATATTTTAAAATTCATAATTACGACATAGCTTCACATGCGGGTAAGTTGGTTTAATTAGCCGAGCGGTGTGCAGGGTCCATAAGCATTGCATCGCCTTGGCAATCCATTCAATTGCGCCATTAAGGGCTCATGCTCATTAAATATTTGAGGCACATAGCCTGTCTACGCACTGGTTTAATAAATAAGGACCAGTTGGAAAACATCAGTGCGTATACATATTTGTACGAGGCATACCATTGTGATGAGTGTTGGGCCGATTAAAGACCGCTTCAAGGACTATTAAGAATTATGTCAAACTGAGATATTGACTCTGATCAGAAGAGAATAGATGATGACTGATTTGGTCTTAGTTGTATCAGTAAGTATCTTCTGAACAGGGGTCCAACAGTTTTAGTCCATTAGTTTTAATATTAGGTTAAGTTTTTGACACGATAAATGTTTTGTTATATTTCTTTTTTGAAGTCAAGTTATTTTTAGCCGCATTACGCACTTTTTAGTAGCGGAAAATCTTATGGGTAGTAGGTATGGACGTAGTAGGGGCGGCGGAGTGGGACGTGCACGATATACGTATTTTAGATTGGTGATATCTTGTGAGTCGTTTCACAGATATGCGTAATAGCAGTATATCTGTAGCTATACAGGTGAGATATTGTGCAAGATTAGTGCTGCTGTTTAATAACACAATTTTAAGTTACAAGTTTTCAATTCTGTCGGCATAGAGTACGTGTCACTCAACGAAAATGCGCTTTATGCACTAATCAATTTTAAAGGTATGTGTAAAAGTGATTTTGGGATTACTAAAAATCGTGTTAATTACTATTTATTCTGGAGGAAATCGTGATGGATTCAGGGCAATTGAAAGATAACAAGCCGTGGACGACTACGGATTAGTTACAGACCTCTTAAAGGCTAGTAGGAGCGCTAGGTACTTTCAAAATAGCTCAAATAACTGTTTATTGCCATCTTCTTTACCAAGGAATTTGGCCCAGAATTATCGTCGTGTTCCGTGCTCGAAAGCAAAGGTTTCGCAGTTCGTATTATAGGAAACGCCGCAATATTGACGCCTATGTCATAGAATTGCTAGTACCTGTAATTAATGGATATTACTTACATATATTTGTCTTATTAGAATAGAAATAATAGAATTATTTAAGAAATAAATTATTTTAGAATTTGCTGCAGTAGTACTGAACTATATTACATGGGCACAGAATAGGGAATATGCTGAAAGAGTGAAATAATCCTTGCAGTAAGCTGAATAAAAATAATTTCATGTAATGTACACGATGATGATGTTCTAAATTGAACACATATTTACCTGTTATATTTTTACACCAAATCTTTATTAATATTATGAAGAGAAAGTGTACATTTTATGTTTAGTAATCAGTTTCAGGTAATCTTCGGAACTGCTGCAGCTAATTGAAAATGTATCTCAGTTGGAAAGGCATGTTATTTTAGACTGTTTTCCTGCTAATATTATAACCCTGAAAGTTTTGTTATTTGTTGCTCAATCACATTCTTAAGTAAATTGAACGGTTCAGTCAGAAATTTGGAACTTAGTGCGTAGACTACTGTTTATTTCGAATAACATATAGTAGGAGATCCCGCTATACAACGACCATCACCAAGCTGGTTATTGGATGAAAAGTATTTTATATTCTATTTAAATATGTCAACAAATATATTGCAAATGGGTTGTCTAAAAATTTCAGTCCAGAATATGATTAACAAACATATTTCTTTATTTTTTTTATTTATTTGAAATTTATAAATTATAAATATTTAAAATTTAATTGATTTTTTTTTAAAAAAACTACTCCATGCTTTATTTTTTCAAACATAACATAACTTAATTTGACTTTTCATCCAATATCCAGCTCAGTGATAGTTTGAGACGTACTTAACAAGTTAAGTTATTTTCTATTTATTTATCTCTATTCAGTGGGGTAAAGCTGCCAGTGTAATGGGCACCTTTGGGCCGGGTACCGCTAGGGGTGGGTTATGTGTTAGATTTATTTATTGTTGAGGTTATTTTTTATTGTGTAATTGACTGATGTAATATCTAAGGACAAAAGTAGCTCCAAATGGTTTATTTGCAATATTACACATGGTGTGGCTCGGCAGTTGTTTTACTTGAACTTGCCTTGCCACACTACTGTGTGTCTAGATAATGTTTAAGGTTTAATCATTTTAATTTATTTTTTATTTTGTTGTAATTATCATGACATGAAATTGTTTTTACTTTAATTTTTATTAATGTTATTTTAGCTTTAATGTTTGTTTAATGTAATGGCTAAAGCTGCAGTTCCCAGCCTAATGTCCCATATGAAAATTAACTTAAGTAAAGTATCTGAGCTTTTAACATCAGGATCAGACTCGTAATCTGATTTTCTATTGTTTTTATCAATCCACAGATTGCAGTCAGTCAGTGACAAATCAAAGATTAAAAAAAAATTATAACTAGGTACTAGTTTTTAATTTCATTTAAAATTATTAACGAAACTAACTCGCAAAAAAGTACTTGAGCTATTATTAGCTTCAATCTGATTTTTACTTTTGTTCACTAATTAAAATATTACTTGTTAAATATTACTGTCAGTGGCAAGTAACAATTTAAAAAAATATAACTGTCAATGTTATTTGATAAATATGAAGCCAGAATCTATGCCAAACTCATTACCAACTATTGTTTTTTTTTTGTCTAGCTCCATTTATTATGTGAGCTAGTACCATTTATTATAGACTACATGCCCGTGAACAAAATTTACGGGTCAAATGAACCACCAGGAGACCTATGTAGGATGATAGAAGGGTGGAAAGTATTAAGATTCAGCACTATGCTGTCACTTGTAAGCTGTCCAACTGAGTGTGATTGAAGAGGGGGCGTTGCAACCCTCTACCATTTCTCCTTGTTGCATGATTTTTGTACGGCATTGCGAAATAATGGATTAGAAGAGGTATTGAAACTGTATGGAACCAATGCCGTACTTAATCAAATTACAAAATTTGCTCTGTAAATTACTCGTACTCTGTAATTTTTTCTGGCAAACTAATAATTAAAAAGTTAAAATTTATAACTTTTATAGTTTCAATACCTCTTTTAATATATTATTCCGCAACACCGTACAAAAATAATGCGACAAGGAGAAATTATCGAGGATTGCAACCCCCCCTCTTCAATTGCACGCAGTTGGACAGCTCACAAGTGACGGCATAGTGCTGAATCTTATTACTTTATACCCTTCTATCATCCTACATAGGTCTCCTGGTGGTTCATTTGACCCGTAAATATTGTTCACGGGCCTGTAGTCTATAACATCTACATTATTGACGTGTACATACATAAAAATGTATTTCACATTATATAGTTTTAAACACTGCTAGCGGTCTACCCTAGCTTTGCCTGTAGTACATGTATAGCCTATTGCACTCAGAGATTCCGTACATATCCGATAGTGAAATTTTTGTTTTGATCGGTCCAGTAATTTGTGAGAATACCATGTCCAAACAAAAAACCTCTTCAGCTTCTAATATTATTCTTTACACTCATTTTCTCATCCACATCCTTATGGTCTACTAGCAGCACCCCACGGTGTTACCCGCGAAGTTCCCGTTCCCATTGTTTTTTTCGGAATAAAAAGTAGCCTATGTGTACGAGTAGTGAAGGTGAGTGTTGACGTATGTCACCAAAAGGGGCCCGAGTCACAAGTCTTGGGGTCTATTCGAGATTTCTCTCTCTGCCACACGATGGACCCGGCACCCGCACTGTGAATCCATGGAATGCTAAGAAGTTCGTCTCTTTTCCAGACTATAATCTATCTGTGTTCCAAATTTCAGCTCGATCCGTTCATACGTTAGGACGTGATTGAGCAACAAACATCCATACATTGACATTTATAATATTAGTAGGATGTTGTATGCTCTATGTATTTGATTTTTGTTGTAGTTAGTAACTGTAAGTTCTCTGTCTGCACTAGCTCAAAGTTTAGAAGAGTGGGTAGAGGTATTCGCCCACTGCCACAGGTCTCGCTAAAAATAACAAATATATGTTTATTATAGAGGGAGGACTTCAAAAAGATGGGAGGTTCTCAACTCATTTTTTTCCATACAGAATGATTTAATAATGATATAATCCCAGACAAAAGGAAGAAAATCTCATAAACTAGTAGCATAACCAGTTGAGGTTTTTACTTGATGAGACATACACATCCAGACTAATTATGTATTTTTTTTAAATTAAGGACCAAGATAGTAAAGCCAGTGGAAAGACCCGGTTCAGCGAGGATTGCATAAGCTCCAAGCTTGTTTCATGTGTAGCAAATAACAAGACAAAGAAGAGTGGTATCTTTTAGCGTCAAAAGGATCTTCTTTAACTAAATAAGCCAATGTTTTATTGAATTTCGATGCACGAAATATAAAAATATAGATCAGATAATTATAACTAGAAAGTAAAAAAAATGTCCAATATAAGACAAAATAAAATAAATTAATCACAGAAAGTAATTAATAATTCGCATTTTCATTCAGAAATCAACATCTTGAAAACAAAGACGACGAAGAGAAATCACGGCAGGAACATTATTTCTAAATAAAAAAAAATTAAAAGAAATTCGGTTGCTATTATGCCGATGAGTTATTAGTCACTCGTAATGTGTAATCACAAAACATCACTTACCAAAAAAAATAAAAGTACGTAACCAAAGCTTTTTAAAAACGGTTCGTAGACAATCATTTCATTTGTAAAATCAAAATTCGTGAATTAAACTCAAGTTTTCTGACAAATAACAACGTAAACGCAAGCATAACTTACAGTATTAACAAGTTTTTTCATAAATTTCACATACCTCGTATTTGATGCCGGCAAGACGCAGCCATGTTTCGAGTTTCAAACAGTAGGGCGATGTCGACGGCAACAAAGGCGTTCGCGAGAACTGGTACAAATATACGACGTCTTTCTCGAAATTTGCTTTGTGAACGGTGGGTTTGGGTGCAGGAGGTTCGGGTTTCTTCTCTTCAGACTTTTCTTCGGTCTTCTCGACAGCAGGCGCAGCTTCTTTCGTTTGTCCGTTATCCGCCGGCGGATCCTCTTTCATTTCTTTCTCCTTCTCAGCGTTCTCGGGCTGATTATTCTTTATTTCAGTGGTCATTTTAATTACTAATACGCACAATCACTACTCGTGAAAATGGAATATAAAAGTTGAGTCAGTTTATTCACAGCACCCCGAATCGAAATAACGACGCGACCGACTTTACCGTAAACAACAAACGAAAAGAGAGATCTGCAGTGTTGCCACTTACCAGCTATTTTATTTGATGTCTAGCCAGTCGCAACAAGAACTCTGCTAAAATTCCTAAGGAATCGAAACGAAATAATATTAAAAAAATATATGAATCAAATTAAAATTTTAAATAGAAATATATTTATTTACTATACGATTACATTACTAAAAGCACAAATTTGTATACCTCGTCTATTAGTCTAAGGTCACGCTATACAACGAGCATCACTGAGCTGGTTCTTGGATGAAAGTATTTTATGTTCAATTTAATATGTCAACAAATATATTACAAATGGGTTGTCTTAAAAAAATCAGTCCAGGATATTATGATGAATTGGCAGTAATATTTTTTTTAACAATTCAATTCAAATGATTGAAGTTTTGAATATCACATAACTTATGATTTTGGCTTTATTCAATGCGTACGAAATCTCATGTTCAATATGTTCAAAGAATAAAAAGTATCATACAAACTTTCATCGCTTATTTCACTCCTTTAGAGGTTGAATTTTGAAAAACACTGTCATACGTTACACATCATTTTGATCATGCTCACTTCATGCGAAATTTTATGAAAATATTATGTTTAAGAAACAAAAAGTTTCATACAACCTTAAATCCCCTATTTCATACCCTTAGGGGTTGAATTTCGTAAATAGATTTCGTAAGCATTGAGTAAAGACAAAATGGTAAGTTATGTAATACAGTTTTTTTCAAAATTCAATAATTTGAAGTTAAATGTTAAAAATAATTATTGCTGTCAATTAATCATATTCTGAACTGAATTTTTCTAGACAACTAATTTGCAATATATTTGGTGACATATTAAATTGAATACAAAATACTTTTCATCCAATAACCAGCTCGGTGCTGGTCGTTGTATAGCGAAATCTCTTATATAATTATGTATAGTGTAGCGAAGCAACACAAAATAAAACCAAGAAGAATAACTCTTCCTATTTCTTCATTAACGGATTTTTTAGTGTTCCTACAGGAATTCGCCGAAAGAAACAGACATATGTTACAGGAAACTGAAGTGGAGCACGATGTTTAACTTGACCAATAAGCAATAGTACAGAAGAAGCACAATTTGCAAAATTTATATTATTTTTCACATAGGAGTGCAAAGTTGATTTTTAACCAGTTGCTCAATTTTGAAGACAGAGCAGAGGCAGCATATCTCTTCCAAGCCTGCCGTAGTAACTTTGCTCCAAGAAATTGGCAGTCATAGGGACTGCCGATAGAAATGAAAACGTAGAATAACTCAGAATTTGATAGCTCACTTCGGAAACTACGCGGCTGAAACCCGGAGGGCACTGCTTGTATGGACATTGTATGTACATCATCAAAACATTTTCGTCTTACGCATTTCTAGATGTTTATGGACCCAAATTCACCCGAAGATTTATTTAATTTACGAGCGTGACGCTTGAGCTCAATTAACAGCCCACGAAATCTGTGTGTGTGCCTAAAGCAGTTTTCACTTAAAAATTGTCAGATTTTACAACTAACTATGTTGAAACGGAAACTCTTTTAAGGAAATTTGTTCTCATTTGAGTAATCTCCAATTCTTTATTACTTCTACAATTTCAAAATACAATTAGCACTCAAATATTAAACACATTGATAATACATAATAGACACCTACACAAAATAATGATGTCGTCAAAAGTTAATCCCGCGATTGTCAAACACCCACCTAAAAGTTCCAATTAAACTTGCGGCGTTCCCACGCTGTATTGCCAGGGAGATGTCTTGAGAAAGAAATTGTCTGGATTGGGGATCACACCCCCTCTCTCTCTCAGGAGTCGACCTACCGCATTAACAATATCCTTTGCCTCCGAACTCCATGGGCCCGCCGTTTCCACCGCAAACGGAACAAAACTCATATGCAGACTTCAAGGTGGTATATTTCAGACGTGGCAAGACGCAAAAGTACTGACGGATGTGGCGTTCCAAATGAGGCAGCGACCACATCACCAAGAGATTAATGTGAGTCCGTCTGGACGTTTTCCGTCCGATCGGGAGATCGGGGGCATGTCGGCCGTAACGAGCACCCTGCGGATAGTCTCGTTTAAAGCATGGTATGGTGGTCTTCGTCCTGTACAGACTGAACAGTAAGAGCACCTGAGACTATGCAGTCCAGTTGCGTCCATCATCGCACCACAAATGTAAACATGTGGTTCACATTTAGCTCAGCAGGGCCGGAAACCCGTCGGTACCCTAAGACGTACTAATAGAATTATCGTCAAAGAGCGTGCACAACTGAGGGGAAGGTGAAGGTAATGACCTTCCGAAAATAATTGACAGCTCCTGCATAATGTTCGCAGATGACATTTCAATGAGGATCAGTAAAGTTATAGCAAATTCAATAGATCTATCACCCACTTTATTCTTTATGACATAAGGATCATATATCTTTTTGAATTATCCAAATCGGACCATTACTTACGAAGATATTAAATAATAAACATATACCGTTCCTGTCGCTAAAAGTCAATGCACGCGGGAGCGTGTGACGTCACTGTGACGGAACCGAGCGCGGCCGGGCGGTCGGCCGGCACATTCGACGTAGCAGCGGCGACGCGCGACTCGGTTGGTCCCTAATATTTGGCAATTTATTTACATAAAGTGTTGTTGGAGTGTAATTTTGTGATACTTAAGTATAAAACGTACATAAGTAATATGAGTACTAATAAAGTAGAAGCGGGTTTTATGCAAGCTCAGTCAGATAATCTTCCAAAAGTGGATTCTTTTATGGTATTTGATTATCTACGATCTAGGTAATCATTCCAAGTTCACCAGCGTTGAAATCCGTGGTTGGAAACTACAAAGCTATGGATGCTGCTTATTTATCTACGTACGTAGGTACTTATTAGTAACCTTTAATTTGTTAGTTAGTGGTTAAAAAATCATTCGCGAAATGATCTACATAATATGAATGAACGAAAACAACTATTTCATTTACATTCGATAGTATATACACTACTCTTAAGTTCTGAATATGTCCCTGTACCTACACTTTACATTCATTTTATTACACCTGCCTATCTAATAAAAGTGAATGTAAAGTGTAGGTACAGGGATATGTTCAGAACTTAACAGTAGTGTTTTTTTTTTTTTTGCGAATTTCGCGAACGATTTTTTTAACCTACTTGCGCTTTATTTAGTGCATGGTTCTCTCACTTGCTGATCTAAGTATGACAGAATCCAATATAAGATGTCATGGCTGTTTTTTTTGCCATCTCGCGTTTGGTTACAAATCGTTCGTTCAGTATGTACTTAGGTAGGATGACTTGAATATAAAGCAAAATCATTTTTTTATGCATATATTTTATTTCTGTTTTATTTTTATTACCCACGACGCAACGCAGACGGTCTATGCGTTTGGGGGAGGATGTTTGTTTGTGCAATTCATGTCGCCATTTTTCTCCAAGACTACTTGTCTGATTAAATAAATAAATATTGATGGACAATTCACACACAACACCATCTGACCCCAAACTAAGCAAAGCTTGTATGATGGCGGCCATGTATTGTATGATTTTGATGCAGTTTTCAGTTATGGGTTTGGGTTTGATTGGTGCATGTTCTTAAATAGGTGTTACGGTGACAACTAACAAGAAGCCGCTGAAGCAAACATTGTTTGTTCCATGTTGCCATTTTTCAACAAAACTACTAGTTCTATATCTTGTCTTTTCTTATAACCTGGTCGGTCAATTTTCTTTTTTTTGAGGCTTTTGACATTCAAACTTGTGAGGCAAAACTCCTTTCTTCAGTTTAAGCTTTCCTCCAACCAACTTAAACTTTACGTAATTTTCCATATTTTCTTCCAACTGAAACATAAAATTACTAGTTAAGCCCCGCTGATGATGATGATTGAAACCTTGGTAATTGGTTATGTTCGACCAAGCGGACTGCGCTATGTGTGTTACAATTTATGCGAGTGTTATATTAGTAGGATATATTAATGTAGTTGCTTCTAACAGTAATGCATAGCTGAGGCAGAAACATACATGCACCGCTGTTGTGTAGATGATTAAAAAATAAAGAATATATCATTCACTCTTTGATTTTTACCTTAGTACGTTTCTGTACTTCAACCTTGGAAAATTACATAGAAATGAGAACGGGCAAATAGGTAGGTACGTAGGTTTATACACAATACTCAGAAAAAGTAAGAAGGTATGTTTCTATTAATACAGCAGCTTAAAATAAGATAAATATAAAGGTACACTGCACTTAATACCTAGTAGGTACCACCTTATTTTAATAAACATCAACCAAATAATAGGTATAGTTATGTAGGTACTCACATCGAAATGATCTTCACAGCAATGTCTTGTAGCCTGGGCAGAGGGTAGAGTTTTATGATCTCTTTTTACAACCGAATACCATTTTTTACGAAGTTTTGGGTCTTTCGGCACGTTAAAAAATAGTTTTTCTGGCGTTTTAATATAAGTGTTAATACATTTTGGCACTATACAATATTTATACATTGTTTAACAAGTGAATTACACACAAATCAGACACTTAAATTGTTTTAAAGTCACAATTAAAGAAACAAAACACTGCGCGCCTTATCGCTGCCAACGGCTAACTGGCGGCGACCGTCACAGTGACGTCACAGCTATCGCGACGCCCACTCGGTGAACTTCGCTAGTAATTCGGTCATAACTTTGTAAATTTTTGTCGTAGAACAAACATTTTTACTCTGTTTGTTAAGGATTTCTTAGTTCTATAAATCTGCATACTCAACTAAAAACGTTACGGATCCTCATTGTGACATCATGACTGTATTCATAATTTAAATTTAAATGACAAACTTTGTGAACTATTTTAGATTTAAACTTTACTAAGACAAAAATAATGCACTTCAGACCTCCACGAAAAATCCCTCTCGACTTCAATTTCATATATAATAATAACAACCTACAATTTGTTGACGCAGCCACATTATTAGGTATAGATGTTGACACACACACTAACTGGAAGGCTCACATAAAGAAGCTAAAATCTCAATTGTCCAGCTTTATTTATCCACCAAGAGAGCTACGACGAGGCACCTATACACCGATACCTGGATACAGGCTTATCGGCTTACTACCCGTACGTTTTCTCCAGGCTGACCTACGGGATTTAACTTTGGGTTGGGAGTGTGGATGCCGCTGACCTCTTCACTTTACACAATAAATGGATACCCATGCCAAGATTAGACTTCCTGACATAAGTAAATCATAATTTCACAGATCTTATTTTATTGACTAAAAGTTTTAACTTTGACATCCCTTTATATTTATGTTGGAAAATTGCATTTTTTTGACAAATTAGCAGACAACTTGCGCTACCCTATTAGGACATTCTAAATATAACTTTAACGTACTGACATCAAAACAACTGTTACATAACACCAGTTCGCGTGCAATGGCCACAAAAATATATATCAAGCTTCCCATTAAAATTAAGGGAAATTTAAAATGAGCGTAGGTTTATTAGGACTTTGAGAAATATGCTGGTGTCCAAAGCCTACTATAGTATATCCAAGGTTTTAACTGACGACCTGAGAACCTTCTCGGATGAAAATTTGGTAATTCACTGTGAAACATAACACTTTGCTCCAAAACGATTATTAAATTGCAATGGCCGATTGGGTACGTTGTATTGCGACTTAATTTTGTACCAAATCTAAATGTATAATAATTCATTAGTATATCTGTAACATAATGAAGCAATAAACGATTGAGTATTGAAGTAGGGCATGCAACCAGATACCGGACTCCGGCTGAGCATTGAGTCGAGCCAATTCGACATTTTATCATTCTGATGTCTCACTCAATTTGTCGTTCAACATCTATTCCACAATATTTTTAGAGTGTCATCAAACAGTTTCACTTCATTCTGAAAACTCCAATTCGGGGCCGTCGGAATGATGTAAGACATTTTGGGCAATGTGAAGCAAGCCCGCTAAAGATTTAGTGAAACATGCGAGGGAAGGTGATGAAAAAGACCCGCAAGTGATGCAAGTAACTGCAGCAAGTGCAGGGACCTTTGGTTCATTATACGGAGACCGGATATAAGGGATGAAAATTCGGGGCTTGATTCTGAAGCCACCGTAGAACACGGGTAAAATTCACACTTAGATGTTTGTTAACGTTCAGATCAAGTGCCCACAGTGCAGGCAAGGGCAACACCACGTCTTGTGGATTGCCAAAGAAAAATGAGTGACCTCAAGGAATCTTTGATCTCTGCTGAGCTCCTGTTTGGGACAGGATATAGTCTCCGTTAAAGGCAAGGTTGCTCGGGGCTGAGTAGCATTGGTAAAGAAAAGGGAATACAGAGGGAGAGAGATCCTTGACCTCCGAAAGCTGATGAAAATGGTCCTCTCTCTATGCTGTTGAAAGCATTTCGGATATACAACATCAACAGGACGTCAATTGGGTAGCAATGACATCCTGTTGATGTTGTATAACAAAATATCGTGCATAACAAAAGATCTAGTAACCCTGCCACAGAAAAAAAAACAAATTTCTGGATTCAGCTTCACTTTCAGTTAGAAATTGCATAAGCGAGTCAAGGATTATAACAGTTTTTGAAGTGAGAACTTCACATACGAATTTTATCGTAGGCTTTGAATGAATCTCATCGTCACTTTTGTAAGAGGTTATCTTTCAGGTGAACTCTGGACCGCCGAGCGTGCTAGAGCGACAAAGAAACAGTCAGTTGCTGCTGCTGCTGTCTGGCTGTTGTCACTACCACTGTTTTTAAATGGACAACTTCTTTTGGCGCGCCACAGGTAGATTTTTCGTTGACTGTGGATTGAATTCTAGCGTCACGTTCGGGAATGATAAGAGATCTTCGTGTTAACTCGGGACCATGGCCATTGGCCATCTAGAAATGCGTCATCATTTCTAGTTTACCATGCTCAAGTTTCCAAAGTAAGCCATCAAATTCTGAGTAGTATAAGTTTTCACTTCTATTGGGAGTTCCTATGACTGCCATGTTTTTTAAATGTATTAGATATTAGCAGCGCCCCGCGGTGTTACCCACGAAGTTCTCATTCCCGTTGTTTTCCGGGATAAAAAGTAGCCTATCTGTTCTTCCAGACTATAATCTATCTGTGTTTCAAATTTCAGCCCGATCCGATCATACGTTAGGACGTGATTGAGCAACAAACATCCAAACATCCATACATACACATTTATAATATCAAACAGATCACATCTTTAAGCATCACTTTTTTTTCTATTATCTCCAGTGAAAAAGACGTGAGCTCTTGTTCTAATTGTCTTTTTGTTCCTGGGTAGCGATTCCAAATCCATTCGGTTGCATGTTGCATCCGACACGGAATCTCATCTCTCGGTCTTCGTCTTATCAGTTTAGCATGACAGAGACAGGGATTATTATTCCGATTTCGAACCATTCGGATTGCATTTAGAATCGCTACCCTGAAATACATCTTTACAAATTTAACTTTAATATCCTACTTAAATCCTATTATGGTTTAAATAATCAGTTTGAAAATTCTTCATTCCATACATGCCCCATAAAGTTTGCTATTTTGAGAATATTAATACTATGGTGGCAACATTTTAATCCTCATTCAGACGGTGCCAGTGTGACCATATGTGGCAAGTTCCTGCCATTTTGGCAGGATTTGGGCGTTATTTTAGCCTTAGGCATGATAGGTTGACGTTTTATGAAAACTGGCAGTTTTTGGCAGTATTGGTGGATCGGAAATATTTTTTGTTACCATAACTCATATTCCCGACAGTGACCACCCGGGGGTGAAAATAAGAGCATAACGATACCTACACAAAATTAACTAACGCTTTCAGTTTAGTTGATTAGTTCTCACACATCCCTAGTAAACTCAGTAGATTATAGTAAAGCGTCACTAGTGGGGAATTCTCCGATAAATTCAACCATACTTCTTCGTTCCTTTATAGGTATGTTCTATAACTTTCGTAACATTCAGCTCAATGACGGTTGTACCTATTTCATTTTAACCAACCAAAGAAAAGTTAAATATAATGAATAAATCAATGTATAAACATGTAAAAATTGAGGTATACAATGAAAATTGCAATGCTTAACATCCCACTGATATGAAATGTTTGGAGATTTTAATGTCAGAAACGCGTTGGTACGTCTGAACGCATCGGGTTGATATTTGGAACACAAATAGCTTATGGTCTGGAAGAACACATAGGCTACGTTTTATCCCGAAAAAAATACGGAAACGCGAAATACTTGAGTAAAACCGCTGGGCACCGCTAGTTTATGATATTACTAGGATGTCAATGTTTGAATATTTGTTGCTCAATTACGTCGTAAAGTATGAACGGAACTTGTTGAAATTTGTAACACGGTTATATTACAGTCTCGAAGAAAATATGGGCTACTTTTTGAGGTGAAAACTTCTTTAGGCGCGCTTAGACAGATTGTAGGGTGTAAATTTGTAGGGTGTAAATTAAACTCTAGCGTCACGCTCGGGTATGATAAGAAATCTTCGGGTAAACTCGGGACCTTAGCGATTGGGTATCTAGAAATACATCGGCCAATGGGAAATGCTGAAAGGGCGTGGCCTCGCCATCATGGCATGGCCATCTAGAAATGCGTGAGCCAAAGGGAAATGTTGACGCATTTCTAGATAGCCATGCCAAGATGGCGAGGCCACGCCCTCCGGTTACACCCGTGTAGTTTCCAAGGTAAGCTATCAAATTCTGAGTTATATATAAGTTTTCACTTCTATCGGCAGTTCCTATCACTGCCAATTAGCAATATTTTGTCATGTTTTGCCCCAAGCGTTGGCAGGATTTCACCCGCAGTCTGGCAAAATCCTTGATTTAGAGATGGTCACACTGGACGGGGCAATAATATTTGACACTAATAAAATGAATCCCGATACTACACGTTACATAATTTTTTTTCATGCAATTTGGGTATTACAGGGACGATGGGACGTCACGACGATTTGCGCAGCTACTTCTTCTGTACCCTACCTACTTCTTCTGTTTAGCATACGCAATCGGATTGATCTTGAAACGCAATCAAACCTTTCGGTCTTTGTTTTATCCGTTTAGAATGTCAAACTATGATGGCCTTTTGTGACTTTTGTGGCCATTTTATTGAAGTCAAAACTTTTTTTGGCGCACCACAGACAGAATTTTGATTTTGTGAATTGAATTCTAGCGTCACGCTCGGGAATAATTAGAATTTTTCGGGTGAACTCGGAACCATGGCCATTACCCATCTAGAACTGCGTAAGCATTTCCCATTGGACATTTAGAAATGCGTCAGTATTTCTAGATGGTCATGCTCTTGGCCACGCCCTCCGGTTTCACCCGCGTAGTTTCCAACGTAAGCTATCAAATTCTGAGTTAGAAGTTTTCACTTCAATCGGCACTTCTATTGACTGCCAATTTTGACGTGACAACGTCTTATAAATTGGTTTGCCGGGTGACACTTCAAGAAACTGCGTTACGCTCCGCTCACGTTATGCGCTCACAATGAGAGCGAGTGAGAGGGACGCGTGCCTTTCACTTTTTATGTCTGTCTCTCTCGCTCTTAGGCGGGCTAACCATGCCCGAGTCGCCGATTCGCTTAGGCGCCTGCATACAAGTTTACACGTTGCCAGTTAATTGTAAAACGATTGTGTAGTGATAATGTGAAGGTAGTTTATTTTAGTAAAATTATTTTACCACTCAAAGTCGTTGTCACGTAAAACTTTCGCCCGTATACCGACTTTACAGGCAACCAATTTTTTTTATTTTTGTTTTGGGGATTAGAGACCGATGAGGAAGTTACTGAGTATCACATTATTGTGTTTCCAAATAACCTGTGTGATGACTACATAGTTAGAAACTTAAGCGCAGCCTTTTTAATATCACCTAGGTACCAAAAAGAGAGATGTTCATAGATGTCTGTCTGTGTGTCTATCTGTCTCCACACTTTCACATTTCAAATCAAATCAAATCAAATCTTTATTGCGTAAATGGGTATACAAGAGATGGTATTATAATGTTATTAACAGTACGCCAAATACTGCCTTTCGGCATGCAAAATTATAATAAACGTAAGCAAACATATTAACAAAAGAAACTTACATTCACAGCATGACATACATACCACATTCATTACATTAGAAGTCAAATTTTCATTTGTTACCAATATAAAGTGCATTTCTAGCACAGATTAAGTAACATATTCTTATAACAATATCAACACAATTACAATAAAAATGTCGGGTAGTTGCTGTTTTACATTTCAAACGACGTCCGTCAGATACGATAGTACAGTATCAGCTATCTATTCATGGTCAACCATGTTCGTATTTTTGTCCGGTATTGCTGTAAACTTATTGAATATGGAAAAATAATAAGCAAATGTCAAAAATGAAAATTAAATACAAATGAATGCTTTCGAAATTTAAATAAAATATCTATAACATTTTGAAATAACAATAACAATATATCAATTTGGTCAGTATCATATTTCTTTGCGACATTCACCAATATATATAGCCCAGTAGTAGGGGTTTTACCTCTAGCCCAGGCGGGTTAGACTTTAACCTAGACAGATTTTTCGTAGGGTGTGAATTGAATTCATTCGTCACGCTCGGGTATGATAAGAAAGCTTCGGGTAAACTCGAGACTACGGCTATTGGCCATCTAGAAATATATCAGTCAATGGGAAATGCTGAAAGGGCCTGGACAGGCCATCATGGCGTGGCCATCTAGAAACGTATCAGCCAATGGGAAATGCTAACGCATTTCTAGATGACCATGCCAAGATGGCGAAGCCACGCCCTCCGGTTACACCCGTGTAGTTTCCTAGGTAAGCTATCAAATTCTGAGTTTTAAGTTTTCAATTCTATCGGCAGTTCCTATGACTGCCAATTTTTTTTTTACAAAAATGATAGGAATCAAAGTTGTAGAGTCTACAACTTTAGGCCTATTATTTTTTATCGTACAATCAATAGTGCAGTAACTTTATACATTACCGTATGCGTTAAATCCGGTTGATCTCATTTTTTGCAGTCTTGTTTATGATGTTGGCCTAATGATTGTCCCAAGTTTGTAACCTCGAGCGACGAACGCAACTTTGTCAAAAATCGAAAAAACTGCAAAAAAATCGTTTATTTTTCAAATTTTGGCGATTAGAACCCGAAACGACTAGTTTTTGTAAAAACTATCCTATAGCGTTTATAAAGTAGACTAAATTTGCTACAATATGATACTAGAATTGTCTCTGTACACCCAATAGTTTATGAGAATAAGTCTTTCAAAGTTTATAATTTTTTTCGTACTTCGCAATTTTTAGCTATATTTTAACTCCTACTTGACCACTTTATGGCACAGTTACTGCGGTTTTTAACCCCGACCAAAAAAAGAGGTGTTATAAATTTGACGTCGAAGTCTGTCTGTCTATCAGACAGACACACATACAGGTCTGTCTCTATGTGTATCTGTCTGTGTGTGCATCTGTCTTTGGCACCGTAGAGCTGAAACGGATGGGCCGATTTCGATGCGGTTTTTTTATTTGAAGTTAATTTTTGTGTTGATGTTTTGAGCTATTTTTGGTTAATATCGATTCAAGATGGCCGCGTCCACCAAATGGCAGACCAAATATTTCATCACAATCTACCTCTATATGGGTATCAAATGAAAGAGCTTGACTAGTAGACTACTGTACACTATATAGGACATTATAGGTACTATATACAAGTTTGAGACGAATATGACCGATAATAAGGGTGATGACAATGAATTGAACATTTTTAAGAAACAATAAAAAGAAGACGACGAAGAAGATAACTAGCTTCCGTTCACAATCTTATCTTCTTAATATATATTTATATAAATCTCCTGTCACGATGTTTGTCCGCGATGGATTCCTAAACTACTTAAGACGCTGACAATCGCCAAATGGCACTTTTTTCAACACCAATTTAGCAAAATGTGTATGGTTTGAGATAATGAGTAAAATATATGTTATTCTTGAACATATTTATGAGTGACCCGAGGTCATAAATACAAGATTTGGTAAAAAAATCACGATAGAAAAAAATCGTAAACAAACCTCTAAAAATTAGTTTTAGACTTAGATATCAGTGTAATTAGGAGACGGACACTAGTATTTTTTTAAATTATGACGTATATATTTTGACAAAGGACATTGCTGGTTTATATTTTGGGTTAATTAAAAAACTCACACTTATTTAATTGTTTTTAAAAAGTCGAAACGTATCGCATCTTCCTTCTCTTTCACTCTTATAAGATCTGAGGATCTGACAGTGTCGGAAGAGACGTCTTGCTACACGGACGCACGTCGCTCTTTGCTCCGTTCACCGTTCAATATTCAATAAATAAAAATGATCAATTCTTACAAACGTTAATAGAGTTCATATGGTCTAAAAATTTGACACCCGAGTAATCAGGAAGTTTGGCTCAACGGTTAGGGAGCAACGTACGTCAGCGGTGGGACGGATGTGAGGTTCGATCACCTCACCACTGTGAAATCTTTTTGCATGTTTTTTTTCATAACGTTGTTGTTAAATTCTTTCTCCGATGTTTTCAAGCTTTTATATTAAAATTTAGTTTCACCTGTCCCGAAGCCACAGATTAGAAAATAGTTACTCTACACCTCTTCTAATCCATTATTTCGCAATTCCGTACAAAAATCATGCGACGAGGAGAAATGGTAGAGGTTTGCAACCCCCCCTCTTCAATCACACTCAGTTGGACAGCTCACAAGTGACGGCATAGTACTGAATCTTAATACTTTATACCCTTCTATCATCCTACATAGGTCTCCTGGTGGTTCATTTGACCCGTAAATTTTGTTCACGGGCCTGTAGTCTATAAGGGATGCCAGTAATTAAATGAGTACATTGGTGTTAAAGTCCAAGTCACTGTTAAAGTTTACGTTATGGCTCATCTATTCGGGAGAACGGTAACTGCCGATTCGGAGCCCACGCGCACCACTCGATGCCAGCGTGTAATGCCGCTAACTTATAAACGATGAAAGAAAACATCGTGAGGAAACCGACATGTACCTAGTGTTTTCACCTCATGTGACATTTACCAACCCACACTTGGCCAGCGTGGGTTATAACCTAGCCCCAGCCTAGATCTCTCCTTGCGAATGAATGCTTCGAGTCCCAGCAATGAGAACAAATAGTGGGTTGTTTACGCAGATTGTAACTGGGTCTGATGATTAAGCTGGAAGATGGTACTACGTAGTTTAATTTTACAAGAGACGTAATTTCTTTAATACATTTTTTTTTGTAGATTTGGCGATGAATTGAAAATTCGCTGCCTTGAGACTAAAGAGCCACAACTCAAAATTCAGTTATTTTATTTTTCAACTTTTCTACTTCTGATGATTTTCTATCATTTTCTATTACCTATTACCTGATTATTTCTACATTGTGTTAAAATTGATAATCATACGAATAAAATTAATATAAATGTGTGAAAGTGGGGTTTCTATAAAATAACCAGATTTTTTGCCGTTTTCATAGATGTTGGTACGGAATCCTTCATTCGACTTGCACTTGGCTTATTTTATACACATTTGATATATTATCTAATGTTTCATCTAAAATTACCGTATAGGTAATTAGTCTCTTACCCCTCGAAAACCCATTAACCCTACTAAGCTTCGTGGAATCAATGCGAATGTGAAAAAATTGATGTAAATTTTAAGTGCGCTGTCGCACCCATTGCTGCTTCCGTGTAATCTTAGTTGAGTTGTTCCCCTCACAACACACGGTAGTATTTCTTATGTGGGAGGCCTGTGAGAGCCAGACAGCAACCATGACTCGTCAAATCGACGAAGTTTAGTATTAAGGACACTTTTTTACTATTGTATTTCTAATATTTTGAGTTTGTTTTTTAGTTTTATGGTATAAAAGTATTTTTTAAAGATTCTTTTGTTATTATTAGGAGATAAAAGTTGAGATAAAAAATATCCAGAGAATGAGAAGGCCACATCGAGGATGATCTAGCTTGTTGATCAATTAGTGAGGATAAGGTTTATCACCTCTAACTCAAAACGTTTAGATGAATAACCATGCATCTCCATCAATTGAAGCTCAGATACCAGGTACTTCGGCATAGGAGCCCTATGAGTTGATAATTATGTTATCGCGCAACATCCTTCGTGGATAAGTTAATCACAAATAGTCATTGCTAAAGCCAAATTCACAAAACAGAACAGCTGTATGAAACATTATTAATAAACTAAGTATTATATCAGCTATCTGGCCGCCATCACACAAGCTTTGCTTAGTTTGGGGTCAGATGGTGTTGTGTATGAATTGTCCACCAATATTTATTTATTTATTTTATTTAAACTATACTAAAATACTAAACATTGTGCACATTATACCTGGACCTACTCGCAAGTGCAAAGATGAATTATATTATTTAAGTTGCTTATTAGTTTTATTACATATGATTTGAAAAATCTAAATGTCACCTATACTTACCAATGTTGAGGACCTATGCAATAAAATATAAAAAATACAAAAATGGAACACCCACTTAGAAATCAACAGATAATTCTTGAGACTGAGAGAAAGAAGCTGCAGCTCATTATATTGCAGAAAAAAAGAGAAGTTCGTATCATATACTGGTCAGCAAAACGAAACATGACAAAAACAGTTTCTACAAGTACAAAAAATAACACAAACTTGATATGAGTCACAAATGCCTAAGTTTATTTTATTTTAAAATTAACTTTTTTTGAAAACGAATTTTTTCCGTAATTTACTTTGTCATAATGAATGTAGGTAGCATTATAAATATATAGTGTCATAATATAAATTTTGCTTAATCGTGTATATAAATATTAATGCAGTCGAAAAAGATTGCTAATCCTTGAAACTATGCAAATCAATCTATATCCAGAAAGAAGGCTACAACCATAATCTACATAAAAAATAATAAATACATTGTTTAGCAACATTTTAAAGCTGATTTTGTGCGAGTTACGATGGTTATAAAAAAATAATTGGCAGTCATAGGAACTGCCGATAGAACTGAAAACTTATAACTAAGAATTTGATAGCTTACCTTGGAAACTACACGGGTGTAACCGGAGGGCATGGCCTGGGCATCATGATAGATATCTAGATATGCGTCAGCATTTCCCATTGGCTGACGCATTTCTAGATGCCCAAAGGCGATGGTCCCGAGTCCCGAGTCTACCCAAAGATTTCTTATCATACCCGAGCGTGACGCTAGAATTCAATTCACAGCCCACGAGAAATCTGTCTAGGCGCACCTAAAGTAGTTTTCACTTCAAAAATGACACGCTTCCCGTGTCATACGCCTTAAAACAAAAACTTGAATGACACGGATGCCGTGTTTTCCGCAACGAATCGGTTAAGTCGGTTTACAGATAATAGTTTAATATGACACCATCATAACAAATCATAGATGAAATGATTGCATACAATGTAACCGAATGTCATCTAAAAGTCACTTTACTGAGAAATGACATTGTTCATTTATAAGGGACTTGGAGATAAACGTGGGCATTGACTGTCACTGATATCATAAATTAAACATGATGGCTTCTAGCAGTTGATATCAGAATACATAGGATCTTTTGGTAGTAGCAAAAAGACTATTTACTCGTATTTCCCATAAGTAATGCGAACGTTGACGTGGTTATTTTTAAACAAAACTAAAACATTTTGTACCATCGGTGAGCCAAAATCGTTATTGGATGATGCCATCGATTTTCGAGGTGTCAACTAGGGTTTTAAGAATGTTTTTTCATCAACCAAAACCACATAATATCACAATTTAATAAATAAGAAACACGTGACACAACAAAACATAAACAAACAGCTGATATATAACAACGCATTTTGTATATTAATACTGCTGTACGGAATTATTGTTTACTATTATTTATTCAGTATTAAGCAGTTGTCTCACCGGCAACAACGAACGAATAAATCTAGAATTAGGAACGAGTTGGTGAGTCGCGGGGAGACAGAGATGGTTTAACTTCACCTAAAAACGATAGATGGCGCAAAACGACCTTAAAACGCGCAAGCGTTTTGTTTCAGTCAAATACAATCATATTTAGAACAGGTAGCCACCGGCGAAGAATAAAGACCTACGATCTAGACCGTCATATCCGAGATTACAATTTTTGTGACTGTAAAACCGGTTAATTTCAGCTGGTTTTACAGTTTGTTAGTTTGTTTGAAATGTTAATCTATTAAATGCATATAATATGTTAGACGTAAAAGTAAACATATATGATAGATATGTCAATGTTCGTTACTGTAACATTTATCGTTCAAAGCTGAACTATAACTAAGTACTTTTATACTACTGTACTGTAATTATGTACTATACTAATACTATAATGTACTACACTATACTACTACTATATGTTTATCGTTATGTTTGCAACTTAACTAAGGCGAGATAGCGGTCAAGTGCAAAGCTATTACAGCCTGTTCACACTAGCTACTTTCAGTAGCTGCGACAGGCGTCTAGCTGCTGCATCTTGCTTCAAAAAGAAGCTGCGACAGGCATCTAGTCGCTGCATCTCGCTTCAAAATGTAGCTGCGACTCGCGTTTTTCGGAAGCGTGATGCAGCGGCAGCTGCAGGCGACTCAGTCACAGTATAATGAAAAACCCAGTAGGACGACAATATGCCATCAAAAATATAAATATGAAATTAAAATCAAACTAAATATTACTTATAGAATTTATTACAGAACAACAAAAGAAGTGAGATCTAAATGGGTGGTTGAGTGAAAAGTTTAATGGGCGATCCTGAAATATTTTCATAATAAATGAAACTACTCTCAGGATAATTGGTTCAAAACTAAGATCTGACTTGGCTAGTTTTCAAATACCTAATTTGTAACTGTTTATTAATTTCTTTTCCTACAACTCAAGTGGCCCCCCATTTGCTTTCTTCGGAATGCTCATTTTCTTTCACTGCTTTACAGTATTATATTTGACACTGCCACACCACGATATCTGAAAGACTGCTTTACATTCTACAGTAGCGTACACTCATGTTATCTTATATCAACCTATAATTTGTCTCTGCAAGCACCCTCTGCACGTTGCAAAACATTCTACGGCAAATCTTTTGCATTCCAAGCAGTTGAGTTGTGGAATGCCATGCCCGTGGAAATAAGACAAGCTCCGTCACTTTCCGTATTTAAAGTTCAAGGCAAAAATCAGCAGATTATGGCGAAAGCTTGCTAAAATCTGATTGAAGCTCGTACATCTTTTTTACATAACATTTTGAATTCATTGCCTTAGTATTAGTATATGTAAGAAGGGTCATGGACATATGTTAGAATGTATGTCTATTATATTTTAGGCAATAATTAGTACCCTTTTTAAGTAGTTTTTTACTTCTCTGCATTTTTATTATAGTTTGCGATCTTAGCGACGACGATTTTGATTGTGTGTATTCAAGTAAAAGTACCTACGAAAACAGATAAACTGGACATGCAATCACAGATCATTTCCAATGTTTTGCGGTTAGTGACGTCATGTCAGTCGTTAGTATTTTAGCGGGAAAAATCTGAATTACATTACTATTGTATTTATACTCATCAAAAATACACAAATTTTTAAACATAATTTTTTTAGTAAACAAGCTATAATCTTTAAGAAATAAAAGCAATTCTGAAAAATTGTTAAAATCCCTATTGGGTCAGTAAATTGCTCAATAAATAATTAAATAATAATTAAAGCTTTAATATAGTAGAGCCAAAAGTAGCTACGAGTAGTAGATAGATAGATACTCTTTATTGTACACCATAAATAAAAAACACGTATACAAGAGAGAATAACAATAAAACTAGTGTTACAAGCGGTGGCCTTATCGCTAGTAGATAGCATTGTTAGCATTTCTCCCAAATGAAAAAAACTAGTCGTCCTACTGGTATTTTTGTTATACTGTGGTTGCTCTAGAGTTTGACAAAAGTACAATTTCGATTCAGTGTGGCCAACTTTACGTGTTTTTGCTTTTAGCGTATTTCTAGAATTATTAATGTCTGTTCTTAACACGGATAAAAATATTCTCGAGAATAAATTAAAAGTTGTTATGCACTTTAGTGGTATTTATTTTCCAGCGTACGTCCATGATCGTAAAGTTATAAATTTATATAATTGTAAATCCTCAATCAATTAGCAAAAAGACCTCGGTGTTATAATTACATTTAAATACAACAGCCGTACTCGAACCGTCTTGGGCGTGACGATGGCAGAAGACCTGACGGCATGACTATTGTGCATAACTATTGCAAGTATGCTGGGTACGCTCCCGATTGGTAGTGGGTTTGGATATCTTGATATATGTAGTTCTTCATTGGTCTATGGATAATTCAGGTGTGCTTAGTGTAAGTAGTTAGTTAGGTATGTAACGTAGTGTAGTTCTCATTGTATTTAAGTTTTGTTAATAAAGGCTTTTTAAAATATTAAATTTAAAATGCGAAGAACATATTTCTGCAATTGTACAGAATGCAAACTATTTTCTTTACGTTATTCTGATTCCTTTCAATCTATAACTGTAGAAGTGTTTCTTAAAATTTATGAAACATATGTGAGGACTACTTCAAAAAAGATATCGATTTACTTGAAAGTCTGCAAAGAAAAGCGACAATATGGCCATATACTCTTCGACGTAAATCCTACACAGACAAGTTAAAAACCCTGCACCTAACTACATTGGTACACTACATTTACTACCTTACTACTTCAAAAAAAAGTACGCAGTTCTATAAACTTTACATAATTTAATATTACTCTACTACTACTACTACTTTTAAACCTGTCTACACTTTTTAAAAATCCAAGTTAGCAACACTGAACGGAACAATTGCTCGGCGGCCGCGACAGACGCAAACAGCCGCAAACAGTCGCTGCATCGCGATGCAGCTTCTTTTTGCAGCTAAATCGCGCGTTTCCGCTTCAGCTGCTAAAGCGCGCGTTTCCGCGTTAGCTGCTAAATCACGCGATTTTGCTGCAAAAAGTAGCATGTGTGGTCAGGGCCTTAACGGTACAAATAAATCTTTATACGGGAACATTCAAGACTTTATATTATTTCTTTAACAAGGGTATCGTTGCCTATTGGCATGTTCTTCAATTAAATCCAAAGCATCCAGCTGGTATTTCGCCGATTCATCCCAAAGGTGCAAACAGTACCTACTCCAGAAGTTAATCGTTACTTTAATAATATTATATTACAATCCTGTCTGTCTGTTTATCTGTTACGATTTACCGTCTAACCCAGTTAACCGATTTTGGTGAAATTTGGATCACAGATAGATTAGACCCGGAGATGCCCGGAGACAGGACATAGGCTACTTTTATCGCGGAAAAAAGGTTATGAGTTGAAATGGGGGATGAAAGTTTATATGGAAATTGGCCTAGCTATTCTAAAAATATTAGGATCTCGGGAACTACTGGTACGAATTAAAAGATCCTTTTTGTGCTGGATAGTCCATTTATCGTTATAAAAGTTTTAACCTTCGACGCAGACGCGATAGCATTTGTGACTTTTGAGACCATATTTATGACGACAAGACAAAGGCTTATACCAATTTACAGCTTATTTATTATCTTTCATTCCGAGGTTAACCACTTTTTAGGGTTCCGTAGCCAAATGGAAAAAAACGGGACCCTTATAGATTCGTCATGTCTGTCTGTCTGTCAGTCCGTCCGTATGTCACAGCCACTTTTTTCCGAAGCTATAAGAACTATACTGTTGAAACTTGGTAAGTAGATGTACTATGTATGTATACACTTCTGCCGTGCGCTCTTGAGGACACATTTTTTTATTTGAAAGCTAGTTTTCGTACGGTGGTTCTTAGAAATGGCGGACTCCACAAAATGGCGGATAAAATATTTTTTCACTGCTCCCTCTATAGGGGTATCAAATGAAAGGGCTGGACTAGTCGAATACTGTACAACTTTCAAATTCAAAGTAGTCGGGGGTAAATACAATTGAGATGTGTGTGTGTTTTTTTTTACTTTTATAGGATTACACTTGACCGCCATCTCGCCTGATGTTAAGCGACGATGCGGTCTACGATGGAGCGTGTTTACCTAGAAAAAAAACCGATTCACTCACGATTTGAAGACACAAAGATTGTAACCATCGGGGAAAACCCACTCAGGCAACGTATTCCACAGCCTAGACGTTCTTATCATAAAAGTAGAGTAAAATCTCTTCGTTCGTGTCTTTGGAACATCAACCATGAAACGATGTCGCTTTTTGAGCTACGAGCATTAAGATAGAAAAAAGGACAGGTTGGTATTAGATCATGCAAATTATTCGCACACTCTCCGAAGTGTATCCGATAAAAAGCCGACAGGCTAGCAATTTTTCGGCGATATTCAAGACTTTGAAATATTTTTCGCACAAGGTTGTCGTTGCACATGAGCCTTTTGGCTCGTCTCTCGATCGATTCCAGAGCCTCCAGCTGATACTTAGCCGATCCATCCCAAAGGTGCGAACAGTACCTACTCCATACACACAGTCACACAGTAGTGTGTCCACCTGTCCACCGACCGCCCTAGGCCAGCTATGAGGACGCGCCCCTGCCAGTGCCAGGTCGGCCTAAAAAGGTGTATATTAGTTTTGACTTTGTTTATTTGTGTGAAAGTTAATATAGTTCATACTAAGTACCCATACAACTTTTCACATCGATCGATTTTTGACGTGATAACGTCTTATAATTCGGTGAAGCCGGCTGCACGCCCGCAAAACATGACGTCATGTAACGTTACCGTTAGTTCGTCGTCTGTGCCATGCGGACGAAGCTGAGCGCTGAGGGCGCCACCCGCCGAGTCGAGCGGTATCACTACTCGCGCTATCAGCGTACTGATTTCTTAAGACGCTGTCACGTTTAACTATCGTCAGTAAACCGACTTTACAGATAACCATTTTTTTTAAAAGTTTTATTGGCTTACACTTGACCACTATCTCGCCTAATATTATGCGACGCCGACGATGCGGTTTACGATGGAGCGTGCTTCCCTAAAAGAAACCGATTTACTCTCGATTTGACTAAGATTGTAACCATCGGGAAAACCCCACTCAGGCATCGCAGTCCAGAGTCCAGCCTAGACGTTATTATCACAAAAGTAGAGTCCTTGAAACGACAACCATGAAACGATGTCGCTTTTTCGAGCTACGATTAGTCCGA
Organism: Ectropis crepuscularia; assembly: GCA_963693475.1. Lineage (NCBI taxonomy): Eukaryota > Metazoa > Arthropoda > Insecta > Lepidoptera > Geometridae > Ectropis > Ectropis crepuscularia. The sequence goes on from OY856338.1 coordinate 38,372,715, forward strand.
TAGAAAAAAAAGCATGGTGGTATTAGATTTTGCAGATTTGTTACATACTCTCCGAAGTGTATTCGATTGAAAACCCGATGAGCCCTCAAGCTAGTACTTAGCTGGGCCATCGCAAGGGTGCGAATAGTATTCCATACAAGAACTGACGTCTGCTTAGTACAACATGAGCAACTGTACCTTAAAGTACTTACCTTCGCACCTTTGAGAGGACACCTAGTTTTTGGCAGCTAATTTAGCCTTGCGACTCGATGAAAGAGTCAAAGTGTAGCACATAATTATGTCAAAGTAACGCTCAAAAGCTGATGGCCAGTAGCCGAAACAGAAACACCTCGAAAAGTAGAAGTCAGATGAAGTAGACTCCTTTCTGTGGAGAACACTTACGCTTGCTTCTTGCCCTCTTTAAACTTGGTCAGATTGGCAACATCTCATTCAGAGATAATTAGGAATCACCAGGACTCGACTTTGTTACGACTGTGCTGTCATCTGTGGATCCCAAGATTCAACAGACCGTAGGTATGCAGCAGAAAGAACGTCGCAGAGAGCCCGAACCCTTGAGGGACTCTGGCATTGAATGCAATATGATCTAACAAGCAGCCGTCAACAGGGACTCGTATGGATCGTTCCCACAAAAAATCCATTGACGTGGATCCATAACAGGAGACAAAGGAAAAGCAGAAAGCTTGCATGCAGAAGGCCATCATGCCAAACCTTGTTAAACACCTTCGAGAAATCCAGGGCTTCCCCGTGTTTCTCGATAGCCTCACTACAGATCTGAGTGACGTACGCTAGAATATCCCTGGTATACCGGTTTCGGTGAAACCCGTATGAAGGATGAAAATCACTTAGGAGGTCGTTAGATTCTAGGTAGGTAAGGTGCCTGTAATTAGACACGTTTCATACTAGACACTATTCCGCAACGCCGTACAAAAATCATGCGACAAGGAGAAATGATAGAGGATTGCAATCCCCTATCTTCACCTGCACTCAGACAGCTTACTAGTTACGCCATAGTGCTGAATCAAATTATTTTATACCCTTCTATTATCCTACATAGGTCTCCTGGTGGTTCATATGACCTATACATTTTGTTTACGGGCCTGTAGTGTATTCGGACCGCGCCTGCCCAAGGAAATGGATCAACGTAGCTCGAATTTTGTCAGGCATTCATTACTTATGATTACTGTATCGAGCCTCAGCTCGTGTAGTGTAAGGGGGAAGGGCTCTTCGCAGATTCCGCCTGGGGAAGTACCACACTTTTGCCAGTTATTTTGCCGCCAAGCAGTAGTGTGCAAGCAGTAATGTATTCCGGTATGAAGTGCACTGTTTCCAGATAAATTACTGGGCTAAGAGATAAAATACCTTATACCTCCGGATGACGAACGCAGATACGTAAGGTAAGGTAAGGTGCCAAGTAATGATTTGGTCTCTTTTCCCGCCAAAAACTCGTCCGCAAGGTTAACTTTGTTGGTGTCCGTCATCAACCATTGGGTACTAAGCTACACACCGAGGTATCAAGCGGTTATGGGCAGGCATGTTGCTTCACATCAGGCAAATGTCCTGCTCGTCTTGTCACTCTATAATATAAGAAAGCTTAATTTGCGACATTTGTCCTTTCGCATGCCTTCGCTTCCAAATAAGTAGGTAAATAGGGTACATCATCGGCACGTGCCATGATACGACCTTTTGTCCCTCCACACTTCCGATGTCCTTCCTCGAATCCTCGTAGACAAAAATAATCTCGTCCTTCCCGGAAAATAAACGTAAAGTAGGTAGCTGCCTACTCGATCCGTTCACACGTTACGCCTTGATTGAGCAACAAAGATCGAAACAGTATATTTATAGTGATCTGTGATCGAAACGTCCAAACATTGATTGTATTAATGGGACGTCAAAGTTTGGATATTTGTTGCTCAGTCGCATCGGAACACATGTAGGTACTGATCGGCGAGGTCGGGATGAAGCATTATCTGCTTTTGTATGTATAATTCAATACGATGAGGTAGAAGATGCGTCGTTGGTTGCTATAAATTCTGACAGGTAGTAAGTACCTAGTACAAAGAGTAAAGTAACACAACTTGATTTTTGTTATTTTGTATACCATGTTTTTGTATACCTTACATAAAAAAGAGAAGCTAAAAAGTTTGCAATTTAATTTTATTAACGTTGACCTCCGGAAATAAATAAAAATTATAGGTTTAAAGCTATAGAAAATCGCCAAATGAAAGTGATTTCTAGTCAATTAAATATTAGAATAAAACATTCCAAAGTAATTTGGGATAAGAAAACACCAATACTATAATACTTTTTTTTTATTATTTCACATAGGTACATACGAACACTTACATCTATCTTAAAATCAGTTCATTTGTTCTAAGCTTACAGTCATACACCAACAATATTACTTTCTAAAACTACTCTGAAATAACAATTTAACAACTATAATAACATTTACAGTACAGGCTTTTATTGTAGCCTAAAAAAACTTGAATCACGATTCGAATGAATTCACAAGAGCACAGAGACAGATTTATATTAGGAAACACGAAACGCCTTACAGATTCAATTTAGCAACAAAGCATCGTGTGCTTTCATGCTGTCTTTATCACAGGCGTTGTGTTAGAAAGTCAAGAGCTAAAGTTAAACAGGTGAAAAAGAAGGAAAGATGAAAGCTGATAATGTGTAGATATATACCTCTAGAAGAAAATAATAAGAAAGTTTTAACTAGATACCATTTCACGATGACTTCATGACACACAAAACATAGGCAGTTGCCAACTTCACAGGACTTACGTTTGAGCAGAACTGCAAATAGCTAGGTACAAGTCAAGTTTTATCGGTAAACAGCTAAACATAAAAGTTTAGATTATCATCGTAAATCGGTTGGCTGAAAGCAAGTACTTATCACCTATCATAGTATAGTAGAACAAAATAACGCAGTAAAGAGAAGAACGTATTGTGGTGGTCTCAACTAGTGGAGGAAAATGGAAACCTAATGAGGCATTTCCAGAATGTCGGATAAATGCAAAAACTGTCATAATAGCATAGAATGAGCCACCGTTAAGTAGCGTTAATGCTTCATATTGGTGCAGAAATGTGAAAAGACGTTACATCCTTAGATTTTTTTTTTAAGTGGAGATTATTTTTTACCTCTGTCATCACTTTGCGGAGCTGAATTTTGGAAAGGTATGTTATTATGTTAAATATGCTGTGATTTTGCGTCATCGACATACGTAAAAGCAGTACCTAGGTATATATTTTACTAAACAGGTGACAAACTGCGCAACATTAGTGCTGTTTAATACTAAAATCCTAAGTTATAAGTTTTCACTTCTTTTAGCAGGCCATAGGACAGGCCCTTTTTTAAAATCTGTGTCTTTTATGAAAACGCCTCATAGAAAACGAAGAAATCTGGCGATTAGAGTTGAAAAACTTACTCACTACAGTCACAACTACGTAAATCGAATTTAGTCTACTTCAAGTTTCCGGAAGTTTCCGGTGAGACCCCTCATGGCGTCCCCGACGGCGTCAGGGCCGCCGCAGCCGTTGGCGCCCGACTTCAGAGCGGAGACTGCGCCCTCTCTCGCTGCCTCGCTGTACATCTCCAGACGGACCGCTATTTTATCATTCATCAGCAGGGTGTCTCGTTTGGCGGCAAGCTCCACCTTCCACAGTTCTGTAATATTAACACTGGTTAAACCTTATTTGTGACAAGTTACGGCTGGTCTAGTCGGAAGTTACGGTTGGTCTAAGTGGGCGAACAGCAACTGCCGATCCGGAAATCCTGGTTCGATTCCCACGCGCTTCAGTTTATTGCGAAGTCTTGTGCGTAGTGCCGTTAATTTAAAAACGGTGAAGGAAAACTAGAATCTTTCGAAGTCATGCCAAATCTCGCAATGGGCGAGCGTGGTAGATTATGGCCTTGACTATCTCCTTGCGATAGAGTTGACAAGACAGGCGTGTCTGTTCTCTGCAAAAAGGAGTCCATTTCAACAAACTCCTTCTTTTCGAGGTGTATCCGTGCCGGTTACCGACCATCTCGACCTTTTGGGTGTTACCTTGTCATCTACGCTCAACTTTGGCTCTTATATCGAGTCCAAAGATAAATTAGCTGCCAAAAAACTAGGTGTCCTCTCAAAGGTGCGAAGGTATTTCAAGTCTGAACAGTTGCTTACATTATATCAAGCACAGATTCGCTCTTGTATGGAGTACTGTTCGCACCTTTGGGATGGATCGGCTAAGTATCAGCTCGAGGCTTTGGAATCGATCGAGAAACGTGCCAAAAGGCTCATAGGCAATGATACTCTTGTGCGGAAACGACTTCAAAGTCTTGAACATCGCCGCAAAATTGCTAGCTTATCGGTTTTTTATCGGATACATTTCGGAGAGTGCGCGACTGATCTGCATAACTTAATACCACCTTGCCCTTTTTTTTTTATCGGACTGCTCGTAGCTCGAGAAAGCGTCATCGTTTCATGGTTGATGTTCCAAAGACACGAACAAAGAGGTTTGACTCTACTTTTGTGATAAGAACATCTAGGCTGTGGAATGAGCTACCTGAGTGGATTTTCCCCGATAGTTATAATCTTGGTGTCTTCAAGTCGAGAGTGAATCGGTTTCTTCTAGGTAAGCACGCTTCATCGTAGGCCGCATCGTCGCTTTACATCAGGCGAGATGGCGGTCAAGTGTAAACCTATTATAGTTAAAAAAAAAAAAAAAAAGAGTTCCAGAAGGGCTTGTGTTCTCGTGAATCTCGCGTATCGCTTTCCGGAATCAGTACCTACAGAGGCGCGCGCGATCCATCTATACTAAAATCTTATATAGAAAGTCGTCGACCCCCGGCTACCAAGTAAGTTGCGGCTGGTCTAGTCGGATTAGACCAGCCGTAATTTAGTTCTGTCTTAGAACAACTGACATCAAATGTAAAAAATCACTGACTGCCGTATAGGTACCTATCATTTCCTTCATGGGCATGGTGCCTCCGTACTCCTGCGGCAGCAGACTGCGGTCGATGGCGGCGTCCTCCAGCGCCGTGGTGAGCTGCACGCGTCGCCGGATCTTCTCCGACACCAGTCCCATGCCGAAGTCCAGCGCGAACTTCACCGTGGGGTGGACGTTGATGCCGTAGATCTCCTTGTGACGCAGCGGGAGAGTTCGCTGGAAGGGAGAACATTTTGATGTCATAGCTTCTTTAGCAATGTTTAAAACTTTTTTGGTGAACAAATAATCAAAAATTGGCAGTCATAGGCTAAGAATAGTTGGTCTGAGGTTATAGGAGCTGCCGATAGAAGTGAACACTTATAACTCAGAATTAGAAAGCTCACTTTGGAAACTACGCGGGTGAACCGGAGTTCAGCAGAGGATTTCTTTCATTTACGAGAGTGGCGCTCCGCAGACCACGAAAAATATACCTATGTGTGGTGCGCCGAAAGAAGTTTTCACTTCAATAATAATAAATTATTGGTGGAAATTTCACACACAACACCATCTGACCCCAAACTAAGCAAAAGCTGATATTATTAACAAACGAAAATCATGGAACTCGTCTTCGTCATCGAACGCTTTCCATGAGGTGTAAAAGCCGGGTCACACAGAGGCGATCCGATAGCGATAGCGATCCGATAGAGAGACGATATTTTTTGTAATGTTCGAATTTGTATGCAACCTGACACATAGCAAGTGGGCGCGATCTCATACTCGGTATCGGATCGCTATCGCTATCGCTACCGGGTCGCCTCTGTGTGACCAGATTACTGTGTAACTAGTGTGGGTGGTCCTGAATATGGCGCTGTTTGAATAAAGTCATAACACAAGCACAATTATTATCATATCATCATCAAGCTGATGTTCTAAAATATGATTATCGTATTCTGTGGTATTCCCTCACCTCTCCATTCTTCACGATCCTGACGGCCTCCTTAGGCGTGAACAGCGTGAGATGGGGGAAGCTGACTCCCTGTCCATCAGCGAAGTGCACTAGCCCCCGCACTTGGTTCTCCTCGTCTTCCAAAAGTGTCTCGTAGACGGTGGCCATAAGGCGACACATGTCTTGGTTCGTGTACTTGTAAGGGTCGAATACACCTGAGTTGTAAAAGTAGAATATAAATTTTTGTCACAAAATTTGGGTAAAAAATTATTCGATTTTTTGTATGTTATAGAATAAGTGATGGTAAGAAACACGCCTGCAAATAATAGAATCACGCAGCTATAGAAACATGAACAGTCCAAATCATTACCTAGCACTAGCACCTAGCGCTTGTCATCCACAGATATAAGATAATTTGTCTCTTTGTCCTGCAATCTCTCTGGAATCATTTCCCTTCAAACCGGAACATTGTAATGCTTACACATTTCTGCTTGGCGGTAGAATAACTGGGAAAGGTGTGGTCCTTCCCCAAGAGGACTCTGCCAAGAGTATTACTACTACTAAATTCACTATTTGAATCTCTGCTGATGAATTAATTTTTGTCAGCTTATATAGGTATAGGACCCCCATGTGCTATCGTTCTTTACACATTATTTTCATGTAATATATTTGAAATATAGATCTACAAACATATGTAGGTACACATTTAGCACCGGATAAAATGATAATCAAAGTCGGTTCACCTGTGATGGTATCTAAATGAAATTGGTTAATAGCATAGAAATCGAAATAATTTAGATTTCTGTGGTTAATAGATTTTATATGCAAATCTAGCTAGTTGATACGAAGTAGAAGTCAATGAATAAAAGTAACAAATAGATATATAACTAATTGATAGGCGTTATGAGTGTTATGACTTATACCTACGAGTACTTACGTCATAAAAGTGCAATGGAATGGAAATAGTGAAAAGCAGTGCATAGGTAATACATGTAGGTAAGTAAGTAGCAAGATATCGGGAATCAGAATAATAGGGTAAAAAGATAAACAGGATAGGCGACAGATGCTAACAGCTCAGTGCACCTTACAATTTCTTGCAGATCAAAACTTGGGTTGGAATTGAATAGTATCCTTATCTATACTAATATTATAAAGAGGAAATATTTGTTTGTTTGTTTGTAATGAATAGGCTCCGAAACTACTGGACCGATTTCAAAAATTCTTTCACCTTTGGAAAGCTACATTATTCCCGAGTAACATAGGCTACGGCAGATGGCGCTGCAGTTGATATCTAGGTTATTATTCGAGCGAAGCCGGAGCGGGCCGCTAGTACTATTATAATATATTAGTTGACCTGCGTAGCGATTCTGAACCCAGTCGGTTTGATCTCGATACAGAATCAAATCTCTTGGTCTTTGTCCTATTCGTTTAGAAAGACAGAGACAAGGATTGTCATTCCGAATTTGAGTTGTTTGGATTGTGTTCAGAGCCAGTACAGTAACTATTTTCTAATCTGTGCCAGTACGCTGGTAACTTCGCGAAAACCTCATGTTCGGTTCTACAAGTCTTTCATTTCATATTGTGCGTTGCTCAATATAATTGCGTCATTTTCCGATCGATACTCTGTGAACTCTGTATTAGTAGCCCTATTTATATAAGGCATCAAAATTTGAGTATCACGTGTTAAGAAAATAGCTAATAGTTATACCTAATAGCGAAAAACCCGACTAATTTTCTTTCACTAGGTTTGCTAAATTGGAAGAGGTTACCGTTTTCATAAGCATTGTCAGGAGGTGCCTTCCTCTCAAGCCCTATCCACCGGTAGCTTGGGGCTTGGGATATATGGTTTAGTTTCTTACAAAAAAACTAAATAAAATAGGTTAATATACTTAGCATAAAGTAAATAAATAATGTATACTACTTGTATATTTGATGATATGTATCATGTATGTATGTTGTATATCTACCAGGCCTGTATACGACAACACGACGTCCAGCTTTGTCTTTGTAGGGACTCGCAAATGCAAATCTGAAAACAGAAACAATGTAATGTATTTTTGAAGTGAAAACTTCGTTAGTTGAGCCCGTTTTGGTGGGGTCAGTTCAGGATAGAAAGATGGGGGTTGCATCACCGACACGCCAATGTACTTAGCGGCCCGGCGTAGCGTTGGAGCAGCGGCAGCGAAGCGCAACTTGCGGGTTAGACGCTTTTTGGATGGGTGAAATCTTATAAGTTCGTGTCACTGACATACGTAATAGTGGTATATCTATCGGTGACGTATTTTGCAACATCAGTGCTGGTTAATACTAAAATTCTAAGTTAAACGATTTCACTTCTATCGGCAAATCACTATGATATCGATTTTTTTAATACCTTCGTCAAACGATCACTGGTGGGTCATGGCCGGTGATACCCAAAGACTCATATATTCTGTCTTGAGTATGGTTCTGCCTGTGAGACAGAAGAGAAGCTCGCGTTTGTCTCGGTCCACCTGACCTTTCCAACGGAATGTTACACGCCTCACCGTCCGGCGACCTCTTGAGACTCCTAAATCCGCACAGCTAACAACTTCGTACTCTCCCATTCTCTCTGTATGCTGAAGGCTATGCGATCTGGTTTTGCCAGAAAATTTATCGCAGAGGGCATTGTGAGGAGGTTCCTCACTCCGCAGCCCTAACTATCGGTAGCTTGGGGCTTGCCTCAAAGCTAGGGGCGCTCTTGTTGTTGAGTTTTTTGTACTTTTTACATGCTTTGAAAGAGAACCCCTTTTCTTTTAGTCGTAAAACGACAAGCTGGCTTGTGTATCTTGCCGAGTCTTCCTGACATGTTGGCATTTGGTGTAAATATTTTAGGCCGAATTATGCAAATTAGCAGGGGCATCGCTGGGATGTACTCGGAATTTAGACCAGTAGTAGATGCTCAGTACGCTAGACGATATACATTTTGTCATGTATCTTGCAAGCACCTAGTGAAATCGTTTACCAGATGCACCAAGTCGCGGAGATTGTTCAGTATAGAGATCAATGTCACAGGAGAAACGACGTTTATACCACCAGCACCAGCGACCAACAGTGGGTCTAAACAGGCGGAAAATAATGGCGAAAACGATGTTTTGATTTGCAGTAAATATTTAAAACTTAAAATGGCAAAATTAATATGTTCAAAATAATGACTAGTGGACTAGTCACCTTGGCATGGAGACATTTGCTATCTTCAAGGCCTGGGGCATGGGTGCGAAAGCCATCATTACGCAACGCAAGCTTTACGATGGTGCAATTAGCTGCACGCACGTTCAAAAGTGTCTTTCCTCGGCGCCCTTGACTCGATTGGCTCAAGTTTGATTTATTACAGTGTCGCCAAAATAATTTCTGTCTTTTATTCATAAACGTCTTTGAGTTTGGCTAGATAAACGTTGATGTTTTTTTTTTCAGACTGATCTGACGTGAGACCGTTTACGTGATTAGAAAAAAAAAAAACAAAAAAAAAAAAAACAAATAAGCATTGCCATTTAGTGTGGTTATGCCGCCAGCATACTGGGCACGCTTCCGACTGGGCTTGATAATCTTGATTATTTTTAGATCTTCATTGGTCAATGGGTAATTCAGATATGCTTAATGTACGTAGGTATGTAGGTAGTATGATGTGTGGAGTTCTTAGTTCTTATTGTAATTTAATTTAGTTCATAGAAACGGTTTGCATTGATATTGATGATGTCCCACAATTAACAAAAGGTCTTTCAGAAATCCTTACTGCCTTTAGACATTTTAAGTATTGAAGTCTGCCACATAAAATAACAATTCTTGGTTGTATGCAAGTACCAAGCCAACCAATTGTTTGAGACTGACCCCAGGTCGATAAGTTCCGTCATGACTGGCAGCTTGTAGTCAAGCTGGTTGAAGATGATGCCCCAGGACTGACGAAGGAGCATGTACCGCTCGATGGCTTCCTCGGCCATCGGCACGGAGAACTTCTTGGCGCGGAGGAATCGGAGAAAGAAGCTGGAATCTAGAACACAACAATTAACTCTTTCAGAACCCGTGTCATGCTCAAAATAGAAACGCAAAGCCACTCTGGTTACAACCACACACCACAACAACTTAACCTCAGTTACTTGCTATGACTTCCGAACAAAGAAGTTACATGTCGTTGGCTTTTACGAATAGCTATGGAGTCGTTGCCTAAGCGTTTTTTTGCCAATTGATGCAATCTTGGCGTTTCTTCTTAGTAATCGCGTTCCATCGCAGACGGTATGGTCACTTAATATCAGGGGAAGAAGCAGTCAAGCGAAGGTCTATTAATTATAGAACAAAATGAAACCCAACGTAACGCTCTATAACACTAACAATTTAATTCTGATTCACTCAAACTTACAGCTATGCACATAGCTACACTCTGTTTTAGAACTGCCTCTGAACGTTCTCCTCTTTTTCAACTCCTGTGATATTTTGTATTTCTACTGCAGACCGACAAAATTGGCACTCACCGGCGCTTCTACCGCCTAACGAAAAACGCTTTGAGGCAAAGACGTCAATAGCAAAAAAAAATCTTCATCTATGCTTTGAGGCTTTGATGCTTTGACATTGCTGTCTCGCCAAAGCGTCAAAGCGTTTTTCGTTAGGCGGTAGAAGCGCCGTTCGAGTGAGTGCAGATTACAGTGTTATTCAGTTCCAGACCTTTCCTTTCCTAATCTTAACAGTATATTTCGTCTGATTTCTCGTTGGTTTCGTATTTCAGCTCATGTTCTGAAAATGTTTGACTCTCTAACTTCAGAGGAGAAACAGAAGAATTTACTCACCCATTCTTACAGCCATGAATTTAGGATTCTGCTCCATCCAGTTCCTCAGCGCATCTATGGCCTGCTTCCTGGCGTTCTCCGTCTCTCTTAGTTCATCTTCTGCGATCTTCTGCGTCTCTGCTGACAGAGGACATACGTAGTCCTCAGCTGGAGTCAGGTAACGCTTGCTGAGACGGCGAGACATGACGACGGCTGCAGACAAACGGGAAATGGTGATCAGTTAATTGTAGATTGGTGTCCCGGTTTGAAGGTCTAGTGGCTCAGGAATATAATGGACGATAATGTCCTATTTCAAAACCAAGAGCTCGTAAGTTCAAACTTCGCCTACAACATTAAAATAAATAATAATAAAGTATTAATAAATTTAGGTGGATACCTATTTATAATTTATTACTACTTGCTTTAACAGTATAGGAAAACATTGTGAGGAAATACGATTGTTCAAAGAAGTACATTTTAGATGAAGGCATTTATAATTTAGGAGCCCGCACTTGACGAGATTGGTGGACTACAGTCTTGACTCTTTCCGTGAAAAAGAAAGCCCCAAGTCCTGAAAATGGGATCATTAAGTGTGCTATTGAGTACCTATTGATATAAATAAAGTGGAATAGGTACCTATATAATAAATATTATGTTAGATATTTTTTTTTTTTTTTAAATAAAGAATGACGAGACGAGCAAGACATGTGCCTGATGGTAAGCAACATGCCTGCCACATAACAGCACAGTGGCATGCAGCTATTGGAACATGAAGAGTCCAAATCATTACCTAGCACTGCACTGCGCTCGTCACCCAGAGATCTAAGATATTATGCCTCTAAGCCCTGTAATTTCTCTGGAATCATTGCCCTTCAAACCGGAACACAGTAATGTTTGCACATTACTGCTTGGCGGTAGAATATTTGGCAAAGGTGTGGTACTTCCCCAGGCGGATTCTGCTAAGAGTCCTACCACTACTAAATTATAGTTAGATTATATGTCTAGTAGTCGGCTATAATTATTTTATAGTCTGACTAGCTGACCCCGCAAACGTTGTTTTGCCTTAGCGAACAACCCTTGTCACTTAGGGGTATAAAAAATAGCTAGTAGCCGATTCTCATACCTACAGAATATGCATATAAAATTTGGTTAAAATCAGTAAAGCCGTTTCGGAGGAGTAAGGAAACAAACACTGTGACACGAGAATTTTATATATAAGATAACTATGATGACGATGCATCATGCGGATCTGCTATATTCTATATTACGCCAGATGCCATTCAGCCCGATCCTTGACTTTTCGCTTTCGTTAATAACTGTTAAACAGTTTTAATTCATCGTATTCAATTTAGCAATAGTCGTCGGATCAATGCGAATTAGTTTTAAGTTTCCCAATAAAACTTTACAACATTGCCACTTGATTCTCTAATAGCAAAACTCTTAACTTAAACAAGCTCTAAGTACAACAAAAGTCTATATATTTTGTGGATTTTTTATTGAATCAAACTTTGTAATCATTAATTAGGGTGATCGTTTATTGTCCAATTATGATTTATAGAGCGCTGACGTTTTAGTCAAAACTTTTAAATTATAAATACACTAGCTGACCCCGCAAACGTTGTTTTGCCTTAGTGAACAACCCTTGTCACTTAGGGGTATGAAAAATAGCTAGTAGCCGATTCTCATACCTACAGAATATGCATATCAAAATTGGTTATAATCAGTAAAGCCGTTTCGGAGGAGTAAGGAAACAAACACTGTGACACGAGAATTTTATATATAAGATTACAGATGTTATTTCACTGTAGCATTAATTTTGTTTTGATACGATGAAAGTATAAGTTATCTTTAATTTACTTTAAACTGGTGTCTGGGGCTTTGTCGTTAGAAGTTAGAAACACTCCGTAAGGCATTTTGGGATAAAATAAATTAGGTAATAGAAGATATTATTAGACATTCTTCACACCACACTAACTAGCCCCAAACTCAGTAGTATAGGTAATATGATAACCAGATGGTTGATTATAATACTTATTTAATCGTATATACGTTCTTTTGATACATAGAAACAACCAGACACACAACAAATAAATCTGAGTTACATATATCAGCCTTGATACATTTAATTCTTACGTCGTCATTGAGAGTGAACCAGCATCCCGACTTTTCCGTTTGTAACATTAGCAGGGTTATTTAATTTCATTACGATGGGATGTCGCAAGTTCTGGTGTCAAGTTTACTACCGACTGACCTGATTTTATTGATCTGATCTGAGATCTGAATGATCTGATAGTTTGCTTGCGAAGCCATATATCATAAAATTAGAATGTGTATTTATTTATTTCGTTAGTTGCACCACTGCCCAATAAGTTACAAATTTAGTTTGCTCTTGAATCAAAAGGTTATCTGGAAGAGATCGCTTTTAGCGATAAGATCGCCTTTTGTGCCCATTTTGTTTTGTTATTTTATGTGTTACTTGTTGTCAACTTTGTTAGTGGTGCCAATAAAGATAGATAGATAGAAAACTCTTTATTGTGATACAACAAATCAAAAAAATTACATTGACAAACTTAAGAACTAGCATCACAAGTGGCGGCCTTATTGCTGAGAGCAATCTCTTCCAGGCAACCAACATAAAGTGTTTTGTATTGTATCCACCCATTGCAAATATTTGTGTGATGAATGCAAATATTTGTTCTGTATTTGGCTGTTTCTATGTATAATAAGTATGGATTTACAACAATATAAGTATTATACTCGTATCTAGCTCTCATAGTGCAAGCATTGCTAAATTTGGGTGTTGTGTATGAAATGTCAGTATTTAGGTAGATATATTTATTTATTCAAGTTGCATCGAAACGGCTTTGCAGTTTAAGTTTGACAATTACGGAATACAGCCCCACAACTATGGACGTGGGAAGTACAATCACAAGATAAACACAGGCGTCGGTTTCGTAAGGTTTGCAAAACGCCGTCTTGCATCGTATAACAAGTGCTGCAGATCGGTGGACGGCCGCATCAAGGCTGTCTAGGTGCGAGGCGCGATTTTAAGATTGTCAATTTGATGTCCATTTTGTCATAGTTATCTATTATGAAGGTTGGTGTCTGAAGAAGTGGCAAGAATCCAGAGAGAGGTTTGAGTTTCCCAGATGTGGGACATGAACATGCAGTTTTATACCTTTATTATAGTAATTTATGACCTTAATGTGTATTACAAAACATGCAAGAAGTAAAAGCCGAAAACAAAGTAGAGAACATCTAACCAAGCCTTAACATTTAACGCATTTTTTAACTATCAGCCACTCTCGTTGCTGGAGGAAAATGGTAAGATTTTATGTGTCAATGTCTCTATACTAATTAACAGTACCTGGGTGACCGAGCTTTGCTCGGTTTGAATACTAAAACTACTTAGATACCTACATAGTAAAAGAATCCAAGGCTCCAAGTATTAGAATAAAAAAAACTTTAAAAAAAAAGAGAATCCGTCTGGATTCGAACCCGGAGCACCCGGAGCTACTAATTCGTGACCGCCATGACCGCAACAAACTTCCTGTTTGAGCTATTATGCTGTCGCGCCACGCGGCAAAATTTACTTTCGCATTCTGATGTCTAATGTGACAAATTTTCAACGTAAACAAACAAGACAACGTAAACAAATTTGCGTTGTCTAAAAACGCGCATAATATGCGTTTTTTTAAAATGAAACCTAGTTCGATCGATTTTTCGTCCCCGAAACCCCCTGCTTCCATAATTTCATCAAAATCGTTCGAGATTCAGATTCTATATATATATAGGTATATACAAGATTTGCTCGTTTAAAGGTATAAGATATACTAATTAACATTATAAAACTGAAGAGTTTGTTTGTTTGAACGCGATGATCTCAGGAACTGCAGGTTGGATTTGAAAGATCATTTTGGATAGTCCATTTATCGAGGAAGGCTATATAACATTACGCTACTATAAATAGCAGCCGATCATGAATGAAGAATGTAACAAAAACGAGAAAATATATTCCTTTTCGAGAGCTTTCGTTGCGTGTGCTTACGTGCGCTGAAGTCCGTGACATCATGTGTCTATCTTATAAGATTGCGGCGTTATTAAACCTAATTTACTAATCATATATTTGGTTCTAAATCTGAGACGACCAATTTTCGATAGGTGGTTTTCGACAATTGGCGCAGGGTCAGCTAGTATTATAATACAGTGACACTCACAATGGTAAGATAGTTTTCTGTTAATTTAGTTAAAATTAGCAGGTAAAAATGTTTATAATATTTATTTAACATTATAAACTCTATTATGCTCTTATTCAGACACTAGCAGCGCCCCGCGGACCGACCTGTGTAGTTCATTTATGCGTTATTTTACCGCAATATAAAGTAGCCTATGTGTTATTCCAGACTAAAATCCAAATCTCGACCCGATCCGTTCAGGCGTTCCGACGTAACTGAACAACAAACATTCAACACCTTGACATTTATTATACATAAATATATTAGTGGATAGTAGATTAGTAGAATAACATTCATAAAGTTACGAGCTGCCATTAACATATCTGTGAAATCGTGTCAATTTCATACATTCTAAATAGGAACTTTTGAGTTACGGTTAACGAATCCCATTGTACCGCAAAATTTGGTTTGGCAACACCGACGCGAACGCCGAGCCTCTTGGCCAATGTAATTATCGGCGGTAAGCCTGTACGAGATTACGTCACGTAATTTGTACCTTCAATTCATCTTGTCCGTGGTTTCACTATTTATGGGTACACGCCTACGAATTTTTTTATTAAAAATTAAGATTTACACACAAGAAAATAAAAGCATGTAAAAATAGTCCAAAAATTATGATAGACCAGCCCCAAGGTTTTATCAACGTAGTTCCCGTTCTCTTTTTTTCGGGATAAAAAGTAGGCTATGTAATTTTCCAGCCTATATTCTAACTGTGTTACAATTCAGCACGATTTAAGTTATCAGTTCCATTGTGAAAAAATTGGATGCTTTTTTGGAAATTTGGATTGCTCAAATTTCCAGAAAAGCATTTATAATATTAGTAGGACACCTATTTGACGCTCAACGTGTCTTGAAACTATTTATCTTATTTTAAGCAACACACTAAATGTTCCCACTGAACATTTAGTGCGCTGCTAAAATTAGGCAATTTGGGCTCTCGGAGCCTTCTCTCTCAAGGAGAGTGTCAAGGCCATAATCCCCACTCAGGCAGATTGCAGGTTTTGGATTTGATTGTATTACGTAGATTGGCGGATGACGAATGATCTAGAAAGATTCTTGGATGTCTGTTTCATATTTTCCTTTACCGTAAAAGTCTGATAAATGTATTAACAATTAATAATTATTTTAACATTATTATTCTCCTGAATGATTTTCACGTATATTATAGGCAATATCCTTAACGATATGTCTTATTAATAATGTGAGGTGATGACAAATTTGAACAACTGCAGATGAAAAAATAATCAGAGATGTAGACGGGATTCGAGCAGAAGATCTCACGATTGTGAATCACACGTTCTAACCACTAGGCCACCACAGTTGACGCATAATTACATTTAGGGTGTGTCCCCAATAGGCAAACTGTTAGCGGCTGTCTGAGTTAACAGCGTATCGGTCTAGTACGCCCACAGCTAAATAATAAGGTAAATTATTTAGATTTCTGTGAGTACGCCCTTCCATACATTTCTTGTGGAGTGTCTACCATCTATATAAACCAATGAACAATGAATGTATCCTGACCAACTTGAAATCGGTAATAAACTGCGTCTCTGTGTGTATCGTAAGTGGTTTACACACAACCAATCTTGACTACCAACCTAGAACCGCTAGCGGCGAGATGTGCTGTGGTTCTACTTCTTTTGGTTGTTGACAACGAATAGTGTTAGGTGAAAACGTCCAGCGATCACATCTTCCTGCAACCGACTAGAACGGAAAGAGTGAGCTCACTCTTTCCAACGATGACATAATGCCGTGCACCTGAAGTTTGGGAGGGCACATCCAATGATTTATATCGATGGTGTCTACAGTTTGCTAGTTTTGCGCAAACTGCGTATTGTGAGCGCAAACTACGTTTTGTACCTACTAGACCACAGAAATCGAATTAATAAGGTAATTAAGTAATTATTATTTAGATTTCTGTGTAACTAGACTAACTCAGTCGGCCGCTCACAGTTTGCCTACTGGGGGGACACAGCCTTAAACACGGCGAGGTGTTATTGTACGTCATGGATGGACATAACAATCTGAATCGGTCCTCAAACAAATAACAAGGTAACGACCTACGGTCGTTACCTTCCAAGCTAACGCTACATGACGTCATGTTTTGCGGGCGTGCAGCCGGCTTCATCGAATTATAAGACGTTATCACGTCAAAAAGTTCAGAAGTAACACACAACCATATCCCAATCTCTTTTATGAAGTTGGTTGCAAAATAAGTTTGCAGCTTTGCGGAGTATCGTGTTGCTATCGAATAATTCGATCAACTCTATCGAGCTTGCACCGGGAGTTTACCGCCGAACGAAAAATGTCATAGCTTTGATGTTTCTCTCTCTTTTCTTTTCGCTTGAAATGATAGAGATAGCAATAGCAACGCTAACGCCGATTTAGTTAGGCGGTAGAAGGCCGGGTGTCGAAACTGGCACGAATCACGCTCGGGGGATTAGAATAGTTACACTGATTATGTTCGATTATGGAATCGATATTGGTCAATAAATTAGGTAACATGGTTATTTTCGTCAGCCCTATCATGGGGGATTTTGTAAGTTCTACGTTTAATCTTTTTTAAATTTTGTAGAACTCTCCCAAATTGAGTTCGATAATTTATTAACAGAATTCAACATACCAGCAGGACGTCTACACTTTTTCTACGAAAACGTACCTAATTTCGAAAAAAACTCGCGACTTTCCTTCTCCGATTCTACTTCGATCCCTCGTTTGGTCCGTTTAAATCTTCTAAGCCTAAACTCTAATTAGAGTAAGCTTAGAACATTTAAACGTCAAACAATGTTCTATCGGACATCGGACGAAACGAAGCAAAACGAGAGCAGGACGTCTACTCTGTTTCCACGAAAACGAAATTTCGAAAATAAACTCGCGACTTTCCTGCTCTCGTTGTACTTGGTTTCGTCCTATACAACATTGTTTGACGTATAAGCATACTCTAATTAGAGTAGGCTTAGAACATTTAAACGGACAAAACCACGGATCGAAGTAGAATCGGAGCTGGAAAATCGCGAGTTTATTTCGAAATTACGTTTTCGTTGAATTAGAGTAGACGTCCAGGAACCTCGCGAGTTTTATTTTTATTTCGAAATTACGTTTTCGTAGAAAGAGAGTAGACGTCCAGGTTCTCAATTCGTTTGTATGTTGTTTTTCTTGTATGTTAGTTACGTGATAGCTCCGACAATTGTGTAATGATTTTGATGATTATCTTTTTGTTTGGTAGGTAATACTTCAGAAGTGGTGCAATATAATTTTTGTATACTATCGAATTTGGTGTGGCGGTTTTTGTAATACCACCAAAAAAACTAAAAAATCTTATTCGTAGATTTCACAAAAAATATGAAATTTTGGTGAGTCTCTGACTAATTTTAAATTGAAGTCGGTATTTGCTTTTTCGGAGAAAATTACACTATTTGTTATTAATTTATTTTAAGCTATTATTCTGGTTTATCAGTCATTGTCTTTGTTGGAGGGATCAAATTGTCTATATGGATTCCAGTTTCCAGGATTCCAGTTTGTTTTTTTTTTTTTTTTTTTTTTTTAACTTCTATAGGTTTACACTTGACCGCCATCTCGCCTGATGTTAAGCGATGATGCGGTCTACGATGGAGCGTGTTTACCTAGATAAAACCGATTCACTCTCGATTTGAAGACACAAAGATTGTAACCATCGGGGAAAACCCACTCAGGCAACGTATTCCACAGCTTAGACGTTCTTATCACAAAAGTAGAGTCGAATCTCTTCGTTCGTGTCTTTGGAACATCAACCATGAAACGATGTCGCTTTTTCGAGCTACGAGCATTCCGATAGAAAAAAGGACAAGGTGGTATCAGATCATGCAAATCAGTCGCACACTCTCCGAAGTGTATCCGATAAAAAACCGATAGGCTAGCAATTTTTCGGCGATGTTCAAGACTTTGAAGTCTTTTTCGCACAAGAGTGTCGTTGCCTATGAGCCTTTTGGCACGTCTCTCGATCGATTCCAGAGCCTCCAGCTGATACTTAGCCGATCCATCCCAAAGGTGCGAACAGTACTCCATACAGGAGCGAATCTGTGCTTGATATAGTGTAAGCAACTGTTCAGACTTGAAGTACCTTCGCACCTTTGAGAGGACACCAAGTTTTTTGGCAGCAAGTTTAGCCTTGGACTCGATAAACGAGCCAAAGTTGAGCGTAGAGGTCAAAGTAACGCCCAAAAGTTCTAGACGGTCAGAGACCGGCACGGATACACCTCTAAAAGTTGGAGTCAGTTGGAAAGGACTCCTTTTAGCGGAGAACAGACACGCCTGCGTCTTACTCTCGTTGAACTTGACCAGATTGGCATCGCCCCATTTGGACACCGCATCAAGGGTCAAGCCCAAACGCTCGATCAGACTCTCTCTCAGTCCCTGAGTTTGCTGCCCAGTGGCTCTCGCGCTAGATATGTAACTCTCTACAACGGTGCTATCATCTGCGTACCCATAGATACCGGGCTTCAACAGATCGTTGATATGTAGCAGGAAGAGCGTCGCAGAGAGTACCGACCCTTGAGGGACTCCGGCACTGATACCCATTTGATCCGACGAGCAGCCATCAATGACGACTCGTATGGATCGATCCCTCAAGAAGTCCGATATCCAAGCAATGAACCCAGAAGACAAACCATAACTAGAAAGCTTGCTTATAAGGCCATCATGCCAAACCCTGTCGAAAGCCTTCGAGATATCCAGGGAGACTGCAAGTGCTTCCTTGTGTATTTGTATTGTACTGGCGGTCACCACCACGTATTTGACACACGCATAATTAGGTACGTTTTAGGGTTCCGTACCCAAAGGGTAAAAACGGGACCCTATTACTGCGACTTCGCTGTCCGTCCGTCCGTCTGTCACCAGGCTGTATCTCAGGAACGGTGATAGCTAGACAGTTGAAATTGTCACAGATTACGTATTTATTTCTATAACAACAAATAAAAAAAAAACGTTTAAGGATTGCTCACATGCAACAGACTTGATTTTTTCCCGTTTCTTGCTCGATACTAATAACGGTGACAGACGCTTTAACTATTCACATAATATTTAGCTTTATGTTCTCTTTAAATATAATTAACTAGCGGCCCGTTCCGGCTTTTTGCTCGGATAATAAACTAGATACTAACTGTAGCGCCATCTGCCAGGCTGATTTGTGAATCTAAACCATCGAGGGCACTACCCAAACGCATACAGAAAAAATCATTCAAATCGGTTTAGCCGTTTAGGAGGAGTTCACTAACAACGAAAAGTGGCATTGATTTTTAGGGTTCCGTAAAACGTAAAAACGGAACCCTTATAGATTCGTCATGTCTGTCTGTCTGTCTGTCCGTCCGTATGTCACAGCCACTTTTTGCCGAAACTATGAGAACTACACTGTTGAAACTTGGTAAGTAGATGTATTGCGTGATGTAGGTTTCATCAAACCTACACGTGTGTGGTGTCTATCGATAGGTCTTTAAAAAATATATTGAGGTTTCTAAAATCATTTTCGTCTACACTGAATAATTTGCGCGAGAGCCACTTCCAAAGTGGTAAAATGTGTGCCCCCCCCCCTCTAACTTCTAAAGTAAGAGAGTGAAAAATCTAAAAAAAATATATGATGTACATTACCATGTAAACTACCAACGAAAATTAGTTTGAACTCGATCTGATGAATAGTTTTTTTTAGTACGTCATAAATACACTATTATTGAAACTTCGATCAAAGTTACAACGAACTACAAGAACTATGTGTACTATGTATGTTACTTGCTGCAACGGAACCCTTCATGTGCGAGTCCAACTCGCACTTGGCCACTTTATTATATGTATAGATTATTTATAGTTTAATTAAATTAATTATAGTTTTTGATCGAATTTCAATCACTCGGGGACCACTAGTTAGAAAATAAAATAGTAAGTAAAAAAATTGTAGTAAATATAGGTAGTTAGTAAAAAAATAAACTAGTGTTAATCGGTTTTAGCCTCCGATATAGCGACCCCTCACTATATCGGATTGTGAGGGGTGTTATAGTCAAACTTATAACACCGCTGTTATAAGTTTGACTTCTTTTAATAAGCCTAGTTTCCAGGTATTTTCTGCACAGGACGTCTACTCTCTTTCTACGAAAACGTAATTACGAAATAAACTCGCGACTTTCCAACTCCGATTTTACTTCGATCCGTCTTTTTGTCCATTTAAATGTTCTAATTAGAGTATGCTTAGAACATTTAAGGGGGCGCCTAAAGCCAGAAAACGAAAAAAGGACATTTTCGACGCCGCTCACTGAAGTTAAGAAACTAAAAACTATGACAAAAAAAATATTGACGTGTGGGTACAATTAAGAAGAAGCACAATAACCGAATAGAATTTTAAATAAAGATCAGAGTTTTTTACAATAAAAAAATAAAAATGACACCGAAAAAACCCGTTTCAATTCGAGTACTCGAAATTATCAGCGATGACCCCACATTATTTTTTGGTAATAAAATTCCTATTTGTACGTTCTAGTAAAGTAACCGAACACTTTTTTAAATTTATGTTTAGTTATTGAATAATTAAATAAAACTTGGTCAAAAATGGACTCCTGATTAAATATTGATTTTTCATCCAAACTGTGTCATGCTATTCTCGACTTTATGTACATCACATTAAGAAACGCGTCGCGCGGGTGAAATCTGATTTTTTCCTGGCTTTAGGCGCACTCTTAAACGTCAAACTATGTTGTATCGGAATGATACGAAGTAGCAGGAGAGAAAGAAAGTCGCGAGTTTTTTTTTCGAAATTACGTTTTCGGAGAAATAGAGTAGACGTCCAGTTTCTCTGCAAAGTCCGCCTGGGGAAATAATACACCTTTACCAGTTTTTCTACCGTCAATCCGGTTCGGGCAATGTTTCTACAGAAATCATTTCAGGGCAAAGAAATAAATAATGTAAGTAAATTTCTGACGAGCGAGCGCAGCGCATTACTATACAGTGATTTGGAATCTTCATGTTCAAATAACTGCGTGATGTGAGACTTCAATTGTTTTTTTCCGTCCCAAAAATTAACAAAGCGCTTAGAAACTTTCACTTGTACCTACACATAGGTGTCGGTAACGGTGTCACGGTTTTAATTCAATTTTCCATCTCGAAAAATTTCGAACCCAGTTAAATAAGTTTTCGCTTCAAAATGTAAAACAATTTCTTAGCTAAAACTAGTCAGAGTTGCTATTTCTTTAAATATGAACTTATTTTTACATGTATTCGCATTTCATTATATAGTATATTTACCGAGAGGTGGTGAACTATTTTATTATACAAAAACCAAACAATTCAACTTCCCTACATTTATTTAAAGGTATATTCATCGAAAAAGATCCCGGTCCAAAATAGTGTAAAATTGAATGATCACATATCAACCATAAAACCGCGCACAGCTGATTAATTTAATTATCTAAATGTTATTCTACAGTGAAAGTTAATACATATGTATGTGTAAATTTGGTAAAATTTTCATTTCAGAAACATATAGTTTTAAATCACCGTGTTAAAATACCAGTAATGCTTTGTACTCTTTGCGAAAGTACCACACTTTTGCCAGTTTTTCTTCCGCCTAGCAGATAAGTGCAAACATTTCTTTATTCCAGTTTAAAGGATACAATTTCTGGAAAAATTACAGAGCAATGAAAGAAATTATTTTTTATCTCTGGTTGACGAGCGCAGTACTGTGCTAGATTTGGTCATAGAATAGATATTTGGTTTTTGATTGTGGAATCTTTGTAGTCTTTTGGTAGAGTGGCACTGTGCTGTTATAAACAGATAAATATGTTGCCTTCCATGAGGCGACTGTCTTCACTCTATCTGTCACTTAATATATTATGGAAAAAAACTGACTCAAAATCAATTATGTCACCATAAGTAAATTGCATGTCACAAACTTTGAAAATATATGCATCAATTTCACTTTTAAAAAAATTGCCATGTTTTTTACCCATGTAAGTCAAGAATTACTACAGTTCAGAATACAGCGGTAATCAATTTAATAATATGACTAATAAATGTAATTATAACAAACTTCGCAAAGCAATCAAGAACATATTTATCCTGAAAGACAGAACACGCCATAAAACAGCATTGATACTTATATAAAAAACAGTAAAATACTTTCAAAAAATGTCACATTATAAATTGGATCGAAACATTTTATTTTTAACTTAATTATTTGCCTTATTAAGAAAATTTAACAGCATAAACGTAATTAAATTAAAAACTATACTGATAGACCTACTTACGCACTAATATTTAAACTTATTCCAAATCAAAAAGTTACAAAAAATTGCCGCTGGTAAAACTTTTTCAAAAATAATTATCCCGCCGTTATTTAACCACAGATAATAAAATCATATAGGTTTTACAAGAAACTTTAAAAATACTCACAAGTATTTTTTTTAATTCGGGTTTGTAATCCGTGTGTTCACAGCACTACTTGCACTTGGCACAATACACGAGTTCACCAGAGTAAGGAAAGGGCGACACTGACCGTTGGTGCCGTTTTGCGAGCTGTTTTGCTTGCAGTCCTAACTCTGAGATTTCAACGAATCTCTACGCACTGCGGTTTTAGTGAAGGTTTCAGGGGTATGCAACTGTTTTAGATGTGACTACGAGTACAGGGGAAACGTCGTCTAGTGCCTTCGTAAGACTTCACGTATTTTTTTTTAAATTAAAAGTTATTTTGGCGCACCACGCTCACATTTTTCGTGGGCTGTGAATTGAGTTCATCATCATCATCAGACTAGCAGGGTAGGGACTTGCTAATTATTCCAGACTAGCAGGGCCTTCCGGTTTCACCCGCGTAGTTTCCAAAGTGAGCTATCAAATTCTGAGTTGTAAGTTTTCACTTCTATTGGCAGTGCCTCGAGAAATAAGCGTGGTTTCATGGTTGATGTTCCATTCATGGTTAGTAATAAATTACGTATGAATGTTTATGTGCCTGTGAATACATGTGGTACCTAGTTTTTTATCTTTCTTCTTTTGTTCTTTTAGCGCACCACACACATTGTCACGCTTGGAATTGAAAGAATTGTTCGTGAACTCGGTCCCGCCGAGTGTGCTAGAGCCAGGAAGAAACAGTAAGCTGCTGCTGCTATCAGATTGCTGTCCCTGTTTTTTTTTTTAAATTTAAACTTGGCCTTGGATCCTTCAGCCGTATCTGTCACTGTCGTGTCACTGTGTTTAATATGTTCAGTTTATGTGTAATCATTTTTATTATCTACTAAAATAATTGAAAAGTTTTTAATAGTTATTTCTTATTTTAGTTTTTAATTCTGCCGTGCAGTCTTAAGCACACACATTTTTTTTACAATAAGATGGTCACTTTCAAAATCTAATAGATGCTACGATGCTATTTAGTGAGAATTGCATTTTGTGATATAATGTAAATTGAAATGTTCTCAACAGCTGGATTTTGTTTACGCATTTCCACCAGGTTTATGTAACTCATCTAAAATGCTTCTGAAACGAGGCATAGATGATTAAGGTCATGAAATGTAGCATTCGTTGCAAGCACGAGAGAACTTGTAACCACCGAATTGCGGCGGTCAAGTTTTTTCCTATTTTTAGAAAGCTACATGTGTTGTAACCGAGGAAAATCGTGTGGGACAGACATACCTTACACTCGTACAAATTGCTTTGTGAAATAGTGTTTAGTGTCCATACATTGAGAGCACGCAGATTTAACAAAGGAGTAATTTGAACGCCATTTTGTAATAGGTTCGAATCCAACTCATTGCACCTCTGAGTTTTTCAAAGAGATGTATGTAACACCATTTTTATGGGATATATTAGTAGCAATGCATGCGGTCCACTAGATGGTAAGCGGTGGCCATAAGTTTTATATATCGCATGAATGGAAATGCTAATGACGCTTTGCCAACACGAAGACGTGTTTACAGATACACTTCTTGTTCTTGAAATTCGTCGGAAAAACATTTAGAGGAAGGGAATTCCTTAACCCGATGATCTATGGCAGAAATAATAATTAATAAATATTGGAGGGCAATTCACACACAACACCACCTGACCCCAAACTGAGCATAGCTTGTATGATGGGCGGCCAGATAGCTGATATAATACTTATATTATATTACTATACTATAACTTATATTACATACATGCTTATTATACATAGAAAAATGCTCGGGAGAAAGGACGATTTTTCATTTCCAGTTTCCAAAATTAACCGTCTTTTATTTCCAAAATTAATTTTTGAATGGTAAACCCATTCCAAGTCCAAACCCAAGAAGGGATCTGATTAAAGACGATTGTACCTATCTATGTAGCGAAGTTCTGATTGCTGTGATGGATGTGTGATGCAACATGCAACGTGACTAGATATGAATACTAGAAATGGGTATATTACGGGAAGTATGAAAGTAGAACCAGTGACAGAAACGTTGAGCAGGATTAGATTATCGTGGTTTAGGCATATAATAATTCGTAGGGTTGAAAACCAAATAAATTGCTTGAACTTGGCTTGACACTCTGCCGCGTGTCTAAATAAGGGTTGTCGAATAACAATGATAACGTTTGACATTGCCTTGCACAGGTGATCTGAGTTGCAGAAATGTTGCTGTTAGAGTCTTATTTTATAATTGGTATAAGTAAACTTAGATCTGACGAATGAAAGAGACTAATGGAGGAAGCGGGCGTGTTGTACCGACCCAACGTAAATAGGATCCCACCAAAAACATAAATGTAAAAAAGTAGAGCCAAGCTAAATACAAAAATCATGCTTAGCCGTAGGCTTCACCGCAAAAAGAATGGAGATAATGAGTGCCAAGTTCTATGCAAAATCCAAATGCCTATGTATTTATACGAGCGCAGTGCGGTGCTAGGTAATGATTTGGGCTCTTCATGTTCCAATAGCTGCGTGTCACTGTGCTGTTATGTGGCAGGCATGTTGCTTACCATCAGGCACATGTCATGCTCGTCTCGTCACTATTTATAAAAAAAAATAGGAACAATAAAACATAATGAACAAGTATTAAACTCTATTTCTTTGCTTTATTGGATGACAACAATTGCTTTAAAAAAATGTGAAATCGGAAAGTAGGTTAGATATGACTTGGCCTACGGTTACACACAATCACCGAGCTGGATTCTAAATTTCATCCTTCTAAGTCATCTGGATAGGTTTATGTACACAACTAGAACTAGCATAGCGTAGCGTTGTCTACACGAAGCTGGAAGTACTAGCTTGCTAGCTTGATAACACTAGCTTTCTATCCTAGCTTGAAAAACTAGCCTCGTGTATCTCGGGCATTAAAATGAAGCGTTTGTTAAAAGATTATGTTGACTGGCTTTGTGGCTAAGTGGTTAGTAGCTCTGCCTGCGAAGCCGACGGTCGTGGGTTCGATCCCCACCCAGTGCAAATATTTGTGTGATGAATTCAAATGTTTGCACTGTGTCTGGGTGTTTCTATGTATAATACGAGTAAGTATGTATTTAAAACTATATAAGTATTATAACAGCTATCTGGCTGCCATCACACAAGTTTTGCTTAGTTTGGGGTCAGATGGTGTTGTGTGTGAATTGTCCACCAATATTTATTTATTATTTATTTATTTATTTATTATCGATCTGGGCGTTATTAATGTATGCCTATTTCAGAATAAATAAAGAGAAGATCGATGGTGGAAAATTTCCTGATATTAAAAATAGTAAACCTATGAGTGATTTCGTTAGTGCTTCTTTTAACATTATACGATTTTAATGATACTCGTTTTCATTTTATTAATTCAAATCATAAATGATTGCAAAGTCGGACAAAGTTGAGAAATGGGTTTCGCAAAAGATTTACTTACAGAAGTTTTAAATATGAATAATCTAAAATGATGAATCATAGCCACAGATCTGACTTGGCAGTTAGCAGATATAAAATAACAGAAATATAACAGTAATGGAATTGTAAATACCTCAAGGCCCTAATAGGGCCTGATGACGTCGGTTTAGAATTACCTACAGGGCATAGCGTGCTTATAAATTCATCATTGATTTCGTGATCTGATTTCTTAAATAACGTTCTCCCTTTCTCTCTCTTCCTTGATGTCCCACTACACATAAACAGCCCACTAAATGTTCCCACTGCTGGGACTCGGCGCCTTCTCTCGCAAGGAGGGAGTCAAGGCCACCATCCACCCGCTGGCCCAGTGCGGGTTGGTGGATGATACATGACTTAGAACATTATGTCGTCCTCTTCACGATGTTTGCCGTCACCGTTTTAAGCTAGCGACATTACGCATATGGCTTCAAAAGGCAACGGTGCGCATAGTTTTGAACCTTGGTTTCCCGAGTAGACTAGCCGTAACTTACTAGATCAGCCGTAACTTGCATCCCACTACACTACACACTAATTAATAACTTATACATTTTTCTAAATGGGACCTATTATTGCAATTGTCCTGTCAATCTAACTTTGTACTAGCGTAGTAAGCGTAGTAGACTACAGGCCCGTGAACAAAATTTACGTAGTAAATGAACCACCAGGAGACCTGTGTAGGATGATAGAAGGGTGGGTATAAAGTAATAAGATTCATCCTACATAGGTCTCCTGGTGGTTCATTTACTACGTAAATTTTGTTCACGGGTCTGTAGTCTATAGGGTTCTACTAACCTAAACTAACTTTTTGAAGTGAAAACTTCTTTAGGTGCGCCTAGACAGATTTTTCGGGGGCTGTGAATTGAATTCATTCGTCACGCTCGGGTATGATAAGAAAGCTTTGGGCAAACTCGGGACCATGACTATTGGCCATCTAGAAATATGTCAGCCAATGGGAAATGCTGAAAGGGCGTGGACAGGCAATCATGGCATGGCCATCTAGAAACGCATCAGTTAATGGGAAATGTTGACGCATTTCTAGATGGCCATGCCAAGATGGCGAGGCCACGCTCTCCGCTTACACCCGTATAGTTTCCAAGGTAAGCTATCAAATTCTGAGTTATATCTAAGTTTTCACTTCTATCGGCAGTTCCTATGATTGCCAATTTTTTTTCGACTAAACTATTTTTTATCGCCGGAATGTACGGGAACGAGAACCCAGCGGGTAAAACCGCGAACATTGCTAGTTTAAAATGAAAACTACCGGAAGGAATTAAACAATATCAATTTTCTAATACTCCATTGCACCTTAACCTTGCTAGCTTGCTAGATAACGTCAACGAAATTATCTTTGAAAATCTAATCTTAGCAACAGCCCTAATGATACATAACTTGACAATTAAGGGAAATAACTCACAATGTTATTCCTCAACAAACACCAACCTTAAGCTAATTTAATGTTACATACTCGTAATCACTGTAATTAAGCTAGTTATAATATAATAGCACAGATTTCAACAACAGATAACATCTAACAGGCCAGGTGTTGCTCAATGTAATGTTAGAAGTGGTATCTCGGGGTAGGTACACAAGTGTTTTGCAAATTGAATTTCGAGTTGTAATCTAGATTTTTGTAGAATAATGCGTTTGTCTGCGACTTCGGTCTAAAGTCAAAGTTCTTTATTGATAAATGTACAATTTACACGTCAATTAATAAAAAAATTAAACTTTTGTTTAATTTTATAAGAAAGGGCATACAAATTGTTAATTGTATACATTTTCAAAGTTTGAAATTATCATTTCACTGTATTATAATAACAATTAATCATTAATTATCGTACAGAAAACTGTCAAGCATTATACGAGTATAACAAATACTGTTTCAAATACAAATACTGTTTCAAATACTGATAAATGTCAATTTTTTCACATTTTAAGGGTTCCGTAAAACGTAAAAACGGAACCCTTATAGATTCGTCATGTCTGTCTGTCTGTCTGTCCGTCCGTATGTCACAGCCACTTTTTGCCGAAACTATGAGAACTACACAGTTGAAACTTGGTAAGTAGATGTATTCTGCGAATCGCATTAGGATTTGAACAAAAAAAAAAAAAAAATTGGGTTGCCCCCCATACTGAGAACTGAAACTCAAACATTTTTTTCATCAAACCTACACGTGTGGGGTGTCTATCGATAGGTCTTCAAAAATGATGTTGAGCTTTCTAAAATCATTTTCATCTACACTGAATAATTTGCGCGAGAGACACTAGGTCTTCAGAAATGATGTTGAGCTTTCTAAAATCATTTTCATCTACACTGAATAATTTGCGCGAGAGACACTTCCAAAGTGGTAAAATGTGTCCCCCCCCCTCTAACTTCTAAAGTAAGAGAATGAAAAATCTAAAAAAAAAATATGATGTACATTACCATGTAAACTACCAACGAAAATTAGTTTGAACTCAATCTGATGAGTACTTTTTTTAGTACTTACGTCATAAATACACTATTATTGAAACTTCGATCAAAGTTACAAGGAACTACAAGAACTATGTGTACTATGTATATTATGTTACTTGCTGCAACGGAACCCTTCATGGGCGACTCCAACTCGCACTTGGCCACTTAATTATAGTCTACGAAGATTTAGGCCTGGTTAACACGACGCGGCTGCCAACCGCGCCCGCGCGCGGGCGCGGCGCCGCGCCGCGCGACGGTTTTGTTTCAATACTCACGAGACCGCAGGTTTTCGCGGTTTTTGCTCCGGAAAGCTACTGCGCAAGAATCGCGCGCAGCCACGCGGGCGCCGCGCGGCTGCCGCAGCCGCCGCGGGCGCCGCGCGGCTGCCGCAGCCGCCGCGGCCGTAAACCGCGTCGTGTGAATTGAATTCAATTTTATATGGAAATCTGCGGCGCGGCCGCGGTTGGCAGCCGCGCCGTGTGAATCGTCTCTTAGCAGAGGAAAATTAAAATACGGATATTTGCTCTGTATAGCTGGGTCTTCCTATGTATCACTAGCAGTGTTTGTTTGTTGCACTAGTTGTTTCTGTTCCCGTAAGCCCACTAATATTATTAAGGTCAAAGTATGGATGTTTGGATATTTGTATGTTTGTTGCTCAATCACGCCGTAGCGTATGAACGGATCAGGCTGAAACTGAAATACACTTAGATTACAGTCTGGAAGAACTGTTTAGTATTATACCAGAAATACCGACCTGGGGCCCATTAGCAAGTCTTTCAAACATTCATAAATGCCGAATACCGATTTTAACGTTACTTCCTAATTGCAAACCAAGTTAACCACTTACCTATTGTTCCCGTCGTCGTCCAAAGTCCAGTTTGGTCGAAGGAATAAGGGAAGTGGACAAAAAAGGAATGTGGAACCCAAACCGGACGATCTCCAGGCGAACTCCGGTCCAGAATTCCCAGAACGATCCTGCGTTCTGGAAACGGCCAATCCAGTAGCCCCTTCACGAGTAAATAGTCCAGCACTAATCCCGTAGCGATATGTTCCCGTCAATACGCATTCCCGCACAATATTAACGTTTTAAACCCGAAAAAACACCAGTTAGAAAAAACAACGAGTCACTCGAACGATACCGGCGTAACGAGACGTCACTTGACAGCCGCTGTCAAACCATAGATCCGCTATGATTTTAATGTTGCCCGATTATACGGAACAAAACCCCCGACCAATTGAACTCCAGGTCAATTTTAGAAAACCAGTATTTAGCAACTAGTACTTAATAACTAGTATTTAGCAGTATCCGGACCTCAAATAAAACGAAATTCCCACTTTGACCCGAAAGTGGAAATCAAACCAAAAAAACTTTACCAAAAATAGTAATAAAACTAAATTAAATTTTAACCATGAAAAAAAACGTATATCTAATAAAGAGGCAAGCGTGCCAGAGAGGACACCGCGCGCTGAAGTCTGGAACCAGAAACCAGAATCTCCGCCACGCGGGGTGTGCCATCAGTACCCGATATCAATTTTAAAATACGTCCCCTACGCCAGAGTAGGGGGGCCAAATTTGCCTTTTTTAATAATACTAAGTCCCCTTCCCGAGGGGCCTCCGTCCTATCTGTCCATTTTACCCGTTGTTGCAACAGATGCAAGTACTCGGCCGACCAGCGCCTCCAGAAGTCTTGACTTATTTGCTGCAATAACTGAAAACGGGACAGGCGTCCGGGCCGCTCATCCTTCCAGGGATACTCCGGCAACGCGGTTAAGGGCTGACCGATCAAGAAGTGACCCGGCGTCAAGACTTCTAGATCGTTAGGGTCAGGCGAGATTGGACAGAGAGGACGGGAATTAAGCACTGCCTCCACGCGGCATAGTACCGTGACTAACTCTTCCCAAGTTAACACGGTCTCCCCGATGACACGGCGGAGATGAGTTTTAGCAGACTTCACCGCAGCCTCAAAAATTCCTCCCCAGTGAGGACAGGCTGGCACACTAAATTGCCAGCTGATTCCCCGCTGGGCGAGAGCCAGACTTAAACTATTATTACCAGAATTTAAAAAATTATTAACTTCGCGTAAATAATTCGCCGCCCCTCGATAATTTGTGCCATTGTCCGAACGTATTAAAGAGGGTACTCCTCTTCGCGCTACAAAGCGATCCAGCGCCGCGACAAAGGCCTCCGTAGACAGCGCAGAGACCAGCTCCAGGTGGACTGCTTTGGTGGCCAAACACACAAAGACGCACAGGTAGGCTTTAACGACCTTGGCGTTACGCAACGTCGATGACTTGACCGAGAAGGGCCCAGCGAAGTCCGTTCCGACCCCGTCGAACGGCCTCGAGGGAGAAATCCTATCCGGAGGAAGATCTCCCATCATGGGCTGCATGGTAGACGCCTTGAGCCTATAACAAGGGACACATCTAAACAGCACCTTTCGGACCGCCCTGCGAGCCGACAAGATCCAGAATTCACGCTGCAACACAGCGAGAAGCGCGCCACATCCAGCGTGCGCGTTACCGATATGCCGATCGGTGATCAGCAGGTCCACCAGAGGACCTCCTTTCGGTAGCAACAGGGGGTGCCTGCTGCCGTACGGCAGGTTGGCTTTCCGGAGCCGACCTCCTACGCGCAGAAGACCATCCTGATCTGTGAAAGGGTTCAACTTGGCGACCGCACCCTTCAAGCGAGCGCGTCCGCAGCGCAGCGCCTCAAGTTCCGTCGGAAACCTCTCACCCTGCACCAGCCGAATGAGGTGCAGCAAGGAACTCCGACGCTCCTCCACAGTGGCGATCTGGTCACTCCTCCTCTGACGAGGGTGACGACAGTTGTGGATGAAGCGTTTAATCCAGCTAGTTACCCCCAACAACTTATCCAGCTTGCTGTAACGACCCGTCAACCAGTCAGGGTCTGGGGGCACTTCCGCCACAATCGCATGCACGCGGACTCCGGGCAGCTCCGCTCGCTCCGAGTCCGCGCCGAGAGCTGGCCAGGAAGCTTCTGGCTCCCGCAGCCAGTCCGGACCCCACCATAAGGGGTGATCAACTAGCTCCGGCGCGGAACAGCCGCGCGAAGCACAGTCAGCGGGGTTCAACTCACCCGGGACATGTCTCCAAACCATGTCCAGTCCAATGTTTTGGATTTGGGAAACCCGATTTCCCACAAAGGTCTCCAAAGTGTGAGGGGCTGCTCTCAACCAGGCAAGCACGACCTGACTGTCTGACCACGCATAGACATTCCGGATGTCTATCGAGGTGGACAGTTCCTGATATACATGCTTGAGCAGCCGAGCAAGTAATGTGGCTCCGCTCAATTCCAGTTTCGGAATGGTGAGTCGTGTCCTGATAGGAGCTACCTTGCTCTTCCCCAATAAGAGCGTGACATTGACGTGGCCTCCAGCGTCAACTGTACGCAAGTACACAGATGCGGCATAGCCCAGCTCGGACGCATCACAGAACCCGTGCAGGCTGATCCGGCTACAGCCTGGTGGCAGAATGCGACGGGGCAACGCCACTCGATTGACCGTTTCGAGGTCAGATATTAAACGAAGCCAAATGTTAAGCGAGTCTCCGACCAGGGGGTCGTCCCATGAGACCTTCAGAGTCCAAAGTCGCTGTAACAGACACTTGGCTGCGAACAGAACCGGACTGATCCAACCGTTTGGATCAAACATCCTGGCGATGGTGGACAAAACCGTCCGTTTTGTCCACGCGCGTGTGGCTTCCAGTGCCACCCGAAAGGTGAAGATGTCAGCAACCGGTTGATACTGCATGCCCAGAACCGCAATCCCGTGCGGATCGTCACCTTCCTCGAAGAGCCCCGGATCCTGCTGGTGATCGTCCGGGATACCAGCCAGGACGTTGGGGTCGTTAGAGAGCCATTTCCGAAGCTCATAGCCTCCAGATGCGAGAAGCTCTGTAAGCTCATCCCGGAGCAACAGAGCTTCCTCCACCGTCTGCGCACCAGTGCAAACGTCGTCCACGTACAGGTCGCGTTCCAGAACTGCGGCTGCACGTGGGTACCGAGCCCGTTCTTGCTCCGCCAACTCCAGCAGTGAGCGGATCGCAATGAAGGGGCTTGATCTCAACCCATAGGTGTTGGTGTTCAACTCATACACCATCATAGGGTCCTGAGGACTTTCCCGCCAGAGGATCAACTGGAACCTCCTGTCCTCGGGGTGTATGACCGTTTGTCGGAACATCATACGGATGTCCGCTCCCAACACCACCTGATGCCTACGGAAATTCAGGATGATGTCTACAATATCCCGATGTAGCTTCGGTCCAGCGTGGAGGCACTGGTTCAGTGACACTCCTGTCGAAGTCGGAGCGGATCCATCGAACACCGTCCTGAGTTTGCCCGTCGACGCCTTCAAAACGGCGTGATGAGGCAAAAAGTAGTGGTCCATGGTCGACCAGTCGTCGCGAGCCGGAGACATGTGGCCCAGTGCCTCATACTCCCTCATGAACTCGATGTACTTTTCCCGAAGTACAGGATCTCGAGCCATGCGTCGCTCCATGGACCTGAGCCTTTTCTCGGCCAATGATCGAGACTGGCCCAGACGCGGGGGGTTATCCCGGAAAGGCAGCCTAGTCTCCAATCGCCCAGAAACCATTCTCCGAGTGTGAGCCTGATAAAAGTTCTCACACTCCACGTGCTCGGGATCCAGCCGAGACACGGTAGGCGGCTCTTCGATCTCCCAGAACCTCTGCATGATCTGAGCGAGGGCCGTTCCCGTAAAGGAAGCCTGATTCGACTGCTGCCACTCATCCACCATTCCCAAAATGGCGTTCCCGTAGATGGTGGGCAGCGCCATAAGCGAAGACTGATCCAGCAGTCTAGGCTTGCCGTTCATGATGTAACCCAGTACATCAGAACCCAACAAAAGATCTACCGGACCCGCCATCCCGAAGCGGGGATCCGCCAACCTGAGACCCTTAGTACAGGACAAAAGATCCGGATCTATGTCCGCCTGAGGAAGCCAACCGACAACCGAATCCATGACGGTAGCCCTGACCGCAATCCTTTCCGAATAGGAATGTACGGACGAGAAGGAGAGGCGGGTCTGTCCAGCCGACCGCACCTCTGTGTTCCCGACTCCCCGCAACGGAGTCGGTGACGGAAACCTAGCCAGGCCCAGGCGATGAGCAACCCGGGTTGTCAAAATGCACCCCTGGGACCCTGTGTCCAAGAGCGCTCGTATCCGGACGTAGTCGCCTCTTGGACCCCAAACCCTTAACCAGAGGGTGGGCAGCAGGACCACCGGTTGATCCTGTGCCAAGGGAACGGAGGCTAGTCATTCCCTCCGAGGCTCGTCCGAACCCGTCGGACTACAGGGCCCAGCCCAATATGGCTGCCGAGTGCAAAGGGCCATCGGAGGGGGGGCATATCCAGCTGCCCTGCCGTACCTAAAGTAGGGCGGGTGATAATCCAGCCTCGGGTGCTCATGGAGGGGAGGCGTGTACGCCCTCCATTCTATTGGTCGCGGATCCGGAGGCGGAGAAGGATAACGCTGGGGAGGTGGCCCCCGTGGTGACTCCTGTATCACCCTTCCACCTCTCCAGTCCGCCCGCGTCCGCGCGGGCTGTGAGGTCGGTGACCGAGCCGCGTGCAGGACGCCCCTTGTTGGGCTGCCCGGTGCTGCCGTGGGTTGGGGTGGAGGGGGTGTGCTCCACGCTGTAGCCACTTCATGGTTGTACAATGCGTGGCTCTGCGTGGGAGCGCCCCCGCCCGTGGAGGGCCCCCTCCCTGAGGGCTGTCGACCAGCACCATCGCTCCTGACGCACAAGAGCTGATGGTGTGGTCCCCCACACCCAGGACACGGCCGTGCCGTGGGGCAGTCATTGTACAGATGACCCCCCAGGCACCCGTAGCACCGACGCAACCGCCGAACGATCCCTCGTCGTTCGGAGGTCGTCCGCGCAAGCAGGGCCGGACACTGCACCAGCGCGTGGAGCTGGCCACAGTTCGGGCACTCCTGCTCCGACGCACTCGTCACCGTCGCCGTCCGCTTCACCGCACCCTGAGTGCGGGAATTGGTAGGTCGCGGTCCTGTTCCGGCAGGGCCACGAGCTGACGCGACGGGCGGTGCCTCCTGAGGCGCCGACTCTGCCATCCTCGCCTCCCACTCCAGGACCCGAAGTAGCTCCTCAAACGTGGGGAAGACCTTCGGGTCGCCGTGAAGGCCCCTTTCCCGCTCGAACCGGGCGCGCAACTCCAGCGGCACCTTGCCCAGCAGGATGTGGACCAGCAGGAACGACCAGTGTTCTACTGGCAGTCCCAAGCTGCGCAAGGCGTTGTACGCCACCTTCACGGGCGTGAGGATTAGCGGCCGCAACTGAGACCTCTCAGTCACCTTCGGCAGCCCCAGTATTTGGGACACGTGAGCGTCGGCGAGGAGCCGAGGGTTTTGAAACCTCGTTTCCAGCAACTCCATCGCCGTGCCGAAGTTGTCGTCGTCCAGCTCCAGGTGCTGGACCAGGGAGAGTGCCTCACCCTCCAGTGACGTGCGGAGATAGGCCAGCTTCTCCGCCCTCGTCAAGTCCTTGCGTGAGTCCACGAGAGAGGCGAACATGCTCCGGAAGCCGCTCCACTCCCGCAGGTTCCCTGTAAACCTGGGCAAGTCCAGAGTGGGAAGGCGTCCCACTACACCCGAGCCCGCATCCCTGATGACGGGTCCCGAGCTCGCCCTTCCCTGACGAGACCTCTCCAGCTGGCGAACCCTTTCGGAGACCTCGTCGTAGACATCCAGGATGCGCCGCATGTCCGCCTCGATCCTCTCCATCTGCTCCTCAGGTGGAGACGGCCTTGCATCCCGCAGCGATCCTGCGCTCCTCTCAGCGACCTCCAGGCGCCTGTCGAGCTGTTCTGCCCTGTTTAGCAGCGCCTCCTCCCGGTCTCTCCGGCCGACCAATCCTTGCAAGGATTCGAACCACCGGAGCTGGTTGGCCAAATCCGAAGCCATTTTTAAATTTAAATTTAAACTTTAAATTAACCTAAGTTCGGACAATGTCACAACAAATATCAAAAACAACAATATATCCGCAACCTAAAAAACCGGATACCACTTAATACTAAATTTCCCGACAGTTTGGGGAGAAATTATAAACTGGGAACCCCCAAATATTCGGCTTACCCGGTATTTTTTGCCAGAAAATAAAAACAAAAAGGGAGTAATTACGGCCAACTACACTCTGCTTACCAAAAAATGTTTAGTATTATACCAGAAATACCGACCTGGGGCCCATTAGCAAGTCTTTCAAACATTCATAAATGCCGAATACCGATTTTAACGTTACTTCCTAATTGCAAACCAAGTTAACCACTTACCTATTGTTCCCGTCGTCGTCCAAAGTCCAGTTTGGTCGAAGGAATAAGGGAAGTGGACAAAAAAGGAATGTGGAACCCAAACCGGACGATCTCCAGGCGAACTCCGGTCCAGAATTCCCAGAACGATCCTGCGTTCTGGAAACGGCCAATCCAGTAGCCCCTTCACGAGTAAATAGTCCAGCACTAATCCCGTAGCGATATGTTCCCGTCAATACGCATTCCCGCACAATATTAACGTTTTAAACCCGAAAAAACACCAGTTAGAAAAAACAACGAGTCACTCGAACGATACCGGCGTAACGAGACGTCACTTGACAGCCGCTGTCAAACCATAGATCCGCTATGATTTTAATGTTGCCCGATTATACGGAACAAGAACACATAGACTTTTTTATCCCGGGAAAATAACGGGAACGACGGGAACCGGAACTACGCGGGTAAAACCGCGGGGCACGGCTAGTTTGGCATAAAAAGTAGTTTTTGTGACTATTCCAGACAATAATCTAACTGTGTTTCAAACTTCAACCGGATCCGTTCAGACGGTACGACGTGATTGATGCAACAAACATCCAAACTTTTGCACTTATTATATTAGTAAGATAGTACCATTTCAGTATCAACGTCATTCATGTCACAACGGATACTCGTTTGGTCGCCAAAAATGAATGAGATCTCGATTGCAAATGTGTGTTTCGAGTTTCGACCGACTTAAAAGGATGACGTTTTAAATGATAGTATTTTTTAGGTAGACACCAATACGTACCGTTAGAATAGGTAGTCAATTTCATGTTCCCACTGCTGGGACTCGAGGCCTCCTCTCATGTGGAGAGAGTCATAATCCAAATCCCACCACGCTGGGTTGGCGGATGACAAATTTGCCCATGTATGTACCTCAGAATATGTCTTTTTTGGAACTCCGGTTTTCTTACGACATTTTCTTTCACGTCACGACAAATTTGTACATTTACACTTGGAACGTTTGAGGTGCATACTGGATTCGAACTTACAACCTAAGATCTCATGTTTTCATAATTAAGGCACTAGAGGTACAAAGTTGAGAGGCGAGAGGCTAATATTTGACATTTTGCTGAATCATTGTCGTAAGGCTGGATTATCGATTTTCTATTAAATACGTTTTAGAGATTGTGGCCAGGTATTGCGCTCACCAATTTAACCCAGAGCCGGATTTGGGGCATACGCCCCGGGGCCTCCACAACAGACAACTTCGGAAAAAAAAACAAAGGCAATGGCTCATTTCTGCCCCACATCGTTTCAAGTTTATGTACTTAATTAGCCCCGGAGACCAAAAAAGTTATTTAATTAAAATAACATATAATTAAATAATGCAAACTGTACATTCAATACTAACGTGCCAAGCGGGGATTGCAAATTGGTATGATTAAAAAGTACCTTAATGACTATACTCAAAGTCAGCCATGTTATTTCTCTTGTTTTCTTCTGTTGAAGTTCACGTAAAGTACATCCGATTCGTTCGGAAATCGATTCGTTCGAAACTCACACAACACAAGGAATTTCGTTATTTTTCCAAAGGTATTGTAATTTTTTGTGGTTTTGCCAAATCCGGTCCTTCTGCGTTGAGTCAACATTATTTTGAGCACAGTAAGTCGCAAAGTAATGGATTTACCACCTTCTTTTAGTAGTAAGTACATATCTTTTAAACCCTGCTATGCAGAATAAAATCATTAACGGTTCCTTAATATGTATTAAAAATCCTATACAATGATCTAATTTTGGTCAAGTCTCCTGCACTTTTGCTGTGGGGCAAATGCCCATATGGGCCGTCTTCTTTTGTAGTCCGGCTTTGAGAAATCTTAACACCTAGGGTAGGAGGGGTGTATTTCAATGTCCCCAACGAAGGTGAATCCGGCCCTGATTTCATGCTGTTATTTACTTTCGTATGCCCAGGAACAAAGGGTCATCGGTACATGATAGATTTTCCCATGAATCGTAGCAATGGCTTCAACGTTTATCTAAAACTGGGCAAAACTGTGGAATACTCTACCCGATTCTCTGTTTCCTGTACGCAAGGCACGGAAAATGTACCTACATTCTGCGTGACTGTAAATCTAGAGTGAACAGATACCTTCTAGGTAAACGCTTCAGATCCAGCATCCAGGCCGTGATATTGCTAGACAAGATATGTTCCCAGTCGCCCCCGCGGCAACAACAGGAAAATTTAGGTCAGACGGATAAACATATTTAAAAATTATGTAATAAAAAATTGCTAAAAAAATTAATAAACACGCTTTAAGCACGCACTAAAAATTACAAAATATTTTTTTTTCGTATCCCATTCAGGAAACCCTTTCATTTAATACGCATATCATGGGGGTGCATTTCAAATAGCCAATCCGCCATCTTGGATGTCAGCCATGTTGGATTGAAGTAACGTGACTATTTTTTTTTCGTTTTCCTGATAGGAAACCCTTTCATTGGATACCTATATCATGGGGGTGAATTTCAAGTAGCCTGTCCGCCATATTGGATTTAAGTCACGTGACTTTTTTTTCGTATTCCTGACAGCAAACCCTTTCATTTGATACCCATATCATGGGGGTGGATTTCCAACAGCCAGTCCGCCATCTTGGGGAGGCCGCCATATTTTTTTGTAATGACGTTTCTTAGCTAGACATGTATTGTCATCAAAACTCAGAGCGTGTGCAAAATTTCATCCTAATCGACTAAATCGATTTTAGGATGAAGGGACCTGGGGGTCTACCGCCTAACGAAAAACGCTTTGACGTTTTGACATTGCCGTCTCTTTCATTTCAAGCGAGAAGAAAAGAGACAGCAATATCAAAGCATCATAGCGTCAAATCATTTTTCGTTAGGCGGTAGACCCCCGGGCCTTCTACCGCCTAACTAAATCGGCTGTGGCTTTGCTTATTGCCATCTCTATCATTTCAAACGAAAAGAAAACAGAGAGAAACATCAAAGCTAAGACAGTTTTCGTTCGGCGGTAGACCCCCGGAAGTGGGTCAAATTAAGATTCCAAGATTTTCTTACATATTTATATAGTTAGTTACAAGTGAAGCTAATAAAGCTACGGCTAAGAAGTTACGGCTGGTCTAGTCGGGAGAACGGCGGCTGCCGATCCGGAAACCCCGGGTTCAAACCCCACACGCACCACTGTCTTTTCGAAGTCATGTGCGTAATGCCGCTAACTTAAAACGGTGAAGGAAAACATCGTGAGGAAACCGACATGTACCTACCTAGAATCTTTCGAAGTCATGTGTCATCCGCCAACCCGCACTGGGACAGCGTGGTGGATTATGGCCTAAACTCTTTCCTTGCGAGAGAAGGCCCCGAGTCCCAGCAGTGGGAACGTTTAGTGGGCTGTTGATGATGATGATGAAGCTAATAAAAGCGTGTTAAAAAAAGACGAGTTTGATATCGATAAGGTCTTTCGACGTCCTAAATTTTATGGCTTTATTATCTGTAATTAATAGCGAAAATAATGATAGAGGCATCTCATTTCATTTTATAAAATCACCAGCCTTAGTAATAGTCCCGAATGCCCTTAGAAGACGGGTTTATACACACCATTTGATCGTCCGATTATTGTTACTCTTCATACTCTTGTTGCTATTGCGCTCTACTTAGTTTGAACCAAAGCACTATTCTATGACCAAAGATAAAGTCAAGCAAGACGATTTTAGTTAAGCTATACCTAAATCCTCAGCTAAGCTGTCTCTTTTACGTTTGTAGTATTTGTAGTTTGTAGGACTACAGGCCCGTGAACAAAATTTACGTAGTAAATGAACCACCAGGAGACCTATGTAGGATGATAGAAGGGTATAAAGTAATTAGATTCAGCACTATGCCGTCACTTGTAAGCTGTTCCGTCACTTGTGTTGTAAGATAGCTTACAAGTGACGGCATAGTGCTGAATCTTATTACTTTATACCCTTCTATCATCCTACATAGGTCTCCTGGTGGTTCATTTACTACGTAAATTTTGTTCACGGGCCTGTAGTCTATATAGTCTGGCTTCATAAACGTCACTGACGCTTTCGATATAATTTATTTATTACAGTTGACAGCAGCCATCTCACGGCAAGGTATTTCTGCCAAAGTAGGCATTTAACGCTGTCTCGGTCGCGCGGCCGCTCTCATGCGCCACTCACAACTACAGTGCAGAAATAACACTAAAATATTGACTAAATTTAACTAAGTAATTTAACCTTATTTTTGTTCAATATTTGTTTATTATACCTAGTGCTAAGAGTTTTGTTGCTATACCTATAGCTATAGCTGCTATGCTATACCAAGAAATATTTCTCGATAACGTGGTCAACGACGGAGCGTGCTTTTTAGGGTTCCGTAAAACGTAAAAACGGAACCCTTATAGATTCGTCATGTCTGTCTGTCTGTCTGTCCGTCCGTATGTCACAGCCACTTTTTGCCGAAACTATGAGGACTACACTGTTGAAACTTGGTATGTAGATGTATTCTGTGAACCGCATTAAGATTTTTACCCGACTGCGCGACGCAAAGGAGTGGTAATGTGTTTAACAGTCTATGTATGTATGTATGTATGTATGTATGTATGTATGTATGTTTGTATGTTCCTTTGAGGCACTATACAGACCAAACGCCTGGGCCGATTTTTATGATTCACACGTCAATCGATTCCTCTTAATCTGGCGAGTGACACTAAAGACATGACATTAGTGTAAGTCCAATATGGCGGCTTCAGGACGCCATATTGTCCAAATAAAAAAAATGAAAATCACCAAAATATGTCAAGAGGGGTATCGTTGAATAGGTATTTCAAAATAATGTTTAGCTTTCTCTCAATGTTTTTCGATTCGACTGACCGTTTAGGATGTATATCGATTTAAAGTTGAGTAACAACCATTCTCACATTTATAGGTTTTTAGGTAGCAGAAAACTTCGTATAACTAACTGTACGTTTTGATGTGGATGGACATTATATACTAATGTATCTAGTAGGCATCGATATAAATCAATAGATGTGCCCTGAGCACCTTGAAATTGGTAATAAGCTGCGTCTCTGTATGTGTCGTAAGTGGTTTACAAACAACCAATCTACTTGACCCCTATAATCGCTAGCGGCGAGATTTGCTGTGGTTCTACTTATTTTGGTTGTTGACACCGAATAATGATAAGTAAAAACGTCTGGCGTCCACCGCGGCCTGCAACCGACTAGAACGGAAAGAGTGAGCTCACTCTTCCCAACGTTGACATGATTGCGTGCGCCGTGAAGTTTGGGATGGGGCCCATCTTGCGTTCTACGATCTATGCTAGTAGGTATATTGGACTACCTTTTTTCGTACGTGCAGGAAATGTATTTACGCAAACCCTACTGCCCCGCCCGGGAGACACAGCCAGGTTATATTAGACTCTATATCATGTATGGATATGGTGTATCTACTAATAAACCTCTATGGGGTTTCAACTCTGCCGCTGATAGTGGGACCACGGAACCGCTCTCGGATATGGTGGTATCTACTAATAAACCTCTATGGGGTTTCAACTCTGCCGCTGATAGTGGGACCACGGAACCGCTCTCGGATTGCTCCGCCTCGGTCGCCCATCTCCAACTTCAAACGATTTAGTAGGTACTCAACGTCAATCGAAAACCTATACTAACACAAAACTATAAATATGAATTACATGCAGTAGAAAATCCTACATATTATATCAGTAGAAACGAAGACATTTGGTCAACAACCAAAAGATGCATATTATTATGTTGAGCATATTAACATTCACAACATTGTTCATAACTAAAAAGTATTAAAAAAAAAATATAATTTAAAAACTCAAAAACCCGACTGCGTAAAAAGTGAACCAAACTACGTTCTCGCATACTAAAAAAAACTGAAAAGAATAAAACAAGCATTTAGATTTCTGGTGGTCTAGAATTCTATAATATGTTATTGTATTAATACTATTGAAATATATACAATATTTTCTAATAAAAGAACATTACAACTGAACAGTCGGGATCCATTGAACAATTACATTGTATGTCGAATAATAATGGATCCCGACTCTTCAGTTGTAATTTTTTTTTTATTAGAAAATATTGTATATATTTCAATAGTATTAATACAATAACATATTATAGAATTCTAGACCACCAGAAATCTAAATGCTTGTTTTATTCTTTTCAGTTTTTTTTAGTATGCGAGAACGTAGTTTGGTTCACTTTTTACGCAGTCGGGTTTTTGAGTTTTTAAATTATATATTTTTTTACAATAAAAATTAAAAAAAAAGAAAAATTAGGGTTGCCCCTCATACTAAGAACTGAAACTCAAACATTTTTTTTTCATCAAACCTACTCGTGTGGGATGTCTATTGATAGCTCTTTAAAAATGATGTTAAGGTTTCTAGTATAGTTTTTGTCTACTCTGAATAATTTGCGCGAGAGACACTTCCAAAGTGGTAAAATGTGTCCCCCCCCCCCCCCCCCCCCCTCTAACTTCTAAAGTAAGAGAATGAAAAATCTGAAAAAAATATATGATGTACATTACCATGTAAACTACCAACGAAAATTACTTTGAACTCGATCTGATGAGTAGTTTTTTTTAGTACGTCATAAATACACTATTATTAAAACTTCGATCAAAGTTACAACGAACTACAAGAACTATGTGTACTATGTATATTATGTTACTTGCTGCAACGGAACCCTTCATGGGCGAGTCCAACTCGCACTTGGCCACTTTATTTTAATATTAATAGGTTCGCACTTGATCACCGTCTCGCCCTCTCGCCTGATGTTAAGCGACGATGCGATCTACGATGGAGTGTCCTTACTTAGAAGAGACCGATTCACTCTCGACTTGAAGACACCAAGATTGTAACTATTGGTATAAACCCACTCAGGCAACGCATTCCACAACCTAGACGTTCTTGTCACAAACGTGGAGCCACGTGGAGAAACGTTGTGCTTATCTGGAAGAAACCGATTCATTCTTGACTCTCTACTAGAAGACATGGTAATGGCTACCACTAGACGACAACGTGGTACTATGAGGTCGTCGACAACCACGTGGTCGTCTAATTATTACTCTTTAACTCTTTATGCTCGTATTCTTAATCTATAAAAACGTAATACCTTTAAGGTACTTTGTTCTTGAATAAATTCATAATACCTGGGTGACCGAGCTTTGCTCGGATTTAAACACTGAGTATACTTAGATACCTACAG
Organism: Ectropis crepuscularia; assembly: GCA_963693475.1. Classification (NCBI taxonomy): domain Eukaryota; kingdom Metazoa; phylum Arthropoda; class Insecta; order Lepidoptera; family Geometridae; genus Ectropis; species Ectropis crepuscularia. Next base: position 38,416,425 of record OY856338.1, read on the forward strand.
ATAAAGGGCTCCCAGTAATAGATTTTCTCATAAAAACTTTAATATAATATTAAAAATATATATAATATAAAATGTATAAAAAAATGAAGTTGAAACAAGTCAAGCAACCGTCTGGATTCGAACCCGGATCTACCGTTTCGTGACCACCCGACTTCCCACCTGACGCGCGTGGCGGGGAAATTTACCGTCGCATTCTAATGTCTAATGTACTTTGATGAAACTAATTTTAAGACTTCAATGCTAATGTAACAACATTTTTTCATTGTCTAAAAACGCGCATAAAATACGTTTCTTAAAAATGAAACCTAGTTAGATCGACTTATCGTCCCCGAAACCCCCTGCATACATAATTTCATGAAAATCGTTCGAGCCGTTTCCGAGATTCAGATTCTATATATATATACATATTTATATACAAGAATTGCTCGTTTAAAGGTATAAGATAAGCTTATGTAAGCTGGTGATTCGCGCCCGAAATTAATTTCGTCTGAGTCACCTTGGAAAGCATGCAAACGACGTCAAGGTCAGTAATGCGAGTACATAAAATTAATATCTTTAATATTTCGATTCTGGTCAAAGTCCTTGTACAAGTATGTTATGCAAGCATTGAACTCTTAAAACACTAAGAAGCGGCATGCGCTCATCTACGATCACAATGTAAAATCAGGTGACGTCTCCTGATTGAGTCTCAGTCGCAACAGGAGCCACAAGTTGAGTGGACGTTCGCTAATAATTCAAAAAAATCCGATATGAGCCGTAATAATGTCTTATTCTGCTTTTGCAAGGTGCACAAACAGTTCAAAGACCAAGAACAAGTTCCATGGTATCACTTTTCATGCGTAAGTACACAAAATCTTTAATTATTTCCATAACAGTTCAATGATTATTACATCTAAAATTATTTTTCTGTTGGAAACAATTTTACAATTGGCCATTTCTAAAAAGAGACAGATATACATACTATTACATACAGCGTAAGAGTGCAACACGACCGGCGATATGTTAGTTGCGGCTATTTTGTCTCTTTCACGCCAGTGCATTTGTATGTCTTTCTATTCTTGTCGAAAAAAATATCTAAACAAGTATAGCTATCTCATTTGCACCTACTGCCTACTTGTCATGATGTCTTTGTCATTCATTCAAACGTCTCTCACGATGCAAGTGAAGCTGTGTGCACATTGCGTATACTTGTGTGAGATTTTCGTTACATTATGCTGTCTTTATATTAGAGCGTACCTTATCTTCGTTTACTTAGTTTCATCAAAGTATGCAAGTATTTATTGTGGTTCATTCGATAAACAAGACAAATAAATGATGACGATGTAGTTTTTTTACAGTACAGAGTGACTGGACGAGAAAGAAATGCGCTTGATGGTTAGCAACAAGACTGCACATAATAACATAGCCAAGGTAATTGTATCTATACATAATAATATTATAGATAGTAATACAGTGACATAGTGCCACGCAGGTAGGTATTCAAACATGAATTATTATACCCCGTTTACATGATTCCAGTCCAGCGACCGAATCCAGCACTGGATTGCTTACTGGAATAACGGAAACCGGCACTGGAATGCATTGGCACTGGATTGATGCTTTCCAGTGCCGGTTTCCATTATTCCAGTAATCAATCCAGCGCTGGATTCGGTCGCTGAACTTGAATAATGTAAACGGGGTATTATACTGCCTAGCTCTGCACTGTACTCATCACTTAGACATACATAAAAGGTGATAAATCTTTTTGCCATGTAATTTCTCTAGAAACCCTTCAAACCGGCACACTTTTAGCTAATGCTTGGCAGCAAAATAACTGGTAAACCTGTGGTACTCTTCCAGGCGGAGTCTCCAAGGAGTTCTATTATTCTCCAAAGATCACTATAGCATGTTCATTTTTTTTCCAAGATTATGATAACTTTGTAGCCAGTTTTCTACTTGCGTTAAATTTAATATGTCATATTTCAAAGTCTCATTTACTTTGAAAGTGAGAGCAGATATAACTAAAGTTAGTTTCTGGGATATTAGAAAGTTTGAATTGTCAAGTATTGTCATGGCACACTTATGACGAACCTTTGAATGCGATTGAGTGACGTGCGTAAAAGGGCAATAGGTAAAGGCTCCTTTGTTCGAAAAAGCCTTCGAAATTCCGCATATCTAACCATATTTTTATTGGATACATTTCGGAGAGTGTTACACTGACCTATGTAATCCAGGTAGTCATTCTCCTTTTCTTCTATCCCTTGCTTATAGCTCCAGAAAGCGACATTGTTTCATGGTTGATATTTCTACGACTCGACGGAAGATATGTACCTATGTGGTTTCACTTGCGTAATAACATAACGCATTCGTAAACATGACGTTAGAACATCTAAACTTTGAACGCTTTTCCTGAGTGGGCATTTCCTGATCCATGTGTGCTGTGCCTTCAATGGGTGCCTTCAAGAGTGAAACGATTTCTTCTAGGTTACTGCATCGTCGTTAAACCTTAAACGAGATGGCGGTCAGGTACAAACCTAATATCCATAAGGACATCTAGGCTGTGGAGTACGTTACCTGATGGATAAAATCTTGATGTATTTGAGAGTGCATTAGATTCTTCTAGGTAATCGAGCACAATCATAGATCGCTTCGCACGAGGCGATCAAGTACAAGCCCTACTATTGATATTAAAACTTTTAATAAATCAAACTTATTGATAGCATTACTTTAAGTTGCCATCAGGGTACGCCAGTTGAGAACAATGGCGTCTGCAAGTGCATCGACCACAGAATGTGGGTCATCTCGAGCCCACCTTTTGACTTATGGCATAATAAGTAACAGTGGGCCGATGAGGCAACTCCATTTTCTTACCATCTCATTTGCAATCTTGGGCGAATGAATTATCACTCGGTTGCTTAAAAAAGCCGGAGTGGCTTATTGGGTAAAACGTGCGATTCACAACCGTAACGTCATAGGTTCAAATCCCGGGTATTGCCCGTGCAAACCGTGAGTATTCTTCCAAGTGCAGATGTAAATATGTTTGCCATCACCACTGGCTTTAACGGTGAAGTAAAAGATCGGGAGAAAACGATGTTCGACGAAAAAAAGATGTTCTAAGAATTTTTCGAGGTCATGGGTCATCCGTCAAACCGCACTCTGCTAATATTGTGGATTTTTCGCCTTGATTCTCTCCTTGCAAGAGAGAGAGGGGTCCCAACAGTGGTAGTTTGGTTGGATAGTTATTATTTTGATTAATAATCCTCATATGACAATATCCAAGCGAAACCGGAATGAGCCGCTAGTAATAAATAACAACATGATTTATTCGATGACTATGTATTTGTATATGCTATGTATTTAAGCTGTTTCCATAGTGGATGCGATTGAAGTAGATGAACGACATTTTTTGGGTAAAGTTTTTACATTTCTGTTGAAGTTTTAGTAAGGATCCCTAATTTTTAAACCAATAAATGTCGCCTATTATGTTATTCATGGATAAAGTAGTAGGTATTGGTGAAAGAGATTTTTAAATCAAACTAGTAGTTTTTGTCTATACTAATATTATAAAGAGGAAAGATTTGTTTGTTTGTTTGTTTGTAATGAATAGGCTCCGAAACTACTGGACCGATTTCAAAAATTCTTTCACCTTTGGAAAGCTACATTATTCCCGAGTAAAATAGGCTATATTATATTTTTTTTTAAATTAGGGATCCTTACTAAAACTCCAATAATGTAACATAAGGTGTAAAAAAATGACCTGAAAAATTCCTTACGTCGCGTGCGCTGCGAAAACTATTGATGATAGAACAAAATCATTTACTATATACGACTTTGCAGAACTCATTATTATCTACAAAAAGTGTCGCGACAGCATATGTCTAAATATTATAGTTATGTCACAGTAAGCAGTTTTTTATTCTATAGTGCGTTCCAGCAAGCTGTGTAGAAAACCAAAACAAACCAAAAAAAAGGTGATACCATAACATAAACATCGTTTAATCTTAGTATTTTTATGAAATTGCCTTAAAATATTTTTCACAAATAGGATTCGACTTTATTGCGATCTTAAATACCATATACTTAGATTTGTATTGATCAAATAATTCTATACTATCTTATTTTAAAAGTTATAGAAAGTAATGGTAGGATGATAGAAATATGATTTTAAGTACTAGCAATTTGATCTGTGTTTCTCAAACTCTCAATGTTGCATTCAAGACATTTATACTTCTTTTCATCAAATTATTCTTATTAAGGACGCGCCAATTTTTCTTACATACCTGCCCTATTTTTCTCCTGCCCATATTGTAAAAATGCCCATTACCATTATATTCAAGTATGCATTAATTTTACTCTATTTATTTTTGTCATTAATTTGGAGTTTTTAATTGTAATGTAATTTGATTTTAATGTAATGTATTATTTGATTTTTATTGTAATGGGATCTTAAATTGACGTCTGTTTTTTTTTTAATTATTGACTTGTATTGGTAATATTTGAATATCTTGAATATTATGACATGTAACTACTCGTTATCAATAAAAGAGTAAGCGTATGACTAAAGAACTCCGAGAAAAAGGTTTCTTGTATAATTTTCACTCTAAAATGCCATACATTTTGTGTTATTATGATCGAAACTTTTGTATGTGTTTCCAGAATATTACAGCATAGTGTTATCACCTCTATTTTGTTTACCGTGTATTTCACTATAGTATTATATTTAATACTGGGATTTGAGTTTAAATATGTGTCATTTAGTGTAGAGGGCGCCGGTGGGATACCATTCACTTCTACCTGCCATCTCAAAAGAGCTTTAGAGGGGTTGGCGCTATAAGTAGATGGAGCTAAGCCGTTGAAGGGCATTCCTTTGTGAAATTTTATACGGGAATGATCGAACAGTTGTCAAAATAAATTCTTACATTTATTTAATTGGTTTACTTTTACTCAATTGATAACATCAGAAGTGCTATGAACACCACGCCTGGAAATCACAACGGTGATGAGAAATAATCGGAAAAGCAAGCGTCGCCCGCAGTTAGTTAAAAATGTTATTCTTGGATCAGTGGTTTCAGTAAGTGCGTAATGTACACGTGAGTAAGCAACAGTTTTATATTACGATTTACTTTGAAGAAACGATTTTAAAAATTGGTTTAACCTTGTTTTTGCATTTCAAATAAAATTTTTGCATATCACCGACAAGTTAAAACTATTAATTATTATCTCGTTAGGGGGTACTGTAAAAAAACCTTCAATTCCGGGAACTGCAATCAGACCATTTCGTAGAATGAAACACCTTCGGTTTTTTTAAAGTTTGTGGATACTGTTTTATGAAACTTTATGAGAAGTAGCTTATTTTGTGGAAGAGTTGTTGCGAGGCACAGCAACCATAGATAAAAAGTGTAAATCAGTTGGATATTGGTTTAAATATCTTTCAGGGAAACTGTTTGAAAAAGGTCATGCATTTTTAAACATAATACAGTAATAGAAAGTGTTACATCTTTGATTTGAATTTGGTTACCGTAGTTGGGTTACAAAGTGGTTATATTCAGTGCAGTTATAAGATACCCTTATGGTTGAAATTAGAAAGATTTTAGTCAGATGATGCCGAGCTATGTACGTTACCAATGAATTGTTTTGGTATTGTTTAAAAAAAATAAGACCGTTTAATTCGCTATAAATATCACTTGGGAGCGTTTAAAAAAACTACATAGAAGGCCATAAATATGTGAGAAAAATATGAAACCTTGAATAGGTACGATTAGTAGACTTGGAGATATATGTAGTAATTGAAAGTCAAACCCAATCGAGCAGTGCAATGGCTTTAGGATGTTGTCAGGTATTATGATTGATTGCTGATGAGTTAACGTTTGAATAACGTAGTGAAGTGCAATGGCTTCGATCCATTGACAAAGTAAGCGTTAGTGTGAAACCGTAATACCTTGGACATAAACTGACGTACCTGGTATCTGCCTAAGAGTGTAACTGCTAGAGAAAGCATTAAGAGTGAACATAATGAACTTTGACTTTGACTTTGACTATGACTTTAATGCCGCGTATCTAGAGTTACCAGGCGGCAGCTAGGGACAGGTGTATGTTTGAGATTTATGGAGAATGTGGGTAATGTAGTGACGTACCTCGAGTTGCGACAGTGAGACAGCGCAACTGCTTGGGAAAGCTATTCATTACTCGTCTTAAGTGAATTTATGGAGAATGTGGTAATGTAATGACGTACCTTGAGTTGCGACAATGTGACAGCGCAACTGCTTGGGAAAGTTACTCATCTTAAGTGGATAATACTGGAAGAGTAAAATTAACTTTGATAAAATGAATAAATTGTGTATTTTGTTCGCAGCAACTACACCAGACTGTGACACTGCCAAGGTTGGCAGCGTGCGCAGGAGGGCCGTGTTATCACCTCTATTTTGTTTACCGTGTATTTCACTACAGTATTATATTTAATACTGGGATTTGAGTTTAAATATGTGTCATTTAGTGTAGAGGGTGCCGGTGGGATACCATTCACTTCTACCCGCCATCTCAAAAGAGCTTTAGAGGGGTTGGCGCTATAAGTAGATGGAGCTAAGCCGTTGAAGGGCATTCCTTTGTGAAATTTTATACGGGAATGATCGAACAGTTGTCAAAATAAATTCTTACATTTATTTAATTGGTTTACTTTTACTCAATTGATAACAATAGTGTTATGATCAGTTTTGGGTAATACGAGGACAATTTGAACGAGATTTAATTATTGTTAAAATTAAAATGAACGTTTTCATATAAGGAAACATCTAAATTACTTTTCTAAGTCGCTGGTTCTAGTGTTGCATTCTTCTCCGAACTCAAATGCTTTGCCTTTCCTTTTTTTACGTGGGAGAAATAAATGTACATATGCCCGCCATACTCTCATTATGAAATGAGAGGAGATCTCCATCTACCCTCATTTGGGCTTCAAAAATGGCAGGGTGACCAACACTACAAACAACACTAACCATATCAGGTTTCTCCAAACTCAGTGCGCTATGCACACATTTATTTATTAGAGGCTTCCGCGACGCCGATAACCGTAAACCGGTTAGTTTTCGGTTATTGGCATCGTGGTCATCGCGTCGTAGTTGAAATATATACCTATGTTTTTTATTTTCCAATGCTTCCCGAACCATTCTTGCGTAGTAATGACATTCGGTAGATAGAACCTTCGGGTCGTGGATCTCGATCCAATGACCAATTTTAGCATCAATCAGATGTTCAGCAATTGCAGATTCTTGTGTCTGACGATTTTTTACAGCGGCAATGTGTTGATTGTTCCAAGTCCCAGCAGTGGGAACATATATTTGGGTGTTTATGATATCCATACATTTAGCCTTGTTTTGCGATGAAAATTTAAAAGGGCAAGCAATGAAAGGTACTACAAACTATCTTGTAAAACAAAGGTTGAGAAATGCTGGTCTGTCATATTGAGAGTGACATTGGTTTGTTTACCTTTTATTCACAGACATTTGGAATGAGGTATAAAATATTAATTTCTTTAAAAAAAAATTCATAAAAAAAAATTCAAACTTCCTTTATAATTTTACTTTTTTTTTGAAACCCGATGCAAAAAAAGGGTGTATGTGTGTGTGTATGTACCCGTGCGAAGCCGGGGCGGGCCGCTAGTTATTAATATACATATAGGTAACTATATCCTACTAATAGTTTAAATTACAATGTTTGTATGTTTATTGCTCAATTTCGTCGGAACGTCGGAATGGATCGGATTGAAATTCGGAACACAGTTAGATTATAGTCTGAAAAATCTGAGTTTTTTATCACAGGAAAATAGGAACGGGAACGTCGCGGGTAAAACCGCGAGGCGCTGGATGAAACTGGATGCTTTTTATGTTTAATTTATAGTAAAAACAGGCGTAATCGCAGGGCGCAGTCGAAGCACAATAGAAGCGAACCGTCACCGCCACCGAAACCAGTTTCATTTGAAAGCGTATTGGACTGAATGCGCAGGCGCAGCGCTGCTGTTTACGCGCGCATTCGACACACCGACCGGTGACGACATACTACGTAACTGGCGCACAGAGGCGTACCGAATGCGTCGTCATTCGCGCTCAAACGAAAAACTGGCCAAAAATTTATCTCATTTCAAAAAAAGGATTGATATTCATCTACATTAGCATTACGGTCATGACGCGAGCCCATAAGATTTTTCCCCTAACAACAAATATTTAACGCTGCTCAAGAAGCTTGTACTACAAAAAAATACATAAGCAGCCCACCAAATGTTTCCACTGCTGGGACTCGGGGCATAGAATACTCGCGTGCCTTCTCTTACAAGGAGAGCGTCAAGGCCATAATCCACCCAGGCTCGCCCAGTGCGGTTTGGTGGATGACGCATGACCTAGTAAGGTTCTAGGTCCTAGAACCTTAGAAGAACCTTAGAACCTTAGAACCTCATCTTCCTAGAATCTAGGAAGATGTCAGTGTTCTCACGATGTTTCATCGTTTTTAAGTCAAGTCAGAGGCATTACGCACGTGACTCCGAAAAGATAGTGAGAGTACGTGTGAGATTCAAACCAGGGGTTCCGAATCGGCAGTTGCCTTTGACCCGAGTAGATCTGCTATAACTTAAAAATCATAGGCATACGTATATTATACCCAGGACGCAGAACATTCGTATTCATCACATAACTGTCTGTTCTGTGTGGGGATAAACTCTGCAGTCTACGGACCTACGCTTGGGTCCTTGCGCCGTCTCTGCCGAACGGTACACTCCACACATGAGATGAAAGGCACTCTCCGAGCGGGCCAAGGTCACTCTCAGAAAGGACAGCCGGCTCGCACTCTCGCAGTAGGCCAAACTTGCGCTAGATGACTTTGCTTAAATATTGGAAACAGTAATCAATATTATGCAAAGTTATTGCGTAATATTGCCTAGACTAAATGAAGCAAGTATATTTTTTATAAAGGTTAATACACAATTTTAATGGGTGCAGTTAGCTAGCCAATGTGTTCTGTTTGTCTTATTGTGTGATACGCTTTCAGGCCTAAACTACTAAACAGATTGAAATGAAATTCGGAACAGAGATGGGCTATTATATTTCATAAAAAAAAAATGGTTGTCTGTAAAGTCGGTTTACTGACGATAGAACGTGACAACGTCTTAAGAAAAGACTGATGGAATGGAAGCATTTTTCAAAAGAAAATTTTAATTTCATTTGTTTAATAGATTTGTATGTAAAAAGTAATCAGTAGAATTTAGTCCTTTTCAATCAAAACAATGCAAAAAAGCTTTTAGATGCCGGGGATCGAACCCGGGGCATTTCACATGCAAAGCGAACGCTCTACCACTGAGCTACATCCCCGCTTGAACTACTGGTCGAAATAATTAATACAACTGTAACAAACATGCGGCGAGATAACGACCGACGGTAACGGTACATGACGTCATGTTTTGTGGGCGTGCAGCCGGCTTCACCGAATTATAAGACGTTATCACGTCAAAAAGGAAATAGGCACTTTTTATGGCGAAAAGGGGTAGGGAAGGTAGGGTTCTAATAAGACATGAAAATTGTGTGATAGTTATTTTGAAGCTAGAAACTGGAATTACATATTTTAGGGTTTTGATTTCATTGGGTGCGTGGCTAGGGAACTTCCACGTGGTGCACCCTGGGCATCACACAACAATTTGCTTTGGTAGCATCTTGCTCTGTGATGGCGAATCCCGGCCGGGCTGGAACGTCTGCTCTCGCTCCTCTCCCTCTACAGCAACAGTGTGGGTAAAATTGGGGAAATGGTATGAAAGACATGGGAAGGTTATTTGGGTGATACTCCTAAACGGCCAGGCAGGGTAAAATTATTGAGTCTTTCAGATGAGGATTCTCCACGAGCACTCTGATTAGCAGAGTTCTCAGTGGAAGGACCGACACGTGGCCACGTAGGCAGAACCGCGGCTATCCCTAGCCGCAGTCGTGATGGCGGACCTCTCCGTACTGACCGTCTTATCCAAGATCCTTGACAGTGAGAGGTCGTGTGAGGCGGAGGAGCAAGAGAAGTTCAGTACTGTAGGATTACTATCTCATGCGTTAGCGTTATAATGTGACGGTGTTTATAATTATACGGTAACATACTTTCTACGTCTACTTTAAATCAAAGAACGTACGCAGTACATTAGTATTATAGTAACAAATAAAGTGGCCAAGTGCGAGTTGGACTCGCCCATGAAGGGTTCCGTTGCAGCAAGTAACATAATATACATAGTACACATAGTTCTTGTAGTTCCTTGTAACTTTGATCGAAGTTTCAATAATAGTATTTATGACGTTCTAAAAAAAACTACTCATCAGATCGAGTTCAAACTAATTTTCGTTGGTAGTTTACATGGTAATGTACATCATATATTTTTTTTAGATTTTTCATTCTCTTACTTTAGAAGTTAGAGGGGGGGGGGGGGGGACACACATTTTACCACTTTGGAAGTGTCTCTCGCGCAAATTATTCAGTGTAGACGAAAATGATTTTAGAAACCTCAATATTATTTTTGAAGACCTATCGATAGACATCCCACACGTGTATGTATGATGAAAAAAAATTTTTTGAGTTTCAGTTCTCAGTATGGGGGGCAACCCTAATTTTTCCTTTTTTTAATTTTTTTTGTTCAAATCTTAATGCGGTTCACAGAATACATCTACTTACCAAGTTTCAATAGTGTAGTTCTCATAGTTTCGGCAAAAAGTGGCTGTGACATACGGACGGACAGACAGACAGACAGACAGACATGACGAATCTATAAGGGTTCCGTTTTTACGTTTTACGGAACCCTAAAAAGGTATTACCGCTATCTAGCACGCAGTTTGGAACTATTGGTTTTCTTCTAAAAACGGTTCATTGATGACCAAGGCCTAAAAAAATTGTGTCTCTCTCCTATCTACGTATCTATTACTTACAAGTATCAATAAATAAATAAATGTTTGGGAAACGTGTTTATTAAAAGTAAAGTTTAAACGAATCATTAAGAGTTTATTACAATTAACTCAGTTGTGGGAGTATTATCCTCTGAAGCTAATAAAATTACGATTCCAGCGAGCAAAAGTAAACAGTGCCTATTCATTTTTCTAAACAGCCACATATTTATGTCTTGTCAACAGCCTGAAACAAACATGTAAATATTAAAGATATGTTTAAATAACTCATTTTATACTTGAATATTAAGAATTCAATATACAGAGGTATATAGACAGGAACTGAGACATTTGGCAGAATAATGACTTTTGATCTTTGACCATGGAATATCTGTAGTCACACACCCTACGGTAAGTATGTTTTGAGACAAGTAGATATAGGTATATCATCATCAGCTCAGATCAGATCAGATCAGATTTCCAAGATTAGAGGTAGATACCTCTAATCTTGGAAATCTGGGGAAGGGGGGGGGGGGCTATGTTCAGCAGAGGACCTCTTGCGGCTGATGATGATGATGATCTACCTATATCTACTTGCCTCAAAACATACTTACCGTAGGGTGTGTGACTACAGATATTCCATGGTCAAAGATCAAAAGTCATCCTTCTACCAAATGTCTCAGTTCCTGTCAATAGGGTACCGAAAAAAAGTACGGCTACGGTAAGTACGGTAAAGTTATGGCTGGTCTAGTCGGGAGAACGGCGCCTGCAGATCCGGAGACCCCGGGTTCAAAACCACGCGCACCACTGTGTTTTTAAAGCCATGTGCGTAATGCCGCTAACTTAAAACGGTGAAGGAAAACATCGCGAGGAAACCGACATTTATCTAGAATCTTTCAAAGTCATGTGTCATCCAGCAACCTGAACTGGGCCAGCGTGGTGTATTATGGCCTTGACTCTCTCCTTGCGAGAGAACGCCCCGAGTACCAGCAGTGGGAACATTTAGTGGGCTGTTTATGTATGTAAATAAAATAAATATAAATATTGGTGGACAATTCACACACAACACCATCTGACCCCAAACTAAGCAAAGCTTGTGTGATGGCGGCCAAATAGCTGACATAATACTTATATAGTTTTTTAAATACATACTTATTATACATAGAAACACCCAGACACAGTGCAAACATTTGAATTCATCACACAAATATTTGCACTGGGTGGGAATCGAACCCACGACCCTCGGCTTCGCAGGCAGAGCTACTACCAACTAAGCCACGAGGCCAGTCATGTGATGTAAGGGTACCAAAATAAAGGTTTATACAAGTTTATAGACTGTCCTTCCGAAATTCTTGCCCTTATTTGACTAACATGCCTGGAGTAAATATAAGTTTGAAAGGGATAACGATAAAAAATATTACTTCACATAATTTCATTTCTACAGTCAGCGCAGTCACAAGCTGGTGGGTTTCTTCTGCTTCTGTCCTTAAAGTAGTAACAAATCTTCTTGACCAAAGCCAGGAGCAAGGTAACCGCAATGGCGACAACCAAAAAGTCTAAGAAGCAGTTGCCGGTGCTTCCGATGTTCTTGACGAAGAGTTTGGAACCCGGAAATTCGCAGCAAGAGCCTGCTTTGTCGTAGTCGTCGGAACAGACTTCGATGCTCAATTCGGAGGCGACGTCGGCGCTGGCTTCGGAGACGACGTCGGCGCTAGCTTCGGAGGCGACGTCGCTGCTGGTTTCAGGGGCTTCGGGGCTGACCTCAGTGCTGGCTTTGGGACTGACGGCGGTGCCTGGATCGGGCCTGCACAAGCCTGTTAGAATGTTTAGACATTTTATATACAGGATTTCGGATAACAGATAACCCTTATCAGATAGGGTTGCATCATTTCAATATGGAGTCAAATAAAGGCCGGGTCACACAGAGGCGATCCGATAGCGATAGCGATAGCGAACCGAGACGGGATTTTTTGTAATGTTCGAATTTGTATGCAACCTAATACACAGCAAGCAGGCGCGATCCCATACTCGGTATCGGATCGCTATCGCTATCGGATCGCCTCTGTGTGATCCGGCTTTAAACCAGACGTATACAGAAATCCGTTTATCCGTTACCATCAGACAAGCTCCAACGATTTTGATCGTCCGACGCAAAAACGAGGGTGTGTTTTAAGTTTGACGTGTCAGGGTGTGTGTGACACACACACACCCTTAATGGCATCGTAGCTCCGGAATGGATGATCCGATTGTATTAGCCGGGAAGTCCTTAGCTTTGTTGATCAAATCCAGGACGGTCGCCACCACAAAATCGGGTCGGGGCTTTGTAGATAACTAATATTGTATCTCTGGGATATGAGTGCAGTGTTATTAAGTGATTTGGACTCTACGTGTTCATATAGCATGGCACTGCGTTGTTATGGGCTTACTAATAGGCGCATGCTATGCTCGTCTCGTTAATCTAAATAAGAAATATTTATACCTTTAGCTCCACGTCTACGTTTGCGTCCTCTGCAGCAGGGGCTGAAATAAAAAAAACAATGGACCGAAATTGAATGATCGTAGAAAATGGATAGTCATAGGAGTGGTAGAACTCTTAGCAGAGTCCGCCTGGGGAAGTACCACACCTTTGGCAGTTATTCTGCCGCCAAGCAGTAATGTGCAAACATTACTGTGTTCCGGTTTGAAGGGCAATGTTTCCAGAGAGATTACAGGGCTTAGAGATATAACAACTTAGATCTCTGGGTGACGAGCGCAGTGCAGTGCTAGGCAATGATTTGGACTCTTCATGTTCCAATAGCTGCGTGTCACTGTGCTGTTATGTGGCAAGTATATTGCTTACCATCAGGCACATGTTCTGCTCGTCTCGTCACTTTTTAAATAAAATAAAAAATAGTCATGTACAATATTTTCGTTGAAACTGAAATTCATTTATTCCAATAAATGAATTTATTTTTGGTGTGGTAGAAATATTGTCAGTTTATGCCTCGAGAACTACCATACCTTTGCTAGTTATTAAACCGTAATTTGCAAAATGTACAATGCTCCGGTTCAAAGGGTAATGTTTCAATAGAAATTAGGGAGCAAACCCCTCGCCTTGCATTGTACTATCAAATATAATGATTTTATATTTTTTTAGTTTTCTTTCAGTGGATCTCCACTTGTTGGAATTACGTTTAGAAAATGTACCTTTCTAATGGGGCGTTTTCCAGATGAAGATAGACATGTCAAAGATAGTTCCCAATTTCACCATAAGAGGCGCCAATGTTTCATTTTGTTAGAGAAATTTTACAAAAACAAACAGTGGCGCCATACTTGGCAACATTTAGAACTATTTTTGACAAGTCTATCTTCATTTGGAAAACGCCCCATTGTGATGTAATTATAAAAATATTATGTAGGTATATAATATACTTTTGATGGACGATATGGCGAGCGAAGAGACTAAATTGATGACTGGAGTCAACTTGTGTTTGTAGTATTTAAGGAATTGTCATTTTAATTTGTATTTTTTTTCAATATTGTTAAACAATCAAATATTTCAAATGCGATAGTTTAGACAGAGATAGTATACTAGACTCTAGCTCTAGAGTATAATAGACTATCTCTGTACCGAATTTAATTTAAAGCGGTTCAGTAGTTTAACCGTGAGAACGTAACAGACAGACACATTTCACTAGACTAGACTATCGCCATCTATCGCTGTACTTTCTGTCTGTTTCTGTCCTTTCTAAGACCCAAAATTTTAGGAGTCTGAGAAAGGACATACTACTACTATTTTTTAATCCTTCGCATTAAGGGGGCGCCTAAAGCCAGAAAACGAAAAAAGGACATTTTCGACGCCGCTCACTGAAGTTAAGAAACTAAAAAATATGACAAAAAAAATATTGACGTGTGGGTACAATTAAGAAGAAGCACAATAACCGAATATAATTTTAAAAATAAATCAGAGTTTTTTGAAATTTTTTTGAAGTTATAATTTGAAAAATAAAAATGACACCGAAAAAACCCGTTTTAATTCGAGTACTCGAAATTATCAGCGATGACCCCACATTATTTTTTGGTAATAAAATTCTTATTTGTACGTTCTAGTAAAGTAACCGAACACTTTTTTAAATTTATGTTTAGTTATTGAGTAATTAAATAAAACTTGGTCAAAAATGGACTCCTGATTAAATATTGATTTTTCCTCCAAACTGAGTCATTCTATTCTCGACTTTATGTACATCACATTAAGAAACGCGTCGCGCGGGGTTTTTTCCTGGCTTTAGGCGGACTCTTAAAAAATAGTTGTAGTATGTAGTCTGTTTAAATACGCGATGAAAGGTTGTATCAAAGTTTCGTCGGTTTAGAATCTAGAAGTTTTATAATAAGTAGAATAAAATTAAATTTAGACGAGTATTGTAAAGCTGAAGCGGTTTTATATTTCAACGCGCCAATCTAAGGAACTACTAGACCGAATTCAAAAAATAATTCACCGTTGTTTATTTACGTGATCGCTGAGTGCTATAGGCTATCTCTTATGTACCAAGGGTAAATATGGGGAGGACAGCTAGTAAACTATATTATGAAAAACCAAACAACTGACTTTCATTACCTAGTTATTGTTTTCACAAAAACTCACATTCTCAACTTTTTTCATTTAAATTTGTAAAACCAAATAATACAACTAACTCAACTCAATCAGCACTGATCCATTGAGACAGCGAAGTTTCCAAATAAACGAAAAAAAACTTGATTTTTCTAAAACCGTTCTACTGATCTCGGTACAAAGTGGTGTTAGTGGACATCCACTACCACCTGTTGAGTTGAGAATCTGTAAAGTTTTTGAAGTTTTATAAATAGTACTGCCCCAGGGGAGTCATGGCAATGCCAGGATTCTCTGCGTGTGAGGTTGCAATTATTTGGGTAATAATTTTCTTACAACAATACTGTGACTTTCTGATTAGGTTTAAACATCGTCAAAAGTACGACAAACAAGGCAGAACTACTACTACTTAAATATTTTGTAATTATTTATTTTCTTTTTCAGTGTATTTTTATTTTATTTTGGAAAGTAGACAAACCTAATATGTTTTTTGAATATTTACTTACCTAAAGAACAGAGCTAACTTTAAAAATAATGAAATCACTAAAAATATTCTAAGATAATTTTCACAGGTCCATAGTCAATATCGTGTCATGGTGGCGTTATAGCGAGAAGACCAACCCATCACCACTGAGTTTAACGGTTAAGGAAAAGGCCTCGAATCAAAGCAGTGGGCATCCTAAAAGTGGGCTGCTTATATCTCAAACGCAAACATAATCTTTGGTTATAAAAATCTCGCGGCTGTCGATCATTAGGGCAAGTCGACGCGGCCAGAGCTAAGCGGAAGGCGCTGCTCACGTAATTTGAATGTACAGCAATCTTAAAAAAAATCGGAGCGTTGCGTTAGATACTGTTACCAAACGGCCTTTGAGAGTCATTTCTTAAGCGGGTAATTGTTATTACAGCACATTGCCTGCAACTCTGCTCTGATAGAAGGGCGGTATACTCTCCCGCCTGTGGCGCAAGGTAAATTCGACAAAACGCAACTCTATACGCACTCGCTCGTTCGATCTGTCGTCATACGCATTACTGCGTCATGTTACTGTAACTGTTGTATTATAATAACTAGTTTAAGTACTTTTTCCAAAGCTGACGTTGAGATGGAAGCGAGTAAAGCTATCCTACTTAGTATTATTAATTACCGGATATAAATTTACAGGACTATAGTATATACTACAATGAGTTCGTGAAGCATGAAATAACTGTACCTACAAGGGTAATCTGACGAACAGGAGTTGATACAAAACTTACTAATCAAAGGCAGAAGATCGTATTCTGTAGAGAAATCAAAGTAAACTAAAAATTAATAGAGAAAGACTACGTTTTCAAAAAAACTACTTTGATAGCTAAATTCATATAAATATTGTTGCAGCTACCTACTCATCTATTTGAAGTCGGATTAGATGGATACTCCCTACAAATATGTATAATATATTATTGGAATTTGTCAATACAAACCCAAATTCAATAAATAAAGTATGTATGCAGTAGGCAGATTTGTAGGGAGTACCCATCTATACATTGATTCTTAAACTAATTATCCTTGCTAAAGGAGGGGTTTATCTTTGAAACAAAGCACAGCATGCAATATTACATTTAGGAGATATTCTGTTATACTACATTATATACGTAGAGGTTCGGAGAAGCTCGGTACTTTAATTAATAATGTTATTTAACATAATTGTCACCAAAAATGTCTTTACCTGAACATTTTTGAAACTCGTTCACAAATCAGGTGAGTTTGCGCCAAGTGCTGTTCTATGTAGACGAGAACGGAGAATTTTTCTTGTGACTCTTTTTATCTATTAGGAACTCGTTTGAATTTAGAAAGAAGTTTCGGATAGTCTGTTCTACTATGCAACAGTTTAAAATCAAGGTTAACACGTTCACTGCGTGTCAGGCCGATTTCGGCCCACCGCGGGACTTCAGCTGGTGCGGACGAAGAAACCTATGTCCCTCTCGCCTGTGCGAAACGATTATCTCAGGTGTTTGTAAAAATTCAACAGAGACAAATATATATTTCATCTTGTGGTCAAAATTGTAGGTATTCCCCATCAAAATATAACGGTAGGCTTTTATCAACCTACCACGCACTGACGGTGAAAAACATCCGCTGAGTGCGGCAGTGGGCCTATTTCGGCCCGCCCTCCTGTCAGGCAGCTAGCGACCCCCTACCGCACAGAGCGCGCGTCCCGCCATTTAGTGTTGTGCTTTCTAACTGATCTGATGTAGCGTGTGATCAACGATGGCAAACAATAAAAGCAAAATACAAATATTGGAAAATACAGTTATTCGCCCCGCAGTTATGACAGCGATGGTGACAGTAGTGAAAAAATATTTTCCACCAAGAAAAATTTAAATAATTGGGAAACAAATGTGCACGGAAAACGAAGCACAAGCGGTAAGTTTTGTTTACTACCTATACATATCAACATAGCCGCCTTAGACTCATAACGACGTGGGGATTTTTTTATGTAATACCATTATTTTTGAAAATGATTACTCTTAAATTATTTCTTTGCTTTTAGTATTATAGTATCTGCCAAGCATCTGTGAACATCTTTCCACATTTTATGTTTTGAAATGTAGTGGTAGGATTCTTAGCAGAGTCCGCCTGGGGAAGTACCACACCTTTGCCAAATATTCTACCGCCAAGCAGTAATGTGCAAACATTACTGTGTTCCGGTTTGAAGGGCAATGATTCCAGAGAAATTAAAGGGCTTAGAGACATAATATCTTAGATCTCTGGGAGACGAGCGCAGTGTAGTGCTAGGTAATGATTTGGACTATCATGTTCCAATAGCTGCGTGTTACTATGCTGTTATGTGGCCGGCATGTTGCTTACCATCAGGCACATGACCTGCTCGTCTCGTCACTCTATGCTATAAAAATCTAAATTTGTTCAGTAGTTTTTTCGTGAAAGAAAAGCAAACATAAATACACCTAAACTTTTACATTTTAATTTTTAACATTTTAACATCAAATTAAGAAAAAAAAAACATTTCAGAAAATCAAGTTAAACCTAAGGACAAAGACCATGTCCTTGAGATGAGCGCTAAACGAAGAAATTGTGTAGGGTGCTACGACCTAGCAAAAAAAGTTAAGAAAATAAAAAAATATTGCTGGAAACGTTAAGTAAATAAAAACAGTTTTCAGTTCTTTTACGATAATTCTGTTTTATTTTCGATATCCGCTTATTTTTCTCTGTCCCATCACTACTAAAAATACTTTATAGTGCGGTTCAGGTCGATATCAGCCTCCCGTTTTTCCTGCTTTATTTCTCATTTCCTGCTTGGCAGATCCCCAGGCGAATCAAACCTAAGGAAGTTGGATTCAAGGTCATTCTAACGATATAAAAAAAATGTATACATTATGTTTCCACAAATTTATAGCAATTTTTAATCTATCCTAGTGCTGGTGGGTCTAGAAAGACCTGCCACGCACTGGCGGAAATATCATGGGAGGCGCATTTTGGCCCACCGCCGCACCAGATGAAAAATTATGATTTTACTTGTGCAGTAAACGTGTTAATTCTGCGATCAAACAATGATTCTAAGTTGAAAAAATAACCTTTCTTTGTAATATCGCAGATTTTTTTGTGCGGCAAACGTGCTGTGCAACAATAATCTTTTCTGGATTCTCTTTACTCTCAAATTGTGTATGGCATAGTGAGGCCACACTGGATTACAATTTTTGTTTTATTGAAAATTGGTAGAGATACTACTTTTGCTATCTTAAATGTATAAGGAAAAACTTCTTGTCGTAGAGATTCGTTGTAAATGAAGCATAGAGGGACTGAGAAAGTACGAGCCCAATTTTTTATTAAAGTGTGAGGAATGCCGTTTCATCTGGCTCCTCTGGTAATGTCGAGATTGTTTAGAGCCACGAAAACTTCAGATAACTGCAGATTTGTAAAGCAATGCCTATTATTTTCTTGTTTTAATGGAAACTTTTGGCATTCATCGTTAATACCTCTATTTGTTTGGTAAACAGATGTAAAATATTTCGCGAAACAGTCGCGAATATTAACTCCACCTGTAATCGTTTAAGACCAGTGAGCAGGCTTTGAAAACGGAAAAAAAACTAAAAAATTATAATAGTAGAATGAAACTCATTGTAAAAGGAAGATAATGATAAAAGTGAAAGGTAAAATAAATTACCTATGAACTGAGGACAAGAATGCCGGTAAAGCTACACTTGAAATTTGGCGGACCCCTAGGCCTCTCAACCGTATGGGTAGTGAGGCTTGTAACCAGGCCCTCCCACTCAGGTCCACATTCAACACCGATATTAGAGACTCCTTTACGACATTGTCTAAGCTCCCAAGGAGCTCACCATGTTTCCACAGTGGACTACATCGTAAAGCGTACATAAATTTCGGAACAAAGAGACATTGCCAGATAATTGTAAACGCCATATGGGCGTTTACTTTGAGTAGCCTATCGGAGGCTCTCGTGAAATTTAGAATTTTTTCCTCGACAAAAGGTGGTAACGACTCTTCTAAAATCGGTGAACCCAGGAGGTGCAAGGAACATTTGTCATCTGTTTTGATGTTGGGGGCCAGATTATTAAATTTCTGCATTATCGAATCTTTATCTGGACATGTGTCGCAAACGAAAAGTTCGCATTTTGAATAATTTAGTTCTAAACCAATCAGACGAAAACCGTCTATGAGTTTTTGTAAATCAGTTAGAACAGTATGCACATCGCCCCCCAAAGTTCCGTCGTCCAAGTACCAAACGTTTAGTTTGGACTGGAGACGTTGAATGATAAGGGTGAATGTCCAAGGCGAAGGTCGCAGGGCCGAAGGGATCACCCTGTTGACCGCCGACGGAGGATAGCATATAATGATTGTTTTGATAAGTAAATTTTGTGGGCTCGCCATAACTTTGCCAAAGAAAATTGTACAGGTCAGGAATTGTATCCGTCACTTGGGCCTACAGAGGTCCTTGATGAACCGAATCAAAGGCGTTTTTGACGTCCACCTTTAACAGCACCTCTCCCCAATTTTGGTAAAGAAAGGTCCTGACAAAATGAACGGCAGCCTCACATCCACCCCGCGAACCAAAACCGAGTGAATGCAACTGACAGCTGGGGACACCCCGTTCCTAGTTCGACCAACCAAACCGGTTCCGAAAGAGCACAGCAGAGGGCAGCCGCGGAAAAAGCCGCAGCCAATCAAAGCGGCAGCCGAAGCACCAACACGGCCTTCGTGGCTGCCTTCAACATTGCAGCAGGGAGCGTACTCCGAATCTCATCCCATGCACCACCCCTTTTAACGTCAGGGACCCTCAAAACAGCTTCACAGCAACAAATGAGCCGAACGAGAGCCGACATGGGACAGGTTGAACCGCCCCGCTATGTCACGGCTTCGGAGCCGCGGAGCCATGCACGTAACGCCTTCATCGAATTCATAGCCATACTGAGAGCAACAAGACTAGTTAACCTCAAGACCTGCGAAAACATCATGCAGTTCTATAGGCTAGGAAGTGAAAGCCTTCTAAAGGTGAATCTCGAGGAGGCCGAAGCAGCCATTTATAATAATGTCACATCCCGGGTCATCAAGGGAACCATGACAGGACAGTATATGGCAGCTTACAGTGCAGAAAATGGCTTCGTGACACTGAACGAGAGTGAGACAGAGCGCGCGGGAAGACCCGTTTATGCGACACCACTAAACGACCCAATTGTAGTTACCGCCCGATGCACCAAGATTATGCTGGACGACAGGATCCTCGAGATGGCCAAGTCCATTGAAGGGACCTCAAACGTCAAAGCGTGTTGGGAAAACTGGGAGGTACCAAGCATACAGTGGGTCAACGGAGTTCCAGGATGTGGAAAGACAACGTGGGTGATTAGACACTTCGACGTGGACAAAGACGCTATTATCACCACAACAACTGAGGCAGCAAAAGATCTAAGGGAGAAGCTATCGCACCGTATCGGAAACCTGGTCAAAACCAGGGTGCGAACTATGGCTTCTGCTCTGGTAAATGGTTTCGGAAAAGAGAAATTCAGCCGCCTCCTGGTGGATGAGGCTCTCATGAACCATTTCGGGGCCATTGTGATGGTCTCACGGCTGTCTGGTGTTGGCGAAATTGTCCTCATCGGAGACGTCAATCAGTGGCCTTACATCGACAGGGAAAATCTCTTCGAAATGAGGTATCACCGCCCGAACCTGGTAGCAAAGATCAGCCAGGAGTTGCTCTGCACACATCGCAACCCGATGGATGTTGCATATGCGCTGAGGGAAATATACTCAGGTATGTACTCCTCAGTACCCCGTATAAAGTCCCTGGAGCAGAGAAGGTATAAAGGAGCGCAAATACCCGGCACCCAACCCAACACCCTATTTTTAGTGCATACTCAAGAGGAAAAGGAGACCCTGACAAACCAGGGTTACGGGTCAGGCACCGGGTCACGCATCCTTACCATTCATGAAGCGCAGGGATTGACATACGAGTCGGTAATCGTAATTAAAACTAAGGCAAACATGAAGCTGCACGAGAGCGTGTCCCATGCGGTTGTTGCAATCTCACGGCACACGGGGACCTTCACATACTACGCTGACGACACCGACGACGCCATCGGTCGGTTCGTGCGGCGAGCGTTGGCTGCATCACCAAAGACCATTCAAGATTTCAACCTGCAGATGGCCATTAGAGACAGAAATGCGGCTGTAGTGGAGGCTCTGGGCCAGGAGGAGGCGGCTTAGGCAAAAGACGATGTCGAGTCGATTACTATCGGAATCCCAACCGGTAGTGATCGGCTCAACAGACGAAATCGGACTGACTAGCTTTAGAATTACGCTTAAAATGTTCACCACCCCCCTACTCCCCCCCTTATTTTCCTCTTCTTCTCCTAATCCAAGAACTATGTAAATAAAAAAAGATTAATGTAATGACAAAAGTCACGGACCCCGGAGTCTGTGGAGTGTTTAAATTAAATAAAAAAAATAAAAAAAAAACCAAAACCGAGTTGTATTGGTTGGAAAAGGGAGCTCAAAAGAGCAACCTTTTTCCTACAACCCACCTTGGCAAAAAAAAATGGTATTGGGATACTAAGTATATTTATGGAACATAAGGTGACTTGCTGCTATCCTTAGTTGAGGTCTTGGGCACACTTCTCGCTACCGACCATCTAGGGCGAGATGCTGGACAGTGAAAAGTCGTCAGAGTTGAAGGAGCGAGAGCTGCAATCCACTCGCTTAACCACTATGGCATTAGTGAGGGGCGAGCCTGTAGACACTTTGGCTCGCATCCCGTCTCTACTAGAGGGTCTGGGTGAGAAGTGTCCCCGCGACACTGACCCTAGGCCATGTCGGACAAACCTTTGGGGGTTTTAGTAGGTAGGGGCACCATGCCCATTGTCCATCCATGGTGCCGAGCCCGACATACCCCGCCATGCCCTGCGTGGTGATTAAGCGTAAATGTATTTCTTCCTCTCGAGCTACGAGCTACTAGCGGTTCAATAAACAAAGAAAAGAGGCGGTATGTACCGATCTACCCTCAAAAATATATTAAGTACTTACTAGTACCTAGTATAACAAACATTGACAGTATGTAAGGTAGAAAATGTACATCCACAATTTGGATTGTAAGTAAATAAATAATAGTACCTAGTTATTTTTGGGTTTGTTAAAAAATACCTCAATTAGTTAAAAAACAAATTGAATCAAAATGAAAATTAATAATTGAGCCAAAACGATTTGACCCGTTTCCAGGCTTGAACCCTAGGAACGTCGCGTCCCGGAGCATAAAGTATAATGGATCCTCCACCTGATCCATTATACGGCAAGAGAAAGCGTCGAAAACGGGAATCGCATACTGAAATTGCACGCTTTTCAGCAAATTTATAGAGAAACAAACTTTAAGTCAATAGCGAAAGGGTTGCGTAAGCCGCATCACCCCTCTGGTATATTTCAAATGCTGTGATTGGATGTTTCTCGGCGCATGTGACTGTTTATGTCAGATTTATTGATTTTAGGTTGAAACCATAGATTTAGAATTTTTTAGCAACCACAGATCCACAAAGCGAGGGAGCGAGACATCATAATCAAGTCGAAACCGCCCGTAATTCCGCAACTTAGCGTAGAGTACGGCGCGGTCGGGAACGTCGAACACCTTCGACAAATCGCAGCACTGTTGTGCTGCGATTGTAGTAGACTACAGGCCCATGAACAAAATTTACATAGTAAATTAACCACCAGGAGACCTATGTAGAAGGGTATAGAGATAGAGTAATAAGATCCAGCACTATGCCGTCACTTTTAGGCTGTCTAACTGAGTACAGTCGAAGAGGGGGGGTTGCAACCCTCGATCATTTCTCCTTGTCGCATGATTTTTGTACGGCGTTGCAGAATAATAGATTAGAAAAGGTATTGAAACTATAATAATTACAAATTTTAAGTTTTTAATTATTAGTTTGTCGGAAAAAATCGTGATTTTTCTGACGATTTACAAATTAAATTTGGGCATTTGATTATGTACGGCATTGGTTCCATACAGTTTCAATACCTCTCCAAAACCATTATTTCGCAATGCCGTACAAAAATCATGCGACAAGGAGAAATGATCAAGGGTTGCAACCCCCCCCTCTTCGACTGTACTCAGTTGGACAGCTTACAAGTGACGGCATAGTGCTGAATCTAATTACTTTATACACTTCTATCATCCTACATATGTAGGTCTCCTGGTGGTTCATTTACTACGTAAATTTTGTTCACGGGCCTGTAGTTTATAGTGGCTATGTTTAATTGTTTAGCCAACTATAGTTTATACTCGCGGGCCTGTAGCCTGTAGCACTCGAAATAAGACTAAATATTACTAAATCTTAATAAAACTTTAACATATTAAGTCTTAAGATACGAAATAGGGGAGTTTACTGACTAGTCGCCAACTTATTGGAATATCACTAATTAATATTATACCTACGGATATCAAATAATAATACAAAAAAAAATGGCAGTGATGAGACGAGCAGAACATGCGTCCGATGGTAAGTAACATGCCTGCCACATAACAGCGCAGTGACACGCAGCTATTGGAACATGAAGAGTTCAAATAATTACCTAGCACTGCACTACGCTCGTCACCCAGAGATCTAAGTTGTTATATCTCTAAGCCCTGTAATTTCTCTGGAAACATTGCCCTTAAAACCGGAACACACTAATGTTTGCATATTACTGATTGGCGGTAGAATAACTGGCAAAAGTGTAGTCCTTCCCCAGGCGGACTCTGCCAAGAGCCCTACCACTACAAAATCCTCTCCTCTCATGTGCTGTCATTGTGTTTCTTACCCACTGCAGTGGCGTTTGACGTTTCCCGGATGCTCTAGAAACGAGGCGGGAACCGGGAATAGGTCGATTTTGTTAGAACCAAATGTGCGCCAAATTTCGCTTGTTTACTCTATACTGAGTGTTTCTATCCTTCTTTGGCTTATGGTAATTCGTACGGAAAGAAACGAGCTAGATATAAACGCGCAATACGTCAACTTTGTCAAATGCTTTTTTATGGTATTTGGTGTCAGTCTGCAACCGGTAACTCGTTTGTTATTGTAAAGTTTTCTTGTGATTTATTGTTTATTGTTTATTGTTTATTGTTTAATTGCACACATACAACATATTTAAAATATTTGTACATACCCTGCATTAAGGGTGTAGCAAACAGTGGTATCGCTTAAATCTAGGTAATTTAACAAAATTACAGTTATATGAGAAAATTACAAATTAAGGTCATTAAATATTTGGTTTGCATTCCTTATTACAAGAAGTTAAATTAAGTATTCGACTCATTTACAACATAATTTCTTAGTATTAACAATATAAAATCTATTTAATTAGGTATTATTACCCTCAATAACATAAACAAAACAAAGTTAAGTCATCGTGTGTAAATATCATCGTGTGAAAAAAAATCTTTTAAATCATAATAACATTTTTGTACTAGGAAGTGATGTAGTTTGTTTTGGAAGCTGGCGTTACTTGTTGCTTTCCTTATGGCTACTGGAATATTATTGTAGATTTTAATTGACGTGTATAAAGGACCATTTTTATACATTTCAAGACGTGGTATTGGTAATTTCAGGTTGTATTGTCTGCGTGGATTTGTTTCGGGTGTATATAGATTAGGATTTTGTCTCACAAATTTCGCGGTTTCGTAGATGTAAATACCTGGCAATGTCAGTATTTTATCTTTTTTGAAGAATGGTTTGCAGCTTGTTCGTTGGTTTATATTAGCGATAATGCGAATGCATTTTTTTTGCATTATGAGGAGCCTACCGGCATCGACACTATTTCCCCATAAAACTACTCCATAACGGAGCCATGAGTATGCATAAGCATAGTATGCAGTCAGAGCTGTCTGTGAGTTTGTGTTAACTTTTAAAATTGCTAGAGCATAAATAAATTGTGATAATTTCGATTTTACTTTTTCAATATGGTGTTTTCATGTAAGGTGAGTGTCTAGGTTAAGACCTAATACTGTGCATTCGTTAACTTCTTTAATGTTCAGATTTTCCGCAAGGCTTTTTAGACATAATGTTTTTTTCTGAGGTGGTATAAATTGAATTAGGTTTGTTTTATCTTCGTTAACTTCTAAATTACAGATAGATAGGTTTGCTTTAAAATCTTTAAAAGTATTTTCTATGTATTGGAGTGAAGCAGAGTCTTGTGTGCATTTAAACAGTAACGAAATGTCATCGGCAAATAAAACACAGGGTGATTTTGTAATTTTAGGGATATTGTTTATATAAATCAGGAAAAGGATGCACCCTAGCACACTTCCTTGGGGTATTGACCAATTTGTTGTTCGTATGTCTGATTGTATAGGTTCTATTAATCCTGTGTCATGATTGTAATGCTGTATTTGGACTAACTGTTTTCTATTAGACAAGTATGAGATAAGCCAGTTAAGTGGTTTACCTCTAATGCCGATCGCTGAGAGTTTCTGTACTAGAATATCGTGTGAGACCCTGTCATAGGCCTTTGACATATCTAGCAATAATCCGACAGAATGATGTTTATCGCGCATATTATTTAAGATTTCCTGTACATAGTTAAACAGTGCTAATGTGAGGGAGTTTCCGACGAGACAAAAATAGTTCCACCGTACACACTAGATGGCGTAGTGTAGATTCAGCAAGATCTGTCTCTACCATAGACTCTCAAAAGTGTAATCACAATTAAATCCCTCCCCATTTTCAAGGAAAAAGTCTAACCTAAGTTATTTGTGATAATTTAAAATTATTTTTTGTTTGTTGTTTGTGGAATTCTTTGCCGGCCCATGTAAGACAATCGCAGTCCTTAAGCGTTTTTAAGGTCAGAGTAAAAGATTTTTATTTTTCACAATGCAAGACTGTTGATAGTAGCAAATTGTAAGTTGTAGCACTGTTATGTTGTTTTAATTTTAAACTAGTTGTAATTGTTTCGTGTTTTTGTCTTTGAATCACTGTTCTTTAATATTTCACACTCCTCTTGGTATTTTTTATTTTATTTGTTGTTGTATTTAAGTTAGTTTTAAATACTATAGTAGCATATTTTAAGGTGAATATTTATTATTTTATTTTAGTACTATATATTTAGTGGTATTATTTAAATTAATGTTACTCCCCCTGCCTGTATTTGTATGTAGGCTATTTTCCTTGTGCTGGTTGCCTGGAAGAGATTGCTCTCAGCAATAAGGCCGCCACTTGTGGTACTAGATCATAAGTTTTTCTTTGTAATGTTATTATTTTTGTGTCACAATAAAGAGTTTTCTATCTATCTAAAATTTTAGAGGTTTTGTAAACACATCAATTATTTGTTTTAGATATTTATAGTATAATTTTCTTCTTAGCTTAGCTGTTTTGTTTGGTATGTCTACCTTCTATAAAAAACCCTAAATACATGAAGGAATTTCATACTAAAACAATTTTTCTTAACCTTTGTATTAAACTCTTAAAATATTAGGAATAAAAATAGCCAATTAAGTTGATAATGTAATAAAAAACCGTTACCACAGATCAGAAAATAGTTACTCCGTCACTTTAACTTAAAGACCTACAAGCGCCGCCTATCATCGTTTTAATGAACCATATTTTTTTGTCTCGTCGGAAAACGCCTCATTTCATTATAAAAATTATAAGCTGATTTTCGCAAGGTGAGTAGGAAATTTAATTATCTTTGTTGTGCTAACGCTTTGATTCCATGATTGTGTGTAAATATTTGTGTTTCCTGAATATCCTGATATGTAACCCGCCACTTTGATAGTCCCTCTACTCTCAATCACAACTCTTCAACTTCAACTCTTTTTTCCGGATTGTATTTATAAAAATAGCTAGAAAATTGTATACTGTTTCTAAAAATATTACAGATACAGATACAGATACAGATACAGATTTTTATTGATAAATCAAATTTACAAGTCACATTAAAAAATATAGGGTACATTAAAAGTACATCATATTTAGTTATTTATTTGTCACATATTTCTCATTTAAAAATTCTTTTGTGGAGTAGAACGCTTTTCCTTCCAAAAGAACCCTTAATCTTGTTTTAAAAGAATTATCTGAAGCTGCACTCTTTATGCACTCCGGTAGGTGGTTGTACAACGTTACACCGCGTACGAAAACCGACTTTGCAGATTTAGCGAGCGCATGATTAGGTATCATCAGTCTGCCTCTGTGTCTCAACGTACTCTGATCACGAGAAGCTCCAAATTTTTCAAATTGGTCCATGTTACGTCGCGTAAACAAACAGGCCTGGTATATAAAGATGGAAGGTACCGTTAGTATTCTGAGGTCTGCGAAGTATGGCTTAGCAGACACATCCCATTTTACTCCAACAATAGTGCGAATAGCCCTCTTTTGGAGAATGAAAGCCCGGTCTGATTCAGCCGCCTCACCCCACAGCTCAGTTCCATACGTAAGCAGGGAATGAACTGTGGCGAAATAACAAGAAAGGACGGCATGTCTGGGGGCTGAAGCGGCAACTCGTCCGAGGGCAAAACACATTTGGCTCAGGCGAGTACACAATGCGTCTATGTGGATGTCCCATTTCAACGCCCGATCCACATGAAAACCAAGGAGCTTCACCGACGGGACCTGCCGCAAGGTAACGTCTCCAACTGCTACCGCCAAGGATTTCTGTGGTTTGTTTCCTAGATCAAAATGGATGTAACAGGTTTTCTCTAGGTTGAGAGCGAACCCATTCATCCCGAACCATTCCCGTAGCTGCCGCGCAGCTATTGCAAGCTTGTTTCTTAAAGTTGTTAAATCATGCGCAATCACGAGAGCTGCAACATCATCCGCAAACATGTACACCTCGGCGTCATTCATTGATCCAGGTAGGTCGTTCATCAGGAGTGTAAATGTCGTGTTTGACAGGCATGATCCTTGCGGGACTCCCAGGTCTGGGATACCCTCATCTGACTGGACTTTGCCTGAGTCACCGAAGACCCTCTGGCGTCTGTCAGTGACAAAGTCTGCCATAAAGTCTTCAGCCGGCCCTCGGACACCGTAATGTTCGAGTTTAGCCTTAATCAAGCTGCGGTCCGCTGTATCAAAAGCGCGAGATAAATCACAGCAAATTGCCGCGACTTGGTGCTTTTTTTCACGTCCCTGCAACACATTCCTGATGAATTCCCGGACCAACGCCGTGGTAGACTTGCCCGAACGATATGCATACTGACGGTCCGTGAAAACGCTGCAACTATCAAAAAACCGAATGAGTCTATTATTTATACCTACTTCGAGTACCTTTGCCAATACTGGGATTATAGAAATAGGCCTATAATTTTTTACAACAGATTTGTCTCCCTTACCCTTGTAAACGGGTAATATTTTTACTTTTTTTAGCGCTTGAGGGTACTTGCCATATCGTATGCACCGATTAAAAAGTTCAACTAACACGGGAGCTATTATGTGTGATATATCGCGTAACAATGACATAGACAATTCATAGCAGTCTGTCGTTCTCTTTGGAGAAATATCTATGTTGATGATCTTGATAACCTCATCAAAAGTGAATTACACAAAAATACACACACTTATATAGTTTATTTAAAAGAAATAGAAATCTGGGTTTTTCGAGCAGAGGTTGTGCAGCCGCTATGAGCGTCAAAAACGGCTGCCACGTTTGCGGTCGACGTTTTCGAGAGTCTGCCACTGCACATGAGAGAGTCTGGCACATCCTAAATCTATGACAAGGAAGGTAAAAAAGAAAAGGGGTCCTTTTGGTCAGGCTACAGATTACACATGTTTCTGTAATCTGTGGGTCGGTTTAAAAATGCAAGAAATCCAACAACGTAATTTTTTAAAGGTGCTACAAGCACAAGTTCAACGAAATATAATTAACAATTAGTACCGTAGTTATATGAACAAAGTTATCAATTTTATGTGTCTACAAATTCTGGATCGTACGCCATCTGTGTTGTCGCCGGTGAATCACTACGTCGACGAGTACCTACTGGCTTGTGGCTCCGGGTTTAGACACAGACTACGACTTTTATACACCAAACGACGGCGTCTAGTATTACGGACGGACGCAAATCCGTAAGGTGGCGCTTCCTACAAAAGTGCCGTACTTCGCGCTTCCTAAATAAAGTGGCCAAGTGCGAGTTGGACTCGCCCATGAAGGGTTCCGTTGCAGCAAGTAACATTATATACATAGTACACATAGTTCTTGTAGTTCGTTGTAACTTTGATCGAAGTTTCAATAATAGTGTATTATGACGTACTAAAAAAAAACTACTCATCAGATCGAGTTCAAACTAATTTTCGTTGGTAGTTTATATGGTAATGTACATCATATATTTTTTTTAGATTTTTAATTCTCTTACTTTAGAAGTTAGAGGGGGGGGGGGGACACATTTTACCACTTTGGAAGTGTCTCTCGCGCAAATTATTCAGTGTAGACGAAAATGATTTTTGAAACCTCAACATAATTTTTGAAGACCTATCGATAGACACCCCACACGTGTAGGTATGATGAAAAAAAAAATTTGAGTTTCAGTTCTCAGTATGGGGGGCAACCCTAATTTTTCTTTTTTTTAAATTTTTCTGTTGAAATCTTAATGCGGTTCACAGAATACATCTACTACCAGTTTCA
The DNA here is from genome assembly GCA_963693475.1 of Ectropis crepuscularia. Lineage (NCBI taxonomy): Eukaryota > Metazoa > Arthropoda > Insecta > Lepidoptera > Geometridae > Ectropis > Ectropis crepuscularia. Next base: position 38,446,960 of record OY856338.1, read on the forward strand.
ATAGTGTAGTTCTCATAGTTTTGTCAAAAAGTTGCTGTGACATACGGACGGACAGACAGACAGACAGACAGACAGACAGACAGACAGACAGACAGACATGACGAATCTATAAGGGTTCCGTTTTTACGTTTTACGGAACCCTAAAAATGAACTTTAGGTAGGTATAAATATAAAGTACCTACTAACTGTTACCCGCGACTTCGTGCGCGCGAAATAAATACTAAGGTAGTAAGGTAACTCAGGCAGTAGGTACTTACTTATTTGTATACCCAAACACATTTACGGTTACTAAAACCATCCTATAATAAAACTGTAACGTGGCAACCCCCGGTATCGAGGAAAGCTACCCCATCCCTAGTGGGTTCGCTTCCGTCTCCTCTTGGTCGCGACTCGGTGCGTATAAGACGTCCGCCAAACAAACTAAATTTGTAACGATATCTATTGAGTTTCCGAACATTTATCTTTTGTATATTTTGTGATTGTGAAAACTAAGTTGTGTGATTCGACCAATAATACTTTCTAACCAAAAACTCAGACGTTTCTTTTACCAAACAACTGAATTCCACACGCCCGGCACAAAATGGCTCCCAACGAGCGGGCATTGGACTAGTAAACGCACGTGTTTTTTTTTTTTTCTTCGGTGTTACGGTTATTGGTTTATAGATATAACAATGGTACGCACAAGAACTCAAGATCAAGGCGACGTCCCAGAGGAGGAAGCGCCTTCCGTGGTGACAATGGACCAGTTCACGGCGTTGTTAACAACCCTTCAGCAAAGCCAAGCAGAGATGTTCGCGCGCATTCTGGGCGAAGCGCGGACATCGACACCGGCTCCGGCGTTTGAGAACGCAACGGCCGCCGCCGCTAACTTTGCTAAATGTTCTGCACGATTCTCAGGAAAGCCAGAATCGGTCGACGGTTTTATTGATGCTGTTGAAGTGTATAAAAACTGCCTCAGCATAAATGACGTCAATGCGCTTAAAGGTTTGCCAATGCTGTTAACCGATGAGGCCGCAGTATGGTGGCAAGGGGTGAAGAGCAGCACGACCTCGTGGAAGGAGGCCATGACAAAGTTGAAATGCGCCTTCGGAGAACGCCTCTCACCATTTCGCATTTACACCGAACTATTCAAACTTCGGCAAGGAGACGAATCGACGGACTTATTCGTTTCAAAGACTCGCGCGCTTCTGTCGAGGCTGCCGACGGGTGATTTGAGCGAAAAGGTACAGCTGGACATGGTTTATGGACTAGTCGATCGCCGAATCAGAAAGCGAATCGACAGAAATTCCGTAGCGACGTTCGACGACTTCCTGCAACGCGCCAGGGCGATAGAGGAAGCCTTGAAGGATGCGGAAGACGACGGAAAGAAGAGGTCGCCAGCGATGACAACGCGTGGCGGACTCGCGGGTCCCAGCGGGACGCACGTGGGTGTACGACACGCCGCCGCCAGCGCACCCGCTGTGGCCGCTAAAGCGCCCGCCGGGCCTAGTAAAGCACCCGCGAGCGACACCGGTAGCTCCGCCGCCCGGAGAGGACCAGTGAAACAAAGTGATAATATTAAGTGTTACGGGTGTGGTACACCTAATGTGATTCGGTCAAAGTGTTCAACATGTAAAAATAATGCTAAGTCTGATAATGCTTTTTGCGCAGCTAGTATGTCACACTCCGACTCGGCTACAGGAGCGTTGTCGTCGCCCTGCGAGGTAGAGCAAGGTGGGCGCAGCGCCCGGTGCAAGGCGCACCATCGCCGAACAACGGCTGTAAGACAGGACAGTGAGGTCACCAGGCCTGTACTTACTGATGTTTCAAGGTATGGAGTTGCTCGGGATGCATTTCATAGTAACATGCATAGTTCATTACACAGTCTTAAGACAAAATGTAGTGCACCCCGGGTAACATTTAATAACAAGTATTACTCAATCAATGACGGTGTTGATGATTATGTCAGAGAATTTTTCTCAAATGTTGTTAAAATGCCTGAATGTTCTGATAATGTTCATGTAAAACGTTCTCCTGGGTTAGGTAATGAAATGACTCATAGCAATCTGCAATGTTTTAAAATGTGCTGTTATACAGAAAGAGGTCTTATTCTGGAAAATGTACCTATTCCGGAGGCAATGTCAGTAAAAGAGGAATTAAACAAAACAGATACTATGGTCATTAGTGTAACAAATCCTTGTATTATGGAATGTACAGACATACCTATTATTAAGCAGACATGCTCACTTAAGGGGAAGTCTACACTTAAGGCGACACAGTTGACCGAGAAAACTGATACACTTAAGGGTGAGACTGTTCCCAAAGAAATTTGTTTGTCTGAGGGGGATATTCGTTTTAATGAGTCAAACATTTGTAAGCGGACATGCTCAGTTAAGGGGGAGTCTACACTTAAGGAGACACAGTTGCACAAAACAACTGAACTTGCACTTAAGGGTGAGACTGCTCCTAAGGAAATAGATGTAACTAAATGTGGGGTGTTTATTAAGGGGACACACTTACTTAAGGGGACATACCTACCAACATGTACTTCTGATATAAACAATTTAAAATATGATTTTAAGGAAAATGTTATGTGCGCACAGAGCCGTAATCAGGAGGAGACGTGTCTAAGACCAAGTATGCGTATCGAAATTGTGGGAAAACTAGGCACTGCAATATTAGATACGGGTGCGAAAGGGTGTATTGCTGGACAATCCCTTTATCGCGTTTTATTAGAAATGGGTCATCCTTTGCAGCGGAGTGTGCGTAACATTCGATTAGCTGATGGTAGCACGCGTCAAACAGAGGTGCTAGTTGCAGAGGTTCAGGTTGGCCTTTTCCACAAGATGGTTAATGTAGAATTTATAATATTTCCCGACGCGTGTAACAACGAATCATTGCTAGGCATTGACTTTATAAGGAAAGCTGGGTTAGTTATTGATTTCAAACGAAACCTTTGGCATTTCGCGGATTGTAGTGAACAAAAGTACAAGCTTTTGATGGAAGATACTACTCCACACCGCATATATGCATCAATGAAAGTTCTCCGGGATGAAGAAGGTGCAAGTTTGGAGGCTGCCGATCGTGATAAGTTGGCTCAACTACTAAACGAATATAAGGACATATTCGAACAGACTGGTGAACCAACACCATATACGGAGCACCATATTGATACAAGTGATCATGTTCCGATAGCTACACCACCTTATCGCCTGACACCCGCCAAGAAGGAACTTATGCAGAAGGAAATCAATAAAATGATAGCGCAAGACATAATAGAGGACTGTGAATCGGCTTGGAGCGCCCCAGCCCTTTTAGTACCTAAGCGCGATGGTACTTATCGTTTTTGCGTCGACTACCGCAAATTGAACGGGATCACGAAGACAGACACCTACCCTATGCCGCGGATCGACGATTTACTACAAGCAACAAAACGGGGACGCTGTCACATGTCGACCATTGACCTCCGTTCTGGGTACTGGCAAGTGTCACTTAGGGAAGAAGACCGTGACAAGACGGCTTTTGTAACTCCTTTCGGAACATTTCGTTTTAAGAGAATGCCGTTTGGACTGAAGAACGCGCCAGCGACCTTTCAACGATTAACAGACAGACTGCGTTCTACATCTAATTTAAAGGACGTGAATATACTGGGGTATATCGACGATTTACTTATAATTAGCGATGGAGAGAGATTTTCGAAGCATCTGGAAGACTTACGTGCAGTTTTCGAGCAATTGAGGAAGTATAAGCTGCGCGCAAATCGTGAGAAGTGTGTCTTTGTGAGAAAATCAGTTAAATATTTGGGTCACGTGATATCAGAAAACGGAGTATCAGCTGATGAAGAAAAGATTAGCGCAATATTAAATATGAACACACCTACGACCCAGAAACACTTAAAGTCTTTCGTACAAACCTGCGCTTGGTTTCGAAAATTTATACCCAGATTTTCTGAAGTGGCCCAGCCACTGACGAAATTAACGAGAAAAGATCAACCCTGGATATGGGGACCAGATCAGGAAAACGCTTTTGGAACTCTGAAAAACCTGCTGACATCGGCACCTATTCTGATACAGGCAGACTATTCTAAACCGTTCATCTTGCGAACTGACGCCAGTAATTATGCCCTGGGTGCAGTACTACTTCAAGGCGAATCTAAAAATGAAGAGAGACCTGTAGAATTTGCTAGTCGCTTACTGACAGAAGCGGAACGAAACTACTCGACGACGGAGAGGGAAGCACTAGCAGTCGTATGGGCTGTGGATCGTTTCAGAGGCTACATTGACGGTCACCCGGTAATGATAACAAGTGACCACCAACCACTAAAGTGGCTATTTTCTTTGAAGTCACCTTCAGGTCGTCTAGTGCGTTGGGCGTTAAAGTTACAGAGCTATGACATTCAGTTTGAGTATACTCCTGGTAAATTAAACGTAGTAGCTGACACTTTGAGTCGCCCAATTTGCAATGATGAAACTCACAAATTGTGTGGAGTATGCTCTGTTACCATTGACTTGCCTACAAGACATTTGGCTCAGGTTAGAGAAGACCAAGAAAATGATCCGGATATTCATAAAATTATCAAAGAATTAGAAGATATCGACGAGATAGCAGTTCGTCGCTGGACGGAGCGTGGATATATCATGGAAAGAGGAGTTCTCTATCGATATAATCCTGATACGGATAATGAAACACCACAATTGGTAGTACCAGTGAAAATGCGTGAAGAGATCCTTCGTGAGTGTCATGATGCGCCTATCGCAGGACACCCTGGAATAGATAAAACCTACCAAAAAGTATCTCAAATTTATTTCTTCCCAGGGATGAGAAGAATTATCACGGATTATGTCAAATCGTGTGTTACTTGTCAACGATATAAACCCTCTAACGAGAAACCATCAGGGTTTTATCAGACTCCAATATTAAAACAGAGAAACGAAGTTTTAGCTATTGACTTATTTGGACCCTTACCCGAAGGAGAAAATGGTGAAAAATGGATTTTATTAGTTGAGGATACAGCAACTAGATGGGTGGAGCTTTATGCTCTGAAAGAAGCAACTTCAATGGGTTGTGCGAAGATATTGATCGACCAATATTTTCTTAGATATGGTCTACCGAGACGGGTTATATCAGATAACGGTGTCCAATTTGTATCTGCTGTAATGCAAAAATGTATGCATATTCTCAACATCACACAAGATCTGACGCCATTCTACCACCCAGAAGCTAATCCTGCAGAAAGGAAGAATAGGGACATGAAATCAAAATTGGCAATACTGGTTGGATCACAGCATCAATCATGGCCCAGCCAACTGGCTCAGGTCCGTTTTAGTATGAACACAGCGAAGTGTGAGACTACGGGGAAGACTCCAGCGTTTCTGATGTTCGCACGAGAACTTAGGTCACCCCTAGAAGTCTATGATGACCCTAAAGCTATATTGGAAAAAGCAAACTTCGTACCGCAAATAACACCATATTTGACCAGATTTTTGAATTCATTGACTGAAATAAGAGAAAAAGTAGAAGAACAACAAGACAAGTCGAAGAAGTATGCAGATCTAAGGAGAAAACCAGGACAGGAATTCAAAATAGGAGATAAAGTGTTGCTAACCACACATCTTTTGAGTGACTCTTCGAAATCTAAGACTGCTAAATTCTTCCCTAAACGCGATGGACCATATGTGGTTAAAGCCAAGCTGAGTCCTACAACATATTATATAGCCTCTGAGGATGATGGTGAGGTATTAGGGAAATTCCATGTGAGTGAACTTACCGCCTTTTATGAACGGGGAGTAGAACAAGTTCAGCCATTGAACCCCAAAAAGAAACGAGGCCGTCCTCGCAAAGCAAATAGGGTTTCTGATTCTAATAACGTTGAGCTAGATCACGAACGGGGACGTGTATGTGATCTAGAGGGGGAGACTGTAACGTGGCAACCCCCGGTATCGAGGAAAGCTACCCCATCCCTAGTGGGTTCGCTTCCGTCTCCTCTTGGTCGCGACTCGGTGCGTATAAGACGTCCGCCAAACAAACTAAATTTGTAACGATATCTATTGAGTTTCCGAACATTTATCTTTTGTATATTTTGTGATTGTGAAAACTAAGTTGTGTGATTCGACCAATAATACTTTCTAACCAAAAACTCAGACGTTTCTTTTACCAAACAACTGAATTCCACACGCCCGGCACAAAACCATTTTGTACAATTTCATCAAAATCGGTTCGGTTGTTTAGGTTTGAGCCTAAGAGACATTCGTCCCCCATTTTAACTCCAATTTCATCCCCATACAGTTCGAAATTACAAAATTGCTTGAACAAACATTTATTTGTTTCGTGTCAAGTGCCTATGTACCTACAGAGTTTCATGGTTTTATATTAAATGATTGGGAACTTTCATATTGACATTTATCCCCCATTTCAACCCCAATTTCATCCCCGTACAGTTCGAAATTACAAAATTGCTAGAACAAACATTTATTCGCTTCGTGTCAAGTGCCTATATACAGAGTTTCATGGTTTTATCTTCAACGATACCTATACCGCTTCCATACCTATATACTTTTATCCCCTATTTCAATCCCAATTTCATCCCTATACAGATCGAAATTACAAAATTGCCAGAACAAACATTCGTTTGCTTCATGACAAGTTGACAAGTGTCTATATACAAAGTTTCGTGGTTTTATCTTCAACGGTTGGAAACTTCCATATCGACATTCATCCCCCATTTCAACCCCAATTTCACTCCCGTACAGTTCGAAATTACAAAATTGATGGAACAAACATTTAATTGCTTCGTGTCAAGTGTCTATATACAGAGTTGTATATAGACACTTGACACGAATCTTACGTTTTCACACCTAAATAACAGAACCGATTTTGATGAAATTGTATTATTACCTTAATATTTATTTTGCGCAGACGAAGTTGCGGGTACAGCTAGTTTTATATATACCACGTTTCTGGCTCTACATCTCAATCAAAACAATATGCAAACAAAAGTAGGATTACAATGGTAGTTGATCTCCATATTCCCTCTTCAAAGTTTGGGTACTTTTGTATGGGCTCGTGGCGTCGTTTATTTTAGCGGCCAAAGATCCGTTATCGCTTTCTTGTAACAATAAAATACCCTGATGCTATCTGTGCAATCAGATTTGCTCTAAGTCATATCGGAGCTGAGTTATGGCCTTTCAAAGTTTTTTTTAACTTTTCTTATAAGGGCTAGTGGCGCCATTTCCTAGAACATGAAGAAGCCAAATCACTGAACTGTGCTCGTCATCCAGAGTTCTTAGATATTTTATCTCTATTCCCTGTGATTCCATTGGAAATATTCACAAATCCGAACATAGCGATGTTTTCACATTACTTCTTGACGCTAGAATAACTGGGAAAGGTGTACTTCCCCAAGCGGGTTCTGCAAAGAGTCCTACCACTACAAAGGTCCGTTACAGGTGGGTACTCACGGGCACCATTCCATCCTCAGGGTCTGTCCGGTGACCGTGAAGTGTCGCGGGAGACGTTACCCTGTGGCTCACGGGCGATGGGCGACCAGCATCGGCAGTCGAACATTATGCTAATAGACTCCGATAGCAGCACCAGAAGCAGAGTTACGCAGATGCTGATGTACACTAGATCCACTAGGTCGAACTGGAAGTTTTTTACTGAAACAAGATAAAGTCTCAAAATACAATACACATAAACAGCCCAATAAATGTTACCACTGCTGGAACTCCAGGCCTTCTCTCGCAAGGGAGAGCCAAGGCCATAATGTACCACGCTGGCCCAGTGTTGGTTGGTGGATGACGCATTACCTCGAACGATTCTTGGAACACGTCGGTTTCCTCCAGATGGTTTTCCTTCACCGTTTTTAAATTAGCGGCATTTACGGACATGACCTTCGAAAAGACGGGGGTACGCGTGGGATACGAACCAGAGGCTCCAGATCGGAAGTTGCCGTTAGACCCGACTAGGTCAGACCCAATGTCGTCCTCCGCTATTTTAAGAAACTCACTTGGATAGCTTTGGCTTTGCCCTTTGGGATAGTATAGGCTCCAAATAAATAATAATACATATACTTGGTTTGGGTGGGCTAGCTACGGGGAAATCCACAATACCCCTATACTGGGATGGCAGTGCAGGCCAATCACCTGATTTAGAGTTTTCTAGAGTTTAGCAGAGCAGTTTTATAAGATAAATGTGGAAACAATGCCATTTGTTCCATTTTTTTTAATTTAGACTACGAACCGGTGTCGTTGGCGTCTGTGTCTTGCTTGCCTCGCTGTCAACTAACAAATTACGCAATTCCCGCGCAAACTTCCCTGGTTATAATTCCAATAAATTCGACGAGGTTATGGAAATACTTAAGATCATATAAATAAATAATGGAATTTTTGGCAACGGCAAAAATGTCATTACTCCTTTACTAAAGTGGGGATACAGTTGTATCTGAACTCTAGATATGGCAGCTAATGTGGTAACATGGAACAGCAGTGGTTCAACAGAGAGAAGGTCCATAATGAATAAGTCATTGATCTTGATAATTATGTTTTAATTCTAGAGTTATTTAGAATCCATAAATTGCCGTTAGCGTACAAGCAACTTTCATTATTTCCTTCGCCGTTGTTTTTTAAACATATTATACTCACAGCTTTCTAACTTCATGCGGAACTAAGGTTGAGGAACCCAGAGCCGAGAATCCGGCACGCCTGAGTCAGCACAATGAGGATGAACGTGAAGAACACGCAGACAAACACGATCTCGACGAGGTTGAATCTGCCACATAGCCCGTATTTCATCTGACCGAAGTCTGCCTTCACCATCTTGTTACCGCTGAAAAAGAGGTACCGAAAGTTACATCAGCATATTAGCAGCAGCCCACTAAATGTTCCCACTATTGCAACTTGGGGTCTTATCTCGCAAGGATAGAGTCAAAGGACACCACGCTGGCCCAGTGGGGATTGGTGGATGACTCACGACCTCCAAAGATTCTTGGTACATGTCGGTTTCCTCACGATATTTACCTTCACCGTTTTAAGTAAGCGGCTTTACGCACACGGCTTTGAAAAGACAGTGGTGCGCGAGGAATTTGAACCGGGTTTCCCTCCCGACTAGACCTGCCGTAACTTTATTTACATCACATTATTTTATGACATCTAAATTATGGGATATCGAAAATGACCTGAACTGCTTCGAGAAAAGGATGGTATGATGGTACACGGTACGGTATTTGGATGGACTGGGCGAGTTTTTTTTTTTATATAGTAGTGACGAGCAGGACATGAGCCTGGTGGTAAGCAATATGCCTGCCACATAACAACACAGTGTCATCCAGCTATTGGATCATGAAGAGTTCAAATCATTACCTAGCACTGCACTGCGCTCGTCACCCAGAGATCTAAGATATTATATCTCGTAAGCCCTGTAATTTGTCTGGAAATATTGCCCTTCAAACACAGTAATGTTTTTACATTACTGCTTGGCGGTAGAATAACTGGCAAAGGTGTGGTACCTACTTCCCGAGGCGGACTCTGCGAAGACTCCCACCACTGAATTACTGAGATTATCGTAAGACTCGATATGAACGAGATGGGTACTTTGCCCGATTGAAGTCTGGCTGGAACATCTTGCTCGCCTCTTTCTACCGCTGGAAAAGGTGTAGGTACCTACTTCGTCACAAACATGTCACAAAGTTTAAGCGTTTACTCGTTAGGCTGTATTGTCAAATACTACAGCCATACTAGAATTAGGTATGTGGAAATATCAAAATGTGTGTAACTTATGAGTAGGTATTATTACTTTCAGTCCTGAACATCGCGGCAAAATTGCTAGCTTAGCGGTTTTTTATCGGCAACACTTCGGAGAGTCTGCAACTGATCTACATGATTTTATCACTTTGCCCTTTTTTCTATCGGACTTCTCGTAGTTCGAAGAAGAGGCATCGTTTCTTGGTTATGTTCCAAAGACACGGACGAAGAGGTTTGACTCTACTTTTGTGATAATAACGTCTAGGCTGTGGAATGAGTTGCCTGAGTGGATTTTCCCCGATAGTTATAATCTTGGTCATCGATATTAATCAATGGATGTGCCCTCACAAACTTCAGGCGCACGGAATTATGTTATCGTTGGGAAGAGTGAGCTCACTCTTTCCGTTTTAGTCGATTGTTAGAAGCGTTATGCACACATGGATGCAATTTGTTAACAATTTCAAGGTGCTCAGGGCACTTCCTTTGATTTATATCGATGATCTTGGTGTTTTCAAATCGACAGTGAATCGGTTTCTTGTAGATAAACACGCCACATCGTAGACCGCATCGTCGCTTAACATCAGGCGAGATGGAAGTCAAGTATAGACGTATAAAAGCAAAAAAATAAAAACCATCGTACCTACTACTAAACCAGTTATCGAGTTACTATTAAAATGTTTATATTAGCATTGAAATACTAGGCATTTGAAAATAAATTTCATATTCAACAAAAGATTTCGACTGAATTAAAAATACTGCATAGTTTGTGTTCCGCCTGATAGAAATCTGGCTGCAATACCTTGCGCGCCTCATATCATCGCTGTAGAAGGCGCACATCGTCACATTTTCTATTTGCCAGATACTCATCTGTTGTTTTATGTAAATCCGTATCAAGAGTATCACATAAGATAAATTAGTCTATTTGTATTTTTCAGAGTATATTATGTCATTTTTAAGTCCATTTTTAAGTCCTCCAACGCGATGGAAAGACGAGCTTGGAGCGTTTAAAAATGATTGAACGATGGTAGCTCAGGACCGGATAAACTGGAGGGAATTGAGTGGGAGACCTTTGCCCAGCAGTGGGACAACTGAGGTTAAAGTAAAAAAAGTCCATTTAAGTTGGAATTCTATGTGTTTTCGGTCCAAAAAGTAATCCAACCCAACTAGCAGAAGTGTGCAGAGTTCAGTGACGCTGTCCGAAATGTTTTATATTTCTTAAGGGCGAACCCTCGCTGGGCTGGATGGATCAGTTGTATTTCACCAGTGTTTAGCTGCCGCCGCCCAGGAACTGCCAGGAAGCAGGAAGCGTAGAATCGGCCGTAGTTTGCGCAACCTGTTTCGATTATTACCGGCGCTTCTACCGCCTAACTAAATCGGCTATCGCTTTGTTTGCTAATTAGTACAGTAACTTTATACATTACCGTAGGCGTTTAATCCGGTAGATCTGATTTTTTGCAGACTTGTTTATGATGTTGGCCTAATGATTGTCCCAAGTTTGTGACCTCGAGCGACGAACGCAACTTTGTCAAAAATCGAAAAAACCGCGAAAAAATCGTTTATTTTTCAAATTTTGGTGATTATAACCCTAAACGACTAGTTTTTGTAAAAACTTTCTTACGGTGTTTATAAAGTAGACTAAATTTGCTACAATATGATACTAGAATTGTCTCTATACACTCAATAGCTTCTGAGAATAAGTCTTTCAAAGTTTATAATTTTTTTCGTACTTCGCAATTTTTTGCAATATTTTAACTCCTACTTGACCACTTTGTGGCACAGTTACGGCGGTTTTTAACCCACGACCAAAAAAAGAGGTGTTATAAATATGACGTCGAAGTCTGTCTGTCTTTCAGACAGACACACACACAGGTCTGTCTCTATGTGTATCTGCCTGTGTGTGTATCTGTCTATGGCACCGTAGAGCTCAAACGGATGGGCTGATTTCGATGCGGTTTTTTTATTTGAAGATAAATTTTTGTGCTGATGTTTTGAGCTATTTTTGGTTAATATCGATTCAAGATGGCCGCCTCCACCAAATGGCAGACCAAATATTTCATCACAATCTACCTAAATATGGGTATCAAATGAAAGGGCTTGACTAGTAGAGTACTATACAGTATAACAAATTTCAAATCACAAAATGGCGAAATCCATTTTTTTTTTTCACTAATGCCTTAATATGGGTGTCAAATGAAAGAGCTTGACTAGTAGACTACAACACACTATGAAAAATTTATATTTATACCATATCGAGGTAGTTGTGAAAAAAGAAACGTATTTCGTCATTTTGTGGTTGCGGCCATCATAGATTCGAAACTTGTCATAGTGCATAGTAATCTACTAGTCAAGCCCTTTCATTTGATACCCATATTAAGGCATTAGTGAAAAAAAAAATTATGGAGTTCGCCATTTTGTGATTTGAAATTTGTTATACTGTATAGTACTCTACTAGTCAAGCCCTTTCATTTGATACCCATATTGAGGTAGATTGTGATGAAATATTTGGTCTGCCATTTGGTGGAGGCGGCCATCTTGGATCGATATTAACCAAAAATAACTCAAAACATCAACACAAAAATGTATCTTCAAATAAAAAAAACCGCATCGAAATCGGCGCATCCGTTTGAGCTCTACGGTGCCATAGACAGATACACACACAGGCAGATACACATAGGGACAGACCTGTATGTGTGTCCGTCTGATAGACAGACAGACTTCGACGTCAAATTTATAACACCTCTTTTTTTGGTCGGGGGTTAAAAACCGCGGTAACTGTGCCACAAAGTGGTCAAGTAGAAGTTAAAATATTGCTAAAAATTGAGAAGTACGAAAAAAATTATAAACTTTGAAAGACTTATTCTTAGAAACTATTGAGTGTACAGAGACAATTCTAGTATCATATTGTAGCAAATTTTGTCTACTTTATAAACGCCATAAGAAAGTTTTTTACAAAAACTAGTCGTTTAGGGTTATAATCGCCAAAATTTTAAAAATAAACGATTTTTCCGCTGTTTTTTCGATTTTTGACAAAGTTGCGTTCGTCGCTCGAAGTCACAAACTTGGGACAATCATTAGGCCAACATCATAAACAAGTCTGCAAAAAATCAGATCTACCGGATTTAACGCATCCTACTCCATACATTCAGGCGACAAAGTTACTGGACTAAATGCTGTCTCTATAATTTCAAGCGAAAAGAAAAGAGAGAGAAACATCAAAGCTATGACATTTTTCGTTCGGCGGTAGACCCCCCGGTTCAATAATACCCGTTCGATTTTCGCTGACGAACTTGCTTTGTGGCCTTACAACTGACGTTGGAAACATGTTTTTTTAAATATTAAAGAGTGACGAGACGAGCAGGCCATGTGCCTGATGGTAAGCAACATCCTGCTACATAACAGCACAGTGACACACAGCTATTGGAACATGAAGAGTCCAAATCATTACCTAGCACTGCACTGCGCTCGTCACCCAGAGATCTAAGGTGTTATACCTCTAAGCCCAGTAATTTCTCTGGAAACATTGCCCTTCAAACCGGAACACAGTAACGCTTACACATTACTGCTAGGCGGTAGAATAACTGGCATAGGCGTGGTACATCCCCAGGCGGACTCTGCCAAGAGTCCTACCAATTATCTATTCTATGACTAGGTACTATATTATTGAAAGTCAGATTATAATTTTTTTTTTTCATCTATTACCAGTGTTACAAACCGAGCTTTCTACGCTTCTACAAGCCACATGGCTACGTGTGGTCACGAGGCAGGGTGAAGCGAAGCAGCTGCGCGTTAGTGGTTCGAGATCACCCCTACATTTTATCCGGAACAGCTTCCACCCGTTGGCATCCTACTAATATTCTAGTGATAGTATAAACGCGGTAGTTTGTAAGAATGTATGGATAAATGTTTGATACTCTTTTACGCAAAAACTATTGAAGGGATTTGGGTGAAACTTGATACACCATAATATGGAACAACGCGGGTGAAACCGCGGGGCGCTGGTAGTTTACAATAAGATACAAAAGGGCGCGCGATCTTAATCAATTAGAGTCAAAGCTCATGCTAGTCTCCATGGAAACCGAAATACTCGACAAACTTGTCAAACTCAACTCAACTCAAAAAGCTACTCAACACTTTAAAACCTCTTTGTACTACGACAAAGGTCCAGTTTCATACGCAAACAGGGAAATCGATGCAAATGCAAAAGACATGTGGAATCAGGTATATAACCAAGGAAAAACAGCAGACACCATAAAGACTTGCCTCCTACACATAAAAAGAACATACAGGTAACGCCCATCACAACACAACCTTAGCATGCCCTAGCGGTGTTTCAGCTTATTTATTTATAGTAGTTTGAAGTGTTTAAGGAAGAGTCCCACGCGGGATCCAGAAAGTAAAAATAACTATTATGCACTTACCAGCAAATCATGGTGCAAGAATACGAACTGGAATGTGAAACAAATATGAAATTAACAAGATCAACACTTTGCGAATTGTTAACAGGAAAATGCTGAAATATTGCGTCAAAGTGGCAAGTTCAGCAAAGAATAAATAAAGCAATGAATAAAACATAATAGAATACAACGATGACCTGTGTGTGTTTTATAGGCATATCCTATAAAAGTAAATTAGTAGACATTTCGCATACAACACCATTTAGCCCCAAACTAAGCAAAGCTTGTAGGTACTATGGGAGCCAGATAGCTGATATAATACTTATATATTTTAAAATTCATACTTATGATACAAAGAAAACTCCCAGACACAGTACAACTATTTGTATTCATCACACAAGTGTTTGCACTGGGTGGGATAAAATAAATATTTTATTTTAGGAACAGTAGAATTTATCCGTGCGTTTTATTTTTATTATCATTAAAGTCTCAATGTATATTCCGAAGGCTGCTAGCAAATTTTGGATAGGTATTTGAAGCAAGCTGAAAACTTGTCACATAACTCTCCTTATACCCACAACACGGAGGTTCAAGCAGACGAGGCTGGTGGGAGGCGGGCCAAAATGGATCCATCCATTTTTAGGGTTCCGTAAAACGTAAAAACGGAACCCTTATAGATTCGTCATGTCTGTCTGTCTGTCTGTCCGTCCGTATGTCACAGCCACTTTTTGCCGAAACTATGAGAACTACACTGTTGAAACTTGGTAAGTAGATGTATTCTGTGAACCGCATTAAGATTTGAACAAAAAAATGAAAAAAAAGAAAAATTAGGGTTGCCCCCCATACTAAGAACTGAAACTCAACATTTTTTTTTCATCAAACCTACATGTGTGGTTTGTCTATCGAAAGGTCTTCAAAAATGATGCTGAGGTTTCTAAAATCATTTTCGTCTACACTGAATAATTTGCACGAGAGACACTTCCAACGTGGTAAAATGTGTCCCCCCCCCCCTCTAACTTCTAAAGTAAGAGAATGAAAAATCAAAAAAAAATATATGATGTACATTACCATGTAAACTACTAACGAAAATTGGTTTAAACTCGATCTGATGAGTAGTTTTTTTAGTACGTCATAAATACACTATTATTGAAACTTCGATCAAAGTTACAACGAACTACAAGAACTATGTGTACTATGTAGGTATATTATGTTACTTGCTGCAACGGAACCCTTCATGGGCGAGTCCAACTCGCACTTGGCCACTTTATTTATTTTATTTTTTATTCAGTGAATATGCTTGAGGCAATATGCAATTTTCATATTGTAGTTTAATCCTTATAAAATAAAAATAAAATACAAGCATGACGATTTAGTTGGGGTTTTAATATTGCCAGGCGCGTGCAAATATGTTTTGCAACAAATATAAAAAATGGGTTTGAGGCAATTTGAAATCTAAAATGGGTGTTATTTATAACTAAATATAGGGATTCTCAAAAAGAGACATCACACACATTTTGGAGGGACTATCTACCTGCAACGTGATCTAAATTGAGGGATTCATTTTGGCCAGCTAATCACCAGCCAGGTCTGCACCTCCGTGTAGGGATACAATAGAAGAACTATGTGACAAGTTTTCAGCTTGCCTCAAATACCTACTCAAAATTTGCTAGGCCTAAAATTTGCTATTTCCGAGAGCTGGCTTTCGGAATATTAATACTTCTTATAAAAATATACTAGACATACTAGTAATAAATTTAGTCTTTAACTAATAATAAAATGCGATAACAAATTATAAGAACCTAATAAAGATTTCCAGCGAATAAAAAATACGTACAAAATGTACTTACTTTTACAATCGAGCTCTTCAACGGAAACCGGAAACCATTGAATACTGGATTCGGTTTATTTGCAGATCCGGCGTCGGAATCGTTAAACTATAAATATCTGTGGAATAAACAAAAAAAATATTAGTGTAAGTGGTGTTTTGTTTTTAACTTTATTACATTTACATATGGCCACCACCTCGCCTGATGTTAAGCAACGATGACGACGAACGGAGCGTGTTTACCCAGAAGAAACCGAAAAATATTCTAATATAGGTAATGATAGATAAATATTTTTTAAAAATTAAAGAGTCCTCCGTGTACATAAATGCATAAGTATAAACAGGCCGCCACCTGTTCCCACAGCTGGGACACGGAGCCTTCTTTCGTACTTTCTAACCCACCACGCTGGTGACGCTGGCCCAATGTGGGTTGGGGGATGACGCATGACTTCGAAATATTATTGAAATAAGCCGATGTTTTCCTTCACCGCCATAACCAGTGGTGACGACAAACTTGTAGGGACATCTACACTTGGAACAATACTAATATATTTGATGAGGCGAGCAGCCGTCAATAACGAATTGACTCCTCAAGACGTCTGAAATAAAAGCTGCAAAAGCGGCACATAAACTATATGCAGAAAGCTTGCCTGTAAGGCCATCATGCCAAACCATGTCAAAAACGTTCGGAGATTGCAAGTACTTTCATGTGCTTCTGGATAACTTCACTCCAGATGCGAGTATCGTAGTAAGTTGGAGTGTAACCCACATTGCCGATCACTAAGGAGGTCATTATATTCTAGGTACGTCAGGATCCTGTAGTTTAGGACAAGTTTGCATACGTTTTGCAGAGTATGGGCGTGACTGAGATGGGCGTGTTGTTTGCAGAGGCAGACCATCACGACTGCTTTTTTTGGCACGTCAGGAAGCTTCCACGACTTTGATGCTTGTTTGGAAATAAATTATAAAGAAGCGGGTCTGTGTAACATCTGACTCATCCGAGATCGCACCATTCGGACCGGGGGCATTTTTGGGGCAGTTACCTCTATTCGACAGTTAAGCCATTAAGTGTAAACAACCAAGGTACATAACTCTGATCTATTGGTAAATTTAGGAATACCAGTAGGCAGGAATATTAAGAGTGGTACGAACAATTATCAACATTATCTTCCATCATATATCATCAAAATGTGATGGTCGCATATTGCAGAATTGAGCACAATAATTTGGACTACATTATTTTCCTGAATTTATGTTTCACACATTTAGAATTTTGCTTGTTTTGTTTTGTCAGTCATAATGACATTCGAAGAATATCACTAAGGAGGTGACAGTTGGTCATAATGTCAAGCGTAATTGATGCGTTTATGACAATGCTGCTTCATAGTACAACATAAAAACAAAAATAGGCGGAATTGTGAGACTAATCCACATAGAGCCAAGTTAGAAACATTAACAGTTCTACAAGTTCGAAAACTGTATTCTTTTAAACATAATGAGATTTAACCACTGAAAAGAGCCATTAAAAAGCTGTTCTAGTTATTAATTTATAATGCTCTAAGTAAAAATACCTACGAACAATCTCTAGAGTGATGCTATTTGGTTGGCCCGGTCGATGGCTTAGTTGGTACTAACTCTGCCTGCGAAGCCGTAGATCGCGGGTTCGATCCCCACGCAGTGCAAATATTAGTGTGGTCAATTCAAGTATTTGTGCTGTGCCTGGGTGTTTTCTATGTATAACAAGTATGTATTTAAAAATATATAAGTAACTTAGCTTTGCTTAGTTTGGTGTCAGATGGTGTTGTGTGTGAAGTGTCCACCAGTATTTATTACTTTTATTATTTATGGCATCGGGTCCTCAAGCTACAAATTCGTTGCACATGACTTTAGTCTTGTCCAAGTTCATCCGGAGATCACTTTGAGGATCATATAGTTGGTCTGAGGGAGACTGACTCGTTGAGATTAGTTAGACAAGCCGTCCATCATCCATTGCAAGTTTAGCATCCAGCGACTCAGCCATTATGACGATGTCGACGGCAAATCGTAGGTGAGAGTTGTTGACGACATTGATGTTGATACCACGTCCTGCCCATTCCAGCATCTTAAGCATATCCTCTAGACTCGTTGGATAACAATTTCGGGGAAATTGCATCCCCATGTATCACGCCTCGATGCAGGGGAACATGTATTGTTACGCCGGCTGGTTTTAAACTTGATCCGTTGTCGTAATCACGACTATGATGACTATGAAGCTGCCTTGGTTAGAAATAGGCAAAGTCTTGGGGACTTTGTATTCATGGACATATAATTTATGGGGGGTTTAGCTCATAGTCGCCACGTTGGCATGCTCAACTTTGGCGGGCTCAACTTCCGACAATGGTTTGGCGGGGGCGCAAATTCTTTCACCGGTGTCGCTGCTGCCTGTAATCAGTTGATTTGGGATAGTTTTATCGTCATCAGTCGGTTCATAGTTTTGTGCTCTAAACACGGAGAGGGGAGACCGATGCCACATTCTACGCCCGGGCACCAGGGCAAACATTTACCTGTTTTACGTGCCCGAATCCTATTTTGAAGTGAAAACGTCTTTAGGCGTGCCTAGACAAATTGTTCGTGGGGTGTAAATTGATTTCTAGCGTCACGCTCAGGTATGATAAGAAATCTTCGCGTAAACTCGGGACCTTACCGATTGGCTAGAAATGTGTCAGCCAACGGGAAATACTGAAAGGGCGTGGCCTCGCCATCATGGCATGGTTATCTAGAAATGCGTGAGCCAATGGGAAATGATGACGCATTTCTAGATGACCATACCATGATGGCGAGGCCACACCCTCCGGTTACACCCGTGTAGTTTCCAAGGTAAGCTATCAAATTCTGAGTTATAAGTTTTCTATCGGCAGTTCCTATGACTGCCAATTTTTTATTTTAAGTCTGTGGTAAAATTCACTTTGGACAGGGTGCAACTGATTTGCATGATTTAATACCACATTGCCCTTTTTTCTATCATGTTTCATGGTTGATGTTCCAAAGTCACGAACGAAGAGATTTGACTCTACTTTTGTGATAAGAACGTCTAAGCTGTGGAATACGTTGCCTGAATAGATTTTCCCTGATGGTTACAATCTTTGTGTCTTCAAATCGAGAGTGAATTGGTTTCTTGTAGGTAAACACGCTCCATCGTTGACCGCATCGTCGTTTAACATCAGACGAAATGCCGGTCACGTGTAAACCTATAAAATTAAAAAAATGATAATATAATGTATTGCTAAGGTCGGATTTCGACCACTTGCGCGAGTACTAGTCTATAAATGTGTGTAACCGTGTTGCTCGCTGGTGTAACCATGCGAAGGCAATCAATTTTATTATACCTACATCTACGGAAGCAAAACATATTGAAGTTTAAAATAGAGCCATCTCTTAATTTTACGTCAAACTGTTGCAACGTAACAATACAACCTTCGGAAACAGGCTTACGTACCATGAAGCCCGATGAACGTACAGGTATCCTAAGTATAATAGTCCCCGGCAGATGGCGCTGTTATACACTTTTTTGTTATAATGAAAGCCTGTTCCATAATCAATTCGCTCCAAAGAGTTTATAGTCAATTTACATAATAAATATATTGTATCCTATGTGTTTATCTGTTCATTCTTAGATTATTTATTTATCATATCATTAGTGCTGTTCGTTTTCACTCGCCTACATTAGTTGGCGCAAAATACTTCCATTTGGGTTATCAGAAGCAAATAAATAATAATTAACCCTTTACTCCATACGATGCCATAAATGGCTTTAAAAATATTTATTTTATAACACATTTGCTCGCAAAGGGTCTCCTATTGCACCAATTTCTGTATCGTAATGTATCTCATTACTCATTTGAGTTTTTATGTCAGAAAAGTGGTCAACATTTTATGAATAAAATTAACTTTGAGAGGTAAAATATAATAATTAATTATTTAATTCGTTAATTTAATTAATTTTGACCATAAATTACAACAATTTATCTGTAACAAAACACAAACATAATATGAATTACTAATAACTATTATTACTAATGGCATACTGGCTGGTTCTGTGCCGCTTGCTAAAAAAAGGCGCCGATGCGCGCGCATTGCTAATCTGTGAACAAGTAAATACTGTTCTGCGCCCTTTTGTTTTGCTGTATTGTTTTTATTTGAAAATGTCGTTTTATTTATTTCCTCGCAAATATGTCATAAAACGTCGTATGACATACGTGCGCTTTGATAATTACAGCCTCAGCTAATTATAGCTTTCGCCTTCGGCTCGAGCTAGCAATAACGCCTCGGCTGTAATTATCAACTTAGCGCACTTATTATATCATAATGTACTATTATTTTTGTTTTGTTAAAATCTGGGGGCACGGCAGTGCCCCCGCCAAGTCGAGCGCGAAGCAAACACTGCCGTACCATCCTTTACTGGAACCATTTCGTCGCATTTTCAGGCCCCTATTTGAGAACCTCTGGATAAAATTAGAACGCTGAAATTTTCGTCATCTAGTAAGCTATAATCACGTACTTAAAATCCAAAATTTCAAGTCTGTACGTCATTTAGTTCCGAAGTTAAGCGAACGCAAAGTTTCGCATTTACGACACTCATTCACTCACTCATGATCATCAAAATAGAACCAGTACTTCCCATAAACTGAGAGAGCTGAAATTTGGTACAGACTTAGGGTTTAATGGCCACATAAAGGGAAAACTATAAAAACTAGGAATATCGAAAATCTGGAGTACCTGGTGGTATACCTGGTTATTTGAAAACACGCCTTTACAAAAAATATTCAACTTTGTTTGTCTCTTCATTTGATGTCAAAAATCGAAGGTCTGAAGTATCTGAAGAAGAACCCTCAGCTTATCTCAGCTGTATAAGAGATATAGTAATGCCCCATTCTACTATTGGTACATAAAAAATCGACTGTCATTGCAAAAATCCAGCGTAGTGGGACACATCTTCTAATTTAATGTAGCCTATTGCTTCCCACTACTGGGCGAATGCCTCTCTTTCTGCTTTTAATACGCATATAAATAAAATTAAAGTAAAACTCTGGATAAGGCTAGACTGGCCTTTATTTATTTGCTAGCTTCTTCCAATCTTCTAAAGTTCTTTGCCTATTATGCAGAGTTTACTTAAATAATGAACGCGAATGGGCAATACAAAAAACTGTTGCTACTGTACAAGAATCAGAACCGGAAAAAAAGAAAAGAAAGATTTGTAAAGTTAGGATAACAATATAATGTATGGTCAGAGTCAAAATTTTAATACGCATATATGTATATAAATAAAATTAAAGGAAAACTCTGGATAAAGCTAGACTGGCTTTTATTTATTTGCAGTCTTCTTCCAATCTTCTAAAGTTCTTTGCCTATTCTGGAGAGTCCACTTACATAAATAATGAACGCGAATGGGCAATACGAAAAACTGTTGCTACTGTAATTGCTACTATACAAGAATCAGAACCGGAAAAAAAGAATATGTGTCAAATAATACATCTAATATAATAAATCAATAAGTCCACGTTTCTACAAAAAGAAGTGAAATCCCACCAAAAACATTCTGTAAAAAACTAGCCAAGTCTCGATGAAGCTGCATATTTATCTCTAAAAAGTAATGAAATCTAGACAAAGCCGTGCCAAGTCTAAGGTACTGCGATTTCTTTATTATTATAGTTAATGTTGTGTGACTTGGCCGTTGAACATTCTTTATACGTTAGCCCGTTAGTGGGTACAAGTCAATTTTGTTTACACGTTATGTTGTATCTGTTGTAACTACTTATGTTTGTTAAGCGAGATAATACCCTATACTGGTATTGGTAATTGGACGCTAGTGTCTCTTAATAGGCTGTTGTTAATCAACAGCAAGCACCTGCATTCAGCATCGAATGCAGAATGACTTCTGCAGACGGTACAGACGGTCGTCTGCTGTACAGACGGACTTCTATCAATGAATAGAAGTCCGTCTAGACTGGATTTTTTTTTAAACTGTTTGTTACCGGCTCGCCTACACATAAGTATTATTGAAATTCTTTATTGTTCACACCATATTTATAGGATACACACAACAATTGACTGGTTATTGAATCAACGTTTTCCAAGTGGCCATTTTCCAGCGTCAATGGTAGCGGTTCTGGCGACAGATTGGTGCAATGGTGTCATGGAGCACCTGGTTTTGTATCCTTGTGTACCCTTCAACGGCCAATTCACACAACATTAACTATAATAATAAAGAAATCGCAGTAAGGAACCTTAGACTTGGCACGGCTTTGTCTAGATTTCATTACTTTTTAGAGATAAATATGCAGCTTCATCGAGACTTGGCTAGTTTTTTACAGAATGTTTTTGGTGGGATATTGTTTTTTCGCAATCAACGTTTAATCAGTAAATATAATCCCACCAAAAACATTCTGTAAAAAACTAGCCAAGTCTCGATGAAGCTGCATATTTATCTCTAAAAAGTAATGAAATCTAGACAAAGCTGTGCCAAGTCTAAGGTACCTTACTGCGATTATAGTTAATGTTGTGTGAATTGGCCGTTGAAGTACACAAGGGTACAAAACCAGGTGCTCCATGACACCATTGCACCAATCTGTCGCCAGAACCACCACCATTGATGATGGAAAATGGCCAATTGGAAAACGTTGATTCAATAACCAGTCAATTGTTTTTGTCTTACTATTTTCCCTAAATTGAATTGTATGTATATGGTGTGAACAATAAAGAATTTCAATAATACGTAAGTGTAGGCAAGACGGAAACAAACAGTTTAAAAAAATATTTCCAGTCCAGACGAACTTCTATTGATTGATAGAAGTCCGTCTGTACGTCTATTTTATGTTAGATTGGTGGTCGATTTGACGCTCCCAAAAAAAATAGAGCAGAAGTCAGTATTCGATGCTGAACGCAGGTGTTACTGATGAATGCATGCATGTGTTGTTGTTGATTAACAACAGACTAATATGAGACACTAGCGTCCAATTACCAATACCAGTATAGGGTATTATCTCGCTTAACAAGTACAAACATAAGTAGTTACAACAGATACAACATAACGTGTAAACAAAATTTACTTGTATCCACTAACGGACTAACGTATAAGAATGTTCAACGGCCAAGTCACAAAACATTAACTATATTAATAAAGAAATCGCAGTAAGGTACCTTAGACTTGGCACAGCTTTGTCTAGATTTCATTACTTTTAGGGTTCCGTAAAACGTAAAAACGGAACCCTTATAGATTCGTCATGTCTGTCTGTCTGTCTGTCTGTCTGTCTGTCTGTCTGTCTGTCTGTCTGTCCGTCCGTATGTCACAGCCACTTTTTGCCGAAACTATGAGAACTACACTGTTGAAACTTGGTAAGTAGATGTATTCTGTAAACCGCATTAAGATTTTTACAAAAGTTAAAAAAAAAAAAAAAAAATTAGGGGTGCCCCCCATACTGAGAACTGAAGCTCAAAAATTTTTTTTTCGTCAAACCTACACGTGTGGGGTGTTTATCGATAGGTCTTAAAAAATGATGTTGAGGTTTCTAATATAATTTTTGTCTACACTGAATAACTTGCGCGAGAGACGCTTCCAAAGTGGTAAAATGTGTGTCCCCCCCCCTCTAACTTCTAAAGTAAGAGAATTTAAAAACTAAAAAAAATATATGATGTACATTACCATGAAAACTACCAACGAAAATTAGTTTGAACTCGATCTGATGAGTAGTTTTTTTTAGTACGTCATAAATACACTATTATTAAAACTTCGATCAAAGTTACAACGAACTACAAGAACTATGTGTACTATGTATATTATGTTACTTGCTGGAACGGAACCCTTCATGGGCGAGTCCAACTCGCACTTGGCTACTTTATTTAGAGATAAATATGCAGCTTCATCGAGACTTGGCTAGTTTTTTACAGAATGTTTTTGGTGGGATTTCACTTCTTTTTGTAGAAACGTGCACTTATCGATTTATTATATTAGATGTATTATTTGACACATATTCTTTTTTCCGGTTCTGATTCTTGTATATTAGCAACATTCGCCCAGTAGTGGGAAGCAATAGGCTAGATTAAATTAGAAGATGTGTCCCACTATGCTGGATTTTTGCAATGACAGTCGATTTTTTGTGTACCAATAGTAGAAAGGGGCATTACTATATCTCTTATACAGCTGGGACAAGCTGAGGGTTCTTCATCAGATACTTCAGACCTTCGATTTTTGACATCAAATGAAGAGGCAAACAAAGTTGAATATTTTTTGTAAAGGCGTGTTTTTAAATAACCAGGTATACTACAAGGTACCCCAGATTTTCGATATTCCTAGTTTTTATAGTTTTCCCTTTATGTGGCCATTAAACCCTAAGTCTGTACCAAATTTCAGCTCTCTGAGTTTATGGGAAGTACTAGTTCTATTTTGATGATCATGAGTGAGTGAATGAGTGTCGTAAATGCGAAACTTTGCTTTCGCTTAACTTCGGAACTAAATGACGTACAGACTTGAAATTTTGGATTTTAAGTACGCGATTATAGTTTACTAGATGACAAAAATTTCAGCGTTCTGGTCTTATCTAGAGGTTCTCAAATAGGGGCCTGAAAAGGCGGCGAAATGGTTCCAGTAAAGGATGGTACGGCAGTGTTTGCTTCGCGCTCGACTTGGCGGGGGCACTGCCGTGCCCCCAGATATCTTCGTTTAAGATCATCGCGTTTAAGTTTGGATTTTTTTGTTATTTTGTACTACTTTTACTTTTTAATAGCCGCACCGTGGTTTTTTTTTAATTATGCTTTTTATTTATTATTTATTTTTAGAGATGGTAAAAAATACTGAACTCGCGATAGTGTCAGCCTTCACCGACACCTCTGTAAATAAGTATGTACATGATATTTAATACTAGCAGTGTCTCGCGGTTTTATACACATAGTTTCCGTTCCGTTATAAGCATGGACTAATGGAAGCTCGTAGTTTTTGAAGACAAAACCATGAAACTTCATATCTAGCCACTTGACCCAAAGCAAATAAATGTTTTTCCAACTATTTTGTATATTCGAACTGTACGGGGATGAAAGTGTTATGTGGAAGTTCGTTGAAGATAATTGAAGCTTTGTATCACACTTGACACGAAAAAAATAAATGTTTGTTGTGGTAATTTTGCAATTTCTAATTCTACGGGGAGGAAATGGGGGATGAAAGTTGAAATGGAGGATCGTAATTGATGAAGATAAAACCATACAATTTTGCAACTAGACACTTGATATCGATACTAATATAATAAATGTGAAAGTAACTCTGTATGTCTGTTACGCTTTAACGCCTACACCACTGAACTGATTTTAATAACATTTGATGCACAGATAAACTAGGCTCAGGAAAGAAGGACAAGGGCAATTATTTATTACAAAAAAAAGTTGAACAGGTGGTGGAAATGAGGAATGAAAGTTTACGTGGAAATTCAACACGTTGAACAAAAAAAAAACATAATTATAAATATGTATTATAAATATGAAAGTAACTCTCACTGTCTCTCTGTTACGCTTTATGACCTAAACCACTGAACCGATTTTGATGAAACTGTATAAAAATGTTTTAATATTAAGCTGCTTTTAGATAACGTAAATTTGTATGGATGTACAAATACAGCCTCATTTACCTTAATGTTTATTTCGTGCCAAACAAGTCGCAAGTAAAAGCTTGTTTGTAATATTAACAGGATCGATTCTACGTACACCGTACCAGGCCAGAAGCCGTGGCCTGGTCACTGGTGAAGAGAAGAGAAATCCTGCGGCCGCTCTTTTAGGCTTTGCTTTAGGCGACGATACGGCCATGTAGCTTGCACAGCGTATGGGCAGAAGGGCCCCGGCAGCTGAGGTGGGCAGGAATGTTGGGGGTCAGTATCGCGGCTGGGGGGTAGAGTTTATGGCGGGAGAGGACCGTCGGTATTACGGTGCGCCGATCTCCACCGTTATAGCCCAGGATCTCTGGTACAATTTTTGCAATTGATTACAATCAAGCTATTTTGCGTGCATCGCTTCATTTTGATGCGACGCTCAACAATTTCCTGTAAGAAACTCTCGATTGATAGCTAGGTTAAAGTATTTCTGAGCGTAGATAGAGACCGGGATAATGTACTACGAAATTTGTAGGACGATATGACTGTTAAGTTATATTAATATAAGCTAAGTAAAAAAACAAAACAGCTGGTTAGCCATCATTTATGACCTCGTTATCGATACATCTTGGAAGCTTTATTTTTTTTCTTTCTTTTTGCAATTGACATTGCAATTTTAGAATCGCAATGTCAAGAAATATTTAGAGTGTTAAGGAATAAATATTAAGTTAACATTCATGTCAGAACGGATCGACGAGTTGTTTTGTCATTATAGGTATGAAACACAAGGATCTGCAACATTTATAATACTAAATACCTATCATGTAATACCAAAAATATTTAAAATCCTACTAATATTATAAATGTGGGGTTGTATGGATGTTTGGATATTTGGATGTTTGTTGCTCAATCACGTCCTAACGTATGAACGGATCGGGCTGAAATTTGGAACACAGATAGATTATAGTCTGGAAGAACACGTAGGGTATTTACACTTTTTATCCCGAAAAAACAACGGGAACGGGAGCTTCGCGGGTGAAACCGCGGGGCGCTGCTAGTACCTAATATTCCGAAAGCTGGTAGCAAAATTTGGGTAGGTACTTGAGGCAAGCTGAAAACTTGTCACATGGTTCTCCTTTGATATCCATTCACGGAGGAGGTTCAGCTGGCTGGTGAGTAGCGGGCAATATGAATCCCTCAATTTAGATCACCTGATAGTCCCTCCAAAAAGATCTCTCTTTTTGAGAATCCTTAATTTTTAGGGTTCCGTAAAACGTAAAAACGGAACCCTTATAGATTCGTCATGTCTGTCTGTCTGTCTGTCTGTCCGTCCGTATGTCACAGCCACTTTTTGCCGAAACTGTTAGAACTACACTGTTGAAACTTGGTAAGTAGATGTATTCTGTGAACCGCATTAAGATTTTTACAAAAGTTAAAAAAAAAAAAAAAATAGGGGTGCCCCCCATACTGAGAACTGAAGCTCAACATTTTTTTTTTTCATCAAACCTACACGTGTGGGGTGTCTATCGATAGGTCTTAAAAAATGATGTTGAGGTTTCTAATATAATTTTTGTCTACACTGAATAACTTGCGCGAGAGACGCTTCCAAAGTGGTAAAATGTGTGTCCCCCCCCCTCTAACTTCTAAAGTAAGAGAATGAAAAAACTAAAAAAAATATACATTACCATGAAAACTACCAACGAAAATTAGTTTGAACTCGATCTGATGAGTAGTTTTTTTTTAGTACGTCATAAATACACTATTATTAAAACTTCGATCAAAGTTACAACGAACTACAAGAACTATGTGTACTATGTATATTATGTTACTTGCTGGAACGGAACCCTTCATGGGCGAGTCCAACTCGCACTTGGCTACTTTATTAGTTATAAATAAGACCCAATTGAAATTATAATTTGCCTCAAACCCGTTTTTGTATTTTTTGCAAAAAATAATTGCACGCGCCAGGCGATGCTAAAATCCCGACTAAATCGTCAGGCTTATTACTTTTTTATTCTTTATAAATTTATTAAACTACAACATATAAAAATGACGTATTGCATCAAACATGTTCACTGAATAAATAAAAAAATATTGGCAGTCATAGGAACTGCCGATAGAAGTGAAAACTTATAACTCAGAATTTGATAGCTTACTTTGGAAACTACGCGTGTGTAACGAGGGCGTGGCCTGGGCATCATGGCATGGCCATCTCGAAATGCGTCAGCATTTCCTATTGGCTGACGCATTTCTAGATGGCCATGGCATGATGCCGAGGCCACGCCCTTTCAGCATTTGCCATTGGCTGACGCATTTCTAAATGGCCAATAGCCATGGTCCCGAGTTTACCCGAAGAGTTCTTATCATACCCGAGCGTGACGCTAGAATCCAATTCACAGCCCACGAAATATCTGTCTAGGCGGGGCCTAAAGAAGTTTTCACTTCAAAAATAAATAAAGTGGCCAAGTGCGAGTTGGACTCGCCCATGAAGGGTTCCGTTGCAGCAAGTAACATAATATACATAGTTCACATAGTTCTTGTAGTTCGTTGTAACTTTGATCGAAGTTTCAATAATAGTGTATTTATGACGTACTAAAAAAAAACTACTTATCAGATCGAGTTCAAACTAAGTTTCGTTGGTAGTTTATATGGTAATGTACATCATATATTTTTTTTAGATTTTTCATTCTCTTACTTTAGAAGTTAGAGGGGGGGGGGGGCACATTTTACCACTTTGGAAGTGTCTCTCGCGCAAATTGTTCAGTGTAGACGAAAATTATTTTAGAAACCTTAATATAATTTTTGAAGTCCTATCGATAGACACCCCACACGTGTAGGTTTGATGAAAAAAACATTTATGAGTTTCAGTTCTCAGTATGGGGAGCAACCCTAATTTATCTTTTTTTTAATTTTTTTTGTTCAATTCTTAATGCCGTTCACAGAATACATCTACTTACCAAGTTTCAACAGTGTAGTTCTCATAGTTTCGGCACAAAGTGGCTGTGACATACGGACGGACAGACAGACAGACAGACATGACGAATCTATAAGGGTTCCGTTTTTACGTTTTACGGAACCCTAAAAATGTGTAAATTAATTTTGACCCGCCTCTCACCAGCCAGGTCTGCACCTCCGTGTTGGGGTATAATAAGAGAGCTGTGTGACAAGTTTCCATGTTGCCTCAAATATCTACCCAAAATTTGCTACCAGCTCTCGGAATATAAATATTTGCGGATTTTTTTCCAACAATCTTCATCTAGCTCCAAAAGAAAGCAAAGCGTGGATAGTAATTACATAGGTGATACAATACTCGTTTTATTGTTTATACAAACTTGTAATTAAATAAAAAGTAGTATTTAATTTTGTACAAAATGTACATATCTAAAATTTTGTACCTACATGTAAATTCTATAAAGTAAATTTAAACTCTAATAATTATAACAAGAACAATAAATCATTATAAAAATATACTTCATACAATCAAGATATATTGCGAGAATTGATTTGCGAATAAACAGAGAATAAAAAAACATATATCAAAACTTAATTTTGTTTACCCGACGCTACTTTCAAATAAATAATAAGACAGGTAGATATGCCACGGCAAGCGGTAAGCGGTATCAACAGCACGATCAGAAGTCAGATCGTGAGGCAGGTGTTTCGAACGTCGAACGAACGGCCGTGTGTATCTGTCTATCGTCAACACTCAACACTCCACATTGCCAGTACAAACCATAGCGCTGCGAGTGACGGTTGCCTCGCGCGTTCCCGAACTTGAGTCTAGCGCTTCAATGACTATGACGTGACTTCGGAAGTCTTCATGCAGTCAGCAGCCATGATCGGGAAACTGGAGGAAGAGTTTAGTCTTCCGGTCGAGTCTATCATGAGGTGTGAGGACTTCAAGAGTAACTTCGCGAGGAGGCTCTCCAACCGGTATACATCCAAGACTCCTGTGGTCACCAAGGATACCTCCCTCAAGTTAATGCCGACTGAAGTTCAGGATAATGTAAGTTTTTTATGTTATATCTGATTTTATGCGCGCGCATTTCTATATGTATATTTTTGTTTTACATTTTTTTTTGTGAACTGAAACAATGCAAAATTTTAAAAGATGTACCATCAATAACAATTTGGCAGTTGTAGATATAAATTGATCGAAGTTTTGTGCTGTCATAACTTAGTGCCACCATCACAATGAACGGCAAGTTTTTGCGTTATTTAATTTATTTCTGATGAAAAAAAGTGAAAGTATTCATTTATTTAGTGGAATATATATTTAGCTGGCCGTAACGCACCTTGTTCATTCATTGTAGCGTCGCACAATGCTTTATAAATATGCATGCTTCCTTAAGGAAATGTCTATATTGTGTTTGTTTACGTTGAATTTTTATTATGGACATTAACGACACGGTAATGTGAATTACTAAGTCACGACGACCAAAGAGTGCCCACTTTTAAACACGAAAACCTTATAACTAGGAACTGGCGAATGATTGATTGATCGATTACATGTACCTATAATTTATTCATTAGTTAATGTCGATTATTGCACGATTCTTTGCACGATTGCATGAAAAAGGGCTAGATTACCAGTTTTATATTGTCTTTTATTAATTACCCGACAATATTTGTAGTGGTAGGATTTACCTTACCTTTGCCAGTTGTTCTGCCGCCAAGGAGTAATGAGAAGTAATGTTCAAACATTACTGTGTTAAGGTATGAAGGAAAACATATTCAAAAGGGCTAAGGGATTAATCTAATCAATCTGTAGCACTGCGCGACGAGTGCATTGCTTTTTTTTTAAATAAAGAGTGACGAGACGAACATGACATGTGCCTAATGGTAAGCAACATGCCTGCCACAAAACAGCACAGTGACACGCAGCTATTGGAACATGAAGACTCCAAATCATTACTTAGCACTGCACTGCACTCGTCACCCAGAGATCTAAGATGTTATATCTCTAAGGCCTGTAATTTCTCTGGAAACATTGCCCTTCAAACCGGAACACAGTGGCAGGCAAAGATTTGAACACTTCATTTGCGTGTTTTGCTCAACCCGTCAGTCGTTATTGTACCTCTATATAAAAGAACAAGGGTCGACGATAGTGTAAGTATCGCGGGGTAAACGTAGGCTCGAATGACAAAAGACAGGGGCAGATGGCAAACGAAACTTTTATACCCGCCCTTAAGGCAATAGAATATAGTAAAGTTGTGGACGATAACGACTCAGGAGGTTAGGAGCGAATAAGATAAATTAAATTACTCGAAAAAGGACTAAAATTAACTGAAACGGACTAGTTTTTAAACCTTAATAGTACCTAGTACTACTTGTACGGCTTTGAAATTCGCTCTTAATATTTTTTGATATACCTAGGGACTATGACTACGAGTCCTTAGAGTTTCATTTACGCCAGCAAGATCTACGAAATCACAAAGTCTGAGGCCACAGAGTCAAAGACTCTGGGTCGATGACATGTCATGTGACAACACCACGAAGATGAAATAAGAGCCTAAAATTAAGAGGGACTACTTTTTAACCCAATATTTAAAAAAAAAGTGGTCAATACAATCCCAATATCTGGCAAAGAAGATTGTGCACAGATATTTCACTTGGAAAGGAAATTGATTCCTGTCGCTTTATCTACTACTGCCTATTAGTCATAAAAACCGGCTACGTGTTTTATTTATTTATGGTCCAATTTCGCCACTTGGCGATCATTGGTTCCACATTAGTATAATTATGTTCCAAATTTTAGAATGATCCCTATTCTAAAATTTGGAACATAGTTCTTATCATTTCATCAGGCACAACATGTGCGTCTCGTCGCTCAATACTCTAAAATCCGGCCAGGTGCGAGTTGGACTCGCGCACTAATGGTTCCGTACCATTTGCAAATAAACGGCGAAACCCTCTTTTATTTTATGGGAGCCCCCTTAGTTATTTATATTATTTTAACTCATTATATTCAAAGAAAACATAAAACTAAATATTATGTGAATAGTTTAGTGTCTACCTTATTAGTATCGAGCAAGAAACGGTCAATCAAGTTTGTTGTATGGGAGCCCCCCTTAAATATTTATTTTATTTTTAGTATTTGTTGTTATAGCGGCAATAGAAATACCTACATCATCTGTGAAAAATTTCAAAATTTCATGCTGTCTAGCTATCGCCGTTCTTGAGATTCAGCCTGGTGACAGATGGACTGACGGACGGACAGCGAAGTCTCAATATATGTACCGAAAACACAGGCTTTTTGTCGCGGGAAAATTTCGGGAAATGAAATTATGCGGGTAAAACCACGGTACGTTGTTCATCATCAACAGTCCACTAAACGTTCCCACTGCTGGGACTCGGGGCCTTCTCTCGCAAGGAGAGAGTTAAGGCCATAATCCACCACGCTGGCCCAGTGCGGTTTGGCGGATGACACTTGACTTCGAAAGATTCGAGGTACATGTCGGCTTCCTCACGATGTTTTCCTTCACCGTTTTAAGTTAGCGGCATTCCGCACATGACTTCGAAAAGACAGTGGTGCGTGTGGGGTTTGAACCCGGGGTCTCCGGGTCGGCAGACGTTCTCCCGACTAGACCAGCCGTAACTTTACCGTAGCCGTAACGGTACGTTGTTAATACTTTACATTTAAAATGTAATAATAATATTATATTAACTCCGTCCACCTATGTAACGCGTCTCCCGGATGTGTAATGTGTTGTGCAACGGAGGTGGCATTGTATCCTTGGTGACGGTATTCTAAGCACGAATTGATGCGGCGTAGTCATTAAACATTAAAGTTACGTGATTACTTTGTTTGGGCAAGCATAAATATTCAGTAAAAAAGGGAATGTGGTGTGAGATCAAAACTCTTTGCGGTAAGCTAAGTGCTAAGTACTCTCAGCTATGATTGTTTAATTGATCTGTGTCTCGGTTAACAAAGAGGACTAACTGTTCTAATAGCAAGAATATTTCTTACTATATCAATTAGTAATAATCTGTTCCGATACGGCTAGAGTTGAAAAATTAACTTTTTGAAGTGAAAACTTCTTTAGGCGCGCCTAGACAGATAATTTCATGGGCTGTGAATTGGATTCTAGCGTCACGCTCGGGTATGATAAGAAATCTTCGGGTAAACTCGGGACCATGGCTATTGGCCATTTAGAAATGCGTCAGCCAATGGGAAATGCTGAAAGGGCGTGGCCTCGGCATCATGCCATTGCCATCTAGAAATGCATCAGCCAATAGGAAATGCTGATGCATTTGCTAGATGGCCATGCCATGATGCCCAGGCCACGCCCTCCGGTTAAACCCGTGTAGTTTCCAAGGTAAGCTATCAAATTCTGTGTTAGAAGTTTTCACTTCTATCGGCAGTTGCTATGCAATTTTTTTTTAAATAAAATGTGACGAGACGAGCAGGCCATACGTCTGATGGTAAGCGACATGCCTGCCACATGACAGCACAGTTACACGCAGCTCTTGGAATATGAATAGTCCAAATCATTACCTAGCACTGCACTGCGCTCGCCACCCAGAGATCCATGTTGTTATACCTCTAAGCCCTGTAATTTCTCGCTAGTAAATAATAATTATATACTTTTGAATTATTATTTACTAGCGGCCCGTTCCGTCTTCGCTCGGATATTTTCATATTAAAGTGCGTTCTACTAACACACGATTATACACACATAAAATAGTAAATAGAAAAAAACATTACTACATTGGATTGATAGTATAAAAAAATTGTACTTATTTTCCCAAGCAGATTTACGTACCTATGTACTTAGTACATAATGTGAATAAATGACGAAAGTCTATAAATAATTAATGTATGAATTAATTCGATACACTCCTTTGATACAAACAAAAATATATAAGTACCTTTTTGAGATTACAACGGAAACATTTGAATAGAGAAAACATACGTGTGAAAGATATCATTTTTCACAGATGCATTTTGTAGATGTCACTACATTTATCACTACATTTGTTTTTCTATTTACTATTTTGAGTGTGTATGATGATAATATCAAACCTCAGTGACAAGAGAAAACCCTTTTTTAATAATTTAATTTTACCTTGTATTTTAATTATTTAATCATTAGAAAAAAAAAACACAAAATCATATTAAAAGGCAAATAAAAATTATTTACATTGTAGGGAACATAGATTAGGTATGTTAGGTTTAAAAACAAAATACGTTATCGACACGAAGAAGAAGCTAGTTTTTGTTTGCAATAGTAAGAAACACCCATACATACGTATGCATTTATGACATAAAGTAAGAGATACAGAACATCAGCTGCTATTTTTGCATCGGGTAATTCGACCCATCGAATAAACGAAATCGATATTACGTAAAGTAGGGGTGGATTTAATAAAACATTTTCACTGTTGCTAAGCAACATGTTACCAGGACCTACACACGTTTAGTTGTTATAACAAAAAAATATCTGCTCTGTAAAATAATAAGGATAAGATACTTTTATTGGCATAAATTGAGTACTTATGATTAATATCTTAATATATATAAATCTCCTGTCACGATGTTTGACCGCGATCGATTCCTAAACTACTTAACCGATTTTAAATTAAATTGGCACACCGCGAGCAGTCTGGTCCAACTTGAGAGATAGGATAGTTTTTATTTCGATGAATAGTCTTTAAATGACAATATCCGAGTGCAGCCGGAATGGGCCGCTAGTAATAATACAAGTTAAATGTATTGCATCGTGTGTATTGTTTAAATACTTCAGTCAACCGACTTATTTTTGATATAGAGGTTTTGGAATAGATGACAGTATATAAGTTTTTGATCGTCACTTTAGTTATTACACGAACTCCATATTGAAGTGTAGTTGAATGAATTTTGACGGACATAACCTTTATTAACAAAAGTAAAATACAATGAGAACTACGTCACTATGTCACATACCTAACTAACTAGGTACTTACACTAAGCACATCCGAACTATCCATAGACCGATTAAGGGGGCGCCTAAAGCCAGAAAAACGAAAAAAGGACATTTTCGACGCCGCTCACTGAAGTTAAGAAACTAAAAACTATGACAAAAAAAATATTGGCGTGTGGGTACAATCAAAAAGAAGCACAATAACCGAATAGAATTTTAAAAATAGATCAGATTATTTACAATAAAAAAATAAAAATGACACCGAAAAAACCCGTTTTAATTCGAGTACTCG
Organism: Ectropis crepuscularia; assembly: GCA_963693475.1. NCBI lineage: Eukaryota > Metazoa > Arthropoda > Insecta > Lepidoptera > Geometridae > Ectropis > Ectropis crepuscularia. The sequence continues at coordinate 38,481,698 of OY856338.1, forward strand.
AAATTATCAGCGATGACCCCACATTATTTTTTGGTAATAAAATTCTTATTTGTACGTTCTAGTAAAGTAACCGAACACTTTTTTAAATGTATGTTTAGTTATTGAGTAATTAAATAAAACTTGGTCAAAAATGGACTCCTGATTAAATATTGATTTTTCCTCTAAACAGTGTCATGCTATTCTCGACTTTGTGTACATCACATTAAGAAACGCGTCGCGCGGGTGAAATCTGATTTTTTCCTGGCTTTAGGCGCACTCTTAAAGTATACAGATAATCAAGATGTTCAAGCCCACTACTAAATTGGAATTGAAGTGGAATTGGGCTGGACACGTACATATACCACCAATATCTTTGGGACAAGATCACCATACAATGGAAGCCAGATCACGAAAGACGTTGCGGTAGACCATCTAAGCGATGGCGGGATGACCTCGATAAATAATAAAGAAGTACAAAAAAAAATTGTTTGAGGATCTCGGGAACTACTAGTTATTGGTATATTATACTGGCTCAGGATTGACACAAGTGGAAAGACGGTAGGGAGGCCTTTGTCCAGTATTGGGACATTTCAGGCTCTTAAATAATAATAAACTCCATACATTTTAGAACAATTACATGAATTTTAAAAGCTGTATGGGGGCTTTCAAATGAATACAGTTTTTTACAAATTACCTTCGTCCCAGGAATACTGTTCTAAGTATATAAGTTACCTTACCTGGGTAATCTTCGTCAAAAACGAAAATTATATACTAATTTTTCGAAAAAAGTACATAGTTATCAGAAAAAGTATTTCATAGTCATCAAATTTGTTTTTTAAATACTATTTCGAGTCAAGTCAATATGTATATATATATATATTTATGAGACAGCGGATATATTTTGACACGCTCCTATTGTCCTGACTACATACATACGTATCTACATACTCGTATTATATAGTAAGTACTCGTAGTTACAATTCTGTGGTTAATTCGGTTAACCACGTTGGATTATAGACTAACCTAACCTACCATAAGATTAAAATTTTACGCGTCACATTATAATCTGGCGATGATTAAAATTTTACGGTGATCTAGTCATCACTCATCAGTAACCAACCAATATTCAGAATTTTCATTAATTTTACCGTATACTTTATACTATACGTCGTAATAGTATAAAGTTTAAGCACTTGATGGTCCTATTGCCAGTACTCAGCAACGACCACATTGCTGTTGCTGGCAAGCTAAAATTTGTTAGCTTTATTTATTTCACTAACACGTTGACATGGAAACTGGAATACTTGTCAGCTTCTTTGGGCTTTTGTGAAAAATTAAATATTTTTCACCGTTCAATACAAAAAGGCCGAGATCGTCCGTTGCATAATGAAGGTAAAGTAAACGCAACGCCAGTCTTCGTACTCGTCCCTATTGTTCATTCAAACAATGCGATAATATTGTGGTTATGAACAAAAAACCGTTTAACTGACTCCTTTGGCGACTCCTGGGCCTATATTCTGTAACGATAACTTTGGCTTTGGTTTCTTTCTCAGGTCTAGCTCTTACAACGTAAATAACTTTTGTATTTTATCCTTGTTATATTAATATTTCAGACGTTACGAAGATTGCAAGTATTTATAACATAAGCAGTCCACTAAATTTCTTCTCCTTTTTTTCGTCATGGCTTCCATTCGGTAATGCTACCGTAATTTAGCCAGCGTCCAACGTTTGTCATTGAGAGTCCACTAAATGTTCCCATAGCTGGGCCTATTTTCGCAAAAACAGCGACAAGACCATAATCCAAAAAAGGAAGTCTAAATAAAGGAAGACGAGTGTAGATACCTACTAAAACGAATTGTTCGTTTTAATATTAAGTACCTGGGTTACCGAGCTTTGCTCGGTTTAAATACTAAATATACTTAGATACCTACACATAAAAAGAAAAAAAAAAAAACTTAAAAAAAAAGACAACCCGTCTGGATTCGAACCCGGAGCTACTAATTCGTGACCGCTATGAGCGCCCGACTTCCCGTCTGAGCTAACTATGCTGTGGCGTCACGCGGCGAAATTTACCTTCGCATTCTAATGTCTAATGTGACAGTTTTTCATTGTCTAAAAGCGCGCATAATTTGCGTTTTTATTAAATGAAACCTAGTTATATCGATTTATCGTCCCCGAAATCCCCAGCATACATAATTTCATGAAAATCCGTCGAGCCGTTTCCGAGATTCAGATTCTATATATATATACATATTTATATACAAGAATTGCTCGTTTAAAGGTATAAGACTAGGGGTAAAATACTAAAATTGCGCGTTACACGTTTAGCAGTTTCTTATACAGAATAAAAGACCTACGTAACCCGCGGCCATGGTAATTGCCAAACCTTTTCGTTCTGTTGGTTAACTCAACCTTCGACTATTGTTTTTGGTTTTCAATAGTACAGGACGCTTATCTTTGGTGAAACTTCAACGATCGTTAGCTGTATGCCGCGGCTTTATCCGATAGTAATGTAAGAGCGGCTCCTGAGCAGGTGCGGTCCCAGCCTCAAATTTTGGAAGGGCAGTCCCCGCTGGGAATGCTGTCAGGACGTTTACTCTATTTCTACGAAAACGTAATTTCGGAAATATACTCGCGAGTTTTCTGCTCTTGTTCTACTTTGTTTCGTCCGATACAACATTGTTTGACGTTTAAATGTTCTAAGCATACTCTAATTAGAGTAGGCTTAAAACATTTGAACGGACAAAACGACGGATCGAAGTAGAAGAAAGAGAGTAGACGTCCAGTAAGTAGTATACGCATTAGAGGCCCACTTCATGTTCCGAAGTTTGTGTCAATATCTGTGCTAATGTTTTCAATAGGTCATGATGTGTAGTTCGTATTCGTCTCGGTAACACTCGGTTCTCGTCGGGCGAACGCCCTATTATATATCAGTAAAATACGTAATAATGTAAATTGAGTTGAGTCGAGCTTCATTATGCTTGAGTTAACGACTTCATTAATTGTAATATGTAATTAGGAAATCGAACAAGATTTAAATTCATGTAATGTGCATCCGACAATAAAAATGTTGTATTATCATATTGTTTATAAAATAAATCTTAGTTAGTTCCTGTTCCCGTTATTTTAACCGACTTCAAAAAAAATGCGGTTCTCAATTAGGTTGTATGTTTTTTGAAGTGAAAACTTCTTTTGGCGCGCCACAAACAGATTTGAATTGAATCCTAATAGACTACAAGCCCGTGAACAAAATTTACGGGTCAAATGAACCACCAGGAGACCTATGTGGGATGATAGAAGGATGTAAAGTATTAAGATTCACCACTATGCCGTCACTTGTAAGCTGTCCAACTGAGTGTAATTGAAGAGTAAATTACTTGTGCTCTGTAAATTTTTCCGACAAACTAATAATAAAAAAGTTAAAATTTATATTTTTTATAGTTACAATACCTCTTCTTATCTATTATTCCGCAATGCCTTACAAAAATAATGCGACAAGGAGTAATGGTCGAGGATTGCAACCCCCCCCTCTTGAATTGCACTCAGTTGGACAGCTTTAAAGTGACGGCATAGTGCTGAATCTTATTACTTTATACCCTTCTATCATCCTACATAGGTCTCCTGGTGGTTCATTTGATCCGTAAATTTTGTTCACGGGCCTGTAGTCTATAGTGTCATGCTTTCATGTATTTAGACGACGTAGCGTGAAATTTGGTCCAGTGTCTAAATTTGATTTTAAATTGAAGTCAGTCTTTATTTATTCGGAGAAAATGAATTATCCCGCAATAAGAAGCCTATGTGTACTCAAATCCCATTTTTTCCAATGATCCAATTTCCAATGATCCATAATCCAATTTTAACCCGATCCGCTGAGCCGTTCTATCGTGACTACGACATGGTTCGTAAAACCCAACTTGTTTAATAAAGAGACTAAGGATGTTATGGATATGATATTTCGGATCTGGATACGGATATGGTTTTTTTTAATTAACCTCTATTGTCCCACTGCTGGGCAAACATGGATATAGGAATAAAATTACAAATGTCGGTTTCGGATACAGTTACGGATGCGTAATAATTTCGGGTTTTCCGTTAGTTTCGGATAATTTCGGTTACGGATATTAGATTGCATACAGGTAGTTCAAATAATCAAAACTGAGCAAATTAATATTTTAGAAGGTCGGATCGAACGAAACGGCCCATCCGATCAACCGACCTTTTTTCTTTCGTGGTAGGAAACATCCATAAGTTCGGCCGAAATATCGTTTATCGGACTTCGTAGTAGACCTGCCGGTTTATATGGCGTTATTCGTCTTGTTGCAATCGCTGCTGGCTATCCTGTCTCACATTGTTTAAAACACCGTTACCTTTTTCCGGGTTCAACAATAGCCTGGGAAATACGGGCTAACGATAATGATTCGCATAGAAAAACGTTATCGCTTTACCGCTCCCACGTTCAACAGACAGATGATCTCCAAGCGAAGATAAGTCTGTACGTAACGAACTATCGCCCTTTTACGTAGGGGCATAGAATGGTAGGGGCAAACAACTTTACAGTTTCATGATCATTTACGCTCTGGAAATCGAAATGACTGACTTAAATTTAAAAAATTGTTCTCACAGAATTTATTAATTTAACCAGAATTTATTACACATAAAGCATCGATGTTCGTATGTATTTTTTTATTTTTGTATAAATTACAAAAAGCACTCCACCAAATTCGACAAAAAATTTGTGGGAGTCCACTACCCCTTTTGAACAAAAAAAAACAAAATTGTTATTTTTGTAAAACTAAACAATCAACTTCAATTAAAAAAAATAACTCACTCTGTTTACTAATTTTAATATCTACATAATTATAGGTATCATTCATGCATACGATGCATATAGGTACTTACATTTTTTTTTTTTTGTTGATATTACGAAAATCGCTCCACAGATACATACATGAAACTATGTTTGGGTGGAACTATTTTTTTTTACTGTTATAGGTTCGCACTTGACCACCATCTTGGCTGTTGTTAAGCGACGATGTGATTTACGATAGAGCGTGCTTACCTAGAAGAAACCGATTCACTCTCGATTTGAAGACACCAAGATTGTAACTATCGGAGAAAACCCACTCAGGCAAAGCATTCCACAATCTAGACGTTCTTATCACAAACGTGGAGCCAAATCTCTTCGTTCGTGTTTTTGAAACATAAACCATGAAACGATGTCGCTGTTTTGAGATACGAGAAGTTCGATAGAAGAAAGGGCAAGGTGATATTAGATCATGCAGATCAGTTGCACACTCTCCGAAGTGTATCCGATAAAAAACCGATAAGCTAGCAATTTTGCGGCGCTGATCGAGACTGAAGTCTTTTACGCACAAGAGTGTCATCGCCTATCACTACGCCGTCGCTCGCCTAGCTGGTCGAGTGACGGCAAGTGGCCAGTGTGTATAGAGCTTATTTCCTTCGACTTGCCGTCGCTCGTGACCACTTGTCTCGATTCGGACCGGTGTCGGTTTTTGTGCACAAAACAAAGGCGCTCGCATTGGCCTGCGCTCGGCCAGTGTGTGGATGCTACCTTTCGCTATGTACCGTTTTGTAAACGCTCGCGTTGGCCCCCACTCGGCCAGTGTGCTTAGGGGTCTTCAAAATTTACTCTCAACATTTGAAGTATAATTTTAAAATTCGGTCGAATAACCTCTTCCTTTTAAGTCGGTTAGGAATACAATCTGTGCGACATCACCTGGCACAAAAGGCTTCAACGGCTGGCGGTTAATCACGCCAGCTGATACACACGTCGCGCCAGCCGGCTGCATGGGTTTATTCTCCTTTCCTTTCTCAAAATCCATGTAAATATATAAAATCTCGTTACACAATGTTTGTGTTTGTTCTTTTCTAAAACGGTTTAGGTATAGAACATTTTTCACATAGGTAACACTAACTAGCCCTAAACTAAGCAATACTTTTAGGGAACCCCGACAACATTATCTGGCTTATTCTTTAACATTAAACTACAACATTGAAAAATGGCATATTGCCTCAAGCAAATTCACTGAATATATATATTTTTTTAATATACTCGTATATGTATCCATTTTCCCCTCTACTCACCAGCCAGAGCTGCAGCTTCTTGTTGGTCAGTGTGTGCTAACGCAGACCTAAATGTTGTTGTTTTTCAAAATAATAGAGTTCCGTAAATTATGCAACGTGTGCCTTATTTTAATACATTAGTCTTGTTTATATCTACATTTGGTTGACGGAATGACGGAGCACATAATTTTTAGCCTATATATAGCTTTTGTTGATTTTAATCTTATTGTCAACAGAGGTAAAACACAGAAATACCTAATTTTTTTTTTTTTTTAAATTAGTGAAAATGCGGTTTGAATATTAGTGTTCAAATATCACAGCTTTTCATTGATTGTTGAAAAATAATAAAATGCATAATAGTTGATGAAATATCAGCATTTAACCCAAAAGACAAGCTAAATGTAGTTTTTGAAGTGAACACTTCTTTTGACGCGCCACAGCAGATTTTTCGTGGGCTGTTAATTGAATTCTAGCGTCACGCTCGGGATTGATAAGAAATCTTCGGGTAAATACAGGACCATGGTCACGCCCCCGGTTTCACCCGCGTAGTTTCCAAAGTAACTTATCAGAGTTTTCACTTCTATATTCTAACTTTTTAATTTTGTTTGTTTAATGTGTAGTAAAATCTTTCTAATTTAATATTAAAATATTAGAGGTAATAATTTACATATCAGACGTTATAGTCAGACCGAGAAACAATCTGCTGTTCATGGGGAATTTATGTAATTTACATAAAATGCAATAAACAAATAATTGTTGGGACGATGTGCTGAGTACTAATAATAAGTCACTACCGCTCTTTTTACTTACCGTATTTTTGAACTAATTTTAAAGTGAAAACTTCTTTAAATTTGATTTAGTATTAGAAGCCCCTATGACTGCCAATTTCTTTTCTCTCAAAACTGTCAAAACGAAGTAAGTGCAACATTTCCGGAATTTACCTCACTTCGTATACAAACAAACAGAAAACCCTACGATTTGAGTACAGATGTAATCTTGATTAATTACCCAATTGGCCGTGTTTCTGGAAATAGTGGTATATCGTAAATGAATTGAAGCGTAAAAGTTACAAAATACTCATTAGCATTATTACGTGTCAACAAATTGCCATGATTCGGCGCCGGCGCAAGATCTGGTTATGTTAAGCAGCTCTGCCTGGTTGGGCTTTTGTTATCAAACGTAACTTCATCTACATAACTTTGTGAGTCATCATTATCATCGATGACCTTATTTATTTCAATAAAACGTAAAGTAAGTAGATAGATAATCTTTGTAATCCTACTTGATATTATAAATGGGAAAGTTTAGATGTTTGTTGCTCAATTTGGAACAGCTGAACGGATAGGGTTAGAATTTGTTAAAAAAATCGGTTGTCTGTAAAGTTACTGACGATAGTTGAACATGACAACTTCAACTCCAAGCCTTAAATGGAACGCCTCAGAGCGAGGTAACGCCGCATGACGTCATGTTTTTTCGTGCGTGCAGCCGGCTTCATCGAATTATAAGACGTTGTCACGTCAAAAGTTAGATTACAATCTAGAATGCCGCATGGGATACTTATTATCGCGACAAAATGGCAGAAAAGGACACAGGAAAAACCGCAGGACTGTATTAGCTAGCGCTAGTTGTTTGTACCGCCAGTTATGAGCAAACATTTTTGAGTACCGGTTTAAATGGGAATGTTTCCAGACAAGTTACCAGGATTAAATATTCGTGTTGGGGAATATTTTGAATACTTTGAATATTTTTGATTTCAGCAGATCGATGGATTTGTATGGGTCTCTTTATAATTACATTCTCCTTTCCAGACCTTTCCAGATTCATTACCTAGCGCTACGCTCGTTACCGAGAGACATATTATTGTGATTCATCTGTATGCCCCTGTAATTTACTTTGAAACATTGCCCTTTAAACAAGAACACAATAATATTTGCGCATTACTGCTTGGCGGTAGATTAACCGGAAAAGGTGAGATACTTCTCCAGGCGGACTCTGCAAAGAGTCCTACCTCTACAAAATGTCTTGGGTCTACCGCCGAACGAAAAATATCATCGCTTTGATGTTCCTCTCTCTTTTTTTTCGCTTGAAATGATAGAGACAGGATTAGCAAAGCGATAGCGAATTTAGTTAGGCGGTAGAGGAGCGGGTGGTGTTCCTGCTTTATCATTCAATGGCTTTAAAGTTAAAGTACCTGGGTGACCGAGCTTTGCTCGGTTTAAATACAAAATATACTTAGATACCTACAGATAAAAGACTCCAAGAAATATATTTTCTTAAAAAAAAACGAATTGAAAAAAAAAGAGAACCCGTCTGGATTCGAACCCGGAGCTACTAATTCCGCTATGAGCGCCCGACTTCCCGTCTGAGCTAATTATGCTGTCGCGTCACGCGGCGAAATTTACCTTCACATTCTAATGTCTAATGTGCCAGTTTTTCATTGTCTAAAAACGCGCATAATATGCATTTTTTTTTAATAAGACCTAGTTAGATCGATTTATCGTCCCCGAAAACCCCTGCATACATAATTTCATGAAAATCCGTCGAGCCGTTTCCGAGATTCAGATTCTATATATAACTGTGTCTGGGTGTTTCTATGTATATTAAGTATGTATTTAAAACTATATAAGTATTGTATCAGCTATCTGGCCGCCATCACACAAGCTTTGCTTAGTTTGGGGTCAGATGGTGTTGTGTGTGAATTGTCCACCAACATTTATTATTTATTTATTTATAATTTTATACATATTTATATAGGTACAAGAATTGCTCGTTTAAAGGTATAAGATTACGTATGCATACCAGAAACCGGGTCAGAAAGCTACTGCTAGAAAGTAACTGTGCAGCAAACTGCTTGAGCCAAAGAACTGCAAGATGGCCTAACAGGTTCATTTGCCAACCCAGATGGTGAAATTGTTTTGTTTACCACTAGTCGTCGTAACTCGAGATCTTAACTCACTGATAAGTGCAAATGACCCCTTGCTTCACAAAACAACATGTTACAACTGAATCTGATCGTATCCCAAACCAAGAGGTTTGGGATTGGTTAAGAAAGTACTTTTTTTTTTAATATCATCTATACATATACCTATACAGGGTTATTGGTAATCAGCCTGCATCCGTTTAAGGGCATGTTCTGTAAATTTAAACAAACAACTTTTGTTCTACAACTTTCGTTAAAACTCAATAGACAACCCAAAAAAAAAAATAGTGTTTGTTGCCCTTTTTTGTCCTGTTTAGCGACTTTTTAGTGTTTATTCACTTCGGCACATCATTTTTTGCGCGTTAAAGAGCGTACGCGCTCTTGTTACGAAGAGTTCGATGCTTTTAGACCGTTCAAATTTTTTTAAAATTTTTTTTGTTTAAAAGAAAAAAAAACTTTTTTTTTTAAAACTGTAGAACAAAAGTTGACGTATTGAATGTACCTAACATCCCCTTAAAAGGATGCAGGCTGATTACCAATAACCCTGTATTTATAAGTTACGGCTGGTCTAGTCGGCGCCTGCCGATCCAGAGACCCCGGGTTCAAACCCCACACGCACCAATGTCTTTTCGAAGTCACGTGCGTAACGCCGCTAACTTAAAACTGTAAAGGAAAAGATCGTGGGGAAAACGACATGTACCTAGAATCTTTCGAAGTCATGTGTCATCCACCAACCCGCACTGGGCCAGCGTGGTGGATTATGGCCTTAACTCTCTTCTTGCGAGAGAAGGCCCCGAGTCCCAGCAGTGGGAACATTTAGTGGGCTGTTGATGATGATGAATATCATCTATACTAATATTATAAAGCTGAGGAGGTCTTTTGTTTGAACGCGCTAATCTCAGAACCACGACTAATTTCAGAAATTCTTTCAATGTTGGATATTTACGTGATCCTTAAGTGCTATAAGCTACATATATATATATTACGTCCCACGGACGAAGCAGAGTGGATTACTAGCCTTGGTATAAGGCTGGCTGTGGCGTTGCCTGAGTGAGATTCCCGATGGTTACAATCTTGGTGTCTTCCCAATCGACAGTAAATAGGTTTCTTGTAAGTTAGCACTACATCGCAGAGTGCAGGCGAGATGTCGGTCGAGTGTAAACTTATAATAGTAAAAAAAACTACCACTATTATAAGATTTACGTTTGAAGCCAACCATGTGATTTGAGCTTATAGCTTTATAGTTACCCTCAAATATCGTTCAATGTTGCAGATTGGTATTGGTAGGACTGTTTGTAGAGTCAGCCTGGGGAAATATCACTTAGGTACCTTTGCCAGTTATTCTTGCGCTTATGTGTACCTCAAATAAACTGTAGACATGCTGATTACTGATTGGCGGTAGGATAACTGGCAAATGCGTGGTACCACCCCAGGATGACTGCAAAGAGAACTACCATTACAACTTATGAGTCTTACTCTTTATAAACCCAGTAGTTTCTATAAAACTTGTTTAATTAAAAACATTAATGTCACTGCAAATATTTCTAATATTCTTCAACGACACTCGTTTACAAGACTACTTAGCAATTAAAGACCTTACTTGTACAGTACTGTGTATCAAAAGAGGAATGCCGCCAGCAAATTAGCATGTCCATAAGGCGTCATTAGATCCAGCTAGTTTAAAGTAATTACTTTTAATATTTGCGATGACAAAAATTACTTAGAACACCGGTAAAATTATTGGACGAATGACACCATTTGTGGTTTTGTGGAATGCTATGAATTTTTCTTGTGTTGCCTCGAGATTAGATAATCCATGCTTGTGAATAACCACTTCAGTGAAGTATCTGATATAATAGATATGGGATGACAACTGCACGCACACGCATAGTGTGATGATCTTGCTTTTATGAACGTGCATTTGGTCAGATTGTTGGATAACCTTGACTCTTTCCTATTGAAAAATGCAGTGAAAAGTTAAATGTATCTGTAGGTGTAATATCAATACTTAAAATAAAACTGTAACGGATCGAATTCTGTCTTCTTTCATGGCTGTGTCTGTTTGTGATCAATTCAAATGAAACTTGGCATGGCTTGAGTTCATACTCAAAGGAATTCCGCGTGAGTTCTCGCTATTTTGCCATTTAATTATTTGGAGTCTCAAAATCCAGGGTTCAAACAGTGATCAGATCTGTCTTCTTGGTCCATCAAGAAAGTGTATGGAACATTATGTAGGTAATATACTGAAAGTTGTAATTTTTTTGGGCTATTGTTAGTAATTTTGTAAATCGTAGTATTAGGTATATCATTATAAATGCAAAAGATTGTATGCATGTATGAGTGTTTATTATTCAAGCGAAAACTACTGTAGCAATCTGGATGCAACTTGATAGACAGATAACTAATATTCAGGAATAACACATAAGCTACTTTTTTACCGGGAACTACACAATTCAATCCGCGGGAAGTTACAAATAGTATAAGAAAAATACAAATATTGTGTATTTAAATGAACAGTTAATCACACTCTCTTTCATCATAATCCTGTAATGGACACTGCAATGAACTACAATTGTATTTGTATTTTGTAATTACCTAATAATGATGGCCTTAGCTAGTATTCAGAGCTTGATTTGTGTAACATAATTCTCAGATTAGTCCCAGCCTGAGAAGGGAACCGCAATAAAGTACCACAATCGCAGAGAAACAGCAATCAAATATGACTTAATTACGGGAAAGTTCTCAATAGCAAACCACAATGGGAAACTACAAGGTTCATCTGTTATTGTACTCGCGAACGTTAGATTAATTTTGAGATTGTTTAGTTTGCGGAACTGGACCATTTGTATGTCTTAATTACTCAATGTAATGTATAGTCTTTTGTAGCAATTGTGGCGAACGCGTGACGCGTTCAGAATGCTGATATATCTAATTCTAATTCAGGGTGGGGGTGATCGACCTGCATTGACGTCCCGCTACCTACAGCCTTCCCAAAACCAGCCCAGCTCTTTAAAATATCGGAGCACGGCCTTGGGGCGCTGGCATACTAGTTCCACTCCCATTTCGTCAGATGTTGTTTCTCTACATGGAGTTCCTTCAAAGAGTCCCGATTCTAGTCTTGTACTTTTCGTGGCCTCACAGCGTAGCAGCACATGCTCCACAGTTTCATTCATATATCTGTCAAAGATAATTCTCAATTCCACTTATGCCCGAGCTACACGAAGCTAGTTTTCAGGCTAGGATAGCAAGTTAATGTCAGCAAGCTAGTACTTATAGCTTCGTGTAGACAACGCTAAGCAACGCTAGTTTACCTAGTAGACCTTTGCCAGTTATTCTACCGCCAAACAGTAATGTGAAAATATCACTGTGTTCCTGTGAACCTACTACTATTAATTTACATATCTCACAACTATTGGAACATGAAGAGTCCAAATCATTACCTAACACTGCACTGCGCTCGTCACTTTCTCCTGGAACATTCCCCTTGAAACCGGAACACAGTGATATTTGCACATTACATCTCCTTAGCTCACGTAAGCCTTAAGCAAATGTTTGGTATACAGCGTATAGAATAGCTAACGTTGTTCAATTTGACGGTCTGTTAATCATTACATGAGAAACTGCCGATAAGGATCTGCCGTTGTGGCGTGCGAACATTTCCATGCTTGCTAGCTCGGCCAGCCTGGTGGCTTGTCCGATCGGGGTCGTTACCTTCTTGTGGGCGTTACATACTCGCAATCTCTTCAACTTCGTTAGCACAGTTTTTTTGTGGAGATAGATCTAAGATTGACCGCAAACTTCAAATTAGAGTTCTCGTGGTCTCATTTATACGGCGCGGCGTTAAGCTTAAGTTTAATTTAAATTGTTGTAAAGCTCTAATGATCCGTCTCAACTTCGTTTGTAAAGAAACAACTAAAATAATATAGTCTACTAGCTGACCCCGCAAACGTTGTTTTGCCATATAAATTATTACATGATGTTTTAATTTATATGGCATATTATATGGCAAACTATTACATGATGACAAAAAAGACGATAATTGATCAGTTATAGAGTGGGATGAAAAATGATTAAATTACTAAAATGGCTATTAAAAAATAGGGGTTGGTGATGAAAGGGTAAAAATTTAGGGTTGTATGTATTTTTTAACGCCACAACAATACCAATTTTATTGTATGGGAGATGGAAGCCCCCTTAATTATTTGTTTTGTAATAATTAATGATATAATCCCTTTATGGCTAGGGAACAAGGCCCAGTTAAGCAAATTTAGACTCAAACAACAGGAATTAAGATTTAAATTTAACAGGACGCGCGTGACCACCGGTGGACGGAACGTAAAACTAAAATACATATTCTGTAAAAAGTTAAAGCCTCTACCTGTTACTGTTATTAGTATCGAGCAAGAAACGGAGCAAGTTTGTTGTATGGGAGTCCCCCATTTATAATTATTAAATTTTTAGTATTTGTTGTTATAGCAGCAATAGAAATACATCATCTGTGAAAGTTTCAACTGTCTAGCCATCACCGTTTTTGAGATACAGCCCGGTGACATACGTATAGATGGACAGCGAAGTCCAGTAATAGGGTCCCGTTTTTATCCTTTGGATACGGCACCTTAAAAAATATTGAAGTCTTCAAAAACAAGTGTTGGACTATAGCTCAACCCCCCTTTTTTATTAGTGGGAGATCCATGCCCCAGCAGGGAACTAAATGGGTCGATACGGTAGAGCTGAATATGGACGATATATTAATACATCTATATATAACTAGCTGACCCCGCAAACGTTGTTTTGCCATATAAATAAAGGTATGAAAAATAGCTAGTAGCCGATTCTCAGACCTACTGAATATGCATATAAATTTTGGTTAAAATCAGTAAAGCCGTTTCGGAGGAGTAAGGAAACAAACACTGTGACACGAGAATTTTACATATAAGATATATGTTTTAACTTTACGGTGAAAAGAACTCGCGAGTACGGTTACTCAATCAATTGTTTCCCACCAAATAGAAAATTCCAAACAATTGCTGATCGCAAGATGGATTGCCGACAGAATCGTTTAACAGTTAATTAGCTAACAAAAACAGATATATTAAAGTAGATGCCGTGACTTGGAAAACTAAAACAGCATTTTTTGAAGTGAAAACTTTTTTTGGCGCGCCTAGACGGATATTTCGTGGGCTGTGAATTGGATTCTAGCGTCACGCTACGATATGATATAGTCAAGTCATTTAAGCTTAAATTATGTAAAAATCTCGGAATTCGAGAAACCCAGCTGTAAGTCTGTATTATCTATTCTATGCTGTAAGTCTGTAAATACTTGTATATTGACACCCTAAAAGTTGTCTCAAAACCTACATATGGTAGGGTGTGAGCAACTATTAAATTTCAAGGTCAAAGGTCACAAAAATCGTTTTTTTTTTGCGCTTTCTTTGGAAATATCTCATTTCCTATGGGTATTTTGCTATATGTAATTAGCATCAATATTGTAGAATATAAAATTCTCTACAAATTTTGTTTGCAAATATTTTTTATACGGTGAACCGTTTTCGAGATAGAGGGCGGAGAGCGCCCAGCCACCGCATCACTTCAGGTCAACCGGTGCCTCCGGTCGATAACGAGAGATATTCAGTTTTCTCAAGTTCTTCCATGATCAAAGGTTCCATATTCGTTAATGTCCCTCTGATATGGTAGAGCATTGAGACAAGCTTGCCCATTACATTGGCCACAAGCTAAAGAGCATTGCCAGCCCGCAGCCGCATCGCGAACCACAACCACTCTTGCAGTTGCAGAAAATTTGGATGAACTAGCTGCAGTAGCAGCATCGGAGGAAGAAAATTGTTCGGCCCAGAGATTATTAGAGAGTGGAACTCAAACCTTATTAGCAGTCTATCATGCTCCAAAATCTGTGAAAAGTCTCGATCATCTTCGTTATATGCATTACTTCAAGTCTATAAAACGTAATAAACCTGTGCAGCTGTCAAATATTCCACCAACAGTGCAGCTGCTCATCAACATTTCAAACGTGTATATTATCAAGTGCGTACTGTGACCGCGAGCTCTCCACCCTCTATCTCGAAAACGGTTCACCGTATAAAAAAGTTTACAAGCAAAATATGTAGGGAATTTTGTATTCTACAATATTGATCATACATACAAATAGCAAAAAACCCATAGTAAATGAAATATTTACAACAAAAGCGTAAAAAACGATTTTCGTGAACTTTGACATTGAAATTTAATAGTTGCTCACACCCTACCATATGTAGGTTTTGAGACAACTTTTGGGGTGTCAATATACAAGTATTTACAGACTTACAGCTGAGTATCTCAAATACCGAAGTAAACTTACTAAAATGACTGGATTCATAAGAAATTTTCGGGTAAACTCGGGACCATGGCTATTGGTAATTTAGAAATGCGTCAGCCAATGGGAAATGTTGAAAGGGCGTGGCCTCGGCATCATGCCAAGGCCATCTAGAAATGCATCAGCCAATAGGAAATGTTGACGCATTTCGAGATGGCCATGCCATGATGCCCAGGCCACCACGTGTAGTTTCCAAAGTAAGCTATCAAATTCTGAGTTATAAGTTTTCACTTCTATCGGCAGTTCCTATGACTGCCAATTTTTTTTTAGTAGTGACGTTATGAGCAAGATATGTGCCTGATGGGAAGCAACATACCTGCCCATAAGAGCACAGTGTCACTCAGCTATTTGAACATGAAGAGTCCAAATCATTACCTAGCACTGCACTGCGCTCGTCACTCAGAGATAAAGGACTTATAATTTCACTTGAAACATTTGCCTTCAAACCGGAACACAGTAATGTTTGGACATTACTACTTGGCGGTACATACATACTCGCTACTAGGTCACCCCGGCTTTTTGGATGATGTCCAATGTCCATAATATAATGTACTAATTGTCTTATTTACGGTGTCTATACATGTAGATCTGTGGGCTAGCAGTTAATTAAGTAACTGTAATGACTTCACAGTATCAGTATCTGTCCGGTGAACGACCTGTAATCTTGTAAGAACTGTGATTAAGTCAGTCGTTTTGGTAAAAACCCAATGTACAGTAACAATGTACGCTGTAGTCTGTGACGATGCTTGAACACTAGCCTTAATAGTCCTGACTACGAGTCTTACAAATGAAAATACATATTTTTTGAAAATACATGATGGTAAGCAACATGCCTGCCACATAACAGCACAGTGACACTCACCTATTGGATCATGAAGAGTTGAAATCATTACCTAGCACTGCACTGCGCTCGTCACCCAGATTTCTAAGCTGTTATATCTCTAAGCCCTATAATGTCTCTGGACACATTGCCCTTCAAACCGGAACACAGTTATGTTTGCACTTTACTGCTTGGCGGTAGAATAACTGGCAAAGATGTGGTACTTCCCCAGGCGGCCTCTGCTAAGAGTCCTACCACTACGAAACGACATTTTAAACGACCGACAAAAATACCAGATGTTCTCAATGCGATTTTGTTGTACCTTTATCATATCAAATCGAATCTCAATCGAAATCACTAGAGTGACGAGACGAGCAGGACATGTGCCTGATGATATGCATTGGCTTCGGATTAATCGGAACTGTATCTCGGATGAAAACGCGGGATGCGAATTGTATATAACAAAAATAGCAACAGACAAATGAACAAGTAAACAAGTTCCTATTAGACATTACTCGAAACCACTCTCGATATAAAGCAAAAAATGAGGTCTTTGAGATTCTGTCTGTCATGGACGGTGTTTTTGCTTATGATACCCGCGCCAACGCTCTTAACCGTTGATTGAAGGTGCCACTGTCGCTGTTTAAACGAAAACTATATTTTTTTGTAAAAGCAGTGTAGTTATAGTTCTTTGACACATTGCTGTTCGGTAGCAGTATTTGCATTGCAGTATGAAACCAGTGGAACGCTTGGGAATGTCAATCGATTTCTCGCTGGGTGTGTGATAGCTGTGATCTTTCTCAATAGATTGCAATTCGTTTCGATATTAGAGCAAAAGAAGCTTCGGGCATTTAACATCAGTAAAAGTTTGTTGAGGCTCAATATTGTCATCTGTATATCGATGGGTGGGCTGAATTCGAGTGAGTGCATATATAGAGGTATAGAAACATAGAGATACATAATTTTATATATCTGGGTGATGAGTGCAGTGCAGTGCTAGGTACTTAATGATTTGGACTCTTCATATTCCAATAGCTGCCTTACCTGAGTAGCTCCCGTTCCCGAAATTTTCCTGCGATGACTTCTGTATTATTTTATAGACTATCACTTGACGGTGTTCTAAATTTCAATTCGATCCGTTCAGCTGTTCTAACGTGTTTGAGAACCATCCATTGCTTGCGCATTAATAATATTAATTGCAGTAAAACCAAACATAAGCTTTAAAAGTTATATTTCATGATGCACAGTACAATATTATAGACCCTCGGTGTCATTCTGAATAGGTTTAGGAAAACGTTGGGTAGGTTTCTTGTGAGGCGTTTTGTGTCGACGTTATGTGTTAAAGGAATAATGTACCACAATAAAATAAAGTGAGTGTGTACATGTGCATGCATGCAAGAAGTTATTATACTTCTTTAATTTTATTATTAACGTGCAACTAACGCTCCTTCTGCCCTAGCCCATAGTTAGCAAAGCAGTAGAGGCCCCTTAAGGTCAAACGCCATAAGTCCTAGAGTCCTAGTCCTAGCGTCGAATTAGGGCATCAGTCAGCACATCGCATAAATTCACTGTGAAGAGACAGTTGTCAGTCAACTTCATCATGTCGTTTCTTGACTGTCGTCGTGAGGACGCATCGTAATAAACTCACTCTCATATTTTTTTCCAAACACCAAAAGGATTAGAACTTCAAATATACATTTGTGTTTGTGAACATCTTTCTACATTCACGAACGGAAATAAATGAATTATGATGATGATTATGTACCAAAAGCTCAACATACCCACATTACGTGAAACCATGAGTCGTGTGCGTCTTCAAAGTCCTTATACCGTTCCGCTTGGGTACCATCTTGCACAATTGACGGTAAAATTCAGTGTTTTTATCACAAAGGCAGGTGGCTGACTCAGCCCGGATCCCGGCCATTTGGACGTGTGTATAGTGTGTATCCAAGACAAGCCAGCCGACTGGAACGCTTTAATATGTATCAGCATGGCGGTCGCACCTTGGAATCTCTGCGTTGGCCACGTTCCGCGAAATGAGCTCAGTAACTAACCTACCTGCAAGCAAAACTCTCAAAAATATTGTGGGATATATATTATGAGATAGTAGGTTCATAACGGTTCATTTGGCTGGGCTGGGGAGAGAAACACGAGTATTGAAGGTGAGTGTTGATGTACGTCATAAAGGGGCCCCTTAAAACTACGCCCGAGTCACAAGTCTCGGGATCTACTCGGGTTTCTCTCTCTGCCACACTATGGACCCGGCACCCGCACGGTGAATCCATGGAATGCTAAGAAGTTCGTCTCTTCCCTGCGTAAAGACTCGCTCTTGTATAGAGTACTGTTTGCAGTTTTGAGATGACTCGGCTAGGTACTTGGTGGAGGCTCTGGAATCGTCGAGAGACGTGATAAAATACTCATAGGCAACGACACTCTTGTTGGAAAAAGACTTTCAAAGTCTTATCCCGAAAAATAGCTAGTTTATCGGTTTTTATTGATAAATTAACGCTGATTAATTTATTATTTGGACCAGAGGTCGCCAGGAGGACTGACTAGTTCAGCCCAATTCTCGGCCTTTCTTTCCCAGCCACCGCATGCTACCTTAGGTATATTGTCACTCCATCGAGTTTCAGGGCGCTCTGCGTTATGTTTGCCTATCTACCTAAGACACGCCTTATTTTACATATTATATTAGTATGGAGTGACGAAGCGATCTGAAAATGTACCTGATGGTAAGCTACACGCCTAACCATAACATCACTGTGTCCCGAAGCTACTGGAACATGAAGAGTCCAAATCAGTACCTAGTACTATACTTCGCTCATCACTTTGAGATAGATATAAGTTGATTTATCTCCATGCCTTGTCATTTATCTGGAAACGTTGCCGTTAAAACCGGAACAAAGTGATGTTTTCGGCCCTACGACGGATATGACCAGCCCACTGCCGCTTCAGCTTGCTAATACTATCTGTATGAGTTATTAATACATTCATAACGGCACAAAACACACCTTTCAGTAGAGCCGGTTTTTAGCGTAACCCTTTCTAGAAGATATTTCATGGGAAGATCTTTCGACAGCAAGGTCGTCTTGTCAATCTTATCAATAAAAACGAGAAGACATTGAAAAAAGTGGTCACAAATTGGCCGTTACAATAAAAGTTCAACTAGAGACTCGAAGTAGGACACTTGTTTTAAAACCTGTATATCCAAAGGGCAGCCTTGTTCGCGGGTAGGGTAGGGTCGCTTCCGAGCCGACAGGATGCCGTCACGGTCCGCCGACGACGCGT
The DNA here is from genome assembly GCA_963693475.1 of Ectropis crepuscularia. Taxonomy (NCBI): domain Eukaryota; kingdom Metazoa; phylum Arthropoda; class Insecta; order Lepidoptera; family Geometridae; genus Ectropis; species Ectropis crepuscularia. The sequence goes on from OY856338.1 coordinate 38,501,156, forward strand.
GACGCCTTGCCTCACCGGTCGCGGCGCACAGGGGTGCCAGCTCGCAAGGACTCGAATCCAATCACGCAGTGTGTTCTGTTCATTTACATTACCTGGGTGACCTGGGTGATAAAGGGCTCCTAGTAATAGATTTTCTCAAAAAAAAGAAAGAAAGAAAAATAACTTTAAAAAATAATAGAGTAAGATCCCAGAGCTCCCAGACGTCACCGATTTTCTGATGAATGAAATGTGGACGATTGAGTAGAGTTAGGAAGTACTAAGAACACATGCTTACTCGCCAACTTGCTTAGACGGCCAATTTTGAGATATGGGGCAATGAAGGTACATACAAACATTACTTACTTCACTTATTTCCTAATAAGTGATTTTCACGTATGTTGTCGGCAATATCCTTAAAAACAAGGTCCCAATACTCCCAGACACTTTCCATTGGCCGTTTTGCTTAACAACTCCAAAATAATAATTTAACTTCACTTAAATTCTCATGCTCCATTTGTAAATATGTTCGTCAGACAACTATTTTAAAGCTTTTTCCAATAAGACAGACCAATCTAAGGGGGAAATCATCCCCTAAACTATCTAGCGTCACGCTCGGGTATGATAAGAAATCTTCGGGTAAACTCGGGAGGTTACTTTTTATCCTGGGAAAATAAAGGGAAGGGGAACTACGTGGGTAAAAACGCGGGGTGCTGCATTATACTAGTGTCGTAAACAGTGGCGCGATAGCTTACAAGTTTGTTAAACAAAGTTTATCATTTCCTATTTGACCTAACCTTGAACCAAGGATAAATATTTTAATATTTGTGAGATTGATATATGTAGGTAATGTTTATATTATACTGGACTTCATCAAAATATAAATCTTTGTTTAATTACCTCGAGGAATAAATACGGATATCTGTTCCTGTTTGGGTGTTTTATACGGTATAGAGCGACGAAATGAGCTGGACTTCTACTCTGTTTCTACGAAAACGTAATTTCGAAAAAAACTCGCGACTTTCCTACTCCCGTTCTACTTCGTCTCGTCCGATACAACATTGTATGACCTTTAAATGTTCTAAGTATACTCTAATTTGAGTAGGCTTAGAACATTTAAACGGACAAAACGACGGATCGAAATAGAATCGGAGTTGGAAAGTCTCTAGTTTTTTTCGAAATTACGTTTTCGTAGAAAGAGAGTAGACGTCCAGGACAATACATATGCCTGACACCGCACACTTCCCATGAACTATATCTACTGTACGGTTGGTAGGTACGGTAGGTTGCCTCGAAGATATTGTTATCAGCAATAAGGCCGCCGCTTGTGGCGCTACTTCATAAGTGTTTCACTGTAATATTTCAATTGTTTTGTGTCACAATAAAGGGTTTTCTATCTATTTACGGTAACTCCCTATAATTATCTTATTTTTTGTACATATGGCAGCCCTAGAGATAATAACTATGAGGGCGCCAGTGTAGGCAGGGTCTGCGATTGACATCATAACTTTTGAGGACGATGCATACGAATACATGTAAAAAGATAATTTGTTGATTTATCTTATTGATTATTCATGTTCCAATAGCTGGGTGTCACTGTGCTGTTATGTGGCAGGCATGTTGCTTGCCATCAGGCACATGTCCTGCTCGTCTCGCCACTCTTTGCTTAAAAAAAAAATGATTTATTAGTGTAGTAGGTTGTTGTAGGTAGGTTGGTTTTAGTAAAAAAAACCGGCTAAGCGCGAGTCGGATTCGCGCATCGTAGTCGGCTTCGTTAAAAACATAAACAAGAGGTCAATCAACAAAAAATTTAAGGCTTTCGATTTTTTAGGGTTCCGTAAAACGTAAAAACGGAACCCTTATAGATTCGTCATGTCTGTCTGTCTGTCTGTCTGTCTGTCTGTCTGTCTGTCTGTCTGTCTGTCTGTCTGTCTGTCTGTCTGTCTGTCCGTCCGTATGTCACAGCCACTTTTTGCCGAAACTATGAGAACTACACTGTTGAAACATGGTGAGTAGATGTATTCTGTGAACCGCATTAAAATTTGAACAAAAAAAAAAAAAAAAAAAGAAAAATTAGGGTTGCCCCCCATACTGAGAACTGAAACTCAAAAATTTTTTTTTCATCCAACCTACACGTTTGTGGTGTCTATCGATAGGTCTTCAAAAATGATGTTGAGGTTTCTATAATCATTTTCGTCTACACTGAATAATTTGCGCGAGAGACACTTCCAAAGTGGTAAAATGTGTGTCCCCCCCCTCTAACTTCTAAAGTAAGAGAATGAAAAATCTAAAAAAAATATATGATAAATATATGATGAATAGTTTTTTTTAATACGTCATAAATACACTATTATTGAAACTTCGATCAAAGTTACAACGAACTACAAGAACTATGTGTACTATGTATATAATGTTAATTGCTGCAACGGAACCCTTCATGAGCGAGTCCAACTCGCACTTGGCCACTTTATTTTTGATTCTTGTACCTGCTACCGAATTTTAGGCTAGCATAAGCGGCGCAGGACTCTTGTTGATATACTCTACAAGTGAACCGCCTACCTCCTGGGAGGGAGCGATGCTGCTACACTTAAAATCGACGTGTAAATTTAAATTAAATAAATAAAGTAGCCAAGTGCGAGTTGGACTCGCCCATGAAGGGTTCCGTTGCAGCAAGTATCATAATATACATAGTACACATAGTTCTTGTAGTTCGTTGTAACTTTGATCGAAGTTTCAATAATAGTGTATTTATGACGTACTAAAAAAAAACTACTCATCAGATCGAGTTCAAACTAATTTTCGTTGGTAGTTTACATGGTAATGTACATCATATATTTATTTTAGATTTTTCATTCTCTTACTTTAGAAGTTAGAGGGGGGGGGGGGGACACACATATTAGCACTTTGGAAGTGTCTCTCGCGCAAATTATTCAGTGTAGACGAAAATGATTTTAGAAACCTCAACATCATTTTTGAAGACCTATCGATAGACATCCAACACGTGTAGGTTTGATGAAAAAAAAATTTTTGAGTTTCAGTTCTCAGTATGGGGGGCAACCCTAATTTTTCTTTTTTTAAATTTTTTTTGTTAAAATTTTAATGCGGTTCACATAATACATCTATTTACCAAGTTTCAACAGTGTAGTTCTCATAGTTTCGGCAAAAAGTGGCTGTGACATACGGACGGACAGACAGACAGACAGACAGACAGACAGACAGACATGACGAATCTATAAGGGTTCCGTTTTTACGTTTTACGGAACCCTAAAAACAAAAAAAAAAATTGGCCACACCTCTTCTAAACCTGAAATAACAGCACAACATAACTCTTAGTTTTACCTCAGCAGCAGCAACACAACCAGCCCACTAAATGTCCCCACTGCTGGGACTCGGGGCCTTCTCTCGCTAGAAAAGAGTCAAGGCCATAATCCACCACGCTGGCCCGTGCGGGTTGGTCGATGACACATGATTTCGACAGATTCTAGGTATATGTCGGGTTCTTCGCGATGTTTTCCTTCGCCGTTTAAGTTAGCGGCATTACGCACATGACTTCGAAAAGAGAGTGGTGCACGGGTGGCACGGTGATTTTGAACCCGGGGTCTCTGGATCAGCAGTTGCCATCCTCTCGACTAGACCAACTTCCTTAGTTACTTATTTTTACTTCCTTACTTGTTTTAGTAAGAAATATTTATGGGTACGGCGCCTGCCGATCCGGAGACCCCGGGTTCAAACCCCACACGCACCACTGTCTTTTCGAAGTCATGTGCGTAATGCCGCTAACTTAAAACGGCGAAGGAAAACATCGTGAGGAAACCGACATGTACCTAGAATCTTTCGAAGTCATGTGTCATCCACCACCCCGCACTGGGCCAGCGTGGTGGATTATGGCCTTAACTCTCTCCTTGCGAGAGAAGGCCCCGAGTCCCAGCAGTGGGAACGTTTAGTGGGCTGTTGATGATGATGATGATTTAGTGGGTAGGTCTTAGGATCGAAAGAAAAGGGGCCCCGGGCCTTGCAGTCTTTTCCCACGTAGTCCATTCGAGTCTACTGACGGTCGCCGCTGTGCGTTATGTATCAAAAACTGCACAGCGGGCATCAAACTTACCTTCACTAATTCACGTAACTAATGCCACAAAGATTCGTTGATCAATTTAACTCTTCGAACTGTCACGTAGCGCCAAGCGGGGGGCCTTGACTTTACTATTTTCTGGAACTGTGCTCCAACGGTATATACTTATCATTGAGTAAGAATACACACCGTAGTTTATTGCGTTACTGATACCTTATCACATATTTTTGAACTGAAATTTCTTTGGATACGTTTTCGGTAGGAAAAAATTGGGTTCACGTCACTTGACAAATTGCTCATTCAGCAGCGTAGCGTCAGATCAGCGGAGTGGGATGTGCTCGTTAGACGATTTATGCTTGGGTGAATATATTTGAAAATCAAACTGACTGATCAAACTAGATATGCAGATATCTATCTAGTCCGTCAATAATGTATCTTTACTGTCGGACTTAGATTATACTCTTTATTGGGCTTGGTGCGCAGATTTGGCCGTTAACTAAAGCTCAGAAGTTTCGCCTCGGAGTTTGCCGACGAGCAATGGAACGCAGTATCTTAAGGTGTTAAAAGACAAGACCGTGTTCACAACACCATACTGCGTTCTATAACAGGTGTAACAGATGTAGGATTTAGGTCTGCCAAGCTTAAATGTGAGTGGGCGGGTCATGCGACCAGAACGCATCCCGATCGGTGGGTCAGGGTTTCTACAGAGTGGACACCATCGGCCAGTCGACCCCAGGGTCGTCCTCCAACGCGATGGAAGGACGACCTCGGAGCGTTTAAAAATGATTGGACGATGGTAGCTCAGGACCGGATAAAGTGGAGGGAATTGGGGGAGACCTTTGCCCAGCAGTGGGACAATTGAGGTTAAACTAAAAAAAAATGTACTACAGAACATACTTGCTTAAAATAACGATATTCAAATATAATAGCAAATGGCTACCTTATTGCTAAAAGCGATCTTTTCCAGACAATCGTGGGGTGGAAAGGGAGGTATACCATAGAACGTCTAATTAGTTTTGTAGTCCCCAGCCCTATTTCTGGAGGCTAAGACTGCCCATTGTTGCGCTACTTTCCAATGGATTGTTTATTTTTGCCGTGTATCCCTTTTGGTGTGTCAACAATGAGTATGTATCTATATATCTACGAATGTTTGTAAATCGAGAAGCAGCCCAGTGACCTTGATCGGCCGTGTTCAGTTCCAAGATACTTGACACTCTGAGAGCTGGAACCCGATACTGCGCCTGACCGGAACATGTATCTGCCCGCATTTCACTTGCAATAGCCGTAACTACGTAGATTTCTTCACTGCATTAACTGCACTGTCGTCGCGCGTCGGTCTACGTGATAGCTAGTAAGTGTACTGCCAAACTTTACAGGAGCGACAAAAAACTTGTTTTTTTTAATAAAGATTTACGAGACGAGCAAGACATGTGGCTGATGGTACGCAACATGCTTAAAATACAGTACGTCACGTGTACAGCTACAGATATAGGTACTGTTATTATACAAGTCGGTCACGCCAACGCAGAACATTATATTAAACATCCCACTAAATGTTCTCGGTGCCTTCTCTCGCAAGGAGAGAGTCAAGACCATAATCCACCACGCTGGCCCAGTGCGGGTTGATAGATGACACATGACTTCGAAACATTCTAGGTACATGTCGGTTTCCTCACGATGTTTTCTTTTACCATTTTTAAGTTAGCGGCATTACGCACATGACTTCGAAAAGATAGTGGTGGACGTGATTTTGAACCCGGGGTCTCCGGATCGGCAGTGGCCGTTCTCCCGACTAGACCAGCCGTAACTACATTTGTATGTCACAATTATGTATGTATATTAGTATGAACCCATTACAAATTTGTTTACCAAAAACTTTTCGTTTTCGCTTCAATAATATGTTAGCTTCATTATTTCAGGAGACTCTAATACCGTTAACACTATGGAATGCCGGTTGCGATTCCGACAGGCTTACAATGGGCTTTGTTGGCGCGCGCCAAATCGTTGCAACGGGGTCAGACGCTTTCGGCTGTGGGTTGTAATGGCTATTTACCATCCCATCTAACGTCCAGCTGGTTTTGTAATACATTACGGAGACCATAACACACAATCCATGTAATCTGATAACTCTCAAAATTCAAATCATCAGTAGGCACTACAAAAACAAAATGGATTTTATAATTTCAATGCACAGATTATAGAAATAAAACGTTTTATTTCTGTAATCTGTGATTCAATGCTAGATGAACCGAAAAAATCTGACATTTTCTAGCATCGGGCGATGCTCTTGGGTTTGAAATGTTGTAGTAGTCAAGCCCTATCTATCATTTGATACCCATATAGAGGGCGCTTTGAAAAATATGCAATCTGCCATTTTGTGGTGGCGGCCTATTTCGTCCAATATTCATCAAACATAGCTAAGAAGAATCCCGACTAACTTTTCAAACAGGTAAAAGACAAAATCAAAATCAGTTCGACACATTGGCTTCGGGGGTTAAAAATAACCCACAGAAATCTAAATAAATTATTTAGATTTCTGTGAAATAACCATACTCGTCAAAACGTTGCACAATACCTGTAAGTTTATAATAATACTAGCGGCCCGTTCCGGCTTCGCTCGGATCATAATCTAGACACTGTCTGCAGCGCCATCTGCCGGGCTTATTTGTTAATCTAAACCATCCTCGATTCCACACACAAACAATCTATGTACATAACACACAAAAAAAAACATTCAAATTGGTCCCGCCGTTTAGGAGGCGTTCATGTCAAATGATCAAATTACTAAAATGGCTATTAAAAAATAGGGGTTCGTGATAAAAGGGTAAAATTTTAGGGTTGCATGTATTTGTTAACGCCACATTATAAAAAAATAAAAACAAAAAAAATTGTTCGAAAATTAAAAAAAAAAAATTTGGGGTGAACAACTCTCATCACTTAGGGGTATGAAAAATAGCTAGTAGCCGATTCTCAGACCTACTGAATATGCAGATAAAGTTTGGTAAAAATCAGTAGAGCCGTTTCGGAGGAGTAAGGAAACAAACACTGTGACACGAGAATTTTATATATAAGAAGAAGAAGAAGAAGATTATAATATCTTCATCTCTAATATTTTTTCAAAATTACTTTGTTTCTCAAATCGACAGACAATTAATTATTACGGTAAACACTTGGTATATATACCATACGACAAAATATTATTTAATTTGTAATAATTTATTTAAATTATACTAATGAATAAAAAGTAGTAGAGTTAGTTATGGAGAGTAGTCTAGTTTTTATTGCAATTTAAATTTGTGATTAAACTAAACAAACAATTAACACGGTCTACCTTCGGCTGTTTAAAACACAATTAACAAAAAAATGTAAGATGAATTAAGCTACAAGTAAAAACAATGACTGGTATGTTAACATGTAACCTATTGTCTCTTTTAATGATATAAATAAAATTTAACTATCTGAGAATTAAGAGTACACTTACTTTCACTTTTCATAAATGTTTATATTTTAATCGTCAAGTACCCAAATAGTTTTCGACGAGTGTGAATTTTCTAAGAGTATTTTTTTATTGTTTTCTTTTCATAAATTAGAGAAGTTAAAAATAATGTTTCCTTTTATAAACATATATAATAAAAGATTTCATTATTTACCTTTCCAATGAATCGTCATCTGAAGACAAAAATATAGTTTCAAATGACGTATTAGATGATGATGTAGGGATTTCTGATACTATATTAGAACCATCACTAATTACCATTTTCATTTTATGTAAAAATACATAATTTTCCAGCGAATAGCAGATTGTTCCATGACTTTACCGTGTTTAAATGTGATTAAGCGTGAACGTACCTAAAAGGAGAATCAACATCAAAGTTATACCATAACAAAAACGAATGTTATTTTTCAAAATATATCTACGTCAATATATCAGTTGTCACTGATAGAACCTTGGATCCAGCTTCAAAGATTTATATCATGTTAAGACCGATTTAAACTGAACGAACATAGAGCTAGAGCTGGAACAAGAGCATTCTTTCTCGATCTTTTAGTGTAAACGAAAGATCGTTCTTAGCGTTTTCCATATTATTTATTCCATAGAATCTTTGCGAACGCAAACAAAACCACAAAAGAATGCTCTACGTTTGTTTACACCAAATGAATTTGATACAGTGGGGATAGAATGAGCATTCGCTCGTCTGATGTAAATCGGCCTTTATGTGTCAGGTATATAGATGGCGCCTGCCTACTAAAACCTTCTTGAACCAATCCTTTGACTACGGCTGTTTGATTTTGTATTCCCCGAGGACTTATTACTATTTCGGGAGTGTAAGTATAGATACGTGTTATTTTGATGGCTTCTGTATCACAAAAAGTGACAGTCATAGGGACTGCCTATATTAATGCTCCGCCGCCCCTTCGACGCTACGCCGCAAGTAAGTGCGGCGAGCCCAAAGGTTTTCCCCTTACCAAAAACTGTGCAACGCGCTAATGCCCGCGCTACACGAGGCTAGTTTTTCAAGCTAGGATAGCAAGCTAGTATTAGTAAGCTAGCAAGCTAGTGCTACTAGCTTCGTGTAGACAAAACTAGCGTTGCGTAGCGTTGTCTACACGAAGCTAGAATTACTAGCTTGCTATCCTATTATAGAAGTTTTCGTTTCAAAAACCGAGTTGATTGTACTGATAAAATTGATAGCTTTTTGTGTTTAGTCTAGTGCGAAAGCTACCATTAATTATTATTTTATTGTACGTGTTACTTTGGCAAATAATAATTATTTTTCTTTATGTTTTTCTTTTCTTTTTCATGCTTACTTGAGTTTTGTGTAGATATTCGGAATATGTCGGTATTTACTTCACAGTTTTACGCAATTCGGTTAAATGTTGTTGTGAGTTGAAAGAAACACAAACACATTCCACGTTATTCCAAATATTTACCCATAATCATGCAAGTTCTAGATGAAAATCGGATCGGTATGGCAATTTTGGATATTTGTCGAATGAAATAAAATATTTTTTTGCTTAAAAACTATACAAAACAGTACGTAAAAATGTTATTTTTAAAGGTGTTAAGTTAAATAGATTAATCCTTGTACAATTGCTGCATTGGTACCTAAACTATGAAAAACCGGTTTTATAATATACTTATACCTACCCATCGCCCAAATTGAACTCAAAGAGATAAAATTAAGCACATGCCAAGTTGATGATATCATATATATAAAATTCTCGTGTCACAGTGTTTGTTTCCTTACTCCTCCGAAACGGCTTTACTGATTTTAACCAAAATTTATATGCATATTCAGTAGGTCTGAGAATCGGCTACTAGCTATTTTTCATACCTTTATTTATATGGCAAAACAACGTTTGCGGGGTCAGCTAGTATGTATGTAGATGAATAGTATCTATATACTAAGAAAGAAAGAAAGAAGAATACTATATGACATATTTAGAAGTGTGTATGTATGAAGATAATAATATGATGTAATGTCGACTACAATTTTCATATTATCGACTCGGAAGTTTAGATTCTCACAAACTTCCATGCTTAAACAACTATACAACAAATTCAACTATAGGATTTGGGATCAGGGGGTCTACCGCCGAACGAAATTGCTTTGTCGTTTTGATGCTTTGACATTGCTGTCTCTTTTCTTCTCGCTTGAAATGAAAGAGACGGCAATGTCAAAGCGTCAAAGCATTTTTCGTTAGGCGGTAGACCCCCGGCGCCTCTACCGCCTAATGAGAAACGCTTTGACGCTTTGGCATTGCCGTCTCTTTCATTTCAAGCGAGAAGAAAAGAGACAGCAATGTCAAAGCATCAAAGCGTCAAAGCGTTTTTCGTTTACATTATTGTCTGGAGTAACACATAAACTTTAATTGAATTTATTGAAAGCATTACTGTGTTCAAAAAAAATTGATTTTTGTTTTACAATCGTTCCTACGCACAGTTGCCGCGCATCGCGCTCTATCTTGACGGCTATGCCTAAAAACGTCTCTAAATCACGTGACCACAATGCTCCAAACGCTCAACGCGCACACGTTGGTCAACGCTTCAAATTGATGACAATATTGGCAATTACATAATTTAAACAATCCAAATACGAATGATTAAACATTGACACGATAAAATACATCTAGCTGAGTAATATAAGTTTGGTTTATCTAATTACAACGAAATAAGTAAAAGAGAATACAGCATTTACCTAAATATATATATATAGTACCATACAAAGATGGTGTTCTCATAGCAAGGAGCGTTTGAAAATCAACTGCCCTGATGATAAGCTACAGTTAAAGTCGATGCACGACGACCTAGAATCTAACATTCACTCCACTCATATCCCATGACCTGCCCTGGATCACCATACGAGCGTAGTGTCTATAGCGTGTTATAAATCTGAGATATAAACAAGGTCTAATATAACGGGAGGCACCATTTTTTTTACATTGTTCAACAAAGAGGTCGTGCAGAATCGAAGCAAGAGCGTGGGATGCGTGTGGCGCTCGCGAAACGTTGACACCTACATCACAGAATAAATATTAGTACAGAAGCCTCACTTACCGAAAACAATTATATAAATAGTGACTCTTGCTGGGACACAACAAAGTTCAATTCAGCTCGCAATACCTGTCGCGATTTTCAAATAAACATTTGCGCTCTTTCTAACGGGTTTACGACATATCTAATAACAATATGCGTAGGAAACGTTTTGCGCGAGCGCTCAGCCTTGCGTCCGACAACCGACTGTCACTTGTTTCCTGGAAGGAACGGTCTAGCGGTAGGCTACAACCGTGCGACCTTGAGCGAGTGAGGGTGCACTGCCTACCTGCAGTGTAACGGGTTAAACAGATCGGGCAGCATTGGGAAGGGTCGGCTAAGTACTAGCTGGAGGCTGTTAAATCGATAGAGGAACGTGCCAAAATGCTCATAGGCAACCTTTGTCCGTAAAAGACTTCAAAGCCTTGAACATCGCCACAAAACTGAAATTATTCGAATACATTTCGGAAAATGTACAACTGATCTACATTATTTGATGCTTGTCTTTTTTTCACATCGGTCTGCTGGTAGCTAGAAAAAGTGACAACGTTTCATGTTTGACGTTCCAAAGACTCGAACGAGAAGGTATGATTCCACATTTGTGATAAGAACGCTCGGCTGTGGAACGTATTAATTGAGTTTTTCCGGATGGGTACAATCTTGGTGTTTTCGAGATTGAATAAGTTTTTTCTAGGTAAGTCCACTCCATCATAAAACACGACTTTGCTTCACATCGGGCGAGATGGTGGGCAAGTGTGAACCTATATAGTTAAGAAAGAGAGTTCTAAGTTACTCGTACATAGCCAGATGAGGTGGATGTCTTCTAAGTCTGGTCTGGGAGGTTAGTCGTAAATTCCACTAATATTATAAATGTCAATGTATGGATATTTGGATGTTTGTTGCTCAATCACGTCCTAACGTATGAACGGGCTGAAATTTGGAACACAGATATATTATTGTGTGGAAAAACACATAGGCTACTATTAATCCCGGAAAAACAACGGAAACAACGGGAACTTTGCGAGTAACACCGCGGGGCGCTGCTAGTATTTAAATATATGCCTAAAACTGTAAATAATTGCGTTGAAGGTGTTTAAATTTTTAATTCAATTTAGAATCCTACTAATATTATAAATGCCAATGTTTGATGTTTGTTGCTCAATCACGCCCTAACGTCAGACCCGATCAGGCTGATATTTGGAATATAGATAGAACATAGTCTGGAAGAACACATAGACTACTTTTTATCCCGAGAAAGTAACGGGAACGGAAACTACACGGTTGAAACCGCGGGATGCTGGTAGTACTAAATATGCAAGATAAATAAACTATGTATATATAAGTATTATATCAGCTATCTGGCCGCTATTTTACAAGCTTTGCTTAGTTTGGGGTCAGATGGTGTTGTATGGGAATTGTCCACCAATATTTATTTATGTTAAAAATATACTAATTTAATACTGCGAGTATTTTATTCTCTGAGTATTTTAATGTAAGAGTTTTTGCAGTTTCACCCTTCTGGGCCCAGTCCATAAGCGTGAACTTACAATAAAACACAATATTTCTAGTGCCATTGTGTACGAGAGCCGTTAGGTGATTGTTTTTGCAAGCTGGTATTACGCAATCCGATAAGTTTCCCACGTACTTAACTATAATGAATTTCTTCCAACCACAACACGAGTACTTACTTTATTATTGAGCGATTCTTGAGATTCCTTTATGGAAAGTCAGATTGTCGGTGATAGGTACTGCTGTTGTAATCTGATATAAGATTGTGTTTTCGCCTGTGAATTGAGAGTGTGTACAATTTTAGTAGTTGTACTTCTTTAAAAAATATCTGAGCTGCGGGCGGGGCCCGAATTTTCCTAAATTCGGGCCCTGTCACGAAAACGTCAGATTTCACAAACACCAGGAGGACCTGACCGTGTAGGTCACCACGGTCAGTTTAACATAAAACAGCGTCTTAGATAGATATGCATATCTATACTATTATTATTATTAATATTATAAAGAGGAAAGATTTGTTTGTTTGTTTGTAATGAATAGGCTCCGAAACTACTGGACCGATTTCAAAAATTCTTTCACCTTTGGAAAGCTACATTATTCGCGAGTAACATAGGCTATACTATATTTAAAAAAAAATAGGGATCCTTACTAAAACTCCAATAATGTAACATAAGGTGTAAAAAAATGACCTGAAAAATTCCTTACGTCGCGTGCGCTGCGAAAGCTATTGATGATAGAACAAAATCATTTACTACGACTTTGCAGAACTCATTATTATCTACAAATAGTGTCGCGACAGCATATGTCTAAATATTATAGTTATGTCACAGTAAGCAGTTTTTTATTCTAAAATATTAATTTATGTATGCAGCCTCTTGAAAAGGCTCTTCATTTGTACCTTGGTATTAATCCTCATCAAAATAAATCTTAATATATACAAATCTCCTGTCACGATGTTTGTCCGCGATGGATTCCTAAACTACTTAACCGATTTTAAATTAAATTAGCACACCGTGAGCAGTCTGGTCCAACTTGAGAGATAGGATAGTTTTTGTTTCGATTAATAGTCTTTAAATGACAATATCCGAGCGCAGCCGGAATGGGCCGCTAGTGTAATATAATTATGTGGACAGTATTAATAAATTAATGTTCATAGAAAATACGGTTTGGTTGTTAAAGCCAAAGTCAAAGTTCTTAAATTAATTATTCATAAATGTACAATTTACACGTCAATTACAAAAAAAACAAAAAAAGCATACATAGTGTTTACATTTGTAAAGTTTAAACTGGGCTTTCCATTGTGCTGTTATGGGCAGGCATGTTGCTTACCATCAGGCATATGTCCTGCTCGTTTTGTCACTCCATAATATGTATTAAAAAACATTTGAAATATTTTCTATCGAGGGTTACGTTGAAAGGCGTCAGACCGATTGAAAACGTCTGCGCAACGCAAAATAAGAATATATTATTTTTATTATATTTTGATCTAATTTACTACATTTACAGTTTGTTTTACATAGAATACAATACCAATTAGTCAAAGAATCTGTTTTCGAATTCAAAAAAGTGTAGTAAATATATGTTATACGATGTTTTTTTCGAATGTATCAAATATGACACGTTGCCGGATATATGCCTAACGTTCTGAAGTGTCATTATATTTTTAAAATTTTACATTTTTGAGTTTCTAAAAACACTTTTTTAATTTATTTTTCTATAACAGGTCTGCGCTAAATTAGTTTAACTAACAACAACAAGACAGAGCTCAAAAAATCTTAGCGTCTGTTTTCAAATCAGGGGCAAATCTGATTTGGACGAAAGAAATTCATGTAAGAATGAGCTTCAGTACTGTTTTCGCCTAGCATATTTGGACGACGGTTCCTCACCATCTTACCTTCTTCATTTCATCTTCATGGAAAATTTACATCTTTTGTCACACGACGAAAATGATTGCAGCCAAAGGGCTGCGGTAACATTTTTGACGCCAAATCAACAATTATCGCCGTCAATGCAGGCAGTTTCCATCAATTTTAACACCAAATGCATCAGCAACGATCCACAATGTATTGATGTTAGTCCTTTGACCCCGCACCAATTTTTATTACGTATATATGATACATAAATTTTCTAAGGTAGATCGTTAAGAGTCTGGCAATGTACCATATTTGATACATTCAATAAATCCTAAATTAAAAACCATTTTTTTTTGTATCTTTTCTGTAATTTAAACATACCTAAAAACACAGAAAAACAATAATTTATGAATATTTTAGGAAAAAAATTCTTTGCCAAGTATAGGGTTAAAGAGAGCATTTATGCCCCTTTTGAATAACACAGGTGTTCTGCGTAAGCCTGCATTTAGATAAGAAATGTTCGAGGTGAACTCCTAGTTCATTGTCTCGTTTGTCCGGCCACTTTTGCTTTCGATCCCACGACACTTTGACTGCAGCTAGGTATAGGTGACCCGACGTTAGATACGGTGAAATTATTCGTAGGTGCGTGATTCACCAACTTCCGGCACCAATTCGATTCTAATGACACTACAGCGACACAGTTTCTTTTATTGCATGATGGTGAATTCAAACTTTTTGTTGCAGGCTCCAGAAAGAATTGAGCCAACTCAACTTTCCAAAAGCATCATCGAGCACGGACCCACTCATGCAGATAGGAAGACAGATAGACAACACTTGAGGAACACCGAAGTAAGCGCCCTCAATTTGGAAGTCGAAACGTTGAGGTGGCAACTATCGCAGGTATGTGAGACGAAATAGCTGGCGTTATTCTCGGTGCAGCGTTTGCATTGCGAAACTATGCCGTAACCGATCAAATTGCGAATGCCCAGCGATTGTTGATAATACCAACTTCGCGAATATTACGATTGTTTATGAATTTATTTTCAGACAGAGGCAAACAGGCAGATGCATATAGCGTTACTGAAGCAGATCGTGAGTTTCCTGAGTCGAGTTAAAGAGCACATTGAGGGCCAGAAGCCGGAGAAGAGTCCGAGGAAGGAAAGCATGTCGGCGCGGCTGACGCCCAGGTCGTTCAACGTGGCCGATCTGCCGCGGTCGCGCTCTGTCGTACACGTCAATAAGAATACAGAATTCTCTTTGAGCCCCGTCAAGAAGATAACATCGAGAAAGATTAGCAAGTCCATAAGCAATGTCAATGGTTATAGAGACTGCAATGGATCTTGGTAAGATATATTTTAGTCAATCAATAATATTGTCAATCTGAAAGTTTGGATGTATGCATTGATCGATGAATGACACACTTCCTGTAAAATTGCTAAATATACTTTTACCTCGGCTGTCTTTAGGAGCGCAGTTAGTAATTAATGATAAGCTCGTTTTATACAAAAGATTAAACCGACTTCAAAACCACAAATAGCGAAAAATAAGAAAATATAATTACTATATGTATACGCGCTACTCACTCATCTATTTAAAGGCGGTGTCAGTCAAATCAGAAAGCTCGTACATAGATACTATGTACGTAGTAAGTAGGCATATGTAAGTAGTTGTTATAAATCTACTACTAGTAAGACTTGGCTGGCACCGACTTCAAATAGATGCGCTACCCTAGCGCTTGTATAGGAATTATAATAAACTTATTTTTCGCTTTTGAGTGCATATTTGTGCTTTTGAAGTCGGTTTAATTTTTTGTCTAAAATGAGTTTATTTTACCCTTTTTAGTGCAAAACAAGTTTTCAACAATGGATTAACACAATTTCGTGTTGACAGAATCGAGTTTCATAACTTCATCCAGACAAAATTGTATGCAAATTTTACATTTTTGGTCATATTTCATTAACCACCCGGCCGATTTCGATAAAATTTATAAATATGGTGGTCGAATTGATAACCTCACCCTTTTTGGAAGTCGGTTGAAAATAAGTACATCGGAAACTAAGTTTGTAGGTTAGTTCCACATCAACGATCAAAAACCCCGGGTTATGTGGCTTAGTTCTCAACCATAATTATCTGGGTTGCCGGTATTTTCTTGTAACTTGCATTTACTTCACAAAATCCGTAGTGGCCTATAGCTAAAACTTCCGATTTCGTAATCGTGATATGGTTCAAACCCCGCCATTACCTTTGACGATTTTGCCAACTGCAAATATACAAGTTTTTAAACACCACTGGCTTAACGGCGAAGAAAAACATCGTGAGATTACATGTGTATTGATCATGTATCTGTCGATTTTCGTTTGGCCTGCGTGGTGACATTGACCTTGAGCTCTCATTGTGTGAGAAGGACCCGAGTGTCAGCTTTGGGAACATTCAGTAAGCTGCTTATACTTATTATGCACTAGCATTATCCTGCGGTTTTACCCACGTAGTTTCCGTTCCCGTGTTTTTTCCGGGATAATAAAGTCAATGTGTTCTTCTAGACTATAACCTAACTATGTTCTAAATTTCAGCCCGATCCGTTTATACGTTACGATGCGATTGAGCTACAAACATCTAAATATCCAAACATTTACATTTATTATAATTAGTAGGATTCATTTCGACATGCAGCTACAATAAAGAACAATTTTATTCAGCTGTACTTTTCGTAATAAAGTTGGCAACTCAATATTATCTTATTTTCTGTTACAGGAGTCCTTCCAAGTTATCCCTGACATCAGAAACAGAATCTGCTCAAAAGATAACAGAGGAGATGTCGAGACTGATCACTCTTGCCAACACTGTTCTCAGCACAAAGCTCCCAGATCTCGCCAATAATATCGACCCCGCTTACCACTCCACCGAAGAACACGAAACAAGCCAACACACGAACTCTTCGTCTTCACTGAACCTCATCGAAGAAGACCCGCCAATTCCACTCATCATCAACGTAAACGATACTGATGAAACATTCAAAGAAATCGAAGAAAAAACCGAAACCAAAGAAATACCCACACACAACTTTATTCTACCGATAAAATGTGGCTTGGAAAATGACTTCACTAACATGAAAATCGAAAAGGAATTAAAAGGAACGGAATCGAATAAAACGCATCGATTGGAGAAA
Source organism: Ectropis crepuscularia (assembly GCA_963693475.1). Taxonomy (NCBI): domain Eukaryota; kingdom Metazoa; phylum Arthropoda; class Insecta; order Lepidoptera; family Geometridae; genus Ectropis; species Ectropis crepuscularia. The sequence continues at coordinate 38,518,261 of OY856338.1, forward strand.
CGGAACGAGTACAACGCGGCTAATTTTATCGAAGACGAAAGTGGATTCTCGTCCATGAGCTCGTTCCAAGAAATAGGAATTCCGATCATAAGCATCATACCGCCGTCACCGTGCAAAGAAGTCGGCTACATCGACGAAATTGCGGACATTCTAGATGAGAATACCAAATGGAAGAACGATACTTTAGATTTAGACAAGCAAGCAGTTAAGGTGTTTTGGGTCTGATTATATTATTAATGTACAAATGAGGTAACTAGGTTACCTCTGTGCTTTATCTGTGTGAACGAATGAATTGACGATCTATTCATAAAATATGCCTTTAGACTAAGTTTATAAGGTCACTAACTGTGAATTAAGATTATACTTTTATAACAATAAAACTTTCTAAATCAATGTCGCGTTTGTTTAATTGGCCCTTGTAATTATTATGAGGTAATTTGCGATAATCGTTGAGCCTTGAGGTGATTCGATACAAATTATATACAGCTACGCTAGTTTGTGGAAAGTTTTGGAATTTAGAAATAATTGAACATTTATTCTGCGGTTGTGTTAGATAGGTAGGCATGATTGAAATCATCATATCTACCTAATACAATTTAAGGTATCACAATACTATCTAAGGTTGCCTGGGAGATATTGCTTTTAGAGATAAGGCCACCGATTATAACACTAGTTTTTATTGTTTTTTTCTTTTACTGTATTGTTTTGTTTTGGTGTGTACAATAAGGAGTATCTATCTAACTAATCATCAGTGAAACAATTTATGAACACTAATGTGTGTGTGTGTGTGTGTGTGGTTGATGATATATTAAAACAGTACCTATAACGTTTATCATTTATTTTCTTTCTTTATCCCACTGCTGGGCATATACCTCTCTCTTTCCCATCTGCTTAATTGAAGGGCTTGTGCTATTCGCGCGTTTGTCGGCCAATTGTCAAAAGCTATAAGAAAACAATAAATTTTAAGTTCTTACCAAAATATTGTATGTTGATTTATCAATTGCAGAACTGATCATTGAACTTGGCACTCATTTACATCTCACTTCTTTTGTTGTTGGTGTCAACAATCAATCAACATAGTATTGAACTTGGCTCTCATTTCACATTGACGTTTTTGATGGGATATCATTACTTTTTGTACTGGAATAAAAAAATAATATTATCATAATAGGTACATGCCGGTTCTCACACGATGTTTTACTTCACCTTATTTTAAGTTAGCGGCGTTACGCAAGTGACTTCAAAAAGTCTGGCTTTAAGGTGCGTCCCCCAGCAAAACGAGTTTTTTTTCAGTTTTCAGAGCTATCTACTCATTAGCCAAAACATTTATCAACTGGTAAAAAATACAAAAAATTAAACTTCTACAATTTCTTGGCTTCAAAATGGTAGTTTTTTTTTTTATAATGGACTTATTGTTTAAATAATCGCCTCACAACGAGAGCATGAAAAAATTAAATAATTGTAGTTATCATGCATCTCCTTGGAAAACCTCCATTATTTTGATTTTGTACTTACACCAACGGATAGACAATTCCATTACAAACATTTTGGTAGTTTTATTTTTTTCAAAAGACCAAAATCTGATTTTATAAAGAGTGTATTTTAAAAATTGAGCGTAAAAGAGCGGCAAATCCTACTGTTTCTCTCTTGCTCTTTCTTGCGGTGTGCGATAAGGTAAGAAATACTCAAGGTCATTTGCTCGGGGTACGCCCTTAAAAGTAAAAGTCAAAGGGACTGCCGATAGAAGTGAAAACTTAGAACTCAGAATTTTATAGCTCCCTTTGGAAACTACGCGGGTGAAACCGGAAGGCACTGCTAAACTGGAATAAAAAATCTTCAAAGCATTGTGGTCTAAATAAGTCTTCACTAGATGGCCATGGTCCTGAGTTCACCCGAAAATTTCTTTCATTCACGAGCGTGACGCTTGAGCGCAATTAAGAGCCCACGAAAAACCTGTGTGTAGCGCGCTTAAAGAAGTTTTCACTTAAAATTGATCATCGAGAGGTAACTGCAGGTCTACTACGAAAACAAACTCCGAATGATCGGATCCGACCGACAGCTGAATCGGATCTGTAGCTGTTGGCGATCAACATATGTATATATAGGCTAGTTTTTGGATGTTTTATGATTAGTTTGGTTAAATCGGAATTTTGATGAAAACATGTATAAATGTTAGGTAAATAAGGTTTATTTAGGTAAAAATAGGTAGGGCACTCCTAATAAATATCATTTTGGTTTGGTTTATTCGGAAATATAGGTAGGGTGTCCACTTATTTACCCAACTTCAGGCAAATGTTGGTAAAATTAGGTAGTTTTTAGGTAATAGCTAAATTGTAAGCTAAGGTACCCCCCAGGAAGTTACGTTCATTTATAGACCTGGTCGTGGGCTACATTTCGAGTGGTCATTCGTTAGCCTACGACCAGGATTGGCAAAGCTATGGTGAAAATAGTGTCCATAGCATAGTAAAAATGTAACGAATAGTGAGCCCAAAATACGGGGCTCTCTTTTAGGTAAAGGTAAGGGGGTACCTTAGCGATCTCGATTTTGTTCGGAGCATGCTCTTCTCAGCGGCTCCAGTACAAGAAAGAAAACAAGGAAAAATAAAAGGAAGACTCAAGCAACCAGCGTTTCACTACCCCGCTCTCTGCTCCCACTTCAAGGTCCGGCCAAGAAGATTTCGTCGAGCGAACGTCGGGATCACGTCGAGTTGTCGTCGGGCCCACGTCGTGTCAGCGCCGAGTCATCTCCAAGGGCACGTCGGGTGTCACGTGGAGTGTCACGACGAGTGTCACGTTGGGGTCACGCCGAGTGTCACGTCGTGTGTCACGCCGAGTGTCACGTTGGGGGTCACGCCGAGTGTCACGCCGTGTGTCACGCCGAGTGTCACGCCGAGTGTCACGCCGAGTGTCACGCCGTGTGTCACGCCAAGTGTCACGCCGTGTGTCACGCCGAGTGTCACGCCGGGGTCACGCCGAGTGTCACGCCGGGGGTCAAGTCAAGTCAAGTTCACATCCAGGACGAGTTCGAGGATTGTCCCACAGCGGTCGCAAAGTGAACCCAGGGACGAGTCTACCAGCGCCCGTCGGAGCGAGAGGGCACGTACTCAAGAGACCTACTTACAACAGGTCTCTCCCCCTCTCGCTGCCGGCAGACCAGGCTCGTCAACGCATAGCGGTCGGTCACATACGGCCGGTCCGCGACAGCTGGTCCTTCGAGCCGGATCCACGTCGTAGCGACCATCGTGGGACTTCGTCGAGGAAGTGAAGACTTGAAGACTTCTGCGCTTCGACAACGGACGAGGTGATCAAGAAACGAAGAAACGAAGATCAAGATGCCCGTTACAAGAAGCCAGAAGGGAGGTGATCGGCAAGAACGCACGCCGACTGAGAGAGCATCACGTGGCACCCCAATGGAGTCCGGTACGACATCCGGTACCAGAACAGAAGATACCTTCCCGTCTGGGACGTCGTTCGAGACTACGATGAGGGCCACAACCGAGGAAGCCAGAACACTGGTGGGAAGCACAAGTTCGAAGATCTCCGAGAGGCTACAGAAAACAAAGGCACCGTCTGTAGCGTCAACAGCCAGAAGAAGGAAAGAGATGGAAGCACGTGTGGAATTAGCTCAACGGAAGCTGGAAGAAGCACGGGCTGCGGCAGGGTTGGCAAAAGTAAAACTCGAGATGCTTCAACTGGAAGAAGACGACGACGACTCCGTGATCAGCGTGCCAGTAAACCGAGAAGAGATGGTGCAGAATTGGGTCAGCGATTCGACGGAAAGGCTGCCAAGGAAAGTGGCAGAACCGGAGAAGCCCGGTAAAGCACAGACAGCCACGAAAATCGCCGAACCTCCTGCTGATATTAAGAACATAGCTGAAGCTCTACGGGACGTCGTCAAGGTATCGACGAGACATGTAGCACCACCTAGCTACATGTTCGATCTCCCACAGTTCAACGGGGACGCTAGCGAGTGGCTAGCCTTCAGAAGGGCATTTGAAGAGACTGCTGAGAATTTCTCTCCAATCCAGAACATGATAAGGCTGAGGAAGTCCATCAAGGGTGCTGCACGAGAGTCTGTGAAATGTCTGTTGTATTCTGACACTACACCTGGAGACATCATCGAAGCACTGCGTCGGCAATACGGAAGACCAGATGGACTAGTGCTGGCAGAGATGGAGAAACTGAAGAGGCTGCCAAAGATGACGGAGAGTGCTCAAGACGTGTGCGATTTTGCATGTCGAGTGAGCAACATCGTGGCAACAGTGAAGAGTTTGAAAAAGCCTCAGTACCTCCAGTCGCCGGAAATGCTGAAGACCACAGTGGACAAGATGCCTGCGGTCATAAGATTCCGATGGTTCGACTTCACGGCAGATACAGAAGACCCAGACTTACTCCAGCTGAGCAAGTTCCTGAACAGGGAGGCAGACCGGTGCAGTCAATATGCACTACAAGAAGCCGTGACCAAAAGGAGCCAAGGATGGAAGAGAGAAGTCACCCATGCCGCCGTAGAACAAAGGGAACATAAAGAGAACTGTCCACACTGTCAGGGAAGCCATCGCCTGTACCAGTGTAAGAAGTTCATGGAAGTCTCAATCAAAGAACGCTGGAAAATCACAACTAGTAGCAAGCTATGCTTCAAATGCTTGCAAGGTCGACATCGAAAGCAAGACTGCCAGAAGCCAGGGTGCAGAGTATGCAGAAGATGGCATCATGAGCTTCTACATGAAGATCGGCAACCTGAAGTATTGAAGAGGGAGCCGGATGGCAAGGAAGTGACCAACAACGTGCTCCAGGTCAATACGGCGAAAACTAAGAAGGCATACTTGAAAATGGTACCAGTGGAAATTTACGGGCCAAAAGGAAGTGCCAAGGTTTTGGCTCTGCTGGACGAAGGTTCAACGGTGACACTGGTGGACTCATCCGTAGCCGAACAACTGGGGCTACAGGGACCTCGAGAGCAACTCACCATAGAAACAGTTGGAAGAAAGTTGCTGTCGAACAAGAGATCCATGAAGCTCAACATGAAAGTTCGAGGAGTTCATCAGACACGGAAAAGGACTGTCACCGGGGCAAGAACCATGGACGAACTTCACCTGACACCTCAAGCAGTAGACGAAGAGAAGGTCAAGCTGTATCCTCACTTGCAAAAGATGGCGGATCAACTTTGCTACGAGGAAGAGCGGCCGAAGGTTCTCATCGGGCAAGACAACTGGGAGTTGATTGTCTCCAGGGGAACGCGGAAAGGGAAGAGAAACCAGCCCGTCGCATCCCTCACATACTTAGGGTGGGTGCTACACGGATGCGACTCAGGGGCAACGAAACCTGACGACATTGTTACCTGCGGGCATGTCTTCGCCCGAGAAGAACAAATGTCAAACTTCAAGTCTACGGCGAACCAGTTTAAAGGCAAAGAGAAGAAACTGGACAAAGACGAGAACTTCGAGACGAAAGATCCTATGTGGAAAAGATCTTCCAGGAAAAAGAAGAAAAAGAAGTCTCAGGATAACTCAATAAAAGAAGCCACAGAGAAGGTTCTTCGAACATTATGCCAGAAAGAGTGCTACAGGGAAGACATCACTGCGCTCACAAAGGGGAGGCCCCCTGAGACATCTAAGATGAAAGAGGTGAAAACAGCAAGGTGCATGCCAGATGAGGGACATCGCTTCGGACAACCGCCTTCATCTGCCTCCAAGGGACGGCGACGGCGGCGGTACCAGACGTCGAATCATCGAGCGACGGCGGCTTCAAGACGACGAGCAACGGGCCTCCGACCGCTGAGATCGCCGAGCCAGAGGATGGTGCTGGCGCACGAAGGGGAGGATGTTGGCGATCAACATATGTATATATAGGCTAGTTTTTGGATGTTTTATGATTAGTTTGGTTAAATCGGAATTTTGATGAAAACATGTATAAATGTTAGGTAAATAAGGTTTATTTAGGTAAAAATAGGTAGGGCACTCCTAATAAATATCATTTTGGTTTGGTTTATTCGGAAATATAGGTAGGGTGTCCACTTATTTACCCAACTTCAGGCAAATGTTGGTAAAATTAGGTAGTTTTTAGGTAATAGCTAAATTGTAAGCTAAGGTACCCCCCAGGAAGTTACGTTCATTTATAGACCTGGTCGTGGGCTACATTTCGAGTGGTCATTCGTTAGCCTACGACCAGGATTGGCAAAGCTATGGTGAAAATAGTGTCCATAGCATAGTAAAAATGTAACGAATAGTGAGCCCAAAATACGGGGCTCTCTTTTAGGTAAAGGTAAGGGGGTACCTTAGCGATCTCGATTTTGTTCGGAGCATGCTCTTCTCAGCGGCTCCAGTACAAGAAAGAAAACAAGGAAAAATAAAAGGAAGACTCAAGCAACCAGCGTTTCACTACCCCGCTCTCTGCTCCCACTTCAAGGTCCGGCCAAGAAGATTTCGTCGAGCGAACGTCGGGATCACGTCGAGTTGTCGTCGGGCCCACGTCGTGTCAGCGCCGAGTCATCTCCAAGGGCACGTCGGGTGTCACGTGGAGTGTCACGACGAGTGTCACGTTGGGGTCACGCCGAGTGTCACGTCGTGTGTCACGCCGAGTGTCACGTTGGGGGTCACGCCGAGTGTCACGCCGTGTGTCACGCCGAGTGTCACGCCGAGTGTCACGCCGAGTGTCACGCCGTGTGTCACGCCAAGTGTCACGCCGTGTGTCACGCCGAGTGTCACGCCGGGGTCACGCCGAGTGTCACGCCGGGGGTCAAGTCAAGTCAAGTTCACATCCAGGACGAGTTCGAGGATTGTCCCACAGCGGTCGCAAAGTGAACCCAGGGACGAGTCTACCAGCGCCCGTCGGAGCGAGAGGGCACGTACTCAAGAGACCTACTTACAACAGGTCTCTCCCCCTCTCGCTGCCGGCAGACCAGGCTCGTCAACGCATAGCGGTCGGTCACATACGGCCGGTCCGCGACAGTAGCCTACCACGAAAAACACTCGGATCGATACATCTCGGTCGAAAGTTATATGTAGACTTAGGTCGGATGAGGGTCGGATGAGTCGGAGAGCAATAAATGATTGAGAATTGAGTATTGATACATCTTACGAGGACATTTATTTGCCGACCTATTTGTAGTTAGCGTGGTGGATTATGGACTCGACTCTCTAATTGTAAGAGACAGACCCGAGGCCCAGCAGTGAGAAAAAAGAAAACTGCTAACGTTACTAATAAAAATATAATCATCATAATCCTATCCCTACTAATGGTTATAAGCATATCCCTACTAAACAACTTAATGTTTTGTATACATACGAAATGTTGGATATTTATTGCTCAATCACGTCGTAACGTTTGCGCGGATCGGGTTGAAATTCGGAACACAGTTAAATTACAGTCTGAAATAGCACATCGGCTATTATATATACTTTTTATCACAACAAAATAACGGGAAAGGGACCACGGGTAAAGCTGTGGGGCGTTGCTAGTAATATTATAAATGCGAACATAACTCTGTCTTTTCATCTGTTTCGATTTAAATAAAATTTAGTACAGATGTCATCTGGAGCCTGAGAAAGGACATAAGCTACTTATCACAGACTAGGTAGAGAGATACGCTACCAAAAGAAGAACGGGGAGATGACAATTTGTATGGAAGTTTCAACAATTTGAATCTAGATATTTGAAACTTTTGAACAGGTATCATAATGTAACATTCAAAGTTTAAAATTAAATTGTGAAAAACTGGTAAGTAGCGGGCTACACTGCGGGGAGCAGCTAGTATGCAATATATAAATAGTAAGGGCACACCTAGCACACGGCGTATTTTAAAAGCGCAGACGGCGCGCTGGTGACGCCAGATACGCGTTTCAAACGAGATTCGATCGCAGCCTTGTAGCTTTTGCTCATGGAGCGATCGTAAACCGCGCGTATACGCGCAGATACAGCGATACAGACGCGTTGTAGTCGCGCGTAGCTTCCGCATTTTTATCAAAAACTCCTCGTCAGTTGTACAATAACGAGGAGGGGTCTTCTGCCCCTGCTCCGCTCCTTTGTACGCGCTTCAAACGAGTTGCGAACGCGCTAAATCGGGATCCACGGCGCAGAAACGCGCGCTAGGCGCGCATCGTCTGCTCGTTAAAATACGTCGTGTGCTAGGGCCTTAAATGCTATTACATCTTTTTATTCACAAAACAAGTTTACATTTACAAGTTTACTTGTATGTCACCATAACATTTGTGTAATATGACAACCAAAAAAATATGACAACATATTTCAAATTACCTAAATTTTAGTTTTATATTTTTGTAAATATTTATACAAAAAAAGATAAAATTTGGATCTAAATTGCAAGTACAATGGCTGGAGACGAAGAAAAAGCAGCGGGGGATGTGGAACAAGAAATCATTGAGATACCATCGGTGATAGCTCCCGAGGTTCCGAAGATACCTGATGTGGAGTTGGTTGTTGACGGCTTCGGGTTTATGCCCAAGGTTCATCCCGCTCGCAGAGCCTCGAAGAATAGCGACAGAGCGTCCAAAAAGTCGAAGAATCAATCACCGGAAATGGTCGTCGAAGAAGAAACAAATAGCCCTTGTGCCTCCAGTTCAAACATCGACATCGTTAGGAGGTATACGTGGAAGACCAAAAATAGATTGACAGTTCAGGTAACGATGGAATTGATTATTTCCAAGTTTTGCAGTGATGGGACTTTTTTGTTGTAAGTCAATATATTGTTGTGGTAGGGTTCTTTGCAGACCGCCTAGGGAAATACCACACGTTTGCTAGTTATTCTGCCCCCAAGAAGTAGTGTGCAAACATTACTGTGTTCCGGTTTAGAGGACAATGTTTCCAGAGAAGTTATTGGGCTAAGAGATACATTTTATACCTCCGGGTAACGAGCGCAGTGCGGTGCTAGGTAATGATGTGGGGTCTTAACGTTCCGATAGCTGCGTGATGTTTGCTGTTGTGGACAGGCATGTTGCTTACCATCAGGCACATGTCCTGCTCGTCTTGTCACTCTATACTATAAAAAAAACAAGACGAGCGTAACATGTGCCTGGTAACTAACATGCTCATGGCAGTGTCATGTGTCATGCTATTGGAAAATGAATCCAAATTATTACCTAGCACTGTTCTGTGCTGCTCACCCAGAGATGTAAGATGACTAGCGGTCCGCCCCGGCCTCCCGTGGTACAACATAGCCTAGCGTACATACCCAACAGTGGAAGAATTTTTGAAATCAGTCCGGTAGTTCCTGTTATTTGCGCGTTCAAACAAACAAGCTATTCACCTATATAATATTAGTATGGAAGTATAACAGTTTTATCTCTGTAAATTCTCTGGATACACAGTCTTGTTTGCACATTACAAAGTACACCTGAGAAAGTGCCGTAGTTTTAGCAGTTATTCTACCACTAAATAATAAGGAAAAACATTACTGTAGCCCAGTTTAAAAGGGGGTTTCTGGAGTAATTTATTGGGAAGAGCGATTCTTCATTTTGTCTCGAGTACAGTCTGTTCTCTATGAAGAGTGCAGTGCAGTGCTAGGCATTTTTTGCGTGCAGCTCACTAAATGGTCCCACTGCTTGAACTCGGGGCCTGCTCTCGCAAAGGGAGAGCCGAGGCCATAATCCACCACGGTAATTCAGTACGGTGGTGGATGACATGCACAGATTAAATAGGTATATTGTCTTTGATGCCACGTGACCACGAAATAATCTAAGTACATGTAGGTTTCCTCACGATTTGTCTCCACTGTTTTAAGTTAGCGGCATTACGCACATGACTTCGAAAAGACAGCGGTACGTGTGGGATTTGAAACCGGGGGCTACGGATCAGCAGTTACCGTTCTCTCGACTAGACCAGCTGTAACTGTTGAATGTGTGGAACTGTCCTAATTAAGGCAAGCGCAGGGCATTACAGCTTTACTAGGCGTACGTTTTGGTTATTCCATCACTTTGTTACTATCTACATATTTTTATTAGCAGATTTGTACTGATAGAGCGTAGAGCAGCTGTTGTCTAGAATTATTCATCACTTCCAGAAAGTTTTGTGACTGTTTAAAAAATTACCAAATAAAGTGGCCAAGTGCGAGTTGGACTCGTCCATGAAGGGTTCCGTTGCAGCAAGTAACATAATATACATAGTACACATAGTTCTTGTAGGTCGTTGTAACTTTGATCGAAATTTCAATAATAATGTATTTATGACGTACTAAAAAAAAACTACTCATCAGATCGAGTTCAAACCAATTTTCGTTGGTAGTTTACATGGTAATGTACATTATATATTTTTTTTAGATTTTTCATTCTCTTACTTTAGAAGTTAGAGGGGGGGGGGGGGGACACATTTTACCACTTTGGAAGTGTGTCTCGCGCAAATTATTCAGTGTAGATGAAAATTATTTTAGAAATCTCAACATCATTTTTGAAGACCTTTCGATAGACACCCCACACGAGTAGGTTTGATAAAAAAAACATTTGAGTTTCAGTTCTCGATATGGGGGGCAACCCTAATTTTTCTTTTTTTTTTCTTTTTTTTGTTCAAATCTTAATGCGGTTCACAGAATACATCTACTTACCAAGTTTCAACAGTGTAGTTCTCATAGTTTCGACAAAAAGTGGCTGTGACATACGGACGGACAGACAGACAGACAGACATGGCGAATCTATAAGGGTTCCGTTTTTACGTTTTACGGAACCCTAAAAAAGGGGTGTTATAAGTTTGACGTTGATGTCTGTCTGTCAGTCTGTGTGTGTGTCTGTCTGTGGCACCATAGAGTTCAAACAAGTGGACCGATTTCAATGCGTTTTTTTAATTTGAAGGTTAGTTTTCGTGCGTTTTCGTTTCGTTCTTAGCTATGTTTGGATAATATCGATCCAAGATGGCCGCCTCCACAAAATGGCGGACAAAATATTTATAAAGTGAAAACTTTTTTAGGCGCGCCTAGACAAATTTTTCGTGGGCTGTGAATTGAATTCATTCGTCAGGCTCGGGTATGATGAGAAAGCTTCGGGTAAACTCGGGCCATGGCTATTGGCCATAAATACGAAATTGAAATACGTCAGCCAATGGGAAATGCTGAAAAGGCGTGGACAGGCCATCATGGCACGGCCATCCAGAAACGCATCAGCCAATGGTAAATGCTGACGCATTTCTAGATGGCCATGCCAAGATGGCGAGACCATGCCCTCCGGTTACACCCGTGTAGTTTCCAAGGTAAGCTATCAAATTCTGAGTTTTAAGTTTTCACTTCTATCCGTAGTTCCTAGGACTGCCAATGTTTTTATGGGTATCAAATTAAAGGGCTTGGCTAGTAGAGTATTTAACAAATTACACATCCGCGATAGTCGGGAGTAAATCAACATTTTTAATTTTGTTCTTGATACGATTTATCTTTAATTTCAACATACGCTTGAGTGTTTGTGCAGGTGATCACGTACGGAGCAACCATCACGTCGATACAAGCGCCGGACAAGAGAGGCGGCCCGGACGACGTCATCGCCGGTTTCGACACGCTGGAAGGTACTTTATTTTATACTCCGTACCTACTAGGTGCGCTCCCCAATTTTGGCTGGCTGCTTAACAGTTACTTTTGTGATAAGAACGTAAAGGCTGTGGAATGTGTCACCTGAGTGGGTTTTTCCCGATGGTTACATTGATGTCTTCAAGTCGAGAGTGAATCGGTTTTTTCTAGGTAAACACGCTCCATCGTAGACCGCATCGTCGCTTGACATCAGGCGAGATGACGTTCTAGTATAAACCTATTAACGAAGAAAAAAAAAACAAGAAAAATGGTTTTTGAAGAGAAAACGTCTTTAGCCGCGCTCCGTGCCTTTGTGGTAAGGGAAAAAAATTTGGACTCTTGTCCATGTCCATGTTCCAGTAGCTGTGTTATGAGTAGGCATGTTGCTTACCATCAGGCACATGTCCGGCTCGTCTTGTCACTCTATATTATAAAAAAACGTGTGAGTAGTTTGTGTCACCAACAAGCGTATAAGAGTATGTAAAGACATAAATATATTGTATCTGTAGTTACAAAGGTATTGTGCAAAAGTAATGTTATCTATACTAATATTATAAAGCTGAAGAGTTTGTTTGAACGCAAGGATCTTGGGAACTACTGGTACGAATTGAAAGATTATTTTTCTGTTGTATCCAACTACATATACATTCAGTCCATTTATCGAGGAAGGCTTATAGGCTGTATAACATTACGCTACTATCAACAGGAGCGGAGTATAAATGAAAAATGTAACAACTTCCACCGGCAGAGCCTATGCTTGTCAATTTTTAATGGTGATTTATTTTCGCCAAAAATTATAATTCCATTTTTATACAAGCATACTTTGCTTGTTAAACTGGTTATGAATTCGTTAATTTGTTGGTTTCCAGAGTACTTCCAGCCTCGTAACCCGTACTTCGGCGCGACCATCGGCCGCTACGCCAACGTCATCCGCGAGGGAACCTTCGCCGTCAAGCCTTCGGGCAGGATGTACATGGTCTCCAACAACAAAGGCCACCATCACCTCAACGGAGGATATATTGGCTTTGACAAGGTTACTACTACTACGAGTATTATCATAATCTAAATAATATATTATTTAGATTTCTGTGATCATATTTGTACCTGGGTGACCGAGCTTTGCTCGGTTTAAATACTAAATATACTTAGATACCTATATATAGATTACAAGACTCCAAGAAATAGATTTTCTTAAAAATAAATTGAATTTATCGTCCCCGAAATCCCCTGCATACATAATTTCATAACAATCGTTCCAGCCGTTTTCGAGATTCAGGTTATATATGTTTATATATATATGTATATATTATATATATATATGTGTGTACAAGAATTGCTCGTTTAGAGGTATAAGATTCCACTTTGGTGGAGTCTCAGCCTATATCTAAGCATAAACATAAGGTGTCCGCTTTGTGGCCCCACTGCTCAGACTGAACTTCTCTCAAAAGAAGAGTCAAGGCCACACTGGCTAAATGGCGGTTTACGCATGACACTAACATGTCCTCTTTGACCTATGAAAGATGTGTATTTCTTTGTACACGCCAGCATCCTTATGATATTTTTCTTTGCCGTTAAGACCAGAGCTGACATATTTGTTCTGCGCTTCTGCTTCCACAACACCATGATGGAGATTTCGGCAAAGAAAACTTTCTGAAGCACGCGTTCCTATATTATTACGTTCCCTTCAAAATGCCTTTTACCTATTTGGACATTGTCAAGCCATGTTTGGCGAGATTTTGCTGTATGCTGTTGTTGATGGATGATGATGAAGATGGCCTCTACTGCCTACTGATATAGATGGCGTGTAGCCCCTAGCGAGCGTGTATTATAGCCTTGAATATATAATACGTTTGAAAGCATAAGCAGCTCACAAAATGTTTCCACATCTCTGGGGTATGCTTCTGGGGCTCGGAACCATCTCTCGTAAGGAGAGAGTTTAAGCCATAATCCATCCGGCTGCGAGTGTAGGTTGGTAGATGACGCATGATCTCGAAATACTTTTGGAACATGCTGGTTTTTTCACGATGTTTTTCCTTTAGCGGCATTACGCACATGACTTCGAAAATACAGTGCTACGCGTGTCATTCGAACCTGGGGCTCCGGATCGGCATGCAAATGTAATGAGTATTTGTTTAAAACATTGACGACAATATTAATTTAAAGTATTGTGCAACTAAGCTTTAGATAATGAATTTGAAATAGAATACACAAAACTTGTAAAACTTGCAATAGGTACTTGTAATAGGTAATATACCACCAAAATACGCGTTTTAACACCCAATTGCGTGATCAGCGTATCATGATACCTTGATTGTAGGTACTATTTATGAACTCGTAAATGATTTGATTTAAAATAGAGTGTATGTCTTTGGTTTTCAGGTGAACTGGAGAGCGTACGTATCTGGAAACAAAGTGATCATGAGCCACGTGTCTGACCGCTTCCACGAGGGCTACCCCGGCACTTTGATGGCACAGGTGCACACTACTACTCGTAGATCAAATATTTTTGAAGTGATTACTACTTTGTAGTCGCGGTGAGTAGATTTTGGGCGGGGGAAAAGTTATGGGCTCACATTCCCGACATGCTATTGTTGCGTCGGAGCGGTGGCGGAGCAGCACAACGGGACTTGTGCGTTGGATGGTTGAAATCATGTGACTTCAGATCACTGACATGCGGAGTAACAGTATATCTAAAGGTGACGTATTGTGCATGAATGCAGTTTAGGAGCACCAGTGCTGTAAATAGAATTCTAAGTTATGGGTTTTCAGTTTCATAGGTAGCCCGAACGCACGTGCCAGATATCAGAGAAATTACAGGGCTTAGAGATACAACATCTTAGATCTCTGGGTGACGAGCGCACGGCCAGGGCTAGGTAACGCTTTGGACTCTTCATGTTCCAATAGCTGCATGTCACTGTGCTCTTATGTGGCAGGCATGTTGCTTACCATCAGGGACATGATCTGCTCGTCTCGTCTTGAGTGAGACATTTATTAGGAAATATTGACTTTAAATTGAGTTTAGGGGATGATTGCTCCCTTAGATTGGTCTATCTTCTTGGAAAAATCAACAAAATAATTGTCTGACGAACATATTTACAAATGGAGCATGAGAATTTAAGTGAAGTTAAATTATTATTTTGGAGTTGTTAAGCAAAACGGCTAACGGAAAGTATCTGGAAGTATTAGGACCTTGTTTTTAAGGATGTTGCCTACAACATACGCGAAAATCACTTACGTGAGGTAAGTAATGTTTGAATGTACCTTCATTACCCCATATCTCAAAATTGGCCGTCTAAGCAGGTTAACGAGTAAGCAAGTGTTTTTAGTACTTACTAACTCTATTCAATCGTCCACATTTCATTCATCAGAAAATAGGTGACGTCTGGGAGCTCTGGGATCTCGGTCTATTAGTTAGTTGACGTGAAATGAAAATAATTGAAGTCGGTTTTTGTTCTTTCGGATATTATTTCAATCCAAATACTGTACTAAATTTAGTGTTCAACAAGCTTCGGTGACCAAATCAGACCGTTGTATTTCAAAAATTTAAAAGCTCAAGACGGTCAGAAACCGGCACGGATACACCTCTAAAAGTTGGAGTCAGTTCGAATGGACTCCTTTTAGCGGAGAATAGACACGCCTGCGTCTTACTCTCGTTGAACTTGACCAGATTGGCATCGCCCCATTTAGACCCTGCCCCAAGGGTCAAGCTCAAACGCTCGATTAGACTCTCTCTCAGTACCTGAGTTTGCTGCCCACTGGCTCTCACGCTAGATATGTAACTCTCTACAACGGTGCTATCATCTGCGTACCCAAAGATACCGGGCTTTAACAGATCGTTGATATGTAGCAGGAAGAGCGTTGCAGAGAGTACCGGCCCTTAAGGGACTCCGGCATTGATAGCCATTTGATAGAGGTTGAAACAATACGATTTCTTGGACTAAATATTGATAATAAGCTGACATGGAAAGCTCATATTGACGAAGTCACAAAGAGACTGCATTGTTTTGCCTATGCTCTGTTCCAACTACGTAAGGTTGTTAACGAGTCTGCTCTGTTAACTGCTTATCACGGCCACGTAGCTTATATTCATATTCATTTTTATTGATGAAAATACTTTTACACGTCAATTCATACATCCAAAAACAGTACATAAATCAATTTTTAAATCAAATGTCTACATTATTGTGGGTAGTAGTTGGTAGTAGCTCTGCCTGCGAAGCGGAGGGTCGTGGGTTCGATTCCCACCCAGTGTAAATATTTGTGTGATGAATTCAAATGTTTACACTGTGTCTGGGTGTTTCTATGTATAATAAGTATTGTTATTATACCTTTAAACGAGCAATTCTTGTACCTATATAAATATGTTTATGTTACAGTCATAGTGATTAAATAGTTATTATACACTAGCTGACCCCGCAAACGTTGTTTTGCCTTAGTGAACAACCCTTGTCACTTAGGGTTATGAAAAATAGCTAGTAGCCGATTCTCATACCTACAGAATATGCATATAAAATTTGGTTTAAATCAGTAAAGCCGTTTCGGAGGAGTAAGGAAACAAACACTGTGACACGAGAATTTTATATATAAGATAATGACTGGTCATTATATATAAAAGCCAAATTCACTAGACAATGTAATTAATTAATCACTTTATCTGGACATTATTCATAATAGCGTGTCAAAGTTAGCTAAAGTAATAATACGGTCTAGCCGACTTGTTACCCCTGCTTCCTCCCTTCAATACTTAACAAATTACCCACCCAGAGACCAACTCAAACCGGTTAGGTTGAAATTAGTCACAAAACCGACACAGAGCACCCCGACTCCACCTAGTCTTGTGGCTACTACCCCTAGAGTGTTTATAAAAAATGCGGGAGCCAGAAGCTCAAGGGAGGTCCTGAATGTTGCTTCGTCGCATGAAGTCGAGTTGAACGAAGGGGGGAGGTGGCGAGCGAAGCGAGCCGGCGACCTCCGTAGCGAAACGATGGCTGAGTGTGGCGAAGCAACATTCAGGGGCGACCGCAAGAGCTTCTGGCGGGAGCCCACCCAGAGTCCAAGTTAGACCGGTTAGGTTAATTACTTTATAATAATGTTAATTGAGGCATGCTTAAGGCAAATTGAAATACAAATTTATTCATAAACGAATATCTACTTGTTTTATTACATTATCCAAGTCTTCGAAGATATTATATAAAATAGCTAGTTAATGTGATTAATTTTGTGTCAATTATCACTTTATCTAAATTGAGTAGATATTATATATAATGGCTAGACAGTATATATAATATCCAGATTTATTACTTTGGCTGTAACATATATATATATAGAATCAGAATCTCGGAAACGGCTCGACGGATTTTCATGAAATTATGTATGCAGGGGATTTCGGGGACGATAAATCGATCTAACTAGGTCTTATTAAAAAAAACGCATATTATGCGCGTTTTTAGACAATGAAAAACTGTCACATTAGAATGTGAAGGTAAATTTCGCCGCGTGACGCGACAGCATAATTAGCTCAGACGGGAAGTCGGGCGCTCATAGCGGTCACGAATTAGTAGCTCCGGGTTCGAATCCAGACGGGTTCTCTTTTTTTTTCAATTCGTTTTTTTTAAGAAAATCTATTTCTTGGAGTCTTTTATCTGTGGGTATCTAAGTATATTTAGTATTTAAACCCGAGCAAAGCTCGGCCACCCAGGTACTGTATTTAAAACTATATAAGTATTATATCAGCTATCTGGCCGCCATCACACAAGCTTTGCTTAGTTCGTGACGGACCCACCATACCACTAGCCCTAGCCCTGGTGGTAGGGTGGGTCCGAAACCATACCACCATCATGACATCAAGTAATAGTGTTGTGACACATTTTTAAAACAAACGTTTTGTTTAGACTTATTATTATTAACAGCAAATAAACTAAAAGAACAAACTGTAAAAATGTACCTACGCAATTCGTCTAATTCATGACCAATGGTAATTTGTTTGTTGACTAACTGCATTTGTACGCCCATTATAAAATCGTCGTTAATAATTTGGTTTATTCGCCGTTTTTTAGGTATCTTTGTTTCATGAATCTTATGTAACACATTCAGCAGTTTTCTTGTTCAGTAAGTTATTTATTTTTGAATGAAATGATTCTAATATGTTGGTTGTGCTAAGTACTACAGGGGGAATGTATTTTCAACCAAAAAGTTTCGATGTAGTTTATAAACTTTTCCATTCGTTTCAAACTGTGACATTCCGATTTTATATAATGAAATCCTGGTAACACCTCATCAAGAGGTAGTAGTGGTAAGGCGGTAGTGAGAGCTACTATTCTCCTTTCAGGTTTATTTTGCGTATTCTTCAGGGACTTCGCCTTTTTAGGGTTCCGTAAAACGTAAAAACGGAACCCTTAAAGATTCGTCATGTCTGTTTGCCTGTCCGTCTGTCCGTCCGTATGTCACAGCCACTTTTTTCCAAAACCATAAGGACTATACTGTTGAAACTTGGGAAGTAGATGTATTCTGTGAACCGCATTCAGATGATTTTTAAACAAAAATATTAAAAGAAAACAATAAATTTTGGGGGTGCCCCTTATTTAGAACTGAAACTCAATTTTTTTTCATCAAATCCATAATGTGTGGGTCTTTATGGATAGGTCTTCAAAAATGATGTTGAGGTTTCTAATATATATTTTTTTCTATACTGAATATTTTGCGCGAGAGATACTTCCAAAGTGTTAAAATGTGTGCAACTTCTAAAATGACAAAATTAAAAGAAATATATGATGTAAGTACATTACCATGCAAACTTCCACCGAAAATTAGTTTAAACTTGATCCGGTAAGTAGTTTCTTTTTAGTACGTCATAAATACACTATAATTAAAACTTCGATCAAAGTTACAGCGAACTACAAGAACTTATCTATTTTGTTACTTGCTGCTACGGAAGCCTTCATGTGCGAGTCCGTCTCGCACTTGAGCGCTTTATTCCAAATATTGCGCTTCTAAAATCACACGCGTTCGGGAACACTGTCTTTTAAAATTGCGTTAATTGCCAAAATCGGCCCATTTAATGTAAGTCAGTATAATAAAAAATATAATGCAAGGAATATTGAACTTGAATAATTGCATAAGACTTACATTTTTGCAACAAATAGATAATAATAGTTGCGGAAAAAATAACCATCTTAGATAAATCACAATATGAGTACTTTGTCACATCATTATGGTGGTATGGTTTCGGACCCACCCTACCACCAGGGGTAGGGCTAGTGGTATGGTGGGTCCGTCACGGCTTAGTTTGGGGTCAGATGGTGTTGTGTGTGAATTGTCACATCACATATTTTTTTTAGATTTTTCATTCTCTTACTTTAGAAGTTGGAGGGGGGGGGGGGGACACACATTTTACCACTTTGGAAGCGTCTCTCGCGCAAGTTATTCAGTGTAGACAAAAATTATATTAGAAACCTCAACATCATTTTTGAAGACCTATCGATAGACACCCCACACGTGTAGGTTTGATGAAAAAAAAAATTGAGCTTCAGTTCTCAGTATGGGGGGCACCCCTAATTTTTGTTTTTTTAAAAAACTTTTGTAAAAATCTTAATACGGTTCACAGAATACATCTACTTACCAAGTTTCAACAGTGTAGTTTTCATAGTTTCGGCAAAAAATGGCTGTGACATACGGACGGACAGACAGACAGACAGACAGACAGACAGACATGACGAATCTATAAGGGTTCCGTTTTTACGTTTTACGGAACCCTAAAAAACAACAATAACGATTGTGTCAATTCACAAATTCAAATTACTTCATAAATCAAATGTATACCTAATTACTTAGAGTATGGAATACAATATAGAGTTACAAAGTTCCTGACTACTATAGTGCTTCTCGTTCTCTCAATTACAATTCAATAGCAATTCAATTTTCAATTCAATACTCAAAAAGTATTGCCATAAAGAAAATATTCCACTAGGTAAGGGTAGTGCTGCGATAGTTCGATGAATTCAGCCTGTGTTCTATGCATTCTAAAATTACATTTTAAAAAGGGGTTTAATATAATATAACTAAAATAGGAGGTACTTAAATAAATACCTAATCAAAAACAGGGCAATAAAACATTTATTTCAAATTGTACTTTACATTCAACGTTATAAAAATATAGTTTGCCTGTCATATTTATATCATAGTAGCAGCTCGCCCAGGCTTCGCACGGAGCAACTCGGAACTTAGGTATAAAACATTTCAATGTTAGTAGACCTTGTTGTAGTAGACAGGCTACTATTATTTAGATGTTGTGGTAATTCAGAATGATTGATTTATTTGATAATCTGTACTTCATGAAAAATATTGCTTTATTATTAACACAATATTTTATCCTCTTCTTCGGAACGGCACATCTGCGAAATAATAATTAATTTGAATAAATAAAACAACCCAAATTATTACCAGAAATCTAGTGATACATTTAAGTTGCATAATTATTTCTGTAAAAGTTCAAACAAAAGGGTTAAATCAGAGGTGAAAATGTGTATGAATAATCTTTTATTTTGAAAGCTTAGAGCTTCATATCTACTCACACAATAGATAGGTCTCTTGTGTGAGTGGGTATGAAGTAGGTGTAGTGAGTAGGGTTTATACTAAAAGCATGATGTTATCTTGTTAGCGAGATGAGATAGTGTAAGTTAATGGGAGTTTGATGCAATTCCTACTCCAGAAAACAAGAGTTGGAATGGCAGTGGTAGAGTAGAAACAGAAGCGTCATGACCATCTAGACTAGATAATTATGTATAATGGTAACCATGGTAACACGCCATGACCATCTAAAAATGTTTACGCATTTGTGGCCATAGCTCCGAGTTCACCCGAAGATTTATTTCATTCCCAAGCGTGATGTTTGAGTTCAATTCACGGCTCACGAGAAATCTGTATGTAGTGCGCCAAAGAAAGTTTTCACTTAAAAAACTAACAAATGCGAATCCGCAGGTAAAATCTAGTACGTATTATTAGTAAACGGTCAGTAAATAAACTGTCAATTATGTACCGACTTGTATATTTCATGGGTAATTTTGTAAGAAATAACTGGTCACACTTTTTTGTTTGTTTTGTTATTTAGGTTATGTTTACATTTTACATATTTTGCAAATTTTGGATTAGATACTGCCGTTATTGTATAAATTTAATTCACGTAGATATCTAGAAGGCATTAATATGAATTTCTATCAAGTCGTCATAACAAATATTGTCTACTTACGTGTAAAATGAGATTCCACTGATTTTTCTTTCACAGAGGCTATTGCAGCTTATAACACTACACAACGCACATTGTTTGGCATAAATATCACCAATCTCTTAACAGTCTTTCACAAACAAGCTTTAAATCTTCTTTAAATACACACAATATTTAATAAAACATAAAAAATCCGAGTCTGAGCTTTGAATAGACTTTTGTATGGCAACGCCATGTCAGATTTGTAATTTAGCCAGAGAAAAAGCCGGCCACGGTGATAAGGACGGAAAATCAGTATCTCTTTCTCTTTTTTTCACAAGTGATAGATAATTAGACTATCTCATTTCCGCAAGTCGTGACGTCACTTATTGTGCCCCCCTGCCTAATTATGTACCTAAATGTCAAATTAAATTAAAAAGTGTCAACAATAATAATAAAAAACAAACAATAATACCTAACAATTAGACCATTTTAGCATAATATGGTCGTAGTATTTGGTATGTCTATTACAAATAAAATAAAGAAATTCAGAAACGTTCCTTTAGAAAAAACTTGGGAGCAAATTCATCTATTCGATAGAACGCTTCCTTCGTCAACCAGAACTTTGCCCTCATTTTAAAACTATTACGAGATGGCGCTTCCTTAACATCTGCCGGGAGGCGATTATAGATGTCTGCGGCCATGACGTGTACCTGCCTGGAGGTCTTCTCGAGGCGGTGCGGGGGCGCGCAGAGCACGTGCGCGTGTCGCGCGGTGCGCAGGCGCGGGTACTCTAGATGAGTCCCAGGCGTACAGTGCGGCTTGTAAAATAAGCATGCACGGCAGCGTCAGGATCTTCAACGACCGAAACAACTCCTGTGCAGGCGTGTCCTCCGGCACCCTGGCTACGGCTCTCACTGCTCTTTTCTGCATCCGAAAGACGCGTTCCCAATCTGCGGAACGCGCCCAAAATTCTACCCCGTATTGTAGAAGTGAGTGCACGGAAGCGAAATAACAGTTTTTCACCATGCATGTCGGTAATACACCTGACAGCCACAGTGCAAAGCACGCCCGCCCAATTTTCAGACACAACTTATTTATGTGACTCTCCCATGTCAACCTGTTGTCGACACGAAAGCCCAAAAACAGTGTTTCCTTCACCTGGTCTATTTTAGTGCTTCCGACCACCACATTGAGAGGCATTTTTATGTGACCCGACAGATCGTATTGCACAAAGTGTGTCTTAGTCATAGAGAATTAACCCGTTCATTCGGAACCATCGGTGTAAGCCGCACGCGACTCTATTCAGTTTCTGTTCTAACTCTATCATATCTCGTGCCGTCACAACAGCGGCTACGTCGTCGGCGTACATTAGCACATGGCTATTTTCAATGTTCTCAGGTAAGTCGTTAAGGAGAAGGGAGAACATGATGTTCGAGAGTGAAGATCCTTGCGCCACGCCTATCACCGTTGTGAGCGGCTTTGACCTCACCACACCTCCCTCTCCCACGACCACCTGACTTCAAACCGACAAGTAATCCGACATTAGGCGTAGCACGTTGTTTCGGATGCCGTAGTGCTCTAGTTTCGCGGCAAGTACTCCATGATCGGCGACATCAAAGGCCTTAGACAAGTCGCAGAAGATGACGGCGACTTGCTGCCGACGTTTGCGCGCATTCAGGATCTCGCGGAGTAGCTCTCTCGTTATGGACGTCGTCGAATGACCCCTACGATACGCGTGCTGTCTCTCTGATAGTGTCTCCGATTCAACCAGGTACTTGCAGTTTGAAATTCATCTATCTTTTGCTGGAGTTCGACATTCTCCGGAAATTTCACTAGGAGGTCTTGCATATCTTTTAGCAATGAGTTATGCTGGATTTTCTCATCAGTCGCCCAACAAATATTTTTATTATTAAGTCGAAACTGTTTCAAAGGAAAGCAAGTTTGAATACTATTTTTTATTAAGTTTACAATGGCCGACGCCATATCATCGACTAATTTTACGCTGTACTTTTGCTCAAGTTTAAACCAGTCTACGCTCTCCATCATATTGATGAAATTGCAGCGGTTAGCGTGAGTGTAGGATTTAGCTCGGCTCGGAGCACGCGCACGCGGCTCGGGCGCGCACGGCACGCTCCCGCACACCGCGTAGTGGTCGGACAGGTTGCTGCGCACGGGCGCCACGCGCGTCTCCGCCGCTAAACTACAGTCCACGTAAAAGTGGTCTAGGCAGGTACTCTTACTTTCTGTAACTCTGGTGGGGAAATCAACAAAATTGCACAAGTTGTGAATAGCCAATAGATCATTCAATCTTTTTACGTCAGCGTCCAAAGCCTTGCTGATATCAATGTTAAAATCTCCCACGACCACAACCTCTTTACCAGAGTCACAGATCATACCTAATAATCGTTCAAACACGGAGAAAAACTGAAACGGAGTTGTTACATTCGATCTATAATTACAAACCACTACAATATTTCTGTCTAACAACTCTACAGCGGCTATTTCGCAAATTTGCTCTATCGACAAGGAATTATAACATCCTAATCTATCCTCCGCTACGGCGTAATTTTTTGGGGCAATTCAACGGACCGCCTTAAAATATTTCGAGCACAAAAGCGTTGCATAAGATCGATCTGCGGACTAAAAATGGCAGACTCATGTAAAAAAACATTTCATCCGGCTTAAAATATTAACCCTTCCGTGTTTATTCATTAGTGAAATTGCAATATTCATAAAGTCAAATCCTGAGCTCTTCGAAATGTGCCCTGTGGGAAGCAGGCGTGAAGGTACATATGTTGCAATGTTTGCCATCCAAAACGACATATCTAAACAGGAGTATGTTTTGTATGGCTCCAATTATCTATAATAAGATTCCCGAATTTATTCGTAGCAGGCAAAACATCAAGATTTTAAGGTTGACTGAAAATTTTTAACGTTGGTTGAATGAATTTTTAATTCAAAAAGCCTACTACAGCATTGACATGTTTCTGTCTTAGACCGATCTCTATAGCTTTTGAAAACAAAATAATTTATAGTAGGGTGAAACCCATTGTAAATGGAAGTGAATATGACAAAAGTGAAGGGAAAAATAATTTAGAGGCGATCTGAGGTCGGGAAGTGGAATGGGGGGTCCGTTTTAAACGTAAAAACGGTTTATCCAGATTTCTGGCAAAACTACAAATCCTATGGAAATAAGTTGTACGGCAAAGTTGTAGGGTTTAAAAAGATCTACAGCTTTTGTTTTGACACTTTTTTCACATAACCGTAAAATTTATGAGAAAAAATCAAATAAGTGAGTTTTTGGTTTTAAATTTTTTTCTCATGTAAACACACAAAAATTACTCTAAAAATTTGGTCAAAACTTGCCTTTTTATGTCTTAAATACACTGTATTTTTTTCTACCTTAAATTAACTTAATATTGAAAAAGTACCCTAATTTTCATTCGAAAAATGTCCCGTCAAAATATCAGTTTTTTCAATGAAGATGGTAAGTTTTTTGTTCTTTAAAATCTCTTCTTTCTGATAATGTAGAAAAGTTATACATTACCATGGTAAATGTTCTCAGATAACGCTTTGAAAAATAGACCACATGACTTCGATTTTTTTTATTTTGGCATAAAACGCATTTAGATTGTAGTACAGTTATTTAGTATTTTTACCTGGAAAGTTTTCCGGGAGTTTTGAAATTTGGCAATTTTATAGATTTTGGTATGCTCTTGCCAAATTTCAACTTTGCCACCTCGTATGGCTGCCGCTCGCGTCGCCATATTGAAAAACTGGCGCCCAAAAGCAGTGTTTAGATAATAACTCCTTTTTGGCGCATTTTACAGGAAAAACATATTTATTCAAAATAAAAGTAGAGAAAATTTCCTACAATTGATGTCTTAACCTTTTCTTTCCTAAAATCAATAGTTTCGGCGTAGGAGCGCCGTAAAGTGTAATTCAATACAAATGAATGCAGAACAATGGGGATGGAAAAAAGGCAAGAACGGGCTCATTCCTGTTACTACATTCGATCCCCCTGCTCCGGCTTAAGAAGCTTACTGAAGCTTATTTCTTGCAAATGCAAGAAAGGTTGTCAAAAAGCTTGCGGATGCAGAAAATCAGGACTAAAGTGCTCCGTTGTGTGTACGAACTGTGGTGGTTCTTGCGATAATTCGCCATTTCCGTCACAAGACGACATTGAAGAAGAAGAAACGGACACTATTCTCGAGCAAATAAACGATGACATCGAGAAGGAGAGGACCACGATTAAACTGATGATCCCATCGTCGATGATGCCGAAGAAACTTCCGTCTTCGATATTTCAATCGGTATTGAAGACGATGAAGACCCAACATCTAGTCCGTCAAGAAGAATGAAGCGACGGAAATTGACCTAAATACTTAAATAGTGAGGCAGATGTGGATTAGACCTACTGGGGATAGATACCACGATAAAAAAAATGCGCCGATTTCTCTACCTCATGGTGGTGTGGAAACGAGTATTTCTGCCGAAACGTGTATTGAATTACACTGTACGGCGCTCCTACGCCGAAACTATTGATTGTAGGAAAGAAAAGGTTAAGACATCAATTGTAGGAAATTTTCACTACTTTTATTTTGAATAAAGATGTTTTTCCTGTAAAATGCGCCAGAAAAGAGTTATTATCTAAACACTGCTTTTGTCGCCATTTTTTCAATATGGCGGCGCGAGCGGCAGCTATACGAGGTGGCAAAGTTGAAATTTGGCAAGAGCATACCAAAATCTATAAAATTGCCAAATTTCAAAACTCCCGGAAAACTTTCCAGGTAACCTCTATTTTTTCGACCAAATGATTGTACTATTGATGTTATTTTTAAATATAATACTGAGCTTCCAATATAAACTCACAAGTTTGATACTTGAACATAAGTGTCATTCTCATGTCAATTTGTACTTGGTGACAAAATATCTATTGAATACTTCTAGTTAATACATTACGTGCAACCATATACCCAGTATATAGTGTTACATACATTTTCATGTCTATCTGGTAGTATTTAGCTTATTTGCTACTTTTGTTATGTTTTCGCAATATACTTTGCTCTCTTACTCTCTTTTAAATATAACAAATAACTATTCTTGATCCCGGTAGGGTTTATATCGCTTTGGTATCGCTAGTGTCTTAGTACCAGCGTGTCCGCAAGCAGCTATTCATTTCGATGCGCGGCACTAAATCCTAACTTCCTAATGGCGCAGCCGGAGAAAGGTCGATCCGCAATCAGAAACACTAGGTTCACAACTCAGCCGCCCCACAACGCACAACCTCAAGCGCTCCCAACTTGCGCTGCGGCGGTAAGAGAGCTACGCTACGCTAAGCGAAGCCATATAATAGATAATAGCGTAGCGTAGCTTGATTGCTATTACTACTGTTAGTTAGCCATCGATATAATAAATGAATGCTCGCTTTCATTAGCGAGCTTTCACTTTTCAAAAATTTTATGGACCCCAAACGACTGGGATTTTTTGGTCTGCAACACTACACTTTACTACGACGCCTACCTCAAATGAACACGCAAACACCACCGCCAGCTAAATCGAACACAGCGACATCTAGTTGACGCAGAAGTAGGTAAGTAGGAGGTATGCTACGTATGGTGTGTATGGTACCCTACATACCTACATATATCAAATTAAGCCAGCAGTAACTACGACAGCTCAAATTAAGAACGTCTACTCTCTTTCTACAAAAAACGTAATTTCAAAATTAACTCGCGAGTTTCCTACTCCTACTTTTTAATTTGTTTCGCGCGCAATTTTGGGTAAGGAGGATAGTTTTCATGATTTTTTTCAATCATATTGTTATTGTTCAAATATCTTATACCTTTAAACGAGCAATTCTTGTACCTATATAAATATGTACATATATTTATATAGAATCTGAATCTCGGAAACGGCTGAAACGATTGTCATGAAATTTTGTATGCAGGGGGTTTCGGGGACGATAAATCGATCTAGCTAGGTTTTATTTAAAGAAAACGTCATTGGCAAATAAAAACTCATATAATGTCATTAGAATACGATAACAAATTTCGCCACTTTGAATAACGTCTGATTAGCGCAAACGGCAAGAGGTCGCCTTTGGAATCAGGAGACCCCGGTTCAAATCCTGAGATCAGTTTTATTTTCATTCCTCTTTTTGTTATTTTTTGCTGAGAAAAACTATTATAATAGGGCTCCTTTATCAACGTCTTAATATCGTCGTATTTAATTTGTAGCAAAGTATTTTCTAACAAAAAAACGAAAAAAAAACCTATTGACAATTTTTCTGCACAGACTGACTGATGCACTTTACAATAGATGGAGTTGCACAACTAAGCCTATGAATATTTGGTTTTAGTGTAGACCAACAATAATTATAATCAATTATTCGCTTATGTGACAAAATATTTATCTTTTTAACCGACTTTAAAATAGTAGGAGGTTCTCAATTCCGTTGTACATTCTGGTAGGTATGTATCTTACGTATGTACGCGATAGCTCCGCTATTTTCATTTTTTTGGTACAAATCGGTTTGGCGGTTTCCTAATAATAGTCTACACGTAGTCATTCATAGCTTCTTATAAAATTTAGTTGTCTCAATTTAATTTTAAATTGAAGTCGGTTTTGTTTTCTTCGTAAAAAATCATATCCTTTTATTTGTAAACCTTTAAACGAGCAATTCCTGGATATATGTTTATATGTATTTAGTATATAGAATCTGAATCTCGGAAACGGCTTCGACGATTTCGATTGAAATTGATTATTTAAACAGGGGGTGTCGGGGGCGATATATAGATCTAGCTAGGTTTTATTTTAAAAAAAACGGCGTTTTAAGCGCATTTTCAAGCAATGAAGAATTGCTACAATATGATTAGAATGCAAATGCATATTTCGTACATGTGTTCAGTGTCGTTATATCAGAATCAGAAAGTGCCCGTCGAACCCAGTTCATACTGAAAACCTTTTACTGAGAGCCCTTTCCCAACGTAAGTATCTAATTTAATGGAATATAAAATAACACGAACAAATTTAATCTAAGTATTGGCATTTTTTTAAACTTTAACCTATGTAAACCTATTATTACATTTGACCGCCATCTCGCCTGATGTTAAGCGATGATGCTGTCTACGATGGACCGTGACGACCGTGTTTACTAAGAAAAAAACTGATTCACTCTTGATTTGAAAACACAAAGATTGTACCTAACCTCGTGGCTTAGTTGGTAGTAGTAGCACTGCCTGCGAAGCCGAGGGTCGTGGGTTCGATCCCCACCCAGTGCAAATATTTGTGTGATGAATTCAAATGTTTGCACTGTGTCTGGGTGTTTCTATGTATAATAAGTATGTATTTAAATCTATATAAGTATTATATCAGATATCTGGCCGCCATCACACAAGCTTTGCTTAGTTTGGGGTCAGATGGTGTTGTTTGTGAATTGTCCACCAATATTTATTTATTTATTTATTTAACCATCGGGGAAAACCCACACAGGCGACGTATTCCACAGCCTAGACGTTCTTATCATAAAAGTAGAGTCAAATCTCTTCGTTTGTGTCTTTGGAACATCAACCATGAAACGTTGTCGATCTATCGAGCTACGAGCATTCCGATAGAAAAAAGGACAATTTGGGATAAGATCATTCAAATCTCTCGTACTCTCACCGAAGTGTATCCGATAAAAAACCGATAGGCTAGCAATTTTTCGGCGATGTTCAAGACTTTGAAGTCTTTTTCGCACAAGAGTGTCGTTCCTATGAGCTTTTTGGCACGTTTCTCGATCGATTCCAAAGCCTCCAGCTGATACTTAGCCGATCCATCCCAAAGGTGCGAACAGTACTCCATACAGAAGCGAAACTGTGCTTGATATAATGTAAGTTACAATACTTGTAACTAAATGTTTCTATACAAACTAACTGACACAGCAACAATATAGCTGCTTAACAATAGATGGCGCTGTTTAGCAAGACTCGAAGATACCCCGTTCAATTATTTTTTTATATTTTTCCGGTAAGATTAAATAAAGAAAATTATTCACTAGCGACCCGCTCCGGCTTTGCACGGATGCAATGCTGGTAAAAATGTCCCATTGCATTGCATATCCATATATCCTCGAAAGCATTAATTTAAATTACATGATGTACCTAAGGCCTGTATTGATCTATATGAAATGCACAATGAACCTATTGAAGGTACTTAATAGAATATGGCTTTAAATCGCTTCGTCAAAAATACCTTATTTACGGAGCAATGTTAAGCAATATTAAATCGTTAAAGATGCCACAACGGACTTTTTTGTATACCTTCTTATGTGCCTATGTATGCTTAGGGCACCTATTAAAAAATGCATCAAATTAGTTGCGTGGTTTGAAAGAAGAAGCATATATTTATGTAGGGAGAGAAAGACAGCGGGAAGCGACTTTGTTTTATATTATGTTGAGATATTTCATCAGTAATTCGTATCTGCTTAAATAATTTCACAAAAAAAAACCGAGCAGAGCTCGGTCAACCAGGTACTAAGGTTTTTTTTTTTTTTTTTTTATTTAAATTTTACAGCTCCACAGACTCCGGGGTCCGTGACCTTTGTCAATCGTTTTCTTTTTGTTACATTAATCTTGGATTGGAGAAGAAAAGGAAATAGGGGAGAGTAGGGAACATTTTCTTGCTAATTCTAGGACTATTTTATTTTCTAAGTCGCCTCCTCCCGGCTCAGCGCCTCCACCACGACTGCATTTCTATCCTTGATGGCCATCTGCAAATTGAACTCTCGGATGGTCTTCGGTGTTGCAGACAACGCTCGCCGCACGAACCGACCGATGGCGTCGTCGGTGTCGTCAGCGTAATATATGAAGGTCCCCGTGTGGCGTGAGATTGCGACGACCGCATGAGGCACGCTCTCGTGCAGCTTCGTGTTTGCCTTAGTTTTTATTGCGATTACCGACTCGTATGTTAGTCCCTGAGCTTCATGGATGGTAAGGATGCGTGACCCGGTGCCTGAACCATAACCCTGGTTTGTCAGGGTCTCCTTCTCCTCTTGAGTGTGAACTAAAAAGAGGGTGTTTGGTTGGGTGTTGGGTATTTGCGCTCCCTTATACCTTCTCTGCTCTAGGGACTTTATGCGAGGCGCCGAGGAATACATACCCGAGTATATTTCCCTCAGCGCATATGCGACGTCCATTGGGTTTCGATGTGTGCAGAGCAACTCCTGGCTGATCTTTGTTACCAGGTTCGGGCGGTGATACCTCATTTCGAAGAGATTTTCCCTATCGATATAAGGCAGTTGATTGACATCTCCGATGAGGACAATTTCGCCAGCACCAGACAGGCGTGAGACCATTACCATGGCTCCGAAATGGTTCATGAGGGCTTCATCCACCATGAGGCGACTGAAACTCTCTTTTCCGAATCCATTTACGAGAGCAGAAGCCATAGTCCGCACCCTGGTTTTGACCAGGTTTCCAATGCGGTGCGACAGCTTCTCTCTTAGATCTTTTGCTGCCTCAGTTGTTGTGGTGATGATAGCGTCGTTGTCCACGTCGAAGTGTCTAATAACCCATGTTGTCTTTCCACATCCCGGAACACCATTGACCCACTGTATTCTTGGTACCTCCCAATTTTCCCAAGCCGCTGTGACACTTGAGTTCCCTTCGATAATTTTGGCCATCTCTAGGATCTTGTCGTCCAACATAATTTTGGTGCATCGGGCGGTAACTACAATAGGGTCGTTTGGTGGTGTCGCATATACAGGCATTCCCGCGCGCTCTGTCTCGTTCTCGTTCAGTGTCACGAAGCCATTTTCTGCACTGTAGGCTGCCATATACTGTCCTGTCATGGTTCCCTTGATGACCCGGGAAGTAACATTGTTGTAAATGGCTGCTTCGGCCTCCTCTAACTACTAACGGTACTAAGGTTAAAAACAGTACACATGAAAACATGTGAAAAACCTACAATGAGTGATTCTATTCTCTATGCCATCGCTCAGGATTCTATTTTTAGGGTTCCGTAAAACGTAAAAACGGAACCCTTATAGATTCGTCATGTCTGTCTGTCTATCTGTCTGTCCGTCCGTAGGTATGTCACAGCCACTTTTTGCCGAAACTATGAGGACTACACTGTTGAAACTTGGTAAGTAGATGTATTCTGTGAACCGCATTAAGATTTGAACAAAAAAAATTAAAAAAAAGATAAATTAGGGTTGCCCCCCATACTGAGAACTGAAACTCAAAAATTTTTTTTTCATCAAACCTACACGTGTGGGGTGTCTATCGACAGGTCTTCAAAAATGATGTTGCGGTTTCTAAAATCATTTTCGTCTACATTGAATAATTTGCGCGAGAGACACTTCCAAAGTGGTAAAATTTGTGTCCCCCCCCCCTCTAACTTCTAAAGTAAGAGAATGAAAAATCTAAAAAAAATATATGATGTACATTACCATGTAAACTACCAACGAAAATTAGTTTGAACTCGATCTGATGTTCACTATTATTGAAACTTCGATCAAAGTTACAACGAACTACAAGAACTATGTGTACTATGTATATTATGTTACATGCTGCAACGGAACCCTTCATGGGCGAGTCCAACTCGCACTTGGCCACTTTATTTTATATTCGAATGAAATTATAGGTAATCGTAGGATCCTTCGCTTGCTCGTTCATCAAAATTAAGCACGCGGCTAACAAGCAACTTTGTACTCTTGTATACTTTGATGAAACTAAGTGTTTTAAGAGTTCAATGCTTGTATAACAAATAACTATTAATTTCCCATAAACAAGTCATCATCATCATCATCATAAACAGCCCACTAAACGTTCCCACTGCTGGGACTCGGGGCCTTCTCTCGCAAGGAGAGAGTTAAGGCCATAATCCACCACGCTGGCCCAGTGCGGATTGGCGGATGACACATGACACTTCGAAAAATTCTAGGTACATGTCGGTTTCCTCACGATGTTTTCCTTCACCGTTTTAAGTTAGCGGCATTACGCACATGACTTCGAAAAGACAGTGGTGCGTGTGGGGTTTGAACACGGGGTCTCCGGATCAGCAGCCGCCGTTCTCCCGACTAGACCACCGTAACTTACATAAACAAGTAATAGGTATATTATAATCATGGTTATACGTGTACGGCATAGGTACAAACTAGCAGTTATGTAGTTCCCCATGGTTTTACCCGCCTATACCTCATTCCAAATCTACGTGAATAAAAGGTAAACAAACCAATGTCACTCTCAATATGACAGACCAGCATTTCTCAACCATTGTTTTACAAGGTAATTTTTTTACAAGATAGTTTGTAGTACTTACCTTTCATTGCTTGCCCTTTTAAATTTTCGTCGCAAAACTAGGCTACATATATGTGTATGCATATAATAAACACCCAAATAAATGTTCCCACTGCTGGGACTTGGAACAATCAACACATTGCCGCTGTAAAAATCGTCAGACACAAGAATCTGCAATTGCTGAACATTTGATTGATGCTAAAACTGGTCATTGGATCGAGATCCACGACCCGAAGGTTCTATCTACGGAATGTCATTACTACGCAAGAATGGTTCGGGAAGCATTGGAAAATAAAAAAACATAGTAGGTATATATTTCTACTACGACGCGATGACCACGATGCCAATAACCCAAAACTACCCTACTACTACCCTACCTACCCTACTTGTAGTAGGTACTCTATCGAATTATGAAGTCCTGAGAGTTATTGCCACTAAACCTAATATTACAGTTGCATCTACTGAAAGGATTGTATTTACTTTTCGAAACTTAAAAACTTAAAACAATTGTCGAGGAATTCGAAGACACAATATCAGCTTTTCGTCCCTGCTATTCTTTCAATACAATAAAAGCGGCTAAGTGCCAGTCGGACTCGCCCATGAAGGGTTCCGTGGCAACAAGAGACCTATTACATAAATTCTTGTAGTCCGTTGTAACTTTAATCGACGGCGTACTAAAAAAAATTACTTACTAGATCGAGCTCAAACCAATTTTCGTTGGAAGTTTGCATGGTAATGTGTATTAATAGTTATTTTAGTTAGGTATATCATTTTTTTACTTTAGAAGTTACAGAGGGGAGGGCACATTTTGCCACTTTCGAGGTCTCTCTCGCGTAAATTATTCAGTATATAAAAAAGTTACATTGGAGACATCAACATTATTTTTCAAGACCTATCCATAGACAAGGGACCACGTGTGGGGTTTCAATATACAGGTGCTTCCTCACGGACGGAGGTGACTCGGTCCCCTAAAATATGCAGGCTTGTCTGTTCCATGCCAAAAGGAGAATGCGATATAGAGTTTTGCGGTCCACACGTTGATTTTTACTCGACTTGAGTAAAACTATCGAGTAATACAGTATGTGAGTACCTACTGACCTTTAGGTACGCCACGTCCGAGGGACAACCTATCTGCGTCTCCGTAAGAAAAAAGAGTGTCGGCTGCTCAGTCTCGAGGTGATGGTGGACTGCTGAGAGATTGGAGTGCAGACCTCGAATATTTGTGAGGTGCACTTTTACCGACAAGGCGTGCAGCCGCTCTTTAACCTTGTTTCTATTTTGTGCTTTTTTTTTTTTTTTTTTTTTTTTTTTTTTTTTTTTTATATTTAAATTTTACAGCTCCACGGACTCCGGGGTCCGTGACCTTTGTCAATCGTTTTCTTTTTGTTACATTAATCTTGGATTTGAGAAGAAAAGGAAATAGGAGAGAGTAGGGAACATCTTCTTGCTAATTCTAGGACTATTTTATTTTCTAAGTCGCCTCCTCCCGGCTCAGCGCCTCCACCACGACTGCATTTCTATCCTTGATGGCCATCTGCAAATTGAACTCTCGGATGGTCTTCGGTGTTGCAGACAACGCTCGCCGCACGAACCGACCGATGGCGTCGTCGGTGTCGTCAGCGTAATATATGAAGGTCCCCGTGTGCCGTGAGATTGCGACGACCGCATGAGGCACGCTCTCGTGCAGCTTCGTGTTTGCCTTAGTTTTTATTGCGATTACCGACTCGTATGTTAGTCCCTGAGCTTCATGGATGGTAAGGATGCGTGACCCGGTGCCTGAACCATAACCCTGGTTTGTCAGGGTCTCCTTCTCCTCTTGAGTGTGAACTAAAAAGAGGGTGTTTGGTTGGGTGTTGGGTATTTGCGCTCCCTTATACCTTCTCTGCTCTAGGGACTTTATGCGAGGCGCCGAGGAATACATACCCGAGTATATTTCCCTCAGCGCATATGCGACGTCCATTGGGTTTCGATGTGTGCAGAGCAACTCCTGGCTGATCTTTGTTACCAGGTTCGGGCGGTGATACCTCATTTCGAAGAGATTTTCCCTATCGATATAAGGCAGTTGATTGACATCTCCGATGAGGACAATTTCGCCAGCACCAGACAGGCGTGAGACCATTACAATGGCTCCGAAATGGTTCATGAGGGCTTCATCCACCATGAGGCGACTGAAACTCTCTTTTCCGAATCCATTTACGAGAGCAGAAGCCATAGTCCGCACCCTGGTTTTGACCAGGTTTCCAATGCGGTGCGATAGCTTTTCTCTTAGATCTTTTGCTGCCTCAGTTGTTGTGGTGATGATAGCGTCCTTGTCCACGTCGAAGTGTCTAATAACCCATGTTGTCTTTCCACATCCCGGAACACCATTGACCCACTGTATTCTTGGTACCTCCCAATTTTCCCAAGCCGCTGTGACACTTGAGTTCCCTTCGATAATTTTGGCCATCTCTAGGATCTTGTCGTCCAACATAATTTTGGTGCATCGGGCGGTAACTACAATTGGGTCGTTTGGTGGTGTCGCATATACAGGCGTTCCCGCGCGCTCTGTCTCGTTCTCGTTCAGTGTCACGAAGCCATTTTCTGCACTGTAGGCTGCCATATACTGTCCTGTCATGGTTCCCTTGATGACCCGGGAAGTAACATTGTTGTAAATGGCTGCTTCGGCCTCCTCGAGTTTCGCCTTTAATAGGCTTTCACTTCCCAGCCTATAGAACTGCATGATGTTTTCGCAGGTCTTGAGGTTGACTTGTCTTGTCGCTCTCAGTGTGGCTGTGAATTCGATAAAGGCGTTACGTGCATGACTCCGCGGCTCCGAGGCCGTGACATAACGGGGCGGTTCCACCAGTCCCATGTCGGCTCTGGTTCGGCTAATTAGTTGCTGTGAAGCTGCTTTGAGGGTCTTTGACGTCAAGGGGTTTGATGATGATGAAGGGGATGAGATTCGGAGTACGCTCCTTGCTGCTGCGTTAAAGGCCGCCACGAAAGTCGTGTTGGTTCCTCGGCTGCTGCTTTGATTGGCTGCGGCTTTTTCCGCCGCCGCCCTCTGCTGTGCTCTTTCGGAGCCGGTTTGGGCGGTCGAACTTGGAACAGGGTGTCCCCAGCTGTCAGTTGCATTAGTTAGGTCGTGCGAAGGGACTCTGAGGAAGCTCAGATTTTCTCCTCTATCTTCGTATACGACAACCTCGTGATGTTTAGAGGCCTCAATGCAACCCAGCCGGTCTGCGACCCTCGCTCTTGAGTATTCAATCGCCATCGCATCCACGCTTATCACCCGGGGTGTGTCACCCGCATTTCTGCTCAGATGTGCGAGCAGCGCACTTGCCTGTGTGAAAGGCGTCCGACCTTCCGAGTACTCTATTAGTGCAATCGTTTTGTTTTTCGATCGCACCAACCGAAATCGGTGGCCGTCTACCTCGCACACTGGCATAGCATCGTAGGTTTTCCGCTTCATTGTGACTTTAGCGGTACTCCCATTGAGCAGGCACGACAATCCAGGTGACAAACGGGCGCGTTTCCGTTCCCAGGCGAAGCAAAAGCTTACTCCGAATCTTTCTTTGTTGCTGTCCATGAAGAGAGCCACTCCGCGGATACGAATCCCTGCCTCTCCTCGGTCTGCATTCTCCAGTAGTTGTTGGACGGAGATGCTTTTTGAGGGGTTATCTTGGGCGGGGACTGCATTCCACGCGGCTTCCACGGACAGCGCGGTAGAATGTGGTGGCGAAGGGGGGCGTGTAGAATGTGGTGGCGAAGGGGGGCGTGTAGAATGTGGTGGTGAAGCGGGGCGTGTATTTGAGAGTGTGGAATTCCTATTGGTCGCTATGCGGAATGAGCTTTCCATGAAGGACAGGAGCCGTGGTCTGTTATCTGGATCTGCTAAGATATTTTGGAGATCCGAAACAACCAGCCTCCCGTCGATCATAGATTCGAGCTCATGTCTTGCGGCCATGAATCTGGGACAATCGACCAGCACATGCCAGACCGTTTCGGGTTGGTCAGGGTCACACTCGCATGCAGGACTGCTCTTGAGCTTAAATCTGTACAGATATTCAGCTATTCCTCCATGTCCCGTCAACGCTTGTACCTGGAAAGGAGTCAGTTTCGTGGTTCTCGTCAACCGATATGCGTTTGCTACATCGGGCAAGAACATCTGAGTGACTTTTCCGGTTTCCGAGGTCTCATATCGGTCCTGCCATTTCTTGACCGATTCTTCGCGTATTTTTCGTTTGACGTAGGATAAGGGGATCCCCTCGTAGTCTCTGGGTGATTTCATGACCGCCGCCGACTTTGCTAGTTCATCTGCTCTTTCGTTGCCGACGGTACCCACATGCGCTCTTACCCAGAAAAAACGAAGAGATCTCCCTTCTGCACGTATCTGTCCAATGTTTTCCTTTATACACTTTGCCAAGGGGTGACTCGTTTTAGGGTTACTTAGCAGTTCGAGTGAAGATCGGGAGTCACTCAGGACATTGACTTCTGGGTCCTTGCTTGTTAACACCATTTGAGTTGCCCGACAAAGAGCATAAAGTTCCGATTGAAAGACTGTGCATTCGGAGTGAAGCTTGAAGGTCGAGTTCTTGATTTCTCTTCCTTTTTCCCACCATGTGAGAGCAGCTCCAACTTTACCATCAATCTTACTGCCATCAGTATAAATCTGAGGCCCTTCTGGTAGATTGGAGGTGTCTTCCAGAAGCTCGTACTCTACAGATGCCTGTGTGGACGGATGGGGTTGGTCCAAGTATTTGACGTTCCGTTCGAGTTCCACTTCTGGTGGGAGGTAATCTTGGGAGAAGTTCTTTTTCACTCTGTACAAATTTGCCGCTTCCTGTATCCTCAGATCCATCTATTTTGTGCTTTACCTATTCATTTTTGTTTTGAGAGGGGATCGGTGGGAAAACGGCAGTAGAACGAGGCCACACACTACTGACCATTGGTCACAACACACAACACCAGTGGGCAGCTAGCCTGCAGACTGCAAGGACGCCCGAGCCCCCCCCGGAGATGTCTATCTGGCCTTGTCATCCGGTCGCCAACCGGCAGGATAGCGCATCCCGGGATTTTTCGCTAGATGGCGGGGCAGCCTTTCATGAGTGGCTAGCTCACTACTTGGGCCCCCTACTATCTGCGGTCGGTCGCGGCAACCGTGCCTCGGATCCCGCTACCCTCCATGGCTAGCTTCCCGATGTACAGTATTGGTGTGTGACAGACCGGTCTTGCAGTTGCGCAGTAGATATTCTGACCCGTTTTCCCCTAATGGTGTAATTAGACAACACGACGGAACACGGCTTGGCCGCTTGGCATCGTGACTCAGTCTAGTGGGTGCTCACCAACCACGGCCGAAGCCTACCACCGGTAATTTGTCACCTGATTAGCACCACCCAGGGACCACGTGTGGGGTTTCAATATACAGGTGCTTCCTCACGGACGGAGGTGACTCGGTCCCCTAAAATATGCAGGCTTGTCTGTTCCATGCCAAAAGGAGAATGCGATATACCCTGCTATGTCCGTGCATGGTGGTCATGCGTTTTCCCTACATGGAATAATAAATAAAAAACAACAATGGATGTGCTACTTCCGGAAGAATTATTTTGAAATGTGAATCAAATTGAGGACAGTTGGTAGATGAAATTATAAAGATGATTAAGGAAATAACAAAATATATCTAAATGGGTGGGGGCGGCATTTTCCAGTTTTTGTCGCGCCTAAAAATATTTAAGATCCGGGGCTGAAGAAAGTCACATCCCTCGCTAAATAAAGACGTACCTGAATCTAACGGCACCGAAATGATGTGGTCAGGAGGGCGAATTAATTACTTAAACAATTTAATATTTCATTTTCAAAATTATTGTTTTTAATCTGTCCTTCGAATGTCTCAAACGCTATAAGACGTCACTGGCTCGTGTAAACAAAAAACTTGGTCATTGTTTTCTATTCATACTAGCTGTTACCCGCGACTTCGCCCGCGCGAAATAAATACTAACGTAACACAGGCAGTACCTAATTGTATACCCATACACATTTAGGTTACTAAAAACAGCTTATAATAAAACACTTT
Organism: Ectropis crepuscularia; assembly: GCA_963693475.1. Classification (NCBI taxonomy): domain Eukaryota; kingdom Metazoa; phylum Arthropoda; class Insecta; order Lepidoptera; family Geometridae; genus Ectropis; species Ectropis crepuscularia. Next base: position 38,556,294 of record OY856338.1, read on the forward strand.
TATACAATTTCATCAAAATCAGTTCTGTTGTTTAGGTGTGAAAGTGTAAGAGACGTTCGTTCTCCATTTCAACTCCAATTTCATCCCCATACAGGTCGAAATCACAAAATTTCTAGAACAAACATTGATTTGCTTCGTGTCAAATGCCTATATACAGAGTTTCATGGTTTTATCTTCAACGGTTGGGAACTTCTATATTGACATTCATCACCCATTTCAACCCCAATTTCATCCCCGTACAGTTCAAAATTACAAAATTGCTGAAAAAACATTCGTTTGCTTCGTGTGAAATGCCTTTATACAGTTTCATGGGTTTATCTTTAACAATTGGGAACTTCCATATTGACATTCATCCCCCATTTCAACCCCAATTTCACCCCCGTACAGTTCGAAATTACAAAATTGATTGAACAAACATTCGTTTGCTTCGTGTCAAGCGTCTATATACACAGTTGCATGGTTTTATCTTCAACGGCTTGAAACTTCCATATTGACATTCATCCCTCATTTCAACCCCAATTTCATCCCCGTGCAGTTCGAAATTACAAAATTGATGGAACAAACATTTAATTGCTTCGTGCCAAGTGCCTAGATACAAAATTTGATAACTTTGAAAATTACGAATTTTCATACAACCGTTCATCCCTTGTTTCGCCCTCTTAGGGGTTGAATTTCTCAAAAACCCGTCTTAGCGAGCGCCTTCGTGCTAAAAGGGACCTTCATGCAAAATTTCACACTCCTAGCATTTGTAGTTTCTGAGATTCCTTGATGAGTGACCTTTCGCTTTTATATATATAGATTTAAAAGTAATTGTTTCAGTCATTGTTACACAATTTTCGATATTCTGTAACAGCAATAGAGAATCTGTCTGTGTGAAAAAGCTATTCACTTTTATCTTAACAGAAATCGTATTTATTTTAGTCATAAATACAGTGGATATTAACTTCGGATCTCTGCTTGATAATTTCAGTCGTGAAATTCTCATTTTTATACCAGTGGCACTTGAAGCCATAATGTTCCCGGAGTTTTCATACTTGTGAAATCAACACACACTCACACACTTCAAATTTTGGGAAATTTGGGGAAATTAGGCATCGGTTATCCTTCACCGTCACCGTCGTCAAGATTTACAACCGTCTTGACGACGGTGTTAGTTCCCATTTTGGCCACGTGCCATTAGATTATTGAGCACCTACAGTTTCCACGTCATGCTGTTTACAACTGTCTCGCGAGTTATGCGTAAGGCTCACGTAGTATAGTAATTGAATCATTTGACAGTGAACTCCTCCTAAACGGCGGGACTGATTTGAATGATTTTTTTGTGTGTGTACAAGTGGATTGGATTCGAGGATGGTTTAGATTCACAAATAAGCACGGCAGATGGCGCTGCAGACAGTATCTAGGTTATGATCCGAGCGAAGCCGGAACGGGCTGCTAGTTTTTTGATAAAATCTGACTAATAGGTACTTTTTTTGTCATATCGCCTGGCATTAATTTGCTGTTATTAAAATCAATAAGTAAATACCGTTGCGTCGCAGGTGTGTTTCGAGGTGACGTGCGACAATACGATCAAGATCGAGATGAAATGCACGACCAGCGAACCCACCATCATCAACCTCAGCAACGCGCCCTACTTCAACCTCGCCGGACATGTTAGTTTATTTAATATCATAGTGACAAGACGAGCAGGGCATGAGCCTGATGGTAAGTAACATGCCTGTCACGTAACAGCACAGTGACACGCAGCTATTGGAACATCAAGAGCCCAAATCATTACCTAGCATTGCGCTCGTCGCCCAGAATTGTAAGATAATTGCCCTGTAATTTCAATGGGCACAGCCCTTCAAACCGGAACACAGTAATGTTTGCACATTGTTGCTTGGCGATAGAGTAACTAGCCAAGGTCCTGACGGACTCTGCAAGAAGTCCTATCACTACGAAAACTATTAGACTAGCCTGTTGTTAAGCCACGATGCTATCTACCATAGAGCTTCCTTACCAAGATAAAACCGATTCATTCTCCACAACATGACTATTGCAACCACCGGAAAAACCTACTCAGGCAACGCATTCCACAGCCTGGACGTTCTTATCACAAAAATAGAGTCAAACCTCTCCGTTCCAGTCCTTGAAACGTCAAGTTGAGTTGCACACTCTCGGAATGTATCCGATAAAATACCGAAAGGTTAGTAACAGTGTTTTACCGGGTATGTTATGGCTTTGGCACTCTTCCGTAGCCTCGACAGCGTGGTCTCTTAGGAATCGTCCAATGTAGGGATATAAAGCTAGAGACTCTCCACCCCCTCTTTCCTTGACCATCACCACGCGTTCCATTTCAGGGGCTACAGCCTTGATGGAGTCTTTCCTAAGTTGACGCCCCCTGGGCTGGCTCCAGTACCTAGGTGGACCACTGGTTAAAAAGCATGCATGTACTTACTTATCGCACAGTTTTAAGACATGACCATGACGATTATGTAAGATGCGACTACCGTCACCCCCCTGGAGCCATGTTTCCCCCCTGGAGCCAAATCAGGATCCGCCCTTGAATACAATGTAGTTTTATAGTGTTTCATGTCATGCCTGCGGGAGCAGGGTCACTGCTTTTTTTTGCAAATTTATCGTTATGTATTTCATTTAAAAAATGTAAATGTACTGCCAAATTAACCCAGTTTGTTTGTCTTTTCCAGTACTCAGGCTGTGAGACGATGTACGACCACATTTTCACGATAAATGCAGACAAGTACACAGTGGCGGACGACGAAGGCGTGGCCACAGGTAACTTGGGACCCATTGATATAGGTAAATAAGAAAAGAGTAAAGAATTCAATGTTGGAACCATAACTTTAATCTTTTTTTTTCCGCAACTATCGGCCATTCCCCTTTTCGCTGCGAGACCATTAATCGAAATAAAAACTATCCTATCTTTCAAGCTGGACCAAATTACACATAATTAAAAAAGAAATTGGCAGTCATAGGAACTGCAGATAGAAGTTAAAACTTGCTTTTGAAAAAAAAGCTTACTTTGGAAACTACACGGGTGTAACCGGAGGGCGTGGCCTCGCCATCTTGGCATGGCCATCTAGAAATGCGTCAGCATTTTCCATTGGCTGATGCGTTTCTAAATGGCCATGCCATGATGGGCTGTCCACGCGTCCTTCGTGTCAAATGTCTAAATACAGAATTTCATGGTTTTATCTTCAACGGTTGGGAACTTTCATATTGATATTCATCCCCCATTCCAACCCCAATTTCATCCCCGTACACTTTGAAATTACAAAATTGATAGAACAAATATTCGTTTGCTTCGTGTCAAGTGTCTATAATATACTCATGGTTTTATCTTCAACGGTTAAGAACTTGCATATTGACAGTCATCCCCCATTTCAACCCCATTTCACCCCCATACAGTTCAAAATTACAAATTTGATTGAACAAACATTTCATTGGTTCGTGTCAAGGGGCTAGATACAAAATTTGATAACTTTGAAAATAACGAATTTTCATACAACCGTTCATCCCCCGTTTCACCCTCTTAGGGGTTGAATTTCGCAAAACCCCGTCTTAGCAAGCGCCTACGTGCTAAAAGGGACTTCCATGCAAAATTTCAGATTCCTAGCATTTGTAGTTTTTGAGATTCCTTGATGAGTGACCTTTCGCTTTTATATATATAGATTTAATCGAAATTAGAGCGGCGACAATTTCAGAGCAAATACCATATAAGTTAGGCTGTTAAGCTGTAGACCCCGGAAAACTAAATCGTGGGTCGTGCCACAAGCCAAGTAAGATTTGATTATGTTTTAAGGCATTTTTAAGGGCATGGCATGGGCGTATAAAAAGTCTGACGTATTCTCGCTAAAACAAAAACTGTGTCTATGGGGTCGGCCAGTGATCAAATTACAAAATCGAATGTTACAAAACAATTTCTTCGTGTACCTACTACAATCCGTTTTTTGGTGAATAATTCATGATTTTATTCCAAAACGCCTGCTGTTTTTATTGTAGCAATATCCATGACAGCCATTGCTCATTAGTTTTGTTTCCGTGGTTTCCAGGTGAAAAGAAAGTGGTCGGCGGGACCGCGTTTGACTTCCGAGTGCCCCGGGTGCTCCGCACCATGCTGCCCCGGATACCAATGGGAGGTTACGACCTCAACTTCTGCGTCAGCCAGGGAACGGAACAGGACCTCACCTTCCAAGCCAGGTCAGATATTTCTATTTGTACGTACCTAAGTAGTTGTTGTTGTTTCGTAGTTGACGTTTCAAAAACTCTTACGAAGAGGTTTGACTCTAATCCTGTGATAAGATCGTCTAGGCTGTGGTTTGAGTTGCCTGAGTCCGTTTTCCCGATGTTTACAATCTTGATGTCTTCTAATCGTGAGTGAATTGGTTTCTATGGTTTCTTCTAAATAAGCACGCTCTATTGTATTGGATTGTATTCCACGGTCATTTCTAAACTCCAAATAAAAATTCTATAGGTACCTAATAGTTGAAACATTTTTTTTTAATAAAATACCTAATTTAATTAATCTCCACGAACTTCTTATATATATTATTTTTTGAGTAGGTAAGCTTAAAGGTAAAATTATCTGTTTTAAATTATCGATAAAATATAAAATTATCATGGTCATATTATTATGTACCTACCTGGTCTTGAAAACTCTGTCTATAAATTTATGATACATGTAGCTATATAAATATTATACCTCTATTTTTAGTTGAGCAACAATCATGTAAGCCTTCGCATTTATAATATCAGTACGATTTGATAGCATATTTTCTTATGGAAACATTGTGATTGTCAGAGTGCTGCACCCGGTGACAGGCCGCGTGCTGGAGGTGTACAGCAACCAGCCAGGGATGCAGTTCTACACCGGGAACCGGCTCCCCGACCCCGACAAGATTGTAGAGGTACCACAACACAAGCAGCCTACTAGAATGTCCCCACTGCTAGGAGTCAGGGCCTTCTCTCGCAAGGAGATAGTCAAGACCTCAAGACCATAGTCCACAACCGCTATCTACCACATACTTCATACTTCAATCTTCTTAAAAACCTTTTGCAGCCTTATCTGGCCGGGTGACGGCGTCGCTAACGCCGTTCATTTCATTTCATTCCCATTTTCATTTTCAGGCTTCTCTTCATACATGCCACTTGTCTCCTGTGCTAGTCTCATCCTTGCATGACTGGAATAGTTAGCGAAGATCAGGGGTCTAAAAGGCTGCCCAAGACTATCTTGAGTAGTGACCATGTATAGATGATTAGTCAAATAATTATTAACCGTTGGATTATAACATATATATAAAATTCTCGTGTCACAGTGTTTGTTTCCTTACTCCTCCGAAACGGCTTTACTGGTTTTAACCAAATTTTATATGCATATTCTGTAGGTATGAGAATCGGCTACTAGCTATTTTTCATACCCCTAAGTGACAAGGGTTGTTCACTAAGGCAAAACAACGTTTGCGGGGTCAGCTAGTAACATATATAAACTACATGAAAGGTGAACCGCGTGTGAACATCGTAGGTTTTCTCAAATTATAAATAAATGTTCACCTTAGATCGGCCTTTATTACTTTTGATGGGTTGACTCACCCTGCTATGAGGGCAGACATTAGTTTTGTCTTTTTATGATGACATTTATGTCCGGCTGAAAATTTGTTTATGAGTAAAGTCAAAAATGTGTTTTATTACATTAACTTGTAGTATTGTTATTGAAGTATATTGGAAAACAGGATTTCTCAATATTCTTAAGATGAAGTTGTAGCCGAATTTGTACTTAATTATTTTATTTTTTCTTGTATCAAGCCTGTGCGAGGAGGTGAAGAAGGCGAGGGCGAATCTGAGAGCGAAAGCGAAGAAAGCGAGGCCACGAAAAGCGAAGACTCGAGCGGGACTGGCGTGGGAGAGGGCGAAGAGGATCCAGAGGGCAGTAAGGTGAGCGAGCGATATGACTGAGGGATGAGATGATGTGTGATAATGGGCGCAGATCAGTCTTGAGTCAGATAGTTCGATCTCAGCTAGGGCTTAGCTCGAATACTTTATCAGGTAACAGTTGTATGCTAATTAGCGTACCTAAGTATGTTAGGTTGAACTTAAATTTTGGTGGGTCCTGCGCTTCCGCGCTAACCCAAAAGGCCGTTAGGTAGTAGGGGCACTCACCACCAGCTAAAAACGTTAGTTAAAAAAAAATTGGGCGCAGATCAAAAATATTCTGATGATCTGGGAGGTTGCTAACGGTGAGTTTTGGCAGATTGATAATTTACGGTTTGAAGAGACAAACAAAAAATGTACGCGTCTGTCGCCGTCAAAAGTTTCATAGGCAAAGGCAAAAATATCCTTGTGCGAAAAACACTTCAAAGTCTTCATCGCTGCAAAATTGTTAGCTCATCTGTTTTTTATCGGATAAACTTCGGAGAGTGCCCAATTGATCTGCATGATCAAATACCATCTTGATTTTTTTCTATCGGACTACTCGTAACTTGAAAAGCAACATCGTTGATGTTCCAAAGAAACAAACGAAGAAGTTTGACTTTTGTGATAAAATCGTCTAGGCTGTGGAATGCGTTGCCTGAGTGGGTTTTTCGCGATGATTACAATCTTGGTGTCTTCAAATCAAGAGTGAATCGTTTCTTCTAGGTATGCACGCTCCACCATAGACCGCGTTGTTGCTTAACATCAGGGGGTATGGCGGTCAAGTGTAAACCTATAAAAGTTTTAAAAAAATATTATGGCGATGGTATAAATAAGAGTGATTGGTACTTATTGTTTAATGTGTCGATTCAAGTGAGAGCAGTGAAAGAAGGCATGGCAAAGAAGGCAAAGCAGAGAATTTGAAAGATCGTAAGTAGGTATTTGAAAGTATCAGAAGAAATGCGTAGAATCGAGTGAAAATAGAGGAGAATTGGTAAAAGGGTAAGATAAAACGTAAGAATCTGTAGTGGCCTAGTGGTGAGAACGGCGTAGGTTCTAATCTTGCCTACGTTTCTGAGTATTTTTTTCAAGTGCGGTGTCAAAAACATCGCTAGAAAAAGGGCCATGTTATTTAAAAAATATATTTCGAGCTCAAGCATTATTCGCAGTCGCACTAACAGCCTGTTCACACTAGCTACTTTCAGTAGCTGCGACAGGCGTCTAGCTGCTGCATCCTGCTTCAAAAAGAAGCTGCGACAGGCGTCTAGTCGCTGCATCTCGCTTCAAAAAGTAGCTGCGACTCGCGTTTTTCGGAAGCGTGATGCAGCGGCAGCTGCAAGCGACTCAGTCACAGTATAATGAAAAACCCAGTAGGACAACAATATGCCATCAAAAATATAAATATGAAATTAAAATCAAACTAAATATTACTTATAGAACTTATTACAGAACAACAAAAGAAGTGAGATCTAAATGGGTGCTTGAGTGAAAAGTTTAATGGGCGATCCTGAAATATTTTCATAATAAATGAAACTGTACTCTCAGGATAATTGGTTCAAAACTAAGATCTGACTTGGCTAGTTTTCAAATACCTAATTTGCAACTGTTTATTAATTTCTTTTCCTACAGCTCAAGTGGCTCCCCATTTGCTTTCTTCGGAATGCTCATTTTCTTTCACTCCTTTACAGTATTATATTTAACACTGCCACATCACGATATCTGAAAGACTGCTTTACATTCTACAGTTATAGCGTACACTCATGTAATCTTATATCAACCTATAATTTGTCCCTGCAAGCGCCCTCTGCACGTTGCAAAACATTATAGGGCAAATCTTTTGCATTCCAAGCAGTTGAGTTGTGGAATGCCATGCCCGTGGAAATAAGACAAGCTCCGTCACTTTCCGTATTTAAAGTTCAAGGCAAAAATCAGTAGATTATGTCGAAAGCTTGCTAAAATCTGATTGAAGGTCGTACATCTTTTTTACATAACATTTTGAATTCATTGCCTTCGTATTAGTATATGTAAGAAGGGTCATGGACATATATGTTAGAATGTATGTCTATTATATTTTAGGCAATAATTAGTACCTTTTCTAATTAGTTTTTTGCTTCTCTGCATTTTTATCATAGTTTGCGATCTTAGCGACGACGATTTTGATTGTGTGTATTCAAGTAAAAGTACCTACGAAAACAGATAAACTGATAATTTCCAATGTTTTGCGGTTAGTGACGTCATGTCAGTCGTTAGTGTTTTAGCGGGAAAAATCTGAATTACATTACTATTGTATTTATACTCATCAAAAATACACAAATTTTTAAACATTATTTTTTTAGTAAACAAGCTTTAATCTTCAAGAAATAAAAGCAATTCCGAAAAATTGTTAAAATCCCTATTGGGTCAGTAAATTGCTCAATAAATAATTATTAAAGCTTTAATATAGTAGAGCCAAAAGTAGCTACGAATAGTAGATAGATAGATACTCTTTATTGTACACCATAAACAAAAAACACGTATACAGGAGAGAATAACAATAAAACTGATGTTACAAGCGGTGGCCTTATCGCTAGTAGATAGCATTGTTAGCATTTCTCCCAAATGAAAAAAACTAGTCGTCCTACTGGTATTTTTGTTATACTGTGGTTGCTCTAAAGTTTGACAAAACTACACTTTAAATTCAGTGTGGCCAACTTAACGTGTTTTTGCTTTTAACGTATATCTACAATTATTCATGTCTGTTCTTAACACGGATATTTTCTCGGGAATAAATTAAAAGTTGCTATGTACTTTAGTGGTATTTATTTTCCAGCGTACGTTCATGATCCGAATATAACAATGACTGACTGATTGGCAAGCTGCACGCAGTGTAATCAGAGACTTTGTGTCCCTACAGTTTCAATGATTTAGTTTTTTTTTTCAAATTAGACTAACCTGTGTTGGTTTTAAAATTTTAAGAAAATAAAGCAAGAACTCATGCACAATTTGTCATTTAAAGTCATACCACAGATAATCGTACTGAAATATTATTGCAAATCGATAGTTCATTATTTATCGGGAAAATATAGCCCACCCGATCCAACAATAAATAAATATTGGTGGACACTTCACACACAATATCATGTGACCCTAAACTAAGTAAAACTTGTACCATGGAAGCTTGCGTTTCCAACGTTATTTACGAAACGAAACATGATTTTCTAACGTAAGTATTTTAACATAGATCTTTGTATTTTAGACCTTTAATGCAAATCTACAAACTAAGAACCTAGCAACATAACATGACTTATTACCAGCCATTATTTATATTGCTTTGAGGCAAAATGTTAGTATCTTAAAAATTTCATATTTTATAATCTATTTCTATAAATATGTTCAGTACTTTACAGTAAAAACTCCGTATTCGTGCTTCCGCTATTCGCGGAATAAAAAAATGAGACCCAATTCCTTATTATATTCCCGGGTATCGATTTTGTTCTACGTTGGTATAAACACTAGAGTCATAGTATGTAGTAACATTTTGATGACATTTTTTTTCTTTAACATCCTAATATCAGGGGTATTTTTTATAATGCCCCCGAAGTTGCACCAAGTTTTCCAAAATTACAAACACATAACTTTTGTTGCATGCGCCCAAGAAAGAATTCACAAAGAAAGGCCTGCTAATAACTATACTAGTTTTTGCTCAATAATTATAATAGTTTTGTCATAACGGGTAGGACGCACTGGTTGTACATTTTTGTCTTGAGACTTTCTGGTATGGGTGACGAGAAGACCTGACGAAGTTCTTCTAACGATCAGCTCGGCTCAGCAGAGCTGGATCCTTATCATGACCACTCTAATAAATAATACCTACTGATTTTCTTGCAGTCTTTGTAGTTCTAAACGGAAAATAAAAATACCGATATCCACTTGACTGTCCGCGCTAGCAGACTTTTTTCCGGTCAACTGTCCAACTTTGCTGCTCGATGGACGCGTACAAAAAACCGCGCGACCTCTCTCTCCTGATAAAAACGTTCATTAAAATAAAATTATAGAATCGATTGCAAAAAGAAAAATACATTTGAATAGATAATAAAACAAAGCATAATTTTAGTTTAAAATATGAACTTTACATTAACGACTTCTTATGAATAAACCGAATTCAAACTTAAATTGTTATTTTTCTCCTGATTTTCCGCCAATTGTGTATTACGTTATTACAACAAACTTATGATATGTCTTATAGTTTTATAAACTCATTGAAACAAATATGTGACAATATGGCCGTCTACTCTTTGACGTAAATCCTACACAGACAAGTTAAAAACCCTGCACCTAACTACATTGGTACACTACATTTACTACCTTACTACTTAAAAAAAAAAGTACGCAGTTTTATAAACTTTACATAATTTAATATTACTCTACGTATTATTAAACCTGTCTACACTTTTTAAAAATCCAAGTTAGCAACACTGAACGGAACAATTGCTCGGCAGCCGCGACAGACGCAAACAGCCGCAAACAGTCGCTGCATCGCGATGCAGCTTCTTTTTGCAGCTAAATCGCGCGTTTCCGCTTCAGCTGCTAAAGCGCGCGTTTCCGCGTTAGCTGCTAAATCACGCGATTTTGCCGCAAAAAGTAGCATGTGTGGTCAGGGCCTAAGTCAGCGTGGTGTATTATGGCTTTCTCCTCATGAAACTCCCGTATGATCTAAATAGGATACCTGGCTTTCACATCTCCTTGTGAAAAGCCTCGAGTCCTAACAGTGGGAGCACTATGTGGGCAGGCGCGGTCCCATCGTCGAATTTTGGAGGGGGTCACCAGTACAGAGCCTCAGATTTGGGGGAGGGGGTCATGAGTAGAAATACAATAAATCGAGTAAAAAAGACTACTAGTAGCGCCCCATTTTAATGTAACGTATACGATGGGGGGCTCATGTCCCCTGTGACTTATGCTTCTCGCCTTATCAATCAGTATTCTTGTTTCGCTAAGTCTCGTACGGCACATTACTTAAATCTCTCCTTGTGCGAAGACGTCCCAGAAGTTAGAACAGTGCACTGATTATACCGCTGCAGTTTACCTAAAATTGGCTTCATTTCGATTTCAGGGTATAGTGAGCTACGGCTACGTCCCACTGATGGGCAAGGCAGGAACCTACTACAAGAAACATGGCCTCTTCTGTTTGATGCCACAGAACTACCCTGATGCCTGCAACCATGTTAGTTTTCTCCACTCTCGATATCAACAGTTAACACTCAACACCACTCAAGTAAATAAAAAACGCCTGCCCGAAACAGCTTAGCAAGTACTAATTTCGACATGGAAGTCGAAATCAATGTCTGAAACTGCACAAGCATGACCACATTGAAGATGGTGAATTTATTTGCTCAGGAAATATTACCTACTAACTGTACCGCGCGGTTTCACCCCCGTTGTTCCCAATCCCGTTACTTTCCCTGGATAGCCTCTCATTCGTTCCTGGAGCGAAGATTGGCCGTATCCATTCAACGCGGCCAGTGTTATGGAAATATTTGCGCCATTTTTACACATTTATTAACATATTTGTTTATTTAATATTTGTTCAATGTCTGGGTGTTTCTATATAGTATTATAGTAAGAATGCATTAAAAATAATATAGGTACCTATGTTTAACAATAGCTTTCTGGTACTCATGGTACAAGCTTTGCTTTGGTTGGTTTGGGTTGGGACTGGATTCTGCCCTCTTTTTTCTACTATTGGACAGCAAGACAGCCATACAAATAAGATTCACCACTACCGATTGACGGTGGAAAATCAGCAGATTCGAACAAAGCGCTATAAACAACACATTTAATATCCACACTCTTCCTGAGTCTATGTTTTGCGATGGGTATGTCGATCAACTTAATTCAATTCAATTCTTTCAATGTACTAATCCACTGAAAAGTTTATTTAGAGTGTGGCGTTTGTCAGAGGACGCAATTTTATTTTTGAGATGTCAAGGAGGTTAATGTAAAGTTATTTCCAAGGGCATCTTTAGCTATCTTCGAGAAACGGATGTAAATGATTTAATGGTTTTCCTAACAAATTATAAGTCTTACAAAAAATAAGAAAACGTGGTGGGGCTGCGAGGGAAGAGGTGGTGAAGAGATAAGTGCCGGGGCCGACCGTATGGCCCGTTTTGGGGAACCAAGGGTGTCTAGCTCCAAATATGAGGGGCGTCTGGCTTTCGATTAGTTGGTCCCCGAGGTAGTTACGGAATGCCTTAGGTTCAAGTGCGCCGGTAAGGGGGAGTTGGCTCTGAGGTGGGCCCGGAAATGGGCAAGCTCCGGGTTCCTAGACCCGCGTTCCCGACATGTGCGGCAGAATGTAACCCCGTAGGGAACTTAGTCTGTAGGGGCGCCATTTCCGACCTTGGTGTCGAATGTCTCACATCGTACCCTTAAGCTGAAGGGTACACGTAAATGCATTTCCTCTACTTAAAAAAAGGGTTGCAAGCCGATAAAGTTGGATATAACCCTCTTTGAATCTATAAAATAAAATTGCGTTCTCTGACAGACGCACAGAAACCCCTAAAAAAAAAATCGGCAGTCATAGGAACTGCCGATAGAAGTGAAAACTTATAACTCAGAATTTGAAGCCTACTTTGGAAACTACACAGGTGTACCGGATGGCGTAGCCAGGGTAGCGATTCTGAAACCATTCGGTTGCATCCGACACGGAATCTCATCTCTCGGTCTTTGTCTTATCTGATAAGCATGACAAAGACCGAGAGATGAGATTCCGTGTCGGATGCAACCGAATGGTTTCAGAATCGCTACCCTGACCATCATGGCATGGCCATCCAGAAATGCGTTAGCATTTTCCATTGGCTCACGCATTTCTAGATGGTCATGCCGTGATGGTTAGGCCACGCCCTTTCAGCATTTCCCATTGGCTGACGCATTTCTAGATGGCCAATGGGCGTGGCCCCGAGTTTATCCGAAGATTTCTTATCATACCCGAGCGTGACGCCAGTGACGCTAGAATTCAATTCACACCCCACGGAAAATCTGTCTAAAAGCGCGCCTGCGCGCCAAAAGAAGTTTTCACTTCAAAATACTTGGGAGGTGTCAAGGGACATTCTGATGGAACGAAGTTGTCCAAAATATTGCAACTCTTTACTGTTTCTGTTGCCCTGGTACTGGTACCTCTAAGAGCAAACGCAACTCTTTTATATTTCTGTTGTCCTGGTATCTGGAGATAAACGCTGGGCTGTTGGAGGTAGGTAATCGAAACTCTTTACTGTTTCTGCTGCCCTGGTACCTACCTGGTCGTTTTTACCGAGTTTACCCGAAGATTTCATATCCGATCCGATCCATTATCATATCCGAGCGTGACGATTGATGAATCCATTTCACAGCCCACGAAAATTCTGTCTATAGCGCGCCTAAAGAAGTTTTCACTTCAAAAAATGGTTGTCTGTAAAGTCGGTTTACTGACGATAGTTGAACGTGACAACGTCTTAAGACAATACTGATTGTGTTAAGCGTCATCTAGGTAAAACATTCTGAAGCTTTTTGAAAAGCTGTTCAAAGCGCCATCTCTGGGTACATCATTGTACTAGCACAAGTTCTTAACTTTCATATCGTCGCTTTTCTAAAACATGGACAGACTCCTTGAACGTAATACACATTTCACTCACTAGATGGTGCGAAAAGTAATAAGGCGAGGTAACGGTGGTAAATATTATCTATTCTATGGCGGTAACGTTACATGACGTCATGTTTTGCGGGCGTGCAGCCGGCTTCATCGAATTATAAGACGTTATCACGTCAATAAGTAACATTTCAGTGGACTGATAAATAAAAAAAATACATAGCTAGGTAATAAAATTATTAGCAATGTAAATAGGTTAAGGTTCTTTGTAATAAATGTCTATTTCTTGTCTCCAGAAACATTTCCCGAGCTCAGTGTTGAATCCTGGAGAGGTGTATAAACACAAGATACAATACAAATTTGGTTTGTTACTAGGAAAATACTTATGAAATTGTTACAATATTTTCATTCTTTTGTGATTATGTTGAGTCGTTGTCATTTGAAATATATATTTTTACTGAACATCCTGTTTCATTTTAAGTTTAACTTGGACAATGAGGGAATTCATGCATTATCCTACTAGTCTTATAACCGCGAAATTGTGTAAGTATGGATGGATGGATGGATGCTAGTTACTATTTTACGCATAAACTATTGAAGGCGTTTAGATGAAATTTCGAACATAGATAGATAATGGTCTGGAATAACACATAGGTCGTATTTGATCCCGAAAAAATAACGAGATTAGGAACTAAGCGAGTGGAACCGTGGAGTGCTGCTAGTCCAAAATATTTGGGAGTATAAACATTTTTTTTTTGTGGGGAAGATACATTTACGTATTCCCACCATGCAGGGATATGGTGAGGTATGTCGGGCTCGACACCATGGCGACGACAGACATGGTAACACTGTACCGACTAAAACCCCCACAGATTTCTCCTGCATGGTCAGGGGTCAGAGTCGCGGGGCCACTTTTCGTATTCTTGTCAAAGACCCTCACCCTTGCCACCGCCTTACGGACCTGCCTCGTGGGGGGCGTTAGCTAACTAACGACAAAAAAATGCGGCCTATAACTAGGCGGGGTGCCGGACGGCCCTAAACGTCCGACACCCCAGGCCTTCCAGTGGAGTCGGGATGCGAGTTCAGAGTCGCAGAGTGTTTTGATTATATACATTTATTGCACTTTATACATTCTTTGACATTCCTCACATGGATGAACTGCAAGATCTACTAATGCAAGACCTTAGACCCTGGATGGACATATTGATCAAACTCAAAAACACAAGACAATATCCTGATGAAACACAAGACGTTGGCGAAATTGTGCTCACCAAACATTTATCTCACACAAATATATATCACAACCAAATAGAAGCCAGAAATGAATCGAAGATGAAGAATCAGATGACATAAATAAAAACCAGAAATTAATAGAAGATGAGGAAGAAGAAGACTTTAATCAGCTGACTGTTATTTAATTTTTTTTCTTTTTTTATTTAAAAATTAAGACTAACAAATTGTCTTGCCAGACATATTGCATGCCTCTCGCAGAGGCCAGTTTGTATGGGGCAACTTTTAAAATGTTTTGTATTATCTTATCTTACCTACAAACAGCAATAAAGATTTTTGTATTTGTATTTGTATTTAGTCGCAATCTCCAGGCTTTCCCTCGTGTCCGCTTTCGCCTCAGTGGAGGAGCGAGAGGCTTCCAACTCACACGACCTCTCACTGTCGAGTACCACGGCGACGATGGTCGGCAGTGAGGGATCCGCCCTCACCACCGCGAATAGGGATAACCTACATGTGACCATTATAGATAGAAACGTACCTAATATTAGTATTAGAGGCAATGAATGGGGGAGAGCCAGAATCAGCATAGATAGAGCTTGATTTTTTAGGGTTCCGTACCCAAAGGGTAAAACGGAACCCTAATACTGAGACTTCTGTGGCTGTCCGTCCTTTTTACTGAGGCTGTCCGTCCGTCTGTCACCAGACTGTATCTCAAGAACGGAGATAGCTAGACAGTTGAAATTTTCACAGATAATGTATTTCTATTTCCGCTATAAAAAACAAATACTAAAAATAAAATAAAAATAATATTTAAGAGGCCCCTTAAATATTATTTTTGTAGTGTAGTGGAGTAGGGCTCGGGGCTCCCATACAACTAACTGGATTTTTTACCGTTTCTTGCTCGATTAGTCCGTCTCAAGAAAACTAGATGGCGCCACTATTAAAAATAAAACGCGATATCGAATTGATCGTCAGAATCATGACGCAAAAATCAAAATATAAAAAAAGCTTTTGCCTGTTTGCGTAAATTGCGATATATGAGGATAAAGCCAAAGAGGTTTTCGCCGTTTATTTACTAATAGTACGAAACCCTTCGTGCGGGAGTCCCACTCGCACTTAGTCTGTTTTATTTTCAATTATTACGTACAAAAATAAGTGCTAGGAGGAGCAATAATGCTTGTTTGAAGGCTTCTTCTTGAGGTGCCGTCAGGTGGTGGGTCGCGTTCTTTTCTAAAATATGGCGATGACTGACTCAACGTGAACTATCTCGTGAACGGACGCTACTAGTGGAAGTTGAACTGTTTGTAACTAGGCTGGGCTGAAAAGTTCTCGACCTGATGCAGTTATAGCTTTTTAGTGCCCGAGCTCCACGAGGCTAGTACAGTTTTTCAAGCTAGTGTTATGTAGTAAGCTTCATGTAGACAAAACTAGCATTGCGTTGTCTATACGGAGCTAGAAGTACTAGCTTGCTAGCTTGCGAACACTTCTCCTAGCTTGAAAAACTAGCTAGCATTTTACCGATAAATTTTATTTTTTATATCTGGGTGCATGTGTCATAAGTTCGTATAACAAACTTCAACTTGTTCTCTCAAATAGTTGAGAGTATCTCTCTACTTAGTCTGTGAGTAATTAATTGCTTTACAATAATTTTTACAGCAAACGTCCTTTGTGATTTTGGTTAAAATGGATAAACTTGAATAACGCACGGTCTTAAAAAGTTCGTTTTGGATGGTCTAACCCCAAAATGAATTCATCTGAAGTTGTTCCAAACTTACGGGGACTCAGCTCCTTCCATGACAACCGTTAAAAAGTGGACAACTTAATTTAAACACGGTCCTCTGACAGCTTGCATAAAAAATTAGGGATGGGGAAGCTGTGCGCGAAATGGGTACCGCATTTACTGAATGCTGATCAAAAGCGCCTACGCACAATGGTGTGTTGGCGATGGGAAAACTGCGGGATTTGGAGTACGAGTTTCTCAGCTATACTCCCTATTCTCATGATTTAGCAACCTCAGACTTCTATCAGTTCCCAAACTTGAAAAAAATTGTTTCTGGGAAGTGCTTTTCGTCCAAATAAAACGTTGGGAGAGCCGTAGATGAATATTTTCACAGCTTTCCAGACTCTCACTTCCGGGAAGGAATGCTGATATTGGAAAAACGCGGGGTTTGAAGTCACGGGAAACAAATTATTATGCAAAAAAAAAACAGGTTTGAAATGAAAATTGCAGTTTTTCGTTGTCAGACCGAGAACGTTTCAGTTTACCCTCCCTCGTACACATATCGATGGCTAACGGCCAAAAAAAGCTAAGCGCCACTTTATCAATTTTACAGGAGATTGATTTAAAGTTGAAATAAAATGAAAAATAAATCATAAAATTTAAACTATAGCTCCCGAAGGTCTAGGAATTTGTATACGAAATATTTAACAAACTAGTTATTAAATGACGTTGTTGTTTTTCTATAATTCAGCCTGTAAACACGATTTTCTGTCGCTTATCCTCAAATGATCTTTTTTTGCAAACAGCCAAAATGTCGTAAGCAAAAATGCTCTTATTATTTGCTTCCAGCCAAAATGATGTAACTACATGTTATATTCTATTTAAATTGAAGCAAAATAACACTAGTATGAGGTTTAAAAAAAATAGAGTTGGGGAAATATGGTTTAAGCGACTGTCAATTGAAAGTTGATTGGATGGAAAATTGTTTTAAGTTCTAAATTGAAAATAAGGCGCCTATTAATTTGGTTATTAGTATAATTTATTTCGGTGTGTTAATATTTTAACACTATCTAGATGTTTTGAAAGATTTTGAGTACGATCTAGAGTTCTAAATATTGAAAAAAAAACTTATGAGAATGGAATCAGTCTTTACCGCCGTTTTTGTAGTGAAATCTTTGTTTGGCGCTTCGCACACAGATTTATTTCTGTAGATAGTGAATGAGGCTGATCGTCGCGCTTGGAAGTCAAAGGTTCGATGCGCACCGCCAAGTGTATCTTGATGCTTGACTCATGTATCAAACGCATATGACTGTTATATGGCCAGTGTTGAACAAAACATCAGAATGAGTTCGCGAGAATTTTGGCGCCATATCTCTAGTCTGCGGTCAAAGGGTGCTTTGAGTCTACCATCGTGTACTGTGCAGCTGGCCTCTGCTGGTTTTGCTGAGTATTTTTCCAGTGTGTTCTTAACAGAGTTGCCTTAATCAGATGCTGTAAGTGTTTCAGGCCGAGATCTAACTTTATCAAGTAATAGCATTGATGTACCAGAAATCTTCCCATGACTGATGTTGCGATCCAAAAACTAAAACCTTGCAGTTGGGTCAGACTTTATTCCCCATGACTCCTCAAGGAGTGCCAATCATACTTGATTGGCACGTTCGTCCGTTCCGTATCCGTTTTGTCATTTACTTGATATGGCACTACGGCAAGATTACGACTACCCACTTGAATGGAAGAAGAATTATTTCCCGAATCACTCCCATCCCAAAGACCTCCTACAAAATTTTGCTTAAAGAGGTTCGGTCATATAGCAATATTGCCACCCGAAACGCAAAAGCAGTACGTTCGATGTGGTCTGTATGAATCACTGCTCTATCACACGCTTTCTGGAGGGAGTCAGGGATCGGTGCTGGAGCCCTTAATCTTTAACTACATGATCAACGATCTGCTTCCAGTTGCAGACCACTCAAAGTATTTCCTCTACGCGACTACACGGGAAGATTATTCAAAACTGCAATAGGATATTGATTCCACTCATGGATGGAGTAATAAAGTGCTATGTTATCATTTTTGGTCTAATGCACCACCCAATCGAGTTTCAATACGAACTAGGACAACAAGCAAGCTCGAGCAAGTTTGGTTACAGATGTGGGTGAAGCATTCGACCGGCAGCTGACGTTTCATGACCGTATAGACAGTTGCAAACGAGTCTTACAGGCGTATCAATTTTGTGTTGTGTATCCCTGGGGATATGATCACTGCTCAGTATCAACACTTTCAAGCCTGTTTGTTGTTAGTGTGCTAGCGCGTAATAAATTGTAGACAAGTGCTTGAGCCTGGCATTCGCATGAGGCCAAGTACACTCTTTTGTTGGAATTGGTACATTACACCTTCCTCAGGTATTTGTACTAGCGTTTGTATGGATACTATGTACCCTACTTTTTTTTTGCTGGGATCTGGGATCAAGTTACAATTCATTAAAAGTTAGACGTCCCTATGGTCAGCTGCCAACAAAATGCAAAACATTTAAGGGGAGAATTGCTTCGCCAGACCTCTGTAGCTAGTTATATGCCTTGTTCGGATGTTTCAAAGGTTAATGTTTGTCTTCTCTACTCGCAGGTATCCCAGGGACAGCGGTACTGTTAGATGATATCGTTGTATGTGGTAGTGATATTATAAGCCATAATACTAGACTAGAAATTGTATTACAAAGATTACAAACAGCTGGGCTACGGGTAAACAAAGGGAAATGCCTTTTTTTGCAGTAACAAAGGTACAATTTCTAGGATTCATTGTAGATGAATCTGGGATATACCCTACTGAGGATAAAATACAAGCTATTTTGAAAACAAATGCACCAAATAACTTAAAGGAATTGCAAGCGTTTTTGGGGTAATTACATTTTTATGATAGATTTTTTTTTTGTTGCATAGAGTGACGAGACGAGCAGGTCATGTGCCTGATGGTAAGCAACATGCCTGCCACATAACAGCACAGTAACACGCAGCTATTGGAACATGATAGTCCAAATTATTACCTAGCACTGCACTGCGCTCGTCACCCAGAGATCTAAGATATTATGTCTCTAAGCCCTGTAATTGCTCTGGAATCAATGCCCTTCAAACCGGAACACAGTAATGTTTGCACATTACTGCTTGGCAGTAGAATATTTGGCAAAGGTGTGGTACTTCCCCAGGCGGACTCTGCTAAGAGTCCTACCACTACTAAGATTAAACTAGATAGAACTAGAAGATTAGACTAGATTTCTACCACATAAAGCTAGCATAGCCAAACCTTTATATAGATTACTAGAAAAAGGATCTAAATGGATATGGAACAGCAAATGTCATGTAGCTTTTGAAAATTTAAAGACAATGCCTTCTAGTGAAGATACTTTAATACACTATGATAGTAGGAAGAATCTGATAATGTCTTGTGATGCCTCTGAATATGGACTTGGGGTAGTGCTAGAACATGAAATGGCAGACGGAATAGTAAGACCGATAATGTTTGCCTCAAGGACTATGAACGTTTATGAGCGGAATTATGCACAAATAGACAAAGAAGCTGCAGCCGTCATTTTTGGTCTAAAGAAATTCCATCAATACATACTATTCATAGTGGGCGGAAGATTGTGATTAAAACTGATCACAAACCTTTGTTAGGGATATTTACTCCTGATAAACCGATTCCAAACATTATTTCTCTGTCTGGCCTCGTGGCTTAGTTGGTAGTAGCTCTGCCTGCGAAGCCGAGGGTCGTGGGTTCGACTCCCACCCAGTGCAAATATTTGTGTGATGAATTCAAATGTTTGCACTACATATGTCTGGGTGTTTCTATGTATATTGAGGTATGTATTTAAAACTATGTCGTATACCTTTAAACGAGCAATTCTTGTATATCTTCTTAATATATATAAATCTCCTGTCATGATGTTTGTCCGCGATGGATTCCTAAACTACTTAACCGATTTTAAATTAAATTGGCACACCGTGAGCAGTCTGGTCCAACTTGAGAGATAGAATAGTTTTTATTTCGATTAATAGTCTTTAAATGACAATATCCGAGCGAAGCCGGAATGGGCCGCTAGTATATAAATATGTATATATATATAGAATCTGAATCTCGGAAACGATTCGAACGATTTTCATGAAATTATGTATGCCGGGGTTTCGGGGACGATAAGTCGATCTAGCTAGGTAAAATTTTTAAGAAATGTATTTTATGCGCGTTTTTAGACAATGAAAAACTGTTACATTAGACATTAGAAAGCGACGGTTAATTTCGCCGCCACGCGCGGCAGTATAAATTAGGGTTGTTGAGGAAGTGATTATGAGGAAGAGGAGGAGGAAGAGGAATTGTCACGCGCATATATAGAGGATGCGGATGAGGAAGAGGATATTTTTGAAGAAGAGGATGCGGATGAGGAAAAAGAAGAGGATGATAGGAAATTAAAAATACTAGCGGACCCAACCCTAAAGCCTCTGTCCTGTATGTACAAAACTAGGTACATACATGTACAAAAATTAATTAAAAATGGATTTTCCAGTAGACCAAACTATGAATCTAAACCATTCTAGGGGAAGTCTCGCTCGCCCGTTCGGCCCGGCATCACGCTGCGACGTATGCGTTGCCATGGATAAGCGACGTCCATGCGCAGTGAAATTCCTCATAAATTCCTCTTAAATTTTGAGGAAGCGATAGCGGAAGAGGATTTTTTATTTTTATTTATGAGGATGCGGTAACAGTTGAGGCATACAAAATATTGCGGAACTTCCGCATTATGAGGAAGCGGCAGAGGAATCCTCAGCAACCCTAGTATAAATAGCTCAGGTGGGAAGACGGGCGGTCACGAAACGGTAGATCCGAGTTCGAATCCAGACGGCTGCTTGTTTTTTTTTTCATGTTCATTATTTTTGTTATATTAATATTATATACATTTTTTAATTATATTTAAGTTTTTATGAGAAAATCTATTACTGGGAGCCCTTTATCTATAGGTACATATCTAAATATATTCAGTGTTTAAACCGAGCAAAGCTCGGTCACCCAGGTACTTAGTATTATATCAGCTATCTGGCCGCCATCATACAAGCTTTGCTTAGTTTGGGGTCAGATGGTGTTGTGCGTGAATTGTCGTTCAATATTTATTTCTCCAAGGATGTTACGAGGGGCACTATTATTAGGCTCATAGGATTATGAAATTCAACACGTAGAGGGCAAAAAACTGGGAAATGCAGATGCACTGAGTCGCTGGCCATCTGAAGAACAGGAGAAATGTGAAGCAGAGGAAGAATATTCCGGGATCCTTCTGATAGAAGAGACTCCAGTAGGGCTAGATTTTACAGCAATTCAGGTGGCCCAACTTACTAAAAAAGGACCAGACATTAATTAGCTAAAGTAATGTATTGGATTCGGAATGGTTGGCCTGCCCGAGTAGATAAAGAGTAAAGTATATTGGCAAAAAAGAAATGAATTGTCGGTACACAATAATTGCATTTTATGGGGCAGCAGAGTAATATTACCAGAAAAAATAAGATCATATGTAGGTACTGGGAGAGTTACACAAAAATCATGATGGAATTATCGTCACTAAAGCTCTGGAAGCTATTTTTGGTGGCCCTCTTTGGATAAGACGATTGAAGAAATGATTAAAAATTGTACTATTTGCTCTGAAAACAGAAATATGCCAGCACAAGTAACTCACTCACCATTGGCTCAAAACCGATAAGGCATGGTCTATCAATCAGATAAATGCGTATTTATTACTAATAATTAATTACTTTAAATATCTACATACCTACTGTCCATTTGTATTCCTTAGATTGTTTTTTATACAAGATAAATGTAATAGTTTGGGTTATAGTAGTTTCATAAGACTCTATCATGTTAGAAATTAGAAATATCTCGTAGTGTGGTATAGAGGGAAGTGTATTTTACACAAAAAACACAAGACCTAATGGCACACCCCACTATTAAAAATTTCAAAACCATTTCCACCCAAAGGTTGCCTGGAAGAAATCGCTTTCAGCGATAAGGCCGCCAGTTGTGGCACTAGCTACTATTGTTTTTCTTTGTCTGTATATCTGTTTTCTTTTGGTGTGTACAATAAAGAGTATCTATCTATCTATCTAATGAAATTGAAATAAAAATAGCGATAAAATAAGGGTAGGTAAGTATTTCAAGTTCTATTAGTACGCACCTTTCTTGTAATACAATTTTGTTGGCTATTGTTAATTATTTATTGGTATACTTATAGAGCTCAGGTAGATAATAAAATACGAATCAGGAGTATTCCAAATACAGCTAGCTATACCGATACCGAGAAGACAGAGAATTCAGATCAAAAATAAATATGAACAGAAAATAATAACATATAATACTTGACTTGGATCTTAGACAGGATGGCGTGGGATACAATTGTCGGTGCAAGAGGATATCTATCTAATATTTACCGAGAATTCATTTTCTTTTTCATAAACATGTATCAATCCTGTTTCGTAGGAAAGTCTTAGCGCACTGTCAGCTCCATCACGCTTCAAAGAGTTCCAAGTAAAACTACAGGGCTAGGTAAACACGTTTCTTTCACCTGAACCGTCTAAAAGCAAAGGTAGAAGCTAGCTCATGCGTAGGCTGAATGAAGAAGCAGTAATGTGAACACATCACTGTGCTCCGGTATGAAGGGCAATGTTCCCAGAGAATCTACAAAGTATAGAGACAAATTCATGTTCATTACATCATCAATCATCATCAACAGCCCACTAAACGTTCCCACTGCTGGGACTCGGGGCCTTCTCTCGCAAGGAGAGAGTTAAGGCCATAATCCACCACGCTGGCCCAGTGCGGGTTGGCGGATGACACATGACTTCGAAAGATTCTAGGTACATGTCGGTTTCCTCACCATGTTTTCCTTCACCGTTTTAAGTTAGCGGCATTACGCACATGACTTCGAAAAGACAGTGGTGCGTGTGGGGTTTGAACCCGGGGTCTCCGGATCGGCAGCCGCCGTTCTCCCGACTAGACCACCGTAACTTATATTATTCATTACATAACAAGTGTAAATTCAATTTATTCTATAATAGGAAGGTATGTTGCTTACCATCAGGCACATGTCATGTTTTTCCCGTCTCGTTTTGTTTTGGAAAAGTGCAAAAGGCATTCTCGTTCTCCTTATAATATTTGTACACACAAGTGACTGATATCCGTATTTATACCCAACTTATTTGTTTTGCGCTCTCTCGTATATACAACTCCTTGCCTCTCAATCACGAACTAAACGAAATAATAACTATGTGTAAGATAATTCATAGTAGAACTTGAAAACATGAAAGGTTCTCCCGTCTTTTCATTCCTGATTCTAGTACTCCTTACTTACCTACACGTACGTAGTTACATTCTTACCGTTTGCTTCGTCGTGGGCGTCATCCCATTCGCTGTTCTCAATCCCTAGGGGAATAACAATAGACTATTACACCCTTTTTATAAAAGTATTTTAACTCAATCTTTAGTTGATAATAAGCATAAAAAAATATAATTTTGAAGTGTAAACTTCTTTTGGCGCACCACACACAGATTTTTCAAGGGCTGTAAATTGAGCTCAAGCGTCACGCTCGTGAATGAAAGAAATCTTTGGGTGAACGCGGCACCATGGCCATCTAAACTATACTATATATTGTATATAGTGGTAGGACTCTTAGCAGAGTCCGCCTGGGGAAGTACCTTTGCCAGTTATTCTACCGCCAAGCAGTAATGTGCAAACATTACTGTGTTCCAGTTTGAAGGGCAATGTTTCCAGAGAAATTACGGGGCTTAGAGACATAACATCTTAGATCTCTGGGTGACGAGCGCAGTGCAGTGCCAGGTAATGATTTGGACTCTTCATGTTCTAATAGCTGCGTGTCACTGTGCTGTCATGTGGCAGGCATGTTGCTTAACATCAGGCGCATGTCCTGCTCGTCTTGTCACTCTTTATTTAATAAAAATATATATGTAGATATAGCCGTATAGACTGAGATCATGACCAGATCATCCAGACCAGCGCCCTCAGGTTTCACCCGCGTAGTTTCCAAAGTGAGATTTCAAAATTCTGAGTTATAAGTTTTCACTTCTATTGGCAGTCATTATTAAGCCTACTGTCCACGCACGCGTCTTTTGTCGAATGCATGCATCCTACAAACAAACGCAAGACGTGCGGCTGTCGTGTCGTTGTCGCTTCGTGGACACAGACTTCATTATTTGTACGCAAGATGCAAGCATTCGTCTTGCATCCGACAATTGTCGAAATCGTGCGGATGTCGTGCAGCTACGTGGACAATTGGCCTTAATTGTATTATTTAGTAATTGAGAAATTTCGAAATATCAATAGAGAACAATAACCAAGTTCTCTGTTTACATGAGCTGGTGACGTCGTACAGCGTTTTAGACATTTGGAAAACAAATTAAAAATATGAATTTTAAAATTTAAATATCAAATGTATTTTGCATTTTTATGAACGGAAATAAACATTACCTACTCACTTGCTTTTTCGTAAATCTACTACAGATACATAATTTCAGATTTGTATTAACATAGTGTGTTAAGCCCTATTGTTCAACTTTCAGTAAAAAGTAAAACGTAATATCTCATTCAACTTTCTCCTGACTAAAGAATAGAATAGACATCTGAATGTGATTTGTTTGCGGATGCCTGGAATAGTATCAGATCCAAGAGTCTGAAGTACTCTGAGATGAAAGAACACAGGGTTTTTGACGAAGATAAATAACGTTACGTTGTTTTTAAACCTATCTTACGTTTTACCAGCCTGTATAATACAATTTTTTTTATAGTTTGTTTTGTTTTTATATCTAGTTTTTTTGACGTGATAACGTCTTATAATTCGATGAAGCCGGCTGCACGCCCACAAAACATGACGTCATGTACCGTTACCGCGTTACCGTCGGTCGTTACCGTCGGTCGTTACCTCGCCGCATGTTTGTAACAGTTGTATTAATTATTTCGACCAGTAGTTCAAGCCGGGATGTAGCTCAGTGGTAGAGCGTTCGCTTTGCATGTGAAATGCCCCGGGTTCGATCCCCGCCATCTAAAAGCTTTTTGACGTTATAACGTCTTATAATTCGATGAAGCCGGCTGCACGCCCACAAAACATGACGTCATGTACCGTTACCGCGTTACCGTCGGTCGTTACCGTCGGTCGTTACCTCGCCGCATGTTTGTTACAGTTGTATTAATTATTTCGACCAGTAGTTCAAGCGGGGATGTAGCTCAGTGGTAGAGCGTTCGCTTTGCATGTGAAATGCCCTGGGTTCGATCCCCGGCATCTAAAAGCTTTTTTGCATTGTTTTTTGCATTGTTTTGATTGAAAATTACTAAATTCTACTGATTACTTTTTACATACAAATCTATTAAACAAATGAAATTAAAATTTTCTTTTGAAAAATGCTACCATTCCATCAGTATTTCCTTAAGACGTTGTCACGTTCTATCGTCAGTAAACCGACTTTACAGACAAACATTTTTTAGTTCAAAAATTTTTTTTTGAACGGGTAAAGCTTTTATTAACAAAACTCAAATGTACAGAACTACACTACGCTACATACGTATCTAACTACTTACACTGAGCAAATCTGAATTATCCATAGACCAATAAAGGTCCACATATTTTCAAGATGTTTCAGCCCACTACCAGTAGGAAGCATGCCCAACATGCTGGCGGAATTACCACGCTGAATGGCAATGCTTATGCTTATTCAACTTTTAACACGCTTTTATTAGGTCGACCTGTATGTAACTAACTATGTAATGAAATCTAAGGTAAATTTAACCATATTTTAAGGATATGGTATGGGGTATGGTATTGTCGAACTAATCTGATGATGGAGCCGAAAGATATGAACCGTAACTAGGAAAACTGAGGAAAATAATACGTTTAGATATGAACTAAAATGTCTTTTACATGAAAAATCATATATTCGTGAGTATTTAGCTGACAAACACAGACTAAGTAGAGTGCGCGCAATTTAACTCTGCGCGTAGCAAAATACTGCAGGACTAATTGACGCGCCGTTATCTTCTTGTTAACGTCAGGTAACAAGAGTTTGTTTACATTCGGGGTTTTATTCATTTCTAAAGCAATTAATTGCTTTGATTATGCCGAAAGTGATTAAAAATGCTGGACTCGATATTATCCTGAAAATAAATCGTGCTTGTGAAGAAGAACGAGACAATAACGGGCCAAAAATGCCGTTTTCCAAAGGCAGAACTATTTGACAGGTAATATTTAGGGATACCATAACAATCAAATCTCCACTCGTTATCGGCATATTTTTAAGCCGAGGCTTTATTTTTAAGGCTGGATTGTTTTCATTGCCAATATCAATAACACGTGGGGGAATAAATGTGTGTGCTTAAGACCGAATGTGAGCAATAAGATGTTTTTGAAGTGAAAACTTCTTTTGACGCTACAGACACATTTTTTATTGGCTGTGAATTGAATTCTAACGTTACGCTCGGGAATCATAAGAAATCTTCGGGTAAACTTGGGACCATTGATGGCCATACTCATGGCCACGCGCTCCGATTTTACCCACGTAGTTTCCAAAGTAAGCTTTGATATCTTATTCTGAGTTACATATTTTCACTTCTATCGGCAGTGCTTATGCCTGCTTTTTTATTTTTAACTCTATACAAATCAAAATAGGAAACAAAGTGACACAGCAGTGATGATCTTTCTCGCTCGGGTACACTCGGCGGTCCTACGTTCACCCCATAGAGCCTTTCACCTAACAGCGCAGCGTCAGCTTCATTTACCACCTACGCAAAAATTTGTAGGCGGTGCGCCAAAAGAAATTTTACTAATTTTTTTTCAACGTTAGTGTGGATGCTCTTGTGAAGTGATCTTTGATCACTTAATCTATGTTAATTACTGTATTTTTTATTATAGGCGTTTCAGAACGTACAGTTACGTGGTAATGAAGAACATACCATATCACTGCACTCAGATAAATAAAGCGCCTACAATGGGCAATGTAAAGGCAGAACTACAAAACTTACGTACGTTAGCTTAACAATAATTAAATGATTTCGACGATTGTTGGACAAACTGCAGTTACTCGAATAAAAAGGCACAATTTAGACCCACAATACCAAGCATAATAACTGGGCCGCTTGACGGGTTAAAGGAACATGGGTGGTTAGTGGTTTTGCGGTTACCGCTGTGATCCATCGAGATCTTAAGATCTTAACCCTATTGAAAAAAGAAGATGATCCTATGGAAGCCATTAAAGGAGCATTTATACGCCAAATTTTCAAATAGTGTTCTTTATGTACTTAATAAAAGATTTACAAGGTTAAATTAAATTCTTGTTATTTCGTTGTAGTTGATGTAGGTTGAAAATTACAGATTTTTTTATTAAGTAATAAACTATAATAAAGTTCTCCTGGTAGTAAGAGACTCCGCCAGCCAATTACTAGTGCTAATGATACTTGGTCATATTGAACCAAAGTAGCACTGCACCAGCGTTCAATACTTCGAGACATTAGTTCTCGAGTCTCATTTGTTCTGCACACAATACCTTTTCAACCGGAACACTGGCACTCCACTGCTTCGCGGTAAAATTTAACTGAATAAGAGTCAAAAGTGGGAAATACAAACGTTACTAAACTTATCGGTGTAGTTTAATTGCTACCCAGAATTATTCCTTCCCTATTCTATTTTTTATGATGGATGAAATTTCTCGGTGCACGGGGAATCTATTTTAGCTTGACCTGGCAACATTAAGTACGCCACCAGTCGCGCGCAGAGTTATATTGCGAGTAGAGACAAACTTTGGTATTTATTCATTTGACGGCAGCTGTTTACTAAATTGTCATTATTAATATAGGTAATATTGTAATTTTTATATTAATTTAATCAAATATTATAACTGACATTGTTTCTATTTTATAATTATGTTAAGTTGATTGTGTAATTTTATGTAAATTTTAAAATTATCGTTGTACCTACTGTAACTCACATTTTGGTACGAGGTTTCACCATGTATGGTCAGCTTTTTTTTCTGCTGTGACATTGACATAAATTGTGACTGGTGACATTCTATTTATTGTTATTATTTTGTATTTTCTGTATTTTTACTAATTTGGGTTTGATTATTATTATTATAGTGTATTGTGAAATGAACTTTCATTATATAATTAATGTAGATTCAAATTGTTTTGTATATTTTGCATGCCGAAAGGTATGTTATATGTTAACTCATTATTTAACAGTTATTATGTTAACTCATTCTACCGATCTGTCGTATGAAAGGGCAGTTAATAAGATTAGGCCAGTAGAGAACGGCTTCTGCACTAGCCCAAAGTTCGTTAGGCTGTAGAGCAGTAGACCACTACTCACTGTTCACTAGTCAGCCAACACTAGATACGGACCTCGAACTGAAAATAATTGTATTTGGAACCATACTTATAAAAAGACAGCACTTAATTATTATGATCAGTTGATATTTTCTGGACCCCGTTAAAAAAATCCCGCGGTATCTGGATCCCACCTAAAACTACTTGCCGACCCCTGCGTACTGCAGCCTTTCCCAAACTGGGCGATAACACACCCTTGTGAATAAAGAATAAAGAAATAATACTAGTAGTTCATCGTCTTTGATCTTAGGAGAAACGCCGATAATGTCTAGACACGGGTAGGGTTGGCGCAATTTTAAAAACGTGGCACCAAACTAAAATTAAAACATACGGAAGACGACAGCCCTGAGCCACGCTCCTGCAATACTAACATTGTAATGTAGGCAATACAGGAACGCGCTTCTCGCGTCTCACCCCGCACAATTGCCCCGTCTAGACGGCTTCGTCGAACGACTGTATGATTTAATAGACTGTGCTGAAGGTAAGGGGTTAATGGGAACGTCGTGTAGAGGCTCGGAGAGCGATTAGTAATTTCATCGAGCTCTCGACTCTCGACTACAACTTGTGAACATCAACTATGTATTATGTTGGTGTGAATATGGGGCGCTAAAAAAATATTTATTCCCAAAGTAGACAAAAAAAGTTTGGGAACACCTGGTGTAGAGGCCAACAGTCATCTTTAATGAAAACTTATAACTCAGATTTTTAGTTTTAGATAGGACTAATGTGAGACATTACGTCGCCTGTATTAGCTACAGATATATACTACTGCTAGTAGCGACCCGCGGTTTCACCCGCCTAGTTCCCGTTCCCGTTGTTTTTTCGGGATAAAAGTGGCCTTTGTGTTCTTCCAGACTATTATCTATCTGTATTCTAAATTTCAGCCCAAACCGTTCAGACGTTACAATGTGATTGAGCAACAAACATCCAAACATTGACATTTATAATATTAGTAGGATTATGCAAGTCGGTGTCGCGGAATCATAAGGTTTCATCCATACAGAAAGGTCTAGCGCGCACTTCACACTCCGCTGCTCCGCCACCGCTCCCACGCTACGTCGCTACGCCACTGCCACCGGTGTCGACCGACATTAGCATGACTGGACTGACAGTAGGTGTCGCGAACCAATAATATACCCCAATCAAACAGTGCTCTTTTTTTAAAAAATAAACAGTTACGAGACGAGCAGGACATGTGCCTGATGGTAAGCAACATGCCTGCCACATAACAGCACAGTGACACGCAGTTATTAGCACATGAAGAGTCCAAATCATTATCTATCACCGCACTGCGCTCGTCACCCAGAGATCTAAGATGTTATGTCTCCAAGCCCTGTAATTTCTCTGGCAACATTGCCCTTCAAACCGGAACACAGTAATGTTTGCACATTACTGCTTGGCTGTAGAATAACTGGCAAAGGTGTGGTACTTCCCCAGGCGGACTCTGCCAAGAGTCCTACCACTACATACTACTACAGCTTACTACTACACTACTACTACAACAAATGTTCACTTCAAAACGCCGTGCTTGGTTACAAGTCTAGCCACAGTTGAACGACCGCAATGGCTGCTGTATTACCTATGAAACTCATTATAAAAATAATGAAAACGAAAACAATAATTGATATTCAGGGAAACAGATAACTCCTGACACTTCGGCGTGGAGTGATGTAAGCGGGCCAAAAGATTATCGGGTTTTGTAGTTTCATATACAAAATAAAGAGGTCTTATGGTGCTAGGTAATTGGATATTAAATAAATCATATTTTTGATATCAGTATATAAGTATTATATCAGCTATCTGGCCGCCATCACACAAGCTTTGCTTAGTTTGGGGTCAGATGGTGTTGTGTGTGAATTGTCCACCAATATTTATTATTTATTTATTTATTATATACACTACACTAGCGGTGTTCCGCCGTTTTACCCGTGTAATTACCGTTTCCATTATTTTTCCCCGCGGTAGACTATGTCTTATTCCAGGCTTTTTTTAACATTTTTTTTTAAATAAAGAGCGACGATACGAGCAGGGCATGTGCCGGATGGTAAGTAACATGCCTGCCACATAACAACACAGCGACACGCAGCTGTTGGAACATGAAGAGTCCAAATCATTACCTAGCACTGCACTGCGTTACAACACAACACTGCTACAAACATTACCCTTCAAACCGGAACACAGTAATGTTTGTACATTACTGCTTGGCGGTAGAATAACTGGTAAAGGTGTAGTCCTTCCTCAGGCGGACTCTGCCAAGAGTCCTACCACTACA
Organism: Ectropis crepuscularia; assembly: GCA_963693475.1. Classification (NCBI taxonomy): domain Eukaryota; kingdom Metazoa; phylum Arthropoda; class Insecta; order Lepidoptera; family Geometridae; genus Ectropis; species Ectropis crepuscularia. The sequence continues at coordinate 38,587,432 of OY856338.1, forward strand.
ATGATCTGAGTGTGTCTTATTCCAGACCATGATCTGAGAGTGTGTCTTATTCCTGACTATGATCTGAGAGTGTGTCTTATTCCAGACTATGATCTGAGAGTGTGTCTTATTCCGGACTATGATCTGAGAGTGTGTCTTATTCCAGACCATGATCTGAGAGTGTGTCTTATTCCAGACTATGATCTGAGAGTGTGTCTTATTCCTGACTATGATCTGAGAGTGTGTCTTATTCCAGACTATGATCTGAGAGTGTTTAAAATTTCAACCTCATCCGTTCTGATATTCCGACGTGATTGAGCAACAAACAAACATGCAAAGGTTGATATTTATCATGTTAGTAGGATAACACAGTACCTACTGGTGTCTCAAAGTCTCAACCACTGTCTAATGACACAGTAAAATAAATCATACAGTCGATTGACGAAGATGGAGCAATTGTGCGGGGCGAGACGCGGGTAGCGCGCTCCCGAGATGCGAACACGATAATGTTAGTAGTTTGGGAGCGTGTTTCGGGGCTGGCATTTGACGCATGTTTTGATTTTATTTTGTTCATAACTTGTTATTGATAGAGAAGAAGGTATAAAATACTGCGAAACGGATGGGGCTTTTTGTGCAAATGTAAAACGATTGCCCCTATCAAAGACGATATAGGCACACGGTTCACGAGTACGTCAAAAATACTATGATGATTTTAAATCTACGTCTATGGACTATGGACAGTAAATGATATATTAATATGAAAAAATGAATTGTAAAATTTGTAAGTACTTACAAAATAATTGATATTTTCGACATGCTTTAGAATTAATTATAGTATTGTAACTTCCTCTGCCTATATTTCATACAATCAGCACGCATTCACGAGTACGACACAAGTGCTCGACACTTCTCGACCATATTTTTGAGAAGATGCCTTCATAGGCAAGAATTGAACCTACTACTTTGTAAAATTGGTCGTTATAACCACTAGGTACATACAAAGACAAGAAAATGTAACCTTAGCTCTATAACATACAACTTAAGCAGCCCCCTACTGCTAAGATTTGGAGCCTTCTCTTACAACGAGAGACTCGAGGCCATAATCCACCACGCTGGCGCAGAGCGGATTGGTGGAGGATGGCACACGACTTTGAAATATTCTAGGTAAATGTCGGTTTCTCACAATGTTTTCCGCAACCGTTTTTAAGTAAGCATTACATTACTTCGAAAAAACAGCAGTGCGCGTGGGATTTGAATTTGAACCGGGGTCTCCTGATATGCAGTCACCGTTCTCTCGACTAGACCAGCCGTAACTTAAATTATAATTTCCTTCGAAGGCAGCTTAATATCTAGACGTTCTGACATCAAATCCGCTCAGCTAAGGTTTCGGTCTGATTCAAGATTGAAGGCGCAACTAACAGCCATTTTTATAAAGTACTAGTAAATTCCCGCTATTTTTTTTGCGTATAGCTTAGGAGAGGACTGTGCTATAAGAATTTGCATTTTTGGAATTATATGTAGCCCATTTTCTATTCCAATCCAAATTATATCTGAATCTGGCTTTGTAGAGGTAGGACTCTTAGCAGAGTCCGTCTGGGGAAGTACCACACCTTTTCCATTTATTCTACCGCCAGGTGTATGCTCAAGACGTCTTCTCTCTTTCTACGAAAAACGTAATTTTGAAATAAACTTGCCTCTCTAAAGAGTAGGCTTAGAATATTGCTGGTTGCCTGGAAGAGATTGCTCTCAGCAATAAGGCCGCCATTTGTGGCGCTAGTTAATAAGTGTATCTCTGTAATATTTTAAGTTTTTTTTCGTGTCACAATAAAGAGTTTATATCTATCTATCTATCTATTTAAACGTCAAACATTGTTCGATTGGACGAAGTGAAGTAGAACCGGAGAAGGAAAGTTGCAAGTTTATTTCGAAATTATGTTTTTTGTAGAAAGAGAGAAGACGTCCTGAGCATAGACCTTTATTCCTGTTAGTAATTTTTTAACCAACTCCCAAAAAGGAGGAGGTTATCAATTCGACCACCATATTTGTACTCTATCTAATCGAAGCCTAATCTAAGCCTAAAGAGTAGGAAGAATATTTAAACGGACGAAACGACAACGACGAATCGAAATACTACTAAGTGTACTTGTACTTACTACTGTACTGTACTTGTTTTCTGTATAAACCATAGATGAAGAATTTTTTTTGCTAAGCAAAAAGATCAACAAAGCGAGTGAGCGAGAAATCATTTTCAAGTGGAAATCGCTCGAGAGAAGAAGAGAAAGTGAATGAAGTAACGTCATTACAATATTTTAGTATACCCGAACGTAACAGTCTGATTTCGTCGCGGTGAAAATCGTGTATTTTGAAGTGAAAACTTCTTTAGGCGCGCCTAGACAAATTTTTCGTGGGGGGTTAATTGGATTCTACCGTCACGCTGGGGTATGATAAGAATTCTTCGGGTAAACTCGGGACCTTGGCGATTGGGCATCTAGAAATGCGTCAGCCAATGGGAAATGATGAAGAGGCGTGGCCTCGCCATCATGGCATGGCCATCTAGAAATGCATCAGCCAATAGGAAATGCTGACGCATTTCTAGATGGCCATGCCATGATGGCGAGGCCACGCCCTCCGGTTACACCCGTGTAGTTTCCAAGGTAAGATATCAAATTCTGAGTTATAAGTTTTCACTTCTACCGGCAGTTCCTATGACTGCCAATTTTTTTTTTTTAATTAATCCTTGGATTGCAGACGATTTAATTAAATTATTTATATTATGGCATGTGCTGTGCGTGAATGTGATACAAGATGATATTATAATCCGAATCATTACACTAGTCACCAACACATGTAAATATATTTTTTTATCAGGTCTCCGAGAAGCCTTTGTGTGTCTTTTACATTTGACGTCTTTGGTATAAACTATTAGCGTCCCGTTCCGACTTTGCTCGGATAATAACCTAGATATCAACTGCAGCGCCATCTGCCGGGCTGATTTGTGAATCTAAACCATCGAGGGCCCTACCCAAACGCATACAGAAAAATTCATTCAAATCGGTTCAGCAGTTTAGGAGGATTTCACTAACAACGAAAAGTGGCATTGATTTTTATATATATAGAAGATTAGTATGCAAAATTTCTTATCCTGGCGTCCGCGCAATTTTTGTAAGAAGATATATAACACTCAGGGATCACGTAAATATCCAACGTTGAAAGATTTTTTGAAATCGGTCAGTCCAGTCCAGGTCCAGTCCTGAGTTTGGCGTGTTTAAACAAACAAACTCTTCAGGTTTATAATATGAATAGCTATACAGATAACATTCTTAGGTCTTTCTCATATGTGTCTCTTTATTTTCGAAGGCTATAGGCGTATAAGTTATCATTTACTTTGCCATTTTTCAGTAGTTTCAAGCCATCGCCAAAATTATGTACTCAGGATTAGATAATGCACAAAACTGAATACTTGCTGAAGCACTCAAACTAGGAATTAGGCGCGACTGGCAAACAGAACTGTCACGACTGATTCACGTCACATAATATATTACAAACTGTGATTTGTAATCCGCCGTCTTTAACACATACATTGCCTGAGCAACGAGAAGGACCATACGACGTTTTATAAATAAACGTGTCAATTTGATAAGCGCAGGAGAGGGGTCATGGAACTTTGCAGGGCTTGTGAGTCGGCCGCAAGTAACGCTTTGATTTTTGCATGTAATTTTGCAAACTTTTTAATTATACATCGTGTAAAACTAAGTCGTATGTGTAATTTTTAGTAGGAGTTAAATATCATAGACCTTAGTCCACTATGTCTCTCGCATAGAACATTGAAATGGAATGCGCTGATTTACGTAACTAATCAAACTTTAAAAGTTTTTGTAACAAAAACTAGAGAATCAATAACATACTATTATCTATTGTGGGCCGTTAATTTAACTCTTTTTTTTATAACCATTATAATATATTTATAGATTTTTGTGTGAGAGCTATTTTTATTTCCGATAACCTAAAAAATATGGTATACTAATAGCGCCCCGCGATTTTACCCGCATACTTCCCGTTCCCGTTAGATTCCAGGATACTGTATTCCAAATTTCAGCCAGATCTGTTAATACGTTAAGACGTGATCAGCAACACAGATCCGTACATTGACCATTAATCATAATAGTAGGATGTATGATTGCATTTATCCGTTTTTTAATAATAATATGTGTACCAGAGTGTGACTATTTTTAAATTGCAATCAATGACTGAGTTTTGGAAACAAACTGAATCATTTTGTATGCACAAAATTGGCTTAGCTTAGATAAAGGGTTAACCTAAATACAATAGATGTAACGCTTGTGAACACATGCGTTATCTGTTAACAAAGAAATTTTGATATCAGTCCTTTCTCTTGATAACAGTATAGAGATAGCAACTATCCCATTTCCGTGTTACGCCGTGTGGTGATCCGCTCTTCACTAAAGTTTAACGGTGATGGGCTTGCTATTGTTCTCTCTTTAAATTCAAGCGAAGATATAGAGAGAACAATATAATCCAGGGCGTTTTTTTCTCGGCGGTAGACCCCCCCGTATCCCGATCGCGGTTGTGCAATAAAGTCCTTGCGTAGGTTGCACCGGGTTGGGAGTACTCTGGTCGCGAGGTTCGCTCGAGGCTCGCAGGCCGTCCTCTGGCGGGCTCGCATCATTCGCGCACTGGCAGCGGAGCAGCGCGGACGTGGTTGCTCGCATGTCGGTCTCTCCCCGAAACTTTGCCAACATAAGTTCCGCGTTCTAGCCGCCACCATGAGGACCCGGCCCTGCTTGGGCCTGTTGCTCCTCGGGACCCTGCTAATCCAGGTCAGTCATCTAATTCCAGCGCTTTTCAAACTTTACTAAAACTATTGTTGACAACTAAAATAATGCCGGCCGGTTTCAGCAAACTATCAACTTAGGTTTGCAGCTGCGTTTTCATTACTAATCATTTTATTTAGACAGGCTTAGCGTGTCTTCTTGACAAGCGACTTATTTACCTATAGTGTCTGTTTTTGAATCCGCTGTGTGAACAACTTTGTAGGTACCTACTATTTTACTTTATCTAAAGTTAAGTTTCGGATGTTCGTATTAAAGAATTATAGCGACTGTGCGTACAAAATATAATATCTTACTTCAACTTTGACAACAAAAACTTTTAACAGGAGAATTGGTGATCGATTGCCGAAAAACAAAAATAAAACTCACTCAAACAATTACTTAATTGTCGTGACTATGTCAGATATGTATAGTTCTAAATTTATTCAAATCTAGCAATTTAAGCCTAATGAAAGTGGTAAAATCATTTAAAATAATATGATAGAGTCATATAATGGAGATATTTTTATTGGGGACAAATAAAACATTATTTAAATTCTAATTAAAAATACAAAATGTCATACAGCATAAAAAATAAACTATGTCAATTCTAACCAAAAGACTATCATTAAAAAATATGGGAAAACTTTGAACTCCAAAATGTTTGGTCAAACGTCAACTAAATTGCGTTAAAAATCTCATTGTACAAATAAGATTTTCCATTACGTAAAGTTTTAAATATATATGTAACTGTAGTCGACCAACTTCATTCCATGCAAATAATACAGACAATAAAATGTGTATACACCTAAATAATACAATAGTAATTAACTGAATAAAAAGCATAATTGTGTTAATTAAGTTGTATAATAAAACCAAAAGTTCAAACTAATCAAGTTTTTACTAAAGTGACGATAAGCATTTAAATTACGTGGCAGTTTATCAGTGTTCAGCAAAACGTTTGACTATCTATGACTTCCTCTGGTATCTATTTCACACCTTTTCGAGTTCATACAATAACTACATATTATTACAACGTTCGCAAATTTTTCATGTCCACTGTAATGTATTTACTTTTTGATTCGTGTTTGATGTGCCATGGTTTAGCCTTGATTTTTTTGTTACAGTTACGTTAAAATATAACTTTAGATTAAACAAGGATAACGTTGAAATAAAACACAAAATGTCTTTTAAATGACATTATTTGTGTCAAAAATAAAACATTAACACTTAGTTACCTACGTAAATGGAATCAGAAGACAAATAGGTACAAGATAAAGCTAGTTTCTTTTTTCCTCTGAGAACTCAGTTCTTGGTCAAATATTATATTTCTGTGTTATTTTCGTAATATAAATCAGTGAAAATTAAATAATTAATTCTGCATAGTTGGAGTGAATAGGTAGAGTTAAATCTTATTTTATTATCTTTGACCATACCGTCGCTTACCCAAACGCGGATCTACATGTACGATAAATATTATTGTAGTGAGGTTTTTGAGACATTTTAATGATATTTTTAAGAGAAATAGAAAAAAACTAAATGACTTGCATATTTACAAATACAATAAAATATTAGCGTATATTTTGGGTTTCGTAGTTATAAAAATTCAAATGTAACATCGTACCATCAACAAAACGACTCAAATAATAATTATTTACTGATAGAATTTAAGAATTTCATTAAAAAAAATTTTTTTTAACTGTTACTACTATTTCTAACGACATTTTTACATATTATGACATCTCTCTCCAAACTAAAGCTCAGTTAAGTAGGTACTTTAAAAGCAGATAGCTGATATACTACGTCTAAAACTGTAAATATATACCTATCATACATCGACACATAGAACAAAAATCTATATTCATCATACTAATTTATGTCCTGCGGGAATCGAACTCACGACCTGCAGCTCAGCGGGCAGAGTTACTAAATTAAATAGTGTGTAATAATCACTTTAGCACAAACAACCAATTCACTACCATCTAAATCTATTTTGTCAAAAAAAAAACTACTTCAATTTAAAGTTAAATTCAGACAATCGACCGACAAAATATCGTCTTTATAATAGAAAGCAAATTTTAGTTTTTTGTTCATATTTCTAAAAACGCTACACCGATTTTGATAAAATTTATATGAAACCACCTCGGAACTATGACCTACCAAACAAAAAAAACATCAAAATCGATTCATACCGAAGCAAAAAAAAATGTGAGACTAAAACCGTAAGAAAAATATATAACGGAAGTGACGCGTAAAAACTAGCCGTGACCAGTGTTGCCAACTTTATTTTTCAGATGTATCATGAAATTAAGCAAAATTTTTTTGTGCAAATCGTGTTGCTTCTATATTAACTGAAGAAACTTCGTAACTGGTGTCTCACACCTTTTATTGTTATTTATTGATTACTTTATTTCTGAAAATTATTTGATACCAATAATTAACGAGGACGTAGGTACATTTTTAAATTAGGCAACCGTCCTATACGCAAATTTAAAATGTATCCATGACAATTAAACATAAGAAAAATTAATACACTAATTTTCAAATTGTGTTATTTTTAAATTAAATTTTTGTTCACTTGCTAATCAGAATATATTTTGAACTGTGTGGATATATTCCTCTTTTGTTTTTATTCACTAGAAATAAGTTGAATTAGTCAAGTCAACGTTCAATATCGGTTAATACGAATTGTGCAGTTCCAATTCTTTTATCACTTAAAAATGCAAGAATATAGATAAATTATCATTATTTTAAATTATAGCCCCTATTTTAATCAACAAGCTATTGTGTTGGTTCCCGGAACGCGTATTTTTAAACAGCTTTGTTTAGCTTACCCTGTTTATTGAAGTCAAATCTAGTACTTGTTTTTTTTTCACTAGAATAGCTGTAAATTTAGTAAACAACTTTTAAAAATATTTTGTAAATGCTAAAAAAATATATGTGTGTCCTATTTCAGAGAAACCTAACAGTATAATAAACTCGTGGCCTTGAATTTGTCTAAAACTATGTCCCAGGTTGTCAAAACAAGATAATCGTATTACCTATATACGTAAGGTTACGCAAGTAGCGTATACTAAGCAAAATACTCCAGCAGGGTCGGTTTCTTTCTTTCACAATCATTTTGATTGTTCACCATTGTTCAATACTGAGTAACATATTATACAAAATTCGGTGATACATTTTGTCCCATCCAAAGCGCATATTTGTACCGGCGATTTAAGGGTTAATTTCTTAGTAAAATTTGTATAGGTACGTGACTGTAAAATTATAAATACCAACAGATAATAATCTAACGACGTTACATTGTAAACTAACCTACCGTTTACATTATAATATGACGAGTTTTATTTTTAACTAAAGGTATTTATTTGCTGGTTGCCTGGAAGAGATTGCTCTCAGCAATAAGGCCGCCATTTGTGGCGCTAGTTTGTATTGTGTTTTTCTGTAATTGTTTCCTTTCTTTGTGTCACAATAAAGAGTTATCTATCTATCTATCTATCTATTTACAATTTTTTGATGACATACTCGGTGTGTGAGATGCTTTCGGTTTAGTGAGGATTAAACTGTGTAACCTCAAATATATCATCGCTGTCCAATACTTTCTTCGTCAGTCAAGGTAGTTAACCATAATCACCTCGAACTGTAACGTAGATTAGAATACATCGTATCGTCCGATAACCTGATAGGGAGCGCTGATAAAATATAGATTCACCCACTTTCAAACTTCATCTCCTAAATGTCTGTTTAGTTATTCATGTGTCCAATGCAGGATTCTATTTTCAACCGCATTTAATAATTTTCGTTCGGTTTCCACTCATTTCTTTGTCACAATGATCGAGAGCGGATACGGCTTCATCGCCATTTGACATAGTCGTGGTTAAGTATTAATACGTGCGACAATTAGCGTTTTAATTAGTGGTCCACCTAGGGCCAGGACCCAGTCCAGCCCACGACCCATATGACCCTCATATGGGGGGTTTGCAATCATGGTTCCTGAATTCTATTGAAAATCGTTATAGATTATAGATGCGACTACTTGAACAAGAGTCCAAATCATTGCCTAGTTTTGCACTGAACATTTCCGTAAAAAGAAATTATAATTGAATGTCATACTTTGATTTCTAAACAAAACACGAGCACATAAACAACCCTGTGATGTTTATCCGTTTGTCCGACCTGTAGGGTATCGGTAAGTTATCTGTTGTATCTATAAATAGGAACGGATTTCGTAGGTGGCGGAAATGTTCATAGAATACGTGTTAACAACGTATTAACTAACAGATAATACAAAATAAACTCAAGGACTACTCGTAGCCGAGTCGAAAATAATCCATCAAATCAGATGGTCACAATCTTGGCGTCTTCAAATCGAGAGTAAATCGATTTTTGATTCGATCGTGATCGAGAGAAAACCCAGTTTTAGGAACATAAAAAAAAATGTATGCTTAAGACCGCACGACAGAAGCGAAAACTAAAATAAGTATTAAAAAGAACAAGTACTTTCAAGAATAAAAAATAAAAAACATATATTACATTTCAATTGAATATAATATAGTAAAAACAGCGACATTACAGAGACAGATGTGACAGAAGGACTAGTATCCATGGTCAAGAATAAGTTTTAATAATGACAGTGACAGCAGACAGACAACGGCTGCTGACAGTCTTTCTCACTCTGGTATACTCGGTGGTCTAGAGTTCACTTGTAGAATATTCCTTTCATTTCCGAGTTCCGAGCACGACGCTGAACTTCATTCACTGCCCATGAAAAATCTGAACGAAAAAAAAATGTGGTGCGTCACTTCAAATACAATTGTTCCGTTAAAAATCGTTCGTATTGGGCAAAATTGAGGTAATCTTTTCGCTCTGGAATTGCGAAGACATATTTTGCCTCACTCAGTAGAAACGATGCCAGAAAATTCATGGAATTTCCGTATGGTTTAAGATCCCGCTATACAACGACCTTTACCGCGATGCTTATTTGATTAAACATAATATATTTTATATTTAATTTTATAGGTCAATAGATATCATATAGAATATGGGTCGCCTAACAAATTTTAGTGCAGAGTATGATTAATTAATAAAACCTTTTGATTATTAGACAAATTCTATACCAACCGAAAGTATGAAGTCCATAGAATTTGCAAACGTTAGGTTGCCTATTTAATTCTTTACTGGACACAACTCTCGAGTTGCCAGGTATATACCGGGACATCGATACTAGCATTTTGCAACGGTCTGATTATTTAATTGAAATTAAATAACATTAAAGATTATTTTATTATGAACACGGTGGTATAGGGTTGCCTGCGAAGAATAAGTCCCGAATTCCGGTTGCCCAGTTTTTAAAAGTAAAATATTACTGCGAGCTCAGACCAACTATTCTTAGGGGATGAGTGTAGTTCTAACATACCCCCGTGCCCATATGAGTACCAAATAATGATCTTTATTGTCAACCACGTTTTATAAAACTAGTTGAGTTTGTAGGCCAGTAAAAATAGAATTTAACTTTGCAATTAATTTCCGATCCAAATTTCTTTTTTTATGAGATTTAGGATTATTTACCGAGCATAAAATCACAAAATGCTGACAGATTCAGGTTGAGCCTCAAGCGCTATCTTGAAAAAACATTTTTGGCCTACGGAACCCTAAAAGTAATACTATCAATGAAATTGTATCTAATTTAAGGTCGCAAGTAAGGCAAATACCCATTTTGCGTCTGAGATTTTGACAAAAAAGCTAATAACTTTGAAACGGCTGAAGCGATTTTGATGAAACATAGCTAAAACCAATAATTCACTTTTCCCACAAAAATACATAAAATCAGAATCGGTTTATCTGTTCGAGAACTATAATGCTACAGACAGACATTCACACAGACACGTCATATTTATAAATCCTGTCGTTTCGGCGTCGGGGGTTAAAATGAGTAAAATGGCTGATTTACTTCAAACGTTTAGTTCCTGTGAGCTGAATAAAAGTATGCTAGATTTACGTAATCACGAGCCAGACAGACAGCCTTGATATTGAAATCTGTTATTCGTATAGAAAATTTATTTTACTGAATTTAAAATTGTAATAGATCGGTTGTAGGCTATGTTCCCACACTGCTTGAGGGTAAAGTATTACAGTAAATACTGATAAAACTATATCTACATTTATTATTTTCTTTCTGGCTTAGTAGTGGCTAAGTTGGTTGTAGGCCTACCTGCCAAACCATAGGTCGTGGGTTCGATGTGGGTCTGCGTGTTTCTATGTGTTATACGTATGTATTTACAACTACGTTAGTATTATATCCGCTATCTGGCTCCCATTAAACAATCTTTGCTTAGTTTGGGGCTGGATGGTGTTGTTTGATATTCGATGGAGTGACGATATAAGACTGTAGGCAGTAGCTGGAGAAGAAAAGCTGAAGATAGGGCTGAGTGTCGTATCATGGGAGAGTCATACGTCCAGCAGTGGGATAGGGTGTGCTTGATGATCATGATCAAATAAATAAAGAAATTTACAAACATATAAGATACGCGCGAAAAACATAACTCTTCTTTCAGTCGGGTAATAAACATGTTAGTTTGTAGCCGTGCTTTCAATATCGTGAAATCTAGCAAAAGCCTGTTTCCTTAACTCTGCATTTTTCGAAATAAAATGCGTTATCACCGACTATACATAATCTAACTCTAACTGAATTTTGAATTCCAACAATTAGGTCGAAATTTAAATATATCAATAATATAGAGTATAGTTCTTACAACGGAATTGCGCAACCAATATAAATATAAGTTTTTAGGTTATTCTATTATTAGAATAAGATCAGCAGGATTCTGCCAAATTTTAAATTTATTCCTAACATTAATTATTATCTATCGTCGCTTAACACCAGGCGAGACGGCGCGGCGGTCAAATGTAAACCTATAATAGTATAAAACTATATCACAGTTCGGAAAATATATGTCCAAAATAAAGGTCTGTTTTTTTAAAACTTTTGTACATTTACACTTGACCGCCATCTCCCCTGTTGATAAGCAACGATGCGGTCTGGAATGGAACGAGCTTACCTAGAAAAAAAAAACATTTTGCTCTCGATTTCAAGACCCCAAGATCGTAACCATCGGGGAAAAACTCACACAGGCAACGCATACCACAGCCTAGACGTTCTTATGATGACAGAAATGTAGAGTCAAGCCTCTTCTTGTTTTTTTCGCAGGGACAGATTTCGCGGTTTTAGTTATGAACTTTAAAAATAAGCAAAAAGAGGCTTACGTACAAACCAATGAGGTAAAGTAAAAGCTACAAACAAACTTAAACTTACATTTTCAGCGTAAACTCTAACCTTTCACGAAAAAAAGAAGCGAAACCAAACGAATGTTCGATACAATATAACATGGGTTTTGTTTGCGCGATGAAATAAACACTTCTCGCCGCACCCCAAGAGATTTGTAAAGAGTTTATGTAAGAGCTTGAAACTGTTTTGAAATTGTAGAAAGCTTTGAAAACTTGTTTTGAGGGCTGGGTAAAACAATACAAAACATTTTTCATTATGTCGTTTGTTGGCTAGTTGTCAGATTTTTCTAATCTGGTAGGAGGTAATTGAGGCAACCTGAAAACTGGTCACATAGCTCTACTATCGTAACCCTACAGCAGACCAGGACGTCTACTCTAATTCAACGAAAACGTAATTTCGATATACACTCGCTATTTTCAAACTCCGATTCTACTTCGATGCGTCGTTTTGTCCGTTTAAATCTGCTAAGCCTACTCTAATTAGAGGATGCTTAGAACATTTAAACGTCAAACAATGTTGTATCGGACGAAACGAAGTAGAACAGAGTAGACATCCAGGACGTCTACTCTCTTTCTACGAAAACGTAATTTCGTAATATACTCGCGACTTTGATTTCTCCGATTCTACTTCGATCCGTCGTTTTGTACGTTTAAATGTTCTATCGGACGAAACGAAGTAGAACGAGAGCAGGAACGTCGCGAGTTTTTTTGCGAAATTACGTTTTCGTAGAAAAAGAGCAGACGTCCTAGCTGAATCCATACGTATTTTGTCGATTTGAACCTCTAGTCGATATAAAAGAAACTATTTTGAGGATAAAGTTTCAGAAATCAGAATTTCAAAGCATGTACACGAAAACTCCACGTACCTACTGCTTCAGTAGTGTTTTAAAACGTTTGAGACTAGATGCGTCCCACGGTGTACCTAGTCCGTGGCTTTTCTAAGCTATTGAATATTTTTTTTTCTAAAATAAAAGTAGCCTAACAAATTCTTTATAACATCAGCAATATGTCAAAGATTAAACCGGAACAAACAAACAGACAGATTAAAAAATATCGATAAGTATAGTTGTATAAATATATTGATTTATAGATGTATAAAACTGTACTTAAGATGCAACTTCAACAACCCAGTTTTTTTTCTTCACAGCTGAGACTTAAAACTTTTTTTTGCCAGAAGAGCTATATAATTCCATATAGGTCAAAACACACCACGCTGCCGCTGGTCAAGTAGGAGGGAGATGTCACGTGTCCTAGAAATGTATCGTTCTTGATACCTGTCGGATATCTCACGGGGTTCTCTTTAATAAAGCTAGTGTCATAGTATGTTTATTTTTCTTATTTATTTTATAGGTTATTGCTTATTTACCTTAACGTCCCCCTTACGCCCCACTCCCTTACTTATTTAGTACTATTAGTACACGTATCAAAATTTCTTGGCGCTCATTAGCCATCGTTAGTCGTCTTTACGGGGTTTCGTAATAGCCAAATATTTTCAATAGACACATTCTATGTAATAGACACATTTTACAAGCTTTGCTTAGTTTGGGGTCAGATGGTGTTGTGTGTTACCAATATTATTACCAATATTTATTTATTGTCCACCAATATTTTTATTTATTTATGTGAGATCAATCAGTATTCAACATATTTCAAGTTAAAACATTTGACGCTCGGGTGCAAAGAAACATTTGTGTCTGGAACTGAGCAGCTACTCTCACAACCTCATATGAAGAGAGTCAAGTGATTTATGTCACCATTAAATCCCTCATTAAAATTAGTTGTAATGACAGAGACAGAGACAGATAACCTCTACGTTTGGCAGAATACCCAAGTATTGTTAGTTATAATAACAGGCCATTGAGATAAAGCGTGGTAGGACTCTTGGCAGAGTCCACCTGGGAAGGACCACACCTTTGCTAGTTATTCTACCGCCAAGCAGTAATGTGCAAACACTACTGTGTTCCGGTTTGAAGGGCAATGTTTCCAGAGAAATTACAGGGCTTAGAGATATAACAACTTAGATCGCGGGGTGACGAGCGAAGTGCTAGGAAATGATTTGGACTATTCATGTTCCAATAGCTGCGTGTCACTGTGCTGTTATGTGGCAGGCATGTTGCTTACCATCAGGCACATGTCCTGCTCGTATCGTCACACTATTTAAAAAAAAAAGCATCTTATACCTCTGGGTGACGAACGCAGTGTAGTGCTAGTAATGATTTGGAATCTTCATGTTCCAATAGCTGCGTTACACTGTGTTGTTACCTATGTTACTACCTCCACGGCAAAGGCATCCATCCGCCTGATCCCAGCCCTAGAGGCAACCGGCGGTTGTGGCGATACAAGTCAGCAGATTGGGATGAGATGCGCTCTTTCTTTGCGTCTTACCCATGGCAGTCATTGTGCTTCGCTTCTGGTGATCCCTCAGTCTGCGCGGATGCTGTGACTAATGCAATACGAACGGCTATGGAATATTTCATTCCATACTCCGACATCTCATTATCCAGCAAAGCTCGCCCTTGCGAAAACTATTGTTGACAACTAAAATAATGCCGGCCGGTTTCAGCAAACTATCAACTTAGGTTTGCAGCTGCGTTTTCATTACTAATCATTTTATTTAGACAGGCTTAGCGTGTCTTCTTGACAAGCGACTTATTTACCTATAGTGTCTGTTTTTGAATCCGCTGTGTGAACAACTTTGTAGGTACCTACTATTTTACTTTATCTAAAGTTAAGTTTCGGATGTTCGTATTAAAGAATTATAGCGACTGTGCGTACAAAATATAATATCTTACTTCAACTTTGACAACAAAAACTTTTAACAGGAGAATTGGTGATCGATTGCCGAAAAACAAAAATAAAACTCACTCAAACAATTACTTAATTGTCGTGACTATGTCAGATATGTATAGTTCTAAATTTATTCAAATCTAGCAATTTAAGCCTAATGAAAGTGGTAAAATCATTTAAAATAATATGATAGAGTCATATAATGGAGATATTTTTATTGGGGACAAATAAAACATTATTTAAATTCTAATTAAAAATACAAAATGTCATACAGCATAAAAAATAAACTATGTCAATTCTAACCAAAAGACTATCATTAAAAAATATGGGAAAACTTTGAACTCCAAAATGTTTGGTCAAACGTCAACTAAATTGCGTTAAAAATCTCATTGTACAAATAAGATTTTCCATTACGTAAAGTTTTAAATATATATGTAACTGTAGTCGACCAACTTCATTCCATGCAAATAATACAGACAATAAAATGTGTATACACCTAAATAATACAATAGTAATTAACTGAATAAAAAGCATAATTGTGTTAATTAAGTTGTATAATAAAACCAAAAGTTCAAACTAATCAAGTTTTTACTAAAGTGACGATAAGCATTTAAATTACGTGGCAGTTTATCAGTGTTCAGCAAAACGTTTGACTATCTATGACTTCCTCTGGTATCTATTTCACACCTTTTCGAGTTCATACAATAACTACATATTATTACAACGTTCGCAAATTTTTCATGTCCACTGTAATGTATTTACTTTTTGATTCGTGTTTGATGTGCCATGGTTTAGCCTTGATTTTTTTGTTACAGTTACGTTAAAATATAACTTTAGATTAAACAAGGATAACGTTGAAATAAAACACAAAATGTCTTTTAAATGACATTATTTGTGTCAAAAATAAAACATTAACACTTAGTTACCTACGTAAATGGAATCAGAAGACAAATAGGTACAAGATAAAGCTAGTTTCTTTTTTCCTCTGAGAACTCAGTTCTTGGTCAAATATTATATTTCTGTGTTATTTTCGTAATATAAATCAGTGAAAATTAAATAATTAATTCTGCATAGTTGGAGTGAATAGGTAGAGTTAAATCTTATTTTATTATCTTTGACCATACCGTCGCTTACCCAAACGCGGATCTACATGTACGATAAATATTATTGTAGTGAGGTTTTTGAGACATTTTAATGATATTTTTAAGAGAAATAGAAAAAAACTAAATGACTTGCATATTTACAAATACAATAAAATATTAGCGTATATTTTGGGTTTCGTAGTTATAAAAATTCAAATGTAACATCGTACCATCAACAAAACGACTCAAATAATAATTATTTACTGATAGAATTTAAGAATTTCATTAAAAAAAATTTTTTTTAACTGTTACTACTATTTCTAACGACATTTTTACATATTATGACATCTCTCTCCAAACTAAAGCTCAGTTAAGTAGGTACTTTAAAAGCAGATAGCTGATATACTACGTCTAAAACTGTAAATATATACCTATCATACATCGACACATAGAACAAAAATCTATATTCATCATACTAATTTATGTCCTGCGGGAATCGAACTCACGACCTGCAGCTCAGCGGGCAGAGTTACTAAATTAAATAGTGTGTAATAATCACTTTAGCACAAACAACCAATTCACTACCATCTAAATCTATTTTGTCAAAAAAAAAACTACTTCAATTTAAAGTTAAATTCAGACAATCGACCGACAAAATATCGTCTTTATAATAGAAAGCAAATTTTAGTTTTTTGTTCATATTTCTAAAAACGCTACACCGATTTTGATAAAATTTATATGAAACCACCTCGGAACTATGACCTACCAAACAAAAAAAACATCAAAATCGATTCATACCGAAGCAAAAAAAAATGTGAGACTAAAACCGTAAGAAAAATATATAACGGAAGTGACGCGTAAAAACTAGCCGTGACCAGTGTTGCCAACTTTATTTTTCAGATGTATCATGAAATTAAGCAAAATTTTTTTGTGCAAATCGTGTTGCTTCTATATTAACTGAAGAAACTTCGTAACTGGTGTCTCACACCTTTTATTGTTATTTATTGATTACTTTATTTCTGAAAATTATTTGATACCAATAATTAACGAGGACGTAGGTACATTTTTAAATTAGGCAACCGTCCTATACGCAAATTTAAAATGTATCCATGACAATTAAACATAAGAAAAATTAATACACTAATTTTCAAATTGTGTTATTTTTAAATTAAATTTTTGTTCACTTGCTAATCAGAATATATTTTGAACTGTGTGGATATATTCCTCTTTTGTTTTTATTCACTAGAAATAAGTTGAATTAGTCAAGTCAACGTTCAATATCGGTTAATACGAATTGTGCAGTTCCAATTCTTTTATCACTTAAAAATGCAAGAATATAGATAAATTATCATTATTTTAAATTATAGCCCCTATTTTAATCAACAAGCTATTGTGTTGGTTCCCGGAACGCGTATTTTTAAACAGCTTTGTTTAGCTTACCCTGTTTATTGAAGTCAAATCTAGTACTTGTTTTTTTTTCACTAGAATAGCTGTAAATTTAGTAAACAACTTTTAAAAATATTTTGTAAATGCTAAAAAAATATATGTGTGTCCTATTTCAGAGAAACCTAACAGTATAATAAACTCGTGGCCTTGAATTTGTCTAAAACTATGTCCCAGGTTGTCAAAACAAGATAATCGTATTACCTATATACGTAAGGTTACGCAAGTAGCGTATACTAAGCAAAATACTCCAGCAGGGTCGGTTTCTTTCTTTCACAATCATTTTGATTGTTCACCATTGTTCAATACTGAGTAACATATTATACAAAATTCGGTGATACATTTTGTCCCATCCAAAGCGCATATTTGTACCGGCGATTTAAGGGTTAATTTCTTAGTAAAATTTGTATAGGTACGTGACTGTAAAATTATAAATACCAACAGATAATAATCTAACGACGTTACATTGTAAACTAACCTACCGTTTACATTATAATATGACGAGTTTTATTTTTAACTAAAGGTATTTATTTGCTGGTTGCCTGGAAGAGATTGCTCTCAGCAATAAGGCCGCCATTTGTGGCGCTAGTTTGTATTGTGTTTTTCTGTAATTGTTTCCTTTCTTTGTGTCACAATAAAGAGTTATCTATCTATCTATCTATCTATTTACAATTTTTTGATGACATACTCGGTGTGTGAGATGCTTTCGGTTTAGTGAGGATTAAACTGTGTAACCTCAAATATATCATCGCTGTCCAATACTTTCTTCGTCAGTCAAGGTAGTTAACCATAATCACCTCGAACTGTAACGTAGATTAGAATACATCGTATCGTCCGATAACCTGATAGGGAGCGCTGATAAAATATAGATTCACCCACTTTCAAACTTCATCTCCTAAATGTCTGTTTAGTTATTCATGTGTCCAATGCAGGATTCTATTTTCAACCGCATTTAATAATTTTCGTTCGGTTTCCACTCATTTCTTTGTCACAATGATCGAGAGCGGATACGGCTTCATCGCCATTTGACATAGTCGTGGTTAAGTATTAATACGTGCGACAATTAGCGTTTTAATTAGTGGTCCACCTAGGGCCAGGACCCAGTCCAGCCCACGACCCATATGACCCTCATATGGGGGGTTTGCAATCATGGTTCCTGAATTCTATTGAAAATCGTTATAGATTATAGATGCGACTACTTGAACAAGAGTCCAAATCATTGCCTAGTTTTGCACTGAACATTTCCGTAAAAAGAAATTATAATTGAATGTCATACTTTGATTTCTAAACAAAACACGAGCACATAAACAACCCTGTGATGTTTATCCGTTTGTCCGACCTGTAGGGTATCGGTAAGTTATCTGTTGTATCTATAAATAGGAACGGATTTCGTAGGTGGCGGAAATGTTCATAGAATACGTGTTAACAACGTATTAACTAACAGATAATACAAAATAAACTCAAGGACTACTCGTAGCCGAGTCGAAAATAATCCATCAAATCAGATGGTCACAATCTTGGCGTCTTCAAATCGAGAGTAAATCGATTTTTGATTCGATCGTGATCGAGAGAAAACCCAGTTTTAGGAACATAAAAAAAAATGTATGCTTAAGACCGCACGACAGAAGCGAAAACTAAAATAAGTATTAAAAAGAACAAGTACTTTCAAGAATAAAAAATAAAAAACATATATTACATTTCAATTGAATATAATATAGTAAAAACAGCGACATTACAGAGACAGATGTGACAGAAGGACTAGTATCCATGGTCAAGAATAAGTTTTAATAATGACAGTGACAGCAGACAGACAACGGCTGCTGACAGTCTTTCTCACTCTGGTATACTCGGTGGTCTAGAGTTCACTTGTAGAATATTCCTTTCATTTCCGAGTTCCGAGCACGACGCTGAACTTCATTCACTGCCCATGAAAAATCTGAACGAAAAAAAAATGTGGTGCGTCACTTCAAATACAATTGTTCCGTTAAAAATCGTTCGTATTGGGCAAAATTGAGGTAATCTTTTCGCTCTGGAATTGCGAAGACATATTTTGCCTCACTCAGTAGAAACGATGCCAGAAAATTCATGGAATTTCCGTATGGTTTAAGATCCCGCTATACAACGACCTTTACCGCGATGCTTATTTGATTAAACATAATATATTTTATATTTAATTTTATAGGTCAATAGATATCATATAGAATATGGGTCGCCTAACAAATTTTAGTGCAGAGTATGATTAATTAATAAAACCTTTTGATTATTAGACAAATTCTATACCAACCGAAAGTATGAAGTCCATAGAATTTGCAAACGTTAGGTTGCCTATTTAATTCTTTACTGGACACAACTCTCGAGTTGCCAGGTATATACCGGGACATCGATACTAGCATTTTGCAACGGTCTGATTATTTAATTGAAATTAAATAACATTAAAGATTATTTTATTATGAACACGGTGGTATAGGGTTGCCTGCGAAGAATAAGTCCCGAATTCCGGTTGCCCAGTTTTTAAAAGTAAAATATTACTGCGAGCTCAGACCAACTATTCTTAGGGGATGAGTGTAGTTCTAACATACCCCCGTGCCCATATGAGTACCAAATAATGATCTTTATTGTCAACCACGTTTTATAAAACTAGTTGAGTTTGTAGGCCAGTAAAAATAGAATTTAACTTTGCAATTAATTTCCGATCCAAATTTCTTTTTTTATGAGATTTAGGATTATTTACCGAGCATAAAATCACAAAATGCTGACAGATTCAGGTTGAGCCTCAAGCGCTATCTTGAAAAAACATTTTTGGCCTACGGAACCCTAAAAGTAATACTATCAATGAAATTGTATCTAATTTAAGGTCGCAAGTAAGGCAAATACCCATTTTGCGTCTGAGATTTTGACAAAAAAGCTAATAACTTTGAAACGGCTGAAGCGATTTTGATGAAACATAGCTAAAACCAATAATTCACTTTTCCCACAAAAATACATAAAATCAGAATCGGTTTATCTGTTCGAGAACTATAATGCTACAGACAGACATTCACACAGACACGTCATATTTATAAATCCTGTCGTTTCGGCGTCGGGGGTTAAAATGAGTAAAATGGCTGATTTACTTCAAACGTTTAGTTCCTGTGAGCTGAATAAAAGTATGCTAGATTTACGTAATCACGAGCCAGACAGACAGCCTTGATATTGAAATCTGTTATTCGTATAGAAAATTTATTTTACTGAATTTAAAATTGTAATAGATCGGTTGTAGGCTATGTTCCCACACTGCTTGAGGGTAAAGTATTACAGTAAATACTGATAAAACTATATCTACATTTATTATTTTCTTTCTGGCTTAGTAGTGGCTAAGTTGGTTGTAGGCCTACCTGCCAAACCATAGGTCGTGGGTTCGATGTGGGTCTGCGTGTTTCTATGTGTTATACGTATGTATTTACAACTACGTTAGTATTATATCCGCTATCTGGCTCCCATTAAACAATCTTTGCTTAGTTTGGGGCTGGATGGTGTTGTTTGATATTCGATGGAGTGACGATATAAGACTGTAGGCAGTAGCTGGAGAAGAAAAGCTGAAGATAGGGCTGAGTGTCGTATCATGGGAGAGTCATACGTCCAGCAGTGGGATAGGGTGTGCTTGATGATCATGATCAAATAAATAAAGAAATTTACAAACATATAAGATACGCGCGAAAAACATAACTCTTCTTTCAGTCGGGTAATAAACATGTTAGTTTGTAGCCGTGCTTTCAATATCGTGAAATCTAGCAAAAGCCTGTTTCCTTAACTCTGCATTTTTCGAAATAAAATGCGTTATCACCGACTATACATAATCTAACTCTAACTGAATTTTGAATTCCAACAATTAGGTCGAAATTTAAATATATCAATAATATAGAGTATAGTTCTTACAACGGAATTGCGCAACCAATATAAATATAAGTTTTTAGGTTATTCTATTATTAGAATAAGATCAGCAGGATTCTGCCAAATTTTAAATTTATTCCTAACATTAATTATTATCTATCGTCGCTTAACACCAGGCGAGACGGCGCGGCGGTCAAATGTAAACCTATAATAGTATAAAACTATATCACAGTTCGGAAAATATATGTCCAAAATAAAGGTCTGTTTTTTTAAAACTTTTGTACATTTACACTTGACCGCCATCTCCCCTGTTGATAAGCAACGATGCGGTCTGGAATGGAACGAGCTTACCTAGAAAAAAAAAACATTTTGCTCTCGATTTCAAGACCCCAAGATCGTAACCATCGGGGAAAAACTCACACAGGCAACGCATACCACAGCCTAGACGTTCTTATGATGACAGAAATGTAGAGTCAAGCCTCTTCTTGTTTTTTTCGCAGGGACAGATTTCGCGGTTTTAGTTATGAACTTTAAAAATAAGCAAAAAGAGGCTTACGTACAAACCAATGAGGTAAAGTAAAAGCTACAAACAAACTTAAACTTACATTTTCAGCGTAAACTCTAACCTTTCACGAAAAAAAGAAGCGAAACCAAACGAATGTTCGATACAATATAACATGGGTTTTGTTTGCGCGATGAAATAAACACTTCTCGCCGCACCCCAAGAGATTTGTAAAGAGTTTATGTAAGAGCTTGAAACTGTTTTGAAATTGTAGAAAGCTTTGAAAACTTGTTTTGAGGGCTGGGTAAAACAATACAAAACATTTTTCATTATGTCGTTTGTTGGCTAGTTGTCAGATTTTTCTAATCTGGTAGGAGGTAATTGAGGCAACCTGAAAACTGGTCACATAGCTCTACTATCGTAACCCTACAGCAGACCAGGACGTCTACTCTAATTCAACGAAAACGTAATTTCGATATACACTCGCTATTTTCAAACTCCGATTCTACTTCGATGCGTCGTTTTGTCCGTTTAAATCTGCTAAGCCTACTCTAATTAGAGGATGCTTAGAACATTTAAACGTCAAACAATGTTGTATCGGACGAAACGAAGTAGAACAGAGTAGACATCCAGGACGTCTACTCTCTTTCTACGAAAACGTAATTTCGTAATATACTCGCGACTTTGATTTCTCCGATTCTACTTCGATCCGTCGTTTTGTACGTTTAAATGTTCTATCGGACGAAACGAAGTAGAACGAGAGCAGGAACGTCGCGAGTTTTTTTGCGAAATTACGTTTTCGTAGAAAAAGAGCAGACGTCCTAGCTGAATCCATACGTATTTTGTCGATTTGAACCTCTAGTCGATATAAAAGAAACTATTTTGAGGATAAAGTTTCAGAAATCAGAATTTCAAAGCATGTACACGAAAACTCCACGTACCTACTGCTTCAGTAGTGTTTTAAAACGTTTGAGACTAGATGCGTCCCACGGTGTACCTAGTCCGTGGCTTTTCTAAGCTATTGAATATTTTTTTTTCTAAAATAAAAGTAGCCTAACAAATTCTTTATAACATCAGCAATATGTCAAAGATTAAACCGGAACAAACAAACAGACAGATTAAAAAATATCGATAAGTATAGTTGTATAAATATATTGATTTATAGATGTATAAAACTGTACTTAAGATGCAACTTCAACAACCCAGTTTTTTTTCTTCACAGCTGAGACTTAAAACTTTTTTTTGCCAGAAGAGCTATATAATTCCATATAGGTCAAAACACACCACGCTGCCGCTGGTCAAGTAGGAGGGAGATGTCACGTGTCCTAGAAATGTATCGTTCTTGATACCTGTCGGATATCTCACGGGGTTCTCTTTAATAAAGCTAGTGTCATAGTATGTTTATTTTTCTTATTTATTTTATAGGTTATTGCTTATTTACCTTAACGTCCCCCTTACGCCCCACTCCCTTACTTATTTAGTACTATTAGTACACGTATCAAAATTTCTTGGCGCTCATTAGCCATCGTTAGTCGTCTTTACGGGGTTTCGTAATAGCCAAATATTTTCAATAGACACATTCTATGTAATAGACACATTTTACAAGCTTTGCTTAGTTTGGGGTCAGATGGTGTTGTGTGTTACCAATATTATTACCAATATTTATTTATTGTCCACCAATATTTTTATTTATTTATGTGAGATCAATCAGTATTCAACATATTTCAAGTTAAAACATTTGACGCTCGGGTGCAAAGAAACATTTGTGTCTGGAACTGAGCAGCTACTCTCACAACCTCATATGAAGAGAGTCAAGTGATTTATGTCACCATTAAATCCCTCATTAAAATTAGTTGTAATGACAGAGACAGAGACAGATAACCTCTACGTTTGGCAGAATACCCAAGTATTGTTAGTTATAATAACAGGCCATTGAGATAAAGCGTGGTAGGACTCTTGGCAGAGTCCACCTGGGAAGGACCACACCTTTGCTAGTTATTCTACCGCCAAGCAGTAATGTGCAAACACTACTGTGTTCCGGTTTGAAGGGCAATGTTTCCAGAGAAATTACAGGGCTTAGAGATATAACAACTTAGATCGCGGGGTGACGAGCGAAGTGCTAGGAAATGATTTGGACTATTCATGTTCCAATAGCTGCGTGTCACTGTGCTGTTATGTGGCAGGCATGTTGCTTACCATCAGGCACATGTCCTGCTCGTATCGTCACACTATTTAAAAAAAAAAGCATCTTATACCTCTGGGTGACGAACGCAGTGTAGTGCTAGTAATGATTTGGAATCTTCATGTTCCAATAGCTGCGTTACACTGTGTTGTTACCTATGTTACTACCTCCACGGCAAAGGCATCCATCCGCCTGATCCCAGCCCTAGAGGCAACCGGCGGTTGTGGCGATACAAGTCAGCAGATTGGGATGAGATGCGCTCTTTCTTTGCGTCTTACCCATGGCAGTCATTGTGCTTCGCTTCTGGTGATCCCTCAGTCTGCGCGGATGCTGTGACTAATGCAATACGAACGGCTATGGAATATTTCATTCCATACTCCGACATCTCATTATCCAGCAAAGCTCGCCCTTGGTTTGGTCCTCAATGTAAAAGTGCTGAAGCATTTAAACATGAGGCCTACCTAGCCTGGGTTGATGCTCGACAGCGTAAGGCAAGGGACATACACCAGAAGAAGAAGGCGTTCAACAAGGCTGCTAAGGCATGCAAAAAGGTTCTTCAGAGGGCTCGGTTTGACCACATTAGTCGAATAGGGAACAAACTAGCTTCGTACCCAGCGGGCAGCAAAGCGTTTTGGTCCCTAGCTAAATCGGTCGAATCGAACTTCTGCCGCTCCTCACTACCTCCAATGCTGAAACCTGATGGGACACTGGCTCACACTGCAACGGAGAAAGCAAACTTGTTTGCAACTCAGTTTGCGGAATCTTCGCGTCTAGATGCTGGTAGCGCGACACCTCCTACTCAACCTGGCTGTTCGACTTTTATGTCAGAGATACGCATTCGCCAAAAGGAGGTTCGCAAAGTGCTACGCAATCTGGACGTGAATAAAGCCAGTGGCCCAGATGGTATTCCTGCTCTAGTATTGAAGGCTTGTGCGCCTGAGTTGTCACCGATATTGACACGCCTATTTAGACTATCTCTCCAAACTGGGCTAGTACCGAAGTCTTGGAAGCTTGCCAATGTGCAACCTGTGCCCAAAAAAGGTAGTCGTGCTGACCCTGTCAACTACAGGCCCATTTCAGTCACGTCCATACTCTGCAAGACTATGGAACGTGTCTTAAACCACAGGCTCCTGACGTACCTAGAATCGAACGACCTCCTCAGTGACCAGCAATACGGGTTTCGCCGAAACCGGTCCACCGGGGATATTCTAGCGTACGTCACTCACATCTGGAGTGAAGCTATTGAGAAACACGGGGAAGCACTTGCAGTCTCCCTGGATATCTCGAAGGCTTTCGACAGGGTTTGGCATGATGGCCTTATAAGCAAGCTTTCTAGTTATGGTTTGTCTTCTGGGTTCATTGCTTGGATATCGGACTTCTTGAGGGATCGATCCATACGAGTCGTCATTGATGGCTGCTCGTCGGATCAAATGGGTATCAATGCCGGAGTCCCACAAGGGTCGGTACTCTCTGCGACGCTCTTCCTGCTACATATCAACGATCTGTTGAAGCCCGGTATCTATGGGTACGCAGATGATAGCACCGTTGTAGAGAGTTACATATCTAGCGCGAGAGCCACTGGGCAGCAAACTCAGGTACTGAGAGAGAGTCTGATCGGGCGTTTGGGCTTGACCCTTGATGCGGTGTCCAAATGGGGCGATGCCAATCTGGTCAAGTTCAACGAGAGTAAGACGCAGGCGTGTCTGTTCTCCGCTAAAAGGAGTCCTTTCCAACTGACTCCAACTTTTAGAGGTGTATCCGTGCCGGTCTCTGACCGTCTTGAACTTTTGGGCGTTACTTTGACCTCTACGCTCAACTTTGGCTCGTTTATCGAGTCCAAGGCTAAACTTGCTGCCAAAAAACTTGGTGTCCTCTCAAAGGTGCGAAGGTACTTCAAGTCTGAACAGTTGCTTACACTATATCAAGCACAGATTCGCTCCTGTATGGAGTACTGTTCGCACCTTTGGGATGGATCGGCTAAGTATCAGCTGGAGGCTCTGGAATCGATCGAGAGACGTGCCAAAAGGCTCATAGGCAACGACACTCTTGTGCGAAAAAGACTTCAAAGTCTTGAACATCGCCGAAAAATTGCTAGCCTATCGGTTTTTTATCGGATACACTTCGGAGAGTGTGCGACTGATTTGCATGATCTGATACCACCTTGTCCTTTTTTCTATCGGAATGCTCGTAGCTCGAAAAAGCGACATCGTTTCATGGTTGATGTTCCAAAGACACGAACGAAGAGATTCGACTCTACTTTTGTGATAAGAACGTCTAAGCTGTGGAATACGTTGCCTGAGTGGGTTTTCCCCGATGGTTACAATCTTTGTGTCTTCAAATCGAGAGTGAATCGGTTTTATCTAGGTAAACACGCTCCATCGTAGACCGTATCGTCGCTTAACATCAGGCGAGATGGCGGTCAAGTGTAAACCTATAGAAGTTAAAAAAAAAAAAAAAAAAAAAAAAGGCAAGACTTTAAAATAACTATCCTGTTTTAACCGAGTTCAGACAGGACGAGGTTACCAATTCGATCAGTATTTTATAACCGTAGAAAGGCAATTCGTCGAAAAATAAAAATTTTACTAAGAACTATATATTTTTATAACACATTTGCTCGTAAAGGGTCTCCTATTGCACCAATTTCTGTATCGTAATGTATGTCATTTCGCACTTGTGCGGTAATGTATAATGTAAAACGCACGGTTTCAAAATGCTCCGTTCACAGACTAGGTAGAGATATGCTCCATCGAAAACGAACGGTACCTTTTTAAATCTTAGTAAAGAGTTTTTATGTCAGAAAAGTGTGGTCAACATTTTATGAATAAAATTAACTTTGAGAGGTAAAATAAAATAAAGAATTATTTAATTCGTGAAGTTTTATATATATTTATATATTATGTTATTAATATATTAAGTTTTATATATATTATATATATTAATTTTGACCATAAATTACAACAATTTTTTTGTAACAAAACACAAAAATATTCATTTACTTTATTACTAATGGCATAACGGCTGGTTCTGTGCCGTTGGTCAAAAAAAAAAGGCGCCGATGCGCGCGCATTGCTAATCTGTGATCAAGTAAATATTATTCTGCGCCTTTTTTTCGCTGTATTGTTTTTATATCAAAATGTCGTCAGAGCTTTATTTATTTCCTCGCAAATGTGTTATAAAACGTCGTATGACATACGTGCGCTTTGATAATTACAGCCTCTGCTAATTATAGCTCTCGCCTTATCAACTTAGCGCACTTATATCATAATGTACTATTATAACATATTTTTTTTATTTTCGCCGAAAATACAAAAAAACGACTTCAATTTAAAATTGAAATTTTGGCATACCACCAAATCACTATGTCGTCGAGGTACGTGTCGTCAACATTTGTGAATAATAGTAGTGAAAAAGTCACAGTTTGATTATAGGTGTCATGCCCGATCGCGGTGAAATTAGCAAGTGTGTTGAAAAAATGTTTAAAATCAATTTATGAACATAATTATTACTCAATGAAACATCACGATATTTCATTGAGTAGGCGCTCAGTGAGACTGTATGTTTGCTTATGGTTTCTTCTTTTTAATTATGACAAAATAATGTTTAATATCTCACTAAACAAAAATAAATTTAATTAATTAGTGTCTACTGTGAACACGATACAGTACCGTAAAGGAGTATCTCAGAAGAACTAAACTTTTCATACATTTTCAGTGTCTTTTACAAACTCAATGGCGTCATAGACAGATCTAGAAATCGCAGATAACTAACTTTGTGAATTCGGATAGGAAACACCACTCTCTGTTCTATTATAGGCATGTTTTTTTCTAGAATTTTCCTACAATTCGTAAATACGGAAACTGTCTGCTAATTTTTTTGTACAGTAAACACGTGGCAACTGGATAAACAAGGCAATTATATTCATTTTCGTAAAGTATAAACCGTTGGGACGAGCAGTACATTTGCCTGATGGTAAGCAATACCCCCACCATGGACCATGAAGAGTCCAAATCATTACCTTACACTGCACTGCGCTCGGCATCCAGAGATATAAGATGATTTAACTCTATGCCCTATAACTTTTCATTTACTCTGCCCTTCAAACCGGAACACAGTGATGTTAGTACATTACTGCTTGGCCACAGAATGACTGGTAAAAGTGTGTACTTTTCCAATCAAACTCTGCAAAGAGTCCTACTCCTAAGTAATTAGTAATGAATCGCGACGAAGGTACAGACATAGCTAGATTTTAGTGTAGAACACTTACGCTATTTTTATAGCTGCAAAACTACGGAAACTAAGCGGGTGAAACCGCGAGGTGCTAGTATAGAATAATAAAAATGTTTGTTTTGATTTCTCGACTAATTTATCGACGATTATTCGAAATCTAAATTTTTGGCAAGTTTTCCTTCACTGACTTTAGATTTGTAATTGGTTTCTTTTTCGTATTATTTTTTACGGATTTCAGGGTCTTCCATGCTTTATTTAAATTATACTCCATTTATATTTTTTGCTTTTTACGTGCAAGAATAATCAATTTTCTACTCAATTTTAATAAACGGGTTAGAATATGGCACTTGAAATAAAAGAAAACTAACTAAGATTTTTTTTTGCATTTGAATGTCTAGTACGTATGACACGGTGTACTGAGACGAGGTTCACGGTAGTTGCCCTTCTGTCGCTCGAGTGATCTTT
Organism: Ectropis crepuscularia; assembly: GCA_963693475.1. Taxonomy (NCBI): domain Eukaryota; kingdom Metazoa; phylum Arthropoda; class Insecta; order Lepidoptera; family Geometridae; genus Ectropis; species Ectropis crepuscularia. Next base: position 38,616,082 of record OY856338.1, read on the forward strand.
GCGGTAGAGGGCTGCCTACTTGTACCGACTTCTGGTTGTGTTGCGTGGAGTTTTGTCCCGCCGTTTCGAATACGACTCTTCTCCAACCTACATCTGCTGTGAAAGAGAAAACGGCGATGGTTATAAACTGCTCCGTATTATCACACTAATGTACAAATATTTGTTGTGTATCTGGGTGTTTCTATGTATACTAAGTATGTATGTATTTACAATTGGGATGATGATTGCGTTAAGCATAAATACCATTGCTAATTTGTCCGTCGTCGTCAAGTAGATTACGGGAAAATATGCGACATCTCATTTTTTGTTTTATCGAATTATCAAATTCGACGACAATATAAATCATCAAACTTCCAGTGTAGGGAGTTGTGACGTCACGTCTTTAAAAATCGTAAAGAGACGTGACGTCACTATAAGCACTACTTCGGCGTCCTTTTTTGGTTGTGAAAGAAATGAAAAAATACGTGTACAGTATTCGTTAATAAGCTACTTGACGGACTACTTAGTTTTTGCGTTCCCATGTCTATTACAGTGGCCCCCGGTAATACGGCCCATCTTTGATGCGGCGCCCTTGTAATCCAACATGCATATAACAGAATAAATTAATATTTTCCTACTATTAAAAATATTTTTGTAACTTTTATAATTGTTTATTGTTTTTTGTAATAAAAAAATATCACATTAATGTTATAATACCAAGAATTTGTTCTGGCTTTTGAAAGATCCTAAATTTCACTTGAATAGTATTAGCGTAAGATCGGAACAAGTGGCGGTCATGAAAGATATGTATGTATATGCTTAGTAATTGGAGATAACCAGAGAGATAACGGCCGAGAATTACATATTAAATTTCGCAAAAAAATACAAAAAAAAAACATTTTTGTATGTTACGTTTATTTTTTCGTTTTTACTACCGTATTTAAAACCTCTTCCTTTTAGGGTTCCGTAGTTTTGAAGTAAGTTACAAAAAGCATCATGATACTAGCGATACATCAATATTTCTGATGGTACTATTGATCCCCAAATAATTGTCGCTAGTACCATTAATGGTACTAAGGATACAAAGTTGTGTCATTTGTACCATAAATGGTACAAATCAATGGTACTACTGACATTAAGGCTCAAAATCGAGACATTCATATCGTTTTATGGTTAACGTTCCAATTAATCGAACGAAGAGGAGATAATTTTGTGTGAAGAACGCCTAAGCTGTAGAATGCGTTGCCTCAGAGGGGTTTTTCCCGATGGTTATAACCTAATCCAAACCAAGAATATATTGAATAGATCTGAAGAATAGATCCTAACCAAATCAAGAATAGATTGGTCTCTTCTACAAGTAGGTAAGCACGCTCCATCGTAGACTGTATCGTCGCATCAAGATGGTAGGCATGATTCATTGACAAGTGTAAGCCTATTAGAAAAAAAATACAGCGCTACAGACACACAGTCATAGACAAACACGTCAAACTTATTACAGCCCTCCTCACATCGGGGTTTGAGAAAAGAATATGTTTAAAATGTAGATGCAGGACAGCCTTCTTAACACTTTCATGTGACGAACTGAACTCAATTTCATGTCAAAATGCCTTAAAAGCTTTTCATATTGTAGGTGCGGTTTGGATATGTATGTATAGGATTTTTTTCTCGCACGTGTTCAGAAAACAGTCTTGAAACAAATACAAAAATCTTTATTGCTAAGGTAAGATAAGATAAGATGAAAGAAAAGGTTTTGAAAGTGAACCCATACAAACTGACTTCTTCGAGAGGCATGCAATGTGACTGGTAAAATTATTTGTTTTAGTTCTAATTTATACAAGAAACATTTTTTCTAGTACAGTCGAGGTAGACATAAAACTAGCCTGAAATAGAAAAAAATCCGGGGAGCGATTTTTTTTTATGAAACGTCGGGGAGGGTTGTTGGAAGTATAAATTTCGATTTTTTAACTAATCCCGGTAAAGGGTTCGCCACCATCTTGTTTTAAAGTTTTTGTGAAATAACTCGTTCATTTTCAACTTTAGAGCAAAAATGATGGACATCAAAATTGTTGGATTGAATTTAATTTCTCACAAGCTTGCTTCATATAGGTTTTACGCTAGGATCAATATTTGCAGAGTTATACTATCAAGTTTACAAAAAAAATCGTAATGGGTGGAATTTTATTTTCTTCAACTTCGGTTCTCGCACATTTTTTACTTATTTTATTTTTAGTATTTGTTGTTACAGCGGCAATAGAAATACATCATCTGTGAAAATTTCAACTGTCTAGCTATCACCGTTCTTGAGATACAGTCTGGTGACAGACGGACGGACGGACGGACGGATGGACAGCCAAATCTCAGTAATAGGGTTCCGTTTTTACCCTTTGGGTACGGAACCCTAAAAAGTGCGAGAACCGAAGTTGAAGAAAATAAAATTCCACCCATTACGATTTTTTTTGTACACTTGATAGTATAACTCTGCAAATATTGATCCTAGCGTAAAACCTATATGAAGCAAACTTGTGAGAAATTAAATTTCCAACAATTTTGATATCCATCATTTTTGCTCTAAAGTTGAAAATGAACGAGTTATTTTACAAAAACTTTAAAACAAGATGGCGGCGAACCCTCTACCGAGATTAGTTAGACAATCGAGATTTATACTTCCAACAACCCTACCCGACGTTTCATAAAAAAAAACGCTCCCCGGAATTTTTTCTATTTCAATGTCTGCCTCGACCGTGCTATTCTGACAATCGAAATAAATGACTTCAATATGAAAACCGCGTCATAGATTTTGATGAAATGTATATGAGACCATTCAGAAAATATACCATTTCGAGCAACAAAAACATCAAAATAGTTTCACCCTTAATAAACACTAGCAGTGCACAGCGGTTTTACCCGCGTAGTTCCCGTTCCCGTTATTTTCCCGAGATAAAAAGTAGCCTATGTGTTCTTCCACTTCCACTATAAAATAACTGTATTCCAAATTTCAGCCTGATCCGTCCATACGTTACGGCGTGATTGAGCAACAAACATCCATTGACAAAACAAACATTGACATTTATAATATTATATTGGGATTTAAAGAATACAGTCGAATTAATAAGAGCCTATTTTGAAGTCGGTTGAAAAATCAAACGTTAACAGTATTGGTCAGCAAACATTTATTTATATGGTAAACTTAGCGATTCTGTCACTCATAGATGTAAGATAATTTATATCTATGCCCTGTAATTATTTGGAAACAATTACCTTGAAACCGGAACAAAGTGATGTTTGCGTATTACTGCTTGGCGGTTGATTAACTGGTTAAGGTGTGATACTTCCCCAAACGCACTCTGCACAAAGTCCGTACTACCGAATACAAAAACTAAAGATATTTGTCGTAAACATCGTTTCCATAACAATCTCCACTGGCAGAGCTTTCTTTGTTTATGCTTACGTCGAAGTTTAACTTGTTTTGTGGTAGTACCAGGAACGTGATATTTCACAATAGACAGCTTACTCCAATTACGCCGTCTAGGCATTGTCGCCGGTTTCATACGGCGTAAAAAACCTCTGTACGTAAGGATTGGGTAAGCAAAAAAATTATAATAATTGCGGGTTTTATTTATTACAGTGAAATGAGATGAATCATCTTAAATTTCTGAGTAACGACCGCGATGTAGATTACTGCTAGGCTGTAATTAGGATTCGTTTTCATATAGCTGCTTGCCACTGTTCTTTTACATGCAGGCGCCAAACCTTCAGCCGCCTATTTTGGTCGTATCATCACTCAAAAACATACAATAGTATATGTGTACTTATATATTCTTACGCACCCAAGAAGTCAATACTTCTACTCTTTGTTCCTTATTATGCTAAGAAGTTTTACTGTGTTTTTTTTAAATTTAAGAGTGACGAGACGAGCAGGACATGGGCCTGATGGTAAGCAACATGCCTGCCACATAACAGCACATTGACACGCAGCTATTGGAACATGAAGAATCCAAATTATTACCTAGCACTGCACAGCGCTCGCCACCCAGAGATCGAAGTTGTTACATCTCTAAGCCCTGTAATTTGTCTGGAAACATTGCCCTTCAACCGGAACACAGAATACATAATATCTTCAATGCAAGAAATATTAACTTGTAGCTACTATGTTTACTAAAATGATGACTAGCTTACTTTAGTAACTAGTATCTGGCTAAATAGACGAAATGACTAATAGGTAAAAACGAATTAATAGGTACGTCGATTTTTAATAATTTTATAAAACAAAAAATACGACTCCCATATTTTTTTATAACCTACCAGACATACCTTCGTTTTCAATTTTCGAGTTCTTGGATATTTTTATTGAACAGTATAAAGTGAGCAAAAGTTTTTACGGACGCATTTATTTCTCTGAAATATATCCAAACGAAGGTATTTAGACAAAAATGATAATTGAAACCTCAACATCATTTTTGAATACCTATCGATAGACACACCCACACGTGTAGGTTTGATAAAAAAAATTTTTTTGAGTTTCAGTTCTAATTATGGGGGGCAACCCTAATTCATTTTTTATTAAATTTTTTTTGCAAATATCTTAATGCGGCTTACAGAATAAATCTGCTTACCAAGTTTCAACAGTGTAGTTTTCATAGTTTCAGCAAAAAGTGGATGTGACATACGGACGGACAGACACACAGACAGACATGACAGATCTATAAGGGTTCCGTTTTTGCGTTTAACGGAACCCTAAAGAGCGACTACTTTAATATTACAAACAGACACTTCAACTTCATTTATTTGTATAGATATCGAAAGGGTAGATAGACTACCCCATTCGGGTAGTCTATCTAGTCCCAAGTACATTTTATCAAAATCATTGCAGCGGTTTTAACATCATCAAAAGTAAGAAATATACATACGATGATATATATATATACATATTATATTATTTTTATTAGTTTTTTATTAGTACCTGGTTCACCTGGTTTTTTTGAAATTATATTTAGGCAGATACAATTAAAAAATGCATTAATATCCGTTACGTAGTTTTAAAGATCTAAGTTTACACAGGTACATAAAAATAACAAAAAAAAGATGCAATGTAAACGTCAGGATTCGAACCAGGGTCTTTTCTAACCGAGGGCGCCGTTTTACCGCTTGAGCTATATAGGCTTTCAGCATGGTGGCGAAATTTGTTATCGTATTCTAATGATATTCTAGGAGATTTTCATTGCCTGAAAAAGCACATAAAATGTCATTTTTTAAAAATGCAATCTAGCTAGATCGATTTGTCGTCCCCGAAACCCCCTGCATACATAATTTCATGAAAATCATTCTATCCGTTTCCAAAATTCAGATTCTATATATATATACAAATATACAAGAATTGCTCATTCAAAGGTATAAGATAAGATAATTCTATTAAAATTAGTGAACTGCATAAGTTTATTTTTTAAATAAAGTCGGAAGTTGGAGTAAACAAAAGTTAAATGCCTCGTATAGATAACATAGATGGTTTAACTTCACCTAAACACGATAGATGGCGCAAAACGACCTTAAAACGCGCAAGCGTTTTGTTTCAGTCAAATACAATCATATTTAGAACAGGTAGCCACCGGCGAAGAATAAAGACCTACGATCTAGACCGTCGTGTCCACGATTACTATTTTTGTGACTGTAAAACCGGTTAATTTCAGCTGGTTTTACAGTTTGTTAGTTTGTATGAAATGTTAATCTAGTAAATGCATATAATATGTTAGACGTAAAAGTTAACAAACATGATAGATATGTCAATGTTCGTTACTGTAACAATTATCGTTCAAAGCTGAACTATAACTAAGTACTTTTATACTACTGTACTGTACTAATACTATAATGTACTACACTATACTACTACTATAATTATGTATATCGTTATGTTTGCAACTTAACTTAAGGCGAGATAGCGGTCAAGTGCAAAGCTATTAACGGTACAAAATCTTTATACGGGAACATTCAAGACTTTATATTATTTTTTTAACAAGGGTATCGTTGCCTGTTGGCATGTTCTTCAATTAAATCCAAAGCATCCAGCTGGTATTTCGTCGATTCATCCCAAAGGTGCAAACAGTACTCCATAAATTAATCGTTACTTTAATAATATTATATTACAATCCTGTCTGTCTGTTACGATTTACCGTCTAACCCAGTAAACCGATTTTGGTGAAATTTGGTTCACAGATAGATTAGACCCGGAGAAAGGACATAGGCTACTTTTATCGCGGAAGAAAGGTTATGAGTTGAAATGGGGGATGAAAGTTTATATGGAAATTGGCCTATCTATACTAAAATTATAAAGAAGTAAAGTTTGTGTGTTTGTTAAATTGTAAGGGGTAATCTCGGGATCTACTGAACCGATTTTAAAAATTATTTCACCAATAGAAAGCCACATTATTGCTGAGTGTCATAGGCTCCGAGCAAAGCCGGAACGGGCCACTAGTCTATACTAAAATTATTAGGATCTCGGGAACTACTGGTACGAATTAAAAGATCCTTTTTGTGTTGGATAGTCCATTTCTCGAGGAAGGCTATTTTCTTATATATATAAATCTCCTGTCATGATGGATGGATGGATGGATTCCTAAACTACTTAACCGATTATAAATTAAATTGGCACACCGCGAGCAGCCTGGTCCAACTTAAGAGATAGGATAGTTTTTATTTCGATTAATAATGACAATATCCGAGCGCAGCCGGAATGGGCCGCTAGTAGGCTATATAACATTACGTTACTATCAATAGGAACGTGTCACTCACTCATAGTGGTCACATGACCACTTTTATTTTGTTAATGGATAACATAAACAGCTGACTAAATGTTCCCACTGCTGGGGGCCTTCTTTCGCAAGCAGCAAGTTAAGGTCATAATCCACCACGCTGAACCAGTCGGGTTGGTGGATGGCATCTGACCTCAAAAGACTCTAGATACATGTCGGTTTCCTCATGATGTTTTCCATCGCCGTTTTAAGTTAGTGGCATAAATAACAGGAAAATAAGGACTAAAAGAATACAGAATACTGACAACCATTGAAGATTCCACAGTTAGCGTACTTGCATTGTTGCATTTTTTTAAAATAAAGAATGACGAGACGAGCAGTACATGTGCCTGACACGCAGCTATTGGATCATGAAGAGTCCAAATCATTACCTAGCACTGCACTCCGCTCGTCAACCAGAGATCTAAGATCTTATATCTCTAAGACCTGTAATTTCTCTGGAAACATTGCCCTTCAAACCGGAACACAGTAATGTTTGCACATTACTGCTTGGCGGTAGAATAACAGGCAAAGGTATGGTACTTCCCCAGGTGGACTCTGCCACGAGTCCTAGCACTACATAAAATATTATTATATTAAGTAGGTATATCTATCGTAATATTATAAAGCCGAAGCGGTGTTTTGTTTGAACGCGCTAATCTTAGGACTACTGGACCGATTTCAAAAATTATTTTCCCGTTGGATATCACGCTGGTATCCCGTTGGGATCACGTACCTACAACTAAGTACATGTTGTAGTAGGTACCTACGTGATCTCTAAGTGCTATAGGTTATATTTTGTACCACGGGCGAAACCGGGACGGACGGCTAGTTTCGACAAATGTTCAACAAGTTGTTGGGACATGATGGCAGAGAAAAAAATAATATTAACCAAACCTTTTTTTTTTAACTATAATAGGTTCGCACTTGACCACCATCTCGCCTGATGTTAAGCGATGATGCGATCTACGATGGAACGTGCTTACCTAGAAGAAAACGATTCACTCTCGATTTAAAGACACCAAGATTGTAACTATCGGGAAAAACGCATTCAGGCAACGTATTCCATAATCTAGACGTTCTTATCACAAACGTGGAGTCAAATCTCTTCGTTCGTGTTTTTAGAACATCAACCATGATCTTCCTTTTGCTAAAACCTTGGATACATGATAAACCCTATTAAACAATACAGTAACCGCCGCTATACGTAAGTACCTATCGCTGCCGCTGGCCAAATCGTCAAGCGTTGAACGACATAGCTGGTGTAAGACGTCTAGACCATGATGTGCCTAAAACGGATTTAGGTAAGTAGGTACTTAACCGACAATATTCCTCCGACAATACAACGTTGCTGATGCTGTTATCGAGAAAAGCGGAAATATACCGGCGTCACTCATAGAAGGCTGTCAAAATAATTCATTACGAGATGATTACGAGTACATTTGAATAAAATATTAGATTACGAAAAATTGGCTTAAAACACCAGAAAGACGGCGAGGGATAATTTGACCCACAATTTAAATAAAGTGGCTAAGTGCTAGTTGGACTCGCCCATGAAGGGTTCCGTTGCAGCAAGTAACATAATATACATAGTACACATAGTTCTTGTAGTTCGTTGTAACTTTGATCGAAGTTTTAATAATAGTGTATTTACCTATGACGTATTAAAAAAAACTGCTCATCAAATCGAGTTCAAACCAATTTTCGTTGGTAGTTTGCATAGTAATGTATATCATATATTTCTTTTAGTTTTTTCATTCTCTTACTTTAGAAGTTAGAGGGGTGGGGGGGGGGCACATTTTACCACTTTGGAAGTGTCTCTCGCGCAAATTATTCAGTGTAGACAAAAACGATATTAGGAACCTCAACATCATTTTTGAACACCTATCGATAAACACCCCACACGTGTAGGTTTGATGAAAAACAATATAAAAATGTTTTTCATCAAACCTACACGAGGTTTGATGAAAAACATTTTTTAATAATTTTTTTGTAAAAATCCTAATGCGGTTCACAAAATACATCTACTTACCAAGTTTCAACAGTGTAGTTCGCATAGTTTCGGCAAAAAGTGGCTGTGACATACGGACGGACAGACAGATAGACAGACATGACAAATCTATAAAGGTTCCGTTTTTACGTTTTACGGAACCCTAAGAATTACGCCACTAATCCGTACAAAAGTACCCAAATTTATATATGTTCGAAAAGCAATCCTGTGTTCTGTGTCTCTCTCCTTGGCCCCGTTTTGGCGGTTTTGGGCCTAATGTCTGAAATATTCTGACTGTTCAACTAACATCGTAGAAACACGTGAGCAGGCTGTTGTTTATACAATTACTTAGTTATGTTTAACGAACGCCATTTTAGTTCGGTTTCAAATTGTGCTGATCTGATGATGCTAACGGATCTAATGTCACTATTTAAGGTGCGGGTCAATGGAGTTTTATTTTATTCAAATTGTGATCGACGAAATTGATAAATTAACGATTTTTAAGAAATATACATTAACTTAAATACAATCTACGAGTATTTGCATGTTCATCTAAATGGTAAAATCGTTTTAATGTGGTCCGTGAAATCTTACTTTTTTAAGACAATGTGACAGTTCAAGTATGTTATGAGCCTGATGGTAAAAACTACGTCTGCCCATTACAGGATAGTGCCACGCAGCTATTTGAACAAGAAGAGTCCAAATTATACAAACAAGAGATAAAACGATTTATCTCTTTGTCCTGTAATTCATTTGAAAACATTGTACTTCAACCCGGGACACAGTAATGTTTGCTCATTACTGCTTGGCTCTAGGTTAACTGTCAAAGGTGAAGTACTTACCTACTTCCCAGATGAACTCGCGCAAAGAATGCTACAACCACAAGATCCTTCTATCTTATATATTGTACTCCCCATCACTAAGAACATAAACTTTGTTTAAACTTTACTATCTACAAGTACTACCTGTTAGACTTGGCTGGCACCGACTTCAAATAGATGAGTGAGTATCGCTTATAATAATTATATTAAGTACCTTATTTTTCACTATTGAGTGCCTATTTGTGGTTTCGAAGTCGGTTTAATTTTTTTTATAAAAAGAGTTTATTTACCCTTTTTAGTGGAAAACAAGTATTCATTAAAGCATTTACACAACTTCGTCATGATAGAACCGATTTTTATATTTTTTATGAAATCTACAATTATTTCATCGAGATAAAATTGTAGGCAAAAGTTTTTTGTTCAAATTTCAAAACCCGGACGAATTCATACAAAAATGTTTCCGAACTATCCGAACAAAAAATACATATTAAAATGGGTTCAGGCGTTCTCGAGAAATCAGATTACATCATGGTAACATACCTACATAAAAAAGATGTGGTCGAATTGATAACCCCCTTTTTTTGAGAAAGGAGAGCTTTTTTGACCGAACTAGATTTTCTTTTTCTTTGATCGTCTGATCTTTCTTTGTATTTAAAAATATATAATCCGCAATGACCTTCTTGGCGCTAGAATAACTGTCAAAGGCGAAGCGCTTCCCAGACGACCTCGCGCAAACAGTGCTACAAGAGAGAAGAATGCAATCGCTATCACTGAGAACACAAAAGAGAGCTTCTTATGTCGATATAGATTTTATTTTCCTTTGATCGCATCACGGTCTTTTATTGTATTTAAATAGACATAATCCGCAATACGCCCTGCTTGACAGAAGAATAACTGGAAACTGTTCCTAAGGCGGTCTCTATGCGAACTCTGCAATGAGTCATACCACAATAACCAATCAACGAATTAAAAATAATAACTAAATTATTTACATTGGAGTTTGATCACATCGAAATAATCTTTGTATAGCGTGCTAGAAAATCGATCTGATTTAACCAGACTCTCGTATATGTATTCGTAATTTGTAACTACTTAAGTACTTACATTTTCGATTGGGTTCCAATTACGAAGATTGATAAGTTGTATTAGCTACTCTAAGTCGGCTTTAAAAACAAATCGATTTCAAGTATGGTGGATAGGGTTGGGAAATTTATAGGCTACTAGCGTTCCGCCCCGGCTGCGCCCATGATACATATATATAATAATCTATAGCATTCAGGAATCATGGACATTGTATATGTCCAACGGTGTAAGAATTTTTTAAATCGGTGTAGTAGTTCCCGAGATTAACGTGTTCAAACAAACAATCTCTTTAGTTTTATAATAATTAGTATAGATTTACAGTCGACGTGTGAAGCTGAGCATAATAGTAATAATATAATTTTCATTTGCACGTTGTCATTATTTTTTAATTTGTCCTTGGCTTTCACACAAATGTTCCTACTCTAAAACGTGTTGGTACTAGCTGTAATGTTTTGAGTGAATGTAATAAATAAATGAGTAGAAATCAGCCCACTCTATGTTCGCACCGGGACTCGGGAGCGTCTCTCACAAACAGAGATTGAAGGGTATCCGCCGCGCTAGCCAAGTGCGAGTTGGCAGATAATAGATACCGAAAAGATTCTTGGAATAAGCGAGATTCTGCACGATGTTTGCCGACACCGATAACACCGGTAAAAACTGGATAAAACCGGCGGTAACGACAAAATTATGCACCTTCACTTAAAAAAATACTCAGTGGTCCAAAACTCATGATTATGAAATCTATTGTTTCAGCCTTGGGAGTATAGGCTACGTATTTTTTTATAACTCAATAATTAATTATGGGCGTCAAAAAACCCATAAATTTTTTGAGGAAAATCAAATTGGTACCTACTGCATGGACACAAACAGACAAACTTGGATTTCAGGAAGGAAGGTCTAGGAAGCTTTATAATCAGGCTGCTATTTTCACATCCTTTGCCAGGTGACGATCAACAATAAATGCACTATACGATATCGGAAACCGAAATCTTATATCAATATTTATCGTCTGGCTCAGATTATACTACAAAGCGACATTTTATTCAGTGATTATGTTGGCCGTGATCATCACAGGGCTCACTTAACTTTTTGATATCAATGGGTTAGATCATGTTTACGATCAGTCTTTATTATTAAACAACATTTTTTACTGTCTAATCCCATACTCAGCTTTTACTTTGGGAGACAGATTGTGTGCATCATAATTTTGTGTCGTTTTTGACGTGATTACGTCTTATAATTCGATGAAGCCGGCTGCACGCCCACAAAACATGACGTCATGTACCGTTACCGTCGGTCGTTACCGTCGGTCGTTACCTCGCCGCATGTTTATTACAGTTGTATTAATTATTTCGACCAGTAGTTCAAGCGGGGATGTAGCTCAGTGGTAGAGCGTTCGCTTTGCATGTGAAATGCCCCGGGTTCGATCCCCGGCATCTAAAAGCTTTTTTGCATTGTTTTGATTGAAAATGACTAAATTCTACTGATTACTTTTTACATACAAATCTATCAAACAAATGAAATTAAAATTTTCTTTTGAAAAATGCTACCATTCCATCAGTATTTTCTTAAGACGTTGTCACGTTCTATCGTCAGTAAACCGACTTTACAGACAAACATTTTTTTGTATTCAGATTTCGCTCCATGGTAAAAGTTTTTCACTCAGAGAATGAAGAATAATTTGTCTCAGGTTATTTATAATTATCAGTAGAACGCGACTTCTTTGGTTTAGTACCGAGGATCTGTGTAATCTCATGAATAACAAACTGACACGACTACCTCAATAGTGGCCTTGAATTTTTTGTTACTTTTGACATCTCTGACCTAATGACGAATCAACTAACAGCAAAAGATTTACATTATATTATTTACTCACGCTAAAATCAAATATAACGAACATAAAGGACTCTCTCAATAATGAAATACTGGACTCTGGCGAAATGTCGGTGATATTAATTGTATGAAGGCGATGGAACAATGTAGAAGTTGAATTTACTCATAATTTTAATGAGCAAAAAACTGTAAAATTTTTCTAAACGTTATAATATTTTTTACGTTTTTCAACCGATTTCAAAAAAAGAAGGAGATTCTCAATGTCACAATTATAATAATCATCAATCATCGTCATCAACAGCTCACTAAATGTTCCCACTGCTGGGACTCGGGGCCTTTTCTCACAAGGAGAGAGTTAAGCACATAATCCACCACGCTGGCCCAGTGCGGGTTGGTGGATGACACATGACTTCGAAAGATTCTAGGTACATGTCGGTTTCCTCACGATGTTTTCCTTCACCGTTTTAAGTTAGCGGCATTACGCATATGACTTCGAAAAGACAGTGGTGCGTGTGGGGCTTGAACCGGGGGTCTCCGGATCGGCAGCCCGTTCTCCCGACTAGACCTGACTAGAGTGAAATATTTTATGAAATTTGACATTGATAGTTGAAAATCACGTTAATATAAATTTGTGTGATGTTGTAATCATGTAACATTTTTAAAGTTTTGTTTTCGTGTTATTGCATGCTGAAAAGCAGAATATGGAGCTCTGTTTTATATATATGTACATCTGTAAATACCCATATACGCAAATAAAGAATGAATTGAATTGAATTGACCAGCCGTAATTATTATAATAAGCAGATATTATTTTTGCCTAAAATAAGGATCGTCAAAAAGACAGATCATTTTGGTGGGACTTTCTTCCTGCCAGGTGATCTAAATGATGGTGATTCATTTTGCCCCGTTACTCACCAGCCAGGTTTGCACCTCCGTGTTGGTAGGTAATAAGAGCTGTGAGACAAAAGTTTTCAACTTGCCTTAAATAGGTACCTACCCAAAATTTGATGCCAGCTTTCGGAACAGTCGGCTAAGTTCATCGTGCACCTGTGCCAACTCAGGCAAATACAGATGGCATGAAACTGTTTGTTGACTGGGTCAAAAATATACCGTTCTAATTTATCCGTCAGGTGTATTAATGGAATAATATGAGAACACGTATTTCTGTTATGAAGTTATTAAAAATCGTCAAAGATAAATAAATATAAAGATCGTCACTCAACTTCCGTATTGAGGGTTGTGATTTGACGTCACGTTTTCGTTAAAATCATGCTGACGTCACTCGATAGTACTTCTAAGCACTGGAACTTGATATTATTCCTTATTCAAAGATCTTGACCATTTTTTGGTATTGAAACAAAAGAAGTAGACCTACATTGTAGTTAGGTACAATATTTTTTAATAATCTGGTGGACTAATTCGTTTTTTAAGTCGTCTCGCCTATTGAATTGTGCTGATTTGTACGCGTGTTGCTTACTATCAGACCCATGTCTTGCCCGTACCGTCACTTACCGACTAATATTATAAAAACGAAAATTTTAATGTTTAAATGCTTGTTGTTCAATCACATTATTAGAGCTTAACTGATTAGTAAGAAAATTGAACATAGGCTTGCTTACTTTTTATCTCATAAAAATATTAATTATTTCTTAAGGAATTTTAAAATTATTTAAGTTTTTTTTACTTTAAGATTTCGAGCAGATTCCAAAAATCGACTTATTTCAAACTTATTTTTCTCTGTGGTTGAACTCAAATTGCTAAATCAAATTAGCGAGCCCTTGCATCTAACAGAGAGTAGGTATCCCGCCATAAATTTCCCAATGGCGGGAATAAGGGAATCTATCCTCGAGAAGGAAACCATGAACAACAATGAAAGCTTTGTTATTTCAACCTAAACCACTTCTTTAAAAACACGTTACGATAGTCGTGTCGTAGTTTTAAAATACCATAGCTATTGTAGTTGTTAGATGCGTCTTAGTAATATTTCCGCAACGACCTAAGTCTTTTACAACAAGGGTCTTATGTGTATTGTACGGTTCTCACAATACCAGAAGCGTCTTAATACTATTCGCAACGGCCTAAGTCTTTTCCAACAAGGGTGCATTGTACAGTACCAAACGTACACATAAGACCCTTGTGAAAGACTTAGTGTCGTACTGTGCTGTAATGTAACTGTACTATTGGAATACTCAAAGGCGACTGAATACCTCGAATGTGGAAATAAACCCGGAAAATCTGCGCAGGATAGGATAGGATAGGTCATTAAACAAATGAACGACATTTTTACTAAACAGTTTTTGAACTGAATTACAAAACGTACCCTCGTAGCTCCCGAATATCTCGATATTTTCCCGGGATAAAAATAGCCTATGTGTTATTCCAGACTATCTATCTACACAAAATGTCATCCAAATCCCTTCAATCGTTTTTGCGTGAAAGAGTAACAAACATGTCCATCCACACATAGTTAGTTAGTTTTAAATCGATACATTCGTGGATTATGAATGAATTATTTCATCATTAGCCAGCTTTACGGTCCAATTTGAGCTGTAACTATTTTAGACCGTAGTGTGAGGCTAGGTAAATTATTCGTTAGATGACAAATTAATTTATAGCAATCAGAAAGCTTGACTCCGCTTTCGCACTAATAACTTCTAAAATGTGTAATGCGTTTACTGAGTGGGTATTCCGTGATGGATATGGTCTGGTTGGTTTCAATCCGAGAGTGTGTTGCTGATTGCTTTGTCAGGGTTAAGCGCGTTCTATTGTAGTAGTAGTAGTAGCTCGCACCCTCGCTTAACAATGGGGTAGATGTTAGGCTAGTGCATAGGTATTAGTCCAAGATCCCAGAGCTCCCAGACGTCACCTATTTTCTGATGATTGAAATGTGGACGATTGAGTAACGTTAGTAAGTACTAAGAACACATGCTTACTCGCTAACTTGCTTAGACGGCCAATTTTGAAATATGGGGTAATGAAGGTACATACAAAGATTACTTACTTCACGTATTTTCTAATAAGTGATTTTCACGTATGTTGTAGGAAACATCCTTAAAAACAAGGTTCCAATACTCCCAGACACTTTCCGTCAGCCGTTTGACTTCACTTAAATTCTCATGCTCCATTTGTAAATCGTCAGACAACTATTTTGTTGCTTTTTACAATAAGATAGACCAATTTAAGGGGACAATCATCCCCTAAACTCAACTATGTCCTATGGGTAAGAGTGGGAGACTGAGTGAGACATTTATTAGGAAATGTTGACTTAAAATTGAGTTTAGGGGATGATTGGCCCCTTAGATTGGTCTGTCTTATTGGAAAGAGCTTTAAAATAGTTTAGTTATGTCTGACGACCATATTTACAAATGGAGCATGAGAATGTAAGTGAAGTTAAATTATTATTTTGGAGTTGTTAAGCAAAACGGCCGACGGAAAGTGTCTGGGAGTAATTTGTATATTTAGTTGCAATTTTATAACTATATAATGCTAATAATTCTTGACATGTAAATAACATTTATGAATAAATGAATATGAATATGAATATGAGTATTGGAACCTTGTTTTTAAGGATGTTGCCTACAACTACATCAGAAAATAGGTGACGTCTGGGAGCTCTGGGATCTTACTCTATATCTATTATGCATAGGTATCGAAAAATAAAATAACTTTTTAGGATATATGTTCACTATTAAGTTGTACGGTTTTGTAATGACTCCTGAAGGTGCTGTTAGGCCTAGGTTTCAGCTTATACCGCGGCGCCTAAGTCCAATACGAGTAGAAAATTGATAGCTGTACTAGCGGCACGTTCCGGCTTCACTCGGATATTGTCATGTAAAGACTATTCATTGAAATAACAACTATTCTATCACTCAAGTTGGCTCAAACTGCACACGGTGTGCACATTTGATTAAATCGGTTTAGTAGTTTAACGAGTCCATCGCGAACAAACAACTTTACGAGTAAATTATATAATTTATGATTTGAAGCTTATTTATTTTGTACACATAAAATAATCTTGATACTTTCCTCTACTAATTTAAGCTAGTGGATATTGACTAGTGGGTATTATTGGCGAGACGTGTGTGAGATTTTAAACCAGGACCCTTATACCCAGCACCCAAGAATAGAACACAAAACAACTAAAAAGGTTTCCATGTTACGTTCTTAGCGTACAACAAAGTAGATTGTAATGTGAACTCTAATTTATAAATATAAAATGAAGTCATACAAGGGAACTGCAAGATATGTGTATTATCATGACCTGATAAATTTTAAAATAACAATTTATATTTTATCGTTAAAACACAAATTATTATCACAGCGCTCAAGAATATAAATGATAATATATTATATTAAATGCATTCTTGACCTCTGGCGCTTCTTCGAAAAAGGAAGTGACCTATATAAATATTCTTATTTTTGTTATAGATTAAATATTATGATTTTCCTCTTACAATGATACCAACATAAGGAGCTCACTTGACGATCACAGTAATTTGAAGTCATTTTCGAACAAAGGTATCGTTGGCTATGAGTCTTTATGCAGGTCTCTTGATCGATTTCAAGGCCTCCAGCTGTTGGGTTCGTTATCACCTCTGATTTTACCGTTTAAACCCTGCTACTGATATCTATAATATATAGTTTGTAAGAATGAGTGTTTACGCAAAAACTACTATAGGGATTTGGATGAAATTTGGTACATAGATAGATAATGGGTCTGGGATAACACATAGGCCACTCTTTATCCCGGGAAAATAACCGCGGGGCTCTGGTATTACAGATATAGTTATACTTACACATAAATGCACATTAATTAGCGACTTTAAATAGTATTCAAAAATCGCAACGTGACTGCAAGATTGCCGATGGGGTTATCCGAGTTATCAAGGCCCGTTTTTCTGTGCTTCCCTATTTCTGTGGCGACGAACGCGATTATTCCGACAAATAGGTATATTAACAATTTGTTGTATTTTTTTTTGTGTTCGGTTATCAAGTGGTTTATCATGTGACCCTAGGCGCGATTCCTTGCACAATAATTTAATGCTTAAATGATAACGATATTTTGCTTATTTTTAAAACGTTGACACAATTTTCGGATTAATTTATCTTTTTACCGTTTTCCAAACATTCGATTTGATTCAGGATATTTGACGTATTTGTTGACGTTTGATGATTGGTTAGACGTATTACGTATTTGACGTCAGAAAAGTGTACTTATTAAGCTAAAATAGAGCTAAAGTTAAGTCTGGTCTAGTCGGGAGAACGGCGACTGCCAAATCAAATCCCACACGCACCACTGCCGCTGACTTAAAACGATGAAGGAAAACATCGTGAAGAAACGGACATGACAGATTCTAGGTATAGAATCTTTCGAGGTCATGTGTCATTCACCAACCCGCACTGGACCAGCGTGGTGGATTATGGTCTTGACTATCTCCTTGCGAGAGAAGGCCCCGAGGCCCAGCAGTGGGAACATTTAGTGGGCATTTAGGAAAATAACGGAATCGCGAACTACGCGGGTAAAATCACGGACCTCTGCTAGTCGTTCATATAACATCTAATTACATAAAATAATCTGTACTAATATTATAACGATACAAGAATTGTTTTTAATCGAGTTTAACAGGACAAGGTGATTCTGAATATCGTTATGTTTGTAACGAACTCAAAACTTACTTGACAGATTTCAAAAATTCTTTCACCATTATAAAGGCCGATTTAAACTGAACGAGCATAGAGCTAGAACTGGAACAAGAGCATTCTTTCTCGATCTTTTAGTGTAAACGAAATATCGTTCTTAGCGTGTTCCATATTAGATATTCCATAGAATCTTTGCGAACGCAAACAAAACAACGAAAGAATGTTCTACGTTTGTTTACACCAAATGAATTTGATACAGTGGGGATAGAATGAGCATTCGCTCGTCTAATGTAAATAGGCCTTAAGAAGCAACATTGTAGTAACACAAAAGTAACATTGACTATATTTATCGATTTAAACGCAGTCAAAGTGAACCGCTAGTTTTAGATAAATTTAAATCTGGGATAACTTCAGCCTACCACATAGTCAATACTGAACTATCCAGATGGAATTAAAGCTAATGCTTCTTCCTAATAGTTATTCCACAAAACTGGAAACTAAATCTATTTTTGGCTAGAATCACATGTTATCTCCACTAAACGCCGGATTCTGACCCGCGCGTTAGATACTTATTCATATGGCGATAAAACGGTATATAAGGTCAGACTTTTTTTGTTATGAGCAAATTTTAGATAACTCTTACTAGCAAGTTCAATGAACTGAACATACGGAGCTAGTTTCTTTCCTACCTTACACAGAATAAGATTAAATAAAATAAATTCAGATGACAACAAATTGTAAAATTACTAGCGGCCCGTTCCGATTTAGCTCGGATATTGACATCATTATTAACATAAGCGAAATAAAAATGTCCTATCTTAGGATCAATTTACATATTATAAATACCAACTTTCGTGAATATCAATTAGTTTGCTGCAGAGTTCACAGGTAATAAATGCCACTGAATTTTAACCCCGACCAAAAAGAGGGGTGTTATGAGTTTTACGTCGGTGTCTGTCTGTCTGCCTGTCTGTGGCGCTCTGAAACGAATAGGCCGATTTTTATTTGAAAACCAGTTTCCTTGCTGTGGTTTTTATCTATGTTTGGGTAATATGGATTCAAAATGGCCGCCTTCACGAAATGGCGGATAAAATATTTTTATCACAACCTCCCTCAATATGGGTATCAAATGTAAGGGTTTGAGTAGTAGAACACTATCATAAATTTAAAATCCAAGGTAGCCTGGGGTAAATATTAAAAAAAATATGTTTTTGTTATATTATTAAACGCATTATAACGCATTATTATTACAGCACGGTGACATGCAGCTAAATCACTGTATAGCCATGTACTCGTGATTCAAAGATATTGGTTGATTTATTGATGCCCTGTTATTTGTCTGGATACATTGCCCTTTAAACCGGACCACCGTATTATTTTCACATTCTCCAGACAAACTCTGTAAAGTGTCCCACTACTACATACCAGTTAGTGTTTGATGTCATTAATGTTTTCGGACTATGATGTAGTAAGCGGCATTAATAGCCTTGATGATGCTGTTCTGACTAAGCCTGTTTATATATGCTAAGTTTGGTCTCCAATCAATGCTTTGACCTTAGATGTTTGGGCTAAAAAAACTATTTATTTTTCACTATTCTCAATTATTATTTTGACTCATTTTATAGAGATTCACAGAGCAAAGGAACAGAATAATTGCGAAAAAATAAAACAAACTTACCGTGATGCTGTTGGAAATTTTGCACAAGTTTTTGATCGATTCGCAGAGTCAGTCACGAAATTAACATTAATTAAACCATTGATATTGTCACTGCACTCATCCATTGTACTATTTTTGTACACATATATAATAGGTAGATACTGATAATAGGTAGAGGTAATCCAAATGCTTAAATACCATTAATTTAAAAAAAAACATAGAACAAGGAAGTGTGTTTGGCATGTTGGCGACATTATCACACAATAATTATTATTAATTACAGATTATTTACCGTAGTTATATCACATTCTAGTAGGTTTTCTTTAAACTGTTGTATTACGGTGGAATGAGTCTCCAATATTTCGATGCACCATTTTAACGGAGTTTCTAATCGAGACCATACTGATAATAATACCCTTTTTCGCAGTCTCTTGAGACAATTACTACTGTAACTCGATATCGAACATTGATCTCGGCTAATCACTACTTGTATCAACTACTTGTGTACAAGTAGTAAGTTATTTGTACCACAATTTGGACGGGTACTTTTACTTTTGAAATTACTCGTACATTTTATCGTGTCATGTAAAGCGATGATGCGGTCTAATACAAGTTATTCAAGATGGGTTTGGATCAGTTTCGCTTCGATAATACGGAGCAAGGAGGAAAAGCGCGTGCGCCGTTTAACAGCAGCGAGAAATGTTGATAAGCGCGATAACAGGCCGAGTGGCGACCCACATTCCCGCGTTGCCCAACCTGGATGCGAGGAACGGATGTGCTTTGCACTGGACTTTAAATTCAAGTATTATTTTGACTCATTTCTGTTTTATTTACCAGTTATTTTGTCGTGAACATACTTTATCATACGAATTTCAAAACAATATCAATGCATCATTTTGTCTCTTTAAGTTTCTATTGACCGAAAATATGACTCCTTTAACTAAAAAATCTAACAATCTTTTGGGTCACGTAAGCCCGGAGTGAATTCTTAGAATGTTTATTATAACAGCTATCTGGCTCCCATAGTACAAACGTTACTTAGAGTATGGCTAGACGGTGATGTGTGAGAAAACTCATCACGAATTCATTCCTTCTAGGGCCGTCTCTCGCACTTCTCGTATTATATTCCCCAAAATTAGGCCACTTATTTGGTCATCGCTTGTAATGGGGCCAGCGGTTAGGGCACGATTCCTCTTCGACTAGCTTTACGTCCACACATACCTACATACTGTATTTAGGTTTAGTGTAATGCATACTAGTATGCAATGTCTAAATTATTAATAAATATTATTATCCGAGTCAAGGAAAACAGAGCGTTGGACATCCACCAGCAAGATGGGTCGACGATATTGACGGTAAATATCGGGTCGACCCTGGACTCCTTTGACACAGGACCGAGGGAGATGACAAAGTAAGAGAGAGACCTATACCTAGCAGTGGGATAGAGAAGGCTGTGGATGATGATGTGGACTAAATACTTATTCATCATCATAATTTTCAATTAGTATCGATCCACTCCAGGGTTTAGAACTCCTCTATCCTGTGGTACTGATTACAATGCTGACACGATTTCATCCACGTGATCCCCGCGATAACCTGACGTTCCCGATCTACCTGGGTGGAGGTCTGCCCATTGGATATCTATGTCTATTAAATATCATCATCGGTAACCTCTCTGCCAGTGTCTTCTGCTCAGTGCCATTTGAGTTGCATAACATAATTTCCGCATTTCGTACACGGTCGTTCAAACTAATGTCCTAGCAAGGAACGCTCTATTTATTTAAAACATCAGTCAATGCTATTATTATTTATCTCCTCTATGAATAAATCTGTATGAATAAAACGTGAATGAAAAGATAAAATGCATTTGTATGCAGTCAACAATTAGGATGGTATGCTTTACACAGTTTTGGGCTTCATCCGGCGGCGTCAAGCTACAAATCTGTTATAGACTCGCATACTTCAATGTATTAAGACTTTATTGGCGCCAATGAATAGCTTATTTCTTTATTGTATTTAAATTACGGAGAGACCAATTCAGTGGTCCTAGGATGTATCATAATACGTGAAATGAATATTTACAATAGAATAACGTTCAGAAACAGATCGGGCCGAAATGGAGATAGACAAATAATAGCCCAGAATACTTTACATTGTCATAAGTTTTAGAAATCACACAACAGTCCCCTTTTAAATATGTTAAGTTCTTCAGAAGTCACTGAATAAATATATAAATATATTGATATTGGTGGAACAATTCACACACAACACCATCTGACCCCAAACTAAGCAAAGCTTGTGTGATGGCGGCCAGATAGCTGATATAATACTTATATAGATTAAAAATACATACTTATTATACATAGAAACACCCAGACACAGTGCAAACATTTGAATTCATCACACAAATATTTGCACTGGGTTTGGATCGAACCCACGACCCTCGGCTTTGCAGGCCGTGCTACTACCAACTAAGCCACGAGGTCAGTCGTGTAATAACAAAGTTATATCGAATAACAAAGTTATTTTCAAATATTTCAATTCGTGAACATTTCTTGCACAAAACTACTAGTCTCAAACTAAGCAAAGCTCGTTCTAGCGCGTCGTCCAAATAACGAGAATAATATGCGTAGGTATAATATAATAATTGAAATGAAAATGAGGAATAATAAATTGAATAGCTAGAGTATTTGCCTGTAGTTTAAGTACACGTAAAAATACTATTCTGTAAGGCTTTCTACATTTTCGGAACATACACTTATAATGTATCATTATATTCTAATAGTAATTATATAAATTCTTTTCTGGATTATGTATAGTAGTAGTAGTAAACAGAAGCATTAATTAAAAAAATATCGTATTAAAATCAAAAACATAGTGGTCGGAGTTGTATTTCCGTGATCAAGATAAATCAATTTATTGCCAAGTTAATATCTGTAACTATGCACAAAAAATTTGGGCTGCGCAGAAAAGATTTAACTGAAAGCTTTAAAATTTGTATCAATCTACATGATTATTGCAACGTATACGAAACAAATATGAAAATATTAGCAACGCCCCGCGGTGTTACCCGCGAAGTTCCCGTTCCCGTTGTTTTTCCGGGATAAAAAGTAGCCTATGTGTTCTTCTAGACTATAATCTGTCTGTGTTCCAAATTTCAGCCCAATCTGTTCATACGTTAGGACGTGATTGAGCAACAAACATCAAAACATCCAAATAACTAAACATCCATACATTGACATTTATAATACTAACAGCGCCCCGCGGTGTTACCCGCGTAGTTCCCGTTGTTCCCGTTGATTTTCCAGGATAAAAAGTTGCCTATGTATTCTTCCAGACTATAATCTATCTTTGTTCCAAATTTCAGCCCAATCCTTTCATACGTTAGGACGTGATTGAGCAACAAACATCCAAACATCCAAATATCCAAACATCTATACTTTGACATTTATAATATTAGTAGGATTAGTAGGAAGTAGGATTGCTAAAATAAAAGCTGTGAATTTCTACCACGGACTTACAGGATGTGGAATACTCTTTCTTCCGCGGTTTTTCCTCACCAGGCTAAAAAAAAAATAACTTAGAATTTGTCTCTGAGGAGGCATCATAAATTACACAATTACAATTATTTACAACCCCCTTTTCCCCCTTGGTGACTTTTTGTTCGACACCCCTTCCCCAACCTTCTAATTTCACGTGAGATTTTTAAACTGAAAGCGAATCATTTGGCCAAATCTTCTTATTTATTATACAAATGTTTGACTACTGTAACATCAACAATAAATCAAGCCAAATAAATATCAGAAGACTTTTGCTCACACTTTAGCGTGATAAGACATCATGCCGAATCTGGGCAACCTGGCTATAGGAGTAGGTATGTCTTTGTGTATTGTTTTACTTTTTGCTTCATACAAACTTTAGGGAGATTTCGGATTGCCTTTTATAGTATAGAATGACGCATTTGTTATCTATATGGCTATCAGGGCGGGCAACGTTCAACATTAACCTATTCTAACGTCAAAGTAGATTCTAAGGCTAATAATTTCAAAAAAAAGTCTAGGTTGGGTTATGATTGGAAGTGGTGGTTCATGATCGCATCGTCAGGTCGTAGGTTCACATTTCCCATCCGTCTGTACGCCCACCGTGTCAGTCGGTGGTGTTGGGTCCGATTCCGATAAAACCCGACCGTCTCCCCCAGGCGAAAGGGCATGCATAAACGCATTTTCTCCACGTTTAAAAAAAGGATTATTTGCAATCTCACGACATTCGATTTTACTGACTATGTTTACAATTTTATGGCGACATTCATACTATGATCTTATGATAACAGTATATTTATCATTGCCTAGTATACTGACCTGCATTGGTAAAAAAATTAATATGTTTTAGGTTTTTATCCTGTAATTTCTCTGAACCATTCTTTAAACCGAAAATGAGATATAAATTTGAAAATCTGACGATTCTCTAAAATAGGAAATTTGACGATTGGTCTGGTATATCTTGACCTCGGAACTGGCTGTGATTGTTCGCTTTCGTAGTTCCATCAATATTTGCAAACATCTGTCCAAAATAAGTGGACCTCCGATTGTTGAGGAGCTGTATAGATACATAGGCCGAGGTATCACATCAGAGACGAGTTCGCCGTCGAGGTCAGTGTCAAAGTTGCTTTTTCGGAGTCCACGCGTTATAATATTTATGTTATGCTAAGTTCCTGTCTGACTTAGCTACGAGTATGTTGGCGTTGGTGTTGCAGTGGTGAAAATGCCCGATTTTATAATCATGACATCGCAAATTCGATCTCCGCCTGGTCCACTGGTCTTATTTCCAAGTGCATATGTATTCAATCACGATGTCTCTGATAGGACTTTTCTTCGAAAGGATCGTTCGAGGACAAACATATTACGTCATTCACCAGTCTTCGTTTTGCCAGCGTGACCTTGATTCTTTCCTTGTGAGATAAGAGCTCGAGTTCCGACAGTGGAAACGAACACACACGCGGGATCTGTCTAGGTTATGCTGTTTAGTTTTGTATTTTTTCCTGCGGTTTATTTAGCGAAATCTTTGGTACAAAACACTTACGAGTATGTGTTGGCATCATCGATTTGTTAATTTGGCGGTATACCGTCGGAGTGGGGGTTGAGTAGCGAAGCGGGACGTGCGCATTAAACGCTTCTTGGATGGAAGAAATATTGTGAGTTCACGACATCAACATGCGTAACAGCAATATATCTGTAGCTGACAGGTGACGTATTATTGTACAACATAAGGGCTGCTTAATACTATAATTGGGGTGAAGCCGAGTTAGTAACCTATAATTATGTGTTCCAAATTCAATCTACATGATTATTGCAACGTGTACGAAACAAATATGAAAATACTAGCAACGCCCCGCGTTGTTACCCGCGAAGTTCCCGTTGTTTTCCGGGATAAAAAGTAGCCTATGTGTTCTTCCAGACTATACTCTGTTTGTGTTCCAAATTTCAGCCCAATCCGTTCATACCTTAGGACGTGATTGAGCAACAAACATCCAAACATCCATACATTGACATTTATAATGTTAGTAGGATAGGATAGTAGGATAGTAAAATTTTGACCCAAACTATATTCCTAACTATGTATACACAACATGAGTGACAGAGTGCTTACATCTCATAGCATAAACATAAGCAGCCCACTAAAGGTTCCCACTGCTGGGACTCACGGCTTTCTCGCGCACAGAGAGAGTCAAGGCCATAATCCACCACGCTGGTTCAGTGCGGGTTGGAGGATGACACATGACGTCGAAAGATTCTAGGTACATGTTGGTTTCCTCACGTTGTTTTCCTTCACCTTTTTAAGTTAGCGGCATTACGCACATGACTTGGAAAAGGCAGTGGTGCGTGTGGTTTTGAACCCGGGGTGTCCGGATCGGCAGTCGCCGTTCTCCCGACTAGACCAGCCGTAACTTTTTACTTTGCATTAAGAAGTTAAAACTAAAAATGAGTTTTACACAACTTAGAAAATCAAATAGCTTTTTTTTTTTATAAATTTTGTTTTGGATTTATTTAATCCGTGAGCTCAATATTTTTAGACATAATTTTTGTACAGGTCTTGAGGTAGTATGTGGTATTATATTTGTATATATCTAAAATGAGAACATTTGCAAATCCTTCGCGCAATCTTTGCTTAATATTTATAGTTGAGAGAAGAGAAAATGAATCAATGTTTTAATGCATCATTTTGGTCTAACCAAATCGGAGTGTAACCGTCGATTTTCTAGAGTTTGTAGTTAGTTAAAATTAAGTCAAATTATTTAAGTTTCCGTTTCAAGCGCAGTCTGTGACTCAAGATGCTGAGGCACTTGCTTTGTACGCGCTCTATGCGCTTCGAGTGTACCAAATTCAGTCGAAGCGCATAGAAATGTGAAAATAAGTTATAGAAAGGAGATCAAACGACGGAGTTATACTCTAGTATGCTGCGTATCATAGAGAGATACAAAACTGAGACGATTTTTGAAATCTTTAGTAATGCGAGAGATGAATGCCAGACGTTTGTTGCATATATTTGTAATGTAGTCGTAGTGCTCTCTAAATGTGAACTATTTATCATATATAGCTCTTAGGTCTTTGATTATCGTCTTCCTCTCTAAACGTATGTTTATTTGTGGCCGCATCGTCTATTAACATCTAGCAAGAAGGCGGAAGAAAATACCATAATGGACACCGTTTCAAAAGTGATTATTATATTTATTTTATTTGCATTATTAAAAAATCTTGTATCATGGTTTGAATTGCAAAAAACTTGCAAATGTAGCGCCCCCATGAATCGCTACGCGGTTTTGCCAAGTTCTAAGTATGTCACCATCTAAAAATGGTATAAAATAATCTGTCTGTACTCACAGCGTTGGTTTCTACACACATTTATGCTTAGAACAACAAAACTGTGTTTTCATGGAACTCTGGCACTTGCGTAACTATTTTTTATGGACCGTATGATCAACTAATACCTATACCTCAAGGTAGTGATGTGACGGTTAGACTTTTGGCCGGATTCAACTGTCGCTTTATGAATTCAAGTGTATTGTATTAATTACAACGTAAAATTACAATAATATTTGGAATAGTTATACAATTAACAAAAAAAAGATAAATAAGTAAATACAAACATTTATTATTTCTAAGTAGTGCTTAGATTAATTCTCATGAACCGGACTCCCAAATACTTAATAAACAATTATGAAATAATTCTTTTTCAGTGTTTCTTATAGTAAGTTTTATTGAATCAGATGTAAACAAAGAGTTTAACTATACGTATTATCTTGCTTTTATTTGATTCAGAATATTATTTTTATTGTTTGGTATATTCTTACAAAGGAATCTTCTTCGGAGTCTCCTTCTATGTTGCAATACAATACAAAACTCGTGCTAAGAAGTCTAACTTCAATCATAAAATAGATAATATATTCAACGCAAGAAGTATCAACCTGAAGTTAGTAGAGATACAAAGTTTTTAAAATGTTGACTAGGTTTACTTCAGGGTGTCGATTTTTCAAGATGGTGTACGACCGGATAGTAAAAATTTACTTTCGTCATTTTTATCTAACGCGTCAAAAGAATTATAACTTCAAAAATTTAAGTGTGTGGAATATTCCGGATGGCGCATAATGGCCGGAAAGGTGACATCCCTAACTGGGACCTTGTACGCCGCTCGTAGGTACGGCTGATATTCGCGGCCACACTGGCGCGTCTAATGATTTGAGTCAATTTGACTTTTATAGACACATTTTAGCCACGATCGAGATTTTGTCATATATGATGTCATGTCGTTTGGCTTGATGTATAATATCACTCGCAACATGAATCGAAATATTAAAAACACCTTATGGCGCATTGCACGTTCTGCAATGATGACAGCTAGACTAAGTAAAGTTTAACAAGACTCTTTTCCGATACTCCTTGACATAGTTAGAGTTAATCCCGTTTAAAAAAAAATGGCAGTTATATGGAACTGCCGATAGAAGAGAAAACTTACAACTCAGAATTTTATAGGTTACTTTGGAAACTATGCGGGTGAAACCATTTGATGCTGATGCATTTTTAGTTGGCCAAAGGCCATGGTCCCGAGTTTACTCGAAGATATCTGTCATTCCCGAGCGTGACACTAGAATTCAATTCACAGCTCACGAAAAATCTATCTGTGGTGCGCCAAACGAAGTTTTCACTTTAAAAAATGGAATTAAGTTATTCCCTTCATTTTTAAAACGTAAAAACGGATTCCTTATAGAATCGTCATGTTTGTCTGTCTGTCTGTCTGTCTGTCTGTCCGTCCGTATGTCACAGCCACTTTTTGCCGAAACTATGAGAACTACACTATTGAAACTTGGTAAGTAGATGTATTTTGTGAAACGCATTAAGATTTTTACAAAAAAAAATTTAAAAAAAGGTAAATTAGGTTTGCCCCCCATACTTAGAACTGAAACTCAACATTTTTTTTTCATAAACCTACACGTGTGGGATGTCTATCGATATTTTTTCAAAAATGATATTGAGGTTTCTGTAATAGTTTTTGTCTGCACTGAATAATTTGCGCGATAGACACTTCCAAAGTGGTAAAATGTGTGCCCCCCCCCCTCTAACTCCTAAAATAAGAGAATGAAAAATCCAAAAAAATAATATGATGTACATTAATTACCATGCAAACTACCAACGAAAATTGGTTTGAACTCGATCTGATGAGTAGTTTTTTTAGTACGTCATAAATATGAACATTATTATTAAAACTTCGATCAAAATTACAATGAACTAAAAAAACTATGTGTTCTATGTATATGATGTTACTTGCTGCAACGGAACCCTTCATGGGCGAGTCCAACTCGCACTTGGCCACTATATTTAATTTTGTCTTTATGTTGGGCACAATTCTATATTTTTTATTGAATTTGTGTTATTCGCTAGAATTTATGTTATACTTACTGGCAAAGCCCCGGTATTTTATTAATCGCCTAATTCCTGTTCCAATAATTTTCTTGCAATAGAAAGTAGCTGTCTAACTTAGTAATTGACATATTTGGGCAACAAATATCCAAACTTTGATTTTTGTAATATTAGTATGACGTATAAAAATGTAACAATTATAAATAATACACTTTTTTGTAATAATTACATATCAACAAATTCCGACGCGCAATCGATGTACCGATATTGGATATATTTGTATTTCCAATACTTTATTATATCCAATATTCGATTCAAGGCCAACGACAACAAAAAAGCGTTTACGAGTAGGTAAGTACAACGGATTACGTATTTTCTCTCGTGTGCAATTTAATATAGAAATATTTTCAATTTTAATTTTACCGTTGCCATTTTGTTAGGGAATTTAATAAGAATTATTTTTGAAAACATTTATTGCTTCAATACAAACCTGCATTGCCTCTCAATATAGAGGTAATAGGGGCTTAAGAAAAGCTTCATACGAAGAGCTCACAGTATAGAGCCTGGTCTAGGTAATTGAGTATTTTGCAAAGAGTAGATGTATAAAAATAAAATAAGTAAAATAATGTCTAAATAAAAATATACGAAACGATATAAAATTATATGATTTGCACGATAACTAAGCAGGACATGGGAACCTTACTAAATTAAATTAACATCTGTCTGTACCCAATAACATACATAATGTAACCTTATGGTTAACCTTAAGGTTGGCTAGGAAAATACGAGAAAATTATAGATTGGTTACCAAACTTATTGATACAAAAATGACTGACAGAAGGTTGATTTTTGTTTTCATATGATTTTAATATTGACTAATATTTATCAGCGTATTAATAATGTTTGTCTCGAACAAAAATAAATAAAATGTGTGCGTAAGATCGCACGGCAGAAGTAAAATTAAAATGAGACACAACTAGAAATGTAAAATATTGAATAATTAAAAACAAAAATGATTAGGTACATGTAAATTGAAACGATTGCAACACAACGACACGACAGTGACAGCAGACAGACGCAGAGCTTCTGACTGTATCTTTCTCGCTCGGGTACACTCGGCGGTCCCGCGAGTTCACCCGAAGTAATGTTTCACTTCCGAACTTTGATCGTCCCAACTCATTCACAGCATTCACAGCCTTTGAGCATCTTTGAGGAAAGAATACTTGGTCTGAGTTCACAGCCTATGAAAAAATGTGTGCGGTGATAATAGGCGTTTTTGAGAACAAATATTATTTAAACCGGTATTTTTACTTTCATCTGACAGTCTGAAAAGAGATTTCGTGATCCAAGAAGATAGCAAACATTATTTGTTTGATAAATTAGTAGTTGAATTTTTATTGTTTGACGAATTTACTTTTACGGTTATATTTTTTTTATTTTAATGAGTGACAAGACGAGCAGGATATGTCCCTGATGGTAAGCAACACGCCTGCCACATGACAGCACAGTGACACGCAGGTATTGGAACATGAAGAGTCCAAATCATTACCTAGCACTGCACTGCGCTCGTCACCCAGAGATGTTGTATCTCTAAGCCCCGTAATTTCTCTGGCAACATTGCCCTTCATACCGGAACACAGTAATGTTTGCACATTACTGCTTGGCGGTAGAATAACTGGCAAAGGTGTGGTACTTCCCCAGGCGGACTCTGCCATGAGTCCTATCACTACTAAATAAAATATACTGATCGAATTGATAACTTGGTCCTGTTTGAACTCCGTTAAAATTGGAATTCACTATCGAGAGGTCAAAGCTTTGGAGCCCACGTTTTGAAGTGAAATCTTCTTTCGGCGCACCACTGATAGATTTTTCGTGGGCAGTGAATTCAAGCGTCACGTCATGTCAATAGAAGAAATCTTCCGGTAAACTCGGGGCATGGTCGTGGCCACGCCCTGTTTCTCCCTTGTAGTTTCCAAAGTTAGCTATCTAATTCTGAGTTGTAAGTTTTCACTTCTATCGGCACTATGACTGCCAATTCTTTTTATACAGTGACAAGACGAGCTTGACATGTGCCCGATGGTAAGCAACACGCTTGGCCACAACATAACAGTGTCACGCAGCTATTGGAACATGATGAGTTCATATCATAACCTAGCACTAGACTGCGTTCGTTACCCAGATATATAAGATGATTTATCTCTATGGCCCGTAATATCTTTATAACTAACTAATAAGTACTTGGGTATTCTGTCAAACGTAGAGGTACAACTTTGTCATGAAAACGTTTATGGTGACATAAATCACTTGACTCTCTTCATATGAGGTTGTGAGAGTAGCTTCTAAGTTCCAGACACAAATGTTTCATTGCACCCGAGCGTCAGACGTTTTAACTTGAAATATTTTTAATACTGTTTGATCTCACATAGAATGTGTCTATTGAAAATACTTGGTTATTACGAAACCCCGTAAAGACGACTAACGATGGCTAATGAGCGCCAAGAAATTTTGATACGTGTACTAATAGTACTAAATAGGTAGGGGAGAGGATGCGTAACGAGGAAGTTAAGAAAATAAAGCAATAAAAGTATAATCAGTGTTATAATAATATAAATGTTTGTTCATCAAAAGTAACTAGAACATTTAGGTTACTTATTAAACTAGCATTTGGCACATAAATTGGTGAGATAAATAACCAAATTTAGAAAAAATATGAAACCTTTAACAAAACCCCATCGTGCGTCAGGGTAGGGGCAAGATGGGGTACTCAATTTGAGGCAAGAAAAGATACATGGTCACGTAGTGTGTGCAGTTTTTGTATTCTTTTGTATCTTTTTTGTCAACACCTGCACTGGCTGTATGAGATGAGCATTCTACAGATGAGACGCCTTTCCCTCGCCGCCCGCTGATTTGCTTAAAACTGCTTCAATGATTTGTGTTTCATACTCTCTGCGGACCAACTGCCTCTCGTACTTTTTTAGGGTACCTAAAGGGTAATAATGGAACCCCACTCGAGTCCCACTCGCACTTGGCCACTTTTATTTATTTATTGTGTATGGTACTATGGTATTATTTATATTACTTAGAACTATATAAATTCTATTTTAAATGAAATGATTATTCTCGCTTCAGCATATTTTCATTATAGCTTCGGTGCATAACGGGGTACCCCATCGTGCCTCCAAGCTATGCCCCTGTTATGATCCACTATTTTAAGACAACAAGCAGAAAAAATAATTGACCGTTACGGTGATTTTGTTCAATAACTAAAATGTCTAGAAAAAGACAGTAAAAAAACAAAAGTAATAGTTCAAGTGTTTACCTTTTTACGTAAAGTTTCGTATTCACCCAAAATTAGATCATATGAGGAAAAACATATTTTATTTGGTGTAAAAACGAAGGGCGTGGTCTTGTTATCTGTCGTTTCCAGGCTTAAAGACTGGTGAAAAAAGACCAGCTAATAGCACCATCAAAATAACTCTATAATGTGTGGTATCTTATATCTCTGGGTGACAACAAAATACAGTGGTAAGCAGTGAATTAGACGTTTAATATTCAAATAGATGTGTGGCACTGAGCTGTTATGGGCACGCTTAGAGTATGGAATGGGCACGCATGTTGCTTACCATCAAACACATGTCTTGCTTGTCTTGTCACTGTATAAAAAAGTGTATTTATAATAAAACTGTAACAAAAAAAACATTTTGAGGACGTATGGGTAACGCCAACTTACTCCAGTCCGGAGTGTTGGTTTGTGACCATGACTTCTTCTGAGTTCCGAGTCCCGGCAGTGGGAACACGGCGTTGCTTATGCTCATCTTGGAGTATCGAGGTTAGAATGGAATAAGCATAAACATTTTTTATACCAGCCGTATTGAGACGTCTGGAGGCCTCCGGGCGACAGGGAGTAGTTGGCCACAAATTAATTTCCAACAAAAATCAATGTGTTATTTCGGTTCAGATTTTCATTTACCAATTTATTGCATTTTGATATATAATTCTTCTATGCGTGTGTTTTTACCATATTGAAAGAAGGGTTACGTTTTTCGCGTGTATCTGGTATGTTTGTAAATTACTTTATTCCCACGTATCGTCTAAACGGCTGGACGGATTTAGAGGACTCGTCTCAATCACCTAAATGTCTTTATATGGTATAACATAATGTTTTTTAATGTGTTCATTTTTTGCAGTCGGGTTTTTAAATTAAAGTTAAACTCCTTCTTTAGATTTTGAAAAAAAAACATCGTGAATGTCTGTAAGATATGCAAATAAGAACTAGATAAAATAGGGAAACAATATAAAATTAAAATCAAATTTAATTTACGTTGTAATTTACATTGTTATAATTTATGAGTAAACATTTTCTTAACAAAGAATTGTTAAAAAAATGTTTATTCGTCGGAACTTGAAAGATTGTTTTCTTCGAAGTCTTTATTGTAGTAAGGTTATTGTGGAAACCTAGGGGCTGTACCCCTGATGCTCTTCCTCAAATCCGGCCCTGATCGTATGGTTTGCAGAATACATGTCAGAGGCCTTTAATTACCTTTATATTTATTGGCCGACTGACGAGAACGACGCACGTTGATGATTCTTTTCAACCTTGGACCTCATGTTGGAACATTTGATTTATATTGATAGTTTGCCGTCAATTTCTTGTACAACTTTGTAATTGTACATACGAATATACGATACGATAGAACATACGATTTAAAACATGTACCTAGTATTTGTCAAAAGATCATTTTCAAAGGTGATCATCTCCCTATTTGTAGATTTTGTATAAATGTTCCCTATGCTGGGACTCGGGGTCTTCTTGTGCAAGGAGCGAGTCAAGGTCATAATCCACCACGCTGGCCCATTTCGGGTTGGTGGATGACGTATGATCTCGAAAGATTCTTGGAACATAATATTAGCTTTCTCAAGAAGTTTTCTTTACCGTTCTTAAATTAGCGACTTTAAACTCCGCGATGGTGTAGTGGCGAGAGGATCCGATTTAATATTCGTCAGTTCGAATCTCGTCTTTACTACACAGTATTTTTCCAAGTCCAGTTGTACAATCACAAAAAAATT
This sequence comes from Ectropis crepuscularia, assembly GCA_963693475.1. Lineage (NCBI taxonomy): Eukaryota > Metazoa > Arthropoda > Insecta > Lepidoptera > Geometridae > Ectropis > Ectropis crepuscularia. Next base: position 38,649,846 of record OY856338.1, read on the forward strand.
CCAAGTACAAGTATGTCATCACCACTGTCTTTAACGGTGAAGGTTTATTTCCAGTTTTTGTTCCCACTGCTGGGACTCGGGTTTTACAAAGAGAGAAGGCCATATTTTACCACGCTGCCCAGTGCTGGTTGATAGATAATGCGAGGCTTAGGTAATGATTTGGATTCTTCATATTCCAATAGCTGCGTGACAAAGAGCTGGTATAGATAGACGTACAGCTTACCATCAGGCACATGTCCTGCTCGTCCCATAACTTCTATACACATAATGTAAAGGAAAGGCGTGTTAGTTACACTATAATATATATTATACACTAGCAACCTGCATAGCTCCAAGTTCCGTTATTTTTTCGGAATAAAAAATAGCCTAGATACATATGTGTAATTCCAGACCATCTATGTGCCAAATTTTATCCAAATATCTTCATTAGTTTTTGCGTGAAAGAGTAACGAACGTACGTTCTTAAAAAAATTCGCGTTGATATTATTAGAAGGATGCTATGGCACGAAAATCATACTACAATAACTCTTTTCTTAAATTTACCCGCATTGTAGTGGTACAATAGTTATAGAGGACACTCAAGTTACTTACCAGATAATAAGCCTGCCTATATGTAAGACAAGTACATACTTGTTTTGTTTATTTTGAACAATAGATGGGGGCTGTAAGTTCTTTTTATGGCTACTTAGAATTGCTGGATCAAGTCCCTTACCCTACGCTCCTATGCGTTCATCTTTCAATTCAACCTCAAGGGTTTTCCTTCGGGACTGTGAACCTTGTCTACATAGCAATGTAGTTCATAGTCTCTACGAAAAAGTGAAATGTTAGTTGAATTGATGAATTCTTAGCAAGTAGGTAGGTTCTGTCTGGTATTTAAGACCCACGCGCTCACTTTATTTTCTTTTAACAATATATACAAGTTTGCTTTGATGTCACTGTGTTTAAACATTATAGCTTTTCTGTTGAAGTATGTCGCTGTATTTGTTATCATCAGAATTGTCTGTTTATTATTTTAATGTTATATTAAAAGAATATAGCAGAGTCAGTCATGGTTTTGTACATACATCTTATATATACAATTCTCGTGTCACAATGTTAGTTACCTTCACAGAAATCTAAATAATAATATTATTTAGATTTCTGTGGTTACCTTGCTCCTCCGAAACGGCTTTACTGATGTTTACCAAATTTTGTATGCATATTCAGTAGCTCTGAGAATCGGCTACTATCTATTTTTCATACCCCTAAGTGATAAGGGTTGTTCATCCCTAATTTTTTTTAAATTTTTGGACAACATTTTTTGTTTTCATTTTTAGGGTTCTGTAAAACGTAAAAACGGAACCCTTATAGATTCGTCATGTCTGTCTGTCTGTCTGTCCGTCCGTATGTCACAGCCACTTTTTGCCGAAACTATGAGAACTACACTGTTGAAACTTGGTAAATAGATGTATTCTGTGAACCGCATTAAGATTTTTACAAAAGTTTTGTAAAAAAAACAAAAATTAGGGGTGCCCCCCATACTGAGAACTGAATCTCAAACATTTTTTTTTCATCAAACCTACACGTGTGGGGTGTCTATCGATAGGGCTTCAAAAATGATGTTGAGGTTTCTAAAATAATTTTTGTCTACACTGAATAACTTGCGCGAGAGACGCTTCCAAAGTGGTAAAATGTGTGTCCCCCCCCTCTAACTTCTAAAGTAAGAGAATGAAAAATCTAAAAAAAATATATGATGTACATTACCATGAAAACTACCAACGAAAATTAGTTTGAACTCGATCTGATGAGTAGTTTTTTTTTAGTGCGTCATAAATACACTATTATTAAAACTTCGATCAAAGTTACAACGAACTACAAGAACTATGTGTAGTATGTATATTGTATACTTGCTGCAACGGAAACCTTCATGGGCGAGTCCAACTCGCACTTGGCTACTTTATTTTATAACGTGGAATTAAAAAATACATACAACCCTAAATTTTTACTCTTTTATCACCAACCCCTATTTTTTAACAGCCATTTTAGTAATTTAATCATTTTGCATCCGGCTCGATAACTGATCAATTATCGTTTATCACTAGAAATTACCTAGAAATAATTTATATGGCAAAACAACGTTTGCCGGGTCAGCTAGTATTATCTAAATAAATAACTATTGTTTGACGTTTCTTACACAACACTATGTAGCCCCAGATTAGACAAAGCTTGTATTTCAGGAGGCAGATTGCTGATATAATCAATTTTTTGACGTGACAACGTCTTATAAATTGGTTTGCCGGGTGACACTTCAAGAAACTGCGTTACGCTCCGCTCACGTTATGCGCTCACAATGAGAGCGAGTGAGAGGGACGCGTGCCTTTCACTTTTTATGTCTGTCTCTCTCGCTCTTAGGTGGGCTAACCATGCCCGAGTCACCGATTCGCTTAGGCGCCTGCATACAAGTTTACACGTTTCGTTGCGTTCGTTAAATATAATTCTTTGTATAAATAAATGTTTTAAATTGTTACTATTATTTCATCCTTCTTCCTACTATACGAATGAATATTCACATTAAAATTATTTTACCACTCAAAGTCGTTGTCACGTAAAACTTTCGCCCGTATACCGACTTTACAGGCAACCAATTTTTTTTAAATACCTAGTAAACTGAGAACCTTGCCCTTTTGAACTTAAAATGAAGCCGTTAAAAATGAACCTCTATTTCTCTTGGCCGCGCTATAACTTGAGAAACATCATATGGTTTATATCGATGTTGAGAACGGCTTTACCGATTTCATTTATCTTTTCAAACTCCTACGTCCGCGCGAAGCAAAGTTTTTGCTGCACATAGATTTTATATAGATTTTTCAAAATGTTCTCTAATTATGATCTAATAAACATTTACTTGATTAGGGGGAGATCCGTACCCTAGCAGGTAGGACTCCTCTAGGTCTAGTTTGATGCGGATTAGGCTTCAAATAAAAGCACGGCACCAAATTTCAGGCACCATTAGGCACCATTCAGTGCGCTTTGGTTTATACTGTAAGCACTGAAGGCAACTGAATTTTAATTAATAAATAAAGTATTTTCAAAATTAAGTTAAATCTGCCCGGCACTGCACTGCGCTCGATAGTTTTTTGAAACGTAGTGGTAGGATTCTTTGCAGAGTCCGCCTGGGGAAAGTACCACACGTTTGCCAGTTATTTTATCGACAAGCAGTTATGTCTAAACATCACTGTATTTAGGTTTGAAGGGCAATGTTTCCAGAGAAATTACAGGGCATAGATATAAAACATCTTGTATCTATGGGTGACGAGCGCAGTACAGTGGTAGGTTATAATTTGGTTTCTTCATGTGCCAATAGCTGCGTGATATTGTGATGTTATGGATAGTCGTGTTGCTTACCATAAGGCGCATGTCCTGCTCATCTTGTCACTCTTTATCTTCTTCTTTCTTATATATAAAATTTTCGTGTCACAGTGTTTGTTTCCTTACTCCTCCGAAACGGCTTTACTGATTTAAACCAAATTTTATATGCATATTCAGTAGGTCTGAGAATCGGCTACTAGCTATTTTTCATACCCTAAAAGACAAGGGTTGTTCACCCCAAAATATTTTTTTTAATTTTTCGGACAAAATTTTTTGTTTTTATTTTTTTATAATGTGGCGTTAAAAAATACATACAACCCTAAATGTTTACCCTTTTATCACCAACCCCTATTTTTTAATAGCCATTTTAGTAATTTAGTCATTTGACAGTGAATTCCTCCTAAACGGCGTGACCGATTTGAATGATTTTTTTTGTGTGTGTACAAGTGGATTCGAGGACGGTTTTGATTAACAAATAAGCCCGGCAGATGGCGCTGCAGACAGTGTCTAGGTTATGATCCGAGCGAAGCCGGAACGGGCCGCTAGTTATATATAAAAAAACTTCAAACACGGTCATGATTATCTGTTCCGACAGGGCTGATTCGGATTAACAAAGTGCTACATAGTAGTTCCATCAGTAAATGTTGTGAAGTTCCATTCTCATCTATGGGTTTAAAAACACAAGTTGCATCTCAAGTTTTGGGATTTCAAGAATGAGGCTACAGGCCGCATTCGCTATCCGCACAAAATAAGTAAAAAAGTACAAAACTCGCATATGCCAAGAACGAAACCTGTTTGTGAATAAACCCTCTCGACCGACCGTTGTAACGGTTTGCGGCGTGCTACATTGAAATATTTCATCTGAAACATCTCTACTTTACCCTATATTTAGTCAGTGATGGATCCCGAATATTGGCGAATCATCATTTTAAGGGACACGCTGAGTCACGGTTTAGACAGGATTGACGATAATCAGAATCAGTAGCAATATTTAGGTCTTTTACATTGATTCTTCAATTTTCATTATAGAATTTACTGCGACTAAGTTATTATTACTGTGTTAAGAATTTATTAGCCTTTTACAAGCAATTTCTTTATATTATTAGTATCAAAATCCAGTGGCACGTCATCATCATGTCTGTTCTCAGTGAACTCGTCACCATATCAACCGAAATTCACGTATGTTGACATTTATGTGTAATTTGGCCCAACTTGAGAGACAGAATAGTTTTTTTATGCCGCTAGTACCTATATCATATAAAGTTTAGTTAGTTAAGTAAAATTATTTTAAGCATACACATAATAACATTCCCCTTTGTGTTAAATTAAAACATCGTGTTATATTTTAGTGCTGATACGTAGAAATACTAAGTGAATCACTGCACATAAGTCATCGAACCATATACATATTGCACGAGTACCTACTCCAAATGCTATGATAATCAAATTAATTTTATTTGATTTATACCAACATAACATTTATTTGGTCAGATGATAACCGTCATTAAAATGTGTGTCATACATTTAGTGGTAAATTGGTTTAAAAACGTTAATTGTAACAATGATTTAGAACCTAATGCGCAAGGTACCTATAAGTCAGCATGAGCATCGGTCACTTTGTATTTTTTTTAAACGGGTAGAGCCTTTATAAACAAAACTAAATTACAATGAGAACTACACTATATACCTACTAACTACTTAAACTAAGCACATCTGGACGTAGACGTCCAACGTCTAAGAAAATGTAATTTCGAAATAAATTTCGCGACTTCCCTGTTCTGGTTCTATTTCGATCCGTCCGATCGAACATTTAAACGACAGATCGAAGTAGAACCGGAGTAGGAAAGTTACGAAAGTTATTTCGAAATTACGTTTTCGTAGAAAGAGAGTAGACGTCCTGAATTATCCAGAGACCAATGAAGGTTTAAAGATCAAATACCTTTTCATCCCAACACTTCGGAAAGAATATTTTTGCTCTTCGATATCAGGGCGGAAAAGTCTTATTTACCCTCTAGAGTGTAAATTAAATTTGAATTTAGAATATCGTGTGTACTAAATTTTGAATTCAAAATATAATTTAACCTATTTATTTTTACCTCCTTGGTGCCGAATTTATCATATTATTTTTTAAATATAAAAAATTCAGACTTGACAGACTCAGACCTCCTTGGAGGTTTTTCTTTAATATCCTTTGCGCGGAATTTTCTTTTCACGCATGGAAGATAGAGGTAAGGAATGTTCTCTCAAATGGTAGAACATTTAAAAATGCTATTAATGAATCAATTGTAAACGGATTGAAGTAAGTATACCACGTTTAACAAATTTAACATTATTGTAAAATAGTTAGTAATAGAAAACTTCAACTACTTGCGTAGTACATAATAATCTAGTAAATATAACATCAAATAATTACCATTTTGAGTAAACTAGTTGTAGTTGGAATAATTTTATTCGTGAATTCTATTAAGTAGGTATATTTGTTTCCTTTAAAATTTACCCTGATGCTAATGTGGCGCTACCATAATTTAATGCACTTTTTCACCTTTTGACACTTTTTTATGTAGGTGAGTACTGAGTACACAGATGACACTCCTTACCTCAACCGGTCAAACCTCCATATTTTCACGTCGTATTGTTATTGTTAAAACCATGGCTAAATCAACTCAAACTCGACAAACTCAAAACCTTATGTTAAAAAAAGGAAAACTGAAAACAAGTAAAAACCGAAAGCAAGTGATTTGATGAATTAAAGTGAAAAGAAAAGAAGTTATAGCGTGGAAGAAGTTTATTTGACGCCAACAGGATTGACTGAAACTGTTATTAATGCGAAAAGGATTATTTAGCCATTTCCTCGTTGAGGTGGAATGAAAAAATACGTGTTGCACTCGAGTGCAAAGATTTTTCACCTTGTGCTCTTTGATTCCCTTGCTACGCTCAGAATTCTAATTTTTAACCACTTGCTGCGCTCGTGATTCAGTTTTAGAATTCTTAGCTTGCTCGATAATCAAAATTGAGCATGCGGTTAAAAAGCAACTTTGCACTCTTGTATAACAGATAACTATTGTACTTGAATTTGAAACATACTGAGATTATAGTAAAAAAAAATGTATAATTTAAAAACTCAAAAACCCGACTGCGTAAAAATGAACCAAACTACGTTCTCGTATACTAAAAAAAACTGAAAAGAATAAAACAAGCATTTAGATTTCTGGTGGTCTAGAATTCTATAATATGTTATTGTATTAATACTATTGAAATATATACCATATTTTCTAATAAAAGAACATTACAACTGAAGAGTCGGGATCCATTATTATTCGACATACAATGTAATTGTTCAATGGATCCCGACTGTTCAGTTGTAATGTTCTTTTAATAGAAAATATTGTATATATTTCAATAGTATTAATACAATAACATATTATAGAATTCTAGACCACCAGAAATCTAAATGCTTGTTTTATTCTTTTCAGTTTTTTTTAGTATACGAGAACGTAGTTTGGTTCACTTTTTACGCAGTCGGGTTTTTGAGTTTTTAAATTATATATTTTTTTAATACTTTTTAGTTATGAACAATGTTGTGAATGTTAATATGCTCAACATAATAATATGCATCTTTTGGTTGTTGACCAAATGTCTTCGTTTCTACTGATATAATATGTAGGATTTTCTACTGCATGTAATTCATATTTATAGTTTTGTGTTAGTATAGGGTTTCGATTGACGTTGAGTACCTACTAAATCGTTTGAAGTTGGAGATGGGCGACCGAGGCGGAGCAATCCGAGAGCGATTCCGTGGTCCCACTATCAGCGGCAGAGTTGAAACCCCATAGAGGTTTATTAGTAGATAGGGGCACCATATCCATACATGATATAGAGTGCAACATAACCTGGCTGTGTCTCCCGGGCGGGGCAGTAGGGTATGCGTAAATACATTTCCTGCACGTACGAAAAAAAGGTAGTCCAATATACCTACTAGCATAGATCGTAGAACGCAAGATGGGTCCCATCCCAAACTTCGCACGAAATCATGTCAACGTTGGGAAGAGTGAGCTCACTCTTTCCGTTCTAGTCGGTTGCAGGACGCGGTGGACGCCGGACGTTTTTACCTATCATTATTCGGTGTCAACAACCAAAATAAGTAGAACCACAGCAAATCTCGCCGCTAGCGATTATAGGGGTCAAGTAGATTGGTTGTTTGTAAACCACTTACGATACATACAGAGACGCAGTTTATTACCAATTTCAAGGTGCTCATGGCACATCTATTGATTTATATCGATGCCTACTAGATACATTAGTATATAATGTCCATCCACATTCACACGTACAGTTAGTTATACGAAGTTTTCTGCTACCTAAAAACCTATAAATGTGAGAATGGTTGTTACTCAACTTTAAATCGATATACATCCTAAACGGTCAGTCGAATCGAAAAACATTGAGAGAAAGCTAAACATTATTTTGAAATACCTATTCAACGATACCCCTCTTGACATATTTTGGTGATTTTCATTTTTTTTATTTGGACAATATGGCGTCCTGAAGCCGCCATATTGGACTTACACTAATGTCATGTCTTTAGTGTCACTCGCCAGATTAAGAGGAATCGATTGACGTGTGAATCATAAAAATCGGCCCAGGCGTTTGGTCTGTATAGTGCCTCAAAGGAACATACAAACATACATACATAGACTGTTAAACACATTACCACTCCTTTGCATCGCGCAGTCGGGTAAAAAATAGGACATCCGCTTTAATTACATTTTCAAAGTATCGACCTATAATTTCTGATTTCTCTATAGCACGGTCGGGGCAGACATTGAAATAGAAAAAATTCCGGGGAGCGATTTTTTTTTATGAAACGTCGGGGAGGGTTGTTGGAAGTATAAATCTCGATTTTCTAACTAATCCCGGTAGAGGGTTCGCCGCCATCTTGTTTTAAAGTTTTTGTGAAATAACTCGTTAATTTTCAACTTTAGAGCAAAAATGATGGTCACCAAAGTTGTTGGAAATTTAATTTCTCACAAGTTTGCTTCATATCGCTTTTACGCTAGGATCAATATTTGCAGAGTTATACTATCAAGTTTATCAAAAAAATCGTAATGGGTGGAGTTTTATTTTCTTCAACTTCGGTTCTAGCACTTTTTAGGGTTCCGTACCCAAAGGGTAAAAACGGAACCCTATTACTGAAACTTGGCTGTCCATCCGTCCGTCCGTCCGTCCGTCTGTCACCAGACTGTATCTCAAGAACGGTGATAGCTAGACAGTTGAAATTTTCACAGATGATGTATTTCTATTGCCGCTGTAACAACAAATACTAAAAATAAAATAATTAAAAAATGTGCGAGAACCAAAGTTGAAGAAAATAAAATTGCACCCATTACGATTTTTTTGATAAACTTGATAGTATAACTCTGCAAATATTGATCCTAGCGTAATGTGATATGAAGCAAACTTGTGAGAAATTAAATTTCTAACAACTTTGGTGACTATCATTTTTGCTCTAAAGTTGAAAATTAACGAGTTATTTCACAAAAACTTTAAAACAAGATGGTGGCGAACCCTCTACTGGGATTAGTTAGAAAATCGAGATTTATACTTCCAACAACCCTCCCCGACGTTTCATAAAAAAAAATCGCTCCCCGGAATTTTTTCTATTTCAGGCTAGTTTTATGTTTACCTCGACTGTACTACTAATAAGATGTATTATTTGTGGTGTAATTGAGAACAATGTTTAACAAGTTTTGAACCACGACGCAAAAAACAACGAGGTTCTATGAGTTTGACGTGTCTGTGTATGTGTGTTAAATTCGTAAATGTACTAATATTTACAATTTACATGTCAATCAGCGAATGAAATAAAAACAAACAAATGAATACCGCCATCTATCGAAGAACGTAGAACAAGAGTACACTTTTAAAAAAAAAAGCTCTCATCAGTTAATCACAAATACATTAGTCCAAGATCCCAGAGCTGCCAGACGTCACCTATTTTCTGATGAATGAAATGTGGACGATTGAGTAGAGCAGTAGAGTTAGTTAGTACTAAGAACTAAGAATACATGCTTACTCGCTAACTTGCTAAGACGACCAATTTTTAGATATGGGGTAATGAAGGTACATACGAACATTACTTACTTGACGTATTTTCTAATAAGTGATTTTCACGTATGTTGTAGGCAATATCCTTAAATACCAGGTCCCAATACTCCCAGACACTTTCCGTCGGCCGTTTTGCTTAACAACTCCAAAATAATAACTTAACTTCACTTAAACTCTCATACTCCATTTGTAAATATGTTCGTCAGACAACTATTTTAAAGCTTTTTCCCACTCTACATTACTGCCGACCAGTACCATAATATGAATATATCATACCTTCATCTTGTGCATTGAGGTAAAACCTGATATGCCATTGTTTCATGATTCACTACTCTTCGCGATGCCTTCACCGCGATGTAGGTTATATGTATTGTGGCGCAAATTTATCAGGGTAGCTGTAAGGCGTCGCTATTGTTGCATTCCGGATTGGGGCTTCGTATCATCATTTTAGTCATTTTAGTCGGCCGGCCAGAAAAGTTTGTTGCAATGTTCGAGGATCGTGTCATCGTGCAGTTTCGACATTGCGAATGCGTAGGCGCCATATGCTTCGTTAGGTCACTTGTCACTCCCTACAGAATGACACTTGCGTTTGACCGCCATTTCTCTCGTTTTTTTAAAATAAAGATTGATGAGACGAGCAGGACATGTGCCTGATGGTAAGCAACATGCCTGCCACATAACAGCACAGTGACACGCAGCTATTGGAACATGAAGAGCCCAAATCATTACCTTGCACCGCACTGCGCTCGTCACCCAGTGATCTAAGTTGTTATATATCTAAGCCCTGTAATTTCTCTGGAAACATTGCCCTTCAAACCGGAACACAGTAATGTTTGCACATTACTGCTTGGCGTTAGAATAACTGGCAAAGGTGTGGTACTTCCCCAGGCGGACTCTGCTAAGAGTCCTACCACTACTAAAACTCACTCATCACTGTGTTCTGGTTTGAAGGGAAATGTTTCCAGAGAAATTGCAGGGCATGTAGATGTATCATCTTAAATCTCTGCGTGACGAGCGTAGTTCTGTGCTAGGTAATGATTTGGATTCTTAAAATTTTGTATTACACTGAACATAAAATGTCTTAAAAATGTCAGTCTACTAAAATCATTTGTGTAAATAAATTCAACGCCTACTTCGTGTTTTGCTCAGTTTTTCATATTATGTGTTACTTAAACCCATTTGGAAATGAGTACAGCTTATGTATGACAAAATATGGAAAAAATAGGCGTGCATGAAAAAATTTAACTAACTAACTGTAAAAAACTAACTGTACCTACTTTAAACGATTATCTATATGTTTCGGTATGAAGGGAAATCACACAGCCAAATATTTAATCAACATCCAGTGGGTTTTTATTTTTCTATCTCGTATGACAACTGTAGTTAATACCTATCTCTGAACAAATACCGTCCAAAATAATTTAGGTACAGAATAAATATGTTTGGTCAAAGTTGTACTAAATGAACTGTTATATCAATCACGCTGATGAAATGTTCGTCTTATCACTATTTAACTTAAAAGGATAAGTATATTACTACATAAGTATTAGTGAAAATTTATCTCATAATACACTACCATCAAGGCTCAAACTAAGCTAAGCTTGTAGAGGTACCTACTACTGGCGCTATAAGGTACATACAATGTTAGGTATGAAAGGTCGGATAGCGAAATAAGATAAAACATGTTACATCTTTGGGTGACGAGCGCAATGCAATGCTAGGTAATGATTTGGACTCTTTGTGTTCCGATATCTGTGTGATAACTGTGCTGTTATGGGCAGGCATGTTGCTTACAATCAGACACATGTCCTGTCCGTCTCGTCACTCCACAATTCAAATAAAAAGTTGAATTACAATTTTAATAAAAGCAAAAACGAGTAGTCTCTTATTTATTTATCTACTAATGGGGAATGCTGTATGGAAGGGGAGTTGTCGAGCGCGGTTTCTTAATTCTCTTAACTTCTTTTTGTTAGTTTGTTTTTAGTCTATCATTACTATTATTTGACATATAAGTAATCTGCCAAATTTTTTATTGAAATTTGATAAATACATATTTGTCCATTGAAATGTTACAATTTAATGACCTAATATTGGATTTTTTTAGAGGACGCAATTTTATCTTTGGTACATGTGTATAACTAAAGTATAACTAACAAAAGCTTCTTTATTTTTGAAAGTGCAGGAAAAAGTGATAAACGCAAACTTGTAGAAAATTTTATTTGCTCCAAATTATATTCCAATATTTTTTTTGTAGGGTTGGTAGTTTGATAGATATATCGAAAAATACTTTTTTCAAGATGGCGGCCGGAGGACGCGGGCGGTAACCCTACAAACTTGGGATTAAGTTTCTATAGACCCCCCATACAAATGTTTCAAAAATAAAATTGCGTCCTCTAAGAAATGCAAAGCTCATGTAACATTTCAATGGACTAAATCTATTATCAGCTTCCTCTCACAGATCCGAAGGCTCATTATTTCTAAGTCTGATAATAATAAAATAGATATAAGGAACTTTGTAAAACTTTTTTTTTTTTTTTAGTTTAACCTGAGTTGTCCCAATGCTGGGCAAAGGTCTCCCCAATTCCCTCCATAAAATCAAAAAAAAACATTTTAGAATAAATAAAAGATTATAAAAAAACTTGTCATACGTAAAACGACTACGGAAAGGCTATTAGTTGTTAAGTTAGGTTTCAAATAACATTATCAATTTGTGCCACCATCAACCGGCCGTAAAGAGAATTACAATGAAGTGGCGTCGTCAGAACATAACGCATATTTGGTGGCAAGTAAGAGCACCATATAATTGGTATAAAATTGGAGGACGAGTCTTGGACTACATAAACAATTTCAGATATTTTCTAGCACCTTTTCGGTAATTAAAATAATTAAAGCGCTTTAACGTTATGGAAACATATTATTAGGCAGACTTTTTAACACAATACTTGTCCTGGAAACCTATAGTGTAGTTATGTGTAGATATATAATTTAACGCCTTTCTAAAGTGTGACATTACTTCAAACTTCTTCAAAAGACTTTGTTCGTTATTATGTTACAACTTTCTGCTCTGCTTTCTCCTAAAATTTTACTAGATTTTCATTTACCATTCGGCGACTCTATTGACTTGTATGTTTCAATAATATCGTGGATTTGTATTATTTACTCAATTGCTTAATTCATTGTTTTCTTATTTCCATACAAACGCAATCATTTAACCTATATCCGGATATTTCCAAACGAGTGGTGAAACTAATCGCAAGTGTAGGTACTCGTTTAATTTATTTTAATAGCGAAGTCTCGTAATGTCCCGTCTGGCATATGAGAGTCTCGGTTGGTCGTTCAATTCTCTGTATGAGTAACATCAATATAGCCTAAGGTACAAGTATTAGCGAGTTTTGAACATGTCAAACGCGGGACAAAAAGAACTAATACATTTGAAATGGTAATTTAAATGGCATAAAGCAACGAAAGGTGGTTGGAAAAGTAGATCAAAGTCTGACGCATCTTAATAAAAAATTTAAACATTAAACAAAACACACCACTGGGACGCAAGAATCGGTGTTAAGAAGTATTTACTTATAGAATTAATAATAATTAATATGACATTCCAAAACACCTTTATAAATGTGCAGCTATTATAGATAATACTATATACTTATATTATGAATATGAATATATCTATACTTATATTATGAAGCTGAAGAGTTTGTTTGAATGCGATAATCTCAGAAACTGCTGGTTTGAATTGAAAGATAATTTGTTGGTTAGTCCATTAATCGAGGAAGACTATTGTAACATTACGCTACTATGAATAGGAGCGGAGCATGAATGAAGAATGTAATAAAAATGGGGAAAATATTATTTTTTGTGAGCTTTCGTTGGGTGCGTTGAAGTGCGCTGAAGTACGTGACAGCATGTTTCTATTTTCTAAGGTTGCGTCATTATAACCATTTTTATGATAATAAAATCGCGGACAAACAACGTGTAGCGTAATTTATATACTTATTTAAGATATCCGAGCGAAGCCAGAACGGGCCGCTAGTCAAAAAGTAAAAAAGTCAAAAGTAAAGCAGCTTGCAAAAGTTTCGACTGATAGGAAAACTTTGTAGAAAGGTATATACTACGGGCCCGTGAACAAAATTTACGTAGTAAATGAACCACCAGGATACCTATGTAGGTTGATAGAAGGGTATAAAGTAATAAGATTCAGCACTATGCCGTCACTTGTAAGGGGGGGTTGCAACCCTCGATTATTTCTCCTTGTCGCATGATTTTTGTATGGCGTTGCAGAATATTCTTACTCTTCGACTGTACTCAGTTGGACAGCTTACAAGTGACGGCATAGTGCTGAAATGTATTACTTTATACCCTTCTATCATCCTACATAGGTCTTCTGGTGGTTCATTTACTACGTAAATTTGGTTCACGGGCCTGTAGTCTAGTACTGGAGTTCAGGTTAGTGCAAAAGGCATATTGCTCTACTAACCTAATCTCACTAACTTTATTTAATCAAATTCAAAGAGCATACAACCATCTCATCGCCATCGCCTATATCTTGTCCAGTAAACGTCAGGCGATAACATTTACTCAGTGTTACCATTGAACTAATATAAAACTACTTAGATATCAGATTCGTCAATTTATTTGGTACTTATATACAATCTATTTGATAGTTTTACATCTCTCAATGATATTGTCCTCGGGAGACGCGAGAATTCAATTTGTGATTTATTATAACGCGAAATTGTTGCGGCCCTAGTTGTTGTAGAGTAGAGAGTAGGTTATTTTATAGAACAAGCGGGATGTGTCTGCTTAATTTTATTGTAATACTAGCAATAGTTTCTAAAGTGAGCTATCAAATTCTGAGTTCCAAGTTTTCAGTTCTATCTACAGCCCCTATGACTGCCAATTTTTTAAGAAAAAACTTCTTTTGGCGCAAAACAGACAGATTTTTCGTGGGCTGTGAATTTAATTCTAGTGTCACGGTCGGGAATGATAAGAAATCTTCGGATAAACTCGGAACCATGACCATTGGCCATCTAGAAATGCGTCAGCATGTCCCATTGGCTATCTAGAAATGCGTGAGCATTTCTCATTGGCCATAATTGGCCAACAGATGGCCATGCCGTGGGTTATGCTCATGGCCCTACGGTTTCACCCGCGTAGTTTCCAAAGTAAGCTATCGAGTTCTAAGTTATAAGTTTTCACTTCTATCGACATTTCGTATGACTGCAAATTTTTTAAAATTATTATTCCACCGCCAAACAGAAGTGCACAAAGTCTCAAAACAAAAGTGTACAACCAGTGCGTCCTACCCGTTATGACCTACGGTGCTGAAACGTGATCACTGACAGTCAAAATGGTCTGAAAGCTCAAAGTCACTGAGCGAGCTATGGAACGGGCTATGCTTGGAGTTTCTCTGAGGGATTGCATTCGTAATGAAGTAATTCGTCAGAGAACTAAAGTCACCGATATAGCTCAACGTATTAGCAAACGGAAGGGGCAATGGGCCGGTCACATCTGTCGCAGACCCGATAACTGCTGGGGTAGACGGGTTTTGGAGAGGAGACCACGAATTGGCAAACGTAGTGTAGGACGCCCTGAGACCAGATGGAGAGACGATATACGAAAGATGGCTAGTGGCGGTTGGAAACGTAAGACCGAGGATCGGACTGAGTGACGTATTTTAGGAGAGGCCTATGTCCAGCAGTGGACGAACACAGGCTGATGATGAAACAGAAGTGCGCAAACATCACTGCGTTCTAGTTTGAAAAGCATTTTTTCCAGACATGTTGCAGTGTAAAGGGATTAATTATCTTATATCTCTGAGCGCAGTGCAGTGGTAAGCAGAGTTTTGAACTCTTCATATTCAAATCGCTGATTGTCACAGCGTTTGTAACAGAAAAAATAACTTCGTAAAATGTCATTCTGCTCAACTACTAAATAATTTGCAGCAGCTATTTTGAATTGTCTAATTATTTAAAGTACCTATTGTCTACAAATCGTTGAAATATTAATTACGTGACTTATTCTGTAACCGGAGGCGTGACATCGAAACAGCTCAGCGAATGTGGCACAAACTTATCTTGTAGTACACATAAATATATGACTAACCATCCTGTGGTAAGTCATAGTAGAATGCGATAATAGCGACGCAATTCGATACCATACATAAGTTTGTATTACTGAGTTGATGACGCTATGATGTATCTGTTATCGCTACAGAGACGAATTTGATCATATCCATTTAAAGAAAACATACATGGGCACTTGACTAATGCAATGCTTCTAAGACTTTAAAACCTTTACTGAATAAATGTATAGATAGATAAACTCTCTTTGTTTTATTTAGTTGCACTGACTAAATTAAACACTTCTTAAGAAAAACGTGCGAGATCTCGTCTATGCAACCTATGGAAAAGATTACAAAATAAAGGAAGACGGGAGTTAACAAACAAAGAGTAAAATATATAAGTACCTACTAAAACAAACAATATATTTATTAAAAAATTTTGACTAATTATGATACACATAAGTACATTCCAATAAGGATATTATATCCTTCCCACAGATCCCTTAAGAAAATAAGTTATACTTCAGATAATCATACCAACAATTTACTCTGAGTAAATTAATAAAATAATGTGGTGTTTCGGATTAGAACTTTGTTTTTTTTAAAGCGGCCCGTCCATCATAGGGATTTAGTCATATAAAAACCATTAATCGATTTAAAAACTGTTCTATTTCTCAAGTTGGACTAAATTACACATAAATGAAAACTTTTAAAATATCTATTGACTTGATCAAGAAGAGTTCACTGGGAAATAATAAGAAGCTTTGTGATTGCATCGATACACAAAGTTAAGTGAAATGCTTTGATCTAACATGAGTAAATATCTAATATATTTAAAATTATTTGCTTTGATAGTTGCTCGATTTACTTTGACATAGTTGTAAAACGTCCTTGTAGATACAGACCATGTATTTGTGTTTGCGTATGCACATTAAGGTAATGATACAAGTTGCGTCATATCTAATGCTTGGCAAAAATTGAAGAAAATTGTGGTGTCGCCACTAACGCAAATACTTTTGTAATTTATACAGAGAGATGGAAAACTATTTATTGTGACACAGACAAATTAAAATATTACATATTTATGAACTAGCGCCACAAGTAGCGGGCTTATTGCTGAGAGCAATCTTTTCCAGGCAACTTCAAAAATAATTAATTAATAATATTAATATAAATTATGGTAAAATTTTAACCGTTATTTCAACTCGACTAACAGAAAGTAGTTTTAGAAATTTTGTCAAAAAATTTCGTAATTTGATTTCGAAATATCACTACTTAATTTAAACTAAAAATTATTTCAATAAATCAGCTGTCTCGCTTCCATAGTACAAAATTTGACTTTTATTGAATGAGAGCTGAGGTTATAAGAAGTAAGTTAATGTCTTATACCCGGTTTACATTATTCCAGTCCAGCGGTCGAATCCAGCGCTGGATTGCTTACTGGAATAATGTAAAAAAACAAAATAAATAAATATGAAATTCAATAGTTAAGGTAAACCACGTTTTACACCGTGGAGTGCATTTAGTATATACACTTGCGTTTAAATAAAATAAGGCAATAAATTACCCCAAGCGGACATTGCAAAAACTTGAACTTCTTCCATTTCTAGACAATTTTGTCAAACTATAGTTGATGTATGAGTGCGAAGTGATTCTTGTTATTTCACCTCTCAAATTAAACACTGATCAAATATTGCGTGTAAAGTGCGAACAGAGCTTTGTCTATAATCTTGTAGTCACAATTGGTCATGCATATGTCCAACATTATCTAAGCAAAAGAACATGTATTCATAGGAAAGGCTATTATTAGCTTTCGAAACACGGTTTGATACTAGCACGGAACCAATGGGTTCACATTGATTAATTCACTGATTGATGAATTATTATTGATTTACGGTATCAAGAACAACTCATTTTATGTTCTCTGTGCCGGACTATAATCCACTGCGCTAGATAGCATAATATGATAGATCGTCATCAAAAGGCTCATAGGCAACAACACTCTTGTGCGAAAAAGACTTCAAAGTCTTGAACATCGCCGTAAAATTGCTAGTCTATCGGTTTTTTATAGGATACACTTCGGAGAGTGTATCCTAGTGTATCCTCTTTTTTCTATCGGAATGCTCGTAGCTCGAAAAAGCGACATCGTTTCATGGTTGATGTTCCAAAGACACGAACGAAGAGATTTGACTCTACTTTTGTGATAAGAACGTCTAGGCTGTGGAATACGTTGCCTGAGTGGGTTTTCCCCGATGGTTACAATCTTTGTGTCTTCAAATCGAGAGTGAATCGTTTTTTTTCTACGTAAACACGTTTCATCGTAGACCGCATCGTCGCTTAACATGAGGCTAGATGGCGGTCAAGTGTAAACCTAAAAAGTAAAATAAAAAAAGTGAAGAAGAAATACAGGGGCGGTTAATTGTGCCTGTGAGTTTAGTCTCGACTAGTGTTAGTGTGACTTTTCGAAGTCATGTGCGTAATGCCGCTAACTTAAAACGGTGAAGGAAAACATCGTGAGGAAACCGACATGTACCTAGAATCTTTCGAAGTCATGTGTCATCCGCCAACCCGCACTGGACCAGCGTGGTGGATTAAGGCCTTAACTCTCTCCTTGTGAGAGAAGGCCCCGAGTCCCAGCAGTGGGAACGTTTAGTGGGCTGTTGATGTTGATGTTGTTTAGTCTCGGCAGTAAGAATGCTAGCTTCCCTTCTACACAGAGTTTCTACTGCTAATTTCGTTTTTTCGTTCCTTTCTTCTTTGGTTCCAAACATTAAAATTTTAAGCTTCCTTTATTAATATATATATACTAACTTACTAACTGATTGACATGAATTTTTAAATTTCTTATGTATGTTTTTTTCTGTAATGTTTTTTTTTTTTTTTTTTTTAACATTTATAGGTTTACACTTGACCACCATCTCGCCTGATGTTAAGCGACGATGCGGTCTAAGATGGAGCGTGCTTACCTAGAAGAAACCGATTCACTCTCGATTTGAAGACACCAAGATTATAACCATCGGGAAAAACCCACTCAGGCAACTCATTCCACAGTCGAGACGTTCTTATCACAAAAGTAGAGTCAAACCTCTTTGTTCGTGTCTTTGGAACATCAACCATGAAACGATGCCGCTTCTTCGAGTTACGAGAAGTCCGATAGAAAAAAGGGCTAGGTGGTATTAGATCATGCAGATCAGATGCACACTCTCCGAAGTGTATCCGATAATAAACCGATAAGCTAGCAATTTTTCGGCGATGTTCAAGAGTTTGCAGTCTTTTTCGCACAAGAGTGTTATTGCCTATGAGCCTTTTAGCCCGCCTCTCGATCGATTCCAGAGCCTCAAGCTGATACTTAGCCGATCCATCCCAAAGGTGCGAACAGTACTCCATACAAGAGCGAATCTGTGCTTTATATAATAAAAGCAATTGTTCAGACTTGAAGTACTTAAGCATGTATGTACATGAATTGATGTAAAAACGAATAGAACTAATACCCAAAATACAGGTAGTTTGGGATATTAGGAATATAATTGTAGAGTATACCTATTTTATTGTAATAAACAATTTGTATTTTGTATTTGTATTATACAAGGCTTCGTTAACCACTCTCAAGATTTCATTGATCAACGATCAGCGCATTTAAAGCTTTTGGTGCCTTTTTTGAGTTTAGAGGTAGAAAGAAGGGTTGAGAGCATGTTGCAGTCAACATGCTGAGTAGGCTGCTCCACCTTGCGCCACAGTTTAATAGAAGGACCTCATTTCCAGCCCCTTTGATAACGTATTTTATAGATAAGTATTGTTTAGCGGGCCCGGTCGCTAGAACCGGTACGAGTGACCGGCCCGGTGGGTGCCTCAAAGGGTTTGCAATCTCTATATTCCCTGAAATTTGTACAACTCCACAAATGTGTACTTAGTGACTATTTGCAGTCCCGGGAATTGCAACAGATATGTTTGTAAATTTAAATGTTCTCGTAAGTCTCTTCATGTTAAGCTGCAATTAGTGTGCCTTTTGCTCGACGTCTGTGCTCTAGATGCTAATTAATACCTACGTCATAAGAGTTACCTGTCGTATAGAAAGCAAAGCTTCTGTCGTAAATTTAATAATATTAATCATTGATTTGTAACTTAACGATTATAACATAATTTTACACGTAGAGCTTTTCTACCCTTCTTGTTTATTTTTGCAAAGTATTTTATGAGGACTGAACAAGAGGTGGCGAAGATAAGCTAAAGCGAGCGTTAGACCACTGTGTAGATGGGATGATATTTTAATTATCACGGGCTCAATCAGGATTCAATTAACACAAAGCAGAGGCAGATATCCTATTTCTTCTATGTATGTTTTAGTAGAAAAATCGCCATCAGCGATGAAGCCGCTATTTTTGATAATAGTTATAAACTTGTCTCTTGTAACTGTTTTAGTTTAGCGTTAAAACAGCGACCAAACAGCGACACAGTTTATTACTTTCAAATTACTGTCAAAGGTGTGATACTACGTCAGGTAAATTCTACAAAGCGTTGTACCACTATGAAACAATCATTAAGTTTAAATGGAAACTGTTCAAATATGTTATGCGTCTCATGGACGAATCAACATTAAATAATCGTCTTAATATTAACAAATTGTCATCGGATGGTTTTACCCATGTAGTTTCGTTGTCGTAAATTTGCCGCAAAAAAGAAGTACCAATAGACAGATCGATAAATAAACTCTTTGTTGCTCTTAACAAAACAAACCATCTTAATAATAGAGTAGAAAATGGCGACCTTATCGCTAAAAGCGATCTTTTCCAGGCAACCGTGGTATGGAAAATGAGTTAAACCATAGAAAGACGGGAGTAATCAAATAAAGAGTAAATTTATATCTACAAAATAAAATAAATAAGGTACTAATTACCTAATTACAAAATGTAATAAACATTCATTCTAATAACAATACATGATCATACATAAATAACCAAATTTATCAATTATTATTATTATTTTATTTAACAATGTGCTTTTCAGACTGTATTCTAACTGTATTCTTAATTACCACCCGATTCGTTCAACCATTGCGACGTGATTGAGCAACAAACATCCACACTTTCGTATAGTATTACACTCGTAGTAGGATGTTAATGTGACTTCACATTATTTCTGTTACCCGGTTTTTTCTTACATGCGACTGTAACTGTTTTATTTTAACGTCGTACTAACTAACTACTAACCACTAGTTAACAGCCGGTTAAAAGGTATGCTAATTTTAATGCGTAGTTAATTATATGTCTAAGTAATTTGTTGCAAGATGACTCGTACTTTTTGGCTTGAATCGAACAACGCCTTTTACAATGGTAGGCACGTTATGGAATAATTACAGGTGAAGTGCTAATATTATTTTGAGTGTGTTTCTATCAAATTCGATTAAAATATCTTTATTAATCAAAACTATTATTACAAGTTGAACAATTCTAGTATACACACCTACATTGTTGTATACAACATACGTTCCGCTTCACTACTCCCGATGCTAAATTGTAATTGGCATGTCGTTGACGTCACCGATAAAATCTTTCCCTAAAGGCCAATTTAAACTGAACGAGCATAGAGCTAGAGCTGGAACAAGAGCATTCTTTCTCGATCTTTTAGTGTAAACGAAAGATCGTTCTTAGCGTTTTCCATATTAAATATTCCATGGAATCTTTGCGAACGCAAACAAAACAACGAAAGTTTGCTCTACGTTTGTTTACACCAAATGAATTTGATACAGTGGGGATAGAATGAGCATTCGCTCGTCTGATGTAAATCGGCCTTAACAGTGCAAAGGAATGTTTCACTTGAAAATTTTAAATTAAAATTCGTCATAACTAATATTTGCAACAAACGTCGAACATCGTAAACAAAAGTCAACATGTACGTATCGGATCGCGTGAAATCGATCAATGTCGCGTCCATAGAGCTGTTAACAAAACGAGGGGAGCCGGGCGGCGCTTAAGAGGACTTTCTTGTCCGAACGGGGGCTTTCCGCCGGCCGTCATCGCTCCATATTGAGATTGATGTTAGTCCTCGCGCCCAACACTGAATACTAAGGACGGGTTCTTCTCCAATTAGGCTCAAGCTCCCAAGCTTCACTTCCCAAGTTCTCGCATACCCCAACCGTCCCAATAATTTTTAACAAAGCCGCTATGATTAAACCTTCGGAATCGGCGATGAAACTTGAAACTGCTTTTAAATACAGTTTTCGCTTGCTTGGTGAGTTCTCGTAGATGTATGAGGTTTACGTGGCGTTAATTTTTGTAAAGTTTTCTGCTTTTTCCACTACACTAATGTTGTTTGAAGATAAGATTTGAAATTACACTTTTTTAAGATAAAAGTACACTGTTAAAGAGAAGTGTGTGATTTGGGATAGTTAAGTTGGTAAGGAAATAACTGGGGCGTTTTAAGAACTCAAAAACCGGTCTAAATAATAATTTATTGCACTAAGGATGGCTTTAGTGTGTGATTTGTAAGAAAAAACTGATAAACATTCGTCAGTGTGAACAGTTTGTCATAATTTTAGTCCATTCCGCCAGGGGTAGTATTACCACATCTTTTCCAGTTATTCTACCGCGAAACAGTAATGTGAAAACATCACTGTGTTTGAAGGGCAATGTTTCTTGTGAAATTGTTGGCCATAGGGTTAATACTATCTTATATATATTTGTTACAAGCGCAGTGCAGTGACAGGTAATGATTTGGACTCTTCATGTTCCAATAGCTGCGTGTCACTGTGTTATTATGTGACTTACCATCCGGCACACGTCTTTTCGTCTCGTCACTCTGCACTATAAAAAAAAACATTTTATTTTCCTGAAACCTACAACTATTCCATTGTTACTCTCCTACAATTCCAGAAGTACTATACATTTAACTAGTTATTATTAATAAGTACTAAAAAGTATAGGAGTCTGTAATTTGGGACTCGGATGTTAGTCTGGAATCGCGCATAACTTACATTTAGTTCGGAAAAATACCGCAACTAGGTTTAAGTACGTAAAAATGACAGGCTTTAAATAACTGTAAATCCATACGTTAGACACAAAAACCATGTGAATTTACAACTAATAATTTAAATGTGGATGCCTTTTAATCTTTCGATCAATATTATTAAATGGAACTTTATGTATTTTGGTACAAAGGAAAATGCACTAGGCAACATTTAATTCCCGGGAAATAACGTGAAATTGCAGGATGATACCATAAAATATATTTTATATTCATGTTGACAATGAATTCTACCTTAATACGGAACAAAAAGGAGCTTATAGGCTATTGTAGGTACACTACCAAAGAGTGTTCTATGTTCTCGGGACACTTTGATGGTATTCTTCCGATTTATATAGGAAACTAGCTGACCCCGCAAACGTTGTTTTGCCTTAGTGAACAACCCTTGTCACTTAGGGGTATGAAAAATAGCTAGTAGCCGATTCTCATACCTACAGAATATGCATATAAAATTTGGTTAAAATCAGTAAAGCCGTTTCGGAGGAGTAAGGAAACAAACACTGTGACACGAGAATTTTATATATAAGATATGCATGGAATTAGCCTTAATTTAGTTAATAGCTTATTTCTTACTAATTAGGAAACCTACTTATGCCTCTATAACTGAGTGAGAACATGCTCTTGCTGTTATCTTTCTTTGCATACTCGTAAAGTAAAATTCTGGAATTTACTGTTTTGCGAAAGACTAATAACTAAAAATAATTGTAATTATATGTAAGTATATATATAATTACAATTATTACTGATTTTACTACCTTTCTACATGATATTATAAAGAGGAAGAGGTTATTCGCGCTAATCTCAGGAACTACTGGACCAATTTCAAGTATTCTTTCACCGTTCGATATGTGCGTGATCCCTGAGTGGTATGTACTATATATTATTAATTATTATATACCTCGGACGAAGCCGGGTCGCAACGCTAGCGTTGCCATAAGTACAAAACTCATACGGTCCATGTTTCAATAAGACTCAGTCAACTAGTGAAGAACGAAAATACTGACCATCTTTATTTCTTCACTGTCAATTATCTAAAAATATGTTTTTTTTTTTTCAGGTAAGCTCATTCCGGAACACACATCTACTGAAACGGAAGTTGCCATACGGTAAGCTTGGGTATAAGTCGAGAACATTATCGGACAGTTAAATTTATGTATAATTTTCCAATAAAATAAAATGCATTATTAACATCAAATTCCAGTTTATGCAGCAATATTTCCGGAGAAATTTCAGGGCTAAGATAAGTGGCGAGTTGGACTCTCTACGTTTAAATGGGTGTGTAACACTATAGTGTTTGGCCAGCCGCATTACTTACGATCAGGTGCACATCTTGTTCGTCTTGTTACGCTTTACTTACATAAAAAAAAATACTAAAAAGTATTTTACGACTACCTACGTTATTACTAAGGCAGATAAATAATACCATAAAAAAATCAAAATAACACGAACAGAATTAAGTAACAAAGACATCCCTCGTCTTTCATGTTATCTTTTTAAAAAGCTCGTGGCAATATAAACATTATGATATGAGCTGCATTGGAATTCGTCGGGGCTTATCCCGGTTGGCTCCTGAATGACAATCGTGACCATCGTCCTCGGCCAGGCTGAGGCCATTAACGTATGAATTTATGTATTGCTCTTAAACCAATACCACTTCGCTCTCAATACGTGTTTTAACCCTTGGCGTGCCTAGTGGCAAAATGTGGCGTGGTGAATATTTCTGACCAGGATTTCATATTACTATTTTTGTATTTTCACTATAAGCAACGTCTTGGGCTAGACGATGCAAGACTTTTGATTATGAATCGAAGTTGTTTCGTTTCGTAGTTGTTCGAAGTTGATTGCGAATGGAGATGATTCGTGGGAACGTCGCTAATAGTTTGGGGGATCTATCTTTATTTTTTACTTGAATAAGTTTACACTTGACCGCCATCTCGCATGATATTACGCGACGATGCGGCCTACGATGGAGCGTGCTTACCTAGAAGAAACCGATTCACTCTCGACTTGAAGACACCAAGATTATAACTATCGGGGAAAATCCATTCTGGTAGCTCATTCCACAGCCTAGACGTTCTTATCACAAAAGTAGAGTCAAACCTCTTTGTTCGTGTCTTTGGAACATCAACCATGAAACGATGTCGCTTTCTCCAGCTACGAGCAGTCCGATAGAAAAAGGGGCAAGGTGGTATTAAGTTATGCAGATCAGTCGCGCACTCTCCGTAATGTATCCGATAAAAAACCGATAGTATAGCAATTTTGGCGGCGATGTTCAATACTTTGTCTTTTCTTGATGATCTTGATTGGTTCTTCAGGAGAGTGATATTATTATACTCGGTGGATAGTTTTAACAACAAGCGTGTATTTAAAACTGCCCATCGAATGTAATAATTCTGGTCTCCTGAGGAACGAATCAAGACAGATCCCCCAAACTATTCCATTCAGTCCGCTATCGAAAGTCTAGCGTCGTCTAAACTGAGGCGTTGGTAATAGGGCTTGGTGCTTATAGCAGGGACCACAAGAACACGGCACACTGATATGGTTTCTCGTTACCGATACTTCTATACTAATATATTTTAGTAATATAAAGCTGAAGCGGTATTTCTTTGAGAGCATTAATTTCAGGAATTTGTGTTGTTTATGTATGCTACGTAATAAGTTACGGTGGTCTAGTCGGGAGAACGGCGGCTGCCGATCCGGAGACTCCGGGTTCAAACCACACACGCACCACTGTCTTTTCGAAGTCATGTGCGTAATGCCGCAAACTTAAAACGGTGAAGGAAAACATCGTGAGGAAACCGACAAGTACATAGAATCTTTCAAAGTCATGTGTCATCCGCCAACCCGCACTGGGCCAGCGTGGTGGATTATGGCCTTAACTCTCTCCTTGCGAGAGAAGGCCCCAAGTCTCAACAGTGGGAACGTTTAGTGGGCTGTTGATGATTGATGATGTATGCTACGAGTAGTAATATCTTAACACATTCTGAAACCATTTTCAAAGACCATGTCTAAACATTAGACTACCTACAAACAGTCAGACCACTATTAGACTGGCTAAACTATCACTTTCCGTAAGATATTTACATTTTTGACTGGCCTTAGTTGGTAGTAGCTCTGCCTGCGAAGCCGAGGGTCGTGAGTTCGATTCCTCAGTGCAAATATTTGTGTAATGAATTCAAATGTTTGCACTGTGTCTGGGTGTTTCTATGTATAATAAGTATGTATTTAAAACTATATAAGTATTATATCAGCTATCCGGCCGCCATCAACCAAGCTTTGCTTAGTTTGGGGTCAGATGGTGCTGTGTGTGAATTGTCCACCGATATTTATTTATTTATTTTTAAGGCAAGTATCGTTGTCATAGAAAATTTCGACAGTCGTGATATCAAATGTAAAATAAGTCATAATAAGTGTTATTGTTAGATCAATACACGTAATATAGTCGTATGGCGGTTAGATATCTTTTTTATTTATTTATTGTGATGGGTTGCGCGAAACAAACGCTTTGTGTGCCACTCTACTATCTGAATAAGAAGATAAATTAATCAAATCACTGTCTAGCTAAAATAGAAAATCTTATTGATCTATTTGTACTCCCATTTCTCTGGAAACATTACAATCTTGACTGGAGCGCGGTAGCGATTAAACCTCACTACTTGTAAAATAACTGACAAAGGTGTACCTAGTAGGTACTTCCCCAGGCGGACTCTACAAAGCGTCCTTCCACTATTGTTCTTTTAAAGCAATATTGTCAACAGGAATTTCATAATTGAAGTGATAAAACTAGTGCATTGTGCCTTAGTACCTTAATTAATTTCAAAACAAAAGGTATATTGTTTGTTGGCTGTAAGAAGGACTAAGGGATTGTCCAGCATTCTCATTTAATTGCTTCTTGAAAGGTATTTCATGCGGAACTATGTGTGCCTTTGTCTGCGATGCACCAATTATGTTATTTCTCCTACAAAAGCAAGCATTATTAATTTATTTTACTTGTCATTCTTTGATGCCTTTGTAAACTAAAACCAAGTACTGGGAACCAAAGCTCTTCGAAAAAAAATATCCATGCAGTATGACTCTCAGAATTTTATTAGTGCTGAGTTTAATAAAGTGTGTGTGTATTTATTAGAGATGCGCCGAATACCTAGTGGTTTCACCGAATATTATTCGGCTTAACTTTTACCGAATCGGACATTCGGCCGAATTATTCGGTTTAAATTTATTTGCCGCGTAAATAGGTTCTAACACGTACGCTGCGTCATTGCTAGCTAGATGACGCGCGAGCTGTACTATCGGTGAGCCCGTAACCCGCTTAAGGTACAAGTTGGCTATGAGACCGCGACGCGAGACCGCGACAGGAGACCGCGACCGGAGACCGCGACAGGCACTTGACACTATGGAATTGTATGGGCGCCAGTTCGCGCCGAGACCGCGACCTTTACCTTTACCCTGCACATCACGTTGTCAATTTGTTTCAAAACATTGCATGATTAAGCTAGAAATAAAAAATCATCGCTGAAATGATTGTATTAATTGCAATCAGCCTATTTGTGGTAAACAAAAACCTTAACAGATTATAAGAAATATAAATACAGCATGGAAGAAAGTATATGAGTATATGTATAGTGGTGGTTCCGACAATTTGTGAGAAGATGAAAAAAATATTTGTAGATGAAATCTAAAAATCCGGAAGCTCGGAATGATTGCACTGCACACTGCTGTCTATAGGTGCAAATTATTTATGTGTTAAGCAATAAAAAAAATTCCTTTGACTTACATTTTGACATACATTTTACATAAGAAAGGTTGTATTTTAGTTCTACGTCAAAGTTACTTGAACATAAAATATGAAAATGCTTGAACCGAATATATTCTGCCGAATAAAATTAGAGGAAAATATGGAGAATACTAAATGAATATTCGGCTCATCTCTAGCATGCAAAAAAATAATCCTCCTTCTCTTTGTTCCTCGTGCTCAGAAGTCCAACTTTGACCGTAGAATAGATAATATGTTTAACGCAAGAAGTATTAGCCTGAAGTTAGTTTTTTTTTGTAAAATGTTGACTAGCTGACTGCAGGGAGTCAGTTTTTCGTGACGGTGTGCGCGCGCATCATTACTGGGCTGATTTTGAACTTACCCTCAGGCACGTGTTTTGCTCGTCCCGTCAATTTGTATCATAAAAAAGTGTCTCCGCTTTTGTACTGGAGCGTTTTTGTAGAGCCTTTTTCGGTAGGTTTACCCTATTTTAACAAAACTGAATCACTCGCTTGCTCAATTAGTTCCACAGTATATGTTACCGAAAAAAGCATCGTTAGTACCAACAGTTTCCAGGTATTTTTATCAAGCAGATTGTTTTTCACAAGGTGCAGTAATTTCGCTCGGATTATCGGAAAATATCTAACAAAGGCTTTTCTACCTACGAATATGTAGTGAGCACCTAAAATGTTTTCGAGAGAAATGCAAGCCGTAATCCGAACCTTAATTTTTGCATAATTTTCTTCTTAATCCCCCATATTTCAAGCATCCAAGGCGAAAGCGAGACAAAAACAGAATATTTTTTAAGTACAGTAAATCGGCGTCCCGTCTCCTAAATATCCGGTCTTAGGAAACCGCGACGATAGAGCTGAGTTAAAGCTGTACCGAGTATGTTTTACTTGTTTTACTCTTCTATTGAATTCGCAGGACTCGAATTCAAGAGATGAAGTGGTTAGGTGTGCTTAGTGAATAGTGGTTAGTTGGAGTGAAATAAACATTTCTGTATCTGTGTAATAATAACACAAGCTTCTTTTTTTTTTTTATTTACACTGATGGAACACTTAATGAGAGATTCAAAGCCATACTCCACCATTGGTCAAGTGCGAATGGCGGTTCACACATGGATATGTGTCACAGAATTACTTATTGGAATACTACTTTCCTCACGATGCGACGGTTTATTTCTTCATTAAAGCCAGTATTAAAGAAAAATGCATACATTTATACTTAGAAATATATTTAGAGGTGCATCCGGGATTCGAACTTAACACTACACGATTGTGAAGACTTGAACGTTGTCACTCAGTGGAAATAGTTTGAGGTAGGAATTTTGAAGAGTCTGCCTGGCGAGTTAGCATATTTTTACTAATAATTGTACCGCCAAGCAAAACTGCGCGAAGACGCTAGTGTGCTCCGGGTTGCGGTCTACGTTAAAAAAAAAAACAGAATAATGAGACAAATCATCTTGCATTTTAGGGTGATGAGGCATGTGCATTGTTTCGAACTCGAGATGTTCAAATATCTATGTGACACTGTGCTGTTACGAGCAAGCGTGTTGCATACAACCATCACGGACACGCATTGCTTGTCTCGTCACTTGGTTTGAATAAAAAACCGGCCAAGGGCGAGTTGGGATCGCGTTAAAGGCAAACTTAGCTAGTTTTTATTGTGAGCTCTTAAAAAGCTTAGAAAACCAACCTTCTCTTTCCTTACTAATACAAGTAAAATCTAATACAAGTTTATTTAAATAACAATTGGTTTCTTTAACCGCTTCGATGTGGGATGGCTCCTAAATACCTATCCCTCAGTACCGTATCTATTACCAGTACAATGCTATAAGTAGGCTGCATTTGTTTACATCCGGAGTGGCAGACATCCCTTGCTTACATACATTTCATGAGCTGTTTAATCCCACCCCACTCTCTAAGTAGTCAGAAAAATATCCTATAGAGTTGTTACGTCATTTCAAATTAATAAATACATTTTTTTTCTTAATAAAAAATAATCTAGCGAAGATTAAAAATATACATACACCCAATAACAAAACAAATCTTAGACTGGTTTTTAAATAAAACATACATAAAATAAATTCAAACACATATTTTTCGAAAAAAAAAACATTATATGTATATCAAAACTGAAGAACAGATGTTCATGTTTGTCATTGCTACTTCATGACATATTTCATGTGACATGTGACACCAAATCATTTGGCCAGCATGGTGATGCCCGACCATCTTGCCTCTCTCGTCGTGAGAGAAGGCTTGGAATTCCAGCGGTAGGTACCGGTGGGAATATAAATATAGTGGATTACTTATGAGTTATGATGTTGTATTTCTATTCTGTAGTCTCAACGTCTCCAACTCAAATTAGTTTTAAAAAAATCTGTAGTCATTTTGGATCAATCTTAGATAAATAGTAATACATAGATCAGGTTTTTCCGCACGGTTCCTTTGTACCAATCGTAAGCAGATACGGTATATGTTAGCTATGGCAACAGAGTGATGCGCTGCGACAAAAGTATGTCACTTCTACAAAAGCGATAAGACAAGAGCGATCAGACCCGTGCTTTCGGTGTAAAGCGTTTGTTCTAACTCTATACGTAGTAAATGTAAACTCTTTGGGATTGATGTAGAGCCGTAACCAAACATAAACTTAAGATATACTCGAGTTAAAAAGCTGTCACAATTATGATACAACTCAAATATCTATGATTTCGTCTTTTGTGACGATGGAGGTTATAGATGATACTGTAATTCTATATTAGGAAATTCGTCTTAGCTAGTTTTTTGCCATTAAATTAATCTCCATGGACACCGGGGTCCATGTCTTCCTTACTATTTATTACATTTTTACGTGAATAGACTTAATTCCTGAATCTGTTATTATCTCTAAACCACTTACGTGTGAGTATTTAAGAAGCTTAGGTTGCTTTGAAACACGTAGCGTCTACTTTTCAACTATACATTTTAAATTCAATGAGCAGCTCTATATTTATACACCTTTTCATCTTTCATTCGTACCGGATTTTTGTCTTTGAAATCTCATAGCAGGAATTCTACTAATCCTGCTTCTTACACATTTTACAACCGTGAAGGTTTGGATATTTGTTGCTCAAACACGTCGGCTCCAGTGAAAGGTTCGGCGGGTCTATCGCCTAGTTAAACCGGCTTTGGTTTTGCTACTGTTGTCTCTATAGTTTAATTCTCTCTATACCTAGTTAAAGTCTCGGCAATTTGGAACATAGATTAAACTCTGAAATAACACATTAGCTTCAAGACAGAAAAAAACAATAAAAAACGGGAAAGAGAACTACGTGAGTTAAACCACGGTGCGCTGCTTAGTACAAAAAAAACATATCTTATATAGAAAAGGTACTACAGATTTTAAAAAGAAATAGTATCTATATTATTACAAATTTGCCAGTGCCTAGTACTTGTCTTATTATTTTGAAGGTCAGTTTTTATAATCGGAATTCAAATTATATAGCGGGCTAAGCAGAAAGCCTGTACTAATATCGACAGTAACAACAATTCATTGACATACCAAGAAGGAGACACAAAAAGAATTGGCGAATTACTTAAAGACTAGTGCGGCAGCTAAGCTAAAATGGTCGCAGTTATTCATCATTACTAACTGTTCTTACTAAAGACCTAAATTTACGATAGATAAATAAATTTGTTAAATCGCATAAAGTGGGCTTATTATGTAAGTATGTATGGTTATATCGAAAGGTTTTTAATATTATGAGATCGCGATTATTTTGATTAAGTTACAGCTGGTCTAATCAGACGAACGGCAACTGCCGATCCCGAGTCCCTGGTTCGAATCCCACGCGCACCACTGTATTTTGGAAGTCATGTGCGTAGTACCGCTAGCTTAAAAATGGTGAAGGAAAGCATTGTGAGGAAAGCAACATATTCTTAAAATCTTTCGAGGACATGCGTCCATCTACTCGCGCTAGGTCAGCTTTGTGGATTATAAACTTAACTCTCTCCTTTTGAGAGAAGGCGCCGAGTCACAGCTTTGTAAACACTAAGTGGACTGCTAATGTTTTTGATGCCTTCGGCTTAGTAAAGTTTTGTGCGTTACCCTGAAAATAACAAGTTGATGTACCTGCATTAAATACTTTTACGTAGGTAAAAACAGATGCATTTTGATTTGTCCTATGACGCCATAGGACAGTGAGAAGGCATAAGAGGGGCCAGTCTAGTTTGCGGCTTACATTAGCCAAGTTTCTACATAAATAACGTGTGGCTGGTCTAAAAAAATTCTAATTCTTATACCCTACTATTATTTTAAATGTGAAAAAAGTTTATAAGGTTTCAGAAACTTTTAGCTGCTTACAGCTTGGTAATTCTTGGAGAATTTGTCTCTATCAGCATAACCGATTAATTCTTAGTTTGGTATCCACCCAATATTTTCATTACAAATACCTCAACCATCAGCTATATTGCATTAGATCAATACGGTTCGCTCATACAAACTGAATTAATAATCACTAAGCGATTTACGCACTGTCTCAGAGATTTTGTCGCACCGTCTCAAGGTGTCATAAGCTAAGTCCCTCACACTTCAGTATTAAGGATTCACTCACAAAGGATTTGTCGTGGGGTGGGTAGGTACTTAAACGTCTGATCGTCGTAATGACTGTTCCCTGTACCGACAGGGAAAAAAATGTATTTTACCAGACCGGCAGATCAAATCGGAGGGTTATAGCCTTAGCATTTAGGATTATATTAGTTTTTCTTTATTAACTTTAATAGGTTTACACTTGACCATCATCTCGTCTGATGTGTGATGAATCGTGGGTTCGATTCCCACCCAGTGCAAATATTTGTGTGACGGATTCAAATATTTGTACTGTGTCTGGGTGTTTCTATGTATAATAAGTATGTATTATATCAGCTATCTGGCCGCCATAGTACAAGGTTTGCTTAGTTTGGGGTCAGATGGTGTTGTGCGTGAATTGCCCACCAATATTTATTTATTTATGTTAAACGACGATGCGGTCTACGATGGAGCGTGCTTACCCACAAGAAACCGATTCACTCTCAATTTGAAAACAGCAAAAGTGACCACAGGGAAATCCCACTCAGGCAACATATTCCATCATTGAATACATTGTAATTGTTACACTACGTAAGAGCTACGACTGAGCTTCCACAGTTTTCGAGTCACAGTTAAAAATGGGAAAAATATTTGTAAGTGGACTCAAAACGATTTTCTCTTGTGGAAATTTGTCTGTGATCCCGCAACGGATACAATTCGGAATATTTTACAATTTTTAGGTTCACATCATTAATCTCGGGCCATTAGGAGAACCGAGAGCAACCCGATGTCTCTTTCTGTTGCGTCATCAAATTATGAGTTGCAATATTTAGTGATGGCCTAGTAACAAGAACACTTGACTCTGTATCATGAGATTTAGGTTCGAATTTCGCCGCTGAGCGTTCTTCCAAATGTGGATTATATTAGTTTGTCATCACTACTGCCTTTAACGGTGCAGGATTTTTTTGTAAGCCGCGGCATTCCAATAAGCACATCTTTAGATGACGTAGGTCACCTATCGCACTGGGCCAGTGTGGTGGGTGCCCTTGTGAGAAAAACAGTCTCAGCAGTGGGTTGCTTAGGCCAGTGCTTCTATGTTGTGAGGAAAAGAAAATATTTCGAAGATTTGCGGTATGAATCAATCCTACAAAATTAATTTGAGAAAAGCGCTGCAAAGATGTACCTAAGCCGTTTTGGTTCTACGACGGCAAAGACACGAGTATACAGTCAGAGAGTTATACACACTACCGCGCACACAATGGTCGAAACTTGACGATAAAGCATTATTAATATGTTCTCAATTTGACCACAGACTTTATCAACAAACAAAAGAGTAAGTATATATGCGTGTGTGTCAAACACATGTAGTTTTTTTTAAATAATATATTTAATGCAATTGTTCTGCATATTTTTTAAAGGATAAAAACTTAAAAACATTCTGCACTCCTTTTCTATTTAAGTAAGTGTGCGTAATTTCCAATACAACGATTTTGCTTCGCGTATTAATACAAAGATATTACGTAAATACTAAAACTTCGATGTACGTTGAACAAAAACACTAAAAGCGATGTCTAGAAAATCCCCCGAAAGTGTAACAAATCGGTGTACAGGCGTCGCCGCGGTCCGGGCCTAGCGTTTGACATACCTAATGTATTATGATGAATAGTCGGGGCCTGCGTACATACTTCAGCTTGACTCTTGAGGCCGCGTTACATCTGAGAAATATTTATTAGAACAATAGTAGACTCAAAAAAAAGACAAACGTTAAAAAAATGGCAGTCATAAGGACTGCCGATAGAACTGCAAACTAATAAATAACTCAGAATTTGATAGCTCACTTTGGAAACTACGCGGGTGAAACCGGAGAGCGTGGCCATGACCACGGCCATCTCTAGATCATCCGATTTATTAAAGCTAGTGGTCAAGTGGTAATAATTCTACTATAATAATTAATTCCCAATGTGTTCATAGACTATAACAATAAACAAAAGAGTACTTATGAGTGTGTGTTAAAAACACGTGTCTAATGTTGTTTTTGTTAATTTAATGGATTTTAATACACAATTAAACAAATAACATTTTGATCTCCATCTAACCTATAAAGGTGGAAAACTTTGTATTCCTCCGTTCGCGTAATTTTCGTATTTATTTCCGGGGTACAAGGTTTTTGATCCACTTATAGATTTAGGTTTACTTATTCTTTCGAAGTCACACTTCATCCGACAACCAGCACTGGGCCAGTGTGGTGGATTATGGCCTTAATTTTTTCCATGTGAAAGAAGCCTGAGTTCCAGCTGTGGAAACATTTAGTGGGCTGGTTATTCTACGCTATGTTTGTACCTACTTATTATATATTTATGCAAAAACTTGATACATTAACTCACCTATTACACCTGTGGCATACTTGAGAAATATTTTTGACAGGTTCTCGAGTTCATAGTTCAGGTTATAGGTTCAGTTCTAGAGTTCAAAAAATCTCATTGTAGGTAGATAAACTATTTACTGCACTTAAATAATAAAAACAAAATACAGAAATACCTTTGCTCAAAGTAGCAATCGACCACCTTATCGCTAGGACCGTTGTATTTAAAACGGTAGGCTTGGTGCATGTCTCAGTGTACATTTACAGTAGTCCATCAACACAGGAGGCTTAAATCTTTAGTGATACAACTTGGCAAGCGGGAATATGTCTAGGCAAAGCTGGGACTGTGACGTCACAGCACCAAGGGCTCTTTGTCAACCCCTTGCCAGGCTCCCTATGAACCATTTATCTCTACCGCGACTTCGTTCGCGCGGTTTTTGCTTGTTTTAAAATTGAACTGACCGATGAAACAGAGATGTTAAGTGTTGATACTAAAAGCAGGTAAAGCTAAAAGATTTTTTTAGTTAAATAGTTTCACTAATAGATTTAACTAAAACAAATTTTATTTTTACAAGACAAACAAAAAAACACATTTCTCGATTGTGTGTATATGCATCAATTTGTTGAACATGAAGAGTTCACACCGCAGGCTGCACTGCGCTCATCACTCATCACCGATGGATATGTTATGATGTGATGTTTTAACCTGTAACTTTTATGAAATCAACACCATTTTAATCGGAACACAGAGTAGTGGTTCCTATGGCGGTAGAATAACTGTCATACATAGGTGTGGTATTGTCTCAGACGGATTCTGAAACGAGTCCTACCTCTACACTAAGTATTTGACATAAGTATATTATTAAGTTAAGAGTGCGCCTAGTGCTAGGAAAAAATCAGATTTCACCCGCGCAAGGCCCTTCTTAATACGATATGCCTAAAGTCGAGAATAGTATGACAGTTTGGAGGGGAAATCAATATTATATCGGGAGTCAATTTTTGACCAAGTTTTATTTAATTACTCAATATGACTCTGTGCGTGACGTGTATTTAAATATGATTTAATTTTAATTTTATTTGTTATGTTTATTATATTTAAAGAGAAAATTACTCAATAATAAAACATACATTAAAAAAAGTGTCCGGCTATTTTAATAGAACGTAAAATTAGGAATTTTATTAACAAAAAATAATGTGGGGTCATCGCTGATAATTTCGACTATTTCGAGTACTCGAATTAAAATGGGTTTTTTTCTATGCCATTTTAATTATTTTTTTTTGTGAAAAAATGTGATGTTTTTTAAAAATTATATTCGATTATTGTGCTTCTTCTTGATTGTACCCATACGTCAATTTTTTTTAGTTATAATTTTTAGTGTCTTAACATCAGTGAGCGGCGTTGAAAATGTCCTTGTTTCGTTTTCTGGCACTAGGCGCCCCCTTAAGTACTATGAGACAAATATTGCACGCACGTAATCGGGCAGTCGGGCACACTGTTTGTACTACCGATGTGAACACAGTATGGCAATAGACACATTCTTATTATTCTACAAACTTAAATATAAACAAAACATCCGGCCATAGATCAAATTAACCTATCCACTGTGACCACTGAGTCAGATCTCTACGCTTCTTATCACCGCCGAATTATATTTCACTAGTTGTGCCCGCGGTGTTACTCGTGACATAACAGTTTCTCACAACTAGTTATTTTGTCGCCAAGTGGTCAAAATTCGGCCAAACTACTAATATAATAAACGTGAACTTTTGGAAGAATGTATGTTTGTAACTCTTTCACGCATAAACTACTCAAGGGATTTGGATGAAATTTGGTACATAGATAGATAATGGTCTGGGAAAACCCATAAGAAATTTGTTATCCAGATTAACTGAAGTTACGGCTGATCTAGCTGGGAGAACGGCGACTGCCGATCAGGAGACCCCGGGTTCAAAAACACGCGCACCACTGTCTTTTCCAAGTCATGTGCGTAATGCCGCTAATTTAAAACGGTGAAGGAAAACATCGTGAGGAAACCGACATGTACATAGAAACTTTCGAAGTCATCCACCAACCCGCTGTATCTGTATAAGCCACATGTGTGTACAATTTCGTACTGCTCTGCCCGCGCCATTTTCATAAAAAGAGGTATAAAATTTTGGCACGGATTAACAAAT
Organism: Ectropis crepuscularia; assembly: GCA_963693475.1. NCBI lineage: Eukaryota > Metazoa > Arthropoda > Insecta > Lepidoptera > Geometridae > Ectropis > Ectropis crepuscularia. Next base: position 38,686,230 of record OY856338.1, read on the forward strand.
TGATTTCTCACAGTAATCGACAAAGAGATTCTATAATCACCACATGCAATTCACGCAAATATCATAAAGTAACGGGATAAAAAGTAGTACACGTTCTAATACGTAGTCCACGTAATTGACTTACTACTAGGGATGGGCCGAATGTGGTTTGAACCGAATACGAACTTCGGCCGAACATTCGGTAAAAATGAAAAATTCGGCCGAAGTTCGGCCGAACTTCGGTTCAATTTCGCCCCGCTTTTTCGTGTTGTGACTTGTTTACGCAATTGCTGCAAATATTGCTAGATATGCCCTGTCCGCACTCCGCGCTTCCCCGCGGGGCCATAAGCCAGCTAGTCATTTGTAAAAACGTCTCCAGCTTTTGACGTTCTATTGTTTACATTACGCAAATTAATTGTTTTTACGTGATTTTTGTTGGTATGATTGATAGATTTTATCGTTATTTATTTGTTACTTTGTTTTGAAGATGACTGCAAGAAAAAAATCAAGTGTTAGGACATTTTATAAAGGAACAGACGACCAAAACAAAGGGAAATGTGTCGTATGTGGTTCGTTGATATCTCGTGGTGGTATTGGCCGTAAAGCGTCTACTTCTGCTCTCACTAACCACATTCGCGTGAAGCATGATAGACAATTTGCTCAATTACAACATCCTGTTCACTCGCCTAATCCAATACTACTTTCCGTTAGTGCTTCAACATCGAAGACTACTGAGGAGGTACCCGTGCCGATGGAGTTATCCTTACGTCAGGCATCTATTGAGGGCTCATTCGAAAGTACTATTACTACAGACATGTTTTTTAATTAATTTCTATTATGATAGTGCAAGTATATTTGGTGCAGAATGTTCGGCATTTTAACCGAAATTCGGCCGAATGACGAAGTTCGGTTCAAGCTGCCGAAGTTCGGTTAAACCGAATGTAAAACGAATTTCGGCCCATCCCTACTTACTACGTATTTAATTTCGTTCAAATCCGTTCGGCGTTTAAAACCGGCGCTACAAAGTTCCGGTAATTCGAATTAAATAATATGCATTTGATGCTGTGTATTATTCGATATAATTTGGATACTACAGATCTGATGTGCTTAGTATAAGTATTGCTATTTTATTGCTAACATTATGCTACATTTGTTGGTCTTATTAAAAAACACATGCAATAGTTTTCTATGATGAATTGATGACTGTTGGGTGTGGAAATATAATTCATGTTATGCGGAGCCGATCGACTTATTCGATGATTTTTTTGATATTGTTGGAACGAAGTTCCTTATCGCGCGTTATGAAAGGGAGCTAGACGGAAAAAAATCTCACGAAAAAGTTGTAACGTTTCGTGCCTATGGCGTGATAGAATTAGAATATGATAACAAATTTCACCCATGTCAACAATGGCCGATTGGCGCAATTAGTCAGTAAGGGGTCACCTATGAAGATACATAGGTGCCCCCGGTTCGAATACCGGTAGTTACCGCTATACTGTTTTTGTTCTTTTTTCTCTCAACACTCTTTTTTTTGTTCTTTTTTTCCTGAGAATAATAGTTTTTATAAAGGATCCCTCTTATCAACGCATTTAATTTAAATCTAAGTATATTCTAACAAAGAATAACGAAAAAAAAATCTATTGGCGATTTATCACTACAAACTGACTCTTGCGCTTAAAAATAGATGCCGTTGCACAACCAACCCTATAAGTATTTGGTTAGAGGCTAGACCAACACTAATTTACGACCACTGCCCGAATCGACTTGCACATCAAAGTTCCTATAATTACCAATAGGTGGCGCAGAACTCAAAATTAAATTTAGCTGTGAATTGTATCCTACTCTAGTGTCATAGAAAATCTGGAGAGGTCACTACCGGTACGATAATTTTTTTCTTTTTTTCCTGAGAATTTATGTAAAGTAATCATCCAGAACCGCAAAATAAACCCGAAATACAGTTATTTGACAATTTTCTTTCACTTTTGTCATATTCTCTTCCATTTACAATGGGTTTCATCCTACTATATTCAGCTGCAGGCATCAGTCACGAAACTGTTCCATTCATCCCGGATTACACTTTACGTCCTAGTTCAGACGTAGACGTTACGTTGCGTGTAATGAACTGATAGTTCAAGTTTCAAGTTATCGACAAGAACTTCGTGCCATCCGGGTGTCCCTTGACACCTCTCAACTTTTTTATATTATTGTTTCGTTTTTCTTTCCTCTACCCAGAGTTACGTGCAAACAAATACACAATCATCCGTCATTATAATATTGGTGTGATTACAACTATGTATATAAATGTGTATATTGAAACAGATATCTGTTTCCTGCATCTGTTGTGTAAACACAGCTCTCCTCACGTACCCAGGAGCCTAGGAATTGCTTATTGCGAAACGGAAACGTATCCACGTGGGCGCTAATTGGTGATCCGTTTCAGAGCACTCTCATTACGCACACGAAGTTTGAAGTGAAAACTTCTTTAAGCGCGCCTAGACAGAATTATTTTGATAATTTCTCTTTGTCGCATGAGGTATTGAAACTGTGTGGAACCAATGCCGTACATAATCAAATGACCAAATTTACTCTGTAAATCGTCGGCACATCATATTTTTTTCCGACAAACTAATAATTAAAAAACTAAAATTTTTATTTTTTGTAGTTTCCATACCTCTTCTAATCTATTATTCCGCAACGCCGCGCCGTACAAAAATTATGCGACAAGGAGAAATTATCGAGGATTGGAACCCCCCCTCTTCAACTGTACTCAGTTGGACAGCTTACAAGTGACGGCATAGTGCTGAATCTTATTACTTTATATTTATACCCTTTTATCATCCTACATAGGTCTCCTGGTGGTTCATTTGACGATAACGCTCTTACCTAGAAGAAACCAATTCACTCTTGATTTGTATCCAGAACAATATACATGTGAGCTGAATATATATTTATCTTATTTTATACACATTAGGGACAGACAAAACACATTCCACAGTTTAGACGATATCTATTTATTTATTTATCTTTGCTACGAAAGGGGTGTCAAAGTTTTACGTTCAAGTCTTTGGAAACTCAACTACGAAACAATGTCACTTTTTCGAGCAGTCCTATTTATCCGATCATACAGATCAGCAGCTCATTATGTAATTGTGAAATAAATAAATGAAACATACAAAGAAAATCTATTTTAATCATACAAATATTTGCCCTGGTTGGGTATCGAACTATCGAACCTACGACATACCTCTGAAGACAGACTTACTACCAACTAAACTACAAGGCCAGTTTTAAATAAAAAACACATGCCATACAATGCCTAAGTTGTTTTCAAGCACTTTGTCGTTTTCACGTTACTTAAAACTAGCTGTCCCTCCCGCCTTCGCCCGTGGTGCTTATTATAAGATAGCCTGTTGCACTCAGGGATCATTTATATATCTAACGGTGAAATATTTTTTGAAATAGGTCGAGTAGTTCTTGAGATTAACGCGTCCAAGCAAAAAACCTCTTTAGCTTACCTATAATATTAGTATAGATTAAAACACATTGGACAAGAAATACGAATTTGTTATCACTAACACGAATCTCTTCCAGATAACATATTGGTCGTTATGATATTTTCTGAAAATGGGCAGTAAGGTATATTTAAAAAAAAAAAAAAAAGTGGTGACGAGACGAGCAGGACATGTGCCTGATGGTAAGTAACATGCCTGCCCCATAACAACACAGTGACACGCAGCTATTGGAACATGAAGAGTCAAATCATTACCTAGCACTGCACTGCAGAGATCTAAGTTGTTATATCTCTAAGCCCTGTAATTTCTCTGGAAACATTGCCCTTCAAACCGGGACACAGTAATGTTTGCACATTCCTGCTTGGCGGTGGAATAACTGGCAAAGGTGTGGTCCTTCCCCAGGCGGACTCTGCCAAGAGTCCTACTACTACAAAATCGTATCGTATCGTAATCGTAATGTATCGTCGATATAATTAATGCATATAATACATATTATATGTACAATTAATTACACAATAATGTACTATATGGTATTTGTGTATTTACATTAATACAGATAATTATTTACACAAATACAGTAAATGAATACCATTTATCAGCCATTTACCATTTACATAAATGGTAATTATTAATAGTCAGGCTACCCCTAAACTTATCGTCCTTACTCGGAGTGGACCCATGAAAGGGGATGACGCGATGGCGCGGCGCGGTTCAGGCGTAGGGTAAATTGCGATGCACCCCAGGCGGAAGTCATCAATTAAATAGGCATAGACAAGGCAATCGAATCGAACGCAACTATTTTGCTTTTTTCATTTCTCTTGTCAGAAAAAAACAAAACTAACAAAAAAATTAGTATTAGCAGTAGTAGGCTCACAGAAATCTAAATAATAAATTATTTAGATTTCTGTGAGTAGGCTAGATTTTCCCACTGATGGGCAAAGACCTCTCTTCTCTCCTTCCAGATAGCCATATTTACGGCTTTGGTGGCCCAGTTTCAATCATGCGATTGTAGCATGAAAACAAAAAGTGGTTTAAATTTTAATGTTATGCCTGCCCAACTTCCAAAGCAAAAGACCAGTTTTCAGTTTTCCATTATTAAGTACCAATATTTTCATATTTTTTGTTTCAATATTCATATTTCTTATTGAAAAAATTTGGGGTATGTCAGAGCATAAGATTGAAATGTAAAATACCCCATTACTTAATTTGAAAATAAATACTATTAAGGAAATAAAGTTTCTTAGGAAATTGTGTTTTTCTAAACTCTAAATACATGGGAAAATACTAGTAACGATATCAGTTACATGACAAACATTACATCGAAAAAGTAACACAGTACTTGATTTAAACATTTTTTTTTATAGAAAACGTCTAATTCACACGTCTCGCTACGTACTTAACCCCGCCGCTGCTCCAACGCTACGACGCTACATTAGCATCGTGGTGACTCGAACCCATAAGATTTACCCCTATTAAAAAACTCAACGGGGCTAAAAAAATATCACTTCAAAAAAAAGCGTAATCTAATATCTTTGGTGTGAGAGTTAGGTAAAAAATGTTCAAATCTAATTCCTGTGAATTATATTTATGTTTATTTTTTTCTTTAACTTTAATGGTTATGAAAAAAATAAAGAACTAAATTGTAAAAACTTACACTTGCTGGTAATAAGTTTCCATATACTAACTGTAGGTATGATAGATTTCATCAAAGTACCTACGACTTTTTGTAGCCGATTTAAAATCTTCATCTTTAAACTCGTTTATGAAAATTGGTCTCAGAAATCACCAGTCGAGTTTGAAAACAACATATAATATGGACTCTACCTTTATCGCGGGGCACAGCTAGTTGTAAAATGCAGCATCCTAGCAATTAGGGACCCGTGCATGTCCCTGACCTTGTTCATCGATTGCCCGCACCAATATTCCTAACTCAGTTTGATAGTTTCACCAGTTCTGCTCCACTTTCCGCTTTCGACCGCCGCCAAGTACCTATAGAAAGCGTTCGTTCGCCAATTTTCATAGAAAATTACGAACATAACATATGGTTATGCAGCCCACCAAATGCTCTTACCGCTGGGACTTGGCAACTTATTTATGGAAATTAGAATGTCGATTGGAACGAAACTAACAAAAGAAATAATAAAATATGATATATATCACATGAAATGTTTTAAAAAACACATAAATTTTTTGGCGCATCAAAAATATATCTAATGATATACATTAATATGGCAATTATTTCTAAAATGTAGAAACATGCATTTATTTTTTGGCGACTAAAAAAGAGTCGATGATACAAGTTCAGGAATCGACGGAGGGAATTTTAAGAATAAGAATAAAAAGTTTCTATTACAATTTCACATAAATCTAACATACGAAGAAAATCTGGTGTCTTGTGGCACGTGCTAAATATCCTACATAAGGCAACAGGCTGACATCCCATTACCAGTCAACAACAATATCATGAGATACAATACTAGTACGTTATTCCATATTTTATTTGTCGTCACTCGCTATTCCTGATATCATAAGAAAGCGAAATGTAGTGAATGAATGTGCGAACAAATATAATTATGTTACTCATTTGCATTAAAACGCCAAGGGAAATGTGTATTTCTGAAAAAAAAATCTGGTCATTTCACTTTCTGGTCTGGTCACTTCAGGTAATTATAATGTACAAAACACAGAACTAACAGCCATGCTAATCACGTAAATGCTGGTCTGTGCGGAAATCAAACATAACCCCAACCGTTTAGTGGACAGACTCAGTATCAACGTTACAAAGCCAACAAATAAAACAAAATTAATGTCCATCAAAATATCAGCAGATTTGTATCATACTCTCATCGAAAAGCCGGGTATTGTTAAGGTTTGCTTTATGCTCGGCAACGATAATTTACTATAATAGGGCCGTAAGCTGATTGATATGTCACATCACCATTATTACAAAATTTTAACATGGCAGCAAATCGCCACAAAGCTATTGAGCACCCCAGGGGCGAAATTGTCACTTTTGCTCTTAATTTTATTTTTCCATGATTGGTAACGTTGAATGCTTTGCGGGAGAAGTTTAAAAAATGATACATTATTGTGATTCGGGCCAAAGACGCAAAATTACGCTTTCACGTTTCAAAAGTAACATGACTGACTGACACTTGCAGATTTTTCGTGGGCTGTGAATTGAATTCTAGCGTCATGCTTAGGAATGCTAAGAAAACTTCGGGACATTCTGCATAAACTCGGGACATTGGCCATTAGCCATCTAGAAATATGGTCATGCTCATGGCTACACCCTCGGATTTCACCCGCATAGTTTTAATCTAATAAAATCTGAGTTATAAGTTTTCACTTCTATGGCAGTTCCTATGACTGGCATTTTTTTTTGGATAAAATCTCAAGAACTCTCTTGGAGTTAAGGAGTTTTCTAGAGATCGATGAGATGGGCATCGATAGCATTGGACTAAATACCTGTCTAGGAGAAGAAAATCTCCAAAATAACGCGATTTTTTAAAATAAAACTTTAAATAAAAAACATTTTTAATGCTCTAAAACGAAGAAAATAAGTTTTGAATGTAATTAATCAAACCCACCATTTTATTAAATTACAAAATTTATTTTGATATAAATAAAAGCTTGTCGCGAGATTTCAAACCACATCGTACCTATCTAGGTACTAAGTAATATTTAATTCCCACAAAAGACTAAAACCCGTTCTTATCATTTGCTTAGAATTAATGTTATTGTATTCTTTTGAAAAATAACTTGGATGTTTGTTTTCTCCTGACAAGATTTTATTGATACCAATATAATATGTGTGTTTTATAATTTAAAAAAAAATTGAGTTTGATTGATTGCATTCAAAATTAATTTCTGCGTTATAGAGAATTTAAATAAAAGCTTGTTTTTAAAAATATGTTTTAGTTAAAATTTTATTCTCTCTTTAATTTCAAGCTAATAAAGCAGAGAGCGACATAAAAGCTGTGATCATTTTAGTCAGGCGATAGATTGCAGGGTCGCACCGCGGGTGTCACGTTTAACTAGGCGGCTGCCTTCATCCCTCATCGGGCTTGAACAATAGATTGAGTACAATAATAGCGATTAGCTATGGTTTTGACACAACACTATCTAGTCCCATTAAAATTGATAAGATAAGAAAACTCTTTATTAAAAGGCACAACATAAAAGAAAATTTACAAAAGAAACTAAGAACTATTACATCAATGACATTTTAAATGGCGGCCTTATTGCTCAGAGCAATATCTTCCAGGCAACCGTGCTTGGATAGGATTACATACAACAACCGATTAAGATCCAGCTAAGGTTCGATTCGTTCATTGCAACTCTAAATATTTTTTTCAAAAAGAGATGAATAAGTTTGTTGTCTTCTTCTTCTTCGTTTCGATGATTTTGTCTTACTTATAACTACTCTTAATAGTTTTTTTTGTTCTTTTAGTTTGTTGTAAACACTATCTCTAACGGTGAAGAAAAGGATCGTAAGTTCCAATCATTACATTGTGCGACCTCATGTGCCCGCATTTGCCCATTGAGCTGGCTTATAGTCTTGACTCTCATTCTTGAGAGAGATAGCAGAGTTCCAGTAGTGGAACATAAAATAGGCTGATTTTGTTATGCAAAACAAAAATGCTAAGTATCTAAAGGCCGATTTAAACTGAACGAACATAGAGCTAGAGCTGGAACAAGAGCATTCTTTCTCGATCTATTAGTGTAAACGAAAGATCGTTCTTAGCGTTTTCCATATTATATATTCCATAGAATCTTTGCAAACGCAAACAAAACAACGAAAGAATGCTCTACGTTTGTTTACACCAAATGAATTTGATACAGTGGGGATAGAATGAGCATTCGCTCGTCTGATGTAAATCGGCCTTAAGAGTTTCATTAATTATTTGAAAACAAAACTTAGAAACGGTAGTGCTTAGTAGTTTTTTAATATGCAAAGTCAAACTGAACGCCTGGGGTAACTTGAAACGGACGTGGTATATTCAGCGTAATAGAATCTAAATTTGTATAAATGAGAGTTTGTCTGTATGTCCTTTAAAAAATCGTAAACTATGCATTTGATCATGTGATGATCTTTAGCAAAGTTATTGTGTATGAGCCAAAAAAGGCTTCTGAGTTGGTATTACCAATTTTCGACTGGTGGCGTAGCAACGCGCTCAAGGTACAGCTAACGTATTCCCAGACAAATTAATGAGCATATTATAACAGGAACGTTTTCGATGGCAACAACCACGCAACACCAGCAAAAAGGATACAATAGTATTCTATTATCATTACAAGCAAAACACGTGAAACCTTAATTTATGATAGATAACCAAACCAATTTATGAATGATTGTAACGCAGCGGTAAAATAGAAAATAAGCAGGAGAAAATCACAATCAACATATGTGGAGGCGCCAGCTATAGATTATTTAGTTTTCTTCGATAGGTAGTAGGTAAGCAAATGAACTGAAGTCTCACTGAAAATAAAACAAAGGAGGGGGAGGTGCACCAACCTGGCTTTCTTCCACGTACACTGCACATCCAAGAACCTCCTCGGTTCCGATTCCACCAGCAGAGACACTCGCGAGGGGCGCCGACGCCGCTGTATTCGATAGGAGCGGTATGCGAAGAATTTCTATGATACTTCTGCGGTCGAGCGGGGGTCAGCAGATCAGATCCTGGAAGCTGTTCTGCAGCGGACAGACACAACTTTCGGATGTTCACGTCTTTTCGCGGCGAGGTGCACAAGGTAATTAGGGGGGGTAGGAGTAGTGAGACATCAACAATAATTTGAATAGATTGAACCAAAATACGATAGATGGCGTCACCATTTCCAGCCGCCCTTAAAGGGTCACCTTTAAAAATACAATCATAAAGGTAGCGGTAGCGGAAATATAATACATAAAATAGTATATTATATGCGGGTTTAGCATGCGGGAATATCATATGGAGCAGTTAAATATACATATATGTACGAGTTAGAAATAAAACTATCTAATGTCTAAACTAAAATACATAATTAAGTGTTGAACAATTACTGGCTTGGCAGAGGGCACAAGCGCACTACAGGGCGCAAGTAGCTTCCCTTCGTGGTTTTGACAGTGACCACACGAACGACACCGTCTTTGGCTGGATGAACTTTCTCTACGACAGCTAATGGCCATGCAAGAGGAGGTGCGTTGTCGGTTATAATCACTACGACCGTTCCCAGCTTGATGGGGACAGAAGGAGTATTCCATTTCTCGCGAGTTTGAAGGCCGTGTAGGTACTCGACTCTCCATCGCTCCCAGAACGACTGAACTAGTTTATCTAACAGCGAGTGCCTGTGCAGGGCACTGAGGTTGTTCGACTCCTCAGCGGGCGCAGGCAGCGAGCACAGAGGCGCGGTGTGCAAAAAATGACTCGGAGTCAGAGCAGTGGGCTCTGCCGGGTCTGGACTTAACACGGTTAGCGGTCGCGAATTCAGTAAACACTCGATTTGTACGAGCACCGTGTTAAGCTCCTCGTATGATAAAAGCTGTTGGCCGATTACTTTAAACAAATGCGTTTTAACGATCTTTACCATACTCTCCCAACATCCGAAATGAGGCGAAAGTGGGGGAATATGTTTGAAAGTTATGCGGTTTTCAGACAGCTCTTCTTCAAAACGCGGCTTATATTCTTTATTTAAAAAGTTATAAAGCTCACGAAGATACGAATTGGCCCCACGAAAATTCGTAGCGTTGTCGCAGGCAATGTCCTGGACGGGACCGCGGCGCGCGAGGAAGCGTTTTAAAGCAGCTAAGAAGCTGGCTGTGCTGAGATCTGTCGCTATCTCTATATGCACAGCGCGGGTGGTTAGACAAGTGAATATGTACAAATACGCCTTCCGACTTTGTACTCCGCGACGCCTAATAGGAGTGTAAGCGATAGGGCCACCGTAATCACACCCGGTGTGCGTGAAAGCTTTTAGAGCCTGTCGAACACGGCTGTCCGGCAAATTAGCCATAAGCGGATATGTAGGTCGCGGTTTCAACCGAAAGCACGTATTGCACAAATGGAATCTTCGTCGTACAATTCGACGCGCGGATAAGATCCAATACCTTTGCCTAAGAAGCGACATAAGCAGCTCTGGACCCGCGTGTAAATGTTTTTTGTGGTAATAATCGATTAATAAATCAATTACATGATCATGACGTGGTAAAATAATGGGGTGTTTGTGCGTAAAGTCTAGCTCGGCATTCACAAGTCGACCGCCTACTCTAATAAATCCATTATCCAAAAATGCGTTCAGTTTGTTAAACGCGGGTGAACAAAGTTTATCTTTTTGTAAATTATTAAATTCCTCCGGGAAATATTTGCGTTGAATGACCCTTAGTAATTTACTTTCAGCGAACTCTAAATCGTCAGCAGTAACGGCGACCGTGTCACGGCGAGATAATATTTTTACACATCGACAGATGAAAACAATTATGCGTAACAATCTACTCCAAGAGGAAATGCGTTGAGCGAGATTGTATATGACTGAATCTTCGACGGGTGTAGTCACAGGGTGTGCAAGTACTTTTTGCTCGGGCACATCAACAATTGAATGTGTATCTGAGTTTATGGGCCACTGTGACGGGTCTAGCGAAAGCCAAGCAGGCCCATGTAGCCAAAGAGCGTGCGAAACCAGTTTTTGTGGCATAAGGCCGCGAGACAAACAGTCAGCAGGGTTCTCCGAACCTGAGACATGATAAAAATCATCCGTGGATATGTTGTCAGTAACTTTGACAACGCGGTTAGCGACAAATGCTTGCCAGCGATGAGGCGAACCTTTGATCCAATATAAAGCTACTTGTGAATCTGTGAAAGCGTAAACTTTAACTGAATGGCGAGAAGCGATTTTATCTAAGACCACGCGCAATAACTTCGACAGTATTACAGCTCCGCAGAGCTCTAATCTAGCGATAGTGTGCGGTGTCATCGGCGCGACCTTGGATTTCGAACACACCAACTGCACCGAAGTACGGCCGTGTGACGTCACGCGTAAATAAACTACCCCTCCGTAGGCTAGTTCGCTAGCATCTGAAAATCCTACCACCGTAATTTCCACGTCGTCGTCTACGCCTATATGTCGCGGGAACTTAATATTGTTCAAAGCGGGGAATTCTATGCAGAACTGTTTCCATAGCTTGACGATATGCGGGGGCGGGACGTCATCCCACTCTAACTTAAGCTGCCAGAGCTGTTTAATGAGCAGTTTGGCGAGCAGGACGGTTGGCGCGACAAAGCCCATGATGTCCCACAGCCGCGCGACGGTCGACAGGATGATACGTTTCGTACAGGTAATTTCAGCGGGGGAGGTAACTTTAAAATAAAAGCTATCAGTTTCGGTTGACCAATGTAAGCCTAGTATTTTGTGCTGCACGGATTTATCGAACTCGACCTCCATGGGAGGTTTGTGAGATGCGGGAATAGAATTTAAAACTTCGTTTGAATTACTGTTCCATTTTACTATGTCCCACTGTGCACCTTTGAAGAAATCAATCAGCTCTTTTGACACGGTGACGGCATCACTTTCCTGCTGTACAGAAAAAGCGACATCGTCCATGTAAAGCGACGAAGCGGCTATCTCGCTGGCACGCGGATATTTAGCGCCGTCATCCGCGATCAGCTGATGTACAGTGCGAAGTGCATGGTAGGGACTGGACTTTAAACCAAAACAAACTCTGTTAAATTGATACAGGACTAACGGTTCATGCGGATTAAACCGATACAAGATGCGTTGATAGCGGCGGTCTTCGTCGCGCATGACAATTTGTAGAAATTGTTGACGGCAATCAGCGGTTAAGGCGATGCGGTAAAGTCTGAAGTTTAATACAATTTGAAATAGATTGCCTTGTAAATTTGGTCCTGCATGTAAAATATCATTAAGCGAACGTCCAGATGCAGTTTTACTGCTGGCATCCAGAACGATACGTAAGCGCGTCGAAGTCTTATCTTCCCGGATGATTCCGTGGTGCGGTATGACATATGAAGGTAACAACGAATTATCAGAGTCATCGGGAGGCGCGGGTGAAATATAATCTTTCGCGATATATTCATGTATGACTTCGTCGTAAGCGGCTCTCATCTTTGGACAGGCTTGTAATTTCCTCTCCAAACACAAAAAGCGCCTACGAGCGATATTGAATGAGTCACCGAGTGAAAAGGCGTCTTCACTAAACGGCAAGCCCACAGTGTATCGGCCACTCTCGGGATCACGAGCAGTGGTCGCGCGGTAAAATTCTTCACATTCAACATCCGCAGTAGAAAGTTGAACGGGCGGGGCGGAGCATTCTTCTAACTCCCAAAATCTTCTAAATAAATCTTCCATCGGTTCCTGGACCACGCAACAGGTCGTGAGAGTGTGCGCGGAGCGATTACAAACAGTAGGTACACACCCCATAACTACGTAACCCAGTACCGTACGAATGGCAGGTGGAGCCGTGGTATTACTATATACTGTCTCGGGCAACAACAAGTGCGGAAACAACGATGCGCCTATCAACGCGTCAATTTCACTAGGCATCGAAAATGTATCGTCTGCGAGCGGTAATCCGCGCAAGTGTGAAAGCGCCGATACGTCTATAACGGCGGAAGGTAAAATATCCGTTATCTGATCCACGAGGAGTGACGAAACGTTAAACTTAATGTTGTCATCGAAGCGAGAATGAAATTGAAAATCTACTGAACCTTTAATCACTTTTTCTGAACCTCCGAAACCTTTAATAAGCGTATGTTCCGTCTTCCCCTGTTGTAAGCCTAGACGATCGCAGCACTCTTTGGTCATGAAGTGACTCTGTGAAGCAGAGTCCAGCAAAACACGTACGAGGTGCCTGTTACCACCATCGTCATACATAGCTACTTGAGCAGTAGCCAGCAGAACTGTAGTAGCGGTACATTGCGCGGTATTTACGTGCGGCATACAAGGCGGGGAAGCGAGCGGCGCAGTGGATGTTGCACACAACGATACATCAGCGTGCGGCGCAGAACTAGTCTCTATAGGTACGGACGGACGGCGATGCGCTGGCGCGGCGGCCGGGCGAGCACTAACTTGCACGGTAGCTTCACCGGTAGCGGGGTTCGAATCCCGTCGCGGGAAATGAAGCAAAGTATGATGTTTCAATTTGCAAACTCGACAATTCGAGTTCGAGTTGCATTGCGATACGCGATGTTTAATACTAGTACAATTAATGCACGCATTATTTTCTTTAATAGTTTTAAACCGTTCTTCTGGTGTCATTTTAATAAAAGCGGGACACTTAAATATGTGTAGATGAGTAATATTCGTACACAAACATCCATTCTTATTACCGGAATATGAATCGACAGTTAAATAAGTTTGGTATTTCGGTTGCGCTGTAGCATTTGTATTAGCGGATCGTGCGCGATTTGAAACTTTATTCGTGTGTTTTTCGAACGAAGGTACACTTTGTAATTGCAACATTTTACTTTGATTTTTAATAAACTTTAACAAGTCATCAAGCGTTGGAATTTCAGACCGATCGGATAAACTCATCTCGAAGGCGTGCACGGTGTTCGTATCTAATTTACGAAGTGCAATATGTAAAAAGATAAAATCGGATAAATTATCAACTTGTACATTTTTTAATGTTTGTACTGCACTGACAAACTTGTCGGTAAACAAATCAAAGTTGTCAGCGGAAGCGATGGTTATGGCTTTAAAATCTAATATCTGATTTAAATGCGTCGATGCGAGTAAACGAGTATCGTCATATTTGTCGACAAGCGTTTGAACAAAAAGTTGATAATTCTCCGGGCAGGGAGCAATACCTGCGCAAGCGGTCTGCGCCTTGCCTGAGAGTTTACCTAACAAATAATATAACTTCTCAGCGTCTGTGAGCGATGGATTGTCATGGACGGTTGATCTGAAGCTCGCGAAAAACAATGGCCATGAACGTATGTCACCAGAGAAGGACATCAATTCGATGGGCGGTAAAGAAGGTCTACTTTTGTGAGGAATTGCACTGTATAGACTTTGACCTTGAGAAACAGCTGGTCGAGCGTATTGATCTCGTAAGGCTTTGATGCGACTGTATAGTTGTTCAAATGCAACTAAACATTTATAGTCGGGTGTCGCTTGCGGATCGACTGTCAATAAACGGGAATTATAATCATCCAGAAGTTGTTTAAATTCAGTACGATAAGCGTCAATATTTGAACTATCACTGAGGAATGCGTGTCTCGTCTCTTTGTTCTTGTCGATGTCGGGACTGATGTCGTAAATATTTTGAAGTAATTCGAAAATTGCGTTTCGTTTCGCTTTAATATTAATTAATTTAGCGTCTGCAACATCGGCAAGCTTAGAAGACGATTTAGACATAATTATTTATTATTTTAATCAAGCAGGTAGAAATGTAACGAAATACAAGCGGTTTGAAAGTGCCTCGAGTGATGCGTAAACAATGTAGGTAGATAATATATTTTTCGAGTCTACCTGACTATTCAACAAAATATACTCGTACCTATGCAATCTGCCTCACCGAGTGACTTATTTCAAATGCGATTAGGTATGATAAATATTATAATTAATGCGGGGTATAGGAATATATTTATATGAAATACCTAGGTAGCTAAATATAATAGGTA
The DNA here is from genome assembly GCA_963693475.1 of Ectropis crepuscularia. NCBI lineage: Eukaryota > Metazoa > Arthropoda > Insecta > Lepidoptera > Geometridae > Ectropis > Ectropis crepuscularia. Next base: position 38,701,339 of record OY856338.1, read on the forward strand.
CGCGGGTTAGCACACAATGTAATATGATTTAGGTACAATTGTGGCGCGGGAGTAGTAATTCTTACATAAAATGATATAAGTAAATAAATGCGAAATTACTTATATAAATAAGCAACGAAACTAGTTGGGTTTTCACCCGGGACGAAGGACCACTAAGAATATGGAGGCGCCAGCTATAGATTATTTAGTTTTCTTCGATAGGTAGTAGGTAAGCAAATGAACTGAAGTCTCACTGAAAATAAAACAAAGGAGGGGGAGGTGCACCAACCTGGCTTTCTTCCACGTACACTGCACATCCAAGAACCTCCTCGGTTCCGATTCCACCAGCAGAGACACTCGCGAGGGGCGCCGACGCCGCTGTATTCGATAGGAGCGGTATGCGAAGAATTTCTATGATACTTCTGCGGTCGAGCGGGGGTCAGCAGATCAGACCCTGGAAGCTGTTCTGCAGCGGACAGACACAACTTTCGGATGTTCACGTCTTTTCGCGGCGAGGTGCACAAGGTAATTAGGGGGGGTAGGAGTAGTGAGACATCAACAATAATTTGAATAGATTGAACCAAAATACGATAGATGGCGTCACCAATATGTTTTTTTAAAGTAGGTAAAAAGGTAGAGTCTGCGTAATTGGCTCGATTACCTTTACTCGCTTAATAACTTCTTTGATGGTGGCTTCGTGTAGCAATTTGTTTTTTTTCTCAAATATGGTGAATAGAGCAATGACTGATTATGGGCCATACTCGTGAACGGGTGCTGCTTGTGTGGACTACTTGTAGAACACATCCAACGATCACTTTAAAATTAAGATAAGAAGAAAATTGAGACAAAATGGTAAATAATAGGTATACAACAAACCTACTTCTACAAAGCGCTTCTGAATTATCATACCAAAGGAGTATGACGATGGAAACAAACTACGTATATGCTCAAGCTTGAAACACGTTAACATTTTCAAAGAGTACTTATTTCCCTACACGTACGATTAATTTTGAGCTGTACTTTCAGACGAAAATAAATCTTACTACGCTTATCTAAAAGCATATTTTAACCTTTAAAAAATTGTCGGGCGGTGACAATCTTATTTCGTAATTTTCGATACGATGCTACCTTTCCATAGTATCTATATTTTTCACAGGATCATGTTCGTTTTGTTTGTGTTGTGGGAAGTTTCACGGTAGCGCTTGTTGACGCGTTGCTGGTCGGCTTGATCAGCATTTTTAAAGTGAAATCTCATTTTGGCGCACCGCACACAGATTTTTAAGTAGGATGTAATAGTGAGGCTGATTCCTCACGCTGTGATGCGAGGCTCGGTCGGGTGAAATCGGGACCGCCGAGTAAGTCGCAGCGTCAAGATACAGTCAGCTGCTCTTCAGTGCTGTGTCGCTGTGTTTACTATTTATATAGAAGTAGAAATAAAATATTTTAAATTTAATTATTTAATTTCAGACTTGTTTCTCGTTTATTCTACTAATGCGGTCCATAATAATATGTACATAAGCACCTACTATATAATACACTAGCTGAACCGTGCGCGCGTTGCTGCGCCATCTATCAAAAACTGGTCGTACCAATTCAAATCTAGAACAATTAGATTTTAATGACGCAACCCTTTTAAAATATAGACAGACACATGCTGTCACGCAACGAAAGCTCTCAAAAAGTAATATTTATTTCCGTTTTTGTTACATTTTTCATTCATACTCCGCTCCTGTTGATAGTAGCGTAATGTTGTATAGCCTATAGCCTTCTTCGATAAATGGACTATTCAACAAAAAAATAATCTTTCAATTCGTACCAGTAGTTCCCGAGATCCTTGCGTTCAAGCAAACAAACTATTCAGCTTTATAATATTACTAGCTGTGCCCCGCGGTTTCACCCGCGTCTATTTGAGGAAAATCCATACTAAAATATCCATTGCTGGCCACTTTATTACGTTTTACGGAACCCTAAAAATACGTAAATAAGCAACAATGCATTGTTGTCTCAAAAAATCTTCTTTTTTTTTTTTTTAATGGCTCTATGCTCAAAAAATCTTTGATTGTTGTAGAACAAATTTGATTACTTCAAATGACACAAACTTCAAATGTAGACACGCGCCGTCACAGACTTCAACGACCAAAGAGAATTTAAGTTCACGGAACTAAAGCTCTCGAAGAGAAATATTTTTCCCCGTTTTCTTTACATTCTTCACTCATACTCCGTACCTATTGATAGTAGCGTAATGTTATATACCCTATAGCCTTCCTCGATAAATGGAGTATCCAACAAAAAAAGAATCTTTCCTATCGGTCCAGTAGTTTCCGAGATCCTAGCGTTCAAACAAACAAACAAACTCTTCAGCTTTATAATATTAGTATAGATAGTATAGATTTAAGTGCAAGTGTATTTTAAATACAGAAGTTTACTAGAGCTTTATGTCCCTTTGTGTGAGTTTGTTTTGACTTTACTAATACATTTGATGGCTTTCGGCTCGTGTAGGCTTTAAGTAAATGTTCTAAATAAAGCTGTAAAATAAGGCAAAAATAAGATATCACAAAGTTTATTTTTTGCTTCGAAATTGTTACTATCTTATCTTATCTTAATATATATATAAATCTCCTGTCACGATGTTTGTCCGCGATGGATTCCAAAACTACTTAACCGATTTTAAATTAAATTGGCACACCGTGAGCAGTCTGGTCCAACTTGAGAGATAGGATAGTTATTTTTTTCGATTAATAGTCCTTTTATGACGACATCCGAGCGAAGCCGGAACGGGGCGCTTGTTTAATTATAAATTAATTAATAAAGGATTTTATTAATTACATGTACTAAATACATTTCTAACACATCACTTTTGAATATTCTTCTAGCCAAAGTTGAATTTTGCATATCTGCTTAGAGTTAAAGTATAATGTGAAGTTTACATTTTTGTAATTTAATTATCTTGATAAAGACACAGCTCTTACAAAGAGAAATCACTGATTTAGCTAATACGCTATCTCGTAAGAGAATCTTCACAACCAATGTACCAATATCAATAATTCTTACGCCACATGTAAGGTACAGTTATCCAGTCGATAATAGCCATTCTTTCTTGAGCCTATAGGAACACAAATTTAATAACGTCTTAACGAGATTTGTTGACTTTAATGTGTAGTTTGAGAGTTTCCACCAATACTCATTTGCATTTATATAAGTGTAAGAACTATTATCCAGGTTGCAAATTGTATGTTGCTATGCTACCTTCATCCGAAAGCTCAAACTGGGCAGCCCCGAACCTGCGCCCCGAATGAGGACCTGAGACAAAAATTAGAACTACGTTACTTTGATGTAACATTTAACTAAAGAAATCTAGCTAAATTATCTTTTCGTTTCAACAATATTTTCGGTTCGTAAACAGAAAAAATAATCTTAGTACATGAGACTAAAATTGGAACTAAACACAACATTTTAATGGGAAAAATCGATTTTAGCGATAAGGCCGCCAATTGATACTAAAGTATAAGGTTTTTTTAAAAAGCGTATCCAGTGATAAAACATCTTATAAGTAACTCTGGGTGAAGAGCGCATTAGGTACATTATTAAATCAGTGATTCCCCGAGTTCAAAATGGTTATCAATTTGATCGGTTTTTTGTAGTCTTGAATTTGAAATAGCTGCGAAATGTCCACATATTCTTATTTATTTGTTTATATTTAAACTAGCAGACCGCGCTGCGCGCCTTGCTCCGCCAACTGTCGAAAATTTATCGTACCAACTCAGATATAGAACAAATTTGATTAGAAAAGATTTATAATGACGGAATCATAAAAGATAGACACATGCTGTCACTGACTTCAGCGCACGTCACGCACGCAACGATAGCTCTCAAAAAGGATTATTTTGCCCGTTTTTGTTACATTCTTCATTCATGCTCCGCTCCTATTGATAGTAGCGTAATATTTTTAGTCTATACCCTTCCTCGATAAATGGACTATCCAACAAAAAAATAATCTTTCATTTAGAACAAGTAGTTGCTGAGATTATCGAGTTCAAACAAATAAAATCTTCAGCTTTATAATAGCAGTATAGATACACTGATAGTTGTTTTAATGTCATAAGGTTAGTTCAATAAATTATAGTTCAATTTTTGAGGAAAGTCGTTGTTGTAACCTATAGTGGCGCCGAGGGTCAAATGACGTAGTTAGTGGGCTGATTTAGTTGGATACGATTTCGGTAGACTTCGGCGGGGAAGTTTACGCAGTTGCTGTGCTATAACATGACAGATTTATTTATTGACTGTGGTATAAAACATGAACTTTCAGTTATCTGTGTATCGGTGTTTTGGTATGCGTGTTTTAACATGCATAAGGTCACTAATTATCCAGTATTTTATGGCTCAGTTGTAAGTAAGTCTGCCTGCGAAGTCGTAGGCCACAGATTAAAAATTCCAAAAGAGTCTAAATTTTGGTGAATAAAATACAATTTTTGTTTACTGTCTGGGTGTTGCGATCTACAAAAAGTAGATATATATTCACAATAAAGTTAGTATAGTCAGCTATCTAAGCTAAGCTTAATTTGGGGCTTCATGGTGTTACATGAGAAATTTCGACCAAAATGTATTAGTTTTATTAAAGAGTTGTGTTATATTCAAATTATAAAAATGTAAAGCTAACTAAATGTATTGTAAAAATTAACATTACGCTACTATCAATAGGAACGAAGCATGAATGAAGAATGTAACAAAAACGGGAAAAATATTCCTTTTTGAGAACTTTTGTTGCGTGCGTTGACGTGCGCTGAAGTCCGTGATAGCACGTGTCAATAATTTAAGGTTTAGTAACTGTAACTTTTTTATGCTATAAAAAGCGCAGATACAACGTGTCGCGTAATTTATATTTATTTATCCGAGCGAAGCCGCAACGGGCCGCTAGTGCTAAACGTTACCTGCTTAGCTACAAATATACTAACTACTATAACGCATGTCAGTGACGAGAACGCACACGATTTAACATATTCATTTAATATTCGTATATCTGTATAATGCGCACGAGTCGCTCCGCTGCTCCACCGCTTCTCAGACGCTACGTCGCCACATTCGACTTTTTCTTACCAAAAAGTGCTAAACGCGATTTAAGAAATGTTCACTTCAACCCTAAAGCATGATTAGAAATTTAATCCGCTTGAAGCTTATGACAAAATTTGCGGCAAAGAGCAAATAATCCGACATCAACCGGCTTTGAACCTACTGACGTGCTCTAAGTACACTCGCAGCTTATTCCACAGTGACTACCAAGCTTGACCTCGGCGGCCACAGTAAAACTAGCATTTATTTTACGTCAACAAATAAGAATGGGCCATCGACAGTGGGTAATAAATTAAATAGCAGCTGTGATAACAAGTTCACTCCGAAATATGGCTGACATAATCCCACGCCATGCAACAGGCGCTCGTAATTACCTTTGACAATGAACGCATCGCCTGGATGAGATTTGATTTAATCTTAAGGCCGATTTAAACTAAACGAACATAGAGCTAGAGCTGGAACAAGAGCATTCTATCTCGATCTTTTAGTGTAAACGAAATATCGTTCTTAGCGTTTTCCATAATATTATATAGTCCATAGAATCTTTGCGAACGCAAACAAAACAACGAAAGAATGCTCTACGTTTGTTTACACCAAATGAATTTGATACAGTGGGGATAGAATGAGCATTCGCTCGTCTGATGTAAATCGGCCTTTAGGCTATTGGTATACATAATCATATATAGTAAAGGGTATCTCCTTTACTGTACATATACGCAATTGTAGTGGTAGCAGTATTTGCAGAGTCCGTCAAGGGAAGTACCATACCTCTGCCAGTCATTCTACCGCCAAGCAGTAATGCGCAAACATTACTGTGGTCCTGTTTGAAAGACAATGTTTACAGTGAAATTAGATAAATAGAGATAAATCGTACTAATATTATATTTGCGAAACTTTGTTTTTCAATCATGTCAGAACGGCTTAACGTATTAGGTTGAAATTTAGAATGCAGTTAGAATATAGTTTGGAATAACGAATAAGCTATTTTATTTTTCGTAAAACCAAGGAAACATGTACGCGGGTTTAGCTACGGCACTGGGCTCCTATGATTATATATTATGTGTTGCTTACTATCAGGCTCTTGTCTCGCTCGTCCTGTTAGAGTAACTGGCAAATTGACGATAGAATAACTAGCAAATGTTTTAGATACAATGACTATTACACCCCGCTTTACAGTATAATACAAAGGAAAATCAAAGACATTCCAGTTTTGTATTTACGAAATATTTTCACAACGGAACGAATTCCAAATGAAATCGGAACCAGCCGAGCCAAATACAATAGGTTTTACTGTTATACATCCTCTAACAATATTTGGTACTCGATATTCTTTTATACTGTCGATTTTATGATTTTAATTCACAGAATAACAACGGCCATTGTTTCAGAGGAATACGAGTCTACGGTTACCTAAATGGAAAATGTGTGCGTCGTCACAAAATATCAGTCGAGATGACTGTCCCGCCAAACCTCGCATAGCTGTCAGTTCAAAATTGATACAGATTTTTGCAGACGTTTCTGACTGTCGATGTTTGTTGCTCAGTCACGTCGTAACGTATCAACGGATCGGATTGAAATTTGGAAGTTATGTTATAATTTGGAAGAACACATTGGCTACTTTTTATCCCGAAAAAATAACGGGAATCTGCGCGGGTATACCCATGGAATGCTGCTTGTACTCGTATAAATAAACGTGACAATCAAACTTTAAAAAAAAAAATACTTTGAAAGGGGTAAAAATCTCTGCCAATAGGGTAACGGACTGGGTCAAAAATACACCATCCTAATTAGTCCGTCAGCTAGATCATGGAAAAATATTGGACACGTATTTTTTGTTTATTCAAAATATTAAAAATCGTCATTGATATAGACCATCAAACTTCGAGAGTCGGGTTGCGACGTCTCTCGTGAGTAATAATCGTACTCACAAGTGACGTCACACGAAACTTCGAAGCGCTGTATCTTCGTCATTTTATGTTTGTGAAACAAAAGAAAAAATACGTGTACAATATTTTTTGCCAATCTAACTAACGGGTTACTTAGTTTTTTTGAGGATTGTACCCTATATAGGGTACAATCCTCAAAAAAACTAAGGTTTAAGTAAACCGCAAAGAACACCACGAAGCACAGCTAGTTAACAAGATCTGCAATAGTAAATAAATAAAATAAAATATGTATATGAATATATTTAAGGCAAAGTAAGTACATTACAGCCGACTTCGGGTATCTTAAGACCCTTGCCAAGTTTCGGGTCTCCATGGCGCCTCAACGGTAATCACCAACATTACATACTTGCTCCATAAAAAATATACTATAATACATAATATTCCAGTCGCACAACTTCGTCATAACTGACATAAATATTTTCGATTCGAACTCTGATGCGTTGCATTCGATTTAAAAATCGGGCTACTCACGTTACAAGCCCTTTTCCGATCTTTTCAACCCACGAGATCTGATGATGGCGAAGAAATCTAGAACCCGCTAAATGGCAATCGAAGAAATCTCTAATAATAATATCTCTCTGAAAACGTTCAGTATAATATGCATCGTTTACGAAATCAGTACCACTTGGGGGCTATTTTTACCTCGTATTAATTCTGTTATTCGTACCGCGAAGCCGGGGGTATGGGGTTACATCATTACTAGGTGGAATAACGAACCCGGTACTAATTGTCTTAACAATTAGTGCTGCCTCGGGTCGTAGCTATGTTACCCTCACACCTTCAACTTGTGGGGATGGTTGTTACTTCCTTGTATATCAAATTAAATGTTTACATTCATACATCATAATGTCGGTTTATTTGTTTTGCTTGGAAAAACTTACAATTCCACTATAAATATATAGATACTATGTCCTACTCAGCTATTAGAACATGAAAAGTCCAAATCATTACCTAGCACTGCACTGCGCTCGTCACCCAGAGATCTAAGTTGTTCTATCTCTAAGTCCTGTAATTTCTCTGAAAACATTGCCCTTCAAACCGGAACACAGTAATGTTTGCACATTACTGCTTGGCGGTAGAATAACTGGCAAAGGTGTGGTCCTTCCCCAGGCGGACTCTGCCGAGAGTCCTACCACTACAAGCTATTTCGATCCCGGGAAAATTACAGAATCGGGAAACACGCAAGTGATACCGCGGGGTACTACTAGTCCTACTAATATTATAAATAGTATCAAAGTTTGAATGTTTGTTGCTCAATCACGTCGGAACGGCTGAACGGGTCGGGCTGAAATTTTGGAACACAGATTATTATATAGTGTGGAGTGGTATATAGGCTACTTTTTATAGCAGAAATGTAATGGTAACGGGAACCACACGCAAGGGCGGATCCAGCTTTGGCTTGATGTCATGCTTTTTAATCAGTGGTCCACGTATGTACTGGACCCAGCCCTTCATGATATCCATACTATCAGATTTATAGTATTAGGAGAAGCAATGCAGTGTAATAGACTACAGGACCGTGAACAAAATTTACCTAGTAAATGAACCACCTGGAGACCTATGTAGGATGATAGAAGGGTATAAAGTAATAAGATTCAGCACTATGTAGGATGATAGAAGGGTATAAAGTAATAAGATTCAGCACTATGCCGTCACTTGTAAGCTGTCCAACTAAGTACAGTCGAAGAGGGGGGGTTGCAATCCTCGATCATTTCTCCTTGTCGCATGATTTTTGTACGGCGTTGCGAAATAATGGATAAGGAGAGGTATTGAAACTATATGGAACCAATGCCGTACATAATCAAACGCCCAAATTTAATCTGTAAATCATCGGAAAATCACAAATGTTTCCGACAAACTAATAATTAAAAACTTAAAATTTATATTCTTTATAGTTTCAATATCTCTTCTAATCTATTATTCTGCAACGCCGTACAAAAAACATGCGACAAGGAGAAATTATCGAGGGTTGCAACCCCCCTCTCTGACTGTACTCAGTTGGACAGCTTACAAGTGACGGCATAGTGCTGAATCTTATTACTTTATACCCTTCTATCATCCTACATAGGTATCCTGGTTGTTCATTTACTACATAAATTTTGTTCACGGGCCTGTAGTCTATAAGTGTAGTGTCAGTTACTGTAACAGATATACTCGTATAATACCCGGTTTACATTATTCCAGTCCATCGGTCAAATCCAGCGCTTGATTACTTACTGGAAAAATGGAAACCGGCACTGGAAAGCATCAATCCAGTGCCAATTCTTTCAAGTGTCGGTTTACATTTTTCCAGTAATCAATCCAACGCTGGATTCGGTCGCTGGACTGGAATAATGTAAACCGGGTAAGTATTACACAAATTCAAATACTATACAGTGTACAAATTTAATATGAGTTGAGCAACTAAGTAATTTTGTTTCTAAAGTGCGGACGCGATTAAATAAAATAACATTTTGCTAGTCTTAAAACTGTTAGAAGTACTCGAATATACCAAGTACAAACCCATAAACTTCATCTTCGCAAACCAATAAAAATGATCAAAAAACGAAAAAGGTACATTTTTCTGGTGTAAACGACTACGTAGTTCAAACGAGAACGCATTCCACCAAGACTCGGTATTTACACAGTTGCCACTTAATAACTTGTCTTGAAAATAAACAATATTCCAGTAAGAACGTGGAAAAATCGAGAATAGTCCAAGCGCAAAGATCGAGCCCAAGTGATGAAGGATTGTTCGCAACGCCGGCGCCGTTCGAAATAATTATGAAGTGTGGAACGAAATTAGGTCAAGAAGTCAAGATCGGTGTGTTGTTGTTTAACTGAATTCTTAACTGACGGTTTTTGGGATATAGTACAGATAACCTTATTATTCTAATTCTATAGCTCGTAGTTTGATATCTAATCAAGGCAAATATTTCTATCTTCGTATATGACGAGTTTCCTTACACACTTACAAAATATCCTGTGTCAGCCCCCCTTAAAATATTTTTTTCGCTTTATAACGATTGGTCTATATATCTACTTGTTCGGGTTTTAGAATATCTCTATGCAAAATTCAAATTTAATCAGTACAGTAGTTTATGGGTAACATACAGACATACAGAGTTACTTTCACATGTATAATATTAGTAGAGAAATATGGATTAATGTATTTGTGTAGAAGACTACCGTATTCGAAGCACTTAGCAATTGAACAACTAAAATCCTATCAAATTTTAGAACAAAATCATATAAGTGTAGGAACCGTAGACGTTTGTGAATTTAAAACTGATAAAATTGTAAAACGGTGCAGATTTACAGTACTGTGTAAAACATAAAGTTACAATTCCCCAAATTATTTAAGATGACGATGAAGATGACGTATGGCCTCTTCTGTGTACTGCATTTTCGTCAAATATAGGTACCCCTTATTTAAAGAAAGATTTAGGCCTCACATGGTAACTGGTTACCGATATTTCGTCATGCTCCACTTTTTAGCATGCTCTATATACATAGTGCACAAAAATATTACTTGTTTACACGTAAATAAATTTGCGAACGTTATATTAGTCATCACGCTCCCAAATTCAGACTTCATCCTGAGAACGTAACATTATTGTAACAAGAAATGGGTGTTAAAATAAACAATACCTTGTTATTATAATATTAATATGTCGGAGTATTAAGCGCACAGTTACGGAGGTTTCAAGGTAGGATCTAATTGTGGACTTCCCTGTTTATAAAGGGAACTAAAAACATTGCAGGCGTTCCATAAAACGGCTGGTAGAACGGTTTATCGTAAGCTGAGTTCGTGTTCGTGACTGCTAGGACTTTGGGCTTTTGAGTCTAGGTAATTCAACAAGCTGGCAAAAGCAAAAATGAACACTGACTTATTTCTTAATAAATATTCTTACAGTCTCAATACGGTAAAGACGTTGCTTTACATCAGACGAGTGGTGGGGAAGGGGTGGTAGTGGTAGGACTATTTACAAAGTCCACCTGGGGTAGTACCAATTATTTTACCGCCAAGCTGTAATGTGAAAACACCACTGTATTCAACAGTTTGAAGGGCAATGATTTCAGAGAAATTACAGGGCCCAGATAAATCCTCTTAATCCTCTTAAGTATCCATATGTATAATGTATATACCTGGGTGACAAGTGCATTGTAGTGCTTGGTAACTATTTTCAACTCTTCACGTTCCAATAGCTGCGTGATACTGTGCTGTTATGGGCTAGCGTGTTATTTAGCTACCAGGAACATGCCATGCTCGACTCGTCACTATGGTATAAAAAAAAGTGTAGGCCATGTAGGTTTTACATGTGATAACATGTAAAAATTCACGAAAGTTCAGAACGTACCTGCGGACGTCCCTACAACCTCACCTTTATTAGACACATCTAGTTATTAGGCGTAGTAGCCGGCAAATATGAGAATAAAAAGCGCTACTGGTTGGCAAAATAGCCTTATTTTTCCATTGCCTCGAGTAACTCTATTATTATAAATATTTTATACATTAAACAATTTTATACATTACTAGCTGACCCCGCAAACGTTGTTTTGCCTTAGTGAACAATTCTTGTCACTTAGGGGTATGAAAAATAGCTAGTAGCCGATTCTCATACCTACAGAATATGCATATAAAATTTGGTTAAAATCAGTAAAGCCGTTTCGGAGGAGTAAGGAAACAAACACTGTGACACGAGAATTTTATATATAAGAAGATTTTATACATTAAACAATTTTATACATTATTTTATAAATTAATGCGTTGCCTGAGTGGGTTTTCCCTGTTGGTTACAATCTTTGTGTCTTCAAGTCGATAGTGACTCGGTTTCTTCTAGGTAAACACGCTCCATCGTAGACCGCATCGTCGCTTAACATCAGGCGAGATGGCGGTCAAGTGTAAGCCTATAAAAGTTAAAAAAAAGAAAAAAACAGGACTTTGAACAGTTACTTGTATTATATCAAGCACAGATTCGCTCTTGTATGGAGTACTGATCGCACCTTTGGGATGGTTCGGCTAAGTATCAGCTCGATGCTCTGGAATCGATCGAAAAACGTGCCAAAAGGCTTATAGGCAATGATACTCTTGTGCGAAAAAGACTTCAAAGTCTTGAACACGCCGCAAAATTGTTAGCCTATCGGTTTATTATCGGATACATTTCGGAGAGTGCGCGAATGATCTGCATAACCTAATACTAGCTCAAGAAAGCGACATCGTTTCATGGTTGATGTTCCTAAGACACGAACAAAGAGGTTTGACTCTACATTTGTGATAAGAACGTCTAGGCTGTGGAATGAGCTATCAGAGTGGATTTTCCCCGATAGTTATAATCTTGGTGTTTTCAAGTCGAGAGTGAATCAGTTTCTTCTAGGTAAGCACGCTTCATCGTAGACCGCATCGTCGTTTAACATCAGGCGAGATGGCGGTCAAGTGTAAACCTATTTAAGTTAAAAAAATGACTTAATCACGATCTAAATTATGATTTAATTGACTCGACTCGATTTAGTTAGTAATTAAATTCTGTGTAATTTTTAAAATATACTCGTAAATTCAAATCGGGTAATTTTAAAAACTACATTTTCGTAGTTTGTTTATCGTTTCCCTAGTACACGAAGTCTACAAACCTAGGTTCGAGTTGTACAAGGAGCACGTGCCAGCTAGTATGGTAAGCGCCTGTAATCGGCCAGCTTTGGTTGGACCCACGATTTATGGCAACTACGCGACTTTTAGATAACTGTGGACGCTGAGAAATATGGAGCTTCAAACTCAACTTTATTAAGAACTTGGGCCGTCAACTTAATCTGCTTTTTCATCAAAGACTAGCATTCCACACGTTTTGATAATCACTAAAACTAGTTGTTGTGTGAAAAGAAGACCTATTTGTTAATCCAGATAATTCAGTAGGTGTTCAATTACTTCCATTCAGATTCGTAGAACTGTCATAGATATACGTGAGAATAAACTTACTTACAAATCCACACTCTTATCTGTGTAATGTTTAGTTTTATGTTGTTTGCTATATTGGTTTGCGCTTGACTCACATCTCGCCTAGTGCATAGGGAAGCTAGGATCTGTGACGTGTTAGCTTGAAAGACACGAATGCTCTCAATTTCATAACAACAATCACAATAAACAAAAGCACGAACGGACTAATTAGATTTGTAGTCTTCTCGTCTATCGGCGGAGCTGTCGTATAATATCACTACAAAATAAAATGTCGTATGAAAGCCCTCTGCCAGTTATTCTACCGCCAAGCAGTAATGTGCAAACGTTATTGTATTCCGTTTTGAAGGGCAAGGTTTCCAGAGAAATTACAGGGCTTAGAGATATAACATCTTAGGTATCAGGGTGACGAGCGCAGTGCAGTGTCAGGTAATGATTTGGGCTTTTCACGTTCCAATAGCTGCGTGTCCCTGTGTTGTTATGTGGCAGGCCTGTGTTGTGCAGGCACATGTCATTTTCGTCTCGTCACTCTTTATTTTAAAAATAACATGCAATCGAACAGAAAGCCTCGTACAATTGGATGAAAAACGTTGGATAAAAAGTGAGCTGCTTACGCAATAATAAATAGCATAAGAATGACCAAGGATTGAATGAAGTAATTTGAACAGTAAATCGCGAAATCGAATTACGTATTCATAGATCAAAAAACGCAGGCTATTATAATCTTTATTTGTACTATAAGCTGGAACAGCCACTTGCGTTCAATAAACCGAGTTTAAGTACAATATGATTTACAACGCTGTCAGGGCGGCCTATTTTCACACCGAATTGACTTGATTAAACAATATTCATGAATTAAGGTCAAAAACGGTTAGAATTGATCGACGTCTGTTCATATTGTGAAATTGGTAATTAGAAGTATACTTTGAACAAGCTGCTGCTAAACTACTGAATGTCTTATTTATGTTTTAATCAGTGTCAGAATCAGAATATTTTATTGTAAAACTGTGTACATAAGATGGCACTGAACATATTAAAGTAACAACAGTTTTCCTATTTGAGGCGTGCAATTTAAGTTTTACTTATACAATATTAAAACTGTAAGGCCTACTGTCCACGCACGCGTCTTTTGTCGAATGCATGCATCCTACGAACAAACGCAAGACGTGCGGCTGTCGTGTCGTTGTCGTTTCGGGGACACAGACTTCATTATTTGTACGCAAGATGCAAGCATTCGTCTTGCATCCGACAATTATCGAAATCGTGCGGATGTCGTGCAGCTACGTGGACAATTGGCCTAAGTAACGCAATTGACACACGAAAATTAGTATAGGTTTTTAATGTACATATTTACATAGACAATTGAGGTTAGTTTTCGTGGAACTCTATGCTTTTTCTTTAAAAAATAATAGTATATGTTTTACTCGTAATATCAGCTATCTTTCAGTAAACACAACTCACACCAATTTCCCAGTTTAGCTGGAACCAGACCGGTAAAACTACAATTAAATAGAATAGTTCCTGAATAAAAGAAAACAACATTTCTTATTCTAAATTAGCCCCTTGGCCAAGAGAAATGTAAACAAATACAAACAGTAGTAAAACTTTGCAGAAATCATTCTGTCTGTAATATAATGAAACAATAAATGATTGAGTAGATAATTGAATCCAGCGGGGCTAGCAGCATACCTTTGTCAGTTATTCTGCGGCAAAGCAATAATAATGTACTAATAATATTGTGTTTCCGTTTGAAGGATAATATTTCTAGAGAAATTATAAGGCTAAGAGATATATTTTGATTTACATTTGAGATACCATAGATACGTAGGTACAGCTTTACAGCTCGGTACAAGTAATGTTCAAATATGTTGCCATCAGGCGCATGTATTGCTCGTCCCGTCACTTTATGTTAAAAAGTACTTATTATATATATCTAGCTGATCCGTGCGCGCGTTACTACGTCATCTTTCGAAAATTGGTCGTACCAATTCAAATCTAGAACAAATTTGGTTACCTTAGATTCTAATGACGTAACCTTTTAAAAGATAGACACATGCTATCACGCAACGAAAGCTCCCAAAAATCAATATTTTTTCCCGTTTTTGTTACACTTTTCATTCATGCTCCGCTCCTGTTGATAGTAACTATAGTCTATAGCCTTCCTCGATAAATGGACTATTATGTGGCTTAACACTTACGTATACTTTGTGGCTAAGTCCGTTGTCAGTCTACTCACTGAACCGTAGGTCGTGAGCTCGATTCCCACCTAGGACATACATTTGTGTGATGAATACAGACAGAACACACTTCTGTGTCTGGGTGTTTTAAGTGTAATAAATATTTAAAATTATACATGTATTGGATCCTTACATATACATGTATTAGCCAATCACGTTCCATCGTATACCGCCGCTTAACATCAGGTGAGTTAATGGTCAAATGGAAATAAATATAACGGTCGAAATTTCACACACAACACAACCCAACCCAAAATTAAGCAAAGCTTAAGTAATATGGGAGCTAAACAGCTGGTATACTACTTATACAATTCGAAATACATACTTATGATACATAGAAACACCCAGACACAGTAAAAATATTTGCATTCATCACACCAATATTTGCACTGGGTGGGAATCGAACCCACGACCCACGGCTTCGCAGGTAGACTTACTACTCGTACCAAGCCAGGAGTTCAGTCAAAATGGTCAAAATGGCTGGTTGCCTGGAAGAGATTGCTCTCAGCAATAAGGCCGCCATTTGTGGCGCTAGTTAATAAGTGTGTCTCTGTAACATTTTAAGTTTTTTTTTGTGTGTCACAATAAAGAGTTTCTATCTATCTATCAAAATAATGATAAACCTATATTAGTTTTAAAAAAACTTTATCAAAGGGCTTCTGACTAAGCAAGATATTGGCCAAAAGTCAAGTTACCGTTCAGGCTATGTCATCATTATCACGTCATGATTTTCAAATAAATCGTGCAGAGCCGCAATTAGGCGGTGGCGCGGGCGAGAAGGATCTCTTCGCAATTTTACTTAGTCCCACTTGATCCCCAGACGAGTGTGGGCTACACGACGCGCAACTTAATGCGGCCCAGTCGCGCCGGGGGTAGACCACCTAACTAAAACTGTCTCAGCTTTGATATCGTTCTCTCTTTTCTTTCCGCTCTAAATGATAGAGACAGCAATAGCAACGCCAAAGCAGATTTACTTAGGCAGTAGAAGCACATAATAAATATGTAGAAGGGCCGGTCGCCCTCTTACACGGCACTGACCAAAAATGTGTTTTGATTTATAATTAGACAATTATTCCTTTGCTAACTACCTATCTAATATATTATTATAGCGAAGCAGTCAACTTTTTTGACTAAAGAATTAGATTTTGTATGTACGTAATCATATTTATATTATTAGAAATGTGAAAGTTTGAATGTTTGTAATTCTTTAACGCTTAACGACTAAACAGGTCAGGCAACGGCTGAACAGGTCGGGATGGAATTCGGAACTCAGATAGAAACTACGCGGGTGAAACCGCGGAGTGCTGCTAGTAATTTCTGCATTTTATTTTATTTTGTTCGTCAATAGTAATGGTCGCCATCTCGCCATTCAAACAATTTGGTCTTATGCTGTTATATTTATACATATTTAAATAAACCAACATAATATGAAAGAAATAAATAAAAATAAGTAAATTCTATCATCACAAAGCCGACACATGATACCTACCTATAATTGATTTATTCAATTGTTTTTTTTATAGGTCACAGCTTTTGAACTAATAAATAAATATCACTAAGTAGAACTGTGCATCATCTATATTATAATTAATTAAGAGTTCATAATTTAAATTACTCTACAATGCATGCGTCTTTCCATTCTATACAAGGCCAGAACGCAAGGGTATGAAACTAATCACGTATAGATTGGAAATACGTTTTTTACTAAATTCTTCTCAACCATACAAGACCAGTACGCAAATACTTGCGTATACTTTGTAGTAACGTAGAAGTATTATGTTGTTCCAAAATATACAGCGCCAGTACGCATACGGACTAATCGTGTATGTTTTGGAGTAGGCGCGCAAAACTCTAAAATTACAATTTGTACGTGAGCAGTTGCATGCTCGCCATTT
This sequence comes from Ectropis crepuscularia, assembly GCA_963693475.1. NCBI lineage: Eukaryota > Metazoa > Arthropoda > Insecta > Lepidoptera > Geometridae > Ectropis > Ectropis crepuscularia. The sequence goes on from OY856338.1 coordinate 38,718,392, forward strand.
TGATTTATTGACCTAGCTCTTAATTGATTTATTGTAGATGTTGGTTTCCCAGATCCGACTCGGAGTTTTACTTAAAAAATGCGGGAGCCAGCAGCTCAAGGGAGGTCCTGAGTGGAGTGAGCCATACGAGGCCTAGCGAAGCGTAGGGGGGAGGTGGCGAGCGAAGCGAGCCGGCGATCTCCGTAGTGGAGCTCAGGCCGTGTATGGAGAAGCGACACTCAGGGCTGACCGCAGAGCTTCTGGCATACTCTGGCATGCCAGCATCTATTTCTGGCATGTTATGCATAGCATAACAGATTTAAAACAACATTACAATATAATATACTCGAACGCGAACAGTTTCCTATGGCTGCGTTCTAGCGTTGTATAGAATGGAAAGACGCGACGCGAGCAACCACGTTACAAACCATACACGATCAGTACGCAAAACTCTTGTATGGTTTGTAATAACAGATTTTAAAATGACATTACAATATATACGCCAGCAGTTTCCTATGGCTGCGTTCTGGCGTTGTATAGAATGGAAATACGCACAATGCATACCTACAAACAACCTACATTATATATCATATTTCAACTATCCATAGAGCGGTATGTGTGTTGACTGGCCTCGTGGCTTAGTGGGTAGTAGCTCTGCCTGCGAAGCCGAGGGTCGTGGGTTCGATTCCCACCCAGTGCAAATATTTGTGTGATGAATTCAAATATTTGTACTATGTCTGGGTGTTTCTATGTAAAATGAATATGTATTTAGAACTATATAAGTATTATATCAGCTATCTGGTTGCCATAGTACAAGCTTTGCTTAGTTGTATGTCAGGTGGTGTTGTGTGTGCATTGTCCACCAATATTTATTTATAGAGTTCCTAGATTATTATATTCCTTAAATTATTTAAAATGTATGAAGCTGCTGTTACGGCGTTCCACTGTTAGTAATAACGTTCATATTCCCGTAACAAATAGAGTCCATAAGCTGCGTAGGACATTTCGCTAATGGTCTTTTTAGTCAACAAGTGCTTTTTAGGTCAAATTTCTCCTAACATTACGATTGAGGTGACATTCGATTTGGAATGGCAACTTTATAGTTTTTGAGAAAATGCTAAGCCTGCTCGCAAAAAAATGCAGTAGTTATAAATTAAGTGAAAATAAAAAAGGGGTTTCGTTATTATCCAATATGTTAAAATGAAATTGTCCAATTTGAAAAAACAAAAACAAAAAGAGGAGGAAGATTCCTAAAAAACCCCACTCTTGGAACTGCAAGTACAATATTTATAACTAGCTGACCCGGTGAACGTCGTATCACTTTCATTATAAAGAGGAAAAGTAAGCGTGTGCGTTTTTTTTAAAACTTTTATTGGTTGACCACCATCTCGCAATAGTATGGGGTACCCCCAATATTTATTGTTTTTTGACGTGATAACGTCTTATAATTCGATGAAGCCGGCTGCACGCCCGCAAAACATGACGTCATGTAACGTTACCGCCGTTACCTCAGTTATTACTTTTCGCACCATCTAGTGAGTGAAATGTGTATTACGTTCAAGGAGTCTGTCCATGTTTTAGAAAAGCGACGACATGAAGTTAAGAACTTGTGCTAGTATAATGATGTACCCAGAGATGGCGCTTTGAACAGCTTTTCAAAAAGCTTCAAAATGTTTTACCTAGATGGCGCTTAAAAGGAAAAAGACGTTGTCACGCACAACTATCGTCAGTAAACCGACTTTACAGACAACCATTTTTTTTTATATTATTGTGTAAAAATAAAAATCTTAATGCGGTTCACAGAATACGGTATCCTGCCTTTTCGCAGAAAATTATTTGGCCAATTATCACTTGCCAACCAACGGTTTGCCTCTTTTTCACTTTGACAACTTACGATTGGCAAATTTTTGTATGACAACGTGTTATTTGGTAGAATTATTGTTAAGCTGATTATTATTATTACACAATACGTTAAGTGCACTTATCATTTGCCAAATCGTTCACTAGGCTAGACAAGTTTTAGACGAATAACGTTTCGTCTGTGTAACAGTTCCCTTTTCGTACATTTATATGATGACAAAAAATGAACTAATTTCGCATGCAAATTTATAGCAACATAAATCTAGAACCATATTTGCGAAAATTCAAAGTGCAGAATGAAGTTTAGGTGAAATCGAAAGGAACGGGTTAGGATAGGTTAGAATAATTAGTTAGAATAATGAACCTTATTATTTAGATTTCTGTGGTTAGAACGGTGACCAACAAAGTACGAGCCGACCAAGCGAAGTAAGCATTCCGCGGCAGCGGCCGGCGAAGTGCCAGAACCAAATTGTTTTTGTTTCACTACGCAAGGCCCTTGAATATGTTGGATTCTTATGATGTTGAATTCGAAAAATGTTGATTCCCAAAATGTTGAATTTGCAAAAAGTTGAAGTTGCGTGATGTTGAATCTTGAAAGTACACAACAATAATGCCATACACCCAGCAATTAACTAGGTGTATGACATTTAAAGAAATATGTGCAGAAGGCACTACTTAGTCTGCAGCGGTGCTTCGCCGAAATCTCTCAGAGCTTTTCGCACAGTTTCTACCTCGGCTGCTTTAGCACTGGCTCAGTTTGTACCTCTGGACCTTAAAGTTTTGGAGGTACATCATCTCGAGCGGCAGAAACTGAAACACCGACCTCGCTCCCAAAGAAACGACATGGGAAGGCTCTATTCCGGTGCATGAACTACTTCATCCAGCCGATAGAATCCGTATCACTTATGGAACTGCATCTGCAAGACAACGAATACAGAAAGCTACGTGTTACTGAAATATATACAGATGGTAGCAAGCAAGATGATAGTTCAGTCGGAGCAGCTTATATTTGTTTTGACCCATGTACAAAAATAGTAACCTCAACTAACCAACTTAAATTGCATAGCACCTGCACTGTATTCCAAGCCGAACTGTTGGCTATTCTAGAGGCATGCAAATGGGCTTTGAACCACAAATGTCCACTAGTGATTGTATTTACTATGTCGATTCTATGTCGTCACTCCAAGCCTTACAGGATCGGAGCAATACGCATCCACTAGTTTCAAAAATATATTTAATTGAAAGAAATTACAAAGCAATAGGTGAACTCGGCTTCTGCTGGATTAAGAGTCATGTCGGGATCGAAGAAAATGAAGCCGCAGACAGGGCTGCCAACTACACTTCTAAGCAACTTGCTCCACCTGTATACTCTAAATTTCCTTTGTCCTACATAAAACAAACACTGCACCTAAAGAATCAAGAAACGTGGGAGCATCGTTACTCGAACGCGTCTCACGGTCAACATACTCGTAACATTAACGGTCAACATACTTTTGGTATTATAAATAGGTTTTGGAAATCAGTTGAGACTTCTTTCTTTGTAACACAAGTAATTACTGGACATGGTTTCCACAAATCCTACCTGTTTCGCTTCAAAATTATCGACTCGGATAGGTGTGTGTCTCTGTGATAACAGATCCATACAAACGGTTGAACACTTACTTAAACAATGCCCGGAGTTCTCTGCTTTCAGACATGAGCATGAAGAAGTGTGTCGGTTTCTGAGCGTTTCGACCTATGACGATACACTCATTTTAAAAGGACCGTGTATTCAGTCATGGACAAAATATGTTGTACGGATATATAGCAATTGAAAGATCTTTAATGGAACATAGCCTTTGTACCACTAAAACATATCCAGGGTCATTATACACATACTTACATTTAATGTAGTACCTCTGAGGTACTCTGGATCCGTGGGAGCATTGATTGTATCAAATAGCAGCTTTCTCTTACAGATCCAGAGGCTCATTATTTCTAAGTCTGATAATAATAAAATAGATATAAGGGACTTTGTAAAACATTTTAGAATAAATAAAGATCTAAAAAAAAAGTAGACCGCAAAAGATAAGTTTGTTGGTTTGAATCAGTGGTCCCCAAAGTAGCAAGCGCGATTCGAGTTGATGTTATTGTTCGGAATTGTAGGGAAGTGGGGATGCAACTTTTTTGCGTTCAACACTTTATGATTCAACATTTTAGGAATTCAACATTGTGGGTCCAATAAATTCAACTTTTTACGAATTCAACATTTTGGGAATCAACATTTTGCGAATTCAACATTTTTTTTTAAATAAAAGATTGACGAGACGAATAGAATATGTGCCTGATGGTAAGCAACATGCCGGCCACATAACAACGGAGTGACACTTAGCTATTGGAACATGAAGAGTCCAAATCATTACCTAGCACTGCACTGCTCTCGTCACCCAGAGATCTAAGTTGTTATATCTCTAAACCCTGTAATTTATCTGGAAACAATGCCCTTCAAAATGGAACACAGTAATGTTTGCATATTATCTACTGCTTGGCGGTACAATAACTGGCAAAGGTGTGGTCCTTCCCCAGGCGGACTCTGCCAAGAGACCTACCGTCATAAGAATCATAAGAATCCAACATTTTGGAAACTCAACATTATGGTCCAGAAGGCACAAGTATCTATACCACTTAAATTAGGCTTGGCTCATAAAACAAAAGGTTTTTGTTTTGCTTAAGTGTAACTCTTACATATACGTCTTGGAAACGGCAGTAAAAGACAATGATTCCAGTGTGACAATTTGGTTTCGTTATGTGACGATTCTCTCTCCAAATTTCGTTAAGCCCTCGTCCTAATCCAAGAACGCCGTGTCCCAAATACGGGGCGAGAATGAGGCCGTCGAGCCTCGTAGGGCGGAGCGATCGCCAGTACGCCTCCCGGTGGCCAATCACAAAACACCTATTTACCTATTCCTACATAATCCCAACTCGGTCTTTGGCGCCCGAAAATACATAATTCTTGGCAAGTTATCTCGATTCGTTTACTTAGAGAAATTCCCACGCCCACACGCAATTTGGCTGACGTAAACTGCGACATCTAGAAACTCTTATATTCCTTTTAACGATGGCCAGAGTCTTACCAAAACTATATTACAATAAACACTAAACTATATTACATGCCTACTTATATTAAGCAAATTAGTTTGAATTACTTATGGACCAATGAAGGTTTAGGGATAATCAATATCAAAGCGATAACGGCCATGCGGCATAGTAATGCCACCAGCATGCTGAGCACGCTTCTGACTGGTGGTTGGCTTTATCTTCTTTATCGATCCGTGGACACTTCTTCTTGCTCCATTAAAAGTACATCTTTTTACACCGATATCAATAAATCAATATTCATCGACGAAATGATAATAACTTACATTTACGTAATTTTTTTATCTGTATTAAACCTACACCCGTGTCACAAGTCTCGGGATCTACTCGGGATTTCTCTCTCTGCCACACGATGGACCCGGCACCCGCACGGTGAATCCATGGAATGCTAAGAAGTTCGTCTCTCTTTGTCGTCTGCAGCATTGCTAATTATACTGTTTTACTTATTCTGTTAGCTGCGCCATTTCTGACGTAATCAAGTACCATTTAAGAAATGATAATTCCAACTCATTTGTCATGTTATTATCATCAGTGGGCAAAAATAGATCGAGAAAGAAAAATAATAGACGATTTTTTAATAATGAACAAAACGACGATTAGACCTTGTGTCTGATGGTAAACAACACGCCTGTGTATAGCAGCACATTGTCACGCAGCTATTGAAATATGTAGAGCAAGGGTCAGCAACAGGCGGACCGCGGTAGAATCTAACTTCAACCTACAACCAGTTTTTTTTTCTGGACCTCGTTAAAATTTTCGCCCAGCAGCATCCGGACCGCACCTAAAACTACTTGCCGACCCCTAATGTAGAGTCTAAATCAGCCCTGTCATTTGTCTAGAAATATCACCTTTTCAACCAGAATACAGTGATATTTGCACATTACTGTTTGACGGTAGAATAATTGGCAAAGGTGTGGGAGCTTCCCTAAGCAGACTCCACAAAGAGTTCGGTATGGTACGAGTAGTTGGACGCGGAGATTATAAAATACAATGTTTGTGGCATGCTTATTAAGTTAACGTCTTGTTGCAGGTGTCAATCGCGGAAGATTTATACTGGGAGGGAGAAGAAGACGCTTCCAACGAGTTCTTGGAGGTGAAAGATGACAGCAGCGTCGTTGGACATCTCAAGAGGTTCAAACGAGATTGGTGGAACACATTTGGTAAGGACCTACTCCTAGACCTAGACAGTGCAACAGTAATTTGAACAGTACTATGAAAGCTTGGCTGATACACATGTTTGTAAAAGACCGCGGTACGCGGCCGAAACTTAGGTCAAATTGGATCGGCCATAACTCGCTTGAGTAACCGTTAATTACTAATAATAAAACGAATTAGAACGTTTTTACAATGAAAGCTAGCTTGGTTGCTGCACATGTTTTAAAAAAGCCGCGGGATGCGACTGTAACTTAGCAAATCTCGCGATAGAATCTTAATTTAAAAAGTTTAAATATTTCTTTAGACGAAGTCCTTTTTATCATAAGAACAAAATTAAAATTAATAAATGAACCCCGACGCAACTTTTAGGCAACAAACCCTTTTTTGTTTAAAAAAATAATTTACTCGTGATTGTTCTTAGCTATGTTTAATCAAAATCAGTTCAGCCGTTCCCAAGTTATTATCTGCCGTAGGAATCTTAAATGCTTTATGGGTATTAACGTTATTTGCAAACATACGTGTGACACATTAAGAGTTTTGTAAATCTGGGAACGCCGCAAGCTTAATGGGCACTTTTGGGCGGATCTGACGATCGCGGGACAGATCTATACTAATATTATAAAGAAGTAAAGTTTGTGTGTTTGTTAAATTGTAAGGGGTAATCTCGGGATCTACTGAACCGATTTTAAAAATTCTTTCACCAATAGAAAAGCCACATTATTGCTGAGTGTCATAGGCTCTGAGCAAAGCCGGAACGGGCCGCTAGTTAATAATAAGTAGTATGTTTTGTAATTTATATTCTGATCTAGTGGCTTTTAATTAATACATTTTCGTGTAGGTATATCATTGCGCAATTATAATATATTTAGGTAATAACAAAGTATATTAAAGTTATAGAAATCTATAAATAAATAAATAAACATTGGTGCACATTTCTCACAAACCACCATCTAGCCCCAACCTAAGCAAAGCCTGTACTATGGGAGCCAGATAGCTGATAATACTTATTTAGATGTAAATACAATACTTATTATTCAACAAAAAACAAAAACTAATGGAGGTATCAACATCATCAACAGCCTACTAAACGTTCCCACTGCTGGGACTCGGGGCCTTCTCTCGCAAGGAGAGAGTTAAGGCCATAATCCACCACGCTGGCCCAGTGCGGGTTGGCGGATGACACATGACTTCGAAAGATTCTAGGTACATGTCGGTTTCCTCACGATGTTTTCCTTCACCGTTTTAAGTTAGCGGCATTACGCACATGACTTCGAAAAGACAGTGGTGCGTGTGGGATTTGAACCCGGGGTCTCCGGATCGGCAGCCGCCGTTCTCCCGACTAAACCACCGTAACTTATATATGAGGTATACTTGTCAAAAATAGAGTAGGTGTCTCTTTGCTATTCAAGTAACCTGGTACAAAGCTATCTAATAGTATGGTGTATACCACTAGTGATCAGTCATCATTAATCGAATTGATAATAAGTATGTATTCAAAACACTATATAAGTATTATATTTGATTATCATCCCTTGCTATCAGGATAATTCATTCGTAAAAATATATGCATTGAAAATCTACCCGCAGTTGGAAAGAGTGTGATGTGAAAAGATACACATTTGTCAAAGCTTTGCAAACGTCACATGACGATAACGTTTTTTGTTTAGAGTATAGAGTGGCGAGACGAGCAGGACATGCCTGATGGTAAGCAACATGCCTGCCACATAACAACACAGTGACACGCAGCTATTGAAACATGAAAAGTCCGAATCATTACCTAGCATTGCACTGCGCTCGTCACCCAGAGGTCTAAGATGTTATAGCTCTAAGCACTGTAATATATCTGGAAACATTGCCCTTCAAACCAGAACACTGTAATGTTTGCACTTTACGGCTTGACAGTAGAATAACTGGCAAAGATGTGGTACTTCCCCAGGCGGAAAAGAGTCCTACTCCTACTCTGCTAAGAGTCCTACCACTGCTTAAAATTTGTTTAGAAATCTGGAAAAATCTAAAAGGCTTTTCAGTTAAAAATTAAACATAGTCTAGTTCATTGTTTTAGAAATTTAACGACTAATCGAAAAAATGTGATACAGTTTCAGACACCTTCGGGTTGACCACAACTACGACAACAACACCGGCTCCCGAGAACGAAATCATCACTGAAGATCCAGATGATGCGTAAGTGTAATATTATGTATAACGTAAATATATAATTTTTAACGTGAGTACATACATTATTTTTGTAACTAAACCAGGGATTTCCAAACTATGCGCTGCGGCTCTCAGTTGCGCCGTAGAAAGTAAAGAAGGGCACCGTCATTTGATTCTCCATCTTTACCCGAAACGTTAAGTATTCGAGTAGGTGGCCAAATTTCGAACTGGCGAGGCCCGGTTTTATGACGCCAAATTTCGGGTAGGCATTTGAGGCAAGGTGAAAACTTGTCACATACCTCCCCTATATATCCCATATATCCCATTCATGTCGCCACGCTACTCACAAGCCTAAGCAGTGATGGCTTATGGAACTGAGACGTGGTCCTCAACTGTGGGCCTCATAACAAAGCTCAAAGTCACACAGCGAGCTATGGAGAGAGCTATGCTCGGAGTCTCTTTGCGCGACAGAATCCGTAATGAGGATATTCGCAAAAGAACGAAAGTGGCCGACATATCTCAAAGAGTAAGCAAGCTCAAGTGGCAATGGGCAGGCCACATCGCTCGCAGAACTGACAACCGATGGGGAAGAAAGGTTCTCGAGTGGCGACCACGAACCGGAAGACGCAGTGTTGGACGGCCTCCTACTAGATGGACAGATGACCTCACAAAGGTCGCTTGAAACCGCTGGTTGCAGGTTGCGCGGGACCGTTCGTTGTGGAAATCTAGAGGGGGAGGTCTTTGTTCAGCAGTGGACATCTTGCGGCTGATGATGATGATGGCGCAGTAAAACATTGCAGTCGACTAACAGTTGTTACCTCGCGCTTGCACTTACAGCGGACTTTCGATGTGTCTGGCAAGATGTAAAAACCATTAAAACTGTCCGGCTGTCAAAGGTAACATCTTTTCATAGGTCCCCAAGTAACATATATAAAATTTAGCTTTTATACTATAACAAAAGTATAATGATAATTTATTAAAGTTTAGGGGTGTCTGGCAGGGCGTAGCAACTGTCATAAGTGTCTGGCAATGGATGATGAGATTTCTAAAGTTATCTTTAACAAAATATAAAAAAATTGAGCTTTATACGTTAACGAATGTAAGGTACTATTTTATACACCTTTACTACAGGTTACCTGCCCAAGTTACCACAACCCAAACTATATAGTCCCTGGTCGTTCTTACCTGTATAGAAGACATGCACAGGTGAACTTTCAGCCTTTATAAATTAACGAAGGTCTGGCCCTCGTGGGCTCTTGCTCTAGTAGCTCTCGGATTTTTGCATAGTAAGTAGTGAGTAACGAGACGAGTAGGAGATCTGCCTGATGGTAAGCAACACGCCTGCCCATAACAGTACAGTGACATGCAGCTATAGGAACAACTATAGAGTCCAAATAATTACCTAGCGCTGCGTTGCGCTCGTCACTCACACATATAAATAAATAAATAAAAAGCCTTTTATTTCTTGCTTAAAATTAAAATTAACAATGGATATAACAGTAAACTTATTTATCTTTTAATTATCCTAAGCTTATTCTAGGGTTAGTACACGTTACATTTATAATGAATTTGAGAATAGTAAGGGTTAGTAGGTACCTAGTTGTTTTATATTTTATTACACTATTGTAAAAGATTTTAATTTAAAGTTTACTTAAAAAAATACTTATTTTTGATTTTCCGCAAGAACCCCTCTGCAGGTAAAGGCCTCCTCCAAGGTGTGCCAATCGTCTCTACATTTTGCTATATGTAGCCAGTTTGGTCCAGCTATTTGTTTTATGTCGTCTTCCCATCTTGCTCTGGGTCGACCCTGTCTACGCGTGCCGTGAGGTCCGTTCCATTTTGTCGCTCTATATGTCCACCTCATGTCTTGAAGACGCGCCACGTGACCAGCCCATTTCCACTTTAGGGATTTAGCATAAGTGCATGCATCAGTTGTTTTCGTATACTCGCGTATATCGATGTGACGGATTTTTTGGATTTTTCGTATATTCAGCATACAACGTTCCAGACCACTTTGGCATGTTATTATTTTTCTATTAGCCTTGTTGGTAAATTTCCACGTCTGACAAGCATAGGTCAAGCATGGTAGAAGACATGAGTTAAATATTTTTGTTTTTATATATATTGGTAGATTTCTCTTGAATATCTCTCTTTAACTCCAATATTTATTCCAGGTTAATTGTACCCTGCGTTCAATGTCTAGCTCGTTATTTTTTATATCAAGTCCAATTTGTTTGCCAAGGTATACATACTGTTCAGTGTATTCTAGAGGAATGTTTTCGACTGTTATTGCTTTTCTGGTGCTATTTGTCATTACTTTCGTTTTTGTAAGGTTCATTTCTAGACCTACTTGTTTGCTGGCGTCATTAAGAGATAGTATCATTTCTTGTATCTCCTTGCTAGATTCAGATAGCAAAACCAAGTCGTCCGCAAAACGCAGGTGACTTAAATAGGTTTTATTGATAGATATGCCTTTTGTTTTCCATTCTAGCTGTTTTATAATCTGTTATCTCACACATATAAGATGTTTTATCTCAATGGCCAGTATCACGTTATTGTAACATTTTATGGCACTCTACTACTATTGCCTGCCCTCGTGGCTTAGTTGGTAGTAGCTCTGCCTGCGAAGCCGAGGGTCGTGGGTTCGATTGCCACCCAGTGCAAATATTTGTGTGATGAATTCAAATGTTTGCACTGTGTCTGGGTGTTTCTATGTATAATAAGTATGTATTTAAAACTATATAAGTATTATATCAGCTATCTGGCCGCCATCACACAAGCTTTGCTTAGTTTGGGGTCAGATGGTGTTGTGTGTGAATTGTCCACCAATATTTATTTATTTATTTATTTTTTAACCGACTTAAATAAAGAGGAAGTCAAGCTTCCTCTTTTTTATGTTTGCTACTTCAGAGCTTTTGATTGGGATTTCGATAATATTTTTTTTGTTCAAAAAGTAGATAGACTTCCTCTATAGCCTCATATACGTTTTATCGAAATCGGTGACGCTGTTTTAGTACTAATATCAAGAAATATACATACTTACGTCTATGATCTCGTCTATTACCAACCGACCAACCACGCTGTCCACCTAGTTGGTCGGTTAGTAATTTTTATTCTTTTAACCAACAAACTATCATAGTTTGTCCGTTAGTAATCTACATTTTTATTCCTAACCGACAAACTACGCTGTCCACCTTGTTGGACTGATAGTAATTATTTGTCTTAACCGACAACCTAGGTACATAGTATGTAAGTAATCTCCATTTTTATCCTGACCGACAACCTACGTAGTTTGTTTGTAAGTAATCTCCATTTTTGATCCTAACCGACAAACTAAAAGGATGAATTAATGGTTTGTTGATTATTAAACTTTCATTATCAACTGACCAATCACGGTAAAATTGGTTTAGGTGCGGTAATTAGGTAACTAATACCTATTAGTTATTGAAGTGAAAACTTCTTTAGGCGCGCTATAGACAGAATTTTCGTGGGCTGTGAAATGGATTCATCAATCGTCACGCTTGGATATGATAATGGATCGGATCGGATAAAAAATCTTCGGGTAAACTCGGTAAAAACGGCCAGGTATGTACCAGGGCAACAGAAACAGTAAAGAGTTTCGATTGCCTACCTCCAACAGCCCAACGTTTATCTCCAGATACCAGGACAACAGAAATATAAAAGAGTTGCGTTTGCCTCTAGGTACCAGTACTAGGGCAACAGCAAGTTTTTACTTCTATCGGCAGTTCCTATGACTGCCATTTTTTTTTTAATTTAGTTAATTAACTATTAACACTAGTCTACAGTACGTTTAATATTTAAATTCAAGTGGGTTGTTTTATTTATTCTTTTCTCGTTAATACAGTCATGATGTCTGGGACGTCAGTACCTACAGGTCAATCACCCCCACCCTGAATTAGAATTAGTTATGACGTTAAGCAACGATGCGGTTTACCATGGAACGAGTTTATCTAAAACCGATTCGCTGTCGACTTTGAAATAGTGATAAAGTTTGAAATAATTCGTTTTTTTTTTAAATTTCAGTGAAGCTTTCAAAGATGACGACGACCTCGTGGAACTAGGGTCTGGTGCACCGGTTGAAAAGCCACCTCAACCTCCACCTCAAGCTCCTCAACCTGAGGTGGAAGCTCTAGGAGAAAGTAAGTTTTTTCTATACTTTCTTTAAGTATTGAACGAATCTGATAGTACTCCAAATAACTAGGTACCTACTTACCCTATGCATTTACCATAACAACATAGATGCTACTAATAATATAAACCTAAATACTATAAACCTACTAATAAATAAAGGATTAAATTAAAAAAAAAATGGTTGTCTGTAAAGTCGGGTTACTGACGTTAGTTGAACGTGACAACTTCAACTACGCCTTAGAGCGAGGTAACGCCGGCGGCGAGGTAACGGCGTTAACGGCACATGACGTCACGTTTTGCGGGCGTGCAGCCGGCTTCATCGAATTATAAGACGTTGTCACGTCAAAAAAAAAAAAAAACCCGAAAGTTTGTGAGAAGTTATGGATGTATGTTGATTACCCTTTCACCCAAAAACTACTGAAGGGATTTGAATGAAATTTGGTACATAGACAATTAATGATCTGGAATAACACATAAGCTATTTTTTTTCTCAGAAAGATAACGGAATCGGGAAGTACGCGGGCGATATCGCGGGGCGCTGCTAGTCTGTTCATTATACCGACTCACCATACTCACTTTCTATAACTACATAATGAATAGAACGTCAATACTTTAAATCACTGATTAGCAGTGGGCTAGTTCTAGTAATAGGCAAAGTTACATTTATTACCGTAACATTGTAATAATCGTCAGCTTACTCGTATAAAGGCCGATTTAAATAGAGCTAGAGCTGGAACAAGAGCATTCTTTCTCGATCTTTTAGTGTAAACGAAAGATCTTTCTTAGCGTTTTCCATATTATATATTCCATAGAATCTTTGCGAACGCAAACAAAACAACGAAAGAATGCTCTACGTTTGTTTACACCAAATGGATTTGATCCAGTGGGGATAGAATGAGCATTCGCTCGTCTGATGTAAATCGGCCTTAATAACGTGACCTAGTGCAATGCTAAAGAAACCTAATCTCCTAGGTTTAAAACCAGCAGTAGATTAGGTTCAACGATAAGCCAAATGACGGTGTTTACAATTTTATAATGACAAAAAAATTATACAAAATCTCTTCTTTATTAAGAACAAAATTGTGCAAAACATGGCATATCTCTTTGCCCAGCGATTGCCCTAAAGATCGGCCTAAAAAATCTGTCGATAATTCTTTAATATAATCAATAATATAAAATAAGCAGTTTCGTCAGACAGGTTATTTTATATTCCAGACAGTCTTGAAACCAACAATCTTAAAATCACTTTAAAATATAAAGCCATCTTGTCTTCAACTAGAGGTAATGGGAAAGAATTTTTTTTTTTTTTTTTTAACTTTTATAGGCTTACACTTGACCGCCATCTCGCCTGATGTTAAGCGACGATGCGGTCTACGATGGAGCGTGTTTACCTAGAAGAAACCGATTCACTCTCGACTTGAAGACACAAAGATTGTAACCAACAGGGAAAACCCACTCAGGCAACGCATTCCACAGCCTAGACGTTCTTATCACAAAAGTAGAGTCAAATCTCTTCGTTCGCGTCTTTGGAACATCAACCATGAAACGATGTCGCTTTCTCGAGCTACGAGCATTCCGATAGAAAAAAGGGCAAGGTGGTATTAGATCATGTAAATCAGTCGCACACTCTCCGAAGTGTATCCGATAAAAAACCGAAAGACTAGCAACTTTTCGGCGATGTTCAAGACTTTGTTGTCTTTTTCGCACATTTTTGAATATCAGATTTGAATAGCTTTCCTTGTAATCAAACACATTAGTTTCATCATCAATCCATCATACTGCTTCTGCAGACATCAGACCTCTGCCAGGCTCCCCACTCAGCCCTATCTTTTGATTTTTTTAAACTTTTATAGGCTTACTCTTGACATCTCGCCTGATGTTTAGCGACGATGCGGTGTACGATGAGGCGTGTTTACCCAGAAAAGACCAATTCACTCTCGATTGGAAGACACCATGATTGTAACTATCAGGAAAAACCCACTCCGGCAACTAATTCCACAGCCTAGACTTCTTATCACAAAAGGAGAGTCAAACCTCTTTGTCCGTGTCTTTGGAATATCAACCATGAAACGGTGCCGCTTCTTTGAGCTACGAGAAGTCCGATAGATAAAAGGGCAAGGTCAAATCTCCTGTCACGATGTTTGTCCGCAATGGATTCCTAAACTACTTAACCGATTTTAAATTAAATTGGCACACCGTGAGCAGTCTGGTACAACTTGAGAGATAGGATAGTTTTATTTCGATTAATATATATATATTATATCTTATACCTTTAAACGAGCAATTCTTGTATATAAATATATATATATATATATAGAATCAGGATCTCGGAAACGGGTCGAACGATTTTGATGAAATTATGTACGCAGGGGGTTTCGGGGCCGATAAATCGATCTAACTAGAATTAACTTTTTAAAAACGCATTTTATGCGCGTTTTTAGATAATGAAAAACTGTCACATTAGACATTAGAATGCGAAGGTGAATTTCGCCGCGTGACGCGACAGCGTAATAGCTCAGATGGGAAGTCGGGCGGTCATATCGGTCACGAATTAGCAGCTCCGGGTTCGAATCCAGACAGCTTCTCTTTTTTTTCATATTTACTTTTTTTTAAAGAAAATCTGTTTCTTCGAGTCTTTTAGCTGTAGGTACCTATCTAAGTATATTAAAACCGAGCAAAGGTCGGTCACCCAGGTACTAGTCTTTAAATGACAATATCCGAGCGCAGCCGGAATGGGCCGCTAGTTCTATTATATTTTCATCATTGTATGGAATTTCAAATCCAGATATGCTAATAATATCTATGAGAGCATAGTATTACTCTTTATGGCGAAAAATGGTCAACAGATTGAATATGAGAGTGTGCAGCTGATCTGCATGATCTAATTCCACCTTGCCCATTTTTCTATCGGACTTCTCGTAGCTCGAAAAGGCGGCACCGGTTCATGGTTGATGTTCCAAAGACACGAACGAAAAGATTTGACTCTACTTTTGTGATAAGAACGTCTAGGCTGTGGAATGAGTTGCCTGAGTGAGTTTTTCCTGATAGTTATAATCTTGGTGTCTTCAAATCGAGAGTGAATCGGTTTCTTCTAGGTAAGCACGCTCCACCGTAGACCGCATCGTCGCTTTACATCAGGCGAGATGGCGGTCAAGTGTAAAACTATAAATGTAAAAAAAATATATTCATCGCATACAAAATCCATGGATAAAACAAAAACAGTGAATCAGCTTTACTGTAGAAAGCGGTCGTATCGCTGAAAGCGATTTCTTCAAAGAGTATTGGGATGGATAACAATTTTTGAAAAACTCATAGCGTGGTGTGGTCTGCAAAAAAGCCTATTGATGATACATTATCATTCTACTACTAACGCATGTTTGAACAATTTTTGAAGTGAAAACTTCTTAACCATAGCCATTGGCTATCTAGAAATGCGTCATCCAATGGGAAATGCTAAAAGGCCGTGGCCTGCCCATCATGATATGGCCATCTAGAAATGGGAATGGGAAATGCTGGTGTATTTCTAGATGGTCATGCCGTGATGACCAGGCCACACCCTCCGGTTACACCCGTGTAGTTTCCATAGTAAGGTATCAAATTCTGAGTTATAAGTTTTCACTTCTATCGGCAGTTCCTAAGACTGCCAATTTTTTTTTGCAGCTGTTATAGGTTTGCAATTGGGCGCCATGTCGCCTGATGTTAAACGACAGTTGATTGTTATCGTACAATGTTAATGAAGATGTGTTAGATATACTTTTTTTCACATAAGTATAATGTCATGTTACTACATACATATGTTCTAAAAGAATGTACCCTGCTCCCCGCAAAGGTTACGGACCGCGGATGCGTGGAGTTGCTAATTTTAATAAAAAACCTAAATTTATACATGTTACGAATGAAGTTGGAAGCAAAGTTGTCTACAAACGTTTGTTTGTGGTGTTACAGAGACCCTGCGAGTGACTTTCGTGGTCGTACAGCCATACCAAGAAGAGTACTCGAACAGGGACTCGCCTCAATTCCAGCAATTCTCCAAGACCCTCGCTCATGCTGTCAACGTCCTGTTCGACGACCTTCCGGGCACGCAAAAAGCGAGTCTTATCAGAATTCAGTGAGTATTACGCTTTTATTAGCTTCACTTGTAACTATGTATGTAAGAAAATCTTGGAATCTTAGAGCCTGTTTTTACGGAGCGGTTCCCAACCGCACACGCGCGCGGGCGCGGCAGATTTGTATGTAAAATTGAATTCAAAACTCACGACGCGGCTTACGGCGGCGGCGGCGCGGCGCCCGCGTGGTTGCGCGCGATTCTTGCGCAGTAGTTTTCCGCAGTAGAAACCGCGAAAACCTGCGGTCTCGTGAGTATTGAAACAAAACCGTCGAGCGGCGCGGTGCCGCGCCGTGAAAATTGGGCCTTAATTTGACCCACTTTCCGGTCTTCGATTAGGATGAAAATTTGCACACGCTCGGAGTTCTGATGACAATATACGGCTAGCTAAGAAACGTCATTACAAATCCAATATGGTGGACTGGCTGTTTGATATCCACCCCCATGACATGGGTATCAAATGAAAGAGTTTGCTGTCAGGAATACGAAATTTTAGTAATTTTTAATGCGTGCTAAAAGCGTGTTTTTTTTAAACTATTACAATTATTATGAATACACTTTTATACCCCGTTTACATTATTCCAGTCCAGCGACCGAATCCAGCGCTGGATTGCTTACTGGAATAATGTAAACCGGCACTGGAATGCATTGGCACTGGATTGATGCATTCCAGTGCCGGTTTCCATTATTCCAGTAAGCAATCCAGCGCTGGATTCGGTCGCTGGACTGGAATAATGTAAACGGGGTATTATACCAATGACAAGATTAGGTAGTCACAATTCAGCTGACAGACGAAATATATCATTAGGATGTCTTTACTCAAATTTAAAAAACAAAAAATCGTGTAACATTCCAACATAAAAAAAATATTTTGTGGTCGAATTGATAACCTCCTCCTTTTTGGAAGTCAGTTAAATACTATTTTCGTTCTACTACTTCGTAACTAATTTGTAAACGTGACTTGGAGATAAAATATTTAGATTTCTAAATTCATTATTGTTTGATTTCTACAGGAATTTCGATGGGAATTGTTTTCGAGATCAGTATTTGTACCACTGATATTTCTTAGAATAAACGTACTAGTGCCTCTATGGCCTAACTAATTTCCTATGGTTTTTATAGTCTTCCCTTTCATTGAAGCGTAATTACATGAAAGAGTTGTATTCCAATTTAACTTAACAAAAAAAATCTAAATTTTATTGTTTGTAGTAAGCCTTAAGTTAATTTTGAAATACTGGTTAAATTGTGGCTACCGTCATAAACATGTCAAAATTTGTATGAAAATTTGATACTACATTATTTTGCCCAGTATTTTATTTACAGCATTCTGGTATTTTCGGAAAAGAAACAAAAAAACAGATAAAAATACAGGGTTATTTGTAATTAGCCTGCTTCCGTTTAAGGGCATTGTTATGTATATTTAAACAAACAACTTTTGTTCTACAACTTTCGTTAAAACTTAATAGATAACCCAAAAAAAAAATGTAATTATTGCCCTTTTTTGTACTGTTTAGCGACTTTTTAGTGTTTATTCACTTCGGTAGATCATTTTTTGCGCGTTAAAGAGCGTACGCGCTCTCGTTACGAATTGTCATGAAGAGTTCGATACTTTTAGACCGTGCAAATGCACTTTTTATTTATTTTGTAAAAGAAAAAAAAATACATTTTTTTTTAAACTGTAGAACAAAAGTTGACGTATTGAATGTACCTAACATCCCCTTAAAATGATGCCCCAAGATGCAGGCTGATTACCAATAACCCTGTATAAGCTTAAGAAATAAAACGCAATCATACATTTTATAAATAGTGAGCCCTGAAGTATATATGTAAATAATTAAGTACACTCTACAAATATATTTTAAAGTAAGTTTACGTCATGCTGCTGTTCATTTATTCCTACATATATACAAATAAATGAAATTGAAGTATCTGTTTGCTATTACCGCTTTTCGCTACATGAATATGAATGGATATACGGTACCTACATAATGTATTATAAATACCAAAATCACATTTTTTGTCTGTCTCTCTGTTCGTTCCGTCAATCTCCAAAACGGCTGGTCCGATTATGACTAGGCTTTCACTACTAGATAGCTGACGTTCTAATCTAATGCATAACTTAGACTATTCTTACTTGAGAAAAATAAACTGGTTTCTGTGAAATTAAACAAAGAACCCTTGAAACGCGCATGACACCGTGGGCACAGCTATATTATGACAAAAGGATGAACTCATTTAAAACTTGAACTATCCACGTTTCAGGTCTCGACCCACCGACAACTTCTCCTGCAAAGTGACCCTAGACATTGTGACCACCGGTTTCGACGACACCACAAGAATCAAGGACACGTTGAGAGACTACATCAGGGACTACAGGACCCTTGGCAACGTGGCTGTCAAAGACGATGACGTCAGCGCGATCGAAGTCGACCCAGGTCTGCATATTACATCGAATCGCAAACCGTTTTAACCCATAACAATCAAATATAGTGGTAGTTTTGAAATGCTTATTTAAAAGTTTTATAATGGGTCAGAATTTATTAGAATCTGACACGGGTTCAGGTAGATAATCTTACAGATTTACTAACGACTTATGAAACCTTGGGTGGGTATACATTTTAACGTATTTAGTTTATTCACGTCTTCCTTTTATAATAAGTATTTGGCATTTCTATTAATATTGTTTTGCAACACTGAACGAATGTCTAAATGTACCTCTAGAACTATTTAGATGTTCGTTCTCTAATTTACTATATGAATATTGTTTTTGTGCATTTTGTTTATCTAACCTACGAGTATTTGCAAACCACTAACAATGGGAAACAGTGTAATCAAAATATTAGCTTTTTGGCAAAGAAATTTTACCCATTAACAAACCACATTTGATTTATAATTTTAACTTGCTTCGTTTTATTCATATCACGGAACGATCAGTCATTTTTCTTAGCTCCCATTCATTTCTGATCCTTCCATTTCATTTTTACACTAGTAAAATCATTCAAATAAGCTGTTTAACTTTTAATGCTTGTCATCAGCATTCCTAATGAAGGACATAATGTAATAGATTCACCTAACTCATTAAAGGTCTCGCACACCCTCATTTTTTCCCTCCAAATACGCAAGACAGAACGTGTGCTGTTGAATGCAGTTGATCTTTGCCATGGCAGCATGACAGTTAAGAATCTAGGTAGCCGGTGGAGCTGACCGTAGTTTTGTCACGTAGGAGCAGATCCTACGTTTGAGACATGCTCATCGGACGAGATCCAATGTGATGATGGCGCCTGCATCCGTGCAGAACAGCGCTGCGACGGCACTGTGCATTGCAGCGATGGCTCCGATGAACAAGGCTGCCCTTACGATGGTATTACTGTTTTCATTTTTTTTGTTTATTTTGTTTATAACAAAACATGTTCTAAAGTGATGGATGCTTTTACTATTGTTTTGATTTTGGTTGGTGTGCTCTTGGAATGTTGTTAAGTTTTGTAATGTTATCAGATTCACACAATTGATATGTCGCTAAACGAACATGGAATACGTTTTATTCAGTATTATAAATGGTGCAACTAGATTCATTTTATCTATTTAGCATGAAAAACATGATTGCATTTGAAAATTAAAGTAACGTGACCTCAAAACGATCAACATTCAGAAGTCAAACTCGTTTAAGAAGAGCCTGTGAACCTTACCTCTTCTTAACTTCTTAACAAAATCTTACCTATGTAGGGAAAACAGGTAAGAACGATGGACCATTATGATGTTTGGGTCATCGTGGCTTTGGTAGATAAACGCTACTAAAGGTGCGTGAAATACAAATTAAAAAAACCTTTAAGCGTACGCTGACAAACTTTCAGCTTTTGTAAAATAACAAAGGTCTAGGGTTCACGAGCTCTTAGTACATGAGGTTTTCAACTAAGGCTTATGCAAAAAAAAAATGATCAAAATAGCGGCATCGTCACCGTATCCAGTTATTTCACCGATTCTTGAGAATAATATAGAATTAACGTTAAATAAAAATTTTACTACATTTATACAATAAATCAAGTTTTGATGATACGAGTAAATTGTCCTATCACAAATTTGAACAGAAAAATCTTACGATAATATAGTAGGTGGAAATTATTAAGTATTAAGTAAATTGGAGTTGTTGCAGCATTTATAAACAAAAAAACTTAACGTGATCATCCATTTCAGACATGTGTCTTGTTCATGTTTGTCTGATGTGGATGGGACTCGTACTGATTCCAACTGTTTCAAGATTTCGTGTCTGTGAACGATGTCTGTTGCCCGAGCGAGTTTTGAATGTGGCTTGCCTTCTGTACACTGATTACTTAGTGCCTAAACGGTAAACGTTCCAAGAACAAAACAAGTAAATATAAAAACGTAGCCATGAGATTGGGTCATACAATAGAACAAATTAACCTGTTATGTATTGTTTCGATTTGTTAATACAAGAATAGGTTTGTAAATTGATTTTATTTATTTCTTTGTTGTTAGAAATACTCTATTTTACAAAAAAAATACTAGGGTTTTTTTTAAGAATTTTAGGTTGCATTGAATGAAAGCATTAGCCGTGTATAGAGAGCGTGACAATAAAAACCTTTTGTCCGTGCAGAATGTACGTTTTGCAAATAAAACCTGCTAAGAAAAAGAATGACAAAAAAAATTGTTTTTTTATTTTTTGGTTAAGATTTTCTTTTTGTTTTCTTTTAAAATAGATTCGTTAGTAACCAGTCAACAAGGGATAGACCAAACAGCTCATGAGGAATGCGAACGGATTCCTTGCGAGAGCTCGTCAGTCAATATCTGCAGTTATAAACGATGCGACGGTGTGCCCGACTGTCCTTCAGGCGATGACGAGCGGAACTGCGGAGTAGCTCCACAAGGTACCATTCTTTTCCCTTTATGAACAAGGAAACAGGCCCAGTTAAGCAAATTTAGACTCAATCAACAGGAGCTTAGATTTAAACTTAACAGGACGCGCGGGACCACCGGTGGACGGAAAACGTTTGAGGGTTAATTATATGTGACAAGAGTATATTTTTACGTGGCGCGCGCACACTGTTATGAAACCCCAACTCCCTGAAGTTAGCTAATCAACATTTTAGTTGCATATTTAATTTATACATTTACGTTGTTTTTTAAATACTTTACTGTTTTCTTAATGAAATTCGATAACTGGTCATAATTGAGAAATGTTTGTACATCAAGTCATTACGTTTGTACGTTTGTTTGTTGTCGTGAAGCCAGTAGCTTTGACTACTGTATTTGGAAGTCTCTTCATATTTTATCCGTTTATGTCCGCCCCAGCTTCGTCCGTAGCATATTTAAAATAAAGCATAAATCAAGTACATTTCCAACAGTGAAATCATTTTTAAAATCGGTCCAGTAGTTTCTGAGATTAGCGTGTTCATAAAACTAAGTCGTTAGCTTTTTAATATTAGTACAGAGTACCTATAGATATCGTTTAAAGAACTACGGCAGCATTCGAGGGTAATACAACATCATACAACATCAACAGCCCACTGCTGGGACTCGGGGCCTTCTCTCGCAAGGAGACAGTTAAGGCCATAATCCACCACGCTGGCCCAGTGCGGGTTGGCGGATGACACATGACTTCGAAAGATTCTAGGTACATGTCGGTTTCCTCACGATGTTTTCCTTCACCGTTTTACGACTTCGAAAAGACAGTGGTGCGTGTGGGGTTTGAACCCGGCGTCTCCGGATCGGCAGCCGCCGTTCTCCCGACTAGACCACCGTAACAAACACACACATACCCACAAACTACCGCATAAATGGCAACCCTTTAGATATTATATTAGTTTCTTTTCTCTTTAGTTTATTTATATATATATAAGTTACTAGCAGCGCTCGGCAATTTTACCCGCGTAGCTCTCGTTCTCGTTATTTTCCCAGGGTATAAAGAAGCATAATATATTCCTGACTGAAAACTAACTGTGCTCCAATTTTCAACCCGATCTGTTTAGATTTTCCGATGTGTTTGAGCAACAAACATCCATACTTTGACCTTAGGAATAGTTTGATTTCCCTTCTTTTTCTTAACTTTTATTATCGATGAATAGGTGCCTATTAGGACTGTCTCATTGCTTGTTTTTAAGCGACGACGCAATCTACGTTGGAGCTCGTTTACCTAGAAGTAACCGATACACTGTTGATTTTCGTATCTACCATTAAAGGCCCCACTGCACGGTACGTACCTATGTACTCTCCGTACCCTAACCTAGAAGGTTTCGCTAGGCCATAACGTAGGTACGCCATACGCTGGCCAAGTGGCGGGTTAGACTTCACTGGACTTTGAAGAGTTAAATCTGTTCCGAAAAGCAGTTCCCTCACGATGTATTTGCTATACCATTTTTAAGTTAGAAACATTACGCACATGACAGCGAAAAGACAGATTATTATTGAAGTGAAACTTCTTATGCGACTTTCAACAAGGTTGTATTGAACGTTTAACGCTACCATTGAGGGGGTTTGAAAAGGGAATAGAAAGACACAGAGCGACAGTGAAAAGTTTAACTTCTTCAGCGCGGACTCCACGCACAATTTTTTTTTAAACTTTGTTTTTGGCTTCTTTTTTTAAGTTTTTATTTTTATTTTGCGCCGTAGCCCCCGATCGTGGCGACCAGCCTCTGTACCCCACACTGAACACTACCACTGCCCAACCTGAAGCTGCGCCGACAACGTCGGTACCATCATCAGAACTCAGTGAGTATCGATACATATTTAGACCACATAGGTTTTACAGTCCACATCCTCAACCATTGCTAGTTATTCGAAGAAGCAAGCGTTGTTGTGTTCCCGTTCGAAGAGCTATAATTCCGGAGAAGTTATAAGGTAAAGGCGTAATTTATCTGGTGTTTCTGGGGTGATGAACGCAGTGCCATGATTTAAACTTTTAGTGATGAAATAGCTGTGTATGTGACTCTGTTCACTTTTTGTTCGTACCGGGACACCAGTAAAAATTAAAAAACTCACAAATTTTTGCGCTATTTCTGATGTTAAACGAATAGTCTGAGATCCCAGAGCTCCCAGAAGTCACCTATTTTCTGATGAATGAAATGTGGACGATTGAGTAGAGTTAGTAAGTACTAAGAACACATGCTTACTCGCTAACTTGCTTAGACGGCCAATTTTGAGATATGGGGTAATGAAGGTACATACAAACATTACTTACTTCACGTATTTTCAAATAAGTGATTTTCACGTATGTTGTAGGCAACATCCTTAAAAACAAGGTTCCAATAATACTCCCAGACACTTTCCGTCAGCCGTTTTGCTTAACAACATCAAAATAATAATTTAACTTCACTTAAATTCTCATGCTCCATTTGTAAATATGTTCGTCAGACAACTATTTTGTCGCTTTTTACAATAAGATAGACTAATCTTTAGAATCCAAAGCGGCAAAATATAGCGTAAATCAAGTTTTGCAGTAGGTACTTGAAGAAATATTGATCGAATTGCAATGAATTTCGTTCGAAATTACTTACGCCTGACTCTTATCATTCATCGCTGCAACGACTTGGTTGTTGTACATTTGCGTAAACACATCATCATCACCATCATAATAAAAATTCGTGTAGTGAAATCATAAAGATCATTAGTTCCCTCGGTGAAATGGATCCGATAAAAAACTGGTAATCTAGCAGTTTTAAGACGATGTTCAAAATTTTCTTACTTCATTTCGAAGAAAGATGTCGTGGTCACTGGGTCAGTGGGCCTATTGGAACTTATCGCACGTTTTAGCTCGAGTATGATTATGTCAATCAAATTAAAGCCTAGTCACTGGTACTTAGCTGATCCATCTCGAATATGTCACAACTCCATACAAATTCAAACAAAAACTTAGTAGAAAGTGAGAACTGTTCAGACACATGTTCCGACGTGTTCCGAAAACATTTGACATTCAGTAAACTTCACTAGGTCTGTGTAGCTAGTGCCGTTTAGAGCTTTGAGTCACCCATTGTAAGAAAAGGGCCAGAGGAAAACAAAATAAGTTTAGGTTTTGCTAGAAACATCAAACAAAAACATTTTAAATGTTTTAGTTTTATATAAGCCTTTATTGTCCCACGTTGAGCAAAGGCCTTTCTTTCCTCCCTCCATTGGTCTCTATCGAGAACTATTGTGGGCTAATTTTTGGTGTGGGTGTTAAGCTCATCTTTCTGGGCCGATCTGGTGGCCGTTTACCCTCTGAGACCTAGTCAGTTGTAGTTTTTGCCCATAGCTGGTCTGGCATACGACAGACGAGTCCTGCCCAATTTAAAATTATTTCAAAAAAATAATTTTATATTTGTCTACAGCCTGTCTTCGCGGAGAATTCCGGTGTGATGACAACAGCCGATGTATCCCTAAGAGCAGCGTCTGCGACGGAGTTCCAGACTGCACCGACGGCACTGACGAACTCTCCTGTCCAAGTAAGTGCATTCCTACAACGACCTCAATACAAAGGTGCCTCACAAACTTCAGGAATCGGAATCATGTTATCGTTGGGAAGAGTGAGCTCACTTTTTCCGTTCTCGTCGGTTGCAAGAAGCAGTGGACGCCGGACGTTTTTACCTATGCTATTCGTTGTCAACAGCCAAAATAAGTAGAACCACAGCATATCTCGCCCTTAGCGATTCTAGGGGTCAAGTAGATTGGATGTCTGTAAATCACTTACGATACACGCAGAGACGAAGTTTATTACCAATTTCAAAGTGCTCAGGGGACATCCATTGGTTTATATCGATGCATTCCTAGGCATCATACAATCTGACAGGAAAAAGGAAAGCTAGTCGTACACCCTTACATGGAAATAATAGCACCTGGCCAACATGGGAACTGACGCCGTCGTCAAGCCAACCAGGGTTGCCGATTTCCCGATGCCCACGCCCTCCTGACAATGTCATCCAAGTGCCATTATTTCGTGGTACGGAGGTAAAAAATCTTTGGTGGTACGCCTATAAAAGGTTGCGATACATCTGACAGGACAGAAGTTGTATACATTTAGTTGAGATCTAAGACATTTTTGGATAAAGCAGCTGGTTTATTTCATAATGTCAAGATTGCTCTTATTTGTTCGTGTCGATATTCAGAAACCCCCAACCTATGGGGTTTAAAATATATACTTTATGTAACTTTGGGTAGCCCAAAGAGCGGTAAAGTTCAGCACAAAATGTGTTATGTAACCCAAATAGTGGCAAAAATGGGTAGCTTTGCATAGGTAACAATCTGGACAAAAGTGGTAAAAAATGTGATGTATACAACAATTTACGCTCAAAAATTTAGAAAACAACGAAAGAATCAAAAAATAAATTCAGAAAATACGTTCTTTGTTAGCAGTTGTATCTACGTTCCTGTTTTTTTCATTTTATTCCATACGAGGACTGACATTTTTACGATTTATTTAGGTATTTTGTATGACGTGATCTCGAGTAAGTATGTTCATAACATTCATTACCAGTGTTGAAAATTGAAAGGACACTTAAGCGCATTGCCAAATTAGGTCAACAATTTTAAGACCACAAAACAATTGGTTGCAATGGATTTACCAGTCCATCAGTTAAAGAGACTAATGACTGAGTGAGGTTGCGTTTTAATTAACATACGTATCTTAGCTATATGGCGTTTGAGACACTTATAAATATTGTCTGATAGTCAGTACTACTGTCCTAAATAAAATAAGCCAACAATGTGTGTTACCTGTTTTAAAACACGAAGCCAAAAAGTGGACATTAACAGTGGAGCAGGTTCATAAAAATGTGAAGTCATTCAACTTAAATGTAAATGTCCTTTTGAAGAAGATAATCAGAAATTGACTTGACTTCCCTTGACTTGCAGTCAAGTTGAAATTTGACTTCCCAAAACTCAGCTAGTAACTTCCAGGAGACAGCGAGTTAACGTGGCTCACATGAAACTCATCAAAAAGGTTGCAAACTCATATAGACAGTTTTGACAACAACCATTAAGTGAGCAATGAATACGGAGACCCTGAGCAGACTATTCTAATATAATAAACCTATACGCCGCGCCGATGAAAAATTATAAAACCAAGAAACTACTCTTGAAGTGTTTTAAATATCATCATGTTTATTACCACACAAGTACCCAATCGCTTCAAGTCTTGAATGGCCTAATTCGATAATTTGAGCCTTATCTCAACGGAGCTAATTATGTAATATGAAGTGGGTGAGTCGGGACTGCATAAGATGGAAAGATTGTGGACATCGCGAAAATACAGTAGGTACTATACAGGCTTATCGATGTATTTGAAACGTTCAAAACTTACTCGAGCTAAAAAAAAGCTAGAAAAATTCCAGTAAATTCTATCATCAATTCCATTCATTTTTAAGAATTATGGTCTATATTTGGATTCTTGTTTGGATTGATTTTGTATCAAATACATGCGATATTTTTTCGTACCTACAGCCAACAGGTGGTATTCAGAATGTCAGTTTCATATGTTTTGCCGGTTTCGGTAGATATATTATGTCATAGATATACAGATAGATAGATTGTAGTGGTAGGACTCTTGGCAGAGTCCGCCTGGGGAAGTACCACATCTTTGCCAGTTATTCTACTGCCAAACAGTAATGTACAAACATTACTGTGTTCCGGTTTGAAGGGCAATGTTTCCAGTGACTTTACAGGGCTAAGAGATATAATATCTTAGATCTCTGGGTGACGAGCGTAGTGCAGTGCTAGATAATGATTTGAACTTTCATGTTGCAATAGCTGCGTGTCAAGCACATGCCCTGCTCGTCTCGTCACTCTATGCTGTATAAAAAAAACTACAGAAAATTTTAAATCTTAGTAGTCACAATTAGAAGTATAGTATCGTTGTTGTACAACGTAGTTTGAGCTTAACTAAAAAATAGGGCTTCACAACGTTAGTGTTAACCGCGGAGGTTGAAAACGCTTGTTCGTTTTTGAACCATTTTTTGAAGTGAAAACTTCTTTAGGCGCGCCTAGACAGATTTTTTGTGGGCTGTGAATTGAATTCATTCGTCACGCTCGGGTATGATTAGAAAGCTTCGGGTGAACTTGGGACCATGGCTATTGGCCATCTAGAAATACGTCAACCAATGGGAAATGCTGACGCATTTCTAGATGGCCATGCCAAGATGGCGAGGCCACGCCCTCCGGTTATACCCGTGTAGTTTCCAAGGTAAGCTATCAAATTCTGAGTTATAAGTTTTCACTTCTATCGGCAGTTCCTATGACTGCCAATTTTTTTTTAAATATGGATGGTTACCCATCCATCCATCCTCACAAAATTTAGCATTTATAAGGATTGGAAATTTGAATTGGAAGGATTAGTTAAACAACGTGAGACAAAACTAGACAAGTTGATCAGCAAATGATTCCCAATGATTGGTATTGCGTGTTGTATTTGTCCTATATTTTTCGAGAGTGTTGGACACGGAGCTCATAAAACAGTTCTGTACGATGTTGGAATGTGAAGTGCAGCGTGGGTGCACTCGAAACCTGAGTGGCGCGAGTAATTATGGACCATAAACATTATCAGCATGCGCGATGTGAATAACCCTACTCGACGAGACAGCATCTTCATCAATTGTGCTTTACTTATTAAAAACTAAATCGACTTATATCTGTGGGCTGTGGGCGACGAAAGCAGTGCAGTGTCAAGGAGTAATTTGGACTATTCGTTTTTAAATAGCTGCATTTAATAGTGGTAAGACTCCTTGCAGAGCCTGGCTGGTGATGTGCAAGATCTTTGCCAATTGTTCTATCACAAACAGTGACTCTGTGAGCTTAACGCTTACCCCAAAGGTATATGGAAATAGTACTAAAAACATTACGATAAGTACAGATTAAAAATTCTCTATTCAAGTTCAGTTCAATTTAGTAGTAGTGGTAGGACTCTTAGCAGAGTCCGCCTGGGGAAGTACCTTTGTCAATTATTCTACCGCCTAGCAGTAATAAGCAAACATTACTGTGTTCCGGTTTGAAGGGCAATGTTTCCAGAGAAATTACAGGGCTTAGAGATATAACAACTTAGATCTCTGGGTGACGAGCGCAGTGCGGTGCTAGGTAATGATTTGGCTCTTCATGTTCCAATAGCTGCGTGTCACTGTGCTGTTATGTGGCAGGCATGTTGCTTACCATCAGGCACATGTCCTGCTCGTCTCGTCACTCTTTATTTAAAAAAAAAAAATATTTTCCAGTGGAACATTTTTTATTTCGTATCAAAAATATATCTTCCACCCGCTGCGCTGTAAAGAACTGAATTTAAATGGGAATAGTAACTAAATATCTTCAGATTCACAGTGCATCATCTTCAATCTAACTGTCACTCACCATCAAGCGATTCGGTTGTCAATAAATAAAATTATAGAAAATCATTGTCATTTAAATCGGTTTTTGTAGCTTGAACATGAAAACGTTTGACCTATTAGCGTTTTAGCGATTTACAATATTAATCTTTGTAATAAAAATAATACAGCACTGATTTGAAAATTCCCTGTCTTTAAAGTTAGACAAAATATGTATTTATGAAGAGCAGGTATAATTGATACTTCAATGACTAAGTACATTCAGAGAAGATGATCATGTAACTCGATATCCCTGCACTATATGCCACACCACAAGTCGTTCGATTCTAAAAAAGCTAACTCTGCGCTGAGCCCTGCACCACTATTCCTTGACCTAGAACCCTCTACTACTCTTTAATAGTCGTAGGTCAACTCATTTTGGAATACGTGATTTCTGAGATCAACTTTAGTAGACGCAGGTTTGTCATCGAGTCCGAGGTCGAGATTACTTTTACAGAATGGACTGTTCCGGAGATAAAGTTTATAACAGCCCACGTCCGGTATGGCAAACTCATCATAATTATTATCAGTGGTACGTCATCATGTCTCGTTCATGCATATTGAGCAAACCTTTTAGTTTTGATTTACTAGTAGCGCGTAGCGGTTTTACCCGCGTAGTTCTTGCTCCCATTATTTTCCGTTTATAAAAAGCTTATCTGTTATTCCTGACTATATATATCTTGTGTTCCAAATTTTAATCCGATCTGTTCCGATGTTTTGATGCACAGAAATCTAAATAAGTACCTTATTACCGTAAGAAACATACGTCCCACACTTCAACTCCAATTTCATCCCTATACAGTTCGAAATTACAATATTGCTAGAACAAATATTCGTTTGCTTCGTGTCAAGTGTCTATATACAGATTTTCATGGTTTTATCTTCAACGGTTGGGAACTTCCATATTGACATTCATCCCCCATTTCAACCCCAATTTCACCCCCGTACAGTACAAAATTACAAAATTGATAGAACAAACATTTAATTGCTTCGTGTCAAGTGTCTAGATACAAAATTTAATAACTTTCAAAGTCACGAATTTTCATACAACCGTTCATCCCTTGTTTCACCCTCTTAGGGGTTTAATTTCGCAAAACCCCGTCTTAGCGAGCGTCTACGTGCTAAAAGACACCTCCATGCAAAATTTCAGATTCCTAGCATTTGTAGTTTCTGAGATTCCTTGATGAGTGACCTTTTGCTTTTATATATATAGATTAGT
The DNA here is from genome assembly GCA_963693475.1 of Ectropis crepuscularia. Taxonomy (NCBI): domain Eukaryota; kingdom Metazoa; phylum Arthropoda; class Insecta; order Lepidoptera; family Geometridae; genus Ectropis; species Ectropis crepuscularia. The sequence goes on from OY856338.1 coordinate 38,748,483, forward strand.
ACCACCCAACGGATTTACCCTCGTTCCCGTTTTTTTATCGCAATAAAAAGTAAAGTATAATATGTTATATGCTATCTTTACATACAATTTTAACCATATAAATTTTGGTAGTTTTTGCTTGAACGGCGAATAAACATCCGTACAAACTTTCGCGTCTTTAATTTTAGTAAGATTACACTACTATTACTAATAACAGGATAAATTAAGGCTAGTGCCCGATATTTCGATGCTTCTACATCAGAGCACATCATTTTCCACCACTCCGTCACTTACCATCACGAGAGTTTATGCAGACAGTTTATGACAATTTGTGTCATATCACAACACGTTAGTGAACATTTTACAACGTAGAGCTGGTAGAGTCGGTACTTTTAATCTGGATGGTCTATAAAATTACTTATATTTCTTTAAAGGCCACAAACTATAAAGTATCAACTCTGTTCGCTAAGGCGATTGGTCCCAAAACAATTTAACTCCATCACGGTCAATGGAAACGCAAATGTTCAGATCATCGTTCGAAATAAACATGAATCAAAATTAAATAACAATTGGTGTTGAACCCGGCAAAGATTGTCGTAAATTTGTTCAAGCTGAGACGCGAAGAATTAATCTAATGAACAAAATTGTTCCAAGGCTCAGCCGCTTGTGTTATTTGTCAGACAACTAACTTTCTTAATTGTTATGTCTGTCTGGTGCTCACTGCGGCGCCTAAAATGACAGTTATCTTGGATGCAACTAGTATCCGTTTAGGAAAACATCAAGGCTCAATCGAGCTTAAAGTAAAAAATTTAGTCAGTTAAATCTACATAAATATCTTCGGTATTCATGATTAGAGGGAATATTGACCCAGTCAACATATCCACAGTGTTCTTATTACGAAAGTAGTATCAAATCTCTTCGTTCGAATCTACGGAACGTCAATCACGAAATGATATTGTCACTTTCTTGAACCACAAGCTGCCCAATAGAAAAAAGTCCAACTTCGCATTCAACAGCATCATCATCATCGGCTTGTATTCATTCACTGCTGGACATTAAACATGGGCCTGTCCCATAATACGCCATTCAGGCCGATCCTCGGTCTTACGTCTCCAACCGCCACCAGCTGCCTTTCGTATATCGTCACTCCATCTAGTCTCAGGACGTCCTACACTACGTTTACCGATTTGTGGTCTCCACCCCTTTTACCCCAACTCCGAAATAAATATATCCTACTAGTATCGGCCCGCATTTTCTTCGAGTTCTCTTCGTTTTCCTGTTATAAAAAGTAGCTTATCTGTTATTCCAGACTTTAATCTAACTGTGTTCCAAAATGCAACCTAGATAGATAGATAGATAGATAAATAGATAAACTCTTTATTGCACTTACATAACAAAGAAAATACAAAAAAAAATGGTCGTCTGTAAAGACGGGTTACTGACGTTAGTTGAACGTGACAACTTCAACTACGCCTTAGAGCGAGGTAACGCCGGCGGCGAGGTAACGGCGTTAACGACACATGACGTCATGTTTTGCGGGCGTGCAGCCGGCTTCATCGAATTATAAGACGTTGTCACGTCAAAAACTAATAATAAAGTAGCAATTGGCGACCTTATCGCTGAGAGCGATTTCTTCCAGGCAACCGTAGAGGAGTACAATTAGGAGTACTAACAACCTAGGCCGTTCAGCCGATAAAAACCAAACCAGTCCAAACTCTGACATTTAAAATATAAAAGGATATAAAACTGACAAACTTGCAATTCTTGATGTTCGAGATTTTGGAGTATTTTTTAAACGACCTACCTAAATGCCAGTTGACAGGTATTTTAACTGAACCCTGCTGGTACTTAGATATCTTAAAGGTGGTAAAGTGAACTCTTATTCCATACGAGAGCGAATCTGTGCTCGAAATCAAAGCAGAATCAGATTTTTGTAGTGGTAAGACTCCTTGCAGAGTCCGTCTGGGGAAGTCCCACACCTTTACCAGTTCTTCTACTGCCAAGCAGTAATGTGCAAACAATACTGTGTTCCAGTTTGAAGGGCGATGTTTCCAGTGAAATTACAGGTCATAGAGATAAAATATCTTATATCTCTGGGAGACGAGCGCAGTACAGTGCTAGGTAATGATTTGCATTCTTCATGTTCCATTAGTTGTGTGACACTTTGCTGTTATGTGGCAGGCGTGTTGCTTACCATCAAGCACATGTCCTGCTCGTCTCGTCACTCTATGCTTTAAAAAGAAAGGTACAATGCTATAGAGGAATCAGTTAAAAACAATACGTAACATAAGATCATTACAGTTATTGTCATTCCATGATATCATCACTCCTGCGTGATACATCAACAGGTGAACACGCTCCATTGTAGACTGCATCGTCGCTTAACATCAGGTGAGATGGCGCTCAAGTGTAAGCCTATAAAAGTTTTAAAAAAAAATGTTTGTCTGTAAAGTCGGTTTACTGACGATAGAACGTGACAACGTCTTAAGAAAATACTGATGGAATGGTAGCATTTTTCAAAAGAAAATTTTAATTTCATTTGTTTAATAGATTTGTATGTAAACAGTAATCAGTAGAATTTAGTCATTTTTAATCAAAAGAATGCAAAAAAGCTTTTAGATGCCGGGGATCGAACCCGGGGCATTTCACATGCAAAGCGAACGCTCTACCACTGAGCTACATCCCCGCTTGAACTACTGGTCGAAATAATTAATACAACTGTAACAAACATGCGGCGAGGTAACGACCGACGGTAACGACCGACGGTAACGGTACATGACGTCATGTTTTGTGGGCGTGCAGCCGGCTTCATCGAATTATAAGACGTTATCACGTCAAAAAAACATTATTTGTTGGTTGGGACAGTGACGCCACCTATATTAAAATCCCACCAAAATGGTATCCCATTTAAATTTCCCGTTCTGAGCCCATGGTAGGGTCCTTGCATTTCAACAAATTAGCCTCAATTGTGTGGTGATTTTGTGCGACGCAGATTCATGGCGACAGTAACGAAGTGCGTTGGCCGTCTGTCTGACTTCTGAGTATCGGTTAAGTGGTAATTTTCGAGCTGAACAATGCTGAAATTAGGTTCAGTTGTGTACTGAAATACTCGTAATTTCAATCAGCCAAAGTATATAGGATACATTCTTTCTTATATATAAAATTCTCGTGTCACAGTGTTTGTTTCCTTACTCCTCCGAAACGGCTTTACTGATTTTAACCAAATTTTATATGCATATTCAATAGGTCTGAGAATCGGCTACTAGCTATTTTTCATACCCCTAAGTGTTAGGGGTTGTTCAACCCAAAATATTTTATTTTTATTTTTGGACAATTATTTTTGATTTTATTTTTTTATAATGTGGCGTTAAAAAATACATACAACCCTATATTTTTACCCTTTTATCACCAACCCCTGTTTTTTTATAGTAATTTTAGTAATTTAATAATTTGACAGTGAACTCCTAAACGACGGGACCGATTTGAATGATTTTTTTTTGTGTGTGTATTCGAAGATGGTTTTAATTCACAAATAAGCCCGGCAGATGGCGCTGCAGACAGTGTCTAGGTTATGATTCGAGCGAAGCCGGAACGGGCCGCTAGTAACAAATAGAAAGTAATTTGATCAGGTATAAATATGTTTCTGTTTGACCCCAGCGGCACATTTATCAAACTTCTTGATCAATTCATTTTTTACGTAGAACAAATATTCCGAAAGCTGAGAGCAAATTTGGGATAGGTATTTGAGGCAAGCAGGTCATGTGCCTGATGGTAAGCAACATGCCTGCCACATAACAGCACAGTGACACGCAGTTATTAAAAGAGAAGATTAGATATTTTTATTGGCATAAATTGAATACATACATTACTATTGCTATAATAATATAAGTTACATTTATGGCCTCGTCAGATTTACAAATAATAACTTCATTCATTTGTACTCCTATTATTAGTACTCCTGAAATACTCACTCACATATTGGAACATGAAGAATCCAAATCATTACCAAGCACTGCACTGCGCTCGTCACCCAGAGATCTAAGATGTTATATCTCTAAGCCCTGTCATTTCTATGGAAACATTGCCCTTCAAACTGGAACACAGTGATGTTTGCACATTACTGCTTGGCGGTAGAATAACTGGCAAAGGTGTGGTACTTCCCCAGGCGGACTCTGCCAAGAGTCCTATCACTACTTGTTTATTGTAAGTCAGTTACAGTAAAACTCACGCTGTTCATTTAAGTATGTTTTCATACATTCCAAATGAAGAATTGAAAGCAAGTAAGTAGTAGTAAATGTTCTGAGTTCAAAATGCAAATCCGTTGGAATTTCTTAAACGAAAGAAGTCATTAGTTAGGTGAAAGGGTTGGAGAATGTTTTCAATTACCGCAATATAGGATCGCTATAAGTATTGGGCGAATAATTTGTTGAGGGCCAATGACTTCATAACCACCAAATCATTTTTGTAAGGTTTGTTTGTTTTGTGTGGTTTGCTTGCGAAGTGAGTTTTTATTTATTAAAAAAAAATGTTTTACGAAACAATGACAAATCTAGTGGCTTTTTATTGTTTTTTTTATTTTTTTTTTTTATTTAAATTAACCACTCCACAGACGCCGGGGTCCGTGATCTTTGTCATTACAATTCTTTTTTTTTTTTACATGTGTCTTGGATTTGGAGAAGAAGAGGAAAATAGGGGGGAGTTGGGAACATTTTACACCTAATTCTAGTGCTCGTCTGTTGAGCCGATCACTACCGGTTGGGATTCCGCTAGTAATCGACTCAACATCGATTCTTTGCCTAACTGTCATTTGCCCAAGCCGCCTTCTCCCGGCCCAGAGCCTCCACAACGGCCGCATTTCTGTCCCTGATGGCCATCTGCAGGTTGAAGTCTCGGATGGTCTTCGGTGATGCAGCCGACGCTCGCCGCACGAACCGGCCGATGGCGTCGTCGGTGTCGTCAGCGTAGTATGTGAAGGTCCCTGTGTGCCGCGAGATTGCAACAACCGCATGGGGCACGCTCTCGTGCAGCTTCATGTTTGCCTTGGTTTTGATTGCGATCACCGACTCGTATGTTAGTCCCTGAGCTTCATGGATGGTAAGGATACGTGACCCGGTGCCTGACCCATAACCCTGGTTTGTCAGGGTCTCCTTCTCTTCTTGAGTGTGAACTAAAAAGAGGGTGTTTGGTAGGGTGTTGGGTATTTGCGCTCCCTTATACCTTCTCTGCTCTAGGGACTTTATACGGGACGCTGAGGAGTACATACCGGAGTATATTTCCCTCAGCGCATATGCGACATCCATCGGGTTGCGATGTGTGCAGAGCAACTCCTGGCTGATCTTTGTTACCAGGTTTGGGCGGTGATACCTCATTTCGAAGAGATTTTCCCTGTCGATGTAAGGCAACTGATTGACGTCTCCGATGAGGACAATTTCACCAACACCAGACAGCCTTGAAGCCATCACAATGGCTCCAAAATGGTTCATGAGAGCTTCGTCCACCATGAGGCGACTGAAACTTTCTCTTCCGAAACCATTTACCAGAGCAGAAGCCATGGTTCGCACTCTGGTTTTGACCAGATTTCCGATTCGGTGCGATAGCTTTTCTCTGAGATCTTTTGCTGCCTCAGTTGTTGTGGTGATGATGGCGTCCTTGTCCACGTCGAAGTGTCTAATCACCCATGTTGTCTTTCCACATCCCGGAACTCCGTTGACCCACTGTATTCTCGGTATCTCCCAATTTTCCCAATTCGCTTTGACGTTCGAGTTCCCTTCGATGGTCTTGGCCATCTCTAGGATCTTATCGTCCAGCATAATCTTGGTGCATCGGGCGGTAACTACAATTGGGTCGTTTGGTGTTGTCGCATAAACAGGCCTTCCCGCGCGCTCTGTCTCTTTCTCGTTCAGTGTCACGAAGCCATTTTCAGCACTGTAAGCTGCCATATACTGTCCTGTCATGGTTCCCTTGATGACCCGGGAAGTGACATTATTGTAAATGGCTGCTTCGGCCTCCTCGAGTTTCGCCTTTAAGAGGCTTTCACTTCCTAGCCTATAGAACTGCATGATGTTTTCACAGGTCTTGAGGTTGACTAGTCGTGTCGCGCTCAGTGTGGCTATGAATTCGATGAAGGCGTTTCGTGCATGGCTCCGTGGCTCCGAAGCCGTGACATAGCGGGGCGGTTCAACCTGTCCCATGTCGGCTTTCGTTCGGCTCATCTGTTGTTGTGAAGCTGCTTTGGGGGTCTTTGACGTCGAGGGGGGTGATGAATGGGATGAAATTCGGAGTACGCTCCTTGCTGCTGCGTTGAAGGCAGTCATGAAGGCCGTCTTGGTGCCTCGGCTGCCACTTTGATTGGCTGAAGCTTTTTCCGCGGCTGCCCTCTGCTGTGCTCTTTCGGAGCCGGTTTGGATGGTCGAACTAGGAACAGGATGTCCCCAGCTGTCAGTTGCATTTGTTTGGTCGTGCGAAGGGGCTCTGAGGAAACTCAGATTTTCTCCCCTGTCTTCGTATACGACAACCTCATGATGCTTAGAGGCCTCAATGCAACCCAGCCGGTCTGCGTCTCTCGCTCTTGAGTATTCGATTGCCATCGCATCCACGCTTATCACCCGGGGTGCTTCACCTGCATTTCTGCTCAGATGTGCGAGCAGCGCACTTGCCTGTGTGAAAGGCGTCCGACCTTCCGAGTATTCTATTAGTGCAATCGTTTTGTTTTTCGATCGCACCAACCGAAATCGGTGGCCGTCTACCTCGCACACCGGCATAGCGTCGTAGGTTTTCCGCTTCATAGTGACTTTTGCGGTACTCCCATTAAGCAGGCAAGACAATCCAGGCGACAAACGGGCTCGTTTCCGTTCCCAGGCGAAGCAAAAGCTTATTCCGAATCTTTCTTTGTTGCTGTCCATGAAGAGAGCCACTCCACGGATACGGATCCCAGCCTCTCCTCGATCTGCGTTCTCCAGTAGTTGTTGGATGGAGATGCTCTTCGAGGAGTTATGTTGGGCGGGAACCGCATTCCTCGCGGCGTCCACGGACAGCGGGGCAGGGTGTGGTGGCGAAGGGGGGTGCGTATTTGAAATAGTGGAGTTTCTCTTGGCCGCTATGCGGAATGAGGTCTCCATGAAGGACAGAAGCCGTGTTCTGTTATCTGGATCTGCTAAGATGTTGTGGAGATCCGAGACAACCAGCCTTCCGTCGATCATACATTCGAGCTCATGTCTTGCGGCCATGAATCGGGGACAATCGACTAGCACGTGCCAGACCGTTTCGGGTTGGTCGGGGTCACACTCGCATGCAGGACTACTCTTGAGCTTAAATCTGTACAGGTATTCTGCTATTCCTCCGTGTCCCGTCAACGCTTGTACTTGGAAGGGAGTCAGTTTCGTGGTTCTAATCACCCGATATGCGTTTGCTATGTCGGGGAGGAACGTCTGGGTGACTTTTCCAGTGTCCGAGGTTTCATATCGATCCTGCCATGTTTTGACCGATTCTTCGCGGATTTTCCGTTTGACGTAGGACAAGGGGATCCCCTCGTAGTCCCTGGGTGATTCGGTGAGCGCCGCCAATTTGGCCAGTTCGTCAGCTCTTTCGTTGCCAATGGTGCCAACATGCGCTCTCACCCAGAAAAGACGAAGAGATCGCCCTTCAGCATTTATCTGTCCAATGTTTTCCTTTACACACTTTACCAAGGGGTGACTCGTTTTTGGGTTACTTAGCAGTTCGAGTGAAGATCGAGAGTCACTCAGGACATTAACTTCTGGGTCCTTGCTCGTTAACGCCATTTGAGTTGCCCGGTAAAGAGCATAAAGTTCCGATTGAAAGACTGTGCATTCGGAGTGGAGCTTGAAGGTCAAGTTCTTGACCTCTTTGCCATTCTCCCACCATGTTAGAGCAGCTCCAACTTTACCCTCAACCTTACTGCCATCAGTATAAATTTGAGGTCCTTCTGGAAGATTGGAGGTGTCTTCTATGAGCTCGTACTCTACGGATACCTGTGTGGACGGATGGGGTTGGTCCAGGTAGTTAATGTTCCGTTCGAGTTCCACTTCTGGTGGGAGGTAGTCTTGGGAGAGGTTTTTTTTTACTCTGTACAAATTTGCTGCTTCCTGTATCCTCAGATCCAAGGGGAGCAGACCGGAAAGGGCAAGTGCTGATTTTAGAGAAACAGTACGGTACGACTTACAGATTTTCTGGGCAAAACCTCTTTGGATTGCGTTCAAATGAGACTTGTTTTCCTCGAAGTCTGCCGCTTGCGCCCATACACTTGAGGCATACATGATGATAGGTTCCACCACCGCGACGTAGATAGTTCTCGTGATTTCGCCATTTAATCCCCAGGTCACCTTCGCTGCACATGCTAGCTGTCTATAAATGTTCGCCACCTTTTTACATTGGGCGGTCACATGTGCTTTAAAGTTGAGCCGTCGGTCGATCAGTAGGCCTAGCAGTTTGACTTCCTCGACCAGATCGAGCCGCACGCCGGACATGACAATGTTTGGAGGTTCGTACTTCAACTTTTTGGTAAAAAGCATTGCGTTGGTTTTATGCGCTGCAAAGTTGAGTTTGTTACTTTTACCCCATTCCACTGTCATGCTCAGCGCCCTGCTCGCTTGCTGTTCGATGATGGTCGGGCTGCCTGTAAATACGAGAACGACGTCGTCCGCGAATGCTTGACAGTATACTCTCTCGGCTTCTAGCATTCGCAGTAACGAGTCTAGGATCACATTCCAAAAGGTTGGTCCACAGATGGACCCTTGGACGCATCCTTTGGTTGTTTCCTTCTCAAAGACTGCTCTTGCATAGTTGACCTTGATTTTACGGTCGCTGAGGTAAGAGTTTACCATGTTGTAGAGGTTTGATGGGCACCTCTTTTTCGCTAATTGATTTTTGAGGGCGGGCCACCATGCATTGTCGAAGGCGCCTTCTATATCCAGGGAGATTAGGAGTACGGTGTTTTTACTGTCTACTCCTTTTTTGATGTGCTCTACCAGGTCATAGAGGGCGTCTTCGGTGCCTCTTTGGGGCATGAAGCCGTACTGTTTCCTACTTATGGTTGGGAGGAGATGCCATTGGAGTCGGTTTGCCAGAAGCTTTTCGACGATTTTTCCGGGAACGGACAGAAGACCTATGGGGCGGTAAGATTTTGGGTGTGTGTAATCTGTCTTACCGGGTTTGCGTAATATGACCACGTGCGCCTCTTTCCATTGCTTGGGGAAGTGTTTCAAGGACAAACATTTGTTTGCTATCGCTAAGAAAATCTTCCATTCGCAACGTATGGCTGCGGCGCATATATCAGCGGTTAGCCCGTCTGTACCGGGAGCTTTTTTTGGATTCAAAGTTCTCAATACTGATTCCAGTTCCGCTGATGTGAATGGTGGATCATTGTCCGGTAAGTCCATAGGCGTTTCTGTCGTTTTCTCCCGTAGCTTTGTATGACACGGTTGGTCTGTGCTCTCAGAGTCGTCGGGATAGAAGGTTTTGGCAAGTAGTTCTGCTGATAGCTGTGGGGATAGAGTGTTACCTTCGATGTCTCTTAGGAGTATTTCTTCCTGTCTTGTCGAGGTTTTTCTCATCACTCTGTAGATCTTGTCCCACATACTTTCTTTTTCCTGGTTCGTGCAGAACTCCTTCCAACTCTCCGTCTGAGCTTGTTTGACTTTTTCCTTGTAGTCTTGCCGAGCAATTTGGTACTGTTCGACTACAAGTTCAACTCTGTCAGGGGCGGCATTCCTGATCCTTCTCTTTCGTCTAAGAACTTCTTTCTTCAGATTTTCGAGCTTTTTAGTACACCATGGGGGTGTCGGATTTCCCTTTGGCGAGTTTACCAGTGGAATGGTGTGTTCGCAGGCTTCATGTATACTAGCAGTGTAGCTCGTAATCATCGACTCGAGTTCTAGTGGACTTTTACATTTCCCAACTGACTCCGGCGAAATGTCTCTATCTTCAAGGGAAGATTTTAACTGTGACATAAAGTCTGACCACTTTGCCTTCTTGGTGTTGTATCTGCGTGTTGTTATTGGCCTCTGTTGTTCAAGAGCTTTAACTAGACGCAAACTGAAGGTGATTGCATTGTGATCCGATGTTGTAATACTTTTGTCAACCTCCCATCCCTCGATTTTTCCCAGGAGAGACTTGCTGCACCTTGTTACATCTACTATGCTTGTGCAGAGTTTGCCTTCCCTGACGATTTCGAAGGTTGGTGTATCGCCGGAGTTGAGAATGTACAAATCCATTTCATTGAAGAAAGAGTTTACGGCTTCTCCTCTCTCATTTTGAGATGTGCTTCCCCACCAGTGGGACCATGCATTCACGTCACCAGCAACAATAAGGTCTTTTGTAGCTAGTTTTTCGCTGAAATCTTTGATCCTGCTGAGGTAGGGGTCGACTTGTTGGTCTCCTTCTAAGTAGACGGAAATTACTCCCAGTTTTAGGCCTGTACCGCCCAGTAAGACAGCTGCTTCCGTCTCGGTGACAATTTGGGGGTCATGGATTACCTCCAACCTGTCGCCGAAAACTATTATGGCTGCCTTAACTGGTTTTTGCCTATTTAAACTGCACTGAATAATGCGAGTTCCAGGATATTGTTTCATCACGCCTTTGTTTCCTACATAGGGTTCTTGAACAAGGGCAACCGAAACCCCCCTTTCTCTCGCAACCTTCAGGAGTTCTGTCGTTGCATTCTGGGAGCGTTGCAGGTTTGCTTGGATGAAACGCAAACCTGGTTCGCCTACTCTTCGGGAGACTGAGCCACGTCCCTCATGAGTGCCCTTAGCAATAAGATATTCGGGACCGCGCTATACCATCCCATTTTACCCTTTCAGGGCACTCGCTACTAAAGGCATTATGAGCGAGTTCTCTGTTGGGGCTGTTTGGATGAGTATTCGCGCAGTTTTTGCATTTGGGTGGCAGGTCTTCTTTTCTTGCCTTGCATTGGGTCCAGGAGTGGGCTTTTCCGCAATGACTGCAGGATTCATCCCTTTCCCGGCAGATTGCCTTTGTATGACCGAAACCTAGGCACCTGGTGCACTGCACCAATGGCGAGTGGTCTGCCACTGGTCTCCTCTGGAGTCCAATGTAGACCTTTTCGGCGTCCAAAAACGCTCTGTGAATGCGAGGTGAGACCTCGATCACTGGATGGCACTCATGCGGGTTTCGCGCTTTTTTCCTGTACCGCACTCTAATCGCGCTCTCTTGCAAATCAACCCCCTGTAGCAGATGTTTATTCTGCGCCAAAAGGTTTTCCACTATCTCGTTGTCTTTGTGGTAAGACAGGACATCTCGAATGATGATCAGTGGATTACCCGCTTTCGCGGTCTCCACCTTTAGAGACTTGTCCTGCTGCACACGATTTCTAACCAGACCAAGGTCTTCCTCTGTGCTGCAGCTCAGGATAACTTTCCTGTTTCGACCTTTTCGCACTCGGTCAACCCTAGCTTTTTATTGTTTAGCAGTCATTACTATTATTACAATGTATTAATTACTTAGTTTAATAGTAATTTTGTCATAAATGAATTACCAAACATAATTATCAAATTTACTTTGGACTTCAATGCTGGCTTACAATTAATTAATTACCTAATTCCTTTTAGTTCCCTTTTACTGGGAACTAAAAGGAAATAAGGTAGAATAGTAAACTAGCCTATACAATATTCTATTATATAATGTTATATCTCTGGGTACGATTGCAATGCAGTGCTAGGTAATAATGTATATTTTAGGCTCTTCATGTTCCAATACCTGCACGACACTGTGCTGTTATGGTCAGGCGTGTTGCTTACCATCAGGCGCATGTCCTGATCGTCCCATCACTTTAAATTATAAAAAATCTTATAAAAGTAGTTTAACTACTAGACAGTTTCGTTCCTTGCTACTCTACAACACAGGACCGGTTTCAGTTTACTGCAGCGTACTACTCACCCGCCCTTCTATCGCTTAACTCAAGCTTTGGCTTTGGCTTTGCAAATGCTATCTGTATAACTTCAAGTGAAAAGAAAAGAGACCGATTTAAAAAAAACAAAAATAATAATAATTGGTGGACAATTCACACACAACACCATCTGACCCCAAACTAAGCAAAGCTTGTGTGATGGCGGCCAGATAGCTGATTCAATACTTATATAGTTTTAAATACATACTTATCATACATAGAAACACCCAGACACAGTGCAAACATTTGAATTCATCACACAAATATTTGCACTGGGTGGGAATCGAACCCACGACCCTCGGCCTCGCAGGCAGAGTTACTACCAACTTAGCCACGAGGCCAGTCATCAAAGCTAAAACAGTTTGCCGTAGCTGGTAGCTCCACCGGTTAGGAAAAAGCAGCATTTACGCCTACATGAAGCATACTACCCAGTATGCTTCTATAGCTTCTATTATATAAATGTTTGTAACCATGACTGATTACTCGTCTCTTAAAGATAAGCCGCCAAATACAGCACGGCAAGTCTGTCTTCAAGGCTTACATTTATTTGGCTGGAGTCGATATGCAGTAAGTGGGGATCATAGAACGATGAACATAATTTTCATAATAAGACAATTCGACCCCTGGGTGCACCGTTTAGGGAAAAACTAGTCGTGTGAAAACGTGAACTAGGTACTAAATTATGTTATCGATCAAATTTGTTTTTATCGAAACTATAAAAAATATATATGTGATTGTAATTGAATACATACACAAATACACATGTAGTAATACTTCATATTTCTAATTTGTAATGAAAAAAAAATGGGCAGTCATAGGAACTGCCGATAGAAGTGAAAACTTATAACTCAGAATTTGACTTACTTACTTTGGAAACTACACGGGTGTAACCGGAGGGCGTGGCCTCGCCATCTTGGCATGGCCATCTAGAAATGCGTCAGCATTTCCCATTGGCTAATGCGTTTCTAGATGGCCATGCCATGATGGCCTGTCCACGCCCTTTCAGCATTTTCCAATGGCTGACGTATTTCTAGATGGCCAATAGCCATGGTCCCGAGTTTACCCGAAGCTTTCTTATCATACCCGAGCGTGACGAATGAATTCAATTCACAGCCCACGAAAAATCTGTTGAGGCGCGCCTAAAGAAGTTTTCACTTCAAAAAAATGTCAACTTGATGAGTGGGATCCTAAAAGTTATTTTTCAAAGACAACGACCGAATAAATAATGTTAAACATAAGTTGATTTGTATCAGAGGGAGATCAGATATAATTTATTTAGATTATACCTAGGAATTAGTATCTATCTACGCTTTGCATTACATTTACATACCAATAAATTTAGTCAATTCAAATTAAAACCACCAAACACTAATTTTGCATCGATTTTAAATAAGTAGAGTAAGTTTTTAAATAAGTAAAGTTTACATACAAATAATAAAAGTAAGTAAAAAAATGATTTTTCATCAAATGGTCATAATAAAAATGGAAATTACGATTAGTTTGTAACAAATGTCAAACAGAATCATTCTCATTGAACCGTAAAGATCCGCGGTTTTAAGAAATTTGTGTAAAGACTGCAGATAGGAAAATTAGGCAGACAGTCAAATACACGTAGGTTCTGTCTTCATGACTTCCGTAGAATGAAGTAGGTATATCATAATTAAAATTAGTAGGTTATTACAGTATTATCACGTAGTCTCGCTACTTGGATTATGTCATTATTGTGTTTTGATACAAATAATTAATCTCAACGAATAAAACGATAAAGCCGAATTCCTCAAATTAATAACAGTTGTTTTGCTAAAATTAGCTAGCAACTGAAAAAGTGTCTAATCACAAATGCTTGATAAAACAATCGGTTCGAGGTTAACACAACAATTGTTACAACATACAGTTATACAACTCATTAAAAAACTATAAAGAGTCGCTACTGTAGTTTACCGCAGCATTTCTTATTGTTATAATAAGTAACCGGTTTTGGTTACCACGTGTGATAAATATTTAAATATGTGACTCTCTAGCTGATAGTATAGTCAAATAACGTGACCCATTGATTATATTGGAACTTTGTTTAATAACTATTCTCAAGAATTGTTTTCTTGTCACTGCAATTTTAAAAGATAATTCTTAAAACAGTATTTTTCCTCGTAATATTTTTAATACTTCATTTAACAACAATTTTCAAATACACTTCAATTAACTTACTTCACAAAATCATACCAATACGGTTGTAAATACTATTATACTAGTTATGTTTTTAAATATTTCACATACATACCTTCCTGAAATAAAACTGATCTTTCTATTTAGAACTTTGTAACCAACAAAATTTAATTTCATTTTATATTAAATTGTAGTAAAACTGTTGAGGTAAACGTATGTCAAATAACGATGTCTGCAACTGATTGGTAAAACTTGTTCAAATCTGAATATGAGATTTGTTTATCTTTCTATTTCTTTCTTTCGTTACTAACGGAATGTTACGGAACAGTTTATAAATGTAAATACTGTGATTTGGTATCAGTATTTGTAATACTGTGACTTAATATTCGATGATTAAGATAAAATCAATTAATCGTATCTATCAGGAGAAGACAGTTAACATCATAGTGTACGACGATACAATTATTTTAATAATCGGTGTCGATAAAATTGTTTCCCTATCTCCTCCCTAAGGGGGAGCGTCGCGTGTCTTCATCAATCGATATTTAGCTGGTATTCGTAATAATTGCATGCTTTTACTGTGCTCAAAAATCATTCCTTTCAGTTGACATTCCATTGCTAGATAATCCGCAAGCAATATCGCGACATCGCCGATTTTTGTCACTGTTTAAATTTAGTATATTGATTCGGGTTATGGCAGTCAAATGGTGTGCAAGGAACCCAATCCACTAATTTAAAACCCGCTAATTTCCTAGCCTCGCTTAGCGTATCTCTAGCGGATGAAAAAGATAGAGATGAGATGTTGTCCAGAATAACTTAATAAAGTAAGTTAAAGCTGCGTGCGAAGAATGTGTCCGAAACGGTGCAGTGAACTATGAAAAGATTCCGTACCATCGGCTTAGCTCATTTACGCACATCTCAAGACTTAACATCGGTCTAATGGGCGCTGATCTTCTGCTCTCGTGATCCGTCATTTTATAATTTTCCGAGTGACGAAGTCGAAAATTCAAAAACATCTTTTTTTCACATTGAATTTAGAATAATTAACCTCTGTATTTATTAATTCTATAACGAACTCAACCAGATGAAATAGATTATGCTGATGAATATATTATGATGATTTTGGTTTTGTACACCTACTATTTTGATCTTTTTCGAACTTACTTTTAAAGTCACAGCAAAACAAAATGTCTCTATACTAAATCACTGTAACTTTCGCGAAGTTATAATATTTTCATTGAATTATTATTTCTATAAATTCTGGCATTCACGCAAATCTGAGCCTGTCTTCAGTTTGAGCATAGAATACGCAATAGCAACGACCCAGTAGATCGTTCATGGCCGATAGCATAGATTAAAAACATAAACAAGTAAGGCTTCACATTCGGATTTTATGATCTTCTTGAAATTAGTAAAGGGTTCTATATTTGTCGTTGTTGTGTGAAGTCAGAAACGACATCGTTTGATAGTTATGTTCCGAAGACTCCAACGTTTTTTTTTTTTTTTTTTTTTTTTTTTTTTAACTTCTATAGGTTTACACTTGACCGCCATCTCGCCTGATGTTAAGCGATGATGCGGTCTACGATGGAGCGTGTTTACCTAGATAAAACTGATTCACTCTCGATTTGAAGACACAAAGATTGTAACCATCGGGGAAAACCCACTCAGGCAACGTATTCCACAGCTTAGACGTTCTTATCACAAAAGTAGAGTCGAATCTCTTCGTTCGTGTCTTTGTTGTTTCATTTTGTTCTTCTCCTTGGCTGCACTTTTGTTGTAAAAACATCTATAGTTATCAAAAAAAATAAAGGCTCAAACGCGGAATATCGGTATTTTATTTTTTGAATACGATAAACTGAACGCTTTGACTGATTGGGTGTCATTGGTGGTTATAATGAGGATGGTTTTAAATAGAGATTTCATTTGTTTCTTTTAGGTGAGCGTCATAAATAATACATCGTGTCATGACTAAACATTAAGCGATATGGCGACCAAGCGCTAGGCTTTTTTTATTGTCGATAAAAAACAGGATCGATTAGGAAAATTTATTAGTTTTTGTTTGAAAGATTTCACTTTAAAATGGGTTAAACCAAAAATGTATCGGTTCTTTGATTCAATTATAAAACTATAGGTAATTAGTAGCAAATGTATTGTTATAATAATCTCCATATGTGAACAAAATCGCGGTTCAGTAGATTCTTATTAATTCGTGGAATTAATGAATTTAATAACGAACACGTAAACAGCGTATTATAAACATTACATTAAACTTCATAGTGATGTTCACCATCTAATAAGTAGCATAGTCCGTATTTATATTATTTTTATTATACATACTGTTAAAGTTATCAAAGAGAGATATGAGGGTCGAAACTTGTTCAAGAAGGAAATAAAACTCAATCGCGGCTGCATCGTAGAGTTTCAAACAAATTAGGCAAATTGATATTGTTACCATGTTAGTATTCAATCTTTGACACGCGAGCCAACGCAAAAATAGGGTTCTCTATGAAATTGAATACAGCTCGGCTCGCGTGAGCCACTGTCTCTTCACGTAAAAATGGCCACACACGAAACGCAAGTTTGACAAACTTTGCAATAATTATCTTAGCATAAAACTAATATTTTAATGCGAAATTTATAGTAGGTATGTTTTTTTTGGTCTATTACGTCGGAACCTCTGAACGGATCAGTTGAAATTTGAAGACTAGTTTAAAGTCTGACACACATGCAACTTTTAACCACGTGAATATTATGGGAATGGGCGCGAGTAAAATCGCGGGGTGTTGCTATTGGTAGGTACAAATTATTATTTATACGTAAAATTCTACAATATAATTTCACAATCGTTATCGAACCTACTTTAGGTTCGATTCCCGCTTGCACCTATTAGTTTACCAAGTTTGCAAACTTTATCAGCGCAGTATTTTCACTAGACTGTGTCTAGACGACACTTATGAGTTTTGATACAAGCTTACTCTCAGTTTGGGATTCCTCGTCGAGTTAGGGCGCTTGTATCGTTGGATAAAGTAAAGGATTTCGTTAGTTTAACTCAGTGGGTTTCTATATACTATCCCTTTTGTTTTGTTCATCAGTTGAAATATATGGTTTGTAATTACTGTCCACAGGTTTGTCAATCTCGCATTGCCGTGTGTAGCGAGTCTTACTTATAATAAATTGGCAATATTGGTAGGCTGAGTATTTTATGATAAGGTTGGTCTCGCG
Organism: Ectropis crepuscularia; assembly: GCA_963693475.1. NCBI lineage: Eukaryota > Metazoa > Arthropoda > Insecta > Lepidoptera > Geometridae > Ectropis > Ectropis crepuscularia. The sequence continues at coordinate 38,765,770 of OY856338.1, forward strand.
ACGATAACCCGCGGCTTGAGTGACCCGTTGTGAAACAGCGATAACTTTTCATCTATCTGTCGCATGGTTTGCTCTCCACTCTGCTGTAACAGATTCTGGGAACACGTGATCATCAATTATTGTTATAGATAGCTATGGTACTAGTCATTATTGAAGTGAAAACTTTTTTAGGCGCGCCTAGACAGATTTTTCGTGGGGTCTGAATTGAATTCTAGCGCCACCTCGGGTATGATAAGAAATCTTCGGGTAAACTCGGGACCATAGCTATTAGCCATCTAGAAATGCGTCAGACAATGGGAAATGCTGAAAGGGCGTGGCCCGGCCGTCATGGCATGGCCATCTAGAAATGCGTGAGCCAACGGGATATGCTTACGCATTTCTAGATGGCCATGCCATGATGACCAGGCCACGCCATCCGGTTACACCCGTGTAGTTTCCAAAGTAAGCTATCAAATTCTGAGTTTGCATTTTTTTTTATTATAATTGTGGGACTTAGCTGAATCTGTCCGGGGAAGTACCACACCTTTGCTATTTATTCTACCTCCAAGAAGTAATGACATTGACACCTACAACAACAAAAAAACTTGATAAACAGGACACATATATTGTATTTTTACTTCCCGTATAACTACCATACTGCAAGATAGAAAGCAGCAGTAGGACTCTCTGCAGAGTCTGCTGGAGAAGTTCAATGCAGTTGCTAGTTATTCTACCGTCAATAAGTAATGTGCAAACATCACTGTGTTCTGGTTTGAAGAGCAATGCATCCAGAGAAATTACGGGGCAACTACATAAATCATTTTACATCTCTGGGTGATGAGCGAAGTGTAGTTATTGGGATTTTTCATGTACAAATAGCTGCTTGATTCGGTCATGCAATGGACCGGTGTGTTGCTTACTATCAGGTCCATGATATGCTTGTCCAGTCACACAACATAAACAAAATTGGTAGTCATAGAAGTGAAAACTTATAACTCAGAATTTGATAGCTTACTTTGAAAACTACCTACGCGGGTGAAACTCGAGGGTGTGGCCATGACCATGGTCCCGAGTTTACTCGAAGATTTCTTTCATTCCCGAGCGTGATGCTTGAGGTCAATTCACAGCCCACGAAAAAAGTGTATGTTTCAAACGTTGCCATACGACGCACAGCATAGAAAACTAATTGCTGTGAAACAAAAGAAACACGCGTACTTGAAGCTGGTTAATTGAAATTAAACGCTATTTTCGTGGCCTCAGAGACTGGATTTGAACGTGTTTGTTTGCGACCGATGCAGTAGCGACTTGTCTGATAAGACGCACGTCGTGGGTATCCGCCGGCCGACATGCTATCGCACTTGTCGCTCGCTCGCTGATATATGTCGCACGTCTTTACGAATAGTTGCCTACTTGAAGGGATTCTATTCTACTTTCTACTTGTCTTTCATATGTATAGGCTAACCATACAAGAATACCTTACACACATCCTACTAATATTATAAATGTCAATGTATGGATGTTTGGATTTATTATAAATAAAGAGTGATGAGACGAGCAGGACATGTGCCTGATGGTAAGCAACATGCCTGCCACATAACAGCACAGTAACACGCAGCTATTGGAATATGACGAGTCCAAATCAATACCTACCACTGCACTGCGCTCGCCACCCAGAGATCTAAGTTGTTATATCTCAAAGCTCTGTAATTTATCTGGAAACATTGCCCTTCAAACCGGAACACAGTAATGTTTGCACATTACTGCTTGGCGGTAGAATAACTGGCAAAGGTGTGGTCCTTCCCCAGTCGGACTCTGCTAAGAGTCCTACCACTACTAAAATTAGATGTTTGTTGCTCAATCACATCGTAACGTATGACCGGATCGGACTGGCATATGGAACACAGCTAGATTTTAGTCTGGAAGAACACATAGGCTACTTTTTATCCCAGGAAAATAACGGGAACGGGAGCTCCGCGGGTAAAATTGCGCTGGGCGGTGCTAGTATACTATACTTACTAATAAATAATAATAATAATAAACATTGGTGGACAATTCACACACAACACCATCTGACCCCAAACTAAGCAAAGCTTGTATGATGGCGACCAGGTAGCTGATATAATACTTATATAGTTTTAAATACATACTTATTATACATAGAAACACCCAGACACAGTGCAAACATTTGAATTCATCACACAAATATTTGCATTGGGTGGGAATCGAACCCACATACTAAACGAACGTTGTAGATATAAAAGTCCGCTAAATATTCCCACAGCTGGGACTCGGTGCTTTCTCTCGCAAGAAAGGAGTCAAGTCATAATCCACCACGCTGGCCCAGTGCGAGTTGGTGGATATTGCATTACTTAGAACAATTCTAGGAAGGTCGGTCTCCTCGGAGCAATTCGACATAGCAAATTCCTCTGATGCGGCGTCGCATCGCATCGCATCGTAGTTTTGTGTAGGAGCCCTAGTACCTTCATTTGAAAAATTTACTATTTTTCTTTGGAAACCCATGCACTACAAGTAATTACTTCTACTTATGTAAAATAAGTTTAAAAAACCTTATTTTTAATTGAACCCTTGCCTATTGCTAACAAACTCACCTACATTCGCCTATTGTGATACGGTAAGGCGAAAAGACTATAAGAAGTAGGTATTAAAAAGTGCATAAATACGAATACAATCATATCGAACATATCAAATATCTTAATTAATCTTAATTTTGCAGCCTATCGCAGTACTCATTACTAGTCTAAGGAATGCCTACTCTACAAAATTACTAGAGCCTTTATTCATTATGACCAATAATAAGTGCATAAGTATCATCGATGTGTTACGAAACCTTATTTAAGCGTAATCTCTTTGGTTTCGACTAACGTTAATAATGGCGAAAATATAAGAGTGACAAAACAAGCAAACCGTACCCTTGATGGTAAGTCTTTGACTCACGTCTACGTACAAGCAAGTCTACCAGACTTGCTTATGTTGTGTGCTTTCAAAAGCCTCGCCACTGTTTTTAAAATCCCTACCTAGAAATTGCGCTACGTTTGTCAACCGGAGATAGATGAGTTATCTCTTTACCCTATTATTAATCTGCAAACATTGGCCTTCAAGCCAAAACACATTACTGTTTGGTAGAAGTACAATTAACAAACTGTGATAGTTCCCCAGGCGGACCTTGCAAAGAGTCCGACTTCTGCAAAATTAATTATCTACTAAACTTATAACATAGTACAGTTATAACATACCACACGCAGTTTTCTTATGTCGCCGTGAATATAGATCTAGATTGGATCTTCTGTGTATACAATCTATTTCAAGAAGAGATGATGTCACTGCTGACGTAATTGTTGACTGCACAGTCATAGGATAAATAAACATTATAAATCTGTTTCAATAATCCCTCAGCGTCCTGTGAGGCTTATCATTAGTCAGTAATTATACCTATTGCCATTTGCGAAGTCATTGGAATCGTCAAGGTATATAACAAAATATATGTTATGTATACCTTGACGAATTATCATTGTACGAGCTCAGATATAGGGATCTCCCATTGCAATGAAATTGCGAGGCTATTTTAGGCAACCACAACCTTTATTGCCATGGGATACGGTGCATCGTGAAGTTAGCTATGACGGGTAATTTCATAATATTACTACGTTTATATTTCGGTCCCGCGGTTGCTAGGATGATATCGAGCTCACCATTTGCTACAGACAGGCATTTGCTTACCAACAGGACTTAGAGCTGGCGGTTACTTAAATGACCTCTATTCTATAAAACTTGAAATGATAAATCAATTCACATCTAAGAATAATAAGCTCAGTTCAATTCTAGGTAGTGATTTGGACTCTTCATGTTCAAAGAGCTGCGTGGCGCTGTACTGTTATGGGTACCTAGGCGTGTCGTCTACCATCAAGCACATGTCAGGATATTTACCTTCTAAAGTAATTTACCGTTAACGCCGGTATGCTATGCCAATTTTGTACATCAGCGTTTGAAACTATAGATACTAATCAGTAAGAGGGAAGGGCGGGATTCGAACCTGCAACTTCACGATTGTGAGTTCGGGCATTCTCACCAATATTATTTATCTTTTTCGGGGGCTTTCTGTGGGGTCGACAGTTCTGTGGAATCAAAAGAGATCTTTGCTCAGTTTGTTTTGGCAAGCGGCGGAATTCTCAAACTACAACATTAAACTGAAATAATTTATTTTCTTCGAAAACACAAAATCCGACTTCAATTTGAAATTAAATTCTGACACTCGACCAAATTTCAAGAAAAACCATACTAACCTCTAGTATTTTTATTATATTTTTATTTCTAGTATATTTATAATATAAATAAATTAGAATGTTCGTTTTTTATCCATATTTCTAAAACCACTACACTGATTTCGACAAAAATTTTATGGCACACCACCTCTAAACTATGGTCTACCAAACAAAAAAATAATCGTCAAAATCGATTCTCAATTGGCGGAGCGGCTGAATGAGAATCTCATCTTTTTTTTAAACCGGTTAAGCAGACTAAGAAAGTCTTTGCCCCGCAGTAGCACTTGATTATCATAATTTTAAGTAAAAATTATAACGAAAATATTAGCGATAGTTAAAACAAATTATTGCATGAAAATGTCATTTGGCGGGTAGTTAACGCATAGCGTGAACAAGCCGAATAAACCTGACTGAAAAGTGCGCCCATCAAAACGAGTTATGACAAATAATAAATAAAATTACTACAGAGCAAACACGGAGTCGACGAAAAGACGTTTTGCGAACTTTTATATTGAATAATCGAAGATATTTGATTTTGTAGACACCGCAAGCGCATTCATTCGCTTTTAAACGGATTTTACGTGCCCTATTTTTTTGGCTAAACCATATAATTGATGCCCTATATTTTGTTTTTAGGAATAAATAGTAGCGGTAATTTTTTCCCCGTTTTGCAAATTCCGGCTAGGGAATTATCGCACCTTTGCGAGTTATTCTGTCATCAAGTAGCAATGTGCAAATATATAATAATTGTATTCCGATTTGAAAGCACTATTTCCAGAGAAATTAAACAAGGTATACCAAGTTTTACATCAGGGTGAGCACAGTGCAATATTAACCAGTGATTTGAACTCTTCACTTTCAAATAGTTGCATGGCCCTATGCTGCTAGGGGCCGGCGTTGTTTACCGTCAGGCTCATGTGTTTATAGTTTATTTGGTCAAAATAAAATAATTTTAAAAGGAATATAACCTGCGTTAGCTGCAATACGAATCTTAGACGCATGATGGGTACCTGCGTTAGTTGCAAACATACAAGTGACTTAGTATTATTATAAACAATTGCCGCCAAATGCGACTGAAAATTAAGTCCGAGTGGACCGACCAAATCGTACGTGACTTACCCGTAAATTAATCAAAAATGTGTAACAGCTACGTTAGTTTTCATGCGTTCTCTATTGTGATAAGTTATCGACGTTCACCTATTTATGGAGTGTACTGTCTTCATTTGATCTGTGTGTTCGGGTTGCGTGTTTTACCGCGCTCGGCCACGTTTTATGATAAAGTTCCGACTTTCCGAGCTTACTATTTCACTTTTTTGTTTAAACTGTGCTTTTAATGCTGTGCCGAGTTCGGGGCTCAAATGTAGACCCACGGAATTGGATGGGTCCCGTAATTATGACTATTGTAGAGAATCAATATATAGGTACCTACTAATATTGTAAAGCTGAAGTGTTTATTTGTTTGAACGCGCTTATCTCAGGAACTACTGAACAGATTTAAAAAAAATATTGTATTGGGTATGTCCGTGATTCCTGAATGCTATAGAATATGTACTACGAGTGAAGCCGGGACGGACTGCTAGTTAATTATATTTTATGACGAATGAGACTTTAAAATGGTCGTAATTTAGTCGTCGAAATCAATGTATGTATGATGTAAGATTTTTCGGTAAAGTATTTAATTCAATAAGATTTCAAGTTTACATACAAAAATCGACATCTGTTAGTTTACAGTGGTTTCTTACGTTTTAATAAGATCTGAGACATTAGTCACACCTGAAAATGAGGTAAAACAATGTATCGATATTTATACGAACTAATTTAGTATGTACCTTTGTTAGACACTCTGTGTCTGTCTTTTCTCAATAAAATTGAGCTCTAAAAAGAAGAAATATTTAATTCTGTATTTTTTTTACGTTATACAAATAAATAATAAATAAATAAATAAATATTGGTGGACAATTCACACACAATACCATCTGACCCCAAACTAAGAAAAGCTTGTGTGATGGCGGCCAGATAGCTGATACAATACTTATATAATTTTAAATACATACTTATTATACATAGAAACACCCAGACACAGTGCAAACATTTGAATTCATCACACAAATATTTGCACTGGGTGGGAATCGAACCCACGACCTCGGCTTCGCAGGCAGAGCTACTACCAACTAAGCCACGAGGCCAGTCTAAATGTTGTAATAATGTTCCTAACATTTGGAATCTGAAATATTTTTCCAAATATACATATATAAATACAATACAATTGAACCTTCCTCACACAACACTCAACAAAGCTTACATTATGACATCTAGATAGCTGATACAAGTATTACTTATATAATTGTAAATGTACTATACTTGCAACAGACAGATAACAGCAAGATGGGTCGACATTGTAACTATCGCGGGTCGAAGCTAGATTCGATTAGCACAGAACCGAGGCCAATAGCCAAGTAAAAGAGAGTCTTAAACCCAGCAGTGGGATACTGGGATAGGATAGGATTCTATGTATAATCATCATCATCCGCGATGATGATTAAACATAGAAATACTGAGACACAAAACAAACATCCGTATTTAATATTTGTTATTTAACAAATAATTTTGTTCTGTGCATGAGAGTCTCTACGTATAATGAATAGTATCTATTAAAAATTATATAAGTTTTACCTATTGGTACTTATCATCTGTCTGACTCTCATACTACAAGCTTAGTTCGGGGCAAGATCTGCGAGATTGTCCTGTGTGTTTATTGTGGAAGGGAATCAAACCCACGACCTGCAGATCATTGACCAGACCCACCCATTACATGGTGCGCAACATTTCCGAGATGGTCTACTTAAATATTTACCTTATGCATTTTACACATATTTCGCTATAATTAAGCGTAATAATTCTGTCGTGAGTTTGTTTGTTCGCCCCAAAAGCGCGGAATGCAGTTATCTGTGACATCATTGCGTGAATAACTTGTTGACGACAGTGCACGCGAACTAATACCTAATGCCTAGCCTAGTTCTTAGTCCGGGAGACAGCTGGCACAACAACTCACTCATAAGCAAACGAAAATTGAAATACTTAGTTTATATGTAATTTTTTTATATTTTATGTCATTTTTGGCGAGCTTAGTGTAGGTAGGTAGTGATTTGAACCTCTTCATGTTCAAAGAGCTGCGTGGCACTGCACTGTCATAGGTACCTATCCATAGGTGTGTCTTCTATCATCAAGGAATTTGTTAGAGTTGCACTCCTACGGCTAGTCCTTACATTCAAGATTTCCTCGAACATAAAATGTATGTGTTCTTACGTCCCCGGGTTCCGATTTGAAGGCAATGTTTCCAATGAAATTACTGAACATAGAGATACAACGAGAGCATAGAGATGTTCTATCTCTGGGTGAAGAGCGAAGTACTAATGTGGTAGTAATATATAAATAGTGCTTCATATTCCAATAGCTAAGTGCCACTGTACTGTTATTGGCAGGCATGCTGTTCACCATCAGGCATATATCCTGCTCGTCTCCTCATTCCATACTAAGTATATAAAAAACAGATGTAGTCACGAAAGAAGTTAACAGTTTTTCTCTTTATTCCTCCTGTTAAGAAATCTGACCATCCAATAGATAAAGTCTTCATCGCGACACGTATAAACCTGAAGTTAATTACAATGTTTACCAAAATATTGACAAGCTAAATTCGGGGTGTTGGGTTTTTTGTCACGGTATGCGCGCATTTCGGAAATAGGTACCTATTTATTTCATCATCATCAACAACCCACTAAATGTTCCCACTGTTGGGACTCGGGGCCTTCTCTCGCAAGGAGAGAGATATTTACTTACTCCTATTTATTATTATTATACCTATATTCATATTTATATATTTATATATTTATACATATTTATTCACTCTTTTAATTTTCCCTTAACATGCCAAAACTACCTACAACTTAAAAAAAAATAACTACGTTTTTAGTATGATATCAGTTTTCATACCCTTCTACCCCGTAACATCAGCTTTGGTTTTGCTATTACTGTCTCTATTCTTTTAAGCGAAAAGAAACGCGAGACCAATATAAGACTAAGACCGTTTTCCTTAGGCGATAGACCCTCCGTGGTACAAGCTATGCGTAGTTTGAGGTTAGATGGTGTTGTGCGAAAAAAACAATATTTATTTTTAGAAATATCTTTCTTGTTGTCAACCTGTCAACAGCTACGTCAACCAGGCGATCATCGTTTACTATCAGGCGATCCGACTGCTTTCCTATCATTTTCTATAAATAAATAATTCTCATAGAAAGAAAGTGACTCTAACAGTTAATAACCATAAGAAATGAGACAAGAGCTAATACTGAACGTGCGATGACTTCATCGCTGGTACAGAGCTCCAATCTATTTCAATTATTCAAAGAAACAACAACCGACATGTAATGCAAACAATATTATTTTTGTCACATTAATTTTGTAAAGGATTTTTTTTTATACTGTGAGCTGCGGTTTACCTATTCCGATCAAGAAACTTTAGTATTTCGACTGGAATGTGATCTCCGTATTTCAAAAACAAAAGTTACGCTTATAATTTTAATTACAGCGCCCAGTGGTTCTACACGCTTTATCGCCTTCCTCTGCGAGTGGAGCGGACTCCGTACGGACTCCGCTCGATTCGAAATTCGAAATTTTGATAGAAGTGCTCGCTCTTCTCACTCTTCTCATTTCCCGCCTAGTTTGGTCTGCCGACAATGGAAGGCAAAACTTCTTTTGGCGCGCTTTGACAGATTTTTCGTGGGCTGTGAATTGCATTCTAGCGTCACGCTCGGGTATGATAAGAAATCTTCGGGTAAACTCGGAACCATGGCCATTGGCCATCTAGAAATGCGTCAGCCAATGGGAAATGTTGAAAGGGCGTGGCCTGGCCATCATGGCATAGCCATTTAGAAATGCGTCAGCCAATGGGAAATGCTGAAAGGGCGTGGCCTGGCCATCATGGCATAGCCATCTAGAAATGCGTCAGCCAGTTTCCAAAGTAAGCTATCAAATCTGAGTTATAAGTTTTCACTTCTATCAGCAGTTCCTATGACTGCCATTTTTTTATACGACTCTTTCTTATTGGAGGGCAAAAACTATTTCATCATCTCCGCTTAGCTATTTCCCGCTCATTACTCTTTCGTAGTGGAAGGCGGGCATTATTCCCGTTCCCGTTATTTTCTCGCATTAAAGAGTAGTCTATGTACTATTATAGACTAGAGATCCAAACGAAATTCGGAACATCATTGTATAATCTGTGTTCCAAATTTTATTTCGATCCATTCAGCTGCTTCGACGTGATTGAGCAACAAAGATCCAAACATCCAAACTTTGACATTTATACCATTAGTAAGATTTAGTTTAGATAAGGAGTGTCGAAAATTTCTACACCAATATGGACGTAATCACCAATTTGTCAGCTTTTGTCAGATTGTGGAATCTTTGGGAACCATTAAATAAATAAATAAATAGGTAGTTGTTGGACATTTCTCACACAACACTAGGCAAAGCCCCAAATTAGACTAAGTTTTTTTATTGAGAGCCAATTATACTTAAATTCTACATTTATGTCCAGTAAAGTGTACCTACCTATATATTTATTTTCAAAACCGTTAGCTCCTAATCTATTTAGTTTAGTGTTTCCAGAAAGATGCGTGTTCAAAACCGGTGACCGACTCGTTGCGTCCCGAAATTTGGTCCAGGCATAAACAAAACTATGCCAAAGTAAATTGTAAGCTAGGGTTGTCTAACTGAAGCTTTACTCATAGCCATCAGTTTCAGCTTCTTTTATGTCTCAGCCACGGATATCCGTGGTCTCAGCAATGCTTCATATTTAAAAGATATAATTCAAAGCAGTTGCGTAAAATGCCTTGAAGGGGTCATGTATCATAATTTGATGTGGGGCTCAAATTAGGGATGAAGATTATGGATAATAACAAGCAAAAATTAAAAAATATTTGCTTACACACATTACTGGCCCCTGAAACCCAGAGAGTACTCGTATCATTGAAACGGCTGATACTCGCTTATCCCACAGCTGGGACTCGGGGCCTTCTTTCACAAGCTGAAAGTCAAGCCCATAATCCCACACGCTGGTCAATGGCAGATTGACAGATTATGCACTTGTCTTTTGTGGCACATACCATGTTCACAATGTGGCATTTTCCTTGCGATGTTTTCTTTCAGTATTAAACTCGGTGATGAAAATTGTATACTGCCTTTGAATACATAGTGTGGCATGGATACCAATATATGAACATATCTTTACTAATATTATAAAGCTGAAGAGTTTATTTGTTTGAACGCGCAAATCTCATGGACTACTGTATATGTACGTGATCCCTGAGTGCTATACGCTATTTTATATGCTACGGGCGAACCCGGTACGGATCGCTAGTGGAAAATAAAATGTTACGACACCAAGCTATTATTGTTTCTGCAGCACTGGCAGCCCTAAATACAATAGTCGGTTCCGAAACGTTCCCAGTTAACGATCTTTCGGTGCCGGAGTGAATCATTTCTTTCATTTTTGTATGGTCCATTTATTTTGTAGGTGCTCCTTAAAACCTCATTACCTATTATTCGAACGGGAATAATTAGTAAACATTTCTTGGTATTGTAGGTATCGTAACACAGACAAACTTCCTTATTCAAGACGAAATACATAATTATGGTGTATATCCTCCTGCTTGCCAGACACACTTCTTTAAAATAACTCTAGGAACTTTTTGGGTGTGCATGCTTAAAACTAATGAAGAGAATTGAAAAAAAACCTTAAAATTATTATTTTGGTGTTGATTGATATCCAATACCTCTAGGTAATTTAAGAACATTTTAGGGTTAGAGGTGTAAATATTTCGGTTAGAGTTACAATAAGTCAATGTTCTCTATATAGGACGCGTACAACGTACATATATGGCAAAGAGTTAAGTAAGCAAAACTTTGGCTCCTTTTAACCGACTTAGAATAGATGAGTTGATACAATAATTAAATAAACTTATTTTTCGCTTTTGAGTGCCTATTTATGGTTTTGAAGTCGCTTTAATTTTTGGTGTAAAAAAGTTTATAGTGTATTAGAAGCTGCGGTGATTTAATGGCCTGCACGATAAATTTCGCAATGGTACGATCGTAGGCTCGAATTCCGCTTGCAACTCTCAGTAGGTACGTTTCCAAGTGTAAATGTACGAGTTGGTCGTGACCACTGACTCCTTCACCAATACTTGGCCAACGTGGTGTATTACGGCTTTACCTCTTTGTGAGTGAAGGATTCGAGTCTCAGAAGTGGGAATAAAAAGTAAGCTGCTTATGATTGTGACTGTATTTCACGTTAAGTGAGGCATTTCTAAAATAAATAAATATTGGTGGACAACTCACACACAGCACCATCTGACCCTAAACTAAGCAAAGCTTGTACTATGGTGGCCAGATAGCTGATACTTATAGGTATAGTTGAAAACACATACCTGTTAAACATAACAGAAACACAGTACAAATCATCACAAAAATTCATACATTTTTGAGCGCTTGAAATGATAAAATTATAGTTTACAAGTATTTCGCAAATCAAAACGGGGAGTTTTATTTTTGAACACTGTAGAATGTAATTACAAAGTCCGATTATAGAGGTATTATCGAAATCGATACTTCCTTCCATCGGTTCTCTTAGAAACGTGCGATCAGGCCGTGGTGGCGCGGTACTCGGGAGTTCGTGGGAGGCGAGCTGCATCCGATTTGCAAAGGAATGTGTTTATTAATAAATCCCCTCAAAAACTGGTTTGCGTTTTGATTTAGCGTCGGACCCGGCATAACAATGGCCGCCGATTTCATAATAATCTACTCTCCTAACTTCCATATTACCGAGGAGTGTTCGAAATGGAAATAACTGGAAGTGAAATGATTTTTTAGGACCAAACACTTGATAGTATGCAATATGTCTCCCCATTTCAACACAACGGCCTCTCCCTACAATTAGAGTGTAAAGACCGATTTAAACTGAACGAACATAGAGCTAGAGCTGGAACATGAGCATTCTTTCTCGATCTTTTAGTGTAAACGAAAGATCGTTCTTAGCGTTTTCCATATTAGATATTCCGTAGAATCTTTGCAAACGCAAACAAAACAACGAAAGAATGTTCTACGTTTGTTTACACCAAATGAATTTGATACAGTGGGTATAGAATGAGCATTCGCTCGTCTGATGTAAATCGGCCTTCAGATGAAGCCAAAAACCTATCAAGATTAGGTTTCTATTCTATTTAAGTTAATGTTTCTTCTGGTTAGATAAATTTGATAAGCTTATGGTAATGTTGATGAACACTAACTTAGCTAAACGACTCAAAATTAGTCCTGGCCGCTGGCGCTAGAACACGCCACTCTTCTCCTTATCAGCATAACTAAGGTTAAAGTTTGGTAGGCAGTAAAGGCCACCTGCTTTACTTAGATCTTTTAAAAAAAGTGGTATAGCTACATTTTTTAGGGTAAGTAGATGGGGATTGCATTTTGCCTTGAGCAGTCATGCTCGCTTACTTCTTATTGCCGCAGGGTCGTGTGTCGGATCACCCTCTTTCCTGAATGTAGTCGAAGAAAACGTTGGCTGATACATGTGTAACACTTATGAACGGGTGATGCTTGTGGGAGTTGGACTGCTATAGAAATTATACTTACGTCTAAGAAGTTATGTTTAACTTATGTTTATTTTCCCCTATTTTCCTGTTCTTCTACTAATCCAAGAAATAAGTAAAAAAAGAGAATTGTAATGACAAAGGTCACGGACCTCTACAGGAGGACAGGAGTCTACGGAGTATTTAAAATAAGTGTAAAATTTCGCTCATATTAAAAACATGTAGTACCTTGCGATTTCACCTGCGTAGCTTCTGTTCCCGTAATTTCTCCACGATAACAATTAATTAGCATATTGTAGGTACTTTATGCTATTTGTGTTCTAAATTTCAACCCGATCTGTTTTCGTTCTGATTCTGTTCAACCCTTCGACGGGATGGAGCAAGAAACATCCAAACTTTTGCATTTATAATATTGTATATATTATATTTTGAAAAATAGAACAGTCCTTCGTGTCTGTGGTGTTTAAAATTAAACAAAAAATATATAATACTATCTGAATCGTGCGCGCGTTGCTACGCCATCTATCGAAAATTGGTCGTACCAATTCAAATCTAAACCAAATTTGGTTACCTTAGATTCTAATGACGCAACCTTTTAAAAGATAGACACATGCTGTCACGCAATGAAAACTCTCAAAAAGCAATATTTTTTCCCGTTTTTATTACATTTTTCATTCATGCTCCGCTCCTGTTGATAGTAATGTAATGTTAAATAGCCTATAGTCTTCCTCGATAAATTGTCTATCCAACAAAAAAATTACCTTTCATATCGCTTCAGTAGTTCCCAAGATCCTAGCGTTCAAACAAACAAACTCTTCAGCTTTTTAATACTAGTATAGATACGTAAATATACATAGATTATAATGATGGTTCAAAGTGACAAATGTATCGCATCATTTGTGTCTATTGTTTTGACGCCTCATCATTGAACTTCATTTACCACTTGTAGCGTTAAATTGATTATTAACGGCTAAATAACATCATTACCGGCAATGGAAATCAAGGATGAAATGTTCGGACGTAGGATAACCATTTTGGGTGGCTTCTTCTAAAGTTTCACATATTCTTTTTTCGTTATTTAAGTAATCCTACAAACGCTTTATAATTAGTTAATACTATGTTACGTTAATAGCTTAGCTTAATTTGGAACTGATCATGCTGTGGCTGTGAGATAAATATGTTTAAAAATATTTTTCAAATGTGTATATAAATCTTAATATAACACTTGATATGTTATCTAAAGGTTGTTGCGAAAATATAAAATTACATAGAACTTATAAAATCCATATTTATAGTTATTTTTTGTCTTTAACAGAAATTCCATTTATTAACAAAACTAAATTACAACAAATACTAAAATTCTATATCTACTACTTACATACCTAACCATTTAAACTAAGCACATCTAAATCATCCATAGACTGATGAAGTTCTAAAATAATAATCAATATAATCAAACCCAAAATCAGTTGGAAGCGTACATGATGGCGGCATTACCACGCTAAATGGCAATGCACGTTGAGACTGAATTTTGGCCATCGTCTTTGATTCATCCTTATGATTGAAGCAAAGTTCTGTATGTAATGTCATAGTTTTAAATAAAATATATTAAAATTTGTCTCAAACTAGTCTAACTGTCCTTAAAATTATGAGAACTACATGGTTACTCTACAACACCACTCATGAACAATGATTTGTTCGCCTTTTCAGGCAAGTCATATCATTTTAACCAATCACTTATGACAAGGAAAATTGGACCAAAAAAAACTTAGGAAAATAACAAACAAGTCAGGGTCACAGGTCTTAATCTAGATTTTTTGACTCTATTGTGCGCATTCAAAAGTAGATTTCAAATAACAAAAGTAACGAATATGCAATGAAGGAGATACACTTTTGGAAGTTTTTCCTGTTGTATTGTGTCAAATTGCTTTTGTTATTTTATTTTGGTTTAGACATCTGGGTTGAAACCTACACGTGTATGCAAATGTTTTTTTGATGTGTGACTCCGCACTAGCAATCCGTTCCGGCTTTGCTCGGATATTGTCGTATAAATACCATTAATTGAAATAAAAACTATCCTATATTTCAATTTGGATCACAATGCACACGGTGTGCAAATTTGATTAAAATCGGTTAATTAAGTAGTTTAGGGGTCCATCGCGTCGTAACTTAAATATATTTAAGAAGATATTACTAGCGGGCCCGCCTTCGCATAAAGGCCTGTTTTCATTTTGATTAGTGTGAGTGTGAGTGCGAGTGCGATCGCGAGTGCGAGTGAGTAATGACGACTGATTCCTATGCACTCGCAATAATCAATCGGTGTCCACACGTGTTTTCTACTAATCACTAAACACCTGCACTAATCACTCGCACTCGCACTAATCAAAATTAAAACAGGCCTTTACTAACTCGGCTTTGCTTTCGCCATCTCTATCATTTCAAACGAAAAGAAAGGAGAAAGAAATATCAAAGTTAAGACAGTTTTCGTTCGGCGGTAGACCCCCGTTCTGACTTCATATAAAGACCATGAATCGTATATTATCTAGTTTCTCAAGTTGGACCAAATTACAAATAAAGGCCAAGTTTCATGAATATTGATTGTTTTGGTGGAGAGTACACTGAGCACAAACATCATGACTTTGGTTTTTTATAATTATATTAAGGTAGAGCACAACATGCGCCTGATGGTAAGCAATAAACTTGACCATTACAGGCAAACGCCACGTAGCTATTAGAGTTCAAAGGGTACAAATCACTGCCTAGCACAGCTTTGCGCTTGTCACACGGTAATACAAAAAGATTTATCTTTCAACACAGTATTTTCCCTGGAAACATTGCCCTTTGAATCGGAACTTTTCTCATTTCTACTTGACGGTAGAATTATCAAAGGTTCGCATGGGGGTACTTTCCCATGCGAAATCTGCCAAAAATCATACCTCTACTATTGTTACAAAACAATCGATACATAATATAAGCACACTGACAGTCAGCAGACACATCAAAATACTATTTTTGTAATAATTCGATGTGTCAACACTATACTTTTTCCCTTAGAGCTTGTTTCAGCAAACGACTTAGTCATTGAGATGTGTTGTTTTGGAACTGAAGAGGTCAAGTGGAAGCCCGATTAATGTCACTCTAATGTAGACCCTTGAGGTGCCCTCCCAGACAGGGAACACTTTTTACTACTTAGACGCTTATATATTTTTCAACTTAACTGGGGGTATTACTTAGTTTTAAGGGGTCTAAGTGATTCTCCTGGTGTTTTAAAATGAAAGGTATTAATACAAATCTTCTAAGATATTAATCCGTTTAATTTGTTTTTTTTTACCCTTAAACTAACTCTTAAAATGGTTGATATAATTTTGTCATTTCTTTTTTAAAATCTGTGGCAATGTATCTGCTAATAAGGATTTTTTATCGAAATGCTCGTATCTCGATAACGTAACATCGTTTCGTCGTTGATGTTCCAAAGACCTTAGATTTCTGGGTGACGAGCGCAGTGCAGTGCTAGGTAATGATTTGGACAGTTCGTGTTCCAATAGCTGCTTGTCACTGTGCTGTTATGTGGCAGGTATGTTGCTTACCATCAGGCATAGGTCATGCTCGTCTCGTCACTCTACACTTAAAAAAAAAAGTTTTAAACGAATTGATTTGATTCTACTTAGTAATAAGAACGTCTAGACTATATGTGTTGCCTGAGTGGAAATTCCCTGATGTATATAACCTGGGTGTTCTCAAGTTGACAGTGAACCAGTTTCGTCTAAGTGCGCTCGATCCGTAGACTGCATCGTCGTTTAACATCAGGCGAGATGACGTTCGAGTGGAAACTTACTTTAAATAAAAATACCTCTATAACGAAAATTACTGTTTTCTTGTTTGTTCTCTAACATGATCAAATATTATCAGTTACTTAATGGAGCGCGCTTACATAGCATATATCATAGGGCAATGTTTCCAGTGAAATTACAGGGCTTAGAGATATAACAGCTTAGATCTCTGGGTGACGAGCGGTGACGATTTGGACTCTTCATGTTCCAATAGCTGCGTGTCACTGTGTTGTTATGTGGCAGGCATGTTGCTTACCATCAGGCAAATGTCCTGCTCGTCTCGTCACTCTTTATTAAAAAAAAAAACAATTCATTTAACAAGCCATATGACGCCATTTAAAAAAAAGTAGGATTGCATTTTATCGTCACCTACCGTAATCGGCTTCTTCGACGCGAACGAATTGATAAATTCTTTATGAGTGCTATGGAAGTTAATTCACTATTATTCGCTTACTACGCCGCTACGCCACTACCTTATCATGTCGGTGACGCAAGCCATAAGATTTTACCTTACTAAAAATTGCTTAACGAAGCTAAACAGTGGTAGTGGTGGTTTGTAGTGGTAGGACTCTTTGCAGAGTCCGCCTGGGGAAGTACCACACCTTTGTCAGTTATTCTACCGCCAAGCAGTAATTTGCAAACATTACTGTGTTCCGGTTTGAAGGGCAATGTTTCCAGAGAAATTACGGGGCTTAGAGATATAACAACTTAGATCTCTGGGTGACGAGCGCAGTGCGGTGCTAGGTAATGATTTTGGCTCTTCATGTTCCAATAGCTGCGTGTCACTGTGCTGTTATATTGCAGGCATGTTGCTTACCATCAGGCACATGTCCTGCTCGTCTCGTTACTCTTTATTTAATAAAAAAAAAAACAAGAGTTCACTTCATAAGACATTATTCTCACTATTTATACCTAATCTGCAAAGACCAGTAGACACTTTCGGTTCGAGTATAAACGATCACTGCTTCTTCAAGTAGGTGTTGAGAAGTGTCCGAGCGGCAATCTGTGCTAGTATCGTCAAACTTTGCCCACTACCTAAGTACGGAATCCACGTCGTGACTATACAAAGTTACCTGCGAAAACTTACCACTTAAATTTAACACATATACCGTCGACATAAGGCTCTTTTAGCAAAGTTTCCGCTATCACAGCGTTAGTGCCTATTGAAATGTGCACTCTCGGAGAATTTTCTGGATACTTTAGAGTGGCTTAAGTTTTGTGACCTAATTATTGTTGAAAAAAAATTCATTTATAATGTAAAGTGAGTCCCACTCCGAAATATAGCCCGATTACCCGAAATAATTATAGTATGATAGTGTGGTGTCCAAAACGGAGGTATGATATAATTGCACTATAAAATTGTATTATGTGAAAATTTGTGTTTTTGAGTGTGAGAGTTTGTTCCCACTTAAACTGTAATGGCTTAACGGGTTTCAATCAATACAACTAAATGTATTACTGAATTAACAAATTTTAAAACTATGAACTTTAACAAAAGTTAAAGATAATGGTTCTTGTGGGATACTTAATGATTTGAATTGAGTAATTAATTTGTGTGAAAATACATTTTCACGACAAACAGTGCGGGGCGCATATAGTTTATCGTGATAAACATCCTGTAGGAACTATCTAAGAAGCTAAAATCGTAAAAAAAAATTGGTTCTCGTCTTTCCATCGAACAATTCAATTTCAATTTAAAAAACATTAAATCTCTTTGAATTATTTGTTCCATATGTTGAAAAAATATGTATAGATACATATATTTTTTTATACAAATAACACATAAAGCCTACTTTCGTCAACATCGGTAAACTTGGTAGTTCACTGTAAACAAACATCATGACACTGGATGTTTCTATATTAAGATTTGTAGAAAACCTTTCGATGTGATTTGCAAAAGTCCTCGCCTCTGTTGATCCCAGAGTTAGCATTAAACAAAAGCTGAGTCTACCTATACAAAGGGGCAACGCTGCCAGCATTCTGGGAACTCTACCGCGCTTTGGCGATCCCAAAGGCGTGTTGGTTTTGTAATAAAATAGCTGTAATCTTGGTGTCATCAAATCGAGAGAGAATCGGTTTTTTCTACGTAAACACGGCCCATCGTATCGTTGCTTAACATCAGATGAGATGGCGGTCAAGTGCAAACCTATAAAAGTATTTTAAAAAAAAGTTATTTACAAAACTTGGCGTTTATGTGTAAATAGCAGCGCACCCGCGGTTTCACTCGCATTTATCCCGAGCCCGTTATCCCGAGATAAAAATAGCCTATGTCTTATTCCAGACCATTGTCTATTTACATACCAAATTTCATTCAAATCGCTTCAGTAATTTTTGCGTGAAAGAGTCACTTTTCTTCCAAACTTTCGCGTTATTAGTAGGATATGGTGTAACATACTTGTGATAGTTTTTATTTCGATTGAAGGTTTCAATACATTTTTATTCCAAATCAATAATTATTTGTTTTATAAATTACTTTATTCGAGCGAACATGGAACAGGACGCTAGTTTAATTATATTTGTGTGATAAAAATACACTCAATTTGCTTTTATGTGCTTGTAAATATTAGGAGTGACAGCAAGATAGATTTGCATGTGATTTCACCGATATTATGATAAAACAGTAAGTTTTAGACGATAGAGGAACGTTAAGCATTTGAATACATTTTACAGATATTGTAAGTAGGTTGAGGTTGGATAGATGGATGTGGAAAGATAATGATGTGATCCGGCGAAATTACAGGGCATTGAGATAAAACATCTTAAATCTCCAGGTGAGAGGTGCAGTGCAGTGCTAGGTAATGATTTGGGCTCTTCGTGTTCCAATAGCTGCGTGTCACTGTGCTGAGCAGGCGGGTTGCTTACTATCAGGCACATGGCCTGCTTTTCTCGTAATTTTATACAGTAAAAAAAAAGATGGGAAGCTTAGCAGCAATAAAGGCCGCGGAAGAATCAGAATCGTAAGGCCATTGGTTTGACCCACATTTGTACAATTGGATCTTTTGCCAAGTTTGTCCCTATCACTTTAATTTAAGCCTTTAATTTCGTTTAATTGTGAGAAACCATAATATTTCAATAAAACATGTTTTTGACCCTCACTTTCCTTTCTTTCCTTGCGAGAAAATTCCCAGTCGTGGAGATATAAAAGGGCAGCTTGTGGATGGATTATCGTCCAAAAACTAATTGTGGCCCAAAACTATCTGAAACTGTAATCCTATAATATGGGTACGATCTGGTAAATAGTTTTTTTTTTTCTGGTATATAGTTGTGTAAATAAGTAGAACAGTTATATGATAATATCTATCTTTGGGTAAAGCCTTCTTAGAAATTATAGGGCGAAGAGATACTTAAATCATCTCATGTCTCTGAGTGACGATCGCACTGGAGAGCTCGGCAGTCATTTGAACTCTTCGTGTTCTGCTGTGTGTGATAGTTGCATGGCGTTTTACTGTAATGGGTAGGCGTTTTGCTATCAGACGCGTGTCTTGCTCGTCCTAACTACTCATCCATGTATAATATGGTTTGCGTAATTACTTATGTCCAGTTTCTGAGATATTCAGTGTATAGCGTATTGAAGGT
Source organism: Ectropis crepuscularia (assembly GCA_963693475.1). Lineage (NCBI taxonomy): Eukaryota > Metazoa > Arthropoda > Insecta > Lepidoptera > Geometridae > Ectropis > Ectropis crepuscularia. The sequence goes on from OY856338.1 coordinate 38,786,074, forward strand.
AATGAAAGGATGGTCGGTAGTGGTTCTATGGTGGCTCTGTAGTGGTTAGCTGCAAGGCTCGGGTCGCAGCATGGGTGACAGCACGCCAGTCTCCGCCGTGCGCCACTCGTCGCTCGCTAGCTCAGTCCGTGTTCACTTGTGCGCTTCGACGCACGCTCCCCATCGCACCACGCGCTCGCACTATTCCCGTAAGTTTGTGCACCACTAAATAAAACATTCCACACAACAACGAAAATCCCCCAATCAGTGAAAGAAACTAACAAAAATAATTCTTTCCATGACTCCTCTCAGTTACATTAGTTTAAAACTTAAAACTTGAAATTGGCAACTGATTGTGCTCCCGATCGGAAGTCTGGGAGAAAAATTGGCGTGCTGTTTGAGGGTTGTTTGCCGACGAACTTTTCTGCAGTTAGGAACTTTTCTTTGACGATTTTGTGTGCAATATATTTGTAATTTTTTTAAACGTTTTTTTTTGGCTCGTTAAATAGTCTCGTTATCACATGTTATCATGACAAACAATGAGATCCACGTAAGATGCTTTATAGCGTAGGTATAATTTAAACGGCTCGGTGTCACGCTCATTTTTGTAGAAAATATTTGACACATTGCGAAATAGTAATATTCATTTTTACGGTTGAATTAGACACATTTCACGGAAATTATTTGGAAACACTTTTGAAAAATTTGTAACGAAATTTTCGAAGTTAGGTTCTTAATTTAAAATGTAGATATGTTAACACGTAAAAATATAAACTTCTATGTAGTTAAAATATTATTAACTAAGTTTTAATTTTAATCTACTGGAAAACTTTTTGATCCACATATAAAATAATCTTTTCATAAAGTTTACATTTTAAAAATAATATTTTTTAATATACATAATTATAGATTTTTTTCATCTTAAATACAACTCACAATTTAATTATAAAATCCATATCAATAAGTCTTATTTATAAATAAGGTGCAATTAATATAATAGAATTCAAAGTTTATTTATACTCTGTACAATTATATCATTAATCTATACAATCAGTTCAACTTTTATATTTCTGTAATAACTAATAACGTGAAATATATATATGTAAATTTAGTACTCGTGTTGAAGTGATCATCGCAAGAATAAATTATCTGCGAGTAACAAGTACTTCATAGGTTGAAGTAGGAAAGAATTCATTTTTATAAATTTGAATACCATGAAACTGTAGCGTAATTAGATTTTTAAATCAAACCTTTTTATCCTCATTATTTTGTCAATTTAAGTTTAAAAAATCGTGTTTTAAGTAATTATCTATTTAACTGGACAAAACTTCTACCAACAAAAAACTATTTCATTGTGATTTTAAAGGGTAAACGTGATAGTTATGTATAACTAGTAACTAGTTCCATTAGATCAAATTAATTAAAAAAAAACAACATTAAAATAAAATAAAAAAATTCAAGCACAAAAACATTTGTACATTTATAGTGAAAATACTTTTACAGTCTATAAAATAGATTTTAGAATTGACAAGGACAAAACATATTATTGTAGAGCAACCGTTTTACCGTTTTTAGATGTCGTTTTATTTTACGTGATGCTCCGCCAATTGTGATTCAATTTTGATGGTTCTTTTTTTGTTTCGTAGATCATAGTTCAGAAGCTATAATAGAAAAAATTTGTATGGGATCACCCATAGAAATTGTATCGAAATGTGGTGGTTTTTGAAATATGAACAAAGTTACTTTCATGTAGCTGTAGATGACTTAGTGATTGCTTCTTATGAAATTTGTTTGAGTGTCTGAATTTAATTGAAGTCAGTTTTTTTTTTCGGCTTAAATACATTTTTCTGAAATATTTCCACCGTTTCAACTTTTCTGATATTTTTGTACCGTTTTAGAACTTTTCTCCTTATAAAAGGGTTGTTCTGTTTAAACAGTGTTTAAAAACACCCCTGTAAACTTTATTAATAATATTAATTAGGAATTGTAAGACATATGTAGGCGGTGTCCAGATCCTTTTCAATTTTATAATTGTATGTTATTATTATAATAATTTAATAGGTGTATGTTCCGACATTTTCTGGACACTTACTTATAAATACTAAATATTTACACAAAACTTACGCGTCCCACAAAACTATAATTTTTTTCACTAAAGTCTTGAAATTTAAGTACATCAGTGCGTTATTGACATTTTCCCGTTCCTGATGTCAAACGAACTCAAAGAGATTAAGTTGTGTTTGAGTAATGTTTGGACATCAGACTTAAAGTTACTAAAATAATGTAATCGTTTAAAATGTAGTCATTGTGGTCGATTTTTTTTATTTATGAAATTTTTATTTGTCAGAACAAACTTAGGCATTTTTTTTTGTTTTTATCCTAAATATAAAATACCTAATTTTTTTTTTTTAGTTTATTTATTTTCTCCTAAATGCTTCTAAGCTACATTAAAAAAATGAGAATCTATTCAATCAGGCAATGCTTTTTTTTTTTTTGGTATAGAATATGTGTTGAAGACATATTTAAGACATATAAAATAGAATTATGCTTTCAGATAGTTCCCATTTTGTAGTTCAGTGAACTAAATAGGTTTGTTGATAGGTAAAGATGTACCCGATGCAATCAAATGTCTAATCTGCTATTTTCGGAAACACAGCAACTGTAACTCTTCCTTAGACGCTAAATTAACATTGATAGAAGCGTCTAGAACTCGGCTTGTCACGGTTAGCAAGCTTCAACTCAAGTTATTTACAATACAACAAGACTGAGCATACATTTTGTATCTTCAAAGCACTCAACAGTGATTGCAAAGAAAACCCATCAATAATAATTATTAATAATCAAATCAAATACTTATGTCAAAAAACTTAAGAAATACGAAAATTGTTGTGTGCAGGACTTCTTCCGCATATAATCTGAAAAAAAATAGTTTAGAAAAGCCATTTTTCTGAATCAAAGGTATCCTACCTGCTATTTCAAACTGTAATTTATCTTAGTTCCAAGTTTCAGTCCGTTCAGTTCTTAAGACGTGATTGAGCGACAAACGTCCAATGATCCAAACATTCCTTTATATAATATTAGTAGGATATTAGGATAAAAGATACTATTATAAATACTATACGTAAGTACCTACTTATATTTTAACAAAATAGTGAAATAATGAAATCATTTAACGCGACGTCACTAATATATTATATAAAGTAATTGTGGCGCTTTTATTCGTTTTTTTTCTAAATAATAACATGTGCGTCATCCAACTCGCACTTGGCCAGCACTACAGATCACAAATCTTACGGGATACGAGCATTTCTATCAGCTGTGGGAACATAGAGTGTGTTATGGATAGTAAAAAACTTGTACGTAGTATAATAAATTATACCTTAAAAATACAGGACAAAGAAACGACAATCCTACAGCTATTCTTATTCTGAGAAATATAAATGTTGTGCGAACGATTCGGTTGTCAAAAGGTAATATATAGCAATAGTGGTTCCTCGGCGGAATCATGACATAAAATACCGAGGTTTGACACACGTGATAGATAGAACAATAGCGACGTTCAACGCGATCACGCACCTTTACTGTTCTTACCCTTCTAGTTAAAAAATACATAGTTGCCCGATTATACACGAATATACTAGGACTTAGCTAGTTTGACGGGGCTTTTTCCGCACTTAGCCTCTCAATTGGGCCATTGTGCCATTATACTGGGACTTATTCAGAGAACTGTCAATTTATACTGGGACTTATTCAGAGAACTGTCAATTTATACTGTCATTATACTGGGACTTATTCAGAGAACTGTCAACGTCGTCAGATTATAATCTGATAATCTGCGATTTTTACAATTTGAAGGTGACAAATATAAAATACAAAATTACATAAGTTACCAAAATTTATGTCGATAATCTATTACTTCACCTACTTATTTCACTTATTAAAAATTTGCTTAATCTTTTGACTTTTTGAATCTGCGCTGTTAAGATTCAGGGAATCTTTGGATAATCCAAGCGGCTGCGCGTACGCAAGTCAGTTGTAACGGGACCCTAATGAAGGTTAACAACCCTGCGCCCTGCGAGATGCCCTTTCGCTAGTCTGAACTCTGATTTACACCGGTTCACTGATACCTTATTTTTGTGAAATATATTACTTATTCTTTGTTCGTAATTTGTATATCTTTATATACAGGTTTAATAACAAATGTACATGAATATAGTGCATCGGACACTAGGTCATCCAACTGTTTTTACGATAGCGTAGGGTCATTGTCCACTATCTGTTGTAAACTCCAACTAGATTTTTCAACTTTGAATAGTGGAATGTATACCTATTTTTTATGGAACTGGAATAACGTGGATGGAATCGCGTGTCGCTGCTAGTATAAGTTTCATAGGACAAGAAATAAAGCAGCAACAATTTTCTGTGCCTATTCAAACGTATTAGGTACAATACGCTATGACAAATGGTCTATTATGTGATGCAAACACAAACAATCGTTCTTGCATCATTGTTTTACGTTATGACTAACTGATATTTAGGAAAATGGATCGCAAATGTATCATTTTATGATAGCTTTTGCGAAAAAAAAGTCCACCAATTTTTTTTACGATTTTTCAAACTTCGTCATTATCAAAATAAGTTTTGTTATTTTTCGTCTTCAACTTTTAATTATTAATTTTAACTGCCGTATATACAAATTTTGTAGGGATGGGCCGAATGTGGTTTGAACCGAATACGAACTTCGGCCGAATATTCGGTAAAAATGAAAAATTCGGCCGAAGTTCGGCCGAACTTCGGTTCAATTTCGCTGCGCTTTTTCGTGTTGTGACTTGATTACGCACTTGCTGCAAATATTGCTAGATGTGCCCTGCCTAGCCAGCTAGTCATTTGTAAAGAAGAGATGTTTAATTTTGTGTTTTGTTTGATTAATTAACCAAAGACTTTTGAGACTGGTAGTTAAAAATACTAATTTAAGTTTTTTGTTTATCACGTATGATTACTTTTTCTAATTCAAATAAATGACTATGAGTACATCAGACTTATTTTATTTCACTGTTACTACCAGGGTTGAAAAAAAAACAGTTTTTTTTAAATTTTATAAAACAAACAGTTCAAAACGTTTTAAACAAGTGTTTTTTTTGTTTTTTTTTATTCATTTTTGTTTTGTCCATTAATTTCATTTGAAATAGACATCACATTTATTCATTTATAGGTTTATAGGCTAGGTACTTTCAAATTTGCAAAATGGTTATTGGTTACACAGTTGTTTTATGTTGCGAGCATACCTATTTCTAATCTGTACTGAACGGTTTAGATTCACCTCTGTCTTCTAACTAATGTTCATTTTTAACAGGGGAAACCCATTGTTATAAATGCCGTTTTTAAGAGTTCAATGGGGAAACTACAATATTTCTATTTTAATACGGGAAATACCCTACTAGTCCATTGAATTACTTTCTTTCGACGGTCGACATTAGGGACTTTCCTAGCAGGACCAACGGGGAATTACCTATTAATTCTAGAGGTATACATTGAAGTGTCTTTCTTTGTAATGTTTCTTTTCAATAACACATAATTCCTTTTGTGAGTAGGTACTAAAAAATTAAATAAATAACATAGACTCAACTGGTTTTATGTCAATCTATTTCGAGCCCTAAATATTAATTTATTTTCATTCAAAAAGTAGTTTTAAACATTGTTTTTTTCCTTATGTTTTAAACACTGTTTAATACTTGTTTTAATCTTTGTTTTTGAACATGTGATTAAAAACACTGTTTAAATTCAAACTGTTTTAAACAATGTTTTAAACATGTGTTTTAAAACAACTTGTTTTAATCATGCCAACCCTGGTTACTACAGATATGTTTTTTCATTAATTTCTATTATGATAGTGCAAGTATATTTAGTGCAGAATGTTCGGCATTTTAACCGAAATTCGGCCGAATGACGAAGTTCGGTTCAAGCTGCCGAAGTTCGGTTAAACCGAATGTAAAACGAATTTCGGCCCATCCCTAAAATTTTGACATTAAATAATCTTGTTTTTGAGTTTTATTGACGGCGCAAACGTTGAAAATAAATAAATATTAATCGAAATTTGTAGAGATTTATAAAAAAAAAAATATTGCAGTTTCAATTTTATCAATAAATAATTATTATTGTAATTGATAGCACGCCGAAGACTTAAACTGAATGTGATATTTTTATTCTTATAAACAAAGTTTCAAAGAACAATGATCCTAAGTAAAAATACAAGAACTACAAACTATCTTCCAAAACCAGCATTAGTCGTAACGTTTCTTTTCATCTAGCCAAAATAATCAAAATATACTATAATGTTACGAAATTTGAGCGGTTTCAAATAATTTACGTAATTAAATTTCGTCGTCTCTCTTCTTCACTTTTACGCCTCTTTTTTATTATTTCGTCGCATTGTTTCAATGCATTTTTGTTTAATTTTATGCGTTTACACTTGACCGCCATCTTGCCTGATGGTAAGCGACGATGAGGTCTACGAAGGAGCGTGCTTGCCTAGAACAAACCGTTTCACTCTCGATTTGAAGACACCAAATATGTAAATACCTATTGGTTCATTCCTTACACAATACTAACTAGTCCTAAACTAAGCAAAGCTTGTATATTAGAGTTAGATAGCCGATATAATAATTACATAGTTCTAATAAAAACATGGGTACTTACGATACAAAGAAACACAAAGCCACAAAACAAATATTTATCTCTACTCAACCATTCATTATCCCTCACTTAATTCGTCTTCGGTAAGATTCGAACCCAAGACCAAATAGAATTATAAAATTTGTACATCGTTTGAAGATTAAAGACGCAAACGTGAGTATGTCAGGTTCAGGCGGTAATCTCTGTCATGGTATAATACAGTGACGTCACACAGAAGCCGCTTGAGATAAAGTTGTGAGATAACCCATCGTCTGAAGGCCTCTTAATGCCATATTGAAAATTAAAAACAAAAACTGAGAATCCTTAGTAACATTTTAAATGCGGACGTAACTATGTCTGTCTGTTGCGCTTTCACGCCTAAACTATTAAACCGATTTAAACGAAATTATACAGGATAAAAAAATAATTGTACAGGATAAAAAAATAATTGTACAGGATAGAAAAAAGGGACAAGAGTTTGCAAAGAACTTTTACCATTTTTGAAGCTAGAAAGAACTTATTTTTTAGGCTATTGATTACATAAAATACAAATAAACACAACTTTCAAAGTTTACAAAAATGGGTAATGGGTTATAGGGGTAAAATCTCTAATGAAGAATTACGTAAGCCACGGGTCAAGTCGCAGTATGCAGCTAGTTTATTTATATTAATAACCAGTTTGTTAAAAGAAAGTGAAAAAAAGAGTTCATTACAATTTAATTTGATAGATGAAGTGTCTGCACTTCGACGTGATTTAATTGGACAGTCCGAGCCGTTGGTAGCAATCGATGGAAACTAGATTGAATGGCTCATTTTGAAGTTATCTTTGTAATAGCCTTGCACTGAATTGACAGCACTATATTCTGATTGTTATCTATCAAAATTAGACTACGATTCTATCATCTTGTTTTGTTGTTGATTTTTGTAAACAGAATGTGTGGATGACGCAAACAAATACCTACTCCTTTTCTTCTACTTATATTGGTTTGAATATAGGTACATATTTAACCTATACAATTTTGCGAAGAAAGTATCATCATTTTTTGAAGTGAAAACTTTTGGCGCGCCTTGACAGATTTTTCGTGGGGTGTGAATTGAATTCTAGCGTCACGCTCGGGTATGATAAGAAATCTTCGGGTAAACTCGAGACCATTGCTATTGGCCATCTAGAAATGCGTCAGCCAATGGGAAATGCTGAAAGGGCGTGGTCTGGCCATCATGGCATGGCCATCTAGAAATGCATCAACCAATGGGAAATGCTAACGCATTTCTAGATGTCCATGCTATGATGCCCAAGCCACGCCCTTCGGTTACACCCAAAACTACACGTTTCCAAGGTAAGCTATCAAATTCTGAGTTATAAGTTTTCAGTTCTATCGGCAGTTCCTATGACTGCCAATTTTTTTACTTCAATAGGTTTCACTTGCCTGCTATCTCGCCCAATGTAAAGCGTCGAAGCTGTCTGTGATTGAGACCTATAGGAAACCTATTCGTGTTCACTCTTGACTTGAAAACACCAAAATTGTTTGAATTGGGAAACACACTCAGACAACGCATTTCACAGCCTAGACGTTGTTATCACGAAAATGGAGTTAAACCTCTTGCTTCCGATTTTCGTAACGTCAACCATGAAACGATGTCGCCTTTTCCAACTGTGTAGTACCCAAGTACATTTTTTTACAACTTTGTACCGTAGTCTAAAATGTTTTGTTTCGTGTCGAAATAAGAAGTGATTTATCCAGATTTTATATAACCTCAGTTGTCCCATTCTGGGCTAAAGTTTAACAAAAAAAAAACAAAACTAAATATGAGTTTTCCTAACCAAGTCGATATTTCCAAAGATTTTTTCGACAGTTTGAGTATTAAACTAGCTGAACCGTGTGTATTGTTGTTAAGGTATATAATGTTGGAACGAGCAACACATTTGCCTGCTCATATATAGCACAGTGTGACCCAGCTATTCGAATTTGAAGAGCTCAAATCACTACCTAGTACTGCACTGCGCTCGTCACCCAGACATATAAGATATTCATATTTTATACTCGGGCATATAAATATGTGCCTACTACGCGAACCTTGTGAACACCAAAATTTCGCTTTCTTTTTCTCCTTTCTTTGTCTTCATAATCAACTTCCGATATAAGTAACATTAAATGTAGCAAGAGCAATTTTAACAATTGTATACGAGTTTTAACTAAAAGAGTCAACTACCAAGTGATATTTATCACTACAAAGGTGTGACATCACTACAAAGCGTGCGAAAGCGCGCGAATTCCTTCGAATACGCGCGTGTTTCTGGAAAATGTGAAGAATTTGACGCTTCGATAAGTTTCGACTATGCGCTAGTGTGAATTGACCCTTAGAATATCGAATATTCGTTCTATATAGATACGTACATGCGTTCCAATGCTCACAAAATTATTACTAGGCTGTATCAATCACAACAGCGAGACAAAAACCCCACCCACATTTAAAAGTAGATGCTCCTGTTTGCTCCTGTGTACTGCTCTGCAAATTTAATGTTTTTTTCTTTTTGTGTCCGTTCATGCTTGCTTACGTCAACAATAACAAACCACTGCCATGTATATTCTCTTTGATCCTTTGAGAATAGTCTTAAGAGTTACAGGGATTTTTTTGTTAAGACTTAATTGTTGGAAAAACCTTTCTGAGCATAACTGGCTAGCTTTTCTATGAATTTCAAAGCTTTGAAAGTCTTTGTAAGCAAGCTTGCTTCCAACTAAGCTACATCCAGCATATTAATATGCTGGATGTAACTTCAGCTGGATATTAAATTTGTAATGTTGATAGTTAAAATAATAATGTTACGTATTACGGACCGTTCCCAAAGATTTTTGAGGCAACGACAGAGGCAATTGGATCTCTAACAATAAAGTAATGCTTAAAGGGTTTGTATTTCAATTCCATTTGAAATTGTCCTGGCATTAATTCCACCGTGGAACGATATATCGAAATAAAATACTAGCTCCACGCGTATCGCGTTACAAAGGAACCAATGTTTGCGTTCCGCACGCGCGTTTATCTCGAAACTCCTTCGTGGTATTTTGTTTAGGAGCCATTTAAATAACGCTTTGAAGTGTCAATGAGAAACATTAACTACGTTTTGGGCGATGGAATACAAACAAATAATATTTTGTCCCGAACTGAGACAGTCTGGTTTCACAACCGGCAAATATATGAACAATCTCTAAACGTAAAATAAAATTAGTGTATTTTTGTAATTCGAAATTAACAGCTTTCCACTAAATGCATACATCGTACCTAATCACATAAAAACGAATTTTAATTTTGAATTAATCTATATATATAAAAATCAATGCCACTTTTCGTTGTTATTGAACTCCTCCTAAACGGCTGGACCGATTTGAACGATTTTTTTTGTATACGTTTGGGTAGGGCCCTGGAAGGTTTAGATTCACAAACCAGCCCGGCAGATGGCGCTGCAGTTGATATCTAGGTTATTATTCGAGCGAAGCCGGAGCGGGCCGCTAGTTATTTTATATTTATTTAATTAAGATACTCGTATGATACCTAGCGTCAAAAAAAAGGTTCTGAAGATATTGCGTTCATCAAAGATCATTTTTGCGTTTATGCATCGTTTCAGGTAGGTACCTAACTCCACGATAAAAAACACGTATGAAGAACTTTCTCCTTTTGTATTTAAAATCGGTTAAAATACCTACAAATAGGCAATGATAAAATTGACTACAAATTATTACCCTTTGTTTTTCTTAGTTCTGAGAATGCAATGTCTGACACCATTTGATATCTCGCTCACTAACCGGCCCTTACGAACCCTAAGATAAGGTTGTAGGTCACACAGCGCGATATTATACAAATAAACTTATCATTGACACGGTAAACTGTGCCTCTTAAGCTGCATCTACAATACACTAGCTTACGTAAAAAAGTGTAGTATGGAACGAAGTTACGACAGTCTAAAAAAAATCCGCTACGACAAGTAATAAACCCTTTTTAGAAAAGAAATATTTAGTTACGATATGTACTGCTAGATGACAGAATATTTTTAGTACCAAATTACAACTATTCTCTGATTTTTTTTTTTGTTAACATACCTACGTACATTTTGGGGAACAACATAATATTCCATTACATAATCAAATGTGTGATTACGTCAAATTGAATGAAGAATTAAAAACAACTCTATCTACAATGTCTGTTTAATGAATATTTGTCAAAATATACGTACAATTACCCAATTTACATTGATAGACCCATAGAACCTTATATTTGGGGAACAGGTTAAATCTTCTTAGGGGTCAGGTACGTGCCATCTAATGTAACATTGTTGAAATATTTTTCTCTTTTGAAAACAGAAGTGTATGTATTTAAAAAAATCCTTCGAGTTCATAATATTTACGGGAATAAAAATAGCAAAAATGTGAATATCGTTAATGCTATGTTAATTAGTTACTTTAAAACTTTCAGCTTACAGTAGTGTGGTAGATTTGTATCAAGCGGTGACATCTCTTAGCCAATAAATGAAAACAAAAAAAAACGTTCAACGACTACAAATTTCAATTGTATTTCGATTAATTAACGAGGTTGCTAAAAATGTGTACTTTTTGGTACTGTTTTTGTTTGAATTGGGCCAAGAACTTTCATGTATTTGACTTGTTTTTCAACAGTACCTCTGGTAAATACTTTACTTTTACTCATAACAAACTGGGTGTTTCGCTTGCAATGAAGTTTTTTCTTTTCTAAAAGAATTCCATAAACTTCCTAGTAGTTTGTTATTTTATAATTATGTAATTGTAATTGGAGCGCGTAAGTCCAGAAAACCAGTAGAATTTGCTGAGAAATTGTTGAAACTTCTTTTTCTCGAAGATGGCATCTCAAGTACACTACTTTTTTGTACAGTCACAAATTAATTGCTTAAGTGACAGACTAAACAATTATTCTAGTTGTCTTTGCCAGCGAAATGAGTATTATGGCTTTGGTATGTGTAGTTACTCTGTCTCGGAGTCAAGTAACCGAGTGATTCTTGGTATTTCAATATCGAATGTGGATCTGCCCACGTTGCTAGAGCGTTCCTTTGACATACTTCTAGTGTGTACTAGACGGTCCGTTTAATACTAAGTTTTTACAGTAGCTTTAATTAGTAAATGAAAATCTATTGTAGAACTAAAAGTGACTCACCGAAATAAATGGAGGAGAATAATTTCCGAACGACTGCACAAAAATGGACAAATCCAAAATCCGCGCGTGGCAATAGAATGAGACAGAAATACTCTGAGATATATTCAATACGAGTATATTGACAGATTGACGTTCTGTTAATTGGCCAGTAGCTAAATGAGTTAATCACTGCAAGCTGTTAACAAAACAAAAATGGTGGGACAAAGGTATAAGGCAACATTTAATAAAAAATATTAACTTTGAAAACTGAAATTTTTGTAAGTAGCATAGAGTGATGCGATAAGCAGGGCATATGCCTAATGGTAAGCAACACGCCTCCCTATAACAGCACAGCGCCATGGCGCTATTGGAACACGAAGAGTCAAAATCATTGCCACAACAATTCGCTAGTCACCCAGACATGTAAGATGATTTATCTCTGTCCTGTAATTTCTCTGGAAGCTTTGCCCTTCGGACCGGAACAGAACGATGGTTGCACATCACTTCTTAGCGGTATAACGACTGGTGAAGGTACTTAGCCAGGCGAACTCTGCAAAGAGTCCTGCCACATCAAACTTGAAACTTTTGAATGGTTGGATAATTCAAACATCCCAACCACCACATGTTAAATACCAGTATGATTAGATTAATTTAGCTAACTATCAAGTGGCGTTTTTCGCTTACAAAACGACTGCTACTGCATTCAGTTGCCTAACTAGTAAAGTTGTCTCAGTCAAAACGGTTACAACTTTAACTGTCACTATACGTACATTGTCTGCGAGGTAAAATTGGGGTACTCCGCTGAAAGCGAGTTGGAACTAAACCCTTTTATTATGGTTAATTATTGTGCGCTCCCAGTGAGGTGTTTCTAACGTTTAAGTCTAAAAATATTTATTATTAACATTAATTGGAGAAGTTACGTGTCGATATTGTCACGCCAAATATTATACTAAACTAAAAGAGACGCGTTATGAGATAGATAGTTTTAATACGTAACCCTTGTGATGGTATTTTGATTGAACAATTCGTATCACTCTCTGACAATGCACTGCGCTCGTTATTTGAGGAAATAAGTTCTTTTTTGCCCTATAATTAACGAGGAAGCATTGCCCTTTCAGCCGGAAGGTAGTTGTGTTTTCACATTAAATATAAATAAAAATTAGTAGGTATTAGTCGACACTTCTTGAAACCAAGCAAAACCTGTACAATGGAAGGCAGATAGTTGATGTAGTTGTAAATACATACTTATTATACACAGAAACACCCAGATACAGGACAAAAATATGTGTTCATCACACAAATATTTGCACTGGGCGGGAATCGACCGTAAGACCTATGGCTTTACAGGCAGACTTACAACCAGCCTTGCCACTAGTGCACGAGCTATATACTAGGCTAGTTTCTCAAGTTACGATAGCAAGCTAGTGATAATAAGCTAGCAAGCTAGTCCTTCTAACTTCGTGTAGACAAAACTTGCGTTGTGTAGCGTGGTCTACACGAAGCTAGAAGTACTAGCTTGCTAACACTAGCCTGCTATCCTAGCTTCGAGCTTGAAAAACTAGCCTCGTGTAGCTAGGGCATTAATAGACTACAGGCCCGTGAACAAAAATTACATAGTAAATGAACCACCAGGAGACCTATGTAGGATGATAGAAGGGTATAAAGTAATTTGATTTAGCACTATGCCGTCACTTGTAACCTGTCCAACTAAGTACAGTCGAAGAGGGGGGGTTGGAACCCTCGATTATTTCTCCTTGTCGCATGATTTTTGTACGGCGTTGCAGAATAATAGATTAGAAGAGGTATCTCTTGTGGTGCTATTTTTCTGTAGCCTTATCGCCATAGATGACGCTATCTACATATAACATTTCAAAGCTTCAAAGCAGTGAAACTGTCATTTGAGCGGTCCAAATCCCCAGTAGTGAAGTTGGAAGCAGTAGGCGGGACGTACCAATTAGAAATAAATCTGTTGTTGCGTAGGCGCTCGCTACCGGCCCGGAGACCTGTTTGTTTAATCACATAATCGCTAGGCGCTGTATGTTTGAACTGTTTGAAGTAAGATTAATCCATTATCGTTGAGATAATAGTTTATTTGTTACTTTTAGTATTGGAGTGCAGAGATTGGTTCGATCGGACAAATGTAGAGTACGCAGAGAGAGTAGAGTACGTAGAACTTGGCACAATTAATATTGTGGAAATATTAGAGATTTTAAGCAGGACATGTGCCTGATGGTAAGCAACATGCCTGCCTATACCGACACATTGACACGCAGCTATTGGAACATGAAGAGTCCAAATCATTACCTAGCATTACACTGCACTCGTCACCCAGAGATTTAAGGTAATATATCTCTATGCCGTGTTACTTGTCTAGAACCATTGCCCTTTAAACCGGAAATGGAAAAGCTTAGCTGGTTTTTCTAAAAAAAAAACTGCGTAGACTTATCATTTAATATGTTATTTGCTAAAATTGCTGTGGTCTGTTTAAAGGGCAATGTTTCCAGAAACACGACAAAGCAAGGAAATAAATCATTTTGTATCGCTGGGTGACGAGCTCAGCGCAGTGCTTGGCAGTATTGTACTGTAGTACTGTATAATGAGCGGACATTCCTGTGCCCCGGTTTGAAGGGCGATGTTTCCAGAGAAATCATCTTTAATCTTCAGCTGACGAGCGCAACACTTGGTAATAATTTGGACTCTACATGTTCTAATAGCTGTGTAATACTGTGTTGTTATGGGAAGGCGTGTTGCTTACCATCAGGCTCAGAGCTTGCTCGTCCCATCACTCATTACTACAAATAAAAAAAAAAATGAACATAAAAGCTAACAAATAATGAATCGGATAATTGAAAATAGTAAAAAACAAAGGTATTTAAGTTGTACCTTCGTGTGGCAACGATAGAGACAATCACCACACACCGTAATTATTGGTCATGACAGACACGTAGACACAAAATGTATATACAGGGTTACTGGTAATCAGCCTGCATCCGTTTAAGGGCATGTTCTGTATATTTAAACAAACAACTTTTGTTCTACAACTTTCGTTAAAACTTAATAGATAACCCAAAAAAAAATTGTATTTGTTGCCCTTTTTTGTACTGTATAGCGACTTTTTAGTGTTTATTCACTTCGGTACATAATTTTTTGCGCGTTAAAGAGCGTACGCGCTCTCGTTACGAATTTTTACGAAGAGTTCGATACTTTTAGACCGTGCAAATGCACTTTTTGTTTATTTTGTAAAAAAAAACTTTTTTTTTTTAAAACTGTAGAACAAAAGTTGACGTATTGAATGTACCTAACATCCCCTTAAAAGGATGCAGGCTGATTACCAATAACCCTGTATATTTCTCTTTCATTTATCTGTATATTATAAATGCATCAAAGCATTAAAATTATAGGTTTTGACTGGCCTTTTGTAAACCGGGTATAATACCCGGTTTACATTATTCCAGTCCAGCGATCGAACCCAGCGCTGGATTGTTTACTGGAATAATGGAAACCGGCACTTGAAAGCATCAATGCAGTGCCAATGATTTCCAGTGCCGGTTTCCATTATTCCAGTAAGCAATCCAGCGCTGGATTCGGTCGCTGGACTGGAATAATGTAAACCGAGTATAAATTGTAGCAGGTAAGTACAAACCAGTAGGTCGTGCGTTCTTACTCAATGTAGTCCTAAATATTTGTGTGATAAAAACACATGTTTTGGGTGTGTGTATGTTTAATATGTATGTATTTACAACTATATAAATTTATGTTAAAACTGAAAGTAACTTATGATTCGATTTGTGCATGAAACTGTGTAGAAATACCGGGAACTCGCTCTATCATAAAAGTACTGTATCAGCTGTCTGGCTTAGTTTCGGACTAATCATTTTTTTTATCTGAGTTTTTTTTTTAAATAAAGAGTGACGAGACGAGCAGGACATGTGCCTGATGGTAAGCAACACGCCTGCCACATAACAGCACAGTGACACGCAGCTATTGGAACATGAAGAGCCCAAATCATTACCTAGCACCGGACTCCGCTCGTCACCCAGATATCTAAGTTGTTATATCTCTAAGCCCTGTAATTTATCTGGAAACATTGCCCTTCAAACCGGAAATGTCCTCTAATAGCCATTAACTAGCAGCCCATCGGGATTTAGCCGCGTAGTATACGTTCCCGTTATTTTTCCGTGATAAAAAATACCAAAAGTGGTATGACCTAAATGTGTTTCATATTTCAACATAAAAATAGCATGGACAATAATCACCATAAGCGAGATTGAACTTTACAGAAGGTATATACTAGCTGAACGCGCGCGCGTTGCTACGCCATAATTATATCGAAAATTGGTCGTACCAATTCAAATTTTGAACAAATTCGGTTACTTTAGGTTCTAATGACGCAACCTTTAACATATGACATATGCTGTCACGCAACGAAAGCTCTCAAAAAGCAATATTTTTTCCCGTTTTTGTTACATTTTTCATTCATGCTCGGCTCCTGTTGATAGTAGCGTAATGTTAAATAACCTATAGCCTTCCTCGATAAATGAACTAACCTACAAAGAAAGAATCTTTCAATTCGGACCAGTAGTTCCAGAGATCCTTGCGTTCAAACAAACAAACAAACTCTTCAGCTTTATAATGTAAAGTATAGATGTATTTTTTCATTGAACTCTCCATATGCGGTGGCCTATCAAGTTGCAGTCAGTTTTACACCTTAGTTAGTTTGTTATTGAACAAACTATTTAACTTAAACGGGTACCGTATCCAACAATGAAGGATTGTTGAGGGTGAGCTGGGGTAACTTTGCGCGTTCTCAAATGACTAAACAAAAGGCCTCAGCGGCGGCTCAAGTGAACTTTGTGAAACGTGGTCTCTCTTCCTCGTCTCTAGGAAACGGAACCGACGCCAGCTTTCGATTGAAAATAATTATTTTACTAAAATTTGGCCAAAAAGACTTTGCCTACACTCGACCTACTTGTACTGTAATTATACTAGAAAATTTTAAGCAAAATGAATCTTATGACAAACCGTTAAACAATTTTTTTTATTCGTAAATATTTTTCTGTAAGTACCTACCTCTACATTGTTTGTTTTATTTATTTTTTGTTTTAAGCAATGTTGTAAAGGATTTTAGTCTTAAATGATTTATAAAAGTGCTGATAATAATATTCAGTTCTAATCTGTTGAATATTGAGGTTAGTTAGTTTTAACTACTAGTTTAAACGGGTCCTGCGCCTTATACGCAAGTGCAAAGTTCGGTAGGCACTATGACTTAAGGCCAACTGTTATTTAAAAAAAACTTATACAACTGCTTTTGAGTAAAATATGTAGTTATAAAATTATGTTCAATTACACAGTATTTACCATAGTTGTAAGAGTCTGATTAAATGAGTTCCCGATATTTCGACGCAGTTTCATGCACGAATTGAATTATTAGTAACTTCCAGTTTTGATAATAATAATGTATGAAATATAAATTGATGGCCGACCGCCGCATCATATATAACTTGATACCAGCACGATTTTGCATCTTTCGTTTGTCTCTACAAACGCAAAAAAAACATTATTTGATTGTATTTCAAAATTTGTCAGGTGTTTGACAAACGTTGAGCAAAAAATTATTTGAAGCAAATATCAGTCAAATTTCGTTCAAATCTCTACAGAAACCGGTCAAATTTATGATCACAATCAAATCAGCTCAGAAATATATCGGCAAACCACAAAAAATACTTTAATAGGTAGAAATCACACAAAAATGTGAGCACATGTCATCAATTCTCATAAATAATTACTTAAATAAAAGTTCCAAAGTAAAACAGCCACAAATTAGGCAACACTAGCATAATTCTTTCATCAAAAATGTAAGTAATTTCCGAAAGTAGAGCAAATATTGGAAAATTGATGGGCTCATTGGTGACATTAGGATCGAAAGACGCTCAAAGCGATGGCGTGCTTTCTCGCAGATTAGCATAAAACCCAACTGGTTAACTATTACGATGACAGCTTAATTCACGAGAAACGGCGTTTTAAAAATACATAAAAAACAATTGATAAACAATTTGTATTACCTTTACAAAACATACTAGCGGCCCGTTCCGGCTTCGCTCGGATCATAACTTAGACACTGTCTGCAGCGCACTCTGCCGGACTTATTTGTAAATCTAAACCATCCTGGAATCCACAAAAAAATCACTCAAATCGGTCCCGCCGTTTAGGAAGAGTTCACTGTCAAATGATTAAATTACTAAAATGGCTATTAAAAAATAGGGGTTGGTGATAAAAGGGTAAAAATTTAAGGTTGTATGTATTTTAATGCCACATTATAAAAAGATAGAAACAAAAATGTTTGCCCAAAAAATAAACAATTTTTTTAGCGGTGAACAACCCTTAGGATCATTTATGGGTATGAAAAATAGATAGTAGCAGATTCTGAGACCTACTGAATATGCATATAACATTTTGTAAAAATCATTAAAGCCGTTTCACTGTCCATAAAACCAGAACACTGTATTTACATTAGTGATTGGCGGTTAAAGTACCTACTGGTAAAGATACGAGTAGGTACTTCGCTAGTCGGACTTTGCGAAGACTCCTAACTCAACAAACAAAATAAATTAGCATTGCCCGCCTCCACCTGTGCCTTAGGGCACGGCATTAGATCGGGAAGGGGCACGCGAACGGTTCCCTCGCTGAAATTAATATCAGTTTCAAAATAAGTGTCCCGCAACGTCGCTTGTACGTTTTTGTAGAACAACCGGAACGCTATGCGGGCCACAGGCACGAATCCAGGGTTAACCTGCTGTCTTCGAATCTAATATCTCATCATTCGACTCGGTTATAGGTTCAAATCACACCGAGGTCAAATATTTGTGATTGGATGAGTAAAGAATAATATTTGTTTTGTGACAGAGAATTTCTATGTATCAAAAGTGTGTATTTACAATTTTAAATGTATTATATCAGGTAACTAACTCCCATATACAAGCACAAGCTTTGGGCTATTTGGTATTGTCTAAGGAATGTCCATTTATTTATTTACTGTTAAAATCGAGCTCACACGTCTCAGGCTCAAGCGTCGTTTAAGTACATATATGGAGCACTAACAGCTCCCTGCAATTTAACCAACGTAGTTCCCGCTCATTTTATTTTTTCGTGATAAAAAGTAGTCTATGTGCTATTCCGTACTGTTATCTAATTGTTTCAAGTCTCAATCCGATCCATTCGGCTGAACGGATCGGGTTGAAATTGGGCAGTTCTAACATCCAACGTGATTGAGCCACCTACACGGAGACCACGGATAGGAGACCGAGACTCGCGACTGTCGCGGTCTCGGCGCGAACTGGAGCCCATTCAATTCTATAATGTCAAGTGCTTGTCGCGGTCTCCGGTCGCGGTCTTCTGCTGCGGTCTCCAGTCGTGGTCTCGCGTCGAGGTCTCGCCGCGAACTTATACCTTAAGCTTTCACATTTATAATATTAATAGGACTAATGATTGCCCGGGACTTCGTCGCAAATGAGCAACTGTGTTTTTAAGAATAAAAAGCCTTAATGATGAAAACAAATTTAGCTTCCAAATGTCAGACCAATCCATCCAGTTCTTAAACCGTGATGGAGAAACAAACACCTAAACCTCCAAATTATATAACGTTGGTACGGTATAAATTGAAATATATTTCTCTTAGCAACCCTAGTGCCGTCTCAATGCCGAACTATTCTGATTCACGGCGAATTATTTACAATTCCGTCTGTAGCGGGAACTTTTTGTTTGCTCCTGTTACCACTTTCTATAACAGAGTTACGTTAATGACTCAAACTTGTTTATTTTCGATCACGATTTTCCGTAATTAATGTTTTCCGAGTTTTTCGCGTTCAACGCAAAGCAATAGAAAATATTTCTGTCTATGAAATTTTAAATAGAATTGTTTCTTTTCATAGCCTTATTCTTCTAGGTTTTTACCTTGTTTTAGACTGGACGTGGCACATTCAGACTGAAATATTTATATAAGGTGAGATGCAGGTCAAACACGAACCTATTTAGTTAACAAAAAACAATAATTATAAGCATTGGCAAAGTAATCGTAATATTTTAATAAAACGTAGGATACTATAAAACTATGGTATGTTAGGTTACGTTATAAATGATTATATTCATATGTATCAGTAAAAGAATAATACACAAACACGATAATAGAATAAATTTTGTTACGGTTTAAGTAAAAACTCCCCCACGATTCGAACGTCGCTTAGAGGTCCCTATAATACTGACTGCGTTTCTCCGCTGCATCGCCATGGGAGTCCACTGAACTAGGTATAGGTACCAGTCTGAACAAGAATCGATATCTGCTGTAGACGGCGACTGAGGTCCAATAGAAAGTTTCAGGCCTGATTTAAACAAATATAATAATTTAATTACGTATAATATTTTTTTTAACGCTTTAAAATTTTCAAAATACCAACAAACACGAATGAAAATCAAAATATTGAGCTCGTTAGTAATGCCAGTATTTGCTTTTAGCATCGTTACTT
Source organism: Ectropis crepuscularia (assembly GCA_963693475.1). Lineage (NCBI taxonomy): Eukaryota > Metazoa > Arthropoda > Insecta > Lepidoptera > Geometridae > Ectropis > Ectropis crepuscularia. Next base: position 38,806,401 of record OY856338.1, read on the forward strand.
GATTAAAACGATTGTCGCCGAAATAACCTATTCAATGGAATGACACGATGTTTTGGTACAATAGCCATGTACTGCTATAATAATTTAGTCGATTGCCGCGATACAAAATTGGACACGGTTAGAATGCCGATGACTCTACCTAACTTATTATTAAAACTAACTAATACATAGTAACGTAAAAAATAGTAAAATTCACGACAAAAAAGGACGTCTTGAACTCTACAATCTAGATAAATTAGTACGGAGCAAACTTTTTTTTTACTTGACTTATTATTGAATCGCCTAAATATCTAATTGCTAAAGCTATCAGAAAACTTGCCTCAGCCTGTCCATCTCACGAAGCTAACCCTAAACTAAATTATACAATACAATACAAAACAGTTTATTATACCGCAAAAATATTACAAAAACTCATTGATTAAACTTAACATCAAAACATTTTGGGCACAAAAGGTAAGTAAATAGTTATAGTATAGAAATAATAGTGTATCCGTAAATCAAATATCCAAATTTCCGCATTTATAATATTAGTAGGACAACGTCAAATACGATCTTCTAAAGCTGAATGTGAACGAAAATATCGTGTAAGAAGCATGCCTTAAGCATTAAGTTATAAAAATGATTTTTTTTCTCATAATATGTTAAATACGTACAAAAGTATTAACCATAATATAACGCAGTCTACAAACCAAACTTCTCGTAGTCTCGGTGAAAGACAAACTAATTAGACTCAGTTAAACCGGGTACTTACTACTTAGTTCATGATACTTGATACTTCGACATGTATGAGTAAACGTTGCAACTTGTTCCTGCCAAGCCAGATTTATGAATGCTATCGTGAGCACGGAATGCTTATAATTAATAATCATACTACCAGCCCGTCCCTACGTCGTTTGGGTTGAACAACTAATAATGACATTTTTGTTTTTGGCATTAAACATAGGGGACAAAATAGTTTTGAGGTTGACGGTACAATTTCTTGGACTAACTATTGATAATACGCTGACATGGAAACCTCATATACTTACCTACCTAGAAAAAAATCATAAAAAAAAGACTGCATCGTTTTGTCTATGCTCTTTTCCAATTAATCTATATAGCCCATTGAGGTGCCATCTGTTCGAGATTCATGAAACTTACGATGACTAAAACAATTGACATGAGTAACAACATTAAAAAAATAATTTTAAATTAACATAATTATAAATTACTGAGACCATTAATCGAAACAAAAACTATTTCTCTGAAGTTGGACGAAATTACATTTAAATGCCATCAATTTCATGAATATCGGTGGACTTGGTGAATCAATCAAATGAAAAGTTCAATCACGAGTCCTACGTCCTACTAAGTTAGGCCCTTCGTTGCTTAAAACTTGAAACAATTCGCTTGAAACCACTTCTATTGTTGTCTGACAAAACTACATAAAAAATAGGGTAACGGTAAAACAGTTTTGCTTAAATAACTAATTTCTCTAAATTCTGTTTGCGTAACCAAGAATCAAAAAGTCTGGAAGAGTTTGCTTGTATTGATAAGGTCGCTCTTTGTTCCCAAACCGTTGTTATATCTGCTAGTTTTGACCACTTTGTTATGTAGAGACAATAAAGTGTGATATATAATATATACTTAGGTGGTAGAACCAGGTAAATTGTAACAAAGAAACGTTCAAGTGGCAGTTGTACTCTTACATTAAGGGATTACCTACCACAGTGCAACAGCTAGGGGTATAATTTTCTCTTTATTCGTTCGGGATTCATAACACGATGCATCCGACACGAGCTTAACTAGTTTTTGGTGTTGATTATATCTCAAATGGATGTCATCAATGTTGAAAACAGTGTAAATTAAGTAATGTATAGAAATATCACTATTTAAACCCATTTGCTATAAGCTGCGTCTATTTTTTACCTGAATCCATTTTGAAAAAAAAATGTTTCTAAGGTCATTTGTCGTAATTATGTGCATTAAAAAAAATGTTGGACAAATAGATACACTAAAGATTATAAAAAATTGTTCAGTTATTTTACAAAGCACAAAAAACAAAAAAACAAAACTTGTAAATAAGTAATACGAATGCGCTTGTTGTGGATACACGTGCATTTAGCCGTGCCCTGATGACAGGCTGCTACTTGCTACGGTTTCAGCGAAATGACATGCTTTCATAGCTCGCCTAGCAACGCGTCTCACGGTAGATTTCAATACCCAACAAATGATACTTTTATTCGTTTGTGAAACTAAATAAAATAATAGTGTTTTGTTGTGTCAGAGACTAGAAAATCCTCCGCTAGTTGTGCAACGTAGGTAGTAAGAATACATACATGGCAAGCCTGGTGGCTTAGTTGGTAGTAAGCCGTGGGTCGTGGGTTCGATCCCCACTCAGTGGAAATATTTGTGTGATGAACTTAAATTTGTAGGCAGACTTACTACTAACTAAGTCCTTAGGCCAGATGAAATTTTGCTGAAAGTTCACTTACATAGGTTTCACTACTACTTTTTCCTAGTAAGGAAATTTAAAAATTTTAATTGTTAGTTAATTGTTTATTTATTTAGTCAACCAACATTGTGTACATACACCTTTACATTGAAGAAGTAAAATGTTAAGTGGATATAGGGTTCCGCGCCACAATCATTATAGATGGTGCTGGTAATATTAATGCCAGGACTCTTGGCAGAGTCCGCCTGGGGAAGTACCAAACCTTTGGCCGTTATTCAACCGCCTAGCAGTAATGTGCAAACATTACTGAGTCTCGGTTTGAAGGGCAATGTTTCCATTGAAATTACGTTGCATAGAGATAAAACATCTTATATCTCTGAGTGGCGAGCGCAGTGCAGGGCTAGAAAATGATTTGGACTCGTCATATTCCAATAGCTGCCTGTCACTGTGCTGTTATGGGCAGGCATGTTGCTTACCATGAGGCACATGGACTGCTCGTCTCGTCATTCTATAATATGTAAAAATGAGATGGACGTATCATGCACATTAAACTTGAGCCGAGAAATTGAATACCATAAAATTATTGGATTTATTTCATAATTACTATAAATATTATGTTTGACTTTCACGGTACGTAAAGGGATATAAAAACAAAATTAGAAAGTCAGAGTTCAGGTGTTAGACTAAAAATATTTTTTTAAATCTACCCTCACTACTGACACCTTTCGTGGTATTTCTGTCTTCACTATTTTGCGTATTCCCAACATTCAGACTAGTCCCAGCATTAATTGGCTATGACTTCGGTATGGAGATTCTTTCTGAATTTTACATAGATATCACTAACAACTTCTAGTCGACAGTGATAAAGCTGTATATTTCATTAAATTATAACATTACCTTGACAAAATTTGACTACGTAAAAAGAAATGTAGACGTACGTAATAAGAAGTAAATCGGGTATTATGGACAAAATAATTTAAATTCTTTCTAACTACCCCTAGGTTCCTTTCGTAAATTGTCACTCCATCTAGTCTCAGAACATCCTACTCTACATTATTGATTCGCAGTCTCTGCTCCAGAACCTGTCTTTACACCAAAATAATACTTCAGGTTAACTATAGTATTTAATTTGTTAAAATGTTGAAATTGTGATTTTTAGAGAGACAGAGATACAAACAATTGCTACTTTCCTTTATAATCGCTATCTACAGAACAATACACAACTCAAACGTGGCATCGAAGAAAATTGCAATTAATGCATATAATGGTCATGTTTATTCTCTTTTATGCTATGGCGTCTCTTTTATGCATTTTTTGGGGGAATTTAGCCGAAGCTAAGTCTTAGTTTACATTTTATTTAAAGCCATTTTTAATTTGAGTAGTCTTGATACTGTGCGAAATGTATTTAAAGAACATAACTTCGTAACCCTCACTTGTTTATTTTTTTACAATATCTGCATATTTGTAACCCAGTGTAGAATACCTAACCTTCCCTATAAAATAAAACTAGTGAATGGGTCTATTTTTAAAGATAATTTAAAAAATGGCTCCTAACGAAGACACTTTACAATTTAAAAGAGTATTTTAACGACGGGAAAGATGACTATATTAGTATGTACGAGTAACTGATCAAAATAATGTCTGTTATCTAAAACAGAATTACAAGAAAGCCTACTTTGTATACTTGTTAATGTTGCACGCCCGTCAAGGGTACACTGCCGTACATTTTTTTAGATTTTTAAGATCAATTTTTACACAGTGCGAGCAATAAATATATTCTTACTCTTATTCATTTTGTGCCTTATAAAACACATTAAGTTTTCATTGCAAATTGACGACAAGCATTTAACTTTGAGAAGAAGTATACCTCAGACCAAACCACTTGGTCTGGGAATAAGACATGACTGATGCTCTTTTACGTGCCATATGTTAAAGTAATAATTAGGATGATTCCCACGTTATTCTACTCTCGAGTAATGACTATTTTTACGAGGTGACAATGTACTCATTATTCATGTTTCCATCTGGTATTCGTGTTTTTAAAACGTGATGATAATGAATCTTTTATAAATTAGACATTTTAAATTCTTTACTGAAATTATAGTAGCCATACTTATAGCCGTCTCAAACTTTTAGTTATTCTAGGTTTACGCAAACCAAAAGCCAGATTTTTAACACGTTTTTATTAATTAGTAAAGTCAAATCAGTGCACAAAAGATTTCGGCTTCTATAACGTCATAATATGTACCTTAATAGACACAATTGAATTCAATTGTAACACGACGGTAAAACATTAAGTATGGTACTCAGTCTACGTCTGGGTGTCTTCTTCTAGTTGAGAGCGAATCGTTTTCTTCGTCTGAGATCGTTTAAAATCCGACTAGATGGCGGTGTAACGTAAGCCTATTTAGATATAAAATAACAAATAGTATAGTAGTAGGTATAGTAAAATATTTGAGGTAACCATTATTGCCTAGTTGTTTCTCAGTAAGAGTGTTATTTGTATAAACAAATAGAGCATTAAATTCGTTACCAAAAAATAACATTACTTGGTTTAGGGTATATTAAAAAACGATAAAATCATATAAACAAACAAATTTTCGGTATTATAGAGGTATTCGATCAGATAAAATTTACGAACTGATTATGAGTTGGTGGAAGTTTATTTAACTATATCTACATCAATCACATTTACGTAATTGAGTGCTTGAATTAACGGAGCCCAACATGGGCCAAGTTTGGCTATTGTAAACACGTACCATGATTTACCAAGATGTCAAATGTTACATTTGTAATACCTTGAAATGAAATTAAATGAAATGATGTTTATTTGCGTAAACATATGTAGATAAATTAGGTGTAATTTGTACAATCATGTCCATTATGTTTTCCTCGTCAAACAATATCAAAATGGTATTTACTAAAAAATATAGATTTTAAACAACGTCAAATTAATCGAAAATAAAATATAATTGAGTCAAAATATTCAATGTCATTGTCAAATTACACGAGGTTGAGATTTAGAATAGAATACATCACAATAAACTAATACTGATTGATATGTGTAAGTATAGTATCAATTATTTCATACAATTTCGTAGTTTGATTTTTTTTTATTTTTTTTTAAATAAGGAGTGACGAGACGATCAAGACATGTGCCTGATGGTAAGCAACATACCTGCCACATAACAGCACAGTGACACGCAGCTATTGGAACATGGAAGAGTCCAAATCATTACCTAGCACTGCACTGCGCTCGTCACCCAGAGATCTAAGTAGTTATATCTATAAGCCCTGTAATTTCTCTGGATACATTACCCTTCAAACCGGAACACAGTAATGTTTGCACATTACTGCTTGGCGGTAGAATAACAGGCAAAGGTGTGGTCCTTCCCCAGGCGGACTCTGCCAAGAGTCCTACCACTACAAAAATTATTAATCTATTATTTATTGGATTGGATTGGATTTATTGGAATACCACAGTACCCATTCAGATACTCGTCTACCGAATAATAACACCCGTCGACTTGATTATGTCATTCGTTTTTTTTTTTACTTTTAAAGGCTTGCACCTGAATGCTATCTCGCCTGATGTTAAGCGACGATACGGTCTATGGAGTGTGCTTACCTACAAAAACCGATTTATTCTTAATTTAAAGACACCAAGATTGTAACCATCGGGAAACTCCACTCAAGCAACGCATTCCACTGTTTAGTTGCTTTATTACGAAAGTGGAGGGACGTGATTTTACATAATTCGAATGTCTGTAATAATTATAGTAAGAAGCGATAACTCTTATTTCGACGGCGGAAGTGTGCAGCCTGTCTTTTTGGTCGCAATAGATTAAATTAAATATATTTGTCGTTACCTCGTGTTGAATAATAATTGACACTTTACTAAAATTTATGAAAATGTTCATTTTTTGACACTAATGTGTAGAACTCTTATTACCTATAAATCCATTAGCTAAGCTAAAACATGTCAGCTGAATCCAGACAGAAACGGAGGTATTCGAGTAAGAAACCTAAATGAATAAGTAATTTTCCAGTTTTTTCCTGATTATTTTTCTAAAATCAGAAACTTAGCTCATTAGTAAAATGTACTTGTAATCGTATCAAAATCGATACACACATTTTTCATCAAAATCTTTACCAACCCGTTTGCACGTGAGTAATGCCAATCGGGCGATAAAAATGAAATTGTTAGTTATATTATAATTCCCCGTACACATTCTGCCAATGACGTGAGCTTGATGTCGGCGTGAAACCAGATGTTGAACTCAAGGGCTTCGTGGAGTATAAAAATAAAATGAAACATCGACGCCGACCATAGCCGGCCGTCTGCTGACCCCTACCAACAGCAACGATTGCTTTTTTTCAAAGTTTTTTTCCTTATGTCGCGTATTTAATTTTTCTGAAAAAAAAAACCACAACCAACTTTAATTTAAAATTAAAATTAAATTAATTCATTAAACTCGACCTAATTTCATAAGAAGCCATCACTATGTCACCGAGGTAGGTATATGAAAGTAAAATTTAGTTATTATAAAATATTTAAATCCATTCAATGTTCGTGGTAAGGGTCTTGCAAGAAACTAATACTTGAATCTGTATTGAAAAATACTACAACTTTCTGTTCACGTATGAAGAAACTGACTTTAGTCAACTATGAAAAAATAGTACGTCCGTTATTTTTAAATGATTGTCAATGGTAAAAACTACAACTACTGAATCTGACATTCGAGCGAAATATTCCAAAGAGAAATTGATTGAATTTACACAGGTCGTGGTTTTTTTGACATTATTATTCGATGGTTTTGGAACTTTTGGATGCATTTATGTTCTAAACTTATAAAAATATCTACTAATTTGAGAATGTTCGCCCCAGTTTTTTGAACAGAGAACTTTGGGATTTTTTTTGGGATAGAAAAAACAATTGAATTACACTACGCGTCACTGTTACCCTACCGTATGTTTAGAAGTTTTGAATTTATACACTTGGTGCATTAGGAAAAAAATATGAGAGTAAATTGTTACGATGCACATGCACACTGTCACAAAAAACCGACACCTCTCACTCTCACACTCTCACTCTCACACTCCTCTCACAGAAGTTAAGATAATCAACATTTTAGGAAACATTGTAACCATCTTCAGGTGAATTCAAGAAGTATTCACCGGCAGAAGCGTTGAAGAAATTATCTATTCTATGGTTGAACTTAGACTTAGCACGAGTAATAAAGAGAATAAGTATTATCTTCTTGCGTATGTACGGTACATACAACATTTTTTTGTTTGTTTTACTTATTTTAACATGGATATGGGCAAGTACATGCAAATTGGATACTGAGTCGCATGTCAGAGCACTGTGCTGCGACGGAAGGTACTGTTTTTGCGTTGGTGTCATAGCATTACCGTCCCTCATTTTACATATTATATAACAGTACGTTTACTTGCTTATTTTATACAAGGAAATAATGCTGCCTTTGGAACTACAAAGTTAGCTTTAATTTTTGTGTTATGAAATAAAGAGAGAATGTGTAGATTATTTTTTGTAGTGGTAGGCCTTCTTCGTGGAGAATTACTACACATTTGTCAGGTATACTACCGCCAAGTAGTACTGTGCAAACATTACTGTGTTCCGTGTTAAATTACAACGATTCCAGAGAAACTACAGGGTAAAGATACACAGTTTTTTTATTGAAATCATCGAATATCTTTGGGTTACGAGCGCAGTGCAGTTATGGGAAGTAATTTGGATCTTTCATATTCAAATAGTTGAGTCGCGCTGTACTAAAATGGACAGGGTATTTGCTTACTATCAGACGCATGTTTTGCTCGTTCCATCACTAGAGTCTAGATAATAAAAAAAAGAAAGAAATATGCAAGAGTTTGACAAATCGCTTCTTAGAAAGCAATTATGTGGTTTAAGATTTTTTGAAGAAGAATGAAAAGAACATTTGTCTGCTCAATACGTAATCATTGAAAGCATTCAGTGACGTTAACGCTAGCTCCATGATTTTTATTCACCCAAAAAGAGCCTAACGAGCATGAAGAAGTTTTCACTTCAAATCAAGAATTCTGAAAAGAAACGTTTTCGTTTACGGAACGCTTGCGTCAGAATAGCTAATTCTCTACGAGAGCAGCAGAAAAATCTGAGCCATTATTGTGTCATAGAGATGGTATGTTATCAGATAACCGCCGATAACACTGATAGCTGTTATCAACCTTGACAGAACGTGACGACATCTATGACACGGCTCTTTTCCGGGAAACGGTAATAGGTCAACGAAATCTAGGCTTACTATAACATACTTATCTAGCGCGCAGGAAGCGTCGCTACTATTCCGCTCTACTACGCATAACTATGAGCATAACATTAGTTCTACTTTTGACACGAATGATCTAATAAGTTGGTAGCGTATCAAAATGTATACAGTTAAAATGGCTAACTTATTTTCATTGTACATTATTTTTTTTTATTTAATAAAATATAGACAGACAAAACAAACAAACAAACAGCAAAAAAAAGCAAACAGACAAAACAAAACAAGACATGTTCTTAATAGTAAGCAACACGACGATATATTAACATATTAACAGTACAGCGCCACGCAATCTTTTGAACAGGAAGAGTTCTACACAACGTCAAATGTATAAATTAAATAAATTATCTTGACCATAATTATCTAAACATCTATCTTACTATTGATTCAGCGTCATTCAAAATTTGTAACTATTTTTTCTATTTCTCACCGTCATTAGTCTATCGATGATCTAAATAACATTAATAACTTTATAAAAAACAAGTGAAAGCGTAAACAGCATTTAACAGGAAAAAATAGATTATCTAAATTAACTACTTTTTCCAGTAATTCAAACATTAGAATTATCTTTAAACCATTTAAATCCTAAGGTTGCTTGGAACAAACCGCTTCAAATAATAAAGCCAACGGTCTGTGATAATAGACTCTAAGGTTTTTTTAACTAAAACTTGTTTAGTGCGTTGGGCAGCCTTTAAGATGAGGAAAAACCATTTAACTCATGACACTCAGCGTTGCCGCAATCTACCCCTCTGATTAAACATGTTTTTTCGCTTTTTCTACAGTACACCCGGAGTGCCACTGTATTTTTTTATTCAATTTTTTTTTGTTGTATACAGTAAAGAGTTTTTTACCATTAGAGATACTTGAGTCAAAAATCTGACTTCGAGTATAGTGAAGTTGCTCAAATTTCCGAACGACCTTAAAAAACCAATATGAGCTTAAATCAAGTAACACGGAATTTTATGTTTGATACAAACTAGAACTTCATAGTATATTTATAACTGTAGAGTGTAATAGACATTGTGACGGTCTATCTTGGATGCCAGATGGTGAGTTTCTGCGGCTAAGTTACTAAGTTTGTCGAAACTAACCCACTAATACAATTCCAAAATTGGCTGAACAACCTATTGTTAGTCGGAGTAAGCGTTAGTCTATTAAATGCATTTATAGATTTGTTATTATTATGAAAATCAAAGTGTTTGATTACTTAGTAGGTTTTAATCGCAATTTATTTTTGTTAAAACTATAAGATTAGACTCTTCAGAATGCATTTAGTATGTATGGAGTTGTAAATGCATTCAAAGATACAGTAACAAGTACCTACTGTATGTTAAAACTTAATCATTTCTTTCGTTTATTTTACCGCCATATTGGAATACAATACAAAAAAAAATATACCACAAGAAATAATACAGAAAAAAGGAGTTAAACTTAATAACATGTTGGGCAGAAACAATAGTGTTATTCATATTCCAGCCATCTACTTCATCTAAACTCATGAGAGTAAAAATATCTCAAAACTTTGATCAAAGTCAAATCGATAGCGAAACTTCAACGTTTATGACTTCAAACGTACTCCAAACACGTGCGTAAAATTGGGATTAAGTTCAGTTTTTTACAACGGCAGTTCGTTTTGAGTCAATAGATTAACTTGAGTTGGTAATTTTCAGATAACTCAAACGCAGTCATTGCACTGCTTATCGATTCGATCAGTTATCATTACGAAACTAAAAAATGTCTAATTGAAATCGGAAACCAAAAGACGCATCGGAGATTTCGGGCGTAGACTCGACATAAACATCAAGTTGATTTATTATGTTGAGTCGAGATCGACGGATTTGGAGTGTTTTGTTACGACATCGGCACGTTTGCATCGATGTAGGTGGTTAATGGTATAGTGATTGGCTCTACCAGCTAAGTTTAATAAAAAAATAGTTTGTATTTTTTAATTGCATTGGGGTGCACCATTCCTGGGGTGTAAGGGGGAAGCGTATATCATCTAGTTTCCTCAAATGTCAACCTCCCCTGCACGTGGTGCACCCTGCTGCCAACTAACGAGGCTCTGACGACCGAACCAATGGCGGTATATCCATTTAAAAAGCCAGTCTTAAATTGACCAGGCCAGTGACGGGCAGCGGCGTCACTGGTGCAAAGGGCTGGCCCCGCGGTCACCAACCCGCCTGCCAAGCGTGGTGACTATGGCAAACACCCCCCCTTATGAAAGACACAAATAAGAAACGGCCCCTAGTCCCCGGCGGCTCCGCTATTCCAGGCACTGGTGGCAGCCTTGGTTCCGGCAGAGCATGGGGTGCAAAGAATCTCCGGCAGATGCCCCGCCACCAAACCCCACGACTCGACCTGGCAACTTATAATGCACGGACGCTGAGGGCTGACGAAAAGATTGTGGAGTTGGAAGAAGAAGTGGACAAGTTGCGCTGGGATATTATAGGGTTATCCGAAGTCCGAAGACAGGGCGAGGGCAGGATAACCCTCGATTCCGGCAACTTGTTCTACTACCGGGAGGGAGATCAACAATCCCAAGGGGGTGTCGGGTTTATCGTCCGCAAGTCTCTTGTTAACAACGTGATAATGATCGAGAGTGTGTCGAACAGGGTTGTATACCTTGTACTTAAAATTACCGACCGATACTCATTGAAGGTAATACAGGTATACGCACCGACCTCGTCACATCCCGACGAAGAGGTTGAGGCCATGTATGAGGACATCTCCAAAGCCATACATGTCTCGCCAACACATTTCACAGTTGTGATGGGAGACTTGAACGCGAAACTGGGGAAACGTAGCGGTGATGAGTTGAGAGTAGGGCAATTCGGATATGGGCAGCGGAACCCAAGAGGGCAACGTCTAGCTGATTTCTTGGAAAGGGAGAGCCTCTTTATGATGAACTCCTTTTTCAAGAAACAGCCACAACGAAAATGGACATGGATTAGCCCAGATGGTTCCACAAAAAATGAGATCGACTTCATTATGACGACTAAACGGCAAATATTCAGCGATGTCTCTGTGATCAGTAAGGTCAAAACCGGCAGCGATCACCGTATGGTAAGAGGCACGCTGAATCTAAACATTAAGTTCGAAAGGTCACGTCTAATGAAGTCCACGCTCCGACCAAGTTCTGCTCAAATTGAGAATCCCGATAACTTTCAACTCGAACTTCAAAACCGCTTCGAGTCCCTAAATGAGTGCGTAACGGCGGATGAAATTAATGACAGGCTAGTGGAAACTGTTCACGCGGTTGGCAGAAAATTCTACAAGAGCCGACGCCAAAATAGAACACAAAAACTCTCCGATCATACTCTGAATCTCATGGCGGTTAGGCGAGGTATGCGGTTGCAGTCTTCGGTAGACATGACGGTCTACAGACGGCTCAATAGACAGATTTCTACTTGTGTGCGACGCGACATACGCTGCTACAATACTATGAGTATTGAAGAAGCGATTAAGCGGAACAAAGGCTCGAAAGTGTTCGCAAGAAATCTGTCTCTTGGGCACAGTCAATTGACCAAATTGAAAACCGATGATGGCAACGTCACCTCGTCGAAGCCCGAGATTTTAGAGGAGATCGAGAAGTTCTATGAACAGTTATACACCTCTGCGCAAGCACAACCTGTCGTTAATATGGCTAAAGACCCCAGAGCCAAGCTGACCCGACACTTTACCGAAGATATCCCGGAAGTCAGCCTGTACGAGATTAGGATGGCCCTCAAGCAACTTAAAAACAACAAGGCACCTGGCGACGACGGAATTACGACTGAGCTTCTGAGAGCGGGTGGAAAACCGGTACTTAAAGTCCTCCAGAAGCTGTTCGACTCCGTCATACTTGACGGTAATACGCCAGAAGCGTGGAGCAGAAGTGTGGTGGTGCTCTTCTTCAAAAAAGGTGACAACACCTTGTTGAAGAACTACAGACCCATCTCACTTCTGAGCCACGTTTATAAGTTGTTTTCGAGGGTAATCACGAATCGTCTCGCACGCAGGTTTGACGACTTCCAGCCACCCGAACAAGCCGGTTTCCGAAAAGGCTATAGTACCATAGACCACATCCATACGCTTCGGCAGATTATACAGAAAACCGAGGAGTATAATCGGCCACTATGTATAGCGTATGTGGACTATGAGAAAGCCTTCGATTCCATCGAGACCTGGGCAGTGCTTCAGTCTCTCCAGCGATGCCGCATGGACTATCGCTATATCGAAGTGTTGAAGTGTATTTACAGCAAAGCCACAATGTCTGTTCGATTACAGGACCAGTGTACAAAACATATCCAGCTACAGAAAGGCGTGAGGCAGGGAGATGTTATATCTCCGAAACTGTTCACTGCCGCGCTGGAAGATGTTTTCAAGTTACTGGACTGGAACGGACATGGCATCAATATCAACGGCGAATGTATCACTCACCTTCGGTTTGCCGACGACATAGTCATTGTGGCGGAGTCGCTGGAGGACCTCGGTGCTATGCTCAGAGACCTCAGTAGAGTATCCCAACAGGTAGGTTTGAGGATGAATATGGACAAGACGAAGGTCATGTCAAATGTTCATGTCTCACCTGTACCGGTTATTGTTGGGAATACCACACTCGAAGTTGTTGACGAATACGTCTACCTGGGTCAAAAGATCCAATTAGGTAGATCCAACTTCGACAAAGAGGTCCAGCGAAGGATCCAACTCGGATGGGCAGCGTTCGGGAAACTACGGCACATCTTGGAGTCCAAAATACCCCAATGCTTGAAGACGAAAGTCTTCAATCAGTGCGTGTTGCCAGTGATGACTTACGGAACTGAGACGTGGTCCTTAACTGTGGGCCTCATAACAAAGCTCAAAGTCACACAGCGAGCTATGGAGAGAGCGATGCTCGGAGTCTCTTTGCGCGACAGAATCCGGAATGAGGATATTCGCAAAAGAACGAAAGTAGCCGACATAGCTCGAAGAGTAGCTAAGCTGAAGTGGCAATGGGCAGGCCACATCGCTCGCAGAACTGACAACCGATGGGGAAGAAAGGTTCTCGAGTGGCGACCACGAACCGGAAGACGCAGTGTTGGACGGCCTCCCACTAGATGGACAGATGACCTCACAAAGGTCGCTGGAAACCGCTGGTTGCAGGTTGCGCAGGACCGTTCTTTGTGGAAATCTAGGGGGGAGGCCTATGTCCAACAGTGGACGTCTTGCGGCTGATGAATGAATGAATGAATGAATTTTTTAATTTGTACTAAAATGGAGGACAAAATGATGTCTGAAAAATTTTTTTAATTAGAAGACTCGTTTGACATTTGTTACAATAATTGGGAATCGTATATGAATAAAATATTTATGACTTCATACATTTCAGTTTATACGTTTCATTTATCATATTTTTATGTATTCGTATGTACATCGATTACTCCGAGATATATGATACGATTTTCCTGATTCTTTTTTTTTGTTAAAGAACTCTGTCATTGACTAATCATGTTTTAAGTATTTGTATAGAAACTATGTTTTAAGGCTTTAGAAACGATTTCCGATGGTAAAATACAAAGTTCTCTAAAAAAGTACAATTTTATTGACATTTCGCATATTCTTATCGGGATTTGTAATAATCACAAGAAAAAACGAGCGTTTATTTTAAACAGTCAAACGCAAACAACATGACAAATACTTACTGCATTTTCTAAAGTTTACTCAAGTCTCAAGTCAAGGAGCTATCAAATTTTTAAACATAGTGAAACCGGTATTCGACATTTTCAATATTTGAGATGTGAAACAAACTCAAAAAGACAAAGTCGTACTTCAATTCAAAACGAATTTTCAAATACCCGCCGAGTTTGTCTTCAGCTTTACATCATGTGTTCTCGTGGATTTCAAGTCAATTGAATTTGAGTATAGCCTCAATAAAAGCGTTAGTGACGTAAAAGTAATGCACCTTACACTAGAATAATAACATAGCGTGTGTAATCAGGGAGCATCCCACCTGAAGGCAAGCGAAAACAAAAGTTTGAAAACTAATGACAGCTGTCAACATGACAGATGCCTTCAGCGACCGAAGGCACGATCAACAGACGTAGATGAACGACCGATAATGACAACATGCGAATGGAACGATCGAGTCCGCAGCCAACACTTCAAACTTGTGATGAAAAAGGTTGAACTATAATCATTCGTTCATAATAGCTTTGTAGTGTAATAATAAGACGCGATGGTGGGACTTCCAGTCGACTGTCTCAAGTGGAGGCTCGAAGCCTTCGGTAGATCAATGTGAATTCTTGGAATGATGCTGAGTAAATTACTATTTCAACTAAAGTGCGAAGTAACTAAAAGTAATAAATAACAATACAGAAATGGTATAAGAACTTTTTAAAGTTGTCTATAATGACAGACAATACTCACACATTAAAACAGCGAAGTTTTTGAAAACTTTTGACTTGTACCCATGGACGTTCAAAAAAGTCGGACGTAGTCTCGCTAAACCAGAAACTGTGTCACTAGAGTCGGCCACATTAGCATGTGTGCGTTGTCAGGTTGTCACTGATAGGCTGACACGCACACATATGCACAAGTAGCGCGCGTAATGACCCACTGATGTGTGCGTGTCAGCCTGTATATGACAGCGCACACGTGCATATGATGTGGCCGACTCGATGGACACAGTTTTTGTTTTAGCGACACGACGTCCGACTTTTTTTATACGTCTATGCTTGTACCGTGATCGTGATCGCAGATGCTTTTTTTGTTATTTTTTTCTTTGCCGTCCCAATTGTTGTTTATGGGAAAAATATGTTATGCCATTTATTTGACAATTTCCAACTGCTGATAGAAGTTAAAAATTATAATTTAGAATTTTAGTATAAACACCACTAATTATACTTGAACAATACCGTAGTACCAATACGTCATCTGTATTGGCTCAGATATACCGCTATTGTGCATGTCGAAAAACTCACAAGATAAGATTTTACCCATCCACAACCGTCTAACGCACACTTCCCACCGCTCCGTCGCCGCTCCGACGCTACGCCGCTACATGAGCATCGTCGGTGACGCAAACCCATAAGATTGTCATATCAAAAAGAGCTAATTTTTTTAAGGTTTTTGATAATTTCACGTTAAAAATTAATTATCCAAAGCTTTAAATACTACGTACCTACCATATTTGGTTATTGCCAAAATTATAGGCACTTATCGCAAATGCACAATTTCATAGCTCAAGTGCTAAGCAGTACGAATCCTTCAAGTACCTATCACTATAAAACTTGAAAATACCCACTACAATCCATTCCAGTAGTCTGTGATACGAGTCGCAAAACTTTATCGCTCCCCGCACGAAAAATAAACTTTTGGACGAATTCTAATAAACTGTCAAATGAAATTATGGCTCTGATTAAAAACGTAAACTTTTTACAGCCTTTCTGTAAAGTTTTTAGTTTCATTTTTGGTTTAGGCGTCTCTTTAGTTCGGCTCCACATAATCCGGCAAGACTTCAAAAACAGTATTAAAGTGATCATCTAAAGGTAATCTGACTAAAATGAACAAATGAAATTTGGTTTCAACTTCTTTGAAATATTTTTGACACATTGTTTAAAATTATCAATTTTAGCCCTGTTATAAATTATTGTCTTGTACGCGGTGAATATTAACGTCTTCATTAATCACTGCCGTGTCCTAGTCCAATACTGGGCACAGACCATGCCGCTCAGCTTTAACTTCTTCTCTTCTTCTGTAATCTTCTTCAGCCACCGCCAGTGTCTTTGTTGCATAGACGTAGCTATCGTGGGTTGTAAGACGCTGCATCTTCTGCCCTAGCCTAACGTAGGCAACGGTAGCAGTAGGGAGCCAATAGGCCAAATGAGGCCAACAGCCATAGGTCTCTTTATATTCCAGAAAGTAGGTAGCTGAGGTATAAGGAACATTACCTACAACAGTGTCAAGATCTTAAGTTACGTTAAGTGAAACAAGTATTCGCATGTCTACTACAGCCAACCCATGAAACTTTGCACAATATAAATAAAATACTGCATATTTCGAACAAGCACCAGTCAGACGTGTCAATCGACCTGACAATTTCACTAGCCCCCGTATCCTTTGACGCGTTGTTGTGTGGAATCGTTGATAAAACGTTTGGGAAAACGTCAGTGAAACGCAAACTTTGTGCAGTGATCGCGAGGCGTTAAATACACCAGGATAAATGAAATCTCACTTCTGACGTCATGGAGGGTCTTAAAGGGGCCTGGGTGCCTCTACTCATAGCGGCGCTTTGTCTCTTAGAGGTGCACGCTCAATATTACAAACGTAAGTATTACTTTTAAATTGTATCTATGTTTTTATTAATTATTTTATAGTATAGCGACAGGACGAGCAAAATATAAGCCTGATTGTAAGCAATGCCTGGCCATGACATAATAGCGTTACCCAGCTATTTAAAATCACTGTTTTGTGTATCTAGGTACCTTCTATCAGGTGTGTCATCTTTGACCACATCATCGGTAACTCTATCAGGTGAGTTAGTGATTAAACGTAGTTCTATGAAAAAGAAGGCTGAATTATGTAATGGTAAGTTCGTTTTTTTGAGAATACAACTTATAAAATAGCTACTATGATTTAAGTTTACAAAAAAATGTGATACCTTTTTGGCCCCCGTTAGCTTAGAGTAAGTGTTTGCAATAGGGAGTTGAGGTTTAAAATGTGTTAATTGTCGAATGGTCGCATCGAATTCCTTGTTTTGTATCCGTTCTCATCGCCCTGGGGGCGTGTTTAATCATATTTTAGTGTCGGACATACAGCTGCGTTACCCTAGAATTATATGCACTGGAAATGGCCACGGTTTTTGTCACTTCACGTCGATATAAAGCTTTCTCCATCTTCATTTTACTAGCTAAAGAATTACCAGCATATCACTATTTGGTAGACTAACAGCATCCCACGATTAATTTTACCTGTGCATTTCCCGATTTCGTTATTTTCCTGGGATCATGTGTTATTCCAGGCTATTATCTAGTGATTTACGAAATTTCGTCCAAATCCCTTTAGTAGTAGGTATATTTGCGCGAAAGAGTAACAAGTAATAATAATCACAAACTTTCGCTTTTATTATAATAGTGGGATAAGCTACGATCCTCGGAGTCTCTTTGCGCGACAGAATCCGTAATGAAGATACCTATTCGCAAAAGAACGAAAGTGGCCGACATAGCTCAAAGAGTAAGCAAGCTGAAGTGGCAATGGGCAGGCCACATCGCTCGAAGAACTGACAACCGATGGGGAAGAAAGGTTCTCGAGTGGCGACTACGAACCGGAAGACGCAGTGTTGGACGGCCTCCCACTAGATGAACAGATGACCTCACAAAGGTCGCTGGAAACCGCTGGTTGCAGGTTCAGGTGTTGTGGAAATCTAGGGGGGAGGCCTTTGTTCAGCAGTGGACGTCTTGCGGCTGCTGATGATGTTGATGTAGCTACGATCCAATTTCTTTGCTCCAAATCTGATTCACGCAAATTGATTGATAACTTTTTCGGGATAAATAGTAGCATATAGATAAATAGTATTAAAAAGTTTAGTGGTTGTAAAACAGCGGGTTACTCCGTGAGACATGGCTACTTCTTAAAATTTAGTTCAAGCGCATAAACTAACCCAAAAATATCGAATTTCAAATTGACATGTGCCATGTTTCTCGTAAACAGGTTATTGTCACGTTTATTTCTGTTTGTTAATTTTACGACACCGTCTCATATGTTCGGTTACTTGTACGTATGACTAATACTGACACCTTCGTGTATTTTCTGTTATCGGGCTAATTTTAACTCGCCCTATCCCTATAAAATGGTTGCTGGATAATAAAATATTTTTTATATCTACTGCATTATATTTAGAAGCCATAACGCTTTTGTTGTTGATGTCACCTATTTATAGTATGCATTATGTTTTTTGGAATTTATATTTATTACTAGCTGACGCCGCAAACGTTGTTTTGCCTTAGTGAACAACCCTTGTCACTTAGGGGTATGAAAAATAGCTAGTAGCCGATTCTCATACCTACAGAATATGCATATAAAATTTGGTTAAAATCACGAAAGCCGTTTCGGAGGAGTAAGGAAACAAACACTGTGACACGAGAATTTTATATATAAGAAGATTAACATATATCTTGTAAATGATATTTATTGAAGTGGAAACTTCTTTAGCGGGATGGTGCGCTGTTTTTGCGTCACCAACATGGTAATGTAGTCATCATCATCTTCATCATCAGCCGCAAGACGTCCACTGCTGAACATAGGCCTCCCCCCTAGATTTCCACAACGAACGGTCCCGCGCAAGCTGCAAGCAGTGGTTTCCAGCGACCTTTGTGAGGTCATCTGTCCATCTAGTGGGTGGCCGTCCAGCACTGCGTCTTCCGGTTCGTGGTCGCCACTCGAGAACCTTTCTTCCCCATCGGTTGTCAGTTCTGCGAGCGATGTGGCCTGCCCATTGCCACTTCAGCTTGCTTACTCTTCGAGCTATGTCGGCCACTTTCGTTCTTTATACAGAGGTGTCGGTTATAGTAACGGTATGTAGGTACAAATCATTCTGTCCACCTATTTTATAAACTTCTTTTGACGCACCACAGACACAGTTTTCTTGGACTGTGAATTTTAGCGTCACACTAGGGAATCATAGAAATCTTCAGGTAAACTCGGGACCATAGCCATTGATTACTCGCGCATTTCTAGATGGCCATGCTCATGGCCACGCCCTCCGGTTTCACCCACGTAGTTTCCAAAGTAAGCTACGCGAGTGCAACCGTGGGGCGCTGCTAGTCAAACATAATATAAAGCTGCATGGAGTAGTGAAAAGGGGAAACAAAATATCCAACTGTCATTTAAATATGTCGAACATCAGAGTTAAATTTAAGAACTTAATTGGTAAGCTTCGTACCCCTTGCCAGATTCAGCCAATTTGAAACAGAATAACAAACAATTTGTCAAAATTATTTCGACATTCGAGTGTATTTTCGCATACAAATGTTCAATTTGCAATAGCCATTTGAGTATTTTAAATTGTACCTACATCAAATAGTTGTAAAAGAATGTTGGTGTGTCCTTAAAATAAATCATGGTTGACGTTTCATAAACTCGAACGAGGATGTGACTCTACTTTTGCGATAAGAACGTCTAAGCTGTGGAATGCGCTGCCTGAATGGATTTGCTATTTCGATGTCTTCAAGTCGAGAGAGAACCGACTTCTTCTGGAGAAGCATGCATCATCGTAGACCGCATAACATCAGGAGAGATGGTGGCCAAGTGCAAACCTATGAAATAAAACAGATAAGCCTTATAATGGTCACTTAAAGCGTCAGGCTTGTGTAGAGCAAAAATGTACCAAAAAAATAAAGTAGCCAAGTGCGAGTTGGACTCGCCCATGAAGGGTTCCGTTGCAGCAAGTAACATAATATACATAGTACACATAGTTCTTGTAGTTCGTTGTAACTTTGATCGAAGTTTTAATAATAGTGTATTTATGACGTACTAAAAAAAACTACTCATCAGATCGAGTTCAAACTAATTTTCGTTGGTAGTTTTCATGGTAATGTACATCATATATTTTTTTTAGATTTTTCATTCTCTTACTTTAGAAGTTAGAGGGGGGGGGACACAAATTTTACCACTTTGGAAGTGTCTCTTGCGCAAACTATTCAGTGTAGACAAAAACTATATTAAAAACCTCAACATCATTTTTGAAGACCTATCGATAGACATCCCACACGTGTAGGATAGATGAAAAAAAAATTTTTGAGTTTCAGTTCTCAGTATGAGGGGCAACCCTAATTTTTATTTTTTTTAATTTCTTTTGTAAAAATCTTAATGCGGTTCACAGAATACATCTACTCACCAAGTTTCCACACTGTAGTTCTCATAGTTTCGGCAAAAAGTGGCTGTGACATACGGACGGACAGACAGACAGACAGACAGACAGACAGACATGACGAATCTATAAGGGTTCCGTTTTTACGTTTTACGGAACCCTAAAAATCGCCAATAAAATTATTTTTTATATTATAATATTAAATCATTTAATTTTTAGCAATAGTAAACCCATCCTAACAACACTAGCGCAGCGGCTATGCCAAACTGCGTAAATATACTGCGAAAATATCTACCTATTGTCATAGATGTAAATCAATAGATGTGCCCTGAGCACCTTGAAATTGGTTATAAACTGCGTCTCTGTGTGTATCTTAAGTGGTTTATTAACAACCAATCTACTTGACCACTATAATCGCTAGCGGCGAGATTTGCTGTTGTTCTACTTATTTTGGTTGTTGACAACGAATAATGATAGGTAAAAACGTCCGGCGTCCACCGCGTCCTGCAACCGCCTAGAACGGAAAGAGTGAGCTCACTCTTCCCAACGTTGACATGATTGCGTGCGCCCTGAAGTTTGACAGGGCTCATCTTGGGTTCTACGATCTATGCCTATTGTACTGTAGGCAATAGATCTTTCAAAACTAAGTTTGATTTTGCGAGTAATTTAAGAACTATTATATTATTTTGCTATGCGAGTTCGAGTTTTTTTATATAGAAGCAAGTTGCTTCTTTTGGTTTGGTTGCTTCAAGCAACCAAATTGCAAAATGTTCCTTTATGTGATTGATTAATTTATTGTTGATCTTATTTTAACTGTGTGATTTAGTAGCTTATATCTTTATTTAAACTTTGTCTATTTTTAGTAGATATTATGTTGTTTAAAAAATTTGAAAATTTGCTAAATATATAGCTAAATTGTATTATTTATGATACGATCATCTGAAAAATGAAGTTGGAAATACTGGTCACGGGCAGTTTTTACGCGTCTCTTCCGTTATATTTAATTTATTTCCAATCTTACGGTTTTAATTTAACATTTTTGAAGTGAAAACTTCTTTTGGCGCGCCTAGACAGATTTTTCGTGGGCTGTGAAATGAATTCTTCGATAAGAAATCTTCGGGTAAACTTGGGACCATAGCCATTGGCTATCTAGAAATGCGTCATCCAATGGAAAATGCTAAAAGGGCGTGGCCTGCCCATCATGGCATCGTCATCTAGCAATGCGTCAGCCAATGGGAAATTCCGGTGCATTTCTAAATGGTCATGCCATATTGACCAGGCCACGCCCTCCGGTTACACCCGTGTAGTTTCCAAAGTAAGCTATCAAATTCTGAGTTATAAGTTTTCACTTCTTTCGGCAGTTCCTATGACTGCCAATTTTTTTTTCAGTTCGGTAGCGCAGCAGTATTCTCTTCCAAGCCTGCTTCTTCAAAACGTTCGTTCCAAAACTGTGTTTAAAATTGTGTTTTTAAATGTAGTGTTCTATGTCTGTGTTGTATCTCTGGGCGGGACACAATCAAGCCGCGACCGGCGCCTCGCATCGCTTCGTTACAAAACATAATGTCCCGGTTTCCCAGTCCCGTTTTCCCCCTGTCCCGCTTTCCCGCGGTCCCGACTTACGCGAGACGGGGTGACAGAGTCCCGTTGAGCTAATTCATTCACATTTTTATCACCACAAGCTACGGGCCATATTATTTAATTGTCTAGAGACAGCTTCTAAAAATAAACAGCGGACTACGCCAAAAGAATTACGACAAGCAAGATATACGCCGGATGGTTAGTTAAACGCTTAACATAACATCGAACCCATAACAGCACAGTGCCCCTCAGCTATTTGAACATGAAGATTCCAAATAACCGCATAGCACTGCGCGCTCGTGAATATTAAATGATTTATATCTTTACTAGCAGCGCCCCGCGTTTTCACCCGAGTATTTCCCGATCGCGTTATTTTCCCGGAATAAAAGAAGCCTAGAAGTTGTTCCAGAGCATTATCTACGCAACAAGTATTATGTGTAGTTTTTATGGAAAACAGTAACAAACATTCCAGACATTCTTACGAACTTTTGCATTTATAATACTAAGTAGTAGAATTTTCTCGAGTAACAAGTTTTACTGAGGCAAAAATCTATGACTGTGATATCTATATGATATGATATGATAGCTATAGATATACTGGACGAAAACTTTTAATACGTAGTCCTTGTATCTAAATGTAGATATAATTTAGACCTTACACGTATGAGAAACTTGAGCCCGTTCGTAAGTTAACGACCTTTAATGAACGCTGCACGTCTTCGAGTCTTCCTGCGCTTGCGCACACCACCCCTTTGTTCCGAGGCAACCACTAACAGACGCTTTATTATTTTATTACTGAACACCATATGCTGTACAACTCAATGATGGGTATTTTCTTATGAAATTACTATTGTAACTACAGTTAGATTAAAGACTAAGCTTCATTAAAGACGTCTATTATGTGTTGTAATCACGCAATCATAGCCCAGAAAATAATGAGCTATAACAGTTCGGCTGTAGAGCTACTAGCAGTTACAGCCAAGCATTAATAAAAGCTAAGAATCAGTAACAACTTAGAAGCATCAATAGCGTAAAAGCAGTGACTGCTTAACATCCGTTATAGCTTACTGACAGCTCAGACAAAGTAAGTAGTCAGTCAGGCTCCGATAGGTCAGTCAGTAACACCCTAGTCACGAATGGCAGCATTGCGCCCATATTATTTCTACGATAGCCTATTTACACGTTGCATAATTGCTTCAACGACAAGAATAACTTTAAAACTAACCTTACCCCTAATCACTTTCTTACTGCATAGATACGGATCGATGCCTAGAAGCAGTGACAGCTCGAAATTGAGCTCAAAAACAATTATAACTGAGGAGCAGTGATAACTCAGAAACAGTGAGGCAATGATAGCTAAAAATTAGTGAAGGCATAGAAGGAAATACCAATAGTAAAAAGTGATAAGCTTTAGACCTTTCTCGTGCTCTTTTTATAAGAACTGGTTACAACACAGAATACCAAGCAACTAAACGATCTATTTCTGCCTTGATGCAGAATGTACCGTGACTGCAGCCAGCGGTTATTCCGATGACTGTGACCTGATAGCAATATAATTAGAATTTGGTTCACGAGCTGTAATGCTGATACATTTACCAACAGCTCTAAAAGACCGATTCATTCTCGCCTTGAATACACCAAAGATTGTATCCATTTGGAATAAGCCCCTAAGGCATTTCACAGCCTAGCCCGCATTGAATGCATTGAATCGCTGTGGTAGAAGGATTAATCAGCCGGTGCTAATACCGACTGGACCATGGTGCACCGGACAAACTAAAGCTAGTTTCTGTAGCCTTTCACTGGTCAGAAACTGTTTAATTTGCGAAAATAATTTGAAAAACATGTGCAAAAAAATTAGAAACAAATGATAAAATTTAATAAAATCATTCTAAAAAAAGTTTTAGATTTAGCCAGTCTAAAATTGAAACGCTGATACTACGAGAAGAAGACAGCCTGGCTGTACGTATAATAAAATTGGCATAAATGCTGGCCTTGTGGCTTAGTTGGTAGTAAGCCTGCCTGCGAAACCGTTAGTCGCGGCCTCGTTTCCCACTCAATACAAATATTTGTGAATGAAAAATTTACAACTATAATACGATTATAGTATGAGCTACCTGGGTCCTATAGAACAAGCTTTGCTTAGTTTGGGGCTGCGTGATGTTGAATGCGGTTGAAACTCGAGTCGCACTGGCCGGACTACGTGTGGTAACGTGAATTACCCATTTAATTAGTTAAATATGTCCGCCAATAATTACTCCTACCGCTTCGAAGCTGTCTCTCGTTACTGTAAATGCCTCATCATCATCATCAACAGCCCACTAAACGTTCCCACTGCTGGAACTCGGGGCCTTCTCTCGCAAGGAGAGAGTTAAGGCCATAATCCACCACGCTGGCCCAGTGCGGGTTGGCGGATGACACATGACTTCTAGGTACATGTCGGTTTCCTCACGATGTTTTTCCTTCACCGTTTTAAGTTAGCGGCATTACGTACATGACTTCGAAAAGACAGTGGTGCGTGTGTGGTTTGAACCCGGGGTCTCCGGATCGGCAGCCGCCGTTCTCCCGACTAGACCAGCCGTAACTTATATTGCTACCGTAAATGCCTATTTTATAGTAATTAACATTCGCCGATATCGAAACTACAAAGGAGGTGGAGTGGTTCGGAAGAGGAACCGGCCGAGTCAGTGGATCTTACTCGTGTAAGATGTGCTATCAATATTCATAGATTCGAGCTCCCAAGTTATGAAGCGACAAAACTTCTGTTGAACTTATTCATCAGAGTTACATTTAAAGGCTCACAACTTGTATTTGAATGGATTTTATATCTATAATTCTACAGAGAAACCGCTAATTTTACCTACTCGTTTTCAAAATTTACAAAATATTTACGTAAAGTTTGTAAATAAATATAAAACTGTACTACCAAATAAATACGCAAAACGTTTCATGAAAATCGGTGGTGCGATGTCAAAGGAGTGCAAACATAAACATTGCGACACGAGATTTTTAACCGTCAGATTTATGACGAGTAAAACACACATAGTAGGTACCTTACGTGCAGTTGTTTTTGGGCACTGTTTAATAAAAAAACTGATTTACAAGAAAAATATTACTAATCATTGTTTCAAATTTTATCTATTTAATGTTGAAACCAAAGTACAACTACTTATATATGACATACCACTAGTGGTAGTGACTATAGCATTAAGGGATCACGTACATATCGAACGATGAAACAATTTTTGAAATCTGTTCTGTAATTCCTGAGATTAGCGCGTTCAAACAAAAAAATCTCTTCCACTTTACAATATAGGTATAGATTAGCATTTCTAATTCATCCATAGAAAACAGGACATCACAGGTTCCCAGTCACACAGGTCACCATGCACCAAGGCATCCTTCTTGGGCGTTATTGTTCCACATTGATCATTAGGCACATACTCACAATAGTAATCACACGTAGATAAACCTATTTTAGGTGTATTTGAAAAAAATAAGCACATTTTATTTAACAGATTCAGTTACTAACCGGTACAAGATTCACGTCAGCCGGTAGGAAGTTCGCCATTTTATTTCGTCATAGCCTTTTTATATGATCATAATTATTATTAAGTCATCTGTTTTCGCTATTTTGGCTTCTACCTCATGGATATTTTCCGAAATCTGACGATATGTTGCTAAAATGTGTCGACGAATTCCTTAACTCCATCCCACGTGTTTATGTTATTTGGATCTTGATGATAAAAGGATTGACATATTTATACTCTATTTTACATTTGTGTAAATTTATTTTTACGGACATAAAATCCAAGATTTAGGCTGGGTGCGAACATACGATCACTCCATCTAGTCTCAGGGTGTCCTATACTACGTTTGTCAGTTCGCGGTATCCCAACAGTTTTCGTTTCTGTGGCAGATATGACCAGCCCGTTGCCACTTCAGTTTGCTAACGCGAGCTATGTCCACGCAACTTTGGTTTTTTCGCAGATCGCTTCGTTCCAAATATGAAACTCTGTGCGTATTCGAACTTCTGTACCGTTTCAACTGTCTATGTACACGGTTTGTCTCCGTAAGTTTTGACGGGTAGGACTCATTGACTAACGAATTTTTCGTAATTAACACATCTTAAATTTTCTAGAGTAGTGGTAAGACTCTGCAGAGTTCTTCTGAGGGAAGTAGCCCGCCTTTGCTAGTTATTGTATCAACCAGTAATATGCAAACATCTCTGTGTTCCGGTTAGAAGGGCAACGTTTCCATAAAAATCACAGAGCATAGAGATAAATCATCTTGTAAAACAGGGTGACAAGTGCAGTACATTGATTTTGACTCTTCATGTTCCAATAACTACATTGTACCGTTACGATCAGGTATGTTACTTACCATCTTTTACAAACACGCCATTTTCGTTTCGTCACTTTGGATATTCAAAAATGAACAATTAACTCGAAGGCGACTAGTAAAGGACACCTATTTACGAACTCGATACAAAAAGATAAACTACTGGTTAAGTTTCTGTGACGCTAATGCTGGCTTTGTGATGGTAATCCAAGTGAGGTCGCATTTTAATCCTAATTCTACTAAATGACCCGCTCGCGTTCACGAAAGATTAACCACCAGCAATATTAGCATTACAAGACATCACTCTCTGCGAACTGGAGTCAGCGCCACCACTCGATTCTTACGGCCAAGATCTTGAACTAAAAATTTGTTCAAGATATTTTTATCAGGTAGTGTAGTTGTAGTGGTAGGACTCTTAGCAGAGTCCGCCTGGCGAAGTACCACACCTTTGCCAGTTATTCTACCGCCAAGCGGTAATGTGCAAACATTACTGTGTTCCGGCTTGAAGGGCAATGTTTCCAGAGAAATTACAGGGCTTAGAGATATAACATCTTAGATCTCTGGGTGACGAGCGCAGTGCAGTGCTAGGTAATGATTTGGACTCTTCATGTTCCAATAGCTGCGCGTCACTGTGCTGTTATGTGGCAGGCATGTTGCTTACCATCAGGCATAATATGTATTACCGGTTTCGTCACGCTTTATATTAAAAAAAAAGTACGATGCTAACGCCACATTAGAACGTATAAGAGAATTTTATAACATTCGAAACAAGTCTCTATGTATCGTTTGAGTCAACCGTAAGTAGGTACACTTATGGATACTTTTTAAGGTAACTTAGGTAGGTACCTTTTACCAACTGAGCCTTTAAGCCAGTCATTACATGAAAACATAGCCTACTTTTAATCCTGATAAAGTTACTAGCTGCAGCTAGTAATCCATTCAATAACGTCGTGAATAGATTTATGTGGGCTACAGACGAATATGTAAGTCCAGACGGGTCACCTTGCTGTCTGTTTTGTTTTAAAAATAAAAGACACCCAAGATCCTTCCATGAAACGACAAATTCGATCGTGGCGCTTTTTTTCTAAAGCCATGATGACCTAGAGGCCAGAATGTCAGATTCCCGTCTGCAGCTCTGTACAATTTTGAAAGAGCAGATGTACTAGTGCAGATGTCTGTGTTGTAACGGTGAAACATCATAAGAAAATCAGCATGCTCCTGGAATCTTTCGAAGACGCGTGATACTCGGCCACTTGGACTGGGCCAGCGTGGTGGATTATGGCCTTCACTCTCCTTGAGAGAGTCCTAGGAGTGGGCAATTAAAGTGACCCCACAAGTGACACACTTAAATGCTTATTAAATTATGCTTCCATGAAATTACGAATTCGACCATAGTAAGCTTCGGCACACACAGGCACACATGAAAACGTGTTTTTGCTTAATTACTCGCCTCCATTTTATTTATTACGACGGTTTCCTTACGAGATTTTCCATTATTGGACGCTCAACTTCAGCGGGAATCAAACCCACTCATCTTTTTGTTGTATAGTGTGAGATTACATTGCACTTTCTATTAAACTATCACACTTATAATTGAGGAACATGTATGACCATTGGATCGTCGGCGCGCCATGTCGGTCGTCTAATAAGGCCCGGCACGGATTACATAACCTTTTGCATATTTCATCAATGGCTATTGTGCTCCTGTCACTAACGATGTACAAATATGTATCTGTTTTCATTAAATATTTGGACGCCTTTACGTATTAAAGTCTCAACCGCTACCATAAATAGACACCATCACTTTTCTTTTTTAAACTGTGCTGTTATGAGAAAAATAAGCTTTTCTTCGTCTGGGACAAATACCTAAGTGTTATATGAGGATATTCTTAATAATATTTATTTTTTTAACATGTACACTACCCGGATTGACACTTAGGCTGCTTTTTATACCCTAGAGGCTAATTGTAAAGCAGCTGATAATTTAAACTGCGGGGTGTAGCTAGTGTGATAAAAAAAAAGCAAAAAATATAAATATTAGCCGAAATTCGTCACACTACACTTGCCCTGCACTTAGCAAAGCTTGTAACTACTTTGATCACCAGTTAGCTGATACAATACTTATAAATTATAAACATATGTAGTTACATACTTTTGATAAATAAAACTCCCAAATATAGAGCAAATAGCTAAATCCATCATTCAACTATTCGTAACAGGAATATAAACCACGACCTACAACCCTTCAGGCAATCATGCAATCTTACTGACCACTGAGCCAAAACGATATTATGAACAATAAACACATTTGAAGTAGGGTAGACTGGGTACGGTTGAAACGGTGGACGGTTGAAACAAAGTGAATATCTTGTGAATAGTGCACGATGAGGTAAGGGGTACAAGGGGAGTATGAAGCGGGTGACAGGTCGAAACATGAATTTTAGTATTGCGTCGCTCTTCGGGCGCTGTGCTTGTCTGTAGGAGGCCCCATTGTGTTTTTTAATGGAAAAGTAAGTATTTCGATATCTACATTTTTGCAATTATTAAGATTTCATTTATAGTTAGAGTATTGAGAGTTTTGTTACAGTTAAATTGAAGGTTGTACAATATCGTAGTATGATTAGTTTTTATTTAAATTTACTGTCATTCTTACTATGAACCGTTTTATACCAAGATGGGGGGGTGGGGACAGTTGAAACATTATTTGTGGGTACGGTTGAAACAGTTTATTTTCTAAACTTTCTTGTTTTTTAGACCCGAGGGTACACCAAAGAAAGACTACAAAAGGTCAAGCCGACTTATCAACATACCAACGAGCCTTTGAATATGTGAAAGCGGGATCTTCGTTGAGAACAGCGGCAGAAAAAAATGGACTGAACCACAGTTCCCTGTTCAGATATATACGTAAACGACTGGTAACGGTGACAATCAAGAAATGGGATATAAGGCCCATAATCGTTTATTTACCCAGCAACAAGAGCGTAATTATAAGTATAGCCAAAGAATTATCGCTACCAACATCTAATTATTATTTAGCTTAAGTTGTACTTAGTAAAAAAGTGAAGGCTGATTAAAAATAATGTTAGATTATAAATATTGTCAAAGACTAGAATATTACTTATTGAAAATATTTGTGATAGTCAACTGTGCCATTATCATTCGAAACATGTTATGAGGTGATTAAAAAAATATGATAATTTATTATATTTTGTATTATTTGCATGTGTTTCAATTGACCCCAGACACTGTTTCAACCGACCCTGGCATGGGGACGGTTGAAACAAATTACTTTTTTTTTTTAATTTGATTTTGCTCAGAAATTACTATACAGTGATCTTAAATAACATTGCCCTATAGTAGACAGATATAAGGCCTTTTATTTAGTATGTTTCCGATATCGCTTGCTTGACAAATCCCGATGCTATGCATGATAAATGCTAAAATGTTTCAACCGTACCCAGTCTACCCTATCTATGTCTGTCTGTGGTCCTAACATATGTCTGGTCGTTACCCTGCCTATTTAGAATTTTCGAGATGTATTTTTTGAATGCTTAAAGACTGGAACAAATTGAATATGTTAAAACAGTACGGAGTTCGTGGTTTTACTGTTAAGTTAGAGTTTGTTAACTTAGGCACACACTTACCTCCTTATGGAGAGTTTTTGTAGATACTATATGAGGCAATGTGATTGGAAGTTGTGAAGATACGGGTTGTAATGACATGTTTGAAGTATTTTGATTTTGGAAACACATTAAAAATGAATGCAAAATTCAATTGAAATTGAAAAAAAAGATCATTTCGTTTCAAGAAGATTCGATATGTTTTAGAACATCTTCTATTAGAGATCAATTTTAAATGCAATTATTATTTATTATTATATTACTAGGTGACTTTGCAAACGAATATATTGATCTCTAAACTATTCTATCTGACAAGTTGGACCAAACAGCACACAATTTTCAAAATTTGATTAAAATTTGTTCAGGACTTTAAGAGTTCATTGCAAACAAACGACGTGACACGGTTTTTTTGTGTATTAAGATCAGTTGCATGCTATTTCACACGTAAAATGTATATGAACTAAATGAAGCCATTCCCGTGAGTTTAAGACATTACATGAGGAAATGAATTAGAATCTTCCTTTTTGACACACAAAAGGTGCTCTCAAATAAAAAAATAACACTTAATAAGGATCTCTTTTCCATATATAGACACTAGCAGCGCCCCGCGGTGCTACCCGCGTAGTTCCCGTTCCCGTTGTTTTTTCGGGAAACATTAAATAGGATAGCCTTTGTGTTCTTCCAGGTTATAATCTATATGTGTTCCAAATTTCAGCCCGATCCGTTCATACGTTAGGACGTGATTGAGCAACAAACATCCATACATTGACATTTATAATATTAGTAGGGTACATAGTATATCTTAGCTTTATGTAATGTTTTACTTTTGTTAATTTTAATTTGTAGACTACACGTCGCTTCTGCTAAATCAATCGTTCGTAAACTTTTAATTTCTCAAACATTGTCTCATGGAGTATTCGATTTCACTAAAGAAATGAGTATAAAGTAATCGCTATCGGTCAGACAAGCGTTTATGTACAAAGAATATCTGAAGAATAGTGACGTCTACAAGACATGGATCTCTCACGTACGAATACCTACTCCACCTATATCACCGAGGATCACATCCGCGATAGGGCTGTCACCGGTTGCAAAAACTATTGTCGAGACATAGCTAAAATTGTAATAAATATGTCTATTTTATAGAAAGAAAATCGTCACGTTCTGTTTTCGCATTCGAATATCGAACGTGTGATGTTTACAATATTATCCTGTATTCAAGGAACACTTATAGCGAATTCGATTTGTAAATAATGGGATTCACGAGAATACGTATTTAGGTAAATCTTTACTGTTAGTAGAACTTGATATGAAATGAAACTTATCCCGTACGAAATAGAGTACTATGATCTTAATCTAGATGGTCATGCTAAGAAGTCACTCGATCACGTGACCTGAAAATAGCGCCAGTTGATTGGTCAACGGTTCAGATCGGTTGTATATTTTTTTCCTTCATAATCTATCTAATATAAACAACAAAAACTCGAATTATCGGCAAAAATATGATCATTTCAAAAATACATAGCAGCAGCCGCGATGAACAAGTCCTAAGGCACAAATATTGACTGGCTTCGTGGCTTAGTGGGTAGTAGCTCTGCCTGCGAAGCCGAGGGTCGTGGGTTCGATCCCCACCCAGTGCAAATATTTGTGTGATGAATTCAAATGTTTGCACTGTGTCTGGTTATTTCTATGTATAATAAGTATATATTTAAAAAATATATAAGTATTATATCAGCTATCTGGCCCCCATAGTACAAACTTTGCTTAGTTTGGGGTCTGATGGTGTTGTGTGTGATGTCCACCAATATTTATTTATTTATTTATAATATGTGAAACCATAGATTCAAATCCTACTTCCAAATCAAAAGTAATGTAATAAAATAAAGTTTAATTACACTTGTATCGAAGTAACTATTACCTTATCTGTGCTTGTATCTAGTTACGGGAGTGACATATTCATTGTATGACAAAACTTTTTTTGAGATATTAAGATTTTCTTTAAAGTCAAAATATGTTTTATTTATGTGAGTTATATGCCTACTTAAAGTGTAAATGATTAAAATGTTATTCGGAGTTCATTAGAGGTCTCAGATTATTATGACTTAATTAAGTAAACATACCAGTATCTACTATTGATAAGGTTGATTAATCTATATAATGACCCATATTCTTACATAATTTATTGTTTACCGTTTACATACACTATGTAAGTTTGTAAAACATACTAGTGATAAAATATACATATAATAAACATCTGGAATAACACATAGACTACCTTTTATAATGGTGATCGCAAATTTACGGTGGCATATACATGACAGAAAAAAAAAGGAGACAAACTTTTTTTTTTAATAAAGAGTGACGAGACTAGCATGGCACGTGCCTGATGGTAAGCAACATCCCTGCCACGTAACAGCACAGTGACATGCAGCTATTGGAATATGAAGAATCCAAATCATTACCTAGCACTGCACTGCGCTCGCCACCCAGAGATCTAAGTTGTTATATCTCTAAGCTCTGTAATTTCTCTTGAAACATTGCCCTTCAAACCGGAACACAGTAATGTTTGCATACTTACTGCTTGGCGGTAGGATAACTGGCAAATATAACTGGATAACTGGTACTTCCCCAGGCGGACTCTGCTAAGAGTCCTATCACTACAAAACTTGCTCTAAGTAAGGTTTTGGAATACAAATCTGGGTGAAGAGAGCTCCAATTCGAGCCTTAGGAAAAGCAAAACAAAAGCCGAACGCCACAGCATTGCAAAATATTTCGTAAACCCGGAACGCTAAAAACTTCGGTGTGAACAGGGAGAGGAGTTTTTTAAAACGTACACGTCGTGTCGATATATAAGACGGGTAAGGCTCAGTCTGTACGAACTCTAAACTTGCCCATAACACCTATTTAGTATACAGCGGTAAGTTTATCACGTTCTCTGAGTAGGCCGTCTGCGCGACCGCGGAATTTTAATACGTCGTCCTGATGTTGTTTATTTTGTAAAGAAACGTTGGTTGATATTGTTACAGAAATTACTAAGAAATTACTGAGGTAGGAGTCTACAGATGTTCGTATTTTAGGTAGATAGCATACGTATAAGCAGCCCACTAAAGGTTCCCACTGCTGGGACTCGAGGCCTTCCCTCACAAGGAGATAGTCAAGGCCATAATCAACCACGCTGGCCCAGTGTGGGTTGGTGAATGACACATTACCTCGAAAGATTCTGGGTATATGTCGGTGTCGTCACGATGTTTTCCTTCACCGTTTTAAGTTAACGGCATTACTCACATGACTTCAAAAAGACAGTAGTGCGCGTGGGGTTTGAAGTCGGGGACTCCGGATCGGCAGTCGCCGTTCTCCCGACTAGACCAGCCATAACTTACTTTGTATTTTAGGTGTACCTACACCTAAAAACAAAGAGGAAGGTGACAAAGTCAGTGATAAGTTACTAAAAGAAAAATTAAAAACTCAAAAAACCCGACTGCGTAAAAAGTGAACCAAACTTCGTACTTACATACTAAAAATCTGAAAAGAATAAAACAAGCACTTAGATTTCTGGTGGTCTAGAATTCTATAACATCTTATTGAACTAATACTATCGAATAAAATATATTCTGTTAAAGTAGCATAACAACTGAACAGTCGGGATCCATTATTATTCGACATACAATCTAATTGTTCAATGGATCCCGACTGTTCAATTGTTATGTTCTTTTATCAGAATATATTTTATTTTATTTGAAAATTGCCCAAATGGACTTTGTAAAAAGTTCTATCACTACAAAATTATTATGTTTCCGAAAAAAAAGAGGATATTAGTTTTACAAAGAAATTGGCTGTCTCCTTTATTACAGTGGTAGAACCGCATCAACAAATACAAAGACGCGGTATCAAGGTTATCTAAGCGTTTATAAAAGCACAACCGAGCGACCTGAATGTTCGAAAGATTATGGATGCGGTAACAAATAAAATCAACACCTAACGCAAGAACGAAGGGGTTGATTTGTTGTCGAAAAGGGTGATAAGTTCGACCTGTGTTGGTAATTTAATTAATCTACTTGCGGTCGGCATGATTTTAGTATGTAAATTCACAATAACAACATGTGTACACGAAATGACATTCGGTACTTTATATCCCAAAAATATGAAATGAAAAGACAGCGTGCCGTCATCATTTGCATTAATAAGTATTTCGTTCTGTTTTAGGAGGTTTTGCCTTCACAATGTTACTTTTCAACTTCCCCCATTTATTTACGTATTCGTGGATCCTTGGTAATAACGTAATAGGTCCCAGACGTCGCCAAATTGGCAAATAAATTAAGTCCCACAATAAGTAGCAG
Organism: Ectropis crepuscularia; assembly: GCA_963693475.1. Taxonomy (NCBI): domain Eukaryota; kingdom Metazoa; phylum Arthropoda; class Insecta; order Lepidoptera; family Geometridae; genus Ectropis; species Ectropis crepuscularia. Next base: position 38,840,858 of record OY856338.1, read on the forward strand.
CCTGCACCAGGCACTGAGTCGCCCCGCAAACTTAGAGCACACTACTACACGGTACTATCCAGACTTTAACTGATTACTCCAAGTACTAAGCTGAAATACGCTACCATTAGGAGTAAGTTCTATCCAATATATTATCGACTACCATTGCCGCGGCGTTTACCCGAGCAGTTCGCGCTTTTGTTATTTTTCCGTGATAAAAGGTACCCTATAACTGTGTTGCAAGTTTTAAACCAATCCGTCCTCACGTGACGAAGATATTGAGCAACAAACATCAGAACTTTCGCATTTAAAATATTAATCATCATCAACAGCCCACTAAATGTTCCCACTGCTGGGACTCGAAACCTTCTCTCGCAAGGAGAGAGTCAAGGCCACAATCAACCACGCTGGCCCAGTGTGGGTTGATGAATGACACATGACCTAGAAAGATTCTAGGTACATGTCGGTTTCCTCACGATGTTTTCCTTCACCGTTTTAAGTCAGCGGCATTACGCACATGACTTCGAAAAGACAGTGGTGCGCGTGGGGTTCGAACCCAGGATCTCTGGATCGGCAGGCGCCATTCTCCCGACTAGCCCAGCCGTAACTTAAAATATTAATAGCGTTCCTAAAATTTGTACACCATTTGATTCCACTTTCCTCATTTCCTCAGCCGTAGAGTGAAATAAGTTGCCAGTCACCAGTCATAGTTACTTGAGAGATATAATTTTTTTTTTCAAGTCCTGAGTGAATAGGTATATTCTAGGTCAGCGTAAGCCATCTTTGACGCTTACCATCGGGGCAGTTGGTGGATAAACGCGGACCTCATCGTCATCGTCCACTTTCTCAATTTTTTATTGTGATCTCTTAATTGTTTAGGGGGACAGAACAATAGACGATAGGTGTTATGTTGTAGGGCAATTCGGGGAGTCTTTCTCACACCTTTTGCAGCGAACAACTTCTTTAATAGAATCAATTGTAACCATGCAATGTAATAGTCACTCAAAAATGTTCGTCAAAAGTAGTAACATGTTTTAATAACAGTCGACTTTTATCCGTAAGGTTCAGATTTCGTTACCAGCTCTCAGTCATTTTCCAATTCTATTTCAAAGAATAGGTTAACTTCAGCATTTTTAAAATGACGTCACCTTAATAATTTTGCCAATGGCTATCCAAGCCCATAATACAAGCAGATTTCGTTGAGGCTTAGCTTTTTGACGTTATGCTTTCGACGCGGTCTAAAATTGCGCTCACCTATTCTTAAACCAAACAAATTCACTCTTGCGCACACCATTACTATTTTAACCGCCGTATTCCCAAATATTTGTACAAGGACTGCGTGAGCCAAAAATATCGTACCTTCGATGAGACAAGGACATTAAAGTCGAAAACTCCCAAAATTAGTTTACATTTATGGAGCATATTATCTTAATATAATCTAATATAATCGCACACAACATAATTATATTTAGACCACAGGCCCGTGAACAAAATTTACGTAGTAAATTAACCACCAGGAGACCAATGTAGGATGATAGAAGGGTATGAAGTAAGAAATAAATTAAAAATAAATTAAAAATAAATTTTGCCCGTAAAATGCCCGTAAATTTTGTTCACGGGCCTGTAGTCTAATTGTCACTAATATCATAACAGAAAAAAATAGTACGATAATATCGAACACACAGATTACAGAAATAAAACCAGATGGAGCACGCAGAACAGAGCTACTGAAGCAGACAAAAGAAATACAAACGCCGAAGCAAATACAAACTCCAGTCAGTATGAAACGGACTTCCGTGTTGTACGGAAGTCCCGTGTGATTTCAAGTTTTGTTTTAAAATATGCCGTCTTGTGTCTTAAAACATTGCAAACAATGTTCCCAAAAACAAAAAAAAAGGAAATACGAATATAATTTCATAGTAAAATTTGAATATTTTTACTGTTATTTATATAATTTAGGCGATTTCATTTTGGTGATGAATGGAACACAACACCTCAACGAAAATAGGCTAGTGTGGCGATACTAAATGGAAATTATTTTCCCTGAATTTAGGGTAAAATATATATTACATATTTTGTTAGATACTCTTAGACCAAATTATTGATGGGCATTGTATTATTCAATTTTAATATAATTTCAAATTTAATTTTGATAAATGTTAAATTTGTAAAATGTGTAATTTATGACATAAAAATGTACAAAAAACAAAATCGTTAATACATCATAAAATTTGTTTGTGTATTTATTTATTTCGTTAGTGGCACCACTGCCTAAAATAATACAAATTTTGTTTCCTCATGAATCAAAAGGTTATATGGAAGAGATCGCTTTTAGCGAAAAGATCGCCTTTTGTGCCCATTTTGTTACTTCTTGTCAACTTTGTTTATGGTGCCAATAAAGTGTTTTGTATTGTATTGTAATGTCATTCGATATATTATCTAAGTGAAACGGTGGCAATATAATTGGTTATAAAATGATGGTTTATAAAATAAAACATTTGTTGAAGGAAGATATTTTTGAAGTTAATATTATGCATAACGTTGTTTGTAAAATTAAATATTTTTATATTGTTAAGTTTTTTAATATTATACGGTTACTTGATTTTAAAGTCTTGTTTTGTCAAAAAAAGGTGAATAATAAGTGAACTGTTAAAATGATTATGTTGTTAGTTTTTTTTTGTTTGTTGTTTGGACCTATAACATACAAGTAGCCTACATGCATTTTATCAAAAATAATTTGGTGGTAAAGATGGTTTAATTTTTGTTTAACTATCTAAGTGAGTAAATTACACTAATATTATTATTTGCGATTCAAGTTAATTTCTAGTTGCATGCAAAATCAAAATTCTTTTCTTCATAGAATGGAAATAGTAGTAACAAGAAATCCTTGCATAATCGGTGTAATAATATTAATATTTTAAAATATCAATTGATGTGTTTATTATACGTGAAGATTTCCCAAGCTAAGACAACAATAGTGGGACTTTTTTCTTAAGACTGACAACATTATACAAGTAATTTGGAACGTTGATTTGACAATTTTAAGTCAACTTGACTAATTACGGGCCTCACAGTGTTGTTCACGAAGGTTCCATCTGTGTTTTATTTCTGTAATCTGTGATCGAACAGAAAAGTTTAAAAATCTCCATTAAAAATGACAAGACGTCCCACCGTGCCCTTTTCTCACCGAATGTACTTTTACAATGTGTAAATTTCTTTATAAATTCACATTATTTCCGTCATGTCAGACATTAAATTTTGAGAGACAATCATTCAATTAGCTCCAGACAAGTTTTGTGGCTCGGTTAGCTTTGTACTGGAATGCGTATTGTTTTGTGATATCTTAGAATCGCCATAAAATATAAACAACATTGAGTGTTTGATGACAAATTGAATCAGCTCATGAATAATTCAGTAGGTATTAGTCGTGATGCTAAACGCCCAAGCTCTAAGTTTCAAATACTGTGCCGAGGTTAACGTAGCCCTATGTAAATGACGTTATACAGGTTATACGTATGTTATTGATATGCTTTGTATATTATTTACTCCAAAACACAAAGATTTAGCCCCATTTACAATATGTAGTAAAAGCTTATGCGTGTCAAAACTCATAACATATTTTATCGTAAAAAGTCAAATTGACGTTTTTGACATCAAACGGGGTCAAAAAACAAAATTGAGCTATTAAGAATTTGTAAAACGGCGATTAAGTCAACTTTAAAATGCACCTTCCATAAGCAAAAATGTTACAAGTGCCATTAAAAACCAATGGGACAGTGGGATTACTTTTAGCCCTAATAATAGGTACTTAGAACTACTTTTATCTAAATTTATTGTTTTTCTCTCTTCTTCTCCTAATTCAAGAATTATGATAAAAAATACTGAAATCACATAGGTCACGGACCCCGGAGCCTGTGGAGTGGCTAAATAAAAAAAACTAGATCAAAACTGTTAAAAAAATAGTTACAATATCATAATATTTTGATTCTCTTCAACAAGATATGGCATCATGTCATTTTCTAACAGACATATGGGAGCAATAATAATGTAAGTATCGATGTACTTCTACTCGTTTGGACCTCACACGGTTTTGGTTAGGACGGTTTGGGTTCACAAAGTTACTCGTACTATCTATTTGAAGTATTTTTTATTTTTATTTTAAAATACTCAAAATGGGACTGTTCATTTCAAAATATGAGCGCCTAACACAAGACAAAAGCTAAAAAATGATTCAAAGTTTTTAAACAACTCTGTACGACTGTAAATTGTTAAATGTACATTTAATAAAGTTGATCACGCAATGGATTGCTTATTTATGCTGCATAATATGAATTTATAAAACAAACATTCGACAACTAGGTACTCTACTATTGAGAACGTTTTGACTTCTTGTGGTTAAATGATTGTTCTTCTCAGCGGTCCCGAGCGCCTCACCGCTTATACAAGTACCTTCAAGCCCATAATTGCATTGCCTTGACGTCGTATGGGTAATAATATCTTAATAAAAGCTTTCTACGGTGCGCGGTTTCGTTCGAGACACGGAATATGTGAAATCATTTTTGTTTCTTACTAGTTATAGTCCTAAATATCGTGGGCTTTCGGGTTTTTAAAATTTTTCATTTGTTATTGTATCTTTGAGTAATAACTCATTATCATCATGTTTATCAAGACATAGTTTGTTACGAATCTAATTTTTACCACTTTTACCGGCTCTATATTCTGTCTACAGAGTGTTCTACTCTTTGGTTTCAAGTACGCAGTGTTCACCCTAGAATTTATCAACCCAAGCGGTTATCAGTTGGCAGGCCAGCACATTGCCACTATATTGACTGTAATCTCGTTAAACTTACAACACAAACAGCAGCGTGTTAATATTATTAGTCAACGAATGGACGTTATGATGATATATCTTTCTCATTCTTGTCTACAGAATCGTGTGGCGCAGGAGACTTCGTTTGCGATGATGGCAGGTGCATAGAGTCCTCAAGAAGATGCAACTCAGTCTTCGATTGCCCAAACGAAGAAGACGAACGGGACTGCGGTAAATATGCTAACGTTTTATTAAACCACTGAGGTTAATCTCAGGAAAACTTTTTTGAAAATCGTGTCTGTGACTCTTAGGGTTAGGGTAAGTTATAAATTACGCACCGTAATTTAAAAAAACTTATGGCACGGATGAAATTGATTTGGCATGGTGGGGGTGACGATGGCTGAATTAAGAAAAGGAGTTTGCTTTTTTTTAAATTTAACTTTCAATCTATGGTGGTAGTCTAAAAAAGTTAGGTTGGAGTTTGGGTGGAGTTTGGGTGAATTAGCAGATATTTGCAAGACAAAAAGATTATTGCATCCAAGTAAATGACTTATTGTGAAAAAAAAAATCTATTTCTACCACGTACACTACCAATAAATCATTCATGGTCCCTGGTTCAAACAAAATTTACCCACCACCATAATACATTTTGACCATCTCAGAGTTCGTACATTCGAAAATTGCTTGCTATTTCCATCAATGCTTTAACTTAAATCAAAGGGATAGGTTTGCTATTCAAGATGTCATATCAGCTTGTATTGGAATGGTTCCATTAATGCAAACACAGCTTGTGGAGACGACGAGTTCGAGTGTGCCAACGACGGAATATGCATTGAGCTTCGGAAGCGTTGTGATGGCATCCCACACTGCCGCGACCGATCTGATGAGGCGAACTGTGGTAAGAATCTCAGGAATTTCATCATATAATAGAAAAGGCAGAGTCATTACATCGTGCAATGTAAATCAGAACAAAATCTTCACAATTATCAATCACTAAATTATTTACAATTTTTGCTTCAACACTAAAGGCTAAGAAGCTAAGAACTCATGGAGCGATTTTCACCCGCAACCGCCGCCGGCGCCACCGCGGTTGCGCGCCCGCCTGCAGCAGATTTTGGTGTTTCGAGCGTTGTACCAGACTCAAACTTCTTAACCCATTTTCGAATAAGAAGAATGCTTCCGAATCAATGAAGTAACGAAATCCTCGAATACTGGAGAATCTTCATGCACTTCTATTGCCACAGTCGCCGAACCACTGTTTTTGTAAAACTCTTGCACGCGCAACGCATGTTCTTGTCCTAAGAAACGCTCCATGGCGAAGGAATCCCTAAAAGCCACGCTATCTATTCCCATAACCCCCGCACCCTTCGGATTCGTTGCGTTCACACAATAAGCTAAATAAATATAAACTTAACTTTTTTTGAGACATCCAGTAAATGTAAAAAAAAAAACAAAGTACAACTCACGATGCGTTATATGCACGCGGCGCGCGCGGTTCCCGCGTAAGTCGCAGTCGACCGCAAACTCGGCGACGCAGCAGCTGCAGAACCGCGAAAATAAGCGGTCTCGTGAGTTCTCGTCAAACCCGTAGTTCGGGTGATAATCGTTCCACGAGTTCTTCGTCTTAAACTACCAATTAATATTCGATGATTAATACATACAAAAAAAAACACAGAGACAATACATATTGATGTGATGTAGGACTCTTTCCTTTACATGTGTTCATGCATATAACCTACATTTAAGCTACCCACAACTGATAAAGTACTTTTTTACTCACGCCTCTTTTCTGGATTGAAATTGTAAGTATCTCGTAAATTGAGTTGGACGGGTGGCCACGTGTGCAAAGATTCCGGAAGGTTTCGTTGTAGAGACGGTACTTGTATATCGATAATGCTACGATGCGACGGTTACCAAGACTGTCGACACGATGGCAGCGACGAGGAAGGGTGTCGTAAGTATGACAAAATAGATGTTCAAATTCAACATTCACTCATTTGATTATATTGTTAATCCGTGAATATTGAATTTCATATCTCAGCTTATAATTAATCGCTTATTCACATACTTACTAACTATTTAATTTTAAAAGCATGCGGCACTGATCAATGGCAATGTGACCAAGGTAACTGTATTCCAAGAAGCAAACGGTGCAACGGTCGAGTGGATTGCCCTACCGATAGGTCAGACGAAAGATTTTGTGCTGGTAAGAATGGCATGGACAATTTTAAATTAATATTAAGTTCATTGAATGCCCACGTCTTCCTTTCATATTTGACCACCCATAGAAACTGGCATCGTTCTTAAATAATTATAATCAAGAGAATGTTCTTATTCAGTTCTTTCTTCATTATGGTTTTATCGGTTTGCATGTTCTTCCAGCGAAAGGACATTTCAAATGCAGGTCTGGCAAGATCATTCCAGAGCATCTAAGATGTAATAGAAAATATGATTGTCCTACCGGAGATTATTCAGACGAACAAAATTGTCGTAAGTGTTGCATCATTCAAAAAGGTGTCTTCCTCGTTCTGCTTTATTTTCCTCGTTTCCTGATTTCTGTTCTCATGAAATGCATCACACTTTTCTGTCGGTTCGATATATTATTACTGCTCCGCAGAATTTGACATTTTACGTACCAATCTTTCTTTTTCTTCACCTTTGTATTCTGACTTTTGCATTTTGTTCTTCAACCGATTCACTCTGTACTGGTATTGGTTTATTTTCGTTCATGGTTACGGTTAAATCATTAGCTTTCTGTTCTTCATCTGTTTCCTGTTTTTCTTTTTCATTTTATTGTGGCTCTACTTTTTCTGCTATAAGCATTTCCATTTATGTATTTTAAATGTTAAATCAGTTAATTTGATGACTGCTTTTATCGGACAGCATGTGGTGAAAACGACTTCAAATGCAAAAATGGACACTGCATCCCCAAAAACAAGTATTGTGACAGAACACACGATTGTCAGGATGGTTCTGATGAACTTCGGTGCAACTATGGTTTGATCTTTTTCCAAATTTTACTCTGTTTCAATATTTTTCAAAATTTCGATATTTTTTAGTAGAATCCCGTAATGGCGAAGGTTCAGAAAAAACTTACATTGCATTGTGCCCAAGCATGTTTGCAAGAAAACATTATAAGCTTAATTCATTTAATAGCGCAGTGCACAAAAAGTATATATATGTAAATATTTTCACGAGATTTTTGTACAAAGTTTACAGTACTGAACTAACGACATAAATGCAACGATGTCAAGATTTTTCTAGACATTTTATTGATTTTGAATGATCTTTAATATATCACAGATATTGAAATCTTGACATTGTTACGCTTAAAATATGCTTCCCTTAAAAATTACTCCAATTAAAGCACTAGGGGGGGATAATAGCTTTTATCAATATCAATGTTCGTAAGTGATCCCCTTCTGGTGCCCCAAAATATATTTATGGTTATGGTGCATTATTACGGCAGGCACAGAATGCATGGCTTATGAGTTTAAATGCACGAGCGGACAATGCGTGCACGCCGAATCACGTTGCAACGGGACCACAGAATGCGATGACACGTCAGATGAGAGTTTCTGTGAATGTAAAAGAGGTCAATTCCGTTGCCGCGATGGCTCTTGCATTAATATAGCACTTAGATGCAACAGACAGAGAGACTGTTCACAAGGAGAAGACGAGGCCAACTGCGGTAAGTAGGCTTTACAGAAAAGTCAAATTACTTCTGTAACTAACACTTTTACAATTACAGTTTCGACTTATACTATCATAACCTGTGGTAAACACTTCAAGAATAAGTATTTTAATTGGCTCTCAGGAAAGCGGCATTGTTGTAGAATTATAGTTTTGCTCTGTAGTGATTAGACAGTTTTTTTTTTCTTTCAGGATAATACACTGAAATTTGGTAAATTCTTAATTGAGCATGTATGTGTGTTGTGCGCACGATTCGATAAACTTTTCTATTTCTTATTATGTAGTTCCTACTTCTTTAGTTTACTGAGATGATTAACGGTCACTAAATTAAAAAAAAAACGTCTATTGTGTCTTAATTTCTGTCATTTTTCAGTAGTGTTTTTAAAACTACCAAATGTCATATTTCTTTAAATATGCAAGATTTTCTTATGGGAGTACGTGTTCAGACGATTTAGGGATGTGGCAGAGTTTCAGTCTATTTTTATATTTGCTCAGGTGAACCTCGATGTCCGGCCGGGAAGTTCACTTGTGACGCTGGTCTCGTGCAGTGCGCTACCCGGTGCGATGGCATTTCTGAGTGCGAGAACGCTGAGGATGAAATCGACTGTCGAGGTACGAAACCTTTGATGAAGGCGAATTACGATAACGTACCCATTTTATACTCCCATTATTATTGGTTTTGCTTGTAATGCTCAACATTTCGTTTATTTACATATTTTAAATAACCTCAGTTGTACCACTTCTGGGCAAACTTCTCTAATTATCTTCTCTTAATCCAGTCCTGAGTTATCATCGTATCAAAAACAATCATACGCATGTTTGGCACATGTTTACTTATTTGCTATCAAAATAATATTAAGAGTTTTTAAATGCCCAATTAAAATATACATACGTATACGAATCCTAGTTTAGAAATTGTAGCTATATGCAAGTATTCATAACCTTTATTATTTCTTTCTTCTTTCTTAATAATTTTTCCTAGTATTTGTATAATGCGAGCGAAATATGCAGCGATTTTTTTTAACTTATGCTTTTGCGAAATTGATGTCATGTCTGTGTTTTTTAAAACAGGTATAATATGTTGTACTTATTTTCCGTACGGTTCATTTTGTCAATCGATGCCAATGACAAAATGAGCAGTAACTGGGATATTTTCAGCTGTTAACAGTATACTTACTTTATGATTATATACTTACTTACCAATCTTTAGAAACGCGAGTTTTGACGTGATAACGTCTTATAATTCGATGAAGCTGGCTGCACGCCCGCAAAACATGACGTCATGTAACGTTACCGTCATAGAATAGATAATATTTACCACCGTTACCTCGCCTTATTACTTTTCGCACCATCTAGTGAGTGAAATGTGTATTACGTTCAAGGAGTCTGTCCATGTTTTAGAAAAGCGACGATATGAAGTTAAGAACTTGTGCTAGTACAATGATGTACCCAGAGATGGCGAACAGATTGAACAGCTTTTCAAAAAGCTTCAGAATGTTTTACCTAGATGGCGCTTAACACAATCAGTATTTTCTTAAGACGTTGTCACGTTCAACTATCGTCAGTAAACCGACTTTACAGACAACCATTTTTTAGTATTTTATTTGAATCAAACATCAGTAGTCCCTTCAATTAATCAAACTGTTGTCTGCCGCTGTATTTTAAAAGTTGACTTAAGTTGCGTGACGTTAAAAAATATCGATAATATTTTTTATGCTTATCTGACTTTACTGCAAGCAGTTGATAATGTTCTCGGATAATTTATTTATTGATTTGATACTTTTATATTCTTCTTCTTAAGTTTGATGTTGTTGTCCTACCTACAATACTACCATACTGTTCTAACTATTTTTTTTTTTTTATTTGTGTTTTTTTTACTTTTGCGTTCTTTTTATGTCTTTACTTTATTTTCAAAGTTACCAATAAATTAATGATATTTGTTAGTTATTTTACTTTTAACCTTACCTATTAGCACTTTATTATAAAAAAAAACAAATGACGTAGTGCCATGGGACACCAGGTATTAAAGAAGTTCCTTCGGGTAATATAACTGCAACACAATTTGCTAATAAAGTGCTTATTTTTATAATTTATGGTACGATCATCTGAAAAACAAAGTTGGCAACACTGGTAAATGGCAGTACTGGCACTACTCGGTATTTACGCGTTACTTCTGTTATTTTTTTTTTATTTCCTCCAACCCTGCTGTAAGAAACTTTGTTCCAATAATTATTGACATAACAAGACCAAATGAAAGAGGTTTAGATTACCTACAATTTGTATTACGCGTTCTCGTGATATGGGTATGTAGCTATGTAGAATATAGATACAGGGCTTAGAAAGGAAATTAAACTAAAGAAAAACTAACTTATTTTTAGGGTTCCGTAAAACGTAAAAACGGAACCCTTATAGATTCGTCATGTCTGTCTGTCTGTCTGTCTGTCTGTCTGTCTGTCTGTCCGTCTGTATGTCACAGCCACTTTTTGCCGAAACTATGAGAACTACACTGTTGAAACTTAGTAAGTAGATGTATTCTGTGAACCGCATTAAGGTTTTTACAAAAGTTTAAAAAAAAAAACAAAAATTAGGGGTGCCTCCCATACTGAGAACTGAAACTCAAAAAAATTTTTTTCATCAAAACTACACGTGTGGGGTGTATATCGATAGGTCTTCAAAAATGATATTGAGGTTTCTAATATATTTTTTGTCTACATTGAATAATTTGCGCGAGAGACGCTTCCAAAGTGGTAAAATGTGTGTCCCCCCCCCTCTAACTTCTAAAGTAAGAGAATGAAAAAACTAAAAAAAATATATGATGTACATTACCATGAAAACTACCAACGAAAATTAGTTTGAACTCGATCTGATGAGTAGTTTTTTTTTAGTACGTCATAAATACACTATTATTAAAACTTCGATCAAAGTTACAACGAACTACAAGAACTATGTGTACTATGTATATTATGTTACTTGCTGCAACGGAACCCTTCATGGGCGAGTCCAACTCGCACTTGGCTACTTTATTTATACTTTTGGAAGACAAGACTTCCTGATAATAAGAAGGAGTATTCCAGTAAACCTTTTACTCTTCTTTGTTTTAGGATTCGTACAAACAAATTTTTGAACAAAGCAAGAGATGGGCCAGTGTCATTTTAATTCTGTATTTTTTTCTTCCATTTTATAGGGATGGGGCCATCCACTAAAACGATTTAAATTCAATTTACACACATAATGTGAAGCCTGAGAAATGATATAAACTACTTTTTAATGCGAAAAATAATTGAATAGGGGGATGATAGTTTGTTTAAAAGTTTCGACATTGTTTAAGGAAGAGATATAATAACTTAATTTAATATGACATTAAAAGTACGTAAACAACGTAAACATTACCATTAAGCTTGGTGCCGCCAGTATGCTGGGGACGCTTCCAACTCGTAGCGGGCATGATATAATCTTTATTTGCTTTAGACTTTCGTTGATCGTCGAATGACCACAAAGATAATTTATAACTTTAATTTATAGCATTTATACCTAATTGATAACTGCTTGATTGATTAATATAGATTATTTATATTTTTAAATAAATAGCAAAGCAGAAGCACTTTATCTTCTTACAAAAGGGGCTCGAGCCCTTATCTCCTAAGGAGGTAAAGGAGGTAATTCACCACCATGTTATTATGTCCTAGAAACCTTTCTTAGGTACTTTTGTGTCGGTTTTCCAACGATCTTCTCTTTCACCGTTAAAGCCAGTGATACTGACAAACATTTTTATAGTAGTTATATGTCTGACGCGACTAACAGAACATGTGCCTGATGGTAAGCAACACGTCTGACCACTACAGCACAGTGTCACGTAGCTATTGGAATATGAAGAGTCCAAATTATTTCTTAGCACTGCACTGCGCTCGTCCAGAGCCAGATAGCCTTAGAGATAGCTCTATGCCCTGTAATTTTACTTGCTGTTTTGCTCTCCTTTCCTTACTTGCTTACTTTCCTTGTCTTAGAAAATATCTACACTTAGAAGAAAACTAAGAGGTTCAGATGGGGCTCAAATCAACGACCTGATTCTGAAATCGAACGTTCTCGCTGCTGGGGCGCCACGACTTGTTTTACAAAACGAAATGTAGTAAATCAAGCTTTATTTCTGGTGGCTTGAGTTTCTATTTATGTATAGTCTTGAATTCGATGTGGAAACTCGATTCGATTCGATGTGTTAGGTTATTTTACTACTCGTGTGTTGGACCGCAATAGTCTTCTCAAAAGAGATTCGGATTAAAACAACTTCAGTCCTCACTAATGCCGACAGATAGAACCACGGATATCGGGATAGAACAGTATGTAAATAATTATTTTAAACAGGAATTGAATGTTTATTTTATCGACGGGATAAATAGTTCATTTAAATTTATTTTATTTATTTAATGGTAACCTACGAAAAAAAGTGATGTCAAATAGGATTTTTCATTGAGGTACACCAATAATTGCATCCTGTAATAATAATTGTCCATCAATTTGGGAAAATAATAGAAAATTAAAACAATGTAATTTCATACCATAAACAAGATAAAAGATAGCACAGTAATATACAAACTTAGTTGATTTTAACTTTCGCTAATATAATGGGTGACAATAATGAAAATGAACTGCTAATAAAAAAAGTTGTCAAAATATAAATAAAATAACTTCAAGAATTAGATTAAGAAGATTAAAATGCCATTCAAAGTTCGGTATGGACGGAATAGCACGTATGATGCTATTCCGATATGAAGTGCCAGTAAGTGTATTGGTCCATTTTTGAAGTGAAAACTTCTTTTGTCGCGCCTAGACAGATTTTTCGTAGGCTGTGAAATGAATTATACCGTCACGCTCAGATATGATAAGAAATCTTCGCGTAAACTCGGGACCATAACCATTGGCTATCTAAATGCGTCATCCAATGGAAAATGCTAAAAGGGCGTGGCATCATGGCATGGCCATCTAGAAATGCGTCAGCCAACGGGAAATGCACCAGCATTTCCCATTGGATCAGGCCACACCCTCCGGTTACACCCGTGTAGTTTCAAAAGTAAGCTATCAAATTCTGAGTTATAAGTTTTCACTTATATCGGCAGTTCCTAAGACTGTCAATTTTTTTTTTACAGGTCTCTTAAGCTTTAAGTAAATGGAGTGAACACATGCCTTGGTATAATTAAAATAATTATTGTTTTAGTCACAATGTCAAAATGCTGTTATGATTCACTAGCGACCCGCCCTGGCTTCGCACGGGTGCCTGGCTAATACTATACTAAATATACTAATGTGTATTGGTATGATATATATACAAATGAAAATGGTTATTGTGGGTTATCCCTAAGAGATAGATCTACATATATTGTTTCAGACTTTTTTGTAGACATTTTTAAAGGAGGGTATAATACTGCAGTACATAATTTCGATCTAGGAGTATCTCGTAAGGTTCAGGCAGCGTCTTGAAAATCTCTTTCAAAAACAGCCCACAGTGGTATTTATCTATCTCTTTATGTAAGCCATACACGCTACGGTCTACCGGAGAGGTCTACCTGTGCAGGCATGGCTGCGCAGGTATACCGGAGTGTGTGTGGGAAGCCTGCGCAGGCGACCGGAGCAAGATCGAAAATCAATTCTGTTCGGTTGGCCTGCGCAGACATAACTGCACAGGTAGACCTCTCCGGCAGACCGTAGCGTGTATGGCTTACATTAGGGATAATCCACAATTACCATTTTTATTAATGTGTTCATATGTTCCATTTAGTTGAATTCTAAGGGGCAACATCTAGAATCATAATCTGCATGTTTTCTGAGTCCAAAATCGTACACCGAGTTCGGTGGATATTTTATATACTCAACTCCACTTAGCTCCCGCTCTACTATGTTTGTGTTTTGTAGAACAAATCCGATTTAAGCCAGTAGGGAACCAGGTTGGGCGCGCGCACCCCCTTTTAATTTGGCCGCTGAATGCGACTAAACCTTAGTAGGTTTCATTCTATCAGAGCATTCGTGAATTCATTTCGCAGTTAAAAACATTTGTGCAATCGACGTTAGTTTGAATAGTTCAGTTTAAAATTACATTGGGAAAACTTACAACAACATTTCTTAGTTGCACAAACATACCTACATATTTGTATAACATATTATGTATATATAAAACATTTGCAACCTTTTAGATATGTTGAAGTCTTATATTGTACATTTTTATGTATTATTTGGTTATTCTTTAATTTTTCGATTCGTTTCAAAGTTTAGTCGGTTGTATTGAGAAATATAAATCAAGACTAAAATCTAAAAGTATATCATATCTTATTTATGTTTATTGTTCGTTTTAAGACTGCCCACACGAATGCGATGGAAGGTGTCTGGACCAAAACAAAATCTGTAATGGTGTGCAAGACTGCAGCAATGGTTCCGATGAAGAAGCCTGCAACAGTTGCGAAGGTCCTGACGACTTCCAGTAAGTTCTACTTCTTTTTGTGAAACATTTCATAACTGCTGAAAATATACTTTAAATAACAAATATTTATGTTGAATGTGACTTGCGATTTTAATAAATTTTCTTATAGCGATGGTTGCCTAGGCGATTTTGAAATAAGCTCGCTGGAAGTTCATCATTTTTTTTTAATTAAAAATTTGATCGATTTCCATTCCTAATACTTTTTCAGTAATATTGTAAAAAATCAATTGTACAGACATATTAGTACCAACAATCGATTTTAGTGCGATTTGCTGTTTGTGATGTGGCTTGATTCCGGAATCGGCGCGGCGTAGGTGTAAATGGCTACACAATCTGTTTAGATGAATCCATGTGGTGTCCGCGTCAAGTGTCACTGCAGATCAAATTATTACGAATAAATTGCCAATAATAACAACGCGTACCTTTGTTGAATCTTGAAACCCGGTTGGCAACAAACGCAACATTTGTCGCGACTACCTGAACACAACAGATCGGCCGCTAATGGAGCCACTTCACAAAAAGCTACAATTGAAAAATTGCGATCAAAATGGCGGCTAAAATGGCTAGATGTCAATCAAAATATTAAAGTAAAGTGCGTTTTAAAAATGTCTGTATGATACATTTGTATCTCTCGAGCAATACATACACATATTAAATGCCAAGCCACACTAGCTACTTTTAACAGCGGCGACAGGCATCTAGACGCTGCGTCACGCTTCAAAAAGTAGCTGCGGCTGGCGTCTAGTCGCTGCATCCCGCTTCAAATAGTAGCATGTGTGATCAGGGCCTTAATGCATGGGTAAGTATACTACATGACGATGGTTGTCCACAGGTGCGACAATGGCGATTGCGTTCATGCTGCGCAGCGTTGCAACAACGTGGCCGAATGCACCGATGAAACCGACGAGCGAAACTGCAACGAAACCATGATAGCCAGCAATGGTAAGCGCTGGTCCTTTTTGAAGTGAAAACTTCTTTAGGCGCGCCTAGACAGATTTTTCGTGGGCTGTGAATTGAATTCATTCGTCACGCTCGTGTATGATAAGAAAGCTTCGGGTAAACTCGGGACCATGGCTATTGGCCACCAAGAAATACGTCAGCTAATGGGAAATGCTGAAAGGGCGTGGACAGGCCATCATGGCATGGCTATCTAGAAACGCATCAGCCAATGGGAAATGCTGACGCATTTCTAGATGGCCATGCCAAGATGGCGAGGCCACGCCCTCCGGTTACACCCGTGTGTTTTCCAAGGTTAGCTGTCTAATTCTGAGTTTTAAGTTCTTCTATCGGCAGTTCCTATGACTGCCAATGTTTCTTTTTTAAGTGAAAACTTCCTTTGGCGCGCCACAGACAGAGTTTTCGTGGGCTGTGAATTGAATTGTAGTGTCACACTCCGGAATGATAAGAAATCTTCGGGTAAACTCGGGACCATGGCCATTGGCCATCTAGAAATGCGTCAGCATTTCTAGGTAGCCATGTTCATGGCCACGCCCTCCGGTTTCACCCGCGTAGTTTCATGACTGCCAATTATTTTTGTTTGTGATCCGTGATCATAAATGTCGATTGTTATGGCACTACCTCTAATATTATAATTATACAGTTGAAGAGTTTGTTTGTTTGAACGCTAGGATCTCGGGAGCTACTGGTCCGAATTGAAAGATTATTTTTCTGTTGGATAGTCCATTTATTGAGAAAGGATATCCGCTACATAACATTACGCTACTATCAATAGGAGCGGAGCATGGTTTAAGCAGGCAATATAATTGGGAAAAATAATACTTTTTGAGAGCTTTTGTTGCGTGCGTTCACATGCGCCGAAGTTCGTGACAGCATGTGTCTATGTCTTTACGTTTGTTCTAAATCTGAGTTGGTACGACCAATTTTCGATAGGTGACGTAGCAACGCGCCCACGGTTCAGCTAGTATTTTATAAACAATCAGAAACAATCACGGTTATGTTCCCACAACTGGGAGTCATCGCCTTCTCTCACAAGGAGATAGTCAAGGCCTCAATGTACTACGCTGCCCTAGTGCGGGTTGGTCGATGTTATTTTATAGTGGTGGGCCTCTTTGTAGAGTCTACCTGGGGAAGTAACATACCTTTTCCAGATATTCTGCCGCAAAGCAACAGTATACAACCATTAATGTGGTCCGGTTTGAAGGGCAATGTTTCCATAAAAAACACTGGGCTTAGAGATAAAACACCTTATGTATCCAGTATCCGGGTGGCCAGCGCAGTGCGGTGCATCAGGCACGTGTCCTCCTAGTCTTGTCGCACAAAATATACTACAAAAAAGTAAATCCTCGAAATATATATTTCTTGGAACATGTTGGTTTCTCACGTTGTTGAACTGCTCACACCATTAACGCCACTGGTATTATAATACTATATACTATATTAATGGTAAACCGTTTTTTAATCTTTTTTTATAAGACTTTGATGACTGGGGAAGTACCACACCTTTGCCAAATATTCTACCGCCAAGCAGTAATGTGCAAACATTACTGTGTTCCGGTTTGAAGGGCAATGATTCTAGAGAAATTACAGGGCTTAGAGACATAATATCTTAGATCTCTGGGTGACGAGCGCAGTGCAGTGCTAGGTAATGATTTGTACTATAATGTTCCAATAGCTGTGTGTTACTGTGCTGTTATGTGGCAGGCATTTTGCTTACCATCAGGCACATGACCTGCTCGTCTCGTCACTCTATGCTATAAAAAAAAAACATGTCTCATAGAATTCCCATCAATGACAAACTAAGTAGGAACCTGCGCATGGAAAAATACTTACTCTTAGAGGTGCAGGAGAGGTCGATCCACTCCTTCGGATCACCAGCATACCACTTTTTGTAGTGATAGGACTTGCACTGTTATTATGTTCCATTATTGTGTTCCATTTTGAACGGCAACGTTTCCAGTGAAATTACAGGGCATAGGGATAAAATATCTTAAATCTCTGGGTGACGAGTGCAGTGCTAGGTTATGATTTGGACTCTTCGTGCTACATTAACTGCGTGTCACTGTGCTGTTATGGGCAGGCATGCTGCTTACCATATGCAATACGTGATTTCAGAGGGTTGTGCGGATAACCAGTTTAGATGCCGCGACGGCACTTGTATCAATTCTGATTTCCTCTGCGACGGCAATGACGACTGCGTGGACAGATCTGATGAGGAAAATTGCCGTAAGTATTCTCATAAAGCTTACCAACATCATAACACCCGAAACAATATTTTAATATTATAATTTAATTTCACAATACAACGTTTCGACGTTTTGTAGACGAAACAAATTGATCTGATCACACAAACGATTGTTGATCAAGGATACACAATAAAAGAAGAAGTCTATTCATATGTAACGGATTTATTTAATCTTCAGAAGGTTTCGTTACATATTTTAGTATTTTTGAAGTAAATTGGAACGTATCAAATTATCCGTAGATCCTTTTTAATGTGTTTTTAAGCTATTGCATAGCTTTTATCGCGGGCCTGGAGACCGAATGTTAGTGATCGTGCATCTCTTTCTTGTGTTCACAAAAAAGAGGGAGGGAAGACCGTCACGCCGTCCTCCCCACTCGGTCATTCGACTTTGAATCTTATTTTTAATTATAGTTTTCTTTACGTGTGACTACAATAGAAATTATGAGCACATTGAAGCACAGCCACACGCTTCGCTGATTATCTAGGGCACATATTACACAAAATTAAGCACTTTTTATAGCTTCAAGTGTTGCACTATAAGCGAAAGATCGAAATCTATTTAGCACTGATTAGCTTTAACACTAACAACATTTCACATCTAAATTCAAAGTCATCTCATTAATTTATTAGGAACTAAAAATAGTCGACTACATTTATTTTGTACAAGTCCGTGATCTGATTACATTTAATTGAAAGCATGAACCACTTTCATAAATATATCATAATTATGATATAGATAATGTATTTAGTTTTGGTATAGTTATATTCGTGTAAAGAAGTCTAATACAGAGGTAGTTTACTAGTCAATTAAGGTCTGTTTGCATTTTGATAGGATCTGATTGCGAGTGCGAGTGATTAGTGCAGGTGTTTAGTGATTAGTAGCAAACACGTGTGGACAACGATTGATTAGTGCGAGTGTGTAGTCACGATTACTCACTCGCACTCGCTCTAATATCAAAATGCAAACAGCCCTTTAACGATAGAATATGCTATGTGATGGGTAAACATGTTGCTTACCATCAAGTGATCGTCACTCTTAAAACAATACAGTAAAAAACTATGTAGTGTGTAGATACGGGTAATACCCACTCCGGTTCATTCCTGGAGCAAAGGTTTTAAGATTCACTAGCACTTTTTTGCCGGCAGCAGTTTAGGTTGGGTTATTCGGAAATTATTAACAAAAGAAAACGAGTAATAACCACGTTAGTTTTCAAACTAAAATACTGATAAAAGGTCAAATATTAGGTAAATTGTGTGAAATATTTTACAATTTTTATTAAATTGTCTTAATTTTGGATTGTTTTTAAAACTATTATTAATCATATCGTAGACTGAAAATTAAAGTCATTATCCCGTCGAGGGTATATCTACATTCGAGATTAATTTCTTGTATCTGGAAAAGATTTACTAGATCGAAAGAAGCTAGACTATAAAATATCTTTTACGTTTATGATTAACTACTGTCATTGCCTGTATTTACCGTACACTGTATTAAAATAGCGAAGATTAATACAATAACCCATATTAAAATCTTTGTGCCTTTAGAAAATCTGCAACCACCTCTTAGTAACCGACACTAATATTAAAAAAAAAGTGTATTTTACATCGCGTACGAGTTTCCAAATTAACAGTTGAGTCATTGATTGAATTTTCACATTCGGACCCCAAGATTTATACTTAGCTTAGGACTGGTCAATAAGTTCAAAAGTAATGTATCGTTTTTTTCATAATCTTGATTTAAAGTTATTAAGCGCTAGAAATTCTCTGAATTATTTCAAAGAAAATAATGCAGCAGATGTACCAATGTACATGGCATACAATGGCAACGGTTACCATTCAATTTGAAGTGGAATTAAGTGGACCGTGCTTGTAAAATAATAATATATATGCTACATTAAGAACGTCTAGGCTGTGGAATGCGTTGCTTGAATGGGCATTTTCTAATAGTTAAAATCTTGGTGCCTTCAAATCGAAATATAATCGGTTAATTCTAGATAAGCACGTTCCATCGTAGACCGCATCGTCGCCGTCGCTTTACATCAAGCAAAATGGCGGTAAACCTATAATAATATAAATAAAAAAAAAATATGATATTTATAGCTTATTTCGACTTAGTAAATTCTTGTACCGTGTTAAATGTTGTCGGTAAATGGAACTCATGCGCAGCTTGGTTCATGATGCGAGCATCGCGGTCGCCTTCTCTGGCGCCCTGCCTCGAATCTGAGTTCACCTGTTACGAAGGCCGCTGCATCCCTTACGAGAGACGATGCGACAATATCTATGACTGCTCAGACTTCTCCGACGAACAGAACTGTCATGCGGGTACCGACGACTCTATATAAATCCTCCCCGTGTCGAATAGTCGTCAGTTTCGTTGCCAAATAGTAATAGTTAGTTCCATATCTGTAGGGTCATTAATAACTAGGGTAGCGCAGGGTAACTAATCAATCACTTAAAACGTTTAAATACATTTGTTTTTCATTGACAAGATCATTAATTACTTGTTATTTTGGATACAGTACGATATTGTTATTCGATAAAAACAAAAATATTGGGCTCTATACTTTTATATCTTTTAGTGGTAAGACACTCTACTGAGTCTGCCTGGGGAATAATTGAAAAAGTCGTTGATTAGTTACCCAAAGTAAATATTTTGAAGTCTAGTTTTAGAGATTTATCTTTACATCATTAATTGTAGTTAATAAAAGCATGGGAGCATCGTATTGGCATTAATATTTTCGCTTTTTCACATTTTTTTTTATGTGTGTTTAATTTGTAGCATGCAGAAATGCAGATGAGTTTAGATGTAATACCGGTTATTGTATTCCGGGGTATTTAAAATGCAACGGAAACTCAGACTGTCCCGACGGGTCAGATGAATCCGATCCCGACTGCTTATCATTTACCACCCCGTCTAGACCCGAAGGTAAATGCTTTTGCACTAATACTATCCTAAGTGCCAAATAATATGAGAATCAGGTTCATTCCCTGACCTACTCTAGAATATCGCAAAATATTACTTGTATCGCTAATTCTATCGTTTACAATCAGTTGAGCATAGTAGTTGTGCCTTGTGACCGGAACGTACCTTACAAAGTATGCTTTATGGTATCGCTAGAATTTCGTGGTGCGAGGCGGCATCACAATTAATTAATTTTGTGATATCGTGGTGAAGGTCAGGGAATGAACCTTATTCTCGTGTTATTTGGCATATAGTATACAACAATAATATATATTATGTTAATAGCCTTTTCTTTGCTTACTACTCTTTGTACAGCAGTGTTGCGTCAAGTTAGTGCCAAGGTACTACATGAGGCGGTGTCAAGATGCACTAGGCATGGTGGCTAAAAACTAATTTGTCCGTCAGTTAGGTTATTGAAAAATATTGTACACTTGCACAGATTTATATACTACATTTAAATATACAATAAACATATACTACACGTGTTTTTCTTTTGTTTCACAAACAAAAAATGGTTGCGGTCCACTTGGACTGAATGTTAAATTGTACGAAAACCGTAATGAACAAAACTCAAAATGGCCATTTCCCATAATGACTGAATTTCGAAATGTACGTATTCTAGAATGCCAGAAATAAAACTGTCAAATTGAAGTACAGTTAGTAACGTTTTATTTTAAAAGCTTAAAATGAATAATATTATATTTTTTTAGCAAAAAAACAATTTCAATTCTTATCTATATGTATATATTAAAGCGAAAGGTTATTCATCAAGCTATCTCAAAAACTACAAATGCTAGGAATCTGAAATTTTGCATGAAGACGAAGATACTCGTATTATAGTGTTTAGGACTTTCGAGCGACGTCACGTCTAAATACGATTTTGATGATGACGTGACGACACAACCCCCCACTCCGGAAGTTGATGATCGAGTCATTGTCGATTTTTAAAAAATTGATAAAACAAAATACGTGTCCCATGTACCTATTTTCATAATCTACCCGACGGACTAGAGTGGTATATTTCACCAAGTCACCATTCCAAACCTGTCCAAGATATTTCTCGATTTCACAACAGGCCACAGGTGACACCAACGGTTTATAGACTACAGGCCCATGAACAAAATTTACGTAGTAAATGAACCACCAGGAGACCTATGTAGAATGATAGAAAGGTATAAAGTAATAAGATTCAGCACTATGTCGTCACTTGTAAGCTGTCCAATTGAGTACAGTCGAGGAGGCGGGGTTGCAACCCTCGATCATTTCTCCTTGTCGCATGATTTTTGTATGGCATTGCGAAATAATGGATTAGGAGAGGTATTGAAACTGTATGGAACCAATGCCGTATATAATCAAATGCCCAAATGTAATCTGTAAATCGTCGGAAAATCACGAACTTTTCCGACAAACTAATAATTAAAAACTTCAAATCTATAATTTTTATAGTTTCAATACCTCTTCTAAACTATTATTCTGCAACGCCGTACAAAAATCATGCGACAAGGAGAAATGACCGAGGGTTGCAACCCTCCCCCTCCCCCCCCTCCCCTCTTCGACTGTACTCAGTTGGACAGCTTACAAGTGACGGCATAGTGCTATAGTGCTGAATCTTATTACTTTATATCCTTCTATCATCTTACATATGTAGGTCTCCTGGTGGTTCATTTACTACGTAAATTTTGTTCACAGGCCGGTAGGCTATTAATTTGTTAGAGAAACAATGAAACATTGGCGCCATATTTGTCGAATTTAAGAACTTGAAACATCTATTTTCATCTTGAAAACGCCTCTTGAAATTTGAGCCATTTTCAGAAGAAAAAAAATGTTGTGTGTCCTTAGTACATACGGCAGAAGTGAAAGTTTAATCGGCGATCGTAATTTAAATCTTCCTTAAAACGTTTGATTGTATGTAGTTCTGCATTGAAACTACGAATTATTATTTAATATAAGATACTTTTTTGTTGTATGTGGTTGTACCTTGTATATAAATATCTAGATTTGCTAGAAAATCAATTAGCCCAAAAATTTTGCGGAACACTGATGTACATTATACACATATTTTTTTTCTAAATATTCGGTTGATATTTTTAAAATACTAAGAAATTACATTTTTGTAGATAAATACACTCCTGGACGCGGCCCCAATGGAGCAGATGAAAGAGTACCGGAAAGTAATGGTAAATTTGATTTTTTTAAATCATAAAATGTTTGCACTTGACTGCGATCTCGCCTGACGTTAAACAACAATGCGGTGTTTTAACAATTTCTAATTTATTACATTTTGTTTTTTTTATCAAATACGTTTTAGTTTAATTTCAATTAAAATAATTTGGACGTCAAAATCTAATGAATTTAAAGCCAAACATTAAAATTATAAACGTATATAAATAATTTCATTAAAACCATGTAACAAAGTACACAAAAACGTTAATTATACCATCCCATATAATATGCCCATTGCTGGGACTCGGAACCTTCTCTCTGAAAGAAAGAGCCATAACCTTGGTGAAGTTATCAATGCAAACAGTATTTCCACATTATATCCTTGTACTTAATTATTACGCAGTAACAGACGTAGGTAATGTACAAATGGAAAGATTATTTCTAGGAAGCATTTTGTACCCGCCATAAGCTGTTCCATTATAACTATAATTCTCCTTTACAAGTTTTTACATTGACATAATGTCACAAAACTTCTCGTTACATTAGTTTATTAATAAATTGAGTACCAAATTAAACCACCCAAACACCTATGAATCAAGTCCATAGACTCAATTAATTATCATTTTTTTACTCCTTAGTTCCAGATCGATCCACTTACAGTCCGTACGCCCGACCTGGTTCTCAAGGAAACAGTAAGTTTACTAATTACTTTTTCAAAAGTGTTACAGAATTACGTGATATAAATATATTCCTAATAATTAATATTGTAGTATTTTGTCTTAGGAAAGACACATACGCAAATTTATCTTTAAATCCAAATATATCTCAATCGTTAGAGCCTTTTCCAAGACCCATGAAATGTAGGTACTAAAGTATCACTCGATTAAATATGTACTTAACTAATAATAGTGACATTTAGTAAACTGATAATAACATGTTTTTTTGAAAAGAAGACGAATACCACGATAAAAACAAGAAGTTTAGTAGTGGTAAGACTCTTAGCAGAGTCCACCTGGGGAAGTACCACACCTTTGCCAAATATTCTACCGCCAAGCAGTAATGTGCAAACATTACTGTGTTCCGGTTTGAAGGGCAATGATTCCAGAGAAATTACAGGGCTTAGAGACATAATATCTTAGATCTCTGTGTGACGAGCGCAGTGCAGTGCTAGGTAATGATTTGGACTATCATGTTCCAATAGCTGCGTGTTACTGTGCTGTTATGTGGCAGGCATGTTGCTTACCGTCAGGCACATGACCTGCTCGTCTCGTAACTCTATGCTATAAAAAAAAACAGTAAGTAAATTAAAAAAAAAAACGTCTTATTTCTCAGACAAACTATTATTACGTAGATACATGTAGATTACGTAGATTTGCATCATTAGAAGAATAATCAGATATAAAAATTCTGACGTGTGAACTTTTGTAAAAGTCGCTGAATAACCAAAAAACTAAACGGCTAATATATTGTCAGTTTAAAAAATACATTCGTTTTAAATCTCATAAAAAGAAATTCGGAAAGTCGATAGTTCACGATGGTCGTTCATTATTGTGGGTCAAGTTTCCACATTTCTTGTGTTAAAATTATTTGGATATTTTTCATCCAAAAGTTGAAAAACCCGACAAAATAAATTACAACTGGAAGCAGCGCTAGCGTATAATACGTACTTTGAAACCTATTTTCAAACCTATCAATTTACACAAAGTTTTGTTAAAATTGGTTGAGCCGTTTCGAAAGAATACAACCACAACACCGTGACAAAAGGTTTTTTAAAAAATGTAATACTAGCTATTTTCCCGCGGTTTACCAAAATGATTCATGACATAGGTACTCAGTAATATATCGACTCAGTTCTCATCAAATATATCAGTCAATGATTTTAAAGAATTTCAGCCACTTTAACCACAGTTTTTGTACTCCATTATTTTACTTAAGTTTTAGTTCGATTTTTTATTTTTATTTTTTTTAGTAACTTTATCATTTTTGTTAACACTATTTATTTTTCTGTAGATAATTATATACCGTCATACCAAGCACCAACAACGGCTTTCCCTATCTACCCAGCGACTGGTAAGATTTTATTATGCTTTTAAGAACAAATATTACATTATTTTTAACAGAAATTATTAATAACGTTGTAGTGTATTATAACCTATATGGAAAAAGGCTACCTCCAGGTTTAGTACCGGGTTACCCATCTAATACTGTTGGTGGTAAGACGACCAGCGAGCAAAGTTGATTTTACTTTTTTTGTGTGTTCAATACATCACTTTTATGCTTAGGTGATCTGGATACGAATACAACTCCTGGTGGTGGTACTGAATCTAGTAATTCTGGCGCAGAAACTACTCCACCTGGTAGTATAAGCTAAATTTGTTGGGAAGCTTTAGTGATATCGTCATTTGGTGTCGGCGTGTACTTTGCTTTTACAATCAACTTTATCTAATTTGGGAACAGTCAGTCACTGTTATCATTGGTGGAAATCATATTTAGTTGTCAATAATTGAAATCAATTGAATATTCTGATTTTTTACTCATCTGGTTTCACTCATATAGGTATTTTTTAAGTGCAGCTTCCAAATAATTTGCTAATAAAATACGTATTTCGTGTTCCATTTTTTATATTTACATTTTTGGGTTTTGGGAAGTAAAACAATTTATGAACATATTTTAAGCATCGAACAAGTTATTCACTAACGAGGAAGCAATGAGCTATCGACTACATTTCGCTAATAAGTATAAATCCTGGGTGAGTACGCTGTCTCTTCACATTGCAATAACACTCTGTGTCTAAAGGTGCAAGTTGGCGCTGAGACCGCGACGCGAGACCGCGACAGGAGACCGCGACCGGAGACCGCGACAGGCACTTGACACTATGGAATTGTATGGACGCCAGTTCGCGCCGCGACCGCGACAAGAGACCGAGACAGGTCGCGGTCACGGTCGCGGCGCGAACTGGCGCCCATACAATTCTATAGTGTCAAGTGCCTGTCGCGGTCTCCGGTCTCGGTCTCCGGTCGCGGTCTCGCGTCGCGGTCGCGGCGCGAACTTGTACCTTAAGAGTTGGCAGAGATGTACTCTTTAAGCCTGGCAATTTGTTTAAGAAACCTATGGCAGTTAGACTCAGATACTCTAGGTGGGCGGGCCGTAGACCACCCAACAAACTTTGGGTGCAGAATACGGTGGTCCCCAATAACCAAACGTATATTTATATTCCTAGAGCATACCTAAAAGCTTTCTGTATTCTTACCAAACTCACTTATAGAACTCAACGACGACTACATAAGCCTTGCTTGCCTGGCGATCTATCTGCCCATAAAGATACTTCTAGTAGCCATTCTCTTTCTGATACATCTTAATAAATCGAATCAGTAAACAAATCTGACTTCTAAAATTTTGGAAATCAGCTTGTATTCATTGTACAGCATTTACATCCTGAAAGAGATGGAAAGACGAAATAAATACCTAATAAAAGTATACAATGCGATGGAAGTATGAAAAATAATATGTTTTTGCCCAATGTGAGCAAAAACAATATTAAGATTACGTAATAACAATGAATCATTTTAGGTGAAGACTAGATGGTTACCGAAATAATTCGATTCGCGTTCTTCCTCGTTGGTGGGACTACTATGAGTCTTTGCTTACGATTGTGTTGTTTGTCATTGTTTTGTTTTGGTTTGCTAAGCTTTTTCTTGGTTGCTTTCTTTTTGTTATTGTAGTATTTCTTATTGTTTTTTTATGTTTTAGATTTGTATAATATTTATGGCTCACGTGATCCGTACGAAACAACTCCATCTCCAAGCCGCGAACCAATTCCTTACGGTATGAAATATATTAATTTTTTTTTTTTCGTAACCACCATTCTAAAATGTTGATAAATCTCCATTAAAAAACAAATATGAACGTTAAAGTTAACCCATTCACTTACATAATTGTTTCCAATTAAAAAAAATCGATAGTTCTTAAATATTTTGCGTACTTTCTTTACTGTTTCATTGTTTTATCCTCAATTTTAATTCAATTTACTTCTGTGTTTTAACATTTAAAAAATTTCAAAGTACAGATATTTAGTAATTACAAACGTCAAAATATTCCTTCATTAAATCCAATAAAGCCCTCATGGTGAACATGGTCACAACGCCCATTTATGATTGATTATTTTTTGATCTCCTTTTTTTAATAGATACTATTTTGCTAAGTATTTCGAGACGATAAATAAATCTTACAAGTTCTTTCAGTTTAACATAAACATATCCACATTACATACGAGTATTATTTGTTTATTATTGTTTTTTTTATTTTTAAAGATCCTAACGGTGACAGAGACCCTTACGGCAACAGACGCCGAGAGGACCCTTATAGGCCTGCTCCCACAACACAATCTCCTATATCGGGAGGTAAAGTACCAGGTGTCCCCTGATTTTTATTTTAACAAATTATTAATTCACATCACTGTCCTTTAATAATAATTTTAAACTTGTTCTACCCCAAAGTAAAGTTCGTATCATCTTATGAAATTTCGAATTATTTTTTGCCGAAAAAAAGTCTGCCAAATTTCTTATTTTTGTAAATCCTGCTTTGTAATTTTATTTCTGATTTTGAATTTTTAGTTTTTTTTAATTACTAATTATTTGATATATGTTCATCTTATATTAACTTATGTTGTCATAATTGCGTTATTTATTCATATTCCATTAACACCCTTAGGTCCTAATGGTGGTGGATACCCTGATCGTTACCCGAATAATTTATATCCAGGTACATATATATTCATTGCTTTAAGTTTAATTTGATATTATTGTGTTTTGTTCATACAAATTTAGTTATTTTTATGTGTTATAATTTCATTATTTTATTTTAGACCGAAATACAGTTGATAGACAACCTAGTACAGGACAAGAAGGAAGACCTGATTATCCAAATAGGGACAACGGTAGGTCCTTTCATTTTACATTTTATTTATTAATCTTTTTTTGTATCTTTTGTTTTTTTAATTAATTACTCAAAACTAGAGAGAAACTTGGCCTATTTAACAAAATCAATAATGGGATCTAAATTAATTTAATATTAAGTTTTTGTTGATTTATTTTATTTATTTTAGATCAAAATGGTGGTGGTAGTTCAGGACAGGGTGGACAACCTGGTTATCCTTATGGAAATGGTGGTAAAATAAAAAACATGTTTTTTGTATAAATAGTAATTCTACGTTTTTCATCGATTATTAAATTTCACTTTCGCTTTTAGACCCGAATGGTGCTGGTAGCTCAGGACAAGGGGGGCGACCTGGTTATCCCAATGAAAATGGCGGTAAAATCAATAACTTATTTTATACATCAATAACGTGTTTGTCTTCTTTGGATTTAATATAAAATTGGATATTTATTTTAGACCCTTACGGCAGAGGTACCTCAGGACAAGGGGGACAACCTGGTTATCCCAATGGAAATCGTGTTAAAATCAATATCTATTTTCACGGTTTTACGTTGTTACTATGCTTAGGATTTATTTTTATATATCATTTTCATTTTTAGACCCTAACGGTGGCGGAAGCTCAGGGCAAGGGGGACAACCTGGTTATCCCAATGGAAATGGTGGTAAAATCAAAATATTTTTCCACGGTTTTATTTTGTTTTCATGTGTAGGATTTATTTTAATATTTTTATTTTATTTTTAGACCCTTACGGTAGAGGTAGCTCAGGACAAGAGGGACAACCTGGTTATCCCAATGGAAATGGTGGTAAAATCAAAATCTTTTTTCACGGTTTTTTTTTTTTGATGTTTATATTTTTTAATATTAATTTCATTTTTAGACCCTTACGGTAGAGGTAGCTCAGGACAAGGGGGGCAACCTGGTTATCCCAATGGAAATGGTGGTAAAATCAAAATCTTTTTTCACGGTTTTATTTGTTTTGATGTTTATGATTTATTTTTAAATATTAATTTCATTTTTAGACCCTTACGGTAGAGGTAGCTCAGGACAAGAGGGACAACCTGGTTATCCCAATGGAAATGGTGGTAAAATCAAAATCTCTTTTCACGGTTTTATTTTGTTTCCATGTTTAGGATTTATTTTCATATATTATTTTCATTTTTAGACCCTAATGGTGGAGGTAGCTCAGGGCAAGGGGGACGACCTGGTTATCCCAATGGAAATGGTGGTAAAATCAAAATCTTTTTTCACGGTTTTATTTGTTTTGATGTTTATGATTTATTTTTAAATATTAATTTAATTTTTAGACCCTTACGGTAGAGGTAGCTCAGGACAAGAGGGACAACCTGGTTATCCCAATGGAAATGGTGGTAAAATCAAAATCTTTTTTCACGGTTATATTTTGTTTCCATGTTTAGGATTAATTTTCATATATTATTTTCATTTTTAGACTCTAATGGTGGAGGTAGCTCAGGACAAGGGGGACAACCTAATTATCCCGGTGGAAGTGGTGGTAGTTATTTTTTTATTATTTTTACTAAGTTATTTCTAAGTTTTTTTTTAAATGATGGTGCTAGCTCAGTATAAACACAATTTAGCTATTTAAGTTATATTTTATAGTTCTTAATCCAATTTCAAGTGGTTTTAAATGTTTGGAGTTTATTTTATTTTATGTTTCCAACTTTTTAATTTTAGACTCTACCAATACCCAGGTATATTAATAGTAGATACCCAGGTTCGAAAAATTTTAAATGAGATAGATACGTTATTGTTTTTTCACTGATTTAATTTTATTAGCAATTTGTTATTTTGATTTATTTTTGTAGATCAAAATGGTGGTGGTGACCCTAATGACCCTTATAGAGGCCCTGATTATCCAGGTATACATTGTATAAAATATTAATATACTTATCTACCTAATTCAACATTTATTTCGTTTTATGTTTTTATTAATTTTACTTTGATACTAGTATAATTACTAGATATTTTTAATTTTATTGTTTTTTTCTTTCATTTTGTAAATTGTCCAATGATTTATTTTAGGACGTCAACCTCAGAGTGGTTCTCAAAGAGGCGGCGGTTCTGAGTCAGGTAATTTTCGTTTGTCTTATTTTATTTTTGTTAAATTTTACTCTTATTTACACCATCAACAAAAAACAATGTTAGCGTTGCTTACCTACACAATTTGACAATTATAAAAAAAACTGTTGGTTTAAAATCATCGAAATAATAACTTAATTTCATGGAAAATTTCATCAATATTCTGATTAAAATGAAAACTAAAAATGTTTAGTCTCTATCTTACTCTTACCTTTATAATAAATGAAAATTCATCCAAAATTTATATCTGACGTCAAAAATTAAGGAGATTCCATTTTAACATTTTTCCATATTTTTAGTCAAATTGTTTCATTATATACTCTACCTAGGTATTTTTGTTTTGGTTTTCGTGTTTTTTTTTTCAGTAAAAAAAATGAAACTTTCTCCAAAAATAGTGTTGTTATTCGTACAGTGGTCAAGGGTTTCTCTTTGACCGTACATGATCTAGTTTTTTTTATCAATATTAATAACTATGTCTTTGTTTGGCAATATTTTGAATATCTTGATATACAGGTGGATCGGTCGCGTGTCGTCGGCACGAGTGGCGTTGTGAAAATGGTCCCTGTATAGATGCAAGGCGCCGATGCGATGGCCACATCGACTGTCCTTTCGACTTTAGCGATGAGTTCGATTGTCCCTCAGGCAGTAAGGCTGTGTGCTGATGCCCTTGATCTTGACAAAACATAATTTTATTAACGTTTTATTTGATTTTGGCAAATTTTGACTTTAATCGCAACATAAGTTTCGCCATTTTTTTTCATGGCTGTTGACCTCAGACTACTGATTCACAGCACAATCCAAACGATTCAAATTTAGAATGATAATCCTAATGAAATCCTGATGTCTCTGTCTTTCTGAATTGATTCCGGATCGATGTCAATCCGATTATATTTGGAATCAGGGAAATCAGATAGTTAAACGCAGAAGTTGAATGACAATAAGTGTTAGCTTTAGTGACAGTAGTTCTGTCCACCGATTTCCGGAAAGCAATGATTTATAACACTGCTACTTCTTTTATACGTGTGTATTTACATTTTCGAAGTGTTCGTGTCAAAGTGTCAAGACACATAATTATGTCAAAACTGTGTGTCAAAATATCTTAACCCTTTTTACGTGTTTGATAACTTGCGTATTTATTTGCCAAAATCTTTATTTGACACACTAAGAAAACTTAAAAACTAATGTTTGTATACAAGCACGTTGGATTTAGTTAGAATACCATTACTCACATATTAAATAACTAAGTATTTATATAACAATAAAAACTACGAATTGTTGTAAAATTGAAACTGTACAGAAATATAATAACTGAATGGTAATACGCTGTTTACGAGTATATGTATACCACAAACTTCCTAGGGTTATGAATTATAACACATTTTATAAAAAAAACATCATACTATGTTGTTAACTCGAATGACAGATAATATAATCTTGAATGAATACTTTACTAATCCCTGTTAGGGTTTTTTGTTATTTAAAACAATTTATGAACTTAAATGTCTTTGCTTTTTTTCAGGACCCACTAATCCGAATGTTACGACTTACCCTAACAAGCAGTCCGTGAGATACGGTAAGATTACATTTTATTTAGTAAAATTATATTTATTAACAATTGCTGTCAATACAAAATAATATTAATAACTTAGTGACAAAAATGTATGTGTGTGATTTGTTTCAAGAATATTTTGTCTGGGTGAAATTTCACACAACAATTTCACATTTGTCATTTGTATAACGTATTATGTCATTTTGATCGTGTGACCAACATACTATATGTATGTGTTATAATATATGTATTTACTGCACTTTACTGTGTTACTGTGTTCCGGTTTGAAGGGCAATGTTTCCAGAGAAATTACAGGGCTTAGAGATATAACAATTTAGATCTCTGGGTGACGAGCGCAGTGCAGTGCTAGGTAATGATTTGGACTCTTCATGTTCCAATAGCTGCGTGTCACTGTGCTGTTATGTGGTAAGCAAATTGCCTACCAACAGGCACATGTCCTGCTCGTAACACTATATTTAAAAAAAAACATTGAGCGAAATAAAAGGTAGCATTTTAGTCAAACGTTGTGTAGACAAAGCTCATAAATGCTCTCCCTGTTGAAAAAAAAAAAAAAGTCGTCACAAATCTGCTGTGTACGTAAATCTACGTATTTGGGTAAGAATCTACCGAAAAAAAAAAGAACTTTGATATTAGAGATATTGGTAAAATATTTTGTTTTAACATTTGAATACACAACAACAAACAAATACACAACGTAACGACAAATAATAATAACACAACGTAATAATACGTGAATGAATACATTTAATTTGACAGTATACACTCTTTACTCAATGAAACAACTACATCTAGTACTCGTCACACGTAAAATGGACTAGCCGATTGCACACATCCGTAACTACTAGAATTACATTATAAACATGAATCGTCCACCTTGTTGTATAATATTAAAACATATTACAATTGAAATAATCCCTAAAAATATTCTCTATCTTAGAAACTCTCTGTATACAAATGGCAAGGATCATAAGGTGAGATAAATATACGGATAGAATAGTTTCCAAAATTTGATACTTTATTACAATTACCTACAGTAATTTTAGGTAAAATGCTTTCCTAGAGAATCAGGTAATAAATAATGTTGCAATAATTATATACATAATAATTATTGAGTGTATGTGTGTTTAAGTTTTTAAGTTTCTTAGCTCTTAAGTTCTTAAGTTTTTATCCCAGCTTTGAGCATATTTTTACGACCATTTCAACATCAAGACTATAACAATAATTAAAATGTAATATACTTAAAATATTTCCATCTCAATTATTATCAAAAAAGTGAATATTTAAAAACTACAAAAAAGTTTATTGTTTTCTTACTAGTCGTGTTTCCAAGTAGGTGTAATGTTGTTTTATTCATATACTTTATTTTGTATATGAATATAACTAAATATATATATACTTTATGTTGTTTATTCATAATGAAGAATAATAGTTTTTTTGTTGGTTTGTGTAAACTATGGGATGGATTTAGATTTTTTTTTACCGTTAGATTCTATTTACATTTTTACGATTACTTTACGAAGCCGGTATGGACTGCTAGTATAACTATTTAAAACTTAAAATGAGCAAAACAAGGCCAACTAATCGTGATTTCTGAGAAATAAAAGTCAATCCAAATTACTGATGTACATTGGCCTACGAGCCCTAACAATCACAAGAAGTTTGAAGGCCAAGTTATACTGGCTAAATTTTGATCCTAAGTTTTCGGGCTCTGTTCTTACGAGTCCTTTTATATACTCTTATTTTAGGAATATTTTTCGATCTTTGTTATAAATATCCATTTATTTTATAAACTTTTTTCGGTCATTGCCAAATACACACTTAGATTAGTATTTATGTTTTTAAAATTATTATTTTAGAGTTTACTGGTTATCTAACGTAATAATTATTATTTGAAACTTTAGCGTTTATAAGTGTGTGTAGGTAATAATTGTAAGTTAATAAACAGTGACTAATAAGTTATTGTTTCTTTCATGGTGCCGGAACAGCTAACGTTGGTGAGTTGGTTTGCCTGGATTATATATCATTGGGCAAAAACCATAGCGTGAATTCACATAATATCTAATACACATTTAACTGATTTTATTTTAATATAACTTTTGATTGAATGCAAACACGGATAGAATTCATTCCGTTATTATTTGGGATTTCATGAAACTTTATTTAAGTATTCAATATTAATATTTAATCTCATTAAATATTTATTGAGCTCGGATATAATAACCATAGCTAAGAGTCTGAAGTTATATTTACGTAGTTTATATTATAGAACGAAATATAATATGTAATGTAATAATGTAATAAAAAATAATTTGGATCTATATATTTGTATATTAGGGCTCAACGCCTATGAATATTTATTTTAATCACATTTACGTTACTTTTCATTGTTTGTGATTATACTAGCTAATCTATATATTTTATACACTTTACTTAAAAAATACATTTCATAATAGTGTGAGATAAATTTAGGTAAAATTCAATGAGTAAGTTTTGATGCCAGTAATATTCATCACTTTTTTAAATAAACACGTACTAAACACACATTTTTCTATTTATAATACATTTTGGCTGCTAACGTATTATGATTCTAAAAACATGACATACTAAAGAATTGGTTTGTTCTAACACTAATATTGAAAACTATTCAGAAGGTGAGAATGATAAAATAGCCTAGTAGTAGGAGATCCCGCTATAATACAACAACCTTCACCGAGCTCGGTGCAGATCGTTGTATAGCGGGATCTTAGACTATAGACACTTCTGATGGTGTTCGGCTCAACCCCAGGAACGCCGTATTTTAGTTAAACTACAGGGCATAGAGATGAAACATCATATATCTCTGGATGACGAGCGCAGTACAGTGCTAGGTAATGATTTGGACTCTTCATGTTTCAATAGCTGCGTGTCACTGTAATGTTATGTGGCAGGCATGTTGCTTACCATCAGACACACGTCCTGCTCGTCTTGTCACGCTACATTATAAACAACAAAAAATATAGCGGTGGTCAAAAGTCTTAGTCGTCCTGAAGTAGTTTAGGTATATACTGTAGAAACAACGGGGTAAAAAATTTATCCTTGTTATTGCTTTTAGCCGTTTCTGGTCGGCGTTATAGTCGTATTACCGTTGGCTTAGAATACTCTTTTAATATTTTTAAATAGTTCAAGATTTTCACCGATTTAACGCAGCCTTTCGTTTTATACAAACTACACTATACACGTAGAGATTTTAAGATGCATTGTCTAAGAAACACCTCATAAGAGCTGGGTTTCTTTATTATGCAGTAAATGTACCTAGAGTTTAAGAACAGTCCATACTCTATGTACATATAATATAATTTAAGTTGTGTTAGCCCGGTTGAGGATCGGCCTTGACGATCTTAATAAACTTATAAAAGATGAAATGATAACGATATGGAACATTTTAAATTATTACTATGATATTTATTCATAAATAACGAATTCGGTATTTATTTTACATAGGTACCAATCTACCTAGAAGGTATTAATCGCAAGATTCATTTCAGAATGCATGATTTAAAAATTAAACAGAATCATTCTCTCATTCACCCATAAAATTAGAAAAAACTAAAAGGTATTCACAACATTACACTTCATAAAAAAAAATGTTTTTTTTTATTCTTTTGATGTTATTATTTGACAATAGCACCCAAGGTATTTGTTATACAATCATAATATCAAAATAAATAAATCATTGGAACATTGAGCATGTTAGAAAAAGTGTACAAATCATTATTTTGTACTTTTAATTAAGCAAAAACTAAATCAATACGATGATTACTTCATTATAAGGTGGTCCGTCACTTATTTTAATGAAATAATAGATACAAAGCATCGTAAGCATCTCTCAGCATTCGACGAAGTTGCATTTGCTAATATGCAACTTCGTCGACAATAGGCCCTAGTCGTTCATTTACCAGTATCAATATTAGGCTGAGACTAAACGAGTATTTTTTATAAGTCGCGACTTCCAAAGAGTTACGCTAATGGTTTTCTTTCAAAGTCGTGTCTAAAATATGTTCTCGATATCTGTGCATAACACCCAAATGTATGGAAAATAAATTAGAACGGCACCCATTTTACAATCCAGAGGAAATTCTTTTTTTAAATTCAATGCCTCCCATGATGGCTATATGGGCTACCACTAAAAACCCAGAGTTGTTTCATCGGTCTACCAGAGCTACGGAAACACTTTGGTTCTAAACCGCGCCCCCGTCAGTAGTAAGGCCCTTAACCATTAACTAAATTAAAAATAATAGTACTAAATAGAATAATAAATACAGTTGCTGGTTTTTACGTGAAGATGAACATAAAAGTATTCGTCTATCGTATTTAATTTAACAATAAGTGACGGACGACTCAGTAGAAATTTGGCTCGTTGGGTTTGAGCCGATATGTCACGACAATCAAGGAATGCTGCATCGGGTTGGAAATACAAGTTTGGTTCGTGGGTTGATACGCTTGGGCCTTCTAGGAGGTGACGTGGTGTTCCAATGTCGCGACGAGAGTCTATTGAGGGCGCCTGTGCGCTGGGTTCGCGAAGGGGGCAGGAGCCTGAAGCCAGGGACCAAGGACGTGAAAGGACGTCTGGAGATTGAAAGAGTCACTGTGAGTAGAAAATTATGTTGTTTTTATTAAATTACGCTACTATCAATAGGAACGGGCCGTTAGTAATGAATTTAACGAAAAGAACCAGTGACAAGTTAGAATACCTTTATATAAACACATAGCGTGTGAGAAATGCTTTTAGGCCAATTGTCCACGTAGCTGCACGACATCCGCACGATTTCGACAATTGTTGGAGGCATGCATCTTGCTTGCATCTTGCGTACAAATAATGAAGTCTGTGTCCACGAAACGACAACGACACGACAGCCGCACGTCTTGCGTTTGTTCGTAGGATGCATGCATTCGACAAAAGACGCGTGCGTGGACAGTAGGCCTTACCTCCTTACCAGAACACTTGACTTTCAAGAATTCAGATTTATTAACATCATCGCGATTTTGTTAAGGTAAAAACAATGAATTAATTGAGTGGTTACATTTAACATCTTATTTAACAGCCTGCTGATGCTGGGGTTTACATCTGTCAAACGCCGCGCTACCTGGGCCAACGTGGCTCTGAAGTTCGAGTCGTACTCACAGTTGAAAACGAACGTCGTAAGTATTCTAAAAGTCATACTAGGACTCAAATCCTTCTCTCACAGTGAGAGAGTCAAGCTCCTTATCCACCACACGTGCTAAGTATGGGTGAGCAGATGACGCATTTGCTCAAAAGTGGCTGTCTTGGAACATACTGATTTCCTCACAATGTTTTCCTTCACCGTTTAAGCCAATGGTGATGACGAACTATGTATAAACATCTGTATTTGAAACTACGGTACCTAAAAATTAATCAATTTGTCCATTTATTTGTTATTGTGTAATAAAAATTTAATAAATTATAAGCTTCAATTAGTTTTTGGGCTAGATTGTGTCATGTGAAAAAGTGTCGAGCAATGAGTATCTACTTAATAATACAAAATAAATAAATGTTCTATAGACTCTACAAAATGTATGGTACCTACTATCAATACGTTTTCCCAATATTAGGGGATCCTATGGTAAAAGCGGTTAATAATGTGCCTAACCAGTATATTTTGTCTCAGCTATCTGATATGCAGATGCCCTATTATTTTGAAATGTATTATTATATAATAGCTGGATGATGAAGAAAAGTGTCTTAATTAAAGGTCTAGTAGCTGAGCCTAACATTTTGAGCTCTAACCAAGACCAAAAGTTACAGGCTTCGTTGACTCGTCACTTAGATAAAACGGTAGATAATCAACCTGCAAAAATCACGGATTTAGGAGCCTCAAAGGGTCGCCGGACGGTGGGGCTTCCCAGATACTGGTAGAAAGACCAGGTGGAATGAGACATACAAAAGCTTCAAGCCTCTGTCTTATGTCAGCAAAAGATCTTAGATAAAGAAGAATTTCCTTAATGTCTGCGGTTAAAACCCACTTTACATCGATGAGTTTTAGTTAGTTATTCATTTTACAAAGAAATATGTTTAATTTTCAGCATCCCTGTCAAGGCCTGATTTCATCCATTGCAAGGCCAACGAAGCCACGTGCGGTAACGGCGAGTGCATTCCGAAGAGTGCTGTTTGTGACGGAAAGTACGACTGCTCTGACCGATCTGACGAAGACATGTGCAGTAAGTAAAACCATAATTACTAAATATCACAAGTAGGAAAAGAAATCTAAATTTATCAGACGTACATATTTACTAAGGCAAGGCAATTAAATTCACTAAGGCAATCTGAATGTAACTTAAAAATGATACCTGCTGGATACATCCAGATGTGGTCTGCATGGAGAAACATTTCATTTCATTCATAAAAATAAAAATACCTAGTGTGGTGCCTACTGTTGCTTCTATGATGACTTTGTTAGAAAACTTATTTGCATTCCTAATTTCAGCAACGGGTGGAAAATGCGAGCCGAATCAGTTCCAATGCGACAATCGCAAATGCGTTTTGAAGACATGGCTATGTGACTCTGAAAACGACTGCGGGGACGGTTCTGACGAGAGATCTTGCGGCCCCGCCAGGCCCGGCCAGCCCTGCCTGCCGTCTGAGTTCGCCTGCTTCAGCGGCAACCAGTGCGTGCCCAAGAGTTTCCACTGCGACTCTCGCAGTGACTGTTTTGACAAGTCTGATGAAGTCGGATGCGGTTAGTATTTCCTTTTGTTTTTTAAATTACACCCTTTAACTACTAAGGTCTAACAACGTGGACTAGTCCTAAGTCAGAGCTATAGCTGAAGAACTTTGCAACACATAGCATAACCAGCCTACTTTACTAGTACATTCCCACTTGACTGCCGGAACTTCATGTCTTCTCTCAAAATAAGAGAGTCAAGGTCATACCCCACCACGCTGGCTAAATGCTGGTTGGTGGAGGACGCTTATCCTTGAAATATTGGAATCTCTGGACCTTTCGTAGAATATGCTGCTGCTCTCACAATGTTTCGCTTCACCACATGCTAGTGATGATGACAAATCTGTACGTTGTAGACGTACTTTGTTAGATAAATAATAATCAGAGTTGCAGACGGCATAGAACCTACGATCTCGTGATTTTGAAATTGGATGTTC
This sequence comes from Ectropis crepuscularia, assembly GCA_963693475.1. NCBI lineage: Eukaryota > Metazoa > Arthropoda > Insecta > Lepidoptera > Geometridae > Ectropis > Ectropis crepuscularia. Next base: position 38,879,892 of record OY856338.1, read on the forward strand.
TAGTAGTAGTTCATCCTAGTGGTAACTAGACTACCTCTGATTCTAAGCACCCAGAGATTTCAGTCTCTTTTGCGATTAATTTTCCCTAATTTAATTTGATAATTACCTCGACCCCGGAAGGAGCACTGGAGCATGCATTTAAAGATTTTCCTTTCAAGATAACATTTGCATTGATTAAGTTAAATATTTGTTAAAATTGACTACAGAATATATTATTTGAAATAAATTAAAATATTGAATATTGGTGGACAATTCACACACAACACTATCTGACCCCAAACTAAGCAAAGCTTGTGTGATGGCGGCCAGATAGCTGATATAATACTTATATAGTTTTAAATACATACTTATTATACATAGAAACACCCAGACACAGTGCAAACATTTGAATTCATCACACAAATATTTGCACTGGGTGGGAATCGAACCCACGACCCTCGGCTTCGCAGGCAGAGCTACTACCAACTAAGCCACGAGGGCAGTCAAATGCGTTAGTATTTCTATGTATAATACTCGTAAGTATGTATTTAAACTATATAAGTATTATATCAGCTATCTGGCCGCCATCATACAAGCTTTGCTTAGTTTGGGGTCAGATGGTGTTGTGTGATTGTCCACCAATATTTATTTATTTCCAAAAAAAACATTACGAAATCTTGCTGTAGGATTTTTATTACTGCAAACTGCAGAAGTTTGTGTTTCTTCAAGTTTTTACTACCACTGTTAAATTTTATCCAAGAGGGTAAATAAGAAATATATGAAATAGAGTGATTATTTCATTTTGGTTTTTCAAAATCTCTTTTTTTCACAGCGCCCGTTTACATCGTGAAGCCCCCGTCGCCAGCGAACTTGCGCCTCAACACCGGTGACACGCTCACACTCCGTGCCGAAGCCAATGGCAATCCCATACCCGTTATTTCATGGCGTCTAAACTGGGGTCATGTGCCCTCTCAGTGTACCTCCACCAGCGAGAACGGCATAGGAGTCCTCACTTGCCCCAACATGCAGCCAGACCATAGTGGCGCGTATTCCGCAGAAGCTCTGAACAACAAGGGAACTACATTCGCCAACCCTGATGCCATTGTATTTGTCAGTCAGATCAGCCCATGCCCACCTGGATATTTCAATAAGTAAGTAAAATCACAACGTAGGTAGTTTTAAGATTGTTGTTGATTGAGTTGTTTAACGTGGGAGCTTTAATGTGTCAAACCTGTAAACGTGAAATCCAGCCCGCAATTATCCAAATCTAAGTCATCCATAAATTCTAAATCCAATCTAATTAGTCAAAATTAATTGTGATTAATCGGAACTAGCAGCGCCGTTTTGCTGCTGTTTTCGTCTTATATTGGGATGAAGGTAACTATGATGGAAATAAAGTTTAACTATGTGCAGTAGGAAACTGGAAAAAAACTTGATTTGAAAAACAAAAAGTCATCAGCTGGTGAGCAAAATATTTAAATGATGGAGAATATGTATAGGGTCTCAAACAAATTATAATGCTCTAGGGCTGTTGGTTGTGTAAAGTCAAATATGAAACTGACAAATACTACAATATGAAAGGAGACAAAAGAAACGATACGATGCTTAATTACATTTTTATACGATTGTTGCCGATATTGTTTACTCCAACAGCTATCAGTACTAAACTGTACAACCAGGCCTGTACTAATCTGTATATTTTTTGCAAGTCTGTCTGGCACGACCGGTTTGCTCATAGTGTAAGTGCCATAAAATATATTTATCAGTATATTTTATGTATTTTTGATTTTTCGCTACAAAACCGCGTGCACCGATTTTCGTCATTTACATATTTTTATTGTAATGTTTTTGTTGGAAAAAAAACGATCAAAATTTAAGATTTCATTCAGACTCATCAATCATAAAACGCACAGAATTTAATATTTCAATGAAACAAATTATATTTTTTCAAAACACTTACCTATATTAAATACTGTCAGTGCCCCGTGGTAGTTCCCGCTCGCGTTTTTTTTTTCCAAGCTGTAATCTGATTACGTTCCTAATTTCAACTCGATCCGTTCAGGTGATCCGACGTGAAAGAGCAACATATATCCAAACTTTCACATTTAAAATAATTATAATTAGATTAGATTAATAATTAGTAGAATAAATGTTTTTTTAATTGTACTAATATCATCTACTAATATTAAGATTATAATATTTCCTACAACGGCGCATTGGCAGGCTTGTCAGCGCGCTGTACGCGCGTACCATTTCATCAATATTCAGAGTGGTTCTTCAGGTTTTATAACAATTTACCTGTTTCTCGTGTAGTGAGGCAAGATCAGAGCAGGAGTGCATCCGTTGCTTCTGCTTCGGCGAGTCCACCCAGTGCCACAGCGCCGATCTATTCACATACAACATGCCTACTCCACTCGGCCAGGGAGGCACACGGCTGCAAGGAGTCACCATCACTCCTGAAGGAGAGATCAGGACCGACCCTTCCATCGCTAACCATTACTACTACCAGCCTCTGAGGAACAATGGCGCCACTGTACGTACTGATCGAATATTAACTCAATAACTTCAGCTATAAAGAACTTATTTCGATAGATCGTGTAGAAGAAAAATATGTTTAATTATTTACATGGTAGAAGTCCCATAATGCGATGCAATAATCGCTTAATGATCAGTCATGTTAGTTATCAACCTAGTTCCTTTTGTTTAACGTGGAACTTCATCACAAACAAGACCAAAGTATAATACATTTTATCAATACCATGTATTCGTCTTGTAGAATTTTTAATTGGTACCTATTCGGCAAGAATCGAGAGTATCTGCAATAGGCTTTATAATATAGTTGAGACCAGATTGACATCTACAATTCAAGATAATTTACAATTCAAGATTTTCAGTTACCCATCACCTGATTGATGAAATGTTGACTATTGAACGATGAAACTATTTAGAATACTAGATATTTTCTGGAAATGCGATTATTTTGCGATGTCTAACCAGATTTAACTGCTCCAAACAGGTAACGAAGCTGGCATCGTACGACGGAGGCTCACTAGGTTCCTTCCACCCGTACCTGTCGCTTCCTGAATCGTATAACGGCCAACAGCTCACTTCCTACGGAGGATACATCAAGTACAGCCTGGCTCCACACTCCAGGGCTTTTGAGTTTGACAGATCTGCTCCTTCTGTTATTATCAAGGTAACGTATATTTTCTACTTAGAGGAATGTTGAATCAATGTTGTTTTCGGCCGTATTGCTTTTTTGCAATCAATCACTGAAGTTAGATCCACAAACAGAGCGTATGAATACGTGGTTCTTTGTATTTTTTTTTAACTTTGATGTTTCGAACTTATAGCATACAAACATAGGACTAAACTATTGTTTATCACCTCTACGTTTGGGCAGCGTAAAAGTAAAAAAGTATAAATCTATTTATATAATTTTGATATTGTCATGGTTTCTAACTTCAGGGTAAATACGCTACGCTGTTCCACTACCACGGAGGTTCTGTTTCATCAACCGAAATCCCAGTGGAAGTCCGCCTGACCCCCGAGAACTGGCAGAAACCGGGAACATACGGTTTCGAGCCTGTCGCGAGAGAAGACATCATGATGGCGTAAGTTCATTTTAGAAATTTTTGTACATGCCTTGTATTGAATTTTAGAGAGTTAGTACAATTTTGCTAGAAAAAGTTACCTATAGTAAGTAGGACTCAGTTGAAACAAATCCAACCAACCAAAACTCTTCGCCAACTTTCAATATCGTTTTGATGTTTAACTTTGACCCTTAATTCATCCATAATATACATAAGCAGCCAACTTTGTGTACTGTATGGAACTTCCTAGTCCCAGCAGTGATGGGAATCCTTCTCTAAAAAGTCAAGACCATACTCCACCACGATGGTCAAGAACGCATTCACAAATGACCCCTGTCTTCGAAAGATCCGTCTCGTGCATGGGTTTCTTCACGGTTGTTTTCCTGCATCTTTAAAGACAATTGTGATGACAAACTCATAGGTTGAAAGATACTCAGAGGTACAAACGGGATTCAAACCTATGACTTCATGATTGTGAAATCCGACATTCTCACCACTAGACAAACACGACTTTTTTACAGGTAAAGGTGTACCATAACAGTAGGTAACTAGTAAGTTCAGTCAATTAAATGACAATAAATTCTCTGAAATATTAGAAACCTTTTTTAATTGCTACTGATCGTGTGCTACTTTAATTTTACACCTTTAAAATATTTTCCCTAGCTTGGATCAAATCGAAACAATTCTAATCCGCGCTGACTTGAACAACGGAGGAGTCAATATCACCAACTTCGTGATGGAGTCGGCTCAGCACATCAACAGCGGTCTTGGAGCTGCCAGCCTGGTGGAAGAATGTACTTGCCCGCCTGGTTATGAAGGACTCTCTTGCCAGGTAAGAAAAGTACAAAAATTCAAAACAAGGAGTGTTTGATATATAATAATTGGCATAATTGCTTTGGTTCAAGTTTATGAATGAGTTATCTGGCGCATTTTGTTTAATTTGGGGTTCAATAAATCCATTAAAATAAGAGCTACGTACGCCTAAGACTTGTCTTGTTGGAGTGTCCGGATACGTAGTGTCTCCCACGGTATCATCACATAATTCTAAGGAAATTAGAACAATTAGTTTCCATGCTTTTACTAGCGTTACAATACCAGTTTTCACATTTTTTTAAATCCAATATCTTATTGCACGAATATAAAAAACAGTTCCTTCGAGTAAAGTTACAATTTTGCCAAACTTCGTTAATTGATTAAATTATCTTCACAGAAATGCGCATCAGGCTACGTCCGCGAGAAGAATGGACCATGGCTGGGTAACTGTGTGCGAGAAGCTTGCCCTCCCGGTACTTACGGTGACCCATCAACTGGCCAAGCTTGCAAACAGTGCCCGTGTCCCTTGACCAACCGCGAAAACCAGTTCGCTAGAACGTGCTCGTTGGGAGCTGATGGCCAAGTCTCCTGTGACTGTGCCTCTGGGTAAGTCAAGAATTTATTTGATAGTTGCGCCATTTATTTCATTTATTCTTTATACAATTTGCTAAAATATAATTAACAATGGGATTAAGTAATGGGTTTATTTATTCTATCTCTTCTAGCTACGAAGGAAGAACATGCGAGAAGTGCGCCCCAGGCTACGAAGGCAACCCACTAGTCCCCGGAGACTCATGCCGCCAACCAGTTGAAGAACAGTGCAACTTAGCTGGAACCGTCTCTACTCGCATGCTCGGAGAGTGCGTCTGCAAGGAAAACGTTCAGGGAAAATACTGCGACCAGTGCAAGAACGGCTCCTTCTATCTGTCTAGAGACTTTAGGTAATTATTACAGGACAGCAATGTTTTTTTTGCAGCATTTTACTTGGGAAAGTTACTATAACACCAGTAGCTGTGTAGAAAAATTTACTATTATTTCAAGATTAAATATGTTATGTTTCCTTGCGACAATACTTAGCAAATATATAAGCCTAATTAGTTCTGGTTGTTCAGTGTAGTGCAATTTTAGTACTAATTATTGCGTGACTACGTTATGTTTTTATCAAACGGGTGGCTTACTATCCAGCTGTCTCATTCGTATCACTACTCTATTATTAAGTAGGTACAAACAATGCTAAATAATGTATTTCTTTGTGAACACATACACAAATAACACAACTTTTTACTTCAATAAGTATTTTAATGAAATAATTAATTAAAAATCTGTTTACTTCCAGACATGGCTGCGCGCTTTGTTTCTGCTCAGGAGTATCGCAGCAGTGCATGAGTAGCAACTTGCGCCGCAAAACGACTCACCTAAACTTCAACGTACCGAACATCGTGAACCAAGTGAGGATCTACAACAGCACCCTGGCTGGGACTAGCCGAGTGCTGTACGGAGCTCCGGCGGAAACTGATCTGAAGCCTGTGCTTACCAGCGGAGGACTGACCATCAGGGGATACGATCGGTCGCGGCCTACGGTCTTGTACTGGAGTATGCCTATGAGGTCAGTTTTACTAATGTTTTTGTTTAAAAACCCCCTCAAATAAATCAATATGTGTACGTTTGAAAGTACGAGTAGGTATGGCTTTGTGTAGTATGCTCGCTCCAGAACAAATCAATTTCAATACAGTCTGAAAGCTGTATCTGGAAGAGATCGCTTTTAGCGATAAGATCGCCTTTTGTGCCCATTTTGTTTTGTTATTATATGTGTTACTTGTTGTCAACTTTGTTTTTGCCAACAAAGTGTTTTGTATTGTATAACATCAGTGATACGGTCAGTGGTACGATCAGTGATCAGATATTTTTTGTATGTTAGGTACCTATGATTTGGTATAATTCTCAGTTCTAATTAATTGATTAATGAAAATAGGTTATAACATTTTCATCTAAAATCTACCTCGAAAACGCATCTTTATAGCGACCAAGAGCCTCACTGAATGAATGATGTTGATATTCTTGAATAAATAAGTAGGTAGGTACTTATTATTCCATGGTTACTTCAAGAAATAATTTTGTACTTGTGTATTTAATATTTACTGCGACCAGCGGTGTTACCCGCTGTTGAGCTGTTTCATAGAATAGAATATGCTTTATTGGTATTCGCCTTATAATATTCTTGAAAATGAATCGTTCCATTAATTATTTCACTAGAACCACTAAATTTACTGGTTAAAGTTTGTGGTTCTCGTGAGATTTCACCATCAAAACGGGTACATTCGTTAGATAGATACTTGGGAACAAAAATACAATTACAAAGTTTTGCCTTTATAATAATAATGCGATTATAATTTCAACAAAATGTCTTTCTGCAGTTTCACCGGCGACAAAGTGACTTCTTACGGAGGCTACCTGAGATATACCCTGGACAACGTCCCGAGTTACCTGAACATACGCTCCAACACAGCTGCTGACGTTCAACTTATCAGCGTAAGTTTCATTAAACAAAATACATACAACAATATACCTAAACAGCCCACTAAATGCTCCCATGGCTGAGACTTCTCTCGCAAGGAGAGAGTCAAGCCCATAATTCGCCACAGTGGTCCATTGCGGGTTGGTGGACGACACAATACCTCGAAAGATTTTAGTAGAAACGTGTTGGCTTCTTCACGAGGTTTTCCTTCACGATTTTTAAGTTAGCGGCATTACGCACCTGACTTCGAAAAGACAGTGGTGCGCGTGGTATTTGAAGCCGGGCCTTCAGATCGGTAGTCGCCGTTCTCCCAACTAGACCAGCCGTAACTTAAAGCAAATTATCGCGTCATCTGCGCGTCGTCTGCGCGTTATAAAATACGCCGTGAGCTAGGACCTTTAGCTAAAACTGTTTTTTCTTTCTAGGATAACCACCTTACATTCCAATATAATGGAGAATTCAGTTCGACGACGGAGGGAGTTCTCAACGCTTCTGTGCAGTTCTTGGAATCCGGTTGGCATAGGTAATTAAAATTAAAATTAAATACATAAAATGGTCAAGTTTCTCGTCGATCTTATTGAAATGAAAACTTCTTTAGGCACGCCTACACAGACTTTTCGTGGGGTGTGAATTGAATTCTAGCGTCACGCTCGGGTATGATAAGAAATCTTCGGGTAAATTCGGGACTATAGCCATTGGCCATCTTGAAATGCGTCAGCCAATGGGAAATGCTGAAAGGGCGTGGCCCGGCTATCATGGCATAGCCATCTAGAAATGCGTGAGCCAATGGGAAATGCTGCCGCATTTCCAGATGGTCATGCCATGATGGCCAGACCACGCCCTCCGGTTACACCCGTGTAGTTTCCAAAGTAAGCTATCAAATTCTGAGTTATAAGTTTTCACTTCTATCGGCAGTTCCTACCAAAAGAAGTTTTCACTTCAAAAATGGCGTTCCGTGTCCGAATCGTCCGGATTGAGTTGTGAATCAGCAGCCTAATCTTCCCATAATAAATCTATACCTAAATAGTAAATTACGTTTATTTTTTTCTAGATCTGACGGAAAGGATATTTCTCGGGAGCATTTCCTTCTGGCTTTGGCCGATGTGAAGGCTATCCTCATCAAGGCAACGTACGGCGACAGTGTGGCAACGCCTCTGTACGCCAGCATCGAGACCGCCGAGCCCGAGGGCAGGGGGCTGGCTGCTTTACACGTTGAACAGTGTGTTTGTCCTTCCGGCTACGTTGGCACCTCTTGCGAAGACTGCGCCCCTGGTTACACAAGGTCAGTTCGTGAATTAGTATCTATAATTTCCAAGTAAAATATGATAACAAAAAAGTAATTTGACTTTGACTTTAATAATATCTATTCTACGCTTTAGTATAAATTGATGTTGGAGTTTCATTAAAACGGAGACTCGATTTCGATATTTATGTGTTCAGATGATTTCGCGGAAGTATTAAATAGGTACATCTAGTATTTCGGGTATGTCATTTACTTACTACTTTTTTTTTCGACCTTGTGCCTTTGCCCATTAAGGGCTCCCATACGAAACTGCGATGCGATGCCGCTTCGGAGCAATTCGCCATCGCAAGTTCCTCCGATGCGGCGTCGCATCGCATCGCATCGCATCGGAGTTTTATGAGGGAGCCCTAACACGGACTCAAAAATACACAATTTTGGCGATCTGTTTTTCTATGCGGGTTCTCGCGTCGTGTTCCGAAAATTGTTATGGTGACAAATTAGAAATCGACAGACAAGTAAGGTTAGGCTACGTTTATGATTCTCCGTTTACTTTTACGAATTACTTATCATAATTATTTTCGCGCTAAATTTAAAATTATTGTTGACTTGAAAACTTATCTGCCTACCTATTGTTACATGAAAAGAAATATGTAGGTAGGTAAATAGTGGTTGCATCAATGTATTAAAAAAATACTACCGCCATCTATAGTTGGTACTTAGGTACCTAGAATTCGTTACAGTAAAGAACATTACTAAATACCCTAAATACCTACAGTAGAGTGACTGTATGATGAAGATTCCTAAAAACTAACTCCACTTCCGTTATTGACAGGAGCTCCAGCGGTCTCTACCTAGAACATTGCGACCTCTGCAACTGTAATAGAAAATCAAAGGAATGTCACCCTGAGACTGGCGAGTGCTACGTAAGTATTCAAACACACCGAACCAACATTATCCATTGCGAAGTCGTTGCTACGATTGCTCCGATTTTTTACAACGTAATGTTTTGAACGTAAACAACGTAAGTACCTAAGTAATGTTAATGTTTTGAAACACCGGCGGTTACTTGAGTTTACAATTTTGGCGGGAAAACGGGTGTCACTGTCAGGCTACCTAAGTGCTTTGTTTAAGTACCGTCTTTCTTACATGTGGGTCCGTGTTTTATTAACCCATTATTCTCAAGAGCGTTTCAAGATGCTTCTAGCGGTATAATTTGTTTATAATTATTGTACTTACTTGAAATGTAAACTAACATTTTTTATTAAAACATATTTCATTGTAACAGAACTGCGGCGGTAACACCGAAGGTCCTAACTGCGAAATTTGCAAACCTGGCTACGAACCTGATGCTGACGACAACTGTGTTGCAAGCGAAGAGATTAGTGGCACCCCGGCACCATGCAGGTAACATATTGTTTTGTATTATAATCCTTCTTACCAATATTTAATTGTTTTTTTCGACCTAAGTGTACCGGTTAGCAGTTAGGTACCTACGAGTACAAAGAATCTAACTATGCACTAGTTAAAACTGCAGAAATAGAAACAGAACCCTGTGTCCAGGGTAGCGATTCTAAATGCAATCCGAATGGTTCAAAATCGGAATAACAATCCCTATCTCTGTCATGCTAAACAGATAAGACAAAGACCGAGAGATGAGATTCCGTGTCGGATGGAACCGAATGGATTTAGAATCGCTGCAAAACCAGCGCAATCCGAACGATTTGGGCACGGAATGACAATCTCATTCTAAACGGATTACACAATGACCGAGAGGTTTGATTCCGTGTACAGATAAATCCGATTTGTGTTGTGGATCTGGGTAGATAGTAGGTAGGTCTGGATAACCGTCAGATTTTGTAGTGGTAGGACTCATTGCAGACTCCGCCTGGGAAAGTACCTAGGTACTACACTTTTGCCAGTTATTTAACCGTCAAGCAGTTATGTGCAAACATCACTGTGTTCCTTTTTGAAGGGCAATGTAACCAGTAAAATCAACAGGGCACATGATAAAACATTTTATATATCCGAGTGGCGAGCGCAGTGCAGTGCCAGGTAATGATTTGGACATTAATTCCAATAGCTGTGTGTCACTGTGCTATAATGGGCAAAGCCAGTAGTTGTTTACCATCAGGAACATGTCCTGCTCGTCATCTAGAAATGTTAACGCATTTCTAAAGTTCACCCGAAGATTTTCAATTACGAGCGTGACGCTTGAGCTCAATTTTATTCACAGTCCACGAAAAATCTGTCTGTGGTGCGCCAAAAGAAGATTTCACTCCAAAAAACTGGCTTTGAGATTTTAAGAAATCCTCCTTTTCAGATGCGATCCTAGGGGTAGCAAAGGCCCGTGCGATGCTAGTGGCCGCTGCACCTGCAAGAAAAATGTAGAAGGACCGAACTGTGACCGCTGCCGAGTTGGCGCTTTCGGACTTGAAGCCAGGAACCCTGACGGATGCATTTCCTGCTTCTGTTCTGGAGCAACTCAAGAATGCCAAGAGGTAAATTAAAGTTTCATCCAAAATGTATTGCAACTTTTTTGTACAATGCCAAACATAAACAAAAAAAATGAAATTCCGAATCAGTCAATAAAGCTCGTTTTCGAAAGCAATGACAAAGTAAAAATGATCACATTTTTTTATGCACTGTAGGTGTAGCACACCACATATTTTAGTTGAATACTGGTATCTTCGTAATGTTTGGCTTCGTTCTGAGTGTTAGGAAAAATATGTCAAAGATTTTAAATAGATCGGACTAGAATAGACTGATAGATTCGGAACACTGGAAACTGTTTTGTTTTTTGACATTACAAAAATGGATAAATTGATAGTGACATTTAATTTGCGTTTGATGTTAGCTTATTGATTATTTCCGTACGTTTTCATTGTAAGATTTTGTAAACAAAAAAAGACTGCTTTGCTTAAATTGTTGTCTACCTTCTAAAAGTTATTTTAATACAACATGTCCCGCCGGCCAATCAATTTTTTTCTGGCTCATTATCGAAATGCGTAAGCATATTATACAAATACAATAATTGCGTACACTTGCATGTAAATCTCTTGGTTTTCTTTGCTTGTTTTCTTTGTATGTTTTTCTAGGCGTTCTCACACAGGTAGGCGATGACGCTAGATAATGTAACCTTTAGGTATATTATTTTCCCTTTTCCGTCTAGTTCAAATATCATATTTTCAAACCTGATTGTTCTCAAGATTAGCGCCATCAAACATACAAATAAAATTCAAACTTTTCTGCTATTCCACCATAAAAATTGTTGAACTCCTCACGATGTGTAAACGTCACTTACGTATGAGTGGCTTGAGAAAAGAACCAGCTACCTATTCACTGGTGACTTCTGCAGTTTTCAGGATTTACTTAAATTAATATTGGGCCACAAATATTCATTCATGCATTCCTTTAAACCATATCATGTAACTCTTTTAAGCTAACTATCAATTGAATCACTAGGCCAGCAGTAAGGCCTTGACCACACATGCAACTTTTTGAAGCGGGATGCAGCAACTAGACACCTAGCGCAGCAACTTTTTGAAGCGTGACGCAGTGTCAAGATGCCTGTAGCCGCTCCTAAAAGTAGCTAGTGTGGTTTGGCTGTAAAGTGGCCTTATTCTAGACAATATTAATCTTTTTTCTTCTCAAATTTGAACCCAATAGATTTGATTTACCAACTAACATTTTAAATATCTACACTCTCACATTGATAATATCAATAGGTTATTTTCTTCAAATCATCAAAAAATTTGTTTCGGTTATACCATGTACAAATCATTAATTAATATCTTATTCCAGGCGAACCACTTTACCAGGATCGCAATGGCGGCACCAATCTTCGGTGATGATTATGGCGGCTACACACTCACAGACCTGAAGGCTGAAAACATCATCAACGATGCGTTTGTTCCTGTACCAGACACTAGTGAGCTGAAATATGTCTTCTCGTTCCCGCCTAGTGAGGATCTGTACTGGTCTTTACCTGTCTTCCCTGGTGAGTAATTTGAGTAAAAGATAATTTATTAAATTTGTCCTATGGATACCTTCATTTTTTTTATGAATTTGATACAGCCATGTTACAAGCGATTAGTTACGTATCACAGTGAAAATTTCATACAAGCGCTTAGGCCTTACGCCAATGACTTACAAAATGCAAGCGAAGCCGCTGGCAGAAGCTAATAAGATAATAATACAATATTTTAAATTAAAGTGTACAAAATGATCTCTTTGAGAGGAATGCAATATGATTGGTGATATAATTTGTTTTTAGCTAAGTATGTATAGTTGTATAGGTATATTATAATGTAACAAATAGTCATGGGTGATTAAACTTAAAACAAGTCAGTTATTTAAAATATCTAATCTCATACAATATGTCAGTTATACATACATTATATCAGCTATTCGGCCACCATAGTACAAGCTTTGCTTAGTTTGGGATCAGATAGTGTTGTGTGTGAATTGTCCACCAATATCTATGTATTTGTTATATTATATTATCTAGTCTAACAATGTTGAATGGCAAGGTTTTAATAGGCAGTTTCAAACAATATCTGTAACTTGGTAATTGATTAATTTTTCCATCATTTAAAAAGTCATTAATGAGATATGTTTCAATATTTTTTCAGCATACTTTTGAAAAAGGTTATACCTAATTGGGGGTTTTAATTGTCATGAAAACAATACATAATTATTTTTTTCATTCCTTTTTAGGTAACCGAGTAACGTCATATGGAGGTTCTCTGGCCTTGCGTCAAATGTTTGAAAGCAATGACGACAGTGCCACATCAGAACCTGGTGTCGATGTGGTGCTCTTCGGAGATTCTGTGTCTGTCGCTTGGACTAACCCGAACATACTGCACTCTCAGCAGTCTCTAGTAAGTACACTTTATTGTTTATAGTTTAAGATTTATTTTTTTTATAGTAAAAATTGATAGGACGAGCAGAACATGTGCCTGATAGTAAGCAAAACACCTGCCGATAACAGCACTGTGTCGCACAGCTATTGGAACATGAAGAGTCCAAATCATTACCTGTCCTCATCACCTTTCAAATCAGAATACAGTGATGTTTATAATATATAGGTTTCTATTACCACTTGGTGGTATGTAGAATAACCGGCAAAGGTGTGATACCTTCTCAGGTTCTACTTTGTAGCTTGAAGAAGCAAAATCGCATTGATATAATGTCATGACACAATCTACAATAGATGATTCTTACATTTGTTACTGATGGGTCGCCTTTCCTTTTATTATTGCCTTTGAAATATAGCATTATTAATATATCTAATATCTAAAACATTTAAACAAACAATTCTTGTATATACGAGTATGTATACATAAATATAATCTGAATCTTGGAAATGGCTACAGAGATTTTCATAAAGTTTTGTAGGCAGAGAGCTTCGGGTTCGATAAATCGATCTACGTAAGTTTCATTAAAAAATTCTGTGTTTTCAAGCAATGAAAAGCCGAGAAAAGCTTTGTCTTCAAGTAACTTACTTTTGCTAGATGTGTGATAGGATAACTTACTTTTATTAGATGTGTGATATGTAACTCTCATATTACAGAGTTACCAAGTACCTCTGACAGAACACGAGTGGGTCCGGCTCGGGACCGCAGTCCCGGCTTCCAGGAGAGACTTCATGCAAGTCCTGAAGGGACTCCGTAGAGTGCTTGTTCGCGCGACCATCGCACCCTCGCTCTACTCGACCACCATCGCTGACGTATCCATGGACACCACAACGGAGATGGCACAACCAGGCGCCCCGGCTGCTTTAGGCGTTGAGGTAAAATTAGTTTGACCTTCTTTTAAAATAGTTTTAAGCATTTGCAGCCCTCTAAATGTTCCCAATGCTTGGACTCGGTGTCTTCTCTCGCAAGGAGAGTGTCAAGTGCGGTTTGGTGGATGATATATGACCTCGAAAGATTTTAGGTAGGTACATGTCGGTTTCTTCACTAAGTTTTCCTTCACCATTAAGTTCGAGAAGACAGTGGTGCGCGTGGGATTTGAACCGGCTCTGGATCGGCAGTTGCCGTTCTCCCGACATCCGTAACTTAGTACTCTAAATAGTCTTATTTAATATTGCATACAGCTCATGAGAAGCGTTCGGTGACGATGACGCGACTTCCATGATTTTTGTTCACCCAAGAAGCGCTAAAAATGGCCAATGACAAACTTTGTATTGTAACTTTGTAAATTTTCTAACTTTGTAAATGTTGAAACTTTGTAAGTTTTGGTGACTTTGTAATTTATTTATCTTTACAGATCTGTACTTGTCCCTCGGGCCACCTCGGCACGAGCTGCGAGTCGTGCGCGGCTGGTTACTACAAGGATAAACAGGACTACTGCACTGTGTGCCCGTGTTCCGGACACGACTGCCAACTTGACGCCTACGACCAGGTCAAGTGTAACTGTAGGCCGCCTTACACTGGCCCTGACTGCACCTCTATCGGTAAGTTGCTCCATATAGATAGATTAATTCTCTATTTAATTATGACATACAGTTGTTCATCTTATTGAGTTGGTAAGTATAATAGTACATTATGGTACAAGTGTGCTTTGTGATTACCGCTCAGGCGCCATTGAGACCCGAGCCGTCAGGTGATGATCTTAAGAAAGCCGAGAACGGTAATCATCAATACACACGTATATCACACGACGCTTTTCAACACACTTGTGAAGAAAGTAATAATCATAACAACTAACTATTTTTTGTTCTTAATTAATTTATTATATTGTACGAAAAAACCAGCTCGACCAATTAATTAAAATAAAAACTATAAATACTCACTTGTGAATAATAGCAATGCAAAAATCTTAGTTTGGTTACAGGTTCTCATTATGTGCTTTTGGTGAAATTAGAGCCACTTTATGAGCGAGTGTATTGCAAATAGTATAAAATAAATAGAAAATGTTATAGTATCGTGCAACTACTATTTAAAACTTATTATACTTAACTTAAAATAAATAAAAGTCGATATAAATAAAACAAGATAAAGTAACAATTGGTGACCAAGCACTAAAAGCGATGTCTTCAAGGCAACCATAGGATGGAATGAGAGTTTTTAGGAGTGATGGAGACGGGGAAGTATAAAAAACGAGTGGTAGACACTTATATTATGTACAATTATAAAAATATAATAATAATTAACAAAGTGATTAATATTAACATATATTTAGAATATGTATAATAGCGGCCCAGCTCGAAGGAACACGAGACATGTAAACACCTCAAGTGGGACCCATCGTCTTTTTTCGGATATATTTTTTACTGATTTAATCCTTCATTCAACAAAGAAATATTCCCCTGGGCTAAGTACTAAGTCCAGGGATAGCTGCCCCAATATTTCGCTTCACAATGTCTACCAGGAATACATTCATTTTCAAAAAAAAAAAACATTTAGGTAAAGATCCTTTAAATACCCATTTTCTCATTCAGTTTTCGGAATCGAATATTTTATGGTAACTGATTGTTTTGAATGGTAATTAATAGAATTGTAATATGTTGATTACGCGAGTTATTATTGTATTTATTATATATTATTGTATTGTATTTGCATATCTTACCGTGACGTTTTTCGTTCGCGAAAGAAACTGATATTTTTTTCAATTTTTTTTCATTTTGATTTTTAACATCCAAAGTAACACATTAACACAATTTCTTAGGACTAACGATGGAAATTCAGCCGGAAATTCTACAAGACACAGACCCTGTAAAGCGAAGAGTGATCCTAACTTGCAAATATCGTGCGCCTGAACCGCTGACGATGAAATTTGTGGTGTACGGTGTGGAACAGAGGCCTTTTAAGGAGGCCAACGAATCAGTATTCATGAAAGACGGTTGGCACGGAGAACATATTCTGGAGAGTGTTTGGGACACAAGATTCGAGCCGCCAATATATGAGTGCCACACTTTAACAGCCCGGGGATCCACTCTTGGCATCCTCACAACCGATATAAAAGACCCTAAAGGTAGACGTAGTCCGTTACTTTAACTGTCAGTGACAATAATTGCACCATCTTAGACCCACACCTAGATCTCTTACTATATTGATTTTGATATTCAATTCAGCCGTACTGTGACTCTGAATCGTATCGCCTAGCGATAAGGTTTGTAGTCGCATTGCGTATATTGAGTGTAAATTGAATTGCAAAGTTGTCGAGCAGAGATTACGGTGCGGGATCGATTTGGCACGATTCTTCGTTGACAGTTAACGTAATAACACTCCTGGCCTCACGCTTCGCAACGTGTCCTCTGTCAATGTCGAAGCCTGGATGTCTTAACACTACGTCATACATCAATAACAAGTCATACGTCAGAAATGTCTCGTTCGATTATGAAAATGTTCGATTGTACTGTGAATGCTCGTTCGATTGGCTTTGTGTCGCATTGTTATTTGGGGGGAATGTCTCGATTGTTTGATTGATTGTACCTAATGATTCGATTTAATAGATACAAGTAGGGCGAAGATTATATAAAATATTATTAGATTTATTTTTGCCATAGACTGAAGAATTAACGATTACGTTAGCGTCTTTGTTTTATGACATATTATCGTGTCTCAATGACCTTTCTTCGATCCTTCGAATCGTCTCAATCGACTGTTATTGTGAGCCAGTCTTTATTGTAGGCGTTAGTTTATCAATTCTTTCTTCTCAACGAGTCCCCTGTCAATCTCGAAACCTAGAAGTCTTAACACTACCTAATATATAAATTACGAACCATACATCTTTAGCGTCATGCACGCGTTAAGTCACTCCTCTTATCTACAAAAATCCCTAACCTATCACTTCTGTTACGTAACATGATCTCGAGATCAAAGGCGTTTTGATGACAATTCGATACAAAGCTATAAAATGTTCCATTGTGATTGTACTGTGATATTTGATGTAGCATTGAATGTTGGAGGTCGTAGCCGATTGTACTGCACCACACACGCAATTGAAAAACAAACATTGACAAATGGCACTCGTAGATTGTAGACGATTGATTGATTCATCGAATAATGGATTGATTGATTTATGGATTGTCTCGTTAACTCATTGAATATATTCACTGTTTTACCTGTTAATTGTATCTACAAACTGCGAGGTCAGGTTATTCGTCTAATGATTTTTTGAAAATTTCTATTGACATGAAATTGAAATGTTAACAATCTATGATGATTATTTTAATGTTGCACTTTATACAAACAGACAATCATAAAATGATGTGTCTAATTTTACAAAATATGTGCTCATTTATTTTTGTGTTTGGTGATAATAACTTATATTGTAATCCTCGTCCTGAACAGCATACATCTAAATATTTTGATCGAAATTTCAAAAGTAAAAACACGAAATGAACCTTAAGTATATGTATAACCGAATGTTCATTTTTCTTTGCGTGAAAATGTGGGCGGTACAATAGCTACAATAATTAATGTCATTCGTACGCAATAACAAGGTGAATAATATTTCAGCGGCTGAAAACCAAGGCACCACAGCGAGACCGCCACCACCTCCGCCTCAGTCGACTATTACCGTTCGAATCCTGGACCGCGATATAATCAGGATCGAAGAAGTAGGAAGCAGCGTCAACTTCACTTGCCAAGCTCAAAGCAGAATCACCAGAGTACCTCTCGAGATCACCTGGTCGAAAGAGAATGGATATCTGCCTCAGGGCAGGTACTACGTCGACCAGTACTCTGGCCTCCTCAAGATTACCAATCTTCAGATCTCTGACAGCGGCGTCTACATCTGTCGCTCCTCTGATGGATTCAACACCGGATCTGAAAGTGTCACCCTCAAAGTACCTGGTGAGAATTTGTTTTTTATACTTACCGACAATTATCTATAACACAAGCAATATGTTTGTCGGTATGTTTTATTTTAGCTGCGACGAACATCGGTGAACGCCGACAGTCCAACATATTTATCAGTATGTATGGATTTCTACCGGCAAACTTCTTGAACAATTCAAGATGTTTTCGGGGGGTCTACCGCCGAAAGAAAAATGACATCGTTTTGATGTTTCTCTCTCTTTTCTTTTCGCTTGAAATGATAGAGACAGCATTAGCAAAGCGATAGCCGATTTAGTTAGGCGGTAGTAGCGCCGGTGTGTCGTTATTTAGCTAACGGCAAACATCTTACACATCGACATGCGTGTTAACCCCTCCTCCCCTTCTCTGCCTTCCCCTGACCCCCCTTACCAATCTCCTATATTCTGACTACTGCGTATGTTTACGATGTGTGCCGGTAGCTATATCAATGTTCATTTTGATTTTCTAACATTAAAGTTAGTTATTGCATTCTAAAATAAAGCATTATTTTTCACGCAAACCTTTGGATACAGGAGTACCACTAAGAGTACTATTGGCCAGAGGTAAAACATTTCACTAATACTCTAAACATTGTTTTATCTTAATAGATTTTGTTTTATTAGAAAGGCTTGTACTTATAATTTTGCTTTATGTAACTAAGCAGCTGCCGTAGATTGCACTTTTTTTTTTTTTATAATATTGGCCGATGGGACGAGCTAATTATAAGCGTGATGGTATGCAACATGCCTTTCCATTAACAGCGTGGTACTGACCACGCTGTTAATTGAAAATGAAAAGCCCAAATCACTGTCTGGCGCTGCACTGTCAGATATATGATAATAATTTGAGAGACATTACAGTTTCTGAATGTCTAAAACAATGGTCTTTTAACCATTAAATAGTAATTAGCTCATTACTGCTTGGCGGTAGAATTACTCACAAAAGCGTCGTACTTGCTCAGGTGAAATTTGCAAGTAGTAATTTGCAAATATCACTTTGTCCCAGTTTGAATGTTTCCGATGTTTCAAACCGAAACACAGTGATGTTTTCACTTAACTGCTTGACGATAGAATAAATGAATAGGTGTGTAGTTACGGTTCGTTTAATTAGTGATAGGACTCTTGGCAGAGTCCGCCTGGGGTAGTACCAGTAACCTCAGTTATTCTACCGCCAAGCATTAATGTGCAAACATTACTGTGTTCCGGTTTGAAAGGCGATGTTTCCAGAGAAATTACCGGGCTTAGAGATATAATATCTTAGATCTCTGGGTGATGAGCGCAGTGCAGTGCCAGGTAATGATTTGGACTCTTCGTGTTCCAATAGCTGCGTGCCAGTGTTATGTGGCAGGCATGTTGCTTACCATCAGGCACATGTCCTGCTCGTTACTCTACACTATACATATATTTTAAAAAAAAAGAATTACAGTGTTTCCAGTGTTGTAACTTTTTGAAGTGAAAACTTCTTTTGGCGCTTCAGAAACAGATTTTGTTTTATAGTTATTTTTGTATTCCAGCGAACGAAATGACGATACCGACTGTGAGCATCAACCCGCCCGTGGGCGACTACTACGAGGGTGACCGCATCGTGTTGGAATGCGTCGCCAGAGGGAACCCGCTGCCGTCCATCAGGTGGCGACGAACCTCCAACCGGCCCCTGCCGCTCTCCGCGCAGATATACGAGTCACAGTTCATCATCGACGACGCTAAGGAAGAGGACTCTGGAGAATACAGGTATGTTTATAGTCTTATATTTAACTTTTCTATATATAGTAAGCAATATACACCTATTACATACATACACCTTTATATACCCTAATACACCTTTGCCAGTTATTCTACCGCCAAGCAGTAATGTGCAAACATTACTGTGTTTTCCGGTTTGAAGGGTAATGTTTCCAGAGAAATTACAGGGCTTAGAGATATAACATCTTAGATCGCTGGGTGACGAGCGCAGTGCAGTGCTAGGTAATTATTTGGACTCTTCATGTTCTAATAGCTGCGTGTCACTGTGCTGTTATGTGGCGGGCATGTTGCTTGCCATCAGGCACATGACCAGCTCGTCTCGTCACTCTTTATTTATTAAAAAAAAAATGCCTGTGTGTAACAGTACAGTGGCACGCAGCCATTGGAATATCCTGCTCTGCCATCACTCATTACCATAAAATAAGGAAAATAACTTTGAGCTTAAGACCGCACGGCAGAAGCGAAAACTAAAATAAGAAATGACTATTTAAAAACAATTGAATAATTCAAATAATTCAAAATATCGATTACATATAAATTGAATTAAAATAAGCACAGCGACACTACAGTGACAGATACGACTGAAAGACATCCATGGTCAAGAATAAACAAAATAGTTATTTGTTATACAAGAGTGCAAAGTTGATTTTTAACCGCGTGCTCAATTTTGATGACCGAGCAAGCGAAGGACTCTAAAATTGAATCACGAGCGCAGCGAGTGATTCAAAATTAGAATCCTGAGCGTAGCAAGGGAATCAAAAGAGCACAAGGTGAAAAATCTTTGCACTCGAGTGCAACACGTAACTTTTCATTCCACCTCAGCGAGGAAATGACTAAATGCAAAAAAAAACATTTACAATCACAATATAAGTTTATTTCAGTTTAGGTATTAACTATTACATTATTATAGGTAAGTAGTACAGAATAGCCTTTGAATTATAACAAACTAGTGACCTGCCCCGGCTTCGCATGGGTACACAGACAGTGGGTAGACAGACGCGAGAAGTGACTTTATTATATAATATGTAGTAATGATGCTGATAATACGTAGGTGTAATTAGGAAAAATTGAAAGTAACGTTGCTACAGTTACTTATGTTAAGTGTAATATTTTTTTTAGGTACCGTAATGTTGGTGTTAGTCACTTGTGTACTATTTTTTGGTAAACTATCATCTGTCATACTTAATAATTGTACCGATTCAGTGGATTCTCTTGGCGTGAATGTCGGTGAAAGAGAACAATGGTTAGGTGTTTCGTAAGGTCTCATTTTTGATGTAGAAGGACCAGTCCAAGGATCAGACTGACGGTCTTTCAGTGTGATTCCTTCTACGATGCCTTTACATATTTTAGACTTATTTTGTATGGAATCCTCTATGTATCCCTCCACAACCGCGTTGGACTTCCATCCTCCATGACGCTTAAGGGACAGGAGATCAGCTCCTGAATCGGCCAAAAGTGTGGCTGAAGTTCGTCGGAAACAATGACCCGTGTACAGCGGGGGTTCTGGAAGTTCAAGAAAAGTTGCTATTTCTCGTGGGATACTTCCAATTTTATTAGTACCCATAGGCTGTCTGACACACTTTCCGTTGCGATATTTTAAAAAAAATCGATTGATTGCAGTGTTAGGCGGGCGTAAGGCTTGATATTTTTCAACAATTGTCACGTATTCTTGGCGAATGACGAAGTTGCGGTCTCTTTTTGTCTTTGTATTAGGTAAATTAATTAACAATAAATCATCTGAATGTTTTTCAATGTTTTTGATATTAAGTTGTGTCAGTTCATTGGTTCGACATGCTCCGTTTATGCCAATAATGAGAACGACCTGTAACGTAAAGAATATTGTAGTATATCAATGAATACAATTGATTTATATGCATAATTCTACCTATCAACATCTTACTAAGTACGAATTCGATCATAGTAGTTGATTAATACACTTAAGTAGATACTGAATGTGGGATTGACTTACTTTTGCGGCCAAGTACATGGAATCAGGTGCTTCGTTAAGAAATTTTTCAATTTCAGATGCTGTGAAAACCTTTGATTTTTTTGGTTGGTGACTAGATGAGGCTCTTTTTAAAAATGCCACTAATTTACTATATTTGTCGATTTGAATGTCTTCTTTCATATTTATCGTTGCTTTTAGCATTGAATACGTGCTCCATAGAGTGCTTGATTGCTTGGTCTTAGATAATTCGATAAAATATGCCAGCAAAACATTTTCTGATAAATGTTTGGCTCTTTTAGCTACTCGCCACGTGTTAAGCATATCGTACTGTTTTAAATACTTTTCACGTGATTTTTGAGGGAGAAAGCTCATTTGTGCATTTTTAACAGTTTCGGTTAATTCTGTTGGCGTCAAATACATTTCTTCATCACTAGAATCACTCATTTTTACTTGTTTTCAAGTTTATTGTTTAATTGAATGTTAAAAGTAATTTTCGCGCTAAACAAATTAAAAAAAAGTAAGTACACCAAGGAGGTTCCGAGTCTGAGTTTTTAACATATTAAAAAAAAATGTGTGATGCATTCGGCACCAAGGAGGTAGAAATAAATAGGTTGAATTATGTTTTGAATTCAAAACCTCAGTACACACGATGTTCTAAATTCAAATTTACTTTAACCTCTAGAGGGTAAAAACGACTTTTGCGCCCTGATATCGAGGAGCAAAAGTACTCTTTCCGAGCTGGTGGGATGAAAAAAGTATTGGCAGTCATAGGAACTGCCGATAGAAGTGAAAACTTATAACTCAGAAATCGATAGCTCACTTTGGAAACTACGCGGGGGAAACCGAAACCGATGTCATCTAGATGGCCAATGGCCATGGTCCCGAGTTAACCCGAAGATTTCTCATCATAACCGAACGTGACGCTGGAGTTCAATTCACAGCCCACGAAAAATCTGTCTGAGGCGCGCCTAAAAAAGATTTCACTTCAAAAAGATAGCAGACAGACAGCAGCAGTAGTAGGACTCTTGTAGTGATAGGACTCTTGGCAGAGTCCGCCTGGGGAAGTACCACACCCTTGCCACCGTTATTATGGTTATTCGCAGTTGCAGTAATGTGCAAACACTGCTGTGTTCCGGTTTAAAGGGCAATGTTTCCAGAGAAATTACAGGGCTTAGAGATATAATATCTTAGATCTCTGGGTGACGAGTGCATTGCAGTGCTAGGTAATGATTTGGACTCTTCATGTTCCAATAGCTGCGTGTCACTGTGCTGTTATGTGTGTTAAGCCCTGTAATTTCTCTGGAAACATTGCCCTTCAAACCGGAACACAGTAATGTGTGCCCATTACTGCTTGGCGGTAGAATAACTGGCAAAGGTGTGGTACTTCCTCAGGCGGACTCTGCTAAGAGTCCTACCACTACAGAAAAATTGTATAGATATACTAGCGGCTCGTTCGCTCGGATAATAACCTAGATACCAACTGCAGCGCCATCTGCCGGGCTGGTTTGTCAATCTAAACCATCCATGGCAACCCTCAACTTTAATAATAAAAAAATTCGGGATTTTTTTATCGAAATAGAGTGAAAATCATTAGCAAAAAAGACTTGTCAGTTTCAAATGGGATGAAAAATTATCAAATAATTGAAAAATAAAATGGCTATTAAAAAATAGGGGTTGGTGATAAAAGGGTTAAAATTTAGGGTTGTATGTATTTTTAATGCCACATTAAAAACAATTAAAAACAAACAAATTTGTACAAAAATTACAAAAAAATTAGGGGTGAACAACCCTTATCACTTAGGGGTATGAAAAATAGCTAGTAGCCGATTCTCAGAGCTACTGAATTCTACTAATATTATAAATGTCAATGTATGGATGTTTGGATGTTTGGATATTTGGATTTTTGGATGTTTGGTGCTCAATCACGTCCTAACGTATGAACGGATCGGGCTGAAATTCGGAACACAGATAGATTATAGTCTGGAAGAACACATTTTTATCCCGGAAAAACAACGGGAACGGGAACTTCGCGGGTAACACCGCGGGACGCTGCTAGTATACATATACAATTTGATAAAAATGAGTAAAGCCGTTTCGGTGGAGTAAGGTAACTAACACTGTGACACGAGAATTTTATATATAAGACTAGCTGAACGCGCGCGCGTTGCTACGCCATCTATCGAAAATTGATCGTACCAATTCAAATTTTGAACAAATTCGGTTACTTTAGGTTCTAATGACGCAACCTTTAAAATATGACACATGCTGTCACCCAACGAAAGCTCTCAAAAAGCAATATTTTTTCCCGTTTTTGTTACATTGTTCATTCATGCTCGGCTCCTGTTGATGATAGCGTAATGTTATATAGCCTATAGCCTTCCTCGATAAATGGACTATCCTACAAAGAAATAATCTTTAGATTCGGACCAGTAGTTCCACAGATCCTTACGTTCAAACAAACAAACAAACATACAAACAAACAAACAAACTCTTCAGCTTTATAACATTAGTATAGATGTATTTAGATTGTGTTTATTTTCGACAGCTGCATAGCATCGAACTCGGCCGGTTCTAGTCAGAACATCGCGGTGGTGATGATCCGCGCGCGCCCGTCGCGACCGCCGCGCGACCGCCTCGCCGTCACCCCCCAGGACCCGGTGGTCAGCGAGGGGCAGAGCACCCGGGTGGTGTGCACGGGCTCCACTAGGGTACCGGCCGGCACCATTGATTGGATACGGTGAGTACACCGAACTCAAAGTTCTTCATTCTTAAACGTACAATTTACAAAGTCAAATATTAATGAAATGAAAAATTGGCAGTCATAGGAACTGCCGATAGAAGTTAAAACTTATAACTCGGAATTTGATAGCTTACCTTGGAAACTACACGGGTGTAACCGGAGGGCGTGGCCTCGCCATCTTGGCATGGCCATCTAGAAATGCGTCAGCATTTCCCATTGGCTCACGCATTTCTAGACGGCCATGCCATGATGTCGAGGCCACGCCCTTTCAGCATTTCCCATTGACGCATTTCTAGATGCCCAATCGCCAAAGACCCGAGTTTACCCGAAGATTTCTTATCATACCCGAGCGTGACGCTAGAAATCAATTTACACCCCACGAAAAATCTGTCTAGGCGCGCCTAAAAAAGTTTTCACTTCAATAATGATTTATCTGTATTGGCAGGCAAGACAACGCTCGCTTCCAACCGAACGTTCGTTCCGACAATGGCGTCCTCTACATCGACGTGGCGACCCTGGAGAATCAAGGCGTGTACATCTGTCAGACGCTCTCGGCGGACGTGGAAGCGGTGGCCGTCCGAGTGACCGTCAACGCCGTGTCGCCGCCGCCGTCAGACAACCTGCCGAACATATCCGTGTCGATAGAACGCCTGAAACTAGCCTCTGGAGGATCCGCGCAAATTAACTGTGCATCCTCAGGATGGCCGCTGCCTCGTGTCAATTGGACCAAGGTAAGCAAATACCAAAGTCAAAATTGTTGCGGTCGGACTCTTTGCAGAGTACGCCTGTGTCTCTCTACTTAGTCTGTGGTTGATAGATATAATTTATGTTATCTATGGTCTTTTAAAGAATTAATCAAGTTACAAGCGCCACCCTCGATCTCAATGGTCTGACACACCATGCAGTTCAAAACTTTGCCAGTTATTCTACCGCTAAGCAGTAATGGGTAAACATTATTGTGTTCCGGTTTGAAAGGCATTGTTTCCAGTAAAATTACCGGGCATATAGATAAAACATCTTAATATGTTTGACGAGTGCAGTCCTAGGTAATGATTTGGACTCTTTATGTTCCAATAGCTGTATGTCACTGTGCTGTTATTGTTGGGCATGTTGTTTATTTGCTTATACAGGGTTATTGGTTATCAGCCTGCATCCGTTTAAGGGCATGTTCTGTATATTTAAACAAACAACTTTTGTTCTACAACTTTCGTTAAAACTTAATAGATAACCCAAAAAAAAATGTATTAGTTGCCCTTTTTTGTACTGTTTAGCGACTTTTTAGTGTTTATTCACTTCGGTACATCATTTTTTGCGCGTTAAAGAGCGTACGCGCTCTCGTTACGAATTGTTACGAAGAGTTCGATACTTTTAGACCGTGCAAATCCACTTTTTATTTATTTTGTAAAATAAAAAAAAAACATTTTTTTTTAACTGTAGAACAAAAGTTGACCTATTGAATGTACCTAACATCCCCTTAAAAGGATGCAGGCTGATTATCAATAACCCTGTATAACATCGGTATTTAAACTAGGTAACCAAATATGTATCATTAGTAATTTTCAATTTTAATGTTTAAGGGAGTTTATGTAGAATGAGCTGCCTAAGTAGATTTTTAGCGATGGTTATAATCTTGGTGTCTTCAAATCGAGAGTGGATCGGTTTCCTATAGGTAAGCACGCTTCATTCCAAACTGCATCGTTGCTTAACATCAGGCGAGATGGCGGTCAAGTGTAAACTGATTAAAGTTACAAAAGAATTGGCAGTCATAGGAACTGTCGCTATAAGTGTAAACTTATAATTCAGAATTTGATAGCTTACCTTGGAAACTAACTTTGAAACCGGCGGGCGTGGCCATGAGCGTGGCCATCTAGAAATTCGTCAGCATTTCTATATGGCCAATGGCCATGTTCCCGAGTTTACCCGAAGATTTCTTATCATCGGGAATGATTTCGGCGTGACTCTAGAATTCAATTCACAGCCCGCAAAAAATCTGTTATAGATAGTGCAATCCACGAAGACGCGCCCCACTATTCCTCCTAACCGTTTATAGTATATTATGTGTGCAAGCTTCCGTCAATGTTTGAGTGTTATCGGTACACACTAATTACCAATGAATGCACACGCACACTACAATGACTGGTGAATGGTTCGCGACTGACGCTCGGAGCAAACGCGATTGGTGGAAACGAAAATTGGTGGGGCGCGTCTTCGTGGATTGCACTATGTGGCCTATAGTGCCGCGCCAAATGAAGTTTTCACTTCAAAAAAAAAAGGTGAAAGACAAGTTTAACAGGTTCACGGCTCATCGTTTTCAGCATTCCGACATTCTGGGCCCCGGTGTGAGCCAACGCGGCAGCCTCCTCATCATCAACGACGCGCAGGAGACGGACGCCGGTTACTACGTGTGCACCGGCTACGTCGACGGACAGCCGAACCCCATCGGAGTCATCTACGTAGCAGTCGAAATTGAACGTAAGTCGCTACGTATCTAAGTTCAAGGTCGCTTGTGTATTGGGTAACGCAATTACTACTACTACTTACTTTATACTTACTACTCTACTCTGGTGAAAAAAAACGTGATGGTGACTCGAGGCAGTGTCTCTATGGTTGTATAATCGTATGTATTTTGTATTAAAAAAAATATATTTGTCATCTCAATCACACTAATGAGCTTCTTACTATGAAATTGAATGTTTTTTCATTTTAAAAAAAAGGGTGTCCGTCTCAAGCATACTAGGCATGTTGACTAAAAAAACTTAAGTTACATTATTAAAAAGTATTGTAATCGTATTTTTGATCTTTTTTTCCACTACTACCTCAACATGGGTATCAAATGAAAGGGCTTGACTAATAGAAAATTATCATCATCATCATCAACAGCCCACTAAACGTTCCCACTGCTGGGACTCGGGGCCTTCTCTCGCAAGGAGAGAGTTAAGACCATAATCCACCACGCTGGACCAGTGCGGGTTGGCGGATGACACATGACTTCGAAAGATTCTATATTCTATATTCTATTTTATAGAAAATTATACAATATGACAAAATTCAAATCAAAGATGGCCGCCACCACAAAATGGTGAACAACATTTCTTTTTTCGCTACTTTCCCAATATGGGTATCAAATGAATGGGCTTGACTAGTAGAAAACTATACACTATGACAAATTTCAAATCCAACATGGTCGCCACCACAAAATGGCAGATTACTTTTTTTTTCACTACTACCTCAGCATGGGTATCAAATGAAAGGGCTTTACTAATAGAAAATTATACACTATGACAAATTTCAAATCAAAGATGGCCGCCACCACAAAATGGTGAACAACATTTCTTTTTTCGCTACTTTCTCAATATGGGTATCAAATGAATGGGCTTGACTAGTAGAAAACTATACACTATGACAAATTTCAAATATAAGATGGCCGCCACCACAAAATGGTGAACAACATTTCTTTTTTCGCTCCTTTCTCAATATGGGTATCAAATGAATGGGCTTGACTAGTAGAATACCACAAAACGCCACCACAAAATGGCGGATTACTTTTTTTTTCACTACTAGCTCAACAAGGGTATCAAATGAAAGGGCTTGACTAATAGAAAATTATACACTATGACAATTTTTTTCACTACTACCTCAACAAAATTAAAGGGCTTGACTAGTAGAATCGTGTACAGATTACAAATCCGAAGTAGCCGAGGGTAAATCAAATTTTTCAATTTTGTTCATGTTGCCCCAGTCGTCAACTGTTCTGCACGTGTTATGAGTGAGATTTCGTTTGTTCAGGTCGTGAAGCGCCTCGCGTCCAAATCGTGCCGGAAGGTTCTCAGCCGGCGGCGCTCGGCGGCACGTTCGAGTTCCAGTGCCGCGTGCTGGCGGGCGCGCCCGAGCCGGCGGTGTCGTGGAGCCGCGGCGGCGGCCGGGCGTTGACGCGCGACGCGCAGATCAAACCGAACAACATACTCAGGTGCGTGCGACACACTCCGCGACGTACTCGGGTGCGTGAAACACACTCCGCAACGTACTCGGGTGCGTGCGACACACTGCACAACGTACTCGGGTGCGTGAAACACACTCCGCAACGTACTCGGGTGCGTGCGACACACTCCGCGACGTACTCGGGTGCGTGAAACACACTCCGCAACGTACTCGGGTGCGTGCGACACACTGCACAACGTACTCGGGTGCGTGAAACACACTCCGCAACGTACTCGGGTGCGTGCGACACACTCCGCGACGTACTCGGGTGCGTGCGACACACTCCACAACGTACTCGGGTGCGTGAAACACACTCCGCAACGTACTCGGGTGCGTGCGACACACTCCGCGACGTACTCGGGTGCGTGCGACACACTCCACAACGTACTCGGGTGCGTGAAACACACTCCGCAACGTACTCGGGTGCGTGCGACACACTGCACAACGTACTCGGGTGCGTGAAACACACTCCGCAACGTACTCGGGTGCGTGCGACACACTCCGCGACGTACTCGGGTGCGTGCGACACATTCCACAACGTACTCGGGTGCGTGCGACACAATCCGCAACGTACTCGGGTGCGTGCGACACACTCCACAACGTACTCAGGTGCGTGCGTGACACCCCACAACGTACTCGGGTGTGTGCGTCACACTTCACTACGTACTCAGATGCGTGCGTCACACTCCACAACGTACTCAGGTGCGTGCGTCACACTCCACAACGTACTCAGGTGCGTGCGACACACTCCACAACTTACTCAGATGCGTGCGACACACTCCACAACTTACTCAGGTGCGTGCGACACACTCCACAACGTACTCAGGTGCGTGCGTCACACTCCACAACGTACTCGGGTACGTACGTCACACTCCACAACGTACTCGGGTGCGTGCGTCACACTCCACAACGTACTCAGGTGCGTGCGTCACACTCCACAACGTACTCAGGTGCGTGCGTCACACTCCACAACGTACTCAGGTGCGTGCGTCACACTCCACAACGTACTCAGGTGCGTGCGACACACTCCACAACTTACTCAGATGCGTGCGACACACTCCACAACGTACTCAGGTGCGTGCCTCACACTCCACAACGTACTCAGATGCGTGCTTCACACTCCACAACGTACTCGGGTGCGTGCGTCACACTCCACAACGTACTCAGGTGCGTGCCTCACACTCCACAACGTACTCAGATGCGTGCTTCACACTCCACAACGTACTCAGGTGCGTGCGTCACACTCCACAACGTACTCAGGTGCGTGCGACACACTCCACAACTTAGATGCGTGCGACACACTCCACAACTTACTCAGATGCGTGCGACACACTCCACAACGTACTCAGGTGCGTGCGTGACACCCCACAACGTACTCAGGTGTGTGCGTCACACTTCACTACGTACTCAGATGCGTGCGTCACACTCCACAACGTACTTAGGTGCGTGCTCCACACTCCACAACGTACTCAGGTGCGTGCGTCACACTCCACAACGTACTCAGGTGCGTGCGACACACTCCACAACGTACTCAGGTGCGTGCGTCACACTCCACAACGTACTCGGGTGCGTACGTCACACTCCACAACGTACTCGGGTGCGTGCGTCACACTCCACAACGTACTCAGGTGCGTGCGTCACACTCCACAACGTACTTAGGTGCGGTAAATAAGTTAAGTAATTTTATGTAACTTAACGAGTAACGCCGCCGTATTGGCCTCAGCTGCTCTGTCGAGCGCCATTCACTTTACCCCTACTCCGCGGCCGACCGTCACGCGACATGCAATAGATGGACGAAAAAGTTTGACACGAAATAAAAGTTTCACTTTAGAAAGTTGCACTAAAAAAAGACATGTTTAATTTAGCGATATACTTTCAACAGATTCGAACGCGTAGACGTGAACGACGAGGGCGAATACATATGCACGGGTCACAACGAAGCGGGCACCCACAGTGCCAGCGCCGCGCTGGAAGTGCGCTCTCCGCCCGAGATCAGCCTGACCCCGACCAACTACCACTCCGTGCGCTACGGAGAACCGCTGCACATGGACTGTAGAGCGACCGGCTACCCGCAACCAGAGATCACTATCACAGGTGAGAGCTTGTTAGCGAGTGTGATCAGGGTGTAGCTACCACTCCGTGCGCTACGGAGAACCGCTGCACATGGACTGTAGAGCGACCGGCTACCCGCAACCAGAGATCACTATCACAGGTGAGAGCTTGTTAGCGAGTGTGATCAGGGTGTAGCTACCACTCCGTGCGCTACGGAGAACCGCTGCACATGGACTGTAGAGCGACCGGCTACCCGCAACCAGAGATCACTATCACAGGTGAGAGCTTGTTAGCGAGTGTGATCATGGTGTAGCTACCACTCCGTGCGCTACGGAGAACCGCTGCACATGGACTGTAGAGCGACCGGCTACCCGCAACCAGAGATCACTATCACAGGTGAGAGCTTGTTAGCGAGTGTGATCAGGGTGTAGCTACCACTCCGTGCGCTACGGAGAACCGCTGCACATGGACTGTAGAGCGACCGGCTACCCGCAACCAGAGATCACTATCACAGGTGAGAGCTTGTTAGCGAGTGTGATCAGGGTGTAGCTACCACTCCGTGCGCTACGGAGAACCGCTGCACATGGACTGTAGAGCGACCGGCTACCCGCAACCAGAGATCACTATCACAGGTGAGAGCTTGTTAGCGAGTGTGATCAGGGTGTAGCTACCACTCCGTGCGCTACGGAGAACCGCTGCACATGGACTGTAGAGCGACCGGCTACCCGCAACCAGAGATCACTATCACAGGTGAGAGCTTGTTAGCGAGTGTGATCATGGTGTAGCTACCACTCGGTGCGCTACGGAGAACCGCTGCACATGGACTGTAGAGCGACCGGCTACCCGCAACCAGAGATCACTATCACAGGTGAGAGCTTGTTAGCGAGTGTGATCAGGGTGTAGCTACCACTCCGTGCGCTACGGAGAACCGCTTCACATGGACTGTAGAGCGACCGGCTACCCGCAACCAGAGATCACTATCACAGGTGAGAGCTTGTTAGCGAGTGTGATCATGGTGTAGCTACCACTCGGTGCGCTACGGAGAACCGCTTCACATGGACTGTAGAGCGACCGGCTACCCGCAACCAGAGATCACTATCACAGGTGAGAGCTTGTTAGCGAGTGTGATCAGGGTGTAGCTACCACTCCGTGCGCTACGGAGAACCGCTTCACATGGACTGTAGAGCGACCGGCTACCCGCAACCAGAGATCACTATCACAGGTGAGAGCTTGTTAGCGAGTGTGATCAGGGTGTAGCTACCACTCCGTGCGCTACGGAGAACCGCTTCACATGGACTGTAGAGCGACCGGCTACCCGCAACCAGAGATCACTATCACAGGTGAGAGCTTGTTAGCGAGTGTGATCAGGGTGTAGCTACCACTCCGTGCGCTACGGAGAACCGCTGCACATGGACTGTAGAGCGACCGGCTACCCGCAACCAGAGATCACTATCACAGGTGAGAGCTTGTTAGCGAGTGTGATCAGGGTGTAGCTACCACTCCGTGCGCTACGGAGAACCGCTTCACATGGACTGTAGAGCGACCGGCTACCCGCAACCAGAGATCACTATCACAGGTGAGAGCTTGTTAGCGAGTGTGATCAGGGTGTAGCTACCACTCCGTGCGCTACGGAGAACCGCTTCACATGGACTGTAGAGCGACCGGCTACCCGCAACCAGAGATCACTATCACAGGTGAGAGCTTGTTAGCGAGTGTGATCATGGTGTAAAGGTCAGTACTCACATACGGTATTACTCGATCGAGCTAAACTGTCGAGTAAAACCCATGGCATGGGCTTTCGTCCACACATTGAGCATTGATCTATCGAGTGAGGCGCGCCGTTCAGTATTCACCGAATCGTTCGAGCCAAAGGATGTCTGTGCAACAAACTGGACGGTGGCTGTATTTAGCAAGTCTCACAGTGCTTTATAAGAAAATCAAAGAAAATGAAAAGAAAAAACGTAAAAGAGCTACTGGGTTAAACTCGCAAATCCATTTCTCTTAAAAACACATGTTTCAATCACGATAAACAATACCAGACTGACGCTCGCCTCGCGCCACTCGCAGTCACGTACACACGTACGAGTCAAGATTGACGGCTCGCTTCGAGTAGGTTCGAAGGAAATTACTTTAATTTAATTCGAGCCTTCGAGCTGTGAGTTTTATGGTCCACACGTTGATTTTTACTCGACTTCGAGTAAAACTATCGAGTAATACCGTATGTGAGTACTGACCTTAAGTGTGAGTATGATCATGGTACAGATGTGAGTATGATAATAGTGTGAGTATGATCATGGTACAGATGTGAGTATGATAATAGTATAGCTATAAATATGATCACCGTGTAAGTATGAGTATGATCATGATATCATGAACTATGTATTGTTATTAGAATGTTTGTCTATTTTATTTTAGTCAATAATTATTAGTATCCTATTCAACTATTATTAGTTAGGTATCAAATTACTCTTTATTTTTTATTACTCCCGTTTTTCTATACCTTAATTTATTTTCCATCAATCGAACAGAATCGCTTTTAGCGATTGCTACTACATTCTAAGGTTGTTTTGTTAAGTGTAATAAAGAGTCTACCTATGCCATCATCATCAGCCCACTAAATGTTCCCACTGCTGGGACTCGAGGCTTTCTCTCGCAAGGAGAGAGTTAAGGCCATAATCCACCACGCTGGCCCATTGCGGGTTTGTGGATGACACATGACTTCGAAAGATTCTAGGTTTTAAGTTAGCGGCATTACGCACATGACTTCGAAAAGACAGTGGGGTTTGTACCCGGGGTCTCCGGATCGGCAGTTCTGTCGACTAGACCAGCCGTAACTTATCTCTCTCTCTCTCTCTCTCTCTCTCTTGTATTGTACTCTATCTATTTGTAATTGTTTGATCGTTTGTGACGCCAGGTCCGGACCGGCGGCAGTTGGCGCCGCCCACGCGCGGCATCGCATCGATCCGCGTGCCGGCCGCGACCGAGCGCGACGACGGCGACTACGCGTGCCTGGCGACGTCGGCCGCGGGCACGCGCGAGGAGACCTTCGTCGTGCGCGTGCTCAGAGGCGACGGCTTCGTCGACGGCGGCGGTGAGCACGCTTCTTTCTCTCCTCGTTGGAACGAAGTTCTTTATCGCGCGTTGCGAAAGGGGGCTAGACGGCAAAAAAATGGCCAAGTGCGAGTTGGACTCGCCCATGAAGGGTTCCGTGGCAGCAAGTAGCATAATATACATAGTACACATAGTTCTTGTAGTTCGTTGTAACTTTGATCGATGTTTTAATAATAGTGTATTGATGACGTACTAAAAAAAACTACTCATCAGATCGAGTTCAAACCAATTTTCGTTGGTAGTTTGCATGGTAATGTACATCATATATTTTTTTCAGTTTTTTCACTCTCTTACTTTAGAAGTTCGAGGGGGACACACATTTTACCACTTTGGCAGTGTCTCTCGCGCAAATTATTCAGTGTAGACAAAAATTATATTAGAAACCTCAACATCATTTTTGAAGACCTATCGATAGACATCCCACACGTGTAGGTTAGATGAAAAAAAAATTTTTGAGTTTCAGTTCTCAGTATGGGGGGCAACCCTAATTTTTCTTTTTTTGTAAAAATCTTAATGCGGTTCACAGAATACATCTACTTACCAAGTTTCAAGAGTGTAGTTATTTTAGTTTCGGCAAAAAGTGGCTGTGACATACGGACGGACAGACAGACATGACGAATCTATAAGGGTTCCGTTTTTACGTTTTACGGAACCCTAAAAAATTAAGGCCAAACGTTGTAACGACACTTTTTGCTATCACCAAAAGTTGTAACGGAGTTTCGATTACGTCCACACCTTCAGGTACCAGGGCAACAGAAACAGTGAAGAGTTACGATTACCTACCTCCAACACACCCAGCGTTTATCTACGATACCAGGACAACAGAAATATGAAAGAGTTGCGTTTGCCTCCAGGTATCAGTACCAGGGCAACAGAAACAGCATTGCACTTGTAGAATTAATCGTAAGAAAGTGAATCGTGTTTACGGATTATTTGGAGATAAATTTGATGTAAATACGAATATGTACAGCATATAATAGAACAAATTATGAACTCGAACGGTTCTAGAAACACGCCAGGTTTTCTCTTCACCGTGTGATGGTGTTCAGTGATGACGGCAAATGACAGATTTCATCCCGATGCGTTTAGGCGTTACGGCGTAATGAAACAAATAATTAAATATCAACGACATTAATGGAATTAATGTGATTATTGTCTTGTTATATTCAGAAGGAAGCGGAGACGACGGATTTGATTCAGGCCCAGAAGGTCCGTACATTCCACCGAGCAACGAAGACTCCCAAAACCTTGACGGCCAACAGCCAGACGACCGTTATACGGACCCCAGCGATCTGTATATCGCTGAGGGACAGCCTAGGACCGAAATTGAGTGAGTTTTTTTATACTAAAGCAACCATTTCTTGGCTGTAATGGTAGCACTCTTTGCAAAGTGCACTCGGGGAAGTAATAAACATTTGCCAGTTATTCTACCAGCTAGCTTTAACTCCTTATCTCCTGTCTTTCTGCGCGGGCGCCTCCACGTCGTACTAAAATCGTCAGCCACATTTGGCCGTTTAGGATTCAACGGTAGTGTGTAAACATCACTGTTACAGTTTAAACGGCAATGTTTCCAGATCTTAGATATAAATCATCTTGAGGAAACAATCAGGGTCAATAATCAATGTCTGGGTGACGAGTGCAGTGCTAGATAATGATTTGAACTGTTCATGTTCCAATAGCGTAAAATGAGCTGTTATGGTCAGGCGTGTTGCTTACCATCAGACACGCATCCTGCTCGTTCCGTCAATCAATATGATAAAACTAGCAATCCCCCGGCCGTTTACATTTAATATATAGCATATAGCACTTGGGGATCTCGTACATATCCGATGGTGAAAGAATTTTTGTAATCGGTCCAGTAGTTCCTGTGATTAGCGCTATAAAGGGTTATTGTTATAACCCTCTTCAGCTTTATAATCTTCATTTTAACATCTATATGTCACCGTAAGATTAAAATTGCCCTGATCTAACGCGTTAGATTATAATCCAACAGTGTTGACAATTTTACCGTTTCACGTAGAAATAACGTGTTATTTAACCGATTTTAATTAGATTTGCACAACGTGTGCAGTTTCATCCGAATTGAGAGATAGGATAGTTTTTAGTTCGTTAATGTTCTTTGCGTGTCAATATCCGGAACTGGCCGCTAGTATTAATTTAGAAAAGAAACTTATACATGTAATAAAATATGAGTATTTCTGTTTAGCTGTCCTCCGACGCAACAGTCGTACGACACGCGCTGGGACCGAAGCGACCGAAAGCCGCTCCAGAGGAACGCAATGCAAGAAGGAAACAAACTGGTATTCTTCAATGTAAGTACACCTTCAATCACAGATTCGATACCCTGTTGATCGGCGATAATACGAATCTCGTCTACTATCACAACTCACCAGCGGGGGCGCAGGACGAGGTACAATGTGATTAGCGAACATCCGTGTGACGTGCACTACTTTCCACGAATGAACGGACAAAACGAGATAGAGATATACAAACTTTAAATGACAGAACAGGATGCAAAGAAAGACATCAACGGTTTCCCATTGTGCTGAAATGAGCAAACGGCGAAGGATGGGAAGTCGTACGATAGGTCATATTGTCTTTGCCTTCAATTTTACGAATTCGCCGAACAACACATACTGATAACTCATCGATCTTAGGCGCGTTTAAAATACGCCGTCAGCTAGAGACGGATTATTTTAAACGCGCAGACGACGTATGTTAACGCGCTGAAATAATACCGAAATTAAACGTGTGTGATGTAAGTTATGGAGGGCTATGCCTTTACTAGTATTCTTGTGATTGCAGATCTCGAGCGCAGACACTGGTGAATACGTTTGCAGCATGTATAACTCGGAAACGGGCAATGTCCAAGTTGCACGCGACATAAGACTGGTCGTGGGACGCCCGCCCAGGTTAGAATCACACCCTAATACATTTCTATCCCTACTTCTGTACTAAGAAATGAAATATCGCCTGGATTAAGTATTGTCAGCTATTTTTGGTGTCTTCAAATCGAGAGTGAATCTGTTTCTTCTAGGTCGCTTAACATCAGGCGAGATGGTGATCAAGCGCGAACCTATTATAGCTATACTATGAAATGAAATATCGCCTGGATTAAGTACTGTCAGCTATATTGGTGTCTTCAAATCGAGAGTGAATCGGTTTCTTCTTGGACGCTTAACATCAGGCGAGATGGTGGTCACATTAAAGTTTTATGTTTTATGGCAAACATATTATAGTTTAAAAAAAAAAACTGGCTCCGTAATACAAACTTTGCTTACTTTGGAACTCGATGGTGTTGTTTAAGAAATGTTCTGTATTTAAAACAGACTTCCAAAAAAGAGGTTATCAATTCGGTTTTTTTTGTACATTACGCGATAGCGCCGCCAATTGTGAATCGATTTCAATAGTTCTTGTTTTGTTTGATAGATCATATTCAGAGGTGGTCCAGTATACATTTTATCGCAATCGGTGTTGTAGTTTTTGATATATGAACATAAAACTATAATTTGCTTTCACGTATTTAAATGATGTAATGCTATCACTACATCGTCTAAATACGTGAAAGAAATTTAGTCTTCGTAAGAATTTCTAATTTCTTTCTAAAAATTAGAAATTCTTATGAAATTTGGTCGAGTGTCGAATTTAATTATTTTAAATTGAAGTCGGTTTTTTTTTTGACGTGGTCTTTTAATTCGATGAAGCCGGCTGCACGCCCGCAAAACATGACGTCATGTGCCGTTACCGCCGTTACCTCAGTCATGGTACCATTCCATCAGTATTTTTATTACTTTTCGAACAATCTAGTGAGTGAAATGTGTATTACGTTCAAGGAGTCTGTCCATGTTTTAGAAAAGCGACGATATGAAGTTAAGAACTTGTGCTAGTACAATGATGTACCCAGAGATGGCGCTTTGAACAGCTTTTCAAAAAGCTTCAGAATGTTTTACCTAGATGGCGCTTAACACAAATACTATGACCGCATTAAAAGGAAACGAAACTTCAACCGCGAAAATTTTCTTTTGAAAAATGCAACCATTCCATCAGTATTTTCTTAAGACGTTGTTACGTTCAACTATCGTCAGTAAACCGACTGTACAGATAACCATTTTTTTTGAAGAAAATAGATTATTTTCATTGTTGTTTTACCTATTTTTGTATTTGTGTCAGGATAACGCTCCGGCCGCCGACGCAGACCGTGAGCCCGGGAATGTCGCCGACCGTGGAGTGCATCGTCGATGGAGACGACATCAGATCCATACAATGGATACCGTTCAACCGCAATCCTTCCACGCAAGTTCCTCTTAATACCACACTATATGTAATGAGTTAGGGCGCGTTCAAGTATTACGTAGGTAACGCATTTTTTTAAAGATTTTAATCCTTCGTAACGCACCTTAACATTTGTAAACACCCTTCCTCGCAATATCTGTAAACGCGAAGTAACATCCCAGTGATCGTTTTTACTCAAAAGTCAGCACACAAGTTGCCAACCAACTTTTTGAAGTGAAAACTTCTTTAGGCGCGCCTAGACAAATTTCAAAATTGTATTAATTTGTTGGTAATATTCATTAATTTGGGGTAAATTGGATTCTACCGTCACGCTCGGGTAAATATAGATAAGAAATCTTCGGGTAAACTCGGGACCTTGGCGGTTGGACATCTAGAAATGCGTCAGCCAATGGGAAATGCTGAAAGGGCGTGGCCTCGCCATCATGGCATGGCCATTTAGAAATGCGTGAGCCAATGGGAAATGCTGACGCATTTCTAGATGGCCATGCCATGATGGCGAGGCCACGTCCTCCGGTTACACCCGTGTAGTTTCCAAGGTAACCTAACAAATTCTGAGTTATAAGTTTTAACTTCTATCGGCAGTTCCTATGAGTGCCAATTTTTTTTTTGTAGTAGTGGGACTCTTTTCAGAGTCTACCTGGGAAAGTACCTTTGCCTTTGCCAGTTACTCTACCGATAAGCAGTAATATGGAAACATCGCTGTGTTCCTGTATGATTTCCAGAGAAATTACAGAGCTCAGAGATAAATTGTCGTATATCGAGTGCCAGTGATTGGTTATTGATTTGGACTCTTTATCTTCAAATAGCTGCGTGACACTGCTGTTATAGGCAGCCGTATTGCTTCTCATCAGGCACATGTCCTGGACGTCTACTCTCTTTCTACGAAAAACATAATTTCGAAATAAACTCGCGACTTTCATACTCCGGTTCCATACTTCGTTTCGTCCGATCAAACATTGTTTGACGTTTAAATGTTCTAAGCCTACTCTAATTTAAGCCTACTCTTAGGACGAAACGACGGATCGAAGTAGAATCGTAGTAAGAAAGTCGCTAGTTTACGATTAACTATTTCGAAATTACGTTTTTTTTCGTAGAAAGATAGTTTCTCTCCCTACGTTCCTTTTCTCGTGACTCTAAACTTTAAAAAAATATTTAAAAAATGTTACTGATTTTACATTTCTTTATTGTAGACGCATAGAAATCCGCAACACTACGCTGATCTTCCACCAAATCGAAGTCGAGGACGCTGGCAAATACCAGTGCTTCGCCAAGAACCCGTACGCGAACGCTAGCGCCACTGCCGAAGTTATCGTAGCAGGTAGGACGAATCACACTCAAAATTAGTTACGGGTCTTTTATCAGCGGAATATTTATTGTGGTTTATTTCAGAATAAAAACAATAAATATTCCATTATCTTACTCTATAATAAAAATTATGAAATAGTTGTAAAGTTATTCCCAAATATTTGGGACACACTTAGAGTAATAACGACTTGTTGAGAGAGCAATACGAAGTACCGCACATCAATTAATAGTGGCGAGTTTTGACCGACTTGTTTGTTCACTTCTTCGGAGTTTATTAATGATGGCTTAAGATTTGCCCTGTTGCTATCGTCATCCTAGTGTTTGGTTCTTTTAATAATTATATATTTTTTTCTTATTATAGTCATGAGATAAATATGGCGATAACATTGTCCTAATCTTACATACAGAGCACAGAAAAAGTCGAATTCTTTATATTATTATTCAAATGTTTATTCACAAATCGGCTCTATGACCGCTTGCCTCGGATATTACAGAGAGTCACTTATATTGTGTGTCTGTTTGTACGTTTGAAATAATTTCCGGAACCACTGGACTAAAATACTTCTTTCAATGTGAAAAATAAATTATTACATTTGCGGACAAAGTCAGCGCGAACTGTTATTGAACAGTAAAGTGATGCGTATTTAAAAAAAGCCACGCAGTACAGTCGCGTTGCTCCCTCCAACAGCTCATTATGCTAAGGTTCTAAGTTTACAAATTGATACGAGCACTTTAGGACTAGTTTTTTTTTTTCAAAATTGATAAATGGACATTTGTCTTATTTTTGTTTTTTTGAAATAGTTTTTGTAAAAATGTATGTGTAGTTCTACTTTTCACGACATTTTCGGTTAATGGTAGAAGCATGTTATTTATACACTGTATCCTTCTGGGAGGGATTTTTAATACACAATTATTTTCATTGCACGAGTCATTTCGACCGATTTATTTTATTGAAATTTTTAATATTATTTTACAATGATTCTCTTGAGTTAGGGTCACCATTCTAATTTAATCATTTTTGATTTGCAATTTACGAATGTCACAGTTTTGTTACTGCTGGTGACTATGAATCTGTAATCAGTAGAAATACTCAATTACCTATTTTAAATTTGCCCTGTTTTTTTTAATAAAAAAAATACTGCGTTATCGAAACCAGTAAACAATGAAGTATGAAATTCTACGCTATTTTTCGCCGAAAAACCAAACAATTGCGTTCAAAAATTCATATTAATTTCGGTATCTTTATGTAAAACCAATTTCTTTGTTGTACTTATAACCAAAAACAAAAGAAAAACAAATCGGTCTATAAGTGACAAGACTATGAGACGCGACAAACGTAAACGTCTCTTATTCGAAAGTTGGTTGAAAAAAAAACAAGTTTGTAGAAAACAGATTCATTGTCGCCGGCGCATATCATTTCGCTTGTGAGGGTAATGCATGAACCATCCATAGAAGATTCGGAAGTGGCGACCTCCGAATCCCATGACCACGAGCAATGGGTCCGAGTGGGGTCATCGGTCGTCCTCAGCTGCAATTCGACGGCGCCGGGGGTCATCGTGCATTGGACTAAAGACAACCAGAGACTCCCGCGAAACTCGCGTCTCCGACCACAGGCCGACGGGTCGCTCACAGTTCGACTGGTCCAAAAATCAGATTCCGGCCACTACGTTTGCCACATCAACGACGACTATGGTCGAGTCACGACCAATTACATCAATCTACACATCGAGGGTCAGTCATGAAATGTTTCGGTTGGTTTACGCTTCGCCGATGTAGTACTAACTGGCCGGTTTCACACAAACTTGTACCTTACCGCCCAAATGTTAAAGCTCTAAGTACGTTTTTAACAACGTGATGGTACCCACAAATCGAATGCTTGCTAAAGAGTAATACGTGTGCCCACAACGGCTATGCTGACACGAAAAACAAAAGAAGTTTTGATTCTCTTCTTAGTATCTATATACCTATACCTATAAATGTATCTATAAATTGTTCTACAATATCGTCGGTAAACAAACCCTTGTTTATATTATCCATAAATGAAACAGTCCATTTTCAAATTCATTTGCACTAAGTTTTAACTTGAACAGCAACATTTTTAAATCGAAAGTTGACTTCGGTGAATCCAAAAATCTTAAAGAACCGAACATTTCGTTCATGAAAAATTATTCATCAAAATCGATCGTAAATCTTTAAAATAAAAAATCATTCATGCCATATGGTGTACAGCTTCAAATTCGATCAGAATCATAATAACATTTCAAATAATTGGGTACTCAGTTTTGTGTGAAATATTGAGTTAGATTCGCGACACGAAAGCCCGTGTGTCTATACTTCAAAAGTAGATTAACGTTAACGTTTCGTAAACCCTACCAAATATATGGAGAATTAGAAAAGTGCCCCCTCTGGGGGACGTAAAGAAACCTAGGTATGTTCCATACATTCGGTTGCGTTTACGTGATGTCAACAAAGACGATACAGTAAACAAAAGTGTTTGGCGCATTCTTTTTTTACTGATCATACTGTTTCGCAAATTGACAAAAGTTAGAATCCGCACCATCGCTGAAAGCCTGTGGTCAAATTGTTGCACTATATTACTTTTATTCTTTCGTTTATCATCATAAGATAATAAATAAAGTGGCGACAATCGTCAAAGGTCACAAGTGCTGACGCGGTTTCTGATACGTCTGCTCTATTGGACGAATCACGTCTCGAAGGTCTTGTACATCCTTGTCGCGCACGCGAATTACTTTAGCGCGTGTGACAGGGATGCACGTATGGCTACGCGGCGTAATTGTTCGGCAAAATAATAATCAAGCAAAATGAAGGGCTGTGTGTCTAAAAAGCCTGTTTGAAGTGAAACAAATATGAATCAAGCAGATATCTCTGTCAAACGGTCAAATCACTCTTCCATTTCGACAGTTACATCTACCTATAATTAATCGTTGTTACGCCAATAACAGCTTCATTAGATCCACAGATATAGCAACACGGGCATTCGAGTCGTATGTCAATAAGGCCTTATTAGATGTTAACAGTGGCTAATCAAGCGTAAACTAGGTCCTTTATAACATGATTTTGTGCGACGTTGACGGAACGATATTTTGTTCGTAAAGGTATTGAGTGCTCGGAATCGCAGTTTCGTTGTGCCGATGACAGCGGTTGCTTAGACATGGATCTTCTGTGTGACGGGTTCGAAGACTGTAACGATAGGAGCGATGAGGAGTGTTCCAGGGGTAGACGCCATACGAGCCGTTCGAGGCCACGCTATTGGCGACCCGGTAATTGGTGGGGGAAGTCGGGAAGGGGTGGTCGTGTCGCAATCTGTGTTACTAAATGGGCCGGTCTGTTCCGACTGGGTGGTCTCTTGCGCATGGTACCGCAATTATCGTACTTATCGATCGACTATCTATGTATTTCTACGACTTGCAAATGCTTCGTTATCGATACAAAACATTCACATAAGTTCGAGTGTATTAGCTCTGTAAAATGATAGTTCGCAATTTTGCCAACGGTGACGCCTTTGTTTCGTTTCCTATATAATTTATCTAGCAAAATGTAACATAGGTGCTACAGTTGGATAATTTAGAATCTATATTTTATATAGCTACTTGCATTCTGAAAAGACTAAATAGTTACAAGACAGCGATTCATTAGCTGTTGTAGATGCCCGCTTAATTACAGTGCTGTGAAATTGCTTATAGCCTTGTAATCGTTCTCTCGTCATCTTCTAAGAAAAATGAAAACAATAGCAATGAGGTAAACGATAAAGTTTGTGCGCTCCGATTAAAGTATACCCCCTTATTGGTTTGCGCAGAACAACGAAAGTGTGCCTCTGCTAAATGAAAAGGCCAATAATGATAGCAATTGTTCATTCGATCGATAAAATACTTTATTTGCACTGCTGGTACGTGTAATTATTGTTATTTAAACATTTTGATGGCAACACCAAAATACTAAAATAAAAGTAAACCGTTACTTTATTTTAGTTTTTTTTAGGAATATTTAATGTATTTTTTATCTAATCTTAGCTAAATTATTTAGAAAGATGTATATAATCTAGCCAGAAATGTATACAAAATGTACAATGTAAGCTAACTGCCGCTAACTTAAAACGGTGAAGAAAACATCGTGAGGAAACCGACATGTACCTAGAATCTTTCGAAGTCATGTGTCATCCACCAACCCGCACTGGGCCAGCGTGGTGGATTATGGCCTTAACTCTCTCCTTGCGAGAGAAGGCCCCGAGTCCCAGCAGTGGGAACGTTTAGTGGGCTGTTGATGATGTTGATGAATGTAAGCTATGAGGTAAACCCTAAAATAGAAACAAATGTCCAAATGTTCATGTAACTTCGATGAGCTATAGAGAACAGCAATTTTAAGTTTCACTCTCCGATTGTGTGTCATTGTGAAAGTTTGCCCAATTTGTAACTAATATTAATGCCGTTTTGACGTAGTACATTCTTTTTTTCATTCGGTTAATACATTATTGTTACTGTTGCGAGTCGAAACTCGATTAGATTGGCACGAAATCGAGACATATGACACAGTAAGAGGAGAGAAAGAGGCTGTACCTAGACAGACAGACAGACAGACAGAAACACTTTATTATGCACACCAGAAAAACATATACAATAAAAAACAATAGCAAATAAAATAACTTATAACTAGTGTCATAAATGGCGGCCTTATCGCTTATAGCGATTATATACCTAGCAGTGGAATCAGAAAGCCATGAATAGCGTTCATGATGATAATCAATTTTTGAATAGGTAGCTGTTAATTTAAACCTTTATAGCAAATAATCGTAGAGTTTCAATGTTGTCATCATTTAGTTTATATAACAATAAATACAAAAAGATTATATATATATATATTGATTGTATCTGTAGTGATAGCTGTGGGTTCTGCTGTTTGTACCCTGCATCGGAAATGCAACGCATACTGGTCACATCATGTCTTTGTTTCTGTTCCTGTATTCGTTTTGTTTGTAGTTTCGTAGTGTATTCGTTTTTTTTTTGTGCTTTGTATTCCGCCTTTATGATCGGGTTGAATAGCTTGCATGCTTAGCTTACGGACAGTGCACGTATAGGTTGCGTAAAACTTTATGAGCTCTGGGATGTAATCTCCGGTTTACATAACTTGACTTAACATAAAATGACAATTTTTTTTTTTGGCGTATGCCTTGAGCAAATGGGAATAAGGCACTGCGATTGGTAATTCGTTTAACACACGAAAATTTTGTAAAAGAATCAAAGACCTAAGGTAAGCTGCAGAGGCAAACCCTACCGAGGTTTGGTTAAGTAGGGTAAAAACGCGATTCGGGTATGTATAACGATTTTCAACTTCCTTACAACACCTAA
The DNA here is from genome assembly GCA_963693475.1 of Ectropis crepuscularia. Lineage (NCBI taxonomy): Eukaryota > Metazoa > Arthropoda > Insecta > Lepidoptera > Geometridae > Ectropis > Ectropis crepuscularia. The sequence goes on from OY856338.1 coordinate 38,924,373, forward strand.
ACAAGCTTAAGATATACGAGTAACTATTTACACTTGCTCCCAATAGCTCATAAAGTTTTACGTCAGAAATACTACTCTAAACATGGAACAAATCGATTAAATTTGAACCTTGTTACCTTGTCCAGAATACTTTCGAATGGAATATCTTGGATCGTCTAATAGATATAGAACAACATATTAGTTGTATTTTATATTTTATTTTGAAATAAATATAAGCGTTCATTGAGAAAAACGAACTGCCAACCTATTAGACGTAGGTAAAGTACTCCTAAATCTTCTTTAAGTTCGTATCTTCGTATTTCACTGCTGAAATTGCTACATATCTTTCATACAAAGGCTTTCGTGTATCATTGTAGAAGACTATAGAAGCGCCAATCATCATCTACGTTATAACAAAAGTCAAAAGCCGTTTCTATATTATACGATACGGAGTTAAATGTAGGCTTTGTGGCCGTTTTATACAGCACAAATGAAAAAGAATTGACTGTCTAAACACTGTTTTTATTTTGTTTCGCGATGCTGTATTCTCATTCGAAACTATTCTGTGCAAAGTTGAGGTCAAATTTCAATATACATAATTCGATCTAGTTTAGTTGGGAGTGCCCTCATTATAGACTACAGGCCCGTGAACAAAATTTACGGGTCAAATGAACCACCAGGAGATCTATGTAGGATGATAGAAGGGTGTAAAGTATTAAGATTCAGCACTATGCCGTCACTTGTAAGCTGTCCAACTGAAGATAATTGAAGAGGGGGGTTGCAACCCTCTACCATTTCTCCTTGTCGCATGATTTTTGTACGGCATTGCGAAATAATGGATTAGAAGAGGTATTTAAACTGTATGGAACCAATGCCGTACTTAATCAAATGACTAAATTTACCCTGTAAATTACTCGTACTCAGTAATTTTTTCCGACAAACTAATAATTAAAAAGTTAAAATTTATAATTTTTATTGTTTCAATACCTCTTCTTATCTATTATTCCGCAACGCCGTACAAAAATAATGCGATAAGGAGAAATGATCGAGGATTGCAACCCCCCCCCCCCCCCCCCTCTTCAATTGCACTCAGTTGGACAGCTTACAAGTGACGCCATAGTGCTGAATCTTATTACTTTATACCCTCCTATCATCCTACATAGGTGTCCTGGTGGTTCATTTGACCCGTAAGTTTTGTTCACGGGCCTGTAGTCTATTACATTGATTTTATGACATTTTGTAATTTGGGGTTTTTGTCCGAAATTAACAGGTTGGTATGCTGGAGGGTGTTTTGTCCTGAGCTTCCTTGAGAACTGTATAGTGCGGTTTAAATTTAGAATACGACTGGGCTAGCGCCATTTTGTAACGTCACGTCGAATTTTTGGGCCGGGTATTTTTGGGTAAAAGTCGCGTTATTGATGCTTTTCTATTTGATTGTATTAATTTCGGTTACAATGTTTCGTCAACATGAATTAAAAAGAAAAAATGGGTATTTATTAGTCGTGACGTTATAATGTGGCTCTGAGCGGATGGATCTAAAAATAGTTGTAGATCATCATATTAATAATATACAGAGGGAAGCCTAAAATTCATGAATACATTTTGCCATTTTGGTACATGCATTTGAAGAAATGTCATACAACCGACCTGCCAGCACTTGCCCAAACGCGATTGTAAATTCTACCAATTCCTGACGGTTATTTGGCGTGGAAATACTTACAAACAGTGTGTCTACGCGGCATTAATCGGTAGGCAGTAGAGGCAATTTTCGTCCGCTGTCATTGGTCCCTTTAAGACAAAAATTGACAGTCATAGGAACTTCCGATAGAAGTGAAAACTGATAACTCAGAATTTGGTAGCTCATGAGGCAAGATTCAAGCAGATCGGTTTTGTGGCAAGGTTTATGATAATGTAAGTAAATATCGGTGGACATTTTTCACGAAACACCATCTAACCTAAAACTAAATTAAGCTATGGAAGCGACACAATGACGCAGTTGCATGAGTTGTCATTCTACAGTCGAGATTTTAAGCGTTTTGTGGGAAAAAGTCTAGTTGTTCTGCTAATAATTATCTTATTTAATATTATTGTATGTAAAATGTCCCTTACCTGTTTTATATGTTCCATAAATTGAGTAGTATAGGGCCCTTTGCAGTCTCTGCCTAGGGACTTAATGTTTTACATTCTCGCTACCAATGTTTAATACTTAACTACATTCAAAGTAAAAAATACGAATAAAATATATCACGAGACAAATTAATTGTTGCATGACATTGGCATTTAAAAGTGTTATGACGCATACATGTTAAGAAAGAGTCAAAGACGTAGCCAAACATAACAAAACAATTTGTTATGGAATTAGACTGATCTCGTGGCTTAGTAGTTAATCTGCGCACTAAACCGTAGGTCTTGGATTTGGTTCTCACCCAGGACAAACATTTGCTTAAGGAATGCGGAAAGTGTATCATATCCATGAGTATGTTTTTAAATATGTGTCCAGCTATATATAGCTATTAGCTACTTATTCAGCTTTAATTATACATATTAATAGATCGTGTTGTGTGCCAAATTGTCGACCAATGTTTATGTATATATTTAAGAGATGCATGTGCCTTATAATGTCATTGAAAATTGAGTGATGTTGAACATAAGTGAACCCTGTGTAATTATTAATACATTCGCATTAATGTGATGATCCTCGGCAATTTTTAGATCCCCCAAACAATCTCCGAGCTTCATTTTACAATGTGAACATTATTTTAGACACGCGCGCGCCGGCGGCTCGCCTCGTCAGGATCGAATCGAACAGGAGTCAGTACCGCACCGGGGAAAACGTCGAAGTTTCTTGCAGAGCTCTCAATAGAGACGTAAATGTCAATTGGGAAAAGAATGGCACGAGGCAGTATGTTGATTCAAGGGTAAGTACTGCGAAATGTGGGAAACCATTTTCTAATAATAATAATAATGCTTCATTTTGGATTCTTCCTTCCTCAAATAGGAGAGTTAAGGTACCGGTGTCGAGGCGAGCCTCTTTTCCTCTTTTCCGGAGACTGCCCCAGGGGAAAAAATGGGAATCAGGATATGTGCCTGATGGGAAGCAAAACGGTCTTCCATATCAGCATGGTTCCACATAGCTATTGAACAGTAAAACGCCTGATAACTACTTAGCGCTCATCACCCAGAGGTATATAAGCACTAAGGAGCCAACTAACTGTTCCCACTGTTGAGGCTTCACTCGCAAGGCGAGAGTCAAGGCAATAAATCACCGCGCAGGCCCCGTACGGGTTGATGGATGACGCATGACCTCGAAAAATGTTAGGTACATGTCAGTTTCCTGATGTTTTTGGTTTAGCGACATTACGCACATAACTTCGAAAAGACAGTCGTCCTGATCAGGTGCCGTTCTCTCGACTAGACCAGCTGTAACTTACCCAGAGATTTAAGATAGTTTATACCTATTTTCCAGCGTTTTGGCGGTGGCGCGATGCTCATAATCCACGGTGTGACAGTCGCCGACAGCGGAGTGTATGTCTGCACGGGCATCGCCGGCGGTCAGACCAGCTATGAGTTCTTCAACCTGGATGTACTGCCAGGTAATAAACCTACAGAAATGCTTTATTAACTCAACCGGTGCGTGGTGTAACGCAACTTAACGTAACGTGACATAACACAACGTAACGTGACATGACGTAACTTATCGCGAATAGAACGTGACGAGCGATGTTTGGCTTTTACTGCTTGGCGGTAAGCAAGGTAATGTTTCTATGTTTAATTTAGGTTCTGCAATTCAAACTGCACACCGATCAAACTCCAAAACAACATCCTGCTGAAACACAAAGACATTGGCGTAATTGCGCGCATCAAAAAAAATATGTTATATAGCACAACCAAATTGAAGCCAGAAATTAAAAGAAGACGACTTTCATCAGCTATTATTTTTATCGTTGTATATATTCAGACCAATACAAATTGCATGCCTCGCGTAGAGGCCAGTCTGCATGGTCAACTTTTAAAATGTTTTGTTACCGGAATCAATAAATATTTGTTTGTATTCGTAAGTTATTTTGTAAATCGTTTCAGGTTCCTCGATCCCGATTCACGGCGGCGACCGCGACGTGCCCGCCCGCTACACCGCGCACCTCCGCGACGCTATAGAACTACGGTGCAACCACGACCTCGAAGAACCGGTCAACATCAACTGGCGGCGCGAATATGTGCCCATGCCCACAAACGTACGAAGCGACCAGGTACTATTCACCTCTATTCCTCTCTTTATTCGGTACTGTTCGTAAGGGGGCGTTCGAATATTCGAGACGCAATTTGGGCGGGTTGTAAAAGGTTGGAGGTAGTTTTTGGATCGTAGTTTCTTACAGCAGTATGAGACAGGGTTTTTGCAGTGCGACCGAACTGAAAGAAAATGTGAGACTAAAACCGTAAGAAAGTATATGTCGCGGGAATAACGCGTAACTATTTACGCGTCGTTTCCGATTAGTCTAGCGCGGAGGTACCCTGGACCAGTGTCAGTGCCGACGTTGTCACCTCGACGTAAAACTATCCATATTAATCAGGAGATAATTGAATAATAATATAGATCCTGACTAAATCTTGTGTAATATTTTCAATATCAACCCATGACTGAAGAACTGTGCGTTATAAATGATGTAAGATTAATTGATACCGGTGCAGTTACATGTATACGTATAAGTATAATGCTAAAGTGGGCATTACAGTATAGACCAGCGTTCTGACTTTAGTTGGGTTCAATCGGCGCGGAGACTAAAAAAAGTAGTCAGTCGGTTTCTTTTGTTTTACAAACAAACAATGACGAAGAGACAGTGCTTAGAAGTTTCGAGTGACGTCACGGCTATGAACGATTTCATATAGACGTGACGTCACAAAAATATGTGTTCTATTTTTTCCGTAATTTCCCTGACTAATTAGAATGATATACTTTATTTATCATGCCAATTGACAATCGGAACAATTTACCATTGTCGAATAATATAGCTATAGCTTTACATTAAATTTATAGATACATATAATAATAATAATAATAATAGCGCGAGTAGGAGTAGCAGAAGCAGTAGAAGTAGCAGTAGGCCACCAACTCCAGCTGAGGATGTTTCGCAGGGGATAAGTGTCACTCAACCTGCGACCACCAAAGCTGGGAAACCCAGAGTGCGTATGAAGTGGGATAATGAAATAAATACATTCATCATGCGCACATATTTCTACGTAACGAATTTAGACTCAGACCGGACAATGTACTGTACTAAACTTTTTGAAAAATTCAAACTACAATATCCACACTTAAATATCTCAGCTCAAAGAGTAGCAGATCAAAGACGCGTTATACTCCGTAATAAGCTTCTACCTGACACACTCATTGATCAAATTAAATCAGAAGTTGAACAACAGTTGAGAGCAGAAAGCGCTTTAGCAGATACACAAGTAGTGCCTTTTGAGAATCACAATGAACTAGAACAGTTTAACCGCACCATTTCACCTCACCATACAGACCCATCCATCCAAACAACACCCCCTCTTCCACACAATACTCAATCGTCGGCGACCACGATATCTACATCACATGCATCAACTCAAACAACACCACCGCCGTTTTCAACTACCATGTTAAATGAACCATACACTCAAATCTCTGCGATACCCACAGACAACATTAACACACAAGAACTAAAAGACCACTTACAAACTACGCTAACAATGTATTCAGGAACCGACCCGACTACCAGGCCTAAACTACCTCGATTGCGGGAAAATAAAAAATTGTATGAATTAGTTAATATCTTCAATACGCAAATTTTAGGCAACTTCTATTCAATCGACTCTGACATATCTCACATTCATACTCTGGTATATTGCACCGCGTTTGTTATATGCTCAAGATTGGGTTATAAAATCAATGTAACAAACAACAGCACACATAAAAATAAGAGACCTGGTTATGTTCCAGCGTGGCAAATAAGACTAGAGAATGACATCAAGAAATTAAGAGTAGATATAGGGAGACTTACACAATACATAAAAAACAATAGAAGTCAAAAATTAATTAGGAAAGTAAAATCAATATTTGAAAAAACTAAAATACACTCTACACATGAAAAAGACAACATTAGACCCGAAGAATACCTAGACACTTTAAAACAAAAACTGGCGTTAAAATCTCAGAGACTATCGCGATACAAAAAATCATTACAACGTAAACTAGACAACAAACTATTTAAAACTAACGAAAAATCTTTCTATAGGTCTCTCAGTGATAAATCTAGCAGTAATTCATTAGGCGTGCCCTCTGAAGAGGAACTCAAAAATTTCTGGTCTAACATATGGAAAAAGCAGGATTCACACAACAAAAATGCAGATTGGATAAAAAAAGAGGAAGAGAGGTCTATACCTATAGAACCCATGAAATTTGATGATATAACGAGAATAGACATCTCAGAACTAACAAAAAAAATGAAAAATTGGAAAGCAGCAGGGACAGATAACGTGCACAATTTTTGGCTCAAAAAATTCACCATCCTACATGATATTCTTGCTAAAACTATTACACATATTTTACAGGGCACAGAGCAATTACCTAAATTTCTTACAAAAGGTATTACCTATATGCTCCCAAAAAGTAACAACACATCTGATCCATCACAGTATCGCCCTATTACCTGTTTACCGACACTATATAAATTAATCACATCTTGTATAACACACAAAGTAAATAATCACATAGAAAGAAATAACATACTATCCGAGGAACAAAAAGGGTGTCGGCGAGGGCACATGGGGTGTAAAGAACAGCTAATTATCGACTCAACTATTCTGAAACATGCTACAACACACAGTAGAAATTTACATCTCACATATATAGATTATAAAAAAGCGTTCGATAGTAGGTATACCACATTCATGGCTCATTGATATTTTACATATTTACAAAATAGATCCGGTTATAATCAACTTCTTGAAAAGTGCCATGGCTGATTGGCGTACGACACTGTCTCTTACTTTAAATTCAACATCGATCATAACAGACGAGATCCCAATCGAAAACGGCATCTTTCAAGGAGACTCATTCAGCTCTAAATGGTTTTGCCTGTCCCTTAATCCACTATCGAAAGTACTAAATGAATCAAAATTAGGTTACAAACTGTCATCTCACACAACTATCAATCATCTCATGTATATGGATGATATTAAAATCTTTGCCAAAACTGAAAACGAAATGAACAAACTCATACAATACACAACTCAGTTTAGTTCAGACATTAACATGTCATTTGGATTAGATAAATGTAAAACTCTGCACCTACACAAAGGCAAAACTAGTGCCAGCCACAGCGCGGTAGATTCATCTGAATCCATAACATTTACAGTAATGGAAGACAACGAAACCTATAAATATTTAGGACTACATGAAGGTAAATCAATAAATCACACTTCTTTAAAAAAAGATCTCTTACAGGAATACATGCGCAGACTCCACCAAATATGTAAGAGAGCTTTAGACTCAAAAAACTTATACAAAGCTATCAATACATACGCCATACCAATATTAACATACTCATTCGGGGTTCTTAAATGGACAAAAACAGACATTAACAATCTAGAAATAAAGACAAGAACTATATTAACAAAGCATAACTATTTACATCCTAAATCTGCTATTGAGAGAACAACTATAAAAAGACACAAAGGAGGTCGAGGGTTAATAGATATAAAACTTCTATGGGAAGGGCAGGTTCAAAAATTAAGAAATTTCTTCTACAAAAAAGCTGATTCAAGCCAAATTCATGCAGCTATAGTAGACACGGATGCAAATTACACACCGCTAAACTTAATAGATAGAGACAAAGAATTCACCTCCATCCAAGACACAGAAAATGTTAAAATGACAAAATGGCGTAGTAAAGAACTGCATGGCCGACACATACATGATTTAGAACAACCACACATAGACCTTCAAGCTTCTAACAAATGGTTGAAATTAGGATATCTGTTCCCCGAAACAGAAGGCTTTATGGTGGCTATTCAAGACCAGGTGATTAACACAAAAAATTACAGAAAGTTCATAATAAAAGATCCCAACATACTTAATGATAAATGCAGAAAATGCCACCGTCACTCAGAAACCATTCAGCATATTACCAGTGCCTGTCCTACCCTCACCCAAACAGATTACACACACAGACATAATCAAGTGGTGTATATTATTCACCAAAAGTTAGCCATTAACCATAAACTCTTATCAAAAGATCCCACACCCTATTATCAATATTCACCAAAACCTGTATTGGAAAGTACCACCTACAAACTATACTTTGACAGAGCAATATTAACAGACAAAACTATCCACTACAATAGACCTGACATCACTTTAGTAGATAAACAAAATAAAATAGTTTTCATAATAGACATTGCAGTACCCAATACACACAATCTTCATAAAACTATAACAGAAAAAGTGAACAAATATACAGAACTAAAAGAAGAAATAATTAGAATATGGAGAATGAACAAAGTTTACATAGTGCCATTGGTACTTTCCAGCACAGGAATAATCCCCAAACACCTACTACAATCTCTCAAAATATTAAATATATCAGAAAATACATACATGACCATGCAAAAAGCAGTCATTCTTAACACATGCCGCATTGTCCGGAAATTCTTACAGGACGACACAAACAACCCTCCTGTTGCAGAACGTGAGACTCACTTGGCCTAGGTCCGTGATCTCATATTCCTACCAAAGTATCTTAAATACTTTGAGATTAAAAATGATAAACAAATAATAATAATAATAATAAATATTGGTGGACAAAAATATATATAATATATAATATAATATATATAATATATATAAATATAATATCAAAATATAGTGTATACAGTATCATGCAAATTTTGAAAAGTTTTATGAATTATTTCATAGGTGTTTCGACCTACTACAGCTACTGAAGCCGTCTCGAGTTCGACATACCTATGAATTAATGCAGTCTCAAAAGTTCACGACATTTTCCTTTAATAAACGATATTGGCAAAGAGAATTTGAAAGACAGCGAGCTCTGAATGCCCTAGTGCTGATATCAATGAATTGTTGAAGGAAGTATCAAAAATATTAATGATAGCATACCGCCCATAGCTATCAAAGTATTTGTGCCTTCTATACGTTTGGCGACGCTAACATTGTTACTTCAGTTACATGTGGCCCATCATATTATGTCCATATCTTTTTTACCACAAAAAAAATGATAATTAAAGGTTAAGAACACTGAGATGTCAAACAAAAAACTCTTAACAAATCACTATATTTAAGTTCTAGTAAGCTACACCTATCTTCTCTAGCTCACCAGTCGATATAAACTATTATAACGCTTTTTAAATGTAAGACCACAATCACAACCACCGTAATGTACTTGGATATGCACATTCTAATATGTATTAAACTGGAGCACTAGGAAAGTTATTTGAGTGCAACACAATAGTTTAGTGTGACTGTACTGTATTTTTCAGACGTTGCACCAATGCACTAACCCGGTTAAAGTTTATAAAAACTCACTGTATTTAACAACCACTGAGCTTATGAAATAATTGGCCTTACACTCTGGGTGCATAGGTTGTACCCGTATAATGCAAGAATCTAAATAAATCTAAGTACATTAGGTACATTTGGAACGCGGCGTTTCTAGAATTGACCAATAAACGAATACTGTCGTCTTCAACATGAACGGATCCCTATCCTACTAATGTTATAATTTTTTTAAATGTAGATGTTTGTTGCTCAGTCACGCAAGCTATGCCGCTGTATTACCGTGTCGGTAACGCGAGCCCCAAAGATTTTCCCCTCCCAAAAACGCTCAACGCAGCTAATGAGGTTTCACTTCAAAATATATCGAAGCCGACCAACTTGCTTACATGACCCCTGGTTTAAAAAGTACTTTATAATGACAAGTAGAACGCGCCCCTTTCGCCATAGTATAGTTAATCCGTGAAACCTTCTATATCTAGGGAAGAGAGTACCTACAACAGGAATAATATAGCTAAATAGTGAAAGGGTCACCTAGAGTGTGTTAGCTCGGCATGCGCAAATCACTTACGAATTTGAACTTTATCAGCTATCGATATAGAGCTGTAAATATAGAAAACACAAGTGAAAAAGCGTAGCCGAACTAAAATGGGCAAATCGTAGACTATTGTGGGCAATTGTAATGCGTCGTTATTGGATGAAAAATTATGGCAAATGTAATGTGAACTCTGTGTCTTATATAACACAGTACACTATTCTTAAAATGTGAATGAACAGGTATGTGATTTGTTCTCGTTTCATATTTATACTTTATTTCCCAATCTCAGTTGTCCCACTCCTGGGCAAAGGTATCCCCCAATTCCTTCCACTTTATCCGGTCCTGAGCTACCATCGTCCAATCATTTTTAAATGCTCCGAGCTCGTCCTTCCATCGCGTTGGAGGACGACCCTGGGGTCGACTGGCCGATGGTGTCCACTCTGTAGAAACCCTGTCCCCCCCGATCGGGGTGCATTCTGGTCACATGACCCGCCCACTCCCATTTAAGCTTACATTATGTTGGTTTATAATCACTTTAAACAATGGAATGTTTGATGTTGAAATGTTATATGATACAGAAATTAAAATACTTGTTTCACCGCCGTAATTGTTCATCCATTTGCGTCCCTAGCATTAACACACTATTCGAAATGTAGACACAATTGATTAGAGTTTGCAAGCTTGTAAGGATGGCGCGTCAAGCCAACCCTGGCGGTACGTCAGTACGCTTGAGTGGCGGGCTTGACGCGTCGTCAGTCGACTTGACACTTGCACATTTGCTTCTTTGCTGCATAATGAACGCGGTGTTCGTTTTCCAAGCAGAGGCTCCTGTGGAGACGTAATTTCCACAGGCGACTCCGCAAGTATATGCGAAAGCTGGTAAATAAATACCTATTTATATATGTTTATTCTTTACATGTTAACAGCCTTATTTATTTTTGTATGTCAATTGTAATTGTTATTGATCCGCAATCTCTTATTCGAAAAGTTAGAATGGATTAATGTTATTTACGTATTTGTTGTAGCTCTTGGTGTTACCATTCATTTGACCTACCTTTCGACCGCCTATATCTATTGTAGCTATGATATTGCTCTCTCTTTAAATTCAACCGAAAATAAAGAGAGAGCGAAATCAAATCCAATGCCAATAATCACGCACGGGGCAGTGCAATTTAAATGGTGTACCCTACAGAATAAGGTTTATATTTACAGAGGTGATTGCAATTTCAATTGACACATAGTGTAATCGCTGCTTGCTTAAGGTTTTAGCTAACTTATACCGAACTCCGCATACTCACTACTACACAACTAAAAATGACATTCAAATATGAGCATAAACTCGTACCTTCTAGGCACAATTTACAATGATAACAATATAGCAGACAATACGCAAGAATCGAGATTGCTGTAAATTGTGTGATCTGTCGCCGCAAAGTGTGTCTACTGTGTTCGAGTTTAGGCGCATATTTGAATGTACATTTGGAGACCGATAGTAGCGGTACAAATCGGCTTTGACCTTTAATCGTTCATAGTTTTTACCGTTAGAAGTGTCCGTCTTGTCCAAGTGCAGGAATAATTTCTTTAAAGTTCTGGTAAAATACTACTGAACGTAGCGCGGCGTAGATATTATTTGTTGTATTTTACCTCTTCAAATTTTCAATATATTTTTAAACGAAATGTATGCATCTTTATCCTTTTATCCGTTTTATTATAAATGTTTTAGGAGAAATTTATCTTGAGACATAAATTTGGCATGATTTTTTTATATATAATGTGTTTTTATCGTTTAAATGTTTAAATTATGTCTTGTCAAGTTTCTCATTATAAATATTCCAGCGAAATAGGCTGGGTTTTGTATTGAATTTATGTGTATAGAATTATTCCAAAAACGTAATTTTAAACTAGAAAATTATAGAGTTATATTGTTGTCTCTCGCACACTCATTGTCTGACGTGAGAGCATGACAGAACAAAATTAACATTGTTTTTTCTAATGTTAATTACCTTTTTGGAATCTTCTTTGAAGCATGTATTTGTATTGCACTTTCATCAGAAACATTCTTTCTTTTTCATTCTATAGTTTTATTATCACGAGTGTAATTTGATTGAATGTGTCTCTCACACACATGTATGTCGTGACAAAGACGGCCAATTATTTTCCAATAGACACTTCTAACTTACATAGCCCGCGTAAGCCGTCGTCACAAACACATTAAGTGGTTAAAATACTAGAAATCGAAATGTTTCTTTCTAGTTAAATTTAATTTTATCAATTATGTAAGTAATTATTAGGAGACTGTTTTTTCGTAAGCATTGTAATTTAAAAGTAGCATTTTTTACCTATACCAGTGACTTAACCTTAAACGGTCTCTACTGGCTACCGAAATTTAAAAAGACCTTCGGACGACATTCTAGACTAGTCTAACACGACAGTGACGCCATGTCGAAACTAATAACTAAACATTAGCATTCACACAACTGGTATGGGAACCGAATCTGGTAAAATACTATTCTTAATTCATGAGGTTAAGTACTCTTATCGTTGCCCGAAAATTCATGACATAAAAGTCAAGTGTAGAAATGGATAATCTTTGTCACAGTCATAAAGACACTGAAAATTGCGCTCGTGATACTCGTATTTCATCCGAACAAAAGTATCGTTTTCCTTTTGACAGTCAAGTCATCAGTTTGTTCCGTCAGTCTTCAGTGGCCTATTCTGACTATAAGTTTTCTCGCAGCCGATCCTAGTACTGAAGGAAGTGACGGAAGCCGACGCCGGGACCTACATTTGTCGCGTGAGCAACAACAGAGCGACGCTGGAGAGACGCGCCATCTTGCAAGTTGTGGGCGTGGTTCCGAAGTTTACCGGCGACAGTTGGCTGGCAATGAAAACTATCCCTGATGCGTTTGGACAGTTCGATATCGAAGTATCGTTCAAACCTCAAGGTGAGTCTATTAATAATAACTATACCTACGAGTGAGAGAAGTGTTTCTAGTGGCCGAACTCTTTGCAGAGTCCGCCTGGGGAAGTACCACACCATCGATAGTTATTCTACCGAAAACCAGTAATGTGGAAACATCACCGTTTTCCAGTTTGAATGGCAATGTTTCATGTAAAATTACAGGGCGTAGAGATAAAACATTCCATAATAATATTTATAGTATATTCCATATAAAATATCTAGGTAATTCCATTATGAATGAGAATATTAAATTGTATATTGTTGACATGTTAATAATGATGACAAATACGATGCAAAATACATAATAACTAGCGGCCCGTCCCGGCTTCGCACGGGGTCAAATTTTTTGTTAAGTAGGTATGCTAAATGAAATGTACATGACCAAATTTTTCCAAAAGATCAAAATTAAAAACCAAAACTTTAAAGTTCAAAAACATTAAACTGCCTGGCCTGGTGGCTTAGTTGGTTAAAGGCCGTTTTGTAAAGCGGCGGTTTAACGATTAGCCGGATTGAATACAGCTGATTTAAAAACCACTGGAATGTATTCAACGCCATACGTTATTCAACACGGCTAGCCGTAATGTAATAAAGCGAGAGATTAGCCGCTTCTTTGATAATTTTTAGTTCCGATTCTTAACACTCATGGCGCTGCCTGACATAACAACAACCATGGCGTTGAATACTGTGTGTTCCTAAATTGCTAACACGGCTAGCCGTAATGTAATAAAGCGAGAGATTAACCGCCTCTTTGACAATTTTTAGTTCCGATTCTTAACACTCATGGCGCTGCCTGATATAACAACAACTATGGCGTTGAATACTGTGTGTTCCTAAATTGCTAAAGTGACAGTGGATTCTGGAGTTTGAAGGAATCGTACACAATATTATTAGGGTGGCACTTATCACCCTGGGCGTTACTTGGATACTATTTCGTTTCCACCGTCCACCTTGTTAAGACTAAATCGGACCGGGTAGGTTACATGAGACCCAGATCCGACCCGGAGCACCCCGACTCCACCTAGTCTTGGCGCTACTACCCCTAAAGTGTATTTAAAAGAATGCGGGAGCCAGAAGCTCAAGGGAGGTCCTGAGTGGAGCGAGCCATGCAAGTAGTTTTAAAACTATAATAGGTCGTAACTTGACCACCATCTCACCTGATGTTAAGCGACGATGCTATCTACGATGGAACATGTATCGATAATAGACCCTTGTCTATGGAAGTTCACCATGTTTCTTAGGTGTACCGTCACCGATATCAAGTTATGGGCTTTCAAACTTTATGTGAGAGGTAAAATGTTGTAAAAAAAATAGTACGGAATATCGTACGAAATAATCGATCAATTTATTCAGATAAATGAAATTAATTTAGATTTTGTGTTGTTATTTTTTTAAATATGGTCTTCCTACAACATAAGCAGTAATACAATGCGGCTGAACGTGGACCGCCTTATTGAAGAACGTATTGCAATGACAATGCGGCTAATCGTTGAACCGCCGCATTACAAAACGGCCCCGTTTTTCAAAACGGCTAGCCGTAATGTAATACGGCGAACTATACAATCCGGCTGCGACATATACATCATAATCCGGATCTCGTTGTTGGGCTGTATGTTTGATATCTTGACACAAATTGTCTTCAAAAATGTGCCATAATTCCGAGGGAAAACAAAATAATAATATTACCACAAACAACTCTCTCAGCCTCAACGGACACCGAGAAATTGAAGCTTCTCTCAAAGTGATTTCTTTGATTTTGAGTACCTAGTCTTGGAACGATGTACCTACGTGGTACATGATAAAGAAGTATTCTGAGATAAAATCACTCTGACTGGGATGAACGCTGTACTGTATGTACACTCTTCATAATTCTGCCGGCCGTCGCGTCGTTGCAAATATTTAGGATGGATATTTTTAATTTCGTAATATATTTTGAATGGAATGTCCGATTTTAATAATTCAAAAAGGAATCGATAGGTAATAAAGCAGTATTGATTGGAAAATAATTTATTTTGATAAGAATTAAAACGAATGTATGAATAGCATGGTCTTAAGTTGATCGGCATTTTTATCTTCTTTTAAAATGTAAAAAAGCAGTTGTAGCGACGTAATTACTGTAGTTAGACATATGCTCTCGCGAGGTTTTTTGTAGATTTTAATACGTTCTATAATATTGTAGAACATTGTTTCGTTCTATCATTGGTACTTTCCGCAGCGTATGCGATGAAAGCCATTTTATGGCTGTTTTATTTATACCTTGCGTTGGTTTTAGTAAAAAAATTCAAAGATCACTATTTTTTTCTTGTAATAAAAATAGCCTATGTTACTCAGTGATAATGTAGCTTTCTCTTGGCAAAAGAATTTTTGAAATCGGTTTAGTAGTTTTTGAGTTTATTACATACATACAAAAATACAAATCTTTCCTCTTTATAATATTAGTATAGATTATGTTGTGCATCTTTTTACGAATATTTGACGTGTAGGTTTTGTATTTACTGTGTAGAACTTTATCCTTAACTGGAACCTTAATTGGAAAACCATATAGGGGTGCAATACGCGAGACGACTAAAAAAAAACTAATTAGTCCGTCAGTTAGATTATAAAAAAATATTGTACACGTATTTTTTCTTATGTTTCAAAAACAAAATATGACGAAGACACAGTGCTTAGAAGTTCCGAGTAACGTCACTTTATGGTACGAGTTTTACTATAGCGTGACGTCACAACTCACCCACTCCGTAAGTTTGATGATCTATATCTTTGTCAATTTTTGATAATTTGTTAAAACAAAAAAACACGTGTTCCGTATTTTTCTATGACGAACTAATTAGAATGCTATATTTTTGACCCTCCGTCCTCCCAATTACAGATTGGTATTCTACATTCGATTTCCGTCTTTATTCCCAGACAACAACGGTCTAATCCTGTACAACAGCGAGAAGCAAGGTCGCAACGCCGGCGACTTCCTAGCGCTGCAGCTAGAAGACGGCTTACCCATCTTCATCCTGGACACCGGGCGACTGGCAACAGTGAGAGGAGACCGCCCGCTTACACTCAACACCTGGCACACCATACGACTCAACAGGATCAAATCTGAAGGTACTGATAGATGTGTATCTCACGGGGTCTACCGCCTAACGAAAAACGCTTTGACGCTTTGATGCTTTGGCATTGCCGTCTCTTTCATTTCAAGTGAGAAGAAAAGAGACAGCAATATCAAAGCACCAAAGCGTCAAAGCGTTTTTCGTTAGGCGGTAGACCCCCAGATCTGAACCGGTTCGAATATACAGATCATTAAAGTATGACTCGTTGAGTCACGGCTCAAGTATAAAATAATCAATTTTCACAAAAAAAAACTGACTTCAATTTAAAATCAAATTCGAACATGTGACCAAATTTCATAAGAATCTATCACTACATCGTCTAAATACATGAAAGCAAGTTTTAGTTTTATAATCATATTTAAAAAACTGCAACACCGATTTCGATAAAATTTATAAAAATTTGTATAAAATTTATTCAATATAAATATATATACCTCTGAACTAAGATCTACCAAACAAAACAAGAACTATCGAAATTGCTTCACAATTGACGGCGCTATCGCGTAACATACACACAAAAAAAGAACATGCAGCCGAATTGATAACCTCTTCCTTTTTTGAAGTCGGTTAACAAGCAGCTCACGGCTCAGGTGCAGCTGAAGAACGGTCTACAGTATTTTTTTGTAGAAAAGTAATATTCACCAACAAACTGGTCAATCAACGAATCAAAGAAGCTCTCGCTCAGAGTTTCTGTGCCTTTAGTAGTGTAGTACTCTCTACCTACAGATCATTTTCGACTATTGAGCCACAGACCACGGTAGGCTAGAGCTCTAGAGGATCTTTGTATTTGAGCTGATTTGTGACCCGGTTCACGGATGCAACTCAAGCACTTGAGCGGTGAGCTGATTTTGATTGTTTGTATCAAGTAAAGATAAAGAAAACACATAAACTGGACATACAGTCATGAATCGCGGTTAGTGACGTCATATCAGTCGTTAGTGTTTTAGCGGGAAAATTCGAAATTACTTTACTATTGGATATACACTCATCGAAAATACTAATATTTTTTGACGTGATAACGTCTTATAATGCGATGAAGCCGGCTGCACGCCCACAAAACATGACGTCATGTAGCGTTACCGTCGGTCGTTACCTCGCCGCATGTTTGTTACAGTTGTATTAATTATTTCGACCAGTAGTTCAAGCGGCGATGTAGCTCAGTGGTAGAGCGTTCGCTTTGCATGTGAAATGCCCCGGGTTCAATCCCCGGCATCTAAAAGCTTTTTTGCATTGTTTTGATTGAAAATGACTAAATTCTACTGATTACTTTTTACATACAAATCTATTAAACAAATGAATTTTTTTTTTTTTTTTGAAAAATGCTACCATTCCATCAGTATTTTCTTAAGACGTTGTCACGTTCTATCGTCAGTAAACCGACTTTACAGACAATCTTTTTTTTTTTTTAATTTTAGTTTTCAATCGTTATTGTTTCAGTATCGATGGACGTCGACAACAACGGTCGTTTCACCAACGAGACGGACCCGGACTGGCTGTTGGAGCTCGGACAACCTCTCTTCGTCGGCGGCGCTTACGATCTGGCCGACTTACCGGCGCAACTTGCCGGCGCTTCTGGGTCAGTGCACTCTCTCTATCTCTATGCTTACTTACTATCCTACACATATTATTTTTGACGTGATAACGTCTTATAATTCGATGAAGCCGGCTGCACGCCCGCAAAACTGTAACGTTACCGTTAGTTCGTCTTCCGTGCCATGCGGACGAAGCTGAGCGCTGAGGGCGCCACCCACCGAGTCGAACGGTATCACTACTCTCGCTATCAGCGTACTGATTTCTTAAGACGTTGTCACGTTCTATCGTCAGTAAACCGACTTCACAGACAACCATTTTTTTTTTATCGTTATAAACAACGACTTACACTAAATACCTGTTCTAACCAAAGCGGTATTCGCTGCCGCCTGTGGTAGAGAAAGAAGACCGGGAAGTGGGTCAAATTAAAGATTCCAATATTTTCTTACTTAGTTACAAGTGAAGCTAATAAAAGCGTGTTCAAAATATTAACTTTGTTGAAAACACGCAAGATACAAAAGCAATGTTTTTGTGTCAAAATAAGGAAATTTTTGACGCGATAATAGTTGTGCTAGAGCATTTCCGCGTTCCCGCCAAATGTGGCAAAGACCCTGTTGGAGGTTTTAGTCAGAAGAGTCACCATTCTAGGTGTTGAAGCCGACATAGTTCCACTCTTACTGATAACCTACTTAAAATAGTTTATAAATTAATTTATTGACGTGACAACGTCTTATAATTCGATGAAGCCGGCTGCACGCCCGCAAAACATGACGTCATGTGCCGTTAACGCCGTTACCTCGCCGCCGGCGTTACCTCGCTCTAAGGCGTAGTTGAAGTTGTCACGTTCAACTAACGTCAGTACACTTTTAGCCGACCGACTTTAAGCCGACTTTACAGACAACCATTTTTTTTTATTAAGTTTTTTCGCCAAGTTGACGCGTTTGTAACCGCGTGGCACGGCTAGTTCGTTGCGTCCTCAAAGATTGCCCACCATGTGGTATTCATATTGTCCATTAGTGATCGGTGATCGCGGCACGGTCGCGATCATAGTATTCGAGATAGTTTTTGAGAAAATGCTAAGTCCGCTCGCAAAAATTGCAATAGTCATATAAACGATTTAGTAAACATAGAAAAGGGAAGTTTGTTATTTGCCAATATGTCAATAACCATTTGAGATGATTCTAATTAGAAAAAACATTTTAAAAAAATACAATTTCCTAAAACAAAAGGTCCTCCCGGAACTATAAGACTTACAATTAATAATTTTCCTGTAATTTAATAAAATGGTTAAAAAATTTACGTTCAATTTTTTCTTTGTTTTAGGGCATTTAAATATAAGCTTATTTTTAAAAACGGAACATTTTGTAAATTGATTGACCGAAAGAAAAAACAAATAAAGAAAAAAAACAAATGAATTACGGTTTACAAAACACAAAAGCATGAGTAAATAGCTGTATAAATTTGAAATGGGAATTCCTAACCAAAGAGGATATATTTGTGATCAACGAAGATAGTCCGACAAAATACCAATATCGTATGTAAGAACTTAATATGTCAATTCAATTTTGTAAAAAAATACCCTTGAGGAAGTAAAATTCGTACTAATACAGATACATAATTATTTTTTTGTTCACAAGAGTACTTTAATACATTCTATTTAAATTAGTTAACTACGTGAGTTTTATTTTATATAAATTGAAGGCGGTTACTTAGTTACTTAGTCAGACTGAAAAAAAATTTGTGCTTTAGACCGCACGGCAGAAAATAATACTAATACTAAAATATAAAGATGCTATTAAAAACTATCGAATAATCCTTATTATGAAAAATAATAATGATTACATATAAATTGAATTTAATAAACATAGTGACAGCAAACAGACAGCAGCAGCCGGCTGTATCTTTTTAGCTCGGGCACAGTCGGCTGCTCGGCGCTCCCGAGTGCACCCGAATGAACCTTTCTCATCAACAAGAATAACATTTAAAAAAAAAATCTACTCCCGATTACCTTGAATTTGAAATTTGAACAGTATTTTACTAGTCAAGCTCTTTCATTAGATATCCATATAGAGGGAGTTGTATAAAAATATTTTATCCGCCATTCTGTGGCGGCGGCCATCTTGAAGCGATATTGACCAAACGTAGCTAACAACCACGACAAAGAAAATGACTTTCCAATTAAAAAAATTGCATCGAAATTAGTCGACCCATATGCGAGCTACCGGGCCACAGACAGAGAGATCGACGTCAAACTTATAACAGCCCTTTTTAACACGCTTTTATTAGCTTCACTTGTAATTGTAACTATGTATGTAAGAAAATCTTGGAATCTTAATTTGATCCACTTCCCGGTCTTCGATTAGGATGAAATTTTGCACACGCTCTGATTTCTGATGACAACATATGACTAGTTAAGAAACGTCATTACAAATCCATTATGGCGACCTCACCAAGATGGCGGACTGGCTGTTGGAAATCCACCCCCATGATATGGGTATCAAATGAAAGGGTTTGCTATTAGGAATACGAAAAAAATAGTCACGTGACTTAAATCTAATATGGCAGACGTCCAAGATGGCGGACAGGCTATTTGAAATCCACCCCATGATATGGGTATCAAATGAAATGGTTTGCTGTCAGAAATACGAAAAAAATAGTCACGTGACTTAAATCCAATATGGCGGACGTCAAGATGGTGGACAGGCTATTTATGCACCCCCATGATATGGCTATTAAATGAAAGGGTTTGCTGAATGGGATGCGAAATATTATAATTTTTTGTGCGTCCTAAAAGCGTGTTTTTAAACTATTATTTGATCGGGGGTTGACAATAATTGTTTGTTTATTGATCGTTCCAGATTCGTGGGGTGTGTGAGCATGCTGAAGGTACGCCAGGAGGAGCTCAACATGATGATGAACAACATCAACCGGTACAACGTCGGCGAGTGCGACTCCTGCGCGCCGAACCTCTGCCAGAACGGCGGCGTTTGTCAGGTGCGCCATTTGTTTCACACACCTTTTTATACAGAATAGAGTGACGAGACGGGCAGGACACGTGACTGATGGTAAGCAACATGCCTGCCCCTAACAGCACAGTGGCACTTAGTGACTATAACATGAAGAGTCCAAATCATTACCTAGCACTGCACTGCACTGCGCTCGTGAGCCAGAGATCTAAGATATTTTACCTCTACGCCCTGTAATTTTTCTCGAAAAAATATTGCCCTACAAACTGGAACACAGTAATGTTTGCACATTACTGCTTGGCGGTAGAATAACTGGCAAACTTCCCCAGACAGACTCTGCCAAGAGTCCTACCATTATGTACCACCATAGTACAAGCTTTGCTTAGTTTGGGGTCAGGTGGTGTTGTGTGTGAATTGTCCACGAATATTTACTACAGATAATAATAATATGTATATACAATCCAAGATACAGGCTCTGCCTAGTTTGTTGGTCGCAGGAAACGAGTTATGCTGCAAATCTTAATGTTAAAATGTTATGTAAATTGTTTAAACTAGTATAATGGTATTGTAAATATTGTCGTAAATAATTTTTAATATTATTGTTTATTACCCGACTAAAAGAAGGGTCATCTTTTTCGCGCGTATGTTGTATGTTTGTAAATTTCTTTATTTCCACGTTTCTTCCAAACGGCTGGATGGATTTTGATAATTAAGATATCGTTAGATCAGTCTCGATTACTAAAGTGTCCTTAGATAGTATATAATGTATTTTTACTTGTTGATTTTTGGCAGTCGAGTTTTTTTAAATTAAAGTTATTTTTAACCGACTTTAAAAAAGGAGAAGGCTATCAATTCGACCAGCATGTTTTTTTATGTATGGTATGTTTTACCTGATTTCTCGAGAACAGACCAACCGATTTTAAAATGTATTAATGTGTTCGGATAGGTATGCTTCCCGAATGATCCCATACAAATTTTATCTAAATCGGTGTAGTTGTTTTTGAAATATGAACAGAAAACTAAAATTTGCCTACAATTTTGTCTGGTTGACGTTGTTGCAGCCTTCACAAAAGTTATGAAATTCGATCCTATCAACACGAAATTGTGTAAATGCATTAATGAAAAGTTGTTTTGCACTTGAAAGGGTAAAATAAACTCTTTTTACACAAAAATTGTGGTTTTGAAGTCGGTTTAATGTTTTGGGTAAAAAATAATTATATAACCTATACTAATATTATAAAGCTGAAGTATTCGTCTGGATTCGAACCCGGAACTACTAATTTGTGACCGCTATGACCGCCCGACTTCCCGTCTGAGCTAATTATGCTGTCGCATTCTAATGTCTAATGTGACAGTTTTTCATTGCCCAAAACTCGCATAATATCCGTTTTTTTTTAATGAAACCTAGTTAGATCGATTTATCGTCCCCGAAATCACCTGCATACATAATTCCATAAAAATCGTTCCAGCCGTTTCCGAGATTCAGATTCTATATATATTTATATACAAGAATTGCTCGTTTAAAGGTATAAGATGATGGTTTATTTATAGGAGGCGCGCAACGAGCACGGTTTCACTTGCATCTGCTCGAACGGGTTCGCCGGCGAGACGTGCGCGCGGCGCGGCGAGGCGTGCCACCCGGGGCTGTGCGGGCCGGGCCGCTGCCGCGACACGCCGGACGGCTACCGGTGCGCCTGCCCCGTCACTCACACCGGCAGGAAGTAAGTACAACACAAACAAAATATTTAAAAAAAAAAAAAAAAAAAACATGGATATCTTTACCAACATAATAACGCTAAAAACTCATTGAGTGACTCGGACGGCTACCGGTGCGCCTGCCCCGTCACTCACACCGGCAGGAAGTAAGTACAACACAAACAAAATATTAAAAAAAAACATGGATATCTGTACCAACATAATAACGCTAAAAACTCATTGAGTGACCCGGACGGCTACCGGTGCGCCTGCTCCGTCACTCACACCGGCAGGAAGTAAGTACAACACAAACAAAATATTTAAAAAAAAAAAAACATGGATATTATTACCAACATAATAACGCTAAAAACTCATTGAGGGACCCGGACGGCTACCGGTGCGCCTGCCCCGTCACTCACACCGGCAGGAAGTAAGTACAACACAAACAAATATTAAAAAAAAACATGGATATCTGTACCAACATAATAACGCTAAAAACTCATTGAGTGACCCGGACGGCTACCGGTGCGCCTGCCCCGTCACTCACACCGGCAGGAAGTAAGTACAACACAAACAAAATATTAAAAAAAAAACATGGATATTATTACCAACATAATAACGCTAAAAACTCATTGAGTGACCCGGACGGCTACCGGTGCGCCTGCCCCGTCACTCACACCGGCAGGAAGTAAGTACAACACAAACAAAATATTAAAAAAAAAAACATGGATATTATTACCAACATAATAACGCTAAAAACTCATTGAGTGACCCGGACGGCTACCGGTGCGCCTGCCCCGTCACTCACACCGGCAGGAAGTAAGTACAACACAAACAAATATAAAAAAAAAACATGGATATCTTTACCAACATAATAACGCTAAAAACTCATTGAGTGACTCGGACGGCTACCGGTGCGCCTGCCCCGTCACTCACACCGGCAGGAAGTAAGTACAACACAAACAAAATATTAAAAAAAAACATGGATATCTGTACCAACATAATAACGCTAAAAACTCATTGAGTGACCCGGACGGCTACCGGTGCGCCTGCCCCGTCACTCACACCGGCAGGAAGTAAGTACAACACAAACAAAATATTTAAAAAAAAAAAAACATGGATATTATTACCAACATAATAACGCTAAAAACTCATTGAGGGACCCGGACGGCTACCGGTGCGCCTGCCCCGTCACTCACACCGGCAGGAAGTAAGTACAACACAAACAAATATTAAAAAAAAACATGGATATCTGTACCAACATAATAACGCTAAAAACTCATTGAGTGACCCGGACGGCTACCGGTGCGCCTGCCCCGTCACTCACACCGGCAGGAAGTAAGTACAACACAAACAAAATATTAAAAAAAAAACATGGATATTATTACCAACATAATAACGCTAAAAACTCATTGAGTGACCCGGACGGCTACCGGTGCGCCTGCCCCGTCACTCACACCGGCAGGAAGTAAGTACAACACAAACAAAATATTAAAAAAAAAAACATGGATATTATTACCAACATAATAACGCTAAAAACTCATTGAGTGACCCGGACGGCTACCGGTGCGCCTGCCCCGTCACTCACACCGGCAGGAAGTAAGTACAACACAAACAAATATAAAAAAAAACATGGATATCTGTACCAACATAATAACGCTAAAAACTCATTGAGTGACCCGGACGGCTACCGGTGCGCCTGCCCCGTCACTCACACCGGCAGGAAGTAAGTACAACACAAACAAATATTAAAAAAAAAACATGGATATCTGTACCAACATAATAACGCTAAAAACTCATTGAGTGACCCGGACGGCTACCGGTGCGCCTGCCCCGTCACTCACACCGGCAGGAAGTAAGTACAACACAAACAAATATTAAAAAAAAAACATGGATATCTGTACCAACATAATAACGCTAAAAACTCATTGAGTGACCCGGACGGCTACCGGTGCGCCTGCCCCGTCACTCACACCGGCAGGAAGTAAGTACAACACAAACAAATATTTAAAAAAAAACATGGATATCTGTACCAACATAATAACGCTAAAAACTCATTGAGTGACCCGGACGGCTACCGGTGCGCCTGCCCCGTCACTCACACCGGCAGGAAGTAAGTACAACACAAACAAATATTAAAAAAAAAACATGGATATCTGTACCAACATAATAACGCTAAAAACTCATTGAGTGACCCGGACGGCTACCGGTGCGCCTGCCCCGTCACTCACACCGGCAGGAGGTAAGTACAAAACAAAAAATTTAAAAAATAAGCATGGATATTATTACCAACCTAATAACGCTAAAACGCATTGAGCAAGCCGGGGGTCTACCGCCGAACGAAAAATGTCATCGCTTTGATGTTTCTCTCTCTTTTCTTTTCGCTTGAAATTATAGAGACGGCATTAGCAAAGCGATAGCCGATTTAGTTAGGCGGTAGAAGCGCCGGACGGCTACCGGTGCGCCTGTCCCGTCACTCACACATACAAAAGAAAGAAACAAAAAAAACGTGGATAATATTACCAACCTAATAAATCGCTAAGAGATCGTGGAGCGGTTTATTCTGGGCGAGGCGTGCCGCTCGAACTGTGCGGGCCGGGCCGCTGTCGGGACACCCTGGACACCAGTGCGCATGCCCCGTCATTCACGCCGGCAGGAAGTAAGTTCACCGATAACACATCATTCTATGTTTTTGGAACGAAGTTACGGCATGCTTGGGGCCATTAAAGTAAGCTGATGTATTACAAAAATTGACCCCCACAAGGGGTCTTGTCGTCAAAAGTGAGCAAATATCTTAAGTTTTTGGTACTTTTTCCCCTAAAATGCGTTTCGTTTTCAAGTATAGACAATTCGTGGATTGGATCTGTTAAAAAAATGGTTGTCTATAAAGTCGGTTTACTGACGATAGTTAAACGTGACAACGTCTTAAGAAATCAGTACGCTGATAGCGCGAGTAGTGATACCGCTCGACTCGGCGGGTGGCGCCCTCAGCGCTCAGCTTCGTCCGCATGGCACTGACGACGAACTAACGGTAACGTTACATGACGTCATGTTTTGCTGGCGTGCAGCCGGCTTCACCGAATTATAAGACGTTATCACGTCAAAAAAACTATCGCTGATGTAATCACCATCTAGTCTAGACCCTCCCATGTCATCAAAAATAAGTGACGCATAAACCCTCCTATAGTGCTTACGTAATACTTGAACAGCCTTTGAGGAAATAGGGATTTTCATTTCGTTTCTACCTAAAGTCTCATGACACCACAATTTTTCCCTGACGCAGAAACGACAGGATGTTATAAGTTTGACGTGTGACGTAGCTTCGTACACATGTAAGAACACACCCTTTTCTGTTCTTTGAGTGATGATTAAGGGTCCAACCTACCTCGGCAGCCGAAGTGGTACTAATAAAGGTGTTTTTCTCCTGACAAATGTAATAATGGTTATGTTAAAAATATCTACGTATGATGACATCCTTATACTTGGTCATATTATCATAAGTTTTGAGAAAATAATGTTTTATAAAAAAAAATTAGATTACTTTGTGGGCGATTTTCTATCGATGACATTCTATGGAATCTTTTTATCGAACCATATAAAGTGTAATCCGCAGTATATCCTGAATTTTGACATAATTACATGAATTTCAAAGTTAAATGTTCAGTAGTTGAGAAGATATCGTTCTTGGGACAAATAAATATTAAGCCATCTGAGGTTTTATAGGCATTTAAATAAAGATAATCTGTCTTATACGCTCTAAATAAACATAACCTTTCTTCCAGCTGCGAAGAAACCCAGTCAGTTGAATACCCCGCATTCTCTGGTACCGGTTTCCTGGCGTTGAACCCTCCGGAGGGCGGTCGCTTCTTCAAGATGTCCCTCAAGGTGAAACCGACCAACCCCGTCCAAGACGGCATCATCATGTACTGCGCCGAGACTCAGAGAGGTCTCGGAGGGTTCACCTCGCTCGCCATTAGGAACCAGAAGATCGAGTTCAGATACGACCTTAACGATGGTGAGTCATTCATGTCATTATAAATATCTACATTTCATATCCTAGTAATAATTTAATATGTATTTATTAAATTTACTGTCCTATTTCCTTCTATATAATCTATACTAATAAAGCTGAAGAGATTGTTTGTTTGAACGCTTCCTAGCGTTCTCGGGGACCATTGGTCCGAGTGAAAAGATTGTTTTTCGATTAGATTTGATAGTCCATTTATCGAGGAATGCTGTAGGCTATATAACATTACGCTTCTATCAATATGAGTGGAGTATGAATGAAGAAAGGAACAAAAACGGGCAAAAATATTCCTTTTTGAGAGCTTTCGTTGCGTGCGTTGTCCTGCGCTGAAGTCCGTGACAGTATGTGTCTATCGTTTAAGATTGCGTCATTATAAACCTTTGCTAATCAAATTTGTTCTTTATCTGAGTTAGTACGATCAATTTTCGACAGGTGACGTAGCAATGCACGCAGGGCCAGCTAGTACAATAATTTTAATAACATTATAAATGTCAATGTTTGGTTTTTTGTTTGTTTATTGCTCCATCACGTCGTAACGTCTGAACGGATCGGGCTGAAATTTGGAACATAAATAATATTCTGGAAGAACACATAGGCTACTTTTAATCCCGGGAAAATAGCCGGGCTATACGCAGGTAAAACCGCTGGCGCTGCCAGTATTGTACACAGGAGTGTAAATTTTTGTTTGTTTCCTTTCAGGCAACCCTATGGTCCTAGTGTCAGACATTATCATCCCTGCGCGAGAATGGACCGAGATTCGTATCACCCGCTCCGGGCCGGTGTTCTCTCTCACTCTCAACGCGATCCACAACTACGAACAGAGACGCGACTCTGCTAATAAGGTACGAAATATATTAGAACCATGAGCCAATACTTAGTCAACAGTACAACTAAAATAATGTGAGTTACGTATAACGGCGTTTTGCTAAATTCCACCCCTAAGAGGATAAAAAAGGGGAAGCACAAGCCAAAACGTTAGAGTTAAACTTTAAACTTTCCCCAAGTGGATTAAATAGGGGATAAAACTTTTGGGTTTGTTACAAACTTTTTATTTGGTGGTCATATAATAAAGGATGAAAGTTACATATTATAAATGTTTTGGCCTTTCACCAACGACCTGCGAAACGCGAGCTAAGCCGTAAGCAAAGCTGGTGTTGAAACTAAAATCATAAAATTTAGCAACTTGACACTTGAAGTCCATGCTATCTTCTATATCTATACTAATATTATAAAGAGGAAAGATTTGTATTTTTGTATTTTTGTATTTTTGTATGTATGTAATAAACTCAAAAACTACTGAACCGATTTCAAAAATTCTTTTACCAAAAGAGAGCTACATTATCACTGAGTAACATAGGCTACTTTTATTACGAGAAAAAATTAGAATTACTTTCATTTCTTTACTAAAACCAACGCAAGGTATAAAAAAAACAGCCATAAAATGGCTTTCATCGCATACGCTGCGGAAAGTACCAATGATAGAACAAAACAATGTTCTACAATATTATAAAACGTATTAAAATCTACAAAAAACCTCGCGAGACCATATGTCTAACTACTGTAATTACGTCGCTACAACTGTTTTTTTATATTTTAAAAGAAGATAAAAATGCCGATCAAATTCAGACCATGTTATCCATACATTTGTATTAATTCTTATCCAAATAAACTATTTCGTATTCAAGATTGCTTTAATACCTACTGATTCCTTTTTGAATTATTAAAATCGGACATTGCATTCAAAAGATATTACGAAGTTAAAAAATTCCATCCTGTCGAAATAATAATTATCGACGCGACGGGCCGGCGCGGCGCGCCGACTGTAGCGCGGCGCGGCGCAACGTGGCGGTACAATGCCAGCGATACAAATCAATGGATGTGCCCTGAGAACCTTGAAATTGGTAATAAATTGCGTCTCTGTGTGTATCGTAAGTGGTTTACAAACAACCAATCTACTTGACCCCTATAATCGCTAGCGGCGAGATTTGCTGTGGTTCTACTTATTTTGGTTGTTGACAACGAATAATGATAGGTAAAAACGTCCGGCGTCCACCGCGTCCTGCAACCGACTAGAACGGAAAGAGTGAGCTCACTCTTCCCAACTTTGACATGATTACGTGCGCTCTGAAGTTTGGGAAGGCCAATCTTGGGTTCTACGATCTATGGTAGATGTAGAATAAGGAAGAGTGTACAGCGTTCATCCTTCCCAGTCAGAGTGTTGTTATCTCAGAATACTTTTTTATCATGTACCGCGTTGGTACATGGTTCCAAGACTTTAAAATCGTGTAAAAGAAACTTACCAAGCCGCATGCCGAGACGGGGGTTTGTTACAAAATTATAGCCAATGGGAAATCCCTTTGAGAGAAGCTTCAATTTCCCGGTGTCCGTTGAGGCTGAGAGTTGTTTGTGGTAATATTCATCGATATAAATCAATGGATGTGCCCAGAGCACCTCGACATCGGTAATAAACTGCGTCTCTGTGTGTATCGTATCTGGTTTACATAAAACCAATCTACTTGACCCGTACAATCGCTAGCGGCGAGATTTGCTGTGGTGCTACTTATTTTGGTTATTGACAACGAATAATGATAGGTAAAAACGTCCGGCGTCCACCGCGTCCTGCAACCGACTAGAACGGAAAGAGTGAGCTCACTCTTCCCAACGTTGACATGATTGCGTGCGCCCTGAAGTTTGGTAGGGCCTATCTTAGGTTCTACGATTTATGGTAATATTATTATTTTGTTTCCGCCGTATTACATTACAGCTAGCCGTTTTGAAAAATAGTGCCTTTTTGTAATGCGGCGGTTCAACGATTAGCCGCATTGTCATTGCGATACGTTCTTCAATAAGGCGGCCCACGTTCAGCCGTATTGTATTACTGATTATATTATAGGGTGACCAAATTTAAAAAAACATAATTTAAATAAACAAAATCAAAATTAATTTCATTCATCCGAAAAAACTGACCGATTACTTACGGTATTCCTTAATATTTTTTTACAACATTTTACCTCTCACATAAAGTTTGAAAGCCCATAAATTGATATCGGTGACGGTACACCTAAGAAACATGGTGCACTTCCATAGACAAGGGTCTATCATCCAGATTTGACTCCGGGTGGGCTCCCGCCAGAAGCTCTGCGGTCAGCCCTGAGTGTCGCTTCTCCATACTCGGCCTGCGATACACTACGGCTACTTGCATGGCTTGCTCCACTCAGGACCTCCCTTGAGCTTCTGGCTCCCGCATTTTTTTTAATACACTCCAGAGGTAGTAGCGCCAAGACTATATGGAGTCGGTGTGCTCCGAGTCGGATCTGGGTCTCATGTAACCAACCCGGTCCGATTTAGTCTTAACAAGGTGGACGGTGGAAACGAAATAGTTTCCAAGTAACACCCAGGGTGACAAGTGACACTCCAATAATATTGTGTACAATCCCTCCGAACTCCAGAATCCACTGTCACTTTAGCAATTTAGCAACACACTTGCAGTACTTATTCAATGCCATAGTTGTTGTTATGTCAGGCAGTGCCATGAGTGTTAAGAATCGGAACTAAAAATTGTGAAAGAGGCGGCTAATCTCTCGCTTTATTACTTAACGGCTAGCCGTGTTGAATGACGTATGGCGTCGAATACATTCCGGCGGTTTTTTAATCAGCCGTATTCAATCCGGCTGATCGTTAAACCGCCGCTTTACAAAACGGCCCTCAACCAACTAAGCCACCAGGCCAGCCAGTTTAATGTTTTTACTCTTTAAAGTTTTGGTTTCTAATTTTGATAATTTGGAAAAATTTGGTCATGTACGTTTAATTTAGCATACCTACTTAACAAAAAATATTGACCCCGTGCGAAGCCGGGACGGGCCGCTAGTATAATATAAAAGCGAAAGATCACTCATCACGAAATCTCAGAAACTACGAATGGTAGGAATCTGAAATTTTGCATGGAGGTGTCTTTTATCACGTAGGCGTTCGTTAAGACGGGGTTTTGCGAAATTCATCCCCTAAGAGGGTGAAACAAGAGATGGACGGTTGTAGGAAAGTTTCGTAATTTGTAAAGTTACAATCATGCAATCCACAGAACGGATTTTAATGTAAATATCATTAAAATCGGTTCACAGATAGACTAGATCGCCAGAAAAGACATTGGCTACTTTTTACTGCGGAAAAGGGTTACAAATGGGGGATAAAAGTTTTATGTGGAAGTTCGTCATTGTTGAAGGTAAACCATGAAAATTCGTACCTAGACATTAACTTGACGCGAAACAAATGTTTGTTCTAGCAATTTTGTGAATTCGTATTGTAAGGGGATGAAAGTTTTATGTGGAACTTCGTCATTGTTGAAGATAAAACTATGAAATTTTGTATCTAGATAATTGACGCGAAGCAAATAAATGTTTGTTCTAGCAATTTTGTAATTTCGAGCTGTACGAGGATGAAATAGCGGTTGAAATGGGGGATGAAAGTTTATAAAATGAATATGAAAAGGGATGAAGTAACTCCGTCCGTTACGCTTTTAAACCACTGAACCGATTTCGATTCAATTTGTTACACAGGTAGACTAGACTCAGGAAAGGACTAGGGTGACTTTTTATCACACAAAAAGAGTTGAAGGTGTGGAAATGAGGAATGAAAGTTTACATGGAATTTCGTCAATGTTGAAGATAAAAGCGTAAAATTTTGAAACTAGACACTTGAAATCTATACTGTTACATATTATAAATGTGCAAGTAACTGTGACTATCTGCCACTAAACCGATTTTGATGTAATTGTCTACAAATGGTTTAATATATAAGCTGTTTTTAGTAAACATAAATTTGTATGGGTGCTATATTTATTTTGCGCGGACGAAGTCGCGAGTAAAAGCTAGTTATATAATAAATGTGAAAGTAAGTCTGTATGTAAAGCTTTAATGCCTAAACTAACCTAAACTAACTAACTGGACCAATTTTGATCAAATTGTGTAAAAATGTTTTAATATACCTAAGCAGTTTTTAGTTATCGTAAATTTGTATGGAGGTCAAAATACTGCCTCAGTGAACTTAATATTTATTTCGCGCTGACGAAGTGGCTGGTAAAAGCTAATGGAAACCATATAAAAAAAACTGTTAAGCTAATACATTGTACAGACTATACTTAAGTATAGGTGTAGATTATCCTTCCTATCATACATTGTATGTGTTTTAATAAAAATGTTTTTTTAAAGTTTTTTTTGTGTTCGTTTTCAGAGCCTGAACTTCCACACAGCTATGTTTGTCGGCGGCGTCGATGAGAAGATTACTCTGAACAATAACACCGGAGTGACTAGCGGCTTCAACGGGTGCATCAAGGACGTACGTCACTTATTCTCACTAGTCTATCTCTATTGTCTTATGCCGCGTACAGACTGGTGAAACGTATCATGAAATGTTACATTTTTTTATTTTATTTTTTTAAATAAAGAGCTACGAGACGAGCATGCCATGTGCCTGATGGTAAGCAACATGCCTGCCACGTAACAGCACAGTGACACGCAGCTATTGGAACATGAAGAGTCCAAATCATTACCTAGCACTGCACAGCGCTCGTCACCCAGAGATCTAAGCCCTGTAATTACTCTGGAAACATTGCCCTTCAAACCGGAACACAGTAATGTTTGCACATTACTGCTTTGCGGTAGAATAACTGGCAAAGGTGAATTTGCTGTCTACATTGTCGCAATGTATCATGCAATGTAACAGAATTCGCATAGTGTGGACGGCTTGCGCGCACGAACCGTGCTCAAGACGCGCACGAACAGAGCATTTCAACTCGTGCACGCCCCGATCCGCCATTTGTCGGTTTTTTTACCGAACACAAAGGCGCGCGCAGTGTGCACGGAGCGTCAGTGCGGACGGGTTGTGTGTCTGTACTGCGGAACGCGCGCGAATCAAGAAAACACAGCTACTGCATAGTCTACAGTTCAATCATGGAGTGAAGAAAAAATTAATGCAGTTAATTGAGTTGTACAGAACAAGATAAATTTTGTGGAATCCACAAAATATATCTGTTTACAATCACAATCCATTCTCTTCGCGTGTTCTCGACAGACTGAGCTATGTTCGTCGCGCGCATGCCCGGAACAAAGGGCGCGTGCGCCCTACGTTCACACTTATGAAATGCTCCTTTTATGTTACATTGCATGCTACGTTTCGCAAATCTGTACCCGGCATTACATGAAACAAATGCCAGCTATACCAGTGAACGCAGCTAGTTTGTAATAATGTTAATTATTATTAACTAATGTTAATTATTATTAACTAATGTTAATTATTATTAACTAATGTTAATCATTATTAACTAATGTTAATTAACCATTAATTTTGTCATCAGGTGGAGTTAGTGAATAACTAATGTTAATTATTATTAACTAGTGTTAATTATTAATAACTAATGTTAATTATTATTAACTAATGTTAATTATTATTAACTAATGTTAATTAACCATTAATTTTGTCATCAGGTGGAGTTCCAAGGCAAAGCTACGGACATCGCTAAGCTCTACACAGATTCTGGCAACGTCCATGATTGCAACATGATCGTTCCTCGTGGCGACATTCCTGAGGTAAGGACATTATAAAACTACTAGCATCGTCAACATGACAACCACCATTGTTATTACCACTCCATCAACATCACCATGACTATTAATATCGCCAGTATTACCACCGCGTTTGTCATCATCGACTCAGCTATTATTATAGCCAACATTACCACTTCACTTGTCATCATGAACACGTTTATTATTATGACTAACATCACCACCGAGTTTGTCATCATCGACTCGACTATTATTATAGGCAACATTACTACCGCGTTTGTCAACATCGACTCAGCTATTATTATAGCCAACATTACTACTGCACTTGTTATCATGAACACGTCTATAATTATGACTAACATCACCACGGAGTTTGTCATCATCGACTCGACTATTATTGTAGGCAACATTATCACCGCTTTTGTCATCATCGACTCTACTATTATTATAGGAAACATTACCACCGCGTTTGTCATCATCGACTCGACCATTATTATAGGCAACATTACCACCGCGTTTGTCATCATCGACTCGACCATTATTATAGGCAACATTACCACCGCTTTTGTCATCATCGACTCTACTATTATTATAGGCAACATTACCACCGCGTTTGTCATCATCGACTCGACCATTATTATAGGCAACATTACCACCGCGTTTGTCATCATCGACTCGACTATTATTATAGGCAACATTACCACCGCGTTTGTCATCATCGACTCAGCTATTATTATAGCCAACATTACTACTGCACTTGTCATCATGAACACGTCTATTATTATGACTAACATCACCACGGAGTTTATCATCATCGACACGACTATTATTATCGCTAACATTACCACCGCGTTTGTCATCATCGACACGATTATTCTTATAACTAACATTATCATCATGAATTAATATATTATAATATTTAACATTACCTACCACCGCGTTTGTCATCATCGACACGACTATTATTATAACTAACATCACCACCGAGTTTGTTATCATTGACACGATTATTATTATCGCTAACATTGCCATCGGGTTTGTCATCATCGACACGATTATCATTATCGCTCACATTACCATCGCGTTTATCATCATCAACACAACTATTATTAAAGCCAACATTACCACCGCACTCATCATCATGAACGCGAATACTATGACCAATACTATCACCTCCACCACACCTACACATTCCACATTCTGCTTACCTATAGAATATCTTCTCTTTTGGACTCTTAAAAAAATACGTATCGTCTACAACATGAAATGTTCTACGGATTCAGTTGGACAATCCGTGCTCGTGCGCGAACGGCGGCACGTGCAACTCGGACGGGACGTGCTCGTGCCCGGCCGGCACCGGCGGCGCGTTCTGCGAGGCGCTGCGCCGCCGGCCCGGCCCCGGCCCGGACCCGTGCGCGCTCCGCCCGTGCCGCAACGGCGGCGCCTGCCGCGCCGACTACTCCAACAACATGAACCACTCCTGTGACTGTCCGCTCGGCTACAGCGGCGCCAACTGTCAGATGGGTAAGACTGACAAAACATTTTTGACGTGATAACGTCTTATAATTCGATGAAGCCGGCTGCACGCCCGCAAAACATGACGTCATGTAACGTTACCGCCATAGCTTAGATAATATTTACCGCCGTTACCTCGCCTTATTACTTTTCGCACCATCTAGTGAGTGAAATGTGTATTACGTTCAAGGAGTCTGTCCATGTTTTAGAAAAGCGACGATAAGAAGTTAAGAACTTGTGCTAGTACAATGATGTACCCAGAGATGGC
This sequence comes from Ectropis crepuscularia, assembly GCA_963693475.1. Classification (NCBI taxonomy): domain Eukaryota; kingdom Metazoa; phylum Arthropoda; class Insecta; order Lepidoptera; family Geometridae; genus Ectropis; species Ectropis crepuscularia. The sequence continues at coordinate 38,959,055 of OY856338.1, forward strand.
ACTTTGAACAGCTTTTCAAAAAGCTTCAGAATGTTTTACCTAGATGGCGCTTAACACAAATACTAGACGTTGTCACGTTCAACTATCGTCAGTAAACCGACTTTACAGACAACCATTTTTTGAAGTGAAAACTTCTTTAGGCGCGCCTAGATAGATATTTCGTGGGCTGTGAATGCCATTTAGAAATGCGTCAGCTAATGGCAAATGCTGAAAGGGCGTGGCCCCGGCATCATGCCATGGTCACCTAGAAATGCATCAGCCAATAGGAAATGCTAACGCATTTCTAGACGGCCATGCCATGATGCCCAGGCCACGCCCTCTGGTTACACACGTGTAGTTTCCAAAGTAAGCTATCAAATTCTGAGTTATAAGTTTTCTCTTCTATCGGCAGTTCCTATGACTGGCAATTTTTTTATTTTCAAATCACAGCCTATTACTTTATTAGTTATATGTGTAAAAAGTACATTACTAATTTAAACATGTAGATCAGCAAATTTGTCCGGTGGGTCCCAAACAAACGATCAGATTCTATTTTTGTGACAACTTCTATTGGCGTGCCACATACAGATGTTTCGTCGGTTGTGAATTGAATTTTAGCGTCACGCTGGGGAACGACAAGAAATCTTCGGGTTAAAATTGGGACCATGGCCATTGGCCATCTAGAAATGCGTCGGCATTCTACATGGTCATGCTCTTGGCCACGCCCTCTGGTTTCACGCGTGAAGTTTCTAAAGTGAGCTATCAAATTCGGAGCTATTGGTTTTCACTTCTATCGGCAGTCCCTGTGCCTGCCATTTCTTTTTTGTGTAAATGTGTTCCACAATTGGTACTAATTTTAATGTCTTTGTTTGTAGAACTGGTCCTCCACCAAAGCGTCAGTTTCAAGGGCAACGGTTACTTGGAGCTGCCCGCGAACCTCATCGAGTACAACAACGACGACAACCCGGCGACCATCGCGCTGGCCATCATGACCACCCAGAACGGAGTGCTGCTCTACCAGAACTCGCTGGACGACGCGGAAGTCGACGTCGGCGATTACATACTCCTTAAAAGTAAGCTCTTTTTAACAGACTTCCAGAAAGAATCCTTCTTTTTAACACGCTTTATAAAAGCGTGAAGCTAATAAGCTTCACTTGTAACTAACTATGTATGTAAGAAAATCTTGGAATCTTAATTTGATCCACTTCCCGGTCTTCGATTAGGATGAAATTTTGCACTCGCTCTGAGTTCTGATAACATTACTTGACTAGCTAAGAAACGTCATTACAAATCCAATATGGCGGCCTCCCCAAGATGGCGGACTGGCTGTTTGAAATCCACCCCCATGATATGGGTATCAAATGAAAGGGTTTGCTATCAGGAATAAGATTTTGAAATTTTCGGTGCGTGCTAAAAGCGCGTTTTTTTAGTTTTTTAAACTATTATTATTATTATATATTGGTTATCAATTCGGGTGTATTTTTTTTTGAATTTGCCAATTGTTAATCTTTTTTTTTTTTTTAACTTCTATAGGTTTACACTTGACCGCCATCTGATGTTAAGCGACGATGCGGTCTACGCAATAATCGATTTTGATGGGTCTTTTTTTGTTTGGTAGATCATAATTCCGAGGTAGTCCCGTGTAGATTTTATCGAAATCGGTGTAGCTGTTTTGGAAATATGAACAAAAAACTTAAATTTGCTTTCACATATTTAGACGATACGTGATTCTTATGAAATTTGGTCGAGTGTCTGTATATAACTGTAAAGTGAAGTCGTTTTTTTTTAATGAAATAATTATTTAAAACTCTGACCAAAAAGTATCCTAGCCGTGTCTGTGTGGGAATCGGGCCTTTGGTTACAAGCTTTGTTATCTTTCAATACATAGGCATTGAAAGTGAAAAGTTATAAGTATATGCATTTCGTCAGGGTCTCTCGGGAAAGAAGGCTAACATTATTATTTCGCATTGCAGTCGAACGCGGCTACGTCGTCCTGAAGTGGGACATGGGCAGCGGCGTGTCCACGCTTACCGTCACCACCAAATTCGTGACCGATGGCGAAAGGCACCAGGTACGTAATCTTCATAAATATCAAAATGGTCTAGGTACTACTTTTTTGCTTCCAATTTTGAAGTAAAAAAAAACTCGAGAGGTGTCAAGGGACACCCGGATGGAACGAAGTGGTACAAAATATTGCAACTCTTCATTGATTCTGTTTTCTTAGTAGCTTGGTACACTGGAGGTAAACATAGCTTTATACTGACCGACGCGGCGGTGGCCGCAGCGCATCGTGTCTATTATTGAAATGGGGCATGACGTCGGAGGTAAACGCAACTCTTCACTGTTTCTGTTGCCCTGGTACCTGAAGGTGACCGAAACTCCGTAACTTTTGGTGATAGCAAAAAGTGTCGTTACAACTTTTATTCTTAATTTTTTCCGTTCCCACACACCACAGACAGACTTTTCTTGGGCAGTGAATTGAATTCTAGCTTCACGCTCGGGTATTATAATAAATCTTCGGAAATGATTTAAATATATAAATGTGAAAGTAACTCTGTATTTCTGTCTGTTACGCTTTAATGCCTAAACCACTGAACTGATTTTGATGAAACTGGATAAAAATGTTTTAATATAAAATTACATTTCTATGGGTGTACAAGTTAGTATGTACTGCCTCAGTTATCTTAATATTTGTTTTGCGCGGACGAAATCGCGGGTAAAATCTAGTTATAAATATAAATAATTTAATAACGCATCAAATGTGTTTGGAACTACAAATAGTAGATAGATAAATAAAATAATAACAATTTGGAATACCACTTAATTATACAGGCTGACTGGTTGAACACTTTAGATATTCATATAGCATAGCATGTTCAGTATTCGATTCTCTTTCTATTTACGTAAAAAAAAAATAGGTGCTTAATATTTGACTAATTTAACTTTGATTATCCGTCAATAAAAATAAGGTGGTCACTAGCGCAGCGTGCGTATTAATACCTCTAAAATTAAACACCTGCGCCAAAAGTACCTTCTTGTCTTGACGTACCTACGGTCGTTAACCCCGTTCGCTGATACTAGCTATTACTTATTCTGTGCTAAAGCGCTCGGCCGGCGGCGGCGCCGGGATTCACTCGTGTTACAGAATACTGTATAGTAATTGTACAGCTGAGCTGGAGAGCGATAGGCACTGTGTTGTCCATAATTTCCGAGTCTGCACATTAGTGTAATGAAAGTTTTCTTTGAAATTAATTTGTATTTTTATAATCATATAATTTTAAGCCCTTCATGTGACTATGATTCATCATAATCCTTGAATATCTAAAGTGTTCAAACAGTCAGCCTGTATAGGCGGCAATTAGATTCTTCAGGTTCAATTGGCTTTGTGGAGAGATAAATACCAGTGTGCTGCTAACCATCGGGTGCATACCTCACTCATCTTTAAGCAAAATAAAGTCGGTATAGAACTACGTTTGAGACGTCATTAAGACTCGAAGAGAAAAAAATGTACCCAGTAAATTTGTATAAAGCTTAGCTTAATATAAATAAAATAAATAAATACTGGTGGACAAGTCACACACAACACCATCTGACTCTTAAATAGCGCTTATAACAATCGGTCCCACATTTGTGGGATATGCTGTGTTTGTGTGTATCTCATACGTCAAGCTCACACTAGCACATCTCTTTTAAAATATAATACACAGATCTTAGTCTAGAACAAAGACTAAGTTCTGTAGTTCTGTAGTCTTAGATCTAGTCTTCATTGCATTAAAAGTTGAAAATAAATACACAAAAATTAAGAAGAGTTTTAGAAAAGTAATACTACCCGTCTGTTTGTCAGTGCGTTCGTCTCAACTGTGTAACTAATAGAATAAATATTAGTACAGAAGCCTCACTTACCGAAAACAATTATATAAATAGCGACTCTTGCTGGGACACAACAAAGTTCAATTCAGCTCGCAATACCTGTCGCGATTTTCAAATAAACATTTGCGCTCTTTCTAACGCGTAACTCTGTACTTGTCTAGCGCGGAGGGTTGTCGACATATCTAATTACAATATGGGCGGGAAACGTGTTGCACGAGCGCTCAGGCGTGCGTCCGACAACCGACTGGCACTTGTTCCCTGGGAGGGACGGTCTAGCTGTAGGCTAAAACCGCGCGACCTTGAGCGAGTGAGGATGCACTGCTAATACCACCTTGCCCTTTCTTCTATCGGGCTTCTCGTATCTCAAACAAGCGACATCGTTTCATGGTTGATGTTCCAAAAACACGAACGAAGAGATTTAACTCCACGTTTGTGATAAGAACGTCTAGGTTGTGGAATGCGTTGTCTGAGTGGGTTTTTCCCGATAGTTACAATCTTGGTGTCTTCAAATCGATAATCGATCGGTTCCTTCTAGGTAAGCACGTTCCATCGTAGATCGCATCGTCGCTTAACATCAGGCGAGATGGTGGTCAAGTGCGAACCTATTATAGTTAAAAAAAAACTATATGTATAAAATTGTGTGTAATTCCAGGTGATCGTCAGATTCCTGTCCGACAACAAGGCGGTGGAGCTCACGGTGGACGACCACAGCGTCCGGGGTGAAACTAGCGGAATCGCGAACCGCATGAACGCAGACTCCAACATTTACATCGGTAAGCTATCAAAAGAGGAATATTCCGATCTGTCCCCCTGTTCTGTCCCCTTAGGGTGACAGATCAAACAAACAAGTTTGATCTGTCCCCTGTTAGCGATAAAGGGGACAGTTCGAACTTTATTCACCTCCTTAATGTTTTATCTGTCCCCCTATCGGCATTAGGCGGACAGATAAAACATTTCGGTTCCTGTTTGTCCGCAATATAATTAAATAAAAATATATATTCTTAATAGTATTGCAAAATTTTATTAAAATAAAAGACAAAATGGTTTGATTTACATTCGCCTTTATTTACAAACATAAATTATAAATATTTCTTTTATTTCTCTAATAATTATCAGTCTCTTAAATCACGAAAGGTACATATCCACACAATCAGTCTTATTGCGATACAAATATCTATATTTAAACTTACTAACATCATGAATATTTATCTATCAATCAACATATCACATAGATAATCACAGTAGATATTTTGCATATTACAATCAGCCTTCTGATTTGATTTGATAACCTAGTTGACACCCCACACATGACACATGTGTGGATATGTACCTTTCGTGATTTAAGAGACTGATAATTATTAGAGAAATAAAAGAAATATTTATAATTTATATTTGTAAATAAAGGCGTCTAGTTGCCAAACCCAACTAAAACACAGTTTTTCCAAATGTAGAACATCAAAAAAAATAGTACTTCTCACGTCCTCCGCGATCCAAATTAATCGTACTTTTTTACTGCACAACTCAAATCTCCATTATTTCGCCATCCAAACGTCTGATCACGTGGTGCGAATCGAGCGCTGTGATTGGTCGTTTCCGTTGTAAGAGAGATTTGGCGTGCACCAATGCCGTTATAGTGGATTTTGCTACTCAGCACAAAAAAGCAAGCTAAATTTAATATCATTATTGAGGGTTTAGCAGGGAACGAAGTAGCGAACTGAGTAGAGAATTAAAGCCACTCTCAAATGGTATCAACGGCTTGAGTTTTGTGGAAAATCGTTATAGTTGGTAGGTATCGCAATTAGAAAAAAGCTTTACTTGATGTGACAACGTCTAATAAATCGGTGTACGCCGGCTGCAGTGTCCCGTTACGTACATTGTACACTTGCGCCGCATCTATCTCTCTTCCACTCGATTGTATTGTATGCGATCGTTTCGTCATTGTTTTGTTGCGATGTTATCACGTAAACTATCGTCACTTGATCGACAACCAATTTTTTTTAAACGTCCAAATGCACTCACGACCCCAAGGTCGTAGTATTTGTTTGCTCTTATTTTTGTTTATTAATAATAATTTAATAATAATAACACATCCACCACTGTATTTTCGAAGGCATGCGTGCGAACTTAAAAACGCTGAAGGAAAACATCGCGAGGAAACCGACATGCATGTAGACTCTTTCGAGGTCACGTGTCACCCACCCACCCGCACTTGGCCAGCGTGGCCTTAACTCTCCCCTTGCGAGAGACGGCCCCGAATCCCAGCTGTGGGAACATTTAGTGGGCTGCTTATGTTAATATGCATCGATATAAATCAATGGATGTGCCCAAACTTCATGCGCATGGAATTATGTTATCTTTGGGAAGAGTAAGCTCACTCTTTCCCTTTTAGTCGATTGTAGGAAGCGGTGAACGCCAGACGTTTATACCTATCGCTATTCGTTGTCACCAACCAAAATAAGTAGAACCGCAGCATACCTCGCCGCTAGCGATTCTAGGGGTCAAGTAGATTGGTAGTTGTAATCCACTCACGCTACACACAGAGACGCTGTTTGTTAACAATATCAAGGTGCTCAGGGCACATTGAATTTATACAGGGTTACTGGTAATCAGTCTGGATCCGTTTAAGGGCATGTTGTGTATATTTAAACAAACAACTTTTGTTCTACAACTTTCGTTAAAACTCAATAGATAACCCAAAAAAAATAAGTGTTTGTTGCCCTTTTTTGTACTGTTTAGCGACTTTTTAATGTTTATTCACTTCGCCACATCATTTTTTGCGCGTTAAAGAGCGTACGCGCTCTTGTTACGAATTGTTACGAAGAGTTCGATGCTTTTAGACCGTGCAAATACATTTTTTATTTATTTTGTAAAAGAAAAAAAAACACAAATTTTTAAAAACTGTGGAACAAAAGTTGACGTATTGAATGTACCTAACATCCCCTTAAAAGGATGCAGGCTGATTACCAGTAAACAAATAAATATAAAATAAATAGATTGTGTAGCGTAACTACATGGTGACGTTTGAACAGGTGGTGTTCCGGAGCGTGTGAGTCCGACATCGTTCCCGGGTCTGGAGGGATGCATCGAGCAGGTCGAGTTCATGAACGCTCAGCGCGGACTCATCCTCGGGACCGCGGCCGTCGCCGGCAAGAACACGCACCCCTGCCGCCAGTGAGTATCACACGCCACCCCACCCACTAGCCACCAAGACCCGTATCTTTTTAACACCCAGGACGTCTACACTGATTCTACGAAAACGAAATTTCTATCAAAAAAAACTCGCGACTTTCCTGCTCTCGTTCTACTTCGTTTCGTCCGATACAACATTGTTTGACGTTTAAATGTTCTAAGCATACTGTAATTAGAGTAGGCTTAGAACATTTAAACGGATAAAACGACGGATCGAAGTAGAATCGGAGTTGGAAAATTGCGAGTTTATTTCGAAATTACGTTTTCGTTGAATTAGAGTAGACGTCCAGTTTGGTGGATAGCGTAACATAATGTGCAAACATTACTGTGTTCCAATTTGAAGGGCAATGTTTCCAGAGAAATTACAGGGCTTAGAGATATAACAACTTAGATCTCTGAGTGACGAGCGCACTGCCAGTGCTAGGTAATGATTTGGACTCCTTGTGATACAATAGCTTCGTGTCACTGTGCTGTTATGTGGCAGGCATGTTGCTAACCATCAGGCACATGTCTTGCTCGTCTCGTCACTCTTTATTAAAATAAAAAAACTATTTGTGGATGAATAAATGATTTGATACCACGAAACTATACCGCGACTTGTGATGTGCCGGATAGGTAAACTTATATGATCCGTGGAAACGAATACGGATTTTAACTTTTTTAGAGTATGCGGCGGTTAATGTTGCATACCTATGTGAATAGACACAGATTCTTTTTCTCATTATTAAAGTGACTTTAAACTTAATATTTTATTATTTTATGGATATCCATCTTTGTAAAGAGATTTTTTTTTTCACATTATTAAAGTGATCTTTTAGCTTTCTCTAACACACTAATATTTCATTGTTATATTTAGTTTAACTCAATTTATCTCCTTATGGAAGGTATTTTCATTTTATAAAAACTTCGTATCAAAAATGTTTGTATACTTGTATCATCATTTTAATGAACATAGTACAAACATTCCTGATAGATGTTATTATGAAGTTAGTTGATTTAGTACTTTTGAATTATGTACTATATATATTGTTACGTTACTCACTACAATAAATGTTTACATTATAAAGGTGCCAATTCGATACAAAGGCTTAAAAAAATATGAATGGCATTTTTAACAGTTATTCATTGTTACCTAATCACCTATGAAGGAAATTTCATAGGTGAAAATTAAGGAGGTAAAAAGATCCGCCGATAATCTAACCGATACTAATATTTCGTTTCCCTCGGATATTCGCCACAGGCCAGAAACATAGTTGTTATATAGTCTGTGGAACTGAATCATTTATTTCATGTCACTAGCAAACCAACAATTGGCGTATAAAATATGAATATACAACCAGAACTTGCTAAAATCAAATACATTTTGTTATTATTAGAAGAATAAAATATGAAAAGGGAGTAAAAATTCTCGCAAATATTTTCTTTTTCTAATTATGTTTGTATAAGTAGTAAACATGACTAACATTGGATGCTCTCGCACGCCGCTCGGAAGTTCCATGTATCCCGACGTTTACCCCTATTTCGAAGAAGTGGACGTCTTCGAATCCCCCCCACCCGAGTACTTCAACTGTCACCGCCGCTTCAAGGCCACCCTTTCTTTGATCCTACCCTCTACCGTCCTACTCCGCTACTTCACGTTCAATCCTTGAGAACCTTTGATGCTGGTAAGTGACTAACAATAGATTAAGTATAATAGATTTAGATCAGTTATGGCTGGTCTTGGCGGGAGAATGGCGACTGCCGATACTCTGGTTTGAATCCTACCCACACCGCTGTCATTTCTAAGTCATGTGCGTAATGCTGTTAACTTAAAAACGGTGAAGGAAAACGTGAGGAAACCGACATGTACCTAGAATCTTTCAAGATCATGCGTCATCCACCAACCCCCACACTGGGCAAGCGTGGTGGATAATGGCCTTGACTCTCTCCTTGCGAGAGAAGGCCCCGAGTCCCAGTTGTGGGCTGTTGATTTATGCTATGTGGCTTACAATTTAATTTTAACCTATTAATTGGAGTTACCCCTCCGCTATGTCAAATTGGAAGGTGTTCACTACAATATCTCAGTAAAGACTTTGAAGTTATATTTAACACGTATACTTTCCTGTTTGTTGCCACAACACCAATGTTCATAAATAATAATAAATAAATAGATATTGGTGGACATTTCACACACAACACCATGTAACACCAAACTAAGCAAAGCTTGTACTATGGGGGCCAAATACCTGATATAATATTCTAAATATTTATAATTTACGTGTCACGTTGTTTGTCCGCAATGGACTTCTTAACTGCTTAAACAATTTTAATCAAACTTGCACACCGTGTGTAGTTTGACTTGAAAGATAGGCTAGTTTTTATTTCGATTAATCGTCTTTATATGACAATATCCGAGCGAAGCCGGAGCGGGCCCCCGGTTTCTTATATACTTGTATAGTTGTAAATACATGCTTATTGTACGTACATACTTATCACATATTTCACCATTTTAAATGAACACCTATGAAATGTATAGTACTTTCATGTCACGAAGCAGAAGCGAACTTTACTTGTAGTAACGATGAAGACACACGCTCTGAATGTGTGCGGTGACCGCCGACGCTCTCAGTACCGCCCGAGACGCGAGCGAAGGTGTTTTGTTTTCACGCACACATATTTAGCGTGTTCTTACTTGTGTTGGTCACCACAAGTAAGACGCGCGTCGCTTCGTAAGATAAAACTATTTACAATAATTTCTTTAAAGTATCCGGACTAGCTCGTGACTCAGTAGGTAGTAAGTCTGTTCACTGAGTCGTCGGTTCTATTCCCACACAAGACATTTGTGTGACGGGTATGGGTGTTTGTTCTGTTCGGGTGTTCCTATGTATCATAAGTATGTATTTAAACATTGTAAATGTTTTATATCAACTATGTAACTTACATATTCCAAGCTATGCTTAATTTGAGGTTAAATGGTGTGTAAAAAATAATGTGGAGCAACATAGTAGTGGTAGGACTCTTAGCAGAGCCTGCCAGGGGAAATACCACACCTTACCTACCGCCAAACAGTAATGTGAAAATATGACTGTGTTCCGGTTTGAAGAACCATGTTTCCAGGGAAATAACAGGGCATAGAGATAAAACATATTTTAGCTCTGGGTGACGAGTGCAGTGTAATGCTAGGTAATGATTTGGACTCTTCATGTTCGAATACCTGCGAGTCACTGTACTGTTATGAGCGGACATATTGCTTACCATCAGGCACATGCTATGCTCATCTCGTCACTATACTATAAAAAAAATAAAAAAATGTGTTATAAATATATGTTTGTCATTTCAGACCTGGGCGCTAACGAAGACGACGCGATACGAAGTATAATGTGAAGAATTGATAAATCTCTAGTAAACTAAGTTCCGACAAATAATAGATAAATGTTTCAATTGAAACATCACATTACATATAATGATTTACTTAAAACGACTATGAAATTTATCTAAATGTTTAGTATTAAGAATAGGACTTGTACCGACGGTAAAGATTTGGACAATAAGGAGTTAGGGTAGATAGTCTTCAATATTAATTATCAAATTGTTTCAATTACAAGTGCCATAATTTTACTACATATATGTTATGTGTAAGTTAAAGTGCTCCAGCTTACTTTTTTACACAGTACAGTTTTAATTGAGCATCGACGTTTCGACTATTCTCTGGATTAGACTGTTATAACTGTTTTAGGTGTCTCGTTGTATTGTGGTGTGCTTAGAAAATATAGTCACTTTGAATGTCAACAAGTTGAATTTAGAAATAATATCGCTAACTTTGGCGTCTGTTTTGTTATATTTAATTCTTCATTTGTTTATTGGATTAAGATTGTTGTAGCCCAAGTTTTCACCACATCGATACATGCCGAGATAATATAGTATCTATTCGAATTTAAAGCGTTATTTACACGTTTCTTTTCGACATACTTAAATGTCAAACTTAACAAAAAAATTGACAGTATTTTTGACATACAGTAAAACTTTATTTTTTTTCGTGTTTTTAGTACTTAACTTCAATTGTCTCGTACTTACTTCGGTTTTGATACTTAAATATTTTTTTCGTATGATGCCTTGTCGTGCAGTTTTGTGTTACTGTTCCGACAACTGTAATGATACCATTTTGATGCGAATACCTATCTGTCTTTGACTTAACTAAACTTTTGATAGGTTTAAACTTGTTTTTTAATCGCCTATTACTGTTCGTTGTTTCAGCACTATATTAGGAGAATTCGACTTGGTCACTTTTGTTAACTGAACCATAGTTTTGACAGTTCTAAACTTATATTTTCTATTGCACGTCAAAATTAAATATAGATGAATAAATTAAAGTTATAATTGCATAGTCCGGTGATGTTACGTGGTATGCTACCGCTGCAAAATAAATACATCAACCAGTGATAGTTTTTTATTGAAGTGTGCCAAATGTGACGATATGCTTTTTATATACCACTGCCAATGTGTTATGCTTTTTTTTTCATTTTTATTTTGGCGTCGGGGTTCGTATGCGTTTGCTTTACGAGAAACTATGTTTTTTTCCTTTCATATAATTTATATACCTGTGGTGCAAGTTTGCTGGTTTAACGTTATTTCGAACCGTTAACGGTTATTGCATTTAACTTAATCGAATCATATTATAGTTAATATATTATGTGTACGTTTCTACATTAAAGTTATCATTAGCTTGGCTAAGACTTCTATTTAATTATATACATATCTTTTTATAAATCTGTAAGACTTGTAATATGTATCTATATTTACCAATATGAACAAATGTGCGACTAACTTTAAGAAATAAACTATGTGTAATAAAAGCAAGCCTTTTTTATTTTGATACGGTTTTTAGAATCAACTAAAGTAATGTGCAATGAAACTAGACTATACTATTTACCTCACAGACTTACACATCAATCTCATTTAGCCGCAGCCTGTCTTGCAGAACTCGATGTTTCGGTATATTTTTTTTTATCTGTGCAGTATGCATCGCAAATTAGCTACGTAAACTAACACGAAGTTGTTCAGCCTGAACAGTTGCTCGCGTTATATCAAGCACAAATTCGCTCTTGTATGGAGTACTGTTCGCATCTTTGGGATGGTTCGGCTAAGTATCAGCTGGAGGCTGGAATCGAGAGACGTGCCAAAATCCTCATAGGCAACGACACTCTTGTGCGAAAAAGACTTCAAAGTATTGAACATCGCCGAAAAATGTATAGCCTATCGGATACACTTCGGAGAGTGTGCAATTGATTTACATGATCTAAAACCACCTTGCCCTTTTTATACCGGAATGCTCGTAGCTCGAAAACGCGACTTCGTTTCATGGTTGATGTTCCAAAGACACGAACGAAGAGATTTGACTCTACTTTTCTGATAAGAACGTCTAGACTGTGAATATATTTCCTGAGTGGGTTATCCCTGTTGGTTACAATCTTTGTGTCTTCAAATCGAGAGTGAATCGGTTTCTTCTAGGTAAACACGCTCCATCGTAGAAAGCATCGTCGCTTAACATCAGGCGAGATGCCGATTAAGTGTAATCCTATAAAAGTAAAAAAAAACTCATCTCGATCAACATATAACTCCAATTTTAAAAATAATCAATATGCTCAAGCCCGCCACTAGTTGATAGCGTGGCTATTCAACATTTTAATTGGCAATTACTTTCTGTGTATATTAAGTAGTATAGAGGTACAGAATAAATATTGGTGGACAATATTTATATAAATATCATGAGACAAATATTTGAAAAATAAGTATACTTAAGAGTCAATCTTAGCTGAAATTAGCCAAACCCCTGAAATTAGCCAAACCCTATCAAAATTAAAAAATACTTTACAGTTTTAACTTACAAAAAAGTGTCGTTTCTAAAAGATTATGCTACATGGTTTTATTCCAAATTTCGAAAAAGTAATACCCGGTATTCTTCATTTGTTTTCGCAAATATGTACTAAAAATATAATAAAATAAATATTTAAGGGGTCCCATACATCAAACTTATTTTTTTACCGTTTCTTGCTCACTACTAATAATGGTGACAGGTAGACGCTTGAACTATTCACAGAATATTTAGTTTTATGTTATCTTTAAATATAATTAATTGAAATAAAATAAACAATTAAGGGGGCTCCCAAATAATCTCGTACGGAACACTTTGTGCGCGAGTTCCGCTCGCACTTGGCTGGTTTGATTCTTTTTCTGTGAAGGCCTTGAGTTGCGCTTAACGAGCCAATCACTCATTACGGATACAAATACAAAGTATTTTATATGCACCATAAAATACGACTGCATTGTACACTATGTCTGCACCGTCAAAGTCCCCATTGAACGTGGTGCGGAATCGAATATTCTATTCTCGGGATACGTATGTACTTGCTTGGCATTGCAAAGAATGAGCCAGCATTGCTCTCACAACCAGCAGCCCAGTTGGCGCAACGCTTTTCCACGGCATAATAAACATCGTTTGGTACAAATTGATCCGGTTTCAACGGTCTGAACGATTCTTCAGAACTATCTGTTCTAGACGTCGTAGTAGTAATGTTTTCGTATTTCGTTGTCGATGTTATGTTTCCTATTTCTGTTGTTGTTGAATTTGAATCTATGTTTTTACGTAAATTAGATGCGGTTTCATTGTACAGAAATGCGCGTTTTTCAATACCCCTCATCACTTGTTTGGATTGATCTGATGATAGATTCAAACTGAACCTATTTGGGTACTTGTATTCTAGAATCTTCAACAGGTTTCTGTGTATCGGGAGTTTGTATATGCTCTCGTATGCTGACTTGACTTTTACTTGTAGTGGTGGGGGCAATCGGTCGTGTAGATCCTTTTTGATGAGATAATCTAAGTGAGGGCATAAGGGCCCTGTTAGAAGCAACGCTACACCTCCTGAATCCTTGTAAAATAGAGCTGTCGCGAGAACGTAAACCACTTCGTCGTTTTCTTCGCTTATCATAGTAGCTGTCGATAAGCATACGGCTATTAACCTGAAAATATTATTATTTAAGTACGAAAATCGTTTATTTCTACCTAGAAACACTTTTATGGTTCTTATTCGTTTTGTTTGCCTAAGCTCTCCTTAGTTTGGGATTAGTATAGTGTGAAGAATGTCTAATAATATTCATTAGTGGTATTTACATGGGAGGGTTCAGAAGTCATTGTACGTAATTAATTAATGATTGTTGTACTAATGGCGTGAAGATGTAACAGACTGACAGAAGATTTCACCCAAAAACCGTATACCTACCTACGTTAAATTGAAAAATCTAAAGATTTAAAAAATTTCGAACAGTAGGTATTACCTACTATATAGGTAGGCTATTATTCACCGCTGGGAAACATCAGTAACGGCAATTATGGTAGTAAAATGAGCAGTTAACTTTATATGACTCGGGACTTTCTGCCTCAAGGATGGAGTCAAGGCCATCAACAGGCACGATGGCCTACTGCGGGTGGGCGGATTTATTCTAGAAAAATATTTCTTGAACCCCGTTGTTTTCGTCACGATGTTCCTGCTTCAACGCTGAAGATAGTCGTCGATCTTGAAAAAAATTTAGAGGTTTTTTTCATCCTTTTTTCTTATGACTATGACATCACGGATATTTAAATATATATAAAACATACCCAAAACTTAAAATAGTGCATATTTTTGAAATGTATTCCATGCAAATGTGAAACATTATCGAAGTGTAGGTATAGAGATCGCCGTTACTGAAACAGACAAAGTAAATTTCACCAACACCAACAGACTGATAACAAATCACTAATCAGGCATGAATTTCAATTCCATGGTAGATTATTATACACTTAAATATTCGGGTTAAATGAAAAGAAATGCGTCAGTATTTCCCATTGGCCATCTAGAAATGCGTCAGCATTTTCCATTGGGTATCTAGAAATGCGTCAGCTTTTCTTTTCTAGATGGTCATGGTCACGCCTCACGCCCTCCGGTTTCACCCGCGTAGTTTCCAAAGTGAGCTATACGTTTTTACTTCTATCGGAGGTTCCTATGACAGCATATTCTTTAACCGACGGACTCAGCTGTCTTGTGCCCAAACGTCACACTTGTTTCCGCTATTTAAACTAATACACGCATCTTTGTCGTGACAAAATAATGCAGAACGAAGAGGTTTGACTCTACTTTTGTGATAAGAACGTCTAGTCTGTGGAATACATGGCCTAAGTGGGATTTTCCCTGTTGGTTACAATCTTGGTGTCTTCAATCGTAAACAGCATCGTCGCTTAACATCAAGCAGCTGGCGGTCAAATGTAAACCTATAAAAGAAAACAACTGTTTTATCGTCACTTGCCTAGATCTCCGGTCTAATACAGAAACTGCGTACCGAGTATTGCTGCCTCTTACCTCGTAGTATAAGGTGAAATTTTCTACGTCTCTAGTAAGTTGGATATGTTCTTTCATTTCTCATATTTAGTAATCACGCAATTACATGCACTACGAAATCATTAAAACCGACTGGAGTGTATGCTCGTCTGATTACATCTGAGGGTTAGGTATAGCCAAGAACCGCGCACCTACTGCCATCTCAATTTAAATGACTCAGATTTATCGTTTATATACGCTTTCGTGATAAGACCGTCTAGGAATAATTTGCTAGATGGCGGTCAAGTGCGAAACTATAATCGACAAAATACACATTGCATCTAAATGTTTGATGAAAACCAATTATTTTACTATTTTTACACTTTACAATAAATATATTACCTACATAAATGTGTAATGTGTATAGAGAGTACGAAAACGCCATTGAACATCGTATTTTTTTGTATCTATGAAGTGAAAAGGATATGCATCTTTAGGTGCAATGAGCACTTTTTGGTATATAAAAATCTTATGGGATCGTGTCTCCGACATGGTGATATCGGGTGACGATGCTGATGATGGAGGTGGCGGCTTGACGTGGGATCAGCGGCTGAACAGTATAGCAAGGCAAGCACAGATTTGATACCCTGTTGATCGGCGATGAAATGAATCTCGCTTCAACTCACAACTCACCAGCGGCGGCGCAGGACTGCAGGACGAGGTAATATCCCGTGCTGTGATTAGCCGAATATCCATGTGACGTGCACTACTTTCCACGAATGATGGGGCAAAACGAGATAGAGTTATGCAAACTTCAAAGGACAGAGCAGGATGCAAAGAAAGACATCAACGGGTTCCGATTTCTTTTTTTTTAATGTTAGTTTTAATTTTGAAGATTGACGATGTCATTTTTTCTAATTATTGCATAAAATTACTTATTGCTTGTGAAATTATTATTATACCGTCCTTTGTAAAGCTGGATGTCCTGCTATTCTTTCCGCACCATTTCACTGAGCATATACCCATATTTTATGTTTATTACGGTTTTTTTGCCAGTACTCTTTTGTCGGAATCAAAAGCCTGACTGACCGAACTCAAAAGGTGTAGCGCAATTATCAGTTCAATGTACAATGATCAGTTCAATGTGTATACTCGTATTGTCTTTGAAGGCATGCATAACGGTTTTTCATATTATGTAAAATCTTGTCATCGACATGCGTAGCGGAAGAGACAGAAGAGCCTAATTGCAACACGCCTGCTTATAACAGCACAGTGTCACGCAGCTATTGGAGCTAAAGGTCCAAATTATTACCTAATCCTGCACTGCACTGGTCATCTAGAAAAATAAGATGATATATTTCTACATCCTGTAATTTCAACCGTGACACACAGCTATTGAAATTACAGGATGTAGAAATATATCATCTTATTTTTCTAGATGACCAGTGCAGTGCAGGATTAGGTAATAATTTGGACCTTTAGCTCCAATAGCTGCGTGACACTGTGCTGTTATAGGCAGGCGTGTTGCAATTAGGCTCTTCTGTCTCTTCCGCTACGCATGGTTCACTAATGTTTCACAAACATTTTTTGACAAAACATCACTTTAAAACCAACTAATCGTATAATGTTCATTGCAAAAACTTTACAATACAAAAATGTTTCATTTTACAAACAACGTTTCGGATGATATTTATTTTAAAAATACCTTACATCAACAAAAGTTTTATTTTACAAATTACATTTAAAAACCAATTGCATGGCAAACGTTTCACTTAGACAATGTATCGAATGACATTTTGTTTTTTGTCCATTTTTCATTTCAAAAATTATTATTTTTACAAATTTAACACTTACCAAAATAGAATTTAAAACAAATATTTTAAAAGTATATTACGATACATTGTCTATTCTGATTTGGTTCTGTCATTTACTTTTGACTACCGCTCCGATTAGGGTCTACCACTGAGATTTGACTCCGGGTGGGCTCCCGCCAGAAGCTCTGCGGTCAGCCCTGAGTGTCGCTTCTCCATACTCGGCCTGCGCTCCACTACGGAGGTCGCCGGCTCGCTTCGCTCGCCATCTCCCCCCTTCGCTGCGCTTGGCCTCGCATGGCTCGCTCCACTCAGGACCTCCCTTAAGCTTCTGGCTCCCGCATTTTTATATACACTCTAGGGGTAGTAGCGACAAGACTATGTGGAGTCGGGGTGCTCCGAGTCGGATTTGGGTCCTAAGTAACCTAATCGTACCGGTGTGGTTACTTAGATATTCAAAATTACAATCAAGTTTTTATGGAATTTAATAAATGTTTGTATTATAAATTGAGTTGTTTGCCAAACAACAATTTATAAAGTAAAAATTTGTCAAGCGTTGCTTTGTTTTTTAAGCATTTGGTATTTAACAAAAATATTAAAATAATCATTTGTCATATATTACGTTATAGAATGAATGTTTGTCAAATAATTAGTTTGAGATATAACCAATTTGTTAAATATTTTTTTGTATAATAATCATTTCACTACCCGTGAGTTTGTCTAACATTGGTTATCACATGTCGGTTTGTGAAAAAAAGTTTATTAAAAGAACGGATACCGGTACTGTGCTATTATGGGCAGTCGTGTTTCTTACCATCTGGCACATGTCTGGCTCGCCTCATCACTCTATACCATAATGTGACAAGCACCAATTCTGGCCTGGTCTTAAAGGAAAAGTTTTTGGTACATCATAAGGGATATAAGTTCCGCCAGTATAACTAAAAGTCTAAACTAAAAGTCCGTGAAAAAAAATGTCAATCAACATAGGTTCTTGGTTGCTGGAAGCTCAAAACCAGCTTGTGCTAGATAAATTGAATGTAATTTTGTTTTGCTAACAGTGTAATAGGTACACAATTATGTATTTATTTTATTATTGTCTCTACAGTCTACGGATGATAACGGAGTGTTTTTTGATGAAACTGCAAATTCGACATTAAACTCCAAACCGTGAAAATGTTAGCATTTTCGCTACGCCGTTTTTAAATCCGCCTAAGACTAATCAAATATAAGACTCTTTTACATTTTCGGAACGCCATCTGATTTAAGTTTGTTGAACTATTTAGCTCTCGACACTACCTGAGTACCTAACTTACACTCCTTCTCACACGATACACCTTAGCTCTCGTCATTAGTTCAGTACATTTACGCTGGCGTAGCAATCGTTTTAAAGTTTGTTATTAAATAGTTAGACATTATAACTTCCTACTCCTACTTTAGCGATTACTCTAGACTTGACGACCACAGCACAAATACTCACGGAGACGCTCAGGGAATATCCACTCAAGCAATGCATTCCACAGTTTAGATGTTCTTGTTATTAAAGTGGAAACAAACTTCTTTAAGCGAGTCTTTGGAAACACAACAATGAGAGGAAGTTGCTTATTCGAGCTACGAGCGGTCCTATAAAAAAAGAAAAGGGCAAGTATGTTCACAAAAATAGGTACATGTATTAAGTACTTACTAGTACCTAGTATAACAAACATCGACAATGTGTAAAGTATAAAAGTGTACCTACATCCACAATTTGGATTTTATTAAGTAAATAGTTATTTAATACCTAGTTATTTTTAGTTTTGTTAAAAATACCTCAATCATTAAATTCAAATTGAATGAAAATTAATAATTGAGCCAAAACGATTTGACCCGTTTCCAGGCTTGAACCCTAGGAACGTCGCGTCCCGGAGCATAAAGTATAATGGATCCTCCGCCTGATCCATTATACGGCAAGAGAAAGCGTCGAAAACGGGAATCGCATACTGAAATTTCACGCTTTTCAGCAAATTTATAGAGAAACAAACTTTAAGCCAATGGAGAAAGGGTTACGTAAACCGCAACACCCCTCTGGTATATTTCAAATGCTGTGATTGGATATATCTCGGCGCATCTGACTGTTGTCAGAATATTATTGATTTTAGGTTGGAACCAGTGATGTAAAAGAGGTGATCTTATCGGAACCGAAGTCGGAGTCGGAGTTTTTAAATTTCATTTATCGGCGTCGGAATCGGAGTCGGAGGCGAAGGTAGGGTCAGAAGTAGGAGAGTTTTTATTTTAGGACAAATAAAAAATTCATTCAAACTTTTAATTGTTTGTGTTTCATAAAATATCACAAAAATTGAAAAAAAAATTGGAATGTTCAAAAATAAACAAAAAAATAAATTAATTGAATCCCAAAGTGGCATAGTTTGTATGTTAAATGAACAAAAGCTTTGAAACAAATTAAATAAAATAAATTGACACCAAAAGTGTGTATATGTACTTCAAGAACATGAGCTTTGAAGCTGTCTCAGTACATTTTTATTTTTAAATTAAAGAATGACGAGACGAGCAAGACATGTGCTTGATGGTAAGCAACATGCCTGCCACATATTAGTACAGTGACGCACGGCTATTGGAACATGAAGAGTCCAAATCATTACCTAGCACTGCACTGCGCTCGTCACCCAGATATCTAAGTTGTTATATCTCTAAGCCCTGTAATTTCACTGGAAACATTGCCCTTCAGACCGGAACACAGTAATGTTTGCACATTACTGCTTGGCGGTAGAATATTTGGCAAAGGTGTGGTCCTTCCCCAGGCGGACTCTGCCAAGAGTCCTACTACAACTAAATAATTATATTTCTTAACGAGTCGTAGATTAAGTCGACGCTACCAAAAACATCTTCGCTCGCTACCGAGCTTGGTGGACACGATAATATTGGCGGACATTTAATATAAAATGCTGGAATATTGCGTTTTTCTATGTTGTGCTCATTTAGTATACTTTTCATTACACTCGAGCGCGGGAGCTAGATTCCCTGCGCGACATGTATGAAACTGTTCGTTACTGTCAGCGCAGGGCGCCGCCGCTAAGTTATGCTTCGACATCCGATTAAAACCTCCGATTCAAAAGTTTCGGAACCGAAGTCGGAACCGGAGGTGTAATAATAATCGGAACTTCCGACTTAACGGAGTCGGAGTCGAAGCTCCGTAACATCCCTGTTTGGAACCATAGATTTTTTTTTCGCAACCACAGATCCACAAAGCGAGGGAGCGAAACATCATAATCACAGACTAGGTCACAGACTAAGTAGAGAGATTAATCAAGTCGAAACAGCTCGAGAGAAAAAAAGATAGAGAGTGTAGTAATCAAGTAGTAATAGACTACAGGCCCGTGAACAAAATTCACGTGGTAAATGAAGCACCAGGAGACCTATGTAGGATGATAGAAGGGTATAAAGTAATATGATTCAGCACAATGCCGTCACTTGTAAGCTGTCCGACTGCGTGCAGTCGAAGAGGGGGGTTGCAACCCTCGATCAATTCTCCTTGTCGCATGATTTTTGTACGGCGTTGCAGAATAATAGATTAGAAGAGGTATTGAAACTATACAAATTATAAATTTTAGGATTTTAATTATTAGTTTGTAAGAACAATTCGTGATTTTCCGACGATTTACAGATTAAATTTGGGGATTTGATTTTGTACGGTATTAGTCCATTGAAATGTTACATTTTTTAGGCCTTACCTTGCGTTTTTTAGAGGACGCAATTGTATTTATTTGATGTGTAGGGGGGGTCAGTGTAAAGCTAAAAACAAGTTTGTGGGGTCGCAACCCTTGCCCCACGGCCTTCATCTTGAAAATAGGGGTTGAAATGGTTTCTACGGTATATCTCTTAAACTACAAAAACCAACAAAAAATGTTAACAATTTTTTTTTATCAAATATAGATAAAAAAAATTGTTAACAGTTTTTGTTGCAAATTAAATTCTCTACAACTTTGGTCCAGAAACTTTTTGTCGTAGAACTATAAATAAAAAAGTTATAAGCGATTATATTATTATTAAAGTCAATAGCTAAGGTTTAACAGCGCTCCGAACTGAGTACTATTTTTCAGTACTCTTAACTATACCTATATTATACGTGTGTACTAATAATATGTAATCAGTTTTATTTTTTTGTTAGTTTTTTTTATTTTGTATTGTAACTTTTTTAATTATACATTTTGCAGTATTATTAAAAATTAATTATTTATTCTTTTTCACTCCATAACAGAATTTAACAATTATTGATTTTTAAAATAATTTTAAATCTGATAGCCGTTACCGAGAATACTGTTCAGGTAGAAAATATCCCAGTGAGCATGAGGGAATAAAAGAACAACTGCCTGATATTGTTATTATTATTCCTAACATCTGTTATTGTAAGAATAGCTCATAACATTGTGTTGAAGTTGTCTCTTAACCTATATCTTTTAGTTGTGCTACATATTTCTCCGCGTGCGGATGTATTTTATTCTGTTTTTAATTGTGAAGACGAGTTCGAATAATTTTAGATACGATTTAAACTTCAGTGATAACTATATTCTTTTTATAAGCTATTCGCTTATAACTTTTTTATTTATAGTTCTACAACAAAAAGTTACTGGACCAAAGTTGTAGAGAACTTAATTTGCAACAAAAATGTTACCTTTTTTTTTAAATCAAATACATAGTTTAAGAGATTTACCGTAGAAACCATTTCAACCCCTATTTTCAAGATGGCGGCCGTGGGGCAAGGGTTGCGACCCCACAAACTTGGTTTTAGCTTTACACTGAACCCTACACATCAAAAAAATAAAATTGCGTCCTCTAAAAAACGCAACCCCAAAATGTAACTGTTCAATGGACTACATTGGTTCCATACAGTTTAAATACCTCTTCTCATACATTATTTCGCAATGCCGTACAAAAATCATGAGACAAGGGGAAATTATCGAGGGTTGCAGATCAGTTTTGAATTCAATTTTACATACAAATCTGCCGCACCCCGCGCGGGCGCGGTTGGCAACCGCTCCGTGAAAACCGTGTCTACGACTTTTATACACCAAACGACGGCGTCAAGTATTACTGACCTAGGTCGGCGCAAATCCGTAAGGTAGCGCTTCCTACAAAAGTGCCTTACTTCGCGCTTCCTAAAAAAGGAACTTTCGGTATAACGTATAAATCTTACATAGCCATCATCTATAATTTTCTAGCTACCACGTTTCCGCCTCTAGAGCTCAATCAAAACAATACGCAAACAAAGGTAGGATTACAATGGTAGTTGATCTCCATATTTTTTCTTCCATAAGTTCCATAAGTATCCTTTCATTATCGTACCTAGAAGGCAATAAAACTCCCATACCAAAAACTTGTAGGCAGATCAGGAAAACAATGGCAAAGTTAGAAAATAGCATTGAAGACAGGACCTGTCTTACCACCTTGGTGTAGGTTTGCACTTTACTGCCATCTCACTTGATGTCAAGCGACGATGCGGTCTGTGATGGGCGCGCTTACCTAGCAGAAACCGATTCACTCTAGACATGACGACGCTCAGGGAATATCCACTCAAGCAATGCATTCCACAGTTTAGATGTTCGTGTTACGAAAATGGAAACAAACTTTTTTATTCGAGTGTTTGGAAAGTCAACACTGCGACGAATTGCTTTTTCGAGCTACAAGGGGTCAAAGTTTAAGGGGCCTGATACAAAAAAATAAAAGGGGAATGTACTCATACCGATCTACCCTCAAAAATATATTAAGTACTTACCAGTACCTAGTATAACAAACATTGACAGTGTGTAAAGTATAAAAATGTACCATCCACAATTTTGATTGTAAGTAATTGGTACTTAGATGTTTTTAGTTTTGTTAAAAAAAATACCTCGATTAGTTAAACTACAAATTGAGCCATAATGAAAATTACAAGTTGGGACAAAACGATTTTACCCGTTTCAAGGTTCGAACCCTAGGACCATCGCGTTGCGGAGCATAAATGTATAATGGACCCGCTCTGTGATCCATTAGCCAAGGAGAGTGTCGAAAATAAGAATCGCATAGTGAAATTGCACGCTTTTCAGATAATTTATAGAGAAACGAACTTTAAGTCAATGGAGAAAGGGTTGTCTAAACCGCAACTCCCCTATGGTATATTTCAAATGCTGTGATTGGATGTTTCTCGGCGCATGTGACTGTTGATGACAGAATAGTATTGATTTAAGGTTGAAACCATAGATTTAGAATATTCACAGATCCACAAAGCGCGGGAGCGAGACATCATAATCAAGTTGAAACCGCCCGAGAGAAAAAGAGAGAGTGAGTGTAGTAACGACTTGTCAATGTTTTCTAGAGTAAGCGACCTTAAGGTCTGTACCCACTTATACGACTCCGCTCCTAACCAGACAAATAAAATACACTCAAATACGGGGTTTGTGCCATGTTGCCTTACACGTTAAGATATAGCTAACATTGGCAACATAAACTAGCAGACGGCTGTCAGCGAGCAGTAGCAGCTCGTCTGAACAGTTCTGCGCTGTATTGAAGAATGGGGAGGGATTGAATCGTGGCAAAACATTTTTTTTTTTTTTTTTTTATTTAAAATTGCTACTCCACAGACTCCGGGGTCCGTGACTTTTGTCATTTCAAATCTTATTTATTTTTACATCTTTCTTGGATAATCAGAAGAAGAGGGAAATAAGAGGGAGTTGGGAACATTTTAAACCTAATACTAGTTAGTGCTCGTCTGTTGAGCCGATCACTACCGGTTGGGATTCCGCTAGTAATCGACTCGACATCGATTCTTTGCCTTATTGCCATTTGCCTAAGCCGCCTCCTCCCGGCCGAGAGCCTCCACTACGGCTGCATTTCTATCCCTGATGGCCATCTGTAGGTTGAACTCTCGGATGGTCTTCGGTGATGCAGCCAACGCTCGCCGCACGAACCGACCGATGGCGTCGTCGGTGTCGTCAGCGTAGTACGTGAAAGTCCCCGTGTGCCGTGAGATTGCAACAACCGCATGGGGCACGCTCTCGTGCAGCTTCATGTTTGCCTTGGTTTTTATTGCGATTACCGACTCATATGTCAGTCCCTGAGCTTCATGGATGGTGAGGATACGTGACCCGGTGCCTGACCCATAACCCTGGTTTGTCAGGGTCTCCTTCTCCTCTTGAGTGTGAACTAAGAAGAGGGTGTTTGGTAGGGTGTTGGGTATTTGCGCTCCCTTGTACCTTTTCAGCTCTAGGGACTTTATACGGGGTGCTGAGGAGTACATACCTGAGTATATTTCCCTCAGCGCATATGCGACATCCATCGGATTGCGATGTGTGCAGAGCAACTCCTGGCTGATCTTTGTTACCAGGTTTGGGCGGTGATACCTCATTTCGAAGAGATTTTCCCTGTCGATATAAGGCAACTGATTGACGTCTCCGATGAGGACAATTTCACTAACATCAGACAGCCTTGAAGCCATCACAATGGCTCCAAAATGGTTCATGAGAGCTTCGTCCACCATGAGGCGACTGAAACTTTCTCTTCCGAAACCATTTACCAGAGCAGAAGCCATGGTTCGCATTCTGGTTTTGACCAGGTTTCCGATACGGTGCGATAGCTTTTCTCTTAGATCTTTTGCTGCCTCAGTTGTTGTAGTGATAATGGCGTCCTTGTCCACATCAAAGTGTCTAATCACCCATGTTGTCTTTCCACATCCTGGAACTCCGTTGACCCACTGTATTCTCGGTACCTCCCAGTTTTCCCAACCCGCTTTGACGTTTGAGTTCCCTTCGATGGTTTTGGCCATCTCAAGGATCCTATCGTCCAGCATAATCTTGGTGCATCGGGCGGTAACTACGATTGGGTCGTTTGGTGGTGTCGCATAAACTGGCAATCCCGCGCGCTCTGTCTCTTTCTCGTTCAGTGTCACGAAGCCATTTTCTACACTGTAAGCTGCCATATACTTTCCTGTCATGGTTCCCTTGATGACCCGGGAAGTGACATTATTGTAAATGGCTGCTTCGGCCTCCTCCAGTTTCGCCTTTAAGAGGCTTTCACTTCCTAGCCTATAGGACTGCATGATGTTTTCGCAGGTCTTGAGGTTGACTTGTCTTGTCGCTCTCAGTGTGGCTAGGAATTCGATGAAGGCGTTACGTGCATGACTCCGCGGCTCCGAAGCCATGACATAGCGGGGCGGTTCAACCTGTCCCATGTCGGCGCTCGTTCGGCTCGTTTGTTGCTGTGAAGCTGTGTTTTGGGTCCTTGACGTCAAGGGGGGTGATGAGTGGGATGAGATTCGGAGTATGCTCCTTGCTGCTGCATTGAAGGCAGTCACGAAGGTCGTGTTGGTGCCTCGGCTGCCGCTTTGATTGGCTGCGGCTTTTTCCGTGGCTGCCCTCTGCTGTGCTCTTTCGGAGCCGGTTTGGATGGTCGAACTAGGAACAGGATGTCCCCAGCTGTCAGTTGCATGTGTTTGGTCGTGTGAAGGGGCTCTGAGGAAGCTCAGATTTTCTCCCCTGTCTTCATATACGACTACCTCATGATGTTTAGAGGCCTCAATGCAACCCAGCCGGTCTGCGACTCGCGCTCTTGAGTATTCGATTGCCATCGCATCCACGCTTATCACCCGGGGTGTTTCACCTGCATTTCTGCTCAGATGTTCGAGCAGCGCACTTGCCTGTGTGAAAGGGGTCCGACCTTCCGAGTACTCTATCAGTTCAATCGTTTTGTTTTTCGATCGCACCAGCCGAAATCGGTGGCCATCTACCTCGCACACTGGCATGGCGTCATAGGTTTTCCGCTTCATTGTGACTTTTGCGGTACTCCCATTGAGCAGGCAAGACAATCCAGGTGACAAACGGGCTCGTTTCCGTTCCCAGGCGAAGCAAAAGCTTATTCCGAATCTTTCTTTGTTGCTGTCCATGAAGAGAGCCACTCCACGGATACGGATCCCTGCCTCTCCTCGGTTTGCGTTCTCCAGTAGTTGTTGGATGGAGGAGGTACTTTTCGAGGAACTATGTTGGGCGGGAACCACATTCCACGTGGCGTCCACGGGCAGCGGATCAGGGTGTGGTGGCGAGGGGAGGCGTGTATTTGATATTGTGGAGTTTCTCTTGGCCGCTATGCGGAATGAGCTCTCCATGAAGGACAGGAGCCGTGTTCTGTTATCTGGATCTGCTAAGATGTTATGGAGATCCGAGACAACCAGCTTTCTGTCGATCATAGATTCGAGTTCATGTCTTGCGACCATGAATCGGGGACAATCGATTAGCACGTGCCAGATCGTTTCGGGTTGGTTGGGGTCACACTCGCATCCAGGACCGCTCTTGAGCTTAAATCTGTACAGGTATTCTGCTATTCCTCCGTGTCCCGTCAACGCTTGTACCTGGAAGGGAGTCAATTTTATGGTTCTCATCATTCGATATGCGTTTGCTATATTGGGGAGGAACGTCTGGGTGACTTTTCCAGTGTCCGAGGTCTCATATCGATCTTGCCATTTCTTGACCGATTCTTTGCGGATTTTGCGTTTGACGTAGGACAAAGGGATCCCCTCGTAGTCCCTGGGTGATTCTGTGAGAGCTGCCGATTTGGCTAGTTCGTCAGCTCTTTTGTTGCCGACGGTGCCAACATGCGCTCTCACCCAGAAAAGACTAAGAGATCTCCCTTCAGCATTTATCTGTCCAATGTTTTCCTTTAAGCACTTTGCCAGGGGGGTGACTCGTTTTCGGGTTACTTAGCAGTTCGAGTGAAGATTTGGAGTCACTCAGGACATTGACTGCTGGGTCCTTGCTTTCTAACGCCATTTGAGTTGCCCGGCAAAGAGCATAGAGTTCCGATTGAAAGACTGTGCATTCGGAGTGGAGCTTGAAGGTCGAGTTCTTGACCTCTTTGCCGTTCTCCCACCATGTTAGAGCAGCTCCAACCTTACCTTCAACCTTACTGCCATCAGTATAGATTTGAGGTCCTTCTGGAAGTTTGGAGGTGTCTTCTAGGAGCTCGTACTCTACGGGTACCAGCGTGGACGGATGGGATTGGTCCAAGTAGTTAACGTTCCGTTCGAGTTCCACTTCTGGTGGGAGGTAGTCTTGGGAGAGGTTCTTTTTTACTCTGTACAAATTAGCTGCTTCCTGTATCCTCAGATCCAGGGGGAGCAAACCGGAAAGTGCAAGTGCTGATTTCAGGGAGACAGTACGGTATGACTTACAGATTTTCTGGGCAAAACCTCTTTGGATCGCGTTCAAGTGAGACTTGTTTTCCTCGAGGTCTGCCGCTTGTGCCCATACACTTGAGGCATACATGATTATAGGTTCCGCCACAGCGACGTATATAGTTCTCGTGATTTCGCCATTCAATCCCCAGGTCACCTTCGCTGCACATGCTAGCTGTCTATAAATGTTCGCCACTTTTTTACATTGGGCGGTCACATGTGCTTTAAAGTTGAGCCGTCGGTCAATTAGCAGGCCTAGCAGTTTGACTTCCTCGACCAGATGGAGCCGGACGCCGGACATGACTATGTTTGGAGGTTCGTACTTCAACTTTTTTGTGAAAAGCATTGCGTTGGTTTTATGCGCTGCAAAGTTGAGTTTGTTAATTTTACCCCATTCCACTGTCATGCTCAACGCCCTGCCTGCTTGCTGTTCGATGATGTTCGGGCTGCCTGTAAACACGAGAACGACGTCGTCCGCGAATGCTTGACAGTATACTGGAGGCAAAACAATATGAGCGGACCACATCGGCGGATACGATTTTTGTAATACGGCCTAATGCAAAGCACGCGCTGCCTAATTTGCCACACAGTATGTTAATGTGGTGCTACCACGTTAGACCCCGGTCAATTTTGAACCCTAGGAAGGTACAAATCTCTGACTGACCTAGCTTCGTGCCATACAAGCGTACGACCAACTGCCGTGTTTTGTGACCTGATAGAGAAAAACAAAACGAGTCTTGTTCAGGTTAATGAGAGTCCATTTAAATCAAAGAATCGCGCTAGTTAATCGGCTACCTCGTTCAGTCTCTCCTCCAGGACATCGGTTGACTGGGCCGTGACCACGGCAGTGACACGGAATATCACTAATTATTATACATGTTGCGTATACTTATGTGGATATCAAATAATAATAAAAAAATCGCTGTCATAGGAACTGCCGATAGAAGTGAAAACTTACAACTCAGAATTTGATAGCTTACTTTGGAAACTACCTACGCGGGTGAAACTGGAAGGCGTTGGCCATGGCCCCGAGTTAACCCGAAGATTTCTTATCATAACCGAGCGTGACGCTAGAATTCAGTTCACAGCCCACGAAAAATCTGTATGTGGCATGTGGCGCGCCAAAAGAAGCTTTCACTTCAAAAATACATTAGACTCCAATATTTACACAATATATTTCTATCTAAGTCCGTGCAAATATGTACGTACATGATTTATTTCTGTTGGTGGCACTAGTGCACGCGACGTACCACCGTTTCTTCAGAAGATGTGCTCCTGTATAAAAAGGTCTGACATCTGAAACAATCAATAATTAAAAATTATTGTTCACGATGCACTTTTACAATGCATCGTTAACAACACTATTTAGACGCTGTATGCGTTAAAATAGTATATGCGGTAAACAGTCACCATGCTTAGGTTTTGTTTTTCATGTCTCCGTGCTATCGTTGTGTATCCTATACATCCTAAATCTATGAAAAGGAAGAAAATATTGTATATATTTCAATAGTATTAATACAATAACATATTATAGAATTCTAGACCACCAGAAATCTAAATGCTTGTTTTATTCTTTTCAGTTTTTTTAGTATGCGAGTGCGTAGTTTGGTTCACTTTTTACGCAGTCGGGTTTTTGAGTTTTTAAATTATATATTTTTATTTTATACTTTTTAGTTATGAACAATGTTGTGAATGTTAATATGCTCAACATAATAATACGCATCTTTTGGTTGCTGACCAAATATCTTCGTTTCTACTGATATAATATGAAGGATTTTCTACTGCATGTAAATCATATTTATAGTTTTGTGTTAGTATAGGTTTTCGATTGACGTTGAGTACCTACTAAATCGTTTGAAGTTGGAGATGGGCGACCGAGGCGGAGCAATCCGAGAGCGGTTCCGTGTTCCCACTATTAGCGGCAGAGTTGAAACCCCATGGAGGTTTATTAGTAGATAGGTGATATCACTCTATAGAGTGCAACATAATCCGGCTGTGTCTCCCGGGCAGTAGGGTATGCGTAAATACATTTCCTGCACGTACGAAAAAAAGGTAGTCCAATATACCTACTAGCATAGATCGTAGAACCCAAGATGGGCCCATCCCAAACTTCACGGCGCACGCAATCATGTCAACGTTGGGAAGAGTGCGCTCACTATTTCCGTTCTAGTCGGTTGCAGGACGCGGTGGACGCCGGACGTTTTTACCTATCATTATTCGGGGTCAACAACCAAAATAAGTAGAACCACAGCAAATCTCGCCTATAGCGATTATAGGGGTCAAGTAGATTGGTTGTTTGTAAACCACTTACGATACATACAGAGACGCAGTTTATTACCAATTTCAAGGTGCTCAGGGCACATCTATTGATTTGTATCGATGCCTACTAGATACATTAGTATATAATGTCCATCCACATTCACACGTACAGTTAGTTATACGAAGTTTTCTGCTACCTAAAAACCTATAAATGTGAGAATGGTTGTTACTCAACTTTAAATCGATATACATCCTAAACGGTCAGTCAAATCGAAAAACATTGAACGAAAGCTAAACATTATTTTGAAATACCTATTCAACGATACCCCTCTTGACATATTTTGGTGATTTTCATTTTTTTAATTTGGACAATAATATGGCGTCCTGAATCCGCCATATTGGACTTACACTAATGTCATGTCTTTAGTGTCACTCGCCAGATTAAGAGGAATCGATTGACGTGTGAATCATAAAAATCGGCCCAGGCGTTTGGTCTGTATAGTGCTTCAAAGGAACATACAAACATACATACATACATACATAGACTGTTAAATTTATTCGCTTTCGAGACAGTTAACCGGTGGATGGAAACGGTAAAACTACAATTAGCTGAACACAAGACGGAGGCAGTGCTCATCACTAGCAGAAAAAAGACTGAGACCATCACGCTAAGAGTCGGAAAACACGAAATCACATCACAACCGTTCATTCGGTACCTGGGAGTGATGCTTGATCCTCGACTAAATTTCAAGCCGCAGGTGGAACACATAAGTGCTAAAGCGGCTGTAGTGAGGGCGAGTCTGTCGCGGTTGATGCCTAACGTTGGAGGACCCAAACAGATCAGGAGGTCACTGCTGTCGTCAGTGGTCACATCGGTGTTGACCTATGGCATACCTATTTGGGCTGAAACCCTTAGAACCCAAGAAACATGTCGAAAAGTCGCATCAATATACCGACAAAGCGCCCTAAGAGTTGCCAGTGCCTTTCGCACAGTATCGGACGAAGCAGCTTGCGTTATTGCAGGAGTATTACCAATCAGAGTACTCGCTCAAGAAAGAAAAACTCTTTATGAGCAGCGGAAGAAGTCTGAGATAAGTTCTGAGGAACTCAAAACCAAAGAACGGGAGCACAGTACCAAACGTTGGCAAAAGCAGTGGGATGCAGCAACTACAGGCAGATGGACACATCGTCTCATACCTCGAGTAAACGTCTGGATAAACAGAAACCATGGCGAGGTCAATTATTATCTAACACAGATGCTCTCAGGACATGGCTGCTTTCGAGCATACCTACATCGCTTCAAACACGATGATTCCCCGGAGTGTCCGTCCTGTCCAGGAGTTCATGAAGACGCAGAACACGTATTTTTTATGTGTCCTCGGTACACACTACCGCGCAGTGAGTTAGAGATTGTCCTCAAAAAAACAGTCCAGCCGGAAAGCTTGGTAGAGGCGATGCTTGCGTCTAGGAATTACTGGGATGCTGTCAACGACTTTGCCACGAAAGTCCTCAAGGATCTTCGTGTCAAAGAAAGAGAGCGAGCAAAGGAAAAGGGAGAGAAGTTACAGAAAATGGTTTTAAAGTGAAGGAAGAGCTATAGAGCTAGACCCTCCCCCCGCGAAGTAATGCCTAGCGGCGGTTTCCACGGGGGATATGGAGGCAAGGGACAGAGGAGGTTTTTAGTAGGTATTGAACATCTGAGTCCGACATACCGGGGTATTTATTATACCCTGACGATACGTAAATGTATTTTCCAACCTCTGTATAATAAAAAAAAAAAAAAAAAAAAAAACATAGACTGTTAAACACATTACCACTCCTTTGCGTCGCGCAGTCGGGTAAAAACACTAACACAGAAATCAACCTTCAAATACAGAAAACCGCATCGAAATCGGCCCATTCGTTTGACCTGTGCGGTGCCACATATTTTGGGAGTTTTAAAGCGTCTGTTAAGCAAAACGGCCGACGGAAAGTTTCTGGCAGTATTGGGGCCTTATTTGTATGGATATTGCCTATAACATACGTAAAAATCAGTCGTCAGAAAATAAGTGAAGTAAGCAGTGTTTTTATGTACCTTCATTGCCCCATTTCTCAAAATTGGCCGTCTAAGCAAGTTAGCGGGTAAGCATGTTTGTGTTCTTAGTTCGTACGAACTCTACTCGATTTTCCACATTTCGTTCATCAGAAAATACGTGACGTCTGGCGGCTCTGGGATCTCGGACTATATAAGTTTTCGTCAAGCAAATATTATTTGCTTGACGAAAACTTAAAAGAAAATGGTAAAATATTGTACCAGTACAGTAAATTTGTCACCTCTTTCAGCGGCTCGTTGGTCTAGTGGTATGATCCTCGCTTTGGCTGCGAGAGGTCCCGGGTTCAAATCCCGGACGAGCCCTCAGGTAGACATTCGCTAAGGCGGGTGTCTATCTGTTTTGCTATTTTTTTTGTTTTGATTTTTTTTATTTCAGTAAAATAAATTTTAATCAATAAAATTATGAACGGCAGGACCGTTTAAGTATAAGTTTGTGTCTATCTATTTTGCTTGGGTGTCTACTTATTTTGCTTTTTTTGTTTTGAATTTTTTTATTTCAGTTAAATTAATTTTAATACGTTTAAAAAAATAACCAACAAAATTTATTGATAATTGGCGGCCCTATCGCGTAACAAATATACAAAAACATACAACCGAATTGAGAACCTCCTCTTTTTTTGAAGTCGTATAAAATAAAACATTAACGCCAGTTGAGAACTATTTTAACAGGTTTTATTTAATGCAGTCACTATCTGTACTGAATTCTTTAAAATTGTGTTTCAGCCGAAGATAGCAAATTTGCTTGACGAAAACTTAAAAAGAAATTGATAAAATATTGTACTAGTACAGTAAATGTGTCATCTCCTTCAGCGGCTCGTTGGTCTAGTGGTATGATTCTCGCTTTGGCTGCGAGAGGTCCCGGGTTCAAATCCCGGACGAGCCCTCAGGTAGACATTCGCTAAGGCGGGTGTCTACCTGTTTTGCTATTATATAAAATTAATTTTAATCAATAAAATTATGAACGGCAGGACCGTTTAAGTATAAGTTTGTTTCTACCTATTTTGCTTTTTTTTGTTTGGTATTTTTTTATTTCAGTAAAATTAATTTTAAATTAATAAAATTATGAACGGCAGGACCGTACAAGTTTGTATCTACCTGTTTTGCTTTTTTTTGTTTTGTATTTTTTTATTTCAGTAAAATTAATTTTAATCAATAAAATTATGAACGGTAGGACCGTTTAAGTATAAGTTTGTAAATTTCGTTTTGTTTTGGTTTGGGCGGCGCCCTGGATGATTTAGATTTACAAAGCACTGCGGCAGATGGCGCTGCAGTCGGTGTCTAGGTTGAAGCCGGTAGCCACTAGTTTAACTGTTATAGTATGGGAACAGCCAGGTTGAATCACATTTTTACGTTCGACTTAATAGCAATTACCATTAAAAGAAAACGCTTACACATGAGTAAGCTTATAGGTACAAAGGGTTCGCTAAAATTGGTTTGGCACATTAAAAGATAGAATCGTTTTTATTTCGATTAATATGTCTTTATATGACAATAGACGAGTGAAGCCGGAACAGACCGCTAGTCTAGTTAAATTTATAAAATAGTAATAACTCAAGAAAAGCTGCTTTTATGATTTTTGTGTTTTTGGAATGGTTTTCGTCCGGATTTTTTTTTATGTACATGAAGTTATCAAAACATAAGTCTAGCAGTCAAATTCTCTCAAATTCAACTCATTTGTTGCCTCTTCATCAATATAGGGAAAACGCGAGTTTATTTCGAAATTACGTTTTTCGTTGAAGACGTCCATCCTTTTCTCGAAACAATAGTAAATAGTAGTATAACCCGCGTGACTCACTGATTTTATAGGCCTATTGACTTTGTTGCAGTGTAATATTTATAATTAAATTGTAAAATAATTAATGAAAAAAATTAACTTTATCGAAAACTAGCTGTTACCCGCGACTTCGTCCGCACGAAATAAATACCTACTAAAGTAACTCAGGCAGTGCATATTTATATAGGTACCCAGACACATTTATGGTTACTAAAAACAGCTTATAATAGAACAATTTTATCAAAATCGGTTCAGTTGTTAAGGTTTGAAAGCGTAAGAGACATTCGTCCCCCATTTCAATCCCGATTTCATCTCTATTCAGTTCGAAATAACCAAATTGCCAGAACAAACTTTCGTTTGCTTCATATCAAGTGTCTATATACAGAGTTTCATGGTTTTGTCTTCAACGGTTGGGAACTTCCATATTGCCATTCATCCCCCATTTCTACCACAAAATCATCCCCGTAGTTTGAAATTACAAAATTGCTAGAACAAACATTTATTTGCTTCGTGTCAAGTGTCTATATGCAAAGTTTCATGGTTTTAACTTCAACAGTTGGGAACTTCCATATTGACATTTCTCCCCCACCCCAATTTCATCCCTGTGCAGTTCGACATTACAAAATTGCTAGAACAAACATTTATTTGCTTCGTGTCTAGTGGCTATTTACAGAGTTTCATGGTTTTATCTTCAACGGTTGGGAACTTCCATATTGATATTCATCCACTATTTCAACCCCAATTTCATCCCTCTCCAGTTGTAAATTACAAAATTGCTAGAACAAACTTCCATGTAATGAATCCCCCATTTCAATCCCAATTTCATCCCTATATAGTACGAAATTACAAAATTGCTAGAACAAATATTCGTTTGCTTCGTGTTAAGTGTCTATGCACAGTTTATCTTCAACGGTTGAGAACTTACACGTTGACATTCATCCCCCATTTCAACCCCAATTTCACCCCCGTACATTTCAAAATTACGAAATTGATAGAACAAACATTTGTTTGCTTTGTGTCAAGTGTCTATATTCAGAGTTCCATGGTTTTATCTTCAACGGTTAGGATCTTCCATGTTGACATTCATCCCCCATTTCACCCCCGTACAGTTCGAAGTTACGAAATTGATAGAAAAAACGTTCGTTTGCTTCTTGTCAAGTGTGTATATACAGAGTTTCATGGTTTTAACTTCAACGGTTGAGAACTTCCATAATGACATTCATCCCCCATTTCAACCCCAATTTCACCCCCGTACAGTTCGAAATTACAAAATTGATAGAACAAATATTTAATTGTTTCGTGTTAAGTGTCTATATAGCATATACAAAATTTGATAACTTTGAAAATCACCAATTTTCATACAACCGTTCATCCCTTGTTTCACCCTCTTAGGGGTTGAATTTCGTAAAACCCCGTCTTAGCGAGCGCCTACGTGCTAAAAGGGACCTCCATGCAAAATTTCAGATTCCTAGCATTTGTAGTTTCTGAGATTCCTTGATGAGTGACCTTTCGCTTTTATATATATAGATTTAAATTAGACTGTTCTTTGATGTATCGATATATTTTAAAATTTGTCAAGCACTAGTGTATATGTGAAAAATTGTTTATTTTTCAATGTATTAGTAGGTTCATTGATAAGCGTTTATGGATGTGTGTGATGCAATCACAAACCGTGATTGTTAATGTGCAACTGTTAGTGTGTGAGTGGATATGTATTCGAATAGTACGCGCATGTATTTGTGACCACGGGGGTAGGGGAAATGTGGCGACATGCGTTTCACAAGTAATTTGAAAGCTATGGCATTTCTTATTACCTTATTATTTACATTTCTGTGGGGCTGATTTTCGCAATTTATCTATTTACCCTACAAATTTTCTGTTAACTGTTCTACTACAAATGTTCTGTCCTTCAAACCGGAACACAAAATGTGCGATAGCATTATTCGTGCTTCGTCTGTAGACCATAATAAAAATACATGTTTGTTATGTAAATTATATTTGAAAGTACGTAGTACAAGACGATACAACTGTAGTATTTAACAATAAAGACTAAACACATAATTAAAAGGCATCGGTGTTAGGATGGGGGTATTTGAGCAACGGTCATGGGGTCTACCGCCCAACTAAAATAGTCATATAATATTGAAATTTATTTTCCTAACGCTTAAAAAGTAGCTAATAATATGCTAACGCTGTCTGCATTAGCATAGCTGATTACGATAGGGCTAGTAAATGCGGGTTCGCTGACATCAATAGCGGTTTTGTTGCCTGGTGTTGTCGGAGGCCGACGCCTTTAGGCAGTTGTCAGACCGCCGGCGAGAAAACGAGTAAAGATCGACTATTTTCTCGCTCAAGAAACTTACAATAGATACAAATTTCGTGTAAATAAAAGAGCTGCATATACAAATAGTTCATCGCTGACTGTTCACACTGCCGGCGAGCACTCGCTTCACTAGTTTGTTGTCTCACCGGCAACAATGAACGAGTAGCGAGTAACGAGTGGCGAGTATCGCTGAGCGAGTGCCATCTTTCATAGCTCTTGTCGCTCGGCGACAAACTAGTGAAGCGAGTGCTCGGCGGCAGTGTGAACAGTCAGCGATGTAGTATTTGTATATGCATCTCTTTTATTTACACGGAATTTAAATAATAATAAATATTGGTGGACAATTCACACACAACACCATCTGACCCCAAACTAAGCAATGCTTGTATGATGGCAGCCAGATAGCTGATATAATACTTATATAGTTTTAAATACATACTTATTATACATAGAAACACCCAGACACAGTGCAAACATTTGAATTCATCACACAAATATTTGCGCTGGGTGGGAATCGAACCCACGACCCTCGGCTTCGCAGGCAGAGCTACTACCA
The DNA here is from genome assembly GCA_963693475.1 of Ectropis crepuscularia. Classification (NCBI taxonomy): domain Eukaryota; kingdom Metazoa; phylum Arthropoda; class Insecta; order Lepidoptera; family Geometridae; genus Ectropis; species Ectropis crepuscularia. The sequence goes on from OY856338.1 coordinate 38,995,433, forward strand.
ACTAAGCCACGAGGCCAGTCAAATTTGTATCTATTGTACGTTTCTTGAGCGAGAAAATAGTCGATAGTTACTCGTTTTCTCGTAGGCGGTGGGACAACTGCCTTAGGATGGGGATGAGTGACGATGAGGTTCGCTGACGTCCCCAATGGCGGTTTTCTTGTCATTCGATGTCGGTGACGTCGTCGTCAAGCGAGCCGGCGGCGGCGGCGGCGGCGCCGGCGGCGTCGATGGCGTGGTTTAGCAGCTCGATATGTCGCAGCTGTCGCACGAGGAGTCGCATGTGAGAGTCCCGGAGCGCGCGCACGCCTCCCAACCACCCGTCGCAACGCGAGCTTCCGCTGTTACGACGACTTTCCACTGGAATTTCATAAACAGCTTATAATGGCATCAAATAAAAGTTTTAATGGGACAAATACTCGTAAATATTGGGGAGCATTTCTACTATCGGGGTTGGGTCACCAGAGTCAAGAGGTTTGAATTGTGCTATCCTTCTAACTCAAGAGTGTGAATTCTCAAATTTCGGGGTTCGCTAATAATACAACAATATTTCGAACAAAAAAGACTTTACTGGCAACGACACACGGTTTTATCCGAGTAGTTACCGCTCCAGTTATTTTCCCGCGGTAAAAAGTAACCTTTGTTGTTCCAGACATATTGTACATTCTGTGTTCAAATTTCAGCTGTTCCTTCATGATAGAGCGAACACCCAAACTTTGTGCCAACCCTGTGACCATTAAATACGTTTAATTTTAAATTGAAGTCGGTCTTTGTTGTTCCGGAGAAAATTAAAGTATCTGAGCTCATATTTTGTACAGGTAAGCGTGCTTTCATAGCAGTGTAGGACACCCTGAGACTAGATGGAGTGACGATATATGGAAGGCAACAGGCAGTGAAAGGAGATGTAAAGCTGAGGATAGGGCTGAGTGGTGAACCATGAGAGAGGCCTGCTCTGTCCAGCAGTGAACTACGATAGGCTGATGACGATGATAATAAATAAATAAATATTGGTGGACATTTCACACACACCACAACCACCATCATGATGAAACTTGCTTTCATACCATGAAGTTAGGAATTGTTGTTGAGTGACAGATAGCTGAATAATACTTGAATTAATTAAAAATAAACCACCCGAGTAGAAACAAAGAAATATTTTTCCAAATCGGTTCAGATATCTTTAAATATGTAATCAGTTAAAATACATAAAACAGATTCTAATGTGTTGAAGGCCTCCTCTTTTTTTAAGTTAAAATGACCACCATGAGCGATATCCGGCAGAGAGAGAGGAGAGAGAGAGAGAGAAAGTAGTAAGTTACGTCTTTTATGTCTAGTAAAGGGAATAATGAAACAATGAAAAGTGTAAACAATATTTAAATAACGATAAGTACTAACTGCAATACGCCTTCGAATCATCAGGCCTGAAACAGACACATACATACAATTATTTCTTTATTATTACGATTGTCGAAAGAAGCACATTTTTAGTCGTTGTGGTAGGACTCTTTCCAGAGTCCACCTGGGGAAGTACCACACCTTTCTCAGTTATTCTACAGCCAATACGGAGCCTACATTAATATAAACCCGTTTTTAGTATCAGAACGCCATCTGGTTAAAATTTGAATAACTATGTAGCTCTCCATTCTACCAAACTTAACATTTTGCACCCTTTTTTACCTCTACGCCAAGTTTGAGGGGTCGCAACTCGTAAACATATTTTGCGATATATCTTGCAAACTACCAATCCTACAAAAATATTATATAAGCCGCGGGACAAGGGTTGCGACCCCTCAAACTTGGGGTTAAACTTCTAGTGACCCTCTCTACACATACAAAAAGCTTCGTCGCGTCCTCAGTCAAGCACAAGGTCAATGTCGTTTTTTTTTTTTTGCTATTTATAATTTTTTGGTGTGTCAATAAAGAGTATCTATCTATCTATTAATCAATCCATGGACTAACACCCCAGGTGGGTGTGTATGTGGGTGGGTATAGGTATTTTGTAGAGTAGTAGGACTCTTGACAGAGTCCGCCTGGGGAAGTACCACACCTTTGCCAGTTATTCTACCGCCAAGCAGTATGTGTAAACATTATTGTGTTCCGGTTTGAAGGGCAATGTTTCCAAAGCAATTAAAGGGCTTAGAGATATCATATCTTAGATGTCTGGGCGACGAGCGCGGTGTTATGCTAGGTGATGATATGGACTCTTCATGTTCCCATAGCTGCGTGTCACTGTGCTGTTATGCAGCAGGTATGCTGCTTACCATCAAACACATGTCCTGCTTGTCTCTTCACTTTATGCAATAAAAAAAAACACAGAGAGAGAGAGAGAGAGAGAGAGAAGTCGGCGACGCGAAGTATCAAGATCTCACTAACCCAAAAAGTTGTGGTAGACGCTTTTTGGAGGGCGGAAAGTATGTTTCGCTCCGCTGCTCCGCCGGCTCTCCGACTCTCCGCTCTACGCCGTTACATCAGCATTAGATGACGTGAACTCATAAGACATTCTAATAAGTGCTCAACACGGCTTAAAGTTTTCATTTTCAAAAAAAAAGTATTACGTTTCAGCTTGTACGGCGATGCTGCGGTAATCGTCTAACGGTTTTTCTACATCAACCCCGTCGGCAGGGTAGTCGCACATGGCTTTCAGCTCTTGCGCCGCTGGTCCGGACCTGAAAAAAAAAACAGTTCCCATGCGGTTAATCAGCATAACTAGCCCACTAAAAGTTCCTACCGCTGGGACTCAGGGCCTACTCTCGCTAGGAAAGAGTCAAAGCTTTAATCTAGCACGCTGACCCAGCGCGGTTTGGTGGATGACAGATGACCTCGAAAGGTTCTAGGTACATGTCGGTTGGTAACTTTGACTAGATCAGCCGTAACTTCGACTAAATCAGTCGCAACTTCGACTAGATCATTTGTAACTTCCACTACACCAACTAGTGGAGCGCCGTAAGACATAAAAATGGTAAAATCTCGGAACCCAGGGCCAGTCAATGAATCTGTATAACAAGTGTTTGACTGCATTATTAAAACCTCAAATAAAAATGTTAAAAAAAAATTGGCTTACCTCGATTACAACAATTTTTATAAACAATTTACTGAAAAATAAAAGGCGCAAGGGGAAAAAAATGTTTACAGTAAAGATCTTAATTTTATATCGACGGTGGAAAGGAGAAACACTTGAAGCGACACGTTGGTCGAAAATGAGTTATATACATATTTGAAATCAGCGATTTTTTCTGCGTCGTTTGGGCTTGGTTTTGTAGCGATCTGACCACTTTGATGTCGCTTCAAGTAATAGCCTTTTTAGGCTGATTTTGTTTGGACGCCAAATGAAGTGACATGAAATTACAGAAATTTTGGTTCATTTACCGCTTGAAGTACCGACTGAATAATAATAATAAATAATAATAAAAACGTTTATTTGTTCATAAAACAACTAAACTAATACACTTACCGACTTAAATAAAAACAGGGTAGACAAACTTATAAACATACAACAAACTGATGAGTCGGTAAACGCTGAAATCCCACACTAGGGTGGCCTGTGTCGTGGGAGTTCAGGCTTTTCCGTTAGCATAATTATACAAAATATGTTTTAAGCTGACTAACTTAAGTAGAAAAAAAAAATTAGACAAATTAGCAGAATAAATAAATAAAGTGGGTAATTCAGGTATGAATTCACATCTTGAGCGAGCGCGAAAGAAATGGTCGCGTACAAAACAACATTACATACGACTAGCTTGTTTAATCTAAGTCATCCCAAGGCATTATAATTAGGAACTACATAGAAGCCAAATGAATGGATGAAGAATAACAAACAAATAGTAAAAGAAAAACACAGAAAAAGATAAAATCAGGGACATATTTATGTATACGCCACCTCCGCTACCGCTTGAACGTGCAGTTTAACCCCATTACCTACGTCATAAATCCAACATCAACAATAGAATTTATGTGTTTAAGTTTTAACTAAGTGATTATTATTATAAGATATTTGCAGAAGATTGGGTTGCATGTGACATTCTTTTAATTAGCGGGAGGCGTAATGTTAGGAAAAAGCGAAAAGTAAATACATGGGTGTATCTGTATATATATGTGGATTTATTATGTGTATGTATGTGTCGTGTTATGGGGCATGAGAGAATAATAATGAATGTGTAGGTACCGTTGTTGTGTGTTTGACGCGATATCGCTATGCATATATAAGTAAATATATTTTGTATGTATTTTAAATTAATTAAGTCAAAACAATGATAAATAGATGGATTAGGATTAGGTACATTAGGTGAATAACAAAGAAAAAAAAACCCTATACTTACAGTAACTCTGTAAGACAAATTGAGAGATAACATAGTTTTTATTTCTTCATAGGTATCTATGACAATATCCGACCGAAACATAAACGGGTCGATTGGTATTAAATAATAGATATATATATAGGATATAAATAATGGATGGATAAATAATATATGGATGGATATATAGGTATTTATACTCGTAAATAGTATGTATAATATTGCTAATAATATAATTTGTTACAGACAACAAAATGGTTGGGTAAGAGTCGCACGAAATCATAAACATAAAATATATAGACTAAAAGTATATTGTTAGTAATTTGAGCCAATAAAATTATCAGGTAGAACATTTACTAATCGCGTATAGTCATAATTCTTTTGTTGGTAGTTCCGTCCACAGCTGTTTATTTACTAAAGCACAAACCCGGTATCTCATCAGTGTGGGTGCGATTCAATAGAATAATATCTATACTAATATTATAAAGAGGAAAGATTTGTTTGTTTGTTTGTTTGTTTGTAATGAATAGGCTCCGAAACTACTGGACCGATTTCAAAAATTCTTTCACCTTTGGAAAGCTACATTATTCCCGAGTAACATAGGCTACGGCAGATGGCGCTGCAGTTGATATCTAGGTTATTATTCGAGCGAAGCCGGAGCGGGCCGCTAGTTATACATAAAGATTTGTGGCGCGAGCGCACGGCGAGCGAGATCTCGTTAGTGTGAGTGCTATTCTATAGTATATGCTTTTCGTGCGGCTTTACTCTGTAAAATTTTATTTAGTTCTGAGTTTGGTTATCATTCGGATATAATTTAATAATTATATTTTTTTAAAACAAGTAGTGGCTTGAATATGTAGGTAAATTTCATCTTGGTTGTCCTACCAAATTCAATAGTATTTGATGCACAACAACGACGTTTTGAAGTGAAAACTTCTTTAGGCGCGCTATAGACAGATTTTTTTATTGTTATGTATAATATCAATATTAATCAATAAGAGAACAGCACTTGCGGCACTTACACTGTATCTAGTTTGTGTTCATTTATTAAGTGGTAGGAGGTCGGGACCCAATACCCGGCTTCAAGCAACGTTCTGTCTGAAATATAGTCTGAAGTAGAACATGTAACACGGCTTTAATGGTGTGAGGACTTTGGTGTTAACCGGATATCAGGTCCCTTACTGCTATTTCGTCACCTTTGTTAGTTTTAGGGTATCTTCATATCCCTGAGACATAAGCCACAAAGTAATTTTCTTTTTACACCTGAACCGCGAAAGCTCAAGAATATCTAGTTTTTTGTCCAAAAGTTGATAAATGAACGGGCCTTTGAACGAATAGGCATTTTGGGCGTGAGCAGATTTTGTTTTGGGCAGAGGCCAAGTATTGCGCCGTCGTTCTTCGTTTAGTTTAGTGTATGTTGCCGTATCAAGAGCTGTTTTATGGAACCGTAGTGCCACCGCTATTACGTATAACTGGCGTACGTGCATGAAGTTGGTATCGTGATATAGTTTGTCGGTTGGGTATCTGTAAGGTTTTTTAAATGCTACCTTCAAAAGAGCTCTCTGAGCTCTTTCTACTTTTATCAACCGAGTTTCAGCGGCGGATCCCCAGCAGACTATGCAATAATTGATTATCGATTGACACAGGGCTAGATATACCATTCTGATAGTTTTTGGGTCGGCTACGGTTCCCAGCCGTTTAAAAATGTGTAGCATTTTGCGAAGGCGTCCACGCAAAGCAGTTAGATGGTTGTCAAAGGTGAGCCTGTTATCGATAACTACACCGAGATATTTAATATGATCAACGCATTCAAGCATAGGACAGTTACATTCAGTTTGATACAGTGACTCACAGCTGTGTATTTTGATACAAGGGTTTGTTTTAGGTTGACTCCTTTGAGTAACTCGAAACGCCAGGTATTTGGTCTTGGCGGCATTTAATGTAAGCAAGTTATTCCGTAGCCAGTCCGCCACCAAGGCCATACCATCCTCAGCAATCTTCTCAACCTCTTCCCAGCTGTCGCCGTGAAATACTATTGCGGTATCATCCGCGAAAGTATACATATTCGCTTTATTGATCACCAGTTGACAGAGGTCATTTATGTAGGTCAGAAAAAGTGTTGGCCCTAACACGCTTCCTTGAGGAATTCCATAGACAACGGAACTGTAGTCACTGTATTGACCCGCGATACGAACCCTTTGTTTCCTATTGCTTAGATACGAATAAAACCAATCAAGGGCCACACCTCGAACACCAAGAAGTTCCAGTTTTTTCATTAAAATAGGCCAGCTTACCGTATCAAACGCTTTTGCCATATCGATGAATATACCAATGCACTTCTTCTTACTGTTAAGGTTTTCAGTAACTTTATTTACGAGAGCCACTACCGCATCCTCAGTAGATTTATTATTTCTGAAGCCAAACTGTTTCGGTGATAGCACTTGGTGTTTCTCCAAAAAGCTTAGAAGACGTTTGTTAACTACTTTTTCGAGTATCTTGGATAGCGATGGTAGTAATGAGATTGGGCGGTAGTTAGATACCAGATGTGTAGGCCCTGACTTATGAATTGGACATATATCTGCAATTTTAAAACACTTTGGGACATTTCCTTGAGTCATACTTAGATTGCAGATATGCGCAATTGGTGATGCTAAGATATTTCTAGCTCTTTTAATGACCTCATTATTTATGAGGTCACTACCGGGAGCTGAGGAAGATTTAAGCCCAGAAATAATTTTTTGAATTTCGACTTCGTCTGTTGGGTACAAAAAGAGAGAGTTTGTTGGTAAGTTTTTAGATGTCAACGAATCAGCAAGTTGTTGTTCGGTTTTGTTTATGTTGGAAAGAATGTTTTTAGCAAGGTCGTTCCCAACACATGAAAAAAAGTCATTTACATGGTTCAAAGACTCTTTTGTTGTATCTTTTACCTTGAGTAAGTCACCTATATCTGACTGGACGGCCTTAATGTCGCAGATATTTTTTACGGCATTCCACAGTTTTTTATTATTGTGTTGGGAATTATTAAGTTGCTCTATCTCATATTTGTTCTTTTGTTGTCGTAGCAATCGGTTGTGGCGATTGCGGTATTCTTTGTATCCAGCTTGGAGGTCAGCATTATCACAATCTTTCTTGGCTTTTTTGTGTAGTAAGTCTTTATTTCTGGCACTTTTCAGTAACTTCCGTGTCATCCAAGGTTGATTAATAACTTCAGTACTACGCAACTTCTTTTGAATTGTATTATGACCGACTGCAAGACCGATTGAGTTAACAAGAAATTCTGCCGCTGAATCTACATCCTGCTGTCTGTAGAAAACGTCCCAGTTTATGTTATTCAAGGTAGAAATAATGTTATCGTAGTTGATTTGCGTCAGTGTTTTGGAGCAAGACCCCTTTTTGCTAAGTTAATATCTATTCCAGTAAGAACCGCAGCATGGTCAGTAACGTCAGAGTCACAGACAATTACACGTGCCCTTTTTTTTGTTCTTATCATTGAATGGTCTAGACAATTTGTTAACCGCGTAGGAATGGTATGTCCCGGAATGAAACCGTAATGAGCAGTAAGATCCAAATAATCAGGTCCTTTTCGATCTGTAGAATCTGGTTTGATGTCAATATTAATGTCACCAGTAATGACTACCGTATCGGTTGAAGCTGAGGAGACTACATTTTCTAGGGATAGTAAAAAATTTGCGATATCGTCCGTTGCTGGGCTACGATAAAGTGCAATGATGGTCAGCATTTTGTTAATTTTGAGAACGAGACAATTAGCATCATTAAACTGAGGTTCGTAAACCTCAGCATCCATTCCGTTTTTGACGAAAATAATCAAACCGTCGTTTTGATTCCTCAGTAGTGAGGAGTAGTAACATTTATAGTTGGGCAGGTTGATTCCCTGGAAGTCATTGTCAATCCATGTCTCCGATAAGATAATTATATCTGGTAAAAAGTGCAATCTTGCTAAGTAAAGTAAAAAATTATCAAGGTTTGCTCGGACACTTCTAATGTTTTGTGCCAAGATAGTAAATTGCTGCGAGTGGTCGCCAATTTTGAGGCTGCACTCTTCAGCTAAACTGACTTTTGAACTGTCAATCAAAATAGTGTTGTCGATGCCTTCTAATAATTCAATATTGTTCATTATCGTTAATTATTATTTTGGAGAATACACAGGTGGGCCACCTGTGTTTTATCATATATGCATTAGGTTTAGGTAAGAATTGGCATCGGCACCAACAATTTTGCTTCAACAGACAAATTACAAATTGTCTCTTTTTATATATAGTGAATGAGATCAGGTAATATTTTTTGAATGAGTTTAGGTTGGCAGTAGTGCATTCATGATGCGATAGTATAAGTCGAGGTCGAGCAGTTTGCAGATATATTGGACATAGAAAGGTTGTAGTATTATAAATGGTTACAAAAAGACGGTCAGCACTACATTCACTCGAGCAGACTAGCAGCTTGCAACTGTCGTTTCCTCGACAGAGTGTTACAATCACTGGGTGATAGGTATTATTGTGGTTACAACTTACTCTGCTCAGATTGATGGAGAAAAATAAAGACGAGTTGGGACTGATAGCTGTTGCTATCACTTGTAAATTAAAATCAAAACTGATGCTGTCGTGTTGTAGGCAAATTATATTATCAAGGTAATAATACGAGTAGAAAGTGAAAGAAATATAAATCATCAGTTTTAAAAAACATACTACAAAAATAGATAAAAATATATGATATAAAAACTTGAGTTTGGCGAGTTCTTTTGTGTGGGTGTAGGTAATGTAAGTGGTTAGTAGTGAGAAAGGTTTGAGTGTCAGTGTTGTGTCTATGTTTGAGCTTTTTTCTGTAATATAGGTATTGATATAATTCGTGCAAGTAACTAGAACTAAAATAAAACAATATGGTTGGTCAGAAAGACCATCTACATTATAACTACGAGAAGTGACGGTGTTCCCTTGCAGCAAACGATTTAAACACGAGAATTCTGAGGCCAGTCACATTGTGTCTAGATTTTCAAGATCGCTTTCCTTGGCTATCCGTATCTGTGGTGTACCTTCCGTTTTGCGCAAAAAGGCACGTCCAAAAGACGTCCAGCAATAGGCGTAACTGTGGCTCTTTGCGTATTGGCGGGTATGATAAAATAGTTTTCGTTCTTTAGGAGTAAGATTTTCTGAAATATATACAATTAGACTCGGTCCTTCGATATTAATACTGGAGGTAGTGAGGCTGTGCTCTCTATATATTTCTTATACGCCTTGAAAAAACGGTCTCGTATTATGACAGTTGTAAAGTCGACTATTATCGGTTTAGTACCTGAATTCACATTCACCCTATAGACATCTCTAATTACGTTAATCTGTAATGGAATTCCGAGAATTAGCGCAATGTTAGAAATTATTTTTTCAGTGTCGTCCTTTGTCTCTTTAGGGATTTGTGGAATGTTTTTAAATTCTAGGCTGGTACTTCGATATTTGTGATCCATATTTTCTACCCTACTTTCGAGCTCCGCGATGTATCGCTTGTCGGCAGATCGTTCGCTTTCAAGAGTGTTAATTTTCAATAGGACTTCTTCGTACTTTGTGGACATAGCCTCGATTGTTTGTTTCACGTCATTGATGGAGCTCAGAACTGAGTTGAGTTTTGTATCTTGCTGTTTTTGCAGAGACAAAAATAGTTCTAGCATTTCAGTCTTGCTGATGTTATCACTTTCACCGCTGTCGTTTCGTTTACGTTTTGCTGAGTTTTTAAATCTGGTGGTGATGTTATTAGCTGACGACGTGGTTTTCATTCCAGGCATAACTTCTTGTCCTATTACTGAAATATTCGGCTCTGATAGGAAATGGTGCAGAGGTGACAGAAACTCATGTTGTAAAGGTGAAGCAACTCCAGATGGATTTGATGATGCCGCTTGGGTGGTAGGTGGCGAGCGATTAACAGGCATTTTGGTTTTTGGTGTTTTCTATATTTGTGTTCGAATATTACAAAAAATGCTGTACAATCACTTAATAGTATTAGGCTTACATCCAAATGTATTCGCAGCTTCGTGAATAACGTCCGATACGCGATGAAAAACAGGGTAGTTTATCGGTGCGACGAGCGCTGCAAGTAGGTGTGGGGGTTAATGTGAATTTGTAAGCAGCTTACGTGGTTGTTCGCCGCTCCGTTCCATTCGGTCCAAGAGTTGAGTTGGTGTGCGTAACGCCGTAACACCGCAAGAACTTCAATTTCTTACTTTAATGTACTAGGGGTTTACTTTTTGGCTAATCACTCCAAACACGTCCACACGGTTTGAGGTCCCGATGTTCAATGAATGGTCAGATTGTTGTTTCATGTGTTTTTCCTTTTCTGTTTCGAATAGCATAGGTTCCTTAAATTGTTTTTCTTCGTCACGGGAAATACCAGTGAATACACTTAATGTGTTTTTGCTTACTCCTGTTGCGTGTGTGTCCAGTCGCTACACTCTTTTTTCCTTGTTTACCTTTCAACTATATGATGGAGTTGAGGTGTTTTTCCTATTTGCTTGTTATAGGATGTTATGGATTTCAATTGTTTTGACAAACACTGGAAAAAGCAGTGGTGTCGGTTGAAATAAGCACGTCCAAAAAACCCACATAAATATTTAAATTAAACGACATCAATTTTTGTTTCCGAAATGTCGATTCATTTACTTTTGCTGACTTCACAAATGAAGACGATAGTCGGTTAGAGTAATAATTGTTTATGACATAGTGTATTTAAATTGTTAATTATAAACAAGACATGACGTTACAAGTAATGAATTTACGTAATTTTTATGTAAGTGGCGTCACTCATTTAAGGAAATGTCAATTGTCGTGGCGCTTCATTCATCGGTGTTCCGTATAATCGGGCAACATTAAAAATCATAGCGGATCTATGGTTTTGACAGCCGGCTGTGAAGTGACGTTGTCTGTTTTTCGCTGGAACGAAAAAGAAGCGTTTTTTACTTTGATCTATATAATCTGGTTTAAAGTGTTAATATTGTGCGGGAATACGCATTAACGGGAATATATCGCTACGGGATTAGTGCTGGACTATTTGGGTGAAAGTGGGCTACTGGATTGGCCCTTTTCTCCAACGCCGGATCGTGGAACGCGGAATCGTAGTGCCGGTGGACTATTGCTGGGACGGGAAGTCTGGAGCTGTCTGGTTTGGTTTCCAATTCCCTCTGGTCCCGTTCCTTCTTCCTGTCGTACCAAACTGGACTTTGGACGACGCCGGGAACCCTAGGTAAGTGTCTAACTTGTTAAAGTGTGGGGGTAAAAAAATCGGTATAACGGCATATATAATTGTTTTTATCCTGCTATGGGCCCCAGGACGATATTTCGGGATAAATATTGAACATTTTTTGGTAGCAGAGCGTGGTTGGCCGTAAATACTCCCTTTTTTGTTTTATTTTTCTGGCAAAATATACCGGGTAGGCCGAATATTTGGGGGTTCCCAGTTTATAATTTCTCCCCAAACTGTCGGGAAATTTAGTATTAAGTGGTATCCGGTTTTTTTTAGGTTGCGGATATATTGTTGTATTTGATACTTGTTGTGACATTGTTCGAACTTAGGTTAATTTAAAGTTTAAATTTAAATTTAAAATGGCTTCGGATTTGGCCAACCAGCTCCGGTGGTTCGAATCCTTGCAAGGATTGGTCGGCCGGAGAGACCGGGAGGAGGCGCTGCTAAACAGGGTAGAACAGCTCGACAGGCGCCTGGAGGTCGCTGAGAGGAGCGCAGGATCGCTGCGGGATGCAAGGCCGTCTCCACCTGAGGAGCAGATGGAGAGGATCGAGGCGGACATGCGGCGCATCCTGGATGTCTACGACGAGGTCTCCGAAAGGGTTCGCCAGCTGGAGAGGTCTCGTCAGGGAAGGGCGAGCTCGGGACCCGTCATCAGGGATGCGGGCTCGGGTGTAGTGGGACGCCTTCCCACTCTGGACTTGCCCAGGTTTACAGGGAACCTGCGGGAGTGGAGCGGCTTCCGGAGCATGTTCGCCTCTCTCGTGGACTCACGCAAGGACTTGACGAGGGCGGAGAAGCTGGCCTATCTCCGCACGTCACTGGAGGGTGAGGCACTCTCCCTGGTCCAGCACCTGGAGCTGGACGACGACAACTTCGGCACGGCGATGGAGTTGCTGGAGACGAGGTTTCAAAATCCTCGGCTCCTCGCCGACGCTCACGTGTCACAAATACTGGGGCTGCCGAAGGTGACTGAGAGGTCTCAGTTGCGGCCGCTAATCCTCACGCCCGTGAAGGTGGCGTACAACGCCTTGCGCAGCTTGGGACTGCCAGTAGAACACTGGTCGTTCCTGCTGGTCCACATCCTGCTGGGCAAGGTGCCGCTGGAGTTGCGCGCCCGGTTCGAGCGGGAAAGGGGCCTTCACGGCGACCCGAAGGTCTTCCCCACGTTTGAGGAGCTACTTCGGGTCCTGGAGTGGGAGGCGAGGATGGCAGAGTCGGCGCCTCAGGAGGCACAGCCCGCCGCGTCAGCTCGTGGCCCTGCCGGAACAGGACCGCGACCTACCAATCCCCGCACTCAGGGTGCGGTGAAGCGGACGGCGACGGTGACGAGTGCGTCGGAGCAGGAGTGCCCGAACTGTGGCCAGCTTCACGCGCTGGTGCAGTGTCCGGCCCTGCTTGCGCGGACGACCTCCGAACGACGAGGGATCGTTCGGCGGTTGCGTCGGTGCTACGGGTGCCTGGGGGGTCATCTGTACAATGACTGCCCCACGGCACGGCCGTGTCCTGGGTGTGGGGGACCACACCATCAGCTCTTGTGCGTCAGGAGCAATGGTGCTGGTCGACAGCCCTCAGGGAGGGGGCCCTCCACGGGCGGGGGCGCTCCCACGCAGAGCCACGCATTGTACAACAATGAAGTGGCTACAGCGTGGAGCACACCCCCTCCACCCCAACCCACGGCAGCACCGGGCAGCCCAACAAGGGGCGTCTTACACGCGGCTCGGTCACCGACCTCACAGCCCGCGCGGACGCGGGCGAACTGGAGAGGTGGAAGGGTGATACAGGAGTCACCACGGGGGCCACCTCCCCAGCGTTATCCTTCTCCGCCGCTGGATCCGCGACCGATGGAATGGAGGGCGTACACGCCTCCCCTCCATGAACATCCGAGGCTGGAGTACCACCCGCCCTACTTTCGGTATGGCAGGGCGGCCGGATATGCCCCCCCTCCGATGGCCCTTTGCACTCGGCAGCCTTATTGGGCTGGGCCCGGTAGTCCGACGGGTTCGGACGGGCCTCGGAGGGATTGACTAGCCTCCGTTCCCTTGGCACAGGATCAACCGGTGGTCCTGCTGCCCACCCTCTGGTTAAGGGTTTGGGGTCCAAGAGGCGACTACGTCCGGATACGAGCGCTCTTGGACACAGGGTCCCAGGGGTGCATTTTAACAACCCGGGTTGCTCATCGCCTGGGCCTGGCTAGGTTTCCGTCACCGACTCCGTTGCGGGGAGTCGGGAACACAGAGGTGCGGTCGGCTGGACAGACCCGCCTCTCCTTCTCGTCCGTACATTCCTATTCGGAAAGGATTGCGGTCAGGGCCACCGTCATGGATTCGGTTGTCGGTTGGCTTCCTCAGGCGGACATAGATCCGGATCTTTTGTCCTGTACTAAGGGTCTCAGGTTGGCGGATCCCCGCTTCGGGATGGCGGGTCCGGTAGACCTTTTGTTGGGTTCTGATGTACTGGGTTACATCATGAACGGCAAGCCTAGACTGCTGGATCAGTCTTCGCTGATGGCGCTGCCCACCATCTACGGGAACGCCATTTTGGGAATGGTGGATGAGTGGCAGCAGACGAATCAGGCTTCTTTTACGGGAACGGCCCTCGCTCAGATCATGCAAAGGTTCTGGGAGATCGAAGAGCCGCCTACCGTGTCTCGGCTGGATCCCGAGCACGTGGAGTGTGAGAACTTTTATCAGGCTCACACTCGGAGAATGGTTTCTGGGCGATTGGAGACTAGGCTGCCTTTCCGGGATAACCCCCCGCGTCTGGGCCAGTCTCGATCATTGGCCGAGAAAAGGCTCAGGTCCATGGAGCGACGCATGGCTCGAGATCCTGTACTTCGGGAAAAGTACATCGAGTTCATGAGGGAGTATGAGGCACTGGGCCACATGTCTCCGGCTCGCGACGACTGGTCGACCATGGACCACTACTTTTTGCCTCATCACGCTGTTTTGAAAGCGTCGACAGGCAAACTCAGGACGGTGTTCGATGGATCCGCTCCGACTTCGACAGGAGTGTCAATGAACCAGTGCCTCCACGCTGGACCGAAGTTACATCGGGATATTGTAGACATCATCCTGAATTTCCGTAGGCATCAGGTGGTGTTGGTAGCGGACATCCGTATGATGTTCCGACAAACGGTCATACACCCCGAGGACAGGAGGTTCCAGTTGATCCTCTGGCGGGAAAGTCCTCAGGACCCTATGATGGTGTATGAGTTGAACACCAACACCTATGGGTTGAGATCAAGCCCCTTCATTGCGATCCGCTCACTGCTGGAGTTGGCGGAGCAAGAACGGGCTCGGTACCCACGTGCAGCCGCAGTTCTGGAACGCGACCTGTACGTGGACGACGTTTGCACTGGTGCGCAGACGGTGGAGGAAGCTCTGTTGCTCCGGGATGAGCTTACAGAGCTTCTCGCATCTGGAGGCTATGAGCTTCGGAAATGGCTCTCTAACGACCCCAACGTCCTGGCTGGTATCCCGGACGATCACCAGCAGGATCCGGGGCTCTTCGAGGAAGGTGACGATCCGCACGGGATTGCGGTTCTGGGCATGCAGTATCAACCGGTTGCTGACATCTTCACCTTTCGGGTGGCACTGGAAGCCACACGCGCGTGGACAAAACGGACGGTTTTGTCCACCATCGCCAGGATGTTTGATCCAAACGGTTGGATCAGTCCGGTTCTGTTCGCAGCCAAGTGTCTGTTACAGCGACTTTGGACTCTGAAGGTCTCCTGGGACGACCCCCTGGTCGGAGACTCGCTTAACACTTGGCTTCGTTTGATATCTGACCTCGAAACGGTCAATAGAGTGGCGTTGCCCCGTCGCATTCTGCCACCAGGCTGTAGCCGGATCAGCCTGCACGGGTTCTGTGATGCGTCCGAGCTGGGCTATGCCGCATCTGTGTACTTGCGTACAGTTGACGCTGGAGGCCACGTCAATGTCACGCTCTTATTGGGGAAGAGCAAGGTAGCTCCTATCAGGACACGACTCACCATTCCGAAACTGGAATTGAGCGGAGCCACATTACTTGCTCGGCTGCTCAAGCATGTATATCAGGAACTGTCCACCTCGATAGACATCCGGAATGTCTATGCGTGGTCAGACAGTCAGGTCGTGCTTGCCTGGTTGAGAGCAGCCCCTCACACTTTGGAGACCTTTGTGGGAAATCGGGTTTCCCAAATCCAAAACATTGGACTGGACATGGTTTGGTGACATGTCCCGGGTGAGTTGAACCCCGCTGACTGTGCTTCGCGCGGCTGTTCCGCGCCGGAGCTAGTTGATCACCCCTTATGGTGGGGTCCGGACTGGCTGCGGGAGCCAGAAGCTTCCTGGCCAGCTCTCGGCGCGGACTCGGAGCGAGCGGAGCTGCCCGGAGTCCGCGTGCATGCGATTGTGGCGGAAGTGCCCCCAGACCCTGATTGGTTGACGGGTCGTTACAGCAAGCTGGATAAGTTGTTGGGGGTAACTAGCTGGATTAAACGCTTCATCCACAACTGTCGTCACCCTCGTCAGAGGAGGAGTGACCAGATCGCCACTGTGGAGGAGCGTCGGAGTTCCTTGCTGCACCTCATTCGGCTGGTGCAGGGTGAGAGGTTTCCGACGGAACTTGAGGCGCTGCGCTGCGGACGCGCTCGCTTGAAGGGTGCGGTCGCTAAGTTGAACCCTTTCACAGATCAGGATGGTCTTCTGCGCGTAGGAGGTCGGCTCCGGAAAGCCAACCTGCCGTACGGCAGCAGGCACCCCCTGTTGCTACCGAAAGGAGGTCCTCTGGTGGACCTGCTGATCACCGATCGGCATATCGGTAACTCGCACGCTGGATGTGGCGCGCTTCTCGCTGTGTTGCAGCGTGAATTCTGGATCTTGTCGGCTCGCAGAGCGGTCCGAAAGGTGCTGTTTAGATGTGTCCCTTGTAATAGGCTCAAGGCGTCTACCATGCAGCCCATGATGGGAGATCTTCCTCCGGATAGGATTTCTCCCTCGAGGCCGTTCGACGGGGTCGGAACGGACATCGCTGGGCCCTTCTCGGTCAAGTCATCGACGTTGCGTAACGCCAAGGTCGTTAAAGCCTACCTGTGCGTCTTTGTGTGTTTGGCCACCAAAGCAGTCCACCTGGAGCTGGTCTCTGCGCTGTCTACGGAGGCCTTTGTCGCGGCGCTGGATCGCTTTGTAGCGCGAAGAGGAGTACCCTCTTTAATACGTTCGGACAATGGCACAAATTATCGAGGGGCGGCGAATTATTTACGCGAAGTTAATAATTTTTTAAATTCTGGTAATAATAGTTTAAGTCTGGCTCTCGCCCAGCGGGGAATCAGCTGGCAATTTAGTGTGCCGGCCTGTCCTCACTGGGGAGGAATTTTTGAGGCTGCGGTGAAGTCTGCTAAAACCCATCTCCGCCGTGTCATCGGGGAGACCGTGTTAACTTGGGAAGAGTTAGTCACGGTACTATGCCGCGTGGATGCAGTTCTTAATTCCCGTCCTCTCTGTCCAATCTCGCCTGACCCTAACGATCTAGAAGTCTTGACGCCGGGTCACTTCTTGATCGGTCAGCCCTTAACCGCGTTGCCGGAGTATCCCTGGAAGGATGAGCGGCCCGGACGCCTGTCCCGTTTTCAGTTATTGCAGCAAATAAGTCAAGACTTCTGGAGGCGCTGGTCGGCCGAGTACTTGCATCTGTTGCAACAACGGGTAAAATGGACAGATAGGACGGAGGCCCCTCGGGAAGGGGACTTAGTATTATTAAAAGAGGCAAATTTGGCCCCCCTACTCTGGCGTAGGGGACGTATTTTAAAATTGATATCTGGTACTGATGGCACACCCCGCGTGGCGGAGATTCTGATTTCTGGTTCCAGACTTCAGCGCGCGGTGTCCTCTCTGGCACGCTTGCCCCTTTATTAGATATACGTGTTTTCAAGGTTAAAATTTAATTTTATTTTATTACTATTTTTGGTAAAGTGTTTTTTTTGGTTTGATTTCCACTTTCGGGTCAAAGTTGGGAATTTCGTTTTATTTGGGGTCCGGATACTACTAAATACTAGTTACTAAATACTGGTTTCTAAAATTGAGCTGGAGTTCAATTGGTCGGGGGTTTTGTTCCGTATAATCGGGCAACATTAAAAATCATAGCGGATCTATGGTTTTGACAGCCGGCTGTGAAGTGACGTTGTCTGTTTTTCGCTGGAACGAAAAAGAAGCGTTTTTTACTTTGATCTATATAATCTGGTTTAAAGTGTTAATATTGTGCGGGAATACGCATTAACGGGAATATATCGCTACGGGATTAGTGCTGGACTATTTGGGTGAAAGTGGGCTACTGGATTGGCCCTTTTCTCCAACGCCGGATCGTGGAACGCGGAATCGTAGTGCCGGTGGACTATTGCTGGGACGGGAAGTCTGGAGCTGTCTGGTTTGGTTTCCAATTCCCTCTGGTCCCGTTCCTTCTTCCTGTCGTACCAAACTGGACTTTGGACGACGCCGGGAACCCTAGGTAAGTGTCTAACTTGTTAAAGTGTGGGGGTAAAAAATCGGTATAACGGCATATATAATTGTTTTTATCCTGCTATGGGCCCCAGGACGATATTTCGGGATAAATATTGAACAATCGGTGAACCATCGTTCAGGCACATCAGGTTTCATTGCATTGCAAAATAAGTTATCGGAAATTGACACAGGTACCTGAAATACTTTTTTTTTGTTTATTTATAATTTGGTATGTACAAATTTACTTATTAGGTACAAACAATTAAAATACAATACAAGTTGCCTTATTGCGGGTACCGGCGAACATTTTTCTAAATTCCTTTATGAACATTATGTAGATAATAACCTGTTTTTTAAAGTAATTGTGTTTCTGAACCAAATAAATTTAATTTCACAATGAATTAAAGTAAATAGCAGCAATATTTTTTACATTTACTATGGAGTAACGGGACGAGTAAGACATGCGTCTGATGATAGACAACACGCTTGGCCACAACAACACAATGCCAAGTCGTTCCCAGGAACATCATGTTACCTAATTCTGAAGAATAAATTATACCGATAAACGGAGCTCTAACGCCACAAATTATAAAAAAAACTTTACAAGAATTGAGTATAAATAACCCAGACGAATTACAAAGATTTGACAAAAAACTGTGATAGTTTTGCTATATCAAAACTGTCCCACGATGAATATTATGTTACATTACCCCACGTCGTTGATGTCGATACGTTAGCATAAACAGATATTGAGGATATTTGAAGTGATTTACTCGTGTATCACAAGAAGCAACTTCAAATCATCTGAAACTTACGTTTTGATAGTACCTATCTGAGTTTAGTGTTTCTATTAGTGTTTCTATTAATCATTTAATTCTACTTTTGTTTTGAAGATTTCGGTCAAGTCAAGTTGATTAAGTCATAAGACTGAAATGGGTATTCATGATTAGAAATATTTTATACCGAATTCATTTATAGTTGTTAAAGTCTCTAATATTGAAATTGGAATTAAGTTGAAAGTAAGTTTGCAATATAGAAACGAAAGCTTGATTGTTCTATGTTAACATTAAATAGGGCCTAGTCACGATCTAAATATTTGTTTTAATTATTTTGACGTCTCGGCAGCGTCACAACCGAAGACTGAAACAATTGCGGGTAGTCTCATGATGAAATGAGGTGATCTCAATCTACCCTCATTTGGTCTTCAAAAATCGCAGAGTTACTACCATGATACACAAAACTGATCATATCAACAGCTTTCTCTAAACTCATTCTGCGATGTATAGATTTATTTATGACAGGACGACGATGCACGATGCCAATAACGAAACACCGGATAAGATTACAATATTTTTATTTTTATTTTTGAGGCTTCCCAAACTATTCCTGCGTACTTATGACGTTCGGTGGAGAGAACTGGTCTAGTCTAGATTTTTTTTACAGTGGCCATGTATTCATTGATTCTTTCAGCAATTGTATGCTTTGTTTGATCGATACCTATAAGAACAGCTGGAATCTACCTCATACACACCTAGAGTCTGAAATGAATGACGTCTTTCGGCATCCTGATATATGTCTCGTCATCTTGGATAAGGGAATATACAGGTATACACACTACACAGTTTTAATAGAATACTCATTTAACAATGTCCTTACCTTATCCGTCATAGAGGGTGTTCGTTCTATCCAAAAAAGATTTCTACACCGACTGTAATTGACAAAGGTGGTGGTGATGTGACGTAGCGTGCAAATACCGGTCAGTGTGCGTGAGTTTTATATAGACAGAGTGAGACAACCAACCACCAGATTTAACTGTCACTCTCACGTCCAAGAACGGTAGAGATCAATCTACCTCGAAATAAAATGTTAACCTAATACTAATCTATCAATGTTGATCACAAATCAAGTTTAGATGCTCCAAAAACAAGTTTTTCGTCTGTCTTGGTTTAAGATGCAGAAAACATTGTCCATGTGTTTTATCCACACATAAACTGCTGCTGATTGAAAGTTAGCATTTTTTCCCTAGACTCTGTCCAAATGTTAGTTATCACTGTTACCTACCACGGGACGTCTACTCTATTTCTACGAAAACGTAATTTCGAAATAAACTCGCGACTTTCCAACTCCGATTCTACTTCGATCCGTCGTTTTGTCCGTTTAAATGTTCTAAGTCTACTCTAATTAGAGTATGCTTTGAACATTTAAACGTCAAACAATGTTGTATCGGATGAAACGAAGTAGAACGAGTGTTTTTTCGAAATTACGTTTTCGTAGAAATAGAGTATACGTCCAGGACTTCCCATAGCTACGCCATCTATTTGTAGGTAAAGCTGCTCACGGTAAAATATAGTTTCCATCTAAGCAATTTCTCAACAAAACTATCATGTTTTCCGGTAAGTAGTTCTCCTTCAGAAGCAGCTTTTTGCCGACTTAGAAACATTTGTTTACTGGAACTTTGGTGACAACAGATTCCACATCAAAACTCATTTGTACCAGTAAGCTTACAAAACAATAAAAAAACACGTGTTCTATCTCAATATTTTTGTTTCTGATTGGTATCTTTGAGAAACAAAGCAGGGACTTAACTTAAAAATATAACATTGCATTAATAGATCGCTATCGCTTATCGTGTTCTTCCATTACTTGACATAGTATAGTTTTGTTCGTTAACTCGTTTTTCCATAACTCTGTATCTTATGCTCGATACGCTTCAGGCGTTTTTCCTACTAGTTATGTCATGCACAGCTTGTCGTTTAAAGTGTTTTTCCTGGTGTTCTTCTTAATACTGAACTGGTATTTAATGCGTTTTTCCTTGCGCTGTATTTGCTATAAAATAATTAAGCGACACATAAATCTTCTTACCATGCTAGCCTACTTTCGTAAGATTGTTGGTAGATGGTAAATAAAAAATAAAGAAACTATTTTTTTTCCTGGCCCTCTAATTTCAAACAGTATATTTTTATGATTTTTTTTCGGAAAATAAAAACTTTGATTGGCTCTCCTGTAAAATTCTAAAATTGTCGCTTAAAGGGTTTCTCCTTTCCACCGTCGATATGTAATAAATTATGTTCGCAGAGTAAATTCAATGTAAATTTATTAGATTTTCGCAAAAAAATGATTTACAAAAGAAAATTTAACCTTAACTATATAGATTATTGTTCATTATTGTCGTCGTCGTCGTCGTCGTCGATTTCGTTGATGTAGATTGTAGGTGAAGGATTAGTACAGCTATCACCATTGCATTCTAAGCAAGCTCCAGTGCAGTTTAATCCACTTTTCCTGCACCCACAAGATGCTCCACATCCTGTTTTGATTGCGCAAAAATATTTTTTAGTAAAGATTCTGAAGCTGGTCGCTGCGTCATTGTTTGCAGTATCAATATTCCGTGTTCATATTTCCAACCCCATTCTTCTGGTGATATTTCTTTTCCGAACCATGTTTGAACTTGTAAATATACTCTTTTGATACAACAAACAATTGTTGTGGCTGTGGCGCAAGTGGCTGTCCAACGAACCCAGGCTTCTGGCAGGGATTCCAGAAGACCACCAGCAGGACTTTCAGCTGTTTGAAGATGCTGAGGATCCCAACATGGTGCGGTATTGGGTATGCGATACCAGCCAGCAACGGATGTATTTACGTTCCGAGTGGAGGCCCCTAAGGCGTGGACCAAGCGAACGGTCCTCTCCATTATGGCACGGATGTTCGATCCCAATGGTTGAATCTGCCCCGTTCTCTTCTCCGCCAAATGTCTCCTTCAGAGACTTTGGACGTTGGGTGTCTCGTGGGACGAGCCCCTTGTGGATTGTAGGAGAACCCTTGGACGAGTGGCTGCGGCTGATATCCACCATGGGGAATCTGAACCAGGTGGCCCTGCCAAGAAAAATACTACTGCCGGGCAAGTACCAGGCCAGCCTGCACGGTTTCTGCGACGCGTCAGAGCGAGGATACGCTGCGTCGGTTTACCTGCGGACAGTGGACTCTAGAGGACGGCCTCGAGTCACACTGCTGCTGGCCAAGAACAAGGTTGCTCCCATTCGGACGAGGCTCACGATTCCGAAGCTTGAGCTATGTGGAGCTCATTTGTTATCCAGACTGATCAGTCACGTGTCCACCGAATTGGGGCCCAATGTGGACATCAGGAGTGTCCATGCCTGGACTGACAGTCAGGTTGTCCTAGCTTGGTACGCGCGGCACCGCACAAGCTTGAAACTTTTGTGGGAAACAAGGTTTCCCAAATTCAGGAAATCGGGACGCCGATCATGTGGCGTCATGTACCGGGGTTGATGAATCCCGCGGATTGCGCGTCCAGGGGATGTACAGCACCGGAGCTGATACACCACTCTCTCTGGTGGGGACCGGAATGGCTGGCCGGACCGGAGCAGTCCTGGCCTAGCAACCCACCGAGCACCTCCATGCAGGAGCTGCCTGGACTCAGAGTCCACGTTGTGACGGAGGAACCGTCAGTTACTAGGGATTGGCTGGTAACCAAATTCAGCAGTCTGGATAAACTGCTGGGCGTCACCACAATTGGTTGTCATTCAAACAACAACTACGTATCAAGCCTAGCAAGTTGCCACGTGTACTATTCTGTTAGGGCCCACGTTAACAACACCCAACAGCTGATGTTGCCCCCTCTATTCCCCTCCCCACCCTTCATCGTTATACCTGCAGTCCCTTGAGACCCAAGATGAAGTTTGTAATTGTTATTCTTTTTAAAATCTAATTTAACACTAATATAACTTAAAGAAAACTCCAAAAAAAATATAATTATCTATACTTATAATAAAACTGTAGCGGGTCGAATTCTGTACATTGAAGATATTTTGAAAAAAAAATTTTGGGGGCACTCCATAGTTGATACTGATGGCGAAACTGCATTTTTTTTCTTTCATGTCTGTCTGTCTGTCTGTCTGTCTGTCTGTCTGTCTGTCTGTCTGTCTGTCTGTCTGTCTGTCTGTCTGTCTGTGTGTATAGGGAACTCACATCACGCCGAAACTACTGATTCAATTCAAATGAAACTTGACATGATTTAAGATCATACTAAGTAGATGGTAGCTGTCTACTTTTAATCCCCAAATTTTGCACGGTTTTCGTGCAGAAAGGAGTTAAAATCAGAATGTGTTTTTGGTTGTAACTCATGTTTGCGTTGTTCAATTTCGTTAATTCTTATTTTGTTAGAAAGAACACATTTCTAATATAGTCTCATCAAAATTTTAGCATTATTGGTCGTGTGGTTCGGAAATAACATAGAAAATAAATAATAACGGAATTAATAAGTTCGGCACATACTAACTTCTAAGTATTCTGTGACAATGTAAACAACAGCAGGTCTACTACGAAGTCCGATAAACTTATGAAGTTTCCGACCACGAAAGACAATCGGTCGGTTGATCAGATCGGCCGTTTTGTTCGATCCGACCCTCATCCGACCTAAAAGTCTATAACTTCCGACCCGAAATGTATCGATCCGAATGTTTCTCGTGGTAGGCTATAATCCGATTCAGCTGTCGGTCGGATGCGAACGTTCGGAGTTTGTTTTCGTAGTAGACCTGCTGGGATGTAACGGAGGTCATTTTATCGGATTCGAAGGCGGAGTCGGAGTTTTAAAATTTATTTATCGGAGTCGGAACCGAAGTCGTAGGCAGGATTAGAAGTGGCGGCAGGAGATACATTTTTATTGGGTATATATTTTTTTTGCCAAACACGTGGACACGATAGACATTGACGAGGAATTGATTTAGGAAGTTGGGATTTTGTATTTTAATTTACTATTCACCACAATAAAGGATTATCTGCAATATTTAAGTACACCTTACCTCCGATTATAACCTCCGTTTTAAAAGTTTCGGAGCCGAAGTCGGAACCGAAGGTCTAATAGTAATCGGAAGTTCCGACTTTTCGGAGTCGGATTCGAGCTCTTTCCTGGTACACACACAGTACTCAAATCCGTCATCCGTCATCTATCGTCAGGTAATAATATGACAGTACCTGTCTTACTTTTTTTTACAAAATGGCAGCTCTTGGTACGAAACACAATCTGATATTTATTAGAAAATGTGTAATGTAGTATTTGTTGTTGTAGCTACAATATGAATACATAATCTTTAAAAATTACAACTCTCTAGCTATCACCGTTCTTCAGATACAGTCTGGTGACAGACGAACGGACGAACAGCAAAGTCTCAGTAATAGGGTCCCGTTTTTATACATAATTATATTATATGGAAAACAGGGAGGCGGTTTTTTGAATATTAACAAAAACTGGATGACAAGATGTTCAAGCCCACTACCAGTCGGAAGCGTGCCCAGCATGCTGGCGGCAGTACCACGCTGAATAGCGATGTATATATGTTGGGCCAAATAAAAGCTAGCATTTTGGTCACGCGTTGCGTCGGCGACGCTCTCGGAAAGGCTTTTGAAGATGAAGGCAGCTCCCGGCCTTCACACGCACGATGTCTCAACTCTCAACCCCAAAAGGCTTAAATATAAAACCACTACCGAGGGTTCCATATTTCCGCCGTTTGAGATGCTCAGCTGAATTAGCCGCCGCACTGGCCCTACCATGTGTCTCTCGAAGAAGTGATGGTGCCAGAGTATCGACACAAGCTGCGTCCCACACTAGGGGCCGAGTCAACTTCCAAGGCAAAAAACTCATGCCGTCAGGTCTTTTGCCATCGTCACGCGTAAAATCACTCCGGTTTGAGTAGGGACATAGGCGGTGGAAAAAGCCAAAGTTTTGTGTGTGAATTGTTCACCAGTATCTATTTATCTGGACGACGTAGTCATAGCTTCTTAAATTAGTCGAGTGAACTTTTTACTTGACTAGAAATTAGTTAGTTGACGTGAAATGATAATAATTGAAGTCGGTTTGTTTGTTTTTTCGGATATTATTTCAATCCAAATACTGTACTAAATTTAGTGTTCAACAAGCTTCGGTGCAGAAGCAGAACCAAAGCAGAACGTTGTTTATCTAAAATTGAATAAAATGTTGTATTACTAAGTATTTTTATGAATATATCATGTAAAGGTTTGATTTGGTTGAAATTTGAAACACAGATAGTTTATATAGTCTCATATACTACCTATCATCTCGGAAAAAGCATGGGCCCTAACGAAACAAATATTAACGACAGAATGACATTACCAATTAGATTGCCATTTGAAGCACACATGGTTTAGAGTCTTAAATATTACATCGGCTAATAAGTCTTTCACCTACTACTTAGGATATCATCCTGTAAAAATGTACAGGTGGGTAAGTATCAGATCACGCACATCAGCTACAGACTCTTTGTAATGTATCCTATAAAAAACCTACAAACTTAACACTGCGGCTATGTTCGATACTCCACAACCTTACTACGAGTGTGTTTGATGTTGCTTAAAATATAAAATATGAAGTTGCTAATCTTAAATAAATATATTTTTGTGTGGAAAAACAAATCACTCTGTTTGTGTAATGGCCACCCATCCAAATATTTTTACGTAAGTACTATGAATGCACTAATAAGGTCGCAAGATCAACGTACGCGAACGAAGTAGCAGGTTCAGCTAGTTTATAATAATTATTACAAAATTAAGATCGCACAAAATATTTTTTTAAACATTTTTCTATATGCTATTAAAAACACATTGCCAAAGTTTATAAAAAGATTTATTGACTGGCCCTGGATTCCGAGGTATAAACCTTACGGCGCTCCACTAAACCGTAATTTCGACTAGACCAACCGTAACTACGACTAGATAAGCTGTAACTTCGACTAGACCAGCTGTAACTTCGATTAAAACAACCGTAACTTTGATTAAAACAACCGTAACTTCGACTAGAACAGCCGTAACTTCGAGTAAACCAGCCGTAACTGCGACTAGACTAGCCGTTACTTCAACTAAACTAGCCGTAACATCGACACAACCAGCCGTTACTTAGCCTACACCAGCAGTAACTACGAGTAGACCAGTCGCAACTTCAACTACTTATATATCAGTTGCAACTTCGACTAGACCGGCTGTAACATCGAATAGACCAGCCGTAACATCGACTAGACCAGCACAAACATCAACTTGACCAGCCGTAGCTTCGACTAGACCAGTTGCAACTTCGAATAGACCAGCCGTACCTACGACTAGACCAACCGTAACTTCGACTAGACCAGCTGTTACTTTGACTAGGGCAGCCGTAACTTCGGCTAGATCAGCCATAACTTCATCTAAATCAGCCGTAGCTTTATGAAACGCTAACGCGAAATTCTTAGTTAGTACATCGACTGACATGGTATAAGTAGTGATGGTGTTGTGCGTGCAGACTGAGGTCTGCGAGTTGAGCAGCCGCGGCCAGGGGCAGGGCGGGGGTGCGGGGGGCGCGGGGTCCCGGCCAGCAGACACCAGCACCGGCGGCGTCAGCAGCTCGCGCGAACGACGCAGCGCGCGCCGGTAGCTCGACGATCGAACGCTTTTCTGAACACAGAGAGATTCACTTTTTATGGCACTTAATTTAAAACTAACTTTTTTTAATAAATACATAAAAAAATAAAAACGTTCATTTGTACATAAAAAAATAAGGACAGTCATAGGAACTGCCGATAGAAGTGAAAACTTATAACTCAGAATTTGACAGCTTTGGAAACTACACGGGTGTAACCGGAGGGCGTGGCCTGTTCATCATGGCATGGCCATCTAGAAATGCGTCAGTATTTCCCATTGGCTTACGCATTTCTAGATGGTCATGCCCTGATGCCCTTTCTGCATTTCCCATTGGCTGATGCATTTCTAGATGGCCAATGGCGATGATCCCGAGTTTACCCGAAGATTTCTTATCATACCCGAGCGTGACGGTAGAATTCAATTCACACCTTTCAATTCAAATTTGTCTAGGCGCGCCTAAAGAAGTTTTCACTTCAAAAACTAAACTAATACACTCTCCGACTAATATAAAACAAGAGGGTAGATGAACGTACAATAAACTGACTCGGCAAACGCTGAATTTTCCACACTAGGTTGACCTGTGTGCCGGCTCAGTGTTCAGGCTCCTCCGTTACCAAAATTATAAAAAAATATGTAATACTAGCGGTCCGCTCCGGCTTCGCTCGAATAATAACCTAGATATCAACTGCAGCGCCATCTGCCGGGCTGATTTGTGAAACTAAACCGTCCAGGGCCCTACCCAAACGTATACGAAAAAATCATTCAGATCGATCCAGCCGTTTAGGAGGAGTTCAATAACAACGAAATGTGGCATTGATTTTTATTTATACTAGCGGCCCGTTCCGGCT
Organism: Ectropis crepuscularia; assembly: GCA_963693475.1. NCBI lineage: Eukaryota > Metazoa > Arthropoda > Insecta > Lepidoptera > Geometridae > Ectropis > Ectropis crepuscularia. Next base: position 39,022,712 of record OY856338.1, read on the forward strand.
TCGCTCGGACATAACCTAGACACTGCCTGCAGCGCCATCTGCCGGGCTTATTTGTGAATTTAAACCATCTTCGAATACACACACAAAAAAAACATTCAAATCGGTCCCGTCGTTACTGAGTCGGTACTGAATATGCATATAAAATTTGGTCAAAATCAGTAAAGCCGTTTCGGAGGAGTAAGGAAACAAAGACTGTGACACGAGAATTTTATATTATTTACTAGCTGTTACCCGCGACTTCGTCCGCGCAATATAAATACTAAGGTAACTCAGGCAGTACCTATTTGTATACCCAGACACATTTACGGTTACTAAAAACAGGTTATCATAAAACAGCTGTATACAATTTCATCAAAATCGGTTCAATTGGTTAGATCTGAAAGCGTAAGAGACATTCGGCCCCCATTTCAACTCCAATTTCACCCCCCGTACAGTTCGAAATTACAAAATTGCAAGACAAACATTCGTTTGCTGCGTGTCAAGTATCTAAAAGTATTCAGAGTTTCATGGTTTTATCTTCAACGGTTGGGAAATTTCATTTTGACATTCATCCCCCATTTCAACCCCAATTTCACCCCCGTACAGTTCGAAATTACGAAATTGATAGAACAAACATTCGTTGTCTTCGTATCAAGTGTCTATATACAGAGTTTCATTGTTTTATCTTCAACAGTTGGAAACTTTCATATTGACATTCATCCCCCAGTTCAACCCCAATTTCATCCACGTACAGTTTGAAATTACGAAATTGCTAGAACAAACATTCGCTTGCTTCGTGTCAATTGCCTATATATAGAGTTTCATGGTTTTATCTTCAACGGTTGGGAACTTCCATATTGACATTCATCCCCCATTTCAACCCCAATTTCAACCCCGTACAGTTCGAAATTACGAAATTGATTGAACAAACATTCGTTGTCTTCGTATCAAGTGTCTATATACAGAGTTTCATGGTTTTATCTTCAACGGTTGGGAACTTCCATATTGACATTCATCCCCCATTCCAAACCCAATTTCATCCCCGTACAGTTAGAAATTACAAAATTGCTAGAACCAACATTCGTTTGCTTCGTGTCAAGTGTCTAAATACAGAGTTTCATGGTTTTATCTTCAACGGTTGGGAACTTCCGTATTGACGTTCATCCCCCATTTCAACCCCAATTTCAGCCCCGTACAGTTTGAAATTACAAAATTGATAGAACAAACATTTAAATGCTTCGTGTCAAGTGTCTAGATACAACACTTGATAACTTTGAAAATCACAAATTTTCATACAACCGTTCATCCCTTGTTTCACCCTCTTAGGGGTTGAATTTCGCAAAACCCCGTCTTAGCGAGCGCCTACGTGCTAAAAGGGACCTCCATGCAAAATTTCAGATTCCTAGCATTTGTAGTTTCTGAGATTCCTTGATGAGTGACCTTTCGCTTTTATAAATATAGATATGTAATGTTTTATGTTCTCAAAAAACACAAACCGACTTCAATTCAAAATTTTATTATATATTTTGACTTTTGTGCTGTATATTTATATATAAAGCAGTAGGACAGATAAAGTCGAGAGTAAATCGGTTTCTTCTAGGTAAGCACGCTCCTTTGTAGACCGCATCATTGTTTAATTTCAGGCGAGATAGCGGTCAAGTGCAGACCTATCTTTGATAAACAAAAATCAAACCTGATTGAAGCTGGCGGTCTTAGCGCTTCTCGAACGATGCTCCAGGATGTCCTGTGTGGGGTCAGAGGTCTTAGCGAAGAGACGGATAGAGGCGGAGGCGGAGGCTGCGGGTTGGTGGGCATCTTTAGCCACGAGCCACAGCGGCGCCGCTGGAGGCTTGTCCGCGAAAAATGCGCTGAAAGGCAGCCTGTCACCCGGCTGGTCACCCTCACCGCTGACGCCCGCCAGTGACCTAAACATAGAAAATATAATAATAGTATTAAAAATGAACGCGGTTGATACGTGGTTGTTGAAGACACAGTGAGCTCAGTGTGCTGCAACGTTCCCGACTCGCAGCTCACCAGTGACGAAGAGTTCGAGTGTATACCTGCGCAACCCTCTCGCACCCTCTCACCTGAACCCCCGCAGTGCCAAACGGGCAGCCATTGTGCGCGTACACTATCCTTGAAAAAGGCCGCCGGACGCGGCCGAAACTCGATTCGGATTGACCGACCTTATTGTACGTGAGTTACCGGTTTACCCAAAATATAATTAGTTTGTGAAGAACCGTTCTAAGTACTTAGGGTCTTCTTCTCCTAATCCAAGAACTATGTAAAAAAAAAGATAATTGTAATGACAAAAGTCACGGACCCCGGAGTCTGTGGAGTGGCTAAATTTAATATAAGAAAAAAATAAAGTACTTAGGGTCTTGTATGATACTTACGCAGGTGTTAACATTAGTTTAATTAATAAAATTTACGGCTCGTCTAGTAAGTTACGGCTGGTCTTGGTAAGGTAGTCAAGCTCATTCATTTGTTACCCATATTGAGGGAGTTGTGAAAAAAGAGTCACGGTTTTTTGTGGTGGCTGCAATCTTGGATTTAAAATGAATAATATTCTACAAGTACATTTTTTAGGGGGTTGTGTAATTCACCATTTTGTAGCGCCCGTATTGGTCCAACTTACGTCAAACACAGCTTAGAACACTTCCCGTTAGTTATAATCCCACCAAAACATTATGTAAAAAACTAGCCAAGTCTCGATGGAGCTGCCAATTTATCTCTAAAAAGTAATGAAACGGCCAAGTCACACAACATTAACTATAGTAATAAAGAAATCGCAGTAAGGAACCTTACACTTGGCACGACTTTGTCTAGATTTCATTACTTTTTAGAGATAAATATGCAGCTCCATCGAGACTTGGCTAGTTTTTACGGTTCCGTAAAACGTAATAACGGAACCCTTATAGATTCGTCCTGTCTGTCTGTCTGTCTGTCCGACCGTATGTCACAGCCACTTTTTGCCGAAACTATGAGAACTACACAGTTTAAACTTGGTAAGAAGATGTATTCTGTGAACCGCATTAAGATTTGAACAAAAAAATATAAAAATTAGGGTTACCCCCCATACTGAGAACTGAAACACATTTTTTTTTTTTCATCAAACCTACACTTGTGGGATGTCTATCGATAGGTCTTCCAAAATGATAATTTTTATAGTTTCAATACCTCTTCTTATCTGTTATTCCGCAACGCCGTACAAAAATCATGTGACAAGGAGAAATGATCGAGGATTGCAACCCCCCCTCTTTGACTGTACTTAGTTGAACAGCTTACAAGTGACGGCATAATGCTGAATCTTATTACTTTATACCCTTCTATCATCCTACATAGGTCTCCTGGTGGTTCATTTGACCCGTAAATTTTGTTCACGGGCCTGTAGTCTATAAAGGCGGTATGTCGATTTTTAATAGTTTGGTTGGGCTCTTGTGTTTTCAAATAAGGGTCACCAGGTACTCCAGATCTTCAATTATCCAAATTTTTATAGTTTTCTCTTTATGTGGTCATTAAACCATAACTATGTACCAAATTTCAGCTCTCTGAGTTTATGGGAAGTACTAAATAGAACTCTATTTTGATGATCATGAGTGAGTAAATTAGTGTCATAAATGCGTAACTTTGCTTTCGCTTAACTTCGGAACTAAATGACCTACAGACTTGAAATTTTGAATTGTAAGTATGTGATTATAGCTTGCAAGAAGACAAAAATTTCAGCGTTCTGGTCTTATCCAGAAGTTCTCAAATAGAGGTCTGAAAATGCGGCGAAATGGTTCCAGTAAAGCATGGTACGGCAGTGTTTGCTTCGCGCTCGACATGAAGGGGGCACTGCCGTGCCGATAAAAAAATCAACATACATTCAGATAGATAGATTCATCCGCTCGAGAGCTACAAAACAACAGACAGACACAAACATAGAGAAACGTGAAACTTAAAACACCCCGTCGTATTTACGAGGGGGTTAATATAGTGTCGTTACCTACTGGAAATGGATGTGCATAGTGACTACGATCACCGGTAAACGGAAAGATAAGTGCGTACTGCCGATAACTAAAAAAAAAAAACGGAGAAGGAAAACATCGTAAGGAAACCGACCTGTTCCTAGAATCTGTCGAAGTCATGCGCCATTAAGCAATACGCAAATGAGATCGTGAGCAGATCGTGGTGGATTATGGCCCTGAATCTCTCCTTGCGAGAGAAAGCCCCGAGCCCCAGCTGTGGGAACATTTAGTGGGCTTCTTATGCTATGTAACAAAATGCACTTACCACAGTGGTGGATATGGCAAACACTGTGATCGCTGACAGCCGTCTTCTTCTAAGGAACAAAAAAGAAAATTATAGTAAGTCTTAGTGAGTTCAAGAGGTATATCCTACTTTCAACTATCCAACTGCCGTAAATGCAAAAGTTTGGATGCTTGTTGCTCAATCACATCGGATCGTGTTGAAATTTGGAACACAGTTGAATAATCATAGTCTCAAATAGCGTATAGGCTGCATAACAACCCCTTTACAAAACTACCCCGGTAAAAATAGGGAGCTGCTATTTACCTTATAACATTAGCTTATAATGTTTCGTTTAAAATAAGTACACCTCTCAAGATGACCTCGTGAAGCCCTGGATTCGACCTGGCTGACGAAGCTTCAACATACAACTCGGCAAGGATATCTCCTAATGCCACTAATTTGTGGTGCCCTAGGCGGGAGCAGTTAAAAGGTTGGTAAGATCTTTCTATCCTGCATTGCCGTTTTGTTGGTAGGATAACTACTCCTCACCTCTTTTTCTTTTTTAAGTTAAAGTTTTTAAATTATATTGATTATACGATGAAAGTTAACACGACCAAAAATGAAATTGGCAACAATTTTGGTTGCCATCATTTTTGTAAAAAAATGAATAACCTTCAAGCCAATATGGCGGCGAATGCACCGGTCAGATTTGGTAGAGCGTATGGATTTCAGCTATTTATGACCCCTGCTATACATTGGCGCAATAAAAATCTGACTATAATTATTTATTTATTCCAATGTACTAACCCGACTGGGCTAGATATCTGAACGCAAAAGTTGTTTTTACCTTCTAGGGAGTAAAATAAATTTGAATTTAGAACGTCGTGTGCACTAAGTTTGTGAATTCAAAATATTATTAAACCTATTTACACTTTTACCTATTTAACTTTAACCTATTTTACTTTACCTTATACAAATCTACTTATACCACAGACTAAGTAGAGAGATACTCTCAGACGGACATGTCGGGAACAAGGAACATGGTCTATGGTTACTAGACTAAATTTACTTTATCTGTGCTGAAAGTTATATGCTGCAATTTTTTTATATTAAACAAACTGCATCAAAACAAAGATGTAATTTGCCAACTCGTGCATTCGCGCCAGTAGGTAGGTACACATCATACATTATTTAATTTTTTACGCCTAAAAGGAACTAGTTTCTATAAGAAAAATATAGCTATATATAGCCGTAGGTACCAATAAACTTTCTGTTATTTAATTTTAACTACGATAGTGCGAGACCAATGTTAGAGTCAGAACTCATCTTGATTAAGTTCCGCAACAGTTTTTAAGCAAAAGAATCACCACTTCACAGGATATAAGTCATATTAGGAGTTTTTTTCTTTCCAATGTGGAAACGTATGTAACAGACGTATTTTCCGAAGTAACTGCAGCCTGGTACAATACACATGTTATAAATCTTAGGTAAGGTGCGAAAAGAACATTTGCAGCTAATAAAGAACAAAAATACACGAAAATGTAAACAATAATAATTATTTTGATCAACACACAAACGTCACATTGACCATAGATAAATGCTATAATTTTATGAAAAAAGAATACCAATAATGTCATAGAGATGCCCGATAATGTCATAATTTTATCGTAATATCGAAACTAAGTCAAATATCGATAGCTTTTACAAAATTTGGGCTATGAAATAGGTTCCACATTTTGAAATGTCTCTCTGTGTGTGGGTTATTTATTTATTTTGTATGCTGTAAAAAGTCTAAATTTTGCTTTTGATCTATGTGTAAATACTGTTTATTACTCAGTGAATGAAATTATTCCATAAAAAACATTATCACTTTGCCAATTTTCTTTCCTGCAGTCCTTACTTACCTTTTTTGATCTCTGTGTTTTTGTTTGAGCATGGTTAAAAAAAATAGCAGTCATAGAAAATGCCGATAGAAGTGAAAATGTATAACTCAGAATTTGATAGCTTACTTTGTAAACTACGCGGATGAAATCGGAAGGCGTCGCTATGATCATGGCCATCTAGAAATGCTGACCCATATCTAGATGGCCAATGGGAAATGCTAACGCATTTCTAGTAGTGGTAGGACTCTTGGCAGAGTCCGCCTGGGGAAGTACCACACCTTTGCCAGTTATTCAACCGCCAAGCAGTTACTTGCAAACCTTACTGTGATCCGGTTTGAAGGGCAATGTTTCCAGAGAAATTACAGGGCGTAGAGATATACCACCTTAGATCTCTGAGTGACGAGCGCAGTGCAGTGCTAGGTAATGATTTGGACTCTTCATGTTCTCGCAATGGTCTTAAAACCGTGATCCCATGTTGTGCTGCCATTAATTTCGTCTACAGCGTACTTATTAAAAGACTCGTTATGTGGAATCAGTTCTAAAAGCGTAGCTTTAACCATATCTGGTTCGTAATGAATATTTTTATTTAAAAGCCAATCTTGAATGGCAGCTTTTTTCCAGCTCATTTTTGGTGCCGTTTCCAATTTTCGGGAGTGGTAAGGTGCATTATCCATCACCACAATTGAGTTTGGTCTTAATTTTTGTAAGACTCCAGCGAACCACTCCTCAAAACAAACTGCATTCATCTCATCATGGTAATTTTCACAATTTATCTTTGCTTCAAAAATCATGAGCTCCTCTTCCAGGAAGCCTTTTTCACTACCTATATGGCTAATTATGAGACGTTTGCCTTTTCCAGATGGATTTTTTAATCCAGTGGTCAGTCCCTCCAAAAACGATTGTCGAGATGATGTGACTTTCTTGTCCACCCAAGTTTTTTTTACAGTATGACCTTAAAATAAATATAGTACATAAACATTCAATATTACTATGAAATTTAATGTAAAATGTATATAAATTCATTTTGTCTCATCACTACACTATTATATGTGGTATCATTATTTCACAAAATGACAGTAGCTAATGTCAAATCTGGAATCGAATTAAAATTCCGAGTATACTACATGTGTTTAATCGTAGAGGTATTTTAAAGTATTTCTGTGTATACAATATTTATAGTATTCTTGCGGTAGAAGAACAAATTGGTTATCTCTGTAATCTGATGATCTTGATAACACAACATATTTATACTTAGTTGAAGCTGAAGAGGCCGGGTCAGTAGCTCAACAATATACCGGCACTCTTCTTCGCCTACAGTCCCACCGCGTCCGCCATCATACGTTGTCAACCACGCAAGGCCGCAATGGGCAGGAAGAACGGCGCACCGTTATACCGATATTTCACTCCAGCCGGGGTATCTCCTGTACGGCCACGGTGCCACCACTACCACCAAGCATCGCGGCACGTCTCATTCACGCCGGTGCGTAGGAAGTTACGCACCGTAGACGGCTACGAATCTTTCAATTCAGACCAGTAGTTCCCGAGCTCTTAGCGTATTATAAAGCTCATCATCATCATCATCACGATGATGATGATGAGCGTTTTATTATGGTATGGAAGTAAATACAGACAAAAAACTTGACAAACATGCCAGGCATGACCAGGCAGTAACGACAAGTGCCGAAGTCTACGCTTAGCGCTCACTCTGACGTTATGAACTTATTATGTGATAGCAACGCCTATTACAGCGCACTAATCACTTCAAAAATTCTTTTGCCGTCCGCCTGTTACGAATACGCTAAAGGAGGAAGCACGATTCTCACGATCTCACGTTGTAAAGAACGATACTTAACTACGACGGCTCCCTCAAATGAACATAAAATCAACACCGCCAGCTATATCGAACATAGCGACATCTAGTTGACGCAGAAGCAAGTACGCTACGGTTTATTATGAATAGACACGCTTCATTTTAGCCAGTATAGTACAAACAGAATTTTGCACTTAAATTCCGATGTAATTTTTTTTGAAGTGAAAACTTCTTTAGGCCCGCCTAGACAGATATTTCGTGGGCTGTGAATTTGATTCCAGCGTCACGCTCGGGTATGATAAGAAATCTTCGGGTAAACACGGGACCATGGCTATTGGCCATTTAGAAATGCGTCAGCCAATGGAAAATGCTGAAAGGGTTTGGCATCATGCCATGGCCATCTAGAAATGCATCAGCCAATAGGAAATGCTGACTGAGTGTGGTAAGTTCTTATGACAAACGTGGAGTCAAATCTCGTCCTTCGTGTTTTTGGAACATCAACCATGAAACGATGTCACTTTTTCGAGATACGAGAAGTCCGATCTTGCTGAATCTACACTATCCCCATCTAATACGTACGTTGGAACTATTTTTGTCTCTTCGGAAAACCCCTCATTCGTTCATAAACAAACAAAGGATCAACAACAAACGATACAATCATATTTCACGTAATATGTGTAGACAGAGCGAACTACTCTACTCTACTACCACTACGTGAGCAAGCAAAACAGGAAACTAGCTAAAAAGTAAAAAAAAAATTACAGAATAATTAAAAAGAGTGAAATAAAATTAACCTATTTTTAAAATGAATGTTTGTCAGTATGTTATAAATAACATTCAAGAATACAAATATTCAATTAGTTTTTTTTTTAGTTTAACCTCTTATCTTGAATCTTATCGTGAAGTGAATAAAAGTATTCCATTTAAGTGTTTATCAGTCGTTGGTGCCAACTTTGAATAAATAATAGCACAGGGTATCTTTGCGAGGAACGCGTAAGCGACATATAAGTAAGTAACGGCGCTAACGACTCTTTGGTCGCGAACTCGACTTGCAGATTACACTGTGTTATCGGTTCAAGCGGTATATTTGAATCGATGCACTTTTGTTATATCCTACGTAAGCTATGGATGTACCGAGATGCGCTGCATGCCCGAACGTATAGAACGGCGTGAGTTTTTTAGAGTGCTGCCGTTGCTTCGATAGGTATCATTGTACGTGCGTTAATTTTACCGAACTCGATTATTCTGGTCTCTCGAAGGATCTCCGAAGCCCTTGGTCTTGGGTTTGTCCTTTGTGCCGCTTTATTTATACGTTCTTTTGGATCTGACTTAATTTTACGGTCGTGCACTGTGTATGGGCACCGGTGCAACTGAGGTGGGGCGGAATGTTGGAGGGGGGGGGGGGGGGGTGTTAATCGCGGCTGTAGGGTGGAGGGTGCGGCGGGAGAGGACAGTCAGTATTACAATGCACCGCTCTTGTTCAGTGTCAGATTTGTAAACGGTTAACCACCGGTTAACGGTTGCAGTTGTTAACCCTAACGTAAACTTGAGGAGTAATAAAAAACAATATCAACTAGTGACTCCGGCTCCGCCCCACAGGTTGAGTAAGTCTGAGAGGTCGGTCTACGTTGGAGGGCTCGCGATATACAACCGCCTACTGTCAAACGAGCAGTACTATAGTGGCCACAAGCTTTTTTTTTTTACAATACAATTTTATTTATTGATTAAAAACTTCTTACAAAACATCAAAATTCTTACTTACTAAATTCAAACCACAAGCCACAAGCTTTGCAAATCTGGTTTAAACTAACCATTCTGATTAGGGTCTGTCACTGACTTTTGACAACTGGCCCAATTCTGGCGGGGGAGTCAAATCTCAGTGAAATACCCATATCACTGAGATTTGACTCCCCCGCCAGAAGCTCTTGCATTTTTGATACACACTCTAGGCGTAGTAGCGACAAGAATAGGTGGAGTCGGGGTGCTCCGAGGCGGATCTGGGTCCTAACTAACCTAACCGGCCTGATTTGGTTACATAATAAATAATAATAATAAATATTGGTGCACAATTCACACACAACACCATCTGACCCCAAACTAAGCAAAGCTTGTGTGATGACGGCCAGATAGCTGATATAATACTTATATAGTTTTAAATACATACCTACTTATTATACATAGAAACACCCAGACACAGTGCAAACATTTGAATTCATCACACAAATATTTGCACTGGGTGGGGATCGAACCCACGGCCCTCGGCTTCGCAGGCAGAGCTACTAACCACTTAGCCACAAGGCCAGCCTTAGTTTATGCGCGATCTCGAGCTCCACGCCTCGAATTGAACACGTATTTAGAAGAACAGTTCGCGCTACAATCCCGTGCGCAGTTGGAGCACCTGTGGCTCGTATTGGACACGAAAGAATTTGTTTAACAAACCCGTGAACGTTTTGAGGCAGTGTTGCCTTTTACTGGGAAAGGTTTTTTTTTTTAATCGCATAGAGTGACGAGACGAGCAGGTCATGTGCCTGATGGTAAGCAACATGCCTGCCACATAACAGCACAGTAACACGTAGCTATTGAAATATGATAGTCCAAATCATTACCTAGCACTGCACTGCGCTCGTCACCCAGAGATCTAAGATATTATGTTTCTAAGCCCTGTAATTTCTCTGGAATCATCTGGATATGCGCTACCCGACTTGATATTTATAATATTTTAAATCTGAAACTCACATTGACCGATGGAACAATATTTTTACTTGTTTAACAGCTTCAGTGATCGAAGTGCGACTCTTTCTACTTTTTGTGTCGTTTTATCTCTAATAAAGTGGCCAAGTGCGAGTTGGACTCGCCCATGAAGGGTTCTATAGGGGCTAAGAGCACGTACTTATGTGGTAAGATTTAGTATATAAGCAGATGACAGCGGTAGAGCGATTAGTCTCTCGCCCCGCGTCACTTGTGTATAATTAAGATCAATATAGTCAGCAGTTTATACAGTGACGTGGTTTCATTTCCTCTCCAGTACCAGTAACACCTACAGTGGTGACCCCGACGTGATCCAGCCCGACGTGATCCAGCCCGACGTTTGATCAGTGAGTCAAAGAGAAGATTCAGAAGATTTTGTTTGGTGTTACTGCGTTAATAAATTGTTTTTCAACAATGTTTTCGCACACTGCACCAGTAAGTGGGCAAGTGGGTCAGCAGGGCATGAAAGACGAGCGAACGAATTCCGCTGATTGTGCCCTGGCCGCTATAGGTATGTCAACGAGACTTCCAGATTTTTGGGTTGACATGCCGCGGTTATGGTTGGCCCAGTTTGAAGCAGTGATGGCATCGCAGAAACAAGGGGATGGAGGAAAGTTCAAGATGGTTACATCAAAATTGGGGAGAGACTCATTCCAGACGCCGGTGAACAACAAGTATACGGCGCTGAAGGACCGACTGCTGCAGGTCTATGAGGATAGTGCTGAGCGACAAGAACTTAGCAACAAGAACAAAATTATAGAGAACACCACGTGCTACGACATCGCTGCTGTGTCCGGGAGTAACGAACAGGTACCCAATTTACCTCTCACGGAGCTAGTCAAGCAGATGAAGAAGCTGGAGATAGAAGTAACATCGCTACGCAGTAAGATTCAAGGCCAAGAACGCGGAAGAAGCAGGAGCCAGCAAAGATGGAGCGAAAATAGGACTGGTTCGCGGAAGAAAAGGGCACCAGGTGATCCAGAGTGGCTGTGCAGATCCCATTTCCGGTTTAAGAAAATTGCTATGCGATGTTAAACAGCGATAATTGGAGCCGATTGTTCAAGGAATTTTAAGCTGGCGGTAGAAAAATAGTACAGAGGATATAGAAAAACAGCAATTATTACGCGTTTGGTATTTTCGAAATTACGAGATTGACCTTTGGGTTACGAAATGCAGCGCAGACGTTTCAAAGATTTATAAACACGAACGTTTTAGCTGACATAGAACAAATGAATAATGAGGTCAATAGCAGCGGTAGTAATGTTGAATAATTAGTTTTGTATGCGTACTTAGAAACGTAGATAACATAACAAATTGGCTCGAAAAATGCAACCTGGCATAAAGAGCATTTGCGTAGGTTATTTGAACGTTTGCAGATATATTACATGGAAGTTGAAATAGGTAAATGTATGTTGAGAAAAGTAAAATAGATTTTTTATGTTACGAAGTCTCGGAAAATGGAATAAGTCCTTTGCCTGACAAAGTCAAGGTTATTCAGGACTATCTCAAACCGGAGACAGTAGAGTAGTTACGCAGGTTTTTTGGGTATGTAAAATGTTTATAGAGCATACATACCAAACGCTGCAAGAGTATAGAGAATTTTTGATAGATATTGACTGACAATGTGCAAGGAAAAGGGATAATATGGGCTATAGAGGCAATTAGAGCGTTGAAAAGTAAGGAAAGCTTACAAAATGCTGCCAAGTTATAGGACCCGGGTCCAGGGGCAAGGTTAACCCTTATGACAGACGCGTCAGACATTAGTATAGGCGCGGTATTGCACAGAAGGAAAAGGGTATTTGGAGAACCCTCGATTATTTTTGCAAAGAAGCCCACGGAATCCCAGAAAAAGTACTGTGTATACGACAAGGAACTTCTGGCGATTTATTCGGGTATTGTGTATTTTACAGATTGGATTGCAAGTGATATGTGTCATGTAATAGGAAATATAAGTCAATAGTCAATAGTGCAAACTAGAACGCCGAGTGAGCAAAGCGGTTCGATGTCAAGAGGCCAAGGTTAGCACGGAAGGAAAAATGTGCTAGCTAAACAAGTGGAAGAAACATGTGACGAGTTGATCGTAATTTTATAATGTAAACAATTTGTGATATAAGTATTTTTTTTGGGTTGTTATCTTATGTTATTAGCTTATGTTTTTCTCCTTTTTTAAGAAAGGGGTGTATATAGGGGCTAAGAGCACGTACTTATGTGGTAAGATTTAGTATATAAGCAGATGACAGCGGTAGAGCGATTAGTCTCTCGCCCCGCGTCACTTGTGTATAATTAAGATCAATATAGTCAGCAGTTTATACAGTGACGTGGTTTCATTTCCTCTCCAGTACCAGTAACACCTACAGTTCCGTTGCAGCAAGTAACATAATATACATAGTACACATAGTTCTTGTACTTCGTTGTAACTTTGATCGAAGTTTCAATAATAGTGTATTTATGACGTACTAAAAAAAACTACTTATCAGATCGAGTTCAAACCAATTTTCGTTGGTAGTTTACATGGTAATGTACATCATATATTTTTTTTAGATTTTTCATTCTCTTAATTTAGAAGTTAGAGGGGGGGGGGGGGACACATTTTACCACTTTGGAAGTGTGTCTCGCGCAAACTATTCAATGTATACGAAAATGATTTTAGAAACCTCAACATCATTTTTGAAGACCTATCGATAGACACCACACAAGTAGGTTTGATGAAAAAAAAATTTTTGAGTTTCAGTTCAGTTCAGAGTATGAGGGGCAACCCTAATTTTTCTTTTTTTTAATTTTTTTTGTTCAAATCTTAATGCGGTTCACAGAATACATCTATTTACCAAGTTTCAACAGTGTAGTTCTCATAGTTTCGGCAAAAAGTGACATACGGACAGACAGACAGACAGACAGACATGACGAATCTATAACGGGTTCCGTTTTTACGTTTTACGGAACCCTAAAAACCGCTTCGGCTTTATAATATTACAATAGATATACTTAATATAATTATTTATTGGCTTTCCATTCATCAAATTCTTAGTTTTATTGACAATGTCGCGGACCGGCCGTATGTGACCGACCGCTATGCGTTGACGAGCCTGGTCTGCCGGCAGCGAGAGGGGTAGAGACCTGTTGTAAGTAGGTCTCTTGGGTACGTGCCCTCTCGTTCCGACGGGCGCTGGTAGACTCGTCCCTGGGTTCACTTTGCGACCGCTGTGGGACAATCCTCGAACTCGTCCTGGATGTGAACTGGACTTGACTCCCCGGCGTGACACTCGGCGTGACCCCCGGCGTGACCCCCGGCGTGACACTAGGCGTGACCCCGGCGTGACACACGGCGTGCCCTTGGCGATGACTCGGCGGTGACACGACGTGATCCCGACGTTCGCTCGACGAGATCTTCTTGGCCGGACCTTGCAGGGGAGCAGGGAGCGGGGTAGTGAAACGCTGGTGTTGCTTGAGTCTTCCTTTTATTTTTCTTCGTTTTCTTTCTTGTACTGGAGCCGCTGAGAAGAGCATGCTCCGAACAAAATCGAGATCGCTAAGGTACCCCCTTACCTTTACCTTAAAGAGAGCCCTGTATTCTGGGCCCTCTTTTCGGTTCATTTTCACTATCGATTAGTCACTTTTTTGACCATAAGTTTTCCATTCCTGGTCGTAGGCTAACGAATGACCACTCGAAATGTAGCCCACGACCAGGTCTATAAATAAACATAACATCTCGGGGGGTACCTTAGCTTACAATCGTATTATTTTCGTAAAAACTATCAAAATTTCCAATATTTGCCTAAAATTAGGTAAATAAGTAGACACCCTACCTATATTCTTGAATAGACTAAGCCAAAACAATGTTTATTAGGTATGGCCTACCTATTTCTACCTAAATAAACCGAATTTACCACAATATTTACCGTTAAACTAAATCTTAATACAATTTTACCAAAGTGTTATAAAAATCGCTATAACTAGTTATATACATATATGTGTCGATCGCCAACATCCTCCCCTTCGTGCGCCAGCACCATCCTCTGGCTCGGCGATCTCACCGGTCGGAGGCCCGTTCCTTGTCGTCGCGACGCCGCCGTCGCTTGATGGCTCGACTTCTGGGACCGCCGCCATCGCCGCTCCATGGAGGCACCGACAGCACGCCCTTAGAGGTTGGCCGCCGCAGAATTCCGCCATTAGTGCGGACCTCGACACCCTGCGTTCCGCCATCTCGTGCATAGTAGGTGTGGACCACTGCTCCTCTCGGTGATGTCTCGCTACGCAGAATGGAACCCACAGCGAGGACTGCGTCGCCACAGTGTAGGCGCGGCAGGCAGTCTTCTCGCCGAAACAAGGCTCGCCTTCGCTTCTTACGCCGCCGCCGTCGACCCACCTTGACAACAGTGGTGGTCTTGACAACAAGGTAATCGACAGCCGCACTTGATGAAGGCGTTTCTCCGAAGCGATGCCCCTCTTCTGGTAGGTCCTTTGCTGTTTTCACGTCGATCTCTTTCATCTTAGATTTCTCAGGGGGCCTCCCCTTCGTGAGCGTAGTGATGTCTTCCCTGTAGCCCTCTTTTTGGCATAATGTTCGAAGAACCTTCTCTGTGGCTTCTTTTATCGAGTTATCCTGAGACTTCTTTTTCTTCTTTTTCCTGGAAGATCTTTTCCACATAGGATCTTTCGTCTCGAAGTTCTCGTCTTTGTCCAGTTTCTTCTCTTTGCCTTTAAACTGGTTCTGCGCCGATCTGAAGTCTGCCATTTGTCCTTCTCGGGCGAAGACATGCCCGCAAGTAACAATGTCGTCAGGTTTCGTTGCCCCCGAGTCGCATCCGTGTAGCACCCACCCTAAGTATGTGAGGGATGCGACGGGCTGATTTCTCTTCCCTTTCCGCGTTCCCCTGGAGACAATCAACTCCCAGTTGTCTTGCCCGATGAGAACCTTCGGCCGCTCTTCCTCGTAGCAAAGTTGATCCGCCATCTTTTGCAAGTGAGGGTACATCTTGACCTTCTCTTTGTCAACTGCTTGAGGTGTCAGGTGAAGTTCGTCCATGGTTCTTGCCCCGGTGACAGTCCTTTTCCGTGTCTGATGAACTCCTCGAACTTTCATGTTGAGCTTCATGGATCTTTTGTTCGACAGCAACTTCCCTCCGACTGTTTCTATGGTAAGTTGCTCTCGAGGTCCCTGTAGCCCCAGTTGTTCGGCTACGGATGAGTCCACCAGTGTCACCGTTGAACCTTCGTCTAACAGAGCCAAAACCTTGGTGCTTCCTTTTGGCCCGTAAATTTCCACTGGTACTATTTTCAAGTATGCCTTCTTGGTTTTCGCCGTGTTGACCTGGAGCACGTTGTTGGTTACTTCTTTCTCGTGTGTAGCTTCAGGTTCTAGATCTTCATGTAGAAGCTCATGGTGCCATCTTCTGCATACTTCGCATCCTGGCTTCTGGCAGTCTTGCTTCCGATGTCGACCTTGCAAGCATTTGAAGCATAGCTTGCAATTTGATGCAATTTTCCAGCGTTCCTTGGTCGATGCATCCATGAACTTCTTACATTGATACAGGCGATGGCTTCCTTGACAGTGTGGACAATTTTCCCTATCTTCCCTTTGTTCCACGGCGGCATGTGTGGCTTCTCTCTTCCATCCTTGGCTTTTAGTTACAGCTTCTTGTAGTGCATATTGACTGCACCGGTCTGCCTCCCTGTTCAGGAATTTGCTCAGCTGTAGCAAGTCAGGATCTTCCGTGTCAGCTGTAAAGTCAAACCACCGGAACCGTATGACCGCAGGCATTTTGTCCACTATAGTCTTGAGCTTTTCCGGCGACTGGAGGTACTGTGGCTTTTTCAGGCTCTTCACTGTTGCCACGATGTTACTAACTCGACATGCAAAATCGCACACGTCTTGAGCACTCTCCGTCATCTTTGGCAGTCTCTTCAGTTTTTCCATCTCCGCCAACACTAGTCCATCTGGTCTTCCGTATTGCCTACGCAGTGCTTCGATGATGTCTTCAGGTGTGGTGTCAGAATACAACAGACATTTCACTGACTCTCGAGCAGCTCCCTTGATGGACTCCCTCAGCCTTATCATGTTCTGGATTGGAGAGAAGTTCTCAGCCGTATCTTCGTATGCCCTCTTGAAAGCTAGCCACTCGCTAGCGTTCCCGTCAAACTGTGGAAGATCGAACATGTAGCTTGGTGCTGCTACATTTCTCGTTGACAACTTGACGACGTCCCGTAGAGCTTCAGCGATGCCCTTGATGTCGGCAGAAGCTTCAGTGATTTTCGTGGCTGCCTGTGCCTTACCGGGCTTCTCCGGTTCTGACACTTTTCCTGGCAGCCTTTCCGTCGAATCGCTGATCCAATTCTGCACCATCTCGTCCCGGTTTACTGGCACGCTGATCACAGAGTCGTCGTCGTCTTCTTCCAATTGCACCATCTCCAGTTCTACCTTCGCCAATTCAGCCGCAGCTCGTGCCTGGTCTAGCTTCCGTCGAGCTAACTCCACACGTGCTTCCATCTCTTTCTTCCGCCTGGCTGTTGATGCTACAGATGAGGCCTTTGATTTCTGTAGCCTCTCGGAGATCTTCGAACTTGGGCTTCCCACCAGTTTTATGACTTCCTCGGTTGTGGCCCTAATCGTAGTCTCGAACGACGTCCCAGGCGGGAAGGTACCTTCTGTTCTGGTACCGGATGTCGTACCGGACTCCACTGTGATGCCACGTGATGCTCTCTCAGCCGGCGTACGTTCCAGCCGATCACCTCCCTTCTGGCTTCTTGTAACGGGCATCTTGATCTTCGTTTCTTGATCACCTCGTCCGTTGTCGAAGCGCAGATGTCTTTAAGCCTTCACTTCCTCGTCGAAGTCCCACGGTGGTCGCTACGGCGTGAATCCGGCTCGAAGGACCAGCTGTCGCGGACCGGCCGTATGTGACCGACCGCTATGCGTTGACGAGCCTGGTCTGCCGGCAGCGAGAGGGGGAGAGACCTGTTGTAAGTAGGTCTCTTGGGTACGTGCCCTCTCGTTCCGACGGGCGCTGGTAGACTCGTCCCTGGGTTCACTTTGCGACCGCTGTGGGACAATCCTCGAACTCGTCCTGGATGTGAACTGGACTTGACTCCCCGGCGTGACACTCGGCGTGACCCCCGGCGTGACACTAGGCGTGACCCCGGCGTGACACACGGCGTGCCCTTGGCGATGACTCGGCGGTGACACGACGTGATCCCGACGTTCGCTCGACGAGATCTTCTTGGCCGGACCTTGCAGGGGAGCAGGGAGCGGGGTAGTGAAACGCTGGTGTTGCTTGAGTCTTCCTTTTATTTTTCTTCGTTTTCTTTCTTGTACTGGAGCCGCTGAGAAGAGCATGCTCCGAACAAAATCGAGATCGCTAAGGTACCCCCTTACCTTTACCTTAAAGAGAGCCCTGTATTCTGGGCCCTCTTTTCGGTTCATATTCACTATCGATTAGTCACTTTTTTGACCATAAGTTTTCCATTCCTGGTCGTAGGCTAACGAATGACCACTCGAAATGTAGCCCACGACCAGGTCTATAAATAAACATAACATCTCGGGGGGTACCTTAGCTTACAATCGTATTATTTTCGTAAAAACTATCAAAATTTCCAATATTTGCCTAAAATTAGGTAAATAAGTAGACACCCTACCTATATTCTTGAATAGACTAAGCCAAAACAATGTTTATTAGGTATGGCCTACCTATTTCTACCTAAATAAACCGAATTTACCACAATATTTACCGTTAAACTAAATCTTAATACAATTTTACCAAAGTGTTATAAAAATCGCTATAACTAGTTATATACATATATGTGTCGATCGCCAACAGACAAATTAATTAATAAATTGATAACATTACAATATTTACAAACAATAAATTAACAAAAAACCACACTCCCTACAAATGAAACACGCCGTCGAGTTCGCTGCCGCGCGGCAGGGTTCCCAGAACGCTGGCAGCGTTGCCCCGTTGGATGGCGATACTTAGTTTTTGGGCGAAGTAAGTGCCAGCTCTGAGATCCCCTGAGGCGAGAACCAACCGCTTCGACAGTTGTTTAATATAATAATAATTTATGTAGTGCTAGGACTCGTGGCAGAGTCCGCCTGGGGAAGTACCACACCTTTGCCAGTTATTCTACCGCCAAGCAGTAATGTGCAAACATTACTGTGTTCCGGTTTGAAGGGCAATGTTTCCAGAGAAATTACAGGGCTTAGAGATATAAGATCTTAGATCTCTGGTTGACGAGCGGAGTGCAGTGCTATGTACTGATTTGGACTCTTCATGTTCCAATAGTTGCGTGTCACTATTATGTGGCAGGTATGTTGCTTTCCATCCGGCACATGTACTGCTCGTCTCGTCATTCTTAATTTAAAAAAAAATGCAACAATGCAAGTACGTTAACTGTGGAATCTTCAATGATTTTCAGTATTCTGTATTCTTTTAGTCCTTATTTTCCTGTTCTTTATGCCACTAACTTAAAACGGCGATGGAAAACATCTTGAGGAAACCGACATGTACCTAGAGTCTTTTGAGGTCATATGCCATCCACCAACCCGACTGTTTCAGCGTGGTGGATTATGACCTTAACTCGCTGCTTGCGAGAGAAGGCCCCCAGCAGTGGGAACATTTAGTCAGCTGTTTATGTTATCCAATAACAAAATAAAAGTGGTCATGTGACCACTATGAGTGAGGACACGTTCCTATTGATAGTAACGTAATGTTATATAAGTAGCCTATAATAGCCTTCCTCGATAAATGGACTATCCAACACAAAAAGGATCTTTCAATTCGTACCAGTAGTTCCCGAGATCGATCCTAATAATTTTAGTATAGATAGGCCAATTTCCATATAAACTTTCATCCCCCATTTCAACCCCCATAACCTTTTTTCCGCAATAAAAGTAGCCTATGTCTTTTCTCCGGGTCTAATCTATCTGTGAACCAAATTTCACCAAAATCGGTTTACTGGGTTAGACGGTAAATCGTAACAGACTGACAGGATTGTAATATAATATTATTAAAGTAACGATTAACTTCTGGAGTACTGTTTGCACCTTTGGGATGAATCGACGAAATACCAGCTGGATGCTTTGGATTTAATTGAAGAACATGCCAACAGGCAACGATACCCTTGTTAAAAAAATAATATAAAGTCTTGAATGTTCCCGTATAAAGATTTTGTACCGTTAATAGCTTTGCACTTGACCGCTATCTCGCCTTAAGTTAAGTTGCAAACATAACGATATACGTATAGTAGTAGTATAGTGTAGTACATTATAGTATTAGTATAGTACATAATTACAATACAGTAGTATTAAAGTACTTAGTTATACTCGTAGTTCAGCTTTGAACGATAATTGTTACAGTAACGAATATTGACATATCTATCATATATGTTTACTTTTACGTCTAACATATTATATGCATTTAATAGATTAACATTTCATACAAACTAACAAACTGTAAAACCAGCTGAAATTAACCGGTTTTACAGTCACAAAAATTGTAATCGAGGATACGACGGTCTAGATCGTAGGTCTTTATTCTTCGCCGGTGGCTACCTGTTCTAAATATGATTTTATTTGACTGAAACAAAACGCTTGCGCGTTTTAAGGTCGTTTTGCGCCATCTATCGTTTTTAGGTGAAGTTAAACCATCTCTGTTATCTACACGAGGTATTTAACTTTTTTTTACTCAAACTTCCGACTTTATTTAAAAAATAAACTTATGCAGTTCACTAATTTTAATAGAATTATCTCATACGTTTAAACGAGCAATTCTTGTATATTTGTATATATTTATATATAGAATCTGAATCTCAGAAACGGCTAGAATGATTTTCATGAAATTATGTATGCAGGGTATTTCGGGGACGACAAATCGATCTAGCTAGATTGCATTGTTAATAAAGTAGCCAAGTGCGAGTTGGACTCGCCCATGAAGGGTTCCGTTGCAGCAAGTAACATAATATACATAGTACACATAGTTCTTGTAGTTCGTTGTAACTTTGATCGAAGTTTTAATAATAGTGTATTTATGACGTACTAAAAAAAAACTACTCATCAGATCGAGTTTAAACTAATTTTCGTTGGTAGTTTTCATGGTAATGTACATCATATATTTTTTTTAGTTTTTTCATTCTCTTACTTTAGAAGTTAGAGGGGGGGGGGGACACATTTTACCACTTTGGAAGCGTCTCTCGCGCAAGTTCTTCAGTGTAGACAAAAATTATATTAGAAACCTCAACATCATTTTTGAAGACCTATCGATAGACATCCCACACGTCCGACCGATCGGTCGGTTCGTGCGGCGAGCGTTGTCTGCAACACCGAAGACCATCCGAGAGTTCAATTTGCAGATGGCCATCAAGGATAGAAATGCAGTCGTGGTGGAGGCGCTGAGCCGGGAGGAGGCGACTTAGAAAATAAAATAGTCCTAGAATTAGCAAGAAAATGTTCCCTACTCTCCCCTATTTCCTTTTCTTCTCCAATCCAAGATTCATGTAACAAAAAAAGAAAACGATTGACAAAGGTCACGGACCCCGGAGTCTGTGGAGCTGTAAAATTTAAATAAAAAAAAAAAAAAAAAAAGACATCCCACACGTGTAGGTATCATGAAAAAAAAAAAATTTGAGTTTCAGTTCTCAGTATGGGGGGCAACCTTAATTTTTTTTTTTTTTTAACTTTTGTAAAAATCTTAATGCGGTTCACAGAATACATCGACTTACCAAGTTTCAATTGTGTAGTTCTCATAGTTTCGGCAAAAAGTGGCTGTGACATACGGACGGACAGACAGACAGACAGACAGACAGACATGACGAATCTATAAGGGTTCCGTTTTTACGTTTTACGGAACCCTAAAAACAGTGGCGCTTAGAAAAATAATATTGCAAATAATGAATTATGTGATCTACAATTTCGGTCTTTAGACAAGAAGTATAAACCTGAAGTTAGTTACAATGTTGAACGGTGGACAATTCATACACACACGCAAGACCACCTGACCCCAAACTAAGCAGGGCTTGTAATATGGCGGCCAAATAGCTGAAATAATACTTATATTATGTAGTTGTAAATAGAGTAAATACATACTTCGAATCACCCAGACACAGTACAAATATTTGAATTCATCACACAAATATTTGGACTGGGTGGGAATCGGATGTAGTTGTAGGACTCTTGGCAGCGTTCGCCTGGGGAAGTACCACACCTTTGCCAGTTATTCTACCGCCAAACAGTAATGAGCAAACTTATTGTGTTCCGGTTTGAAGGGCAATGTTTCCATAGAAATTACAGGGCTTAGAGACATAATATCTTAGATCTCTGGGTGACGAGCGCAGTGCAGTGCTAGGTAATGACTTGGACTTTCATGTTCCATAGCTCACTGTGCTGTTATGTGGCAGTAATGTTGCTTACCATCAGGCGCATGTCCTGCTCGTCTCGTGACTCTATGCTATAAAAGAAAATAATGTGCGTGCGGATCGTAAATATTTACTCGCAATTTTTCCCTAGCACGCCGAATGGAGTAGAATTTCAATTGTCATACCTTTGTCTAAAAGCTCAGGAAGGCATTCCTCGAGGGGTTGGAAGTCGGCGCGGGGCGGGTAGGAGTCTATGTCGGCAGCGGCGAGGCCTGGGGCGGTCGCGGAGGGGGAGAGCCATGATGGCCTGGCAACCGACACAAACGATACAATTTACAATCATATTTCCGATTACTGCCATGGACGTATAAAAAAAGTCGGACAAAAACAAAAAATTGGCAGTCATAGGAACTGCCGATAGAAGTGAAATCTTATAACTCAGAATTTGATAGCCTACTTTGGAAACTACACGGATGTACCGGAAGGCGTGGCCTGACCATCATGGCATGGCCATCTAGAAATGCGTTAGCATTTCCCATTGGCTCACGCAGTTCTAGATGGTCATGCCGTGATGGTTAGGCCACGCACTTTCAGCATTTCCCATTGGCTGACGCATTTCTAGATGACCACTGGCCGTGGCCCCGAGTTTACCCGAAGATTTCTTATCATACCCGAGCGTGACGCTAGAATTCAATTCACACCCCACGAAAAATCTGTCTAAAAGCGCGCCTGCGCGCCAAAAGAAGTTTTCACTTCAAAATACTTGAGAGGTGTCAAGGGACATTCTGATGACACGAAGTAGTACAAAATATTGCAACTCTTTACTGTTTCTGTTGCCCTGGTAATGGTGCCTAGGGGCAAACGCAACTCTTTTATATTTCTGTTATCCTGGTATCTGGAAATAAACGCTGGGCTGTTGGAGGTAGGTAATCGAAACTCTTTACTGTTTCTGTTGCCCTGGTATCTACCTGGCCGTTTTTACCGAGTTTACCCGAAGATTTCTTATCATAGCCGAGCGTGACGATTGATGAATCCATTTCACAGCCCACGAAAATTCCGTTCATTTTCCTTGGTGCAGTTGGGTAGTACAGTTGACCGGACCACGTTGAAATAAAATTAACAGTCGTACAGTTAGCCGGACTAGGCTTTGTTTTCTATTAACTGTGGTACAGTTGACTGGACCACGGAAAACAGTATTGCTACTCTTTAATGGGATCTATTATCTCACCTCCTTGAAAAGTAATTTAAAGTAAAAATCTGACCGACCTATTCCACAAATATTCAATGAAGCTATTGTAAAACTACAAGATGATGTGTGGAATCGATCTTGTAACGAAATTACAAATTACCTGAATTTCGAAACATTCAACACAAGTTATACAAAGCTAGAAATGACAATTTAGGAGTGCAAAGACTTGAGTGTAAAGATCCAAAAAGTATAGAAGTGCCTAGAAAGTTCGGAGATTTTATATTAGCTGATTATTGTGAAGCAGAAAACAGAATTATAATATTTTGCTCAAAAGAAGCCAAAAAATTAATTCTTAAGATAAAAGATTTTTTTTTGACGCAACTTACAAAAGCTGTTCTCCACCATTTACACAGTTATTCACTATTCACGGTGATATTGGTAGTTCGGCCGAAACTAGTTTTATGATTTGTAGTTGTAATAAAGTGTTAGATTATTATTATTATTCACTCATTTATTTTCTTTCTTAATTCCTAAGTTTTTTACAATACATATAAAATAAATATAAACATTATAAAAAACTTAAAAATTAGGGTGCCGCCAGCAGCGGGGCAGGGCCCAAGCTACCGGTGGTTAGGGCTGCAGAGAGAGGAACCTCCTGACGATGCGCGCTGTGTCTAGGATGACTGCCTTCTGTATCTGACCCTTGATCCAACCGTCTAGCGAAAGCCTCTTGAGATGTTGGTCGAGGCTTTTCGCTATAAGGCCATTTGCCGACACGACTATTGGGACTATGATCGTCGAGTCAACATCCCACATGGCGGTAACCTGGTAACCGCGTGAGCCAAGTCAAGGTACTTGCTCAGCTTGTCCTTCTCGGCTTTCACGAGGTTCTCGTCATGTGGTACGGTGATATGAGACCGGTCTACCAGCACGATATCAGGCTTATTGGCGACAATAGTCCTGTCCGTGATGATAGAGCGGTCCCAGTAGAGCAACGCACGACCATTCTCGAGAACTGGCAGAGGTGCGTACTTATAGTACGGCACCTCGGACTCGACAAGGCAGTATCTAAGAGCAAGTTGCTGGTGGATGATCCTGGCTACTAGGTTATGTCTGTGCAAGTACTCGCCGTTAGCAAGATGCGAACAACCGGAAATAACATGACGAAGAGATTCGCCTGGACGGCGGCATGCCCGACAAATGTCGACCGTACCGTCCTTCATTATGTATTTCCGGTAGTTGTTCGTCTTGATAACTTCGTCTGCAATTGCACAGGCAAAACCCTCGGTTTCTCCGAAGAGGTCCCCGAAGCGTAGCCAGTTCACCGAAGCGAGCAGATTCACATCGGGTCCCGTCAGGGCCCGATAGAATCGCCCGTGCAGCTCCTTGCTCTTCCATACTTCCTTGCGATCATCAGTGCTGAGCATCGATGGTTTGTGCCAGTTCTCGTTTGCCAATGAAAGAGGCGTGAGGCTCCTGTCAACTGCCACAACATCGCGATGCATCCCGGACTCGTTGTTGCGGAAATAATCCCTGAGACTGCATACCTCGCGGTTGTGAAGGTTCTTGGCATTTAAAAAGCCTCGACCCCCCAACTTCCGCGGGATATACAGTCTCATAACAGACGAGCGCGGGTGTAGCATACGGTGTGTAGTGAGCAGTTGACGGACCTTTCTATCCAGGGCGTCGAGCTCAGTCTGAGTCCATCTCAGTATGCCAAAGGAGTATATCAGCAGAGGCATTACCCAACCGTTGAAGGCTCGCGCCTTATTACCGCCTGACAAAAGACTTTTGAGTACTTTTGTCAGCCGGCAAAAGAAGCGCTCCTTCACCGATTTCTTAATGTCATCTGCTGATATACCCAATGACTGTGACATACCGAGATATTTGTAGGTCTCGTCTTCGGAGAGGGATCTGAGAGTTATTGTCTCGGAAAGTTGTAAATTCTCTGAATTTACTACTTTCCCTCGCTGTACATGCATGACCGCACACTTGTCGACACCGAACTCCATCTTGATGGCGTTACTAAAAACCTCTGTGGTTTTTAATAACCCCAACAAGTCTTGGCGTTTCGGTGCAAAGAGTTTGAGGTCGTCCATGTACAGCAAATGAGATATAACCTCACCCCCTCTACGAAGACGATAGCCTAACTCTGAATCCTTCAACAGAGTGCTGAGAGGATTCAGACTTAAGCACCAACATAGCGAACTCAGACTGTCACCCTGAAATATGCCTCTTTCAATCCTTACCAAGTCCTCCGAATCAAACGAGCTGTCTACGCTACCTGGTTGACGAAGGACTGTGACCCACTGTCCCATGCATTTGCTTAGAAAAGATTTTAGAGTTGGGTTTATTTTGTACAACTCTAAAACCCTTTTCAGCCACGAATGGGGCACCGCGTCATAGGCCTTCTTATAGTCAATCCAAGCAGCGGAGAGTGCTCCTTTGTTACGTTTGACTTGTTGGCAAATGGCCGTGTCAATGAGGAGCAGCTCCTTAGTACCACGGGACCCAATCTTACATCCATTCTGAGAGGAGGCCAAAACGTTATTCGCGACTATATGCGCGTTAATTTTTGCTCTCAGAATGGATGTAAGCAGCTTATAGGTGGTAGGTAAGCACGTTATGGGTCTGTAATTCTTTGGTTCCGTGGTACTACCAGACTTATGGAGCAGGAAGGTGACTCCGGTGGTCATGAAACTGGGAAGAGAACCCGTCTCGAGAGCTTCTTGGAATTGTGTTGCTAAACGTTCATGTGAGCATCGAAACCACTTTATCCAGAAGTTGTGCAATCCGTCCGGCCCAGGACTTTTCCAGTTCTGAGCTGTCCGGATAGCACAACTAACGTCTTCGGAGTCTATCGAAACAGACTCCATGGGTTCGATGGGTTCACATGCACGTTCGACAACACGCATCCAAGCTCCCTCCGTGTGCTCGACAGGCACCGACCAGATGCTGCGCCAGAAGTTTTTCATAGCGCTGGCATCCGGTAGCTGCCCATCGTTCACACGTCGACTTGTTCCTTCCCAGTTTCGGTACACCTTCCTTTGATCATTCTGGAAGTCGCGATTTTGCCGATATCGATTCACACGCTCTCTGTAGCGGCGAATACGGTTTGCCCACGCATAAACTTTCTGCTTCAGATAGTCAATGCGTTCCGTAACATTGGTTAAATAATGCTGGGGACTGATGCCAGTCCCAGCATAAGCCTGTGTTACGAAACGCATGACTCGGGGACGACTGTTCCCTTGTCTGAAGCAGATTAGCTTTGCAATAAGAGTCCTGAATGTACTGATACGCCGTTCTATTCGTACTTGCCAAACGGGTACATCTCCGGCGGTTCGCGTTGCACGGCCAGTGTCTGGAAACTTGACACGTGCAACGCGACACGCCGCGATAGCACCACAGTATAGAATAGAATGGGTATCAGTTAGATCTTTGCTAGTTTCCAGATAGGGAACTAGCAAAAAATTCAGCACTCCCATCAAAGCCAAATTTTGTTTATATGTGGGCAAACGCGGTAAGCGCGGCCTAGAGTTGGGTGTGAATCTATATTGCAAGATCGCGTCTTCCAGAGTGCTCCTCAGTTGCTCTCTTACCTGGACGGGTAAACCCGTACTCGTCGAATCTCCCTCCTCGATATCGGGATCGACCGGCGTCGCAAGTGTCGCCACTGGCATTGGCACTGAAGCCAGTGTCAGGGTCGACGGCGCGGCGGGAAAATCCCGGGTCGAGGCAGGAGCTGGGCGAGTACGTTCTTCCTCCAGGCGTAGCTGATCAAGTGCCGAGTCATCCAGCAGTTTGCACCGGCGGATAGCTCTCACTTGATCAGATAGTCTTCTTCTTCGTGTCGATGATGTTTCTTCTTACTTGCTATTGTTTTTGTTTCCTTAATACCTATTTTGTAACTATACCTACTATCTAAATCTGTTTTTTTTTTTTTAATTTATGTTTTTTTTTTTTTTTTTGTGTTATGTTTTTTTTCTAAGAAAATTAAATTTACGTACAATTATTGTTATCAATGTTTAAATATGTGCTGCCCAATGTTCAGCAACTGCAACTCCTGGTAGCGAGGCCTCCATCAGGTCGGTTCTGGTGCAGCTGGTTGGGCACCGCGGGCAGGACAGCAGATGCTGCATGGTCTGAGTGGCGCCACACTCGCACAGGATGTTACTTGCATCGGAATATCCCCATTTTGCCATGTTAACTTTGCAGCGGCCCACTTGGGTCCGGAGTCGGTTTAGTGACTTCCACGTGGGCCACGCTAAGTTGCTACCTGGGGCAAGCTCTTCGGCTGGGGCCACGAACTCATGGGGAGGGGGGCAGATCTCGTTCCACTGTTTGCAGCGGGACTCTCTGGGTGAGTCAGGCATTAGTTTTGTACAGCTAAGAAAGCTTCTGCGGCTCTTGAGGCGTATGCTTGGTATTTTTAAGTTGTAGAGTAGATGTCTGATGTCATTTTCTTGGTTTTTCTTTTTCTACTGAGCAGTGAGCAGGTTACACTTCTACGGACTTTTGGTGGGGCTATTCCGGCTAGAGGGTAGAGTGAGTTAAGAGGGGTGGGCTGCAGACAACCTGTTATTTTCCTACATGTGTCATTTAGTGCAGCATCAACTTCTTTCGCGTGGGCAGATCGGTGCCATACTGGACATGCGTATTCTCCAGCAGAAAAACACAGTGCTAATCCAGATGTTCGTAAAACATGGGCTGAAGCACCCCATGTGGTAGAAGCTAGTCTAGAGAGAAGGTTGTTTCTGGCGCTAACTTTAAATTTTGTATTATGACAGTGTGTTTTGAATGTCAGTGTTCTGTCCAGTTTGACACCAAGATAAGTCGGGGTATTGTTGTGCTTAATGGTGATACCTCGCCAGTTCACATTAAGTTTACGATCAGCTTGACGATTTCTGAGGTGAAATGCGGTAGAAAATGTTTTCGATGGGTTTGGTCTTAACACACTAGTACACTACACGTGTCATGTAACTACCTGGAGGAACACACTAGTACTAGTACGCTAAATCGAGTTGCAGATAGAATTGACTTGTTCATTTGTTCGATTGCAGATTTTAAAAGAGCTGTTTTATTTGAAATATGTAATGAATCATGATAATTATTATATTTTTTTCATTATTATTATTTTAAACGTGACTGACAATTTTTAATTTGACATTTAATTTTTATTTTATATTTTGTTTTGACATTAATTTAATTTAAGTTTAATTTAATGTAATTCATGTTTTTTAATTAATGGCTTGACATACGTATTGGCTTGACTGTGAGTATGTTAAGTAGCTATGACATAAATAAATAAATAAATAAATTAATCCATTTTCATTATAGTATCCTCCAAACACTTCCAAAGCTTCAGTGAGATGTTTTTCAACTTCCTCAAAAGATGCTGCTTGAGAGGTAAGGGCAAGATCGTCTGCGTATAGGAAGCGTTCAGAGTTTGGAGGGTTGGGCTGGTCGTTGGTGAAGATGTTGAACAGGATAGGTGCTAAGACGCTACCTTGTGGTAGGCCGTAATACAGTCGAGGGGTGGAATTCGAAGTTAAATCGCACACTAAATAAGAATTCAGTTAATATATTGCGACTACTAAACTCTTTACATGTTATTGACAAAGAAATGCAAATAAGAGTTGCAAAATTCCAAATTAAAAAAATATCTCGGAAACGTCAACTAGAGCACATAATGAGAGATGATGCCTTAAGACAGGTTCAGTTACAACTCATAAACAGAGAAATCACATTGGGCCATGCCTTGGAAAAGCTTCGATAGTAATTGATGGATTTATTTTTATTTTTTGTAATTTTGTGGATTTAAATTGTTAAGTTTTTTTTTTGAGCAAGTAGGTACAAAATAAAAAATACGAAAATCATTTCAATGATGTGTTGATTGGAGTCTCCTTATAAGGCTCGAGAGCTGTGGTCCAGTCAACTGTACCACGGTTAATAGAAAACAAAGCCTAGTCCGGCTAACTGTACGACTGTTAATTTTGTTTAAACGTGGTCCGGTCAACTGTACTACCCAACTGCACCAAGGAAAACAAGGGGAAAATTCTGTCTATAGCGCGCCTAAAGAAGTTTTCACTTCAAAAACTGTGTCTATGGAGTCGGCCACATATGCACGTGTGCGTTGTCACTGATAGGCTCACACGTACACACAAGTTTGCGCGTGTAATGACCCACTGATGGGTGTATGTGTGCGTGTTAGCCTATGTAAGACAGCGCACACGTGTCTATAGACAGTTTTTGTTTTAGCGAGACTACGTCCGACTTTGTTTATACGTCCATGATGCCTGCGTAATTTTTTTTAAACGTAACTCAACAGGTAAATCTACATAGAAAATAGTGATAGCTTAGTTCTGGGCAAACCTTATATAACTAATTTGGGGGAGTTATGATGCGCCTGTCGTGCCATCAGCACAGAATCGGGTATTTTACACCAATCGGCAAAGTTACGGCTGGTCTAGTAAGTTACGGCAGTGAATGATGACACGATAATAAATGTAAATATTCCTTTTTACTCGATACCACTGCACTCCGCTCTGTTCCAGTCCACTCCGTTCCAGACCACTCCACTCCGTTCCACTCCACTCTGTTCCACTCTGTTCCACTCCACTCTGCTCCACTCCACTTGGCTTCGCTTCGCTCCACTCCGTTCCACTCCACTTAATTCCACTCCAATCAGAGCTCCAATCCACGCCGTTCACTTCATTTCACTCCACACCAATGAAACTTTTGGAGTAACAAAAGCTTTTTCACTATCCATACATACAAATAAAATTAATGTGTCTGTTTGTAAAATATACCCGATCGAAAATCGAGCATTCCGACGACTCCTTTGCAGCGGAATTAAGCGGCATGAAGTGGAATGGAGTGGAACGGAGTGGAGTAGAGGGGGGCCTCTCATCAAAATCTAGATTAGGACTTACAAATATTCATCCTCATAAACATTTACATTTAAAAATATTAGTATGAATAACTTCCCCTGCCCTCGGCATCCCAAGCCAAGGTCGTACCGTCTTGCCCTCGCTCTATTCGTCGTACGAGATATTATATATAGAAGATATTACAATACTCGTCGAGTACCTACGGAAAGTGAGTAATGAGTATGATAAGTATATGAAACATCGATATAAAAAAAAAAAATGTGCCCTGAGCACTTTGAAATTGTTAACAAATTGCGTCTCTGTGTGAAGCGGAGTGGTTTAAAACTACCAATCTACTTGACCCCAAGAATCGTTAGCGACGAGGTATGTTGCGGTTCTACTTATTTTGGTTGTTGACAACGAATAACGATAGGTATAAACGTCCGGCGTTCACCGCTTCCTACAAACGACTACAACGGAAAGAGTGAGCTCACTCTTCCCAACGATAACCTAATTATGTGCGCCTTAACTTTCGGAGGGCACATACATTGATTCATATTCATGCTTTCAAGTATCTTTTGATGCTTAAATCGCAGGAAAATTACAGGGAACGGGAACCTTGCGCGTAAAACTGCGTGGGCTGTTAGTAATATACATTTGTAGATGAAATTTTGACTATCCCAGTTGCTTAATTGGTACTTAGTCTGCTTAGGGCGTGGGTCAGATTCTCACCCAGTGCAAATATCTGTTTGATGAATACAAATATGTGTTCTATTTCTGGCTTTTTAAATACATAATATATGTTTAACCTTACCTACATAAGTGTTATAACACTGATATTATTACGTTGAAGAGCTTGATTGAACGCGCTAACCTCATGAACTACAGGATCAATATCAAAAGTTCTAACTGTTGAATGTGCATGTGAACCCTGAGTGCTATAGGCAATATAAAATATGTACGACAGACGAAGCCACGGCGGACCGCTAGTCACTTAAATGGCTCCCATACTATGCTCAATTTGGGGCTAGATGGAGAACACATTTTACCACACTACAACCATATGTCCACCAGTATTTATGTATTTATATTCCCTGATGCCTAGTGAAGTGATTCTTGGCTTACCACAACCGAACACCTTTTCTCATCCTGCCAGCATACAACGGCACTTATTAATTTAAATGAATTAGGTTTCCGAGAGGTTTTCCGGCATGTTATCCGATTGAGGTAGATGACAAGCAATGTGAGTATTTAAGACTATGTGTCATCTACGAGTATCTAGAATTTCGGCCATAAACAAAGAGGTATCATGAGAAAATATCCAAAAATATTTCTACATACCTTGATTTTTTTTTATTCTTTACTAGTACACCGTAAGGCTAAGAACTAATGGAGCGGTTTTCAGCCGAATGTAAAAATTAGAAACACAACTCACGACGCGTTTTACGCCCTGCGGTCGCCCGCCGCATCGCGGGCGATAATCTCACCCACGGCGGCTGTGCAACCGCGAATATTAGCAGTCTCGTGAGTTTTGAAATAAATCCGGCGCCCGCAGCGGTTCCGCATACATTTTTTTTTATTTCGCAGATGAAAATCGTTCCATGAGTTCTTAGTCTAATAATTCTTTAGTGTATTTGAAGTATTATTTTATTGTATCGGGAAACTGCAGCAGTGGTCCTCATGTGGCTTCTACTGCCAACCAAGCTACATATCGATAGTAAAAAGCAAACCTGCTGTAAACCGAACTTTGGCAAAAAAAATAAATTGCAGATTTAGAATCAGAAAAAATACTGCGTCGAATTATATTCCCACTCCCGTGGCTCTAAGACCTCTAGAAATGTTTATACAGCATTGAATTTATTATACTTTTTGTAAACAACACAAAAACGGCCTTTTTCTTTCATTTGCCATTTGCAAATAATGTGTGCATTGTAATAACAGTGTCATAAAATGTTGAGGACTGTGGATTACAGCAAAATTGCATACAACATTTAAGTAACACATGGTATTAAACTACATCTATTATGTAATTAAACGTGGACCATTTTAATTTACTACATTTTAAATAAATGTGGTATTATAGACAGTTACTAGTTACGTTAACTTAAGAACACTAAAATTTATCGGACTTTGTTATTTAAGCTATTTCCGACACAGTAGCCATCTGCACAATTTTCTCATTTACCGCCATTGTAAAATACGTTCGCGCTGGTTGTACCGCGGATCACCACGTCGTTCAGTTATGTACGTTATTAAATTGCTGAACTTCTGAATATACGAGTATGTATATAATCTGTATATATAATGGGATACTTTTTATCCTAAAAAAAGTTAAATTTACCGCGATTTTTGCGAGTACCTTGTCTGGCCTCGTGGCTTAGTTGGTAGTAAGTTGTCTGCTTGCGAGCCGAGGGTCGTTGGTTCGATTTCCACCCAGGGCAAATATTTGTTCTGTGTCAGGGTATTTCTATGTATAATGAGAATGTATTTTTAACTTTACAATGTTGCTGGTAATCGTCCTGCATCCATTAAGAGCATATTCCGTATATTTAAAGAAACAATACTTGTTTTACAACTTTTGTAAAAACTCAATACCTACATTATCACCATCAGCTCATTCTAGTCTATTGCTAGGCATATGCCTCTCCCATGGAATGCCACTCAGCCCTGTTGTAGGCTTTTCTTCTCCAACCACTGCCTGCAGCCTTACGTATATCGTCACTCCATCGGGTTTCAGGGCCTCCTAGACTACGTTGACCTAACCATGGTCTCCGGTTTAAAACTTGTCTACCCCAACGGTTATCGGTCCTCCTACAGATATAACTAGCCCACTGCCTCTTCAGTTTGCTAAGACGTTGAGCTAAGATGTCGATAACTTTGGTCTTCTGACGGATGACTTCATTTCGAATATGATCCCTCAGAGAGACACTGAACATAGCTCGTTCCATAGCTTGCTGTGGGACCTTAAACTTGTGGACAGTCTTAAGTGTCAGTTTTCATGTTCTGGCACTGTAGATCATGGTCAGTAGAACGCGCTGATTGAAAACTTTCGTCTTCTGGCTTTGTGGGATGGGTGACAAGAAGACTCCACGTAGTTTCCCAAACGCTGCCCAGGGTAGCTGAATCCTCTTCATGGACTCACTTTCGAAATTGTTTAGGAGCTCGTTCACCATAATGTGATTTTATCTAAGTTCATTTGGATACCGATGCGTTGGGAAAATTTGGGTAAGGTATTCAGCATCTCTTGTGTATCCTGCGTTTCGGCCATTATAATAGTGTCGTCTGCAAATGTATTCACCGTTTATATTGACGCCACATCCAGTCCAATCTAGTGTCCTCCAATGCGTTTGAGAACCATTTCGGGGAGATTACGTTCCCTTGTCTCACTTCTCCTTGCAGGAGGATAATTCGTCTTGCGATTTTTGATCTTGAGTAGTGATTGTAGCGGCGTCAAACATATCATCACCTCGATATATCGCCGGTTAATTTGACATCGCTGTAAGGATTCCAGGACAGACCGGGTTTCCTCCGAGTCGAATGCCTTCTTATAGTCCGCAACATTCTGTACGATTTGCCGCACGATGTCAATGTGGTCTATAATGCTATACCCGCTGCGAAATCCGTTATATTCCAGTGGTTGAAACTAATACCCCGTTTACATGATTCCAGTCCAGCGACCGAATCCAGCGCTGGATTGCTTACTGGAATAATGGAAATCGGCACTGGAAAGCATCAATCCAGTGCCGGTTCCCATTATTCTAGTAAACGACTGGACGGACGACGGACTCGAATAATGTAAACGGGGTATTATTGAGTCTTCGAATAAGACGACTCGTGATAACAACTCAGAAGGGATATTGGTGCTGTGGGACTGAACGAAAGAAATATCAAGATATAAATGAAGCCAGCAGTGGGACAAAGACTGTATATGAGGATGATAGGATTCACGTGCACCTTAAATAAAAAAATAAGTAAATATATGAAAGTTTTCCGCACGGTTCCTTCGTTCGTAAGCAGATGAGGTGTATGTTAGCAATGGCAACATAGTGATGTGCCGCGACAAAAGTATGATGACACTTCCACAAGCGACAAGACAAGGGCGATCAGATCCGTGATTTCGGTGTAAAGCGTTTGAAATGAAATGAAAATTTATTTTCGTTAACAAACGGTGCTTAACAATTTAATCAATGTCTTAATCAGTAATTTCAGTCCAGTTGGAGAAGCATTGTCACCCAAGCTAGGAGTTAACCTGTGTGATGGCGTGACAATACCCTCCGCCGGAAGAGTAGATTATGTATTATTGTTGCAAAAGAAAAACAAAAATATAACTATTTTTATAAATAACCAACGCTTAAATATTTCATGTCTATTGACATATAAGTGCAAGTAACGCAATCTGTTTGAGTGCGTACATGTGTGTGTGTGTGTGGGTGTGTGTGTGCGTGCGTGTGTGTGTGTGAGTGTGTGTATGTGTGTGTGTGTGTGAGAGAGAGAGTGAAAGGCTGTGTATGTGAGTGCGTGTGGAGTGTGTGTGTTTGGGTGACACCAATTTGTCTATCTACCATGGGTTTTTCAAAATATCCTCAGTTTCCTCATAGTTTTGCTGAAGCAACCAATGTTTTATGATAGTTTTGCAGTTATAATAATTTAATTGATGAATCTTAATAATTTTATCAAGCTTGTTGTAGATATGACCTGTACGTCCCACGCTTTGTCTTTGTGCGAACGTAGTATGATAACGTTGGATTTCAATTGTGTCTTTGTAAATTGCAGAGCGTTCGGGAAGAATCGAATGCCGTTCCACAAACTTCGCGTGTTTTCTAAAAGCTAAAGTCAAACAGAGAATGTAAAGTTGTCGAACTGATAAGATTTTACAATGTCCTAGGAGAGCATGTGTGGGGTATAGGGAGGGTTTCGACGTCATGACTTTTAGTATCAACCGCTGTGTTCTTTCTAGCTTAATTATCTTCGTTTTACATGCACCACCCCAAACAGAAATACAGTATCCTAAAACTGACTGGCAAATTGCGAAATATACTGTTTTAATAAGATCAAGAGATGTTATTTGCCTAAGGTTTTTAAAGATCCATATAAGTTTTCTTAGGCGGCATGATACTGATTCTATCTGAGGTGCCCAAGACAATTGCTCATCAACAATTACACCAAGATACCTGAACTGTTTAACCCTATCAATGAACACGCAATTACAAGAGTTACTGGGGAAATCCTGGCACCTATGAGCTTGTATGTTGAACAAATTTTCAAGAGAGTTCTGTTTTTTTAGAATGCTTAAGCACATAAATTTACTTTTAGCAAAATTTAATGTAAGAAAGTTATTGTCCAGCCAAGATATAACATCCCTAAAACCGAGTTCTGCGAAATATCGAGTCTGCTCCCACGTATCACCCTCAAACACCAGCGCAGTGTCGTCGGCAAAAGCAAATATTTTCCCACATTGAGGATTATATTGACAGAGGTCGTTTACAAAGATTAAAAATAGACTAGGGCCTAATATAGACCCTTGTGGAACCCCGTAGCTTACTATTTCATCATCACTTGTAGTATTACCTATTGTTACCCGTTGAGTTCTATCTGACAAGTAATCCTCAAAAAGCTTCAGAGCGGTACCTCGAACTCCGATGAGTTCCATCTTAGTCAACAGTAAAGGCAAACTCACGCTGTCAAAAGCTTTCGCTAGATCTAAAAATATGGCTATGCATCTCTTCTTCTTATCAAGATTACTAACAATAAAATCAGTCAAACCAGAAACAGCTAGTTCAGTGGATTTGTTAGACCTAAAACCAAATTGAGACTCTGACAGAAGGTTTTCATGCTCAAGATAGTGTACAAGCCGAGAATTAATTATTTTTTCAAAAATTTTCGATAAGGAAGGCAGTATAGAGATAGGCCTATAGTTATTAACTTCATTTTTTGGACCAATTTTGTGTATAGGATGAATGATTGAGATTTTGAATGGTTTCGGAAATTTGCCAGAAGAGATGCAAAGGTTAATTAAATAAGTCAGGGGAGTGACGATAACATTTTTAGCCATTTTCAGAAAAGAGTTCGATATATTATCCCAACCGGTTGCACAATCATTTTTTAGTCCCATAATTAGCCTTTCAACTTCTTCTTTATCAGTTTCAAGTAGCACAAGTGATCGGGGATGTGAACGAGTTTTAATAGTAGTGCTACAAATCCCTGCTGTATCAGAAATCTTGTCCGCCAAGCATTTGCCTACATTAGCGAAAAAGCTGTTTATTTTGTTCACTGCATTATGAGGATTAGGAGCAGACTTTAAGAGATCGTCAGAAGAAGATTTCGACTTAGAAAAGTTTGCAAGCTTCTTAATTACTTTCCAGGTCTTTTTGGAGTGATTGCCTGCTTTTTTTATTTCAGAACTTTCAAATTCAATTTTCAATTTTTTGAGAAGTCCATTGCAAAAGTTTCGATATCTTGTAAAGGTTTTAGAAAATATAACGTCATTTGGGTTTTTCTGTACTTTGGCCTGCATACTGTCCCTATGTCGTATACATCTCAGAAGACCCGGAGTTATCCACGGTTTGATAATTCGTTTTTTACATCGCAATGTCTTTGTAACTGTAAAACGTTGGACGGTGTCTGTTAGAATTTTTACAAACTCGCCTGCGGCTAAGTTAGGGTCTCTAGATTCTGTAACTACTGAAAAATTCTGCTTTTCTAAATATTCTAGAGCCTTGTCAACATTTATTTTTGTAATAGTCGAAAGATTTGTTTGATTAAGCGAAGGTGAACGATTTTCAAGACATGCTAAGACAGGTAAATGGTCCGTAACAGAAGCTTGAAGAACAAAAGCCATAGCTGGTAAATGAGTCTTTAAAAGAATGTGATCCAAGCAAGATTTATTTCTAGTGGATTCTAGTGGAGTAGTAGTTTGCTCTAACTCTATACGTATTATATGTAATCTGTATGACGTTCACCCATACTAGTCATGAGAAATACTACTGGTACCAGAGTTCTCTATATCGAGCGCTATGCAAAGTACAGTTTGAGGATGAATAGTTGGTCTGAGGCAGTACATCATTAACATATGTTTAGTAAATAATTAAATATATTGGTGGACAATTCACACACAACACAATCTGACCCCAAACTAAGCAAAGCTTATAGGCTTATACTATGGCGGCCAGATAGCAGGCTGATATAATACTTTTAAAGATAGTGGTAGGACTCTTGGCAGAGTCTGCCTGGGGAAGTACCACACCTTTGCCAGTTATTCTACCGCTAATCAGTTATGTGCAAACATTACTGTGTTCCATCAGCAGTTATCTGCAAATATTACAGGTTTGAAGGGCGATGTTTCCAGAGAAATTACAGGGCTTAGAGATAAAACATCTTAGATCTCTGGGTGACGAGCGCAGTGCACAGCTAGGTAATGATTTTGACTCTTCATGTTCCAATATTCCAATAGCTGCGTGTCACTGTGCTGTTATGTGGCAGGCATGTTTTGCTTACCATCAGGCACATGTCCTGCCTCTCGTTACTCTTTATTTAAAAGACACCCAGACACAGTACAAATATTTGAATTCATCACACAAATATTTGCACTGGGTGGGAATGAAACCCTCGACTTTGCACGCAGAGTTACTACCCACTAAACCACCCAGTACATGATGCGTAATGTATTATGAGTCAACGTAAAAACCCAGCCTTACTCTAATGCGCAACGATCGATTTCATTCCTCGACCCTCAAACAAAGGGATACACTCTATTCTACGGTCCCCGTGGCTCTGTAAACTAGTAAGTTGGGTTACTCATTAAGTCTTATATTGTAAGTTTGATTCCCACACAGAACAAAAAGCTACTCAATAATAATCTCATAGTCTGTGAAACTAGGTCTACTACATACTTTTTTTTTTAAAAGGGGCAGAGCCTTTATTAACAAAACTAAAATACAATGAGAACTACACTACGCTACATACCTAACAACTACTTACACTAAGCACACCTGAATTATCCATAGACCAATGAAGGTCTACAGATAATCAAGATGTTCAAGCCCACTACCAATCGGAAGCGTACCCAGCATGCTGGCGGCATTACCACGCTGAATGGCAATGTTTATGCGTTGGGCCAAATAAACGCCAGCATTTTGGTCACGCGTCGCATCGACCAAGCGTTCGGAAAGGCTTTTGAAGATGAGGTGAGCTCCCGGCCCCCACGGACCCAATGTCTCAACCCCAAAGGGCTCAAATATGTAACCTCTTCCGAGGGTTGCATATTTGCGCCGTTTGAGTCGCTCAGCTGAATTAGCCGCTGCACCAGCCTTACAATGCGTCTCTGGAAGATGTGATGGTGCCAGAGTATCGACGCAAGTTGCGTCCCACACTAGGGGCCGACCCAACTTCCAAGGCACAACAGTCATGCTGTCAGGTCTTTTTCCATCGTCACGCGCAAGCCCAGTCGGTTCGAGTATGGCTGGGACATTGGCGGTGGAAAAAGCCCGGCGTATGATGTCATTCAGGCTGGCGTGGCGGCCAATACGACCTGCGCTTTTCGAGCAAGAGAGACCGTGGTGACCGAGTTGGTCGACGGCAGTACCACAATGGCAGCGATGGGCTTCATAGCACCTCGCACCCAAGCGCAAGCTAACAGCTAGACTAAATGCAGTTGGATCTAATAGGCTACCGGTATTGAAAGATGGCAAAGCTTGTAACCAAAGGCCCGATTCCCACACAGACACAGCAAGGATACGAGCACGATCCGCGATACTAGGACACGTATCGAGAAGAGAGTTCCGTGCTAGATCGCAGATCGGTCGATCCCACTGTCTCTGAGATGACAGACATCTGGGGAAATCGTTGTTTGGACAAGCCAGCCTCCAAGCATTCTTAGCCTCGCACAAATTAGCTACTACTACATCAGAATATTCCGAATGGCCTAAAGAGGGTGCGAGAATTTTGTCTATTAGATTTTGAGTACTATGAACTGAGGACAAGAATGCCGGTAAAGCTACACTTGAAATTTGGCGGACCCCTAGGCCTCCCAACCGTATGGGTAGTGAGGCTTGTGACCAGGCCCTCCCACTCAGATCCACATTCAACACCGATATTAGAGATTCCTTTACGACATTGTCTAAGCTCCCAAGGAGCTCACCATGTTTCCACAGTGGACTACACCGTAAAGCGTACATAAATTTCGGAACAAATAAACATTGCCGAATAATTGTAAACGCCATATGGGCGTTTACTTTGAGTAGCCTATCGGAGGCTCTCGTGAAATTTTGAATTTTTTCTTCGACAAAAGATGGTAACGACTCTTCTAAAATCGGTGAACCCAGGAGGCGCAGGGATACATACTACATACTTAGATAAAGAATAAGTCAATAGATAATGTTTTACCGCACGGTTCCTTTGTACCAATCGTAAGTAGATGAGGTGTATGTTAGCTATGGCGACATAGTGATGTGCGACAAAAGTATGACACTTGCACAAGAGCGACAAGACAAGGGCGATTAGACCCGTGCTTTCGGTCTTAAGCGTTTGTTCTAACTCTATACGTAGTGTACGTAAGCTCTTTGGTTACAGAGCATATTTTGGTTTCACTAGTTCCATTCACAGACTAAGTTATGATGGTTATAATCTTGGTGTCTTCAAATCGAGAGTGAATCGGTTTCTTCTAGGTAAGCACGCTAGGCAGAGATTTGAGATTTGCATATCACGTGTAAATAGCTACGTACAATGCTATGATGTGAAGGTGTATTTTTATCAAGAGGCGCATATCTTACCGACCTTATCACTCAAAAAAATAATTATAAAGTATAGAGTGACGATACGAGCAGGGCATGTGCCTGATGGTAAGCAACTTGCTCGCCCATAACAGCACAGTGACATGCAGCTATTAGAACATGAAGCGTCCATATCATTACAGACTACAGGCCCGTGAACAAAATTTACGGGTCAAATGAACCACCAGGAGACCTATGTAGGATGATAGATGGGTAAAAAGTAATAAGATTCAGCACACTATGCCGTCACTTGTAAGCTGTCCAACTGAGTGCAATTGAAGAGGGGGGGTTGCAATCCTCGATCATTTCTCCTTGTCGCATTATTTTTGTACGGCGTTCATTCATTTGACCCGTAAATTTTGTTCACGGGCCTGTAGTCTATTACCTAGCCCCGTACTGAGCTCGTCACCCAGAAATAGTTGTAAGATGTTTCATCTCTATGCCCTGTAATTTCATTGTTAACATTGCCCTTCAAAACGGAACACAGCCGGACAAACGGAGTATGTTTGCACATTACTGCTTGGCGTTAGCATAACTGACAAAGGTGTGGTACACAGGCGTTTCTACAAAGAGTTACCATTGCGAAAATTATATAACTAACAGCGCTCCGCTGTTTTACCCGCGTAGTTCCCGTTCCGGTATTTTTTCTGTGATAAAAAGTAGCCTATGTGCCATTTCAGACAAAAATCTAATCGTCTTCCAAAGTTCAACTCTATCCATCCAGGCATTCCGACGTGATTGAGCAACAAACATCAAAATATCATCTTTTTATAGCGCGAAAATTATGCTAACGGGAACTGTCTGGGTGGCACTGCTAGTAATACAAAATAGTATAAAAGTAAATATAAAAGAGAAAAAATAAAATAAAAACCATAGTGACACCATTAACTAAATTTGTTTTGGTTAAAAATCTCAAAATGCTAGAAAGAGCTTATTGTGTTGCTTAGAGTACTAAGGGACTAATGAGTGATAATTAAAAAAACAAATGTTTTATAGTATCGTTCTGTTCCTATCTCGCGGCCGGCCTGCTCGTCGGACTGTAGTAATCATGAAAATTCTTGCACGAGTGTTAAAAGACAGCGGGGTCACAATGACGATCCGTGACCTCGGAATGACCTAGTTACGCACCGAATTATTTTTAGACAACGAGTAAACGGTCGCAACTAAAATTTACATGCTTTGCGCACAATTATTTTCTTGAATATTTGACTATTTTCGTAGAACCCTTTGCAGAATTTGACTGCGAAAATACGGCATTATTACAAGTTATTCTGCCGCCAGTAAATGTTACTGTATTCCGGTTTGAATGGTAAGGGTTAGCTATAGAATAGCAGCGTGCTACTCTGCTGATAATGCGTATGCTATCAGCCGTATGACTTGCTCATGGCTTGATGGCTGTTCTAGACAATTTCTAGTAACTGGTTAAACTAAAAATTTTCAACTATCACAATTTCGAATCTAAAACTGAGTATAAAAATTACACAAACTTAAAAAAAAATACAAATAAGAACCTTAATCATATTCTACAAGTCCCTTGGTGACAGAAAAATGGCCAGAATGCTGGCAGCATTTCTGTGCAAAGCCTGCTTTTTAACCGACCTAAAAAAGGAAGAGATTATCCATTCGACAAACACATTTTTATACATAATAGTTCCCCTATTTAACAAAACCACCCAAATGGTAGTTTAAAAACCCTTTCGACTCCCTGAATGGTCCCAATTTTTTATCGAAATCGGTGATGCGGTTTTCGGAAATAAATATATAAATGTACATTCATTACACAGATTATAGAATTTCTGTAATCTGTGATTCATTAATAGTTAATATATTGTTTATATTTAAATTGGTGTACCGTGTCAGTCAGTATCCTACTAGCATTATAAACGCGAAAGTTGAATGGATGGATGTTTGTTACTCTTTCACGTCGTAAAGTATGAACGGATCGAGCTCAAATGTGGAACATAGATAGATTAGTCTAGAAGAACACATAGGCTACTTTTTATCCAGAAAAAATGGAACGATAGTTCGGGGTCAGATGGTGTTGTGTGTGAATTGTCCACCAATATTGTTCACCAATGTATGAACGTAGTAAATTTAATGTTGGGTAAATTTCTAACTTGTTTTTAATTATAATTAGCTCTCTCATCATTTCTTTTTGAGTCTATTAGCGAATAAAAGCTTATTTTGTGCTTTAACTTTAAAATTAAACAAAAACACTGGACAAAGTTTAATAATCTTTGTAAAATCTACGATGACGTCGTCGAAGTATATAGGGAAGCAAATTTTAGTCTTTGTTGATATTTTAAAAACCACCATACCGATAATAGGTACTTATGTATGTTCACTTCTGAACTATACTCTACTAAACACAGAAAGAACCAATTTGCGGAGCTATCGCGTAACATACGTCCGAAAAATAAGAATTAACTATGAAATACGGTTTCTTCTAGGTAAACACGCTCCATCATAAATCACATCGTCACAGATGGCGGTCAAGTGTCAAGTGTAAACATATAAGAGTTAAAAAACAGCTATCGAATAATTTGATTAACTAAACATAAAAAATATTACATTTATGTTGAATCCCACTAATGTTATAAATGTCAAAGTATGGATGTTTGGATATTTGGATGTTTGTTGCTCAATCACGCCGTAACGTATGAACGGATCAAGCTGAAATTTGGAATACATTTAGATTATTGGAACATGAAGAGTCCAAAACATTACTGCACTGCGCTCGTCACCCGGAGCTATAAGATGGTACATCTCACACGTGAGTTACCCGTGACTTAATTATACATCTATCAAATCTGTTGGTAAAACGGGCGTGCTGCCTCGTTCGACGGTTGATGTAAAGTTGTTGGCGGCTGCGCAGTGGCGTTGGTTCGCGGGGCGGCCCGCCCTGGCGTCTCTCCGCCTTTCCCCAGCCGTTTGTCCATTCTTACTATTGTAGTTTACACGTGCAGTCTCGTGATGTGGACGGTATTAGACTATTTTGAAAGACTTCGGTTTCGGTGACGATGGAAACGCTCGCCCACGCATCGCATTGCATAACATCCATCAAATCTTCAAACCCCACGAAAACGTAACGCAAGTCTATTTGTTCATTTACGAAACATAATTCAATATATTTACAAAAATCGTGACAATTGTTTCGTGAAAACTTATTCCAAATGTGATTTAATTTGCTGTTGTGATTTGTGGTTGTTAAATAGGCTGAGTACTGCGGTTGTAGGTATTTAATACAGGTTAGTACGCTGTGCGATGGAATATGTATGTGTTTGTGGTTTGTAAATGTGTGGAGGGGGTGGATTACGTAACTGGGTCGCGTAAGATGCTTCGCTATTTGATGGCTTGCGATCAATATTAATAAGTAAGGAGTTAGTAAAAAAAAAAAAACTTTATATTTTTTTGTTTAATATATACAAATATGTTTAAGAGTTGGTTCAAATGACAAGTGAAAAAAATAAAATTTTACGTTTTATACTTTTTGTAACATGTATTTATAATATAACAAAGAGGTAAAGTGTGTGGTTGTAGATAATCTACGAAATTGGCTTTGAAATTAATTTTACTAATAGAATGCTACATGACTTGTGAGTGTCATAAGCTAGCTTTATATTTATCAACCTCTTAGTATCAACCTTAAAATTGAGAGTTGGATTTTCAAAATAAGTTGGAGAAAAAACGGTCGAGCGAAAACGTTTCTTACGAACGATGCCTTGACAATAAAAAATATGATTGAACTATAAACTGAAGTATAGCATTCAGGGATCACGTACATATCCAACTGTGAAAGAATTTTTGAAATCGGTCGTATAGTTCCTGAGATTAGCGCGATCAAACAAAAAACCGCTTCAGCTATATAATATTAGTATGTAAGTATAGATTTCGGAAAAAAGTTGTAGAACTTCATAATGCCGGCAAAAAGGTAGGCGTCAGCGTATATCCAACTTTTATATTTAAGTATGAAATTAGATATTAGTAAATAAAAATTGCCACTATATTTTTGACATATTATCAGCTATTATGAATTCTTATAAAATAAGGATTTTTTTTGTCTCAAGCGTTTTAAACAGACCAAGACAAAGACTTTTATTGTATATGACTTGATCGAATGGTTAAACAAGCTTAATAAAACAAAAACTTTTTAAACAAGTTTTTATTGCTCGTTAATAAAAAAGAAATGAAAAGTGAATGGTCATCTTGCAGCTCCACCGTCAGACCCTGGTGACCATCTAGCACCAAAGCACTCATCAG
Source organism: Ectropis crepuscularia (assembly GCA_963693475.1). Taxonomy (NCBI): domain Eukaryota; kingdom Metazoa; phylum Arthropoda; class Insecta; order Lepidoptera; family Geometridae; genus Ectropis; species Ectropis crepuscularia. The sequence continues at coordinate 39,066,793 of OY856338.1, forward strand.
TACGAATCAAACGAACCCAAACTCGATGGGGCTATGACGTTTACTTACCGAGTTCCGGTGACCATCTTCCAGCTCCATCATCAGACTCTGGTAACCATCTAGCACCAAGACCAGTACTTGGCAAGACGAATCATACGAGCGCAAACTAGACGGGGTTGTGTCTTTTAATTACCGAGTTCCCATGGCCATCTTCAAGCTACATCACTAGATCAGCTCCATGGTTGGTCCCTATTAATGCATTGTCATCTAAGTTACATAGGTGTACCAAAATAACCTCAATGGGTAACCGATAAGTGGTTCAAATTTAACTAGTAAGATTCGATTACAGACAGACATCGGACAGATGAAAATAAATAAAAGCTTGTAAAAGAAAACGACATAAATATGGAACCGCGATCGTTATAGTAGTAGTACGTAGAGAGACTGTTTTCAAAACAAAAATAATTTATTTTAATAACAGCCATTTCATTCACTTAGTTGAAACCCGGTGATGTATTATACAATTTGGGATGCAAATACATACAATATAAAATAATACACAGTCACATGTAGTAGAATATTCACGTAATCCTTCTTTTGGAAGTCGGGAAATACGAGTACCTATATTACCTTTAGTAATATAGGTACTAACCGAACCACATTTATAATTTCGTCCAAACTCTATACAAGTAAATAAAATTGAAGCGTCCGTTTGTAATATTAAAATAACCCCTTTATACTACATGCAATATGAATGTATAGACGGTACAATCGGTACATACGTATACCAAAATAACATTTTTAAATGTTTGTGAGTCTGCCTGTCTGTTCCGGCTAACCTCCGAAATGGCGGGGCTTTCACTACTAGATAGTTGATGTACTAAATTCTAATGCAAAAGTTAGGGTACCCTTACCTGAGAAAAATAAACAGAGTTCCGCGAAATACGATATGACGATGAGCTTCATTCACAGCCTACAAAATACCCTGTGTATGGTGCGCCAAAAGCTTTCACTTCAAAAATCTTTAAGCACGCGCGTGAAACCGGGAGCAGTGAGCACACCTAGTTAACAATACTAGTGTGGTCAACGACAATGGGTTACTGATATTTTCGTGATATACAGGGTTACTGGTAATCAGCCTGCATCCGTTTAATGTTCTGCATATTTAAACAAACAACTTTTGTTCTACAACTTTCGTTAAAACTTAATAGATAACCCAAAAAAAATTGTATTTGTTGCCTTTTTTTGTACTGTATAGCGACTTTTAAGTGTTTATTCACTTCGGTACATCATTTTTTGCGCGTTAAAGAGCGTACGCGCTCTCGTTACGAATTGTTACGAAGAGTTCGATACTTTTAGACCGTGCAAAGGCACTTTTTATTTATTTTGTAAAAGAAAAAAAAACTTTTTTTTGTTCAAAAACTGTAGAACAAAAGTTAACGTATTGAATGTACCTAACATCCCCTTAAAAGGATGCAGGCTGATTACCAATAACTCTGTATATCTAAAACACAATTTGGTTAGAAATATGACAAAAATATCAATCGTAATAAAAAACAATGTGTTTCTAATTCTTATTTAGCGTCGTAAAAATTGCTTTTTGAGGGAAAGGAGGCTTTGTTAACAAGACCAAAAACATCAATGAATACTACACTAAACTACGTACCTAGCCATATTACCTAACTAACTAACTATACTAAGCATATCCGAATTATTAAACCGAAGAAGATCTAGAGCTAACCGAGATGATCAAGGTCAACGACAGTCGGAAGCGCGCCCAATATGCTTTTGCCATAAATAAGTTCTTGATGTATAACTAGTCCATAGACTGCTATTACTTCTTTATCCTGTAATGGATGTTTACTAAAGGCGTTCCAATCAGCTTGAGTGCTTTATTCCAACTCATAATATAATGATATCAACAATGTGTTCACACAATTTATAATCAATACTAAAAATTACTGTATTTGAAGACAGACAGACATAAACACGTTATTATGCACACCAGTACAGTTAAAAAATGAAAAAAACATATTACAAAAACAGAAAATACTTATAACTAGTGCTATAAATGGCGGCCTTTTCGCTAATCGCGATTTCTTCCAGACAACCATTAAAGGCAGGAAAAACACAAAAAATATACATATGATGATAGGATATTTGTGCCATTTTTGAATGATAATCATGTTATTTTAAGAGTATTTCGTAACGGGACGAGCAAAATAATTGGCAGTCATAGGAACTGCCGATAGAAGTGAAAACTTATAACTCAGAATTTAATAGCTTACTTTGGAAACTACACGGGTGGAACCGGAGGGTGTGGCCTCGCCATCATGGCATGGCCATCTAGAAATGCGTCAGCATTTCCCATTGGCTCACGCATTTCTAGATGGCCATGCCATGATGTCGAGGCCACGCCCTTTCAGCATTTCCCATTGGCTGACGCATTTCTAGATGCCCAATCGCCCAGGACCCGAGTTTACCCGAAGATTTCTTATCATACCCGAGCGTGACGAATGAATTCAATTCACAGCCCACGAAAAATCTGTCTAGGCGCGCCTAAAGAAGTTTTCACTTCAAAAATTCCGCTAAAAATCCAGCAAGGTAAACCATAACAAAACAGCGCAGTTATTTGAACATGGGGAGTCCAAATCACTATCGGTTTAAGACAGATTTAAGACGGTTTTATCTATTTGTGTGTGACTTCTCCATTCAACCCCTATTTCAACCCCAGTTTCACCCCCGGACAGTTTAAAATTACAAAATTGATAGAACAAACATTTAATTGTTTCGTGTCGAAGTGTCTAGATACAAAATTTGATAAATTTAAAAATGACGCATTTTCATACAACCGTTCATCCCCTGTTTCACCCTCCTAAGGGTTGAATTTCGCAAAACCCCGTCTTAGCGAGCGCCTCCGTGCTAAAAGGGACCTTCATGCAAAATTTCAGATTCCAAGCATTTGTAATTTCTGACATTCCTTGATGAGTGACCTTTCGCTTTTGTAGATATGTATAAATATAAGACTAATCAATCCTTTTAAATATAATGCTTTCTTGGACATGGTTCCTTGGTTAGAGCGTTTTTACCAAAATCACAAAAGTTGACATCTTCAATAAATCTACAACAAATTTTAAATACACTACAAGTTCATGGAACTCTCTGTCTGAATATGCCTTTCCAAAAAGTGTTTCACTGGCGTTCTTAACCTCGTTGGGTGTGGGGTTCGATAGTTTGTACCAACTCATTCACCACTCATTGAAGGGCATAAATCAAAATTAATAAAAAAATCATTCAATCCATGGCCTACTCAAATTTATAAAATTAGTTAGTGTTCAAAATATGTATAAATTATAGAGCATAACATCGCGTAGGCGCCGACGAACAAAAGTCTATAGAATCGTAACAGTGCCTCAAAAATTAGGAGCGAAAATTGTTACCATGGTGTAATTACAAAAGAAGTTTGAAAAATTATATTTTCTTAACATTTAAACTGTAAACTGTGCAATGCATTGCCTGAGTATTCCTTAGCGTTAGTAATCTGACTGCTGTATTTAGAAACTTTACTTCATAGCTATTACATTAATAATAATTTATAAAGGAGACAGTGGTTTTAGGGCTTAAATGTGTTGTATACGAAATAACAAACTCGAAAAACCAAAAAAACTGCATTCGATAGCACAAATGTTATTTTTTTAATTTTCGCAATACTTCGGGACCATTTTCCCGCCAAAAATTATAATATTTGTTTTTTTTTTAATTTTACGATTTTTCTATGTAAATGAACTCTAATTTTAATGTGGATTTTATCAAAATAAAGACCAGTTCAAGTAGACGCCATTGAATACAAATTTATCGGTATACCTTCCCAAATAAAAACACGACAAAAAAAATTCCCCGCCAAAAACCCGTCCGCAAAGTTAAATTTGTATGTTTTCGTCATCAACCAAGTTTTTGGGTACTATATTACACACCGGTGTATGAAGCGGCTATATTTAAGAGGTCACTGAAACAATGTTTGAATTTACAGTAAATATTATAGCAGCAACTAGTTGCGCCCTCGGTGTAACCCTCTGTGTGAATAGAACTTCCGAGGAGGGTAGGGAAATTTCCACAATAGAATCACCTTAGAAGTTTTCAGTTTGGACCAGAGGGGTGAGTTATTTTTCGACCTTCAAGCAAGCGGTGCTGAACTTGTTAAAGGGCAAATTTGTTTAAAGGTTATATTATTCTATTTAGGGAATGTAATTTCACAAGATTTGGGGTCAGGCGAGATCTCGCGAGTTTATCATATACCTTTAAAGGAACAATTCTTGAATATACATAAATATATTTTTGTATAGAATCTGAATCTCGGAAACGGCTCGAAAGATGTTCATGAACTTTAGTACGCGGGCGGTTTCAGGGGCGATAAATCGATCTAGCTAGGTTTTCTTTCCATAAAACTTCGTTTAATGCGCGTTATAAACAATGAAAACTGTTACATCAACATTAGAAGGCGAAGGTATATTTCGCCACGTTACGCGTCAGTATAATAACTCAGACGGGAAGTTGGGTGTTCACGGAATGATAGATCCGGGTTCGACTCCAGACTGCGCCTCATTTTTATCAAGTTCCATCTTTTTTTGAAAAAGTTTATTACTGGGAGCCTTTTATCTGTATCTAAGTATACTCAGTGTTTTAACCGAAGGCCGCAAGGCTCGGCCGCCCAGGGGGTCTACCGCCTAACGAAAAACGCTTTGACGCTTTGATGCTTTGGCATTGCCGTCTCTTTCATTTCAAGCGAGAAGAAAAGAGACAGCAACGTCAAAGCGTTAAAGCGTTTTTCGTTAGGCGGTAGAGGCCCAGGTGCTTATTTATTATCTGCATGCCATTTTGTGAGTTTATTCTTGAGAATAATCAACATATCAATTAAAGATACATACATTGCATATCAATTAAAGATTACTGTACTTACAAATACTCAATTACAAATTAATTAACGAAATATACCAAACAAATGAAATAAATCTAACGTGGTGGACATCCAAGATGGCGGATTGGCTATTTGAAATGCACCCCCATGATATCGGTATTAAATGAAAGGGTGTGCTGAATAGGATACGAAAAAAATAATCACGTTACCTAAATTTTATAATTTTTTGTGCGTGCTAAAAGCGTGTTTTTTAGTTTTTTTAACTATTATATATTATTTACGAACTATTTTGCTGCCAGTCTAACTATGTTGTTAGTTTTCTATTTCTGCTTAGATAACAACTTTTCTCAATTCTTTGGAAGTAACAAGTCAATGTTTCCTGAATTTTTTTTTATAATACTTGAGTGAAGTCCTGAAATGATGTAATTTCAGTTCGAAATACAATTTTCAGAGGAAATTTAAACGTGTATTATTTCGAAAACTCATTATGTGTGTAGTATTTAGCTGGTTCACTAATATATAATTATAATCATTAGTAATGTTATCTCGTTATATGGCGAGATTTCGGCCATTTTTCGGCCGAGATCAATCTCGCTAAAAAACGCTGAAATCTCGCGAGAACGATCGAGACAATTACAATTGTATTACAATTAGGGAATGTAAACTTAAACTTTACGTAATGTACTTTTTAAATATTTTTTTGAAAGAAAGCCTATTTGCTAGATCTTCCGATTTCACGATTTTGAGGATGTAGGCTCGAAGCCCGCCTGTACCTTTGAAAATTTTACAGGTATTGGTTTTCATCACACAAATATTTCTCCTGGCTGGAATTCGATCCCACGATCTCTGGCTCCGTAGACAGACTTAATACAACCAGCGACCCGCCCTGGCTTCGCACGGGTGCAATCCTGATACTAAATAAACTAATAAAAATAGTTATTGTGGGTTATCCCTAAGAGATAGACATACATCATAGTGAGTTTTTTTGTAGACCTTTTTAAGGTGTACAGTAGTGCAGTACTTTATATTGATCTATCTCGTAGGGTTCAGCCCGCGTTTGTTATTTAAGCGCAAAAACTGTGTTTATTTATAAAATCGCTTTAGAAACCTTTAAAATTATCAGTGTCTCTCTACTGCACTATGCATGTATTCTACATAAAAACCTGCACCTATATAATAACCTGTACTATACATGTATTCTAAGAAAAAAAAAGTTTGATTGGCAACGTCAAATGTCTGATCGGTAATGTCAAATGTTTGACTGGAAATGATGTAGAACAGTTTATATGAGAAAATGAAATTGTTGTTTTTTACCATCTTTTTCACGACTTTTAAATATTTTCTCACCGTTTAAACCTACCACAAACATTTCAAAACCATAATCAGCCAAATCGGCCCAGCCGTTGTCGAGTTTTAGCGGCAGCAATTATTTTTTATAAATATATATATAGATGAATAAAAGCTAAAATACTGTGCTATAATAGGTACCTACTGCATTTTAGTGGTTTATATTAAGATGCGATCATTTGGTTAGTGGACTATAGACAAGTGCTTGTTATCGCTGTGCATTGGATATTTAAGAATGTTGGCCTTAAAAAAATGGCTCTCATCGCTAGGTTTAAATATTTTAATTCAATATTTAGATATCACGTTTTTCAGTATTGCGAATGAAGTTAAATTATGCCCGGGGCAATTTATTTCAGTCCAGTTACATACAATAGGCCTTTATAAAGTTTTCCTTTTTTGTTATTATTTATATGGCTGCCATTTCCAAGAAAATTTCGAGCGATTTTTGTACTCGTTGGGTAAGAAATTGTTTTTTCTATTGTCAGTTTAAAAACAAAGGAAAAAACTTTCATCAAACAAATTTCCTCGCTTGTTTTAAAGAAGCCGGTCAACGTAGACTGTTATTACGTAGATTAAAATCGGGTTTGTGTATTTCATGCTTATTTATAACTTCGAAAATTACGGAATCATTAGCTATCTGGCCGCCATAGTACAAGCTTTGGTTAGTTTGGGGTCAGATGATGTTGTGTGTGAATTGTCCACCAATATTTTTTTTATTTGTTTATTCATACAACCGTCCATCCTTTGTGGGTGAACAAGGGATTATGGGTCGATATTCGCAAAACCCCAACTTAGCGAGTGCCTACGTGCTAAATGGCAAATCCATGCAAAATTTTAGACTCATGGCATTTGTAGTTTCTGAGATTTGGTGTTGAGTGACCTTTCGCTTTTATATACATAGATACAATACAAAAAACATTTTATTATACCACAAAACAAATAAGCAATACAGTGATTATACTTAAAACATTTGGGCACAAAAAGCGATCTTATAGCTAATAGCGATCTCTTTCAGAGAACCTTATATTATTAAATATGATATTTGTATAGGAACAAATGATATACACACCACCTTTTGCGTTTATAATATTAGTGTGACAGTATTGTTCTGTAGTATTCTTGTTCCGAAGTGGGCGTATATTTTAAGAAAATTATTTACACCATTAGGCACGTACGAATAAAACTGACTGGTTTTGATTTTCGTAGAATTAAATTGTAAACAATTACCTATTTAAGTGGACGAAGTGTTTATAAGACTATCTGAAAGTGAACAATTTTAGTGATAAAGAAAGTTTGTGCAAAATTCAATTTCACTTGATTCGTAAAGTGATTTATGCGGTGTTTTAATTGGGAAAATTTTAGAAACTCGACGACAAAATATTATGTACCTACCAGCCTGGAATATATCCAAGTTCGACTGCAAATTTGAATTTGAAATTGCAATTTAAACCTTACTACTTAAAAATGTAAGTGACCTTTGGTTTGTCTTACTTTGAAAATTAATCTATTTTTCGCGTTAGATGTACTTGTTGCATGTACTTATTGATTCATATATTCTGTTTGACGTGTCAATTTTGTATTTACAAATAAATAACTTTAAACTTGATGTTTTGAGCGAATGAGAGCCAAACAGAATAAAGGTAGTATCTCTCTACCTAGTCTGTGACTCGTGTTAAGTCTTTCTTCCGACACTTCTTTCTATAATATATTTGATTCATCGATACATCGAGGTGATGAGATGTTTGTACGACACCGCTACGATGCGATGGTGAGATTATACGGAATGACGCTTTTCCGATCAATTCGGAAACCTCGGTGGCCTAGGTCATAATCTTGAGGTTGTAAGTTCGAATTTGGGATTCGCATCTCCTAAGTGTTTTTTCAAATGCAACACGAGTTTATCAACAATGACTTTAATGGTGAAGTCATTCTTGAGGTAACCATCACATTATGACACATTACAAGATGACTGATTGGTGATAATTTGGTGATAATGCATTGAGCATTATCACCAATCAGTCATCTTACGAGGACATATAATGTGATTCGCCGTCTCACATTGGGCCAACATGGTGGATTATGGCGTTAACTCTACCCTTGTGAGAGAAGGTTCAGAGTACCAGCAGTGGGAACAAAAAGAGTGATATAAACGAGTCCGGTTCGGATTTTCGTTTTACCAATTTGCGGTCCGAAGCAACGTTCCTACCCACCGGAAAGATATTCATTACAAAACCAGAGTCAAGCTCCATTTTTTATCGTTAAATTCTTCGTTCGTCAGACGTCACAGGTTACGCCAATTCACAAAAAAAAATTGGCAGTCACCGCGTACACCTTGAGTAAACGACAGACAGCCTCGAAGACACACCCACTTTTATCTTCTGTAGCGTCGACGCGTGTTCGCGGGCCTGTAGTCACAGGCCCGTGAACAAAATTTACGGGTCAAATGAATCACTAGGATACCTATGTAGGATGATAGAAAGGTATAAAGTAATAAGATTCAACACTATGCCGTCACTTGTAAGCTGTCCAACTGAGCGCAGTTGAAGAGGAAGGGGTCCAAACCCTCGATAATTTCTCCTTGCCGCATGATTTTTGTACGGCGTTGCGGAATAATAGATTAGAAGAGGTAATGCAACTATAAAAATGATAAATTTTATTATTTTAATTATGAGTTTGTCGGAAAAAATTATGATTTTCCGACGATTTACAGAGTAAATTCGGGCATTTCATTATGTACGGCATTGGTTGCATACAGTTTCAATACCTCTTCTAATCCATAATTTCGCAATGCCGTACAAAAATCATGCGACAAGGAGAAATGATCGAGGGTTGCAACCCCCCCTCTTCAACTGCACTCAGTCGGACAGCTTACAAGTGACGGCATAGTGCTGAATCTTATTACTTCATACCCTTCTATCATCCTACATAGGTCTCCTGGTGGTTCATTTGACCCGTAAATTTTGTTCACGGGCCTGTAGTCTATGGTCGACGCGGTACGATTCTAAATTGAAAACTCTCCTCCATTTGTTGCCGATTGAACGGTGTCCCAGGGCTGAGTGGTGTAATTGTAAAGTATGCATGAAGCGTATTGAGATTGATGCGTAGGTGAAGTACGTTAGTGCGACGTTATACGCCGTCCGCCGCGCTCGCGTGATACCTGCAGCCCTAGTCTACGTCAGAATCACCACTAAAACAACCCACCAACTCGTTATCTTACGGTAAACTGCATCTTCTATATTATTTATTTGTCCCGTAACTTCAACTTTTGTTTTATGGCTTTTGTCCCGTAACTTAGTCTTAGAAATAAGAGCTGATGCATGAGATCTGTAGCGAAATGTTTTAGGGGGTGTGTCCGTTATTTCCCTCAGACTGCTGTCAAACTGTCAACTGGCTAATAACTTTTTAAAAGTATCAACAGTTAAGTACATACAACAAGAGCGTTTCACATAAGCGTAGCTTATGATTGAAGTGAAAACTTATTTTTAGACGCGTTGGGGATTTTTTGAGTTAAGAATAATTTAAATATCTGCGAAAAGACAGAAACCAATTTCATTTTAACATTTAACACTGACACTCAACTAGAAATAAACATTATTTGTGACACTTACTTACTAAACACTGTTCTATTGAAACAGTGAGATAGTACGAATACGTTATCGAGGTAAGAACATTTTAGATTTTTGTTGATATTTCAAAAACTGCTTCACCGATTTCGATGAAATTTATGTCAGATCACTTCTGATCACCATAAATTTCGAGCCATCTACCAAAAATAATCATCAAAAGCTAAAATGTTCCCAATTGGCAGAGCTATCGCGTAGCATACGTACTAAACAATCAACTAATAGAGAGCTTCTTCCTTTTTTGAAGTCAGTTAAAAAAGGAGCTAAAGACGCATGCGATCCATAGGGAAATGTATTGAGTGGGTGCGTTGGTGTGAAATAAAATTGTTGTCAACGACTGCATCTCGTTTATTTCTTCACTCGTAACTGTTTTAAAGTTTCAGCATGTACATATTTCTTTAGACGCTTTGGAGATTTTTGAGATATGAAAAAGCAATTGAACTCGCAGCATTGTTAAAGGCTAAATTTTGTAAGTCACAAAATTAGAAGCAAATGTAAGCCGACTAAATTCAGAAGAAAGTTTAGAAGCAAGCAATTCTTGCTTCCGAATTTAGAATGCCATCACTACATTACATTTCAGTCAATTCAGTAGCGACTATATTCAGTCGACTAAATTTAGCCAAGTGTATTAAGTCTTTTACCGCACCTCCAAAACTATGTAAATTGTTTGTTTGTGTGTATTCATTGTTCAAGTTGTCACTTCTGTGGGCACTCCCAGAACGCCACTATTTCTTTTTATCCAAAGGAGTGGGTTCAAGAAATATTTTTTCTAGTTTTCCTGTTTTCAGTTTTGTATCAATGATGATGATTATTTTTTTGTTTGGTAGATCATACTTCAGAATTGGTCTTATATACGTCACAGCCAACTAGCTTAACCAGCCGTTCAATTAATAGCCTAGCCCATTTACTAAACAGCACCGTGATCGCAAGGGTTGATTAAGCTAGTAGACCGCGATACGAGTATATGTGTATATTTTATTGAAATTTATTTGTGAAACTAACTGACCGTTAAAATAGATTTAAATTGTTAGGTTTTGAAATATGACCTAAACTCAAAAAAAAATCATCTACTCCGAAAACTGTGTGTTATTGGAGCAGTGTTAGTTGGTGTATTATATTTGTTGGGTTTCACAAATAAACCTAAAATGAGTTAATTATTTAAATTTAAAGTTGTGCGGTTTTAAGAAAAACACTAATTTCTAGAACAAGTAACTAGAGCAACAATGCGTAGTCATAAAATGTAGGCCCGTAACCCCCGACCCAGAATGAATGGCATTTCTACTCTATGAATACTAGGTACAAGTGGGTAAATAGGTGTAGCCGTATTTCAAATATGAACAAAAACTTTAAATTGCCTTACCTGGACCACGTTTGCCGTTTCATTTGAACATTGTGTTTAGTTGTGTTGACTGGCCTCGTGGCGTAGTGGGTAGTAGCTCTGCCTGCGAAGCCGAGGGTCGTGGGTTCGATTCCCACCCAGTGCAAATATTTGTGTGATGAATTCAAATGTTTGCACTGTGTCTGGGTGTTTCTATGTATAATAAGTATGTATTTAAAACTATAAGTATTATATCAGCTATCTGGCCGCCATCATACAAGCTTTGCTTAGTTTGGGGTCAGATAGTATTGTGTGTGAATTGTCCACCAATATTTAAAAAAAAAAAGTTAATTTCACAAAAATGATGAAACTAGTCGTCTGAGTTTAATTTTAAATTGAAATCGGGTTTTACTTTTTCGGAGAAAATGAAATTACTATCATGAAGCGTCCGCTATCTGAACTTGGAAACTTATTATACAAAATGAATGATAGGGACACGCATCGAGACACCAATAGTTTTTACAAATACGCACCTACTAGTAAGACCCGGGCAACTATGAATTGTTTCAGGATAATACATTTTTATTTTATTTGTGTATTTTAATGTTCAGTTTTTAATTTAGTATTCCAATAAGTTTTTCTTTTTATGATTTTTTTTTTGTACAAATGTGGTTATGTTCATTAAATAGTGTTTTTAACCCCCGACCAAAAAACGGGTGTTATAAGTTTGACGTCGATGTCTCTCTGTGTGTATGAGAATGTTTCCAGAGAAATTACAGGGCTTAGAGATATAACATCTTAGATCTCTGGGTGACGAGCGCATGTTGCTTACCATCAGACACATGTAATGCTCGACACGTCACTCTTTATTTAAAAAAAAGAACTCAAAGGGATAGACCGATTTCGATGTGTTTTTTTTATTTGAATATTAGTTTCCCTGCGGTAGTTCTTAGCTATGTTTGGATAATATCGATTCAAGATGGCCGCCTCCATAAAATGGCGGACAAAATATTTTTTCACAACTTCCCCCTTCAATATGGGTATCAAATGAAAGGGCTCGACTAGTAGATTGTTGTACAATTTACAAATCCGAGATAGTCGGACGTAAATCAAATTTTTTAATTTTGTTCATGTGTGTAATATAGTTCAAGTGTTTGCATGTAATGCTTTTAGAATAAATATTTATAGCGCAATCTAATTATATCAATATAGTTTGTTGCTCACCACGTTATAAGATTTTTTACAAGATTTTTGTTCGTCCCATTTTTCATAGGAAGAAATCGCTATCAGTGACAAGGCCGTCAGTTTTTCACTGGTTCCCTATATTGTAATGTAATATTGAATGGTGCGATTGAAACAATAAAGATATATGATTCATTCATTCAAAGTTACGAGGTACCCACCACCCACCTCGTACTCCAACAATCGTGCTAACGTAACTATTATTATACTTGAATTAGCAAATAAAGGGAAACGCCATCAATGATGTTTTTTTACATCGATCTCTCGCGGTCGCGTCAATGCCCATCACATGCAAATTACAACCTTTATACTATGATGTTAAGAACTAATCCCGTTTGTCAGGCTAGAATTAAAATAGACTACGCTACACGAATCTCGTCTATCGACCTGCGGGCTTTACATTCCAGTTATTTATTCGCGATAAAAGTACCCTATATGCTATTACAGACTTTAAAGGTTTAAAAATATTCTAGTCAAAGTAAAAATTCAGGTTTCAGTAACAATTATTTGTATTTGTGAACGTAGGATGGATTTCTATATAATTTTACATTGTTCTGTTAACTTTACAACATACTAACTTTATATTATGAAGACTGATGTATGCTAGTCACTATTGTGTCATTTTCTATTTAATTTATCTGTCTTCCTAATTTCCATTCGTACTGTTCATACGTGGTTCCTACATTATCCGTTAGCCGAGTAAAACCGTACTGCTAGCGTCAAATACTTGTATTACTCTTTATTATGAATTAAAACAATAGAAATTTTGTTAGTTTGTTCGTTTGTGTATCTTTTGAAAGTAATGACAGATTTGAATGGTTGAGAGCTTATCTACAGGTATTTATGAAACATTCTTGAACATGAAATGTTTTATGTAGCGTAAATATGACAATGTGTGCAGATAAGAATTAATACAAAGGTATGGATAACACGATCTGATATTGGCCGGCGTAGTAAAGTAATAGTAATAGTTGGACGTGTAGTATCATGAAGATTTTTGTAGACATTAATATGTGGTTCAATATTGTAGAACATTTTATTTTTCTATAAATATGTAAATCTATAATTTACACAGGGTATGTAATGAAAGAATTAGTAAGGTTTTTTTGCATAGATTGATGCTTTTATAACCATCCTTATTTTTTCTAGTAGCTATTAAAAATCGTATATAAAAATCCTGTCACATGATGTTTGTTACCAGTAAACTCTTCGCCGATCTTCAAGAAAGTTTGTGATTATGTGTAATTTCATCCAACTTGAGATATAGGATAGTTAAACGAGTAGCTCAATTTGTGGCCTTTTTTTTTGCAAATTATTAGATTATTTTATGACATTATCCGAGCGAAGCCGGAATATACCGCTAGTACCTAACTAATATTAATCACTTGGTGAGGAAAAGTGTCTCGAATCCGGTCAGTATTGATACGTTGATTCGCGAAGAATATATTGTGAGTCAAAGATGCCAGCGTTCCCGTCATTCGTCTCCTCCATTAAACACTTGGCCAGCTCCCAGTTAAAATATGAGCTAAAACATTGAGCTTGTAAAATGTATAGTCTCTCTTTCACTTCTAGGATAAAATGTACGTTCAATTTGTTTAATTATGGCTAATCAAGGTAGTTTCTAACTGAATTGAGTTAACACATTAGTGACTGATCCAAGGGCGAATCCAACTTTGACTTTAGGCTATTACAGGCTTTGGCAGACTATCAAAGCACGTGGCTCCCATGCCATGGGACATCGCACAATCTAGGGAATTAGTATTAAATCAATTTTTGACGTGATAACGTCTTATAATTCGATGAAGCCGGCTGCACGCCCGTGAAACATGACGTCACGTGCCGTTACCGCCGTTACCTCGCCTTATTACTTTTCGCACCATCTAGTGAGTGAAATGTGTATTACGTTCAAGGAGTCTGTCCATGTTTTAGAAAAGCGACGATATGAAGTTAAGAACTTGTGCTAGTACAATGATGTACCCAGAGATGGCGCTTTGAACAGCTTTGAAAAGCTTCAGAATGTTTTACCTAGATGGCGCTTAACACAAATACTAGTCAGTACCATTCCATCAGTATTTTCTTAAGACGTTGTCACGTTCAACTATCGTCAGTTAACCGACTTTACAGGCAACAATTTTTTTATCGTCTCCGAGCTTAGACAGTTATGCCCGAGCTACACGAAGCTAGTTTTTCTAGCTAGGATAGCAAGCTAGTGTTAGTAAGCTAGCAAGCTAGGACTTCTAGCTTCGTATAGACAAAACTAGCGTTGCGTAGCGTTGTTTACACGAAGCTAGAAGTACTAGCATACTAGCTTGCTAACACTAGCTTGAAAAACTAGCTCCTTGTAGCTCGGGAATTAGAGACGGTTTCTGTTTTCTACTGCGTTGTGTTTTATGTTAATGCAAAGCGAATAACGCTGTTCTTTAAGCTATTAGCGAATGACATACTAGATACTAATACCGTGTTTAACCCTATGATTTATAAACTTATAATCGCATTTTAAATTTTTTAATTAAATTACGGGGTACTCACAGTTGATATGGTCGGTCCTACTTAAGTTCCCAACGAGAAGAGAATGCATCTCTCTTTTTGATTTAATTCATTGTTTAACAGTTTGTCATTTAAGTGGGATGGACCCATCATATCTTATTTAAGTAACCCGTGAAAGATTTAAAGAATGTGTAATAGTCAATCAAAAAAGAAACGAAAGCTAATGCCACAGTATAAAGAAAGACTGTGTTAGTGCTCTACAAAATAAAATTAAGTACTAATTAAGAATAATTCCTTTGCCTAGGGAAACGACATAAAAAATCAAAAAAAATATTGTCAAATCTCCAAGTTGGACCAAAATACGCATTAATTCCAAGTTGCGTGAAAATCGGTTAACTTCACTGGGAACAAAAGTCTTCATCAAGTCATGCCACTGGCATGACTGGCTGACATTTTTATCTATTAAGGTGTGTAAACGTAGTAATAAATACTGTTTTAATTACCAGCAGGTCAGCGCTGAGTCGGAGAGTAGTGAGGAGTCTGTGAGCTGGCGAGCGGCGCGATGGTGACCGACCAGGAGGCGGTTCAGCTACAAGAGGTGCAGCCTTCGCCGGCGCGTCGTTCCGAAGCCGCCGACTCAGAGGCCACCGACCACATACCGCTCAAGTAACCAAATAAAATACAAACATATACATCTATCATATATTTTTACAGTCAAAACTGACGAGCAGGACATGTGCCTGATGGTAAACAACATGCTTGCCCTCATGCGCCCGCATGTTTGGAACTCCGATTTCAAATTTATACAGCTATTTACTCATGCTTTTGTGTTTTGAAGACCGTAATTCATTTGTTTTTTCCTCTATTGGTTTTTTCTTTCGGTCACTCCGTTTACAAAATGGACAACTTGAAATATCCCTTTTTTTACGAGTTCCATCGTGGCACCGGCGCGGAAGAAACGGCTCGTAGGATTAATGATGTGTATGATGGTGGTGTCGCAAAAGAAAATACAGTGCCCTTTTTGGCGATCGCCTGTAATTTATGAGAAAACATTGCACTTCAAACCGTAACATAGTGATGTTTGCACGTTACTCATAAAATCATTAATCATAAAAATAGTCCATTAGTCATAACTACTTCACAATTTTTGATTTTAAAAACCAAATCAAATTGGAACCTGCTAAATAAAACTTAATTATAAATCGGTAGAATTTTAGTCGCTTGGTCGCAGAAAACTGCGAATATATATTTTTGTCAGGTGACACAGTGACATCAAAACTCGTCCTAGAGTGAGACCAATAGACGCGGACTTTTTTACTGATTTCATTGATGTATGCATATAACTCAATATCGCCCAGCATGTCGTTTAGTCATTTGTGCTTTTAAAGCATCGCTATGGCAAAGAAAGTTAATTTAATCTGGGCTATCGATTCTCGCCCCCAGCGGTGTTTGAACATCCTGTGGGATTTTTGCGTTGGCGAGGCGAGTGAAAGGGAACGAGGGAAACAATATTAGGTAGAATACCCTGGGGTTTCATATTTCTTATGAAACACAAAGAAAGCTCCTACCTTATTAATCCAGCGTCCTCCGGGCAATGAAGCGGTTTGAGACTTATTTTTTCTGGGTTTACTCTTCATTTTTTGAAGTGAAAACTTCTTTAAGCGCGCTATAGACAGAATTTTCGTGGGCTGCGAAATGGATTCATCAATCGTCACGCTTGGATATGATAATGGATCGGATCGGATATAAAATCTTCGGGTAAACTCGGTAAAACGGCCAGGTAGGTACCAGGGCAACAGAAACATTAAATAGTTTCGATTACCTACCTCCAACAGCCCAGCGTTTATCTCCAGATACCAGGACAACAGAAATATAACAGAGTTGCGTTTGCCCCTAGGTACCAGTACCAGGGCAGCAGCAAGTTTTCACTTCTATCGGCAGTTCTTATGACTGCCAATTTTTTTTTAGCGGTGTTTGATTCTCGACTGTTCGTGCCCTTAGGAGCTACGTTTCTACTAAAATTAGCGTGGCGTAGCGTTCTCTACACGAAACTATAAGTACTAGCTTGCTAACACTAGCTTCCTCTCCTAGCTTGAAAAACTAGCTTCGTGTACCTCGGGCATTAACGGGGGCTGTCATTCGAGAGTTTTTTCTTGAATGAATATGCAAGGGAAAAGTTCCACAAAAAAAAAATTGGCAGTCATAGGAACTGCCGATAGAAGTAAAAACTTATAACTCAGAATTTCATAACTCACTTTGGAAACTACACGAGTGTAACCGGAAGGCGTGGCCTGATCATCATGGCATGGCCATCTAGAAATGCGTCAGCTTTTCCCATTGGCTCACGCATTTCTAGATGGCCATGCCACGCCATTTCAGCATTTCTCATTGGCTAACGCATTTCTAGATGGCCAATGGCCATGGTCCCGAGTTTACCCGAAGATTTCTTATCATACCCGAGCGTGACGCTAGAATTCAATTCACACCCCACGAAAAAGCTGTCTAGGCGCGCATAAAGAACATTTCACTTCAAAAAGAACCGGTATTTTCACCGTAAAACTGTCAACACTGATCAGATTATAATATAACGCGTAAGATTATAACCTCGCGCGCCATTTTAGGTTTATAATCTAACGTCATCTGATTATATTCTGACGATTTTTACAAAATTTTTTGGTGACATATACGAGTAGCGCCCCGCGGTTTTACCTGGATATTCCCAGTTCTCGTTATTTACTCGTTATAAAATGTGCGTACGTGCTATTCCAGACTGTAACTGTTATAGTTTTTATACATTCGCGATTTGAACTCACTAAAAAAACGTAGCATAGGACTTAATGGCGATTTAAATTGTTCATTAACTAGCAGCGCTCCGCGGTGTTACCGGCATAGTTCTCGTTCCCGATATTTTGTCGGGATAAAAAGTAGCGTATGTGTTCTTCCATACCATTACCATACCTGCATTCCAAATTTTGGCCCAATCCGTTCATACGTTAGGACGTGATTGAGCAACAAACATCCAAACATCCATACATTTATAATATTAGTCGGATTTAGGGACTAGCGCTCCGTCCCGGCTTCCCCTGTGGTACATCACGTATCACCTTAGGACTCAGGAATCACATATAATCTAACGGTGAAATCTTATATATAAAATTCTCGTGTCACAGTGTTTGTTTCCTTACTCCTCCGAAACGGCTTTACTGATTTTAACCAAATTTTATATGCATATTCTGTAGGTATGAGAATCGGCTACTAGCTATTTTTCATACCCCTAAGTGACAAGGGTTGTTCACTAAGGCAAAACAACGTTTGCGGGGTCAGCTAGTAATTATATAAATCGGTCTAGTAGTTTTGAGATTAGTGCGTTCAAACACAAAACATCTTCAGCTTTATAATATTAGTATAATTTTTTTTTTAATCGAGCAGAGCCTTTATTAACAAAACTAAAATACAATGAGAACTACACTACCTACACTACTTACACTAAGCACACCTGAATTATCCATAGACCAATGAAGGTCTACAGATAATCAAGTTGAAGCCCACTACCAATAGGGAGCGTACCCAGCATGGTGGCGGCATTACCACTCTGAATGGCAATGCTTATGCGTTGGGCCAAATACAGTATACATAGATATTTATTGGGTTTTATTTTACCGCAATTACCCCGTTGAAACCGACGGTAGTAACACGGCATCATTACAAATCGTCTAGGACCTCCAACTCCTATTCCGAAGAGCTCACGTTTCTTCAATTCGAAATAAATCAATATTTTATTGAAACCGACATCAAAGAAGAACTAATAAAAACGTTAATGTATGAACAGTTGCGATCAATAAATGCGTGCCCTTTGTAACAAGAACACAGTCATCGCTACAAGTGATGCCGTATCGCCAGACGAACTAAAATAGAGAAGAATGCGTAATAAAGCCGAGATTCCACTTGAGTTTTGCCTTAGCTAACATCATCAACATTAGTGTTTATATTCATAATAAATTAGTACTTACAACTATATATGTAAGTACTATATCAGATTATCAGCTATCTGGCTGCTGTAGTAGTACAAGCTTTCCTCAGTTTGGGGTCAGATGGTGTTGTGTGTGAATTGTCCACCAATATTTATTTATTTATTAGCTTACCCACATTTTACTACCTACAATGTGGGGCGATACAACATGTATGGTTCCAACATTATCTGTAATACAATGTAAACATTGAACCCTTTTATTTCGAAAAAAAAACCGTAAATACGTGCAATCAATAAGTATTATATCAGCTATCTGGCCGCCATCATCACAGTAAATACATAATTCTTTACTGTGCCATCATGCAAGCTTTGCTTAGTTTGGGGTCAGATGGCGTTGTGTGTGAATTGTCCACCAATTTTTTTTAAATTTTTTTTTTTCATTTCTTATAATTACGCATAAATATAAAGAGTATTTATGCGTATGTTTATTGTTAGTCTGTAGTCAAATTAAGAATACAATATTAATTGCTTTATGATCGAGTTTCGACCATTTGGCGGCCATCATATCATCTACATGGTTATACGGTGGAACTATATAGCCAAGGTATAATAACTATCCCTAGTCTAGTACAGCAGGTCTACTACGAAGTCCGATAAACGATATATCGGCTGAACTTATGGACGTTTCTCACCACGAAACACAATCAGTCGGTTGATCGGATCGGGCGTTTCGTTAATTTCGAATTCCGACCGACATAGATTTGACAGCGTTTGTGTCGTAAACCTTACTCCGAAAGCATTTAATTACCTTACCGATTATTCGGACAGTTGTCGGTCGGATCCGATTATTCGGAGGTTGTTTTCGTAGTAGACGGGCCGAAGAAGGGTACATGAAATAAAGTAGCCAAGTGCGAGTTGGACTCGCCCATGAAGGGTTCCGTTCCAGCAAGTAACATAATGTACATAGTACACATAGTTCTTGTAGTGCGTTGTAACTTTGATCGAAGTTTTAATAATAGTGTATTTATGACGTACTAAAAAAAAACTACTCATCAGATCGAGTTCAAACTAATTTTCGTTGGTAGTTTTCATGGTAATGTACATCATATATTTTTTTTAGTTTTTTCATTCTCTTACTTTAGAAGTTAGAGGGGGGGGGGGGGGGGGGACACACATTTTACCACTTTGGAAGCGTCTCTCGCGCAAGTTATTCAGTGTAGACAAAAAATATATTAAAAACTTCAACATCATTTTTTAAGACCTATCGATAGACACCCCACACGTGTAGGTATGATGAAAAAAAAATTTTTGAGCTTCAGTTCTCAGTATGGGGGGCACCCCTAATTTTTGTTTTTTTAAAAAACTTTTGTAAAAATCTTAATGCGGTTCATAGAATACATCTACTTACCAAGTTTCAACAGTGTAGTTCTCATAGTTTCGGCAAAAAGTGGCTGTGACATACGGACGGACAGACAGACAGACAGACAGACAGACAGACAGACAGACAGACATGACGAATCTATAAGGGTTCCGTTTTTACGTTTTACGGAACCCTAAAAACATCGCGCACAAGTACACATAATGTGTACGATTTAAAAAATCTTCCGAAAATTACAAAATAAAGAAAAGCTATTTTTTTTGGCTGAACGGATCGGGTTAAAATACACGGAGTATATATAGTCTGGAATAGCTAGCACATAATATACTATTTATTACATAAACCGCGGGAATATGACGGGAACTGGCAATTCACGGGCAAAACCGGGACGCCGCTATTAAAGTATATTTTACTTGACATCTACCTATTATATTCTACTAAAGAATCCCTAACTCTGAATTCTGGATCTATCTCTGGATTCAAAAAAGCACCCTCGCCGTAAATATATAATTTTGCTCCCTTGTGAAATCTATTTCATCCCACTTGGAACGGGTACGAGCGAGGAAATTACTCTAGTAACTTTATACATTACCTGTATGCGTTAAATCCGGTAGGTCTGATTTTTTGCAGACTGGTTTATGATCTTGGCCTAATGATTGTCCCTAGTTTGTGACCTCGAGCGACGAACGCAACTATGTCAAAAATCGAAAAAACTGCGAAAAAATAGTTTATTTTTCAAATTTTGGCGATTATAACCCTAAACGACTAGTTTTTGAAACAACTTTCTTATGGCGTTTATAAAGGAGGCTAAATTTGCTACAATATGACACTAGAACTGTCTCTGTATACCCAATAGTTTCTGAGAATAAGACTTTCAAAGTTTTTAATTTTTTTAGAATTCGCAATTTTTTGCACTATTTTAACTCCTACTTGACCACTTTATGGCACAGTTACTACGGTTTTTAACCCCCGGCCAAAAAAACAATTCTTATAAGTTTGACGTTGAAGTCTGCCTGTCTATCAGACAGACACACATACAGGTCTGTCTCTATGTGTATCTGTCTATGGCACCGTAGAGCTCAAACGGATGGGCCGATTTCGATGTGTTTTTTTTATTTGAAGATACATTTTTGTGTTAATGTTTTGAGCTATTTTTTGGTTAATATCGATTCAAGATGGCCGCCTCCACCAAATGGCGGACCAAATATTTCATCACAATCTACCTCAATATGGGTATCAAATGAAAGGGCTTGACTAGTAGAGTACTATACAGTATAACAAATTTCAAATCACAAAATGGCGAATTACATAATTTTTTTTTCACTAATGCCTTAATATGCGTATCAGATGAAAGAGCTTGACTAGTAGACTACTATACACTATGAAAAATTTATATTTATACCATATCTAGGTAGTTGTGAAAAAAGAAATGTATGTCGTCATTTTGTGGTAGCGGCCATCATGGATTTGAAGTTTATCATAATGCATAGTAGTCTACTAGTCAAGCCCTTTCATTTGATACCTATATTAAGACATTAGTGAAAAAAAAAATACAAAGAGAATATAAGTTACTAGATGTTACCCGCGACTTCGTCCGCGCCAAATACTAAGGTAACTCAGGCAGTACCTATTTTTATACCCAGACACATTGACAGTTACTAAAAACAGCTTATTATAAAACACTTTCATACAATTTCATCAAAATCGGTGCAGTTGTTTAGGTGTGAAAGCGTAAGATACATTCGTCCCCCATTTCAACTCCAGTTTAATCCCCATACAGTTCGAAATAACAAAATTGCTAGAACAAACATTTATTGGCTTCGTGCCAAGCAAGTGCCTATATACAGAGTTTCATGGTTTTATCTTCAACGATTGGAAGCTTCCATGTGTACTTTCATCCCCTATTTTAGTCCCAATTTCATCCCTATAAAGTTCGAAATTACAAAATTGCTAGAACAAATATTCGTTTGCTTCGTGTCAAGTGTCTATATTCAGAGTTTCATGGTTTTATCTTCAACGGTTGGGATCTTCCATGTTGACATTCATTCACCATTTCAACCCCAATTTCACCCCCGTAACAGTTCGAAATTACAAAATTGCTAGAACAAACATTCGTTTGCTTCGTGTCAAGTGTCTATATTCAGATTTTCATGGTTTTATCTTCAACGCTTGGGAACTTTCATTTAAACATTCATCCCCATTTCACCCCCGTACAGTTCGAAATTACGAAATTGATAGAACAAAGATTTATTGGCTTCGTGCCAAGTGCCTATATACAGAGTTTCATGGTTTTACCTTCAACGGTTGGGAACTTCCATATTGACATTCATCCCCCATTTCAACCCCAATTTCACCCCCGTACAGTTCGAAATAACAAAATTGATAGTACAAACTAGTCATTGCTTTGTGTCAAGTGTCTAAATATAAAATTTGATAACTTTGAAAATCACGAATTTTCAGACAACCATTCATCCCTTGTTTCACCCTCTTAGGGGTTGAATTTCGCTAAACCCCGTCTTATCGAGCGCCTACGTCCTAAAAAGGACCTTCATGCAAAATTTCAGATTCCTAGCATTTGTAGTTTCTGAGATTCCTTGATGAGTGACCTTTCGCTTTTATATATATAAGAATTATAGATTGAAGTGAAAAGCTCTTTTGGCGCGCCTAGATATATAGATAGATTTTTCGTGGGCTGTGAATTGAATTCTAGCGTCACGCTCGGGTTCGGGTATGATAATAAATTTTTGGGTGAACTAGGGACGCTAGAGCGAGAAAGATAATACCTATAAGTGCGCCCGAGTGAGAAATATAATATAGTCAACTGCTCTTCGCTGTTGTGTCCCTGTGTTTAGTATATTTAATTATTATTTTTATCGCGACATTGACTTCTAGGTACTTACCACATTAATTGAACCTGTCACGAAATATTAAATTTGCATTACACATCCATTACAAAAAGTTTTGGTTGAAAATACCTACAAAATAAATAAGCAAATGCTAAAGCGAATCAAACGATATTTCCAACACGCGTAAAATTTGTTTTTAATTTTTTCTTGGACATGGATTCTACGTCATTCAGCCGAATGTTACTCTACGTATATCTATAAATGTAGAAATCAATGCCGCTTTTCGTTGTAAGTCAACTCCTCCTAAACGGCTGGACCAATTTGAATGTTTTTTTGTATACGTTTGGGTAGGGCCTTGGATGGTTAAGATTCACAAATCAGCCCGGTAGATGGCGCTGCGGTTGGTATCTAGGTTATGCGAGCAAAGCCGGAGCGGGCCGCTAGTAACGTTATAATAATGAAACCTAGGTAGATCTTTTTCGCGGTATCGAAACCTCTTACTTACTACATTTCCGTTGGAGCCATTTCCGAGATGCAGACTATTTATAAATCCTACTGATATTTCAAATGCGAAAGTTTGTAAGACCGTATGGGGATGTATGTTTGTTACTCTTTAACGCAAAAACTACCAAAGGGATTTCGATGAAATTTGTAACATAATATAGATAATGGTCTGGAATTCACATTGGCTATTTTTTATTCGAGGGAAATAACGGGACACAACGCGGGTGAAACCGCGGGTCGCTGAAAGTATAAATATACAACAATTCCTAGTCTAAAAGTGTTAGACAGAACATAGAACGGGAGAATATCGTATCTTTACTGTTACAGTAGGTATAGCAAAATACCCACGGTGAAGAAGCACCTTAATATTACAGTAGAGACACTGATTGACTTAATTTGTAAGGACATGCCCTATTTAGTGATTCAGTTCAATGGGCACGAAGGAGCAATTAATTTAGTATGACCAAATAAATCAAATCATGATAAAATTAAATGTTCATTTCAATTATAATTGTTGTCTATGCAGTAGGTAAATACTTTTATGGTCCTCATTAGCGGTTGAATCTGAAGCCTGCCATGCTACCGGGGTACATTTGTTCTACTAACAATAAATTATAGTTTTACACTTGCGATCTACAATAAAACATGCGTACCTAGAAGAAACCGATTTACTTTCGACTTGAAGACACCAAGACTGTAACCATTGCGAATAATCCACTCGCATTCCCCAGCCATATTACAAAAGTAGACTCAAACCTCCTCGTTCGAACCTATGGAACGTCAACCATGAAATACTGTCGCTTTTTTTACCTATGAGAAGTCCGATAAAAAGGGACAAGCGCAATTATTATTAGTTCATGCAGATCATTTGCACACTCTCTGAAATGTATCTGTTGCTGACCACATGTAATACTTTAATCTTCTTTTCCAGGGAAGGCGTGACAGAAGAGGACTATGACCCACATTTACACCGACAACTTCCCAAACCCACCAAGTGAGTACCTAGTAAAAATATTTCTAATATTATTGAGTATTTTTTAAATAGAAAAAGTAACAATTGATTAGCATTTCCCATTGGCTATCTAGAAAGGCGTCAGCGTTACTAGATAGCCTTATAGGTAACCTTATGTATAGGTTTACACTTGACCTTCAGCTCGCCTGATATTAAACGACGGTGCGATCTACGATGGAGCATGCTTATCTAGAACAAACGAGTCACTCTCGACGTGAAGACACCAAGATCGTAACCATTGAGAAAATCCCACTCAGGCAACGCATTCATTCATTCCACAGCTTAGACGTTCTTTTCACAAATGTAGGGCCAAACCTCTTCGTTAACGTCTATCATGAAACCATGTCGCTTTTCCGAGCTACGAACAGTCCGATAGAAACATGGGCAAGACGGTATTAGATCATGCAGATTATGTGCACACTCTCCGAAATAAAAAACCGATAAGGTAGCAATTTTGCGGCAATGTTCCAGGCTTTGAAGTCTTTTTCGAACAAGAGTAGGTTACATGTTACATACAAATTGAATATCGGTAAGATAAATGAACGGTTGGTCTAGTGAAGTTACGGCTGGTCTTGTCGGGCGAACGGCGGCTGCCGCTCCGGAGACCCCGGGTTCAAGCCCCACGCACACCACTGTCTTTTCGAAGTCATGTGCGTAATACCGCTAACTTAAAACGGTGAAGCAAAACATCGTGAGGAAACCGTCATGTACCTAGAATCTTTCGAAGTCATGTGACATCCACCAACCCGCACAAGGCCAGCGTGGTGGATTATGGCCCTGAGTCTCTCCTTGCGAGAGAAGGCCCCGAGTCCCAGCAGTGGGAACATTTAGTGGGCTGCTTATGGTTATGGTAAGATAAATGAATGTTTCCGTTTGTGTTCAGTAACTGGGAGACGTTGGTGCATCTCCTGAAATGCAGTTTGGGCACTGGTATCCTGGCGATGCCGCAAGCGTTCGCCCGCTCCGGGCTGGTCACCGGGGTGATAGCCACCGTCGTGGTGGGAATCCTGGTGACGCACTGCCTGCATGTGCTGGTCCGGGCACAGTACTCAGCCTGCAAGCGCCGCAGGGTGCCTCTGCTCTCCTACCCTGAGGCCATGTCAGCGGCGCTGGAAGCCGGCCCGGCCCCACTGAGGAGACTCGCGCGACCGGCCGCCCTCGCTGTCGACATATTCCTCGTTGTCTACCAACTTGGAATCTGTTGCGTCTACATTGTGTTCATTGCAGACAACATCAAAAAGGTAATATACTAACTTACTAGATAGTAAAGTTATCTTATAAATCCAGGTGATGCTAAACAGTGATTTGGACTCATCATTAACGGATATCAAAAAGGAAGAGGTTCTCAATTCGGTTCTATATGTTTTTTGTATGTAAGTAATACTAGCAGTGACCCGCAGTTTTACCCGCGATGCTGCATTTTTAGATATGTCCGCCAAACAACTACTTCAAAACCTTTTACAAGAAGCCAGACCGATGTAAGAGGCCAATAAATAATTCCCTAAACTCAATTTAAAGTCAATTGGTCTCGCGCTCCTACTCATAGAGGGATTGAAATTGAGTTTAGGGGATGATTGGCCCCTTAGATCGGTCTTCTTGTAACAGGTTTTGAAATAGTTCTCTGGTGAACATACCTAAAAATGCAGCATCAGAATTTACGCAAATTTAGGTAATTATTTTGGGACTTTTAAAGCGCAATAGGGCCGACGGGAAGTGTTACTCCCAGACACTCGGAGCCGTACTTTTAAGGATATTGCCTATTATATACGCGAAAATCAGTTAGGAGAATTTACGTGAAGTAATTAATTCTTTATGTTTACCTTCATTACCTGATATCTCAAATATGGCCATCTAAGCAAGGTCGCGAGTATGCATGCGTTCTTGGACTATAATTATTTTGATGAATACAAAATGAATAGCTAAATTTTAGCATAGTACTTACTTCTATATTCTATTACTTCAACTACACAGGAGTACTAACCTTTCTAAATGTAGCCCTGTCGTAGAAGCAATGATTCAATTTGAGTAAATTTGTAATAGTGGAAATAATGCGGGCGACGTGATGCTGCAATTCGTAACGGTCGTTATGTCTGTCATGAGAACGATACATATCGTTCTCATGACAGACAAATAAGCCCATTCGAGGGGAATCAGTTCTAGTGCTGAAACTCATGTTGCCCTAGTGATGTGTGCATCTGAGTCAACCTAGCGTCATTCAGGGTTGGATAAATAATCTGAAGGTAACGGGATAACTATTGAAATGTAGTACCTACAGACATGATGATGTTGTAAAACTGTCAAATGTTTTTATAGTAAAGACGAGTGACGAGACGAACAGGGAACCACTGCTAGTACCTTATATCTATTTTGTAAAAGTTAGAGTAGCTTAAGGATATGGCTACATTAGGGTGGTTAATAAGTATTTTGTACAGTAAATAACATTAAATGTGTATTGGTTCTGTACAGAACTATTTGAGCTTCAGTTGGGAAAAAACATGCATAGCACATAATATGTGCACATACAAAGTAGCCATAAGTAATATAATTTGTGTTTCCACTCCGAGTTGGTTGGTCTCGAGGGTTTCTCTCACAAGAAAAAAATCAATGCCATATTCCACCACGCTAGCCCAATTAGGGTATACGAATAAGCAAAAACCATAAAAATTCTTAGAACGTTTACAACAATTAAGAACATTACACTATACCTTAACTGAACCAACTTCCTATACTTAAGACTTTTAAATTATGCTTACTTATTTTGATCAATTAATACCGGCCCAATACCGGATTACACTAATGAGAATAACAATTCCAATATTAAAACTTAAATTAATTTAAATATTACACAGCAATTAAATTACAATTATTAATAAAGCAAGCATTAAATTATGAATAATAAAGTAGCCAAGTGCGAGTTGGACTCGCCCATGAAGGATTCCGTTCCAGCAAGTAACATAATATACATAGTACCTACACTGAGTTCTTGTAGTTCGTTGTAACTTTGATCGAAGTTTTAATAATAGTGTATTTATGACGTACTAAAAAAAACTACTCATCAGATCGAGTTCAAACTAATTTTCGTTGGTAGTTTTCATGGTAATGTACATCATATATTTTTTTTAGTTTTTTCATTCTCTTACTATAGAAGTTAGAGGGGGGGGGGGACACATTTTACCACTTTGGAAGCGTCTCTCGCGCAAGTTATTCAGTGTAGACAAAAATTATATTAGAAACCTCAACATCATTTTTTAAGACCTATCGATAGAAACCCCACACGTGTAGGTTTGATGAAAAAAATATTTTTGAGCTTCAGTTCTCAGTATGGGGGGCACCCCTAATTTTTGTTTTTTTAAAAAACTTTTGTAAAAATCTTAATGCGGTTCACAGAATACATCTACTTACCAAGTTTCAACAGTGTAGTTCTCATAGTTTCGGCAAAAAGTGGCTGTGACATACGGACGGACAGACAGACAGACAGACAGACATGACGAATCTATAAGGGTTCCGTTTTTACGTTTTACGGAACCCTAAAAACTACAATTCACTAACAATTTAGTACAAATTACTATCATGAAGATCAAAATAAAAAGAATTCAACATTTACTTATGTCAAAAAAATAATATTAAAATGTATAAAGAAGAAAGAAGACTATTATCAAAACAATGACAATATTAAAAAAATAAAAAATAAAAATCATATCAATATAGTGCTCGCAATATAACTCTGCGCGTAGCAAAATATGGAACTAATTGACAGGCCGTCAACTTCTTATTTACGTCAGTTGACAAAAGTTTGTTTACGTTTGGTGTATTTATTAATTTCCAAAATAATTAATAGCTTTTATTATGCCGAAAATGATTAAAAGTGCTGGCCGGGGCTGGTTCTTGAAAATCAATCGTGGTTGTGAAGAAGAACGATACAATAACGGGCCAAAAGTGCAGTTTTCCAAACGCAGAGCTATTTGACAACTAACATGTAGGGATACCATAGCAATCAAATCTCCACCTATTATTATCGGCATATTTTAAAGCTGAGGCTTTAGGTTGAGGTGTGGCTTTGGGTTTGATTGTTTTATCGCCAATTTACCCGTGGGAAAAAATGTGTGTGCTTAAGACCGAATGTGAGTAACTAGTTATAAATGTTTTTTTTTCATAATATACAAATCAAAATAGAAAACACAGTGACACAGCAGTGAAGATCAGCTGATTGTATCTTTCTCGCTCGGGTACACTCGGCGGTTCCATTTTCACCCGATCGACCCTTTCACCTAACAGCGGTGCGAATGCAAAATAAATTTTACTTAATTTTTTTTTCAACGTTAGCTTGGATGCTCTTTGATCCTTAACTCTGTATTAATTACTGTATTTTTATTGTAGGCGTTTCAGAACGTACTGTCACGTGGTAATGGACAACGCATTATACCACTGCACTCAGATAAATAAAGCGGCTACAATGGGCAATGTAAAAGAAGAAAGCCAAAAGTGGCTTAAGAAAAATGAAATAGATTTCGACGATTGTAGGACAAATCCGCAGTTACTCGAATAAAGAGGCACAAAGAAGACCCACAATACCAAGTAGAATAACTATTAAAGGAACATGGACAGAAACTTTTGCGGTTACCGCCGTGATTCATCGTGATTTTAACCCTATTGAAAAAAAAAGATGATTCTGTGGAAGCCAATGACTCATTAAAATAACGTTTATGCGCCAAATTTTCAAATAGTGTTATTTATGGTCTCAATAAAATATATACAAGTTTAAATTAAATTCTTTTGTTATTTCGATGTTGGTGTAGGTTGAAAATGACAGATTTTTTATGATGTAATAAACTATAATAAAGTTTTCCTGGTGGTAAGAGACTCAGACAGCCTGTACCAATTACCAATGATACTTGGTCATACTGAACCAAACCAGCACTGCAAAGGCGTTCATTACTTCGAGACATTCGTTCTTGAGTCTCAGTTGTCGTGTAGTTACTTAAATTGCTTCCCTGAAAAATCCCTTCCCGTACCTGTTTTATGAAGTTGTACGTTCCCAATGAACGGGAAGGGAACCTATTAGCTTGACCTGGCAACATTAAGTACGCCACCAGTCGCGCGCAGACTTATACTGCGAGCACTATAACATGTAATTTTAGTAGAAGAATCAAAGCAGAATAATAAAGTCAATGTAGTTGACAACATATTACATTCTAAGTGTCAAAGAAATTACTTTAAATGTACTGGACTGTTCCTTCCTTAAACCAATGAAGGATGTGACCCAGCTGGTTGACGGTATTACTTACCACGCTGAATGACAATGGCAATACGTAGACCCAAAAATACAAATGTAATTTTGTCTTTCCTCGTCCACATGCTCTAAATGGTTCTCCAAAATTAGAAGAGCTCTAGCTACGTTTTGATTGACCGGAAGCTTGAACTTATCTTTGCGCCCACGCATCTTTGTAGCATACCTTTGTGTGTATATGATACTCGTATACCGTAAAGTTTCGGAATGTCGTACCACTTTCCTTGTTTCCTTGCCTACAACATCAGTGTTTTCTAGTCAGACAGAAACACTTAAACTTAAAAATATCATAGAATTAAACAATACCAATAATGGCTTATTTCGAGTGCCGTAAATGGCGGTTGTATCACTAATAGTGATCAAGCCAAGAATGTAAAAAGATGTGGTGTGTGTACACCAGGCAGAAACTAAGGTATTACGGATGATATGGAAGCAACACAATTTCGTACGATCACGGGTCGTTTTTACGTCACTTCCGTTATATATTGAAGTGAAAACTTCTTTAGACGCGCCTAGACAATTTTTTCGTGGGATGTAAATTGATTTCTATCGTCACGCTCGGGTATGATAAGAAATCTTCGGGTAAACTCGGGACCTTGGCGATTGGGCATCTAGACTTGCGTCAGCCAATGGGAAATGCTGAAAGGGCGTGGTCTCGCCATCATGGCATGGCCAACTAGAAATGCGTAAGCCAATGGGAAATACTGACGCATTTCTAGATGACCATGCCATGATGGTGAGGCTACGCCCTCTGGTTACACCCGTGTAGTTTCCAAGATAAGCTATCAAATTCTGAGTTATAAGTTTTCAGTCCTATCGGCAGTTCCTATGACTGCCAATTTTTTTTCTTGCGGTTTTAGTCTCAGGTCTTACATTTTTCCGTTCAGTCACTCACGCAACACATTTCGCAGCCTAGACGTTGTTATCACAACAGTAGAGTCAAACATCTTTGAGTATATCAGTCTATCAGGCCATTTATACCACGGTCATAGCCTCATAGCAGCAGGTCTCTATGCGCCCTACATACTTACGCTCCCGAGTCCCACAATTGGTTTAAATGGGACGATCCCGGCTCCCACGACGCGGCCATTACTGGCGACCTTGCGCAATGCAATCTGCAACGTTGTAGCAGCTATTTCTATTGTGTCGTCTTCTATTTTGTACCGATTTAGATCAGAAACTAAAATTGTGTCTTTGTGTTACAATATAAAGTTCATTTTCTCATTCACGGTAACAGACGGAGAGTAAAAAGTAACCTCTTTTTAACCGACTTCAAAAAAGCATTAGGTTTACAATTCGTTTACAATAAATACTATTTAACGCGATACTTCCGCCAATTGTCAATCGATTTTCGTGATGCTGTTTTTGTTTGCATAAACAGCCCACTAAATGCTGGGACTCGGGGTCTTCTTTCGCAAGGAGAGAGTCAAGGCCATAATTCACCGCGCTGGCGCAGTCCGGGTTGGTGGATGACATATTCGAATGATTCTAGATACATGTCGCGATGTTTTCTTTTCCTTCATCGTTTTAAGTTAGCGGCATTACGCACGAACTTCGAAAAAACGCGTGCGAAGTGGTGCGCGTGGTTTTGAACCTGGGATCTCCGGATCGGAAGCCGCCGTTCTCCCGACTAGACCAGCCGTAACTTTGTTTTTATTTAATAGATCATATTTCAGAGGTAGACTCATTTAAATTCGTACTATTCCGCTGTTTCATTGGAATAGTTGTTTCAGTTGATTTCGAATAATTATGAAATTTACTGCAGCGCCTGTTTTTAACTTTAAATTAAAGTATAAAGTCGGAAATCATAATCGGAGTTAGTTACAATGTTTACTAAAATGTTGACTAGCTAAATTCAGAGTTTTCGTAACGTTATAAATAAATAAAATGTTATGGATCGTGGAATTTAACTGTCATCATTACATATTTCCTAACGCACCAAAAGTACTACCTATGTAACTTCAAAAATATTTTTTGGTTTCAGATCGTGGATCCATACTACCCAATGCCAGTGGAAGCGCACATGGGTATTTTGCTGGCGCCTTTAGTTGCTTTCAACCTCATCCCGAGCCTTAAGCTCCTGGCTCCATTCTCTGCCCTCGCCAACGTCCTCACGTTTGTGGGGCTGGGCATCATCGTATACTATCTTTCTGCTGGGAGAAAACCCGACCTGGTCGCTCAAAATCTGGAACTAGACTTATGGGGTTCAGCTGCCACTTTCCCGCTGTTCTTCGGGACTGTACTTTTTGCGCTAACTGCAGTTGGAGTCGTAAGTATCATTGTCTCATCTGATGAGTACAATAGAACTAATTAGTCCGTTAGTTAGGATATCAAAAAATATTGTACACATATTTTTTCTTTTGTTTCACAAACAAAAAAAAATTGGCAGTCATAGGAACTACCGATAGAAGTGAAAATTGATAACTCAGAATTTGATAGCTTACCTACTTTGGGGACTACGCGGGTGAAATCGGGACGTGGCCGTGACCATGGCCATCTAGTAATGCGTCAGCCAATGGGAAATGCTGATTTGCTTCTAGATAGCCAATTGCCATGGTCCCGAGTTTACCCGAAGATTTCTTGTCATTCCCGAGCGTGACGCTAGAATTCAATTCACAGCCCACGAAAAATCCTGTCTATGGCGCGCCAAAAGAAGTGTTCACTTCAAAAATTACGATAATGCTTAGAAGTTTTGGTTGACGTCACTTCATTGTACGATAACAGAGGCGTGACGTCACAACCCCGAAAGTTTTTTCTTCAATTGTGTTTTTTTTTAAATTTGGTAATACAAAAAACACATATTTTGCCCTATATTTTTCCATAATCTAACTGACGGATTAATTAGAAATGGTATATTTGTGACCTAGTCATCATTCCCATTTTTGCATGCTTGATTGCATTGATTTACGTCTTAGGGCAAATCAACCTATTTAGTTTGCTTTGCCCTAAACCAATTCGCGTAGATCTTAAAATTACACAAATGCCATGTTGATGTTGGCCTGACTAAGGAAGGAGTGAAAAGGTTACGCATTTTCTAACCAGTTATACGAAAACAAAAGAAGCGAATACGACATTCAATAAGAAATACTGGGGATGCATACTCGACACCGGCCCACTGCCACTTCAGTTTGCTAATACGCTGAGCTATGTAGCATAACCAGTTCGCTGAGCGACTTTGAGCTTTCGGACCATTTTGACAGTCAGTGTCTACGTTTCAGCACCCTAGGTCATAACGGGTAGGATGCACTGGTTATACACTTTTGTTTTGAAACTTTATGGGATGGGTGACGAGAAGGCTTGACGAAGTTTTGACCGAGTCGGACGTCTTCTCATAATCCATAATCGCTAAGCAAAGGAGCCGATTGTACTCATTGGTCTTCTGTACAATCTGCCGTACCGTGTGAATGTGATCTATGGAGCTGTACCCACTTCGAAACCCGGCCTATTCAGGAGGCTGAAACTCGTAGAATCTTCGGGCGCGACGATTCGTGATAACCCTAGAGGTAGAGAACAACTAGTAGATATGGCCCAGAAGCGATATTGGTCGGTAATTCTTCAAAAGGGTCTTCTCTCCCTTTTTGAAGAAGAGGATGACCATTGACTACACTTCTGTTCCGTTTCTGTGGAGTTCTCCTGGTTCATATTCACACCCTTCTTAGTATGGTTTTGTAGACTATATGGCGACTCCAAAGTCGTTCGGCACTCCCTGCGGCGTCCTCAACACCGGCATTATAGTACTAGAATACTAAACACTATGGCATACATTTCAAATGAACGATGGACGAGGGCTTTTAAAAAAATGTTTTTTTTGCTAATGGTTTTTTAGTTAATGGGTGCTTCATTAACCAGGATATTCTTCCACCAGGTGATAGCTCTGGAGAACAATATGGCGACTCCAAAGTCGTTCGGCACTCCCTGCGGCGTCCTCAACACCGGCATGACGCTGATAGTACTGCTGTACGTGGCTGTTGGCGCTCTGGGCTACGTCTACTGCGTGTCTAAATGTAGCGACTCCATCACTCTTGACCTCCCACAAGGACCGTACGTATATAATTGATTGACCTCCCGTGTCAACTCTGAATGAATAGTAGCGGTTGACTTTTGTAGTGGAAGAACTCTTTGCAGAATCTGCCTGCAAGGGGAATTCTGAGTGGAAGTATGGAAACATTGTAGTGGTAGGGCTCTTTGCAGAGTCCGTCTAGGGAAGTATCACATCTTTTAAAACAAAACGTAGGTCTTTTTCAGTGTGTATTCACGATTACCGTCTTCGGATCTCTTAAGGCCCTCGCCTCCTGCTCAGGTGCATCAGCGGTGATCAACAACTTTTTATACACTTGTTGCTACAATTTGTGTTGTTAATATACTATTATTTGTTTTCTTCAAATATAATCGACAAATATCAAGTTCTCCATTACACACCAGTCAACCCGTGTAATATATGTACCTACCAAGCTTAAGCAGCAAAAATTACTGGGCTAAGAGATAAAACACATTATAATTCCGGGTGTCGAGCGCAGTGCAGTGCTAGGTAATGAGATGGACTTTTCATGTTTCAATAGCTGCGTGTCACTGTGCTTTTATGGGCAGGCATGTTGCTTACCATCAGGCTCATGTCCTGCCCGTCTTATCACTTTATACTTACTATAAAATAAGACTACTAAATTTTCCCATTGTTCGGACTTGGGGCCTTCTCTCAAAAGGAAGGCCTAGACTCGGCCACCACGCTGGCCCAGTGCTACCCAGGCGGTATACCTCGAAAGATTCTAGGAACATGTTGGTTTCCTCACAAAGTTTTCCTTCACCATTTTAAGTTAGCGGCATAGCGCACATGACTTCGAGCAGACAGTGGTGCGCGTGGTCTTGAACCCGGGGTCTTCGGTACGGCAGTTGGCGTTCTCCAGACTTGACCAGCTCGTTTAAAGGTATAAGATTAAGAACAAATTCGGTTACCTTAGGTTCTAATGACGCAACCTTTAAAAGATAGACACATCACACATGCTGTCACGCAACGAAAGCTCTCAAACAGCATTTTTTTTTCCCGTTTTTGATACATTTTTAGGGTTCCGTAAAACGTAAAAACGGAACCCTTATAGATTCGTCATGTCTGTCTGTCTGTCCGTCCGTATGTCACAGCCACTTTTTGCCGAAACTATGAGAACTACACTGTTGAAACTTGGTAAGTAGATGTATTCTGTGACGCGCATTAAGATTTGTACAAAAAAAAAATTAAAAAAGAAAAATTTGGGTTTGCTCCCCATACTGAGAACTGAAACTCAATTTTTTCATTACACCTACACGTGTGGGTTCTGTGTCTGTATCTATCGATAAGTCTTCAAAAATGATGTTGAGGTTTCTAAAATAGTTTTTGTCTACACTGAATAATTTGCGCGAGAGACACTTCCAAAGTAAGTCCCCTCCCCCTCTAACTTCTAAAGTAAGAGAATGAAAAAACTAAAAAATATATATGATGTACATTACCATACAAACTACCAACGAAAATTGGTTTGAACTCGATCTGATGAGTAGCTTTTTTTAGTACGTCATAAATACACTTTTATTAAAACTTCGATCAAAGAACTATGTGTACTATGTATATTATGTTACTTGCTGCAACGGAACCCTTCATGGGCGAGTCCAACTCGCACTTCGCTACTTTTTCATTCATGCTCCGCTCCTGTTGAGTTTAGCGTATGTTAAAAAGCCTATAACCTTCCTGACTATCCAACAGAGAAATAATCTTAAAATTCGTAGTACCCGAGATCCTTGCGTTTAAACAAACAAACAAACTCTTCAGCTTTATAATATTAGTATAGATAATTACTCATACAAATTCGTTTTCTGTTTCAGGTTGGCAATATCAGTAATTGTGATGTTCGCTGTAGCAATCTTCATCAGCTACGGCCTCCATTGCTACGTGCCGGTGGAGGTTGTATGGCGCGGCTACGTCGAGCCGAGGCTGCGTAGCTCGGGCTCGGGTCCGAGGAACATGATGTTCGCTGAATACGGCCTACGAGTCGCACTGTGCTTGATCACATGTTAGTATCTCACTAACCTTGTTTATTAATGGGATTTTTGAAGTTAAAACTTCGTTTAGACTAGAGTTTTCGTGGGCTATGAAATGAATTCTATCGTCACGCTCGGATATGATAAGAAATCTTCGGGTAAACTCGGGACCATAGCCATTGGCTATCTAGAAATGCGTCATCTAGTGGGAAATGCTAATAGGGCTTGGCCTGCCCATCATGACATGGCCATCTAGAAGTGCGTCAGCCAATGGAAAATGCTGGTGCATTTCTAGATGGTCCTGACATGATGGCCAGACCACACCCTCCGGTTACACCCGTGTAATTTCCAAAGTAAGCTATCACATTCTGAGTTATAAGTTTTCACTTCTATCGGCAGTTCCTATGACTGCCAATTTTTTTTAAATAAATCTAGCAACTCTACAGACTCCGGAGAACGTGACCATTCATACGTCACATGGGTTCTTTTTTAGGGTTCCGTAAAACGTAAAAACGGAACCCTTATAGATTCGTCATGTCTGTCTGTCCGTCCATATGTCACAGCCATTTTTTGCCGAAACTATGAGAACTACACTATTGAACCTTGGTAAGTAGATGTATTCTGTGAACAGCATTATAAAAAAACAATACATTTTGGGGTGGGGCACCCCCAAATTTTTTACTTAGAACTGAAACTCAATGCTATTTTGTGCTACTTGCTGCTACGGTACCCTTCATGGGCGAGTCCGATTCACACTTCCCATTAATCTTGGATTGGGTGAAGAAAAGGAAAATATGGAGGAGTAGGGAGCATTTTCATCCTAATTTTAGTGAGTCTGATTTTTCTAAGCCACCTCCTCCCGGCCCTGAGCCTCCACTACGGCCGCATTTCTGTCCCTGATGGCCATCTGTGGGTTGAACTCTCGGATGGTTTTCGGTGATGCAGCAAACGCTCGCCGCACGAACCGACCGATGGCATCGTCGGTGTCGTCAGCGTAGTATGAAAGTAACAACAACGAGATAGAAACAATCGCATGGGGCACGCTCTCGTGCAGCTTCATGTTTTCCTTAAAGGCTCTACAGACGAACCCTTTTATCAGAGGAGGTTACATAGAAGCGGTAGTTAGTTTTAATTACGATTTACTAATGGGTGACCACCAAAAAGGGGGGTTTTCGTGCACATCGTTACGAAATACCGACACCCTGAAGTTATATAGACAATATTGTGGTAAACAATGTAACTATCTTCATGAATATATTTCATGTTTGAAGTTAAACTTCTTAGGACGAGGAGTAAATATAGGGACTAGTCGACCGATTTCAAAAATTCTATCATCTTTGGTTATTTACGTGATCCCTGAGTGCTATATCTATACTAATATTATAAAGCTGACGAGTTTGTTTGTTTGAACGCTAGGATCTCGGGAACTACTGGTCCGAATTGAAAGATTGTTTCTTTGTTGGATAGTCCATTTATCGAGGAAGGCTATTAGCTATTTAACATTACGCTACTATTAACAGGAGCGGAGCAATAATGAATAAAGTGGCCAAGTGCGAGTTTGACTCGCCCATGAAGGGTTCCGTTACAGCAAGTAACATAATATACATGGTACACATAGTTCTTGTAGTTCGTCTTAACTTTGATCGAAGTTTTAATAGTTGTGTATTTATGACGTACTAAATAAAACTACTCATCAGATCGAGTTCAAACCAATTTTCGTTGGTAGTTTGCATGGTAATGTAGGTACATCATATATTTTTTTTAGTTTTTTTCGTTCTCTTACTTTAGAAGTTAGAGGGGGGGGGGGGGGGGGGGGGACATTTTACCACTTTGGAAGTGTCTCTCGCGCAAATTATTCAGTGTAGACAAAAATGATATTCGAAACCTCAACATCATTTTTGAAGACCTATCGATGGATACCACACAAGTGAAGGTTTGATGAAAAAAAAAAATTTCAGTTTCAGTTCTCAGTATGGGGGGCAACCCTAATTTTTGTTTTTAAATTTTTTTTTTTGTAAAAATCTTAATGCGGTTTTACAGAATACATCTACTTACCAAGTTTCAACAGTGTAGTTCTCATAGTTTCGGCAAAAAGTGGCTGTGACATACGGACGGACAGACAGACAGACAGACATGATGAATCTATAAGGGTTCCGTTTTTACGTTTTACGGAAACCTAAAAATTTAACAAAAACGGGGAAAAATATTGCTTTTTGAGAGCTTTCGTTACGCGACAGCATGTGTCTATCTTTTAAACACACAACACACAAATTGTTTGTCAAAATTCATGTTTTGAACAACAAGAATTTGTTCAAAATATGAATTGGTACGACCATTTTTCAATAGATGGCGTAGCAACGCGCGCACGATTCAGCTAGTAGGCTATACGGGGTTACTGGTAATCAACATGCATCCGTTTAAATTACTGCGAAAATGACTGGCCTCGTGGCGTAGTGGGCAGTAGCTCTGCCTGCGAAGCCGAGGGTCGTGTGTTCGATTCCCACCCAGTGCAAATATGTGTGTGATGAATTCAAAGGTTTGCACTGTGTCCCAGACACAGTTTTCAAGAAGTTTTCACTTCAAAAAGAGAGAACCGAATAGAGAATAAATAAATAAATAAATATCGGTGGACAATTCACACGCAACACCATCTGACCCCAAACTAAGCAAAGCTTGTATGATAGCGGCCAGAAAGCTGATATAATACTTATATAGTTTTAAATACATACTTATTATACATAGAAACACCCAGACACAGTACAAATATTTGAATTCATCACACAAATATTTACACTGGGTGGGAATCGAACCCAGAACCCTCGGCTTCGCAGGCAGAGTTACTACCCACTAAGCCACG
Organism: Ectropis crepuscularia; assembly: GCA_963693475.1. Classification (NCBI taxonomy): domain Eukaryota; kingdom Metazoa; phylum Arthropoda; class Insecta; order Lepidoptera; family Geometridae; genus Ectropis; species Ectropis crepuscularia. The sequence goes on from OY856338.1 coordinate 39,105,561, forward strand.
AGGCCCGTCATATATATACATTTTAAGAATCTGAACCTCGGAAACAGCTGGAACGATTTTCTTGAAATTATGTATGCAGGGGGTTTCGGGGACGATAAATCGATCTAGCTATTAAAAACGTCATTAATTGCGCGTTTTCAGACACGAAAAACTGTCATATTAGACATTAGACATTAGAATGCGACGGTAAATTTCCTAGCGTGGCGCGACAGTATAATCGGAAGTCGGCTTCCGACTTCCCAGGCGGGAGCTAGGGCTAGCTCAGGCGGGAAGTCGGGTCGAATAAGTAGACCCGGGTTCGAATCCAGGCGGCATCTCTCTTTTTTTTTCAAGTTTTTTTTTGGGAAATTCTATTGTAACTTGGAGCCTTTTATCTCTAGATATCTAAGTATATTTAGTGTTTAAACATAGTAAAGCTCGGTCACCCGGGTACTTTTTATTATATGTATACAAGGTTACTGGTAATCATTACTGGTGCCTGCATCCGTTTAAAGGCATGCATTTTCTGTATACTTAAACAAACAACTTTTGTTTTACAACTTTTTTGTTAAAGTTTTTTTTATTGATTTAAATGGCCTCCACGGACTCCTAGGTCCATGCCTTTTTTAATATTATATATAATTGTCTTATTATGTTATCTTATACATTATCTTATTACAGTGCTTTTACAATGCTCTTAAGCAAGAATAGTTACGAACTTAGGTTTATTACACAATTCCACTCTTTAGAAAACGTCTCCCGGCCCAGAGCCCCCATCACCGCCACGTTACGATCTTTTATTGCCACCTGGAAGATATAGTCCTAATAAAAGTTAATTTATTTAGTTTAGTTTATTTATTACCCTGTAGATTGTGTTATTCGACTGACTATGTACTTGTTGTTTCAGTTGTGTTGGCGGCTGCGGTCCCTCGCCTCGGCCTCTTCATCTCGCTGTTCGGCGCGCTGTGTTTGTCCGCCCTCGGGATCTGCTTCCCAGCCCTCATGGAGGCCTGCCTCGCCTTCCCCGACAAACTAGGCCCAGCTCGCATCCGCCTCATCAAAAATGGCTTCCTCTTCATAGTGGGCGTCATAGGTTTGATAGCCGGAACGTACACAGCACTACTGGCCATTATCCGCTCGTTCCAAAAACCGACCGCCGCCTAGCGTATCCGCTTAGCCATGCTTCACGGCCTGTGATACCGCCATTTGCTACAAAATGTTTATTTCGTTTGTGTAGGTATATTTTTAGATGTATCAGTATATATAAGAGTAAGCTTGAATGGACGGGTAATAAAGTTTGAGTAGTTGATTTTGTGTTTCATTTTACACTACCAACGTGTTGCGGTTCTCCACATAGTTGCTGTTTCCTAATGTTTTGTGATAAAATGTAGTACTATTCCAGACTACTTTTACTTATCTGCTAAGAACGTAGAGACTGTTGAATGCATTGCCTGAGTGGATTTTTTCTGCTTGGTGTTTTCAAATCGAGAGTGAATCGGTATTCTAAAGCCTATAATTTTCTACATAAACACGTTCCATCATAGACCGCATCTTCGTTAAACATCAGTCGAGATGGCGGTTAAGTGTAATCCAATAAAAGTAAAAAAAAATATTATTTGTGACCCAAATTTCAACCCGACGTGCGTTAGATGCTTGTTGTACTCGTATGGCTGAAATCTTGTGATTTGATTCGACATGCGTAATAGCAGCAAATCTGTAGTGAAACAGGTGACGTGTTGTGTACCATTTAGATCTTCTTAGTTGCGGCATTTTAACAAAACTTACGCAAATAATCACAAAGCCCAGTACATGGAAGACTAAAAAAATTCGCTGAAACAAAAACTGTGTCTATACAGTCGGCCAGTACGCTGTCACATACAGACTGACACGCAAACATCAGACGGCCATTACGCATGCAAACTTGTGTGTATGTGTGCGTGTCGGCCACGTACAGGCTGACACGCTCACATTTACAGCGCACTGGCCAACTCTATAGACACAGTTTTTGTTTTAGCGAGACTACATCCGACTTTTTTATACGTCCACGGCCCAATAGTTACCAAATGATTTTACTAAACGAATTACAAACTACTTACTTGAATAAAAACAATACCTTACACTTTCGCGCCGTAAATGTTTAATAGACAATAGGCACAGACTAGGTAGAGAGAAATAAGTATAGGTACCAACTCTGACCGGATTGACAGTATAATATATAGTTTCCTTCTTTATTCAGAATAATCGGAAATGTAATGTAATAGTGACCAATCGACTTGACAAATGTTGTTTTTTATAATGAAGCACTGGTGACTGGTGGTGACACGGCCTTTTAGAAACAGAATTGTTGTCATTTGTTCGATGTGCTTGTATATATTACGTTTTTTTTTAAAACTTTTACCTATTTGTTTACACTTGACCGCCATCTCGCCTGATGTTAAGCGACGATGCGGTCTACGATAGAGCGTGTTTATCTAGAAGAAAACAATTCACTATCGATTTGAAGAAACAGAGATTGTAACCATCGGTAAAAATCAACTCAGGCAACGTATTCCACACCTAGACGTTCTTATCACAAAAGCAGAGTCAAATCTCTTCGTTCGTGTCTTTGGAACATCAACCATGAAACGTTGTTGTATTTTCAAGTCACGAGCATTCCGATAGAAAAAAGGGCAAGAAGGTACTAGATAGTATTTTATTTAATGTGATCACGAACTGCACTTTTAACCTTTTATTTCGCATAGTTCCCTATTATACCCCAAATACGGAGACGCAGACTTGGGTGGTGAGTAGCGGGACAAAATGTATACCTCAATTAAATCACCTAGTCGGTAGAGAGTCCCACCAAAATGATTTATTTTTTTTTAAATAAAGAGGGACGAGGCGAACAGGACATGTGCCTGATGGTAAGCAACATGCCTGCCACATAACAGAACAGTAACCAAATAATTACCTAGCACTGCACTGCGCTCGTCACCCAGAGATCTAATATGTTATATCTCCAAGCCCAGTAATTTCTCTGAAAACATTACCCTTCAAACCGGAACACAGTAATGTTTGCACATTACTGCTTGGCGGTAGAATAACTGACAAAGGTGTGGTACTTCCCCAGGCGGACTATGCTAAGAGTCCTACCTCTACAATTATTTTCTTTTTGATCTATCTGTTTTGAGAATCCCTATTTTTTAACAGCTTTAAAAAAATAAGTAGGTTGTATGTTCGACTGTTTCTTCTATGTATTTTAACCGATTTTTCCGTGTATGGTTGGCCTATTTTCAAAAATCTTTGTTAAAGTTATATCTAAATAATGCGCAGTTACAATTTCAAATTGCCTCAAATACATTTTTATATTTTTTGCGAAACATTGTTGCACGCGTCTGGGAATTATAAAACCCTGACTAAATCGTCTAGCTTATTTTTTTTTTTTTTGTTCTTTAAACATTAAACTACAACCTATAAAATTTAAATATTGCCTCAAACACATTTATTGAAGCAAAAAAAATGTTTTTATGAAGGAAAGAAAAAATATATTTTTGAATATGAATTCATTTTGCCTCGTTTCTCAGCAGCCAGGTCTACATCGTCATGTTTGGGTATAATAGAAGAGCTATGTGACAAGTTTTCAGCTTGCCTTAAATACCTACTCAAAATTTGGCTCCAGCTCTAGGAATATTGTAACATGGTTTTCACAATGATGATTCACCTGTCAAAAATAATTCTACATTTGGCCAAAAGTCACGCAAAAGTTTTATCTATCTATACTAATATTATAGAGCTGAAAAGGTATTTTGTTTGAACGTGCCAATCTCAGGGTTGATTTCAAAAAATCTTTCACCCTCGTATATATTTACGTGACCTCTAAGTGCTATAGGCAATATTTTATAAGTTCCGACGACGACGACGGGTGAAACCGGGGCGGCCAGCTAATAACTTATAAACATATTACTCCTTTTTCATACTGACTCAATACTAATTTTTTAAAATTTAAAATTACGTGATAATCCAAATGTTGTTATTCTGTCTTGTCAATGCCCAAAAATGTATAATAAGTACGAAACATTTGAGACATTTTTTGTTTGTCTGACATTAATTTGTTTTTGAGCGTGGTGTATTATGGGCTTAACTCTCTCTTTGCAAGTGAAGGCCCTGAGTCCCAGCAGTGGGAACATTTAGTGGGCTGTTGATTATGATGATGATATTATCAAGTGCGTGACGCGAACAAAACATTTTTCCTTTCCAAAAGTGGTCAAAGCGGTAGGTGGAGTTCACTTTAAAAAAAACTATAATTACTTTGGAAACTACGCAGATGAAACCGGAGGGCGTTGCCATGAGCATGGTCATCAAGAAATGCTGACGCATTACTAGATGGCCAATGGCAATAAGTTTGACTGAAGATTTCTTACCATTCCCGAGCGTGACTCTAGAATTCAATTCACAGCCCACGACACATCGGTCTGTATCGCGCCACAAGAAGTTTTCACTTCAATAATCTTCCTTTTCCATGTCGGGTCAAGCGTCTTTGAGTAGTTACATAATAGGTAAACGAATATAAACCATATTCCAATGAATTGAGAAGCTCTTCGTAATGTTATGTTGAATAAATATTCGTCGTGCTCTCGTTCTCTTTACATCGACTTCCTCGTCCGTTGTTGTTAGCCTCACCTCACCGATCGCGCTCACGTCACTCAAATCGGCATTCTGTAAATCTTACTTCAAGCATCGGTGCCGGGATGGAGTGCAAAGGGGTACTTACACCCCTGTGAGGAAAAAAGGATTTTTACCCGTTTACACCAACATGTGAACATAATCATGCCGGTATAAGTTACGGCTGGTCTAAATCCGGAGACCCGGGTTCAAAACCACGCTCACCACTGACTTTTCGAAGTCATGTGCGTAATGCCGCTTAACCTTAAAACGGTGAAGGAAAACATCGTGACGAAACCGACATATACATAGAATCTTTCGAGGTCATGTGTCATCCACCAATGTGGCCAGCGTGGTGGATTATGGCCTTGACTCTCTCCTTGCGAGAGAAGGCCCCGAGTCCCAACAGTGGGAAGATTTAGTGGGCTGTTTAAGTTTTGTTATGTAACCATCCCGGTTATATTGGTACAAAGTTCCTAACGGCAGGTTTGGAGAATATATAGGGATGTGCCTGCGCCACAGAACTGAAAAAAAATGAGAAAAAATGTTTGTCTGTAAAGTCGGTTTACTGACGATAGAACGTGACAACGTCTTAAGAAAATACTGATGGAATGGTAGCATTTTTCAAAAGAAAATTTTAATTTCATTTGTTTAATAGATTTGTATGAAAAGTAATCAGTAGAATTTAGTCATTTTCAATCAAAACAATGCAAAAAACAATGCAAAAAAGCTTTTAGATGCCGGGGATCGAACCCGGGGCATTTCACATGCAAAGCGAACGCTCTACCACTGAGCTACATCCCCGCTTGAACTACTGGTCGAAATAATTAATACAACTGTAACAAACCGTCGGTCGTTACCTCGCCGCATGTTTGTAATAATAATAAATTTATTTTCTCTTAACAATTTGGCCTTATTATATTTTTCTTAGAGGTTTTTGACGTGACAACGTCTTATAATTCGATGAAGCCGGCTGCACGCCCGCAAAACATGACGTCATGTGCCGTTAAAGCCGTTACCTCGCCGCCGGCGTTACCTCGCTCTAAGGCGTAGTTGAAGTTGTCACGTTCAACTAACGTCAGTAACCCGACTTTACAGACAACCATTTTTTTTACAAGACCGTTCATTCATAGAATAGATAATGTAGAAATTATTAGGGGAAGCCTATGTCCAGCAGTGAAATGAAATGAATTTTTATTAGCATTACCAAACGTTTGAAATTCACAAGTTAATACATAAATATTAACGGTCCTTATTTAATAATTCAAGGTTGCGAAGCATTGTTACCCAAGCTAGGATAAATCCTGTGTTATGGCATAACAATACCCTCCTCCGGATAGTAACAAACTAAACTTGATTTAATAAATAAATATTGGTGGACAATTCACCATCTGACCCCAAACTAAGCAAAGCTTGTGTGATGGCGGCCAGATAGCTGATATAATACTTAAATAGTTTTAAATACATACTTATTATACATAGAAACACCCAGACACAGTGCAAACATTTGAATTCATCACACAAATATTTGCACAGGGTGGGAATCGAACCCACGACCCTCGGCTTCGCAGGCAGAGCTACTACCAACTAAGCCACGAGGCCAGTCATACAAAGCAAAGGTTAGGTAATCTATAGTTAACAAAAATAAAAATTGAATAAGATGGTGTAAGATGGAATAAGTAAACGTCTGCAGGCTGCAGATGATTATGATGAGATGACCTAAATGTTGTATAACCATTTTTAGTAGACAATGCTTACGTATGATTCCGATGAATGCCGATAAGCAAAATACATTTGATTGAAAATTTGCATGACTAGATAAATCAGAGGAAGGGCTTAATAGTTGGTAGTACGAATAAGGTGTCGTTAGTCATGTGTTCGATTCCCACCCATGGCAAATATTAGTGTAATGAGTATAAATATCTTCTCTTGGCCTGGGCGTTTCTGTGTATGATAAGTATGTATTTACAATTATTATAAGTATTACATCGGTTTTATGGCTTCTACCTATGTTGTGGGAGACATTTCCACCAACATTTATTTATTTGAATTTGTCATCATATCATCGCGTTTAACAGCTATACCTAATAGTCGGGCTATACCTAAATATGTAACATACAAAATTTCATTCAATTAATGTAGGTAAATACGAAAAACTTTTATACCCTCTAAATTTGCACCCCTCTTTTACCCCCTTAGGGATTAAACTCGCAAAAAGAGATGTCGGGAATAATCATAATTAGGAACTTATAACCCAAATAAAACATTTTCTTGAAATAACTTTGAAAATCAGAGAACTTTCATACGGCGCCATAAAAAAAGTGAGGCAAATCCCCTTCAGCCACTTTCGTAACCGACTGATTCGTAACCAGCTACGAAAAAAGATTTTTTTTCATACTGAGCCATATTGGCGTAGTCCGTTTGAAAGTACGAGTACCATCAGTTGCCTAGGTCAAGCGCTAGCACATACGTCTCCGACAATTAAAAACATTACGATGGTGAGTGTGGTCCTTCACTGTCCACACTCCACGACATTAAAGTTTTGTTTGGCGAACTTCATCAACAGCCCACTAAACTTTCCCACTGCTGGGACTCGGGGCCTTCTCTCGGAAGGAGAGAGTTAAGGCCATAATCCACCACGCTGGCCCAGTGCGGGTTGGCGGATGACACATGACTTCGAAAGATTCTAGGTACATGTTGGTTTCCTTCACCGTTTTAAGTTAGCGGCATTACGCACATGACTTCGAAAAGACAGTGGTGCGTGTGGGGTTTGAACCCGGGGTCTCCGGATCGGCAACCGCCGTTCTCCCGACTAGACCACCGTAACTGGCGAACTTCAGTAAGTACTAACATAATCAGATGTTCTTGCCCGATGTAGCAAGCGCATATCGGTTGACGAGAACCACGAAACTCACTCCTTTCCAGGTACAAGCGTTGACGGGACATGGAGGAATAGCTGAATATCTGTACAGATTTAAGCTCAAGAGCAGTCCTGCATGCGAGTGTGACCCTGACCAACCCGAAACGGTCTGGCATGTGCTGGTCGATTGTCCCAGATTCATGGCCGCAAGACATGAGCTCGAATCTATGATCGACGGGAGGCTGGTTGTTTCGGATCTCCAAAATATCTTAGCAGATCCAGATAACAGACCACGGCTCCTGTCCTTCATGGAAAGCTCATTCCGCATAGCGACCAATAGGAATTCCACACTCTCAAATACACGCCCCCCTTCACCACCACATTCTACACGCCCCCCTTCGCCACCACATTCTACACGCCCCCCTTCGCCACCACATTCTACCGCGCTGTCCGTGGAAGCCGCGCGGAATGCAGTCCCCGCCCAAGATAACCCCTCAAAAAGCATCTCCGTCCAACAGCTACTGGAGAATGCAGACCGAGGAGAGGCAGGGATTCGTATCCGCGGAGTGGCTCTCTTCATGGACAGCAACAAAGAAAGATTCGGAGTGAGCTTTTGCTTCGCCTGGGAACGGAAACGCGCCCGTTTGTCACCTGGATTGTCGTGCCTGCTCAATGGGAGTACCGCTAAAGTCACAATGAAGCGGAAAACCTACGATGCTATGCCAGTGTGCGAGGTAGACGGCCACCGATTTCGGTTGGTGCGATCGAAAAACAAAACGATTGCACTAATAGAGTACTCGGAAGGTCGGACGCCTTTCACACAGGCAAGTGCGCTGCTCGCACATCTGAGCAGAAATGCGGGTGACACACCCCGGGTGATAAGCGTGGATGCGATGGCGATTGAATACTCAAGAGCGAGGGTCGCAGACCGGCTGGGTTGCATTGAGGCCTCTAAACATCACGAGGTTGTCGTATACGAAGATAGAGGAGAAAATCTGAGCTTCCTCAGAGTCCCTTCGCACGACCTAACTAATGCAACTGACAGCTGGGGACATCCTGTTCCAAGTTCGACCGCCCAAACCGGCTCCGAAAGAGCACAGCAGAGGGCGGCGGCGGAAAAAGCCGCAGCCAATCAAAGCAGCAGCCGAGGAACCAACACGACTTTCGTGGCGGCCTTTAACGCAGCAGCAAGGAGCGTACTCCGAATCTTATCCCCTTCATCATCATCAAACCCCTTGACGTCAAAGACCCTCAAAGCAGCTTCACAGCAACTAATTAGCCGAACCAGAGCCGACATGGGACTGGTGGAACCGCCCCGTTATGTCACGGCCTCGGAGCCGCGGAGTCATGCACGTAACGCCTTTATCGAATTCACAGCCACACTGAGAGCGACAAGACAAGTCAACCTCAAGACCTGCGAAAACATCATGCAGTTCTATAGGCTGGGAAGTGAAAGCCTATTAAAGGCGAAACTCGAGGAGGCCGAAGCAGCCATTTACAACAATGTTACTTCCCGGGTCATCAAGGGAACCATGACAGGACAGTATATGGCAGCCTACAGTGCAGAAAATGGCTTCGTGACACTGAACGAGAAAGAGACAGAGCGCGCGGGAATGCCTGTATATGCGACACCACCAAACGACCCTATTGTAGTTACCGCCCGATGCACCAAAATTATGTTGGACGACAAGATCCTAGAGATGGCCAAAATTATCGAAGGGAACTCAAGTGTCACAGCGGCTTGGGCAAATTGGGAGGTACCAAGAATACAATGGGTCAATGGTGTTCCGGGATGTGGAAAGACAACATGGGTTATTAGACACTTCGACGTGGACAAGGACGCTATCATCACCACAACAACTGAGGCAGCAAAAGATCTAAGAGAAAAGCTATCGCACCGCATTGGAAACCTGGTCAAAACCAGGGTGCGAACTATGGCTTCTACTCTCGTAAATGGATTCGGAAAAGAGAGTTTCAGTCGCCTCATGGTGGACGAAGCCCTCATGAACCATTTCGGAGCCATTGTAATGGTCTCACGCCTGTCTGGTGCTGGCGAAATTGTCCTCATCGGAGATGTCAATCAACTGCCTTATATCGATAGGGAAAATCTCTTCGAAATGAGGTATCACCGCCCGAACCTGGTAACAAAGATCAGCCAGGAGTTGCTCTGCACACATCGAAACCCAATGGACGTCGCATATGCGCTGAGGGAAATATACTCGGGTATGTATTCCTCGGCGCCTCGCATAAAGTCCCTAGAGCAGAGAAGGTATAAGGGAGCGCAAATACCCAACACCCAACCAAACACCCTCTTTTTAGTTCACACTCAAGAGGAGAAGGAGACCCTGACAAACCAGGGTTATGGTTCAGGCACCGGGTCACGCATCCTTACCATCCATGAAGCTCAGGGACTAACATACGAGTCGGTAATCGCAATAAAAACTAAGGCAAACACGAAGCTGCACGAGAGCGTGCCTCATGCGGTCGTCGCAATCTCACGGCACACGGGGACCTTCACATATTACGCTGACGACACCGACGACGCCATCGGTCGGTTCGTGCGGCGAGCGTTGTCTGCAACACCGAAGACCATCCGAGAGTTCAATTTGCAGATGGCCATCAAGGATAGAAATGCAGTCGTGGTGGAGGCGCTGAGCCGGGAGGAGGCGACTTAGAAAATAAAATAGTCCTATATTAGCAAGAAAATGTTCCCTACTCTCCCCTATTTCCTTTTCTTCTCCAATCCAAGATTCATGTAACAAAAAAAAGAAAACCATTGACAAAGGTCACGGACCCCGGAGTCTGTGGAGCTGTAAAATTTAAATTAAAAAAAAAAAAAAAAAAAAAAAAAGTACTAACATAATGCTTATTGCTTATACGCCAACATCAATCCCTTGCGCTGTCTACCTACTAGTTTACAGTACAATTCGATTCCATAAACTAATAGATACCATAACGGTTTACCGAATCTCATTGCTAGTGAAATGAATGCGCATTTCCAATATGTTCACATAACAATTTATTGCTGTGCCCTGAACTCGAAACATTTTCCACAATGAAATCGAAATACATTTTCCAAGAGAATAATTATTTGTGTCTGCTTCCTCTGAACGAGATTTTCAAGTAGCTATTAGAATTGGAAATACGGAACAGTCCAGTGACAAATGGACGGTCGGCCAGCTGTAAATTGTGGCATTGAGACTGAAAAACATTAATCTTGAAATGTAAATACTACATACTCGTAGCAAAAACAGCCCACTAAATGTTCCCACGGGTGGGACTTGGGACCATAGATTACAGAAATAAAAAGCAGATGGAACGCGCGGAACAAAGATCCTGAAGCTGAAACAAAGCAAATACAAAAGGCCGAAGCAAATACAACCTCCAGTCAGTACGAAAAAGGACTTCCGTGTTGTACGGGAGCCCCGTGTTATTTTAAGTTTTGTTTTAAAATATGCCATCTTGTGTCTTCAAACATTGTAAACAATGTTCCCAAAAACAAAAAAAGGAAAGAGGAATATCATTTCATAGGAAAATTTGAATATTTTTACTGCTATTTATATAATTTAGGCGATTTCATTTTGGTAATGAATGGAACACAACACCTCAACGAAAATAGGTTAGTGTGGCGATACTAAATTTAAATTATTTTTGTTGAAGTTAAGGTAAAATATAGATTATAATATTTTCTTAAAGATACTCGTAGACCAAATTTTTGATGGATATTATATAAATTTTAAGCCCTATTTTTATAATCCTTTTTAGTTTTTTTTATTTAATGTGAACTGACACCTAGCACTGATCTAGGCCGTTCCTAGTGATAATAAAAATACTAATAGTGTTGATGAAAACTATAGTTATGAAGTGAGTTTTTAATACTTGTATGTACTGTAGAGTGTAAAAAGGTAGGCGAGTTCTTTTGAAAGATCTAATCGTTTTAGTTAACCTTATATTATCCGATCGAGTCAGCAGTGACATTGTCGAAGTTTTATACGGCGCTAATTTGTGCGTATATACTAACCCAAAAAAGATGTTGTGATCAGGCCAATCGCTGTTGGAACCACAAATATTGGCCTTGCTGCCAAGGTTGCTTGTAGGAAAAACGTTGCTCTTTTGAGCTCGACCAACTCGGCTTTGGTTCTCTGGGTGGATGTGAGACTGCCATTCATTCTGTCCCTACTTTCGTTGTCCGAAATTGGGGAGAGGGCTTATCACAGAAATCTAAATAATAATTATCTAGATTTCTGTGGTTTCAGCCGAAGATAGCATTTTCTTGACGAAAACTTAAAAAGAAAATGGTACAATATTGAAGCTGTACAGTGAATTTGTCACTCCTATCACCGGCTCGTTGGTCTAGGGGTATGATTCTCGCTTCGGGTGCGAGAGGTCCCGGGTTCAAATCCCGGACGAGCCCTCAGGTAGAAATCCAATCTAAAGTTGGTTTCTACCTGTTTTGCTTTTTTTTATTTCAGTAAAATTAATTTTAAGTTTAATAAGTTTGTAAATTACGTTTATTGACGCGAAGCAGTGCGGTAGAAGGCCCAGCTGTGTCTAGGGTGAAGCCAGAACGGGTCGCTAGTTTAACTGTTATAGTATGGGAACAGCCAGGTTGAATCACATTTTTACGTTCGACTTAATAGCAATTACCAGTAAAAGAAAACGCTTACACATGAGTAAGCTTATAGGTACAAAGGTTCACAGGTTCGTTTTAAAATTGGTTTGGTACAAATGTTCGCTAAGTTTGAGAAGCCCCGTTGTCCGAAGTGAAGGATAATATTCCTGACCTCTACAATTTTCTTTGGCAATGTTATGGAGGACCCACAAATTTACTTATCAAAACAATCATATGCTATCTTCCGTTGGATATCAACAGGGTGAACCTTCGGCCATGCGACTATCGCCCTGGCTATTCACCATATCATTTAACGTCTCCAGTCCAATCTAAACGTTTGGTACTTGGACGAGGGAACTTTGGGTGGCGATGTGAATGCGTCTAAACCACAGAACCGATTTAAATGCAATTTGTTACACTGATAGACTAGAGTCAGGAAAGAATAAGGGCGACTTTTTATCACAGAAAAAGAGTTGAAGGGGTGGAAATGAGGATTCAGAGTTTACATGGGAGTTTGCCAATGTTGAAGATAAAACCGTTGAAACTAGACTCTAGAAATCCATACTATTTTATATTATACATTTGAAAGAAACTCTATTGGTCTGTTCACGCTTTTACGCTGAACTGATTTTGATGAAATTGTATAGATATGTTTTAATATAAATTGTTGTTGTTTTAATATAAAACTAGTTAGGTGGTAAAGATGATTGTTTTAGTTTTTGTTTAACCTATCTAAGCGAGTAAATTTATACTAATTTTATTATTTGCGATTCAAGTTGATTTCTAGTTGCATGCAAAATCAAAATTCTTTACTTCATAGAATGGAAATACAAGTAACAAGAAATCCTGGCATAATATATAATCGGCGTAATAATATTATTACACTAGCTGAATCGCGCGCGCGTAGCTACGCCATCTATCTAAAATTCATCGTACCAATTCAAATTTTGAACAAATTCGGTTGCCTTAACTTAAGTTCTAATGACACATGCTGTCACGCAACGAAAACTCTCAAAAAGCAAAATTATTCCCCGTTTTTGTTACATTTTTCATTCTTGCTTCGTTCCTGTTGATAGTAGCGTAATGTTAAATAGCCATAATAATTTAATAGCCTTCCTCGATAAATGGACTATCCAACAGAGAAAGAACCTTTCAATTCGGACCAGTAGTTCCAGAGATCCTTGCGTTCAAACATACAAACAAACAAACAAACTGTTCAGCTTTATAATATTAGTATAGATTAAAATATTAATTGATGTGTTTATTATATGTGAATATTTTCGAAGCTAAGACAACAATAGTGGGACTTTTTTCTTAAGACTGACAACATTACACAAGTAATTTGACAACGTTGCTTTGACAATTTAACGTCAACATAACTAATTATGGGCTTCACAGTGTTGTTCACGAAGGTTCCATCTGCGTTTTATTTCTGTAATATGTACTTGGGACCTTCTCTCGCAATGAGAGTGTTTGAGTGAATGAGAGAGTTAAGGCCAAAATCCATCATAGCTCTTCTAGGTTGCTGGATTTTGGCATTTTTACCCACCTTGAAAGATTCATAGAACATGCCGGTTTCCGCACGATGTTTTTCCTTCACTGTATTTATGTTAGCAGCATTACGCACATAACGTCGATAAAGACAGTGAGGCGGGTGGGATACGAACTAGGCCCCTGCACACCCATACCATGGCAGCGGCATCTACCAGGGGCTTTGAATCTGTCGCCGTTCAGTAGTTAATAAAATAAACAATTTAGTCACATTAAAAATGGGGGTTTCGTTGTTTGTCAATATGTCAAAAACTATTTGAGATTTTCAAATTTTCAATTTCAAATTTCAATTTGAAACAAGATTTAAAAAAGGGGAGGAATTTTCCTAAAGAAAGCCAGACTACTGGACCTGTAGGACCAATACCTATTTTTCCCAGAGGGTTCGGGACTCGGGGCCTTCTCTCGCAAGGACAGAGTCAAGGCCATAATCCACCACGCTGAGCCAGTGCGGGTTGATGGATGACATATGATGTTCTCCTTCTCTACTCACGTTGTTTTCCTTCACCGTTTTTCAGCATTACGCACATGACTTCGAATTGACAGTGGTGCGCGTGGTTTTGAACCCGGGGTCTCCGGCTCGGCCCGATATTCCGAGAGCTGAGCTGAAAACTGGTCAAATAGCTCTCCTATAATTCCTCCTATTTTTTTTTTATTCAGTGAATATGTTTGAGGCAATCACAGATTACTGTTATTTCAGTAATCTGTGGAGGCAATTTACAATTTTTATATGTTGTAATTTAATGTTTAAAGAATTTAAAACAAATAAGCCAGATGATTTAGTCGGAGTTTTAACATTGCCAGGCGCGTGCATATATGTTTTGTAAATAATACAAAAAATGGGTTCGAGGGTTTGAAATTAAAATTAGGTGTTATTTTTTATAACTAAAACATATGAACTCTCAAAAAGCGCAATCATTTTCGGGGGACTACCTACCTGCCAGTGTGATCTACATTGAGGGATTCATTTTGCCCCGCTACCCACCAGCCAGGTTGGCACCTTCGTGTAGGGATATAATAGGAGAGCTATGAGACAAGTTTTAAGCTAGCTTCAAATACCTACTCAAATATTGCTACCAGCTCTCGGACTATGACTAGACCAGCCGTAACTTTATGCAGTTCAAATAAAAAAATGTATTTATTTATTACTAACTCGCCAGTCAGCCGGTAAAGTAGCCTATATCGAAATAACTTTCAGTTCAAGGCTTTATTATTAAAACTAGCTAATCCGTGCGCGCGCATTGCTACGCCATCTATCGAAAATTGGTCGTACCAATTCAAATCTACAACAAATTTTTACCTTATAGTGCGTTCCAGTAAGGCAACCAACCAAACCTAGAACCTAAAACCACAAAAAAGGTGCTACCATAAAGGCCGATTTACATCAGACGAGCGAATGCTCATTATATCCCCACTGTATCAAATTCATTTGGTGTAAACAAACGTAGAGCATTATTTCGTTGTTTTGTTTGCGTTCGCAAAGATTCTATGGAATTTATAATATGGAAAACGCTAAGAACGATCTGTCGTTTACACTAAAAGATCGAGAAAGAATGCTCTTGTTCCAGCTCTAGCTCAATGTTCGTTCAGTTTAAATCGGCCTTAACATAAACATCGTTTAATCTTAGTATTTTTATGAAATTGCCTTAAAATATTTTTTACAAATAGGATTCGAATTTATTGCGATCTTAAATACCATATACTTAGATTTGTATTGATCAAATAATTCTATACTATCTTACTTTAAAAGTTATAGGAAGCAATGGTAGGATGATAGAAATATGATTTTAAGTACTAGCAATTTGATCTGTGTTTCTCAAACTCTCAATATTGCATTCAATACATTTATACAGTACCCGGCGATAAATATTGCACATCGACACCTGGAAAGAGACAATCGGCCAACTTCGGCTTCGTAGAGCGTCATCTCAGTAGCACGAAATACAAACAGTGCGGTATCTATTAGGAGCTGTTAAAACAATTTTAATTTGCTTCTTTTAATAATTCTTTTTATTCTTTGTATAAAATACACCAGTAAGTGTTCTATAAGTGATGGCTTTAGGTTCGAGTAAAATAAAATAAAAAAGTAGCAAAGTGCGAGTTGGACTCGCCCATGAAGGGTTCCGTTGCAGCAAGTAACATAATATACATAGTACACATAGTTCTTGTAGTTCGTTGTAACTTTGATCGAAGTTTTAATAATAGTGTATTTATGACGTACTAAAAAAAACTACTACTCATCAGATCGAGTTCAAACCAATTATCGTTGGTAGTTTGCATGGTAATGTACATTATATATTTTTTTTAGTTTTTTCATTCTCTTACTTTAGAAGTTAGAAGGGGGGGGGGGACACACAATTTACCACTTTGGAAGTGTCTCTCGCGCAAATTATTCAGTGTAGACAAAAATTATATTAGAAACCTCAACATCATTTTTGAAGACCTATCGATAGACACCCACACGTGTAGGTTTTATGGAAAAAAAAATGAGTTTCAGTTCTCAGTATGAGGGGCAACCGTAATTTTACTTTTTTTTCTTTTTTTTCGAAAAAATCGTAATGCGGTTTACAGAATACATCTACTTACAAAGTTTCAACAGTGTAGTTCTCATAGTTTCGGCAAAAAGTGGCTGTGACATACGGACAGACAGACAGACACGACGAATCTATAAGGGTTCCGTTTTTACGTTTTACGGAACCCTAAAAATATGTTCACATTATGTTTACGTATTTAATTATTTTGGAAAATTACAGCTGTAGTGTACATAATAAACACCATTGTACCTATTGTTAAAGTGAGACATTGTAATAAAAATAATTATAATTCTTATTCTCAATTACTTCCATTTCACTATCTGTGCTCTCAAAGAGGTCAATATCACTGTCACTATCAGCCGTATTTATCACTAGTCTATCAGTGTAATTGTCTAAGCCGTGTTTAATGCTTTTATATTCATTCTCACATTTGATTGTGTGATCGCAAACCTTTTTCCACTCTTCAGTCCCGATCATGTTTACTTTTTCAGTCAATAACGTTTTTACTTTAGTTAAATTCGTACCCACATTTCTACAGGCTACATAGCCTTTTAGTTGAGACCATATATTTTCAATTGGACTAAAATCCGGATGATACGGTAGCAATCGCAACACAGTGTGCCCATGTCCGGCAAGTACTTTGTCCACGGAAAACTCTGTATACCTCTCCTTGTGCTGACATAATTATAATGGCATAAATCTAGGTTTTTATTAATTTTGGATCAACTGGAATTTCGTGTCTGTTTAACCAGTTGATCATTTCCTGGTTAATGATGTTTGAGTTGGGGGGTCTTTCAACATATTTATTGTTGTGATAGGGTGCGTTGTCGATAACTAGAACGGAATCACTGGGTATATTTGGAATTAATTGATTAACCAGCCATTTCTCGTAGTTATCGTTATTCATCTCATTGTGATAGTCACCTGTAGTATCCGTGGATTTAGACGTTAAAAAGGGACCGGGTACAAAGGGTTTTTTCATTTCCCGCATGAACTATTATCAAACGTTGCCCTTTTGAAATTGGCTTGTTTACTCCTTTTTTCTTATCATCACTCCAAGATTTTAGACTACAGGCCCGTGAACAAAATTTACGGGTCAAATGAACCAGCAGGAGACCTATGTAGGATGATAGACGGGTACAAAATAATAAGATTCAGCACAATGCCGTCACTTGTAAGCTGTCCAACTGAGTGCAGGTGAGAATTCAAAAGTGCAAGTAGAGTGGGTACATTTTGGTCATTTGTTTCTGTACGGCATTCTTACCATCCAATAGATCCATGAAAAATAATGAGAAATCGCGTAGTGCCGTACAAAAATAGTGATCCACGATCCACGAAGTCGGAAACATTATTGATAATCCGGAAATTTTGAGGGAAAACTTGGTCATTTGATACTGTACGGCATCGGCTCCATACAGTTGCAATACCTCTTCTAACCCATTATTCCGAAACGCCGTATAAAAATAATGGTCCAAGTGGAAATGATCGGGGGTTCAACTTCCTCTTTTCAGTGATCCGGAGAGGTGATTTGAAAAAGTACGGCATCGGTTCCAAATGATTATCTAGCACTCAAACGGACAATTAAAAATAATGCCGTCTAAAAATTACTGTTCATTTGAATGTTCACCGATAATTACATTAATTTCATCGTATACTTCATTTATAAAGGTGGTAGGTCATTTGATCCTGTACGGCGCGGCGTCTTATTTTTCTACATGACATTGCTAAAAACTATTGTTGTATGCCGTACAAAAGAAAGTGTTCTAAAAAAAGTAACAGAGGAATACAAAACATGCAAGTTTTCAATTATTTGAATATCCATAGATTAATTAACTATAGGAATCTTCAACATATTATCATTGTTTTAAATAGTATTCAAGTAAATAAATTGGAAAAAAATATTGCCGTACATTTTAACCCTTAATCAAACAAAATATGTACCACTTAGTTAGAAACTCGGAAACTCGGAAAGCATGTACTTAAGTACATGCTTTACTACATACTTAAGTACATGTACTTTCATTCTTCCGCTCACCGCCGCACAGAGCGGTCACAAAAGTAAGCGCGTCACAACAAAAATGTCAAAATCGACTATTGAATCATTAGAGAAGCTCCTGGCAAAGTTCATCGCGCCAATAGAACTGAAGATGAATCGGATCATGGAGGAAGTCAAGCTACTACGAGACAAGGTAGATAAAGTCGAAGAAAAAATTGACGCACAACAATATTATTATAAATCTGACAAGGGGGTAGACCCCGCTAATAAACTGACCGGCACGGCAACGGTCGCGGCACCCGCCGCCCGCCGCGCGCCCCCGCCGGCGCCCGCGCCCGGACCGCGGCCCGGCGCGCCGGCCGGCGAGCGCGCCGTGCACCGACCGGCGCCTCCGCCGTCCCTCGCCGCCGCGCCCGCGCCGGCGCCCGGCCCGGCGCGCGCCAGTCCCTGGCCGCCTGCGCCGCGGTCGGACGCTTCGAGTGATGCCCTCCCTAGCACTAGCCGGACCCCCCGCCGAGTCGGAGACGACGACACTGCGGCATCCACTGGGAACCCCGACAAGGATGGATGGGAAAAGGTCTCGTATCTGAGACCGAAGAGAAGTCACGGCCCGAGGAACCGTACAGTGATTAAAGGAAGCGGAACGACTGACGACGAGTTGAAAACTGTGGGACGTGCAAGAAAAATACACGCCTGTTTCTTCGCACCGGACACGACCGCGGATGCTATTCTACGTTACATGAATAAAAAGAAACAGTGCGATAATTACCACGTAGATAAATTAAACCTAGCTCACAACCATTACTCATCTTTCGCCTTATTGGTACCGGACCATTGTTTTGCGTTTTTTATGTGCGCGGAGAATTGGCCGACTAGCACGGAGGTCAGTGAGTGGTTTCGAGCGGGCGGCGGCCAGCGGCCCCGGCGCGGCCCGGCCCGCGCCCGCGCCGCCGCCGCCGCGGGCGAGCCCCTCCCTGCCTAACCGTAACAGTAACCCGACATTAACCATTTGTCATCAGAATATTCGATGTATTACCAATAAGACGAAAGAGTTAGAAGTTCTGTTGACAAAGGAATTGACCTGCGACATAATTATACTTTCGGAGCACTGGCTCCGTAAACATCAATTATTATCCGTTACACTATGTAACTATAACCTTATTTCGTTCAGCTGTAGAGATCAAATATCGCACGGCGGCAGTTGCGTTTACGCGCGCTCGGAAATGAGGGTGGTTAATAGGCAAGATTATTGCGATCTATCCCGTGAGCAAATTTTCGATGTGTGCGCCGTCCAACTGTTGGACAACAATTTACTCGTAGTGGGTATTTACCACTCCAACTTGACCGACCACTCAGACTACCTCAAACTTTTTGAGAATCTTCTCTGTAAGGTGACGGATGAAGGAATGCATTGTGTCATTATGGGAGACATAAACATCGACCTATTAGGGAAATCTAGCGCCAAAAAACGCCTACTTGATATTATAGCGAGCCACAATTTCGCACAAATCGTGTCACTCGCAACGAGAGTGGAGGGGGGAAGTAGTACGCTTCTAGATCACGTATACATAAACTTTCCCACGGACCGCGTCACCAGCGTGACCGGGGTGGACACGAGGCTCAGCGACCACACCGCCCAGCGCCTCGTCCTCTCGCGGGCCGCGGCGCCGGCGCCTGCGCACCGCGCCGTCCGCTGCTACTCGGCGGCTAATGTAGTTAACTTTACGGCCTGTCTTGACTCGGTCGATTGGGCCACGATTGTCAACAAATGTAACAGGGATTGTAATTCATTAGCACAGGACATAATCAATATTCTGATGGATAAACATAACGCCTGCTTCCCGTCAAAAATGCAACCGGTCATTCGTAGTCGTCACTGGGTTAACTCAGAAATTCACAATCTCAAATTTATAGTGAATGAAGCAGTGCGATTAAAAGGCAAATTCCCTAATGACGACGAGCTACGTAGTAAATGTGAACAGCTCTCGAGAAAATACCGTTCCTTATTAAAAGAAAAACGCGTGAGTTACTACTCCAGAATAATCAAAGCGAACCCCCGATGCATGTGGCGAGTCATCAATTCTGAGTTAGGTCGTAATTCTCCCGAGAGAATGGACTTTACAGACGTGTTGCGCGATGAAAACGGTCAGGCGTTCGCTACCAAAACGGAAGCAGTGGAGGCGCTCAATCGGGTATTCGTCACGGCCGCGAGCGGGTGTGGAGCTCCCGCGGCGGACTGCTCCCGGGCGCGGGCTGCGCTTCAAAGCGAGACACCACCGTGCGAGATGTCCCTCCGTCTGGAAGCTTTCACACCCGCCGAAATATACACAACAACAACTAAGCGTATCGCGGCGAAGAGAAGCACTGATATATACGATGTATCAGCGCAGGTGCTCAGAACCGCAATAATATCGCTGGCACCTGTGTTAGGTTGCTTATTTAATATCAGTATTCGCGGGGGTGTGTACCCCGCAGCGCTAAAAAAAGTAAAGATTTGTCCTATCTACAAGGGAAAGGGTAAAAAATGTGACCCGAAATCGTATCGCCCGATATCGATGGTCCCCGCCCTTAGTAAAGTTTTCGAAGCTGGCCTAAACCGAAGATTACTCAATTTTGTAACAGATCGTAACTTTCTGTCAGAGAGACAGTACGCGTACCGTGCCGGGCGCGCCACCACCGACCTGGTGCGCGAGGTGGTCCGGCGCGTGCTGTGCGCGCGCGAGGCAGGCCGGCACGTAGCCCTGCTCTGCTGCGACCTCTCGCGCGCGTTCGACACCGCCGACCACACGCTCATCGCCAGCAAACTTGAGCACTACGGGATCCGCGGCCCGGTGCGGTCGCTGCTGACCTCCTTCATGTCGCAGAGGACACAGATCGTGGTGGGGGACAGAGGACGAGCCGTCTCCTCTGAATCGACGAATATCCTGGGCGTCCCGCAGGGCTCCTGTTTGTCCAACACGCTATTTAGTGTCCTCTTAAACGACCTTCCTTGCGCCATTAAAAATGCGGAAATATTTATGTACGCGGACGATGTCGCCGCGGTGATTTCTGCTTCGACAAGTCTGGAGTTGGAGGAGTTACTCAATAAAGTGGCTAACGACCTCAACCACTGGTTCCGGATAAACGGGATGGCTCTAAACCTTGGTAAAACGTGCTTCCTAATATTTAATCTAAATGGCAAAACACCCAACCATTTCCCGGTAGCAATCGGCAATACCGCGCTCCAACAGGTCCAGAGCACAAAACTCCTGGGGTTTCACATCGACGGCGCGTTGACGTGGGAGAAGCACATTGACGAGCTGTGCGGGAAGCTGAGCCGCTCGTGCTTCGCGCTCCGGCGGCTCGCGGCCACCGCCACCCGCGACGTCGTGCGCTCCTGCTACTTCGCGACCGTCCACTCCAACATAACCTATGGGCTAGAGCTTTGGGGCCGCGCCGCCGATTACAAAAGAGTATTTGTGTTACAAAAGAGAGCCATACGAGCAATGGTCGGGGCCACCAATGACACTTCTTGTGCAGAGTTCTTTAAAGAACTCCATATATTGCCACTTCCCTGTGAATACATATTTCAAACTTGTTTATTCATTCATAAGAACTTAGAGTCGTTCCAGCGGAGGGGCATTAATCCTAAAGTTAACCTTAGGAGTAATAAAAAACACAACCAACTAGTGACTCCGCCCCACAGGTTGAGTAAGTCTGAGAGGTCGGTCTACGTTGGAGGACCCGCGATATACAACCGCCTTCCGTCGGTTGTAAGGGACGCACCTTCCGCCGCGGGATTTGTACGGAAATTAAAAACTTGGTTGCATGGGCACCTTTTTTACAACCTGGACGAACTAAAGAAGTTGCCAGAATGTTAACCAAATCTAATGTTTTTATTTTATTTGTAACTAATTTTTAAAATTATTCTTATTTATAATTTAATTAATTTAATGTAATGTAATTAATATAATGTTATCTATAATTTATATGATTATTATGTAATTTCTCGCTCATACAACAGTGTGTAGCAGTGACATGAATGATTACTTATTGACCTGTAACTTGCCGTTATGAATAAATGATTTGTATTTGTATTTGTATTTGATTTGTATTTGTAACTATATAATATATAATATATTTAATATAATATATTATATTGAGATTTTTATTGTAGAAAATAAAATTTTACACTTTTTGTTCCAAGAAAACTTTTTTGTGAAACGTACCGTTTGCGATTTATGGCCCATTTAAATACCGGTTTTTCTATCACGGCCGATATCTCTTGAAATATTAGATTAATCAATAAAACGAATTGAACTATTCTTAAAGATCAGTTTATTCTCTACAACTTTTGTGAAAAGCTTTTTTTTGTAATGTCCATACTTTTTGATTTATAAGACGTTTAAAATCTCTTATCCCGCCAAAAATATTATAAATCAATGAATTGTTTTAAAATAAACAATAGTTTTGTTTGTGGTCGGTTATTAGACCATGAAAATTCTGATAAAAAATAAGTAAATAAATATAGATCAGGTTTTTCACGCACATGAGGTGTATGTTAGCTATGGCAATATAGTGATGCGTCCAACATTAAACTTCTTCAAACTCAAAAAAAAAAACAATTTTGGCAAAAGTTGTAGAGAAAAAACCGGTCTTTAAACATGGACTGATGCATCTTATTTATATAAATATCTCAAGAGCTATCAGCAGCGATAAAAACCCGGTTCATTAAATGGGCCGTAAACGGTACGTTTAACAAAAAGTTTTGGGCAACAAAAGGTGTCAAATTATACTTTCTACAATAATGACTCCAATAATACTTGCCCTAAAGTACATAGTTCCCGAGAAAACGTTTTTTTCAAGATGACGCTTAAAGATCCACCTGAATCTGTCAACATTTTGTTATTTTATGCTCAGTAAGTGATCATACACCTTATAATAAATAAATTGGGAACGAAAATTTGTAAGTTAAATTATATTTTTACTGGCCTTTAATATGAACTTTCAGATTTGTACGGCGTTAACTTTTCTTAGTCATACATTAAATTCAAATAAATTATCAGAATGTCGTTAAAAAATCGTACCAACTATCACCCTAAAGTACATTTCGTCATATGCAATGTTCTGGAGGTTTTTTGCCATTTACTGACTTTTGGACTGACAAAAATGCCCGGCACGTATAAAATTTGTATCTATGGACAAAATACTTTCGGAATAAATTAATTTTACGTTGTGTCAAATCACCTCTCCGGATCACTGAAAAGAGGAAGTTGAACCCCCGATCATTTTCTCTTGGACCGTTATTTTTGTACGGCGTTGCGGAATAATGGGTTAGAAGAGGTATTGCAACTGTATGGAACCGATGCCGTACAGTATCAAATGACCAAGTTTTCCCTCAAAAATTCCGGATTATCAATAATGTTTCCGACTTTGTGGATCACTATTTTTGTACGGCACTACGCGTTTTCTCATTATATATCACGGATCTATGGGATGGTAAGAATGCCGTGCAGAAACAATTGATCAAAATGTACCCACTCTACTTGCACTTTTGAATTCTCACTTGCACTCAGTTGGACAGCTTACAAGTGACGGCATAGTGCTGAATCTTATTATTTTGTACCCGTCTATCACCCCACATAGGTCTCCTGCAGGTTCATTTGACCCGTAAATTTTGTTCACGGGCCTGTAGTCTATTTCCCTTTAGTGTGGGATGTATGTATGTAAGACTCATCCATGTAGACGATATTTTTTCCTCTTTCGCGAAATTTGCGCATTTTATCGAGATATTCCATTCGTTTGAGGCTTACATCGTGCTTTTCCATTAAAACTTTTCGATTGTCTTCCATTTTAGTGAACCGAAATCCCATCTCGTGAAGTATTTTTCTCAACGTCTTTTCAGACCCATTGTAATTAATAGCTTCACATAATTTAGCTTATAATGACTTTATTGTTGGCAGTTCATTAAATCGTAAGTGAAAATCATACACCATTCTTTGAACAACATCATAATCAAAATCGTCCATATCCAAACGAAATTGCTTTTTTGGTCTCCCTTTTTTTGGAGTGCTAAACTTAATTTCAGTAGAATGTGTTTCAGTACTGACTTCGCTTAATATATTGTTCAAAGTTCTTCTTGAAATTCCAGTGGCATTTGCAACACGCGCTTGAACCTTCTTAAAATAACAACTTACAGTTTTATCTTCATTTTTTTTAAATCTGTCAGCTTAAAAATATTAAAAAGGTTAGAAAATATTTTTAAACATTGTAGATAATTTGGCGTGACTGACCTCGTAAAGGTTTCCCTTTTTTTCCTAAAGATGCCATAGTACAACTTTAAATTATTTAAATTTGGGGGTGTTAACAACTCTATATATATTTTTTTAACTGGACGCGCCCGCACTCTATCGCACTTGAACAACGACTGACAAAACGTCACATAGGTAGTGTGCGACAGAGATAATGCTCTACGAAGCCGAAATCAGCCGACTGTCTCCCTCCAAAGGCCGATGTGCAATACTTATCGCCGGGTACTGTACTTCTTTTCATCAATTATTATTCTTATTAGGGACGCGCCTATTTTTCTAACATACCCATACTCATGGCCATATTGTGAAAATGCCCATTTCCATTATATTCAAGTATGGATTAATTTTACTCTATTTATTTTTGTCATTACTTAAATTGGAATTTTTAATTGTAATGTAATTTGATTTTAATGTAATGTATTATTTGATTTTTATTGTAATGGGATTTTAAATTGACGTCTGTTTTTTTTAAATTATTGACTTGTATTGGTAATATTCGAATATCTTGAATATTATGACATGTAACTACTCGTTATCAATAAAAGAGTATGAGTATGACTAAAGAACTTCGAGAAAAAGGTTTCTTGTGTCGTAACGAGTTCAGAGAAAATCGCAAACCTCTAAATACGTGTTCCAAATTACGCTGTTTACTATCAAAAGCTTGTATAATTTTCACTCTAAAATGCCATACATTTTGTGTTATTTTGATCGAAACTTTTGCGTGTGTTTCCAGAATATTACATCATAGTGTTATGATCAGTTTTGGGTAGTACGAGGACAAATCGAACGAGATTTAATTATTGTTAAAAAAAATAACGTTTTCATATAAGGAAACATCTAAATTACTTTTCTAAGTCACTGGTTCTAGTGTTACATTCTTCTCCGAACTCAAATGCTTTGCCTTTCCTTTTTTTACGTGGGGGAAATAAATGTAATTCTGCCCGCCATACTCTCATTATGAAATGAGAGGAGATCTCCATCTACCCTCATTTGGGCTTCAAAAATCGCAGGGTGACCAACACTACACACAACACTAACCATATCAGGTTTCTCCAAACTCAGTGCGCTGTGCACATATTTATAGACCAAGAGCCCATGCACCCCAGACCTTCGTTATTTTATAAAAGCTGAACGTTTGTCAGAGTATGCTCCCAACACAGTTAAGAACGATGGTCCATGATGAAGTTTTGATCATCCTGGCTTTGGCAGATAAACGGTACTAAAGGTGTAGGTACCGATCTAAATTTGTCAAATTATAAAGTCTGATATTTTGGTAATACCTTCAGAATATTATTAAAAATCACACCAATAATTGCCAGACACTTAACATCGTGGCAAACACTTGCCAGACACCCATGTTGTGTTAATGTCCAAGCAATTATAATTCTACTTGCGTCATAATATGCGCACTGATTTTTAAACATAATATTTGGGTAACAATTAGCAGCCTAATTATCATAAGCAGCCCACTAAAAGTTCCCACTGCTGGGACTTGGGGCCTTAGTACCATTTATTTGCCAAAGCCAGGATGACCCAAACTTCATAATGGTCCATCGTTCTTACCTGTGTTAGGAGCATGCGCTGACAAGTTTTCAGCTTTTATAAAATAACGAAGGTCTGGGGTTCACGGGCTCTTGTTCTATTATACACATACGCGAAAAAGACTGCAAAGTCTTGAACATCGCCGAAAAATTGCTAGCTTATCGGTTTATTATCGGATACACTTCGGAGAGTGTGCATCTGATCTGCATGATCTAATACCACCTAGCCCTTTTTTCTATCGGACTTCCCGTAGCTCGAAGAAGCGGCATCGTTTCATGGTTGATGTTCCAAAGACACGAACAAAGAGGTTTGACTCTACTTTTGTGATAAGAACATCTAGACTGTGGAATGAGTTGCCCGAGTGGGTTTTTCCCGATGGTTATAATCTTGGTGTCTTCAAATCGAGAGTGAATCGGTTTCTTCTAGTTAAGCCCGCTCCATCTTAGACCGCATCGTCGCTTAACATCAGGCGAGATGGTGGTCAAGTGTAAACCTATAAAAATTAAAAAAAAAAATTAATAGAGGATTCCGCGACGCCGATAACCGTAAACCGGGTAGTTTTCGGTTATTGGCATCGTGGTCATCGCGTCGTAGTTGAAATGTATACCTATGTTTTTATGTTCCAATGCTTCCCGAACCATTCTTGCGTAGTAATGACATTCGGTAGATAGAACCTTCGGATCGTGGATCTCGATCCAATGACCAGTTTTAGCATCAATCAAATGTTCAGCAATTGCAGATTCTTGTGCCTGACGATTTTTTACAGCGGCAATAAATAAATAAATAAATATTGGTGGACAATTCACACACAACACCATCTGAACCCAAACTAAGCAAAGCTTGTGTGATGGCGGCCAGATAGCTGATATAATACTTACATAGTTTTAAATACATACTTATTATACATAGAAACACCCAGATACAGTGCAAACATTTGAATTCATCACACAAATATTTGCACTAGGTGGGGATCGAACCCACGACCCTCGGCTTCGCAGGCAGAGCTACTACCAACTAAGCCACGAGGCCAGTCAAATATGTTGATTGTTCCAAGTCCCAGCAGTGGGAACCTTTTATTCACATAGATTTGGAATGAGGTATAGATTCTAATGACGCAACCTTTTAAAAGATAGACACATGCTGTCACGCAACGAAAGCTCTCAAAATGCATTTGAGTTTCTGTTTTTGTTACATTTTTCATTCATACTCCGTTCCTGTTGACAGTAGCGTAATGTTAAATAGCCTATAGCCTTCCTCGATAAATGGACTATCCAACTGAAAAATAATCTTTCAATTCGTACCAGTAGTTCCCGAGATCCTTGTGTTCAAACAAACAAACTCTTCAACTTTATAATATTAGTATAGATACCTACGCATTTGTAGGTTGTACGCTTTTCAGGCAGTTCAGTTGTGGAACGATCTACCAGTTTGTATTCGAAAATTGCAATCGTTGCCTGCCTTTAAGGACCGCGTAAAGCAGTTCTATTTGTCGAAACAGTAATTTCTGTAATTGTTTTGTTTTCTAATTATTTTTGATTATCATTTATTGTTCTTTTTTTTACTTGCTTTTATTACTTAAAATTTTAGATGCTTATTTTTTACTGTTACAAGCATATTCATCTGTTACCAGTTATTTACCTACTTGTATTTGTCATCAAAGGATATAAATATATTTTATCATTTTGTCAATTAATAGTACGTATGTTCATGTATGTATATGATTAGTTGTATTTATTAGTGTATTTTGATTTTGTATAGCTTGTATTTGTATGTAATATTATTAGGATGTATGTTTATCTCGTAGTAATAGTCTTTGTTGCGCACCACGCTTTAAGTTCTCCTAGTTTCTATGTCCACCCCAAGGTTGCCTGGAAGAAATCGCTTTCAGCGATAAGGCCGCCAGTTGTTTCACTAGTTTTACTGTACTCCTATGTGTTTTATGTACTATCTTAAGGTGTGAACAATAAAGAATTTTCATTCATTCATTCATTCATTTGTATAATTTGAGCCCCACGGTGTAAGCCGAGAGTTAATAACCGCACTAACCTTAACGTAAAATGTAGCCTATTTGTCAATCCATGTAATGTACTTCCGACGTATTTAAATTCATTCAAATCAGTTCAGACATAACAGATACGTGGTAACAAACATACATACATGTAAACTGTCGCCTTTGTATTATTTATGTGATTCTGTAAGTAGTTGACCTGTAATACAACTATTGTATACTTTGTTTCACGGACAGCGATTAAATCTTAAAAAGATTAAATCTTTAATCCTAGTTAAAATTTTAATCTTAGTATTTTTATAAAACTGTCTTAAATTTCTTTTACAAATATTATTCGATTTTAGTCTTAAATACAACATACTTGGGGCAGTCCATTAATCACGTGAGGTTCAAAAGGGGGGGTTCGGCAAAAATCACGAAATATCACAAGGGGGGAGGGGGGGGGTATAGTAAGATATCACGTGTATTTATTTTTTCGTCACACGCGTGATTTATTAATCTAAAATCGACGTGTAGTAGTGTACGTGACCTTGACTCCCCGTTAAGGTAACGAACGAAGTCCTTGCGCGCCTAGAATAGGATTAGATTTTACTTTACACCGGTATTAAAAAAAAAATTAAGATTCTTTGTCGGTACTAAAATACACGTGATTTTGGTGGGGGGGAGGGGGGTTAGTTTTAAACCTCACCAGTCACCACGTATTACCAAGGGGGAGGGAGGGGTTAAAAAATGTAAAAAAAATATCACGTGATTAATGGACAGCCCCCTTAGATTTGTATTGATGAATTATAATATAATAATTTATTTAA
The DNA here is from genome assembly GCA_963693475.1 of Ectropis crepuscularia. NCBI lineage: Eukaryota > Metazoa > Arthropoda > Insecta > Lepidoptera > Geometridae > Ectropis > Ectropis crepuscularia. Next base: position 39,134,380 of record OY856338.1, read on the forward strand.
AAAGTTATAGAAGGTAATAGTAGTATGTGGTCAATATGATTTTAAGTACTACAATTTGATCTGTGTTTCTCAAACTGTTAATTAATTGTGCGTACAAGACATTCCTGCTTCTTTTCCTGAGACAAATTATTCTTATTAAGGCCTAATTCTAACATACCCTTCTCATGCCCATTTCCGATATAAAGGATGTTTTTAGAGGTATAGAACTTTGAAATGGAATAAAACAATGATCTTTTTTGAAAATCTATTTGAATTTTACTTTATTCAAAAGATAATCTTTTGGCATTTTAATTTCAATATGATTTCTGACATATGGCCGCCACGGCCGGCTCGGACGTAGTCTAATCTGGAGGTCCAATTTTCAATCACTTTTTCCAAGACTTGTGGCTGTATATCGGCAATAACGCGGCGAATGTTGTCCTCTAAGCGGTTGAAGGTTTCGGGCTTACTGACGTAGACTAGCGACTTCACCTATCGGATAGGTGAAGTCGCTAGTCTACGTCAGTAATAGGTGTGGATGGTAGTGGGGATAGGTCCTATCCCCACAGAAAATAATCAATTGTGGCACGTGCTGTATGACATGTTAAGTCTTGTTGGAACCACAGCTCCTGCACATCACGTTTGTTTAATTGAAGAACGAAAAAGTCAGTAATTAGGGCTCAATATCGGTCACTATAGACTGTAAAGCTGTAACGCCAGCATTGCTTTTAAAGAACTACGGACCTATGATTCCACCAGTCCATAAAGCACACCAAACAGTTGGATTTTCTGGATGTAACGATGTCTCAACATAAACTTGAGGATTCTCTTCACTCCAAAAATGACAGTTTTGTTTATTGTGATAATCTGGATCCTTCATCTGGAAGACGTATGAATTTCACTTGGCCGATATATCAGCCGAGTAACCTTCCCAAGTCTTCCAGTCCCTCTCCCCAACCTCTACAAGCACTGCTCAAGGGGGAGAGGAGCGCGTGTAGAAGTTCCTAGCCCCGGCCGGGATTCGCCAACATACAACAAGATGCCACCGAGGCAAGATGTTGTGTGATACCCAGGGTGCACCACGTAGGTTTCCGAGCCACGCATCCCATGCTTCGCTTTCCTATCTTATTGCGATTGAATGGCTAATTTGATTGTAATTTTTTATTGATTTTTGTCATGTTTTCGGTGTTGGTTATTTAGTTATTACTTATTTTTAATCGGGCAAAGCCTATAGTAACAAAACTAAAGTACGATGAGAGCTATACTATGCCACATACTTACACTAAGCACGCCTGGATTATCCATAGACTACAGATCTACGGAAAGAAGGTGTACACTGTAGAGATAATCAAGATGTGCAAGCCAATAATAATATATGCTAGTTATATTATGTATACTTACCACACGCTCATCGACAAAATAAACAGATCATGTTTGCCCTGAGTAAGAACATCTCACTATGTACTATTATATATTTTGAATCGAATAAATTTCGTTTCGCTTTTTTTATAAAATATAGAGACGAGACGAGCAGGACATGTGCCTGATGGTAAGCAACACGCCTGTTTATATAGCAGTGTCACGCAGCTATTGCAACATGAAGAGTCCAAAATAAATAATTATTAAAAAATTTACTACACTACGCTGCGTCGCCCAGAAATTTCAGATGACTTGTATCTAAGCCCTGTAATTTCTCTGAAACCATTGCACTTCAAACCGGAACACAGAGGAGTTGGCACGTTTCTGCTTGGCGGTAGAATGTGAAATGGAAAGGTGTAGGTGTACTTCCCCAGGCGGACTCTGCGAAGACCACCACTACAAAAATGTGCCAAGTATATCATCAGTCACAGGTGTGTGTGTGATGTGTGGTGCTCTGTGTGTTTGTGTGTGTATCTCATACGTCAAACTTTACTTCACAATATACTTCTTGACAATATATATTTAAAACTATTTTGTATGTATTTAAAACTATTATGTATGTATTTAAAACTATTATAAGTAAAATCAGCCTCGAGTTTGGGCAACTTCAAAAACCGATTAAAAAGCTGGCTCTTCGACCAAACTTTTTATAGTTACGGCAAGTTTTTAAAGAGTGATTGTAAACTCACTATAAAATTGTAAGAAATTGGCATTGCTCATTACAATTGTAATAAATATATCTTATATATAAAATTCTCGTGTCACAGTGTTTGTTTCCTTACTCCTCCGAAACGGCTTTACTGATTTTAACCAAATTTTATATGCATATTCAGTAGGTCTGAGAATCGGCTACTAGCTATTTTTCATACCCCTAAGTGACAAGGGTTGTTCACTAAGGCAAAACAACGTTTGCGGGGTCAGCTAGTCTTATATATAAAATTCTCGTGTCACAGTGTTTGTTTCCTTACTCCTCCGAAACGGCTTTACTGATTTTAACCAAATTTTATATGCATATTCTATAGGTATGAGAATCGGCTACTAGCTATTTTTCATACCCCTAAGAGACAAGGGTTGTTCACTAAGGCAAAACAACGTTTGCGGGGTCAGCTAGTACATGTATATTTTAATGTTTGACACTTAACTGTACGATAATTATTACCGTACAATGGAATATCCAGTTAAAACTTTAAAAACGTACACGCTCTTTTTTGTATTTTTGAAATTGACGTGTAAATAATATAAATAACTTTTGACTTATTTATTATATCAGCTATCTGGCCACAGTACAAGATTTGCTTAGTTTGGGGTCAGATGGTGTTGTGTGAATTGTCCACCAATATAAATATTTTACCTCAATAAACATAGAAAGGGGAAGAGGGAAGTAATAAAAACGCATATTCTGTGCAAGGTATTTTAACCACGATTTATTACATAAAACACCGATCGAAATAACCTATCAGCAATTGAATTCACTAGAGGCCGTGAGGTCGCTAGCCGCTACATCCGGCAGAAACGCGCGAGGGCGGCGCTGCGACCGCCCGAGTCACCCGGACCAACTCGGACCACTCGGACCAACTCGGACCAATTCGGACCAACTCTGACCACTCGGACCACTCGGGCGACCCCAGCCACTCGGCACATCGGCCCAACGCGCCCGCGCACGCTTCAATAAAACAAAACTAAACATAAATACAACAATTAACATTTATTTCAATCCATAGTACCATAATTAAATTAATTTCAAAACAAAATACTACTCGTTGATGCACATCTATTTGTTTGTAGGTCGTTGCCAGTGTAACGAGGAGAGTGAAAGAGATAGCTAGAGAGGGGCGGGGCAGGAGGCAACCGCGAGTCGGTCATACCTCGCCGCGGGGTCCGTCTGACTCCATCCTAACGCGATATCTTACATTTACACATCATATAATTTAAATAACCATAATTATATTCATTTTACAATTTCTGGCAATTTCATTTTATATTACAATTGCTGTATAACATAGTAATTTTACACAATATTGCATGACCGTAGTCATTGTATACTCTTTAACAAACAAGATGGATTTATCAAATGCCGAGCGGCCGTGTAACATTAGTTATAATACATATACAATATAATATCATATTTGATATGAAACAGTGCATTCAAAGATCGACCGTCGCACCTTATCGTATCCCTCATTATGTAAACCTTTATAGAAAAAACGTTTTATTGTTCTCGCTTTGTATTCATAAAATACTTTCAAATGCAACAACTTCTTAGTCTTAGTTTATAAACATTATTTTTTTTCAATTCAATAAACATTCAATTGACTCAATATCAACGACAAAAACCTACAAAAATATATTATAACATTAGCACGAGTCAAATATTAGGTATAGTGCAGAGGAAACGTTCAGAACGCGTCAAGTGAGGGACGCGCGTGGGCGACGCGGCGGTTGGCGCGCGAGCGTGCCACCCGCGCGGTGCGCACGCTCGCCCGCCAGACAGCTCCTACCCATACCGACAGTATCGCAAGTCTCTTTTAAACTAAACAAAATAATATAAACTTTCAAAAACGTTAACAACTACAGCCATAACAAAAATAGACTAATAACAACTACACTACGGAATCTACAACTACTTAAACTATTCACTAAGTAAACTCGAAACTCGCTAGTGTTCGCTACGGGAACTGGATTGTGTCCGGTCTAATTTCGCGGATGCTAGATAGCGCGCACGGGGTGCGTTCGAGCGGGCCCGGGCCCAACATACAACTAGCTATGTACAGGCGCAGTACACTGCGCGCGCGGCGACGAAGGCGCGAGCCACTTGAGCAGGCCCCCGGCGCGGCGGCGGCGGCCGGCGGCCTTTCATATAAATATTCAACAACATTAACTTACATCTTACTTCCCCCGCTTCACGCCCCCGCGAGGACGCAAGCGGCGGGACACCGCTCCGGACGGGACAAGACATTCTTCAAACAATTTCTCCTCAGTTTTGGTCCGACGTCAAACCAACCCAAACTCGGACGCGACCGGATCAGAACTCCAACGGAACTTTGGTTAATCACCTATTCAACTAACTAGATAAAGTTACGGTAACTGCAGCGACGATTATTCATAATTAAACTTAACGTAATAGTCACACGGCGGAAACGTTTCGATTTGCTTTTATTTTTACTTAATGGCTATGTCATCGAGCTATCACCACTCTTAGATCTATTTACTTATAATTAGGTGTCGTTACTGTAGTCTTTAAGGTAACCGTAGAGCAAATCGAAGCGCTGGGGATAACAGCTGTGGGGCGTGAGCGCGGCGGCGGCGCGGCGGCGGCGCGGCGGCGGCGCGACGGCGGCGCGGCGGCGGCGCGGCGGCGGCGCGGCGGCGCTCGGAGAGTTGTTGAAGAACGCAGGTCTATGATGCCCGGCGGCGACGGCGCGCCGGCGAGCGCCCGAAACCTGCAAGCGGCAAACGATATCCGTCACTAACCATCCCAACACAAAACACACTTTCAAGTGCACACTTGAAAATAAAACAAAACAAATAAAACAAACGTTTATTCGGACTGATATACTGTAAATAGGTTGACTGACAAGTTACATAACATTTCTATCGTAGGATCCAGAAATTATCACTTTTAGTAAGTTGGACCTATTCTCTATATCGTATCGTAGCACCAATTCTCGGATACCCGTCTTAAGTTTGTTTGTTGTATTGGGCATGATATTAAAGTCTAATTTTAAAATTAAACTCAGGCACTCGACAAAATTTCATAATTTTTGTGAAATCTACGATTACGACGTCCACGTATAAGTAAGCAAATTTTAGTTTTTTTGTTCATATTTTAAAAATCACCACACCGATTTCGACAACATTCCAGGTTTTGAGATTAGAGATTTAAAAAAGAGCGTTTAAACGAAAATCGTGTTCATCTTTATAATGTTAGTATAGATAGTGTGTACTGACGTGTCGTGTGGCGTGTTTGTGCTATGGTCGGCTAGGCAGCGCTGCGGGCTCTATGCTTCCGCGAACTTAGATAACTTCTCGCGCAGGATGTGGTTCTCTTTCTTCAGCAGCTCCACCTCTTGCCGCAGACCCATATTCTGGAAACGTTTATTAAGTTTAATTAATTAAATAACAGCACCCACACTTTAAACTGCGTAGTTCCCGATCCTGTTCATGTCCCGGGATAATGATCATCCATGTGTTATTCCAGACCATTATCTATCTGCGTAACAAATTTCAATCAAATCCATTCAGTAATTTTTGCATATTTTAAATTTATTGCAATATTTTAAAAAAATATTAGTAGGATAGACAATGATGTTTAATTAAGGATTTCACGTTGGCGTTTAAAAATGTCCTCAGCAAAAGTGTCAAAATGGCGTGAAAACGGTAAGTTTAGCGCTATTTGACGACAGTCGTAACTATTATAGGTTTATTCTTGACCGCCATCTCGCCTGATGTTAAGTGAGGATGCGCTGGAACGTGCTTACCTAGAATAAACCGATTCACTCTCGATTTGAAGACACCAAGATCGTAACCATCGGGAAAACCCCGCTCAGGCAACGTATTCCACAGCCTAGACGTTTTTATCACAAAAGTAGAGTCAAACCACTTCGTTCGAGTCTTTGGAACGTCAACCACGAAACGATGTCGCTTTTTTCGAACTAAGAGCAGTCCGCCTACTGATGTTAAAACTAAGGATTTAATGTTAGCGGCTAAAAACATCCTCACCAAACGAGTATCAAAACGGCAAATTCGGCACTCTTATACGACAGTCATTGTTTGATCAACGGGTTCAGTGGTGAGAGCATACGCTTTTCACAAGCGTAAAGTTTGAACCCCACATGCGCCTCCGAGTTCTTACAAAGTGCAGAGTAGCAAGTATGCCAATACCAATGGCTTCAAACATCGAAGGAAGATATTGAGGTAACCGACATGTTTCAAGAAAAGCACTGAGGACATACGCCATTCACCGACCTGCCGTTGGCCAGCGCACAGAATACCCTGACTCTCTCCTTTGAGAGAAGGTCCCAATATTTACATATTTACAGTTCTCGAAAAATAAAAGGCTCATTTTGACATTTGAAAAATACTCTACCTAGAACGTAATTAGGAACGAAACAATATAGGTACATAAAGTTTAAAAAAACATACATTTTTTTGGCGTAATAAATGACATAATATAATTTATTGCAAGTATTTTTTAACTACAAACATACCTCTTTCTCGAGGTAACCGGCTCGAAGTGCGATTTGATTTTCCTTCATGCGTCGAGCGTCGCGGGACCGTTTGGCCGCCATGTTGTTCTTCCGCCGGCGGGCCCAGTACTTGTCATCCTTCAGGTCATCGGGCACGAACTGCCGACCACGAGCGGACTTTAACACCGACACCTTTAACGCCCACCCTTCGTACACAAGACTGCGCGCCTGACGCGAAACGTCAGTTGCTTCCATATGGGATGTTAGTTAGGGGCCATTTTGTAAAGTTTGTTATTTTAATTTCGTGTATTAATTATCCTTAGATGGCGTTAACGATATTTTTACTACACGTCATTTTTCTTTTCATTCTTTTATTTTTATTTACATTTCTTTTCATCATTTCGTAAATAGATAGAATAGGATTTTTAACTCAGGATTGGTGTAATTTTAAGTTATGTTAATGTTAAATCATACAATACCCCAAAACAAAGACAGTTCAAGTCTAGTTTGGGACTCACTAGCAAAAGAGTATCAACAACACCATACTTTTTTCTTTTTACTATGGCATGTATTGATGTCTATTTCCCTTTGTTAGCGAAACAGTCTCATTTGATATGAATTTAGTATCCTAAAAATTACAAATTTTATGAAAATGTAAACACACAAGTAATGGTAAATTTTCATTCGTTTTTTTTTAGGATAGAGACTTCACGGGTCTGTTTAATTTTATGCACATATCTATATCTAGCGAGTGTATAGATGCTATATCAAATTTCTTGTAAAGAAGTTGAGTCAAACGTATCGGTCAAAAGAAAAGAGTTATCGCTACCGCCATCTGTATTTAAATCCAAAATGGGAAATTTTTGTTTTGAATCGACGAATTAGAAATAATTTATTTTTAAATCCGACTTTTCAGTAACAATGTTAACGTCATTGAAATTAAAACTTACAAAACAACCCTGCGTTTATGTATATGACGGTTATGTAATGGTGCCATGTTAAAGACTGACTCTATCAGGATCACCATCAGACTTCTAAAATAGATCTGTTGTTGAAACTTGAATATTTGACTGAGGTTTGTCAAGACACTCTACGACTGTATTTGCACTTGTATTTACACGTGTTGTGTTGAACAATGAATAATTTATTCCGGGATTTGTGTGTAAATAATTATTAAATTTGGAAGTCACAATTTCCATTTCAAAGGATTTTGATCTAAAAATATTAAAGTCCAGACACATAACACATTTTTGATAACTTGACAAAACCCAATCTAAATTAATCGAAAGGATATCCACAAAGTCCAGCAAATTAAGAGTGAAAACGTCAAGATTTTTTTTTTTGACAGAATTAGTAAACCGTTACAGCAGTTACCGTTAGTACAGCAGTTAATTTATCTGACAGTGGTACAGATGTTATGATGATTTGCCAAAAGAATGAAAATCCCAAAATTTTAAAAAATAGTGTAATGGTAAGATTTATTTGCGTAGCATAACCATTCATAGTGGAATTATGACACATTAAGAAATTATATGGAATTATAATACATTACTATTCTCATGTTTATTTATTTATATCCAGAACTATGAGAAATTGTTAAACGTATTTATAACAGCGTGCAAAAATGAGGAAAAAAGATGAAAGAATGTCACCGACAAGCAATGACTTAAAATTGTTAAAAATGCTTCCTTTAAGTAAGCAAGCGAGGTAAGCTTTATATTCGTCTGAAACCTCTTAAAGTACTACGAGTAAACAGATTAGGATACAAGATTAACTTTTTGAGGTAAAAATTTACTTTTTCCTTAAATAAATAGAAACTCTCCGGTGGGAACCAATTTTTACCAATATCGAAACTTCGTGGTTTTGTTTTTGTAACGTTTCTGCTCTGATATTTTATTGTTCTATAATTTTATTATCCACAATAGAGTATCTCTCTACTTAGTCTGTGTCCACAATTTCAAAGGTTTTGGATGCCGGCCGTAGATCGTACGATCCACGCCGAGACCTTATAACCCAAATAATTTACAAGGACGTTCGCCGTCGTAGTGCAGCCATTCAAGTGCGGCAAATGCCTTCGTAAATTGTCCGGATTACTACATATGTACTAATATAGAACTGTTGGCGATTAAGTGGGGAAAAATGTGTTTACAATTATTACTTTCGTTAATTTTGTGGCCAAAAAATGAATGAGTAGTGAAAATGTAATTGCCTCGTTACATTGGTAAAAGATAATGTGGTTTACTTTCTTGTCTGTTACAGACCACGTCGCGAATATTATCTCGCTTTATATATATATATATAAACTGTACTTGGAGTGTTCTCAAAATTCTGTCCTTATTAAGTACCTGAGGTTTTACGACAAAATTCTTGGAAATTTCATACCAAACTTTTGACCTTAAAATATTAGCGTATTTCAGTACATATATTTTTGATAGTTTTATACTCTAATTTGCTTGATATGTGGCTGCTTGTCCATCAGAGGTAGAGCAAAAAACAGTCCCTTTCACATTTTTTATTCGAGCTCCAATGGACAGGCAGAAACGGGAGATTCTAGTTGTTATCTTGCCTTCAAGCCCCCTTCGGGACGCGTGTGCGTATTTTCCTTTAACTCTCTACTTTTATTTTGAATAGCAACAAACGTAAACTCAACAAATATGTATATTTCCTTGACTTTGTTGCAACAGATTTAATTTTGAATTTATAATTCGGTAAAATAGTAAATAAAAAATTTCACAGTTTCTGTTTACTATATTGTAGAGTTAGTGACTTTCAGACACTGATTTCAATAATTCCATTTTACTGACAACCAAGACCAAGACAAGGTCTTAACACCCAGAGTTTGGTGGTTGGGGCTTCATGACAGTATAGTTGTACTGTTGTATAATAGTATTGTTCAAAAAAATATATTCGACAGACTACGTCATGATTTGATTGGCATTTTGTGATTATATTTAATGCTAAACAAATTCCGCCAGTATTGGAAGTCCAGTAAGTTTTTTCTTAATAAGTTAATATTATTATATTTCGTGTTAGAACTGCTAAAAATGCACGCACACGTCCCCAAGGGTTTTGTTTTAGTACCTCATTTTAGCCCAAAGCAGATAATGTTAAATAGCAAATGGTAAGTATTACTCAAGACGCGTCACTTAAAAAACTGTAAAGTCATCGAAGTAAGACAGTTTGCCATTCGCCACTGTATTTTTTACAGAGTTACTTATGTTGGAGATCCATCTTGAAAGCATTCAAGATGGAACTCCAACATCCATTATAAAAAAATACACAGCTTAAAGTTATCATGCACTGCAGAAGCATATACATCTAAAACAAAATAACAAATAACCAGAAAAAAATCCACATACTACATTAGATAAACGTTAGGTATTTTCTCATCTCAATAATAAGATGGTACAAAAATAATGTATTTTTTTTCTGGAAATTAATTCTTTGCCTTATTAATACGTTAGTAATTTTTGAAAGCATTAAAAGCGGTGTCGAGGTAACGGTAAGAGTGAAAAGAAAGACAAGCAAGACAAGAACGACAGATAAAAATAGCAAGTTTTTGCCGACGGAGCGAGGAGCGACCACCAGATTGGAGGAGTATAGTTATTAGGGTGCATTGAAAGGTTTCGCAGATTTTAATTTGGTTCCCGCACCAAAATTAGTCATGTGTTTTGTAAAGCCACGGGTGCGACCGTACCACCGCTGGCAGTTAGCTCTAGAACACTATACATGGATACCAGTCCACTAATCTACTAGCACGAAGCCACCGAGCAACTAATTTAGATAAAAAAAATTGTGTACAGAGTCAGTTGTCGAGATGGGCTCGGATGGCCAAATCTGAAACAACGAGAAATAAGGGTAATTGTGAAAAGAGTCGGCTCGATTTTTAGAAAATAAAACTGTATTTCTGTACATTACTATTCGAACCTAATAATTCTAAACTGTATTTAGTTTTATTTATACAATTCTAGGACCGCAAAGGTTTAACAATGAGCCAATTCTATAAAATATTTTTATACTAAAAAATACTCAATCATATTTTAATGGTAAATTAACCATCATATTTTACTCGTAAATAGAATTAATGGTCTATAAGCCATTATATTTTAATAAAATGCTAAACTACCTTTTTATTAAGATACTACGTAAGCAGTTATTTTTAATCAAATGTTATGAACGCTATCTATTGATATTAATGACTGAATAATGCGATCCATATAATATTATGTACGCATTGTGCTCAGAGTGAAAAATAATGGTTGAAAGGAATTCGCTGAGCAGGAAATGTAAGTATTCATCTTAATTTAAACAATATTAATGTTATTGATATTATTATATATTATTGAACCCCTTATATTTACAGTGAATTAGCATTCTTAACAAACTATTAAATACAAGGGTATACAATTATGTTTATCCTTGTTTGTATGTATAAATATTTGAGAATATGTTTTAATTCACATACATAATGAATTTGACGACTTTGAATTGCATGTATTATTTTTGGTACAGAGCATACATCTCAAAATTGATCCTATGTAAAGCAGTTATTTATACTTCGAAAATTAAATATTTATTCCAAAAAATTAATTGTTTTCCGAATGAATGTGTAAATCAATCTGAATAATGTTTTGATTTATTTCCAAAGTTACCAACTTTATTGTTTTAAAGAAACTAAAATAATGTCTTATTATTATACTTTAATTTTGTTCGCATGAAAAAAGGTTAACAAAAATTTTTATTAACTACAATTATACGTCTTTTAGTATTATAAAAAAATCCTAAATAAAATCCATGTAGACTATAATAAACTTATAATGCAGTTTAAATATTCCCTAAATCCAGTTTTTTCCCCTTCACATCTTTATTAATATCTCATCGTATCTAATTCAGCTACCCCATGTTAACAGTCAAAGTATTTTTAAATTTAAATTAAATATAGTTTTAATTTTTTTTTTTTTTCGAATTCACTTTTTTATCTATGGTTGATAAAAATCATATGAAAATAGCTACCGTTACTACTAAATCAAACTTCCTAAAACACAATTATATCCAAACTTATTCCATTCCGGAGTCCAGTTTGGAGTGTATAATTTTCTGAATTCGATTTGTTCTATTGTTGTCTAAAAAGAAATGCCAAAAAGTATTTTACGTATCAAAACAAAGTCGATTAAGACAAGTTTAGTATCTTGCACTCTAGGTCACGTTTTTCTCGTATTTCTATAGCACTGTGCGCGTCACTATAACCTACATTAGAGTCACAAGTATTTAACAAATTCAATTAACGTAGTCATTCAACATTACATTTTTTTTTTATGAATGCGGGTAGTTAGTTCACAAATCAGTGTTTCATCACACGTTTGTTTGTTTGGCTTCAATGGAAGAAGTGTAAATCGTGCGCCCGAATAGTAAGAATACGTTCTGCAGGAGGTTAGTCGAAGCAGGAACGTTTGGATGGGACAAGGGGGGCAAAAGCCAGCCTAGCGTCGCAGCGACAGAACCTCTTGACACTTTTGCAATTTCACAAACTGACGGTAGTTGCTTACATCTGTCTCACTTTTAGAAATGTCGCAGTAATAACGCACCCAGGGTGTCTTTCTTCTGCCAGGTTTTGGTGGTATGTCGGCGGATTTGTGCGATTTATTCTTTGGTAAAAATGAGACAGTTGTAAACTGAACATTTTTAATTAACAACTTTCTAATTCTGTTGTTACGTTCTTTTGTGAATGGGACAACATTATCAGAACAAGCCTCCAATGTCTCGGTGTTGGGCTGACTACGTAGGTCAATAGGTTCGTGTCGTGGTCGCCAGGCGTGGTGGTTGGAGTGTCGTCGCTCCCACTCGCCTGCACATGCCGCTAGGTATGATCAGCGCACTAACTTCATTTACCTGTTTCCGGGACTTCTTGATCATCGGCTGGGGCTTCAGCTCTTCATCGGAGAACGCCCGCGTCCGCGGATCGAAGTCGCGCCCGGACGACGCCATCGAGAACGCTGAAACATGAGCGCACGCGCACGTTAGTTACGTTCGATAGTTAAAACAAAGCCTGGACCAGTCAACGTGACTTGAACAAATGTGTATTTTTTTACAAGAAAGACGAGACAAGTTAGATTACTTGATGGCAGGTCAGATATTATTAAATAGTTTATGCATTGGTCTATCGTCTAAATACTCGTATCTTCTTGGAACTCAGTTATAATATGTGTTTGCTGTGATGTTGGGTACATTTGTTCAAGACGTGAGTCGAGGGTAGTGTACTCACTGGAGTCGGCGGGCGAGAGCGGCGGGTTGATGGTGTCGGGGCTCATGCAGTCGGACGGGGAGGGCGACCGCTCGCGCTTGGTGACCGGCGCCTGAAGGCCCAGGGCCGGCCCGAACGCGGAGCCGCCGAGGTGCGCGGCGCCGAGCCCCTCTCCCGGCATCCCGTTCTCCGACAGAAACTCGTCCAAGTCCACATACTGGAAAGAGAACGAACGTTACACACGACCCGGCGTCGCGTCGCGGACGCGCGCCGCGTACAACAATAATACTCGCACTGCCAGTTCGCTGCGCAGAATTCGCATCAGACTACCCTCATTACAGACGCTAGTTGCATTGACTTCATGTACCTTGAGATCGGGATCGTAGGGCAGCGTCTTGTCCCAGAGGTTGGGGCCGAGGAAGGCCGCTTGCGTCTCCCAGAGGTCGCTGTCGTCCTTCTTGTCTTCGAGCGCATCTTTATTGTTCACCGATTTGCCTGTAACAAGCAGGATAGAGGTCAGCGCGCCGACCGCAGCGGAGCGGCGGCCGGCTTCTCCTCCATGCCGCCGCCGCTTCCGCGATCACTCAACTCAGTCATCACATTACCAATTATAGTTATTACTAATTCACAAAAATTACACATCGTATTCGCAACGCAATCGCACATGAAAACAGTTCGCATACGCATCAATAAAAATCAGAGTATACTCAATATTGATGACAACTATACCAATTTAATATTGTAATAGTGAGTATAGAATAGAGGTGAAGTTTTATTGGGTCGTAATTAGAGTGTGTAGGAGTGGATATTCAAAAGGGTAGATTTGACTAGATTTTGGTGTGTGCAAGAACCAGCGATGTGATCCACAGAAGTTTCCCTCATTTAACGTTTCAGCGCATTTTTTTGACGTTTTTTTAATCTCCTTTCAATCCTCTCTATTTGTAGCTATGATTGGTCAGTGTCGTGTAATAAACATTTAATTGACAGGGACGGTTCATTCAACAACAGGACACGACTTCTTGGCGAAATTGTTTTCCTGACTACGTTGTGTGCGAATGAAGGCGCAACGTTTTCTGAAATTAAAACAAAGACCCTCGCAGCGAGGGGTCCCGGCGGTGGCGGCAGGGAGTCGAGGTGTCCGGGGAGGGCGGGGTCACGTGGCCGCGTCACGTGACGCCCACGCTCGGAAGCCTCTCGTGAGCTATTCGCTACGTCCCGCAGATTATAACTACCGTCATTGTTTTGAAAACAAGGTGAAGGTCACGGTGAAGCTTGTGTTTTACTACGTTTTTTATTCGTTTTAATATTACACTCTGGAAGCCAACTAAGGGAGCCAATCGAAGCTAGGGAAACTGAGACAGTCAATATTAATTGAAAATGTCTCGTAATTAATTGTTAATTAATTGAATTGTAGCTCGATGTTTCAAATTTATTTAACTTTTTACAAAGTAAATCTTGTTTTTTTTTATGTCAAGTACCTACAATGTGATGATATCGGTTGATAAGTTTTTGTCAAAATATATCTCGTAGACAAATATCTAATGCATGCAAACATAAAGTATAGGCGCCTCTGTCTGTGATTCTGTGTTCCCGTTTAATTCAATTTACAAATATTTGACCTCAAACTTTGTTAAGATTTTGCAGTTTTACAAAATCATAGGTCAAGTTATATCAGCTTATGTTTACGGTTTGATTATTGAAAATTACGGTCAGTAGTTGCAACTGAAAGATGATAAAAACCGAATTGATAATGAGCAAACAAACATGGATTATTATTTGCACAAAAGCAATTGGTGACATTTTTATCTATACGAGTAAATGAATAATTTAATACAACACAAAACTCCTTCCTGCCTTCTTCGAGTAAACTGCGTTAGTTATGCGTTATCTTAAAATGGTTATAAGTAGATTCGCTATCTACGGCCCTTTATTTGGGCTTGAAATTCAAAATTACCAATTTGGGATGAAGATTCGGTTAGAAATATACTATTTTAACTAGCGGCCCGTTCCGGCTTCGCTCGGATATTGTCATACAAAGACTATTAATCGAAATAAAAACTATACTATCTTTCAAGTTGGATTAAACTGCACACGGTGTGCAAATTTGGTTAAAATCAGTTAAGTAGTTTAGGAATCCATAGCGGACAAACATCGTGACAGGAGATTTATATAATATAATATATATATATTAAGAAGATAATAAGATTGGTCTGTCAGGTAGAATTATGGAAAAATATGGGAAATTCTTAAAAATCGACAAAGAAATAGATCATCAAACTTCCGAAGTATGGCTTGTGACGTCACGTCTACATAAAAATCGTAAATAGCCGTGACAACACTCGAAACTTCTAAGCACTGTATCTTCGTCATTTTTGTTTGTGAAACAAAACAATAAAAAACGTGTACCCATAATATTTTTTTAAAATTTAGCTGACGGACTAATTCGTATTTTTTGTCTCCAAGTCGCCATGGCTACTTGCATATGTCGGCTTGAAATATCGGGAACTCAACTATCTAACCACGGTAAATATACCATAATTAATCATATTGGTGTAATTGGTGTAACATTGGTGTAGCTTACTAGTAAAATCATATTGGTATTAAATAATTAATATCATTCGACGCACCCCTTCGTTTCTGCTTAATGTTCGAAGCCTTAGGTATTTTTGAAGAATACAAAATACAATTGCAGCACATCATATCACATCTTAACAATAGTTAATCTGAGACACGACAAAGTATTTTCAGTTACCAGTCAAAAGCTAATTCAAATTCATGGCATACTAGTACTGAGCCGATATGACTTTTGTCAAAATACTAAATAGGTTGCGAGATAAGAAAGTTCAAATATGGTACGTACTTTAAAATGTAACCTGCATAAATTGTTTAAAAATAAAATACAATAGGCTTCGACAACACTACGTCACAGCTGTCAAGTAAACGCCTTTATTATTTTTATAAAGGTAAAGCTTGTTTAGGAAAATAGCTAAAATAACATTGTGCATCAAACACAGATCTGATTAGTTTTAAAAATAATTATGTTCAGAGCAAAGTTTGTATGGGCTTTTATTTTGATATCTAAATCCATTTATTCTAATTAGTGCCATCTTGTCGTCAATCAATTCAATTAGGCAAAATCGTAGTGTATATATACAAAATTAATAAAACAATTGTCGAAAATTAAAACGCGTAACTCACTTTATCAAAAACTTTACAGCGTAAGCTAAGTAAGCGAAGTAAGCAAATGAAATAATTTCCTCAACGACCTACTCTAACTGACTTTTAGTTGAAGTATTACGACGTTAGTCGTATAAATGTGAAAGTTTCAATATTTATTACTCATTCGTGTCGGAAGAACTGCTCAGATTTGGCAAAATTTGAAACGTGAAACGAAAAAAAAAAAGCCGAAATTACTTAGGAAATTCTCATTTCCTATTAGGAAATGTTCTAAGGCAGATGGTGGTACAGTACATATTATCAATATACAGCTGATATGCGTACGCGCATTGAAATCTGTTACGTCGATTTTTCTAGAACATTTTCCTCGTGAAAAAACCGAGCGATCAGGAAGAGGGAAGTAACCTAGTTGTTACGTGCGCCTCGCTTTCCTTGCGGCGTTCCGTGCGCGCGCGCGGCTCGCGTCATCGAGCGCGTCGTATGTGGGCCACCGGTACCAAGCGAACATATTGTAACTGTACATCGACAGTTTTGAGCAAACTTCTACCGTTATAAAATAGTAAAAACGCCCCGCGGTTTACGCAGTTCCCGTATTTTGTTTTCGCGATAAAAAGTAGCCTCGTCTGGACTTCGACCTAACCTTGTTCTAAATTTCAGCCCGATCCGTTCAGACGTGATTAAGCATCCAAACTTTCGCGTTTATTAAATTTGTAGGATTTTCAAAAAAAAAGAAAGCATCTTGCATCAACCCCATGAGAATTAATGTATTTTTGTATAATATGGGTCAATCTGCATTTTTACCACTACTCTAATTTTACACGGCCCGAAGCTTGACTATAAATATTGGAGGACATTTCATACATAATACCATCTAGCCCCTTACTAAGCAAAGCTTGTACTATGGGAGCCAAATAGCTGGTGTATTACTTATACTAGTATGTATATTTTTAAACACATATATGTGTTACGTACTTGAATTCATATTTAATACTTTTATTTATAGTAACAAATTAAGTACCTATTCATAGTTAATTTAACTTTTTGCGAGTTGTAAATGATAATTAAAATTCAAAGCATACAAAACTCATTTGAAGCAAAACAAAAAACTGTTTTTAGCGCGAATTACTGGTCTTCCTATTTTTATTACAAATTTAAATTAAATGATAGAAAAATCAACAAATATGTTTGTTTAAATTTGATTTAAACTTTAATCACAAACAATTCTTGTTCCCGTCAATTATATTTTCCCGGGATGTATAGGAGCCCGTGTGTTACTCCAGACTACAACCTATGTTCCGAATATCCACCCGATCTATTTATGTAGTCCGACGTGATTGACCAACAAACATCAAAATTACGCAATTACAATATTAGTATGATGCAATAATTGCTCGTTTAAAGGTTTTGAGGCTTACTTAACAAAAAAAATATAACGTATTCATATTATCGGTTCACGTATTAATATAATTCTTTTAAGTGTGTGTTGGCAACACAGCGTGGTGACGTCACGAGTAGCTAGTAGCACGTGCTACGGGGGCCGGGGGGAGGAGCACTCTCACTTTCGAGGCGGGCTGTAGAGAAAGTGCCTCGACCACTGCGGTGACGACATAGAGGCTCTGCACCTTCCATTGAATACTAACGAACCTAACCAACGGGGATTTTCGTTTCGTATCTAGTCAGAAAAAATGATTGATGTTGTGATAGAACTCTTTGCAGAGCCTGGGGAAGTACCACACCTTTGCCAGTTATTCTGTTTAGACAGCAGTGTGCACTGTGTTCCGGTTTGAAGGGCAATGTTTCCAGAGAAATTACTGGGCTAAGAAACGCGTATATCTCTGGGTGACGAGAGCAGTGCAGTGCTAAGTGATTTGGACTCGTTATGTTCCTATAACTGCGTGTCACTGTACTGTTATGGGCAGGCATGTTGTTAACCATCAGGCACATGTCCTGCTCGTCTTGTCACTCAATACTATAAAAAAAACATAGAAAACTCTTTATTATGACACAAATAATAATATTGCAGTCAAACAATAAAATATACTTTAATGCATATCAATCATTTATTTGTCCGTAACTTTGCTCGCATATAAATTAAATTGTTAACTATAAACTATTTGGTAAGTACCTTCTTACCACGATTGTTAAGATTATGCGCATTTTTTTGTTTGTTTCGTATCTAGTTAAGCAGACAGCCAATAATACTTAATTTCGTACTATTTTATTCCCGTGACGTCATTCACATATAATTTAATCATCCATCAATCCATGCTACGGTTACCTAGAAGAGATCACTTCCAAGACTCAAAGCGATATGATCGCCAATTGCTACGTTTTCATAGTACAAGCTTTGCTTAGTTTGGGGTCAGATTGTGTTGTGTGTGAATTGTCCACTAACATTTATTTATTTTAAACATAGCTTATTAAAAATGTTTAGCTAAAATAACTTGCACGATCACAATGGCAAGCAATATAATATAAGCATAGCAAGATCTATCCCTAGTTCCAAGAATCTTTCGGGGACATGTGTCATCTGCCAAACTGCGTGGTGGATTACGGCCTTGGCTCTCGTCTTGTGGCTTCGAGTCGCAGCATTGAGAACAATTAGTGGGCTGCTTATAGCTTCCAATCTATTATTCCTCGACGCCGTACAAAAATCATGCGACAAGGAGAAATGATCGAGGGTTGCAACCCCCCCTCTTCGACTACTCAGTTGGACAGCTTACAAGTGACGGCATAGTGATGAATCTTATTATTTTATACCCTTCTATCATCCTACATAGGTATCTTGGTGGTTCATTTGACCCATAAGTTTTGTTCACGGACCTGTAGTATATCATGCTTATCCTATGACTTTATTAGAGTCGAACGCAGTCGAGATATTTCTCTAGTAGTCCTCAGTACAAGCCTGTCGACTAGGAAAACATTCAGACACTTGTAGCACTCTCTTATAAATAATAATATATATTCGTTTATGATAATGTTCCCTGTCACTTTCTTCTAAATTTCACAATTTTATCAAGTTACTAAAACGTTTTTCCTTTCTCAAATCTGTCTAAAGTGGTTTCAAGAAATATTGCAAAAGCGAAAATTGGAATAGATTTTTTAAATATTAAATAAGTAGTAAGTATATTAAATGGATTAAACATAGACTATTTTTATCGCGTAAAATTTCGTAGTTGATCTTTATTTAAGCAGGCTTTAGTTTTGTTTTCATAATCCTGTTGTGGTACTTTTGTGTTTTGTATAATTCTTTGGTAGAGTTTGGTAGAGTCTGTGAAACCACCACTCCTTAGCCAGCTATTCTACCGCAAATCACCAATGCGAAACCATCACTGTGTTCTGGTTTAAAGAGCAATGTTTCCAGAGTTTCTTGTACGTATCTTCAACCTTTGCCATAAAGTTATAGCGAGCTTTTAGACAGGGAAGGCAAAGTTCCTATAAAATTGAAAAAAAAATCGACATTACAATTAAAAACGTATTATTATGTAACGATTGACAGTTTTCTGTACGATACCTATTAAATTACAGTCAAATATTTAAATTTTCAAACTTTGAAAATGTTTACAATTTGTGTGCGTTTGTTTTTGTTATATTAATTGACGTGTAAATTGTACATATATGAAAAAAGAACTTTGACATCGATTTAAAAAAAAAAAAAAACATTGTTAATTTATACCTAACAAGTATTGATATTAGTCTAGCACTGAGGAATGCAAGCGTTTCTGGAAAGCCAGTGTTAGGTAACAGCTGTTTCCTTCGGGGGGAAATAATATAGGCGAGGAGAGCCGCGGGGCTAGCGGCGGGGCGCGGGGAGCGGGAAGTGGTTGCTTGCGGTTGCGCAACGGAGAAAGCGGTCTTTTTCCGGCGCTCAGCGAACGTTTTCGTAAACGTGTGAATTGAGCGAAAGTGGACGAGAAAGCGTCGAGCCGCCAAAGTCTGGACCCTTGCGAGTTTTGATAGAATTTACGGAATTTACGGTAGTGCTGCTCGCGATAAAATATTCGTAACGGACAGAAAATGTAATCGATGAGAGTAAAATTTATCTCATCGAAATCGTCCAGAGATTTTTTTACAAAATAATAATAATAAATAATAAATATTGGTGGACATCACACACAACACCACCTGACCCCAAACTAAGCAAAGCTTGTACTATGGCGGCCAGATAGCTGATATAATACTTATATAATTTTAAATACATACTTATTATACATAGAAACACCCAGACACAGTGCAAACATTTCGAACCGAACCCACGAAAACAATATTTGTGAATGTATCCTAAATACCAATTAATCAAAAAAAAACAACGTTTACAAAAAAACATCTTCAATACCACAAATAGGCACTTGAAAGCAAAATTATATTAATATAATTATTGTAAGCCCTACCCACTCATTTAATCATTTGAAGTCCTGTTTGAGCTCGGTAAAAAATATGATCGTAAATATATTTATTAACTACGTAATTATATTTTATGAAAAATGTTGATTGAGAGACAAAATCAATCAACATTCAAGTAATAAAATTGAAATGGTTTCAGTGATACAGGGTCAGATTAGATCCGGGGGTCTACCGCCGAACGAAAAATGTCATAGCTTTGAAGTTTCTCTCTCTTTTCTTTTCGCTTGAAATGATAGAGACAGCATTAGCAAAGCGATAGCCGATTTAGTTAGGCGGTATAAGCGCCAGTCTAGGATTCCTTATTCCTTATGTCAATATGTATTTCTATACTAGAAGCGCCCCGCGGTGTTACCCGCGAAGTTAATGTAGCCTATGTGTTCTTCCAGACTATAATCTATATGTGTTCCAAAATTTCAGCCCGATCCGTTCATACGTTAGGACGTGATTGAGCAACAAACATCCAAACATCCATACATTCACATTTATAATACTAGTAGGATACGCAAAACTACTTTCTTTACCCTCATCTAATATTGATTTTTTTTTTTAAATTCAGATGGTTTGTCAATAAATCATACTTTTATAAACAACAAATTCAATAATAACATGATGTTTTATTTCCTCCACAAATTTTTACAATTAATCTTGGCACTTAGAAAAAAGCCATTAAAATATATGTAGAGCAAAGGGAGGTCTTATCGCTGTAGCAATTAGGGCGATGTAACAGTTGGCTACCGTATTTATCGGCTAAAATCGAAAACTTTTACTAAGGACCCGACACTACTCTCACGAAAAATAGTCAACTGTTCAATTAAAAGATGACCTCGACGTAAATATATGTAGGTACAGCTAATTCAATTATTCGCAAAGAATTTGGGTTGTCAAATTTAGAGGTTCAAGAGGTCGAATTTCGACCACAAACCTTAGAATAAGGAATACAATACCACAAACCAATATTAATTGCTTCTCAATATGACACCAGGCTATAACAATACACTTAAGGTAAAGAGTTTTTATACGTGTGTCAAAAACAAGGTAGGTTGTGTGATTAATATTTTTTTGTGATTTAATTTTTTTTATGTATAAGTACCTCGTAATTTAGAAAAATAAATAAGTATACACTCCTTCGCTAACTAAACTGCACTAAATTAACTGTAAATGTGCGAAATTTCATACTTGTCCATTCGCGCGAGTTTCTTGAAAAAGGGTACAAATTATTTGCTTCGCGTATTAACATAAAATTTGTACCTATATGTATATATAGATTCTATCTCGTCATAGTAAAAGTATGTTACGATAGTGCATGCGTAACTCTGTATACGTTGTAACTCTGTAGGTCGTAGCTAGGCTCCGTAGCACTATGCGTAGCCGCAGGCGCTGGTAGCAACCACTTTCGCTTTCTATAGGCTGCGTGGGCGCATTCACATACGTTAACAGCTCATAAACGTCAGCAGATTTAATTTTATAATCGAATCTGTTATGGAAGTTTTTAATTCAACTCGCATCAACAACTCTGAGATTATACTTTCATTAGTTTTCGATAGTCAGAACGTATGGTTTACTACTTTCCAAACGAACTTTAAAAAGAAAGTCAGAGTATTTTTCAAAAGTTCTACGTGCATGGTATGGACTTTGTGTTTGTTGTTGTTGTTGTATTATTATAAAAATAAATTGTAAAATACATCTTTTTTTTGTAGACTGCCATTTCACACATAAATTTGACATTATTTCAGAGCCCCAAGTCAATCACTATACAGGCTAACCATTGACTAGCATATTTTTTTTAGTTCAAATTATTGTTCGTTAAAGTGTATTTTGCGCTAAACCAAATTTCGGTAGGCATAACAGGCTCTCTGAAATATGCCTTTATAAAATACGCATTTAATTATGTGCAAATGTTGATCTAACTTTTACTACAAAACTTATAGTAAGACCGCTACCATAAATCCTCTTAAAAAACCTACTTAAGTATGTGCAAATTTTGATTTAACTCTTACTAAAAAAACTTATGGTAAAACAGCTGCTAATTATCAAAAACCAATAAAGTATATAAACATTGTGATCTAACTTTTACTACTAAAATTATAGTAAGACCGCTATAATAAATCCTTATTAACAAAAAACCGCTAAAGTGTGCGCAAATTTTGTTCCATCTCTTACTTACAAAATGTAACAAAACACCCGCTTAAAATGAGCACATTTCTATCTCTTTCCACTACACTTACAGTAAGGCAGGTAATGTATGGAGTGCGCTGGCGCAGCGGATTGCGTCACAAAAGTAAAAGTCGGAAGGGCGGAGCGCGGGGTAGCGGGGACACGGAAACTTCGACGGAAGAATACTTTTACTCTCACTGTGCGGAACCTCCGCAGATACTGTAATAGTCGGTTGCTCGAGCGCTCTACGCCCCACTGCGCTACTCACACTAACAACGCTCATACGCACACATCAACCTTACGTAATACGAGTCATTACACATAATTTGTAATGCATTCGTTTTTAGTACGGATTTTGTTTTAACTAGGTTCACCTAAGTGAGACGCTTCTGGTTTAGAACAATGGTACGAAACGATATTAAATAGAATAACTTTCCCATCTCGAGTGTTTGTTTTTAATTTAAATCTGACTACAATTTATTTTATATTGAGACTGTATACGTTTTGTTTTAAATTGACTATTGAAAAGTGTAATACTTAAATAATGAAACGAAGATTTTGTTTGATTTTGAAAGAAAAAGGAATTTTCAGGTTGAAAAAAATACTGTGACATTTGATACATTATTTTATGCCATACGGGCGTTCGCTACTCTTTATTATTAGTTAAATGGTATTAATTATATTATTTGGCTCTTACATTCTATTATCACTGGGAATGAACATAGCTTGGGTTACTTTTAATGTTGTAATGGTGAAGATCAATAAACAGTTTCGTAAAGCTAGGCTCGGTAAAACACTCACTCATTTAAAATACAGTTATTTAAAAATTCAAAATCTGGATTTATTCATTATTCCCGGATTGTAAAATTAAATAAAGGATATAATGTGAATTCGTGTATAATACGTACTTTAATGTACAACTATTTAAACAAGTATGCTTTGCGATTTCAACAGTCCATGTTGTATATACAAGTATAGTTATTATTTAACTATTAAATATTATTATTACTAATTTGACATGCATTTCTTGAGAAAAATTCCAATAAACAAACAAAATTACCGGGTAATTTAAATGAAATTATAACTATGGACTAGAGACAATTTTCTGTAATTTATCTGAAAATAGGTCAAATTGTAATGTTTTTTTGTCAATACCGTCTTCTTTATTGACGATCATGCTACCTTCCGCTATGGGCGTATTTATATCTTGCAAAAGAGTTTAAAGTTTTAGCCGAAGTTTATGCTACCTTTTATAAATAATAATAAATAAATAAATATTGGTGGACAACACACACAACATCATCTGACCAATATAGATCACATTCTCGATTTAGATGAGATGTAACAGCGGTCAAACGCAAGCTTATTATTGACGTGAACAGTAGCCGAAGCCTTAAGCTACATCAAACCAGAAATATAATTGAATCAGTAGTTTCCCGGCTCGGTAAGATGCTGTACATTGTCCGTCTAGAAAGTAACAGTGCTCGCAAGCGGAAGCGAGCACGTGTTTGGGGGGGCCACGGAGGGGGGGAGAGAGGTACGCGGGGACCGAGGTACGAGAAAGTCGCGAAAAGGTCGTAACTTTTTCCCAAATATTCGGAGTGAAAGTGACGCGACCGCGATCAAAGCCAAATTTGCAATAGAGAGGCAGAGTGACGTCGCCATTATTATATCTGATATTTGCACTAAAAGATAGCAGAATGTTTTGTTGATCTTATATTTTTTTTAGTTATAAAAATAAACACCCACGTATAGATACTCCTTGTTTCGGAGTCAGTTTAATCATATTAGGATTAATAGTAAAAATATTTTTATTACAACACTTCTACTATGGGACTGAAATTGTGATTTAATACGTATTGTAAACACACATTTATGACCTATAAAAACATTCTGACACATAAAAAAACGCTTGTTCTTAGATAATGTGTTTTTTTTTTCTTTTCCACCATTTTATTGTTTTGTAAATCCGTTTCGTTTTATAAATTTCCGTTTAATGATGATGAATGATTCACATTTTTTTACCATTTAGAATAGATTTTAAGACAATTCAAGATGAGTTTTAAGGAATTCATAACAATAAAGAGGGTCTTGAAGGTCTAAAAATGTTTAAATACATAATATATCTTACTAACATAATAAAGGCAAAAGTTTGTGAGTGTGTATGTTCGTTACTTCTTCAGGTCTAAACGGCTGAAGCGATTTTAGTAAAATTTTGTATGGAGCTAACACCCTGGATTAAAACATAGGCTACTTTTTATCCCGAAAAAATATGGGGAGCAACGGGAACGATAACTACGCGAGTAAAATATATAGAAACCAAAAAAAACACACCTTTACAACAATCGTCATAAAACTCCATTGGTTTATGGTTTCACAGATGACTCACGATGTTTCACGTTATATCTGCCTTTTAAGACTGTATGTTGAATGTTTTCATTTAATTGTCCTAGATATAATTGATCTTTGAAATCCATGACAACGAGTGCCATTACATGCAATTGTTTGTTCCCTTGACAAGAACCCTTTACCATAGAACTCTAAGATATTAAAATCTTAATATATATAAATTTGTGATGTTTGTCCGCGATGGATTCCTAAACTACTTAACCGATTTTAAATTAAATTGGCACACCGTGAGCAGTCTGGTCCAACTTGAGAGATAGGATAGTTTTTTTTTTCGATTAATAGTCTTATATGACGAAATCCGAAGCGAAGCCGGAACGGGCCGCTAGTAAATAATAAAATCATGTGCTTAACGAAAAAAACACAAGTATTAAAACTATAAATATGTCACCTTGGATACATCTATGAATTTCTACGTTATTCGTAGACAAGATTTGATTGAATCTGATCGGTTCAGTACCTAAACTTAGTAAAATAGGCTTATTTCAAGATTTAGTTTTTAGGTTTAATTATTGAAGGTGTATTGAAAGGGTCGGATGGTATTAAATTGTTGATTAAAAATAATTACAGCAATTGAGTTTTTCTAATAATTGTATTGCTTTTCCGGCCCGTAAAAGTCACTTCCAGTAATACTCTTGTGACGTCATCGACTCCGGCGCAACTATATTGCCTTCAGTA
Source organism: Ectropis crepuscularia (assembly GCA_963693475.1). Lineage (NCBI taxonomy): Eukaryota > Metazoa > Arthropoda > Insecta > Lepidoptera > Geometridae > Ectropis > Ectropis crepuscularia. The sequence continues at coordinate 39,160,024 of OY856338.1, forward strand.
TTGACATAGAGCCGTCTCCGCGAGACCGTTCTTCCTTTATTTATATCGGTACCGCCTTGCGGTTTTGTTTTATTGGGATATAAAGTAGCATTATAAGTTACAGTATTGCAAAGTTTTATTAAGTTTCGTGGGTTTTATGTCAAAAGTAACAAATGTCTCTCCATTCCATACATCCACATATGTGTAAAGAAGCATTGAGCGTTGTAACGCTAACAGCAAGCTGGGCACGCTTCCGACTGGAGGTTCGATAATCATCTTGATTACTTTAAGAGAACTTCATAGATAATTCGGATGTGTTCAGTGTAAAAAGCACTTAGGTATGTAGTGTGCGCATTTATAAAAAAAAACATCCACAAACTCTCACATTCATATCACTATGTTGACATACTGATATGATATGAAGAAGAACTATCTCCATATCTAGAGTAAAATTAAATTTAAATCGATAAGTAGGTCATAATATTCAAACCGCTGTTATCCGAACATTTGCTCAAAGTTACTTTAAGCAACTGTGTAATTAATTGTTAAATCCAATTTATTTATTTCAATTGGTTGCCATAAATGATTGAATTCTGCCATAAATGATTAGAGTTGCCATGAATCATTCTGCACACATGCGCGCACGGTGTAGACGTCTATGACTGATTCAGCTAATATCTATGGTGTTTAAGGATATCTTTGGTCTATGATCTATGTATATCAACACAATTTAAATTACAAAGTATAGTTTTTATTACATTACACGTTTAACTCACGTGTAGCATGGTCGGTCTGGTCCGATTGATGGTTTAGTCACAATCGGCTGTAAATTGCTAGATCTACTGCGGCTATGTTTGTTAAAACACTATTGTTGATGTTATCTTTCTCTTGGCGCGTTTGATAAATGTGATGAATTTAATTTTATACGATTCGTCCGTCACGAAAATCCGACAATCTGACCTCCCTAGTCAACATTTTAGTAAATATTGTAACTAAAAACTTCAGGTTACCCTGACTATTACCATTACCTGACTATTATGTATTTTAATTAATACTTCGTTGAAGATATTATCTACCTTTTTTTTTTAAACTAATAGGTTTACACTTGACCGCCATCTCACCTGATGTTTAGCGACGATGCGGTCTACGATGGAGCGTGTTTACCCAGAAGAAACCGATACCTCTATTCTATGGTTGAGGTTAGACTTCTTAGTACAAAGAATAAAGAGAAGAACTTAAGTAAACACATTTTTGTTTACATTTCTGATGAGTAGACTCAAATGGTCTGAGTACGGGTATTATTTTGAAATACACTTCATCTCAACGAGGCTTGAAAGATACTGCTCTTACTGTAGAGATAATCAATCGATACACTGGTTTTATTGAATACTAATGACACAATAAATGATAACGCACAAAACACTTTACGCTACCTATAAAATATTTAGCCATTACATTACATATTTTAATCAATCTTTTTGGGTTTGTGTCTTGTCGCAAACATCAAACGTTATTACGTCGATTTAATCTTTGAAAAACTTGAAAAGTTTAGGCTTTACGCATTCTTAGGATAACATTTGACAGTACGTCTACCAAAATGCACAGTTCGTTAATATGAAAAAAAATTATTGGCGCCATGGTGCAACTAAGTACCAAACATTTTAACAAACTTTAAGATAAGTGAGGTAAAGTCTACTTTCGTGTAATTTGTGAACAACGTGTAATATCTCTCTCTCAACCTTCTCAAACACTACTCAAATACTCAACTCGGTCTGATGAAAAAAGTTTTGCGGGACGATAGATAAAGGTAGTTTACTTGAAAACTAATTAACTCGTATGCAAAACCGGAACAAGTATGTAGAATCAGAGAAAGTCTTTCGTCACCATCATCACATTGACTTTTTATAATAAGACATCACCCGCACATGTAAGACGATTAATCTATTTGTACTGTAGTTTCTCTGGAAACATTGCCTTTAAAACCGAAACTCGGTAAATTTTTGCACATTGCTGTTAGGCGGTCTAATCTTCCATAGGTTGTACAAGATTTGTTTAGTTTGGGATATACGACAAAAGAGTCAGGGGAGATTGTATCCACAAATATTTATTAATGCCCTGCTCGCTTGTAAATAACAAAAAAAAATTAAAATAATCCTTTGTTGAAGCCAGAAAATTAATTCAGTCATCCAGAGTAGTAAAAGCGCTTAATATAGATGCACTTTATTGAACACACCAAGTAAAAATAAATTTACAAGTAGAAATAATTTATCCAATTGAGCTGATTTTAAATATGCGCTAAGACTGCGTTCTGGTGGATACCTTATTTACCATATTTAGCAAGATATCCATCCAGATAAAATTGTACTAAATCGCGCGAGAGACACAACTTTGGTACAATTTTTGACCACTTATCTAAAAATTGGTAACTATCTGAGTTCAAGATTAACTTTAGTTTTGTATTTATAATCCACACGCGATATCTGTTTAGTATAGTACGTAGTATCAGTAGTAAATTTGACCGACACACGCTTACTAGTTTTAAAGTCATTATCAAATAATTAAGAACCGACACGATAACTGATGTTTACATTACCGCACCGACACAAGGCCGCGCTTGGCACCACTATCGCGTATAGCACAACAGCGTATTATTTATGCTGAGTAGTTCACAATTTTCGCAAAGGTCCTAAACGATGGCTTAAGCTCTGACAACGTTACTGGGCAGTTTTCTAACATTTCGTTTTTTTTTTTGGTTAACGAGACGAGCTGGACATGTGCCTGATGGTAAGCAACGTGCCTGCCACATAACAGCACAGTGACACGCAGCTATTGGAACAGGAAGAGTCCAAATCATTACCTAGCACTGCACTGCGCTCGTCACCCAGAGGTCTAAGTTGTTATATCTCTAAGCCCTGTAATTTATCTGGAAACATTGCCCTTCAAACCCGAACACAGTAATGTTTGCACATGACTGCTTGGCGGTAGAATAACTGGCAAAAGTGTGGTACTTCCCCAAGCGGACTCTGCTAAGAGTCCTACAACTACATGTCAAAGTCAAGCGACGAAACATAATTGTTTTCTGTAACTAGTGACGAGGTGCAACACTTACACTTGACGCTAATTGGTACTCCCTATCAGCGCAATACCACGCAGATATCTAAGCATTGAGAAGTTTTTACATGAACAATTCTAATGGATTCTAATGAGTCTAGGATACCCTTTAAACAAGTTTACATTAAATTATTATTTTTTTAAATCCCCCAGCGCAATTGGACAATGTTCAGGTCACGCGTATGTTTGCAAATAAAGCAGATACCCATTATGCGTCTAAGATTGCCACTGCAGCTAACAAAATAATAAAAAAAAAAAAAAAAAGTCGATAACTTTAAAATGGCTGAAATCACTTTGATTAAACATAGTTAAAACCAGTGCCGACTAATTTATCTTTTGCAATGTGTCAGTTTAAGACCGCACGCATGGCTTTAGTGAAAACGAACTATTGAAAACTATTTAGACACATGCTGTCTCGCAACGAAAGCTCTCAAAAAGCAATATTTTTCCCCGTTTTTGTTACATTTTTCATTAATGCTCCGCTCCTGTTGATAGTAGCGTAATCTTAAATAACCTATTATAGCCTTCCTCGATAAATGGACTATCCAACAAAGAAAGAATCTTTCAATTCGGACCAGTAGTTCCCAAGATCCTAGCGTTCAAACAAACAAACTCTTCAGCTTTATAATATTAGTATAGATATAGATAAATAAATAAATTAATATTGGTGGACAATTCACACACAACGCCATCTGAACCCAACCTAAGCAAAGCTTGTTGTACTATGGCGGCCAGATAGCTGATATAATCTTAATATATATAAATCTCCTGTCACGATGTTTGTCCGCGATGGATTCCTAAACTACTTAACCGATTTTAAATTAAATATGGGCACCGTGAGCAGTCTGGTCCAACTTGAGAGATAGGATAGTTTTTATTTCGATTAATAGCCCTTAAATGACAATATCCGAGCGCAGCCGGAAAGGGCCGCTAGTACTTATATAGTTTTAAATACATACTATGCATAGAAATAGGATGCCGTTAGTCCCCGAAATATCTAAATATAATATAAACCAGATGAATACCCGGAGTCCTGGTATCCCACGATACTACCGGTCGATACACCGAGGACCAAAGGGTCAACTTGTTTCTCAATTATGTCAAGACTGATTTTTGAATATTTGTCCAATGCCAACGAGGTCTCGGTTAACATTTAACTCACAACTTAACGTTATTTGATGCAAGGTAATTGCTTCATTATAAACCGTTTGCCCTATTCACTATCCTAGTAATATTGTATTTTTTTTTTAATGTAGTTGGACGAGACGAGCAGGACATGTGGCTGATGGTAAGCAACTGGCGTGTGTTTAATATTACAGCCTAAAGTAATGATTTGTGGTCACAGGTTCAAAAACTTAACGAAAACCTCGCATTTCTTACAAATGTTATATCATAACTATATCTTGTTAACTACCATCGCCCCGCGGTTTTACCCGCATAGTTCCTGTTATCGTAATTTTACAAGAAGTGGCCTATGTGCTGGTCACTATCTGAATGTGTTTTAAATTTCAACCTAATCCGTTTGTCAGTTCCGACGTTTTTGAGCAACAAAACATCGAAGCCGTGACTTTGATGTTAGTAGAATTAATTTTATTACTATTTTTCAGTACTCGGAAAAAAAACTCAACTGTCTCATTGTAGAGGTATTATCGTTCCCTCTCACAAGCGTCATTAACATGAAAACAATTAATTTAATACACCATCGCGTGTTTACAACTACTAGTAAACTTAACACGTGTCACCAGTATAGGTTGACCTTAGTACTAGTTGTGAGTCTATGGACTCGTAAATCAAGTTACACTGGAGCATCTATGTTTTGTTTATCGGTCAATGGTAATAGTGAATAAAAACTCTGTTATAAATATTGTGTTTATGTTATGCACGCGACGCGACGCGACGTGAGAAAAATAATGTGTAGTGCCGGCTGTTTTCCTTCCTACATACAGAAAAAAACAGTAAGGTAACTAGAGTATGAAAAATGCGTTTTTTGTTACGTCCGCCAGATGTTTAGTATTTATTTTTTGAAATGTATTATAATTAATGTAATGTAATTAAAATGTATTGGGAGTTGTTTATGTATTTAGTGTTTGTACAGGGTTACTGGTAATCAGCCCGCATCTTTTTAAAGGCATGTTAAGAAAATTAAATATTCCAGCTTTAGTTATACAGCTTTTAAAAATTCGTAATATTTTTCTCCATAAAAAAGTGTATTTGCCTGGTCTAAAAACATCGAACTCATCGTAACACGAGCGCGCGCACTCTTTAGTTTTGTCACTTCTAGGATTGTTCACTAGAAATGTTCAATTAATGTTTTTAACACTTTATTTTGTACATAAACAGATTACATTTAACACATTTATACAATGGCCCCACACTAGGCTCTGGGCCTGTATCGTGGGTACCTTATCAGACATTTCAGAGCTCGAAATTACATTGGGGTAATCTAAACAATAACACGATATACAAAAACTAATAAAGAAAATAGGCAATTATGGCTAATAAAGACATCTTAATTTGAAAAGATCTTATACGCTCGATAAAAGAAGTGTACAAGAAGAAAACGATGCGCATAGATCTAAACAATGCTAGAAAAGACGATAAAAACTAAAAAAAAAATTTTGGTATGTATATTGAGTTTTACAAAAGTTGTCGAACAAGTATTATTTGTTTCAGTACACAGATCATGTCCTTAAATGGATGCGGACTGAATACCAGTAACCCTGTATACTGTTTTATACTCATACAAAAATCTAAAACTTTGTTTTATAAATGTAGGTCTATTTTTAAACAATTTTATTTAGCTTGATCTGTTTGTTTGGGTCAAGTCTAGAACTACATATTTTACCCCCTTGCCAGATTGATCTGATGTTACGTACACAATTTTAGTTCTGATGACAATACATTTTTTGTTTTGATAAATCTGTTTAATTACAAAAAAAAATGTTCTTATACTTGTATTGTCTTCAAAACTAGTACCTAATAATAATATACATTTACGGAAAAAGGTAAAAGTTCTGATCGTAATTTGCAACCTAAGACATCTAAGCTCATGACTATCGTCCTAATAACTTTCTCGTAAGTGAAATATAATCCTTCAAGGGAACTGCAAGATAATAAATAAAATAAAAAAAAATTGGTGGACAATTCACACACAACACCATCTGACCCCAAACTAAGCAAAGCTTGTATGATGGCGGCCAGATAGCTGATATAATACTTATATAGTTTTAAATACATACTTATTATACATAGAAACACCTGGGTGTTTCTACAGTGCAAACATTTGAATTCATCACACAAATATTTGCACTGGGTGGGAATCGAACCCACGACCCTCGGCTTCGCAGGCAGAGCTACTACCAACTAAGCCACGAGGCCAGTCAGATAAAGAGAATACTCGTATTTATGAAATATAATATGACGCGCATTTCTATGCACTTGTTTATCGGTAAAAAGGATTTCGGTTCGTCTGTTTTACGGACGCATGGTAAGGGTAAAGTTTGACATTGTTCTTAATTACGTATCTATTGATATGAAGTTTTTTGTCATTGTATAGAGTGACAAAACGAGAAAATCATATGACTGATGGTAAGCATCATGCCTGCTCATAACACATCGTACGCAGCATCAAATCATTACCTAGAACTGCACTGCGCTCGTCACCTAGATATATAGATTTTATCTCTATGCTCTAGTCTATAATTTCACTGGAAACATTGCCCTTAAAAATGGAACACCGTGACTTTGTGACATTACTGCTTGGCGGTAGAATAACTATCAAGTAGGTAAGGTGTGGTATTTCCCCAGGAGGACTTTGCAAAGAGTCTTACCACTACAAAAAAAAAGGTAGTTTTTTTCAATGGCAGACGGCGCGTGAAAGCGGGGGGGAAGGCGATCGCTGCGGTGGTGGGGCTAGCAGCTAGTCGCCCGCAGCGGTAAGGCTTCCTTTCTTCCGAACTAATTGGTTTGTGGTTCAACTGCCTTCCGCGTTACAACGGTATCGATCCATATACAATGCCGGATTGAATTCGCCTAATTTTACGACCAAATGTTTCTTCTATATCGATATTTAGTTTTTGTCGCAATTACGTTAGTAATTTAAATTACGAACCTCTTGTATTGACATATTTTTAACTTAAATATTGACTTGTATTATAAAAGACAGAAGTAGATTTTTTTGATTTTTTTGTCTGTATACCTTTATAAATTAGAAACATATATTTATTACAATAAAGTATTATGAAATATAATTTAGTATATCTTTGGTAGAGTCTACAATTTGTGTAAGATTAAGGATATGATGAACTTAGGTTTATTAGCATTTTTTATGGAGTTTGTATTTTAATTACTTAGAAAATGAATGAAGTTTTGTTGTATTTCCGCGTCAATAATTTCAATGTTTTCAGATACACATGATGGATGTTACAGTAAGAAAAAGTTACGTAGAAATAATTCTTTTACAGCAAATTTAATTTTAATAAATTAACAAGTTATTCTTTAATATTTCAAAATTTAATATTTTTTACATTGTGACCTTTTTCAAATGGAGGATTATTTGTCGTTTTTATTACGTAATTGGATTTTTGCAGATTCACTATTTAGAGTTTAGAAACATTCAATTTAAAACAGGTAAATGGGATTTTAGATATTAACCGTGCGTCCACGACTGAATTTTTTTGGAGCAAGTTTATAGAAAGTACTTAAAGACAAATGTCGTGAAAGTGATTCAATCTGATTTAAACTCATTAAATAGTAACTTTTCACATCTAACTCGGAAATATCATGAAAACATCACGACCCGATGCAATAAATAAGCAAATTGCTCTATGACATACATATTTTAATTCATGTCATACAAAATCAACGCCAGTCCTAAACTGAGCAGTCCATTACTTTAATTATTATGATGTAGAGAATTTGAATTATAGACGATAATATACATATTTATTATATGAGTTGTTTTTACCCAATGGAAGCGACCGAGTCGGTGCGAGGCCTTGAAGAGTTAGATCTCCGGCTTATCGGAACACAATATCGGCCAACAATGACCCGGCGCCAATAAAACACTGTAACCTATCGCAGTTATCGCTCACAGATTTTGGCGAGTTTTAACTCTGTTTCGGGACCCGGAAACGAACCTCTGTGGACAGATCGCCGAAAGTTAGCCAGGTGAAAGGCCATAACAAAGAACTCTCGATCGACCGAAAACATTTATCGCTCGCACACTTTCTCTTTTTTTCGCGGGCGCGGGTCGCAGCGGAGAAAGTGCGCGGGCGCTTCCCGGCGCACTGACCGTTCACGAAGACGTGCTGCCGCCAGATGTGGTACTGGTTCCAGCGGTCCTCTTCCTGGGCGTGGGGGTGTCCGTGCTGGAGCTGTGGGAGCGAGGGCAGCGGCGGCGGCGGCGCGGGGGGCAGCAGCTGCGGCGGCGCCGGCGGCCCGAGCGGCACGATGGGTTGGTGCTGGTAGTCCATGGTCAGGGCGCTGCGACGCGCTCGCTCAGCGATCGCTCATCGCGCGCGGCGACGGTACGGGCGTGCGCGGCGGCGGACGGCGCGCGACTGCCGGGCCCGCTCGCTGCCGCGCGCTCCCCACCGCGCCGCCGCCGCCGCCTCTTCGGTACATCTACCATTCCCACACACTCGCATTCCGTATATCGATGGATTTTTTAATGTAAATTCGAATGTTTTCGGTTTCATCGGGAATTTACAATCGAATTCTTCATCCGTTGCCAGGACGTCATTGTTGTATTTACAGATTCACCCAGAGCCTTCCAATGCTCGTAGTTACTCATATATACATGAATTTCATATCTTGCAGCATAAAGATGTAACGTTATTTTTCAATCTATTGCAATTACTCAGATCACAAACTCTACTCTTTATTTGTCGCAATTTTCATAGAAGCAAATCCATACGCCATTAGTTTGCATGTGTCAATAGTAATTGATCAACCATCCTTGCAAACGTCTACAGTTAGAGTCAAACATACTAATTGACTAATCTACATCAACTACACCTGCAATTAGATCTCTATTTTTACATAATACACAAAGTGTACATGTTGGTAAACATTCTACAGTTTGTTTGTAGGTGTGTGATGTTAGCAACACTCGTGCGCAGCTCGCTGATACAAAGCGCGCAGAGCTGTGTACAATGTGCACGTGTCATCATCACATGTAAACAGAGCCGACAACCGGACAACTGGGCTACGCGACTATAAGGTTCATCACGTAATCGAATAATAAATTCAACTTATTTACTCGACGACGGCATACGCATCTTCTTATTGCCTTAAAACTATGACACGTAAAGGACCTTCTTCCATTCATCATTAATTGTCTCTAATATGGCGCCGACTTTATCTCACTAGCTTTACTCAAGGACCCAAAGTGTCGAGTGAGCTGTCGTTTTCTCTAAAGAACATTCTTCTTTGACTCATTTTTTCTTTGTTTTGAGTTGTTTCCTGCCGTGGAACAGGGGCTAGAATGTAAGTCTCAGTCTTCATTCATCATTCAATTTTGAATAGAACAGTTAGTCTTAGGGTTAACAAGAATGATAAATATAAAATACAATTTACTCCGACACCATACAATTCAATTTAAAAAGAATTGAACAAGAAAATGACCTCAATTGCTCCCTAAATAGCCATTGACTGCGCATCGGATGTCAATGGGGTGCCAAAAAGTAGACTACCATAATACCAGTTCATGATAATTGAGTACATATACGTCGTGCCCGGTTCAGTGAAGCTCTTTTATGCAGACTGTTATACAAGAAAACCAAAATAGATATGATCTTATTCAACGGTAAAATCGTACTGATTCAGACAGCGACGAAGGCGAAACACAGTGAGCGCGTTGAAGTCTTTTGCAGGAGCTCACGAAACTACCAAAATCCGGACTTGTTCTACATAATACAGACGGTAAAGAGAGCTAAATCTTTAATTATATTATATACAGAAAAAGTAGTGTATTTTAGTTTGTTTTAGCTCGCTCAGAAACTGACAGTTAGATTTCAATTCTGTTATGCTAAGTTTATTGAAGGGGTAGGCTTAATGCAATTTAAAATCAACGGGCAAAACCTCAAAGCCCGATTTATTAAATAACAAAGAATATGTTTTTAAGTAACCGCGCTCTATTTTACCTCAGAGTCAAAGGACTGGCATTTTTTTGAGAAAAATCTTATCAGTATAGACATTCCTGATGTTAGTAATAACGTTAAGAAAAAAATATCTGAAGTCAAGTTTTGTAACATGACAGTTGGGTGTTATTGTCGCTTTACATACGAAACATCTGTCGATCGCAAACTATATCTGTGATAAAAAAAAAACTAATTAAAAAAGAAACTGAAGTTTCCCAGTCCCGTGCAAGCGACCAAGCGACGTAGATCTCAAGCGAGACACGACCTTCCGTGTAACATGCACCCATCGAGTTCCTCAACACCTTGCGTGCACTTCGTAATTACTCATTTAGTTAAGTAGGCGAATGGAACAGATGCAAGTAGCCGGGGCGAGGGGCGAGGGGGGATTGCACGCGCGATACCGCGACAATAGTGTTTATAAGGGGGCCAGGTGCGACCGATTCATAACATCATGTTTCAGGAATGCCATAACAACTTTCATTGTACTCGCGAGATGTCCCCACAATCTATGATCTCGAATGTTTACCCGACTATCGGAAAATAGGGCAATGATATTCGGAGAGCTGGCATCAATTTTGGATAGGTATTCGAGGCTGAAAACTAGTCACAATCATGGTTCTCCTATCAAACTCCAACACGGACTTGCAGACCTAGCTGAAGAGTAGCGGGGCGAAATGAATCCCTTAACTTTAGATCAACACAAAAATGATCGGTATTTTTGAAAATCCCTATTGCAGCTCCGTGTTGTGGTATAACAGGAGAGGCATGTGGCAATTTTTCAGCTTACCTAAAATATCTACCCAAAAATTGGTGCTAGCTCAATGATGCCTACACTTATCTACAAAAATTTAGGAGATTTTCATTATAAACACAAGTATCGAACAAGTGTCGAACCGTAAATAGTTTTAGTAGAGATACTCGTATTATACTGATTATTAACTGCCCTAGTGGCTTTGTTGGTAGTTAATCTGCCTGCGAACTCGTAGATCGTGGGTTCGATTCCCAACCAATGTAAATATTTACGTGATAAATACCAATATTTTTTTCTGTGACAGGGTTCTATGTACAGTGTGTATTTACAATTATATTAAGTATTACATCAGCTAACTAGGTCTCTTAGCACAAGCTTCGCTTAGTTTGGGGCTAGGTGGTGTTGAGCGACAAATGACCACCACCATACATTTATTTATTTAGTATCCTCACATGTCCTCATATGTCCTCACAAAGGTCGCTGGAAACCGCTGGTTGCAGGTTGCGCAGGACCGTTCGTTTTGGAAATCTAGGGGGAGGCCTATGTTCAACAGTGGACGTCTTGCGGCTTGTCGGAGTGGATTTTTACCAATGGTTTGTAACCTTAGTGCCTTCAAGTCGAGAGTGAATCGGTATTTTCTATTTAAGCACGCTACATCGTAGACCAGCATCGTTCCTCGAGATGGCGGTCAAGCGTAAACCTATAATAGTTAAAAAAATGCGCCGGTAAAAGTTCGGTGATTTTAAAGCAATCACTGAAACCTAATGACTGTTGCGGCTGAACAAATCGTGGTTGAACAAATAATATACTCAAAACAATGTTTTCTACATTTGTTATACGGACCACAAGCCTTTCACTCGATGAGAATTGTGGCCGCTGTTTAATCTATTTATTGAATCAGCATAAATAAAGTAATATTTGTGGATATTTCACACACAACACCATCTGACCTCAAACTAAGCAAAGCTGTGTGAAGTTTGTGTAATTTCATACTCCTCCGTTAACACAATTTTCGTAAAGAGGGATGCAAAGCTTTTGCTTTACGTATTAACAAATACGTAGATGTCACTATCAAATTCTCAACAACGTCAAATTATAATGGATTATAACATAACGAGTGAGATTATAATCTTAGGCCGGCCACACACCCGCAATAATAATGAAAATAAAGTATGTATCGTCAATAATATTGCGTGTGTATTGTCTGTATTGCGGTATTGTTCAATATACGTGTAAATATATAATGGGCCATAAATGGATGGATGCCATGGGAGAGGTAAACCAAAAAAAAGCTTGGATGGATTATGTGAAAGATGATATGAGTAGGAAAGGAGTGAGCTTAGATCTGACGAATGACAGAGATGATTAGAGGAAACTTACATGTTGTACCAACCCCACCTAAAGTAGGATAAGGGTAGGCGAATGATAATATTGACAAACAATTTTGCATTGACAGTAATATTCAATGTGTGTGCGGCTAGACTTAAGGCCGGTTTGCATTTTGATTATTGCGAGTGTGAGTGCTAGTGCGATTGCGAGTGCGAGTGACTGATTACTATGCACTCGCAATAATCAATCGGTGTCCACACGTGTTTGCTACCAATCACTCAACACCTGCACTACTCACTCGCACGCGTACTAATCAAAATGAAAACAGGCCTTTACGGTAGGTCAGGTTAGTTTGTAATCTGACGTCGCTACATAATAATCTCACGGTTATAACAATTTAACGGTGACATAGACAAATAAATATTGTTATGCCGCCTATAAATACTGGCCGAGTGCAGGCCAACGCCAGTGTGTGGAGGGTCGTTTTGCCATGACTTGTGATCACTCGCCGTCGCTCGCCTAGCTGGCCGAGTGACGGCAAGTGGCCAGTGTCTATAGAGCTCTTTTGCCTCGACTCGTCTCTCGTGACCGGTGTCGGTTTTTGTGGGCAAAACAAAGGCGCTCGTAGCTCGTATTGGCCTGCGCTCGGCCAGTGTGTGCATTCTACCACTCGTCTTGTGCCGTTTTGTCGACGCTCGCGTTGGCCTCCACTCGGCCAGTGTGTATAGGCGGCTTTAGACATTAATTACACAAAATCATCAACGCTCAAACCACGCATTAGCTCATCATATATCATGGGAACCAGACATAATGTATTATATTACAAATACTTTTATAACTGTATATATGTATGTACATATGATACATAGAACCAGGCAAACGAGTCCGCTATAGCCTAACAGGAACAGTAACGTATGTCCATAACCTCGTATTTTTAACCGACTTCCAAAAAAAGAGGAGATACAACTAAGAGATCGCTCTTAGTTGTATCTGTATATATATAAGGTGTAATTTGCTTCACTAGCTCTAAGAGTGTATTTTTGTATTTTTATTTTTGTGTTGTGTACAGTAAAGAGTATTTAGATGTCTGTTAATAATGTTATTTAAAAATCTTAACAACCCTTTCAAATAAAACTCTTATCAAACCCATAAGATAATTAAATAATAAAAATAAATCTTTTGTGATAAGAACGTCTAGGCTGTGGAATGAGTTGCCAGAGTGGGTTTTCCCTGATAGTTATAACCTTGGTGTCTTCAAATCGAGAGTGAATCGGTTTCTTCTAGGTAAACACACTCCATCGTAGACCGCATCGTCGCTTAACATCAGGTGAGATGGCGGTCAAGTGTAAACCTATAAAAGTTAAAAAAAAAAAAAAAAAAAAAAATTACGGAACGAGCAGGAAATGTAGCTAATGGTAAGCACGGCTGCCTATAACATCACAGTGTCACGTAGGCTCTACTATGTTGGAACACGAAGAGTTCAAATCATTACCCAGCACTGCACTGTGCTCGTCACCCAGATATCAGATGTCTTATCTCTATGCCCTGTAATCTACAAACATTTCCCTTCAAACCGAAAAAAAACAAGAAAATAGATATTGTATTGAGTAATTTTATTAAAACTTTTAAAGCTTTTAGCCTCTTTCCGAGTACATTCCACTATCCTATCGCTAATATACGACTAAGTTTAAAAATTGTTTCAACTTGTAAATTATTTTTACTTGGTGTCTTCAACAAAGTGTACATAAATCTATCTACCTACCTCTATATATTTATCTACCTATCAATCTACCTTACTCCACATTCCGAAAACTGTGCAGATTGTGTACTTTTGTAAGTAGTACAACTAGTAAGTAATGGGCTCTATCATATTGGTAACTTTATAAATAAAAGCAAATCTCAGAGTCCGAGATGATTCTCGCGGTCGCGCCGCCAAAAACCAGCATTTCACTTTCGTGCGGGGCCGCGCGGGGGAAGCGGGGGGAACCGCCTCTTACTACAAAAAATGCGAAACTTTTCCTTTCTCAAAAAACACGAACACTTTCACCTTTGCCGAAATCTGCGAGGCAGCGCTGCGCGAGCGCACCGCCTTGCTTACAAATACATATGTCGGCGCGGCGACACTCGCGGTCTATCTTTATGGGATACTAGCGGCCTGCCCGGATTCGCCCGTGGTATTTATATAGCCTATATCACTCAAGAATAACGTAGACGTCCAACAGTGAAAGAATTTTTGAAATCGGTCCACTTGTTCATGAGATTAACACGTTCAAAAAAAACCTCTTCAGCATAATATGTTTTAATTTTAATGCATTTTTGTTGATTAAAGTAAGTAGTGGTAATTATAATCCTTTAATGCTACAATTTTTTTAAATGTCAATGTTCGGATGTGAGATATTTGGGTGTTTGTTGCCCAATCACGTCGTAAAGTATGAATGGATCGCGTTGAAATTTGAAATACAAATAATCAGGCACATCTCGTTACTTTATGAAATAAAAAAACAAAGATAATAACCGATTGTGAGCCTCTGATGCAAAAACAAAAGACTGTCATATTATGTTTGACGTGCCTGTGTGTAAAGTGCTACCAACTTAGCAGTAGAACGGCCAAAAGCGAAACTACTGAAGTGCGAGTAATAAGACTGTCTATTTTTGTAATAGGTGGCAAAGTTTATCGATCGTGGCGCCATCGGTACATTCTACAGATAAGTTTGTAGTACTGTATATGTCTGTAGCATCACAGCTCCCGAACGGATGAACCGATTTTTATTTTTTTTGGTTGAAACAAATTAGTCGGGTGTGTCTAAGCTATGTTTCGTCAAATTCCGTTCAGCCGTTTGAAAGTTATTAGCTTTTTTTGTTAGCTGCGGGTGGAATCACAGATGAATAATGAATTTAGTATTTACTATACTTGTAAATACGAGTGACTTAAATGTTGAAACAATTGCGTAAGAGCAGTTATCTAGATTATAGACCCTCATTATTTTAGAATTTCATTTATTTTTCATTTTATTCTCTTTAATACTATGTCAAAAAAATTTCATAGAAAGAGCCTAGACTTCCCACAACACGGGTCACCCTAGTGTGGGGTCCAGTGCACACTAACACACTATGCATCCGTACCACGTACTGCATTTTGTCGCATGACCTTTTTCATGTGTTTTTATTACAAGAATGTTTTATTTTGGCACGAAATAAAGAGCTTTTAGATTTTTAATTTCATTTTGCTAGTGTCACTATACTCTGACTTCTTTATACAGGTTAAGTTAATACAAACTGGATCGCACAACAGCTGTCCTGTAAACTGGTCATGGAGCGTCCAAACGGCTGTCTTAGCCTGGAATGCGACCCGCAGGAAATTATAGATTAATTAACCGATTTCAAAAAAAGGAGAGGTTCTGAATTCGGATTCGAATTGTATGTTTTTTTTTTTCATGTATATTACGCGATAGCTCCGCCAATTGTGAATCAATTCTGATTATTGTTTTTTTTATGGTTAGATTAGTTTTATCGATCTCGGAGTGATGGTTTTTGAAATATAAATATTAAAACTAAAATGTACTTTCATATACCTCGACGACTTAGTGACGGCTTCTTATAAAATTTAGTCGAGTGTCTGAATTACATTTTAAATTAATATCGGTTCTTCGTTTTTTTTTTTTTTTCGGAGGAAATATATGATTTCCTCGTACAAACTGTACTTATAATGACATTAGTAGCGCCCCTACGTTTTACCCGCGTAGTACCCGATCCCGTTATTTTCCCGGGATAAAAAGAAGCCCATGTTGTTCTAGACTAAATAGGTAATCATTATTATCATTATTTATAGAACAGTGACGAGATAAGCAGGCCACGTGCCTGACGGTAAGTAACATGCCTGCCTATAACAACACAGTGACACGCAGCTATTGGAACATCAAGAGCCAAAATCATTACCTAGCACCGCACTGCGCTCGTCGCCCAGAGATCTAAGTTGTTTTATCTCTAAGCCCTGTAATTTCACTGGAAACATTGCCAAACCGGAACACAGTGATGTTTTCACGTTACTGCTTACCGGTAGAACAGCTGGCAAAGGTGTGGTACTTCCCCAGGCGGACTCTGCAAAGAGTCCTAACATAAGGAGCCCACTAAATGTTCCTACTGCTGGGACTCCGGACTTTCTCTAGCAAGGAGTCAAGGCTATAAACCACGCTGGCTTATGGCCTTGCCTCACAAATGCGGGTAGGTGGATGACACAAAGAGTCCTACCACTACTTGTAGTGTAATTTTAAAGTGGAAATAACGAAATTGTTGGAAGAAGGCGTGCGGAGAAGGCTCGCCCCGTAGCGCAGGTGCCGCAGGTTATACCATTAGCAACAATGAACGTCTCACTGCTCTGACCGCTTTCTAAAAAGCTACAGACGGAGCAGGCGCCATCACGAGGCGTATTTCGACGACCACACGTTTTAAATATATATAGTTTTACTACCAACAGCCCGCGATTTTACCCGAACGAACCGGGTTGAAATTTGCAACATAGATCATAGGTGCAAAGAGTTTACATATACTACGTATAGAGTTAGAACAAACGCTTTACACCGAAAATACGGCTCTGATCGCTTTTGTATTGTCGCTCTTGTGGAAGTGTCATACTTTTGTCGCGGCACATCACTATGTCGCCATAGCTAACATACACCTCATCTGCTTACGATTGGTTCAATGGAACCGTGCGGAAAAAACCTGATCTATTCATCTGAGCATGCGTTAAAGCCTCTGTGCTATTCCATCTGGGTTGCAAGTTTCAACCCGATTCATTCGGACATTTCGACGTGATTGAGCAACGAACATCTAAAACATACATCGCATTTATGGTAGGATATTTTGTTGTAAATAGAAACTACTGTTCGTTTTAATCCTAGTATCGCAAACTCATATTTATTTAGCGATGTTTTACTAGATCGAACAGTTTTATTATCGAACTAGCGGCCCGCTCCGGCTTCGCTCGAATAATAACCTAGATATCAACTGCAGCGCCATCTGCCGTAGCCTATGTTACTCGGGAATAATGTAGCTTTCCAAAGGTGAAAGAATTTTTGAAATCGGTCCAGTAGTTTCGGAGCCTATTCATTACAAACAAACAAACAAATCTTTCCTCTTTATAATATTAGTATAGATGAAAAAGCGAGCGCATCGAATGCATGCTCGTAGTATATTCCATATTCCCTATTGTTATACAGTTTATACATATTATTTTTAAATAGTAGGAACAATATTCCCTGTCCAAGTGGTGCATATTTGAAGAGTCTTTTTTTGTGTGTGTTTAGATTCTATATACATATCTGTCTATAGTCTTTGGTAGCTGATAGACTATAGACATGATATATTATATATGGTAGTTATAGATTTAAAAAATATAAGTAAACAAAACAACAAGCAAATTAGCACTAAAATTTATACGGAATAAAATATGAGTAGATTGAGTGACGGAAGCTCATGACTATTCCCCATGGCGGTGAGGATACCTCACAAGATTTTACCCTTCAAAAAAACGTCACGCGCGACTCGCTCCGACATTTACGTGTCGGTGACGAGGATTTTCCCCTTGCAAAAAGTCCTTAGCGTGGCTAAAAAACTTTTTCTAAGTAAGTGTCTAGTGTATAGTATTACAAAACCGTTTGCTAAGTAATGGTAATATAAGAAGTGCCATTCCCAGGAGGTAGTTCGGCGGCTTATCGAAACACAACACCTGCGGCTCCATTGTCCGATGTCTGTTTCTCGTTTTGTTTCATTACCGCTTACTACGTACTGATTTCACTTCGAATTTTATCTACAATACCTACAATTTTGTTAGCGTTTAAAATATAACATAAACTTTTAACATACCTACGAAGATACTTCAAGTTTTGTAGTGGTAAGGCTCTTTGCGTCCCCCGGGGGAGGTCCCACACCTTTGACAGTTATTCTACCGCCGAACGGTAATGTGCAAACATCACTGTTTTCCGGTTTAAAGGACAATGTTTCATGCATAGAGATGGATTATTTTTTATATTTGGATGACTAGCGCAGTTTAGTGTCAAGTAATGATTTGGACTCTTCATGTTCCAATAGCTGCGTGTCATTGTGCTGTTATATGCAGGCATGTTGCTTACCATGAAGCACATGTCCTGCTCGTACATATCATCTCTCTATACAATAAAAAAAAGAGAAAGAAGAAAAGTCTAAAGAGTTGCAAGCACAGATTCTCTCTTGCATGGAGTAGTGTTCAACCTTTAGGATGGGTCTGCTAGGTACCAGCCGGTGCCTATGGGATTGATCGAAAGACGTGCCCAAAGGGTTATAGGAAACGACTCTATGAAAAAGATTTTACTTTGCCATTGCAAAGTTGCTAGCTTATCGATTTTTATCGCATGCATTTCAGAGACTATGAAGCTGAACTGCATGACCTAAACTATTTTTCTACAGGATTGGTTGTAGCTCGTCGACGTTCGACGTTAAAAATTGGCACACAACTGTTGAAAACCGGATGGACTATAGTAATTTTCTAACAGTCGATATTTCGTGGAAGTTGAAACATGGCAACAGTCTTGTCATTCCGTATAACAGGCAGATGGAAGTCCGGAGAAAGTATTCCGTGCGCCTGCGCCGCGGAGTGTCAAGGTCGCTCGCTTTCGACACGATGCGGCTTTCCTTGCCGCCGTAAATAATAATAATACTCATTTTATTTTCAACAAATAAAGAGGTCACACGTTCAATTAACAAAAACCATTTACAACAGCTTTTTATTCGTCAGTTGGTCATATAATGGTTCAGGTACTTTCATCACAACATTGTCCTTCAATCCGGAACATAGTAAAGTCTGCATATTACTGCTTGGCGGTAGAATAACTGGCAAAAATGGCACTTCCCTAGCAGACTCTGCAAAGAGTCCAACCACTACTAAATATCTAGTACCACACCTTTGAAGTAATGTGCAAACATTACTGTGTTCCGGTTTGAAGGGCAATGTATCTATAGAAATTACAGGGCTTAGAGATATAACATCGTAGATCTCTGGGTGACGAGCGCAGTGCAGTCCTAGGTAATGATTTGGACTCTTCATTTTCCAATAGCTGCGTGTCACTGTGCTGTTATGTGGCAGGCATGTTGCTTACCATCAGGCTCATGCCCCGCTCGTCTCGTCATACTATATTTAAAAAAAACACAAAAATCTACCTATCTTTTGTGTGCGGAAGGTAATTTAAAATCAATTTAAAAGTAAATGCACCGATCAACTGCAAGTGCAATGATGAACGCAATTTGACGCGTCAAGAGGGAACTGCGAATGAACGCGTCCGGCTGTCACCGATGCTCCACTGAGCCGCCGCGAAAACATCCCGGAACAGACGCACTATACATGTATACATATTCACACACCAACTACACTATATTATACTACAAAATTTCGAAAAAAATACAAATAAAAGCAAATTAAGACTGAGAAACACGCCATTGAGAAAGCCATGCTCGCCAAATGCTGGCAGCGTTGTCCCTTTAGATCGCTAAACTCAACTTTAGGGCCAAGTAAGATGCCAGCTCTGGGCCTAAACGCTTCGAAAGATCTTTAGCAAAATTTTTAGTATAGGACGGACACGGGCCCATTGTCTCCATAGACAACGCAAAAATTAAATAGACATATTCCAAAAATTATACTTTGGCGACATAAATATTAAAATCTAGTATTATCGGCTTCGCTCGGATATTGTCATATAAATAAGACCATAAATCGAAATAAAAACTATCCTATCTCTCAAGTGGAACCAAATTACTCGTAAATTATTGAATTTGGTGAAGATTTCACTGATTCAGAGTTTAGAGCTAAAGATAACCTGTCTACTGTGAGCCTCGGCAGATACTCAAGTCATACGCTACCCAAAAATCCTGTGAAATTTTTGAGGACAATGAAATCGGTATTATCCTTTCGATATTTGTACTTCCAAATGAACTCAAAAAGACAAAATTGAGGCTAGTTAAAACGAGTATTTTAGGGTCGCCAAATTTATTTAACGAATTTAGGCTGGCTTAAAATCTAAAAATATTTCGTTACGTAGGTAATACTCGATCGCCCTCATGGATCGTATGTTCGTATTACATAACAGATAAGGGGGCGTTGAACGAGTAGGTACTCGTTCTAGATATTACGTAGACCTAATCAAAAACATAGATACCGAGTATTAGATAAATAATTTACCCTGACCTATTCCATACAAACTTGCGAGTTCAACGTTTTGGACATGTTCATACAAATTTTGTTTCATAATTGGAAATTTTCCAGATAGTCAAGGTTTCGCAAACGACATGTTTTATCGTCTCGCTATATATACAAAAAAAAATGGTAAGCTAATATTATAATCTCAGTCTTCACGAATCAGTCTCAGTCAGTACGAATCAAAAATATAGGATACATTTGCAATATAGGACTTGAAATATATTTTCAAGCATAAGAGGGCGCCTAGTGCCAGAAAACGAAACGAAAACGTAATTCGAGTACTCGAAATTATCAGCGATGACCCCACATCATTTTTTGGTAATAAAATTCCTAATTGTACGTTCTAGTAAAGTAACCGAACACTTTTTAAAATGTATGTTTAATTATTGAGTAACTAAATAAAACTTGGTCAAAAATGGACTCCTGACTTAATATTGATTTTTCCTCCAAACTGTATCATCATGCTATTCTCGACTTTATGTAAATGACATTTAAGAAACGCGTCGCGCGGGTGAAAACTGATTTTTCCCTGGCATTAGGCGCACTCTCGCACTCATAAGTAGTGCACTGTGTTTACACCACGCAGTCTAAGGGCGGGTTCGCGGACACATCTCCTCGAAAAATTTCATGTGAAACATACCTCATGATAGGTATATTTCTTTACTGCTTTCGCCAGTAGATATGACTAATAGAATACTAGCGGCCCGTCCCAACTTCGTTAGGGTTGAGCAACCAATAACTAGCTAACAACGACTGCGGCGCCATCTGCCGGCCTGATTTGTGAATCTAACAAAATCATGTAAAAAAATGAATTCAAATCGGTTCAGCCGATAAGGAAGAGTTCAGTGACATACCCACATACAGTAGAATCTAGAAAAATAAACGTCATGTGTATTTTGTAAACTTTTACAGGCTTACACTATACCCCCATATCACCTGATGTTAAGCAACGATGCGGTCTACGAGGGAACGTGCTTACCTTGAAGCTACCGATTTAATTTCGATTTGAAAACACCATGATTGGGAAAAACCGGTTGTCGGTTTTTTATCGTATACACTTCGGAGAGTGTGCCACTGATCTGCATTATCTAACACCACCTTGCCCTTTTTTCTATCGGACTTCTCGTAGCCCGAAGAAGCGGCATCATTTCATGGTTGATGTTCCAAAGACACGGACGAAGAGGTTTGACTCTACTTTTGTGATAAGAACGTCTAGGCTGTGGAATGAGGTGCCTGAGTGGGTTTTTCCCGATAGTTATAATCTAATCTAACTACCTAAATATATATATATATAAATAATAACAAATAAATTAAAATATATATATATATAATCTAATCTAAATATGTTGTCTTTAAATCGAGAGTGAGTCGGTCCACAGCCTAGACGTTATTATCACAAAAGTAGAGTCAAACCTCTTAGTTTGAGTCTTAGGAAAGTCAACCATGAAACGGTGTAGCTTTTTCGAGCTACGAACAGTCCGATAGGAAAATGGGCAAGGTGATAATCTGATAATAATTCAATAGAAAGAAAACTCTTTGAGACACAAAAAATGGCAACAGAATGGAACTACTTTATGTAAATTGAACGAAACTGCGTAGTTTTAAGCTATGTCTGTTTATAACCTACAGTACTAGGTACTAGGTATTACCTATAGACTGACCTACTTAATTAGTAATACTGATAAAGCGATGTGGGCGTTAACGCCATCTCGCGAATTTGACACGAACTACTTTGACCAAAAAAGAAAGTGATTTGCGTCTGCACAGTCACCGGACAAGGCGCCTGCGCAGTGCAGAGATTTTTTGCAGATGGCAGTAATCTAACACTAGTAATATCTATGCATATTAAATAAAATTCTATAATGGCTATTTGTAACTAAATCCATACATCATAAGAATATACCTAGGGCGTTACAATAAAAAAAATATTACATATAAAATTCATCTGCGTTTTTATGTGTATATATATAATATTTATATAGTTTACATATCTATATTTATAAAAATCAATGCCACTTTTCGTTGTTATTGAACTCCTCCTAAACGGCTGGACCGATTTGAATGTTTTTTTTTTGTATACGTTTGGGTAGGGCCCTGGAAGGTTTAGATTCACAAATCAGCCCGGCAGATGGCGCTGCAGTTGATATCTAGGCTATTATTCGAGCGAAGCCGGAGCGGGCCGCTAGTATTTTATAAATTGGAATGATACTCACTATGAACTATGAATACAAAAGACGAGAAAGAGAAGTGAATATTACGTGCCTCCTCAGATATAATATTTAGATTTCAACGAAAATTTTTAATTACTTAACTAGGACAGTACACGAGTACTGAACATAAATATTTTTTATGTTTCTGGACCTTTTATTAACAACTATCTGTTGAAATAATGAGCTAATTAATAGTAAGAGGCGTTGTTGCTATTTGTGTTTTTGACAAATGGTTGATTAAAACCATAATAAAGTTTAGTATTTTGAATTCCACAAAGAATTCCTAATTACGCGGGATCCCGTTGTAATGAAGTAAATCCCACAAATATTAATGAAGTAAATCCTGCAGGTGAAACCGGAGGGCGTAGCCGATTGTCATGGCCATTGACCATGGTCCCGAGTTTACCCGAATATTTCTTTCATCAAAAAACGTGACGCTTGAACTCAAAGACCACGAAGAATCTGTTTGAGGCCCGTCAAACGTAACGTTCACATCAAAACGATTACGATTATTAGAGGGATAAGGAACCCGTTGCCTGAAGAGTCAATATCCTGTGCGACTCCGACCCTGAACGACGCCTAGTGACACTGACCTGTCACTTCAAATTGCCTATTACGAAGATCTCGGAATCGTTTACAGCAAAGATTGTTTGTTCACAGTCAAGAAGGAAACGTCACACTGCAACGACGCGACGTGGAACAATTTGTGATGAATGAAGCTCTGCGCCGCGCGCGACCGGTTCACGTGCCCTCACCTGCCGCGCATTGACCCATCTTTCATATTATATACGCGATGCATCACTATTGCCGTACTATACCGATATACAACCAATTGATTGATCTGGACATAATGTTTTGACACAAGCATATGGTATAATTTCGAAAAAAAAAAAAGTTTGACATCATTTTGTGACTGTGTGAATTTGTAGTCTGTTTTATTTGAAACATCGTAATTTGATTATAATATGTAATCTGTTTTGTTTCAAGAGCGTGAAACTTTCACAATTGTATTAACAATAATAATGTAACACATTTTTGACATTTTTATTAGTTTGACATCTTACTCGTACTTTGAGTTATAACTGTTATTTTTGTTTATAAGATTATTTAATACTTGACATTTATAAAAAAAAAAAATTATAATTAGCATAGTTCAGTAATGTAATCAGCCCATGAATAGGCACCTTTATTTCCAGTGCTTGTTGTTATTGATTGATAATGAATGACACAATGTTTATATATACCTTCAAAATTTTAAAAATGTGTCGTCGTACCTACATTTTGTCAAATTTGCATACCGAAAGGTTGACTAGAGTGTTTTCATACTTGTTCTAAGATCCCTTTGTACCCATTTTCGCAAATAAAGATATGATTATGATTTCAATAAAGAAAAAATATAGTGAAAACATATTTTGGTTCACCCTTTGATAAAATTAAATAAATGTGTTTTAAGACTTCAATGGGTTCACCACACAGATTTTCCGTGGGCTGGTAAATGAAATAAAAATTCGGGTAAACTCGGATGATCGAGATGGTCATGGTCATGGTCGTAGCCACGCCCTCCGGTTTCACCCGCGTAATTACAAAAGTGAGATATCAAATTCTGAGTTATTAGTTTTCACTTCTATCGGCAGTCCCTATGCCTGCCAATTTTTTTTTATAGTATATGTAGAGTACAAGACGAGCAGGACATGGGCCTGATGGTAAGTAACATGCCTGCGCATACGAGCAATGACACGCAGCTATTGGAACATGAAAAAAGTCCGAATCATTACTTAGCACTACACTGCGCTTGCGCTCGTCGCCCAGAAATATAAGTTGTTATATTGCTATGCCCAGTAATTTTACTGGAAACATTTCCCTTCAAACCGGAACACAGGAATGTTTGCACATTACTGCTTGCCGGTAGAATGACTGGCAAAGGTGTGTTACTTCCCCAGCCGGACTCCGCAAAGAGTCTTACCACTACAAAAAGTAATAGACGTTCAGATGAGTTAAAAATATTACATCGTCATCATCATCATCAGCCGCAAGACGTCCACTGCTGAACATAGGCCTCCCCCTAAAAATATTACACTAACTAGCAACGGCCTCCGGTTTCATCCGTGTAGTTGCCGTTTTCGTATACGCGAATGAATGTACAATTATATTTTTATATATTGATGAAAATACATACATTAGAATATAATTTGATTCTAAGCTATTGCCTATAACACGTCCACTTGAAATACAAGTTAAAATATGCCATTAACTAGCAGCGACCCGCGGTTTCACCCACCTAATTCCCGTATTTTTTTCGCTATTTATTTATTTTTTCGCGTTATAAATGTTATTATAGACTAGTACCTGGGTGACCGACCTTTGCTCGGTTTAAACACTGAGTATGCTTAGATACCTACCGATAAAGGGCTCCCGGTAATAGATTTTCTCAAAAAAAAGTAAGGTAGGACCAAAAACAAATAGGTATTGTCATCGAGGAAGAAGAAGAATGCTAAAACTAAAGTTATCTTTACGTTAGGAAGATTTTTAAACACGTGTTTAAAAAGTGGAGGCTCTGGGCCAGGCGGAGGCGGCTTTGGCAAATGACGATGTCGAGTCGATTACTAGCGGAATCCCAACCGGTAGTGATCGGCTCTACAGACGAGCACTAGAATTAGGTTTAAATTGTGCCCAACTCCCCCTCTTCTTCCAAGAAAAATGTAATGACAAAGATCACGGACGTCGGAGTCTGTGGAGTGGCTAACTAAAATAAATCTATACTAGTATTATAAAGCTGAAGAGTTTGTTTGTTTGTTTGAACGCAAGGATCTCGGGAACTACTGGTCCGAATTAAAATATTCTTCCACTGTTGGATAGTCCATTTATCGAGGAAGGCTATAGGCTATTTAACATTACGCTACTATCAACAGGAGGGAGCATGAATGAAAAATGTAACAAAAACGGGAAAAAATATTGCTTTTTGCGAACTTTCGTTGCGTGACAGCATGTGTCTATATTTTAAAAGGTTGCGTCATTGGAATCTGAGGTAACCAAATTTGTTCTAGATTTGAATTGGTACGGCCAATTTTCGATAGATGGCGAAGCAACGCGCGCACGGATCAGCTAGTAAAAAATAAAAACACTTGTTTAAGTTTCGGGACCGTCAGGCTACTACGATTGAGAATTTGCAATACTGATCGTGTATTGGTACGGTAGAGTTGCAGAATGGCGCTTGCAGTGATTCGTTGGCACGTGTGAGTATACTATATCCGTTTGGAGATTAGGCGAGCGTTTTTATGATGTTTGTGATGACTAATAAAATAATAATAAATGTTGGTGAATATTTCTCACACAACGCCATCTAGACTCAAACTAAACCTAGTACTATGGAAGCCAGATAGCTGATATAATACTTTTGTAATTGTATATATGTACATTTTTATTTTACATAAAAACACCCAGTCACAAGAACATATACTTGTATTCATCACACAAATA
The DNA here is from genome assembly GCA_963693475.1 of Ectropis crepuscularia. NCBI lineage: Eukaryota > Metazoa > Arthropoda > Insecta > Lepidoptera > Geometridae > Ectropis > Ectropis crepuscularia. The sequence continues at coordinate 39,186,247 of OY856338.1, forward strand.
TTTGCCCGTGTGGAAATCTAACCCACGACCAACGGCTTCGCAGGCAGACTTACTACCGACTAAGCCACTAGGACAGTCAAAGAAGAGTGGGTCGAAGATTTGTACCTAACATACATCAAGTATTACAAAAACAACAATTGCATAAGCACATAAGCAGCCCACTAAATGTTCCCAATGCTGCGACTCGAAGCCACAGGAAGAGAGCCAAGGCCGTAATCGACAACGCTGGCCCAGTGCGGGTTGGCCGATGACGCATTACCGAGAAAGATTATTTGACGATAATACGCCGATTTTAAGTAAGCGTTAGCGTTAAAAAAACGCACACAACTTCAGTGTGTCGTGAGTTTCGTAAAAAATCACTGTGAAGAGACAGTCGTCAGCCAACTTCATCATGTCGTTCTATAGCTATCAGTGTGCAACATAATCACTATCATATTTAAGCACGCCTTTTGAATAGAACTTAAAAATGTAGTCAAGCATCGTTTTAGAATACGAAGGTCAGTTTTGTGTCAGTCTCGGAGTCGGTTCTACCAACTGGATGTTTCCAAAGGTATAAATAAGTAGATATAAGAAAACAGATTTAAACAGTATAAATACAATTCCTACCAGCTGGTGATAAAAAAAAAACTGAATGATTCTTGGCACATAAAATAATAATTAGCTATTTAACGCGGCAGTCCCAGCGTCGCTACATTTCCACTTACGCATAAACTCACGAGTCGTAATGCGCTTTACAATTTGAATTGGAATTTGTGACTATGGAGGTATCTTTGACGGTATTAAAACTTGCGCAATACACCGATAGGGGTATCGGAACGTCAGTGCAGGCCAATCACCCCCATACTGAATTAGTATTAAAACTTGTATCCTATAACTTGTGGCCATTACCACTTGCGAAGTACGTGTTTACTGACGTTATCGTTGGCCTACACTCGGCCAACATGTAAAAGTAACTGAAGAGTTAAATTACGTCACCAGTACAATGAATTTACAACATTCGCAATATCCAGATCACACCTACAAACGACTACTACAGAATCGACTCGAGTAGGAAAAGCGAACAGAAACACACATTTCACCTTTGTGCTAAATCATGATCAGTTTTGTACCGAGTACTGTACAAAGCGGGTTATTTGATTGTTAGCAAGGATTACCTGTGATCCAACTGTTATTCATATTATTCTCGTATTTTCTATACTAATATTATAAAGCTGAAGAGTTTGTTGTTTGAACACTAGGATCTCCTACTAGTCCGAATTGAAAGATTATTTTTATAGTGGTAGGACTCCTGGCAGAGTCCGCCTGGGGAAGTGCCACGCCGTTGCCAGTTATTCTACCGCCAAGCAGTAATGTGCAAGCGTTACTGTGTTCCGGTTTGAAAGGCAATGTTTCCAAAAAAAATACTGGGCTTAGAGATATAATATCTTAGATCTCTGGGTGACGAGCGCAGTGCAGTGCTAACCTTTGTGAGCTCAATTTTTTTGTCTAAATAAACGTTGTTTAATCTTTTCATTTTACAGTGATTGAAAATATTGAAACGAAAGCCGCATTTTTCAAGATATTTTCGAGTACATGTTGTGTTATTCGCCAATCGGTACTTGGTTTGATTTCTCTATGGAAGAAGGTCCCGGTCCCAGCCGTGAGGAAATAAACTCAATTGTTTACTATAGTTGTAGTTGTAATTGAAATTACAATTTTCCTAGTACCTACAACCTTATCAAACGTATTACAAACTCTGAAAGGTCAATTCAGTTTTGTTCTTAGTCTTAGAATTGAAAAAAAAATCTATGCCGATTTGATTCTAGTCAAACATTTACAGATTTTTGATTCACGTACATTTGGGGTTACGTTAATTCGGTACGAACTTTAGCAAAGAATAAAAAAAATGTCATACATACAACGAGGACTTCCCTGACAGTTCGTGTTTAACTTCTGCACCCCTTTTCGAGGCGCAACTTGCTCAAGTACATATTTTGTACGCTCACTCAAATACTTCTGCTTAAACCTCAGATGAAATATAGGAAAGAACAGGTTCTTGACTATACAGATGTATACTATATGTGAATGAAAATTGAATTTAATGTGTTTGACCGGTGCAGTCTCAAAAACACAAATACTTTGGATTTCAGTTGATGTGGAATTTAAAAATGTGTAATGGTTAAAAAATAAATGTATTATGTATGGATATATGTTACTCTTTCACGAAGCATATACTGAAAGGATAGGTAAAATTTGGTATATACATAAATAATAGTTTGGAGCTGAAAATTGAGGGCTGTCCCTCTAAATAGAAGGACAGACAGACAGAGAGAAACACTTTATTATGTAAAGTAAAGTTAAAAAATAAAAAAAGGTTACAACAGAAAATACTTATAACTAGTGCCATAAATGGCGGCCTTATCGCTAATAGCGATTTCTTCCAGAAAACCATTAAAGGCAGGAAAAACAAAAAAATAAACATAATGATGATAGGGTGTAACGGAAAAACAAAATGTCAAAAATTATATAATTATATAATAATATAAACTACGTAATAATACATATATAATTGCTAAAATACATACTATACAATAAATACACAAATACTATTATACCATACAAAATATTAACAAAAATAATGTACAATCGGAACAGGAAGATAAGAGAAAAAAAAAGTTAAAAAATTAGGAGACCAGTTCAGAAAGATAGTGTTTCTTAATATGAGCCTTGAAAGATTCTAAGCTCTGCACGCGTCTGATGCCCACCGGAAGGGCATTCCAGAGAACAACAGCCATCACGCAGAAGGAAGTAAAGTGAGAAGGAGTAGACAGAAGGACATTACTAGATGACCTAAGGTTACTATGGTAAGTGTCGCAAAGAAATGTGATGAGGGATCGAGAACTAAGGATAAAAAATGTAAGTGAACTTGTGGGGCGCTGCTAGTTATATTTAGTTGGTTAAGAAGAAATAGCCTAATGTTTATGTCCAGCAGTGCTCATCTGCAGGCTGCAGATGATGATAGTGTACTCGTATATACACAAGGAGCATGCTAATATTTGTTTTCAATTATACATAAAAAAATAAACAGAATCAATACAAAAAGATCACCGCGAATTAAAGCTAGTCATTAAATAAATAATAAAATAAAATAATAGACATATATACTAAGTAAAATAGATATATACTAATAATCTATAAGATTAACCAAACTATAGTACCAATTTAATAGAGAGTAGGTACATACATTTGTAAGATATTGGACAACTAAAAAAGTAGATTCATAAGTAATAAATATATTATATTATATATATTTTAATTAACAATATATTTTTAATTAACAATTCTGCGATTACATGGGCTGGTAAGTATTGTTAAATAAATTAATACTGAATAAAAAGTGGATAGGTTAGAAAAAAAATAAAAAATATAATATAATACTTAATAAAACTGGACAAATATTAATAATCATTGATTTATCGATAGTTCATCAACTGTATAAGGCGCGTTTTCGACCCGCCGCACCGGTTGACCTGAAGTGAGGCTGTGACCGCGCGCTCTATCTCGAAAACGGTTCACCGTATAAAAATTGTTTTTAACCAAATTTGTAGAGAATTTTGTATTCTACAATATTAATAATACATACAAATAGCAAAAACCCCATAGGAAATGAAATATTTACAACAAAAGCGCACAAAAACGATTTTTGTGAACTTTGACCTTGAAATTTAATAGTTGCGTACAACCTACCAAATTTATGTAGGTTTTGAGACAACTTTTAAGGTGTTAATATACAAGTATTACAGACTTACAGCTGGGTATCTCGAATTCCGAGATTCTTACCTAATTTAAGCTTAAATGACTGGACTAAAGGGTATTTATTATTTTTAGATTGTGATTGCAAATATTTATATGTTAATTTAATTGTTCTTGTATTTTTCGTCTAATTCGTCGGTTCAGCAGTTGAGGCGTGAAATCGTAACAGACAGACAGTTTCTTTAACATTTATTATATTACTAGCAGCGCCCCGCGGTTCTACTCGCGTAATTCCTGTTCCCTTTATTTCCCCGGGCTAAAAAGTAGCCTATATGTTTTTCGATTATTATGAGCGCCATTCAGCTAAGAGTTTATTTTAAACTGGTTTCTTACATAAAAAAACGCGTTGTTTATAATTAATATTGTTTATAACTTAAATTCATAGACTTACTCTATTTGGAGATAATATGCATTTTTGTAAGTTCTATAGGTACGTCCTTTAAATAGATTTAATCGTATATTTTTTGTTTTAGTTAATTTATCTGTTAGAAGTAGCGTGCTTGCGTTAATAAATATCTGTTTGCAGTAGAACAAATAAATTTCGTAACATTCCTACCTATGTAACGTCAATACAAAAATACGCAAAAGAGGGAAGTTGTCAAACATTTTAGTTCCGTAAGTAATTGTCAGACCTACGTTTAAAACTGCCCATCAAGTTTGCGTGTTCCCATGCTGGGAGACAATTCGGGTCAAGAATTGGCCGGGAATCACGTCCTCATTCTCTCAGGAGTCGACCCAATGCAAGAGACAAGAGATTTTACCTCTGAGCCCCATGGGCCTGCCGATTCCACCGCGAACGGAATTTTGTAAATGATTTATTTATTACTATTTTCCGTGTAACTCATAGAGTTCTTTTAATTATTTTTTTTCATAAAACCACCTATGGCATTCAACTTAAGATGTTCTCCAAAATAAGATTTTACCGATTTCGACTAAAGTACTATTCAAACGGTATAATGTTTTGATTGAGGCAGATTTGTTTCAAACATAAACAAACACAGCAATATTACTATGAATTTGTATATCCTCATATGCTTCAACGCGGAAAATTCTAATAGATAAGTAGTACAGATAGTACATAATAGCAACAATTTGAAAAAAGTCGAAACTAAGATACGTAAACAAGGATTTCTTCAATACTCCTTGAAATTGTCATGAATGACTAAACTACCAAAAATGTAAACAAACCGTAACATAGTGCACAAACTTTGTTATCACCAAAACATTAATTGTAAAACCGGATAGCCGCGCAAAAAAAAACTAACCCACAGTCGTACAACCTCAATCATGCTCGCCGGCAAGCAAAACATAACAATCTTTACTCATTTGTATGTTGTTATTAATTAATAACATATTTAATTTCCCTGAATCGTTAATTCGATATAACAAATTGGACTTACGATCACACCGTCAAGCAAATATCGGTCTTCACAACACAAAACAACAAAAAACTGGTAACTATCTGTCACAACACAAACCAACCTGCCGGTTCCAATGTCGGCAAGTTTCGGTAGAGCAGCGGCAGCGGCGGCGGCGGCGCCGGTAGGAGGAAGCAGAGATCTTGCTGGGCCGGGTAGGCGGCGCGTCCGGAGTCGGTGCCCATGTCGATGTATCCGTGGCGATCGTACCGGGGCGTCATGCATCGAGTGCACGACCCCTTTTTTACTCGGATGGTCTCAATCTTGGCGGCGGGTGGTTAGTCCGGTGAAATACGACCGATCCCGGGGAGGTTCGCGGCTGGATTGAAGGCCCGGAGCGCGCGAGCCACCAGCACGAGTCGCCGCACGTGCCAGGGCACGCTCGTCCGCAACGTGCGAGCCGGCGAGCCGCGCACGTGGCTCCCCCCACCTCACCACCCCGACACCACAGCCTTATTTCCCTCTCCACCCGAAACTGGACGGAACACCGAACCTCGAACCTCAACCCTCAATGTCACCAATCCAAATTTAATGCTCATACATTTTTTTAGTTCCATTCTCACAACATGTTGTTCTCGTATGAATGAGCCTATATTAATGTTTACGTTTTTCCTTCACACATTCCGTACATGATTTTAATTTCATTATTTTTCTCGAACCGACTGTATCTTTTTTATTTTTGTAGTATAGAAAGACGAGACGAGACGACAGGACATGGGCCTGATGGTAAGCAACATGCCTGCCACATAACAGCACAGTGACACGCAGCTATTGGAACATGAAGAGTTCAAAACATTACCTAGCACTGCACTGCGCTCGTCACCCAGAGATCTATGATATTATATCTCTGAGCCCTATAATTTATCTTGAAACATTGCCCTTCAAACCGGAACACGGTAATTTATAACATCAACCAGCGAGATGTGTTAATATGTTAATAATAGCCTATATATACAGTGGGATGGAGAAGACTGTGGACGATGATTATAATGACCTTTATAAAAGCCTAAGTAAGAAATAAATAAACTACGTAAATTTGATTTCAATAAAACATTTTCAAACTGGAAAATATCGAGTTGTAAATATAAATACGGAATTAAATTACGTTTAATTTACTGTGCAGCTTTATCTCATTTAATATAATTATTTAAAACCCACCGACTTTTACGGCATAAAATATAACCTACGTGTTAATCAATACAGTTTACTTACTACGTATTAAATTTCATTAAAATCTGTTCATCCGTCACAGAGGTATGTGGGAAACAAACGCACAAATCTTCACTTTTCAATTCGACCACTGTGTTTTTTTTTTGTAATATTAGTATGAATAATCTTTAACGTCTATTATAATCTAACGTTTTGAAGTGGTAGGACTCTTGGCAGAGTCCGCCTGGGGAAGTACCACAACTTTGCCAGTTATTCTACCGCCAATGTGCAAACATTACTGTGTACCGGTTTGAAGGGCAATATTTCCAGAGAAATTACAAGGCTTAGAGATATAATATCTTAGAACTATGGGTGACGAGCGCAGTGCAGTGCTAGGTAATCATTTGGGCTTTTAATGTTCCAATAGCTGCATGTCACTGTGCTGTTATGTGGCAGGCATGTTGCTTACCATCAGGCACATGTCCTGCACGTCTCGTCACTATGTGCTTTAAAAAAAACGTCAGATTGCAAACTAACCTAACCTCATCATCATCATCAACAGCCCACTAAACGTTCCCACTGCTGGGACTCGGGGCCTTCTCTCGCAAGGAGAGAGTTAAGGCCATAAACCACCACGCTGGCCCAGTGCGGGTTGGCGGATGACACATGACTTCGAAAGATTCTAGGTACATGTCGGTTTCCTCACGATGTTTTCCTTCACCGTTTTAAGTTAGCGGCATTACGCACATGACTTCGAAAAGACAGTGGTGCGTGTGGGGTTTGAACCCGGGGTCTCCGGATCGGCAGCCGCCGTTCTCCCGACTAGACCAGCCGTAACCTAACGTACCGAGAGATTATATAATCTGACGGTGTGTATAATTGACGGTGACATCGTCATCGCCCACCCGTACTGGGCCAGCGTGGAGCATCTATGACCTTGACTCATATCTTTGAAGCCCCCGAGTAACGAGTCCCAAGACTGGGAAATCATGAAGTAGACTGCTTACGCTTAATGTTACAGGAGTTTGCGATATCCCTAGCCTTTATGTGTAAGTTATATATGTACAAACATACCACGACATTACTATACTAGGCGTGAACTTGAGACGGCCCATTGAAAGCTCTAGTAAGCCACATCTGAGGCCAATGGCAAGCACTTAGAATACAAGCGACGTATTTGACAAATTAATAATTTTATTTTTGTATTTTTTTTTATTACGAATAAAACAGTATTGATCAATTAAATAACAGCAGTACACGTTGGTGGATATTTATAACTCAACAATATCTAGACTAAAATTAGTTAAAAAGGCATGGGAACTAGATTGCTGATAAAAAAAAATCTACCATTATAAATGCGAAATGTTGAATATTTGTAGCGCAATCACCTCAGAACGGCTGAGCGGATTGTGTTGAAATTTGGAACAAAGGTATAGATCATAGTCCGGAATAACGCATAGGCGGGAAAATTACAAGACAAAACACGCGGGTAAACCCACGGGGCGCGTCTAATACTAATGTAAATGTAATTAATTACATGGTTATGGTGTAAAGAAAGATCTAAACACATTATTTATAAATAGCCGTATTGATGACACAAATAATTGCTGAAATGAAGAGATCTTTTATCTGTAATAGGCTCTCGCTTGACCACCGTTTTAACATTTTGCCGTTTCGGTCTACGTAGATTTAGATTGACTTCCGACTATGGCAGAAAAAAATGTATATTGTAATAATGAAATAAAAACTTTTTTTTAATTCTGTTTTTGTGACAAAAAATAATGTTATTCTAATGTCATTACATTAAAATATGCCATTTAAATGCTTACGTTTAATACCGTCCAACTGTACTATAAATTATACCTTAAGCTCAATTTTATCTTTTTTATTCTTGAGTTATCAAGAAGCTTCGAATAATATGGCTATTTATATATTATAGTTTGTTTAAACGTAAAATAGAGTGTCGTGTTAGGTACATAATGGCTAAAAAAATATTTTACTTTACATGTTTTTTTAATAATTTTGTTTTTTTCTTAGAGTTAGTTATCTTTTGTCATTGCGTACCGTCCGGTACTAACGTATTCGTAGCAAAGCGAGTAAAGCTACGTGATGTAGCAGCCGCGTAGCTACGAAGCGTTGTAGCGGGATTCGATTCGGGAGAGGAGATGAAAACTTTCATTTGCTTTTCGTAGAGCAAGCCTTTTTAAAGTAAGCTATCAAATTCTGAGTTATAAGTTTTCACTTCTATCGCCAGTTCCTAAGACTGCCGATTTTTTAAAATAAAATGTGTGGACCGCGAATGTCATTTCATTTCTTAAAATGGACCCCAAGCGAAACTAATTGGTGACCCCTGGTAGAATATAACGATGTAAGCTGTTGTATCTCCAATATCATGGTTTAACAAGAGAATGTTCCAACGATAAGCATTGCTCTTTAATTATCATTACTTGCTACTTGTAAAATTTGAGTTAAAAATATACGAGTATACATACACAAAATTTTACTAAAATATAACAAGAAATTACGATTTAAATGCAATGTTTTGCCTTTGGGACAGTATCGTGTAAAATCACGATTTTGGAAATACAACAATTTACTTGGGAGGCATCGATAGATATATTATATGCAAAAGATACCTCATTAATATCCGTTGTTGGTGCGTATCTCAATGAAATAAAATACTTACCCCAACCTCAGCGATTCTATAAAAAAACGCTTGTATTCAAGACTTGAACAAAAATCATTGAAAAGTACCGCTCTATCGCCTATTGAAAACTGCTCTATTTTTGCTTTAAAAAGATCTCTAGATAAATAATAAATAAATAAATATTGGTGGACAATTCACACACAACACCATCTGACACCAAACTAAGCAAAGCTTGTATGATGGCGGCCAGATAGCTGATATTATACTTGTATAGTTTTAAATACATACTTATTAAACATAGAAACACCCAGACACAGTGCAAACATTTGAATTCATCACACAAATATTTGCACTGGGTGGGAATCGAACCCACGACCCTCGGCTTCGCAGGCAGAGCTAGTACCAACTAAGCCACGAGCCCAGTCAAGATGACGAGCGTATTCAAAGTATTCAGTGTAATCATAACAATAAAACGTCACTCCATACAATAAAAAAAAATACACAACTCAGCGCAACATTGATTTTCTTCACCAATTACGTGTACAATCATCGCACTTTTATACTAAAATGTATCTTAATGAAATTGCTACATGGTTGTTTTTAACAAACTATTTCTGTCGTCTATAACCTCGTATGAAACAAATAACTTTGGACACTTTTAACTGCAATTTAAGATATTTGCGTTTTCTATCCAAATATTATGATTCTATGTATAATAAGTATGTATTTAAAACAGTATTAAGTATTATATCAGCTATCTGCCCGCCATCATACAAGTTTTGCTTAGTTTGGGGTCAGATGGTGTTGTGTGTGAATTGTCCACCAATATTTATTTATTTATTATAAAACTAAATCAGAAAATATAGAGATCAAAAACTTAACCCTTTAATAAGTAAATACATAGATCACATTCTTGTAAACACGCGACTATTTTGACAATTTACATTTTTAGGGTTCCATAAAACGTAAAAACGGAACCCTTATAGATTCGTCATGTCTGTCTGTCTGTCTGTCCGTCCGTATGTCACAGCCACTTTTTGCCGAAACTATGAGAACTACACTGTTGAAACTTGGTAAATAGATGTATTCTGTGAACCGCATTAAGATTTGAACAAAACAAATTAAAAAAAAGAAAAATTAGGGTTGCCCCCCATACTGAGAACTGAAACTCAAAAATTTTATTTTCATCAAACCTACACGTGTGGAGTGTCTATCGATAGGTCTTCTAAAATGATGTTGAGGTTTCTAAAATCATTTTCGTCTACACTGAATAATTTGCGCGAGAGACACTTCCAAAGTGGGACAATGTGTGTCCCCCCCCCCCCCCCTCTAACTTCTAAAGTAAGAATATGAAAAATCTAAAAAAAATATATGATGTACATTACCATATAAACTACCAACGAAAATTGGTTTGAACTCGATTCGATGAGTAGTTTTTTTTAGTACGTCATAAATACACTTTTATTGAAACTTCGATCAAAGTTACAACGAACTACAAGAACTATATTTAATATGTATAATTATGTTACGTGCTACAACGGAACCCTTCATGGGCGAGTACAACTCGCACTTGGCCACTTTTTTTTTTTTAATATGCTTAAGTACATATTTTTCCCATTTCTTTGATAAGATACCAAGTGTGGTACAATTAAACAAGATTTAATTCGTTCAAAATAACATTATTATTACATTAATAACACTTATTTTTTCTGCGTGCGGCATAAACGGTATTCGCAAGAATTTCCTAGGCATATTGACTAATTTCCGATGATACAGAGATTTCTCACACTCTTGTAGGTACTATTCTTTCCACCAGTTCCCAGTTAAAACTCATAATATTTTAAGTTTTTCTATAAATACATAAAGCAGAATAATCTATAACTAACTTCTAGAATAACTTAAAACATGCTACAGCTGAAAAGGTGAAAGAAACTATTTTTATACATTATCTATTAGTATATCATAGAAATATGTAGGTACCAACGTATTGATACGTAATTTAATATTTTGACTGTGTGTGTGTGTGTGTGTGTGTGATTTTTTCAGCGTAAATCTGTTCTTAATTTACGTACGTATTTAACTGACGTAATGTCTGGGAATGTACACTCCACTTTTTTTAAATATATAAACTCATGCCCACCCAAAGATTGCTAGAAGATATCGCTTTCAGCGATAAGGCCACCTATTGTAGCACTAGGTTTATTAACGACTAGCAGCGCCTCGCGGTGTTACTCGCGTAGTACCCGTTCCCGTTATTTCCCCGGGATAAAAAGTAGCCTGTGTCCTTCCACATAATTATCTATCTGTGTTCCAAATTTCAGACCGATCCGTTCAGCCGTTACGACGTGATTGAGTCCAAACATCCAAATATCCAAACATTGACTGGCCTCGTGGCTTAGTTGGTAGGAGCTCTGCCTGCGTAGCCGAGGGTCGTGGGTTCGATTCCCACCCAGTGCAAATATTTGTGTGATGAATTCAAATGTTTGCACTGTGTCTGGGTGTTTCTATGTATAATAAGTATGTATTTAAAACTATATAAGTATTATATCAGCTATCTGGCCGCCATCACACAAGCTTTGCTTAGTTTGGGATCAGATGGTGTTGTGTGTGAATTATCCACCAATATTAATTATTTATTTATTATTGACCTTTATAATATTAATAGGATATGATTTTTTAACTGTAATAAGTTTACACTTGACCGCCATCTTGCCTGATGTTAAGCGACGATGCGGTCTACGATGGAGCGAAAAAAACCGATTCACTCTTGATTTGAAGACACCAAGATTGTTACTGTCGGGAAGAACCCACTCAGGCAACGTATTCCACAGCCTAGACGATTTTATCACAATATTAGAGTGAAATATCTTTATTCCAGTGTTTGGAACGTCAACCATAAAACAATGTAATTTTTCCGAGCAACGAGCAGTCCGATAAAAAAATATATATATACGGTCGAATTGAGAAACCTACTTTTTTTTTAAAGTCGGTTAAAAAAGGGCAAGGTGGTATTAGATAATGCAGATCAGTGCACCCTCTCGTATGTAGATGGATGCGATAAAAAACCTATGAGCGTTTTAGCCTGTATTACCTATCTTGACTTTTATATTTTGGTGTAATTCTACCGCTAAGCAGTAATGTCCAAACATTACTGTGTTTTGAAGGGCAATGTTTCCAGAGAAATTACAGGGCTTAGAGATATAACAACTTAGATCTCTGGGTGCCGAGCGCAGTGCGGTGCTAGGTAATGATTTGGGCTCTTCACGTTCCAATAGCTGCGCGTCACTGTGCTGTTACGTGGCAGGCATGTTGCTTACTATCAGGCACATGTCCTGCTCGTCTCGTCACTCTTTATTTAAAAAAAATATATATATAATTTGTCTTAACATTTGCTTTTGATCACGGGTTTGCGTAGGTTAGGAGTCCATCGCGGACGTACATAAAACGTGACGCGTGATTAATTAAGATTTAAAGTGACAAAGTTGGTTTTACTTTCGTACAGACGTCAGACGACAGGAAGGCCACGCGGCCTTGTATGGCTATATTTCAAGAACAGAAGGACTCGAAACACAATTGTGGCAACAAGTGAAACACGTGCCGCCCTTGCCAAAGTTTCTCTGCCTACTAAAGACGCACGCACATAAAATGAGCAACAACATTTAAAACGTGTGTATACTGTTCAGTCCGTTTCATATTCCCAATAGGACTCGGGGCCTTTATTTACAACTAGCAGCGCCCCGCGGTGTTACCCGCGAAGTTCCCGTTCCCGTTGTTTTTTCGGGAAAAATTAAAATGTTCTTTCAGACTATAATCTATCTGTGTTCAAAATTTCAGCCCGATCCGTTCATACGTTAGGACGTAATTGAGCAACAAACATCCAAACATCCATACATTGACAATTATAATATTGGTAGGATGACAGAGGCGATGTAACTCATGTAACCTACTTTTTTTTTAAATAAACTCGTTTTAAAAATTATGTAACTTTGAACTAAACTAAAAGAAACAGTTTAATTTATCCCAATTTCAGCCAGATCCGTTCATACGTTAGGACGTGATTGAGCAACAAACATCCAAATATCCAAACATCCATACATTGACCATTTAGAATATTAGTAGGATGACAGAGGCAATGTAACTCATGTAACCTAGACTAAAAAAAAGCTCGTTTTAAATATTATGTAACTTTGAACTAATTTATAATTACTTTTGTTTAAAACAAAATTATTAATGGAATACATAAAATAATAGAATACAATAGAGTATCGGACTGGGTGAAAAATACACCATTCTAATAAGTCCGTCAGCTAGATCATGGAAAAATATGCGATACATATTTTTTTTAACCGACTTCCAAAATTCGACCACCATGTTTTTAATTTTTTTTATGTAGGTATGTTACCTGATTTCTCGAGAACACCCGAACCGATTTCAAAATTTATTTTTGTATTCGGATGGGTATACTTCCCGAATAGTCCCATATATTTTTTATCGAAATCGGTACGGTGGATTTTGAATTATGAATAAAATACTAAAATTTGTCTACAATTTTTACCTGGATGACGTAGTTGTCGATTTCACAAAAGTTATGAAATTCGATCCTTTCAACACGAAATTGTCTAAATGCATTAAAGAAACCTTGTTTTGCACTAAAAAGGTTAAAATAAACAATTTTCTACAATAGATTAAACCGACTTCAAAACCACAAATAGGCACTCAAAAGCGTAAAATAAACTGATATAATTATTATAAGACCTACTTACTCATCAATTTAAAGTCGGTGCCAGCCTAATCGAACCGGTAGTAGATAGATACTACTTACTACCTTACTACGTAGTTACATAGTATCTTTGACTAGACTGGCACCCACTTCAAATAGATGAGCGAGTGAGTAGCTCTTGAAACAATTTTATCAGTTTATTTTTCGCTTTTAATTGCATATTTGTGGTTTTGAAGTCGGTTTTTTATTTTTTGTAGAAAATAGTTTATTAATGTAAAAAAACGACAGAGATTAAAAAAATCAAACTTCGAGAGTGGGAGTCGCGACGTCACTCGTGGGTACACGTGGGTATCGTACCCACGTACGTCACGTGAAACTTCGAAGCACTGTGTCTTCGTCATTTTATGTTTGTGAAACAAAATAAAAAACACGTGTACAATATTTTTAGGACAGACCATGGACGTACAAAAAAGTCGGACGTGTTGTCTCGCTAAAACAAAAACTGTGTCACTAGAGTCGGCCACATTTTCACGTGTGCGTTGTCAGGTTGTGACTGATAGGCTGCACGCACACATATACACAAGTTTGCGCGTGTAATGACCCCCTGATGTGTGCGTGTCAGCCTGTAAGTGACAGCGCACACGTGCATATTATGTGGCCGACTCTATGGGCACAGTTTTTGTTTTAGCGAGACTACGTCGACTTTTTTTATACGTCCACGGGACTGACGTATGAAAGGCAATGTTTAGAGTAACTACAGGCACAGTGATGAATAATTTAATATCTACGGATGACGAGCGCGGTCCAATGCTAGGTAATGATTTGGGCTCTTCATGTTCCTAATTCTTATAGCTGCATGACACTGTGACGTTATGGTTACCATCAGGCCTAGGTCCTGCTCGTCTTGTCACTATATACTAAAAAAAACTAGGGTCAAATGTAAATAAATAGTTTTTTTTTTCAAAATAAAATATAACATGATCAAGGGTTACACAAATTAGTAGGAATCATAAAGATGTATCGGTAGGCCCCAAACTAGGCTAAGCCTGTGTCTTGGGCGCCCAAAGATTTCCAAAACATTTTAGGTTAGAAGCACGCGGTCGACAGGATGCCATAATGCCAATCAGAATCATTGAATCAGAATCAATCAATTTATTGCGTAAACTGTAAAACGGGGTTTTTATTTTTTGAAGACTGTAACCACTTGGTAGACAATAACTGTCAATAGGAGCGGAGCATGAATGTAGAATGTAATAAAAGCGGGAAAACTATTCCGTTTTTAGTTATTTCGTTGCGTGCGGTGCAGTCCGCGGCAGCATGTATCTATCTTCTAAGAACCTAATCAAATTTGTTCTAAATCTGAGTTGGTACGACCAATTTTCGACAGGTGGCGTAGCAACGCGCGCAAAGTACAGCTCATCATCATCAACAGCCCACTGAACGTTCCCACTGCTGGGACTCGGAGCCTTCTCTCGCTAAGATAAATTTTATCAAATTGTCCTGAGAACGTCCGATTTCATGAGCGAGATATCGTAGGTTCAAATAATAGTAGATTATGTCCGAAGTGTGTAATGTTGGTGATTACCGCTGAAGCCCTTTTGAGGCAAGAGTCTTAATACAGCCGAAGACGTCGTCGAAGACGAAGTCAAAACACTTGATAATAAAATAATAGTGAAAAAACAATCAGTTGTCAAAAAATGCGCATACTACTTACAATTGCGATCAGCCACAGACTAAAAAAATAGTTTTTTTTTCTTTTGCGAATACCGTTTTAGACACGTACAATAAGTGGAATAGTTTTCTTCATTACGAAGAAAATAAATAAATATTGGTGGACATTTCACACACAACACCATCTGCCCCAAACTAAGCATAGCTTGTACTATGGAAGCGAGATAGCTGATATAATACTTTAATTTTAAATACTTATACTAAACTTATTTATACATAGAATTCATAATTTAGATATTTATTTATTTTATAATTGAGTGCTGGCTTTTTTTGTTTTTTTTTTTGCGGTCCGATCGCGGACCGCTTACCCCCGGTTCTTTACAACTTTGTATGCTCTTTTTCAACACCTTACAACTCATAATATGTCGTTTCTCACGCTTGATATCAGTACCAAATTTAATTTAAATCAGATCAGTAGTTAAATCGTGACAGACAAAAGAGTTAAGGCGTTATTACACCACTCGTTATTCAGACAGTCTTAGTCTAAGTGCGTCAGACGGTTAGACTCTGAATTCAGACAGCAAGATCGGGTTCGGCGAATCTTACTGGCTTACAGTCTGAATAACGAGTAGTGTAATAAGACAAAGACTGTTAGACCGACAAATACATGACACTGACATTGACATATAATCTTAAAATATTATCATTTCATTGGTTCGTGATTGGTTCATTGGTATTCGCGGTAATTTCTATTTTTGCGTTTTGGGTATTCGGAGTTCGAATGCCATAATTTTAATTTTGATCTCGCTGTTATTTTACGTATCTTTAATGCTTAAAAGTCTTTTTTTTATTTAAATGAATAAATACCATAATTGCATGCAGTAAAGAAAAAGGAAGTAATATTAAAAGTCCAAGAGCGCGCGTTTTTCAGACTGGTGTAATAGCGAGCTGACAAGTTAGACTCTAAGACAGTCTGCATAACGAGTGCTGAATAACGCGTAGTCTAATAGGCGCTTTACTTTCGCATCGACCAGTATAAAAATAGTAGGGAAATAGGAATGACTATTGCTCCGAGTTTCAAGGGCGACTGGGCATATCTGGATTTCTTACCTAACCGTTTTTTTTTTATTTTATACCTTGACAGCTTCGAGCTTGCTGACAAAAGCTAGGGTAGAAACAATCGAACAATAAGCACGTGTTTCGTAGGTGAAGGAAACTTTCCCCGTTGAAACTCGGGCAGCCCCACAAACGCCGATCGAGTTTATGTTCTTGCACCCCTGTTTACGTAAACATGACTGGGTTTTAGTCACGATATCAGTCGGGATTTCTATCTAACACATTTAGTTTTAATTCGGCTTCGGTACATAGATACTATACAGGGTTATTGGAAATCAGCCTGCATCCATTTAAGAGAGGGTTACTGAAAGAGAGTATGATCGAGCATTTGAACTTGGCCCTTGAGGCAGTCTCTGAATGGGGCGATGCCAATCTGGCCAAGTTTAACGAGGGAAAGACACAGGCGTGTCTGTTCTCCGCAAAAAGGAGTCAATTTCAACAGACTCCTTCTTTTCGAGGTGTATCCGTGCCGGTAACCAACCATCTAGAGCTTTTGGGTATTACCTCTTCATCTACGCTCAATTTTGGCTCTTATATCGAGTCCAAAGCTAAATTAGCTGCAAAAAAACTAGGCGCCTCTCAAAGGTTCGAAGCACAGATTCGCTCTTGTATGGAGTACTGTTCGCACTTTTGGGATGGTTCGGCTAAGTATCAGCTCGAGGCTCTGTAATCGATCGAGAAACGTGCCAAAAGGCTCATAGGCAATGATACTCTTGTGCGAAAAAGACTACAAAGTCTTGAACATCGCCGCAAAATTGCTAGCCTATCGGTTTATTATCGGATACATTTCGGAGAACGTGCGACTGATCTGCATAACCTAATACCACCTTGTCTTTTTTTCTATCGGACTGCTCGTAGCTCAAGAAAGCGACATCGTTTCATGGTTGATGTTCCCAAGACACGAACAAAGAGGTTTGACTCTACATTTGTGATAAGAACGTCTGGCGTGAAGGAACGGCTGTGGAAAAAGCTATCAGAGTGGATTTTCCCCGATAGTTATAATCTTGGTGTCTTCAAGTCGAGAGTGAATCGGTTTCTTCTAGGTAAGCACGCTTCATCGTAGGCCGCATCGTCGCCAAACAAGCCGCTAAACTACTGTAATGTACTAAAGAGCACAAGAAACACTATTTTGAAGTGAAAACTTCTTTAGGCGCGCCTAGACAGAATTTTCGTGGGCTGTAAATTGAATTCTATCGTCACCCTCGGGTGTGCATCAGAAATGCATTAGCCAATGGGAAATGCTCACCCATTTCTAGATGGCCATGCCATGATGAACAGGCCTCACCCTCCGGTAACACCAGTGTAGTTTCCAAAGTAAGCTTTCAAATTCTGAGTTATAAGTTTTCACTTCTATCGGCAGTTCCTATGACAGCCAATTTTTTTTTTTGAGTTGATTTTTTGAGATAAAACTCAATACATGAGTTTTAACAAAAGTTGTAGAACAACAGTTGTTTGTTTAAACATACAGAATAGGCCCTTATAGGTTGCAAAGGTTAGATAAGGATCTAATTATTATTTATACAATTTATACATATTTAATACAATTTTTCGTTGTATAATTTGTGACATGTTAATTTATATTTTTTTTTTTTTTTGCCTTTGATTGACTTTCCCGAATTATTATTATTTTATGTAGAAAATTATTTGTTTCTGCGGTACCTTATGTTTTCATTTTGTGTATCTTTTATTTTTTGTCAAATAACCACCATTTTCAATAAATGATTGTGATTAAATGGAAGTAGGCTGATTTCCAGTAACCCTGTATAGCATATGTACATATATCACTCAGGGATTACGTACATAACGAACGGTGAAAGATTTTTTTTTAAATCGCTCTAGTAGTTCCTGAGATTAGCGCGTCCAAACAAAGAAAGTGTTCAGCTTTACAATAATATTAATATAGACAAGCGACAACAATTTAACCCCGGGTTCGCAGGAGTTATTAAATTCAAATATTTGACAATCGTAAATATTTTCATAAATAGCTTCAATGGTACACAATGGTGGTAGGTTTTTTAATTGTTATGAGTTTACACTTGACCGCCATCACTCCTGATGTTAAGCGACGATGCGGTCTACGATGGAGCGTGTTTACCTAGAAGAAACCGATTCACTCTCGATTTGAAGACATAAAGATTTCCATCGTCACCTGTCTTTTGCAACTAATATAACTCATATGTGATAATTTAACATTCAATACAGTGCAGAAATATAAAAATCGGTCCGGTAAATCACTTTACACATTTTTATTATGAAAAAATAAGTAATTGTTATTTTTACAATAAAGGTCATAAATATGACCTTTATTTTAAAAATAACAAGAGTAAGCGCAACATTCAAAGTACCTAGACAAAACAAAACAACAAAACAACAACACAAAAACGTGATTTTAACAAAACAGTACTGCGTACTGCCTACGCAGTACTGGTATTTTGGAAAGTTTTTACAAAACAAATCTCTCCCCTATTCATTTCTTAGGTTTCCTATTCCTGGTATTTATTTTTACTTTAACCCTTGAAATTTAGGAAAAGGTCATCCATTTATAAAACATCAGGCTTTATAAAACGTGACCATCTGAAATCGTGTTAATGTTATAAGGGCTCCCGATACTGCGATGCGATGCGAAGCTACGCCGCATCGGAGCAATTCGACATAGCAAATACCTCTGATGCGGCGTCGCGTAGCATCGCATCGCAGTTTTGTGTAGGAGCCCTAAATGTCGACATACGGATGTTTGGATGATTGTTGCTCTATCACGTCGCGTCGTGATGTCCGAACGGATTGGGCTGAAATTTGGAACACAGATAGCTTGGATGGACCCAAAGGCTAATTTTTATCCCGAAAAGTAATGGGAACGGTAACTTCGCGGGTAAAACCGCGGGGCACTTTTAGTGATTTTATAATTATGATTGACTTTTATTTTATTAATCTGGGTAGGTAATTATGCATGAAAATTCTTAACAAAATAAATAATTTTTTTGACTAAATCAAATTATTAAGAGTGTCTTCTTGTTTCTATGGGTAGCCGAGTTTGGACAATGTCCTTTGAGTAAGTATGTGAGAGCCATGTTCTTCACACTAAAAGTATTGAGTCTTGGTTATCAATTGGGTTGTATCTTTTTTTAGCGCCACCAATTGTAACTCGATTTTGATGGTCATTTTTTTTTGTTTTCGTTTCTATTTTTTTTTTTTTTTGTTGTAGGTCATAGTTCAGAGTTCAGTAGTGGTCCAACATAAATTTTATAGAATATCGGTGTGGCGGTTTAATAAAACTGAACAAAAAACTAAAATTAACTTTCGTTTATCTGGACGACATAGTGATTGCTTCTTATAAAATTTGGTCGAGTGCCGGAATTTAATTTTAAATCTTTTTTTTATGCAGAACATAGATTATATATTATTGTAAATGACAAAATTTATGTTTTTTTGGTCTTAAAATCTGGAACACTGAATTAGTAATATGTAATCGACAATTCTAAGTATACGTAATTGGTGTTACCGGGGTAACACCAATTACGTATACTTAGAATTGTCTTCATATTTGTGTGCAAATTTTGTTTAAATGTATTATTGTATTGACAATTATAATAGTTAATAATATATGATGAAGGAACTTAACAAGGTAAGTATAATTTACGTGTCAAGTTTAAACGGGAGTGTGTGGGTGACGTGAGCAAATTCCATCTCAGTGGGTAGGTCAGTGTTTCTAATACAGTATGGGCGCCACATCTATACTAATATTATAAAGCTGAAGATTCTGTTTGTTTGTTTGAACGCAAGGATCTCGGGAACTACTGGTCCGAATTGAAAGATTCTTTCTCTGTTGGATAGTCAGTTTATCGAGGAAGGCTATGGGCTATTTAACATTACGCTACTATCATCAGGAGCGGAGCAGGAATGAAACATGTAACAAAAACGGGAGAAAAAAACATTGCTTTTTGAGAGCTTTCGTTGCGTGACAGCATGTGTCTATCTTTTAAAGTTTGCTTCATTACAACTTAAGGTAACCGAATTTGTTCAAAATTGGAATTCGTACGACCAATTTTCGATAGATGACGGCACAATGACACGCAGCTATTGGAACATGAAGAGTCCAAATCCTTACCTAGTACGGCACTGCGTTCGTCACCCAGAGATATAAGATGTTTTATCTCTATCCCATGTAATTTCACTGGAAACAATGCCCTTTAAACCGGAACACAGTAATGTTTGCACATTACTGCGTGGCGGTAGAATAACTTCCTGGAAGAGATTAGCGATAAGGCCGCCGATTGTAACACTAGTTTTTATTGCTCCTTTTTCTTTTATTGTATTGTTTTGGTGTGTACAATAGAGATTATCTATCTATCTAACTGGCAAAGGTGTGGTACTTCCCCAGGCGGACTCTTTGTCCAATGACAACCATCCGAGAAGTATACCCACACTTTACAAGTTCCATTTCAATTTATCGAAATCGGATGAAATTGAAAATATGTATACCAAAAATTTTACAAAGGTGTAGTACTTCCCCAGGCAGACTCTTTGTCCAATGACAACCACCTGTGAAGTGGTATACTTCTCAAGTTTACACTTTACAAGTTCCATTTCAATTTATCGAAATCGGATGAGCTGTATTTAAAATCTAAAAAATTGTTAACATCGACGATATTTTTGTTAATTCCAGAACATTGCGGTATCATTCGAGCAGTGCGTGTCTTCGGCCTACCCATATCATTAGGTTTCACACATTTTATTAGAATTAGTTGAGTGTTATTTTTAAACATAAGTTCTAAAGTCTTTTATATATGGCAATCTTAATAACGTGTTCCGGGAAACAATACTACGGGGTATGTAAATATGTACACAGCAAGGATGTAACGGAGGTCATCTTATCGAAACCAAAGTCGGAGTCGGAGTTTTTAAATTTGATTTATCGGTGTCGGAACCGAAGTCGGAGGCCTAGGCAGGATCAAAAGTGATATTTTTTGCAAGAGAGATATTTTTATTGGGCACAAATAAAACATTATTTTGTCAAAAACGTGGACACGATAAACATTGCCGGACAATTGATTTAATTGGTTGGTATACCTATTTACTTTCCAACACAATTATCTCAAATATTTGTACACCTTACCTCCGATTAAAATCTCCGATATTAAAGTTTCGGAGCCGAAGTCGGAACCGAAGGTGTAATAATAATCGGAAGTTCCGACTTAACGGAGTCGGAGTCGAAGCTCCGTAACATCCCTAGTACACAGTACTGTTGTTATATACTTCCGGAGCCCCGGCTTCGTCGGATATCTAAACTAATATTAAAAAGCTGAAGTTGATTTTGTTTGAATGCGCTATATCAGGAACTATTGGACCGATATCAAAAATTATTTCACCGTTAGATATGTCCGTAATCCCTGAGTGATATAGGCTATATATGTACCACGGGCGAAGACGGGCGGACCGCTAGTTGTCATACATCATCATCAACATCCCACTAAATGTTCTCACTGCTGGGACTCGGGGCCTTCTCTCGCAAGGAGAGAGTTAAGGCCATAATCCACCACGCTGGCCCAGTGCGGGTTGGTGGATGACACGTGACTTCGAAAGATTCTAGGTACATGTCGGTTTCCTCACGATGTTTTCCTTCACCGTTTTAAGTTAGCGGCGTTACGCACATGACTTCGAAAAGACAGTGGTGCGTATGGGGTTTGAACCCGGGGTCTCCGGATCGGCAGGGGCCGTTCTTGTTGTCATACAGAGAATTGAAACCAACACTATCCTATTCAAAACTATAGATTCTCAAGTTTGACAAAATTACACAAACATGCGAACTTTCTACTAATTTATGCCACTAGTTGAAGAGTTAACTGGAAACAAAACATCATGACAGTGGATTACTTACTTACTTTTTAACACGCTTTTATAAATTACTTACTTTTGTAAACACGTGCTATAAAAGTTCGTCAAGGTTAACGTAAATGAGGTCTATTTTTGCCAGTAGTAGGTACGATGTAGAAATTTTTATGGCGTCCAAACAATTAATACTTTCAACATTGAACGTCATACTTTATTTTTGCGAGTTTCGAAAAATTTCGACACCGTACTCTATTTAAAAATTATCCTTAACGAAATAGAAATAGAATTTTCGCGTTAGGAAATGTATTTTGCGATGTTTAGTGTGAGTGAGTGACTGCCGGAGGATGTGGAGTCGTAGCAGTCGTAGCAGTCGTGACTTCGGTTCTACGTAGTACGTAGCGTTACGTAGCACGGCTGCTTAAAACTACCCACATTTTAGTATTATAGTTTTGTAAAAATTTGGTTTAAATCTTTTTACATAAAAATATAATATAATATAAACATTGCTGGACAATTTACACACAACACCATCTGACCCCAAACTAACCCAATCTTGTAATATGGCGGCCAGATAGCTGATATAACACTTATATAGTTGTAAATACATACTTATTATACATAGAAACACCCAGACACAGTACAAATATTTGAATTCTACACACAAATATTTGCACAGGGTGGGAATCGAAACCACGACCCTCTCCTTCGCAGGCAGAGCTACTACCCACTAAGCCACGAGGCCAGTCAAATCCAGTGTCATGATGTATGTCACCAGTAAACTCTTCACCTACTCAACCACAGAAATCTAAATAATATTATTATTTAGATTTCTGTGTACTCAACCGATATTCACGAAAGTTGGCATTTGCGTGTCTATCAGGGAACACCTCCGAAAATCAACGCAAACGCGGCGTTTTTAAATGTGCGAAATGGAACGTTTAAAGCAACTTGTTGCGGATTTCCGGTGCCAAAAGTAGCTAATAGTGTTGTGCCAAAAGTAGCTAATAGCCAATATTAGCTACTTTTGGCACCGGAAATCCGCAACTAGTTGCTTTAAACGTTCCATTTCGCACATTTAAAAACGCCGCGTTTGCGTCGATTTTCGGAGGCGCGATACAACCCTCCAGGCCACGTGGTTCGACAGCGTAGTTCGATCAATCGAACCACGTGACCTTTTTTTTCCCGTTGGTTCGACTTTAGAATCGTACCACGTGAACTACTGATACTTGGGACCGCGTGGATTGACTTTAGAATCGTACCACGTGAACTACTAATACTTAGGACCTCGTGGTTCGACTCCATAGTCGAACCCCGGTGATTAGTTCATCTGGTTCGATTCATCGAAGTACACTCACAGGCACAATTAATGGGCGGTTAACCCTGTATTTCTCTAGTTTGAATCAGAAATCGTTAATTTTAAAAGTAAATTAAATTGAAGTGAAAGGTGGACTATTGGAAAATAGACGTAGGGAATCCATCAAACGAGATGAATTTATTCTGAAGACCAATAGGATGCTTACTAATAATGAGATCGATGAACGATTATTCTTAGAACGACTAAAGGCTACACGTTCAGATGCCGGTCGCATTATTTGGCGTTTACTCGATAGCGCAGGGTAACGCAAAATTTTAAGTTTTAAACTCAGGATGGTACTGCGTCTGGTATGGAAATCGTTTCATGGTAGACGTTCAAAGGCTCGAACGAAGGTACGACCCGATCTAACCAGGGCCGGATTTAGAGGTGTGGAGGCCCCGGGGCGGATCTTTGTTCGGGACGTTGAAATACGATATACACCCCAAGGAGGTTAAGATTTCTCAAGCAAAATCCCGGACTACAAATGGTTGAAAGTTAACGTAAAAGATGTCACGCTAATGTCGCGATAGCGATAGTGATCCGAGACGGGATTTTTTGTAATGTTTGCAACCTGTATTGTATGTATTTTGTATGCAACCTGACACAGAGCAAGCGGGCGCGATCCCATACTCGGATACGATCCGGATCGCTATCGCTATCGGATCGCCTCTGTGTGACCCGGACGTCTACTCTGTTTCTAAGAAAACGAAATTTCGAAAAAAAACTCGCGACTTTCCTATTCTCGTGTTACTACGTTTCGTCCGATACAACATTATTTGACGTTTAAATGTTCTAAGCATACTCTAATTAGAGTAGGCTTAGAACATTTAAACGGACAAAACGACGGATCGAAGTAGAATCGGAGTTGGAAAATCGCGAGTTTATTTCGAAATTACGTTTTCGTTGAATTAGAGTAGACGTCCCGGCTTTTAAACTCGCGATTTAAATGCTGCGATTGAACGCAGAGAGTCACAAAAACGTGGCCTTTGGGTATTCAGTCTTCACGTAAAAGGCATTACGTTTGAATTCGATATTATACACTTATTGTAATTTTGTGACACGTTGTTTATCCGCGTGTGCAATTTAATGCAACTTGAGAGATAGGAGAGTTTTTAGCTCAATTTATAGTCGAAATATTTTTTACCAAAATCAATTTCTTCACGAAAAAACCGGAGCGAAGCCGTAACGTGTCAATGGTAGGTTTATATTATGTTAAGGAATTTAACTATCTAAATTTAGTTTTATTGTATTTTTTTTTTATTTGGCTAATAAAATAACTTGTTAATAAATTAACACATGATTTGGAACGAACAAATCAATGTTTTGTTAATTAATTGAGTTAATAAATATTCATTATTTTTCAGCAAATCGAAGAGGTTTGTCGAGTTTTATAGCATAACGAACACTTTATTACAGAAGACAAAATAGACAAGAAAATAGATATAAAAATATCAATGCCAATAATATAGGTTACAAGTACTTACCCACTATAGTACTTATAACCTATAAATGGATTATATAATACAGAATCACGTAGATTATATAATATATAGTTGGCATAAAAGGGTTGAAATATAGTATACAACAACTATGGAACCAAACCTAAAACCACGATATCAGCTTCCCTTAACATACACTTTGTTAATTCTAACGGCCTTACCCTAAAAGGCTTTTCTCAATTTCGTGAAAATAGTATTAGTATATTAAAAACTTCCTTATTCATAATAAGATGTTTTTTCAGAAGACAAAAATTAAATAGTTCAAACAAAATGTAATGGATGGCGCTTTTTTGAAGTCTTACACAATACAGTAATACCTCGGACTTACGCGATAGTCGTGTAAGTAGAATTCGCGTAAGTCAGGATTCCATTTTTTCATTATAAATTTGAGTTGTTTTTTGTGTTTTGGACGGCTTAATTAAAGATACATCGATGTGCACTGCACACGTAAACAATTCGACGAGGAATCCACTCGACCTTATCGTAAAAACCGAACACTGCGGAGTGGGCAAATGAAAAACCGCGTATCTCAGAAATAGCGTAAAACGGGTAGTGTAAGTCCGAGCATTACTTTATTACAGTTTTACACGTCCGTCAGCTTATTTTTTGTAGAATAAAAATGCAGTATATTTTAGTTAATTTTTAAATTAACTAACTTTTAATTCCGTGGTGAGCAACATTTTTCCTTCGGTTCATGTCTCGTTCTCGTTTTCGATTGTGAATAGAGAAACGAGGATTGTTCCTATGTTTTACCACACAGGTACTGGAAAGTTTACAAGTTTTTTTTTAAACTAGAAAGACCGCCGCCCATATAGGGATTTACTACAACTCCGCCATTTCAACTGTTGTCCAAATCTAAGCTTCTGACAATGTCAATTGGGCTATTTGGTATTGACATTATATTTTGACGAATTACATTGGTAAATCTTGGTGTGTCTTGTGATGTTTTTCGTTTTCTTAACGTTTACGCATTATCATACGCGGCAAATCATAGAACTAGTTCGCGTGAAACTTTGTTACTTTAAAAATAAAAATATAATTTGTGGTTCTAATAAAAATATCACTACCGCTATCTAGTACCTAGGTAGTTTATTTGTTCAAGATTCCCTGTCAATTTTTTAGAAACTGCACATGTCTTTTAGGCTGAAATTGTGCAGCACTAGATTAAAGATCTTTTGTAACCACAACTTTTGGTGAATAAAATTAATTTGACTCCTTTTTAAAACGTCTCATCGTGAGTACAACACCTAGTGTATACCTACCTACCGTATTGGCATTCTGTGTGACTCTGTAGTCAAAATGTTTGGCAAAAAGCGAGCGTGCTCATAAAATTAGTCAGAAATGGTAGAACTGAAGTAAGGCATGGCAATACTGACCGTATTTTTTGTTGAAACTGGCCCCGTGGCACAGGAAATCTGGAATTAAAACAAAGCTAACTTAGAAAATAAAATAAATTAAAGGTCTGAACGAAGCAGCGTTGCAAGCCGAATGACGACGTACACCTTGGCAAAAAAGAGCAAAAAATAATGGCAACCCACTATGAATAGCAAGCACTATTGTTTAATTCACAATTTATATAATTATTTCAGTTTTGAGGATAAGTAATTGGTATAAGTATATATATTACGAAATAATCACAAAACAATTACTTTAAATATCACTACTTTGCTTTTTAGACTTAACATTACTTTCATTTTCACCCTTTTTTGCCAAACTGTAAATGAGGTTTTTTCAAAAGTCTTTATGATGTCATAAATAACTACAGAATGCGGGCTTTTTTAATAGAAACAGCTAA
The DNA here is from genome assembly GCA_963693475.1 of Ectropis crepuscularia. Classification (NCBI taxonomy): domain Eukaryota; kingdom Metazoa; phylum Arthropoda; class Insecta; order Lepidoptera; family Geometridae; genus Ectropis; species Ectropis crepuscularia. Next base: position 39,213,237 of record OY856338.1, read on the forward strand.
ATAAAAGCCATTGTGTCACCGTCAAATTTAAAAAACCGTTATAAACAATCTAACAACGTTAAATTATAAACCAACCTAACCTAACCGATCGTGAGATTATAATCTCAAGCGTTCTATTGTAAACTGCATCGATATAAATCAATAGATGTGCCCTGAGTACCTTGAAATTGGTAATAAACTGCGTCTCTGTGTGTATCGTAAGTGGTTCACAAACAACCAATCTACTTGACCCCTATAATCGCTAGCGGCGAGATTTGCTGTGGTTCTACTTATTTTGGTTGTTGACAACGAATAATGATAGGTAAAAACGTCCGGCGTCCACCGCGTCCTGCAACCGACTAGAACGGAAAGAGTGAGCTCACTCTTCCCAACGTTGACATGATTGCGTCCGCCCTGAAGTTTGGGAGGGCCCATCTTGGGTTCTACGGTCTATGGTAAACTGACGATGATTGCCATTTTACAGTAACATCAACAAGTGAAACTAAGAGAAAAAAAAGAAGCTAAGTATTTTTTTTGTTGGTAACACTTCGTATTTTTACAGTCGAATCAACACCCTCCTTCGCGCTATAACTATGATATTATTTTCTTAATAAACATAATCCCTGCAATTAAACCACACACTACGAAAACATAATATATAATGATAACGCAGTTCACCTGTTTACCGAAATGGTTGTCACTGTTGTCAAGGTGACAACAGTGTCACAGTGACAACAGTGTCACAGTGACAACAGTGTCACAGTGACAACACTGTCACAGCTCACTTCCGAGTGGTAGTAGTGTACTTCTCATCGTAATTAAAATCACAGATAAGCTCTATTTGTCTACCTATTTGTCTAACTGTGTCGATAGTGTACCTTATTTTGACTGGCCTCGTGGCTTAGTTGGTAGTAGCTCTGCCTGCCAAGCCGAGGGTCGTGGGTTCGATCCCCACCCAGTGCAAATATTTGTGTGATGAATTCAAATGTTTGCACTGTGTCTGGGTGTTTCTATGTATAATAAGTATGTATTTAAAACTATATAAGTATTATATCAGCCATCTGGCCGCCATCACACAAGCTTTGCTTAGTTTGGGGTCAGATGGTGTTGTGTGTGAATTGTCCACCACCAATATATATATATACAAGATGAACTGCGTCAAATGAAAATACACCTTACTTATAAATTAAATGGAGTTTTCCAACAGGATTACTGTAGTTTTGTAGATGATTGCTTTTCGCTTGTTGTTTATTTTGCTGTGCAAAGAATGAGTTTTAAAAATCTCTTTCAAGAAAAATGTGATTTGACTTGTATAGGTAGCAACCGAGTGTTCAAGTCAAGCTACACTTCGTATAAATAAATGGCTTCACGTCAATGAATGACGCTTAAATTATTCTGGTAGGTACCTACTGTTTCGTATAAAAAAAAATTGCGAAACATGAAGCGGACCACATTGTATACCTTAGCTACACTGTAGTTACTTCCTCACACAGCTTTCTAAAAACCCAATGAATTTGTTGTCCGAAACAATTCATGATGCTTCCATAATCCTTTTGACATGTAGGTACAGTTTAATTTTGTGCCATGCAACCCGTGGTACTTAAAAATGAAGTTTATTGTATTAAGAAAAACCATTAGTGAAACAAAAACACAAAAAAAATGGCAGACATAGGAACTGCCGATAGAAGTCAAAATTTAGAACTCAGAATTTGATAGCACACTTTGGAAACTATGCGGGTGAAACCGGAGGGCGCCGATAGTCTGGAATAAATTTTCAAAGCATTGTCGTCTAAATAAGTCAAGCCATCTAGGGTAGATAATTATGTGGAATGGTAACCATGGTCCCGAGTTCATCTGAAGATGTCTTTCTTTCACGAGCGTGACCCTTGATATCAATTCACAATCCACGAAAAATGTGTGTGGTGCGCAAAAAGAAGTAATCACTTTAATAGTAAAAGTTTGTTAAGTTAGCTTAATTATTCGTAATGAACAACTTATAACAACTTTTGTAACTATAATATACCTACTAAATAGGTACCTATCATTTCGTCACCGTAGCATAGAATAGATTGACCGTAGAGTGAAGACCTCGTAAGTGTCTGGCACACAATTTTCAGGGACTAAAAATAACGCCTAGTGTAAAATGTTGTTAGAACGGACGTAATATTTAATTAATTCTGTTATAGGTTAGCAAATACTGCATAGATGGCGTAAGTTATATTCGTTTGAAAGTGAGCTCAAAAGTCCGCTTTAAGGTTTTCTTTCCGAAGATGCAATAAAACAAACTTGGCCAAAAAGTGACATACGAGGTATTCACTCTACGGTGTGACGATATCAATGTTATATTATGTATTCATAATATATATATTTTTCTACAATTTACCTAATATCTATTATTTTATAGCAAAGTTTCTTCAGAGACTAACTTCTAGCGCCATCTGGGTATTACATTAGGAATTTCTTGCAACGCCCTGAAGCAATCGTCTTACGAACGCTATATACAACCTTAACCTCGGCGTTTCCAAGAAATGAACAAGAAACTCCACAGATGGCGCTAGCAGCACGTTTTGTATACGGAAAAACATGAAATAAACTTTGAACCTATCCTACAACGAGAGTAGGTATAGTAATGCGAACTCACCGTTCCGATTCATAATAAATTTATGTCGACGGTTGTAATACACAATGTTATGTCCCTATAACACCCGAACGAAAACACAAAAAGGATACAAACGAAAAAAGTATAGCGGAAGATTTAATAAGTTATAGTGTAGAGTTCGGTCACATGTGCGCACTGTGACCGAAGTGTAGAGGCGAGCGGATTGGCGCGCGAAGTTCTGTCGGTGCAGCAGGGCGGTCTGTGATTGGCTGCGCGAGGTAGTGTCGGTAAAGCAGAGCGCGCACCGCACGTGACAACCATGCCGCGTACCACGCGACAGCCGTCCGAGCAGAGGGCGCCACCGCCACTTGTTTACAAGTTTAGTTTGAGATTACTACAGTGAACAGTGACATAATTTGGCGTAATATTAGTGTTGTGAGCGCAGGTGCGGCTGCAGAGGTGACGGCCTTGAGCGCGTACGCCGACGCCGACGATGAATTACGCTGACATCACGGCACACGGGATGCGGCAGGTTGAAAACCTTTATTGCATCTACCGCTGCACATCCGTGGGCGAAATCATCGTAGTACCGATGAAATAAGTGGATTCTCCGGTACACTATCAAATGCAGCGTTGCCAAGACACTTATAGAAATCCTCCTTTTTAAAGTTATCCTTCTAATGGCGCGTTAGGGAAAAATGATGAGTAGGTACCTACATTTTTACGATACGCGCATAGGTACCTACTCCGTCACGAAAAATCGACACCCCGAAGTTAGTTAGTCAACATTTCAATAAATATCTTTAGGTTTATCAGGGGATATTAAATAGGTTCAGGTTCTTCTTGAGTTGAACATAATAGGTAGGTACCTACTTACTTACCTAGTAGAAGTTAGACTTCTCAGCACGAGGTATTATCTATTCTATGACGAGGTATGAAAAGAAGTAGGTAAGTACCTAAGTATTAACTTTTTGCGTGCGTTTGCGTGCTAAGTAGGTACACTGTTAATAAATGTAATATAGTGTTAGTGTAACTTAAGCATAGAATAGATACTTAAGGCTACTTTTATGTAAGAAAAAAAAGAGTTCCGTGAAAACCAATTTTTGTATCGCAGGTTATAGCGGAGTACGCTGTTTTTAATAGTACAGAGTGAGAGGACGAGCAGGACGTGTGCCTGATGGTACCTAGTACTCATTACCTTTATCATATCATTACCTAGTACTTACTTCATTCACTATGCTCACCACCCAGAAATCTAAGATCAATTATCTCTATCCTCTGAAATTTCATAGAAAACATCGCCCAACACCGGAACACAATGATGTTTGCACATTACTACTTGGCCGTAGAATAACTGGCAAAGGTATTTCCCCAAGACTCAGCAAGAGCCTCCCGAGAGGCTTTCCACTTAGTAGCTCGTCAATATTTAAATACGTAAATAGGTATAGAATGAGGAAAAACAATCCCATAATATCGCTCAACGTCTTGCACCTGTCTAGTCTACCCATTGAGGAATACCGCGTTTCCTCATATTTGGGTTAATAATAATATCCTTAACTTTCCTCGTATATCTATAAATATATACATTAAAACGTGAAACAAAAACTTTTTACCCCTGTTTACGAAAATTGCGTATTGCGGAGTATGAAATTTCGTACACCTACATGATCTATACTAATATTATAATTTTGCTAAAGTTTGGTTGTTTGTTCTTCAACCACAGCGGAACTTCGGAACCATCGATATAAATCAATGGATGTGCCCTGTGTACCTTGAAATTGTTAACTTGCTGAAATTGCGTCTCTGCGTGTAGCGTGAGTGGTTTATAACTACCAATCTACTTGACCCCTAGAATCGCTAGCGGCCAGGTATGTTGCGGTTCTACTTATTTTAGTTGTTGTCAACGATAGCGATAGGTATAAGCGTCCGACGTTCACCGCTTCCTGCAATCGACTAAAACGGAAAGAGTGAGCTCACTCGTCCCAACGATAACATAATTCCGTGCACCTGAAATTTGAGACATCTGTTGATTTATATCGATGGTCGGAACATCTAAACACGGATTGGGTTGAAATTAGGGACACAGTAAGATTATAGTCTGGAATACCACATAGGCTTCTTTTAATCGCGGGAAAGTTATGAAAATGATAACTGTACTTATAGGTAAATACATAATTTTTCCATAGATCTTTCTAGTAGGTAGGTGCACGCACTATTCTTCGAAATTGGTCAGATTCATTGAGGAAAACGTTCGTTCAAGCAACTACGAAGAGAGGAAAACAGAAAAGGTATCATGCAAATAACTAATACATATTATTATACCAGGACCGCCCCGCGGTTTTACTCGCGTAGTTTCCGAACCCGTGATCTTTTCGGAATATTCAGTAAAATTAAAATGTGGTTATCTATGTGTATGTAGTTGGGGGAAGACCTTGCTATCACATCGCACAGGATAATCCTAGTTTGGGTGTTAGTTCGTCCTACCAAGTTTACAGATATAATTGACAGATTTAAATGTATTCTTTGATCTACCAATGTTTCTTGATGAAAATAAATTATTCTTATTCATGGTGGGCATATTAATGTAGGTCAAATAGTCCATCCGAGAAGCAGCATAGGCAAAATGGCACGCGTGCATAGGCACATAGGCAGCCCATAATAATAATATTTGGTTGATTTAATATTATTCCTGTACGATTATTTATTATCATTGATCTATTAGTAAATTAATAGGTCAGTTAATTAATTTAGCATACTATGTTTCGTTTTTAGTTACATTAAACATGTATGTTTTATTGTTTACCCCGTTTACATTATTCCAGTCCAGCGACCGAATCCAGCGCTGGATTGCTTACTGGAATAATGTAAACCGGCACTGGAATGCATTGGCACTGGATTGATGCATTCCAGTGCCGGTTTCCATTATTCCAGTAAGCAATCCAGCGCTGGATTCGGTCGCTGGACTGGAATCATGTAAACGGGGTATAACGTGTAAAATAATCTTATATATAAAATTCTCGTGTCACAGTGTTTGTTTCCTTACTCCTCCGAAACGGCTTTACTGATTTTAACCAAAATTTATATGCATATTCAGTAGGTCTGAGAATCGGCTACTAGCTATTTTTCATACCTTTATTTATATGGCAAAACAACGTTTGCGGGGTCAGCTAGTACTTTATAAATAAAGAATATGAAAATAAAATGCTCCCCCACTGATAGAACTCGCCGTCATTCAAAAGGATTCATTTTATATGAACCAGTAGAGACGATTTTGAAATGTAAACGAAATTGATTAAAAACCTACATTCGTTTTTATTTATTTTACTAAAATCTGTGGACTGTGTGAGTTTTATTTTTAAACTAGCAGCGCCCCGCGGTGTCACCCGCGAAGTTCCCGTTCCCGTTGTTCCCGTTGTTTTTCCGGGATAACAAGTAGCCTATGTGTTCTTCTTGACTATAACCTATCTGTGTTCCAAATTTCAGCTCGATCCGTTCATACGTTAGGACGTGATTGAGCAACAAACAACCATACATTGATATTTGTAATATTAGTAGGATTGAACTCCGTTAAATCATTTTTCTGAGAAAATAATCCTACTATCATTAGAAAAGTCATAGTCAAACATCTATGTTTGTAGCTTAATCGTGTCGGAACTTCGAAATGAATCAAAGTTAAAATTTGGAAAACTGTTAGAATATAGGCTGCAATTGCACATATGCTACTTTTTACCCCGGGAAATAACGGGAACGCGATTCAATCTTGCATCTCTTATTAAAAAAACTAACTTCCTCAGTTCTAGCTGTAACTAATCGGCCTTGCCCAGTCTCGATAGATGACCTCGAATGACAATCTTCATACTAATTCATTCTCATTCACTCGAAATTATTTGCACATGAAATGGACTCAAGCACGCTTTTAAATAATTTTATTGTTCATTTTTAACGAGCTGTGTTTTATTTTATGACATGCAGAGTTTTTAGTTTCTTATTGCGCGGTACAAACTAAACGGATGTGATCCAGACTGGGCCAGCGTGGTGGATTATGGCCTTAATTAACTCCTTGCCAGATAAAGCCCCAAGTCCCAGCTCTGGGAAAATGTACTGAGTCCAGTACTTAGTACGTAGTGAGATTAGGATAATTTTTTAAATCAAACTTAAAAAAGTTAGTTAAATTAACAGAGAAATTACAGGGCTTAGAGATATTATAACATCTTAGATCTCTGGGTGACAAGCGCAGTGCAGTGCTAGGTGATGATTTGGACTCTTCATGTTCCTATAGCTGCATGTCACTGTGCTGTCATGTGGCAGGCATGTTGCTTACCATCAGGCACATGTCACGCTCGTCTCGCCACTCTTTATTTAAAAAAAAATTATGTCGCATTATGGAAAAATGTATACATAAAAAAAAACATAAACCGACACTCTGAAATTAAGACTTCTTAGCACAGAAAACAAAGATAAGTATTAACTTCTTGGATACGTACACAATCACACTATTTTGTGAGTTATTTCAATTTGCCATCACTTTTACAAGGTTCCCCTGTTAGAAATTCGATTACATTCTCAAATTATTTCACTGTTCTCATTGCTTTCCTAACTTGTGAATAATAATAATATAAACGTCCAAAAACAAAGACTTATAATCAGTAAATATAATTACTATTTTTTTCAAACTGATCATCCCATTGCTCCTACATAAGGTTGCCATCCGTCCGGGTTTCCCCGGATTTGTCCTAGTTTAGAACGCGTCCGGGGAGCGTCCGGGCCAGACTTCACTTTGTAATCCGGTTTATAAGTTTAAAGTCTCTGAGCCTGTACGCCGCGATGAACCAACGAACCGACTCACTAAATTCTTAATAAAATAATGATAAAAGATACCTACTTAACTAAATGAAATTTGTTAAAGGTCGGTATATTGGCGGACAATTCACACAAAACACCATCTGACCCCAAACAAAGCAAAGCTTGTAATATGGCAGCCAAATATGCATAAAAAGATTATTTATATCATTTTCAGCTGTTCAAACTTACAATATATGTGAAGTGTATTTAAAAAAGCTGTTGACATGTCCGGGTTTTCAGCTCTAAAATCCGGGGTTTTCACGAGTCTTGTCCTGGTTGCCGAACTTTAGAGATGGCAACCCTACTCCTACAGTACCTACTCAGCCAGTAACGTTGTATTGACCCAAAAAGTTTGACAGGCAATTTTATCGCTAAATCTTGTAGCCGCCTTCCATGACCTACAATTTAGATGGATATATACCTACCTACCTACCTATAGAGCCTAGAGATAACATATCCAATACCTAAACACTTCTAAAGCTATTTATAAATGAATGGACATATCGCGAAAACCAAGACAAAATACGTCATTTAATGGATAGTAGAAACATTTTTTGCGAATATGGTTAGATACACGGATATCGGGTTTGATACAAGCATAGTATAAACTATTTTTAGACAAAAAATAAAACTGACTTCAAAACCACAAATAGGCACTGAAAAGCGAAAAATAAGCTAATATAATTACTATTCGGGAAGCATACCCATCCGAACACAAAGAGAAATTTTGAAAACAAATAAATTTGTTCTCGAGAAATCAGGTAACTATAATAAAATAAAACAAAATATATGGTGGTCGAATTAATAACTCCTCCTCTTTGGAAGTCGGTTAATAAATAAATACTGTTTTACAAGTTTTTTTTTTTAATAAAGAGTGACAAGACGAGCAGGACATGTGCCTGATGTTAAGCAACATACCTGCCACATGACAGCACAGTGACACGCAGCTATAGGAACATGAAGAGTCCAAATCATCACCTAGCACTGCACTGCGCTCGTCACCCAGAGATCTAAGATGTTATATCTCTAAGCCCTGTAATTTCTCTGGAAACATTACCCGTCAAACCGGAACACAGTAATGTTTGACATTACTGCTTGGCGGTAGAATAACTGGCAAAGGTACTTCCCCAGGCGGACTCTGCTAAGAGTCCTACCACTAAAAAAGTGAGTGATTCTCAAAGATTTCGATGAGTGTTTTGTTAGTAGCATCCTGCGGTTATACCCGCGTAGTTCCGATCTCTTTATTTTCTTGCGGTAAAAAGTACCTACCTAACGTTCTATAATAATATACAATTTTTAAAGTTAAAACTTCTTTAGGCGCGTTAAAGACAGAATTTTCGTGGGCTGTGAAATGGATTCATCAATCGTCACGCTTGGATATGATAATGGATCGGATCGGATATGAAATCTTCGGGTAAAAACTCGGTAAAAACGGCCAGGGCAACAGAAACAGTAAAGAGTTTCGATTACCTACCTCCAACAGCCCAGCGTTTATCTCTTTATACCAGGACAACAGAAATATAAAGAGTTGCGTTTGCCCCTAGGTACCAGTACCAGGGCAACAGCAAGTTTTCACTTCTATCGGCAGTTCCTATGACTGCCAATTTTTTTCACAACGAGTAGGTATGTTTCAAATTGTATACCGGATTGGGTATGAAATTTGTATATTCGGATGTTTTACGCGATTGAGCAAAAAAATATCCAAACATCCGCATTTATAATATTAATAGGATATATGTGTTACCACTGCCTTAAAATTAAGCTCCAACGCGGTATACGATAGAGCACGTTTACATAGAATAAACCAACTCAATCTTGAACTAACCAGTATTATATCCATCATGAAAAACCCACTCAGACCACGCTCTTATCCTCTAGTTTGTCATTAAACATAAGTACCTATAATTAAACCTCATCGCTCGGGTATGATAAAAAGTATGTTTAAAAAAAGTATGTCATTCGCGTGGGATGGCAGCTAATGCCACCGGACGGGGGAAGTAAATAAACAAGAGCGCACCTTTGGGTCAAAGGCCGTTAGTAGAAATAAAAACGCTTTAATATCGGGCGTGACGTGTACAGGCTCTCGGCACACCGGCAGTCCCGCTAACGCTGCCTAGGGCTGACAGACTAACGATTACATTTTTACACATAACTTTAACCGTCGCACCAGACAAACAAACGAAAAAACATTTGGTGGACATTTCTTACACAACATCTAGCCTCAAAGCTCAGCTTGTACCATGGAAGCCAGATAGTTGAAATAATAGGTATATTATGTAATAATTGTTAATACATTCTTATTTAACATAGAAATACCCAGACAAAGAACAAATGTTTGAGAATCGAACCCACGACCCACGGCTTCGTAGGCAGACTTACCTACCACTAATCCAGTCAATAGAAACCGTATGATTGAATTTATGAACCACGAATATGGTTCGTCCCGAATCAAATCCCAGTGTAAACTGCGGTGCGTTGACCATTATTACAAACGTTCTCGCTGATTTGGTGATTTGGCTTTTCGAATATGCACGCACGCACCAAATTTGAGGATGGCGAACTGAACCGAGTATTTGCTCAGTCTTCATTCGACCGCCGCGCGAGCTCTTTCAATGTTTTTACATCAATACCAAAAATGTTGCGATAAAGTTGTTTGGAAAAGTGATGAACAGACCAAAAAAAAACTTTTTTTATTACGGGAACGGGAACTGCGCGCGTAAAACCGCTGGGCGCTGCTAGTAATATCTAAATCCCAAAAGACCTAAGACGAGATTCGGTTCCATTAAAATCTGAGGAACAGAATGAGGCTGGTAGCCCTAGCGCAAGGCATCACTGTGAAGGAAACCCGGAGGGGCGAGGGGGGAAGCGAAGGTCGAGGCCGCGAATCAATGGGACAGCCGCGCTGGGAGCTCCGAGAATCGGGAACGGGGTTGCCATATATACGGCAACTGCCGTCATATACGGTAATTCAAATTAATTGGACACAGAATTCGCAACTTAACAAAAATCGAGCTTGAGTATTAGAGCTTTATTCTATGTAGAGCAAGGATTTCCAAGCAGTAAGGCGCGGCTCACTAGGAGTCGTAAGGTGGTTTTAGGGGATGCGGCGGTTTCTCCTGTATAGAAGTCAATTGTTAACTCGACGTAACTTACACGGAAGGACTGCTCATGTGGGATTTAGACACATGCTTATTTGGAAAACAAAACCTAAACATTTAATTAATGAGCAGAAAATAAAAACAATATCAAAATTATTGTACTATTATGACGTATACAAGGTAATATACATACAAGGTAATTTATTATCAATTTAAAAAAGAACATTCTTAGTTTATATAGAACCGGAAGGTGTCAGGGAAGAATTTTTGGACTGGTGAAGCGCATAAGATAAAAAGTTTGTGTATACCTGCTAAATAGACATTCATTGGTCCATGGTAAGTAGTTAGGAATGTAGCCTTGTGAAATTTTAGCTGTTATTTAGTTTTGTTAAAGGATCTGACTAAAACAATATTTATATTACGTGGCCAAGGCAGCGCAAAAATTCCAGACTAAAAATGTAATTACCTAAAAATATTATTCAAACAGAATTAGATTATTTCATAGCATTTTTAGTTAAGTAATTCTGATATTTGGGTACACGAGTATCACTAATAACGGGATAATTACATGTTCAAATTCATTATGTTTCCTCGCCTAGGAGGCAGGGTTATCTCCCGCAAGGAGAAGCCTCGCAAGTCAAGGCCGTAGAAGTAAAGGATTAAGAAGCCGTAATTAAAATACTATAATTATATTGTGAGATACTACAATATTCCCGCGACTTTCTTTGCGTTGAATTTAATACATATATTTCCATAGGTCTACGTTTAGCCATTTAGAAAAGAACCATCCCCTAAGGATTTCCTATGTGATAATGTATGCTCTATTCTTGGCTATAATCTATGTGTATTTCCACGTATATAATATCAATAAGATTTTGCCCGAAATACGGCAGCTCTCAACATGATACACGGCAGGTAAAAACTTTACGTATGGCAAAACTGGTCGGGACGTTACGTCACAAGCACGCCAGAAAAAGGAAAAAGAATGAAACCTCTCGTCTATCAGAGGACATTGACGTTTTAGACAGTTTAAATAGTACAAATAAAAACGTTTGAACTTCATTTTCGTAAAAAGAACATCTATACTTTGCAATGCGTTGCCGGAGTGGAGATTTTCTCGTGGTTATAATCTAGGTATCTTCACAACGTGAATCCATGTATTGTTCGTTATTAACGTGGACCGCCTTCGACCACAAACTCGCGAGAGTAGGCGACTCCAAATCTGATGTGAGATTATTATCTAGGCCTCCGAATTTATACCTAAAACGGGTGATGTACAAGTATGCTAATGATGTTATAAGGTTACTGATATGAAACGCGTTTGAGCGCCACGTTACGTACTGCAGATCGATTATTCTGTATAATCAAACTCGAATCTAAGTGCAAAGAAGATAAACAGATTCTTTATGAATTAAATGGTAATCTGGAAGAGATCGCTTTTAGCGATACGATACGTTTTTGTGCCCATTGTGTATTCGCCTTTTGTCCTTATTATACATAATTATATTGTTTGTTTATGTTACTTATTCTACCTACATATTGTGGTACGATTAAAGTGTTTTGTATTGTATCTATACTAATATAATAAAGAGGTTTATTGTTTGAACGCGCAAATATCAGGAACTACTGGACTGATTTTAAAAATTATTTCACCGTTGGTTGATTGTTGATACTTAAGTGCTATAGGTTTTAAATTTATATTACGTACCACGGCAGAAGCCAGGACGGACAGCTAGTAAATTATATAAATAGTAAACGTCTTAAATTTAAGGAGTAGGATAGTTTGTTTGTATTATAGGTACTTATTATTTATACTTATCTTGTGTTTTTGTTCCGCGAATGTTGTTTTACGCTAATGGTGTTATTACGTACCTACATTGGCTAGAGTTGTGGACGCGCTCGAAAGCGTTCATTCTAAATCATTATCAATACCTACTCAAATTCTTGTTCTATTCTTATTCTTGGTATTAGAAGTCACATACGACATACGCTACTTTTTTTTTTTTAATAAAGTATGACGAGACGAGCAGAACATGTGCCTGATGGTAAGTAACATACCTGCCACATAACAGCACAGTGACACGCTGCTATTGGAACATGAAGAGTCCAAAACATTACCTAGCACTGCACTGCGCTCGCCACCCAGAGATCTAAGTTGTTAAATCTCTAAACCCTGTAATTTCTCTGGAAACATTGCCCTTCAAATCGGAACACAGTAATGTTTGCACATTACTGCTTGGCGGTAGAATAACTGGCAAAGGTGTGGTACTTCCCCAGGCGGACTCTGCTAAGAGTCCTACCACTACAAATATAAATTTATATTTATATTATGATCCGGAAAATAGCGGGATCGGGTACTACGCCGATGAAATCGCGGGGCACTGCTAGTGCTATATAGTATTAAATAAAGAGCTCCATAACCAGATACTAGTTTGGGAGTCTATGTTAACTAAGAAGTACGAGTAAATGACAAGGAAATTAATTTGAAACACTTTTTGTAATATGCAGTTATAATCATAACTCCATTATTTTTAATCTAAAGGATCGGTATACAAATAACAATTTAAACATAATATTTATGAAGACACAGATGTCCACAAAAAACTCGACTCGTTAGAAATCAACCAATGTCAACACACAATCATACAAAATAGCCAATTGACCGTTCATAACAATCTAGCACGAAATAAAGAAAGCTGTTCACGGCCATACCATGCTTTAGCACATTTACCGAATACAATTATTCAATTCAGTTCCATCTACTTCTCTCGAAAAACAATTTTGTTTAATAGTATAGAGTGACCGGACGAGTCGGACACGTGCTTGATGCTACGCAATACCAATACCAATACCCAACCTATAACAGCGCATTGTCACGCAGTTATTGGAACATGAAGAGCGCAAATAAGTAGGTACCTAGTACGCTGCACTGCACTCGTCACCCAGGCATATGAGACGACTAGCAGCACACCGCGGTGTTACCCGCGTAGTTCCCGTTCCCGTTGTTTTTCCGGGATAAAAAGTAGCCTATGTGTTCTTCCAGACTATAATCTGTATGTGTTCCAAATTTCAGCCCGATCCGTTAGGACGTGATTGAGCAACAAACATCCATACATTGACATTTATAATATTAGTAGGATTTATGACTAAAGCCCTGTAATTAAACACTTTTAAATCCTTCGCCTGCAGAGCAAGTTCTTAATTATGATTCTAGCTGTTACAGAATTGTGCGGCGAACGTATATTTATCTTATCTCCATCATTTATATTATCAAAAATCTGACGTATCTTGCAAGTCTGATACCCTCGCCTAAAATACACAAGTCGAAATACCTATTACTCTAGATAGGGAATGTAGGTGAGCGTAGTACGATAAGCGAATAATAACTAGGTAACATAATAACTACTCGTCACTTATCAAGCGAGTAATAAGTAATTAAATCATTTGTTCGTTATTATGAGTAAATTGCTGGCTAGGAAGTCTACGCGTTGTTAGTTGCAGAGCTGATGGCTAAAATGTGTATAAATTACTAGCAGCCAGCGAGCAACACGGAACTCCGTGCTTGTGCGGAAGATCGAGTTGCTCGATGCTAGAAGCGGTCTGGAGTTTTAATTGCGCTTTTCCCGTTCATTATATTCACATAATTAAGTTTTCATGTATATTCCCGTAATTTACCCGTGATAAAAAGTACCCTATGTACTGTTCAAAACTGTAATCTGAGTTCCAAATTTCAACATTATCTGTTCACGTGATAGAGCAACAAACTTTCTCATTTCTAATATTAATTTTTTTTACGTGATAACGTCTTATAATTCGATGAAGCCGGCTGCACGCCCACAAAACATGACGTCATGTACCGTTACCGCGTTACCGTCGGTCGTTACCTCGCCGCATGTTTGTTACAGTTGTATTAATTATTTCGACCAGTAGTTCAAGCGGGGATGTAGCTCAGTGGTAGAGCGTTCGCTTTGCATGTGAAATGCCCCGGGTTCGATCCCCGGCATCTAAAAGCTTTTTTGCATTGTTTTGATTGAAAATGACTAAATTCTACTGATTACTTTTTACATACAAATCTATTAAACAAATGAAATTAAAATTTTCTTTTGAAAAATGCTACCATTCCATCAGTATTTTCTTAAGACGTTGTCACGTTCTATTGTCAGTAAACCGACTTTACAGACAAACATTTTTTTTAAAATAAAGAGTGACGAGACGAGTAGGACATGTGCCTGATGGTATGCAACACGCCTGCCACATAACAGCACAGTGACACGCAGCTATTGGAACATGAAGAGTCCAAATCATTACCTAGCACTGCACTGCGTTCGTCACCAAGAGATCTAAGTTCTTACATCTCTTAGCCTTGTAATTTCTCTGGAAACATTGCCCTTCAAACCGGAACACAGTAATGTTTGCACATCACTGCTTGGCGGTAGAATAACTGGCAAAGGTGTGGTACTTCCCCAGGCGGACTCTGCTAAAAGTCCTACCACTACTACAATTTATTAGTACTACTAACATTGTGTACACTGTACACATTAAATAGGGATGGAGTCAGTGCTACAATCTAATGCGATTTATTGAGAAATTCTTGTTCCTACATACGAAATGACATACGATACATACTTCGTATGTACCTCTATTTCATCAGAATCTCGGAAAAATCGATTCTCATGAATGTTAGTGTGCCGAGGGTTCCGGGCCCGACAAATCGTTCTAGCTAGGTTTCATTTTTAGAAAACGTCGTTTCATCCGTGTTTTCAGTAACGAAAAACAGACCAAAGCTCGGCCATCCATAATTATAATTACAGATATTACGCCTTTAAATTTGAAACGAAAAACTGAAGGATAAAAAATTATTGGATCAATTTTAAGATTATTCACTCTATTATACACTCTACTTTTGTGATAAGAACATCTAAGCTGTGAAATGCGTTGCCTGAGTAGGTTTCTTTCTGATGGTCACAATTTTGGTGTCTTCAAATCGAGAGTGAATCTGTTTCTTCTAAGTAAATACGTTTAAGCCTATAATAGTTAAAAAAAGTTTTATTTGTATTTCACAAAACATACATTGAGTGTTACTATAATTAGAAAGTAACAGGTCTGAGGGATTCCTTAAATGTAAGTATAAAACTGTATATAACTAACAAACTACAATAATCCCAAAGATTTCGATGGCGTTTGTCCGAAACACAGCATTGTAAGTATTAATTCAAATATTTGTACTGTGTCTGGGTGTTTTCTATGTATAATAAGTATGTATTTAAAAATATATAAGTATTATATCAGCTATCTGGCTTCCGTAGCACAAGCTTTGCTTAGTTTGGGGTCAGATGGTGTTGTGTGTGAAATTTCCGCAAATATTTATTTATTTCATTTATTTATGTGTATTCTAGAGTGCGTTAAATCCAATTTTACACCTAAAACTCGATGTGAAAATCCTAAATCGTGACAATCTGGGTACATCACGAAGAGTTTATGCAGCTATGGATAATTCAGTCCGTAAACGTTTACAGGGCAGTTATTGCTGCAGCCTTGATGACTGAAACTGAATCGAGGCCTCGACTGAGTTGGATATCGACCCTCACAGTATGTACAGCAAAGTCAACATTAACCAAGTTTGAAAGCTAAAACCGGTGGTTAAACAGGCTTGAGGCGAACTGTGAAGCGAGTCCCCAATGTATCGATACAATTTCATGCACCGTGATCTGGAAGTAAACTGATTTAACGCCAGGTGTTGATACTAAAATTACGTGGTAAATATCATTAGTATTCTCTTATTAATATTATAAATGTCTAAGTTCAGATCTTTGTTGCTCACGGCGGCAGTTTTGAACAGATCAGGTTGAAATTTGAAATATAGTTAGATTATAGTCTGGAATAACACATACATAGGCTACTTTTGGTGACGGGAAAACCGCGGGAGCGGGAGATACGCGGACTATAACCGCGGGGCATTGCCAGTTTATATAATACTAGTGTAGTAGTTTGTCAAAACCTTAAAAAATATATTAGTCGAGAAATCGTACTATACAATCGACGAATATTTTACTGACAAATCAATAACTATTATAGAATGAATCGATCCGCTCCGCACGACACAAATTATATTGCCACACCCATTCAGGGTAATTATGGTAATTCTTATGAAACTTATGACATGTACTTATAAATAAGACCAACTAATGTACCATAATATCAGCAATAAATGATTGAGTATTGAGTAAACAATCGTGATAGTCCCGCCCCGAACACAACGCCCCGAATAATACTTAAATGTATACTAATATTATAAAGCTTGTTTGTTTGAACGCGCTAATCTTTTTTTTTTTCTTTAATATTTATAGGTTTACACTTGACCGCCATCTCGCCTGATGGTCTACGATGGAGCGTGTTTACCTAGAAGAAGCCGATTCACTCTCGATTTGAAGACACAAAGATTGTAACCTACAGGGAAACCCAACGCAACGCATTCCAAAGCCTAGACGTTCTTATCACGAAAGTAGAGTCAAATCACTTCGTTCGTGTCTTTGGAACATCGACCATGAAACGATGTCGCTTTTTCGAGCTACTAGCATACCGATAGAAAAAAGGACAAAGTGGTATTAGTAAATGTGAATCAAAGGAACTACAAGACCGATTTCAAAAATTATTTCGCCATAGGATATGTAGAATGATGCCTACATGATTTCTGAGTACTATAAGCTATGTATGTACTACAGGTGAAGTCGGGGCGTCAGTCTCTAAATATTTTGCTTCCTTCTTTATATTTTGTTGTTAGAAAAATCGTGACGCTTTCGCCGTAGCAGATTCATGTACATTACATTGAAATTGAAATTGTTCATCTCTAAATGACGAATATTTTAAAACAAAGTTCTTTAGTAGTAAATGTTCATCTTTTGATTAGATTCGTATAATTTTTGAGTGCACATAGGCTGATGTTTGAATACCAAATCGCCTGATGGTAAGGCGGTAAGCAATTCGAAATCGGATGCAAAATTATTGATGCCTCACTCCAAATAGTTTGAGAGAGTAATGGTTTCTAATCTAATATATGTAGTTACTGTTAAGGAATGCGTTGGCACGCCCCATTAAGCACTACAGAGTGTGCTGAACGTGAATTTTGTTGAAAACCATGCGCGTTCAGCTGTGAGTGCGTAAACATAGCATTTTCATGAACAAATACCTAGCACTTTCCCGCATCATGTCCACTGTGTACCTACGTCACTACGTCCCTTCGGAACGCGCATGCACTCTGCATGCTGATTGGATAATCTGCATAGTCTGGATTTAAAACCATATACCTACTGTAGATATCGACAATTCCCATGTGGTAAGACTCTTAGTAGAGTCCGCCTGGGGAAGTACCACACCTTTGCCAGTTATTCTACCGCCAAGCAGTAATGTGCAAACATTACTGTGTTCCGATTTAAAGGGCAATGCTTCCAGAGAAATTACAGGGCTTAGAGATACGAGTATAACAACTTAGATCTCTGGGTGACGACCGCAGTGCGGTGCTAGGTAATGATTTGGGCTCTTCATGTTCCAATAGCTGCGTGTCACTGTGCTGTTATGTGGCAGGTATGTTGCTTACCATCAGGCACATTTCCTGCTCGTCTCGTCACTCTTTATTTTAAAAAAAATTGTGTGATTGGTGAATGTATAAAGGCTGGTTTTATTTGCGACCTAAGGCCTAGTGTAGATATACGTGCTCATTGTCCATAATGACCCGGTCATGTGAGAACAGAGTGACCGTAACTGATTCATTAAGTGGTTAGACGGTCAACTGAACTGCACACCTCACAAGTAGCTATAATATGTTCAATTCTACGGTGTTGCCAGCATAAGTATATTTACTCCCACTAATATGATAAACGCGAAGTTTCTTTCACGCAATAACTACTGAAGGGATTTGGATGAAATTTGGTAAAAATAGATAGATAACGGTGTGGAATAAATAACACACATAGACATACAATTATATAGCAAAAACCGGGTTAAATGAGCCCAGTGTTCAGCTGACATTTTATTTTTATTTGTTTGTACTTATTGATTCATATTTTATATTCTTTTTGACGTGTAAATGTTGTATTTACAAATAAATAACTTTGAACTTTGTCCCGGGAAATTAACAGGGCCGAGAAATACGCTCCAAAATGAACCACCAGGAGACCTATGTAGGATGATAGAAGGGTATAAAGTATAAAGTAATGAGATTCAGCACTATGCCGTCACTTGTAAGCTGTCCAACTGAGTATAGTCGAAGAGGGGGGGGGGATGTGGGGGTGAACGTGATATAATTGAGAACTATATATCATTTTGAAAATGTCCCATTGTAACCGCCGTTACTATGCCTATTTTAGGGTCATTATCTTTTTAATCACTCATTAGAATTTACTAAAGAGAAATTCAAAATGTGGCACAAAACCCTTATTTATTTAAACCACGAACTTGAAAGTGCTCTGTCTGTCTGTACCCGAAAAAGCTAGTTATCGTATTTAAATGTGCGAATTTGGTTTTTTCCCGTCCTGGCAACACACCAATAAACGTAAGCCCGGAGGGTCCCTTGCCCCACACCGAGTAATAAAGAACGCGTAATGGCAGCGCGCGTGCGCACAATGCCTGCTCGTATTCCAACGACACCTAGCTAGCTACTGATTCTGAACGACTCAAATTCCGAATGACAATCTTTGTCTCTGTCATTCTGAACGGATAAGAGCAAAGACCGAGTGGTTTGAATCCGTTTCGAGATCAATCCGATTGCGCTGTGCATCAGGGTACAGTCAAGACAGGGGCAAAGTTATTTGTTTTCTTTTTTTACTCGTCAATTAATAAAAATTAAAAACAAAAGAAAGAGCATACAAATTGTCTGGTTTTTTTTCAATGTTTGAAATGATCACTTCACTTTTTTATAATTATTATCGTGCAGAAAACTGTCAAGCATTATACGAGTATTGTATGTTTTTATTTTTATTGTACTGATCCATGTTTATAGGAACTTCGCCATCACTCTCCAAAAATATGCTGTAACTATTAAATGTTTGATCGATAAGCCAGTACTTTAACTTGGGGCCGATACAACTATTTTCAGAAGAGTGTTATAAAGTTCCGGTCCCAAAAAGTGAATCAGCTTCCTTGACTTCGTGAGAGAGTGTGATATAGCATCCAGCTTGTCGGCGTTGCGTTTGTTGCGAGAATGTCTCTCTCCTCGCGTGTTGTACGATTCTAGATTATTTCTGACATACACAGCCACTGGGTAGATCAAGATAGCAGGTATCGTAAGTATGCCAAGCTCTTTGAAATATGGCCTGACGTATGGGCATTGGGATATGCCAACGATGGCACGTACGGTACGTTTTTTGGCGCGGAACGCACGCTCCGAGTCGGAAGCGCACGCGTATAGCTCGGCGTCGTACTGCACCTAATTGAGAATGCACTGTGGCGTAATAACATGTATGCGACATTTCCGCAGACACCACTCGGGATAAGTACTCGTTTTAGCGCAAAGCTAACTTTAGCACACATCTTGTCGATGTGGTGTTTCCACTTCTCACGTCTTGCTCCGATCAATCTCGAACCCCAAAGATGTGGTGTTTTGTACCTGCTCAATCCTGACACCGTTTAGCGAGACTATTAGCGGTTTTATATGGTGGCCCGACAGACAAAAGTCAATGAAGTGCGTCTTTTTTCAATTTAACATATATTATAACCGTTGGCACTAAACCATGAGTTTAAGCCGTTAATTACAATATTTAATTTCTCATCTACTTCTCTATTGAAAGAGCTGTTACTACTGCAGCCACATCATCTGCATACATGAATATGCCTGCACCATCTACGGCTTCGGGGAGATTATTTAGTAGTCTGTCAATAGGTATACCAGTCACGCATCCATAGTTACCATCCATACACATGGCTCCCATAAATGTGGTTTTAACCCTAACCCCGATGCGAAAACAAGGGATGTTATTAGGTTAACGTGTCTGTTTACGTGTGAATGGCATTGTAGCTCCAGAACGGATGAACCAATTCAAATTTAGTATTATTACATCGCTTCAAACTTTTTCGTCCATCTATTGCATGTCGCGTGACGGTCGGCCGCGGAGTAGGGGTAAAGTGAAAGGCGCTCGACAGAGCACCCGAGGCCAATATTTATTCGTTAAATTACTTAAATCGAATATTTTTCTTTCCAAAAAAAAATTGTTACATGTCTACAATGCGAAAAACAGTTTCACTTTCGCCGTGGTTTCATAAAAACCACACAATCATTTTGTTTGTTTGTAAGATGAATAAAGTTAGCCAGCGGTGTTCTTAGCGATTCTCAATCAAAATCAAAGTATAATTACCTAGTCTACAATTTCAATAGTTAGAAATTAGATAGTTTCAAAGCTTTTGTTAGTTGCGGTAGGAAAGTTAGACGCATAACGGGGTGTCTACCGCCGAACGAAAAATGTCATCGCTTTGACGTTTCTCTCTCTTTTCTTTTCGCTTGAAATGATAGAGACAGCATTACCAAAGCGACAGCCGACTTAGTTAGGCGGTAGAAGGGGGGTATTAGTTTTACTCGCAAACGTACGTGTGACCTAAAAACTAAAACAATTGCGCTAGAGATTAAAATGTTATTGTATTTTGTTGGACTTTGCTCACATTACACAGTTGCAGCACAATCTCAGAATCCGATACTGGCGCCTCCTTTGTCACTGGCCAGATTACGTTGGCGCGCTAATCAGCTCAGCTAATCCTCAAAGATATTGTTGTTTTAACCGGCATGGATTCCAGCCGTTACAGCCGTGTTTTAATATCGTAAATATTTTAGAGCTCTTATCTTTAATATACTCCAGTCTAAAAGTGTAGTGATATTGGGGAAGTTTGTATGATACTTAATGCTGAAATATTTATTGCGTCCAATATAATTATTGTGCAACTAGAAACTGTTACCATTGTACCAAGTAGGTACTGCAGATTCAAAGCACATAATTTTTTCGATGCTAGGATTACATAACACCATAACAGCCAGGTGACTTTCGTAAATCGTCACTCCATCTAGATTCGGGGCGTCCTACAATACTTTTGCCTATTTACGGTCTCCACTCCAGAACCCGTCTACACCAACGGTAATCAACTAGCACTGCAACTCCATAGTTGCATTCCATTCCTTTTGCCATTGGAAATACTAAATTCATTTTTTTCGCTATTACTGCAACGGTGGCTTTTTTGCATTGGAAATACTACATTCATTTACTTAACTTTCAAATATCGGTAGGTTAATATTTTTTGACATCGAATATATTTATGCAGGTACGTGAAAATCAATTTCACGTTCCACTGGGTTCGCATCTGATAGCCGAATGCAACCGGTCCATACTTAATGGAGTCAATATGGGGAAACCGTTTGAGTAGTTATTTACTCTCGTAACCACACAGCTAAATCCACAAACTTTCAGTTATAATCGTGTACCGTGTTAGAAAATCACGCCGATCCCCTCACGATGATTTCCTTCACCGATAAAGCCAGTAGTGATGACAAACTAATATTAAGAAACATTAGTATGGTAAATTACTATTTAAATTGTAGTGTTTCCGAAAGATGACATTTATGAAGGCTGCGAACACACAAACTTAACAAGTAGTAGTGTGCCAAAAACATCATGACAATATGTAATATGAAAAGATTGAATGTAGCATCTTGCATTAAGTTGGTAAATATATATTTTACTAGCTGACCCCGCAAACGTTGTTTTGCCTTAGTGAACAACCCTTGTCACTTAGGGGTATGAAAAATAGCTAGTAGCCGATTCTCATACCTCCAGAATATGCATATAAAATTTGGTTAAAATCAGTAAAGCCGTTTCGGAGGAGTAAGGAAACAAACACTGTGACACGAGAATTTTATATATAAGATTATATTAATTTATACGTACATATTTTCATTGTTTGTTAGGCTTTGTACTTGTACTTTGTGTTGTTGTTGATTAATTAAATCATAAGATGATAAGGACCATCTTACTGTATTTCGTATACAATCCGTGTACGGTTGCCTAAACGGTTGTTTAGAGTCTAAACGATAAGGCCGCTATTTTTAGTAAATAATTTAAGTTTAAATCGTTCTCTTGTATCGTGGCTTTTAAAATACTTTTCTTTTCCTATCTTGCAATGATGAAAATCCTAGCATTGTTCGGTGAAAACGATCCTAAGGTCGAGCCAAGCCGAGGTGTCGGTGCTCTCACTCAGTAAACGGTTTAGGCGGGAAACCCTTCAAGGTACGCGACCTACATCTGTGATATTATGTAACTGGTGACCTGCAGCCGAAATTAAATCTATATCTATATATATAAAAGCGAAAGGTCACTCATCAAGGAATCTCAGAAACTACAAATGCTAGGAATCTGAAATTTTGCATGAAAGTCTGTTTTAGCACGTAGGCGCTCGCTTAGACGGGGGTTTGCGAAATTCAACCCCTAAGAGGGTGAAACAAGGGATGAACGGTTGTATGAAAATTCGTCATTTTCAAAGTCCTCAATTTTTTAATCTAGACACTTGAAACGAAGCAGTTAAATGTTTGTTCTATCAATTTTGTAATTTCGAACTGTATGGGGTGAAATTGGGGTTGAAATAGGGATGAATGTCAAAATGGAAGTTTCCAAACGTTGAAGATAAAACCATGAAACACTGTAAATAGACACTTGACACGAAGCAAAGAAATGTTTGTTCTAGCAATTTTGTAATTTCGAACTGTATAGGGATGAAATTGGGATCAAATAGGTACTGCCTGAGTTACCTTAGTATTTATTTCGCGCGGACGAAGTCGCGGGTAACAGCTAGTATGTAAATAAATATTGGTGGACAATTCGCACACAACACCATCTGACCCCAAACTAAGCAAAGCTTGTTATATGGCGGTCAGATAGCTGATTTAATACTTAAATAGTTGTAAATTAATCATTATTATACATAGAAACACCCAAACACAGTACTAATATTTGAATTTATCACACAAATATTTGCACTGGGTGGGAATAGTACCCACGACCCTCGGCTTTGCAGGCAGAGTTACTACCCACTAAGCCACGACGCCAGTCAAACCAGTTTGAAAAGTTTGAAAATTGGCAGTCATAGGAACGGCCGATAGAAGTGAAAACTTATAACTCAGAATTTGATAGCTTACCTACTTCGGAAACTACGCGGCTGAAGCCGAAGGGTGTGGCATGGCCATGGCCATCTAGAAATATTACACTTATAGATGGCCAATGGCCATGGTCTCGAGTTTACCCGAAGATTTCTTATCATTCTCGAGCGTGATGCTAGAATTCAATTCACAGCCCACGAAAAATTTGTTTGTGGCGCGCCTAAAGAAGTTTTCAGTTCAAAAATTGGTGTAACTTACTCTGCTGAGGTAAAGTTACGGCTGGTCTAGTCGGGAGAACGGCAACTGCCAATCCGGGGGTCTACCGCCGAACGAAAAATGTCATAGCTTTGATGTTTCTCTCTCTTTTCTTTTCGCTTGAAATGATAGAGACAGCATTAGCAAAGCGATAGCCGATTTAGTTAGGCGGTAGAAGCGCCGGAGACCCTGGCTCGAATATCGACCAGTCTTTTTGAAGTACGAGTTCTTCGAATCTTTGCGTCATCACTTGCCAACGTAATGGATTATGGATTTGAATCTCTTCCTCTCTCCGCAAGAGAAGGCCCCAAGTCCCAGATGTAGGTACATTTAGTGGGCTACTTATGCTTACTCTATTGAGGTGGCCAGGTGGTGAGGTCGTCTGATCTCACAAACCTGAAGTCGTAGGTTCCAACCTGACCTCCACCGAGCTCAAGATATTCGGTTCAACCAAAATGCCGGCCTAGTGTAAACCCATCCCATGACAGTTGAAAAAATAATTTAAACTTCTAGCTGGTCGCCATTGAATTGAATGCTGAAGGAAATTTCGACATACTCGAAGCAAAATATTTTTCGAGAAATCATATCGTTTGCCAATCCGCACTTGACCAGGAGGTGGATAATTTATATAAAAGTAGTAACTTAACAGTTTCCACCACAAGTTACAATTATAATTATTATTATTAACACATCATTCCCAGAGGTGGCATCAAGACCTTCCATTTGTTCAGGGATTTCGTAAAAATATTTGCTTTCTAGTTGAGTGTTGAGTCTACACTTATGCAATTTTATTTTATTTTTATGATGTTCCTTAGGGTTAAAATGAGTTACTATATCGGGATCGAGTATATTACATTATTTTGGCTCGGGAGCGATCTCGCGCCGTTTAATTCAATTTTTACACGATCTTGTTGCTACGGCAAAACTCGTATGAAATTTTTTATATGTAATTTTTCCCAATTTTTAGCTGACTTCAAAAAAGAATTGACGTGTAAATTGTACATTTATGAATAAAGAACTTTTAGACTACAGGGCCGTGAACAAAATTTACGTAGTAAATGCACCACCAGGAGACCTATGTAGGATGATACGAGGGTCAAACTGAAAGTTCTTAGAACTGGCCACTTATAAACAATATAATAAAAAAAATAATTCTATAATTTGAAAACAGAACTCTTTGCC
Organism: Ectropis crepuscularia; assembly: GCA_963693475.1. Classification (NCBI taxonomy): domain Eukaryota; kingdom Metazoa; phylum Arthropoda; class Insecta; order Lepidoptera; family Geometridae; genus Ectropis; species Ectropis crepuscularia. The sequence goes on from OY856338.1 coordinate 39,238,318, forward strand.
AATATTACTGAGTATATACTTCATTCATTTGTCATTTGTTTTACGATTTGGCGGCAAATTGAAAATTGTCTGTGTCACGTCAACATGAATTTAACACGAGAAAATTTTCGTGCAATGATTTTTTATGACTTTCGATGTCATTTAAGTCAACAAGAAACTTATGATAGACTACGATTGGCCTTTCACGATGAAGCCCCATCTCGTGCGACTGTTTACAACTGGTTTAATGAGTTTAAACGTGGTCGCACTAATCTCACTGATGATTTACGTGAGGGACGGCCTTCTACGGCGACGACTGAAGATAACATCTGTGTGGTGCGGCGTATGACAGAGACTGACAAAAGAGTGACCTATCAGCAGATTCGGACAAGCTTAGGCATCGGTATGAGTCAAGTGCACAAAATCCTACACGAACATTTAGCGGTCAGGAAGCTTTGCGCCCGGTGGATACCTCATAATTTGACTGAGGCTCAAAAACTCCATCGTGTGGATTGGTGCCGTAAAATGATTGAAAGATTTAACGGAGGTGACTCAAATTCTGTGTTCGACATACTAACAGGTGACGAAAGCTGGATTTACTGTTATGATCCTGAAACCAAAAGACAATCTGCTCAGTGGGTGTTTCCTTTCGAGGAGTTGCCAACTAAAGTGAAGAGAGATCGAAGTGCGGGGAAAAAAATGGTGGCCTCGTTCTTTGGAAGGATAGGTCATTTCGCAACAATTGTGTTAGAGGATCAAAAAACAGTTTCTGCAGAATGGTACACTACCAATTGTTTGCCACTTGTCTTGGAAAAAGTTCGAGAGAAACGACCTCGCAGTAGGATCCTCCTTCACCACGACAACGCCTCATCGCACACCGCCAAGCGAACGATCGACTATTTGGCGACATCAAACGTTGAATTACTGGGTCACCCGCCGTATAGCCCCGACCTCGCGCCTTGTGATTTTTATTTATTTTCAAAAATTAAAGAAAAACTTAAAGGAAAGCGGTTTATGAATGCTGAAGAAGCGGTGGCTGCGTATCGCGATGCCATTGAAGAGACCCCTAAGGACGAGTGGGCAAAGTGCTTTTCCCAGTGGTTCCATCGCATGCAGCGGTGTATTGACGTGAATGGACAATATTTTGAAAAGATATAATAAAACTAATAACTGGCTAATGTAATCAGTTTTTGATTTTTCTAAGAACTTTCAGTTAGACCCTCGTAGAAGGGTATAAAGTACCTAATAAGATTAAGCACTATGCCGTCACTTGTAAGCTGTCAAACTGAGTACAGTCGAAGAGGGGGGGTTGCAACCTTCGATCATTTCTCCTTGTCGCATGATTTTTGTACGGCGCGCGGCGTTGCAGAATAATAGATTAGAGGAGGTATTAAAACAGTATTTTTTTTTATGTTACTTAAGTTTAATTTAAAGTTTTTAATTATTAGTTTGTCGGAAAAATTCTTGATTTTCCGACGATTTACAGATTAAATTTGGGCATTTCATTATGTACGGCATTGGATATTTAGTGTCTAGTTGCAAAATTTCATAGTTTTATCTTCAACAATGAACAATGACAAACTTCTATTTATACACTTTCATCCCCCATTTCAACCCCTATTTCATCTCCGTACAGTTCAAAATTACAAAATTGCCAGATAAAACATATATGGGCTTCACGTCAAGTGTATGTGTCAAGTGTGTAATAAGTGAAGGGGTTGAAATGGGAGCATTTCAACGCCTTCAACCCTTTTTCCGAAAAAAAAAAGTGGCGTATGTCCTTTTTTGGGATCTAGTCCATCTGTGTATCAAATGTCAACATAATCAGTGGAGAGGATTTCATGGCTCTAACTTTGAAAATTACGGTGTTTTCATACAACCGTCCATCCCTTATTTCACCCTCTTAGGGGTTGAATTTCGCAAAACCCCGTCTTAGCGAGCGCCTACGTGCTAAAAGGCATCTGCATGCAAAATTTGAGACTCCTAGCATTTGTAGTATCTGAGATTCGGTGATGAGTGACCTTTCGCTTTTATATTTATAGAAGATAGAAGATAGCGTGAGACAATATAATATGTCGCCTCACGGCCATGCCAGCCCCGTATTGGGACTTTGTTTTAAATGATTAATTTAATGTCTACTCCTAATCTATCGTCGTTAGACTATAAAGTAACGATATTTACAAATTTACGACATAAATTATGTTATGTACCTAATTACAGTTCATACACAATGCCACAATACCTAGCAACAGTACCATCAAGAGACAATCAATATCTTCGTACTAAGAAACGGTGAAACCGCATCGTTCGTTTTCCCATTACCTCCTGATGGGTCATCGGAGACGAAGGTACCGAACGACCTATTCGACGATACCTACACATTACCAAGCACCGTATTCTGTAGAAGCAAAATCAAACCACTTTTTGTTCAACTGAGCTACATGAGGTAGTAGCCGGCTGAGGAGCTTCCACTATCTGACTTTTGGACGAAGGCGCTAGACCCAAAAATAAACCTAACATACGCTAAATGCCATTTGATATCTGAAAGAGAAATCGAACTAAGCCCAGGAAGTCTACTCTTTTTCTAAGGAAAAACGTAACTTCGAAATAAACTCGCGTCTTTTCTACTTCGATCCGTCGTTTCGTCCGTTTAAATGTTCTAAGCCTACTCTAATTAGAATACTCTAGCCACTTAGCTTACTCTAATTAGAGTAGGCTTAGAGCATTTAAACGTCAAACAATGTTCGATCGGACGAAACGAAGTAGAACCGAAGTTGGAAAGTCGCGAGGTTTTTTCGAAATTACGTTTTTCGTAGAAATAGAGTAGACGTCCTGGTTACGATAGAACTATCTGACTCATCATATCGAGTGATTTGCACTCTGTGAAGTGGAGCGTACTCATCTAGTGAGAGTGAGTACTTGCTTGCCGCCATACGACTAACGCGAGGGCGCCTCGCCGGCACGGCCTCGGCTCGCGCTGCCTCCGAGAAGAAGTTCAAGTTTTGGCACTTAGTGCCTAATACCCACCGAGTCGAGTCGGTATGCAAAAATCAAGCCACAGACATTCCCTTACAGTTTTTGCAGTGATGTTGCAGAGTCCACACCAACTTCAGTGATTCGACCGCCAACGAACAGGAACAATGTACAACCTGTGTTTCAGTTTAAAAGGCAATGTTACGAGAGAATTTTTTTTTTTTTTTTTTTTATAGCATAGAGTGACGAGACGAGCAGGTCATGTGCCTGATGGTAAGCAACATGCCTGCCACATAACAGCACAGTAACACGCAGCTATTGAAACATGATAGTCCAAATCATTACCTAGCACTGCACTGCGCTCGTCACCCAGAGATCTAAGATATTATGTCTCTAAGCCCTGTAATTTCTCTGGAATCATTGCCCTTCAAACCGGAACACAGTAAAGTTTGCACATTACTGCTTGGCGGTAGAATATTTGGCAAAGGTGTGGTACTTCCCCAGGCGGACTCTGCTAAAAGTCCTACCACTACAAATTACAGGACAGGAGAGACTTATACCTCTAGGTAACGATAGAAGAGCTGTGAGCAAATACCCATGATGCGTCTAAGGGCCTTACCAAAGTAAACAAAACAGCTAATAACTTTGAACCAACTGATCCGATTTTGATCAAACGTAGTCAAAAACACTCCCGATTTATTCGTCTTTCAAACACAAAATGACCAAAATCTGTTCATCCGTTCGTGAGCTACGAAACCACAGACACACACATATAGAAACAGATACGTAAAAATTTTAATCCCAGTTGCTTTTACGCCCGCAAAAAATTGCGTCGCAAAATTATTCACATGTTGTAGTATTGACGTTTTTAGTGCAGAATATCCGGATCCCGCTTGAAACGTGTTTCCAAACTCGTTTAAAATATTACGAGTGCCGTCGGCGGGTTCGGAGGGAACTAATTTATCATGTGGACCGCTACGTCATACCGGCCGTTCTACCGCCTAACTAAATCGACTATAGCTTTGCTATTCCTCTCTCTATCATTTCAAGCGAAAAGAAAAGAGAGAGCGTTATCAAAGCTAAGACAGTTTTAGCTAGACGGTAGATCCCCGGATGACGGAGAAATGTCGACGCTAGGCTGCTCTTTCCACATGCTGAGTCCTGCACTGGTGTAAATGTTTGTGCATTTTCACTTTATTTAGAGCTCACGAATCATTAAGTAACTAACGACAGTCTTGTTCGAAAAAGACTTCAAAGGTTTGAACATCGTCGCAATTATTGAAACTCCAAGACGTCTACTCTAATTCAACGAAAACGTAATTTCGCAATAAACTCGCGACTTTCCAACTCCGATTCTACTTCGATCCGTCGTTTTGTAATAAGAGTATGTTTAAATGTTTTAAACATACTCTTATTAGAGTATACGTAGAACCAATGTTGTATCGGACGAAACGAAGTAGAACGAGAGCAGGAAAGTCGCGAGTTTTTTTTCGAAATTACATTTTCGTAGAAATAGAGTAGACGTCCTAGTTTGTTAAAATCGAAAGTGAATCGGATTCTGTGTACGTAAGCACGCTTCATCGTAGACCGCATCATCGCTTCATCATCAGGCGAGATGGCTGTCAAGTGTCAACCAAAAATTTAAAAAGTAGACTTAAATGTTTTTTCCTTCTCAAAAAATGACTGAAACGCCTCAAGAAGTTTTCATTGTCATCATCGTAATCAACCCACGTTCGTCTACAGATGGACATAGGCCTCCTCCACTCAGCCCGATCCTCGACATAAGGACATAACGTTTCCAACCACCACCAGCTGCCTTTCGTAAATTGGTACTCCATCTAGTCTCAAAACGTCCTACACTACGTTTGCCGATTCGCGGTCTTCACTACAAAAGATAACTTTTAACTTCAAAAAATCGGACATAATTCTGGATAAACAATTGAATAACACGATTCCGTTTTCCCACCCACGTTAGCGACGGAAAGTATCGTTGGCGGCGCGTCTACAATCCCATCAACATGTCACAACAACGCACCACGACAAACAAACTACGCCAACTCGTCCACAAGTCATAACAGCATTCGTCATTAACCACAGAATTTCGTTTTTCCTACTACGTAGATCCGTTGTAACGACAAAAAAAAATTTACTAGTCAGATAGAATTGAAAACTTTGAACATTTTTAGACAACAGAAATTACGCCATAGCGTTGCACATTACGACACCTGTGCAGCTACAGAGATCTATTACGTATGTCGGTGATGCGACCAAACAAGTGCTCAACTTCAATTTAAAACAAACAAAGAGCTACTTTGACATACACGTACAAGTCAAACATTGTTTCCTTTGTACGAAAACTAAGTGTGGCATTTAAACAATTCCCTGCGGCGTACAGGAATCATATTTTATACATTTCCGAACGTTTCGTGACGATAGTGACCAATGTTCATACTTCGTTTAATCCAGATTACTAAGCAAAATTTAGTTGTCTAGGTAATATACTACAGGCCCGTGAACAAAATTTCCGGGTCAAATGAACCACCAGGAGACCTATGTAGGATGTTAGAAGGGTACCTATCTTCTTATATATAAAATTCTCGTGTCACAGTGTTTGTTTCCTTACTCCTCCGAAACGGCTTTACTGATTTTAACCAAATTTTATATGCATATTCTGTAGGTATGAGAATCGGCTACTAGCTATTTTTCATACCCCTAAGTGACAAGGGTTGTTCACTAAGGCAAAACAACGTTTGCGGGGTCAGCTAGTAACCTATAAAGTAATAAGATTCAGCACTATGCCGTCACTTGTAACTTATAAGCTGTCCAACTGAGTGCAATTGAAGAGGGGGGGGGTTGCAATTCTCCTTGTCGCATTATTTTTGTACGGCGTTGCGGAATAATAGATTAAAAGAGGTATTGAAAAAATAAAAAATAAAAAAATTAAATTATTAGTTTGTCGGAAAAACTTACAGAGTAGGTACGAGTAATTTACAGAGTAAATTTGGTCATTTGATTAAGTACGGCATTGGTTCCATACAGTTTCAATACCTCTTCTAATCCATTATTTCGCAATGCCGTACAAAAATCATGCGACAAGGAGAAATGGTAGAGGGTTGCAACCCCGGGCTCTTCAATACACTCAGTTGGACAGCTTACAAGTGACGGCATAGTGCTGAATCTTAATTTTTTACACCCTTCTATCAACCTACATAGGTCTCCTGGTGGTTCATTTGACCCGTAAATTTTGTTCACGGGCCTGTAGTCTATAAATATAGTTGTCCAGTTAAGTTTAGTTGTCTAGGTAAATGAAGTTGTCGTGGTAAGTTTAGTTGTCTAGGTAAATATAGTTGTCTAGGTAATTTCAGTTGTCTAGGTAAATGAAGTTGTCCAGGTAAGTTTAGTTAGTTTCTTAGGTAAATTTAGTTGTCCAGGTAAATTTTGTTATAGAGGTAAATGGATTAGATTTTAAGCAAACTTGTTATGCAAGAAATATTTACTGTTACTTAATGTCGAAAAAAATTTGAAGAACAATATACATATACATATGTACCTACAAGCGTATTTATTTGATTTGCACATTACGACGTAATCACTAGACAGCTCGTAAAATTAAAAAAAGTATTATCTATTATTTAAAACGTCGTCATTAAAAAGTTTATTTGCAATATAAATTACAGAGAGTACACGCAGTTGCCAGTTGTAATATAAAATGTGGCTGTCCTATTAATATTTATAGAATCGAATAAAAACGAAAAGTATCGAATATAATCGAATAAAAGTACATTGTGATATAAGTGCGCTAAGTTGATAATTACAGCCGAGGCGACATTGCTTTATAATTAGCATAAGCTGTAATTAACAAAGCGCACGTATGTCATACGACGTTTTATAACATATTTTCGAGGAAATAAATCAAAATACTGACGCCATTTTCAAATAAAAAATATTGGCAGTCACAGGAACTGCCGATAGAAGTGAAAACTTATTACTCAGAATTTGATAGCTTACTTTGGAAACTACACGGGTGTAACCGGAGGGCGTGGCCTCGCCATCTTGGCATGGCCATCAAGAAATGCGTCAGCATTTCCCATTGGCTGACGCGTTTCTAGATGGCCATGTCATGATGGCCTGTCCACGCCCTTTCAGCATTTCCCATTGGCTGACGTATTTCTAGATGGCCAATAGCCATGGTCCCGAGTTTACCCAAAGCTTTCTTATCATACCCGAGCGTGACGAATGAATTCAATTCACAGCCCACGAAATTTTTTATTAGATAACTTCAGGGTGTCGGTGATCGTAACAATGCGCGCGCGTATCCTAAAAATGTACACTCATCATTTTTCCTTAACGTCAAACATCAGTCTAGCCTTACATTAGGATTTTGAAAATCCTAAATTCGCTCATTTATTGCCTCTAAGGCGGTACGAAGTCCGGGTGGGCTAGCTCAACATAGGTGTCATAGGTATAGATTTAGAAGATAGATATGTATATATGTATGTACATTGTACACACCGACAGGCAATCACAGCACATTATTCATGACTATTGATCGACGATACATCCATATGGTATGCATAACTGTAATAAGCTGGTTACTCACGAAAACTGGGCGATGCAGAAAGGATTCACGGAACCATAATTCCCAACCATAAAATTTCTTACAACAATGCCGGATTACGGTAACTTAATGCGTGAAGCAATCTTCCCTTGTCTTTCCTATCCTTTAGTAAACTAGACAGAATGAATTTAAAAAAAAAATTAAGCGCGCGGATTTTGCAGTTGGCTCTAACTTTCGTATGCTCGTTTTTTTCTCGTTCGTTTTGGTCCTCCTAGACAGGATGCCTTAAACAATTGCATATAACTTATAGGCTATTCCAGCACTGATTTACAATTTAAATGAACATGATGAGCTCACATCACTGCCCAGGACGACAGTGCTGCAATGAAATTTCATAGTATTTTACAGACGAATTTTCCTAACATAGAAAAACTTGAAGTGTAGCTTGAAATGGTAGGACTCTTTGCCGAGTTTAACGAGTACAACGCCTTTGCTAGTTATTCTGACTCCAAACAGCAATGTGCAAACATCACTGTCCGGGTATGAAGGGCTATGTTTTCAGATATACTTCAGAGCACAGAGCAGTGCTAAGTAGTGATTTGGACTCTTCAAGTTCCAATAGCTGCGTGTCACTGTGCTGTTATGTGGCAAGTATGTTGCTTACCATCAGGCACATGTCCTGCTCGTCTCGTAACTCTTTATTAAACGGGTCAGCTAGTAAATATTACTAGCTGACCCGTACACGGCAGTGGAGGTTAACTGTCATGGTTAGTTCAATTTTAATTTCTTGTTATCTTTTCTACAAAATAATAGTTAAATGAAACAAATTTCCTAACTGCGCGTTGCATACTCTGTGCCTATAGGAGTTATAACGAAAAAAAGTGTAGTAAGACTTTTTTTTCGACCCCTGTGGCTAAAGCTGTTATGAACTTCTATGAACTTTGTTCCGATTAAGGTCCATAGAACCTCTTGCCGTTTTATTATGTTCTTTATTGAAAGAGAAATGAGGTAGAAAATAAATTGTATTCCAAAATAACAGAGCCTCTGTAATTAATTTTCAAGTATTCTTTCTGATTTTGTAAATCTGATCCAAAAAAAGTTTTTTTCAAGTCTCACAACTAGTTCGAGAATTTGCACGTTCGAACAAAAATACTAAATCTTCAACTTCATCTAACTCTCAAAACAAATTATAGCTAAGAAGATTTGAACAACAAGAGTTTGACTTCATTTTCGTAGTAAGAATAGATTACAGGCCCGTGAACAAAATTCACGTAGTAAATAAACCACCAGGAGACCTATGTAGGATGATAGAAGGGTATAAAGTAATTAGATTGAGTACAGTCAAAGAGGAGGGGGGAGGGGGGGTTACAACCCTCGATCATTTCTCCTTGTCGCATGATTTTTGTACGGCATTGCGAAATAATGGATTAGGAGAGGTATTGAAACTATAAAAATGTTCATTGTTGTTCAAATGTTGGTTCATTTACTACGTAAATTTTGTTCACGGGCCTGTAGTCTAGAACATCTACACTGGATTGCCTGAGTGTGTGTACTCTGATGGATATATCGCCGTAAATTGACAACACTATGAGAACTATTATAGGTTCGCACTTGACCACCATCTCGCCTGATGTTTGTCCACGATGCGATCTACGAGGGAGCGTGCTTACCTTATGTAGAGTAATAGCGGAAACCTGTTATTTACCTTTACATGATTACCGATTTTGATGATTTTTTTGTGTGTTCAAGTGGATTACAAAATGGTTCAGGTTCACTTTTTTTTGTATTTGAGACGTTTGTAGAACATGATAAAATCTCTCGTGTCTAGTCTAATTTATTTATACAAATCTTGAATCATGTTTGCATACGTACTCTCTTTCTCTCTCTTGGCAAGGGCTAAATCGATTTCAATGGATTTTTATGCGTATTTGATGGTGAATGAAATACGAGCACAGGTCGTCAGTATTTTTCACCCTCTTACCCACATTTCATTCATAATCGTCATTTTTTGTCAATATTTTTTTAACGTCCGTTTATTGACGTGAAGTCATTCAAGTAATGTATCGTATCAATTTGACATCGTTCGTTTGATGATGTATAATGGCAGCACGTTTACGGGATCAACTGATTCATAAAGAAAATACGATATCATGCCAGTCTTCATATATAAAAACAGCATCAAACAAAGTAAAAACACGAGTTTTCCTTCAACGTGGGATAAATAGGTTCGTTATAATACTCTTTTACAGAAAATATCGCGTCAAAGAAAATTCCACATGACACTAAACCACTTCGGAGCAGCTTAGTTCGGTATCGTTCACTCAATTTCTGAGTACAATATTGTTGAGCAAAAACCGAATCCTCCTACTAAGCCTTGTTTTACCGAGGCCACGCTCTACACCAGAGACAACGGGGCGCCGGGGGTATAGTACCACCAAATCGGTACAACGGCCAAAACTGAATCTATAGAACACAGAAGTTGTGTAATTTGTTTTACAAAACTTTTCAGTCGTGGCGCCATCGCTGCATTGTACAGATAAGTTGGTCGCCCTGTAAGTCGCCCGCCAGGGAGCAAATGGGGGCGATTGGGGGGACGGCTGACGCACAGGGCTGCCAGGCTGCCACGATTACTACTGGAAATTCCGACGAACTAATTATAGTTGAAAACCACAAACAAACGTTTTACGACCTATAAATAAAGGTTATTTATAAAAAAATACTACTAATATTATAAATATGAACGTTTCGATGTTTCTTGGTCTATCACAACGGAACGGCTGAACGGATCTGGCTGAAATTTGGAACACAATTAGATTACAGTCTAGAATAAGCACATAGGCTACATTTAATCCCGAAAAAATACGAGAACGGAAATTACGCGGGTGAAACAGCGGGACACTGCTAGTATTTTCATTTAATACAATCCAAAGTTTTCACATCAAAATTTCAAACTTTGATATTTATAATCGTATCGGCTTCCGCGATACAGGCCTGGACGTCTACTCTCTTTCTACGAAAACGTAATTTCGACATAAACTCGCGACTTTCCAACTCCGATTCTACTTCGATCCGTCAGTTTGTCCGTTTAAATGTTTTAAACCTATTCTAATTAGAGTATGCTTAGGACATTTTTAAACGTCACACAATGTTGTATCAGACGAAACGAAGTAGAACGAGAGCAGGAAAATCGCGAGTTTTTTTACCAACCAATAACCCTGTAGAGTAGACGTCCTGGCCTAGTGCGGAAGTTACAATTAATAATTTTCTGTTGTACGTGTTACTTTGGCAAATAAATATTATTCTCCTTTTTTTATAATATTAATAGGAAACAATACATTTTTTTATTTGCTTCTGTTAAGGTTAGATCAGAAAACTCGTAAAGATGAGCAAATGTGATCCTTTAAAGCTGGTAAGGACTCCCGTTTTGTTTATCCCTGTTAACGTCATTCAAAACGAAATTTAGGAGCGTCATATATGACCCGCACCCGAGTGAAAATAAACTACCTGTGGTTTGAATCCCACAACACAGGCCGCCCTAGTGTGGGGTCCACTGGACACTAACACAATAATTATGTACTAGAGACTAGACGTTTCTTAAGCCTCTTGTCGCATGTATGTTTGACTGGCCTCGTGCCTTAGTGGGTAGTGACTCTGCCTGCAAAGCCGAGGGTCAAAATGTATCTAAAAGCGAAAGGATCTCAGAAACTACAAGTGCTTGGCGCCTGAATTTTTGCATGGAGGTGCCTTTTAGCACGTAGGCGCTCGCTAAGACGGGGTTTTGCGAAATTTAACCCCTAAGAGAGGGAAACAATGGATGAACGGTTTTATGAAATTCGTCATTTTTAAAGTTATAAGTATGAAAATTTGTATTCACGTTTTTGGTTAATAGGAAGTAAAAATGAACTGCTACGAGCATTCCGATTTAGATATTTTTTTGAAGTAAACTTCTTTCGGCGCGCTACAGACAGATTTTCCATGTGGGCTGTGGGTCGAATTCTAGCGTCACGCTCGGGAATTATAGAAATCTTCGGGTAAACTCGGAACCATGGCCATGCTCATGCCCACGCCCTCCGGTTTCACTCCCGTAGTAAGCTATCAAATTCTGAGTTATAAGTTTTCACTTCTATCGGCAGTTCCTGAAACTGCCAATTTTTTTCTTGTGTATTTGTTTCACAAATGGTTTTTCTTATTGGCACAATAAACTTGTTTTAAAGTACCTCGGGTCGCGTGACACAAAACTATACTGTGGATGTTAAAATGATTATGGAAGCATCATGAATTGTTTCGGGCAACGAATTCGTTGGGTTTTTAGAAACCTGTGTGAGGAAGTAACTACAGCTGATACTGTGGTCCGCTTCGTGTCTTGATCAGGGAATAGTCCCGCGCTTCTACCGCCTAACTAAATCGGCTATCGCTTTGCTAATGCTGTCTCTATCATTTCAAGCGAAAAGAAAAGAGAGGGAAACATCAAAGCGATGACATTTTTCGTTCGGCGGTAGACCCCCCGATTGTTTGAGTTGGCGTGTATTGTGCATACATTGACAAGCACAACGCTTTGTAGCAAATGAACTTCACTGTTTATATTGTAAGTTGGCGTACGAAAACTTGAGGCAAATGGCGTATATGTATAGAGGCTATGCTCAGCCATGGGCGATTATGGGTGACTATCACGATAAAGAAATTGATTTATAAACTTACATCTATCTACATAATATGTAATCAACCCACTATCTACTGAGTAAAAATTCTTACATTTAAACTTGGCGATTTTACAAAATTTGTTTTTGTTAACTATTTTATAGGTTTACACTTGATTGTCATCTCGTCTGATGTTAAGGCTGTGTACACAGTGCCTAGTAGGCACATTGTTACTAAGAATACAGCCTAGCGGTCTACGATGGAGCGTGCTTACCTAGAAGAAACCGATTCACTCTCGACTTGACACCAAGATTGTAATCATTGGGGATAGCGCACTCAGGCAACGCGTTCCACACCCTAGACGTACCTATTAAAAAGTTGAGTCAAACCTTGTTTGAGTCTTTGGAACGAATACTATTATAGTGTAGCGAATATATACGTAAAAAGCAAAACTGTATGTACCGCGTGTGACTGTTCAGTGCTTGAGGAGCGAAGTGAGTGGTTGTAGTCGCCATGGCAAATGCACAAGACGTGTTGGTCCAAATTCCTAAAAACGATTGTGTCGCGTGCGGCTGCGGCCGAAACAGAACGTCACAGACGGCACGCACCGTACGCGTGTCGTGCCAATACATAGGCCTACTCACAAAAAAAACAAACCAAGTGTTTATTGTTGCCAAGCATACACAACGCATGTTGGAAATAGAATGGGTCCGATTTCGAAAACGCCCGAGTGAATTGTTCCTGACAATCGAATGATTCGTTCGAGTATTCTGAAACTTCTTAATTATGTACTAGTATAAAATAACAACATGTGAAATTATTTTACACTAGCAGAGCAGCGGTTTCACCTACGTAGTTCCCGTTAATTTTCACGCTAGCCTGTGTGCTCTTCCAGACCTGTCTGACTAGACTACACTATAATCCAAATATCAACGTCTGGAACGGAACGGTAGAACGGATAGGCCGTTCCACCGTTCCGACGTGATGAGCCAACATCCAAACTTTCGGATTTATAATATTACTAGGATATCACATGTTATATATTAATAATAATGTTATTCTATTCATAGCCCGACTTAAACCAGACGTTATAATTTTTTCTGTACTTTAGTTGTTGATTTAAATGTTTCTTACCCGTTGCAGTTAGGTACTTATTACAATAATTTGTCTACATCAGTTACTTGGAAAGGCGTCAGAGTAATTTTGCAATGGACGCCGCTACGAGGAATTAAATGAATTAACCCGTGTAAATTGAAGACATTTCGAATCGATAGTTTGATACTCTATCTATTCGTGAGTTATTGTCGTGAGTCTTCCAATTTTGTTAATAATTTGGTACTAACAAAATATTTTTATTGAGCTGATTTACAAAAAATATGTGTGCACACGATCCACCCATTCTTATCATTTTATAGAATATCTAATATCTCTATGAATCATTCGCACAATAACTAATTATAAACTCATTATAATCATCAGCCTAGCCTATTGATCCAGTGATTATTTACACCATTTACTTATGCCTTAATTAAGTGTATTTAAAAAAATGTGATTTTATAACGTGTCTTTATTATTGTTTGAATCTGAATAAAAATTTAAATTATTTATCGGTAATCTTTACATTGACACTAATACTAAAACCTATTCGAGTGATTCAAGAATCGATTCGTAGATCGATGCCATAGAAGTATTTTTTCACAACAATAACTCAAAAAGAAACCATTCGAGTGACTCGAGAATACCGTACTAGTTCACGTCGACGCTATCGAACGCAAACCCTGCGCTGCCAAATCACATGATTCACATTTTAGGCAGGTCACGAGTGACACCCACCGCCGGCACTGCGAGCGGAATTATTGTCGAATAGACAATATCTTTCCCCAACGTTCCAGTCATCTCTTCATAACGTACAAATATACTAACCAACTTATCTGGACAATGTAGCGGTGGCGCTACCATCGTAAAGTGTTGCAACCTATTACGAAATTAGACAACTTCTGTGGCTGTGTTCTGTGAGCATCAGTAGTCCTGTTTTTGGCCGGTCTACAGATAAGTTGGTTGCAATGTACTTGTACGATAGTGTTCGTCTCACAATCGCAGTCAGTGTTGCCAGCTAGGTCGCGCGAAAAGTTTTCTTAAACTTATGAGAATGTAATATTTTTTAACAGACATAGCCTTTATTATTAAACAAAACTAAATTACAATGAGAACTACACTATGCTACGTACCTAACTAATCTAGCCCACTACCTATCGGAGTTGTGTCTAGTAGGTATGCTGGTGGCATTACCACGCAGAAAGTTCAATTGCTTTAATGTTGGGCCAACAAAACCCAGCTTTTTTGTCGTTGCGTCGACTAAACGCTCGGATAGGATTTTAGAAAAGGGGTTTTTGTTGCGATGCATTCTACAATGAAGCGTATAATGAAGTTTATAGAAGAAACCGATTCACTGTCTACTTGAAGACTACGGGATTGTATCATATTAATGTAATGGGATAAGCCTAAATGAACCTATTTTTTCCAATCGCCCTCCCATTCCGACACAACGCAACAAATGTTAAAATAATACACGTATTGTTTTATACGTCAGCAAACTGCGGACGTATAAAACTCTGTATGCACAGTGCACACCAGGGTATAATATGATTTGCGGTGCACACACTAAGGACACGTAGCACGCACGCACATGTATGCACGCACACATTTGCAAACACGCATCTTAATTAGTACACCCACACATACCTACACTATGCTAAGACTAATTATCTTAACTATCTATCATAACTTGACTATCTTTTGTTGGTAATGGCACACCCCGGACACTCGGCCTAAAATCTATACAGACGGTGCAGTTGACATACCTACACTCACACATCTCGCATATGTCGTTCGAACGCATTTACGCATGTGTGCGTGTCATCTATGTCGTGTCGCTGAGTGCTTCTCGCGTTCTTGCGGGGTAGGAAGCTTGAAACTGGCGGGGGGTGGGGAGTGTCCGTTCTATCTGTATTATCTATTCTATGGTAATGGTGATCTGCATTTGTTTCAAGTTCTGCATATCATGAACACTTAGCACGTTCAATACAAACATTACTGTATTACAAAATTTGACTCAATTCTATTTCGTTGACGGCATAACCGTATAATGGAGTGGTAGAACTATTTTCAAAAGGTACCGCGCCTTTGTCAATTATTCTATCGCCAAGCAGTAATGTAGTAACATACTAACATAGTATTAAAGTTTGAAGGATAATGTTTCAAGATAAATAACACACATATATCTCTTGGTGACAAGCATAGTGTAGTGTTTGGTAGTTTTGGACTTTTCATGTTTGAATATCTACATGACACTGTGCCACTATGAACTGTGATACTAACCATCAGATGCATGTCTGCAAAAGTCAAAACATTCCGCTACCGAATGTTTTTATTTTTAAAATTAAGAGTGACGAGACGAGCACGACATGTGTCTGATCGTAAGCAACATACCTGCCACATAACAGCACAGTGACACGCAGCTATTGGAACATAAAGAGTCCAAATCATTACCTAGCACTGCACTGCGCTCAGCACCCAGAGATCTAAGGTGTCATATCTCTAAGCCCTGTAATTTCTCTGGAAACATTGCCCTTCAAACCGGAACATAATAATGTTTGCACATTACTGCTTGGCGGTAGAATAACTGGCAAAGGTGTGGTACTTTCCCAGGGAGACTCTGCCAAGAGTCCTACCACTACCGATTACTTTACTCAACGTTTTGAGTGGTTAGAGGTAATAAACCTCACGTAATCGTTCGGGATGCGGCGCCGGCGGTTAAAGTCTAAAGATCAATGGTTAAAAAATGTAAAGGTATGCTGCTAACAGCGAATTAATTCGTTTTATGTTTATTGGATAGCTGAGGCCACGTTTTAGTTATTTATTTACACGGTTTTATGGTTGTGTTGGTACAACAATAGTGTTTAATTGGCCTAATACGTATCATTAACTGGCAATTAATGTCGCCGGCACGCGTCGCGACTGGTCGCACGCGTTTCGACTGGTCGCAGGTCGCAGCCAAGTCGCGACGCGACACGCCGCGACCTCGGCCCGATTGCAATTGCTGCCGCAAATTTTTCTCGTTCGTATTTTCACCTGAACACGAACTGAAGGCTTGCAAACTGATCTGGCAGAATTGAATCAAAGGATTTCCACTTTTTTTATAATAATAGTGGTCGCATAGTGGTCGATATTACGCCATAAAACAATATTCGCAGGCTAAGTACAGTAAATATAATATTAATATATTCTCAATTAGGACACAGACTTGATAAACAAAAGAGTATATATGAAAATGTATTGTATGTATATATGTGTGAGTGTCAATACATAGTAGTGTAGAATTATCATAAGCATAGCATAGCCACCCCACAGCTGGGACTAAAACTAGTTTTTTTTTTTTAATTAAAGAGTGACGAGACGAGCAGGACATGTGCCTGATGGTAAGCAACATGCCTGCCACATAACAGCACAGTGACACGAAGCTATTGGAACATGAAGAGTCCGAATCATTACTTAGCGTTTCACTGCGCTCGTCACCCAGAGATCTAAGTTGTTATATCTCTAAGCCCTGTAATTTCTCTGGAAACATTGCCCT
Organism: Ectropis crepuscularia; assembly: GCA_963693475.1. Lineage (NCBI taxonomy): Eukaryota > Metazoa > Arthropoda > Insecta > Lepidoptera > Geometridae > Ectropis > Ectropis crepuscularia. The sequence continues at coordinate 39,255,099 of OY856338.1, forward strand.
TCAAACCGGAACACATTGATGTTTGCCCATTACTGCTGCTTGGCGGTAGAATAACTGGCAAAGTTGTGGTACTTCCCCAGGCGGACTCTGCTAAGAGTCCTACCACTACTAAAATTTAAATATAAATTCTATGATTGAAGAGTTTTTAGCTCGAGAAATAAAAAGAAGAAGTAGTTATTAGCAGCTTGCGTGCGTATATAATTAAACACACTTTTTTTTCTGTATCTTTTAATCTGTATCCTACAATTTTTTCTACACACAAAAGTTTATCCTGTAAAACTGACAGTTAAAATACTTTTATATATATAGACAAACGGTTCAATGCTGCGCCGAAATCCCGCTTCAAATGTATGTCAGCTATTCACATTCTGAAACCTATTTATATTTATGTTTTAACATTTTATTTGTGGTCGAGCTATTATTTTGGTGGGTTTGTTCAGCGCACGCGCAATCGATAAGCGGTGTCTACTACGATGTCAGCGTGTCAACTGTTTAATGACTAAAGTCATTCAAGGAGATGCAAATATTCCGCTCAGATAATTATCTGAGCGGAATATTATAACATATTATAATACCACTGTTATTTCGCCTATGGCTAAGATAACTGAGCGATAACGAACTTGTCATTATCGCTTAAACGGGTCTTTGCAGGTTTAGGTCTCGAATAACTTGTACTTTTATCTTGGTAAAATAATGGGTTCAGGAAAAAAGCGAGTGAAGCCGTTGGATACTACTATTATTCTTAAATATACATTACCTAGTCGTCTTGGGAATGTACGAACACTCGTACATTCCCGAAACGACTCTACCGATTTTGATGACATGTTTTGTATTTATTAGTTGCGAAACTGGGTCGTTAAGTATTTTTCACCCTCTTGGGCCCACTGTTCAATGTCTATTTGATTATTTTTGTACTAAGAACTCTCCTAAAGGCCGATTTACATCAGACGAGCGAATGCTCATTCTATCCCCACTGTATCAAATTCATTTGGTGTAAACAAACGTAGAGCATTCTTTTGTTGTTTTGTTTGCGTTTGCAAAGATTCTATGGAATATATAATATGGAAAACGCTAAGAACGATCTTTCGTTTACACTAAAAGATCGAGAAAGAATGCTCTTGTTTCAGCTCTAGCTCTATGTTCGTTCAGTTTAAATCGGCCTTAAGAGGAAGAGAGAACTTTTATCTGTCAAAGCCAGATTGGGGAAAGCCAGGATCGGGGATTCTACCGCCTATCTAAAACTGTCTTACCTTTTAGTCCGGTCAATTTAGACATTCGAAGGTACATAAATTAGCAGCAAGCTGTAAGTGCGTGTACTTGTTTAAAACATAATTAAAAGTAACCTCTGAAAGTTCCGAATCATTCCGGTGGCTGGACATTTTTTTATTTGAAGTCAAAGGTCGAAAATCGAGGATCAACGCACAGCCCAAACCGAAAGAGTAGCAAGTACAATCTTTACTGTTATTTTTGGTCTAATTTGACCAGACTATTGATATTGCTCTGTTTTTTCTTTTCGCTTAAAATTACAGAGACAACAATAGGAAATTCAAAGCCAGGTAGACACGCCGGTTGATTTTTTTTTGGAACATGGATTATAGTCTGGAACAGCACAGAGTGTAAATTGCATACTACTGTTTTATGTGTTATTAAAAAGGGGCCTATGGTAGTTAGCTTCAAATGGCCTCTATTGCCCAATCTTACCAACTAAACATATTCACGCACATACGTAGAAAAGTACATCCTAAACCTTATATTAATGAGCATAGGTACATAATAGTTTACCATACATAACCTATGATTTCGCTGTCGACGAATATTTTTTTTATAAGACGTCGCGGTGCCTGGGCACGGCTTAGTATTCGAAAGGTTAAATCTTTCTATATACCTACTTACCATATACTTATTTACCGTATTCAACGACTCAACAAGTACTACATCTCGTACGACGGCTTGCGCAACGGCACCTCAGACGGCGCGACCTCGGACTGGGTTGCCGACGTTACAATTATGGGATATTTGATTTGCTACATGGTACCACACGTTCCCGATATTTCGATGTAGATTCAGGCACAATGGCACGCGCATGTGCATAAACATACCAAGTGCATGTGGACATAGTTTAATTGATAATACGAGTGTAGTGAAAACCCGCATAAAACAACGTTAAACAATTTTTAATCAGAAGTTTATAGTAATCAGTTGATCTATCTACCATCCCAAATACTGACTAATCACCCGATTAAGCATTGACCAGTGATTAACGGTGACGTCGTGTTACGTGGACAGGCGCCAATGAGAAATCATGCCGATATATCTAATTGGTACTACATTTGCATCGGCGAATTATTAGGAACGTCATGATCTCTTTAGTTAGTCACTTACACTTTTTAGGGTTCCGTAAAACGTAAAAACGGAACCCTTATAGTTTCGTCATGTCTGTCTGTCTGTCTGTCTGTCTGTCCGTCCGTATGTCACAGCCACTTTTTGCCGAAACTATGAGAACTACACTTTTGAAACTTGGTAAGTAGATGTATTCTGTGAACCGCATTAAGATTTGAACAGAAAAATTTAAAAAAAAGACAAATTAGGGTTGCCCCCCATACTGAGAACTGAAACTCAAAAAAATTTTTTTCATCAAACCTACACGTGTTGGGTGTCTATCGATAGGTCTTCAAAAATGATATTAAGGTTGCTAACATAATTTTTGTCTACACTGAATAATCTGTGCGAGAGACACTTTCAAAGTGGTAAAATGTGTGTCCCCCCCCTCTAACTTCTAAAGTAAGAGAATGAAAAATCTAAAAAAAATATATGATGTACATTACCATGTAAACTACCAACGAAAATTAGTTTGAACTCGATCTGATGAGTAGTTTTTTTTTAGTACGTCATAAATACACTATTATTGAAACTTCGATCAAAGTTACAACGAACTACAAGAACTACGTGTACTATGTAATATAATGTTATTTGCTGCAACGGAACCCTTCATGGGCGAGTCCAACTCGCACTTGGCCACTTTATTGTAATCTGTTGTCGCTGACCGCTATTAAACTGACATTAGAAGGCACTTCTGTTTTCCATTTTTACACACGATGAAAAGTAGCATTTGCGCTATTAAGACCGTCATATGCTCGACGTGACGAATGCTCGATTTCGTGTAGTTGGGTTGTTTGACATCACAAAATTAGCAAAATTTCTAAACCGATTTTACGTTTCTTGCATTTCAGCGAATCTTCTCAAACGTAATACTCGCCGTTTTATAGCACCATCAAACAACACGAAAATACTTTATTTTTTCCTTTTTTAAATAATCCGATCGATGTCCAATTTCACGCCCAACCGTTAGATCGTAGGTTCAAAACCCACCACTTCTTCCCAACCCAACACTTCTGACTATTTTTTCTATGCAGATCTACAACTTTGTAAAAACAAAACAATGTTTTACTTACAACTGTACAAAGGAATATTTTGAGGGTATGCGTTATCCACGAATCCGCACTTGGTCAGTGTAGTGGATGTTTTTTTTTTTCATAAAGAGTGACGAGACAGGCAGGCCATCTGCCTGATGGTAAGCAACATGCCTGCCACATGACAGCACAGTGACCCGCAGCTATTGGAACATGAAGAGTCCACATCATTACCTAGCACTGCACTGCGCTCGTCACCCAGAGATCTAAGATGTTATATCTCTAAGCCCTGTGATTTCTCTGGAAACATTGCCCTTCAAACCGGAACACAGTAATGTTTGCACATTACTGTTTGGCGGTAGAATAACTGGCAAAGCTGTGGTACTTCCCCAGGCGGACTCTGCTAAGAGTCCTACCACTACATTTGTTTGTGTTTGAATTTCTTCATGGCTGTTATGCGCGGGAGTGTTATTTACTATTAACGATACTTTTTGTTCGTCCCATCGTTTTCTTATAAATCAATAATAGAATTTAATTTTCCCCGAAAAAAACAAAAACCGACTTTCCCTATAAAATTTAACTCAGACACTCAACTAAATTTAAAAATTTTGTGAAATCAACAAAGCACACTGTTCCAATAAGACAGTGAGGTAGTGCGATTATATATAGCCGAGGTAGATTAGAGGTAGTTTAGATTTTAGTCAATATTACAAAAACTGCTGCACCGATTTTGACAAAACTTATAATAGGATCACCTCTGAAGTATTATCTACCAAACAAACAAAAAAAACGTCAAATCCATTCGCAATTGGCGGAGATATCGCGTTACATACACATAAAAGAAAACATACAACAAAATTGAGAATCTCTACCATTTAAATGGTTTCATTGTAGTGCCGTCACGCCCGGCGCGGCGGGACGCCGACGCGCGCCGGACGGCGGCGCGTGCGCATACTCTCTAAAATTAACTGCCTTGCCGTCGCTACATGAATGTCAGTCTAATTTTGATTGTAAATTAAATACCGCGAACGCGTTCTCTTGTTTTTCCACACGCTGTGGACAGCTAGGTGGACATTCGTATCAGTTTTCAGTTTAAAACGCGTCCACGTGCAAAACGCAGCGTTCGATATTTTTTTGTGCAGTTACTGGAGCTAAGTCGAAGTTATTTATTCGTAAATGTAGAGTTTACACGTCAATCAGTGAAAAAATGTATAAAATGTACAAATAAATTAAGTATCCTCACTGAAGGCCTCACCTGACTAAACAACCTTGAGTATTGCTTTCCTCTTTACAAGATATTATAGTAGCAAATATGCTTCGATTTTAGAATAAAATCCTCATACAATCAAATTTACGTCTTGAAAAAATGTTTCTAATAAAATATATAATTTCCTATCCGTTGGTGTAAGTAAAAAATCAAAATAATGCCTGTTTTTCGAGTAGAAGCATGTTTTCAGTAATTACTTTTAATTGTCTGTGATTTCGTTGTGGGGAGATTATTTAACCATTATACGTTTAGTTAAAAAACTACCATTTTAGAGTCATGATTTTGTAGGAGTTTACTGTATGTTTTATTAGTTTTTCTATTGGAAACAGATAATATAGAAAACTCCAAAAACTGCACAAAAAATCTAACGCTAAGTTTTGGAAAAGCGCGATACATACTCAATTTACCCGGTACCTATAATTTTCGTCACTTCGATCTTTTCGACAAAATCGTTTTTGTGGGATGATTCTTAAAAATCGTCTTCATTTGTTATTGCTATATGATTACTTTCAAGGTAGGTACATACTACCATACAATTTGCTTTAAAATTTACGAATTCTGCAAACCAGGAGAAATACAGGGTAGATCATTAATTGTGCATGTGAGTGTAGTAAAAATAATTGCATCGTACTATATCTACATATTATGTATGTTGATATAGATCTGTGACTGCATTTATTTATATTTGTAACTACATAGATGCTTTTAGCCTGGTACTTCTCCAAGTGGATTCAGCGTAGGAGTCACAATTATAATTATTGTAATTAAAATAAAGTGGTAAATGCAGCGGTATTTTCATGGATGCTTTAGCAGTTGCATTTCTACTGATGAACTAATGTACTCGTACTATGACTGATATACAAATTCACATTTCATTTTCTATTATATACTCGTTCTTTTACTGTGGAATCAACCTTGAAATAACAAAACAAACGTGTTAGATACATGATAAGTGCACTGTGGTTTTCAGGAGAAACCACCTTTTTTCGCGATTTCTGGACTTGTACCTACCATATTAAAATTTGTTAATAATACCTATGTAATAAAAATAGAATAATAAGTACTTTATTATTGCAACTAAGGAACATAAACGACGGCAGACTCGAGCAGCGGAGCGGATACCATTTTTGTATGGGTGAAATCTTGTGAGTTGGATGTTGATGTGAAAGGTTGTATGTTTGTTGCTCAATTACATCGGAAGGTCTGAATGGGTCCGGTTGAAATTTGGAATACTGTTAGATTAGAGTCTGGAATAACAGGATATAGCAATTTTTATCACGTCACAAATGAACACTGTAAAGTCATGGAACAATCTCCTGTGTGCATGGAGCTCTTTATATTTTACAAAAAATCAAATAGGCAAATAGTTTATGTTTATAATTTAGTACTAAAACAACAAATGGGTGAAATCTTGTTAGTTCGCGTTACCGAATATGCGTAATAGTAGTACATCTATAGCTATACATGTGCTGTATTGTGCAACATTAGTAAAATTCTAAGTTTTACATTTTCACTTCTGTCGGTTTACTATGACTGCCATCTTTTTATAGTATAGAGCGGGGGTCGGCAAAGCGTGGCCCGCGACCTACCTCCTTGCGTCCCACGACGGTTTTAAATATTTACTGAATCAATAAATGTATTAATTTACTATCTATGAATGGTGGTGTCCCAAAACGTTGCTGACCCCTGGCATAGTGACGAGACGAGCAGGAAATGAGCCCGATGGCAGGCGACTTGCCTTTCATTAAGCTATAATATTGCATATAAGCAGCTATATTGGAACAGAAAGAGTCCAAATCATCAGGTACCTAGCCCTGCACTGCGGTCGTCATACAGAGATATAAGATAATTTATGCCATGTAATTTACCCAGATTTATCATACACTTGTATTGTACCCAGCGCGGAACACAGACACAAATTTGTTGTGTACCTAAGTAGTGTTCCACAATTTGAAGACCACATACAACGAATCCACATAAAATGAATTCAAAACGCTTCAAGTAGGTCAAGTACAGGCTTAGGGTATAATCCAGTATCGTTTTAAATCTAAAACACCTTGTAATTTACGAACTATAACTGTGATAGCTAGACATAATGTAAATTGCTTTAATTTCCCTGCTGTCATTAGAATTAAACGTAGGTAGATTATACATGGAGCGTTTTCAACATAATGCATTCAAAGACATGATAGATGTTAGATGTCGCTTATCAATTTGATTAATAGACGTTTATTTTGACAAATTATGTACCTACGTTTGTTAAACAGACATTTTCGTTTCGTTCTCTTAATTCCCCATTTACTTTTACGTATCATCTTACTAATAGATGTGAAAGGTTGGATGTTCGTTGCTCAATTACATCGGAAGGTCTGAATGGGTCGGGTTGAAATTTGGAATACAGTTAGATTACAGTCCGGAATAATACAGGCTATAGTTATTCTCATCGCGTCACAAACGAACACTGCAAAACTATATAAATTACAAAAAAAAATCTGGAACAATCTGCTGTGCATGAGCTCTTAATATTTTACAAAAAATCAAATAAGTAAATAGTTTATGGTTATAATTTAGTACTAAAATAACAAATGTAATTAAATTTACGTATTTTTACATAAGGTACTTAATGGTGACAATAGGTACAATAAAAAAAATTGTTTATTGTCTGTAAAGTCGGTTTACTGACGATAGTTGAACGTGACAACGTCTTAAGAAAATACTGATTGTGTTAAGCGCCAACTAGGTAAAACATTCTAAAGTTTTTTGAAAAGCTGTTCAAAGCGCCATCTCTGGGTACATCATTGTACTAGCACAAGTTCTTAACTTCATATCGTCGCTTTTCTAAAACATGGACAGACTCCTTGAACGTAATACACATTTCACTCATTAGATGGTGCGAAAAGTAATAAGGCGAGGTAACGGTGGTAAATATTATCTATTCTATGGCGGTAACGTTACATGACGTCATGTTTTGCGGGCGTGCAGCCGGCTTCATCGAATTATAAGACGTTATCACGTCAAAAAATCCGGTACCACTATCTAGTATCCGCTTTGGTATTATATTTTTACACACAGAAAGACGCAATGCGACCTACCTACATGTAGATTGAGCCATGACCATGAACAAAATCTTTTAGTAAATAAACAGATAACATTCTTAATACTCTTAAGAAAACAAAGAAAATGTTTAAACTTAAATAAAAAATATGAACTAAAAAAAAGCATAGATGGAGAGACGCGGGAAGTGAGTTTATTTTTAACTATGTAGTGATGATGATAGTGATGGACAAAGGCTCATTACCTATTCATACTACAAAAAAATTGTGTCCGTATTTTAGAAAACTTCTGTGTACCCAACAGTTGTAAGCCACACTTTATCAAACTGGAAACACTAACAATACCCAGCATACATATATATTTTACAATCCGCTATGTTCGTAAGGAAACATCTCGACTTGTTCTCCTTCAATAAAAATGTCCGACGCCAAACCCAACTTGTGGCACTAGAACCAAAACTAGAAATTGTAAAAAAAAGATCCCGAATACACAATACAATATAAAAATATACAACACGTTGCCTAATGATATAAAAAATGAACCCGACCAAAATAGATTTTATAAAAACACTATTGATACAGAAATGTTACTACAGTTTAAACGAATATCTAGACGACTAATTTCTCCTTGTTGCAAATGTTGAACAAATGCCGTACATATTGAAATGCCGAAATTTAATCTGTAAATCGTCGGAAAATCACGAATTTTTCCGACAAACTAATAATTAAAAACTTAAAATTTATAATTTTTATAGTTTCAATACCTCTTCTAATCTATTATTCTGCAACGTCGTACAAAAATCATGCGACAAGGAGAAATGATCGAGGGTTGTAACCCCCCCTCCCCCCTCCTCTTTGACTGTACTCAATCTAATTACTTTATACCCTTCTATCATCCTACATAGGTCTCCTGGTGGTTCATTTACTGCGTAAATTTTGTTCACGGGCCTGTAGTCTATAAGATAACAATAAATTTTAATGTAAGTTGTATATTCCCATGCCCTTACAGGGTAAATGCTTAGCTTACTTGTACATTTACTTTGTGTTATGCAATAAATGCTTGATTGACTGATGATTACGCCCAGGTATCGTAAACCGAGAAGCTCATCCTCCGCCACAGAACTATTCCGCCGGATAAACTCTACACATAACTTCTTCAACAAGCTCCAGGGATTTAGGAATCGCAGAGTTGGATGTCCGACTCCAAATGATTATCCCGGGTATAAAGCTAGGATTTGTTTGAGCATCTGGTTTTTGCGAACATTTCTCAAAGTTTTATTTTTATTTTTTTATTTTTCACCTGAGGCTTTTCTGAAATATAATATCTTACTTTTAATATTATAAATGTCAAAGTTTAAATGTTTATATCACAATCACGTCGGTACGGATCGGGGGGTCTAACGCCGAATGAAAAATGTCATTGCTTTGATGTTTCCCTCTCTTTTCTTTTCGCTTGAAATGATAGAGACAGCATTAGCAAAGCGATAGCCGATTTAGTTAGGCGGTAGAAGCGCGGGTCGAAATTTGGAACGCCAGGTTACTGGCACGTAGGCGTTACTTTTTATCGCTCAAATTACGGAACTACGAGGTTTAACCCGCGGGGCGCTGCTAGCTATTTAATATTGTAATTCCAGATTAAGAGCTTTTTACTAATTTCTTTTAAAAGTAAATATATATCTAAACAACTACATATTTTAAAATTTTATCTATCTATATGTTTCGGTGAATATCCGAAACGATTGGACATTGGACTTTTTATGACGAGAATTTCACTATCAGATAGCTGATATACTAAGTCATAACTTAGGCTACCTACTCCTACTTGAGGAAAATAATTACCTAGGGTTCCGTGAAAAAAAAGAAAGCCCTGGCAGCTAGTGTGATATAATAAATATTGCTGGACATTTCTCACACAAAACTGTCTGTTTAGTATTTAAATTAACGTGGTTGTTACACATATTCATTGGGTAAACGGGTAACTCACGTGTAATATGGTCAGTCAATCCGACTGGAGTTTCAGCCGCGTCCAGCGACTTTATTCAAGGAGAGTGCACGCGCCCGATGTCTGCTAGTTTGGCACTGGCCGGTCAGTGCTAAACGGCGCTTTCCTTGAAAAAGGCCGCCGGACGCGGCCGAAACTCGCGTCAGGATGACCGACCATATAACACGTGAGTTACTAGTTTACCCAATAAATATCTATTTATATTTTTATTCTTCTTATCTCCGAGTAACGAATGCAGTGCTGGGTAGTAATATGGACTCCATTCTCCAGTAGCTTCGTGGCACGGAATTGTTATGGGCAGGTGTGTTGCTGACCATTATTCCCATATTTGCTTGTCACAACACTCAATTACAAAATTAACGCGAACGAAGTAGCGGAAAAAACTCATATTCACTAAAGGTGAAAGATTTTACCAATTCCGATACAAGACCACTATTCAAGCGGCTCAATTTTGAAATCATATCTGTACAAAAAAATATACGAAACTACGCTAAAAGAAATCACAGCTTTAATACGGAACCCTCAATATGTTGTATGGACTCGTAATTGACTGGTCGATTGTATACTACAACCTTGGACCGATGCCAGAAATGTTAAAAATGATTGATTTTACGAACTCTCATTGCTGTATACACAATCACTAGTGGCGTGTAGTTGGACTCTTTGCAGAGTTCGTCCGGGGAACTTAATAATACAGGTTTTTTTGCCAAAACTTCAGCTTCGTCAGACTTCAGGTTGCGCTCAAACCGAAACTTATTAAAATGCCTATCTTGTACTGAATCCTTGCTTATTTTTATACATTTATTTGCTTAAACATAGAGACAGTTAAGGGGTGTTAAATAAAATAAGAAGACAATCATTGAACGGCGGAGGTTGGCGCGACGGGAGAGCACGCGTTAGCCACGAAGTTTTCGACGATCATTCACGAACACTCAAGTATCGCGGCGCGGCCGAAAATTCCCGAACTCGCCGAAACTGACGCCGACGTCGCCGACACTAGGTTGGCCGAAACTGGCCGAGACTTTCGGTCAGTCACTGCTTATTATACATAGATTACAATTACAGCTATCTTTTTATAAGATATTAGTATCATAACTATATAGCTATAGGGTAGATGAACGCGCAAATGTTGCGGATGCTATAGTTTATCAAAGTGAAATGTCAAAGAGACGTGACACCTACGTGTTCCTTTCAACTCGATCCGTTCAGACGTTTCCCATGTGATTGAGCAACAAACATCCAAACATCGACATTTATAAAACAGTAGAAGTGCTAATAACGCCAATGATCATCTACTTTTAAAATAGTGTGAGTTTTATTGATATGAGAGCACCGCTTACGAAGATTACCTCACATATATAAACATTACTGCGAATTCCGCGTTCTCTCTTTGTAATATGAGCTTTATAGTTTTAATAAAATTTAAGGTAACTTTAAATATCTATTTTCAATTTTATGATATACTAGCAATACCCCGTGGTTTTACCCGCGTAGCTACCGTTATTTTCCGGGATAAAAAGTAGCCTAAGTACCTATATGTTATTCTAGACCATAATAAAATTGCATTCCAAATTTCAGCCCGATCTGTTTATACGTTCCGACGTGATTGAGCAACAAACACCCAAGTACTTAACACAGCCAGACATTGTTATAATATTAGTAGGGTAATTTCAAAGATATGAAAACTACCTACTTGAATTGATAAAATTAATCCTATTAATATTCCAAATGTCATAATTGTTTAGGTGTCATCATCATACCAGTCTGGAAAAGCACGTAGGCTACCTTTAATCGCGGAAATATAACGGGAATGTAATACAATTTACAAGAGCACTGAAAATATACGAACAACGATTTAGCTTAGAACTGAAAAAACCTTCAAAGTTAAATAAACTTGAACAACTAAGATTAAAACTAAGTACTTACTCTCTCTCTCTCTAATTAATCCGAGAAATGTATTAATCTGAAGAACAATAAAGATCTGGACGTAATCCAAACATTATATTGTATTAATTTTTCGATATGAATTAATTATAATCCTACTAAATGTAATCTACTAAAATTATAAAATGTCAATATTTGGATATTTAGATTTTTTGATGTTTGTTCTCAATCACATCGTAACGTATTCGAACAGATTGGACTGAAACTTGGAACATAAACAGATTAGTCTGGAAGAACACATAGGCTACTTTTTATCCCGGAATATTACGGGAACGGTAATATTCAAGTAATTGCATAAACGTAGATGGCTTAAAGGTTAAAGGCTTTATTAATAGTAAGTCTGCCTGCGAAGCCGTATGTCGTGGGTTAGATTCGCAGCTAACGCAAATATTTGTGTGACAAATACAAATATTTGTTCTTGTTCTAGGTATTTCTATGTATAACTAGCTGAACCGAGCGCGCGTTACTACGCCATCTATCGAAAATTGGTCGTACCAATTCAATACAAATTCGGTTACCTTAGGTTCTAATGACGCAATATCTTTTCCCGTTTTTGTTACATTTTTAGCGTAATGTTAAATAGCCTATAGCCTTCCTCGATAAATGGAATATCCAACAGAGAAGGAATCTTTCAATTCGGATCAGCAGGTCACGACATCCTTGCGATCAAACAAACAAACTCTTCAGCTATATAATATTAGTATAGATCAGCTATCTGGCTACCATAGTACAATCGTTAAGGCCCGTTCACACCAGAGCGGTATTCGCTACCGCTGTGAGTAGCGGTAAATAATAAAAGCGGTATTTTGTACGTACTGCCTGGGTAGGCGGTATTTTTGGTGTGAACAGTAATATTACCACTTACCGGTTTTCGCTACCGCAGGCGGCAGCCGCTTAGGTATGAACAGGCCTTTACGTCGAAGGCTAGATGAAACTTAAAAGGCGTTTGTCCTAGACACCACGGCACCACTCACAACCGTTGTTGGCCGGCACCACTGTCGTATTATCCGAATAAACGAAATTCACAATGAATGTCGTTCAGCAATTTCGCCATATGAACTCATTGTGTTTACCCCAAGTCAGGACATTTACCCGGGAAATGAGGCGCCACGCTGGCGGCGGTGACCGGACCAAATTACAGAGACGCCCGTTCTGAGACCATTCCTTCTATTAACAGGGAAACTAAAAACGACAAAGTACCTTTTTTATAGTATAGCGTGACGAGACGAGCAGGGCATGTGCCTGATGGTAAGCAACATGCCTGCCACATAACAGCACAGTGACACGCAGCTATTGGAACATGAAGAGTCCAAATCATTACCTAGCACTGCACTGCACTCGTCACCCAGAGATATAAGATATTATATCTCTAAGCCCACGTAATTTCTCTGGAAACATTTCCCTTCAAACCGGAACACAGTAATGTTTGCACATTGCTGCGGTAGAATAACTGGCAAAGGTGTGGTACTTCCCCAGGCGGACTCTGCCAAGAGTCCTACCACTACTAAGCCGTACCTTTTCGCCATTACCACTAACTTTATTGTCTAACTAGCGATCCGCCCGGCTTCTCCCGTAGTACGTATAGGCTATAGTACTCAGGGATCACGAACATATCCAAAGGTGAAAGATTTTTTGAAATCAGTCCAGTAGTTCCAGAGATAAGTGCATTCAAACAAAATATCTATTATGGACTAGCAGTGCGCCAAGGGTTCACCCGTGTAGCGTTCTTTTCCCGGGATAAAAATTTGCACATGTCTAATTCCAGACTTTTATATGTATCTAATTTCACCATAATCCCTTCGATATCGATATTACAAGACAAACAATATTCAACGTGACTAATACGAACCCGCATTTGACCAGGTTCGATTATGGCATTGACTTCTTTAGTGAGAAGAAGACCCAAGTATATTGGCCCCTTTGTTCTAGCAATGGTAATATTTTTAGCCTCCAAAAGGCTCAGCAGTGTGTACAGAAAAGTAGTGAGGACACAGTGAGCTCAGTGTGCTGCAATATTCCCGACGCGCAGCTCACCAGTGATGAAGAGTTCCAGTGTACACCGGCGCAGCCCTCCCGCACCCCCTCACCTGCACCCCCACAACAACCGTTAAGCTTGCGTGCGGGCCGTGCGGCTGCCCGCAGTGCTTAACGAGCTGCGAAGACGCGCGCGCACTAGCCTTGAAGAAGATCGCCGGACGCGATCGAAACTCGAGTCGGACTGTTCTGACTATAAGCAATATGTCTGTCCATCCAATGTCAAACAGTGTCACGCCGCTATTGGAGAAAGACTACGTACAAACAAATCATTCCTTAACACTGTCACCCAGCGATATAAGATTTATTTCTAAGCCCTGTACTTTCTCTGGAAACATTGCCCTTCAAACTGGAACACAGCAATGATTTCACATTATTGCTTGGCGGTAGAATAACTGAAGTGTGGTACTTCCCCAAGCTGACTCTGCAATGAGTACACTACAAAACCTGTGTTGTACCACTGTGCTGTCATACAATACAGCACAGTCAGACATCAATAATAGACATATTAGAAATGCCAATAATAGCGCGCTGTGAGTTAATTATTTACTCTTATTGACATAAAACAGCAATCAATGAGAGCTAATTAAACAGTTTACGGTCCGGTCCGGGCTACTGTGAGGCGGCAGTGGCGGCAAATTTGGACAGCTAAACCGGCCCGGCGGCATATCTGGGCAGCTAAACCGGCCCGGGGGCATGTCTGGTCAGCTAAACCGGCCCGGCGGCATGTCTGGGCAGCTAAACCGGCCCGGCGGCTCAGCCGGCACCCGGCCCCGCCACATGAATGGCCCGCGCATCATTGAGCTGCGCGCGTTTCTATAAATACGTCCCATACAGAGCACGTGGTACGAATCCCGTGACTATTCCCACATTCGACCTATACCCGCACAACGCGCCACAATCGCTTTCAAAACACAACATTTACTAGTATTTCGGTGGCAGTGTTTCGTTAACAATCGTGAATGATGTGGTACCCCGGATGGACGGAAACGAATCAACCGCCTACATTGCAATGGATCCCTCGTTTTCGTAAAATAACAGCTAATTCGTGGTTTTGATTGAAGACAAAAGTTTGTTATTTTTTGTGTTACTGAAGTCAGTACATACTGTAATGGGTTTATTGATACATAGTTATTTACATACAAAAGTTGGCAATAACGTGAGTAGGTGGCTTTGCTGTTTAGGCGTGTTGCTTACATCAGATCATATAAAAAAGGAAAAAAGACAGCTTCTTAAGATCCTGGTATCCTTCAAAAGTAATAAAAATATTTCCTTGTTATTGACTGAATCCAATACACGTAATTTCTTTTACTACGATACTACGTAATATCTCACGCAAATTGTACTAAGCTATGGTGTGGATCGCACAATCACGAAAAACAATGTTGTTTTTTCCTATTACCGCCCGTTCATATTAGACACGTACTTGACTACAGCCGATCGATTCTGAAAAGACCAACGGAAGTTATCTTTATGTATCTGTTACGTATCTGTTACTAATTGATTTACGAATCAATTTTTCAATAATTAGAGGTAAATTTATTTTGGACTTTAAAATTATTACCAGTGACGGACCGAAAGTTCGGTTTTGAAAAATCTAGTTTCGACCTCAGTTACGGTTTCGGCCAAAAATGGGCGAAACTTTCGACCACACCAAAACTCGAATGTTCGAAAAATTATCGTGGCTAGCTCAACTTCTCGAATAAAACGTTTTCTATTACAAGTAACGTATGTGCATAACTGCTGTTTCTTACTTTTTTTTTATAAAGAGTGACGAGACGAGCAGGATATTTGCCTTTACCATCAGGCGCATGTTCTGCACGTCTCGTCACTCCTTACTACAAAAAAAAGTATTTAAAAAATTGCACTCTGAACGGGCTTTAGTAAACCGAGCGAGCAGGGTCGTAGGTCGGGGCTGTGACGTCCCGAGGCACCGCGCCGCGTTATCTCGTTATCTCGAGACCTTGGGCCTAGTGACCGATCTCCCCACTTCATTACGAGACGCTCCGTACTATTGCGCAATTACCTCATTTCGCCTATTTATAGTACTACACACTTTGTGCGCAGTTTTTTTTTTTCAACACATTTTAAATTTGGAACACGGTAGGGATTGCGTGTGGACAATAAAAAAAGTGTTTTATTATGTCGTGATATACGGACTATTTCAACCATATCAAGCCGTTATAAAGGTTTCCTTAGACAGAGAATCCTACTAATGCGCATTATAAACTAGCCACGCCCTCCGGTTTTATCCATGTAGCTCCTGTTTCCGTTTTTTTCCGGTAATAAATAGTAATTTTCATGGTATCATAGCTAAAAGTAAGCCAAATTTCAACTCGGTCTGTTCTGACGTTACGATGTGACTGAGTAACCTCTGATTTATCAATTTATAATATTAGTAGGGTGCAAAGTTTGGATGTTAGTTGCTCAATCACGTCGGGACAACAGATGGGATTGAAATTTAGAACATAGCAGTTAAATTATGGTCTGTGATAAGACATAGACTTTTATGGGGGTTTAATTACGGGAGCGATTTTTTTATGTTTGATATGTGATAAAATAATAAAAAGCCGAAGAATAATAAGCAAAAGTAACCCAAAATACTGTCGTAAAAAAATATTTATATTTGTTATTCTATCCAATCTCTTTAAGCCATAACAACTTTCTTGTTGTGTAACAGCATTTCAATTTTTACCTACAAAGTATTTACACCAGGCCAAATGCCGCGTTGATCTCTAACAAAAAACTAGCAAAACAAAACACGACGCAGCCATAATCACGAAAATTAAATCAGCAAACATGAGGAATTCTCCACAATATACAGTATATTTCAATTACGTTGTTATCAGAGAGACTTACTTCACGAGATGGGGAATAAGATTATTTATTTCAAAGAAAAAGCCACCGAAATATTTTGTAGGTACCGTAAGATGGAATTACGGACTGGTTAACGCTATGCATTTGTTTTAATGTACCTATATGTAACTATTACTGGAAACGAAAAACACACAAAAAATAATAATTGGCTGTCATAGGAACCGCCGATAGAAGTGAAAACTTTTAACTCAGAATTTGATAGCTCACTTTGGAAACTACGCGGTTGAATCCGGAGGGAGTGGCCATGAGCATGGCCATGGTACGGGTTTACCCGAAGATTTCTTTCATTCCCGAGCGTGATGCTTGAGGTCAATTCACAGCCCACGAAAAATCTGTCTGTAGCGCACCAAAATAACATCAAAAATCACCAAAAATTCTAAAACTACCTAATAATTTAGAATTTTAAAATTAAACAGCACGAATGTTACCCAAAACGTAAATATATGTATATGTATAGTTACAGATAAGTACTGCTATTACGGATGTTGGTTACGCGAGCTCACAAGATTTCATAGAACCAAAAAGGCCACATGTCTCGCTTTGCTGAAGTTCAGCGACGGTGCAGTCTACCAGGGATGTAACGGAGGTCATCTTATCGAAACCGAAGTCGGAGTCGGAGTTTTTAAATTTGATTTATCGGAGTCGGAATCGGAGTCGGAACCGAAGTTGGAGGCTTAGGCAGGATCAAAAGTGACATTTTTGAAAGAGATATATTTTTATTGGAGACAAATAAAACATTATTTTGTCAAACCCGTGGACACGATAAACATTGCCGGTCAATTGATTGAAGGGGTTGGGATCTTGTATATCTATTTACTTTGCACCACAATTATCCCAAATATTTTGTACCTCCGATTAAAACATCCGATACAAACATTTCGGAGCCGAAGTCGGAACCGAAGGTATTACACCTTCGAAAAATTCTAGGTACATGTCGGTTTCCTCACGATGTTTTCCTTCACCGTTTCAAATTAGCGGCATTACGCACATGACTTCGAAAAGACAGTGGTGCGTGTGGGGTTCGAACCCGGGGTCTCCGGATCGGCAGGCGCCGTTCTCCCGACTCGACCAGCCGTAACTTGTTGATGATGATGTTGCTGTATGTTCCACACGGGTGAAGTCGGGGCGCATAGGTTAAGTTAATGAGTTAGTACGTTGGTAGTTGGTAGACGTTTAATACGGGAATTTCAGAAAATTTTTAAACACATTTTTGGAGTATTACTTAATTTCATTCGTGTTTAAGCTGATATTTGGTTGCTGTCGAGTGGTAAATAAAATCTGAACAACACGTAATTCGTTATTTCAGTTAAAGTAACCTTTTCCATATTCCAATTTGAGGGATGTGTGGCGGTTTCTGTCGTGCCTGGCTGTTGGATGTTTTTTGATATCTGTTCTGTGGATGTTTCCATGTGTGATGAGGTATTTAGAGTTTTATAAATATTATATCAGCTAGTCTAACCGGAGAAACTTACTGAAATCCATGTTTTGCATATGAAGGTAATATTTACTATTACGTAATAAGTAATAAATAAATATTGGTGAACAATTCACACACAACACCATCTGACCCCAAACTAAGCAATAATAATAATAATACTAGATGATTTACATATTGAAAGGAGCACTCAATGCAATTCTAATATTAATTTAATAAGTGTTTTAAAAACTATGAATTATCCCATATTTATTGAAGATGGATTAATGAAGATGTCACATAACAGGAGTGTCAGAAAAAGACAAAATTTGAATTCAGGATGCTTTGAAATTTGTTTATAGATAGTGCAATCTACGAAGACGCGCCCCACCAATTTTTTTCTCCACCAATCGCGTTTGCTCCGAGCGTCAGTCGCGAACCATTCACCAGTCATTTTGTAGTGTGCGTGTGCATTCATAGGTAATTAGTGTGTACCGATAACACTCAAACATTGACGGAAGCTTGCACACATATACTGTAAACGGTTAGGAGGAATAGTGGGGCGCGTCTTCGTGGAATGCACTATCTATATTTATTTTCTTGTCATATACCAATACCTATATTTCGTATTAAAACATTTAAAACATCTATTTGTTTAATCATTTAATACTAGGAACGGTGCAAAATGTTGTAAACGTTTAAACATTAAATATTAGTATCAGGCAAAATGTCAAAGAGCGATGCTGAAAATAATAAAAAAGATAAAAGGCGCCATTGAAGTCGAAGGGGTAGAGCAGTGAGAAAATTATAAATGCAAATTCCGTTTCAAAGGTTCTATCAAGAACTTTGCAAGCAATCTGTGCAGCGAATGCACAATCCTCTATTCAACACTACCTATAGCAAGTTATGTCAGATAAAACTTTAAGGAAATTGTTTTATTTAATTTAATGTTTCCTGAAAAATACAATCCAGGCAACAAAAAAATGGGGATAGACAAACAAATAAAAGCATTTCCAAATTTAAAGTTATGTCAATATCAAGTTGCCTGGAAGAGATTACTCTCAGCAACAAAGCCGCCACTTATGCCACTGGTTCAATAAGTGTTTTGTAATTGAAGTGAAAACTTATTTTGGCGCGCCTCAGTCAGATTTTTCGTGGGCTGATAATTGAATTCTAGGGTCACGCTCGGGAATGATAAGAAATCTTCGGGAAAACTCTGGACCATGGCCATCCCGATGACCATGGCCATTCTCATCGCCATGACCATGCTCATGGCTACGCCTTCCGTTTTCACCCGCGTAGTTTACAACGTAAGCTGTCAAACACTGTAAGTTTTCACTTCTATCGGCAGTTCTTATGACTTCCAATTTTTTTGGGTTCCGTAAAACGTAAAAACGGAACCCTTATAGATTCGTCATGTTTGTCTGTCTGTCTGTCCGTCCGTATGTCACTGCCACTCTTTGCCGAAACTATGAGAACTACACTATTGAACCTTGGTAAGTAAATGTATTCTGTGAACCGCATTAAGATTTTTACAAAAAAATTAAAAAAAAGAAAAATTAGGGTTGCCCCCCATACTGAGAACTGAAACTCAAATTTTTTTTTTTTCTTGGAACCTACACGTGTGGGGTATCTATCGATAGGTCTTCAGAAATGATGTTGAGGTTTCTAATATAATTTTTGTCTACACTGAATAATCTGCGCGAGAGACACTTCCAAAGTGGTAAAATTTGTGTCCCCCCCCTCTAACTTCTAAAGTAAGAGAATGAAAAAACTAAAAAAAATATATAATGCAAACTACCAACGAAAATTGGTTTGAACTCGATCTGATGAGTACATTTTTTTTCGTACGTCATAAATACACTATTATTAAAACTTCGATCAAAGCTACAAACGAACTACAAGAACTATGTGTACAATGTATGTATATTATGTTACTTGCTGCAACGGAACCCTTCATGGGCGAGTGCAACTCGCACTTGGCCACTTTATTTATTTATAGTATAGAGTGACAAGACGAGCAGAACATGTGCCTGCTGGTTAGTAATATATCTGCCCATAACAGCACAGCGACACGTAGCTATTGGAACATGAAGAGTCCAAATCGTTACCTAGCACCGCGCTGCGCTCGTCACCCGGAGATATTAGATGTATTATCTCTTATCCCAATAACTTCCCTGGAAACGTTTCTCTTCGAACCGGAACACAGTAATATTTCAATGTTTGCACACTACTGCTTAGCGGGAGTATAACTGGCTAAGGTGTGGTACTTCTCAAGGCGGACTCTGCAAAGAGCCCTTACACTACAAAAGTAACATACTCTTACATTACCAAAAAAAATATATGAGCAAATCAGTTGTTGTGAAGTTAAGGTACTTAAAATATAGTAGGTTGTTACATTTTTTGTTATATTTTACTTTTTAATAGCTATCTCGTTGATTGGTAGATCGAAATGTTTTAATGGACTTCATGACAGACATTTTTTGTACTTTGAAAGCGTTCAAGCGTGGCATGCATGACCGTCCCACGGGTCAATAATGCTGATTTTATTCATTTTTTCTGCCAACTTTTTTATTTTACATACGAGTCATTTGGGTCCGCAAAATTGCAAGTCATTACTACCCTCGAATTGCTGTTTTACCCCTACAGAAGCGTTTAATGCTCTCTTGGGCTCAGAATTCGAACTAAACTACCTTGCTAGATTTATTGTTTGCCAGTTATAGTCATAATTTCGTTTCGTAATAGCCTTGTTTATTACCCGACTGAATAAAAAACTTAATCTTGCAACACTGTACGTTATTTAGTAAGTTTTGACGGGAATAACGTGATGTTAAATTATAAAGTGAAAGTGTAGTGGTAGGACTCTTAGCAGAGTCCGCCTGGGGAAGTACCACACCTTTGCCAGTTAATCTGCCACCAAGCAGTAATGCGCAAACATTACTGTGTTCCGGTTTGAAAGACAATGTTTCCAGAGAAATTACAGGGCTTAGGTATATAATATCTTAGATTTCTGGGTGACGAGCGCAGTGCAGTGCTAGGTTATGATTTTGACTCTTCATATTCCAATAGCTGCGTGTCACTGTACTGTTATGTGGCAGGCGTGTTGCTTACCATCATGCACATTGTTGTGACTTCAAAAATAGAGGAATTTCTCAATTTAATTGTTTTATTTTTGTCGTTGTTGTATATATGTAATAAACATATTGAATTGATATAATATGTTACGCGATAGCTCCGCTAACTGTTAACATAATTTGATGCTTCTTTTTTTGTTTGGTAGAAAATACTTCATTCCCATATAAATTTTATCGAAATCGGTGTGGCAGTTTGTAAAATACCAGCCAACACTTAAAATATTATTTCATTTGTCTGGACGACGTAATATTAGCTTCTACGATGAAATTTAGTCGAGTGTTAAAGTTTAATTTTAAAGTCGGTGTTTGTTTATTTTATCGAAAATTTTCATTTTAATCTTTATATCAACTATTACATCACAGATCCTAAATAATATACCGATTTCATCGTAACATTTTTTGTAACCATTTATAGTTTGTATGTCTTAACTCGAATTCACCAACGGACCTTCTTTTTCAGAGGTTGGCTCACTAATCCAAGATAAAATATGACTGTCCTTGGTAATAATTAATTGGTATCAGAGCTAAAGCGTACTGCATTTTACCGGTCAACTTGTCAGCATTTTCCGTAAAGTTTCCAGTTTGTTAATGAGTCTCAAAAGTAGCCTAAAGTTCGGAAATCCCGTAACTTACGAAAAGTTGAGCCACTTCCAAGAATGGAAGTTTTATGAAGTTAAAAGCTTTGTTGATGAATTACCAAGTTTGAGGGATTAAAGTGTTACTAATTTTGTTTGGTCGTTTTGTTTTGACGATTATAAGCAAAGGACGAATATTAGTATTTGCTTACGCCCACAGAAATCTAAATAATAAGGTACTTAGATTTCTGTGCTTACGCCACATAAACGCTAGCAAATCTAAAGTACCTAGATTGGAAAGGCACGCTCTTAAAGCAACCGTATTTTCAACGTAATTCACAAAATACTCTCAATATAAAGACGCTCATGTTTAAATCATCCAGGCATTGTCCTACCAACTCTTTGCAAAGTTCGCCTGGGGAAGTACCACACCTTTGCCAGTTTGTCTAACGCCGTAACAGTAAAGAGCTCCGATTTCAAAGGCAAAGTTTCCAAAGAAATTACAAAGCAAACATGTAAATTAGTTTATGTCCCTTGGTGACGAGCACAGTGCAGTGCCTAGCTAGGTAGTGATTTGAGCTCTTCAAATGCTTATAAGAGCGTGGCAAGGACTTGTAACGAGCATGTTCCTTACTGTGTGCATGTCTTATTCGTACTGCCACTCTGCATTATAAACATATAATATATTTTCTATAAGACACATTGAAGTTATTTCGATTTTTAAAGCTTTTACTTAAAACAAGAAACAAATAAATTCATATATTACTATTTAGCGTCCCATTCCTAGCAGTACAATACCGTGAATATAAAAAAAACATTACCTGATTAATAAATCTTTTAGCATAGGTGTTCTTGGGATTATGAAGTTACGTAGTACCTATAAATTACTAGCGGTCCGGCCCGGCTTCGCCCGAGGTACATAATCTTATATATAAAATTCTCGTGTCACAGTGTTTGTTTCCTTACTCCTCCGAAACGGCTTTACTGATTTTAACCAAATTTTATATGCATATTCAGTAGGCCTGAGAATCGGCTACTAGCTATTTTTATACCCCTAAGCCCGGCAGATGGCGCTGCAGACAGTGTCTAGGTTATGATCCGAGCGAAGCCGGAACGGGCCGCTAGTATACATATTAAATATCATATAGTACTCAGGGATCACGTGCATATCCAATGATGAAATAATTGTTCAAATTCTCAGATTCTCTGGACCGCCAGAAGTTCCTGAGTTAACGAGTTCAATCGAAAAAACCTCTTCAGCTTTAGAATTAAGTATTTAGTAATAGTATAGCCCTGAGACTAGATGGAGTGACGATATACGAAAGGCGGCTGGTGGCGGTTGGAAACGCAAAACTGAGGATCGGGCTGAGTGGCGAAATATAGGAGAGGCCTATGTCCAGCAGTGGACGAACACGGGCTGATTATGATGATGATGATGAGTAATAGTATCGAGTATTGCAGATTGCAGGGAACTTCTAACATATCTATTCACCTGCAGTGTAAAGCCGGATAACGAGGAATAGGGCAATCTGTGACCGTGGCAAATATCTTCTCGACCGGAGATGAAACACCAGCAGTTCCCGGCGCGACTCGACGCGACGCCCAGAAGATTGGATTCGCTCTACTCCAGTTCCTCTCTATCGTACCAACGTTTATACGTACAGTGTAACTCGACAGTTTCACCACAGTATAACGTAATACTACGAGTAGTTCGCCACCTTTGATTTTGTGAGAAACGCCCGATAATGTCTAAACACTGGTAGAGTTGTCGCAATTTTAAAAACGTGGCACCAAAATAAAATTAAAACATCCGAACGACGTCAGCCCCGAGCCGTGCTCCTGCAATACTAGCATTATAATGTAGGGAATGCAGGAGCGCAATTCCCGCGTCACATCCCGCACGATTGCACCGTCTAGACTCTAGACGGATTCGTCGAACGACTCGAAAAATACTTTACTAGCGCCTCGGTTTAATAGCCGTTCCCGCGATAAAAAATAAAATAGTCTATGTAAGTACTATCTGATATTTTGTAAATTTTTTGATTTTTAATTTAACGTATAAGATTTGGGGTGATAATTTTTTCAGATTTGATCTATTGTTTCAGATTGTCGAGGTTCTAGGTACTGTACCTGAAGATAAAGTGACAAGACGAGCAAGAAACCTTAACGGTAAGCAATACGCTGGTCCATAATAGTACAGAACCACCCACTAATAAACAACGTCCAATGAAAACTTGTAATAATGAAACTACAAAAACAACCAACTTCATTAAAAACATCACCATCCTACTAATACTAAATATCAAAGTTTGTATATATTTTGTCTCTCGTCGTAACATCTCGGATCGGATTGAAATTTGGTCTGGAATACACATCGGCTAGATTTTGACGTGACAACGTCTTATAAATTGGTTTGCCGGGTGACACTTCAAGAAACTGCGTTACGCTCCGCTCACGTTATGCGCTCACAATGAGAGCGAGTGAGAGGGACGCGTGCCTTTCACTTTTTATGTCTGTCTCTCTCGCTCTTAGGCGGGCTAACCACTCAAAGTCGTTGTCACGTAAAACTTTCGCCCGTATACCGACTTTACAGGCAACCAATTTTTATCACTGAAAAACAAGACAAACTAGACGAGACTAGTTTTTCAAGCTAGGATAGCAGGCTAGTGTTAGCACGCTAGTACTTCTAGCTTCGTGTACACAACGCTACCCAACGCTAGTTTTATCTACACGAAGCTAGAAGGCACTAGCTTGCTAGCTTACTAACACTAGCTCGAAAAACTAGCCTCGTGTAGCTCGTTAAAAACCGCGGACGCTGGTAGTATCTATAAACCGATGAAGGTCTGAAGATAAATGAAGTGTAAAAATGATCAAGCCTACCAAGGTGTCGTCCCCAAAATGTTGGCGGCATCACATTCCATTACGAGTACATTGCATCGTGTTGCGTCCGTTCGCCCGCATCATTAGGTAAGTACGGTTCGGCATCTCATCGAAAAATGCGATATCAGTTCAAATTCTCAACGGCCTTATCTCGGCCTCTATAGGAAATATTGTTGCAAACAGTTTGTTCATTCAACATATGAAACAACCATAGTAACACAATTTCCGCTTTTTATAAAATCCGACGTAATAACATTGACGGGTACGTGTTTTTTTCCGACTTCAAAAAAAGGAGAAGATCCTTAATTCGCTTGTACATTTTTTAAACGACTTTAAAAAAAAAGGAAGAGTTTTTTTCAATTCGACCGTATTTATTTTTGTATGTATGTTTACGCGATAGATTGTGATGATTATTTGTTTGGTAGATAATACTTCGGAAGTGGTTCCGTATGAGATACATTTTATCGAAAACGGGGTAGGTAGCGGATTTTGATATCTCAACAATTTCTAAAATTAGCTTAAAATATTTGTCTTTTTCCGAAACCACGCTGTTTCATTGGATAGTTGTTTGGTTGATTCCACAAAATGTATAAAATTTAGTATAGTGTTGAGTTTAAGTGAAGTTGGTGTTTGTTTTTTTTAAGAAAATTATTTTTTTATCTGTCTGTTCCATCCACAGAAATCTAAATAATAAGATTTAGATTTCTGTGGTTCCATCGCAATTCCTAAATAATAGACCAATTTCATTTTTGTGTAATAGCTGATAAATTATCTAAATTTTTTTGTAAACTCTAGGTAATGTAATTTGTAAGTTGCAAATTTTTAAAAGGGTTCTCCAAAATTTGTATCCAGCTTTTAACCTCAAATCTGTGTGTAAGTATTTGAGATCGTTTCACGTAACATCATAACGAGCGGCGAAAATTACTGCACCAATTTAATTGCACTGCAAAATTGGGCAAATTATTGACTCGTGTAAACGCTACCTTCCCTCTTTCACTATTGTCATTTATTTCTGTTTCGTTTCTGGTTTACACCCTTAGTGTCTTTCTCAGATATCAAAATCAAAACGGACCATTTTTTTTAAGGAAACCTGATCATGGAGAAATCAAATGATTAAAATGATGTTTGTTATCGAAAATAGTATTTATTACAAGGATGATGATGTGTTATGTACATATTTATATTGCACGCCCCTGTACCTGCCCTTGGGAGGCGTATTGTTTTTTTTTTTAAGTTTTTTAAGACCTATTTTTGCACAGTGCAACTAATCCATAAGTTCTTATTCCAAAACCTTATAATACAATGACATTTTTCTAACCTTTTCTACTGTTTCCACTTTAATAAACCCATCTGTAAGCTCGAAAAAGGCATTTTTCATCGCGGTATGCGGACGATTCCAAGCGGAATTAACCGGGTGAAAACAGCTAGTCAGTGTTTTTTATATCGTGAATGGAATTTCCCCTTCCAGCAACATTCTCGAGTAGTAATAAACCTGTAAGTGGCAAACATACTGTGTATGCGTAGGGGCGATGTTGTCAGTACGGTTTTAAAAATAGTTATGTTTAATTTATTAAATATCTATTTTTTAAGTCCCAACGCAAAAACGACGGTACGTTATAAGTTTCACGTGTATATCTGTGTGTGTCTGTGGCATCGTAGCTTCCGAACAGAAGAACCGATTTTGATTTTTCTGGCCGAAAGGTCGAATTATCAATCAATCTTGGTGTCTTCAAATCGAGAGTGAATCGGTGTCTTCTAGGTAAGCACGTTCCATCGTAGATCGCATCGTCGCTTAACATCAGGCGAGACGGTGGTCAAGTGCGAACCTATACAGTATAAAAAAAATAGTCGGAAGTTCTTAGCTACGTTTGATGAACATTATGTCAAGATGGCGCCCCTACAAAATGGCGGATAGCACATTTTTTTTATAACTCCCTCATGCTACTATGACAAATTTCATTTTCTTGTAAATAAAGTAATAGTTCAAACTACACTTAGTTTATGCTTAGACAAAGATATTATGTAGATAGGCTACGTGATAAATGACCACCGGTATTTAAAAAAAATAGTCGGAAGTTCTTAGCTACGTTTGATGAACATTATGTCAAGATGGCGCCCCCACAAAATGGCGGATAGCACATTTTTTTTATAACTCCCTCATACTACTATGACAAATTTAATTTTCTTGTAAATAAAGTAATAGTTCAAACTACACTTAGTTTATGCTTAGACAAAGATATTATGTAGATAGGCTACGTGATAAATGACCACCGGTATTTATGTCTTCTAAGAGACGGTTGCTTAATATTGGAAGTTTAATAATGTAGTAGTTAGATTGTAATATGAATATTTTGTAAAAAAAATATTTAATTTGTAATCAGTGTTAGAGTGCTGGCAACCCACCGACGGCGACGGCTTATTTAAGGCGGACGAGACCTGCTGGCGCCATTTTTCTTAGGGCGCCAATGATAGGCGGACGCCTATTGTTAGCTCCGTTCCAGCGACCTAGGTGACATTTTAGGTAATTCTATATAAAAAAATCATAATAACTGTAGTTTTTGTGTCGTTGTTGATAATTGCTTTTTAACTTATAATATTTTTCATTTTTAAAACGAGCAGCATATTATTATTAAAATAAAAATAGACTAAATAAACTTTTTTTTAGTGAAACAGTCGTTTAATAATTCACAGCTTCAACAATTTATCTTTGACTCGTTTTAACATAAATTTAAGACATCCTCTTTTTACGATGCCCGGCCTTAACAAATGGTAAGTTAATGACTTTTGTCACTTTACTTACTCATTAGTCACTAAAAACCAAAAAGCATTCTCAGTCTCAAAGTTTATTTAAAAAAACTATTAAGAGTATTTTCAAGACAAAAGGAAATAAACGCAGGCTAGCAAAGAAACTGAAATTATACCATTGTTTTTTATTAAATGAGTTGTGAGAAAACAATTTTAGTATTGAAAAAAACACATTTTACTCGTAATTACATAGTTTAATAATCTAATTGAGGAGCTTTTAGAAATAAATAAAAATACAATTATTATTACTAAGAAACTCTCGCAAAATAACTGCTTACGTTAATCACAAATCTAAATTGTTCTATTTTAAAATGGCTTTGGGTGTTCAATTTAAAAATAAAATAACGTCGACTGCCGTTAGAAGTAAACATTCAGAATGATTGTATTAATTGAATGATTATTTAAATGATTGTATTTGCTGCTCTACCTTCGCTCTGACGCTACGCCGCTACATGAGCACGTGGTAGGCGATAGAAGTTTTACTTTATAAATAATTATTGGTGGACAATTCACACAACACCATCTGACTCCAAACTAAGCAAAGCTTGTGTGATGGCGGCCAGATAGCTGATATAATGCTTATAATATAGTTTTAAATACATACTTATTATACATAGAAACACCCAGACACAAATAAGTTAACTTTCATAAACAATACATCTACACTTTGCATTGCAGAATTATTCGATGCAAATCTCTAACCTCATAATTTCTTCCACACCTAGCGGTCATGTAGGACCCGTTGCGTTACCAGAATGATCTAACCTAATAGACTACAGGCCCGTGAACAAAATGTATGGGTCATATGCTCTTCTAATCCATTATTCCGCAACGCCGTAAGCGTCAAACAGAAATGATCGAGGGTTGCAACCCCCTATGTTCACCTGCACTCAGTTGGACAGCTTACAAGTGACGCCATAGTGCTGAACCTTATTATTATAGGTTTAAAATGTTCCCAACTCCCCCCTTATTTTCCTCTTCTTCTGATTATCCAAGAAATATGTAAAAATAAATAAGATTTTGAATAAAAAAAAAAAAACCTTATTATTATATACCCTTCTATCCTACATCGGTTCCTGGTGGTTCATATTATGAACCATACATTTCGTTCACGGGCCTGTAGTCAATGACGGGTCTACCGGGCGTGTTTCATCCGCCAATTTATTTAACCCAATAACATTTTATTTTAAACTGGACGTCAAATATTAAAGGATAAAAGGCTAAATATTAAAGGATAAAAGGCTAAACAAAAATAGAAACTAAACATTTCCGAGTTCTCCATCGATAAAAGGATTGACCCGCTTGTGACCTATTTATTTAAGCGCAACTGACGGTTCTCACAGTTAAGAGGTGTCAGTAAAACAGTTTTGTGCACAAAACGAGGACAAATACTTTAACGTGGTCAATATGAGTAAAACTGTGTGTATTTATGTATGCACGCAAATACTTCTTCTCTTTATTCATTGTGTTAAGAAGTGTAACTTAAACCATAGAATAGTTAATGACCCCCCCCCCCCCCCAAATCATTACACATTACATTACAATTTACATTACATTGAAATGGGGCGCTACTAATAGTCTTTTTTACTCGATTTATTGTATTTCTACTCGTGACCCCCCCCCCCCCCTCAAAACAGAGACTCTGTACTGGCTTTGCGTAGTTTGGGGCTAGATGTTGTTATGAGAGAAATATGCACCAATATTTATTTTATTAAGTAATTTTAATGATTATATTCAATTCCTTCTAGTTTTTTCAGAGATTCGATAAAAATTTAATATCCTGATTTGACCCTAAGGGATTACTTAAAGTCTTATTGGATTAGAAACCGTCCGATTTTCCTGTTCTCTTGGTAGTTACACGAAATTTGAAGAATGCTGAAAATTTATATTGTTGATTTTATATACTCAGAAATTACTAATTACAAAATGATCGTTTGATGAGGAGACGTTCGTTTGATCATCTAAAATTAATACATCGTATCTACCTAATTTCATTCGGAGATAAAAAATAATCTCACAAATTGCTTTGAATTAAATTCCTAACAAAATCGAACTTCGCTTAAAATTTCGTTTAATTAATAATTAATTAGGTAAAATATCTTAAGCTCTTCTTTTTTCTCCATTTTTCTTGACGACGTTGCCGATATTATCCTAATTTGCTCTAAAATTAGACAGATTTTTTTGTATGTTTGCAGGAATTATTAATTTTTAACAAATTAAATTTTTAATATGATTATAATATGACTTTTCATAGAAAAAAATAGAGTTCTATATGGAATAGCTATTTCTAAACTTTCTGTGGACAAAGCTACAGGCAAATAGTAGTATACATTAATTATTTTTTTGCCAATTTTAGAAAATTACGTTAGTATTTTTGTAGCTATTGTTTGTTTTTGCTTATAAAATTAAAAATAAATTACAACTTCAAACTCAATTTCCAAAGTAACAAAGAAAGTAATAATAATAATATTATATTTTCAGTTGCGATAACTGTACTATTCCTTTAGTTAATATACACAAAACCCAGTCATGAGCTAACGATGAACTAATTGGCAAACTTTGCTTTTGTGAGACTTGTATTCATGTTATTTTTTTATAGTATAGAGTGACAAGACGAGCAGGACACGTGCCTGATGGTAAGCAACATGCCTGCCCATAACAACACAATGACACGCAGATACTGGAACATGAAGAATCCAAATCATTTTACCTTCTAGCCCAGTATTTTTTCTGGAAACATTGTCATATTTTATCTTCTAATACATCCCAAGGAATGTCACCTTCGAGTGGTGCGTTGACCTTTCGACAATGTAACCAGCTGTGTTCGTCCGTCTTCAGAAGACCTCTGCGAAGTTAGGTCTCGGAACTGCATCGCATGTGTCGTCACTACTTAGTAACGAAAATTATCTCTTGCGAACCTACACGCGCATAGTTAACCTAACCTACACGAGCATAGCTCGGATAGTTCTCCTGTACATAGTAACATTCCGGAAACTGGCATGTTGCATCTCCTTGTGTAGCATGATAGTACTAATTATCTTATACTCGTATTATACGATGACATAATTTGAAATTAGAACGTGGATCTTACTTGATTTAGACACTATGAAATTTTGGCGCGAATTAGGTATACTAATGAGTTTTTTTTTGTGGTACCTGGTAAAACATTTTTATTTGCGCCGGCAATTCTGAACTAGTGTTCACAACATTAGCTCATAATTGCCAAAAAGACAATAATCGAAGAAAGGTATAACTTTAAGACACGTAACTAATGTACCACAGACTAGGTACCTAGAGATGCCACGGACAGAAATCACGACGTCACACAACTAAATATAAAACGCAAAGCAAACAATTGTGTAGATAAATCATAATACCTAATAATATTGCATTCCCCGAACTCGAATTCAAATTTGAAAATCATTTTATGTTACTAAAGTCAGCATTATTGTATTCTTAACTCACGGAACTTGTTTCTCTTTGCAAGTTAATCTTGCTATCTGCCTCACTGATGGCTCTCAGTGCTTCAAAGATACAATATTATTTCAGAATTCTGAACTTTTGCGAAGTAATATTTGATTCTCTATAAACGTCTCGTAGCAGTTGGGCTTTCAAACACATAGATAAGTAATTTCATTTTAAATTGCTTTTCCATTTAGTTCTTTTTGATGAAAGTTTAGTTTTCTTGCTAACGAAAAGGCTTGCTAAGGGTAAAATTTGGGAAAAAACATTTATTTTCTATGTCGTCTGCCCACGGAGTACGGGAAGATGGAATACACAAATTCCGAATCTAATTGGACCCAATAAGTTTTTCAAAGTAGGAAGTAATACAGTAAAAAGTCTTATACAAATGTTACATAATCTAATTAATGTCAACAAAACACAACAACCAATAAGAATACGGGTGTACCTATGTATGTAAAAATTGTAATAGTGTTTAAAAAAAAACCGTAAAACAGTGAAAACATACCGATTGTGAGAATATGAGAAATAACTGGCTCTACAAAGACTGGTACCTGAGATCAGAGTATGACCTGAAAAGAAAGAAAAAAATAGTAAGATTTTTTTTGTAGATGGAAAACAACAAATTATTAAAAAATAACATGCAAAGCAAAATGTTAGTCACAGCAAACAATACAAAGATTCCCCTAGATTCCGGTTTTACTTTCATTTGAATTTTTGGCTAAGCACGTTCGTGTCTTGTGCCATTGCTCAAGGAATTCATTCATTTTTTTATTGACGATGACGTTTCAAAACTAGAATTCTAAACTTAAAACGTGTCCTCAGAATAGTTTTTCCTAGATGAGTCAGCGTTTAGTTTTCTTTTTTCTTTTTATAGGATAAGCACGTTACTCTTTTTTTCTCCTAAGAGTCCACGGCGTGAGCATCGTTCCGTATTTCTCGCAGAGTGCTGGTCCGAGATCACATCGACAGAATACTGATGAGGCGAATTCTTCACCGGTCACAAGCTCAGTTTTCGTAAACAGGCACCTACCCAACCTACCTAAATACTTACGCTGGGATAATCAGAAAGAGTGTATTACAAAATAAACACGTAAAATTATGCCTACAAACATTTTATACACTAAAGAAACTACGTCTGTCTATATTGTGTTTGGTACACTTTCACGTTTAAAATATAGAACCGTTTTTTTTTTTTTACTTTTTTAGATTTACACATGACCGCCATCTTGCCAACACGCGGTCGCGGTCCACGATTGAGCGTGCTTACCTAGAAGAAACTGATTCACTCTAGATTTGTAAACACCAGTATTGTAACTATCGGGAAAACTTACTCAGGCAATGCATTCCAAACCATAGACGTTCTTTTGACAAAAGTAGAGTCAAATCTCTTTGTTTGAGTCTTTCGAACGACAACCATGAAAGGATGTCGCTCTTTCAAACTATGAACAGTTCGACAGAAAAAAGGAAAAGGTGGTATTGGTACTTTGAAGTATTTTTCTATCAAGGGTGTCGTTGGCTATCAGCCCTTTGGCACGTCTCTCGATCGATTCCAGAGCCTCCTTCTGGTACCTAGCCGACCCGTCCCAAAGGTGCGACCGGAACTGATTTAAATTAAATTTTGCAAGGAGTTGATAATGGGGATGAAAGTTTGTATGAATTTTTAAAGGGGCAAAACCCCTACTAACAGTTAAGTAAGCCGTGATTTAATCCGTGGGGCATAATAATATTATTAGCTAATATTATAAAGACTTCCTGGCGAATTTATTTTTAATTACTTGTTTTTAAGCTTTGATTATGTATACAATCAAAT
The DNA here is from genome assembly GCA_963693475.1 of Ectropis crepuscularia. NCBI lineage: Eukaryota > Metazoa > Arthropoda > Insecta > Lepidoptera > Geometridae > Ectropis > Ectropis crepuscularia. The sequence continues at coordinate 39,287,769 of OY856338.1, forward strand.
CTTTTAAGCGATAGTCTAAATTTTGCCACGAATAGTTCGCAATAAAGCACATACACTTTTGTTAAAAATCAACTAACTGGCTTAGTGGGTCAGTCGATAGTCAGTACTTGAAGGTCATGGGTTCGATCTCTACCCAGGACAAACATTTAAGTGATTAGTCTGCTTGTGGTGTATGGGTGTTAATATGAATAATAAAAACGTGTACATATTATACATATAAGTAAAATCAGCTATTGGGCTTTCATGGTACAAGCTTAACTTTGTGGCTGGGTGGTTGTGTGAAAAACTAGAAAACAATATTTATTTTAATTTAATAAATGCAATTTATAGTATCATACTTAAAAATTACGATGACAGAGTATGTTCGAATGAGGATTAGGACAAGAATAGAGAAAAGTGTTATGTTGCGGTTAGTCCTATGACCAGTTAAGAGCTAAGATGCTGATTATGAAAAGGTACCAACATTAATAAAGCAGATAGAGTGAAGACAGTTACAACATAGAACCTCATTTAAACGCTAAATTCACCCGTTTATTATCGTACTACAGTAAATACTCTCCAACACAATATCTTTGCAATCTTCAAAGTGTCTGAAACTTCGCAATTTCCTGACTTTCAACTAGAAATGTAGTCGTAAGTTCATCGCGTCCCTGTCGGTAGGTATGCGTTTGTGAAGCCCGCTCTCTTGGGTCGTTGTCACATAACAATGAAATTTACTGTTTACAAGCACACAGTAAGTTATTTAAATGACGGAAGCCCGCAGAATATTATATGCATGCATTTTCAACTGATGCGACGCGACGCTACGCTCCAATGATGTCAATTATTACTTAATCTAGGCCCCGTTATGACTCTCGTATCATCGGAGATCAGTTTATATTGGACAGATATATCTACATGTTTACAAAATATTAATTGACCTGCGGATCTGAAGCGTAGTTACCAGGTCATAGGTCAACATGCATAACCTGACTTCGGCATCGAAACCTTGTTGCTATGCGAATGCTTTGTTTTTGTTTTCTCTACATTTGCATCATAACTGTTATTTTCATATATTATTCAGTAATTTATTCAATTTTCTTATTTTATATTTTTTTTACAACGTACAAAGAAAATAAACATAATAATAGTACATTATGAAATAAGTGCGCTAAGTTGATAATTACAGCCGTGGCGATATTGCTGCCTCGAGCCGTAGGCGAGAGCTATAATTAGCAGACGCTGTAATTATCAAAGCGCACGTATGTCATACGACGTTTTATAACATATTTGCGAGGCAATAACCTAATCTCTGACGACATTTTCAAATAAAAAAAGAATGCAGCGAAAAAAAAGCGCTCGGAATAATTTTTACTCGTTCACAGATTAACGATGCGCGCATATCAGCGCTTTTTTTAAAGCAATGGCACAGAACTAGCAAGTATGACATTATTAATAAAATTAAATAATAGTTTTTGTTTTATTCCAAATAAATTGTTGTAATTAATGGACAAAAATAGTTAAATTAACAAATTAAATAATTCTTTATTATATTTTATCTCCCAAAGTCAATTTTATTCATTAAATTCACTTTAATGTTATTCATTAATCACTTGTGGCACTAATTAATAAGTAATTCTATGTAACATTGTATTTTTGTTTGTGTCACTATAAAGTGTTTCTATCTATCTAGATGTTGATCACTTTTCTGTCATAAAAACTCTTTACTGAGATTGGAAAAGTCACCGTTTGTTTTACACGGAGCATTTTGATAAACCGTGCGTTTTACATTATACATTACCGCACAAGTACGTAATGAGATACATTACGATACAGAAATTGGTGCAATAGGAGACCCTTTACGGGCAAATGTGTTATAAAAAACTTAAAACTAAGATGCCTCCAGCGGCGGGGCAGGTTTCCTATTTCCCGAAATCACTCTATCTCACTGAGACAGCACGGTTTCGGTGTTTTGTGGATTTCAAAAAACAATGAAATTTATTCCATTGTTGAATTTAATTTTAAATTGAAGTCGGTTTTTATTTTTCGGGGAAATTTAAATTATGACAAAAACATATAAAATATTCCGACGAACTGAGAACCTTATTGATTAAGATATTAGAAATGTTTTACAAGAAAGAATATTGGTAGTCTAGACCAAGTTTAAATGGATTTCAATTAATAGTGGCTCTAAAGCGATAAGCGAGACGCTTACCATCAAGCATGACTATCTAGTTAGTCGATTGTAACGGAATCTCCATTGTAAAAGACGTAATAAATAAATAAATATTGGTGGACAATTCACACACAACCACCATCTGACCCCAAACTAAGCAAAGCTTGTGTGATGGCGGCCAGATAGCTGATATAATACTTATATAATTTTAAATACATACTTATTATACATAGAAACACCCAGACACAGTGCAAACGTTTGAATTCATCACACAAATATATGCACTGGGTGGGAATCGAACCCACGACCCTCGGCTTCGCAGGCAGAGCTACTACCAACTAAGCCACGAGGCCAGTCATGGATTAGTGACTAGCCCGCGTCATGCACAATCGTGCGGTCGTAGGACCGAGACTCGACTACACCTCTTGAGTACAATTTACAATTATTATTGAGTATTATTCCAAGTATAGGTGTACAAGGTTGAATCACCACAAGCTGTAACAGTCAAGGGAGCCGGCAACAAACAGCAACGTAAACACCATGAGGAAACTGGGATGTTCCACAATCTTTTGAGGTCGTCATCCACCAACTCTCAGTGGGTGAGTGAGGTAGATTCCGGCCGCGAATCCTTTCTCGTGAGAGAGAGCTTAGAAACCCCAGCAGTGGGAACATTCATCGGACGGTTTATGTTAAAACAATGTCGCTTTACAAATCGGTTACATTATTGCCTATAAAATAGCGAATTCGTAGATATATTGTCTGGGCGAACACGGCATTGGTGCTAATTTCATTATCGAGGTGAAGCGATTCTTGTCCACTCGACATGTAACTGTTTACACAGGCCGCTACATTGAATAAAGTAGCCAAGTGCGAGTTGGACTCGCCCATGAAGGATTCCGTTCCAGCAAGTAACATAATATACATAGTACACATAGTTCTTGTAGTTCGTTGTAACTTTGATCGAAGTTTTAATAATAGTGTATTTATGACGTACTAAAAAAAACTACTCATCAGATCGAGTTCAAACTAATTTTCGTTGGTAATTTTCATGGTAATGTACATCATATATTTTTTTTAGTTTTTTCATTCTCTTACTTTAGAAGTTAGAGGGGGGGGCGGGGGACACATTTTACCACTTTGGAAGCGTCTCTCGCGCAAGTTATTCAGTGTACACAAAAATTATATTAGAAACCTCAATATCATTTTTTAAGACCTATCGATAGACACCCCATACGTGTAGGTTTGATGAAAAAAAATTTTTGAGCTTCAGTTCTCAGTATGGGGGTCACCCCTATTATTTGTTTTTTTTTTAACTTTTGTAAAAATCTTAATGCGGTTCACAGAATACATCTACTTACCAAGTTTCAGCAGTGTAGTTCTCATAGTTTCGGCAAAAAGTGGCTGTGACATACGGACGGACAGACAGACAGACAGACAGACAGACATGACGAATCTATAAGGGTTCCGTTTTTACGTTTTACGGAACCCTAAAAAGTACCATTAAGTAGGACCTAGTTTTTAAATTATCACTAATTTTTTTGAATTGAAGTTGTCCCACAGCTGGGCAAAAGGCTCAATCCTTTTCACTTAATCCGGTCCTGAGCTTCCATCGCCTAAAAACTTTTTTAAATTCTCCTACCTCATCTTACACTTTTTTAGGGTTCCGTAAAACGTAAAAACGGAACCCTTATAGATTCGTCATGTCTGCCTGTCTGTCTGTCTGTCCGTCCGTATGTCACAGCCACTTTTTGCCGAAACTATGAGAACTACACTGTTGAAACTTGGTAAGTAGATGTATTCTATGAACTGCATTAAGATTTTTACAAAAAAAAAAAAATAAGAAAAATTAGGATTGCCCCCCATACTGAGAACTGAAACTCAAATTTTTTTTTTCATCAAGCCTACACGTGTGGGGCAACCCTTCATGGGCGAGTCCAACTCGCACTTGGCCACTTTTTTTATTTTTATTATGTTCAATTAATTGATGTACCTATCAAGAGTTCCTAAATTCAAAATTAATTTATTAGAGAAAATGAAACTACTACACCGAAACTATAAAAGGAGTTTGTATCAACACGTTTTTGTCGTACTAAAATTATCTTATGACGCTATCGAGGAACAAACATCCAAATATTCGTATTTATATCAAAAACTGAATTAAGTACAATCTGAATTATTATTTAGTTACTTCAACATTGCTTACGACGAAACATCGAAGTAATTAAATAATAATTGAGATCGCGATTAAATCATGTCAATATTTTCAATATGAGTTCAAATTTCGGAAGTTTAATAAGTAAATCATAAATTCCTAATATTTGTAAGATGTATACAATAAATATGCCCCCGTAAAATTGTCAACACCGTCAGATTATTATCTAACGCGTGAGATTATAATCTCTCGTTAGGTTAGATTAATAATTAATTAATTATAGATGACCTCACAAAGGTCGCTGGAAACCGCTGGTTGCAGGTTGCGCAGGACCGTTCGTTGTGGAAATCTAGGGGGGAGGTCTATGTTCAGCAGTGGACGTCTTGCGGCTAATGATGATATAATTAGATAAATACCTACATCCTATCGACTATATACTCGGTCCCAGACTTCATGGTCATATTGCTTATATTATACGGCCAATGTCTCTCAGTTTTGGCCTGACCGCAAGTTTCAAACCTCACAGCGGCGTTCTTGATGAGCAAATATGTGACGTGGCCCAATGTGCCCGTTACCATGTGCGAGCCAGGTCATGCTAATCACTGCTGAAGTGCTAACACGTGGAGATCACGAATATCTACGCAAGCGTCGCGAGCGAGCCTTCAAAAACCCTGAACCATCGGCACGAAACGGAACAGATCCGGAATCGGGGCGGCTTTTTAACAAAAAACGAGGCTCTCGATTCCGTTGTATGTTTTCGTATATGTATGTCACGCGATAGCTCCGCCAATTGTGAATCGATTTTAGTGATTATTGTTTTGTTTTATAGATAACTAGCAGTGCCCCGCGGTTTTACCCGCGTAGTTCCCGTTCCCGTCGTTCCCGTTATTTCCCCGGGATAATATCATATCATATCATCATTTATATCATTTATTTCATCAACAAACATTGGTAAATCAAAGAATACAAAAATATAAATCGTTCGTACATATCTGTAAACTTAGACGAACTTGGCACCCAAACTAGGATTATCCTGTGCGATGGGATACCAAGGCCTTCCTCCGACTATATAAACTTAGACAACAACATATTAATTTTATATAAGTACTAGCTGAACGCGCGCGCGTTGCTACGCCATCTATCGAAAATTGGTCGTACCAATTCAAATTTTGAACGAACTCAACTTCAACTTCAACTTTTACATATGGCTTCCATTCGGTAATTTCACCGGAATTTCGCCAGTGTCTAGCGTTTCTTCATAGATAGTCTTCTGAACTTGTATTCACTGAAGAGGTAGGAGTCTTGTTTCAGATGGTCGGTCCACTTCAGGTAGTCTTCAGTTTGGTGACAGACTTCTGGCATATGTTCAGTGAAGATGCAGGATTGTTGATTCAGATGATCGGTGGAATGTAGATACTTTTGTTAGTAGATAAGTATGTTTTATATAACTGTAATGGACAAACACATACATGACGTCACAAAATAGACATAAAAAGATATTATCTTATATAGAATAGTAAAAACACATATTATAGGTTTATATATACATAATTTACACAGAATATGTCATAATCTAATGTTGTTTTTATGAATATATTTACTAAGGACATACACAAAAGGGGAAAAAACAAGGGGGAGGAGATTGGAGAAGTTAGTGGGACGAGGAAGGTCAGGAGGGATCAAATTGTAGAGGGAGGACTGAGATCTACCACACTCAAAGAAAATATGATCGGTAGTGCCGTCTGCTAACCCGCATTCACAAAGAGAGGTATCGCGTATTCTTATTTTAGAGAGGAACACCGGCGTGCAAGCAAAACCCAACCGCAGGCGGCATATTGTGGATGTAGTTTGTTTAGGTATGTTCTTGAATTTAAAAAACCAGGGTTTAGGGGGAATAGAGGACTGTATTTGGCCATAAAATTTGCCCGTTATTGTCTTTGTTTTAGTCCAGACAGAGTTCCAGCTTTCGAGTAATTTAGGTTGGCATGTTGTGGAAAGATCATGGGAGTAGATATGGTAATGATCCTTATTGCCGGAGAAAGTAGCCTGTTTGGCGTGGAAGTCAGCGGACTCATTACCTGATATACCCATATGTCCAGGGATCCATGCTAACACTATTTGTAAGCCTAATTCATGGGACTTTAAGAGACTCTCTTTAATTTTAAGAATTACAGGATACTTGTTTTTAGATTTGAACTGATTGGCCAAGAGGGCCTGCAGACAACTCTTAGAATCAGTCAGTATGATGGTTTTGCTGATGGAGTGTGAGGTGACATATTTAATAGCTTCCAGGATGGCCGTGGCCTCACCAGTGAAGACTGAGGCTAGTGGAGAGCTTTTGTAATTGAGTACAATTCTATATTTAGGAATCCAAACAGCAGAACCAACATCGCTGTTCCCAGTCAATTTGGAGGCATCTGTGAACACTGTTAGCCAATCAGTCCATTTATTGGCAATAATTTCAGCGAAAGTCCTGTTGGGATCAAGAGAATCTTTGTCTAAGCCCAGATTTAGAATGACATGGGGCTGGTAGGTTAGAGCATGGTAACTGGTGGAGAATAAAGGGTTGATAGGGAAACTAGCTATGGGAAAAGGAAGGTTGGAAAATTTTGAATGGCTACGGAGGAGGCAAGGAAGTTTGGTTTGGGATATAACATTGTGAGGTGGAGTAAGTCTCAGAAGCTCTTGTAATTTAGGCCAGAGAGGGTGGTCTGAGTTTTGGAGTAACTTAGTATAGAATCTGTCTGCCAAGAATTGCCTACGCAGGGTGAGTGGAGGGTCTCCGCATTCTACTTGGACTGCATTAGTGGGAGAACATTTCATTGCACCTAAAATAGTGCGGAGGCATTTGGCTTGAATCCTGGACAGTTTGTCTAGGGCAGATTTGTTGCCAGGCTCCAATAGAAAGGATGCATAGTCAAAGTGGGAGCGTATTATTGAGTTATATAGCAACTTTTGGGAAAAAGGATGAGAGCCCCACCATACACCAGAAAGGGAGCGGAGGATGTTCATATTTTTTTCACATTTAGTAGCGACTTGTTCTGAATGAGGAACACCAGTTAACCTTGTGTCTAACCAGAGCCCTAGAAATTTTGTTGAAGTCTGCTGTGGAATGAGTTGGTTGTTGCATCTCAAGTGTACATTAGGAATAGTTCTTTTTTGGGTGAAAACAATAGATTTGCTTTTGGTTGCAGAAATTGTTGAGCCATTGTCATTCAAATAATCCTCTAGGTACATAAGAGCAGAGTTTAGATGTGTTTCAGCTTCCTCAATGGATTCAGAGGTGACATACAGAGCCAGATCATCGGCATACTGTAGAACTTGACAGAAAGGTGTGGCTACCATTTCTAGATCATATGTGTAGAGGCCATAAAGGGGGGGGCTGAGAACAGAGCCTTGTGGTAGTCCTTTCCATGAGATTCTGGAAGTTGGTGCATTCTGAGTTTTGATGTTTATTGTTCTCTCTATCAAAAAGCAGTTGATGAAGTGTACCATCTTCGGCGATATACTCAGCTGTAACAGCTTAGTTCTGAGCATCGGAAGTTGGACGTTATCATAAGCTGATGTAATATCTAAGAACACAGCTACCACATAGTTTTTGTTCTTTAGACCAATACGTATGTCAGTGGTGAGGATACTGAGACTGTCTGCAGTGCTCATTCCTTTACGAAAACCATACTCGGTTACTTTAGGTTCTAATGACGCAACCTTTAAAATATGACATATATGCTGTCACGCAACGAAAGCTCTCAAAAAGCAATATTTTTTCCCGTTTTTTTTACATTTTTCATTCCTGCTCGGCTCCTGTTGATAGTAGCGTAATGTTAAATAGCCTATAGCATTCCTCGATAAATGGACTATCCTACAAAGAAAGAATCGTTCAATTCGGATCAGTAGTTTAGAGATCCTTGCGTTCAAACAAACAAAGAAACTCTTCAGCTTTATAATATTAGTATAGATTTCATCAACAAACATTGGTAAATCAAAGAATACAAAAATTTGAATCGTTCGTACATATCTGTAAACTTAGACGAACTTGGCACCCAAACTAGGATTATCCTGTGCGATGGGATACCAAGGCCTTCCTCCGACTAAATAAACTTAGACAACCACATATTAATTTTATATAAGTAGCCTATGTGTTCTTCCAGACTATAATCTAACTGCATTCCAAATTTCAGCCCGATCCGTTCATACGTTACGGCGTGATTGAGTAACAAACATCGAAACATCAAAATATCCAAACATCCATAATTTGACATTTATATTATTAGGGATATAAAACAAAAAAAAAGAGAGGTGAGGTGGTCCTATATGTATAAATTTTATCGAAATCGGTTTGGCAGTTTCTGAAATATCAACAAAAAAACTAAAAATGTACTTTTCTTTACCTAGACGACGTATTCGTTCTACCTCGCTGTTTCATTGGAATATTGGGTTTAGTGTCTGTTTAATTTTTAAAATGAAGTTGGTTTTTATCTTTCGGCGAAAATTACATTACTGAAGTAAAGCCTTGTTTAAGAAACTACATTTTTCGACATTTTATTTTACATTTTTATTTGGTTTAACACAGGCGACTATTCGATTGAAAAGGACTTAAAACAAAAAAATACCCAATAAACAAGGAATTTGACGAACAAAGGTTCGTCAAATTTCGTTGTTCGTCGGACGAGCCGAAGCATAGCAACCTTTGTCAGCTTCAATTTTTAGTTGTTTTTTTTCAACTGACGTACCTGCTCTGCTGCTGGCTCATATGGCCTGTATTGCCTACCGAGATTTGAAGTAGCGCAGAGGTCCTACTACCAATTAGTCCAGTATTCTATAAAGAGTTATCCGAATTGTACATTTTTAATCGTAATACGTTTGCATTGATGTTTAACGATACGATATACGACATCGTAACTAGAAGTAACCGATTCACTTTTGACTTGGGAAAAAAATGTGTACCATAATGTACGTTGTAAGAAAGAACACCTGAACAAATAAAATTTACTCGCATGTGTATTGGAAATCAAAACATTGTGCTTCATTCTATTTATTGTGATACAGATTAATGCTACATTCTAATTATTTTTAACTATAAGAAGATAAAATAAATCTAATATCACCTTACCCTCTTTTTAACACGCTTCTATTAGGTCGCCCTGTATGTAACTATGTAATGAAATCTAATTTAACCATCTTCCAAGGGTCGTAGCGACATGAAAATTGGCAGCTGTATGTAGTTCTGATGACAATACAATAATGTGGTGCTGTCGAACTGATCTGATGATGATCATATGAAGGGTGAGCTGATATGAACTGGAACTTCATGATGGAACATCGTATCATAGCTGTTTTGTTAGAAAAGTCTTGTAATGAACTTTGACCACGATTAAGTTTCAAGGTCTGATGATGAAGTCGGAAGATAGGCCAGCGTGTTTTTCTAGTGTTTTTTAAACTATTAATTTATTTTTTTATATTTTTTTTTTCTGTACTGTGCTGTAATTTTGGAAATAAACTAATTTATTTACTATCATCCTGTTCGTAGCTCGAAAACGCAACATCGTTTATGATTAACGTTATAAAGAAAGGCTCAAACGAGAAGGTTTGACTACACTTTCATAACACAAACGTCTAGACAGTGAAATGCGTTGCCAGAGTGGGTCTTTGTCGGTGGTAACCTCGGTGTTTGAAAGTCGAGAGTGAATCGGTTTCTTGTAGACAAACACGCTTCATCGTAGATCCCATTATCATCGGTCGAGATGGCGGTCACTGCTTCCACTTAGCACTGCAGCAAGTGCAATCTTTGTTAAAAATACTCTTTTTTTGGTAAAGTCAAATCGGTCAGAGTACAGAAATTCACAAATTATCGACATTTGTAATATCAACAGAACTCAACCACTTGTGTGTAAGGTCAGTTTTGTAATACTAATGAGGTTAGAGATTTTCGAAACATTTGGTGAGAAGTTTGTTCATCCCTTAATTCTCTTTATAAAAAAAGGGTTTTATGGGGTTCAAATAGGGGATGTATATGAAGGTAAATTTGACGTCCTAAATTTGTAAAAAAAAAACTTTTGAATCGTATTAAGCGAAAGTAGATTATCGGGTAAAAGGGCAAGCCACGGTTTACACTGCAGGCCAGGTCACTTGTAACATAACACAACTTGTGCATCTATTCAAATCAAATCAACTGATAATAATCTGATTGAGTCTCAGACAATTAACTGGCCATGCAAATAGCCAGTCTAACTAGTTTAGAAGATCACATACGCAGTATACGTTACAAAGGCACATCGGTTATGTCGACGTCACTCCACAGCGAACTGACATGTAATTAGCCGAGTCCATCTAGCAATCTTGCGTTTGTCATTGGACAGGGCTATTCAGATGACATGTACCCGAAAGGGTCGCTCTACTGATCATCTTAATGAGCGACGTATATGATGTCCAATAGAAAATATCACACCGGACTTAATCGAGGTTTAAATTAAATTTAAATTGACTCGACGTTTCGGCAGCCGTCGTTTAGGGAAATCTCGTTACCGCGGCGGTTTCAACGCTGCAGAAACAGCAAGGTAATTAAATAATAATTTAGATCATGATTACAAGTGCAGTGTAATTTCAATTTCTATACTAATATTATCAAGCTGAAGTTTTTTGTTTGAACGCACTAACCTTAGGAACTACTGGACCGATTTCAAAGGATTGGTTATGGACGTGATCCCCGAGTGGTATAGGCTATATGCTATATATTATGAACCACGGACGAAGCCGGGACGGACCGCTAGTGACTTTATAAATAGACAGCAGGTTTACATTTGGCCAAAAAACCAAACCTGAATAGAAAGTAGTAACGGCTGAACAAGGAAAACCCGGGGATAGGGCTAAGTAGCGAATCATTGCAAAGGTTTATGAGAATTATGATGATGAGAATATGTGATAAGAATATGTGAGAAGAATGGTGATGATTATATTATGATGAGAATTATAGTGTCGCTAACGTTAAAAGTAACAGTGTTGCGTTTTCAATAGTTTTTCCCCCATCTAAAAAAATAACAAGGTGTATATTCACTTATGTATGTATATGTACGCACAAATATACGAACATACTTACATACAGAAGTGTCGGTAACCCTCAGACAAATTATTTAAATACTAAAAGCGGGAACCGTAACAGTTATTTTTTTCATCTCAAATGATACCAAACGCGCTATCACTTCAATGATTAACCAAAAAAGTTTTTGTTTGAAATGAAATTGTCAAATAAATTATCACTTCACAAAATTTTATTTACTTGATTGAGATTGTTCTGCATATCCCTTCTATCTGCATATCCCTTCTATCTGCATATCCATTGAATAGTAGCAACAGAAATCCAATATAATTCCGATGCAATGTACAGACGTGCTCAAAGGGATGTTTCTGAAACCAATTTCCAATCCCATCATAATATTATACATATATACAGAGAGACTTTATTATGATCCTACATCAATGTAGGATCCTACAAAGCGCATATGTCGTCTGTGCGCCTTTGAGGTACGCCACTCAGATCAGGACATTAAATTGATCATAAATTGATTATAAATCCATAAGACAATGAATCAAATTAAAACTTATGACTTACGGTCCGCCAGGAAAGCTTTATTCTACGTTCTTTTATCTATTAGAAATGAACTCCTATTTTTCCAATAAACTGAGAACGGCTTTACCGATTTCATTCCTTTCATTCTTATTCAAGTGTTTTCAAATATTTTAAAGTAGGTTTACTCATGAAAAAAGTGTTTAAAAATTGAGAAAAAACTTTTAATAATCTTGAAAACTTAACTAATACCTTATAGAGTAAGATCCCAGAACTGCCAGACGGCACCTATTTTCTGATGAATGAAATGTGGACGATTGACGGAATCTCGGAATGGATTGGATTGAAATTAAGAACACAGACAGTTCATAAGCTGGAATAACACATAAGTTATTATTTCACTGCGAGAAAATTTCTATAACGGTGACTACTCGAGTTTAGTAACAATTTAGATTGAGACTTTTCTGAATCGCGAGCATTGCGGGCGCCACGTACTAAAATCTGTGACCAGATATGGCCGTTAAGGGTTTTCGGAGCGTCATCGTAATATTACAGCGTTCCGCGGTTTTGCTCGCGTAGCTCCCGTTCTGGATATTTTACCGGGATAAAAAGTAATCTTAGTCGTAGTAAACCTGTGTTCTTGTAGGCTATAATCCAACTGTGTTCCAAATTCCAGTCCGATCCGTCCATACATTGCGACGTGATTGACCAACAAACATCCAAACGTTGACATTTATTGATATGTATTATAATGAAGTTACATCACGTTTATTTTTGTAGTTGTTCTTCTGTCTTGGCAGTGTTTTGTTACAAAAGCGTTTGCCGCCCTTGCAATGTCATATAACTGGATCAGCTTACTTACCGGGTAATGGCTACGTGCATAATGATGTAGCCTAGGTCAGAACGTAGTTCAGTCTAAGTTTACTGGGGGTTTTCCGCACTTAGCCTCATAATTGGGGCATTGACTGGCCTCGTGGCTTAGTACCACGTAACTCTGCCTGCGAAGCTGATGGTCGTGGTTTCGATTCCCACCCAGTGCCACTATTTGTGGGATGAATTCAAATATTTGTACTATGTCTGGGTGTTCCTATGTATAATAAGTATGTTTTTACAACTATATAACTAAAAAATTATATCAGCTATCTAGCCGCCATATTACATGATTTGATTAGTTTGGGGTCAGATGGTGTTGTGTGTGGATTGTCCATCAATATTTATTTATTGTTGTGCATGCTTCATTTTTCTCTTCTCTACTCCGACCAGTTCAGGCTATCCCAGAAGGCCAGCAGCCTTTTCTGGTTGCTATGGGCATCCGGGATAGATCCTGGAGATTGGAGGAATTGTACTCATTTATCGACCATGCTACTGCACATGTAATGGTGTTTCTTCCTCCTCCATGTATCCCCTGCCTGAGGGTGTGAGGGTTGTCTGTCACTCTTATAGCAAACAGGGGGCAGGTTTTTTTAGGCGGCAGTTGTTGCAAATAAAACGATGAGTTGGCCAAGACTGACTTTATTTCGAGCATACCCTCGTATCTCAACTTATTAACTACACGACATCTTCCCCTTTAAACATTTTAAAACTTAATATAGTAGGCAAAATAAGAACATGTGTACGTAACATATATATATAACAATAGGTACATAAGAGTTTATAATCGAATATCTTTTACATCACCATTTTATGCCTTGAAATTTTATTGGTATTGACACAAATGAGTAGTAGGTACCTAAACATTTTTATAATTATGTAGTTTTAGTTACATTTAGTTACATTTAGATGCACAATCTTTTTATACACTAGTTATTTCTATTTATATTAAATAGGAACAGGAACAATGTTTTAAATTTTTGCAAATGTTATTTTCTCTGTAATATGTATTTTATAATGAATGAGCATTGAGCATAATGCTTTAAAATAATATTATTAGGTGAAAATAAGGTGTCACTGAGATAGTACAAACATTTAAAATAAGTACATACTATAGAATGAACCTAGAACCTTTACCATTTTCGAAGTTAATTAATTCAATAACAGTTTGTAAATGAACTATTTATAACATATTATCTAAGTTCATTTCTGTTTAGAATATGCTTGATTTATTTTATGTCGTGCCATGCTAGCCGCCGGTCTGCGCCCGGTTGTAACGTGGGGAGTGTGGGGTGCGTGAGGCTCAGACGGTGCGGGTTCCGAACCCGGGGTCTCATGGTTGACGTCATCGTCGATATCCACACCGTTGGATTTCACATCGATTTTAGGGCTCGCCCACAGTTCGTCGTCGTCGGTGCCATTTCCCGGCGTGCCAGGTTCCTCCGGGGTAACGTCTTCGAGCTTAATGAGGTGGCGTCTGTTTCGCCGGTAGCGGCGGCCCGAGTCATCGGTCACGAAGTAGGAGCGCGGCTGTGGGGCGCGGTGCAGCACCCGCGCGCGCCGCCGGCGGCCCTCGTCCGCCATCAGCACGGGCTGCCCCGGCGCCAGCTCTGGCAGCGCCCGCGCCCGCGTGTCGTAGTGCGCCTTGGTCGCCGCCCGGGCTCGCATTATGTTAGCATAGTCTTCATCGTTATTACGACTCGGTTTCAATTTGTCCGAGTGAACGGGAAGCAGAGTGTCGAGTCTTCGACTCATCAGCAGCTCGGCGGGCGAGCCGACACCTTCTCGCGGAGTCGTTCGGTGGTTTAGTAGGCCGAGATAAAAATCGCCCCCCGAGGCTATCGACTTTATTAATATATTTTTTACCGTCTGGACGCTTCTCTCGCTGAGACCGTTCGACTGGCAAAAATTTGGGGAAGTAGTGGTATGCCGGAATCCCCACTGTCTACTAAATTCTGCAAAAATCTTGGATGAGTACGCCGGTCCGTTGTCCGTGACTAACTCCTGCGGGATACCGTGTCTCGCGAACTGGTCTTTCATAGCGGTTATCACCGCCTTAGATCCGATATTCGTCAGCGGATTTACTTCTATGAAGTTTGAAAAATAGTCTACCAAAATAACAAAGTACTTGCCGGCGTGCTGAAAAATGTCGGAGCCTAGTTTCTGCCAGGGCAGGCGCGGCACCGCGTGCGGCAGCAGCGGCTCGCGCGCGGGCCGCGGCGCGCGCTCGGCGCACGCGGCGCAGCGCCGCACGAGCGCCTCGATGTCGCGCGACATGCCCGGCCAGAACATGACCTCCCGCGCGTGCCGCTTGCAGCGGTCCATCCCCATGTGACCTTCGTGCACCCGCCGTAACATCTCTCGGCGCACCGCCGCCGGCACGTACACCAAATTATCCTTAAAAATTATACCATCCACATATTCAAAACTATCTTTGTACGGCCACAATCCTCTCGCGCGGTCGTCCACTTCATACTTGCTCATCGGCCAGCCCTCTTTTACGTATCGTATGATCAGCTGGCATTCCTCGTCTTCGCCCAGAGCATCTTTTATCACCTTCAATCTGTCCCCACTGAATCTGACGTTCTCGATCAGAAAACAGGACTGCTCGTCGAGCTCCCGCTCGATCTCCCCCGGCATGGTGTCGGGTAACGCCGCCCTCGAAAGCGCGTCGGCCACGAAGAGATATTTCCCGGGCTTGTAGACCACGTTAAAATCGTAACGTTGAATGCGCAGCATCATGCGCTGGAGCCGCGCCGGGATCGAATCTAGCGACTTCTTAAAGAGTGCCTCGAGCGGCTTGTGATCCGTTTCGACCGTGACATCTCTTCGACCGTAAACGTACTGGTGGAATCGTTCCAGGGCAAAAACGATAGCGAGAAGCTCTTTCTCAATCTGTGCATACCTCCCCTGCGTGTCGGTCAGCGCGGCGCCGAGCGCGCGCGAGCTGGCGTCCACGGTGAGCAGGCAGGGCGCGCGCGGCGAGTACAGCGCCAGCACGGGCGCTGCGCACACCGCGCCTCTCAGCGCGCGCGCCGCCGCCCGCTGGGGCTCGTCCCACACCCACTCGCTTTCTTTCTTCAACAGTGAACGCAGGGGTGCCGCCGTGTCTGAGTAATTGGGAATAAATTTCGACAAATAGTTGATCATGCCCAAAAACCGTTCCAACGACGGCCTATCTTCGGGGTCTGGCATTTCCTCGATAGCTTTTATTTTGTTTCTGTCGATCGCCATTCCTCGCTCGCTGAAGGTGTGGCCCAAGTAGATTACCTGACTGACCTGAAATTCACATTTCTCTCTATTGAATTTGATGCCCACCTCGCGCGCCCTGTCCATCAACTTAGCTAGGCGCTCATCGTGCTGAGCCCTGCTGGAGCCCCACACGATGACGTCATCGACAAAGGAATCCACCCCCTCCAGATCCTCTAACAGCTGGCGAATTTTCGAGTGAAAAACTTCCGATGCACAATTAATACCGTACGGCAGGCGGAGGAACTGGTACCTACCGAACGGCGTTCCGAAGGTACAGAGGTCGGCGCTGGCGTCGTCCAGCTGCACCATCCAGAACCCGGAGCGGGCGTCCAGCTTGCTGAACACGGTGGCGCCCTCGAGCCGCGCGGCGATCTCCGCCAGCGTCGGCAGCGGGTAATGCGCGCGCCGCACGGCGCGGTTCAGCGGCCGCGGGTCGAGGCACACGCGGAGGCTGCCGTCTTTCTTCGGCGCCACCACGATGGCGTTCACCCACGGGGTCGGATGCGACACCTTCCTCACGACACCCATTCGCTCCATGCGATTCAACTCTTGCAACAAATTGTCGCGCACTCCCATCGGAATTTTTCTAACGGGGCAAACTGACGGCTGGACATGTTTATCGATTACAATATTGTATTTACCGGGTAATTTGCCTAAACCTTGAAATAAATCTTTATATACATCTATATTAACAGACAGCACGCGTCGTATCATTCCCATCTCTTCGCATGCAAATCTACCTAAAACATTTTGACAATCGAGATCTGCTACTACAAAGTGCAACATATACGTTTTATTTTTATAAACCCATTCTATATCTGTAGATCCCGCAATAGGTATGTAACTTCCACAAAACGATTGCGCCTTTGTAGCATCGGATCTCAATATACGTTGAGAAAATCCTAGATTAATGAATGTTTTTAATGAGATAACATTTAAATCCGAACCAGAGTCTAACTTAAATACTACACTTTTGCCGTTCAATGATAAAAACAAAGTTTCATACCATTTAGATTGGTTACGCTTACGTTCTTCCGATATTGTGGAGATGTAATATAACTCGTCCTCTGGAGCCTCGCGGTCCTTATCGCAGCCATCGTCTGCGTCGATCTGGTATACGCGTCGTCGTAATTTCGGACACATGTTTTTAAAATGACCGCGCGCATTACACCAAAAACACATAGCCGTCGCGGCTGGACACTTCCTACCATCACAATTATAACTAGCACACGCGGAACACGGCTTTTTGTAGGCCATCGACTGACCAGCTGATCCGTCACGCTGCGCAGGAGCGCGCCGCGACAGCTGAGCGCCGGCGCCGGGCCGGCCGCGCGCCCGCGCACCGGTCGCGCCCGCGCCCCGGCCCGCCGCGCCGCCGCTGCCGCGCCAGCCGCGCTCGTACATTGCATCCACCATTGCCGACGTTCCAGCGCCGTCTCTTCCGGTCTTGGTTTCCTCTATCTCTCGTTGCTCTTCCGACGACATCTCATTGGCCTGACATATTTGAACTGCTCGAGACAAACTAAGGTCGTCGGCTCGCAGAAGACGATCCCGTAGCTTCCCGTCGCTCACTCCACACACGATCCTATCCCGCACGAGACTTTCTTCCAAATGCTCAAATTCGCAATATTGCGTTAGAAGTTTAAGAGCGGTCACGTACTCGTCTATAGATTCGCCTCTTTCTTGATTACGAGTGAAAAATTTGAAACGCGACATCGTAGTATTTTGCTTCGTTCCAAAATGTTCATTGAATTTTTTCACAACCGTATCTAAGGAATCCTTTTTTTCATCGGCAGTGAATTTAAATGTTGTATATACATCGTATCCTTCGGGACCAATCAGATTTATGAGTAAACTGGCTTGTACGTCTTGAGGTTCCTTGTAGACGCCAGATGCCTTCAGAAACACACAAAATTGTGTATGCCATTTCCGCCATGACTCCGCTCGACTGGCCGGTCCGCCTTCTAAACACAATTCTGTCGGCGGTCGCGCGTGTTCCATTATCACAAATGGTCAACAGTTACTTGAATCGTAAATTCTAGCAAAACAATGCCTCTAACACACCACTAACACGTTTATTTTAATTATTTTCTAACACCGCTGTCACCATGTTGCAAATAAAACGATGAGTTGGCCAAGACTGACTTTATTTCGAGCATACCCTCGTATCTCAACTTATTAACTACACGACAGCAGTGACCAGTCATGGTACCTTCGTATATATTGAGAGTTGGCACCAATTTATGACGTGATAACGTCTTATAATTCGATGAAGCCGGCTGCACGCCCACAAAACATGACGTCATGTACCGTTACCGTCGGTCGTTACCTCGCCGCATGTTTGTTACAGATGTATTAATTATTTCGACCAGTAGTTCAAGCGGGGATGTAGCTCAGTGGTAGAGCGTTCGCTTTGCATGTGAAATGCCCCGGGTTCGATCCCCGGCATCTAAAAGCTTTTTTGCATTGTTTTTTGCATTGTTTTGATTGAAAATGACTAAATTCTACTGATTACTTTTTACATACAAATCTATTAAACAAATGAAATTAAAATTTTCTTTTGAAAAATGCTACCATTCCATCAGTATTTTCTTAAGACGTTGTCACGTTCTATCGTCAGTAAACCGACTTTACAGACAAACATTTTTTGTGTAGGTATTTGAGGCAGGCTAAAAACTCTCATACTTTACCCCATCAAGTGAGTTATTATCATATAGTGAAGTGGTAATTTCAAACTTTGGAAATGTATAACAATTTGTATGCTTTTTCGTTTGTTTTGCATTCTTCATTAATTGACGTGTAAATTGTACATTTATGAATAGTGTACTTTAGACTTTGAATAACGGGGAAAAAGGAATCCCTAGATTAGAAGGTCAGAACGTCACTATTAATGTTGTTGCCAACTCGCATCACACTTCAGTTTATGTCCACATCCGGGGCATTGTAACGCCCACAGTTAGTAGGCTTGTTAGCTGTTAGTACACTCTGTTAGCGCTAAACACAAGCGTCGCCGGTTGAAGAGTGCGCCTAATGCCAGGGAAAAATCAGTTTTCACCCACGCGACGCGTTTCTTAATGCGATATACATAAAGTCGAGATTAGCATGACACAGTTTGGAGGAAAAATCCATATTAAATCAGGAGTCAATTTTTGACCAAGTTTTATTACATTACTCAATAATTAAACATAAATTTAAAAAAGTGTTTGTTACTTTACTAGAACGTACAATTAGGAATTTTATTACCAAAAAATAATGTGGAGTCATCGCTGATAATTTCGAGTACTCGAATTAAAACGGGTTTTTTCGGTGTCACTTTTATTTTTTTATTGTAAAAAACTCTGATCTATTTTTAAAATTCTATTCGGTTATTGTGCTTCTTCTTGATTGTACACACACGTCAATTTTTTTTTTGTCATAGTTTTTAGTTTCTTTACTTCAGTGAGCGGCGTCGAAAATGTTCTTTTTCCGTTTTCTGGCACTAGGCGCCCTCTTAACCATAGCAAAAATCCTACTAATATAAAAAAAACTAGCATTGCCCTGTGGTTTTATTCGCGTAGTTCCCATTCCTGTAATTTTTCGTCATAAAAAATAGCGTATGTGTTTTCCATACTATGATCTAAGTGTGTTACTTTCAACCCCAACAGCGAACAGTCCAGCCGTTCCGACGGAGAGAGAAGAGAGTTGAGAAAAAAATAGGCCAAACGTTGAAATTTATAAAAGCAGGTTGTGAAAGTTTTGATGTATGTTGCTAAACCACGTTGTAAGGACTGAACGAATCTGTCTGTGTCAGTCAGTTTTTTTTTTACAGATTATCTGGAATAGCAAATAGGCTACTTTTCTCCCGAAATAGGATGAAGCTTTTTTCTTAATTCGACGCGGAAAAATCGCGACTAGATACTGTAGTGTATGATATTTATAATGCAGACATTTTTTTTTTTTTAATAAAGAATGACGAGACTAGCCGTACGTGTGCCTGATGGTAAGCAACATGCCTGCCACATTACAGCACAGTGACACGCAGCTATTGGAACATGAAGAGTCCAAATCATTACCTAGCACTGCACTGCGCTCGTCACCCAGAGATCTAAGATGTTATATCTCTAAGCCCTGTAATTTCACTGGAAACATTGCCCTTCAATCCGGAACACAGTAATGTTTGCACATTACTGCTTGGCGGTAGAATAACTGGCAGAGGTGTGGTACTTCCCAAGGCGGACTCTGCTAAGAGTGCTACCACTACATTTTAACCGAAATTAATTTGAGAACTCATTTTTTGGTTTTTAAAGAATACTTTTGTTTTTCCACCAACTCCATAACGGTAACAGTCTTGCGTATTCCATTGTCTTTCCCAGCTCAAGAAATGCCGAAGGCGCTTAAAGAAGTATTACAAAAATGAATTTTAATTTAGAAAAACCTAATTAGCCCGTCAGTTAGATTATTTAAAAGTGTTGTACACGTATTTTTTCTTTTGTTTCACAAACAAAGATCGGCGGAGATACAGTGCTTAGAAGTTTCGACTGACGTCACTTCATTGTACGATTTAAGCGTAGATATAACGTCACAACCCTCTACTCTGGAAGTTTTATGATTTCTATATTTGTCGATTTTCCATAATTGAATAAAGCAAAAGATCCTATTGGATCCAAAATGATTAGTCTTATAGGTCAGGTATCTCTATCATCAGGTCTCCTATTAGTGCATCAGGGCAATTGGATACCTGGTGGACTAATTGGATTTAACCATCATCCCAATTAGTTAATATTAATTAAATTACATCCCAATTAATTAGAGATTTAACAACTTAGATCTCTGGGTGACGAGCGCAGTGCAGTGCTAGGTAATGATTTGGACTCTTCATGTTCCAATAGCTGCGTGTCACTGTTCCGTTATTTGGCAGGCATGTTGCTTACCATCAGGCACATGTCCTGCTCGTCTCGTCACTCATTATTAAAAAAAAAAAATTGATACAGAAATGAATGAAAATAACAGACTAGAGTATTAATCTGGACATTATTGAATGAACCGATGCGTTTCGACAAATTGTCGTTCGTTACGATTTGTTCCGGTTCGTTAACGATCCATGCGTGTTCAAACAGCGCAGATATTACTGCAAATGGCTTCACGGCGTGTAACTAGGAATCAATGACAGTGTTAGTAATTTGAGCACGCTTGTCTTATCTTATACCTTCAAACGAGCAATTCTTGTATATAAATATGTGTATATTTAAATAGAATCAGGATCTCGGAAACGGCTCGAACGATTTTGATGAAATTATATATGCAGGGGGTTTCACAGACGATAATCCTTTAAACGAGCAATTCTTGTATATAAATATGTGTATATATATACAGGTTGTTTGTCTGCTGTACATGCTTTAGGGTTGCAGCTGGTGATTTGGTGGGAATTTTACGTCAAACTTTGACTCGAATTATCTCGTGATCTACCGTGCTAAGGGGAAAGCGACCTTGGGTGATGAAGTGTACATCAGTGTTAGAATGGACTGTTAAAATATTGTTGGGGGTAAATCCATCACATTGTATAGAACCAGGATCTCGGAAACGGCTCGAACGATTTTGATGAAATTATAAATATATGCATGGGGTTTTGGAGACGATAAATCGATCTAACTGGGTTTCATTTTTCAAAAACGCATATTATGTGCGTTTTTAGACAGTGAAAAACTGTCATATTAGACATTAGAATGCGAAGGTAAATTTTGCCGCGTGACGCGACAGCGTAATAGCTCAAGGTGGGAAGTCGGCGGTCATATCGGTAACGAATTAGGTAGTAGCTCCGGGTTCGGATCCAGACGGGTTCTCTTTTTTTTTTATATATTTTTTTTTTTTTAAGAAAATCTATTTCTAGGAGTCTTTTATCTGTAGGTTTCTAAGTATATTCAAACTGAGCAAAGCTCGGTCACCCAGGTACTTAATACTATTTTTAAACATTTCTCACATCGGAATTTGATATATTTATATACCTAGCTGACCCGGCCGACCAACTTCGTACCGCCATTTTGTTTTTACAGTCAGCATTTCAACATTGTTTCGGTTTTGTTTTCGTGGAATTCTATTTTTTTATCAAATACCAATTAGCCTTAATTACTCCTTATAACATCAGTTCTCTGACATTGAAAGTCACATTAAAATCGGTCCAGCTGTTTTAGAGGCAAGCCGGAACAGACCGAGTGATAGTCAGATAAAACTTCACAAAATTATTTTTATGTAAGTACCTACCGTATATATGCTTTTATATGCATTTTAAGTGGAAAAGCTGTTAATTGATTTGGAATTAGAAAATCCCATTTCAATTGTATTTATATGTATAGACTTGCTGCCATCGCGTCCACCCTAGTTCCCACTATCGCGTCCTCCCAGTTCCCGCTATCGTGTCCCCCCTAGTTCCCGCTATCGCGTCCTCCCAGTTCCCGCTATCGTGTCCCCCCTAGTTCCCGCTATCGCGTCTACCTATCCTACTATCGCGTCCCCCCCAGTTCCCGCTATCGTGTCTATCAATCCTACTATCGCGTCCCCCCCAGTTCCCGCTATCGTGTCTACCAATCCTAATCGCGTCCCCCCCAGTTCCCGCTATCGTGTCTACCAATCCTAATCGCGTCCCCCCCAGTTCCCGCTATCGCGTATACCAATCCTACTATCGCGTCCCCCCCAGTTCCCGCTATCGTGTCTACCAATCCTAATCGCGTCCCCCCCAGTCCCCGCTATCGTGTCTACCGCTCCTGCTATCGCATCCCCCCAGTTCCTGCTATCATGTCCCCCTCAGTTTCTACGGTCGCATCCCCCCCAGTTCCCGCTATCACGTTCCCCCCCATTTCCCGCTATCACGTCCACTGCAGTTTCTACCGTCGCGTCCACCCCAGTTCCCGCTATCGCGTCCCCCCCTAGTTCCCGCTATCACGTCCCCCCCAATTTGCGTCTTCTTCCCGCTGTCACATTCGCGCCCGCTCCCGCTTGCACTCCGACCACTTCCACCGACGCATCAACGCAAGGACGTGATCTCTAAATAAGAACTCGGTCACGACACGAACCATTTGCTCGCAACGCGCAACTCTTGTTTGCTTAACGTACATATGTATATTACAGAACAATTCGTTGACGTTGTAAAAATAACTCGGCGTGCACAGCGACACGCGTCGCTGCTAGATAAAGCGTATTTACATCGCAGCAAGATAAAGCGCATTCACTGCAGCCAGACATGACACAGGACACAGAGCTTATTCACTATATAAATTATTATTTAACTATCAGCGCTCCGCGGTATTTTCCCAGAACAAAAAATAGCCTATACATACGTAGCAGACTACATTTGTTTCAAATTTTAACCCGATCCTTTCACCCGTTCCGACGGCTACATGATTGAGCAACAAACATCAAAATATCCATACATTGATAGACATTTATAATAATAGCAATAGTCTTAAAATAGATAAAATACGCGTCACGCGTCGAAATTTCAAGGAAATGAGATAAATACTCTTATATTTCGAAATGACGAGCACAGTGCAGTGCTAGGCAGTGATTTGGACTCTTCTCTGTGGACTTTACTTCTTACTCTGTTATGAGTAGGCGTGTAATTTACTATCAGGCAAATGTTATGCTCGTCCCGTCACTTTATATATTGCAAAAGAATGTTAAAAAATATACTTTTAACCATCGATATAAATCAATGGATGTGCCTTCCCAAACTTCAGGCGCATGGAACTATGTTATCGTTGGGAAGAATGAGCTCACTCTTTCCGCATTAGTCCGATTGTAGGAAACTGTGAACGCCGAACGTTTATACCTATCGCTATTCGTTGTCAATAACTAAAATAAGTAGAACCGCAACATACCTCGCCGCTAGCGATACTAGGGATCAAGTAGGTTGGTTTAGTTGTAAACCACTCACGCTACACACAGAGACGCAATTTGTAACAATTTCTAGAAATTGTTAAAATTGCGTCTCTGTGTGTCTTCTGAGCATCTTGAGGCCTCATCCATTGTATTTATATCAGTGCTTTTAACGGTATGTTTTATTATTTCCAACATCGATATAAATCAACAGATGTGCCCTGAGCACCTTGAAATTGGTAATAAACTGCGTCTCTGTGTGTATCGTATGTGGTTTACAAACAACCAGTCTACTTGAACCCTACAATCGCTAGCGGCGAGATTTGCTGTGGTTCTACTTATTTTGGTTGTTGACAACGAATAATGATAGGTAAAAACGTCCGGCGTCCACCGCGTCCTGCAACCGACTACAACGGAAAGAGTGAGCTCACTCTTCCCAACGTTAACATGATTGCGTGCGCCCTGAAGTTTGGGAGGGCCCATCTTGGGTTCTACGATCTATGTTTCCAAAGAGGTACAATAGCTGAGCGATACCCCAGTAACAAATCGATTTCCCATGACAAATAAGCTCGCGGTCCTTGACAGTTTTCCTTAATAGATATTCCATAATTGGTTGCCAAGCCTTTGTAGAATATATCAAGGTGTTTCTTGATAACTCCGCTTTGGTCTGTTGTTACCTTCCAGGTACTATTGACAATGTGAGGGGACTAATTACGGGACCATTGAAATCGAAACTACTCGTAGATGGTAGCATTGTAGCGCGGCGTCTAATTAAACGTCGGTTAAACGGATTCCTAAATAGTAATAAAAAAAATCTGCGACAGTACTCCGGGATGACTGCCGCATTGCGGACATTCGGAGCACGTACGAAGAACTATAAGTGGGTACAGGTAGTTTGAGACGGCGCGTACACCAAGACAGATCCTATCGAAGACCGCGACAGCTAATCTAAAAATATAAGTAAGTTTGTATGCATGCTATTCCTGTGAACCTACTGTCGAAGTTTTCATATAAAAACTTTGCCAGTCATAGGGACTGCCGATAGAAGTGTCTTATAACGAATTTGATAGCTCAGTTTGGAAACTACGCGGGTGAAACCGGTGGGAGCTGATAGTCTGGAATAAGTCTTCGAGGAATTGTCGTCTGTGTGGGGCGCCTTTGAGGATTTACAATGTTTATGTTATATTGTTGAGGTTACAAACATATCTTATGTAGGCAGGTTTTTGAAGTGGCGCGCTTAGATAGATTTTTCGTGGGATGTGAAATGAATTCTAGCGTCACGCTCGGATATAATAAGAAATCTTCGGGTAAACTCGGGACCATAGCCATTGGCTATCTAGAAATGCGTCATCCAATGGGAAATGCTAAAATTGCGGAGCCTGCCCATCATGGCATGGCCATCTAGAAATGCGTCAGCCAATGGGAAATGCTGGTGCATTTCTAGATGGTCATGCCATGATGACCAGGCCTCCGGTTACACCCGTGTAGTTTCCAAAGTAAGCTATCAAATGTTGAGTTATAAGTTTTCACTTCTATCGGCAGTTCCTATGACTGCCAATTTTTTTTTAATAGTATAGGTTGACGAGACGAGCAGGACATGTGCCTGATGGTAAGCAACATGCCTGCCACATAACAGCACAGTGACACGCAGCTGTAGGAAAACGAAGTGTCCAAATCATTACCTAGCACTGTACTGCGCTCGTCACCCAGAGATCTAAGATATTACATCTCTAAGCCCTGTAATTTCTCTGGAAACATTGCCCTTCAAACCGGAACACAGTAATGTTTGCACATTACTGCTTGGCGGTAGAATAACTGGCAAAGGTGTAATAGGTACTTGCCCAGGCGGACTCTGCCAAGAGTCCTACCACTACTATAGGTGCAATAGTTTGTCCGAGTTGCTATCGGATTTAGGTTTCCGAGTGGGTGGGTCGTGGTCGTGGTGTGCGAAGGGGGTGCGTCGTCGACTTCGTCAACCTGTCAGGATGCCTGCCAACTCTTAATTGGCATTGATAGATACATTCATTCTGGTGCAGTCGGTTAGACGCACGCGCTTCTTAATGAAGTGTTGACCTGATGGCGAGCACGATTTCACAATCGTGTAGGCGTTCGTGGGTTCGAATCCTGTCAGTTTTCTATTATAAATTCGAAAGTTTGTAACTTTGTTGCTCAATCACGTCGGAATGGGTCGTGTTGACACAGAATATAGTCTGGAAAAGCGAAAAGGCTTACGCTTCTCCCAATCCTATTCTTTTCCCGAAAACAACGGGAAATACGCGGATTTTTCCTTAAGCTCAAGCACTAGTTTCTCATTACCCGCGGGTAATGGTAAAGGTCAAGGAAACTATAATGAAACTTTGAATAGGATGTTTCTAAAGCACTGTCAACACTGCTCTACGCTGGTCACTCAGATACATCTGACGATCTATTTATAATTCCTCTGTAATGAAATTAATACGTACCTTTGTAAGTTTGTAAAAGAAGCGTCTAGTTTCCGATTCGGTTATTTTCCCGAGATAAAAGGTAGCCTGTGTTATTCCAAACTATTATGTATTCTATGAACTGAATTCCATCGAGGTCCTTTCAATAGTTTTTGGGTGAAAGAGTAACAAACTAACATCCATCCTCAGAAACCTTCGCATTTATAATTATAGTAGGTACTAATCTATACTTAATATTATAAAGCTGAAGAGTTTGTTTGTTTGAACGCTAGGATCTCGGGATATACTAGTCCGGTTTTTTTTCTTACGGATAGTTCATTTATCGAGGAAGGCTATGGGCTATATAACATTACGCTACTATGAATAGAAGCGGAGTATGAATAAAGAATATCACAAAAACGGGAAAAAATATTTCTTTTCGAGAGCTTTCGCTGAAGTCCGTGACAGCATGTGTCTATCTTTTAAGTTTGCGTCATTATAAACCTTTGCTAATCAAATTTGTTCTAAATCTGAGTTGGTACGACTAATTCTCTACATGTGGCGTAGCAAAGCGCGCAGGGCGAGCTAATATAATAATACTGCGGTATCGGTAAAGAGACCAGTGGCACAAGAGTGCAATTGTTTTATCAATATCAAAAAACGCCCAACGCTCCTGCGAAAAATGTCACAGCGAAATGTTGCCAGAACCTTCATTTTCGTTTCCCTTTGACGCTGCCCTGTCGTTATCGGCCCGTTAAATTTAGTAACACTTTGAAAATCGAATTTCAAAGGAAAGGCACCGTTACTGCACTAGGCAGTTGAAATGGTGCCAAACGGTGACCAGCGGCATGTCAATAAGTTTTCACTCGCCAGAAGCAGTTTCCTGCTAGACCAATATTTTATGTAGAGGGGATGTTTTTACGCAACAATTTTTGAAGTGGATATTCTGGAGATTTATTCTGTCTGGCCTCTAGAACGACGCGTTGAGGGGGATGGAATGGATTGGGGGATTTTAGTATGAAAACTAACGTGGTTATTACACATTTTAAAACAAATACACGGGTAACTCACGTATAAAATAGTCAGAACAGTCCGACTCGAGTTTCGATCGCGTCCATAGTGCTAATCGAGCTGCGAACATGCGCGCGCTCTCGCCTTGAAGAAGATCGCCGGACGCGATCGAAACTCGAGTCGGATTGTTCTGACTATTTTATACGTGAGTTACCCGTGTATTTGTTTTAAAAAGGATTGGGGGATATCGACCGAAATTCCAATTACGAATCTTGGTCACCTAAAAAAACATTGGTATTTCGACCGCCTAAGTAATGCTGTTATAGATATTGCTCTCTCTCTATATTTGTGCTCTAAAATAAACAAAAACCAATATCAAATCTAAGACCACTTTAGTTAGGCGGTAGACCCCAGGGAGTTTCGACAGAAAAGTAAATACACAATACATTTTATGTACTTGTATAAATAAAAAGCGGTCAAGTGCGAGTTGGATTCGCTCATGAAGGGTTCCGTAGCAGCAAGTAACATAATAAATAAATTCTTGTAGTTCGGTATAATTTTGATAGATGTTTTAATAATAATGTATTTATGATGTACCAAAAAAAACTACTCATCATATCGAGTTCAAACCAATTTTCGTTAGAAGTTTACATGGTAATGTACATCGCATATATTTTTTAAATTTATCATCCTCTTATTTTAGAAGTTAGAGGGTTAAAATGTGTGTATCCCACACATTTTACCACTTTGGAAGTGTCTCACGCACAAACTATTCAGTGTAGGCAAAAATGATATTAGAAACTTCAACATCATTTTTGAATACCTATCGATAGAAACCCCACACAAAGATTCGATGAAAAAAAAAAACTTTTGCGTTTCAGTTCTAAGTATGGGGTATCAACCCAATTTTTTTTTTTTGTAAAAATCTTAATGCGGTTCACAGAATACATCTACTTACCAAGTTTTAACAGTGTAGTTCTCATAGTTTCGGCAAAAAGTGGCTGTGACATACGGACGGACAGGCAGACAGACAGAGATAAAGACATGACGAATCTATAAGGGTTCCGTTTTTACGTTTTACGGAACCCTAAAAATTGTGTCGACAACCGTAACTGTGTAGCACGTTCAATTGTTTTTCCCGATCTCAAAAAATGCCAAACATGCATGTGTATCTATGTACTACCAAAATTGGCACTTCGTTTTCAACTCCTTTCATTTTCAAATTTTTAAGTTTATGCACAATTTTCTTATAGTTTTTAATGTTTTGATGTCAGAATCTTCTACGCAGCATTTAAATACAAAAATGAATAAAATATGTAAAGCCATTCTCAAGTTATAGCGTGATCAGGAGATATACCTATACTGAAGTTATGCGACGACGCAGTCCAGGACGGAACGTATTTAACCGTACCTTGAAGAAACCGACTCACTTTCGATTTGAAAACACCAAGATTGTAATTATTGGGAAAAAACTACTCAGGCGACGCATTCCACAGCCTAGACGTACTTATCACAAAACTACAGTCAAACCTCTTCACAATGTCGCTTTTTCGAGCTTCTATGACGTCCAACCGAATTTGATCAAATCAAATCGGTATCAAATTCGGTTATACCTCTCTCTACCTCTAACCTCTATATATACTATCATAATTGACTCGCCAGTCAGCCATTATACATTTAGACATTTTCGTGCCCTCAACAGTAACAGCTCACAGACAGCTCTGACCGCATACTATGCCTATGCATACTCCTGGCTCCGTTATGGAGTAATTTTATGGGGAAATAGCGTCGATGCCCGTAAGCTCCTTATAATGCAAAAAAGAGCGTTCGCATTATTGTAAACATCCCCCAACGTACAAGCTGTAAACCATGCTTCATAAAGGAAAAAATGCTGACATTACCATGTATTTACCATCTACGAAACCGCGAAATTCGTTAGACAAAATCCTCATCTGTATACTCCTGAAACAAATCTACGCAGACAATACAATCTAAAATTACCAGTACCACGTCTTGAAATGTATAAAAATGGTCCGTTATACACGTCAATTAAAATATACAACAATATTCCAGTAGCTATTAGGAAAGAAACAAATAACATTAGCTTCCAAAATAAACTTCGTCATTTTTTAATACAAAATTGTTATTATGATCTAAATATGATATAACCGAATAGAATTTTAAAAATAGATCAGATTTTTTTAAATTGTTCATTTAACATACTTTATATGGCACATTGGGATTCAATTAATTGATTCTTTTTGTTTATTTTTTAATATTCCTTTTATTTTTTCTGTGATATTTCATGAAACAAAACAATGAACTACTAAGCTACTACTACTAAGAGTAGTTTGTTATGTGAATCAGTACAGCAAAATAAATTGGAAATAGTGTATAAACGAAGATATACAGTACCAAAGTCATATTCGAAGAAATATCCATCCTGCACAATTGTCACAAGGTACGTTTTACACCAAATACATACGTAAAATTATGTTTTTTACATGAATTCTGTTTTTGTTGTTCCAGTATAACGGAATTTTATTTTGGAATTTACTCTGAATCACTGAAAAACCACCAATCACGCAAATAATTGACGAACATCCGCTTTGTTTATATTCCAACCCGCCTTCTTATAAAATTCATGAAGCTTTGACAGTTTGACGTTAGAAAACTACGGTAAGCGACTTTGACAACTAAAACTGAGTAAATCAAGCGGCACAGATTAAAAATATAGATGCTTGATAGACTGACACGATTAATGACGGCTTGACATCAACTACTTCAGATTTGATTGTTTTTTGTTTTATTGATACAAAAAATCCGAAACACTCTGAATTTACGTTTCGTTACTTACTGTCATAGAAAATAAAAATATCAAGTAAATCAAACCAACGAAGAATTATTTCTCACAACTTGAAATTGTTATATTCGCTAATATGAAAACTAGACAGAATAGCATACGCGAATTGGAACAAAAATTAAAAGAAACCTTACTTGATTTACAAAACTCTAAGAAGGACAATAAAACCCTATTACAAGAAAGAGATGAAGGTGAGGTGGAAATTCAAATTGTTTTGGACAAAAACACTCAATTGAAGAATGAAATGAGAAATCTCGAAGAGATAAATAGTCAATTACAAGAGGATAGAGAAAAATTACTGGATATAATTAACATCAACGGAAATAGAAATATTGAATTAGAGGAAGCACAAAATAAAATAAAAAAATTACAAGATGAATTAAATCAAGCAAGCATTTTGATCAAAAGTATAGATTTATATAAAAATGAAAAAGATGCAGAAAATATATTAGGTTTGTATAACAAATTAATGGTGGATAGCAACAAACCTAAAGTAATAGAAACCATTGATCTGACAGTGGAAAAACGGAGCTCAATTTTGGAAAATAATCATGTGTTGATTAAAGGAAGAAACACATTTAAAAAGTACTTAAAAGTTAAAAGAACAATTTCAAAATGTAAGAAACACTTAAAACATTGTCATAATCGGTGTAATATCGAACTTATCAAGGATAAGATAAGGTTAAGGGAGGTGATCAGAGATGACAAAAACACAATTATGACAATTCAACAACACTACGACGAAAACGTAGTAACGATGGATAGATTGGAATACCAACTTAAAGACTTAAACATCAAATACAGCATGGCACAGAAAGAAATAGACCAACTGATATCGGCAATGAATAGTTTAATAGGTCTTAGTCCCTCCAAGCAACGGCAATCGATTTCTGCTGCAGACCTATTGTCGGCCACAACTACGTCACTCACAAGTGACGTATCCTGTATGATAGGCCCCGACCATGCTACATCCTTATCATTAGTGTACAACAACAGCCAATCGAACATAAATTCATCAACTGGTACGACTGCTAATGCTAGCGTGTTTCAAGATGTTTTTAGTCAACAAACTGAACAAGATGTAAGTGGAATCGAAAAAACCGGCAAAGTTGAACTTTTCTGCGACGGAATTGGTGTTGGGTTAGGAAATATTTTCAACCATGTAAATACTAATAATAATCAACTGACTAACACGTGTATACCAAATATAACTTTTCACCAGCTAATAGATAAAGTAGTGGTCAGTAAATTTAAACAAAAGTCAGATGTTGTAATAATGATGGGTAACTCATTGAGTACTACTAAAAGAGATCTTGTGAATTGTATAGAATCATTAGTGGATTTTCACAGTTCGGGTAAAGTTGGTAAAATTGTATTATGTACATTTCCTTATTCGACTTCTTTGAGCGATAGACAAAATCAAAAAATATATTCTTTGAATGTTATTTTACACAACCTTATTTCAAACAAAGGCGGAGATTTTATATTATTTGATATTAATAATTTTATACACAATTTTGTATTGTCCAATGGGAAACAATTCTTAGCCCGACACTTAAAAGTTAAAATAGCTAAACTGATTGTTTTTACATTGTCAAACGAGCGAAAAAGGAAATTTCAAAACTTGACAAATATTGCGACAACCAACAGTGACTGTTTAAACTGAAATCCCTGACAACAGAGAGGCCTCATTATGTTACAACAAAGCGTCGTAATATACTAGGTCCCCCTTGCAACAAAAGAACTGTTACTCAGAAGGTTCAAGAGAACACCGTTTATATTTTATACCAGAATATAAACAGGCTGTTAGGTAAACTAGAAGAAATAGAGCTATTCTTAGAAAGCTCACACAATTACGATGTAATTTGTTTCACTGAGACCTGGTTATCGAAATGTGAATTGAATTTTTGCCTAAACAATTATACAATAGGTAGTATATACTATAGAAAATTGGCAATAGGAGGTGGTTGCATAATTTTTGTAAGCAACAATGTGAAATATAAGTCCCGAAAAGATGTAGAAAATATAACTGTTGAACGCCATTGTGAACTAGCTTGCGTAGAATTGGATCGATATGTTGTTTTATGCGTTTATAAGCCACCTAGTGCCGAAATTGAGATCTTCCTAACTACTTTAGAGGAAGCATTGAGTAGAATATCTAAGAAAAATAAACAAATTGTGATGTGTGGAGACTTCAACACAGACATACTTTCGGAATCTCGTAATAAGAGCAATATATTAATGTTATGCCAATCGTTTAATTTGACAAAAGTGTTCACGGAACCCACAAGGGTCGCAGTAACTAAGAAAGGTTGTTCTGCAACCTGCATTGATAATGTTTTTGTAAACTGTGAATACATTCATTCTGAAGTCCTAGATTGTTTGCGTTCGGACCATAGGGGTTTGAGCATTTCTCTTCCTGCCTGTATGAAAAGGGCGGAAGAGAAAGTGCTTGTTAGACCCATTACATTGTCCCGTATGTCAGCTTTAAATACCGCGATATCTAATCATTTTTCGAACAATTTTTTCGACATGACTATTGATGATCCTAATCGTAATTATTCTGAGTTTTTTAAAATGCTGAGTACACATTATAATAATATTTTTCATACCAAATTAATTAATATTAACGCAAAACCGAAGTTTGCCGAATGGGCAACACCAGGACTTATTAAAAGTCGAAACAATCTTTACAATTTATATAAACTAAAGACATACTGCAACGACGATGCAACAAAAGTCTATGTTAAGAGGTATTCAAATATTTTTAGAAATTTGTGTATTCGAGCAAAAGCAATATTCATTCGGGATCAAATTAAAAACTCCAACAACGTGATAAAAAGCACGTGGAAGATAATAAACAAGGAGTCTGGTAAAACCAAAAGTCGTGAAATGATGCGCGCAGTTCGGGTTGGCGAAAATGTCACCACAAAAAAATCGGACATTGTAGATGCTTTCAGGGCTTATTTTGCTGATATTCCCTTAGAGACAACTAAACACCTAACTTCGTCTCCCTCTCTTGCAGAGAAAATGTTGATTGTCCTTCATCTACATTTGAGTTTCATCATGTTACTGCCACTGCAATACTAAAAACGTTCAAAGACATTAAAGTTAAGAATACAGAGGACTTATGGGGATTATCTGTTAAGGTACTTGAGGGGATAATTAATAACATTGCCCCATATTTAGCAGAATTATTTAACGAATGTATCAAAAATGTCACATTTCCTGATATGATGAAGTATAGTAAAGTGATACCCTTGTTTAAATCTGGAGACAAAAACGAACTTGGAAACTACAGACCCATCTCGGTTTTGCCCTGCATCAGCAAAATATTCGAGAAACTAGTTCTCAAGCAACTTTTGTCTTACTTTAATATTAATAACCTTTTACATAGTAACCAATTTGGATTTACAAAAGGACGTTCCACTACCGATGCAGGTATTGAACTAACCAATTATATATTGAAAGCCTGGGAAGACCATCATGACGTTCTAGGAGTATTTTGTGACTTATCAAAAGCTTTCGACTGTGTTCATCATGAAACTCTTTTGAAGAAACTGCAGTTCTATGGGGTATCGAAACCAGCTCTAAATTTTATTTCTTCATATCTTAAAGACCGTGTACAGATAGTCGATGTTGACGGTGTGCAATCAAATGAGTCGCCTATAAGAATGGGTGTACCACAAGGTTCCATACTTGGACCTTTCCTGTTTCTTATTTACATAAATGATCTACCTTTCATGATTAAGAAACATAAAAATATAGAAATAGTTATGTTCGCCGATGATACATCACTTCTATTCAAAGTGAAGAGAGGAATAAACGATTTCACAGAAATTAACGTAATTTTAGACATTGTGTACAAATGGTTTGATGCAAATAATCTAGTACTTAATCCAACTAAAACGAAATGTATAAAATTCTCACTCTGCAATGTAATGTGCGATAAACTTGATATAAGACTGAAAGATGAACTCATCGAACCTGTACAATCTACTCGATTTCTGGGTATTTCAGTAGATTCAAAGCTTCAATGGGGTCCTCACATAGAGACACTGGCTGACCGACTTAGTTCAGCTGCCCACGCTGTTCGTCAAATTAAAAAAATATCGGACGTCGCAACAGCTAGGCTTGTTTATTTTGGCTATTTTCATAGCATTATGTCCTACGCGATTTTATTATGGGGTTCAGCTGCGGACAGAAACTCAGTTTTCATATTGCAAAAGAGAGCAATCCATGGTCTATATAATTTATCAGCTAGAGATTCAGTACGGGAGATTTTCAAAACTATAAACATATTAACAGTCCCTTCATTGTATATTTATGAATGTATAATGTATGTAAGAAAAAATCGAAGTCGACTGAAGAAACTAACTGATCTGAATCCAAAAGCGCACCATAAGCACAAAATTGTATTTCCTAAGTGCAGACTTCAGAAAACAAATAACTCTTTCAAATGTAATGGTATTCGCTTCTATAATGCAATCCCTGCACAAGTCCAAGGTCTTAATGAAACAAAGTTTAAAAATGAAATAAAAAGCTACCTATTGAGCAAGGCATATTATAATATAGATGACTTTGTTAAAGATAGTAACGTATGGAAGAGAACTGTGTTGAAACTAGAATCTTGTAATAAGGTAAAATAATAGATTTATAAAACTTTTGATGGAACATTGTACTCATGTAGTATCTGTATACTGTATGTATTAATTATTTGATATTTTGTCTTTGACAAAGCCTTTTTACAGCTGCATTTGATTGACGAGGCTCCTTTACAGCTTTATTCATTTTGACATTGTTATTTTATCTTATTATGTACACGGATTCTTATGCCTTTTTGTTAATGACGTTACCAAGTGTTCTTATGAATTTATGGTTCGAATAAATGAATTGAATTGAATTGAATTGAATTGAAATGATTTTTTTTCAAACGATGAGAAGTACGCCTAACTTTGCATAAATGTGTTATTAAGACTGACTAATGTACTTGAATTGATATTGTTTAATATTAAGTGTGATGTTTAAGAGTCTAATATTTAACTTAAATTACTATAATAACTGATAAATATATACAATGTACCTACCTACCTAACCTAATACTAACTAAATATTAAAACTAAATTGATACGTTTTCTAGATATATATAATTGAGATTAGAATTAAGAAAAGAACACTGTTTGGTACACCCTTAATGCAGGGTATATATGTACAAGTATTTCAAATATTTGTTGTATATGTGCAATTAAATAAATAAATAAATAAAACGTTGCACAAAAGAAAAAGATTTATTCAAAAATTAACACATTTGTTGTCGGTATGGCTTATAACAGTGTCAAAATTCGAGGGTCGAATTTACGAACAATCAGCAAACAACCATATTAGCAGCGGTTTAACACCGTGGATCGTGACTGAGAGGTTACCGCTTATGGGTGGTTTACACTTATAATACTCCAATAGCCATCAACTAAGTTACGGCTGGTCTTGTCGGAAGAACGGCGACTGCTGATCGAGGGGTCTAACGCCGAACGAAAAATGTCATTGCTTTCATGTTTCTCTCTCTTTTCTTTTCGCATGAAATGATAGAGACAGCATTAGCAAAGCGATAGCCGATTTAGTTAGGCGGTAGAATCGCCGGAGCCATTGGTTCAAATTTCATGCGCATCACTGTCTTTTCGAAGTCATGTGCTTGATGCCGCTAACTAAAAAACGTGAAAGAAACCGGCATGTTTTATAATCTTTCGAGGTCATGCATCATTATATCAACCCGGACTGAGCCAGCGTGGTGGATCATGGCTTTGACTGGTTGCGTGAGAAGGCCCCGAGTCCAAGCGGTGGAAACATTTAGTGAGATGTTTTATGCTAAGCCAGCATTTGCAAACCAGAGCACAGACTCAAGTGGCAAATACTTGGCGCGTCTCTATTTTTAAAACTGGGAAACCGGCTTAATTGCGTTTTCCTAAACTCTTGTGATACAGTGTTTGAAACAACGGGTTTTCATTACCCACATTCATATAACTAACGGGGTTATTTAGTAGAGCGAATCTTCTAAAATGCGAAAGTTCGTGAGGATGGATGGATGTTTGTTACTCTTTATCGCGAAACCTACTGAAGGGGTTTGAGTGAAATTTCGTGCATAAATAAATAGATATAGTATAGTGACTTCAACTCAGTTGTGCGCGCGGGCCTATGTGTGGGTAAGCTTGTACATATACAGTTACTTTGTATGCTCGTCACGTTTTGCTCGGACGACGACTGCCGCGCCACTGCCACACAAATGAAAGTTGTATAATTACAAGCGCACGCACACATAGCGCCGCGCGCACAGATGAGTTGAACTATCTGTAATAGTCTGGAATAACACTGGGATTTTCCCCATATTTCGATACCGATTCTTGATTTACCATTTGATGGAGTTGACACAAAACACATGACCGAAATGCCGGCGTTTATTTGGCTCAACGTATTATCATTGCCATTCAGCTTGGTAGTGCCGCCAGTACCATTGCTTTCCGGATAGTAACGGGCTTGATCATCTTAATTGTCTTGAGACCTTAATTGGTGGTAAAGTAAGAGTCATTCTCATAGTAATTTAGATTAAAACTGATACGTTACATTTTCGTCCTTCAATGGTGCACACTTTTAGAAGTCGATATACGTGTTTGGTGCACAAAACTACGTGTTTAAACAGTTGGCGATGTTGCCTATTGCTCACACTTTCCCAAAATCTTTCTTTATTGAATTCTACAATGGTTTTGAAGTTAAATATTTTTAGCTACACCGGTGCATATATGTGTGAACATATATTGTACGTACGTACGAACATGAACATTAGGCACTCATGTATGTCAGCGTTTTTCACAAAGGAAGGCCACCCCTGGCCGACTTTAGCATATCGATGATTCGAAGACAAGCAGGTCTACTACGAAGGCCGATAAACGATATATCGGCCGAACTTATGGAAGTTTCCTACCTCGATAGACAATCGGTCGGTCGATCGAATCGGCCGTTTCGTTCGATCTGACCCTCATCGACCTAAGTCTATAACTTCCGACCGAGATGTATCGATCCGAATGTTTTTCGTGGTAGGCTACAGATCCGATTCAGCTGTCGGTCGGATCCGATCATTCGGAGTTTGTTTTCGTAGTAGACCTTAAGAACAGAAAGAACAGAATCAGAAAGTGTTCAACACAGATACATTCTTAGAAAAAAAGTAAGACAACACTTCAAAATAGAACAAACAAATCAAATAATATCCAACGCAATACCGTCACACGCATACGTCTAGTATTCTTATCAGATTCGGTTATCAGACACTCCGTTATGATCTCATGATGAATCGCAATTGTCATGGTTTTGTGGAATGGATTTAAACCGCAAACCGCCTTGAATAACTGGCATGAACAGGTTGTGATTAGTGATGTCGCTCTGTTAGCACAAACTGATCAAGGATAACGATGACATGGCAATTTAGCTTAGTTTTCTCCACAGTATTTTATTGAAAACAAAAAAGATGCATGTCCACATTTACAGATAATATATCCGAGAAATGAAAATCACACAAATCTCTATAACATACTAAAAATCAAACTAATTTCTAGTTCTCTGAAGAAGTTTTGAGCTTGTAAATGTCATCGAATCATTAATGCCTGTTCAGTAACCCAGTTTTTTACTTGTAGTTTACGTTTCAATGATCCTCTAGTGGGTATATCGCGTACTTCTTGTGGTAACCTTCAATATTGTACATAGTACAGTCTTTATTCTGTCAAAAATGGTAAGAACAACTAAAAATAAACACATTCCCACTCCTTTCCGTCGCGCAGTCGGGTAATAACACCCGCTTTTTAGGGTTCTGGTTCTGGGTTCATGGAACGTGCTTACCTAGAAGAAACCAGTTGACTCTCGATTTGAAGACACCAAGATTGTAACTTTCGGGAAAACCCCACTCAGGCAACGCATTCCACAACCTAGACGTTCTTATCACAAACGTGTACTCAAATCTCTTCGTTCGTGTTTTTGGAACATCAACCAAGAAACGATGTCGCTTTTTTGAGATACGAGAATTCCGAAATAAGAAAGGGCAAGGTGGTTAGATCATGCAATGATATACTGAAGATCTATCTTTATCGAAATAAATTTATTTTACTTTATATTCTGGACTGATTTTTTTAGACAACCCATTTGCAATATATTTATTGACATATTAAATTGAATACAAAATACTTTTCATCCAATAACCAGCTCGGTGAAGGTCCGTTGTATAGCGGGATCTGCTACTAATGCGAATGTCTGTGGAATACCTTATTTTATTGATCACACAAATTTCCTCATTCACCTCTTCTAAAAAATAGTCATTAGAAGATTAGTGTAATAATATAATTCATTTATTGTATTGCGTTGTAGGCTATTCGTGTTAAAAACGCTACTCACTAACTCACTTGTAAACTGTACTAAAGCAGTTAAAGCACGGTGCGAACGATTTTTGAATAGTACCGAGTATTTTAGCAACTAAATTACTCGCTACATCGCTACTAATATTATCTATTCTATGCTAATACACTAGACTAAGCCTAATGCGAACAAGCCTTAAGAGAGACAGCTACGCTACGCTTAAGCGTATCTGTCTTACCCTTAATTAACTGTTAGCCATCGATATCGATGTATATATTATTTTTAATAATGAACAGACCCTCTCGGGCTGTTCAATTTCAAAAAATGTATAAATTTAATTGTGATAATATCGAATTTATATGACTGTGACGGGCTACGTTTTACTACGACAGCCCTCCCTCAAATGAACAAAAAACAGCCACCGCCAGCTAAATCGAACATAGCGACATCTAGTGGACGCAGAAGGAAGTGCGGTACGGATTTTGCGGGCGGTACGGTACTTATAGGGGTTGCAAATATTTTTATTTTTCAAGTGAAAACTTCTTTAGGCGCGCCTAGACAGATTTTTTCGTGGAGTGTGAATTTAATTCTAGCGTCACGCTCTAGTATGATAAGAAATCTTCGGGTAAACTGAATTAAAATAAACTAACCCTCGTCCTGCGAAGCCGAGGGTCGTGGTTTCGATTCCCACCCAGTGCAAATAATTGTGTGATGAATTCAAATGTTTGCACTGTGTCTGGGTGTTTCTACGAGATTTTCATTTATATCGGCAGTTCCTATGACTGTTTTTTTTTTATTAATGTCCGTGCCCGGCTCGCACCTATTCCCTGGGGAACAAGATTGTCAGGGGGATTATTACTTATGCCATTAATTTCTAAAAATTATCTTAATCGATCCATTATTTGTTAGGCACATTTGTTAGTCTTACTAAGTATCTTAACTTATTTTTTTTTTAAAATTGCTAGTCTTACATATGTACACATTAGCGACCCGCCCCGCTGCGCACGGGTGCAATGCTGATACTAAATATTCTAATAATAATGGTTATTGTGGGTTATTGCCAGGAAATAGACATATACTATTGTAGGTTTTTTCGTAGATCTTTTGAAGGGGTACAATACTGCCGTACATTATTTTGATCTATCTTGTAGGGCCAGCGTTTGCGATGTAAGCGCAAAGAAGTGTTTATTTATGACATTACATTAGAAACCACAAAATGATCCGTGTTTCTCTATTATTTTATTTACTTGTATTACACATATAAACCTTCCTCTCGAATCACTCTATCTGTTTAAAGAACCCGCATCGAAATTTGTTGGGTGGTTAAAGATCTAAGCATATAATATAGGGACGAACAGACGCGGGAAGTGATTTTGTTTTATACTATACAAATAAACGCTAAGTCCCGCTATTTTTAAATCTGTAATATCTTCGAAAATATGCATTTAATTCATATGCTGTAAAGGACCTAATAGATCTATATTAAAGAAAAAAAATAAAAAAATTGGTGGACTATTCACACACAAATACTGAGTATTGTATCTTGGTGTCTTCAAATCGAGGAATCGGTTTCCTCTAAGGGCTTCCACACATCGGAGCAATTTGCATAAAATCGCATCGCATCGCAGTTTTGTGTGGGAGCCATTCCTCCGAAGCGGCGTCGCATCGGAGCTTGAAATCTGGCGAGATGGTGGCCAAGTGTAAACCTATTACAAAAGGTAGTTCAAAAAAGTGGGATTCGAAGCTACCTCTTTCTAGGTGATTCCAGATAAGCACGCTCCATCGTAGATCATATCGTCGCAAGTGCGACCTATAATAGTAAAAAAACCCTCACGCTTGTAAACTGGATGATTCGTCACTCTTTATCTTTATCTTCTATCTTCTATATATATTATACTAGCTGACCCCGCAAACGTTGTTTTGCCTTAGTGAACAACCCTTGTCACTTAGGGGTATGAAAAATAGCTAGTAGCCGATTCTCATACCTACAGAATATGCATATAAAATTTGGTTAAAA
The DNA here is from genome assembly GCA_963693475.1 of Ectropis crepuscularia. Lineage (NCBI taxonomy): Eukaryota > Metazoa > Arthropoda > Insecta > Lepidoptera > Geometridae > Ectropis > Ectropis crepuscularia. The sequence continues at coordinate 39,328,312 of OY856338.1, forward strand.
TCAGTAAAGCCGTTTCGGAGGAGTAAGGAAACAAACACTGTGACACGAGAATTTTATATATAAGATAAAAGCGAAAGGTCACTCATCAAGAAATCTCAGAAACTACAAATGTTAGGAATCTGAAATTTTGCATGGAGGTCTCTCTTAGCACATAGGCGCTCGCTAAGACGGGGTTTGGCGAAATTCAACCCCTAAGAGGGTGAAACAAGGGATGAACGGTTGTATGAAAATTCGTGATTTTCAAAGTTATCAAATTTTGTATCTAGATACTTGACACGAAGCAAACGAATGTTGGTTCTAGCAATTTTGTAATTTCGAACTGTACGGGGGTAAAATTGGGGTTGAAATGGGGAATGAATGTCAACCTGGAAGATCCCAAACGTTGAAGATAAAACCATGAAACTCTGAATATAGACACTTGACACGAAGCAAACGAATGTTTGTTCTATCAATTTCGTAATTTTGAACTATACCGGGGTGAAATTGGGGTTGAAATGGGAGATGAATGTCAATATGAAAGTTCCTAACCGTTGAAGATAAAACCACGAAACTCTGCATATAGACACTTGACACGAAGAAAACGAATGTTTGTTCTAGCAATTTTGTCATTTCGAACTGTTACGGGGGTGAAATTGGGGTTGCGATGGTGGATGAATGTCAACATGGAAGATCCCAACCGTTGAAGATAAAACCATGAAACTCTAAATATAGACACTTGACACGAAGCAAACGAATATTTGTTCTAGCAATTTTGTAATTTCGCACTGTATAGGGATAAAATTGGGATTGAAATAGGGGATGAAAGTACACCTGGAAGCTTCCAATCGTTGAAGATAGAACCATGAAACTCTGTATATAGGCACTTGACACGAAGCAAATAAATGTTTGTTCTAGCAATTTTGTAATTTCGAACTGTACGGGGATGAAATTGGAGTTGAAATGGTGGACGAATGTCTCTTACTCTTTCACACCTAAACAACTGAACCGATTTTGATGAAATTGTATGAAAGTGTTTTTTATAAGCTGTTTCTAGTAACCGTAAATGTGTCTGGGTATAAAAATAGGTACTCCCTGAGTTAGCTAAGTATTTATTTCGCGCGGACGAAGTCGCGGGTAATAGCTAGTTTAAAATATATATATATACTAGCGGCCCATTCTGGCTGCGCTCGGATATTGTCATTTAAAGACTATTAATCGAAATAAAAACTATCCTATCTCTCAAGTTGGACCAGACTGCTCACGGTGTGCCAATTTAATTTAAAATCGGTTAAGTAGTTTAGGAATCCATCGCGGACAAACATCGTGACAGGAGATTTATATATATTAAGATAAGATATATATATTCTTGCCACTATACGACCACGGCTCTATTGTAAATATGTAGTATCTACTAACAAAACAGCTTAACTATTCCTAGATTTCGACACATATTTTATTTGGCGTCATTTTATTTCTAATCGCGACCAGATTTTCCTAGATTTATGTTATTGCTGCGAAAAGAAAAGAGAAACACGAACGGACGCCAATAAAAATACCGCTTTTAATTCTAGAAAATATAACATCATTCTCATAGCCATGCGATCGCCGAGTGGCCAGTAAGACGCCGAGTTGTGATTCTTTCATTCGGAAAACTACACGTAATATTTTATTTTCCGCCGTGGCGAGAGGCTGTCTGAGGAGAATCGAGTAGAGTAAGAGGAGCTTCTTAAGGCGCTTATGTTATCATATCGCTCTATTTTATTCACTGGCGACCCTGTGAAAGTGGGAAACGAGGCTTAGGTCATGGTCGACAATAGTAATACGTCGGCAAACGGTTAAAACAAATTACAGCGAAAAGCGTCGACCAACCTTATAAGAGGCTTTCGCTAAACGGTTGGTTAAAGAGTAAAGAAGACAGCGCGCATCGTTAGGAGATTCCTCACTCAGCGAACCTAACCACCGGTAGGTAGACTTGTGTAATATCAAATGTTGTAGGTAGATATTACTTTTAAAAAGTTGAGATGGATATCATAAAAAAATGAGTGTCATAATATATTGATCTTCATCATATTTTGATTGTTCATAAATAAAGTACAATTTTAAAATCAAAAAAATACACAGAGCATATGAGAAAACCAGACCGATAAAGACATAGTGCTAAGGACCCCAAATTAGGAAAAGCCTTTATTTTGGGTATTTACCCTATATATAGGTATTAACTACCCTTTTATCTAAGTATGTATTTCGGGCTTGGTGTAAAGGATTAGGTCACAGACTAAGGTAGGTCAGTCAGTTTACTGATTCAGGCTTAACTGATTCTCATTTTAAAAAGAACTGAATAGTTTTTGTAATCGTTATAAGTAGTAAAGAAAGCTTTGTTCCAGTTAGGATCATATAGCTTGTGCGATTGTATTGTTGCACAATCATTTATCTTATATCTTATACCTGATTCTATATATATGTATACAACGTGGTGGATTTACCCCCAACAATATTTTAACAGTCCATTCTAACACTGATGTACACTTCATCACCCAAGGTCGCTTTCCCCTCAGCACGCTAGATCACGAGATAATTCGAGTTAAAGTTTGACGTAAAATTCCCACTAAATCACCAGCTTCAACCCTAAAGCATGTACAGCAGAGAAACGACCTTGCCGCCGACGCCGTGACATCGTACAAAAATCCGTGCGGAGATCTGGCCATTAGGGGTATGTCAAATGAAATAACAACCGAAAAAAATATTTCTTTATGGAAAAAAATTTTTGATCTTTCATGCCTAATTTTCACATACATGATTCAAAACTTAATGTAGATGAACTACCGTAAATATTGTTGCACCTTTCTGCAACACCTTGTATATATATAGAATCTGAATCTCGGAAACGGCTCGACGGATTTTCATGAAATTATGTATGCAGGGGATTTCGGGAACGATAAATCGATCTAACTAGGTCTTATTTAAAAAAAACGCATATTATGCGCGTTTTTAGACAATGAAACACTGTCACATTAGACATTAGAATGTGAAGGTAAATTTCGCCGCGTGACGTGACAGCATAATTAGCTCAGACGGAAAGTCGGGCGCTCATAGCGGTCACGAATTAGTAGCTCCGGGTTCGAATCCAGACGGGTTCTCTTTTTTTTCAATTCGTTTTTTTTAAGAAAATCTATTTCTTGGAGTCTTTTATCTGTAGGTACCTAAGTATATTTAGTATTTAAACCGAGCAAAGCTCGGTCACCCAGGTACTTATACCTTTAAACGAGCAATTCTTGTATATAAATATGTATATATATATAGAATCTGAATCTCGGAAACGGCTCGAACGATTTTGATGAAATTATGTATGCAGGGGGTTTCGGGGACGATAAATCGATCTAACTAGGTTTCATTTTTAAAAAACGCATATTATGCGCGTTTTTAGACAATAAAAAAGCAAAGCTTGGTCACCCAGGTACTTTTTAGTAATACTTAAAGTGTTGCTGTGTACTATGATGTCTAGGATACGTTTTGTTCTTTTCTTATTTTATCTCATTTTACTATTTATAAAATTTTAATTTTCTTCATGGCGGTGCTGTAATATCTTATATAATATATCTTTTAACCTAAACTCTATTAAAAATATGAAATTTAATTTATTTTTTTTAACCACCCTGTGCCATCTGAGCTAGCCCGAAGTTCCGTAGCTTAAAACTGCTATAGAACCCTTTACAAAAAAAACAATTTATTGATACTACAAACACAAATTATTATTATTATTGTTTCACCAGTTCTTATTTATAGGTATTACTTAAATATTAAATTAATACTCTGAATCATTCTAATTAGATATTAAATTAAAATGAAACCTAGCTAGATCGATTTAATCCCCGTCCCCGAAACCCCCTGCATACATAATTTCATCAAAATCGTTCCAGCCGTTTCCGAGTTTCAGATTATATATATACATATATATACAAGAATTGCTCGTCTAACGGTATAAGATTACTATAATTACACAGTTTATAAAATGTGATTCATTAAAATTGAGCGTCTTCGACGAGAGACATTAGCGAAGCCGCTGCCGTCAAACCGTATAACAGAGCGCCAAATAAAAACGAAAAAAACAACGAGGGTAGAACGAAAAGATCAACTTACAAACTCAATAAGACACCAGCCCAGAAGCGGAAGGAATTAAGCCTCTGTGCCGTGCTAGCCCGCTTTTGCATTCAACTTTTTTAAAGAGACTGAGGAAACTGAATGACATTACCATGAATCAGATTTGTGAGTTTTTGAATATCAAAGACTTGATTGAAAGAAGTGATTTTAGAAAATATTCAGCTGGACTTAGAAAATCCTACGGTTTAGATGATGAATGTATCGAGAAGTAACTGATAGTAGCTCGAAAAAGGGCCATCGTATCATAGTTGTCGTGCCAAAGCGAGCGAAGAGCTTTGACTCTACATTTGTGATGAACGTCTAGGCTGTAGAAAGCGTTGCCTGTGTCGGTTTTTAACATTAAAATAAAAAAATTACGTAATGTTTTGCCAACGTATTACATTTTTTTTAATGACGATTGGTCTACGTTTGACCGCGATTTGACTATACCACATTTTATCTAGCATAACAAAATAGATAAATAATTTAAAAACATAATACTTTGTAATGTGATAATATTTACATACATAGGTGAGAAGACAGGTGTTAATATTTGGAACTTAATCAGTCCATAAAAAATTAAACAAACTCAACACTAAATATTTTATTTATGTTACGCCCCATTTACTAGCTTAAGTTAGTTACTTTGCTCCCGAAAGTAGCTAGTGAAAGTGGAATGTGTGTGTAATGTGAAGTATTTTTTTACTCACACGTTTGTAGTAAACAAAGTAAACAAGTATTTAAGTTCGGTGGACATCACAAACGTCGAAAGTTTCTGTGCTGATTTCACTCGACAGGCTCTTGTTCGCGTGAGCTTTGAGTAAATAGTTATAGACTACAGGCCCGTGAACAAAATTTACGGGTCAAATGAACCACCAGGAGACCTATGTAGGATGATAGAAGGGTTTAAAGTAATAAGATTCAGCACTATGCCGTCACTTGTAAGCTGTCCAACTGAGTGCAGTTAAAGATGGGGGGTTGCAATTTTCGATCATTTCTCCTTGTCGCATGATTTTTGTACGGCGTTGCGGAATAATAGATTAGAAGAGGTATGGAAACTATAAAAATTATAAATTGTAGTTTTTTAATTATTAGTTTGTCGGAAAAAAATATGATGTGCCGACGATTTACAGAGTAAATTTGGTCATTTGATTATGTAAGGCATTAGTTCCATACAGTTTCAATACCTCTTCTAATCCATTATTTCGCAACGCCGTACAAAAATCATGCGACAAGGAGAAATTATCGAGGGTTGCAACCCCCCATCTTCAACTGCACTCAGTTGGACACAAGTTACAAGTGACGGCGTAGTGCTGAATCTTATTACTTTATACCCTTCTATCATCCTACATAGGTCTCCTGGTGGTTCATTTGACCCGTAAATTTTGTTCACGGGCCTGTAGTCTATTACTTTAATTATTTTTTGTACTTAGATTTTATGTAGATTTAACTTTAGTACTAAACAGTACTAATGTTCACATGTTCATCACATGTTCACATATACTGCTATTATTTGTTGTCGCGAAATCACAAGGTTTCATCAATCCAAGAGGAAACTAAAACGCCCGACCCGCCCACTGCTCCACCGTCGCTTCGACGCTAAACCGCTACACGAACCTGACAATATTGACTTGACTAGGTAACAATAATATTGATCGACATTTTCCATCGACACTGATGTACCCAACTGTAAGGTAAGGTAACCTTGTAGGTACTATAGAAAAATGATTGGAAAACGTCAGTCAAAGACACGAGCAAACGAGCGTCTCAAAAAACCTTGATTTGTGCAAGTGAGATAACCAACGAACGATGAAAAGAATGAAAGACGAAAAAAAGAAAAAATGAAAAAAAAACACCTCTCCGATTCAATTAGTGAGTGGGGAAGGAAATGAACGGAACCCATCGATCGTATGAAAAGAGCGAAGATCCTATCATTTAATGAAGATGATACGGTCTCCGAATAGTTCAGCGGTGGCAAAATGTTTGTTATGCTGCACGTAATAGAGTTTGCGTGGGCCGCAACCGATAAAATTGTGCAGTGTTTGTTTTGGTCGCCGGCGATTAATCCGAAATGATCGTAAAAAATTACGCGCGCAAGTGGGATTCGTGAGTGTCGCAACGGAAGCTATGTGTTGCCAGACACGAATTAAAAATTAAAAAGATTTAATTTGCAAAACTTTAACGTGAAAATAATTATGTAATTTTTTTAAGACGTTTATGAACGAGTAAGACATTTGCCTGATGGTATGCAGCATGCTTGCGAATAACAGCACAGTGATATGTAGCTATTTGAATATGAAGAGTCCAAATCATTGCACGGCGCTCGTCACCAGATGATCTATAAATTTCTATCTGGCCTGGATCTGGTAAAATTATTTATTTACTGCAGGTATATAATAAACTTAAAAACCACAAACCGATACATTATTTACATATTATCCATGTATTTTGTTTATGTAAATTTCTCCAAAAGCACAAAACTGATTTCAAAGAAATTGAGTTAGTTCTCTCCGAAGACATCTACCAAGCACAAAAGAATCATCAAAATCGATTCTCAATAGGCGCACCTATCGCGTAACATAAAAAAAAACATACAACCGAATTGTGAACCTTCTCCGTTTTTTAAGTCGGTTAAAAACTGGTACAATCTCGCATAAGCGTAGACATACGGGTATCACAGTGTAAACCGTAGATAAGCGATTGTCGGTAGCTACAGTGCAGAGGTTGCGTATGGGCGGACGGCAAGCTGACTGGGGCGGCCGTTCCGCCTAACAAACAGCTTCGATCAAACGCCGCCTCGTAACAGGGCCTGTATTCCGTAAAAACATACATATAATACTTCTTGCGTTGAAGAAATTATCTTTTCTATGGCTGAAGTTATTAGAACGATTATAATTAGCACGAGAAATAAAGAGAGAAGAAGTTTTACTCGTGACAAAGCACAAATTTTAAGACAAATGCTATTCACTTATTTGCCTAGTCAATAGATTTTTTTTGCTGCCTCCAAATTTTTTAATAGTAAAAAACATCCTTTGTTTTGTCAAAACTGACCTCAACATTTTTGAGGGTAGATATTTTTTTTCACATGAGTCACATCCGACGCTGAACCGCGCTTCTACCGATTAACTAAATCGGCTATCGCTTTGCTAACGCTGTCTCTACTATCATTTCAAGCGAAATTAAAAGAGAGAGAAACATCAAAGCTGTGACATTTTTCGTTCGGCGGTAGACGATATGAGTTCCGCGCATGCATTACTCGCGTACGTACATAACTAACATACATGCGTAAGTACATAAGTACGCACACACTTTTTAGGGTTCCGTAAAACGTAAAAACGGAACCCTTATAGTTTCGTCATGTCTGTCTGTCTGTCCGTCCGTATGTCACAGCCACTTTTTGCCGAAACTATGAGAACTACACTTTTGAAACTTGGTAAGTAGATGTATTCTGTGAACCGCATTAAGATTTGAACAGAAAAATTAAAAAAAAAAGAAAAATTAGGATTGCCCCCCATACTGAGAACTGAAACTCAAAAAATTTTTTTTCATCAAACCTACACGTGTGGGGTGTCTATCGATAGGTCTTCAAAAATAATATTTAGGTTGCTAATATAATTTTTGTCTACACTGAATAATCTGCGCGAGAGACACTTCCAAAGTGGTAAAATGTGTGTCCCCCCCCCCCCCCTCTAACTTCTAAAGTAAGAGAATGAAAAATCTAAAAAAAATATATGATGTACATTACCATGTAAACTACCAACGAAAATTAGTTTGAACTCGATCTGATGAGTAGTTTTTTTTAGTACGTCATAAATACACTATTATTGAAACTTCGATCAAAGTTACAACGAACTACAAGAACTACGTGTACTATGTATATAATGTTACTTGCTGCAACGGAACCCTTCATGGGCGCACTTGGCCACTTTATTTACGTTTATATTGGCTTCATTATAACCCTGTGTAGCTGAGGCTCGCTCTTCCGTCTTTTATGAATCCATCGTGTTGTAAATCATTCTAATTTATTTTTTAATTGCTTGCGACGAGCTCGGGTGGCGGCAAAGGGAAAGAGAGCCTCAATTTTGTTTTAGAGCCTGTTTTAGTCAATTTTAATTTATAATCCTCTTCTACATTGTTCTCCAATAAATATATATTTCTAGCGGCCCGTTCCGGCTTTGCTCGGATATTGTCATGCAAAGACTTAAATCTTTGAAGCTGGATGAAACGGCACACGGTGTTTTGATTAAAATCGGTTAAGTAGTTTAGAAGTCCATAGCTGACTAACAACTAAGAACGTGAAGCCTAATTTGAATATATTAAGATATTTAAAAAAAAATTGGCAGTCATAGGAACTGCCGATAGAAGTGAAACTTATAACTCAGAATTTGATAGCTTACTTTGGAAACGACATGTGTGTAACCGGAGGGCGTGGCCTGGGGATCACGGCATGGCCATCTAGAAATGCGTCAGCACTTCCTATTGACTGATGCATTTCTAGATGGCCATGGTATGATGCCGAGGCCACGCCCTTTCAGCATTTCCCATTGGCTGACGCATTTTTAAATGGCCAATAGCCATGATCCCGAGTTTACCCGCAGATTTCTTATCATACCCGAACGTGACGCTAGAATCCAATTCACAGCCCACGAAATATCTGTCTAGGCGCGCCTAAAGAAGTTTTCACTTCAAAAATGAACTATCTAAGGTGCAGTACGTCTGAATTATCCATAGACCATTAAAGGGTTAAAGATAATATAGATGATCAAGGCCAATACCAGTCGGAGGCGTTCCCACTTTTATTCTAAAGTTTCCATTTCAAACAATTTCGAACCATTTCGTGAAGTAAAATACAAACACACTAGACATTTATTTAAAAGACAGAGAGTGCAATAAAATTGCAATGACTTTTAATGCAAACCCACGAAATCTGCGTACGCTTTCAGAAATGATAGGTATGCGAGTTGTAGAATGAGTCAGGAGTCCCTCTGGGAAACTTGGCACGGCGATCAGCGCGGGGCTTGGCAAGTCGACGGGGGTTGGCATCGGCCCCTCAACTCTCCTCGGGGGAAGCTTCAACTAGCGCCGTATTTGATGCCTCAATTAAGTTGTTGAATTAACGGAAAACTCATTTTAATACTATGATGGGGTAGCACATCTCGCCTGACGATGCAGTTTTATGGAACGCATTCCACAGCCTAGACATTTTTAGGGTTCCGTAAAACGTAACCCTTATAGATTCGTCATGTCTGTCTGTCTGTCTGTCCGTCCGTATGTCACAGCCACTTTTTGCCGAAACTATGAGAACTACACTGTTGAAACTTGGTAAGTAGATGTATTCTGTGAACCGCATTCAGATTTGAACAAAAAAATTAAAAAAAAAGAAAAATTAGGGTTGCCCCCCATACTGAGAACTGAAACTCAAAAAATTTTTTTTCATCAAACCTACACATGTGGGGTGTCTATCGATCTTCAAAAATGATGTTGAGGTTTCTAATATAATTTTCGTCTACACTGAATAATTTGCGCGAGAGACACTTTCAAAGTGGTAAAATGTGTGTCCCCCCCCCCCCTCTAACTTCTAAAGTAAGAGAATGAAAAATCTAAAAAAAATATATGATGTACATTACCATGTAAACTACCAACGAAAATTAGTTTGAACTCGATCTGATGAGTAGTTTTTTTTTAGTACGTCATAAATACACTATTATTGAAACTTCGATCAAAGTTACAACGAACTACAAGAACTATGTATATTATGTTACTTGCTGCAACGGAACCCTTCATGGGCGACTCCAACTCGCACTTGGCCACTTTATTGTTAATACCTAGCTGACCCGGCGAAATTCGTATCGCCATACTTTTTAATTAATTTTCTTGTACATACAAACCTTGCCCTGGTAATAACGTAATAACAATAAAATAAAACAAAGAAACATCACATTTTGCTACAGTTATGAGCGTACATACATTGCGAAGATCTATTTATATAAAAGAACAGTTCAACCTCCTGGATTTCTATATCTGTCGCAAACCACAGGACTAAATTGCACTTTGTATTAATGGATTGCGCTCGCTTCCGCGACTAAATAGGTCAATCGTAAAACAACTACAATACTGTCTCGTGTGAACATTTTAAAAAGATTACTCTGGTCTGTAGCTTCTGAAGTAAAATTAAAAATGTCTCTACAGCTTATCGGTTTTCATTGGATGCATATCAGAGTGTGTGCAACTGATCTGTATGATCTAATTCAAACTTCTCCTTTTTCCACCGTACTTTCTATGGTTGACTTTACAAAGATTCGAGAAGAAACTAGAGCATTTGGCTCCACTTTCGTTATAAGAACGTCTAGGGTCTTAGGCCATGGCCAGTGGTTTTTCCCGACGGTAATAGATTTGTTGCCTTCTTCATCAATCAAACTATATATAAAAACACTCAGAGGTGCAAACGGGACTCCACCTTACGATCTCATGATTGCGTATCGCACATTGTACCCTATCACGTGTTTAGAAAAATAAATAAAATTCAACCAATTTAAGACACGTCATTACCAGATAATCATAAAATTAAAAAAAAAAGTATTTTTACAATGATTTAGTTAATTTAAACCTGTGATTCGTACAGTAATCAACCACCCGGATCGACTAGGGTTCATTACCATCCGAAATACTGTTTCGCTACTCTCCAAGCGGCCGCAAATGTGACTTCTCACTCGCTCTCGCGTACAGGCAATCGACCAAGAATCGGACGGCGACGTATTGTGTGTCGTCATTAGTAGCGTCCCGATGATAGATATGTGGTTATAATTAGCGTGTGTCACTCATGCCGGCATAATTCCGCGTGGTTCTCCTTCGGCGTATAAATAGAGGTGGAACCAAGAGTCGGCCTCCACTGAGAAGCAACATCGGTTGTCTATGCCACCTTAGAGACATCGAAAAATCATTTTACAAATGTTTGCAGTGACTGGACTCTGTTGAATACTCCACCTAAGGTTGTAAGACTTCGGTTTTCTTTGGCACTTTTAAGCCAAAGAGTTTATGCATGTATCATACAACAAAATCATTTTACAGACTTTTTTTAGTAGCTGGATTTTTTAAGAATCCACCTATAATAGTACGTCTTAGTAGAATAGATACAAGTGAAACATTTTCACAGCAATTACAAGCTGAAGAGGTAAGGTAAGGAGCTAATACATTGAGTGTTTTCTTGCGAGTTGACCTTTTTGTAGGAAATACATAAATATTATACGCAGGTTTATGTATAATTACTGTACTTAACAGGAGTTCTACATAAACCTGCGTAAACAAATTAATTATGGTTTTTAAAATACAAAAGCATGAGTAAATAGCCGCACTGATATTAGAATTTCTAACCACTTAAAAGATATTTGAGATCAAAGTGGTCAGAACGACAAAACACCAATTTCATATGTGTGGATCCAATATTATTTATTAAAATCCCAGACCTAAAAAAGATTCCTTGTAATAAAGAGTTTTTCAATAGTTTTTGAGAGTGTTTCTGTTTGAGAAATTTTAATACATCATTGGACATTGAAGTTCCGAAATAGATATTATACTCTTTATTATGTGTATTTGTTTAATCATACATATCACAATAACATACCATATGACGACCTTATAATTTACTACTTTCTCTTCACTTCTATGATCCGTAACATTTAAAACTATAGTTCTAAATCCTATAAATAGTATAAGTGAAGGATAGCATATTTAGGTTATGTTTTTCGCGGTAAAATTACGAGAACAGCAACTAAACGGGTAAAACCGCGTGGCGCTGCTAATAAACGATACATTGACACCCCTACGTAACAATAACTGTCTTAATACAAACTCGTTGCACTTGGGAAATCACTCAAGAGGTGCAGGCAGATTACAACCTTATTCCCTCTGTATTATGTCTCGAATTCGTTTGATCGCGGTCTGTTGTATGTATCTATGGGGTCACATACTCGTTTAATAGAACTGCGTGCATTTTTGGACAACATAATCTTTGCACGAGTTTAAATTCGCTTGGTGACGTAGAGTCCTTACCACTAAAGGTATGACAAAGTTAAACTACAACTTCAAGTGTCAAGTGATAAGCGATAGTGGCCCCCCTCGTCAACGGCGATGAGCGCTGCAGACGATGGACGGGCACTTCGCGAATGAAGAGATAGTGATCTAATCGTTATGCGGCTGATGGCACCGCGCCCTACACTCTACACGCATCTTTCAACGTTTAACAACCATTCAGTTTCTAAAGGCTAGATTATAGGATAAGTAAATGAAAAACGTTTATTTGGAGTCCTATTAGTTTTTTTTGACGTGATAACGTCTTATAATTCGATGAAGCCGGCTGCACGCCCACAAAACATGACGTCATGTACCGTTACCGTCGGTCGTTACCTCGCCGCATGTTTGTTACAGTTGTATTAATTATTTTGACCAGTAGTTCAAGCGGGGATGTAGCTCAGTGGTAGAGCGTTCGCTTTGCATGTGAAATGCCCCGGGTTCGATCCCCGGCATCTAAAAGCTTTTTTGCATTGTTTTGATTGAAAATGACTAAATTCTACTGATTACTTTTTACATACAAATCTATTAAACAAATGAAATTAAAATTTTCTTTTGAAAAATGCTACCATTCCATCAGTATTTTCTTAAGACGTTGTCACGTTCTATCGTCAGTAAACCGACTTTACAGACAAACATTTTTTTTAAATAAAGAGTGACGAAACGAGTAATACATGTGCTTGATGGTAAGCAACATGCCTGCCACATGACAGCACAGTGACACGCAGATATAGGAACATGAAGAGTCCAAATTATCACCTAGCACTGCACTGCGCTCGTTATCCAGAGATGTAAGTTGTTATATCTCTAAGGCCCACTATTAGGAGAGTCCGCCTGGGGAAGTACCACACCCCTGCCAGTTATTCTACCGCCAAGCAGTAATGGGTAATTTCTCTGGAAACATTGCCCTTCTAACCGGAACACAGTAACGTTTGTCCATTACTGCTTGGCGGTAGAATAACTGGCAGGGGTGTGGTACTTCCCCAGGCGGACTCTCCTAAGAGTCCTACCACTACTAGGTAATAATATTTTAATGCGAAAGTATGACGGGGTCGCCACCGTGAGATAATAAATCAATCTACAGGGTTATTGGTAATCAGCCTGCATCCATTTAAGGGCATGTTCTGTATATTTAAACAAACAACTTTTGTTTTACAACTTTCGTTAAAACTTAATAGATAACCCAAAAAAAAATTGTATTTGTTGCCCTTTTTTGTACTGTTTAGCGACTTTTTAGTGTTTATTCACTTCGGTACATCATTTTTGCGCGTTAAAGAGCGTACGCGCTCTCGTTACGAATTGTTACGAAGAGTTCGATACTTTTAGACCGTGAAAATGCACTTTTTATTTATTTTGTAAAAGAAAAAAAAAACATTTTTTTTAAACTGTAGAACAAAAGTTGACGTATTGAATGTACCTAACATCCCCTTAAAAGGATGCAGGCTGATTACCAATAACCCTGTACACAGATAAAAGCAAAAGGTCACTCATGAGTAAATCTCAGAAACTAAATATGCTAAGAGTTTGAAATTTTGCAGGGAGGTGCTTTTTAGCACGTAGGCGCTCGCTAAGACGGGGTTTTGCGAAACTCAACCCCTAAGAGGGTAAAATAGGGGATGAAAGTTTTACATACACGCACAAGGCAACCTTTGAAAATTTCATATAAACGCCTAGGCCTTCTTACCCCAACGACTTACAAAACGCGAGGCGGACAAAAGCTAGTAATAATATATATATTGGTGGACAATTCACACACAACACCCTCTGACCCCAAACTAAGCAAAGCTTGGACTATGGCGGCCAGGTAGCTGATATAATAGTTACAGTTGTAAATACATGCTTATTATACCTAACATAGAAACATCCAGACACCAGATGGCGAACGGGTTCGTGGAAGAATACGTTCCCGTCGGAAACGGCAAAAATGTAATCCCTTTGTTTTTAGTTGCTAGGGACTAGGGATAAATATCTATATATATAAAAATCAATGCCAGTTTTCGTTGTTATTGAACTCCTCCTAAACGGCTGGACCGATTTGAATGATTTTTTTTGTAAACGTTTGGGTAGGGCTCTGGAAGGTTTAGATTCACAAATCAGCCCGGCAGATGGCGCTGCAGTTGATATCTAGGTTATTATTCGAGCGAAGCCGGAGCGGGCCGCTAGTAAGTTGATAAGTTTCGATCCGATTACTCGACCGTCTCCCCCAAGCGGAAAGCTATACGTATATATGTTTTTTTTTTTAATTACATAAATCAAAATAAATATTGGTGGACACTTCACACACAACACCATCTGACCCCAAACTAAGCAAAGCTTGTACTATGCCGGCCAGATAGCTGATATAATACTTATAGATTTTAAATACATACTTGTTATACATAGAAAACACCCAGGCACGGTACAAATATTTGAATTCATCACACAAATATTTGCACTGGGTGGGGATCGAGCCCACGACCCACAGCTTCGCAGGCAGAGTTACTACCAACTAAGCCACCGGGGCAGCCTAAATAACGTAGCAAATGGCTACCCTATCGTTTAAAGTTTTCTCGTACAAACAAACAGAATTGAGAAAATATCACGAAAATATAATTGTAGAAGTCTGTAACATTTAAAATTAACTATATGTAGTTCTAAATCCTACTAATAAGTTTGTACTTCTGACGTTTGAATGTCTGAATCTGAAAAATCTGAATGGATCTAAATATACGCATTTCTTCAACATAAAAAAGGGATTAAGCCATATACTGGCAAGTCACATTGGTAAGCAGCGGGGGAGAGCAACTAGTAGGTATAGGGTAATACGGGCACGGGTGGCTCCTCCGCTGTATAAATATAGTGTGTCGGGACATCGGAGACCGATTGGCTTCCCTTTAGTACTGGCATATTCTCTTCTAAAGTACTACGGTCTCACTAACGCCCGAGCTACACGATGCTAGTTTTTCAAGCTAGTGTTAGCTAGTTAGTACTTCTAGCTTCGTGTAAACAAAACTAGCTTGCTAGCTCACTAACACTAGCTCGAAAAACTAGCCCCGTGTCGCTCGGGCAACGGGGATCACATATAAATCTAACGGTAAAAGATTATTTGAAATCTGTCTAGTAGTTCCCGAGATTAGGACGTTCAAAGAAAAAACCTCTTCTGCTTAATAATCTATATACTATATAAAAATCAATGCCACTTTTCGTCTATACTAATATTATAAAGAGGAAATATTTGTTTGTTTGTAATGAATAGGCTCCGAAACTACTGGACCGATTTCAAAAATTCTTTCACCTTTGGAAAGCTACATTATTCCCGAGTAACATAGGCTACGGCAGATGGCGCTGCAGTTGATATCTAGGTTATTATTCGAGCGAAGCCGGAGCGGGCCGCTAGTCGTTAATAAACTCCTCCTAAACGGCTGGGCCGATTTGATTGATTTTTTTGGTACACGTTTAGGTAGGGCCCTGGATGGTTTAGATTCACAAATCAGCCCGGCAGATGGCGCTTTAGTTGGTATCTAGGTTATTATCCGAGCGAAGCCGGCACGGGCCGCTAGTATTTGTATAGATAGTTCGACAAACGCCGTAGTCCAGCGAGAGACGCGTCGCAGGCGCAGTGGCCCGCCGCATTGTGGACAGCCGGCCTGATTTACCGGCTGCTGCTAATTTTAACTAACGTCTCGGTCTAACGCCCTCAAACTCCGTTCACATTTTCTATATTATGGGTACGTAATGTAAAACCTCAGCTTTTTTGCACCTGCCTTCCATTTTTCTAGAAACAATGGCGTATCGGATTGAATGGTGCGTTTATAGTCTATACCCCGTATAGTGACAATACGTTACTTGGAACACGGATTTCTGAAGATTACTTTGAGAGCACGGATATTTGAAGGTTACTTTAAGAGCACGGATATTTATGAAGATTACTTTGCGAGCACGGATATCTGAAGGTTACTTTAAGAGCACGGATATCTGAAGGTTACTTTAAGAGCACGGATATTTATGAAGGTTACTTTGAGAGGACGGATATTTGCAGATTACTTTGATAGCACAGACGTCTGAAGAACAAGGCCGGATTTTCGAAGCTCAACATTTTTATAAGTATTAATGTTAAAATATCTGTGTGATACTGTACTATTACGAGCAGGCGTGTTGCTTACCATCAGCCAAATGTCTTACTCGTCTCGTCACTCTATCTTACAAAACAAATATACGATGCAGTAGTGAATGTGTAAAATCTACAACGCATAAAGAAACCTTGTAAAACGCCTGTATTTTTCCATAAAGTTTGCAATTGGACGAGTAATTCATCATAGTGTTTGCATGTGCTCAAATGGTTTATCTAGGACTGTTTGCTAACTCTTCTTGCCTACAACGAATCGTACAGACTGCTCAGTCTACTTGGAAACTAGTTAAGGGAATTCCAGAATATAATATATTTTTTACTCACTATTTTTGCGACTTCCATTTTTCCATGCCTTATTAGTGACGATGCGGTTTAAGCCAAAGCGCGTTTTTATAGAGGTCGGCAACCTTTTGGGAGACATGGCCCACGTGGTGAAAAAAAAGATAAGAGCGGGCCGCACTTCTAAAAGTTTGTAATTCATTTGCACGTACCCCCTCCCACTCCCAAACTCATTTTGATGAAAAAGATTTTCGTGATAAAAATATTTGCAATTTGTGATCTATACTAATATTATAAAGAAGTAAAGTTTGTGTGTTTGTTAAATTGTAAGGGGTAAACTCGGGATCTACTGAACCGATTTTAAAAATTCTTTCACCAATAGAAAGCCACATTATTGCTGAGTGTCATAGGCTCCGAGCAAAGCTGGAACGGGCCGCTAGTATATTATGTTTATAGTTTTTTTTTATGCCGGGAATAAATGTATTTATTTATTATTGATATTTTAAATATTATTTAAGAATGTCGCGGGCCGCAAGTAGGTAGGTCGCGGGCCGCGCGTTGCCGACCCCTGGTCAATAAAGTTACGGGATAAGCAGGACATGTGTATGACAAGTGCCTGCCCATAACTAACACAATGTCACGCAACTATGAACTATAATATTATGACGATTAAATCGAAAACTCATTAAGTTTACACCAGCTTAGACGGAGCGGCGTAAACACGCCACTCTACTTCTCGTTGGCTGTCATTGGATCTTGCTTTCTACAAAGAGCTGCAAAGAGAAACGGATATTAACAGAGATGTAAGTAAGAGAACTCGCCATTCATTAAGAATTCAATTGAGCAGCGAACCGCGACTGAGCTCCTCATTGTGCAGTTGAGCTGCGACTCAATGAGTCACATTACAATGATCTGAATATATCAACCGGTTTAAATCTGAATAAGTTACGGTTAGTCTAGATAGAATAGCGACTGCCGATCAGGTTCGAATCCAACGCGCACTATTGTCTTTACGAAGTCATGTGCGTAATGCTGCTTACTTAAATACGGTGAAAGAAAAGATCGTGAGGAAACCGACATGTTCCAAGAATCATTCGAGGTCATGCGTTATCCACCAACCCGTACTGGGGCTAGCGTGGGTTTATGGTTTTGACTCTCTTCTTGCGAGAGAAGGTCCCGAGTCGCAGCAGTAGGAACATTTAGTGGGCCGTTTATGCTATGTTTTAAATTCGCAAATTAAATAATCAAAACAAGTATTGTACTAAATCATAGTACATTTTTGACTTACAGAATTTATCAAAACTGTAGAACGTTCGATCGACCCGCCAACGCCTCAGCAACAAGCCAGACTTGACGCAGTGATGATACCACCAGGTAACCTCTACCGCACTTCTATCACATCTACCCTCACTTGCTCTTCAAATAATCGCGGGTTGACCACGACACACAACACTAACCGTATCGACAAGAATGTTAATTACTTGTTGTTTTCAAAAATCGCGAAAGTTTAAAAACTGTATCGTAGGAATTTGTTGGAACTGGCCGTGCATCGTGTGGAATACTGCGGTACAAGTTTCGAACTATCTGAAGCACTTAGTTGCAACGATTATCATCTATACGGATCCACGGGCAACGTACGTTGTTCGTCAAACGTGGCGCGAAGCCAACATTCTACCAACTACCGGCCGATTCTGAAAAACAACTCGACGCTGAACTAGTCGCAGTGATACTTTTTGTAGAGGTAGGACTCTTTGCAGATACCGACTGGGGCAGTACAACACTTTTGCCAGTTATTCTACAGACAAGCAATAATGTGTGAACATTACTGTGTTCCGATTTGTAGGACAATGTTTGCGTAGAATTCAAAGTAAAAAGAGATAAAGTATCTTATAAAATCAGTGCAATGCTAGACAGTAATTTATATTCTATATGTTTAAATAGCTGCGAGGTATTGAGCAGGCGTGTTGCATACCATTAGGTGCATGTCTTGGTCGTAGATTCTCTGTAATTGTATAACAAAATCGTAATCAGACTCATTACGCTTCCAATTAAATACATTATGTAGTATGTACTAACTACCGTTCTTCCATGATTCTTAATATATATAAATCTCCTGTCACGATGTTTGTCCGCGATGGATTCCTAAACTACTTAACCGATTTTAAATTAAATTGGCACACCGTGAGCAGTCTGGTCCAACTTGAGAGATAGGATAGTTTTTATTTCGATTAATAGTCTTTAAATGACAATATCCGAGCGCAGCCGGAATGGGCCGCCAGTTTATTATAAAGCGTAACACAAGTTTAATTTCGTCTTTTTCAGTTGAAGACCAATAAATATCAAGAATTTTTTTGAAATTATTTTTCTTTGAAATAATACCTAAATAATTATATTTGCCTATTAGTTTCCGGTTACATCCAAGATTTATACGTACATATAATATTTACTTGGAATCAATTTTTGGTTTCGTTTGTATATTGTTTATTGAGTTATGTTAAATTACAATCCGAGTTCAAATTACGAAAATTAATCATATTGTTGTTTATATTAATTGCGTAAATTGGGAAGTGGAAAGGGCATATGTGCAGTGGACGATGAAGAGCTGATGATGATGTATATTTAATTATATCAAATCAATTCACTTTGAACAGCTGTACCAAAAAGGATAGGCCTGTGAATCCAAAGAGTCACAACGAGTTCACGGATCAACAGAGACGAGCTCGCCTTCGAACTCACTCTCGATTTCGCTTCCTCAGAATCGACCAACAGATCCTAACTAATATTACCTACATATACTTATTGTAATCGTTTATCGACCTTTATCGACATCGTACACGACAAACCTGACCAAGTTACAAAACAATCAACCTTACCAAAAAGGTCATAGGTACGAATCTATAGGTACAATTGTTTAATTGAGCACACAAAAAAAAGCATCGAACCAAAAAGTTATCTGCGCTAGATCTTACGATACTTCTATTCCTGACCTATGTCATTATGTAAATTAATACTTTTTTTTATAATCGGACATTACACTCTACGATACGATACACCTGGGTCGATGCTTTAAAAAACTACAAACATGGGTAATTTTAAAATAATCGATTACGTTCAAATTTAAGGAAAATTACGATTTTTCTGATCCTACTTAAATTTAAAAATGTAGGTATTTAAAATTGTTTTTCCTAAAATGGTGTCCTGCTTATTTCTAGATCGACATGTGAGATTAGATCGACTTATTTTAGCGTTGGTAACAGCGTTCGATGTGACAACATTGTTGCTTTGTTGTACGAAGTAGGTACGCCCCCGTTGACAATGGAGCCACTCTTGTATTTTTCATCGTATGTATAAGAGTTTTACTAGAAGTTGTATTAAAAGTTATAGTTCAACAAATTCGCCAAGCGACTTCAGTGGTGGCACGGGCTCCACAATTCTTTCGTTGTCGTGCAACAAGAGTAGTTCCTAGCTATTATCCTCTGTTCGAGTTATTATCCTCTGTTCCAGTTACTGGATTACAACGCAGTTAGTGTATGAATAACATCCGCCACGTAAAAATTAAAGCGTCGGTGGCTACAAACGTATCTGGTCTGCATACATGCGTCGCTACTATCGAATATACCGACGGACGTGTCATATTGCATTGTTAGTTAGAGTTGTAACCACCATAGTTTTAAGTTTGCGAGTTCAAATTGTGGTTTAATACCCCGTTTAGATTATTCCAGTTCAGTGGCCGAATCCAGCACTGGATTGATGTAAACCGGCACTGGAATGCATTGGCACTGGATTGATGCATTCCAGTGCCGGTTTCCATAATTCCAGTAAGCAATCCAGCGCTGGATTCGGTCGCTGGACTGGAATAGTGTAAACCGGGTATTCTTTGAAAGGATCTCCTTTTTAAACGTCGAATTGAAAATGGTTGTTAAGCTTTGGCCGTAGTTTTACCAAACTAGGTTTAAGCTCAATTTCGTCTGTTTGAGTGTGTTTGACGTCACAAACGTCTCTATCGATTTGAGTTTGCTCAATAATTATACTTACTTTTTAGGGTTCCGTACCCAAAGGGTAAAAAACGGGACCGTATTACTGAGACTTAGCTGTCCGTCCGTCTGTCACCAGGCTGTATAACAAGAACGGTGATAGCTAGACAGTTGAAATTTTCACAGATGATCTATTTCTATGGCCGCTATTACGATACTTTTTTCTCTTGATTCCTCGTGTTAAGAAGTCTTAAACTATAGAATATACAATATCTTCAACGCAAGAAGTATTAAACAGAAGTTAGTTAACAATGTTTAGTAAAATGTCGATTAGATAACTTCAGGGCAGGCGCGGTCTTAGCCTCGAATTTTGGAGGGGGTCACGAATAGAAATACAATAAATCGAGTAAAAAAGACTACTAGTAGCGCCCCTTTGTAACGTATACGATTTGGGGGGGGGTCATGTCCCCTGTGATCCCTCCCTCCCTTCGGACCACGCATGCTTCAGGGTGTCAGATTTTCGTGACGGACGTGAGCATAGTACATATTTACTCTCTTCATTTTACCCTAAGACCCTAACTCGCCAAAAGCAGTACCTATAACTTCAAAGTAGTGCAAGTTTACAAATTCGCAGAGAAGCATATTCAAATACCCAGGTTAACATTTCTTGTTAGTTGAGTAATGAATGAAACCAAGTACTACCAATTAACTAAGTAAGTAGCAAACTAAAGTACCTATCAAACGACTAACTTGGTCGGTACTGATGTTATGAACTAACTGCAACTACGGCTTAACAAACCAATAACTTTAACTGGATAAATACCAGTCTATGCGTTAATCAGGATAATGTATATTTAATTAATTTCATTCAAATCTGTTCAGCCGTTACTGAGATACGTGGGAACGAACACATACGTCGCAGTAATTGTACTGATCAGTATGGAATTTTGAACACAGATATTCTATACATCATTGTTATTATTGTACTTAGTTCATGTATAATGTATTGATTGACTTACTGCTCAGTGTCCTTATGAATATACTTGCATATAATATAAGGAACAATGTGACAGTGATAGATGGATAAATGACGTAGGACAGGCATTTGTTAATTGATAAATCTTTTTGGAGGCACTATTTTATTTCACACAGGACAATCGTATCGGCTTCCGCGATACAGGCCTAGCCTAGTGCGGAAGCTACAATTAATTATTTTATTGGATGTGTTACTTTGGCAAATAAATATTATTTTTCATTTTCATTTTTCACATTCTATACTCGGATATAGTATGAAGTATGAAGGTACTGTACAGTGTACAATGTACATGGGCCACCTTGACCGTGACAATGCAGTTCTTTTAGATAATCATGCAATTCGTGTGTGGCGTAGATAGCAAACTTGTTCATCTGCTTTTAGTATAATTTATTTTTTCAGAAAAACCGACTTTAATTTAAAATTAAATTCAGACACGGTAAAATTTCATAAGAAACCAACACTACGTCGTCCGGATAAAAGGAAGTAAATTTTAGTTTTATGTTCATAATTCAAAACCGCTACAAAAATTTCGATAAAATTTGTATGGAACCACCTCTGAACTAGGATCCATCAAATAAAAAAATAATCATCAAAATCAATTCAGAATAGGGTACAATCCTGAAAAAAAAACTAAGTAGCCCGTTAGTAAGATTGCCAAAAAATATTGTACACGTATTTTTAGGGTTCCGTAAAACGTAAAAACGGAACCCTTATAGATTCGTCATGTCTGTCTGTCTGTCTGTCTGTCTGTCCGTCCGTATGTCACAGCCACTTTTTGCCGAAACTATGAGAACTACACTGTTGAAACTTGGTAACTAGATGTATTCTGTGAACCGCATTAGGATTTGAACAGAAAAAATTTAAAAAAAGAAAAATTAGGGTTGCCCCCCATACTGAGAACTGAAACTCAAAATTTTTTTTTTCATCAAACCTACACGTGTGGGGTGTCTATCGATAGGTCTTCAAAAATGATGGTAAAGTTTCTAAAATCATTTTCGTCTACACTGAATACTTTGCGCGAGAGACACTTCCAAAGTGGTAAAATGTGTGTCCCCCCCCCCTCTAACTTCTAAAGTACGAGAATGAAAAATCTAAAAAAAATATATGATGTACATTACCATGTAAACTACCAACGAAAATTAGTTTGAACTCGATCTGATGAGTATTTTTTTTTTAGTACGTCATAAATACACTATTATTGAAACTTCGATCAAAGTTACAACGAACTACAAGAACTATGTGTACTATGTATATAATGTTACTTGCTGCAACGGAACCCTTCATGGGCGAGTCCAACTCGCACTTGGCCACTTTATTTCTTTTGTTTCACAAACAAAAAATTACGAAGATACAGAGCTTCGAAGTTTCGTGTGACGTCACTTGTGAGTACGATTTTTTACTCACGAGTGACGTCGCGAGGTCGCGACCCCCCACTCTCGAAGTTTGATGGTCTATATCTTTGACGATTTTTAATATTATGAAAAAACAAAAAATACGTGTCCAATATTTTTCCATGATCTAGCTGACGGACTAATTAGGATGGTGTATTTTTGACTCAGTCCGGTACCCTATTGGCGGAGCTATCGCGCTAAGCATATTACCGAATTGAGACCTCCTTTTTTACAGTCGATTAAAAATAAAAATAAAAGGTGTTGATGGGATTCAAACCTACGATCATCAGATTGTGAATTTCACGTTCTAGCCATGAAGCCACCACGGATTTTCTGAAAAGGCGTTGGAAGCGGTATTCATAGAATGCAATCTATCGGCAATATTCTTTCCTCAGTTCTGCAAGACGGAGGTAAGGGTACCGAAACGAAGGAACAGTTATTCGGGTCAACTTTACATAGCTCCCGCGCGCGACACCCCTCGCCTTGGTGTTGCCAAGTATGGCTTTCAAACAATGTCGTAGAATATCATTAGCACAATCTTGTGTACTTACAGTGTTACTAAAATTTAAGTGAACACTTTTAGTCCCGAATACCGAGTACGAGTATGTACCATGACTTTTCCGTGTTTGTGTGTGATGAGGCTCAAAAGTAAATAGAGAACCATTAATAACGCTAGTCACGCCATAACGATAATGTCGGTTTCATGACTGTAATTAGTAACAATATACGTCAATTAACCCAATTGACATTGATAGAAATATAGATTTAGACAATATAAGTTCATAGCATGTTAGGTGTCAGATAGACACCATTTTGTAAATCTAGATAGACACCATTTTGTAAATCATTTTCGTTTTTTTTTTGTGACGTTAGTAATCACTTTAACTTTATATAATATAAAAAACGACTACAAGTAAACAATCAAAAACCTAAAGTAAGCTTTTATACAAAACATATCGATCATGTAACCTTATAAACGAAAGAAAACACATTAAAATCGTGTCAGTCATTTAAGAACATGATGTCACAAATAAAGGTTGAAACTAATAATATTAGGTCGTTTGCTAAAAAAACTGTAGATCTCCGGATAAAACGGTAGCCTTTTACTTTATCCCCACTGTTGGATCGATCGTGCCGTCGCGTCTGCCAGGTCGGCCGACCCTGATATCTACCGCCCGACAAAACTGCTTACGTCTTTGCTATTCCTCTCTCTTTATCTACAATCAGAATGAAAGGGACGCCAATATCCACGAGAAAAGCTATTGTGAGAAGCAGTAGAGCTTTCGACTTAAACTTCTACAATGGCTTTCAATCGCTGCCGTCGCATGCTATTATCGTCGACTTTTAACTTTACCCTCAATCTCGTTCGAATTAACTCGGAGGCCGGTGAAATGTAGAAATGAGTTTGGTCGTAACCTATTTCGCTATCTTATTGATGATGAAAAATTTAAAAACTTACCTGCATTTTATCACGACCAAAATTATTATTAAATTACGTCCGACGTTTCGGTCGTAACGGCCGTGGTCGCGAGAAGAATGGAGATGATGATCGCCACATCAGGTATTTACCCAAGATGTCCATCTAGGGTAGATTTGTTGCACAATCGCGTCGGAATGCCTTAACGACTCAGATTCAAATTTAGAAATCAGTCAAAAATTTACGGGACCGGAAACTTCGGGTCTTAACTTTCATTAATTCATCATTACTTTCACAAATTCAGATGTATACGCAAACTTATATTATTTAAAGGACAGCAACAGTATTCTTAATGCATACTGAGTTTACCAGCGGCCAAATCTTTACAAACCAAAGGTCCTTCGTCCCCACAAGGTTGGTCGTTGCGTTTCGTTCCTGCACAATCTTCGATACATCGTTCCGAATCGTATTTCGATAGGGAACGATACTTTAAATGAAACTCTCGTCTCGGAATGGAACACGATTTGCACATTGATTCAGAAACTCTGTGAGCGGGAACACTAGGGACGGATATCTTTACACGACTGTGCAAAATAGGTTATGTTTTCTGGATATATTTATGACATGAGTACATAGTGTGCCAATCTAATGTGTCAATACTTATTAAGTATTAAGCTTGTCCCGTCACTATAAAAAAAGTTAGATAGGCTTAGTTTGGCCGTAATCCTACTAATATTATAAATGTCAATGTATGGATGTTTGGATGTTTGTTGCTCAATCACGTCCTAACGTATGAACGGATCGGGCTGAAACTTGGAACACAGATAGATTATAGTCTGGAAGAACATAAAGGCTACTTTTTATCCCGGAAAAATAACGGGAACAACGGGTACTTCCCGGGTAACACCGCGGGGCAGACGATTTTATTACATTATTTATATTATGGCATGTTCTGTGCGTGAATGTGATACAAGACGATATTATAATCCGAATCATTACACTAGTCACCAACACATGTAAAATGATTTTTTATCAGGTCTCCGAGCAGCCTTTGTGTGTCTTTTACATTTGACGTCTTTGGTCAAAAATTTGATTTCTATATAGCGAGTATACCTATAACAGTTCCGAAATAGTCGGGCGGACAACAGAGGCAGCTGTAATGGGGTTCCGTTTTTACTATCCGGATAGCCGGATACGGTACCCTAAAATGTATTTTTTTGTGTTGAAGAAAAGCGAGTACGTTATTATGTCCACAACTACACCTGTTGCCAAAAAAAAAGATTGTTGGCTTAAAATATTTCTGATATTTGTCTCCGAACTATATTTATTTGTTTCGGACAGCTAGAAACTTGTCGAATAAATATTGTTTTTCTCAAGTTCAGATAATCAAAGCTCTTCTGTGTATCTATTATAATAATAGGAACAAAAAATACATAGTTTAATAAATTATGTATTTACATGAGACCATGTGCAGCAGGGAAGACAGGCCCTCAGCAGTAGGACAAGATGTAATGTAAAGGTCCACCCTAAATCTTACTTAGAGGCTTACTTCGTCCCACGTTTTAATTATAGAGGTAGAACCGAAATAACGAAGACGAAATACTTATTAATAGAAGGAGCCAAATTTCGAAACTATTACGTAATTAATGAGGAAATTCGTCAGTTAGCGTAGAAAGGCTTCCGACGTAACCGTTCTCGACCTTACTAAGCTTCCCGCGTTCAAACGTTAATATTCTCCGAACAGGTATACACGGAAATTGCACCTCTCAGTAACTGAGTTTTGTTAATATAGGAGAACATTATTTTTTATGGGACCTACGGTTTCAAGAGGTCTCTGCTGCCTACCGAACTTTGGGCTATCTCGGAAGCTGCGTCTTCCTACTAATCAATCTTAGGCAGTTGTCCCACCGGCAACGATGAACGAGTAGAGCTAGAATTAGAAACGAGTTGGCGAACCGCGGAGAGCGAGTCCGTAGTTCCGATAGTTGTGTAGCTCCAAAGACAATATACCCATGTATCACCGTGTAGCTCGGCTATAAGCGAGTGTGCGAGTGAGGCGAGCAATTTCTCACATCGTAGAGAAATGACTGCTGGTTGCTCTCTCGGCGTGTTCTATTCGCTTAGCGAGTATCGCTGAGTGCTATCTTCATAGCTCTTGTCGCTCAACAATTTGTATACGCATCTCTTTTATTTACACGGAATGTACATCTATTGTACGTTTCTTGAGTGAGAAAATAATCGATAGTTACTCGTTTTCTCGTCGGCGGTGGGACAACTGCCTCGCTCACTTATAGTCGTATAATCACTATTTGCCGCTACCACCCGGCACATAACATACTCTCAAATATGGGATTTATGCCATGATCATTAAGATACAGATTACATTGGCAACACAAATTAGCAGACCGCTCGCTGACAGCCGTTGGCTAATTTATGTTGCCACTGTCATCTATATCGTAACAGTAACGGCATAAAGCCTAAATTTGAATGATATTTTATGTTACAGGTGGTAGCGGTGTCGTATAAGCAGACTGTAACTAGTACGACGACTAGCGCAAGTACAAGAGACAAGCGCACCTCAGACGATATTTCTTCATTTATACTATTAAGGTGGTTTTACTAAATTTTAATTATTATTTTCCATATGTAACTATAATTATATTGTATTATGTAATTATAATTACTATAACTTATTGACATGTACAGAGTGTGCAATAAATGAGTATGAGTATGACCTCGGCTTGGACCGCCGCCGCGCCGCTAGTAAAGGCTGATCAGTATTGTAACCCCGCATTGTATTCAACAATAAAGCTAGTAACTATAGATTAACCGTATATTAGCTTTCAACTAAAAACACGCCAATACTTTGTTATTTTTAACTGACTCCAAGAAAGTAGGAGGTTCTCAATTCTTTTTTTTTGTGTGTATGTTACGCGACAGCGCCGCCAATTGAGAATCAATTTCGATGGTTCTTCTTTTGTTTGGTAGATCACAGTTCAGAGCTGGTCCTATAGAAATTTTATCTGTGTAGTTTAATGTGTTTTAATGTGTTGTAGTTTTTAATTTAATTTTAATGTGTTGTAGTTTTTGAGATATGAACAAAATACCACTAAAATTTACATTCGTTCCTCGATGACTTAGTGAAAAAAAACTATTCATTTGCTTGTTACAGATAGTGCAATCCACGAAGACGCGCCCCACCAATTTTTGGTTTAGGGGATCGCGTTTCCTCTCTCTTTCTCTCCTGATTAGTCTATTCATTGTAGTGTGCGTGTGCATACATAGGTAATTAGTGTGTACCGATAACACTCAAACATTGACGGAAGCTTGCACACATATACTATAAACGGTTAGGAGGAATAGTGGGGCGCGTCTTCGTGGATTGCACTATCTGTATATATGTACTAGATGTGTTTTTAATAAATGTTTGTTTCATTTGGTGGAATGCCTGAAGTTAATTTGAAATTAAAGTCCGTTTTTGTTTTTTTCGGATAAGATAAATGATTCTGTTTTCCTCTTCGCCACTTTCCGCTACGGTGACTGTTGCGGTAATTGTTTTAGTTATTTTTAAGTGATTGCGTTTTAGGTTTTAGACGAGTTGAGCAATTATCACTTATTGGTAAGGAGAAAGTTTATGAGTTCGCGTGTTAAGTGCGTCCCCCAGCAAAACGAGTTTTTTGTCCAGTTTTAAGAGCTATCTACTCATTAGCCAAAACAAATATCAACTGGTAACAAATTCATTAAATTTCTACAACTTCTTGGCTTCAAAATGGTAGTTTTATTTTTTTGATAATGAACTTATTGTTTAAATAATCGCCTCACAACGAAACCATGAAAAAATTAAATAATTGTAGTTATCATGCATCTCCTCAAAAATCCTCCATTATTTTGATTTTGTACTTACACCAACGGATAGACAATTCCATTACGAACATTTTGGTAGTTTTTTTTTTTTCAAAAGACCAAAATCTGATTTTATTAAGAGTTTATTCTAAAATTTGAGCGTAAAACAGCGACAAATCCTACTGTTTCTCTCTTGCTCTTTCTTGCGGTGTGCGATAAGGTAAGAAATACTCAAGGTCATTTGCTCGGGGTACGCCCTTAATGTTGCGACGCTTCTTAGACGCTATTCTAAGAAGCTGTTTTGTTATGTTACAAGAACAAAATTAAAATTTTAGTTTACCCGCGACTATTTAGGATTTGTAATCTGTACAATAAAATATATTCTACTAGTCAAGCCCTTTCATTTGATACCCATATTGCGGGAGTAGTGAACCGCATCGAAATCGGTCCATCCGTTTGAGCTCTACGGTGCCACAGACAGACAGACATCGACGTCAGACTTATAACACTCCTTTTTTGGTCGGGGGTTAAAAAGACCTAATTACGGTATTCAAATTACGACGTAAACACAGATTAATTCAATATAATAACTGTATTTATGACTTACCCTTGCTGTATAGCCTGGTAATCCGAGTATGTGTTCACTTAATTAATTTGCTTCACAATCGCTATATAGGTGGTAGGGGATGATTTGCTACGTGTAGGCTGTGTATCATTTATCAGCACGCGAACTTCCCGGCATGCGATGGTAAGTCTTACCTAGAAACGCTTACTAACTATGCAGCTGAACTGAATTTGTTACGCTTTTTAAACCGGTTTTAAAAGAGTTTCAGAGGAGGTATGCATTTTAGGGTTTAACGTAAAAACGGAACCCTTATAGATTCGTCATGTCTGTCTGTCCGTACGTATGTCACAGCCACTTTTTTCCGAAACTATAAGAACTAGTGAGTTGAAACTTGGTAAGTAGATGTATTCCGTAAACCGCATTCAGATTTTTATACAAAAATCTAAAAAAAACAATAAATTATGGGGGTGCCCCATACTTAAAACTGAAATAAAAAAAAAACATCAAACCCACATACATACGTGTGAGGTGTCTATGGATAGTTGAGGTTTCTAATATAATTTTTATGGCGCCGCCATTTGTGATTCGATTTTGATAGTTATTTTTTTTCTTTGGTTGATCAATGTCAGTTTTTGAAATATGAACCAAAGTCGGTTTTTGTTTATTTCGGACAAAAAGGAATTCTTTTAATGACTTCTATCTACTACTAACTCACGTGTGATATTGTTCAGTTTCAACCGCATTCAGCGGTCTAATTTTTTTGTTTTGTCACCTAAATCAGACACTTTTTTATTGTTTTAGAATGTCCTTATTTTTTTAGGCAAAATGCTTTTACGCACCGTCTCTTGTTCGAAATTCTTCACACATCACTAGCCCCGACTTAAGCAACGAATTATGTTATAACAGTCAGATAGCAGATATAGTACTTATATAGTTGTAAATACAATAAATAAAATATATAAATTACACGGCATAGCATTACATGTCGAGTGTAGAGGAGTTCTGGGTAATGATTTGGGATCTTCATATTCCAATAGCTGCGTGCTGCGTAACACTGAGCTGTGATGGGTAGGCTGTGTTGCTTACGATCATGCACATGTCATGCTCCCCTCTTTCTATACTCTAATAAACTACCCTTTTTTGGTAGTCGTTTAAAAAATACACACTTCGGTATAGGTGTATTTAAAAGTGTATTACCCCGCGGTGTTACCCGCGTATTTCCCGGGATAAAATGTAGCCTATGTGTTATTCCAGACGGTAATCTATCTGTATTTCAAATTGCAACTCAAAACAGACGATCCGACGTGATTGAGCAACAAACATCTAAACATTGACATTTACAATATTAGTAGGATAGACACACGGAACAAAGATAAATACAATTATAGAATCTATCATCATAGGTAAAATCTTAGTGTAATCGCCATGAACATGACAAAATCCCGAAAGGGGCAATTCTTAGCTTTACAGGGCGCCCCCCACCCCCTCAGCAAAGGGGAGGGGGTGGACAGTGGGGTATATTTATGATTCCCCTGGTACCGCATGCTCAGCGACAAAATAGCGTCACTTATACTTGTACATCAGAAAGGCTACGCAGGAACAGTTTACATTGAAAGAGATCCCTCACACATAAAATTATATTTAGTGTAATTTCATCGAAAAAATTAAATACGACTTCAATTTAAAATTAAATTCAGACGTTCAACCTAATTTCATAAGAATTCATCACTAAGTCACCTAGGGAAATGAAAGTAATTTTTTGTTTATCCTTCCTACTAATATTATAAATGTCAATGTATGGATGTTTGTTGCTCAATCACGTCCTAACGTATGAACGGATCGAGCTGAAATTTGGAACACAGATAGATTATAGTCTGGAAGAACACATAGGCTACTTTTTATCCCGGAAAAACATCGGGAACGGGAACTTCGCGGGTAACATTTATTTATTGCCTAAATCGGTTACCTGTGTTTTAAGTTATCGAGTTTTTTTTTAATGTACAGAGTGACGAGACGAGCAGTACATTTGCCTGATGGTAAGCTACATGCCTGACTATAGTAGTACACTGAAATGGAGCTATTGGAATGGCGTTAACAGCAAATTGTTACCTAGCACTGCTATGCGCTCGTCACCCAGAGATACAAGATGTTTTATCTCTATGCTCTATAATTTCACTGGAAACATTGCCCACCAAACCGGAACACAGTAATAATTGCACATTACTGCTAGCCGGTAACTGGCAAAAAAAATTAGCAGTCATAGGAACTGCCGATAGAAGTGAAAACTTAAAACTCAGAATTTGATAGCTTACTTTGGAAACTACACGTGTGTAACCGGAGGGCGTGGCCTGGGCATCATGGCATGGCCATCTCGAAATACGTCAGCATTTCCTATTGGCTGATGCATTTCCAGATGGCCATGGCATAATGCCAAGGCCACGCCCTTTCAGCATTTCCCATTGGCTGACGCATTTCTAAATGGCCAAAAGCCATGGTCCCGAGTTTACCCGAAGATTTCTTATCATATCCGAGGGTGACGCTAGAATCCAATTCACAGCCCACGAAATATCTGTCTAGGCGCGCCTAAAGAAGTTTTCACTTCAAAAAGTGGTACTTCCCGAGACTTGTGGTACTTGTACTTGATATTTAGCTACTCATATGATCACACAACCGCAAGTTCAGCAACCTCGTCTTACGCTTCAAAGTAAATGTAAAGTAAGTCAAATGTAAGTCGCTTAAAATGTATCAAAAAAAACATTAGATTACACGTACAAACGTACATATTAAATGTAATACGATTTTTACTTGAAAGCTACCATTAAAACGGCACCCGACGAAATTGCGTAATATAACACACATAAAATAAACATTGAACGAGCTTCTGATGGTGTCTTGTTAAATGAACCTCTTTTGCCTTATAAATCTGATTTTCTCGTCATGAATTAATAATTTATGCATAATTATGAGCAGTTTCTTATTTTGGATCTATTCGGAAAACAGGCGGATTCTTTTGAAGTTGTGAACTTCTGAAATTACGTTTTTGGAACGAATTTCCTTACGGCAGGCTTGGAGGAGTAAGGGATTTTACAACGCGACCGATCTGAAAAAAAAAACTTGGCAGCCATAGGAACTGGTGATAGAACTGAAAACTTATACTTACCGCGTACTTTGGAAACTACGCGGTTGAAACCGGAGGGCATGGCAATCTCGAAAAGCGTCATCATTTCTAGATGACCAATGGGAAATGCTGACGCATTTCTAGATGGCCAATGGCCATTTCTTATCATTCCCGAGCGTGACGCTAGAATTCAATTCACAGACTCTCTTGATTTTTTTAGGCGATGATGCGATCTACGATATAATTTTAGGACGATGTTCAAGAGTTCGAATTAAATGATTTGATGAAATTTGGAACACAGAGATTTTAGTACAGGAATAACACATACTACTTTTTATCCCCGAAAAACAACTGGAACTGCGCGGATAAAACCGCAGGATTCCACTAGTATGGATATAAAGTCTTGCAAGCGACTCGGGGAATCACTACTTGATGAACGAGGTTCTCTCAAAGAGCAGGGACTGATAACACTCAGCCAACGCCTTCCCACCACTTATCTATCGCAAACAGATCGCTCAATGCGGACAGGACTGCGGAGATTCCACATTCCACTGCAGAAACCCCATTCTTTAATCGCATGCTGTAATTTTTTTATTTTAACGTGACAACGTCTTATAAATTGGTTTGCCGGGTGACATTTCAAGAAACTGCGTTACGCTCCGCTCACGTTATGCGCTCACAATGAGAACGAGTGAGAGGGACGCGTGCCTTTCACTTTTTATGTCTGTCTCTCTCGCTCTTAGGCGGGCTAACCATGCCCGAGTCGCCGATTCGCTTAGGCGCCTGCATACAAGTTTACACGTTGCCTGTTAATTGTAAAACGATTGTGTAGTGATAATGTGAAGGTAGTTTATTTTAGTAAAATTATTTTACCACTCAAAGTCGTTGTCACGTACAACTTTCGCCCGTATACCGACTTTACAGGCAACCAATTTTTTTGTAGAGTGACGACACTACCATGTTCCTGATGGCAACATACCTGCCCATGACAGCACAGCGACACGCAGTTATTAAAACAGGAAGCGTCCAAATCATTACCTAGCATTGCACTCGTCACCCAGAGATATTATGTTTCATCTTTATCCTGTAATTGCAGTGGAAGTATTGTCCTTCTAACCGGAATGAAGTGAGGTTTTCACATTACATTCAAATGATTTGACAGAAACTTTTATTTATTTGTTACTAGCGGCCCGTGCCGGCTTCGCTCGGATAATAACCTAGATACCAACTAAAGCGCCATCTGCCGGGCTGATTTGTGAATCTAAACCATCGAGGGCCCTACCTAAACGTGTACAAAAAAAACATTCAAATCGGCCCAGCCGTTTAGGAGGAGTTCATTAACAACGAAAAGGGGCATTGATTTATATCATCATCATCATCAGCCGCAAGACGTCCACTGCTGAACATAGGCCTCCCCCCTAGATTTCCACAACGAACGGTCCCGCGCAACCTGCAACCAGCGGTTTCCAGCGACCTTTGTGAGGTCATCTGTCCATCTAGTGGGAGGCCGTCCAACACTGCGTCTTCCGGTTCGTGGTCGCCACTCGAGAACCTTTCTTCCCCATCGGTTGTCACGTCTGCGAGCGATGTGGCCTGCCCATTGCCACTTCATGGTATTGATTTATATTTATATATATATATATATATATATTTATTTATTTATTTATATTTATATAGATATGAGCACAGAAGATACAGGTAACGCAATCAACACATATTATAACTTAGACTATACTGTGTTGTTTCAAAGAAGTTAATAATATAATGTTATAAATTCGAAAGTTTTGAGGTTTGTTCCGGATTTTGATCGGATTAATATTTTGAACACAGAATAATAAGCATAATTTACGTTCCAGGAAAATTACAGGAACAACGCGGACAATACCGAGGAAAACTGCTAATAAATAAATAAATGTAAATTTTGCAATAATTAAGTATCACAAAAAACATGGTTCAAGGTAATTAATTTAAAAAATTGGTAATCTTACAACAATTACTTTACCAGAAATCAATAATATTAACTAGCGGTCCGCCCCGGCTTCGCCCTTTATACACAGTATATATCCTACTAGCGGTCCGCTCCCGCTTCGCTCGAATAATAACCTAGATATCAACTGCAGCGCCATCTGCCGGGCTGATTTGTGAATCTAAACCTTCCAGGGCCCTACCCAAACGTATACAAAAAAAATCATTCAAATCGGTCCAGCCGTTTAGGAGGAGTTCACTACTAACAACAAAAAAAAATGGTTGTCTGTAAAGTCGGTTTACTGACGATAGTTGAACGTGACAACGTCTTAAGAAAATACTGATGGAATGGTACTGACGACATCATGCGGCGAGGTAACGGCGCATGACGTCATGCGGCGAGGTAACGGCGGTAACAACGCATGACGTCATGTTTTGCGTGCGTGCAGCCGGCTTCATCGAATTATAAGACGTTGTCACGTCAAAAGTGGCATTGATTTTTATATATATAGATTAGTACTCAGGGATCACGTACAATATCTAGCGCTGAAAGAATTTTTCTAATCAGTCCAGTAGTTCCTGTGATTAACGAGTACAAACAAAATTGTGACGACTGTCTACAACATAGATTGCAGAAAATTAAGCCAAGTCCTCGTCTCTACCTACTTTAATCCGAAGCAGAACTGGAACTCTCCTAATCCAACGGATGTGTCGGTCTGAACTAGTTATCCACATAATCCGGCACGGGCCATAGTTCTCAACTGCTGCTATTATTTTAATCTAGGGTAGTGGAAAGGGGAGAGACAGTATAATCCGAGAGTTGCAATTTTTATGTAGGTATTTAAGGCAACCTGAAACCTTGTTACATACTTGTATTATATCCCAACACGGAGGTGCAGACGTGGCTGGTGAGTAGCGGGGCAAAATGAATGCAAACATTAAAAAAATACTCTTTTTTTTCAATAACTAACTATGTTTTAGTTTAGGCAATATGATGAGGATGCTTGGAGCTTACAAGATTCTCTATGCAAGAGACATAGAAAATCTCTATCACACAGGTTACATTTTGATAACTTAACGTTACTTCGAGGTAAGGGGAAGGTTACATTTTGATAACTTAACGTTACTTCGAGGTAAGGGGAAGGTAGGAAGGAAGGGAAGGGAAGGAGTTACGGCTGGTCTAGTCGGGAGAACGGCGCCTGCCGATCCGGAGACCCCCCGGGGTCTCCGTTTCGGTTCGGTTTGAACCCGTTCAAACCCCACACGCACCACTGTCTTTTCGAAGTCATGTGCGTAATGCCGCTAACTTAAAACGGTACTACTACCGCACTAGGCCAGGTGGATTATGGCCTTAACTCTCTCCTTGCGAGAGAAGGCCCCGAGTCCCAGCAGTGGGAACGTTTAGTGGGCTGTTGATGATGATGATGAAGGGGAAGGTTACATTTTGATAACTTAACGTTACTTCGAGGTAAGGGGAAGGTTACGTTCTGATTACTTAATGTTGATTCGAGGTAATAAGTGGAGAAGGTAGCCTGAGGTTACGAACCAAAAGATTACTATTCCGTGAGAATATTAT
The DNA here is from genome assembly GCA_963693475.1 of Ectropis crepuscularia. Lineage (NCBI taxonomy): Eukaryota > Metazoa > Arthropoda > Insecta > Lepidoptera > Geometridae > Ectropis > Ectropis crepuscularia. Next base: position 39,363,767 of record OY856338.1, read on the forward strand.
TTGTACTTTAAGAGATATCAAAGGAGGGACATCAGGGCGCGAAGAAAACTATATTATTTCTGAGAAATTTTCTAAGCAGTACCTAATAGTAGATTTGAACGTTCGCTCACATCAAATAAATAGCAGCGAAAATTTCATCCATTATTCCGCCGAGTTTGCGCCCTTTAGAGGTAACAGGAGCGTGGGCGACAGCGAGAGCGGAATCTCTAGTTTTAATCCGCAGTTTTAAATTTTTAATCCCTTATCCGATTCATTGCTGCGTACGTTTTTGAAAACTTAACACAACACGTTTAAATCTACGTAGAAAATAGTGATCGTTTAGTACTGGGTAGACCAGGGCGAATACATAGTTAAATCAGCCCCGAGTTTGGGCTGCTTCGAAAACCGATAAAAAAGCTGGCTTGTCGATCAAACTTTTTATAGTTACAGCGAGCTTTTGGTGGTGTGTAAGAGTGATGGTAAACTCACTATAAAATTGTAAGAAATTGACATTGATCATTACAATTGTAATAAATACATATTAAATGTATTTCAATGTTTTACTGTTATCTGTAGGATAATTATTATCGTACATTGGAATATCCAGTTTAAACTTTAAATATGTATACGCTTTATTTGCTCTTTTTTTTTTTTTTATTAACGTGTAAATTGTACATTTATGAATAAAGAACTCTGACTTTGACTTTATTTATTTTTTATAGCTTAATTTGAGCGAGTTACATTCGATTTAAAAATGACATGCCTCACATGATGATGACATGTTACAGTCAGAAGCACAGACTAAGTAGATAAGTATTAAAAATGATGACGCGCCTGTCGTGCCACTAGCACAGAATCGGTTTTGATTAAGCTATTTGGCTATCTCTTTACTCATAAATATCCTCTTGACATTAAAAAGAGAGCAATTAGTCAGTTGGTAGAGTTTCGGCTAGCAATATCCTTTAGTTAGGCGATAGGGCTCTAGAATGATTCTCTCCACCATCCATTTCAGTTATGTAAAGACAGACGGAGATCTCTCCTGATGTTACACAATATGCTGTGTACAAAATATGGTACGAACCAGGGATGTAACGGAGGTGATCTTATCGGAACCGAAGTCGGAGTCGGAGTTTTTAAATTTGATTTATCGGAGTCGGAGTCGGAGTCGGAACCGGAGTCGGAGGTAGGGTCAGAAGTAGTGGTAGGAGAGAGATTTTTATTTTAGGACAAATAAAACATTCATTCAAACTTTTCATTGTTTTGTTTCATGAAATATCACAAAAAATGAGAAAAAATATGGAATATTCAAAAATAAACAAAAAATTCAATTAATTGAATCCCAAAGTGCCATATAAAGTATGTAAAATGAACAAAAGCTTTCAAACAAATTAAATTAAATACATTGCCACCAAAAGTGTGTATATGTACTTCATGAACATAAGCTTTGAAGCTGTCTCAGTCTAAGATATTTCTTAAGAGTGCGCCTAATGCCAGGAAAAAATCTGATTTCACCCGCGCGAGGCCCTTCTTAATACGATATGCATAAAGTCGAGAATAGCATGACACAGTTTGGAGGGGAAATCAATATTAAATCAGGAGTACATTTTTGACCAAGTTTTATTTAATTACTCAATAATTAAACATAAATTGAAAAAGTGTTCGGTCTAATATTTATTCTGTGGTTCGGTTACATTAATAGAACGTAAAATTAGAAATTTTATTATCAAAAAATAATGTGGGGTCATCGCTGATAATTTAGAGTACCTACTTACATGAATTAAAATAGTTTTTTCAGGTGCCATTTTAATTTTTTTCTGAAAAAAATCAGATCTATTTTTAAAATTCTATTTGGTTATTGTGCTTTTCTTTATTTTACCCACACGTCAATATTTTTTTTGTTATAGCTTTTAGTTTCTTAACATCAGTGAGCGGCGTCGAAAATGTCCTTTTTTCGTTTTCTGGCACTAGGCGCCCGCCCCCCCTTGTAGATTAAATCGACGCCACCAAAAAGGTATTCGCTCGCTACCGAGCCTGGTGGACACGATAATAATGGCGGAAATTTAATATAAGGTGCTGGAATTTTGCGTTTTTCTATGTTGTGCACATTTAGTATACTTTTCATTACACTCGTGCGCGGGAGATTCCCTGCGCGACATGTTCCTGCGAAACTGTTCGTTACTGTCGGCGCAGGGCGCCGCCGCTAAGTTATGCTTCGACATCCGATTAACCTCCGATTCAAAAGTTTCGGAACCGGAGTCGGAACCGGAGGTGTAAAACTAATCGGAACTTCCGACATAACGGAGTCGGAGTCGGAGCTCCGTAACATCCCTGGTACGAACAACACACGTTTACGTTTAAAATATGAAACAACACACGTTTCCATCTGTGTGTTTGAGTGATGGTATGGCCGAAATTATCGTAATACTTTCCGACAACTTGATTTATTGCGAATTATCATTACTTATTACAAAAACTAGCCGCGTCCCTACCCATTTTTCCGCAGTAAAAGGCAGCCTGTTTTATTCCAGACCATGAAATGCGGTTCAAATTCCGAACCGAAAGAAGCCAGAAATGAAAAGAAGACGAAGATTAAGACTTTCATCAGCTGACAACTATTTTTTTCATTGTATAAATTCAGACCAATGCAAATTGTTTATTTGCCAGACATATTGTATTGTATGCCTCTCGGAGAGGCCAGTGTGTATGGGTCAACTTTTAAAATGTTTTGTAACATCTTATGTTACGTGCAAACAGCATTAAATATTTTTGTATTTGTACAATCCTTTTTTTGTGGTAGAGAGCCTGATGATCTTGGTTATTTCTAGACCTTAATCGCCTATAGATAACTCAGATATGCCAAGTGTTAGTTAATAGTTAGGTATGTCGTGTTAGTTTTAATTGTAATTTTGATTTGGTAATAAAATCTCTGCGTCATAAAAAATAAAATTCAAAATGTCTTGCTAACGTCGCGTCGCTTATCGCGTTTATTGTGAGCACGTCTTTATCATTGTCGAATGTTGTGAATATTGAAGCGGTTCTTCGAACTGACACTTTTCCTCACAATTTACTTTTTTATTTCAGGCCTGAACAAACGATAAAAAGAAAAACGCGTTTAAAATTAGCTGGCTGTTTTAGAAGTGATATATAAATAAAAAGTTTAATAGGCCGCGACGAATTTCCACCTCCGACATCAGACGGGGATAATCTATCAACTTGGAAAATAAATAAAAAACGAAGTTGAAGGGGTAATAGCTCTGACTGAGTGGACAATATTTACTTGGAATATTTTGTGAGTTTATTTTACCTACGTCCTTTCGGCCACACATTTTTACGATATGTACCCTGGGAGATATCGCTTTTAGCGAAAAAGCTGCCACTTGTGGGACCTATTAAATGATATCCAACAATCTGTTATATTTTAATCTCACAATGAAGAAGTAACTGTATGTATATTTATGCCTTTAGAATAATATAATAAATGACTATTATTACTTATTTTTCAATGTTTCTTATCATCATTAAGTTTACTTTTTCCTGCCGTCTCCGATTTGAAACGACAATGTTGTCTACGATGGAACACGTTTACTTTAAAATTCACCCTCTATTTGAAGACACTCATAAAGTAGTCATCGGGGAAAACCCATTCTTCACCTTGCGAGTACAACCTGAAGGCTAATTTCAAGGATAATCTTTTATTAGAGGATTAGTTTTTAAGGTTCACATTGACATATTTATGTATTTTTATGACATATTTCATGATTCTTCTTAAAAGGATATTTTAAGAATAGTGCGTATTATTATGTATATTCATTTGAAATGGCGCTGGTAAAACTAATATAATTCTTTAAATTTAGGAATCAATGGTGAATGTACTGTAATCAAACACTAAACGTAAGAAAAAAAACGCGCGAAATTATTTTGCTGCGTACGTGAGGTTCCGTGGCATGGCATGTTGTACACCTAACACCATAGCATAGGATGGCATCGTGTGCCATAGAATGGCATGTCGTATGGTGGCGTGTCGGATCTCGTGGTGTCGAGTCGCCGAAACGGAGCACACTCTATTTCGAGAGCCATAATTATAGAACGCAGCTTTGTTTCTTCCGTCGTCGTGTGGTCGCTGCATCAGCCCTCTCTCGTCTTGTTTCAGAAAACTATTCTATTCTATTCTAGACGATCGAGTCTAACGGTCTAACGGTGTCACAATCGATTGAGCTGTGACTCGATCTATTGAGAGGCGATCCACTGAAATGAATTACACCTATGAGGCGGATAATCATATTTCCAATTCATTTACGTTGTTAAATTCTAACATAATTGTAACATTTAATTAGTGTATCTTAAAATAGACCCAATTATTTTGCATAATTCCGTTTTAAGGCTCAAATTTAATGAACTTACATGATGCCTCGACTTCGTTAATTAACCATCTAATTATTATTGTAGCTCTGATCCCTTTCTATTTTCGTTTTTGGATTTTCCGTTGTATTTGTTTACACAACACTAAATAGATTACACAAAACAATAATTAAAGTCAAGTGAATAATTTCAAATATTGCTGATAGATAGAAATAAGTGGCACCTACATTCCATTAAAATAATGTGGCTTTGTACGATATATTTTTTTTAATTAAGTGACTTGACTATAAAACACCATAAACACAGCCAGCGTTTTCTTTTTCTAAGACCTCGCTGAATACTAATCACGAAATCAATTTTTAATAATGACCCAGTTTTTGATCAGTCGCCGCTCGATTTTTCAAGGACTGTCGAATTTTTTATTACGATGGCTAATCAAGCATTGATGCCACCGGCCCTGCATGGTTATACCACAGAAGGGTGGACGTGGCTATAACCCCGTAACATTTCAGTCCTTTATAACAACCTCGTTTTTAGTACATTTTGTCTAGTCTAGACGAAGAAGCCGTGTGCCTGATGGGAAGGTGTCAAATTTACTATCAGGCCTTGCTCTGTAGTTAGCTAACTTCAGGGTGTAGGTTTGTGGTGTCCATTTGCGCGCGCATCATATAAATTTACTCTCATAATTTTTCCCTCACAGTTTTTCCGCAGTATAACTTCAAAACGCAAGTTAATTAATTAGATACGTTGCATCAATACTGTCCATTCTATCAGAGTTAAAATAAAAGTAACCTTTGAACTTACAAAAAGAGCTCATAGTTAGGTACTATTTCTGTATGCCACAAGCGTATGTTGGCGAGTTCGTACAGTCCACGAAGCGTACTCTGAATCCTCATTGCGGACTAATTCACAAAGGCGAACAACACGACTTTGAGCTGTATATCTAGTGAGAATAAGATATACAATTGCATATTAGAGATTTAAGAACAAAGTGGACGTCAATAAGAGTTCACAGTAGGGCGCTGTCCAACGACCATGGGCTAGAAATGTAAAGAGATGCGCTAAATCGGGCTTCTCTCGAAACATTCAGATACAGATTCTTCGAGTTAAGAAACACAGGATATTTGAATATCCCAATTTGAATTGTTCCCAAAAATGTGGCCTATCAAATGAATGGCACTTTATGTCTACACAGCTGGGTCTCGGACCTTCTCTCAAGAGAGAGTTAACCATTATCACCACAATATAATAGTAGTGTGTATAAGTAACAACTTGAACTTGAAAAGTTATTTGAGAATATTCCTGCGTACAAACTGCTGTGCAGTTTGGCAGAGTTACATAGATTTTCTACCTACAAAGTCAAATTTCTTGATTCATAAACGTACAATTAGTAAACGTACACACAAATTAATGAAAAATATATACAAATAGTGTAAACCTATAAATGTAAAAAAAATGCAGTCAGGGCTAGGCAGGAACTACCGATACAAGTGAAAACTAATAACTCATAATTTTATAGCTCACTTTGGAAACTACGCGGGTGAAACCGGAGGTCGTGGTCACGACCATGGCCATCTAGATCATCCGAGTTTACCCGAAGACTTCTTTCACTGACGTGACGCTTGAATTTAGTTCACAGGCCACGGAAAATATGGAAAGAAGTGCCTGAAAAGAAGTTTTCACTTCAAAAAATCTTCATTGTCTTTGCGTCGACGCTACGAATCAGCATGTCGGTGACAAAAAACCCATAAAATTTTCCCGCGTCAAAGTGTTCACTTCGAGAACCATGTGGTGTATAAAATGTGACTTAATACGTAGGAATGATTAGACTACAAAAGTGAAAATCACTACCATTATTACGTAGTGAGGCAAACACGCAATCAACACACACCTTACAAGCGCAACGTATCGCTATTCTTATCATGCTATCTCCTGTAGGTAGGGTACACAAAAAATCTTCCAATCATTATATGATAACTGCTTATCTGTAAAAAGTCAACTAACTTTTTATAATATTTTTAATACGCTGCGCCAATTGCGTAGGACGCAAATGCGTAATATTAGTACAGATAATTGTTTCTATTTTTTAATATAGTAAAGAGTGACGACACGTGCAGGACATGTGCCTGATGGTAAGCAACATGCCTGCCCGTAACAGCACAGTGATGGACAGCTATTGGAACATGAAGAGTCCAAATCATTACCTAGCACAGCATTGCGCTCGTCACCCAGATACATAAGATATTTAATCTTTATACCCAGTAATTTCACTGGAAATGTTGCCCTTCAAATCGGAACACAGTGATGTTTCACATTGTGTACTGCTTGGCGGTAGAATAACTGGCAAAGGTGTGGTACTTCCCCAGGCAGATTCTGCAAAGAGCCACCACTACTAAACTATTATTTAGTTTCTTTTAGAATACTTATTATATGGTAGCTAGTGTTCCAAATTTCAATTCGGTCCGTTCAGGCGTTCCGACGTGATTGAGCAACCAACATCTAAAAATCGAAACTTTCGCATTGATTACTTTAGTGAATCTTAGTGACACTGTGAATCGCCACCTGCTATCACTGTTCTCTTTGAATATCTATTTAGATCATATTTCAATTTAATTATTGAAGTGAAAACTTCTTTTGGCGCGCCTCAGACAGATTTTTCGTGGGGAGGGAATTCTAGCGTCACGATCGGGTATGATAAGAAATCTTCGGGTAAACTCGGGTCCATGGCCATTGGGCATCTAGAAATGCGTCATCCAATGGGAAATACTCACAGGGCGTGGCCTAACCATCATGGCATGGCCATCTAGAAATGCGTGAGCCAATGGGAAATGCGGACGCATTTCTAGATGGTCATGCCATGATGGCCAGGCCACGCCCTCCGGTTACACCCGTGTAGTTTCCAAAGTAAGCTATCAAATTCTGAGTTAGAAGTTTTCACTTCTAACAGCAGTTCCTATGACTGCCAATTTTTTTTTGATTTTTTTTTATTATGTACTCAGATTCTTTGTTTTTTTTTTGTTATTGATTCTAGCAAGTGTTTTTCTGAACGAATGGTTTGAATAAATTAATTGAACTCCTAGTTCAACCTACCACGGTCCACCATTCACCACGCTAGCCTAGCGCTTGCTTGACGGATTACTGACGTCTAACTAAAGGCCGGGTCACACAGAGGCGATCAGGTAGCGATAGCGATCCGATACCGAGTTTGAGAACGCGCCCGCTTGCTGTGTCAGGTTGCATACAAATTCGAACATTACAAAAAATATCGTCTCGCTATCGGATCGCTATCCCTATCGGATCGCCTCTGTGTGACCCGGCTTTAAGTAACTAAGTGGACCACCACTAATTAAAAATCACGGATGTACTTATTGCACAGTTTTGTGACTTAACTACGACTATGTGAAGGCCATTTGACCCCCTCCTCCCTCTGAGCCAATGCTGGATCCCCCCTTAACTTACCGAAAAACTACTGCTTGACTTGGATGAAATTCGTTCCATAGATAGATAACAGTCTAGAATGACACATAAGCTAATTTTTATCCCGCAAAAATAACGAGATCAGAACCTACGCGTGTGAAGCCGCGGCTCTTCGCTAGTATGTTAATATACCTAACTTATAACAAGGTAGAGTAGGTAATACAATTCATAATCAAAATTCAAGAGTAATGACACATTAATGAGGAAGTTGAAACACGGAAGGACAGCTCAATGAACACTCTGAATACACTTTATTAATCACATTGACGTAGCCCCTGGAACATAGAGGAACAACATGGAAATAATGAATATTCATTTGTAGGTTCGTACGTTGTACACCTACGAACGAAGACAGTATTTATTTTACTAGAATATCCTATTCTGGGTCTTTCATCGAGCCCAGGGCTAAAGCTGCTACAAATCGCTTGTGGCTCGAAAACCCGATATTGTTTCACTGTCACTTGACGTGCCAAAAACTTAAACAGGTTATTCCAAAGAGTTTACATTTACTACGTATAGAGTTAGAACAAACGATTTACACCGGGCGCACGGGTCTGATCGCTCTTGTCTTGTCGCTCTTGCGGAAGTGTCATACTTTTGTCGCGGCACATCACTAATTCGCCATAACTAACATACACCCTATCTGTTTACGATTGGTACAAAGGAACTGTGCGGAAAACCTGATATATTTACTTATTTTTCATCTAAGGCTTATTTTTATTGGCAAATGCGATTCATTCAACGAATTTTTACACAACTAAAAAAAAATACAGTTTCAAGCTTCTAGATAGCTGCTAAATTCGTAGATGTACCTACTTAAAGAAGACATCTAGTTTTTCTTTTTTAACTATTGTAGGTTTACACTTAATCGTCACCTGGCCTGATGTTATGTGAAAATGTGGTCTACGATGAAGCCAATGCTTACCTAGTAGAAACCTAGGAACCAATTCTAATCATTCCGAAAACCTCATTCAGATAGATCATAGACGTTCTTACCACAAAAGTAGAATCAAACCTGTTCGTTCGAATCTTTGGAACTTCTATCATAAAAAGATTTTTTATCAAAAAAAAGGGCAAGGTGGTATTAGATCATGGAGATCAGTCGCACACTCCTCAAAGTGTATCCGATAAAAAACCGAGCAATTTTGTTCCGTGTTCAAGACTCGAAGTCTTTTTCGAACAAGATCGTCGTTGCCTATGAGCCTTTTTGGATTACACTCGTATTAAATAATGGATTATGAGAAGAAAAGAAAAAATAGGGTAGAGTTGGGAACATGTTTAATCTACTTCTAGGGGTCCGATTTCGTCTGTTGTAACAACGAACATGTTGAGCGTTCACTACCGCTTCGGACTCCGAACCTTAGTGAACGTTACTTGTCTAAATAAACGTTTTGACGTGATAACGTCTTATAATTCGGTGAAGCCGGCTGCACGCCCGCAAAACATGACGTCATGTAACGTTACCATTAGTTCGTCGTCTGTACCATGCGGACGAAGCTGAGCGCTGAGGGCGCCACCCGCCGAGTCGAGCGGTATCACTACTCGCGGTATCAGCGTACTGATTTTTTAAGACGTTGTCACGTTTCTATCGTCAGTAAACCGACTTTACAGACAACTATTTTTTTATTTACATTTCGGTAATCAGTGGAGCCGGTTCGGAGCAAGTAGCAACGGTCCGGATTCAGGCCGGGTGCGAACCGGCGCCAGCCGCCGGCTATCCTGAATCCTGAGCTCATTACCCATTCACCCGTCCAGTCTCAACCAGATCTCATTCTGCACAGGACTCGCCTAACGACATTACTCAGCTTCCGCCCCAGGCTCGACACGATCACCATACAAAATGACAGTAATACTTTTAAACCTAACATTATAAATGCGAAAGTTTCTGAGAATTGATGTCTGTTGCTCTTTCACGCAAAAACTACTGAAGGGATATGAATGAAATGTAGTACAGGGATAGATAATAGTCTAGAACAAGAGTCACCAATTATTAATTACTTAGTTTTTTTTGGCTCGGGGTCCATTTTAAGAAATGACATTCGCAAACAAAAAAAAATGTTAAAAAAAAAATGGAATAATTACGGAAATTACAAAAGTATTTATTTACTTATCAATTATAAAAGTGTCATGTTTTGTTGCTGATTAACTGTCTAAAGTTTGTAGTGAAATTGGCGCAAGCTATTAACATTACCACAGACTAGGTAGAGAGAGAGACATTACGTCTACGTCAACAAAAATACTGCAGGGGATATATTTTTTCGGTCCGCACACAATGGGTCGGCGGTCCGGTTGAGGACCGAGGTCCGCCATTTGGTGAGCCCTGGTCTAGAATAACACATAACCTAATTTTTATCCCGAAAACATAACGCGATCGGGGGGTCTACCGCCGAACCAAAAATGTCACCGCTTTGATGTTTCTCTCTCTTTTCTTTTCGCTTGAAATGATAGAGACGGCATTAGCAAAGTGATAGCCGATTTAGTTAGGCGGTAGAAGCGCGGGAATTACGCGGTGAAATCCCGAGGTGCTGCTAATAACTTGTAATTTTAGTATTGAACAACACTACGTTGCAAAAGATGTCACCTGTGTAGTAGTTATTGGTATATTGCTATTACAGATGTTGGTGATGGGAACGACACAATATTACATCTATCCAAAAGGTCTAGGTTGGGGAATGCGTTGCCTGAGCGGGTTTTCCCCGATAGTTACAATCTTGGTGTCTTCAAATCGAGAGTGAAATGGTTTATTCTAGGTACCTAAGCACGCTCCATCGTAGATCGCATCGTCGCTTAACATCAACAAGAAACAGTTTACAAAAAAAAAATCATAACACGACTCCATAAGATTTCCCACTAGGTACCAAACTTGTTTAACGCTGCTAAAGTCGTTGTAATTTGCACTCACAAAAAACAGCGGTAAAGAAAACAAATGTAGCCATATCACAGTCGAACTCCACTCATTTTTTCGGCTGTTTCTAATTACTAGATATAAATAAGAACAAGAGATAGGTTATCTAAGTAAATGAGTGTTTTGTGGCCCCGAGTGACGCACTACGTGTGAGACGAGTGTCGAATGCACCCCGGAAACGAGAGACGTATTGTCTACATGAGATATTATGTCTACAAACACCACGTGGTTCAGTGGACGGGTTGCGCAGTAAGGACACTGTACCAAAATACCTTACATCACATCGCAGCGCCAACAACGTGAACAACAAACCATTTGAATATCCAAACGTCCAGACATTGACATCTATACTAATACAAGCAGCGCCCCGCGGTTTACGCGCATAGTTCCCGTCCCAGTTATTTTTTCGGGATAAAAAGTAGCCTATGTGTTCTTCCAGACTTTTATCTAACTGTGTTCTAAATTTCAGCTCGATCCTCATACGTTACGTTACGTCATCGAGTAACAAACATCTAATAAATAAAAAAAAATGTTGGTCTGTAATTTTTTTTATTTCATTTGTTTAATAGATTTGTATCTAAAAAGTAATCAGTAGAATTTAGTCATTTTCAATCAAAACAATGCAAAAAAGCTTTTAAATGCCGGGGATCGAACCCGGGGCATTTCACATGCAAAGCGAACGCTCTACCACTGAGCTACATCCCCGCTTGAACTACTGGTCGAAATAATTAATACAACTGCAGGTCTACTACGAAAACAAACTCCGAATGATCGGATTCGACCGACAGCTGAATCGGATTGTAGCCTGCCACGAAAAACATTCGGATCGATACATCTTGGTTGGAAGTTATAAACTTACGTCGGATGAGGGTCGGATCGAACGAAATGGCCGATTCGATCAACCGACCGATTGTCTATCGAGGTAGGAAACGTCCATAAGTTCGGCCGATATATCGTTTATCGGACTTCGTAGTAGACCTGCTGTAACAAACATGCGGCGAGGTAACGATCGACGGTAACGCGGTAACGGTACATGACGTCATGTTTTGTGGGCGTGCAGCCGGCTTAATCGAATTATAAGACGTTATCACGTCAAAAAAGAATGTCCAAACCTCCAGACATTGACATTTATAATGTTAGTAAGATACACAGACTAGGTAGAGTGGTAGGATGCCACGTACCGAAACAACAATTTAATTTGTTTACAATAAACAATAATTTAATTTGTAATTCTGACAATACCATCAAGTCTATGTGGGAGGTCGTCAGTGCGGAGACGGGCCGGGTGAGGGCGCACACTGACTATACTGAACTACTGACGCGACCTGACGGGTCCAGATTTACATCCAAGAAGGATGTGGTTAATTTAGTGTGCTCTCATTTTATTGAGGCCGCCGCTAGCGCCGGCGCGCCCGCCGCCGACGTCGCCGGCGCCGCGCGGCTGCTGGCTGCGGCGCGGGCGCCGGCCGACCGCTCGCTCAGGGTGCGACCTTTTACATCGATGGAGATATATAATATACTGACTCGCGGGGTGGCGCGAAAAACATCTAGAGACGCGTACGATGTTTCTATATCTTTACTTCATAGCGTAGCGCAGGTTATATCGCCTATCCTAGCAACTTTGTACAACAAATGCGCTAAAGAAGGGAGGTATCCATCTGCACTGAAGAACGTTAAGGTGACGCCTATATACAAAGGGAAAGGAAAACAAGAGGATATCAATAGTTACCGACCGGTATCGATTATTCCGGGTGTTGCGAAGATATTTGAATACGGCTTGAGTAATAAACTCACGGAATACTTAGATGACAACGAGACACTAAGTGATAGGCAGTACGCCTACCGAAAAGGCAGATCTACAACGTCTGTGGCAATGGAGATGGTTCGGCGGATCCTCAACGCCCGTGAAGAAGGAAATCAGGTCGCAGTGATTTTCTGCGACCTATCAAAGGCCTTCGACGTGGCGGGCCATGGAGTTTTAGCGGTTAAACTAAAGCACTATGGAATTGAGGGGCCCGCGCTGCGGCTTTTAACTGATTTCATGACGGACCGTAGCCAGATCGTGGTAGGGGACGGAGGGAGAGAAAAATCTGACCCAAGAAAGACAGTGATCGGCGTAGCGCAGGGTTCTTCGATTTCAAACATAATGTTTTCCCTCCTCCTAAATGACCTGCCGGATAACATTCAGGATACACATATACTCATGTACGCTGACGACGTTGCTGCCATCGTCATGGCTCCATCCGTAGATGAGCTCGAAAGCAAACTGGCTAAAGTGGCGAGCAATTTAAATATGTGGTTTAGGGTAAATGGGTTACTATTGAACTTTAGTAAAACTCATTTTATTCACTTTAACTTGGCAGGGCGCGCCTACAGACCTCTTAGCGTTGATATCGGCAATAGCATCTTGAAGCAGGTAAACTCTGCCACGTTTCTTGGCTTCCAAATAGATAGTGGGTTAAAATGGGAAGAACACATTGAAAAAATATGCGATAAGATAGGGCGGGCCTGTTTTGCGCTGTGGAGGGTGTCCTCAATCTTGCCGTATCATATGGTACGACAATGTTATTTTGCCTCTGTGCACTCTATTCTTCAGTACGGTATCGAGCTATGGGGACGAGCTGCTGACTGGGAGCGCGTCTTCAAAATGCAGAAACGAGCCGTACGGGCGATAGTTAGAGTGTCACAGGAGGCCTCAGCTCTGCCATATTTTCGAACAATGGGGATCATGACTGTTCCAAGCCTTGTTTGTTGTCAGGCTGCTCTGTACGCCAGGGACAACCCTGGTGAGTTTATTCGGCTCGGCGATGCCAACCCGCGCTCGCGCCACCCGCAGAGGCTGTGCCCGGTGCCACATAAATTAACAAAGACATCAAAACTGATTAATGTAACTGCACCGGAGGTATATAATAGACTGCCATCAAATGTTAGGGATGCGCCTTCCAAGTTGTCTTTCAAATTCAAGTTGAAGAACTGGCTGGTCGAACAAGCGTTCTATAAGTTTAACGATCTGACTAGCATTAAACTAACTGTATAATTGACTAATGATTTTAATGATTTTAATAGATTGTATGTACAAAATTAGTATTAATAGATTGTACATTTATTATTGTTATAATGAATTGTTATTATTATCATAGTTATTTGTTATTTTTGACTTTGATAATTGACTTTTCGATTGAATACCTAATTTTATGTTTTTGTGATTTACTTGAATTGTTTTACTTTATTATTTTATACATTAATTAATTGATAACTCTTAGCATCAATATATTTGATAGTAATTACTGTATGTATCTAATGTAAATTATTTTATGACGTGTAATTTAATATTTATTACCAATAAAGAATCTGAATCTGAATCTGAACATGAAATGTATACCAAACTGTGGTGGAAACGAGTGAACGATTCTCTGGTCTCTAACACAACGCCATTTTGTTATTACCTAATTTCACAGACGAATAAAAGTATCAGGACGTCTACTCTGTTTCTACGAAAACGTTTCGAAATAAACTCGCGACTTTCCAATTCCGATTCTACTTCGATCCGTCGTTTTGTCCGTTTAAATGTTCTAAGCTTATTCTAATTAGAGTATGTTTAGAACATTTAAACGTCAAACAATGTTCTATCAGACGAAACGGAGTAGAACGAGAGAAGGAAAGTCGCGAGTATTTTTTTCGCAATTACGTTTTCGTAGAAAAAGAGTAGACGTCCTGTTTCGTCTGGCCGCGTGGCTTAGATGGTAGTAAGTCTGTGAAGCCGTGTGTTCGATTCCCACCCAGTGCAAATATTTGTGTGATGAATACAAATATTTGTTCTGTATTTGAGTGTTTGTGTATAATAAACGTGTATTTACAATAATGTTAGTATTACGTCAGCTATCTGGCTCCCCCATAGTAAAAGTTTTGATTAGTTAGGGGTTAGTAGGTGTTGTGTATGTACATCAATATTTTAGTAGTAGCAGGACTATTTGCAAAGTCCGCCTGGGGTAGTACCACATCTTAGTTATTCTACCGCCAAGCAACGATTTGCAAACATTACTGTGTACCGGTTTGACGGGCAATGATTCCAGAGAAATTACAGGGAATACAAATAAAACATTTTATATGTCTGGGTGACGAAGTGCAGTGCAGTGCTAGGTAATTATTTGGCTTCTTCGTGTCACAAAGGCTGCGTGACATTATGATGTTGAGGGCAGCGCTATTGCTAACCACCAGGGACATCATGTTCCTCCCGTCACTCTATACTAAATAAAAAAATACCATAACATTTACAAAATAAATTTTACATTCAAAGTAAAAAAAAAAACACCCAAAAATATACTTTTGTTAACCTATCGGTCTAAGTGGTTTCAGCGCAACCCTACTGCAGCCGATAGTGCTGCTTGACGATAACACTATTACTGCGCACTACTACCACGTGGTAGTAGGCCTAAAAAAATCTCAACATAACCTCAACATCGTGCTATCTTTCTCACACTTACGCACTTTCATCATACTTGCGAGCAAGATAAAATATCAGATAAGACAAGTGTAAAAAGGTAAGCATTTGAATGTACATGGTATCGGATTTCCGATATCAGAATTGAATATCAAATAAATTCTTCGATTATTATGTTAGCGATTTCACCATATCTGCGGCAATATAATTATTGTCTATGTCTAATTTATCATGTAAAAAATAGTTTTCGAAGTGTCTGTGAATAAGTATTTGCGGCCGTGTGTATTTGTGGCATAGGCGCATTGGAATTAAGCTTAGCCGTCGATCGCTTCGTGCGACGAGCGTTGGCTGCATCACCGAAGACCATCCAACCTACAGATGGCCATCAGGGACAGAATTGCGGCCGTTGTGGAGGCTATGAGCCGGGAGGAAGCGGCTTAGGCAAATGACGATGTCGAGTCGATTATTAGCGGAATCCCAACCGGTAGTAATCGGCTGTACAGACGAGCACTAGGTATAAAATGTTCCCAACTCCCCCCTATTTGCCTCTTCTTCTCCTAATCCAAGAAATATGTGAAAGTAAATTAATTGAAATGACAAAGGTCACGGACCCTGGAGTCTGTCGGATGATGTATTGTGCGACCTTAGTACTGAAGTAGTTAGGTACTGTTTAGTACTGAAATTCTGAGTTATAAGTTTTCACTTCTATCGGCAGTCCTTATGACTGTCTATATCTTTTATTAGGTAGAATAGGAAGACATGCGTCTGATGGAAAACACCCAACCGTAAAAACCCGCCACGCAGTTATTAGAATATCAAGCTTTCAAATCGCTACCTAGCACTGCGCTAGTAACCTGAAAAATTATCTGGAAACATTGCCCTTCAAACCGGAACACAGCAATCAAATGTTTGCGCATTAGTGCTTGGTGGTAAGATAACTCGCAAAGATGTGGTACTTCGCCAGGCAGACACGGTAAGGTCCTACCGCTCCGAAACTACTCATAAACGAAGACGATTTTTTACCTATAATTTTATATTTTTTTCGTTGTATTTAATGTTATAAAAATATGCAACTCGTCAAAGTAACTGTGGTAGTAGGGATGGAAAATAACCAGAGGGTCATGACGTGGGCGAGATGCGAACATTGGAGCTCGCACTTAGAAGTCGGTTATTCTTGACACTGTTTCACACAAGATTAATATATATATATACAGACCGAAGATGTCCGCCTTCAACTTGAACATAATCCAAAGCTGAATTAAAGATTGCCGTCAGCGACAAACAAGCACAAGCCTAAATACAAAAACATTAATTTATTTTTCCAAAAATCATAAACCAACTCCGATTATAATTAAATTCAGACTCTCCACAAAATTTCATAAGTGTACGTGTCCAATATTTTTCCATGATCTAGCTGACGGACTAATTAGGATGGTGTATTTTTGACCCAGTCCAGTACCCTATTGGCGGAGCTATCGCGTAAAATACATAATACAATAACACGTATACAACCGAATTCAGAACCTCTTTTTTGAAGTGAGTTAATAAAGTTTCTAAATTGAGTCTGTCACAACCACGTCACAACGCTCTGTGGATAGACGATATCCGATATCAGGCGGGAATCTATTCAGCGCTCAGTTATTCCGATAATTACCTTCAGATCGGGTTGCCATCTCTAAAGGTTCGCAACTAGGACAAGACTCATGAAATCCCCGGATTTCAGAGCCCAGAACCCGGATACATCAACAGCTTTTTTTAAACATAATAATCAGTTTAATTAAAACAACTGAAATTGTTTGAAATCATCTTTTTATACTGTAATTTTAGACCTCTAAAATTTTAATTTTTATACGTTTACTCTTTTTCTACTAAAAACGTAATTTCGAAATAAACTCGCGATTTTCCTACTCCGGTTCTACTTCGATCCGTCGTTTCTAAGCCTGCTCTAATTAGAGTAGGCTTAGAACATTTAAACATCAAACAATGTTCGATCGGACGAAACGACGGCGACGGACGGAGTTGGAAAGTCGGGAGTTTATTTCGAAATTACGTTTTTCGTACAAAGAGAGTAGACGTCCAGTGCGTGAGTTGCGAGTGGCCCAAGAATGTTAACTTTTAAGCCCGGACTAGAAATGAAATCCGGCCCGTACTACAAACGAAGTCCGACCCGGACGGACGCTCCGCGGATGCCCTTTACAGCTGTAACTAGGACAAATCCGGGTAAGCCCGGACGGATGGCAACCCTACCTATAGATATTGATAACATATTCCCGCAATATCGAAAATATTACGAGACAAATTGAAAATATTCGTACAAAATTGGTGATTTTTATTAGTAAGATAATATTTAATACTTGGAAGTTAGCAAGAGAGCTTTGTTTTAATTATTAGGGATCAGGGGTTTTAATTTATTATTCGTTGACTGAAAATTATATTGAAAGGTTAATTAGGATCTTACTAAGCTTGAGTCACTGAGTGAGACATAAGCCAATCGTCCACCGCCAACTAAACTAAGTTAGTTTAGTTTAGCTCGCATAGTTGAGCCAGTTTTTCATACATGTGCGTCCACCGCAAACTATGCCAGCTAAGAAGCCATGTATGAAAAACTGGCTCAACTATGCGAGCTAAGCTAAACTAACTTAGTTTAGTTGGCGGTGGACTATTGACTTTAGTAGGGGGCTGATAGAGTTTCGACTGTTCTGAATTCAGCTATCCAAGCTTTATATCAAAACTACATGTTGACTCATTCAGAGTGAGATTCAACCTACATTACTCCTACTTAGGTAAAGTAGGAGTACTAAATATCTTGATGTTCATACAACACCCTTACTAAGTCCTGAGAGTGAATGAATGAGTGAGAGGCTTAGTGGGCGAGTGTGGGATGATAGATCATCGCTTCTTCTGAACTAAGTAGTCTCCACATTCTTAACCTGACTGACAAATATTTCAGCTTATTACAAAACCCGGTTTAAGCTCAGTTTTGTCTCTTTATGTTCGCTTGATGTTACAAACGTAAATAATTTAAATACCGATTTGATTTTACTCCAAAATCGAAGTACTTAATATATAATAATATACTAATATCGTATCTATCAACAAGGTTCATGTATGTTTTCGACCTATTGTAATGACCACATACTTAAACTGTCTGAAAATTCGGCATAAAATTGTCCTATTATTTTATTTTATTTATTTAATAATAGGCGAGCAGCATTAGCTGATATGCCTATATCTCAGTGTTGAAATATGTAACAAAATTACAGGTAATTGTCCGTTAAAATGATATTGTCTTTTGCTATCCATTTGTCAAGTTTGTTCTTGAAAGAGTTCAATGATTTTGCCGAAATAGGTATATTTTCACCTGTATTTTTTCACCAATCTATCAACTTTAACGTTCTTATTGTGAGAAAGTAAACGATTTTGGCTACCTTTTTTTTGTTGAAAATGGAGTTTATTTGTTATTGTAGACCATAGCGGATTCCGATAACTAATGTTTGCCTTAATTATTTACACAAAATTAAAATCTCCAACCAAGTTTTTCAAAAAACGCTGAACGACTTGTTTTTGAGCTCATAGATTGAATACAGTAATCAGTAAATGAAATGAAAAATAAATTAGTACAGCTTTTTAAAAATAAGGCTATGAATTCACCTCGTATCATATGCGTAAACGTATACCTCAGACAAATCGTGCTCAACGACGCATACTCGTTTGAAATAGAGCAATATTTGTGAATGTTAGTGTTCGTGTGTTTCTGATTATGTGTGCCAAATTTCGTAAGTGCAGTTAGTGTCCGAATGTTTGTTCGTATAAACTCAGTACCTAATAAATTGAATAATAGTAGTTTTATGCATAAGTTATTTTAAGAAACCACAGCTACTAAAATTACAGTGCTTTTGTATTATCATTGTTTCAAGTGTTTGCATTCGAACGAGCAGTAAGTTTAAAAATACAATTTGTGTTAATTTTTCAAAGAGTATCGTATTTTTTAATAGGAAGCTTTTCTTGGGGGATATTTTAGACGAAGGGTATTAATCAAGTACTGTTGATTTAGGAATTGACCTGCCTTATCCTACACAGCACTTTTAAACGATATTCTTGGGCTAAAAATCTCGCATAAGTACAATTCCTCCTTAGGATTCCCAGGATTTCCACACTATGTGCAGGAAAGATTGTTTTAAAAGAATTGTAACTAAAATATATTCCTATCTTTCGGTGAGCTAATGTGTTGAGATAATATAGAATGCATAATGTTCTATAGCAGAAATAGATTTTGGTCAAGGTTAGCTTGTTTTCGATGTACGCTCTCTACGCTAATAATATGTAGGTATGTTTTGATATTTACAGTTTTATTTCTAGTTTGCGTCAGAGTGAAACAATGAGGTACGGAGTCCGATAGCCAGACGCGCGAAGGCTGTTGCTATAAAAAATATTTTAGTCCAAAGTTCACCTACTCATTTCTTGGAATAATCGGGAGCTCTTGAAGATGGGTATCCACTGCTAGAATCCCGAAATTTAAGTTTTAAAGCCTACTTTCAAGAGGTTTTGAAAAAAAAATCTAAAAACCCTCATGACAATTTTGGATACCTAACTAGGTACCTACCTACCTAGTCATGAAACAAAGTCACAATTTCTAATCACAAATCTACTAGGTAGGTACCTACATAATTTACCGCAATTAATTATATAATTATTTACATTACCCGTTATTTAATTAGGTAGATAATTACTTGCATTACCACAAACATCAATAATTATGCTACAAACTACAAACGTACCCCAACTGTGTCAATTGTTATCACTTTATTGTAGATTCAAGAATGAAGGCTGCAAAAACGATCCGTAACGTCGCAATGCCTTATTAAATAAATAAGTCAATTTTATCAGTCTCCGCAATCAGTATCGCTGACGCAAATCGTAGCTAGTGAAGTGTCAAACGACGCTAGATTCCTTTGTAGACGGAACGGTATGAAGCACCAATTAAAATGCTGCAACGCCTTCCAAAAACAGATTCATAGGTACCTAGTTCAGTCATGAGTTTGATCTTTCTGGCTCAGTAAACTGTAGTTGTCGAACAAGAGCCAAAACATTCAAAAGTTTCATCCATCGTTACCGTCTTACCTACCTACCTACCTACCTACCTACCTATATCGAGAATGATGGACCACATCTGATTTTACCGCACTGAACATAGACTAATCATAATCACATGATAACGAAGTAATGTAGAGCACAACTCACAAAATAATATACCTAGTTGCAGTAGATAACACAACATATTAATTCAGAAAAAAAATGTTAGATATTGATAAATCAAGCAAAAGCGTTAAGGAATTATTGGCTACTCAAGTAGGCAGGCGTGATAACAAGCGGGGGCCAGCGCAGATTGCTCGCGTTCTAAACTAGATAATTCCACAATTCGAACGGTGCGGTTTCCTTGGAATGTCTGACAACAGGCTGAACCATTTTCATGTGCCGGAAGTTACTCTATATTTAGGAGAATAGAAGTTGCACGGCGGTGGGTCTATGATAACTGGACGCTAGGGGATCTTCTCTAGATCCCGGCACTTCTAAGCTCGGTTTTTGGAGTTAAGGTCACCGGCTATCGATCCGCGGTAGCTGGGGACCGCACCGTGCCACCCATCTCGCTTTATCCGCATCATGTCGGGCCCAACGCACGCGACCCGATTCGGCACCCTACACCCCCCATTCTCCGAAGTATAACGGCCTTTCAGAAATCTAACTACCGCCTACCGCCTGTCGTCTTCATTCTCCATCCTGGTAGGAAAGGAGGAAATCGGAACAATAAGCAGCATAGGGAAGGGCAGTGGGATCGGGTCGATGGGGTGCCGCCGGCGCGGAAGCCACTGCGGCAGTCAGCTGAGCGGCGACCCAGTGGCCGAGTGGTGGCCGAGTGGCGGCCGGTCCCGTGGTCTCACTCACCGTTTCCGTTTATGAGGGGGTAATCGTCGTCGTGCCGACCGATGTACGTCTTCAGCGGGGTGTCCGTGAGGGAAGGCGACGACCTGTCCCTGTCACTCATAATAGTCACTTATCACGTTTGGGATAGACAACAACAGTCCGGGTCGGACGCGCCGGCCCGCACTCGGCACGCACTGTACACGAACCACGACCGACCTCCGGCCCGCGGCTCGCGCGGCTAATAAATAACTGAGCGGCGTTCGGCGCTCGGTGGCTCGGCGGCTCGGGCGCTCGGCTCGGCAGCGCCGGTGGCGGCCTCGCGCGCGCCGCGGCGCCATCGACCCGCGCGACGTGCGAAAGGCGCCCTCTCTGCCGTGACGGGGGAACTACGAGCTACTACCACTACTGACGCGCTACGCTCATGTACACACAGATGGCGCTTCTCTCAACTTTTCTGAAAACCAGACAAGCTGCAATACCGAAATCTATTTTGCTTGCTCCACTTTTGTACCTTCTTGTACTAGGAATAGGGGCTTTTCAGGCTAAAATGCAAAATTTCCGCTACAAACTTTTCTAGTTGATTTAGAACTTTATACCAGTTTAGTTTTTGTAGTGATAGGATTCTTTGCAGAGTCCGCCTGGAGAAGTTGGACAAAGTACCTACACCTTTTTTATTCTGAAAATTCTGCTGTTAGTAGTGTGCAAACATTATTGTGTTCCGATTTGAAGAGCAATGTTTGCAGAGAAATTACTGGGCTAAGACCTCATTTAATAGGTACATATCTCCGGTAGGTCTACCGCCTAACTCTAAAGCATTCGGAAAGCATGAGATGTCTTCATTGCATTTGTAATGTAATGCTTTCATTTTAGAGCGATCGCCTAACTACTATTGCTTTAAAAAATTGGTCAAGTAATCACAGATTATAAACAATTGAAGTAAAGCATTCGTTATCACGTTTCGACACCACGTAATCGGTTTCGTCAAACTGGTCAATGCGAAAATATTTTAAGAGTTTGTTCAACAGTTAAAACGTCAAAAAGCATCAGTTCATATTTCAAATTACGAGATTTGCTATAAATCTGTTTTATTTTATTTATTTAGGTCAATATAGAAGAGCATTATTAGCACTACGTTTAAATATGATTAATTACGAAGATAGGAAAAAAATAAAAAACGGAACGCAATATTTGACAATTACTCTAAGTGTTCCCACCGTATTTTTAAATTTCTTTCTAGGTTTTATTTCTAATAATCTACATAAATCTCAAATATCCATAATTGATAGAAAATCGTCGTTTTTCTTTTCAAGTTTAGTGAAAACATTTTAAAAAAAGATGTTTTCATCTCAAGAAATTATCACAAGTTACCTATTCTTCGCCAAAGTTAATTATAGTAAAAAAATACCCACGGCAGCCTAGCTTGCTGTGGATATATTTGGCTGGCAACATTGTTATTGTTGACACTTTTCATAACCTCCATCTGAGGTAAACATTTACGATTTAATTTATGATAAACAATTTAAACATATGTAACATAAATATATAATATATTATTTGTTATTGTGATACGATATGTTATACTTTTTAAAGTCATGCAGTTCGCTCACTCTTGCTTCAGGAATCTAGCTAGCGATTCCCAATAAAAACTGGACTTCGGCGATGACAAAAACAAGTATTTGTACTCTATTTTATGAGGTATGTAATGATAATAGGTAAATTTTAATAGTGTCCATCGTTGTTAAGCTTGTTTTCACATTTCGTGAGGTTGTGACTTCGAATCCCGCTTACATTTTTTTGAGTATTATTCTTAGTGCTGATGTATACATAAATTAAGTTTCATCATTTGTCCAGAGTCCTAGCAGTAGCATAAATTCGGCTGCCCATGTTTTATAATATTAGTATAGATAAAATGTATGTCGAGGCGGCGGCTCAAGTGTACTGGCATGTCTTTAGAAGTGATAGGTAGATGTTCCTCTTGTTAAGCAACACACCTGCCCATAACAGCACAGTGTCACAAACCTATTGGAATTAGAGTCCAAAACATTACCTAACACTGCACTGCACTTGTCACCTAGAGATATTAAATGATTATATCTAGGCCCTGTGATTTCTGTGTAAACTTCATCCTCCAAAGTGATACTTTTAAGTAATGAAGGATCCTGATTCTGTTTGCACATTACTGCTTGGCGGTAGAATCACAGGCAAAGGTGTTGATTTCCCCAGGCAGACTTTTATGTGCCTGATGGTAAGTGACACAGTTCAGTGACACGCAGCTATTAGAACATGAAGAGTCTAAATCATTACCTAGCACTGCACTGCGGTCATCACCCAGATATCTAAGTTGTTATAAGCCCTGAATATCTCTAAGCCCTGTAATTTGTCTGGAAACATTGACCTTCAAGCCGGAACACAGACTTTGCAAAGTGTTACCACTAGATCAATAAGTTACATGTTAAAAATAAAAGTTCTTTGTTTCAGATATATCTATTGTTATGCGTTATGGTTTGCGGTGGCCGATATATCAAGCTTCTCTGAAACCATCTCGACTCCCAGAACACCTTAATGAAGTGATGTCACTGATTTATTAAAACAAAGTTTTAAGTGTGATTGTCAAAGCACCTGTTATTTACAAGAGTGTGATAAGTGTAAAAAAATACTGAAAATTAAATGTATCTGTTGCATCGACAACAATAACAATCAATATTGTGTTTTTGTAATTTTTTTGTATCCTTAATGAGAATTTTACTGTAGAATACCAGTAATGATTTCTTAATGATCCATGAATCTACACAGATTGATTTATCTGTGTAGATTCATGGAGAATAGTGAGATGAGATAATGCCTGGTGATAAGCAATCATACAACTATTGAACAGGAAGTCTAAATAACTACCTAGCACTGTACTTCACTCAAAAGTGGTTATGCCCCAGCCGTCTCTCCCAAAGAGTCCTAACCATACATAACTGAGTACAGCTTGAGGTTGAGATATAACAAGGATTTCTATTACAGTTAATAATATTGGCGGTGGACATTTCACACACAACACCATCTAGCCCCAAACTAATCAAAGCTCGTACCGTACTATGAGAGCCAGATAGCTGTTATAATATTTATATATTTTTAAATACATACTTATTTTAAATAGCAAACACCCAGCCAAAGTACAAACATTTGTTTTCGCCACACAAATATTTGCACTGGATAGGGATCGAACCTATGGTATTTCATAGCAGACTTACTACCAA
Organism: Ectropis crepuscularia; assembly: GCA_963693475.1. Classification (NCBI taxonomy): domain Eukaryota; kingdom Metazoa; phylum Arthropoda; class Insecta; order Lepidoptera; family Geometridae; genus Ectropis; species Ectropis crepuscularia. Next base: position 39,388,095 of record OY856338.1, read on the forward strand.
CTAGGCCAGCCAGACCATGCATTCTACTAGCTTTTCAAACTGGATATCATGTTTGCTTAGGATGATTTAGGCAAGGGTTTTCATGTCCCCATGCAGATTATAGAATAAGGAATCAGAAACTAAAGAAATGTGGGTGTATTTATTCTCAATCATTTTTTAACAGTTCAATGCTGTTGGTGACATTGGGTATCCTTGTAAGACAACTCATTGTTTTCTTGTAAGCTATGGGAGCAGGCAGCAGTCAATATTTTATCTTCTTGTGACTCCTGAAACAATAACAAAATTTAATTATATTGGTATGAAATATGAACATTAAATCATTACATGACTAGCAGCACCCCACGGCTTTACCCGTGCATTACTGCAATTCTTTTCCTGTTATAAAAAGTATAATACATAATATATTTCAATCTGTTCCCTTCTGACATTCCAAAGAGACAAAACAATCTTTCACATACTAGGTATATAATATTTGTAAGAGGTGGCTGGTTCATAAATTAACTAAATAGGTTTGTAATATGGAATTGAATACTTGTTAATTATTATTTTGAACCACATTCTGTGGTTCAATTTTGTATTTATGTCTAATGGTGTTTTTATTCAATACCTACAATCAAAAAAAAATTAATGTACCTACCTCCTGCTGTTTGCTGATAACAAGTCTCTCGCAATAATATTGATCTCAAGCAATTCAGAATGTTTAAAATAATAACTTAGTGGTAGTAACTTAGCCAGTCTCTATAACAATTTGTGAACGTAAGTATTAAAGCACAAATGATAATAACTAAAGCTAGGTATTATTATCCAAACAAAAAGGGTTTCTAGTTTATCATAAGTTCTTTCTTACCTTTGTCTCAGGTTTGATGTCTCGTCCTTCAAAGATGCAAGAGGGAATTCATTATGCCCTCTCAAAGTGTAAAATTCTGAGATTTACTTATTTTTAGTAAAATCACTGTTTCTAAGACGAAACGGTCACGGTCACGGTTTTCCCGCAATAGTACATGTTCACCGTGCTATTTTTGATCTTTACAAACCAGTATCTAACGAAAATATTTGAGAATTACACTACTTGAATTCCAAAACAACACCTAAATTGGCGATGCTTTCATGACATGACTTGAAAGCCGATAATGCTTTGCTTGAAAGCAGATAAAACATTAGGCGGTCGCTATTTTAGTGCAAATGTATGGAGTTTCGTTCATTCTTCTAACTACTAATGCTTTCCATAGAACTGAAAGCATTTGTAGTGTTCGGCTTTCATCGGCGGTACCAAATTGGCCGATGACGTCACAAATCAAAGCATGACCGAAAGCAAGAGCGTTAGGCGGTAGACCTACGGTAGGTCTACCGCCTAACTCTAAAGCTTTCGGAAAGCGTGAGATGTCTTCATTGCATTTGTAATGTAATGCTTTCATTTAACAGCGATCGCCTAACTAATGTTGCTTTCAAAAATCTATCGTGTCTTCACAGATCTTCACAGATTAAAAACAATTGAAGCAAGGCATTCGTTATTACGTTTCGAGACCACGTAATCGGTTTCGTCAAACTAGACAATGCGAAAATATTTTATGAGTTTATTCAACAGTTAAAACGTCAAAAAGCATCGGTTGATACTTCGAATAGCTAGATTTGCTATAAATCTGTTTTATTTCCATTTATTTAGGTCAATATAGAAGTGCATTATTAGCATTACGATGAACTGAAGATAGGAAAAAAACAAAAAACGGAACGCAATATTTGACAATTACTCTTAGTGTTCCCACCGTATTTTTAAATTTCTTCCTAGGGTTTATTTCTAAAAATCTACATAAATTTCAAATATCCGTAATTGATAGAAAATCGTCGTTTTTCTTTTCGAATTCAGTGAAAACATTTTAAAACAGAAGTTTTCATTGCAAGAAAGTGTCACAAGTTACCTATTCTTCGCCAAAGTTAATTGTAGTAAAAAAATACCCACGTAAGCCTAGCATTGTTTAGATATATTTGGCTGGCAACATTGTTTTTGTGTATACTTTTCATAACCTCCATCTGAGGTAAACATTTACAATTACAATTTAGATTTATGATAAACAATTATAACATAATATAAATATCTAATATATTATTTGTTATTGTGATATTTCCTTTGTAAAGTCATGCAGTTCGCTCACTTTTGCTTCAGGAATCTAGCTAGCGATTCCCTATACAAACGACTTCGGCGACGACAAAAACAAGTATTTGTACACTGTATTTTATGAGGTATGTAATGATAATAGGTAAATTTTAATAGTGTCAATCGTTGTTAAGCTTGTTTTCACATTTCGTGAGGTTGTGGGTTCGAACCCCGCTTACATCTCTGAGTATTATTCTTAGTGGTGATGTATACGTAAGTTTGTCATAATTTTTCCAGAGTCCCAGCAGTAGCATAAATTGGGCTGCCCATTTATAATATTAGTATAGATATAATAATGTTTGTCGAGGCGGCGGCTCTGAACTGGTGTCTTTAGAAGTGATAGGTAGATGTTCCCCTTGGTAAGCAACACACCTGCCCATAACAGCACAGTGTCACAAACCTATTGGAACTAGAGTCCAAATCATTACCTAACACTGCACTGCACTTGTCACCCAGAGATATTAGATGATTATCTCTAGGCCCTGTGATTTCTGTGCGAACTTCACCCTCCCAAAGTGATACATAATAAACTTGTAAGTAATGAAGTAGTCCTGATTCTGTTTGCACATTACTGCGTGGCGGTAGAATAACAGGCAAAGATGTTGACTTCCCCAGGCAGACTTATATGTGCTTGATGGTAAGCAACCTGCCTGCCACATAACATCACAGGGACATGCAGCTATTGGAAAATGAAGAGTCCAAATCATTACCTAGCACTGCGCTCATCACCCAGATATCTAAGTTGTTATATCTCTAAGCCCTGTAATTTTTCTGGAAACATTGCCTTTCAAACCAGAACACAGACTTGGCAAAGTGTTACCACTAGATCAATAAGTTACATGTTAAAAATAAAAGTTCTTTGTTTCAGATATATCTATTGTTATGCATTATGGTTTGCGGTGGCCGATATATCAGGCTTCTCTGAAACCATCTCAACTCCCAGAACACCTCGTGGAGTGATATCGCTGACTGATTGAAACATGATTATCAAAAAGCCTATTACTGAAAAATAAATTTATCAGATGCACCAACAAGAATAACAAACAATATTGTGTTTTAATAAATTTTCTGTATCCTAAATGAGAATTTTATTGTAGTACACCTATGTAATGATTCATGAATATACACAGATTAGTTGAATCTGTGTAGATTTATGGAGTAGAAGAGAGATGAGATGATAATGCCTGATGATAAGCAACCATTCAACTATTGAACAGGAAGGTTTTCTATTAGTTATTAAAATTGCTGGTGAACGTTTCACAAACAACACCATCTAGCCTCAAACTAAGTAAACTTGTACTATGGGTGCCAGACAGTGACATGATCATATTATATAAGTATGTATTTAAAAAATGCATACTTATAATACATAGAGAACACCCAACCAGCCAACCACAGTACAAATATTTGTATTGATAGAACCCACGGCTTTGCATGGTAGACTTACTACCAACGTATCTCTACTTAGTCTGTGCTACCAACTTAAAAGACACCAGGCCAGCCACACTATCCTACTAGCTGTTCAAACTGAATATGATCTTTGGTTGTAGAATGATTTAGACAAAGGTTTTCTATTTCCTCAGGCAGATTATGAATCATAACACTAAAGAAATGTATTATATTGTATAAAGGGTGTATTTATTATCAATCATTTTCTAACAGTTGAATGGGTTTGATGACCCAATGTTTTGCTTGTGAGACAACTTGTTTTCTTGTAAGCTACGGGAGCAGCCAGCAGTCTTGACTCCTAAAACAAAAACAAAATCTAATTATATTGATATAAGATATTAACATTTCATCACATGAATAGCAGCACCCTATGGCTATGGCACAGTTCCATCCAATTATTTTGCTTTTATGAAAAGTACATATTATATATACTTCAATCTGACCCATTCAGACATTCAAAGTGATTAAATAACAAACAATCTTTCACATTTACAATATTAGGAGACTGGTTCATAAATTACCTATGTAGGTACCTATATATTTATGGAATTTAATACTTGCTAGTTATTACCTATTTTGAACCACATTCTGCTATTTTATATTCAATGGCTTCATAATATTAGTGCCTTAATGTACTTCTGTTTGTTGATAACAGGGGTCTCTCGCAGTAATATTGATCTCGAGCAGTTCTGAATGTTTAAAATAATGACTATTTAATTTACTCTTCTTTTAAGATTTCGTCACATTTTCCTTGGTACTCATTCCAAGCTACCAGTTAAGGTGAACATGAGAGACCCAACATGTTCAAAGATTTTTTTTTGCTTACCATCAAACAAGAAGAACATTCCGTTTCTGGAATATTTTTTTCTTTTATATGGGCATCTGTCAACCTTGCAATATCACTGTACTCACATCAATGAGGTACTAGGCAAGTATAGGAAAATCATTCTTAGACTTCTTTGAATAGTAGGTAGGTATTTAATGCAGCCAGTTTCTGTAACAATTAGTGAATGTAAGTATTAAATCACAAATGATAATAAATAAAGCTAGGTATTACTTACTATCAAAACAAAAAGGGTTTCTAGTTATTTATAAGTTGCTTGTTACCTTTATCTCAGGTTTGATGTCTCGTCTTTCAGGAAAGATGCAAGAGGGAATTACGCCCTCGAAAGTGGTCTTCCCCATAGTAAAATTCAGTAACACACTTATTTTTAGTAAACTCACTATTTCTAAGACGAATCTTGTTATGTAATTGGTGTTCCCGCAATAGTACATGTTCACCGTGCTATTTTTGATCTTTACAAGGCAGTATCTAACGAAAAAAAATGAGAATTACACTACTAGATTTCCAAAACAACACCTAATTTGGTGATGCTTTCATGACATGACTTGAAAGCCGCTAATGCTTTGCTTGAAAGCAGCAAAAACATTAGGCGGTCGCTATTTTAGTGCATATATATGGAGTTTCGTTCATTCATCTAGCTACTAATGCTTTCCCTATAACGGAAAGCATTTGTAGTGTTCGGCTTTCATCGGCGGTACCAAATTGGCCGATGACGTCACAAATCAAAGCATGACCGAAAGCAAGAGCGTTAGGCGGTAGACCTACGGCGGTGACAAGCGCAGTGCGGTAATGATTTTGACTTTTCACGTTCAAACAGCTGAGTGTCACTGTCTTGTAATGGGCAATCATGTTGCTTACAATTAGGCACATGTCCTGCTCGTATTGTCACTCTTTACTCTACAAAAAAAAAAGCAAATGGTACAGCACGACTGTTGAAACACTTTCGATTTTAATCCTTCAACGTACTCGAATCTTGTTAATAAAAGTGTCAAAAACTTATGTAAAACTGCGGGTCTAATACGAAAACAACCTCCGAATAATCGGATCCGACCACAGAAATCTAAATAATAAGGTACTAGAAGTCGCATGACCGCGTGACATTGTCGCCGCACAGGTGACTTGTAGGCCACCAGTGCTCGAATTGTAGTTTAGTCTTGTTCGAACCGGCAGGCGTGAATCATCTTTAAAAACTTGTGTTATGCAGCATAAACAACTGTGGAATTTCTTCCACAACTTGCAATTATACCAATAATGAGATTACATTTCACCGATAGGTATTTTATTTTATTTTAATTGTATTTTTTAATAAAATAAACGGAGCCCAATGATTCACTATGATAGTTATAAATTTTTGGTGTGATCGTCATTTTGCATACCATTGCTGCATACATTAATTAACATTTAAAGTGGTACAAGCTTAAACAGCAATGTAATGTAAAATTAAAGATATCGTCATAACCTCTAATCTTCCATGGTACAACCGCAGGTAGCGATTGTGAGTTAGTGCTGTGACGGTCCAATTTTACTTTCCCAAAAATAAACGCTGAAAATTTTATTTTAAATTTTACATAGTTTTATCGATAAAGTAACATAATAAATCGATAAAAAAAATTGTACGCAATTAACGTTACACCCGTACGTACAATCTTTTAATTCGCGGTAAACATTACTTCATAATTCATTAATTATTAACAAAAGTATATACATACTGGCTATAACGCGCGATTGTTCGTCCGTGCAAAATAAATATTAGGATAACTGAGGCAGTATTTATCTATTGTAAGCTTTTATTTTTAAGACTTTATTAGTTTTCATACAAAATCAGCGAGCAACACGGAAGGGAGTAGGCATACACAGCGTTTCTCCTCTGTCAAAGTACAAGTCCGCGTGGACCATGGAGTTTGATAATATACTGTGGCGTGGAATACACTGAGGACGGGGCTAGATTTGTGAATGGTGCTTTATTTTTTATGTGTTAGTGATTTGGCTGTGTGAGTATGGTCGGCAATGGACCGGTACAGGTATGTTTTGTATGTAATAGTGCGGCTTTACGCTAGTGTGCAACTTTCCCCTCCCGCAAGAAATGACAGAAAGATTTGAACAATATTTTTTAGCAAAGGCTACTTCCCTTCCGTGCTTGCGCGGAAGATCGAGTTGCTCGATGTACAAAATATACAACAACCTTTGTTCTTCAACTATACCTAAGCCCATGTGGTGTCAGAATTACATAGTTCAGTTTTCGAAACAATAGTATAACCCATGTGACTCACTTATTTTATAGGTAGGCATATTTACTTTGTTGTAGTGTAATACACCTAATTAATGAAATCAATAATAACCTTTATCGAATGTTAAAATTGGACCGTACTTTGAAATATCGATATGTTTTAATTTTTGTCAAGCACTAGCGTATATGTGAAAAATTGATAATTTTTCAATGTATTAGTAGGTTCACTGATAAGCGTTTATGGATGTGTGTGGTGCAATCACAGACCCAGGTTGATAATGTGCAGCTATTGGTGTGTGAGTGGAGCTCTATTTGAATACTACGCGCATGTAGTAGTGATCGCGGGGGTAGGGGAAATGTGGCGACAAGCGTTTTGCAAGTAATTTGAGAGTTATGCCATTTCTATTACCTTATTATTTAGATTTCTGTGGATCCGACCGACAGCTGTCTGAATAATCGGTAAGTTAAATGCTTTCGGAGTAAAGTTTACGACACAAAAACTGTCAAAACTATGTCGGTCGGAATTCGGAATAAACGAAACGCCCGGTTCGATCAACCGACTGATTGTGTTTCGTGGTAAGAAACGTCCATAAGTTCGGCCGATATATCGTTTATCGGACTTCGTAGTAGACCTGCTGGGTCGAGAATTTTTCGGGTTTCATTCCTTTAATCGATACTGAAGCCTACATTGAACATTCTTTTCCTTCATGTCTGTCTTGCGGTCATGTCACGGAAGGACCACACCTTTGCCAGTTATTCTACCGCCAAGCAGTAATGGGCAAACATTACTGTGCTCCGGTTTGAAGGGCAATGTTTCCAGAGAAATTACAGGGCTTAGAGATATAACAAGTTAGATCTCTGGGTGACAAGCGCAGTGCAGTGCTAGGTAATGATTTGGACTTTTCATGTTGCAATAGCTGTGTGTCACTGTGCTGTTATATCGCACAACACGCCTGCCATATAACAGCACAGTTACCATCAGGCACATGTCCAGCTCGTATCGTCACTCTTATAAAAAAAAAATTTTTTGACGTATAAACGCCTAGGCGGGCCTACGTGGAATGCGTTGTTCGAGTGGGTTTTCCCGATGCGCCACCGGAACGACGCCGCCCGAAAGTAGCAAGTCGGTGTCACGAATCCATAAGATTGTGTTTTAATTTTTGATTTGAATAGGTTTACACTTGACCACTATCTTGCCTGATGTTAAGCGACGATGCGGCTCACGATGAAGCGTACTTACGATGGTGCTTACCTAGAAGAAATCGATTCACTCTACGTTTGAAGACACCAAAATTATATCCATCGTTCGAGCCGTTTCCGAGATTCAGATTCTATATAAGTGTATATGTACAATGTACATATCTATCTATATATATAAAAGCGAAAGGTCACTCATCAAGGAATCTCAGAAACTACTAATGCTAGGAATCTGAAATTTTGCATGGAGGTCCCTTTTGGCACGTAGGCGCTCGCTAAGACGGGGTTTTGCGAAATTCAACCCCTAAGAGGGTGAAACAAGGGATGAACGGTTGTATGAAAATTCGTCATTTTAAAGTTATCAAATTTTCTATCTAGACACTTGACACGAAGCAATTAAATGTTTGTTCTATCAATTTTGTAATTTCAAACTGTACGGGGGTGAAATTGGGGTTGAAATGGGCGATGAATGTCAATTTGGAAGTTCCCAATCGTTGAAGATAAAACCATGAAACTCTGTATGTAGGCACTTGACACGAAGCAAACGAATGTTTGTTCTACCAATTTTGTAGTTTCGTACTGTACGGGGATGAAATTGGAGTTGAAATGGGGGCCGAATGTCTCTTACGCTTTCAGATCTAAACAACTAAACTGATATTTATGAAGGTTGTGTACAATTGTTTTATTATAAGCTGTTAACCGTAAATGTGTCTGGGTATACAAATTGGTACTGCCTGAGTTACCTTAGTATTTATTTCGCGCGGACGAAGTCGCGGTTAACAGCTAGTAATACATATTTATATACAAGAATTGCTCGTCTAAAGGTATAAGATAAAGTGTTTAAAATAACGGCAAAAAATTAAAAATTACAATTAAAAACTTTTCACCTTCCTCACCTTTCACACCTCACCTTCCTTCAGTCACATTTTTACTTGTATAGGTTTACACTTGACCACCATCTCGCTGATGTTAAGCGACATGGTCTTCGACGGAGCGTGCTTACTCTGCTTACCAAGAAGAAACCGAATTACTTTCGATTTGAAGACCCCAAGTTTTTAACCATCAGCGGCGGCGGAGCAATGGGAGCAATCTTGGGAGTTCGCGGCAATGCGTAATGGCTGTATATTTTTGAAGTGAAAACTTCTTTTGGCGCGCCTAGACAGATTTTTCGTGGGGTGTGAATTGAATTCTAGCGTCACGCTCGGGTATGATAAGAAATCTTCGGGTACACTCGGGACATGGCCATTGGCCATCTAGAAATGCCGTCAGCCAATGGGAAATGCCATTTCTAGATGGCCATGCCATGATGGCTAGACCATGCCCTCCGGTTACACCCGCGTAGTTTCCAAAGTAAGCTACCAAATTCTGAGTTATACATAAGTTTTCACTTCTATCGGCAGTTCCTATGACTGCCAAGTTTTTTGACGTGATAACGTCTTATAATTCGGTGAAGCTGGCTGCACGCCCGCAAAACATAACGTCATGTGTCATGTAACGTTACCGTTAGTTCGTCGTCAGTGCCATGCGGACGAAGCTGAGCGCTGAGGGCGTACCCGCCGTGTCGAGCGGTATCACTAATCGCGCTATCAGCGTACTGATTTCTTAAGACGTTGTCACGTTTAACTATCGTCAGTAAACCGACTTTACAGACAACCATTTTTTTACCTTTACATTGCACGACATTAGTGCTGCTAAATTCTAAATTATAGAGCTATGAGTTGCCACTTCCATCGGGACTCCCTATGACAGCCATTTTTATAGTTCTCTTTCCATATCTATCTGTCATTTCGTGCGTGTCCATGTGCCATCATTCAAAATATAAAAGTATAATCTTATAAAAAAATGTATTAAAGTTAAAAAAGCGGCGTAGAGGGAGAGAGTGCATGGGTTAGCGTGATTGGCCATTAGGAAGGTTTGCCACTGTGCCTGTAGCGCTGCGTCGATGGATGCTGGAGGGAGCGTGGGCATCGTGGGCGAGTGCCTCGGCGTGGTGGGCAGGGTGAGAGTGGGCGCCTCCTTGCGCTGCCGGTGCGCCGTTAGCGCAGCGTCCAGCTCGCGTTCGGCTGCGCTGCTCACTGACGATGTGGCTGGCGTGGTACCTGTGTATACGAAACACAACTGTAATTTTTGACGTGATAACGTCTTATAATTCGATGAAGCCGGCTGCAAGCCCGCAAAACATGACGTCATGTAACGTTACCGCCGTTACCTCAGTTATTACTTTTCGTACCATCTAGTGAGTGAAATGTGTATTACGTTCAAGGAGTCTGTCCATGTTTTAGAAAAGCGACGATATGAAGTTAAGAACTTGTGCTAGTACAATGATGTACCCAGAGACGGCGCTTTGAACAGCTTTTCAAAAAGCTTCAGAATGTTTTACCTAGATGGCGCTTAAAAGGAAAAAGACGTTGTCACGTTCAACTATCGTCAGTAAACCGATTTTACAGACAACCATTTTTTGAAAGGAAAACTGCTTGTGGTTGCAAAGATTTTTTCGTTCGCGAACGAGGCTAATCGTCACGCAAGTGAAAGGCTCGATCGAGAGAACTCGGGACCGCCGTGTGTAAGATACAGTCACAACAACTTTCATTTTCATTCTGACTTGTTTATTATCTATACCTACTTAATATTATAAAGCTGAAGAGTTTGTTTGTTTGAACGCAAGGATCTCGGGAATTACTAGTCTGAATTGAAAGATTCTTTCTTTGTTGGATAGTCCATTTATCGAGGAAGGTTATAGACTACTAGCCGTTACCCGCGACTTCGTCCGCGCGAAATAAATACTAAGGTAACTGAGGCAGTACCTATATGAATACGCAGACACATTTATGGTTACTAAAAATAGTTTGTAATAAAACAATTTTACACAATTTCACCAAAATCGGTTCAATTTTTTAGGTGTGCAAGCGTAAGAGACATTCGTCCCCCATTTCAACTCCAATTTCATTCCCATATAGTTCGAAATTACAAAACTGGTAGAACAAACATTTTTTTGCTTCGTGTCAAGTGCCTATATACAGAGTTTCATGGTTTTATCTTCAACGGTTGGGTACTTTCACATTAACGTTCATCCCCCATTTCAACCCCAATTTGACCCCCGTACAATTCAAAATTACGAAACTGATAGAACAAACATTCGTTTGCTTCGCGTCAAGTGTCCATAAACAGAGTTTCATGGTTTTACCTTCAATGGTTGGGTACTTTCATATTGCCATTCATCCCCCATTTCAACCGCAATTTCACCCCGTACAGTTTGAAATTACAAAATTTATAAAACAAACATTTATTATATCAGATAATTGCTTCGTGTGAAGTGCCTAGATACAAAATTTGATAACTTTAAAAATGTCGAATTCATACAACCGTTCATCCCTTGTTTCACACTCTTAGGGGTTGAATTTCGCAAAACCCCGCCTTAGCAAGCACGTGCTAAAAGGGACCTCCATGCAAAATTTCAGATACCTAGCATTTGTAGTTTCTGTGATTCCTTGATGAGTGACCTTTCGCTTTTATATAAATAAATTATATATATAATATATAAATATATAGATTAACATTATGCTACTATCAACAGGAGCGGAGCATGAATGAAAAATGTAAATTAGCTCAGTCGAGGCAGACATTGAAATTGAAAAAATTCCGGGGAGCGATTTTTTTTTTAAATGTCGGGGAGGGTTGTTGGAAGTATAAATCTCGATTTTCTAACTAATCCCGGTAGAGGGTTCGCCGCCATCTTGTTTTAAAGTTTTTGTGAAATAACTCGTTAATTTTCAACTTTAGAGCAAAAATGATCATAACCAAAGTTGTTGGAAATTTAATTTCTCACAAGTTTGGTCCAAATCACTTTTACGCTAGGATCAATATTTGCAGAGTTATACTATCAAGTTTATCAAAAAAATCGTAATGAGTGTAATTTTATTTTCTTCAACTTTTGTTCTCGCACTTGTTTTACTTATTTTACTTTTAGTATTTGTTGTTATAGCGGCAATAGAAATACATCATCTTTGTAAATTTCAACTGTCTAGCTATCACCGTTCTTGAGATACAGCCTGGTGACAGACAGACGGACGGACGGACAGACGGACAGCCAAGTCTCAGTAACAGGGTTCCGTTTTTACCCTTTGGGTACGGAACCCTAAGAAGTGCGACAACCAAAGTTGAAGAAAATAAAATTACACTCATTACGATTTGTTTGATAAACTTGATAGCATAACACTGCAAATATTGATTCTAGCGTAAAAATGACAAAAATCAAACTTGTGAGAAATTAAATTTCCAACAACTTTGGATACAATCATTTTTGCTCTAAAGTTGAAAATTAACGAGGTATTTCACAAAAACTTTAAAACAAGATGGCAGCGAACCCTCTACCGGGATTAGTTCGAAAATCGAGATTTAGACTTCCAACTACCCTCTTCGACGTTTAAAAAAAAGAAATCGCTCCCCGGAATTTTTTCTATTTCAGGGTAATTTTATGTCTGCCCCGACCGTACTAAATGTAAAATATTGCTTTTTGAGAGCTTTCGTTGCGTGACAGCATGTGTCTTTCTTTTAAAGATTGCGTCATTAGTACCTAAGAATAAGAATTCATTTATTGCCATACTGTGTACTAAGGTAATCGAATTTGATCAAAATTTGAATTGGTACGACCAATTTTCGATAGATTACGTAGCAACGCGCGCACGGTTCAGCCTGGTTATAATAAATCTACGTAATATTATTTACTATTTACCATAGATCTACCTTACTTACGACTGGATTAAGTTTCCACTTCTACCGTGTGTTTGTATTTTTAAAAGAGGTTATGGAAGCTGGCTGTTAGTTAGTGGGTTTGGGTTAGCTCAGAAGGCGCAGGACCCAATGAGAAACCTAATGTCACGCACAACCTAAACTTATTGTACTATTTAGCATACGATGATACGAGAGAGGGGGGTGTCACAGGGGACATGGCTGGCAAGCTGAGTATAGTACTGAGCAATGATTTGAATCCTTAGTAAAAACTGCGTGAAGTATTTTTCATTCATCATTTTTCGTACGTAAGTTTACTTTACGATTAAAATGGTTCGGTAGCGACATTATGTACATTCAAAAAAGATTTTTCGTCTGATCTGAATAACTGTGAATTTCTTTATCTAATAATAATATTATATCTGATACTTGAGATTAGATGTTACACGAGACATTGCATGGATACAGGCAGTTGCAAAAAAGACGTTACAACAAAAATATTTTATTAATATGCTATAAGCGAAAATAATAATTTTAAAAACCTTCGAAAGCTCAATCAGCGAAGAGAATACAGAAACTTATAAAAAACAAAATATAATCAAAAACTTTTACTTTCTGACGGTCCACAAGTACACATTAATTAAAAATCGAAACAAGAAAACCGGCCCAAAGAAGTAATGCTCGCACCGTCAAGGTATATCCTGCTTCGTTACTAGTAGACCTGGGATCCAACATCCCCACATCAATATAATCACATATCGTCTCATCCCAATTATCCGTAAGCTCGCGTATGTCCTTCGATCTGGCAACCAGTTTCTGTCTCATAAGACGTTTCACCTTATTCAGGACTTCAGGGGAGTCGTCAGAAACGACTCGCGCCCTCAACCAGGGATCGCCTGTTGAGTGCGCAACCATCACGAGAGTCGGCACTTGACGTACCGATACTTGCATCAAGACTGGCGGCTTCTTCGTCATGCCTTTTAGGCTGTTCTCTTTCATTAGGGCTTTCTTCAAGATTGACAGCTTAGATTTGTCTTCCATTGATAGTGCTGTGTCGTTTGATGGTTGGGAGAGCGGAGGGTTAGAGTGTTTGGGGGGAGCTGTGGGAGGTGTGGTGCGGGTGGCGGATACTGTCGCTGCTGCGGTAGGTTTGGTTGGTAGTTTGGAGGGTCTGGGAAGGTCGTCCGGCCGTACGCCCAGTTGGCCGGCGCGCCGCCCGGGCCACGGCATCACGTTGCCAGCGGAGAACAGACGTGGCCGCTCCTTGGCTGCGCACATAACACTCGCGTTAGTTCTTCTTCACGCTCAAACCATTTACGACGTTACGAAGGAATTCCAGACTTTAAGAGTAATATACATTTCGTCTTTGTCTTTATGTATGCAAATCTTCAGTCAAAGCGCGAGGATAGCATGCATTTCAAATACGATCAAAAAATTAATCAGTGCAGGCTTACACGACCTGGTGTAGTTTTTAATCTATATATATAAAAGCGAAAGGTCACTCATCAAGGAATCTCAGAAACTACAAATGCTAGGAATCTGAAATTTTGCATGGAGGTCCGTTTTAGCACGTAGGCGCTCGCTAAGACGGGGTTTGGCGAAATTCAACCCTTAAGAGGGTGAAACAAGGGATGAATGGTTGTATGAAAATTCGTGATATTCAAAGTTTTCAAATTTTGTATTTAGACACTTAACACGAAGCAATTAAATGTTTGTTCTATCAATTTTGTAATTTCGAACTGTAGGGGGGTGAAATTGGGGTTGAAATGGGGGATGAATGTCAATATGGAAGTTCCCAACCGTTAAAGATAAAACCATGAAACTCTGTATATAGACATTTGACACGAAGCAAACGAATGTTTGTTCTATCAATTTCGTAATTTCGAACTGTACAGGGTTGAAATGGGGGATGAATGTCAACATGGAACATTCCAACCGTTTAAGATAAAACCATGAAACTCTGTATATAGACAAGCAAACGAATATTTTTGTTCTAGCAATTTTGTAATTTCGAACTGTATAGGGATGAAATGGGGGATGAATGTCAACATTGAACATCCCAACCGTTTAAGATAAAACCATGAAACTCTGTATATAGACAAGCAAACGAATGGGGATGAAATTTGGGTTAAAATGGGGGATGTCTCTTACCCTTTCAAACCTAAACAACTGAACCGATTTTGGTGAAATTATATGAAATTGTTTTATTACAAGCTGTTCTTAGTTACCGTAAATGTGTATGGGTATAAAAATAGGTAAGTACTGCCTGAGTAAGCTTAGTATTTATTTTGCGCGGACGAAGTCGCGGGTAACAGCTAGTTATAACATATTTATAATTGTTCTGTGATGAGATTAAACTACTATTTGATTATTGATAATAAAAGAAAATAACTTTAATTTGCTTAGTTTCGTTTTATTTTTGTTTTTTTTATGGACTTACATACCTACTTAATGTTTTAGTAATGCAATCTGGTTACGTAAATTAGTAGATAGTAGTAATAGATAAATTAGTAAAATACGACAAAACTTGAGTTGACACTTACTTGTGGTTGTGGGTCTTCGTAGAAAAGTAGGTAACCTATTTTGAATGTTTTCATTATTCTTCGCAGAGTATTCATTATATTCTGGGTAGTTTGCCGTAGATTTGAGAGATTTCCACTTCAGCATGGGATTTTCAACATCAGTATCAGGACCGCTATCGCGCGTTATACTCGGCAATGTGGCCCGCAAGAGGCCCTGGTCCTCGGGCCGCATGCGACCGATAGACGCGGGCCACATGCGACCACTGCGGTTGATTTGATCACGATCTTCACCGCTCGAATAGTCAAATTCATCTTTAGCTTCATCTTTCGGTGGAAGTACCCGCAAACCTTTGTCTTCGTCTTCATCGGCCACAAACTCTTCGTTACTTTTGGACGATGTCGATTCTGGCATGCGATTTGGTGGTGGCGGAGCAAATATCCTTTGCCTAGGTTTTCTTCCGTGTGCGACTTTAGTTTCGCCGGCGATTGAGTCGTCATCTGGGTATTTGTTACCGTAGTCGCGGTAGTCTGTGTTGTCGTGGTATTGGTGGTTGGGGTGGAGTTTGAGAGGTCGGTCAGCGCTCCTGTGGGCAGCTAGAGGAGGGCGGCGGCGGGAGTCCGCGTCTGGTCTCTTCTCGTCGCGGCGGTTCCTTCCTCGCCGCTGGCGCCGGCGCCGCCCTCGCCGACCCTCGCTCTCGAGCGCGTTGTCCTCCACCTCCTGACTATCCTCTGTATCTTCTTGCTCTCGCTTCCGCTCCACACGTGACCACTTACGCCTTCTGTTCCTTTCCCCATCCTCCGAAAACTTGGCGACCTCGTTACCTGGAACCAATGTCACAATTTTAGTAAGCCAACGTTTACATTTTTGGTTGGAAATGAGATTTTATGCTTATGTCTATTCTTGTGTCAATATTTAATCGCAAAGTATCAACCGCGTTATGTTATTAAATGTGTCTTATTTCATACTATAAAATGTTTCATCCTTGTGTATAATTGCTTAACATCGAATAGTTCACAGTCAAACCTATTCTATGTAAAAATATATATTCGCTATACATTTAGCTATTTATTTAATCTGCATTTGTGTTGCTTGGCAGATCGAACTTTTACCATTTATTCAGAAGCTGTTTTGCGTTTATTAATTAATCACAAATCAAAAAGTAACGGCTTAGGATATCAAGATACACTTATTAAACACACAGCAGAAACAAACTCACAAGCAAATATAAAAAAAATGCTTTATTGTCAAGCACACCGTATTGCTACAGTTCTTTAGATAAGCAGCCTAAATGGGACATGAAAGCTCAACAGAAGAGTAAAAAGGAGTTTGAAATAATATAATGGTGGTGATGTACCGCGCGGTTCCTCGTGGTATTTGTAGTCGAGGGCTGCTGACGCGTCGGGCGATCGGACGCCGTAATCATGCTCATAGTCGGCCCCTCCATACTGTGGCATGACCCCCCCTCCGTACTGCTCAGCGCTGACGCCGACGGCCCAAGCCAACGCCAGCGCCGTATATAAATACCTCCGCTGTATACACCTTCGATATATCCCCATATGGATCTATAAGATCTTCCTTTACGCGCCCGCTCCGTGCTATAACAAATATTGGGATTGTTCTCGGTATATCGAATAAGAAAATAGTCGCATCTTTTAATGCGAAACTGGAATTTGTTATGAAATCATGGAGAATATAATAGAGTAGCAAAATGATTTGGCAGTTGATTGACAAGCAAAGAATATCAAGGAGACAATAACTAGACAAACCAGCTGACGAATAGAGCAACAACCAAGTACAATGAAGCGAATCTAAGGCAAGGTGGGAAATGTATCTGGAGAAGAGAAAGAAACAGTGGTCTGTGATCCTCAGATTCCCGTGATAAAACCAAAATTACACTTACTGTTCAAGAAACATCGGGTACTTTATATATTTACATCATCAAAAGTACTCGAAGGTTTTTCTCACCAAGAACGATCTTTGTTACAGCCTACCATAGAGTTATCTGCCAACTTAAACTTCAATACAATTGTTTATGTGTCAAAATCTCGTCAAAATTATTTTCAAAATCAGCAAAATCAAACGTGTGACAAAAATGCAAAATTTTTGAAAAAATTTACAAAATACTAAAAATAATGCTAAAAGTCCGTCTAGTTGCTTCATGACGATGACCATAAGATAAAAAAGTAATGTCGGGAAAAGGTAAAAGCAAAGCTGAAGCTGAAGAGGAAATAGATTGTAGCTGCTACGCGCGGCAGAGGACTCCTTCAACATGTCCAAACATAAAGAATGTGACGCATCCTCTGGTGAGTAGAGCCTGGCGGTGCCGTAAATAGCCTTTTCCGCGACCTGTGCGAGGTTCTATAACTGTGCCCTTGTTTTTTTATATAGGTACCCTAGCTAAAGCAATGCAGCCTCGACTACAAATAACATTAATAATATAGGCCTACTTTATACACAAGTACTCTTGTGCGCTGCCAAAAATATGTTTTATCTAATATATTTTTTAAAATAAAGAGTGATGAGACGAGCAGGACATGTGGCTGATGGTAAGCAACATGCCTGCCACATGACAGCATAGTGACACGCAGCTATAGGAACATGAAGAGTCCAAATCATCACCTAACACTGCACTGCGCTCGTCACCCAGAGATCTAAGATTTGTTATATCTCTAAGCCCTGTAATTTCTCTGGAAACATTGCCCTTCAAACCGGATCACAGTAATGTTTGCACATTACTGTTTGGCGGCAGAATAACTGGCAAAGGTGTGATACTTCCCCAGGCGGACTCTGCTAAGAGTCGTAGGACTCTTACTACAAAATCAGAAGTTTTTGATGATACTGGCTTGGAGGTTTGTATGTACGTACATATTACATGTTGGAAACGAGCATTAGGGGCGCAGCAGGAACTTATCAGCAAACGGAAAAAATAGTCTTGCCTGGTATGACGATTCTTGCGCCCAGAGTCTTACACCCTGTGTCTGGCCACACAAGTCGCACTGCCCTATATACGGCATCGGCGGCTGGCGCCAGTATTAGTTCTTCGAATAGTAGAAAACTACCCTTTCCTATCTACTACGTAGAACATGCAGTAACTCCGTCAGCTCATACCAGGTTTGCATCCACCAGCGATGACTATATCGGTTTTACCCACGTAGTTCCCTATTTCGTTATTTTAGTGGGATGAAATGTAGCCTACGTGTAATTCTAGACTATAATTTAACTATACCCATTCCAAATTTCAACACGATCCGCGCTTCTACCGCCTAACTAAATCGGCTATCGCTTTGCTAATCCTGTCTCTATCATTTTAAGCGAAAAGAAAAGAGAGAGAAACATCAAAGCGATGACATTTTTCGTTCGGCGGTAGACCCCCTGTTCTTAAGTTCCGAATTGATTCAGCAACAAACATCCAAACTTCGACTTTAAAGCTTTAAACGAACAATTATTTGTATAGAATTGGAATCTCGGAAGCGGATCCAACGATTTTCATGATATTTAGTATGTAGGGGGTATTGGGGCGCTAAATCGATCTAGCTAGGTTTAATTTTTATAATACGTCATTTTATTCGTGTTTTCAAGCAATAAAAAATCGAGCGAATCCGTCGTCCAGGTACTATTTCATAATTTGATTAACCCTTATGCTAATTAGCCTGCAGTCTAGGGCGCGAGGATCAGAGGGGGTGCGCAGAAATTAAGTCTTCGTATTCACTATACATCTATTTAACTAGAATCATTGCGTCTATCCTACATATTTCAACTAAACTGAGACAAAACACTAAAACTAAAAGCGCTGTGAACTCAAAAAGCCTGGGAGTCGCTAATTTTAACACACCTTTTTTTTAAGAATGAGGAGACGAGCTGGACCTTTGCCTGATGGTAAGCAACATACCTGCCACATAACAGCACAGTGACACACAGCTATTGGAACATGAAGAGTCCAAATCATTACCTAGTACTGCACTGCGTCCGTCACCCAAAGATCTAAGATATTACTTATAGATCTAAGCCCGGTAATTTCTCTGGAATCATTGTCCTTCAAACTGGAACACAGTAAAGCTTACACATTACTGCTTGGCAGTGGAATAACTGGCAAAGGTGTGGTACTTCCCCAGGCGGACCCCCTGGTGCTTTTCCACTAGTTTAGATCGGCCAGGGTAGTGATTCTAAATCCATTCGGTTGCATCCGCCACGGAATCTCATCTCTCGGTCTTTGTCTTATCTGTTTAGCATGACAGAGATAGGGATTGTCATTGCGATTCCGAAAGATTTAGAATCGCTACCCTGAACTCTCGATCGGTCGCTCGGCTGTGCATGATGTTTGATGACGTTTACAGCGATACTATGAATTCACTCGAGAAGAAATGAAGGCTTTGGAGGAGTGTGACAGGGAGAGTTTCTACCAGCGCTGTCTGCCGTTCAGTACGTTCCTCGCTACAACCACCTATGCAGCAGTAAAGTGTGGTGAGATTACTTTACATTACTTTCAAGTAAATTGTTGAAGTAAAAACTTCTTTAGTTGCGCCGCTGACAGATTTTTTGTGGGCAGGAATTGAATTCTAGCGTCACGCTCGGGAATGATAAGAAATCTTCGGGTGAGTTCGGGGCCATGGCCATTGGCCATCTAGAAAGACTGACGCATTTATAGATGGCCATGCTCATGGCCACGGCCTCCGGTTTCACCCGCGTTGTTACCAAAGTAAGCTATCCAATTCTGAGTTATAAGTTTTCACTTGTGTCGGCAGTTCCTATGACTACCGATTTTTTTTGTTGAGATGTATATTTAGCTTTTTTTAACCGACTTTTAAAAAAAGTAGGTTTCTCAATTCGACCGTATATTTGTTTTTTTTAATAGACAGAGTCCTTTTTTATGTGGGGTAAAAAAAGCATTTACGCATGACCACCATGGCACAATGGGACACACATGGGACATTGCGGGTTATGTCGGGCTCTACACCATGGATGGGCATGGTGCCCCTTAACTAAACAAAACTAAAATGCAATGAAAACTACACTACCTAGTATAAGCAACATAACAAATTATAATCTTGTTAGTAGTAGATATTTGAGAAATGTTCTATAGCTAAAATTTGTATTCTTATATTGATTTCCCTGGGGCTGTTATTAGCAATCCACACAGGTCCGGATTTAGGGGATGGCAAAAGGGGCACACGCCCCGGGGCCTCCACAACACAACATAATACATACTCTTCGAGAGAAAAAAAATATAATTTCGACAGTAAACATAACCAGGATAACCAGGATTTTTGCTTGAAATCTTAACCTATAGGGGGGGAGGGGGCGTTGTATTTCAACGTCCCCAACGAGCTCCGCCCTGGGGCCCTAAATCCGGCCCTGACTATCCACACTATCGCAGATTGGGCTCGTGATGACGCTCGTTCTTTGCGATACTAAAGTAGGTACCTTCGACATTTAAACTTACTTGTTTACATCTAAGTTAGTAGTGGACGAGCGTAGATCGCTTAAAAAGTCTACTAGTGCATCAAGGACGTTTAAAAAAAGTCGGACAGAGCCTGGCTAACGAACAAGTTGTGTCATATTGAGTCGGCCAGAGCTCTGTCACATACAGGCTAACACGCACACATTCGCACACTAGTCGGCCATTATGCGCGCAAAACTCGGGCAGCCAACACGTTTCGCGATAAAAACAAATCTTGACACACAGAACGTCCTGCGCCTTGAAATCCTGTAAAAGCCGTAGTGACCAACGCAATAAACCTCCAGGAATCATGTTTCTTATGTGATTGAATAATTTAATCACTTATTTCCCCATTTTAAATATTAAAACAAATCTTTATTTCCTAACACAAAATAGGGAATCCCAAGACCAGTGTTGCCAATATTACCGCGTGATAATTACCCAAAATATATGGTATAATAAGTAGGTACTCGTAAATTATATCAATAGCATATTATAAGCAGTCCACTAAATGTTCACTCGGGGTCTTCTCTCGCAAGCAGAAAGTCAAGGGCATCTAGATAAGTACATGTCGTTTTCCTCACGATGTTTTCGTACGGCGTTTTTTAAGGAAGCGGCATTATGCATACGAATTCGAAAATACAGTGGTGCGCCTAGGATTTGAACTTCGGATCGGCAGTCGCCGTTCTCCCGTCTAGACCAGCCGTAACTTAATAATCCATATAACATCGATATAAACCAACAGATGTGCCCTGAGCACCCTGAAATTGGTAATAAACTGCGTCTCTGTGTGTATCGTAAGTAGTTTACAAACAACCTACTTGACCCCTAGAATCGCTAGCGGCAAGATATGCTGTGGTTCTACTTATTTTGGTTGTGGATAACGAATAGTGATAGAAAAAAAAATTGGCAGTCATAGGAACTGCCGATAGAAGTGAAAACTTATAACTCAGAATTTGATAGCATACCTTGAAAACTACACAGGTGTAAACGGAGGGCGTGGCCTCACCATCTTGGCATGGCCATCTAGAAATGCGTCAGCATTTCCCATTGCCCCATGCGTCAGCGTTTCTAGATGGCCATGCCATGATGACCTGTCCACACTCTTTCATCATTTCCCACAGGCTGACGTATTTCTAGATGGCCAATAGCCATGGTCCCGAGTTTACCCGAAGCTTTCTTATCATACCCAAGCGTGACGAATTAATTCAATTCACAGCCCACGAAAAATCTATCTAGGCGCGCCTAAAGAAGTTTTCACTTCAAAAACGTCCGGCGTCCACCGCTTCCTGCAACCGACTAGAACGGAAAAAGTGAGCTCACTCTTCCCAACGATAACATGATTCCGTGCGCCCTGAAGTTTGGGAGGGCACATTTTTGTATTGAGATAGTTGAAATATAATTATATTATTGAAGTGAAAACTTTTTTTAGCGCACCACAGAATTTTTCGTCAGAGATGTAAATGAAGCTCATCGTCACGTTTGGAAGTAAAAGATTCGTTTAGGTGAAATGGGACCGCAGTCTGTGCCCGAGCCTAAGTTTACTATATAACATTTTTATTTTGAACTATTAAAATTATTAAATGGTTTTCTGTACTAGTTGTTTCTTATTTTGTATAGCACACAGATGATTTTGGTTGCCATTGTCACTACGTATTTTAATATTCTGTGTGCTAGATTTCCAAAAGAAAATGAAGCAAACGAAAACGACGACGAAGAAACGACTGGATCGAAACGGTTAAAAATTGTTATTGTGAAAACAATTGGATCCCAAATATCAGTGTCAGTGTGTCGTTCGAAGTGCAGTAAGCATTTCGAAGTTAATGACATAAATATATGACAATGCCTAAATGCTCTAATTCTCTAGGATGGACCAGCAAAATGATTAAGAAATGAAATAATTTACTGATTAGGTACTTGTTTTTTGTGGTGTAAATTTGGTTAACGTGGCAACCCAGAATTCATTCCACACATGAATATCCGCCGCCATTTTGGGTCATTTGAGTGCCTCAGTCTTGTCTCAGGGTGGGCTCTGTCCGACTTTTTTTAAACGTCCTTGTAGTGCATAAGTATAATATTAAAACACATAAGTCACACAAGTGTGACTTCAAAAAAGTACCCTGCAAGAGAATGTGATATTTTTTCACTATTGTTGGGTTTACACTTAACCGCCATCTCGCCTGATGTTAAGCGACGATGCGGTCTACGAATTCTACGATCCATCATGGAACGTGCTTACCTAGAACCTAGAATCAACCTCACTCGCGATATGAAGACACAGATTTGAAGATTGCATAAAATATATCTAGTGTATAACACAGGCGCGGTCCCAGCGTCGAATTTTGGCCACCAGTACAGAGCTTCAGATTTTGGGGGGGTCACGAGTAGAAATCAAGGACGTTTAAAAAAAGTCGGACAGAGCCCACCCTGAGACAAGACTGAGGCACTCAAATGGCGGCGGATATTCATGTGTGGAATAATTCTGGGTTGCCACGTTAACCAAATTTACACCACAAAAAACAAGTACCTAATCAGTAAATTATTTCATTTCTTAATCATTTTGCTGGTCCATCCTAGAGAATTAGAGCATTTAGGCATTGTCATATTTGTCATTAACTTCGAAAAGCTTACTGCACTTCGAACGACACACTAACACGACATATTTGGGATCCAATTGTTTTCACAATAACAATTTTTAACCGTTTCGATCCAGTCGTTTCTTTGTCGTCGTTTTCGTTTGCTTCATTTTCTTTTGGAAATCTAGCATACAGAATATTAAAATACGTAGTGACAATGGCAAAACCAAAATCATCTGTGTGCTATACAAAATAAGAAACAACTAGTACAGAAAACCATTTAATAATTTTAATAGTTCAAAATAAAAATGTTATATAGTAAACTTAGGCTCGGGCACAGACTGCGGTCCCATTTCACCTAAACGAATCTTTTACTTCCAAACGTGACGATGAGCTTCATTTACATCTCTGACGACAAATTCTGTGTGGTGCGCCAAAACAAGTTTTCACTTCAATAATATAATTATATATCAACTATCTCAATACAAAAATGTGCCCTCCCAAACTTGAGGGCGCACGGAATCATGTTATCGTTGGGAAGAGTGAGCTCACTTTTTCCGTTCTAGTCGGTTGCAGGAAGCGGTGGACGCCGGACGTTTTTGAAGTGAAAACTTTTTTAGGCGCGCCTAGACAGATTTTTCGTGGGCTGTGAATTGAATTAATTCGTCACGCTTGGGTATGATAAGAAAGCTTCGGGTAAACTCGGGACCATGGCTTTTGGCCATCTAGAAATACGTCAGCCTGTGGGAAATGATGAAAGAGTGTGGACAGGTCATCATGGCATGCCCATCTAGAAACGCTGACGCATGGGGCAATGGGAAATGCTGACGCATTTCTTGATGGCCATGCCAAGATGGCGAGGCCACGCCCTCCGTTTACACCCGTGTAGTTTTCAAGGTATGCTATCAAATTCTGAGTTATAAGTTTTCACTTCTATCGGCAGTTTCTATGACTGCCAATTTTTTTTTTCTATCACTATTCGTTATCCACAACCAAAATAAGTAGAACCACAGCATATCTTGCCGCTAGCGATTCTAGGGGTCAAGTAGGTTGTTTGTAAACTACTTACGATACACACAGAGACGCAGTTTATTACCAATTTCAAGGTGCTCAGGGCACATCTGTTGGTTTATATCGATGTTATATGGATTATTAAGTTACGGCTGGTCTAGACGGGGGAACGGCGACTGCCGATCCGAAGTTCAAATCCTAGGCGCACCACTGTATTTTCGAATTCGTATGCATAATGCCGCTTACTTAAAAAACGCCGAACGATAACATCGTGAGGAAAACGACATGTACTTATCTAGATGGCCTTGACTTTCTGCTTGCGAGAGAAGACCCCGAGTGAACATTTAGTGGGCTGCTTATAATATGCTATTGATATAATTTACGAGTACGAGTTTACCATATATTTTGGGTAATTATCACGCGGTAATATTGGCAACACTGGTCTTGGGATTCCCTATTTTGTGTTAGGAAATAAAGATTTGTTTTAATATTTAAAATGGGGAAATAAGTGATTAAATTATTCAATCACATAAGAAACATGATTCCTGGAGGTTTATTGCGTTGGTCACTACGGCTTTTACAGGATTTCAAGGCGCAGGTCGTTCTGTGTCTCAAGATTTGTTTTTATCGCGAAACGTGTTGGCTGCCCGAGTTTTGCGGGCATAATGGCCGACTAGTGTGCGAATGTGTGCGTGTTAGCCTGTATGTGACAGAGCTCTGGCCGACTCAATATGACACAACTTGTTCGTTAGCCAGACTCTGTCCGACTTTTTTTAAACGTCCTTGAGTAGAAATACAATCAATCGAGTAAAAAATACTAGGTACTAGTCGCGCCCCATTTTGATGTAACTTGTAGTATACTATTAAAAAAAAAATACGCTTGATCGTGATATCGCCTGTTGTGAAGTGACGATGTAGTTTTCGATTGAGCCTGGTTATCTAGAAAGAACCGAGTCGATTCACTCACTATTTGAGGTTACCAAGATTGTATCTAACCATCGAGGTAAAACATTACCGTAAAAAAATTTACCCTATAGATCGTTAGAGCTTTGGTTAATATAACAAGTTAGGAAATAAATAAATATTGGTGGACAATTCAAACGCAACAAGGAAGGCGCCATCTTATTTTAATACTAGCTGACCCCGCAAACGTTGTTTTGCCATATAAATAAAGGTATGAAAAATAGCTAGTAGCCGATTCTCAGACCTACTGAATATGCATATAAATTTTGGTTAAAATCAGTAAAGCCGTTTCGGAGGAGTAAGGAAACAAACACTGTGACACGAGAATTTTATATATTTTAATATATTTGAATCAAGGCACTTTCCGCCACTTGCACTGTTTGCGCTAGCCCTAAATTCGGTAGGCATCAGGAGCCTGAGGTGAAATGCCAATGCCACTAAAGCCATGTCAATAAAAAATAAAAAAACCGTTAAATTGCTTTGCCGGTCGGTAGGGACGCCACGAAAATTTTCATAGAAGTAAGAAGTCTCTTGATTACTATTAAAGAAATGCTTAAATCTTGATTATTAAAGTGACGTTCCCACCGACGCGAGGCAAAACTGACGCTTACTTCTATGGATGTTTTCTTTTAGGGCACCTGAGCGCATCGCCACATTGGGGCGCTTGGCCGAAAGTCGCGGTGGCTGCCACGGTGGGCCATATTTTGGGGCGAGCCTCCTCACTCCAGAGCTGTTCCAAAAAACTACGGAAGTTGCCTGCGAACTCCTACCTTGGAAACGTAATGCGTAAATACCATGCTGCTGACAAACCGCCTAAGGCCAAATAATAAAAGCTATCCTCAGTTTTTCAGCGTAAATTGAAATGTGTCAAAGAAAGAACAAGTTTTTGTGCTGGTCGGTAAAATTTTGTCGATACTAATGAGATAGAAAAATAAATACCTACTCGCTACGAAATTGTTTTTATTATGTTTTTCCAAACGATCTCGATACAAAGATGTGCCCTCTCAAACTGCAGGGCGCACGGAATCATGTTATTGTTGGGAAGAGTGAGCTCACTCTTTCCGTTCTTGTCGGTTGCACGAAGCGCTGGACGCTGGACGTTTTTACATATCACTATTAGTTGTCAAAAACCAAAATAAGTAAAACCACGGCATATCTCGCCGCTAGCGATTCTAGGGGTCAAGTAGATTGATTGTTTTTAGGCGGGACAAAATCTGAAAAATGCCGTCCCACCCACTTATCTTTTATTTTTCTTGCTAGTGGGGGGGGGGGGGGGGGTCAATGCATCTACTCATGACCACTATGCAGGGACATGTCGACACCACGGACGGACATGGTGGGTGCCCCTACCGACAAGAACCCCCACAGAGTTTGGCCGCGACCCTGCCAAGTACCGCCCTTGCGGGCCCGCGAACTCCCGCTTTTGGCTCTAATGACGCTATGGTAATATTAAATGTCGGTAGACACTTTACACACAACACCACAGAATAAATATTAGTACAAGTACAGAAGCCTCACTTACCGAAAACCATTATATAAATAGCGACTCTTGCTGGGACACAACAAAGTTCAATTCAGCTCGCAATGCCTGTCGCGATTTTCAAATAAACATTTGCGCTCTTTCTAACGCGTAACTCTGTCCCTGTCTAGCGCGGAGGGTTGTTGACATATCTAATAACAATATGCGTCCGACAACCGACTGGCACTTGTTTCCTGGGAGGAACGGTCTAGCTGTAGGCTAAAACCGCACGACCTTGAGCGAGTAATGATGCACTGACAACACCGTCTAACTCCAAACCAAGCAAAGCTTGTACTATGGAAGCCAGACAGCTGATATCTCACGTACGCTGCTAATGATAGCCGCTGCGCTGTTCAACCTCTGTCGTCTGGAACACTTAGGAATTTCACTTGACCGATTAGAGTATCAAGAGTAACCAAATTTGTTGGTAAAACAATTTACTTTTTGAATCAGTTTAAAAAGATTAATAGCTTCTTAGCATGATGAGGCAGAATGAACACCTGCAAGATGTTGGCTACGGCTGGTTAAGGTTTTTTGAAGTGAAAACTTCTTTTGGCGCGCCTTGACAGATTTTTCGTGGGGTGTGAATTGAATTCTAGCGTCACGCTCGGGTATGATAAGAAATCTTCGGGTAAACTCGGGACCATGGCAATTGGCCATCTAGAAATGCGTGAGCCAATGGGAAATGCTGAAATGCTTTCACCCGCGTATTTTCCAAAGTAAGCTTTCAAATTCTATTATAATAATTTTCGGAGTTATAAGTTTTCACTTCTATCGGCAGTTCTTATGGCTGCCAAATATTTTTTTTTTTATAATGTTTGTACACTCCTGCTTGACAGCAGAATAACTAGCAAAGGTGTAGTGGGTATTTCCCCAGGCGGACTCTGCAAAGAGCCCTAAAATGACCACTACTAAAATAAAATGCGCTACACATGGCATGGACTCGGCTGGCTTTCGTTTCTGTTATTTTTTCTCGTATTCTGTTGTAGATGCCAGTTGTATTGGACTCATTGTCATAAGTCATAAGATCCAGAGATTTCCAGAGAAATTATAGGGCTTAGAGATATATCATTTTAGATCTCTGGGTGACGAGCGCAGTGCAGTGCTAGGTAATGATTTGGATTTTTCATGTTCCAATAGCTGCGTGCCACTGTGTGCTGTTATGTGGCAGGCATGTAGCTTACCATCAGGTACATATCCTGTTCGTCTCGTCACTCTTTATTTAAAAAAAATGGCAGTCATGGGAACTGCCGATAGAAGTGAAAACTTATAATTCAGAATTTGATAGCTTACCTTGAAGACTACACGGGTGTAACCGGAGGGCGTGGCCTCGCCATCATGGCATGGCCATCTAGAAATGCGTCAGCATTTCCCATTGGCTCACGCATTTCTAGATGGCCATGCCATGATGTCGAGGCCACGCCCTTTCAGCAGTTCCCATTGGCTGACGCATTTCTAGATGCCCAATCGCCAAGGACCCGAGTTTACCCGAAGATTTCTTATCATACCCGAGCGCGACGCTAGAAATCTATGTACACCCCACGAAAAATCTGTCTAGGCGCGCCTAAAGAAGTTTTCACTTAAAAAAAAATTGCCACGACATTATCCAATATCTAAATTATCCAGATTATCGAGTCTGGAAGAATACATTCCTAGGCATTTTTTTATCCCGGGGAATCACCGGGAAACTACACGGGTAAAATCCCGCGGCACTGCTAGTAATGAAGAAACTACCTACTGAACTGATTTCAAAAAAATGTTTCAGCGTTGGATATGTTTGTGATCCCTGCCTATAGCACAGGCAATGCAACTCCCATGGGCGTAGCCGTGGCGGACCGCTAGTATTATAATAGATATTCTACTCTGCCTGACCTAATATGATTCGAATGTAGGTATAGTAGGCCAGTGAAAATAGTCGTTTTTTGGTCAACTTTGTAATAATTTTCCGATCCAAATTTCTATTTCTATGAGGTTTAGGATCACTTACTGAGCATAAAATCACAAAATGCTGACAGATTCAGGGTGAGCTTTAAGAGCCATCTTGAAAAAACATTTTTGGCCTATATCTCGGAAACTATCCACTTTACGGCAAAAATTACCGAAGTTGTTATTGTGGGAAATAAAATTTTGCATCTTTTGTCGTGTAGAGATTTTTTTGTGAAATATACCGTTTACGATTAATGCCCCATTTAATGAATCGGTTTTTCTATCGCGGCTGGTAATTCTTGAAATATTAGATTAGTCAATAAAAATAATCAATCAGCAAATACTCGTTCACTCCCGCGCACTGACGGCTGTGAACCGAGTCGCGCTGGCCCTAATAATGTAATTTTAGGGCCAACGCGATGGTGCCATTTTGTCGCACCGTTGGCTCAGTCCTAACACAGTAAGTAATATATTAGTCAATTACTAAAACTCTGAAGAAAATTGAGTTAAGTTGGCTGTTGTATTTTGTTGCTTGATTATATTGATTATATATCCAATATATATATGAAAAAGGACCAAAGAACGATATGAAAAATTACAGGCCTATAGCAATCTTACCTTGTTTCTCAAAGATTTTCGAGAAAGTAATTTACAATAGATTAACTTCTTTTCTTGAATTAAATAAAATATTAAATGGTCACCAATTTGGCTTTCAAAAGGGTAAAAACACCACATCAGCAATATTTAAGTTTCTAACACAAGTATGGAACAATATAAATAATAAAAACAGGGGGATTGCTGTACTATTAGGCTTATCAAAAGCATTCGACAGTGTAAAACACACTACACTCATTGATAAATTAGAAGCTATAGGGATACGAGGAATTGCCTTAGAACTAGTTAAAAATTATTTATCTAATAGAACCCAGTCAACTAGCATCGATTACTACAACAAAAAAACCAAAACAATAGATAAAATTAAATCAAATTATACAAAAAATTTACTAGGTGTACCACAAGGTAGCATATTGGGTCCATTACTTTTTTTTAATTTACGTTAACGAAATACCCTTATCTACTAAACATCAATGTATCATGTTTGCAGATGATGCTACACTCTATATCCCAAAGAATGATAATTTAAATTTAGCAGAGTATGAAAAAGAAGTTACTGAAACATTGAAAGCAATAGACAAAGAACTAAATTCATTAAATCTCGATATAAATATTGTTAAAACAAAACTCATCCAATTTCAAAACTATAAAACGCTGCCAATGAACTTAAATATAATGTATAAGGATATAAAAGTAGACGAAGTAACAGAATCCAAATTTTTAGGCGTTACGATAGATTCAAATTTAAATTGGAAAGCGCATGTTTCTCTAACTAATTCAAAAATTGCCAAATACTGTTATGCGCTTTACATTCTCAGTAATAAATATTGGTGGACAATTCACACACAACACCGTCTGACCCCAAACTAAGCAAAGCTTGTGTGATGGCGGCCAGATAGCTGATATAATACTTATATAGTTTTAAATACATACTTATTATACATAGAAACACCCAGACACAGTGCAAACATTTGAATTCATCACACAAATATTTGCACTGGGTGGGGATCGAACCCACGACCCTCGGCTTCGCAGTCAGAGCTACTAACCACTTAGCCACAAGGCCAGTCAATAATGTTACGTGTTAGTAATAGTAATGTTACGTCACAACAAATTGCCAAAAATGCTTACTATGGATATGTATACCCTCATTTAACTTATGGCATAATCTTTTGGGGAAATTCAGTTGAAGTAAACTCTACCTTTAAGTTACAAAAACGATGTGTGAGGGCTGTTTACAACTTACATAAACGAGCTTCAGTCAGGCAGTTATTTAAGAACAACAAAATACTGACACTGTCTAGTATTTATATCCTAGAGCTGTGTCTGTTCGTAAAAAAAAATCCGGAATATTTTTTTGGAAAAAAGTCCTCTCGCTCAGACATATTACGCTCAAAAGATAAATATAACATTCGTGTAACACAAACCAATAATGCCATGTTTCACAGAAGCACTTTTAACACAGCTATTAAAATCTTTAATAGCCTTCCAATACATATTAAATCCATAACCTCAAACAATATTTTCAAATTCACACTGAAAACTTGGCTTGAAAATAAAACTTTAATAATGATAAAACTTTTTACGACTTGGAAGAATATATGATTAGCTGCAGTAGATACTGCAGCTAATCATATTAAAAAGAAGTATTTAGAAGACTAATATAACTGTAATCGATTGTCATACCTATTTTGTATAACGTAACTTAGCCTGAATTTAATCATTTGTTTCGTGTAGTTATGTGTTAAACAGATAATAAGGAAAGTACCTATGTAGGTACTCACTTAACTATTGTCTACTAATCTATTACCTACTTAATTATAAGGTAAAAAACTACCATATGTTGCACGTCCGCTAGGACAAACTGTTGATACCAAACTTTTATAACACTATCAATGTACACGGTTTTAAGCAATAAAATTTATTTCTATTTCTATTTCTATAAGGATAAAACAGGAAAAACGAAAATAAAAAACAACAACATTACAATATATTTTTTTATGTAATAAATTATTTTATATTACCTAAGTAACATTAACATGATAAAAGATACTCGTAACTCTTTTTGTTTATATTTCTCCATCTCAAAAACTAACCGTGCTCCATCTAAGCACAACAAAAGTAAACGTGATTAAGTTAAGCCAAATACCTACATAAAAAGTCTACTATATCTTCAATCTATCAATGTTTTCCAGGCTCAGTTCTCCTTTTACAATTTGATCCCTCCTGACCTTCCTCGTCCCTTTAATTTATCTAATCTTCTCATAATAAAACCAACAAAATAAACACAACATAAAACTACGACATACTTATTGTTCTGTTAAAATTATGTATGTATAATGTATGTGGTGTAAATATCTTATAAGAAATAATATCTTTTTATGTCTATTTTGTGATGTTATGTTTGTGTTTGTCCATTACAGTTATATAAAATACTAACCCGCGACTTCGTCCGCGCGAAATAAATACTAAGGTAACGCAAGCAGTACAAGCAGTACGAAAAAAGTGCATTCGCAAGTGCCATTAAGATCTTCAATCACTTGCCACTAAAGCTCAAAACCATAACTGGTAATGCATTTAAAAACAATCTTAAAAAATGGTTGATCTCTGAAGCATATTATGATCTCAAAGAATATTTTAATAACGTAAATGTAGTATAAATAGTATAAACTCTTTGTTGATCTCTGAAGCATATTATGATCTCAAAGAATATTTTAATAACGTAAATGTAGTATAAATAGTATAAACTCTTTGTTCCTAAAGATCGACTAATTTTGGAAATCAGAATTGTAAATATTTTTTTTATATATACTGTTGTTTAAGTATATAGAGTAACGAACATGTTTATTTTATCTCAATAGTCACGACCAAATATTCTATTTTAATTTGTGTCATAATGTTAATTAAGAGTTTAAAATGTTAGATTAAGTAATTATTGTATTTTCTCAACGGTCCAAAATATTGTATGTTCGCAATGGACAAAACTGTTGGCACTCATAAAAAATTGTAACATCATATACTCTGTACACAGTTTATACAATAAAACATATTCTATTCTACCTATTTGTATACCCATACACATATACGGTTACTAAACACAGCTTATAATAAAACAGTTATATACAATTTCATCAAAATTGGTTCTAATATTTAGGTTTGAAAGCGTAAGATACATTCGTTCCCGATTTCAACTCCAATTTCATCCCCATACAGGTCGAAATTACAAAATGGCTGGAACAAACATTTATTTGCTTCGTGTCAAGAGTCTATATACAGAGTTTCATGGTTTTATCTTCAACGGTTGGGAACTTCGATATCGACATTCATCCCCATTTCATCCCGGATTTCACCCCCGTACAGTTTGAAATTACAATATTGCTAGAACAAACATTAGTTTGCTTCGTGTCAAGTGTCTATACAACGTGGTGGATTTACCCCCAACAATATTATAACAGTCCATTCTAACACTGATGTAGACTTCATCACCCAAGGTCTCTTTCCCCTCAGCACGGTAGATCACGAGATAAATGGAGTCAAAGTTTGACGTAAAATTTCCACCAAATCACCAGTTTCAACCCTAAACCATGTACAGCAGACAAACGACCTTGCCGCCGACGCCGCGACGTCGTACAAAAATCCGTGCGGAGATCTGGCCATTAGGGGTATGTCAAATGAAATAACAATCAAAAATAATATTTTTTTATGGAAAAAATTGTTTGAGCTTTCATGCGTAATTTTCACATACATGATTCTAAACTTAATGTAGATGAACTACCATAAATATTGTTGCACCTTTCTGCAACACCTTGTATACAGAGTTTCATGATTTTATCTTCAACGGTTGAGAACTTCGATATTGACATTCATCCCCCATTTAATCCCCATTTAATCTCTCATCGTACAGTTCGAAATTACAAAATTGCTAGAAGAAACATTAGTTTGCTTCGTGTCAAGTGTCTATATTCAGAGTTTCATGGATTTATCTTTAACGGTTGGGAACTTTCATTTTGACATTCATCCCCCATTTCAACCCCAATGTCACCCCCGTACAGTTCGAAATTACAAAATTGCTAGAATCAACATTTGTTTGCTTCGTGTCAAGTGTCTACATACAGAGTTTCATGGTTTTATCTTCCGCGGTTAGGAACTTCCATATTGGCATTCATCCCCCATTTCAACCCCAATTTCACCCCTGTACAGTTCGAAATCACAAAATTGATTGCACAAACATTTAATTGCTTCGGGTCAAGTGTCTAGATACAAAATTTGATAACTTAGAAAATCACGAATTTTCATACAACCGTTCATCCCTTGTTTCACCCTCTTAGGGGTTGAATTTCGCAAAACCCCGTCTTAGCGAGCGCCTACGTGCCAAAAGAGACCTCCATGCAAAATTTCAGATTCCTAGCATTTGTAGTTTCTGAGATTCCTTGATGAGTGACCTTTCGCTTTTATATATATAGATAATAGATAGATATATAAAAGTATATAACCACTAACAAAGGTATCTACATTCCACCGATCATTTGAATCAACAATCCTGCCTCATCACTGAACATATGCCAGAAGCCAGAAGTCTGTCATCAAACTGAAGACTGCCTGAAGTTGACTTATCATTTGAAGCAAGAGTTACCTCTTCAGTGAATAAAGGTTCAGAAGACCGTCGTAATGATGAAACGCTAGACACTGGCGAAATTACGGTAACATTACCGAATGGAAGCCATTAGAAAAAGTTTTTCCAGGTTTAAAATGTCACTGCTTATTATCATTTATCACTGTCATAGTCATCTTGGTGTCTTGAACTCACTTGAACTCTTGAATTGATTTTGATCTGTTTTTATGGTTAGGATTAGGAATTGGGATTGCAGAAAATTGCAGCAGACAAGTGTTGGAATATTATCTTTTCTATTTAATATCTACCTACATACTTAATTAAAAACTGATTTGTGTTTGTAATAGCGTAATAATACTTCAGGAACGTTTTATTGTACAGTTTCACTACAGTGCATAAAAATGAACGATCCAAACGCATTTGGCTATCAGGGGAATCTCGGTGCGCAGTTAGAGTCAGGATTTGGGCCGGAAAGGGTACCAATGGGGCCGAACGCTATGGTAAGGTGGGACGTGCTGGGACGGCACAGTTAAGCGTCCGCTGGCGTTCCTCCTAAATGTCGGCTTTTCTTAGGCGCAGTACAAATTCTCGCCCGAAGAAAGGAGAGTCCTGCAAGAGTGCAACAGAGAGAGCTTCTACCAGCGTTCCCTGCCCTTCTCCACGTTCTTCGGGTTTGGTACTTTCGCCGCCATCCAGGGAGGTTAAAACTACTTGCATAACATACAGCCGCGTATAACTAATTCACATTTGTGTTACAATTTAATTAAATTTTTAAAATTATATTACTTACGTGTACGTTTGAACAATTTCTACAATAAACAGTGTTTAATCTACTAAATGCGATGGTTATGTTATGTCTTTAGATCTCAATTGGCTGACTTTTAGGAGTAAGTAGTGCCTTAGATTAGACAAGGCTGCTACTGTTTTTATTGGCTGTTAGTTTGTGAATTAAGAAATTTTGAATATTAACATGGTGTTTCTCGACCATGGATTTGCATTTCATTTTCAAACTTTTCAGGTTACAACCCTTTTGATTAAAAAAAACGAAGCCTTAAGTACAGTCACAAAAGGAATAGTTAATATACTCTATGAAATGGGCATGATTAGTATCTTTTTTAATAACAAAATCTATTGCAGTTCCCTCAGAAAGCTTCCACTGAGACTATTGGGTTAGCACAAAAGTGCATGACACTACTAACCTATACTTACTAACTACATGCACGTACATCGGGCATACTTAAAAATCATACATGACATACCTGCAAAAATTTTATAAGTTACCATAATCGACAAGTCTCTCATGAGGCTATTGTTTATATTTTCAGTGTGTGTCCCGAGAAACTGTCACTACGGTTTAAAAAGATCCATTAATTTTTGTGTATGATTATCTCGAACTTAACCATAGTATTGTGTTAATAAACAACTATAATATACCCAAGAAATTAACTAAACCACCGTTGAAACCGATCTGTGGGGAAATTGTGCTTGTACTGTGACTGTCCAAAACTTCACAAACATTTCTTCCCCATCCAACAATAAACTACAGTATTACTGTCTTTTCAGGGTACCTGAGACCTAACCCAAGATTCGGAGCGTTTCCAAAGGTATCTCTAGCAGTGATTGCGGGGTACTTTGTTGGCAAGCTCTCGTACCAACAGGCTTGTGCTGAAAAGCTGATGGCTCTCCCGGGCTCTTACATCGGTCAGCTGCTCAAAGATCGTCGTGATGGAAAAGTTGAAGGGTCAGCTATAAATTTCATCTTTTACTAGCGGACTGTAACACTATCTCATAAGGCAAAGTTTATTAAGCTCAAAATTTGTGATAACAGCAGATAAGCTATCGAACCCCTTCATTAAAAGAAAGTGTGTGTGCTTATGTATGCACACAAGACGTTGGTACGTTTTCTCTTTTTTCCTCGTGCTAAAAAGTCTAACTTCAACCATAGACTAGATAATATTTTCACCACAAGAAGTATGAACGGAATGTTCGTTACAATGTTTGCTAAAATGACTAGTTAACTTCGGTTTTTCATGAGACGCGCATCGTTCATGACACGCGCATCGTTCATGACACACGCATCTAAAATGTACCCTCGACATTTTCCTTGTAAACTATACTAAATTGTTGTGAAAACTATACTGCACACCTTAGACTAATCATAGCTTTATTTAGATTGTGTAATTCACTCTCTCGCTTTGTGAGATAAGTTCCAGTAGTGGAGAGTTCCCACTGGGGACATAAAAAAAGTGAGCTAGAACTAGAGAGAAAAATCATAAAAAATGAAAATCATTTTTAAAGACAATTATTAACAAACATAAAAATTTGAGAACCTGTATCTGTACAGTTCAGCATAAAATGCCGCTCACCATTCATCTCACTAACATTACATAATTTCTTATTTCAACACTGAGATATTGGCATATCAGCTAATGCTGCTCGCCTATTATTCAATAAATAATTAATATTCCTCAGGACATCAATGACACCAAAGCCCCCGGGCTCCATGCTTGGTGCCACCCCCGGCGATGTCTACTCCGACGCTGGCCCCGGGTCCGCCCTCAACCTGGACACCGACCGACCCACATCCTCTACTGTCTTCAGTGAGGACACACACAGGCCTGATAATGAGAGTTAGTATTCTTAATAGTCCTGTTAAAAAAAAAAGTTAAGTTAAAGATTCCAGTTACACGTCGTATTCCTCACAATGTTTTCCGTTTTAAGTCAGCAGCATACTTCGAAAAGACAGTGGTGCGGCGGGTTTTGAACCCGGGGTCTCCGGATCGACAGTCGCCGTTCTCTTGACTAGACCAGCCGTAACCTGCTGCATGACATGCCTTTATATTTTAACTGACTTCAAAAAAGAAGGTTATCCATTTGGTTGTATGTTTTTTTTTGTATATATGTTAAGCGATTGCGCCGCCAATTGTGAATCAATTTCGATGTTTCTTTTATTGTTTGGTAGATCATAGTTCAGAGCTGGTCACATAGAAATTATATCTAAATCAGTGTGGTAGTTTTTAAAATATGAACAGCAACTAAAATTTGCCTACATGTATTCAAACGATATTGTGATAAGATACTTAAGAAATTTGGTCGAATGTCCGAATTTGATTTTAAATTGAAGTATGTTTTTGTTAATAAAATAGATTATATTAATGTGTGATATGTATGTGAATGTCGCAGATCCACATAGCAATTCTCCGGAGGCGCTGGTGCCGCCGACGGCTCGTACTTACGACGACATGCGGCGTCAGAACCGGGGCAACGCCGCCACGCAGAAACAGGACCCATACAGGTGACCGAAAACTCCTCACACCCGTCACTCCTACCACTACAAAGGTGGTGGACCTTTGTAGTGGTAGGACTCTTGGCAGAGTCCGCCAGGGGAAGTACCCACACCTTTGCCAGTTATTCTACCGCCAAGCAGTAACAAACATTACTGTGTTCCGGTTTGAAGGGCAATGTTTCCAGAGAAATTACCTGGCTTAGAGATAAAACAACTTAGATATCGGGGTGACTAGTGGAGTGCAGTGCTAGGTAATGATTAGGACTCTTTGTGTTCCTGCTCATCTCGTCACTCTTTACTTTAAAAAAAAAACCTGACTAAAACGTCCATGAATCCATTGAATTGGCGAGAAAGTCGACTTTACAGGTGTCAACTTCACACACTCACCATTACACCAAACAAAGTTACATTTATTATCGCCACGAACCTAACTCATCATGATACCAGATAGAGAACTAGAGACAGTCATATATGTAGAGGCATATTAAAAAGGTCACGTATCACGAAATCTCAGAAACTGCAAATGCTAGAGGAGTCTCAAATTTTGCAAGACGGTGCCTTTTAGCACACAGGCGCTAAGACTGGATTTTGTGAAATTCAACCCCTAAGAGAGTAGAATAGGGGATGAAATGTCCATATGAATACGCGGGCCCTTAGACCTAGAAACATAAAATTCCGCTTACATATTCTAAGGAAGGATTTATCAAAATTCCAACCCCAAGGGAGTGAAATAGGGGATACAAGTTTGTATAAACGCTTAAGCCTTACGCCATCGACTTACAAAACGCGAGCGAAAGCAAGCAAGCTAGTACTCTATACATACATCTACTGCCACACTCTAATTCTTCTCATCATTAGCTGACTAAAATACAGACAGACACACAAATACACTGCATACCTAAACCACATTCAAGCACATGCCGACTTACAGTGGACACTATTCCACAATACAAGTCTGACCTAGTGTGGAATTCAGAGTTGCCCTGTTTATGCCATGCTATACATGCTTATAATAACCATCACTAACTCCAATTCAACATTTATACATTTTCTTTCTGTGATAAGAACTTCTCATTATGTATCCATATAAATTTCATGGCTTTGCTATTATTGTCCGCTCTTCCATTTCAAGCAAAAATATAGAGAGAGGTTTTTTAGGGTTCCGTAAAACGTAAAAACGGAACCCTTATAGTTTCGTCATGTCTGTCTGTCTGTCTGTCTGTCTGTCTGTCCGTCCGTATGTCACAGCAACTTTTTGCCGAAACTATGAGAACTACACTGTTGAAACTTGGTAAGTAGATGTATTCTGTGAACCGCATTAAGATTTGAACAAAAAAATTAAAAAAAAAGAAAAATTAGGGTTGCCCCCCATACTGAGAACTGAAACTCAAAAAATTTTTTTGATCAAACCTACACGTATGGGGTGTCTATCGATAGGTCTTTAAAAATGATGTTGAGGTTTCTAAAATCATTTTCTTTTACACTGAATAGTTT
Source organism: Ectropis crepuscularia (assembly GCA_963693475.1). Taxonomy (NCBI): domain Eukaryota; kingdom Metazoa; phylum Arthropoda; class Insecta; order Lepidoptera; family Geometridae; genus Ectropis; species Ectropis crepuscularia. Next base: position 39,426,654 of record OY856338.1, read on the forward strand.
GCGCGAGACACACTTCCAAAGTGGTAAAATGTGTGTCCCCCCCCCTCTAACTTCTAAAGTAATAGAATGAAAAATCTAAAAAAAATATATGATGTACATTACCATGTAAACTACCAACGAAAATTAGTTTGAACTCGATCTGATGAGTAGTTTTTTTTTAGTACGTCATAAATACACTATTATTGAAACTTCGATCAAAGTTACAACGAACTACAAGAACTATGTGTACTATGTATATTATGTTACTTGCTGCAACGGAACCCTTCATGGGCGAGTCCAACTCGCACTTGGCCACTTTATTTTATAGTACAGAGTGACGATACAAGCAGGACATGTGTCTGATGGTAAGCGACATGCCTGCCCATAACAGCACAGTGACACATAATGTAGACATGTACGTAATAATTGTTCATTTTCATTTCTGTCGCCACTCCCAGAGTTCTATTTTTTATATAGTATACAAGCGTCTGCCTAACGGCTATTAGCTCAAAGCTATTTAAACACGAAGAGTCCAAAGCACTGCCTGTTTGGTCAAATTAATCAAAGTCCCAGAATAAGATTATTTGTCACTCTATGTTATAAAAGCAGCTGTAATGTCTGTCTGTCTTCTTATATATAGAGTTAACATATTTCTGTGTAGTAAATTTCACAGAAATATGTTATATTCAGATGGAACTTAACTGGATGGACCATCACATGTGAGTTAACCGTGAACAACTGTGAAAAAGTAACAACCACGCTAGTTTTCGTAAAATGATTGATGTTGGTTAAGTTCTTATATGAACTTAAAACTGTGTCACTGTGAAATTGTCAAAATCTATTAACGAAGTCAGATTACAAACTTAACTTACCTTAATAGACTACCCCATGAACAAAATGTACCGGTCAAATGAACCACAAGGAGACCTATATTGTACGGCGTTGCGAAATAATGGATTAGAAGAGGTATTCTCTTCAACTGCTTTCAGTTGGACACCTTACAAGGGACGGCATAGTGCTGAATCTTGTTACTTCATACCTTTCTATCATCCTACATAGGTATCCTGGTGGTTCATTTGACCCGTAAATTTTGTTCACGGGCCAGGTAGTCTATAAGATTATAATCTTACGCGTTATTATAATTTGACGGTGTTAACAATATTACTGTGTGTCTTGTGTCCATGACTGTGTTTATGTCTTATGTCTTTATGTTGTGTCTATACATCGAAAAAAAAGTCTGCCGTTTCCTGTCCCTGTTTTCAGTCCCTATTGGTTGGTTTCTTTTAATTTTTTGTCACACAGGTAAATGTCGTGAAATATATGCAAGTGTTGTGTGACCGCGCGACGACTGACCGCGTCGTACGACGAAGCTCTCGACGCTGAGATGTAAACTGTTGTATTTTCCTTTCGCATACATACTATCTTAGATAAAGAGAATAAGTAAATAGATCAGGTTCTTCCGTACGGTTCCTTTGTACCAATCGTAAGCAGATGAGGTGTATGTTAGCTATGGCGACATAGTGATGTGCCGCGACAAAAGTATGACACTGCCACAAGAGCGACAAGACAAGAACGATTAGACCCGTGCTTTCGGTGTAAAGCGTTTGTTCTAACTCTATACTATATATGTAAACTCTTTGCATACTCTCTTAAGACCTTTTGTCTGCCTTCAGTAGTCCATCCGTCCAATCAGGCATAAGCAGCCCACTAAATGTTCCCACTGCTGGGACTCGGGAATCACCACGCTGACACGATTTGTCTGGTGACGCATGACCTCGAATGATTAATGTAGGCTTCCTTACGATGTTTTCCTTCACCGTTGAAGACAAAACAAGAGTTTACTGGGAACATACATAACGACACTGGGTTTTTGTATATATAGAAATTACGGGGCTAAGAAATAAAACAATTTATATCTCTGGGCGACGAGCGCAGTGCAGTGCTGTGCTAGGTAATGATTTGGACTCGTCATGTTCCAATAGCTGCGTGTTACTATGCTGTTGTGGGCAGGCATGTTGCTTACCGTCAGGCACATGTCCTGCTCGGCTTGACATTCTATACTGTAAAAAAAAATAAAAAAATTGTCTGTCGTAGGAACTTGGCAGCATAGAAGTGAAAACTTTTAACTCGGAATTTGATAGTTTACTTTCTACGCGGGTGAAACCGGAGGGCGCGGGCTGGCCATCATGGCATAGCCATCTAGAAATGCGTGAGCCAATGGGAAATGCTGACTGAAATGAAATGATGGTCATGCCATTATGACGAGGCCACGCCCTCCGGTTACATCCGCGTAGTTTCCAAAGTAAGCTATCAAATTCTGAGTTATAAGTTTTCACTTCTATCGGCAGTTCCTACGACTGCCAATTTTTTTTTGTAATCGAACTGACGGAATTATTATTTTTTTGGGTCATCATGTTTATTCCGCGTGTGGTGTGTGTTGCAGAGTGGAGGGTCCCCTGGGCGCTGCGCCCCCGCCGCCGCGGCGCCCTGCGCCCCGCGCCGCGGCCCCCGCCACCAACCAGTACGGGGACGCCCTCGAGTGACCAACGGCGAAGCCCTAGCTTGTCCACACCCCCGACCGAACTCACACATTATCCAGTTAACACTCGTACCACGTCTACCACACTATAAACAAATACTATATGTAATAATCTCGTTGTCTAGACACGGGTTGGGTTGTTGTTTAAAACGTGGCACTAAAATTAAATTAAAACAAGAAGACGTCAGCCCTGAGCCGCGCTCCTGCAATACTAACATTGTAACGTTGGCAATGGCGGGAGCGCGCTTCTCGCGTCGCACGCCCCGCACGATTGCCCCGTCTAGACTGCTTCGTCGAAAGACTGTTTGATTTAACACGTTGCCTGTCCGTGCGTTATATATAATGCATTTTTCTTTCAGCTGAGACGTCCGTGCATTACATGTAATGCACCAGCCTATACTTTTTAAATGGGGTTTTATGGACTGGGCGTAGGAGCTACATCTTTAATATTTTGCAGACGTATGAGCAGTGAATTGGGAATAATAAAACACCAATGTCCCATGATTTTTTTTTTATCTGGTAACATGCACTGGCTTACTAAATAACATTATTATTTTTATAAAATCTTATTGCAACTAGTGAGATTCGTTATAACATTTTAAGCAAAATGGTTTTTTGCATAAAATGCACTCGGTTGTTACTTGTGGAGTCTTCTTCCTTCCAATCCTCTCCACTATGATCTTGCTACTACGTCTGTGCATTATAAGTAATGCACGGCATTCTAGCTGCCACGTCCGTGCATTAAAACTAATGCACGCTGAAATACAGTATTTTTGTGAAGTTTATTTGAAACTCACTTATATGTTCTTCATTAGTACTTAAAATTAAAATGGACGTCACGGCTACATAACTAAAAAACCCTGGACAGGCAACGTGTTAATAAACTGTGCCAATGCACACCCTACTCCCTATGTTTTGTGGGGTCATCAATATTTAAAAAAAGACCGAGTAAAAGTAGCGACCGTAATTTTACCCGCTCCAGTTGTTTTCCTGCGGTAAAAAATATCCTATCGACATCTTATTAGCTGGTAACAAGGTGGTTAATCCCTAAACAGATTACCTTTAAGTGTTAATTGGTTAATGTTTTAATTGTTACTACATTGGTTTTTAGTCGTAGAATGCAATGTTTCGATCTTATGCCTCATTTTGATGGTCCGGTGTTACCGATACCTTGTAATTATTTAAAAAAACGAATACTCGCGCACATAAATGTTCACATAATTGTTCTTGTGTCCATTTTTTCATGGTAACCGAAATGAGACATTAATAGATTTGAAACGTAAACGTGTTGTCAAAAAATCGTAATCCTGGCGTCATTTGGATGTTTCATTAAATAGCTTACATAGGTTAGCAACTTACTTTTTGTGCCAGTTCATTTGAATATAGTAACCGGGGATCAAAATCAACTCCTGTGCATGACCCGGGCTAAATATACGTTGTTTTCGCTTTAATTTTGTATTTATCATGTTTAAAGCCCCTAGTAGACGGCGTATTGTAAACGCGCAGACGAAGACGAGATTATACAGGGCTTAGAGATATAACATCTTAGATCTCTGGGTGACGAGCGCAGTGCAGTGCTAGGTAATGATTTGAACTCTTCATGTTCCAATAGCTGAGTGTCACTGTGCTGTTATGTGGCAGGCATGTTGCTTACCATCAGGAACCTGTCCTGTTCACTGTCCTGTGTCTATTGTCACTCTATATTTAAAAAAAAAAAGACGCGCATATTTCGCGCGTACACAGCGGTACAGACGCGCTGTAGTCGCGCATAGCTTCCGCGTTTTGATCAAATACTCCTCGTCAGTTGTACAATGACGCCCCTTCCCTGCCCCTACTCCGCCCCTTTGTACGCGCTTCAAACGAATGTCGAACGCGTTCCACTCGCGCGTTTGTATCGTGTTTATCGCGCTTTTGAATCTATACAAACGTAAAAATCAGCATGTACAGTGAATACTCGCGTTCCTGAAACGCGCGACGTCTGCGCGTTTATTATACGCCGTGTGCTAGGGCCCTAAGATGTGTACCGTTTATATTAAACTTGTATACCCAGCGTTTGTTATTATCTTATCAGCTCTTGCGAGGAAAACATTGTCATCCTTTGCCGTTTGTATTTATCTGCCCAGCGACAGTTTATATTTTAAAAGGTACGTAGTGTTTGCGTGATTCCATTTATTTCCAAATAATTTCGCTTAACGAATCGTATGAAGCGATAAAAAAATAATTGGTTAGCTGGAAATTTATAGGTCAGACGTACTGAAATGGACGCACACATGACGTGTCTCTCTAAGGTCCACTAGGGATGTTACAGATTTGGATTTTGGGTTTGGCTGTAACGCCTAAAGTAATGCTTAAAAAAATCGCTATATAACTTTAATTTCCAGCAAAATTATAAACCGAAATAGCGTAAACGATAGCAATATCACTGACAATTTTGTTAAACAATAGAAACCGTGAAGTTAAATTTTTTATCGGAGTCGAAATTTGCGAAATCGGAGGTGTAGTAGAAAATAACAGATCTAACAACGAAATAACTGAAAAAAAAAGCTTTTATCGTCTGGCTTGAAACAGTTACTTGTGCTAAATGCACACAGCGGGAACGACGCGATTCATAAATGTGATGTGATTAATTACATCTACCGCTAAATTTAGCCTAGATTCTCGCTCTAAACCCTTGATTCCGAACTTAGCGGAACCATAGACGAATATGATAATCGGAAGTTTCAACTTTTCTGTAATAGAAGCTCTGTAACATCCCTAACACTCGATAGTGTATCGTGGTATTAATTATAATATTCCCTATACTCTGTCAATATCGTCAATAAGTAGCTCGCAGTACCGCTAACTTATCTGTAGATGGGCCGAAAACGGAGCTGTTGAGTGACGAGTATTAACGAACACAGAAGTTGTCTACTTTTGTTATAGGTGGCAACACTTTTTGATTGTGGCGTCATTGCTGCATTCTACGGAAAAGTTGCTCCGGAGCTCCGGACTGTTATGTACCTAAGTCAGCTTGGCAAAAAAAGTCCTGAAATCGAATTACTGTCCTTGTCTTTGCCAAACTTAAAAAAGAAAATATGTTGTATGTATTGAGATAAGTTTCATGATACGTTATCTATCCTTCTGTCTTATCTTTAACATCAACATTTTAAATATCTGATTTATTACTTGTAATAACACAGATATTTAAAATGTTTTCTGATTTTGGCCGTACCTACCACAATTTTCTGTTCTTATTCGCAAAACACATCAATTCTAAACAGCGGCATCAAGTATGATTTTTCTAAGAACAATTTTATTATCAAAGCTGAGAGCTTAAATTTCGACAATCAATTTAATGATTCATCATTATAACATCCTGAACTCAGCCCACCAACAATATTCCAAATGTTTTCAACACAGAATGGTATTTCTTGAACTTGGACTATCAGCATAAGAAAGTTTTCTAGATCACCTTTATATTTTTTAAATAGTTTAGTTTAAAATATAAATTAGGTAAAAATTTCGCCTTAACTCACCCTTTCCCTGTCACTCTGAACGGCTTTATCATTTCTGTGTTGAATTTTATGTTTGAAATAATTTTAGATTTATTCACGTTAAGCTCAATGCTTATTAAGCTGAAATTAATTCACAAAATTCCCTGGGCGTCAGGATTCTCCCATTGAGCGATGCAAGTTAGAGAGTTATAATTTGAGTGCCTCAATTTTATATTGCACCGATATCAAAGTGAGAATAGAAATGTCTTAAGGACAAAACTATTTACAATACCTACAACTTTATGCATTCATCATTATCACCTAGCACGAAATTTTGTGTTTACTTATATTAATTATTAGGTACAGATAGCGCACGAGTTGAATGCAGTCGGGGTCTGAGGTAAAGAGCGGGAGCATCTCCCCCCGCTATCCGCACGCCCCACCTCACGCGCCTGCAGTGTATAGTGCTGTCACTGTCGCGGTCATCTCCCCCCGCTATCCGCACGCCCCCCCTCACGCGCCTGCAGTGTGTAGTGCTATCACTGTCGCGGTCACAGCACTCCGCATTCCTAAGCTCTGCATTCAACTCGCGCGCTATCTATACATTTTTTGATGTTACGTAACTCTGTTCAAAACTTTTCGAAAACTGTTTGACCCTTAGAGTAAAAATAAAATGTGTTAACTCTTTGGTTTGACCTAAACAAAGTTTGTTGAGGTTTGATGGGTGTTACTTTTACAAATAATGTTGTAGTATTGTAACCAGGGTTTTAATATTAATACCCCCAAAGGATCGCCAAGTGCCACACTGAGTGCTCCAATAAATCATAGACTTGCAATATGCGAGAATGAGCGTTCTCCCAAAAAAAAAAGACAAAAACAGACCGGGGGGTCTACCGCCTAACGAAAAACGCTTTGACATTGCAGTCTCTTTCATTTCAAGCGAGAAGAAAAGAGACAGCAATATCAAAGCGTCAAAGCATTTTTCGTTAGGCGGCAGGGGCGTAGCTACCGCCGTATATGCCGTATCAATTATACGGGGCCCCCGAGTCACGGGGGCCCCCGACGTGCGTAAGCAAAAACAAAAAACTTACCAATTTTTTAATTTTTCTAATTTTAAACTTACAAAAAGTTACCTAAGAACTTCAAAGGGGCATGATCGCCTGTCAGACCTGTCACTATTGCCCATAGAAGCAGAAATTACCCCCAAATTTTTTTTTATACGGGGCCCCGCCAAGGCACGCTACGCCACTGTTAGGCGGTAGACCCCCTGGTTGTAACCATCTCGAACTTGTCAGCTTACGAATTAAGTGTAAACCCATTAGTGTAGAGGTACGATGCCACAGATAGATACTCAACAGACGTCAAACTTAAATCACTCTTCCTATTCACAATGGAGGTAAAACATTCGTGCTAGGCGATAGATTGTACGGGAATGTGAATAGGTAAAATAAATAACACGATCAAAGTAGACTGTTATAAGATGAGAATAAAATGTATTAAATAAACAACTGAAGCATTATTATTACAATACTGACCGGGGCCTCTACCGCCTAACGAAAAACGCTTTGATGCTTTGACGTTGCTGTCTCTTTTCTTCTCGCTTGAAATGAAAGAGACGGCAATGCCAAAGCATCAAAGCGTCAAAGCGTTTTTCGTTAGGCGGTAGACCCCCGGGGTTCGTGCCGTGAACAATCATCTATACTAATTATATTATAAAGCTGAAGGGTTTGTTTGTTTACACGCGCTAATCTTTGGAATAAAGGTCGATTCACACATATCAGTGACGGCACAGTTCCGTCAACTTGTCCGCTCAGTTTAGTATCAGGGCTTCAGTGCTGCGTCAGTGATTCAATTCACACATGTCAGCACTCAGTTCACGGAGCTTCAGTGAAAACGTGGCCGTTGTCAAGTATTGTGATTGTTGCTATGGCTTTGTTCAATACTGCGGAGCTAGCAATAATAGCCATTGCTTTAGACGAAGAAGATGTGATGGTATTTACCATTTAACTTTATTAGCGCTCCTATTTTGTTCCGCAAATTGGTTTTGTATTTAAAATCTATGTACTTTGCATGAAACAAATCATACAAAACCCGTATGAAAACAATATCTATGACAGAATATTTCGCACTGTGCCGGTACTGTATCGGCACTGTGACTTCACTGATATGTGTGAATCTACCTTCCGTCCGTGATTGCCGGTGTCGGCACTGACACTGAGAGCACTGTGTCGTCACTGACTCTGGCAAGTGTGGATGCGTTCATAGAGAATGTATGCAAGAATATTTCGCACTGTTCCGGAACAGTGCGAAATATTCTTGCATACATTCTCTATGAACGCATCCACACTTGCCAGAGTCAGTGACGACACAGTGCTCTCAGTGTCAGTGCCGACACCGGCAATCACGGACGGAAGGTAGATTCACACATATCAGTGAAGTCACAGTGCCGATACAGTACCGGCACAGTGCGAAATATTCTGTCATAGATATTGTTTTCATACGGGTTTTGTATGATTTGTTTCATGCAAAGTACATAGATTTTAAATACAAAACCAATTTGCGGAACAAAATAGGAGCGCTAATAAAGTTAAATGGTAAATACCATCACATCTTCTTCGTCTAAAGCAATGGCTATTATTGCTAGCTCCGCAGTATTGAACAAAGCCATAGCAACAACGCATCTACTGTGTCGGCACTGTGCCGTCACTGATATGTGTGAATCGACCTTAAAGGTCACGGGCGGAAGGTTGATTCACACCACAGAAATCTAAATAATAAGGTACTAGAAGTCGCATGACCGCGTGACATTGTCGCCGCACAGGTGACTTGTAGGCCACCAGTGCTCGAGTTGTAGTTTAGTCTTCTTCGAACCGGCAGGCGTGAATCATCTTTAAAACTTGTGTTATGCAGCATACACAATTGTGGAAGTTCTTCCACAACTTGCAATTATACCAATAATCGGATAACATTTCACTGATAGGTATTTTATTTTAATTGTATTTTTTTATAAAATAAACGGAGCCCAATGATTAACTATGATAGTTATTCATTTTTGGTGACACAGCAATGTAATGTAAAATTAAAGATATCGTCATAACCTCTAATATTCCATGGTACAACCGCAGGTAGCGATTGTGAGTTAGTGCTGTGACGGTCCAATTTTACTTGACCAAAAATAAACGATGAAAATTTTATTTTAAATTTTACATTTTTTTATCGATAAATTAACGTAATATATCGATAAAAAAGATTATTTTTGGTGACACAGCAATGTAATGTAAAATTAAAGATATCGTCATAACCTCTAATATTCCATGGTACAACCGCAGGTAGCGATCGTGAGTTAGTGCTGTGACGGTCCAATTTTAGTTGACCAAAAATAAACGAAGAAAATTTTATTTAAAATTTTACATTTCTTTATCGATAAATTAACGTAATATATCGATAAAAAAAATTGTACACAGCAAACACCCATACGTAAAATCTTTTAATTCGCGGTAAACATTACACAACATAGTTCATAAATTATTTATTAACAAAAGTATATACATACTAGCTATAACGCGCGATTGTTCGTCCGTGCCAAATAAATATTAAGGTAACTGAGGCAGTATTTAGCTATTGTAAGCTTTTATTTTTAAGACTTTATTAGTCTTCATACAAAATCGGCGAGCAACACGGAAGGTAATAGGCATACACAGCGTTTCCCCTCTGTCAAAGTACAAGTGGACCATGGAGTTTGATCATATATGTGGCGCGGCTTTGCGCTAGTGTGCAACTTTCCCCTCCCGCAAGAAATGACAGAAAGATTTGAACAATAGTTTTTAGCTAAGGCTAAGGCCCTTCCGTGCTTGGGCGGAAGATCGAGTTGCTCGATGAACAAAATATAGTACAACAACCTTCAACTTCAACAACTTTTGTTCTTCAACTATGCCTAAGCCCATATGGTGTCAGAATTACATAGTTCAGTTTTCGAAACAATAGTATTATACCCCGTGTGACTCTATAGGCGTGTGATTTTATAGGCCTATTGACTTTGTTGTAGTGTAATACACCTAATTAATGAAATCAATTATAACCTTTATCGAATGTTAAAATTGGACCGTACTTTGAAATATCGATATGTTTTAATTTTTGTCAAGCAAAAATGTGAAAAATTGTTTATTTTTCAATGGATTAGTAGGTTCACTGATAAGCGTTTATGAATGTGTGTGATGCAATCACAGACCGAGTTTGTTAATGTGCGGCTGTCCGTGTGTGAGTGGATCTGTATTTGAATAGTACGCACATGTAGTAGTGACCGCGGGGGTAGGGGAAATGTGGCGACAAGCGTTTTGTAAGTAATTTAAGAGTTATGGCATTTCTATTACCTTATTATTTAGATTTCTGTGATTCACACTTTTGTTCTACAGATTTAAAAATTCGTATTTTTTCACATATCTACAAATTAATAAATAAAGTGGCCAAGTGCGAGTTGGACTCGCCCATGAAGGGTTCCGTTGCAGCAAGGAACATACTATACATAGTACACATAGTTTTTTTAGTTCGTTGTAACTTTGATCGAGATTTTAATAATAATGTATTTATGACGTACTAAAAAAAAACTACTAATCAGATCGAGTTCAAACTAATTTTCGTTGGTAGTTTACATGCTAATGTACATCATATATTTTTTTTAGATTTTTCATTCTCTTTAGAAGTTAGAGGGGGAGGTCCATTTTACCACTTTGGAAGTGTCTCTCGCGCAAATTATTCAGTGTAGACGAAAATGATTTTAGAAACCTGAACATCATTTTTGAAGACCTATCGATAGACACCCCACGCGTGTAGGTTGGATGAAAAAAAAATTTTGAGTTTCAGTTCTCAGTATGGGGGGCAACCCTATTTTTTCTTTTTTTAATTTTTTTTTGTTCAATTCTTAATGCGGTTCACAGAATACGTCTACTTACCAAGTTTCAGCAGTGTAGTTCTCATAGTTTCGGCAAAAAGTAGCTGTGACATACGGACGGACAGACAGACAGACAGACATGACGAATCTATAAGAGTTCCGTTTTTACGTTTTACGGAACCCTAAAAAGTGTATTTCCCCGGTCTAAAAGCATCGAACTCTCCATCACAAGAGCGCGTGCGCTCTTTAACGCTAGACAAATGATGTGCCGAAGTGAATAAACACTAAATAAAGTAGCCAAGTGCGAGTTGGACTCGCCCATGAAGGGTTCCGTTCCAGCAAGTAACATAATATACATAGTACACATAGTTCTTGTAGTTCGTTGTAACTTTGATCGAAGTTTTAATAATAGTGTATTTATGACGTACTAAAAAAAAACTACTCATCAGATCGAGTTCAAACTAATTTTCGTTGGTAGTTTTCATGGTAATGTACATCATATATTTTTTTTAGTTTTTTCATTCTCTTACTTTAGAAGTTAGAGGGGGGGGGACACACATTTTACCACTTTGGAAGCGTCTCTCGCGCAAGTTATTCAGTGTAGACAAAAATTATATTAGAAACCTCAATATCATTTTTTAAGACCTATCGATAGACACCCCACACGTGTAGGTTTGATGAAAAAAATATTTTTGAGCTTCAGTTCTCAGTATGGGGGGGCACCCCTAACTTTTGTTTTTTTTAAAAACTTTTGTAAAAATCTTAATGCGGTTCACAGAATACATCTACTTACCAAGTTTCAACAGTGTAGTTCTCATAGTTTCGGCAAAAAGTGGCTGTGACATACGGACGGACAGACAGACAGACAGACAGACATGACGAATCTATAAGGGTTCCGTTTTTACGTTTTACGGAACCCTAAAAACCACTAAACAGTGCTAGAGAGGGCAACATACATTTTTTTTGGATTATCTATTGATTCTTACCGAAAGTTGTAAAACAAAAGTTGTTTCTTTAAATATACAGAACATGTCCTTAAAAGGGGCGCTGATTATCAGTAACAGTACCTACATTTATCCTAATACATGTCTCACAAGCTTGGATAATGCCCTCGCGCCTCGCGCACCTACCCAGAGCGGCATTAAAATTGACTTAAGGGAAAAATTGCCCCCTTGGATCTGTCTGTCTTTTTGAAAAAGGCTTTAAAATAGTTGTCTGACGAACATATAAGGTATGAAAATGGAGTATAAGAATTTAAGTGGAATTATGTGATTATTTTGGGAGTTTTAAGGCGTCTGTGAAGCAACACGGCCGACAGAAAGTGTCTGGGAGTGTTGGGGACTCATTTGTAAGAATATTGCCTATAACATACGTAAAAATCATCAACAGTGTTTTTATGTAAGTACCTTCATTGCCCCATATCTCAAAATTGGCGGTCTTAGCATGTTAGCGGGTAAGCATGTGTTCGTAGTACGTACTAACTACACATTCACACATTTCGTTCATCAGAAAATAAGTGACATATAAGCGGTCCAAGCATCTTACTCTAGTAGGTAGTGCTGATTAGTCGTATTTGAGTATGCCACCCGGAGACCGTCGTAGCTCACGACCATTGTCCTTTGCCTCTTGCTGGAGGACTAGAATTTTCTGTAGACTCCTCATGGTCTGGTTTAGCATACCAAGAGTTACAATAGCCGGTCCAAGTTCTGTATCTGTACTTATAAGCTGAAATCAGATAAATATGGCCATGTAGATTGAATCTAGTGGAAGCCAAGATTTCGTCGCTTAAACTGAAGGTTGACGCACGTTTTCAACTGCGAGAGATCGTTCTACGGAGGGAAGGATCACGAGTCCCTGTAATAGTAATACGTGTTTCATCTTTTGCCACAACGACGCTATTGACCAGGCGAGTGAGTGGCCAAACGAAAATAAAGGAGAAATAATGTTAACGTTCTTAAAAAAAATATACCTACACCACACAGCCACATAGACAGGTTATATTAGACGTGGTTATATTTTGGACAGGTAATTAAATGACGAGGGTGGCAGTATGTTCTGTAGTCGTTGGTGTATCTCAGTATGTTTTTGCGACACTTTTTAGCAAGGATTCAGTATCTCGCCAAATATCTACCATGTGTTCACTCCATTGAAGTAGGTCGTCACATGCAAGTTTCCACCCAGGCACCCCAGTGTTGAAACTCGACATGTCGCGTATAATACTGTCCTTGCTGAGAACATATGGCACTTGATAGGCCGCTTAGCTTTGGCGATTTTTCGAGACTTTTTCGGATAAAGAAATGTTTTCATCCTGTGCATATGCCCTGGCTAACGCAAGCTTCTTTGTGAAAACGTTTTAATAGGCGGTGTATCCCACTATTTCTATTTTGTATTTCTATTGATAGAAATACTGGGCCTGATTAAGACTGATTGTCCCACTATTTCTATTGCTGTCCGCTGCGACAAAAAACACTGCATTAGCTCGTATGACTGCGTGCACTTAGAAACTATTTATTTATTTCCTCTTTAGATAAAACCTCTTGTTGTCTCATAGTTGTAATTAACTGTTATTGATTGATAGACAGCTGTCATAGCTATTATTGCTTTACGGGATAGGCGTTGGTTTTGAATTATTTAAATATTGTTAAATAATGGAGTTAATAAAAAGGGGGAAGGGTGTTATACTGTTGTACGAGGGTTATGAATACACTAGGCAGATAGTTTATAAGAATAACAATACGTTATGGAAATGCAATAAGCGCCACAAAACTAATTGTAAAGGTTCGATGACAGTGTCCCCGGTAAGTTTCTATCACTATAACAGAGGCTGTAAGTTGGCCATTTATTTTGTATAGGTACTGTATGTTTTATTAATATACTTATTTGAAATTTTATAGGATAACACTATAGTGAGAACCATTGAGCACTCTTCTCACTGTATTTCCGACAGCAACCAATCCGCGATCGAAGTTGCAATGAGTTGTAGTTTTGATCAAGCTGCAATGGGCAAAATAACAATACCTAAAGCTTTCAATAACGCTATAAATTCTTTAGTTGACAAAGGAATTCCATTACTTGGTAAACCATTGCCACAATACACCTCTAAAAAGTCTTCCATGTACAGACGTCGTAACAAAGTACTAAATATTAAAAAGGTGTGTTGCAAGACCGTTCAAGAAGTACAAATTCCAGTAATATTTGAAGACTTTGTTCTTGCTGATTATCTTGACACTGATTTAAGAATAATAATATTTTGTCGTGAAAAAACTAGATGTGAATTAAAAAGCGGTAATTATTTCATTGACGGGACATTCTTTGCGTGTCCAGCACCATTTACACAATTATTGTCAATCCACGCTGATTTTGGCAGTGACTTGAATCAAAGCAAAGTGGTACCAGTGATTTATGCGCTTTTATCGAGTAAATCACGGAAAGCGTATTGCACTTTATTTTATCTTATTAAAAGATGGTTACCTGAATGGAGACCTGCTAAATTTACCGTTGATTTTGAAAGAGCTTTGATTTCTGCATTAACAACAAGTTTTCCTACGGTTCAAATAAAGGGCTGCTATTTTCATTTTGTGAAATCATTAGCTAAGAAAGCTAAATCTCTTGGCATGAATAAATCCATCCGCATGAAATTGATAATTCAACTTTCCTTCAGACTTCCACTTTTGCCCAAAAATAAAATACAAGATGGTTGGAATTATGTCTTAGCAGAGATGGGTGACAGTGAAGCCGAACATAAATTTAAAAACTACATAGAGAACTACTGGATGAAAAATGATTTTTCAAGGGTGTGGTGTGTGTTTGGAGAACGTCACCGCACTAATAATGCGGTGGAATCTTGGAATAGGAAATTAAATAGACTGGTGCCAAAAAATGTTAATATTGTTCAACTTTTGCATATATTAAGAGATGGTGATAAATCAAACGAATACTATGTATCAAATAATTCCCGAAAACGAGTAATAGCCGAAGTGCAAAAAGATGAGATGATATTAGATGAACAAATGAAATTTCTCCAAGGCGATGTAACACCTGGACAATTTTTATTAAAGATGGTCCTTATATTTAAACTAAGCTGAAATTTGGAATGGAGATAGGTGTAAAACTGGAATAACACATAGACTACTTTTTATTCTGGTAGCATGTTTTATATAAAACCTTCATGTTGGAAATTTTGATACTGCTTGGTGGAATACAAAAATCGGTTACAGTCAATTGTTTCAAAAAATTTAAAACAACATGTTAAAATTTAAAATCTATAATCCAATAGGTACAATAAAAATCAATTTTGTATAATGGATGAAATTGTGAAAAAAATTTTTACAAAGACTCCAAAGACACTTTATGAAATAGCTTTATCGAATGTGTTAAACATTTTACATTCACAAATAGATGGAAACTTACAAAGTTATGAAAACTCGGTGCTGGAAAATGTAACAAGTCATACGACCATGTTTTTCAAGTATGTTGAAATTATTCTATTTCTAATATTATATCGTCTTGTTTACAGCTACTTAAAATACGATTATTGTTTTATAACCTTAAACTACCGACAACAATATGGGTTGATTTATTTTTTAAAGTAATACCAGACGGAGTAATATCGTTAAGCGATGAAGAAATAATGCCAACGGAAAAATGTGAGGAATACAATCACAAACAATCATCCACACATCTGTGTAGTGACGAGGTGGCTTTGTGTGATTTATACTGTCGAGAATGTGGTGGAGAATTATTTAATAAAACTGCAGATTATTAAGTAAATTGTTCTTCATTTTTTTTAATACCGGGAAGTCATATTTCAATTTTAATCTATTCGATAAAAGTGGTACTTTTCAAATAATACAAATTCTTCTGCGTTTTTTTGTCGCAATAGAAATAATGGGATACAATTTTTATAAAATGTTAGTCCCACTATTTCCATTTTGTATTTCCATGGAAATAGTGGGATACACTCTTAATAGGCAGCTGTGCTATATTCTGCACTCACTGGTCACTCCATAGCACGGTAAGTAGTAAGACTCAAAATATGTGCTATTGTTGAATGTTTTCGTGGCTTTGTGGAGCATATACTTTTGATGCTTTTTTACAACGTTATCACATATTGGACCAAGAAAGAACAGGACATCTACTCTCTACGATTAACGTAATTTCAAAATAAACTAGCGACTTACTCCGGGGCCTCTACCGCCTAACGAAAAACGCTTTGAAGCTTTGACGTTGCTGTCTCTTTTCTTCTCGCTTGAAATGAAAGAGACGCCAATGCCAAAGCATCAAAGCGTTTTTCGTTAGGCGGTAGAACCCCAGTTCTACGTCGCTTCGTCCGATCGAACACGTTTGACGTTTAAATGTGCTACGCTTACTCGACGGATCGAAGTAGAACCGGAGTAGGAAAGGAAAGTAGCGAGTTTATTTCGAAATTACATTTTTCGTTGAAAGAGAGCAGACGTCCAGCTATAAAAGGTAGGTTAATTTGAAGGAAGCGTGCTCTAATCTTAGACTGCATTCTCGCTATGCCGAACCGACCGCTGTGTTTGATAAAAAAAAAAGCTTACCGTCGTAGTCTCCAATAACATCATGGCAGAGTCGTTTGTTCCTAAAACAATAGTTTTCGTAGTCCCTTTGCAGGTGGTCGCATACTGCCTCCGGTCTGTACAAATTATTATTACAGTTAATGATGGCCGAGACATGGTTTATGAATAGTTTACGATGATTATTATAGGTACATATTTATGTAAGTGTATTGATTATCATCACTAAGGGGGCGTCCATAAATTACGTGAGGTGTTTTTTTAAATTTTCTGGCCCCCCCTCCCCCGTTGGTGAGATGTCGTGAGATTTTGTTCAACCCCCTCCCCCATCCCCCAATCTCACGTGAGATTTTTCAGAATGTGGGTTTCTTACGTAAACGCGTTGGGTTGTTATTGTAGAAAGAAAAAAAACAATTTGCTTCGTGCTTTTATTTACGACTAGTTTAGACTAGTAATTTGACAATCTACTATGATAAAAAGAAAAGAATACCTACTCTAATTCAGTCCATCTTATACCTTTAAACGAGCAATTCTTGTACCTATATAAATATGTATATATATTATATATATATATAGAATCTGAATCTCGGAAACGGCTCGAACGATTTTCATGAAATCATGTATGCAGGGGATTTCGGGGACGATAAATCAATCTAACTAGGTTTCATTTTTTATAAACGCATATTATGCGCGTTTTTAGACAATGAAAAACTGTCACATTAGACATTAGATTGCGAAGGTAAATTTCGCCGCGTGACGCGACAGCGTAATAGCTCAGATGGGAAGTCGGGCGGTCATAGCGGTCACGAATTAATAGCTCCGGGTTCGAATCCAGACGGCTTCTCATTTTTTTCATGTTTTCTTTTTTTTAAGAAAATCTATTTCTTGGTTTCTTTTATCTGTACGTATCTAAGTATATTTACTATTTAAACAGAGCAAAGCTCGGTTACCCAGGTACTGGAGAATTATGAGCGGTCTCAAGAGAGACTATTGGCACCAACATGTCCATATGATTTTCTGAAAAATACGGTGACGCTCAAGATTAATCTTGAGCATGTACATACAATTTGGATTGAATGGAACAAAACAGTATAATCTTTTTTTGTTTCAATCAGAACAAAAATTACGTGATATTTGTCGAGACCCTCCCTCCCCCTAACGTGAGATTACATGAGATTTGACTCGACCCCCTCCCCCCCCCTAATTCATCTCACGTAATTTATGGACGCCCCCTAAACTCGCCTAATCTTTTTTATAGTACCTACAGACGAGACGATCAGGACGTCTACTCTCTACGAAAACGTAATTTCGACATAAACGCGCGACTTTCCAACTCCGATTGTACTTCGATCCGTCGGTTTGTCCGTTTAAGATTTTACGTTAGAACATTTAAATGTCAAACAATGTTGTATCGGACGAAACAAAGTAGAACGAGAATAGGAAAGTCGCGAGTTTATTTCGAAATTACGTTTTCGTTGAATTAGAGTAGACGTCCAGGACGTCTACTCTGTTTCTACGAAAACGAAATTTCGAAAAAAAAAAACTCGTGACTTTCCTACTCTCGTTCTACTTCGTTTCGTCCGATACAACATTGTTTGAGGTTTAAATGTTATAAGCATACTCTAATTAGAGTAGGCTTGGAACATTTAAACGGACAAAACGACGGATCGAAGTAGAATCGGAGTTGGAAAATCGCGACTTTATTTCGAAACTACGTTTTCGTTGAATTAGAGTAGACGTCCAGGACATGTGCATGACGGTAAGCAACATGACTGCCACATACTGTAGTGACACACAGCTATTGGAGCACGAAGAGTCAAAATCATTACCTAGCACTGTATGGTGCTCGTCACCCATAGGTCGAAGATATTATGTCTCTAAGCTCTGTAATTTCTCTGGAAACATTGCCCTTCAAACCGGTGTACCTATTCTCTACAACTTTAATGCAGTTTCTTTCGTAAATGTGAGTAAACGTGCCACATGAACGTCTGATGGTGAGCAAAACGCTTGCTCATAATGGCACATTACCTAATAGTAGGTAATTTGAACACGAAGAAATAAAATAGCTGCGAATGAGAATAGTTTAAAGGAAAGGCACGATAAAGGTAAGCCGTGTGACTAACTCAACAATAAGCGAGGCCAGAATCTATCCAGTCCATCAATGCCTAAGATAAGTTGGGTAAGATCGATTTGATGAGAAATTCAACAGTAGAATCTCGGCCAGTCGGCACTTACGTAGGTAACCAGCAACTCAATGTGACGTATTGAGATCACTCTGATGAGAAACACGACAAGTTCAGTCGAGTGATCAACTCAACAAACAATGAGGTCGCCTTGTATTCCGAGAGATGGTAGGTACCTACCTAGCAAATTATGGTTGGGTATTTGAGGCAAGCTGTAAACTTGTCACGTGCCTCTACGAACACGGAGCTATTGGAACACGAAGAGTCCAAATCATTACCTAGCACCTTATTTATTTATTCAGAGCATATGTTTAAGGCAATCTGCAATATTTAGATGTTATGTTAAAAAATAATAAAGGCGGATGATTTAGTGGTTGTTTTAACATTGTCACGTGCATGCGAATGCGAAAATGTTTTGCAAAAAAAATTAAAAAAAAATTACCTATTTGAGGCAATTTGGAATTTTAATTGGGTTATTTATAACAAAAAAATAGGGATTCTCAAAAAGAGAGATCATTTTGGGGTGACTATCTGATCCAGTTGATCTAAATTGAGCCAGCCAGCCAGCCATTAACTCACCAGCCAGGTCTGCACCGCCGTGTTGGAGTAGGTAGGTACTTATAAAAGGAGAGGCAAGTTTTCAGATTGCTTCAAATATCTAGCCAAAATTCGCTACTAGCTCTCGGAATATTGTTAAGGCTGTTTGAATGACAAAACCAACAGGAGAGATTACCTCATCATCTCCCAGCAATTGATGAGATCTTCGACACACTGCGTGATATTGTATTGTCCTCGTAGCATGATATCGAATTTGAAAGGTTTGAAGAACTTAGTCGGATCGTCGAAGTATTGAGCTTCGCCCATGGACCAATATACTAAAATGAAAAATATTTACGTAAGTTTCACAGTTTTTCTATATATATAGCCTCTGTAATGTTACATGCCTTTTGTACCTACTTAGGTACCTACGTAGGTAGGTGGCGACACAAGGTATAAGCTCTAAGTAGATCCTTGAAAACATTCTTACATTTCTATTAAAAGCGGAAGATTGATGGATATATTTTACATAAATTCTTTTTCACTATCCGGCTCCAGACTAATAGTAAAGTTTTGCAAGTTGTGAATAGTCCAGCCATCTAGGTAGGCAATTTACCTCAAGATATAAAGGAAAATAGTGTTTTTTTACATCTATCTACACAAAAAAAACCCTAAATAGATATCTTTTAGCATTACAAATAGGTAGGTAGGTAGATATGTTATAGCAAAACCTACCTAAGTCAACGTGTGAGCGTCTTTAGCTATTCGAGTTTTCTAACTCGAATAGCTAAAGACGCTCACAAGGCTCGTTTTCTCAGCCTCCTGTCGCTTTTAAATTGTGAAAAAGTTGTAGATAGGTACCTAGTAAAATGTTCTACAAATTGCAGAATTGCGCCGAACTGTTGCTAATGATGGCACTGACCTAGAGCACAGCCTGTGCACAGGCACAGAGCGCGTGTTGCTCAACCATACCCTACGTACCTACTTTAAAGCAAGGTAGGTAGGTAAATCCTGATCTGTTTTCCCGCATTTAAAAATATAAAAAATAAATATTGGTGTAGAATTCACACACAACACCATCTGACCCCAAACTAAGCAAAGCTTGTACTATGGCGGCCAAAGCCGTTCATTTTCAACTTTAGAGCAAAAATGATGGTCACCAAAGTTGTTGGAAATTTAATTTCTCACAAGTTTGCTTCAATTAGTTTTTACGCTAGGATCAATATTTGCAGAGTTATACTATCAAGTTTATCAAAAAAATCGTAATGGGTGGAATTTTATTTTCTTCAACTTTGGTTCTCGCACATTTTTTACTTATTTTATTTTTAGTATTTGTTGTTACAGCGGCAATAGAAATACATCATCTGTGAAAATTTCAACTGTCTAGCTATCACCGTTCTTGAGATACAGTCTGGTGACAGACGGACGGACGGATGGACAGCCAAGTCTCAGTAATAGGGTTCCGTTTTTACCCTTTGGGTACGGAACCCTAAAAAGTGCGAGAACTGAAGTTGAAGAAAATAAAATTCCACCCATTACGATTATTTTGATAAACTTGATAGTATAACTCTGCAAATATTGATCCTAGCGTAAAACTTATATGAAGCAAACTTGTGAGAAATTAAATTTCCAATTTTGGTAACCATCATTTTTGCTCTAAAGTTGAAAATGTACGAGTTATTTCACAAAAACTTTAAAACAAGATGGCGGCGAACCCTCTACCGGGATTAGTTCGAAAATCGAGATTTATACTTCCAACAAGCCTCCCCGACGTTTCATAAAAAAAAATCGCTCCCCGGAATTTTTTCTATTTCAATGTCTGCCCCGACCGTGCTACAATCAGTTCACCCGTTCTGGAGCTGCGATGCCACGGGGGCGTTAAAGTGTTAATTACAGGGCATAGATAAATCATCTTAAAAGCCGTGGCTTGATCATCCACGGTATATGTCTGTGGGCACCGGCGCACCAGGTACGCCGGTGCCGCGCTGTCGCGATGTAGGGAGATGGGCATCGCGGCTGTTAGGTTGGAGGCCGCAGCGGGATAGGATCGCCGGTATAATGGAGCGCCGCTCTCCCTACCCACCGTGGCGTTGATGGGGTCGCCACCGTTGGATGGCGAACGCGGCAGGGCTGAGGGAAAGAGGAGTGCCGGTATTGTAGCGCGCCTCTCTCCCTGCCCTCTGCAGCCGAAAAGGTATGGTCACAGACCTGACCCGTTGCGGGAGACCAAAGGTGTCCAGACGCGGGGGCGTCTGGTACCTACCCACTTACTGGTTCCCGAGATTGCCACGGTCACGTATATTGGATCTAGATTCCACATACGCCCATACGGGGTGTGCCCAGAGAATGGTCCGGAGACGGACAAGGCGCGGGGGTTCGCGGAAGAATATCAGAGCGTTCCCGCGTTCCGCAGCCCACTAAACGTTCCCACTACTGGGACTCGGGGCCTTCTCTCGCAAGGAGAGAGTTAAGGCCATAATCCACCACGCTGGCCCAGTGCGGGTTGGCGGATGACACATGACTTCGAAAGATTCTAGGTACATGTCGGTTTCCTCACGATGTTTTCCTTCACCGTTTTAAGTTAGCGGCATTACGCACATGACTTCGAAAAGACAGTGGTGCGTGTGGGGTTTGAACCCGGGGTCTCCGGGGCCCCGCAGCAACAGCAGCAGCAGCAGTCGGCAGCCGCCGTTCTCCCGACTAGACCAGCCGTAACTTTGCCGTTCCGCAGTAGCACGTACCTACTTTAGAATTACTTTTGTTTTGAATTTATCACATTGCATAGATGCAAAGACACACAGACTGCAGGCCCGTGAATAAAATTTAGGTATGGGTCATATGAACCACGAGGAGACCTATGTAGAATGATAGGATATAAAATAATAAGATTCAGGACTATGCCGTAATTTATAAGCTGCCCAACAAGATAGGGGTTGCAACGCTCGATCTTTTCTCCATGTCGCATGATTTTTGTACGGCGCGGCGTTGCGGAATAATAGATTAGAAGAGGTAATGAAACTGTATGGAACCAATGCCATACATAATCAAATAACCAAATTTATCTTAAAAATCGGAAAATAAAAAGATTTTGCCGGCACTAAAAATAATTAAAGAACTAAAATTTAATTTTTTTTTCGTTTGAATACCTCGTCTAAAATCCATTATTCCGCAACGCCGAACTAAAACCACGCGACAAGCAGAAAAGATCGAGAGTTGCAACCCACTTCTACTTCTTCAATCAATTATATTAACTATAAAGCCGTTTGCAGGACACTACTATTAGGACTATATGATCGTGGAATCAACATTCCACATGGTGGTAACCTCGTGAGCCAAGTCAATGTACTTGCTAAGCTTGTCCTTCTCAGCTTTCACGAGGTTCTCGTCATGTGGTATGGTTAATTAGATGTACCTATGTAGGTATGCCTTTGTGTAGGTATGTTTTGAATGGCAAACTTCGCGTCCAACACGCACATCGCAAAATTGCAATGCTCGATACAGGGCTAATGCATTATTGTAACCTTACCTTACTATCTTTAATAAGATATTACTAACAAATCACATTATTTTTTTATAAGTTGTAATCTGTTGAACCGGAGCTAGGGCCTTGGTATGCCATTACACAGGGAAACCTAGTCTGGGTACCAAGGTCATCCTGCTCAGGATTGCTAATGTTTTGATTGTAAGCCTATAATTGATTTGTATTTTTACCTAATTAAATACGTTTGAAGCTCACTAAACATTATCTTATCTTATTATTGTAACCTAAAAAATTGAGGTTTTTAGAAAAATAATGTATTTATAGCAATAAAGAAATACTTGAATACATGAGTACCTATAGGTAGGTAAGTACTTACAATATAGAAGACATGCGCCGCTCAAAAGCTTAGAAAATGTTGCAACCGTCATGTCGCGCAAGGCAACAGTAGGTAAGTATGCCCTTTAGACGTGTACAGATATGAGACACTTGTCTTCAGACTAGCTGCACACATCGCCTGAACACCGTTTTGTAGTAAAATTTTCATTTCGATTTGTTTTAGTCACGCTCATTTGCAAAGATTTTTCAAGATGAATAAATAGGGCGTTGTACAGACTACAGATATATGTCTTGCAACTTTAGTTTGTATGTGACTTTTAATGACCCGTTCTCGGAAACAACAAAAATTGTTCCAAACTACCTACCTACTAGATGACAGTAATGGTTTTTTAGTACCGAACTAGCTCTGCCCGCGGTTTCACGCGCGATTTAAGGGATTTTTGAAGTGAAAACTTCTTTAGGCGCGTTTAGACAGATTTTTCGTGGGCTGTGAATTGAATTCATTCGTCACGCTCGGGTATGATAAGAAAGCTTCGGGTAAACTCGGGACCATGGCTATTGGCCATCTAGAAATACGTCAGCCAATGGGAAATGCTGAAAGAGCGTGGACAGGCCATCATGGCATGGCCATCTAGAAACGTATCAGCCAATGGGAAATGCTGACGCATTTCTAGATGGCCATGCCAATATGGCGAGTCAACGCCCTCAGGTTACACCCGTGTAGTTTCCAAGGTAAGCTATCAAATTTTGAGTTATAAGTTTCACTTCTTTTCACTTCTATCGGCAATTCCTATGACTGCCAATTTTTATTTTTTTGTTTATTTCGCGGAACCCTGTTTGTTTTCCTCAAGTTAAAGAAGTCTAAATTATGCTTTAGAACACCAGCTGTATAATAGTGAAAGCCCCATCATAATCGGTCCAGCCGTTTCGGAGATTACGGTAGGTTTATGCAAATGGAGAATTAAGTAGGTAGGTTCTAAGAACAACGCTAGCCATGCCATAATGAAAATGTAGGGTATTTACCTATGTTCAACTAATGTATCTAAGTATTTTGCCAAAATATACGCGTACATTTACTCAATTTAGGTACATTAATAGAACCACAGATTTGGACAAAATATCTTCTAATTATGTAAACTTGAAAGGTATCAGATTGTATTTTATGTGGGCGAAATGATAGATATTAGGAGTAGGCTCCTACTATATATCTATCTCGTAGTACAATCGTTGGTGTTAGGCTGTTAGGACAGTTACATCGAAAGTGGCCTAATACCCACGGTGACTGACACCTCTGAGGATACTTCCAAGTAGGTACCTAGTAGTTTTACTATTACCTAATGTACCTACAAGTTGATGGTTATCACTTAATGGTGATCTAAAGTAGCGATGGTGTAGATGTTCTAAAATTACATAGATAATGGAGTTTGAAAATAAAAAACAGATCTAAGTATTTGAGAAGACATTACTATCATCAATTTGCTCTCTAGGTCAAAAGTAGTCGTTGTCTATTCAGAGACCCTGTTACGTGAACTAACTTGATACGTAGTAATAATAGGTGGTGTTTGGGTCGAGTATAAAAAAAATACTAGGCGCACATAGTGTTAAATTTACCTAGTACGTAGACTTATATGTATACCTATACATATAAGTCTATTCTTGTGAATCAGACTACAAAGGTGTAACTCACCGTGGGTAGGCCACTTTCGATGTAACTGTCCTAACACCAACGATTATACTACGAGATAGATAAGTATATAGTAGGAGCCTACTCCTATTATCTATCATTCTCCCACATAAAAACAATCGGATACCTTTCAAGTTTACATAATTAGAAGATATTTTGTCCAAATCTGTGGTTCTATTAATGTAGGTACCTAAATTGAGTAAACGTACCTACTCGTATATTTTGGCAAAATACTTAGATAGGTACATTAGTTGAACATAGGTAGAAACCCTACATTTTCATTATGGCGTGGCTAGCGTTGTATATGTATAGGTATACATATAAGTCTATTGTTGTGAATGTAGGACCTGGCCAAAGGTGTGGAAGTTTATTGACTTAACCCTCTCCCGATATGAAAAGGACCAAAGCCAGCAACGACTAAAGCGACCTGTCTCTACAATTAGGTACAAAATTACCCCAAAGACGCAAGTTGACAGAATCAGCTTTCATTTCCACCTGTCTGTTACCAGCGTTATAGATATAAAACGTTAAAACAAAGACCAATCCTATTTCTAATGTATCAAACAGCCTTACGTGGATAAGTACCGAGATTCTAATGAAGGTATTTTATGGCCCTATACCTATGTTAGTGTAACGAAGTACCTTTATCTTGCAATTAACTAAGAAAGCGGAAAGCGATGACTTTAGTGTATTAAAGCGAAGCAGCATCAATGATACGGGGCCCACGAGTTACATAGCCCCCACATGTTTGTGTAGGCAAAAAATTGTCAGTCTTATACTACAAGCTTTTGTGAAGGGTTAATTTGGGCCCACCAACTAATTCTGGGTAGCGACTCTGAAACCATTCATGACAAAGACCGAGAGATGAGATTCCGTGTCGGATGCAACCGAATGGTTTCAGAATCGCTACCCTGATGCAGGGCCACTCCTCACACTACGCCACTGAAGGGTAGTAGACAGATATAAACTGTTTCTTGCTCACACATGCAAATGTATATTTAAGTAATATATTAAAGTAGTGAACTAAATGGCGATCTTTTATTGCATAAAGCGATCTTTTTCAATCAACTGAAGGATGGCGACATTAGGTACATAGAAGACGTAGTTGTAAATTCGTCAGTCGATTTGAGATATGTAGTTACCTAATTATTAAAAAAAGCATTTGAGCATGTGCTTTCTGCCTAAAATAAGTATTTTCTTATTTCTCTCCTTGAAGTAATCTACTACAGAGTGCAAGGCGGTTAATCTGTTCTCTGCATTAGATTTTCCTACAGAGTAAGCTACATTTAATGCATCAATAACAACATCATATGGAGCGGTTTTCTCAATGAAGGTGGAAAATTTCTTCAGCTCTTCCGGAGACGTCTTCAAAAATAAATCAGAGCCAACTAACAACTTATCCTTGACATTTTGCTGGAGTAGAAGAAACTCTTTGTCTGTTAACAGCAAGCGATCCAATGTTTCTTTACATCGTATGCATTCACCACTGAAAAAAATAATATGATTTAAAATTTCTCAAGACTTTCAAGAGTTTTTGTGCAACAGTTATTTTAAACACGCCTTTTCATCTGTTTTAAACAGTAGCAGAAGTAGCCCACATTATATTCCCACTGCAGAGAACCGAAGCCTTCTCTCACTAGGAGAGAGTGAGAGCCATAATCTATGATGCTGAGTAGTTGGCAAATGATGCATGTCTTCAAAAGATTTCAACAAAGATTCTCTTAGAAAAAGTCCCTTACCACTAGGGTAAAGGAGAACTGCGTAAAGTACACTGCTTCCGTGGAAAACCCTTTAGATTTGAGTAGTTTTATTCCGCCTAAGCAGCGGAATAACCAAAATTCTAAAAGTAGTGATGATTCGGCTATAATTAAGATTGTAGAGAACAAAATTAGCGATGGCGACATCAAAGGCGCTGCACGTATTTTGTTTTCCAGTGACACCATTGCGCCGAACACACCACACACCATTCAGTCACTTCGTGACAAACATCCACCCGCAACAGCTAATCTCCACCTCCCTGTTCCACCACAATCAGATAACGTCACTATTGAGGCCACATCGCAAGAGGTTTCGGCTGCGATTACATCTTTCTTGAGTGGCTCAGCTGGAGGCCTAGATGGCCTGACACCTCAACATCTAAAAGATCTTCTATCTTTTAGCTCTGGTGAGGTAGCAGAGTCCCTCTTGAGAGATCTAACCTCTTTAGTTAACCTCATGTTATCTGGTCGAGTCAGTAGTGACATTGTCGAAGTTTTGTACGGCGCCAATTTGTGCGCACTTTCCAAAAAAGATGGTGGGATCAGACCAATTGCTGTCGGCACCACATATCGTCGCCTTGCTGCCAAGGTGGGTTGTAGGAAAAAGGTTGCTCTTTTGAGCTCCCTTTTCCAACCAATACAACTCGGTTTTGGTTCGCGGGGTGGATGTGAGGCTGCCGTTCATTCTGTCCGGACCTTCCTTTGCCAAAATTGGGGAGAGGTGCTGTTAAAGGTGGACGTCAAAAACGCCTTTAATTCGGTTGATCGAGGAGCCTTGTTGGCCCAAGTGAAGGATAAAATTCCTGACCTGTACAATTTTCTTTGGCAATGTTATGGCGAGCCCACAAAATTGACTTATCAAAACAATCATATGTTATCCTCCGTCGGCTGTCAACAAGGTGATCCCTTCGGCCCTGCGACCTTCGCCTTGGCCATTCACCCTATCATTCAACGTCTCCAGTCCAAACTAAACGTTTGGTACTTGGACGACGGAACTTTGGGGGGCGATGTGAATACTGTTCTAACTGATTTACAAAAACTCATAGACGGTTTTCGTCTGATTGGTTTAGAACTAAATTTTTCAAAATGCGAACTTTTCGTTTGCGACACATGTCCAGATAAAGATTCGATAATACAGAAATTTAATGATCTGGCCCCCAACATCAAATCAGTTGACAAATGTTCCCTGCGCCTCCTGGGTTCACCGATTTTAGAAGAGTCGTTACCATCTTTTGTCGAAGAAAAAATTCAAAATTTCACGAGAGCCTCCGATAGGCTACTCAAAGTAAACGCCCATATGGCGTTTACAATTATTCGGCAATGTTTATTTGTTCCGAAATTTATGTACGCTTTACGGTGTAGTCCACTGTGGAAACATGGTGAGCTCCTTGGGAGCTTAGACAATGTCGTAAAGGAATCTCTAATATCGGTGTTGAATGTGGATCTGAGTGGGAGGGCCTGGTCACAAGCCTCACTACCCATACGGTTGGGAGGCCTAGGGGTCCGCCAAATTTCAAGTGTAGCTTTACCGGCATTCTTGTCCTCAGTTCATAGTACTCAAAATCTAATAGACAAAATTCTCGCACCCTCTTTAGGCCATTCGGAATATTCTGATGTAGTAGTAGCTAATTTGTGCGAGGCTAAGAATGCTTGGAGGCTGGCTTGTCCAAACAACGATTTCCCCAGATGTCTGTCATCTCAGAGACAGTGGGATCGACCGATCTGCGATCTAGCACGGAACTCTCTTCTCGATACGTGTCCTAGTATCGCGGATCGTGCTCGTATCCTTGCTGTGTCTGTGTGGGAATCGGGCCTTTGGTTACAAGCTTTGCCATCTTTCAATACCGGTAGCCTATTAGATCCAACTGCATTTCGTCTAGCTGTTAGCTTGCGCTTGGGTGCGAGGTGCTATGAAGCCCATCGCTGCCATTGTGGTACTGCCGTCGACCAACTCGGTCACCACGGTCTCTCTTGCTCGAAAAGCGCAGGTCGTATTGGCCGCCACGCCAGCCTGAACGACATCATACGCCGGGCTTTTTCCACCGCCAATGTCCCAGCCATACTCGAACCGAGTGGGCTTGCGCGTGACGATGGCAAAAGACCTGACGGCATGACTGTTGTGCCTTGGAAGTTGGGTCGGCCCCTAGTGTGGGACGCAACTTGCGTCGATACTCTGGCACCATCACATCTTCCAGAGACACATTGTAAGGCTGGTGCAGCGGCTAATTCAGCTGAGCGACTCAAACGGCGCAAATATGCAACCCTCGGAAGAGGTTACATATTTGAGCCCTTTGGGGTTGAGACATTGGGTCCGTGGGGGCCGGGAGCTCACCTCATCTTCAAAAGCCTTTCCGAACGCTTGGTCGATGCGACGCGTGACCAAAATGCTGGCGTTTATTTGGCCCAACGCATAAGCATTGCCATTCAGCGTGGTAATGCCGCCAGCATGCTGGGTACGCTTCCGATTGGTAGTGGGCTTGAACATCTTGATTATCTGTAGACCTTCATTGGTCTATGGATAATTCAGGTGTGCTTAGTGTAAGTAGTTGTTAGGTATGTAGCGTAGTGTAGTTCTCATTGTATTTTAGTTTTGTTAATAAAGGCTCTGCCCTATTAAAAAAAAAAAAAAAAAAAAATTAAAAAAACAATAATATATTAGCTAGGTCTACATACCACATACCTATAGATACAAGGGCGGATCCAGCTCTGACCCCATTGGGTGTTAGTCGTGGTCAAGCCACAAAACTGAGCGATAAGTACATGCATGCTTTTTAGGGTTCCGTACCCAAAGGGTAAAAATGGAACCCTGAATTACTGGACTTGGCTGTCCGCTACAACAACAAATAGGTACTAAAAATAAAATAAAAACAATAATTTCCTTACAACAAAATTTTTACTAGTTTTGCTCGATTAGTCCGTCCCAAGCAAACTAGATGGCGCCACTAGTAATAATAAAACGCGATATCGAATTCGTCGTCAGAATCATGAGGCAAAAATCAAAATTACTTTTTGCTTGTCTGCGGAAATTACGATGTATAAGGAATTTCGAATAAGCGAAAGAGGGTTTTCGCCGTTTATTTGCTAATGGCGCGGATCCCTTCGTGCGGGAGTCCCACTCGCACTTGGCCGGTTTTTTAATTAGTGGTATAGCTTGGTAGAGGACGCAGCTCTGGGTCCGCGCTTGCATAAGTACCTACTGTCTACAAGTCGCCAGCTGTCAGATCCTCCCCGCTAGGGCCGTAGAGCACTCTTTTTGGCGATGCCAGGCTTGTTCTCTCCTAAAGGAGGCAGCCAAACCCGAGGGTCGCCAATAGGAAATTATACTATGTGTAAGTAAGTGATGTGATGTCACACCTGTTGGGAAGAAAGGCGCGAGGCATGCATCGATATAAATATATGGATGTGCCCTCCCAAACTTCAGGCGCACGGAATCATGTTATCACTGGGAAGAGTGAGCTCACTCTTTCCGTTCTAGTCGGTTGTTGGAAGCGGTGATTGGCGAATGTTTATACCTACCACTATTCGTTGTCAACAACAATAAGCAGATCCGCAACATATCGCGCCGCAAGCGATTCTAGGGGTCAAGTAGATTGGTAATCGTAAACCACTCAAACAGTTTGTTAACAATTTCAAGGTGCTCAAGGTACTTCTTCAAGGGTTCTTTTGATTTATATCGATGGAGGCGGGTATTTACGCGCAGCGACGACACATTGGTCAATTGGACATTGGACGGCGCAGAGGAAGCACCGTGAACTAGTAAGGCCCAGCGCAGACATGGAGGAATAATCCTAATCTCCTAATAATCTCGCGGGGTCTCGTGTCGTGGGTCTCGTGGCGACAGAAGAAGAACATATTAATAAAGTAAAGTGTCAGAAAATCAGACGAAGAACGGCGTACGATGTGGATGTTGCTTACCATCAGGAACATGTCCTGTTCGTCTCGTCACTATTAAAAAAATAGGCAGTCATAAGAACTGCCGATAGAAGTAAAAACTTATAACTCAGAATTTGATAGCTTACTTTGGAAACTACACGGGTGTAACCGGTGGCCTGGCATCATGGCATGGCCATCTATAAATGCGTCAGCATTTCCTATTGGCTTACGCATTTCTAAATGCCCATGCCATGATATCCAGGCCACTCCCTTTCAGCATTTCCCATTGGTTGACGCATTTCTAGGTGGCCAATGGCTATGGTCCCGAGTTTACCCGAAGATTTCTTATCATACCCGAGCGTGACGCTAGAATTCAATTCATACCCCACGATAAATCTGTCTAGGCGCGCTAAAAGAAGTTTTCATTTCAAAAAAATACTGCTAAACTTGCAAAACGCATTTTGTAAGGAAGCATTTAAGTTATGAAGTCTTGAATACTGCACTGGAAACAATACCTACCCGAAGCCAGATCGTTCGCAACTCTGAATAGTGGAATGGTCTGTGAATGATAGATAGCTTGTAAACACTCCCGCATTTCAGAACTACTGGAGTTCTGTATAGTGGATTAGTGGAAAGGTTTCTATATACGCGGCGCGCCCTTTGGTGAAACTGAGAACTAAATTTGTCAGGTGATTTTTCCTGAACACAGATATCTGTGTTCTGGGTAGCGATTCTGAAACCATTCGGTTGCATCCGACACGGAATCTCATCTGTCGGTCTTTGTCTTATCTGTTTAGCATGACAAAGACCGAGAGATGAGATTCCGTGTCGGATGCAACCGAATGGTTTCTGAATCGCTACCCTGGTCAACAAAATTCAAACTTTTTCGTGCCACACGGACTTTTTTGATATTTTTTACTTTAATTGGTGATTGTAAGAAAAAATAAACAGTTAAAAAAATTTGCTAGCCAAGGATTTTATTCTATTGAGTAATTTAAAATATTAAGAAAAAATACAGATCTCGTAAATCAAACGTTTATTTTTTTTATAAATTACTTAATAATTTAAGATTTTCTTGAATGTTTAGCTTCTGGTTGGTCCCTTTTAATTGTCCAGCAGTAATCCGCTAACATATTTGGGCTCCATTTGCCCTGGTACCGCTTTTCCATACTAGAAATGTCCTGGTGGAACCTCTCGCCGTGCTCGTCACTGACAGCCCCTAAATTGTCAGGAAAAAAATCCAGGTGCGAGTCTAAAAAATGGATCTTGAGTGACATGTTGCAACCCAATGCTTGATATGACAATAAGAGCTCGCTAACCAACTCTCTGTAGCTGTCACTCTTGTGGTTGCCCAAAAAATTTGCAACAACATTTTTAAATGCGTTCCATGCACATTTTTCTAAACCGCTTAATTTTTCTTCAAATGTTGAATCTTTTATTAACTCCCTGATTTCAGGGCCAACAAAAATACCCTCTTTTATTAGATAACTGTGTTTTTTTTCTTGTAATTTATACCTTTTATGTCAGTGAGCCAAAAATAGCAATCCGAAACGTGATCTCGCTGTTCAGTCCATATCATGGGTACAGCAAACGGCATAGCTCGTGCACCTTTCTTCCAGTCGGTTAATTTTTTCACACACGTTATGCAACAGACATGAGAGGCCGAGAATTTGTCTTGATGGGCGACAGAAAAACCAAAACATTGGTGATAACACTCCAGCACAAGATTCGTAAAATTTCGTCGTTGTTTTTTGAATGTAAGTTCTCCGCAGACATAACAAAAAGAGTTAGGGTCATTATTACATTTCCTCGACATGTTCACAGGATTAATAAATCACAAAAAATATTCAAATTCAACTACAAATACTTTTATGACGATTTACTTGTGAGCGTTTCTGTTAATTTACCCCTCTTACCGCCGTAGTACTAGTCATGAGTATTACCGTATCACAACAAATATGAGGCTAACTGACAGATGACAACTGTGATTTAATGATGAGGGTAGATTGATAAAATAAAATTAGCTATCAAAGTTCGTGTGGCAAAATCAGTGTTGACCAGTGAATTGATCAATTGTCAAGGATGAACATTACTTAGGCCCGTCGCTCACACGATCAACCGTCGAGGTGGAGTTGAGGCGCGGGCGCATAAGCGGCTACAAGAATTTCTTTACAAATTAACTTTTTTTTTGACCTGGATAACGAATCTAAGTCCATTCGGTTGCATCCAACACGGAATATCATCTCTCGGTCTCTGTCATGCTAAACAGATAAGACAAATACCGAGATATGAGATTCCGTGTCGGATGCAACGGAATGGATTTAGAATCACTACCCTGGACAATATTGTAGCGGACCACGAGACGCCTATACTACTTAACGGACCCTATAGGGTTAGCGCCGGAGGCGCAGGACCCAAGGTGAACCTAACCTGACAATACTTACGCTTAAAAGCATACCATCTGATACCTGTAAGAAAATCGAACTAGCTATTTACAAATGAACGGCAGTGCGCTCATAAATATGTATCTACAAGAGTTGCGGCGCGGGCGAGGTGAAGGCGGGGCGGAGGCGAGGTGCAGGCGCAGGACGGGCGCTCAAGTGTGCCCGAGCCACGACTCCACCGCCATTTTGTCATTTGGTTTCGTGCGAACCCATAGATGAAAAATGTTTTTTGCTTACATCTGACGTCTTTGTGCGAACCAGCTTTTAGACGTTTTAAACATGCGTGACGATTTTGAAACCAACATGAATGTCAAAAATTACGTAAAAATTTACCAACCGTTAAACCAACGTGAAATTACGTAAAATGTGAAGGAAGCATAGCCGCCTGCACCCCGACTCTACGTAGAGACCTATCCTCGCCCGTGCCGCGACGCGTCGACTTAATACCAGCGAGCGTCGCGTCTTAGGCCCCAAAACGAAAATGGAATCATTAATGTTATTAAACTTAATTTGTTGGTTCATACACACTGTATAAACTACACGTTTAATCGGTTATTCTCCAGTTTAGCGTTCTCAGCCTAGTTATCGAGCCTGTTTTTGATTTTTAATTAATTTTACTAATACACATAAAAAAAAATTGGGAACTGCCGTGAAAACTTATAACGCAGAATTTGATAGCTTACTTTGGAAACTACACGGGTGTAACCGGAGGGTGTGGCCTGGTCATCATGGCATGGCCATCTAGAAATGCGTCAGCATTTCCCATTGGCTGACGCATTTCTAGATGGCCAATAGCTATGGTCCCGAGTTTACCCGAAGATTTCTTATCATACCCGAACGTGACGCTAGAACATAGAATAGATAATATAGAAAGAACGGACACTCCCCACCCCCCGCCAATTTCAAGCTTCCTCCCCCTCGCGGGCGCGAGGCGGACTCAACGAAGGGTTATTATATCGGACGATAATTTTCTATGAGAATACGACCATGATGCTGTATTATTTAACAAAATGGTACCTACCAAATTTTTCGTCTATTATACGAAACAAGAATAAGAGATTTTTAATTTCATAAGAATTTCTACAAAGATTGAATCATTTTTATAAACTGTGTTAAGCTATTCTGGTTAGAAGTACGCGCCAACACTGAAGTCCTGTGACGAAATTATTAAACTCGTTGTTTTTAAACTGCGGCTTTCGTTGTCAGAATTGAATTGTCAGAATACACTTACCCAAAGAGAAATCTTTGGGTAAGTGTACTTAACTAAAAATCAATTCGTACATGGTACCTTTATTATCTCCTATTTTGTTTTAAATCTTCTCCCTTCTGATTGTTGATGAAAGTTATATTTACCTACATTAAAGATCGAACACTAACTAGGTAAGATTGTAAGCCACAGGCAGGTGAACTCACGGGTCACAGCTATTCCATAAAATAACTTAGTAACCCTAGATGACACGCACAGATGCGTAAATGTGTTCGAACGACATATGCGTAGTTGTGTGAGTGTAGGTATGTCGACTTCACCGTTTGTTTGGAGTTTAGGGCGAGTGTCCGGGGTGTGGCTAGAATTCAATTCACAGCCCACGAAAAATCCGCCCAGGCGTGCCAAAAGAAGTTTTCACTTCAAAAAAACAAGTTGGTTCAAAAGAAAAGTTTCATTTAATATATATATTTTTAATATACTTTAACAAATCATAAAACCCTCGGATACAAAATAATATTGGATAAGGAATATAAATTTATTAATAGTGGATATAATTTTTGCTGACAATTATTTAGGCTACTACAAAAAAATAGCTCTCATTAATGTTAAAAAACAGGTTCGTTCATACGTTCTACATGATTTTTACAAAAACAAAATCGTTATTGCTGTTTATATGTAAGAAAAAACATACAGACCCATATAAACAGATTTTTTTAATTTGCTTAAATTGACACATGACCGCCATCTAAAAACACAATAAAAAACACTTTTTTTTTTCAATAGCCCTTATTCGAAAAATGCTTTTATAATTTTAGCCGACAAGAAAATATGTAATCTATTCCGATAGAATAAGAGCTCACAGCCATTCTGACTAAACAGAACAAGTTACAATGTTATTCGTATTTATAAATAAACAATTTTAGAAAAAAAAACATTTTGGTTAATTTTTTATCAAGCCCTCGGTAAATTTGTCTAAAGATATCTTAACACCTTTACCATGGCGTTGCAATCTGTTTTCGTTTTGCATTTTTGCGGCGCTTAAGTGAATAATTTGGCATATTTTCCAATACACTATAATGTAAACTTACAGTCATTTGGCATTTTAATCGATTCAAAATATTAGATTCTCAAAAATAATAATAGCCTGTGACGTATTTATATTCTACTATCTGTGCTCCGCGGTTGCACCCGCGTCGATTTGAGGAAAAATCCTACTAAAATTAAAGTAACGAATATCTTTATAACAAATCTAGCCTTTTGAACGTAATAATGTTGTTTACAAATTTTGTAATCAACATTGCCAATAATTAAATTAAATAATTAAATAAGAGTAGAATAAAAGTTGATATATTTATTATTGTGCTTAACATTCCTTTATAAGGAAGGATGCATGTTGATAACCGATAACCCTGTATTAGGATGTATATGTATGTACCAAGGTCGAAGACGGGAGAAACCGCTAGTGGAATATAAACGCGTAACGGGTTAAACAAGTTGCAACAAGATATCGCCAGTCAAATCGACACTTGTACCAGACATTATTTGCTAATAATAAATATAATTTCATTGCATATATTATTATTCAATCATTTATTTATTTTTATTTTTATTAATACAATGTTTTCGTTTTGAATGAGTAACAAAAATATATATAAATGTCTACAAAATAAAATAACACTTTCTATAATAAGTAAACGTACTTCGAGGAGTAATATCAAAACCAATTTTTAATAAAATTTAGTACAATAAACTTGCAACTACATAATTATACTTACATTACATTCTCTTATCACTAACTAAACACAAATATATTTTTTTAAAACGTTATTACAACTATATTATTTCATACCAGGTGTAAACAACAAACATACACTTATATAGTATAGTAGTACACCGAACATCATACATGCACTACATTATTTATATTTTATTATTGTCATCTCTTAGTATCCAAGTGTGTAGTCCACTATTCAATTTCTATAAGGATACTATACAAATGTAAATTCTATTAATTTCGGAGTGTACAGCTTTCTTCTATCGGGCTGCTTGTAGCTCCAGAAAGCGACATCTTTTCATGAAAGACTCGAACAAAGAGACTTTACTCCACTTTCGTAATAAAATCTAATGACCACGATGGCTATTATCAAGACACTCTAATTAAATCAAGTCTCAAAATGTTCTAAACCTCTAAGTGTCTAAGTGATAGGATGACCCCATTTTGGTCATTTTTTTCATTGATTTGGCATTAAAATTCATAAAACTTTGACCGTTCTCTCATCAATCTCAATTTAAAAATTATTAAACACCCCTATAACTTATAACACCCTTTATATCTTTGGTCGGGGGTTTTACCAAAAACAGGGGTGTTGTAAGTTTGACGTCGATGTCTGTCTGTCTGTGGCACTAAAAGGCTCAAACGGATAGACCGATTTATTTATATTTTAATTCGACCTTACACCTGGTATTACCAGAATAATCTAAATAAATTATATACTATGGTAGATAAACACCCAAGAAACATAAAACAATATAAAAATGTGAGTGAAAATATTTGCCTACGGCAGAATAACATTATAATTTAAAATTGTACTAAAAAAAAACAACAACGCACATACGTAAGTATATACATAAAAAACATACATAAAAAACAACGTTTGCGAAAAAAATTTGTTTCATTCATATTCAAAAAGTAATACGTAGCTTACTACAGCTGCTACAGCTGTGTACAAACACGCATGTGCTGTATGTATACAATGAAATGTGTGGAGAGGATGTCTGGCTACACTTAGCAAGCCGTTTTACCGCGAAGCAGTAATGTGCATCACTGTGTTCCAGTTTCAAGGGTAATGGTTTGAGGAAAATTACAGGGCAATGATATAAATCATCGTATATATCGGAGTGACGGGCGCAGTGCAGTGGTAGGTAGATATTAGGACTATTTACTATTTAGATCTATTTAGATATAGGATTATTTACCAAATAGTTCTAATCTCCACCTACTTAATTGGAATAGCTGCATGGCGGTGTGCTGATATGTGCAGATGTGATGCTTACCATTCATTGCATGTCTTGATTGTGCCGTCACTATATTATATAATAAAAAATATATACGACGCGTTGTATGTAAAATAAAGCCACTATTTACGACTCGTCCCTTTACAAAAATTTCAAATTCACATCGCGTCACGCGACTATTTCTCTTTCGCAAAGTATTTGTACTTGGGTCACAGGTCATTTGACTCTAATAATATATATATTATGAATCAACCAGTTATTATTACACCTTATTTTGGCCGTTTAACCCTTAAGCTAAATAACAACTTATACATATGTACCTGCTACAATCAAAATTGTCTCTATCGAAAATAAAAACACATTTAATTACGCCTGTAAATACAATTAAGCCGAAAGGTTAAGCAGAAAATCTGTGATAAGTCAAAAGGTTGCTTATACTACTCATCAATGGTCAATATTCACTAAAGCCTCTACCCTGAAACTGTAAAGACGTCACAAAACCGTTTAAAGATTTATTGAATTATAATAAAATTGGTTTCATCCTTTCACGGTACTAGGTCTGCGTATCCCCAAAGAAAAAGTTTGAAAGCGCTTTTAATGAAAATCTGAATCATTGTAACAAGGCACAGTGACCCCTCATTTCTAAAATCTGGGAACCTTTAATCTAAGAATTAATAGGTATTTTCTGAGCAAGCGCATTATACATTAGACCTAGTCTATATCCTTATTTGGTAAAACGAGGCCCAAGCATAAGACAACAAAATCATTTAATTTTTAAGAAAAAAATTGTTCTATTCATAAATGTTTTTCACAAATTACTTCGTTAGTTTTAGCAAATCTAAAAAAATCAGAAATGCTCACAGAGATTTTTTTTATTACGATGTGTTGAACAAACACCTTTCAGCTCATCACAAGTTAACTGTGTATAACCTTGTACAAAAAAAATAACATACATATAATTTTCCAAATCAATAAGTAACAGTACCAGCAATGCCTTTACAAACTAGTGAATAATAATAAATAATAGTTAAATGACTATTGGCGACTATCTCATAGTAAAGTTAATTACTAACGCATAGCCATCGCCAGATCTTAGACGTATTACATTTAAAAATGTTACCAAAAGAACACCAGGCAAGTAGCGCACTTGTTTCTCAAACATTATTGCAACAATGCCCATTTATCTTTGAACAGAAGTTATACTAAAGCTTAATGACGACGACATTGTTATCGCCCCCTCTTTCGTTTACCCACAAATTAAAAAGATAGCTATAGCAAGGCCTAAATAGAGATAGGATATAGAGCAATATATAGATATATAGAGCAAGGATAAAGACCAAATATATTCACCTCCTGATATAATTTCTATATCAGGAGGTGAATTTCAAAAGCATCATCTTCCATACTTTGACATACATTACCGGATCTATCGAGAGTTACCACAAATGTATTAATCTTATTTAGACAATCTAAGAATTGTTGGATGACTTTTGTAAATCACCTCGTGATATAAATAAAGCGGCATATATGGGTATACCGGTATATTATACCGGTAGTATTGTATGCGTAACTAATAACTTTAACTGCTGCTGCAACTACTACTTGTAAGTTTTGTATGACAGACTCCATGACATGAGGACTTTGAGGACATTATCCTCCTCTTTGAGAACCTATGCGCTCTCTGTTTAGCAAAAGAAGCGATCTCTACCTACGGAGCTTGTTTTGCAGCGTTTATGTATGTATCATAAACATAACATTTTCACATATAGTATATTTTTGAAATCAATGTAATTCATTGATGCATCTGTCTTGGATAGTGCCTAAATGGTCTGTGAATTTCAGGAGTCACAGGAGTCAGCATTAATAGTCTTTTTCTCTTTTACCAATAAGTGGGGTCGGAAAACGTTCCCTTCCATTATCCGATAGCCGATATCTCAACATTCGCTCCTGTTACATGTGAATCGTTTGCGTTGTCAAATAAACAAATCAAAAAGTAAGATACTAAAATCTCTCTACTCTATCAAGAAAAGTGTATTTTCATTGCGACGCTTGGGAACAAAAAAAGAAACGAAAAATAAACATTTCTTTGTATGTAAATGCGTCGTCGAATGCGACTGCGAAATCCCCTTATTACGCATACCTTTAATACGCGTATCGAAGCATCTTGCACAACCGTACTAATGAGCAAAATTCGTGTCGTTAGGTAAACAAAACGTAAACCTTCAGTACTAAAACAGTCGGTATCTCTTTCTAACACATTAAATCAAATTACAGGTACTTAATTAACTTATTATAGGTCGATCTAATTTCTTTAATAAGTCAGTTACGTGTGAAAATCGACATTAAAATATAGCAGAATAGATATAAAAGACCTACAAAATGTTATGTTGGTACGGATTTCGCACAACCTTTAATGATCCACTCAAGAGGAAAGACAAAAAAAACGTAACACGTATCGCTTGTACATGTGTGTGTGTGTGTGTGTGTGTGTGTGTGTGTGTGTGGTGTGTGTGTGTGTGTGTACACAAAGCTCATACTAATATATCGTTGTATTTTTGTAACAAGTAAAAGCGGACTGTGTTCCGTGCGCGATTGTGACGGAGAGCTCATTAAGTTGTGCGCCTTTTTTATGGTATAGAATTGTAAATTGACAAGACGAGCAGGACATGTGCCTAACGGTAAGCAACATGCTTGCCCATAACAGCACGGCGACACGCAGCGATTGGAACATGAGTCCAAATCATTACCTAGCGCCGCACTCGCTACCGGTTCTTCGTACATTTACAAGAATAACCACCAATTAAAATTGGTCACGTTTCAAGTTCTTGTGGTTCTTCACTTCGTTATTATCATTAATTACGAGATATTTATTTATTTATTTTTTCCTCGGCTGTGAAGTGGTCCTCAAAACAGCGATACAGCCAGTTTCCTTTGTCGTAATTTTAATTAGAGTTTCACAACCAGCAGTAATCGTTCCTATAGACAGAACAAAAACGTCAGTGTCTATCTTACCTTTGATTGGAAACTTTGGTAATTTTAACCGTGCATCAAACTGCATCGAAATTTCGGGAACTCGTTACGCTACGTTAAATATTCCGCAAGTAATGTTACTACTGAAACAGGACCCGTTTCAAAATTAGTGAGCTGTACTGTATGGCTTTACTTTCCGAGACTTAAAAAATGGGGCAAGAGAGAATCACCAGAGAGTCAATTGAGAGAGTCACCTACGTTTAAATAGGTTTAAGCAGATTACCTGTACTAACCCTATAGAATCGTATTCTATTGAGACCAACCCTAAATCGCGAAAGAAAATCAATAACTTTTTAAAAAATATAGTCTAAAGATAAATGTACCTATTATTGTAATTTATCAATACAAACCCAAATAAAAAAAATAAAAAAACAAATAAAATTAAAAAAAAATCGGGTTGATCAAATTTACGTAATCGTCGATTTTAGGGTTGGTACCGTAGAATAAGTAGTTTAAATTGACGAACGCACAGCGTCATTTGCGGGTTAGCACAGGAATAATATGTATCATTGTTACATCACAAATTGCGTCTACTACAAAGAGCAAGGACAAAGAAACGATATAATTGAGTCGCATTGAACAAGGAACTTTGTTCACATATTTGTATAGTAGTGGTGACATTGAGTCGCATTGAACAAGGAACTTTGTTCACATATTTGTAT
The DNA here is from genome assembly GCA_963693475.1 of Ectropis crepuscularia. Classification (NCBI taxonomy): domain Eukaryota; kingdom Metazoa; phylum Arthropoda; class Insecta; order Lepidoptera; family Geometridae; genus Ectropis; species Ectropis crepuscularia. Next base: position 39,467,279 of record OY856338.1, read on the forward strand.
AGCAGTGGTGACATTGAGTCGCATTGAACAAGGAACTTTGTTCACATATTTGTATAGTAGTGGTGACATTGAGTCGCATTGAACAAGGAACTTTGTTCACATATTTGTATAGCAGTGGTGACATTGAGTCGCATTGAACAAGGAACTTTGTTCACATATTTGTATAGTAGTGGTGACATTGAGTCGCATTGAACAAGGAACTTTGTTCACATATTTGTATAGCAGTGGTGACATTAAGTCGCATTGAACAAGGAACTTTGTTCACATATTTGTATAGTAGTGGTGACATTGAGTCGCATTGAACAAGGAACTTTGTTCACATATTTGTATAGTAGTGGTGACATTGAGTCGCATTGAACAAGGAACTTTGTTCACATATTTGTATAGCAGTGGTGACATTGAGTCGCATTGAACAAGGAACTTTGTTCACATATTTGTATAGTAGTGGTGACATTGAGTCGCATTGAACAAGGATCTTTGTTCACATATTCGTATAGTAGTGGTGACATTGAGTCGCATTGAACAAGGAACTTTGTTCACATATTTGTATAGTAGTGGTGACATTGAGTCGCATTGAACAAGGAACTTTGTTCACATATTTGTATAGCAGTGGTGACTCTTTCCAGTTTCCCCCTGTGGTACCTACCACATCTTTGGTAGCTATTCTACCGCAAAGCAGTTTTGAAACGTGTTTGAATTGAAGGACAATGTTTATGGGCACTCTTTGCCCAGCATCAGGGTATGCTATCTGTCGACGTCATATATTTCTCAATAAGAATTATGGCTGAAATATAATATGGACCTTCTACAGATCCTGACTTTCACAACACTTATGTAAATTTATTATGACATTTTAGTGAGTAATTTAATGACACAATTTGGTCAAATAAGTTGACGAAGCGTAGCGTCCAATTATAATAAAATATTATAATTACATAATTTAGGTCTTTTCATATGCTTTTCTAATCACGCTTAGCCCTACAGCTTGGTTGATTGCTTTTCTTGTTCAAGTTGTGTATTAAATTCTAAATAGTTTATGATATAAAAAGTTTTAGATACTATACTTATAAAATATAAATAATTTTAAAAGTTTTCTATGACACATTTTTCCATAATATACTACAGAACACCCGATCTGAGTCCACTTAGATTTGCAATCAGCACCAACCATGTCGTTTAATATATAAATACATACATTAATATAACGTGTTGTGTGGTAAGTCTCCTCTTACGTGACATAAAAGATAAACAAATAAGGTGTCAGGATCATTAAGAAGATAATATTATGCATTTATTTCATTAATTGACGGGTTACTCACGTGATATGAACGGTTCAGTCCGTCATAAGTTTCAGGCGCAATTGGCGGCCTTTTTTTTAAAGAGTCTGTGTGCGCCCGTTTCAAACGATCGCGGTCATGTGCGTGCACTCCCCTTAAAAAAGGCTGCAAGATGCGGTTGAAACTTCGGACGGGATCGACCATATATACGTGACTTACCAGTGAATTAATAAAAAAAACATAAAAACCATGTACGTTTTCACATATAAATATTAAGCACTAACAATTTTGACATAATTTTAGAAATAAGAATTCGCATCAAGTCCGCCATAGTAGCTCTTATGCCTGGTAAGAATAAGACTGTGTAAAAACCGTAACTTGGCAAACGTTAGCTATAATGGCAGGCTTGCATACAGTACCGGTACATATTAAATTTACATGACACGTAATTCATAATTACGAAGTGATTGCTAGGTGGACACCATTCTACGAGTGTCAAGCCAGGTTCAATGGAGTATAATGGAGATAGGACAAAAGTAGTACATTTTCAGGAGAGCGTAATTGATATTAATTTGGGGAAATGCAGTACATTTCAGGGAAGTAGGTGATTGGTATTTTATCACTCAGTATTAAGATAGTCAAATGAATATTGGAAGGGAGTTAAGACGTTCAGGGTAAAGGCCACGGCAGGCCGGAAAAGTTGACTGGCCCTCCGAGGCCCGCGTCGGCTTCGAGTAGAGACATGATTACAGCCATGGCGGCTTCGCCATTCCCGTCCATGGTCATAGACGATGGGGACCCCAGGGCTTCCTCAGGAGAACGGTCGTCACCCGCAGCCTCGCTAAGAGTCACGTTGTTGCGGACCTACAAATAGTAGTCCAACTTCTGAACAAACATTTCTTGTAACTTACTACTATCATTAGTTCAGACCATTTTGTCTAAACTATAGGCAAATACGTCTGAGCAAAACTAAACTTAATTTGAACTATGCCCTATGTTTAACTAATTCTAAAATAGTAAAATGAATTAATACTGTTAAAAAACGATATGTAGCAAATTACTAAAATAAGGGCAACACTTTAATATTTATCATGACAACACAAAGTTGTAAATATTGCTATCAAAAACAAAAACTGTACACTTAATAATAGTAAATGACAAAAAAAATACCAGTTGAAAATTGACTTCTAAATAACTAATATAAAAGCAAGCAAAGGCATTAGTTTATTTTTAGTATATTTTTCTTATTTTGCCTTTTTTTAAAGACACTAAGCAACAGTGTTTCACATTTTTTTTGGATGACACTGAGCAACAGCGTTTTATATGTTGTTTTAGAAACCACTAAGCAACAGTGTTTTATATAACATGTAAATTTGATGATATTTATATATTTAACGATACCGGAAATTTCATCCCGCTCATCATCATAACTTATTCCAGTTATTTTTAAGTTCGTTATTTTAACAAAGCTGAAAGTTGACAGCGCTTGATCCCATTAAGGGTAAGAACGATGGCCCATTATGAAGTTAGGGTCATCCAAGCTTTGGCAGATAAGCGGTACTAAAGGTGTGTGAAACACCGATCTAAATTTGTCAAACTTTACAAGTCTTTATTGGTGATGTGGCGTAATATTGGTATTAAATGAAAGGGCTTGACTAGTTAGTAGATTACTAAACTATTAGGAATATCACCCAGATAAGGGGCGAGGTCAATCAATGCAACAAGAGTGGTTTGATGAGGGTAGTGGCTGGTTTGATGGTATCTGGAGCCTTCATCTCAGTCTTGGAATGACCTTTGGTTCTGTTGGATGTGCTAGGGACATTTATTGTTAATTTTTGTGGATTGCTGAATTTTTTGAATAGAAGATAAGGACCCGAGACCCAGCAGTGGGAACTTTTAGTACCGTTTATCTTCCAAAGCCAGGATGACCCAAATTTCACAATGGTCCATCGTTCTTACCTGTATTGGGAGCATGCGCTGACAAACTTTCAGCTTTGTTGAAATAACGAAGGTCTGGGGTTCACGAGCTCTAAGTCCAAATGCTCGATTACGAACTCTTGTTCAAAATATTGAGGCGCGTTAATTTGCCACAGACACGTCCCTTACCATTGGACGCATGACTAGCTTGACTCACAGAAAATCAATGCGTGAGTGTAAACAGTTTTACTGTAATAGGCAATATAGCTAGATCCCCACGAAACATTAAATGTAGTGTTTTAAGACTTTTTAATGATGTTTTTACTGTGCTAGCACACATTTGGATATGTGACACATACCGAAAAATACCCGTTGAAAGATCACGTTGTGCCCTTCACAACTTCTCGAGTACGAGTGAGAGAGTATGTTATTTCAAAGCTTACCCGTATTACTATATGTTTTGCGAGAACGAATTTCGAACGTGTCACTATGCAAATGCAACTGATACATTATTAGATGATACAAGCAAGTGCCAAAGCGAAACTCAAAGCGGAAATAGTGTGCGACAGTTATTAAGAATGCGGGTTTTGAAACATTGTGATCAGGGATGGAGAGGACGAAACCTGATATAAGTATTTATTAAAAAAATCGCGTGAAAACAAAACAACCATGATCGGACATCATCATCATTGGTCTGTAGATTATTTACAATATTTCAGAAGCATCTACCCTTATATGAAAGAATGAGTAAGTAGATCAGGTTTTTCCGTACGGTTCCTTTGTGTCAATCGTAAGTAGATGAGACGTATGTTAGCTATGGAAACAAAGTGATGTGGCGCGACAAAAGTACGACACTTCCACAGGAGCGATTTCCTGTCTTCCTGTTTTCTTATCGCTTTCTCCATCCTACGGTTACCTACTTTTTTGTGCAATAAAGATTTTCTATCTATCGTCTGCCAGAGCATACTATTAGAATCAGCGGCGCAAAGTTTCATGTCCCTTTTACTTATAACCTCTCAACGATTCATTGCATGGAGCAGGTATTAATCGAGAATGGTTCTTTGAAGTTTCAAGATTTAATTCATACCCAGAGACAAGCGAAAAACGTTAAAGTTTCACTCCAATCTAAAGGCACCATGGAAGATACTATGGGAACTGAGAAACTATCCCTCGAAAAGTGATTAACTCTAAGAGCAACAAAAGAACTTAAGTATCTATCACCAAGGGGCCGTTCAAGTATTACGTAATTGCAATTATTGACCCCCCCTTCCACCTTGTCATCAAAAGTAAGCAAATCTATTACCCCCCCCCCCCCCATGCTTACGTCACCCATTTATTCCCCTTACTCGTTACTCCATTTTACTCCTACTTCATTTATTTAGCTATTACCTCCACGGCTATCGGGGGATATGCCTTGATCGCGAATCTAGTTCGAAACCTAGCGTGTCCGGTTTTCTCCCACCTACATATTTACTACATAAACAAAAGTAATAAGTACGACACACAACCGTATATTTCAGCACGCACACTAAAAATTATGATCGCGATTTTTAATGACAACATACATAAAATGGGCGGAACATTTCCGTGTAAACAATTTGAATTGATTGAGATTGATCATTTGAACTTAGTAAACAGTTGTTAATTTGATATTACATACAAACGCTCCAATTTTATTTCTTTGTATATATCATTAATATTAATCATAATACCAGTAACAAAACATGGCAAAATAGGTAGTTAATTAAAAATGTAAAAAAGAATTGTCGATTTCCGAATAAATTTTCGAATAAATATCACATCGGCAAACTTTATTAACCCATCTCTAACGCGCCAACGTAGGTTCAGAGCTTTGCGGTCATATTAATCGTATCGAGGAGACACGGTCACGCCCTCAAGGCATATCCCCCGATATCCGTGGTTACCTCGAAAATACGTTCCGTCTTCAAGTCTAGATAATGTGTGGGTTGTCATCTGTGTAAAAAAATAATTAATTATTGCCATCCATAATAGTTTTAAAAACTTCAATTGTCAACAATAATAGTTTAAAAAACTAAAACACGCTTTTAGCACGCACTAAAAATTACAAAACCCTTTCATTCTAGACTTAAATCATAGGGATAATATTTCAAATTGCCAATCCGCCACCTTGGATCGGCCGCCGTGCTGGATTTAAGTAACGTGATTATTTTTTTCGTATCCCATTCAGCAAACCCTTTCATTTAATATTCAATTTCATTTATCATGTGGGTGCATTTCAAATAGCCAATCCGCCATCTTAGATGTCCGTCATGTTGGATTTAAGTCACGTGACTATTTTTTTCGTATTCCTGACAGCAAACCCTTTCATTTGATACTCATATCATGGGGATGGATTTCAAACAGCCAGTCCGCCATCTTGGGGAGGCCGCCATATTGGATTAGTAATGACGTTTCTTAGCTAATCATGTATTGTCATTAGAACTCAGAGCGTGTGCAAAATTTCATCCTAATCGCAGTGGGTAAAATTAAGATTCCAAGATTTTCTTACATCCATAGTTAGTTACAAGTGAAGCTAATAAAGGCGTGTTAAAAATGAGCAAAACACATACTCCCCCCGCCCTCTTATAGTTCTTACGTAATACTTGAACGGCCCCAAGTAGTAAAATTATCACATTAGACTTTCAGGATTCGAAAACGGTAACATTCTCCTTATCTTCTTTTCGTTTCTTTTTTTCGTTAAACTTCTGATGAATGATTTTTGGAAATTGAACGTTTTGACGGGGACTGGGGTTATACACAGTTTGCTATGGGTAGAACTGTTGCCATGGGACGTACATGACATGAGAGTGCGTATTTCGTGGCACAGGGACTTTAGATTGTGTAGTGGCATTTCAACCTGTGGGGACATTTGGTGGGGATATTCTGGTGGGGATATTCGAGCGTATGGGTGGATTTGTGTGTATGGGGACATTGGAATTAGTGGGGACGTGTGAGTGTATGGGGACATTGGAATTAGTGGGGACATTTGAGTGTATGGGGACATTGGAACTGGTGTGGACATTTGAGTGTATGGGGACATTGGAACTGGTGGGGAAATTTGAGCGTATGGGGACATTGGAACTGGTGGGGACATTTGAGTGTATGGGGACATTGGAACTGGTGCGGAAATTTTAGTGTATGGGAACATTGGAACTTGTGGGGACATTTGAGCGTATGGGGACATTGTAACTGGTGGGGACATTTGAGCGCATGGGGACATTGGAACTGGTGGGGACATTCGAGTGTATGGGGGCATTGGAACTGGTGGGGACATTTGAGTGTATGGGGACATTGGAACTGGTGGGGGCATTTGAGTGTATGGGAACATTGGAACTGGTAGGGACATTTGAGTGTATGGGGACATTGGAACTGGTGGGGAAATCTGAGCGTATGGGGACATTGGAACTGGTCGGGACATTTGAGTGTGTGGGGACATTTGAGTGTATGGGGACATTCGAACTGGTGGGGACAAATGAGTGTGTGGTGACATTGGAACTGGTGGAGGCATTTGAGTGTATGGGGACATTGGAACTGGTGGGGAAATTTGAGTGTATGGGAACATTGGAACTTGTGGGGACATTTGAGCGTATGGGGACATTGGAACTGGTGAGGACATTTGAGCGTATGGGGACATTGGAACTGGTGGGGACATTTGAGTGTATGGGGACATTGGAACTGGTGGGGACATTTGAGTGTATGGGGACATTGGAACTGGTGGGGACATTTGAGTGTGTGGGGACATTGGAACTGGTGGGGACATTTGAGTGTGTGGGGGCATTAGATCGTGTAGTGGCATTTCACAAAGTGGGGATATTTGAGCGTGTAGTGGCATTTGAGCGCGTGGAAACATTTCAGTCGGTGGGAATATTTTAGCGTGTGGGGACGCCTGTTGCGACATTTGTGAGTGTGAGGACATTTGTGAGTGTGAGGACATTTGTGAGTGTGAGGACATTTGTGAGTGTGGGGACATTTGTGACTGTAGGGACATTTGTGAATGTGGGAACATTTGAACTGGTGGAGACATCTGCTCCTGTGGGAAGATGTGACGTAGCAATGCAACATAATAATGCTCATGGTGATAAAAAATTGACCCAGTAGCATCATCGGGCAGTGTGGAAGTGTTCTGAGGGGTAGGTGACCTATTCTGTGGGGTTGGTGACCAGCTATGTGGGGTAGGTGACCTATTTTGTGGGGTTGATGACCAGTTATGTGGGGTAGGTGACCTATTCTGTGGCGTTGGCGACCAGTTATGTGGGGTTGGTGACCAGTTATGTGGGGTTGGTGACCTGTTCTGAGGGGTAGGTGACCTATTTTGTGGGGTTGGTGACCAGTTATGTGGGGTTGGTGACCAGTTATGTGGGGTAGGTGACCTATTCTGTGGGGTTGGGGACCAGTTATGTGGGGTTGGTGCCCAGTTATGTGGGGTTGGTGACCTATTCTGTGGGGTTGGTGACCAGTTCTGCGGGGTGGATGACCTAGACGACGGTGGCGTCGGGAAAGGTGGCGTATCCGGTCGATCTGATTGTATCAGGCTTATTAGTGAACGCAACCATGCAACCAGAGCATGCGAAGAGTCAAGCGAGTTGGCGGTCGACGGCGGTGATATTAGAAGCGGCGGTGATATTAGAAGCGGCGGTGATGTTAGAAGCGGCGGTGATGCAGGTTTGCATGAAGATGGCGGTGGTGTGTGTACCTGCATCTCGTTCGCGTCGTCGGTGAGCATCGTGTCGACTAGCGTGTTGTTGCTGAACAGAGCGTCGTGTAACATGTCCGCCGGCAGATCCAGAGATAGCCCTCCGTTCGGCGAACGACGTAGCGCCTCCTCGGCAATCGCTGAACCGATCTTATGCGACTCCACCTGAAAACATGTTTATGGTGTCATCAATTATTCATATTTTTTACTTGATTTATTTTTCCAACCATCTAGCCCCAAAACACAGTATGTATGGATGGATGTTTGTTACTCTTTCACGTAACAACTACCGAACGGATCGGGCTGAAATTTGGAACATACACAGATTATACTTTGGAAGAACACTTAGGCTGCTTTATATACGCGGGTAAAACCGCGAGGTACGGCTTGTTTAAATCATACAATAGTTCAACGAAGCCGTCTGGACGAGGCAATCGTGCGGGGTGAGATGCGGGAAGCGGCAGATATCTGGCTTCCATAGTATGAGCTTTGTTTGGGGTCAAAATCATAAAACGTCACGAAGTCACAATACAGAGCCAGGATACGGCCAAAGCCAAAACAGATTATTTTAATGGGCCAAACTGTGATCACGGTCATAATACGTCATGCCACAGAATCAGTATATACCGCCAAAAAAATAAGACGTTACGATAGAGAGCCAGGGTTCGGTCATAGCCATAATCATCAGCCGCAAGACGTCCACTACTGAACATAGCCCTCCCCCCTAGATTTCCACAACGAACGGTCCTGCGCAACGTACAACCAGCGGTTTCCAGTTTCTTTCACGCACCCGAAATTTAATCATGTAAATTTAATTCTAGTTTAAATAATAATAATTATTAATTATTGGTATTGTATTTTATTAGCTTCCTGCTGTATAGTACTCGTATTTATTGCAATACACGTATCTTGGGAGGAGGCCACCGGACCCCGAAATATAGTTTTTAACTAGTTCGGGGACGGTGGATCCACATTATGTGTTATAAGTTTGGCAATAAAAATAATTCGATTCACGTCTTAAGTGGAAACTTCTTTTGGCGCGTCACAGACAGATTGTTCGTGGGCTGTGAATTGAATTCTAGCGTCACGCTCGGGAATGATAAGAAATCTTCGGGTAAACTCGGGACCATGGCCATTGGCCATCTAGAAATGCGTAAGCATTTCCCATTGACCATCTAGAAATGCGTCAATGAAAGAATGCACCAGCATTTCTAGATGGCCATGCTCATGGCCACGCCCTCCGGTTTCACCCGCGGAGTTTCCAAAGTAAGCTATCAAATTCTGAGTAAGATAACTTTTCACTTCTATCACCAGTTCCTATGACTGTCAATTTTTTTATACAGTGTAGAGTGACGAGACGAGCAGGACATGTGCCTGATGATAAGCAACATGCCTGCCACATAACAGCACAGTGACACACAGCCATAGTATCACAAGGAGTCGAAATCATTACCTAGCACTGCTGTGCGCTCGTCACTCAGAGATCTAAGATATTATGTCTCTAAGCGCTGTAATTTCACTGGAAACGTTGCCCTTAAAAACCGGGACACGTTTTTTAATAAATAATAAATAAATATTGGTGGACAATTCACACACAACACCATCTGACCCCAAACTAAGCAAAGCTTGTATGATGGCGGCCAGATAGCTGATATAATCTTACTAATTCTTACTAATTCTTACTAATATTATAAATGCGAAAGTAACTCTGTCTGTCTGTCTGTTATGATTTACCATCTAAACCAGTGAACTGATTTTAATGAAATTTGGTACACAGATAGACTAGACCCCGAGAAAGGATATAGGCTACTTTTTATTGCAGAAAAAGGGTTGGGGGTTGAAGAATGTAACAAAAACGGGGAAAAATATTTATCTTTGAGAGCTTTAGCTGCGTGTGCCATTCTCCTTGGTATGCGCTGAAGTCTGATGACAGGACATGTCGGTCTATATTTGAAGGTTACGTCATTTTAGGTAATCAAATTTTCAATAATGTATTATTTACATTAAAGTACCTATTATCAAAATAAAAATCTCTCTAATCTTATATTGTAATGTTGTTTATATAAAATTTGTCCGTTGATTTTTATACCTCTACACTAAACATTACTATTTTACCATACTGTTCACATATATTCGTATATTGGAAGTACTTGAAGGAAGAACCCTGATGCCTCGATTTCACACTAAAGAGGTTTTTGACAATCAAGCTCAAGATTATCTGAAGAAGACTCGAATGAGACGTGCCACGATGTTTGGTGGTATGCACCGTGACCGTAGAGAAGAGGATGAATGAGAAGAGGAATACCGGTATAACGGTGCACCAGTCTCCCTGCCCACTGTGGCCTTGCGTGGTCGCTAACGTATGATGGCGAACGCGGTGGGAGTGTAGAGGAAGAAGAGTGCCGGTATATCGGTGAGCTGCTGTCCCTGTCCTCTTCAGTCGGATGGTGGTAGGTGACGAGACCGACCATTTGGCCCGCCGTGAGAGACAAAGGGTGTCTAGACGTGAAGATGTCTGGTACCCACTCTGGTGACCACGGTGTGCATTGTCCCGCGGCGGGTTCACAGAAGAGTGCGAGAACATCCCGGTGTTTGCGCGGTTTGTGGCAAAGATGAATGAATACTGCCGAGGTTTTAGCCGGTAGGGTAGGGCCGGTAGGGCATGGTGTCGAATTCGACACAAATCGACTATTCCCTTCAAGCGCAAAATGGTACCATTTGCCTTTTAATTTCAAAATAATACAGTTTCCCGTTAAGTAGTCGTATGCTGAAACTATTATTAAAGCACAGGGGCAAATATTTAAGCACCTAGAAATCGATTCTTCGCGCCAAGACTGTTTTTCATACGAACAACTACTTAGGTATCTGAAGCGTTATCAAGATCATCAGGTTACAGAGATAACCAATTTGTTCTTCTACCCCAAGAATTAAAAAACTAAAAATATCGTATATACAGAAGTACTTTAAAATACCTGTACTATAAAACACATTTTACTAGAACCCAGTACTTTAACGTAGCGTTTCTATATTATTTTGGTATAGTTCTCTTGCTGATCATAGCTTTTTATAGCAATGGATATTTTAGTAGAGATTTTCCTCAAATAGCCGCGGGTGAAACCGCGGGTCACAGCTAGTACTTATATAGTTTTAAATACATACTTATTATACATAGAAACACCCAGACACAGTGCAAACATTTGAATTCATCACACAAATATATGCACTGGGTGGGAATCGAACCCATGACCCTCGGCTTCGCAGGCAGAGCTACTACCAACTAATTTTAATGCAAATGAACATGAACAAATGAAAGGTTCGACGGGTGACTGTACCTACCTGGGAGTCGATCAGCCGTTGCACTTCCATATCGCTCTCGGAGACGCAGCCGCCGGCGGCTCCCAGGCTCTCCGCTGAAAAACACGACATCGGTCTCACCAAGGGTTTGTTTCTGGTAACGCCCAAAACGAGCAAATTGTATGATATTTATATATCTTAAATATAAAATTCTCGTGTCACAGTGAGTATACAAGTCCAGTTGAAATACAAGTTAAAATATGCCATTAACTAGCAGCGACCCGCGGTTTCACCCACCTAATTCCCGTATTTTTTTCGCTATTTATTTTTTCGCGTTATATCTTATATATAAAATTCTCGTGTCACAGTGTTTGTTTCCTTACTCCTCCGAAACGGCTTTACTGATTTTACCAAATTTTATATGTATATTCAGTAGGTCTGAGAATCGGCTACTAGCTATTTTTCATACCCCTAAGTGACAAAGGTTGTTCAACCCAACATTTTTTTTTAATTCTCGGACAAATTTTTGTTTTTATATTTTTATAATGTGGCGTTAAAAAATACATACAACCCTAAATTTTTACCCTTAAATCACCAACCCCTATTTTTTAATAGCTATTTAAGTAATTTAATAATTTTTCATCCCACTCTATAACTGATCAATTGTCGTCTTTTTTGTCATCATGTAATAGTTTGCCATATAATAGTACATTATGATATAAGCGCGGTAAGTTGATAATTACAGCCGAGGCTTTATTGCTAGCTCGAGCCGAAGGCGAGAGCTATAATTAGCAGAGGCTGTAATTATCAAAGCGCACGTATGTCATACGACGTTTTATAACATATTTGCGAGGAAATAAACAAAACTCTGACGACATAATTTTCAAATAAAAACAATACAGCGAAAAAAACGCGCGGAATAATATTTACTTGATCACAGATCATAGCACAGAGTAAGTAATCACTATGGATCACAGATTAGCAATGCGCTCGCATCGGCGCCTTTTTTTTTAAGCAACGGCACAGAACCAGCCGGTATGCCATTAATAATAAAGTAATTTAATATTTTTGTGTTTTGTTACAGAAAAATTAAAGTAATTTATGGTCTAAATTAATTAAATTAACGAATTTAATAATTATTTATTATATTTTACCTCTCAAAGTTAATTTTATTCATAAAATGTTGACCACACTTTTCTGACAAAACTCTTTACTAAGATTTAAAAAGGTACCGTTCGTTTTAGACGGAGCATATCTCTCTACCTAGTCTGTGGACGGAGCATTTTGAAACCGTGCGTTTTACATTACACATTACAGCACTAGTGCGTAATAAGATACATTACGATACAGAAATTGGTCCAATAAGAGACCCTTTACGAGCAAATATGTTATAAAATAATTTATATGGCAAAACAACGTTTGCAGGGTCAGCTAGTATATATATATAGAATCTGAATCTCGGAAACGGCTCGAACGATTTTCATAAAATATGTATGCATGGGGTTTCGGGGACGATACATCGATCTAACTAGGTTTCAATTAAAAAAACGCATTTTATGCGCGTTTTTTTGACAACAAAAAACTGTTACATAAACATTAGAATGCGACGGTAAATTTCGCAGCCCAGCGCGGCAGTATATTAGCTCAGTCGATAAGACATGAAGCAGTAGACCCCGGGGCCAAAACCAGATGGCTTCTCTGTTTTTTGAGAAAATGTGTGTGTTTAAACCGAGCAAAGCTCGGTCACCCAGGTACTATTATTATTGCTAGCAATAAAGCCGCCATTTGTGGTGCTAGCTCATAAGTGTTTTTTATTGACGTGATAACGTCTTATAATTCGATGAAGCCGGCTGCACGCCCGCAAAACATGACGTCATGTAACGTTACCGCCATAGATTAGATAATATTTACCGCCGTTACCTCGCCTTATTACTTTTCGCACCATCTGGTGAGTGAAATGTGTATTACGTTCAAGGAATCTGTCCATGTTTTAGAAAAGCGACGATATGAAGTTAAGAACTTGTGCTAGTACAAGGATGTACCCAGAGATGGCGCTTTGAACAGCTTTTCAAAAAGCTTCAGAATGTTTTACCTAGATGGCGCTTAACACTAATACTAGACGTTGTCACGTTCAACTATCGTCAGTAAACCGACTTTACAGACAACCATTTTTTTTTAAAATAAAGAGTGACTAGACGAGCTGGACATGTGCCTGATGGTAAGCAACATGCCTGTCACATAACAGCACAGTGACACGCAGCTATTGGAACATGAAGAGTCCAAATAATTACCTAGCACTGCACTGCGCTCGTCACCCAGAGGTCTAAGTTGTTATATCTCTAAGCCCTGTAATTTCTCTGGAATTATTGCCCTTCAAACCGGAACACAGTAATGTTTGCACATTACTGCTTGGCGGTAGAATAACTGGCAATGGTGTGGTACTTTCCCAGGCGGACTCTGCTAAGAGTCCTACCACTACAAAATAATGTTTTGCTGTAATATTTCTATTTATGTGTCACAATAAAGAGTTATCCTATCTACTACCATGGAGTATAAAAAAGTCGGACGTAGTCTCGCTAAAACAAAAACTGTGTCCATAGAGTCGGCCACATAATATGCACGTGTGCGCTGTCACGTACAGGCTGACACGCATACATACATACATCAGTGGGTCCTTACACGCGAAAACTTGTGTCTATGTGTGTGTAGTGAAAACAACCTGATAAACGCACACGTGCAAATGTGGCTGACTCTAGTGTTTTAGCGAGACTACGTCCGACTTTTTTTATACGTCCGTGTCTATTATCACTGAAAAAGTTTGGATGTTTAGATCATTTGATGGATTTGTTGCTCAGTTACGTCAGAAAGCCTGAAAACCTGGCTCTTTGCAGAGTCCGGCAGACACACAGAGAGACATAGATGTCTGTCTGTATCTCTGTGTGTGCGTCTATCTGTGGCACCATAGAGCTTAAACGGATCGACAGATTTCAATGGATTTTGTTTTTTTAAAAGCTAGTTTCCGTGCGGTGGTTTTTAGCTGTGTATGGTTTAATATTGATTCGAGATGGCGGCCTTCACAAAATGGCGGATAAAATATTATTTTAATAACCTCCCTCAAATATACACATAGTATTAAATGAACGAGCTTGACTAGTAGAATACTAAACACTATGACAAATTTCAAATCCAAGATGGCCGCCATCACAAAATGGCGAATTACATACTTTTAATTCACTACTCCCTCAATATGGGTATCAAATGAAAGGGCTGGACTAGTAGAATACTGTACGAATATCAAATCCAAGGTAGCCAAAATTAAATTCATTTAATCAAAATTTTTAATTTTGTTCTTGTGATGTTATACTTCTCTTAGCGGTTTAGGAAAAAATGATATAAGTACATTTTTACGATGAACGAAAAACCGACACCCTAAAGTTAGCAAGTCAACATTTTAGTACATATATTGTAACTAATTTCACGTCAATACTTCTTGCGTTAAAGATATTATTTTATTCTACGGTCGAAGTTAGACTTCTTAGCACGGGGAGTAAAGAGAATAAATATTAATTTATTTCGTGCACGACATGAGTATTGAGTACATGCACTTTTTTTTAGTTATCTTGGCATTTTGGCCCTGTTCTCGAGAAGACAGAGGCTAAGAACTCATGGAGCGATTTCCACCCGCGCCCGCCGCGATTGAGGAACTACGGTTTTATTTCAAAACTCACGAGACCGCTGATTTTCGCGGTTTCGCAACCGCTGCGGGTGAGATTATCGCCTGCGAACGCGTCGTGAGTTGTGCTTTCAATTTTTGCATAATTATTTATCTGTGGGCCCGCAGCCACGGCGGGCGCGGCTGAAAATCGCTCCATGAACTCTTAGCCTCAGTCTTGACGAGACTGCGGCCAAAATGTCAGGATAACTAAAAAAGTGTATGTACTCATGTACCTACGCACGAAATAAGTTGATATTTATTGAAGTGAAAACTTCTTTAGGCGCGCCTAGACAGCTTTTTCGTGGGCTGTGAATTGAATTCATTCGTCACGCTCGGGTACGATAAGAAAGCTTCGAGTAAACTCGGGACCATGGCTATTGGCCATCTAGAAATACGTCAGCCAATGGGAAATGCTGAAAGGGCATGGACAGGCCATCATGGCATGGCCATCTAGAAACGCATTAAGAACATTTATCAACATTTTTGATTTGGCAGTTGATAATTTAGATATTGGATAATGTCGTGGCAATTACTTTTTGAAGTGAAAACTTCTTTAGGCGCGCCTAGACAGATTTTTCGTGGGGTGTAAATTGATTTCTAGCGTCACGCTCGGGTATGATAAGAAATCTTCGGGTAAACTCGGGTCCTTGGCGATTGGGCATCTAGAAATGCGTTAGCCAATGGGAAATACTGAAAGGGCGTGGTCTCGACATCATGGCATGGCCATCTAGAAATGCGTGAGCCAATGGGAAATGCTGACGCATTTCTAGATGGCCACGCCAAGATGGCGAGGCCCCGCCCTCCGGTTACACCCATGTAGTTTCCAAGATAAGCTATCAAATTCTGAGTTTTAAGTTTTCACTTCTATCGGCAGTTCCTATGAATGACAATTTTTTTTATTCTCTTTATTCCCCGTGCTAAGAAGTAATTGTGCATTTCGCAATGAGACTGAAACTCATTGTACAGTACTCACTATCAGCACCCTGCGGGTTTTACCAGCGCAGTTCCTGTCCCCGTTGTAAAGGAATTGCAGTTTGAGAATTCTCAGGATAAAAATTGCTCATGTGCTATCCCAGTCTATAATCTACCTTTTTTTGTTTTTATTTTATTGTATAGAGTGACAAGACGAGCAAGACATGTGCCTGGTGGTAAGCAATATGCCTGCCTGTAACAGCTCAGTGACACGCAGCTATTGGAACATGAAGAGTCCAAATCATTACTTAGCACTGCACTGCACTCGTCACCCGGAGATATAAGGTGTTTTATCTCTTAGCCCAGTAATTCTCTGGAAACATTGCCCTTCACACCGGAACACAGCAATGTTTGCCCATTGCTTTGCGTCAAAATAACTGGCAATACTTTCCCAGGGGGACTCTGCAAAGAGCCCTACTACCACTACCCGTATTACAAATTTCAAAGTGCGTCAAACTTATAAAACCCCTCTTTTTGGTCGGGTATTAAAATGTAGATATTTACGGTGGTGATGTCCGTCGTATGGGCGAGGCGGTGCGTCCGTGATCACAGTGTTCTCAGCAACAAGGCATTCCACGTCTTTGGTCCACGGGTTTCTGGAAAATTGAATAGACAAGATGATTAAAAAGAATAGGCTATAATACTAAAAAACTAATCAGTCCGTCAGCTAGATTGCTAAAAAATATTGTGCACGTATTTGTTATTTTGTTTCACAAAAAAATTACGACGATACAGTGCTTAGAAGTTTCGCGTGACGTCACCAGACCTGTGGGTACGATTTTTACTTACAAGTGACGTCACGACCCCCACCTCTTGAAGTTTGATGATCTATATCTTTGTCGGGTTTAAATGATTTGATAAATCAAAAAATATGTGTCCCATGTTTTTCCATGATCTAGCTGACTGACTAATTAGAATGGTATTTTTTTTGCCACTACACAAAGTATCGTTTTCTTTAGAATATGGTCCAATATTGAAATCTTTAAACAATTTAATTTTCTCAAAAACAAACCGACTCTAATTTAAAATTAAACTGATGTGCTCAGACCTTTAAAGGCGCAATTATAGCTGTATTCATAGGGGGATACATGTTTGAGTCTTTTGGGGTCGAAACTTTGGGACCGTGGGGACTGAGTGCCAAAAGTATTTACAAAGAGTTATCTATGTCAACGTCTTTGTGATGCAACTCGTGACCAAAATGCAGCTCAGATTTTGCTCAGCGAATAAGTATTGCCATTCATATTTCATGTCGAAGTGAAACCGTGGAAACGGTCGTGATAGGTCGATCTTACACTCTTACAGTAGCACGGTATTATAGGACGTTCTGTGTCTGGTCTGGGATAGGTTGGGTTAGTTTATTTTGGATTATAAATAAATAAATTAATAAATATTGGTGAACAATTCACACACAACACCATCTGACCCCAAACTAAGCAAAGCTTGTGTGATGGCGGCCAGATAGCTGATATTATACTTATATAGTTTTAAATACATACTTATTATACATATAAACACCCAGACACAGTGCAAACATTTGAATTCATCACACAAATATTTGCACTGGGTGGGAATCGAACCCACGGCCAATATATTATAAACTAAACTAACCCAGCGTGAGTTTATCTTACATTGAATCGTACATTTATATTCGATAACAAACGAATTTACTTATAGAAATAAGTATGGCAGGGCAGGGTATATGCCGATCAAACAATGACCGCGCGAGATGCGTTCCGTTGCATACTGCTTCACAAAGTGACGGTTTCACTTCGACAGATTGAAAACACCGAAGGAGGAAATGTATCTAGAATCTTTCGAAGGAATACAACATCCACCAACCCGCACTGGGCCAGCGTGGTGGATTATGGCCTTGACTCTCTCCTTGACTCTCTCTCTCTCTCTAGGACTCCTGATTTTATTGATTTTTCCTCCAAACTGTGTCATGCTATTCTCGACTTTATGTATATCGCATTAAGAAACGCGTCGCGCGGGTGAAAACTGATTTTTCCCTGGCATTAGGTGCACTCTTAATCGGCGTCCTTTGTTACCCGATAAGATAACAATAACACCGATAATGATTATTATCTGTGTCTAAATATGAACACATTTCTTCGTAAAAGTAAAGTAAAGTAAAAAATATTTATTTGCCATATAAACTTACAATTATAAATTTACTCTAGACTAGGCTTACATACAGAAAATAATATCATGGTATATGGCTTTTACAATGGGTCCCAAACTAGGCAAGGCCTGTATTTTGGGCACCCTACATCCAGTTACCAAAAACAGTTTGCGCTCAGCTTATATTCGGATGAGAAACACAAAAAGTAAAAAATAAATAACTAACACAATTGTTAAATTAATTAATTAAATCCAAATATATAATTACCGCAGTCTTAATGTACTTGAATGAATGAGATCATAATACTCGCACTATCTATTAGAGGGTGTATGTGAGGGGGTGTGTGTGTGTGTGTGTGAGAGAGAGAGGATGTGTGTGTGTGTGAGAGGGTGGGTTAGGGTGAGAGGGTGTGTCTATGTGTGTGAGGGTGTGTGTGTGTTTCTGTTTGGTATTTCCCTGAGATTATTGAAGTTAAGTCTGTGACGAAAAAACGTTCTCCTCAATCAACTCACCAAATGAAACAAGTTGTTCGGTTTGTGAATATGATAACGAAGCCAGCCACTGTTTCAATTTCTTATTAAAATCGAAAAATGAGCCAATGAGGACATCCGAGCGTCTGGCAACCAAGTTGTAGGTAAAAAAGTGGACATACTGAGGGAGGCGGGAGGCAAACACAGAGTTAACCTTTGGAAGTCTGAGGTGCCGTGGACGACTGCGCTTACTGGAATCAGGCTCAGCTGACAGGTGATGGCTTTTAGCTACAGCACGAAAAATAAATAGTTGGCGAACTGTCAATACTGAAGCTTCTTTGTAGACTTGTTCCGTAGGGTATCTTCGCGGTTTGTCTAGCAGGACTTTGAGGACTGCTCTCTGAGCTCTCTCCGCCTCAATCATGTGTGATTGCGCTGCACCTCCCCAGACACCGATACAATATTGAAATATAGTAATAGAGAATGTTGCGCTATAGAGAGTTTTTGCCTTCTGGACCATAATGTTGAATTTGCAAAATGTTGGATTCTTATAATGTTGAATTCGCAAAATGTTGATTCCCAAAATGTTGAATTCGTAAAAAGTTGAATTTCCCACCCGGATCATAATGTTGAATTCCTAAAATGTTGAACTCCTAAAATGTTGAATTCTTAAAATGTTGAATTCCTCAAATGTTGAATTCCTAAAATGTTGAATTCGTAAAAAATTGAAGTTGCGAGATGTTGTATCCTGTAAGTACCACAACAATACCTTACCTTACCTTCACTTACCTAACATCTAACTATGTATAGTCTGCGCGGAAGCGCTAGTCACCGCCTTGAGGCCTGTTTGCATTTTGATTAGTGCGAGTGCGAGTAATTAGTGCAGGTGTTTAGTGATTAGTAGCAAACACGTGTGGACACCCATTGATTAGTGCAAGTGCAAATAGTAAATTCTTCAACCATGTAAGTTGAAACTACATTTGAAGCCAAATATCAACTAAGACAGTAAAAGTTCGGGATTTTTTAAAATTGACAAAAAAATGTTTTTTGTTAATTAATATAAATTTTTCAATCATTTATTATTATATAATTTTTTTAAATTTACAATCCGACAAATAAATCAACACAAAATATATCCGCACCACGAAGAGCACTAGTCATCGCCACTCAGGGAATCCTAATGCGATGACTAGCGATCATTAACAAGCAACTGTCAAAATATAGAATTAGTTCTAATATGATATAATTATTATGAAATGCAAACAAAGTAATGACAATATTAAAAATGACTTCTAATTTACTATTTAATTGTAACACAGTCTTAATTTTGAGCACAATTGCTTGAAATTGTGATTGTAATTAGCATGTAACAAGTTGTATTATTTTTGCCGCAATAAAATTAATTATTATTATTGGTTGTTTGCGCCAGTTTGTTCGAAATACACACGAGATAAAATATCCTAAGATGGGTCCCCCAATCACACGATCAGTGAAAAATGTATGTATGTAATTTCCAATGTGCACAGTTTTTTTCTCAGACGAAGGGGTGACAAGGAAATTAACACAAATACGATATGAACATTAATGAATTAATTAGTAACTGAAGCTCCAGGAGTGTTACCTCGCTGTGTAATGACAATTGTAGCTGAAGGAAATTCGAATAGACAAATATTGGAAAAACCAAAACTTCTTCCGTGCAAACTATAGGACATATCGACAGTGAAAATCAAAAGAAAATCGAAAACAAACTAATTCAAACAAAAAAACAAGTTATAACAAGTATAAGTAAGTCTATTTATTGAATTAAGTAACTGGCGGTTTTTCGAAAACGCTATTCCCTTGGAAGGAGCCATAATATTTTTATTTTATATTTTTACTTTAAATTACTTTTTATGTTAAACGAACAGAAAATTTTGATCTCGATTGACAACAGTAAAAAAAAATCACTTGTCACTTTATTACAAATGGCCAGTATCTACCTACCTCTAGATACACTATAATCGATGCACAGAGAATTTATAAAACGAAGGAGTTATTCGTTTGGTACGCAAATAAATAAAAATATGCATACATACTTGACGGGGACTTTACATTAATCGGTGGGATGGTAACGAACAACATCTACATATTTTATTATAAAAGAGGTTAAGTGCGAGTTGGACTCGCCCATGAGGGTCCCTTCATGGGTGAGTCCAACAGCAGCAAATAGCAGCAAGTAGCATAATATAAAAATTCTTATTTATGACGATTACAAAAAACTGATTACTAGATCTTATTCAAACCAATTTTCGATGGAAGTTTGCGTGGTAATGTACATCATACATATTTAATAGTTTTGTCATTCTCTTATTTTAGAAGTAACAGGGCGAGAAGGGGGGCACATTTCACCACGTTAGAAGAGTCTCTCGCGCAAACCATATTTTTAAAGACCCATCCATAGATGCCCCACACGTAACGTTTCGATGAAAAAAAAAGATTGAGCTTTTTTCTATTTTTGTGTGCAAATCTTAATGCGGTTCACAGAATCTCTACATCTACTTACCAAGTTTCAACAGAATACATCTTTTAGTTTCGAAAAAAAAAGGCTGTGACATACGGACGGACAGACAGACATGGCGAATCGATAAGGGTCCCGTTTTTGCCATTTGGTTACAGAACCCTAAAAATTGCAGATAAAAATTATTTCAATTCAATTTTGCTCAATTCAGGACGTCTACTCTCTTTCTACGAAGAACGTAATTTCGAGATACTAATTGCACTTACGTATATATTATTGTTTAGAATTGTGAGGATACAATTTTTTTGCGTTCAACGTTTTGAGATTCAACATTTTGGGAATTCAACATTTTGGGATTCAACATCTTAAGAATTCAACATTTTGGGAATTCAACATTTTAGGAATTCAACATTGTGGGTTCAATAAATTCAACTTTTTACGAATTCAACATTTTGGGATTCAACATTTTGCGAATTCAACATCATAAGAATCCAACATTTTGCAAATTCAACATTGTGGTCCTGAAGGAGTTTTTGCATGTGTGGGTTTTAAAAGTAAGACAACCAAACGGCTGGCCTCGTGACTTAGTGGGTAGTAGCTCTGCCTGCGAAACCGAGGGTCGTGGGTTCGATTCCCACCCAGTGCAAATATTTGTGTGATGAATTCAAATGTTTGCACTGTGTCTGGGTGTTTCTATGTAGGTATAATAAGTATGTATTTAAAACTATATAAGTATTACATCAGCTATCTGGCCGCCATCACACAAGCTTTGCTTAGTTTGGGGTCAGATGGTGTTGTGTGTGAATTGTCCACCAATATATTTTATTTTTTACGTTATAGAGAATATATCGTTATAAAGAGTGTACACCGAACTTATAAAGCTGTCAAAATGTAGCTTGTTAATTTTTCGCCGTAGCATCACAACGTAGAACGTAATGGTGCATTCTCGACATTCTCGTAACATGCGTAACGCGGATAAGCTGGATGTAATACCACACTCTCTCACGAGGTCACGGAAGTTAACTCACATTATGGGACCTGAAGTTTATAACACGCTTCCCAAAATAGTTATATCGGCCCCAAGTTTCGGCAGCTTCAAAAATAGATTAAAGTGCTGGCTTATCGATCAAACTTTTTATAGTTACACCGAATTTTTAGAGAGTGATGGCACTTTGCCATAAAAATTAATGCAAACATTTGACATGGAACATATTATACTCATATAATGCTTGACAGTTTTCTGTACAATAATTATTATAATACAGTAAAGTAGTCATTTTAAACTTTGAAAATGTATACAATTTGTATGCTCTTTCTTTTGTTTTTATGTTTTTATTAATTGACGTGTAAATTGTACATTTATGAATAAAGTACTTTGACTTTGCCGTTAGACTGACCGGAACGGTTTGAAGTGCGACTGTACGAGCGCGTGCGAGCCGTCCTTGCACCGGATGGCGTACGGCGCCGTCCGGAGCGCGTCTCGCTGGACCAGGGCGGCCTTGTGCGCGCGCGCCACCGCCGTCAGCTCCGGACCGGACACGTACTCGTACAGACTCGTGCCCAGCAACTCCTGCGGCAGGTAGCCCAGCACCAGCGTCACCCTGCGCGCAACAATACACGAATAAACATAAATCACGAAATAAATATTCATGGACGATCAATACTAAAAAAAGTAAAATAAAGTGGCCAAGTGCAAGTTGGACTCGCCCATGAAGGGTTCCGTTGCAGCAAGTAACATAATATACATAGTACACATAGTTCTTGTAGTTCGTTCTAACTTTGATCGAAGTTTCAATAATAGTGAATTTATGACGTACCAAAAAAAAAAACTACTCATCAGATCGAGTTCAAACCAATTTTCGTTGGTAGTTTACATGGTAATGTACATCATATATTTTTTTTAGATTTTTCATTCTTTTACTTTAGAAGTTATAGGGACACACACACACACATTTTACCACTTTGGAAGTGTCTCTGAAGTGTGAAGCGCAAATTATTCAGTGTAGACGAAATTGATATTACAAACCTCAATATCATTTTTGAAGACCTATCGATAGACACGCCAAACGAGTAGGTTTGATGAAAAAAAAATTGTTGAGTTTCAGTTCTCTGTATGGGGGACAACCCAATTATTTTTTTTTTTTTGTACAAAAAATATATCATATCAATAACAATATCTTAATGCGGTTCACAGAATACATCTATGCTACAAAGAGGTACTTCGTTTCGTTGGCGTGTCCAAAGAGGTACTGGTGGCAAAAAAGTCAAACATGTCATAGTACACTAGCTCCACAGTTACCTCGGATCGACGAAGAGGTATTTCCCGTCGTTGTCGTGTCGGGAGAGGTACTGGTGGCAAAAAAGTAGAACATTTCATCCTACACTGGTTCCAAACATTTCATAGTACACTGGTTCCACAGTTACCTCGGATCGACGAATAGGTATTTCCCGTCGTTGTCGTGTCCAAAGAGGTACTGGTGGCAAAAAAGTTGAACATTTCATACTACACTGGTTTATGTCGAACATTTCATGGTACACTGCTTCCAGTTACCTTGGATCTACGAAGAGTTACTTCCCTTCGTTGGTGTGTCGGGAGAGGTACTGATGGCAAAAAAGTCGAACATTTCATCCTACACTGGTTCCAAACATTTCATACTACACTGGTTCCACAGTTACCTCGAATAGACGAACAGGTACTTCCCGTCGTTGGCGTGTCGGGAGAGCTACTGATGCCAAAAAGTCGAACATTTCAAGCTACAAAGAGATACTTCTTTTCGTTGGCGTGTCCAAAGAGGTACTGGTGGCAAAAAAGTCAAACATGTCATAGTAGGTACACTAGTTCCACAGTTACCTCGGATCGAACGAAGAAGTATATCCCGTCGTTGTCGTGTCGGGAGAGGTACTGGTGGCAAAAAAGTCGAACATTTCATCCTACACTGGTTCCAAACATTTCATAGTACACTGGTTCCACACTTACCTCGGATCGACGAAGAGGTATTTCCCGTCGTTTGCGTGCCGCGACAGGTACTTTAGCGGCACGATGCGCGGGCGGCCCGCGGCCGGCGGCGGCGGCATCAGGTCGTGCAGCGCCCGCCCGACCGCCACCAGGCACGACGGGTTACACGCCTCCTCCTCGCCCCCCGAACACCCCGCCTCCGTCTCCTCGATCTCAGCCGGCGCCCACGACTTCATGTAACCTGAGTAAGTGAAAACTTTCGTGACACACAAAAGTCAAAAGTCAAAGTAATTTATACGCTAAAAATTGTGGTTACAAATAAGTTCTTAAAATGGTGCTGCACAATTTCAGCCTAAAAGGCACAGAACGTTCGTGGCCTGTGAATTGAGCTCCGCGTCAAGATCGGAAATGGAAGACACGTCCGGGTGAATTCGGGACGTCAGAGTGTGCCAGAGCGAGAAAGATAGTCAGCCGCTTCTGTCTGTGTGCTGTCACTATTTTTTTTATTAATTTATTCTTGGCCATGGGTACTAGCCCTTCAGCCGCATCTGTCACTGTCGTGTCGCTGTGTTTACTATTATCAATTTATATGTAATCCTTTTTTTTTTAAAGTACTAGTTTTAATTGTTATTTCTTATTTTAGTTTTCATTTCTGCCGTGCGGTCTTAAGCACACACATTTTGGTTTATTTAAGTATAGCCTGGCACTTTCTGGTACTCTTTGCAGAGTCCGCCTGGGGACGTTGGAGAGTCGCACATCTTGTTCGTGGTTTACGATGGAACGTGCTTACCTAGAAGAAACGGTTTCACTTCCGATTTGAAAACATCAAGATCCATTTGATGTAACCATCGGAAAGAACTCGCTCAGGCAACGCCTTGACGTTCTTATTATAAAAGTAGAGTCGAACCTCTTCGTTCGAGCCTTTGTAACGTCAACCATGGACAAATTACGGCCTGCTGGCTCCTGGCTGGAGAACGGCAATTGCCGATACAACGCCTGGTTCGAATCGTCGAG
Source organism: Ectropis crepuscularia (assembly GCA_963693475.1). Classification (NCBI taxonomy): domain Eukaryota; kingdom Metazoa; phylum Arthropoda; class Insecta; order Lepidoptera; family Geometridae; genus Ectropis; species Ectropis crepuscularia. The sequence goes on from OY856338.1 coordinate 39,492,227, forward strand.
GGACCGACATGTCCTGCTCGTCTCGTCAATGTTTATTTAAAAAAAAAATGTTCCATGAACCTATCGAGGGTATGCGTCAATACGCACTGGCCCAGCTTAGTTGATTATGATCTTGACTCTATTCTAGCGAGAGAAAGCCCCGAGCCTCAGCAAATAGGAACATTTAGGTCGCTGCTTATGTATAAATCTACATTTCTGAAAGGTTCCCATGCCAAGAAGTGGCCTGGAAGTCCCACTAAGTCAAGATGGCCTACGTGAGACCAAGAAGTAAAGGCACTAGATACGACTCGCGCCTGGGGGTCTACCGCCTAAAGGTACAAGTTCGCGCGGAGACCGCGACAGGAGACCGAGACAGGAGACCGCGACAGGCACTTGACACTATGGAATTGTATGGACGCCAGTTCGCGCCGCGACCGCGACAGGAGACCGAGACAGGTCGCGGTCGCGGCGCGAAATGGCGTCTATACAATTCCATAGTGTCAAGTGCCTGTCGCGGTCTCCGGTCTCGGTCTCCTGTCGCGGTCTCGTGTCGCGGTCTCCGCGCGAACTTGTACCTTTACGAAAAACGCTTTGACGCTTTGACATTGCCGTCTCTTTCATTTCAAGCGAGAAGAAAAGAGACAGCAATGTCAAAGCGTTTTTCGTTAGGCGGTAGATCCCCTGGAACCTTCTATTTTGGGATTTCTTTTCTTTCTATTTGGGAGATTGTGGGATCCATTTCCTCAAGGGCAATGTCCCTAGCCAGCTCTCGTAGATGTTCGCCTCGACACCGGTACCCTTCCTCTGCCAACTTTTTTTTACAAGAAAACAAGTATATTCAGGTCTCTGAAGAGTACTAAGCAGTATTTTAGAAAAATGAACAGTATTTTGTTTATTTATTGTTTTAAATACCTATGAACATATTTTTCTGAGCCTCTCTTCGTTCAGAAACTCAGTGTGATTTGTTTGTGGCTGCGCTGCACTGAGCAGTGAGCACCCTATGACTAAATAAATAAAAACAAATTTGTGTCTAAGTACATATACCACATAGTAGTGTGTTTGCATTTTGATGCTGAAAACAGTATTTTGTATACTTTATTTTTGTTTTCAGTAAAAAGTGTTAATTTATTTTTATACAACATAAATTTGCCTTTAAAAGCGTTGATATCTATGATTGACATGGAAGGAGATCGATCCACGAAGTCAAACATTTTAAAAGTACCTATAATTTAGTAAAAATCAGAATAAATACTGTTTTATAATATAATAGTATAAATACAGTATAGTTGGCAACTCTATCTACCTTCCCCAATTTGAGGAAGGAAGAAACTAAAAGATGATGTTACCTGTACACTGCACCACGCAGTACTTCCGTTCGTTCTTCTTACGCATTTTCACACCGGATTCTAGTTCCTCTTTGATCTGTTGCCCCTGTGGCCCCTGCGAGCCAGGGCCAGGCCCAGGGCCAGAGCCAGGGCCAGAGTGCTCGCGTGGCCCCGGCCCGGTCTTCGTCTTGATGCGGCAGAAGAAAGACCGCCTCGCGCCCGGGCACAGTCGCGTCGCTCCGACACCCGTGTCCGCTTTAACCGGCAGCATTGCTGCACAAGAACGACATTAAAAATGTACTCCTACGCAACTTTTAGCTAAGAATCATCTCGATTACGAACATGTATTTTTTTTAGCTCGCAGCATAGCAAGAACAGAATTAAACATGTTGAGTTACCCCCCAAAGCAACTACTGGACAAAAATCGTAGTAGTAATTCAGGTAATTTCAGTAATTGTAAGACTATATGCAAAGTCCACATGGGGAAGTATCACACATTTTCCTGTTATTCTACTGCCCAGCAGAAATGCGGAAACATCACCGTGTCCCGGTTTAAAGAGCAATGTTTCCAGTGAAATTATGGAGCATAGTGATAAAACATCTTCTATCTCTGAGTGTTACTGTACTGTTACGGGCAGGCATGTCCCATCAGGCACATGTCCTACTCGTCTCATCACTCTTTACTATAATAAAACAAAACTCGTTTACTACAACATAAAAAAAAATATACTCATTCTTCATTTTCTTTCCATATAGAGTAAGTACATTATTCTACTGGTTAAGCCTTTTCATTTGATACAACATACTGACGGAGTTGTGAAAAAAAGTTAATCCGCCATTCTGTGGCGGCAGCCATTTCGGAGATTGATTTTCATCAAAAACAGCTAAGAACATTCTCGACTAATCCACTTTCGCAACAAAAAAAAATCATAATCGATTCATCCGTTCGAAAGCTAAAATGACACAGACACGCCAAACTTATTACACCAAGTAATTTTTGCGTCGGGGATTAAAAAACAAAACATGCACATGCAAACGCAAAGTATAACAACACTAACGCAAAGTAATTCGCATTAACTAACAAAGCAGATCGACAAAATATAAAACAACGAAATTTTTCGAAGACTTGGAAGTCATGGCTATGGAAAAAAATACCTTAATATCTACGCAATCGCAGGTATACTAGCTAGGGAAAGCGTGATTGGTTGTAAATTCGCATAGCGTAGATGTTGTTACTTACTCTTGGCATCAATGAGCCGCTCGCGACGACTCAGATCTGATGAGGAGAGCTGTTCTTTCACCTTAGCCACGTCCTTCGGATGCAGGATGTCGAAGATACTCTGCCCCAGCAGTTCCGACTGAAATCACCCAACCACAGATTAAATACCCTGTTGATCGGCGATGATACGAATCTCACCGACTATCACAACACATTGAAAGAATTATAGTCGTATATCGTTATACTTTAATTTTTTTTTCATCACTCTTTTTCGCTTTTCTTGAGTAGTTATTTCACGACAATATCGACAAAATACTTAAAGGAGTACGCAATACATCCAGTGCAGCGCTATAACGAACAACCGCTCTCGCAAAAGGGTTCTATACTTACCGTTTTGACACTCAACGACAACATTTCGTGAGAACGTTTTCAAACTCTAACGTGAAGTCCTTGGTAACAGCAATATGGTGGACGCATCGCTATAAGGCTGATTTTAGTATCACGCTGACCGCACGCGTACCTTCGGCGCTGATGACCGAGATTCTGTTAAAATCTAGGAAGCGTTTTTGAATGACGCGTAGCTATCAGCGCGCGCAGCAGTAATTCATACACTCCGCATTTTTGTCGCCGTCTGAACAGTACGATACGATACAGGCGATACGATACTGAAAACTGAAACGAGCCACGCTGAGCCTCAGCGCCGACGAACTACGCGCTGAGCTATAAGCGCCGACGGTGCACGTGATACTAAAAATCAGTCTAAACCATGGTTTACATCGAAGTGTGGACGCGAAAACTGGGTCTTACATTGTTGTACTGCAGCATAGAGGTGACCGAAGCGGAGACATAGAGCAGCCGGCCTCGGTCGCAGCCCACGACTAGCACGAAGGCGTTCCGACCGGCAGCTAGCACCAGCTCGTTCAGCTCCTGCTCCGTGACGTAAGCAGGCCGAGGGCAAGCTGTCAGCGGGCACGAGGAAAGCGCACCGCGCACGCTGCGAATGTGCTGCGCCGTCATACGGAGAACCGTCAGCTTGTCCAGCTTACGAGCCATCGCACCGCACATCGGGACTATAGCGGCCAGCTCAGTTATGTACGTGTTCATCTTGTCTCGACGCCGTTTCTCGATCTCGCTGTGGTTCTGTCTGTAACGTACATAGTATCCTATTAGTGAAGCAGTTTCGTTTGATACTCATATTGAGGGAGTTATGAAAAAATAGGGTACCTATCCGCCGTTTTGTGGCGGCAGCCATCTTCGACATCTTAGAAGACTCATTGTCATTCTAACAAACTATAAAAGCTTAATTCAACATTTGGCTCGGGGTGTCTTGTATGCGAGGGGGTTAAACATAAATATATAAATATAGCTCCAAAAATTAATGATAATGTAGTGGTTACTAACCCGCCCACAATCCAGTCATACGAAATAATAACAGTATACGAATCTATATTAAAAATGTTTAGTTTAAACAAACGTTTGTGTCTGTGACTTACATGACAATAAACATTTTCTATTCTATTCAAAGATTAAACGTGCATCAAGAAAATGGAAACGAAGTTAAACACTTTAAAAACTTGTTTCTTATTCAATCCACAATTGTAACCTACATAGAAAACATAATTTGTTAAATTGAATGACTGAGAAAAACTACGCAATTCACGACCTTCTGATAAGTTAGGTTTTTTTTTTTTTTCCTTTATAGGTTTACACTTGACCGCCATCTCGCCTGATGTTAAGCGACGATGCGGTCTACGATGGAACGTGTTTACCTAGAAATAACCGATTCACTCTCGATTTGAAGACACAAAGATTGTAACCATCGGGGAAAACCCACTCAGGCAACGTATTCCACAGCCTAGACGTTCTTATCACAAAAGTAGAGTCAAATCTCTTCGTTCGTGTCTTTGGAACATCAACCATGAAAATATACCGAAGTGTATCCGATAAAAAACAGATAGGCTGGCAATTTTTCGGCGATGTTCAAGACTTTGAAGTCTTTTTCGCACAAGAGTGTCGTTACCTATGAGCCTTTTGGCACGTCTCTCGATCGATTCCAGAGCCTCCAGCTGATACTTAGCCGATCCAAGGAAACTTTATGAGTACATTTGCGATGGCATAACTTTCTGTTTTTCTATTTAAAACTTTGGCATTGGTTCCCCCGGCAGTTAGATTAGTCGACGCACAAGGTTAGCACAAGCTTCTATTTTTTCAAGGATTTCAGGACATTGTACATATTTATCTAGTTTAGTTCAATGAATTTTGATTCGACTATTCATCATTCATATTTTCATGACATAAATCTAGGTAAGAGTTTTAGTGTTCTATTTTGGCGTTGGCTCTTGTACAATATTCTGCCAACCGCGTGAACAGTTTCCACTAGCCTGTCGTTAATATCATTCGCCGTTACGTACTCATTTAGGGACTGGAAGCGGTTTTGAAGTTCGAGTTGAAAGCTATCGGGATTCTCAATTAGAGCAGAACTTAGTCGGAGCGTGGACTTCATTAGACGTGATCTATCGAACTTAATGTTTAGATTCAGCGTGCCTCTTACCATATGGTGATCGCTGCCGGTTTTGACCTTACTTATCACAGAGACATCGCTGAATATTTGCCGTTTAGTCGTCATAATGAAGTCGATCTCATTGTTTGTGGAACCGTCTGGGCTAATCCAGGTCCATTTTCTCTGTGGCTGTTTCCTGAAGAAGTAGTTCATCATAAAGAGGCTCTCCCTTTACAAGAAATCAGCCAGACGTTGCCCTCTTGAGTTCCGCTGCCCATATCCAATTGCTCCACTCTCAACTCATCACCGCTACTTTTGCCCAGTTCGCGTTGAAGTCTCTCATCAAAACCGTGAAATGTGTTGGCGAGACATGTATGGCTTTGGAGATGTCCTCATACATGGTCTCAACCTCTTCGTCGGGATGTGTCGAGGTCGGTGCGTATACCTGTACGACCTTCAATGAATACGGGTCGGTAATTTTAAGAACAAGGTATACAACCCTGCTCGACACACTCTCGATCAATATCACGTTGTTGACGAGAAACTTGCGGACGATAAACCCGATACCACCTTGGGATTGCTGATCTCCCTCCCGGTAGTAGAACAAGTTGCCGGTTTCGAGGATTATTCTGTCCTCGCCCTCTCTTCAGACTTCGGATAATACTATGATATCCCAGCGCAGCTTGTCCACGGCTCCTTCCAGCTCCACATGTTTTCGTCCGCCCTTAGCGTCCGTGCGTCAAAAGTTGCCAGGTTGCCAGGTTGCGAGTCGTTGGGTTTGGTGGCGGGGAGTCTGCCGGGGATTCTTAGCACCTCATGCTCTGCTGGAACCAAGGCTGCCACTAGTGCCTAGAATAGCGGTGTTTGCCATAGTCACCACGCTTGGCAGGCGGGTTGGTGACCGCGGAACTAGTCCTTTACACCGATGACGCCGCTGCCCGTCACCGGCCTGGTCAATTTAGGACTGGCTTTTAAATGGATATACCGCCATTGGTTCGGTCGTCAGAGGTGTACCACGCGCAGGAGAGGTTGACATTTGGGGAAGCTAGATGTTTAGCGCTTCCCCCTTACACCCCATATTATAGATGTATCTTAGATTAGGTGAAAAGGAAAATGCGAAAATTTGTTACTCAAACGCGCCGGAACGGCTGAACCGACCGGATTGAAATTTAGAACACAGTTAGATTATAGTCTGGAATAACACATAGGCTTCTTTTCTTCTCGAGAAAATTATGGGAACGGGAACTACGTGGGTAAAACCATGGAGCACTGCTAGATTATAATATTGACAGGATAAACTCACTTTTTGTCAGGCAAAGTGCGTATAGAGCGACTGTCTTCTCCATCATCATCATAAGCACTAACGGCACCACTGAAATGAAGAGCATTTTATCGTTAATACAAAATATCATTATATGCCCAGAGGTGGTACCAAATTTTGGATATAACTTATGTACTTACAAAAAAATATTGCAGTCATAGGAACTGCCGAAAGAAGTGAATACTTATAAACGTAACATGCCATGGTGGGCAAGCCACGCCCTTTTGGCATTTCCCATTGGCTGACGCATTTTTAGATGGCCAATGGCTATGGCCCCGAGTTTACCAGAAGATTTCTTAACATACCCGAGCGTGACGCTAGCCGAGCGTGACGCTAGAAATCACAATTCACAGCCCACGAAAAATCTGTCTAGGGGCGCCAAAAGAAGTTTTCACTTCAAAAAGCGAGGTTTGATGATGTTTGATACAAACTAAACAACCTGAAATTTTGGAGTAAAACACTTATGAACTAGTATTCCGAGAGCAGGCAGCAAATTTTGGGTAGGTATTTGAAGCAAGCTGAAAGCTTGTCCCCTGTCTCCCCTATTATACCCCACGGTGGTGCAGACCTGGCTGGTGAGTAGCGGGGCAAAATTAATCCATACATTTAACAAAATTTCATTTTATTTTTTTGTTCCAAAAGTATGTAGGCAATATGACATTTTTATATGTTGTAGTTTAATGTTTAGAGAATTAAAAAGAAAAAGTATGACGATTTAGTTAGTTGCAAGAAGCGTGCAAAAGTATTTTTTCAAAAAATATACAAAATGTATACATTTAAGGCAATTTGAAATTTTAATTGGGTACTAATAATTACGGCTACAAAATAGGGATTATCAAAAAGACAAATGATTTTGGTGCGACTTTCTAACCGGACTTTCTACCAGGTGATCTAAATTGAGGGATTCATTTTGGCCCGCTACTCACCAGTCAGTTCTAGATCCTCCGTGTTAGGATATAATATGTGACAAGTTTTCAGCTTTCCTAAAATACCTACCCAAAATTTGAAGCCAGCTCTCGGAATAGTAGTTCAAAAGTAATATTTCCGTTTGTTTATTTTGTTTGTGTTTTCTGGTGTTGATGTATCGTCATCAAACTTCACTTTTTTAGTAGGTACATATTTTATTTTTTTGCGATAATAGGATTGCACTTGATCGCCGTCTCGCCTGATGTTGAACAACGATGCTGTCTACGACGACTCTTACTTTGAAGAAACAGATTCACTTTTGAATTGACGACATCTAGATTAAATATTATGTCACCGCAAAATTGTAAAACCGGTCAGATTACTAACTAAAACCGTGAAATTATAATATCACGCGTTAGAATATAATCTGACTATGTCGACAATAACTATAGAATACATATTATTAGAATACATATTACATATTATATATATCCATCATGGAAGATCCACTCACACAATCTACAGTTAACGGCGAATGACAAATCATTTATTGTATGACATAAACTTAACCTAATATTAAAGCTATTGTTGGACCCCACCCTGAAGACTCAGCTCGAAATGAAGATCAATCTAGCCGGCGTCTTTTCCGACTACAATCCATGACTACAGATGTGAAAAGGATATAATTGCTAATCTTAATCCCGAATGTTGTCCAGCACGAGACGAGCAGGACATGCTCCTGATGGTAAGCAAGATGCCTGCCAGATAACAGCACAGTGACACGCAACTAATTTTAAAGCTTTAATTATTTATTTCAAGACCCTATTCTGGTCTTTAAATATATAAATAAATATTGGTGGATAATTCACTCACAACGCCATCTGATCCCAAACTAAGCAAACCTTGTTACTATGACGGCCAGATAGCTGATATAATACTTATATAGATGTAAATACATACTTATTTTACAGTTATTCTACCGCCATGCAGTAATGTGCAAACATTACTGTGTTCCGGTTTGAAGGGCAATGAATCCAGAGAAATTACAGGGCTTAGAGATATAACAACTTAGATCTCTGGGTGACGAGTGCAGTGCAGTGCTAGGTAATGATTTGGACTCTTCATGTTCCAATAGCTGCGTGTCACTGTGCTATTGTATGGCAGGCATCTTGCTTACCATCAGGCACATGTCCTGCTCGTCTCGTCACTCTTTATTTAAAAAAAAAAAACAAAACAAACCAGAAACACCCAGACACAGTACAAGGAATTCATCACACAAATAGTTGCACTGGGTGGTAATCGAACCCACGACCCTATCGCAGTCTTCGCAGGCAGAGATTATGTTTTATTATTTTATCTATTTAATTTACATATTTTAGCTGACTTTCGAAAATAGGAGGAGCTTCTCTATATGGTTGTATGTTTTTAGGGTTCCGTACCCAAATGGATAAATACGGGACCCATAAAGATTCGTCATGTCTGTCTGTCCGTCCGTATGTCACAGCCACTTTTTTCCGAAACTATAAGAACTATACTGTTGAAACTTGTTAAGTAGATGTATTCTGTGAACCAACCGCATTAAGATTATCACACAAAAATAGATAAAAATCAATAAACTGGTTGCCTGGAAGAGATTGCTCTCAGCAATAAGGCCGCCATTTGTGGCGCTAGTTTATATTGTGTTTTTCTGTATTTTTTTCCTTTCTTTGTGTCACAATAAAGAGTTATCTATCTATCTAAATTTTGGGGTGCCCCATACCTACTTAGAACTGAAACTCGATATTTTTTTCATCAAATCTTTATGTGTGGGTTTTCTACAAATAGGTCTCTAAAATTTTTATTGAGGTTTGTCATATTTTTTTTTCTAAACTGAATACCTTGCGCGAGAGACTGTTCCAAAATAGTAAAATGTGTGCCCCCCCTGTAACTTCTAAAATAAGAGAATGACAAAACTAAAAATAAAATGTATGATGTACATTACCATGCAAACTTCCATCGAAAATTGGTTTGAACAAGATCTAGCAAGCAGTTTTTCCGTAATCGTCATATATAAATATTAAATAAATAAATATTGGTGGACAATTCACACACAACACCATCTGACCCCAAATTAAGCAAAGCTTGTGTGATGGCGGCCAGATAGCTGATATAATACTTATATAGTTTTAAATACATACTTATTATACATAGAAATACCCAGACACAGTGCAAACATTTGAATTCATCACACAAATATTTGCACTGGGTGGGGATCGAACCCACGACCCTCGGCTTCGCAGGCAGAGCTACTACCAACTAAGCCACGAGGCCAGTCAACAATATACAGTACCTATTATGGTCCAAAGTTACAACGAACTACAAGATCTTTTATATTATGCTACTTGCTGCTATGGGGGAACCTTCATGGGCGAGTCCAACTCGCACTTGGCCACTTTTATTTCAAACATGTTCAAAATCAAAATCAAAATTATCTTTATTGCTGGAATATAGGTATTAATTACAGGTACAACATAATAAATTTAAGCAAGGTATCACTATATCCGAACCCATAGGGCGTGCAACATTACACATAAATACAATTGTTTTTCAATTACAAAACTCCAATTATACTCATTCCACAATAATAACTCCATTAATTAAAAAAATAAAAATGTCAACGTACATACATAATCTAAATTTAATCGTCAATTTTGTCATTTAAATATTCATTAATTGTATAATATACTTTGTTAATTAAAAAATTCTTAAGTTTAAATTTAAAAATGTTATTGTTTTCTGATTCCTTAATAGATTTAGGTATTTTATTATAAATATCGACACCAATTACAAAAACGCTCCTACTGAACGACGCTTTAATGCGATTAGGTACACATAGAATATGTTTGTGCCGTTCACTTTTCAGATAATTGTAATTACCCAAATTATTCCTAATATACAACGCTGCCTCAAGAATGTAAATCGATGGAAGAGTTAGTAGTTTCAAGGTTTGAAAATGCACTCTACAAGAATCCCTTGACTTCAATCCACATATTGACCTAATACACTTTTTTTGTGCTCTAAATGCTGACTCTCTATTGGATGAATTCCCCCAAACAAGAACACCATATTTGAGTGTGGAACCGACAAAAGCATGATATGCATTTAAAAGTGCAGCGCCATTTGTAACTCTTCGTAACATAAATAACGCATAAGAAAATTGATGTAGCTTTGTACATATATGTTCAACATGTGATTTCCAGGACAAGTCAGAGTCAATGTATACACCAAGAAACTTTGTCTTACGAGTTTCAGCAATTCTTTTACCATTATAATTGATGTTCAAAATGTCAAATCTGGAATTATAATTTTTAAATGTCATTATTTGGGTCTTGTCCAAATTTATCACGAAGTTGTTGCTATGCAACCACTGAATTGTAGATGTCAATGACGAATTAATATCAGTTTCATGTTGACCGTTTTTGTTGTCCGTGAAAACTGCTGTACTGTCATCGGCATATAAAACCATTGGGTGACCTATAGCCTGAGGAAGATCGTTTATGTAGATAATGAAAAGTAAGGGCCCTAATATGCTGCCTTGAGGTACTCCATATGTAACAGTTCTACAATTTGATCTATAAATTGTCTCAATCAAAGTGTTCATATCCAATTTTGTTATTTCAGTGAATTGTTGTCTAACTGCAAGATACGAAGTGATTAGACTCAAAACATTACCTCTTACACCATAAAGTTCTAGTTTTTTAATTAGTATTTTGTGATCCACGTAATCAAATGCCTTTGTCATATCCATGTAGAGGGCAGTGATTCTTTTTTTGTTTTCCAGACCATGATAAACTTTCTCGAGAAATCTTAACAGAGCCATATTTATAGATTTATTTTTCCTAAAACCTACCTGCTCAGGTCGTAAGATGTTGTTGTCTTCAAAATAATTACTCAGGCGAATGTGAATCGCCTTTTCATAAATTTTTGAAAACACTGGTATCAAAGCAATAGGCCTATAATTGCACATCTCTTCTCTGTTAGATTTCTTGAACAAGGGTTTGACCACTGATGTCTTCAATTTACTTGGAAATAAACCCTCCTCAATGCTTCTGTTGATTAAATGACATAAAATTGGTGATATGATCTTAGCCGTACGTTTTACAATTTTAGTGACAATACCATCATACCCGGAACTACCTGTGTTCTTCAGAGAGCTCAAAATAATCTCAATTTCTTTTTCACTTGTGGGTTTCATGAAACAAGAACTTAACTGAGAATGTTTTAAAGTTTGAGAAACACTAGTATTGGTCGCCGACTTATTTGGTACGTCTTCTACGAAAAAGTCATTAAAACCTTCAGCAATCTTCCCCGGATCACAAACTTTTCTCCAATTTATATTAATATGACCAATATTTTCTTTTATGTTACATTTTTTGTGTCTGTTTATTATGTCCCAAATAGCTTTGCATTTGTTACCTGACTCTTGCACACAATAATTATTCTGGGCCTTTTGTGTTTGTTTGATCACACGCTTAAGTCTAGCCGCATAATCTTTAAAAAGTATTCTGTCATGATTTGCTAAAGACCGTCTATATTTCCAGAGTAGGAGACGTTTACGTTTAGCACAGACTTTTATGCCTTTACTCAGCCATCTGGGCCGTTTATTTACAGACACCCTAACTTTTACTATAGGAAAACACAAGTCGTAAAATAATTGATAGACATCAATAAACTCATCATATGCCATATCTGCATTTTCAGCAGTGTATACACTATTGAATGAGAGACTACTCAGACATTCAAGAAACTTACCAACATTACAACTACTGAAATCTCGAATCCGCCTAAAAAAATGAGTTATAAAGTAACTTTTCTTGACCGGGCAACTTAAAATTTGGGCTGTATGATCAGACAGAGCAAATTCTGAGACCTTTGCTGAAGCACCTTTAATGTTGTGTACAATATTATCGAGACAAGTTTTGCTAGCCATTCTAGTGGCCTCGTTTACACTGAATTTAAGGTTAAAACTCGATACCAACTCTTGAAATTGCCTAACAGTTGGTCCTTTATGCAATAAATTTATGTTAAAGTCTCCGCAAATAACGACTTTCCTATTGCTGAATGAAATATGATCCAAAAGAACAGATAAGTTTTTAAAAAATTCGTCTATTATGGACTTTTTCGTTATTGGAGATCTGTATACACAAACTACAATAATTTTATGTTCCACCAATTCAATCGCACAGCATTCAAGGACATTGATTACTCCAAGAGAATTGATTTCGGTCAAAACTTTGTATCTATGCTGGTTATACACCAATATACACGACCCTCCTGCTCTTTTGTGCCGGCAAAACTTTGCCGCCAGCGTATAGTTCGGTATGCTCAGCAATAAAGAATCAGTTCGAAGCATGTTATGTTCAGTCACACATATTACATCTATGTTACGCGATGGCTCCGCCTATTATGAATCAATCTTAATGGGTTTTTTTTTGTTCGTTAGTTAATTGTGAATCGTAGCTCAGAGATGGTTCCATATCAATTGAATCGAAACCGGTGTATGATTTCATTTATCTGGACGACTTAGTGATGGCTTCTTATGAAATTTGCTCTAGTATCTGAATTTAATTTTAAATTGAAGTTACCACGAAAGTTGAGACAACCTCTTTTTACGTAACAACCATGAAAACATGTTTTTTTTGCAACTTAAAAACAAATCACGCAATTCGATTACACATTGTTTTTGAATCTAGTTGAAGGTAGAGTTGCGAAAGTTGTTATTAAGGGGCTATTTTTAACCCTTTGATAATAATAATTGGCGCGAAGCCCTAATTCCATAGGTCCGGTCGCCGGGCGACACTTTCGCTAATTGGCGTCTTTCCTCCCAAAGTGGATGGCAACCGGAATCAATTTATCCTTATACACAATTTCGGAGTAAAATCCAGTCCGAATCGAACTTGGGCACGGAGGTTTCCGTACAAATCTGTTGGTTTTTAAGTGAAATTTATTGATGAGATCTTCGAGTTTAAAATTACTAAAAATATTTTTACTATAACGTAACTAAAAATGTATGCTTTTCGCTATTTTTACTTTATCTGTGCTACGGCACCGATGGTGTCTCGTGGCAAATTTCAAGATTATGAGTTCATGGGAAGTACCCTGTATGTTGGTGTTGATTTTTTTTTTTAAATAAAGAGTGACGAGACGAGCAGGACATGTGCCTGATGGTAAGCAACATGCCTGCCACATAACAGCACAGTGACACGCAGCTGTTGGAACATGAAGAGTCTAAATCATTACCTAGCACTGCACTGCGCTCGTCGCCCAGATATCTAAGTTGTAATACCTCTAAGCCCTGTAATTTCTCTGGAAACATTACCCTTCGAACCGGAACACAGTAATGTTTGCACACTACTGCTTGGCGGTAGAATAACGGGCAAAAGTGTGGTCCTTCCCCAGGCGGACTCTGCCAAGAGTCCTACCTGTTTTGCAGCGAGGCGAGGCGAGTGTCGAAACTTTGCAGCATAAATGGTTGTATCTTTTGATTTCATTGGCTTGGAAGTTAGATCTTTATAGTTAAAACTTGATTTGGTGCGCCACAGGCAGATTGTTCTTGGGCTGTGAATTGAATTCTAGCGTCACGCTCGGGAATGATAAGAAATCTTCGGGTGAACTCGGGACCATGGCCACGTCCTCCGGTTTCACCCGCGTAGTTTCCAAATTAAGCTATCAAATTCTGAGTTATAAGTTTTCACTTCTATCAGCAGTTCCTATGGCTGCCAATTTTTTTTCATAGCCCTAAGGGAGGGACAGTAGACTTGAGAATCTGATACGGATTTCAGATACCTCCATGCGTTCCATAGAAAAAGGGTCTCGATAGAGGAACAACAAAGTGAGCCTATAAGGGTTCCGTTTTTTCTGATTGAGGTACAACCCTAAAAAGAAAAACGTTCATAATTGTTCTAAGCAAAAGTAGACTTGAAAAACAAAACTCTTTTTTTTCTTTGTATCTGTGTTTCCACTTTTGGCATTTGTTGGTACCCGATTTTTTTTGGATAATAACAATTATAATTAATTAATCACGAGAAAGTAGACTGTACAATATGATACAGATCCTGAAGTCAAAACACTTGTTTTTATTTTTTTTACAGCATTTATCACATCACTATTAGGTTCTAAAATCAAGACTATCATGCCAAATATGGCGTGTAACAACGCCTTTGATCTTGGGAGAAACGCCGATAATGTCTAGACACGGGTAGTTTTGTCGCAATTTTTAAAAATGTGGCACCAAAATAAAATTAAAACATACGGAAAACGTCAGCCCCGAGCCGCGCTCCTGCAATACCAACATTGTAATGTAGGCAATGCAGGAGCGTCTAGACGGCTTCGTCGAACGAATGTATGATTTAATAGACACTGGTAATATCTTAAAAAAAAATCTGGGAATGTCAGCGACGGAACCCTAAAAATAAAATTAAATGTTAAAGTTACTGGGGAGTACAATAGAACTCGCTTGCCGTGTTCGCATCTGTGACACCTGGCGCCATCGATAACATTTTTACTATGCAAACTAACGTGGTAGTTACAAATCAATTGTAGTGAAAATTTCTTTCGACGCTTTCATTCATAGTATAAAAGTGGGGAGATACGGCTTGAAGGATATATATAGATATAGATTAGAAGGATAATAGATACGGTATTCCGGTTTGACGGGCAATGTTTCTAGAGAAATTACAGGGCATAGATAAATAATTTCTTAGATCTCTGGGTGACGGGCGCTGTATAGTGCTAGGTAATGATTTGGACTCTTCTTGTTCCAATAGCTGCGTTTCACTGTGTTGTTATGTGGCGGGTATGTTGCTTACCATCAGGCACATGTCCTGTTCGTCTCGTCACTCTATACTCTAAAAAAAAAAAAACGCTTTTTCGACTACGTCACCGACATGCTTAATTTGCAGTCTGTAGAGCTATGGACGTGACGTATTGTAACTTGTTACTCATCAGCGCTGATGTTTAAAATACCCCGTTTACATTATTCCAGCCCAGCGACCGAATCCAGCGCTGGATTGATTACTGGAATAATACCCCGTTTACATGATTCCAGTCCAGCGACCGAATCCAGCGCTGGATTGCTTACTAGAATAATGTAAACCGGCACTGGAATGCATTGGCACTGGATTGATGCATTCCAGTGCCGGTTTCCATTATTCCAGTAAGCAATCCAGCGCTGGATTCGGTCGCTGGACTGGAATAATGTAAACGGGATATAACACTAAAATTTTAAGTTATGAGTTATTACTTCTAGGTACATATATATATAAATATATTATATTCTTATGACAGGCATTTTTATTTCGAGTGGTCTCATTTCACATTGTAAGTCACGTTTTAAATAATTGAAGCGAAAGCTTCTTTTGGCGCGCCACACAGATATTTTTCGTGGGCTGTGAATTGAATTCTAGCGTCACGCTCGGGAATGATAAGAAATTATTGGGGTAAAATCGGGACCATGGCCTTGCTCATGGCCACGCTCTCTGGTTTCACCCGTGTAGTTTCCAAATCAAATTCTGAGTTATAAGTTTCCACTTCTATCGGCAGTTCCTATGACTGCCAGATCTTTATTATCTTATCTTTGTTCATGAAAATTGATTAGGTAAAAATAAAGTTTAAAGTTACCAGGATGCCGCCTTTCGTCTTTTGGTGGGTACCGTTAGCGTGGACATAGATGCCGTGTGCGCCCCGTCGCAACGAGACATCGGTTCATAGCCGTCGCTGCTGAAAATAAAGAAATAAATAAATACCCACTTATGTAGGATCGACATCTAATCATCGATATAAACCATTCGATGTGCCCTCCCAAACTTCCGACGTACGGAATTATGTCATCGTTGGGACGAGTGAGATCACTATTCGTTGTCAACAACCATTATAAGTAGATACCACAGTTTAGCTCGCCGCTAGCGATTCTAAGCGTCAAGTAGATGGTGGTGTGTAAACCACTTACGCTACATACACAGACCCAGTTTAGTACCAATTTCAAGGTGCTAAGGGCACAATCTAATGGTTTATATCGATGTATTTAATAACTTTTTAAATTTATTTATTAGGTTACATGTACACGTGAACATACATTTTTGCTCCAAATACAATACAAGACAAAAAATTAAAAATATTTTTGTGGCGTACTAGACTCTGCACTAGGCAGTGCCAGTGTTGCAGAATCTAGTCTCTTCAATTTTATACAAAACTAGCTGAATCGTGCGCGCGTTGCTACGCCATCTATTGAAAATTGGTCGTACCATTTCAAATTCAGAACAAATTTGGTTACCTTAGATTATAATGACGCAACCTTCTAGAAGATAGACACGTGCTGTCACGCAAACGAAAGCTCTCAAAAAGCAATATTTATTCCCGTTTTTGTTACATTTTTAATTTATACTGCGCTCCTGTTTATGGTAGCGTAATGTTGTATAGCCTATAGCCTTCCTCAATAAATGAACTATCCAAAAGAAAAAGAATCTTTCAATTCGTACCAGTAGTTCCCGAGATCCTAGCGTTGAAACAATCAAACAAACAAACTCTTCAGCTTTATAATATTAGTATAGATATGCAACTTATATCAGTTTACAACAAACAAGTTTAACAAGTTTAACAAGTATTATATCAGTTATCAGGCTTACACAGTACAAGCTTTGCTTAGTTTGGCGTCAGATGGTGTTGTGTGTGAAATGTCCACCAATTTATTTATTTATTTAAATGGTACCTGGGCAATTGACAAAAACTGATCTCGGTATTTCGTAGTCTCATGACTAATCTCAGTCGTGGGGGCGGACCGACCGTCTTTGTTGCGGGGATGCTTGACGGTAAAGTTGTAAACAGGTTATAAAACTCCGCTACCATCCGACAAATAAAATACACTTAAATATGGGCTTTTTGTCATGCGTATTAAGATATAGATTGCATTGGCAACATAAATGAGCAGACGGCTTTCAGCAAGCGGTCTGCTAATTTGTGTTGCCAATGTAATGTGTACCATAACATACATGGCACAAAGCCCATATTTGAGTGTATTTTATTTGACGGTTGGTAGCCAAGTCGTATAAGTCGGCGCAGACCTGGCCTTCTACCGCCTAACTAAATCGGCTATCCCTTTGCTAATGCTGTCTCTATCAGTTCAAGCGAAAAAAAAAGGGAGAGAGACATCAAAGCTATGACATTTTTCGTTCGGCGGTAGACCTTGACTCTATTTCTACGAAAACGTAATTTCGAAAAAAAACTCGCGAATTTCCTGCTCTTGTTCTACTTTGTTTCGTCCGATACAACTTTGTTTGACGTTTAAATGTTCTAAGCATACTCTAAAGGTGCGCTTACACGAGGGCAATAATTGCTCGGCGACACGAATGGACCGATCTGGAGCAATCAATGGAGCAATTAAACGCAATTTCAATAAATTGCGGCAAATTATTTCGGCGATATTGCTTCTAATTGCTCCAGATATTTCATATTGCTCAATGTCGCCGATACGAATTGACGAATATCCAATGGGCTTGGAAATTCCTAGCAATTTTTTTATATATCTCATTCGCACTTGTTTGTTTTGCGGCTTGCCGTCTTGCTTCCGCGGGGAGAGCGAGAGGTCGGGTGGCGCTACAAGCCGCCGCAGCAAGAACAATGTCGTCCATAGCGAGCGAATTCTGAAATGCTCGTGTAGGACAGTATTGCCTAGTTGATGAAGTTGCGCGATATCGCTAAATATTGTATTGCGCAGTTGCCGTTACCGTAAATTGCTTGATGTAGTTGTGACGTCATAGTTGACGAGTATTGACTGGAATTGAGCAATTTTAGTCGCCCGTATAAGCGCACCTTAATTAGAGTAGGCTAAGTGGCTAGAGTACTCTAATTAGAGTAGGCTTAGAACATTTAAACGGACAAAACAACGGATCGAAGTAGAATCGGAGTTGGAAAGTCGCGAGTTTATTTCGAAATTACGATTTCGTAGAAAGAGAGAAGACGTCCTGTAGAGATCGTGTGATAGCAGCAGGAGGAGCGAGCCTCTCTGTCTCGTATCGCGTCTCCACTGGTGGGCCTGGTACATCCAACGTCTAGGTCCATCCATCGGCCCACAAAAAAAGTTCCAAAACAACTTTCACAAACAAAAAATGACGAAGATACAGCGCTTCGAAGTCACTTGTGAGTACGATTTTTACTCACGAGTGACGTCGCGACCCCCACTCTCGAAGTTTGATGGTATAGACCATCTTTGACGATTTTTAAAATTATGAAAAAAAAATACGTGTCCAATATTTTGCCATGATCTAGCTGACGGACTAATTAGGATGGTGAATTTTTGACCCAGTCCAGTACCGTATTCGTGATCGGTTCTTGTCGACTCTCGATAACTATGTGCTCTGCTTGAAGCAGTGCGTGTAGAGCAGGGATGTTATGGAACTCCGTAACCGTAATCGAAACTATCAGATTTCTATACAATATAAAAATGAATTGCTGTTCGTGGATCCGCTAAAACTTGACAACGGCTGGGCCGATTTGGCTGATTTTGGTTTTGAAATGTTTGTCGTAGCTAAGGGAAGGTTTAAACGAAGAGAAAATATTGAAAACTTTCGAAGAAGATAGTAAAAACAACAATTTCATTTTCTCAGACAAGCTGTTCTACATAATTTCCAGTCAAACATTTGACGTTACCAATCACACAGACCAGGTAGAGAGATACTCTCAGACAGACATGTCGGGAACAAGGAACATTGGTCTATGGTTACTAGACTAAATTCACTTTATCTGTGCTGAAAATGATACGCCGCCATTTTTTTTATTTTTTTTAATTAAACAAACTGCATCAACACAAAGATCTAATTTGCCAACTCGTGCATTCGCGCCAGTAGGTAGGTATACATCATACATTATTTAATTTTTTACGCCTAAAAGGAACCAGTTTCTATAAGAAAAATATAGCGCAAATTGGCTTGATACATTTATTTCTTCTTGAACAATTTCTTTCAAAAATGTTTTGAGCCGTAGGTACCAATAAACTTTCTGTTATTTAATTTTAACTACGATAGTGCGAGTCCAATGTTAGAGTCAGAACTCATCTTGATTAAGTTCCGCAACAGTTTTTAGCAAAAGAATCACCACTTCACAGGATATAAGTCATATTTGGAGTGTTTTTCTTTCCAATGTGGAAACGTATGTAACAGACGTATTTTCCGAAGTAACTGCAGCCTGGTACAATACACTTGTTATAAATCTTAGGTAAGGTGCGAAAAGAACATTTGCACCTAATAAAGAACAAAATACACGAAAATGTAAACATGTAAACAATAATAATTATTTTTATCAACACACAATGACAACGTCATATTCACCATAGATAAATACTATAATTTTATGAAAAAAGTATACCAATAGTGTCATAGAGATGCCCGATAATGTGATAATTTTATCGTAATATCGAAACTAAGTCAAATATCGATCGATCGATTACAAAATTTGGGATATGAGATAGGTTCCACATTTTGAATTGTCTCTCTGTGTGTGGGTTATTTATTTATTTTGTATGCTGTAAAAAGTTTAAATTTTGCTTTTGACCTATGTGTAAATACTGTTTATTACTCAGTGAATGAAATTATTCCCTAAAAACATTGAATCACTTGGCCAATTTTCTTTCATGCAGTCCTTACTAACCTTTGATCTCTGTGATTTTGTTTGAGCATGGTTCAAAAAAAAATAGCAGTCATAGGAACTGCCGATAGAAGTGAAAACGTATAACTCAGAATTTGATAGCTTACTTTGTACACTACGCGGGTGAAATCTGAAGGCGTCACTATGATCATGGTCATCTAGAAATCCTGACGCATATCTAGATGGCCAGTGGGAAATGCTAACGCATTTCTAGTAATGGTAGGACTCTAAGTAGAGTCCGCCTGGGGAATACCACACCTTTACTAGTTATTCTACCGCCGAGTAGTAATGTGCAAACCTTACTGTGTTCCGGTTTGAAGGGCAATGTTTCCAGATAAATTACAGGGCTTAGAGATATAACATCTTAGATCTCTGGGTGACGAGCGCAGTGCAGTGCTAAGTAATGATTTGGACTCTTCATGTTCCAATAGCTGCGTGTCACTGTGCTGTTATGTGGCAGGTATGTTGCTGTTCATGTGTTTGTACCATCAGGCACATGTCCTGCTCGTCTCGTCACTCTTTATTTAAAAAAAAAAACATGGCCAGTGGCCATGGTCCCGAGTTTAGCCGAAGATTTTTTTATCATTTGCGAGCGTGACGTTAGAATTCAATTCAAAAAGAAAGCCCACGAAAAATCTGTCTGTGGTGAGCCAAAAGTTTTCATATAAAAAATGACGACAAAAACACGGTTGAAGACAAAGTGACAAATTTTAAAATATACATACATGTTTTACAACCATAGAACAGACCGCGTTAAAAAAACACGCGATAGTGTTTTAATACTATAAAACGAATACTATGAATTTGATCTAGTGACAATGACAATCGATAAACCGATACCGTCCAATTTATAGGTATCCCTAACGTGGAATTTTGGATTTTTAAAATTCACAGACTAAGTACCTAGAACTCTTTTAAATTATACAAGAAGTGACGTTGGCATGAAATCCAATTGTGACTACTGAAGTAAAGTGCGGGGAGCAGAAGTGTCAGCTTTGTTAGTCTGGTTGTCAAACTCAAATGACATAGCGAAAAGAAAAAAAAAATGACATAAGATTTGTATGAGGTTTACCCCCCGTGACCAATCAAACATTATTTTTCGAGAGTTTTAATCAAAGAGTAGTTATTTATAACCTTTGAGTATAATACAAATAGTATATAAGTTTTTGAAGTGAAACCTTCTTTTGGCCTAGACAGATTTTCGTGGGCTGTGAATTGAATTCTAACGTCACGCTCGGGTACGATTTGGTAGTTAGTAGTTAGTTTATTTTAATCAGTAGTTTATTTAGTATCAGTATTGCACCCGTGCGAAGTCGGGGCGGGTCCCTAGTCCAAAATAAAAATATATCCCTAATCGTATTCGTTTCACAAGTTTTGGAGGGTTTCGAATAAGGGCAAGTCTAAATAAAACGGCATGTTTCGACAGGGTTTTGTTTCACCGCTCGCGCGCCACGTCATTCTTGCATTTTTTTGTATTCCAACATTAATATACGTAACCCAAAACGAGAGACAAACTTCTTAGCATTCCATAGATTCACCGTGCCGGTGATATGACCATAGATAGGTGCCGGGTCCATCGTGTGGCAGAGAGATAAATCTCGAATAGACCCCAAGACTTGTGACTCGGGCGTAGGTTTAAAGGGGCCCCTTTTGGTGACGTACGTCAACACTCACCTTCACTACTCGTATTTCTCTCCCTGCCCAGCCAAATCCGATATGATCCTACTAGTGCAGCTTTAGATACTCGTTCTAGTATAGAACTTACTGCACTTCTGGACAAGCCAAGGTCTTTAAGCAGGTTATAGAGAGATTTTGCTGGTATACCTCTCGCTCCTACTTCTACAGCGTACAAATTAACTACATAGCCATTTTTTGTTCATTCCAAAAAAAAAACCATAGGTAATTTGAAAAAAATACTGTAATTTACCGTAAATTCCCGTAATCGTATCTGAAACCGAAAGAATTATATTCCTATATCCATATCCGAAATATCATCATATCTAGGAGTATAACATCTACAGATGTTCTGGGAAGGGATGAAAAGACTTGGGAACGTTACTCAACCAAGTGACGTAAGTATTCTTAAATGGTCAAGACATAATAGGTCTTTCGAGTTTCACGCGTGTTTGGACTCGAGGTCAGGCCGCTCGTCAGGGTTAGACTATTACCTACTAGGGTACTGAAATAGCCCTAATTTAAAAGCCTTTCTATATTAAAAGTTTTCTTTCACTTTAAACTCCTTCAGGACAAAAAATTGGCAGTCATAGGAACTGCCGATAGAAGTGAAAAGTTATACTTAACTCAGAATTTGACTGGCCTTGTGGCTTAGTGGGTAGTAGCTCTGCCTGCGAAGCCGAGGGTCGTGGGTTCGATCCCCACCCAGTGCAAATATTTGTGTGATGAATTCAAATGTTTGCACTGTGTCTGGGTGTTTCTAGTTTCTATGTATAACAAGTATGTATTTAAAACTATATAAGTATTATATCAGCTATCTGGCCGCCATCACACAAGCTTTGCTTAGTTTGGGGTCAGATGGTGTTGTGTGTGAATTGTCCACCAATATTTATTTATTATCATTATTTATAATTTGAAGCCTACTTTGGAAACTACACGGGTGTACCGGATAGCGTGGCCTGACCATCATGGCATGGCCATCTAGAAATGCGTTAGGCCTTTTAATTTTTTTGTTTCATTGGCTCACGCATTTCTATTTGGTCATGTCGTGATGGTTAGGCCACGCCCTTTCAGCATTTCCCATTGGCTGACGCATTTCTAGATGGCCAATGGGCGTGGCCCCGAGTTAATCCAAAGATTTCTTATCATACCCGAGCGTGACGCTAGAATTCAATTCACACCCCACGAAGAATCTGTCTAAAAGCGCGTCTGCGCGCCAAAAGAAGTTTTCACTTCAAAATACTTGGGAGGTGTCAAGGGACATTCTGATGGAACGAAGTTGTACAAAATATTGCAACTCTTTACTGTTTCTGTTGCCCTGGTACCTACCTGGCCGTTTTTACCGAGTTTACCCGAAGATTTCATATCCGATCCGATCCATTATCATATCCGAGCGTGAGGATTGATGAATCCATTTCACAGCCCACGAAAATTCTGTCTATAGCGCGCCTAAAGAAGTTTTCACTTCAAAACTGCGAAAACGCCCTTCATCGTCGTTTTCGCAATATTGTAACAAATATTTCTGAGCAAAACAAGGCAATTGTCAACTTTTCTAATTTGTTCAAGAAAGTATGCGAAGCCGTAGAAAAAGCTGAACCTTTTCCTTTTTCGAAACCGGTGCTAAGTCAAAGCGCAGTAATTAGTCAAAAGCTGTTCTTTTTGGGCAGTCTCCGAACAGTTTATACCATATTTTTTTTTAATGATATACTGTGATGAGACGAGCGTGACATATGCCTGATGGTAATGCCTGCCACATAACAGCACAGTGACACATAGTTATTATTGGAACATGAAGAATTCAAATCATTACCTAGCACTGCACTGCGCTCGTTACCCAGATATCTAAGATTATTATTTATTTCCCCGCTACATTAATAAAGCATCTTAGACTACAGGCCCGTGAACAAAATTTAGGTAGTAAGTGAACCGGGGCCATTCTATTCAGATCAGTAATCAAGTTAAACAGAACCTAGTGTAACGTGTCGTCGTATCACTGCCGGCCGGCAGGTATAGGAGCCTCATCATCACGTAAGTCCCACCCTTCATTTTGGTTGCCTAAATTTGATGTGTAATTCTTGATTTTATATTGTGAAACTAAATAAAGCTTGAACCAGCGCATACATATATTTTGGTGTTGAATGTTGAATTCCTAAAATGTTGAATTCCCAAAATGTTGAATTCTTAAGATGTTGCATCCCAAAATGTTGAATTCCTAAAATGTTGAATCCCAAAACGTTGAACGCAAAAAAATTGTATCCTCACAATCCCATACAATAATATACCTACGTAAGTACAATTAGTATTTCGAAATTACGTTCTTCGTAGAGAGAGAGTAGACGTCCTGAATTGACCAAAATTGATTGGTATAGAATTTGTCTAATAATCAAAACCGTGAATTTTTATTTTTTTTATTTATCAATTCATCATACTCTGGACTAAAATTTGTTAGGCAACCCATATGTGATATATTTTATTGACCTAATAAATTAAATATAAAATATGTTTCATCAAACAAGCATGTCGGTGCAGGTCGTTGTATAGCGGGATCTCCTACTATTACAAAATACCAAAGTATCTCGTGAAGAATCGAATCAAATCCTATCTATACAATACACTTTATTATACCACAAAACAATACAGGAATACAATGGTAATATATATAAAAAGGTAATAATATAATAGTACCTACTAATATTATAAAGCTGAGGAGTTTGTATGAACGCAAGGATCTCGGGAACTACTGGTCCGAATTTAAAGATTCTTTGTTTGTTGGATAGTCCATTTATCGAGGAAGGCTATTTAACATTTAGCTACTATCAACATGAATGAAAATACTATGAGCATGAATGAAAAATGTAACAAACACGGGGAAAAATATTGCTTTTTGAGAGCTTTCGTAGCGTGACAGCATGTGTCTATCTTTTAAAGGTTGCGTCATTAGACCCTAAGGTAACCAAATTTGTTCAAAATATGAATTGGTACGACCAACTTTCAATAGATGGCGTAGCAACGCGCGCACGGTTCAGATAGACACTTAGAAATACGGGACATGTACTGTACAAGACAGCTAACGACGTCATAAGGTTAAACTATTTGTGTTAGAGAACGCTAGCCGTATGATAAACGAGGCCGGTAAGTGAAGATTTCATTCAGGACACTCTCAGCCGCATTTCAAGTCACTGCTGACATAACGCCCAGAATAATTACCATTTCTAATACGTGAAATAGTTTACGACATACAGTTCTTCTGAGAAATCACATCACACGTTAATAAAAAAATTGATTGTAGTGGAACTCTTTGCAGAATCAGGCTGGGGGTACTCCCCCAGTTCTACTGCCTAACAGTAATGTACAAACATCATTATGTTCCATATTGAAATAATACAACACGGCTACCCATAACAGCGCGGAGTCCCTCAGCTATTGGAACATGAAGAGTTTAAATAATGATTACCTAGCACTGCACTCATAACCATGAGAAACAAGACAGACATAAAGGTATTTATGCCTTGTGATTGCAAACCGGATTATAGCGATGTTTTCACATTACTGCTTGACGGTAGGATAACTGGCAAAGGTGTGGTAATTCCCCAGACGGACTCTGCAAAGAGTCCTATCACTACAACACATTTAGTGGGCCGCTTATGCTAAGTACTCACAAGTGTGTGAGACGCGGTGCTTGGGAGGGTCGTGGTGGTGTTGGGGAGACGCGGTGCTTGCGAGGGTCGTGGTGGTGTTGGGGAGACGCGGTGCTTGCGAGGATCGTGGTGGTGTTGGGGAGATGCGGTGCTTGCGAGGGTCGTGGTGGTGTTGGGGAGACGCGGTGCTTGCGAGGGTCGTGGTGGTGTTGGGGAGACGCAGTGCTTGCGAGGGTCGTGGTGGTGTTGGTGAGACGCGGCGCTTGCGAGGGTCGTGGTGGTGTTGGGGAGACGCGGTGCTTGCGAGGGTCGTGGTGGTGTTGGGGAGACGCGGTGCTTGCGAGGGTCGTGGTGGTGTTGGGGAGACGCAGTGCTTGCGAGGGTCGTGGTGGTGTTGGGGAGACGCGGTGCTTGCGAGGGTCGTGGTGGTGTTGGGGAGACGCGGTGCTTGCGAGGGTCGTGGTGGTGTTGGGGAGACGCGGTGCTTGCGAGGGTCGTGGTGGTGTTGGGGAGACGCGGTGCTTGCGAGGGTCGTGGTGGTGTTGGGGAGACGCGGTGCTTGCGAGGGTCGTTGTGGTGTTGGGGAGACGCAGTGCTTGCGAGGGTCGTGGTGGTGTTGGTGAAACGCGACGCTTGCGAGGGTCGTGGGGGTGTTGGTGAGACGCGGCGCTTGCGAGGGTCGTGGTGGTGTTGGGGAGACGCGGTGCTTGCTAGGGGCGTGGTGGTGTTGGGGAGACGCGGTGCTTGCGATGGTCGTGGTGGTGTTGGGAAGACGCGGTGCTTGCGAGGGTCGTGGTGGTGTTGGGGAGACGCAGTGCTTGCGAGGGTCGTGGTGGTGTTGGGGAGACGCGGTGCTTGCGAGGGTCGTGGTGGTGTTGGGGAGACGCGGTGCTTGCGAGGGTCGTGGTGGTGTTGGGGAGACGCGGTGCTTCCGAGGGTCGTGGTGGTGTTGGTGAAACGCGACGCTTGCGAGGGTCGTGGGGGTGTTGGTGAGACGCGGCGCTTGCGAGGGTCGTGGTGGTGTTGGGGAGACGCGGTGCTTGCGAGGGTCGTGGTGGTGTTGGGGAGACGCGGTGCTTGCGATGGTCGTGGTGGTGTTGGGAAGACGCGGTGCTTGCGAGGGTCGTGGTGGTGTTGGGGAGACGCAGTGCTTGCGAGGGTCGTGGTGGTGTTGGGGAGACGCAGTGCTTGCGAGGGTCGTGGTGGTGTTGGGGAGACGCGGTGCTTGCGAGGGTCGTGGTGGTGTTGGGGAGACGCGGTGCTTGCGAGGGTCGTGGTGGTGTTGGGGAGACGCGGTGCTTGCGAGGGTCGTGGTGGTGTTGGGGAGACGCAGTGCTTGCGAGGGTCGTGGTGGTGTTGGGGAGACGCAGTGCTTGCGAGGGTCGTGGTGGTGTTGGGGAGACGCGGTGCTTGCGAGGGTCGTGGTAGTGTTGGGGAGACGCGGTGCTTGCGAGGGTCGTGGTGGTGTTGGGGAGACGCGGTGCTTGCGAGGGTCGTGGTGGTGTTGGGGAGACGCGGTGCTTGCGAGGGTCGTGGGGGTGTTGGTGAGACGCGACGCTTGCGAGGGTTATGGGGGTGTTAGTGAGACGGGGCAGTATCTAGAGTAAGTGAATGAAGAGAGCGGAATACTTACAAGGGTGAGACGCGGCGCTTGCGAGGGTCGTGGGGGGGTGGGTGGACGGTAAGCAGCACGGGCGCGGAGGGTCCTTCGCTCGGTATCAGCCTCTCACCCCCTGCCGTCACGTCGTACGACGTCGCGCTCGAACTCGCCCTGTAACAACATACCACTCTATAAGATTATGATCTTTATCATATCGTCGTGGGTCGTGGGTTCGATTCCCACCCAGTGCAAATATTTGCGTGATGAATTCAATTGTTTGCACTGTGTCTGGGTGTTTCTATGTATAATAAGTCATGTATTCAAAACTATATAAGTATTATATCAGTTATCTGGCCGCCATCATACAAGCTTTGCTTAGTTTGGGGTCAGATGGTGTTGTGTGTGAATTGTCCACCAATATTTATTTAAATACAAATCTTAACTTCTTCTTCGTGACGACGATGCTATCTTAAACTGTTCGTAGTGATACGATTCTTGGCAGAGTCCACCTAGGGAAGTTTTACTTAGAACCTTTGTCAGTGATTCTACCGTCAAACAGTAATGGTAATGTTTCCAGAGAAATTATAGGGCTTAGAGATACAACATCTTAGATCTCTGGACGACGAGCGCAGTGCTAGGTGATGATTTGGACTCTTTTTGTTCCAATAGCTTCGTGACACTGTGCTGCTATGGCAAAGCATGTTGTTTACCATCAGGGACATATCCTGCACGTTACTCGTAAACACAATACCGAAAAACCTTTTCACTATATTTGTTTTGTCTAATTTTAATTTTTATGTGTTTGTATTGTTAAATCTGGTATGGTCAGATGATGGAGCTGGAAGATGAATTTTTAGTTATTTTTTGCTAATAGGTAAGTAACACAACCTTGTTTCTAAGAAGTTTCAATCACTAAACAAAAAAAGAAAGTTAAGATCCACATTCAAGTTGTTGTCATCTCGTAGTGTTGTTTAATATACATATACATATATATACAATATACATATATACCTACAAACACAGCTTGTTTTCTGCAGTTTTTAAAAACTTGTTTGCTTCTTTCCTGTCCTTGTGAGAAACAGGACATTGTAAACATAGAGCTACGAGTAATAATATATTATTCATACTCGGAATCTGAATGTGCGATTCGCCTCACAGATCTAATTATGTCGCCTAATTGGACGGCATTCATTACAAGTGTGAACTAATGATTTCCGCGGGAATCCTACCGATATACAAAAAAAATTAAATTATGTTTGTTCCTGGATCGCGTAGGATCAAGAGATCGGCCCTTCTACTACTAACTAAATCGGCTTTAGATTTGCTATCGCTGTCTCTATAATTTCAAACGAAAA
Source organism: Ectropis crepuscularia (assembly GCA_963693475.1). Taxonomy (NCBI): domain Eukaryota; kingdom Metazoa; phylum Arthropoda; class Insecta; order Lepidoptera; family Geometridae; genus Ectropis; species Ectropis crepuscularia. The sequence continues at coordinate 39,520,419 of OY856338.1, forward strand.
TAAAAGAGAGCAAAATCAACGCTCAGACAGTTTCAGGTAGGCGGTAGACCCTACGGCTGGTCTAGTCGGGAGCACGGTGACTGCCGATCTGATGCACCCGGGTTCAAAACCCACGGTCTTCTCAAAGTCATGTGCGTAACGCGGTTAACTTAAAAACGGTAAAGGAAAACATCGTGAGGAAACCGACATGTCGCCTTGAGAAGATCGCCGGACGCGATCGAAACTCGAGTCGGACTGTTCTGACTATATTATACGTGAGTTACCCGTGTATCTGTTTTAAAATGTGTAATAACCACGTTAGTTTTCATACTTAGAATTTTTCATGGTAATACGTCATCTACCAACCCGAACTGGGCCAGCAGCGTGGTGGATAATGGCCTCGACTCTCTCCATGAGAGGGATGGCCCCGAGTCTCAGCAGTGGGAACATTTAGTGGGCTGTTTATGTTGGTAGACCCTCGGGTTGAAATTTTAAACACAGATTGCGATCGGGAATAGCACATAGGCTTTTTATCGCGAGAAAGTAGTTTGTAGTGGTAAGACTCTTAGCAGAGTCCGCCTGGGGAAGTACCACACCGTTGCCAGTTATTCTACCGCCAAGCAGTAATGTGCAAACATTACTGTGTTCCGGTTTGAAGGGCAATGTTTCCAGAGAAATTACAGGGCTTAGAGATATAACATCTTAGATCTCTGGGTGATGAGCGCAGTGCAGGGCTAGGTAATGATTTGGACTCTTCATGTTCCAATAGCTGCGTGTCACTGTGCAGTCATGTGGCAGGCATGTTGATTACCATCAGGCATATGTCCTGCTCGTCTCGTCACTTTTTATTTAATAAAAATAAGTTACGGAAACTACGCGGTTAAACCCGCGGGACGCAACACGCTACTAGTGTTACATAAACATTAGACATAAACATAGAATAGAAACTGTGAAACACCATCTACATACTTAGCAACAATCTAAGAATAAAAGCGGCCACGTGGGTGTCGAACTCGCCCATGAAGGGTTGCGTAGCAGCAAGTAACTTATTACATAAGTTCTTGCAGTTCGTTGTAACTTTGATCGATGTTTTAATAATAGTGTATTAATGGTGTACTAAAAAAAAGTACTTACTAGATCGAGCTCAAACCAATTTTCGTTGGAAGTTTGCATGGTATCATTTCTTTTTATAGTTTTATCATTATCTTATTTTAGAAGTTACAGAGGGAGACACACATTTTGCCATTTTGGAAGTGTCTGTCGCGCAAATTATTCAGTACAGAAAAAAGTTATATTAGAAGCCTCAACATCATATTTGAAAACCTATCAATCCCCAAAAGTATGCGTTTGATGAAAAAAATAATGTTTAGTTTCAGTTCTAAGTATGGGGTGCCTCCTAAATTTGTTGTTTTTGTATTTATTTTTTGTAAAAATCTTAATGGGGGTTCACAGAATACATCTAATTACCAAGTTTCAACAGTATAGTTCTTATCGTTTTGGTAAAAAGTGGCTGTGACATACGGACAGATAGACAGACCTGACAAATCTATAAGGGTTCCGTTTCTAAGTTTTACATAACCGTAAAAACGACCCCTGTAACCAGATATCTGAAATGTAGATAGGTAGTATTAAATATTTAAATATTGGTGGACATTTTACACACAACACCATCTAACCCCAAAATAAGCAAAGCTTACACTGTTGGAGCCAGATAGCTGATATAAACCTTATATAGTTGGAAATACTTACTTATTATCCATAGAAACACCCAGAAACAGAACACAAATTACAGGTGTATAAATTGTTTCAACTTGTGAATTATTGTACAAAGAATCGTAGGATCCATCATTAGACAATATACAAACTGATAAAAACCTAATTTTTGAGTCGGGGTTAAACCCAAAAATATTCCAAAGCTGTAGAAACAGCCTTCTAAAAAGGAGATTTTCTCAAATCGGTGGTGGTTTTTGTATGTATGCTACGTGATGATAGCTCCGACAATTGTTCTGAATCAATTTTGATGATTCTTTGTGGTTTGGTAGATCATAATTTAGAAGTAGTCCTATTCAAATTTCATCGAAATCGGCGTAGCAGTGTTTGAAGTATTAACAAAAATAAAAAATGAGTATACTTCGATGATTTATTCATTTACTCCGAAAGTTCGTTTGTATATTTGGAAACGTGTTTAGAAAAGCAATTTACACAAACTTTGAAAAATGTTGTCGAGTGTCTGAGCTTAATTTTAAATAATTGAAATCGGTGTTTATTTAATTAAATTACATAATTAGTAAACTAGGATGTAGCCGAGTTAGTTTTGCGACCTTGTACACGATCGTTGATTTAAAACACTAAACAAGAAATGAAATAGCGAGATGCATTGATAAATCAAATCTGCATGCGCTTGCGCAGCCTTGGCAGTGGCAAACGCAACGTGGCCGTGTGTGAGTGTGAGTCTTCATCACGTAATAGTTTATTTGTGTGCGTCGATTGTTGCTGTAATACTCCCTGTGTTATCGACAATACACGCTGTGCCAATCTAAACCTATAATAAAACAATAGAATAAGTATTTGTTTTGTTATAGTTAAAATGCAACGCAATTAATTAAAAAATAGATTTTTGATATTTCCTACATGTCATTTACTTTCCTTTCGACATGTCAATGTCAGTCGACGAGATATGTATGTCTCGTGTTGATTATTATGTAATCAATATTTACCACCATATATCGTAGCCTTACAAATTTACGAAGACAGTTAAACCGTAACCGCCATTTTCTACTTTTGTGGCGTCAGCCCGAACTCAAAGAGACAAAGTTGAGTTTTAGTAATGCTCTAGCAGTACGAAGGCTAGACACATGTTTTTGACCACTCTAAGGGATCGGTTAGGTTTTTTTTTCTATAGTATAGAGTGACGAGACGAACAGAACATGTCATTGTGTCTTATGGCAAGCAGCACGCGTGCCCATAACGGCACAGTGAATAAATAAATTTATTTATTTATTTATTTATTGAATAATAGGCGAGCAGCATTAGCTGATATGCCTATATCTCAGTGTTGAAATAACAAATTATAGGTAATTGTCTGTTAAAATGATTTTGTCTTTAACTATCCATTTGTCCAATCTGTTCTTGAAAGAGTTTAATGACTTTGCTGAAATAACATCCTCAGGCAACCTGTTCCAGTTGTAAACCACTCTGTTGCTGAGGATGTGATGTGCAGTGTTTGTCAGTGATGGTGCGTGGGACAACTGGGACTTATGACGCCGACTGTGGACAATTCACACACAACACCATCTGACCCCAAACTAAGCAAAGCTTGTATGATGGCGGCCAGATAGCTGATATAATACTTATATAATTTTTAAATACATACTTATTATACATATAAACACCCAGACACAGTGCAAACATTTGAATTCGTCACACAAATATTTGCACTGGGTGGGGATCGAACCCACGACCCTCGGCTTCGCAGGCAGAGTTACTACTAACTAAGCTACGAGGGCAGTCAAAGGCAGGCAGGCAGTGACACGTAGCTATTGGAACATGAAGAGTTCAAATCATTATAGCACTGCACTGCGCCCATCATCCAGACATATAAACTGATTTATATCTATGCCTGTAATTTCTGTGCCAGTTTCAGCAATCTGCTATTGCTAAGCTCGATGAACTGTGGGTCTACCGTTTACTTTAACCTGCTCTGGCTTTGCTATTGCTGTCTCTACAATTTTGAGCGAAAAGAGAAGAGAGAGAACTATCCAAGCTAAGACAGTTTTATTTCGGCGGTAGACTTTCTGGACATTGGATTAAGTTCCACAACCCGAAGGTTCTTTCTCTTATAATCTTTTTAGTACCTGGGTGACCGAGCTTTGCTCGGTTTAAATACTAAATATACTTAGATACCTACAGATAAAAGACTCCAAGAAATAGATTTTCTTAAAAAAAACGAATTGAAAAAAAATGGGAACCCGTCTGGATTCGAACCCGGAGCGACTAATTCGTGACCGCTATGAGCACCCGACTTCCCGTCTGAGCTAATTATGCTGTCGCGTCATGCGGCGAAATTTACCTTCACATTCTAATCTCTAATGTGACAGTTTTTCATTGTCTAAAACCGCGCATAATATGCGTTTTTTTTTAAATAAGACCTAGTTAGATTGATTTATCGTCCCCGAAATCCCCTGCATACATAATTTCATGAAAATCCGTCGAGCCGTTCCCGAGATTCAGATTCTATATATATATACATATTTATATAGGTACAAGAATTGCTCGTTTAAAGATATAAGATTTTATTTTATTTTTTAATAGAGTGACGAGACGAGCAGGACATGTGCCTGATGGTAAGCAACAAGCCTGCCACATAACAGCAAAGTGACACGCAGCTATTGGAACATGAAGAGTCCAAATCATTACCTAGCACCGCGCTGCGCTCGTCACCCAGAGATCGAAGATGTTACATCTCTAAGGCCTGTAATTTCTCTGGAAACATTGCCCTTCAAACCGGAACACAGTAATGTTTGCACATCACTGCTTAGTGGTAGAATAACTGGCAAAGGTGTACAAATATCATATATGATATCGTCATTACTACGCATGAGTAGTTCGGGAAGCCTTAAAAATTAAAGAATAACACCAAATCAAGGTGCTCATCAAGAAGATCTCCTCCTTAATCGGGACCACGGCGGTCCAGGTAATTAATTAATGATTTAGATCGTGATTAAATCCTAATATAATCTTTTCAATTTAAGTTAATCAAGAAAAAAATAAAACTATATTTGTAGAATACTAGTAGTAGGTCAGGGGGGTCACATGGTCGTGGTCATGTCACAAAACTGTGCGATAGGTACAGGCATACTTTTCAATCAGTGGTCCAACTAGGTACTGGACCCAGCCCAGCCCTGGATCCGCGCTTGTATCCAAGCTGGTTGGTAATCAATCAAAATGTTAAATTTTATTCTTGTCAGTTGGCTGTAGGTCTCTGATACTTATGACCTAACAGTTCTAATAGAAACAAACAACCACGAACGCTGATTTAACTAGATTTCTGACCTTCGGCTACGCTGAGTCGAAAATGCCATTCCGGTTACCCATCCAAAAACTGGCCATGACGAGTTTATAGACGACTAGACTAGCTAAACTACGGCTGGCATTTATATTTCCAATATGCTACATTTACTCCTTAAAATATTCATTTGTACAATAAGGTTAAAATATGAGAAAAGATTTTTGGCGTTTAATTGTTTAATTGAAACAGCGTTAAACAATCTAGCGTTTCAGTATATTTATGTATGTGCCACTCACACTACAAGCGCGCGCGTTCGTGTGTACGCGCCTGTGTATAAGTGTATATAAACACTATATAAAATACACGTACGTGTCTTTTATATAGTGTGTACAACAATAAGTACACGTAGTACGTAATATAGATATGAGAACCCGGATGACCGAGCTTTGCTCGGTTTAAACACTGAGTATATTTAGATATCTACCGATAATAGGCACCTTGTAATAGATTATCCCAAAAAAAGTTATTTCACGAAAACTTTAAAACAAGATGGCGGCGAACCCTCTACCGGGATTAGTTAGAAAATCGAGATTTATACTACCAACAACCCTCCCCGACGTTTAAAAAAAATCGCTCCCCGGATTTTTTTCTATTTCAATGTCTGCCCCGACTGAGCTATGTCTCTATGATTTTTAACGAAAAGAAAAGAAGAACGCAATAAAAAAGACAGCTTTAGTTAAAGGTAGCGGGTTCGCGCGGAGACAGCGACAGGCACTTGACATATTTATTTATTTGGTTTGAGACATTGGGTCCGTGGGGGCCGGGAGCTCACCTCATTTTCAAAAACCTTTCCGAGCGCTTGGTCGACGCGACCAAAATGCTGGCGCAACACATAAGCATTGCCATTCAGCGTGGTAATGCAGCCAGCTTTCTGGGTACGCTTCCGATTGGTAGTGGGCTTGAACATCTTGATTATCTGTAGACCTTCATCGGTCTATGGATAATTCAGGTGTGCTTAGTGTAAGTAGTTAGTTAGGTATGTAGCGTAGTGTAGTTCTCATTGTATTTTAGTTTTGTTAATAAAGGCACACATTAAAAAAAAAAATTATGGGCGCCAGTTCACGTCGAGACCGCGACACGTGTCTCGGTCTCCTGTCGCGGTCGATTTTGAAGTATGGATGGAAGTTTTACAGAAACGCATGGAATAAACCTTAAGGGCTATTAAGGATTATAATAGTTACCATTCGACAGTTGTGGTACTTTTCAAAGTGGGAAGGCTTAGTGCCATAAGAAACTTCAAAACATAACTTCCTTTATATTTAGCCATTTAGAGATTATATATGTTAAAAAACGCTAGAATACGTTACCCATTATTTTGGCCGCACTCAATTCGTTCGGAATTACATGCAGATATATCAAAAGATTTATCAAGTTTCATTCAAATTATGTTGCTATGTTTAACCCCTTTGGTGTTATATTTATTACTTGTTGTAATATATTACTCATTATTTGGACCATAGGTACTCAATTCATTAGAAATTACATGCAAATATTATATCCTAAGGCATAATAAGTTTCATACAAACTTTTCTTCTCTATTTCACACCCTTAGGTGTGTAATTTTGTAAAATGCTGTAATACGGAACTCATTATTTTAGCCGTACTCAATTCGTAAAAAAAATTTCATACAAGTATGTCCAAGGAATAAAAAGTATCATACAATCGTTCATCCTCTATTTCACCCCCTTGGGGGTTGAATTTCAAAAAATCCTTCCTTAGTAGGTGCCTACGTTATAAGAAAAATATGTGTGCGAAATTTTAAGTTTCTAGCTCTTACGGTTTGGGCTGTGCGTTAATGCTCGATTTTCGATCTTTGACCTCGAATAAAAAAATTGCAGCCACCGGAATGATTCGGAACTTTCAGGGGTTACTTTTAATTATGTTTTAAACAAGTACACGCACTTACAGCTTGCTGTTAATTTATGTACCTTTACTGTTATTTTTTGGTCTAACTTGACCGAACTACCAGCCGTCTATCGTATTTCGTCGCTCCATCTAGTCCCAGGGCGTCACTACACTACGTTTACCGATTCGCGGTCTCCACTCTCGAATCAGTGTACCCCAATGGTTATCAGTACCGTAAAATAGGTCAAAACCTACTCTGGCGCGTTGCACTGCGATCGCGACCACAGCTGTAAAATATCGTAGCTCAGAAATATGATTGTAAACTAAAAGCAACGTTGCGCTGATAGCACATTGCATAACGCGATGTAATATGCGATGCAACGGCCTTGCACTTGAACCGCATCTACATATACTTCAGAGCAAGGCGGCTCAACATTTCAATCAAACGGGCCAAATTGATGAGCAAAAATTGACATCTATTCAGTAATTCGCTTTTGCTTCTTGTTATTGAGGGTTGAGATTGACTATCCTCGAGACAACAGCAAAACAGTCACGGAGTAAAATAGAGAGAGACCAATATTATGTACCTTGACACTTAACATCTGTAAGTAGACCTAGATTCACAGGCTAGTAAAGTATCGTTTTATATCGTTGTAATTGTTTTGCGGGTCATACATAGCTCCTACACAAAGGCCCGATTTTAGCAACTTTCGAGACTTGTGCAATAAAATTATAATGATTAATTTCACTATTCAAGTGTGATTTCTCGTAGTGGAAACACTCGCCATTCTTCGGGGAAATGGCTTATTTAGCCAGTCATTCTATATGTAAGCATCAATATGGAAACACTACCTACTGTGGACTTTATACTACTACTGTGTACTATGTTACGGTTTAAAAGGCAATGTTTTAGATAAATGCCACGGTGTTGTTGGTGTTTCCTACTTAAGATTTTGATAAGATCTAGAAACGATAAATAAACCAAAGCTTTTAACTTTTAATACAAAATTATAGCCATAAATATACAATAAGTTTTTTATACAGTGATTACAATAGCTACACATTTTATACAATTATCATTTATTGTGATATAATTGGATTACCACTTGACTGTTATCCGTTTCAACTTAATTAATGGTTTTTCTGTGAAATTTGCTGTTATGAAACAACACTTTTAAAATGATTGGTGTGAACCATGTAAACTTTTGAAGAAAATACCGAATTTCATAGGTTAATTAAAATAAAGAAATAAATGTTAGAATAAAATAAATTAACAACCACTGAGAGGAAGCCAGACCGCAAACAATGCGGCAGACCAAGATAACGAAGGCAAGACGACCTCTAGGAACACCGGAAAGACTAGACAGATTCAGGCGTAGATAGGTAAAAGTGGAAGAGACACCTTTGACCAACATTGGAACAAAATAAGCACATGATAAATAAATAACTAAATCACAGTAGGTCAAACTACTACCAAAGACTACAAATCTGTTTAAAATGAAACTTACGTATGGATTACTAAAATTACGTACTTACAGAATTTATTTCAAGTATCTGTCTTATTTTAGGAGGTAAGTAGTCTAAAATATAAGGCACCTTTTCAGATTGACATGATATTGAACCATTAAAATTTGCTCGCGGGCCTGGGATTGAGCGGCCTTGCTTATGTACTATGACGTATTCAGTAACTATAATTTAATCTGTGACGGTCAAGCTCATTACAAACTATAGTTTAATCTGTCGTTCAGAAGCCTTACTAACTACAGTTTAAGCTGTGTCGAGAAATCGCTTACTTCTTCTTAAGGTGCGCTTATACGGGCGACTAAAATTGCTCAATTCCAGTCAATACTCGTCAACTATGACGTCACGACTACATCAAGCAATTTACGGCAACGGCAACAAGCATCAATACTGCGCAATACAATATTGAGCGATATCGCGCAACTTCATCAACTAGGCAATACTGTCCTACACGAGCATTTCAGTATTCGCTCGCTATGGACGACATTGTTCTTGCTGCGGCGGCTTGTAGCGCCACCCGACCTCTCGCTCTCCCCGCGGAAGCAAGACGGCAAGCCGCAAAACAAACAAGTGCGAATGAGATAAATATACAAAAATTGCTAGAAATTTCCAAGCCCATTGGAAATTCGTATCGGCGACATTGAGCAATATGAAATATCTGGAGCAATTAGAAGAAATATCGCCGATTAATTGCTCCAGATCGGTCCATTCGTGTCGCCGAGCAATTATTGCCCTCGTGTAAGCGCACCTTTACTTCTCACGCCGCGGCATCCGTGTGCATTCTACGCACATATATAAAGGCCGATTTACACCAGACGAGCGAATGGTCATTCTATCCCCACTGTATCAAATTCATTTGGTGTAAACAAACGTAGAACATTCTTTCGTTGTTTTGTTTGCGTTCGCAAAGATTCTATGGAATATCTAATATGGAAAACGCTAAGAACGATCTTTCGTTTACACGAAAAGATCGAGAAAGAATGCTCCTGTTCCAGCTCTAGCTCTATGTTCGTTCAGTTTAAATCGGGCTTTATGTTGGCAGTCTGTATCGATAGGTTATCGTTGGACAACCATTGCAGTTTCCCTCTATGTAGTCCACTGATAAATTAAAGTGTATGAGCCACTAGCGACCCGCACCGGCTTCGCACGGGTGCAATGCTGATACTAATAACTTCAATTTAAAAAACCCGACTGCAAAAACTAAACCGGTAAAAAACATTTTATAATAATACTAGCTTTTACCCGCGACTTCGTCCGCGCAAAATAAATATTAACTGAGGCTGTATATGTACACCAATACCAAATTACGTTTACAAAAAAGACCTTACATTTTTATACAATTTCAACAAAATCAGTGATTTAGGCAATAAACCGTAAGAGACAGACATACTTTCACATTCATAATAATATGAATTAGTATGGACTTCAAGTGTCTAGTTGTAAAATACAACGGGTTTATCTTCAACATTGACGAACTTCCTCCTATAATTCTTGATTTCCACCCCTTTATTTTTTTTATGTAATAAATAGTCGCCTTTGTCTTTTCCTGAGTCAAGTCTATCTGTGCACCGAATTTCATAAAAATCGGTTTAGTTGTTTAGGCGTTAAAGCGTTACAAACATACAGACGTAATTTCATACTTATAATATTAGAATGTATATCAAGTGTCTAGTTGCAAAAAAACAATGGCAGACTTTCATACTTTAAAATAGTTGAGACGAAACGATAGCTTCTATACATAAAAAATATATTACAATTTTGAACGTCAGTCCCTGAGTAAGATATAGAAAGATGTTTGTCTTCAAAGGGCCTAGAAAAAAAAATTAAGTTAAAACTTTATTAAATGCATCAGACAATAAACGCATTGTTTGCTCATGACAAATTAGCTAAGCTTAAATAAACAAATCACTGAACACATCATTACAACTTCACAACCATTTCTAAAATGAAATCCTTTGAATAAAACTGTCCCTGCATTTCCCGTCCATAATTTTCCACACTTAATTATCCACCATTATGAGCAGCTATCGCCTTATTACGCCTTATCGCCGGCCTCTGTTGCACTAGTTTGTTATAATTTGTGAATTATCTTATACCTCTAAACGAGCAATTCTTGTACCTATTATAAATATGTATCTTATATATAAAATTCTCGTGTCACAGTGTTTGTTTCTTTACTCCTCCGAAACGGCTTTACTGATTTTTACCAAATTTTATATGCATATTCAGTAGGTCTGAGAATCGGCTACTAGCTATTTTTCATACCCCTAAGTATTAGGGGTTGTTCACCCCAAACGTTTTTTTTTAAATGTTTGGTAATTTTTTTTTGTTTTTATTTTTTTATAATGTGGCGTTAAAACTACATACAACCCTAAATTTTTACCCTTTTATCACCAACCCCTGTTTTTTATAGCCATTTTAGTAATTTAATCATTTGACAGTGAACTCCTAAACGACGGGACCGATTTGAATGTTTTTTTTTGTGTGTGTAATCGAAGATGGTTTAAATTCACAAATAAGCCCGGCAGATGGCGCTGCAGACAGTGTCTAGGTTATGTCCGAGCGAAGCCGAAACGGGCCGCTAGTATATATATAGAATCTGAAAATGAAATTATGTATGAAGGGGATTTCGGGGACGATAAATCGATCTAACTAGGTCTTATTAAAAAAAAACGCATATTATGCGCGTTTTTAGACAATGAAAAACTGTCACATTAGACGTTAGAATGTGAAGGTAAATTTCGCCGCGTGACGCGACAGCATAATTAGCTCAGACGGGAAGTCGGGCCGCTCATAGCGGTCACGAATTAGTAGCTCCGGGTTCGAATCCAGACGGGTTCTCTTTTTTTTTCAATTCGTTTTTTTTAAGAAAATCTATTTCTTGGAGTCTTTTATCTGTAGGTATCTAAGTATATTTAGTATTTAAACCGAGCAAAGCTCGGTCACCCAGGTACTTTTTGTGTTATGTGTTTAATGAAGTGGACATAGTTTTTGTCTCTGTTTCGGCTTAGAACAGGTAATCTACGCAAATCCGTTTTAAATTCATAGAGAATAGAATCTATACCGTCTAAGCCTGCGTTTGACGCCTCGTCACCGCCATGCAAGAGCGAGCCAGCTAGGTGTCCAGCTGAGCGATACAACTTGACAGAACCAATTTGTTAGATAAGGGCCTTCAACACCAGGGGACTTACGAAATCCCATTGAGTAATGTCTTACTCAATGATTATGCCAAGAATTATACAATATGGGTTGTTTGAAAAAACCCTGGCGAGGCTACAATTAATTCAAAATTCTAAAATATTTTATTTTAGTCTATACCGATGGGTTTAACTGAATTAAAATTAAACTGAACTGAATTAGCATGAAAATAAGTGTGCCCGGTCTAAATACATCGAACTCTTCGTATCAAGAGCGCGCGCGCTTTTTAACGCTCGACAAATGAAGTGCCGACGCGCATAGAGCTCAGCAATGGTAGAGAGAACAGCAAAAACTTAAAAAAAATATTTGGGATATTTATTGAGTTTCAACAACACTTGTAAAACGTTATAACACGTTGTAAAACGGATATGTTCAGTATATTTAAACAAACAACCTTTATTTAAATATAATCATAATTTATTAATAAAATGACATTTTACATGTCAACAAAATAATAAATACGTAATAAATGTCATTAAATAAAAAAACTAGTAAATGTGCCGTTGCACTTAATCGTAAATTCAATGTCAAACTTATATTTTGAAATCATAAAATTCATCAAAGTCATAAAGATATATCATAAAGATATAATAGATCATAAGACGGCTCGACAAGCCATTTTTTAAGCTTTACTTTGAATGGATTTAGGTTCTGTGTTGCCGTGACGTCATGTGGCAACTGATTATATATATACTGAACATATCCTTAAATGGATGCAGGCTGATTACCAGTAACCCTGTACAGTCACTTTAGCAGTGAAGGCTTGTTTTCCTGTGTTGTCTCCTGTACTGACGCACCAATTTAGACTCTCTCTCCAAACTGGGGAAATATCGAAGTCATGGATGATTGCTAACGTCCAACTTGTGCTCAAAAAGGTAGTCATGCTGACCCTGCCAACTACAGGCCCATCTCGGTCACGTCCATACTCTACAAGACTATGGAACGTGTCTTAAACCGAAAGCTGCTGATGTACCTAGAATCTAAAACATCCTCAGTGACCGGCAATATGGGTTTCACCGAAACCGGTCCACCGGGGATATTCAAGCGTATGTCACTCACATCTGGAGTGAACCTATGAAACACGGGGATCCACTTGCAGTCTCCCTAGATATCTGGACGGTTTTCGACAGACTTTGGCACGATGGCCTTATAAGCAAGCCTTTTGCTTATTTTTTTTTATTTATTAAAAAGTGACGAGACGAGCAGGCCATGTGCCTGATGGTAAGCAACATGCCTGCCACATAACAGCACAGTGACACGCAGCTATTGGAACATGAAGAGTCCAAATTCCATTGCCTAACAATGCATTGCGCTCGTTACCCAGAGATCTAAGATGTTATATCTCTAAGCCCTGTAAGTTATCTGGAAACATTTCCCTTCAAACTGGAACACAGTAATGTTTGCACATTACTGATTGGCGGTAGAAAAACTGGCAAAGGTGTGGTCCTTCCCCAGCCGGACTCTGCCAAGAGCCCTACCACTACAATTATGGCTTGTCTCCAGGTTTTATAGCGTGCTGGGTAGCGGACTTTTTGAGGAATCGATCCATACGAGTCGTCATTGACGGCTGCTCTGGCTGCTGCAAATGGTTATCAATGCCGGAGTCCCTTAAGGGTCGGTACTGTCTGGGACGCTCTTTCTGCTACATATCAACGATCTGTTGAAACTCGGTATCTTTGGGTACGCAGATGATAGCACCATTGTAGGGATATGCATACTAAGCGCGAGAGCCAGTGGGCAGCAAACTCAAGTACTAAGAGTACTCGAGCATACTCTGCTCGAGTATTTGAATTTTACCCATGAGGCAGTTAAGTCAGCAAGTGCTTTTTTGTGCTGCTTTGTGCAAGATCGATTTTTTTCGAATTCCTCTAACAGTACTGTTTAGAATAGAACGACGTAACAACATATTTTAGATAACTTGAAGAAAAAGGTAATGGTAATCTATACTAATATTATAAAGCTGAAGAGTTTGTTTGTTTGAACGCTAGGATCTCGGAAACTACTGGACCGATAGGAAAGATTCTTTTTTTGTTGGATACTCCATTTATCGAGGAAGGCTATAGGGTATATAACATTACGCTACTATCAATAGGTACGGAGTATGAGTGAAGAATGTAAAGAAAACGGGGAAAAATATTTCTCTTCGAGAGCTTTAGTTCCGTGAATATAAATTCTCTTTGGTCGTTGAAGTCTGTGACGGCGCGTGTCTACATTTGAAGTTTGTGTCATTTGAAGTAATCAAATTTGTTCTACAACAATGCATTGTTGCTTATTTACGTATTTTTAGGGTTCCGTAAAACGTAATAAAGTGGAAGCAATGGATATTTTAGTATGGATTTTCCTCAAATAGACGCGGGTGAAACCGCGGGGCATAGCTAGTAATCTAATAATTAAACTGAGGTGTGGAAACACTTGCAGTCTAACCTAACTTTCGGTTGAACGTGGCATTGCCGAGAGAATGTACGCACCGTCGCGTTATCTATTTTGATTTAAATAATAACGTGCTAATATTTATGTGTTCCAATTCGAAGAACAACGCGTGCAGATAAATTGGAGGGCTAAGAGATCAATCATCTTATCTATCTAGGTGACCAGTGCAGTGTTGCAGCGAATTGGACTCTTCTAGATCAAAACGCCGCGTGGCATTGTGTTGTTACGGCCAGTGTCTTTCTTACCATGACAAAATCAGGCGCATAACTTCTTCGTCTTGGCACTCTATACAATATCTTATATATAAAATTCTCGTGTCACAGTGTTTGTTTCCTTACTCCTCCGAAACGGCTTTACTGATTTTAACCAAATTTTATATGCATATTCTGTAGGTATGAGAATCGGCTACTAGCTATTTTTCATACCCCTAAGTGACAAGGGTTGTTCACTAAGGCAAAACAACGTTTGCGGGGTCAGCTAGTATATAATAATAGAATCGGTAATAAATCTTTTTGTTTTGAAGCAGTATGCGTAATTAATAGTGTGCCTACAATGTTCATCAGAACGATTTCCTAGTTCCACAATTGGTTTTGCCTATGACTATTTTAGCTGACGTGAGTCAACTGCAATGCCAATAGAGGTACCTTATCGCGTGATTGCACTTTGCACTCCGACACGCTATCCTCATCATAGCTTATTCAAACCTATTAGACACAAGCCTCCTATACCATCTAGCCCCGAACCAAGCAAAACTTGTACTACGAAAACCAGATAGCTGATAAGTATGTATTTAAAACTATATAACTATTATATCAGCTATCTGGCCGCCGTCATACAAGCTTTGCTTAGTTTGGGGTCAGATGATGTTTTGCGTGAATTGTCCACCAATAATATAAGTAATTCTAATAATATTATAAATGGGAAAGTTTGGATGTTTGTTGCTCAATCACATCGGAACGTCGGAACGCCACTACGCCAGCCAGGGTTCTAAAATATCCGACATTTCATATAAATATCAAAATATCGGATATTTATATCAATATATGTATCCTATTTTGTGTGAGTCATATTATTTTATTGTATTATTCATGAATTCTAGTTGGAGATGTGTTACATAAACAGATAAATAAATAAATAAATATTGGTGGACAATTCACACACAACACCATCTGACCCCAAACTAAGCAAAGCTTGTGTGATGGCGGCCAGATAGCTGATATAATACTTATATAGTTTTGAATACATACTTATTATATATAGAAACACCCAGACACAGTGCAAACATTTGAATTCATCACACAAATATTTGCACTGGGTGGGGATCGAACCCACGGCCCTCGGCTTCGCAGGCAGAGCTACTAACCACTTAGCCACAAGGCCAGTCAATGTATGACTGTTAAGAAGACAATGGTAGGTCATCTACCGATTCTGAATCTGAACTGGATAACACTTCAACGACATTTTGAAACATATCATCCGCTACATCAAAAGGTTGAGAAAACTAAAATACAACGAGAACTACACTATGCTTCATCTAACTACTTACACTCAGCACATCTGAATTATCCATAGACCAATGAAGGTCTACAGATAATCAAGATGTTCTAGCCCACTACCAGTCAGAAGCAAACCCAGTATACTTGTGGCATTACCATGCTGAATGGCCATGCTTATTATACGTTGGGCCAAATAAACGCCAGCATTTTGGTCACGCGTCGCATCAACCAAGCGCTCGCTGGCAAGCGCAATTATACTTATTTAAACAAATACCAAGACCATAAACAATAAATAAGAAACATAAATAAATATGTACAAAGATGAAAATAGACGGTAAATAAATAATGACATATTATAACAGAAAATGAAGTATAGGTAAGATATTTTCTTCTTTTATAATTTTTTGGTGCATAAAGCTTTTTGTTAAACTTCAAACCCCATTGAATTACGAGTATAAGTTTTCGAAGTCTTTCTGCATATTTTTTAAATAAGTTACCAGATTTTACCCGCGACTTCGTTCGCGCATGTAAATATTAAGGTAACTGAGGCAGTACATACTTGTCCACCCACACAAATTTACTTTTACTAAAAACAGGTTAAATTAAAAGATTTTTATACAATTTCATTACAAACTTAACGTTTTAATCAAACCACTGGGTGTAGGCATTAAAACACAGACAGACACAACAAAGTTACCTCCACATTTGTTAATTCTCCACATAACTCAATAATAAAAAGTAACCTATGAGCTTTTTTAAGATCTAGTCTATATGTGTACCAAAGTACATTAAAATCGGTTCATGCTTATAAATTTGAAAATTATGGAATCGTCATACAACCGTCCATCCCTTGTTTCACCCTCTTAAGGGTTGAATTTCGCTAAACGCCGTCTTAGCGAGCACCTACGTGCTTAAAATACACCTCCATGCAAAATATTAAACTCCATTTAGATAGCATTTATAGTTTCCGAGATTTCGTGATGAGTAACCTTACGCTTTTATACCAGGTCACTCAGAAAGTTTTGCGAAAAAAGTTGTTTGTATAAGACACTGGCCACTTTGTAATTATTTTGAAAACTTCGATTATTTAAAAGTAAAAATACCTCTGTTCGATTTTGAAATTTCCCTCCGTATTTTTTTGAGAGCCTATTCAAATTTTCTTGTTTCATTAAAAAATGGATCTGCGTCGAGAACATTTTCGTGCTAAGATTTTTTACGATTTCAAATGTGGCTTAAAACGTGATGAGTCATTTGATCGACTTCGGATTGCTTTTATGGATGAAGGACCTTCAAAAGCAACCAACTACCGCTGGTATAGCGAGTTCAAACGCGATCGTTTTACTTTGGGGGATAAACAAAGAAGTGGTGGTCCTAGGACGGCTGTCACCGAAGAATGTGCGCTGGCAGTAAAAAAAAATCAAGAAAACAGACGCATTACGCACGAAGAGATTCAGCATGCTCTGCAGATTGATTCAGGAAGTGTTCAGCAGATTTTGCACGAGTACCTTCGCGTATGGAGGATAGTTTCCCATTGGGTGCCGTACAACCTCACCGAAGCAGGCCCGTGTGGATTGGTGCCGTGTAATTATACAAAAATTTGATGCAGGCTCGTCACGGCGCGTTTACGACATTGTGACAGGTGACGAATCCTGTACTTATTAATACGATCCAGAAACAAAGCGTCAGTCGACAGTTTGGCTGTTTCAAAATGAACCAACGCATACGAAAGTGAAGCGATCGAGGAGCACAGGGTAAATGTTGATCGCTAGTTTCTTCACTATTACGGGGTACCTAATTTCAATTCCACTTCGAGACCAAAGCAGCATCAACGCCGAATGGTACAGCATAAAATGCCTGCCAGATTTTTGTTCTGCAATGAGCAACAAGCGACCGAACACCGGGCTCCGCCGGGTCCTTGTTCACCACGACAACGCGCCCGCGCACTCTGCGATCAAAACGAAGGACTTCCTGGACTCCATACCGGTCAGAGTCTTGGGACATCCTCCTTACAGTCCTGATTTGGCTCCGTGTGATTTAAATCCTAAAATTAAAAATCAGCTCAAAGGGATACAGTTTTCACCGCCGGAAGACGCGCTAGCAGCGTTTGAGAAGGCCGTGGAAGAGGTGTCTGCGGAGGACTGGGAAAATGTTTTGAAAATTGGTTCAGCCGCCTGAAGCTTTGTATAGCTGGTGGAGAGTTCTTTGAAAAGATTTAGTTAAAATATTTTTTTCATAGAAGTTAGTTTTTTAGTTTCTCAAAACTTTCTGAGTGTCCCACGTATATTTATAGATTTTTATAGATTCATTTTTCAGCTCTCTAAAACACACCATTCAAATTTAAAAGCAACAGACTTGAAATTATGTTTATTTATAATATTATCACATTGTTTTATGATGATGATGATGATGAAGTCAGTTATTGAAATGTAGGCTCAAACCGTTTGAAATGCCCATATTTAATAGATGTAGTGAAAGAACACCATGATTTACATTATTTTAGGGCAAAAAACTGACCAAGGACCTTTTCCATTTGAAAACATTCTCATAAAGTGTTTGTAACAACTTTGACTCAAAAATGTTACGCACCAAGGTTTTACTGTGATGCGGTTTGAAGGGAAATGTTTTCAGGGAAATAACAGGAGATAGAGATAGAACATCTAATATATCTGGGAGACGAGCGCACTGCCGCACTATGTAATGATTTGGACTCTTCAAATATTCTTCTTCGCTATAATATAAGAAAACGTATTACGATACTTGAGTCAAATTTCAACACGTCTGCCCATAATAGCACAGTGACACGCTACTATTGGAACATAGTGAGTCCAAATCATTACCTAGTACTGCACTGCGCTCGTCACCAGACCAGAGATATAAGATGATGTCTATCATCTCTACGCCCTATAATTTCTCTGGTGCCATTGGCCTACAATCCGGAACACCAGGGCCGGATTTAGGGGAGGGCAAACGGGGCATACGCCCCGGGGCCTCCACAATGGACACTTCGGGGAAAAAAGTCAAATATCGACAGTAAACATCTTTTACGTTAACTTTAAACCATTTGTAGTCCGGGTTTTTGCTTGAGAAATCTTAACCTTATGTATTTCAACGTCTCCAACGGAACCTCCGCCCCGGGGCCTCCCCACCTCTAAATCCGGCCCTGCAGAACACAGTGACGTTTTCACATCAAATATTTCGAAATCAACTTTGCTTTAAATTTAGACAGATTTTTATCTCATGTAAATAAGTAATACAAAAATGCTGTTTGACTCGACGAAATCTAATCGTACAGCTACTGTTTTGTTTATGATTTCAATGTTGGTTTTAAATTAAAACTTGTTCGTAAGAACATTGATGATCATTAAAAGACTAGAATTTCTTATTATTTTCCTGACTTTTAAAAACATTTCCATCCTAAAGTTACTTGGAAGAGATCTCTTTTAGCGATAGGCCGCCGATCGTAACACTAGTTTTTATTGTTTTTCCTTTTTCTGTATTATTTTGGTGTGTACAATTAACGAGTATCAATTAAATTATTTTGTTACGAATATTATTTATCTGCACGGTCTTCTGGGTCATTGATATTTATGTTATAAGCTTACATTGTTGTTCATTTGGAATGCGGGAAGACTCAAATATTACGCACCTACATATGTTATTAAAACGATCTCTAAAACTATGTATGTTTTATAAGCTTCGCCATGCCCCATCATAGCCTTCATCAATGTATCATTACGATTTTTTATGGTCATTTGGAAGTTATAGTCTCCCTCATGGCACTCGATGCCGCTCGCAAAACGAGAAAACATATCACATCGTCTACATTGTCGTCGGTGTAATAGATAAAGGTCCCAATGTGCGGAGAAAAAACAACGAATGTGTGCTGGCCAGTCTTGTGTAGCGTCAAATTAGCCTTGTCCTTAATGGCGATTACTGACTCGTACAGATTAGGAACGCTTACGAACTAAACTATGGCTATGTTGTGTCTATTCCGAGCGGAGGAACGTGTCTAAATCAGCACCCAATCATGAGTAGCAATTTATAGCAGGATACACTTCGGAGAGTGAGCGACTGATTTGCATGATCTGATACCACTTTGTCCTTTTTTCTATCGGAATGATAATACCTCAAAAAAGCGACATCGTTTCATGGTTGATGTTCCAAAGACACGAACGAAGAGATTTGACTCTACTTTTGTGAAAAAAACGTCTAGGCTGTGGAATACGTTCCCTGAGTGGGGTTTCCCCGATGGTTGCAATTTTTTTGACTTCAAATCGAGAGTGAATCGGTTTTTTCTAGATAAACACGCTCCATCGTAGACCGCATCGTCGCTTAAGATCAGGCGAGATGGCAGTTAAGTGTAAACCTACAGAAATAAAATAAAAAATTTGACGCGCACATCAGCTATCGCTTTCCTCGTCTATTTTTTAAACCTCGACAAAAAAGGGGAAGTTTGACGTCGATGTCTCTGTGTGTGTGTCTGTCTGTGGCACCGTTGTAGAGCTCTAACGGATGGGCCGATTTCGATGCGGTTTTTTGAAGTGAAAACTTCTTTAGGCGCGCTATACACAGAATTTTCGTGGGCTGTGAAATGGATTCATCGATCGTCATGATATGATAAGAAATCTTCGGGTAAACTCGGTAAAAACGGCCAGGTAGGTAAAAGGGCAACAGAAACAGTAAAAAGTTTCGATTACCTACTTCCAACAGCCCAGCGTTTATCTCCAGATGCCAGGACAACAGAAATGTAAAAGAGTTCTAAGAGACCATCTAGAAATGCGTGAGCCAATGGGAAATCCTAACGCATTTCTAGATGGCCATGCCATGATGGTCAGGCCACGCCTTCCGGTACACCCGTGTAGGAGGAGAGTGGTCCGTGATGAGGTCCCTACACATATTTTCAACAATTCTCAACTGACTCAACTCTCAACGTTTGACGACAACAAAAATAAAATAGACAAAAACATGTTTTTTTATTGTATAGATATACATAGAGTGAAGAAATGTGCCTGATGGTAGGTAAGCAACATGCCTGCCCATAACATCGCAGTGACACGCAGCTATTGAAGAGTCCAAATCATTACCTAGCACTGCACTGCGTTCGCCACTCAGAGATTTAAGATATTTTATCTATATCCCCTAGAACTTATCTGGAAACATTGCCCATCAAACCAGAACACAATGCTGTTTGCACATTACTGCTTGGCGGTAGAATGACTGGCAAAGGTGTGGTACTTCCCCAGGCAGACGGAACGGACGAGTCCTACCACTACAAATTAATACAAACACTACAGAAACTTAGTAACACTTATGAAATATGTAGTCCTAATAAAAAAATACTTTACATTTGCGTAGAAGCGCGCGCGACTCTGGGTACACCGGTACGGCTTCGGATCGATGCCGCCACAATAACACTAATTAACTTAACAATCCGACAATTAGCTCCCCCACACGCCCCCACCCCTACTATTCTCGATGGAAGCAGTACAAGGTCCGAAGCACATACGTCTCACCTCTGCCTTTCACACTTCTCGAAGTTTATATTGGTTTGATTTGCGAAAGCACCTGTGGCAATTACTCATGTGTTACCTATACATTATACAGCGTTAAGTTTAGGCGGCCATTTTCAAGGCGCGCGATTGGTACCCGTTTTGCACTGAAAAGAGTTGTGCAAAACGAGCGGCGGTGCGTGGCTTGAAATATATAAGTAAGTAATAGTTAAAAAAAACACGCTTTTTCAGAAGATCCAACTAAAAAGTAAGAAAAAAATATGAATTAAGGATAGTGTCATTACAATAAAAAAATGATTTTTGATGTGCTTGATTTTTTACTACTTTTTCGGTAGATATTGAGAGAAGTACCAAATCATTTTGAAAATATCTCAAAAGGCTTATTACGCCTATGCACTACGTTTTTTTACTAAAAAATATTTTTGTTAATAACACTATCCTTAATTCATACCTATTTATTTTCTTACTTTTTAGTTGGATCTTCCGAAAAAGCGTGTTTTTTAAATTAGTACTTATTTTCTACTTTTTAGTTTGTTTATCTTCAAAAGGGTATTCATTTAAATATTTTCACTTGGACTTATTTAATCAAATTGATTACGTAATAACGAAACGTCACTTACTGCATAAGTCAGTAGCAGTCAGTATGACATACGAGTATATTACAGTAATTTAAATGAAATGTAAACCAAATGGGTTAGAAGCTTTAGGACTACATCTCGATATGACTAAATAACGGGTCTGACTAAATAGATTTATGACTAAATCTCGATATGACTACATCGTGTTAGGTCCACGTCGCTTTTGAACTAGATCGCGAAATGACCAGATAGTGTAACGACTAAGTTGTTGTTTGTTTTCTAAAGTACAGTTACGTCGATAAGTCAGAACAATGTAGTTTTTTCTAAATAGTATTATGATTGAGATCTCCCAACCGTCTCAACCTTGAAGATGACTCCATGAATCCATGTCTTCACTAAACAAATACATGAAAAATAAAGAAACATCTGAAACAATTTTTATTCTTCGGAAAAAATCGAGTGCCTTCTGAACGTTTGAATTAAAAACCATTACCAATTTCTGACACCTACAGTTATTTACAGTAGTAACAGTACCTACAATTATTTAACGACCCTCCGTAAAAAAACACAATTTTTCAATAGTTTCATGAAGGGTACTTTAAGGTGCCTCACGGAAACTTAAATAGTCCGGTCAATTTAGATATAAAAATAGTCATCAAATAACAATAATTCCGACAGAGCTAAATTTTCGCAGCGACCTTGGGTTTACCATTATAAATAAGCTGTCAAAAATCTCCTTCGATTTCATGTGTGCTTCTTGACGTATTCGGGGTGAATAGTAAAAAAAATATGTTCTTTGGATTTTTCTCGAAAACGGTAAAATTTATTGAAAAAATATATGAGACAAAGCTGTAGATCTCTAAATTTTGAACAAAAATGTCCCTAATAATTGTATCTCTAAGTCTCACTATTTCCCAGATATTGCACTCGTGCTCGTAAAAATCACGTTCTACATAACATGTACTCTTAAGGCACGTATATACGATATACATATGTATTTAGGTACTTAATAAGCAAGCAAAAATGTTTCCTTGTGTCTCTTTTTCACCCCCAACCAAAAAGAGGGGAGTTATAAGTTTGACGTCGATGTTTGTCTGTCTGTGTGTGTGTAGTAGGTATGTCTGTGGCACCGTAGAGCTTAAACAGATCGACCGATTTGAATGCGGTTTTTGTAGGGTTCCATAAAACGTAAAAACGGAACCCTTATAGATTCGTCATGTCTGTCCATCCGTATGTCACAGCCACTTTTTGCCGAAACTATGAGAACTACACTGTTGAAACTGGGAAAGTAGATGTATTCTGTGAACCGCATTAAGATTTGTACAAAAAAAAATTAAAAAAGAAAAATTAGGGTTGCCCCCCCTGATTACTGAGAACTAAAACTAAAAATTTTTTTTTTCAGTAAACCTACACCTGTGTCTGTCTATCGATAGGTCTTCAAAAATGATGTTGCGGTTTCTAATATGTTTTTTGTCTACACTGAATAATTTGCGCGAGAGACACTTCCAAAGTGGTAAAATGTGTCCCCCCCCCCCTCCCTCTAACTTCTAAAGTAAGAGAATGAAAAAACTAAAAAAAATATATGATCTGATGAGTAGTTTTTTTTAGTACGTCATTAATACACTATTATTAAAACTTCGATCAAAGTTCCAACGAACTACAAGAACTATATGTACTATGTATATAATGTTACTTGCTGCAACGGAACCCTTCATGGGCGAGTCCAACTCGCACTTGGCCACTTTATTTAAAGCTAGTTTGCGGTGATAGGTCGGTTATCACTTGCCAACTAACGGTTCGCCGATGTTTCACTTTGACAACTACCGACCTACCGACCTACCGACCGTACGTTTCATTTGGCAGAATTATTGTTAAGCAGATTATTATAATGACACAACACTTTCAGGGCACTTATCATTTGTCACATCTTTCACTACGTCAAACATCTTTACGAATAAGGTTTCGTCTGTGTATCTGTTCCCTTTTCGTACATTTATATTATGATAAAAGATAAACTAATTTTACATACGATTTTATAGCAACAGTAATCTGCATACACATTTACAGAATTTCAAAGTGCGTGGCGAAGTTTAGGTGAAATCGAAAGGAATCGGTTAGGTTAGGTTAGGTTAGAACTGTGACCAACAACGTCAGGCCAGAACCTAATTGCTTTTGCTTCAGTACACAGAGTAATTGAATATGTGCTACATTAGAAATATAATTATGTTAAAAATATTCCAATACATGTTAGTATTGGAATATTTTTAACATTCAACCTGCACATACATCATTTATCCCAAATGAAAACGGCATCCTTGTAAATACATTTCTTGAAAATTTGATCGAAGACTCAGTATTGCAGATTTTTCGAAATCTAACAGAAATACTTACCAACACTATACAACTAAATGAATATTATTGTAACTGAAACATTCGCTACATGAAAATTGGCCTTTTGAAAAGTGTCATTATAAAAGTAACGTACAGTTGGCAAATGTTACGTTGAGAAATAAAACAAAATGATGTGATAAGTTTGGCAAATGATTACTCGGAGAAAGAAAATTTATTGGCAAGTGATAATCGTCCAAACAATTTTCTGCGAAAAGGCAGAGAACCATTTGGCTTATATTGAATCAAGATGGCGGCCTCCACAAAATGGCGGATAAAGTATTTTTCACAACCTCCCGCAATATGGGTATCAAATAAAAGGGTTTGACTAATATAATACTAAAAACTATGACAAATTTCAAATCCAAAATGATCGCCACTACAAAATGGCGAATTAAATATTTTATCACTTCTCTGACAATATGGGTATCAAATGTAAGGCCAGGACTAGTAGAATACTTCAAATCCAAAAGTTAATCGAGGGTAAATTATTTTTTTCATTTGGTTCTTGCATATAATATATATGCCGCAGTCAACTAGTTAAATCAGCCGTTCAATTGACATCCTAACCAGGCTATAATGTCGTCGAAGACTAAATACATTGCTTTTAGTAAAACATCAGTTTTTAGTACACCCCTCACGTACTTTTGAAAACTCACTGTTACTCTAGAGTCTAGACTCTAGAGTTGTTTCGACGTGAATGAGCAAAAAACATCAAAACTTTAGCATTTATAATATTACTAGGATTACAAGTGGTTCTGTGTATGTGTGCATCTGTCTGTGGTATCGTAGCTCCTAAACAACTAGACGGATTTTAATGTTTTTTTTTGTTTTAAAGCCAACGTGACCAACCTAGTTCTCAGTGGTTTTGAATATTATTAAAATGTTTAATTTCGTATTTTTTAACATTGATAGGCTTGCTCTAAACCGCCATTTTGTTTTTTAAAATCATTGATAGGGTAACTTCTGACCATCAACTGGCATTTTTGATAGGTTAACGCTTGACCGCCATCTCGCCTTGTTTAAATCGTTGACACGTAAGCGTCTCACCAAAACTCGCCTGGGGTTAAGCGACGATATGATCTACGATTAGGTACCCAATATTACCAAGAAGACATCGATTCATTCGTTTGGCGTAAGTTTTATGAAATTCAAAACTAACCTAACCTAACCTAACCTAACCAAAACTCGCCTGGGGTTAAGCGACGATATGATCTACGATTAGGTACCCAATATTACCAAGAAGACATCGATTCATTCGTTTGGCGTAAGTTTTATGAAATTCAAAACTAACCTAACCTAACCAAAACTCGCCTGGGGTTAAGCAACGATATGATCTACGATTAGGTACCCAAAATTACCAAGAAGACATCGATTCATTCGTTTGGCGTAAGTTTTATGAAATTCAAAACTAACCTAACCTAACCAAAACTCGCCTGGGGTTAAGCGACGATATGATCTACGATTAGGTACCCAATATTACCAAGAAGACATCGATTCATTCGTTTGACGAATGTTTTATGAAATTCAAAACTTGATCTTCCTGACTTATGCTTATCGAAGATATCTAAGAGCATTATTGACTTTCATAGGTTTACGTAAGTACGAGTCCTGTGTTTAAAATGTTTCTAGGTGACGGATATGTTAATCTTGATGCCGACCGTTACTCGTATCGTCTGCGAGAGATACTTGGAAATTATTATGGAATCATTGACACTTTCAGTAGTTATTTTGTGAAAATGCTAGCGAAGTAGAGAAACACTAAACGACTCTCTAGGAAGGGGGGAAACCGCTATCGTGTCAGGTTGGAGTGACATAAACATAACTTATTTAACAGATATCGAGTTACAAAAAAATTGGCCGTCATAGGAACTGCCGATAGAAGTGAAAACTTAACTCAGAATTTGATAGCCTACTTTGGAAACTACGCGGGTGTAAACGGAGGGCATGACCATCTATAAATGCGTCAGTATTTCCCATTGGCTGACGCGTTTCTAGATGGCCATGCCTTGATGGCCTGTCTACGCCCTTTCAGCATTTCCCATTGGCTGACATATTTCTAGATGGCCAATAGCCATGGTCCCGAGTTTACCTGAAATTTTCTTATCATACCCGAGCGTGACGAATGAATTCAATTCACAGCCCACGAAAAATCTGTCTCGGCGCACCTAAATAAGTTTTCACTTCAAAAATTTTGCGGCTCGGCCTTCTGCATTAGTGTAAACACTGTGGTGCAAAAGGCAGCGTCTTCCATTATATCGCTTAACTATAATGTTCAACAACCTGGTAACTTTAGGTTTATAATAGAAAAATTTGAGAAAAAAACCAAACTTATTATAATTTAGTCGTAAATAAATAATAGTGTTATAGGCGTAGTCAAGTCACAATACCATGGGAAGAGTGCGTGCGTGCATTTCAAATAGTGGTCCACGGGTTTTCGACCCAACCCAGGGGTGGGTCATGACCCCATGACCATCTCCCTGTATGCGTCTGTGTATCCCTGTATCTCTCTAGTCTATCGTCGCGCAGTTGGATAGACGAACGAGCGATGAACATTTGTCATAATACGAGTATATTATACGCGCGCGTTTGGCGCGTATTGGTCTAATTTGGGTTCTAATGACGCAACCTTTAAAAGATAGACACATGTTGTCACGCAACGAAAGCCTTCAAAAAGCAATATTTTTTCCCGTTTTTGTTACATTTTTCATTCCTGCTCCGCTCCTGTTGATAGTAGCGTAATGTTAAATAGCCTATAACCTTCCTCGATAAACATACTATCCAACAGAGAAATAATCTTTAAATTCGGACCAGTAGTTACCGAGATCCTTGCGTCCAAACAAACAAACTCTTCAGCTTTATAATATTAGTATAGTAATATTAGTAGAGATGGTAAATAATATCGTAAGCATAACACAGGGCTTTTAATAATTATTTAATTATCTCCACGTTTCGGCAACGCTACAACCGCTGTGGTCACGAGAAGACTCATACCAGTTCAAATCGCGAAGTTTAAAAACTACACATGGTCCAAGTATATTATTTTCTACGGAAGAGTGACAGGACAAGCAGAGAGAAGAGTTTATCAAGCAATAATTAAACGAAGAGGTACGACTCCACTTTCGTAATAAGAACGTATAGGCTGTGTAGAATGCGTTGCCTGAGTGGTTTTTACACGATGGTAACAATCTTGATGTTTTCAAGTCGAGAGTGAATCGGTCCTTTCCAGGTAATTAATTTTACGCATCATCGTCGACGGTATCGTCGCTTGTCATCAGGTGAGCTGGTGGTGAAGTGCAAATCTATAATAAACTGTTATCACCTGTATTTGTTTGTAGTGTATTTCACTATAGTATTGTATTTAATACTGGGATTTTAGTCTAATAGACTACAGGCCCGTGAACAAAATTTACGTAGTAAATGAACCACCAGGATGATAGAAGGGTATAAAGTAATAAGATTCAACACTATGCCGTCACTTGTAAGCTGTCCAACTGAGTACAGTTGAAGAGGAGGGGTTGCAATCCACGATAATTTCTCCTTGTCGCATTATTTTTGTACGGCGTTGCGGAATAACAGATTAGAAGAAGTATTGAAACTATAAAAAATTATAAATTGTAACTTTTTAATTATTAGTTTGTCGGAAAAATTTACAGAGCACGAGTAATTTACAGAGTCAATTTGGTCATTTGATTCAGTGCGGCATTGGTTCCATACAATTTAAATACCTCTTCTAATCCATTATTTCGCAATTCCGTACAAAAATCATGCGACAAGGAGAAATGGTAGATGGTTGCAACCCCCCCCCCCCCCCCCTCTTCAAATACACTCAGTTGGACAGCTTACAAGTGCTGAATCTTAATACTTTACACCCTTCTATCATCCTACATAGGTCTCCTGGTGGTTCATTTGACCCGTAAATTTTGTTCACGGGCCTGTAGTCTATAAATATGTGTCATAAGTATCCGATTATTGAAAGAAATGGGTATGACTGATAAAATTTAGTGTAGAGGGCGCTGGTGGGATACCATTCACTTCTACCCGCCATCTCAAAAGAGTTTTAGAGGGGTTGGCGCTTTAAGTAGATGGAGCTAAGCAGTTGAAGCGCATTCCTTTTTGAAATTTTATATGAGAAAGATCGAACAGTTGTCAATATAAATTCTTACATTTATTTAATTGGTTTACTTTTACTAAATTGATAACAAAACGTTAGCTTATAGCTGCCGTAGCAATAGTGTGTAATTCAGATATTTTAATATGAACACTGCACAGTTCGAAGCTTGTTCAGAGTTCATTTTGAGCGATTTCAAACCTTTTTTCCCTGTAGATTTAACATCTTACAAAATCAGGCTTGTTCCTTGTTTTCGTTTGGCACGTTGTAAATGATTTCCACATTTTCGGGTGAAAAATGTGATGAAACTAAATGAACATTTCGCTATTTAAGGGTTTCGCGACAATCCACGTGACCAGCCTTGGCGTTGCTGTAATTCGATCACGTGTACGACCTTTCATTTATATCTATAAACATTTTGAAGTTACAATTATACTGACGCTTTAAGGAAAAATTATGCGAGTAAATTTTTAGGATGTGCGTGCGACCTATACCGTCACGAAAAACCGTAACCATTACATTAACTATAGTCAACATTTCAGTAAACTTTTGTAGTGGTAGGACTCTTGGCAGAGTCCGCCTAGGAAAGCACCACATCTTTGCCAGTTATTCTACCGCCAAGCAGCAAAGTGCAAACATTACTGTGCTCCGGTTTGAACGGAAATGTTTCCAGTGAAATTACAGGGCTTAGAGATATAACATCTTAGATCTCTGGGTGACGAGCGCAGTGCACTGCTAGGTAATGATTTGGACTCTTCATGTTTCAATAGCTGCGTGTCACTGTGCTGTTATGTGGCAGGCATGTTGCTTACCATCAGGCAAATGTCCTGCTCGTCTCGTCACTCTTTATAAAAAAAAAAAACTTCAGGTTAATACTTCTTCCGTTGAAGAATGATTATACATATATCATAATATGTAGCATGTATTTAAAATAAAATAATGTAAAATTGTGTCATTTTATAATACGATGGTGTTTTTCACAATTTTACGGTGCCATGTATGTATATATTTTACTTGATGTCTCTTTCAAACGACGTGTTGTTTGCTATGTGCCATTTGGCAGGTCTATCGACCCGTTCCAGAGCATCCAGCTAGTACTTAGCAGACGGATTCCAAAGGTGCTAACAGTACTCCATACAAGGGCGGATCTGTAGGTGCTTTGTATAACATGAGCAACTGTACAGACTTGAAGTACCTTAGCACCTTTGAAAGGACACCTAGTTTTTCGGCAACTAATTTAGCGAAGAATAAGGCAAAGTTGAGAGTACATGTCAAACTAACGCCAAAAACGTACTTTCTTTTTGAAGTCGGTTACATAGCATAATCAGGGAACGGGAACGATTTAATTGAATCTCTAAAGCGGCTCTGTGCTAGAACAAAGTCAACGCCCCTATTTTGTAAATTCAAATGTCATGTAAAACTATGACCAGGGCCCGTAATATCAGCTTCTTGCGATGATTTTGTAAGACGACCGACATTCGTACTTTCTCGGCGACAGCGACCTTATCGCTGGGGTATACGGCATAAAGTCGCGTTGCAAAAATTGAGGAACGTTATAAGAATAGAAGAATCATAATAAGCGTTCAGGGTATTGGTATCGCTTCGCTGTATCCACCCAAAGATTGAAAACAAAACATGCGACTAAAACGATAACGGTTATTACCATTATACCGATAACCCGCTTGTTTTTTAATTGTTGCGTGAATAACATTTTGCTTAAAGTCGAGTTTAGTCCAGCGCGCTACCTCTATTCGTGGCCACATACTATATCTATATATATAGAAGCGAAAGGTCACTCATCACCGAATCTCAGAAACTACAAATACTAGGAGTCTCAAATTTTCCATGGAGGTGCATTTTAGCAAGTAGGCGCTCGCTAAGACGGGGTTTTGCGAAATTCAACCCCTAAGAGGATGAAAAAAGGGATGGACGGTCGTATGAAATTTCCGTCATTTTCAAAGTTAAAAGCATGAAATCTACTAATCTGATTTTTATTAAATTTAGAACACAGATATACTGGATTTCAAGAAAGGGCATAAAATACTTTTTATTACGAAAAAAAATGGTTGTAAGGGTTCTAATGGGGGATTAAACTTTTATGTGGAAGTTCGTCATTAATGAAGATAAAACCATGAAGTTTAGAATCTAGACACAATTGAGACGAAGCAAACAAATGTTTCTTCTGGTAATGTTTGCAATTTTAAACTGTACGGGAATAAAATAGGGGTTGAAATGGGAGATGAAAATTTACATGTAAGTTTGTAATTGTTGAAGATCAAACAATGAAACTTCGTATCTAGATACTTGAGACAAAGCAAATAAATGTTTCTTCTGGCAATTTTGCAACTTCAAACTGTACGGGGATAAAATAGGGGTTAAAATGGAGGATGAAAGTTTATAATATGGAAGTTCGTAATTTTTTAAGATAAAACAATGAAACTTCGTTTCTAGGCACTTAACACGAATCAAATAAAAGTTTGTTCTAGCTATTTTGTAATTTGAAATGTATGGGTAATAGGAGTCGAAATGCGGGATGAAAGTTTTGTGTGGAAGTTCGACATTGTTGAAGACAATATCACGAAATTTTGCAACTAGACACTTGATATTCATACTAATAGTCTGTTTCTTATGCTTTAACGTCTAAACCACTGAACCGATTTTGATGCAATTTGTTACACAGATAGACTAGACTCAGGAAGGTACAAGGGCGACTTATTATCACACAAAAAGAGTTGAAGGGGTGGAAATGAAAAGTTAAAGTTTACATGGAAGTATGTCAATGTTGACGATAAAACCGATACATTTTGAAACTAGACACTTGAAATCCATAGATTTTACGCTTTAAAAACGCCTAAACCACTGAACTGATCTTGATAAAATGGAACAAAAATGTTCTAATATTAACTGTTTTTAATAATAAACGTAAACGTAATTTGTATGGGTGTTGTAAAAAAAAGTACTGCCAGTGTCATTCACCTTAATATTTAATTTACGCGGACGAAGTCGTGGGTAACAGCTAGTCTACTATACTATACTTAATATAATACAAACATTTGACATGGAACATATTATACTTGTTTAATGCTTGACAGTTTTCTGTACAATAATTATTATAATTCAGTAAAGTAGTCATTTTAAACTTTGAAAATGAATACAATTTGTATGCTCTTTCTTTTGTTTTTATGGACGTGTAAATTGTACATTTATGAAAAAAGTACTTTGACTTAATATCTTATATATAAAATTCTCGCGTCACAGTGTTTGTTTCCTTACTCCTCCGAAACGGCTTTACTGATTTTAACCAAAATTTATATGCATATTCAGTAGGTCTGAGAATCGGCTACTAGCTATTTTTCATACCTTTATTTATATGGCAAAACAACGTTTGCGGGGTCAGCTAGTCTAATAAGTAAAATAAACCTATGAAAAACAACAATCCTTGTCAAAAAGAAAAGTCTCGCCAGTACAAAGCTATAATGTCTAGTGCTGTCGCGGTCTCGCGTCTCGGTCTCCGGTCTCGGTCTCCGGTCTCTGTCGGGCGCGCTAACTGCGCCTATACAATTCCATAATGTCAAGTACCTGTCGCGGTCTCGTGTCTCGGTCTCCGGTCTCTGTCGCGCGCTCTAACTGCCATTTCCTAATTCCATTGTGTCAAGTGCATGTCGCGTCGCGTCGCTACCTTTAGATTATAATGTTGCAAC
Organism: Ectropis crepuscularia; assembly: GCA_963693475.1. Lineage (NCBI taxonomy): Eukaryota > Metazoa > Arthropoda > Insecta > Lepidoptera > Geometridae > Ectropis > Ectropis crepuscularia. Next base: position 39,552,244 of record OY856338.1, read on the forward strand.
CTTTAAAAGATAGACACATGCTATCACGCAACGAAAACTCTCAAAAAGCAATATTTTTCCTGTTTTTGTTACATTTTTCATTCATGCTCCGCTCCTGTTGATAGTAGCGTAACGTTAAATAGCCTATAGCCTTCCTCGATAATTGGACTATCCAACATAGAAAGAGTCTTTCAATTCGGACCAGTAGTACTCGAGATCTTTGCGTTCAAATAAACATGTTTGTTTGTTTTAAAAAACTTTTCAGTTTTATAATATTAGTACAGATTTCAAGTTTCTATGTCTGCTAGAAGTGCCTTGGAATTTATATGATCGGTCAGTCAGTGAGTGACAAAATTAAGAAACTTTGACTCGTTATAATTCTTAAACTACCTACTGGTTGAAATTGAATAAAATCCTATTTCCTACTAATATTATAAATGTCAATGTATGGATGTTTGGATATCTGGATGTTTGTTGCTCAATCACGTATTAACGGATCGGGCTGAAATTTGGAACACAGATAGATTAAAGTGTGGAAGAACACATAGGCTACTTTTGATCCCGGAAAAAAACAACGGGAACGGGAACTACGCGGGTAACAACGCGGGGCGTTGCTAGTATATAATAAAAGCGGCCAAGTGCCAGTCGGACTCACCCATAAAGGGTTCCGTAGCAGCAAATGTGTTTTTTCATATTTGAGGTGGTTGAATGAAAGGTTATTTCCGTTACACGATTTATGACATATTAAAAAAATACTTCTCAGTATTCATACCAATGGTAGGCGGAAGTTTACATCATATTTTAAATATTTTTTAATTTTATTATCATTCTCTTATATTAGAAGTTACACTGGGGCACATTTTAGCACTTTGAAAGTGTCTCTCGCGCAAGCTATTCAGTTTAAAAAAATAGGGTTATTGGTAATGAGCCTGCATTCTTTTAAGGGGATGTTAAGTCCATTAAATGTATCAACTTTTGTTTTACAGTTAAAAAAAAACACATTTTTTTCCATATAAAATTTGAAAAAAAAAGTGCATTTGACCGGTCTAAAAGCATCGAACATTCTTCGTAACAATTCGTAAAAAGAGCGCGCGCGCTCTTTAACGCTCGATAAAGGATAAAAAAAAACTAAACAGTGCTAGAGAGGACAACAAACACGCTCGGATAATAACCTAGATACCAACTGTAGCGCCATCTGCCGGGCTGGCATCTGTGAATCTAAACCATCCATGGCAACCCTAAACTTTAATAATAAATGTTTTTTTACAAAACAATTTTAGATTTGCCATAAGCTCCAGGAAATTTAAATCGAAATAGAGTGAAAAACATTTACAAAATAGACGAGCGGGATGAAAAGTTATTAAATTACTAAAATAGCTATTAAATAAAGTAGCCAAGTGCGAGTTGGACTCGCCCATGAAGGGTTCCGTTCCAGCAAGTAACATAATATACATAGTACACATAGTTCTTGTAGTTCGTTGTAACATTGATCGAAGTTTTAATAATAGTGTATTTATGCCGTACTAAAAACTACTCATCAGATCGAGTTCAAACTAATTTTCGTTGGTAGTTTTCATGGTAATGTACATCATCTATTTTTTTTAGTTTTTTCATTCTCTTACTTTAGAAGTTAGAGGGGATGGACACACATTTTACCACTTTGGAAGCGTCTCTCGCGCAAGTTATTCAGTGTAGACAAAAATTATATTAGAAACCTCAACATCATTTTTGAAGACCTATCGATAGACACCTTACACGTGTAGGTTTGATGAAAAAAAAATTTTTGAGCTTCAGTTCTCAGTATGGGGGGCACCCCTAATTTTTGTTTTTTTAAAAAACTTTTGTAAAAATCTTAATGCGGTTCACAGAATACATCTACTTACCAAGTTTCAACAGTGTAGTTCTCATAGTTTCGGCAAAAAGTGGCTGTGACATACGGACGGACAGACAGACAGACAGACAGACAGACATGACGAATCTATAAAGGTTCCGTTTTTACGTTTTACGGAACCCAAAAAATTGGGCTTGGTAATAAAAGGGTAAACATTTAGGGTTGTATGTATTTTTAATGCCATATTACAAAGAAACAAAAACCTTTTTTTTGTCAAAAAATTAAAAAAAAAGTCCCTTATCACTTAGGGGTTGAAAAATAGATAGTAGCCGATTCTCAGACCTACTGAAAATGCATATTAAATTTGGTAAAAATCAGTAAAGCCGTTTCGGAGGAGTAAGGTAACTAACATTGTGACACGAGAATTTTATATGTAAGATAGAACATGCCCCCTTAAACGGATGCAGGCCATTAGCAGTAACCCTGTCAGTACCCTGTAGTCATTGAAAATATACACTAGCTGTGCCCACGACTTCGTCCGCGTGAAATAAGATAACTTTGGGCAGCGTTTTTGAATATGTATGGTTTATTATAAACACTATAAAAATGGCATAACTTTTTTATTTATGAACCGATTGACATGAAACAAACACTTAACTTAAGTGAAACTTACTGCAATATATTAGTACACTATATCTCTGGCTGGACTGGCCTCGTGGCTTAGTGGGTAGTAACTCTGCCTGCGAAGCTGAGGGTCGTGGGTTCGATTCCCACCCAGTGCAAATATTTGTGTGATGAATTCAAATGTTTGCACTGGGTCTGGGTGTTTCTATGTATCATAAGTATGTATTTAAAAACTATATAAGTATTATATCAGCTATTCGGCAGCCATATTACAAGCTCTGCTTAGTTTGGGGTCAGATGGTGTTGTGTGTGAATTGTCCACCAATATTTGTATATTTATCTAAACTGGATAAGTATTTACACACACACACACACTCCAGTACACACACCCTCACACACACAGGAAAACAGACCAACCGACAAAAAATCCAACAATCATTGTTTTTGGGAGCTATTGCGATGACAAAGGTCTCCCTTTAATATTTTTTCTCATATTTCTTCCATGTACAGACAGCGATCCGTTACATTTTTATCATATGTATAGAAATAGATATAATAAAAATGAAATAGAAACTTTCCAGACACCGAACATATACTTGTATTTATGACACAAACATTTGCCTTGGATGGGCGTCGACTCCACTGGCAGGCTTGCTGTCACCTAAACCACTAGGCAAGTTGAATCTTATCTTATACCTTTAAAGGTACAAATTCGCGCTGAGACCGTGACGCGAGACCGCGACACGAGACCGCGACCGGAGACCGCGACAGGCACTTAACACTATAGAATCGTATGGGCGTCAGTTCGCGCCGAGACCGCGACCGCGACCTGTCTCGGTCTCCTGTCGCGGTCGCGGCGCGAACTGGCGCCCATACAATTCCATAGTGTCAAGTGCCTGTCGCGGTCTCCAGTCGCGGTCTCGTGTCGCGGTCTCGCGTCGCGGTCTCAGCGCGAACTTGTACCTTTAACGAGCAATTGTTGTATATGTATGTATATAGAATGTTAATCTCGGAAACGGCTCGAACGATTTTCATGAAATTATGCATGCTGGGGGTTTCGGGGACGATAAATTGATCTAACTAGGTTTCATTAAAAAAATACGCATATTATGCGCGTTTTTAGACAATGAAAAACTGTCATATTAGACATTAGAATGCGAAGGTAAATTTCGCCACGTGACGCGACAGCATAATAGCTCAGACGGGAAGTCGGGCGGTCATGGCGGTCACGCATTCGTAGCTCCGGGTTCGAATCCAGACGGCTTCTCTTTTTTTCAAGGTTTTTTTGTTTTCTAATTCTATGAAAATCTATTTCATAGAATCTTTTATCAACAAAATTTATTTTAACATCACCAAAATTTTATTTTAAAAAAACGTAACAACAGACTTTGCTTTTGTCTTAATAATGATGGTAGTGGTGTTTCTCAGGAACAAAATGATGCGTTTCGTGTTTGACGTCGGCGTGGAATCCAGTGTGGTGGTCTCCATGATAGTTATATATTATATTATCTAAGTATATTTAGTATTTAAACCGAGCAAAGCTCGGTCACCCAGGTACTAATGTTTTCAATCAGGTTTGTTCACTATAAAGGCATCTATTGTTTATTAGTTCCCGGATAAATAATATTCAATAAAAATATGTATTACTATTTACTTATAAAAGCCAGTTATTCTACTGCCAAGCGGTAATCTGAAAACATCACTGCCTTCCGGTTTGAAGGGCAATCTTTCCAGTGAAATTTTAGGGCATAAAAATAATACATCTTTTATATGTGGGTGACGAGCGCAGCGCAGTGCTAAGTTATGATTTGGACTCTTCATGTTCCAATTGCTGCGTGATGTGTCACTGTGATGTTATGGGCAGGCATGATGCTTACCAGGCACATGTCCTGCTCGTCTCGTCACTCCATTTTAAGTAACAAAAATACCACGGTTAATTGTTGCAGCAAGTCCCCAATAATTCGACACAGCTTTTAAGCAACATGTAAGTCTATGATCGCGGTATCATGATACTGCACCAAAATATCAGGATTTCGCTCCACTACATAACAACGATGAATAACCCGTAATTACATAACAATACTAGTTTTAATGGTAATTGGGAATACAATACACACAGCCGACAGACAGCGTATGAAACGAAAATTGAAAAAATGAAGATATGGCAGTCTAATTTAATTAAGCATGTTTAATATTTTACATGTGAAATATGCTAATTTTTAGTAACAATTATATCCACATTACAGGCTAGCTGACGAAAGAAATACGTTTTAGTAAGACCAACCAACGTTTCTTATTTTATTCGAAATTGTTCACTGTCAAAAGCTTGAAGTAAGAAGATGCTAATAGAACAGGCAGAATGAATACACATACAGCACAAGTAGCCCGCTAAATGTTCCCACTGCTGGGACTCAGGGCTTCGAGGTCATGCGTCATCCAGTAACCCGCACTTGGCCGCTTGGTGGATTACGGAATAGATTACCTCCCTGCGAGAGAAGGTATCGAGTCTCTGCAGTGGCAACATTTAGTGGGCTGCTTTTGATAAATATGTTGTACTAGCTGTTACCCGCGACTTCGTCCGCGCGATATAAATACTAAGGTAACTTAGGCAGTATCTATTTGTATACCCAAACACATTTATGGTTACTGAAAACAACTTATAATAAAACAATTTTATACAATATCATCGAAATCGGTTCAATTGTTTAGGTTTAAAATCGTAAGAGACATTCGTCCCCCATTTCAACTCCAATTTCATTCCCATACAGTTCGAAATTACAAAATTGATAGAACACAGATTTAATTAATTCGTGTCAAGTATCTAGATACAAAATTTGGTAATTTTGAAAATCACGAATTTTTATACAACCGTTCATCCCTTGTTTCACCCTCTTAGGGGTTGAATTTCGCAAAACCCCGTCTTAGCGAGCGCCTACGTCCTAATAGGGACCTCCATGCAAAATGTCAGATTCCTAGAATTTGTAGTTTCTGAGATTCCTTGATGAGTGACCTTTCGCTTTTATACATAGAAAGATATATATCATAACACCGACTACTTTTATCGCGTAAAATTTAGTGGTAAACAACTACGGCATCCAGCAAATTACCCGTATATTCTAAACAAAACAAGTCAATTAACCGATACACGACTCATAAATATAGTTTATAGACCAACACTCCGGCGAGGAAAACAAAATCCAAGAACATACATTCGTTTTGATGCTAAAAATTAATTTAGGACAAAAAAAAATACATAGTATAAATATACTATCCGCTCCGGAAAACCGGTTACCGAGGTACTGTGCTCGGCAGCTCAGCTGTTTCGCGAGTTTATATCGTTATGTAACATCGACTAGAATAAAATCACGCGACTTTAGTAGCGAAGGTCGTTTTTGAGCAGTAGTTATGAATTGCCAGGAAATGTAACGCGTATAGCAAAACAACAGACGGAAGAAGCGCGAAGCCAGCGTCGCATCAGGACGATATTTCTATTTCTACGAAAAAGTAATTTCGAAAAAACAATGGTTGTCTGTAAAGTCGGGTTACTGACGTTAGTTGAACGTGACAACTTCAACTACACCTTAGAGCGAGGTAACGCCGGCGGCGAGGTAACGGCGGTAACGTTACACGACGTCATGTTTTGCGGGCGTGCAGCCGGCTTCATCGAATTATAAGACGTTGTCACGTCAAAAAAACTCGCGACTCCCGCTCTTGTTCTACTTTTCGTCCTATACTATACAACATTGTTTGACGTTTAAATTTTCTAAGCATACTCTAATTAGAGTAGGCTTAGAACATATAAACGGACAAAACGGACGGATCGAAGTAGAATCGGAGTTGAAAGTCGCGAGTCGTCGAAATTACGTTTTTGTAGAAATAGAGTAGACGCCCAGTTATACGAGAGCCGCCCGTAGGTATTTGAGGAAAGCTGAATACTTGGCACAGTTCTACTATTATGACCTGGCCTCGTGGCTTAGTGGGCAGTAACCCTGCCTGGAAAGTCGAGGGTCGTGGATTCGATTCCCACCCAGTGCAAATATGTGTGTGATGAATTCAAATATTTGTACGGTGTCTGGGTGTTTCTGTGTATAATAAGTATGTATTTAAAACTATATAAGTATTATATCAGGTATCTGGCCGCCATATTACAAGCTTTGCTTAATTTGGGGTCAGTTGGTGTTGTGTGTGAATTGTCCAATAATTAAAAAAAAAAAACTAGGCTAGGAACCCTTCATGGGCGAGTAAAACTCGCACTCGGCCACTTTTATTTCTATAGAGTGCGCCTAAAGCCAGCAAAAAAACAGATTTCACCCGCGCGACGCGTTTCTTAATGTGATGTACATAAAGTCGAGAATAGCATGACACAGTTTGGAGGAAAAATCAATATTTAATCAGGAGTCCATTTTTGACCAAGTTTTATTTAATTACTCAATAACTAAACATAAATTAAAAAAAGTGTTCGGTTACTTTACTAGAACGTACAAATAGGAATTTTATTACAAAAAAATAATGTGGGGTCATCGCTGATAATTTCGAGTAGGTACTCGAATTAAAACGAGTTTTTTCGGTGTCATTTTTAGGGTTCCGTAAAACGTAAAAGCGGAACCCTTATAGATTCGTCATGTCTGTCTGTCTGTCTGTCTGTCTGTCTGTCTGTCTGTCTGTCCCTCCGTATGTCACAGCCACTTTTTGCGAAACTATGAGAACTACATTGTTGAAACTTGGTAAGTAGATGTATTCTGTGAACCGCATTAAGATTTTTACAAAAGTTTTTTAAAATAAACAAAAATTAGGGGTGCCCCCCATACTGAGAACTGAAGCTCAAAAATTTTTTTTTCATCAATCCTACACGTGTGGGGTGTCTATCGATAGGTCTTAAAAAATTATGTTGAGGTTTCTAATATAATATTTGTCTACACTGAATAACTTGAGCGAGAGACGCTTCCAAAGTGGTAAAATGTGTGTCCCCCCCCCTCTAACTTCTAAAGTAAGAAAATGAAAAATCTAAAAAAAAAATATGATGTACATTACCATGAAAACTACCAACGAAAATTAGTTTGAACTCGATCTGATGAGTAGTTTTTTTTTAGTACGTCATAAATACACTATTATTAAAACTTCGATCAAAGTTACAACGAACTACAAGAACTATGTGTACTATGTATATTATGTTACTTGCTGGAACGGAACCCTTCATGGGCGAGTCCAACTCGCACTTGGCTACTTTATTATTTTTTTATTGTAAAAAACTCCGATCTATTTTTAAAATTCTATTCGGTTATTGTGCTTCTTCTTGATTGTACCCAATCAATATTCATAGTTTTTAGTTTCTTAACTTCAGTGAGCGGCGTCGAAAATGTCCTTTTTTCGTTTTCTGGCTTTAGGCGCCCCCTTAATGCGGTTCATAGAATACATCTACTTACAAAGTTTCAACAGTATAGTTCTTATAGTTTCGGAAAAAAGTGGCTGTGACATACGGACGGACAGACAGACATGACGAATCTATAAGGGTCCCGTTTTTTGCCATTTGGCAACGGAAGCCTAAAAAGTCTACGACTTTTTTCCTTTCGGTCGAACACAGGTCGAAAGGTTAAAAAGTTGCAGCAACTTTTCACGTTCTTTGTTTTTCACGTTTTCAAAAACTCTAACTTAATTTTATTAAGCCAAACCATTGTCCTTAGAATTTTTTGTTTAAGTTTCGTGTTCAGCAATTGTTATATCAAGCCGTTCCTGGAAAACACGAGTACGAGTAGAATAGAAACACGAGTACCGTCTACACTAAGGCTTCCAATCCAGAAATGGCGAAATCTCAGTATTCCGAGATTCTACATAATTTTTAACCCTCGACCAAAAAGAGAGGAGTGTTATAAGTTTGACGTCGATGTATGTGTCGTGTGTGTGTGTGTGTGTGTGTGTGTGTCTGTAGCATCGTCTCTCTGAAGCAGATGGACCGATTTCGATGGGGTTTTATTTATTTGAAAGCTAGTTTTCTTGCGCAGTGGTTCTTAGCTATGTTTCGTTAATATCGATCAAAATTGCCGCCTCCGCAAAATGGCGGATAAAATACCTTTTCACAACCTCCCTCAATATAGGTATCAAATGAAAGGGCTTGATAAGTAGAATACTAAACACTATGTTAAATTTAAAACCCAAGATGGCCGCCACCATATAATGACGGTTTTTTTTCACCACTCCCTCAACATGTGTAGTAATTAATGGGTATCAAATGTGAGGACTTGACTAGTAGAATACTAGGTATAACAAATTTCAAATGCAAGGTAGTCGGATGTTTTTTTTTTTTAATTTGTTTTATTAGATACTGCATGCTGATTACTACGCATTGAAAAATCCGACTCACGCAAATACTGTGTTCCGATTTGAAGGGCAATACTTCCAATGAAATTATAGGGCATAGATATAGTGTGTTTTGTAGTGGTAGGACTATTGGCAGAGTCCGCCTGGGGAAGGGCCACACCTTTGCCAATTATTCTACCGCCAAGCAGTAATGTGCAAACATTACTGTGTTCCGGTTTGAAGGGCAATGTTTCCAGTGAAATTACAGGGCTTAGAGATATAACAACTTAGATCTCTGGGTGACGAGCGCAGTTCAGTGCTAGGTAATGATTTGGACTTTTATGTTCCAATAGCTGCGTGTCACTGTGTTGTTATGTGGCGGCATGTTGCTTACCATCACATGTCCTCCTCGTCTAGTCACTCTTTATTTAAAAAAAAACATTTTATATGTGACGAGCAAAGTGCTGTGCTAGGTAATAATTTGTACTTTCCATATTCCAATAGATGCATGTCGCTGTTATGGGCTGGCATGTTGCTGACCATCAGACACATGTCCTGCTCGTCTCGTCACTCTTAATCTTAATCTATATATAAAAAAATCAATGCCACTTTTCGTTGTTATTGAACTCCTCCTGAACGGCTGGACCGATTTGAATGATTTTTTTTTGTATAAGTTTGGGTAGGACCCTGGAAGGTTTAGATTCACAAATCAGCCCGGCAGATGGCGCTGCAATTGATATCTAGGTTATTATTCGAGCGAAGCCGGAGCGGGCCGCTAGTATGAATATAAATTACGCGTGACGTTGCTTTTCCGCGATGGACTCGCTGAACTACTTAACCGATTTTAATTTTGCACATCGTGTGCAGTTTGAACCAACTTGAAAGATAAAGAGAGGAAGGAGTTTTTATTTCGATTAATAGTTTTTATAGTCCAGTAACTTTGTCGCCTGAATGTATGGAGTAGGAGGCGTTAAATCCGGTAGATCTGATTTTTTGCAGACTGGTTTATGATGTTGGCCTAATGATTGTCCCAAGTTTGTGACCTCGAGCGACGAACGCAACTTTGTCAAAAATCGAAAAAAACCGCGAAAAAATCGTTTATTTTTCAAATTTTGGCGATTATAACCCTAAACGACTAGTTTTTGTAAAAACTTTCTTATGGCGTTTATAAAGTAGACTAAATTTGCTAAAATATGATACTAGAATTATCTCTGTACACTCAATAGTTTCTGAGAATAAGTCTTTCAAAGTTTATAATTTTTTTCGTACTTCGCAATTTTTAGCAATATTTTAACTCCTACTTGACCACTTTGTGGCACAGTTACGGCGGTTTTTAACCCCCGACCAAAAAAAGAGGTGTTATAAATTTGACGTCGAAGTCTGTCTGTCTTATCAGACAGACACACATACAGGTCTGTCTCTATGTGTATCTGCCTGTGTTTGTATCTGTCTATTACACCGTAGAGCTCAAACGGATGGGCCGATTTCGATGCGGTATTTTTTATTTGAAGATACATTTTTGTATTGATGTTTTGAGCTATTTTTGGTTAATATCGATTCAAGATGGCCGCCTCCACCAAATGGCAGACCAAATATTTCATCACAATCTACCTCAATATGGGTATCAAATGAAAGGGCTTGACTAGTAGAGTACTATACAATATAACAAATTTCAAATAAAAAATGGCGAACTCCATAATTTTTTTTTCACTAATGCCTTAATATGGGTATCAAATGAAAGGGCTTGACTAGTAGACTACTATGCACTATGACAAATTTCAAATCTATGATGGCCGCAACCACAAAATAACGAAATACGTTTCTTTTTTCACAACTACCTCGATATGGTATAAATATGGTATAAATATAAATTGTTCATAGTGTATAGTAGTCTACTAGTCAAGCTCTTTCATTTGACACCCATATTATGGCATTAGTAAAAATTTTTTTATGGAGTTCGCCATTTTGTGATTTGAAATTTGTTATACTATATAGTACTCTACTAGTCAAGCCCTTTCATTTGATACCCATATTGAGGTAGATTGTGATGAAATATTTGGTCTGCCTTTTGGTGGAGGCGGCCATCTTGAATCGATATTAACCAAAAATAGCTCAAAACATCAACACAAAAATGTATTTTCAAATAAAAAAAACCGCATTGAAATCGGCCCATCCGTTTGAGCTCTACGGTGCCAGAGACAGATACAAACACAGGCAGATACACATAGAGACAGACCTGTATGTGTGTCTGTCTGACAAACAGACAGACTTCGACGTCAAATTTATAACACCTCTTTTTTTGGTCGGGGGTTAAAAACCGCCGTAACTGTGCCACAAAGTGGTCAAGTAGGAGTTAAAATATTGCTAAAAATTGCGAATTACGAAAAAAATTATAAACTTTGAAAGACTTGTTCTCAGAAACTATTGGGTGCACAGAGACAATTCTAGTATCAAATTGTAGCAAATTTAGTCTACTTTATAAACGCCATAAGAAAGTTTTTACAAAAACTAGTCGTTTAGGGTTATAATCGCCAAAATTTGAAAAATAAACGATTTTTTCGTGTTTTTTTTCGATTTTTGACAAAGTTGCGTTCGTCGCTCGAGGTCACAAACTTGGGACAATCATTAGGCCAACATCAGAAACAAGTCTGCAAAAAATCAGATCTACCGGATTTAACGCCTACGGTAATGTATAAAGTTCCTGTACTATTACAAGACAACCTCCAAGCGATCCGGATAGGGCCGCTAGTTAAACTACAAAAAAAAGTGTGTTGTGCTGAAGACCACACGGAAGAAGTGAAAACTAAATAAAAGAGGATCTCCTTTGGATACATACGTGATCCCTGAGTGTGAGTGCTATAGGCGTATAGGTTATCACAGGCACCCTCGGCGGTCCCGAACTAATCGTTCACTTAACAACTTGAGTTCAATTCACAGCCCAAAAAAAATTTTTTTTTTATTGCGTATAGTTCCGCGTTTGACCACCAACTCGCCTGCTGGTAAGCGACGGTGTAGTCGAAGATGACGCACGTTGACCTAGAAAGTACTATTCACTCTGACCTTGAAAAGTTCTAGATTGTATCTCTCAGGGAACAAGGAGGCCGGCAACTTATTCCACTCTAAAGCTGTACGTACGAGAAAAGTGGATTCGAACCGTTTTGTACGGATGTTGGGAATATCAACAGTGTATAGGTGGTAGTGGGCCGAATTACGATTTGTCTTGTAGTGGAAAGGGGAAGGCAATAGTAGGTCGTGTAAATCCGCTGCACACTCTCCAAAATGCATTCTGTAATACACTGTCAGACTAGCCACTTTTCGACGATGTTCTAGGCTTAGCAGCTTTTTAGCTACTAAGTCTCTATCACCTATTAGCCGAACAGCGTGCCGTTCTACCGAGATTAAAATTATGTGTGTGGTGCGCCAACAGAAGTTTTCACTTGTAACGTTACATATTGACTACAATATATAAACGTACATCTACATTTTCATTCCAAAATCACCACTTTTATAGGAGAGATGCGTTTATTTACATACCAAATTTTCATATCACTAATTTCCTTTTAATTGTGTCCATACGACAAAGAATAATTTTCTCATCATTATGATATTGTTCTGGAATTATATATCTCACTTAAACTTGTAATATTTACGTTTTTCTAAAATCCTTTTTGTTTACATAATTTAATTATGTCAATACTCCAAACATCATTCGTCGCTTAGCAACCTCTACCCTTTTTCATAAGGTTGTGTAGTTTTTAGAACTAATCCTCTTTGAATTATTAATATTAAAATAAAGTTTATTTTCTCCAGATTTGAATCATTAAAAGTTTTCATTATAAATCAATTCGGCTGAGATGGGCAGTGAGAATTCGGCTTCCAACAGGGTAACATTACCAAACAGTGGACTTCCAAGCGACCAACATCAATAGTAAACCTTGAAGGTCTAACGGCTGTACATCAATAGTAAACCTCGAAGGTCTAACGGCTGTGAGCCCCTACCGTTCAAGGACTTCATCCTGTGAACCTGCTTGGAAGTAACTACACCCTGTGAACCTGCTTGGAAGCAACTACACTCACGAGGACTGCTGGCTGTGAACTCTACCGTGCAAGGTGGAGCCATCCTCGCTGACGGCTGTGAGCCCCTACCGTTCAAGGACTACATCCTGTGAATCTGCTTGGAAACAACTACATCCTGTGAACCTGCTTGGAAGCAACTACACTCACTGGCCCTTCAAGACAGTTAAATTCCAAATTTCTTATTTTAAGTTACGTCTTTTATCTTATTCATTTCATTTCATCATTTTTAATTTAATATATTTGTAATTGTGAACATCGTATTATTTTCCCTTTTACCCTTCTCCCACCTAAACCTCTTAGGTTCACTGACGTGACACACTTCAAAACTACTTTAAGTAACGTAATACATGTCATTAACAGTCAAAAGGCAATAACTTACAATACCATATACCGCCAACTTATCTGTAGAACGGTCTAAAGCGGAACTACTGAGTTAAGAGTGTTAAAGAACACAGAATGTTGTCTACAAATACAATACAAATACAAAAATCTTTATTGCTGTTTGTAGGTAAGATAAGATAATACAAAACATTTTAAAAGTTGCCCCATACAAACTGGCCTCTGCGAGAGGCATGCAATATGTCTGGCAAGACAATTTGTTAGTCTTAATTTTTAAATAAAAACAAAAAAAAAAAAAAATTTTAAGTAATAGTCAGCTGATTAAAGTCTTCTTCTTCCTCATCTTCTATTAATTTCTGGTTTTTATTTATGTCATCTGATTCTTCATCTTCGATTCATTTCTGGCTTCTATTTGGTGATATATATTTGTGTGAGATAAATGTTTGGTGAGCACAATTTCGCCAACGTCTTGTGTTTCATCAGGATATTGTCTAGTGTTTTTGAGTTTGATCAATATGTCCATCCAGGGTCTAAGGTCTTGCATTAGTAGATCTTGCAGTTCATCCATGTGAGGAATGTCAAAGAATGTATAAAGTGCAATAAATGTATATAATCAAAAAATCAAACATGTCGTTAATTATAATATTCATGTAAATACTCAAAAAATGTCAAAATGTAATACAGTACAAACTAATTCATCATGATACAATATATCATTATTTGGTCTTATGTCAGTTGAATGTCAAATTTCATAATGGAATAATAATATCTATTGAGATATTAATGGAATAAGGTTTAAAGATTGTAAAAATTTCATGTTAAACAATGTCTAAAATATTAGTATTCCAATTAATTTCCTTATCATTTAAAAATTCAGTTACAGTATAATAGCATTTGTGTATAAGCATTTTTTTAGTCTACTTTTGCAAGAGGTAGCAACGCTTTTCGATTGTGTCGCCATCGCTACATTCTACATATAAGGTGGTCAATTGGTCATACTGCACGATAGGCCAAAGAGACCACAGCACAGCCATCTTCAAATCCAGTCAAATCTTACTTCGAGAAATAAATGGTACGGCCATGTCATTTTTTTTCCAGGACTTGGCGTCACCGTCACCGAGTGCCCACAAATTTGACTAGAAGAATTAAGGTTTGACCAAAGTTTTTAGCGATTGCGAAACGCTACGAAGTATAATGGTTTTTCTTTGTAATGACCTGAACGTAAGTTAATTAATATAGCGTTAATTGCGACTTAATGTCTAGTTACTGCGACATTTCAAACCCTTTTAGCTAAAATTTGGAACGCAGATAGATTATTATGGAAAACATGATGTTTTTCTTGAGCAAATAAAATGGAAACCGCGCGGGTAAAACGGCGGTGTCGCAACGGTTGATTGCGACTTCATGTTTAATTAGTTACTGCGAGGTTTCAACCTTTCAACCCTCTCAAACCAGTCAAAAACGCGAAAGTTTCAACCACGTAACAACTAAAGCATTGGAAGGTTTTCAATTCCGGAACTGAGTTACGATACTGGGAAAAATATTACTAAGTATTCCAGGAAAAAGTTTCATTTTCTTTTAATCAAACAAGTTGTATCACCTTTATTTGTCAAAGTCAAAGGTCATAGGCGATTCGCCACAAAGTAAATTCGTCACAATTTGTATTCTCCATACATTCAAAGTAAACTCGTCCCATGTTATAAAAAAACAAATGAAAAACGTCAGAGGTAAATAAAGTTGTTGTAAATTCGTCACAGATTCTTGTTTTATGTCATTTTTGCATAAAGTAGGGTTAGCAAGTCATAAATGTACAATTTGCATAAAAAATAAAAACAAAAGAAAGAGCATACAAATTGTATACATTTTCAAAGTTTGAAATGACTACTTTACTGTGTTATAGTAATTATTGTACAGAAAACTGTCAAGCATTATACGCGTATAATATGTTCCATGTCAAATGTGTGTATCCATTTTTATAGGACTTTGCCATGACTCTCTAAAAATTCGGTGTAACTAAAAAAAGTTTGATAAGCCAGCACTTTAATCTGTTCTTGAAGCTGCCGAAACTTGGGGCAGATATAATTATTTTGGGAAGCGTGTTATAAACTTCAGGTCCCATAATGTGAGTTAACTTTCGTGACCTCGTGAGAGAGTCTGGTATAACATCCAGCTTATCCGCGTTACGTATGTTGCGAGAATGTCTCTCTCCTAGCGTATTGTATGATTCTAGATTATTTCTGACATACACAGCCACCTGGTAGATCAATATAGCAGGTAACGTAAGTATGCCAAGCTCTTTGAAATATGGTCTGACGCTCGGCGCCGCATTGTAACTGAGAATGCACTGTGGCGAAGTAACACGCACGCGACACATCCGCAGACACCACTCGGGATACTCGTCTTAGCGCAAAGCAAGCACTGCTGACTTTAGCACGCATCTTGTCGATGTGGTGTTCCCACGTCATGCTGCGGTCAATCTCGAATCCCAAAAATGTGGTGTTCTGTACTTGCTCAATCCTGACACCGTTTAGCGAAACTTTAAGCGGTTTTGTATGATGGCCCAAATAAAAAAAAATGAGACAAAAGTGAACGAAGTGAGTCTTTTTTGAATTTAACATAAAACCATTAGCTCTAAACCATGAATTTAAGCCGTTAATTACAAAATTTAATTTCTCTTTCAATAGAGGAATTGGAAGAGAAATTAAGTTTTGCTGTTACTACGGCAGCCACATCATCTGCATACATGAATATGCCTGCACCCTTTACGGCATTCGGGAGATCGATTAGTAGGTAAGATAACATTATATTTGACACCGACGAACCCTGCGGTACTCCCATAGACGAAGGCAGCGGATCTGATTTTGATTATCGCCATCGCCAGCATCCACTACCTGAGACCGGCCTCGTAACATGTCAGTCAACACCTCGTATGATTTCCCAGCTATGCCAGTGTTTCAGCTTTAAAACTAAGGTTTCGTGGTCTGCGACATCGAAGGCCTTCGATAAGCCACAGCACAAGACAGCTACTTGCTCTTTACGTTCACGGGCAACCAACACTCTACGAATCACTTCACGCGTTAGAGAAATCGTAGACCTCCCTTCGCGGTATGCGTATTGTTGTTCACACAGCGCCTCGGTTTCCGATAGGTAGGCCACTAATCGCGAACTCAAGCCGTTTTCGAACACTTTGGCTATTGCTGGTATAATCGATACTGGTCTATATCCATCAATATCGTCCCTTTTGCCTTTGCCTTTAAATATCGGGGACACTTTCGATATTTTCAGCGACTACGGGTACGAGCCTTCTCTAAGACACTTATTAAACAGTGTGGCGAGAACCGGAGCTATAGGCAAAATTGCTAATTTAATTAGCTCCATCGACACACCGTATATGTCTTTTGACTTTTTTGGGAGTATTCTGGAAGAAACTAAACGGAATACCTCATCAGCTGGGAAACTTTTTAGTCTAAGGGAACGGTTAGATGCATGACGTGCTGGTACTAATATTTAACGTACAGTAGCAGCATCACCTTTAGATGCTCCACAGGCAGCAGCTGCATGTCTATTCTTTACAGGCTTTTCAATCACATGAACCAAAATATACAATAAAATATTGTTTTAAACACAGTCAACAATACTTATAGTTTTGTTAAGTATATATTATGAACAAACTACCTCTATATTCGCATGTTACGTACGATACGATCCTGAGATCGCGGTAGTTCACAGTCATGGCCGTGTGTGTGTGTGTTTGTGAGAGAGAGAGGGTGTGTGTGAGGGTGTATGTGGGTGTGTTAGTGTATGTGTCGCAGCCGGATTGCATAATCCGCCGTATTACATTACGGCTAGCCGTTTTGAAAAGCAGGGCCGTTTTATAAAGCGGCGGTTTAACGATTATCCGGATTGAATGCGGCTCATTGAAAAACATATGGAATGTATTCGACACCATACATCATTCAACACGGCTAGCCGTAATGTAATAAAACGAGAGATTAGCCGCCTCTTTGTAAATTTTTAGTTCCGATTCTTAACACTCATGGCGCTGCCTGACATAACAACAACTATGGCGTTGTATTCAGTAAGTGTGTTGTTAAATTGCTAAAGTGACTGTGGATTCTGGAGGAGGAATCGTACACAATAGTATTGAGGTGTTACTTGTCACTCTGGGTGTTACTTGGAAACTATTTCGTTTCTACCGTCCACCTTGTTAAGACTAAATCGGACCGGTTAGGTTACGTAGGACCCAGATCCGACTCGGAGCACCCCGACTCCACCTAGTCTTGTCACTACTACGCTACTAGAGTGTATTTAAAAAATGCGGGAGCCAGAAGAGCTTCTGGCTGAGCCCACCCGGAGTCAAATCTCAATGATAGACCCTTGTCTATGTAAGTGCACCATGTTTCTTAGGTGTACTGTCACCTATATCAAGTTAGGGGCTTTCAAGGTTTATCAACATCATCAACATCAACAGCCCACTAAACGTTCCCACTGCTGGGACTCGGGGCCTTCTCTCTCAAGGAGAGAGTTAAGGCCATAATCCACCACGTTGGCCCAGTGCGGGTTGGCGGATGACACATGACTTCGAAAGATTCTTGGTACATGTCGGTTTCCTCACGATGTTTTCCTTCACCGTTTTAAGTTAGCGGCATTACGCACTTGACTTCGAAAAGACAGTGGTGCGTGTGGGGTTTGAACCCGGGGTCTCCGGATCGGCAGCCGCCGTTCTCCCGACTAGACCACCGTAACTTCTTAAGGTTACGTCAAGGTTTATATGAGAGGTAAAATGTAAAAAAAATAGTAAGGAATAAATATCGTAAGAAATGTTCTGTCAGCTTTTTCTGACGAACAAAATTAATTTTCATTTCGTTTTTTTATCTTTTATCTTTTTTGTAAATATGGTCACCGTAAAATATACGCAGTAATACAATGCGGCTTATGGTTGAACCGGCGCATTACAAAACGGCCCTGTTTTTCAAAACGGCTAGCCGTAATGCAAAACAGCGCGGATTATACAATCCGGCTGCGACATATGCATCATGGTTGCAATCCAAAAGAAATCTGTCCGAGATTTCGGAATTGCGGAATTTCTTAATTCCGGAATACAATGCCTAGTAATAACCTAGTACCTAAGTTGTAAAATGCAGCGTCAAACGTTTTACACAATATGTTTTGAAAACGGCGCGTGCACAATGCTGGCGTCACACAAGCGATTGCAGTTTCCTTATCGGATCAATATTATGTACAATGTACATAATAAGCATGTACAGCAATCAATTTTTTTTTTGTTATTCTACCGCCAATCAGTAATGTGCACACATTACTGTGTTCCGGTTTGAAGGGCAATGTTCCCAGAGAAATTACAGGGCTTAGAGATATAACAATTTAGATCTCTGGAGTGGCAAGCGCAGTGCAGTGCCAGTTAATGATTTGGACTCTTCATATTCCAATAGCTGCGTGTCACTGTGCTGTTATGTGGCAGGCACGTTGCTTACCATCAGGCACATTTCCGGCTCGTACTCTTTATTAAAAAAAATATATTATTATTTATTTATTGAATGAAAGCGTACTGTACTTTCTATATAACATACTACAACGACCCGCCCCAGCAATATATTAAATAAATATTGGTGGACAATTCACACACAACACCATCTGACCCCAAACTAAGCAAAGCTTGTGTGATGGCGGCCAGATAGCTGATATAATACTTATATAGTTTTAAATACACACTTATTATACATAGAAACACCCAGACACAGTGCAAACATTTGAATTCATCACACAAATATTTGCACTGGGTGGGATCGAACCCACGACCCTCGGCTTCGCAGGCAGAGCTACTACCAACTAAGCCACGAGGCCAGACTGACAATGCTGATACTAAATATACTAATAAAAATGGTTATTGTGGGTTATTTCTAAGAGATAGACATGTACTATTGCAATCTTTTTGTAGACCTTTTGAAGGGGTACAATACTGCTGTATATTATTTTGATCTAGCTCGTACAAAAGGTTCAGCCAGCGTTTTCAGTGTAAGCGCAAA
The DNA here is from genome assembly GCA_963693475.1 of Ectropis crepuscularia. Lineage (NCBI taxonomy): Eukaryota > Metazoa > Arthropoda > Insecta > Lepidoptera > Geometridae > Ectropis > Ectropis crepuscularia. The sequence continues at coordinate 39,571,432 of OY856338.1, forward strand.
ACATGTGTTTATTAATGACATTACATCAGAAACCTGTAATGTTATCATTTTTAGGGTTCCGTAAAACGTAAAAACGGAACCCTTATAGATTCGTCTTGTCTGTCTGTCTGTCCGTCCGTATGTCACAGCCACTTTTTGCCGAAACTATGAGAAATACACTGTTGAAACTTGGTAAGAAGATGTATTATGTGAACCGCATTAAGATTTGAACAAAAAAAAATTAAAAAAAAGAAAAAATAGGGTTGCCCCCCATACTGAGAACAGAAACTCAAAATTTTATGAGTACTACACGTGTGGGGTGTCTATCGATAGGTCTTCAAAAATGATGTTGAGGTTTCTAATTTAATTTTTGTCTACAATGAATAATTTGCGCGAGAGACACTTCCAAAGTGGTAAAATGTGTGCCCCCCCCTCTCTAACTTCTAAAGTAAGGGAATGAAAAATCAAAAAAAAAAATATGATGTACATTACCGTGTAAACTACTAACGAAAATTAGATTGAACTCGATTTGATGATTAGTTTTTTTTTAGTACGTCATAAATACACTATTATTGAAACTTCGATCAAAGTTACAACGAACTACAAGAACTATGTGTACTATGTATATTATGTTACTTGCTGCAACGGAACCTTTCATGGGCGAGTCCAACTCGCACTTGGCCACTTTATTTCTCTGCTATTTTATGCACGTATTATACATTTAAATCTTCGTCTTGAATTACTCTATCTATCTAATCAAAATCTGTTTGGTGGTTTTAAAGATCTAAGCATATATAAGGACGGACAGACGCAGGAAGTGACTATGTTTTGTACTATGTAGTGGTATACTAGCGGCGGCCCGCGCATCTACCGCCTAACTAAATCGGCTATCGCTTTGCTAATGCTGTCTCAATCATTTCAAGCGGAAAGAAAAGAGAGAGACACATCAAAGCGATGACATTTTTCGTTCGGCGGTAGACTCCCCGTTCCAACTTCGATTGGGTTCATCAACTGATCAGTATTACCCATTGAGGCGCCATCTGTCCGAGACTTATTAAACTTACGATAGCAACAAAAAAACTACAGTAATCAGTTAATTATACATTATTGTGACCATTAATCGAAATGAAAACAAATCAAATTGGCCCAAAGTACACATACTCGTAAATACCAACTTTTCGTGAATATCAGTTGACCTGGTAAAGAGTTCATTCGGAACAAACATTAACTGGATGTTTATATTTGGCCTACGTTATATAAGTAACGGCTGGTCTAGTCGGGAGAATGGCGACTGCCGATCCGGAGACCCCGGGTTCAAACCCCACACGCACCACTGTCTTTTCGAAGTCATGTGCGTAATGCCGCTAACTTAAAACGGTGAAGAGAAACATAGTGAGGAAACCACCAACCCGCACTGGGCCAGCGTGGTGGATTATGGCCTTAACTCTCTCCTTGTGAGAGAAGGCCCCGAGTCCCAGCAGTGGGAACATTTAGTGGGCTGTTGTTGATGATGATGATGATATTTGGACTAGAGTACCATCCGTCTAGAAATTGTAGATTACACTCATCATCATCATCCTATCTTAGTACACAGCTGGACACAGGCATCTCCAAAGGCTCGCCACTTAGACTGATCTTTACGTTTTTTTTTGTACAATGAAGAGTGACGAGTCGAGCAGAACATATGCCTGATGGTAAGCAACATGCCTGGCACATAACAGCACAGTGACACGCAGCTATAAAATATCTTTTATCTCTATTCTCTGTAATTTCACTGGAAACATTGCCATTCAAAGCGGAATACAGTAATGCTGCACAATACAGTTTTCATCCAATGGCGGCTGTTACATTTATCGGCACTCCATCTACTCTCAAGATGTCTCACAATAATTTATGTTTTGTGTTCTAGATTTCAACCCGATCCGTTCAGTCAATCCGATGTGATCTAGCAACAAACATCCAATCCTTTGCATTTATAACATTGGATAGTCGAGAGCACCTCAGTGACCACCTACGAGTATAGGAGACATACATTAAACATACAATGGTGACGTTATGTCGTGATCTTGCCCTTCATAATAGACCAGGGTGAATTCCATTATGTAGATCCTATCGATACTCATGGAACCAGATATAAATAAAGTGGCCAAGTGCGAGTTGGACTCGCCCATGAAGGGTTCCGTTGCAGCAAGTAACATAATATATACATAGTTTTTGTAGTTCGTTGTAACTTTGATCGAAGTTTTAATAATAGTGTATTTTTGACGTACTAAAAAAAACCTACTCATCAGATCGAGTTCAAACCAATTTTCGTAAGTAGTTTGCGTGGTAATGTACATCATATTTTTTTTTAGTTTTTTCATTCTCTTACTTTAGAAGTTAGAGGGGGGGGACACACACTTTTTCCCACTTTGGAAGTGTCTCTCGCGCAAATTATTCAGTGTAGATAAAAATTATATTAGAAACCTCAACATCATTTTTGAAGACCTATCGATAGACACCCCACACGTGTAGGTTTGAGAGTTTTAGTTCTCAGTATGGGGGGCAACCCTACTTTTTTTTTTTGTACAAATCTTAATGCGGTTCACAGAATACATCTACTTACCAAGTTTCAACAGTGTAGTTCTCATAGTTTTGGCAAAAAGTGGCAGACAGACAGACAGACATGACGAATCTATAAGGGTTTCGTTTTTACGTTTTACGGAACCCTAAAAACAACCGCCGTGGTCACGAGAAGACTAATAATTTAGATTGTGATTAAGTCCTATCTGATGTTTTAACTATTGTCACCCTGTTGTACATTCATGACATAGTATTTACAACATATGTGTATTGTGTATATATTCTACTTTATTACCTCATAGTTTAGTTACATAGTTTAAATTCTCGTCTCATAGTGTTTTTATTTAAATATGGCAAGTTTACACTTGACCGCCATCTCGCCTGATGTTAAGCGACGATGCGGTCTACGACGGAGCGTGACCTACCTGACTTACCTAGAAGAAACCGATTCACTCTCGATTTGAAGACGCTAAGATTGTAACAATCGGGAAAACTCCACTCAGGCAACACATTACACAGCCTAGACGTTATTATCAAAAAAGTTTAAGTGTCGAGTAAAATGTCTTTGTTCGAATCTATGGAACGTCAACCATGAAGCGATGTCGCTTTTTCTTGATACGAGCAGTCCGTAAGAAAAAAGGGCAAGGCGGTATCAGAGCAGGCAGTCCAGTTGCACACTCTCCGTGTACGTATCCGTTTAAAAAAAACGATAAGGTAGCAATTTTGCGGCAATGTGCAACATTTTGGAACAAAATATTGTTTTACAATTCGAACGATTTACATCAGACGAGCGAATGCTCATTCTATCCCCACTGAATCAAATTCATTTGGTGTAAACAAACGTAGAACATTGTTTCGTTGTTTTGTTTGCGTTCGCAAAGATTCTATGGAATATTTAATATGGAAAACGCTAAGAACGATCTTTCGTTTACACTAAAAGATCGAGAAATAATGCTCTTGTTCCAGCTCTAGCTCTATGTTCGTTCAGTTTAAATCGGCCTTTACGCAATTAAAAATAGATTGCAACATCAAATATTTCCTTCAATATAAAACTATAATACAGCAGAATATGATCTAGACGGGTATAGATTAATTGTTTTATTCTGGGATTTTTTATATACTGTTTCTTCGGTTATCAGATTAAATGTTTTATTCTGGATTTTTTTATATGTATTATTATATTGGTTAGTCTGTGTGCCATGACATTTGCTAAGAAATTCGTATTCCTTCCGTTCCCTCTATTCCTCTATTCCCTCCGCATTGAACCTACTGAACAATAAATCGAAGTTTGAATGCAGTATTTGCAGACCGCAAATACACAGCACAATATAAGTCAAAAACTTGGTAAACTTTCATCAACTCGAGTATCGCAGGAGCTCGGTCTAAGTTTCTCAACTCTGTTGTAGGGCTCTTTATTGAGTTAGCCTGGTTAAGTTACTACACCTTTGTAAAATTATATCTTTCTCGAAGCAAAATATTGACACTAGTAAGTTGTGTTGATACTTTCTGATATCAACTCCAATAACAATGATTTTTGATGTCATTTGACGTTAAAAGTTTCCGAACACTTTTTGGTAAGTAATTTGTTTGTAATTTCTACTTTTTCCTAATTTTGTATTTATTACATTACATTTAAACTACTACTAATATTATAAACACGAGAGTTTGGATGTTTGTATACGTGTTGCTCAATCACTTCTGAATGTCTGGACGGATCGGGTTGAAATTCGGAAACCAGTTATATTATTATCAGGAATAGCTATCGCAATAGCATCGGCTACTTTTTATCACCGGCAGATAACGGGAACGGGAACTGCACGGGTAAAACCGCGAGGCACTGCTAGTGTTATTAACGTCACTTCGCCAGCCTATTGCTTGCATGTAGACGTTGCCGCTTTATGCTGATTTCCTGGTTACCATTTAAAACAAAATAATAAATTACCTATAATTAATTTGTCAGAATAATCGATGAGGATTTATAGAAAAAAAAATCCCACTAATATAATCCTCTATCTTCGAAATTTACAAAAAAGATGTAAGCAAATATAAGCCTAATAGGCGACTGGTACGCGTAGGTAAATAAGAAGTTACGCCCTTTCGTCCCGAGCAACACAATCATGCGCGATTATGAGACACAATAGCGGTAATATACACGCAATATCAACCCGGCGTAAATGTTTTTCTAGCTATGGTTACTCAGCCATTACTAGGGCTGCCATCCGTCTGAATTTTCTAGGATTTTTTCCTAGTACGAGACGACGTTGAGTAACAAAGCTCAAAGTCACACAGCGAGCTATGGAGAGAGCTATGCTCGGAGTCTCTTTGCGCGACAGAATCCGTAATGAGGATATTCGCAAAAGAACGAAAGTAGCCGACATAGCTCGAAGAGTAGCTATGCTGAAGTGGCAATGGGCAGGCCACATCGCTCGCAGAACTACCAACCGATGGGGAAGAAAGGTTCTCGAGTGGCGACCACGAACCGGAAGACGCAGTGTTGGACGGCCTCCCACTAGATGGACAGATGACCTCACAAAGGTCGCTGGAAACCGCTGGTTGCAGGTTGCTCAGACCCGTTCGTTATGGAAATCTAGGGGCCTATGCTCAACAGAGGATGTCTTGCGGCTGATGATGATGATGATGATGAGACGACGAGTTGCGTAGGACAAAACCCTCAGAATAATCTCACACGGTGGACCAGTTTCGAAAAAGTAATTTCACAATCGTGAGGTACGTTCAAACCTACCTGCAGTTCAGAGTATTTTTCTAACTGTCCAAGTCCCAACAGAGGAGAAAATACCTACATAAATATACTATTTTTATGCATCAACAAACATTCTATGACCTTACCGTTCTATTCTAAACTAAACATTCTATTACAATGTTGAATAGCAAATTTGCTACTTTATATCCCAAAATATACACAGAAATCCACAGGAAAAATACTTTTCTCAGTACAGTTAAATCGAAAAATTTTTAAATTATGTATAGGTATTAGTTACAAAAAATAGATTTCATGAAAGTAACGCGGGGTTTATTTGCTCATAAAATAGTAATAGTAATAGACCGAAAAATTGCTCACCTATCGGTTTTTTATCGTATACACTTCGGAGAGTGTGCGACTGATTTGCATGATCTGATACCACCTTGTCCTTTTTTCTATCGGAATGCTCGTAGCTCGAAAAAGCGACATCGTTTCATGGTTGATATTCCAAAGACACAAACGAAGAGATTCGACTCTACTTTTGTGATAAGAACGTCTAAGCTGTGGAATACGTTGCCTGAGTGGGTTTTCCTCGATGGTTACAATCTTTGTGTCTTCAAATCGAGAGTGAATCGGATTTTTCTAGGTAAACACGCTCCATCGTAGACCGCATCGTCTCTTAACATCAGGCGCGATGGCGGTCAAGTGTAAACCAATAGAAGTTAAAAAAAAAAAGTTTAACATTTTCGTCTCACTAGGTGACGAGGACAGTGCGGTGCAAGGTAGTGATTAGACTTCTTCACGTTAAAATAACTGAGTAATAGTGAGCTGTTATGATAACACACCTGGTGTTGGTTATATTTCGAGAGCTGCTAGCGAATTTTTGGTGGATATTTGAGGCAAGCTGAAAACTTGTCACATAGTTCTCCTTTTATTCCCCAACAGGGAGGCGCAGACCTATGGCTGGTGAGAGGCGGAACAAAATAGATCCATGCATTTTTATAAAAAAAATATTTTATTTTTTTATTCAGTGAATATGTTTGAGGCAATATGCAATTTTTATATGTTGTAGTTTAATGTTTAAGGAATACAAAAAATAAGCCATTTAGTCGAAGTTAGTTAGTTAGTCGGGGGTTTACCATGGCCAGGCACGCAAATATTTTTGCAAAACATAAAAAAAATGTGTTTGAGGCAATTTGAAATTTAAATTGGGTGTTATTTATAATAAATAAAAAGGCCAAGTGCGAGTTGGACTCGCCCATGAAGGCAGCAAGTAACATAATACATATTATAGTACACATATGTAGTTCTTGTAGTTCGTTATAACTTTGATCGAAGTTTAAATAATAGTGTATTTATGAAGTACTAAAAAAACTAGGTACTTACCAGATCGAGTTCAAACCAATTTTCGGTAGAAGTTTGCATGGTAATGTACATCATATATTTTTTTTAGTTTTATCATGATATTATTTTAGAAAATTAGATAACACAATATTTATAATCTAATCTCGTCCAGCTGGGTGACGAGCGTAGTGCGGTGCTAGGCAATGATTTGGACTCTTCTTGTTACAATAGCTGCGTGTCATTCTGCTGTTATGGGCAGGCGTGTTGGTTACCATCCATCATCCGACCTTACCATCAGGCACATGATTGTCCTTCTCGTCTTGTCACTAAAAAAACTATAAACATAATATGAAATAATCGTGCGCATCGTCAGGAGGTATATATTTTATGTATATATATTTTTTTAGTTTTATTATTCTGTTACTTAGAAGTCACAGGGACACATTTTACCACTTTGGAAGTGTCTCTCTCGCAAATTATTCAGTATAGAAAAAAATTATATTAGAAACCTCAACATCATTTTTAAAGACCTATCCATAGACACAAACGTATGGATTTGATGAAAAAAAGTTTGAGTTTCAGTTCTATCATGTTCTATGTATGGGGCACCCCCAAAATGTATTGTTTTTTTTATATGTTTATATAAAAATCTAAATGTTGTTCACAGAATACGTCTACTTACCAAGTTTCAACAGTATAGTTCTTATAGTTTCGGAAAAAAGTGGCTGTGACATACGGACGGACAGACAGACAGACATGACGAATCTATATGGGTTCCGTTTTTACGTTTTACGGAACCCTAAAAATAGGGATTCTCAAAAAGAGAGATCATTTTGGAGGAACTATCTACCTGCCAGGTGATCTAAATTGAGGGATTCATTTTGCCCCGCTACTCACCAGCCAGGTCGGTACCTCCGTGTAGGGATATAATATGAGGGCTACGTGACCAGCTTGCCTCAAATACCTTTTTTTTCTTTTTTTTTTTAAATAAAGAGTGACGAGAAGAGCAGGTCATGTACCTGATGGTAAGCAACATGCGTGCCACATAACAGCACAATTACACCTACCCATATTTTGCTACCAGCTCTCGGAATATTACGTTCACGACAAACTATATATATTTTTTTTTTAATTAGAATGTCCTTTGTTCATCAAATCTAGTATGGTCACTTTATTCACAACTGATTCATTGTTCAGAAAACACGAACACTAATAATCTAGTAGGATGCCTACATCGTACTAATAGGACTAAAAAGTAATGGATGATGATGGAGGATTTGTTTCATAAAGCTATATGAAACAAATCAGTGATAGCTCAACGCTAGAGATACTAGAATAGGCCAACGTAGAGTTCTGCCGCCTAAAACTGTCTTAGCTTTGATATTTATTGCTCTCTCTCTCTCTCTCTCTCTTTTCTTTTCATTAGAAATTATAGAGACAGCAACAGCGAAGCCAAACCGGTAGAATGGCAACGTACCCTCGAAAAAAAAAAGTATCTTCAATGTACAGGATTGGACCCGTAACAGTTTTATTATAAGTAAGTGAATCGGTTTCTTCTAGGTAAACACGCTCCATCGTAGACCGCATCGTCGCTTAACATCAGGCGAGATGGCGGTCAAGTGTAAACCTATAAAAGTTAGATTGATAAGAATCTAGACAAGTTATGTACGCAAGCAAGTAACGCTAACGTGCAACTAACGCTCCTTCCTGCGCTTAACTGGGTGGCGAGCGCAGTGCGGTGCTAGGTAATGATTTGGGCTCCTCATGTTCCAATAGTGTAACGTTACATATTGACTACAATATATAAACGTACATCTACATTTTCATTCCAAAATCACCACTTTTATAGGAGAGACGCGTTTATTTACATACCAAATTTTCATATCACTAATTTCCTTTTAATTGTGTCCATACGACAAAAAATAATTTTCTCATCATTATGATATTGTTCTGGAATTATATATCTCACTTAAACCGGTAATATTTACGTTTTTCTAAAATCCTTTTTGTTTACATAATTTAATTATGTCAATACTCCAAACATCATTCGTCGCTTAGCAACCTCTACCCTTTTTCATAAGGTTGTATAGTTTTTAGAACTAATCCTCTTTGAATTATTAATATTAAAATAAAGTTTATTTTCTCCAGATTTGAATCATTAAAAGTTTTCATTATAAATCAATTCGGCTGAGATGGGCAGTGAGAATTCGGCTTCCAACAGGGAAATACTAAAGAACAGTGAACTTCAAAGTGATCAACATCACCAGTAAACCTTGAAGGTCTGAAGCCATTCCTGACTGCCGGATGTGAACTCTACCGTGAACCTGCGAGCCATGCCCTGCTGTGGGATGCTGAACGCTGTACCTGCTCCAGGCTGCTGAACCTGCGAGCCATGCCCTGCTGTGGGATGCTGAACGCTGTACCTGCTCCAGGCTGCTGAATCTGCGAGCCATGCCCTGCTGTGGGATGCTGAACGCTGTACCTGCTCCAGGCTGCTGAACCTGCGAGCCATTCCCTGATGGAAGTCCTCACTTAAGCCCCTTTTTTTTATTTTTGTTCTTTTACATTCTTTTAATATCACTTTACTTTTTTTACCTTCCCTTTTATCTTTATTATTTCTTTTAATATACTTGTAATTGTGAACATCTTATTATTTTCCCTTTTACCCTTCTCCCATCTAAACCTCATAGGTTCACTGACGTGACATTTTTCAAAGAGGATTAAATCTAAAAACTATACAACCTTATGAAAAAGGGTAGAGGTTGCTAAGTGACGAATGATGTTTATAGTAATGACAATATGTAAATAAATAAAATTTTTAGAAAAACGTAATTATTATAGATTTAGAATGAAATATATAATACCAGAACCATATCATAATGATAAGAAAATTATTCTTTATCGTATGGAAACGATTAAAAGGAAATTAGTGATATGAAAATTTGGTATGTAAATAAACGCATCTCTCCTATGAAAAGTGATGTTTTTTAGAATGAAAATAGGGATGTACGTTTACATATTGTAGTCAATATGTAACGTTACAATAGCTGCGTGTCACTGTGCTGCTATGTGGCAGGCATGTTGCTTACCATCAGGCACATGTCCTGCTCGTCTCGTCACTCTTTATTTAAAAAAAAACTATAGTTAGGCAGTAGAGGCCATCTGACCCGTCATTTTGTCGAAGCGCGCCAAAAGGAGTAGGTATACACCCTTACATGGAAGTATTGGCACGTGGCCAATATGGGAACTAACGCAGTAGTCAAGCCAACCAAGCCGATTACCGCGCCCTCCTGACGATGTCATCCAAGTGCAATTATTTCGTGGTACGCCTACAACTTCAAAACGCACATTGCTAATTGTCAAGCTGATGATTAGCGAAGTATCGCGTTATCTATTTAGGTTGCGGTGAAACAATACGAAGAAGTCAATCGGTTTTATTAATGTGTCGTGGTGTACAGGTCAGACTCGTTACTGGCTAGAAACGTTACGAGAGTCAAATGTTATTCTGCCTCATTAAAGCTCAGCACACACGATCAATTTACGTCAAACACAAAAAAATCTTAATCCGATTAAAGCTAAGAACTCATGGAGCGATTTTCAGCCGCGCCCGCCGCGATTGTTGGCTCGCAGCTTCTGTAGAATGTAATATTACTGTAAAAATTTATAGCTGTACAACTCACGACGCGTTTTACGCCCACGCGCTCTGCGGTCGGTTGGCGTTGGTTGGACCTCAAATAATCTATGTTATGCCTTAGAAGATCAGCTATCTGATCGTGAAGGTCCCGTCATAATCAGTCTAGCCGTTTCGGAGATCAGCCGGAAGAAACATGTCAGTTTGTCCCGGCTGCTCTCAGACAGACGGACAAAATAAAAGCGGCCAAGTGCGAGTGAGACTCCCGCACGAAGGGTTTCGTACCATTAGCAAATTAACGGTGAAGACCTCTTTGGCTTAATTGCGAATTCCATATACATAGTATCGCAGTTTCCGCAGAGAGGTTTTCATTCAAAAGTTTTACTAAAATTTTTTTAGATTTAGATTAGATTTTACCTTATGTTTCTAACGACGAATTCGATACCGCCATTTAGTCTTCTAGTGGCGTCATCTAGTTTGCTTGGGACGGACTAATCGAGCAAGAAACGGTAAAAAATCAAGTTTGTTGGATTGGAGTACCCCTTAAATATACATTTTATTTTATTTTTAGTACCTACTTTGATTTAGAGTTTAGACAAAGGTTTAGTTTATACAATAACGTGTAAATTGTATTATTTATTTGATTTAGAAATTAATTTATATTTATGAATTGACACACTCGTTATTATTGTTGTAATTTAATTTGATATTTACAATAATTACAATAATGGAGACATTTGATTTAAAAAATCATTTATGTACTGATTTTGGATTAGTGAATTGACGTGTAAAAGTATTTTTATCAATAAAAATGTATATGAATGAATATGAATATAAGGTACTCAAGCCGGACGAAAGCGGGCGGTCCGCTAGAAAAATTTTTTTTTTTTTTTTTTTATAGCATAGATTGACGAGACGAGCAGGTCATGTGCCTGATGGTAAGCAACATGCCTGCCACATAACAGCACAGTAACACGCAGCTATTGAAACATGATAGTCCAAATCATTACCTAGCACTGCACTGCGCTCGTCACCCAGAGATCTAAGATATTATGTCTCTAAGCCCTGTAATTTCTCTGGAATCATTGCCCTTCAAACCGGAACACAGTAAAGTTTGCACATTACTGCTTGGCGGTAGAATATTTGGCAAAGGTGTGGTACTTCCCCAGGCGGACTCTGCTAAGAGTCCTACCACTACAATAAACCTAGTATTAAGGCTATGTTAATCAGAGATAATGTAGCTTTCTAATGTAAGCTGTTTTGCGGAATAATGCGAGAGCGTCCCCGAATCCCGCCATATGCGGCGAAGGTGGAACCCCGTGGATAGTGTTGCCAACGTTTTTTACAAGAAATAAAGTATATTCAGGTCTATGGAGAATATTAAACAGTATTAGTATGATGAACAGTATTTTATTTTTTATATTATTTTAAATACATGTGATTAGAGCTTCTCTTCGTTCAGAAACTCAGTGTGATTTGTTTGTGGCTGCGCTGCACTGAGCAGTGAGCGCCGTCTGACTAAATAAAAACAAATTTGTGGAGAGCGTCACGTCAAGTATAGCATAAATATGTATACAATAATGTGTTTGCATGTTGACGCTGAGAACAGTATTTTGTATAATTTATTTTTGTTCGATAGTAAAAAGTATAATTCAATGAAAAACGGTATAATACTGTGTAAACAGTATAGTTGGCAACTCTAGCCGTGGAGGTTTCAGTCGGTGGGGGCACCACTCATGGTGTCGAGTCAGAGATAATCCGACCTTCCCCATTAGGCGGCGGGTATGCGTAAAGGCCGATTTACATCAGACGAGCGAATGCTCATTCTATCCCCACTGTATCAAATTCATTTGGTGTAAACAAACGTAGAACATTCTTTCGTTGTTTTGTTTGCGTTCGCAAAGATTCTATGGAATATCTAAAGGCCGATTTAAACTGAACGAACATAGAGCTAGAGCTGGAACAAGAGCATTCTTTCTCGATCTTTTAGTGTAAACGAAATATCGTTCTTAGCGATTTCCATATTATAAATTCCATAGAATCTTTGCGAACGCAAACAAAACAACGAAAGAATGCTCTACGTTTGTTTACACCAAATGAATTTGATACAGTGGGGATAGAATGAGCATTCGCTCGTCTGATGTAAATCGGCCTTAATATGGAAAACGCTAAGAACGACCTTTCGTTTACACTAAAAGATCGAGAAAGAATGCTCTTGTTCCAGCTCTAGCTCTATGTTCGTTCAGTTTAAATCGGCCTTAAAACAAAATCATTTGAATGGTGATAGAATTGTTCAAATCGGTTCAGTAGTAATAATATATTCGTAGTAATATATAGTTCAGTGGTAACAGTAGTAATTGTCTTTTTTGAAGTACAAACTTCTTTTGGCGCACCACAGATGATTTTTCGTGGGCTGTGAATTGAATTCCAGCGCCACGCTCGGGAATGATAGAAATCTTCGGGTAAACTCGGGACCTTGCTCATGGCCACGCCCTCCGGGTTACCCGCGTAGTTTCCAAAGTAAGCTATCAAATTCGGAGTTATAAAGTTTTCACTTCTATCGGCAGTTCCTATGACTGCAATTTTTTTATCGATACTAAGAATGACTAGTTTTATTGAAGTGAAAACTTCTAAGCCACGTTGAGTATTTTTTTACGGGAAAATGGTATTGGTTCGAGTCACCGGAATCCAAGGTGCGTCGCTCACTGGTAAGTCGAGGCGACGTCGCAGCACGGGCGAGGATAGGTCTCTACGTAGAGTCAAGGCGCAGGCGGGGGTATGCTTCCTTCACATTTTAATTCATTCAACATGTCGTCGTGAGAAGACGAAGACGTACTCGCGTTGGTTTCAAAATCGTCACGGATGTTTAAACCTCTAAATGCAGGTTCGCACAAAACCAAATGGCAAAATGGCGGTGGAGTCGTGGCTCGGGCACACTTGAGCGCCCGTCCTGCGCCTGCACCTCGCCTCCGCCCCGCCTTCACCTCGCCCGCGCCGCAACTCTTGTATATGAGCGCACTGCCATTCATTTGTAAAGAGATCCTTGTTGCGGCGTGCCGCTTATGCGCCCGCGCCTCAACTCCACCTCGACTGTTGATAGTGTGAGCGCCTAATATGGCGGCGCGGCGTAGTGGCGGAGCGGGGGATCTCCCGCCTAACGAAAACTGTCTTAGCTAGGATATAGCTGTCTCTTTTCTTCTCGCTTGAAATGAAAGTGACAGCAATAGCAAAGCCAATTTAATTAAGCGGTAGAGGGGCGAGACGCGCGTTTTGACGCTCGATGGATGAAATTTTATGAGTTCCCGTCACCGACTTAAGTAATAGGAGTAAAATGGTATTGTGAAATTGAAACATGTATTTATAACAATTTAATATTAACAATATAAACAAATGACTGGCCTCGTGGCTTAGTGGGTAGTAGCTCTGCCTGCGAAGCCGAGGGACGTGGGTTCGATTCCCACCCAGTGCAAATATTTGTGTGATGAATTCAAATGTTTGCACTGTGTTTGGGTGTTTCTATGTATAATAAGTATGTATTTAAAACTATATAAGTATTATGTCAGCTATCTGGCCGCCATCGCACAAGCTTTGCTTAGTTTGGGGTCAGATGGTGTCGTGTGTGAATTGTCCACCAATTTTAAAACAAATACACGGGTAACTCACGTATAAAATAGTCAGAACAGTCCGACTCGAGTTTCGATCGCGTCCGGCGATCTTCTTCAAGGCGAGTGCGCGCGCATGTTCGCAGCTCGATTAGCACATAAAGAAACAGAATTCTATATGGGCTATAGTCAACATCCGGCTAATATTATAAATGCGAAAGTATGTCAGTACGGATGGATGTTAATTACTAATTACTGAGTAATATTAAGTTCAAAGTAAATTGTCAATTGTAAATTATTGAGACCATTAATCGAAATGAAAACTATTCTATCTCGCAAGTTGGACTAAAATGGAAACTTTCGTGAATATCAGAGTTGTTTTTTTTTTAAAGATATTATTATATTACCATGAATATCGTCTGTTCCGCGTTTATTTCATCCGATCACTAATAGAAACAGCAGGCAGGGACATACAAAAGGAAAATTGAACACATATTTGCTATGGTAATTAGTATCGGTAACGTATTATTTAAATTTGTATTTTAATAAAATGTTAAGTAGAATCTGATGTTAAAGTAATCCAAGTAGGATTATTTTAACATCAGATTTTGAATACTAAATAAAGCTCTAAGTTTTCAGTTCCATCGGCAGTCTCCACGACTTCATTTATATATTTCTTTACGGGCAGACCCTATTATTTCTTACTTACTAACACATAGTTCGTTACCTAAAATTTTAATGCCACATACTAATGTGTTTAGTCGTTCCGACGCCATAGTTGATATATTTGTTTCCTACAAAACTATACATTTTTTCGGAATGATAAAAAACCGATTTGACATTCCAGACTAAAAACTATGTGTGTTTCGAATTTCTATCAAATCTGTTTGAGACAATCCGACGTTATAGGTAATATTAGTTCCCTAAAGAATTATGCACTTATTGGAATAAATAGTGGCCTAAGTGCCATTCTAGAGTATAAAGTACGTTTGTTTAAAAATTTACCTAATTACTTAGCCATTCATACAGTAAAAGCTCCTTTTTCGCGTAATAAAAACTGTTTTTTTTTCAAAGGATCCTTCGGAAATACTCCTCAAGTGGCCTTTACTGGCTGCCGAAACAGAACGTATTTCTCTAAGGTCCCTCTAAGCAGGTGGCGTATTTTAAACGCGCAGTCGACCCGCTTCAAACGAGATTCGAACGCAACCTTGTAACCTAAGCACATGGAGCGACCATAAGCCGCGCGTATACGCGCAGACACAGCGGTACAGCAGGTCTACTACGAAGGCCGATAAACAATATATCGGCCGAACTTATGGACATTTCTTACCACGAAACACAACAGTCGGTTGATCGGATCGGGCGTTTCGTTCATTTCGAATTCTGACCGACATAGATTTGACAGTTTTTGTGTCGTAAAAGTGCGAAAGCATTTAATTACCTTACCGATTATTCGGACAGCTGTCGGTCGGATCCGATTATACGGAGGTTGTTTTCGTAGTAGACCTGCTGACGCGCTGTAGTCGCGCGTAGCTTCCGCGTTTTGATCAAATACTCCTCGTTAGTTGTACAATGACGCCCCACCCTACTCCGCCCCTTTGTACGCGCTTCAAACGAATGTCGAACGCGTTTCACGCGCGTTTGTGTCGCATTTTACGCGCTTTTGAATCTATACAAACGCAAAAATCGCCATCTACGGCGCTGAATACGTGTTTGCGCGTTTGAATTGGCCGTGTGCTAGGCCCTAAGATTAGCACCCCACCCGTGTAAACCGGTGGGCGCATCACCGTCACCGGTCTGTGACGATTCGCATACATATGTAAATATTCTAAATATTACGGCACAACTCGGAAATCTCGTATTAAATCCGCGACTTCAGGGTGAAGGTCGATCAGCACAGTCATTAGACAACTTGTAATCACATAAAGCTGAATATAATACTTAATGCCCCGCGAGTCTCTCAGATTCCTTTCGATGATTTAAGTTTCACAACAACCCAGTGGGGTAGTACCATACCTTTGCCAGTTATTCTACCGCCAAGTAGTAATGTGCAAACATTAGTGTGTTTGGGCAATGTTTCACGCACACGCTGAAGTAAGCTAGTCAACATTTTAATAAACATTTTGTCTAACTTTAGGTTAATACTTCTTGCGTTGAATAATGGTTGAAGTTAGACTTCTCAGCACGTGGAATAAAAAGAAGTACCTTTTAACTTCTTGCATGCGTACATAAATACCTACTCACTATTTTTGGTAATGTCGTTGTTATCTAACCCGAACTTAAGGCCGTCACACACGTAGCTATAATACAATGTACAGTGCAGTCTCGATGTAAGCAGGCATGTTGCCTGCCGCATAACAGCACAGTGACACGCAGCTATTGGAACATGAAGAGTCCAAATCATTACCTAGCACTGCACTGCGATCGTTACCCAGAGATTTAAGATGTTATATCTCTAAGCCCTGTAATTTCTCTGGAAACATTGCCCTTCAAACTGGAACACAGCAATGTTTGCACATTACTGCTTGGCGGTAGAATTACTGGCAAAGGTGTCAAATCGGGACACGTAAATATTCGTTATATCAAGTAATTTGTTTGTTAAGGCCGATTTAAACTGAACGAACATAGAGCTAGAGCTGGAACAAGAGCATTCTTTCTCGATCTTTTAGTGTAAACGAAAGATCGTTCTTAGCGTTTTCCATATTATAAATTCCATAGAATCTTTGCGAACGCAAACAAAACAACGAAAGAATGCTCTACGTTTGTTTACACCAAATGAATTTGATACAGTGGGGATAGAATGACCATTCGCTCGTCTGATGTAAATCGGCCTTTATTTATATGTTGAGGTTAGATTGGTCTAAAATTTGTTATAAAAGGTTAAAAATAGTTTTCATCACCACATGCTATGGGATTAGAGCTCATATATTTTGGTGGGAAAGTTAAATAAATGCTTTGTATTGACAAAATTCGTTAATTACAGGTTTGTTTTATAGTTGAAACATTCGTTATAAAGAGGTTTTTGACAATTCAAGGCGATTACGATAAAATTGATAAATCGAGGAAGTCATTAAATTCAGATTCGTTACATTAAGGTTGCGCTGTATTTTCATATTTTCATGACGTCGCCAAACTATACCGTAACATATTTATATTATCGCATATATATGAATATAGCAAGACATATTTTGAATGTACAGCATGGTTACTTTGACCGTGCGCATCTCTCAAGTCTTTTTACCCGATTGCGCGACGCAAAGGAGTGGTAATGTGTTTATCCGTCTATGTATGAATGTATGTATGTTCCTTTGAAGCACTATACAGACCAAATGCCTGGCCCGATTTTTATGATTCACACGTCAATCGATTCCTCTTAGCCCGGCGAGTGACACTAAAGACATGACATTTGTGTTAATTCAATATGGCGGATACCGGACGCCATATAGACCAAATTAAAAAAAATAAAGTCAACAAACTATGTCAAGAGGGGTATCGTTGAATAGGTATTTAAAAATAACATTTAGTTTTCTTTCAATGTTTTTCGATTTGACTGGGTTTTTGTTTTCGTTTGGGATGTGTATTGATTTAAAGTTGCGTAACAACCATTCTCACATTTGTAGATTTTTATATAGCAGAAAACTTCGTATAACTAACTGTACGTGTGAATACGGAAGGACATATATACCAAAATATGTAGTAGGTATATTGGACTACTTACCTTTTTTTTCGTACGTGGAGGAAAAGCATCTATGCATACCCACTACCGCCCGGGGGGCCCCGCCGGGTTATATTGCACTCTATCCCATGTATGGATATGGTGCCCCTATCTATTAAAACCTCCATGGGGGTTTCAAGTCTGCCGCTGATGGTGGGAACACGGAACCGCTCTCAGATTGCTCCGCCTCGGTCGCCCATCTCCAACTTCAAACGATTTAGTACTCAACGTCAGTCGAAAATCTATAACTATATAGGTACCTACACAAAACTAAACAAATTACATGCAGTAGAAAAACCTACATTTCATTTCGACTGGCCTCGTGGCTTAGTTGGTAGTAACTCTGCCTGCAAAGCCGAGGGTCGTGGGTTCGATTGCCACTCAGTGTAAATATTTGTGTGATGAATTCAAATGTTTACACTGTGTCTGGGTGTTTCTATGTATAATAAGTATGTTTTTAAAACTATATAAGTATTATATCAGCTATCTGGCCGTCATCACACAAGCTTTCCTTAGTTTGGAGACAGATGGGGTTGTGTGTGAATTGTCCACCAATATTTATTTATTATTATTTATAAATAAGTAGAATCAAAAACATTTGGTCAAAACCAAAAGATGCAATATTATGTTGAGTTACGGCTGGTCTAGTCGGGAGAACGGCGACTGCCGATCCGGAGACCCCGGGTTCAAACCCCACACGCACCACTGTCTTTTCGAAGTCATATGCGTAATGCCGCTAACTTAAAACGGTGAAGGAAAACATCGTGAGGGAACCGACATGTATCTAGAATCTTTCGAAGTCATGTGTCATCCACCGACCCGCACTGAGCCGGCGTGGTGGATTATGGCCTTAACTCTCTCCTTGCGAGAGAAGGCCCCGAGTCCCAGCAGTTGGAACGTTCTATTGTAACAAGAAGAGTCCAAATCATTGCCTAGCACCGCACTACGCTCGTCACCCAGCTGGACGAGATTAGATTATTTATTGTGTTATCTAATTTTCTAAAATAAGATAATGATAAAACTAAAAAAAATATATGATGTACATTACCATGCAAACTTCCACCGAAAATTGGTTTGAACTCGATCTAGTAAGTACCTAAGTAATTTTGTTAGTACGTCATAAATATACTATTATTAAAACATCGATCAAAGTTACAACGAACTACAAGAACTTATGCATTACCATAGAATAGATAATATTATTACGTTACTTGATGCTGCCCTTCATGGGCGAGACCGACTCGCACTTGGCCGCTTATATTTCTATCAGAGTGGTCGTAGCTCGAAAAACCGACATCGTTTCATGGATGACGTTCCGAAGACTGCAACGAAGAGGTTTGACTCAACTGTTGTGAAAAGAACGCCTAGGCTGAGGAATGCGTTGCCTGAGTGGGTTTTTCCCGATAGTTCCACTTGGTGTCTTCAAATTGAGTGTGAAGTTAAATTGTATTAGAATTTTCGATTTAAAATCAGCTGGAACGCCGCTGGTCGGGCTAGATCAAGCACAGATTCGCTCCTGTATGGAGTACTGTCCGCTTCTTTGGGATGGATCGGCTAAGTATCACCTGGAGGCTCTGGAATCGATCGAGAGACGTGCCAAAAGGCTCATAGGCAACGACACTCTTGTGCGAAAAAGACTTCAAAGTCTTGAACATCGCCGGAAAATTCGCTAGCCTATCGGATACATTTCGGAGAGTGTGCGACTGATTTGCATGATCTGATACCACCTTGTCCTTTTTTCTATCGGAATGCTCGTAGCTCGAAAAAGCGATATCGTTTGTTTGTTTGTATGGTTGATGTTCCAAAGACACGAACGAAGAGATTTGA
The DNA here is from genome assembly GCA_963693475.1 of Ectropis crepuscularia. Taxonomy (NCBI): domain Eukaryota; kingdom Metazoa; phylum Arthropoda; class Insecta; order Lepidoptera; family Geometridae; genus Ectropis; species Ectropis crepuscularia. The sequence goes on from OY856338.1 coordinate 39,590,793, forward strand.
CTCTACTTTTGTGATAAGAACGTCTAGGTTGTGGAATACGTTGCCTGAGTGGGTTTTCCCCGATGGTTACAATCTTTGTGTCTTCAAATCGAGAGTGAATCGATTTTTTCTAGGTAAACACGCTCCATCGTAGACCGCATCGTCGCTTAACATCAGGCGAGATGGCGGTCAAGTGTAAACCTACAGAAGTTAAAAAAAAAATAGAAACAATACACAATATGACGTAAGTTAATGCCTACACTCTTTTCACGAATACCTTCTTTCCCCAAACTATCCAAAGCTTGTAAATATGTAAGCCAGATAGATAGCTGACATAATACTAAAATAATTTTAAATACATAATACCAACGTCTCCTCCAATTTAAATTGCAAACAAGTGCCACAAAATATTAACAACTTGTTGGATTCCATATTACGATCGTTTCAAAACAAACTTGGTAAATACGTTTTCTGAACAAATTTACGTTGAAAACAGAAACAATTAAAGCGAATTATATTATTAATGTCGAATTAGTTTTGATTTTTTAATCAAAACTGATGTTACAGAGAGGACACCATCTTGTGTTTTTGTTTATTACATTTAAGCCAAACACCGGAAAACATTGTACCTATCGAATAACTAAACGTGATTAATTTCAGATTATTGTACCTAGGTTACTTTTTAAGAAAATAAATAACATTAATTAAGACGATGTCGTCTTACTCGTCTACAAATCGGGAAAACTTCCACTTTTTTTATTTATTCATTCATAAATAACAATAAATGTGAAAAAAACCATTAGCACCTTTAAACCTCTCAGAGTGTGTTGGTGCTAACAACTTGGAAGCTTCAAGCCAGACGAATGCTGTACACGCCGCTAGTCAACAAATGTTACAGTCACATACCTATGTAGATACCGATTATTTGTTGTTAAAAACAATAGTACCACACAAGTCAATGAACTTGAAATAAAAAAAAAAAAAAAAATAATGTACTCACTGCGCTATATCGTAATGATGGTGGCAATGATGTCCCGGTTGAACGTCAGCCAGTTGCATATATGCACCGGAGAAATAGTCGCGATTCATCGCGCTAGGACCGGCGCGGAGACCGGACCACTCGCGATAGCGCGCCACGGCGAATGAGACGACAGACGATACAACAATCTGTCTAAGTATCGGCGACACCCCGCCCGCGCCCCCGCCGCACCGCCCGCGGTGCCTACTCCACCAGAGGCTTTGCAGCGAGGGTTGGTTAAGACGTTAACAGTTTCAGGGCACCGTTTCACAATTCAAACAAAACACGCTCGAGCCAGAATCCTACCAATTGTTTTTGAGTGAATACAGTTTCTAAACTTCCGTGATTTGAATTCGTATTGAAAACGTTGCACTGGACTTCGAGGTTGTACGTCTAGGTTGTGGAATGCGTTGTCTGACTGGTTTTATCCCAATGGTTACAATCTCGGTTTCTTGAAATCGAGAGGAATCTTCTGTAAGCACACTCCTCGTAGTAGACTACAGGCCCGCGTACAAAATTGATGGGTCATATGAACCATCAGGAGACTAATGTAGAAAGATAAAAGGGTATAAAATTATAAAATAATAAAATTCAATTATAATTTTTTCAATTCAGTTTCATTTATATGAACCACACATTCATAAGAACACTTGGTAACGTCATTCACAAAAAGGCAAAGAATCTGTGTACATAATAAGAGTGCAGATGAAGATTGCAATTGCAACCCTCGATCATTTAGTTTGGGGTCAGATGGTGTTGTGTGTGAATTGTCCACCAATATTTATTTATTTTTATTTATTTATTTCTCCTTGTCGCATCATTTTTATACAGCGTTGCGGTAAAATGGATAGAAGAGGTTTTGAAACTGTATGCAGAACCAATGCAGTACATAATCAAATGACCAAATTTACCACGAAAATCGTCGGAAAATTCATACATTTTTCCGACAGCAAAAATCATTAAAATTTAAAACTATTGTTTGAATACCTCGTCTAATCCATTATTCTGCACCGCCGCGCCGTACAAAAATCATGCGACAAGAAGAAAATATCGAGGGTTGCAGCCCCCTATCTTCACCTGCACTCAGTTGGGACAGGTTATAAGTGCCGGTATTGTGTTGAATGTTATTATTTTATACCCGTTATCTTCCTACATAGGTCTGTGGTCTGATCCACATGACCCATCTATTTTGTTCGCGGGCCTGTAGTATATCTGCATTTCCGGAGTTCGTTCTGTTTAAGGGTAAACTTCTTTGGCCGCGTTGTGTCCGTTTTGTTTGAGAAAACCTTATAGTTTCGCGTCAGCGACACGCTAATTTCAGTCGGTAGCGGGTAACGGGTGCGTGAAATGAAGATGGGGATTCGATCTTATGACCTGTTAGGAGCACACGTTCTGGGACAGTTGCAAAATGAAACATCGGGAGTCGGAGTTAACGCGTCAGATTATAATCCTACGATACTTTAGGTTAGTTTTAAGACTTCAATGGGAGATATTAACTTAGTAAAAGTCATAGTCTACCATGCTGGCCCAATGCGGGTGGGCGGATGAAGCATGACCTCGAAAGGTTCTTCGAACGTGCCGGTTTCCTCGCGATGTTTTCCAATACCGTTAAAGGTATGATGCCAAACTTTTACATCTGTACTTGGATAAATACTGAGAATACGTCAGAGAGTGTGATATAACATCCAGGTTGTCAGTGTTGGGTAAGTTGCAAGAATGTCTCGCTCCTCGCGTATTGTATGTAGGGCATGTAATATCGGAAGGTTTTCAATTCCGGAACTGAGTTCCGATATTGAATACCCAATATCAGAATGCCGGAACTGTTCCGATATAGGAAAAAGGAGAAATGTAATAATCAAACAAGTTTGATTATAGAGGTATTATTTATCGATTCTTTAATCAACTTAACCACCGCTCTTTTCAACCTCTGTTCAACGCTATTTGTAGTATCCGAGGCAGCGAATCGGCTTTCTAGTTTTAGCTGGAATCCTTCAGATCGAACAGCTGTTTGGCGAAGGTTCGGTCGGAGGGTTGACTTCATCAAATGCGTTCAAGCTTGTAATTATAATTAATATTCAGGGTGCCTCGAACAAGCCTGAGAGATCGCCGAGATCGCTTCCGGTAACAAACCTAGAGATCACTGAGATATCCCTGAATATACGCTGTTTGTTCGCTATGATGAAGTCAATCTTGTTTTCGTCCGTCCGTCGGTACTTCGCCAGGTTCACATCTTCTGAAGCAGTTTATTATAATACGAATATATCAGGAACTTTCCCTTTCTAGGAAGTCATTCCGCATTTGGCGCCTGTCATTTCTTCTTCCAAAACCTACCATACCATAGGTCCTAATACCAATTCACTGCAAGACCGTACTCCAACTTTGGCGTTAAAACCCTCCATAACATCTTTAACGTAGACTTTGGAGACGTTATGCAAAGCCTTCGATATATCCTCATACAAAGTCTCCACCTCTGAATCAGGGTATACCTCCCAGGGTGTGTGCAGTATGACCATTTTGAGGTTACAACTCTGGGTCAACTTCAACACTAGGTACTAGCTAGCTAGTTACTACACGATCCTCAGAGACACATTTGTGATTTCCAAAAAGTAACAGAAAGTTTTCTGGATCACACATCCTACAATGTTATGGTGTGCTATGGTGTCATATCTCTCTCTCTCTCTCTCTTCTTCTTTTTCTAACTGAGTGTCGTCTTGGCGAATCGTTCGTACCTTATGAACAGCCAGGGTCAGTTGAATTTGGTGGCCTACGGTAGCCCAGGGATTCTTCACACCCCTTGCTCTGCCGTTACTATGACCGCCGCCATGGCCAGGTACAGAGGTAGAGCGACCAGAAACCTTTTCATATTGTGACCTAGCATGGAAGGTCGCCACACTGGGCATGCGGATCGCCGTACGATACGATGAATAAAAACTTAAAAATAACTGATTAATATTTTTATTTTTTTCAGGACCTGAGACTGTGAGTGTATGTATATATGTGTGAATGTGTGTCTATTCACACTGGATACATGGATGTTGTTGCGTTCAAAAAGTAGTAAGTAGGCAAAATATCGATATCGAAACAATGATATTATGTGTTCCAATTCCGGAATTGTAGTATCGGAAAAATTTGTCCGAGATTCCGGAATTGCGAAATTCCGGAATATATACCTTAATTGTATGTGTCTAGAATGTCTAGATTATTTCTAACATAATATTAACTGGTCAGGCGGGATTCGAATGTATGACCTCACAATTGTTAATCGCACGTTTTAACCACTAGGTCACCACGACTTCACAACAAGTGTTAATTCTCAGACTTCTGTCTCTTAGAATTCTTTTTACGAATCACAAATGTGATTTTGTGAATGTTTCGATGTGACTGACTTCTCTCAAAAAAGTTACAGGTTTTTGGATCGGTTTCAAAATATTACGGTGCTCTTGATAGTTTTTAAACTACACTGTTTTTCATGTAAAACTTCCTTGAGCGGGTTGGGCACTTTTTTGGGTAAACAAAAATCATGGAACTCGAGTCATCGTCACCAAACGCTTTCTGAGATATTTTTTTTATTTTATTTTATCATCTTTTATTATTCAAAGAACTACTATTAAGTGAGCTATACATCCTATGTAAGTTTTTACTTCTGTCGGTAGTCCATTTGAGAGCTTTTTTTTTTAATTTAGATTGATGACACGAGGAATGCTCGCACCTGACGGTAACATTACGTAACAGTACACGACTATTTGAACATGAAACGTCCAATACTACTGCACTGCGCTTGCTACACAGATATTAAGAGGGCGCCTAGTGCCAGAAAACGAAAAAAGGACATTTTTGACGCCGCTCACTGAAGTTAAGAAACTAAAAAGTATGACAAAAAAATATTGACGTGTGGGTACAATCAAGAAGAAGCACAATAACCTAATAGACTTTTAAAAATAGATCAGAGTTTTTTACAATAAAAAAATAAAAATGACACCAAAAAAACCCGTTTTAATTGGAGTACTCCAAATTATCAGCGATGACCCCACATTATTTTTTGGTAATAAAATTCCTAAATGTACGTTCTAGTAAAGTAACCGAACACTTTTTTAAATTTATGTTTAATTGTTGAGTAATTTAATAAAACTTGGTCAAAAATGGACTTCTGATGATGATGAAAAATTATTTTTCCTCCAAACTGTGTAATGCTATTCTCGACTTTATGTATATCGCATTAAGAAACGCGTCGCGCGGGTGAAAACTGATTTTTCCCTGGCATTAGGCGCACTCTTAACATAAAATTTATTTCGCTGTTTTCTAACTCCCGTCTTTGGAAAAACATTGCCCTTGAAACCGGAATATATTAAAGTTTGGACGTTATTACTTCGCGGTAGAATAACTGACAGAGATGAGGTACTTCTCCAGGTGGCTCCATTATGCAACATTCGGTACAGGACAGTAAGTTTGTGCATAAAGGGGTTGTTGGTTTTGGGTTAGATCGGAAAGCATTCGACTTCTTTATTAAAATGTTTTTGTAGTGGTAGGACTCTTGGCATAGTCCGCCCGGGGAAGTACCACACCTTTGCCAGTTATATTACCGCCAAGCAGTAATGTGTAAGCGTTACTGTGTTCCGGTTTGAAGGGCAATGTTTCCAGAGAAATTACTGGGCTTAGCGATATAATATCTTAGATCTCTGGGTGACGAGCGCAGTGCAGTGCTAGGTAATGATTTGGACTCTTCATGTTCCATTAGCTATGTGTCACTGTGCTGTTATGTGGCAGGCATGTTGCTTACCATCAGGCACATATCTTGCTCGTCTTATCACTCTTATATAAAAAAAATGTTTGTAAGAAAAGTTCCAGCCATTCAACCTCTGCAATTAACAAACGAATATGACGTCAGACAAGGCTTATGTTAGACTAGCAGCACCCCGCGGTGTTACCCGCGAAGTTCCCGTTCCCGTTGTTTTCCGGGATGAATTCCTATGCCTATGTGTTCTTTCAGACTATAACCTATCTGTGTTCCAAATTTCAGCCCGATCCGTTCATACGTTAGGACGTGATTGAGCAACAAACATCCATACATTGACATTTATAATATTAGTAGGATTGACAGTTAGCCTGATTTAAATCGATTGCAATGTCATTTGCATGATAGCATTGCGACGTTATCGAGTAATCAGTCAAAACTACACAGCACTGTGGACTTGTCGCGTCACTCACTACTGTTGTTTATTATTGGCGCCATTATCGTATTCCACAGTGTTAAATGAAAGTTTTTTTGTACAACCGAAAGTAGTTCAACGGTTTCGGGGTTTAGCTCGCGAGCGTCGTTGGTGGGACGAGCCGACGGCGTCACGCCCAGCGTAGACCACGCCCCGTTGAGACGCGAGAACCGTGTGAAGTTTTTCAATGGTTCACATTACTACACATTTTCAAGTAATCTTTCTTTTTTACCGGACTGCGCGACGCAAAGGAGTGGTAATGTGTTTAACAGTCTATGTATGTATGTATGTTTGTATGGATGTATGTTTGTATGTTCCTTTGAAGCACTATACAGACCTAACGCCTGGGCCGATTTTTATGATTCACACGTCAATCGATTACTCTTAACCTGGCGAGTGACACTAAAGACATGACATTAGTGTAAATCCAATATGGCGGATTCAGGACGCCATATTGTCCAAATTAAAAAAATGAAAATCACCAAAATATGTCAAGAGGGGTATCGTTGAATAGGTATTTCAAAATAATGTTTAGCTTTCTTTCAATGTTTTTCGATTTGACTTACCGTTTAGGATGTATATCGATTTAAAGTTGAGTAACAACCATTCTCACATTTATAGGTTTTTAGGTAGCAGAAAACTTCGTATAACTAACTGTACGTGTGAATGTGGATGGACATTATATACCAATGTATCTAGTAGGCATCGATATAAATCAATAGATGTGCCCTGAGCACCTTGAAATTGGTAATAAACTGCGTCTCTGTATGTATCGTAAGTAGTTTACAAACAACCAATCTACTTGACCCCTATAATCGCTAGCGGCGAGATTTGCTGTGGTTCTACTTATTTTGGTTGTTGACACCGAATAATGATAGGTAAAAACGTCCGGCGTCCACCGCGTCCTGCAACCGACTAGAACGGAAAGAGTGAGCTCACTCTTCTCAATGTTGACATGATTGCGTGCGCCGTGAAGTTTGGGATGGTTCATAACTAAAAAGTATAAAATAAAAAAATATAATTTAAAAACTCAAAAACCCGACTGCGTAAAAAGTGAACCAAACTACGTACTCGCATACAAAAAAAACTGAAAAGAATAAAACAAGCATTTAGATTTCTGGTGGTCTAGAATTCTATAATATGTTATTGTATTAATACTATTGAAATATATACAATATTTTCTAATAAAAGAACATTACAACTGAACAGTCGGGATCCATTGAACAATTACATTATATGTCGAATAATAATGGATCCCGACTGTTCAGTTGTAATGTTCTTTTATTAGAAAATATTGTATATATTTCAATAGTATTAATACAATAACATATTATAGAATTCTAGACCACCAGAAATCTAAATGCTTGTTTTATTCTTTTCAGTTTTTTTTGTATGCGAGTACGTAGTTTGGTTCACTTTTTACGCAGTCGGGTTTTTGAGTTTTTAAATTATATTTTTTTTAATGTATGTAATTTAGTTTCAATTTTGCTCAAAGCTACTACCCATTGACATATTATATAAATAGACGGAAGGTCTCAAATAAAACATCACCAATACAAAGCCCCCAGTTCAACTTGTCAAAGTTGTCAAAGTCAACTTTGACAACTGACTCGTAATATCGCACTAGTGATTGCGATCCGGCGTAATTTTCAGTCCGGCCGGATCCGACTGAATTCCCGTCGGTCACTTATCAGCTGGTTTATCAAATCGTGATGATTTTCGTTTTTCGTGTATAGTATGTAAGGTATAATAAATGTGGGTTATAAAAATGAAAAATCACGACTATATCAATTTTGATTTTGATCGTATAATTAATAGTAATTGCTTTTAAATTTAAAATACGTGAACACCAGCGTAGCGATTCTGAACCCCATCGGATTAATTTCGACACGGAATCAAAGCTCTGGGTCTTTGTCTTACCCGTTTAGAATGAGAGAAACAATTATTCATTATTATCTTTCCGAATTTTAGCCATTCGGAATGCGTTTAGAATGACTACAAATATTATTCAGAAGTTTAAAATATTAGTTTTACAGATTAAATTTGTCGAAATATGCGTCAATCACACCAATCGACATTACATGCACATGAAAATGTATGGACAAAAAAATGGTTGTTTGTAAAGTCGGTTTACTGACGATAGAACGTGACAACGTCTTAAGAAATCAGTACGCTGATAGCGCGAGTAGTGATACCGCTCGACTCGGCGGGTGGCGCCCTCAGCGCGAAGCTTCGTCCGCATGGCACGGAAGACGAACTAACGGTAACACTGGGTAAAACTGGGTGTTGAAAAACCCATGGTGTTAGTTACTTCCTATTGTAACAATATTGTCCATTAATAAATCACTACAATAAATCAGTTTGTTTTTCACTTTCTCTTATTTTGGCTATTAATGGTTGCCTGGAAGAAATCGTTATAAGTGATAAGGCCGCCATTTATGGCACTAGTTACAAGTTATTTTATTTGCTACTGTTTTTATTGTATATGTTTTTCTGGTGTGCATAATAAAGTATTTTTGTCTGTCTGTCTGTACCTACATAGTATAAAACAAAGCCACTTCCCACGTCTGTCCAGCCCTATATATGCTTAGATCTTTATAACAGATTTTTATGCACAGATTTTGATGCGGGTTTCTTAATAGATAGAGTGATTTAAGCGAAATGTTTATATGATAATATGTGCATAAAAGAGCAGAGAAACACGGATAATTTTAAAAGTTTCTAATGTTATGTCATAAATAAACATATTTTTTGCGCTCACACTGCTAACGCTGGCTAAGCCCTATGAGCTAGATCGAAATAATATACAGGCGTATTAAAAGGTCTACAAAAAGTCTGCAATAGTATATAATATGGCAACATAAACAACTGCTAAAGTTGTTTATTCACTGCACATCATTAATCGAGCGTTAATAAGCGCGCGCGCAAGAATTGTTACGAAGAGTTTGATGTTCTTAGATCAGGCATATACACTTTTTGTTTTATTTTGTAAGAGGAAAAATTATATACGATTTTTTTCAAACTGTGGAACAAAAGTTGACCTATTTAATATACTTAACATCGCCTTAAAAGGATGCAGGCTAATTATCAATAACCCTGTATGCAAGTTCAGAATCGTGATATCATCAATTGGAATCTGTCTGCGGTCTGAGTGATTGGAGAAAGCCTCTTTCCAGCCGCTTACTTAAAATTTTCATATTGTTGATTAATTTTGTACTTAAACTGTTTTACACGAAATTTTCGAACACGCCAGATTAAGGTGCGTCCCCCAGCAAAACGAGTTTTTTGTTCAGTTTTAAGAGCTATCTACTCATTAGCCAAAACAAATATCAACTGGTAAAAAATACATTAAATTTCTACAACTTCTTGGCTTCAAAATGGTAGTTTTATTTTTTTTGTTAATGAACTTATTGTTTAAATAATCGCCTCACAACGAAACCATGAAAAAATGTAATAGTTGTAGTTATCATGCATCTCCTCGAAAATCGTCCATTATTTTGATTTCGTACTTACACCAACGGATAGACAATTCCATTACGAGCATTTTGGTAGTTTTATTTTTTTCAAAAGACCAAATTCTGATTTTATAAACAGTTTATTCTAAAATTTGAGCGTAAAACAGCGACAAATCCTACTTTCTCTCTTGCTCTTTCTTGCGGTGTGCGATAAGGTAAGAAATACTCAAGGTCATTTGCTGGGGTACGCCCTTAAGATAGGGGTGAGTTAATTATGTGCTAAAAAGTGTATTTTTAACTAATATGACAATTACAGAGCGACGTAAAGAAAGGGGAGGGGTCCAAATTTGTAAAAAAGTCATCTCTACATTCACGACCGTGGCTACTACTTTTATTTTGAAGGAAATAATAAAAAAATAACGCAAAATATATAATTTGACGATTTCCACGAGTCGAAGCAAATATACACGCAATTATCATTTTTTTTAAACCCGCGACGGTGAAAGCGTAATTGAAAAATAATCAAATAATTAAAAAATCCCCAACTTCAAAAATAAATGTAGCGCGAGATAATTAACGTAAATTAAATTAAAAAAACCCAATGATATACGTTCGGGGCTGCCAACTAAATCAACTAGTTTTGCAGTTTCATACTATCGTTAATAATTGGAGATTTTAAATTTTTTGTGATATACCTACCTTTAATGAGTAGGCCGTGCCCCTACAGTGGAACCTTCAGAGGTTGATGATGATATATGTATTTACTTACTTTATTATTTTTACTTCCGATGAAATTTATAAAACTGATGGCAGCCCCTGATGGATATTATTGGATTTTTTTTAAGTTTTATCTTGCATCTTATGTGGCACGGAAGACGAACTAACGGTAACGGCGAAACGTTACAGTTTTGCGGGCGTGCAGCCGGCTTCATCGAATTATAAGACGTTATCACGTCAAAAAATGCTTTTTATTTTAAACTTTTTAGAGAGTCCTGTCTAACAACATGCACCAATCGAACCATACATGTTTACTGCAGCGCTTCCTGGTGAGTTATCACCGTAATACCTATTTAGCAACAGACAGTAATAAAACCCTGACTCATCACTGATAACTGCATCAAAATCGGACTAGTACTTAGTATTGGAGAAAATTTACAACATGTATTTGTACAAAAAATGTTTATTGCAGCGCCTCCTGGTGAGTTGTCACCGTAATATTTATCTTAAAAGATGTACCAATCAAACTTTAACATATCATCGAAAATTGCATCAAAATCGGACAAGTATAATTTTGGAGAAAAATGGCAATATTTGTTTGCACAAACATTCTCTCACCCCAAACGGATATACCGTCTCCGTTCCGTGGCGAGTAAAAATTAATCGATAAAGCTGATTTTACATATTTGAAACTGATGAAAAGGTAACATTAGACTTGCAACATTTGTTTCTTATCACCTAAGCTTTGCAACCTAATATGTCTCTATGACGCTGGAGTAAATCCCCATTTAGCATCGTGGACTCCTCTACCATTAGTGTGTTAAGGTACAAGTTCGCGCTGAGACCGCGACAAGCACATAACTTTATGGAATTGTATGGGCGCCAGTTCGTGCCGAGACTGCGACACGTGTGTGTCTCGGTCTCTTGTCGCGGTCTCGGCGCGAACTGGCACCCATACAATTCTATAAAGTCAAGTGCCTGTCGCGGTCTCGTGTCGCGGTCTCAGCGCGAACTTGTACCTTCTTAACGTCATTTTTAACCCAGTTCAACTGGACGAGGTTATCAATTCGGTCGATATCTTTTTTTCTGTATGTACATCGATTATTCCGAGATCACTGATCTAATTTACGTGATTACCTTTTAGTTTGATGCAGAATGGCTGCCATTTGGTCCCATATAAATTTTGTAGAGTTTGGATTCGTAGTTTTAATTCTATGAACATATTTAATGAAAATATTGTACATCTGGAAGATGTAATTATAGTTTGTGTACGGCTTTTTGGGATTATTTATTTAGGTAGATCAATTATAGATTGTTATTACCAGCGGCCCGTAGTTTTATCTTCACAATTTGCGTTATTTATATGTGATAATAAAGTGGTCAAGTGCGAGTTGGAGTCGCCCATGAAGGGTTCCGTTGCAGCAAGTAACATAATATACATAGTAGATACATATGGGCGCAAATTGTTATGTATTGCCAGTTATAATCTAATATTGTTTTGACGTGACAACGTCTTATAAATTGGTTTGCCGGGTGACACTTCAAGAAACTGCGTTACGCTCCGCTCACGTTATGCGCTCACAATGAGAGCGAGTGAGAGGGACGCGTGCCTTTCACTTTTTATGTCTGTATCTCTCGCTCTTAGGCGGGCTAACCACTCAAAGTCGTTGTCACGTAAAACTTTCGCCCGTATACCGACTTTACAGGCAACCAATTTTTTTATTTCATTATACTGTAACAAAAATATCTAAAACTCGTTATATTGATGTCCAAATGGGTATTAGTAAATACAAAGCCTTCTTTAGAATTTAATAGATGTTGTATTGATTATTTACTAGTATCGACTATTTTGATATTTTTGTTGCATGTCATTATTAGATTAGATATCTAATATACTCTGTAATTGTTTAAACAAGTTTTCTATTGTAATTATCAATATTCTGAATAGTATTTAATATGTTTAAGCATAAATAAAACTTGTTGTTTCATGCTTGTTAGTGGCGCCATCTATGTAGTGGTAACATTTGATAATATTAATTAATAATACATTTTAGGTAAATTAAATCATTAATAGTTGTTGTAAAATTCATTAAACTATTTGTTTGGAATATTAGACTGTATTAAATTTCTGTACTTGTTATGAAAGTATTTCATATTTTGTTGTAAAACAATTTGTATTTGCTATAGTTATGTCGTGTATTGTAAGAATGATATAAAAGCGGGTGATTTTGTAAAAGAGAGTCACTTCGATACCAACGGCGAGAAATAAAACTGTCTCATTTACTTTGAGTTTTTATTCTGATGGAGTCTGAACATGGAAACCCTGGCGAATCTCCGACATACACATAGTTCTTGTAGTTCGTTGTAACTTTCATCCAAGTTTCAATAATAGTGTATTTATGACGTACTAAAAAAAAAGTACTCATCAGATCGAGTTCAAACCAATTTTTGTTGGTAGTTTACATGGTAATGTACATCATATATTTTTTTTAGATTTTACATTTTCTTACTTTAGAAGTTAGAGGGGGGAGGGGGACACATTTTACCACTTTGGAAGTGTCTCTCGCGCAAATCATTCAGTGTAGACGAAAATGATTTTAGAAACCTCAACATCATTTTTGAAGACATATCGATAGAAACCCACACATGTAACTTTGATGAAAAAAAAATTTTTGAGTTTCAGTTCTCAGGTCAACACAATTTTTTTTTTTGTTAAAATCTTAATGCGGTTCACAGAATACATCTACTTACCAAGTTTCGATAGTGTTATAAACGCTACCCGCACATCTATTTGAAGTCGGTATAAGTCATAATATTTTGATCAGTTGTTGGTACTTAGTTCGAGGACAAGTTGAACTAACGTTAAAACTAAAATAACTAAAAACGCAGAACAAAACCGTACCTCCCGAGGGGGAATTGACGAGGCGAGGGGGCTCAGTAGCCGTAGCCTGGTCAGCTACGGTGAAGCTAAAAGGAACCCACGGTGGGGCCGCTCTCCATGGCTTTGGGCGACGGAGGTGCGGCCAGGAGGGAGTCGCACGGATGCTTGGAAAGGCATCGCGGGAATAGAGGAGAGACCGCGGCGGGAGAGGAGAGACCGAGGTGGAAGAGGAGAGACCGCGGCGGGAGAAGAGAGCCGGCATAAAAGTGCGCACGTTCTCCCTACCCGCCGTGGTTGCCAACGTGCGATGCCGAACACGGTGGGCTGAAGAGAAGTGTCGGTATTGCGGTGCGCCGCTATCCCTATCCTCTGCAGCCGAAAAGTGGTAGGCGGCGGGATCAGAGACCTGACCCCTCGTGTTGTAAAAGATAAAACTTTTACGTCACGTTGTTTAGGATTCCTCAGAAATATTGTAAGTTCAAACGATTTTTGTAGGTCTGAGAAAAGGTTGTTAAAAATTTTAGGCCTTTCTGACCTCGTTCTTTGCGAAACTACACGTTTACTTTGTATATTTCACTACTAATACTTTTATAGACACGTTGAAGAAGAATAGGTTTGCACTTGATGGTCGTATCGCTTAATATCAAGAGACAATGCGGTCTACCCATACCCGCTCAAGCTACAAACTATACAGTTCCGATGTTGTTATTACGAGGGCGCAGTCAAATATTCAAAACGCGGCGGTCGCTCGTATAAACAAGTCGATCACAAAATGCAATCTATTTATTTCATAGTTGTTTCGAGTGCAATCACGAATTGCTAAAAGTGCATCTCTATGACGCACCGTGCCCTTGATCCAGCCCTCGTACGTCGTACCATGCGAAATGTACACAGTGTGACTTCACTGTAATCACCATCCATTGGCGATTCGAGCGCTGTGGTTAATTTGTAGGGATGGTGCGCACCGAGCAATGGACTTTGACGAGGGAAAACGTACCTGTCGACAATGTGCTTAGGCGTTTACACGTGTCTTTCGATAACGTAATGGAATATTATGCAATTGCATTGAATGCACTCGAGTCTAATCGGACTAATTGCTGCGCGCGAACCGACTCATTGTACAAATATGAGCGAAATTTACACAAACTCTTCACGATCAAAAAGGTGCGTGGCGCTGTAATATTATATTCTGAGAGTAGACAGCAAATTTTGGGTAGGTATTTGAGGCAAGGTTAAAACTTGTCACATAGCTCTCCTTAGACATATTATACCCCAAGACGGAGGTGCAAACCTGGCTAGTGAGTATCGGGGCAAAATGCTTAAAATTAAATTTAATTAAAATTAAGCCTTCCTACACTTACATACACATAACGCTATTATGTGCACGACGCAATATAATGAAGAAAGTTAAGTTTTGCGAGCCATTTAAGACCTCATAGGAACTAGACCGGTTCGTCGTTATTGAAGAGAAAACTTCTTTAGGCGCGCCTAGACACATTTTTCGTGGGCTGTGAATTGAATTCATTCAAACCAAGCGGTGCTGCTAGCTGCCATAAAGCAATATTAACAACCTGACTTTATGATTTTTCAAAATCGGTTCATCATTTCGGGAGCTACGATGCCATATATACATACACACAAAACGACAAACTTATAGCATCCATTCTTGCGTCCGTGGAGATAGATGTCCGGAAAAAAATCATACCTGGCAACATCGGCGTTCTCTCTTTATAATATTAGCGTAAATGATTTTCTCCTGGGGGCTTTAAATTTCAGCTTTATTAAAAAAGTGTTCCCCGTTATCGTTAAACTCTTCAATCTTTTATTTATCTAGAGTCACACCTTTACAGAGAAGGATTACTGCTGATCTTAGCCGTGTCTTCACTACATAGTACAAAACAAAGTCGCTTCCCGCTGTCTGTCTATGCCTATGTATGCTTAAATCTTTAAAACGACGCGAAGGATTTTGATGCGGTTTTTTAAAAGATAGAGTGATTCAAGAGGAACGTATATACGTGTAATATAGTAGAGAAATACTAATCATTTTAGAGGTTTCTAATGCGATGTCGTTAATAAACATTGTTTGTTTACAATGTAAACGCTGGCTGTATGGAAAAACAGTGATATTTTGGAAGAGCCGACAGAAATAAGAAGAAGTACTAGTGGTAGGATTCTTGGCAGAGTCCGCCTGGGAAAGAACCACACCTTTGCCAGTTATTCTACCGCCAAGCAGTGATGTGCAAACATTACTATGTTCCGGTTCGAAAGGCAATGTTTCCAGAAAAATTACTGGGCTTAGAGATATAACAACTTAGATCTCTGGGTGGCTAGCGCAGTGCAGTGCTAGATAATGATTTGGATTCTTTATGCTCCAAGCACATGTCCTGCTCGTCTCGTCACTCTCTATTTAAAAAAAAAACAATATATATATACAATTATTACGTACATACACAATATGTATAAACACATTTCAGTGTCAGTATCAGTAATAGCTTCGTGAGGTCAATTGTTTTATCTCATCTCATTTTGTGGGGTTTTCCTTGGTGTCTTCAAATCGAGAGTGAATCTATTTCTTCTAGGTAGGTACGCTCAGACCGCATCGCCGCTTAACAAAAGGCGAGATGCCGGTCAAGTGGCAACATACAATAGTTTAAAAAAAATATATTGGCAGTCATAGGAACTGCCGATAGAAGTGAAAACTTATAACTCAGAATTTGATAGCTTGCATTGGAAACTACACGGGTGTAACCGGAGGGCGTGGGCTCGCCATCTTGGCATGGCCATCTAGAAATGCGTCAGCATTTCCCATTGGCTGACGTATTTCTAGATGGCCAATAGCCATGGTCCCGAGTTTACCCGAAGCTTTCTTGTCACCCCGAGCGTGACGAATGAAGTCAATTCACAGCCCACGAAAAATCTGTCTAGGCGCGCCTAAAGAAGTTTTCACTTCAACAAGTAATGCCCAACGCGCCTAAAGTTTCCACTGCAGAAATCTAATAAATCAAACTATAATCACATTTTTAATAAATCCACGGGTAACTCACATGTTCGCAGCGACGAAAGTCAGTCAGAAAAATTGGACCCCCAAAAACGCATTACCCAATAACAGAGCTACTACAGGTAAGTGGTGTAACATGACGATATTTATAATAGGAGGGTTTACATTAATTGTGTATCAATCCAATGAGTTTTGTCTTTTACTTCGTCAGACATACTCTAATAGTGTTAATTTTATTATAAAGTGTCTAGTTTTTATTTATCCATTAGTTTTTATTTATCCATTAGTTATATAATGGAAACCGCTACTGGAATGCATCAATCCAGTGCCAATGCATTCCAGTGGCGGTTTACATTATTCCAGTAAGCAATCCAGCGCTGGATTCGACCGCTGGACTGGACTCATGTAAACGGGGTATTACGGCTGGCATATGTAGACGGAAGAACGGCTACTCAGAGACCCCGATCTTAGACCCTGCCCTGCCACCGCGGCAGTTTACATTCAAGTATTTGTTATTTTTTAAAGTAAGAATGTCGAGACGAGCACGACATGCCCTGATAGTAAGCGACACGCCTGCCCATAGCAGCACAGTGTCACGCAGCTATTGGAACATGTAGAATCCAAATCATCACCTAGCACTGCGCTCGTCACCCAGAGATATAAGATGTTTTATCTCTATCCCATGCAATTTCCCTGGAAACATTGCTCTTCAAATCGGAACACAGTTATGTTTGCACATTACTATCTAGTGGTAGAATAAGAGGCAAAGGTGTGGCACTTCCCTAATCTCAAGAAAATAAAAATATGTGTAATATAGATGTGCTAGAACTTATTAGCGGTGATATCGGATGAGGCCGGCCACTGACACCGGATCCCTGATAATGGATCATGTTCCCAGCCTTATTTTCTGATTGTGTTAGTTTACTAGCTGATGCCCGCTACTTCGTAAGCTTTTGGTGTTAGCGATGAAAGATATAGTTGTTTAGCTGGATATCCATACAAAAAAAAATACAAACAACTAAAATGTGTATCTACATAGACAGACGGAACAAAAGTAAGTAGTTAGCCATACACTTGCCTTTCGGTGTGCCAAACACACAGTTAATTAAAAACAACTGAACACTACAATCAACAAATAAACAACCAAATTAAAATACAGAAAAAAAGCAATTAAAAATATGAATAGTACAATAAATAATATTAATAGTACAATCATAGTAACAGTACAATATAGAATACAATAAAACAATGTAAAAAAATTGCAGCAAAAAACGTATGGATGGCAGACGCCTACGTCCAGTGGACTGGTAGATTGATAATGATGAAAACCTTATTTGATTTTATATCCCAAATGCCCTCAATACAGCGTGTGTATTAAGTATTAAGTTAAGATAGCCCACATCCGGGGATGAAACCTCCGGTAAGATTATTTAATTGGTTATTGAACAAACAGGATTGCGAAACTTAAATGTGCCCCTCGGCGCAATCGGTTCCATTACCTACACAAATCTCTGTGGACCCGTGCCAGAGTTGTGATTATAAATTATAACTATATCTTTAGTCCATGTGTTGCCAATTTGTACAGTATTTGTGATAATACTGATTTAAAAAAAAGGCGTACCTATCTACTCCAACTTTTTTTATAGCCCCCATTCGGTAATGTTACCGGAATTTCGCCCGTCTCCAGCGTTTGATCATTGACATAGGTGGTCCTCTGAAGTTTATTTCGTAGAAAAGGTAGCAGTCTTGCTACAGGTGATCAGTTGACTTCAGGTAGTATTGATGATCTTGATGATCGGGCGAAATGTCTGATATTCGGTGAACAGGCAGGTTTCTTGGCTCTGATGATCGGCTGGTGATTTAGATACAGAATGAACAATTTTATTAGCCACCTTTTCAATCTATGTTGCAGATCTCGTATTGGTCACTTCAATAATTACACCCGGCTACTTTTTAGATTTTTACTTTGGGTTACAGCAGCGAAATACTGAGAGAAAACTATTGATTCCAGACACTAAAAAACGAATGATAAAAATAATATTTGGATACAGCGAAAACTGTTTTAGTCGTATTGAATAGTTTTAGTAGGGAAACATGTGTGTGCATGTTGCGGTATCCGTGCTTTTAATAAATAACTTTTTTAACAAATCGATATGTGATAACCAACGTTAGACAAACTCACGGGTAGTGAAATGATTATCATACAAAAAAATATTGAACAAATTGGTTATATCGCTATATTGTCGCTTCTCCATACTGGGCCTGCGCTTCTCTACGGAGGTCGCCGACTCGCTTCGCTCGCCACCTCCCCCCTTCGCTGCGCTTGGCCTCGCGTGGCTCGCTCCCCTCAGGACCTCCCTTGAGCTTATGGCGGGAGCCCACCCGGAGTCAAATCTCAGAGATAAACCCTAATTAGTGCGGTGGTCAAAACACAATGTCAGAACCAAATGATAATTGTCAGTTTACATAGACAATTTATCCGGGTACTTTTAAAATATTTGTTGCTAATTCATTTTGGTAAATGCTAAATTAGTAAAAAAACTAATTTATGAAATGAAAATTGTACAAAAAACAAAAAAACATTCGATATCTTGCCTAAGTGCCATGTCATGTAATGCCAAGTGTGAAAAAAGTGTGTTTGCCTTTGCCATGTAATTGGTATATAAAATGATGGTTTGTAAAAAAAACATTTATTGATGTAAGATATTGTTTTGCAATGAATATTAGACGATTAGTTGGTTTTAAAGTGATGCTTTGTTAAAAAATGTTTGTAAAACATTAGTGAACCGCATGTTGCATTGTCGGGCGGCGCGGCGGCTTAGCGTCGAAGCGCCGGCGGAACAGCGAAAAAGGACGCGTTAAGTAGCTTTTTGTATTGGTGAAATCTTGTGAGTTCGCGTTTCCGACACGTGTAATAACAGTATAATAAATAAATAAATATTTAATACTACAATTCTAAGTCCGTAAAAATCGTACCATACCGTGACGACACTCGAAACTTCTATGCGCTGTTATATCGTCTTCGACATTGTTGGTTTGTGAAACATTGGTAGTGTTAGGACTCTTGGCAGAGTCCGCCTGGGGAAGGACCACACCTTTGCCAGTTATTCTACCGCCAAGCAGCAATGTGCAAAAATTACTGTGTTCCGGTTTGAAGGGCAATATTTCCAGAGAAATTACAGGGCTTAGAGACATAACAACTTAGATCTCTGGGTGACGAGCGCAGTGCAGTGCTAGGTAATGATTTGGACTCTTCATGTTCCAATAGATGCGTGTCACTGTGTTGTTATGTGGCACGCATGTTGCTTACCATCAGGCACATGTCATGCTCGTCTCGTCACTCTTTATTAAAAAAAAAAATATTATTTCAGCTCTATGGTTCCCATAAAAAGATGGTCGACAAAGAGGTCCAGCGAAGAATCCAACTCGGATGGGCAGCGTTCGGGAAACTTCCGCACATCTTTGAGTCCAAAATACCCCAATGCCTAAAGACAAAAGTCTTTAACCAATGCGTGTTGCCAGTGATGGCTTATGGAACTGAGACGTGGTCCTTAACTGTGGGCCTCATAACAAAGCTCAAAGTCACACAGCGAGCTATGGAGAGAGCTATGCTCGGAGTCTCTTTGCGCGACAGAATCCGTAATGAGGATATTCGCTAAAGAACGAAAGTGGCCGACATAGCTCAAAGAGTAAGCAAGCTGAAGTGGCAATGGGCAGGTCACATAGATCGCAAAACTGACAACCGATGGGGAATAAAGGTTCTCGAGTGGCGACCACAAACCGGAAGACGCAGTGTTGGACGGCCTCCCACTAGATGGACAGATGACCTCACAAAGGTCGCTGGAAAGCGCTGGTTGCAGGTTGCGCGGGACCGTTCGTTGTGGTAATCTAGGGGGGAGGCCTATGTTCAGCAGTGGACGTCTTGCGGCTGATGATGATGATGATGGTTCCCATAGTACAAGCTTTATTTAGTTTGGGGCTAGATAGTGACAGTGATGTCAAAACGTAAAATCATCTTTGTTCGGGTCTTAGCTCACCATGAAACGGTGTCACGTTTCCGAGCCCCGAGCTGCCCGATAAACAAGGAATACAGATTCCTTTTTTAAATCTCGATTGTTCAAATCCGTTAATTGGGTGTCATCAGTTTACCGTCTTTCTGTTTTTTTTATTTTATTTTATTTTACAAAACTTTTAATTGGCCGTCTAGCTTTAGCTTATAAAAGCCTGTCACGTTGTGTCAATATACTACATAGGGTATTTAAACAATTATAATGAATATTATCCGTTTTTCTAACAAACGGATAATATTCATTGTCCGTTTATAAGCTGAATATTAAGAGCCTAGTAAGTAAATTCAGTCATTATTATCTTCTCTGTTATTATTAATTGCATTTATCTTCACAGACTCAATCATGGGTACATGCCTTTTTAGGGTTCCGTACCCAAAGAGTAAAAGGAACCTTATTAATAGGCGTCAGTTCGCGCCGAGACCGCGACCGACAGGAGACCGAGACAGGTCACGGTCGCGGTCTCGGCGCGAACTGGCGCCCATACAATTCCACTGTGTCAAGCGCCTGTCGCGGTCTCCGTCCGAACTTGTACCTTTACTGAGACTACGCTGTCCGTTCGTCTGTCATCAGGTCGTGTGTTAGGAACTGTGATAATTAGTTCACATTTTAACAGATGGCGTATATGTAAGTTGCCGCTATAACAACAAATACCAAAAAATGTACCTAATTAAATAAATATTTAAGATGTCTCCCATACAACAGACATGATTTTTTGCCGTCTTCTCAGCACTGCGCTGCTAGATAAAAGGATCATTGTATTTAATTTGAGTTATTGTTATGAAATACTTTTTACCATTAGGATACGTCTGCACATATACGAGTAATATCCTTCTGAATGTTTGGTACCTACAAGGTGGTTTCAAGGGTGACTGCATGTTTGGTACCTATAGGGTAGTTTCAAGGGTGACTGGATGTTTGGTACCTACAGGGTAGTTTCAAGGGTGACTGGATGTTTGGTACCTACAGGGTAGTTTCAAAAGTGACTGGATGTTTGGTACCTACAGGATAGTATCAAGGGTAACTGGATGTTTGGTACCTACAGGGTAGTATCAAGAGTGACTGGATGTTTGGCACGTATAGGGTAGTTTCAAGAGTGACTGGATGTTTGGTACCTACAGGGTAGAATCAAGGGTGACTGGATGTTTGGCACCTACAGGGTAGTATCAAGGGTGACTGGATGTTTGGTACCTACAGGGTAGTTTCAAGGGTGACTGGATGTTTGGTACATATAGGGTAGTTTCAAGGGTGACTGGATGTTTGATACCTACAGGGTAGTTTCAAGGGTGACTGGATGTTTGGTACCTACAGGGTAGTATCAAGGGAGACTGGATGTTTGGTACCTACAGGGCAGTTTCAAGTGTGACTGGATGTTTGGTACCTACAGGGTAGTATCAAGGGTGAGTACCTGGAGTGCCTGTAGCGGGTCATGATGGTCTGGGGCGTAGTACGCCCTGCTCCGACCCTGGTTTACCTGCAAACAAGCACATCCTCAGTACCTACCTCCCATTATAGCCCCCAAACGCAAAACCAACGGGTTGTTATAAATATGCCGTTTTGCTATTAGGACATTTTGCTATTAGGGCGTTCTGCTTATATGTCTTTTCGATACGAACCCTAAAAAACTATTGACAAATGATTTTCCGTTAATTGTTATTTTTCTTACTAAGAAGGTTGTAACGTTTCAAAAGATATAACATTCGAAATTCATAGGTACGATGTTGTTAGAAATCTCGCGACAAGCTTTTTATTTGTATTACTTTAAATTTTATAATTTAACTAGATGTCCAACCCGGCTTCGCCCGTGGCACATGTATAGCCTATACCACTCAGGGATCCCGTACATATTCAACCATGAAAGATTTTTTGAAATCGGTCCAGTAATTCCTGAGAATATAGCACTCAAACAAAAAAACCTCTTCAGCTACCTGCTACGCCATCTGTCGAAAATTGGTCGTACCAACTCAGATTTAGAAACGAATTTGTTTAGCAAAGGTTTACATATAACGACGCAATCTTAGACACATGCTGTCCACGTCAACGCACGGTACGAAAGATCTAAAAAAGGATTATTTTTTCCCATTTTTAGGGTACCCAAAGGGTAAAAACGGAACCCTATTACTGAGACTTGGCTGTCCGTCCGTCTGTCACCAGGCTGTATCTCATGAACGGTGATAGCTAGACAGTTGAAATTTTCATAGATGATGAATTTCTATTGCCGCTATAACAAATACTAAAAATAAAATAAATATTTAACGGTACATTCCTATACAACAAACTTTATTTTTCCGTTTCAAGTAAACTAGATGGCGCCACTAGTACACTAAAACGCATTCGACCTCGTCGTTAAAATCGTATGGGAAAATCAAAATCTTAGTAGAACTTTTTGGATGACAGCCTGTCTGTGGAAACTGCCATGGTTTATGCATACGGGATTCAAATAAAGCCAAAGAGGTTTTCGCCGGTTATTTGCTAATGGTACGGAACCCTTCGTCCGGGGGTCCTACTCGCACTTGGCCACTTTTATTTTGTTACACTCTTCATTCATACTCCGCTCTTATTAATAGTAGCGTTATGTTATATAGCCTATAGTCTTCGTCGATAAATGGACTATCCAATAGAAAAATAATCTTTCAATTCGGACCAGTAGTTCCCGAGATCATAGCGTTCAAAAAAGCAAACAAACTCTTCAGCTTTATAATATTAGTATAGAAGTATATATGAAATCGTGGATATTTTCTTTGTTAGAGGATTTAAATAAGCTTGTTTGTAAAAATATTTTTCTAATAGGTACACATTTCATTTTTTAATTGTCAGTTTTATTCGAGTCCGGGTTTGATTTTGGAGTTTTCGTTTTCCTGGACAGGCTGCAGACCAATGCAATCGACGCCTATTTCACCGATCTGTACAAAACTTCGTAACTCCGGATGAAGTAACAAGAGAGTTCTTTGGACTTCATCTTTACACCGACAGACAGACATGAATGAACAAAAATTGCAGTTTTGCCAGTTACAGTTTTATGATAACTATAGATAGATTTTCCCAGAGGGTTGAAAATACGGTCAAAAACGGTATTTTTTTATTTACAAAATTTACTGTTCAAATGAACCACCAGGAGACCTATGTAGGATGATAGACGGGTATAAAGTAATAAGATTCAGCATTATGCCGTCACTTGTAAGCTGTCCAACTGAGTGCAATTGAAGCATTATGCATTATTTTTGTACGGCGCGGCGTTGCGGAATAATAGATTAAAAGAGATATTGAAACTATAAAAATTATAAATTTAAACTTTTTCATTATTAGTTTGCCGGAAAAATTTACAGAGTACGAGTAATTTACAGAGCAAATTTGGTCATTTGATTAAGTAAGGCATTGGTTCCATACAGTTTCAATACCTCTTCTAATCCATTATTTCGCAATGCCGTACAAAAATCATGCGACAAAGAGAAATGGTAGAGGGTTGCAACTTGCAACCCCCCCTCTTCAATCACACTCAGTTGGACAGCTTACAAGTGATAAACAACAGATAAACACTACAAAGACCGAAACAAGATTTCCGAAATAAAGTATGTACTAAAACATTACTGCATTATAAGCTGAAAGTCTATGTTAAATCAATTACATTATGTTAGGTGGCAGGCGGCACCCATTTGTAAATTATTTTTAATCGTTAGAAAATGTTTGGGTCCCGCCTGCCACCAAACATAACGTAATTGATTTAACATAGACTTTCAGCTTATAATGCAGTAATGTTTTAGTACATACTTTATTTCGGCAATCTTGTTTCGGTCTTTGTAGTGTTTATCTGTTGTTTATTTTAGTCGGGTTTTATTATTTTTTAAATTATTTATTTCATTGTGTACTTTTTAGTGTTCTTTTCGGCAGTCTCCAATGAACGAAACCGTGTTGTTTTATTACCTTTGTAAATCTAGCAAAAAAATATTGGTCAGTACTCTTGACGGCGTGTCAAACATAACACAAATGAAATAACTAAGTAGGTACCTATAACTAAGATTATTATTTCAATTGTTATTTTCGTTCGTGTTTTGTTTAATACGTTACCTATCAATAGCACCTATCATCTAGCTGCTTGTGTCGTCTGAAGGCATTCCAAACAAATATATTCGAATGATTGAATTAAAATGCTTTTAATTATTCCAAATGACATTTAACTACACAATATATGTACATATTTGTAATGGTCTGTAAATTCTCTTTATTTTGATACCCTACTCGATATGCTAGATAAATTATTTTTTTTCAGTTACTTACAATTTTGCATCAAATTTCGATTATGTTGGTTTTTTTATTTACTACCTATCTAAGAACACTTGGGCAATTGAGACAAATCTAACGATATCTGAATCGTCAAAATCAATCCAGCCGTTTGGAAGAAACGTCGGAATAAAGAAATTTACAAACATACAAGATACGCGCGAAAAACATAACCCTTCTTTCAGTCGGGTAAAAAAGCCATTATTTTAAAG
This sequence comes from Ectropis crepuscularia, assembly GCA_963693475.1. Lineage (NCBI taxonomy): Eukaryota > Metazoa > Arthropoda > Insecta > Lepidoptera > Geometridae > Ectropis > Ectropis crepuscularia. Next base: position 39,615,605 of record OY856338.1, read on the forward strand.
CGTTTTAAATTCTTCATGATATCTAGATATCTACACAAGGGTGAATTTCCTTTGGTTCGTAGTACGCAAGCGCTAAATGAAAATAGTGTAGAGAGAGTGCTGTAGAGTTGTTTTACGAACTAGAACTAGATGGCGTGCTGAAAATGCTATCGTTTTCCTGAATCACGGTATCGAAGTTTGTAACGAAATAAGGGAGACCTTTCAACACCAGTTTCATATTAACTTCAGCCCGAGCCTAGGGCACACACACAATTCAAAGGTCACACGACATAGTCGAGTCGTGCGACCTGTTTTTCATACGGCCCTGTTTCGCTGTTGAAGCGGGCCTACATAATTAATTGTTTCTTCATCTTCATCCTCAAAGACAGGAGGCTGAAGATGAATGAGAAATACATTGAAAGAAGCGAACCCACTCTAAAGGTGGTATTGAAAAGTGGACTATTATCCAGAGGAATACGAGACCAGAGGCGAGTAATATGTCGTTTCCAAATTCGCAACTATTTTTCGAGCTTTTCGAAGTCATTAAGGCTAAAAACATATGGAGCGATTTTCAGCTTTGTCTTCTTGTAAAATTGCTTGAAACAGTTGTCTGGCGGCATCAGAATTTACGTGTGAAGTCATTACTTTTGGAGTTTTAAAGCGTCTGCAAAGCAAAACGGCACACGGAATGTGCCTGGGAGTATTGGCTATTATTATTGCCTATATAATATATGTGAAACTCAGTTAGGAGAATTTACGTAGTAATTAAGTAGTAATTTTTTTTATGTAGGTACCTTTTTCATTGACCGACATCTCTAAATTGGCCGTCTAAAGGTACAAGTTCGCGCTGAGACCGCGACCGGAGACCGTTCGCGCCGCGAACTGGCGCCCATACAATTCTATAGTGTCAAGTGCCTGTCGCGGTCTCCGGTCTCGGTCTCCGGTCGCGTTCTCGCGTCGCGATCGCGGCACGAACTTGTACCTTAAGCAAGCTAGCGGCTATGTATATGTACTTAGTACATACTAACACTACTCAATCGTCCACATTTCGTTCGTCAGAAAATACGTGACGTCTGGTGGCCATGTGATCTTACTCTAATATTAAATGCAACATGTTGATCAACATGTGATGCAACATGTTGATGGGGTTTGCCAATGTCGAATGTTACAAAAGTTTTACATAGGAATGCATACTAGAGTATCTAAAATGGGTATGATTGGGGTTTATGTAGTACAAACCACGAAATTATGGAATACTAGCAGTGCCCCGCGGTTTCCCGTTCTATGTGTTCTTCCAGACTACAATCTGTGTTCCAAATTTCAGCCCGACCCGTTCATGCATTACGACGTGATTGAGCAACAAACATCCAAACGTAAACCAATTCATAATATTAATAAGTTGATGACCGAGTGCGACCTCCCGTTTTTTTTATTACAATTGATACAATTTGAGTGTTATCCATGCGAGACTTAATTTTTAAGGTTCCGTTAAACGTAAAAACGGAACCCTTATAGATTCGTCGTGTCTGTCTGTCCGTCCGTATGTCACAGACACTTTTTGCCGAAGCTATGAGAACTACACTGTTGAAACTTGGTAAGCAGAAGTATTCTGTGAACCGCATTAAGATTTTTACAATAAAAAAAAATGAATAAGGGTTGCCCCCGATACTTAGAACTGAAACTCATTTTTTTTTTCATCAAACTTACACGACTTATCTATCGATAGGTCTTCAAAAATGATGTTGAGGTTCCTAATATAATTTTTGTCTACACTGAATAATTCGCATGAGATACACTTCCAAAGTGGTAAAATGTGTGTCACGCCTCTAACTTCTAAATTAGAGAGAGAAAAAACTAAAAAATATATGATGTACATTACTATGCAAACTACCAACGAAAATTGGTTTGAGCTCGAACAGTCTTTTTTAATACGTCATAAAACACTATTATTAAAACTTCGATCAAAGTTACTACGAACTACAAGAACTATGTGTCCTATGTATATTATGTTACTTGCTGCAACGGAACCCTTCATGGGCAACACGGAGATGCAGACCGATATACGTTTAATAAAGTGGCCAAGTGCGAGTTTGACTCACTTGGCCACTTTATTAAATGTATATTGGTCTGCATCTCCGTGTTGGGGTATCTTATACCTTTAAACGAGCAATTCTTGTACCTATATAAATATGTATATATATATAGAATCTGAATCTCGGAAACGGCTCGACGGATTTTCATGAAATTATGTATGCAGGGGATTTCGGGGACGATAAATCGATCTAACTAGGTCTTATTAAAAAAAAACGCATATTATGCGCGTTTTTAGACAATGAAAAACTGTCACATTAGACATTAGAATGTGAAAGTAAATTTCGCCGGGTGACGCGACAGCATAATTAGCTCAGACGGGAAGTCGGGCGCTCATAGCGGTCACGAATTAATAGCTCCGGGTTCGAATCCAGACGGGTTCTGTTTTTTTTTCAATAGGTTTTTTTTAAGAAAATCTGTTTCTTGGAGTCTTTTATCTGTAGGTATCTAAGTATATATAGTATTTAAACCGAGCAAAGCTCGGTCACCCAGGTACTAAATATAATAGGAGAGCTATGTGGATAAATTCTCAGCTTGCCTCAAATATCTACCCAAAATTTGCTGCCAGCTCTCGGAACATATGTTGTACTGCTATTACGCATGTAGGTGACGCGAACTCAGAAGATTTCGCCCGATTGTTGTGCTTTAAATTTGTACATAATATATAATACTAGCGACCCGCCCCGGCTTCGCAAGGGTGCAATGCTGATACTAAATATACTAATAAAAATGGTTATTGTGGGTTATCCTTAAGAGATAGACAATTAGACATATTCCAAAATAAGCTTTTTTGTAGATCTTTTTAAGGTGTACAATACTGCAGTATATTATTTTGATCTATCTCGTAGGGTTCAGCCAGCGTTTACAATTACAGCGCCATTGGTGACGTCAATTTCACTTACAACTTTGGTGACGCCGGTCTCTCAGACCAGGGTTTTCAACCTAAGATTTGTCCAACTATTTCATTAGATATCCTACTTTTTGTTACTTAAAGTTTAATAATAAGCATATTTTTTACAATAAAACACAAAAATTGAGTTCGTCCCAGGTTCATATTACTTATTATACAATTTAATTTACGACACTAAAAAATACTACGTTTTGCCTACATGTTTACAAAAAAAAAATTGATATGTTTATGTTTAACTTTTTCGACCGACCTTTGTGAGGTCATCTGTCCATCTAGTGGGAGGCCGTCCAACACTACGTCTTCCGGTTCGTGGTCGCCACTCGAGAACCTTTCTTCCCCATCGGTTGTCAGTTCTGCTAGCGGTGTGGCCTGCCCATTGCCACTTCAGCTTAGCTACTCTTCGAGCTATGTCGGCTACTTTCGTTCTTTTGTGGATATCCTCATTACGGATTCTGTCGCGCAAAGAGACTCAGAGCATAGCTCTCTCCATAGCTCGCTGTGTGACTTTGAGCTTTGCTATGAGGCCTACAGTTAAGGACCACGTCTCAGTTCCATAAGTCATCACTGGCAACACGCATTGATTGAAGACCTTCGTCTTCAAGGATTGGGGTATTTTGGACTCGAAGAGTCAACTCTTGACATCCGAAGGAGACTTGAAGGATCCAACTCCAGGACATCAGAGTTGGATCCTTCGCTGGACCTCTTTATCGAAGTTGGATCTACCTAATTGGATCTTTTGACCCAGGTAGACGTATTCGTCAACAACTTCCGAGTGTGGTATTCCCAACAATAACCGGTACAGGTGAACCTGAACATTTGACATGACCTTCGTCTTGTCCATATTCATCCTCAAACCTACCTATTGGGATACTCTACTCATAGCACGGAGGTTCTCCAGCGACTCCGCCACAATGACTATATCGTCGGCAAACCGAAGGTGAGTGATGCATTTGCCGTTGATATTGATGCCATGTCCGTTCCAGTCCAGTAGCTTGAAAACATCTTCCAGCGCGGCAGTGAACAGTTTCGGAGATAAAACATCTCCCTGTCTCACGCCTATCTGTAGCCGGATATGTTTTGTGCACTGGTCTTGTAATCGGACAGACATTGTGGCTTTGCTGTAAATACACCTCAACACTTCAATATAGCGATAGTCCATGCGGCATCGCTGGAGAGACTGAAGCACTGCCCAGGTCTCTAAGAATCGAAGGCTTTCTCATAGTCCACATACTCTATACATAGTGGCCGATTATACTCCTCGGTTTTCTGTATAATCTGCCGAAGCGTATAGATGTGGTCTATGGTACTATAGTAACCTTTTCGGAAACCGGCTTGTTCGGGTGGCTGGAAATTGTCAAACCTGCGTGCGAGACGATTCGTGATAACCCTCGAAACAACTTATAAACGTGGGTCAGATGTGAGATGGGTCTGTAATTCTTCAACAAGGCATTGTCACCTTTTTAGGGTTCCGTAAAACGTAAAAACGGAACCCTTATAGATTCGTCATGTCTGTCTGTCTGTCTGTCTGTCTGTCTGTCCGTCCGTATTACACAGCCACTTTTTGCCGAAACTATGAGAACTACACTATTGAAACTTGGTATGTAGATGTATTCTGTGAACCGCATCAAGATTTTTACAAAAAAAAATAAAAAAAAGAAAAATTAGGGTTGCTCCTCATACTAAGAACTGAAACTCAAAAACTTTTTTTTCATCAAACCTACACGTGTGGGGTGTCTATCGACAGCTCTTTAAAAATTATGTTAAGGTTTCTAATATAGTTTTTGTCTACACTGAATAATTTACGCAAGAGACACTTCCAAAGTGGTAAAATGTGTGCCCCCCCCCCCCCTCTAACTTCTAAAGTAAGAGAATGAAAAATCTAAAAAAAATATATGATGTACATTACCATGTAAACTACCAACGAAAATTAGTTTGAACTCGATCTGATGAGTAGTTTTTTTTAGTACGTCATAAATACACTATTATTAAAACTTCGATCAAAGTTACAACGAACTACAAGAACTATGTGTACCTACTATGTATATTATGTTACTTGCTGCAACGGAACCCTTCATGGGTGAGTCCAACTCGCACTTGGCCACTTTATTTGAAGAAGAACACCACCACACTGTTCCACGCTTCTGGCGTATTACCGTCAAGTATGACGGAGTCGAACAGCTTCTGGAGGACTTTAAGTAGGTACCGGTTTTCCACCCGCTCTCAGAAACTCAGTCGTAATTCCGTCGTCGCCAGGTGCCTTGTTGTTTTTAAGTTGCTTGAGGGCCATCCTAATCTCGTACAGGCTAGTTAGTTTTACTCCTATTGGCAGTCCCTACGACTGATAAATATATATTTTGTATTTTTAAACCATAATAATATCACAGTCTATTAAATCATACAGTCGTTCGACGAAACCGTCTAGACGGCGCAATCGTACGGAGCGTGCGGGGTGAGACGCGGGAAGCGCGCTCCTGCATTGCCTACATTACAATGTTAGCAGGAGCGCGGCTTAGGGGTGACGTCGTTCGTATGTTTTATTTTGTTTTGGTGCCACGTTTTTAAAATTGCGACAACCCTATCGGTGTCTAGACATTATCGGCGTTTCTCCCAAGATCAAAGGCGATGAACTAACTGGTAGGTTTGGTAATGGTAACAGTCTTTATACTGTGATAATATTATCTACTATACAATATACATACATAAATAACAAAGTGAACAACCCCGATGGATTGCGCAAAATGTCTTCTAGTACTCTTTGAGTTCCAGAAGTCCTAGCCGAGGCCTACGCGACTTGCCTTCGGGTATACACAATTGATTTTGAATTAAATTGAAGTTTTAATTAAAATTAAAACTGACGAGTAATTTAGTCAGCAAAAAATTACAATATATTGTACAGTAGGGCTGAAAGCGATCTCTTCCAGGCAACCTTAGGATGCAAAATAATTTGTAAACTAGTTATAATACGAGGTGCGCAAATAAAAAAAGTAAAAACAATATGATGTAACGGATGTGTAGATTTTAGACTTTGATATTATGGTCAAATTATTTTGTAGTGATAGGACTCTTTCTACATATAGTCCGGTTAGACTTAACCCGGTTTCATAGATCGCGAATGTTTAAAAACTATAATTGAACAAACAGGTGTTTACGATTTCACTACACTATTATAATAGTTCGTGAACTTAACAGGTTTCCATTGGAAGTGCTGCTACTGACGGCTTACGAAGAACCTCGCAATATAGTGGACCAATCTCTGCAGTCCAATTCGAGTTGGACAGCCCTGGAACCGCGATTATGAACCGTAGCACCCAGGAATAAAGTGGTAGATCGAACTTGCGAAATTTTAAGGCTGGATTACAAATGTTTAGTACGGGTTAGGGTGACCAAGCATTAGGGAATATACGTATACCAACGTTTTCGTTAATGTCGTTCGTGTACACGCCATCTGCAATTGTGGAAAATACGGCTTCTTTTGCGTTTGCTAGGAACGCTGTTCTGGTATTTCGTATGTTTGAAAATAAAGGTGTATTTAGTTTGTCCCAAACGTTTGGAGATAATTCGTCCAAACTTTTGTCCACTCATCCCACAGTCTCACAACAAAAGTATTTAACCAGTGCGTCCTACCTTAAAGCTTTTCCGTTAACGTTTTTAGGGTTCCGTAAAACGTAAAAACGGAACCCTTATAGATTCGTCATGTCTGTCTGTCTGTCTGTCTGTCCGTCCGTATGTCACAGCCACTTTTTGACGAAACTAAGATAACTACACTGTTGAAACTTGGTAGGTATATGTATTCTGTGAACCGCATTAAGATTTGAACAAAAAAATTTAAAAAAAAGAAAAATTAGGGTTGCCCCCCATACTGAGAACTGAAATTCAAAAAATTTTTTTTCATCAAACCTACACGTGTGGGGTGTCCTATCGATAGGTCTTCAAAAATGATGTTAAGGTTTCTAAAATCATTTTCGTCTACACTGAATAATTTGCGCGAGAGGGACTTCCAAAGTGGTAAAATGTGTCCCCCCCCCTCTAATTTCTAAAGTAAGAGAATGAAAAATCTAAAAAAAATATATGATGTACATTACCATGTAAACTACCAACGAAAACTGGTTTGAACTCGATCTGATGAGTAGTTTTTTTTTAGTACGTCATAAATACACTATTATTGAAACTTCGATCTAAGTTACAACGAACTACAAGAACTATGTGTACTATGTATATTATGTTACTTGCTGCAACGGAACCCTTCATGGGCGAGTCCAACTCGCACTTGGCCACTTTATTATTTACGGTGCTGTAGATACCTACCGTCGACCCTTGCATTGAATACAGTCCGTAAATTCAAAGTTGAAAAGCTATTGAAAGGGTATATATATGCTTTTGTGTAGGTATCTATCTAGTCTTTCCGTAGCTCATAAACGAATGATCCGATTTTTTTAAGTTGACTTGGTCAAGATGTTTTGAAATACAGTTCGTGTCTGCAGTTATTTTTTTTTGTCATTAATATACTTATGCTAGACCACTAATAAGTCTGTTAAGCGACTCGACATGAAAATACCAACTGTATCGGATCAAAATAGTTTTTATTTTTAATAAGTAATTAATAAGAGGATAAGTGCGGAAACGGCCTTGACTAACTAAATAAATATTTTCTTGTCTGTGGGTAAACATGTATTCCGATGTATTTGCGGTGTCACGCAGTAGTTACCTACTTATATTTATAAAGTTAGAGAATGTTAGATAATATTGTAGACTACAGGCCCGTGAACAAAATTTATTAATCGGACACGCCATAGGATTAACTCTGCGTTGTCATGACGATTTTACGCTAATTTGTTTAAATAGAAATGAAATGTTCATCAGTTAGTACATTGATGACGTTTAGATATCGTATAAGGATAAGGATATCGTGAATGTTTTTATACAGGATTCGGAGGCAAGAATCCCATATATCTGGGTTTCATTTTTAGAAAACATGTTTTTACCCGTGTTTTGAAGCAAGGAAAACTGGTAGAATTATAATTAGAATACGAAGGTAAATTTCGCCACCATCTTCAGAGTTATAGTAGCTAAGATGGACATCGGGCGGTTTCGAAACCAGAAGGCCTCGAGTCGAGATTTGAGGATTTTTTTTCATTTATTACAAATCGAAATTACAAAATTAATAGAACAAATAGAACCAAATTTCGGATATGGGCAGCGAAACCCAAGAGGGCAACGTCTAGCTGATTTCTTGGAAAGGGAGAGCCTTTTTATGATGAACTCCTTTTTCAAGAAACAGCCACAACGAAAATGTACCTGGATTAGCCCAGATGGTTCCACAAAAATTGAGATCGACTTCATTATGACGACTAAACGGCAAATATTCAGCGATGTCTCTGTGATCAGTAGAGTTAAGAACGGCAGCGATCACCGTATTGTAAGAGGCACGCTAAATCTAAGCATTTAGTTCGAAAGATCACGTCTAATGAAGTCCACGCTCCGACCAAATTATGCTCAAATCGAAGATTCCGATAACTTTCAACTCGAACTTCAAAATCGCTTCGAAACGAGATATGCGATTGCAGTCTTCGGTCGACAGACGAGACGGCTCAATAGACAGATATCTACTTGTGTGCAACGCGACATACGCTGATTCAATACTTCGTGTATTGTAGAAGCGATCAAGCGGAACAGAGGCTCGAAAGCGTTCGCAAGAAATCTGTCTCTTGGGCAAAGTCAATTGACCAAACTGAAGACTGGCGACGACGGAATTACGACTGAGTTTCTGAGAGCGGGTGGAAAACCGGTACTTAAAGTCCTCCAGAAGCTGTTCGACTCCGTCATATTTGACGGTAATACGCCAGAAGCGTGGAACAGAAGTGTGGTGGTGCTCTTCTTCAAAGAAGGTGACAACACCTTGTTGAAGAATTACAGACCCATCTCACTTCTGACCCACGTTTATAAGTTGTTTTCGAAGGTTATCACGAATCACGAATCGTCTCGCACGCAGGTTTAACGACTTCCAGCCACCCGAACAAGCCGGTTTCCGAAAAGGCTACTATAGTACCATAGACCACATACATACGCTTCGGCAGATTATACAGAAAACCGAGGAGTATAATCGGCCACTATATATAGAGTATGTGGGCTATGAGAAAGCCTTGGATTCTTAGAGACCTGGGCAGTGCTTCAGTCTCTCCAACGATGCCGCATGGACTATCGCTATATCGAAGTGTATTTACAGCAAAGCCACAATGTCTGTCCGATTACAGGACCAGTGCACAAAACATATCCGGCTACAGATAGGCGTGAGACAGGGAGATGTTTTATCTCCGAAACTGTTCACTGCCGCGCTGGAAGATGTTTTCAAGCTACTGGACTGGAACGGACATGGCATCAATATCAACGGCGAATGCATCACTCACCTTCGGTTTGCCGACGATATAGTCATTGTGGCGGAGCCGCTGGAGAACCTCCGTGCTATGCTCAGGGACCTCAGTAGAGTATCCCAGCAGGTAGATTTGAGGATGAATATGGACAAGACGAAGGTCATGTCAAATGTTCATGTCTCACCTGTACCGGTTAATGTTGGGAATACCACACTCGAAGTTGCTGACGAATACGTCTACCTGGGTCAAAAAATCCGGGTCAAAAAGGTCAATTAGGTAGACCCAACTTCGACAAAGAGGTCCAGCGAAGAAGCCAACTCGGATGGGCAGCGTTCGGGAAACTTCGGCACATCTTTGAGTCTAAAATACCCCAAAGCCTAAAGACAAAAGTCTTTAACCAGTGCGTGTTGCCAGTGATGGCTTATGGAACTGAGACGTGGTCCTTAACTGTGGGCCTCATAACAAAGCTCAAAGTCACACAGCGATGGAGCTATGCTCGTAGTCTCTTTGCGCGACAAAATCCGTAATGAGGATATTCACAAAAGAACGAAAGTGGCCGACATAGCTAAGAGTAAGCAAGCTGAAGTGGCAATGGGCAGGCCACATCGTTCGCAGAACTGACAACCGATGGGGAAGAAAGGTTCTCGAGTGGCGACCACGAACCGGAAGACGCAGTGTTGGACGGCCTCCCAGTAGATGGACAGATTACCTCACAAAGGTCGCTGGAAACCGCTGGTTGCAGGTTGCGCAGGACCGTTCGTTGTGGAAATCTAGGGGGGAGGCCTATGTAGAGCAGTGGGCAGCTGATGATGATGATGAATAGAACATATTATATTTAATTACTTCGTGTCAAGTGTTTAGATAAAAATTTGATAACTTTGAAAATCACGAATTTTCATACAACCGTTCATCCCTTGTTTCACCCTCTTATGGTTTGATTTTCGGAAAACCCCGTCTTAGCGAGCGCTTACGTACTAAAAGGGACCTCCATGCAAAATTTCAGATTCCTAGCATTTGTAGTTTCTGAGATTCCTTGATGAGTGACCTTTCGCTTTTATATATAACTAAATAATAATATAGATGTAGCACGGGCAAATCCGGGGCGGACCGCTAGTACAGGATAAAATAAAAAAACGATGAATAAAAAAATAGCCGTATCGAATGGATTTACAAATAACACAGCTTCTATTTGAAGCACCCTCTATCGTTGCAGCTTTGGCGTTCGTTAGAAGGGATTAGCCTCGTTAGTGGGACTTTGAAAATATTATTGCAATATTCCTAACAGAAACGCAACAGGAGGTGGCTGCTGGCTGGCACGGGGAGAATTGTTTATCGCTGTTTTAGCCTCACATGAAAATAGGTATTCCGAGAGCTACTAGCAAAGCTTTTGGGTACGTATTTGAGGCAAGCTAAAAAATTGTCACATAGCTCTCCTATTATTCCCCAACACGGAGCTGCGTATTTCCATTCTATACAACGCCAGAACGCAGCCACAGCAAACTGCTCGCGTTTATATTGTAATGTTGTTTTAAAATCTGTTATTACAAACCATATAAGAGTTTTGCGTACTGATCGTGTATAGTTTGTAACGTGGTTGCCCGCGTCGCATCTTTCCATTCTATACAACACCAGAACGCAACCATAGGAAACTGTTCGCGTTCGAGTATATTATACTCGTATTGTAATGTTGTTTTAAATCTGTCATTACAATGCATACAAGATTTTTCCGTAGCGATTGTGTATGTTGTCGATCCGATGAGGGGCTACCACTGAGATTTGACTCTGGGTAGGCTCCCGCCAGAAGCTCTGCTGTCAGCCCTGACTGTCGCTTCTCCATACTCGGCCTGAGCTCCACTACGGAGGTATGTCTCGTATGGCTTGCTCCACTCAGGACCTCCCTTGAGCTTCTGGCTCCCGCATTTTTTATATACACTCTAGGGGTAGTAGCGACAAGACTAGGTGGAGTCGGGGTGCTCCGAGTCGGATCTGGGAAACCAACATCTACAATAAATCAATTAAGAGCTAGGTAAATAAATCAAAATGGCGAGCATGCAACTGCTTACGTACAAATTGTAATTTTAGAGTTTTGCGCGCTTATTCCAAAACATATGCGGGATAATATGGATCCATACATTAAAAAAAATGGCAGGCATAGGAACTGCCGATAAAAGTGAAAACTTAGAACTCAGAATTTGATAGCTTACTTTGGGAACTACACGGGTGTAACCGGAGGGCGTGGCCTGGGCATCATGGCATGGCCATCTAGAAATGCGTCAGCATTTCCTATTGGCTGATGCATTTCTAGATGGCCATGGCATGATGCCGAGGCCACGCCCTTTCAGCATTTCCCATTGGCTGACGCATTTCTAAATGGCCAATAGCCATGGTCCCGAGTTTACCCGAAGATTTCTTATCATACCCGAGCGTGACGCTAGAATCCAATCACAGCCCACGAAATATCTGTCTAGGCGCGCCTAAATAAGTTTTCACTTCAAAACATTTTTTTTATTCAGTGAATAAGTTTGAGGCATGACGTATCAATAAGGGTTCTTTTTTTACGTTTGACGGAACCCTAAAAAGGTGCCTTTGCAGTAGTCGCCGTGATCGATATACTACTCGTTGAGTACGGTAAGTACATGAAATTCTTTCAGGTATGTGTCAGAGTATATTTAATTATTGTTTTCAACTGTTTTGTATTTACACTTGACCGCCATCTCGCCTGATGTCAAGCGACGATGCGGAATCCATCGTAAGATGGAGCGTGCTTACCGAGAAGAAACCGATTCACTTTCGATTTGAAGACAAACTGCTATTATAAGTCCCTCTAAAATTACTTTCTGTAGTGACTAAAAGGACCACTAATACCGGAGCGGTTAATCCGTCTACAAAGTATTCAAATATAGTGTGCTGCGACATTATACATATTTTTATTATGTGTATTGTCGGCCCTGTATGTACCTTGCTCATTCCCAAGAAAATACTAGAGTAAATTAAAAAAATAAGTAAGAATAAGTAAGGGTGATTAAAAATAAAGTACCTGGGTGACCGAGCTTTGCTCGGTTTAAATACTAAATATACTTAGATACCTACAGAAGACTCCAAGAAATAGATTTTCTTAAAAAAAACGAATTGAAAAAAAAAGAGAACCCGTCTGGATTCGAACCCGGAGCTACTAATTCGTGACCGCTATGAGCGCCCGACTTCCCGTCTGAGCTAATTATGCTGTCGCGTCACGCGGCGAAATTTACCTTCACATTCTAATGTCTAATGTGACAGTTTTTCATTGCCTAAAAACGCGCATAATATGCGTTTTTTTTAAATAAGACCTAGTTAGATCGATTTATCGTCTCCGAAATCCCCTGCATACATCATTTCATGTAAATCCGTCGAGCCGTTTCCGAGATTCAGATTCTATATATATATACATATTTATATAGGTACAAGAATTGCTCGTTTAAAGGTATAAGATATATTGAAATGGTTTGGAAATGTACAACAACAACTTTTGTTAACGTTGTGATCATGACACAGCTTGAATGCCCAGAGATTTAGATATGATAATGATACAATTTTATCAAACTATGTAACACCTGTCGTTGTGCAAATAATGTAACAATATTATGTTATTACTGAGTATTATATTCACCACTCACCCATTATCGTAATTTTTTAGGGTCTCGATATTTCGATTTATCGATAACGGCAACACTATGTTTAAATATTCACAGAACATAAAATTGTTCATTAAATTAAAAAATAAATCATTAAATTAAAATAAAACATATATTTTTGGGAGGCTCCCATACAACATGATGATGGAATAGAATTCTACGTGCGCGAGCCCGACTCGTACGTATGAGTCTGAGAGAGTTGGCTATTGAGGTGAACATGTCTTTTAAGTAACGCGTCGCCGCTCAACTAGTTCCAAAAGAGCTCAATTTTGTTCAAAAAGCGCAGCAAAAGCATGTCGCTGAAGACATGGTTTCCCGAGCTTCTACGGATCCGACCTTTATGAAACGTATAATAACTGGCGACGAGACGTGGGTTTATGAGTACGACATGCAAACAAGCCAACAGTCTTCAGAATGGCGTCTCGAACACGAGCCGAAACCCAAAAAACCGCGGCAAAGTCGCTCCAAAAACAATGTGATGCTGACAGTTTTTTTTTGACTACCGTGGTGTGGTTCACTCCGAATTCCTTCCAGAGGGTGAAACAGTGAATAAAGAATATTATTTAGGCGTCATGAAGCGTTTGCGTGAGAGTATCCGCCGAAAACGTCCAGATTTGTGGCAACACAACTCATGGATGCCGCACCATGATAATGCACCATCACACACAGCCATTATAGTGAAAGAGTTTTTAGCGAAAAATTCAACAAAAGTTCTCGACCAAGCACCGTATTCACCTGATATGGCTCCGTCTGACTTTTTTTATTTCCCAAGTTAAAATTACCACTTCGAGGAAAACTTTTTGAGTCGATAGAAGCCATAAAAGAAAATTCGCTGAATGAGCTAAAGGCCATACCGCAAATAGCCTATGAAAAATGTATGGAAGACTGGGTGAAGCGTTGGAGATGTTGTATTGCAAGCGATGGGGCCTACTTTGAAGGCGATAAAATAAATGTAGATGAATAATTTGTATTTTTTGTTTTATTGACAAATTCCCGATATTTAGTAAACATATATATACACATATATATAAAATTCTCGTGTCACAGTGTTTGTTTCCTTACTCCTCCGAAACGGCTTTACTGATTTTAACCAAATTTTATATGCATATTCTGTAGGTATGAGAATCGGCTACTAGCTATTTTTCATACCCCTAAGTGACAAGGGTTGTTCACTAAGGCAAAACAACGTTTGCGGGGTCAGCTAGTATACACATATATGAAATTGATATAAATTTACGATTTAATTAAGAGTAACGACTTCAACTAAATTATCACGTAGACAGATAGATCTGATTTACCAGTTGTTTGAAAACTGCAACTGATGGAGCTTGTCTAGTAGTTACAGGCAAAGCATTCCACAGCTCAACGGCCCGAAAAGCGAACGACTTGCCGTAGAAATTTTCGCTGCGTGCCAAAGGCGATTGAAGTGACAAGTTGTTCTTAGACCGGAGAGGCATAGAGTGCGCATCGCTCCAGATTGTAAAATCATCTTTCAAATAACGCGGTGATGAGGGTTGAAATAAAACATTGTAGAGTAGAGACAAAATATGAGCATTCCGACGAAGGCGAATGGGAAGCCACTTGAGCTGCATACGGAACTGAGATACATGATCATATTTGCGCAAGCCAAATATGAATCTAACACAATAATTTTGGAGACACTCAAGTTTATTTAGCTGGTCTGAGGTGTGAGCCAGCGTCCTATCAGATTTGAGCATTGGTGGTAATGAGAATCGTCAGAAGTTCCATTCGACAGATTTAGTTAAGGACCAAAACGCTTTGTTGCTCACAGGATAAGAACCTAGTTTATTCCCTATTCGACTAATATGGCCAAATTAAGCTCCGTGAAGGACCTTTTTCCACGTCGTCAAAGCCTTGTTGAATGCCTTCTTCTTCAAGTGTATGTCCCTCGCCCTACACTGTAGAGCATCAACCCAAGCTAGGTAGGTATCATGCTGATTTGCTTCCACACTTTTACATTGAGAAGCAAACCTATAAATATACATACACTATAATCTTTTTTCTTCAAATTTAGAGTGAATCGGTTTCTTCTGGACATAGAATAAGTGGGTAAGTACACTCCATCGTAGACCGCATCGTCGCTTAACATCAGGCGAGATGGCGGTGAAGTAAGTGTAAATCTATAACAGTTGAAAAAAACAAGGGCGAGCTTTGCTGGTTAATGGGACGTCAGAGTATGGAATGAGATACTCCATAGCCGTTCGTTCTCGTACTACATCGTCACAGCTTCCGCGCAGGCTGAAGAATCACCAAAAGAGAAGCACAATGACTGCCATGGGTAAGATGCCAATAAAAGAGCGTATCTCGTCCCGAACCGCTGACTTGTAGCGCGGCCGCCGCCGGTCGCCTCTGGAGCTGGGACCGAGAGGATGGTAGATGGATATACATTTCACCAGACAGTGGTCGTAAGCTACAACCACTGTCTGCACCATTAAGCCACCATTTAGCAGCTACGACTCGTAACTGCTTATAAGATTTTTACGTGTATGTACCAGCGGAAGACCAGCGCCGGTTGGATCCAATCGGCATTATGCTGAACTGTGGGTCCAGGATGTGGTAAAAATGCGTAAATTGAAAAGCTGTTAACGATGTATTAATATTTTTTTTTTAGTGTATGCGTTTTTTTGTCACAATAAATAATTTGTCATTTGAATATCGGTTTGGATCAGTTGTCCGCAGCAGATCCAAACAATATGGGAGTACGCGATTCAACATCAACCCGTGGGACCTCTTGAATCAGCTGGATTAGGTGTAATTATCAACTTATCTTTCTCATTTCCAGCCCAGCATGATCAGTATCCCGGTATGGGTACAGCCATTCCATATGTTGGCCATTGAAGTCCGCCAGTAACACTAATTGGGCTACAGAGTACTTTTGCTGAGCCGCGTCAGCTGCCTCACTTAAAGCTAGAAGTGCGGGCGTCCCAAATTTAACCCATTTCGATGATCTTCCTGCTCTATTAATATTTTATTACGTGTGTAGTAGTATTTTTTCATGAAATATGATGATTGTTATCTAATACAAGACTTCAACCATGTAAATTCAATAGACATACCATTTTTTTTTATTTTTTTTAGTTTTTATTCAACTTTGCCTCGAAGGTGGGTCAATTTTGACGCGGTCCTGGATTTCAGAGTTTAACTTTATCTTTGACAGTACAAATATCAACGAAAGCACAAAAATGTACTTTTTCTTAGCACTACGCACTCAGATATTTTAATAGAAAACGGACAAAAACGAAACGGAGTGTAGTATATCAGGGAAAACGGGTCAGGACAGTGGCTGCAAACTGCAAGACCAGACTGGATTTTCACAGACTGACACTGTGCAGCGGGGTCCATAAGATTCATTGCGCTGTTGCAATGACCAACCTCAGAACCGCAAACGCCGAGATGGCGGAAGTTAGCAGCCCTATTAGTGACAAATCCCGGGCTGTGCTATCCTGCCGGTTGGCGACCGCCTCCGCAGTCTTCAAACCCCACTGATGTATGGGTGTTGTTACCATTGGCCAGTAGTATGTTGCCTCGGTCTACTTCCGTTTTCCCACCAAACCTCGCTCCTAAACTTCATAAATAACAACTCAAGAAACAAAGTTGGACAACAGCTGCACTCTTTGTCTCTTAAAGTGTTCCTTGTGAATATCAGAGAACTGCTCGTTAATCTCACGGCAGTCCATCACCACCTTGACTAGCTGGCTGACTAGCCGTCATTGCTGTGTACCTAACAAATCCAGTTTACGCCCTGGAAATTTAAGACCGGTGCTGGAGTGTGCCTGTACACCCGCGACATCTAGAAACGGTGTCACCGTAACCTTGACAATACAAAATTCTCCATTCTTTGGGCACTGCCCAAGTAACAATTTAACGTCGTATAAAGGTTAAGTAAACGTTATCTGAATACCATACATCGCTATAATAAAGTCATACTAACGTTATAATAACGTTATAATAACGTTTACTAAACGCGAAAATGGCCCCAGTTATACGACCTAAATGGTCGTATAATGGTCATACAGAAAGCTCGAGCAAACTTCGTTAACGTCATTCAACAGTCGTACAAATGTTATGTGATAACCACTTTCGTCGCGCAGTAGTCGCATCCTAACTTTTCGTTCGAAGATTTAATTTAGTGTAAAATAAAAACATACTACAACTTACTGCAACTGGGAAATAGTAAGGTGAGTGTTATTTAATTTTCATATCTTGCTTACTTTATCTGTCTCTCATGCTATTTAGTTTGAATGGGAACTGAAATTTTATGATAATATACCTATGTGAATACTATTCAGATTTTCATGCCCCCTCGTAATTTTGTGTTATAATCATATTTTCATTAACAAAAATAGTTTTATTTTTTTCTAAAAATGTCTGACTGTTGGTTTTGTCGCACACTTACCTCTGTACGACCTGATAATGATGATGATGGTCGCCATGACAGCTAGCTATTAGAGTTCCTCAAAAACATTAAAACCCTTTTCGTATTGTCAAAATTCACCAAAATTTATTATTTGTTAATCTATTTCAGGAAAGAACACTTCATAGTGCAGTGCGGTTTTTCGTAGGAAAAATTCATCAAACTTCCGTAAATATGGCCGTCTAATCATTATAAAGTCAAAACCTGACTTAAATGCGACTGCAAGTTTGATTAAAGTCAGGATAGGACTTTAAACGGACATCATGTAATATAAAGGTTATATTTGAGTCGTCAATAAACAACCCAGTCATATTGACCGCTGTAAAACAAGGTACTGATTGTTATATAAACGGCACTATGAAAACGTCTATATAACATCCACGTTGTATAAATGTTGTATAAAGGTTTTCCAAAAACATACTTTGGTGTGTTCAAAACGTTTATTGGACTATAACGTTAGTATGACTATTGCGTTGTCGTACAAACGTTTTAGCTAAGACTGTAATATAACGTCGTATCGTTTAGTCTCCCCAACGTTGCTAATACCAGTTTACTATGACATATTCGTCGCACGACTAATTAGTTGCATTAAAGACATCTATAGGACCTGGTAGTCATCTCATTACCATTGTAAGACTGCTATCCAACTTTAGGTCGTACAAGTCAAGACTTATACGACGTATTTGTTTGTTGGGTGGAGGCACACCTAGGGATCTGGAGATGACTAGGCTTACACAATACTTAACACTAGAAGCGCATAACAATTTGACACCCCTACAGCTACAGATAGTTTGCTAAGAGCGGATGGGTACATTTCGGCCATTTTATTTTTGCTTCAGATATGCACAAAACTTGTTAATACGACATAATATTCTTTTTACATGAATTTAGAAATGCAAAGTGAGTGGTTAACCATAGGTGACTTTTGTATCCCTTTAGCTCTGAAGTGGCGCAACTTAATCTATGACTCCTGCCTTATTAAAATTTTATCTAAATGCTTTCCAAATGACCCTCCCTGACCAGAGTAACTTGGTAAGGTGCGGAAAAGCCTCTGAAAAATGTTGCTATACTTGTGGAGAGGCGATATGTACAGCAAGGCACATATTGGTGGGATGCAAGGTGCTCCTTAATAGGGGTCATTACTCACAGCGCCATGACAGAGTACTTAAAATCATACGTGAAACCATACGCTTTTCAGTAGCTAGAGCCCAAAAAGGATTGACGACCGACAAAAGAAAAATTAACTTTGTAAAAGAGGGCTCAACTTCAAACTCCAAGAACAAGCCTTACTCAATCCTGGGTACAGCACCTGATTATTTTAATGGACTATTTTAATGGACACGTATGAAAAGCACTATAAAATCCCAGAGGATGTGGGTGTTTCGTCATCCTGACCGGACTTTTCCTTTTTTCTAGAGCTACGAAACGCATAAGTCCTTGTAGAACTTACCGTACCGTGGGAAACTAAAATACCTAAAGACCACGCGATGAAATAAAATAAGTATTACGACCTTCAAAACGAATTAACAAAAAATGGCTATATAGTTAATTTATACGCTGTAGAAGTAGGAGCGAGAGGTATACCAGCAAAATCTCTCTATAACCTGCTGAAAGACCTTGGCTTGTCCAGAAGTCCAGTAAGTTCTATACTAGAACGAGTATCTAAAGCTGCACAAATAGCATCATATCGGATTTGGCTGGGCAGGGAGAGAAATAAGAGTAGTGAAGGTGAGTGTTGACGTACGTCAAAAAGGGGCTCCTTAAACCTACGCCCGAGTCACAAGTCTTGGGGGTTTCTCTCTCCCACACGATGGGCCCGGCACCCGCACGGTGAATCCATGGAATGCTAAGAAGTTCGTCTCTCTACACATACTTTTGGTGTACTTTGGCTTAAATAGAAATCACAATCAAAGATTATTAAAGCTAAAATTATAAATAAAGTGGCCAAGTGCGAGTTGGACTCGCCCATGAAGGGTTCCGTTGCAGCAAGTAACATTATATACATAGTACACATAGTTCTTTTAGTTCGTTGTAACTTTGATCGAAGTTTCAATAATAGTGTATTTATGACGTACTAAAAAAAAACTACTCATCAGATCGAGTTCAAACTAATTTTCGTTGGTAGTTTACATGGTAATGTACATCATATATTTTTTTTAGATTTTTCATTCTCTTACTTTAGAAGTTAGAGGGGGGGGGGACACACATTTTACCACTTTGGAAGTATCTCTCGCGCAAATTATTCAGTGTATTGAAGACCTATCGATAGACACCCCACACGTGTAGGTTTGATGAAAAAAAAAAAATTGAGTTTCAGTTCTCAGTATGGGGGACAACCCTAATTTTTCTTTTTTTTTAAAAACTTTTGTAAAAATCTTAATGCGGTTCACAGAATACATCTACTTACCAAGTTTCAACAGTGTAGTTCTCATAGTTTCGGCAAAAAGTGGCTGTGACATACGGACGGACAGACAGACAGACAGACATGACGAATCTATAAGGGTTCCGTTTTTACGTTTTACGGAACCCTAAAAAAGGCAGTGCAATGTTTACTTTTCGGAATCGCACTATCAGCAAATGGACTTTTCAGGCTAGCGTTGCAATTCGTAACTAGGACAAGAAGACTGTACCTGACACCGAGTTTGTCTGGATGTCCGGGTAATTCATTTGTGATATGATTATTACACATTTTTTTGCTATTTGCATGTGGCTCAGCTAGTTCTTTTCTTAAATGTAAGATAAACTTCCTTGTGCTATTTTTTTTCATTACAATAGAATTCCATACAATTAGGTACAATACAATATCTATGAATTTATTGATGCAACATCTAGCAAATTTTAAAGAGTGTGAACAGGCCAGTGTATAGATGGGATTTATTTATTAAATATAAATAAATAAATATTGCTGGACATTTCACACACACAACATTCTTTTATCCCAATCTAAGCAAACTTTGCACTATGGAAGCCAGATAACTGATATGATTATTATTATAGGCCCACCCACCCAGACACGGTACAAATATTTGTAAGCCACTTGATTCACAACATCTACCTCATACAATTTATTGTAAAATAAGAGTTTGAGGTCATCTACATACAGCAAATGAGGTACAAGCTCACCTCCGCGCGGAGATGCCTCCTTTGTTTAGTTTCGACTTGTTGGCCAATGGTTGTGTCAATGAGGAGCAGCTGCATAGAACCATATCTTACATCCATTCTGAGAGGAGGCCAAAACGTTATTCTCTTAATTGCTGTGTGTGGTTAGGTTTTATGCTTTCTTATTTCCAGAATCATCTGGAGACTTATGAGCTTATGCGGATGAGCATTAACGCTAAATAAGCTGCTAGCTGTAATGTCACTGCTCTATTACAAGCAAGTTTTTTTTTAAATAAATGGTGACAAGGTTAGCAGGACATGTGCCTGATGGTAAGCAACATGCCTGCCACATAACAGCAAAATGACGCAACTATTGGAACATGAAGAATCCAAATCATAACCTAGCACTGCACTGCACTTGCCAATCAGAGATCTAAGTTGTTATATCTCTAAGCCCTGTGTAAACATTGCCCTTCAAACCGGAACACAGTAATGTTTGCACATTACTGCTTGGTGGTAGAATAACTGGCAAAGGTGTGGTCTTTCTCCAGGTGGACTCGGGACAAGAGTCCTACCACTACAGGAGTTAGGTTTGCCTGAAAGGGGAGCATCTGAGTATGGTATAGAATACTCCATTGCTCAGCTCAACACCTCCATTTCAGCTATAGGCTATAGCACAGCAAGATGGATCTTCAAAAGAGAAGCATGTTTGCTGCCAAGGGTAAGATGCTACACAATCATCATCATCATCAACAGCCCACTAAATGTTCCCATTCATTTAGTGGGAGATTCATATATTCTGCTGGGACTCGGGGCCTTCTCTCGCAAGGAGAGAGTTAAGGCCATAATCCACCACGCTGGCCCAGTGCGGGTTGGTGGATGACACATGACTTCGAAAGATTCATAGGTACATGTCGGTTTCCCCACAATGTTTTCCTTCACCGTTTTAAGTTAGCGGCATTACGCACATGACTTCGCAAAGGCAGTGGTGCGTGTGGGGTTTGAATCCGGGGTCTCCGGATCGGCAGGCGCCGTTCTCCCGACTAGACCAGCCTTAACTTAAGATGCTACACAATGAACCATCTCAAATCCATTTATTGAGCTTGTGGTGCTGAGTTACATGGGTTGTTCATCCTATCCTATCCTACTAATACTATTAATGTCAATGTATGGATGGATGTTTGGATGTTTAATGCTCAATCACGTCCTAACAAATGAACGGATCGGGCTGAAATTTGGAACACAGATAGATTATAGTCTGGAAGAGAGAGACGAACTTCTTAGCATTCCATGGATTCACCGTGCGGGTGCCGGGTCCATCGTGTGGCAGAGAGAGAAATCTCGAATAGACCCCAAGACTTGTGACTCGGGCGTAGGTTTAAAAGGGGCTCCTTAGTGACGTACGTCAACACTCACCTTCACTACTCGTATCGTACCTCTTTTTTTGGTCGGGGGTTAAAAACCGCAGTAACTGTGCCATAAAGTGGTCAAGTAGGAGTTAAAATATTGCTAAAAATTGCGAAGTACGAAAGAAATTATAAACTTTGAAAGACTTATTCTCAGAAACTATTGGGTGTACAGAGACAATTCAAGTATCATATTGTAGCAAATTTAGTCTACTTTATAAACGCCATAGGAAAGTTTTTACAAAAACTAGTCGTTTAGGGTTATAATCGCCAAAATTTGAAAAATAAACGATGTTTCGCGGTTTTTTAGATTTTTGACAAAGTTGCGTTCGTCGCTCGAGGTCACAAACTTGGGACAATCATTAGGCCAATATCATACACAAGTCTGCAAAAAATCAGATCTACCGGATTTAACGCATACAGTAATGTATAAAGTTACTGCACTACAATGTCAGTGAAAAATTTAATTTCAAATAAAACTTAAATTACAATGTTCAATTTAATCGTTGACTTGCAAAGTCAGCGATACTCATAGAGACAATGTCAAGTATGGACAGCTAGATCACAACATGATTGGCAAGTCATGAAAGACAATAACAATAAAATGCATCTCATCCCTTCTGCTGACTTGTAGCGACATATTCTATGCTTTTGTTCAGTTTAGTTGTTCAGTTTTGCTATTGACTAGACCAGCCTTTCCAAAAGTGGGCGATAACGCCCCCTTGTAGGCGATGCAGGCCTTGAGGGGGGCGGTACAATCTCCAGAAAAAAAGGGGGCTTTGTGTGGATGCTTGAAGTCTACTACCAGGAGGTAGTACACAACGGACTCTGGACGGGGTCAGATCTCAAGTCTCAACTAAGGGCTCTTGCGGGTTATAGTAAAAGTCTCTCTTAGAATAAAATCCGGGTCACACAGAGGCTCCCGCCGCGAGAAAGCGATAGCGATATGGGACGGGATTTTTTGTAATGTTCGAATTTGTATGCAACCTGACACACAGCAAGCGGGCGCGATCCGATACGATACGATCTCCCGCGCGACAAGATCCGGACGACAAACAGGAGATCGCTTTGCGGGAAGAACGCGACGCAGCGCGGGACAGGCGGCGGGCGCGGGCGCTGTACTCTACGGTAGTCGGTACAAGCTGTCACACAGGGCAACGCGATAGCGTAGCAATCGCGATCCGATCTCACGAGTTGTATTTTTTTACAATGTAATCGTGCGATATAGTTCGTTTCACGGAGATGTGTAGAAAACCGAAACAACGGTGATGCCGTAACATAAAAATCGTGAATCTTGTGTAAATCGTGTGTTCTCGTCACCTTCCCGCCGCGGGCTGCGGGCAGTCACCCTGTGTGACGTGGTACGGACCGCTATCGCTTCGCATCGCTATCGCTTCGCTCTGTGTGACCCGGCTTTTAATGTATAATCTGGCTAAATGACTGGCCTCGTGGCTTAGTGGGTAGTAGCTATGCCTGCGAAGCCGAGGGTCGTGGGTTCGATCCCCACCCAGTGCAAATATTTGTGTGATGAATTCAAATGTTTGCACTGTGTCTGGGTGTTTCTATGTATAATAAGTATGTATTTAAAATTATATAAGTATTATATCAGCTATCTGGCCGCCATCACACAAGCTTTGCTTAGTTTGGGGTCAGATGGTGTTGTGTGTGATGTCCACCAATATTTATTTATTTATTTTATTTATTATCTCCACTAATATAGCTAATATGTAATTTGAAGTTATAGTGGTTTTCAAGTATAAAATCAGGGGGGGGGTAAAGAATAATTTATTCACAAAGTAGGCAGCAGACAAAATAAGTTTAGGAACCCCTGGACTAGACTGATGACATTTGCAAGTTAGTTAGATTTTTTTAGATTAGGCTTGTCCGTTGCATGTTGATGATCATTGAGCCAAAATCTACACTCATTGGAAGCAAGATCGCTAAAGATGATGCAGCAGATAAAAGAAGCGATTGTCGGAAAATCATATAACTCCAGGGCTATGACATATTGACACCGCTGGGTGTCAACACAATTTTACAGAGGGTATAATATTTTTTGCAACCAAAACCAATGGCTGATCACTGTAAATATAAAATTATCATGTTTTTTAGGTATGTGGGTACATACCCACAACAAACACAAATATTGGTAATTAGATAGCAAGACATTTTAATGCCATAAGCTTGAAATTTCTACTGCTAAATAATTTCAGAATCAAAACATTTCAAGAATCTGCTACATTAGGTGACTTTAATGTTTACCAACCTGTTGATTCCATCATACAAACATACACCTTGAAAGCATACACATAAGTAAGGCTTGTATAAAAGCTAACAATACATATTAGTGTTCTATTCAATAACTAGACACTACAGAGAATGCAGAATAAAATACGATAAACAGCTGTGACAAAAAAAACTTTACGCACAATACATATTTTTTAATAACGAGTAAGTTTTAAATTTAGACACTCTCTGTTTCATTACGAGTATTCAGACAAATATGAAATTGAATGTTATACTCACTCGATTTGCGTGGAATTCCTTGTGCTGGTGCAATCGGCCATCCCTGGATGCAGAGCATGGAAACTTTACAAAGTTTTTAAAACTCGTATTTATAACAAATGTATAACAAATAGATTATCTACACATAGGCAGTTTCAGGTTATCATATCACAGTATTTTAAGGCACTCAGTATTGGAAGAAAGTTTCTAATCCTAAAACTACAAACACTCGCGATTTTCTTGTTTGGCAATTTGACAATTTAGCTTAAAAAATGAGATGAGTAGGGTAGAACAGAGCAGTCAAGATGTCACTGTCATGTCAGATATATCAGATTTACACTCAAATGAAAGTGTTTTCAAATCTTTTCAAATCTAACAAATTATGCCCGATCCACACTCTCCACTAGGCGACACTTGGGAACACGAGACGAGAGTGTAGACGGTACCACAGACTAAGTAGAGAGATACTCTGACGGTACGCTCGCGCACTTACCTCGCCTTTTTGCTCCCTTGTTTTATGTCAAACAGAGAGCAATATTAGTAGAGTTTTAAAGGCGGTACACTCTCCGGTTTGTGACAGGTTTTTGGACGCAATCAAAGGACACGAGGGGGCGAGGCGATAGGCGAAGTAATCATCCACACTCTCGCGATCGCGCACTTATTTTATCCGATGTGGGGTGCGTTTTTAACAAACTTCAAAAACCGGCCAAGTGCGAGTGGGACTCCCGCACGAAGGGTTCCGTACCGT
The DNA here is from genome assembly GCA_963693475.1 of Ectropis crepuscularia. Classification (NCBI taxonomy): domain Eukaryota; kingdom Metazoa; phylum Arthropoda; class Insecta; order Lepidoptera; family Geometridae; genus Ectropis; species Ectropis crepuscularia. The sequence continues at coordinate 39,640,817 of OY856338.1, forward strand.
TAGCAAATAAACGACGAAAACCTCTTTGGCTTTATTCAAAATTTTTCTTAAATATCGCAATTTCCGCCGACAGACAAAGAGTTTTTCTAAAATATTTATTTTTGGCTCATGATTCTGACTATGAATTCGATATTGTGTTCTAGTTTTACTAGTGGCGTCATCTAGTTTATTTGGGACGGACTAATCAAGCAAAAATAAAGTTTGTTGTATGGGAGCCCCCTTAAATAATGTTTTTATTTTATTTGTAGTATTTGCTGTTGTAGCGGCAATAGAAATACATCATCTGTGAAAATTTCAACTGTCTAGCTATCACCGTTCTTGAGATTTAGCCTGGTGATAGACGGACGGAGAGTCAAGTCTCAATAATAGGGTTCCGTTTTTACCCTTTGGGTACGGAACCCTAAAAACGGAGGAGGTTCTCAATTTTGATTTTGTCTCGGTTTTTGGAACGAAGTTCCTTGCGAAAAGGGGTCCAACGGAAAAAATTACCACCAAAAGTTGTAACGACACTTTTTGCTACGACACCAAAAGTTCTTACAATACTTCCACGTGATAGAAAACGATCACAAATTTCGCCCCTGTTAGTAATAACTAGATAGCTCAGGCGGGAGAAAGCCGCTTTAGAAATCAGGAGTCCTCGGTTCAAATCCTAACGTTAAAAGTATCATTTTGTTTTGTTCGTTTTTTCTGAGAAAAATCATTACTAGGATTCTTTTATCAACGCATATAATCCGTATCTAAGAAGATACATTTTCTAACAAAAACACAAAAAATAATCCTACTGGCCAATTATCTGCACAAACTAACTGTTGTACTTAACAATAGATGGCGTTGCACAACTAAGCCTATGAGTATTTGGTTTGAGGCTAGAACAAAAATAATTATCAATTCGCTTGTAATTTGACAAAATATTTATATTTTTAAACATCTTTAAAAACATAAGGAGGTTCTCAATTCCAAAAAAATAAGATAATTAGGGTTAGTCTACAGGTCCTGTTCTCGAACGGTCATTGTGGCGGTTTCATAAAAGGTCCTTCAACAACTCGACCTCAACGTATCGCCAGCCAACTTGGCAGCGCTGCAAAGACGGCCCAGGGTAGCGATTCTGAAACCATTCGGTTGCATTCGATACGGAATCTCATCTCTCGGTTTTTGTCATGCTAAACAGATAAGTCAAAGACCGAGCGTGATCGAGCGTGACGCTAGAATCCAATTCACAGCCCACGAAAAATCTGTCTAGCCGCGCCTAAAGAAGTTTTCACTTCAATAGTACTCTCTGAAGCTCACGAATCACAGGCTGACCGCATGCCCTCAAGAGCTCCGAAGTAATACCGTATTCGCCAGGAGCTTTTTCATTTTTCAACTGTCTGAGTGTGAGCTCGATCTCGATTAGGCTAACTTCTGGCAAATCGTCAGTAAAGTGGCGAGTGAGGGTAGCTCGGGAATTTACAGTGCTAGAATGACTTGATAAAGCTCTAGTTTTATACAAACAGCTGTATAAATCCTCGATCTCCCAGAGTGCATCTTGTTTAGAGACAGCGGTACTACCAGTCGATGTTGTCAGTTTCGTCAGATGGGTTTTTCTCAACTTGTGAAAGATTTGTTTGCATAGCAAAACAAAATCGATACCCTGGTCCGGAAGTTTGACAGTACACAAGACACGCCTACAAATATTTGTTTCCAGCCCGGGTAATTGAATCGCAGATTCGAACGAAATGGATTAATTAAAAAAAAGAGTCAATCAATTTGCTTTTTGCTTTGCTTGCAATTTGCTTGTTCGGCAAAAAAATAATTTTTTTCTGTCTACTGTGCATCGATTCTACTAAATCTTAATTGTTCTTGAAATTTTTAAGTGGGTTACATTGTATTGTTTTGTAGGAACATTAGGTATATTTATTAGGTACCGGATGGGAATGTGGGACGTATAATTGAAAGATTTCTTCGAAATAGCTTTGGAGGAGATAGGGGCTTCCTGTAGCGACTTCTGTCGTTGTAAAAAGTCCACTATATGGCCGTTCATATCTTAGGCAAGCAGTTACATACTCTTTGAGGCAAGTATGTAATACCTACAAAACAATCATTGTGTAATTTTTTGTAACTTTTACTATAACTACGTTTGGACTGTATACTTTTAGATATCGTTTCGCGTTTTCAACATGAACGTATTAAAGTGTGAAAATGGCTTCATCAAGTTCAACTCCTAACGTGTTCGAGGAAAACGAGTTACCGATCACTCTGATTGGCGACCAAGCTGTGCAGGTGACGGAAGAGGAACTCGAAGACACGGATAGTGACGAAGATGGCGAAAGCAGGAGTGATTACGGGCATAATGCTCTGTCAACATTGTCAGCAGTACCACAGAGCCTGGTCAAGCCTGGAGCTCAACCGACTTATGGCAGCGTTCAAGTTCAGGATTCTGAGAATGTCCATTTTGGGGACAATATTACAGGAGAACAAATTATATTAAACTTTAAAGGACCTGTTGTAATTAAGCAAGTAGTCCAAAGTAAAGAGCAGGACAATCCTGGATATGAGCGGACAGAAGATGACGCTCCCACCAACAACAACAGACCACCGAAAATTGCCAGAGCTGTCGCTGCTCGTAAGTATTTTCAACCACTTTCTAAATAAATGTTATTTTGTAAGTGCAGCTATTGTGCATGACTGTAAGCCAAGCTATGCGCAAAATGAAGAGATCAACTTCTACTGCTTAGAAAGTTTTCTTATTAGAGATTCAAAAAGTATGTGTGTACTTAAGCCCTTATTGCACTTGGCTATATTTAGTGAGTTCAGAAAGGTTAGTTTTTTTTTTTATTCTAAAGAGTGACGAGCACGACATGTGCCTGATGGTAAGCAACATCCCTGCCACATAACAGCACAGTGACACGCAGCTATTGGAACATAGAGTCCAAATCATTACCTAACACTGCACTGCGCTCGTCACCCAGTTTTCTAAGATATCATATCTCTAAGCCCTGTAATTTCTCTGGAAACAAGCACACTGTAAACAAGGCAAACCAGAACACAGTAATGCTTACACATTACTGCTTGGCGTTAGAATAACTGGCAAAGGTGTGGTACTTCCCCAGGCGTACTCTGCCAAGAGTCCTAAAGATAAAGATAGCCTTTATTTCTGGAATATTAACAATATTTAAATATACTTATTTATTCTCATTTTACAATTATTTGTTCTCCAGTTTGTCTTTCAACATAGGCCTCCTCCAAGTTTTCCATTCTTCTCTGTTACCCGCTTTCGTCGTCCATGTGGTTCCCACTGTTCGTTTCAGATCACCCTCTCATCTGCGTATTTCTCTCGCTCTTTTCCTTTTTTCTCCTCGATGATACCAATGAGTCACCTTTTGAGACCACTTTGTATGCCTCTTACCATGTGACCTGTCCATCTCCTATTTATTAGTAAATACTAATGGTCCATTAGCCAAGAGTCCTACCACTACTGAAATTAATCTAACTAGTTAAATGAATTCAGAAGCAAGCTTACAAGCAAGCAATCCTCTCTTCTGAATTTAGTATTCTAGCTTACTGAATGTTATTACAGTTCACTGAATCCAGTACCGACTAAATTTAGCCAAGTAAAAAGCCTTTTATGTAAGCATGCAAAATGTATTATTTAAGAACTATTACTGATGCTATCGCGCAACTAACATTTCTTCTGCATTAGTCCAACGTCCAACAAAAGTTAGAAGACGCGCCCCACCAATTTTTGGTTTAGGGGATCGCGTTTGCTCCGAGCGTCAGTCGCGAACCATTCTCCAGTCATTGTAGAGTGCGTGTGCATTCATAGCTAATTAGTGTGTACCGATAACACTCAAACATTGACGGAAGCTTGCACACATATACTATAAACGGTTAGGAGGAATAGTGGGGCGCGTCTTCGTGGATTGCACTATCTGTAACAATTTATTTAGAATGGATAGAGTTCCTGTTTTATGTATTGTAGGTGTTTCACTGAGCAAAGTTCTCTAAAAAATTTTTTTTTTTTTTTTTTTTTTTTTTTTTTTTTCTGACTACCCTCGGTTGAAGAAACAAGTGTTGAAATATCGTCGTATTTTACATTTTGACGAAAAATTGTTAAATTGGTTTTAAAGGACTGTATCAGTGTTTATCTAATTCCTTGTTGCTTAAATATCGTACAAAGTGTTCAATTTTTGCGAAATTATATCTCTGGTTTGAAGGAAATCGTGACAAAAATCGCAACCGTTTTTTCTTGTAAATTTTTTGTATTCTTGTCCAAATTTGTTAATCGTCTGTACAAAATGCAGTGTTTTAAGTGTGAAAGCCACTTAAATAATGATGACAACAATGTGCAGTGTGATGGATGCAAGCGGCACATCTGCTTGCAGTGTAGTAACCTCACTAGTAGTGAAGCGCGCGTCATGGGACTGAAGGGTAAACGTACGCTTCTTTATCTGTGTGATCCCTGCAGGGAGGCCCTTTTCCAAGTGCCGAAATTGATTAAGTCCTACGACGGGCTGAAAGCGGAGGTCGAAGAAATCAAGGTGCTCCTGCTAGAGACGCGTAACTGTAGGCAGGATACAACACCTGTGCCCGTGTCGGGAGGTCAGGATGGCACGTCATTAGTGTCGCCGTCGTCATCACAATCGTCGCCAGTTGCAGTTCCCAACACTAATTCTATTGTTGAAGAGCTATTAGAACGTGAAAAGAGGGCAAATAACCTGATAGTGGTTGGTGTTAAGGAAAGTGCAGCTGATGACGGCAAGACTAGAAAGTTGTTCGATGAAAAATGTGTGAACAAAATTCTGCACGATGCGAATGGTGGCAATTTTGACGATAAGGTAGTGTCGGTGCAACGCCTCGGTCGCCGTGAGGCGGGGAAGCAGAGGCCTATGAAGGTAATCCTCAAGAGTCGACAAGATGCTCTTTGCATATTGAAGAATAAGGGCAAGGCCAGCCGGGAGGTAAGAATATACGATGACAAAACACCAGAACAGAGGGCAGAGCTGGGCAAACTACGTGAGGCACTTAAGCATAGAACGGAGAATGGGGAAAGTAATTTAACCATTAAATATATAAAGGGCACTCCCAAAATTGTTCCAAAAAACTAATCAATTTTAGCAATAAAAATCCATACAGTGACTTTACTATAATGTACACAAACCTTTTCTCGTTACGTCCCAAATTTGACCTTTTTATGGCCCATGTTAACTCTTACCAACCATCAGTGGTTGTAATCACTGAAACTTGGCTGAATTCTAAAGACCGTAACAGCTCATATAATATACCAAGTTACACTTTATTTCGATTAGACCGCAAACACAAAAAGGCTAAATCTGAAGGTAAGACGAGGGGTGGCGGTGTAGCGGTGTATGTGAGGGATCAATTGAGTGGTGTTCCTATTGTAGCGAGAAAGAACCATAGATACATGTGTGATGAGGTGGAAGCACTTTACATTGATATTCAATATGGATCTAATCATTTTTTGGTTGTTGGGGTTTATCGCTCAGATGATACAGAGGAAGTGACTTGGAAGATTCGTGATAACAAATTAATGCAGAATCTTTTATCTGCCTCTCAGCATAACACTGTAGTGATAGCTGGGGACTTTAACTATAGACACTTAAAATGGCCTATCACTGTAACTCAACATCGTAGTAGTGACCAGATTTCCAAACCTGAAGATCTTTTTGTCGACATGTATTTATCCAGTAATCTGCATCAATTAGTAAAAAGTCCTACTAGACACCAAGTTAATCAGCAGGCATCAATGTTAGATCTTATCTTAGTGAATGAGGACACTCTTATACATGATGTCTCTCACTTGCCTCCCATAGGAAAAAGTGACCACTCAGTGTTACATTTTACCATTCAATGCTTAACACGTAAAGAAAATTCTATACCTAGGCTAAGAAGGAACTACAATTGTATTGATTATGACATCTTTAACACTGAACTTAGCAACAATTTGGAAATGATATCTATATCTAATGACCCTGAGCAACTATGGAGTGGTATTTTAAATGCAATCAACATCACCACTGATAAACATGCCCCATTGAGGCAAGTAACATCCAAGCCAAAAAACAAGCCATGGATTGATAATAATGTTCTTAAATTGATTTCTGAGAAAAAAGCACTATGGGTCAAGTACAGAGCTTCTATGAGTGTAGATGACTATCACAAGCTTAGAGAGGTGAACAACAGATGTGTTGCACTATGCAGACAACAACGGAGCAGTTATGAAACTAAAATTCTCAGTAAGGGTGACAAAGCTTTCTACTCCCACATGAGACGATGTACTATGTCAAAAGTTAGCATTCCTCCGGCAATTAGGAATCACAATGGAGACCTTGTTACCCAACCTTGTGAGATAGCTGATGCTTTCGCCGATGAATTTGTAAAAGCTTATTCAAATGAACCTACTCTTGATCCTGGTATGACAGTTTCATCTATTCCACGTGTAAATGATAGCTTGTGTGACATATCCTTTTCTGAATCAGATGTAATAAAAACTCTTAAAAATTTTAACACTCAGTCATCTCCAGGTCCAGATCAGCTTCCAGTCTGCGTTTTAAAAAATTGTGCTCACACACTTGCCCCTGCTCTCTCGGTTCTGATGAATGCATCCTTTGAAGCTGGACAACTACCACAAGATTGGAAGCACTCTGTGGTCACTCCCATATTTAAGAAGGGGGACAAAATGCATCCAGAGAATTATAGACCTATAAGCCTTACTAGTGTTGTAGTTAAGATAATGGAAAAAATTGTAAATAGGCAGCTGACACTGTTCCTTAATAGACATTGTATCATATCTACAAAACAGCACGGTTTTGTTGAGAAAAGATCCACTATCACCAACTTGCTAGAGTGTGTCCATACTTGGAGTAAAGAAGTGGACGGACGAAATCCAGTGGACATTATTTATTTAGATTTTCAGCGAGCTTTTGATAGAGTCCCTCATCAGCGTCTCCTGATGAAATTAGACCATTATGGTATACGTGGGAGGCTGCTCAAATGGATAGAGCATTACTTGACTGGCAGAACTTTTCAAGTTCGAGTTGGAAATTCCCTGTCACAGCACAGGAACGTGTTCAGTGGTGTGCCTCAAGGATCGGTGACTGCTCCTCAACTCTTTGGGATCTACATAACTGATTTAATTGAAACAATTGAAAGTCAATCTGCCTTCTTTGCTGATGATAGTAAATTTTTTGCAAACCCATTGGTTAGTTCTGGACGGCTCCAAAAGGATCTAGATCAAGTGCAAGTATGGACCATGGATTGGGTTGTCAGTTTGAATGTTGGAAAGTGTGGGGTCTTACATCTCGGCAAGAATAACCCACTAATAACCTATTATCTCAATGGTGTTGCTTTATCCTCAGTGAATCAGCAAAAAGACCTTGGTGTTATAATTACGTCAAATTTAAAATGGGAAGAACATATTTCTGCAATAGTTAAGAAAGCAAACTCTTTTCTTTATGTCATTCGTGGATCCTTTCAATCTATAACTGTAGAGATGTTTCTTAAAATATATAAAACTTATGTGAGGCCGCTACTAGAATATGGTTATCAAGTCTGGAGCCCCTACTTCAAAAAAGATATTGATTTGCTTGAAAGTGTGCAAAGAAAAGCGACAAAATGGCCATATGCCCTTCGACGTAAATCCTACACGGACAGATTAAAAGCCCTACACCTCACTACATTGGAAGAGAGACGGTTACGAGGAGACTTGATCGAAACATTTAAAATACTGAATGGATTTTATAACCTCCCTCACATAAAGAACCTGTACAGATTAAAGGAGCATAAGAGAGACAGTCGGCGTCATAAGTCCCAGTTGTCCCACGCACCATCACTGACAAACACTGCACATCACATCCTCAGCAACAGAGTGGTTTACAACTGGAACAGGTTGCCTGAGGATGTTATTTCAGCAAAGTCATTAAACTCTTTCAAGAACAGATTGGACAAATGGATAGTTAAAGACAAAATCATTTTAACAGACAATTACCTATAATTTGTTATTTCAACACTGAGATATAGGCATATCAGCTAATGCTGCTCGCCTATTATTCAATAAATAAATAAATAAATAAATAAAATTGCGTTTCTCTAATTATTATCCTATGATGTTGCTGTGCGATGCGTCTTAAAATTAAATGTTGCGATTTGTTGCATGTTTGTGGAATGTTGCTGCTTTTAATTGTAACATCGCTACTCTGTCTCCTGTACCTTTGTAACAGATAGATTACCTCTTTGTTTCCTTAATTTTATAATAAACAATAGAAATACTACATACAGAAATAATTACAGATATACAAAGAGAAATTACAGGGCAATGAGATAAATTATCTTATATATATATATCCAGGTTGACGTGCACAATGCCGGGCAGTGACAGACTCTTCTTGTTCAAACAGCTGCTTGACATTTGTGAGGTTATGGGCAAGCTAGTTGCTAGGACACATGTATTCCATGTTTCGACACCATATAATAATTTATAACACAAAAATATCTTTCGTGGAAAACAATTATTTCTTCAGTTTGACTTCCTTTAAGAAATAGAAAGCTTTATGCCTATCACCAGATTTGTTAATGTTAAGTCTGAGTATTATATTTTTATGTTATGTGTTAAATCTGATGCAATGACTATATCTCCCAATGTCAAATTGACAGACTTACCCTAAACAAGTAGAACTTTTCTAACAAGCACATTTGCTCGGAACATTTTTCCTTTACCATAAATGGAGGTGATAATGAATTTTATATTCACCTCAACATTTATAATTACGAGTAGACATATATCTTTAATCTGCTGGAATTCATAATAAACACAGGGCCAAGTACTTAGCACTATATTACCGTGGCTTTCCTGTCCTTATTAATCAACTTCATAATTTTAAAAATAATAATTGTTTACTTTAGTATGCATGAGTGCTCTTGACAAAAATTATTTACTGAATATAGATAAAGTGTAAGGAATGTGAGACTGTGCAGTTGTATGTTTTTTGAATATGTCACACGATAGCTCTGCACTTGTGTATCGATTTTGATGGTTCTTTTTTTGTTTGGCAGGCCATAGTTCAGAGGTTGGTCTTATATAAATAATATCGAAATCGGTGTGGCATTTTTTGGACAATAAAAAAAAAACTAAAATTTTCTTTCATATAGCCGGACGACGTAGTTATAACTTCTTAAGAAATTTGGTAGTGTCTAAATTTAATAAAAAAAAAATTTAGAGTTTAGACTAAAATAACTAAATTGAATATAATTGTGCCGGTCCAGGCCCATGAAATTGTGAAGGAAAAGTATTACAAAAAGTAGGTAGTTTTGCATGCTTGAAAAATTTCAGACTCTTAGCACTTGTAGTTTCTGAGATTTCGTGATGAGTGACCTTTCGCTTTTATATATATATATGTATAATTAGAATATAGATAAAAGATAAAGGTGAGTGACTGACAGATCAACGTACAGTCCAAAATCGTAATAGCTAGAAAGGATTATAGTTATTTAAGTTATTATTCGACAGTCGTAATACTGTTCAAAGTAGGAACCTGTCATAGGAAACTTACAGAAAGCGAGGCGAAGCCGCGGGTTAAAGCTAGTATTAGTATAATTATGGATATCAAGTGTCTAGTTGCAAAGTTTTTTTTGGTTCGATAGGGTTTTATCTTCAACAATGACGTGCATAGTTCCGTATAAACTTTCATCTCCCATTTCATCACCGTACATTTCGAAATTTTACATTTTAGACAAAATTGCTAGAACAAACATTTATTTGGTTCGTGTCAAGTGCCTAGATACGAAGTTTCATTGTTTTATCTTCAACAATTACGAACTTCCATATATATTTTCATCCCCCATTTCAACCCTCATTTAGAACAAACATTCGTTTGCTTCGTGTGAAGTGTCTATATAAAATGACTAGCTGTTACCCACGACTCCGTCCGCGCGAAATGACTATTTATATTCAGAGTTTCACGGGTTTACCTACAACGGTTGGAAACTTCTATATTGACATTCATCCCCCATTTCACCCCTGTACAGTTCGAAATCACAAAATTGATAGAACAAACATTCAATTGCTTCGTGTCAAGTGTCAAAATACAAAATTTGATAACTTTGAAAATCGCGAATTTTCATACAAACGTTCATCCCTTGTTTCACCCTCTTAGGGGATGAATTTCGCAAAACCCCGTCTTAGCGAGCGCCTACGTGCTAAAAGACACCTCCATGCAAAATTTCAGATTCCTAGCATTTGAAGTTTCTGAGATTCCTTGATAAGTGACCTTTCGCTTTTTCGTTCGTTACTAACGATACGTGTATCATTTTATTCAAATTGTGAATTATTAAAAACATTACACAGGACTGAATAGCGACAAAAATATGATTTTATGTTTCGGAAGCGTTACAGCGGCCGTGGTCACGAGAACACTGATTCAGTCGTGTTCACTGTTTCATGAGTTGAAATAGCGAGAGCTTACGTTATTTGTAAATTAATTCTGTTCCAGGCAGGAAGACTAAGTTTGCGAAAAGGAGATACGATTGCATTGTTCCTCTGTTGTACAATAAAATTGACGTAGAATTTAAAATTAAAAGAAAATCAAATAAATAAATTAAAAAGATTTTGAGATCATGGTTGGCCAGATTCGATTATGATAGTCTTGAATACTTACTTGTAGATATAGATATAACATAATAATAATAACTTAAAAAATAACATATCACTTAAAATTAAAAGTGTCTCTTGTAAAGATGTGTGTTGATGTCAAATGTTATGTACTTCTGTTATTTCTCTATTTTAAATCTAAATATATAAATACGTGTGTGATTTTTTTTGTCATGGTGTAGTTGTTAATATTAATTTAGGTTTGTTTATTTTAGTGCCATTAGTGTTAAGGGAGAGGCCATCGGTTCTGAAACACAGTATAACATACTAGTTCGGAACTGATGGGTTCCAATTGATCTTGTGAAATGTTTTATGTTGAAATAAAGTATTTTGTATAATTGTAAATGACGTGTCTTTACGGTGCAAATAGACCTGTCAAAGGTAATTCTCAAATTCAAAGTAGATGGCGCCTATGTTTCATTTTATTTGAGAAAATTCACAAAACGAAATGAAATTAAGAACTTGCTTTGATAGGTCCATTTTCTCCTTATCTGTGTGTTCGATAAAATTTATCTATCATTTCTATGTAAAATGTATGTTTATGGCACAACTTCAGCGCTAAGGCGAAGCGATTGCTTCAAGAATTGAACCGTTGATATTGGAAATATGTTTGTTTCAGAAGAGAAACCTTCGAACTTAAAGCTCTGGCTGAAGTTGTCATTCTCTGCGGTATGTATCGTGATCGTGGGAGGTATATGTGCTATTGTGTCCATTACGTTGACGTATACGGGCCAAGAGAATACAACTAGCGCCAGTGGAGAAGAACAAGACTCTTCTACAGGTACGTGATTAGTCTCTAGTCTAAGTACTGTTCGTTGTACATAGCTCTGTTCATTGTAGTATTAAACATTTACAGTTTTGTCACACCTACCCGTCATCTTGATTAACCTTTTAGCCGCCAAGCTAAAGACGTTTGCTCGAGTAGGTTAAAAAAAATTAATGTGAGGTAAAATTTCAATGTGAACTTAAAAGTCTGTTTGTGTATTTTGGTGAATCTCAGGAAATTTTACATTTAATACATAGTTAAAAAAATAAATAAAAGGCCCATTTCGACAAATATGAAAGACCCTTTTTATTTTATTGTTTCATTCTGTGTTACATTCTAGGATCTTTCTCAAAATGTAAATGAGGGCCTTCTATTTTTTGAAGATTGAATTTGTATTTTAGCCACGCCAAAATAAATTAATTGTTTAAAGGTATATTAATAAACAGAAATCACCGGGTATAGACCATGATAGTATGACTGTAACACGAAAACTCCGATGTCCACCTTGTCTTCCATATCCAGTCTAGACTTGTGTTATGTAATACAGTATACAGTGTGTATACAACTGTAAATCGTTCTTTTTATATAAAGCAACCTTACAGGCGCGGTCCCAGCCTCGAATTTTGGGGGGGGTCACCAGTACGCAGCCTCGGATTTTGGGGGGGGTCACGAGTAGAAATACAATAAATCGAGTAAAAAAGACTTTACAAGTATCGCCCCACGTATGATTTTGGGGGGGGTCATGTCCCCCGTGACCCCCCCCCCCCCTGGAGCCGCGCATGGCGACCTATGATATTTGACGCCAAATGGTCTGTGCAACCTACCGAACCTTAATGTTAGTAGGAGCGTGCAAATGGCGGTTAAAAGGTTAATAGAAATCATCGCTCATTTGTTATATATCGAATTAAGTTTTTAATAACAATAGGTATAAACAGCCCATTATGAGTTGGTAAATGTTCTAATCCTGTTTATGTGAACCTTATACTCTTTCGAAGTTGGATGAAGTAACTCAGAATACGTATTAGAGTACAGGCCCGTGATAATAAATGATTATATTTTGCTATGTTAATTAGATTTTTAAGAATAGTATTGTTTTATAAGAATAGCATGTAAGTTAAAAAGGTCAGCGAATAAAGGCTTTTATTATTATTATATTATTATTGTAGTGACGGCATAGTTCTGAATCTTATTACTTTATACCCTTCTATCATCATCCTACATAGGTCTCCTGGTGTGTCATTTACTTCGTAAATTTTGTTCACGGGCCTGTAGTCTATATGTAGATGTCTGTTTCGCACGAAATTGTAGTGAATTTGTAATCATTTTAGTTCGTTCTTTATCCTTTTATTAAAATCTTCTCCTGACGACGGCGGTCGTATCTGTTCCAAAATGATGAGGTAAATAATAATAATTTACGTCGCTATCAAGTTATGTTTAATATTTAAATAATAAATTCACTGTTCATTTGTTTAAATATTCAAAGTTATGTCTTATTAAACACGCTTTTATTGATTATTGTTTATGAATTAATAGCGTTTGACAGCCCCTATTGCCATGTGAATGGAACAAACACACACACTTACAAACGTGCTTACAAACACACACACACACACTTTTTCTTTGTTGATATTAATTTCTGTACCATATTACGGCGATTATTTACAGTCACATTATTACCGTCCAAAGTAAAGGTCATAGCAGACTTGTATAATATTATGTCGGCACACTCGCTCGGGAGATAATAAGCATTGTAATGTGTACCTAAACGCCTACGTTGTAGGTACACTTTACAGTAGCAGCAAAGTTACGCAAGATTATGATTCGATTAGACAGATATTTATATATTTTGTTTATTAATATAAACTTGCACAATAATTTACTGGGTAGGTACCATTTCTGATAACAACAGACTTAGCCTAGACAAAGCGGTTCGAGGCGTATTAATTTCTAAAATCACTTATATAAATATGTGTATAATTACCTATGCCACACCTATGCCGGTTGTTCTACTGCTAAGCAGCACGTGCGAACACCACTGCGTTCTGGTTTGAAGGGCAATGTTTCCAGAGAAATTACAGGACATAAAGGATGAAATATTTTACCTATAATATCTGAGCGACGAGCGCAGTGCAGTGTTAGGTAATGATTCGGAGTCTTCGTATTCCAATAGGTGCGTGACACTGTGTAGTTATGGTCATACGTGTGGCTTACCATTAGTCATTTCGTTATGTTTTCATACATTTTAAGTTAAGTAGTGTTCGCTAGTTTCAGTGGTTGGTTCCTGTTCTTGCGCACAGTTCAAAATGGTTTGTTCAAAGTTTCATCGAAGGTTGAATGACCTTCGTAAAACAACAATCCATAATTATTGTTATTATATTCGCTTTTCTGTAGCATTTTGATCGTTCAGTGGTGTCTGAATCCAGGAATTCCCCAAGAATAACCAAATATCCTTGACAACGGGAATAACCTACGTTGACAACGATTATCTCTATTTTTAATGCCCAATGGCAGATGGTCTGGGGTGGCTTTTACTTACTTACCGAGCTTTAGACTAGCGCGAAAGGCGCATGACCTTACTAATCTAATTAATTTTAACCTTACGTTCGTCTGTTCCTAGCAGGGTTCGAAAATATCCGATTTATTATACACTAGCAGCGCCCTGCGGTGTTACCCGCGAAGTTCCCGTTCCCGTTGTTCCCCTTGGAATTTCGGGATAAGTAGTAGCCTATGTGTTCTTCCAGACTATAATCTATCTCTGTTCCAAATTTCAGCCCGATCCGTTCATACGTTAGGACGTGATTGAGCAACAAACATCCAAATATCCAAACATCCATACATTGACATTTATAATATTATCACATTTATAATATTAGTAGGATAGTAGGAAGTAGGATTTACTATCGGACTTCTTCTCGTAGCTCGAAGAAGCGGCATCGTTTCATGGTTGTTGTTCCAAAGACACGAACGAAGAGGTTTGACTCTACTTTTGTGATAAGAACGTCTCTAGAGTCTAGACTGTCGATTTAGTTGTCTGAGTGGATTTTTCCCGATGGTTATAATCTTGGTGTCTTCAAATCGAGATTGGATCGGTTTCTTCTAGGTAAGCACGCTTCATCGTAGACCGCATCGTCGCTTAACATCAGGCGAGAGGGCGGTCAAGTGTAAACCTATAAATGTAAAAAAAAAAAAACGGATATTTATGATATACTAGCAGCGCCCCGCGGTGTTATCCGCGTAGTATATTACCGCGTAGTAGTATTTTTTCGGTATAAAAAGTAGCCCATGTGTTCTGCCAGACTATGATATAACTGCGTTCCAAATTTGTTTGAGCATCATCCTAACATTGACATATATTAGTAGGAGACTCACATACCGTAGTCAATGATAATAACTTGCTCTTTAAATTAGACTTCTCCCTAGGTACAACTGCTGAACTGCTTTCATTGAAATGAGAAACATTTGAGCTCACTTTTGAATCTGGGGTATTCATAAATGTCTGAACACTTGTGAATTTGGTGTTGAGACCTTACACATCGGCAGGAGTTAGCGTCGTTTGATCCCGGGTTCCACCATTTGACTTGAATGGCCTTGGCTTTTGTATATTGCTCTCTTTCTTTATATTCGCTCATCAATAAAGAGATAACCAAAAAAAGAAGTAATTTAAAAAGCGAATCCAATACCTTTGTAGTTATGCGGTCGAAGAGTGTTTTTTGAAGTGATAACTTATTTTGCCGTACCAGTACCACATACAGTTTTTCCGTGGGTTGTGAATTGAGCTGAAGCGTTCACGTTCTAATCTTCGGATAAACTGTGATGATCTAGATGACCGTGGTCATGGCCACGCCCTCCGCTTTCACCCGCGTAGTATCACCAAAGTGAACTATCAAATTCTGAGTTTTCACTTCTATCAACATTATTCTTCTAAAAGCGTTGGGACGAGCAGGACTTGTGCTTGATCATAAGAAACACGCCTAAGCATAAAATCACAGTGTCACACAGCTATTGGAACATGAAGAGTCCAAATTATTGCTATCTTATATATAAAATTCTCGTGTCACATTGTTTGTTTCCTTACTCCTCCGAAACGGCTTTACTGATTTTTACCAAATTTTATATGCATATTCAGTAGGTCTGAGAATCGGCTACTAGCTATTTTTCATACCCCTAAGTATTAGGGGTTGTTCACCCCAAACATTTTTTTTTAATTTTTGCTCAATTTTTTTTGTTTTTATTTTTTTATAATGTGGCGTTAAAAAATACATACAACCCTAAATTTTTACCCTTTTATCACCAACCTCTGTTTTTTTATAGCCATTTTAGTAATTTAATCATTTGACAGTGAACTCCTAAACGACGGGACCGATTTGAATGTTTTTTTTTGTGTGTGTAATCGAAGATGGTTTAAATTCACAAATAAGCCCGGCAGATGGCGCTGCAGACAGTGTCTAGGCTATGTCCGAGCGAAGCTGGAACGGGCCGCTAGTTATATTAAATGCATAAGTAGCATTGCACTGTTAAGAGTATCAATCTATATGCCTTGTAATTTCTCTAGAAACATTGCCCTTCTGAACCTTTGAGTAAACAATTCGTCTGTCGAGCGACAAAACATCACATGAGCTATAGCGCAATTTCTACCGTTACTACTACTAGTACTACTGGATACTATGAAGAGCTAAAACAAATTGCAAACATCGCACAATAGGGTACAATCCTCAAAAAAACTAAGTAGCCCGTTAGTTAGATTGCCAAAAAATATTGTACACGTATTTTCTCTTTTGTTTTACAAACAAAAAATGACGAAGATACAGCGCTTCGAAGTTTCGTGTGACGTCACTTGTGAGTACGATTTTTACTCACGATTGACGTCGCGACCCCCCACTCTCGAAGTTTGATGGTCTATATCTTTGACGATTTTTAATATTATGAAAAAACAAAAAATACGTGTCAAATATTTTTCCATGATCTAGCTGACGGACTAATTAGGATGGTGTATATTTGACCCAGTCCGGTACCCTATTGCTTAAATCAATGTGTATTTTTTTCAGCAAGAAAACGTTGTTACCTTAACTAGGTGCACCATATCCTCGCATGCGTACCATGGCCTACCAACAGTTTTAGATGCATTCTAAATGACAAAAAATGTACTCTATTTTAGAAATAATATTAGGATTAATGTGCTGAGTGTGAAAGATGCAAAAAAATATGCAAATTTAGAAATAAGGACGAATTAAGCTGATATGATAAGATTTTAATCAATGCCCACGCTGTACGTATTGTGCGACGGCAATTGATGTAATTTCAACCGTATTGTTATTAAGATAAGGCCCATAGTTATAATTTTTGTGATCATTTTCTCTCCATTATTTAAATTTAAATAATTTATCAAGTTTTCGAGCTAATGACGTCATTTTATTTGCCGAATAGCTACTACTGTGGAATCATTGCTTCCACAGTGACATAGGACGAAGGAAGAACGATAGAAACAAACGAAAGAGAAGAAAAGATAAGAAATTATGATAATATAATGACGTCACACAGATACAAACTTCAATTGTCATTTATGTTTAAAAATAGAATATTCCTTAATTAATATTCTATTTTTTTTTAAATATCTGAAAGTTAAGAGTAAATTAAGCCATTCGAACGAGAGTATAAGGTTCACATTGTAATAACACTTGTTTCCTTTCCATTTAATCCTATTAACATGTGTTTCTCATCAATTTCAGAATGTATATCGGTGGAGGGAATCCATTATGGACATTTGAACCTTATAGTAATGGCTCTGCTGACGGTGGTTCTAATTTTCATTGCGTGCGCCAAGTTACTAACAACGGCGACGGGTAACGCAGCTACTTTTGTGGCTACAAACGCTGTGCCAGATAGGACTCGTAGTTATAACGTGGAAGGTATTGCTGGATTTTATTTTATATACCTCATTTAGATCATATCACACCAAAGGAACAGCGGTGCTTAGCGAACCACGGACAATTTCATTGTAATGCGATTTAAAACCTTATACTCATTGTTATAAAACATAATATCGCTTGAGACATTTTAAATCGCGCCCGCGACTCTTCAACACCGACGACTCCTAAGCAACGGCAGCGTGCGATTTCTCAAGCGATTCTATGTATTACGGGAACGAAAATAAGGTTTAAAATCGTATTACAATGAAACTGCTCGTCGCTCCTCATTTGATGTGGGTTGAGCCAAAAGCGCGTGATGGACGAGCGAGTAAAACCACCAAGCAAATCGTTTTACTAAATTAATTGGTGAAAATTTAAAAGTAAAAACTAAATGAAAAAAAAACAAATTTCTCCGAAAAACGCAACCGGATTTAATTTAAAATTAAATTCAGACACCCGACCAAATTTAATAAGAATCTATCATTATGTCGTCTAAATAGGTAAATACATGAAAGCAAATTTTAGTTTACTGTCAATATTTCAAAAACCGCCTCTCCGATTTCGAAAAATAAAATATAGGGCCACCTACCAAACAAAAAAATAACCATCAAAATCGATTCACAATTGGCGGCGTTATCGCGTAACATACATACAAAAAGAAGCATTCAACTGAATTGATAACCTCCTTCTTTTTTTAAGTCCGTTAAAAAACAGATATTACTTGGCTGGAGGCACAATAGTGAGCCAACTCAGGACGAGTTGGCTCGCTATTCTTGTATCTTGTTGCTGATAGATTGGTTAACTTTCACGGCAAACCGAGTGTACCCTTTGTGTTTTAATACTGAATACTAAAATGCAGTGTACTGAAATTTACTTAATACACAAGATACATGGATAGATCGTATGTGTACATACAGCATGACCGGTGACACACTTTTGATATTGAAGGAGACTAGGTACTTGATTCTCATTCTAATCTTAATATACCTATGTATAAATAACGCGTCGTGTTGTTTTGGTCCTTAACTACTTAACCGATTTTAATCAAGTGTGCACACCGTGTGCACGTTGACCCAATTTAAAAGCTAGTAGGTATAGAAGAAATTATGTTTGATGGTTTTATTTCGATTAATTAGTCTTAATATAAAAATATCCGAGTGAAGCCGGAACGGGCCGCTAGATATCTAATAAAAAATACTAAATTTTCACACTAAATCTATAAATATATAAAACTGAATGTTTGTACGTATGTCCTTTATATAATCGCAAACTATGCATTTGCTGTTAAAATGTTCAATTTGTGAAGATGTGATGATCTTTAGGTGGTGCATGAGCCAAAGGTTTCTGAGTTAGTACGACTAATTTTCGACAGGTGACGTAGCAACGCGCACAGGGTACAATTAGTTTCTTAATAAATCTATACTTAATATTATAAAGCTGAAGAGTTTGTTTGGTTGATTGTTTGTTTGTTTGTACGCAACGCTGAACGCAAGGATCTCGGGAACTACTGGTCCGAATTGAAAGGTTCTTTCTCTGTTGGATAGTCCATTTATCGGGGAAGGCTATAGGCTATTTAATATTACGCTACTATCAACAGGAACGAAGCATGAATGAAAAATGTAACAAAAACCGGGAAATAATTTTGCTTTTTGAGAGTTTTCGTTGCGTGACAGCATGTGTCATTCGTCAAAGGTTCGTGAAAGGTTGCGTCATTAGAACCTAAGGTAACCGAATTTGTTCAAAATTTGAATTGGTACGATGAATTTTAGATAGATGGCGTAGCAACGCGCGTGCGATTCAGCTAGTAAACTATATGTGGATAGCTTGAGGCTGATATAATTGATAAGTGCCGCAGAAATCACTTTCAAAGAATCGTCCTCACTACGCCGTCCACCCTAATCCGCTAGATACGTTTTGCATCGCCATTTACCACCTTTATTTTTATTCGCCAACTTTGCACTGCGGTACACGTTAGTACAAGCGCAAGCCCTAAAAGGTCTGTTAGTCCGGTTTGCCACTTAACCATGCCTTGTCGTCTCGATACATAAACGCTAGACATAGTTTGTCCGATTATCGCATAAGTGCATGATAATTTGCCAGGTGCGATCAATATGTTTCCCGACCGCCGAATGCCTACTCTCGACGGGATTTTGAATGCCAATAAAAGGATACCAGTTCGGACAGTTCAGTATTTTCACACATATTCATGGACCAGAGGGTCTACCGTCTAACTAAAACTGTCTTAGCTTAGGAAATTGCTCTCTCTTTTCTTTTCGCTTGAAATGATAAAGACGGCAATAGCAAAGCCATAGCCGATTTAGTTGGGCGATTGAGGGTCAGGAGTGGCAAACCCTATCGCGCTACGCAAAGACGTTATACGTTTTCACACCGCCACGATATCGTATCATGGATTCGTGGGTGTGGTAACAAATTGAGATAAGACTAGGGATACATTAGATTGTTGCTTCTTATGTGTTATTCCAGACTATAATCTATCTGCGTTGCAAAAACCAGATCCGTTCGGATTTTCGGACCTGGGGGTCTACCGCCGAACGAAAAATGTCATCGCTTTGATGTTTCTCTCTCTCTTTTCTTTTCGCTTGAAATGATAGAGACAGCATTAGCAAAGCGATAGCCGATTTAGTTAGGCGGTAGAAGCGCTGATTGATCAACAGTTATCCAAATTTTCGCATTCATAATATTATTAGAATTAACCTGTGTATAAGTGGCTCTTAGGTAACTTGTCATTGAAGCAGAGCGAGCCTGCGGAGTAGACATACTGAGAAATATTATAACTAACTAGTTGAACCCTGCGGGCGTTGCTACGCCACCTATCGAACATTGGTCGTACCAACTCAGACTTAGAACAAATTCGGTTAGCATAGGTTGTAATGACGCAACCTTAAAGATAAACACATGCTGTCACGGAATTCGGCGCACGTCAGCGCGCGCGACTAAAGCTCTGAAAAATGTTTTTTCGTTTCATACATTCTTCATTCATGCTCCGTTCCTATTGATAGCAGCGTAATGTTAATAGACTATAGCCTTCCTCGATAAATGGACTACCCAACAAAAAGATATTCTTTCTATTCGGACCAGTAGTTCCCGAGATCTTAAGCGTTCATACAAACAAACAAACTCTTCAGCTTTATAATATTAGTATAGATATGATTGCACAAAATTTCGGAACAAAAAAATAGAAGAAATTTCAAAAATAAGTAAAAAGTTAATCTAGATTGAACTGTTCGTTACGTTTTTTTTTCGGAGTCTATTTGTTTTTTTTCCATGCCCGTGTATCGTTCTTGGCATGTATATTTTTTAAATAGCATAGCACTTTTCGTACGCCTTTCTATAGATACTTAAAAAATACTATAACATAAATATGGCAATTAAAATCAACGAAATGTGAAAGTTGAAGTGAGTTGAGTCTACCTGGTGTAGGTAATCTAGAAAAAATATACTGTAGTTTGCAGAACAACCTATCACAGACACTAAAAGTAAAAAAAAAATTTGTCTGTAAAGTCGGGTTACTGACGTTAGTTGAACGTGACAACTTCAACTACGCCTTAGAGCGAGGTAACGCCGGCGGCGAGGTAACGGCGTTAACGGCACATGACGTCATGTTTTGCGGGCGTGCAGCCGGCTTCATCGAATTATAAGACGTCACGTGAAAAAAAAAAAACTAGGTTTAATCAACCGACTTCAAAAAATTGAAAATAACTTAGTAAAGATTTAATTTAATACACCGCTTATGTTACGTACACAGTGACCATTTGTGCATTTGTGTAGTCATTCTAAACCGTACGTTAAGCGACAGGATGCCTGTGAACACTGTATTAGTGTCAATGTGTAGGCCGGTGTTGAAACAACTGAATAGTGGGTCATACTTACATTTAAATTATTGCAATGAACGACTTGATACTTACCTCTCTGGTACATCATCAAACGTGTTATCACCAAAGCTTGTTTTATCAAAACGATGAAGCGCACGCGTTCTATCGAGCGCAGTACGTGACTACTTAACTAGTAACCATTTTTAGGGTACCGTACCCAAAGGGTAAAAACGGAACCCTATTACTGAGACTTGGCTGTCCGTCTGTCCAGGCTGTATATCAAGAACGGTGATAGCTAGACAGTTGAAATTTTCACAGATGATGTAGGTATTTCTATTGCCGCTATAACAACAAATACTAAAAAAACATTATGTAAAGGGGGCTCCCATACAACAAACTTGATTTTTGCTCGATTAGTCCGTCCCAAATAAACTAGATGGCGCCACTAGTAAAAATATGTAGAACGCGATTTCGAACTCATCGTCAGAATCATGACACAAAAAATCAATATTTTAAAACTTTTTGCCTGTCTGCGGAAATTGCGATGTATAAAAAATTTCGTATGAAGTCAAAGATGTTTTCGCCGTTTATTTGCTAATGGTACGGAACCCTTCGTGCGGGAGTCCCATTCGCACTTGGCCAGTTTTATTGAAATATGCCGAAAAAACCGCGGTGATTCAGCAAATGTTCAGTTCATCTGGAGTTAAGTTAGTCTTCTTAGGTACATTTTTAACTGACTCCAAAAAAAAAAAGGAGGTGTTCAATTCGGTTGTATGATTTTTTTTGTTTTGTTTTTAGGTTAGACGATAGCTCCGCCGATTGTGAATGGATTTGGTCAGTTCTTTTTTTGGCTTGGTAGATCATAGTTCAGAGGTATATATGTATATTATACAGTGTGTTTGGTTCATCGTGTGCCAATTGAAAATGGCGGACTGAAGGGGCCATCTGCTATCCTTTCACACCCCTTAAGACCCCTTATGCCCTGCGGTTTTTTTATATCAACTTTTTAAATGATTATTTAAAAAATACCCAAATGCTATATTCAAATACAAATAAAAACAAAAGTATTAGTTGTAGATTCCCGATTTTGATTTAATTTCAATGTGTATTGCAAAATTGCAAAAATTCTATGCGAAAAAGAGATAGAAGGTATGTACTACTTCGCGAGAATGAGATAGCAAATTTTACCTGTATCTAATGTATCACTTATGCAAAAATAATGTTTTAAACATAATCTTAAATATTAGCCATATTTGACCCTATTCGTAAATTTAGTGAATTCACAAAGTTACATACTAAAAGATTTATATGACTTGTGGCACATCATTAGAAAGAAGATAGATACGCTCAACTTTGGCTCGTATATCGAATCTAAGGCTAAACTAGCTGCCAAAAAACTGGGTGTCCTTTCAAAGGTGCGAAGGTACTTCAAGTCTGAACAGTTGCTTACATTATATCAAGCACAGATTCGCTCCTGTATGGAGTACTGTTTGCACCTTTGGGATGGTTCGGCTAAGTATCAGCTGGAAGCTCTGGAATCGATCGAGAGACGTGTCAAAAGGCTCATAGGCAATGCTACTCTTGTGCGAAAAAGACTTCAAAGTCTTGAACATCGCCGTAAAATTGCTAGTCTATCGGTTTTTTATCGGATACACTTCGGAGAGTGTGCAACTGATTTACATGATCTAATACCACCTTGTCCTTTTTTCTATCGGAGTGCTCGTAGCTCGAAAAAGCGACATCGTTTCATGGTTGATGTTCCAAAGACACGAACGAAGAGATTTGACTCTACTTTTGTGATAAGAACGTCTAGGCTGTGGAATACGTTGCCTGAGTGGGTTTTCCCCGATGGTTACAATCTTTGTGTCTTCAAATCGAGAGTGAATCAGTTTTTTCTAGGTAAACACGCTTCATCGTAGACCGCATCGTCGCTTTACATCAGGCGAGATGGCGGTCAAGTGTAAACCTATAAAAGGTAAAAAAAAAAAAGATAGAACAGGAAATTTTTGAGGTAGTTGGAAGATCCCAGTTACTATTGTTTTTTTTTATAGCCATGCAAAGTCGAAGTTTTATTCCAAAATGTTTCAAGTAAATTAAAAAAAAAATAGAGTACCTACATATGCCAACATTTATAAATTTACAATAACCCTACAGCAATACACATTGAATTGAAATAAAAAACGGGAGTCTACAACCAATACTTTTTTAAAAATTTGTATTTGAATGTATTGTTTGGGTATTTTAAAATAAAAATTTAAAAAGTTGATATAAAAAAACCGCAGGGCATAAGGGGTCTTAAGGGGTGTGGCAGGATAGGAGATGACCTCTTCAGTCCGCCACTTTCAACTGGGACACGATGAACTACTGAAAACATCCTGTATATAAATAATACAAATACATTTTTATCGAAATCGGTGTAGTAGTTTTTGAAATAAGAACAAATAATTACTTGAATTTACTTTCGTTACCTCGGTGACTTAGTGATTGCTTCATATTGAATATGGTGGAATGCTATTTAATTTTAAATTGTAGTCGGTTTTATTTATTTTGGAGAAAATAAATTATTACATTATTAGTCAACAAATAACTAGTGATTTGAACGAGTGAACAACATCTGGGTATTTTTGCCTGTGCTAAGGCTAAGGCAGGATTATGTATATGAGTATGAAGGAAAAACGAGTCATGCTTCTTCATTGGAGGCCGTAATATAAACGATTAGTTCAACATGTACGCAATTTATGTTTAGGCGCAGCGCGTTCGTCGCGTGATTTAAGTATAAATAAATAAATAAATATTGGTGGACAATTCACACACAACACCATCTGAACCCAAACTAAGCAAAACTTGTATGTAATATGGCGGCCAAATAGCTGATATAATACTTATATAGTTGTAAATACATACTTATTATACATAGAAACACCCAGACACAGTGCAAACATTTGAATTCATCACACAAATATTTGCAATGGGTGGGAATCGAACCCACGACCCTCGGCTTCGCAGGCAAAGTTACTACCCACTAAGCCACGAAGCCATTCAAAGTATATGTAATGACAAAGCTTTTGTTTAAGTTTGCATACATACTTCAAGTAATGTTTATAATTACGAGGGTCAAACTGAAAGTTCTTAGAAAATCAAAAACTGATTACATTAGCCAGTTATTAGTTTTATTATATCTTTTCAAAATATTGTCCATTCACGTCAATACACCGCTGCATGCGATGGAACCACTGGGAAAAGCACTTTGCCCACTCGTCCTTAGGGGTCTCTTCAATGGCATCGCGATACGCAGCCACCGCTTCTTCAGCATTCATAAACCGCTTTCCTTTAAGTTTTTCTTTAATTTTTGAAAATAAATAAAAATCACAAGGCGCGAGGTCGGGGCTATACGGCGGGTGACCCAGTAATTCAACGTTTGATGTCGCCAAATAGTCGATCGTTCGCTTGGCGGTGTGCGATGAGGCGTTGTCGTGGTGAAGGAGGATCCTACTGCGAGGTCGTTTCTCTCGAACTTTTTCCAAGACAAGTGGCAAACAATTGGTAGTGTACCATTCTGCAGAAACTGTTTTTTGATCCTCTAACACAATTGTTGCGAAATGACCTATCCTTCCAAAGAACGAGGCCACCATTTTTTTCCCCGCACTTCGATCTCTCTTCACTTTAGTTGGCAACTCCTCGAAAGGAAACACCCACTGAGCAGATTGTCTTTTGGTTTCAGGATCATAACAGTAAATCCAGCTTTCGTCACCTGTTAGTATGTCGAACACAGCATTTGAGTCACCTCCGTTAAATCTTTCAATCATTTTACGGCACCAATCCACACGATGGAGTTTTTGAGCCTCAGTCAAATTATGAGGTATCCACCGGGCGCAAAGCTTCCTGACCGCTAAATGTTCGTGTAGGATTTTGTGCACTTGACTCATACCGATGCCTAAGCTTGTCCGAATCTGCTGATAGGTCACTCTTTTGTCAGTCTCTATCATACGCCGCACAACACAGATGTTATCTTCAGTCGTCGCCGTAGAAGGCCGTCCCTCACGTAAATCATCAGTGAGATTAGTGCGACCACGTTTAAACTCATTAAACCAGTTGTAAACAGTCGCACGAGATGGGGCTTCATCGTGAAAGGCCAATCGTAGTCTATCATAACTTTCTTGTTGACTTAAATGACATCGAAAGTCATAAAAAATCATTGCACGAAAATTTTCTCGTGTTAAATTCATGTTGACGTGACACAGACAATTTTCAATTTGCCGCCAAATCGTAAAACAAATGACAAATGAATGAAGTATATACTCAGTAATATTGGCAAAGAGTTCTATTTTCAAATTATAGAATTATTTTTTTATTATATTGTTTATAAGTGGCCAGTTCGAAGAACTTTCAGTTTGACCCTCGTATATGTGTTTTTTTTATACCACGAAATTCACATCCTCGATTATAATTAGTGTCTCACCAAAGAAGAAAGTTTCTCACCAGTTAAACTTTACAAGTACTCGTAGGTATGTGGAACCCCAAAATAAGTGGAAAGCTTGAATTTTGAGGGCTGAGTGCGTAGTAATGGACATTATTCTGTATTTAATTAAAAGTAAAAAATATAGGAAAACCTCAAAATAACAATTACCAATAGGCGAGTTTATCGCTAAATTCTAGTTTAGGTTGAACATTTTCTTTTTCTTATCCAAGATACATTTAAAAAAAAGAGCCCAAATGACAAAGGCCACGGACCCCGCAGTCTGTGTAGTTGCTAAATTTTAAATAAAAAGAGACCTTATCGCTAAGAAAGGTTTCTTCCAGGAAATCATAAGATGGTGAAGCAGAAATGAATAGTGGAATACGGGGAGTCTAATTCAACTTATAACGGAGTGAGTACACCTCGGTTTTACTCGTACGTCGATTACGGCTTTAGGCGGAGCATAGGGCTGCCATAATAGTATTACGAACTGACAGCGAATACGTCTCTCATTCCAGGAACTTCTCAGAAATCATACATTTCTCCCCTAAAGATGGTATATCTTTTTTAACCCCCGACCAAAAAAAGGGGTGTTATAAGTTTGACGTTGATGTCTGTCTGTCTGTCTGTCGCACCGTAGAGCTCAAACGGATGGACCGATTTGGATGCGTTTTTTTTATTTGAAGTTTAATTTCCGTGCAGTGGTTCTTATCTATGTTTGGTTAATATCGATTCAAAATTGCCGCCTCCACAAAATGGCGGACAAAATATTTCTTCACAACCTACCTCAATATGTAACAAATGAAAGGGATTGTCTAGTATAATATTACAAATCCAAGATGGCTGCCACCACAAAATGGCGAATTACATTATTTTTTTCATTACTACCTCAATATGGGTATCAAACGAAAGGGCTAGTAGAATGCTGTACAGATTACAAATCCGAGGTAGTCGACTGGAAGTACTCCAGAACCAAGTCAGGACAATTCTGGATAAATCATGTCGTATGGCAGCCCTAGCTAAGCTTTCACACAGGTGAACTATGGATGGTTGAGTTAATGAGTGTCATATGCGTAAACGAAAAAGTGTCCCTCCCTCAAATTGCATTAAATTAGGTACCTTAGCATCAGGGTAAATTTTAAAGGAAATAAAAAAACGTACTATTCACAGTTTTCACGAAATAAAATCACTCTAGCTACACGTTTTCTCATTATCCTTATTTAAGGTTGTATTTACTACATTATTTTGTAATAAGTAAGTAGTTGAAATTTTGTATAAGTATACTATTTTAGTCGACGATAATATTATTTTTTTAACTCTGCTTACTTCAATTCGTTTACGATTGCTATTACCTTTTGTTTACACCAGCGCCGCTGTGGAAGATATTTGAACTCATAAATATATTATAAAGCTAGCTACTTTTTAAAATTTTCTACCTTATGATAGGCCACTCCTTAGCTCTACCCTCCATACACGGAACGTAGACAGCTGTGGCGCGTAAATTAATCAATAGAGTGAAGCGGAGAAAAAATGGTAGCCATAGGGACTGTCGATAGAAGTGAAAACTTATAACTTAAAGTTATAGATGGTTATAGTTAAACAGCGGCAATGTTACGCACTACGTCGCTTGTAGCTACAGATACACTGTTATTACACATGATAGTGACACGAACTCAAGATTTCCCCCACCCAAAAAATGACTAATGCGTACGTCTCGCTCTACGCTGGCGCTACGC
The DNA here is from genome assembly GCA_963693475.1 of Ectropis crepuscularia. Lineage (NCBI taxonomy): Eukaryota > Metazoa > Arthropoda > Insecta > Lepidoptera > Geometridae > Ectropis > Ectropis crepuscularia. The sequence goes on from OY856338.1 coordinate 39,668,156, forward strand.
CACTACATTAGCTGCAAAAAACGGCTGAAGAAGTTTGTACTTTAAAAATATAAAAGTTTACTATTGGTGGATATTTTCTCGCGCAGCTGTCTCACGTATCCCGAGCAGACAAACAGGCTTACAAATCGATTTATTAATATGTAAGCAAACTGTTTTATGTCACCAACACTCACTCCATTCTACCCTCATATTGTAAACATAACATCGGACTCGACAGAAGGATAAAATACTACTCGAAGAGTCTTCTCGGGCGTTTGTAACGCTAACGAAACATCGAATTAACCATACATTATAATAAAATTTAGATCGTGGTTAAGTCCTATGTTGTTAACAAAATGAGGTGAAATGGTGAATGTTTAAAAACTATACATTATATTCCGTTAAAGTTATTTTTTTTCCATCTACTAGAACCGTAAGTATACTTTATATATGACTGGCCTAGTGCCTTAGTTGGTAGTGTCTATCTGCGGCGCCGTGGCTTGTGGGTTCGATTCCCGCCCAGGGCATTTGTCTTATGAATACAAAATAGGTGTTCTGTGTCTGTCTGTCTGTGTGTGTTCCAATGTTTTATAAGTATGTATTTTCGATTATAGATGTATTGTATCCGCTAGCTGGCTCCCATAAAATGAGCTTTGCTTAGTTTGGAGCTAGTAAGCATTGTGTCAGGGATGTCCACCAAGTTTTATCTATTTATCACAATTTTTTCAACTAACCACTATCTAACTATAATAATAAACTAACAAACAAAAACTTTTTTCATTTTATTACGATAATTGCGAAAACGGAGAAGATTGAAATTTCACACACTCTTAGTTTCCATAGAAAAGGATCTACCGCCTAACTAAATCGGCTATCGCTTTGCTAATGCTGTCTCTATCATTTCAAGCGAAAAGAAAAGAGAGAGAAACATCAAAGCGATGACATTTTTCGTTCGGCGGTAGACCCCCCGTAATGCTAATATTAAAAAAGAAGTACACAAAAAAATATACATAAAATCAATTAAAAACATTACTCACACTATGATGTACTTGACACACATGTATGGACACTATTTGGTTTATTGTTAAAATGTTCAAATTGAGACTAGATTATATAGCTTTATGGCCGACTTTCGATCACTTGACGACTAGTTAAAATTAAAATACAAAAGCAAAGTACGTCTGTAGTGTAAATTCCTTTTGAAAGCAAGTAAGTACGAGTAGGCAACGAAATATCAAAATGGAATAAATCGTTGAATACGTTTCAGCTGACCCATTGCTAATAGCGCCTACACACCTCCGTATAGTATCGCGGACGGACTGGCTCGCTCAGCCCGTGGAGAAACCGCTGGACATCATCCGTCTGCCGGTGCCCTGGGTCATCATACAACACACCGCCACGGAGAGCTGTTACACACAGGTCATTTTTTAATTTTTAACATAAGTTTTTTTTTTTAATAAAGAGTAACGAAACGAGCTCGACATTAGCCTGATGGTAAGCAACATGCCTGTCACATAACAGCACAGTGACACGCAGTTATTGGAACATGAAGTGTCCAAATCATTACCTAGCATTGCACTGCGCTCGTCACCCAGAGATCTAAGATGCCTTTAAGCCCTGTAATTTCTCTGGAAACATTGCCCTACAAACCGGAACACAGTAATGTTTGACACAGACTGGTATCGGAACCACTACCCAGGACTGTTTAAATTAATTAATGTTATTGATTATTATTGCACCATATTATGGTGTTGTACGCAATAGACACTATATTTAAATTTTAATGTCTATTCATATTAATTTAAATTGTTATTACAATAATTAATTTTGTGTGACTGGTATTGAAACCTCCACCTATGACTGTTTTAATTAATTAACTTTCCACTTTGCACATTACTGCTTGGCGGTAGAATAACTGGCAAAGGTGTGGTACTTCCCCAGGCGGACTCTGCTAAGAGTCCTACCACTACTAAAATATATAGTATCTATAGATAAGAGTGACGAAACTAGCAGGTCATCTGCCTGATGGTAAGCAATATGCCTGCCACATAACAGCACAGTGACACGCAGCTATTGGAACATGAAGAGCCCAAATCATTACCTAGCACCTAGCACCAGCAGAGATCTAAGTTGTTGTATCTCTAAGCCCTGTAATTTCTCTGGAAACATTGCCCTTCAGACCGGAACACAGTAACGTTTGCACATTACTGCTTGGCGGTAGAATAATTGACAAAGACTTTTCACTACAGAAGACCTTATCGCTAAGAGCGATCTCTTCCAGGCAACCAGAGGATGGAGAGAAAATTTTAGATAGCAAAAGGCGGGGTATAATAGTATAATTTATGTCAGTGTTTGGATGTTTGTTGCTCTATCATGTCGGGACGGCTGAACGAATCGGGTTGGAATTTGGAATACAGTTAGATTATAGTCTGGAATAACAGATAGTCTTTATATCACGATACTTTTTATTACGATAAAATAACGGGAATGGTAACTACGCGGGTAAAACTATTTCCAGAGAAATTACAGGGCTTAGAGGTATAACAACTTAGATCTCTGGGTGACGAGCGCGGTGCAGTGCTAGGTAATGATTTAGACTCTTCATGTTCCAATAGCTGCGTGTCACTGTGCTGTTATGTGGCAGGCATGTTGCTTACCATCAGGCACATGTTCTGCTAGGTATGGTGATACCCATATATTCTGTCTATGCTACTTTTGTGGCAGGCATGTTGCTTACCATCAGGCACGTGTCCTGCTAGTTTCGTCACTCTATACTATAAAAAAAAAAATTGGCAGTCATGGGAACTGCCGATAGAAGTGAAAACTTATAACTCAGAATTTGATAGCTTACTTTGGAAATGCGTTTGCATGTCCCAATGACCATGGTCCTGAGTTTACCCTAAGATATCTTATCATTCCCTAGCGTGACGCTAGAAGTCAATTCTCAGCTCACGAAAAATCTGTCTGAGGCGCGCCAAAAGAAGTTTTCATTTCAAAAACCATTCAAAAAATTCCTGATTTTTAAACAAATATGTACATATTTGTGTTTCTATGTACTGTGCGTTCGTCTGTGTCTATGCGTGCTTATGTCAGTGTGTCTGTGTCGTGGTGTGTCATGGTCGCGTCTGTGTCTGTCGTGACGTGTGTGTGCGCGACAGACACAAATGCATTAACGTCAAACTTCTAATGTTCCTCTTTTAAATAAACCAGTCAGATAATTCAAAATATATGTTTATGTATTAAATAACGTGCAATTGACGCTATAGTAGCGTCTCGATAGTATAGTAATAGTATAGTTGTTTCACGAAGCGACGCGCTTATTACTTGTCGTGACCAAGTATGAAAACACGCTAAGTATGTGTGTGTGAAAACGAATAAATAACCTTCACCCGCGTTTAGGGCGGTAGGTACTGGGAGCGTCCGCGGTCACGCACACATTCACAGCGTGTTTGTAAACATCGTTACCACAAGTATAGCTCGTGTCGCTTAGTGTGATATCAAACGCAAAATGAAAAATTTTGAAAAAACCCACAACGTTAAAACGTAATTGAAAAAGGATAAAATAGTTTAAAAAATCCCCAATTTAAAGAACAAATGTAACGCGATATACCTAATTAACGCAAAACTCAAAAAGAACAATAACATCCGTCCGGGGCTGCCATTAAATTAATTAGTTTAGTGTTTCATATTAATTGGAGATTTTTAAAAATAAAATAAATAAATAAATAAAAATTTCTTATTTGCGCATATGGGTATTTACAGGTGATATGATACAGATAAAAGAGCTCCACATTCTGCCCTTCGGCATGCAAAACACTAATAACATGAATTTGCATACAAGGACTTGAAATTATTTGAAGAAATAAATGTTATACAATAAAAAATAGGCAAATTTGTCAAGGTGTTTTTTAAATTAATGTCAAAATTTACAATATATTTTGTATGTCAGAGTTATATTTTTTTTTTATAAAAGTAATGTTCAGTAATCTAACATGTTTATCTAACAATATGTTTGTGCAAAACGTACAACCATTTCATGTCAAGTCATGATATGTATACAAATTTATCATTTAGGTACTCTTCAACACTGTAGTAAGCCTTGTTCACGAGGTAATATTTAAGCTTGTTTTTGAAAGCGTGTTCTACATCTATGTCAAGTAAATCCTTAGGTAGATGATTATAGACAATAGGAGCCATACAAACAACACTACTGTTGAGCAGGGTAGTTTGGTTTGTTGGAATATTTAGTTTTTGTTTGTTCCTTTTACTCAGAACATTAGAATATAGATTTAACACGTTGGCTGTCCAAGTTGATTTGGTCAAGTGACACCCTACGTCCGCTCTCTTTTTTTAGACTATATAGTGTTTCAAAGTCATAAGCTTCGATGCCACTGAAAAAGTGTAATTTTTTTTTTTTCAATATAATTATAATAAGTCTTGTTTGCTTTAGTTGCTGATTTTGCAATATTTTATGTTTTATTTACTATCCACATTTCCCTCAAATTACGTAAAAAACTATAAAAAAAATCTAATAAGTCCTTCCCCGTTTTTTTTACCCAAATCCTTATCCACACGTCCATCTCAAACTCAATATTGTTGTCCGTACGTCCAGTTCATGAAGTCACGTTAAGTTTGAGCGGAATGGTGTCCTATATATTGTGCACGGACGCCATAGCTAACTACACAATGCCCTACATATAGTGCACGGACAGCCAACGTGTTAAATTACCGCGCACAAACACCGCACACTCATAAATGTACATACATGGAAGGGTTAATATTCATATTAATATTCGTTTAGAGCAATACTTACACCCTTAATGGGCAGACCGTTCCCCTACAGTGGGGCTTTTAGAAGTTGATGATGATACTTATTTTTACTTGCGATGAAATTTATACAAGTGATGGCAGCCCCCGACTATAATGTTATTGTCTTTTTTAAAGTATTGCATTAATTAGGTATCTCTCGCGCTAATTTGTTCTTTAAGTTGTAGTGCGGTAACTTTATACATTACCGTATGCGTTAAATCCGGTAGATCTGATTTTTTGCAGACTTGTTTATGATGTTGGCCTAATGATTGTCCCAAGTTTGTGACCTCGATCGACGAACGCAACTTTGTCAAAAATAGAAAAAATCGTTTATTTTTTAAATTTTGGCGATTATAACTCGATTTCGATGCGGTTTTTTTATTTGAAGATACATTTTTGTGTTGTTGTTTTGAGCTATTTTTGGTTAATATCGATTCAAGATGGCCGCCTCCACCAAATGGCGGACCAAATATTTCATCACAATCTACCTCAATATGGGTATCAAATGAAAGGGCTTGACTAGTAGAGTACTATACAGTATAACAAATTTCAAATCACAAAACGGCGAACTACATTTTTTTTTCACTAATGCCTTAATATGGGTGTCAAATGAAAGAGCTTGACTAGTAGACTACTTGTACCTGTCGTTTTCAATCGAGTATCCTTATTGTATAGTAGTTACGACAAATAAAATAGTTCAATGCATTGCTCCCTAGTTACCTAATATCATAAAATCAACTTAAAACCCTGATTATTCAACTACCTACCCATACCGGAAAACTGCTTCAAAATCGGACTTTTAGTTGTACATCTAGTTTTGGAGAAAAATGGCAACATTGATTTGTACAATCAATGCTTACTGCTGCGCCCCTTGTGAGTAGTCGCCGTAATACCTATCTAAGAACATGCACCAATCAAACCTTAACTCATCACTGAAAACTGCATCAAAATCGGACTAGCAGTTATGGAGAAAAATACCAACATTGATTTGCCCGTAAATGTTTACTGCAGCGCTCCTTGCTGAGTTGTCACCGTAATACAACACCAATCAAACCAATCGAACATGTCCCAATCAAACTTTAACCCATCACTGAAAATTGCATCAAAATCGGACTAGTAGTTTTGGAGAAAAATTACAACATTGATTTGCACAATTTCTTTTTACTACAGCGCCTCCTGGTGAGTTGTCACCGTATTATCTATCTTGAAACATGCACCAATCAAACCTAAACCTATCACCTGTAAACTGCATCAAAATCGGGCAAGTAGTTTGGAGAAAAATGGTAATATGTATTACCGTGTCCGTTCCGTCGCGGGTAAAAAGTACTATCGTTGGCCTTTATTTTGTACTAGCTGTTACCCGCGACTTCGTCCGCGCGAACTAAATACTAAAGTAACTCAGGCAGTACCTTACTAAAAACAGCTAATAATAAAACAATTTTATACAATTTATTAAAAATCGGTTTAGTTTTTTAGGTGTGAAAGCGTAAGAGACATTCGTCCCCCATTTTAACTCCAATTCCTTCCTTTATTTTCTTCATGTCAAATGCCTATACAGGGTTACTGGTTATTGAACCTATTCCTTCTTGTAGCTTATAGGGGGGGTTATTATCAACAAATTTGACCACATAAACCCATATGCAAAAGTCAACAATTTCTGAGAAAATAAGAATTAAAGTTTTTTTTAAATTTATCGACGCTAGGTGACTGAAAGGTTAAAAAAAAAGAGCTGAGATGTTTTTGATCAATTTTTTATTTGTTTTTACTTATTAGAGATATCAGGCTATCATTATGAGCAAAAAAAACTGAACTAGATATCCACTTCAGATAATACCACATGAAAACTTCAAGAAAATGTAATTATTATGATTAATTAGTTGTCTTTGATTGACAATAAATAAAAAAAATGCCAACACATCTGATGTGCAGATTATTATAAAAACAAGTGCTAATTTTTAGCTTTCGAATGAGGTATTAAAATCTATCATCGGTGTCAGGGTTTAAGAAAAAACGTTTCATGAAGAGTTCCAGGAATGAAATGCTATGAATACCGGTTTTTTTACCTGCTGAAAATTACGTCCACAAACACAGGATTTTGACCCTTATTACCGACCATGGACGATTATTATTCCATCCGCACCTATCAAGGGTACAAACAAAGCACATTTTAAAATTAGATAAGGGTAGAGACCTAGAGATAGAGATTACTTATTGCTTTAGTTAGTCAGTTCATACTTATTGTATCGTTCGGATGCATTTTTTCTCTTACCTATGCATTTTGCGATTTACCTATTGGCCTGGCTTGTTATCGGACTGCAATTTTGCCTGTGAAATTGTGACTTGTGAACTGGTTCTGTGATTGACTGCTCTATCGACGACTTGGCGTGTTAAAGGACTTGCAGTGTAATTAATACTTTGATTGGTATTATCATGTCTGGACGTCATCGAAGCCAGCGCGTTACTTATTCTAACGAAGAATATGCCGACATTTAATTTTGTTACGGCTAGTGCTCAGGCGACTCTGCAGCGAATTTTACGAAGCAGCAGGAAATTTACGAAGATTTTCTAGAAAATCATCTGGATGAATTGCTGGAAGATGTACCGTTAAACAATATTCAGAATATGATATTGCAGCATGACGGTTGTCCATCGCACTTTAGATTAAGTGTGCGTCAGTGGCTAGATAGCAACTACCCCGGACGCTAGATAGGCAGACGTGGACCCATACCATGGCCTGCCAGAAGTCCGGACTTGACTCCAATGGACTATTATGTTTGGGGTCATATGAAATCGTTAGTTTATGATGAAGCTCCGATGCCAACAATTGATGAGTTGAAGGAGCGCATAATTAATGCGGCCAGCCAAATTAAAGAGACTCTAACTAGTAGAGTCGTCGAAACAAATCTGAGAAAAAGAATGCGACTGTGCATTAGGAATAGAGGAAGCCACATCGAACATCAGTTATGATAAAAAGTAATAAAAACGTAGTTAAGTAACATTTAATTATGTTTTCTATTACACTTTTTGATAAATATCTTAATTAAGATTTGTTCACTTGTTTTAGAAATGTTAATTATCACTGTAACTACTCAACTGATCTTAAGTTTTGAGACCTCATTTGAAAGCTAAAAGTATGCAGATGTTTTTAAAATAATCTGCACGTCAGATGTGTTGGCATTTTTTTTATTAATTGTTAATCAAAGACATCTAATTAATCATAATAATTACATTTTCTTGACGTTTTCATGTGATATTATCTGAAGTGGATACCTACGAGTAGTTCACTTTTTTTTGCTCATAATGATAGCCTGATGTCTCTAATTAGTAAAAACAAATAAATAATTATTCAAAAACATCTCAGCTCTTTTTTTTTAACCTTTAAGTCACCTAGCGTCGATAAATTTAAAAAAACTTTAAATCTTATTTTCTCAGAAATGATTGACTTTTGCATAGGGGTTAATGTGGTCAAATTTGTTGATAATAACCCCCCCTATAAGCTACAAGAAGGAATAGGTTCAATAACCAGTAACCCTGTATACAGAGTTTGATGCTTTTATCTTCAACGATTGAGAACTTCCATATTGTCATTCATCCTCCATTTCAACCCCAATTTAATTCCCGTACAGTTAAAAATTACAAAATTGCTAGAATAAACATTCGTTTGCTTTGTGTCAAGTGTAAGTATATATAGAGAGTTTCATGGTTTTATCTTCAGCGGTTGGGAACTTCCATATTGACATTCATCCCCCATTTCAACCCCAATTTCACCCCCGCACAGTTCGAAGTTACAAAATTGCTAGAACAAACATTTATTTTCTTCGTGTCAAGTGCCTACATACAGATTGTAGATATAATTATGAAAATTCCAGTTCAAGGTTTGTTCGTAGTAATTTATTCGTTTGACACATGAAACAATGAATGCATAATATGTTTCAGACTGACGTGAACCGATCCTATTACCTTTTTTACGGTACTTTAAATTTGTTTAGTTGTACCATTCATGGTACTAGCGATACATCAATATTTGTGATGGTACTACTGATCTGCAAATAATGTCTCTAGTACCATTGATGGTACTAAAGATACAAAGTTGTGTCATTTGTACCATCAATGGTACAAATCAATAGTACTACTGACACTAAGGCAGAGTTTCATGGTTTTATCTTCAACGATTATGCACTTCCATATTGACATTCATCCCCCATTTCCACCCCAACTTCATCCCCGTACCTATAGTTCGATGTTACAAAATTGCTAGAAAAGCATTTATTTGCTTCGTGTCAAGTGCCTTTATACAGAGTTTCATGGTTTTATCTTCAACGATTGTAAGCTTGCATGTATACTTTCATCCCCTATTTCAATCTCAATTTCATCCCTATATAGTTTGAAATTACAAAATTGATAGAACAAATATTCGTTTGCTTCGTGTCAAGTGTCTGTATTCAGAGTTTCATAGTTTTATCTTCAACGGTTGGGATCTTCCATGTTGACATTCATCCCCCATTTCAACCTCAATTTCACCCCCGTACAGTGCGCTATTACAAAATTGCAAGAAAAAGCATTTATTTGCTTCGTGTCAAGTGCCTAGATATAAAATTTGATGACTTTGAAAATGACGAATTTTCATACAACCGTTCATCCCTTGTTTCACCCTCTTAGGGGTTGAATTTCGCAAAACCCTGTCTTAGCGAGCGCCTACGTGCTAAAAAGGACCTCCATGCAAAATTTCAGATTCCTAGCATTTGTAGTTTCTGAGATTCCTTGATGAGTGACCTTTCGCTTTTATATATATAGATTAAACTTGTGTTAGATCTTTGCTAGGTTGTTTTTATGGTTGTGTGCACCGAATCAAATTGGAACATTTTCTATTACAGAGTGAGTGCGTGCGATCTGTGCGTCTGATCCAGATGTACCACGTCGAATCTCGAGGCTGGTTCGACATCGGATATAACTTCCTCGTCGCCGGCGACGGGTCCGCGTACTTCGGTCGCGGGTGGGAGTACCAGGGAGCACACACACTTGGGTACAACAAGTAAGTAACCACTATAAAGCAATCTGTGCGACTGAACCAAATGTAACACCCGCGACCTGTCCAACTGATCCAGATGTACCTCTATAAATTACGACCGCTGTCTTTGTAGCTGATTCAGATGGTGCTCGATGAGTTTTGATTTTGACTGTGTCATCAGTGTGACTGATCCAGGAGTACCACTATGAGTTTTGCTCAGGTCAGTGTGACTGATCCAGAAGTACCACTATGAGTTTTGCTCAGGTCAGTGTGCCTAATCCAGAAGTACCACTATGAGTTTTGCTCAGGTCAGTGTGACTGATCCAGAAGTATCACTGAGTTTTGCTCAGGTCAGTGTGACTGATCCAGAAGTATCACTATGAGTTTTGCTCAGGTCAGTGGGACTGATCCAAAAGTACCACTATGAGATTTGCTCGGATCAGTGTGACTGATCCAGAAGTACCACTGTGGGTTTTGCTCAGGTTGGTGTGACTAATCCAGAAGTATCACTATGAGTTTTGCTCCGGTCAGTGTGACTGATCCAGAAGTACCACTATGAGTTTTGCTCGGATCATTGTGACTGTTCCAGAGGTACCACTATAAGTTTTGCTCGGATCATTGTGACTGTTCCAGAGGTACCACTATGAGTTTTGCTCGGATCATTGTGACTGTTCCAGAGGTACCACTATGAGTTTTGCTCGGATCAGTGTGACTGTTCCAGAGGTACCACTATGAGTTTTGCTCGGATCAGTGTGACTGTTCCAGAGGTACCACTATGAGTTTTGCTCGGATCAGTGTGACTGTTCCAGAGGTACCACTATGAGTTTTGCTCGGATCAGTGTGACTGTTCCAGAGGTACCACTATGAGTTTTGCTCGGATCAGTGTGACTGTTCCAGAGGTACCACTATGAGTTTTGCTCGGATCAGTGTGACTGTTCCAGAGGTACCACTATGAGTTTTGCTCGGATCAGTGTGATTGAACCACATGTACCACGTGAAAAGTCGAGACTGGTTCTACGTTATTTAAACTAATTTAGCCAAACCCAGTATCTTAAATAGCTGCGCGAAGCTAATTTTGAAGTGAAATTTGTTTATTTTCAGGTATAGCATGGGAATAGCGTTCATAGGCACATTCAACAACGAACCTCCGCCGAAGAAGCAGTTAGACGCATGCAAAAAGCTAATACAAAGAGGCGTTGAACTTGGTAAAATCGCCAAAGACTACAAACTATTCGCCCATAGGCAACTGTCGTCTACTCTTAGCCCGGGAGAAAAGCTGTTCGAAATCTTGAAAGAATGGCCACACTTTGTTAAAAACGCCACAGACATCGATAGTTTGTTACCAGACTATTGAATACTGTTATTAAAAGGACAAAATAGTATCAATTTGAAGGGCATTACGGAAATATAAAACTACCCGCTGCGTTCTAAACATATATTCAAAGTCTTACGCGAGTGATTAAATTGGCAGTATTTGTAGCAAAATCGAATGGGAATAGAAATTAATGTTTTTGACTCAAAGTACACTTGAAGCTGAATTTATTTCTGTTCGTAGTGTTTCTTATACGACTTCTGTAAGATTTTGATTTAAAGATATGTTCTAAAATTAAGATGATTTTTTAAATACTGTTGCCTCTTTTATTGCACTCAATGTGACAAAGATAGTCGATTTCAAATAAAATAATAATAAAATAAAAATAATAACTTTATTAAATGTAGATAACTGATAATCAAGTTAAGTTAGGGTAGTTTTAATTTTAAGTTATGCTCTTAGAATTGCCACGGATTGTTCTGAAAATACAGGTCCCGTTTCGGTCATGTGTTGCCCTTGTGGTCATATCGCGAGTTTTACTTTAAACACGGCATAAAAAAATGACAAGTATTATCATTTTTCCTCATTTTCAAGGAAAATGTAAGTTTATTCAATTATTTTTTTTTCTCCACGGGCAACTCAGTCAAATTTAGAATTCTTGCCGCTTTGATGACGTAGCTTCTTTTACAGAATTCATTTTTATTACAAAAAATAAACTGATATTCGGTGTCATTTCGCAAGCATATAAGCTCATTTTTGTTCGTTCGTTTTTTTTTATCGTTGCTCAATATTTGAATAAAACCATATCAAGACATGTGTCTGAAGCAGATAGCACTCGCTCACTGTTCCGAGTGTTCAGTGTGTTTCGTTAAATGACCCACATTCCCACATTGCCCCATCGACTAAACTTATTAATAGCAGCTAGCTTCGTATCATCAACGGCCATCGTGTTACAAAACATACAAGTATATTCTTCATTCGATTACGCTTCGTTGTTCCCCAGTGTTTATTTCTCGATTCATTTTCTATCGAGTTGAGGAATTAGTGTTTATACATTTCAAAGTATTCAATACATGTGTCAGGTGAAAAACCTGTCAATGTTGTCCGCAAAGAGGAGGTTTCAAGATGCAAATAGATCTTTCATAGATGTTTAATTGTGTAACATTTTTCTAGCCTATAGAAACATTGGCGACACCTATGGGGAAATTGAGAACTACATGTTACAAGTCTATTGGTATAGACACAGGATATGTATAGGTATAGGACATATATTTTTCATCAATCTGTCAGTGAAAGCTGTAATTATGAAAATTATTTTCTTATTGTGCTCTAATTTATTCCAAATATTTGCTGAAAGTAAATGGTGGGAAAGATTTGACTTTGCCATAATTTTTGAGAACAGTTATGTATAGTAATTATTACACGAAAACTGTGATTTGTGATTTCCAATTGACCAAATCCAGTTTTGTAATATGGCTTTGAATAACTTTGATGTTTTTGACAGTTGATTGATGAAACAAGCAAGCAGCTCTCTTGATGGTAACTAAATACTTAAAGTAAGGGTTTGGTTCACTAATTTATGTTAGTTAAAAAGTTAATTTACAATTTGATTATATTTTGTAAACGTTACTTCGAGATTGTTACCGTATTAAATATAGTTCTTTTCCATTTATGTTTTAAATCTACGTTTGATTTATGTTGTTTTTCATAGTTTAAATTGTGTTTTAAAAACTGCCCGTTTCATATCGGATCAAAGATAAAACTATTGGCTATAAAAAAAGTATTTTATAAACACGAACGTATTGCTTTGTATTATTGAACAAGAGTTTGTGTCTACTTACGGATAGATACTAATGTATTTTCTTACAAATATAGTATTGACAGTGGACAGATAACCTATTCACTATCTATGGATTTACATGGTCAATATCATGCTGACTTGATCATTGTGCGATGTGTGTGTTCCGGCTTAATTACAAATAAAAAACTTATTTCTGTAGACATGGTTACGTAAAACTAAGGTATTTACTAAGAATTTTTCTAATTATAATGGTAATATTATTGATCCAGTCATCACAATTATTGTTATAAATCGAAGTGGCACAGTTCTGGTATAGGCCGATATGTAGCTCAGATATCAGGGGCATGGCTTACTCGTTCTGTCATTCTGTATAAAATAAATAAGATGTTTTGCGTAACTTTTGTCGCTTTTAAAAGTAAATCGGTGTCTAGATATAAGGTATTATTGTATAAAATATGTGTCAAGTAGAGCCAGGGGTTCATCGCAAGCGAAGGAAAGGGAGAAGATATGTTGGAAAACGTAGAGGGAAAGAACTAAGGGAGAGAGATGGAATATGTGTGTGAGAATGATCCGTTTTCAATGTGTGGTTTTGTGTGTGTGAAATGTTTTTACTTTGTAGGACAGCGAAGAGGCGATGGTATGATATTAAAAGAAAAATAGAATTTATTTATCAAAGTAACTTTACACAAATTATGATAGTTTTCATTTCGATTAATGGTTTTTAAACTTTCGCGATTTGAACACATAATGTAAACACTTTCTAGACTACAGGCCCGTGAACAAAATTTACGTAGTAAATGAACCACCAGGAGACCTATGTAGGATGATAGAAGGGTATAAAGTAATAAGATTCAGCACTATGCCGTCACTTGTAAGCTGTTCAACTGAGTACAGTCGAAGAGGGGGGGGGGGGGGGGGGGGTCACATCCTCGATCATTTCTCCTTGTCGCATGATTTTTGTACGGCGTTGCGGAATAATGGATTAGGAGAGCTATTGAAACTGTATGGAACCAATGCCGTACATAATCAAAGGCCCAAATTTAATCTGTAAATCGTCGGAAAATAACGAATTTTTCCGACAAACAAATTATTAAAAACTTAAAATTTATAATTTTTATAGTTTCAATACCTCTTCTAATCTATTACTTTATACCCTTCTATCGTCCTACATAGGTCTCCTGGTGGTTCATTTCCTACGTAAATTTTGTTCACGGGCCTGTAGTCTATTACGAGAACACTCTGGCCACGGCAGTTGTAGCGCTGCCGAAACGTCGAGGTCACTAAATGATAAGTAGTATTGATCATGATGAACCCCTGTGAAGTGTTTACATTATCGATTAATGTTCTTAATCATTTTATAATGCAAATCAATTATTATTTGTTTTATAAAATGACTCTGTCGCTGAGAATGTAATATTCAGTAATTGTCTGTGTTGGTGTACCTACGCCACACTTTCTGACGCTGAATTATTCTACAGTAATATATAATAATTTCTGCAGTACATTTTTTTTTAATTTTACAGCTCCACAGACTCCGGGGTCCGTGACCTTTGTCATTCGTTTTCTTTTTATTACATGAATCTTGGACATACATATTACTACAGTTCATTTAAATTACAGTTTTTTTTTCTAGATGGATTTTCGCCTCGGCTCTCTCCTTGTGAGAGAAAACACCGAGTCCCAGCTGTGGGAACGTAAATGGGTCTGCATAGGAATAGCTTTGTTGAAATTTACTTAATTCGTTATGTAGTACGTAGGTTTTACTTGCGGTGGGCTCCTCTTATTCTTATCAAATCCAAATTTAGTTTGTAAGTGAAATATGTTACAAAATGTTTCCACCTACATTAAGGTAGGTGAAAATTCTAATTTACGGTTATACTTGTTTGATTTATTTTGAAAATTTATGTTTTAAAAACAATTGTGTGCTTTCATTATAAATATACATATAATAATTGACAAAATGATAGGTCTTTATCAATACTTGTCAATTATTTTATGTCTTTTATTACAGCGTGTTGTGAATGCGATAAAGTAAAAATATTTATCGCCTTCATAATAACGAAATAAAAAAATAGTTAAGATAAATGGTTACCTGTTAGTTTATTTAGCTTATGATACTGGATTTCCTAAGAAGAAAGTTCGAACTTTGTTTATTGTGTGAGCATTTCGGTACGTTTTAGACGCTTTAGTGGGTGTTCCCTGAAATATATAATCTGGGGTCTCTTCATTTTGAGAGCCAATCGGCGCTATTGAACACTTCGTTGTTGTTTAACATTATTGATGTTAATCATTTCCATAATTTACTGATATTTTTTGTTAATAACCTAAGTTCGAGCGTCTATTGGGGAACCCAATTTCTAGAAATAAGATCGTATTGTGTCCATATCAACTTTACTCGTTGTCCTCGGTGAGAGAAGTTAAATTGAACAAAACGAAAACAATAACAGATTCTTCTGGGTGGATGATCAAACTGGAATGAAAAAATCATTTTAATCAGTTAATCAGTGCCGATCGGGCAGTGATCACGCGCGCACACTCTCATTGTAAAAGGCCGCCGGACGCGGCCGTAACTTAAGTCTGACAAGACCGAAAATATCTCACATGAGTTACCCGTGACTTGTTTAAATATGTGTAATACACATATTTAAACAAGTCCAGTTTTAACTTCGTTTAAACTTTTTAAACTTCATACTAAATCGCGATCAAATAAATGATCTTTAATCACTTCCCTCACAGCCATCTTTCCCCCACGCTGCACGCTTATTGGTCGACTGCCAGTGCGCCCGCTCATTGGCCAACCGCCCCGCGCGCATTAATTGGTCAAATCAAAAAACGCACGCTTCCCCGATTTCCTGTTACACGTTTCCGTTCTCTTTACACGAAATCACTCCCACATAAAATATCCAGTAACCGAGAGAAAGATGTTTCACTTCAAAAATCCTCCAGTTTGATTAAAACCTTTTTTAAAGTTTTTAACGATATGACATTATGTGCTACTTTCCCGTACTCGTGTGAAATATCGCTTCACACTTGCAACTTTGTGTTTTTCCTCACGTAGGATAACGATCAAATAATAATTAATACATTTGAGTGATTATAATGCAATTAAATGAACAAAGAGTTGTACAATGCATTTACTTTTATAAATATAACTAACTGTGCCCCGCGGTTTCACCCGCGTTAATATGAGGAATAACCTACTCGAAATATTATATAGCTTTAGAAAGCTATTTCTGGTAGGTACATCACGCTATGATCAGTAAGAGTGGAACAAAGTATAGAAAAATAATAAAGGAACGCTGTGTTTTAACGAAACATATTTTATTTTTTTGTCTTGCGGTAGAAGAACAAATTCCTCACCTCGTACTAATCTGATGATCTTGACAACGCAGTTGTGTGCGTAGAAAAACAGTATTCACGTGGATCGAGTCCTATGTGCTGAAATGTTTGCCCCTGAGCATTATAAATAGCTTACGATACCGTAACGGGAAATTGTATTACCTATTTTGAAGTTGAAAGGCAAATGGTACCTTCTTTTTATAACTTTAACCGTTTAGGCAGCGCAGGCAACGAAAGCTCTCAAAAAGGAATATTTTTCTGTTTTTGTCACATTTTATCTATTGATAGTAGCGTGATGTTATATAGCCTATATCCTTCCTCGATAAATGGACTATTCGACGAAAAAATAATCTTTCAATTCGAACCAGTAGTTCCTGATATTAGCGCGGACAAACAAACAAACTCCTCGGCTTTATAATATTACTATAGATTAAGTATAACTTGCCTGTCTGTTATGTTTTATTCGTGTATGTGCACGTCAAAAATACCTAAAGGGCCTACTTTTGACGTGGACAAATGTACACTGTTTATATATTTAAAAAAATTCTGTATTTTGCATTTTAATACTTAAACATTATTTTGTAAACGAAATCCTTTTTATATTAAATAATACATTTGCTTATATTGAATACTTATCAAATTCAAATAAGTCAATTGAAATGAATTTGATTATTGGTATGAGTATGACGAAATTACTAATCTTTATATGTGTATTACAAAGTTTGCACTTGTAGCGCTAGTCAATTAATGAAATGTCTATGAATGTCTTCTTATTATGTAGATAGTTATATATGTGTCATCGTGGTTGCGATCACGGTGCGGTCAGAATAAGGTAATAACGTGCTTATTTAAAAATGGCGCCGTTTGCTTTTGTCTAGACATTGTAATAATATTCGTATGTGTCATTATTCTGTTTTTGAAGTGAAAACTTCTTTAGGCGCGCTATAGACAGAATTTTCGTGGGCTGTGAAATGGATTCATCAATCGTCACGCTTGGATATGATAATGGATCGGATCGGATCGGATATGAAATCTTAGACAACAGAAATATAAAAGAGTTGCGTTTGCCCCTAGGTACCAGTACCAGGGCAACAGCAAGTTTTCACTTCTATCGGCAGTTCCTATGACTGCCAATTTTTTTTTTCTACTGTGCTCTCTATATTAACTTTTATTTACAAGTATTCTTTCTGGGTATCTGCGGACATAATATAAATTATAAATAACACAACCCAAAACAATAATAATGAAGACATTGAATTCTACGACATAAATGTAAAAGAGTACCTAATATGGGAGATGCATAAGCAGCTCACTAAATATGAGCCAAAAAGGAGTTCCCAAAAATGACGTCACACTTCAACAGGTACACAGTTATTGCTAACCTGTTTTTGTTCTAAATGTTTCACAAAAACAATCTGTATGCACAAAAACAAATTCGCACAAAAAATCGTAACTCGGCGATGAGAGTCAGCGTTGTCAGATTACTTTTAACTGTTTAGGTGGTTGTTGACTACGCAAGATTATTAGATTATTTAGATTATATTTTTTTAATTTTAAGTCATGATCACCTTTCGTATATTGATTTATAGTTATCTGCGCATGACAAACTGACAGACGTAAAGTAAAAACCAAGGACGTATTTTTTTTAATAACTAACGGGTAATTCACGCGGGATGGAACCGGTACAGTCCGACTTAAGTTTCTTAAGTCTCTCCATGAAATAAACCGCAGGGTGCGGTTGAAACTCAGGCATAGAATAGATAATATAGATAGAACGGACACTCCCCACCCCCCGCCAATATCAAGCTTCCTCCCCCGCAAGTACGCGAGAAGAACTCAACGAAAGGCTGGCGTCCAGCTGGCGCACATGCACACACACATGCGTGTGTCTGTACTACATTGCATAGTTGTGTGGAGAGTAGGTTATTGAACAGCGGCGTTTCCATTTGAACAGCGGCGTTTCCATAGAGTTTTACTCGAGTGTCTGGGGTGTGACTCAGGTCTGATTGAGCCGACCATATAGCTCGTGAGTTACACGTGAATTCATTTAAAAAATGTGTTACAATCATGTTAGCCTTCATACCAAAGGTCAGTTATTTCTGGTATGGCTTGGCTATTTCACATTGATACCAGACGCAGTCCGAAATCGTAAGTCGTCCTGAAAATTTTTCTAAAAATAAAATACAATAAAAAGTGATTTCTTGGCCCTAGTCATGGTGTACATTATGGTTTGCTGACATGTAACGGTTCTCTTATGTTCCGTTCGTTGTACAACGTGTGCAAAGAAGTGTGTTGTGTAATAAAGTCTAATTTACTCGATTACCTTCGTATATCGTTGCTTATTTTACCTATTATTATTAGTGACCCCCCTCCAAAATTGTAGGCTGCGACCGCGCCATATTGATAATCTGTAAGGCTCTGGCATTGGGTCATTGTTGACCAAGACACCTATGGCAATAGGCCTTAGATCGATCCTACTGTCTATTAAACTTTGGGCTAGCGTAGAACTAATACACTTTGGTACCTTACACTTGCTTGATACACTTTGGTAGTGTATTCCCCAAATGACGAAACCAACAAACTTAACTTTGCAGTCGGGTTTTTGGTAGGTTTTTATCCCTATTTTTATAGCGAAGGAATACCCACAAATTTCTGTTTAATGGTCTCTTCATGAACCGGTCTTTATTTTAACAACGCTCTTACGTAACCTGACCCCCATTTTCCCGCCAAATTTTTGTAAACATGCGTAGGTGCTGCCACCTACGCATGTAGCATGAGGACAAACTAATTATGAAACATTCGAAACAGGCCTTAAATCATTCCTTATATTCACATCATTTAACGAGTACTCCGCAAAGTACAATTTTATGTAGGTAGTAATAATTAAATAGTAATTATCAATTATGTTATTATTTGGAACTAAATTATATTTCTTAACATAGTTCTGTTTTCGCAAAAAGTTGGTGCCAAATTTAAATAAGCTATAATCGGTGTCTATGTAAACAGTAGAATTATTTGTATCGGAATATAATATATCAATCAATATTTATAAGTGTATTATGAATATCAATTAGTGTAAATTGTCTGTTTATCACAGACACATTTTCAATATTCATTATCGGATTATCAAAGTATTCACAAAATATTAATTATTGTAAACAACTAATTACATTATTATAAGTATTCAGTATTATACCGTGTCATTATGAATTCTGCGGTTTTATCTTACAAGCATTTTTCATGTGTAAATTAAAATGAACACAGAAATATTAAAACGAAGTAGGTAAGTCATGAAGAATAAGTGTGTGAATTAAGAGAGAGAGACGAACTTCTTAGCATTCCATGGATTCACAGTGCGGGTGCCGGGTCCATCGTGTGGCAGAGAGAGAAATCTCGAATAAACCCCAAGACTTGTGACTCGGGCGTAGGTTTAAAAGGGGCCCCTTATATTGACGTACGTCAACACTCACCTTCACTACTCGTACTTCTCTCTCTGCCCAGCCAAATCCGATATGATCCTACTAGTTACTCGTTCTAGTATAGAACTTACTGCACTTCTGGACAATCCAAGGTCTTTAAGCAGGTTATAGAGAGATTTTGCTGGTATACCTCTCGCTCCTACTTCTACAGCGTATAAATTAACTACATAGCCATTTTTTGTTAATTCGACAAAAAATTGCTATGTAGTTAATTTATACAAAACAGTTTAAATCCTCCGTATCTCAAAAGTGTTTACAGTGCAAATATTTGTATGATGAGTTCAAATGTTTGCACTATGTCTGGGTGTTTCTATGTATAATAATAATGTATTTAAAACTATATAAGTATTATATCAGCTATCTGTCCGCCATAGTACAAGCTTTGCTTAGTTTGGGGTCAGATGGTGTTGTGTGTGAATTGTACACCAATATTGAAAAAAAAAAACAGTATAAAACCATTTGGATATCCAATCAACATAAGTACATTTTAAAAGTTCAGTAAGTCATACGAACTCCACGACACTTAATTTAAAAGTCACAAAGACCGTCCCGCCCTGCAAAGCGCCTAAATCAATATTTTAATTTTCGTAATGACACGGTTAATTTGATCTCCTTTTAATTTTGTGCAACATTTTTGTATAAACCAGTATTTAAGTCCTACTCTGTGCTCTTAATCGATTTCAAATATTAAGATCAATGTCGTAAGTACGAAGGAATGCGAAAAGTGGCGGGTGGACCGCGGAAAGAGTCTTGTATGTTATTGATACTATATCTGTGCATAGAAACTTTGGTTTAGTGATAGTTAAGAACATTATCTTAATATAAAAAGAAATCAGTGTCATGATGTTTGAACTCAGTGAATTCTTCACCAAGTTAACCGATATACACGAAAGTTAGCATTGTTCATGTGTTCCTTGTTCAATAAATGTAATATTATGTGTAATTTCTGTGTTTTGTTATAGTAGTATATTGAGATTTTATTTCTATAAATGCCATCATCCGAGCGAAGCCGGAACTGGCCGCTCTAGTGCTTAGTTATATATTTATTTAAATACTAGCTTTTGCCCGCGGCTTCGCTCGCGTTTTGTAAGTCGTTGGCGTAAGGCCTAAGTTTTTGTATGTATGACATTTTCATCCCCTATGTAGGAACGAATTAAAAGTTTACAAACTTTTATCCCCTATTTCACCCCCTTGGGGATTGAAATTTGACAAATCCTTCATTAGTAGATGCCTACGTTACAGGAGGAATACGTTTGCGAAATTTTAAGTTTCTAACCTTAAGGGTTCGCCCTGTGCGTTTACGTAAAACTTTCATCCCCTATTTTACCCTCTTAGGGGTTGAATTTCGCAAAACCTCGTCTTAGCGAGCGCCTACGTGCTAAAAAGCATCTCCATGCAAAATTTCAGACTCCTAGCATGGGTAGTTTCTGAGCTTTCGTGATGAGTGTTTATGAGATTAGTGAACATGTTTTTTTTCTTCAATTCTTCACTTCCAGCGTCTGTCCGTCCCTATATATGCTTAGACCTTTAAAACAACCAAACAGATTTTGATGCGGGGTTTTTTAATAGATAGAGTGACCCAAGAGGAAGGTTTATATGTTCTTATATAATACGTGCATAAAATAGCAGAAAAACACGGATAGTCCAGTAACTTTGTCGCCTGAATGTATGGAGTAGGATGCGTTACATCCGGTAGATCTGATTTTTTGCAGACTTGTTTATGATGTTGGCCTAATGATTGTCCCAAGTTTGTGACCTCGAGCGACGAACGCAACTTTGTCAAAAAACGAAAAAACCGCGAAAAAATCGTTTATTTTTCAAATTTTGGCGATTATAACCCTAAACGACTAGTTTTTGTAAAAACTTTCTTATGGCGTTTATAAAGTAGACTAAATTTGCTACAATATGATACTAGAATTGTCTCTGGACACTCAATAGTTTCTGAGAATAAGTCTTTCAAAGTTTATATTTTTTTTCGTACTTCGCACTTTTTAGCAATATTTTAACTCCTACTTGACCACTTTGTGGCACAGTTACGGCGGTTTTTAACCCCCGACCAAAAAAAGAGGTGTTATAAATTTGACGTCGAAGTCTGTCTGTCTATCAGACAGACACACAGACAGGTCTGTCTCTATGTGTATCTGCCTGTGTGTGTATCTGTCTATGGCACCGTAGAGCTCAAACGGATGGGCCGATTTCGATGCGGTTTTTTTTATTTGATCAAACATTTTTGTGTTGATGTTTTGAGCTATTTTTGGTTATTATCGATTCAAGATGGCCGCCTCCACCAAATGGCAGACCAAATATTTCATCACAATCTACGTCAATATGGGTATCAAATGAAAGGGCTTGACTAGTAGAGTACTATACAGTATAACAAATTTCAAATCACAAAATGGCGAACTCCATATTTTTTTTTTCACTAATGCCTTAATATGGGTATCAAATAAAAGCGCTTGACTAGTAGACTACTATGCACTATGACAAATTTCAAATCTATGATGGGCGCAGCCACAAAATTACGAAATACGTTTCTTTTTTCACAACTACCTCGATATGGTATAAATATAAATTGTTCATAGTGTATAGTAATCTACTAGTCAAGTTCTTTCATTTGACACCCATATTAAGGCATTAGTGAAAAAAAAATTATGGAGTTCGCCATTTTGTGATTTGAAATTTGTTATACTGTGTAGTACTCTACTAGTCAAGCCCTTTCATTTGATACCCATATTGAGGTAGATTGTGATGAAATATTTGGTCTGCCATTTGGTGGAGGCGGCCATCTTGAATCGATATTAACCAAAAATAGCTCAAAACATCAACACAAAAATGTACCTTTAAATTAAAAAAACCGCATCGAAATCGGCCCATCCGTTTGAGCTTTACGGTGCCATAGACAGATACACACACAGGCAGATACACATAAAAACAGACCTGTATGTGTGTCTGTCTGATAGACAGACAGACTTCGACGTCAAATTTATAACACCTCTTTTTTTGATCGGGGGTTAAAAACCGCCGTAACTGTGCCACAAAGTGGTCAAGTAGGAGTTAAAATATTACTAAAAATTGCGAAGTACGAAAAAAATTATAAACTTTGAAAGACTTATTCTCAGAAACTATTGGAAGTACAGAGACAATTCTAGTATCATATTGTAGCAAATTTAATCTACTTTATAAACGCCATAAGAAAGTTTTTACAAAAACTAGTCGTTTAGGGTTATAATCGCCAAAATTTGAAAAATAAACGAATTTTTCGCGGTTTTTTCGATTTTTGACAAAGTTGCGTTCGTCGCTCGAGGTCACAAACTTGGGACAATCATTAGGCCAACATCATAAACAAGTCTGCAAAAAATCGGATCTACCGGATTTAACGCCTACGGTAATGTTTAAAGTTACTGTACTAGGAAAACTTTAAAGATTTCTAATGTAATGTCATAAATAAACACGTATTTTGCACTTACACTGTTAAACCCTATGAGCTAGATCAAAATAAAGTACTCCAGTATTGTACCCCTTTCAAAAGGTCTATAAAAAAGTCTGCAATAGTAAATGTCTGTCTCTTAGGAATAACCCACAATAACCATTTTAATTAGTATATTTAGTACTAGCGGCCCGCTCCGGCTTCGCTCGAATAATAACCTAGATATCAACTGCAGCGCCATCTGCCGTAGCCTATGTTACTCGGGAATAATGTAGCTTTCCAAAGGTGAAAGAATTTTTGAAATCGGTCCAGTAGTTTCGGAGCCTATTCATTACAAACAAACAAACAAATATTTCCTCTTTATAATATTAGTATAGATTAGTATTGCACCCGTGCGAAGCCGGGGCGGGTCGCTAGTTCTAATATAAAATGCCAAATTTGAAAGTCATTCCAGTTGTAAGTTAATGTACTCAGCATCATGTAGTTATATGTATCGATAACATACAAGGTATTTTATAAAATTACTCCCCACTAAAAAGGTGCGGTCAATTAATAGTATGTAAGTATTTTTGTCATTTACTGTAACATTAAATGGATGTCGTAATACTTGTTGTTGGAATTGCGTTTTTATTTCATACTGCTCAAGTAATGTCGCGGGTGGGCGCGAGACTTCAAATTTCTATGTGAGACTTTATAACAATGCGTATAAGGTTATAAATCGCATTACTTACAATAAAACTGCTCGTCGTTGCGTTTCGCGCTGCTGCTCCTTTTTTTTGTGATTGAGCCTTAGACTCTTAGGCTTTTTGAATGGCATATTCCACAAATCCCCTTAGATTTTGCCCTGTCAGGGGATTTGTGGAATAGGTATGCCTTTTGGATGGGTGAAATGTAGTGGTAGGACTCTTAGCAGAGTCCGCCTGGGGAAGTACCACACCTCTGCCAGTTATTCTACCGCCAAGCAGTAATGTGCAAACATTACTGTGTTCCGGTTTGAAGGGCAATGTTTCCAGAGAAATTATAGGGCTTAGAGATACAACATCTTAGATCTCTGGGTGACAAGCGCAGAGCAGTGCAAGGTAATGATTTGGACTCTACATGTTCCAGTAGCTGCATGTCACTGTGCTGTTATGTGGCAGGCATGTTGCTTACCATCAGGTACAAGACCTGCTCGTCCCGTAATTCTTTATTTAAAAAAAAGATGTAGTGAATTCGAATTGCAAGACAAGTGTCAGCGATGTCTATAGACGACATAAAAACCAAATTGCCCCAATAAAATGTTGAGTAGGTACCATGCAGTAATGGGCGAACATTACTGTGTTCCGGTTTGAAGGGCAATGTATCCAGTTAAATTAGAGGGCATAGAGATAAAATATCTTATATCTCTGGATAAAGAGCGCAGTTCAGTGCTAGGTAGTTATTTGGACTCTTCGTGTTCCAATAGCTGCGTGTCACTGTGCTGTTATGTGGCAGGCATGATGCTTACCATCAGGCACATGTCGTGCTCGTCTCGTCACACTATTGTATAAAAAAATCGGTTTAAGTCAGATTATGTTTAAGACAGAAATACAAAGCAGACAAGAAGTACTCGTACAGAGGGCACGTCTGAACGGAAAGAGTTGAAATTTGGAACACAGATTATACTCTGGAATAATACAGGCAGACAATACAATATTGTCAATCATTTCCAATCAATATTTGGCCCCGAACATTATATATTACATAATTATGAACAATACTGTAATACAGAGAAATTAATGGGCTAAGCGATAAAACACGTTAAATCTCCGGGAGACGAACGCAGTGCGGTGCTAGGTAATGATTTGGGCTCTTCGTGTTCCAATAGCTGCGTGTCACTGTGTTGTTATGGGAAGGCTTGTTGCTTACCATCAGGCACACGTCCTGCTCGTCTTGTCACTATGTACCTATCTATGCTATAAAAAAAATACAGGCCGTACCTACACACGCAATACTATTGACAATACATATTTTATTGTCAATATTACAGGTGTCCGGCCAGACTAATAGACTACAAGCCCGTGAACAAAAATTACGTAAGTAGGTAGTAAATGAACCACCAGGAGACATATTATGTAGAATGATAGAAGGGTATAAAAGTATAAAGTAATAAGATTCAGCACTATGCCGTCACTTGTAAGCTGTCTAACTGAGTACAGTCGAAGAGGGGGGGTTACAACCCTCGATAATTTCTCCTTGTCGCATGATTTTTGTACGGCGTTGTAGAATAATAGATTAGAAGAGGTATTGAAACTGTATACCCTTTACTTACTTTATACCCTTCTATCATCCTACATAGGTCTCCTGGTGGTTCATTTACTACGTCATTTTTGTTCACGGGCCTGTAGTCTATAACTCTTCTTCGTTCTCTTTCTTTTGTAGGTACCTACTTTTCATATTGGATCTAGGATTTGGGAAAAAAACACGAATTATTAATTTTGCCCTAGGTACCTACTTCGCGGCGCACACGGCCCGGTAAGAAAAAAATCGCGATCTAAAGGTATTAAAACATTAATAATCGTAATATGAGTGTTTGGATGTTTGTTGCACGATCACGTTGGAACAAACAAGCGGATCACTTACCTAAAGACATACAGGGTGACTGGTAAACAGCCTGCATCCATTTAGTGGCATGTTCTGTACAGTAAACAAACAACTCTTCTACAACTTTTGTTAAAACTTACAAATCACAAAAACTAGTGTTTGTTGTCACTTCGTTTATCGAGCGTTATATAATGTTTTTAAACCGGGCAAATACCTATACTTTTTATTTAGTACCTATGGCGAAAAAACACAAATTTAAAAACTGTAGGACAAAATTTTCCATTATGTAGGTACCACTTAACATGTCCTTAAAAGGATGCAGGTTGATTACCAATACCCAGTATTGTGTTTTGAATAGCACGAACTGATATTTATCCCGATTGTGGATTTTTCCGGTGGTCCTGACTGCAGATATGTGTTTGTCTGTCAAGAGCAAATCTATCGTACCTAATTAAAATGCATGAATTTTAAACGAATACCTACTTCGGTCTTAAGCTCACTAATTTCTCGAATGAAGTCGCAGGCAAATTGTATAGGTATACCTACATACGACATACGTAGAACCACTGTTCACAGTCGAATACGATACTTGCTGGAACCCTCATCACTCACGCTTTTATCAAAATCTAGTTTTCGGCGTGTCACACATAAATTAGATATACCCGACGGTAGAAGATATGGGTAGCTACAAATTACCAGTAAGTAAGTAAGGTAAGTACCTACCTACCTATTTTTACATAGGTAGGTACATAGTTTCTTATGTGTTTTATGAAAATATAAATACATACTAGCTGAACATGCTAACGTTGTTCTGACGTTAGTAGGTATACCCAAACATTTTACATTTCGGTGAGTGTGAGACTGATCTCTATGATCTAATATTACCTTGCCCTTTTTTCTATCAGACTGGTAGTAGCTCGGTAAAGCGACATCATGTCTTGGTTGTCGTTCCAAAAACTCGAAGAGGTTTGACTCATTTTTTGTGATAAGAACATCTAGGCTGTGGAATGCGTTGCCGGAGTGAGTTTATCCCGATGGTTACAATCTTGGTGTCTTCAAATCGAGAGAGAACCTGTGTTTCAAGGTAAGCACGCTCCATCTTAGACCGCAGCGTCACAAGGCGAGATGGTGGTGAAGTGTAAATCCATAAAGGTCGATTCACACATATCAGTTGACGGCGCAGTGCCGACACAGTACCGGCACAGTGCGAAATATTCTTTCATACATTCTCTATGAACGCATCCACACTTGCCAGTGTCAGTGACGATACAGTGCTCTCTCTCAGTACCAGTACCGACACTGGCAATCACGGACGGAAGGTTGATCACACATATCAGTGAAGTCACAGTGCCGACACAGTGCCGGCACAGTGAGAAATATTCTTATATATTGTTTTCATACGGGTTTTGTATGATCTGTCTCATGCAAAGTACATGGGTTCGAGACACAAAATCAATTTGTGGAACAAAATAGGAGCGCAAATAAAGTTAGATGGTAAATACCATCACATAGTTTTAATACTTTGTTTATGTATGTATTTGTTGTATTGTAATATCTAGCTCCGCAGTATTGAACAGAGAGCCACAACAGCAATGACGATACTTGACGATGGACACGTTTTCACTGCAGCTCCGTGAACTGAGTACTGACGTGTGAATTGAATCACTGACGCAACACTGTAGCACTGATACTGAACTGAGCGGACACTGAGCCGTCACTGATATGTGTGAATCGACCTTAAAAGTTAATTAAAATATACCTAGCTGTGACTATTCCCATAAACTATCCTATCTGTCAAGTTAATACAAACAATGTTTGTACAATGTGCAAACTTATTAAGATCGGGGCCTCTACCGCCTAACGAAAAACGCTTTGACGCTTTGACGTTGCTGTCTCTTTTCTTCTCGCTTGAAATGAAAGAGTCGGCAATGCCAAAGCATCAAAGCGTCAAAGCGTTTTTCGTTAGGCGGTAGACCCCCGGTTCAGTAGGTCTTTCGTTCCGATCCGTTCAACTATTTCGACGTAATTCAACACAAACATTCACATTTATTAATTTAGTAGGATTAGCCTATCTTTTTCCAATGTTGAGTAAATACTTTTTTAGCTGCCTCCAGTGGTAATTATACAAACAATTTATAAATACCAATAAATAAATAACAATAATACATTCTACACAATTACTTAGTATCTTTTTTGTGGAAGCTAAACAAATGAATGTTTGGAACAAGCGATTCTAGTTCTAGATTAGATAAGATCTTGAAAGTAATTACCTACTACATACCTACTATGAAAATATAAATCAATAATAATTGTACATTTGACTAACGAATGCTAGATATAGGTACTTACCTACTATTAGGTACCATATTTTTTCATCGAACCGAAAATATATCGACATATGATTTTTCCATGAATGTACCTAAGTACGTACCCACCTAGGTACCCACCTACCTATATCGCAGTAAGACATTCAGCCAGGGCCGGATTTAGAGGTGTGGAGGCCCCGGGCAGAGCTTCGTTGGGAACGTTGAAATACACCCTCCCCCCCTAGGTTAAGATTTACGCAAGAAAAAACCCGGACTACACATGATTTAAAGTTAACGTAAAATATTTTTACTGTCAAATTGTTATTTTTCCTGAAGTGTCTGTGGTGGAGGCCCCCCGTTTGTGGAGGCCCCGGGGCGTAAGCCCCGTTTGCCCTCCCCTAAATCCGGCCCTGCATTCAGCAGTAGGTATTACGTTTGCCTACCGTGTATTCCACTGCCATGCTGTAAAGCGAAACCTTAGTACATAGTTTACCGGGTTGAAGGTCAAAGTTTAAAAAAATAATTTAAGCAAAAAGATAAATCCTCTTTGCTTTATTTTACCTATTCTACATCTCCAGATAACAACTTATTGTACTGCTAGGTAGTGGTTTCAACTCTTCATGATCAAATAGCCGCATCGCACCCAGCTGTTGTGGGCTGGCTGTGGCTGGATCTAACTTGTACAAGTTAGATCGATAATGTTCAAACAAACGCTACATCTTAAGTGAGGCAAAAACCAGATTGATTTCGGCGTAAGAGCCGGTTCACACGGCGCGGCTGCCAACCGCGCCCGCGCGCGGGCTCGGCAGATTTCCATATAAAATTGAATTCAATACACACGACGCGGTTTACGGCTGCGGCGGCTGCGGCAGCCGCGCGGCGCCAGCGTGTCTGCGCGCGATTCTTGCGCAGTAGCTTTCCGGAGCAGAAACCGCGAAAACCTGCGGTCTCGTGAGTATTGAAACAAAACCGTCGCGCGGCGCGGCCCGCGCGCGGGCGCGGTTGGCAGCCGCGTCGTGTGAACCGGGCCTAAGTTCACTACGCTTGTTGTCCAGGACGTCAACTCTCTTTCTACGAAAAAGTATTTTCGAAAAAAAACTCGCGCGTTTCCTACTCTCGTTCTACTTCGTTTCGTCCGATACGACCTTGTTTGACGTTTAAATGTTCTAAGCATACTCTAATCAGAGTAGACTTAGAACATAACGACGGATCGAAGTAGAATCGGAGTTGGAATGTCGCGAGTTTATTTCGAAATTACGTTTTCGTCGAAAGAGAGTAGACGTCCTGAAGTTTAAGATTGTCTTGTTACAAAGTTTCATTATAATTTCTAAGTGTTTGCATGAGTGCGTAGATGCGTGCGTGCGTAAAGTTTTCGATATCCTCCTAAGATGATGTGTATCGTAAGTATTTAGTTTGCAAGTAACCAATCCACTTGACCTCTAGAATCGATAGCGGCGAGATATGCTGTGGTTCTACTTATTTTGGTTGTTGACAACGCATAGCGATATAATAGCAACCGACTAGAACAAAAAGAGTGAGCTCACTCTTATTTATTTATTTATTTAAAGAAACACCAACAGTATACATATTAAATAAGACAAAGGTGAATTTACAATTATACACTGTTTTCTGATATGATTACCCTTAACAGGTGTTTACAGCATTCTCTACAAAATCAGGTGATTAACTAAACAACAAAACAAAAACAATTATAAGAAAAAACAAATGTTACAATAATCAAACCAAAAACAGAGACCATAAGAATAAAGACAAAAAAAAAACTTACAAAAAGCATCACAAAAACAACTTATTTACTGTTAAAGTACATATACAATTTAATTTTGAACTTACAGAGTGAGTCTCGAAAAATGTCCATATCATACAAGGAAACATTTAGTTCGTTATAGGTACGACTCATTCTGGGCAAGGGAGAGTCCACTTGAGCCCCAAGCGGCCAAATTTGGCCAAACCGGTTTTTGGGACTTTAAAACATTATTTTTACATGATGTACATACTCGATGATTAATTTATTTTAATGCGTAAGAGATTGGAGATTATATGAACAAGTACATTGTCGTTTACAGACACAAAATTTGGTTTCATTTTTGAGTGATAATTTTTTTGTGTGACGTAGCGACGCCGGCGGCGTCGCTGGCCGGAACAATGGGTTATTTCCGCCTGTCGCGCAATGTATCTATTTTAAAGAAAGATAGACGACTTGAATAAGGACTTCGGTGCGAAATCCCATGACAAGAAAATGCCAGAGATCGCGTAAAGGCCCTTTGTATACCTACCTTCTATGCGTTGAGAATGCAATGTGTATACAGGGTTCCAAACCACACTGGCAAATTCGAGACAGCTGCAAACCATAGAACAATATCTTAGTACGATGTGATTTAAAGCTTTTGGAGTTTCGTCTGATAAATCCCAGTTGTTGAGCCGCCTTTCTGACCATCGAATCAATATGCGCTTTGAGAGTTAACCGACTGTCCATTAAAACACCCAAGTCTCGGATTTCATTAACTTTATGAATTACTTCATTGTTTAAGTTATACTCGTACTTTGAACATACCTATGGATATTTTTTTGCGAGTGTACTTAATATAAAAACATTTTTGTACGTTTAGAGGCATTATGTTTGTATCACACCAATATTTTATCATATTTATATCTTACTGAATTTCATTAATAGTTCGAATGTCCTTATTTCCTACGGATTCAACGCTACAACCAACCAACAAGGGATTCGGGAGAGTCACCTGAAGACGCTCGACGGGGCATCCGTTTTGACGGATTACGCTGAGTTATATTCTCAAAACTGCACGGAGCTGCAGATCTCACCGGCGTGTTCGTGTTGTCCGACCTCGGCACCCTACTGGAACACCCACAACAATTCCAATTCTTCTTTGCTTCCGAAGAAAGTTTATAAAAACGTTTTACGGCAATATTGCTACATTCCAAATCGAAATGTAATTTGCACGTAGAGGAGACCATAATTATATTCCTTAGACTTAAAGTGTGATTTCCATCCCGCACAAACCAAAGACATGGCAACACTCGGCACTATACGCTGTAACGTTCGCTCAGCCTGCCTTAATACGTGCCAGCAGTCGCAGAATCCGCTTCGTGCCACTAATTACGTGCAGCAGTACAACAACAACAACACAACCCACGTTCCGTAGTAACTGCCACTTCGGCTATGGCTCAGCTTACCGTAGAATATGTATCAGTAGCTACAAAACTGCGTCTTGTGCCAGTAGTCACAGAATCCACGTATCGTAGTAACTGCTACTTCAGCTGTGTCACTTTCGCCAACAATAAAGCTCCCCCCTACCAACAACGCAAACAACAAGTCAGCGGGGGCGGGGGTGCGTCAGGTGCGGGGGTGGATGACAACGCGTCTAGAGAGCGGCTCGATAGGCACAAGTACCAGGCTCCCAGAAGTGAAAGGCGATTAGACGTACCGTTGCAGTGACCGTAGCACAGGTGTCGACCGTAGCTCGTAGCACAGGTGGTGACGGCCGTGTAGATCGTAGCACAGCGTTAGTGTGTGTAGCTCACCAAGTGATGCGGTGTCTGTAATGTTGTAAACGTTCTTGTGTGCGTAGTGATGACTTCGATTGACCGCCTTCACAATTATGCGCTCCTGGTAGTCTTAATTCTTTTAAAGCATCTAATTTAATGTTTTTATAAAAATTAAATTAAATTAAAATTTAAATAAATTTTCGAAAATGTCTTCAGCGCACGTCTACTCCTGAGCGAGGTCCGGGGGGAAGGGTACGAGGTACTCTTCTCAACGATAACATGATTCCGTGCGCCCTGAAGTTTGGGAGGGCACATCTTTGTATTGAGATCGTTGACAAATGCCATATTTGCGGACTTCCCGTTGTACTTTAATCAACTTTTTTACCTCTAACTTTTTTAACTTCTCAAACCTGATGAAAGGGAGAGCTTCATAGCTTTGACGGTTATTTGCTACTAAACTTTTACGATTTGACCTCATATTGTAAATACAAGATTAATCACGATCTAAGTTATTATTTTACTAGCAACACCCCGCGACTTCCCCCGCCAAGTACCGTGGTTTTCCTGGGCTAAAAAATAGCATAGGTATGTATTATTACGGACCATTTTATCTATCTATCTACTAAATTTCATCCAAATTCCTACAGCTGTTTTTGCATGAAAAAGTAACGAACGTACATCCATACATTCCTACAAATTTTCGCGTTTTTAGAGTTCCGTATTCAAAGGGTAAAAACGGGACCCTACTACTGAGGCTTCGTTGTCCGTCCGTCCGTCAGTCACCAGGCTGTATCTCAAGAACGGCGATAGGTAGACAGTTGAAATTTTCACAAAAAAAAATTACTAAAAATAAAACAAAATCAATATTTAAATGGGAGCTCCCATACAACAAACTTGATTCTTTTACCATTTCTTGCTCGACACTAATAACGGTGCCAGGTAGATGCTTTAACTATTCACATAACATTTAGTTTTATGTTCTCTTTAATTACAATTAATTAAAATAAAATCAAATCAATTATTACTGGGGGCTCCCATACTCGTACAATTAAAAGAGATTTTCGCCGTTAATTTGTTAAAGGTACGGAACTATTCGTGCGCGAGTCCCACTCGCACTTGGCCGGTTTTTATTTGATATTTGTAGGATTACCTCGATTACCTCGGCAGCGTTAGTGCCGCCGTGGTCATTACCTCAACGTTTCGGCAGCGTTAGGTACAACCGCCGTGGTCATTACCTCGACGTTTCGGCAGTGTTAGGTACAACCGCAGTGGTCATTACCTCGACGTTTCGGCAGCGTTAGGTACAACCGCCGTGGTCATTACCTCGACGTTTCGGCAGCGTTAGGTACAACCGCCGTGGTCATTACCTCGACGTTTCGGCAGCGTTAGGTACAACCGCCGTGGTCATTACCTCGACGTTTCGGCTACAACCGCCGTGGTCACGAGAAGACTGAAGGAATTGCGGGTCGTCTCATTAGGAAATAGTTTTTGCACGAACGGATGACGGTTTCATAAAAAAGTCGTGGAAGTACAGATTTAGGATGTCTGGCAGTGAAAGCAATCCTAACGACGCCAGGTAGATAGTAGAAAAACAGTAATCTAGTCTAAAAAATAAAACATTAGGGCCACCTATGATGACATTGAGAACTACAAATCTATTCGCATTTGGATAACGTATAGAGACATTCGAGTAAGCGGGTAGATGTCGCATGGAGAAGCGATGCCAACTCTGCCAGCTCGCTCGTAATGTTTGTCGGTGTGTTAGTAGTGGTAGGACTCTTAGCAGAGTCCGCCTGGGGAAGTACCACACATTAGCC
The DNA here is from genome assembly GCA_963693475.1 of Ectropis crepuscularia. Classification (NCBI taxonomy): domain Eukaryota; kingdom Metazoa; phylum Arthropoda; class Insecta; order Lepidoptera; family Geometridae; genus Ectropis; species Ectropis crepuscularia. Next base: position 39,701,520 of record OY856338.1, read on the forward strand.
AGTTATTCTACCGCCAAGCAGTGATGGGCAAACATTACTGTGTTCCGGTTTGAAGGGTAATGTTTCCAGTGAAATTACAGGGCTTAGAGATTAAACATCTTAGACCTCTGGGTGACGAGCGCAGTGCAGTGCAAGGTAATGACTTGGACTCTTCATGTTCCAATAACTGCGTGTCACTGTGCTGTTATGTGGCAGGCATGTTGCTTACCATCAGGCAAATGTCCTGCTAGTCTCGTCACTCTTTATTTAAAAAAAAATGTTCTTTATAAACTATACATTTGATCATGTGATATTCTTTAGCAAAGTTGTTGTGCATAACTCAAAGAAAGTTTATGTATTGGTACGACCCGACAGGTGGCGTAGCAACAGAAACGCGCGCAGGGTAGAGCTAGTGTTAAGGCCTATTTACATCAGACGAGCGAATGCTCATTCTATCCCCACTGTATCAAATTCATTTGGTGTAAACAAACGTAGAGCATTATTTCGTTGTTTTGTTTGCGTTCGCAAAGATTAGATAATATGGAAAACGCTAAGAACGATCTTTCGTTTACACTAAAAGATCGAGAAATAATGCTCTTGTTCCAGCTCTAGCTCTATGTTCGTTCAGTTTAAATCGGCCTTTATATAAATGAATATAATGATGTGAATGATAAATCATGAAAAGAAACGTTGACGCCACTCTTGGCGAAATTGAGAAATGTCATTGAACAGGTTTATTTGAATCTTGAAAAGTCCAAGTATACCTACGGCTATTTACTGCTTTTAGTACGAACAGTAGGTATATTTACATCTTGAAGAGCCTTCATATATGTATGTCAAGTATACCTATACCTACTGGTTTCAGTACGAACAGCTGGCCCCCCAATACGACGTGATAGCGACTTCTGTGTAACTGCAGGGTTTCCACACAATATCTTTTAATTAGACAACAAGTTATGTTTTACAGTACAAACTTCGCATAGTTTGGAGTTTGATCGTGCTATGTGAAATTAAAGGTAGTGTCTACTGTCTACCTACAAATTTATTACAGGTACGTTAATCATCGACAAAAACCAATTGATGTGCCCTGAGCACCTTGAAATTGGTAATAAACTGCGCCTCTATGTGTATCGTAAGTAGTTTACACACAACCAATCTACTTGACCCCTAGAATCGCTAGTGGCGCGATATGCTGTGGTTCTACTTATTTTGGTTGTTGACAAAGAACAGTGACAGGTAAAAACGCCCGGCATTCACCGCTTCCAGCAACCGACTAGAACGGAAAGAGTGAGCTCACTCTTCCCAACAATGACATGATTCCGTGCGCCCTGAAGTTTGGGAGGGCACATCTGTGTATTGAGATCGTTGACGTTAATCTCTTTCTAGGCCACAGTCCACAGTACATCAAAAATGTGAATGCTAGCAATACCCCGCGGTTTCACCCGCGTAATTTTCGCTTCCGTAATTTTTCCGCGATATAAAACCGTATACAATATAGCCTATGAGCTAAGCTATTCCAGACTATAATCTGTGTTCCAAATTTTAACATGAGATTTAGATCCGTTGAGCCATTCCAACGTGATTGAGCAACAAACATCCAAACTTTCGCATTTACAATGTTAGTAAGTAAGAAATTCAAACAAAAAAAAAACAATCTGTTTTCTGGGCAGTCGGACTTTATGTAAAACCCCTCAAATTATCCTAACGAGAAATACTATCATACGTCAAGGTGATTCAGAAATAATTCAACATATTCAATGTACTAACGGGCAAAACGACAGGGTTGACTCAAATATTCATGAATGCCGCCGCTTATCACTGTGATCGCAGTTTATAATTACTGTTTCGTGTCAGCCCTGACAAATCACACTTGCAACCTGTACTACCTACTTAGATACCTACGTTTTGTGAACAGCGGGATCACGCAAAAAGGGTATGTAAAGAAGAGACTGAATGTTTTTTTATATTTTTGAAGTGAAAACCTCTTTTGGCGCACCGCACACATACTTTCGTAGGCTGTGAATGAAACTGAACGTCGTGCTCGGATGTGAAAGGCATGGGTTGAGTGAACTCGGGACCGCCCAGTGTAAGTAGGCTAAGTACGGCCCAATTTTCACGGAGCGTTTTCCAACCGCGCCCGCGCGCGGGCGCGGCACCGCGGCGGTCGACGGTTTTGTTTCAATACTCACGAGACCGAAGTATTTCGCGGTTTCTACTGCAGAAAGCTACTGCGCAAGAACCGCGCGCAGTCACGCGGGCGCCGCGCGGCTGCCGTAGCCGCCGCGGCCTTAAACCGCGTCGTGAGTTTTGAATCTAATTTTACATACAAATCTGCCGCGCCCGGGCGCGGTTGGCAACCACTCCGTGAAAACCGTGTCTACCTACCCGAGTGCGAAAGATACACTCATAATAATTTAATTTTTTAACTTGTTTCTCTTTTATTCTACGTATTCTACATAATATTATTTATACACTATTACCATATAAATTACGATTGCTGATGAAGATCTGCCAGCTCGCTCGTAATGTTCGTCGGTGTGCTAGTAGTGGAAGGACTCTTAGCAGAGTCCGCCTGGGGAAGTACCACACCTTTGCCAAATATTCTACCGCCAAGCAGTAATGTGCAGACATTACTGTGTTCCGGTTTGAAGGGCAATGATTCCAGAGAAATTACAGGGCTTAGAGACATAATATCTTAGATCTCTGGGTGACGAGCGCAGTGCAGTGCTAGGTAATGATTTGGACTATCATATTCCAATAGCTGCGTGTTACTGTGCTGTTATGTGGCAGGCATGTTGCTTACCATCAGGCACATGACCTGCTCGTCTCGTTACTATGCTATAAAAAAAAAAAAAGTTTTCACTTCTGCCGTGTGTACTAAGCACACACTTTTTTAGGGTTCCGTAAAACGTAAAAACGGAACCCTTATAGATTCGTCATGTCTGTCTGTCTGTCTGTCTGTCTGTCTGTCTGTCTGTCTGCCCGTCCGTATGTCACAGCCACTTTTTGCCGAAACTATGAGAACTACACTGTTGAAACTTGGTGAGTAGATGTATTCTGTGAACGGCATTAGGATTTGTGCAAAAAAAATAAAAATAAATAAAAATTAGGGTTGCCCCCCATACTGAGAACTGAAACTCAAAATTTTTTTTTTCATCTAACCTACTCGTGTGGGCTGTCTATCGATAGGTCTTCAAAAATGATGTTGAGGTTTCTATAATCATTTTCGTCTACACTGAATAATTTGCGCGAGAGACACTTCCAAAGTGGTAAAATGTGTGTCCCCCCCCCTCTAACTTCTAAAGTAAGAGAATGAAAAATCTAAAAAAAATATATGATGTACATTACCATGTAAACTACCAACGAAAATTAGTTTGAACTCGATCTGATGAGTAGTTTTTTTTTAGTACGTCATAAATACACTATTATTGAAACTTCGATCAAAGTTACAACGAACTACAAGAACTAGGTGTACTATGTATATTATGTTACTTGCTGCAACGGAACCCTTCATGGGCGAGTCCAACTCGCACTTGGCCACTTTATTAACTATTACCTATACGCTGTACGTTTACACTTGACCGCCATCTCGTTTGATGTTAAACGACGACTATGCAGTCTACGATGGAGCGAGCTTACCTTGAAGAAACCGATTCACTCTCGATTTGAAGACGCCAAGATTGTAACCATCGGGGATAATCCAGGTAACACCAGTACCACCAGGTCGGTCACAAGGGACATCGCGAGTGAATCGGTTTTTACTAGGTAAACACGCTCCAATCGCTCCATCTTAGACCGCATCCTCGCTTAACATCAGGTGAGATAGCGGTCAAGTGTAAACCTATTAAGGTTAAAAAAATGTAAATTTTTGAAGTGAAAACTTCTTTTGGCGCGCCTAGACAGATTTTTCGTGGTCTATGAATTGAATTCTAGCGTCACACTCGGGTATGATATGAAATCTTCGGGTAAACTCGGGACCATAGCCATTGGCCATCTATAAATGCGTCAGCCAATGGGAAATGCTGAAAGGGCGTGGCCTTGCCATCATGGCATGGCTATCTAGAAATGCATCAGCCAATGGGAATTGCTGACGCATATCTAGATGGTCATGCCATGATGACCAGGCCACGCCCTACGGTTTCACCTGCGTAGTTTCCAAAGTAAGCTATCAAATTCTGAGTTATAAGTTTTCACTTCTATCGGCAGTTCCGATTTTTTCACTGCCAATTTTTTATTTACTTATTTATTTACTAGCAGTGTCCCGGGGTTCTAAAGTCAAAGTCAAAGTATTTTATTGATAAATATACATTTACAAGTCAGGCATATTAAATTGTATAACAGTAATTATACGAATTAGAATAAAATTGTAAACACGGAATTAGACAAAAAATAATTAAGTAATAATAAAAAGACAAGGTCATAATAAGTAATAATAAATTTTAAAAATTAAGCATACAATGTTCTAACCGCTTAGTTTCCGTTCCCTTCATTTTCCCGTAATGAAATGTAGCCTATCTGTGCAACCCCGCTAACATGTCGATAGGTCACTTCATTCGTTAGTTGAACACAGTCAAAGCGTTTTCGTTTAAACCAATTTAAAAATTGGGTAAATTATTATTTCTTTTGTTTTTGCCCGCAATTACACATTTATAAGACTGGTTGGAAATTGTTTAAAGAATAACTGTAGCTGGTCCACTGCTGGGAAACTTTTCTCCCAATACTCTACATTCCTAATCGGTGAGTACAATATAGTGTTATATGTACAATGTACATTATACAATTGTTCTTCTGCTTCGTACAGTTGTTGTAAATAGTAGTGAATCGGTTTCTTCTGGTAAACACGCTCCATCGTAGACCGCATCGTCGCTTAACATGGCTTAACACCAGGCGAGATGGCGGTCAAGTGTAAACCTATAAGAGTAAAAAAAATACATTACGGTGATCAGTTTTTGAAGATTTTCACACATAGTTGCATTTACTGGGCTTTTTGTTAACATAATTTCATCTGATTATGTAATAGAATTAGATATTTGGTTTGGTCCTCTTACTCCAAAGACCGGAGGGTTTACCGCGTAATTAAAACTGTCATAGCTTTGATATTGCTCTCTCTTTTCATTTTGCTTGAAATGATAGAGACAGTAATAGCAAAGCCAAAACCAATTTAGTAAGGCGATAGAAGGGGTGGAAATAAAAGTGATGCCGTTAATCTAGACGGAAAACTTGTAGGTACTGGTAGGAATCTTTGGGCGTCGGTAGCGCTCAAAGAGGTAGCGCTAATAGCGTTTTAGCCGCGAAGTTCCCGTTGTTTCTGGTTTTTTTTCGGATAAAAAGTAGCCTATGTGTCATTCCAGGGTTAGTCAGATAACTAAATAAATAAATATTGGTGAACAATTCACACACAACACCATCTGACCCCAAACTAAGCAAAGCTTGTGTGATGGCGGCCAGATAGCTGATATAACTGTATCCCAAATTTGATTAAAATCGCTTCAGCCGTTTAGACGTGAAGAAGTAACAAACATATACACAAAATATACACTCACAAACTTTCGCCTTTATGATATGAGTGTGATTTAATGTTTACGCGAGTCATAAGCTGTGATTTTTTGTCTTTTAATTAGGTACCTATACAAAGTCTCGAGATTTGTAAACAAAAAAGAAAAAAATGTACGTAAGAAACTATTTATACGTAGGTAGGAACTCAAATATAATAAACTATTTTCTACAAAAAAAACCGACTTCTAAACCACAAAATGACACTCAAAAATGAAAAATAAACTGATATAATTTTTATAAGCGCTACTCACTCATCTATTACAGACTGGCTGGCACCGACTTCAAATAGATGAGTGAGTAGCGCTTATAAAAATTATATCAGTTTTATTTATCGCTTTTGAGTGCCTATTTGTGGTTTTGAAGTCGGTTTTTTTGTAGAAAATAGTTAATTTTACCCTGTTTAGTTCAAAACATGTTTTCATAATTTACATAATTTCGTGTTGACAGGATCGAATTTCGTAACTATTGTAAAATCTACAACCATGTCATCCAGACAAAATTGTAGGCAAATTTAAGTTTTTTCTTCATATTTCAAAAACCACCAGACCGATTTCTATAAGATATATATGGGGCCATTCGGAAAGCATACTCGTCTGAACAAAAAAATAAATTTTAAAATCGGTCCGAGCGTTTTTGATAAATCAGGTAATATATGTACATAAAAAAATTGAGTCAAGAAAATCAAGGGAGATAACATTTCTATTTTCGACAATTAGGTACAATTCTCAACACACCACAAAACTCATTTTACGTTTTATTGTTTTTTTGACGTGATAACGACTTATAATTCGATGAGGCCGGCTGCACGCCCGCAAAACATGACGTCATGTAACGTTACCGTGTTACCTCGCCTTATTACTTTTCGCACCATCTAGTGAGTGAAATGTGTATTACGTTCAAGGAGTCTGTCCATGTTTTAGAAAAGCGACGATATGAAGTTAAGAACTTGTGCTAGTACAATGATGTACCCAGAGATGGCGCTTTGAACAGCTTTTCAAAAAGCTTCAGAATGTTTTACCTAGATGGCGCTTTACACAAATTTCATCAGTATTTTCTTAAGACGTTGTCACGTTAAACTATCGTCAGTAAACCGACTTTACAGATAACCTTTTTTTTTTATAATGTAGAGTGACGAGACGAGCAGAACATGTGCCTGATGGTAAGCAACATCCCTGCCACATAACAGCACAGTGACACGCAGCTATTGGAACATGAAGAGTACAAATTGTTAACTAGCACTGCATTACTCGCGTCACCCAGTGCTCTAAGATAGTATATCTCTAGGTCCTGCGGTTTCACTGGAAACATTGCCCTTCAAACCGGAACACACTGATGTTTTCTCACTACTGCTACTTCACACTACTTCCCTAAGGATACGCCGCAAAGCGTGCTACCCAAAGAGTTTTCTATGGTGCTACCACTTCAGACAGCATGTCCATGATAACTTACCATTAAGGCCGGTTTGCATTTTGATTACTGCGACTGTGAGTGCGAGTGCGAGTGCGATTGCGAGTGCGAGTGAGTAATCGCGACTGATTACTATGCACTCGCAATAATCAATCAGTGTCCACACGTGTTTACTACTAATCACTCAACACCTGCACTACTCACTCGCACTCGCATTAATCAAAATGAAAACAGGCCTTTAGTCCGATAGTGGTGTCGTGCAAAAAGATGCAGGATGCATGTACAAATTTTACATTATCTTTGCTGCTTGTAGCTCGAAAAAGTGACATCGTTTCATGGTTAACATTCCATAAACTCGAACGAAGAGGTTTGACACTACTTTGGTGTCAATAACGTTTAGGCGGTGGAAAGTGTTGCCTGAGTGGGTTTGTCGATGGTTAAAATCTTGGTGTCTTCAAATAGAGAGCGAATCGGGTTCTTCTAGTTAAAATTATTCCATAGTGTCGTCAGATGAGATGGCGGTCAATTGGAAACCAAGAAAGTAGAAAAAAAACCGGAAAAATTACAGGTCATAGAGACAAAATATCTTCTTTTTTTTTTTTTAATAAAGACGAGCATGACATGTGCCTGATGGTAAGCAACATGCCTGCCACATAACAGCACAGTGACACGCAGCTATTGGAACATGAAGAGTCCAAATCATTACCTAGCACTGCACTGCGCTCGTCACCCAGAGATCTAAGTTGTTATATCTTTTAGCCCTGTAATTACTCTGGAAACATTGCCCTTCAAACCGGAACACAGTAATGTTTGCACATTACTGCTTGGCGGTAGAATAATTGGAAAAGGTGTGGTACTTCCCCGGGCGGACTCTGGTAAGAGTCCTACCACTACAAAATCTATATATTATCTCTCGGTGATGAGCGTAGTGCAGTGCTAGTGTATTTGGACTCTTCATGTTCCAATAGCTGTGTGACACTGAGCTGTTATTAGATAGGCGCGTTGCTTACCATCAGGTCTACCTATGCCCCGCTCGTTCCTGTACTATAAAAAAACTATGAATCGTAACAAATTGTCGTTTTCAGTTAAATCAGCGATGCTTCAATTTAACAACAAAACGAGTGCGAAATTTCAACAGAATTTGTCGATGGAAGCCCGAAAACAGACCAACAATGGATTCTGGAGGAGGAAATTCGTGGAGTTTTGCAAAAGGACAGATTTACACGGATTTAAATATATTGTTATGGAGAACCTTACCGTCGTTGAAAGGTACGCTTCGATGAATATCTATAAATATTATGTTAACAAAAATGTATGTAATCCCTCATTGTACGCAATTCCTAGCAAATTGTGCTTTCCTTGTAATGGTAGGACTCTTTATTACGTGTTTTTAGAAATTAGAAAGCATTCTTTTTATAAATTTCTTAGTATGATTTTAGTATGAAAACTAACGTGGTTATTACACATTTTAAAACAAATACACGGGTAACTCACGTATAAAATAGTCAGAACAGTCCGACTCGAGTTTCGATCGCGTCCGGCGATCTTCTTCAAGGCGAGTGCGCGCGCGTGTTCGCAGCTCGATTAGCACTCACTGTCTGGACTGTTCTGACTATTTTATACGTGAGTTACCCGTGTATTTGTTTTAAAATTCTTAGTATGATGTTGGAATTATATACAATTCCTAGGAAATGTACACAAAATATATTTACCAGGATATTTGTGTCTTAAATAATTTTTAAACCCATATTTTATACGTTTCCTAAATAGCGTCGGACATTTCCTAGGAGTTGTATACAATTCCTACTTTTCGTACATTTCCAGTCACATATATTTTATATTTATATTTATTTATATAGGTACCTACGTATCATGCGTATTGGCTATCATACCATATTTTGACGTCAATTAGATTATCTTTGGATCTTGGAATCTGACTTGTACAAATAATAAACGTTGTTTTCAACTGACATCGTTACCCAATTACCCATCCAGGGAAAATGTTTGTCTAATGAATGCAAAATAAATGTTTTTGCTTCGTCTGGGTGTTTCTATCATACCCACTAGTCTTATTAGTATCATCATACATGTTGAAGTTTGGATGTTTGTTGCTCAATCACTTCGGAACTTTAGAACGAATCGGGTTGAAATTTGGAATACAGTTTTGTTTGTAGTAGTAGCGAATAACACATACTACTACTTTTAACCCGGGAAGATTACAGGATGGGGAAATACCTGGGTAAACCACGGGGCGATGCGCGTTTACCTGCGTAGTTCCCTCTTGTTTTCCGGGATAAAAAATAGCATATGTGTACTTCCAGACTACAAACTGTGTTCCAAATTTCAGCTCGATTCGTTCGTGACTGAGCAGCAAACATCCAAACATTAACATTGATAATATTAGTAGGATATTTTACGCGAAGGAGATGCATTTACGCATACCTGTCACGTAAAGTGATGGTCAGATAATGTCAGACTCGAAAACACGAGTGCTGCTCCTACCAACTTAAACTAAAAAAAAACTGCAACTCCAAACTCTACCTTCGCCGCATTCGGTGGGAACGGGGGTTTTCGCATACCTCCGCGAATCCTGCCGAGGTCTGCTCATTCCACAACTACTCACTGGTATAACCACTTCATCACCGATGCACCTGAACGCTCAAAGCATGCTTACCTCGGGGACTAACTAGTACGTGGATCTTCACGACTGGACATCTTTGGTCCTCTACTATTGTTTCCAGATAAATTACAGGGCATAGAGTTAAAACATCTTATATCTCTGGGTGACGAGCGCAGTGCAGTGCTAGGTAATGATTCGGACTCTTCGTTTTCCAATAGCTGCGTGTCACTGTGCTGTTATGTGGCAGGCATGTTGCTTACCATCAGGCACATGTCCTGCTCATCTCGTCACTCTATACGTTTTTTATCTCTATAAAAAAGAAATGATAAGCATTGTTTTGTTACGAATGCCCATATATTCGTATTATAATTACCTATTTATTTTGCCAACCCGTGCAAAAAAGAGCTCAAGTTGATTATTCCTCCCAAAGAACCTAATGTCGTTTCATCGTTGACAGGATTACCGCTTTACTTTCATTGTGGACTAAGAGCCCGTGAACCCCAGACCTTCGTTATTTTATAAAAGCTGAAAACTTGTCAGCGCATGCTCCCAACACAGGTAAAAACGATGGGTCATTATGAAGTTAGGATCATCCTGGCCTTGGCAGATAAACGGTACTAAGACTACGTAGTCTCTCTGAACGTAGTCTGAATAGTCTTAATAGGCATGTGACGTAGAGTTAAGTGACGGGACAAAAAAGATATGTAGGTAAGTAACTTGCCTTTGATAGCGCAGTGCCAAAGCACAAATCCAGAAGAGACCAAACCACTGCGCTGCATTTGTTACCCATCTATACTAATTGCTAATCTTCTTATATATAAAATTCTCGTGTCACAGTGTTTGTATCCTTACTCCTCCGAAACGGCTTTACTGATTTTAACCAAATTTTATATGCATATTCTGTAGGTATGAGAATCGGCTACTAGCTATTTTTCATACACCTAAGTGACAAGGGTTGTTCACTAAGGCAAGACAACGTTTGCGGGGTCAGCTAGTAATATTATAAAGAAGTAAAGTTTGTGTGTTTGTTAAATTGTAAGGGGTAATCTCGGAATCTACTGAACTGAGTGTCATAGGCTATATAAAACACCGAAAAATAAAAAGGCTTTTACGTGGTAGTCCATTTTGCAAAGTGAATCGGAGAAAAAACGGTCGAATGAAAGCGTTTCTTACGAACGCTGCCTTAACTATCCTACTTCCTACTAATCCTACTATAATAATATTATAAATGTGAATGTATGGATGTTTGGATATTTGGATGTTTGGATGTTTGTTGCTCAATCACGTCCTAACGTATGAACGGATCGGGCTGAAGTTTGGAACACAGATAGATTATAGTCTGGAAGAACACATAGGCTACTTTTTATCCCGGAAAAACAACGGGAACGGGAACTTCGCGGGTAATACCGCGGGGCGCTGCTAGTATATTATAACTAGCTGAATCGCGCGCGCGTTGCTACGCCATCTATCTAAAATTCATCGTACCAATTCAAATTTTGAACAAATTCGGTTACCTTAGGTTCTAATTACGCAACCTTTCGCGAATCTTTGACGAATGACACATGCTGTTACGCAACGAAAACTCTCAAAAAGCAAAATTATTTCCCGTTTTTGTTACATTTTTCATTCATGCTTCGTTCCTGTTGATAGTAGCGTAATGTTAAATAGCCTATATCCTTCCTCGATAAATGGACTATCCAACAGAGAAAGAACCTTTCAATTCGGACCAGTAGTTCCCGAGATCCTTGCGTTCAAACAAACAAACAAACTCTTCAGCTTTATAATATTAGTATAGATAGCGGCGCTCCGCGGTTGCACTCGCGTTGTTCCCGTTCCCGTTATTTCTTTGTGATAAAAAGTAACCTATGTTCTTCCAGACTATAATCTAACTGTATTCCAAATTTCAACCCTACCCGTTCAGACATTACGACCTGATTGAGCAACAAAATATCCAAACATTGACATTTATCATACCGGTAGGATAATATAATTTATATTTTTGCCATGTCTTTGACAGTAGAATACAGTAATGTTTCCATCCTTGTTGTTTGAATATCTGGGAAAGGTGTGGTACATCTCAGATCTACTCAAGGAGTCCTATCTCTTCAATCACTTGGTAAGACTCTTCGCAGTCCGCCTGGGGAAGTATCACACCTTTGTCGGTTATTCTACTGGAAACCAGTAATGTGCGAACATCACTGTGTTCTGGGTTAGTGGGCAATGTTTTCAGAGATATAATAGGACATAGAGATAAATCATCTTATATCTCTGTGTGAAGAGCGTTGAGAGTTGGACTTTTCATGTTCCAATATATCCATGCCACTATGCAGTTATGGTCGTTTTTTTTTAACTTCTACAGGCTTACACTTGACCGCCATCTTGCCTGATGTTAAGCGACGATGCGGTCTACGGTGGAGCGTGTTTACCTAGAAAAAATCGATTCACTCTCGATTTGAAGACACAAAGATTGTAACCATCAGGGAAAACTCACTCAGGCAACGTATTCCACAACCTAGACGTTCTTATCACAAAAGTAGAGTCAAATCTCTTCGTTCGTGTCTTTGGAACATCAACCATGAAACGATGTCGCTTTTTCGAGCTACGAGCATTCCGATAGAAAAAAGGACAAGGTGGTATCAGATCATGCAAATCAGTCGCACACTCTCCGAAGTGTATCCGATAAAAAACCGATAGGCTAGCAATTTTCCGGCGATGTTCAAGATTTTGCAGTCTTTTTTGCACAAGAGTGTCGTTGTTAGGCTTGTTGCTTACCATCAGGCACATGTACTGTTCGTCTCGTTACTTTTCACTATAAAAATATTTGTTAGTAATCCGATATCATATCAGGAAAACGAAAAGGATGATTATCTAGGTAGGTATTTTTGTAACGGCGCTAAAAAGAGGTGCTTTTCCTATAATCTCGGCATTGGCGTCATTTGTCGCATGATGCGATACAAACAGTCATTAGATAATTATTTAATTACGCACATCAGTGTCATGATCGGTCGAGGTATCGATGGTATCGACCGGTTCGATCTAGACTACCATTAATCATTATACTAGTTCCTTTTCACTGTTCTTCTCAGTATCTTTCATTACATTTTATTATCCCTATTTTTTTAAATCTGAGCAGAGCCTTTATTAACAAAACTAAAATACAATAAGAACTACACTACGCTACATACAAAACTACTTAGACTAGGCACACCTGAATTATCCATCGACCAATGAAGGTCTACAGATAAACAAGATGTTCAAGCCCACTACTCCGAATCTCATCCCCTTCATCAAACCCCTTGACGTCAAAGACCCTCAAAGCAGCTTCACAGCAACTAATTAGCCGAACCAGAGCCGACATGGGACTGGTGGAACCGCCCCGTTATGTCACGGCCTCGGAGCCGCGGAGTCATGCACGTAACGCCTTTATCGAATTCACAGCCACACTGAGAGCGACAAGACAAGTCAACCTCAAGACCTGCGAAAACATCATGCAGTCCTATAGGCTGGGAAGTGAAAGCCTATTAAAGGCGAAACTCGAGGAGGCCGAAGCAGCCATTTACAACAATGTTACTTCCCGGGTCATCAAGGGAACCATGACAGGACAGTATATGGCAGCCTACAGTGCAGAAAATGGCTTCGTGACACTGAACGAGAACGAGACAGAGCGCGCGGGAATGCCTGTATATGCGACACCACCAAACGACCCTATTGTAGTTACCGCCCGATGCACCAAAATTATGTTGGACGACAAGATCCTAGAGATGGCCAAAATTATCGAAGGGAACTCAAGTGTCACAGCGGCTTGGGAAAATTGGGAGGTACCAAGAATACAGTGGGTCAATGGTGTTCCGGGATGTGGAAAGACAACATGGGTTATTAGACACTTCGACGTGGACAAGGACGCTATCATCACCACAACAACTGAGGCAGCAAAAGATCTAAGAGAAAAGCTATCGCACCGCATTGGAAACCTGGTCAAAACCAGGGTGCGGACTATGGCTTCTGCTCTCATAAATGGATTCGGAAAAGAAAGTTTCAGTCGCCTCATGGTGGATGAAGCCCTCATGAACCATTTCGGAGCCATTGTAATGGTCTCACGCCTGTCTGGTGCTGGCGAAATTGTCCTCATCGGAGATGTCAATCAACTGCCTTATATCGATAGGGAAAATCTCTTCGAAATGAGGTATCACCGCCCGAACCTGGTAACAAAGATCAGCCAGGAGTTGCTCTGCACACATCGAAACCCAATGGACGTCGCATATGCGCTGAGGGAAATATACTCGGGTATGTATTCCTCGGCGCCTCGCATAAAGTCCCTAGAGCAGAGAAGGTATAAGGAAGCGCAAATACCCAACACCCAACCAAACACCCTCTTTTTAGTTCACACTCAAGAGGAGAAGGAGACCCTGACAAACCAGGGTTATGGTTCAGGCACCGGGTCACGCATCCTTACTATCCATGAAGCTCACGGACTAACATACGAGTCGGTAATCGCAATAAAAACTAAGGCAAACACGAAGCTGCACGAGAGCGTGCCTCATGCGGTCGTCGCAATCTCACGGCACACGGGGACCTTCATATATTACGCTGACGACACCGACGACGCCATCGGTCGGTTCGTGCGGCGAGCGTTGTCTGCAACACCGAAGACCATCCGAGAGTTCAATTTGCAGATGGCCATCAAGGATAGAAATGCAGTCGTGGTGGAGGCGCTGAGCCGGGAGGAGGCGACTTAGAAAATAAAATAGTCCTAGAATTAGCAAGAAAATGTTCCCTACTCTCCCCTATTTCCTTTTCTTCTCCAATCCAAGATTAATGTAACAAAAAGAAAACGATTGACAAAGGTCACGGACCCCGGAGTCTGTGGAGCTGTAAAAAAAAATAAAAAGCCCACTACCAATCGGAAGCGTACCCAGCATGCTGGCGGCGTTACCACGCTGAATGGCAATGCTTATGCGTTGGTTAAGTTAGCATAGCATAAGCGGCCTACTAAATGTTTCCACTGCTGGGGCTCGGGACGTTCTCTCGCAAGGAGAAAGTCAAACCCATAATACACCACGGTGGACTAGGGTTGCACGATGTTTTCCGGATGGAGTCTAAATATGTGTTGTATAAAAGAATAAGTATCTGTTTTCTTAAAGAAATGGATATGACTAGTTAAATTTACTATAGAGGGCGCCGGTGTAGAACCATCTACTTCAACTGCAAGACCAAGACTGCAAGATCATCTTGCATTTACGATAGAAAACAGCGGATTATCAATAAAACGAGTCCACAATGTAAGGCTATGGAACAATTTAATATTATTTCGGTAAAGAATTTTGAAAAAATATTTAGTACGAACCATCTCAAAATACATACAATACAAATGAATTAGAATATAATTATGCTATCATTTTAATTCATCAACAGCCAACTAAACGTTCCCAATGCTGGGACTCGCCTGGCCTGCATGTCTGATGATTTTTTTTTACCATATTACTAGTTTTAACACGATTTTTTTGTTAACTTGGTACGAGTATGTATGTAGGTATCTACATAAATATGTAACGAAATTTTTTAACGTGATTTTCACCACTTTCTAAACGGCGGATTGATTTGAAACTTTGCACACTTATTATAGCCTTGATTCTCTTTTTACGAGATAAGGCCCCGAGACATAGCAGTGGGAACAAAATATAGTGGGCTATTAATGTTATAGGTATGTACATAGAAACACCAAGTAGGGCCCAGTGCTTCGTGTTGTTTTTGATTTAGTTTATTTTCTGCTTGCAGAAGTTGCTGGACCGTCGCTGTGGTGCTGAGCATCACATTCGCCATTTATTTTGTTTACACGGCTTTCATGTGGTACGCCAGGAATCCTATCATCACGGTATGACATAATACTTGTGATACAATTTACACTCATATTTACTAGTATTGCCCCGCGGTTTTAGCCGCGTAGTTCCCGTTATTTTCACGGGATAAAAAGTAGCCTATGTGATCTGCTACAATATAACTGTATTCCAAATTTCAACGCGATCCGTTCATACGTTACGACGCCATTGAGCAACAAACATCCAGATATCTATACATTGATATTTATGATATTAGTAGGGTAGTAAGTACGGCAGGACTTAGTCATGATCTAAATTGTTATTCAACCTTTTGACCGCCAGAGTCACCTATACTTGACAAGCGCTAGCGCGCACTGAGCGCCAACGACGCCTATACTTGACTAAAATAAAAAAACGCACTATACCAAAATATTAAATCTTATATATAAAATTCTCGTGTCACAGTGTTTGTTTCCTTACTCCTCCGAAACGGCTTTACTGATTTTAACCAAATTTGATATGCATATTCTGTAGGTATGAGAATCGGCTACTAGCTATTTTTCATACCCCTAAGTGACAAGGGTTGTTCACTAAGGCAAAACAACGTTTGCGGGGTCAGCTAGTAAAAATGTATAAGTAGGTACCTACTGATAGTTTTTTTACTTAACTTGTCCTTAAATAGAAAATCCCAGCAAAATAACGTGTAAATGTACGAAACTAGTCGCTGAAAACCTTGGGTGCTGTGATTTTTTTAATTTTGTGCTATATCGTACGCTTGGCGTACAGGGGACGGAAATGCAATTTAGTCCTGGCGGTCAAAAGGTTAATTAGCTCGATGTTTCGGAAGCGTTAATTTTTAAAAGAATATAATGAAGCGTCTTGCTTCAAAATGTGCAACAAGTGCATCATATTTGGGTTCTTTTTACCCAACGAGTCACACTGTGACTCGTTGGGATTTTTTTCCCAACGAGTCACACTAGCGTAACAGTGTGACTCGATGGGAATGTAAACTAGTAGAGAAAGTTGCAACGTGTAACAGTGTGTGACTCGTTGGGAAAAAAAAATCCCAACGAGTCACAGTGTGATTCGTTTGATGTGACTCGTTGGGCCACCTTACAACCGACGTGGTGACAAAAAGACACGCCTCGTCTTCAAGAGGATAATACTTACGATATCGAAACCATCACTTACTCAGTCGCTATTATAATTTTTACAGTAGAGAGTGACGAGACGAGCAGGACATGTGCCTGATGGTAACCAAAACACCTGCCCATAACAGCACAGCTATTGGAACATGAAGTCCAAATCATTACCTACCTACATTGCGCTGCGCTCGTCACACAGTTTTTTTTTTAATTTTATTTTTATTGGTGGAATATTCACACACAACACCATCTGACCCCAAACTAAGCAAATCTTGTGTGATGGCGGCCAGATAGCTGATATAATACTTATATAGTT
This sequence comes from Ectropis crepuscularia, assembly GCA_963693475.1. Lineage (NCBI taxonomy): Eukaryota > Metazoa > Arthropoda > Insecta > Lepidoptera > Geometridae > Ectropis > Ectropis crepuscularia. The sequence continues at coordinate 39,718,359 of OY856338.1, forward strand.
TTAAATACATACTTATTATACATAGAAACACCCAGACACAGTGCAAACATTTGAATTCATCACACAAATATTTGCACTGAGTGGGGATCGAACCCACGACCCTCGGCTTTGCAGGCAGAGCTACTAACCACTTAGCCACAAGGCCAGTCAATTTAAGATGCTTTATGCTATGTTCTATGCTGTTATGTATTTAAAACTGTCATGTTCCTTCAAACCGAAACACAGTGGTTTTTTACACATTACTCCTTAGCGGTAGAATAACTAGTAAAGCTGTGGTACTTGACCAGGCGAACTCTGCAAATACCTACACATACTTCTACAATAGATATTATGTCCTTCATTACTATCTTCTATTACGTATTCATCTTAAGTGTATGTCAATACGAATATGGATCGAGAAACGGAGTTACATACTTAAGTGACCTTTTACTGACCTTATTTCTCGAAGTTTTCATCAAGGACGACGAAAAAACGGTGAACATACTCGAACAAAAAACTCAAAGAATTTAGAACCTTCTTTTTTAAAGGGTTAACCGATTAAAAAAAAGAGAGGAGGTTATCAATTCGGTTGTATGTTTTTTTATTTCTTTTGCATGTATGTTCCACGAGTGCCGTCAATTATTATTGTGACTCGAATTTGATGCTTAATGTTTTTTGTTTGGTAGATCATAGTTCAGAGGTGGTCCCATTTTTATAAATTTTATCGAAATCGGTGCGGCAGTTTTGGAAATTGAACATAAAACTAAAATTTGCTTTCATGCATTTAACTTTTAGACTATAGGTATAACGAAATGGATTCTTATGTGTTATCAATTGAGTAAAAGTAAACAAATTGAATAAATGTAAGAGTTTATATCGACAACTGTTAGATCTTTCTCATACAACACTTCAAAAAGGAATGCTCTTCAACGGCTTAGCTCCATCTACTTATAGCGCCAACCCCTCTAAAACTCTTTTGAGATGGCGGGTAGAAGTGAATGGTATCCCACTACACCCCTACACTACACGCCCTCTACACTAAATGACACATATTTAGACTCAAATCCCAGTATTAAAAATAATACTATAGTGAAATACACGGCAAACAAAATACAGGTGATAACGTATGAAATTTTGTCGAGGGTCTGAATATAATTTTAAATTGATGTCGTTTTTGTTTTTTTGGAGAAAATAGATTATAATACACTCATTTAATCATTTTATTGCATAAGAATGACGTGTTTCGTGTTTGTGCCTAATTATTATTTGAAGTACATTAAAAGTGGTAATCGAAGGCTGCGCCAAACAATTTTAATTTAATGAACGATCAAACACTATGACAAACTCCTTTATTATGTGTTCTATAGATAAAATAAATACACATCATGATCCGTATCATTTCTAGTCAGTTCCTGAATGTTTAAGGATTAATATTATTGTTACCTTGTATTGTTTTATCATCCATGTTTGTCAACGTTTCCTTGATGTGGCTTTTGTAGAATGCAGATATCGCACGTTTAGGTGTGAAGTGCCATAACTAAAAAAATTTACGAAGCTAGTGTCGTACATCGAGCGGTCAGAGAAAAATAATGTTCTAAATTTAAAATTGGGACTAAGATGTAAAACGCTTGCTTATATGACCCCCGAAAGCCGAGTTTCGAAGACGCTTTCTAAATATTAAACATTGAAATATACTTTATATTTATATATTTACTAGCGGCCCGCTCCGGCTTCGCTCGAATAATAACCTAGATATCAACTGCAGCGGCATCTGCCGGGCTGATTTGTGAATCTAAACCTTCCAGGGCCCTACCCACACGTATACAAAAAAAAAACATTTAAATCGGTCCAGCCGTTTAGGAGGAGTTCAATAACAACGAAAAGTGGCATTGATTTTTATAAATATAGATATATAGATAGAGGTATTTATAAATATTAAAATTAAAAATCAAAGACTCTTTTTTATTAATTCTTTGCTTTTCCTGAACAGATAGCATTTATTTCATTACACAGATTTCTTTACATTACATGACTAAGTATACGGTGAAAGTTAGGTTCGTTTGATTTGCAACTTTTTTTTAAACTACTTATTACAGGTTAACACTTGACCGCCATCTCTTCTGATGTTAAGTGATGATGTGGTCTACGATGGAGCGTGCAACTAGAAGGAACCGATTTGTAGACCAAGGTTGTAAACATCGATCGGGAAAATCCTCTCAGGCAACTCATTCCACAGCCAAGACGTTATTATCACAAAAGTAGAGTCAAACTTCTTCGGAGCGTCAACCATGAAATGATCTTGCATTTTCGACGGGTATTTGTGTTTTCTGGTAAACGCAAAGAATGTAATTGAATAATTGGTCATTGGTTAAACACTTGATGTCACAATATTTGTTATTTTGTATATTTTTATTTAATGTTTAAGCTTTCATTCTAAAGCTGACGCTTGGGTCCAATGCCCTTTTTCTTTAATGCTGCTGTCTTTTTTCTTTTCGCTCGAAGTTATAGAGACAAGCAATAGCCAAGCCAAAGCCATTTAAGTTAGTCGGTAGAAAGCGGCACGCGTTTGATTGCCTTAGTTACGGTTTCTTTGATACTAATAAAGTTTTATTGTTTTAGGTAATAGAAAGCACACAGGCAGCAATATGGGACATTCCGTTTCCAGGCATCACGATTTGCGATTTAAATACAGTCTCCAAGAAAGGTGCTCGTGTCTTCGCCAATAACGTGTTAGTACTTATTTTTATTATCTATATAAATAAAGACAACGCAAAGACGATTAACTGATAGATCAACGCATAGCCCAAACCCTTCAAGCTAGAAATATAAAATTTTGTACACGTATTTTTTATGACCAAATACCCACTAGCGTATTTTTCGAAATTCCACCCCCAGGGGTTGAAATAGGGGATGAAAGATTGAATGAAACCTTTGAGAGACGATTCACACGGCGCGGCTGCCAACCGCGCCCGCGCGCCCGGCCGGCAGATTTCCATATAAAATTGAATTCAATTCATACGACGCGGTTTACGGCCACGGCGGCTGCGGCAGCCGCGCGGCGCCCGCGTGGCTGCGCGCGATTCTTGCGCAGTAGCTTTCCGGAGCAGAAACCGCGAAAACCTGCGGTCTTGTGAGTATTGAAACAAAACCGTCGCGCGGCGGGGCGCCGCGCTCGCGCGCGGGCGCGGTTGGCAGCCGCGTCGTGTGAACCAGGCCTTAGTCCTTGGAAATATTTCTTATGAATTCAGTACAACCAAAATAATGAGTTAGGTACGTATTACAGCGTTTTCCAAATTGACATCCATTACTCCGGGTTGCGCAAGCCACGTCCACGTCCATTGTTGAGCTACTAATCTGGGGTTATGTTCCTTTCGTGGAGCTTGATTTCAAAGGTCCCAGAATAGATTCGCGTTAGAAAAATGTTAATTTCCGTTTTCGGTGGTATTTTCCGTCTATTACCAACCGACCAACCACGCTGTCCACCTAGTTGCTCGGTTAGTAAATATTTTTCCTAACCAACAAACTATCATTCAACCTCCTAGGAAAATTGTAAATATTAGTCCGACAGTTCCGGAAGCCAAAAATGTTATAGGGAATTTTCTCTTATCTATCTATCTAGAATCTATCTTTTTTCAAATCGGAATTATCTCAAATAGTTTTCGACATATTATAGGCAAATAACAAAATCCTCTATTTTATTTGCACTTAATTGTTAATAACTGTTACAAATTTTGCTCATTACTTTGGCCGTACTCAATTCATACGGCATTTCATGCAAATATGGCCAAGGGATAAAACGATTCATAAAACTCTCGTCCCCATTTTCACTCCTATAAGGGTTGAATTTTTGAAAACACTCTAACACATAGCTCGTTATTTTTAAAATAAAATCGTTTGTCTGAAACTTTTTAAGTTTCATACAAACGTTCATCCACGGTTTTCACCTATTTTTTGAAAAACCTGTTGTACAAAACTCATTATTTTAGCCGCAGTCAATTCAGTTAAAATTTCATGCAAATATGTTCAAGGAATTAAAATTTTCATACAAAATTTTCATCCCCAATTTCGTCAAATAAAAAAAATACGTGTGGAAAATTTTCAGTTTCTCACCATAACGGCTGTGCGTTGATCTATCAGTCAATCACCTTTGCCTTTTATAAACATACTCCTACTAGCGACCCGACCCGGCTTCCCACGGGTGCAATTGCTCATACTAAATATACTAATAATAAACTCTTTTTATGCAAAAAATTATACCTACTTCAAAACCAGAAATCGGCACTCAAAAGCGAAAAATATGATAATTTATGCAATTATTTTAAGCCTTACTCACACATCTATTTGAAGAAGGTGCCAGCCAAGTCAAAGAGCTAGTAGATAGACACTATCTACGTAGTAAGTAGGCATAATATGTAAGTAGTAGGTATCTATATACTACCTGTTAGACTTGGCTGGCATCGACTTCAATTAAATATGTGTGTAGGGCTTATAATAATTACCTATATTAACTTTCTAGCAGCGCCCCGCGGTGTTACCCGCGAAGTTCCCGTTCCCGTTGTTCCCGTTGTTTTTCTGGAATAAAAAGTAGCCTATGTGTTCTTCCGGACTATAATCTATCTGTGTTCCAAATTTCAGCCCGATCCGTTCATAGGTTAGGACGTGATTAAGCAACAAACATCCAAACATCCAAATATCCAAACATCCATAAATTGACATTTATAATATTGTAGTAGGATTTTTCGCTTTCGAGTATCTTTTTCAACCAGCACCACACTTGCAAGTTTAATATTGTCACGACGCCTTAACCCAGCCAGATATTTATTTGAAAAACATACAGGCGAGAAAAACTAGGTACGTACATAATGGGAGATAGGCACAATAATACTAAACGGCCAGTTTGAAATTTTATCCCGTACTTATATATAAATATGGTTTCAAATTAAGATAGAGGATTGACTGACGGCCTTCTTTACTTTCCATGGTGCACCAGGGTACCACGGCGCACACTTTGGGAACCTCTACCTTAGACCAACGTTACCCGTAAAACACCAAGCGATTCCGGGGGACCGAATCCGACCGCACCAAGTGGCGCCCGGGTGCTGCGCTCTTCCGTTTGACTTTAGACCTTATTTTGAGATAGTTACAAACTACTTTAGGATGAACATTAAACCGATGAGGCAAGCGGAACAGTGCGACAGCCTGGCTCTTTTGGCACCCTTGATGAGGTTGGGTCCCAGGGCACTGCTTGTTGTTAGTCCCGCCCCGTCAAACTAACTAACCAATAGGTAGTTTGACGGGGCTTTTCAGCAATTAACCTCTCAATCTCCATTGTTTCTGAAGTTACGGCTGGTCTAAGTTACGGCTGGTCTAATGGCGCCTGGCAATCCAGAAGCCCCGGGGCAAAACCCCACACGTCTTTTCGAAGTCATGTGTGTAATGCTGCTAACTTAAAGCGGTGAAGGAAAACATCGTCAAGAAACCGACATGTACCTAGAATTTTTCGAGGACATGTGTCATCTACCAACCCGCAATGGGCCAGCATGGTGGATTATGACTTTGAGAGAGAAGTCCCCGAGTACTAGCAGTGGGAACATTTAGTGGGCTGTTTATGCGTGCCATATCACTTCTACTCCAACCAGCCCAGGTTGTCCCAGAAGGCAAGCATCATCGATATATATCATTATAAGTACCCTCCCAAACTTCAGACGCACGGAATTATGTCACTATTGGGAAGAGTGAGCTCACTCTTTCCGTTCTAGTCGGTTGCAGGAAGCTGTAAACGTCTTACGTGTATTAATAGTGTTTACCAATCACTATTCGTTGTCAACAAACAAAATAAGTAGAACCACAGCATACCTCACCGCTAGCGATTCTAGAGGTCAAGTAGATTGGTGGTGTGTAAACCATTTACGCTACACACACACAGGCTCAGTTCATTACCAATTTTAAGGTGCTCAGGGTTTGTCTAATGGTTTATATCGTGGCAAGTATTATATTTAGGACCGCTTGGTGTTCTACAGGTGTCTGGTTTCAGGACGCTGCCTGGGAACGTGTCAGCGGCGGCGGTGTTCGACGCTGTCCGCTTTATACCCCTGCTGCACTCGCCGTTCGTGGCGACTCCGCAGCAGAAACAGCAGCTGCTAATGCTCCAACAAGTCATCGACCTCAACAAAATCTCCCTGGAACAGCTGTTTCGAATCGTACGTTATTTTTTTATCTTTTTAACCTCAATAGACGAGACCAAATTTTTTTTTTAGTGAATCTTTAATGACGTTTCCTAAATATAATCTGAATAGCTGTGCCCTGCTGTTTTATCAACGTAGTTTCGATTACCCTAGTTAACGCGGGTTAATAAGTAACCTATGTGTTCTTCTAGACTATAATCTAATTGTGTTTCAAATTTCAGCCCCGTCCGTTCAAACGTTACGATGTCATAGAGCAACAAACATCCAAACATTGACATTTATAATATTATAGGATGCGAGAGTTTGAATGTTTGTTCTTCAATCCCGTCGGCACGTCTGAACAGATACGGTTGAAAATTGGAACACAGATAGGGAATAGATACAGTCTGGAACAACACAAACTACTTTTTAACCCAGAAAAATGACGGGAAAAGGAATATCGCGGGTAAAACCTCGGGGCACGGCTAGTAACTTTAAATTTAGGAATCATTACTGGCTTCGTTAGTGTTGGGAAAACTTTCAGTGTTTATAAAATAAGGTAGGTATATGAAAGTCGTTGCTTGCCAAAGAGATCACATTACTTTCACTTATCTAATCCACGGTTCTTTCTTTATAACGTGACATTAACTGAGGTAAGGTTGAAATAACTGGTAAACATTAGAAATAAGGAGAGCGGTGTGATTTTCCACAGGTCCGTTAATTCTAGGAAATTGTTATTAAACGGGAGTCTTGTTTATTTTATACCTTTGACATAGACGACTGTCGTGGGTAGCGAGGTCGGTGCACCGGTAGTTTGTACCTAGTACGTTGACATCGTTGTTGACATAGAATAGATAAACATTGTTTGTGAAATAAAGAACTTCAGTGCAAACAGGATTCTGATTACGTAGATAAAGAAGGATCCTATTTTTTATTAACTTCGAAATGGAGAGATTGCATTTAGATTACTTAATATTTAATTAATAAGTCAAAACTTTGTACCCCTTTTCACGAACATTGCGCGGACCGAGGGGTATGAATTTCGTACAGTTTTGGTTTACTATAAATAGAGCAAAAGTGGAGAATGCTAATATTTATTTAAAACTATGCATATATATAACAACTAGCTGACCCGGTGAACTTCGTACCACCATTTATTTTTTTGTCTACATTTTCTAAACTTTCTGCTGTACAAATCTTGTCCCGGCAATATCAAATACATATAATAAAGAATCATCATATTTGGTGCAGTCATTCAAAAGTTATGAGCGTACATACATTTCGAAGATCTATTTTTACGGTTCCGTAAAACGTACTAACTGAACCCTTATTTATGGCTTCGTCATTTCTGTCTGTCTGTACATCCGTATGTCACAACCACTTTTTTCGAAACTATAAGAACTATACTGTTGAAACTTGGTAAGAGATTTATTTTATTTTATTTATTTATTTATTTAAACAATTGTTAACTATGCTAACAGCCAACACGCACAGCAACCAGTATTACTATAAGTACATATAAAGATGTATTCTGTGAACCGCATTAAGCAAGTGATTTATTAATAAAATATTTATGACAACGTATATAAGCATTTAAAAGCAAGTAATAATCCCGTTATGCAGAATGCAGAAGACCCCACCTTGTGGCGTTCATTAGGAGGGGCCTACGTCCAGCAGTGAACGAATATTAAATAGGCTGATGATGATGATTAATCCTTTTATTGCTTATCAAGTTATTACCAAAAATCAGTTTTATTTTCATTGTAGTGATTTGTGATATACGATGTTTTTTGTTTGATTACCTGGCACAAAGACAAACAAATCTGATGGTTTTCGAACACGGAACGGAATATGTAACATATTTATTTATAATCGACCATGTGAGAACCATGGCTTTTCTAGATTAATACCACAAACACTATAACACGCTCAGAGCCATGTGTATCATTTAGGATACACACTGTCATAAGGAGTGTGTATAATTGAGGATACACACCACTGATTTTAGTTCAAGCAGTGTGTATCCGAAATGCACACGCTTTCTAAACATTTACCTAGTGGTTTTGGTTTGGTAATCGGACAATCAGTTAAGGAGATATTTAGAGAAAAATAATAATCATCTTGAAATAATTTTATTAAACAAAAAGAAAGTTACTTAGAAACTAAGTAATCAATTTATTAATTTCAAAATAAATCAGTGAATATTGTTGAAATATTTTTGACACAGAAAACTTTCACATATGCTGTGCATTTTGTAGTTGTTTGCTCTGAAAGTCTTGCCACCAATAATTTTCCTATCATACTTTTTATAGCACCTCTGCACATCTTCAGCATACAATTTTCTTTCCAGCTTTGTTACTTATGAGATAATGTTTTCTATTAAACGATCTTCTTGTCATAATAGGGGCTGATGGCACTTCATCTCCGGCTAACTGAGCAAATCGTTTTAGTAAAACCACAATTATTTGTTCCCTGAATTAAGTGATAGTAAGTTTCTTGAGATAATATTTGGTTGAATAATAAATGTGCATTCAAGAGAGAAACTAAGATAAATAATGATACGAAATGTGTATCTTTATTGATACACATGGCTTTGTGAATAGTTTATCTATAAAAAGTATTCCCAGGCCATGTGTAAAAAATATACACACCGGTAAAAAAGAAAGGGATGACGGGGGAGGGGGTGTGATTATTTTCTATACTATTTTAACACCTCATAACTCACAACACAAAAAAAACAAAAATTAAAAGTTGTGAAAATTTGGTAGTATTTGCATATAGGGCTTGGCACTGGGCGTGTTAAGGTTGGCCCAGGGACTTGTTTATGGTCATAGCAAAAGCAAGCCGCACTGGAAACTGTAGTCGTTTAAACTCAAATGGTACATCAGTTGGAATCATTGGTATGCGTTTATACTTTCCTTTCAGTATAGTTGCTTCTATCACGTTGTGCAGTATTTTTATAGCGAACCGTGTGCCGTTGCAAAGACATTTCGCAACATTTTAACTACCGATCCAACTTTTAATTGAACATTGTGAGGTGGCAATCCTGGAAAATCCAGAGAGTTCAAAAATTCCGGTGGATAGTTGTTGACGATGGTGTTTCGTATTCTGTCCGTTAGTTTTACTCCAAAAATACTTCATGGAGCGCAGAGTCCGTTGGCAAACGTGTGTATTTAAATAATTTTGCACAGATAGGGATATTAAACTAATAATTCAAAATAATAAAACACTTTTGGTAACGCGGTTTGTGTTTGGTGTTTGACTGACACGTGACTGACACTTGGTTGATATAATGACGTGAAAATTGACGCATTTTACATCGCGTGCCGAAACTAAATCAAAATAAATAATATCGTGAAGCTGACCAAATTGAAAATCAGAAGTACTAATGATCTATGAATCTTACGTTTTGTGACTATTCAATTTGATCTGGTTCGCGATATTATCCTGAGTGAGTTTCGGAACGCGAAATTAGCCAACGCACACATGCACAGTGTTTTGATAGATATGATGATTTGAACTTTGTGCAGCGGGAATAAAGTGCAAATTGACACCTTGACGTTAGGAACACACATATATATTGCTTAGACATTAGTGAGTGCTTGTTATTTAATATGAACTTTATTTCATAGCAATAAAGCTCAAATCGCTTTGACATTTTAGTTAGAAAACGTTTGTATGGAAAAGCACTTTATTGAATATGAACTTTATTACATAGCAATAAAGCTCAAATTGCCTTAACATTTTAGTTAGAAAACGTGTGTATGGGAAAAAGAAAAGGGCTGTTTTCAGGGTTTTCCCGACAATTATTAGATATTTTCTTGCCATAAAAACCATCCTTGGACTTCAACGAACATTTAAAAAAAAGAATTGTCCAAATTGGTCCAGGCGTTGTTGAGTGATGCGCTTACCAACACATTTTGCGATTCATTTTTATATTATAGAGATATATCAATAAAAAAACACTACAGACACTACCATGTATTTGATATTTTTGGCATTTGTTCCTAGAAAGGATAGACTATCGGAATACTCGTAGCTCGAAAAAGCGACATCGTTTCGTGGTTGATGTTCCAAAGACACGAACGAAGAGATTTGACTCTATTTTTGTGATAAGAACGTCTAGGCTGTGGAATACGTTGCCTGAGTGGGCTTTCCCTGATGGTTACAATCTTTGTGTCTTCAAATCGAGAGTGAATCGCTTTTTTTCTAGGTAAACACGCTTCATCGTAGACCGCATCGTCGCTTAACATCAGGCGAGATGGCGGTCAAGTGTAATCCCTCAGAAGTTAAAAAAAAGACCAGGCGCTGAGTGCAGATTTATTTTTTTCTAAAATTATTCACCAAGTCACCTTGGATCCTAATGCTTATTTCAATCTAGCCTAATTTATTAAGTCTAGGCTAATGAGTAATTTATATCTAACTTAAATTGCTACATAGTTAGTGGTGAGTGTGAGTGAGGTACATGCTGAGTGGAGATGAGTGTGCAAAACATGAAGTCTGTACTCGGTGTATGGTTACGGTGGACTCACAAAAGCATTTAGATTATTATGCTAGATGTTGCCAGGAGGTGCATCGGTCCAATTTATACAGGGGATGGCCCTTATACATCAAGTAAATGGATTGAACGCATGATTTGGTATAATTTTAATAATTATTTTTGTCACCATATCCAATTGCTTTTATGATTAACTAGCGACCCGGGGGTCTACCGCCGAACGAAAAATGTCATCGTTTTGATGTTTCTCTTTTTTTTTTCGCTTTAAATGAGAGAGACAGGATTAGCAAAGCGATAGCCGATTTAGTTAGGTGGTAGAAGCGCCGCTCCGGCTTCGGACGGTTGCCTTGCTAATACTATACTAAATATCCTAATCTTATACCTTTAAACGAGGAATTCTTGTATATGTATAGAATCTGAATCTCGGAAACGGCTGAAACGATTTTCATGAAATGATGTACGTAGGGGGTTTCGGAAACGATCAATCGATGTAGCTAGGTTTTATTTTTTTAAAACGCTATTTATTGCGCATTTTTAGGCAATAAAAAACTGTCACATTTAACATTAGAATGCGGAGGTAAATTTCGCCGCATTGTGCGACAGTATAAATAGCTCAGGTGGAAAGTCACGAAATAATAGTTCCGGGTTCGAATCCGGCTTCTCTCTTTTTTTTTTTTTTTTGGGAGAATTTATTTATCTGTTGTTATCGAAGTATATTTAGTGTTTAAACCGAGCAAAACGCGGTCACCCAGGTGTATTGATATGATATATATACAAATGAAAATGGTTATTGTGGGGTATCCCTTCAAGCTAGATTACTGTCGTGGACAGTAATCTAGACATATTAATAATACATGCATAAAATGGTATCGAAACACTGATAATTCTAAAGGTTTCTAATGTAATGTCATCAGTTTACACATTTTTTTGGCACTTACATTTCCAACGCTGCCGCTGGCTGAACCCTACGGTAGATCAAAATAGGATACCTACTGCAGTATTATACCCCATAAAAAACAATGGTATTTATCTATTCCAGAGGGATAGCCCACAGTAACCATTTTTAGGGTTCCCTAAAACGTAAAATCGGAACCCTTATAGATTCGTCATGTCTGTCTGTCTGTCTGTCCGTCCGAATGTCACAGCCACTTTTTGCCAAAACTATGAGAACTAAGGGGTGAAATAAGGGATGCAAGTTTGTATGAAACTTTTTATTGTTTGAACATATTTGCATGAGATTTCGTAGGGATTGTAAAGCTAAAATAATAAGTTATGTAACACAGGTTTTTCAAAAATTCACTAAAATTCGATGAAATTTTTAGACAACCCATTTGCAATGTATTATTTATTGACATTTTAAATTGAATTTAAATACTTTTCACTCCTTAACCAGCTCGGTGGAGGTCGTTGTATAGCGGGATCTTAGACCATTCAGATTTTATTTGTTCCAAGTTTAAAAACTATTCAATTTAAAATCTCACTTAGGCCAAGTTGTGTATCCTTGAGTTTATTTAAAATGAAAATAGAGGCCACTGCTGGGACTCGGGACATTCTCTCGCAAGGAGAGTGTAAATGCCAGAATCCACCACGCTGGCCCAGTGAGGTTTGGTGGATGACACATGACCTCGAAAGATTCTAGGTACATGTCGGTTTCCTCACGTTTTTTTCCTTCACCGGGTTAAGTTAGCGGCATTACGCACATGACTTCGAAAAGACAGTGGTGCGTGTGGGATTTGAACCCGGGGGCTCCGGATCGGCAGTCACCGTTCCCCCGACTAGAGCGGTCGTACAAAGGAACAGTGAGGAAAAACCTGATCTATTTTCTTTTTGAAGTGAAAACTTATTTAGGCGCACCTAGACAGATTTTTCGTGGGCTGTGAATTGACTTCATTCGTCACGCTTGGGTATGATAAGAAAGTTTCGGGTAAACTCGGGACCATGGCTATTGGCCATCTAGTAATACGTCAGCCAATGGGAAATGCTGAAAGGGCGTGGACAGGCCATCATGGCATGGTCATCTAGAAACGTATCAGCCAATGGGAAATGCTGACGCATTTCTAGATGGCCATGCCAAGATGGCGAAGCTACGCCCTCCGGTTACACCCGTGTAGTTTCCAAGGTAAGCTATCAAATTCTGAATTTTAAGTTTTCAATTCTATCGGCAGTTCCTATGACTGCCAATTTTTTTTTCTTTATCTGAGGTTTATAATCTTCATCTAAGGATGTCGCTAAAAAAAGTATGAAACATTATTTCTCGAGCAAATATGAAAACTAAAATAATTTCAATAAACCTTTATTATAATAATGCATCAAAGGAAATTTCTGGTATAATAAAGTCGACATCAAACGGCTGTTTGATATCAGGTTTCCCTGAAGCAATAATGTCAGCTTTCTTCAGCTAACGTTAGCAGCTAACGTTAAGGGGAGGTGGGCCGTAATTATGAATTTTTAAAACAATTTTAAGACCTATAAAATAGTACACACTATTTTATATTGTTAGATAAATTCTTTGGTAGTAAGGTACTTACTTAGAATAAAAGTCCTAAGTAATTAACTACCTAAGAATTGAAAAGCCAGTAACGCAGGATATTTGATTAGTTAACAATGTCGTATCAAATTATCGTTCTCGCTCAGTTCCACTCGGCGGTTCCGATTTCAATACATCGAGCCTTTCATTTCCGAGCGTGACGATCAGCCTCATTTACAAGTACGTCAAAAGAAGTTTTCACTTCAAAACCTCACAATAAAGATCTCAACAAGAATCAGGACCTGCGGCTTACCAACCTTTCACAGTAATTTATTTTCGCTAAATACGATTTTGAGGTTACCTTATTTTCAAATGTTGAATGTTGAATCGATATTGGCGATGTGCAATCTGTCTCTTGTTGACTTGATGTTAACGGATTCATTTTCTACGTAGCCTATGGTATTGTTTTCATTTGGCTGCGTTGGATGGGGTTTGGATCAGACCGGCCTTGGGGCTGAAACACAATATCATGTTTTTGGGAAACATATGTGTATAAACATAATGTGTTAGATTACTTTATTTTTACATTTATAAAGGTACAAGTTCGCGCTGAGACCGCGACGCGAGACCGCGACAGGAGACCGCGACCGGAGACCGCGACAGGCACTTGACACTATAGAATTGTATGGACGCCAGTTCGCGCCGCGACCGCGACAGGAGACCGAGACAGGTCGCGGTCGCGGTCGCGGCGCGAACTGGCGTCCATACAATTCCATAGTGTGAAGTGCCTGTCTTGGTTTCCGGTCGCGGTCTCGCGTCGCGGTCGCGGCGCGAACCGCTACCTTTAGAGTACCATACAATTTTTGTAAAACGTTGTTATGCTAAAAGCAAAACGTTTGAATACGTATATAGAGAATTTGAAACTGAAGTGCATTTCGGCATATAGGAGTATGAGCTACTTGTTGTCTTGAAAAAATATGTCATTACTTGGAGAGCAAATATTAAATATCAGGTTGGCACGGCTGACAGGATCGGATTAAACTTTTGAAATTAGAACACAGATAGAGTATAATCTGAAAAAGTAACTAGGATACTTATGAGGCTGACTACTTACGAGTATTATTTGTACCAGCAACAATGTAGTTCTTTAGAGAACAAAATAAATATTCACTATCACGTTGAAATTACTGTACGGATTAGTTTGAAATTTAGTACACATATAGTTGTTGTCTGATCGTACGTAGGCTACTAATTATTCCGGCAAATATGTAGGGAAATATTATATTAACTGATTTCACATACTGATTGGCTATAAAGACTAGATTGCACTAAAATTTGTTTTAATAACATTTACTCCATTCTACATTATCTCTAATCTCAGGAACTACTTGACCGATTTCAAAAAATCTTTCACAGTTGAATATGTACGTGATCCCTGAGTGCTATAGGCTATATATTATGTAACACGGGCGAAGCCGGGACGGACCGCTAGTGTTTAATATAACGTTGTAAAAGTCACAGTAGACTAATAGTTAAAACGTGCTTTTTACAATCGTGAAGAACGTAGATTCGGTGGGTTCCCAACGAGTCACACCGAACAAATCACACTGTGACTCGATGGGAATTTATTTTCCCAACCAGTCACACTGTTACTCGTTGCAACTTTCTCTACTAGTTTATATTCCCATCGAGTCACACTGTTACGCTAGTGTGACTCGTTTGGTTTTACTCGTTGGGAACCCACCGTAGATTCGAATCCCGCTCTCCTCTCTAAGTATTTGTCCAAGTAGGTACACTAAACTTGTACTGTTTGGCATCACCATTGGCTTTAACGTTAAAAGAAAACAAGTAATATTCATGGAATATTCCAGTTTGCCTCACAAACTGGAATATTCCATGAATATGTCATGGTCATGCATCATCCGCCAATTCGCACTTGACCAGCATGATGGATTATGGCATCAACTCTCTCCTTTTGAGAGAAGGCGAGTCCCAGAAGTGGAAGCTTTTAGATGACTACTAACGAACTACGAATATCTGTTTTTCAACGTTGCAATCACTACGTTTTATTTTTCTCGTAGAAAGGTAATAATTGATTGACACATCACAAATGACATTGACCCGTCCAAGTTTACTTTATATTTAGCGTCGCTTAGGCAAAATCAGATGAATCACGGTGACTTGCACTATCACAAATTTCTATGTAAATTCGATGTGACTTTGCATTTTATGTAAAAACAAATCAGTATTAATTGCAATATTGCGATTTGAACAAACCATCTCAAGATTTGATCTATGAAAGTATATGTACCTACAACTAGCGGCAACACTTACATAAGTGACGATCTTTTAATTTTTGTCGTCTTGTTCTTTACACCTAAATCATCATTATATTTATTATTTTTTTGCATGTTGCAAAGAAGCCACCATTTATGGCACAAGATATAAGTATTTTATGTTCTGTAAACTTTACCTACAAACCAGTAGAATCGAGACAAAACAGGTAAAACATTTCTCTTCAAAGAAGAGTTCGATGGATGGCCTTTCAGAGAATAGAGCCAGCGATACAGGGACGCCTATCGATCTCCGATGTCTCGGCACTACGATACTAGTCAATTAAAACTGCATAAAGCTCGCACGAACCTGCCGCACCTGCCGTTCCGTAATCCTATTACGTACTGTATAACCTACTACGAGTATACCAATATTTAAAACTAACGGCCCGCTCCGGCTTCGCTCGAATAATAACCTAGATATCAACTGCAGCGCCATCTGCCGTAGCCTATGTTACTCGGGAATAATGTAGCTTTCCAAAGGTGAAAGAATTTTTGAAATCGGTCCAGTAGTTTCGGAGCCTATTCATTACAAACAAACAAACAAACAAATCTTTCCTCTTTATAATATTATAGTATAGATGTGACCGTTTGGGATGTTTGACTGTTTGGGCGATATGGATGACTGGATTTTTGGATGTGTGGAGGTTTGGATAACCGAATGCTTGATGGTCTGATGTTTTGATTTTTGTTACTCAATCACGTCGAAAATCCTAAAACAAATGATAGGTACGGGAATTTAGCGGGTAAAACCATGGGGCTTTGCTAGTTATTCCATTTAGCAAACGAAGCGTGCAAAAAACTACAACAAACTCTGGATGGAGTCATTCATCATCGATGTCGAATACTTCGCGGCTCCAAGCCACATAATGGATATTACATGTCACTATTCCATCTTTGTTAAAAAACCGATGCAGCGCATTTTTTGTTTGTGATTCAATAGTTTTCAATGATTGGATGCACATGTCATTTTAATTATCATCTTCTTATATATAAATATAAAATTCTCGTGTCACAGTGTTTGTTTCCTTACTCCTCCAAAACGGCTTTACTGATTTTAACCAAATTTTATATGCATATTCTGTAGGTATGAGAATCGGCTACTAGCTATCTTTCATACCCCTAAGTGACAAGGGTTGTTCACTAAGGCAAAACAACGTTTGCGGGGTAAGCTAGTATAATTATAAAATAAAGTGGCCAAGTGCTAGTTGGACTCGCCCATGAAGGGTTCCGTTCAGCAAGTACCTAACATAATATACATAGTGCACAGTTCTTGTAGTTCGTTGTAACTTTGATCGAAGTTTTAATAATAATGTATTTATGGCGTAGGTACTAAAAAAAACTACTCATCAGATCGAGTTCAAACCAATTTTCGTTGGTAGTTTGCATGATAATGTACATCATATATTTTTTTAGGTTTTTCATTTTCTTACTTTAAAAGTTAGAGGGGGGGGGGGGGACACACATTTTACTACTTTGGAAGTGTCTCTCGCGCAAATTATTCAGTGTAGACAAAAACTATATTAGTTACAAACTATAAATGTTTTTAAAAAATACATAAATTTTTGACGCGTCAAATTATACTCGTAAGTTTGTACCTATAATAAAAAGACATTGTGAGTATTTCTTTTATATTTTGAACACTATAAATATAGGTATTTATACGGCGAAAATTGAAAACTATATGTGTACTATGTATCCATATTATGTTACTTGCTGCAACGGAACCCTTCATGGGCGAGTCCAACTCGCACTTGGCCACTTTTTTATTATGCCTACACTCAGCAGTCATACCAGGGTTGTCACCTGACTTATAAGAAAACAGTCGCGTTTTTGTGGCACTCGTATCGAATTTTGGTTGATTCGTGAGAATAAAACAGGAATCTTACTTCCTACTAATACTATATAAAGGTGAATGTATGGATGTTTGTTGCTCAATCAAACCCTTCTTTACTTCTCCCTGTCTCCTGTCTCTCTCGTAAAGTTAACCAAAAAACCGTATATTTTTACTGGCCTTTAAGGCCCAATTTTTACGGCGCGGTTTCAAACCGCGCTGCGCGACGGTTTTGTTTCAATACTCACGAGGCCGCAGGTTTTCGCGGTTTCTACTGCGGAAAGCTACTGCGCTAGAATCGCGCGCAGCCACGCGGGTGCCGCGCGGCTGCCGCAGCCGCCGCGGCCGAAAACCGCGTCGTGAGTTTTGAATTCAATGTTACAAACAAATCTGTATGTAAAATGGGCGCGGTTGGCAAACGCTGTGTGAAAACCGGCTCTTAGTTTTTGGAATTATGGATTAGAAAACCCATAAAAAAATGAATTAAATTGTTAAAGCTGTTCTCAGCTTACAGCATCACCAAAACAGAAAAGGTTCATTTTTGTATACCTACAAGAATAGAAAAATATTTCTTGTTTTATATGGCAACCAAATTCTTATCACTATTATAAACAAATCTTAAACAAAAGATGAGTTGAAATTACATATGTAGTTAAATTAAGTCAATATTTTACTGTTATTTCTGCACTGTGGCACCGATTCCGCACAGAAAGGCGCATGAGAACGGTCTGGGAGACAAGACAGCGTTCAATGCTTACTATGACAGAAATACTCAGCCTTAAATTATTTTTTTAATAGTGACGAGACGAGCAGGACATGTGCTTGATGGTAAGCAACATGCCTGCCCATTACAGCATAGCGTCACTACAGTGACAGATGCGGCTAATACATTGCCAAGAATAAATTTAAAAAACTAAAGACATGTGTAATGCGCCTAAAGCAGTAGAAAATAAGTTTAGTAGTGGTAGGACTCTTGGCAGAGTCCGCTTGGGGAAGGACCACACCTTTGCCAGTTATTCTACCGTCAAGCAGTAATGGGCAAACAATACTGTGTTCTGGTTTGAAGGGCAATGTTGCCAGATAAATTACAGGGCATGGAGATAAATCATCTTATGTATCTGGGTGACGAGCGCAGTGCAGAGCTAGGTGATAATTTGGTTTCTTCATGTTCCAATAGCTGCGTGACACTGTGCTGTTATGGGCAGGCGTATTGCTTTCCGTCAGGCACATGTCCTGCTCGTCACGTTACTCTTTACTAAAAGAGTAACGTGACAGGACATGACAAAAAAAAAAAAAAGTTTTCACTTCAAAAATCTACGTCCATTTTTTTGATATGCGAGGACGAAATCCGCTGCTCCGTTGTCGCTGCGCCCTACGCCATTAGATTGGGATGTCGCCAACCCCAACCCATAAGATTTTTCCCCACCACAAAAGACTCAACACGGCTTCACAAATTTTCACTTCAAAAAAAGATTTAATCGTTTTTCCGAAATGAATGACAGAAACCACACGTGTCACTACTCTTGCACAGATTGCCTACAATAATTACACAATCTTGCACAATACATACATATATTCACTGCATTAATACCACGATTAATACCATAGAGGCAGTCTTATCTGATATCATACTTTACCGATTGCCAGAGACGAAGTTCTTAGCATTCCATAGATTCACCGTGCGGGTGCCGGGTCCATCGTGTGACAGAGAGAGAAATCTCGAGTAGAGTAGTAGACTTAGTAGACTTCTGATTCTGGCGTAGGTTTAAAAGGGGCCCCTTAGTGACGTACGTCAACACTCACCTTCACTACTCGTATTTCTCTCCCTGCCCAGCCAAATCCGATATGATCCTACTAGTGCAGCTTTAGATACTTACTCGTTCTAGTATAGAACTTACTGCACTTCTGGACAAGCCAAGGTCTTTAAGCAGGTTATAGAGATATTTTGTTAGTATACCTCTCGCTCCTACTTCTACAGCGTATAAATTAACTACATAGCCATTTTTGTTAAATAGCTATATTTATTGAGAAGTTCCGAAACCGCTGCATACTTCTGGGCACTGACATTCACTAATACGAGGACGGGCTTATCAATCTAGTTCACAAACTCTGAAATGGCAACTGGGACGTCTAAACGGAAATAGAAGGAACGCTCGAAGTCGATAATCATGCCGGAGTCTATTGAAGCGTCGGAACCACGGTCGGAACTATGCAACGACTCCGCCGCATCATACAATCCCAAAGTTTTGTCTTGTAATATTCAATTAAAAAATTTCCAGAAATCCTTCCAACGATTACGCGACGCGAAATGGAAATAGATGTGCTTGTTTTTCTAGAATTCTGGTTGAAAGAGCGCGCTCGTATACCTTTATTGCCCGGTTACGACGTTTCTCACAACACAAACAATTATGCTAAGTTGAGAGGTTGTTATGTATATAAGTCACCGGAAAATAGCAAGAATCGTTAGTTGACCAATTCACTAGGTAGTTGATCAACTTTTGGAAAATAACAAACGGCAGTTGAAATTGATTATTTAACGTACATTATTTAGTAAATTAGGATTAGGATTAGTAGGATTGATCAATTCACTAGGGGAATACCTAGTGAATTGATCAACTAACGATTCTTATTATTTTCTGGTGACATATAACATATAAGAGACAGCTGGTCAGTCCCTGTCACAGAACTAGAATTGAATACGCAAACTGTTTTGTCATGAATGTTTCAAATATCCTAAATGTTATTTAATTAAGACCAGGTATTTCTGTCAAAGTAGGCATTTATCGCTGTCTTGTTCTCGCGACCGTTCTCATGCGCCGTTCTGTGCGGAATCCGTGCCACAGTTCAGAAATAACACTAAAATATTGGCTTAATTGAACTATGTAATTTAAACTCATTTTTTGTTCAAGATTTGTTATTAATAATGATAAGAGTATATATATATATATATATAGATATTAATAAGAGTTTTGTTGCTATATAAACCAAGAAGTATTTCTCTATTTGTATTCGTAGGTAAACAAAAATGAACCTTTTCTTTTTTGGTGACGCTATAAGTTGAGAATGGCTTTGCCAATTTCATTCATCTTTTTAAAATGTTTCCTAACACTTCTAGTCTAGTCAACCAATTCAAAAACGTGCTAAATGGATATAAAGGTCCTAGAAACATGTGCGATACCTCATTCGATTCGGAATGGCGTCTAGAAAAAACGTTTTAATGGTTTTTTAGCACGTAAAAAATTGCTATAGTTATTAACAAAATGAGATTACAAAGAGAAGGTATTTAGTTATTCCTTGTGTTATCACCTGTATTTGTTTGTAGTGTATTTCACTATAGTATTGTATTTAATACTGGGATTTGAGTCTAAATATGTGTCATGAAAGAACAAGTATCTGACTATTGAAAGACTGATAAAATTTAGTGTAGAGGGCGCTGGTGGGATACCATTCACTTCTACCCGCCATCTCAAAAGAGTTTTAGAGGGGTTGGCGCTATAAGTAGATGGAGCTAAGCCGTTGAAGAGCATTCCTTTGTGAAATTTTATATGGGAAAGATCGAACAGTTGTCAATATAAATTCTTACATTTATTCAATTGGTTTACTTTTACTCAATTGATAACACTTGATAATTTCTTAACTAATGATACTTAAGGAATTTTGAAAAAAGATCCAGAAAGAGCAGAAAATTTGCAATACAAAATCGTAACTCCTAGAACTCAAGCTTTATTATTTATTCCCTCTTTTTAACGCTGAAACTAAAGCTCCGCGAGGTCGCTGCAGTCTAAAAAGCCAATTAAAATCAAGAAATAACAATATATAATTATTGAAGTGAACATTTCTTTAGGCGCGCCTAGACAGATATTTCGTGGGCTGTGAATTGGATTCTAGCGTCACGCTCGGATATGATAAGAAATCTTCGGGTAAACTCGGGACCATGGCTATTGGCCATTTAGAAATGCGTCAGCCAATGGGAAATGCTAAAAGGGCGTGGCCTCGGCATCATGCCATGGTCATCTAGAAATGCGTCAGCCAATAGGAAATGCTGACGGATTTCGAGATGGCCATGCCACGATGCTCAGGCCACGCCCTCCGGTTACAGACGTGTAGTTTCCAAAGTAAGCTATCAAATTCTAAGTTATAAGTTTCCACTTCTATCGGCAGTTCCTATGACTGCCAATTTTTTTTTGTTTTTTTTTCCAAAAAATACACTATTAACCTTTGCTAACATGTTAACAAAAATATTGTTTAAATCCCAAGATAGCCTGATTTTCCATAAACCATTTCTTAACCATTTAAAAATGACGTTTTTTTTCGTCTAATGTTAATAATACTTACCTATATATCTATACTAGCGGCCCATTCCGGCTGCGCTCGGATATTGTAATTTAAAGACTATTAGGGGAGAGTTGGTTATATCGTACTGCCATTTAAATCGTACCACTTCTAAATTTTCCACTTTAAGGATATTTTTTTCAACACTAGCAACACCAAATCGTGGCCCTGCACAACCCCCCGCCACCCGCCATTTGTAATTGATTTGACTTGACAACTGTGCGCGTGAGTGACAAAAACATTTTTTTGTGGAAGTTATTGCAAATTTTGTTGTAAATTCGTAAGGATATGACTCGTAAACAAGGTAAGATAGAGATACACAGTTTTCATTATTTTATTACAATTTTATACTAGATTATTGGTGGGTTTTGTTGCTTATCTAAGTTTTGTGGTTATGCCGGACTGTTGCTTTTTTTTTAAAATGGTCTAGTTCGCTAAATTGTACCACTCGCAGTTGGGTAAATTGTACTGGTACGAATTAGCCGACTAGTCTAAAAGTACTTAAGTATATTTTATAGACTGTATTAATATTATTATAGATACTCAAAAACTAAAATCGAATATTATAATTGGAACAAGCAAGACCTAGAAATAGCTATTCTGGCTTACAAAAACAAATAATTAAATTCGAATAAAATTTCAAAGACTTATTCTTAGAAAGCGTTACAAAATTTTCCAAAGTCAGAAAAAAAGACGACCTACAGAAAAAAGAAAAGGTAAATAAAAAAAAACGAAAAAAAAATGACAAAAAGAAAAGGACAATAAAGAAAATCACAATAAAAAGGACGACAAAGAAAATTACAATAAAGAAATGAGTATTTGATTTCTTCTCTTGCTGAAGCACATGCAAAACCATCGACGTCGAAAAAACAATATATTTAACTAAATGCTACGCCTGCTGATATTAAAAAATACTATACAGAATACAGCAGAACTTTATACAGAATACAGGAGAACACTATACAGAATACAGGAGAACACTACACAAAACGTTATTGAAATTACAACAAGCCTATATAAAAATCAACTAGAACAGAAGATAAAGCAGAAGAAAGTTAAGTTAATGAAAGGAAAGGTTTGCAAACCAAAAAAATACCAAACAGTGAAAAAAGAAAATAAAACAGCTATATTCAAAAGCAAATGCAAAAGTTTTAAGAGAAAACGACCCTCTTTCATTACTAGTAGCGATGATTCAGATAAGACACTTAAATTGTATTTTTTTCATCATTATCATAGTTGTGTTGATTGATCTCAATACTATAATACAATCATGTTATTTTTATAAGAAATCTTATAGATGTGTTATTCTTTTATCACCTAAGAGGTGTTCATAATATTTCTTAACCTAAGAGTTAAAAATAAATGATTTGGTTAAAAAAAAATCTGTCTTTAATTCAGTGGTACTGTTACGCGGTGGTGGTCTGGAGTCTTTTTAAAAAAAAGACTAAATTACAAACAAAAGATTTATTGGAATAACTCTTAGTACTTAGACAAAAATATACTTGGGGTTGCTTAGAACACCCTCGTAAAAACAACCGCACAGTTCTGAGGTTCGAAACGGACTGACGGGTCTCCCGGAGTCGTAACCCAACTCTCCGGTCTACGTCCGTGATGCTGATCCAGGGTTGCTGGGTAAGCATCACAGCCTCGAAAGCCGGGGCGTAACACCTCCCCGTTTTAGAGGAGACATGGGGTACTTCCAGGTCTCCATTAGATCTGGCGTCTGAGGGGTGCTACTGGGACTCGCGAGGTCGTTAGCTCGACGTGACCTTCCGAGGAGTCATCAGCAGAGCCTGATGGTGTGGCTGGTGGTACTTGAGGTCTACGCGTAAAAATGGAATAGAATTGCGGGTTGTTATTACGTTGACAAAAACGCTTATAACTAGTATATACTAAATAGAGACTAATTAAGACTATAATTATGGTCGTGACTATAGAATGATGTGTCCCATACTGGTTTGACCTGCTCTGGTGAGTTTCAATTATGTTCAGCCGGTCTAGAAGAGACTCGACTTCCACTCCATTTGAGCCGAGGTTGTCCAGGTCTGATATATTGACTAACCGTGTAGGAAACACATTATCTTTAATCAGAGCTAACAATTGAGTGACGTCACAACAGGCGTCATCCGTGATATTAAATTCCGGTACAAAGTTTGTAGGGGTAGTTATATTTAAAATGTCATACTTCGGTACAAGGGATGTAGTTTTACAATACCCGACACAGTTGTCGGGGATAGCTATGATTCCCGTTCCGGACAAGGTGGTCTCGTACAATTTTGAAGTTTGACAGTCGATTCTGATTTTACTTGGGTCAGAAAATACATAAATCCATCTGTTTTTTGAAATGGGGTGTATAACATCTAATTTCCCGGTAATCATTTTTGTTTTACACTGTGGGGGTTTCGAAGTGATTGCTTTAGACAGTAGTTCACTTTCACAAATGGGTTTTGCGTCGGTTATATATATATTCTCTATCTTACACATATAAGTTCCTGGGTCTATGGATGTACAGTCGCGTAGACTATCCATAGTACAATACTGAGACTGGTCTTTGGTCATCGGTATATATTTAAAGTCAGGAAGTATGACGCTGAAGGCGTCAGACTCTTTACTGTTGTAGGGCGTCGGTAAACTTATGCTATGTGACAAAATAAATTTCTTAGAGCTAACTAATGGTACTTGCAATACAAAAATTATTTTATAATTAACGTAGTAACAAACTAAGGTAGACGTACTAAGTATTACATGTATGTTGTTTAAATTTAACTCGGCCGGCAGCTCAAGGTCGCTAGGCAAATGCCTATAGTTATCGGCGAGTTCTCGGTAAAACTCGTAAGGCGACATAATCGCCGGGTGCAGAATGTTTTGCTTACCGAATAATATACCATTGATCACATCCTCTAACTGAAACGACAAAGTGAGTAGGGCTGTCTCGAGGGAGTTTAACATCCCATTTACTCTGTTGAGTATTTGGAACCCGTTAGTTTTTTCTGTTATATTTGATATAATGCGTGTGAGCTCGTCAACGGCCGTATTTAATTTTATCTCATTAGTTCTAATTGTACTGATGGTGTGGTTATATGCAGACATGGCAGTAGAAGTGACTAAGATGTTTTCCCGAATTAGGTTGACCAGTTCAGTCTGGTCTTGTTGTATCATTTCTATCGCCGTGTCATACTTTAGTCCATCCTCTTCGTCAAGATTTCCAAAAATGTGTTTTACCAGTGTGCCTAAGCCTCCTATCCAGGCACTGCGTCTAACCCTGTTGTCGAGTAAGTGGGAGATAGAAGAGAACTCTGATGCAACGTCCTGGTACCGTGCTGTTAAGGGTTGGAGTCTACTGCGGCAGTCCATGTTGATTTCAATAACTCTAGTCTGATTACATAGCTGTTCCATTGTGGCTAGAGTGGACCGAATATTTTGTAGGTGCGGGCCAAAACGAGAGACATCGACTGGTATTACAACTCTTAACTGTACGTTACTTAACCTAAGTGTGCCCAGGTGGTCGAAGTAGATACCCGGGCTTGTAACTATCGGCTGGACGTGGTCTTGCTGAGGCTGACCTCGTACTTGACTGTAAATAATAGTTGTAATTAACTATGAGGTGACGCCCTTGTTGCGCTCACACTATACCTACTTACATACTATAGTATATATGTATATATCCTATTCCTACACTAATTCATAAGTCTACAAACTAATTTCGGGGCTTGCCGGTTTCACCTGATCGAAATGGTGTGTGACATGCCGCCGGTTGATCAGTAAGGTCAGGGTGTTGTTCCCGTTGACTCTTACCACTTTGTAGGGCCCCTTCCAGAGTGGGGAGAGAGCCTTACGCAGTCTCAAGTGGTTCTTGAGGTATACAAGGTCACCGACCTTGTATTTAGCTGGGCGAGTATGCCCGTCGTAGTATTCCTTAGAAGACTCTTTAGATTTCCTAATGAAATCCAGGGCCTTTTCTCTGGAATATTTTAGTCGGTTCTGGAGCATTCTGACATAGTCTGGGTATGTAGCTCCAGACGTCTCGTCATATACGGAATTGGGAATTTGAGGTTTGGCCCCAAACATGAGTTCGTAGGGTGTGTAGCGAGTTGTACAGTGGACAGATGTGTTATACGCTAGCATAGCGGTGTATACATAGCGGGGCCAGTTTGTTTGGTCTCTGTTTATGTACGATTTTAGGTACTCTTTAAGGGTAGAGTGGCTACGCTCTAGAGCGCCTTGTGTTTGTGGATGATAAGGGGAACACCAGAGATTTTTTATCTTTAAAAACTCGCAAGTTTTCTTAAATAGGTCTGCTGTAAAGTTAGAGCCTTGGTCCGTCAGGATCATTTTGGGAATGCCAAAGATAGAGACGTAATGAATTAGGCATTCACTCGTTTCTTCTGCTGTAGTGCTGCGGATTGGATACGCGGAGGAGAACTTGGTAAGGTCATCTTGTATGGTTAGGATATATTTGAGTTTGGCAGGGCCGGACTCGGGTAACGGCCCGACTATATCTAGAGCTATACGTTGGCCTGGCGCCGTGGACGTACTAGTTATCTGCATTGGTGCTCGGTTGACCCTTCTGAGGGCCTTGTTCTCTTGACAAGACTTACAGTCTTTTACATAGGATTCAATGTCACTGCGCATTCCTTTCCAGTAATAGGTTTGTTTAATTCTATTATACATTCGTAGGGAGCCTAAATGGCCTGCTACAGGGATGTCGTGGTTGTCGTATAGGATCTTCTTTATTTCGGTTGGGACTGGATATATAATGTTGTTGTGATATATTTTAATTTTGATTTGTGTATTGTGGAACAAGTAGGATAGCATATTATAAATTTTAATAAATGAGTGTTTTTCAAAAGGATTTTTGAGATCTGAAATACCGACTTCTTTGGATTTCTGGAATATAACTAACTCGTCTCTTATTGACTTAAGTGTCTGGAATATTTCAGGGTAAGATGCCTCGTCAAAGTGGTGGACCTTCGTGAATATTAGATAGTAGATTTTGTTACCAATCTCTAATTTTTGGTAAGAGAAAAGCTCCTTTTCCGAATTGGTTACCTTCTCATTTATTTCTGGGTCGGCTAGTATTTCTTGGATATATGGGTTTGACTCGTCCAGGTCAAGAGACGTAGGGACTAGAATTATATTGGAAGAGCATTTTAAAAGGCTTTCATTATGTTCTTCTATTTCAGTGTTATATGTGGCATCCTTGGTAGCCATGGCTTTAAGAAACGTAGGGTAGTCGTCGACGGGGATGTCTAAACCTGAGCTTGTGGATGGGACTGGAGAGTCAACAACTTCAACTTCAGGGGGTGCAGAGTGTTCGGGGGCAGCATCTGCTGTTCCCGTCTCCTCCTCATTACTTGTCGTGGCCTCGTTGAGTATTTCAGGTTGTAGTTCTGGTAGAGGCACGAGGTCTTCGATTGGGCCTAGAAGGTCTGGAGAAGTCGGGGTGACTTCATCAGGATTGAATGATGGAGGTGAGACTAATAAGTCTAATAAATCTTCGTCTAAGGGTAGAGATCTGCTTTCAGTAAGAGCTTCCGGTCTTGGAGACGTATCTCGCTGGACAGGGTTTACAGGGAATCGAGAGAGCGCGTCAGCGTTGGCGTTTATTTTGCCCTTTTTGTATTGGATGTCGTACTCGAACTCTTCTAGTTTGAGTCGCCATCGGACCAGTCGTGATCCAGGGTCTTTGCAATTAAATAGCCATTGTAAGGGCTTGTGGTCTGTTAGTATTTTAAAACGGTGTCCAAAGAGGTATGGCCTGAAAACTTTGGTGCCAAAGACTATGGCTAGGCATTCCTTCTCTGTAGTGCTATAATTACACTCGGCCTTGTTCAGGGTGCGAGAGGCAAACGCTATGGGACGGTCTTGTCCCACAGGTCCCTGGGACAAAATGGCAGATATGCCGAAGTTAGAAGCGTCACAGGTCAATAGAAAAGGTTGTGTAAAATCTGGATACGCGAGTATAGGAGCTGTGACGAGCTTGGATTTCAAGGTTTCGAAAGCGAGCTGTTGCTCGTTTTTCCATTCAAATGGAACGTCCTTTTTGAGTAAGTTGGTGAGGGCTTTAGCCGATTTTGAAAAATCTGGTATGAACCGGCGGTAGTACGATATTAGCCCAAGAAATGATTTGATGTCCTTAGGGGACTTTGGTATCGGGAAATCGGTAACGGCTTTGATTTTGTCTGGGTTTGGCTTGACTCCTTGCTCAGTTATGATATGACCTAGATAGCCGACTTCTCGTCGGAGGAATTCACACTTGTCAGGCTGTAGTTTCAAGTTAAACTTACGGATTCTCTCGAAAATGGATTTTAGGTTCAGAATATGGGTTGGAAGATCGTAAGCATAGCAGACGATATCGTCAAGATATACAAAACAACGGGTGCCCTGGAGACCTGATAGGGCAGAGTTCATCAGTCGCTGGAAAGTGGACGGAGCATTTTTGAGTCCGAATGGCATTCTCAGGAATTGGAAGTGTCCCTCAGGTACATTGAACGCGGTTTTGGCCTTGTCGTTTTCATTTAATAAAATCTGATGAAACCCGGATGCAAGGTCTAAAGTGGAGAAGTATTTACTACATCCGAGCTGGTCAAGGATCTCTGTGATCTGTGGAAGAGGGTAAGTGTCTCCAATTGTGATATCATTAAGCTTCCTATAGTCTATGACTACTCGCCACTTTTGGGTGTTGGACGCATCTAGTTTCTTCGGGACGACCCATATAGGGGATGACCAAGGGGATTCTGAGGGCTCTATGATATGTTGTTGTAACATTTTATCAATTTGGTTTCGTACTTCGGTTTTATGAATTTCTGGGAATCGATAAGTTTTCGCGTGTATCGGAATGTCGCTTGTTGTTTTAATGTCGTGCTTAAGGGCATTGGTATAAGTCAGGCCTTCTCCAGGGAGGTGGAAGATGTCAGAGAATTCGTAACATACCTGGAAAAGGGCTTCTCTTTCTTCGTTGTTGAGATGAGACACGCGTAATTGGCGGAGGACTTCCTCCGCTCGAGAGACACAGTTTGGTTCATTATGTTGGTTGTTTGTAAAACCATCGGGATAATTTTTAATCTGTAGGGAGTCGATTGGAGTGAGTTTCAGCTTGAGGTCTGACTTCAATTTTACTGGCTGTTCGGATGTATTGACTACTGTTACGTTAACTCTATGGTTAGGTTTTACTTTTACCAAGCAATTGGATACTAGTAGAGAGTCGGATAAGTGTTGGTCTAATACAGCGCCTTCTGTAAGGCTAGTGTTTTGCACTGAACATTATATTACTGTCTCAGTGCGAGGTGGGATGATATACGAAGGGTTGACGAAATGGAGTTCTATGTTTAGTTTCCCTATCTTTAGGGTGTCTCGGGTGTAATCGATTTTGCATCCGAATGTTGTCAGGAAGTCCGTACCTATGATACCATCATAGGGGAGGTTTATAGTTTTTATAACGTGGAATTTGTAGGATATAGGTTTTGTTTCATGAAATTTTAGTTTGAGTTGG
Organism: Ectropis crepuscularia; assembly: GCA_963693475.1. Lineage (NCBI taxonomy): Eukaryota > Metazoa > Arthropoda > Insecta > Lepidoptera > Geometridae > Ectropis > Ectropis crepuscularia. The sequence goes on from OY856338.1 coordinate 39,747,458, forward strand.
ATGTGACCTTCAGTGAGGGTTGGCTCATCGCCAGGGTCTATACCCTTGAGTTTGATAGGTTCTTTGGATAACTGTTGGGCATTGTGGATACAGGTTTGTTTCAGTAAGCATACGGCTGACCCTGAGTCAACCAAAAGAGTTAGAGGGATGTTGGATACCTGTGAGTTTACGACTACGTGGGGTAGGAGCCGTTTAGATGTGTCTATATTGACTTCGAATATTTGGGTATTGGAGAAGCCGTCAGTTTGGGGCTGGTTACCCTGTCGGTTGGCTTGGATTTTGAAAGAAGAGCCGTCAGTTTGGGGCTGGCTACCCTGTCGGTTGGCTTGGATTTTGAAAGAAGAGCCGTCAGTTTGGGGCTGGCTACCCTGTCGGTAGGCTTGGATTTTGGAAACGCCGTCAGTTTGGGGCTGGTTACCCTGTTGGTTGGCTGGGAATTTGGAAGAGCCGTCAGTTTGGGGCTGGTTACCCTGTGGGTTGGCTCGGATTTTGGAAACGCCGTCAGTTTGGGGCTGGTTACCCTGTTGGTTGGCTGGGAATTTGGAAGAGCCGTCAGTTTGGGGCTGGTTACCCTGTGGATTGGCTCGGATTTTGTAGACGCCGTCGGTTTGGGGCTGGTTACCCTGTCGGTTGGCTTGTAAGTGGGTGTCGACTTTAAGGTTATGTCTCGGGCGACACCGAGGCGAGACGCTTATTCGTTTAAATCCTGGTTTTCCCCAGGGAAGTCGACTTCATCTTGGCCGACATCGTCGTTTTCATCAGGTTCGTTGGGATTAATCATATTTACGCGAGCGGCTGGTCTATAATTTTGGCTGTTAGATGGGCCTTGAGATACCCTAAATCTATTGTTGTTGAATTCTCTCTTACGACAATTTGAGATATCGTGGCCTGGAAGTTTGCAATAGCGGCAGAATGCTCTTGTATCGGTTGAGCCTTGTGAGTAGGTCGGCCTAGGTTGAAAGTTCGTGGTATTGCTGTTGGTGTTGGCTCTTGAGAAGTTAGGTTTATTTGAATTGTTAAACCTATTTGGGTTGTTATTAGGCCTTGGCTCTGGTTTTTTATACAACGTTTGTTGTATCCGTTCCTCCGAGACCGCTAAATTTATAGCTTCGTTCAACGTCTTCGGTGAACGGCATCGGACGATATTGGAAATACGGGGGTGTAACCCCATAAGAAACCTGTGGAGGGCAATGTCCTCCATGGCAGCACTGCGCCCGGGCAATTCCTTGATTTTAGTATTTGATGATGAGATTTCGATTAATAATTGTGATAAGAGTGTCTCTACTCTGAGAGCGAATTGGCTAACATTGTCACTAGGACCTTGGCTACTTTCCTGGAGCTCTGTTAGTAGGTGTGCGTAATGTTTCCTTTCACTAAATTGTGTCTTAAGGAAGTCTTTCAATTGTTCCCAGGAATTGAATTCTTTGATTGAGCAGGCGGTTTCCGCCTTGCCACTTAACTGGCTGATAATGTATTTGAATAGGATTGGCTTTTGGGGTTCCGTGGCGAGCTCATAGGCATTGGAACAGTTCAGTATAAATGAATTTAATTTTTCTCGGGTCCCATCAAATGGTTTTATGAACTTAAATAGGGTGTTGAGGTCCATCTCAACAGGGGTTGCGCTTAGGGGTGCTTTCTCGAACTCTACGTTAGGGGATGGTATGTCTAATAACAACTTGTCGTCTACCTTTTTCTGTTTTGACATAACTAGGACACACTTAATTATTAAATATTATTTTACTGTAGTGACAACCCTAAAGGAATTTTTAGAACAATGACCAAAGACTCACTGGTACAGGAAGGCGGCGATAAGGATTATTGCGGCTGGCTGCATTCCGGCGCGGTGCGCGATGTGGTGCTCGAGTTATCTCTCGTGGTGATGGATGAAGTAGGTAAAGCTGCAGGAGGGAGGCCTTGGACACGGATTGGCCTCCGGCTGGTAGCTGCGATTGCGGCGATGTTGGATGGTAGCCTGGTCACAGGCTAAACGGGATATAGCTTGATGCACTTGAATATGATCTCACTGCACTATAGCACTGCACTGTGCACTGGAAGACTGGAACGGGTTTTGATGAGGGTGAGTCCGTCGGTGCGGTTGCGGCACTGGGGATTTCCGATCCCACCGCTGCCACCAATTTGTTACGCGGTGGTGGTCTGGAGTCTTTTTAAAAAAAAGACTAAATTACAAACAAAAGATTTATTGGAATAACTCTTAGTACTTAGACAAAAATATACTTGGGGTTGCTTAGAACACCCTCGTAAAAACAACCGCACAGTTCTGAGGTTCGAAACGGACTGACGGGTCTCCCGGAGTCGTAACCCAACTCTCCGGTCTACGTCCGTGATGCTGATCCAGGGTTGCTGGGTAAGCATCACAGCCTCGAAAGCCGGGGCGTAACAGTACGACTTAAACACCCATGGTACGATTTAAAAACTTAGTGGTACGATTAAACCGACTAGTCGGCTAAATTGTACCGATGATAGTCCCTTGTAAAAAAACATTTTTATGGATGTTAGAGTAAACATATGGAACTGATTTCTCGGGCTTAGCAAGGTAAAATATAAGACTTTATTTTAGAAATCCATCAATTTTTCTAAGTCTTGTCATAAGCGAAATATTTAAGTTAAAGTAAAAAGTGGTACGATATAATCGACTCTCCCCTAATGGAAATAAAAACTATCCTATCTCTCAAGTTGGACCAGACTGCTCGCGGTGTGCTAATTTAATTTAAAATCGGTTAAGTAGTTTAGGAATCCATTGCGGACAAACATCGTGACCAGAGATTTATATATATTAAGAAGATAAGATTAGATACAAAAACAGAAATAATAATATATTACTAAAACAAAATATACGTATTGTGCAAGATTGTGTGATTATTGTAGGCAATCTGTGCAAGAGTAGGGACACGTGTGGTTTCTGTCATTCATTTCGGAATAACGATTAAATCTTTTTTTGGAGTGAAAATTTGTGAAGTCGTCTTGATTCTTTTGTGGTGGAGAAAAATCTTATGGGTTCGCGTTGGCGACATGCCAATCTACGGCTACGGAACCCTAATTATTAAGATATTGCCAAGGACTTAAAAACCATTAATCGGAAACAAATTTTAGATAAAGACAACATAGCACTGTCAGCCCTATTACACTTTCATAAAACTATTGTAGAGTGTTTAAGGAAGAAGGAATTACACGAAAAAAGGACATTGAGTAAACAAAGCACGCTGTCAAACCTTGAATCACGCCAAATCTCTTCAAACACATGAGACAAAGGGATAAGTTAGAGCTAAGAAAAGAGCCAAAATATTAAATACTTTAAACAAAATATACCTGTTAAAAAAACTGCAAATCCAAAAATAATTATGGGGAAAACGCTCAAGAGTTTCCCTTTAAGAATCTTTAAGAAGGTTCTCTGCCTTTTCGCCGAAAATTGTTTGGCCAACTAACGCTTGCCAATTAACGTGTCGCAAAATTTTATTTCGCCGAATAATCATTTGCGAAACTTATCACATAATTTTGTACGTTTGGTCGGCCTTTTGTAATGATACTTTTTAAAAGGCCACTTTTCAAGTAGCGAATGTTTCAGTTGAGTTCTTTGTTGTTGGTAAGTATGTGTGTTAGATTGCGAAAAAACTGCTATACTGAGTCTTCGATCAAATTTTGAAGAAATTTATTTACAAGGATGCCATTTTCATTTTGGACATAATATATTAAACAGATTGTTACTATTATTTGAATATTTTTATTTCTAAAATTGTTTTTATAATGTAGCACATATTCAAGTGCTCTGTGTAGTGAAACAAAAGCCAGTGGGATCTGGCATTTCGCCGGCCGCTGCCGCGGCTTGCTCACTTCGGCATATTCCACAAAGCTCCTTAGATTTTCCCCTGCCATTTGTGGAGTTTTTGTCCATATATTCCCTGTGATATTTCGGAAGAGTATTTATGGACAAAATTACCACAAATCCCCTTTCGTTTTACTGGCAGGGGGTTTTTGGTCTATCACTGAAATTTGATTCCGGGTGGGCCCCGCCAGAAGCTCTGCGGTCAGCCCTGAGTGTCGCTTCTCTACACTCGGCCTGCGTTCCACTACAGAGGTAGCCAGCTCGCTTCGTCCGCCAACCCCCCCCCCCCCACTTCGCTACACTTGGCCTCGCATGGTTGTTCCAGTCAAGACGTCCCTTGAGCTTCTGGCTCCAGCAGTCTTATATACACTCTAGGGGTAATAGCGACAAGATTAGGTGGAGTCGGGTTGCTCCTGGCTCATAGGGTCTATCGTTTCGCACTTTGAATTTTTTTAAATGTGTACGTAGATTTTTGTTGCTATAAAATTGAATGTAAAATTTGTTTTTTTACCAAATTAAAAATGTACGAAAAGAAAAATTAACTGTTTTACAGACGAAACGTTATTTGTCTTAAACTTGTCTGGCCTAGTGAAGGATTTGACAAATGATAAGTGCCCTAAACGTTGTATCATTATAATAATAAGTTTAACAAGAATTCTACCAAATGAAACGTCATACAAAAATTGGACAATCGTAGTTGGCAAAGTGAAAAATAGGCAAACCGTTGGTTGGCAAGTGGTAATCGCCCAATTAATTTTCGGCGAAAAGGCAGGCTCCCCTTTAAGAAATGTGACTGATTGTGAATGACTTATTATTACCTACCGTACTGAATCATCGATTTACGCGTGCGGCAAATCATGCAAGATAAAGTTGTTCAGATTAATTGCTATGATAAATTATCTTAATCTACTTTCCCCTCTCGATTGATGGTGACTACGGGTGATTAAATGATTAAAAGTAATCTGGTGAAACAAATTGTTAGTAATACAACTAGGTACTAGTGATAAGATTTTTCTTTTTCTGAAGTACACAGTTTGTTATATAACTCCATGAGATAAGTAGAGAAATACTTATTATCTTTTGAAAAATTAATTAATCGACTTCAATTTGAAAATTAAAATCACACACTCAACTTTGTTTTTTTTTTTTTTTTTTTAACTTCTATAGGTTTACACTTGACCGCCATCTCGCCTACTATAGGTATAAAAAGATTTCATCTGCGGCACCTTTCATGTGGAAATGGGCAGGCCACATCGCTCGCAGAACTGACAATCGATGGGAAGAAAGGTTCTCGAGTGGCGACCACGAACCGGAAGACGCAGTGTTGGACGGCCTCCCACTAGATGGACAGGTGACCTCACAAAGGTCGCTGGAAACCGCTGGTTGCAGGTTGCGCAGGACCGTTCGTTGTAGAAATCTAGGGGGGAGGCCTATGTTCAGCAGTGGACGTCTCAATTTCAATCAAATTTCAATTTATTTATTCGAACCATTAATTCAAAAGAACACTAATTCTAATTCTAATTCAGGATGGGGGTGATTGGCCTGCACTGACGTCCCGCTAAGGGTGTATTGTGCACTTCCCCCATGCCAGCCTACCCAAACCAGCCGAGCTCCTTAAAATAGCGGAGGACAGCCTTGGGTCGCTGGCATATCAGTTCCAGTCCCATTTCGTCAGATGTAATGTGATGTAATTGATTTGGAGTTTCTTCTAGTAGGCCCGATCTAGATCTAATACTTCCTGTGGCTTCACAACGCAAAAGCACATGCTCCACAGTTTCATTCTCCTGCAAACAGCCCCTACATAGGGGGCTGTCGGTAAATCCTATTTTGTGGAGATGATAGTTCAACTCACAGTGGCCTGTGATTAGACCTATCATCAGACGAAGATCAGATCTTGTCAGATCCAGCAGTTTATTTGTTACTTTTCTTTCTATGAGCGGGAACACAGTTCTTGTGTGTTTGCACTTAGTAGATTTGTCCCATAGTTTTTGCTGTTCTTTTTCTGTGTGTAGACATAGCAGATTCCGTGTTTCTGACGCAGTTGGCTTGCACAGTTCTGCTATGTCTGCCCTGATATTCTTCTTCTTTGCACCTTCTTTGGCAAGCACGTCCGCTTTTTTATTTCCACGGCAAACGCCGTGGCTTTTTGTCCACTCAACTGTGACAGTATTAGTGAGTGCGAGGCGTTGTAGAACAGAGTGGCACTCCGCAATCACTCTTGACTTGGTCGTGGGTTTTCGCAATGCATAAATGGTTGCTGCACTGTCCGTTATGAACTTAAGTTCCAGTGAGTTCCCCATTGCTTTGCTGTGTGTTTCTTTTTTAAGGACTGATTTAACTGCTAACAGGAGGCCCACAGCTTCCGCTTGCAGCACCGTTGTGGTTTTATTTAAGGAATGCGATTCTAAAAGGTCTAGCTCTGGTGAGTGGTATCCACATCCAACTCCCATGCTATTTTTAGAACCATCTGTGAAAATGTAGCAAACATTATTGCTTTTTTCAGGAGTGTTTGTTTGGGAGTGGTCCTCTGTAACCAACCCATAATTCTTCCCGTCTAGATATGTACTGGCTATACGATCTGTGCCATGGCATACCTCTGGGATAATTATCTTCGCACGATCTAGGATCTTACAGTGGATTGTTGTAATCCCTGAACCTTTCCATTGATCTGTCGATTTAATTCTTAGCGCTGCCGCCATCGCCTCTTGCTGTATGTGGAGATGGAGTGGTGGCAGGCCAAGTATTATGTCCAGTGCTTCGGACGGTGTGGATTTTACACAACCGCTGATTAGTGAACATGCTAAGCGTTGCATCTTTTGCAATTTAGAGATTGTGGTTGCTAGATTGGTTCTAGGCCACCACACTACGCAGCCGTAAGTGAGTGCTGGTCGAACTATTACAGTGTACATCCATCGACACAGTTTTGGTTTAAGTCCCCAGTCTCTACCAATAGCTTTGGTGCACTGCCATAATATGTTTGTAGCCTTTGTGGTTACGTGATCCAGTTGTCTTCCCCACAGTAGCTTACTATCCAACCAGATACCAAGGTACTTTACTTCCTTACTAAACGTCAACGTTCCAAACAAGGTGGGAAGTTTTAACTTTGGTATTTTGGTTTTGCGCGTGAATAACACCATCTCTGCTTTGTTTGGATTAGCGAAGAGTTCTCGATCACCACAAAGAACACTTGGTAACGTCACTTACAATAAAATTATACATACATTATCTGTGTACATGATAAAATAATACCAAAGAATAATGTCAAATAAAAAATAATCAGCTGTGAAGGGGCCTTGTTATGTAGGTGCAGCTGTAAAAATGCTTTGTCACTGTGAGAAATCAAATTATCCATATAATGAAAATATAATGATAATAATAAATTTATGTATCATCATCATCATCATCATCATCAGCCGTAAGACGTCCACTGCTGGACATAGGCCTCCCCCCTAGATTTCCACAACGAACGGTCCTGCGCAACCTGCAACCAGCGGTTTCCAGCGACCTTCGTGAGGTCATCTGTCCATCTAGTGGGAGGCCGTCCAACACTGCGTCTTCCGGTTCGTGGTCGCCACTCGAGAACCTTTCTTCCCCATCGGTTGTCAGTTCTGCGAGCGATGTGGCCTGCCCATTGCCACTTCAGCTTAGCTACTCTTCGAGCTACGTCGGCTACTTTAGTTCCTTTGCGAATATCCTCATTACGGATTCTGTCGCGCAAAGAGACTCCGAGCATAGCTCGCTCCATAGCTCGCTGTGTGACTTTGAGCTTTGTTATGAGGCCCACAGTTAAGGACCACGTCTCGGTTCCATAAGTCATCACTGGCAACACGCACTGATTGAAGACTTTCGTCTTCAAGCATTGGGGTATTTTGGACTCCAAGATGTGCCGTAGTTTCCCGAACGCTGCCCATCCGAGTTGGATCCTTCGCTGGACCTCTTTGTCGAAGTTGGATCTACCCAATCGGATCTTTTGACCCAGGTAGACGTATTCGTCAACAACTTCGAGTGTGGTATTCCCAACAATAACCGGTACAGGTGAGACATGAACATTTGACATGACCTTCGTCTTGTCCATATTCATCCTCAAACCTACCTGTTGGGATACTCTACTGAGGTCCCTGAGCATAGCACCGAGGTCCTCCATCGACTCCGCCACAATGACTATATCGTCGGCAAACCGAAGGTGAGTGATGCATTCGCCGTTGATATTGATGCCATGTCCGTTCCAGTCCAGTAGCTTGAAAACATCTTCCAGCGCGGCAGTGAACAGTTTCGGAGATATGACATCTCCCTGTCTCACGCCTTTCTGTAGCCGGATATGTTTTGTGCACTGGTCCTGTAATCGGACAGACATTGTGGCTTTGCTGTAAATGCACCTCAACACTTCGATATAGCGATAGTCCATGCGGCATCGCTGGAGAGACTGAAGCACTGCCCAGGTCTCGATGGAATCGAAGGCTTTCTCATAGTCCACATACGCTATACATAGTGGCCGATTATACTCCTCGGTTTTCTGTATAATCTGCCGAAGCGTATGTATGTGGTCTACGGTACTATAGCCTTTTCGGAAACCGGCTTGTTCGGGTGGCTGGAAGTCGTCAAACCTGCGTGTAAATAATAAATTTATGTATGAATATTGTAAAAACTTAGGCTTAAGAAAGGAAATATATACGTACATAATAAATTTATTTGTCATAAATACATGTACAAGAAATCTGCATCCAAAGGCTCCTGAAGTAGTTTAAAACGTGTCAGGAGCCGATGGCCACTCCCACATTACAACAATAAATTATAACATGCTAAAACTAATAATTTTTCACAATTTAAAAAATGAATTTAAAGTTATTTAAACAAATGTTTCTAATGTAAACAATTAATTCCAAAAACAACATTTTTCTTTAACAGTTTCGAATAAAATACAAAGAAAATGAAAATATGTGTTGAGTGTGTTGTTTAATTTCATTAGTAACTGAGTCTGAATCGAGTGTGTGTGTTTGTGTGTCTGAGAGGGTGTGTGTGTGTGTGAGAGACGGAGGGTGAGTTTGTGTGTGTGTGAGGGTGTGTGAGGGTGAGGGTGTGTGTGTGGGGGTGTGTGTATGTGTGTGAGGGTGAGGGCGTGTGTGTTTGTTGTGTATGTGTGTTGTGTGTGTGAGTGAGGGTAAGGGCGTAAATATGTGGGGATGAGGGTGTGTGCGTGTGTGTACGAACATATACATATGTATATATTTGCGTAGTTGTGAATTTTACTGCTCATTTACAGTACTTAAACAAATTTTACATTTATGTTTAGTATTATTTTACCTTACTTAATAGTTCTAGTTTAGACATATTCCTTTTCCAAACATTGCTGTCCTTTACAAAATCATCTACAGTGTAATATGCTTTGCTCATTAGGTAGTTTTTTATTTCAGTTTTAAACCTAGTTTCATTGAGACCGTCCACTTGTGCAAAATTTTTGAATATCTATTCAAAAACATTGCTGTCCTGGTGTAACCTAAAACAATACAGACTCTTGTTGTTTCCATGCCGCTCATATTGTCTCATTTTAAAAACTTTATCATTATCTTCTCCTCAGCTGTCGCCATCAGCGTCGTGTTCGGAGATGTTGGAGCGTTGCATGTGGAAGAACACGGTGTATCACTGCGACGAGATCTTTCAGCAGATTATGACGATGTACAAACTGTGCTGCGCCTTCAATTATTTCGCTGTTTCGGTTCCCAAGACCCCCGGGTAAGGTTATCTATACATTGTACTAATCTTGATCAATTGACTGGCCTCGTGGCTTAGTGGTTACTAACTCTGCCTCCGAAGCCGAGGTTCGTGGGTTCGATTCCATCCAGTTTCGATCGGTTCTATCCAGTGCAAATATTTGTGTGATGAATTCAAATATTTATATATATTCTGTCTGGGTGTTTCTATGTATAATAAGTATGTATTTAAAACTATAAAGTATTATATCAGGTATCTGGCCGCCATATTACAAGCTTTGTTTGGTTTGGGGTATACATCTATGTATATATCGTACTTATATTAATGTAAAAGTTAGGATGTTTCAATGTTTCGATGTTTGATGCTCAGTCACATCAAAATACCTGAACTGATCGGATTAAAATTTAAAACACTGCTAGACTATAGCTTTGAACAGCCCAAAAACTACTTTTCAACTCGGGAAAGTAGCGGGTTGGGGAACTACGGTACAACCGCGGGACGTTGCTAATTTATTATAAATGTCTGTTTGCAATTCCAAATTAACAGCTTTTCACTAAATGTTATAAATTGAACTGAAAGTAAATGGAACTGCCACTTAACAGGCTAGCTTCTCGCAGTACGAGTATCAGCAATTTACTCACATCTGAGTATCTGTTTCTTGTGTATAAAGCATACACACGTTGTAATCATAAATAAATAGATAGAGATATAAAATGTTATACTAATATTAATGTTATATAAGTATATTATATACGGTTTTAGTCTCACATTTTTTTCAGTTCGGTCGCGCAGCAAAATCCTGTTAAAGCTCCTTAAAGCCTGCCGTAAAAATTTCGTTCCAAAAATCTTTCGTGGTTGGGTCATCCACCAACCCGCACTTGGCCAGAATGGAGGGTTATGGCATTGACTCTCTCTTTAAGAGAGAAGGATCCAAGTCCCAGCTGTGGGAACATTTAGTGGGCTACTTTTGCTACGTTTACACGTGATTTCGAATAGTGTTTGCGTCAAATGTGTCAATACCTGTTATAGACCGGTATTTTCCGCTTTTCAAGCAAAGACACGTAATCTTATATATAAAACTAGCTGAACCGTGTGAGCGTTGCTACGCCATCTATAGAAAATTGGTCGCCCCGATTCAAATTTTGAACAAATTCGGTTACGTTTGGCTCTAATGACGCAACCTTTTAAATATAGTCACATGCTGTCATAGACGCAACAAAAGCTCTCAAAAAGCAATATTTTTCCCCGTTTTTGTTACACTTTTCATTCATGCTCCGCTCCTGTTAACAGTAGCGTAATGTTAAGTTACCTATAGCCTTCCTCGATAAATGGACTATCTAACACAGAAATAATCTTTCAATTCGGATCAGTAGTTCCCGAGATCCTTGCGTTCAAACAAACAAACTCTTCAGCTTTGTAATATTATAGAACTTCAGCTTTATAATATTAGAATATATTCTCGTGTCACAATGTTAGTTACCTTACTCCTCGGAAACGGGTTTACTGATTTAAACCAAATTTTATATGCAGATTCAGTAAGTCTGAGAATCGGCTACTATCTATTTTTCCTACCCCTAAGTGATAAGGGTTCACGCATAAATTAAAAAAAAAAATGTATGGTCAATATTTTTTGTTTTTATTTTTTTATAATGTGGCGTAAAAAATACATACAACACTACATTTTAACCTTTTTATCACCAACCCCTATTTTTAAATAGCTATTTTAGTAATGTAATAATTTTTCATCCCGCTCGATAACTGATCAATTATCGTCTTTTTTGTAAATGTTTTTCACTCTATTTCGATTAAAATTTCCCGAAGCTTATGACAACTCTAAAATTGTTTTATAAAAACAAACATATATTTTTATGATTTTTATTATTAAAGTTTAGGGTTACCAATGTTAGATTTTTAAAATTTGTATTAAATAATTTATAAGGCAAAACAACGTTTGCCGGGTCAGCTAGTATAATTATTTTCTTCAACACCGGAAGGCCCATAATTTTCCTTCAATATGGTTCGTGAATATGAATAGTTTTATTGCCAATTCCAAGTGCTTCTGCGTCGCAATCCTGCATTTGAGTCACGGGCGTTAAAGGTCCACCGTTAACTGATTCATGTTCGAAGCATTCGGTTAACTTCACAACCAATAAATAATTCATTTGGCATAATATTATACGTTTTAATAATTAAGAATTGCGTGCAGTTTTAAAGTATGCGTGAAAACGATACACATAATTAACTCTATCATTATTTAAAGCGTTAAAAATAAGGAAAGTATGTTTTTTAAAACAGTTTTTAATACAAAAATATTATTCACTGTTTGTTTATTTCAGTTTCAGTTACTTTCTAGGATAATTCTGAAATGTCTAAACGGGATTCTTATCTTTTGACCTCTTTAATGTGTGTTTTGGAAGTTTTTTTTCACCTGAAAAGGTCTAACTAGGGGTTTTCCGTCAACGCTAAGATGTGGTGGCCCAGTGACTAGATCGCGCAACACGCAATCGTGAAGTCGTATGTTCAAATCCCGCCCGCACCTCTGAGTATTTTTGTAGCTTTAACGGCGCAGGAAAACATTGTGACGATCCATGCGTCATCCAACCCGAACTGCATCAGTGTGGTAGATTTCTGAATCTCTTTTTGCGCGAGAAGGCCCGAGCGCCAGAAGTGGGAACATTTCGTAGGCTGCGTATTGACGTTTTTCCCAGTTGTCAAGGCCGATGCCGGAGGGAGCGCTGCATGCGAGTTTCATTTTGTTTGTTCAAACTAACATCGTACTGCAACCATAAGTTTGCGCACTCAGGGGCGCGTATACGAGAGGGGCGTTTGTGTGTCGTCTATGTAGATAGAGAGAACACGCCATTATATGGACATCTGATAGAGTACTTACCCGGTAAAATTTTCCTACGACACATTTGCGTAGGAAGGTTTGCGTGGGTAAGTGGGTAGGAATAGGGTAGTGCGTTTCGTTTGTAGTACTGTTACCGCTATGTAGATGGCGTTAGGTGTTGATTGGTTTAGAAAGCTGTCTATGACTGTTTTAGTATGAAGACTGACGTGGTTATTACACGTTTTAAATTAATACACGGGTATCTAGAGCATAATTAGTTTTTGAAGTGAAAACTTCGAGTTCGAGAAAAAGTTCGCGTTCGACGCCCTCCGGTTTCCCCTGCGTAGTTTCCAAAGTGAGCAATCAATTTCTGAGTTATAAGTTTTCACTTCTATCGGCACATCCTATGACTGCCATTTTTAGGATTCCGTAAAACGTTGAAACGGAACCCTCATAGATTCGTCGTGTCTGTCTGTCTGTCCATCTGTATGTCACATCCACTTTTTTCCGAAACTATACGTAGGTACTATACTGTTGAAACTTAGTAAGTAGATGTATTCTGTGAACCGCATCTTTACACAAAAATATAATAAAATCTATAAATTTTAGGGGTACATACTTACAACTAAAAATAAAGAAAAAAAAATCATCAAACCCATACGTTTGGCATGTCTATAGATAGGTCTTTAAAAATTTAATCGATTTTTAAATGTATTAGGAGTATTTTTAGAGTTCCGTAAAACGTAATAAAACCAGCCAAGTGCGAGTCGGACTCGCCCATGAAAGGTTTCGTAGCAGCAAGTAACATAATAAATAAGTTCTTGTAGTTCGGTGTAAACTTTGGTCGATGTTTTTGTGGGACTCGCCCATGGGCGCTTTATTTATAATAATCATCATCAACAGCCCACTAAACGTTCCCACTGCTGGGACTCGGGGCCTTCTCTCGCAAGGAGAGAGTTAAGGCTAAAATCCACCTCGCTGGCCCAGTGTGGGTTGGTGGATGACACATGACTTCGAAAGATTCTAGGTACATGTCGGTTTCCTCACGATGTTTTCCATCACCGTTTTAAGTTAGCGGCATTCCGCACATGACTTCGAAAAGACAGTGGTGCGTGTGGGGTTTGGTTTGAACCCGGGGTCTCCGGATCGGCAGCCGCCGTTCTCCCGACTAGACCAGCCGCACTTACAGACTTGCCAACACGTACGACAAGCCATAAATTACAATCATTAAATTATTCCTTAACTAAATAAAAATGAAAAGACTATAAATTCAAAAATAAAATAATTAAATGTCATATTGGAAAAACAATAAAAAAGCAATTTCAATGTAAACAAAGAATTAAATACCAAATTGGAAAAACAATAAGAATATCAATATAAAACAAAGCATTAAATGTCAAATTGGAATGTCAAATTAATGCAACATGTTGATCAACATGTGATGCAACATGTTGATGGGGTTTGCAAATGTCAAATGTTACAAAAGTTTTACATACGAATGCATACTAGAGTATCTAAGATGGGTATGTTTGGGTTTTAGTAGTAGTCGTAGTACAAACCAGAAATTATGGAATACTAGCAGCGCCCGCGGTTTCACCCACGGAGATCCCGTTCTATGTGTTCTTCCAGACTACAATCTGTGTTCCAAATTTCAGCTCGAACCGTTCACGCATTACGACGTGATTGAGCAACAAACATCCAAACGTTGACATTCATAATATTAATACCACAATTTTGCCATCTATTCTTTGGATGGTCCGTGCAATATTGTGTGATAAAAAAAACAAAAAAAAAAAAATACGCTTCAAAATCGTCCCGTAGTTTAAGGAGAGCTATAATTCCACAGATAGGCAAAAATTTTGTGAGACACAAACATAATGAAAACACTATCCACTTAAGCCCGAAGAGGACAAATTTGGCCAAAACGGGCATTGGGACTTTAACCGTCACGATCCTAATTATCTCGACGTTGCGGCAGCGTTGCAACCGCTGGGGTGACGAGAAAACTGAAAAAAATGCGGGTCGTCTCATTAGGAAATGAGGAGATCTCCCTCATTTGCTCTTCAAAAATCGCAGGGTTGTTACCACGACACACATCACTAACCGTATCACTAGGCTTCTCTGAACTCACTCCGCGATGCATACATTTATTTATGACATGATTCCACGGCGCCGTAACCGAAAACCATCCTTGCGGTTGAAATTAGGACGGAAGGAGGAAACTAAAACTTTGTACAACATTTTCCGAAAATTACGCGGACAGAGTATGAAATTTATCAGTTTTTATAGAGCGAGAGTGCAGAATGTTAATCTTTTAAAAATTATGCATAAAATCTTAAAACATTCAGCCATTAATTTGTGTGAGATAAAAATACATTAAACCAAACATTAAACCAAAAAAAAATATTACACATACCACTGTTTATTTGACACACGCACTCATAAATACTATTTTGTTCTTTGTGAAAGATTAATTTTACTTTTTAGTCGAATTTCGGCCATTTGACGACCACTAGTTACGTTAAAAAGTTACCTTATTTCCGTAATGAAGGTGGAATTTCTTTGATTGAAGGTAAAATTGATCATTCCTAACGAATGGAAGGGTATTTAAACAAGGGAAAACGAAAATCTTTCCAACTTCCTTATTTATTCTGTTCAATAAAATGAAAAGGTTTCTATTTATCTAATACAAACTGGCTGCGTATAAAATACACTTTTTTAAATGTAAAAGGAACGTAAACAAGTGACAGACGACCTGGAATCTGCCATCGAGATTTCTACCTCTTTACTTCGGCTTGAAATAAACAGTTTTCGGCAAAAAAAAAATGGTAGTCATCGGAACTGCCGATCGAAGCGAAAACTTGTAAGTTAGAATTTTATAAACGTCACTGGTATAGCTACAGATATACTGCTGTTACGTACGACGGTGACGTGAAAAGACAAGATTTTATTCTATCTAAAAAACGTGTGAAGTTACAGTGTGTTCGCACGGAGACCGCGACCGGAGACCTCGACAGGCACTTGACACTAAGGGATTGTATGGACGCCAGTTTGTTTGTTTTTCGACAATCAAGCATTGAACTCTCGTTTACTTAGTTTCATCAAAGCAATCAAGCTCAAGATTATCTCAAGGAGACTGATCATACTCCAATGAAGAACATATAGAACATGGATTAACGATGCTCTTAATGTTCAAACGCTAGATGTTGGCGAAATTGCGGTGTTTTCCATTAGCCCATTACCGAATGGAAGCCACAAGAAAAAAGAAGAAGAAATAGTTATTTGTTATACAAGAGTGCAAAGTGGCTTTTTAACCGCGTGCTCAATTTTGATGACCGAGCAAGCGAAGGATTCTAAAGTTGAATCACGAGCGTAGCGAGGGATTCAAACATTAGAATCCTGAGCGTAGTAAGGGAATCAAAAGGGCACAAGGTGAAAAATCTTTGCACTCGAGTGTAACACGTAATTTTTCATCCCCCCCCCCCCCCCTAGCGAGGAAATTACTAAACGCTTTGCGCATTTTCAGTTTCAGTCGATTCTGTTGGCGTTAAATAAATAAACTTCTTGGTCGCTAGAATCACTTATTATTATGGTATTTCGGTTTTTCACTTGTATTCAATTTTATAAGTTTTAAACTTTAAGTTTATTTAGCCATGGTTTTAACCTCTAAGGTTTTAACAATATGACGTGAAAATATGGAGAGTTGACCGATTGAGGTAAGGAGTTTCATGTGTACATGAAAAAGTGTCCGCCCAAATGCATTAAATTATAGTAGCGCTAAATTTGCATCAGGGTACATTTTAAAGGAAATTAATAAACGTACTATTCAGAATTCATGAAATAAAAATATTGGCAGTCATAGGCACTGCCGATAGAAGTGGTAACTTATAACTCAGAATTTGATTTTTACTTTGGAAACTACGCGTGTGAAACCGGAGGGCGTGGCTATAAACATGGCCATCTAGAAATGCTAACACATTTTTAAATGGCCAATGGGAAAGGCTGAGGCATTTCTAGATGGCCATTGGCTATGGTCCCGAGTTTACCCGAAGATTTCTTATCATTCCCGAGCGTGACGCTAGAATTAAATTGACAGCCTACGAAAAATCTGTCTTTGGCGGGCCAAAAGAAGTTTTGACTTCAAAATATATTGTATCTACATGTTTTCTCAAAATAGTAATTATTTATTTGATGTTACATTTACTACATTATTTTGTACTGCACAAGTAGTTGAAATTATCTATTAGTTACTATTTTAGTAGTCAATAATATTTGATTATTTAACTCGGCAACTCGGCATACTTCAATTCGATTACAATTGATTCATTCATAGCATTTCAAAATGTTTTGCCATTTCAAATAACATTCTTTACCTCTATTCTCCATACGTGAAAAGAAAATTGCGCGCAAAGCATTTAAAAAAAAGTACACCAAAGAGGTTCCGAGTATGAGTTTTTAACAAATTAAAAATAAATGTATGGTGAATTCGGCACCAAGGAGGTAGAAATTAATAGGTTAAATTATGTTTTGAATTCAAAACCTCAGTACACACGATGTTCTAAATTCAAATTTACTTTAACCTCTAGAGGGTAAAAACGACTTTTGCGCCCTGATATCGAGGAGCAAAAGTACTCTTTCCGAGCTGGTGGGATGAAAAATATATTGTTTGCGGAGGTATTTTTATAAACACGATGTACGATGTAAACATTTATCCGAACGAATACATTATTTATTTATCACAAATAAATAATTTTGAGCAAAATTGCCCGTGATATTATTTGATTTTAATGAATATTTTTAGGAAATATCGTAGTTTTAAAACAACTCCGCAACAAAATAATAGACCACTTTATAGTGAGCACGTGGTACAGTCATGTTTCTTGGCGTTGTCTTCCAGATGAGGGTCCTTGAGGCGATGTAGCCACAGAGGCGGAACCGTGGCCATCACTATGCCAATGCGTGACCATACGTAAATATATTCGCTCACGTAAAAAATGCACAGAATTTTCAACTATTAAACGATCGCGGTGAATAGAAAGAAGACAGCGGGTGGCCGCCGGTAGCTCTACGAGGTACCATTTGCTTCCTTCCCGAGAGGTTCGAGCATTGACGAGGCGATGGGTTCAGTAGTCATGGCCTGATCAGCCACAGTGAAGCTAAGAGAAACCCACACTGGGACTGCCAACCAGAACTATGGGCTCCAAGCCTTGCGGTCCTAGCGATGCGGTCAGGAGGCAGTTGCGCGGTGTAGACGGTGCTGGGCGTGAATAAGACGTGTGGCAATGTTTGGTGGTATGCACCGTGACCGTAGAGGAGAGATCCCGGCTGAAGAGGAATACTGGTATAACGTCGCGCCACTCTCCCTGCCCACTGTGGCCTTGCGTAGTCGCCAACGTATGATGGCGGACGCGGTGGGATTGTAGAGGAGGAAGAGTGCTGGTATATCGGTGAGCTGCTGTCCCCGTCCTTTTCAGCTGGATAGAGGTAGGTGATGAGGCCGAGCATTTGGCCCGCCGCGGGAGACAAAGGGTGTCGAGACGTGAAGACGTCTGGTACCCACTGTTAGTTGCCGAGGTGACCACGGTGTGCATTGTCCCGTGGCGCATTTGCGGAAGAGCGCGAGAGCATTCCGGTGTTTGCACAGTTTGTGGCAAAGGTGAAATACTGCGGAGGTGTTAGCCGGTAGGGGCACTCATGGTGTCGAATCAGTCACAAATCGACCATTCCATTAGTGGAATGGTATGTTAAAGCATTACCTCCACATAAAATGGTACCTTAGGCCTTTTAATTTCAAAATAACATAGTTTCCCGCTAAGAGTCGTTTGCCGTAACTGTTATCAAAAAACACAAACCAACCAC
This sequence comes from Ectropis crepuscularia, assembly GCA_963693475.1. Taxonomy (NCBI): domain Eukaryota; kingdom Metazoa; phylum Arthropoda; class Insecta; order Lepidoptera; family Geometridae; genus Ectropis; species Ectropis crepuscularia. Next base: position 39,765,697 of record OY856338.1, read on the forward strand.
CAACACGCCCTGGGCCAGCGTGGTAGATTGTGGCCTGGACTCTCTCCTAGCGAGAGAAGGTCCCGAGCCCCAGCAGTGGGAACATTTGGTGGGCTGCTTATGATGATGATAATTACTTGGCCTGTAGGCCATAATCCACCACGCTGGCCCAGTGCGGGTTGGTGGATAACACATGACTTCGAAAGATTCTAGGTACGTGTCGGTTTCCTCACGATGTTTTCCTTCACCGTTTTAAGTTAGCGGCATTACGCACATGACTTCGAAAAGACAGTGGTGCGTGTGGGGTTTGAACCCGGGGTCTCCGGATCGGCAGTCGCCGTTCTCCCGACTAGACCACCGTAGCTTATATATATCTAAGTAATAAGGTACACTGTACCTTTATTTAATTGTTACAGTATTTGTTTGCCACGTAGAATCTAACTTCAACCTACAACCAGTTTTTTTTTCTGGACCTCGGTTAAAATTTTCGCCCAACATCCGGACCGCACCTAAAACTACTTGCCGACCCCTGTACTAGCCGTTATTTTCCCAGGATAAAAAGTGGCTTATGTGTTCTTCAAGACTATATCTAAATGTGTTCGAATTTCAGCCCGATACATTCATACGTTAGTAGTTCATTGAGCAACAAACATCCAAACATTTAAATATTGACATATAATAATATTAATAGGATACGTGTTGGTGTGCTTAATTGCTGGGTTTCATTACGAAGTGCGGTTGGCATCTTTTTCAATTAAATTTAAATAATGGCATGTTTTATTTTTAGTTGTCAAATAGGTTTAATATTTAATTTAGGTTTATTTGGTGTTGTAGAAATATAGTGGTGGTAGTAGATTGAAAACAGATCAACTTTTATCTGGATATCAATTTACTCAACATTTTAATTTGTATCTCTACGACAACGACACCTGGACGTCTACTCTGTTACTCCGAAAACGAAATTTCGAAAAAAAAACTCGCGACTTTCCTACTCTCGTCCTACTTATTTTCGTCCGATACAACATTGTTTGACGTTTAAATGTTCTAAGCATACTCTAATTAGAGCAGGCTTAGAACATTTAAACGGACAAAACGACGGATCGAAGTAGAATCGGAGTTGGAAAACCACGAGTTTATTTCGAAATTACATTTTCGTTGAATTATGTAGAGTAGACGTCCTGTTTTGGTTTCATCTGAATTGAAGTTGTTTTTTATCAAGTCTTAGAATAAACCTAAAATTTTTCTAATCTAATAAAGTTTAGTATAATATTATATCTTAATGCTAAAGATTTTTATAGTATCCACCCAGAGTAACGGGACGAGCAGGTCATGTGCCTGATGGTAAGCAACATACCTGCCCAATAACAGCACAGTGACACGCAGCTATTGGAACATAACGAGTTTAAATCATAACCTAGCACTTCGGTGCGCTCTTCAGAGATATACATATTTGTGTAAGATCCATCCATCCATCCAAAGTGTCCATCTTTACTTGGAAGATCATAGTTTAGTGGTGATCCCATATAAACATTTTATTGAAAACGGTGTAGCTGTTTTTGAAATATGAAAAAAAAACCTTAAATTATATCATAGTTCATTTATCGCTCTTAGAAGTAAAAAAAAATAAACATGAAACACTTTAGGCGCAGTTTAGGTACCGTAGACTAACAAGACCAAACAATACTATTATTAAGAACCCGTTATGTCTCAATAAAGGGCAAAAGCCTCTCTCCACTTCTCTACTAGTGCTTTTGAAGTCTGCTGCAACATCATTTTCGATCTGGATTCCACGGAGAAAAAATATTAATATAAACATTTTAACCTTTTGACCGTCAGAGTCATACTTGACTATACTTGAAAAGTGCGAACGAGCACTGAGCGCCAACGACGTCTATAATTGAATAAAATTAAAAAACGCACTATACCAAAATATTTATTAAAAATGTATAAGTACTAATATTTTTTTTACTTAACTTGCCCTTAAAAAGAAAATCCCAGCAAAACAACGTGTAAACGTACAAAACTAGTCGCTGAAAACCATGGGTGTTGTGATTTTTTTAATTTTGTGCAATGTACGCTTGGCGTACACGTAAATGCAATTTAATCTTGGCGGTCAAAAGGTTAAATAGGGATTTAGGCTCTTCATTTCCATAAAGCTATGCAAATGTGGTGTTATGGAAAGGCGTGTTGCTTACAATCAGGCACATGTCTTGTTAGTCACTCTATATTGCTGAGTGTATAATATTTTTTACTCTAATCTTTCTTCTTAATATATATAAATCTCCTGTCACGATGTTTGTCCGCGATGGATTCCTAAACTTCTTAACCGATTTTAAATTAAATTGGCACACCGTGAGCAGTCGGGTCCAACTTGAGAGATAGGATAGTATTTTTCCGTTTAATCTTATCTTATACCTTTAAACGAGCAATTCTTGTACCTATATAAATATGTATATATATATAGAATCTGAATCTCGGAAACGGCGCAAACGATTTTGATGAAATTATGTATGCAGGGGGTGTCAGGGACGATAAATCGATCTAACTAGGTTTCATTTTAAAAAAACGCATATTATGCGCGTTTTTAGACAATGAAAATCTGGCACATTAGACATTAGAATGCGAAGGTAAATTTCGCCGCATTACGTGACAGCATAATTGGCTCAGACGGGAAGTCAGGCGTTCGTGGCGGTAACGAATTAAGAGCTGCGGGTTCGAATCCAGACGGGTTCTATTTTTTTCAAGTTCTTTTTTTTTTTAAATCTAAGAGTATCTAAGTATTTTTAGTACCTACTTATTTAAACCGAGTAAAACTCGGTGACCCAGGTACTAGTCCTTATATGACGAAATCCGAGCGAAGCCGGAACGGGCCGCTAGTATAATATAAAAACCTCATCCCTACCCCCCTTTGGTCTTTCGTAGTTGTGTAAAAAATATCGAACTCGCTAGTTGTTATTGTAATAACGGTGCCAAGTGTCGAGCATAGTGCATCATTATTCACAGTTTTTCCTTTCCGCTGAAACAACTATTATTCAGTATTCCGTACACAATTGGGGGCGCAATAAATGCCACTGGTATAAATCTGCAAGCGGAAGCCTTCTATCCTTTAACGCAGAGACAGAAGTTTCTCCAATTAGGATGATGATTGGTTAAAACATATACTATTTTAATTGGTATGTCAGGTAGATTATGAAAAAATGTGGGACACGTTTTGTTTGTTTTATCATATTACTTAGATATATATTTTACTAGCTGTGACCCGCGGTTTCACCCGCATCTATTTGAGGAAAATCCCTACTAAAATATACGTTGCTTTAAAAAGCTATGATCAGTAAGAGAACTATAGAAAAATAATAAAGGAACGCTAAGTAAACGTACTGGGATATACTAAAATGTGTTTTTAGTACAGGCATTTTTAAGTACTTCTGTGTATACGATATTTTTAATTTTTTAATTCTTACGGTAGAAGAACAATTTGGTCATCTCTGTAACCTGATGATCTTGATAACGCAACAGATACCTAAGTAGTTGTCCGTATGAAAAACCGTCTTGGCGTGAATCGATTCCTAGGTGCTTAAATGTTTGCCCCTGTGCTTTAGTAATAGTTACAGTAAACGGAGTCGTTTAACGGGAAATTGTATTATTTTTAAATTAAAAAGCAAATGGTGCCATTTTATATGGAGGTTATGCATTAACATATCATTCCGCTTGAAGGGAATGGTCGATTTGTGTCAGAATCGACGTGAGTGGTGCCCCGACCGACGCCTACCGACTAAAACCTTTGGCACACCTTTTTCGCGAACACGTGTATGCTCTCGCACTCTTCTGCGAACCCGCCGCGGGATAATGCACGCCGTGATCACCTCGGTAACCAACCGACCACGCAAGGCCGCAGTGGGCAGGGAGAGCAGCGCACCGTTATACCGGTATTTTTCTTCAGCCGGGGTCTCTCCTCTACGGCCACGGTTCTTCGCGGCACGTCTCAGTCGCGCCGGCACCGTCTACGCCGCGCATTTAATATAAACAACATTACACCATATAAGATTAGAGATATTTTTAATTTACATGTAAAAATGTAACAATGCATTCTGTTTACCTAAAATGACGCAACCTTCAAATCTGTGACACGTGTCTCTCTACTTAGTCTGTGGACACGTGTCTACAAAATTCTGTGAAGTCTGTCACAGACTTCAGCCCACGCCAAGGAGAATGGCACACGCAGCTAAAGCTCTCAAAGAGAAATATTTTCCCCCGTTTTTTTTTGTTACATTGTTCAACCCCCAACCTTTTCTCCGTAGTAAAAAGTAGGTTAAGTCCTTTCTCGGAGTCTAGTCTATCTGTAGGTATACCAAATTTCATCAAAATCGGTTCACTGGTTTAGACGGTAAATCGTAACAGACAGACAGACAGACAGAGTTACTTTCGCATTTATAATATTAGTAAGGACTAGTAAGGGTAAGGAAGTAAGGATAGATCATCAAACTTCATGAGTGGCTTGGTTGTGACGCCACGGCGTGAAGAAACCGACATGTACTACCTACCTAGAATCTTTTGAAGTCATCTGTCATCTACCACCCCGCACTGGGCCAGGTGGATTATGGTCTTGACTCTCTCCTTGCGAGAAAAGCCCACGAGTCCCAGCAGTGGTAAAATAGGTCAACGTGCATCAAAGTGCAGGCAAGTTGGTGGTCAAAAGCAAACCTATAAGCGGTAAAAAAAATATTGGGCTGCATATACATGTGACGCTATAGCTCTGCTTATTGTGAAACGATTGATTTTGACGATTCTTTTTGTTTGGTAGACACTCGTAATACTTAACAGGTCTCATATATTTTATCGAAATTGTTATTTTGGGCTTTGATATATCAACGAAAAACTTAAATTTACTAACATTTGCCTGGACGACGTATTCGTAAATTTTTCGGTGCTCCGAGTCGGATCTGGGTCCTATATAAGATGGGTCTATGTTTAGTAGCACAATAAATAAATAAAAAATGCCTAAAAGACTATTATGCGTCTCATCAATAGTCGATTCGAATGTAGTACAATTGATTGTTATGCTTAAAACACATTATGCTCAAAAAACCATTATGCAAAAAAATGCATTATGACACTATTTATTATGCTACATGAATTATAGCAAAGTATAGCAAATCACAACAAAAAAAATATGCGTTTTAAATGGCATCCTTTTGTAATGCGGCGGTTCAACGATTGGCCATTGCAATACCATCTTCAATAAGGCGGCCCACATTTAGCCGCATTGTTTTACTTACGTTTTATTAAATAATTGTAGGGTGACCATACATACAAAATAAACACTGTTTAAAACGAAAATTAATTTTATTCATCAGAAAAAGTTGACAGATTATTTCTTACGATATTCCTAACAAATATTTTTTTACAATATTTTACCTCTCAGATAAAGCTTGAAAGCCCCTAACTTGATTCTGGTGACAGTACATCTAAGAAACAAGGTGCACTTACATAGACAAGGGCCTATCATTGAGATTTGACTCCGGGTGGGCTTCTGCCAGAAGATCTGCGGTCAGCCCTGAGTATCGCTTCTCCATACTAGGTCTGCGCTCCGCTACGTTTGGCCTCGCTTGGCTCGCTCCACTCAGGACCTCCCAGGAGCTTCTGGCTCCCGCTTTTTATAAATACACTCTAGGGGTAGTAGCGACAAGATTAGGTGAAGTCGGGGTGATCCGTGTCGGATCTGGGTCCATGAGTCCCAGTCGGATCCCAATGAGTACTAAGCCTCTTCCAACTACTTCGGTTTTTGAGAAATAGCATCACTGACTTCAAAAATACGGCACTTTTTCCAAAGCTACGAACTTGGTAGGCCAAGTACAAATACCACCTTCTCGCCTAACATTGAATTAAAGCTATGTATATGTATGGAAAATTAACCGCGCCTCTAGCGGACGCGAAGTAAGTATATTTTCATATCAACTGTCTTGTTTTCTTACATAATGATGTGTTTGTCTGTTTGCTTGTTCGTTCGTTCATTCGTTTGTCCGTCTTCCTTTCTTTGTCCGTTTGTTGTCCGTTCGACTTACGTTCGCGGACCGATTGTCGTCCGTTCATCGTTTGTTTGTCGTCCGTTCGTTCGGCTTTCGTTCATCGCCTGACCCGTTCAACATTGTTTCAATTTGTATTGTCGTAACTTGTTGTAAACGTTATACATTGTTTTTTTGTGTACGCACTTTATATACTTTCTTATGCATTTAGTGTTAAAAAACTACGTTTAAAAAACCAACTTATAACCACAAATAGGCGCTCACAAGAGAAAAACAAATATAATTGTTGTGAACTATACCCGCTCTCATCTATTTGAAGTCGGTGTGAAATCTTTATGGTATATATGGTTATGTTAGTAAACATTATGCGAAAACAGTTATGCGTTTAGTTGTTATGAAATTATCGTTTGTCCTAAAAACGTTCTACCTACTTAAATTAGTACAAAAATTGTTATGCTACCACATATAGACCCGTCTGTCTCTTACGATTTCACAACTAAAAAAAACTAGCCAAGTGCGAGTGGGACTCGCGCACAAAGGGTTCCGTACCATTAGCAAATAAACGGCGAAAACCTCTTTTATTGTACGGGAGCCACCTTAATTTTTATCTGTTCTATTATAGTTATATTTAACTAGCAGCGCCCCGCGGTGTTACCCGCGAAGTTCCCGTTCCCGTTGTTCCCGTTGTTTTTCCGGGATAAAAAGTAGCCTATGTGTTCTTCCAGACTATAATCTGTCTGTGTTCCAAATTTCAGCCCGATCCGTTCATACGTTAGGACGTGATTGAGCAACAAACATCCAAATATCCAAATATTCAAACATCCATACATTCACATTTATCATATTAGTAGGATTTTAATTAATTAAACTCAAAGAGAACATAAACTCAATAGTCTGGGAATATTTTAAGCGTCTACCTATCACCTTTATTAGTATCGAGCATGAAACGGCAAAAAAACAAGTTTATTTAATGGAAGCTCCCCGCAAATATTCATTTTATTTAATTTTTAGTAATTGCTGTTATAGCGGCACGATAATACGACATCTTTGAAAATATCACTTGTCTAGCTATCACCGTTCTTGAGATACAGTCTGGTGACAGACGGTCGGATGGACAGCGAAGGGTCGGTAATAGGGTCTCGCTTTTACCCTTTGGGTACGGAACAAAATCTGCTTACTCGCTCCGATTCTAGATGGCGCTGGCCAAATTCTAACACGCGGTGGCGTTTGTCATAGAACATTCAAGTACTAAAAAGATACATTGTTAGATCCATATCCTACGGCTTAGAAACGGTAGAGGGATTGTAGTATTTTTGGCTGAGGAGTTCGCTTGATGGCGTTTACTCCCATATTATTTACTATGTCTGGATGTTTCTATCCAAAACAAGTATGTATTCTTTTTTATAAAGAGTGACAAGACGAGCAGGACATGTGCCTGATGGTAAGTAACATGCCTGCCACATAGCGGCACAGTGACACGCAGCTATTGGCACATGAAGAATCCAAATCATTACCTAGCACTGCACTGCGCTCGCCACCCAGAAATCTAAGTTGTTATATCTCTAAGCCTTGTAATTTCTCTGGAAACGTTGCCCTTCAAACCGGAACACAGCAATGTTTGCATGTTACTGCTTGGCGGTACAATAACTGGTTAAATATTTTAACTTTTCTATTCGAAGTCAAGAGAAAATACGGACACATACAAGCAGTACTAACGGTATAAATGGTCGAATTTCAGATTGAAACACGTAATGTCAAGAAAGAACCTATTGTGAAGACCGATCATATTTTGAAGCCACACTCACAAGGTGCCAGTCGAGTCAAAAAGCTAGTAAATAGGTAGATACTATCTATGTACGTAGTAAGTAGACATAGAAATTTATTTGTGTGATGAATTCAAATGTTTGCACTGGGTCTGGGTGTTTATATGTATAATAAGTATGTATTTAAAATTATTAACTATATAATATAATTATATTATCAACTATATGGCCGCCATCGTACAAGCTTTGCTTAGTTTGGGGTCTGATGGTGTTGTGTGTGAATTGTCCACCAATTTTTTATAATTTTTTTTTGATAGGGAAATAGTAAGTATTTATCTACTACCTGTTAGACTTGGCTGGCACCTTTGAAGTGTCAAATATATGAGTGAGTAGCGCTTATAATGATTAAAATTACTTGTTTTTCGGTTTTGAGTGCCTACTTGTGGTTTTGAAGTTGGTTGAATTTGTTGTATAAATGAATTTATTTTACCCGTTTTAGTGCAAAACAAGTTTTCAACAATGCATTTACACAATCTCGTGATGACAGGATCGATTTCATAACTGTTGTGAAATCTACAACCATGTCATCCAGACAAAATCGTAGGCAAATTTTAGTTATTCGTTCATATTGTATAAACCACCCGACCGATTTTGATAAAAATTACATGGGACAATTTGCCTACCAATTCGAAAAAATAAAGTGGCCAAGTGCGAGTTGGACTCGCCCATGAAGGGTTCCGTTGCAGCAAGTAACATAATATACATAGTACACATAGTTCGTTGTAACTTTGGTAGAAGTTTCAATAATAGTGTATTTATGACGTACTAAAAAAAACTACTCATCAGGTCGAGTTCAAACTAATTTTCGTTGGTAGTTTACATGGTAACGTACATCATATATTTTTTTTAGATTTTTCATTCTCTTACTTTAGAAGTTAGAGGGGGGGGGGGGGGGGACACACTTTTTACCACTTTGGAATCTCTTGCGCAAATTATTCAGTGTAGACGAAAATGATTTTAGAAACCTCAACATCATTTTTGAAGACCTATCGATAGACATACCACACGTGTAGGTTCGATGAAAAAAAAATTTTGGAGTTTCAGTTCGCAGTATGGGGGGCAACCCTAATTTTTCTTTTTTTTTTCTTTTTTTTGTAAAAATCCTAATGCGGTTCACAGAATACATCTACTCACCAAGTTTCAATAGTTTAGTTCTCATAGTTTCGGCAAAAAATGGCTGTGACATACGGACGGACAGACAGACAGACAGACAGACAGACAGACATGACGAATCTATAAGGGTTCCGTTTTTACGTTTTACGGAACCCTAAAAACTAAACTATTAATTTCGATTAATTGTAAAAAATGTTTTAGAACAAGCTATTTTTTTTATAAAGAAAATAAAGTATGGGTGCACAAATAATACTGCCTCAGTTACCCTAATATTTATATGATATTTATTTCACGCGGACAAAGTCGCAGGTAACAGCTATATAGTATAGTATAAGTAACAATCAAATGTTTCCGCACAATCCCTTTATGCCAATCGTAACCAGATAAGCTTCATGTTCATGATAATATAAACTTATAGGGCCTTGGGAGAGTGCATAATCAGGTACTGCATTTGTGTGTGAGGAGCAGCTGCTAAAACAATCATCATAATATCTGAGCGCGTCTAAGGGGCGCTACTGAAAGTCCCTTATTATTTGTGCAGTTTTAAAGCGTCTGTTAAGCAAAACGGCCGACGGAAAGTGTCTTGGAGTATAGGGGCCTTATTTTTAAGCACACACTGCCTAAAACGTAGAAAATCAGTCATCAGAAAACACGTGAAGTAAGTAATGTTTTTATGAACCTTCATTACCCCATATCTAAAAATTGGCCGTCTTTGCAAGTTAGCGGGTAAGCATGTGTTCTTAGTACGTACTAACTCTACTCAATCGTCCACATTCCACATCAGAAAATACGTGAGTCGAGTTGAGCAGGACACATGCCTCATGGCGAGCAACATGCCTGCCACATAAAATCACAGTGACACGCACCAATTGGAACATGAAAAGTCCAAATCATTACCTAGCACTGCACTGCGCTCGTCACCCAGAGATCTAAGTTGTATAGTGTAGTAATATATCTAAGCCCTATAATTTCTCTGGAAAGATTGCCCTTCAAACCGGAACACAGTAATGTTTGCACATTAATGCTTGGCGGTAGAATAACTGGCAAAGATGTGGTACTTCCCCAGATGGACTCTGCCAAGAGTCCTACCACTTCTATCGCGCTATTTGAATGCACCATTTTTAGCTCATTGTCGTCCTGATATTTTTTCTTAAGCTGAGAGACAGTTTGACTAGTTTCATCGTTACGTACGTTAGAACTTAATAGATTTCAAACTATAATTAGTTTGAAACCAAGTACGAAAAATCAAATATTGACAAGTTATAACGAAACCTTTAGATACTCGAATCAATAAATAAATAATAGTGGGTTAGAATCGTGATAAACTTATCCTTAATCCGGACGTTTTCCATTAAACTTTACCAGTTTTACAAAGTTTGCGAGTTTTGCTAGGGTTAGTTTATACCACTTCAACGCAGCTCTCATTAAAAGTTGATATTGGTACTGCTATCTGCAGCAAACGCTGTCTAGTGTAGTCCTGCAGTACAACTTTGATCCAGAAGATGTATCGTCAATCGATTGTTTTAGATTGGCTTCTTTTAACTGTCAATACTTGTATTACTTCTATTAAATAAAATATATGCTGCTTATTATCCGAGAGCTACTAGCATATTTTGGGTAGTTATTTGAGGCAAGCTGAAAACTTGTCTCGTTGTCTCGTCTCCTATTATATCACAACACGTCTTATTACTGTGCTCCGGTTTGAAGGGCAATGTTTCCAGAGAAATTACAGGGCTTAGAGATATAACATCTTAGATCTCTGGGTGACGAGCGCAGTGCAGTGCTAGGTAATGATTTAGACTCTTCATGTTCCAATAGCTGCGTGTCACTGTGCTGTTATGTGGCAGGCATGTTGCTTACCATCAGGCACATGTCCTGCTCGTGCTATACATCACATTTGTTTAGATATTTTTTTCGACAAGAATAGAAAGATGTACGAATGCACTGGCGTGAAAGAGGCAAAATAGCCGCAACTAACATATAGCCGGAACTAACATATCGCCGGTCGTGTTGCACTCTTATGCTGCATGTATAGGTATCTGTCTCTTTTTAGAAATGGCAAATTGTAAAATTGTTTACAACAGAAAAATAATGTTAGATGAAATAATTATTGAACTGTTATGGAAATAGTTAAAGATTTTGTGTACTTACGCATGAAAAGTGATACCATGGAACTTGTTCTTGGTCTTTGAATTGTTTGTGCACCTTGTAAAAGCACAATAAGGCGTTAACGGCTTATATCGGATTTTTTTTTAATTGTTAGCGAACGTCCACTCAATTTGTGGCTCCTATTGCAACTGAGACTCAATCAGGAGACGTTTCCTGATTTTGTATTGCCATCGTAGAAGAGTGCGTGCCGCTTCTTAGTGTTTTGAGAGTTAAAAGCTTCAAATATTATTTTTTCAGAGCTTTCGTGTGCGCTTTTGCGCTGAGGTATGTGACAGCATGTGTCTATCTTTTAAGGTTGCGTCATGATAAACCTTTTTAAGCCAATCAAATTTGTTCTAAATCTGAATTGATACGACCAATTTTCGATAGGTGGCGTAGTAACGTTCGCAAGTTATAGCTCGTTGGAACATAAACAATACAAATCATTAAATAAATAAAATAAATAAATATTGGTGGACAATTCACACACAACACCATCTGACCCCAAACTAAGCAAAGCTTGTGTGATGGCGGCCAGATAGCTGATATAATACTTATATAGTTTTAAATACATTCTTATTATACATAGAAACATCCAGACACAGTGCAAACATTTGAATTCATCACACAAAATATTTGCACTGGGTGGGGATCGAACCCACGACCCTCGGCTTCGCAGGCAGTGCTACTACCAACTAAGCCACGAGGTCAGTCGCACTCCCTAACTTAACACGCTTGTCACACAGAGGATAGGATTAGAATAGATTATAGATTGGAATAACTGCCAAAGATGTGGTACTTTCCCAGTCGTAGGTATATACAAAGAGTTTGTAGTGGTAGGACTCTTAGCAGAGTCCGCCTGGGGAAGTACCACACCGTTGTCAGTTATTCTACCGCCAAGCAGTAATGTGCAAACATTACTGTGTTCCAGTTTGAAGGGCAATGTTTCCAGAGAAATTACAGGGCTTAGAGATATAACAACTTAGATCTCTGGGTGACGAGCGCAGTGCGGTGCTAGATATTGATTTTGGCTCTTCATGTTCCAATAGCTGCGTGTCACTGTGCTGTTATGTGGCAGGCATGTTGCTTACCATCAGGCACATGTCCTGCTCGTCTCGTCACTCTTTATTAAAAAAAAAAAGTTTACTACAAAATGTGATCTAATTAGATTTGGTGCGTTATTGGTAACGTAAATATTTACGGAAGTGTAACAGGTTTCGTGCCTCAGCCTTAATACAGCGACAGATATTGTTATCTACGAGTATGTCATTGAACCAAATGATTTATGATAAAACTTTTTACGCAGTAGTCGAGGAAAGGCCATATTTGTGTAACGATGTGATTAATCGAAGAGAATACTTTTGTGTAAAGGCCGATTTACATCAGATGAGCGAATGCTCATTCTATCCCCACTGTACCAAATTCATTTGGTGTAAACAAACGTAGAGCATTCTTTCGTTGTTTTGTTTGCGTTCGCAAAGATTCTATGGGATTTATAATATGGAAAACGCTAAGAACGATATTTCGTTTACACTAAAAGATCGAGAAAGAATGCTCTTGTTCCAGCTCTAGCTCTATGCTCGTTCAGTTTAAATCGGCCTTTACGTGTGTATAGGGTAACGCAGAAAGCAATCCTGCCGACAGGGAAGATATACTTACTTTATTACACTAGCAGAGCCACGCAGTTTTACCTGTGTGGTTCCCGATCTCGTTATCTTTCTTGGATAAAATGTAGCATATATGTTCCGCCAGACTCTAATCCAACTGTGTTCCAAATTTCAATCAAATCGGTTCAGACGCTGCGACGTGGTTGAGCAACAGCATCAAAACCATTTAAGCAGTGGTAGGGCTCTTGGCAGAGTCCGCCTGGGGAAGTACCACGCCTTCGCCAGTTATTCTACCGCCAAGAAGTAATGTGTAAGCGTTACTGTGTTCCGGTTTGAAGGGCAATGTTTCCAGAGAAATTACTGGGCTTAGAGATGTAACATCTTAGATCTCTGGATGACGAGCGCAGTGCAGTGCTAGGTAATGATTTGGACTCTTCGTGTTCCAATAGCTGTGTGTCACTGTGCTGTTATGTGGCAGGCATGTTGCTTAAAAAAAAACAAACCATGTTTTTAATGTTAGTAGGACTAGTGGAGCCCCGTGGCGTGACCCGCCGCCTAAGGTCAAAATGCCAATGTACGTTATTCAGTACAGTTCAATACCACAGTACAGTGTACAGTCAATTCATTATAATCACATTATAATCTGGAATAGCAGATATAATACTTTAAAACAGGGTTGAATAACGAGAACAGGAAATATGTAGGTAAACCCGAGGGGAGCTGCTAGTAGGTACATGTGTCAAAATGTTCTTTTTGAAGGACTTCTTTTGGTGTGTTTGGGAAAAACCATGACTGTAAATTTTTAAGTTAAAAATTCCTGAAAAGTTCTAGTCAACACTTCAGAGAACTAACTTCAGGTTTATTCTTTTTGCGATGATGAAAGAGAAGAAGTACTTACTAACTTATTGCGTGCGTACATAAGTACACACACTTATTTTCGTCATTGGAGCGTTGGTCACGCAACGAAACCTTTCAAAAACCAATATTTTTTCCCGCTTTTGTTACTTTTCATTCATGCTCCGTTTCTGTTGATAGTAGCGTAATGTTAATAGCCTACTATAGCCTTTCTCGATAAATGGACTATCCAACAGAGAAAGAATCTTTCAATTCGGACCAGTAGTTCCCGAGATCGTTGCGTTCAAACAAACAAACTCTTCAGCTTTATAATATTAGTATAGATTTAAATTACAGATGTGTGTAACATGTGGTAATGTTGTAGGAACAAGAGACTGGTCCAGCATTCGCAGCCGCGGCGGGTGGCGTCGTGCGGCTACCAGACCGCCCTCACCGTGCTCCTCCGCACTGACCCAGCCGACTACTACGCCGCCATGATGCCCTCGCAGGGAGTCCTGGTAAGATACCTTCAGGCTTCAGGACCTTCTGTAAAAGATCGATTCAAAGTCAAAGTTCTTTAGTCATAAGTATCTGAATGACCGAGCTTTCCTAGGTTTAAACGTAAGACAATGTATGCAAAAAATTTAACATAGCTAGAGCGTTTATCACCCTTGAAACCTCTGCATTTTAAGAACATCGTTGAAGTCGTTTCAGATAAATATCTGAAACGACTTCAACGATGTTCTTAAAATGCAGAGGTTTCAAGGGTGATAAACGCTCTAGCTATGTTAAATTTTTTGCATACATTGTCTTACGTTTAAACCTAGGAAAGCTCGGTCATTCAGATATAATCCAAATGGATTATATTATAGCGGACCCTGAAACGCCATCTACCGGGCTAGTTTGTAAATCGAAACCATCCAGGGTGCCACCCAAACGCATACGAAAAGATCATTCAAGTCGGTCCAGCCCTTTAAGAGGAGTTCAGTGACAAACACACAGTAAAATTATTTACAGAACTCACTATATCTTGTAACACTGTATACATAAAGTTAAATGTACAGTCCTATAGTTCCGGGAGTCAGGATTATTTTTAGGAAGTTTCCTCTTCTTTTTTAATCTTTTTTTTCAAATTGGAATTATCTCTAACTAGCTGTTACCCGCGACTTCGCCCGCGTGAAATAAAAACTACGGTAACTCAGGCAATACCTATCTGTGTACCCAGACACATTAACGGTAACTAAAAACAGCTTATGATAAAACAATTTCATGGAAATCGGTTCAGTTGTTTAGGTGTGAAAGCGAAAAGATAGGAGGGATAAGATATTCGTCCCCAATTTCATCCCCATACAGTTTGAAATTACAAATTTGCTAGAACAAACATTTATTTGCTTCGTGTCAAGTGCCTATATACAGAGTTTCATGGTTTTATCTCCAACGATTAGGAACTTCCATATTAACATTCATCCCCCATTTCATCCCCATAAAGTTCGAAATTACAAAATTGCTAGAACAAACATTCGTTTGCTTCGTGCCAAGTAATGTCTGTATACAGTGTTTCATGGTTTATCTTCAACGGTTGGGAACTTCCAAATTGACATTCATTCCCCATTTCAACCCCAATTTCACCCCTGTACAGTTCGAAATTACGAAATTACTAGAACAAACATACGTTTGCTTCGTGTCAAGTGTCTATATACAGAGTTTCATAGTTTAATCTTCATCGGCTGGGTACTTTCATATTGACATTAATTCTCCATTTCAACCCCAATTTCACCCCCGTACAGTTCGAAATTACGAAACTGCTAGAACAAACATTCGTTTGCTTCGTGTCAAGTGTCTATATACAGAGTTTCATGGTTTTATCTTCAAAGGTTGAAACTTTCTTGAAACCATATTGACATTCATCCCCCATTTCAACCCCAATTTCACCCCCATACAGTTCGAAATTACAAAATTGACAGAACAAATATTTAATTGCTTCGTGTCAAGTGTCTAGATACAAAATTTGATAACTTTCAAAATGACGAATTTTCATACAACCGTTCATCCCTTGTTTCACCCTCTTAGGGGTTGACTTTTGCAAAACCCCGTCTTAGCGAGTGCCTACGTGCTAAAAGGAACCTCCATGCAAAATTTCAGATTCCTAGCATTTGTAGTTTCTGAGATTCCTTGATGAGTGACCTTTCGCTTTTATAGATAGCTTTTGAAATATTGGCATATAACGAAACCTCCTTGTTTATTTTCACTTATTTGATTAAAACTATTGCAATTTTTGCGAGCGGGCTTAGTATTACAAAAAACATCTAGATTTGGACTAGAAGCTTCAGGACTAAATCTCGATATGACTAGAACGCGTTAGGCTTAAGTAGCTGTTTGACCACATATCTCTACGCCTTTTTATCAGATTGACTTAATATCGATATGACGTACAATGATATGTAAATTTCATTCTGAATCGAATGACACCTCAATCATAATGTTGGAAGAATTCGAAAAAAAAAACGACCTACAAAGTGTGTGGCGGTAGAATCTGACAAAGGTGTGGTACTTCTCTGTAAAGTGTACAGAGGTAAAGAGTATTACAACGAAAGAAAACGCAAACAGGTACTACTTTTTAACTGAGTTCAAACAGGACAAGGTTATCCCACCAAAAACATTCTGTAAAAAACTAGCCAAGTCTCGATGAAGCTGCATATTTATCTCTAAAAAGTAATGAAATCTAGACAAAGCCGTGCCAAGTCTATGGTTCCTTACTGCGATTTCTTTATTATTATAGTTAATGTTGTGTGAATTGGCCGTTGAAGGGTACACTAGTACACAAGGGTACAAAACCAGGTGCTCCATGACACCATTGCACCAATCTGTCGCCAGAACCGCTACCATTGACGCTGGAAAATGGCCACTTGGAAAACGTTGATTCAATAACCAGTCAATTGTTTTTGTTTTACTATTTACTAAATTATGTTTATCCTATATGGTGTGAACAATAAAGAATTTCAATAATACTTATGTGTAGGCGAGCCGGAAACAAACAGTTTAAAAAAATATTTCCAGTCTAGACGGACTTCTATTCATTGATAGAAGTCCGTCTGAACAGCAGACGACCGTCTGTACCATCTGCAGAAGTCAGCATTCGATGCTGAATGCAGGTGCTTGCTGTTGATTAACAACAACCTATTAAGAGACACTAGCGTCCAATTACCAACACCAGTATAGGGTATTATCTCGCTTAACAAACATAAGTAGATACAACAGATACAACATAACGTGTAAACAAAATTGACTTGTATCCACTAACGGGCTAACGTATAAAGAATGTTCAACGGCCAAGTCACACAACATTAACTATAATAATAAAGAAATCGCAGTAAGGAACCATAGACTTGGCACGGCTTTGTCTAGATTTCATTACTTTTTAGAGATAAATATGCAGCTTCATCGAGACTTGGCTAGTTTTTTACAGAATGTTTTTGGTGGGATTTCACTTCTTTTTGTAGAAACGTGGACTTATTGATTTATTATATTAGATGTATTATTTGACACATATTCTTTTTTTCCGGTTCTGATTCTTGTACAGTAGCAATTACAGTAGCAACAGGTTTTCGTATTGCCCATTCGCGTTCATTATTTATGTAAGTGGACTCTCCATTATAGGCAAAGAACTTTAGAAGATTGGAAGAAGACTGCAAATAAATAAAAGCCAGTCTAGCTTAATCCAGAGTTTTCCTTTAATTTTATTTATATACAATATACATATATGCGTATTAAAATTTTGACTCTGACCATACATTATATTGTTATCCTAACTTTACAAATCTTTCTTTTCTTTTTTTCCGGTTCTGATTCTTGTACGGTAGCAACAGTTTTTCGTGTTGCCCATTCGCGTTCATTATTTAAGTAGACTCTCCATTATAGGCAAAGAACTTTAGAAGATTTTAAATAAATAAATATTGGTGGACAATTCACACACAACACCATCTGACCCCAAACTAAGCAAAGCTTGTATGATGGCGGCCAGATAGCTGATATAATACTTATATAGTTTTAAATACATACTTATTATACATAGATTGGAAGAAGGTTGCAAATAATTAAAGGCCAGTCTAGCCTTATCCAGAGTTTTACTTTAATTTTATTTATATGCGTATTAAAAGCAGAAAGGGAGGCATTCGCCCAGTAGTGGGAAGCAATAGGCTAGATTAAATTAGAAGATGTGTCCCACTACGCTGGATTTTTGCAATGACAGACGATTTTTTATGTACCAATAGTAGAATGGGGCACTACTATATCTCTTATACAGCTGAGACAAGCTGAGGGTTCTTCATCAGATACTTCAGACCTTCGATTTTTGACATCAAATGAAGAGACAAACAAAGTTGAATATTTTTTGTAAAGGCGTGTTTTCAAATAACCAGGTATACCACCAGGTACTCCAGATTTTCGATATTCCTAGTTTTTATAGTTTTCCCTTTATGTGGTCATTAAACCCTAAGTCTGTACCAAATTTCAGCTCTCTGAGTTTATGGGAAGTACTAGTTTTATTTTGATGATCATGAGTGAGTGAATGAGTGTCGTAAATGCGAAACTTTGCGTTCGCTTAACTTCGGAACTAAATGACGTACAGACTTGAAATTTTGGATTTTAAGTACGTAATTATAGCTTACTAGATGACGAAAATTTCAGCGTTCTGGTTTTATCCAGAGGTTCTCAAATAGGGGCCTGAAAATGCGACGAAATGGTTCCAGTAAAGGATGGTACGGCAGTGTTTGCTTCGCGCTCGACTTGGCGGGGGCACTGCCGTGCCCCCAGATAAATTTTATCGTTTTTTTTATGTACATCGATTATCTTATTATTTACGTGATTCTTTTCAGTTTAATGCTGAGTAGCTGCCATTCTTGTAGTGGTAGGACTCTTAGCAGAGTCCGCCTGGGGAAGTACCACACCTTTGCCAATTATTCTACCGCCAAGCAGTAATGTGCAAACATTACTGTGTTCCGGTTTGTAGGGCAATGTTTCCAGAGAAATTACAGGGCTTAGAGACTTAGATCTCTGGGTGACAAGCGCAGTGCAGTGCTAGGTAATGATTTGGACTCTTCATGTTCCAGTAGCTGTGTGTCACTGTGCTGTTATGTGGCAGGCATGTTTCTTACCATCAGGCACATGTCCTGCTCGTCTCGTCACTCTTTATTTAAAAAAAAAATTGATCCCTTCGTTTTGTACAGGTTAACCTTGTAGCCCAGGAAAATTAGGTAATCACCTCGGAATGACAGATACTTTGCTATAAACTTGTATAAACCTTCATTTTGGTACCCTAAAACTTGTCTGAAACCCTACCGTAGGGTGTACGCGTCTTCAGATATCCCAAGGCCAA
This sequence comes from Ectropis crepuscularia, assembly GCA_963693475.1. NCBI lineage: Eukaryota > Metazoa > Arthropoda > Insecta > Lepidoptera > Geometridae > Ectropis > Ectropis crepuscularia. The sequence goes on from OY856338.1 coordinate 39,784,598, forward strand.
AGGTCAAAATTCGATTTTTTATACATTCATTGCAAATATCTCGTTTTCTATGGGTTATATGCTATTCATATTTTTGTAAATATTGTAGAAAATTAAATTTTCTAAAATTTAGTTTAATTTTTTTTATATCTTGAACCGTTTTCGAGATAGAGGGCAGAGCACGCTCAGTGTTTAACTATTGGTACCTACTTCAAATAGGTGAGTGGGTAGCGCTTATAAAAATAATGTTATTTTTTTTTTTGGCTTCAAAACCAAAAATAAGCACTCAATCGCGATTTTTAAACGTATTTTTTTCTTTTAATAGGATTGAAATAATTACGCTTTGGTATTCGTTATTTATTTATTGTTTACTAGCGGCCCATTCCGGCTGCGCTCGGATATTGTCATTTAAAGACTATTTAATCGAAATAAAAGGAACTTCGTTCCAAAAACTATCCTATCTCTCAAGTTGGAGCAGACTGCTCACGGTGTGCTATTAAAATCGGTTAAGTAGTTTAGGAATCCATCGCGGACAAACATCGTGACAGGAGATTTATATATATTAAGACTAGCGGCCCGTTCCGGCTTCGCTCGGATCATAATCTAGATTTTTGGGGTGAACAACCCTTATTACTTAGGGGTATGAAAAATAGCTAGTAGCCGATTCTCAGACCTACTGAATATGCATATAAAATTTGGTAAAAATCAGTAAAGCCGTTTCGGAGGAGTAAGGAAACAAACACTGTGACACGAGAATTTTATATATTAGATTAAACCATTTTATACATTGCAAATAAAAACCAGATACAAATACTTCATAAGTACTTAGGGTGTTATTTTTAGACAATACTAATTCTTTTTGATAAGCTATATGTAAAGATTGCGATTCTTAAATTTGATTACATACTTAAGCTGTTACTTTTATTTTTATATATGTACTTATTATACCGGGTGTAAGGTAACTATATATAAGTAGATAAAGATGTATATAAGATTAGCCCATCTAATAGTGTAAAAAAATAATTAGAAGGAGCTATAGGTCTTAGTAAATTATACTAAACGAAAAGAAAAAGTAGAAAACAAACAGGCATACAGACACACACAGAAACACTTCATTGTGCACAACAGAAATCATGTACAAAAATAATGAAACAGAAAAAAACTTATACCTAGTGCCATAAATGGCGGCCTTTTTGCTTACTGCCATTACTTCCAAGCAACCTTTAATAGCCAACATAAATATGAGGAAGGCAAGAAACAAATTCAGAATAAGGTGCGATAGTATTAACAGCTAGTAAAAACAACACTACAGTCTTCACTTATACTAGCTACAAATAAATAAATAAATATTGGTGGACAATTCACACACAACACCATCTGACCCCAAACTAAGCAAAGCTTGTATGATGGCGGCCAGATTGCTGATATAATACTTAGATACTTTTAAATACATACTTATTATACATAGAAACACCCAGACACAGTGCAAACATTTGAATTCAGCACACAAATATTTGCACTGGGTGGGAATCGAACCCTTGACCCTTGGCTTCGCAGGCAGAGCTACTACCCACTAAGCCACAAGGCCAGTCAAAGCCAAATATAAAATTACTCAGCTATCTAACTTCCATAGTACAAGCTTTGCTTAGTTTGGGGTCAGATGTTTACTGTAATATACACATATACCCATGACACATAAATACTAATTAATTAACAAATATATAAAGTCAAAACAATAAACATACATAAACACAAATAACCAAATGACAGTGATGATGAGGAGTAAACAAACAAAAGATTCTTAGACGACTATTACCGGATCATGGTTCACTCTTCATGTTCCAGTAGCTGCGTGACACTGTGCTTTAATAGATAAACGTGTGGATTACTATCAGGTATATCCCATCTTTGATTGCTAGTTGCTTGTCTGTAGTTTTGGCAATCCCGTCACTACTTCTAATAAAAAATTGCACCACTTTTTGTCTGTACAGACCTGATAAACTTACACCTAGTATAATGGCATGCGTACACGTATCTTAGATAAAACAAAAAAATATTGATTTACAATTACTTAAATGGATTGCTCCAAATCCAAGTAATTATGATATGATTCCCATAAATAAAGCTGCAGACTGCGCAAAGGATCTTATAAGAAAAAACTGGAAATGGTATGTTATGGTTGGTAAATTTTTATTTTGTGAAATTTTCGTCTCTCTTATTAAAATCTATGTGTGCAGATTATTGCGTCTGATCATCGTTTCTTTATTAATTAATGGCCTACGCAAAAACCAGGGATTGTTGACCGATTTACATACCTATCTATAGTTATATTTTTGTTTGAAAAGTGATGTAGTTGTTAGCGATTAGTGGCCTACCTATCGGAAACCGAGGCGCTGTGTGAACAACAATACGCATACCGCGAAGGGAGGTCTACGATTTCTCTAACGCATTAAGTGATTCGTAGTGTGTTGGCTGCTCGTGAACGTAAAGAGCAAGTAGCTGTCTTATGCTGTGACTTATCGAAGAAACCACGAAACCTTAGCTTTAAAGCTGAAACACTATGGCATAGCTGGGAAATCATACGAGAAGTTGACTGACATGTTACGAGGCCGCTCTCAGGTAGTGGATGCTGGCGATGGCGATAATAAATCAGATCCGCTACCTTCGTCTATGGGAGTACCGCAGGGTTCGTCGGTGTCAAATATAATGTTCTCTCTCCTACTAAACGATCTCCCCGGTGCCGTAAAAGGTACAGGCATATTCATGTATGCAGATGATGTGGCTGCCGTAGTAACAGCTCGTTCAATAAAGGAATTTGAAGAGAAATTAAATATTGTAATTAACGGCTTAAATTCATGGTTTAGAGCTAATGGTTTTATGTTAAATTAAAAAAAGACTCACTTCGTTCACTTTTGTCTGTCGGGCCATCATAAAAAACCACTTAAAGTGTCGCTAAACTGTGTCAGGATTGAGCAAGTACAGAACACCACATTTTTGGGATTCGAGATTAATCGCAGCATGACGTGGGAACACCACATCGACAAGATGTGTGCTAAAGTCAGTAGTGCGTGCTTTGCGCTAACACGAGTATCCCGAGTGGTGTCTGCGCGGATGTGTCGCGTGCGTGTTACTTCGCCACAGTGCATTCTCGGTTACAATACGGCGCCGAGCTATACGCGCGCGCTGCCGACTGGGAGCGTGCGTTCCGCGCCCAACAACGTGCCGTACGTCCCATCGTTGGCGTATCGCAATGCACGTCCGTCAGACCATATTTCAAAGAGCTTAGCATACTTACGTTACCTGCTATGCTGATGTACCAGGTGGCTGTGTATGTCAGAAATAATCTAGAATCATACAATACGCGAGGAGAGAGACATTCTCGCAACATACGTAACGCGGATAAGCTAGATGTTATACCACACTCTCTCACGAGGTCACGGAAGTTAACTCACATTATGGGACCTGAAGTTTATAACACGCTTCCCAAAATAATTATATCTGCCCGAAGTTCAAAGTTCAAGCTTCAAAAACAGATTAAAGTGCTGGCTTATCGATCAAACTTTTTCTAGTTACACCGGTTTTTTAGAGAGTGATGGCAAAGTCTTTTAAAATGAATGCAAACATTTGACATGGAACATATTATACTTGTATAATGCTTGACAGTTTTCTGTACAATAATTATTATCATACAGTAAAGTAGTCATTTTAAACTTTGAAAATGCATACAATTCGTATACTCCTTATTTTGTTTTTATTAATTGACGTGTACATTGTATATTTATGAATAAAGTACTTTGATTTTGACTTTGTTTGATGAAATTCGGTCGAAGAGGCCATTACAAAATGGTATTTTTACACAACTCCCTCCATATGGCTACCAAATAAAAGAGTTTCACTACTGAACTATACACTATATATACCTAATGACTCCGAACTTGTGTTTGTTTGCTATAGGTACAATTTGTAAATTATAATGTTAGTTATTTTAAATTGTATAAAAAGATCGTTGTTATCTATGCCAGACAAGCATGGAGGCTGACGCATCTGAACCATTTGTCTGTCTGGTGATCTTACAAACAATTTTTGTAGTGCTTTAGCTTTGTTTTGTAGTAATTTAGCTTTGTTTTTTTATCATTAGTCCCAATAGGGCGTTAGCAACATCCCAACGATAAAGTTTTTACGTGGAGAAAATGGATTTACTTTTATCCACTGCCTATGAAAGACAGCCAACTGTCTTTCTACAGTCAAGTTATGTCCGGTTTGATGGCACAAGTGACAACTAAAATCTTAAAAGCCGGGTCACACAGAGGCGATCCGATAGCGATAGCGATCCGATAGCGAGACGATATTATTTGAAATGTTCGAATTTGTATGCAACCTGACACACAGCAAGCGGGCGCGATCTCATACTCGGTATCGGATCGCTATCGTTATCGGATCGCTATCGCTACCGGATCGCCTCTGTGTGACCCGGCCTTTAAGCGGTTCCATTTTTATCGCTTATGCCAGAAAAAAGCGGAGTCTTGCGCGAAAAAAGAGACAAACAATCAACTCATACAAAAAAAAAATCTATGCGAATTCAAATCATATCTGAGTTTTCTGCGTTAGTAACTTGAACAGCACTGACATAAAAACATAAGATTGGAGTCTGTGACGCTGCGAATTGGCCTAGAATGATGATGGTTATTTATTTCGTACACTTTCCACGTTTAAAACTTCCTTGGATATATCTCATGCACGTGGTATGTACAGGTTGAGATAAATATGTTTATAAATGTATGGTTGTGATAAAGCATGTGTTAGATAAATAATAATACGATCATGTTTATTGTGAGTCATATATTACACATTATTAAGTAATAATTATTATTGTAGGTACACGTACTTGGTACATTAGACATTAGAATGCGAAGGTAAATTTTGCCGCGAGGTGCGGCAGCATAATAGCTCAGACGGGAAGTCGCGGTCATGAATTAGTAGCTCCGAGTTCGAATCCAGACGGCTTCTCTTTTTTACAAGTTTTTCTTTTTTAAGAAAAACTATTACTTGGATCCTTTTATCTGTAGGTAGTATTTTTAGTACTTAAACCGAGCAAAGCTCGGTCACCCAGGTACTTATATTTAATCTAAATCAGGATTAGCATTGTCTGACGAGCGGCTCTCTGACGTATGACTTATCGTTCATAACATTTACGATAAATTAATCCACAGTTTTATATAAGTAGATACTTGTTAGTCTAGCGTGGCTATTTATAATTATTATTTTCAAATGTATGGCATAAGCAGCCCACTAAATGTTCCCACAGCTGGTACTTGGAGCCTTCTCTCGCAAGGAGAGAGTCAAGGCCATAATCCACCACGCTGACCCAGTGCGGGTTGGTGGATGACGCATGCCCTCGAAAGATTCTAGGTACTTGTCGGTTTAGTACGTAGTGCGAGCTTTGCTTAGTTTGGGGTCAGATGGTGTTGTTTGTGAATTGTCCACCAATATATTTATGTACATTTTTTTTATTATTTCCTCACGATGGTTTTCTTCACCGTTGTACTTGTAAGTTTGTATTATTATGCACATGGCTTCAAAAATACAGTGACGAGTGAGACTCGAGCCAGGGGCTCCAGTCTACAGTTTGATAGTTATATATACCAATATATGTATATATAAATATATTATATATATAAACAATACATATACCTACAATATAAATATATATACATATATATATATTTATTTACATATATACAATATAGTTAACGTTCCCCCGACTAGACCAACCGTAACTTACCCCCTTACTACGTACTTGTGCTTAAACTTACCGACGTAGTTTTTTACATGACTCCCACAGTTCTTACATTTTTATAGGGTGATGTGTAGCGTGTCGTAGAGTAGCTTTTTACATCCGTTAACTTGAATGTCGTATTCTTTCCTGAAACTTACCTTGACGTCTGCCCATATTCATTCAAAAGGCTTAAAGCTAGTAGTGATATGACGGTTATGTTAAAATTTCCATACCAGCTGCTTGAGCCATTAAAAAAAAGCATGTGTGTACTTACATAGGTGCGTATCAATCAAGCATCATCATCAACAGCCCACTAAACGTTCCCACTGCTGGGACTCGGGGCCTTCTCTCGCAAGGAGAGAGTTAAGGCCATAATCCACCACGCTGGCCCAGTGCGGGTTGGTGGATGACACATGACTTCGAAAGATTCTAGGTACATGTCGGTTTCCTCACGATGTTTTCCTTCACCGTTTTAAGTTAGCGGCATTACGCACATGACTTCGAAAAGACACTGGTGCGTGTGGGGTTTGAACCCGGGGTCTCCGGATCGGCAGGCGCCGTTCTCCCGACTAGACCAGCCGTAACTGGTAGGTGCGTATACAAGAAGTTAATACTGTAAATACTACTGTTTATTCCTCGTGCTAAGAACTACAACCATAGAATAGATAAATATCTTAATTACAAGAAGTATTGTAGTGTAGAAGTATAGTTATATTCACTGAAATTTTGACTAGCCGATATCAGGGGGTCGGTTTTTGTAGCGGTGTACGCGCGCAGCACAAACAATATAATACACTATAATAATAATATATGTTTTTTTTAAATAAAAAGTGAAGAGTCGAGCAGACATGTGCCTGATGGTAAGCAATATGCCTGCCACATAACAGCACAGTGCAGACACGCAGCTATTGAAACATGAAGAACCCGAATCATTACCTAGCACTGCACTGCGCTCGTCAGAGATCTAAGTTGTTATAACTCTAAGCCCTGTAATTTCTCTGGAAACATTGCCCTTCAAACCGAAACACAGTAATGTTTGACCGACAAGCTCACTCACGTCATGGGACCAACCGTGTACAATAAGCTACCTCTTGACGTCGTTGGTGCTCCAAGCCAGGCCTGCTTGAAATCTCGCCTGAGGCGCTGGCTTGTCGATCAGACTTTTTATAGCCTCAAGGAGTTCCTTGAATTCAAGTAATAACTCTGAATGTACTATGTGTTGAAACAAGATTTTTCTTGTTTAGTATTAATGTGTTCTCTGGTCAGAAAAATGTAAACTGACATTATTATTGTTCATTATCTATTTTTTATACATTTGACATGTAAATAATATTTACGAAATAAAGATTATGATTATGTTTGCACATTACTGCTTGGCGGTAGAATAACTGGCAAATGTGTGGTACTTCCCCAGGCGGACTCTGCTAAGAGTCCTACCACTACTAAAAACTCTCATTTTCTTTTCCCCAAAATAAGTGTAACTTCAAAAAGTATATTATTTCGGCCACTGTTACGTAACAAGAAGGTATTTTGCGACTAGTGATTTATTGCTCATTAAATTCGGAATATGAACAAACATACACATTACGACCGTACAGTATTATAAATTAAGATATAACTTGATTGATAAGTGTATTGGGTAATTCGTTGTGTTGATAACGAAGGCGATATACGTGACTTGAGTCGGTACCCTAATAAACATATCGTTATTTCGTTATTCGTTACGCTTTACGTAATTGCCTAGCGTAAGTTTAAGTTAAAATGACGTAATCAACTAATTAAAGGTCTGTACACACCGGAGCGGTATTCCCTGCCGTCTGCGGTCGAGAAAACCGAGTGGGTAAGCGGTAATATTCAGTAATATTAATATTCACACCAAAAAATACCGCCTACCCAGGCGGTACGTACAAAATACCTAAATAGAGGTAAACTAACCTAAGTAGAGGTAACCAGTGGTAGCGAATACCGCTCCGGGGGTCTACCGCCTAACGAAAAACGCTTTGACGCTTTGACGTTGCCGTCTCTTCCATTTCAAGCGAGAAGAAAAGAGACAGCAATGTCAAAGCGTCAAAGCGTTTTTCGTTAGGCGGTAGACCCCCCGGTGTGAACAGGCCTTAAAGCAAATTCGCTACGCCACATGTACCAACTACTTACATTACGCACATCTGCATTATCCATGATGGACAAATGAAGATGACTTCGATGATCAAGCCCACTAGTAATTGAATAAATTAAATATTGGTTGAAAGATTTCACACAACGCTTCTATCCCCAAATTAAAAAAAAGCTTCAATAGACAGAGTTTTTTTCCCAACAAAATTAAATTACAACGAGAAATGCACAATACCTAACGAACATTTAAGGCCATTTGAATTATCCACAGGCCGATGAAGGTGTAAAGATTACCAAAATTACCTCAAGATGTCTTGTAGCTTGCCCCGCTTGCTGGCGGTGCTACCACGCTGAATGGCAAAACTTATACGTTACGCCAAATGGTCACGCGTCGTGTCGACCAAACGCTCAGTAAGATTGTATTCATCAGCTGGCCTGTTGTCATAGTAGGTACATGAAAAGCTGTACTATGAAAGCGAAATCTTAAGATATAAAAAAAATTGGCAGTGATAGGAACTTCCGATGGAAGGGAAAACTTATAACTCAGAATTTGCTCACTTTGAAAACTACGTGGGTGAAACCGGAGGGCGTGGCCATGACAATGGCAATCTAGAAATGCTGACGCATTTTTAGATGGCCAATGGCCATGGTCCCGAGTTCACCCGAAAATGTCTTATCATTACCGAGGGTGACGCTAGAATTCAATTCACAGCCGACGAAAAATGTCTGCGGCGCGCCAAAACAAGTTTTCACTTCAAAAATCCAGTGGCGTGATATTTATTCCCAGTGAATTTTTTGCAGATTAAGTTAGGAGATACAGATAGTGCAATCCACGAAGACGCGCCCCACTATTCCTCCTAACCGTTTATAGTATATGTGTGCAAACTTCCGTCAATGTTTGAGTGTTATCGGTACACACTAATTACCTATGAATGCACACGCACACTACAATGACAGAATGGTTCGCGACTGACGCTCGGAGCAAACGCGATCCCCTAAACCAAAAATTGGGGGGGGCGCGTCTTCGTGGATTGCACTATCTGTAGCCGCCGTTAATTGACATTGAATTTGTTTTAAAATCAACTTTTCTTCCGAATTTTACTTGACCGATAATTTATCCATATCACATGGCCATTTCACGCGCCATTTGATACGGTACCCGATTAAAATTTGATACCAATCGCGGAAATCATCGCTCAAGGCTATGAGAGTTTCAAGCATGAGCCGAGATTAAGTCAAGTTTCCAATTTAAATTTAGTGTCAATTATGTTAAAATCCCTTTTAAATGCTTTTGAAATAAATTGCTTGTTCACTGAAATAAGCCAAGGTGCCAAGAATGAATATTTCTGTGAAATCAATAATGATTTCACAGAAATATTCATTCTTGGCGTAAGCAGCTTATTGTATTTTCCCTTTCGTGGAGAAATACTCAACCTACTTTACCAACACCTACTTAATAAGTGAGTTAGCATAGACACGTGTCTTCGAAAGATGTTTCTTGTAACACGCCGGGTTCCACGCGATGTTTTTCTTCACCGTTACAACGTCGTATACTTATCGCAAGTATCTGCACTTGGAAAATACTCAGTGGTGCAGACGGGGTTTGACCTTACGACCTTACGATGAAATAGGGCATTCTAGTCACTAGGCCACTACGGCTCTTTTCACAGACTCAAAAAAGGAGGTTATCAGTTTGAGAACCGTTTCTTAGGGTTTCGTAGCCAAATGGCAAAAAACGGGACCCTTATAGATTCGCCATGTCTGTATGTCCGTCCGTATGTCACAGCCACTTTTTTCCGAAACTATAAGAACTATACTGTTGCAACTTGGTAAGTATATGTATTCTGTGAACCGCATTAAGATTTTTCCAGAAAAATAGAAAAAATAAAGTGGCCAAGTGCGAGTTGGACTCGCCCATGAAGGGTTCCGTTGCAGCAAGTAACATAAATAAATAAATATTGGTGGACAATTCACACACAACACCATCTGACCCCAAACTAAGCAAAGCTTGTGTGATGGCGGCCAAATAGCTGATACATAGTTTTAAATACATACTTATTATACATAGAAACACCCAGACACAGTCCAAACATTTGAATTCATCACTCAAATATTTGCACTGGGTGGGAATCGAACCCACGACCCTCGGCTTCGCAGGCAGAACTACCAACTAAGCCACGAGACCAGTCTCATATACATAGTACACATAGTTTTTTTAGTTCGTTGTAACTTTGATCGAAGTTTTAATAATAATGTATTTATGGCGTACTAAAACAAAACTACTCATCAGATCAAGTTCAAACCAATTTTCGTTGGTAGTTTGCATGGTAATGTACATCATATGTTTTTTGTAGTTTTTTCATTCCTTGTTTTAGAAGTTAGAGGGGGGGGGGGTCACACATTTTACCACTTTGGAAGTGTCTCTCACGCAAATTATTCAGTGTAGACAAAAACTATATTAAAAACCTCAACATCATTTTTGAAGACCTATCGACAGACATACCACACGTGTAGGTTTGATGGAAAAAAAAAATTGCGTTTCAGTTCTAAGTATGGGGGGCAACCCTAATTTTTCTTTTTTTTAATTTTGTTTTGTAAAAATCTTAATGCGGCTCACTGAATACATCTACTTACCAAGTTTCAATAGTATAGTTTTCATAGTTTCGGCAAAAAGTGGCTGTGACATACGGACGGACAGACAGACTGACAGACATGACGAATTTATAAGGGTTCCGATTTTACGTTTTACGGAACCCTAAAAACCAATACATTTTGGAGGTGCCCCATACTTGGAACTGAAACTCAACTCTTCCTTAAAACTTTCTCCCTGTAACTTCTAAAATAGGAGAATGACAAAACTATAATGGGCAGTCTTCGTGCTCCCGACTAGACCAGCCGTAACTTTTGGGTAAGAATCAAAGACAATAATCTGTGGTAAGAATCGAACCAAAGACCTACGACTTCGCAGACAGACTTAATACCAACTAAGCCACTAGGCGCGCATTACGCAATACGCATGCAGAAAAGGGCCGTGCGAGCAGTAGCGGGAATAAGTAGCGTCAAATCGGCAGCACCATAGTTTAAAAAATGGTTGTCTGTAAAGTCGGTTTACTGACGATAGAACGTGACAACGTCTTAAGAAATTAGTACGCTGATAGCGCGAGTAGTGATACCGCTTGACTCGGTGGGTGGCGCCCTCAGCGCTCAGCTTTGTCCGCATGGCAAGGAAGACGAACTAACGGTAACGGCAGAACGTTACAGTTTTGCGGGCGTGCAGCCGGCTTCATCGAATTATAAGACGTTATCACGTCAAAAACTGGGAATCATGACGCTGCCCTGCATTGTTATTTTACAGGTCGCGGTGTATGTAAGAATCAATTTGCATTTGTACCCTGCATATGGTGACCTCCATACACGCCCCTCACGACGTGCAGGGCAGCTCAAAGAAATTCCCAGGACCTTGGTTAAGTCTGAGAAATTAACACATGTGATGGGACCGACGCCGACGGTACATAATAAGTTACCTAAGTGTATCACCACTGCGCCAAGGCTGGCTTGTTTCTAGTCTCGCCTGAGACGTTGTCTAGTCGATCGGACGTACTACAGCTTGACGGAACTTCTAAACTGTACCTACAGTCCTCCACGGACTGTACTGTTGTACAATAATTTATTAATTTAATAATCGGCTCATTCCATGACAAACGCTACTGAAGGTGAAAAAATAAATATCTTCTTTTGGCATTAAATTTGATGAAATTTGACAGAAAACACTCCAAATTATAACGTGCTGCAAAAAAATCTAGAAGAAACGCGTAATTTTTAAATTGATTAGATTTTAAAGTCTCAAAAGTACTCAAGCGAACTGGCTGAGTGACCATAGTGCCTCTAACTTTTGGGAATACGAAATAAAATATAACTGTCGATCTATCAGTGATTTTGCCACGTTGCAATTTCAGGTAATTTATCGGTTTGTTGGAGGATTGCGTAATAGTCCCGAAAAAATATATAATTATCAGGATATAAGTATGTTTCCTTAATACTTGGGCAATGTAACACCCGAAACGAAAAATCAGGTAATCGTTTTATTTTTATATCTTGCAGATTGATTAGGATAGTGATATTTAGTAAAAGTACGGGCGTGACTGTAATAATTCAAAATACTAACTAATATCTGAACATGCAATTAATTTGATATATTTTTTTCTTGATTGAAAACTGTAACACCCGAAACGTTTCGGGTGTTACAACTTTTTTTAAAAGCCAATATAACTAAGTTTATTGATTGAAGAATACAATTATTATTATTTGCTAAGGGTTTTCGACAGCCCTCTAAAGCCACTATCGAAAAAGCAGTCATATTATTTTATTTAAGAAATTTATTGAAATGTCAAACATATTTGGTAAATGTGAAAAAAAATTTTTTTTTTTTTTTTAAACTAAACAGAGTATGTTAAATGTATTGGTTAATATGTTTAAAAATGTTTTCCTTATTTTTTTTTAATATTACTAAATTTTTTAACGAAGTTTGTTATTTAGCAGTACCTAACTTTACAGAAGAGTTTTTGTAGTTATGTTTATTTGTTCCTCGTTTGGTTAAAAATAAACCTTATGAATTATTACCACAGAGAATTCGTTGTAATTATCTCTATTCGTCATATTTTTGTTTTGTAGTACCCAGAGACCAATAAAACACCATATACAATATTAATTTTCGTACTCGTAACACCCGAAACGAAACCGCGGTAACACCCGAAACAAAGTAAAATCGAAATAAAGTAGCCAAGTGCGAGTTGGACTCGCCCATGAAGGGTTCCGTTGCAGCAAGTAACATAATAATATACATAGTACACATAGTTCTTGCAGTTCGTTGTAACTTTGATCGAAGTTTCAATAATAGTGTATTTATGACGTACTAAAAAAAAACTACTCATCAGATCGAGTTCAAACTAATTTTCGTTGATATTTTTTTTAGATTTTTCATTCTCTTACTTTAGAAGTTAGAGGTGGGGGGGGGGACACAAATTTCACCACTTTGGAAGTGTCTCTCGCGCAAATTATTCAGTGTAGACGAAAATGATTTTAGAAACCTCAACATCATTTTTGAAGACCTACACGTGTAGGTTTGATGAAAAAATGTTTATTGAGTTTCAGTTCTCAGTATGGGGGGCAACCCTTATTTTTCTTTTTTTTTAATTTATTTGTTTAAATCTTAATGCGGTTCACAGAATACATCTACTTACCAAGTTTCAACACTGTAGTTCTCATAGTTTCGGCAAAAAGTGGCTGTGACATACGGACGGACAGACAGACAGACAGACATGACGAATCTATAAGGGTTTTTACGTTTTACGGAACCCTAAACATTATTAGGAAAATGTTGTGTGTGAAAACGATTACGTGATATATCGTTAGAAAATATTATACTTTTGCAGGCCTGAAAGTTTTAGGAATGGTTCCCTAAGAAAATTCGCAGATTTTTCAACAAATGTAAAAATACTCAGAACATGAGGCAAAATCGTGTAACACCCGAACGCCCACTTTTCGACTTATAATGTCGTGTTTAGATATACTATACTAAAACCATTTTATAATTTAGATAAAACAACTAAAAACGTAGAGAATATAACACTTTCATTATTCAAATATTATTGCGAAATACAAAAAAAAATGACTTTAGTCGTACGAATGTAACACCCGAAACGATGGAATGACCCAATCCTTTTTATGTTTTTTCTTGAACAGACTTTTTTGTAACTCATTTGATTGATTGTTTAGTGTGATTATGCGTTTAGGTTGATTATCTAGTTTTATTATTGTAATTTGTTTACTTAATTTTTTAATGATGTAAATGACATTTATGAATAAATGAATATGAATAGGCTAGTCACTTTTTTCGGCAAGTCAAATCGAAATAGCAATTTACGATATCTGTGACCTTTAAGGTATTCAAAAACATAAAACTAAACAGTCCGATTTTGCGGGTATTAACGGTATATAGATATCAATAATTCAACCAAGATACACGAAAGTTCATGACTTAAAAAAAATGATATCAGAGGATTATGCAGTCAGTTTTTCATGATTAATGTACGACTGTAATGTACAACTACGTAATAATTAATAACTATTCTCTGAAAACGAAACTTCGATTTCAAAATGAAACTCACTCAATTCCCTAATTTAAAAAATAATTAAAAAAACGAACAAAATTTTAATTTAAGCAAATGTTAAAATGTATTTTAGTTTTTTTTTTTTGATGCTTAGAAAACTGCTCCACCGATTTCGATAAAATGTATATGCGACCATTTGGGGAGTTTACCCTTTCGAACAAAGAGAAAATCAAAATCGGTTCGTCGTTTTCAAGAAATCGGGGCACATACGTAAAAAGTGGCCCAGTGCGAGTTGGACTCGCCAAAGAAGGGTTCCATGGCAATTATTGTAGTTCGTTGTACGAGTAACTTTGATCGATGTTTTAATAATACTGTATTAATGACGATTACAAAAAAACTGATTACTAGATCTTGTTCAAACCGATTTTTGGTGGAAGTTTGTATTGTAATAATGTACGTCATATATTCTTTTCACTATCGACAGATACGCCACACGATAAGATTGTGATTTAAAAAGTTTCAGTTCTAAGTATGGGGCACCCTCAAAATTTATTGTTTTTGTTCTATTTTTATGTGAAAATCTTAATGCGGTTCACAGAAGACATATCTACTTACCAAGTTTCAACAATATAGTTCTTATAGTTTCAGAAAAAAGTGGCTGTGACATACGGACGGACGGACAGCAGAATCTATAAGGGTCGCGTTTTTTGTCATTTGGTTACAGAACCCTAAAAAAATTGTATTTGTTTATTAAAATATGTCGTTTTACATCTGCAGAAATGAGAATGACGCCATAAGTAAATACTTATATAACAGTATTCGGCGGGTATCGTAGTTACTAAATAATTAAGCACTCAAACAATATCTGATCCAGATATCACTGATTACGACCAATAGTACACGGATCTTAAATCATAATCGATAAAGTTTAGTTTTCAAACAATCTCTGCAATCACGATATGAGCACATTGGAATTGCCTTCAGATTCCATGTCGGAAGTACCTACAGAAAAATCTATTGGAATAAAAAAATGTGTAACGTAATAATTAATTCGCCTTTGTCTAATGCATTATTTAGCTATAACTAACGAACTGTTATCAACTGAGTAAAACTAAACCAATTAAATAAATGTATGAATTTATATTGACAACTGTTCGATCTTTCTCATATACAATTTCAAATAGGAATGCCCCTCAACGGCTTAGCTCCATCTACTTATAGCGCCAACCCCTCTAAAACTCTTTTGAGAGTGCGGGTAGAAAGAATGGTATCCCACCAGCGCCTTCTACACTAAGTTTTATCAGTCATACCCATTTCTTTCAATAATCAGATACTTGTTCTTTTATGACACATATTTAGACTCAAATCCCAGTATTATATACGATACTATAGTGAAATACACTACAAACAAATACAGGTGATAACAGAACTATCAGTTTGACAAGACTAAATTGTATGTGTGTAAAATGTGGACCAATATCTTTGTTGTAAGTTTGACTTCTCTACACATATAGGTATTTATATCGTTATACTAAAATATTAACGAACACACGTGTTAAATAAAGAGCTCCACAATCAAAACGTGTATCTTAACCCTCTAACTCATTCTTACACTTCATTCTCACACACACACACGTTCACCCTCATAGGTACACTTTTCACTCTATTTCAAACTTGTTTGTCTGCTAATTTGTTTTGACTAATAATCTACAAAACAGTTTGACCGATTTTGAAGGGATTTTTACTAGAAGAAAGTTGATGTTATAAAGAGTCATCATCATCATCATCAACAGCCCATTAAACGTTCCCACTGCTGGGACTCGGGGCCTTCTCTCGCAAGGAGAGAGTTTTAGGCCATTATCCACCACGCTGGCCCAGTGTGGGTTGGCAGATGACACATGACTTCGAAAGATTCTAGGTACATGTCGGTTTCCTCACGATGTTTTCCTTCACCGTTTTAAGTTAGCGGCATTACGCACATGACTTCGAAAAGACAGTGGTGCGTGTGAGGTTTGAACCCGGGGTCTCCGGATCGGCAGTCGCCGTTCTCCCGACTAGACCAGCCGTAACTTATAAAGAGTAAGTAAGAGTAAAGAGTTATAAAGAGTACCTAAGTAATATAAATATGTATTTTAGAATAAAAAATAGGGTTTCGCGAAAACAAAATAAGAAAATGTAACATTCATTACGAGTATGTTAGGTAAGCCAGTTACATCACGGAGCGCAACTAGTCTTGTTATAATAATGTTGGTTATACTCGTAGTTTAGAAAGAAGTGACTGGGATTGTACAGGTATCTTAAAAATTTGTTTTATCTCTACAGGTGTTCATTGACAATGCCTACAACATGCCGAACCAAGACTCTCCAACGCGGCTGGTGAACCCTACGACCGAAGTGCTGATTTCGCTGGCTCCCGAGCGAACGTATACCACGAGCGGCATCCGATCCTTCACCCCTGCTAAACGCCAGTGTCTATACCATGACGAGGTATCCTAAGCATAGCAGTACATTTGTCTTAACAATTCCAGGTTTACACTTGACCGCTATCTCGCCTGATGTTAAACGACGGCGCTGTCCACGATGGAACGTGCTTACCTAGGAGAAACCAATTCACTCTTGATTTGAAGATGGTGCCTTATATAAGATGGTTAGAATAAAGTAACCATAAAACCTATTTAACGCATATAGCTCTTAACGCAACGCATTTCACGCCCTAGATGTTCTTATCATAAAAGTTTTTACAATTTCTCTTCACACAGCTGGGACTCGGAGGTTTATCTCAGAAGGAGTGGACACTCTAATCCACCTGGAATGAATGTCCCAGGAAATATATTTCTTCTTTAGAACACGCTATACCTCACGGTGTTTATCTACACCGTTAACGCATGTCATCATCATCATCATCTGCAACTTGCAGACATCCACTGCTGAACATAGGGCTTCCCCAGAGAATTCCACTATGCCTGGTCTTGTGCCGCCTCCATCCACCGATTTCCCGCGACCAAGACAATATCATCGGTACACTGTGTTCGAGGCCGTCCTACACTGCGTCTACCGGTGTGGTCGCTATTCGAGAACCTTTACTCTCCAGCGGTTATCGGTTTTGCGAACTAAATGGCCATTTAAGGCCATGTGGTCATGACAAAATTGCAAATCTGCTCTTGGAAAAATAAGCAGTAGTGGAAGATGGTTTCCAAATTACCAGCTCACGATTGTGGAATGCACTGACTAATGCACTAATGCACTGACAGCTGTCTGCTAATTTGTGTAGCCAATGTAACCTATATCTTAATTGGCATGACATAAAGCCCATATTTTAGTGTATTTTATTGTCGGGAGCAGAACCGTACAAGTGCACGCAGACATTTAGACCTCCACGGGTGTCTGGCAGTGAATAGGCGACAAGCAGTACCTATGACTGTCAGTTTTTTTCTCTTTCAGATTGAGGATGGGGTGTTTCGTCAATATTCTCTCCACAACTGTATGGAGTATCAAAGGATCCGGCTCATTAAGAAGACGTGCGAATGTGTGCCGTATTACTTCCCGAATACAGGTAACGTTCAATTATGTTAAATTCGTTATTTTTACACAAACGTTTTTAATTAGCGGTCCGGTCCGGCTTCCTCCGTGGTTCATATATACATAATTAATTAATTATAGCCTCTTGCACTCAAAGATCACGTACACCAAAAGATCAAAAGATCCAAATTTAAAAGATTTTTTGAAATAAGTCCAGTAGTTCATGAAATAGAGCGTTCAAACAAATAAACAGTTTAGCTTAATATTTCGAGAGCTGCTAGCAAATTTTGGGTACTTAGGCATTTGAGAAAAGCTGAAAACTTTTCACATAGCTCTCCCAATATACCCCGACACGAAGGTGCAGATCTGGCTCGTGAGAGGCGGGACAAAATGAATCCATACATAAAAAATAATATATATAACAATTTTTTTTCATTGAATATGTTTGAGGCAATATGGAATTTTTATATGGGTTCGATTCCCACCCAGTGCAAATATTTGTGTGATGAATTCAAATGCTGTCACTGTGTCTGGGTGTTTCTATGTATAATAAGTATGTATTTAAAACTATATAAGTATTATATCAGCTCTCTGGCCACCATCATACAAGCTTTGCTTAGTTTGGGGTCAGATGGTGTTGTGTGTGAATTGTCCACCAATATATATGTTGTAGTTTAACGTATAAATAATATTAAACCAGACGATTTAGTCGAGGGCTTAACATTGCCAGGCGCGTGCAAATATGTTTTGCAAAAAATATAAAAAATGAGTCTGAGGCAATTTGAAATTTAAATTGGGTGTTATTTAGGTATAACTAAAAAATAGGTATTATCAAGAAGAGAGGTCATTTTGGAGATACTTTTTACCTGCTAGTTGATTTAAATTGAGGAATTCATTTTGCCATTCACCAGCCGGTTCTGCACCTCTGTGTTGGGAGATATAAATATATATTTTTAAATTAAGAGTGACGAGACGAGCAGGTCATGTGCCTGATGGTAAGCAACATGCCTGCCACATAACAGCACAGTGACACGCAGCTATTGGAACATGAACAGTCCAAATCATTACCTGGCACTGCACTGCGCTCGTCACCCAGAGATCTAAGTTGTTATATCTCTAAGCCCTGTTATTTCTCTGGAAACATTGCCCTTCAAACCAGTATTGTTTGCGCATTGCTGCTTGGCGGTAGAATAACTGACAAAGGTGTGGTCCTTCCCCAGGCGGATTCAGCTAAGAGTCCTACCACTACAAAACACAAAACACTATATATATTCTGTGTACTAAATATCGGGAATTTGTCAATAAAACAAAAAATACAAATTATTCATCTAAATTTATTTTATCGCCTTCAAAGTAGGCCCCATTGTTTGCAATACAACATCTCTAACGCTTCACCCAGTCTTCCATACATTTTTCATAGGCTATTTGCGGTATGGCCTTTAGCTCATTCAGCGAATTTTCTTTTATGGCTTCTATCGACTCAAAACGTTTTCCTCGAAGTGGTAATTTTAACTTGGGAAATAAAAAAAAGTCAGACGAAGCCATATCAGGTGAATACGGTGCTTGGTCGAGAACTTTTGTTGAATTTTTCGCTAAAAACTCTTTCACTACGAGTATAATGGCTGTGTGTGATGGTGCATTATCATGGTGCAGCATCCATGAGTTGTGTTGCCACAAAAAAGGACGTTTTCGGCGGATACTCTCACGCAAACGCTTCATGACGCCTAAATAATATTCTTTATTCACTGTTTCTCCCTCTGGAAGGAATTCGGAGTGAACCACACCACGGTAGTAAAAAAAAACTGTCAGCATCACCTTGATTTTGGAGCGACTTTGCCGCGGTTTTTTGGGTTTCGGCTCGTGTTCGAGACGTCATTCTGAAGACTGTTGGCTTATTACCCGACTGCGCGACGCAAAGGAGTGGTAATGTGTTTAACAGTCTATGTATGTATGTATGTATGTTTGTATGTTCCTTTGAAGCACTATACAGACCAAACGCCTGGGCCGATTTTTATGATTCACACGTCAATCGATTCCTCTTAATCTGGCGAGTGACACTAAAGACATGTCATTAGTGTAAGTCCAATATGGCGGATTCAGGACGCCATATTGTCCAAATTAAAAAAATGAAAATCACTCAAATATGTCAAGAGGGGTATCGTTGAATAGGTATTTTAAAATAATGTTTAGCTTTCTCTCAATGTTTCTCGATTTGGCTGACCGTTTAGGATGTATATCGATTTAAAACTGAGTAACAACCATTCTCACATTTATAGGTTTTTAGGTAGCAGAAAACTTCGTATAACTAACTGTACGTGTGAATCTGGATGGACATTATATACTAATGTATCTAGTAGGCATCGATATAAATCAATAGATATGCCCTGAGGACCTTGAAATTGGTAATATACTGCGTATCTGTATGTATCGTAAGTGGTTTACAAACAACCAATCTACTTGACCCCTATAATCGCTAGCGGCGAGATTTGCTGTGGTTCTACTTATTTTGGTTGTTGACACCGAATAATGATAGGTAAAAACGTCCGGCGTCCACCGCGTCCTGCAACCGACAAGAACGGAAAGAGTGAGCTCACTCTTCCCAACGTTGACATGATTGCATGCGCCGTGAAGTTTGGGATGGGGCCCATCTTGGGTTCTACGATCTATGCTAGAGTTGTTGACACCGAATAATGATAGGTAAAAACGTCCGGCGTCCACCGCGTCCTGCAACCGACTAGAACGGAAAGAGTGAGCTCACTCTTCCCAACGTTGACATGATTGCGTGCGCCGTGAAGTTTGGGATGGGGCCCATCTTGGGTTCTACGATCTATGCTAGTAGGTATATTGGACTACCTTTTTTTCGTACGTGCAGGAAATGTATTTACGCATACCCTACTGCCCCGCCCGGGAGACACAGCCGGGTTAAGTTGCACTCTATATCATGTATGGATATGGTGCCCCTATCTACTAATAAATCTCCATGGGGTTTCAACTCTGCCGCTGATAGTGGGAACACGGAACCGCTCTCGGATTGCTCCGCCTCGGTCGCCCCGATTTAGTTCTCAAACGATTTAGTAGGTACTCAACGTCAATCGAAAACCTATACTAACACAAAACTATAAATATGAATTACAAGCAAGAGAAAATCCTACATATTATAACAGTAGAAACGAAGATATTTGGTCAGCAACCAAAAGATGCATATTATTATGTTGAGCATATTAACATTCACAACATTGTTCAAAACTAAAAAGTATAAAATAAAAAAATATAATTTAAAAACTTAAAAAACCCGACTGCGTTAAAAGTGAACCAAACTACGTACTCGCATGCTAAACAAAACTGAAAAGAATAAAACAAGCATTTAGATTTCTGGTAGTCTAGAATTTTATAATATGTTATTGTATAAATACTATTGAAATATATTTTTACAATATTTTCTAATAAAAGAACATTACAACTGAACAGTCGGGATCCATTGAACAATTACATTGTATGTCGAATAATAATATAGAATCCATTGAACAATTAGATTGTATGTCGAATAAAAATGGATCCCGACTCTTCAGTTGTAATGTTCTTTTATTAGAAAATATTGTATAAATATATTTCAATAGTATTTATACAATAACATATTATAAAATTCTAGACTACCAGAAATCTAAATGCTTGTTTTATTCTTTTCAGTTTTGTTTAGCATGCGAGTACGTAGTTTGGTTCACTTTTAACGCAGTCGGGTTTTTGAGTTTTTAAATTATATTTTTTTATTTGCATGTCGTACTCATAAACCCATGTCTCGTCGCCAGTTATTATACGTTTCATAAAGGTCGGATCCGTAGAAGCTCGGGAAACCATGTCTTCAGTGACATGCTTTCGCTGCGCTTTTTGAACAAAATTGAGCTCTTTTAGAACTAGTCGAGCGGCGACGCGTTTCATGCCTAAAATGTCAATAAGAATGTTGTGGTCGGACTTAAAAGATATGTTCACCTCACTAGCCAACTCTCTCAGACTCATACGTCGATTTTCGAGCACTAGCTTCTTGATTCTGTCGAAGTTTCCTTTGGTCGTAGCAGTTGAAGGTCTACTAGAACGAGGCAAGTCTACTACTACTTCTCGGCCTTCTTTAAAAGCCTTATACCATTCATAAGCCCTTATTTTCGATATACACGATTCGCCGTAGGTATTTCGCAACATTTTTAGTGATTCACCACATGAAATATTATTCGAAACACAAAATTTAAGGCACACTCTTTGTTCAACAATATTTTCCATTGTAAAAATCGCCGAGAACTCAAAACTATGACCAACAAAAAGTGTAGTTTAAAACAAATTAAATGACAGATCCCGCTCAAACTTTGCGCGCTAAATCAGTACAGTGCTACCAACATGCAGTAAAAAAAATAGAACGACCTCTTTTACACGGGTCTTTTTATTGACATATTCCCGATACTTTTTACACAGAGTAGTATACCTATCTATACATAATAGAAGAACTATGTGACAAGTTTGCAGCTTACCTCTAATAATACCTACCCAAATTTTCATGCCAGCTCACGGAATATTACTTACACTATTAGCACAGTCTATTAAAGTAGTTTTTCATTTTACTACGTATAGATTTTTAATTTGGTAATTAATAATACCTTTTGAATGGAATGTCCGATTTCAATAATTCTATAAAGTGGCTAAGTGCGAGTTGGACTCGCCCATGAAGGGTTCCGTTGCAGCAAGTAACATAATATACATAGTACACATAGTTCTTGTAATTCGTTGTAACTTTGATCGAAGTTTTAATAATAGTGTATTTATGACGTACTAAAAAAAACTACTCATCAGATCGAGTTCAAATCAATTTTCGTTGGTAGTTTGCATGGTAATTGTACGTCATATTATTTTCATTCGCTTACTTTAGAAGTTAGAGGGGGGGGGGGGGGGGGACACATTTTAACACTTTGGAAGTATCTCTCGCTCAAATTATTCAGTTTAGACAAAAATGATATTAGAAACCTCAACATCATTTTTAAAGACCTATCGATAGACACCCCACACGTGTAGGTTTGATGAAAAAAAAAATTAGTTTCAGTTCTCAGTATGGGGGGCAGCCCTAATTTTTATTTTTTTAAATTTTATTTGTAAAAATCTTAATGCGGTTCACAGAATACATCTACTTACCAAGTTTCAATAGTGTAGTTCTTATAGTTTTGGCAAAAAGTGGCTGTGACATACGGACGGACAGACAGACAGACAGACAGACATGACGAATCTATAAGGGTTCCGTTTTTACGTTTACAGAACCCTAAAAAGTAGTGAACAGGTGTTGAGGTTATAAGAGATGGATAACATTGTCTGATTTTGATAGGTATTTCTATCAACAATTAAAATGTAAAAGAAATGTTAGAGTGATTTAAATACAATAGTTGGAGATTTCGTCTCTCGGAGTTTTTATAGATATTAATACGTTGCATAATATTGTAGAATTTTTTTTTGTGCTATCATCAATACTTTCCGTAGCGCATGCGATGAAAGATCTTTTTTATAGTATAGAGTGACAAGACGAGCAGGGCATGTGCCTGATGGTAAGCAACATGCCTGCCCATAACAGCACAGTGACACGCAGCTATTGAATATGCACAGCACTGCACTGCGCTCATCACCCGGAGATATAAGGTGTTTTATCTCTTAGACCAGTAATTTCTCTGGAAACATTGCCCTTCAAAGTGGAACACAGTCATCATCATCATCAGCCACAAGACGTCCACTGCTGAACATAGGTCTCCCCCCTAGATTTCCACAACGAACGGTCCCGCGCAACCTGCAACCAGCGGTTTCCAGCGACCTGTGTTAGGTCATCTGTCCATCTAGTGGGAGGCCGTCCAACACTGCGTCTTCCGGTTCGGAACACAGTACAGTTTGTATATTACTGCTTGGCAGCAAAATAATTAGTTAAGGTGTGCTGCTACACCAGGTGACTCACCAAAGAGCCCTACCACTACAACTATAAGATATTTTATGGCCAATATTGGTGTGAACCTTAAGAAGTTTAAGTAAGAATTTCTAAGGATCTCTATTTTTTTCTAGTAATACATAATAGCAAATTCTACTCAGTGATAATGGACCGGGAAAAATAATGTTTGAAATGCTTTCAGTAGTTTTTAAGTATATTCGTTACATTTAAAAATAAAAATCTTGCCTTTTTTACCGACTTTAAAAAAAGTAGGTTTCTCAATTCGACCGTATTTTTTTAAAGTATTAGTAAGTATAGATATAGTATATAGTAAGTGTAAATATTCTTTGGTATAGATATATTTGAATACAAATCAGTGTGTTCTTATATATATTATATACATATAATTTAACTTTCGTAGATATGCATCATTTTCCTATCCGCACTAGGCCAGCATGGTGGACTATGGACTTGACTTTCTCCTTGTGATAGAATATCAAGAGTCCTATTAATGTAAAAATAAAGTTGGTTGCTTATGTTATAGAATACAATATAATCTACACTACAAAAAGTAAAACACATTTTATTATTTTATAACAATTATTTTTGCATTGTCATTTTTACATTCAATCATAATTATTACAATTATGATGTATTGTCATTCCGAATGTACCTATCATTGTTTTTTACTTATAGCTTTATTCTATACTAGTGGTCCGCCCCGGCTTCGGCCGTTGTAAATAGAGGTAATATGTAGTCTATAGCGCTCAGAGAAAACGCGCGATTAGACCGTTAAAAAAAACGCTTTTAAATTAGCGGCATTAGTTTGACTATGAAAACATTAGTTTGACAGAGGTGCGCGTGGATTTGGAACAAGGTGCTTCGGATCAGCAGTTGCCGTTCTTCCGACCAGACCAGCTGTAACTTACAGTAGCAGTGCCACCATTAGTCCTAATTACTATTGCATATACATATACCATAATATGCACAAGGATCTGTGTAAATTTACCCAGCAATCCAACATTAATACTATTTCATGACGCTATTAATCCTGGTATTACATATTTATTAACTTTTGTTTTAAAAATGTGTCACAACACTATTACTTGATGGCATGATGGTGGTATGGTTTCGGACCCACCCTACCACCAGGGGTAGGGCTAGTGGTATGGTGGGTCCGTCACGTTAAATTGTATGATTTCAATAATACAATTCTAAGTTGAAGGTTTTCACCTCTATCGATAGTCCCTATGACTGTCAATGTTTTAATCATTTTAACACGTGCGTTTTATTTATATCTACCCAAATCACCAATCACTAATCATCCAAATCAGTTTTTAGGGTTCCGTAAAACGTAAAAACGGAACCCTTATAGATTCGTCATGTCTGTCTGTCTGTCTGTCTGTCTGTCTGTCTGTCTGTCCGTCCGTATGTCACAGCCATTTTTTGCCGAAACTATGAGAACTACACTGTTTAAACTTGGTAAGTAGATGTATTCTGTGAACCGCATTAAGATTTTACAAAAGTTTAAAAAAAAACAAAAGTTAGGGGTGCCCCCCATACTGAGAACTGAAACTCAAAAATTTTTTTTTCATCAAACCTACACGTGTGGGGTGTCTATCGATAGGTCCTCAAAAATGATGTTGAGGTTTCTAATATAATTTTTGTCTACACTGAATAGTTTGCGCGAGAGACGCTTCCAAAGTGGTAAAATGTGTGTCCCCCCCCCCTCTAACTTCTAAAGTAAGAGAATGAAAAAACTAAAAAAAATATATGATGTACATTACCATGAAAACTACCAACGAAAATTAGTTTGAACTCGATCTGATGAGTAGTTTTTTTTTAGTAGGGGAGAGCGGGGCTAGAAGTTCCGATTTTTAGTTAACCTAATTTTTTTATACCTGATATTTGATTTTATTATTTCTATGCTATGAATAAATTAACTTACATATTTCACTTTACTATTAATATAGTTATCGTGGTCATTGGCTGTGAGATTTATTTGTTATTCATTTTTTTAGGACCATAGTCGGAAAGTAACAACTTACCCCGGCTCGGGGCAAGTTGTTAAGAAGTCGGGGTAAATTGTTACGATTTCTGTTAATGGTTTAATTTCTGAAATGAAAAGCAATAAATAATTAAATCAAGTATGTTTATTAAGTATTATATAATCAACAATATCCTACGTATTATCATAAAACATTTTTAAGTTTTAACCAGTGCTAATCATTATTTGTACTTCAACAATTATTTAACATTAGAAACTTATGAAATAACTTGCAACTATAATCAGCCTTTATAATTATTTCAGTCTTTAATCACAGTAATGTCTTGTCTTAGGCTGAAACTATCAATAAACAAAAACATAAAAAACGCCGTCATAGGCAAAAAAAAAAAAAACAAATAATTTATAATTAGCCTTCAGAAGATATTTCAGAATCACAGTTCGGGCACACATATGTAAATAAAGATGGATTCTGCGTACATCTAGCATGAGCCCAGTTCTTGCAATCTTGACATTGAACCCATTCTTCTCCAGAACGCGAATTAGAGTAACTATCGCAGCACACTAGACAAAAATACTCTAAGCCGTCCTCTTCACTCTCAGAATTTTCACTACTTGTATGTAAAACCTGTCGTTTAACAGACTTTCCCTTTCCCTTTCCCTTTCCTTTTCCCTTTCCTTTTCCCTTTCCTTTTCCCTTTCCTTTTTCCTTTCCTTTTCTACTTTCTTGACTTATTTTACTCTTCCCTTTTGTCTTCTTGCTTTGCTCTTCTGCTAAGGCCTGTTTTTCAGGAGTGTCCGTTAAAATGGTGGATTTCCTTATACGTCTCCTTTGAGTTCCAATTCTTGGAGGCGCCTTTGGAAAAGGACGTATATTTTCTGGAGAAAAAGGGGCATACTTTCCGAGTTGTTCTTCTGTGACACCAGAAGGTGAAGGCAGATTAACAATCCCTGATGACCCTGGCGTATCAAAGGTTTGGTTTTCACCAAAACTGATGTTTACAGTTGCAGGTGCACAATCGTCTAATCTGGTAATAGTCTCTGAGAGTAGTTCTGGAATATTCGTAATTATATTATCTGAAATAGCTAAAGATGTAGCTTCAGAGGCGTTATTTAAAGCCAAAGGGCGATCTGTAACAAATGACGGAGAATAATCGTCCTCTGTAAAAACATTGGGGTCAAAAGGCCAAATACCAGCTTTTCGGAAAGCGCTCATGACGTTTACGGGAGTCACTGCAAGAGGTAATGCGTATTTAACTATTTCTGGTATCTCATAGATACTCATTGTCTTGCCCGGATTATTTCGCATCCAATTGTCCTGAGCTTTTGCACAATAGTTTTTGAAAGGTGCATTTACTCCAACATCTAGTGGTTGTAGGCGGTGTGTGCAATGAGGCGGAAATGAGAGCATTATAATGGAGTTAGATTTCGCCTTCTCCACCACATTGATGTCGATATGAGATTGGTGATTATCGAGCAATAACAAAATCGGATCTGAAGGTGATGGTTTCGTGTGCTTGATAAAATGATCCATATATATCAGGAACTCCGTGGCTGTCATCCATCCTGAACCGTTTCCTGCGCCGATAGATTCAGGTGGGCCACTTTTTATAAACAAATCCTTGTATTTAAGTCTCGGGAATATAAACATGGGAGGGACTGTATGACCTGATGCATTTACAGCCAGTTCGACAGTAACTAATGTCCCGCGTTCAGCTGATACTATGGCCCCTACTTGCTTAACTCCCTTCTTGGCAACGATTTTCCTCGGCTTTAAGACTGTGGTGACGCCCGTTTCATCTAGATTGTATATTCTTGAAGGTGGAAATTTGTATTTATCCAACACTGTGCTTAGTTTCGTAAAAAAATCACCAACGTTGTGCTTATTGAAAGATGTTGCCCTACTGGCACTAGTTGACTCCGGTGTTCTTATAGCAAGATGAGAATTTCTTTTTAAAAAACCAGTTAGCCAATCAGGACCAGCTTTTTTATTTTTGTGCCAAGATAGTGGAATATTGGGAGCATTGAATTTTACTGCACATTCGTACGCTAATTTTTTGAGTTCTTCTGGTAGAAGACCAAAGAAAATTGAGCTACATTTTAATATATAGTCAGCCAACTTATCTTCCTGTTCTTCCGTAAACACAGCTCTTGTTTTTTTGTAGCCTGTTGTGATATTTTCTTCTCGGGATCTTACTTTCTTTACAAATCTGTACAAAGTCATATGACAAATTTCAAGCTCTCTCGCAACAGTTTTAATTTTTCTGCCGTCATTAATAACTGCATTTGCTGCTGTTTGCAGTAACTCCTTTGATATTAAGCCTCGGGTCGATTTTCTTTTATAAGTTCGCATGCTGTAAAAGAAAATAACAATAAAATAAATGCCTCATTTTGGCCCTCGTTGGGGGAAGCCTATCTTCAGCAGTGGACTACTAAAAGCTGGTTATAATGATTATAATGATACCTCATTATTGGTACAAATGAATTGGGGCAAGTTGTTCCGAGGTCACAACCTGCCCCAGAAAAAAGGAACATCTAGCCCCAATCACACGAGTTGAAAAAAACACAAAATGTAGGTTAAGTTACAAAACTTACGCCAATTACGCATTGTTTATCACAACAATAGATAAATCCTTACATTGAAACAATGAAACACTCAACGCAAATTGTTAAAATTCATGAAATAGACCAAAAATAATAAATACGAAAATATTTACTTACGTGAATCAGCGACGCACATGCGGTCGATCCAATATTCCCGGCGCCACTGGCCTGTTTAAGATAGCCGCCGTCGATGCGCTGTGGCATTGCAAGTCATGACGCGTTTATTGAATATTCCTATCTCTTTTCCTCACGGAGTTATTTCAATCGGAACAACTTACCCCGGTAACTTCTAACCCCGCGCTCCCCTACGTCATAAATACACTATTATTAAAACTTCGATCAAAGTTACAACGAACTACAAGAACTATGTGTACTATAGTATATTATGTTACTTGCTGCAACGGAACCCTTCATGGGCGAGTCCAACTCGCACTTGGCTACTTTATTTACACTCTCTGTCACATGAAAGTAATTAAATAAGTACTTACTTTATTATTCATAAGTAATTTATTTTACGAATGAAATTGCCTTTATTGTAGGTAGTAGAGTAAATTTTTTATGCGATTGCTAATCTTGCTATCAGAAGCCTATGACATAATCGTGCAGTTGTTCAAAGTACAATATTTGTGTAGATAAAAAAATCTGTATAACGAGTTCTAATTGTACAAATAATCTAAAACGATCATTTATTAGAAGCTGTGTAAAACACTACGTAATGTAAGCCATACACGCTACGGTCTGCCGGAGAGGTCTACCTGTGCAACAGTTATGTCTGCGCAGGCCAACCGAACAGAATTGATTTTCGATCTTGCTCCGGTCGCCTGCGCAGGCTTCCCACACACACTCCGGTCTACCTGCGCAGGCATGCCTGCACAGGTAGACCTCTCCGGTAGACCGTACCGTGTATGGTTTAGGGCGGATTCAGCTATGGCGCCATATTTGTATTACATAGACGTAGTCAAGCCACACAACCTTGTGTAAAACACTGTAAACACTTTATTTGTACATAAACAGATTACATTTAACACATTTATACAATGGCCCCACACTAGGCTCTGAGCCTGTATCGTGCCTTATCAGACATTTCAGAGCTCGAAATCACATTGGGATAATCTAAACACATAATAAAGAAAGTAGGTAATTCTGTTTCAAACATTAAATCTAAGGCTATCGTTAAAATATAAACAAAAAATAATAAAATAAGTAAATAATAGCCTCTTCGTATGCGTTTTAATAAATGGTTTTTACCTAGGCCCTCATGACCCCCCTCCCCCTGGATCAGCAACATGCCTGCCACATAACAGCACAGTGACACGCAGCTATTGGAGCATGAAAAGTCCAAATCATTACCTAGCACTGCACTGCACTCGTCACCCAGAGATCTAAGTTGTTATATCTCTAAGCCCTGTAATTTCTCTGGAAACTTTGCCCTTCAAACCGGACCATAATGTAATGAACATAATGTAAGTAATGTTTGCACATTAGAACTGCTTAGCGTTAGAATAACTGTCAAAGGTGTGGTCCTTCCCCAGGCGGACTCTGCCAAGAGTCCTACCACTACAAAAAACATGCAAACATCGTGACGAAAACGACATGAACGAGAAAGATACCTATGTGTATCTAATAACTTTAAATTTGTTAAAATAAATACCTATTGAATGTCTTAATTTAGAGTTTTGCTGGAAATTATTTAATCAGGTGCTCAATAATATATTTATTCATTATCTAATTTGCTAATTTATTTATTATCTCTTCAAACATTGGATGCATTTTTTTTTTTTAATTTTACAGCTCCTCAGACTCCGGGGTCCGTGACCTTTGTCATTTGTTTTCTTTTTATTACATGAATCTCGGATTGGAGAAGAAAAGGAAATAGGAGGAAGGGAGAGTAGGGAACATTTTTGCATTCTTGCGTTGTTTTGTTTGCGTTCGCAAAGATTCTATAGAAAATATAATATAGAAAACGCTAAGAACGATCTTTCGTTTACACTAAAAGATCGAGAAAGAATGCTCTTGTTCCAGCTCTAGCTCTATGTTCGTTCAGCTTAAATCGGCCTTAATTAGAATAGGCTTAGAACATGTATACAGACAAAACGACGGATCGAAGTAGAATCGGAGTTGGAAAGTCGCGAGTTTGTTTCGAAATTACGTTTTCATAGAAAGAGAGTAGACGTCCTGAATCGCACGCTTCATACTGAGGTTGTTCTTAATGCAAGCTGCTGAACATTAACTTGCGCAAGTGACTGGGCATGTTTACAAGCTCCATAATATTTTGGAATAATTTAATCCCAATCCTAATATTAGTGTATTAGAACTGTTTAGATATTTTTAATCGTACTACATAATATTATAAACACGAAAGTTTGGATATTTGGATGTTTTTTCACAATCACGTTCGAACAACTGAATCGAGTTTAAATTTTAAAGTTAGATAATAGTCTGGATTAACACATAAGGTACTTATTATCCCGGGTTTTTTTATTTATATTAAAGGGTGACGAGACGAGCAGCACATGTGCCTCATGGTAAGCAACATGCCTGCCACATAACAGCATATTGACATGCAGCTATAGGAACATGAAGAGACCAAATCATTACCTAGCATTGCACTGCGCTTGATGTGATCTATCACATCTAAGATGTGATATCTCTAAGCCCAGTAATTTCTCGGAAACACAGTAACGCTTACACATTACTGCTTGGCGGTAGAATAACTGGCAAAGGTGTGGTACTTCCCCAGGCGGACTCTGCCAAGAGTCCTACCACTACTACAACGGAAACTACCAATGCGTTGCTATTATAGTTACCTAATTTATATTTTTTAATTTTTTTCATGTAAATAAACTTGACTCTATGATGGAGCGTGCTTACCAAGAAGGAACCCACTCACTATCGGTCCGAAAACACTATAAGATTGTAACTATCGGGAAAACCCACTCGGGCAACGAATTCCACAATGTTTCTAATTAACGTATTTACGGGCGTCTCTATTTGTATACTGTTATACACAGTACTAGATATATTTATAATGTAATGTGCACGAAAGGTCGTGATGGGTCCAATTGTAATTGCGTCAATAGCTTCATTATCACGGATTATTTTATCGAAAATTGTATAATCTATTCTTGAATCTTGTTGTTATCACTGAAGGAACCTTGTTTGGGAATTTCAGACAATAATGTAATTTTATTTAGCATTAAAAATATCCAAACAATGTTTAATACATTGTTTACAAGAATTCTTTCTTTTCTTCGTTTTTTTATAGGTTATAGTATCGGATCGAGCAGAATAATATGTGCCTCAAGTTACATGCCGCTCATAACAGAACAGCGTTGTTTTGTAAACAACATGACTACAGACAACATTATATTTATGTTTATATACTTAGTATTCGTTTCCATGTCAGAAGTTTATACATATACTAGCTGACCCCGCAAACGTTGTTTTGCCTTAGTGAACAACCCTTGTCACTTAAGGGTATGAAAAATAGCTAGTAGCCGATTCTCATACCTACAGAATATGCATATCAAATTTGGTTAAAATCAGTAAAGCCGTTTCGGAGGAGTAAGGAAACAAACACTGTGACACGAGAATTTTATATATAAGAAGATTTAAACTTATATAAACGAGAGAAACTGGGATAACCTGTTAGGAGCACACATTCTGGCACAGTTGCGAAGCGAAACATCAGGATTGGCTCGACTCAATGCTGCCTCTCAGCCGGAGTCCGGTGCTTGGTTGCATACCTTACCTTCCCCACAATTGGGCACGCTCCTTGACGACGACTCTATTAGGGTAGCGATGGGTTTCCGGCTCGGCTGCGCTATATGCGAAACGCATGTTGGCATTTGCGGTGCGATAATGGACGCAACTGGACTGCATAGTCTCAGCTGTTCTCGCTGTGCAGGACGAAGACCGCGACACCACGCCTTAAACGATATTATCCGCAGAGCACTCGTTTCAGCCGACATACCCTGTGTCCTCGAGCCTCCCGGCCTGTCCCGATCGGACGGAAAACGACCGGACGGACTCACGTTCATCCCTTGGTAACGTGGTCGCTGCGTCATTTGGGACGCCACGTGCGTCAGCACTTTTGCGTCTTGCCATGTCCCTGCAACTCAGCGGGTTGCAGATGCGGGTGCAGAAGCGGCCGCTAGAGGTAAACACCTGAAGTATTCCGCATTGGAGTCTGCATATAAATTTGTTCAATTCGCGGTGTTCGGTCTGTGGCGCGGTAAATTTTGTGTATGCGTTGGGTTGACTCCTGAGAGATAAAGGGTGTGATCCCCGGTCCGGTCGTTTTCTGTTTCAAATTGTCTCCCTGCCAATCCAGCGTGGGAACGGCTCAAGCTTAATGGGCACCAATGGGCACTTTTGGGCACTGACGATCGCGGAACAGTTTAACATTTTTGACATTTAATATTTTAATTGATTGACATGTTTAGTATTAATGTGCATTTATATTATTAAACCTTACATTCAATAATCATTGTCATTGTCATTGTCAAATTAAGATTCCAAGGAATCTTAATTTGACCCATTTCCCGGTCCTCTATTGGGATGAAATTTTGCACGAGCTCTGAGTTTTGATGACAATACACGACTAGCTAAGAAAAGTTATTAGTTATATAGAAACGTCGGCTGTGGCCGACGAGCGCAACGCAATGCTAGGTAATTAATTGAACTCTTCATGTTCCATTAGCTGCGTGCTGTGCATACTGTGCTGTTATGGGCAGGCATGATGCTTACCATCAGGCACATGTCCCGCAAGTCTCGTCACACTATAAGATTTAAAAAAAATTACAGTGTCTTGTTTTTTTTCACAGAACACTTTCGGGTTTGCAATTTCAATGACATGACTTGCCTGGAGAGTGTTTTTAGTAAGTATAAGTTTCTTTAATATGGTACAATCCTCAAAAAAACTAAGTAGCCCGTTAGTGAGATTGCCAAAAAATATTGTACACGTATTTTTTCTTTTGTTTCACAAACAAAAAATGACGAAGATACAGCGCTTCGAAGTTTCGTGTGACGTCACTTGTGAGTACCATTTTTACTCACGAGTGACGTCGCGACCCCCCCCTCTCGAAGTTTGATGGTCTATATCTTTGGCGATTTTTAATATTATGAAAAAACATAAAATACGTGTCCCATATTTTGCCATGATCTAGCTGACGGACTAATTACGTGACGTGTAGTGCTAGTTGATGATTTGAACTCTTCATGTTCGAATAGCTGCGTGTCACTATGGTGTTATGGGCAGGCATGCTGGTCACGATCAGGCACATGTCCAGCTCGTCTATAAATAAATACTATAAAAAAATTAAGCCGAGTGTGAATCGGATTATTTTGGGTTAGCAATTCCATCATAAACCGCATCATCGCTTAACATCAAGCGTGATGGTGATTAAGTGCAAACCTATGATTGCTAAAAAATGCATATGTACTTCTATCTTTCTTTCTTGAATCAAGATTTCTATAAGACGTTATTTTGCTGTAGAAAATACGTTCTGAAGGCATTTTGCTTTTTGCAGAGTCAACGTGAAGGGTTCAAAGAGAATAATGTCTTTGACAGATAATCTCATTTAGTGAAAGCCTATTTTGCATAAGAACGTTGCAAGATTACTGTTTGCTTTGATTCCATATTCCAATCAATACTTATCCATATATTTACTATCGTGCAATTAGCAATGTTTCTCTGCATAGCTTTAGAACAACTATGAGACATTGTTTTAAGTGTTGACTTGGCTTCGTGGCTTTGGCATTAGTGTGGGTTCATTTCTCACCCACGAAATATATTTGTGTGAGGAAGCCAAAATGTAATATTTGTTCTGGTATTTCTGTGTATCGCAAGTATGTAACAACAGTTGTATGTTTTTTTATGATATAGAGTGACGAGACGAGCAGGACATATGCCTGGTGGTAAGCAACATGCCTCCCCATAGCAGCACAGTGGCACGTAGCTATTGAAACATGAAGAACACAAATCATATCTAACAGGTCATGTGCTTACCATCAGGCACATGACCTGCTCGTCTCGTCACTCTTTATTTAAAAAAAAAAAAAAAAAACACCGCACTGCGCTCGTCACCCGGAGATATTTATAAGGTGTTTTATCTCTTAGCCCAGTAGTTAAAACCTTAGATTAAAAACAGGAAACTTGAAAACATGTCCAAACCCTAAAATGAGTGATTGTGGACACGAAGAAATTTATTTGACGCCAACAGAATTGACTGAAGCTGTTAATAATAATGCGCAAAGCATTTTGTCATTACCTTGCTGAGGTGGAATGAAAAGTTACGTGTTGCACTCGAGTGCAAAGATTGTTCACCTTTTTCCTATTAAATTCCCTCGCTAACGCTTAGGATTCTAATTGTTGAATTTTAAGGCCGATTTACATCAGACGAGCGAATGCTCATTCTATTCCCATTGTATCAAATTAATTTGGTGTAAACAAACGTAAAGCATTATTTTGTAGTTTTGTTTGCGTTCGCAAAGATTCTATGGAATATATAATATGGAAAACGCTAAGAACGATCTTTCGTTTACACTAAAAGATCGAGAAAGAATGCTCTTATTCCAGCTCTAGCTCTATGTTCGTTCAGTTTAAATCGGCCTTTAGAATCCGTGATCAAAATTGCTCAATCAATTGCTCGATCAAATCAAGCTCTGTCATCAAAATTGAGCACGTGGTTTTAAAAGAATTGTCTACTTTTGTATAACAAATAACAAAATCTAATTTTGACTGGCCATATTTGCAAGGATCGTTATAAATTCGCTGTTATAATATTTTCCGAAGACGCCAAAAGAATTTTAACTCTAATGATCCATTGTATGATGGATTCCATGTATTTGACTTATTTGTTACAATTTGTAATTTTAGCGTGGTAGTATCAGAGGTATTATTGAATGACATCATTTCAATGATTAAATAAAAATATTGCTTTTATAGTTTAAGCATATCAATGATGAGATAGTTAGCCACGCTTCCATGCGATACACACGGGTCTAACCTGTGTTTCGAAATCCTACTCAAGCAGTAATGAGCAAAAATCACCTAGGTGCGGTTTAAAAGGCAATGTTTCTAGAGAAATTACGGGGCATAGAGATATAATATCTTAGATATCTGAGTGACGAGCGCAGTGCAGTGCTAGGTAATGATTTTTCATGTTCCAATAGCTGCGTGACGTGTTGTTTAAAAAAACTTTACTAATATCCCACTTAAATTATAAATGTCAAAGTATGGATGTTTGGATGTTTGTTGCTCAATCACGCCGTAACGTATGAACGGATCAGGCTGAAATTAATATCAGGCGGAATACAGTTAGATTATAGTCTGGAAGAACACATAGGCTACTTTTTATCCCGTGAAAATAACGGGAACGAGAAGAATGCGTGTAAAACCGCGACGCACTGCTAGTTATGAATGTGAAAGTTACGGTCCTTGTTGCTCAATCACGGTTGAATCATTGAACTGATCGGGGTGAAATGTAGTTAGAAGTTAGTCTGCATTACCAGATAGACCATCATCAGTATCTTGTAATTTTGAAACGTTGCCCTTCATATCGGAACACAGTACCTAATAGTAACACACTGGAAGCGCCCCGCGGTGTTACCCATGTAGTTCCCGTTCCCGTTATTTTGCTGGGATAATAAGTTGTTTTATAGCGTAGAGTGACGAGACAAGCAGGACATGTGCCTAATGGTAAGCAACATGCTTGCCATATAACAGCATAGTGACACGCAGCTATTGGAACATGAAAGTCCAAATCATTACCTAGCGCTGCACTGCGCTCGTCACTCAGATATCTAAGATATTATATCTCTAAGCCCTGTAATTTCAAGTTGTAGTAGTAAATGTGTTTTTCCAGACTATATATAATCTACCTGCATTCCAAATTTCAACCCGATCCGTTCATATGTTACGACGTGATTGAGCAACAAACATCAAAACATCCATACATTAACATTTACAACATTAGCAGTTGATCATAAGTAGTTGGATAATTTTTTGTCGGTAGAATAACTGGCAAAGAGTTCTACCACTACTGTATTCTATTGACTTACTTCTGCAGGTTCCAACGAGGCCGATGAGATGTTGGTGACTCGGAACGGGATTCAAACCCCGTGCCTCCCCGAGTGTGAGCATTACGACTACCCCGTCCAAATAGCGATGGGAGAACTGGCGACTGAAATCAAACTGACCGGCCTGCCCTTCTTGTAAGTTAATAAGATTTGATATAGCCCTTCTAAAACGAACGGTACTTTTTTAAATCTTAGTAAAGAGTTTTTATGTCAGAAAAGTGGTCAACCTTTTATGAATAAAATTAACTTTGAGAGATAAAACATAATAAATAATTATTTAATTCGTTAATTTAATAGATTTTGACCATAAATTACATCAGTAATAAAACACGAAAATGTTAATTTACTTTATTACTGTCATACTGGCGAAACAGGCTGGTTATGTGCCTTTGCTTTAAAAAAAACGCTGATGCGCGCGTATAGCTCATCTGTGAACAAGTAAAAAATATTCCGCGCGCTTTTTTTTCGCTGTAAGTATTGTTTTTATTTGAAAATGTCGTCAGAATTTTGTTTCTTTCCTCGCAAATATGTTATAAAACGTCGTATGACATACGTGCGCTTTGATAATTACAACCTCTGCTAATTATAGCTCTATATCGCCTCAGCTGTAATTATCAACTTAGCGCACTTATATCATAATGTACTATTATTTTGCCCTTAAAAACGCTCAAGGTTACATACTGTACACTGCACTACACTACACTACACTGTATATAAAAAAAAACTGTTTTATTCTTTTAGTAAGAACGTCGACTTAAAAAACTGTTCACTACTGAACGTGTTCTTCAACGACTTGGTCTCGACCAGATTCCGAAGAGATGTTTACTTCAGCTGGCAAAATTTTACAGGTACGAATATGTTTACACGGCCGATGATCGATTTATAATCGGATACTCGTTGCGGATGCGATTTGTATTCGTTCGGACACATTTACAATCGATTTTATACGTTTGATAGGTTTATTGCTGTTCTTGTAGTGTTGTGCGGGTTTACCCAGAATTACACTTTGATGTTACGGCAGGTCTAGTCGGGAGAACGGCGACTGTCGATCCAGAGTCCCTGGCTAGAACCCACGTGCAAAGACACCCCACAAATTGTCTTTTCGAAGTCATGCACGTAATGCTGCTTACTTAAAAACGGCGAAGGAAAATATCGTGAAAAAACCGAAATGCTCCTAGACTCCTCCGAGGTCATGCGTCATCCACCAACCCGCACTGGGGCAGCGTGGTGAGTTATGGCCTTGACTGTCTCCTTGCAAGAGAAGGCCCCGAGTCTCAGCAGTGGGAACATGTGCGCGGTTGTGCTAAACATTGTTGTGGCTTGGTGTTTTCAAGAACGTCCGCATTCACAATAGTGGAGCCGTCGCGTCGGCTTAAATCCCGCTTGTTAAGCGACGATGCGGTCTACGGTTCTAAACGAAACCGATTCACCCTCGATTTGAAGACACCAAGATTGGAACCGTCGAGATAAACCCACTCAGGCAACGCATTCCAAACTTCTTAACACAAAAGTAAAATCAAACATCTTCGAATGTCAACAGATGTCACTACGAGCTACGAGAGGTCCGATAGAAAAAAGGGCAAGATTGTATTAGATCAGAGGTCTCCAAACATTGGAGCCTTAGGGCCATAATGATTTTTTTAGTGTGTTGCAACAGTATACATTTTTCGTGCCTTAACTATATTTCTAGAGACTAGTCGCAAAGGGCGCCACCTTAGCTAACATAATATATGTACGCATTTTTTGCATTTCAACTACTTGTTTTTCCGAGAGCAAATTTTGGGTAGGTAGGTATTTGAAAAAAGCTGGAACTTCTCAAATTATTCTCCTATTATACCCCAACACGGAGCTGCGAGACCGAGACAGAGACCTGGCTGGTGGGTAACGAAATTGAAATAAAAAAGTTGTAAAAATTTAAATGGATATCTTTATTTATCAATCATATATAACATGTAATGAAAATTGCAAACAGACATAGAAACATTTATTTATATTTCTTGCAAAACATTTCTGGTAATGTGAAAACCTCGACTAAATTGTTAAGTTTATTAGTTTAAATTCGACCATAAATCGTTTTTTTTAATAAGAAGCATCGCCCTTTTTCTTAATTAGAAAGTAGTGAATGGCTGTGGATGTTAGCATTCTATGTCGATTTGCTTTTGTCGCAAGGAGAGAGTCAAGGCCATAATCCACCACGCTGGCCCAGTGCGGGTTGGCGGATGACACATGACTTCGAAAGATTCTAGGTACATGTCGGTTTCCTAACAATGTTTTCCTTCACCGTTTTAAGTTAGCGGCATTTACGCACTTGACTTCGAAAAGACAGTGGTGCGTCTGGTTTTGAATCCTGGGCCTTCGGATCGGCAGTCGTTGTTTTCTCGTGTAGATCAGCCGTAACTACAAACAATCGACAAATCATATAAACGACTTGAATTTGAGATAGCAAGGAGAAAACCAGATTCTCCCTGATTTTTACACTAATGTCAAATTCTTCAGGCAGAAAATAATAGAGAGACGAACTTCTTAGCATTCCATGGATTCACCGTGCGGGTGCCGGGTCCATCGTGTGGCAGAGAGAGAAATCTCGAATAGACCCCAAGACTTGTGACTCGGGCTGTAGGTTTAAAAGGGGCCCCTTATATTGACGTACGTCAACACTCACCTTCACTACTCGTATTTGTCTCCCTGCCCAGCCAAATCCGATATGATCCTACTAGTGCAGCTTTAGATACTCGTTCTAGTATAGAACTTACTGCACTTCTGGACAACACAAGGTCTTTAAGCAGGTTATAGAGAGATTTTGCTGGTATACCTCTCGCTCCTACTATTTCACGTAAAATTACGTAAAAAATGATTCATACATTTTGAAACATGTGAAACATTCAGCCACACTAGAGAATGAATTTTCCGTTAATTTTGCAATCGAAACTTTGAGTGCTCTATAGACAAATTTTGATAATCGTTTCTCTGACTTTGATGGAATTGTAAATGATAAAAGGCTTTCGCAAAATCCTTTTGATGCTGACATTGAAACTCTAGACATTCCGGAAGTACAAATGGAAATAATTGATTTATAGTACAGTGATGTGATTCAGGACAAATATAAAGAATAATTCATCTTTGTTGGAATTTCATAAGTCTTCTATTGGAACAATTTGATAATTTGCATAAGTTTACTTGTGGTTTGTTTTCTGTTTTTGGTACGTATGTATTGTTGAAGTACGCAAAGAATGTTTATAGGTCTAAATTAACCTATGAGCATCTTTAGCCTTTTTTAATAATTGGTACAAGTAAAATTGAACCACACACTATTACACCACGTACAAACTATTGTCGGTGAAAAATCACAATTACATAAATCTCATTAGTCTTTTGTTTTTTTAACTGTGATAAGTGGGATTCTTTTCAATTATTAGTTATTTATAACTATGCTTGAGCTTAGATCCTAAAGTTTTCTACATGATCATTTTTGACGTGATAACGTCTTATAATGCGATGAAGCCGGCTGCACGCCCACAAAACATGACGTCATGTACCGTTACCGCGTTACCGTCGGTCGTTACCTCGCCGCATGTTTGTTGCAGTTGTATTAATTATTTCGACCAGTAGTTAAGCGGGGATGTAGCTCAGTGGTAGAGCGTTCGCTTTGCATGTGAAATGCCCCAGGTTCGATCCCCGGCATCTAAAAGTTTTTTTGGATTGTTTTGATTGAAAATGACTAAATTCTACTGATTACTTTTTACATACAAATCTATTAAACAAATGAAATTAAAATTTTCTTTTGAAAAATGCTACCATTCCATCAGTATTTTTTTAAGACGTTGTCACGTTCTATCGTCAGTAAACCGACTTTACAGACAAACATTTTTTGTCATTAAGTTTTACCTTGCAAGTAAGTAAAACCGAATAATGATCATTCTATTTTCTTCTTCAACTTATCACAGCATTAGTAACTACTATCAGACATCAGGTGTCGCGGGCGGAATTGATAGCACTAACTAGTCTTAAGCTGTCATGGGCCGGATTGACGGCACTGGTCGGCTTGATTTGGCCCGGGAACCGTAGTTTGGAGACCCCTGTATTAGATAATACAAATCAGTTAGCGAAAAAGACTGCTGATGGTTTTCTATGTAAATAATTACAGTGTTTGTTTTTTTTCAGCTGCTTTCGGTGGTCTTCTGGGCCTGATGTTAGGGTTCACTCTAATTGGATTCTTCGACATGATACTTTTCTGTACTATTCGTATGATCTACGATTTTTTCCCAAGAAAAGGCAAAGAAACAGTACAACCAGTAAGTGAGGCCAGCACGAAAATTAGTAACTGGATGGCTAATTCAATACAAATTCAGCGTTGGCATGAGAAAGATAACTTAGATAGAAACCATAAGACAATTCAAAGTGACACTATCCATAGATATATGACTAGCAAGTATTAAACGTATTTTGAACATTTATTCTCTCTACGGGAAAAAGTTTTTTTTATTAGGTTTTGCTTTTATTGCATTGCATTTATTTTCCACATTTCATTTTCCTCCCGAAATATTTTTTATTATTATTTTTACTATGAGTATACATTAATTTCATTTAATTTTCATTTTTATATTTGCTCCCTAAGGTTGCCTGGAGGAGATACCTATTTCCGATAAGGACGATCTGCAACGCTAACTAAGTATATAAAATGTATAAATTGTTTTGACCCTTGGGATGCCCGGTGGATAAAAATCACTTCACAAGATGGTCTGACGAACCCATTATTAAAAAAATTGTTGTTGAATAAAGATACACTATATTTATAGATATACTATATTTTGTTTTGTATTTTTTTTAGTAACCATTTTATTATTTTGTGATCCGAAACACGATAGAATAAACATAAAAAACAAATGATAGTCAATTGTCAACCTTAAATGATAAAACCTCTTAAAAATGACCACAAACATTTAACATTTACGTTAACATTAAAAATCTTCCATTTGAGACTGAGATCACAGTGTTTTGATAATTATTTTTTTACATTAATAAATGTTCGTACCTACATACTAACAACAAATATAATATAACTATAATATTCATTTTCAGTGTTTTTTGTCTTCTTCTAGTGTCTGAAGAGCTTATTCATCTTCATAATTTTACAAATTTGAAAGTCTGATAATAATGGTCTAGCAATTTTTTTCTGTAACAACATATTTTTTGGTAAATAATTAAAATTAAAACTCTAAATAAAATAAAACAATAACTAATAGTAAATAAAACAGACCGGACGGACGGTTTCAACCGTACATGCACTATGAGAATGTCAGGTTAAATTTCCGCAACAGATGTGGTGTGCTGTCTCGGCGGAAATTTCATCTGAACTTGTCATTGTGCTTGAATAGTGGATGAAAATGTCCAGACTAGACTGTTATTTGTGCATATCATCGTTTTAGATGTTTATGTGAACAATATGTCCACATAGATTTTGGATGTACTAAGACACGAGCAAGCGTGGTCCCAGCGTCAAATTTTGGAGGGGGTCACCAGTACAGAACCTCCGATTTTGGGGGGGGGGGGGGGTCACGAGTAGAAATATAATAAATCGAGTAAAAAAGACTACTAGTAGCGCCCCATTTTAATGTAACATATACGATTTTGGGGATCAGGGGGGTCATGCCCCATGTGACCCCCCCTTTGGACCGCGCATGGGCACGAGGCTAGTCAATTATTGGCATTTATATTAACGTATTTTTATAATGATCCTAATTCTTTGCCGCCTCGAGAGTTACATACACTTGCTAGTTAAATGTGTATTACACAGCCTCTTTTACTGGTCATGGTCATCGATATATCTGAAATGTTTTTAGATAACCTAAGAAATAAATTATTTTCACACAACACCACCTAACTTTGGTCTTGGATTTTGGTTTTAACACTACTTTTTAGATATTTATGGACATTTCATACACAACACAAACTAGCCCCAAACTAAGGAAAGCTAATATATGTATTAAATACTTATTTAGTAGTGGTAGGACTCTTAGCAGAGTCCGCCTGGGGAAGTACCACACCTTTGCCAGTTATTTTACCGCCAAGCAGCAATGTGCAAACATAACTGTGTTCCGGTTTGAAGGGCAATGTTTCCAGAGAAATTACCCGGCTTAAAGATATAACAACTTAGATGTCTGGGTGACGAGCGCAGTGCAGTTCTAGGCAATGATTTGGACTCTTCATGTTCCAATAGCTGCTTGTCACTGTGCTGTTATGTGGCAGGCATGTTGCTTACCATCAGGCATATTTATGTCCTGCTCGTCACGTCACTCTTTATTTAAAAAAAAAACGTATTATCGGAATAATGATTTTCGAAACTAGCCTTTCCGATTGCTTTCCGATTACAAACGAATGTGTTTTGATTAGATGGCCTGACAGTTTCTCAATCACATTGTCTGTCAATTATGTTCTGGTTTCGCTTTGATTGTGACGCACAGTGCACGATCGTGATCTGTTCTGTGTGACACACAATCAATTCAGGACTGATCTGATTTAGAAGCTGATGTTTGCAAACTAGTGATGCGTCAGTCAACCAAGGCTACCTACCGACGTAGCTCTGCGCACTTGCAAACTGAATTGACAATCAGAATACCAAGGTTACTGACATAGCTCAGCTTATTCCTAACGGATGCGATTAATGGACCGTTCATCTGTGTGAGAACCGAGAACCGATATCCGTTCGACGCGTTGTAGAACGGATTGAAGTTAGTCAATATGGATGGGGTGAAAAGTTCTCGGCAGATGCACCAACCTTCGATCATGTTTCCTTGCCGCAAGATTTTTGTACGGCTTTGCGGAATCCCACTAATATTATAAATGTTAAAGTATGGATGTTTGTTGTTCAATCACGCCGTAATGTATGAACGGATCAGGCTGAAATTTGGAATACACTTAAGATTATAGTCTGGAAGAACACATAGGCTATTTTATCGCGGGAAAATAACGGGAACGGGAACTACGCGGGTAAAACCGCGGAGCACTGCTAGTAATAGATAAGAGGAAGAGGTAAGTATTGAAACTATACAAATAATACATAATTTTTTTTTTATTGATAGTTTTTCGGAAAAAAATCATGATTTTCGACGAACATATTTACAAATGGAGCATGAGAATTTAAGTGAAGTTAAATTATTATTTTGGAATAGTTAAGCAAAACGGCCGACGGAAAGTGTCTGGGAGTATTGGGATCTTGTTTTTAAGGATATTGCCAACAACATAC
Source organism: Ectropis crepuscularia (assembly GCA_963693475.1). Taxonomy (NCBI): domain Eukaryota; kingdom Metazoa; phylum Arthropoda; class Insecta; order Lepidoptera; family Geometridae; genus Ectropis; species Ectropis crepuscularia. The sequence continues at coordinate 39,827,972 of OY856338.1, forward strand.
GTGAAAATCCCTTATTAGAAAATACGTGAAGTAAGTAATGTTTCTGTAGTAAGTAATGTACCTTCATTACCCCATATCTCAAAATTGGCCGTCTAAGCAAGTTAGCGAGTAAGCATGTGTTCTTAGTACTTACTAACTCTTTTTTTTTTTTTTTTTTTTTTAACTTCTATAGGTTTACACTTGACCGCCATCTCGCCTGATGTTAAGCGACGATACGGTCTACGATGGAGCGTGTTTACCTAGATAAAACCGATTCACTCTCGATTTGAAGACACAAAGATTGTAACCATCGGGGAAAACCCACTCAGGCAACGTATTCCACAGCTTAGACGTTCTTATCACAAAAGTAGAGTCGAATCTCTTCGTTCGTGTCTTTGGAACATCAACCATGAAACGATGTCGCTTTTTCGAGCTACGAGCATTCCGATAGAAAAAAGGACAAGGTGGTATCAGATCATGCAAATCAGTGGCACACTCTCCGAAGTGTATCCGATAAAAAACCGATAGGCTAGCAATTTTTCGGCGATGTTCAAGACTTTGAAGTCTTTTTCGCACAAGAGTGTCGTTGCCTATGAGCCTTTTGGCACGTCTCTCGATCGATTCCAGAGCCTCCAGCTGATACTTAGCCGATCCATCCCAAAGGTGCGAACAGTACTCCATACAGGAGCGAATCTGTGCTTGATATAGTGTAAGCAACTGTTCAGACTTGAAGTACCTTCGCACCTTTGAGAGGACACCAAGTTTTTTGGCAGCAAGTTTAGCCTTGGACTCGATAAACGAGCCAAAGTTGAGCGTAGAGGTCAAAGTAACGCCCAAAAGTTCAAGACGGTCAGAGACCGGCACGGATACACCTCTAAAAGTTGGAGTCAGTTGGAAAGGACTTCTTTTAGCGGAGAACAGACACGCCTGCGTCTTACTCTCGTTGAACTTGACCAGATTGGCATCGCCCCATTTGGACACCGCATCAAGGGTCAAGCCCAAACGCTCAATCAGACTCTCTCTCAGTACCTGAGTTTGCTGCCCAGTGGCTCGGTGGCCCAGAAACTCTACTCAATCGTCCACATTTCATTCATCAGAAAATAGGTGACGTCTGGCAGCTCTGGGATCTTGGACTATGGACATTACAGAGTACCTATCTCTCTACTTAGTCTGTGGACATTATTGACAGATAATATAAGTATGTACAGTTGTGTTTTCGTTTCGTAATGCTCATACTATTTTACCTCTCGTTTGTGTCTCAATAGCGTAAGTCGTTATTTCTAATAATGGAAGGTACTATTTAATAAACATTAGTAAATAAGTATTTAGTTGTGTGTTTTTGATGAATTCTTTCAATTTTGTGGTTATTTGTATACCAATGATTACTAGGCTAGAAAAAGAAATTGTTTCTATATGTAGATCTTTAAAAGTTGTGCGCTATTTAACTGCCTTTGACATTTTGTGGACGCTCAAGTTTTTTTGAGCCTCAAGATGTCACTACTGCCTAAAGAACTTTGATTAGCTCAAATTTCTATTTCCGCCTTATATTTAATTTTTAATGGACCTATGGTAGCTGGCGGCTAGATGCCTATGCTACCAATCGGATTGATTGGGTTAGCGTGGAAAGCGCTGGACCCAAAAAAGGACCCAACCTAGGTACCTATACCTAATATTATGCTAAGGAGCATGGGATGATACCTGGAACGCGTTACGCCTGCTAGCACGAGGACGTCTCAGACGGCTCGGCCTCGGCTCGGGCTAGTGCCGAGGGACAGAGTGTTTGTCACCTGGGGGTCTACCGCCAAACGAGAACTGTCATAGCGTTGATGTCTCTATCTCTTCTCTTTTCTTTGGAAATGATAGAGATGGCAATAACAAAGCCAAAGCAGATTTAGTTAGGCGGTAAAAGGCCGGGTGCCGTAGCGGAGTGAGGAGGCAGACACCCTCCGACTACAGTCTGTATCGAACTCGGTACTAACCACAGAAATCTAAATAATAAGGTACTTATTATTTAGATTTCTGTGGTACTGACGCTTGATTTCTATGTCGGCTTATTATTTGGGAATGAACCAAGCAAAAGCAAAGGGAGCACTTAGTCGGCTAACTGAGACGGTCTTAGTGGGGAGCAGTTATACTTATAGATAATTTATATCTATTTACTCGTTGTTCGTGCAGCTCCGTCTTCTCTTATTTTGTTACCCTTTTCCATTCGGTGGTTGTTTGGAAGAGGTAGCTTTAAGCAATAAAGCAGGCAACTATTACCAAATTTTTATGTTTTGGTTTCTTTAAATTTTTTCGTATTTAAGTGCAATAAATAGTTAATCTATATAGATAACGCTGTTGAAATTGTTGTGTATATCTAAATTTCTTTGTCTACATACTATACACGAGTACCTACCTTATCTTCCACCTTATTTTCCAATATAAGTTTAGCGTTAATGTAAAAATGTTTGTAATTAGTTACAAAATTGTAATCTAAATATTTACTATATATTTAATAGAAATAAATCTTTGCGAAAATGTTTTCGTTTTATCATTTATCGTCATCTGCGCGAACCTAATCTCTCTCTACCTAGTCTGTGACCTTATTATATTAATGTACTCCAAAAAGGTTAAAAAAAAAGCTGTAAGGAATTTGTTATCGTTAAGAACTTACAGATAGGTATTGTAAGTAATATGATTAAATTTTGCTGTTAAAAACTACGGAGTTTTAATAGTTTGGTATCAACAGTTTTCCCTTAATAAACGTGTTATGTAAGTATTCCGTTTCCTTATTGTATACCTACTAGTAACATTTCGTAGTTTTTCGCGTATCCGCACCCGTTATTTTCCGAGATTAAAAGTAGCCTACGTGTAATTCCAGACGATTATCTGTCTATGTATCAAATTTCATTCAGAAACCATCAGTATATTTTTCTTGAAATACTTAGTAACAAACAACAATGAACTTTCGTATATTTGGGATCATCAATTACGGGAAAATTCATGATCATCATAAGCAGCCCTCTTATAAGTGTTCCCACTGCTAACTCTGATTCGAGGCCTTTTCTCTCGCAAGGAGAGAGTCAAGCCCATAATCCACCACACTGGCACAGTACGGTTTCGTGGATGACGTGCCTTAAAATAATATAGGAACACGCTTGTTTCCTCACGATGTTTTCCTTTACCGTTTTTAAGTTCGTGGCATTACGCACATGCTTTCGCAAAGACAGTGATCCGTGTGGAATTCGAATCAGGGCTCCGGATACGTAGTTGCCATTCTCCCAACTAGTCCAGCCGTGACTTACCTACTGGACTAGCCATAACTTACTAGACCAGCTGTGATTTACCTACTGGACTAGCCGTGTTTTACTAGACCAGCCGTACTTAGAAGAAACCCATTCACTCTTGATTTGAAGACCATTCTTGATTGGAAGACACCAAGATTGTAACCACCGGGGAAAACCCCCTCAAACAATGCGTTCTATAGTCTAGACGTTTAAATAATAGTTAGAATAGTTTAAAACTATGATTTGACTAACACCCTTTCGCCGTAGTAAAGGCAGTTTGCTTATATATAGCCCCTATTTAAAGCAAGGCTTAGAGTAGAAAAATATCCCTTTGTTCACTGTATTTGGCAAATACGTCAAAAAAGGCAAATAGCAATTGATGGGCTGATTTTTCCGTGTTCGAAAGCAATGTTTCTGATATTCTTTTGTTTATTTGAACTGTTGATTCTGGAGAGCTACCATCCGGCCTTCCAAAATTGTTTAGGCATAATATGTTTGAAGTGAAAACTCCTTGAGGTGCGCCACAGACATATTTTTCGTGGCCTGTGAATCGTCAGGCTCAAGGATGATAAGAAATCTTCGGGTTAACTTGGGACCATGGCTATTGGCCATCTAGAAATGCGTCAGCGTTTTCCAGGAGCATTGCCATCTAGAAATGCGTCAGCATTTTCCATGAGCATTCCCATCTAGAAATGCGTCAGCATTTCATCACGTACACGCACTACAGTTTCACCCGAGTATTTTCCCAAGTAAGATACCAAATTCTGAGTTATAAGGTTTCACTTCTATCGGCAGTTCCTATGAAGGCCATTTTTTAATAGTACATAATATAGAGTGATGATAAACAACATCCCTGCTACATAACAGCACATTGACACGCAGCTATTGGAATATCATCATCATCAGCCCGTAATCGTCCACTGCTGGACATAGACCTTTCCTATATTTCGCCACTCAGCCCGATCCTCAGTCTTACGTTTCCAACCGCCACCAGCCGTCTTTCGTATATCGTCACTCCATCTAGTCTCAGAACTATTGGAATATGCAGAGTCCAAATCATTACCTAGCACTGCACGCGGCGCTCGTCACCCGATGACTGACTCGTCAATGCAGAAATAGAAATATATTTTTTGCGAACAACCGTGTACAAAATGGTTTTACAAAGATCTGGTATCAACAGTTTGTCCTAGCGGACGTGCAATGTATAATTAATAGTTGAGCCTTATAACTAAGTAGTTATTAGCTAAGTGAGTAGCATTGAGAGTCATTTAGTAAGTACCTACATACTTTCCTTATTATCTAAATTTGTACATACATATATATTATTGACAGAATAATTAAATTCGAGTTTAGTACCATTTTACAAAATATAATATTCATTGTCATTCGTCTTCTAAATACTTATTTTTAATTTAGTGAGCAGCAGTGAATGTATAATATTCTTCCAAGTCGTAAAAAGTTTTTTCAATAAGCCTTTGAATTTTTCAGTGACTTTTTGAAAATACTGTTTGAGTTTATAGATTTAATGAATACTGGTAGGCTATTAAATATTTATGAAATATTTTGATAGCTGTATTAAGAGTGCTTTTGTGATACATGGCATTATTTGACTGTGTTACACGTATGTTAAATTTATGTTTTGAGCGCAAGATGTCTGCGAGAGAAGATTTATTTACAAAAAAATATTCAGGATTGTTTCTAACGAACAGACACAGCTCTAAGATAGATATACTGGAAATGGTTAGTATTTGATTTTTCTTAAATAACTGACTGACAGATACGTATTATGTATATATATGTTTAGGTACCCAATTCATGTAGATCGTTTTGGTAGGCCTAACTACGGAGCACTCTTACTATTGTTTTTTATATTATATACTTCTCCAGGCCGACTCTGCAAAAATTCCTACCATAACAAAAATGGCACTAGGCCACCTAAGTTTCAAATACAAGAAGTCTGCATCATACTTTACGTTATGGCTTGTAAAAGGTAATAACTAAATTTATTGGGTAAACGGGTAACTCACGTGCAATTATACACCTTATTACGAGTACACGTGAGTTACCCGTTTACCCAATAAATATGTGTAAGCCATAGCTGGGCACCGTTAATCAAATAGTTAACTTCGTTAATCCGCTACAAAAAAGTTAGCTTCGTTAAACGTTAAAGCGTTAAATTTCGTAAGAATTAACGTAAGTTAACGTTAATCGTTAATATGCAACACGCTTTACCCATCGCATAGTTGGGTACGCAAAGCTCTCTATTGGAAGACGGATTGTGACATGTATACGTCTTAACACGTTTTAATGTTGGTACTAGCGTAACAACCACGTTAATTTTAATACTAAAATAATAACTACTTTTTGATGTAATGTTATTGAACAAGTTTTGTTGTTCACCACCCCCCTACTCCCCCCCTTATTTTCCTCTTCTTCTCCTAATCCAAGAACTATGTAAATAAAAAAATTAATGTAATGACAAAAGTCACGGACCCCGGAGTCTGTGGAGTGTTTAAATTAAAAAAAAAAAAAAAAAAAAAGATGTAATGTTATTTGAAACAGATGCTTGTTATCAATGACTAATTTCATTATCACATCAGATCAAGCACCGAACGAATACTTTTGCGTCATGTAAATGACTCATAAATATTGAGCATTTTATTTACATGATAACTTAAATATTTCGTGTCCCTACTATTGGAAATTAAAGTCTCTTTATAAAAAATACCGGTATCTTAATGGAATGGCCGTTTATTTTTGGGCAAGTAAAATTGGACCGTCTCAGCACTAACTCACAAGCGCTACCTGCGATTGTACCATGGAAGATTAGAGGTTATGATGATATCTTTAATTTTACATAACATTGCTGTTTATGCTTGTACCACTCTAGATGTTAATTAATGTATGCAGCAATGGTATGCCAAATGACAATCACACCAAAAATTAATAACTATTGAATAGTGAATCATTGGGCTCCGTTTATTTTATTAAAAAATACAATTAAAATAAAATAAAATACCTATCAGTGAAATAATAACGAGATATACAATAATGAGATTACTCTCATTATTGGTATAATTGCAAGTTGTGGAATAACTTCCACAGTTGTTTATGCTCCATAACACAAGTTTCAAAGATGATTCACGCCTGCCGGTTCGAACAAGACTAAACTACAATTCGAGCACTGGTGGCCTACAAGTCACCTGTGCGGTGACAATGTCACGCGGTCATGCGACTTCTAGTACCTTATTATTTAGATTTCTGTGGTAGGAACAGCCGAACAGATCGGATTGAAATTTGAAATAGAGATACATTATAGTTTGGGATAGCATATAGGCTACTTTTCATTGCGGAAAAATTACGGGTCGGGGAACTTTATATCTCTACGCTTTTGGGGATTAGTTTATGTGAAACTAATTTACAAAAGCATTAAATAATCTGCTTCTGTACCAATGTATATTTAACTAGCGATCTGCCCCGGTTTTGCCTGTGGTACAAAATGTATACAAATATATAATAGCCTATAGCAATCAGGGATCATGTACACATCCATCGGATTTTTTAAATCAGTCCAGTAGTTCCTGAAATTAGCGCGTTCAAACGCATCCCCTCTTCAGCTTTATCTTCTTATATATAAAATTCTCGTGTCACAGTGTTTGTTTCCTTACTCCTCCGTAACGGCTTTACTGATTTTTACCAAATTTTATATGCATATTCAGTAGGTCTGAGAATCGGCTACTAGCTACTTTTCATACCCCTAAGTATTAGGGGTTGTTCACCCCAAACATTTTTTTTTTAATTTTTGCGCAATTTTTTTTGTTTTTATTTTTTTATAATGTGGCGTTAAAAAATACATACAACCCTAAATTTTTACTCTTTTATCACCAACCCCTGTTTTTTATAGCCATTTTAGTAATTTAATCATTTGACAGTGAACTCCTAAACGACGGGACCGATTTGAATGTTTTTTTTGTGTGTGTGTATTCGAAGACGGTTTAAATTCACAAATAAGCCCGGCAGATGGCGCTGCAGACAGTGTCTAGGTTATGTCCGAGCGAAGCCGGAACGGGCCGCTAGTAATATTAATAGATAAGTACGCGTAGATTGTGCTAATAAAAAAAAATTGGCAGTCATAGAAACTGCCGATATAAGTGAAAACTTATAACTCAGGATTGAATAGCTTACTTTGGAAACTACACGGGTGTAACCGGAGGGCGTGGCCTGGTCAACATGGCATGACCATCTAGAAATGGATCGGCATTTTCCAGCTTACGTATTTCTAGATTGCTATGCCATGATGGGCAGGCCACGCCCTTTCAGCATTTCCTATTGGCTGACGAATTTCTAAATGGCCAATGGCTATGGTCCCGAGTTTACCCGAAGATTTCAGCTAGATAGCTGATATAATACTTAAAAAATATAATATACTGATATAATACCAAAATGCTGGCGTTTATTTGGCCCAACGCATAAGCATTGCCATTCAGCGTGGTAATGCCGCCAGCATGCTGGGTACGCTTCCGATTGGTAGTGGGCTTGAACATCTTGATTATCTGTAGACCTTCATTGGTCTATGGATAATTCAGGTGTGCTTAGTGTAAGTAGTTGTTAGGTATGTAGCGTAGTGTAGTTCTCATACTTAAATAGTTGTAAGTACATATTTAGTATACATAGAAACACAGAATAAATCGGTACTTACTTGTATTCACAATAAAAATAAATAAAAATAAATATTGGAGGACATTTCACACACAACACCATCTAGCCCCAAAAGCAAAGGGACCCAGATAGCCGATATAATACTAACATATTTTTATATACATACGAGTAGAAACCACCCAGGCACAATTTATCAAGGCCGATTTACATCAGACGAGCGAATGCTCATTCTATCCCCACTGTATCAAATTCATTGGGTGTAAACAAACGTAGAACATTCTTTCGTTATTTTGTTTGCGTTCACAAAGATTCTATGGAATATTTAATATGGAAAACGCTAAGAACGATCTTTCGTTTACACTAAAAGATCGAGAAAGAATGCGCTTGTTCCAGCTTTAGCTCTATGTTCGTTCAGTTTAAATCGGCCTTCACACAAATATTTGCACTGTGTGGGAATTGAACCAACGATGCTGGCCTTCGTAGGCACACTTACTACCAACTAAGCCACGAGGCCAGTTAAGAGAGAAGGCCCCGATTTCCAGCATTGGAACGGCTATAGTCAGCTGCTTATGTATTCGTCTAATACTCATACACTAAGACGATAACTGCATTTAATTTCTAATGCGACAGATAATCTTATCAACTCAATTAAAACATAATCTTCATTCCCCACGCTGTAGTTATTGCAACGCTATCAGTACAGCGAGTAATCTGCAAAATTTCAGAAATATATTTCTCCTGTGACTTATCTATCTACTTTAATCGATTCAGTAATGAATACTTAAAGTGTTTAATCGAAGATATTGTTATCGTGTCTGTTTAAAACCACAGACATTGATATTAATTTTCAGTGTGGTGATCAAAACGGGTGATAGTGGTCGATTAAAAGATATTATTGAAAATATGTTACAGAGTGGTGTATTGAACAATTAATTCATGTAAGTAGAATGTTATAACAGTTTGTTTATAAGTATTTTAATTGATTTATTTATAGACTGACGCGATGATAACGATTCTTTACATTACACTAATGTTTTAAAAGCGAAAGTTTGTGTTTGTGTGTATATTTATTTGTTCCAACGTATTTTTTTAATGGCAGAATGGATTTGAATGAAATAATAGGTTTAGTACATACATTCCCTGGATTGGCATATAAGTAGTTATTTTATTCCACTAAAATTGATACTTAGGTGGGATCCTTAATAAAATTATTCATACAATATCATGAAAAATCGTCTAAAGCAGCGAGTAGCACTGTGAAGCGCAGTATGTATTACTTATAAGTCACAAGTCCAAGTTTTTTTATTTAGTATAAGGTGACGGGACGAGTAGGACATGTGCCTGATGGTTAGCAACGCGCCTGCCCATTATATCACAGTATCAAGCAGTTATTGGAGCATAAAGGCCCCAAATCGTTACCTAGCACGGTTACATAAGATGGTAAATCTCTATGCCTTGTAATTTCTCTGGAAACAATGCCCTTCAATCCGGTTCATAGTGTAAGCTCAGATTATTACTATTAATACTAATAACGTAATTACGACATTCGTCTATCGCTTCAGAACTTCCAGACAATAGGGTACAATCCTCAAAAAAACGAATAAGTCCGTCAGTTAGATTACCAAAAAATATTGTACACGTATTTTTTCTTTTGTTTCACAAACAAAAAATGACGAAGATACAGCGCTTCGAAGTTTCGTGTGACGTCACTTGTGAGTACGATTTTTACTCACGAGTGACGTCGCGACCCCCCACTCTCGAAGTTTGATGGTCTATATATTTGACGATTTTTAATATTATGAAAAAACAAAAAATACGTGTCAAATATTTTTCCATGATCTAGCTGACGGACTAATTAGGATGGTGTATTTTTGACCCAGTCCGGTGCCCTATTCAATACAAGCAAAATCGGGCTAAATTCCTTACATTTGATGGTTTGACTCCACTCTTGTTACAAAAACATCTAGGCTGTGAAATGCGTTGGCTGAGTGGGTTTTTCCTTTTGTTATAATCTTGGTATTTTCAATTGTATTTTCAATTTCGAAAGTGAATCAGTGCTAGCTAAACACACTTCATCATAGACCACATCGTCATTTTACATCAGGTGAGATCCCTCTCACGACTTGAAACGACAGTCAATTGCAAAACTAAAAAAAAAAGTTACCAGGTCCTATAGAATCATATGTATATAGAATCAAAGAATACGCAATGGTTTTATGAATATATAACAACATAAATGCGTTTGATTTCGTACCTTATATTATGCATGCTTATTGGCCGACTTAAAATTAGTTATAATATGTCAAATAGTTATGAGTTGCTTTTAAACGAGACAAAAATAGATTAATTCCCATTAAAATTGTTATGTCTAAAGGCCAAAGTTAGCAAACATCCATACTTAAGGCCTTCCATACTTAAGGATTTACATCAGACGAGCGAATGCTCATTCTATCCCCACTGTATCAAATTCATTTTGTGTAAACAAACGTAGAGCATTCTTTCGTTGCTTTGTTTGCGTTCGCAAAGATTCTATGGAATGTATAATAGGGAGAACGCTAAGATCGATCTTTCGTTTACACTAAAAGATCGAGAAAGAATGCTCTTGTTCCAGCTCTAGCTCTATGTTCGTTCAGTTTAAATCCTTTAGGTATTACAAGAAAAATCGTCGCAATAAATTAAGAGACCCAATTGGTTGCGCAAAAATAGATATTTTTTAATTTCACAGTGTGCTCTTTGTGCATTTACTTAGTGCATACAATTTGCAGATTAATCTAAAGGTCTGTTCAGACCTGAGCGTTATTCGCTACCGCGTACGGTAAAGAACAATACCGCGCAGATATTGTTCAGGTAAATTGTATTAAGTTCCATAACTGTAGCGAAACTTCTCCCGTTTATGGAGCGGTATTTCGCTTGTTTGGTGAGTCTTGCAGATTTACCGGTTAACTCTCCTGCTTTCTGCTATGACTTCATTTGTAACGTTATCGGCCAATTTGATAACGCCGAACAAAGCAGACAACAACATCTGCAGCATGCAGCTTCCGTATGCAGCGAAACTGAAAGCAGATGTAGTTATCTGCTTTCATCGGCATTATCAAATTACCAGATGACATCACAAATCAAAGCATAGCAGAAAGCAAGGGAGTTAGGTTAGGTAGACCTGCCGCTCGGATTGGCGATGCGAGAGATGTCGGTTCTGTACCCGAGCGATATCCGCTTAGTGCGCACACTGAAATTAACGCATACCTACCTGGATTTCCATACGAATAACGCTCAGGTCTGAACAGGCCTTCATACGAATTAAGAGTTCATTTTGCTAAGCGATTCAATTTATTCCATTGGTGGGATCTACAAACAGATCATCAAAGTGCTGGCGATTATATTAGCTAAAAAAAAAGTGGCCAAGTGCGAGTTGGACTCGCCCATGAAGGGTTCCGTTGCAGCAAGTAACATTATATACATAGTACATAGTACACATAGTTCTTGTAGTTCGTTGTAACTTTGATCGAAGTTTCAATAATAGTGTATTTATGACGTACTAAAAAAAACTGCTCATCAGATCGAGTTCAAGCTAATTTTCGTTGGTAGATTACATGGTAATGTACATCATATATATTTTTTAGATTTTTCATTATCTTACTTTAGAAGTTAGAGGGGGGGGGACACACATTTTACCACTTTGGAAGTGTCTCTCGCGCAAATTATTCAGTGTAGACGAAAATTATTTAAGAAACCTCAATATCATTTTTGAAGACCTATCGATAGACACCCCATACGTGTAGGTTTGATGAAAAAAAAATGTTTGAGTTTCAGTTTTCAGTATGGGGGGCAACCCTATTTTTTATTTTTTTTTATTTTTTCTGTTGAAATCCTAATGCGGTTCACAGAATACATCTACTTACCAAGTTTCAACAGTGTAGTTCTCATAGTTTCGGCAAAAAGTGGCTGTGACATACGGACGGACAGACAGACAGACAGACAGACAGACAGACAGACATGACGAATATATAAGGGTTCCGTTTTTACGTTTTACGGAACCCTAAAAATGACTGCTGAAATACTACCTAGAGTTTCAAATGTACTCCGATGGGACACTATCTGAAGTACTCAGTTGCTATAGGTAATTTAAAATAATAATAAAAATAAACCTGTTTATTCTGTTTATTCGTTTCTGTGACGCTTGAAGCATTTGTTTTACGAGAAGTGTGAAATAGAATATAGTTTTGATAGTTTTAGGTACATATTTATGTTGTTAAAACACCCTGACTTTATTATATAGCAGTGCCGGATTTATATTTATTTTAAGTTTTTGAAGTGAAAACTTCTTTTGGCGCGCCTAGACAGATTATTTGTGGGGTGTGTATTGAATTCTAGCGTCACGCTCGGGTATGATAAGAAATCTTCGGGTAAACACGGGACCATGGCAATTGGCTATCTAGAAAACGTCAGCCAATGGGAAATGCTGAAAGGGCGTGGCCTGGCCCTCATGGCATGGCCATCTAGAAATGAGTACGCCAATGGGAAATGCTGACGCATTTCTAGATGGCCATACCATGATGGCCAGGCCACGCCCTCCGGTTTCCCCCGCGTAGTTTCCAAAGTAAGCTATCATATTTTGAGTTATAAGTTTTCACTTCTATCGGCAGTTCCTATGACTATGACTGCCAATTTTTTTTAAATAAGTAAGGACGAAACGATCAGGACATGTGCCTGATGGTAAGCAACATGCCTGCCACATGACAACACAGTGACACGCAGCTATCGGAACATGAAGAGTACAAATCATTACCTAGCACTGTACTGCGCTCTTCACCCAGAGATCTAACAAGTTATAGTACACAAAATACACATAAAATACGCACATAATTAGTACACCTCAATAACGTAGCCCTGGTTTTCCCTTCACCGCAGTCGGGTGAAAACAAAGCAAATTTAAACAAAGTAAAAAATGGCCCCTGAACTTCGAAAGTGTCAAAGTTATCGGAACCATTATTGCCCATAAAACATTAATAACGAAGTGTCAACAGCAGAATTGATCCTGTGTCTTGAGTTCAGAAAAGCAATTACCAAGCAGTTTATTCCGACAAATTTGCTGAATTTAAGCCACCGCGTGAACGAATTAAACATAAACATAAATAAAGTAGCCAAGTGCGAGTTGGACTCGCCCATGAAGGGTTCCGTTGCAGCAAGTAACATAATATACATAGTACACATAGTTCTTGTAGTTCGTTGTAAGTTTGATCGAAGTTTTAATAATAGTGTATTTATGACGTACTAAAAAAAAACTACTCATCAGATCGAGTTCAAACTAATTTTCGTTGGTAGTTTTCATGGTAATGTACATCATATATTTTTTTTAGATTTTTCATTTTCTTACTTTAGAAGTTAGAGGGGGGGGGACACAAATTTTACCACTTTGGAAGTGTCTCTCGCGCAAACTATTCAGTGTAGACAAAAACTGTATTAGAAACCTCAACATCATTTTTAAAGACCTATCGATAGACACCCCACACGTGTAGGATAGATGAAAAAAAATTTTTTGAGTTTCAGTTCTCAGTATGAGGGGCAACCCTAATTTTTATTTTTTTTAATTTCTTTTGTAAAAATCTTAATGCGGTTCACAGAATACATCTACTCACCAAGTTTCCACACTGTAGTTCTCATAGTTTCGGCAAAAAGTGGCTGTGACATACGGACGGACAGACAGACAGACAGACAGACAGACAGACAGACAGACAGACATGACGAATCTATAAGGGCTCCGTTTTTACGTTTTACGGAACCCTAAAAAGAGGTTTTTTGTCGAAATTTATCGTGTTTTTCTAAACACATTTACATTATACAATGAGACCTACACTATTCTGCATATCAAAATACTTCCACGTACATTAAGCACACCTGAATTATCCATAGATCAATGAAGGTCTAAAGATAATTAAGCCCGCTACTAGTTGGAAGCGTGGCAAGTAGGCTGGTGGCATTACCACACTGAATAGCTATGCTATAAGCATACGCGTTGTACTAAGTAAACGTCAAAATTTTCGTCACGCGTTGAGTCGTCCATGCACTCGGAAAGACATTACATTTTTACGTTTTTGGGCTTATTATTCACACACATTTTTGTAAAAATATTACAAAAAGATTTCGCAGAAACCTATTTGCATAAATAATTACCTATATACTCGTATAATCGTCTTCCATCTCTGGGTGACGAGCGCAGTGCAGTGGTGTGTAGTGTTTGGACTCTTCATATTTCAATAACTAAATGAAACTGTGATGTTATGGGCAGGCGTGTTACTTACCATCAGGAACATGTCCTGCTCATCCCGCCATTATTTAACTCAACATGGGGCAATTTAGACTCTGGACCCCAATTTGTGGTGACTTTAGTCCAAATATAATAGTGGTATAGAACATTGAAATGGAATAACACAAGGATACATTTTTAAAATTGACATGATATTTACGATATTCCAAAGATAATTTTTTGGCATTATAATTTGAATACGATTTCTGATATATGACCGCCACGCTGATTTGGACGTAGTCTAATCTAGAGGGCCAGTTTTCAATCACTTTTTCCAACATTTGTGGTCATACATCGGCAATAACGCGGCGAATGTTGTCCACCAAGTGGTCAATTGTTTCGGGCTTATCAACGTATACTAGCAACTTCACGTATCCTCACAGAAAATAGTCTAGCTGCGCTAAATCACACGATCGCAGGTCCGAAACGCGAAACAAAGCGCTTACCAAATCTTTCTTTACACCACAGCTCCTGCACATCGTGGTTGTTCAATTGACGAAAAAGTCAGTAATCAGGTCTCTATAGCGGTCACTATTGACTGTAATGCTCTGGCTAGCATCGGTTTTAAAGAAGTACTGACCAATGACCAAGCAGCTCATAAAGCACACTAAAAAGTTAGTTTTTCTGGATGTAACTGTGTCTCAACATACACTTGAAGATGATTTACGCTCCAAACGGCAGTTGTGTTTATTGACGAAGCCATTCAACCAAAAATGAGCTTCATCACAAAACCGTAAAATGGACGTAGTGCGCGATACGTATTTTGAATAGAACCATTATTTTAAAAATAAAATTGCACAATTTGGAAGCGTTGCGTCTATTCATGTTGAAATGCCAAACAAAACTAAACATAAATTAGGTACTTTTAGTACAGTCGAGGTAGACATAAAACTAGCCTGAAATAGAAAAAATCCGGGGAGCGATTTTTTTATGAAACGTCGGGGAGGTTTGTTGGAAGTATAAATCTCGATTTTCTAACTTATCCCGGTAGAGGGTTTGCCACCATCTTGTTTTAATGTTTTTGTGAAATAACTCGTTCATTTTCAACTTTAGAGCAAAAATGATAGTCACCAAAGTTGTTGGAAATTTAATTTCTCACAAGTTTGCTTCATATAGTTTTTACGCTAGGATCAATATTTGCAGAGTTATACTATCAAGTTTATCAAAAAAATCGTAATGGGTACAATTTTATTTTCTTCAACTTTGGTTCTCGCACATTTTTTACTTATTTTATTTTTAGTATTTGTTGATACAGCGGCAATAGAGATACATCATCTGTGAAAATTTCAACTGTCTAGCTATCACCGTTCTTGAGATACAGTCTGGTGACAGACGGACGGACGGATGGACAGCCAAGTCTCAGTAATAGGGTTCCGTTTTTACCCTTTGGGTACGGAACCCTAAAAAGTGCGAGAACCGAAGTTGAAGAAAATAAAATTCCACCCATTACGATTTTTTTGATAAACTTGATAGTATAACTCTGCAAATAGTGATCCTAGCGTAAAACCTATATGAAGCAAAACTTGTGAGAAATTAAATTTCCAACAATTTTGGTGACCATCATTTTTGCTGTAAAGTTGAAAATGAACGAGTTATTTCACAAAAACTTTAAAACAAGATGGCGGCGAACCCTCTACCGGGATTAGTTCGAAAATCGAGATTTATACTTCCAACAACCCTCCCCGACGTTTCATAAAAAAAAATCGCACCCCGGAATTTTTTCTATTTCAATGTCTGCCCCGACCGTGCTATTTAGACAGCTGACGAAATGGCTACCATAGTGATGCCAACTTAAAGCTTAAAGCTATACCTCTAAAAATGAAAGCAGCCAATTGCGAGCCGGACTCGCCCATGAAGGGTTCCGTAGCAGCAAGTAACATAATACATAAGTTCTTGTAGTTCGTTGTAACTTTGATCGATGTTTTAATAATGATGCTAATTTAATTTTTATTTAATTTAATGATTTTAATAATTACAAATGCGTCGTTATGCGTAAAAAAAACAGATTATATTGGTCATTATGCGTCAGAAGGGTATTTATGACGTTCTAAACAAAAACTACTTGTGGTCTGCACCGGCTGCAACATCTCTACGTTCATCGCGTAGTTAATCAAATTCACATTTGAACATACATTTATTATTAGGAGAATACATTGATTGAGGTTGCCAGTCAATAAGTGGCCGCAAGTAATTTTAATTAAACTAGTGTTTACTTATTCTAAAAATCTATTCATAAATTAGTCTGAAATTAGGAACTGAGATTATAGCCAGGAACATCCCTAAACACTTCTTATTTCAAAATGCACCGGTCTTATAAACTACAATATTCTGAAGATCAAGTGTACTCTCTCTGAAAGAAATCCAATAATATCGTGTTCGTAGAATTCCCCTTTCGCTACGGTCGGTGCTTCAAAATGGCACAATTTATTAAATTTATTTGTAAAGCTCTTCAGCAACGATTTATTATCGTCCACTAAAGATTGCTTTGTTACCATTTACAAATTGTTTGTTCATCCAAGATTAATTCACATTTGCTGTTTATATGATGAAAAATCATTTTAATTGTATTAATGTTGACTGGCCTCGTGGATGCTCGTGGCTTAGTTGGTAGTAGCTCTGCCTGCGAAGCCGAGGGTCGTGGGTTCGATTCCCACCCAGTGCAAATATTTGTGTGATGAATTCAAATGTTTTCAATGTGTCTGTCTATGTATAATAAGTATGTATTTAAAAACTATATAAGTATTATATCAGCTATCTGGCCGCCATCATACAAGCTTTGCTTAGTTTGGGTTTAGATGGTGTTGTGTGTGAACTGTATACCAATATAAAAAAAAATAAAAAAAAAATACACGCTAATTAACCATAAAACATGCAAAATATAATAATGAGATTTTTTTCCTGTCAACCTGTTCAGAGATTGGAAAGGGCATACGGCTTCTTGATTGATGTTGCTAATAGTCCAGTAACTTTGTCGCCTGAAAGTATGGAGCAGTATGCGTTAAATCCGGTAGATCTGATTTTTTGTAGACTTGTTTATGATGTTGGCCTAATGATTAATCCAAGTTTGTGACCTCGAGCGCCGAACGCAACTTTGTCAAAAATCGAGAAAACCGCGAAAAAATCGTTTATTTTCAAATTTTGGCGATTATAACCCTAAACGACTAGTTTTTGAAAAAACTTTCTGTTGGCGTTTATAAAGTAAACTAAATTTGCTACAATATTATACTAGAATTGTCTCTGTACACCTAATAGTTTCTGAGAATAAGTATTTCAAAGTTTATAATTTTTTTCGAATTTCGCAATTTTTTTCAATATTTTAACTCCTACTTGACCACTTTATGGCACAGTTACTGCGGTTTTTAACCCCGACCAAAAAAAGAGGTGTTATAAGTTTGACGTCGAAATCTGTCTGTCTCTGTATCTGTCTATGGCACCGTAGAGCTCAAACGGATGGGACGATTTCGATGCGTTTTTTTTTATTTGAAGATTAATTTTTGTGTTGATGATTTGAGCTACTTTTGGTTAATATCGATTCAAGATGGCCGCCTCCACTAAATGGCGGACCAAATATTTCATCACAATCTACCTCATTATGGGTATCAAATGAAAGGACTTGACTAGTAGAGTACTATACAGTATAACAAATTTCAAATCACAAAATGGCGAATTACATATTTTTTTTCACTAATGCCTTAATATGGGTATCAAATGAAAGGGCTTGACTACTAGTAGTTTAATACACTACTACTAGATTACAACATGTTTTTTTACTATGCTAAGATTTTTTGCTATATAAGAACTATCGTGCGAACATGGCTCGCAAAGCAATGTTTGGTTTATCTTCATATCCTATCGCAGCACGCACAATGCAATCGTTCCTTGGAATGTAAAGCTAGTATTTATCTACGTAAAGTGCAAGTTAACACCGATTTCAAAGACTTATATCAGTAGGCGGGTAATAAATGGATACTTACTTCATTTCCAGATTACCTCGATTTCCTACAAGTAGAATTTCTATAAGAACGATGCATTATGGAATAAAAAGTGGTGTATGGATGTTCCTGGGTATAATTTAAATTCCTTATTTCAGATTAATATTTTCAAACATCTCAACTTTCAGATTTAATTGAACTTTTTTATATAGTAAAGAGTGACAGAGCTAGCAGGACATGTCGTTATCAACATGCTTACTCAAAACAGCACGTAGCTATGAGAACATGAAGAGCCCAAATCTACATATATAAAAAAACTGCAGTGCGCTAGTCACCCAATCATATGATTTATCTCAATTCCCTGTAATTTCTCTGTAAACATTGCTCTTCAAACAAGAAGACAGTGAGTGACATTGGCACATATTTTTTTTAGCTAATTTATACTAAACAATGACCTATCCAATTGGAATTATTATCAATAATGACTTCAAAAGTATATAATCGCTCATCTGTCGCTTATTATTATCTGAAAGATAGCCATCGCAAAGAAATGCGTCAAACTAAAATAATGCGTCAATAGCATTAATGATATCTGTTAATTAAATTAATCTTATCCAAAAACGTTGGCTATTTGTCAAATTGATCCTGAAGAAGCGTGATTAATATATTTTTAAGTAATGTCTTTTAAAAATAGGATTTACGAATTATTTTAGTTGTCAAGCAAAGTTGTCTAAAAATGGTAAGGGACATTTTTTTGGGTCGCATTTAGTAGTGGTAGGACTCTTTGCAGAATTCGCCTGGGGAAGTACCACATTGTTCTACCGCCAAGTAGTAATGTGAAAACATCACTGTATTTCCGTTTGAAAGGCTATGTATCCAGTGCAATTTCAGGGCATAGTGATAAAACATCTTAAATCTCTGGGTGCCGAGCGCAGTGCAGTGCTAGGTAATGATTTAGACTCTTCATGTTGCAATAACTGCGTGCCACTATGCTGTTATGGGCAGCCATGTTGGTTACCATCAGGTATATTATGTCATGTTTGTCTTGTCACTCTTTATTTTAAAAAAGAAAAAAAAAGAGAGTGCTGCATGTCTACTACGAAGTCCGATAAACGATATATCGGTCAAACTTATGGACGTTTTCTACCTCGATAGACAATCGGTCGGTTGATCGAATCGGCCGTTTCGTTCGATCCGACCCTCGTCCGACCTAAGTCTATAACTTCCGACCGAGATGTATCCGATCCGAATGTTTTTCTCGAAGACGACGTAGTGCGATCAGTATGGCTTTACAGTTTGATAGGCTTGCTTAGTTATGGCATTGATTTTTTTGAACGGTCCTATGGTAAGTAGGCGATACTTTTTCTTGGTAACGTTCCTAAAGGACTAACGAATAAGTATCGATTTTCAGTATACGAACAGCTTATGACTGATGCGTTGCTTGAGTTGCTTTTCCGGATAGAACAAGAATAAATACAACAAAAAAACTGCGATTTTAAAGTCGACAGAGAACTGATTTGTTCTTGATACATACAAAATTGTTTTTTATTACAAAAAATGGTTTTAATAGGTTAAACACTACTTACTTATCTGCTTATTTCGGAATATTCGAAATTTTACTGAATTAAAATATTAATTTATTATAAACGGATTTACGGCCACCTTCAGATAGCTTCTAGTGGTTCAGGATAGCGCTTAGAACTTAGAAACCATAGGTCTACCGCCTAACTCTCCTGCTCTCTGCTTTGATTTTTGATGTCATCGGCCAATTTGGTAATAATATATCATCTTTCCGTAAGGAGCGGAACTGAAAGCAGATGTAGTTGTCTGCTTTCATCGGCGTTATCAAATTCACAGGCACAGAGTTGGGCGGTTGATCTACCCGGAATACTATTCTATTGCACGCCTCACTACCTAAACATTGAGAACCACCTCAGTTTAAATTGCTTAACTTATGTTTTAAATTTACATGCCGTTTCTTTATGATACACCATAATTGTCATTTGAGTCTCTTTAACTTCATTTAAATTTTCAATTTGAAAACGAACCATCACACTCTAAAAAGGCCTTCAAATCGAAGAGCTTTGCCACAAAAAAAACGAATGCATCTGCACTTTAAAAAAACCTTCGAACACAAGTGCTTTGGCACACAAAAACGAATGCATCTATGTATGATAAATGCTCTTTTGGATTTTCCAAACTGTTTAAAAACTAGTCACGATTCTGAGAGAGTTCTCTCCATGTTTACTAGGCCCGGTGATTTTCCTATCACCATCATCCTTCATCCATTTTAGGTGTTCAGAATTTATAAGCGAAAATTTGTGAGTGTAGGCATGTATTTGCATACTTCTTTACTTTCGAAGGGACGGACCGATTTTTCTGAATTTCACGGATGGAACCTAAGACATGGGTTAATTCATTAGCTACGTTTGCACCAGACCTACGATGTGTCTCTAGAAGGTGTGATGGTGCCAGAGTATCGACGCAAGTTGCGTCCCACACTAGGGGCCGACATAATATATGTATTTAGTACCTTGTGAAGAGTATTTAAAAATATATAAAAAGCAAGATAAGACTATTATACCATACAAAAATAAAACACAATTATGTAATGAAGACAAATAAAATAATGACATTCCTTTATCATTATTTAGCAATAAAGTTATTTAATTGACATAATTAAATAAAGAGGAATTCTTGAGTTAAATATTATTGTTATCATCATAATATACATGAAAAATCTATTCACAAATGTCTCTTCACATTAGTACAAGACAATATAATTCACTAGCAGTGCCGCACGGGTTTACCCGCGTAGTTCCCGATCACATTGTTTTTCCGGGCCTATGATGTGTTATTCCAAACAATAATCTAAATAATATACATCTACATCTACACTAATATTATAAAGAGGAAAGATTTGTACCTATTTTTGTATGTTTGTAATGAATAGGCTCAAAAAGTACTGGGCCGATTTAAAAAAAATATTTACCAATAGAATGCTACATTCTTCCAATTTGACATAGGCTACATTTCATTTTGAAAAAAATAGGGATCCTTGGTAAAATTTGAACAATGTAACCGAAGGTGTAGAAAAATGAGTCTTAAAATCTCTTTCGTCGAATGCGCTGCCGAAACTATTAGCGATAGAACAAAATAATGTACAACAATATTGAAGAACATCATAATGTCTACAAAAACTAAATTTCCAAAAATAAATAATTGTCTACCCCGTGCGAAGCCGGGACGGGCTGCTAGTACATAATATACATACTAGAAACCGCCATGTTTGTAAAGAAACACCCCAACATGTTCAATAAAAGTACCCGACGCCAAACTCAACTTGTGGCACCAGAGCCAAAGCTAGAAATTGTTAAAAAAGACCCTGAATACATGATAACAAAAATAAATAACACCTTGCCTAATGAGATTAAAAATGAACCCGACCAAAATAGATTTTATAAAAAGTTAAAAATGCTGCTAATACAAAAATGTTACTATGGCATTAACGAATGACGATGATAAATAAAGATGACCATAAATATATCCCACTCTCACGGCATTATTGTATTATTATGCGATATATGATTGATTGACTGAGTCCGCCTGGGGAAGTACCACACCTTTGCCAGTTATTCTGCTACCAAGCAGTAGTGTCCAAACGTGACCAAACCAAACCATGAATGTGTTCCGGTTTGAAAGGTGATGTTTCCAGGTAAATTACTGGGCTAAGAGATAAAACACCTTATGCCTCCAGTTGGCTAGTTAGGTAATGATTTGGACTCTTCATGTTCTAACAGCTGCGTGTCACTGCGCTATTATGGGCAAGCATGTTGCTTACCATTAGACACATGTCCTGCTCTTCTTGTCGCGCTATAAAAATAATTTTGGAATATATGATATTCGTAGGATTTAATACTGGTATGTAATTCTAATAAGGTACCTCGGGCGAAGCCGGGACGGAAATCTAGTTTATTAATAAAATGTTTACTTCAAAATAGCTGCCCTAAACGTAATCAAATTTTTCAACAACATGAACACACCTGGCAGGTAGCAAGTCCTTATCTGTCTTTTTTGAGGACTTAATTATTTTGTCGTAACAATACCTTGTTCAAATTTAAAATTGTATCAAATCATTTTTTTTAATTTATTCGCAAAACATTTTTGCCACCATCTGACAATGTTAAGCCCCGTCTAAATAGTCAGACTTTTTTGAAACTTTTTTTAAAAATTATATTATAAAATTTAATTTAATTAAGTATATTATCTTTAAAAAAAAAACGTCTTTGAAATGTATTTTTTAATATTATTGTTGTATTCACAAGTGTGTTGAAAAACGTCGTATGATACCTACTCGTATGTATTGATGATTATCGTCATTGGCTGTACGCTTAAGAACATTACACACTCGTACCATCACATACTATTACGCCACGTTATGATCAGTTGGACTCAAATACTTTCCCAAAAATTGCTGCTAGCTTTCGGAATATGTATTCTTTACGGCGTGTTCTGATTTATGAAAAAAAAATACAAGTAAACATCACATGTTATGACTACAATTGTGTTATCAAAACCATCTCCATTTCTTATCATTTGATATCTTTGAAAATATCTGTTCACAAACAAGGATTAAAACTAACGACCATTTTACGCAAGCCAATTATAATGAGATTTCATTGTTGTTATTGTGTACTGTGAGGAAAATAACTGATGATATTTAAATAATTAGAAAATATATGTTTACCTACAAAAATATTCTTGTGGTGACAGCACAATAGCTCAGACAGGAAGTGGGGCGGTCATGGCGGTCACGAATCAGTAGCTCCGGGTTCGAATCCAGACGGCTTCTCTTTTTTCAAGTTTTCTTTTTTTTTAAGGAAATCTGTTACTTGAAGCCTTTTAACTTTAGGTATCTAAGTATTTTTTAAACAGAGCAAAGCTCGGTAACCCAGGTACTTCTACTAATATTACAAAATCGAATGTATGGGTGTTTGTCGAATGACATTAGAACGGCTAACAGAATAGGATAGACATTTGAAACAAAGTAACACAGTCAGCTGCCCTGGTGGCTTAGTGGGTAGTAACTCTGCTGCGAAGCCGAGGGTCGTGGGTTCGATTCCCACCCAGTGCAAATATTTGTGTGATGAATTAAAATATTTGTACTGCGTCTGGGTGTTTCTATGTATAATAAGTATGTATTTAAAACTATAAACGTAATTAAATCAGATATCTGGCCGCCATAGTACAAGCTTTGCTTAGTTTGGGGTCAGATGGTAAATTATTACAACAATGTTTAAAGCCGCGAATTGTGGGTTCGATCCCCACCCAGTTCAACTATTTGTGGGTTGAATACAAATATTTGTACTGTGCTTGGGTGTTTTCTATGTTTAATATGTAAGTATTTAAAAATATATAAGTGTTATATCAGCTATCAAGCTAGATCGTGAGCTGGGTGGTGTTGTATGTGAAATGTCCACCAATACCTATTAGTTATTATTTCTTTATTATGAAAAAAAAATAACACTTTAGCTACTTATTTAGCTACATACTTTTCGTCGGGAAAGAGAACTATTGCGGAAAAACCACCACGGGACACTACTAAACTAAAAAAAAACATAAACGGAATAAAATAATCAAGCCATATTGTACACTCATTTAATCAAAATTCTTTGTATCCGTCTATTTATAAAAAGGTCTTTATCAATGAATCAGAATGAAAAGAATGTATCTAAGTGATATCAAGGCATTCCACGTTTTTACTTGAGATATTCTTAAAACATTTGTAAAATACTCGCGTTAGTCGTGTTCACATTAAATTTAAAAAAAAACCTAATGCTTTTGTTTAACTTTTTGGGACACACGAATGTTTTTGCAAGTAAAGCAAACATCCATTATAAAAACATATATTTAGAACAACATTTCATACTTACAGACAAGCCAGAACCTATATTATAAGTATCTACACACGGCAGTGTGGCCAGCCAAGTTCATTTAAGTAAACTGGCGAACCGCACCATGTGTAATATTACACGAACCATTTGGAGCTACTTTTGCCCTTCTCAAACTTGAAAACTATTGCACATTAACTTGTGAAATTTATCCACCCGGGATGGACGATGCTACACACATACACACAAATACGTCACACTTATAGCAGATTAAAAGTTACGGTGGTCTAGTCGGGAGAACGGCGGCTGCCGATCCGGAGACCCCGGGTTCAAACCCCACACGCACCACCTGTCTTTTCGAAGTCATGTGCGTAATGCCGCCAACTTAAAACGGTGAAGGAAAACATCGTGAGGAAACCGACATGTACCTAGAATCTTTCGAAGTCATGTGTCATCTGCCAACCCGCACTGGGCCAGCGTGGTGGATTATGGCCTTAACTCTCTCCTTGCGAGAGAAGGCCCCGGGTCCCAGCAGTGGGAACGTTTAGTGGGCTGTTGATGATATTGTATAGCAGATTGCCATTTTTGCGTTGGGTTTAAAAATATTGTAAGTAAAGTTTGTTGGCGTGTTTGTAAATAAGATTCACACTCGAAGTTTTCAAAAACTAGTGTTAAATTTCAATGATGATAACTTGAAAGATTTCACCAAGTCTTGAACATCGCTGCATAGTCGCCAGCTTATCGGATTTTTATCCGAGGACAAATGATATTGACGAAACTGAACTAGGCCAATGTAGTTGATTTTTTTTTAAACGAGTAAGAGCACACTAGCTGCATCCGCAGATTTGATCGTGATGTTCCCGTTCCTGTTATTTTCCCGGGATAAAAAGTAGTTTATGTGCTATTCCAGACTATAATCTAACTTTGTTCCAAATTTCAACCCTATCAGTTCACACATTCTGACGTGGCTGAGCAAACTTTTGCACTTATAATATTAGAAGATAGTTGGATAGGTTTGCTTGTCTTTGGCAAAACAGTTTTTTATTTTTTGTGTAAAAGATTTTTTTTTATCGATACGAAAACCATCTTTGTTCTGGACTGCCATCTTGTCTGATGTTACGCGCGCGTCGATCTACACTACATTTGAAGACACTCAAATGATATCTATTAGGAAATACCCATCGCATCATTATCAACGTATCCGTCTCCGGATGTATTTGGATAAAACCAAAGACATGTGGAACTAGTTTGTTGTTCCGGGACCGATTGACGTAATTTTTTTGTAAATAATTATTCCATTCACT
This sequence comes from Ectropis crepuscularia, assembly GCA_963693475.1. Classification (NCBI taxonomy): domain Eukaryota; kingdom Metazoa; phylum Arthropoda; class Insecta; order Lepidoptera; family Geometridae; genus Ectropis; species Ectropis crepuscularia. Next base: position 39,853,310 of record OY856338.1, read on the forward strand.
AGTTATGACCTGAAATGTGGACGGGCAGTGAAAACGGATACGGTTTTTGCGTTTAGGGTGTGAGGATGATTGTGCAAATCAATATTGCCATTTTTCTTCAAATATCTCCAAAACTACCAGTCCGATTTGAAGCAATTTTCTTTGATAGGTTTATGTTTGATTGGTACTTGTTTTTAGATAGGTATTAGAGCTCACCATTCAGGGGGCATTTGCATTGTTTGTACAAATCCATGTTGCAATTTTTTTCCAAAACTACTAGTTTGTCTAATTTTGATGTATTTTCCAGTGACGGATTTAGGTTTGGTTAGTGGATGTTCTTAGATAGGTGTTACTGAGACAAATCACTAGGGAGCGGTGCACTAAACATGTTTGTAAAACACCAAAACCACTAGTCCCATTTTGATACGGTTTTCAGTAATGGGGTTCGTAGTTGATTTGTGAGGGTTCAAAAATTGTTACGATAGGAACCCACTATCGAGCGCGGCATTAGTAGGTATATTTTATTTTAAATTAACTACTACGTAGTAAAAAACCAATAGAACTTGATAGACTACATACGTTTTTCATAAATAGTGCTACCTTTTGTCCTACATACACACATACTTAGACCCGTATTTTATTATTACTTTAGACAACTTCACAAATTAAGTTTGCAATCTAGCAATTAGAGCGGGTACAAACAAATGAATAAGAACAATAATAATCGGTGGGCACTAAAAAAAATGATGCACTCTAAAAATTTTAAATAATAAAAGATATTTTTTCAAAACTCACGACACAGAGGGTTAAATAGTAATCGAAAAAAGGATGAACTAATTTTAAAAAATCTCAACTTAACAACAACTACTATGAACTTAGTAAAAATTCAATAATATCCGTCGGGGGCCACAATCACAATTTAAAATTTCATCGAAACAAAAATAAGTATTATCATCAACTTCTGCAGATTCCACTGTAGGGGCACGGCCTACTCATTAAGGGCGTAACTATAGCGCTAAAATCTCCAACTATTCAAGTTACTACAAAACTTTTTTTATGTGGGGGATATTTATTTACGTATGCTCACCATGCAGGGACATGGCGGGGTATGGCAAGCTTGATACCAAGGTGTACATAGTCAAGCCGACTTAAACCCTCACAGGTTTCTGCGGCATGATCTGGGGTCAGAGTTGCGGGGGCACTTTTCGCACTCACCAACGACCCTGACCCACATGCGACCCTTGCTGCCCACCTCGTGGTTGGTGTCCACACCCCCGTATTTAATCCCAGCGACGCACCGGGAATCAGCGGTACATCATCTCCTTACCTACGGGAGAGCACTCTGCTAATCAGAGCGCTGGTGGAAGATCCTCATCTGGAATCCTTAGGAATTTTACTTGGCCGATATCAGCCGAGTAATCTTCCCAAGTCTTCCAGTCCCTCTCCCCAACCTCTACATGCAATGCTGAAAGAGAGGTTTTCGTGTAAAAGTTCCCAGCACCGGCCAGGATTCACCATCACATAAGAAGATGCCAATGAAGCAAGTTGTCGTGTGATGCCCATGTGCCCCACGTGGAGGTTCCCGAGCCACGCACCCCAAAACTGCAAAATTGTTATTGTACAGATGTTATTGTTTTTTTTTTATGAATAGTAAATTTCTAGATAATTGTTAATTAAGGTGGGGTTTTATTTCATTGTTTTATCCTCTTTAGACTACTCTTTAACCGTCGCCGTCGTGGGTTTTTTCAAAAAGTTTAATTTGGTTTTTATTATGTTTATCGATACTCGTGTTTCATTTGACTGTCACACGTAGACTAACGCGGTCTATGACGGAGCGCGCTTGCTTAGTAAAAAACAATTTACTCTTGAAGAGACACAAATTATTTCCATCAGGGAATATTAATTCCCGCAGCACATTCTAGAATTCAGCAGCGCAACGCACTGTTTCCCGGTGAAGTGAATAAATAATAGTTGCATGGTAGGTATGCTGTAACAAGCAGGCGAGTTGTTTAACATCAAGCGCTTATCATATTGACACAGTTACTTTATATTAATTAATATTTGTACATATATTTACGACATTCATGTTTAATTTTTTTTACATGCATGTATTATTTATTAGACACAATGTGTTGAGCATTTTATTTTTATTTTCAGATCCACAATTTGTTGCAAGATCAGGCACTCCAACGAAATGAAGATGAATATAAACAGTGTAGTATATGGGGCCTTGATCCTGTCCCTCTGCGCCTGTTATGTATCTTCTTTAGAACAATTCAGTGAGTAAAACATATTATTTAAATCAATATCAAACATTTATAAAATATACAACAGTAAATTAATTTACTGAGATTAATTGTTATTGTTAATGTAATCAATCTATCAATAACTAGTTATAATGCGCATGGATGTGATTACCTCCATGCCCTGTAATTTATCAGGAAACGTTGCTCTTCAAACTGGAAGACAGTAACGTTTGCACAATGTTTCTTGGCGGTAGGATAATAATTGACAAAGGTGTAGTACTTCCCCAGGCAGAACTCTGCAGATTTGTTCCCCTACTAATATTTGTACCACACATGTTGTAGGTATACAATCATAGAGTACAGGGATTTTAGATATCCGTCCTTTTAACAATAATAGTATCAGTGGAACACATTCATTATCATTATCATCAATTCGGTCGATAGCGAGGGGAGTATTGAATCCTTAACAACTGATAACAGCTGAAGTGTTGCCACATTGTAGTTCTAGTTTGAAAACTCGCTAAAATAATAACAATTATTTTCATTGTAAAACCAAATAACTACTTCAGTGTTAAAATTGTATACACTCAGTTAATTAAAAAAATATTCTAAGTTACATGTTAAAATGATAATTTTCGAGGAGTTTACTTGAATTCGCTCTTGCAACTTTGTACCCCAGGAACTACACTAAGCTGAAATATATTTTGTATAATTTAGTGTATTCTAAGTCATTTTTATTAATACAATTTTTGTAACCATTTTATGGGTGGGTCAAGTGAACACATTGCTTCAATGTGGCATCAAAGTCACGCAGTACCTAAATGTGAATATCACCGATATATGCAGTTGCAGTTTAAAATGTTTCGTTGATTTAAAAAAAATAGCTGAAATTATTTCGACTAAATTTTAATGGCAACAACGATGCGATCCTGAGAAGCATAGTAGGTTTATAATATCACGCGTTATATATAATTATTGCAAACTGACGACATCTGCTTTTGTAGTGGTAGGACTCTTGGCAGAGTCCGCCTGGGGAAGTACCACACCTTTGTCAGTTATTCTACCGCCAAGCAGCAATGTGTAAGCGTTACTGTGTTACCGTTTGAGGGGCAATGTTTCCAGAGAAATTACAGGGCTTAGAGGTGTAACATCTTAGATCTCTGGGTGACGAGCGCAGTGCAGTGCTAGGTAATTATTTGGATTTTTTATATTCCAATAGCTGCGTGTCACTGTTATGTGGCAGGCGTGTTGCTTACCATCAGGCACATGTCCTGCTCGTCTCGTTACTCTTTATTTAAATAAATTAAAAAAAAATCTGCAACTGCACGGTGACATCTGTGATCTATCCGTGCCCGTGGTTTCAGGGCTTAAGGGATTTTTGTTTATTTCGCGAAACCCTGTGGAATTTTCTAAAGTATGAGTGGCCCAAGTTATGCATTTTAAAATATCAGCTATCTAGTAGTGAAAGCCCTTCATAATTGGTCCAGCTTGGCTGGCTGTTTCGAAGATTGCCCGGAATAAATAGACAGAAAGACAAAACCTGTAAAAAATTATGTGCCGCGGTCCTTATGTACTACCTATACACTCATATGCACGTAGTAATAAGAGGTTGTTTTAATATTACAAACAGACACTTACATTTTATTTACTTCTATGTTTAGAGTAGATATATGTTTAGATTACTTGAACGAATGCGGAACGGGTCGCTAGGACATTAAATAAGTAATGAGCCATATTTTAAATTATCCCCGTATTCTCGTAAACAGTTCTGGCAACTCCGACTATGTTTCAGATGTATCGGACAGCGACGGGCTGCTTTCGATAGTCATCGATGGGAAGACGAAGTGGATAAGTGAGGAGTTGATGCTGAGGATCCTGGAGGAGAAAGACAAGTGGCACTGGATGCCGTGGCAGAGAACCCGCGTGGAATACGTAGACGATGTCGCCCAGGAGTACTCCGCGAGGGACTCCATTGACAGCTTCCCCGATGGAATACTGACAGGTGAGGAATCGTACTCACTAAATTAAATATAATATTTTAGAAGTGAAAACTTGTTTTGGCGTACCACAGATTGATGTTTCGTGGGCTGTGAATTGAATTCTAGCGTCACGCTCGGGAATGCTAACGAATTTTCGGGTGAACTCGGGACTATGGCCGTTGGCCATCTAGCAATGCGTCAGCGTTTTCCATTAGCTATCTAGAGATGCGTCAGTATATCTGGATGGTCATGGTCATGTCCACGCCCTCCGGTTTCACCCGCGTAGTTTCCAAAGTGAGCTATCATGCTATCAAATTCTGAAATAAGTATATAAGTTTTCACTTCTATCAGCAGTTCCTAAGATTGCCAATTTTTATTCTCAAATAGCACTGACCCGCAGTGTTGCCCGCGTAGTGCCATGAAATGTATGTGCCTATGTTATTCTAGACAATAATCTGAGTTCCAAATTTCAACACGATCTGTTCAGACGTCCTGATTCCTGATGTGCTCGAGCAACAAACATCCATACATCCAAACTTTCGCATTAAAATGAAATAGCATATATTATTATAATGTTGATTATGGAGTTCTCAATGTAAACATTTAAGTTTTTATTGTAATTACTGTTACTGTGCTATTATGTGGCAGGCATGTTGCTTACCACCAGGCACATGCCCAGCTCGTCTCGTCACTCTATGCTATAAAATAAAAGTCAATGTGTTAATCTAATTGTGTTCCAAATGTCAATCCCTCAAAGTTCAGCCCTTGGGACGTGATTCAGGAAACGAACATCCAAACTTTTGCATTAATAATTTTAGAAGGATTCTCTCACAACTTCTTAATCGAAATTAAAATTAAGTTATGTTTACCTATATTTATTTATCTATATTTAAAACCAGGTAAACCCTGCGCACGTCCCCACCTATTGAAAATTGGTCGTACCAACGCAGATTTAGAACAAATTTGGCTAACTTAGGTTATAATGACGCAACCTTAAAAGATGGACACTTGCTGGGACGGACTTTGGCGCACATCAACACGCGCAACGAAAGCTCTCAAAAAGGAATGTTTTCCCCGTTATTGTAAATAATGTAATTGATCCGCTCTAATGTAATATAGCTTTCCTGGATAAAATGGACTATCCAACAGAAAAAAAAAATCTTTCAATTCGGACCATTATTTCCCGAGATCCTAGCGTTCAAAGAAACTCTTCAGCTTTATAATATGAGTATAGATACAGTATATTAATGCACTACTAGGTATTTGATTATATTGTACAGGCTTATTACTTACCGTCACACACGCACTCAGCTCATCCAACCCCTCTCACATCTTTTAAAAATAGGATCTAATCAGATTGGTTCTTAGATCAATAGAAGGATTAGGCCTTTACAGTGCACTAGCTCGCCATACAGAGACGTTAATAGGACTTCCGCGTCATTGAAATTTCCAATCTACTCCGGATGTGCAGCCAGATAAGCCTACAAGCATATTATAGGATAAATTGCTATTCAGGTATGAACTAAATTACTTTAAAGAAATTGTTGGCAAAAAGTTATTGATAGTGTTTAGAAATACGTATGTAGAATAAATATAATAAATACATATAAATATTGGTGGACAATTCACACACAACACCATCTGACCCCAAACTAAGCAAAGCTTGTACTATGGCGAATGTTTAGTATATTGATATATATTAATTCGCACATATAAGTTTCCATAGATAAATATATAGATACATTATAATAGAACTAGCTGTGCCCTGCGGTTTCACCCGCGTCTATTTGAGGAAAATCCCTACTAAAATATCGATTGCTTTAAAAAGTTTGATCAGTAATAGTAGAAAAATAATAACAAAATAAAAAGTATTGGGATCTACTAATATATGTTTCACAGTACAGGTACTTTAAGTACTTCTATATATATATATATATAAAATCATGCGACAAGGAGAAATAATCGAAGGTTGTAACACCCCCTCTTCAACTGTACTCAGTTGGACAGCTTACAAGTTCCGGCATAGTGCTGAATGTTATTACTTTATACCCTTCTATCACCCTTCATAGGTTTCCTGGTGGTTCATTTGACCCGTAAATTTTGTTCACGGGCCTGTAGTCTACTACTATATAGGTATCTACATAAAATATATCCATAATATACCTATCAAGGTTCTGTACAGATATCGTCACCGTTGAGAATGTATCGATTAAGAAATGAATTATAATCTTTTGGATTACAGTGCAGGCATTATATAAATATTATCTCTTTGTAAAAGACAATCAGGTATAATCAACTGTTGCTAGTTATATGCACTTTTGAAATATCATATCGCTTTAAGCTTATCTAATAGATGTCAGGTAGACACAAACGTTAACAGATAGGTAGCTAATAAGATGGAAAAAGACGATTCAGGCGAACATGTCACATATTGCGAGAGCTGTTAGCAAATATTTGGTGGGTATTTGAAGTTGGAGACTTTGTCACATAGCTCTTTATACCCAAACACGAAGGTGCAGATGATGAGTAGCGGGGCAAAATGAATCTCTCAAGAAACCACCTGGCAGGTCCCACAAAATGATCTGTCAGCTTTCGGAATAACAATAGTACATTGTTCACCGAGAGGAGAAAGTGACCGATTACCTTCGAGGGTGTCGTTTGAAGCCCGAGCCGTAGGCGAGGGCTTTAAAACACCTGAGATCGGGAATCGCACTTTCTCTCGAGTGATACATAGTGCTTTATACTACACCTACGAGGAAAATAAATTTATTTTACTTTTCTACGAAAACTGAATCCTCAAACAACACACAAATTGAAAATGGCGCCAATGGCGTCTGCAATTTTCACATGTTCTTTTTTCAAATTGTTTGACACCATCTAACACACAGCTAGTGGCCAGTGTCATTTTGCGAACTTGGAGATAAAAACTCACTGTAAAAACTTTTTGGCTTTTGATATTTAGGTTACCAGCGCATAGTCTTACCCAAAATTAAAAAAGAATAAAGTAGCCAAGTGCGAGTTGGACTCGCCCATGAAGGGTTCCGTTCCAGCAAGTAACATATTAAACATAGTACACATAGTTCTTGTAGTTCGTTGTAACTTTGATCGAAGTTTTAATAATAGTGTATTTATGACGTACTAAAAAAAACTACTCATCAGATCGAGTTCAAACTAATTTTCGTTGGTAGTTTTTATGGTAATGTACATCATATATTTTTTTTAGTTTTTTCATTCTCTTACTTTAGAAGTTAGAGGGGAGGGGACACACATTTTACCACTTTGGAAGCGTCTCTCGCGCAAGTTATTCAGTGTAGACAAAAATTATATTAGCAACCTCAATATCATTTTTTAAGACCTATCGATAGACACCCCACACGTGTAGGTTTGATGAAAAAAAAATTTTTGAGCTGCAGTTCTCAGTATGGGGGGCACCCCTAATTTTTGTTTTTTTATAAAACTTTTGTAAAAATCTTGATGCGGTTCACAGAATACATCTACTTACCAAGTTTCAACAGTGTAGTTCTCATAGTTTCGGCAAAAAGTGGCTGTGACATACGGACGGACAGACAGACAGACAGACAGACAGACAGACAGACAGACAGACAGACAGACAGACATGACGAATCTATAAGGGTTCCGTTTTTACGTTTTACGGAATCCTAAAAACCACGTAAGAAATGGATTTTCATACACTTTTCTCTCCCGCTCAGAAGCGTTTTCTCGCCGCATATTTATTTTGTTCGATATGCAATGACGTACTTTCTACCGTAAATTTGATAAAGTATCAAGGTACTTTCCGAGCAGGTGTAGTATAAAAGAACAATCCATAGGTGAATACAAAAAGTGTAAAAAATTTAAATCGCCCACGTGGTCAAGTGATCACTGTGGCGTTCCGGGTTTGGTACAGGACTAAGGAAGATGGCACACTAAGGTTGAGGCTTATAACCTAAAGTGGGTTCAATAAGGCTGATCTGGAGAGTCGCCGATATTTCGACAAACTATCTGACGGTGTTTACTCGTGGTCATGGTGCATACAACTGTACTTTCAATAAAATCTCGCCGAATTGCTCCTCCTTGAAACTATCCTTTTATTATATTATTCAAAATGTTAATAGTACAGTAACTTTATACATTACCGTATGCGTTAAATCCGGTAGATCTGATTTTTTGCAGACTTGTTTATGATGTTGGCTTAATGATTGTCCCAAGTTTGTGACCTGGTGCGACGAACGCAACTTTGTCAAAAATCGAAAAAACCGCGAAAAAATCGTTTATTTTTCAAATTTTGGCGATTATAACCCTAAACGACTAGTTTTTGTCAAAACTTTCTTATGGCGTTTATAAAGTAGACTAAATTTGCTACAATATGATACAAGAATTGTCTCTGTACACTCAATAGTTTCTGAGAATAAGTCTTTCAAAGTTTATAATTATTTTCGTACTTCGCAATTTGTAGCAATATTTTAACTCCTACTTGACCACTTTGTGGCACAGTTACGGCGGTTTTTAACCCCCGACCAAAAAAAGAGGTGTTATAAATTTGACGTCGAAGTCTGTCTGTCTATCAGACAGACACACATACAGGTCTGTCTCTATGTGTATCTGCCTGTGTGTGTACCTGTCTATGGCACCGTAGAGCTCAAGCGGATGGGCCAATTTCGATGCGGTTTTTTAATTTGAAGATACGTATTTGTGTTGATGTTTTGAGCTATTTTTGGTTAATATCGATTCAAGATGGTCGCCTCCACCAAATGACAGACCAAATATTTCATCACAATCTACCTCAATATGGGTATCAAATGAAAGGGCTTGACTAGTAGAGTACTATACAGTATAACAAATTTCAAATCACAAAATGGCGAACTCCATAATTTTTTTTTTCACTAATGCCTTAATATGGGTGTCAAATGAAAGAGCTTGACTAGTAGACTACTATACACTATGAAAAATGTTTATTTATACCATAATAATACCATACCGAGGTAGTTGTGAAAAAAGAAACGTATTTCGTCATTTTGTGGTTGCGGCCATCATGGATTTGAAATTTGTCATAGTGCATAGTAGTCTACTAGTCAAGCCCTTTCATTTGATACCCATATTAAGGCATTCCTGAAAAAAAAAATTATGGATTACGCCATTTTGTGATTTGAATTTTGTTATACTGTATAGTACTCTACTAGTCAAGCCCTTTCATTTGATACCCATATTGAGGTAGATTGTGATGAAATATTTGGTCTGCCATTTGGTGGAGGCGGCCATCTTGAATCGATATTAACCAAAAATAGCTCAAAACATCAACACAAATACGTATCTTCAAATTAAAAAACCGCATCGAAATTGGCCCATCCGCTTGAGCTCTACGGTGCCATAGACAGGTACACACACAGGCAGATACACATAGAGACAGACCTGTATGTGTGTCTGTCTAATAGACAGACAGACTTCAAATCAAATTTGTAACACCTCTATTTTTGGTCGGGGGTTAAAAACCGCCGTAACTGTGCCACAAAGTGGTCAAGTAGGAGTTAAAATATTGCTAAAAATTGCGAAGTACGAAAATAATTATAAACTTTGAAAGACTTATTCTCAGAAACTATTGAGTGTACAGAGACAATTCTAGTATCATATTTTAGCAAATTTAGTCTACTTTATAAACGTCATAAGAAAGTTTTTACAAAATCTAGTCGTTTAGGGTTATAATTGCCAAAATTTAAAAAATAAACGATTTTTTTCGCGGTTTTTTCGATTTTTGACAAAGTTGCGTTCGTCGCTCGAGGTCACAAACTTGGGACAATCATTAGGCCAACATCATAAACAAGTCTGCAAAAAATCAGATCTACCGGATTTAACGTATCCTACTCCATACATTCAGACGACAAAGTTACTGAACTATAATGTGTTTATGATGTTTAGATGTTTGTTGCACAATCACTTCCCAAATTATGAACGGATCGGGTTGAACTTAAGACACGGTTAGATTGTAGTCTAGGTGAACACATAGGCATATACCTTTTATCCCGGGAAATAACGGGAACGGGAACTACGTTGGTAAATCCACAGGACGCTGCTAGTTGGAAACATCTCGTAAAATTAAAAATACTTGAGTACTGGAAAATATCTTTATTTCCTTAATAAATTTGCAAAATAAATAAACTGAGGAACAATATCATTAATACCTACAGGAAATTATAACTTGAATTATTTCGATCGCGCCTATCGAAATGATAACTATCAGCTGAAGAAGATAAGTACTTCAAGTGACATTAATACAAAGAATTAAATTGTTTTCACTTCATATATTATTATTATTAAAACTGATAAGTAAATCATGGTCATGGCCGTGAAATCTTCAAATTTTGAAGGTCTTTCATGGTCGATAAACATGATAAACTCAATTAAATAAAATCTTTATTTATCAAATCAATAAGCGTATATTAACACACGAGATATTGTTATAGTTGATTTTAATATTCAATAGGATTGGTTAATGACCAGAGACTGTGGTCTTTATAACAAGTTTAGTGCAATTAAGTTTACTTTTTACTAATTACGTGGTAAACTATTCAGGCTTAAAAAGGTGTGACTTGCTAAAAGATTTAGATGGCTGACATTTTGTTCATAATGTATTATTGTAAAACCTAAGTCAGTTAACTTTTTAAAAAAAATAGTGATCACACAAATCTACCAAAGTACAAAACTAAACCAAACACAATTAGGCGAGACAATTATGCTACTTCGGTTACAAGTAAAACTAAGACACTTAGTGTTCAAAGAGAACCAGCACGTCCGAAGGCCACGCAGATAATGAGAGCGAGGCCCAGTGCGCGACCGTTTTTATAGGGCCGATATGGGGGTAGGCAGGTATGGGGTAAACTAGATTCGGTAATACGGCCGTTCCTGACGGCGAGGCGTCCTCGACCGCTTCATCTCCCAACGAAGGCATATCACTCCCAGCCACGTCGTTTGCAACCATGAGTTCACCCTCTGCAATGTAGAAATGGTCTTAAAGCACAATGTTCTAAAAAGTATAGAGTAGAGTAGTGTAGAGTAGTGTAGAGTAGTGTAGAGTAGTGTAGAGTAGTGTAGGGTAGTGTAGAGTAGAGTAGAGTAGCGTAGAGTAGAATAAAAAGAAAAGCGGGTTTTGTACAAATGACTTAAACTGCGCAATTTAAGGCACACGCACAACACCCAGGTTATGTTAACTCGTATATGAAACGGTTAACATAGCAGTACGTTATCATCGTAATATTCAACGATACAGAAAATGAATATCACCGACATAACACAACTACACAGTAGGGAAGTACAATTCGGCCGAATCCACCTCTATCCATACTGCTCTAACAAAGGGAAGTAAAGCCCAGTGGGCCCACCTCAATCTCTTTGAAAAGGGAAGTAAAGCACATAGTGCCCACCTCAGACCTTTGAAACGGGAAGTAAAGCACATAGTGCCCACCTCAAACCGCAAATGATCTCTAAGAACAGCGCTGCACGTGTCCGGGGTCCACTCGCCGCGCCCCAGCACCATGTTGGGCCGCCGCCTGCTGCTCGCCTGCCCGCCTGTAGCTCGTAGCGGTGGTGTGCGGTGGAAGCGTGCGCAGGACCTCGTAAAGGCCGCGCATCCCGGAGTCTTTGCCCGTCGACTGTGCCGTCTCGTTGACGAACACGAAGTCGCCCGCGGCAGATGATGCAGGCTGGCAACGGGTCACCGGCATTCAACAGTGGCACACCAGCTGCAGTAGACTCCTCGTTATTCTCAGTGTCACCGCATTTCATGAAACAAAGGTTTCAGTTTTAAAGAGAAAGATAGTAATCAGAGTGTGAAGTCAAGCAAAAACTTGGAGCTATCAAATCTCATTCACGATACTTCTTTTTGAAAGTTGTAAGAAATTCTTTAAGTTTCAAACTCCAATCAGTTGTAACGGTGAAATACATATAAAGGCATGCTGCAGTCATTCCCATATATGCATTGAACCACAATGAACAGAGGAGATAAATGAATAGACATCAAATTTAACAGACGCATGTAGACTTATAACTCAAACATGCGAGAGGAGACTTGGACACTACTTCCGATAAACTGCATTGGGCACGAAGCAAAAAGCTATCGCAGACGCTAGCTTCGTGATTCTGTGATGAGATCACTCGTGAATCCTATCTCAGTTCCACCGTACCTCCTTTAAGTGCTTTAGGATCTGGAGATTCAGCAAGAATTTGACTCTTATCAAGTCTCGGCCGCACCTGACCCTGTTTTATGCCAAGAGTTTGTTTTCACCACTTTAATTCATCATTTGGCCACCTTACCTCATCTAAACGCTAAATATCAGTTTTCGTTCATCGTCAAAATTTTCAAAACCAGACGTCAAAACTAAAGGAATGTACGAACCACCAGCTATCGATTAGGACATTGACAGTTACGCCACGTAGTGACTATGTTTCTGGATTACTGATTTAATTAATTGACATGAGAGTAAGTTTTGTTTGCGTCATTGACGAGAACAGTTTCTTTTAGATCTACCCTCATCTTATTGCAATAGGTTTGTCGATAACTGGACAACCCAAACTTCCATCAACTACCTTCAAATTTTACTCACTTTTTGTCAGAATCTATCCTCATAGCCTGGTTGATTGAGATTATAACAGTGAAGAGACTATTAGTTTTCTTGAAATGCACACTTGTAACCACGGAATGATGAAACGTTCACTCTAGCCGTGAGCGGTTATTGAAGTGGTTATTTGAAGCACTGGCACTAGAGAAAATTACTTTCACTAAGAAAAGCGTTTTAAGTTCAAATTTGAAACTATCAAGTACAGTTGATACCAGTCGATTCACGTAACCAAGACAGTAATTCGCCTTTTGGGGATAATTCCACACGAGCAGGGTGCTCTTTGTAGTCACACAGGATTTCCGATCGCGCGAGACTCACTTAATCACACTAGAAACTGACGTTATTTTGGATCAAAACTTGAGACATAGTAATGGATAGATCTCACCGAAGGTACTGCTTTAGGCGCGTAAATGAGACGCCTCGTAACATCCGCGGGGGCAAGGCTTGAAGCCTCGCCGTGTGGTGGTGCTGCGGCCAGCTGAACCTGTGCTAGCCCGGCCTGTTCCCGAGTGCCAGGAACTGCCGCAGCGACGCCTCAAGGAGGCTTGGCCACAGCGATGCCTCATGGAGGCTCTGCCGCAGCGACGCCACAAGGAAGCTCTGCCGCAGAGACGCCACAAGGAAGCTCTGCCGCAGAGACGCCTCAGGGAGGCTCCGCCGCAGAGACACCTCAGGGAGGCTCTGCCGCAGAGACGCCCCAAGGAGGCTCCGCCGCAGAGACGCCTCAAGGAGGCTCCGCCGCAGCAACGCCTCAAGGAGGCTCTGCCGCAGCAACGCCTCAAGGAGGCTCTGCCGCAGCAACGCCTCAAGGAGGCTCTGCCGCAGATCGCTCGTCCAACACTGAAAGCCTAAATAAGATCACTTCCATGGTGCTCCTTAAAGCGGAGATAAAAGCCGGTTCTCCGTACCTTCCATCGAGATTGCCGTAGCTAATGAGACGACATTCTAAATCTGCTATTTTTCTATTTCGATTCTAACCTTACTTTTATTAAACTTCAATCAAATATATAAGACAGTGGGCGGGTGGGATAGAACCCAGAGGATCCTATCCCACTTCTGATATTGTAAAACCTAAGTCAGTTAACTTTTTAAAAAAAATAGTGATCACACAAATCTACCAAAGTACAAAACTAAACCAAACACAATTAGGCGAGACAATTATGCTACTTCGGTTACAAGTAAAACTAAGACACTTAGTGTTCAAAGAGAACCAGCACGTCCGAAGGCCACGCAGATAATGAGAGCGAGGCCCAGTGCGCGACCGTTTTTATAGGGCCGATATGGGGGTAGGCAGGTATGGGGTAAACTAGATTCGGTAATAGTATACTAATATTACAAAGCTGAAGAGTTTGTTTATTTGAACGCTAGGATCTCGAGAACTACTGGTCCGAATTGAAAGATTATTTTTCTTTGGATAGTCCATTTATCAACGAAGGCTAAAGGCTATGTAACATCACGCTACTACCAATAGGGACGGATCATGAATGAAGAATGTAAAAAAGCGGAAAAAATCCTGTATGAGAGATTTTGTACCGTGCGTTGACGTAACTTCGACGTATCTAAGATTGCGTCATTATAAGCCTTTGTTTATCAATTTTTTTCTTAATCTGAGTTTGTGCGACCAATTTTCGACAGGTAGCGTAGCAGGTAGCTGAAGAGGTTTCGTTTGAACGCTATATAAATATTCTCAATACATTATTGAACCGATTTTAAAAATTCTTTAACTGTTGGACATGTTCGCTTGTTATGTATCCCTGCTATAGGTTATATGTGCACAAAGGGTGAAGTCAGGGCGGATATCTAGTTGTTCATAATTGCCGTTTTATATACATTTATGTTAGTATCGCCTAAAACTGCGATTGTGTGATATTTATATGATATAAATTTGTAGTGGTAGGACTCTTAGCAGAGTTCCCCTGGGGAAGTACCACACCTTTGTCAATTATTCTACCGCCAAGCAGTAATGTGCAAACATTACTGTGTTCCGGTTTGAAGGGCAATGTTTCCAGAGAAATTACAGGGCTTAGAGATATAACAACTTAGACCTCTGGGTGACGAGCGCAGTGCGGTGCTAGGTAATGATTTTGGCTCTTCATGTTCCAATAGCTGCGTGTCACTGTGCTGTTATGTGGCAGGCATGTTGCTTACCATCAGGCACATGTCCTGCTCGTCTCGTCACTCTTTATAAAAAAAAAAAGTATGTTAATAAATATACAGTGTCTAAGGTATAAAGTAAAGATTAATTTATTTGTGTAGCATGGGTAAAGTGATAGATGGAATAATTACCTACTTACTAAAGATAGTTCGCCGTACACTGCTTTTCGTCATGAAAAACACTGAATAACTATAAAATAAACAAAAATGATCTGTACGAAAACTGCGACGTTCGATAACATTTATTTTTGAAGTGATAACTTCTTTTGGCACGCCACAAGCAGATTTTTCGTGAGCTGTGAATTAAATTCTAGCGTCACGCTCGGAAATGATAAGAAATAATCTGCTATAGTTAAATATTCACCGTATTAAAACCTCACGCCATAATTTTTTTTTTTTTTATCACGTATAGGTCCGCGTTTGACCACCAACTCGCCTGATGGTAAGCGACGGTGTGGTCGAAGATGACGCACGTTGACCTAGAAAGTACCTATTCACTCTAACCTTGAAAAGTTCTAGATTGTATCTCTCAGGGAACAAGGAGGCCGGCAACTTATTCCACTCTAAAGCTGTAGCTGCTCTAGAAAAAAAAAAAAAAAAAAATTATTGTAAAGTGACGGTGATTAATTGCAATGTTGCGGTGATAAATATTTACATAGTTGTATACAAGTATACCATTTTGTTTATAAAGATGTTCATAAATAGAAATATAAAGAATGTATGTAAGAAAAAATCGAAGTCGACTGAAGAAACTAACTGATCTGAATCCAAAAGCGCACCATAAGCACAAAATTGTATTTCCTAAGTGCAGACTTCAGAAAACAAATAACTCTTTCAAATGTAATGGTATTCGCTTCTATAATGCAATCCCTGCACAAGTCGAAGGTCTTAATGAAACAAAGTTTAAAAATGAAATAAAAAGCTACATATTGAGCAAGGCATATTATAATATAGATGACTTTGTTAAAGATAGTAACGTATGGAAGAGAACTGTGTTGAAACTAGAATCTTGTAATAAGGTAAAGTAATAGATTTATAAAACTTTTGATGGAACATTGTACTCATGTAGTATCTGTATACTGTATGTATTAATTATTTGTTATTTTGTCTTTGACAAAGCCTTTTTACAGCTGCATTTGATTGACGAGGCTCCTTTACAGCTTTATTCATTTTGACATTGTTATTTTATCTTATTATGTACACGGATTCTTATGCCTTTTTGTTAATGACGTTACCAAGTGTTCTTATGAATTTATGGTTCGAATAAATGAATTGAATTGAATTGAATTGTTCATGATATCAGAAGATCATGAAGATCATTCATACAGGATTTAGTAAGGATAATTATATTGTACTGAAATCCTTCAGATTGAAGCCCTAACTTCGAGAGAGCCGAGATAACAATTAATATTTGTTAAATTCTCAGATAACATTTGGGTGTTTCTATGTATAATAAGTATGTATTTAAAGCTATATAAGTATTATATCAGCTATCTAGCCGCCATAGTACAAGCTTTGCTTAGTTTGGGGTCAGATGGTGTTGTGTGTGAATTGTCCACCAATATTTATTTATTTAGAGGTATTATCTGAGACCTTTTGTCACTGATTATCAAATTAATTCTACTGCAAAGTTTTGGGGTTCACAAGAACAAAATAAAAATTTTGGTTTACTTCCGACTAAATTTGATTTTAAATTTGTACAGTATTCTACTAGTCCAGCCCTTGCATTTGATACCCATATTGTGGAAGTAGTGAAACAAAATGTAATTCGCCATATTGTAGTGGCGGCCATCTTAGATTTGAAATCCGTCATTGTATTTAGTATTCTACTAGTCAAGCCCTTTCATTTGAAATCCACATTGAGGGAGGTTGTGAAAAAATGTTTTATAGGCTATTTTGTGGAGGCGGCTATCTTGATACGATATTAACCAAACATAGCTAAGAAGGTACTGGAAGGTAACTAATTTGTTTTTAATTAAAAAAAAACCGAATTGTAATCGGTCGATCCGTTTGAGCTCTACGCCGCCACAGACAGACACACATTCACAGACACCCTGACATACATCGACGACAACTTATGTATAACACCCCTCGTTTTTGGTCGGGGGTTAAAACTACAGCTCTTGAAACAGTTACATAGTTAGTTCTAAAATATTTTTTGTATGAAACCGATTTTTTTTTATTTGAGACCACTTGAAACATTTTGTTGATTTTTCATGGACGAAATAAATAGGTATGTCCAATTGTTTAATTAAAGTTGAATATTTCTTAAACGTGAAAGAACCTTATGATGACATCTATGCAGACGTGATAAGATACGTGGTGATTGTGTGCTTGAGTAAGTATTGGAATTATTTATGTGAGTTTGGACGAATGTGTATTTTGTGTTGGTTTGTGACTTGTGACTGAAAGGCAGAATAAAAAATAAAATATAAACATATTTTAAACTAGAGTTTCGTCCCGGCTTCTACCGCGGTACATAGTGGCATATAGCACTCAGGAATCACGTACATACAGATCCAACAGTGAAAGAATGTTTGAAATCGGTCCAGTAGTTCCTGAGAGTAGAGCGTTCAAATAAAAAACCTCTTTAATTTTATAATATTAGTATACGAGAGTAGATTGTTTATAATTTTAGAAGTAGTATAGATAGCATAGATTGTTAAAAAGGGAACACAAATGGGTTCAGTTATTCTTGTTTTGCCAGTTATCGTACCATGAAGTAAAGTCTCTTGGTTTTTGGTGTTCGAATATCAATAAATGGAGCGGTTTTGCTTTCAATATTTATTGTTTCCGTATTAAAGTAACTCTATCTCAACGATGTGTTGATTGTCCTCCTTGAATTATCCGTCAATGGCGAACTTGTTTAGTTTATATTACGAACAGTTAACTGGTTCGCAAAACCAAATTTAGTTATGAAAGTTATATTGCATGGCGCGCAGCGCAAGTATCCCCGCATAATAATTATGTGTAGATGTTTGAAGGCTATAGGGTAGGTTTTTCTGATGAGATGCTTATCTTTTAGATAGTAGTTGTTTAGTCTATAATTTGTTGACTGGTTGGTCTGCATTTGTTCAGGCCCTCAGCCGATAAATTTTTGTTATTTTGTTCTGTGCATCGATTTGACTTAATATAAGTTTGTATCATTTAACTCCGATGTAGGTACATATACCCCTCATTTCAATGCATTTTTGAGTTGTTTCTTTAGGTCTTTAAAATTTTGCTGTTGAAACTATTTCCGCTGTGTTTCTCTAGTTTCTAGTGAACTTCATTTAATAGGCATTATTTTGAAAAAGACGTTTTTTGAGGCACTTAGTTTAGGTCTAGGTAAGCTTGCTCCATCATATACCGCATCGTCGTTTAGCATCACGTGAAATGGCAACAATTTTGCGACAATAAAAAAAACAGAAGCAACTCACATACATAGTTTTCGTGTTAATTAAAACATGTTTTTTTTTTGTCTACAGAGGAACAGCTGCGTAAAGGAGGGTTTTTGCTGTACGTATTGTTCGGTATATATGCCTTTACTCTGCTCGCGGTCATTTGTAATGACTACTTCATTCCTTGCGTCGAACTCATTTGCGAAGATCTCAAAATTCCTCAGGTTTGTATATTTATATATACTTTTCTCTATTATATTTCAAAATAACCACCTAATTAGATTTAACATGTTCTTAAAAAAATTATAATTCAAACATAAAAATTAACCGGTCAAATACGAGCCCAACGTTCCAATCGTACAAACAGTAATAAAACAACCAACGTCACTCAAATTACCTAGTATCTCCTGAATTTACCTAAAATCTACACTTGATTTCACCTCATATTTTCACCTGAATTTACCTTGTGTCTTTACTAAACTACGAGTCTGTGTCTTAGAAAACCAGACTTAGACGCCAGGTTCGGAAATCAAGACCTAAGCCTTCCTACAGCTATACCTATGATGAATCAGGTCAACTATATTATAACATTTGCGATCAAGTCTTCAAAACCAAGTTTAGCATTGCGAGTCACATTAGAGCTCATGCTAGAAATAAAAGCGAGTAGGTCACCGTCATCGAAATCGATGAAGAGGACTATATAAACTACGAGTAGTCACTCTTCAAAGCGAGTAACAATTTGTTTGAGGTGGCCCGGTGCCTGCCTAAGTTTGGGCTAGAGCAGAAAGGGCTGGGGAAAAGCCCTACTAACCTGAATTAACCTGCTATACGTAGACAATTATCATACTGGTATCATGTGGAAGCTTTACTAGACAGGGTTTTGTTATGATAATAACGAAAAGATAGTGATAGATATAATGTTTAGAATGTCATTGGCTCGTCACGATTATACATTTCGTAATTTTATAATTAACGTTTATTGCAAATTTTTATAATTAAGAATACTTTTCAGTCGTTTTATCATCGTAAATAGGCCTAAAAGATCGTACAAATTTGTGTGTTATGGTCTTGATTATATAAACGAAGTGACGCAATGAGTTGTTTTTACAGAAAAAATAAGCCACACATTTTACAAATTCAGGTACTAAATACTTTATTTCAACATAAAACATTTAACAAGATCAATTAGAACCCATCAGTTCCGAACTAGTATGTAATACTGTGTTTCGGAAATCATACTTATGTACATACATTCTTTTCCAAAAAACGGTTATTTTACCGCTTTTTGCGAAAGGATGTAAGTAGAAAAACTTCTTGTAGAATGGTTTGTTTTTTTTTTGTTATCAGTCTAATGTAATGAATTGGGCTCTTCATGTTACAATAGCTGCGTGTCACTGTGCTGTTATGTGGCAGGCATGTTGCTTACCATCAGGCACATGTCCTGCTCGTCACGTCACACTTTATTTAGAAAAAAAACTTATCTTTTAGAATGTGGCAGCGGCGACGTTTATGGCGGTGGCTACGTCTTGTCCCGAGTTCTTCGTCAACGTGATCTCAACGTTTCTGACGCAGTCCGACATGGGCATCGGTACCATCGTGGGATCAGCCATCTTCAACGCTCTGGGAGTCGCAGCCATTGGCGGTCTAGCTGCCATCCGGGTAAGCTAAATTTCGCCATTGCCGGAGAAGCCAAGTACACATTCAATTAGACATTTAAAGCCCCGACTCAATTCTTTCACATGTTGGGCCACACCTATGTTTCAAAGTGTTGCTATTCGCTTTATATTTGCCCATTAAGTGTCAAGGTTTTGTCGCAAGTAACAAAAGTGCTGATAAAATTCCTGACCAAATCACTTTTCAAACAAAAACGCACAAAATCAAAATGGCTTTATCCGTTCGGGAGCTTTTTTTTACATTTATAGATTTAAACTTGACCGCCATTTCGCTCGATGTTACGTGACGGAGCGATCTACGATGGAGCGTGCTTACCTAGAAAATACCGATTCACTCTCGATTTGAAGACACTAACTTTGCAACCATCGTATAAAACCCACTCAGGCAACGCATTCCACAGCCTAGACGTTCTTATCACAAATGTAGAGACAAACCTATTTATTAGTGTTTCTGGTCTTTGGAACACCAACCATGAAACGATGTCACTTTTTCGAGCTACAAGAAGTTTGATAAAAAAAAAGGTCTAGGTGGTATTAGATTATGCAGATCAGTTGCACACTCTCCGAAGTGTATACGATGAAAACCGATAAGCTACCAATTTTGTGGCGATTTTCCGGAAATCCAAGTCTTTTTCGCACTAGAGTGTCGTTGTCGTTCACTACGATTTCACAGACAGACACACTCACAGAGACCTTAAACTTATAAAAACCTGTCGTTTTTGTTAGCAACAACGCTTTGATTAGTCAAAGCGTTGTTGTATCAAGGGTAAATTGTGATATTTAGTAGGACCACAGAAATCTAAATAATATTACCTTATTATTTAGATTTCTGTGAGTAGGACTGACTTTTCTTTTGTTTTTAGTTTAAAAATGAAAAAGCTTTGCACTTGACCGCCGTATTGCCTGACTTAAGGCGACAATGCGGTTTACGATAGAACGTGTTTACATATAAGAAATAGATTCACTTAGATAAAGACACCTTATACCTATACCCAGCCCTGTAATAAATCTCGAAACATTGCCTTGAAACCGGAACACAGCTATGTTTGCACACTACTGCTTGGCGGCAGAATAACCAGCAAAGGTGGTGGTACTTGCCGAGGCGGACTCAGCTACCTCTATAAAAATAATATTCATAATTTGCATAGCAAAACAACGTTTCCTGAGTCAGCTAGTAACATTATTATGGTAATGTTGTTGTGAACTTTTGACTGGAGTCCACATAGCAACCCCTAGCGAATTATTCCGCCCTTAATAAATATAAATCATCTAATCTACATGTCAATATGATATTTAAAAACTCAAGGATACGCAGGACTACTTCGCCAAACCGAAAGACATACGCTAAACTACAAAGCGCATCAATCACATCACTTTGTGTATTACCTATTACTACGAGTAATATTACAAATGCGAACGTTTTTATGGATATTTGACTCTTTAAAAAAACATCGTAGACTACTGGCCCGTGAACGAAATTTAAGGGTCAAATGAACCACCAGGAGACCTATATAGGATGATGGAAGGGTATAAAGTAATAAGATTCAGCACCATGCCGTCACTTGTAAGCTTTCATTTCTCCTTGTCGCATAATTTTTGTTCGGCATTGCGAAATAATGTATTAGAAGAGGTATTGAAACTGTACGGAACCAATGCCGTACATAATCAAATGACCAAATAAATTTACTCTGTAATACGTACATGAATTTTTCCAACCAACTAATAATTAAAAAAATTAAATGTATAGTTCTTATAGTTTCAATACCTCTTCTAATCTACTCTTCCCTACTACCCCTCTTCAACTGCACTCAATTGGACAGCTTACAAGTGACGGCATAGTGCTGAATCTTATTACTTCATACCCTTCTATCATCCTACATAGCTCTCCTGGTGGTTGATTTGACCCATACATTTTGTTCACGGGCCTGTAGTAGTCTATTAGACGTTGTTTGGATGGGTGAAATCTTGTCAGCTCGCGTCACTAACACGCGTATTGACAGTATATCTGTAGTAGGTAATACCGGTGACCTATATTTATTACACAACATTAGTGCTGTTTTACGAATATTCTAAGTTACAAGTTTTCACTTCTATCTATGAGACGTACTTCTTAGCATTCCATGGATTCACCGTGCGGGTGCCGGGTCCATCGTGTGGCAGAGAGAGAAATCTCGAATAGACCCCAAGACTTGTGACTCGGGCGTAGGTTTAAAAGGGGCCCCTTATATTGACGTACGTCAACACTCACCTTCACTACTCGTATTTCTCTCCCTGCCCAGCCAAATCCGATATGATCCTACTAGTGCAGCTTTAGATACTCGTTCTAGTATAGAACTTACTGCACTTCTGGACAATCCAAGGTCTTTAAGCAGGTTATAGAGAGATTTTGCTGGTATACCTCTCGCTCCTACTTCTACAGCGTATAAATTAACTATGACTATCAATTTTTTTACGTAATCGTTCCGCCAATTGTGATTTTATATTGATGATGCTTTTATGAGATAATAAAAAAACCTATTTGTGGATTGATTGATAGATATATATTGATAGTTAGATAGATTGATAGATATAGATTGTGCATAAAAAAACTTGAAAATTAGGCGCGTGCAGTTGGCCAAATTTTTATGATAAAAATTCTGATTAATATTGTTATAACTTTGTACTTATTTGAATAGCGATAATTTTGATGTAGACTTTTTTTAATTACTAGTATTGTCCGGAATGTTTACCTGCGTAGTCTTGTTATTTTCCCGGAATAAATAGGAACCTATATTCTAACTGAATTCCAATTTTCAAGTCGTTCTGATGTGATTGAGCAGCAAACATTCAAACTTTCGCATTAATAAAATTAGTAGGATATATTGGTAATTTACTGTGTACTGGTTTGAATTAAAATACGAATTTGTATGTTTATTCTGCTATCGTATGACGGTGATAATCCTTTTCCAATAATTGTATAGGATCGTTTGTCGCAGGATTAATTCATAATATGAAGCATTTCACTTGAAACTAATCACATTATGAAATAAAAGCTTGGACAGTAAAACCTTTCCGATACTTTATCTATAAAGGAGTCATTAAATTCCAATAAAGAGGTTATTGAGAATGTACGCGTAAAATCCGAGGCCAGCGTAAAACTATTGAGATAGTAGGTACTTACGGTAGACCTGAGGGCTAAATATAAATATATAAATAAACATTGGTAGACAATAATTCAAATACAACGCCATCTGACCCCAAACTAAGCAAAGTTTGTACTATGGCGGCCAGATAGCTGATATAATATACAAGTATACATACCTTAGCACCTCAAGTACACGTACATAGGGTAGGAATATGATTGTGTCGAGTTTGCCGTCGAGAGTGCGGGGCCGTGGTGTGTAGAGGCTCTCAAATTTGAACTGGACCCCGGACGGAGATTACGGGAGAGAGGGCGTGATTCCTTGCTTTCTGCTTTCTGCTTTCGCCGATGAAAGCAGACATACTATATCTGCTTTCAGTTCCGCTGCATACTGAACTGCCGGGGTAGTTGTCTGGTTTTATCGGCTTTATCAAATTGGCAGATGACGTCACAAATCAAAGTATAAAGCAGGAGAGGTAGGCGGTAGACCGGCCGGTCAGACTTGTATCCGTTTCAGCGTAATCTTGGGCATACTAGTTCGCTACTGACAACTAGGTAGTTATTCTAGTTCGTTTGTTCGCATCTAGAATAAGACCGATCAGGCGATCAAATCGTACGCTCGTTATAATACTGCTCCTGCTGCATAGGTCGTTCTTTTAGCTCGTTAGTTTGCAGCTCAAATAAGATCGATCAGCCAATCACACGGTTCGCTCGTTATAATTTTGCACCTGCAACATCAGACTATATGGAATGCTATTTGCTCTGAACCTCTAAAAAACATAAACAAATCTCTAAGTAATAATGATATTAACTATCCATTGCAAATAATAGTCACGATTATTGACACCATAAAAGTAACCCTATATCATCCCTCTAAACCCTACCTAGTTTTTTTTATCAGATACACATAGGACAGGGTGCAACTGATCTGCATGATCTAATACCACCATGTCTTATTTATAACGGACTGCCCATAGCTCAAAAAAAGCGACATCGTTTCATGGTTGACGTCTAGGTTTAACTCTACTTTTGTGGTAAGAACGTCTAGGCCGTGTGTGTGGCCTGAGTGAGGTATTCCCGATGGTTACAAACTTGGTGTCTTGAAATCGAGAGTGAAGATCGGGTTCATCAAGGTAAACCAATCTGTTGTAGACCGCATCATTGCTTGATATCAGGCGAGACGGCGATCAATTGCAAACCTATAAAATTGGAAAAAAAATCAACTGATAATAATCAACATTGCATTGGTGAGCGAACGACAGAATGTAAATTGCTGCCCCGTGCAGTAACGATCTTCGTTTAGTTGACGTTAACATCGCTTATTCCACGAGAAGTAACGAACTGCGAAGTGGAAAATGAAGGAACTAGGTCGCTTAGTTTGCCTGTGGGAGCGCTCGTTCGCCCTTGGTAGTTCACAAACTGCACAAGACTAGTTCAGTGGATTTTCATGGTGATTCAGCGGAGGAATGCGTTACCTAAATAAGGGTTTCCCGATGGTGCTGTTCTTCAAATCGAGAGTGCATCGACTTTTTCTTGCTTACCAAGAATACCTTACCGCTCCATCGTAGACCGCATCGTTTAACATCAGGCGAGATGGCGGTCAAGTGTAAACCTATACCAGTTAAACAAATTGGCAGTCATAGGAACTGCCGATGGAAGTGAAAACTTATAACTTAGAATTGCTTACTTTGGAAACTACGCGGGTGAAACCAGAGGGCGTGGCCATGAGCATGACCATCTAGAAATGCGCCAGTATTGGCCAATCGTTACCAATGGGAAATGCTGACGTGTTTCTAGATGGGCAATGGCTATGGTCCCGAGTTTACCCTAAGATTTCTTATCATTACCGAGTGGGGCGCTAGGATTCAATGCACAGCCCACAAAAAATCGGTCTGTGGCGCGCCAAAAGCAGTTTTCACTTCATAAAGTAATGGTTGGTTCTATTCGAGATAACGGCAACTGGAGATCCAGAGCCACTGGTACTCACGCGCACTACTGGCTTTTGGAAGTCTTCCGCTAACTTAAAAAACGGTGGTGGAAAGCGTCGTGAGGAAATCGACATGTTCCTAGAATCTTTTGAAAGCATGCGTCATCCACAACTCACACTTGGCCAGCGTGGCGGAACTTGGCTATTACGCTCCTTGTGTGAGAAGGCCCCGAGTCCCAGCAGTGGAATTTAGTGGGTTGCTTAAGCTAAGTAATGTAATACTTTTGTTCCCAGCCTATTGCCATTGGCATGCGTCCAGTCACAAGAGACGTCGTCATATACATGGTGAACGTAGCCGTGTTGGTGGTCATAGTGTGGGATGGCCAGGTCGACTGGTACGAAGCTGTGGTGCTTGGGGTTATGTACGTGCTCTATTTTGTCCTCATGTTCAACAGTGTCAGATTGTTTGGACTTTTTGACAAGCTCGTCGCAAGATACTCTAAGAAAGGAAATGCTAGCGATACAGGTAAGAGTTTCTCTTCAATCAATGTAACCGTAATTTTTAACTTTAGTTTAGGAAATGTATGATATATTTATTCATTAAAAACAGTCAAAATACCATGTCAATTTCTACCTAAAAAGCTATCCCCGAAACACATCTCGAATCACTCCCGTCTCAAAACTGGCGATCAAGCGATTAATAATGGTAGGACTCTCCTCAGAGTCAGCTTACGGAAGTAATCTTGCCAGTTATTATATCGCCAAGCAGTAATGTGATGTGAAAACATCACTGTATTCCGGTTTGAAGGGCAACGTTTCCAGTGAAATCAGAGTGGATTGAGATAAAAATCGAATATTTCTGGATAACGAACGTCTTTGTCCTGAACAACCCAAATGTAATTGGGCGTTTGGATGTTTGAATCCACGAATGTTTGGATTAGTGGGCTACTTCCCCAGGCACTCTGCAGTATTTGTGTTTCATTAATGTTTTTGCTTTCCAGACATAGTCGTGGTACCCAGCAGTGGAGAAGAAGGGGTGGATAACAAAGGATTCGATGAACCCATCATAGTTAGCCCCGTTTCCACAGAGAAGATACCTCAAGTATCAGAAAAAGGTAAATATAACAGAGTCACGATATGTTACTTCACTTATTATTGCGTGTCTTGGTGTTTGTTAAAATTGGTTTCATTGTTTTTTTCTATCTACTTTTTTTTTCGTAACTAGATACTATTTTTTTTCAATTGGTGTCGACTGTTTGTGATTGACTGGTAACTACTATTTTTCCGGTTATTAACTATATTTTTCCAACTGAGACTAGGCCATGGAATGAGGGAAAATGGCGGTGATTCCCGCTCTGGCTTGTACCTGGCACAAATATTGTCCATTGCTATTCAGCTTGGTAATGCTGCCAGCATAAGGGGCACTTTTATTTGTGCCGGGTACTGTTAGGGGTGGGTTATGTAATTGATTGATTTATTGTGGACTTTATTTTTATTGTATTACTAGCTGAACCGTGCGCGCGTTGCTACGCCATCGAAATCGAAAATTGGTCGTACCAATTCAAACTTTGAACAAATTCAGTTACCTTATGTTCTAATGACCTTTAAAAGATATATATATATATAGTCCTCCTCATCGATTTCGATGACGGCGACCTACTCGCTATTATTTCTAGCATGAGCTCTAATGTGGCTCGCAAAACCAAACTTGGTTTTGAAGACTCGATCGCAAATGTTACAATATAGTTGACCCGATGCATCATAGGTATAACTGTAGAAAGGCTTAGGTCTTGATTTCTGAACCTGGCGTCTATGGTCAAGGTCCTCCAGGCGACATCCCTCAAACACCTTGACTCGCTTATGAACTGTGTTCCGCCACGACGATCTACGAGCGGCAAGCTCCTCCCAGCTCTCCGAATCTATGCCACAGGCGTTTAGATGCCTCCTGAGCACGTCTTTGTACCGAAGATGCTGGCCTCCTGGCTTACGCTTGCCATTTGCCATGACCGAATAAAAAACAGCCTTTGGCAGACGATAGTCTTCCATCCGCAAGACATGACCACACCATCTGAGCTGCCGCGTCATTAACAGAGCCTCCATACCATACATCTGCGATTTTCGCAAGATTTCGGTGTTGGAGATCCGATCCTGCCACCCAATCCCCATGATCGACCTCAGACATCTTAGGTGGAAAGTGTCCAGTTTCTTTATGTCAGCTTTGTAGAGGCACCAAGTCTCAGCACCATACATAAGTACAGACAAAACCAGGGCTTTATAAACATCAAGCTTAGTTTTAAGCTTCAAATCATGGGACCTCCAGACACGACGCTTTAGTCGACCGAAAGCAGAAGCAGCCCTGGCAATGCGTGACGTAGTCTCCAACGCAAGAGTATTATCCGAGCTGATATTAGTACCCAGATATTTGAAGTGATGTACTTCCTCCAAGACTCTATCACCAAGAACAAGGGCCGCAGCATCAGATTCACCACTTCTTGTTGGCTGCTTAAGAATCTGCGTCTTAGAAGTACTAATCACCAGGCCAAATCTTTGACAAGAAAGGTGTAACGCATCCACGAATACCTGAAGATCCACCATATTGTCTGACATAAGACATACATCATCCGCATATAATACGTCCACAACCGGCATCTCTCGCACCTTTGACCTAGCTCTAAATCTTGAAATGTCGAATACGCCCCCATCAGTCCTAATATGTAACTGTATTCTATTTTCACAAGACTGGAGAGCATCTTTCGTTACCACCGCAAAGTACAAGGAGAAAAGTGATGGAGCCATTACACAACCCTGCTTCACCCCACTCGTGACAGTAATTTCTTCAGAAAGGTCATTTTCATGTTGAACCTGTACTTTCATTCCATCGTGAAATTGACGCACAAGGTTAATAAACTTTCCTGGAAATCCTGCCTTCTCCAGAACGATCCATAATGCTTCACGTGGAACTCTATCAAACGCCTTCTCCAAGTCAATAAAACACATATAGAGCGGTTGTTGTTGCTCTAGACTTTTTTCCTGAAGTTGTTTGACCACAAATATAGCATCTATAGTACCTCTGGAAGGCCTGAAACCACATTGGCTTTCAGGTAGGCAAGTTTCTGCTACAGTGCTCAGACGGGAATTGATGATGTGTGCGAGGACCTTCCCAGCGCTAGAGAGAAGCGATATGCCTCTATAAGAGCTGCAATCAGAAACATCTCTCTTGCCCTTATACAGCTTACAAACTATCGAATCTCTCCAAGCCCGCGGAACATCCTCTTTTTCCCAAACTCGTAATATAAGACTGTAAAGGCCTCCAACGACAGTTTTTCCAGAGTACTTGTATACTTCCGCAGGCAATCGGTCACCTCCCGGCGCTTTAGAATTCCTCAGACGTTTCACCGCTCTTACAAACTCATCGAAAGTTGGCGGATCACATAACTCTTCACAAACTGGAAGTTTTTCAAGCGAGTTTATATATGAAAGGTCAACACTTTGCCTGGCCGGATTCAGTACATCATTAAAATGTTCCGTCCAACGCAACAAAATATCGCCTTTACTAGTGACACGATGTTGTCTGTCACGGGAAAACATTGGAGCTGTTTTCCGAACCCGGGGTCCAAATATCGCTTGAATACCTTCAAAGAACTTACCAGTTTGCTGAGTATCAGAAAAGAGCTGCAATTCAGCTGCCTTTGCGTTCCACCATGCATCTTTTAATTCGCGAATTTTGTGTCGCAAGTTTTTTTGCAAAGCTCTTCCACGGTCCGCATTCAGAGATTTGTCATTTAATTTACACCTATGCTCCTCAACCAGCTTCTGTATTACCGCGTCAGATGAGTCAAACCAATCCTGATTCTTCCTTAGCGGCTTACCAATCGCTCCTAGAGCACAGGCGTAAAGCTGTTTAGAATATGCATTCCACTGCGCATCACTAGACACATACTCAGTCTCAATCGATGACGAGGCAAATGACTGGTCCAATTTCGCGCCCAATTCCGCAGACTCAACCAATCTTGAAAAAGCCAACCTAGGTGGAATCTTATGGGGAAATCTACGTGGAGTCTTTAACATCAGACATATCCTAGATCTAATAAGACGATGGTCAGTCCAACCAATCGCTCCACGCATCGCTCGCGTTATGAGTACATCTCGAAGGTCCTTACGGCGAACAATAACATAGTCCAAGAGATGCCAATGTTTCGATCTAGGGTGCATCCACGATGTCTTGTATTTATTTGCCAGACGAAAGAAGGTGTTTGTGATGCTCAAATTAAATTCAGTACATAACGATAACAACATTAACCCATTATCATTACACTTACCCACACCCTGCTTTCCAATCACACCCCTCCACGAGTCGTGGTCTACTCCTACTCGGGCATTGAAGTCCCCTAGCAAAATAACCGTATCTTGATTAGGATTACCTCGAGAGCTAAGCGCAACTGCTGGTAGAACTCCTCTTTGACATCATCTGATGTCGGCAGCGTAGGTGCATAAGCACTAATGAGATGAACGTGCTTGCCTCTAGCTATTGGTAGGCGCAGAGTCATGATACGGTCACTCAAACCTTTCGGCCGCTCTAACAGATCCCTAGCTAGTCCATTCCTAATAGCAAAACCGACACCATTTCCTGCTCTTTCGTCATCTGGCCGTCCACTCCAGTAATACGTATAGCCACCAAGTTGTTCGCAAAGTTCTCCGTGGCCACTCAAATGGGTCTCGCTTATTGCAGCTATATCCACCTTATATCGGCCCAACTCCCGAGCAATGAGAGCCGTTTTTCTTTCGGGGCACAGATTCCGATCGCTATCCAGTAAAGTCCTGACATTCCAAGTTGCTATGAAAAGTTGTTTAGATTTAATAATATGCTCTTTTGTTCGACCGCGCTAAAATGGTGTCTAAGCGCCCGCGGTTTGGCACCCAGATGTAGTGTGAGATGGACTATGTTTGGGCCACCTTTTCTAGGCCCCTCTCCTGTACAGGAGAAAGCAGAGCGATCCTGAACAGGGCTGCTTTGTCACCAGTCGTGCTGCCGAACTCGAAACCCCATCCCATTCGGTTCCGTGAGCGACCACTCTCCACTGGCCGCCTGCGTGCAGGATATCAACTAGGGCCTCGGTACACCGATACCTAAACCCCACCGTCTTTATCCCATCGCCACAGGTCTTTTAATGCTCTTCCGTAGACAATAGCTGTGGTCATCTGCGCGTGACAAATTTATAGTGGATGTGCGGTTGCGCAGGTACATATCCACTCTCTCGTCTCATTACCCTGTTGTCCAATGGACCAGGAGACTGATACAATTGGCAGGGAATAAGATGCAGTGAATGACCGTATGTCACTAAAGGACCCTGACAAACGCTCTTTAATGCACTTCACGAGGCATTGCTGTATCGCTGCGATAGCCGAAGCAGGTGTCTATCGACGGTGCTCGCCAAACGCACCGAAACAGGCTTTATGTACTGTCATGGGGGTCACCCATTATATAACTACGTTTCTTGTTCCGTAGCCCCTTCGCCAAGTTTAGCCCGCGGATCGACACGGTTTCCAGGGTGTGGCCGCTGTGTACACTACAGCTACTGGGAGCCATTAGCGAAGAGATTGCAGAGACATAACAATCTGACCATAATAACTTCCTGCAATTTTAATGAAGCAGTCGACCAAGCTATGATGATTTTACTTAAGATCTATTATCTCCCTACTACACCCCTTTAAAAGATAGACACATGCTGTCACGCAACGAAAGCAATCTCTCAAAAAGCAATATTTTTCCCCGTTTTTGTTACACCTTTCATCCATGCTCCGCTCCTGTTGATAGTAGCGTAATTTTAAACAGCCTATTTAGCCTATTTATTTTCCTATAGCCTTCCTCGATAGATGGACTATCCAACAGAGATAAAATATTTAAATTCGGACCAGTAGTTCCCGAGATCCTTCCATTCAAACAAACCAACAAACTCCTCCTCAGATTGACTTATTGTATTACTGAGTTGTATTAAACTGAGACTTGAATTAAACTTTTAAAACCCCATATTTTTCGTAGAGTTTAGTTTAGTACAAAAGCTATTTTTTGCCGTGGTAAAATAAAAAAATCGCGGAAAAATCGCAGGACGTTATTATTTGTCTTTTTTATTCGACATATTATATTATTATTGATTCGCCAGAAGTAGGATTTACGTTATTTTGGACCACAATCTAACTGTTTTCAAATATTTTAACCCAATCAAGCGTTGCGACGTGATTGAGTAATAAACATCAAAAAATTCAAACATCTAAACTTTCGCATTTACAATATTGGTTGAATTAGTGAGATTAATTGATTCACATGGGAGTTTTTTTTTTTCAATTGTCGAAGTGCCTGTAATTGATTTTTCAATTCATTGTCTATAAAAGGGGTTTCCTGACGAGTTCATTGAAAAGCAACCGCCACCATAAACCGCTGGGCATTAACACTTCAAATTTGTGGCGTGTGATGACGCAATCAAAACCGCAAACTCTCCATAATAAAGGATTATTCCAATGCAACCTCTTAACGAGGGTTAAATTGGTTTTTGGGTTTGTTTTTAGATATACATAAATATAAATAACATATATATATAAATACATTATTTACAAAACACCATCCCTAAACCGAGCAAATCTTGTATTATGGGAGTCACAGACAGCTGATACAATACCTAAAATGTACTTATATAATAGGTACCTACTTACCTATGATACATAGAAAGACCCTTTCAATTCAATTCAATTCATTTATTCGAACCATAAATTCATAAGAACACTTGGTAACGTCATTAACAAAAAGGCATAAGAATCCGTGTACATAATAAGATAAAATAACAATGTCAAAATGAATAAAGCTGTAAAGGAGCCTCGTCAATCAAATAATGCAGCTGTAAAAAGGCTTTGTCAAAGACAAAATAACAAATAATTAATACATACAGTATACAGATACTACATGAGTACTTTGATAGCAATAGCCTAGATATATAGACATAGGTACTCATTTTTGGACATAATATGGTAATATGTAAATAAAACAAACATATCATAACAAAATCTAAAAATACAGAAAATAGATCTCGCGACAAAACCTTCATGGGTGTTTTAATATGAATAGTTGAATAGCATTGTTACTCGAAAATTTAATGTTATTAACGAATGAAACCCCGGGGTACTTACAGTTAGTAAACATCCGCCTATTTAATACATAATAGATTTCCACGAAAATCTTTTATTTCGATTCTGGGTTCGTCGTATCTTGAAAATAACGACGGATGTAGGATGTAGGATGTAGGACGGATGCAGTATAACAAGCTAATTACGATTGGGGAAAGACTTTATCACAATAGATACTTACACACAGTGCCGGACTAAGATTTTTCCAAATGATGGTGATACGGAGCAATGATGATACTTTGATGATACTTTCATAGACTTTTTGAGCCAGCTCGTCTTCTAGCTGAAGCTGTAGAGTTAGGACATTAGCTCCATATTTTACAATGTAAATTTTTTTGGGTATATCCTGGACCCTAACAGCCTACGCATAGTGACGTGGCTTTTCGTAGGAACAAAGTTGTGCGAGCTTCATCGCTACCTATGCGGGCGAGCAATGGACCAATTCGGACGTTACTGGCTTTCGTGTGTAAAGAGTGCCGTTCGGCATTTCGTCATTGGTCAATTAATGACTTAGTCAGACGGGCTCTCACAGCCCTAATACCTTCAACATTGGAACCGAGCGGAATGTGTGAATTAAGTCGGTTTTTTGGTATCTAGAAATTTGAGTTAATTTGATGTCGAAAAAGTTTAACATTTTTAAATCATAAATCTTTAGAATACATATGTAAGTTTCACGAATCGCCATAAGGGAAACATATAGGTATAATTATTTTAGGCCAGCAGCGCCCCGCGGTGTTACCGGCGAAGTTCCCGTTGTTCCCGTTGTTTTTCCGAGATAAAAAATAGCCTATGTGTTCTTCAAGACTATAATATAACTGTATTCCAAATTTCATATGATCCGTTCATACGTTAGGACGTGATTGAGCAAGAAACATCCAAACATCCAAACATCCATACATCCATACATTCACATTTATAATATTAGTAGGATTTCTGAAGCATGTCGTTAGCGAAATAGAAGCGACGTTAAATGTCTCATGAAATCTTTCTTAATATATATAAATCTCCTGTCACGATGTTTGTCCGCGATGGATTCCTAAACTACTTAACCGATTTTAAATTAAATTGGCGCACCGCGAGCAGTCTGGTCCAACTTGAGAGATAGGATAGTTTTTATTTCAATGAATAGTCTTTAAATTACAATATCCGAGCGCAACCGGAATGGGCCGCTAGTTAAACATATTTAAATGTATGTATACAGCGACGTGCAAACATGTGATCCGGCTTGAAGGGCTGTGTTTCCAGTGCTATTACAGGGCAAAGAGATCTTAAAGACAGCTTATATCTCTGGGTAACGAGCGCAGTGCAGTGCTAAGTAATGATATGGACTCTTCATGTTTCAACAGTTGTTGTCACAAGCATGTTGCTTACCATCAGGCACATGTCCTGAGCTCGTCTCGTCACTCTATACAATATAAAAAAATGTATTACCTCATGTTATACATATCTCAATATTTTTTTTCAAAAATGTACACTTAAGACTACTTTTGTTAATTGGTTAGTCCGGCACTGCTTGCGTTGTTTTCATGATATTGGAAATACAGAAGTATTTTCAACGAGCTAAGGTTTAATTTCATGTGATAATTTCGGAAACCTACGCATTTATGTATACGTGTGGGTAATTTTTGTTTGGAAGTAAACATTATTTACGGATATACATATTAGGAAGAAGTACCTGGTGTTTTTTTAGAGGTAT
Organism: Ectropis crepuscularia; assembly: GCA_963693475.1. NCBI lineage: Eukaryota > Metazoa > Arthropoda > Insecta > Lepidoptera > Geometridae > Ectropis > Ectropis crepuscularia. The sequence goes on from OY856338.1 coordinate 39,887,250, forward strand.
ACTACTTTAAAATAGAATAAAACAAGGATAAATTTGTAAAATTTATTTGAATTTGACTTTATTCAAAAGATAATCTTTTGGCATTTTAATTTAAATATGATTTCTGACATATGACCGCCTCGACTGGGTCGGACGTAGTGTAATCAGGAGGTCCAATTTTCAATGACTTTTATACCCCGTTTACATTATTCCAGTCCAGCGACCGAATCCAGCGCTGGATTGCTTACTGGAATAATGGAAACCGGCACTGGAATGCATCAATCCAGTGCCAATGCATTCCAGTGCCGGTTTACATGATTCCAGTAAGCAATCCAGCGCTGGATTCGGTCGCTGGACTGGAATCATGTAAACGGGGTATTAGTAACATTTGTGGCCGTATATTGACAATAACGCGGCGAATGTTGTCCTCCACGTGTTTGAGCGTTTCGGGCTCAAACTCTAGTCAACAAGTTCAAACACGTGCTAAACTAAACTAAACGTGCTCTTTGTCGGGCAACTCAAATGGTGTTAACAAGCAAGGACCCAGAAGTCAATGTCCTGAGTGACTCCCGATCTTCACTCGAACTGCTAAGTAACCCGAAAACGAGTCACCCCTTGGCAAAGTGTATAAAGGAAAACATTGGACAGATACGTGCAGAAGGGAGATCTCTTCGTTTTTTCTGGATAAGAGCGCATGTGGGTACCGTCGGCAACGAAAGAGCAGATGAACTAGCGAAGTCGGCGGCGGTCATGAAATCACCCAGAGACTACGAGGGGATCCCCTTGTCCTACGTCAAACGAAAAATACGCGAAGAATCGGTCAAGAAATGGCAGGACCGATATGAGACCTCGGAAACCGGAAAAGTCACTCAGATGTTCTTGCCCGATGTAGCAAACGCATATCGGTTGACGAGAACCACGAAACTGACTCCTTTCCAGGTACAAGCGTTGACGGGACATGGAGGAATAGCTGAATATCTATACAGATTTAAGCTCAAGAGCAGTCCTGCATGCGAGTGTGACCCTGACCAACCCGAAACGGTCTGGCATGTGCTGGTCGATTGTCCCAGATTCATGGCCGCAAGACATGAGCTCGAATCTATGATCGACGGGAGGCTGGTTGTTTCGGATCTCCAAAATATCTTAGCAGATCCAGATAACAGACCACGGCTCCTGTCCTTCATGGAAAGCTCATTCCGCATAGCGACCAATAGGAATTCCACACTCTCAAATACACGCCCCCCTTCACCACCACATTCTACACGCCCCCCTTCGCCACCACATTCTACACGCCCCCCTTCGCCACCACATTCTACCGCGCTGTCCGTGGAAGCCGCGCGGAATGCAGTCCCCGCCCAAGATAACCCCTCAAAAAGCATCTCCGTCCAACAGCTATTGGAGAATGCAGACCGAGGAGAGGCAGGGATTCGTATCCGCGGAGTGGCTCTCTTCATGGACAGCAACAAAGAAAGATTCGGAGTGAGCTTTTGCTTCGCCTGGGAACGGAAACGCGCCCGTTTGTCACCTGGATTGTCGTGCCTGCTCAATGGGAGTACCGCTAAAGTCACAATGAAGCGGAAAACCTACGATGCTATGCCAGTGTGCGAGGTAGACGGCCACCGATTTCGGTTGGTGCGATCGAAAAACAAAACGATTGCACTAATAGAGTACTCGGAAGGTCGGACGCCTTTCACACAGGCAAGTGCGCTGCTCGCACATCTGAGCAGAAATGCGGGTGACACACCCCGGGTGATAAGCGTGGATGCGATGGCGATTGAATACTCAAGAGCGAGGGTCGCAGACCGGCTGGGTTGCATTGAGGCCTCTAAACATCACGAGGTTGTCGTATACGAAGATAGAGGAGAAAATCTGAGCTTCCTCAGAGTCCCTTCGCACGACCTAACTAATGCAACTGACAGCTGGGGACATCCTGTTCCAAGTTCGACCGCCCAAACCGGCTCCGAAAGAGCACAGCAGAGGGCGGCGGCGGAAAAAGCCGCAGCCAATCAAAGCAGCAGCCGAGGAACCAACACGACTTTCGTGGCGGCCTTTAACGCAGCAGCAAGGAGCGTACTCCGAATCTTATCCCCTTCATCATCATCAAACCCCTTGACGTCAAAGACCCTCAAAGCAGCTTCACAGCAACTAATTAGCCGAACCAGAGCCGACATGGGACTGGTGGAACCGCCCCGTTATGTCACGGCCTCGGAGCCGCGGAGTCATGCACGTAACGCCTTTATCGAATTCACAGCCACACTGAGAGCGACAAGACAAGTCAACCTCAAGACCTGCGAAAACATCATGCAGTTCTATAGGCTGGGAAGTGAAAGCCTATTAAAGGCGAAACTCGAGGAGGCCGAAGCAGCCATTTACAACAATGTTACTTCCCGGGTCATCAAGGGAACCATAACAGGACAGTATATGGCAGCCTACAGTGCAGAAAATGGCTTCGTGACACTGAACGAGAAAGAGACAGAGCGCGCGGGAATGCCTGTATATGCGACACCACCAAACGACCCTATTGTAGTTACCGCCCGATGCACCAAAATTATGTTGGACGACAAGATCCTAGAGATGGCCAAAATTATCGAAGGGAACTCAAGTGTCACAGCGGCTTGGGCAAATTGGGAGGTACCAAGAATACAATGGGTCAATGGTGTTCCGGGATGTGGAAAGACAACATGGGTTATTAGACACTTCGACGTGGACAAGGACGCTATCATCACCACAACAACTGAGGCAGCAAAAGATCTAAGAGAAAAGCTATCGCACCGCATTGGAAACCTGGTCAAAACCAGGGTGCGAACTATGGCTTCTACTCTCGTAAATGGATTCGGAAAAGAGAGTTTCAGTCGCCTCATGGTGGATGAAGCCCTCATGAACCATTTCGGAGCCATTGTAATGGTCTCACGCCTGTCTGGTGCTGGCGAAATTGTCCTCATCGGAGATGTCAATCAACTGCCTTATATCGATAGGGAAAATCTCTTCGAAATGAGGTATCACCGCCCGAACCTGGTAACAAAGATCAGCCAGGAGTTGCTCTGCACACATCGAAACCCAATGGACGTCGCATATGCGCTGAGGGAAATATACTCGGGTATGTATTCCTCGGCGCCTCGCATAAAGTCCCTAGAGCAGAGAAGGTATAAGGGAGCGCAAATACCCAACACCCAACCAAACACCCTCTTTTTAGTTCACACTCAAGAGGAGAAGGAGACCCTGACAAACCAGGGTTATGGTTCAGGCACCGGGTCACGCATCCTTACCATCCATGAAGCTCAGGGACTAACATACGAGTCGGTAATCGCAATAAAAACTAAGGCAAACACGAAGCTGCACGAGAGCGTGCCTCATGCGGTCGTCGCAATCTCACGGCACACGGGGACCTTCACATATTACGCTGACGACACCGACGACGCCATCGGTCGGTTCGTGCGGCGAGCGTTGTCTGCAACACCGAAGACCATCCGAGAGTTCAATTTGCAGATGGCCATCAAGGATAGAAATGCAGTCGTGGTGGAGGCGCTGAGCCGGGAGGAGGCGACTTAGAAAATAAAATAGTCCTAGAAATAGCAAGAAAATGTTCCCTACTCTCCCCTATTTCCTTTTCTTCTCCAATCCAAGATTCATGTAACAAAAAAAGAAAACCATTGACAAAGGTCACGGACCCCGGAGTCTGTGGAGCTGTAAAATTTAAATAAAAAAAAAAAAAAAAAAAAAAAAAAACACGTGCTAAATAGAAACAAAGCTCCTAGAAACATGTGCGACACCTCATTCGATTCGGAATGACGTCTAGGAAAAATGTTTTTTAGGGTTTATTAGCACATAAAAAGCGAAAAATTTTTAGACCAATTATTTTAACTTTTATGCCGTAATTTAGGAAAACAGATAGCGGGAAAAGATTAGTTGAATAACATTGGTATAACTTAATGAAAAATCGACATATTTTTTTTTTACCGATGTTTTGTTTGTTTAAGTATCTAAATTACACTTTTTTTTTTTTCTATTTTGTTTATGGCTGTTTAATACTGTAAAATCAATATTTTACAGTGTTGTTTAGCTTTTTAGACGGCTCGTCTAAGCCGTAGCGACCTCGCGGAGCGTTACTATCAGCGTTAAAAAAAAAAGGAATAAGTACATAATAAAGTTCTAGGAGTTAAAAGTTTATATTGCAAATTTCCTCTTATTTCAAAATTTCTTCAGTATTATTACTTACGAAATTATTAAGGAATAACTAATTACCTTCTTTTTGTAATCTGATTTTGTAAATAACTATCGCATTTTTTGACGTGATAACGTCTTATAATTCGATGAAGCCGGCTGCACGCCCGCAAAACTGTAACGTTCCGCCGTTACCGTTAGTTCGTCTTCCGTGCCATGCGGACGAAGCTGAGCGCTGAGGGCGCCACCCGCCGAGTCGAGCGGTATCACTACTCGCGCTATCAGCGTACTGATTTCTTAAGACGTTGTCACGTTCTATCGTCAGTAAACCGACTTTACAGACAACCATTTTTTTTATCTGCTAATAAACCCTTAAAAACATTTTTTCTAGACGTCATTCCGAATCGAATGAGGTATCAGATATGTTTCTAGGCGCTTTATTTCTATTTAGCAGGTTTTTGAACTTTGCTGACTAGACTTTTATTGACGTAGACTAGCAACTTCACATATCCCCACAGAAAATAGTCTAACGGTGCTAAATCACATGATTTTGGAGGCCAATTCACGGGTCCGGAACGTGAAACAATGCTGTTACCAAATGTTTACTTCTGTAAATAAATTGTGGCACGAGCTGTGTCGCGTGTTGCGACGTCTAGTTGAAACCACAGCTCCTGCGCATCATGGTTGTTCAATTGAGGAACGAAAAAGTCAGTATTTAGGGCTCTATAGCGGTCACTATTGACTGTCACGGTCTGTCCAGTAACGCTTTTAAAGAAGTACGGACCAATGATTCCACCAGTCCATTAATAACACCAAACAGTTAGTTTTCTACATGTAACGGTGTCTCAACATACACAGGAAGATAATCTTTACTCCAAAAATGGCAGTGTTGTTTATTGACGTAGCCATTCAACCAAAACTGAGTTTCATTTCTAAACCGTAAAATTCACGTAATTCGCGATTAGTATTTTATTTTAAAATTTTTAATTTGGAAGCATTGCTCCTGGGTCAGTTCTGTTAATGTTAAAATGCCAAACCAAACTAAACACAAATCACCTAACAGCAGACAAAATAGGTGCCAGAGAAAATAGTGTTGCCAACTTAAAGTTCTATACCTCTAAAAAAACAGCCTTTACAGCATGTTTAATAACTTGGCTATTATATAGGCGTAGTCGCTAGATGACCCGGACTTAATATTATGGTTAATTATTCGCAAAACTCCATTTATTTTTCTGAAAACAAAGCCAGCCTAAGTTATTCCTGAGCTGATGATACTATCCGAATGTATCCGCGGAGCGCACTATCCGAAGTGTGCCCAACGATAAGCCTGATTATCTTTGCAGCAGAACCCAGCGAGCCAAAGCCCCAGAAGAGCATCTTTGCTTACCCGAAGCACAAGTCGATCTGGTACCAGCTGGGCTGGCTGTACCTGTGGCCAGTGAGGGTGATCCTTGGGTTCACCATCCCCTCGCCGGTGTACCGTCGTCGGTGGTACCCGCTCGCCTTCTTCATGTGCATCGTCTGGATCGGAGTGAACAGCTACTTCGTGTCTTGGAGCATGACTGTCATCGGTAAGTACATCATCAGCCCATAGTCATAGCATCTCCCATGATACGCCATTCCACTCTATACTGGGATTTTCTTCTCCAACCACAGCCTGCATTCATATCGTCTCTCCATCTAGTTTCAGAGGTCCTACAACCGTTGGGGTAGACATATTCAAAACCGGAGACCGCGAATACGCAAACGTAGAGACGTATTTGCCTATTCGCGGTCTTCGCTTTCGAATACGTCTACCCTAACGGTTGTAGGTCCTTCGACAGATATGGCAACTCTTCAGTTTGCTAATACGTTGATTACATCGTTAACCACGCAGCACACGCAGCTGTTAAATTTATGTATTTACTTTGATTTGTTACGGTAGGACTCTTTGCAGTCCACCTGGGGAAGTAACTACTACGCCTTTGCCAGTTGTTATACCGTCAAGCAGTACTATTAAGTAGTAATAATGTGTACTATTTTTTTTTTTTAATAAAGATTGACGAGACGAGCAGGACATGTGCCTGATGCACTATACAGGCATTGCTGTGTTCCGATTTGAAAGGCAACGATTCCAGATAAGTTACAGGGTATTTATGTCTCTGGTCTCTGGGTAACGAGCGAAATGCATAGCTAGGTAATGATTTGGACTCTTCATGTTCCAATGGATGTGAGACACTGCAGTTTTATGGGTACGCGTGTTGCTTCCCGCCAGGCGTAAATCATGCTCGTCTCTCTTTGAAAAATGAACCTTTCGCATTATGAAGGCAAACTTGTTTAACGGAACATGCTCAATGCATTCGACTAATTTTCGAAAACCTTATTGGTCTAAAGATGAACAAAACATTCAACATCAACAGCCCACTAAACGTTCCCACTACTGGGACTCGGGGCCTTCTCTCGCAAGGAGAGAGTTAAGGCCATAATCCACCACGCTGGCCCAGTGCGAGTTGGCGGATGACACATGACTTCGAAAGATTCTAGGTACATGTCAGTTTCCTCACGATGTTTTTCCTTCACCGTTTTAAGTTAGCGGCATTACGCACTTGACTTCGACAAGACAGTGGTGCGTGTGGGGTTTGAACCCGGGGTCTCCGGATCGGCAGCCGCCGTTCTCCCGACTAGACCAGCCGTAACTTCAACATAACATTGTACACACCGTAACAAAACATTGTCTCTAATTTAATCGCCTCACGTATCCAGAGTAAATATAAATTAAACACACTCAGGGCACTTAACATTCTATTTATTATTCCGGGTCGTGGAATAATAATTGAAAATTATTTGGAATCGTATAAACTCACGGCGATGGGGATTCCCACCTCTAATTATTCTTTTTTTAAGCAGCTACGCCAATACGATAAGGTATTTTGAGTCTGTGGCATTGTAGCTCTGACATTTGAACGAATCGGGACGTAATTTGGAACACAGTTATATTTAGAACACAGTTTATAGTCTGAAAAAAAAATAGGCTTTTTATCCCGAAAAATATACGGGAGCTTCGAAGGTAAAACCACGGAGTACTGCTAGTGTTTTATACAATTACGCCAAATCCTGTATGTTTCGTACTAGCTTGTAGCCGCGGTTTCGCAAGAGTTCAATAAATAGATTCCTACTTTGGTGACATTACCGTCGAATAATAATTTGAATAACTATCGACTAGGCCCTATAGGTTAAAAAAATAACTTATATGAAACTTTTATTCCCTAAGTACTATCTCAGGAGTTGAATTTTGGAACGTTTTCCAAAATTCTTTGTAATTTGTAATGTAGCTCGTTATTTTGGACGCAATCAATTCATAGATTCATACGAAACATTATACAAATATGTCCAAGGTAAAAAACATTTCATACAAACTTATACCCTCTCAGGATTATGAAAAATCAGTTCTTAGATCTGAAGATAGATCTTGCTTATGTCATAAGAAGAATACGTCTGCGAAATTTAAAGATTCTATTAACGTTTTGGGCTTAATCAGTCAATCGCCTTTACCATTTATATACGTATATACCTCTAGATAGGTAGAAGATACCCCCTGAGCGGTGTTATCGTTCCGTCAAATAGATTCGATTTTCCTATGAAATAATTGGGTATCTATCTCGTGTTTTCCTGTATCTTAACAACACAAAATCATTATTGGTCAATCGTACCGCTGTATTATTCCGTTTGAATGAAGCTTAATTATGTTTTCTTCAGGTCGTTCGAGGTCACTTACATTCAACATCTCCATACCTTTTGATCTGATATTGATCGCGTTATTTTTGACTAGCGGCCCGCTCCGGCTTCGCTCGAATAATAACCTAGATATCAACTGCAGCGCCATCTGCCGTAGCCTATGTTACTCGGGAATAATGTAGCTTTCCAAAGGTGAAAGAATTTTTGAAATCGGTCCAGTAGTTTCGGAGCCTATTCATTACAAACAAACAAACAAACAAACAAATCTTTCCTCTTTATAATATTAGTATAGACAAATAAATAAAAACTCGTATTATATCCTACACTAGCAGTGCCCATCGGTTTTACCCGGATAGTTCCCGTTCCTGTGTTGTTTGCGGCATAAAAGAAGCGTATATGTTCTTCCAGATACTAATCTAAATGTTTCAAATTTCAACCTGTTTCGCACAGACGTTACGACGTAATTGAGCAACACACATCTAAATATTGACATTTATAATATTCAGATGTGTTTAATGCAAGTAGTTAGGTATATTATAGTGCAGTGTAGTTCTCATTGTAATTTGTTTTTCTTCTAGCCACTAATGGTGTAAAAAGATCAAAATAAGAAAAACATTTAAAACATACTACTGATTTGTAGTATGTTTAAAAAAAAAAATTACCTATCTGTTTAGTTGAACATCGAACCCATGGCCTAGAGTTCAGTAGGTCTGAAGTAGGCCTACTGATCACTGGCGAGTGATATTTTTATAATATGGCGTAGGGCAAAGTTTCCAGGAAAATCACAGGGCATAGAGTTATCATCGTATATCTCCGGGTGACGAGCACTGTGCAGTACTAGGTTATGATTGGGATGTTCTCCTTCATGTTCCTATTACTGCATTCCGTGTTGAAAGGTAATGTTTCCAGTGAAATTACAAGGCATAGAGATAAAACATCTTATATATCTGGGTGACGAGCGCAGTGCTAGGTAATGATTTGGACTTTTCATGTTCCAATAGCGGCGTGTCAATGATGTTATGTGGCAGGCATATTTAACAGGTAGGTAGTAGGTGCATGTCCCGCTCATCTCGTCACTCTATAATATGCATTCTCTTATTTAATTCGTTTTAATTCGTGATAAACAAACATTGTGAATACTTGCTTCATTTACCTCTATTCTTCTTCTCCATTTCACCTAATTAGTAAAACGCTCGCGGTTCTTGTGGTAATTGTTTTTTGAAACGATTACGGCAAGCCTCACGAACAGGGAAGATATTAGATCACAATTTGCTTCGTTTTTCCCCATACTGCGCTTGGCGATCTTTGTTGTGGCTTTTTAGACTACGCTGCTTTATCGACTTCAATCTCACGTAATATATTTCGAGTTTATCTTTTGGCGAAATACGCCTAACATGTTTTAATGTTTATTATTTTATGTCACCGTAAAATTGGAAATACAATACCATAGCTCTTTAAAAAAGCAACCAAAAAGAAACTACACAACAAAGAATAATATTATTACCTAAGCTACTTGATTGGCGGCTTTATCGCTCATAGCGATGTCTACCAGGCGACCATGCACGGACAGGAGATGACATAGCATAATTTATTTTCTCCAAAAAACAAAAACGACTTCAACTAAAAATGAATTTCAGTTGAAGTGAAAACTTCTTTAGGCGCGCCTAGACAGATTTTTCGTGGGCTGTGAATTGAATTCATTCGTCACGCTCGGGGGGTCTACCGCCTAACGAAAAACGCTTTGACGCTTTGGCATTGCCGTCTCATCCGTCTGCCGTCATTTCAAGCGAGAAGAAAAGAGACAGCAATGTCAAAGCATTCAAGTGTCAAAGCGTTTTTCGTTAGGCGGTAGAAGCGCGGGTATGATAAGTAAGCATCGGGTAAACTCGGGACCATGGCCGTTGGCCATCTAGAAATGCGTCAGCCAATGGGAAATGCTGAAAGGGCGTGGCCTCACCATCATGGCATGGCCATCTAGAAATGCATCAGCCAATGGGAAATGCTGACGTATTTCTAGATGGCTATGCCATGATGGCCAGGCCACGCCCTTCGGTTACACCCGTGTAGTTTCCAAAGTAATGTATCAAATTCTGAGTTATAAGTTTTCACTTCTATCGGCAGTTCCTATGACTGCCAATTTTTGTTTTAATCGTCTCTCCTTTTCACGCAATACCAAGTTTCGGTTCGATTGATTAGGCGAAGAGTTTACTGAGAACAAACATCGAGACATATGAAAGATTTTATCGTCTAAACCGATTCAAATGTAGTAAATAATCCATCTAATAAATCCAAGTAACATAGGTAATATGTTACCTGGATTAACTCACAAATAATATGTTTTTAGATTTTGTCTTTCACTCAATGAATAAGGAAATGTACACAATACTATTTTACCAACCGTTCCTGAACTGGGAAAATCCACTAATGATTCTATACAATTTATAAGACGCTTTTAGTACCCATCATTATTACAACATCTGAATTTTCCATAAATTTACTGTCTACAACTTTGGCAAGTAGCTGTTAAAAGTTATATTTGTAACACACGTGTTAGTAAATTGATTCTCATTATTTACACTGTTGAAAATATTTCCTAAAAAGGTGCGCTTATACGGGCGACTAAAATTGCTCAATTCCAGTCAATACTCGTCAACTATGACGTCACAACTACATCAAGCAATTTACGGCAACGGCAACAAGCATCAATACTGCGCAATACAATATTGAGCGATATCGCGCAACTTCATCAACTAGGCAATACTGTCCTACACGAGCATTTCAGTATTCGCTCGCTATGGACGACATTGTTCTTGCTGCGGCGGCTTGTAGCGCCACCCGACCTCTCGCTCTCCCCGCGGAAGCAAGACGGCAAGCCGCAAAACAAACAAGTGCGAATGAGATATATACAAAAATTGCTAGGAATTTCCAAGCCCATTGGATATTCGTCAATTCGTATCGGCGACATTGAGCGATATGAAATATCTGGAGCAATTAGAAGCAATATCGCCGAAATAATTGTCATCATTTATTGAAATTGCGTTTAATTGCTCCATTAATTGCTCCAGATCGGTCCATTCGTGTCGCCGAGCAATTATTGCCCTCGTGTAAGCGCACCTTAAGCCGTCAGAAACAACAATTTCAACTTTGCCGATTTTTAAAGTATTTTCAATAGCACTAACGTCTAGTTCAGATGGTAGAGAAGTATTTTAAATCACGTCAGCTGTGGTAGTCGACTCTGTTGTTGTATTTAACCTATGCCTATGCCGGCCGGCGTCGTGACGTCACACAAAAAATCATAACTAAAAAATGAAACCAAATTTTGTGTGTCTGTAAACGACAATGTACTGATAAATATTATCACCTATCTCTTAGGCATCAAAATAAACTAATAATCGAGTATGTTTATCATGAAAAAAAAATTGGTTGCCTGTAAAGTCGGTATACGGGCGAAAGTTTTACGTGACAACGACTTTGAGTGGTAAAACAATTTTAATGTGAATATTCATTCGTAGTCTGTCACATTATCACTACACAATCGTTTTACAATTAACTGGCAACGTGTAAACTTGTATGCAGGCGCCTAAGCGAATCGGCGACTCGGGCATGGTTAGCCCGCCTAACAGCGAGAGAGAGAGACATAAAAAGTGAAAGGCACGCGTCCCTCTCACTCGCTCTCATTGTGAGCGCATAACGTGAGCGGAGCGTAACGCAGTTTCTTGAAGTGTCACCCGGCAAACCAATTTATAAGACGTTGTCACGTCAATAAGGTTTTAATGTCCCAAAACCGGTTTTGCCCAAATTTGGCCTCTTGGGGCTCAAGTGATATTCGATTTCCTGTTGTTAGTTACTCGAGATATTTATGTAACCTGATCAGGATTAATCTTAAAGGATAAATCATTTCCGAGAGTTGTTGTTGTGTCCAACTATAGCTCTGTAACAGAAATCGACTTCCGTTGCTTGGAGGGACTCGGACCTATTAATAGGCATGACGACTGATCCTGGAATTATATCAAACTATTTGATATAATGACAGTATTTAAATAGAATAAAATACGTACCAACTTTAATTTTGATATACTTCTGTTTAATTTACTTTATGATCATTCAAAGTTGGATGGGCAAGTCTATTTTAAAAGTACAAAATTATTCGAAAATGTATTTACCATTGGATAACCCGTTCAATTTAAAGTGGCTTTTGTTATAAAACCAGTTTCCTAAATGCAATTTAATATAGCTAACATACAAACTTTATGCGCGACGCATAGAAAATGCCAGACTGTGACGTCACGCTTTAGTAGCGTTTTTGGATGAAGCGTTTTTGGGAAAGTCTAAAATTGTGATTTTAAAATCGTGATATCACGGGAAGTTTTTAATATAACAAAGTATTTCTTTCACCTATGTTTTAGTTATTGAGTAGCCTTTTGATGGCACATTAAATAAAACATTAGTCGTCAAGCCTGCGTATCTTACGTCATTCCTTAAAAAACGTTGCTTCATTGTAAGTTCTATTTAATCAGTACCTATTCTGCTTTCTTAAGAGGTCGATTCTTACACGAGGCGTTCTCTCAATGACTTTTAACGTATTTGTACTGAACTCCGTTTAACAATGATGTAAACCAATTTACTCAAGTTTTTGAGTACACTCAAATCGGTCGAAAAACTTTTTTTTCACGCGTTTGTGAAAAACAAAAAAAACGTAAATAGTATCGCTTCAGTAAGATTGTTTTTATTCTTTTAGCGTCAACATTGAAAACATTGCCCTTTAAACCGGAACACAGTTGTTAAGGCCCTAGTGGGTTGATAAATGAAAGGTTGTGGACTGTATTGCAATAGGGTTTACTCCGAATGTTACAAAGGAATATATAGCTTAGAACGCCCGTTGCGTGATGCGTCGCTGAGCCGAGTGGTGCCGACGGCGGCCGCAGCTGACGACCGATGGCGCCGCCCCGCGCCCCGCTCCTCTCGTCCCCTCGTCCGGCGCTCGTGCGCCGACATCCTCCCCGGGTTGAAGTATCTTCAATAGCCTTCAGGAAGAGGGCAGATGTTGTTAAAGGCACGACGAATCGTGCCCTTCTTCGTCCGCAGCTCAGCAACCCTCGAGATGCCGTCCACTCCGGGGTAGGTCTTGATGACCCGACCCAGAGGCCACAGCAATGGCGGCGCCGCTCGTTCCTTGACCAAGACCAAGGTCCCTGGCTTCAGCTCCCCTGTGGAATGTCGCCATTTTGTTCTGGTCTGCAGGAGAGAAACATAATCTCTGTGAAACCGCGTCCAAAAATGCTGACGTATGTGTTGGACTCTCTTCCATCTTGTCAGTCGAGTGATGTTAGCGTCAGTCACCGTAGGGTGCGGCACAGATAAGAGCGGTCGCCCAATCAAAAAGTGTGAAGGAGTGAGTGCCGAAAGGTCGTTAGGGTCCGTAGAGAGAGGAGTAAGAGGGCGGCAATTTAAGACCGCCTCTATTTGGGTGAGGCAAGTTGACATTTCCTCAAATGTGAAATGGGTCAGTTTAAGTAGGCGCTTTAAATGATGCTTACAAGATTTCACAGCAGCTTCTGCTAGTGAGTTAAAATGTGGACTATAGGCAGGCGTAAAAATAAATTCAATACCTTCTTGGGCCATTTCACCCTCAATCTTCGATGAACTTAAAAATCTATGAATGTCGTTAGACGCGCCAACAAAGTTAGTGCCGTTATCGGACGTGATGCTTCGAGGCTTGCCTCGACGCGCCACGAAACGATCTAAAGCGGCCCTATAAGCCTCAGAGGTGAGGTCTGAGACGAGCTCCAAATGTACAGCTTTCACTGCGGAACAAACAAAGATGCACACGTATGACTTTGAAAGTTTGCAACCACGGCCTTTCTTATCGGCGGTCAACACAGGGCCGAGATAGTCGACATATGAATTTTGAAATGGAGACTCAAGGTGTGTCCTCGAGACCGGTAGATGACCCATCAATGGCTGCACATTTTGAGCTCTCTGTCTAAAACATGTAAGGCACTTATTAACAGTGAATCTAGAGAGGTTTCTGCCTCCTATGGGCCAATATGTTTGTCTAATATGTGATAAGAGCAAGAGAGGACCCGCATGTAGTAAATCTAAATGTTGCATTTGAAACAGCAGTTTAGTTACTTGGTGTTTACTACAAAGTACTACGGGGTGCTTCACGTTATAGTCGTAGGGGGAATTGTCAAGCCTCCCGCCCACGCGAATGAGATTCTCACTGTCAATAAATGGAGTGAGTGAAAGTAATCTACTTTTCCGAGGCAATGACTGACCAGATTTTAAAAGTTTATACTCATCTGGAAATGCATCTAATTGTGAGACAAGTATAATTTGATTTAATGAATTATGCAACTCCATTGAAGAGAGATTACTACACAATTTATTAGATTTATTTTTCAAATTGTAAATAAGCCTCTGTACATATGCAACTATTCGTTGAATCTTACTTAGGCTAGAATATTTTATAACTAAATGGTGTATGAAAGATGACTGAATGTCTGAAGATGAATGATTGGAATTATCACTATTAATGAAATGAGTCACTACTTCCGGCAAATTATGTTTCATTTCGTATGGCATTTTAGGCCACTCATGCTCAGGCCGTAATAGGAAAGAGGGACCCGACCACCAGAGAGGTGTGTCCGCAATGACGTCAGCCCCTAAGCCACGCGAAACAAGATCCGCCGGGTTGTCCTTAGACGGTACGTAGTTCCAGGTATGACCTAATGTACTTTCTTGTATTTCATTCACTCTGTGTTTGACGAATGCATGGAGCTGATTAACCGGAGTGGATAACCAACCTAACACGATCGTTGAGTCACACCAGAATCTACATCTATCGATGTGCAGAGTGAGTGATTCTTGTACCTTAGTACACAGTCTTGCACCTAACAAAGCTCCACAAAGTTCGAGCCTAGGAATCGTAGTTGGTTTTATAGGCGCTACGCGATTTCTAGATACTAGAAGTTGGACGCCTGCTGACCCGTCACTACCACAAGACCGAATATAGACACACGCTCCATATGCCTTTATAGACGCGTCGGAAAAGACGTGTATTTCGTGTGTGGCAGAAACGTCACGCAAAACCCAACGTGGAATCTTCAAATAATTAAGACATGCAATACCTTGTTCAAATGTAGACCACAGATTAGCAACTTCATGTGATACTTCGTCATCCCAGTCATACTTGTTGATCCATAGACGTTGCATAATTATTTTTGCCTGGACAATGCATGGACCTACCAACCCCAGTGGGTCAAAAATCTGACTAATCACTGAGAGGACACGGCGTTTAGTGACCCTCTCTGCGGGTTTGATGTTGATAGCAAATACAAGTGAATCAGAGTCGCACACCCGGTTAAGACCTAGCGTTTTAGAGGGACTCTGCTCAGAAAATTGTAAAGGACTCGACTCACCTGCATTTGTAATGTGTGACAAAATCTCAGGATGGTTTGAACGCCATTTCCTGAGGTTAAACTTAGCCGATGCACAGACGGACAGAACCTGCCTAGATAGCGCAATAGTGTCTGAAACTGTATTAGCCCCACTCAGAAAGTCGTCGACATAAAAATCTTGTTGTATTGCCGACTTCACACGACTGTCTTGAACCTTATCTGCTAAGCTTACGAGACACTTCGTTGCCAAGTAGGGAGCGCTCGAGGTCCCAAACGTCAATCTTGACAACGTATAGGTTTGAAGAGGTTCCTTGGGATCGAACCTAAAAATGATTTTCTGAAGAGGTCGTTGGACAGGATTTATTTCTATGGCCCTATACATTTTCTCCACGTCACTTGAGACTACGTACCTATGCTGACGAAAACGTATTAAAATCGATAATAGATCGTCCAGGACTACGGGGCCGACCATCTGTATGTCGTTAAGCGACACTCCCGAACTTGTAGGGGAAGATGCGTCAAACACTACGCGCAGTTTTGTGGTAGTACTAGCCTCACGAATGACACCATGATGTGTAATGAAGTGGACTACAGCGTCCGAAGATGAAAATGTAGGGTCTGTAGTGTCCAAAGTCATGTGACCTAACGATTCATACTCGCGCATGCACTCCATGTATTTATCTCTAAATAATGGATCGCGCTGAAACTTACGTTCTATAGACAAGAAACGATTTTTGGCAGTATTATAAGACTGACCTAAAGTATTGGGATCGCCTTTAAGAGGCATCGTGACAACGAAACGACCATCATCCTTTCGGTATGTGGTGTCTGAAAAAAGCTGTTCGCAATTTCTCTCTTCTAAGGATAAAGAGAGTTTAGAAGAAACAGTGTCAAGCTCCCAGAACTTCATAAGGTCGGGAGTTGACTGAAGATTTGCATGATTGCAAGTGTGTGAGCGTGAGGAACTTGATTGTTGCACAATAGCGCCAGAAACTAACCAACCAAATTTGGTTTCATACAATGAAGGCAATTGTTTACCTAACTTCATAGACTTGCTACATAGAACGTCCCAAAATACTTCAGCTCCGACAAGAATATCCACGGCATTCGGGATATTGAAATTTGGATCTGCTAGCTTAAGACCTGCGGGAAGAGGGAGACGGGAGATGTCTACAAATGAAGACGGCAGCACCGTTGTAATGGCAGGTAAAATATGACACTCAATATCAACCTTGTACGCACAGTAAAAAGACTCAATTGTGAGATTGCAAGACTGTGTACTTGTAGATACATTATTATTAAGACCTGATACCTTGGTACTCGCACCGCGTCGTGACAAACCCAGTTTCTCCGTAAGGCTCTCCGTTATAAAATTGGCTGTGCTGCCGTTGTCCAGCAACAGACGTACAGTGCAGCTCCGGCCCAGCGCGCTGGTCACGGACACCATAGCTGTGGACAGTAAAACATTCGCAGAAGTAGCAAGCTGATTTACAGATAAAGCGACATCTGAAGCAGTAGGCAAGGGATTCTGAATGGGTTGTGAATTACTAGATTCTAAGTGCAAAAGGGTATTATGTTTAGACTTGCAATATTTACAACCCGTTAATTTGCAATATTTGGCAAGATGTCCTGGGCGCAAGCAATTTAAGCAAACTTTAAAATGCTTTGCCTTTTGCATTCTAGTTTCGATAGAAAATCCTCTAAAAGACTCACAAGAATATAAAAAATGTGCTTGGGAGCAAAGCGGACATTTCAATGTCCTTTTATTATTATAATTATTATTCGAATTATTAGAATTTGTATTTTTATGATTTTGAGTGAGATTATTAGAATTACATGAATGCTGATTATTTAACGTTACAATAGATTGATTAATATTTAAATTTGAATTAAGATTAGACTCGACAGATTCCAACAAATCAGCTTTCCTGCTTAAAAAATTGCAAAATTGTAACAAAGTAGGATCCTCAGTTAAGGTATTGCGATATTCCTCCCAATTACGACTAGTGCTTATATCTAATTTCTTAGCCATAATAAAAATTAATAATGTATCCCAGTAATTTGTGGGCTGTTTTAATGTTGTAAGTGCTCTTACGTTTTTGTTGGTGACATCTACGAGATTTCGAAGCAACACACTTGATTCTCGTCCTAACGGCTCAACATCAAATAAACATTGTAGATGATTGTTAACTAATAAACGATTGTTGTTGTACCGTTCACACAATAAGTCCCACGCAATCTTGTAATGCTCGCTTTTAAAATCGATATTTTTGATAATTAAGGCTGCGCTGTCTTTAAGAGACGCTCTAAGGTAGTGGAACTTGTTAATGTTATCAATACAACCATTCTCGTGTATCAAAGAAGTAAAAGTGTCTCTAAATTCGAGCCAGTGTTGATAGTCACCGTTAAAAGTAGGCAAATCAATCTTAGGCAAACGAACAAAATTCTGATTGGAAACGTGTGCACCTGAGTTCGAACATCTGGAGCCCGCCACAGTCTCCGCACCCGCCGAAGCTGCCAGGAGGCTGCGCGCGCGCGCCACTAGACTGTAGTACTGCCGGTCAAAGTCTTCCCGCTCAGCAAAGGCGGAGGCGGCACCGGCGTCGTCCAAAAGCATCTCGATGTCAGTCTGTAACGCGTCAAATTCCGAATATATGATTTCGAATTTATTTAGCCGCTCCTCTATGTCCAAGCGCTGAAGTTGTAAAATATGCGGAATATCTTTTAGCAAATTTAAATAATTGCCAAATATAGTTACTTTGGATTTAATGGAACCTCGCTTTTTAATTAAACCTCTAAGGCTATCCATTTTAGGCTGCTCCAAAGCAGGCTGGTTGTCTAATATGCGAGGCGAAAGCGTAAGTGTAGGGTGATTTTTTCCATCCATTTTATAAGGCACTAAGAATTTTCGTTACGAAAGAAATAAATAAATTCAATAAAAAAATGCCAACGCAGTGATTAAATGCATATAAAAGGAAAGAATGCGCAAGCGTTGACTTGACAGGTAAGCTACGCAGCGGCGACGGTTAGCAACAGGTGATTGCAAATTCAAGGTCAAGACCGCTCGGCCTACCTACGGCGCGCGGATAAAAATTGCATAGAATTCACTAATAGCACTGCGCGCGTTAGATAATAAATGAAATAATTACTTTGTAAGCATTAAAGCGAAGAAAGAAATGGAAGATAGGTACTCACAAAAAAAATTGATTTGAAAAAAAATAACGACTTTTCGGCTAAGGAAAGGATGGGTTTATAAATACCTTGATTGGAACGAACTCACTCAAAATACTGTGATCACTCCCTGTAGGCGACGTCGGCTCCCGACGCTCAGCTGTGGTGACGCTCCAGACTTCTTGTAACGGTCTCGTAACGGTTTTTTCCGTCGCGACCGTTTTTTCTTCTGCCACGGCGAAAGTCGTCAGGCAGCAACTCCTAAGACTCCTCTGCGACGATAAGGCGACGACACCACTGACTTCTTGCTTGAAGACTCCAGACAACGATCTTCTAACGTCTTTTCAACTGCGCGACCGTTAATCTTTCTGTCCCGCGAATTCCGTCAGCTGGTCGTCAAAAGGATTCCTCGCGGCGGTTCTTGAAAATGACGGCGAATGAAGGACCACTGTTAAGGCCCTAGTGGGTTGATAAATGAAAGGTTGTAGACTGTATTGCAATAGGGTTTACTCCGAATGTTACAAAGGAATATATAGCTTAGAACGCCCGTTGCGTGATGCGTCGCTGAGCCGAGTGGTGCCGACGGCGGCCGCAGCTGACGACCGATGGCGCCGCCCCGCGCCCCGCTCCTCTCGTCCCCTCGTCCGGCGCTCGTGCGCCGACACAGTGATGTTTGCACATCAATTACTCTTTAGCGGTACAATAACTGGCAAACGTGTGGTACTTCCCCAGGCGGACCCTGTATAGATATCCTACCATTAGGTATAATACAGAGTCCTATGTACCGAGATACAAAAGAAAAGACTTTGTTGAAATACAACACTTATATATTCGTTTTGTAACAGAAAGAAATGGTTAATTACATTAGAATGTCGATGACACGAACCTATAAGATTTACCTTGACCAAAATGCTCTACGCTTCAAAAAAAGTTTACATTTCAAAAAAGATTGAACTGAAACCTCCTTTTTCAAGTCGGTTACAAAGCGGACATGCAAAAGTGAGAGAGCCTCACGTGAGCATCGGATCATTAATTTACGTACTCAACCTCTAAAATGTAAGCAGGAAACATCCTCTTAATTATAAAAGTCCCTTGGAAATATAATTAAACGGGGTGGCGCAGAAAACGCGATAAATGGAAGGAGCAATGTTATCTAGGTCGTTTTCTGAAAAAAATACCAAAGTTAGATAGTAAAAAATAAATAAAAGACCGATTTGACATTTGAGAATGTAACTTGGAACAAAATTAAAATAAGCCATGATTAGCAAAATAAAAATTACAAAAACGAAAAAAAAACAGATTCTATTCTCTGAAAAACGAATTAACCAATTTCGTCAATGCATGTTTATTTTTATTGATATTACAAAAACTATTACACCGATTGACGCACTGCGAGATTTCTAAAATTTAACCTTCCATACAAAAAAATAATCATTCAAATCGGTTCAAAAACAATTAAAATTATCCGTGCACACACATAAAAAAACATACAGTCGAATTTAGCAACCTTCTCTTTTTTTAAAGTTTATTGATATAATAAATAATTATGTACTACGTTTTGAAAAATGAGTTTTATGGTGTATAAGATTTACTTGCTATTTAATAGAATTTATTATTACAAGTCTTTTTCGAATCATAAAACATGGTTTTTATTTTTGAAGACTATCTAAGTTTTAGTACTAAATGCTCACTACCAATCTATATTTAAATATATATAAAATAATTTACACTTCTGTCAATCAATACAATATTTATCGTACAACGAAATAAATAATTGAAAACTTTTAAAATGTACACTATCGTTTTTAGGGTTCCGTACCCAAAGAGTAAAAACGGGACCCTATTACTGAGACTTCGCTGTCTCCGTCCTTCTGTCCGTCCGTCCGTCCGTCCGTCCATCTATCATCAGGCTGTATTTCAAGATGGTGGTAGCTAGACAGTTGAAATTATCACAGATGATGTATTTCTATTGCCGCTATAACAACAAATACTAAAAATAATTATTTAAGAGAGGCTCTCATACAACCAACTTGATTTTTTACCGTTTTTTGTTCGATACTAATAAGTGTCTGTAAGTTGCAAGATTAGGTTACAGTTAATGGTACGAAATTCCTTTGAGCGCGAGCCTCACTCGCACTTGGCCGTTTTTTTTATTTTGTTTAACCAGTTCACGTCTAAAATGTACATTCACAAATAACATACTTTGATTTTGCCACATAATTAAAAACAAAGATTTCAGTTAAGGAAAGTGTCTAATTAGTTCGCAAAACAACATGGCAATCAGGGCACTTACTTAAAACTATCCTAAAATAGTCGTTTGGCAGCTTCATTATGTCCACAGAGCGTGGAAAACTGCCTTTTTTTTCAAATAAACAGTGACGAGACGTGTAGTACATGTACCTGATGATAAGCAGGCCTGCCACATAACAGCACAGTGACACGCAGCTATTGGAACATGAAGAGTCCAAATCATTACCTAGCCCTGCACCGCAATCTCTGGGTGACCCCCAGATATCTAAGACGTTATATCTCTAAGCCCTGTAATTTCTCTGGAAACATTGCCCTTCAAACCGGAACACAGTAATGTTTGCATACTACTGCTTGGCGGTAGAATAACTAGCAAAGGTGTGGTACTTCCCCAGGCGGACTCTGCTAAGAGTCCTACCACTACAAAATGCCTATTCAACTAAGCGAAAAATGTCATTTTTCCGCCTTAGCGTAGGTACTTAATCTGCGTACCCTTGTACAATAATTTATACGCATCGTTACGGAAACCGAAGCGAGGCAGGTAAATGCGATTTGGTTTGCAAGCATTGTCAACTTCACGTTATTATTAGATTTAATTATTATTGCCTTGAAACAAGCTCAGGTGCGGTTTGGTTCGCAAACTGACGGCGTTTCGTTGCGCTATCTTAATTAGGTAAAGTTGTACTAAAGAAGTTTGTTTGGTATATTTGTGAGCGAACGTGTAACGGTAAACAAGATTGTTTCACTTCCTCATTGTGTTTCACATGTCTCGTGTTGTGGGGACTTAAACATTGTTTTTAGAATAAGAAGATTTATTCTAAAATTATGTTTGCTGCGCATTGTGTTGTCATTTTGACTATAATGAGAGAATTTTTTTTATAATCTTAAATGTAATATTGATGAACATTTCTCTCATCATTTTTTTATAGTAAAGAGTGACAAGACGAGCAGGACATGTGCCTGATAGTAAGCAACATGCCTGCCCATAACAGCATAGTGACATGAAGCTATTGGTACATAAAGGGTCCAAATCATTACCTAGCACTGAACTGCGTTCGTCACACTTAGATGTAAGATGATCCATCTCTATGCCCTGTAATTTATCTGAAAACGTTGCCCTTCAATCCGGAAAATAGTGATGTTTTTCACATTACTGCTTGGTGGTAGAATAACTGGAAAAGGTAATGTCTTTCCCCAGGTTGACTATACAAAGAGTCCTACCAAGAGTACGAATCGAACCCACGACTCACCGCTTCGTAGCCAGAATTATTACGAACTAAGCCAGGCTAGTCATGATAGATTTGAATTTTGCATCTCGTTTGACGTTAAACGACTGTACACTTTAATAATGTTAATACTCATCATGTGAAAAGTCGTTGCCAGAGTGGGGGTTTCTCGATAGTAACAATCTTGGTATCAAGTTGACAGTGAATTGGTTTCCTCTAGGTAAGCATACTCCATCGTCGCTTACATCAGGCGAGATAGCGGTCCAGTGCAAAGACGTTCTTAATAAAACAAAGTATTAATTGATTTGGTTTTGCGCAAGCAATAATCATCCATGCATAAAAATCTATTTTCTCAAAAAATAAACAGAAACCGACTTCAATTTAAAATTAAATTCAGAACTCGACCAAATTTCATAAGAATCTATAACTACATCGTCTAAATACATGAAAGATTTTTTTTTGATTTTTGATCATATTTCCAGAACCGCCACACTGATTTCGATAAAACTTATGTGAGACCAGCTCTGAACTATGATTTACCAAACAAAAAAAAGACCATCAAAATCGTTTCACAATTGGTGGCGTTATTGCGTGACATACATACAAAAAAACATACAACCGAATTGATAACCTCCTCCTCCTTTTTTGAAGCCGGTTATAAAAGGCAGCGGGTCGACTACGAAGTCCGATAAACGATATATCGGCCGAACTTATGGACGTTTCTTACCACGAAACACAATCAGTCGGTTGATCGGATCGGGCGTTTCGTTCATTTCGAATTCCGACCGACATAGATTTGACAGTTTTTGTGTCGTAAACCTTACTCCAAAAGCATTTAATTACCTTACCACACATGGCACATGGCATTCGATCATACCTGGTCGCAGTAGTCGCCATTCTTCCCACTAAGACCAGCCGTAACTTTAGTAAATTAGTAGTTATTTTGTAGTGGTAGGACTCTTAGCAGAGTCCGCCTGGGGAAGTACCGCACCTTTGCTAGTTATTCTACCGCCAAGCAGTAATGTGCAAATATTACTGTGTTCCGGTTTAAAGGGCCATGTTTCCAGAGAAATTACAGGGTTTAGGGATATAACATCTTAGGTCTCTGGGTGACGAGCACAGTACAGTGGTAATGATTTGGGCTCTTCGTGTTCCAATAGCTGCGTATCACTGTGCTGTTATGTGGCAGGCATGTTGCTCACCACCAGGTCCATGTCCTGTTCGTCTCGTCATTCTATACTATTAAAAAAAACTTCAGCATATACCTAAGTCGTTTAGTAAGCGTACTAAAAGTTCAACGCACCTAAATACATTTTCTCTTCATAAACAAAGTAAATAATATGTTTCTGAATATGTCACCTTTCAGGTCACGTTCTTATGATCCCGGACTCAGTGATGGGGATGACGTTTCTGGCGTTCGGAGGCTGCCTACCTGAAGCCTTCTCCATATTCATCATGTCACGGCGAGGTAAGTTTTATGCACTTGCGTGGGCGGGATACTGGGTGTGCGGTTGCTTCTTGAACTAGTATCTATCTAGTAGTATCTAGTATTATTTTGTGAACTAGCAAACGCAGCCTTTTTAATATTTATTGAATGTATTCGCATTGGTAATCATACTTAAATATATTGTTTTGTATAATAAATTCAAATTCAGACCATAAACTATAAATTTTCCAAATGGCAACCCGAGACGTTCATCAATTCTCACTTGATTGAGCAACAAACATCCAAAATGTTGTATTTAATAATAGTAGTAGTGTGTCAACAATAACCAATCTCAAATTAATTACTTATTTTTTTACTGATTTTATTTGTGTGATCCAACCCACAAAATAGTTTTCATAGTTTGAACATGTCAAACAAATAAAAATAATCAAGGATCACTTTACTTTGATACCTGATAGATAGCCAATAGGTACCTATATCAATTAATACAAAGATTAAAAATGGTATAGTTGTTGCATTTTTTTTAAGTTCAGGGACGTTAGCTAGCCAACATTTTAGTAAACATTGTTACCAACTTGTAGTGTTCAAGATATTATTTATCTATTCTGTGGTTAAAGTTAGATTTTTCAGCACGAAAAATAAACATAAGAAGTACCTATGAACTCGCGAGCGTACACAAGTTTTTTAGAAAGGGTTATTTTAACCATCGCTATAAATCAATAGATGTGCCCTGAGCACCTTGAAATTGTTAACAAATTGCGTCTGTGTTGCGTAAGTGGTTTACAATTACCAATTTACCTGGCCTCTAGAATCGCTAGAGGCGAGGTATGTTGCTGTTCTACATATTTTGGTTGTTGACAACGAATAGCGATAGGTATAAACGTCCGGCGTTCACCGCTCCCTACAATCGACTAACACGGAAAGAGTGAGCTCACACTTCCCAACGATAACATAATTCCGTGCGCATCAGGCGCACGCAATTATGCTATTTTGCGTTTGGGAGGGCACATCCATTGATTTTTATCGATAATTACCGCTATAGCTCAAAGCTTTCAACTTAATTTTCACAAACATAACGTTGACTTCAAATCGAATAAATAATTTCTGTGACCTGAATAATAATGTTAACGAGTTAAACTAACACCCTGTATACGTCATACCGTCTGGCGCCTTTTCATATTAACATGCACTTGACTGAGTCCACCTACAGGATTGTTATTATGTCTTAGGTACATTTAATTCTGTCTAAATTATGCTGTCCCGAGTTACGCAGTAAATATGTATATAACGGGTGACGAGCGCAGAGTAAACAATGTAACTAACTTGAAGTATTGTAGATATTATCTACTTTTTGGTTGAAGTTGGATTTTTTTGCACGAGAATTTTTTGTAGTGGTAGGACTCTTAGCAGAGTCCGCCTGGGGAAGTACCACACTTTTGCCAGTTATTCTACCGCCAAGCAGTAATGTGCCAACATTACTGTGTTCCAGTTTGAAGGCCAATGTTTCCAGAGAAATTACAGGGCTTAGAGATATAAAAACTTAGATATCTGGGTGACGAGCGCAGCGCAGTGCTACTGTGCTGTTATGTGGCAGGCATGTTGCTTACCATCAGGCACATGACCTGTTCGTCTCGTCACACTCTATTTAAAAAATAAAAATAAAGAAAAGAAGTAACTTCGTAGCTGCATGTTGCTAGTTCGGACACTTTACATCCAACTAATATTAACAAGCGAAAGTTTGTATGTTTGAAAGGTTGTGTACAAAAACAACTTACTCTTTCAAGAAAAAAGCTATGGAATCTGATAACCTGGATGAAATTTGGTAGGTACACAGATATACAATAGACTTAAATAACCAATAAGCTACTATTTATCCCCGAAAATAACGGGATCGTGAAATCACGGGATGTCACTAGTATGTTATAAAAAGCAACATTTACCATCCGTAACGTAGTTCTATCAATCGTACCACGTGAACTTTCTTTTCCTGTTGGTTCGATCAATCGGACCATGCGTTTTTGAGACTCCTGATAGTTCGATTTATCTGAATATGTAGACTTTTTTCAATAGGTTCGGTTAGTCGAACTTAGAAATTTGCAAATTTGCTAAACTTAGATAAAAACAACATCACAACGACATGCATATTATTTTAAGCTGTATTTAATGATGTAAAATTTTTTCGCTGTAGCAGAAACATTTTGTTTTCTACTGAAGTTGTTTAATTAAAACATAAGGTCGCATCAGTGGTTTTTATAGATTAACTTCCATTTTTGTTAGGTCAAATTAAATGACTTAGCAGTAGTAACAGTTGTAGTAAAGTAGTAGTAGTAAATGTAGTGGTAGGACTCTTAGCTGTAGTGGAGGACTCTTAGCAGAGTCCGCCTGGGGAAGTACCACACTTTTGCCAGTTATTCTACCGCCAAGCTGTAATGTGCAAACATTACTGTGTTCCGGTTTGAAGGGCAACGTTTCCAGAGAGATTACAGGGCTTAGAGATATAACATCTTAGATCACTGGGTGACGAGCGCAGTGCAGTGTTAGGTAATGATTTGGACCCTTCATGTTCCAATAGCTGCATGTCACTGTGCTGTTATGTTGCTTACCATCAGGCCCATGTCCTGTTCGTCTCGTATCTGTTTATTAAAAAAAAAGGTTTAATTATGGTATGTTTATTACTTTTGTTACGAGTACATGGTAAACTCACACCATACCATACCGTACTATAACACTGTAGTGTAAAACATAGCTTACAATATATGATTGATTTTGTTTTTCCTTTGTTTTTATTTTAAACCCTATCAAATCCATGCAAGGCGCGAAATCAAAAACGACGTAAAAGCGTGGTAGCCTAGTGGTTAGATCGCTCGATTTCACCATGTACAGGTAGACCTCTCCGGCAGACCGTTGCGTGTATGGCGGGCTTAAGGTCGTACGATTGCATGCCGTCCGAATATAAAGGCCGATTTAAACTGAACGAACATAGAGCTAGAGCTGGAACAAGAGCATTCTTTCTCGATCTTTTTGTGTAAACGAAAGATCGTTCTTAGCCTTTTCAATATTATATATTTCATAGAATCTTTGCGAATGCAAACAAAACAACGAAATAATGCTCTACGTTTGTTTACACCAAATGAATTTGATAGAGTGGGGATAGAATGAGCATTCGCTCGTCTGATGTAAATCAGCCTTATATAGAAGTACAAATTTGGCATTACATCAAAACATCGTGTAAACTGCCACGGTCAAAAAAAGATATCCTTCAAAAGCATTATAGCTAACTCGTATTTGGGAAGCATGGTGCATTATGTCCTTGACTCTCTTCTTGAGAGAGAAGACCACGAGTCCCAGCCGTGGGCACGTGAACGTGAAGTGAAACTGCGGGATGCAAGTAGTTAACAAGGGGCTTACTTTGAAACTTATCTTTGTTTGTGTCATACATTTTTTGCGGAATAAAATTATCCTATTCATTCTTAAGGGGTTTGCTGTAGAAGGTTTTTTTTTTTATAATTATCCACTCCATAGACTCCGCGGTCCGTGATCTTTGTCAATACATATTTTGTTTTTTACACATTTCTTAGATTAGGAGAAGAAAGGAAAACAGGCCCCCCTGTTTTCCTTTTCTTCTCCTAATCCTTTTGTAATAGTTGGGCACATTTCAAACCTAACTCTAGTACTCGTCTGTAGAGCCAATCACTATCGGTTCGGATTCTAAACCTATCCATGAAAGGATATGTTCGCCTTTCATGGATAGGTTCGGATTCTACTGCTAGTAATCGACTCGACATCGAGTCTTTGCCTAATTGCAATTTGCCTAAGCCGCCTCCTTCCGGCCCAGAGCCTCCACTACGGCTGAATTTCTGTCCCTGATGGCCATCTGTAGATTGAACTCTCGATCTATCTTTGTTTGTGTAAAGGCCAATTTAAACTGACTGAACATAGAGCTAGAGCTGGAACAAGAGCATTCTTTCTCGATCTTTTAGTGTAAACGAAAGATCGTTCTTAGCGTTTTCCATATTAAATATCCCATAAAATCTTTGCGAACGCAAACAAAACAACGAAAGAATGCTCTACGTTTGTTTACACCAAATTAATTTGATACAGTGGGGATAGAATGAACATTCGCTCGTCTGATGTAAATCAGCCTTCATACCTACAATTTTTTTAGGATAAAAATAGCCTATTCATAAAATCACTAGAAGCAATATTTCAGTTATTCGTTCTGCTCTTACGAGATTGAGCAACTATCATCCAAACTGATCCATTCTACTGATATTACAATCCTGAAATATTTTCAGTATAAATGTGAAGATTTTTGAGGTTTCATGCAAAAATTATTACTCAATTTGTACCACGTTCGGTATTTAGAAATATACTGTGTACATGTATTACATTTTATTACGGAAAAATGTGGGAGCAAGAGCTACGCGGACGCTGCTACTGAATCTTACTAATTATACACTACAACTTTTGTAGTGGTAGGACTCTTAGCAGAGTCCGCCTGGGGAAGTACCACACCTTTGCCAGTTATTCTACCGCCAAGCATTAATGTGCAAACATCACTGTGTTCCGGTTTGAGGGGCAATGTTTCCAGAGAAATTACAGGGCTTAGAGATATAACATCTTAGATCTCTGGGTGACGAGCTCAGTACAGTGCTAGGTAATGATTTGGACTCTTCATGTTCCAATAGCTGCGTGTCACTGTGCTGTTATGTGGCAGGCATGTTGCTTACCATCAGGCACATGTCCTGCTCGTCCCGTCACTCTTAATTAAAAAAAAATAATGCCTAAGATAAGTGTTTAGATGTTTGATGTTCAATCACGTGGGAGAACGTCGGAACGGAACGGATTAAAATTTGGAACACAGATTGTGGTCTGGATAGTAAGGTTTTTTATAATGGCTGCTAGTTATAATAAAACTAGTAAAAACATTGGTAGAATATTTATAATAAGTATGTGTTTAAAACTATATAAGTATTATATCAGCTATCTGGCCGCCGTCATACAAGCTTTGCTTAGTTTAGGGTCAGATGGTGTTGTGTGTGAATTGTCCACTAATATTTATTTATTTATTTAATAGCATTGAAAATAGTCCAAGTAAATGTCAGCTGGAGTGAGCTAAGCGCTATTTTTAATATAATCTTGATTATTTTTGATTATTGTGCTATCGCTGTTGATAATTAAAATCTAGATTTGTTTAAATGCGCAATTGTTATCAATGTCAATTCTGTTGTAAGTGCCTACAAAATTAAATCTGATAAAATTACGTGCGATTATTTCGTGTTACTGTTTTGTAAAGCGAAGGCTTGATCATTTTTTCAATCTTGTAGAATTGACGAAGACTTGCGATATTTGTTGAGATGAAATGTAGTTTCATTATTGTGTTAAGTTATAGCGGATTATTACCCTTCTACTGTTATCATCATGGTTGGCCTTTAATCGTCCACTGCTAGGCTGTTTTTTTATTATATAGAACGATGAGACGAGCAAAACATGTGCCTGATAGTAAGCAACGTTTGAACGTGAAGTTTCTAAATCTAACACTGTACTACACTCGTTACGTGGAGATATAAAATTATTTATCTCCTGAGCCTTTTTTTTTAATAAAGAGAGTCGAGACTAGCAGTACATGTGGCTGATGGTAAGCAACATGCCTGCCACATAACAGCACAGTGACACGCAGCTATTTGAACATGAAGAGTCCAAATTATTACCTGTCACTGTACTGCGCTCGTCACCCAGATATCTAAGATGTTATATCTCTAAGCCCTGTAATGTCTCTGGAAACATTACCCTTCGTTTTATTTACTGCTTGGCGGTAGCTTAATTAAACGTAGCGTTCATTTTTTTTTTAAATTTAATTTTTCGTCTCTTTTTATAATAATACAGGGCATAGAGATGAAACATCTTATATCTCTGGGTGACGAGTGCAGTGTATTGCTAGGTAACTTTTGAAAAAAAAACATATTTTGACTGTATAACACTGCGCTGTTAGGGGCAGGCATGTTGCTTACCATTAGGCATATGTCCTGCTCGTGCCATCACACTTTACTATAAAAAGCAACGCGAGCTGTTTGCGGTCTGTTTGTTTGTAAAAACATTAGAATAATGACCTAATTTTCCTATAATAATTAAAATATTTCGTTGATTATAGGTCGTAACTCGAAATAGCGATATTGTTTCATCATTGTTGACGTTACAAAGATACGAACGATGGTTGTATATATATATATATTGTTCTTATATCCATTTACGTTATAAGAACGTCTAGGCGGTGGAATGCGTTGTCTGGGTGAGTTTTTCCCGATGCCTACAATCTTGGTGTCATCAAGTCGAGAGTGTTTCGGTCTCTTCTAAGTAAGCACGTTCCATCGTTAACCGCATCGTCGTTTAACATGAGGTGAGACGGCGGTCAAGAGCAAACCTAACATTGTGAAATTAAAAAATATATGTGACATCTTGAACCAATTGTTTGCATTATGATTATTAATTTATCTAGCTTAGCCTGCGCTGCGAAACCCACTTCTAATCTGCGTGATCAGGTTAGATAATGGTTAGGTTAGATAATGGTCAGGTTAGAAAATAACCTAAGGTAAAATAATAGATTTATAAAACTTTTGAACAATGTTTGTACTCATGTAGTATCTGTATACTGTATGTATTAATTATTTGTTATTTTGTCTTTGAGAAAGCCTTTTTCCAGCTGCATTTGGTTGACGAGGCTCTTTTACAGCCGCTTTATTCATTTTGACATTGTTATTTTATCTTATAATACCCCGTTTACATGATTCCAGTCCAGCGACCGAATCCAGCGCTGGATTGCTTACTGAAATAATGGAAACCGGCACTGGAATGCATCAATCCAGTGCCAATGCATTCCAGTGCCGGTTTACATTATTCCAGTAAGCAATCCAGCGCTGGATTCGGTCACTGGACTGGAATAATGTAAACGGGGTATTATGTACACGGATTCTTTGCCTATTTATTAATGTCGTTACCAAGTGTTCTTATGAATTTATGGTTCGAATAAATGAATTGAATTGAATTGAAAAGATACCATGAGTTTATTATGATACTTATTTAAGTCTTTAAAAAGTATAGTAAATACACATGCTATCCGCTCAGCAGTTTTTGCTTGCGTAGCGACGTAGCGTTTAGTTAAAGCTCTGCGATAACATACATACATCTGTTAGTAATTTAAATTCCAAGCTAAATTATCAATACGAGTGATAGGATATTATTTTGTTTCTGCCGATGTACTTGTATTTATTATTTAATGCTAAGTGCGATTGTTGCCTTTATATCGTTTCTTTTTTGCGTTATCATTATTATTTTTTAAACCTTTTTTACCTCGATATTATTCTAACAAATGCATTCTTTGTTTACAGGTGAAGGCGGTATTGGAGTATCTAACGCTCTTGGCGCCAACTCGCTCGCCATTCTCTTCGCTCTTGGCGTTCCCTGGCTCATAAAAACGTTGACCAACGTGGCCCAGGGCGCCGAGGAAACTGCTGTCTTCATCAACTCAGCTGGTATCGACTTCGTCGTCGGTTCACTCCTCATAGCAGTCGCCTGCCTCTGGATTGTTCTCTTCATAGCCAAATTCATGCTCAGAAGAAGCGTTGGCTATGTTTTTTGTGTTCTTTACGCAATTTTTATCACTTTCGCGATCCTGGTCGAAACAGGTGTCATTTTAGACAGGTGTGCGATCGAAGCGTGCTGATATTAACTTAAAAATAGCCTGTGACTATTTATGTGTTTTAATTTATTAGAAATGTTCCCGGGGTGTGGTTTGGCGGGAATGGATTGTGATCAGTGGAAGAAGAGGGTCCGTACCATGATTTTTTAAAATAAATTAACAATGATTGAAATCACCGGTTTTGGATGGAATTGCTGAAGTTTGTTGTAAAAACTGTGGAGCGTGTATATCAAATACTTTCTTCTTTAGATCACTAACAGCCCCATCCGTTAAACTGGGAAAATGTATGTGCAAACGACCATGTATCATGTATGTACTATGTAATGTATACTACTAGCGACACTAGCATCGTAAATTAAACTTTAACTCCTCGGCATATTTTGCATTGTTTTGTTGAACCATCTGGTCTAAATCGAAAAATGATCCTTTTAACAGCTCATGGTACGTTCCACGATAGCATAATATAATAAAGAAGACAAAATGATAGAGCTGAAAATTTGTTAAGTTTTTTTTTTTTACATTATGTTTGTGATTGAAATATGGACAAATACTCTTTGTAAAGATTTTTACTATAGATTTTGTAGTGTTAGTTTAGATCTGATATTAAATACCTACTGATCAATGCTGGAGATATTGGATACAGAACGCATACTTACCTACATAAAAATATTTTTAGAAAATATAATGGTTGTTTCCCTTACACACAAACGAACACTGAAAATAACCGTCGGATTAGAAAACTTGATATTTCTGCACGAGTGACGAGTGCAGTGCAGTTTCAGGTAGTCATTTAAACTCTATGTAGTGCGTAGATGTATTGCTTTCCAGTCGGCATATGTCTTGCGTGATCTTACATGTTTTTGAACACGCTTTTATTAGGTTCAGTTGTAACCAACTATGTATGTAAGAAAATCTTGGAATCTTAATTTGACCCAGTTTCCGGCCTTCGATTAGGATGACATTTTTGCACACGCTCTGAGTTCTGATAACAATACATGACTAGCTGAGAAACGTCATTACAAATCCAATATGGCGGCCTCCCCAAGATGGCGGGCTGGCTGTTTGAAATCCACCCCATGATATGGGTATCGAATCTAAGGGGTTGCTGTCAGAAATACGAAAAAAATAGTCACGTGACTTAAATCCATGGTAGATATCCAAGATGGCGGATTGTCTATTTGAAATGCACCCCCATGATATTGGTACTAAATGAAAGGGTTTGCTGAATGGGATACGAAAAAAATAATCACATAACCTAAATCCAACATGGCAGCCGAAGCCTGGTTTTTAGTTTTTTAAACTATTATATGTTATTATTAATGGCAGTCATAGGGACTGCCGGTAGAACTGAACACATTAAATAAATAAATATATAAAGAACATTTTTTATTTGTGCATATAGGTATTTACAGGTGTTAAGATACAGAAAAAAGAGCTCCACAGTCTCCATTTCAGCATGTTATACACCAAATACATGAAATTGCATAAAATACTTGAAAATTCTTTAAATGAAATATTTTACAAGAAAAGATAGTATGTTATATTATATATTTATATCTTAATATATATAAATCTCCTGTCACGATGTTTGTCCGCGATGGATTCCTAAACTACTTAACCGATTTTAAATTAAATTGGCACACCGTGAGCAGTGTGGTCCAACATGAGAGATACGATAGTTTTTATTTCGATTAATAGTCTTTAAATGACAATATCCGAGCGCAGCCGGAATGGGCCGCTAGTTTATTATATATTTTATGTATATTTGTCTAGGTGATTTTTAATTAATGTCAAGATTTATAATAATTGTATTTTTTATGTATTATTAGTTATTTTTATAAAAGTAATATTCTGTAATACATATAATTTAAACTTACTCATAAAATAGAAGTAACTTATTACTTACAAAACATAATTTTTGTATTCAATAGCACTAATTGTGCGTCATACGCTCAATAGCTAATAATTCAAGAATTACCTGAATAGCTCCAGAAATACTGATGTTACCTACGGATATCGCTTACGCTCATTCACCAACCCACGCGGCTTTCCCGCCTCTCTGGCGCTATATTCCGAGACCTGTAGCTAAATTGGGGTAGGTACGAGCTTAGTGGGTAGTAGCTCTGCCTGCGAAGCTGAGGGTCGTGGGTTCGATTCCCACCCAGTGCAAATATTTGTGTGATGAATTCAAATGTTTGCACTGTGTCTGGGTGTTTCTATGTATAATATGTATGTATTTAAAACTATATAAGTATTATATCAGCTATCTGGCCACCACCGTACAAGCTTTGCTTAGTTTGGGGTCAGATGGTGTTGTGTGTGAATTGTCCACCAATATTTATTTATTTAATAAATGTTATATATTTATATCTTTCTCGCTCGGCAGACCCGAGTTGACCCAAACGAATCTTTTACATCCGAACCTGACGATCATCCTCATTCACAGTCTATGAAAAAAAAATTTATATAGTTTAGTAGTGGTAGGACTCTTAGCAGAGTCCGCCTGGGGAATTACCACACCTTTGCCAAATATTCTACCGCCAAGCAGTAACGTGCTAACATTACTGTGTTCCGGTTTGAAGGGTAATGATTCCAGAGAAATTACAGGGCTTAGAGACATAATATCTTAGATCTCTGGGTGACGAGCGCAGTGCAGTCCTAGGTAATGATTTGGACTATCATGTTCCTATAGCTGCGTGTTACTGTGCTGTTATGTGGCAGGCATGTTGCTTACCATCAGGCACATGACCTGCTCGTCTCGTCACTCTATGCTATAAAAAAAAAAGGTATCTGAAGGAAAACTGAAAACTTGTCACATAGTTCTCCTCTTATATCCCTACGTGGAGGTGCCGACCTGGCTGGTGAGTAGCGGGGCAAAATGAATCCCTCAATTTAGATCACCTGGCAGGTAGATAGTACCCTCTAAATGATCTCTCTTTTTGAGAATCCCGTTTTTTTTTTAAATAAATTGTGACGAGACGAGCAGGGCATGTGCCTGATGGTAAGCAACATGCCTGCCACATGACAGCACAGTGACACGCAGCTATAGGAACACGAGGAGTACAAATCATCACCTAGCACTCTTTTTTTAAAAAATCTTTTTTTGGTTTACACTTGACCGCCATCTCGCCTGATGTTAAGCGACGATGTGGTCTGCGATGAAGCGTGTTTACCTAGAAGAAACCGATTCACTCTCGATTTGAAGAAACAAAGATGAAAAAGAAAAAAACCGACTCAGGCAACGTGTTCCACAGCCTAGGCGTTCTTATCACAAAAGTAGAGTCAAATCTCTTCGTTCGTGTCTTTGGAACATCAACCATGTAACGATGTCGCTTTTTCGAGCTACGAGCTACGCTCGCTACGCTATCGCTACGCTATCGCTACGCTATCGATACGCTATCGCATTGCCCTGTGTGATAGCTTGTACCGACTACCGTAGAGTACAGCGCCCGCCCGCCGCCCGTCCTGCGCTGGGGCGCGTTCTTCCCGCAAAGCGATCTCCTGTTTGTCGTCCGGATCTTGTCGCGCGCGAGATCGCATCGTATCGGATCGCGCCCGCTTGCTGTGTGTCAGGTTGCATACAAACACAACGTTGCTACTCACCATAAAGGTGGCGCGATCTCATATGTTTTCCCATACCTGAATAGACTCGACGCGGCTTAAGAAGATTTAATTTCACAAATAATGTTTTGCAAAATATTCAAAAAAATATTTGAGGCAATCAGTTTTTTTTTAATAAAGAGTGACAAGACGAGCACACGAGCATGTCATTTGCCTGATGGTAAGCAACATGCCTTCAACATAACAGCACAGTGACACGCAGCTATTGGAACATTACCTAGCACTGCACTGCGCTCGTCACCCAGAGATCTAAGATGTTATATCTCTAAGTCTTCTATCGCCAAACAGTAATGTGCAAACATTACTGTGTTCCGGTTTGAAGGCCAATGTTTCCAGTGAAATTACAGGGCTTAGAGGTATCATCATCATCATCAACAGCCCACTAAACGTTCCCACTGCTGGGACTCGGGGCCTTCTCTCGCAAGGAGAGAGTTAAGGCCATAATCCACCACGCTGTGCGGGTTGGCGGATGACACATGACTTCGAAAGATTCTAGGTACATGTCGGTTTCCTCACGATGTTTTCCTTCACCGTTTTAAAGTTAGCGGCATTCTGACACGATTAGAGAAGTTCAAATGGCTCATTTCCTTTTGTTTCAAGGTCACAAAAGACAAACAGACATTATAATTAGGAGCTGACATTCATCATTTCATCATCATTTTGTAATAGTAGGACTCATAGCAGAGTCCGCCTGGGGAAGGTCCACACCTTTGCCAGTTATTCTACCGCCAATCAGTAATATGTAAACATTACTGTGTTCCGGTTGGAAGGGCAATGTTTCCAGAGAAATTACAGGGTTTAGAGATATGACAACTTAGATCTCTGGGTGGCGAGCGCAGTGCAGTGCTAGGTAATGATTTGGATTCTTCATATTCCAATAGCTCCGTGTCGCTGTGCTGTTATGTGGCAGGCATGTTGCTTACCATCAGGCACATGTCCTACTCGTCTCGTCACACATTTTTACAAAAAAAAACTACACAACTCAAATTTTTTTTAATTTCTTTTTACTAGGCTTACGTTAGAACTTAACTTACCTTCTCAATGCAGTCAAGTCAAAGATATAACGCAGATAATACCTACTCTGAATTTGAGTTTGAGTCTTGACAGTTAATGATTGAAAATTACTGTGTCTCTAGTATAAAATTAACGTTAGTGCTACTCTAATAATTTACTGAATAAAAGGCAGCACTATATCAAATTCCACATCATTGAACGATACGCAATTTTATTTTTTACTGTCATAATTTAAACGAAACGCTACCGATGTCATTTGCTCAATAAATGACGCGGTATTTAATTGTTTAGTTATTGTTTTTATATTTTTTTCTTCTTTAACTCTTAGTACCTAGTTCCATAATAGTAATTTTTCTGCTATAAAAAGTAAAATGTGTTATTCCTAACTATATTACAGCTCTGCACTAAATTGCATGCATGTCTATTTGGTAGTTTGTATATGAAATCGTCATGAAAAAAACATCCATACATGCAAAGTGTTGCCATAATAATATCAGCAATCTGTTTCCTCCTATTGTAGTAATATTGGTAGTATTGGTGGACAATTCACACACAACACCATTTCATCCCAAACTAAGCAAAGCTTGTAATATGGCGGCCAAATAGCTGATATAATACTTATATAGTTGTAAATACATACTTATTATACATAGAAACACCCAGACACAGTGCAAACATTTGAATTCATCACACAAATATTTGCACTGGGTGGGAATCGAACCCACGACCCTCGGCTTCGCAGGCGGAGTTACTACCTACTAAGCCACGAGGTAGTATTGTACAATGAATGATAAATCAACCCCAATCCCGACACTTTGTTCAAGGTTTTTTTATTCTAAATCCCGCTTGGCACGTCTACTAACACAAATAGATAATTTAGAAAACTGCCAATATTAAAATAATGAAGTATTTCAGTTAAGTGAACAACAACGATAATTATATTACACTATTCAAAACTTAATAACAATGTGAATATTTTAACTATTAAAACATTTACTAGAACTGCATCTGGGTTATTTTATCCTATTAATATTATAAATGTCAATGTATGGATGTTTGGATGTTTGTTGCTCAATCACGTCCTAACGTATGAACGGATCGGGCTGAAATTTGGAACACGTATACATTATAGTCTGGAAGAACACATAGGCTACTTTTTATCCCGAAAAAACAACGGGAACGGGAACTACGCGGGTAACACTGCGGGGCGCTACTAGTTTATACATATATGACTAGCCTCGCAGCTTAGTTACGACTGGTCTAGTCGTGAGAAGTATCACGCCTTTGCCAGTTATTTTACCGCCAAGCAGTAATGTGAAAATATTACTGTGTTTCGGCTTGAAGGGCAATGTTTCCAGTAAAAATACAGGAAATAGAGATATTATGACATCTCATATCTCTGGGTGACGAGCGCATCAGTGCTAGGTAATGATTTTTACTCTTCATGTTCTTATAGCTGAGTGTCACTGTGCTGTTACGGGCAGGGATGTTGCTTACCATTATCTGCTCGTCTCGTTACTACATAATTGTATATATGTATAGTACAAAAAAGAACGCCGACTGCCCATCCAGAGCTCCTGGTTTGAATCCTACGCGAATCACTTTAATTTAAAAATGGTAGAGGAATACATCGTGAGGAAACCAGGACGTCTAATCTCTTTCTAAGAAAAACGTAATTTTGAAATAAACTCGCGAATTTTTTCCTCCGGTTCTACTTCGTTTCGTCCGATCGAACATTGTTTGACGTTTAAATGTTCTACGTCTACTCCAATTTGTGTTCTTGAGAACCAATCCAGGTAAACTCCATCGTAGACCGCATTGTCGCTTAGCATCAGGCGAGCTGGCGGTCAAGTGTAAACATACAAAAGTTAAAAATAAAAAAATGAGTAGGCTTAGAACATAACGGACGAAACGACGGATCGAAGTAGAGCCGGAGCAGGAAGGTCGCGAGTTTATTTCGCAATTACGTTTTTCGTAGAAAGAGAGCAGACGCCCTGCTTGCTGGAAAAGATTAAACTCCTCAGAGACAAGTGGAATGTTTCAACCCGCAACTTGGCCAACGTGGTGGACTTTGATCGTTGTTTTAAGAATAGTTTATTTATGACGTATTAAAAAACTACTTACTAGATCGAGTTCAAACCAATTTTCGGTGGAAGTTTGTATGGTAATGTACATCATATTTATGTTTTTTTTTAGTTTTATCATTCTCTTATTTTAGAAGTTACAGGGGTAGGGGGGGGGGACACATTTTACCACTTTGGAAGTGTATGAATTGCGTCAATTATTCAAAATAGAAAAACAATTTTTTGAAGACCTATTCATAGAAACACTACACGTATAGGCTTAATGAAAAAAAAATGTTCCCTCTCACAATGGAGTCCATGCCATAATCCACTACGCTGGCCCAGTGTAGGTTGGTGTATGATGCATGTCCTCGAAAGATTATTGAAACAAACCCGATTTCTTACGATGTTTGCTTTGATGTTTATGTGAGCGGTACAAATACAATAGTTATTTGTTAAACAAGAGTTTTTAATTTTTAATTTATCTTACCTGAACACAGCAACAATAGTTATTTGTTGTATAAGAGTGCAAAGTGGCTTTGCACTCTTTGCACTCGACTGCAACACGTAATTTTTCATCCCACCTTAGCGAGGAAATTACTAATGCTTTGCGCAGTTTCAGTCAATTTTGTTGGTGTCTAATAAACTTCTTGGCCGCTAGAATCACTTAAGTATTTTCGATTTTCCCTTGTATTCAATTTTTCTATTTTTAACTTTGAGTTTATTTAACCATGGTTTTAACAATAACAATATGATGTGAAAATATGGAGAGTTGAGCGATTGAGGTAAGGAGTTTCATCTGAGTACATGAAAAAGTGTCCGGGCGGACAAATGCATTACATTATAGTAGCGCTAAGTTAGCATCAGGGTATATTTTAAAGGAAATAAGAAAACATTACCATTTAGAATTCGTGAAAAATAAATAGGCAGTCATAGACACTGCCTATAGATGTGAAAACTTATAACTCACAATTTGATTGGTTACTTTGGAAACTACGCGGTGGAAACCAGAAGGCGTGGCTATGAGCATGGCTATTTAGAAATGCTGATGGCCAATGGGAAAGGTTGGCGCATTTCTAGATGGCCAATAGCCATGATCCCACGTCTATCTGAAGATTTATTATCGTTCCCGAGCGTTACGCTAGAATTCAATTGACAGCCCACGAAAAATCTGTCTTTGGCGCGCCAAAACAAATGTTTACTTCAAAATATATTGTAGCTAAGGTACATGTTTTCTCAAAAAAGTAATTATGTATCTGATGTTTTATTTACTACATTATTTTGTACTGCACAAGTAGTTGAAATTATCTGTTAGTTAATATTTTAGTCGTCAATAATATTTAAATATTTAATCGCCATACTTCAATTGGATTACAATTGATTATTTCATAGCATTTTAAAATGCTCTTCCATTTGAAATAATATTACTTACATCTGTACTCAAGACGTGAAATGAAAATTGCGCGCAAAGGATTTAAAAAAAAAGTTCAGCAAAGAAAATTGCGCGCAAAGCATTTAAAAAAAGGAACACAAAAAAGGTTCCAAGTATTAGTTATTAACGAATTAAAAAAAATGTATGATGAATTCGGCACCAAGGAGGTAGAAATAAATAGGTTAAATTATGTTTTGAATTCAAAACCTCAGTACACACGATGTTCTAAATTCAAATTTACTTTACCCTCTAGAGGGTAAAATAAATTTGAATTTAGAATTGCATCAGGGTACATTTTGAATTCAAAACCTCAGTCCACACGATGTTCTAAATTCAAATTTACTTTACCCTCTAGAGGGTTTTGAATTCAAAACATAATTTAACCTATTTATTTATTTCCACCTCTTTGGTGCCGAATTCATCAAACATTTTTTTTTAATTCGTTGAAAACGAATACTTGGAACCTCTTTTGTGTACTTTTTTTAAATGCTTTGCGCGCAATTTTCTTTTCACGTATGGAGGATAGAGGTAAAGAATGTTATTTCAAATGGCACAACATTTTAAAATGCTATGAATGAATCAATTGTAATCGAATTGAATTATCCCGAGTTGCCGAGTTAAATCATTAAATATTATTGACTACTAAAATAGTAACTAATAGATAATTTCAACTACTTGTGCAGTAAAAAATAATGTAGTATGTAAATTTAAATCAAATAAATAATTACTATTTTGAGAAAACATGTAGGTACAATATATTTTGAAGTCAAAACTTCTTTTGGCGAGCCAAAGACAGATTTTTCGTGGGTTGTCAATTGAATTCAAGCATCACGCTCAGGAATGATAAGAAATCTTCGGGTAAAGAAAACTCGGGACCATAGCCATTGGCCATCTAGAAATGCCTCAACCTTTCCCATTGGCCATTAAAAAATGCGTCAGCATTTCTAGATGGGCATGCTCATAGCCACGCCCTCCGGTTTCACACGCGTAGTTTCTAAAGTAAGCAATCAAATTCTGAGTTATAAGTTTTGACTGTCAGTTTTTTTTTCATGAATTCTGAATAGTACGTTTTTTTATTTCCTTGAAAATATACCCTGATGCAAATTTAGCGCTACTATAATTTAATGCATTTGGGTGGACACTTTTTCATGTACACACATGAAACTCCTAACCTCAATCGGTCAACTCTCCGTATTTTCACGTCGTATTGTTATTGTTTAAGCCATGGCTAAATAAAGTTAAAGTTTAAAACTGTAGTAAAATTGAATACAAGTGAAAAACCGAAATACCATAATAATAAGTGATTCTAGCGACCAAGAAGTTTATTTGACGCCAACAGAATTGACTGAAACTGAAAACGCACAAAGTGTTTAGTAATTTCCTCGCTAAGGTAAGGGATGAAAAATTACGTGTTGCACTCGAGTGCAAAGATTTTTCACCTTGTGCCCTTTTGATTCCCTCGCTACGCTCGTGATTCAACTTTAGAATCCTTCACTTGCTCGGTCATCAAGCACGCGGTTAAAAAGCCACTTTGCACTCTTGTACAACAAATAACTATTATTGCTGTTTTCAGGTAAGATAAAGTAAAAATTGTTTATTTCAATAATCGGTAAATATATATGTGTATCCCTAATTTCCCAAACTAGGTGTGAAGCACACCTGTATTTTTGATATTAGGTCTATTCGTTTTAAATCAATTTATGTACACTTTAAAATAAAACTGTGAAAAGCAAAAACAATTATGTCGTACAATTTTGTTCAAGTCAATTTCACAATCAAAATTATATTAGAACAAACATCAAAATCAAGATTATAATCTAATATTAAAACAAAAATTAAAATGAGAATTAGAATCAAAGCCAAGGTCAAATTAAAATCAAAATCGAAGTTACAATCAAAATTAAAGTAAAAAAGAAGATTAAAATCTAAACGAAGACGAAGAACTAAAGAAGACTAAAAACAAAATTTTGAATAAAAATCAAAATCAGAATGGATAATAGAAGACATTGTCGTTTAAAATATTGTATGAATGATAACGTGTATATATTATAATGTCGTTTTAAAATCTGTTGTTTCAAACCATACACAAGTTTTGTGTACTGATCGAGTATAGCTTGTAACGTGAATGCTCGCATCGCGTCTTTCCATTCTTTACAACGCCAGAACACAACCATAGGAAACTGTTCTCGTACGAGTAAATTATATTGTATTAAATCTGTTATAACAAGAATTTTCCGTACTGATTGTGTATGTTGTCGATCCGATGAGGGGGTATCACTGAGATTTGACTCTGGGTAGGCTCCCGCCAGAAGCTCTGCGGTCAGCCCTGAGTGTCGCTTCTCCATACTCGGCCTGAGCTCCACTACGGAGGTCACCGGCACGCTTCGCTCGCATCCTCCCGCCTACGCTTCGCTAGGCCTCGTATGGCTTGCTCCACGCAGGGCCTCCCTTGAGCTTCTGGCTCCCGCATTTTTTATATACACTCTAGGGGTAGTAGCGAGAAGACTAGGTAGTGTCGGGGTGCTCCGAGTCGGAACTGGGAAACCAACACCTACAATAAACCAATCAAGCTAGGTCAATAAATCAAAATGTCGAGCATACAACTGCTCACGTACAAATTGTAAAGTTAAGAGTTTAGCGCGCCTATTCCAAAACATACACGATTAGTCCGGCTGCGCTGCGTGCTGGCGCTGTATATTTTGGAACAACATAATACTTCTATGTCACTACAAAGTATACGCGAGTATCTTCGTACTGCTCTTGTATGGTTTGGAAGAGCTTAATAAAAAACGTATTTTCAATCTATACGTGATTAGTTTCATACCTTGCGTTCTAGCCTTGTATAGAATGGAAATACGCCACGCCGCGATACAGTATGTCAACACCGATTGCGCAAGAGCATAGTACACGGTCTTTAAGAGATCCAATGTTGCAGCAGTCCTCAGTCTTTTAAACATAAACATGAGCTTTCTAGTGCGGGCAGCCACGTTCTGAAAGTGTAGTGTCCAATTTAGGGTATCATCTATAGTCACTCCCAGATATTTAGCGTGTGCTGCACGTAAGATTTTCGAACATGCACATTCATCGCAAACCTGACCACATGTATGAGCTCTAATCTTTATGGAGCCAAGCGATAGTCGCATATTTGTGCTTGGTGAGAAGGGGATGTATAACGTTTTGCCTATGTTTAAGGTTAGAGAGTTCTCTGATGGTGCGGACTCATATGCGTCCTACGGCGAATATTCGTGTTGGCGCGATTAGTGTGGCCGGGTACATCGTGTTATGCGGAACAAGACGATGAAGCATCGGAGAGCTCTTGGTATACTGGCGCGAATCATAGGGATTTGTCGCGGCAATATTCGCTTGACCTACGTCAATTCAAAATCAAAATTCATTTATTTCAGGTAAGGTTCCCCATAAATTATACAATTCATTCAATCAATTTCAAACGTCACAAAAGGAATGTTAAAGACTTAAGTATTGGATAGCTTAACTAGTTTTCGTATCTTTTTAACACGCTTTTGTTAGTTTCACTTGTAGGTAACTAGGTACGAGTATGTATGTAAGAAAATCTTGGAATCTTAATTTGACCCACTTCTCGGTCTTTGATTAGGATTAAATTTTACACACACTCTGAATTCTGATGACAATACATGAATAGTAAAGGAAACGTCATTACAAATCCAATATGGCGACCTCCGCAAGATGGTGGACTGGCTATTTGAAACCCACCCCCATGATATGGGTATCAACTGAAAGAGTTTGCTGTCAGAAATACGAAAAAATAGTCACGTGACTTAAATTCAATATGGCGGACGTCAGATGTTGACATACGTAAAAATCCAGGAAATTCCATGCCACTCTCTGCGGTTAAGACAGATAACATACTTTCCATTCCTGTGCTGTACATGAGAAAAATAAAGTGAAATTATAATTATTGGGGAGCGGTTGAGTGTAACTAGCTGGGGAATATTGGAAATGAGAAAGGCGCACAATGATAGTAAAAATATGAAAATTATTTAAAACATTTACAAAATTAAACCAAAACGCTCCTTAACCAAGGTAACTAAAGCAAAAACTAAAGTCACAGGAAATATATAATATAAAATACAATTAAAAATAGAAAAAGAAAATGTTCCAGCCAATCGCCAACAATTATTATACACTCACGGCTACCTTCTTGCGCCTGCGGTAAGAAGAGAGATTACTTTCCAGAATACTTACATCGTTCGGTTTCTATGAATAGTAGTCATCTCCTCATTCTTCTCTTTTTCATATTATTTCGTAAATGATACTCGTACAATTTTAATAAATGATAATTTACTGGCACGTGATGCAAAGCCACTATTTCCTTCATTTTTAAATTACTGCCTACGTCTCGATGTACAACAATCTGAACAACCCTATCCGGCACAATGCCTTTGATTATTGACTTGTCTAGATGACGCGTTACGCTGTAATTGCGACAAAAGTACGAGGCCAGGTTTCAAACACAAGTTTAACAATTGTCTGTCACTGTCCTGCTATTACTGTTCTTATGTCAATGGTATGCGTGCTAAGTGATACAAGCTCACCAAGCATTTCCTGTTAAAGTGTGTAAAAATATATTTCGATTTATAGAGACATATAATTCGTTCAATTTAGTGTTCAATACACTTAAATTAGATATATGTCAAGATATCAATACTATAACATTAAATCATGACTATTGTAGAGAATTATTTATTCTCTAAATTCCATTATAAGATTTTTTTTAACAAATAAAGACAACAAAAAAAAACAAATTCAGATTAAATCAGAAAACATTATTTCCATTCATGTGCTGTAAATGAGAAAAATAAAGCGAAATTATTATTGTTGGCGAGGGGTGGACTGTGACTAACTGGTGAATAGAGGTAATGAGAAAGGCGCACAATGATAGTAAAAATATTATAATTATTTAAAATATTTACAAAATTAAACACTCCGTCACTAAATCAACAACTATAAATACAAAATAAAATACAATGAAAAAATATAAAAAGAAAATGTTCCAGCCAATCGTAAACAATTATTATACATAGGTATATACCGCAGAGAGATAGCCGTAAGGGGTATCTGCGATAAGTAGAGATCACTTTCTAGAATACGAAGTCATCCACCATCTCCTCTTTCTTATTTTTTTCATATTATTTCGTAAAAGGTAGTCGTACAATTGTAGTAAATAATAGTTTACTGACATATTATGCAAAGCCACTATTTCCTCCAT
Source organism: Ectropis crepuscularia (assembly GCA_963693475.1). NCBI lineage: Eukaryota > Metazoa > Arthropoda > Insecta > Lepidoptera > Geometridae > Ectropis > Ectropis crepuscularia. The sequence goes on from OY856338.1 coordinate 39,931,669, forward strand.
TTTTCTATTACCGCCTACGTCTCGGACGCACAACAAACTGAACAACCCTATCCGGTACAACACCTTTGATTATTTACTTGTCTAGATGAAGCGTTACGCTGTAATTGCGACAAAAGTAATTCCTCCCCGAGTATTTCCTGTTAAAGTGGATAAAAATATATTTCGATTTAGAGAGACCCATAATTCGTTTTAATTTAATTCATGGCCAATAGCCATGGTCCCGAGTTTACCCGAAGATTTCTTATCATATCCGAGCGTGACACTAGAATCCATTTTGTTGGATGAGAAAATGACGTTTCGCAATCATTATGATCATATAATTAGTAAGAGCACTAAACTCCTGGGCTTTATTTCTCGGATTACGAATAAATTTAAAAAACCTACGTATAGAAGAGGCGTATAGAACGAGTACAGAGCAAGTGCTTAACCATACTGTGCTACAGGCAGGGGCTGCGGCGCCAATTGCAATCTTATCCCGACAAACTTGCTAAATTTAAAATGCAAACTCTTGAATCTAGACGTGCTTATAATGAATTTGTCTGCCTCTTTAAGATATTGCATGCTCATATAGACTCCCCCACTCTTCTCTCCAGTATCAACATTAACATCACCCCCAGAGCCCGCGACTATCATGCTAGGATTTTTTCGTTGCAGGTTTACACCAATAATACGTCATTTTATAACCCTATAGTGAGAATGTGTCGCCAATATAACGAAATTAATAAAAAATACCACGACACAATTGATGTATTTCATAACAAAATGTATAAATTTAAAAATGAACTTAGGAAGATAGTATTTACGCCATATGTTCGCTAAAGTCGATTTTCATTATTATAAAGTTTTCAAATTATAAAGTATTTCTTGGTTGCGTTTACATATTTTAGTTATGTTATAGTTTTAGTTGCATGTAGGTATGAGTTAAGTTAAAGTTATTGATTTATATTGTATGTATTTAATTTAGTGACTGCCTCAATATTCTAGTTAAGTTGTGTGTGCATGCTTTGGATAACAGTTTAGAACATCACAATATTATAATTTATCTGTTATTTAACATTAACTGTAATCTGTTATGTACGCCTAATTAAATAAATAAATAAATAAATAAATAAATTCACAGCCCACGAAATATCTGTCTAGGGGCGCCTAAAGAAGTGTTCACTTCAACAAGACGTTAGAGACTGATGAACCCTGCGCAACACCCATTGTACCACTCAGGCAACGTATTCCAGAGTGTAGACGTTCTTGTCACAACAGCAGAGTCAAATCTCTTCGTTCGTGTCTTTGGAACATCAACCATGAAATGATGTCGCTTTATTGAGCTACGAGCATTCCGATAAAAAAAGGACAATGTGAAGATCATGAAAATCAGTCGCACTTTGGACAAGTTGCAGAAGATGACGGCGACCTGCTCCCGACGCTCGCGCGCATTCAGGATCTCGCGGAGTAGCTCTCTCGTTCTCGTTAAAAATTAACAGTACACTAACGGAAAATTAAATTCAAGAACAGGCAACCCTGTAAATTTGGCGGCAAACGACGCCGTCTTGAGACAAAGTTATATGTATTAAAAATCTATCGTTAACTTCTATAACTAAATGGTAATGTAAAGGTTATTTACCGATATCAGCTAACATTTTTAGTTGTTTTCAATCGTCCTTGGTAATTTATGCAGACTTTTATAGCGCAAATATTCAAATGTCACAAAACCGCGCAACGTCATTGTTGCGACAATTAAACCGACAGGACGAACTTAACTTATATTTCTGATGTTTTTACGCGGAGCGGTCTATCTAGACAAGTAAATAATCAAAGCACAATACATCGCACCAATTTGACATGAATTTTTGCCTGCTAATGTAGACACCAACCTCGTCTTAGTCAGAATACGATGTTTTTGTTGCGCCAACACGTTACGAATGTTCGCCTCATAGGTGGGGCCGCAGCATGAGAGACACGACATCACCGCTGCGAGATCTCTTTCAGCATTTTTCCTTGCATTCTCCCAAGCAGTCCCATTGACTATTAGTGCTGCATCATCGGCATACTTCAAAATTTTGCAGTTTGGAATGGAGAGCCTACAAATGTCATTCACATATCCATGTCACATATATATGAGATAAGATTATATACAACATTTAAAAAAATTACCTATACAAACTGGCCGCTTCGAGAGGCATACAATATGTCGGGCAAAACAATTCCTTTTAGTCTTAATATATACAATGAAAACAAATTGAATTATAGTCAGCTGATTAAATAGGTGTAAAGCACATGCCTTCAAAAAGACAGTGGTGCGCGTGGGATTCGAAACAGGGACTCCGGATCAGCAGCTGCCAGTTGCAGCAGTAGAGCAGCCCTAACTTACCGGCGACCTCTTGAGACCTCTAAATAAGCGCGCTCAGCTACTGGATCCTCTCCCGTTCTCTCTTATAGAATGTAGTTTCGCCTAAAATCTTAGGTACAACCACAAGGTTTTAAATTTTCGATTTTTCTTCACGCTCCAGCAAATTTTAGGGCCAACAAGAAAATAAAATTCTGTTTTATCGGCCCTAACATTATTCGGAAGATTTTTAGCCCTGTGATATTTACTTACTTCGTGAGTGGTTAAGGTAGGCGAGTCAAGTGTTATAATAACAAATTTACGGATAGACTGGCTCTTAAAGCAAATAAGTTAACCTTTTGACCGCCAGAACTAAATTGCATTTCCGTGCCCTGGACGCCAAGCGTACGAAATATTTCAAAATTAAAAAAAAAAAAAAATTGTTCTGTCACCATTTGATAGCTAACACACAATGTTTTGGTATAGTCCGTTTTTTTGTCAACTATAGACGTCGTTGGCGCACAGGGCTCACTCGCGCTTGTCAAGTATAGATAACTCTGGCGGTCAAAAGGTTAAGGATTATAATTTATTCCCTGTACATGTAGCCAAAACTATTCCAGACTGTGAACTGTCTGAGTTCCAAATTTCAACGCAGTCCGCTTAGCCGTTCCGGCTTGATAGTTAATGTTTGTTCCCTTGAGCAATACACTTTTTCTTTATTGTTAGGAATATTCCGAGAACTTGCGGCAAATATTGGGTAGGTATTTGAGGCGCAAGCTGGAAACTGATTGATGAGTAGTGGGGCAAAAAAATCCATACTTTTTTTAAATATTATATCAGTTGGAAGCAATATGGATTGTCTTAATGTTGTTGTTAAATATTAAAAGAAAATATAAAAGCCAGACGATTTGGTAGGGGGCTTAACATTAACAGACGCGTGCAAAAATCGAGAAATGTATTTGAGGCCCTCTGAAATGTTACTTGCGTATTAATAATGACTATTAAATTTAAATAGGGGTTCTCAAAAAACTCTTTTTGGAGGGATGCATATTACCGGACTACTCACCAGCCACGCATTGTGGTATAGTAGGAGAGCTATGTGACAAATTAACAGCTTGCCTGAAATACCTACTCAAAGATTGGTGCCATCTCTCGGAATATAAGTTTAGGTGCTATATTTTATGTATATTAATATTATTATTAATAATAATTATATTACTTACATAATAAAAAATAATAATAACATTAATAATTTTATTATATTTAATATTTATTAATAAATATTAAATATAATAAAATTATAGACTACAAACTATTTGTGATCTAATCTCTCTGTACGTTTTTCTTTGAGATAAAAAGTAGCCTATGTGTTAATGCAAGGTGTTAGCTAATTCCATACCATTTTTTATCACGAGTATAATCGCTTCAACCGTTTAGACGTGATGAAATAACAAACATACACACTCACAAACTAGTATAGTGTTGTGGTAGGACTCTTGGCAGACTCCCACCTGGGGATATACCACACCTTTGTCAGTTATTCTACCGCCAAGCAGCAATGTGTAAGCGTTACTGTGTTCCGGTTTGAAGGGCAATGTTTCCAGAGAAGTTACAGGGCTTTGAGATATAATAAATAAAATAGGTTTTGTTATCGTGGGTGTGATTAGGCTAGGAAATAAAACTATCATCGTATTTTTATTTGTTTATTCATAATTATGTCATTTACATGTTACATTTATATGTTTATAATTCGACATTCATATATATACTTGTCACAAAGAACATACACATTGACCTACGTTCTATTCTAGAAGATTATAATGAAAATCTGATAATATTATACTATTAACATCAAGATTACGACAAATATTGTATTATAATATGTATATTAATCGACCATAAACCTTTCACATTATTTTTCCGTAACATTTTCTTATCCAGCGTAGACAAATTTTCATTTCCTCTTTCTTAACTTTCCTTTGATGTTCTTCTCTGAATTACTATCAATCGTTATCCTATTGTTTTTTACTATCTCTGTAAACGCCCTATACAATGGGTCTAAGCTAACACTGATAAGTTTGAATAACAATAATACCAAATATTCGAATAAGTAATTTTTTTCTTTAAGAACTCCTTTTTCAAAAGCTTAATTTTTCATCATTGACTATAGACATCACCTAGACGACGTTGTCTCTCGTGTTGATCATGCTTTCGCCTCCGGTCATACCTTGAAAGATAAAATCTGTTTTAAGATCATTTTTTCGTAAAATATACAATATGCGTCAATATTTTAAGCCTATTTAAATTAAAAAGTCCTTAATAACTAAACTGTTATCTACAAATAAATCACTAGCAGTGTCAGGCAGACAGACAGACAGACAGACAGAAACACTTTATTATGCACACGAGAAAAACATATACAATAAAAAAAAACAATAGCAAATCAAATAACGTATAACTAGTGCCATAAATGGCGGCCTTATCACTTATAGCGATTTCTTCCAGGCAACCATTAATAGCCAAACTAAGAGAAAGTGAAAAACAAACTGAGGATATGGTGTGAAAGTAACAGCACGAAGAAAACAATACTAATGTCGTCATTAAATTTATGCTAGCAAAATAAGTAAATAAATAAAAATACTAATTAATAATATCATAGGTAATATATATACCTATGATCTAAATATTCTTCATAAATAAACAAATACATACATACAGTAATAATAAACATACATAATAATAAATAATACAAATAACCGCCTGACAGTGACCTACAGAAACAAATAAAAAGAGAGAACAATTTAAAATTTAAATAGGTAAATGAAGAGACCAATACAGAGAGATAGTGTTTCTTGACCTGAGCCTTGAAAGACACCACGCTCTGTGCCCGCCGGATACCCACCGGAAGTGCAGTGTCACGTGGTTTTAACCGCCCAGTTCTCGAGGGTCTATCGCCTGGCCTAACGCCTAACTAAAACTGGCATAGCTCTGATACTGCTATCACTTTTCTTTCAGCTTGAAATGATAGAGACAACAACAGGAAAGCCATAACCGGTTTAATTAGGCGGTAGAAGGACCGTCCCCGTTACTTTCGCGCGATACTTGTAATAATAAAACGTTTGACGTTTGTTCAATCGGAACGTCTGAACAGATTGAGTTGAAATTTGGAACACAGTAAGATTGACAGTCCCGAATCTGGAAAAGCGCATAGGCAATTTTTTATCACAAAAAAATAACGGGAACTCGATCTGGGCGGGTAAAACCGCGGGGCGCTAATAGTTTATGATATTAGTAGGGTTAAAATGATGACAACTACACTACGTGCATAACCAAATACTAAAACAAAACACGCATCAATTCTCCATAGACCGATGAAGACAGAGGCGGATTGAGCCTTGAGAGCGCCGTAGCCAAGCATCTCATCGGTGCCCCTATACTAATAGATTTAATTTTAAAAACCTGACTGCAAAAAATCAACATCAGGTATGTAAAAAAATATACTGTCTAAGGACACTTGGGTGGTTGAGACGAATCTAACGATATCTTAATTGTCAAATTCCATCCAGCCATTTGGAAGATACGTGGGCAGAAAGAAATTTACAAACATACAAGAGACGCGCGAAATACATCATGGGCTGGGTATTGACTTTTAAATGCCACCATACTAAGAAAAAATCTCTATCGATCCATCTAATCGGTATCAGCTGTAGTTTTTGATTTAGAAATATGAGAAATGTCGTCAAGTAACTACCCATGGACACGATTGCAACACATAACACATAAACGCCTTTAACTACCGTTACTAAATGAACAACTCTAAAACTCTGTGACTATAGTTATTATGAAACACTCAATTTTATTAAATCCTTTTTTTTAGTTTTTCATAAGTTCATTGGTTTTCAAATGGGAGCATTTATTTACATACTTCCAGTTTTTCGCTTACAACTCGAAACTTGGTTGTGGTAGTTAGAGATATTTTAGCTTGTGGACGGCAGAACTAAATAGCATGCATGTATAGACTACATGCCCGTGAACAAAATGTACGTAGTAAATGAACCACCAGGAGACGTATGTAGGATGATAGAAAGGTATAAAGTAATATGAATCAGCACTATGCCGTCACTTGTAAACTGTCCAACTGAGTACAGTTGAAGAGGGGGGGTTGCAACCCTCGACCATTTCTCCTTGTCGCATGATTTTTCTACGGCAGCTTACAAGTGACGGCATAGTACTGAATCTTATTACTTTAAGCCCTTCTATCATCCTACATAGGTCTACTGGTGGTTCATTTACTACGTAAATTTTGTTCACGGGCCTGTAGTCTAGTACTTATTGCACAGTTTATTGGCTTTACTTTTGGACCCCCTGGAGCCAAAGCTGGACCCGCCCTTGCCCTCCGGAGCCCATCACTCATGATTGGATAAGTATTATACATCAAATAAAAAAAATAACAAACCCCAACTTTAAATTTTAGATCACCTGTGTATAATTGAAGCAAATACCCATGGCATGCATGTGAGACTCCTGCAGTGGCTAACAAAAGAGTCTCAAATTCAAAACACGTTAACCAATTTTGATGAAACATAATTAAGTATATTTCCGACTAATGCACCTTTAATAAAATCGGTGTCATCCGTTCGGGAGCTACAATGGCATAGACACACACATATACAAAAACTGAGTTGTCATCTAAGGTGATGTATGAAATAAATACCTATCATTGGGAATCCTTCGTTGACCCTCCGGAACTTATAAATCTGCGCTGCAATCACCGTCCTGACATCTTGGTTCGTGAAGCAAAACAAAATGGACACGCACAATCCCTGGAACAAAAGCTAGTATTAGTTACTATAGTCTGTTTCTTTAGCAAACGAGTACTGAAAATTTTGACTGCGTTGCTCAACATAAAAAGTCTGTTCCACATGTAATAATGTGTAGACAAAAATGGTCGTCAAATATGGCAATCAGAGAGTGAATATTTCCGAGAATTGTTACGTTTTACTTCTGAATTCTGTTACAATAAAGCAATTTCGCGCAATATCAACCGCAAACATGGGCAAACAGAGACTAATTAATTGTGACCAGAACTTCGACCTGTGCGCATTCGATCTGTTGAAATAACCTTTTTTAAACAGAAATGTTTTTAAACATTTCTGTTAAAATGTAATTACAAAGGTTAAAATGTAATTATTAATAACCTTGCACTCATACGTAAAATTGATACAATTATTTTGTTTTCATTTTATATGATTTACAAAATCAAAGAGGTCTATCTGTGCTGATCAGTGAAAGATCTGTTGACCGGGCGCTAGCTGCGTCTCATTCGCACTGGCTATGATTCTAATATCTGTTGACCGGGCGCTAGCTGCGTCTCATTCGCACTGGCTGTAATTCTGATATCTGTTGACCGGGCGCTAGCTGCGTCTCATTCGCACTGGCTATGATTCTGATATCTGTTGACCGGGCGCTAGCTGCGTCTCATTCGCACTGGCTATGATTCTGATATCTGTTGACCGGGCGATAGCTGCGTCTCATTCGCACTGGCTATGATTCTAATATCTGTTGACCGGGCGCTAGCTGCGTCTCATTCGCACTGGCTATAATTCTGATATCTGTTGACCGGGTGCTAGCTGCGTCTCATTCGCACTGGCTATGATTCTGATATCTGTTGACCGGGCGCTAGCTGCGTCTCATTCGCACTGGCTATGATTCTGATATCTGTTGACCGGGCGCTAGCTGCGTCTCATTCGCACTGGCTATGATTCTGATATCTGTTGACCGGGCGCTAGCTGCGTCTCATTCGCACTGGCTATGATTCTGAAATCTGTAGACCGGGCGCTAGCTGCGTCTCATTCGCACTTGCTATGATTCTGATATCTGTTGACCGGGCGCTAGCTGTGTCTCATTCGCACTGGCTATGATTCTGATATCTGTTGACCGGGCGCTAGCTACGTCTCATTCGCACTGGCTATGATTCTGATATCTGTTGACCGGGCGCTAGCTGCGTCTCATTCGCACTGGCTATGATTCTAATATCTGTTGACCGGGCGCTAGCTGCGTCTCATTCGCACTGGCTATGATTCTGATATCTTGACTTTCTCCTTTCCTTGTCTTTACTATATTTTAATGTTGGTTGGTCGGCAGAATTTCACGTAACGCACGCAGTGGGGTGCACGCACCCGTGCACGCACGGGTCAAAACTCGGGCAGATTTGAAATCGAATAATTATGGCCTGGATATATAGTTACTCTCGGATATTTACTCATATCAGAATAATATAGTTTATTGATGTCAATCAAGTGACAACCAAGATCAAAACAGAAACGTGTGGAGTCGAGTGACGTCTACTAAAACCAAAATTAAATTTAAAAAAACCGGTTCTCGAGAAATTGGGGCTCAAACAAAAATAAATGTATCAAGTTGACTAAAACTTCTTTTTTATGGCTATCTAGCACCAGAACTAGTTAAAAACTGTTTTACTGATGCCAGAGTCCCATTGTAGAGCTTAGTAATTTTATTTACTGATTAATATATTTATAACTAGCTGAACGCGCGCGCGTTACTACGCTATCTATCGAAAATTGGTCGTACCAATTCAAATTTTGTTCAAATTCGGTTACTTTAGGTTCTAATGACGCAACCTTTAACATAAGACAAATGCTGTCACGCAACGAAAACTCTCTAAAAGCAATATTTTTTCCCCGTTTTTGTTACATTTTTCATTCATGCTCGGCTCCTGTTGATAGTAGCGTAATGTTAAACGCCTTCCTCGATAAATAGACTATCCTACAAAGAAATAATCTTTCAATTCGGACCAGTAGTTCCAGATATCCTTGCGTTGAAACAAACAAACAAACTCTTCAGCTTTATAATATTAGTATAGATAGTATAGATAATAATCTGGGTGTGTGATGTGTTAAAGCGACGAAGGCGAGTTAGATATTTACCTGAAAGCTTGTCAACAGAGCAGAAATGATTTGGTAGATGTGCTCGTAGGGGGCCTGGTGGCGGGGGCGGATTGGGATCAGTATGAAATGCAGACCGAACAGCGGTACCTGAAACAACATATACGTTTCAAACGAATTCTTTTTTAATCTTTTATATATATTCTGAAAATATTATACGGAGTTTCTTCCATCTATTTTTCTTTATCAAAGCAGTAAAGTGACAAAGTACAAATAAGGGAAGTAACTACTCTCGTATTAGAGACGATAAGAAAAGTGTTTATGGACACACTCTTCAACTTAATATTATTTAGCAAACTAAGTCATTAGAAAACTCATACTAATTAGCCTAGACTTCCCAAAAAAAAGGCTATTAGTCGGTTGGTGATTAATTATTTAAAAAAAAGTATTAAATGAGTTTCTGGATATCTAAGCGGAAGCTGTTATTTAATACAATCAATGCTCCCTCAGATCCGGAATAGCTCTAAGGTTAATTAAATGTAAATACTTTAAGATAGATTTAGTAGAAAAAAACAGCTTAGGCTGTTTGTTATTAGGTTATTGTTTCAATTGCTATTTTATTCATTTATATAAAATATCATCATAAACAGGCTAATTAACGTCCCCACTCCACGTACTTATTTCACAAGGAGAGAATCAGGAGTAGACTTTGCTGTCTTTCGGATATCGTATACTATCGACTGATATGGTCTATATTACGACAGATCACATTACATCTCTGTCTTATCATGTGGCCAAGGGTGAAACTGTCAAATTTGCCAGATCCGAAAGCTAGAACCTAGAAGCTAAAGCTAGAAGCTGAAGTGGCAATGGGCAGGCCACATCGCTCGCAGAACTGACAACCGATGGGGAAGAAAGGTTCTCGAGTGGCGACCACGAACCGGAAGACGCAGTGTTGGACGGGCTCCCACTAGATGGACAGATGACCTCACAAAGGTCGCTGGAAACCGCTGGTTGCAGGTTGCGCAGGACCGTTCGTTGTGGAAATCTAGGGGGGAGGCCTATGTCCAACAGTGGACGTCTTGCGGCTGATGAATGAATGAATGAATGAAAGCTAGAACAAAGACTTGCAATTTTTTTCTTTATAGTTTGAATGACTCTTACTCTTTGTTAAACTTTTTTATCCAGCTGTGGGATAAAGAAAGCTGGGTATGATGCTAATAATGATAATGTTGTCGTTGAATCTCGGGATGAATTTTTATGTCGCGAATTTTACAATAAAAGCTTAGATACATTTTTTAAACATTTAATTTTTTAAAGATTTAAACAATATAACGGTCAAGGATGTAACACGATTACCTATAAAGTATTTGTTTGACGGCATCGGGACCTGACCTCAGGCAAGATAGAGGTCAAGTGTATACCTGACTCTAGAACATCGCGAAGCAGGTTTTCAGGCAGAGAGAATGGTTTTGTTGTGTTTATGGTAAACATGGATTGGAAGTAAAACCTTTACAACATTCGCCATCCCATACGCCGTTATCTTGACTTTCAAAAGGCTCAAAATCAGGAAGAAGTAACTTATACTATGGTATTTTTGATTCGAATTACCTACAGCGAATTCCCAAAACTCTAACGCCCCATTTGCCCCCAAAGGGGTAAAACGGAGTTAACAGTTTTCGTAAGTTAGATAGGATTATAATCCCTTCATATTGATAAAAGTTTTGCGCAAGTTTGTAATCGACGAGCACTTTGTTATAGTCTTTGTATTAACCATCTTGGGAAGTGGATGGAGGCACGAGAGTAAGTTTAAAACTATTATCTTTATTAGCCATGAACGTATAAAAAAGTCGGAAGTAGTCTCGCTAAAACAAAAACTGTGTCACTAGAGTCGGCCACATTGTGTGCGTTGTCAGGTTGTCATTGATAGGCTGACACGCACACATATACACAAGTAGCGCGTGTAATGACCCACTGAGTGTCAGCCTGTATGTGACAGCGCACACGTGCATATTATGTGGCCGACTCGATGGACACAGTCGTTGTTTTAGCCAGACTACGTCCGACTTTTTTATACGTCCATGTTTATTAGCATTATAATAATATATAAGCTGTTGTGGTGTAGTAGCGAGAACGTATCATTTCACAATTCTGAGATCGTAAGTACATATCCCGGGTGCACCACTGCGTAGTTCCCCAAGTGCAGATGAAAAAAAAAATGTGTTAAAACAACTGGCTTTAACAGCGAAGGAGAACTTTATAGGAAACCAGCGTCTTGGTTCCAAGAAAGCCATACTTCGAGAACAAATTTCATGCAGCAATCGGTACTTGGTCACAGTGGCATTGACTCTCTATCGCTAAAAAATGTACAATTATATTAGAAGAAACCTTTCGTAAATTGTACCCAGGCTATAGAGAGATCTTTTTTTGGGAAGGGAGTAGAGGCTCACTACGGTTATGGTTTAATGGTCAGACAATATTATTATTTACTCTTATTTAACACTCGAGTCAGGTTGCATGCTTCAAGACCTCAGTACGTGCGCTTGAGTCAAATAGTTTCGTTTCAGGCAAGATAACCGTCAAGACGGCAAGTTGTATCGAGAACGATTGGATCAGCTATTGGTCCATTAAAGAGCTGAAACGTTATTATTTACCAGTATAAGAGAAGCCCTGGTTGCCTTCTTTGCTGCGATGAGATTGTACTGGGCCCGGTGTGGATACATCTTCGTAAGCAATACTCGGACAACGTTGACCAGGAACACTGAAACAAGGGCAAAACATGACAAAAATATCCATATCTTATATATAAAATTCTCGTGTCACAGTGTTTGTTTCCTTACTCCTCCGAAACGGCTTTACTGATTTTAACCAAATTTTATATGCATATTCTGTAGGTATGAGAATCTGCTACTAGCTATTTTTCATACCCCTAAGTGACAAGGGTTGTTCACTAAGGCAAAACAACGTTTGCGGGGTCAGCTAGTTTCTTTATAATAATCATAACAACGATATGTGAAGCGATATATTTTCAGATACAAAAAATTTTCGAGATGCGAAAATAAAATTTTTACTCGCGACACTGTTAACGATACTAACACCAAATTAGGGACGAACTAAATTAGGGACGTACCCGAGACCACAATTAGGACGCCAGCCGACCCGGTAACTCTATCGCCCATTTTACCGGACATCCCAACTAATGGCCTAAACACACTTCACTTCGTAAAACAATTTTACTGTCTTTAGGCCACGGTGGGCCGATGAGAACCATGAGCGTTCAATAGGGATGTTAACACTAATCACAAATTAATGTTAGTTTTGTGATGGTGTGAATTAATAGACTATCGAAAATCACATTTTTATAATTGAACATTACTTAGTAAACGTATTATAAATGATTTTAAATCTGATGTCACGTGACAGCAAACACCAATATGGCTTAAGTATTACGTCACTAACCGTAAATCGAGCTGTCGAAGGCTGACTAGGCTGTTTAGTTCTTTGCATTTTTATTACAGTTTGCGATCTTAGCGATGGCAATTTTGATTGTTCGTATTCAAGTAAAAATAAGAAAACACATAAACTGGACCAATGTTTTGCGGTTAGTGACGTCATGTCAGCCGTTAGTAAAGCGCCGGGAAAAATTCAAAATTACTCATTGAAAATACTTTTACATTGTTATACAATATTTTTTTATAGTAAACAAGCGTCGATCTGCAAAATTAAAGGGAATTTTGAAGAATTGTTAACATCCCTATTGCAAAATGGGAAAGTTAGTTTTGTAGGTAAGCAAATTCGTCAAGACCATTGGCTGTAATGATGAAGGAAATTATCGGTGGAAAACGGGTATGTTCCAAAATATACCTCTACATCTATTTATATAAAAGTTAATGTTTATATGTATGTCCTTTATTGAATCGTAAACTATACATTTGATGATCTTCAGCAAAGTTGTTGTGCATGAGCCAGAGAAAGTTTCTGAGTTGGTAGCACCAATTTTCGACAGATGGCGTAGCAAGGGTGACAGGGTACAGCTAGTTAACTATACCTATATTATGGCGCGTCCCTGAGCAAAACCAGTTTATTGTATAGTTTTCAGTACTCTTTATCCAAAACATATTAGATATCAAACTGGTAATAAATACATTAAGCTGCAAAACCTCCGCTTTATAATGGCAGTTTCAAAGAGGTACAAAGTTTTTGTGCCACATATACAAAATTATGGATAACAATGTTTAAAAATTAAAATTAAAAACGAAACAAATATTCTTAAAACATATACAAAAACACAAAAAAGTAAAATTAAAACAATTATTTAAAAACCACGTTAATGCTAGAAATAAGAAAAATCTTACCGAATGAAGCGAACAAGGACAGGACAACTGGGGTGATAATTATCCAAAAAGTATCACTTTCATCGGTCCAGCAACTGAAAAAAAAGTCTATATTATTTTATGATTTGTACCAAGTTTGTATTGATCGCTAGCTGATTCAATTTAACAATTTAGTACACTACTAACACATAATTAAAGAGGTACATAATTTTATTTATTACATATTACAATCCAAATTATCCATGTTACGAATCCAATTATTCTACCTTACCTTGACCTTGATGTTATGACCTGCGGTGCTGAATCGTGGACACTGACAGTTCATTTGTTCCAATTATTCTACCTTACCTTGACTTTGATGTTATGACCTACGGTGCTGAAACGTGGACACTGACAGTTCATATGTTCCAATTATTCTACCTTACCTTGACTTTGATGTTATGACCTACGGTGCTGAAACGTGGATACTGACAGTCAAAATGATCCGAAAGCTCAAAGTCGCTCAGCGAGCTATGGAACGGGCTATGCTTGGAATTTCTCTCAGGGATTGCATTCGTAATAAAGTAATTCGTCAGCGAACTAAAGTCATCGACATAGCTCAGCGTTAATAGCAAACTGAAGTGGCAATGGGCCGGTCACATCTGTCGCAGCGATCGGCGTCCGATATCATACCACGTACAATTGAAATAGTACTACACACAAAAGCAACAAATATCTAGTTCTAAAGTCAAGTAAAGGGATCTCTCAGGAGTAAAGCTACCCTTGTAAGATATTTACATAAGTTCACAGCTTCGCAGAGAGTTGTAACACCCTCGGCAAAGTTAACGTAGGCCACACCACGAGCGAGTGCGCCTAAGTAACACGTAGGCTGTTCGTACACGGGCACTAAGTATTTTTCTTCCTGTGTAAACGTTACGTTATTTTTGAAGGAAAAGGTTCTTAAACCGCGTTGAACTCTCTCTTGAGGTCGCGTCACCGACATGTTTATATCCGGCGACAGCAGCGGCGGCGGTGATAAGTAAAAGAGTTTATGCGCCTTTCTCAAACACAACATGGTGCGTGTAACAACGACAAATTTCGAAATCCAAGATGGTCCCCGCAGCAGAATATCGAACGTATTCTAATTTTTGAAGTGTAAACTTTTTTTCGCGCACCAAAGACAGATTTATCGTGGGCTGTGAAATGAATTCTAGCGTCACGCTCAGGAATTATAAGAAATCTTCGGTTAAACTCGGGACCATGGCCATTGGCCGTCTAGAAATGCGTTAGCATTTCCCATTGGCAATCTATAAATGCGACAGCATTTCTAGATGGCCATGCTCATGGCCACGACCTCCAGTTTCACCCGCGTAGTTTCCAAAGTGAGTTATAAGTTTTCACTTCTATTGGCAGCTTGTATGACTGCCATTTTGTTTAATGTGTTTTGTAATGCGTAATTTTAGAATAATATTAGTATTCTGCTCTCCTTCTCTCATATAATCTATGAACATGCAAAATTTCATACACCGTCGTCACCGCATTTTGTTTTATATTCCAAATTATTTGTTTCACGTATTAAAATATATCTACATGTAGACACTAGCTCCTATGATTATTGTTCCGTGTTGAAAAGTAGCCTGTTTGTTGTTCCAAACAATCTATATGTGTTCCGAATTTCAACCGTTCAAGCGTTCTGACGTTATTGAGCAACAGACATCGAAACTTGCGCATTTATAATATTAGTAGTATTACTTCATTCTGTACACTAACTGCGTTATATTTAGTGACCGTGTTGTACGCATAGTTTACTTAGGGCCAGCACGAGGTAATACTTCCTCAAAACATTATAACGTCAATCTGAGCATAGTTTAATGAAAGCTCTGTGACGCGGGACAACCTTGGAACAGTTCAGATGTTTACGCATAAGTAATTTACATTTCGCTCACACCCTGCTCCGATTTTGTCCTGGACTGAACAACTTACGTCGGTACTTTTACATTACATTTTAATAACATGCTGCAAATTAATTTAAAAAAAGTCACAGAAACTGCCGATAGAAGTGAAAACTTATAACTCAGAGTTTGATAGCTTACTTTGGAAACTACGCGGTTGAAACCGGAAGGCGTGGACATGAGCATGGCTATTTAGAAATGCGTCAGCATAATGCGCACTTCGCACATGATCACCACGCTATGCCATAGCATAGGTACTACTATGAACCATAAGTGATTGATTGAGTAACGTAACAAAATTATTAATTAGTCCCATTTTTGTAAAATTTTCTTAGAATTTTATATGAATATACGGGTAACAAGTGATATACAGTCATATCACTTATATCATATCTACCTACAAGGAGAGTACGCGCGCGAAACTGATCAGTGGCAAGCAATAATGTGTAAGCGTTACTGTATTCCGGTTTCTGCTAGTCTCGTCACGCTTTATTTAAAAAAAGTAAGAGCAGAACTTAAGCTTGAAACTTAAGTCAGACTAGATTGACTATAAATCACGTGAGTTACCCGTATATTCATTTAAAATGTGTAGTACTCGTAACCACGTTAGTCTTTATACTAGCATTTTCTAAGAATGTTAAAATTAGGTTTATGTTTTTGTTCCGGTTACTAGACACTTAGTAAAAGTGTCATGGACAAGATAATAATAAATATTTTTTTATTTCTGTCGAAGTTTTATTCATTTGTATTTAAAAACAAATTGATAGTAGTAGGCCACGCTAGTATTCAAGTATAACAAGGGTATGACAAAGTGTAATTTGCCATTTTGTGGTGGCATCTTGGATTTAAAATTTACCATATTGTATTACAGTATTTTACAGATACAGCGCTTACATTTAATAAACATATTGAGGAAATTGTGAAAAAAGCAATCGGCCATTTTGTAGCGGCGCAACGTCAATATTGGGCTGATTTTCATCGTACGTAGCTGAAAACATTTCCGACTAATGCTTCTTTGCATTCAGAATAAAAAGACGATATCAAAATCACCTAATCTGTTCGGAAGCTACGAAAACACAAACAGACACACTATCTTGTAGTTTTCGCATTGAGGGTTAAATATAAAACATCACCGCACACCGCACAGCATATAAATAAAAACTCTTAATGCTAGTCCTACTAATACTTGAAAACAATACTCATCACTAACTTATATTATACAAACACATAAATAACAACTGATAAAAATAACAATTGGCATTAAATATAAATAAACGCAAAACATAGGGTAAAAGCCGGATAGTTGCCGTACTTTTCAATAAAGCTGTGTTATTAAAAAAAAATTACTTATTCAGAATAATTCGACGTGTATATCGAAACATAAGTCTTTGATCTTTCATAGTAGCCCATTTTTGTGAACATAATTAATATTTGTTTCGAGTAATTCCTGTTTTATACGACCTGTTAAAGTAGTAGCCTTACGTTAAAAATGCTTCGTGGGATACTTGCCTCTCTGTATTTTTTTTCAGACAAGTTTCAAGTAATTAGTTATTATTATTTACTGATATCCTTTATTAAGTACTAATCATAATATTAATCTTAATTAAATACTAATCACAATATTAATCAACATTATAAAACAGTACTAGGTTTTAACTTTGTAAACTATTAAATTACAACAAAAATAGACCCCAAACTTGAAATTAGGTAAGCTAATAATAAAATATTATTTTTTATTTTAAAGATAGAAAAATATGGCAATCAACTTTGGCATTAGCATTAATTATTACCAAAAGCCAGGGTTGTTCCTAGAGCAACTATCCGCAAGAGTAAAAAGGGCGACTATCCTTTTTGATACGGATACTTGCTCTTTCTATTTCTGAAACAAATAAACTCTATTCAACAATAAAACATAACAAACAATGTAATTTAAACTCTAACGCATGCACAGAAACAGAAAGGTGACTGAAACTACAATTAATAATAAAAATATTTTATACAAATTACTTACCAATGTATCTCTCTGAGGCAACTATCCGGCTTTCACCCTACACGAAACTAAAATAAATAGGAATCAAATCAAAATTTAAATGATTAAAACTAGCTTTTCGATGTGTCTCAACTCACTTATCTTGAATTGTTTTGTATTTATTATATCTGAAAACAATTGTTTGAGTCCGGAGTATGGAAATTCAATTTCTTCGTGAGTAACAAGGACGCTAGTGTTTGATGCTAGAGCACCGTAACCTTAGAATCAGACCATCATATGAATTATCTTATGTCACCAGCTTTCGCAAGACGGTGTCGGGTTTCTGGTTCACAAAACTCTCCGTAACAACGTTTTGGAAATCGTAAGTGGATTTTTTTTTGTAACTTTTATAGGCTTACACTTGACCGCCATCTCGCCTGATGTTAAGCGACGATGCGGTCTACGATGGAGCGTGTTTACCTAGAAGAAACCGATTCACTCTCGACTTGAAGACACAAAGATTGTAATCAACAGGGAAAACCCACTCAGGCAACGCACTCCACAGACGTTCTTATCACAAAAGTAGAGTCAAATCTCTTCTTTCGCGTCTTTGGAACATCAACCATGAAACGATGTCGCTTTTTCGAGCTACGAGCATTCCGATAGAAAAAAGGGCAAGGTGGTATTAGATCATGTAAATCAGTCGCACACTCTCCGAAGTGTATCCGATAAAAAACCGAAAGACTAGCTTTTCGGCGATGTTCAAGACTTTGTAGTCTTTTTCGCACAAGAGTGTCGTTGCCTATGAGCCTTTTGGCACGTCTCTCGATCGATTCCAAGGCCTCCAGCTTATACTTAGCCGAACCATCCCAAAGATGCGAACAGTACTCCATACAAGAACGAATTTGAGCTTGATATAACGTGAGCAACTGCTCAGACTTGAAGTACTTTCGCACCTTTGAGAGAACACCTAGCTTTTTGGCAGCTAATTTAGCCTTGGACTCGATATAAGAACCAAAGTTGAGCGTAGATGTTAATGTAACGCCCAAAAGCTCAAGACGGTCAGAAATCGGCACGGATACACCTCTAAAAGTTGGAGTCAGTTGGAATGGACTCCTTTTAGCGGAGAACAGACACGCCTGCGTCTTACTTTCGTTGCACTTGACCAGATTGGCATCGCCCCATGTAGATACCGCCTCAAGGGTCAAGCTCAAACGCTCGATCAGACTCTCTTTTAGTACCTGAGTTTGCTGCCCACTGGCTCTCGCACTAGATATGTAACTCTCTACAACGGTGCTATCATCTGCGTACCCAAAGATACTGGGCTTCAACAGATCGTTGATATGTAGCAGAAAAAGCGTCGCAGAGAGTACCGACCCCTGAGGGACT
This sequence comes from Ectropis crepuscularia, assembly GCA_963693475.1. NCBI lineage: Eukaryota > Metazoa > Arthropoda > Insecta > Lepidoptera > Geometridae > Ectropis > Ectropis crepuscularia. The sequence continues at coordinate 39,950,517 of OY856338.1, forward strand.
CCGGCATTGATAGCCATTTGATCCGACGAGCAGCCATCAATGACGACTCGTATGGATCGATCCCTCAAAAAGTCCGATATCCACGCAATAAACCCAGAACACAAACCATAACCAGAAAGCTTGCTTATATTATCTCCGAGGGTCGAGTACTTTGAGGTAAAGCTGACCGAGAGGTATACCCTCAAAGCGGTCATGGCTTATGCACCCTGGGAGGTATATCTGGATTCAGAGGTTAAGGCTTTGTATGAGGATATATTATAGGCATTACATCATACCTCCAAAACCAAGTTCAACGTTGTTATCGGGAATTTTAACGCTAAAGTTACGGAGTGCGGACATGGACTGAATCGGTAATAGGATCATATGGCTTATGATGTAGGAATAACAGGAGCCAAATGCTGGTTGAGTTCTTCCAGAAGTAAAGGCTGTTTCTGATGAACTCGTTCTACAAGAATCAGCCGCAGAGGAAGTGGGCTTGGCAAAGATCCGACGGACGGATGGACGAAAAAAGAAATTGACTTTATCATTGCGTATAAACGGCGAATATTCAGGGATATCTCAGTGATCTTTAGGTTTGTTACCGAAGACAATCACTGGCTTGTACGAAGCACCTTGAATATTGATTATAAGCTAGAAAGAGTCCGTTTGATGAAGTCAACTCTCCGTCCAAACGTTCTCCAAACCATAGTTGGGTCTAAAGGATTTCAGCTAAAACTGCAGAACCGATTTGCTGTATTGGAAACCACAGACAGCGTTGACCAGAAACTTGACAGAGTGGCGGACGTCCTACAACATGAGGGCATAAAATACTGCAAATTGCGGCGCAATAGCAGAAAGTCTCTTCAGTCAACTTTTGATAGAAACCCTGCAACTTATGGAGAAACGACGCAAGTTAATAAGGGGCTCTTAATAAGAAAATTATCAAACTTGTACGACGTGATCTCCGATAAGATAACACGCCCTTGATTGCAAAATAAATTGAAACAAACTGGGGGTTAACACTTTTGAAAAAAACTGCATTCGATAGAATACATGGTTTTTTATAAGCTTTTTTTTAAATTGAAAGAGGTAATTCGAGGCCATTTTTCAGCCAAAAAAAATATTTTTCGTACTTTTTCAATTTTACGATATTTTATGTAAATGATCCTTAATAATAACGTAGTTTACGCCAAATAAAGACTTAGTGTAATATAATTACCTCGCTGTATCAAGCTGGCAGAAAAAGTGAAAATGTCGCAAGTAACCAATCGCCATTCGCCAACGCTGGTGGATGTTTCTGAAGGACATAAATACCTGATTTTGGTACTAACCGCTCCGTAGAACCGGTATAGAATCGAGCCACCGCGTAGACTGCCACTATGGCGATCGGTATGACCCAACCGATGGTGAGGAACCACCGCATCGACACTTGATCCTTCATAAAGACCTGTGCAACAAGAGACACATATTAATATTTTGAAATGAAAACGCAAAATGTTTTTGGATCACCACACACATAATTTTTCGTAGGTCATAATCCAGCACGATTGTCTATTCCGGGTTGGTCGATAATGTATGACCTAAAAAGATTTTAGGTAAATGTCGGTTTTCCTTCACCGTTTTTAAATTAGCGGCATTATGCACATGACTTCGAAAAGACAGTGGTCCGCTTGGGATTCGATCCAATCGCGCGGTGGGTGCTCTCAAATATGGGCTTTGTGTCATGGCTGTTAAGATATAGATTAGATTGGCAACATCAATTAGCAGATGGTTGTTTGGAAGCGATCTGCTAATTTGTATTTCCAATGTAATCTGTGTCTTAACGTGTATGTTAAAAAGCCCATATTTGAGGGTATTGAATTTGTGGGGTGGCAGCCGAACCATATGAGTCGCCGCAGACCTTTATCACGACTAGACAAGCCGCAACATAGATATAATTTATCTATCTGTACTTACATACAGGTAATTAGATATAATATAGGTTACCTAAACCATTCACAATTAAGTTAAATTATGATATTGAGTTACTCATACTCATACGAACCTTATAACGAATACCTATAATGTTTACAGAATCACCTAGTTTTTAATAAACCACGTTAAATACAATATATAAATATATATACAAGGTTCATAAAACTTCTCATACAATTCTGAACGGCTTAGCCCGACTTCTTTACACCGTAAGCAATAAAAGAATTCGGCAAATCGGAAATAGAATTCGGGAAATATATTCGGCAGCCAGTAAGTAGGGGTAAAAGATTTGTTTGATTCTTTGTTGGCCGGTACTCCACAACTAGTTTTTATAACTTGGCAACACCAAAGGTAAGCCTAACTTAAGTATGTGTAATGAACCTTTACCTTTAAAGGTAGGTACTATATCTAAGGGGTTTTCAAAATTGGATATAATATTTATGTTGTTGCATGGACGTATAAAAAAAGTCGGACGCAGTCTCGCTAAAACATAAACTGTTTCTAAAGAGTCGGCCAGTGCACTGTCACATACAGGCTGACACGCAAACATACACTGGCCGACTCTATAGACATAGTTTCTGTTTTAACGAGATGATATTATTTACGTCCATAATATTGTTGGTATATATTAATAGTTAGTATAGCGTAGGCATAATCAGTCCATTAAAAAGTTCCACTGTTAAGACTCGAGGCCTCATCTCGGAAGGATAGAGTCGGAACGTGGTTTGTATCTCTCTATACCTATATGCTACTACTATTATAAATGATTGGATGTTCATTGCTCAATTAAGTCGTAACGCCTGAACAGATCGGGCTAAAATTTGAAACATAGACAGGTTATAGTCTGGCAGAACACATAGGTTTATTTTTATCCCAGGAAAATAACGGGAATGAGAGCTACTCAGGTGAAACCGCGTGGCGCTGTCAGTCTCTATTTACTTATTTATATAAAATTAAAGTCTCTGTTTCCAAATCTAAATTAATAGATTTTCAATAAATGTATGTGATATTACATGCGGTAGTTTCGTATACAAATCAATTGTATGTTTTTCTTTCTGTACGTTTGTTCCGGTTAATCTTGGTAATTGGTAAAATTTAAATTGAAACAGCACATATTATGTACAGCTGATGGCGGTATAATATACGCTGGGTCCTTTTTTCAGTCAGTCTTCTAAATGGTTTAGTTTTGGTAGTATTTGTGTGGGATAAAAGGAACAAACCCCTAGTAAGCACTAGGTAGAATTGAAGGTCACAGGGCACAGGTATGTCCAGTAAACGACATGTAACGTGGGGGTGAAACTATACCCGGTGAGGTGGTAGGATCTAGGGGTAAAAGGGCGGTGCGACGTGGCTACACCATGTTAGGTCGCTTATCAACTTCCCCACCACCACTACCAACTGATCAACCCCCGACGTAAAAACGATGAGCTGTTATATATTTGACGTGTTATGTCTGTGTCTTTTTGTCTGTAGTATCGTACTTCGTTAACCGAGGAACTAATTTTGATTTTTTTTTTCAATTCAATTAACAGATACAATTCTTATTGATATTTATACAAAATGTTATTATTTAGCCAGTTATTAAAAAAAGTTGACAGTCACATGCACTGCCGATAGAAGTGCAAGCTTATAATTTATATCTTAACAGGCATCACATAATGCCCATATTTGAGTGTGTTTTATTTGTCTAGTGTTTAGTATTTTATTTACGCGTATTTTATATTAGCAGAAGATGCATATTTTTAAATTAGCATGTAGGTGACACGAAACCATAACACTTTCCCGGACAATAATGTACTCAATGAGGTAACATAAGCTTTCGTTTCAATTAACCAAGAAGAGATCTACTGAGAACTCCAGTTAATGTTTCGCCCAGTCCAGGCGAACTTGACCCGGCCCTGGGTCACAATATTTTGGTTCATTTGGTGGCCCGGGATTATGTGAAAATACTGCTGCTAATGCTGCTAGCCTCCGGCCATCACTAATTGAGAATTGCGGGTATCCTTGCTTGCTGAATGGCTTTGCTATTGTTGTCTCTATCACGCCAAGCTAACAGAAAAGAGAGAGCAATATCGAAGCTATTGCCGTTTTTGTTAGGCGGTATACTCCCAGGTCATCGTAAACCAGGTGTGTGTAGATGCTACCGAGTGCACTGGGTTATGCATTTTGCGTCTTCTAAACTATTTCAATTATTTTTTTTATTATCGTGGATACCTAATTGCTAATATTACATTATGTGTGTAAACGGACAGACAGAGTTACGCTATTACACATACATGTAGGCGATGCAACCTCACGCTATATTTCACCTAACCAGAAAGCGTCTAACGCGCGCATCCTGCTACGCTGCTCTACCACCGCTACGACGCTACGCCGCTACTTAGCCACCGACCGCACGGTAAAAGTGAAACTTGTTTTCCCATTGTTTTGTACCTTTAACTAAAATAATTGGAAAAATATTCGATTTAAGTAATTTAACGAGTAACGCCGCCATATTATTGGCCTCGGCTGCTCTGTCGAAAGAGTTTTACTTTACCCCTACTCCGCGGCCGACCGTCACGCGACATGCAATAGATGGACGAAAAAGTTGGAGGCGATGTAATACAAGTTTCAATTATAAACAAAACAAGAATACTATTACTACTACTCACTCATTTAGTTTTAGTTCTTTTACAGTAGGACCTCTATTATTAGTCACGCATTAGTCGCTGCTTCATTCACTAACTTGGATAGCCGGATTGGATCGAACGTGGTCTCAATGTAATCGCGAGAGCGTATGTCGTCCACGACTACCAACGAAATTACCGTAACGCGTAAAACGTTGTAGGATTGTCAAAATACCTAGTTGGTTTTATAGTTTTATGTTAAGGTGCAGGTTCGCACAGCTACCGCGACAGTAGATCGCGACCGGAGACAGGCACTTGATATTATACATATAATTATATGCGCGCCAGTTCGCGCCGCGACACATGTCTCGGTGCGAACTGGTGCCCATCTATATTTATAAAACATCACGAAATCTCAGAAACTACAAATGAGGCTGAAATTTTTCATGTAGGTGCCTTTTAGCGCGTAGGTGCTCGCTAAGACGGGGTTTTACGGAATTAAATTTCTAAGTTGATAAAATAGGGGACGATAGTTTTACACAAAGGCACAGGGCAAACCCGTAAGGCTTGAAACTTAAAATTTCGTATTTACGTATTTCGTATTCCTCCTATGATGTAGGGATTTCCTACGGAAGGATTTATCAAAATTTTATCCCCAAGGGGTTGAAATAGAGGATAAAAGTTTGTATAACACTTTTTATTCGTTGTACGTTCAGGGGATAAAATTTTCATATAAGGCCTTACACCAACGATTTCAACGCTTTCAAAACGCGAGGGAAACCGTGGGCAAAAGCTAGTAAGTACAATTATATAATGTCAAGTGCCTGTCGTGGTCTCAGGTCGCGGTCTCCGGTCTCGGTCTCGGGTCGCGGTCGCGGCGCGAACCCCGTACGAAAGAGGCTACATATAACGTGTGATTCAAATTGTGAGGTCGGAGGCTTTAATATGTAGTAACTAGCAGCGCTCCGAGGTTTTACCCGCATAGTTTCGTTCTCGTTATTTTCCCGTGGTAAAAGAAGTCTATATGCTAATGACCAACCATGATCTATGTTTCTAATTTCAACCCAATCCCAATGAAATAACAGATATAAAAACGTGTAAACATCCAAACCAAACAGCCGGCGGGAAGGTTTTGGGTAAGTAGCTGAAAACTTGCATATCTCTCCTATTAAGCCCCAACACGGAGGTGCAGATCTGGCTGGTGAGTAGCGGAACAAAATAGAAGAGGTTTGACAAGTTTTAAACTTGGCTCAAATACCTGCCCAAAATTTCCAGCCAGCTCTCGCAAGATAGCATGGCATTCAGTAAAGAGGACCTTCGGGTCGTGGAGCTCCATCGAACGACCAGGCAAAGCTAATAAACCTGCTGCCGAAACGTTGAGATAATTAAATAACGATTTAAGTAGCGGTTAATTCGAATGTATTGTTTTCAAAACTACATAAGGAGCACACTAAATATTCCCACTGCTGAGTCTCCTGGCCTTTTCAAGCAAGATGAGAGTCAAGGCCAAAATCCACCACCCTGGTCCAGTACTGGTTGGTGGATAAACAACCACGTTATGTTATGACCTCGATAGATTCTTGGTACATATTGGTTTCCTCACTATGTTTTCCTGCATCATTAGGGTTCCGTAAAACGTAAAAACGGAACCCTTATAGATTCGTCATGTCTGTCTGTCTGTCTGTCTGTCCGTCCGTATGTCACAGCCACTTTTTGCCGAAACTATGAGAACTACACTGTTGAAACTTGGTAAGTAGATGTATTCTGTGAACCGCATTAAGATTTTTACAAAAGTTTTGTAAAAAAAACAAAAATTAGGGGTGCCCCCCATACTGAGAACTGAAGCTCAAAATATTTTTTTCATCAAACCTACACGTGTGGGTTGTCTATCGATAGGTCTTCAAAAATGATGTTGAGGTTTCTAAAATATTTTTTGTCTACACTGAATAACTTGCGCGAGAGACGCTTCCAAAGTGGTAAAATGTGTGTCCCCCCCCTCTAACTTCTAAAGTAAGAAAATGAAAAATCTAAAAAAAATATATGATGTACATTACCATGAAAACTACCAACGAAAATTAGTTTGAACTCGATCTGATTAGTAGTTTTTTTTTAGTGCGTCATAAATACACTATTATTAAAACTTCGATCAAAGTTACAACGAACTACAAGAACTATGTGTACTATGTATATTATGTTACTTGCTGCAACGGAACCCTTCATGGGCGAGTCCAACTCGCACTTGGCTACTTTATTTTTAAGTTAGCGGCATTACGCACATGACTTCGAAAAGACACGTGTGCGCATGGGATTCGAACTAAGGGCTCCTGATCAACAGTCACCGTTCTTCCGACTAGACCAGGCGTAAACTTATATATTTTTTTTATACTAAAACACCTTTATTTTGTAGTCTTTGAGTACCTATACACAAAGGCGTCATCCATCATCTTAACTTCTAAATCACATGTTCTAGAAAGGTTAAGTCGCCGTTATGAATGCCAGCAGGCCACCCGGCCAATCAGTTATTGTGCCCTCAGGAGAATAACCTTCAAAATTACGGATTTGCGCAATATTTTCATCAGTTTCACAAATCGAGCTTGTGTAACCCCTTAAGGGTTAAGAGTTCACATCGTCTATATCTAGTGGATGAACAGATACGTTCATTAATCAGATGCTACATTTAAAAATATCACCGTACTTTGTAACAACTAGAATTTATCTAGACTCTAGATAAATAAATACGGTAACAAAATGAACTATTTTATTTCCCCCTTACTACCTTAGCTTTTAAATTTGTATAGTATTTTACTAGTCAAGCCCTTTCATTTGATACCCATATGGAGAGGTAGTGAAAATAAAATATAATTCGCCATTTTGTAGTGGCGGCTATCACGATTATCATGATCATCCTGTCAAAAACTATTTAAGAAAGTTCCAATCCCAAAAGAGATTCAAAACGAGGAGGAAAAAAATCCAGAAAAAAACAATGTTCCGTCTTCCGGAACTGTAATACCAGTACGTTGCAAAACTAAACTATCGTTACTTTTGGGAAGAGTATGCAGCGAAGGAGTCCAATAGGTCCTTCGCCGCGTCAATATTAGTTTAATGTAACTGGATTCTTTATGTTTTTATTTGCGGAACAGGGTCCCCCTCAACCCGATGGCAGGACCAGCTCGGAACGTTTAAAAAGGGTTGGACGTCGGAACCTTGGAGTCACGAGAACTGCGGGGGAAACAGGGGAGACTTTTACAAAGGATTGGAACGACTGTTACTTAAAAAAAACTCCTAAATACTAACAAAATCTGTTCAACTGGTCTAGGCAAATACCTTCACTAAGATGTTTTTTGGATGAAACGTATTTTACATTCAATTTAATATGATGATGATGACCCGAGAGTTGTGACTGGAAAATACTGGACATATTGTATGGGCTTCATACTTTCGATTGGTATGGAATTTATCTAATAATCAAACAAGTGACTTTTTTTTATAATGTGAATTAATCATATCTTGGACTGGGGTCGGCAACGCGACGTTTGTTAGACAACCCATATACAATATTGACATATTCAATTGTATATAAAATACGTTTCATCCAATAAACATTTCAGTGAAAGTCGTTGTACATGGGGTTTTAGACTATGGTACGTATTGGCAGATCAGAGTCAATAGCACCATAATATTATGGTTGTAGCTTCACTGTTGCTTTCAAGAATTGGCTGTCATAGGGACTGTCGATTGAAGAGAAAACTAATAAGTTAGAATTTTAAGACTAAACAGAACTAATCCACATCACATAACGTACGTTATGTGTAATATTAGTGTAGTATATATATTTCATTTGTTAAAATACAAACAAGTATATCTATTTTATTTTGTTTCTATTCTTGTACTAAGAAGTCGTACTTAGGTCATAGAAAAAATTAAAGCTCTGGGCCAGTTTCTATCTATCATTGATATACGCAGATAAATCAGACAGATCAGATTTGTTATCGGAACGAAATTTATCCCTGCTTCCCCCCGAATCCTCCGACAAATATTTCATTAGACGTGGCAACACTGGCAACTACGTCCGCGGTATAATCCCACCGACAGCAAACATGCAAGGACATTCGCTCACACAAGTGCAATAGCACCAATAAACCGTTGTTTTACAAACTATTGGTGAGTGATATTTTTTTTGGAAGAAACTAGCGTACTGACTTTGTTAGACGCATAATGGCTTCTACTCTGGTAAATTGTTTAGAAAAACGAATGAAATTCAGACGCTTGTTATTAGTTTACTAAGTACTAATCCATCAACGTATTCATATAGATCTACTAGCTGACCCGGCAAACGATGTTTTGCCATATAAATTATTAATACAAATTTTAAAAATCTAAAATTGGTAACCCTAACCTTTAATAATAAAAACAAATGTTTATTTATATAAAACAATTTAAAATATGCCATAAGCTCCGGGAAATTTTAATCGAAATAGAGTGAAAAACATTTACAAAAAGACGACAATTTATCAGTTTTCGAGCGGGATGAAAAATGATTAAATTACTAAAATGGCTATTAAAAATAGGGGTTGGTGATAAAGGGGTAAAAATTTAGAGATGTATGTATTTTTTAATGCCACAGAATAAAAAAATAAAAACAAAAATATTGTGCAAAATTTTAAAAAAATGTAGGGTTGAACAACCCGAATCAATTAGGGGTATGAAAAATAGCTAGTAGCACATTTCTGGGATCTACTGAATATGCATATAAAATTTGCTTAAAATCAGTAAAGCCGTTTCGGAGGAGTAAGGTAACTAACACGGTGACACGAGAATTTTAAATATAAGATAAGAAGATTTCTCTCAGTTATCACTAAATTGCAATTTTAACGCTTCTTTACGTCGTAATATATGTATTTTCTTAAATCCCCAAAGTACGTTTGGAACTCTTTGGTGCGCTTAATTTGTTTTCAAATAAAGTGCAATGGAGTTACTGTATCGTATGTCGTGTCCAGTCGCATTTACGTCAGTGGCTGTCCCATAGGAGTAAGCATCGTACGTGACTATTCGCGGGACTACTTCGGAATTTAGTTTCATGTTTACCCCGTGCGATATTAAACGAGGCTATCATATGGGAGGCGCATGTTTATGAATACCGGATTTAAATCTCGGTCTCGAACTTTCAAGCTGTGTTTAATCCACGGCTGCTTTTTAACCGCTTTTAACTACTCTACTGTTCGGTACTTTTCCGTTATATTAGGAGATCCCGCTATACAACGACCTTCACTGAAATGTTTATTTGATGAAACGTATTTTATATGTAATTTAATAGGTCAATAAATATATTGCATATGGGTTGCCTTACAAATTTTAGTCTAGTTTAGAGTATGATTAATTAATAAGTGTTTTTTTTTAATTAATTAATCATACTTAATAAACGGGTACATGTCACAGAAAAGTGTTCATGCCACAAAAAATTCAAAATTGTATTAATAGATCATCATCATCATCATCAACAGCCCACTAAACGTTCCCACTGCTGGGACTCGGGGCCTTCTCTCGCAAGGAGAGAGTTAAGGCCATAATCCACCACGCTGGCCCAGTGCGGGTTGGCGGATGACACATGACTTCGAAAGGTTCTAGGTACATGTCGGTTTCCTCACGATGTTTTCCTTCACCGTTTTAAGTTAGCGGCATTAATAGATAATGACCTGGAATAGCACATAGGCTAATTTTATCCAGGAAAAAAAACCGGGTTTCGGACATTACGCGGGGGAAACCGCGGGACGCTGCTAGTTTTTCCATAATCCTACCTGACGGACTAAATAAATAGATATATCTTTGACCTAGTCGTCAATTCAACCACTAAGTATTAATTACCATCAGGTGAAACACCGGTCAAGTATGGCGTACCAGTTGTATCGTACCTATTGAAATTCTTAGTTGCCGCCAATGCGTTTGTCTTCGATCTGCCAATCACAAGCACCGTTAAGGGCGGTTTGCATTTTGATTAGTACGAGTACGAGTGCGATTGCGAGTGCGAGTGAGTAGTCGCGACTGATTACTATGCACTCGCAATAATCAATCGATACGTCAGCAGGTTTCAAACATTTATTCGTGACTTCGATGAAAATCGGCCAACTAACTGGCCGGTGTTAAAAAATAAAAATACGTTATCATCGTGTGAAATCCGTGGACACTAACAGCAAAAGCAGTCCGAAAATTCAAAGTCGCTCAGCGAGCTATGGAAAGAGCTATGCTTGGAGTTTCTCTGAGGGATTGTATTCGTAATGAAGGCATCCGTCAGAGAACCAAAGTCACCGACATAGCTCAGCGTATCAGCAAGCTGAAGTGGCAGTGGGCTGGTCATATCTGTTGCAGATCTGATAACCGTTGGGGTAGACGAGTTCTGGAGTGGAGACCGCAAATCGGCAAACGTAGGACGCCCTGAGACTAGGTGGAGTGACGATTTACGGAAGGCAGCTGGTGGCAGTTGGAAACGTAAAGCCGAGGATCGGGCTGAGTGGCGTATCATTGGAGAGGCCTATGTCCAGATGTGGACGAATGTGGGCTGATTATGATGATTATGATTTGTAAAATCCGAGTATAGTACTTAAAACCTTGATAACTTAATTTGGAAACTAAGCGAGTGAAACCGGAGAGCGTGGCCATAACCATGGTCATCTAGAAATTCTCGATAACCAAAGGCAAATGCTGACGCATTTCTAGACGACCAATGGGAAATTCTGTTGCATTTCTAGATGACCCATGACCATGGTCCCGAGTTCACCAGAAAATTTCTTATCATTTCCGAGAATGACGCCAGAATTCAATTCACAGAGTACGAAAAATCTGTTTATGGTGCGCAAAAATAAGTTTTCACTTCAAAAAGAATATGTTTATACATATTATTGTCGGCGAGGTCACTCGGGTCAAGTGGGTCAATGCGTTCCCGCGTACCCAAATGATAGTCAGTTTTCACCGCTTTGATTGATTACTCTACCCTTCTGATAGAACTCCTAAAGCCACTCGTTTATCTAGACTGATTCCAGTATTAGAATAATTTATTTTCGCAGAAAACACAAAACCCGACTTTAACTAATGTAAAATTAAAATTAGACACTCGAGCAAATTTTATAAGAAGCCATCTAGGTAAATTAGAAAATAAAACATATTTGTAATATTTATTACTATAATAATTATTTGTACGATCTTGGGTTCGAATCCCGCAAGAACCTCTGAGTTTATTGCAGTGTGTATTAGTGCAGGTGAACAAGTTTGTCATCACCAATGGTTTGAACGGAGAAGGAAACATTGTGAAGAAACTTGACTGTTTCTATAATCTTTCCAGGCTATGCTTCATCCGCTAACCTTCAATGAGTAAGCGTGGTGTATAATAGCCTTAACTCTCTCCTTCTCCGAAAAGCCTCAGGTTCCAAATAGCAGTAGAAACATTTAGTGGGCTGATTATCCTTCTTTAATTTTACAGGCTTGGTGGCACAGTTAGTATTAAGTCTGCCTGCAGAACTGCAATTTGTGAGTTTGATTCCCAGCAAAAATAAACATTTTGTGTTGAATTCAGATTATTTTTCGTAGTCTGGGCTGGTTCTAAGTATAACAAATTACAATATTATAAGGTTTTCAATATCTCTAAATCTTTTCTTATGTGCGTTCACAAAATAATCGAAAACGCATGACCGATTAAAAAACACTCGGTTTTTTATAGTATAGAGTGATGGGACGAGCAAAACATGTGCGTGATTGCAAACACGCCTGTTGCACAGTGCCACGCAAATATTGGAACACGAAAAGTAAAAATAAGTACCTAGCACTGTACTGCACCTAGAGGTATAAGATAATTCGAAAACAAAGTAGAAAATGTCTTACCACGACTAGGGCCAAGTGAAGGTGAAGACCCTCGCAGAACATCCAGAAATAGCAGGTCACCATGAAGTAGTTCGTCAGGATGTGGATCACCTGACACCAATCCTGGATAAGAACGTCCAAGATTAACGGTAGAACTACACTGACATATAAATCCAAAGTTTTAACCAATACATTGTACAGGTCTTAATGGTAACCTAAACTGGGGGATGAAAGTTTGGCAGCCCGTCATTGTTGAAGATAAAACCATGAACATTTGAATCTGGACACTCGGTGGCTTCTTGATCGTGTTGTATGATGACAACAGTGTATGTAGAGGTTAGGGAGACTGGAAGACTTGGGAAGGTTACTTAATTCCCAACGCTCCATCGTAGACCGCATGGTCACTTAAGATCAGGCGAGATAATAGTAAGAATATAAAAGTTAAAAAAGCTGTGCCACTAACGCTTAAGTGCAAATATTGAAGCAATTGACTTTAAATTCAACCTCGAAGAGAGTCAAGACCATAGATTGCTATCTATACGTGTATCAGATTTCCACGAAAGATGTTGTTGTTGTTACATTTCCGTTCCATGTTTTTTCCCCTCACCTTCAGTATCAAAGGGTGTCGAGCCCACGCATCTTTGTGTCTTAGAGCGCGACATTCCAACACGTTTAGGTCCTTTCAATAACGGCTCTATTTATAAATCCTGTCAATTATCTGCCTTTATTCAGCAGAAGATAATCATATATTTATACAACAGCAAAATATACGAAAACAAGTTGAGCTGTGTCCATTTCATGCCTAGTTAGTTGACGAGTTATTTTTACCTCTTGGCGTTTTCAAGGATACACTGATTACCTCTACTTAGCCAAAGGGTTGCATTCTAATCATAACTTTGATCAACTCATTTGGTCAACTCAAAGAATTGGTAGCCTTTAAAGACTGCGAAAATAAATTAAAACTTATAACTTTGAATTTCAGTATTAAACAGCCTTATGTTGCACAATACTTCTATCGTCGTATCGGTATAGCTAAAGATATACTGCTATTGTGTCGATGACGCGGACTGACAAAATTTCATAAAAACGTTTTCACTTCAAAACAACAACACGATATTAGTTCATCCAATCAAAGGAGTTCTCTAGAGATATGGATATCCGATATGAAATTTATAAACTTACAACTTTGCAGTGATGTCCAAGCTTTGACCGTTTGGTTGTTAGCCTATCGTCTTAGTACAGGTGGTTCGCATAGCCCTGTACACGAGTATTTTTATACTTCGCCTTAATTATGTCTAGTCTAATGTCTAGACAAGCTAAAAGCAGTATCACATTTCTATAGAAATCAACGGGTTAGGGTAAACATTGTGTTATCAGTCTTTTGACAATCCTTGTGGGCTCTTTTATTTATCATTGGCTTCAGGTTACAGGTGTTTCGGCCCTGTACACGAGTATTTTTTTTACCTCGTCTTAATTATGTCTAGTCGAACGTCTAGACATGCCAAAAACAGTATCACATTTCTATAGAAATCAATGGGTTGGATATTATGTCATCAATCTTTTGAAGATCATAATTGGCCCTCTTATTTTTATTATTAGCAAAATACGGTTTCAGAAAAAAATATACAAACAAATTATGACAAATATTATGTTTAGGTAATCATCCTCATCATTATGTTTTCTACTTTTTAGGAGATTGGGTACTGTCCACAGACTAAGTAGAGAGGTACCGTCCTCGAGGAGAACTTGCGAGGGAATTGTCTCACGGACACCTAGGAGCGAGGTAAGAAGATAGATCCTCTCTCTCCTCCGCGAAGGAGGAAGCCGCGTCCACCTAGGCTCTCCCGAGGAGGTTGAACTGGTTTTTGAACTGAACTACCTGCGACCAATGTTGCCAACTTAATTTTTCAGATGATCGTGAATGATGCTGTTCGTCACTTTCGGAAGTGGAAGATTTATTTGGGTGATCTCGGGACCGGCAAGTGTGCCCGAGCGAGAGAGACAGAGTCAGCTGCTGCTGTCTGTCTGCTGCCACTGTCATTTCGCTGTGCTTACTATCACTATTCAATGAGAATGCAGTAATTTCTATTTTTTTATTATTCAACAGTGTTTAATAGTAATTTCTTGTTTTAGTTTTCACTTCTGCCGTGGGATTAGGCACACATTTGTTTTTGCGTTGCTTCTGTATTATCCGAAGGAACTTTGTTCCTGCCTGGAGTCCCATGACACCATATCTTTTTATCTTCAACAAAGATAGACATATACTTGGATAATATTTTTTCAGTTACTTACCGTATTATTTTGTACCACCGCAGCAGTGTTTACGACTGTTTTGTACCATACGATCCATAACAAATTATTAATGGCAAACGCACTGAAGAGATTCATATGGATGCGTATGCGTGTGCATCGTAGCGACCTGCGGGTCAAATTATCACAGCTTTAATATATTTTAATCAGTACCTGGAATTCGGATGATGACAATGCCAAAAATGTACCATTCAAATAAGTTCATCAGGTAGATTATGTTAAAATATGGGACACGTATTCTTTTGTTTTATCAAATAATTAATAGAATCGACAAAAATACAGATTATTAAACTTCAGGACTGAGGGGTTGTGACGTCACGTTTTCGTCAAAATAGTACAATGAAGTGACGTCACTTGTGACTTCTAAGCAGTGTATCCTCATTTTTTGTTCATGAAACAAACGAAAAAATACGTATGCAATTTTTTTCATAACTAACAGAATAATTTTTTTTAAGTCATGCATGCTTGCATTACTTGACTACTAGTTAGAACAACTTTATGTTCCCACAGCTGGGACTCGGGGCCATCCCTTACAAGGAGAGAGATAAAGTAATTTTATCCTTTACACGCATGTTTGCGATGATATCTCATAATGCATAATCGTCCTGCTCATCCTACTTATATTACAAATACGAAAGTTTGGATGCTGATGTTTGTTGCTCAATTACATCAGAACGTTTTATTATTTGAAATTTAGAACACAGATTGATTATTGTCCTGAATAACACAACGAGAGTGACGCAACGAAAGGGTCATTCTCGAGCGTGGCTATTTTATTTTGAAGGAAATAATTCAAGGATTTTAAAAAATATCTTATCTAAGGATTTTACAAGCCGAAGTGACAAACAATCATCGCTAATTAGCTCATAAAGCTGATTTTTCATATTTGAAATTCTATAGCCGCGCCCCCCCACTGATGAAAAGGTAACATTATTTAATACTAGCAGCACCCCGCGGTGTTACCCGCGAAGTTCCCGTTGCCGTTGTTTTTTCGGGACAAAAAGTAGCCTATGTGTTCTTTCAGACTATAATCTATCTGTGTTTCAAATTTCAGCCCGATCCGTTCATACGTTGAGGACGTGATTGAGCAACAAACATCCATACATTGACATTTATAATATTATAGTAGGATTTTTCCTTCGTTTTACCTAAGCTTTGTAATCCAATAGGTATCTATGACTCTCGAGTAACTCCCCGTTTAGCATCGTGGGCTCGACTACCATTAGGCTCCAGGCACGAAACTAGTGACGGGCGAGCGATGGCGGCGGTGGGACGACGCCGGAGCGGTGGCGACTTATGTATTTGTAAGTACGGTAATATTATCCACAGTATTTCCACTCTATACAAATGGACGAAACGCGAACTATACCTACGCGCCTCGATCTCGGCATGCGCTCGGCATGCAGGCAGTCACGACGGTGACTGTGTCCACACTGACGAACAGCCGAACAACAACACGAAAACAAGCGAAACGACAAAAAACAACACACCGGTCGTGTAATTTTTTTAACAATAACCTCGCGATTCTCACGACAATAACTTAAGGTACATATTTAATATGACATATTGTATGAATTCGTCAATAACGCATCCAGAGAAAACTTTTTTTAATTACCTGGAAACTCTGAAAGGTAAGACTATTAAATAATTTTACTTACTATCAGGTTGGTAAATAAATTGTGTGTATTTTTCATGGATGAGTATTATTTCCTTATCTCTCCCGAAAAAAACAACACGATTTTTATTGATCACTTTCTATTCAATTCACAAAGTATTTTGTTTGTTTATATTAAAAAAAGTATCAATCACAAAACTAAACGGACACACAAAATAGGCAAATGTAACTAAAATGCTGGAGGCGGGTAGCCCTATCGCATGTTTCCGTACCGGGCGGCAGCAGGTATTGATTTCAAATATACGGCCGAGTTAAAATAGTGTAGATAATATTACCGTGTCTGTAGTGCACTATGCTTTAATACAAGTCGCCCCACTGTCGCTCGTCCATCGCTACATTCCTGTCTGTAGCCTTAGGCCAAAATTGTCTAGGTTCTATTTTAAGACATCTAATGTAAGCACAATTTAAAGCAAAATAAGGAAATTTTACTTGAGGAATAAATATGTTTTTCTCACCGGAAATAAACAAATATAATCAGCGATATCACTAGGGTAAACACAGATATCGAGTACCCTGTCACGTACATGTTGTTGACCATGGTACGGAACTGCAACGAGACATTGGTTTTAGTAACAATAAATAATGGTACAACTATAGTGCTAAATAAATATTAAGTTTAAATAAATTAAATATTAGTGGACAATTCACATACAACACCATCTGAAACCAAACTAAGCAAATATTTGCACTGCATGGGAATCTAACCCACGACCCTCGGCATCGCAGGCAGTTTTAGTACCCACTCTGGCACCAGTAGTACAGTTTTCAAGTCTGCTCATTGTAAAAACTGATAAAAACCCTCCCGACGTCTTAAAAGTTGCAGAAATAATTGGAATTATAGATCAAAATACTTGGACATCGATCTGGCGGAAAATGAAACGTTAATTCGTCCAACGGATCCCCCGCTACGTAAGAAATATAATAATTATAAGCTTTACTCCAGTGGTGGTGAGGAAAAGGGCTTGATTGCCATATTGATTTCTAATAAAACTCATTAGAATCAAAGTTGTAGATCATTAAATTTCCTAAATTTTGCTAAATTCGAAAATAATCGAGATACAGGCTAAATTGTAATTCAACTAAAAAATGAAAAATAAAGGAGGTATGGCTAAATAAAGGTATGTGACCTTCAAGTCTAAGCCAATATGGCGGCTAACGCGCCGGTCGGATTTGGTTGAATTCAAGCTAACTAAGACGAACCGCTAAACATTGGTGCTATAATTTTAATTCCAGGTGAAAGTCCAACCCGACTGGGCTATTGAACCGTTACCATTAACAACACATCTTAATATAAGTATGCACCTAGATAATAATTATATAACGTTTTCATATCTATCGGTACTCCCGGTATACCAATATTTCTTTTTATACTTTTGGTTAAATAAGTTTACCTTTTATCATTGTATGTGTGCGCCTTACGGTTTAACCCGCGGCTTATTTAAGGTAATGTCTTTTTTTATTTATCTTAATATATATAAATCTCCTGTCACGACGTTTGTCCGCGATGGATTCCTAACCACACCGTGAGCAGTCTGGTCCAGCTTGAGAGATAGGATAGTTTTTTTTCGATGAATAGTCATTATATGACGAAATCCGAGCGAAGCCGGAACAGGCCACTAGTTCTATAATAAGATAAAATTAAGGTAAGTCTAACCTGCAGATCCACAGCAGTGTGGTTAAATGTGTTATTCATGTTCTAGAAATAAAGACAGACAAAACAATGATTGTTAATGTAAACATGTATTTACACAAAGACACATATATAAATATTAGGGTGTCCCAACGACATCAAATACGTTCTTTTTTAACGCATACCCTCTAATTTTATGTGAATGGTACTAAACGTTTGTGAATAAAATTTCAATCACCTAAAACCACAGCAACCCGTGCCGACTTGGGCCAATACATTTCAGTACTTGCATACTATGGCATGTCGGAGTGCACGTATCGTAGTGTTTGTTATTACTAGTTTGTTTTATTAGTAAACGCATTGTTATAGTGCTGTCAAGATGTCAGTGAGATTAAGCAGTTCCAAAAAAGGTTTTTTTTTGTAGATGATTTAAAACATCAAATTACCGGTTCAAAGCTTCCCTCTAACGGACAAGTATTAGCAGTTCTGTTCTATAATATTCGAGAAGTGAATTCATGTGTAAACGAAAGCGCGAATCTTGCTATTCGGGAGTGCATTATTTATTGAAACAAGGCAGACTTTTAACTGTGTTAAAAAACTAGTGGACTTATACCAAGTTTGAATAAATTTGCAAAAAAATGCGGAAAAAATCCAAAACATATTTGAGCAGCGACCGTCAAGAGTTTGTTTCACTTAGCCCCACCGATACATTAATTCATACCACTGTTTCAAACACTGGTGTTATTAATGGAACCTGTGTGCTTTTTGAACAAAACTTTGTTAGAGATATGGTTATTAGTGCGTGTCGCCATCACATTTACGAATTAGTGTTGAAAGGAGTATTTGAAGCTAAAACTAGCCCAGTGTCCAACAGTCCTGATAGTCCTTGTTCAAAAAGTTCCAAAAGAACTGGAAAAACAGCGATCCCGATAAAATACAAAGCTATACAGAATTATTGTCACACGTAGATATTTCAGAAACTGAGAAACTGATAGAGTTTTACCGAACTGAATTGACAATGGAAATAGTTAGGGATGACTATCAAAAACTAATTGGACTATCAATCAAATTTGGTAAAGAGATACAAAGAGAAAATATATGATTTAGCCGCCATTCGCTTAGTGCAGCCAATCCTCAAAGAAAACTAAGTAGTCCGTTAGTTAGATTGCCAAAAAATATTGTACACTTATTTTTTCTTTTGTTTCACAAACAAAAAATGACGAAGATACAGCGCTTCGAAGTTTCGTGTGACGTCACTTGTGAGTACGATTTTTACTCACGAGTGACGTTGCGACCCCCCCCCCCCCCCTCTCGAAGTTTGATGGTCTATACGATGACGATTTTCAATATTATGAAAAAAAAAACAAAAAATACGTGTCCAATATTTTTCCATGATCTAGCCGATGGACTAATTAGGATGGTGTATTTTTGACCCAGTCCGGTACCGTATTTAATCACAAAAAATTGCATTACTTAGCTCTCAATTTAGGATTAACAACAAGGATAATGCGGGATATTAGATGTCTGGTTGTTCATCGTTACACCCTACGTCTAACCTTATTGTGTGCAATGCATTTTAGCAGTTAAAGCACCTCAACAGGATTTGTGCTTCTTGAAGACCATGAAAGCTTACAAAAAAATTGATAGAACTAGCTCAAAAACAGCTTTACATAAGTTATGTCAGCATTTATAGATATACAGGGTTATTGGTAATCAGCCTGCATCCGTTTAAGGGCATGTTCTGTATATTTAAACAAACAACTTTTGTTCTACAACTTTCGTTAAAACTCAATAGATAACCCAAAAAAAATAGTGTTTGTTACCTTTTTTTGTACTGTTTAGCGACTTTTTAGTGTTTATTCACTTCGGTACATCATTTTTTGCGCGTTAAATAGCGTACGCGCTCTTATTACGAACTGTTACGAAGAGTTCGATGCTTTTAGACCGTGCAAATATTTTTTAAATATTTTTTGTAAAAGAAAAAAAACACTTTTTTTTTTTAAACTGTAGAACTAAAGTTGACGTATTGAATGTACCTAACATCCCCTTAAAAGGATGCAGGCTGATTACCAATAACCCTGTATATAACTAGCTGAACCCGCTACTTCGTTCGCGTACGTTGATCTTGCGACCTTATTAGTACATTAGTAGTACTTACGTAAAAATATTTGGATGGGTGGCCATTACACAAACCAAGTGAATTTGTTTTCCACTCAAAGATATATTTATTCGAGTTTAGCAACTTCATATTTTATATTTTTAGCAACATCAAACATACTCGTAGTAAGGCTGTGGAGTGTCGAACATAGCCGCAGTGTTAAGTTTGTAGGATTTTTATAGGATACATTACGAAGAGTCTGTAGCTGATGTGCGTGATCTGATACTTACCCACTTATACATTTTTACAGGATGATAGCCTAAGTAGGTGATAGACTTATTAGCCGATGTGATATTTTAGACTCTAACCCATGTGTGTTTCAAATGTCAATCTAATTGGTAATGTCGATCTGTCGTTAATATTTGTTTCGTTAGGGCCCATGCTTTTTCCGAGATGATAAATAGTATATGAGATTAAAAACTATCTGTGTTTCAAATTTAAACCAAATCAAACCTTTACATAAAAGACATACTTATAATACTTAGTAGTAAGATAACATTTTGTTCAATTTTAGAAAAACAACGGTCTGCTTTGGTCACCGAAGCTTGTTGAACACTAAATTAAGAACAGTATTTGGATTGAAATAATATCCGAAAGAACAAAACCCGACTTCAATTATTATCATTTCACGTCAACTAACTTCTAGTCAAGTAAAAAGTTCACTCGACTAATTTAAGAAACTATGACTACGTCGTCCAGATAAATAGAACTTTGGCTTTTTCCAGCGCCTATGTCCCAGCCATACTCAAACCGAAATATGCAACCCCCGGTAGTGGTTTTATATTTATGCCTTTTGGGGTTGAGACATCGTGCCTGTGAAGGCCGGGAGCTCACCTCATCTCCAAAAACCTTTCCAAGCGATTGGCCAACGCAACGCGTGACCAAAATGTTGGCGTTTATTTGGCCCAACGCATAAACATTGCTATTCAGCGTGATACTGCCGCCAGCATGCTGGGCACGCTTCCGACTGGTTAAAAAGATGTTCAAGCCCACTGGCTTGAACATTTTGTCAACCAGTTTTTGTTAATATTCAAAAAACCGCCTCCCTGTTTTCCATATAAAATACGTACATGGTAAAAACGGGGCCCTATTACTGAGATTTTACTGTTCGTCCGTTCGTCCGTCCGTCTGTCACCAGACTATATCTCAAAAACGGTGATAGCTAGACAGTTGTATTTTTCACAGATGATGTTTTTACATTGCCGCTACAACAACAAATTACACATATTCTAATAATCTGTAGTTAATATGGAAAAACATTAGAAAGGTATTGTCATATTATTACCTGACGATAGACGACGGATGAAGGATTTGCGCGCGGTGTGCGTACCAGGGATGAGCTTCGGCTCCGAAACTTTTAAAACGGAGGTTACAATCGGAGATAAGGTGTATAAATATTGCAGATGATCCCTTATTGTGGTGGATGGTAAATGGAAATACAAAATCTCAACTTCCTAAATCAATTGCTCGTCAATGTTTATCGTGTCCACGTGTTTGGCAAAAAAAAATACCCAGTAAAAATGTCTCTCCTCCCACCACTTCTAATCCTGCCTATGCCTCCGACTTCGGTTCCGACTCCGATAAATAAAATTTTATAACTCCGACTCCGCCTTCGAATCCGATAAAATGACCTCCGTTCCATCCCTAGTGTTTACAGTGCCACAGAATACTTATAAGTTAGTTTGTACCGAACTTATTATTACCGTTATTATTTAATTTATATGTAATTTCCGAACCACACAACCAATAATGTTAAAATTTCAGGACTATATTAAAAATGTGTTCTTTCTAACAAAATAAGAATTGACGAAATTGAACAACGCAAACATGAGTAACAACCAAATACACATTCTGACTTTAACCCCTTTCTGCAAGAAAACCGTGCAGAATTTGGGGATTAAAAATAGACAGCTACCATCTCCTTAGTGTGATCTTAAATCATGTCAAGTTTGATTTAAATTGAATCAGTAGTTTTGGCGTGATGAGAGTTCTTTATACAGAAATACAGACAGACAGACATGAAAGAAAAAAAATGCAGTTTCGCCATCAGTATCGACTATGAATGCGCCAAACATCTTTTTTTCAAAATGTCTTCAATGTACAGAATTCGACCCGCTACAGTTTTATTATAAGTATAGATATAGATAGAGGAAGTGGCTGTATTGTCTCTATTTGACGATGACGTAGACTACGACACAAAAATAAGAATTGTTAATGACTTATCGAACGAAGGAAAACCCATCAGCTCACATCTAACGTACTACGTAACGTCTACATACCCTCAAAAAATTACTGCAGTTTACAAATAAAATATCGACGATTTCGTTTCGATCAAAAGCAAGGCCTTGTTGAATCGCTTGAAAATGTATGACAGTTTTCTTACGAAGTGTCTTATTTTATGGAAAAATAATGCAACATTTTTACAATCTAAAGAACAGATGTTGACACTAAGACCAATAGCCGTTAATGATACGGCAGAGAGCACAGTTAAGCTAATGAAAAACTTCCATGGAAAAATTACTGTCGAAGAGCAACAAAAACAATTTTTGCTACGTTGCGAACCTAAAGGAACACAGTATAGGTAATACCTACCCAGTTTAAAGGTGTATACCTTTACACTGACCTTAACCTGACTGTAAAAAGAGAACTTTGAAAAGAAAATTTAAAAATAATTTTCTTGTTATGAAGCAGTTGCACGTAAATATACGATTGAGGTAAAATAGTGTTTTTATTAAATAATAAAATTAAATTTTAAAATGTGCTTTAAAGATTTCCGCCAAAGTTTTTGTTGAATGTTTGACATTAAGTAGGCACGGGTTACCATTATCCGATGAATTTTGACAATGATATTTTTTATTTTTGTTATTAGACTCATTTAGCACAAATATAAAAGGTTGGCGTGCTTAAATTCGAAAAAATATTCTTCACCCTTATAGTCTGGGACACCCTAATATTATGTATATACAGGCAGTACAGTATGACTGGCTGAACACTTTAGACATTGATATATATAGAGTGTTCAGTAGTTTCTTGTTATTTTTAAGTAACATAAAATATAATAACAATATTAATTATGTCAACAAAATTATGTATCCAGCCCAGCGCACGTATTCATTTACATTAAAGGTCTGTTCAAACCGGAGCGGTATTCGCTACCGCTGTGAGTAGAGGTAAATACAAAATACCGCGCGGGATCCGCGCGGTATTTTGTATGAAGTTCTGCGGCTAGAGCGAAAGCGGTACGTAGTACGTACCACCCTGGGTAGGCGGTATTTTTTGCTTGTTTTGGTGAAACGTTTTGCTATCGCGAAATCAGCTTTGGTGTGAACAGTAATATTACCGCTTACTCGGTTTTCTCTACCGCAGGCGGCAGTGAATACCGCTCCGGTTTGAACAGGCCTTAAAGGCCTGTTCTCTTTTCTTCCAAAACAAAAGTTGATTTAAAATGTGTCTAGACAACTAATTAAACTAAACAAAACGATGTCATTTACTAATGAAGAATATAGGAAGATAGTTCGAGCATACGCTCGTGCGAATACCAGTGTACGTGTTGCAATTACTTTGTATCCAGAAACATTTCCAAATCGCCGAGTACCTAACGTGCCACGGCATACCCAAGCCAATATGGTGGCTAACGTATCGGTCGGGTTTGGTCGAGTTTTTTGATTCAGGCTATTTATTTATGACCGCGCTACACATTGGCGCAAAAAAATCTGACTATGATTTTAATTTCAGGTGAAAGTATAACCCGACTGGGCTATTGAACCTTTACCATTACTTATACATTTGTACATAAGTACCTACATAATAATTATATTACGTTTTCATCTCTATCGGTATTCCCGGTGTAGCACTATTTTTCTTTATAGTAATTTTGTATAGTTTATTTCACCTTTCATCATTGTATTATATTACTAGCCGCGCCTTGCGGTTTAACCTGCGGCTTATTTAAGGTGTTTTTTTCTTCTTTATTCTACAATAAGATAAACTTAAGATACTATATACCTTTGTGTCATTTGCCATCTGGTTTGTTAGTTGGTTGCGCAAAGTCGGCTAAAATGGATCAAAGATTAGTTAGCACAAACAGACAAACATTTTAAACATTGATTGTTTAAATAATATTATATCGATACATATAAACACACATATTTAAATATATATGTACATACAGGCTGACTGGCTGAACATTTTAGATATTGATATAGGGTATTCAGAACTTTCTATTTAAGTAAAAAAAAATAGGTGCTTAATATTTGAGTCATTTAACTTTAATTATCTGTCAACAAAAATAGGTATAGTCACTAGCGCAGCGCGGGTATTATTAATACCTCTAAAATTCACCAGTCACAGCAAGGTAGGTACCTTCTCACGTTCTTGTTTATTTAAATCAGCCGACAGTCACCTCATCGTTCGCGGAGCGTGATTGTAGATGGAGGGGGGGCATCCTCACTCCGCCCGCCCTGGCGGCGCCGGCGGCACCGCAACCGCATCCCCCCCATGGTTCGAGCATACGCTCTTGCAAATAAATAACAGTGTACGTGGTGCAATCAACTTGTATCGAGAAACATTTACAAATCGCCGAGTACCTACCTATTACGTTATGCAGCGTCACGGAACTTTGGCCAATTTACCTTGCCACGGCATACCCAAGTCCGAGGAGTAGAGCCGTATCCTGTACGACTACAAGAAAAAGTCCTGGAGCACTTCCAGAACAAGTAGTTCAAAAAATAATTCAAGAGCTCGGCATCAAGCAGCGTTAGTCGGCTGTAGTACAGTCTCGCATACTACAGTATTTTGGACATGTCTCCAGGCGAAATGACGACTCCATAGAGCGGCTGGTTGTGGAGGGAGAAGTGCTGGTAGTGCAGGGAACCAGATCACGCGGCTGGTTACCTATGCGCTGGACTGACCAAGTGAAATACGCAATAGTAAGCCACGTGTCCGACTGCACAAGGCAGTCTACGAATTGGGAGAGATGGCGGGAGATCGTACGGAGAGCTGTGTCCACCTCTACCACCGACGTGGACGCCTCATAGACCAAAACCGCTTTGCCAAGAGCGATACGATACGATACGATAAAGAAGAAGGAGACTTCCAGAACAACGCAGAAGCGAGGACTCGAAATACTGCGAGACGATTTGGAGTATCACAGTGGACGATGTGGAATAGTGGAATATCGCCAAGATGGTTTACACCCAAATCATTTTCATCCCGTTCAAGTACTTGGGGTCAATGACTGCGAATTGCGGGTGAATTTTTGTCGGTGGTACATGCAAAATCAAGATAAGCGCGAAGCGGTGAGCATTTTGAACAATTATTGAGGCATGCGTGATTTTGTTATCAAGACAATCATTTGTAAACAAAAATCAATCGTTGCTGGTATGATTTCATTTTTAAATACCTATGCCAAAAGTACCTTCTCGTCTTGACGTACCTACGATCGTCAAAGTCAAAGTCAAAGTTAAAGTGATAAGTATTCTGTGATGCGAGCGATAGCGTAGCAATCTGTGCTAACTGTATAGTGTCCATAATTTCCGAGTCTTCGCACATTAATGTAATGTAGAGTAAGTAATCTTTTAAGCAAAAACTTCTTTAGTCGTAGTCACTTTTTGGTATGTATAATGGTCGCTGGCTCCCGTCACCGACATGTTCAGAGCCTATTCTAGTATTTTAAGGAACGCGAAGTTTTTGAGGCTTAAACTTCTTTTGGCGCGCCATAGACAGATTTTTTGTGGGCTGTGAATTTAATTCTAGCGACAAGCTCGGGAATTATTAGAAATCTCCGGGAACATTTCCATTGGCCATCTAGAAATGATGATGGCCATGCTCAATTGCTCATGGCGACGCCCTTCGATTTCACCCGCGTAGTTTCCAAAGTAAGCTATCAAATTCTGAGTTATAAGTTTTCACTTCTATCGGCAGTTTAGTGTTAGTTTAAAATTACAATATACTATTTCATATATCCTGAATTGGAATTTGCAATTTAATATTTTTCCCGTAATATCAACATAACGTAATAAATATTTACATCTATCTAAATATATTAATGTCTACTCAAAAATGACTGAAACATAGATACATCAACTACAATAATTTATTTAAATACAATCTTTTATCTGAATGTATCGGCATCACTAGGGCGACATAGGCATTTTTAAGTTTCCGCACAGTTCTTTTGTACCAATCGTAATCGTATGTTAGCTATCTGATATGGTGGTGTGCCGCGACACAAGTATGACACTTCCACGAGAGCGACAAGACAAGAGCGATCAGACCCGTGCGCCCGGTGTAAAGCGTTTGTTCTAAGTCTAACGTAGTATATGTAAACTCTTTATGAAAACAATTGAACTCGCAACACTGTTATATTCCGAGAGCTGACAGGAAATTATGGGTAGTAAGTATTACACGGAGGTGTAATCCTGGTTGGTGAGTAGCTAGTAGTTTTTTTTGTAGACCTCATTTAATATAATAGGAATACTGTAATACGTTATTTTGATCGGGTTCAGCTACCGTTTACAATGTATGGGCAAAAAATGTGTTACATCACATCACATTAGAAAGCTCTAAAATTACGAGTATTTCTCTACTATATTAATCATGAAACATACATATGAACCTTTCTTTTGAATCACGTCGAATTACACCGCATCGCAATGTAAACCGCATCGAAACCCGTTGCGGAGTTTTAAAGATCTAAGCATAGGGACATACAAACAATGGGAAACGATTTTGTTTTATATACTTATGTGATTTTGTATTGTATTTCTACCTATGTCAGCACTCCCGGACTCGCGGACTTTTTTATAAAAAAGGTATTTTATTTAGGTACTTATTTAATGTACTAGTTGAAACAGTTTTCGGAGGACCTCGCATCTTTTTTACGTAAACATAATAGTTATCGTCAACCCTAAGTAAATAGACGTAAGTTGTTACTGCTCAGCAAACGACGGTCATTCGCTCACTACGGCACTGCTTCAAACAATTCTGTTCTTTATGGGGCTACGCTTTAGCAGATGCTAAATCTATATTTCTATATCTATATTTATGTAATAGCAAAAGGTCGCTCATCACAAAATCTCAGAAACTACAAATGCTAGGAGTTTAAAATTTTGCATGGAGGTGTCTGTTAGCACGTAGGCGCTCGGTGCGGGTTCGCGTTCGCGCTGAGACCGCGACAGGCACTTGACATTATGGAATTGTATGGGCGCCAGTTCACACTCGGAACCTGCTTGGTGATATTGTTAAATCCTTATGTTACAAAACAAAAATAAGTGTGCTTATGACCGCACTCAACAGAAGCAAAAACTTCATTATTAGTCTAGTTAACAAGTGCTTTTAGGTCAAACATTTTTCGAATTCTCCTAAAGTTGTGATTGAGGTGTCATTCGATTCGGAGTGTCATCTAGATAGCTAAGTACGTTCGCAAAAATTGCAAGTGAAATAAAAAAAGAAGTCGTTTGTCTTACAAATGCGCCAAAGCAGGTCAATTTTTTTTTGAGACGATTTCGCAAGATATTTGTTGAAAAACCTTCCTGGATCTGGTTCCTATTTTTGCAAATTATACTCTGTTACTGCGAGGCTGTCGGACAGTTTTAAAAATATTCCACTCCGTTCAACTGTCAGGGGAACCCCACTTTCCTTTGCTAAGAGGAAAATTCTGCACTTAGTTGTAAACAAACTATTGCTTTGACTTCGAGATGCAACAACTTATTATGCTTTAGCATATTTTATGATAAGTGGTAACTTAGGGCAGCATTAGTTTATACTTGTAGGTGATCTAAGTTTATGCATATAGAAATATCTATGTATATGCAAAATATTATATTATAAGCAGTAGAAACATATCCATACGAGGTGTGTTAAAAAAATACCGGGAATTTTAATATTTGGCGGGTTTGTAGAATCCGATTGTCATTTTTTTTAATTTATCTTATATATAAAATTCTCGTCTTATATATAAAATTCTCGTGTCACAGTGTTTGTTTCCTTACTCCTCCGAAACGGCTTTACTGATTTTAACCAAATTTTATATGCATATTCTGTAGGTATGAGAATCGGCTACTAGCTATTTTTCATACCCCTAAGTGACAAGGGTTGTTCACTAAGGCAAAACAACGTTTGCGGGGTCAGCTAGTTTATTTATATGTCCTTACAATACGATAAAATCGTTAACTGTATTCATTAGTTCATTGCTGACTGTCTGTAGCAGCCGCTAAGGTTAGACGTGTTTTTATGAGCTTGGCGATTTTCGTTTGTTAAAAGAAATGGTCCAAAGAATTTGTATCAAATTTTGCATAAACAATTAAATAATGTGAAACAAAGTGTGTGGAATGTTAACAAGCGCCTATGGTGAATCTGTTATGAGTAAAACCAGAGTTTACAATTGGTGTAAACGTTTACAAGGTGGCCGTGAAGAGGTTGAAGATTACGAGCGCCGCGGACACCCCAGCACATCAACAACCGATGAAAACATGGAAGAAGTGAAAGCAATATGGTTACGAATGATCGCCGAATCAAAATCAGAGAAATAACTAATGATGTTGGCATGTCGATTCCCTCATGCCTTGAACTTTTTTTTAGTATTTTGTTAACGCGGGGCAGCAAAATTTGTTTCAAAGTGGCTCAATTTTGGACAAAAACAGCGGCGAAGTTGCTTGTTCGTGAATTCTTGACCAAAAACAATACTGTAACAAAGCCCCAGTCTCCATATTTGCCAGACTCACACGGAGCCGTGTGACTTTTACCTATTTCCATAAATAAAAATAACCTTAAAGGATCTTCGTTTCACAAGCATAAATGACAATATAAAAAAAAAGCTGAAAGAGCTAAAACTATCCCAAAAATCGCGTTTGAGAAGTGTTTCCACGATTGTAAGAATCGCTAGCGATTCAATCTCATAAGTGCATAATATCGAATGAGGACTATTTTGAAGGCGACAACATTAATGTGGACTGAATGTTTTTTATTTTTAAAACCTAAAATTTCCGTTATTTTTTTAAAACACACCTCGTACATGCTTAAATAATTTTATTCCTATGCAAATGCATTATTTTATACATATTATACATTAGTATGCAATTACTCCCAAATTTAAACTAATACAAACACACATATTTTACAAAGTAAATCTAAGTAGGGAAACCTTGACATCCAAACAAGGCACAACGAAATACTAAGGTTCTCACTCCATGAAATCTCAATTCCATAGTGTCAAGTGCCTGTCGCGGTCTCCGGTCGCGGTCTCCGGTCGCGGTCTCCGGTCGCGGTCTCCGGTCGCGGTCTCCTGTCTCGGTCTCGCATCGCGGTCGCAGCGCAAACTTGTACCTTAACCGAATCGAGAAAAATGTGACACTAAAATCACCAGTGTTCACAACTCCAACCATCAATAACTAAATAAAGCAATTATTTTACAAATTGTATTACTTCTGTATGATCCGAAGGAACTTCTTTCCTATCTGGTATCCCGTGACACCAGATTTTTTTACCCGACTGCGCGACGCAAAGGAGTGGTAATTAACTTTATTATATCAGTTTAATATTAAATCAATTGCTACGAGTATTCTATTTCCGTTTACTTTATTGTTTTCGACTGTGCGTCCGTATGCTACTTCTACAGAGATGCAGGTACATTGCAAAGTGAAACAAATGTTCTATAGTTTAAAGGCAGCCTAAGTGCGTCTCGAAATCTCGCCAGCCATAGCTCTACCAATTTACGACGCCATTTGACACACTACAGTTTTACGGCGGTACACTCCTTCGGAAGTTGTCTGGACGCTTCAGTAGTTATCGCACCACGGGTATTGCTAGTATACCTAAATTTACCTAACACTAGCGTATGGAGGGTGGAGCTAAGGAGTATAATTTATGTACATGAATAAGTGTCCGTGCAAATGCATTAAATTAGAATGGCGCCACATTAGCATCAGGGTAAATTTTAAAGGAAAAAAATAAACAGGAGGATTCACTCCAATTTCACAATATTGTGAAATGAAAGGTGAGTATAGAAAAATGGTCAATGTAGATTAGCTACACATTCTCCGAAATTTATCCGATAAAAGATCGTAAAGCTAGTATTTTTGCGTCGATGTTTAAGAGCTCGAAGTATTTTCGAACTAGCATATAAGCCTTGTGGCACGTTTCTCGATCGATTTCCCATCTCGAATACTCTTTACATCGTCTTTGGCAGTGATATTTTAGACTCAAACACGATTCATTAAAAAAAATGTGTGTGCTATATTTTAACGGAACGGAAGAGCCTGAACTCCCACGACGCAGGTCACCCTAGTGTGGACATTCAGCGTTTACCGACTCAGTTTATTGTATGTTGATCTGTCCAGTCTCTTGTTTTATATTAGTCGGTGAGATTAATAATAAGTATAGTATAGTAAGTATAATAATAATAGTAAGACAAATAGACGTTTTTTTAATAGTACACACGGCAGAAGTGAAAACTTAATCGACAATCGTGATTCATATTAAATAGTAAATAATATTATGTGGAATTATTATGGATCGTATTAGTAGGAGAAATGAGAACATGACAAACATCAGAAATACTAAACAACAGTTACTGTATCTTTCTTGCTCGGGTACACTGGCCAGTCCCGAGTTCACCCGATCGAGCCGTTCACTTCCGTGTCTGCCGATTCAGAGCCTACGAAAAAATCTGTTTGAAGTTCGCATTTCAAAAACCTCCGTTTTTTTTTAATAAAGAGTGGCGAGACGAACAGGACATGTGCCTGATGGTAAGCAACACGCCTGCCACATAACAGCACAGTGACACGCAGCTATTGGAACATGAACGAGTTCAAATCATTACCTATCACTGCACTGCGCAATTCACCCAGAGATCTAAGATGTTAAATCTCTAAGCCCTGTTATCTATACTGCTCAGACAAATTATTCTTACTTGCTCTAAGCCTGTACTGAGTAGAAATAATGGCTGCATGCTACACAGCTAATAAAACATCGTTACGATTGGATAGTACAGTTTAAACTGCACAATTTTCGCAGTGCCCTCACACGTTAGTAGAAAACTAAAAGATTATGCATTCGTTGAGCTGTGGCATCGATTGACGTTGCGTTAGCTTTTTTTGGTTTATTATAAGTCGTAACAAAAGTAAAAGGAAAAAAATCACGAAAAAGAAAACACTTTACTGGTGTCTAAAATAGCTAAAGAAAATAAATAATCTTATTCCCATATTAATTTATTGAATGAACAAAACATATTTCCTAAAGATTGGCATATTTTTTTCGAATGGAAAGTGACAGTTATTTACATTTTGGACACCGATACACGCGACAACTAATGACGTTTGGGACACACGTTCGTTTATCGACACAGTTTCTTCCGATTTCGATTTATCTGTTTATCTGAAACTACTGCACTTGTACTAATATTTATTCTGTGCTACTGCTCTTAACTTACTGCGCTCAGAACTTAAACGTTTTTCTTATACTTATACACAAGTCGATTTATTGTTGCAATTTAAACTGTACTGTCCAATTTTAACGATTATTCGTATTGTCAGTAAATTCGTTCGGTATGAAATGAAAGATTATTTTTTGTTGGATAGTTCATTTATCGAGAAGGCCACATTACGCTACTATCAATAAAAGCGGAGCATAAATTAATAATGTATAATCTAACTGCAAATAGTCTGAATCTGTAAAAAGTTCAAACAGTCAAGTAGTATTTTAGCTGACAAACAGCGAGAATATGTGCAGTAGTCGAATTATAGTCCAAATTGACGACAGGGACCTCATGAGCAGAGAGGGAGTCGGATAAAATCTATACAAATAAATAAAATTGGAGTGTCTGTATTAACTTCAAGTTACTGTTGTTACGGAATAAATAAATATTGGTGGATATTTCAGAACAACACCATTTAGACCCGAACTGAGCAATGCTTGTACTATGGCAGCCAGACAGCAGATATAATTATTATATATATTTTTAAATACATACTTATAATATAAAGACGGCACAGTACAAATATTTGTATTCATCATAGGAATATTTGCACTACCCAGTGCACCCAGTAGGGATCGAACCTACGACCCAAGGCTAAAAAATAATAGAATTACATAAATAGTTTTAAATACATACTTATTTTACATAGAAAGTGTATAAATATTCGTATTCATCACACAAATATCATATCACATGTCATTGCACTGGGTGGGAATCGAACCCACGACCCTTGGCTTCGCAGGTAGACTTACTACTAACTAAGCCACAACGCCAGTTATAAGTGTGGTACATCTCCAGACAGACTCTGTAAAGGTGCGCTTACACGAAGGCCTGGAATGGACCGATCTGGAGCAATTAATGGAGCAATTAAACTTTCAATAAATTGCGGCAATTATTTCGGTGATATTGCTTCTAATTGATCCAGATATTTCATATTGCTCAATGTCGCCGATACGAATTGACGAATATCCAATGGGCTTGGAAATTCCTAGCAATTTTTCTATATATCTCATTCGCACTTGTTTGTTTTGCGGCTTGCCGTCTTGCTTCCGCGGGGAGAGCGAGAGGTCGGGTGGCGCTACAAGCCGCCGCAGCAAGAACAATGTCGTCCATAGCGAGCGAATACTGAAATGCTCGTGTAGGACAGTATTGCCTAGTTGATGAAGTTGCGCGATATCGCTCAATATTGTATTGCGCAGTATTGATGCTTGTTGCCGTTGCCGTAAATTGCTTGATGTAGTCGTGACGTCATAGTTGACGAGTATTGACTGGAATTGAGCAGTTTTAGTCGCCCGTATAAACGCACCTTAAAGAGCCCTACCACAACATCACTACACACATAAGTTGTACCTACATTTATGAATTAAGAATTCGTCTTCGTCATCGTCATTAGCAAATTAAAATATTACGTACTTGTAGGTCCTCGTAGTCGATACACGTAGTGTAGTTGGTCCAGGAATCCAACGTTTCTGGATGCGCGCTCCAAGTCCCGTTCTCAGTACACCTGGGGACAAAGTTATTTTTTAATAACATTTTTATTTTGTACTATATAATAATAATAATAAAATCAATTTATTTCAGGTTGCTATGACCCATAATACAAAAATACAATTATAATCAATCAATTTCAGAATTAAATTAAATAGACTATGAACAATGTTATGAATGTTATTATGCTCAACATAATATGCATCTTTTGGTTTTTGACCAAATGTCAACTGCATGTAATTTGTGTACGAGTAGTTTTGTGTAAGTACCTATATAATTATACCACGCTAGCCCAGTCCGGGTTGGCGGATGACACAAGACTTCGAAAGATTCTAAGTACATGTCGGTTTCCTCACGATGTTTTCCTTCACCGTTTTAAGTTAGCGGCATTACGCACATGACTTCGAAAAGACAGTGGTGCGTGTGGGGTTTGAACCCGGGGTCTCCGGATCGGCAGGCGCCGTTCTCCCGACTAGACCAGCCGTAACTAATATACGTATACGCAGTCGTTTGGTCTGTATAGTGCTTCAAAGGAACATACATACATACATAGATAGACTGATAAACACATTACAACTCCTTTGCGTCGCGAAGTCGGGTAAAAAAAATTGGCAGTCATAGGAACTGCCGATAGAAGTGAAAACTTATAACTCAGAATTTGATAGCTTACTTTGGAAACTACACGTGTGTAACCGGAGGGCATGGCCTGGGCATCATGGCATGGCCATCTAGAAATGCGTCATCATTTCCTATTGGCTGATGCATTTCTAGATGGCCATGCCATGATGCCGAGGCCACGCTCTTTCAGCATTTGCCATTAGCTGACGCATTTCTAAATGGTCAATAGCCATGGTCCCGAGTTTACCCGAAGGTTTCTTATCATACCCGAGCGTGACGCTAGAATCCAATTCACAGCCCACGAAATATCTGTCTAGGCGCGCCTAAAGAAATTTTCACTTCAAAAGGCACGCGGTGCGTTAGCTGTGTGACGTCACAAGTTATGACGCGGTCGCGCTGTAGGTTAGAAGCACGCAAGAATGGGTATATTGTCTTTGGTTAGAAGCGACGCAATAAAATCAGTTTTCGCGGCAGAGATACGCGAATTTTGTGCTGATGGTATCTCAAACGTGGTGTATGTATGTAACATTGCAACACTTATCATAATATTTTATATCATACTGGTATATATTATTATAAGCTATTGATGTTAAGTTTAGACGATCACCGGAGAACAAGTGCGTGGAAAGTGTAATAAAATTGACCAAAACCTGACATGGGTATGGTTTTTGACTTTTAAACTAGGTAGC
Organism: Ectropis crepuscularia; assembly: GCA_963693475.1. NCBI lineage: Eukaryota > Metazoa > Arthropoda > Insecta > Lepidoptera > Geometridae > Ectropis > Ectropis crepuscularia. The sequence continues at coordinate 39,984,965 of OY856338.1, forward strand.
TATCCGTGGTATACAAGTGCAGAGATAAGAAGTGTGAAACTTTCAACATAAGTACCTACTTTGTATTTTATCTGCTATTAAATTATTATTTTTATATGTACCTATTTCGGAACTCACTCGGTACTTACTCGTACTACTAAATCGGTCAGTGCAATCCAGCTATAATATTTTATCTACCTATACCTATAGTATCTGTACCAAGTTAAAGTTATTTACCACCTTGTTCCATTCAACAAATAAACAAAACACGGAATAGGCGCAGAAACTCACATGGGCTCGCCCGACTATTGGGAAGCGGTAACTCGGTGACCCATGGTCATGGGGGTCATGACCCTCCCCCTAGCCTGGGTCCAGTACCTAGGTGGACTACTAATTAAAAAGCATTGATGTACTGATCGTACCTACAGTTTAGTAGCTTGTCCACTATGGCAATGGCCAAAGCTGGCCAATGCTGAATCCGCCCTTGTCCGTGATAGAGATTTAATGAACACTAAAATCGATTTCGATGTTTATAATAAAAAATCCATTTACGTATTTTAGCTTCAGACTACATACTTTTATTAATAATCATAGCATTCCACTAAACATTCCCACTGCTGGGACTAGGGGCCTTCCCTCGCAAGCAGAAAGAGAGAGTCAAGGCCATCATAATCCACCACGCTGGCCCAGTGGGGGTTGATGGATGACACATGATCTAAAAAAAATCTTGGAACTGGTTGGTTTCCTCATGATGTTTTCTAAAGCATTTTTGAATTAACGGCATTATGCACATGACTCTGTAGAGACAGTAGTGCGCGTGGGATTCGTACGAGGGGCTCCGAATCAGTTGTCTGTTATCCCGACTAGCCCTAACACTGTCATGACTAAACCATAACATAGCATATTATGCAACCCACAAAATGTTGACACAGTAGGGACGCGGGGCCTTCTCTCACAAGAAGGACTCGCTCGTTTTTTATAAGTGAGCGGCATTACACACATAATCATAAACCCACTAAATGTTCCCACTGCTGGGACTCGGGGCCTTCCCTGACAAGGAGAGAGTCAAGGCCATTATCCACCACGCTGGCCCAGTGCGGGTTGGTGAATGACACATGACTTCAAAAGGTACTAGATACCGACATGTGTTGGTTTCCTCGCGATGTTCTCCTGCAGCGTTTTAAAGATAGTGGTGCGCGTGGTTTTGAACCCAAGGTCTCCGGATCGGCAGTCGCGATTCTCCCGACTAGACCAGCTGTATCTTTTATAACAAACATTGGCTTCGAAAACACAGTGGTGTGGCGTGTATGACTAGACCAGCCGTAACTTAAACTTATTCTAGATATAAATACAGTCCATAGGTACAGAAACATACTTTTAGAATCTTAGATTTCTTCATAACTCTGAAAACATTTAATAAACTATATGGGCTACTGGGCAATAGTGGAAATTAAGTACTTTGTCAAAATACTCTGTTCATAGAGACTTAGCACCAGTAGACCGTTCTTGTTTCCTCAGTCATTTGGCAATCACACTTATGAGGTAGTCTTTTTTCAGAAACAGTTATACCTTAAAAAAATAAACAAAAACTATATTCTACCAAATTCCTGCAAGTAAGCCTATATAAGCAAAAGCTTACAGTTGACCTTCGGTTAAATGAAATATTTTTTGGTAAATCCAAAATGTCTGTTTAAATATCAGCTCAAGTGGCTTCCCATTCGTTTTCCCAGGAATGCTCATCTTAATTCTTCTTTATAATGTCTAGTTTAGTCTTTCAACCCCTCGCTACTTGAAACAAACTTTACATTCTGGAACAATATGCATTCTCGTCATTTGCGATCTAATGACATTTTTTCATTAAAACCGCCCTCTGTGCGTTCTGAAACCTTTTACGGCAAATTTTTCGCGCCTATAATACGACACTCAGCCCGATCCTCGGTCTTACGTTTCCAACTGCCACCAGCCATATTTCGTATATCGTCACTCCATCTGGTCTCAGGGCGTCCTACACTACGTTTGCCGATTCGCGGTCTCCGCTCCAAAACCCGTCTACCCCAACGGTTATCGGGTCTGCGACAGATGTGACCGGCCCATGGCCACTTCAGTTTGCTAATACGCCGAGCTATATCGGTGACTTTAGTTCTCTGACAAATTACTTCATTACGAATGCAATCTCTCAGAGAAACTCCAAGCATAGCCCGTTCCATAGCTCGCTGAGCGACTTTGAGCTTTTGGACCATAATAAAAATAAAAAAAAATCGGAATATAAAAACATTTTCACCATATTAATAAAATATTTAATTTAGACAAATACTTACACTTACATCGAATTGATAGTTGCAGGAACCGTACCTATTGATTTTTCCGCCCACTTTTTTCGTATTTTTTCTGTTTTGATAACGTAAGAGATTAGTTTTCGGAGGTTGTCGCCGTTGTGTTTGTACACCTAGGTACACATGCAGTACTAAAAACGTATTTACAAGTTTTATTTTACATAATAATACCTGCCGTTGTGTTGAGCTAACGAGTGCTATCCACGAACTGCAGCAAAGATCAGCCTGGGAGCTGTGTCGTTCGCGAGCCGATCGACACCTATGACGTCATCGCCGTATTGGGCCGGCCGCGCGTCATATATTTTAAAATTGGAAGCTTAATTACTTCGTCAGTTGTGTGATATTTAAAATCACAGTGTGATTTAAATAAAACAAAACTAATGAAATGTGAACTTCCCTATTAACTAAAACTGTTAATAACGCACAAAGCATTTAGTCATCGAAATAAACCATTGGATGTGCCCTTCCAAACTTCAGGCGCACGGAATTATGTCTTTGATGGGAAGAGTGAGCTCACTCTTTCTGTTCTAGTCGGTTGTAGGAAGCGGTAAGCGGTAAAACGTCTAGCGTTGTTACAACCGGGCGTTGTAACAACCAAAATAAGTAGAACCACAGCATATCTCGCCGCTAGCGATTCTTGGAGTCAAGTAGATTGGTTGTGGATAAACCATTTACGATACACACAGAGACGCAATTTATTACCAATTTCAAGGTGATCAGGGCACATCCATTGGTTTATATCGATTAGTAATGGTGATCGAAAACATCGTGAGGAAACTAGATGTACCTAGAATCTTTCTAGGTCATGTGTCATCCACTAACCCGCACTTGGCCAATGTGGTGGATTATTGGCTTGACTTTTTCCTTGCGAGAGAAGGCTCCGAGTCCGAGTAGTTTTCAGAGTCCCTTCCACTTCCTTGACTTCACTTAAACTTCCTTGTTTTCATGAATTTAACACTTTTTGTGAGATAAAATAAAATGTCTTTTTTTGGGGTCTATATCAGTTTACTCATCCAGGTTTTAAAGCGTAACAGTAACTTTTAAATTTATAGTATTATTTAAGGATATCAAGTGTCTTGCGGCAAAATTTCATGATTTTATTTCTAATAACGAATCTCTAATGGCGAACTTCCGTGTAAACTTTCATCCCCCATTTCAACCCCTCTTTCACTCCCGTACAGTTCTAAATTACAAAATTGATTGAATTAACATTTACTGGTTTCGTGCCAAGTATTCAGATACAAAGTTTCACGGTTTAATCTCAATGACGAATTTTTATATAGACTTTAATCAACCCCAATGTCGCCCCCGTACAGTTCAACATTACAAAATTGCTAGATCTAACATTTATTGGCTCCGTTTCAAGGGTCTAGAGGCAAAGTTCGTGGTTCTTATCTTCAACAATGACGAATTTTCAAATAAACTTTCGTCCCTCATTTCAACCCCTATTTCATCCACGTAAAGTTCAAACTGACAATATTACTAGAACAAACATTAATTGGCTTCGTTTTATTTTAAACTATTCATTCAATTTGATTTCTGAACGACGGGGACACATCAAATAATTTATATACTCTTTGTATTATACTTTTTGATTAAAACTATGTCTTTTACTCTTTAATCAAAACTCGCTCGTTTCGCCAATATGGCTGAAAATTTTGATCGGTAACGTCATATGTTTGACTGGAAATAATGTAAAACAGTCTAAATGAGAAAATGAATTTGTTGTTTTTATTAGCTTCTTCGCAACTTTTCTATATTTTTTCACCGTTTAAGCCTTCCCTGAGCTACGACAAACGTTTCAAAACCAAAATCAGCCAAATCGACCCAGTCGTTCTTGAGTTTTAGCGAGACTAACGAACAGCAATTCATTTTATATACGGGAATCAAAAAAATCATATCTTCCTAAGATATTTTTTTAACTGCCAAACATAAGTTGTCATATTGAATGATCTTAACCAATAACCATGTATAATCAATTTATATATTATGATTGCGTAGCTTAGATGTTTGAGATTATTAAATGTGACGTCATGAAACTACCGCTACCCCTTGTCACACAACGTCACAGTTCGTGGGGTTTGATATAGAATTGACAGAATGCGTGCTGCAAATATCGTCAACAAGGGTGTAAAAAACTGAATATCATAACCGATGCGTTGGTCGGAGTTATTTCACTACATAGTATAAAACAGAGTCGCTTTCCGCTGACCTTCTGTATCTATTAAATCTTTAAAACTACGCTTTGGATTTTAATGGGTATTTTTTAATAAATAGGGTGATTCAAGAGAAAGGTTTATATGTATCATACATACCTAATATCATTCGATAGATAAACACTGGTGAATTTAGAAGTGATGTTGTAAATAACCACATTTTTGCGCTTACATTGCAAACGCTGGCCCTACAATATAATAAATATACTGCAGTATTGTAGGTACACCTTAAAAAGTCTAAAAAAATGTTCGCGGTGGGATATTTTTATCTCTTAGGGATATCCATAGTAACCATTTTTGATCCTGTATTTTTACGAGTAATAACGACTTACTTACGAAGTGATTTTGAGCGACACAGCATTAAATCTTTATCCAACTAAACCCATGCAAAGCCGGAGCGGGTCGCGAAAACATAATAATTTTATCTATAACCTATTAGAAATATACCTACTTCGTGAAAAAAATGTGTTAAATGACACAAATTTATTGAACAATTTTACTTTAATTACATTTATTTACTCTCTAAAATCATACAAAACATCTCACAATGTATATTTTTATACATATTTGACGTCAAACACACACACATAGTGAGAGACAGATAGAGACACGTAAAAATTGAAATACCCTGACGATTTTGGGTCGTGGTGTACAAAAGGTAAGATAAATTAACAATCTGATTGATTCACTTATCCAAAGCAGAAATCTACAATGTTTCTTTATAATTATATTCGGATCAGTGTCCCCATTCCCAGCACGGTCATAGATAATTGTCGACAAAAACATCTTGCAATATCCCAATTGCATTACAAAGGCTTGCAATATCCCAGTTGCATTATAAAACTTTCATTATATACTGAAACAAACAATAATTAGTAAAACTTAAAATTAAACATGAACTCAAAAATTAATAATAACGACGACACATACATTTCATTTTAGATATGAAACAGACTTCTTTCGCACATTGGGTAGTGGAATGAGTATGTTCGGTGCAACGAGTGTTAGGTGGAAACGAGTTAAAGGCTTATCATACTTGGCTAAATTTAGTGACTGATTTCAGAAGCAAATTTAGAAACAAGGGAGAATTTGGTAGCAACTAAATCTAATCGACTAAATTAATCCAAGAGTATAAAGCCTTTTAGTTCTCTTCATCTCAATGTAACAACACATTTTTAAAAGTATTCATTGTCTATTTATTATAAACATCGGAGAATAACCACACCATGACATGTGCTTGATGGTAAGCAACATGCCTGCCACATAACAGCACAAGGACACGCAGCTATTGGAACATGAAGAGTCCAAATCATTACCTAGCACTGCGCTGCGCTCGTAACCCAGAGATCAAAGATATTTTATCTCTAAGCCCTGTAATTTCTCTGGAAACATTACCCTTCAAACCGGAACACAATAACGTTTGCCGCTGGCGGACTCTGCAAAGAGTCCTACCACTACAAAATTGTCACAAATTGTCGCGTTTATAATACTAGAAGTACCCCGTGGCTTCACCCAAGTAGTTCCTCATCGCGTTATTTTCCTGGGACTGAAATAAGAATATGATATGTTATTCCAGGCTATATTCTCTCTATATACCAAACTTCAATCAGATCCCGTTAGTTTATTTTACGTTACAGAGTTACAAACATCCAACATCCATCATAGTCACAAGGTTTTGCTTTTAAAATATTAGTTGGACGTCGGATTCTGGTCATGTTCGTAGTGAGTAAACAAAACCAAAATAAATGTAACCATCCCTCAGCATCACAGAATGTTTTAAACTATTCTGTGTAGATAATAAGAAATGGTGGAATCAGCCAACATTAATATTAATCTGGTCTATGCAGCACTCCGGATTTCGAAGCTCAAATAAGCAACACCCAACAAGAGCAATAAATAAAATTAAGTATTTGCCAACTTAACCGTCATAAAAAAATCCTGACTTCACATAAAGATTCTAACCAACTGATTAATCACATAATTAAGCAAAAACAAGTAAAGCATACGAGGCCAGTTTGTACGGGTCAACTCTTAAATTGTTTTGTATCTTACATGCAAACAGCGAAAAAGGCTTTTCTATTCGTTAAAGATAAATAAAAATTTGTGTTTGAAGTTTGATTTATGTGAATATTATTTATTTATTTATGACATACATCGCATACCCGTAGTTCTTTAGGTAAATTACTGGTTGTAAATTTGAAATATCATGTATTTAGCACTTTTTCGAACTATCTCTAATTTGGGTTCAGGAGCTATAATTACATCGCGCAGCTAATAATTAAAATAGTACGTTTTTTCGGCTTGTCACATGAATTCTATATCCCTTATTGATTGTATGGATTAGTTATCACTAATCAGATATATTATGAAATTGTAGAAGTTATAACGAAAATTACCTATAATAGTTGACGGGGCGTGTGACTAATAAAATGATGCTCATTTTGCCCAACGTAAAGGAATTGCCATACAGCGTAGTGATGCCGCCAGTAATCTGGACACGCTTCCAACTGGACATTGTCCAACTGGCGCGCCTGATTATCTTGATTATCTTCAGACTTTCATTAGTCTATGGATAATTCAGATGTGCTTAGTGTAAGTAGTTAGTATAAGGTATAAGAGTAGTTTTCTTTGTAATTTAGTTATGTTAATAAAGCCTCTACTCGTTAAAAAAGTACGAACTACTGGTCCGAATTGAAAGATACTTCGCTGTTGGATAGTCCATTTATCGAGGAAGGCTATAATATATAGGCTATAAAACATTACACTACATTAAGAATTTACATGTTTATTTTGACGAAGTACCTAATTCTGATTAATAATTAACTTACACTACTATCAATTGGAGCAGAGTATAACCGAATAATGTAACAAAACAGAAAAAAATATTCGTTTTTGTTCTTTTGGGATTTTTCGATGCGTGCGGTCAAGTCCGTGTCAGTATACGTCTATTTTTGAAAGTTGCGTCATTAAAACCGTTTTTAAGCAAATCAATTTGTTCTAAAATAATGCATTGTTTGCTAAGGTTATTTCACCTACTTAATCGAATAATTACATTATTTGATTAATCAATTTTGAGCAAAATTGCCCTTGACATTAGGTACTAGTTTTCGATGAATGTTTTAGGAAATCGTCGTTGCTAAGATCGCAAACTATAATAAAAAACAGAGAAGTAAACGGTATAGTCAGTCTTCGACATTTGTTTTTGCGGTTAGTGACGTAATAAGCCATATTGGTGTTTGGAATCACGTGACAACAGTTTAATAATAGAGCATTTAAAATAATTTATTATAAATTTACAACGTAATATTAAATTACAAAAGTGTGATTTTCGTATTCGTCAACGGCGAGCCCAGCTAAGCGCGATTATGCGCGCGTTTTGTTTTAAATGTCCTATCATATGACGCACAATGCAAACTACAAATGCAATGCAATGCAATCGTGGTCCTTAGCTACGAATCAAGATGGTCGCCTCCACGAAATAGCAGACAAAATATCTATTATTTCACAACCTCCCTCAAAATGGGTTTCAAATGAAAGATAAATTTGTATATTTATATATTTTTTGTACTATTTTTTTTTGGTACTCATTTGCTTTTTATATATTTGTAAAAAATTATATTCATGTAAATATAAATGGTAATGAAAAAGTTTGACTAGTAGAATACTACACATTATGATGAACTTCAAATCCAAGATGGCCGTGACCAAAAATGGCGAATTACATTTTTTCACTACTCCCTCACTTACTTTTTTTTCTACGGTTCCGATTTTACTGATCATAGTGTGATGTACCTAAAATCGCTTATAAAAGTACTTGATGAATATATTAGTAGGTTATTTCATCAAATTGACGCGAGTAAAACCCATCAGCTAGTATTTTTTTTTTTTTCACATTATGTTAATTCTATATTATAACTTCGTTACTACCTGGTGTCCAATGACACCACACCTTTTTAGGAAACGCTTTTATTAGGTCGTCCTGTATGTAACTCACTATGTAATGAAATTTTAGGTAACTAATTTAACTATCTTCCAAGGATTGTAACGTCATGACAATTGGCAACTGTATGTAGTTCTGATGACAAAACAATAATATAGTACTGTCGAACTGATCTGATGATGGAGTTGGAATATATTAACTGGAACTTCATGATGGAACATCGTATCAAAGCTGTGTTTGGATTTGTTAGAAAAGTCTTGTAAATAACTTTGACCACGATTAGGTTTCAAGGTCTAATGATGAAGTCAGAAGATAGGCACGTATTCCATTATGGAAAACACGCATTTTATTACGTAGACCTTTTGTATAACGTTTGACGTTGACGTTTAGTTATTTTAACTGTTTATATTTATGTATGTAGGTTCCTACGTGTCACACCCCGAACTCTTAGGCCGATCATACTTCTCTATCGTGTGTTCCATGCTGTCGCTTGCATGCACAATTGCAGAGCTCCGACAGGACATTACACATTTTAGAGATATAGTTCATAGATTTATAAGACGTCATCACGTCAAAAATAAGAATTAAACAATAGTTATTATTCAACGTAACCTTATGTTTGAAAATCAAATAGTCAATACCTAGTTAGTGACTTGAGACAAAAGTACGAAAGGGTCTAATGTCTAAGTATGCGAACATATGAATTCGCATACCTTATTCATAATGACAGCCAGATAAGCTCCAGCGCTTTTGATATCATTTCGCAAAACGAATTTGTGTCCGCATCTTATACACTTTGGAGAAAGCGAGAGTAAAGGAAGCATCTTTTCTGTTTGTGTTTTACGTAGATTAATAAATGTATTGTGATCTACCAGGCTACATAGAAATAATGTACCCAAACGAAGGGAACGTTTTTCTTAATAAGTATGTATTTACAACTATACAAGTATTAAATCAGCTAGCTATCTGGCTGCCATAGTACAAACTTTGCTTAGTTTGGGGTCAGATTGGGTGTGAAATGTCCACTAATATTTATTTATTTAATTTAATATTAAGAGTGAGTTTAGAACAGCCTGGTTATTCGGTTTGTATTGTGTGTCGTGGTGGCAACCCTATGATTTTTGAAGACCAATGATTGTATTTCGAGGGCATTTCGGATCGATGATCGGGAAATCGAGGACTGTGTAAAAACATGAGAATGTAGAAATATATATACAAATGAGACGACCCGCAATTTCTACCGTCGCCGACGGAGAAATATGGAGTGCTCTGGAGGAGGCTTTTACCATATAACTTTAGCTATACATAATATTTTTAAATTAATTATTTAATACTAATTTTATCAAGAAACATTTTATAAACGTGAATGAAAAATGCGGAAAATATATACTCAACTATTGTAAGATTGTGTGGAATTAATAAAGGTTTATTTTTTTTTATACTAGTTGTCGCCTTGGTACATTACCATGCCAACTTTCAACGAAAATTGGTTTGAGCTCGATCTAGTAAGTAGTTTTTTAGTACGTCATAAACACTCTTTTATTAAAACATCGATCAAAGTTACAACGAACTACAAGTACTTATGTAATAGGTTACTTGCTGCTACGGAACCCTTCATGGGCGAGTCCGACTCGCACTTTTATTTGAATGTATTTTTAGGGATACTTAAACAAAATACCATTCTGCTCTATTTCAAAAAACATGTGAATATCTACAAATGGATAGCATTTAGTATCAAGTTTTGGTATAGAGTTCAGATTCGACTGCATCTTGTCGCCACTTTCATTGTATCTGTCGGCCTACATAATTTTGGATTCTCTATACATATGCGATGTATGGGGGCCATACATAATATTTGCTGCGGCTTTGTTTTGTTCCCTAAAATCTGCCTTCATTTCCGCAATCTCCAAATACATGTTTACGATGTCCATTCCCCTAACGAACTTGTATCAGCTATCTCTACTCTACATCAAGAGAACGGTTAGTTTTATGCTCGCCTTACAAACGCGTGACTATCAAATGAAAAAATTGGCAGCGATATGTACTGCCGACAGAAGTGGAAACTTATACACTTCGGAGAGTGTGCAACTGATCTGCATGATCTATTACCACCTCGCCCTTTTTTCTATCGGACTTCTCGTAGCTTGAAGGAATATCAACCATGAAACGGTGCCGTTCCATGGTTGATATTCCAAAGTTGACTCTAGTTTTGTGATAAGAACGTCTGATAAAAATCTAAAGTTGATTTCACTTTCGTGGTAGGAACATCTAAAATATGGAAAGTGTTGATTTCCTGAAACGTAGATTCAGGTTCAGATCAAACCAGATTTCATCTACACTTACGCGAAACATTTTTGACAGACGCAGTTTATTGCCAAATTCAAGGTGCTCAAGGCAAATCTGTGTCGATGGTCATCATCACATTATTAAGCCTGCCATATCCAAGTCTGGCAAGGAACTTCGTAACAATAAAAAAGTTGTGATTGGTGCTATTTCTAATATTCAATATTATGCATCGATATATCTTAATATATATAAATCTCCTGTCACGATGTTTGTCCGTGATGGATTCCTAAACTACTTAACCGATTTTAAATTAGATTGGCACACCGTGAGCAGTCTGGTCCAACTTGAGAGATAGGATAGTTTTTATTTCGATTAATAGTCTTTAAATGACAATATCCGAGCGCAGCCGGAATGGGCCGCTAGTAGAATATAAATAAATATCAGCTAAAAAATCGGTACAATAATATGATGATGATGTCGAGTGAAAAATATCGATATTTTGCCAACAATCCTATCTATCCCACACCCCATACCACATACATAGCCCATACCCACCGAAAACGTTCAGTACTGCTCACGATACAATATCTTGGCGGTGGCGGTGTGGCGGCTAATGGCCGAGCGAAGAAGAGCACCGTTGATTTGTGCAGAAATTTGAGAAAACAGACAAGCAGATAGGCGTGCAACGACGAACGATGATGCCTCGATTAGCCAATTGATGTGCCCTGAGCACCTTGAAATTGGTAATAAACTGCGTTTCTGTGTGTATCGTAAGTGGTTTAGAAACAACCAATCTACTTGACCCCTAGAATTGCTAGCGGCGAGATATGCTGTGGTTCTACTTATTTTGGTTGTTGACAACGAATAGTGATAGATAAAAACTTCCCGCGTTCATCGCTTCCTGCAACTGACTAGAACGGAAAACGTGAGCTCACTCTTCCCAACGACGACTTAATTCCGTGCGCCTGAATTTGGGCGGGTACATCCAATGGTTTATATCGATGCGATGACGAATCAAGCCGTCCACACGCTGCTGTTGGATTTCAGTATGTATTGGTATAGGGGCAAGTCAATACACTAGTTATCTAACACAGCAATGTAGAGCACTGCGTTTAGTTTTTAGTGTCGCAATAATTCTTTGCTATTCTCGCTACACTCAAATGCTATTAATGTTCAATGCCTACTGCATTTACTTTTAGTAATAATCGCTCAAAAAAGGTTCAATGGTATATGAATTTGCAGTAAACGTAGCAAGTATTGAGTAAGTACCATTCTACTTTCTAGCACATGCTGAATGATGCAGATGTTGTTATCAACAACTAACAACTTTAAATAAAAAACATGACCGTTTATAAAAACCAATTTTTTTGCAAAACCAAGCGTAAAAATCAAAATATCAGATTTTTTGCTACCCCATAATTAAGTAAGTAATAGCAAAACTCCCATAATTAAGAAGTTGAGCAGGCCAGTACCTTCTACTGACATACTGACAAGGGAATCTTAAAAATCAGCTGTAGGATTGCAAGCGCGTAAATTAGATCAGCAGGAAAAAACCTTGATTCAACTCCTCTTAATTTTCGTCCAACCGGCCAAATGTGGCCGCGATTTTACCGCGACTTTAGACCTTATGACGTCGCTTGACGTCATGACGCCCGCGCGGCGCCCGCGCAGCGCTTGGGCAAGGAAAAATGAATGCAAGAGGTGTCTACACGTATGGTGACCGCATAGAAATGCGCCAATCCAAGTTGATTTTTAGATTTACACCACCGAACGAAAAATGTCATAGCTTTGATGTTTTCTCTCTTTTCTTTTCGCTTGAAATGATAGAGACAGCATTAGCAAAGCGATAGCCGATTTACTTAGGCGGTAGAAGCGCGGAACAGAATCACGCAACTAAACGCAATCCGTTCAGGTGAACATTGAGGCCTTTTCAGAATAACTGACTTAAGTGATACATGGTTGGGTTTGTCATTTGTCAAATTATTACATTGGCATTTGTTTATCGAATTTCCCTTACAAAATGAAACATTAACAAACATTGGCGCTAAATCGATCTCGTATCTCTGAAAGGTATATTTAAATGTTAATATTTTATTTTATTGACGGCTGAATAATTTAAAAGCTTGAAAACTGTCTGTCCGTCCGTGTGCAAAAAAGTGGCTGTGACATATCATTTTTTTCCGAAACTATAAGAACTATACTGTTGAAACTTGGTAAATAGATGTATTCTATGAACCGGATTAAGATTTTTATACAAAAATATAAAAGAAGCAATAAATTTTGGAGGTGCCCTATACTTGTATGTTTTTTCATCTAATGTGTGGGGTGTGTCTATGAATAGATATTGTAGGAAAATGATGTTGAGGTTTTTAATATCATTTTTTTCCATATTTGCGCGAGACACAATTCTAAAGTGGTAAAATGTTTGCACCCCTTCTTGTAACTTCTAAAATAAGAGAATGATAAAACTAAAAAAAAAATATGTGATGTACAATTAACATGCAAACTTCCGCCGAAAATTGGTTTGAACTCGATCTAGTAAGTAGTTTTATTTTAATACGTCATAAATACATTATTATTAAAATGTTTTAATAAAACATCGAACAAAATTACAACGAACTACAACTTATTTACTATGTAACTTGCTGCTATGGAAACATGGGCGAGTCCGACTCGCACTTGGCCTCTTTTATTTTTCGCATCGCAGTTTTGTGTGGGAGCCTTTCCTCCGATGTGGCATCGCATCGCATCGCAGTTTTGTGTAGGCGCCCTAACGCCGTCGTCAAGCCAGGTATATCAATTACCAGGGTTATCGATACCCACGCCCTTCTGACAATGTCATCCAAGTGCCACTATTTCATGGTACGCCTACAGATACGTCATTTTAAAAATAAAGTAGGCAACGCTGGTCTCAGGCAGCTTTTACGTGTCACTTCCATAAAGTAAAGCTGTCAATTTCGAAAAAAAATGCCCAACGCACCGGCTGTTATTAAAAAATATTAATTCGTTCTTCCGATCTCCCTGAAGCGCAAACCATGGTCATGCGCCATGGTCCAAAGTTCACCTGAAGATTTCTTACGTTTACGAACGTGACGCTTAAGGTCAATTTTATTCAAAGCTCACGAAAAATCAGTGTGTGGTGCGCAAAAGAAGTTTTCACTTCGAAAATCCACAGAACAAGAATTATGATAAAAAAAGCCATGAAAATGTCTTCTTTGTTCTTAGGCCTGGTGTCCACGCACGCGTCTTTTGTCGAATGCATGCATCCTACGAACAAACGCAATACGTGCGGCTGTCGTGTCGTTGTCGTTTCGTGGACACAGACTTCATTATTTGTACGCAAGATGCAAGCATTCGTCTTGCATCCGATAATTGTCGAAATCGTGCGGATGTCGTGCAGCTACATAGACAATTGGCCTTAGCTTGAAAACATCGTTCCATTGTTGACGTTCCGAATACTCGGACGAGGAGGTTTTACGCAACTTTCATAGTAACGTCTAGGTCTCTAGGTCTAGGCTGTGGAATGCGTTAGTCTGTGCCTGAGTAGGGGTTTCCTGATCGATATACCTAGTCATAAAATATAATGTATCTTCGAGTAGCGAGTGTATCGGTTTATTTAAGGTAGTCAATCGTATACCGTATCATCGTTACACATCAAGTGAGATGGCGGTCAAGAAAAAAACAATTAAACTGTAAAAAAAACTGAACTCAAACAAAATATTCTGAAATATCGAAATGTGTGTTCCCTTCGTTGTATTTATTCTTCGACCAGTACGGTTTATTTTTATTTGGCAGAGTTGATATACAAATATATTATCAGCAAAACAACGGCCAGACGAAAATAGATCTAACCATACTTATCTAAAAACGTTCTTGCGCGTCGATCTAAAAAAATATGTGTTATAAGTTTAACGAGTCTGTATGTGTGTGTGTGTGTTTCAATTTTGATGCATTTTTTAAAGGGATGATCCTTAACAGTGATTTGTAAAAACTTTATTTTTTTGTAAACTTTTTTATTTTTTGTAAATACAAAACTTTTTTATGTTTTGTATTTTTTGTTGTTGATTAATTCATTTTATCTATACACTTATCGCATAAACCTAAACTTTAGACAACAAAATTTAATTTAGATCCTGACAACACAACCAGTTGAGACACTGGGCCAGCTCAATATGAGCTGGCTATTATAATATACCTAATGATAGAGTATTTTTTTGTATTGTGAAGTTGATATACATTAATAGCGAAGAGATTCATCGTGAGGAACCCGCCGTCTTGCAAAAAATACATCTTAAACCTGTTTCTGCAACATGCTGCGCTAATTATCTCTTATAAAAATGAAAATAAACAGAGACTATCTTTTTTCGCATTATTTCGCATTGTTACTGTTGAGTTTATTTGTTAGTAGAGAGTTCGTATTCCGTAAACTAAAAACAAAGTCTGTTTTGTTCTTTTCTTTAATTGTCACAATTAAAACAGAGAAACGATGTCTTGTTTAATGTTTCCACTTATCAATTACCGAGAGATATTAGATATTATTTTACCGTGATCTTTACGAAAAACCAGAAAAATATTGTTGGAAAATATCAAAACTTTAGTTTACTGCCATAAGTAATAATCATAACACACAATCCAGGTGATTTCGAAGTCTTCTGTGGGGATATTATTTTTCCATTTATTTCTATTTATTATACATTTTCAATTTATTCGAGAGAACGGTACATATTTGCCTGAGTAGGCATTTTTGATAGATATAATATAGACCAGCGTTTCCTCCGGCTTCACCCGTGGTAAATATATAGCCTAAAGGACTCATACAACTCATATAACACAGGTCACGTACATAATTTGAAGAGTCTAAATCATTACCTAGCACTTCGCTCCTCACCCAGAGATTACGTTTTCATTTATTGAAATCGGACATTCCATTCAAAAGATATGACGAAAGTAAAAATCTATAGTAATATTATATAGGTGAAGAGTATTATTATGAATTCTTTGGTTGAACTACAGGACCGATTTCAACATTTTTTTTTACCGGTGGATATGTAATCCCTGAGTTCCACCATTTTTTTTTTCATTCATTATTCATCATTTTGACCAAGGGTGAATCACGGGGCGTAGAGCTAGTTATCAATAGAAGAATCAGAGTGCATCCATATAGCTTAACAGATTTTCGTGAATCATAAAACTAAGATTAAGAACACTCCCGAACAAATATCACTTTACAAACAAAATCCATCTATTCAAACGAAAAAGGTCCAATCATTTGGGAGCGACAAATCTATACACATAACAAATAGGTATGCATATATACAGATGATTTCACCACGTCAAACTTTTGATATTTACTACTCCCCTTTTTCGGATAGGGTACTTTTGTACTTTTAGCTATTTTTATCAACGCTTTAGCGAGAACTTTATTTCTAATAATACGTTAAAGTCGATATATGAACGGCCGATCAATTGGTACGTAATCAGAGACTTTTATCATCTTGTAGTAATGCAAAAACAGAATTAACTTATCTGGATCATAAATTCATATTTCATAACGAAATTGCTGTTATAAATTCTATGAAATTAGTTTGATGGTAATTTATAGCTTCATTGGTTGTCGTACACTGTGGTTCTTTATTTCGGTTTCTATGGCAAATAAGATTAATAGAAATATGGATAAGTACCCTTTGCCAGTTGTTCTGCCGCCAAGCAGTAATGTGCAAATATTTTACTGTGTTCCGGATTAAAGAACAACGATTTCGAGAAATTACAGGGTGTCAATCTTTTGTCTCTAAAAATACTATTAAAAATTTTAATTGATACCGAAGTAAACCTAACCGAAAGTTGTGAAATTAATAGGAAAATCACGTAATGAATGGACACCCCCTCATGCAACGCGACGTAGCTCTTCGCTGCGCTTTTTTTTTTTTTTTTTTTTTTTAAATAAAGAGTGACGAGACGAGCAGAACATGTGCCTGATGGTAAGCAACATGCCTGCCACATAACAGCACAGTGACATGCAGCTATTGGAACATGGAGAGCCCAAATTATTATCTAGCTCTGCACTGCGCTCGTCACCCAGAGATCTAAGTTGTTATATCTCTAAGCCCTGTAATTTCTCTGGAAACATTGCCCTTCAAACCGGAACACAGTAATGTTTGCACATTACTGCTTGGCGGTAGAATAATTGGCAAAGGTGTGGTACTTCCCCAGGCGGACTCTGCTAAGAGTCCTACCACTACAATTCACGCGCTGTTCATAAACAGAGTACGAGTAGGTACGTTGAAACTTTTTTATTTGAAAGTTAGTTTCTGTGCGGTAGTTCTTAGCTATGTATGGTTAATATCGACTCAAGATGGCGCCGCCTCCACAAAATGGCGGACAAAATATTTCTTCACAACCTACCTCAATATGGGTATCAAATTAAAAGGATAATAAAATACTAAATACCATGACAAATTTCAAATCCAAGATGGCCGCTTCTACAAAATGGCAAAATACATTTCTTTTTTTACTACTCCCTCCCTCAATATGGGTATCAAATAAAAGGGCTTGACTAGTTGAATCTCGTACAGATTACTAATAGACTACAGACCCATGAACAAAAATTATGGGTCAAATGAACCACAAGGAGACCTACGTAGGATGTTAGAAGGGTATAAAATAATAAGATTCAGAACTATGCCGTCACTTGTAAGATGTCCAACTGAGAGCAGGCGAGAATTCAAAAGCGCAAGTAGAGTGGGCACATTTTGTTCATATGTTTTTATACGGCATTCTTACCATCAATAGAGTCATGAAAAATAATGAGAAAACGCGTATTGCCGTACAAATATAATGCGCCACAAAGTCGGAAACATTTTTGATTTTCCGGCAACTTTCAGGGCAAATTAGGTCATTTGATAATGTACGGCATTGGTTCCATACAGTTTCAATACCTCTTCTAACCCATTATTCCACAACGCCGTGAAAACTCATGCGACAAGAGGAGATCGAGGGTCGCAACCTCCTCTGGGGTGATCCGGGGAGGTGATTTAACACAACGTAAAATTAATTTATTCCCAAAAGTATTTTGCGCATAGATAATTTTTTCACACGTGCCGTACATTTTTGTTAGTCCAAGAGTCAAGTAAATGACAAAAATCTCCAGAAATTTCCATGTATATGTAATAATCCGAGGTAGGGTATATCAACATTTTTAGTTTTGTTTTTGTTTTATGTAGGTATATAATATGTTACTAGGTATATGGTATGGCTAGTAAGCGAGGCTGAAAGCCACTACCGGAGTCTATAAGTGGCGGATGATGGATCGGCGATGAGATCGCCTATCCACACATATTGTTGTATTATTTTGTTATTGTAATCTTTATTATCAAATATTTAAAAACTTAAAAACATTATACAAATTAAAACTACACCGCTTATTATTATTATTTTTATTAAAAGGTGAAGTCGGGTACATACCTCCGTGTTCCCAAAACTTTATAATGACTTTGAAATCCATACTAACATTATGAAGCTGAAGAAGTTTATTTGTTTGAACGCGCTAATCTTAGCAACTACAGAATTTTTTGAATTTTTGAAATAGTTTCTGTTGGAGGGTTAAAACCTTATTGCTAATCCTGGCCGACTCCAATTTATTGAAATGACTGACATTGTGTTCTGTTGTTTGATATATAAAAATGTTTTTTATGTCATGTCTTGTGCTTAATAAATTCTGCTTATATTTTACACCAAATACGTGTTTTAATATGATTTATATTAGGTTATGGTTCAGCAAAAATAGTGCAACATTATTGTAAATATGTCGGAAACGAAAAATCATAGTTTTTCACATGAAAAATTACGCGGACGTGAAAATTACGTCGAGTGGAAATTTGTTATGAAAAATGCATTGATTCACGACAATTTATGGATCTGTATAAGCGGTTACGGTAAGGATGACAAAACAACGTCCGAAGTGAAAAATCGACGTGACGAAATTGCAAAATCTAAAATTTGCTTGAGCGTTGAAAAGTCATGTTTTTCACATTTGATGTCAGCGGATACGGCGAAAGACGCCTGGAATGCACTGGAACGTGCATATGATGATAAAGGACTCGGTTCAAGAGTGAGAACTCTTCAGAACTTGTGCGCTGTCAAACTGGAGAACTATTCTAGCATGGAAGCTTACGTCAATGAAGTACTGTCATTAGCGCAGCAATTGGCGAATATGAACAAACCTGTTGATGACGAGTTTCTTGGTGCGTTGATGCTCAAAGGTTTACCGACAGAGTACGAGCCCATGATCATGGCACTAGAGCATTCGGGAGCTGTCATTACTGCTGATCTAGTCAAATCAAAACTGCTACAGGATCAACGTTGGACTACTCGTGGAGATTCGAGTGAGTGCTTGTATTCTACAAGAAAAGGCGCTAGTACGAGTGACTCCTGGACGAGAAAAACGCAGCAGCACAAGGATGAGTCAAAAGCGAAGGATAATTCCGCTAGAAAGAGAGAACCGTGGTGCTGGAAGTGCAGACAGAAAGGACATCTGAAGAAAGACTGCCGGAACGCGAAGAATTCTTCAGGAAACTGTGTCTTATCAGCATATAGTACTGGAACTGACTCGGAATCTTCGTGGTACATAGACTCGGGGGCTACAAATAACATGACTGGCAGGCGTGATTTGATGACAGACTTCAAATCGCGAGATGGTCACGTCACCATTGCTAGTGGAGATAAACTGCGGTGTACAGGTATAGGTACTGTTAAGTTGTCGGATAGCGCGACGTTAACTGATGTGTTGTATATACCTAAGCTGTGTGTAAATCTCATATCTGTTTCGCAATTGATTAAAAATAGTTGTATTGTTAATTTTGATACTACTGGTTGTACAATTTCTAAGCTGGGCGATGTTTTGATTAAGGCAAATGACGTTGGAGGGGCTTACAGACTTCAGACCTGCAGTCTACGGGCGAATCTTACTATTAGCACTGCAACTTGGCATCAAAGACTTGGCCATTTAAGCGCCAACAATATGAAGCTTTTGAGGCAGGGACTTGCTAATGATATTAGTTTTCAGGACGACCCTTGTAAAGACGTTGCCTGTGAAGTTTGTTTAAAGGGAAAGCAAGCTCGGTTTCCTTTTCCCAGCAATCCTGAGAAGTCTGTGGCTGTAAAGCGGTTGGATTTAATCCATACCGATTTGTGTGGTCCGTTGCCGGTGAATTCGCTTGGAGGCAAGAGGTATATCCTGGCATTCTTGGATGATCATTCGAGGAAGGTGTTCGTGTATTTTCTGAAGCGTAAGAGCGAGGTGAGTGAATACACGAAAAACTTTATTAAGCTAGTCGAAACTCAGACTGGTGACAAAGTTAAAGTTTTGAGGTCGGACAATGGGACCGAGTATGTGAACAGAGACCTTGAAGGTTTTTTGAAAGGTAAGGGGATAGTCCATCAGGTAACTGTGCCTTACAGCCCTCAACAGAACGGTTGTGCGGAAAGGCTAAACAGAACCCTCCTAGAAAAAGTAAGGTGCCTCTTGTATACTTCGAACCTAGACCACAAGTTTTGGGCAGAAGCTGCCTGTACTGCTGCACATTTAATAAATGTGTCACCTTCGAAAAGGCTCTCAGGGCAAACTCCTGAGGAAGCCTGGACAGGTAAGAAGGTTAGCTTGAAACACTTACGTGTATTTGGCTGCGAAGCTTATGCTCACGTTGATAAAGTGAAGCGGAATAAGCTTGAACCAAAAAGCAAGCGTTGTATATTTCTTGGCTATGACGGTAATGGATATAGGCTCTACGATTCGGCGAAAAATATAATTTTTCGTAGTCGTGATGTTGTTTTTAACGAAACAATTTTTCCAGGTGTCAAGAGTAAACGGCCCGTGGAGATCTTCTTTCCGACTAGTGATGACGGAGATACCGTTGAAGATGCGGATGTTCGTGATCAGTCTGGGACTGAGCTTGAGGTGGAGATGCCATCACTACCAACTGTAGAGGCTGAGGTTGAGGCGGAGAGACCGGTAGCGCCTGAAGTGTGGTTTGAGGCTGTCGAGCAGGTGCCGAGTTCATCTACTGATACAACCAGAATGCCACGGAAGCCACCATCTGACGGACCAGCCTATAATTTACGGCCGAGAGTACCGAGGACGATGTCTGCGCTCGAGACAGAGTTGAGTGAGCCGACGAATGTCAAGGAAGCTTTGCAATCGAGTGATAGTAAGCTTTGGCGGCAAGCTATGCAAGATGAGATTGATTCGTTCAATAAGCATGAGGCTTGGGAGCTAGTTGACAGACCGGCAGACAAGAATATTGTCAAGAATCGATGGTTGTTTAAAATCAAACGTGACGCCAATGGCAAAGTGGCGTGTTATAGAGCGCGATTGGTTGCAAAGGGTTTTACCCAAAAGTTCGGAATTGACTACATGGATACTTTTTCTCCGGTTGTGCGACATAGTTCGTTGAGAATGCTGTTGTCTCTTGCGGTTGAATTAGATCTGAAGATTGATCACCTTGACGTCAAGACTGCTTTTCTGAATGGCAATTTGAGTGAAGAAATTTATATGTCACAGCCTGAAGGTTTCGTCAAGCAAGGCAATGAGCATATGGTCTACAGACTCAAGAAAGCCGTGTACGGGTTAAAGCAGGCGTCACGTGCCTGGTACGATAAGGTAAAGGAAGTTTTACTCGCAGAGGATTTCACGCAGAGCAAGTATGAGAGCTGTATCTTCAGTCGCCGAGTGGGTAAGCGAACTATTATTATTGCTCTCTATGTAGACGATTTTTTCGTTTTTTACGACTGTGACGAGCTTGCTGATAAGCTAAAAACGTCACTGAAGTCTCACTTCACAATTAAAGATTTAGGTGAGGTTAAACATATACTAGGCATCAAAGTACAGCGCACTAGTCGTGAGTTGAAGCTGAGTCAGAAAACCTATATTGAAAAGCTTCTTGAACGTTTCGGTATGAGTGACTGTAAAGTTGCTAAGACGCCCTTAGATGTAGGTCTGAAATTTTCTGATAGCGCCACCCACGAGAGTAGACTACCGTATCAGGAGCTGATAGGATGTTTATTGTATATAGCTGTGACCTCAAGACCTGACATTTCATTTGCTGCATGTTTCTTAAGTCAGTTTAATACTTGCTACACAGCGGAACACTTTGCAGCGGCCAAACGTGTATTGCGATATTTAAAAGGCACAATGAATTTAGGTCTTGTGTACAGAAAAAGTGATGAACATGATAAATTTCATGTTTATGGATTTACTGACGCTGATTGGGCTAACGGGGCGGATCGTAAATCTTACACGGGGTATATTTATAAGCTAGGTAGGAATGTTATTTCCTGGGGTTGTTATAAGCAATCGTGTATCGCACTTTCGTCTACCGAGGCGGAGTATATAGCTTTGTCTGAAGCTGCCAAAGAGGCGGTATACGTCCGTGCGGTTCTTGCTGAGTTGATAGGTCAATGTCACACTGTAACTCTGTATAGTGATAATCAGTCTGCGGCGAAGCTGGCTAGTAACCCAGTGTTCCATAAGCGAACAAAACATGTGGACATTAGATATCACTATATTCGTGAAGCTGTAGAGAATAGGGTGCTAGAACTGATGTACATGCCAACAGAGCAGATGACTGCTGATGTGCTCACGAAGGCACTGCCTAGCTGTAAGCACTTGTCGTTTGTACGAGATATGCTTGAAGTCCTCCAGGATTAAGAGGGCGTGTTGGAGGGTTAAAACCTTATTGCTAATCCTGGCCGACTCCAATTTATTGAAATGACTGACATTGTGTTCTGTTGTTTGATATATAAAAATGTTTTTTATGTCATGTCTTGTGCTTAATAAATTCTGCTTATATTTTACACCAAATACGTGTTTTAATATGATTTATATTAGTTTCACCGATTTCAACATTTCTTCCACCGTCGGATAACGTGCATGCTTCGTGAGTGCTATAAGCTAAATATTATGTTATACGGGCGAAGCCGGGCAGGCCTCTAGTGATGTCATCATACAGTCAACATACGATTTGACTTTACTTGTAAAATAGTGGCTCGTTCCGGCTTGCCTCGGATATTCTCATAATAAAGACTATAAATTGAAATAACAACTATCATATCTTTCAAGTTGGATCAAACTATCCTAGTCTTGTATTGAGTAGGTTCCCTTCGAATGGGTCCGCTAAGTATCAGCCTGCCCCTCTGGAACCGAATAAGATACGTGACAAAAGGCATAGACAACGACATCTTTGCTCGAAAGAGACTTCAAAACCTTGAACATCGCCGCAAAATTACTAGCTTATCGGGTTTTTATCGGACACACTTCGGAGAGTGTGCCATTGATTTGTACGATCTATACCAACTTATCCTTTTCAATTGGACTGCTCGTAGCTCGAAAAAGCGACGTTGTTTCATGATTGAGGTTCCAAAGACACGAACGAAGAGAGTAATAAAATCATATTATACTCGTATAATGCTTGACAGTTCTCTGTATAATAATTATTATCATACAGTAAATTAGTCATTTCAAACTTTGAAAATGTATACAATTTGTATGCTCTTTCTTTTGTTTTTATATTTTATTAATTAACGTGTAAATTGTACATTTATGAATAAGGTACTTTGACTTTAAGTTGACTCTACTTTGTCATAAGAACGTCTAGGCTATGGAATGCATTGCCTGAGTGGGTTCTTAGTGGGTTTGAGTGGTTACAACTTTGGTGTTTTCAAATCGAGAGTGAATCGTTTTCTTCTAGGTAAACTCACTCCATCATAGACCGCATTGTCTCTTAACATCATTCGAATCCAAGCCACACACGCAAAAACTCACAAATTTTCGGCTTCATAACAGACTAGCTAAATCGTGCGCGCGTTGCTACGCCATCTATTGAAAATCGGTCGTACCAATTCAAACGATGAACAAATTCGGTTACTTTAGGTTCTAATGACGCAACCTCTAGAAGATAGACACATGCTGTCACGCAACGAAAGCTCTCAAAAAGCAATATTTTTGAAGTGAAAACTTCTTTAGGCGCGCTATGGACAGAATTTTCGTGGGCTGTGAAATGGATTTATGATCACGTGACCATCACGCTCGGATATGATAAGAAATTTCGGGTAAGCTCGGGATGCTAGAGCGAGAAAGATAATGTGATCAACAAACGTGCCAGACCGAGAAAGATAATTGTTAGAGGAGGACATGGGACAATAGATACTCTCTCTCTCTCTCTCTCGCTGCTCGCTACCGGTTACCAGTGTTGACACTTTAGCGACTTTGTCGCTGAAACTGGCGAATTTTTAAAACCTTTTAGCGGATTTAGACGACGTGTTACCGACAAAGGGGAATATACTAGTGTAGTGTAGAAGGTTGGAGAAGGAAAAAGCTTATGTATTCTTCCAGACTGTTATTCCCTTAATAATTCAATCAAAACCGGCGACTTTGTTTCCTAACTATTTGGCGACAAGCTCAAAATCATAGTGGCAACACTGACGGCTACCAACTCCAAAATACTTTTCTTTGGGCGGGAAAACACGACGGGTGCTTTATAATTTTCACAATCAAATTAATTAGTTTTGCTGTGTAAATATTTCGTTTCTTTCGTGTAAATATTTAGTTTTGTATATAGTCAATAGCATAAATAAATATGAGCGTCGCTAGCGACGGGGGTGACCCCGTCGAACAGACAAGAAAAAGAAAACTATTGAAGCCAAATCCAAGTGAAAATGTTTCTTACAAACTATTTAGAAAACCCCTTTATAAGAGAAAGAGACTATTCCCAGAAAATCGTAGTGGAGAATGTGTAGTGTATGTGGAATCGACGGAACAGGAGAAAGTCGGTACCTAACAAAAATCCTATTACACTCACCAACCTTTTTGCGGTTAGGGGCATCATAGGGGTGCACCGTGTGAATGCATACAAAGTTGGAGTAACTTTTAAAAAGCCGGCCCCGGCCAACAACTTTTTGAACATGGACACTTTTTTTACTAACCATAAATGTGTATACAATCTGGGTATACAAATAAGTACTGCCTGAGTAACCTTAGTATTTATTTCGCGCGGACTAAGTCGCGGGTAACAGCTACTTTGTATATAAATAAAATTTCAATAAATATTTACTCCAATTTCTGGCTTGTTTTACTCATTTATTCAACTAATACGATCCATTATATTTTATTATAATACGACATACCTACCTAATACAAAAATCAGCTAATGAAGTTTTCACTTCTGCCGTGTGGTCTTAAGCACACACCTTTTTTTTCCTGTTTCTGTAACCTTTTTCATTCTAGCTCCGTTCCTGTTGATAGTAGCGTAATGTTAAATAGCCTATAGACTTCCTCGATAAATGGACTACCTATACAACAGAGAAAGAATGTCTAATTTCGGACCAGTAGCTCCTCAGATCCTTGGGTTAAAACAAACAAACACACTCTTCAGCTTTATAATATTTGTATAGAAGTGATCCGAAGTTCTCCACCACAGTTTTATACTCAAAAAGTATTTATTACCTCTTATAGGCGAACCGTCTCTCGTCAAAGCCGACGACATGCTTTGGACAGAGCTGCCTGGCGGTGGCTCTTGCTGGGGTTTCATCCCAACAAGCAAACCCGTCAAACAATTTCGGGCACACCAATTCTGCAAACCAGAAAATTTGGTCAAATGCTACCTTTAAAAAGTTATAACAAATAATACACGTTTAAATGAAATGAGAATAAATTTTCTCACACTAATAGTTTACATAGAGATGAAGAAGAGAAGAAGAGATGAAGAATGCCACATTTTTTTATTGTATAGAGTGACGAGACGAGGAAGAGATGTGCCTGATGGTATAGCAACGCGCATGCCCATAATAGCACAGTGAAATTGACAACACTGTCTTATTTAATTTTAATCTAACGCATGTGACTATAATCTTACGGTAGGTTAGGTTGTAATCTGACGGTTTTTATAATTTTATGGTGCAGATACATGACACGTAGAACACACTTTTAGTGTTCTCTTTTGTGACTCAAAAAAAAAAAACAGAAATGTCACAGTAATACACTTACGAACTAGCACTAGTGGCCTTATTGCTGAGAAAAATCTCTTTCAGGCAACCAACAATGCTTACTTTGGGTGTTTCTATTCTATTAATCTAACTAATATTATAATTGCGCAATGTCTCCAGATCAATTGTTAAAGGACAAACATTTACATTATTTCATATCTCTGGCTGACAAACTGCAGTGCTAGGCAGTGTTTTGGACACTTCATATTAAATTAGCTACGTGATACTACTGTCATGGGCAGGGACGCTTACCATCAGGCGCATGTCTGGCTCGTCACGTCACTCTATACGTATGATAAAAAAAAACATTGAGATAGTACAAATTTTAGGTCAGCACTAAAACCATTAATAGAATATTACAAAATTACTGACTTGTTTTGAAAAAACTACATAAGTCCTAATCGCCGGATTAACGTTGAAATAATTAAATAGTAATTTAGACTGCTATTAAATTATAAAGTAATGTATAAATGTGACTACAAATTGCAAAAGTTAAAAAAACATATTTACACACTGACTTGGCTTGAAAGTATGCATCTGTATGGATACATTTCAGTTACCATTAACTGAAATGCCCTTTCAGTTACAGAACAAGAAATTAAGTTCAGACTCTGAATTAGTGCTCTCTACATTAAGGTGCAACTGGATGTTTTACTCTAATTTTGACTTAGTAAATTAAGCTTCTACGTTATTCTCTAAATTAATTCACTCAGATGTGAGTAAACGAGACAGCAATATTATTCAGAAGATTTCAATGAGAAATTATTCCGCATAATTCATACTTGTTTATAATCAAATTGGCTAGGATCGTTTGATTGTTGATACGAATGGTGCCTCTGATTATTTGATTATTATCGTTATGAATAACCATAGTTAATAACAGCAGAAGTTGGTTATCATCACTAGCTTTTACGACAAAGGAAAACATCGTGAGAAAACCGGCATGTTCCAAAAATCTTTCGTGGTCAAGCGTCGACCACCAAACCGCACTGACCCAGTGTGGTGAAATAAAAGTGTTCCGAGATAGATATCTTTAGGCAACTCGAAATTGACCAGCGAGGTCAATTATTATGGCTACAAGTCCCTCCTTCGAAGGGAAGGCCCCGAGTCCTAGCACTGGAAACATTTAGTAGGCTACTTATGCTAAGCAAAGTCAGTATTTAATCAATATATTTTTAAACTTTCGCAAGGAATAAAAGAAAGCCCTGAGACCCAGCAGTGAGAACCTTTCGTATCCAATCCGTGTACAGTTGTCTGAGATAGATCTAACTAAGCGATAAGGCTGTCAATTTAAATACATTTTGTTAAAGTAGTTTAAATTTGTTTTGGTCTTCTGTTTTGTAGCTTTTAGTAACAAGTTTTCTTATTTATCTTATTTTGCACAGTGAAGAAATTTTCATTGAAATTGAAAGTCAAACCAAAATACTATGAAGACGAGTAATCTTTTGTGTTCTGAGTGCGTCAAAATTTACTAAAGTGGCGTCGACGCTTCACCTTAAGAAGTGCTTTATCTGTTGTGATTTGTTTAATGGTCTCCGGAAACGACAGCCGATTTTGTCAGACCAAATTTAACCGAACTTCGGAACTTTTGTGTAACCTTTTACACCCGTTTTCTTTTGTACGAAAATAGCCTACTAAAAAGTCTTTTCCATAATATTATTATCATATATATTTATTTGATAAAGCCAATTTAAACTGCTTAAATATTTTTTCTGATCTGATCATTCAAATCCAAAAGAAACAGTAATAAAATTACAATTTAAAAAATCCATGAATAAAAAATCTGTCTGTTGTGACTTTATCCCTAAACTGCTAAACCGATTGAAATGAAATTATAACACCTATAAAGAGCACATACCCTAGTGTCTGCGGTTGCTGAAGATTAAATACAAAAAAATGTGTGTGCTTAGACCACATGGCAGAAGTGAAAATTTAATTATCTGAATTCTGTATAAATATCACTGTTCACTCTTCTAATCTATTATTCTGCAACGCCGTATAAAAATCATGCGACAAGGAGAAATGATCGAGGGTTGCAACCCCCCCTCTTCGACTGTACTCAGTTGGACAGTTTACAAGTGACGGCATAGTGCTGAATCTTATTACTGTATACCCTTCTATCATCCTACATAGGTCTCCTGGTGGTTCATTTACTACGTAAATTTTGTTCACCGGCCTGTAGTCTATTAATTACACACAGATTTTTTCAATGAGGTTGATTCGTCACTCTGGGACGTACGAGTAAAAGCCTCAATCGGGTGAACTCTGCTGCTATTCACTGCTGCGTCGCTATGTTTCTTATTTTCAAATGTATGTTTGTGCTATAATTGTTAGTACTGATTATTACTAATTATTCAATAGTTTTTAATAGTTCATTATTATTTTAGTTATACGATTTATTTTATAAAAAACTACGATGGTCACAATGAAGTTTCGCATCTCTGCACACACATTTTTTTCATTTCATAAGCTAACAGTTTCTAACTAGTTACACCATTAAAACAATTTCAGCTTAAAGGTGTTCACTGAAAACCACACTACGTTATATTATAGGTCTCAGGCTCTTCTCTAAACCGAATAATTTTAAAATAGTTGAAAAATAAAATAACATAATATGGAACATTTAAAATGAAAAAAAAAAAATTGAATATTGGGGCATGAAGAGTAAACTAATCGTCGATCAAACATACCTGAGTTGTTCTTCGCAGTCGTTGCGTTAGGTTTGTCGGCAGAGTACACGCTGTGGGTCATATTGTTGTAGTAACAGACTTGCAAGATAAACTGGATTAGTTCGAATTTTCCTTCGTACACAGAGTGCAGAGCTTCAGTGATGTTCTTCATGGTTAAGCTTGAAGGTGTTTTAGGTACTGAGTCCGATTCTTCTTGGCGTCCACGAGTATTTCAAACTCCTGAGTAGCGGTTGTGTCTGTAACCAAACAGATTACACATACCACGTATATAGGCAAAACAAACGCTTTACACCGAAAGCACGGGTCTGATCGCTCTTTCCTTGTCGCTCTTGTGGAAGTGTCATACTCTTGTCGCGGCACATCTCTCTGTTTCCATAGCTAACATACGCCTCATCTGCTTACCATTGACACAAAAGAACCATACGGAAAAACCTGATGTACTTACTTATTCTTTATCTAAGCCTGTAACACATTTTTATAGTTGACGTTGCAAAGAAGAAGGAAGGAGGCATAACTAATACCACAAAAAAAAACTGCTGACAAAAGTGAAAACTTAAAACTCTGAATTTGATAGCTCAGTTTGGAAACTATGCGGGTGAAACTTGAGGGTGTGGCCATGACCATGGCCATCTAGAAACGCCGACGTATTTCTAGATAGCCATTGGGAAATGCTGGGACATTTCTAGATGGCCAATGGCCATGGTCTCGAGCTCACCCGAAAATGTCTTATCATTCCCGAGCGTGACGCTAGAATTCAAATGGAAAACGGCGTAATGATAGCTTCTAATAAAATTTACTCAAGTGTCTGAATAATTTAATTCAGACAAATTGTAGTGGTAGGACTCTTTGCAGAGTCTCCCTGGGGAAGTACCACACCTTTGCCAGTTATTCTACCGCCAAGCAGTTATGTGCAAACATTACTGTGTTCCAGTTTGAAGGGCAATGTTTCCAAAGAAATTACAGTGCAAAGAGATAAAACATCTTTTATCTCTGGGTGACGCGCGCAGTGCAGTGCTGCAGGTAATGATTTGGACTCATCATGGTCCAAAAGCTGCGTGTCACTGTGCTGTTATGTGGCAGGCAATTTGCTTACCATCAGGCACATGTCCTGGTCGTCTCGTCACACAATAATATTAAAAAAAACTAAATTGAAGTCAAAGGTTTTTGTATTTTCGGAGTAAATACATTTTTACTTTTACTAATCTTCGACACAAAAAGAAGGTTGTAATAAGTGAAAACATTTGGGTTTATGTGTTTGTGTTTATCTATCTATGGATTGTTGCGCTATCATAGCTCCAAAACAGATGATTTGGATAATTTCTTTTGTCAAAAGCAGACGTGGTCGAATGTTCTCAGCATGGCAAGTCTGTCAAAAGTGTGTTTAAAATGTATAATTCTTAAAATGTTTTTTTATACCTTTGTCCCGTAATACCCGTGCGAAGCCAGAGCGGATCGCTTGTACCGAATAAAGTACCTGATTCACGTCAAATTGTTATTGTATTGTTGTGTCCGTTACTCAAAACCTAGAATAAATAATCACGTAGTGAAACAAAACCTGTCGAAACATAACGTTTTATTTAAATTTCGCCCTTATAAGAATCTATCTGAAATTCTCCGAAACTTTTGAAGCGGATACTGTTACGATTACCTACGCATATATTTTTATTGCGGATATGCGATAGTTTCGGTTACATTACGGAGCTCCATAAGATAAGATATTATAAGATAAAATAAGATATTAAGATAAGATAAAAAAACTCTTTATTAAAAAGCCGCATAAAAATGAAAACTCAAAAATTACAACTCTTATGCTAGACATTTTAATTGGCGGCCTTATCGCTTAGAGCGATCTCTTCCAGGCAACCGTGCACGGATATGATATTGATATTATATCCAATAATGCGGCTTTAATATATCTCATAGATTACAATCGTTTAACTAGTTATACAACCTAAGTATAAAATAAGAAATATATACTACTTATAATAAAGAATAAATTACATAAGTTTACACTTACTAATTTACAAATAACAAATATAAATGTATATATTAGAAAACATATATATGTACATATAATATATATATATATATTAGTATATTACATATACCTACGTAGACTTAAAATAATAAATACAAAAACTTACTCATACCAGATAATGATTCAAGGATAGATAGATGGCAACTATGTCTTTAAATAAAAGTCTTTAGTCCGAAGCTTGAAGACATCCAGCGACTGGGCACGTTTTATTTCCAACGGCAGCTCATTCCACAACTTGACAGTTTTCAAGTGAAAGAAGAGGAATATAAAGATGTACTGTGTTGAGGAATATCTAGCGTGAGGTTGTCCGCACTTCTCAGTGACCTATGGAGAAGTGATATTAACTACTATATCCTGATACTAAAACGGAAGTAGGTAAACGTTTAAGGATATTCATATTGGTTATTTTCAATGTTTGGTTTTATTTGCCGATTTCAAGAAAAGAGACGGTTCTAAATTTGCTTGCATGTTTTGTATGTATGTCGCGATAGCTCCGCTGAAAGTTAGCCGATTTTGATGTTTTTTTTTTGTTGTTTCGTAGGAAATACTTCAGAGGTTGTTATTTAGTTGTTTTCATAGAAATTGGTGTGCTGAATTTTGAAATATTAACACTAAACTAAAATTAACTTACATTTAACCGGACGACATGGTCGTAGCTTCTTATGAAATTTTGTTGAAAGTATGAAATAACTTTAAATTAAAATCGATTTTTGTAGTAAATAAAATTATTATGGTGAATGGTACGGATTTTTAAAACAAAAATTTGGTCTTATATACAGGGTTATTGGTAATCAGCCTGCATCCTTTTAAGGGGATGTTAGGTACATTCAATACGTCAACTTTTGTTCTACAGTTTTTAAAAATTTATGTCTTTTTTTATTTTACAAAATAAATAAAAAATGTATTTGCACAGTCTAACAGCATCGAACTCTGCGTAACAATTCGTAATAAGAGTGCGTACGCTCTTTAACGCGCAAAAAAATATGTGCCGAAGTGAATAAACACTAAAAAGTCACTAAACAGTACAAAAAAGGGCAACAAACACAATTTTTTTTTGGGTTTTCTAGTGAGTTTTAACGAAAGTTGTAGAACAAAAGTTGTTTGTTTAAATATACAGAACATGCCCTTAAACGGATGCAGGCTGATTACCAATAAACCTGTATACTGGTTCAGCATACTCTTTCCCACGACACGTAACCCTCCGTAGTCGGTGTTGATTCACATTCGCAGTTATGTTTTCGCTTATACACGTGAAGAGAATATTTCTTTCGTTGTATGATTTAACGCAAAATAGCTTGTCATATTGAATAATAGCGCTTTATATTGAAGGTACAATAATATGTGTTATTTTTCGAAAGTGAACGTGGAAATCGGGTGATAAATCTCAACAGTACAGCACTCACGCAAGATTTGATAGATAACTCGTATTCGTACTAGACGAGCTACGGTTTTACGTTGCTTGCGATCGTATTTTGAAGCTTATAGGCAATTCTTATAGGTTGTGGATTCTAATCAGACCCGAGTATTGTTCCATGCCTCTGCAGGAGCTGCCGGTGCCAGGATGGACTAATACGACAGTATAAAGAAATACTACCAGAATATCACCGCCTTTGATCTTGGGAGAAACGCCGATAATGTCTAGACGCGGGTAAGGTTGTCGCAATTTTAAAAACGTGGGTCCAAAATAAAATTAAAACATACGGAAGACGACAGCCCTGAGCCGCGCTCACTAACATTGTAATGTTGGCAATGCAGGAGCGTGCTTCCCGCGTCTCACCCCGCACGCCCCACACGATTGCCCCGTCAAGACGGCTTTGTCGAACGATTGTAGGATTTAATAGACTGTGCTAATACTTTTGACCAGGAGTCGCCAAAGCGCGGCCCGCGGGCCCCGACCTGCCTACTTGCGGCCCGCGCCGGTTTTGAAGATTTAATTAATTAATTAATTAACTTACTAATTCACTACCTATGAACGAGGGGTGCAAATGAATAACAAACTGTTAGTGCGGCCCGATTTTATCTACTTTCTTCACCATGTAGCCCATGACTTCCATAAGGTTGCCGACACCTGCTTTAGACTAATGGGACTATCAGGACATGTACCTGACGGTTAACAAAACTGTTACTCTCAACAACATCGTTCTTCAAATAGCACATTACTGCTTGGTGGCTGAGCCTTGGTCTAGTTTTTTTTAAATAAAGAGTGACGAGACAAGCAGAATATGTGCCTGATGGTTAGCAGCATGCCTGCCACATAACACCACAGTGACACGCAGCTATTGGAACATGAAGAATCCAAATCATTACCTAGCACTGCACTGCGCTCGCCACCCAGAGATCTAAGTTGTTATATCTCTAAGCCCTGTTATTTCTCTGGAAACATTGCCCTTCAAACCGGAACACAGTAATGTTTGCACATTACTGCTTGGCGGTAGAATAACTGGCAAAGGTGTGGTACTTCCCCAGCCAGACTCTGCCAAGAGTCCTACCACTACAAAGTTAGTGGTAGGTAGGTAAGCTAACACGGCTTCCGTCCTAATACTTAAATCTACCCAAATAAGAGAAAAAAAATCCAAATTAAGTAATTAATTGAATAGTCTATGTTGTTTGCTACTCAGCTGATTATTTTCCATGGAAGCAATCGAGGTTCGATCGACCGTCCTAGCCGCATAAAGCTCGCGATTTATTAGAGAACGTGAAATCAATTATAGGTAGGTACCCTTACACATGCAAGCTTCTACCCAATTGTCCAAATATTCGCGTTTATACTTGAAAACTACATTATGCTACATACTATTTTGTAGTGGTAGGACTCTTGGCAGAGTCCAGCTGGGGAAGTACCACACCTTTGCCAGTTATTCTACCGCCAAGCAGTAGTGTACAAACATTACTATGTTCTGGTTTGAAGGGTAATGTTTCCAGAGAAATTACAGGGCTTAGAAATATAATATCTTGGATCTCTGCAGCGCCGTGCTAGGTAATGATATGGACTCTTCATATTCCAATAGATGCGTGGCACTGTGCTGGTATGTGGCAGGCATGTTGCTTATCATCAGGCACATGTCCTGCTCGTCTCGTCACTCTTTATTTAAAGAAAATAAAAAAATTGGGCTA
This sequence comes from Ectropis crepuscularia, assembly GCA_963693475.1. NCBI lineage: Eukaryota > Metazoa > Arthropoda > Insecta > Lepidoptera > Geometridae > Ectropis > Ectropis crepuscularia. The sequence goes on from OY856338.1 coordinate 40,018,594, forward strand.
AGTAAATAATTTTAAAGTGTGATTCTAAGCCGTAATAAGTATCTGGTTAACAAAGTGTTCTAGAAAAGAAAATGACATATTTTACCAAATACAATAATAAACAATAGGGATAAACGCTCTTTTCATCCTCAGTGAGTCTCGAGTTACGTCATAAAAACGATAGTGGTTTTGATTCAGCTGACAGGTCCCTGTGGACTCGATTTATGTCATTAAAACGATAGTGGTTCTGATTCAGTTGACAGGTCCCTGTGGACTCTAGTTATGTTATCGAAACGATAGTGGTTCTGATTCAGTTGACAGGCCGCTGTGGACATGACAGCACGACGTAAGATTCCTCGAACGCGGGCCCCCCACGAGCCTGGCTTACGGAGATTGAAGCCCACGCAGGCTCTTGCTACCTAAACGTACAACTATATCCGATAGTTTGTTCTTACAATTAGAGAAAAATGAAATATACCTATCTTTTGGTTCAATGTTTGGACCTGACAGGCTACTCCCTGAAACAGTTTTAGATTTCTTTCCTGAACAACAATAATTTGTTCGAACCAAGCTATTTAGACGTGTATCATTATAGGCGCTATAAATATGATCCGATAGTCCGCAGATAGACCGGCGCTTCTACCGCCTAACTAAATCAGCTATCGCTTTGCTAATCCTGTCTCTATCATTTCAAGCGAAAAAAAAAGAGAGAGAAACATCAAAGCGATGGCATTTTTCGTTCGGCGGTAGACCCCCCGGGCCTTTCGGCCTGGTCCGACCCAGTGACAGCAAACGCTCTTTAATCTGTATCCTGTATCGTACCACAATTTGCACAAGGTCCTTGAAATCGATCGAGAGACAAGTCAAAAGGCTCATAGGCAACGCGACACACTTGTTCGAAAAAGATTTCAAAGTCTGAAACATCAAATCATTCAATATATAAGTATTATATCAGCTATTTGGCCGCCATATTACAAGCGTTGCTTAGTTCGGGGTCAAGTGGTGTTCTGTGTGAATTGTCCACCTATATTTATTTATTTATCGGTCGTGGGTTCGATTCCCACCCAGTGCAAATATTTGTGTGATGAATTCAAATGTTTGCACTGTGTCTGGGTGTTTCTATGTATAATAAGTATGTATTTAAACCTATACGAAGTAATTATATCAGCTATCTGGCCGCCATCATACAAGCTTTGCTTAGTTTGGGGTCGGATGGTGTTGTGTGTGAATTGTCCACCAATATTTATTTATTATTGATCACTGTAAAATTGGTAGCTTATGGTGTTTTAGTCGGATACATTTCGGAGAATGTGCCATTTGCATGATGTTATACCACCACCTTGCCTTTTTTTCTATCGCATTACTCGTAGCTTGAAAAATGCGTTCTCGTTTCATGGTTGATGTTCCAAACACTCAAAAGAAGAGGTTTGACTGTACTTTTGTGATCAGTACCTACTTCTAGGCTGTGGAATACGTTGCCTGAGTGGGTTGATAGGTTATCTTGGTGTCTTCAAATCGATAGTGAATTGGTTTCTTTTAAGTAAGCATGCTGCATTGTAGACTGCATCGTCGCTTCAACATCATTTAAAGTAAAAAACAAAAAAATTGCGTTGAATAAATCTTGATTTCGCCAAATTGCTCCAATATTTTTAATTACAAAACAGAAAAGTTTATTTTTAAACACCGTCGTAGTCTGTTGAGAGTTAGACGTTACTGTCTGCGTAACGATCCGCCATTTTCCAAACATTTCCTATATGGATCCAAAAACATGTTCAAGTCAAATTGATACGATAATTTCGTTGTGTAACTAAGGTAGCTACTTACAAAATTTTGTTCATTGGGCTATTTACAACATTGCAAACACTGTTATTATATTATTGTTAAAGATAGTTCTCAATATAGCCAATCTGGCACCATCAGGTCTTCCAGAGACACATAGTAGGGCTGGCGCAGCGGCTAATTCAGCTGAGCGACTCAAACGGCGCAAATATGCAACCCTCGGAAGAGGTTACATATTTAAGCCCTTTGGGGTTGAGACATTTGGTCCGTGGGGGCCGGGAGCTCACCTCATCTTCAAAAGCCTTTCCGAGCGCTTGGTCGACGCGACGCGTAACCAAAATGCTGGCGTTTATTTGGTCCAACGCAAAAGCATTGCCATTCAGCTTAGTAATGCCGCCGGCATGCTGGGTACGCTTCCGATTGGTAGTGGGCTTGAACATCTTGATTATCTGTAGACCTTCATTGGTCTATGGATAATTCAGGTGTGCATAGTGTGAGTAGTTAGTTAGGTATGGAGCGTAGTGTAGTTCTCATTGCATTTTAGTTTTGTTAATAAAGGCTCTGCCCGTTTTAAAAAAAAAACAAATCGAAAAAAAATCTCAATTTCATCAAATGTGCAACTGCAACATTGGCGCCACATATTTTTATCTTGACAGCGTCTCATCTATTCTAATATTACAAAGCTGAAGAGTTTGTTTGTTTGAACGCTAGGATCTCGGGAATTGTAAGATTTTTTTTCTGTTGGATAGTCCATATATCGAGAAAGGCTCATAGGATATTTAACATTACTAGCAGTACCCCGCGGTTTTACCCGCGTAGTTCCTGTTCCCGTCGTTCCCGTTATTTTCTTGGGATAAAAAGTAGCCTATGTGTTCTTCCAGACTATAATCTAACTGTATTCGAAATTTCAGCCTGATCCGTTACATCCATACTTTGACATTTATAATATTAGTGGGATGCTATAGGGTATACATGTATATAACATAATGCTACTATCAATAGGAGAGGAGCATGGATGGAGAAAGAAACAAAAACGGGAATAATATTGAATTCCTTTTGAGAGCTTTCGTTGCGCGCGCTGACGTGCGGCGAATTCCGTGACAGCATGTGTCTATATTTAAGGTTGCGTTATTATAATCTAAGCTAACGAAATTTATTCTAAATCTTACTTGGTAAAGCGCGCAACGCGCGCAGGGTTTAGCTAGTATAGGTTTGTAGTGGTAGGACTCATGGCAGAGTCCGCCTGGGGAAGTACCACAACTTTGCCAGTTATTCTACCGCCAAGCAGTAATGTGAAAACATTACTGTATTCCGGTTTGAAGGGCAATGTTTCCAGAGAAATTACTGGGCTTCGATTCTCGGCTGCACGATGTACGAATTTGGCATCATCACTAACTACAACGGTGAAGAAAAGCATCGTGATCCTTCAAACTAGTCTATTCTAGTAGAATGAAGGTCAGCGTAGTGGATTATGACTGCGACTCTTCTTTGGACTCCTCATTTTCCGATAGCTGCGTGTCACTGTGCTGTTATGTAGCAGGCATGTTGCTTACCATCAGGCAGATGTCCTACTCGTCTCGTCACTCTAAATTAAATTTAAAAAAATGTGATAGTGTTTATATTTGTTGCTCAATCACATCGGAACGTCTGAACGGATTATATTGAAATTTATAACACAGATTATAGTCTGGAACACCACACAAGCTACTATTTGTCACGAGGAAATTGTGCGGACAAAACCACGGGGCACTGCTAGTGGAAAGATAAAGTAGGCTGCTTCTGTTATGTGTGAAACAATGCAAATATTGTGAGCATGTCAAACCACTTTAAAGCCTTGTATTCTCTGTTAATCAGTATTAACAGTAATTTTACCGCCATAATGATTCTGCTACTCGACTGTGGCTAAATTAAGCTTGACTCACCAATACGGTCTCGTCCACACAGGAGCACGGGCGCGGTAAACGCTTCGAATTTGATTGGTGTCCTGATTTTCGAATGGTACGTATTTTAGAATTGCTAAACAAAAAAATATGTTGTGCCATGAGACACTAGGTAAGAACGAAGATCCGTCGGTTAATATAATTCTATGTGTGTGATATCTTTATTTTGATGGATATCTACTACGATCCTTACGAAGTTATGTGTTATCCACCAACCTACACTGTGTCTGCGTGGTGAATTATGGCCTAGACTAGTTCCTTGCGGGAGAAGGCCCCGAGTCCCAGCAGTGCGTACGTTTAATGGGCTGTTTATGTTTATGCTGTGCATGAAATTAATAAAGACAGAGATCAGAACGGTGAATTTAATCAGTTTAAAATATAAATAGATTTTTTTTAAATACCAATTTTTTCCAAGATTTTTTTGATGGCTAACGAATTCCCAAATCGTAGTTCTAGCCTGAACAGCACGCGCGCTCTTTGCCATCGTGTGTTCCAGTCGCTAGCTTGCCCGTTATCGCTACTTAGACGGCACCTGCGTTATGTACGTTAAATTCGATTTTATCCCATATATTTGTTATTTCGTGACCGCGCCCGCCACCGCGCCCACGAGCCAACGTGAATAAGCACTTTGATTCTCTATTTATTTCATGATATCGGTATCAAATGAAGGATTTTGCTGTCAGCAATACGAAAAAGATAGTCACGTGACTTAAATCCAACATGGAAGACATCCAAGATGGCGGATGGGCTATTTAAAATACACCCCATATATGGGTATTAAATGAAAGGGTTTGCTGAATGGGATACGAAAAAAAAAATATTTTGTAATTTTTAGTGGGTGCTAAAAACGTATTTTTTATTTAGCTATTATTATTAAACGAAACTTACTTCTATGTGTTTATATAGACGATATACTTTTATTGATAGAATCTTATAAAATTTGGTCGAGTGTCGGAATTTAATTTTAAATTGAAGCCGGTTTTTTTTCGGTAGAAAATAAATTAAGTATGATGAAATTGCCCTAATACAGAATCTTGGTAGAAAACACCTGTTGAAGTGTAAACTACGCCACGCTACGCTAAGTGATCACGTCGAGACTATAGTTATGTTTATAGTTAGGAAGACAAATGTATTACGCTATCGAAATAGCAGGTGTGAATCGATTCTCAACGCGATGAATCGCACTTTCATGGATCGAATACGGCATAATTTTGGACAACCCTAAAACCTCCATAAATCAAGTGATACTTTTGAGCAACTTTATAATCTCCTCAGAATGATACGTGATGTAGACTACACGATCTTAACGAGATTCCCACAGTTGCGACTCGGCTACTTGTTATTTTTTTTTTTTAAATAAAGAGTGACGAGACGAGCAGGACGTGTGCCTGATGGTAAGCAACATGCATACCACATAACAATACAGTAACATGCAGCTATTGCAACATGAAGAGTCCAAATCATTACCTAGCACTGCACTGCGCTCGTCACCCAGATATCTAAGTTGTTATATCTCTAAGCCCTGTAATTTCTCTGGAAACGTTGCCCTTCAAACCGGAACACAGTAATGTTTGCACGTTACTGCTTGGCGGTAGAATAACTGGCAAAGGTGTGGTCCTTCCCCAGGCGGACTCTGCCAAGTCTGCAAAAAATTTTTCACTTAATTTTTATCATTTTCTTGTTTTATTTTATGTAGGTAAGTATGTATGTGCATATTTTTTTTTTTTGTTTTTTTTTTCTCGGAAAATGTATTTACTTACTATTTTATTGTTTTTTAAACTTATGAATATTATATAGTATGAAGTATGATTAGTAGGAAGTAGGATAAGTACAAAGTCTCTTAAAATCGTCGATAAAACCAACAGATGATGTGCCCTGAGCACTTGAAATTGGTTATAAACTGCGTCGCTGTGTGTACCGTATTTAAATGGTTTACAAAGAAATAAATCTAAGTACTTGACCCCTAGAATCGCTAGCGGCGAGATATGCTGTGGTTCTACTTATTTTGGTTGTTGACAACGAATAGTGATAGGTAAAAACGTCCGGCGTCCACCGCTTCCTGCAACTGGAACGGAAAGAGAGAGCTCACTCTTCCTAATGACATGATTCCGTGCGCCCCGATGTTTTGGTGGGTACATCTGTGTATTGAGATCGTTGCTTAAAATAGAATACCCGCCAAACCGGCGCGGCGGTTGTCGCGGGGCGCGGAGAAATGGTTGTCTAGCAAAGCCAAGTCAAGGTCGCGCGTCGCTTTTCGATTTAGAAATCCCGTGTTCAATGAAAATATAAATACACGTGTTATCTCAGGTTCACTAATGTTTCACAAACATTTTTTGACATAACATCACTTTAAAACCAACCAATCGTATAATATTCATTGCAAAAACTTTACAATACAAAAATGTTTCATTTTACAAACAACGTTTCACGTGATATTAATTTCAAAAATACCCTTACATCAACAAATGTTATATTTTACAAACCATAATTTTATAACCAATTGCATGGCAAACGTTTCAATTAAATAATGTATCGAATGACATTTTGTTGATTGTCCATTTTCATAAATTATTATTTTAACAAATTTAGCATTTACCAAAATAGAATTTATAACAAATATTTTAAAAGTATCCGATACATTGTTTATGTAAACTATCCATTCTGATTTGGTTCTGTGATTTACTTTTGACCACCGCTCCGATTAGGGTCTATCACTGAGATTTGACTCCGGGTGGGCTCCCGCCAGAAGCTCTGCGGTCAGCCCTGATTGTCGCTTCTCCAAACTCGGCCCGCGCTTCACTACGGAAGTCGCCGGCTCGCTTCGCTCGCCACCTCCCCCATTCGCTACGCTTGGCCTCGCATGGCTCGCTCCACTCAGGACCTCTCATAAGCTTCTGGCTCCCACATTTCTCATACTCATCTTCATACTCTAGGGGTAGTAGCGACAAGACTAGGTGGAGTCGGGGTGCTCCGAGTCGGATTTGGGTCCAAAGTAACCTAATCGTACCGGTGTGGTTACTTAGAGATTTAAACATTACAATCAAGTTTTTATGTAATTTAATAAATGTTTGTTTTGATAAATTGAGTTGTTTGCCAGACAACACATTATAAAATGAAAATTTGTCAAGTGTTGGTTTTGTTTTTAAGCATTTGGTAGTTAACAAAAATATTAAAATATTCATTTGTCAAATAATACGTTATGGAATGAATGTTTGTCAAATAATTAGTTTGAGATATAACCCATTTGTTAAATATTTTTTTGTTTAATAATCATTTCACTACCCGTGAGTTTGTCTAACGTTGGTTATCACATGTCGGTTTGTGAAAAAAAGTTTATTAAAAGAACGGATACCGTTATCTCACTACACTATAGTGATATTTCGTGACAGAAAGAACCGCAGCCGTGGTGGTGACTGACCCAGAAGGGAGAAGTCACCTAACTTAGGAAATCTAAACTAAAGTCAAAGTTCTTTATTCATAAATGTACAATTTACACGTCAATTTAAAAAAACAAAAAGAGCATACAAAGAGTATACATTTTTTAAGTTTAAATTTAACATTTTATTGTACGATAATAAGTTTCGTACAAATAAGAGACAACCATTAAAAAATTATATATATTTATTACAATTATAATGAACAATTTCATTTTTTTACATTTTTTTTAGTTCACTCTTTAAAATCATCACTCAGTAAAAAATCGCTGTAACTATAAAAAGTTTGATTGATAAGCCAGCTTTTTAATCGGTTCTTGAAGCTGCCCAAACTCGGGGCTTATTTAACTATTTTAGGAAGAGTGTTATAAACTAATGTGAGTCAGCTTTTCCGATCTTGTGAGGGGGTGTGGTATACTGTCCAGCTTGTCAGCGTTGCGTATATTGCAAGAATGTCTCTCTCCTCGCGTGTTGTATGAGTCTAAATTATTTCTGACATACACAGCCACACAAGATTGCAGGCAACGTAAGTATGCCAAGTTCTTTGAAATATGGTCTAACGGATGTGCATTGCGACACGCCCACTATATTACGCCCTAATATATTATTTCTGTATACTGTGCTGATATAAGTACCTACTTTATTGTCGCTCAAACATACACAAATGATACAGTGAATGAGCACCATATTGTTCTACTAATATTATAAACGCGAAAGTTTGTAAAAATGTATGGGTGAATGTTGATTTCCCTTTTACGCAAAACGACTAAAGGGATATTGATGACATTTGGTATATTAATAGATAATAGTCTGGAATATCACGTAGGCTATTTTTTATCCCAGGAAATTAACAGGATCGGGAAATACGAGAGTGAAACTGCTAGTAATAGGTACATAAGATAGAAAAGAGCTCATTAAATAGGCTTGCGCTAGACGACCATCTCGCCTAAAGTAAAGTTATAATAATTAAGTTTTAGATTGAATATTAAAGTGAAACACTGCCGTTCAAAGCGATACCCAGTAAGTTTTGATAATGCAGATAAGCGAACACTCAACCAAATAGAATACTTCTGCTCTATCCCATCGTTAAACGAAGTTTCGAAGTAATAAAAGCGGCTAAGTACCTACGTGTCGGAATCGCCCATGGAGGGTTCCGTAGCAGCAAGTAACATAATACCTACATCCTACTAATATTATAAATGTCAATGTATGGATGTTTGTTGCTCAATCACGTCCTAACGGATGAACGGATCGTGCTGAAATTTGGAACACAGATAGATTATAGTCTGGAAGAACACATAGGCTATTTTTTCTCCCGAAACAACAACGGGTACGGGAACTACGCGGGTAACACCGCGGAACGCTGCTAGTAAAACGTAACTTCTTGTAGGTCGTTGTAACTTTGATCGATGTTTTAATAATAGTGTATTTATAACGTACAGAAATAAACTACTTACTAAATCGATTTAAAACCATTTTTCGGTGAAAGTTTGCATGGTATTGTACATCATAGGTATATATTTTTTAGTTTTATTCTCTTATTTTAGAAGTTACAGAGGACACACATAATATATTTGTGTAAAAATCTAAATGCGCTTTATAGAATATATCTGCGTACTAAGTTTCAATTTTGGAAAAAAAGGCTGTGACATACGGACGGACAGACAGACAAGCATGATGATAATATATATCCATAAGGATTCTGTTTTGCCGTTGCACGGAACTCTAAAAAAGGGCAGTTGATGGAAACCGATGTAATTTTAAAAACATCGGAAGTATTCTTGAGGCGTTTTATTTTCATCGAACGATAGTAAAACTGCCCGCGGAAAGAAGAATTTCAACACCCCAGCAAAAACGGACGGATTCAAATCCATTTTGTACACCATTTACTTATGAAAATATACATGAATGAACGTATAAAACCGCCATGAATAGTGAAATATCGGTTCATCTAAAAATATATATGTATATATATATTTTTAAAGAGTGACGAGACGAGCAGGACATGTGCCTGATGGTAAGCAACACGCCTGCCACATAATAGCACAGTGAGAAGCAGCTATTGGAACATGAAGAGTCCAAATCATTACCTAGCACTGCACAAACATTACTGTGTTCCGGTTTGAAGGGCAATGTTTCCAGAGAAATTACAGGGCTTAGAGATAGAACAACTTCGATCTCTGGGTGACGAGCGCAGTGCAGTGCTAGGTATTGATTTGGACTCTTCATGTTCCAATAGCTGCGTGTCACTGTGCTGTTATGTGGTAGGCATGTTGCTTACCATCAGGCACATGTTATGCTCGTCTCGTAACTCACTATTTAAAAAAAAAATATCTATATTTTATCCCGGGAAAACAACGGGACCTACGCGGGTAAAACCGCGGCGGGCCGCTTGTATATATCTACTAAATCGCGTAACTCTGAACGGTAAATAGCATTTTTATTCGCTACAGATGTTTTCGTAACTGCCGGAGATGATCAGCACTGTCATTGAGATTTGTTGACGTCTACAAGAAATCATTGTTAGTGCTGTCAGGCTCGCCTCTTTTTCGTGGAACTGAATGACAAGAGAAGCTTGCAAAGTATCTCACAGTATTTTAAATATTATGCCCGGGCTACACAAGGCTAGTTTTTCAAACTAGGATAGCAAGCTAGTGTTAGTAAGACTAGCTTTGCGTAGCGTTCTCACACGAAGCTATAGGTAAACACTAGCTTGGTTATATATTAATACACGAAGCAAAATCTTTTAACACATTTTACGAAAATTACGCCGACGGAGAGGAATCAAATGTCGCACATTTATAATTTTTTATTTACATTAATTTTTAAATTAAGTAATGTATTTTACGTTAAATCAATAAAAAAATATACACACTACCATGTACAAATACTACATAGTTTATTGTTAACATTTGTGATCAAATGGAGAATAAATTAATATCGGTTCATGGCTGACCATTCGACGACCAATATTTTCTTATTATATTATATTATGAAAAAGTTTTTATGTGCATTGCGCATTATAGAAGCCATTCACAACCTATTGTTTATAGAGCTATAAAGTAGCTTATGTTACAATCAATCGATCCGCAACATTATTTCGACATAATACCAACACTGATCTTTATTTTTATTCGCGCTAAATTTAAAATGGACGAAAATAAGTAAACAAACGCTTGGTAGAAACGTTCTCCTGAGTTATCACTACCATAGAATAGATAATAATAGTACTACTATGTATAGAAAATACACTGCCCCCGCCACAGTCAAGTACTGAGCTATTAAGTCGCTCCGGTGAACGGTGGGGTTTCTAAACGTGTCATTTTGTGTTTGTTTATCTGACCTATCCATTTAAATGAGATAAAAGTATGTGTTCGCAATTCCAAGTTCAAGAGCTTTTTAAAAGTATATGGAGGTATATGGTAAGTAAGTAAGTATATGGTACTTACATAAACATAATATTTTTTGTCTCTGTCCTTCTTTTAACTTCTTTTGGTTATTTAAACCCCTGGATTGATTTTAAAGGAACTTTTAGTAGCAGATACCTTATAAAGAGTAGGTAACTCGGACAACTTTTATTTCAGAAATAATAGAGCTCAGAAATATCTAGAACTGAAACATTGATGAACGGTAATTACTGTAAAAACAAATATGGCGGCACAAAGTTCGTAAGATTAACTATTCCTACTTGTATTTTGTTGTGAAAATTTTACATTGAGTATGTCTGTTACTCGTTCACGCAATAACTGTTGTAGAGATCCGCATGAAATTTGAAACATAGATAAATAATATATAACACATAGTCTGGAATAACACATGGACTAATTTTTATCCCAGTAAAAATAAAGGCATGAGAAACTACGCGGGTGAAACCGCGGTGTCTTGCTAGTCTGTTATAATTCTCGCTATAACCCCAAAGTGTTTAAATCTGGATATACATATTGTATGTACCTACATAGTTTGAAAGAATAAATAATATTCTGCGCACTAGGATTGTAAGCGCGCCGATTTTATTATCAAGATCGGCCCCGACGTCGAAAGTGTGTCATTTACTTTGAGTTAAATATGATTATAGTATAATAAGATACGATAGTAACACGAACCAAAACGAAGATTATTCTGTCACGAGATAGGTAATTTGCCAAAATTTATAAAATTCTAAACATTTTCGTTCTGAGTGCGGTGTGGACTGATTTATTGCGCACGGTAGCGTAAAACATGTCTTAGATTTATAACATTACCTACTGTATTAGGCTGGATTCAAACTAGTGGATCTAGACGAGCATTCACGTTACCTGAACATGTAACTATTATTAATGGAGTGACAAGACGAGGAGGATGTCTACTCTGTTTCTACGAAAACGAAATTTCGAAAAAAAACCTCGTGACTTTCCTACTCTCGTTCTACTTCGTTTCGTCCGATACAACATTGTTTGACGTTTAAATGTTCTAAACATACTGTAATTAGAGTAGGCTTCGAACATTTAACCGGATAAAACGACGGATCGAAGTTGGAAAATTGCGAGTTTATTTTGAAATTACGTTTTCGTTGAATTAGAGTAGACGTCCAGGTCATGTTTCTGCCACAAGCCTGCCCATTACAGCACAATGACACACAGCTATTGTAACATGAAGAGTCAAATCCGTATTCTAGCACTGCAATGCGCTCGTCACCCAAATTAAATGATTTTTCTTTATGTTTTGGAAACGTTGCCATTCAAACTGGAACGCAAAGATGTTTTATATTATTGCATGGCGGTAGAATGACTGGCAAAGCTGTGATACTTTCCCAGGCGGACTCTGCTACTAGTCTTACCATTACAAAGAACAAATTTTTTTTTTTTCAACTATTTACAATTTTGCATCATATTTCGATTATGTTGGTTTTTTAAATTTACTACCTATCTAAGGACATTTGGGCAATTGAGACAAATCTAACGATATCTGAATCGTCAAAATCCATCCAGCCGTTTGGAAGATACGTGGGAATAAAGAAATTTAAAAACATACAAGATACGCGCGAAAAACATAACCCTTCTTTCAGTCGGGTAAAAACTAAAGCTTATAACTATTTCAATAGACTTCAAAAAAAGAGCAGGTTCTTCATTGGGCTGTATGTTTCTTAATGTTACCTACGCGACAGCTCCGCCAATTGTTTTTTTTTGTTTGCTACAAAATCAGAGGTGGTCCCACATTTTTTTTATCAAAATTGGTTGATTTTTTTTTTTCCAAAATCCGAAAAACATATTAGAGCAAGAGCCCACGAGGGCCAGACCTTCGTTATTTTATAAAGGCTGAAAGTTCACCTGTGCATGTCCCCTATACAGGTAAGAACGACCAGGGACTATATAGTTTGGGTTGTGGTTACTTGGGCAGGTAACCGGTAGTAAAGGTGTATAAAATAGTACCTTACATTCGTTAACGTAAAAACTTGCCCGCCACCATCCTTATCAGATTAAGGAGGGATAAAATCCGTAAAGTCATAGGCACTATGACTGGCCACTGTCCCCTTAACAAACACCTATTCAATTTAGGTGTGACAGATAGCCCTCTATGCAGAGGATGCATGGAGGAGGAAGAAACGCCACAGCATGTGATTGTGGAATGCAGGAGCGTGGCGGATCAACGGGCAGAATTCCTCCACTGCAGCAGCAGTCCCGGAGGCCTTCAACAACGTGAATAGGTTGCTTGCCTACTGGGATAGCCTGGGATGGTTTAAGTAGAAGAGAAGTATGAGCCACGCACAGTGGCCCATTTGTGAGGCTAAGTGCGGAAAAGGCCCCGTCTAACTAACTAACCAAATATCCAAACACCTAATATCCAAACTTCTGCATTTATTCTGTGTCTGGATGTGTCTATTTATAATATGTACGCATTTAAAACTATATATGTATTGTATCAGCTATCTGGGCGACATAGTACAAGCTTTGCTTAGTTTGGGGTCAGATGTAATAATGTTACGCGTTAATTATCTTGTTAAGCATTATGTAAGACTGGGGTCAATGCGTGCCATCGGCATTGCAGATAATATCGTTTGAATACTACAAACATTTGTTATCACTTACATGCACCTGCCTACGTATATTTTGATTACGGGGAGTAAACAAAACATACGTAGGCAGGCCCCCCTTTATTTATTTAAAAAACCCTTTTTTCCAAATTTGTTTTTTCTTAATTAATTCTGTATGCCAATTATGCCAATATAAAGTAGTTCAATTATCATATTAGGCCCGTCTTTGTTTATCTTACTCACTTATTATCTTCCAAAACTATTGACCCTTGCAGAATGAAGCCGTAATGATAACTTATACATAGAAAGTAAGTACCTGAATGACCGAGCCTTGCTCGTTTTTAACGTGGATAAAACGACGTTTTCTAAAAATGATACCTAGATAGATTGATTTATCGCCCCGGAAATCCCTTTCTTACAATTGACATTTGCCTGAAGGTAAGAACAACCCTGCCCATAACAACATATGAGTAGTAACACACCGTTGGAAAAGAGATATAAGATGTTTTATCTCTTTGTCCTGTAATTTCACTGAAAACGATGCCCTTCAAACCGGAACACAAGGATATTTTCACATATCCATTAGTTACTATAATATTAGTTAATATTATTCATTAGTTACGTGTGGTACTTTTCCATGTGGACTCTGCAAAGCGTCCTACATAATTATCCTACTAGTCTTAAAAATAATAAAGTGTACTAGTATTATAAATGCCAATGTTTGGGTGTTCGCATATTTGGATGTTTGTTGCTCCATCATGTCGTAACGTATCAACGGATCGGGCTGAAATTTAGTAAACAGTTAGATAATTGTATGGAACAACACATAGGCTGCCCGGCTTGTTACCTCGGGAAAATAACGCGAACGGGAACTAAGCGGATAAAACCGCGGGGTGGAGTCGGAAGGTGGCCATAGGAACTCCTATACCAAATGAGATAAATTCATCGCATTTCGACTCGTTTGAATAGTCTTGACAAGTACTCTTAGAGCCGGTTTTCACGACGCGGTTTTAAACCGCGCCGCGCCGTGCGACGGTTTTGCTTCAGTACTCACGAGACCGCAGGTTTTCGCGGTTTCTGCTCCGGAAAGCTACTGCGCAAGAATCGCGCGCAGCAACGCGGGCGCCGCGCGGCTGCCGCAGCCGCCGCGGCCGTAAACCGCGTCGTGTGTTTTGAATTCAATTTTATATGGAAATTTGGCAGCCGCGCCGTGAAAACCGGCTCTTACGCTACATGACAGCCAGGGTCTCCAGATGGTGTCTGAAGGAGGCCATAGGAACTCCTAAACTAAACATGTCAAAACCGTCGAGTATGAACTCGTTTGAATAGTCTTGACAATGATTCTTGTGATACGTGATATCCAAGATCTACAGATGAGATCCCAAGAATTATCTTGGAGTTAAAGAGTTCTGTAGAGATCGGTGAGATGGGCGTCGATAGCATTAGTCTGCAACCTGTTTAGGACAAGGAAAACTCAAAAATCACACCCATAGTCGAATAATAACTAAAAAATTAATAACTAAAATATTAATAAAAAAATCTTTTAAAAAACAAACTCATATTTAAATGTTATATTTAAACGAAGAAAATAAATGTTGAATATCATCTAACCCATCATTTTATAAATGATACAATTTATAGAAGGTTATTGATATTAAATAAAAGTTTGTCGCGAGATTTCAAATAACGTCGTATCTATCTATTTATTTAAGTGAGTTATATAACTCCAATAAAATACTTAAAGGCGTTCTTATCATTTGCTTTGAATTAATGATAGTTTGTTCTTCTAAAAAAAGGAAACATGTTTGTTTTCTCACGACAAGATTTTATTTAAATCAATTTAAATTATTTTATTTATTAAAATTATGCGTTTGATGGTATTCAAAATTTATTTTCTTCGTTTAAACCATTTAAATAAAAGCTTGTTTTTAAAAATATTTTTTAATTAATATTTTATTTGGTCAACTTTGTACTAAAATGCCGTCAATTTTTTAAAATAAATTTTACAATAAAGTCTACAAAGCACAAAACTTGCGGATATTTATTTTCTACAATAATTATTTCAATAACTTTTCCCTTAAAGTATATAGTTTGCGAGATATCTACAGAAAAGCTATATAATCTACCGTGCCTGAAGCTTCACCTGGATTTGTCAGCATTTTTTGGTTTTGTACACAATAAGTGATCTCAAACCTTATAAAAAGAAAAAAATGGATCGAAAATTTTGTGTTAAGTTCTACTCGTATTTTTACTGGTCTGAGGTCGAACGGTGCAGCAAGAAAGCCTAAATAACTCTTGTCTAGACCCACCCTTAGATTACTAGATGCGTAAGAAAATTGTTTCGCTGTATACTACTGACAGTGTGTAGTTACTCCTAAAACGATCCAGTAAAATGTTTAGAGTTCCTTTTTAGAACGGGGAAACAAACATTTACTACGTTTTAATGTATAAAATATTTTTTTTTTTTATTACAAGTTCGGAAAACACTGTACTGTCGTGAAATATTTAAAAGGGTTTATAATATTGTTGTACAAAGTGGCCTAAGGATAGTACACTTTGGACATGTAGAAAACGGCTTCAATGTTTATATTACAAATTAAAATTTGGTAGTGGTCGCCGAGTAATTAAAATTCGACCATCAAGCAATATTAATCAGTTCTCAATTTGACCACAAACATTAATAATACACATAGTGTGTGTATTTTATTGATCGTAGCCTATGTGTTATTACAGACTATAGTAAAGTAACTGTGCTCCAAATTTCGGCCCGATCCATTCATCCGTTACGATGTGATTGAGCGACAAACACCCAAATATCCAAACATTGACATTTATATGTTATTAGGATACATAGTTTAGTAAATATTAGGTCCTTACATATAAAATTCGTCTTTTGTCGTACTAGCCTTTGGTCTCAAATATCTTCTCTTTGGAAGACGAAAATCGGAGAGGTGAAAAAACTTGTAAACCTAGTTTGCCGCCAGCAGCGGGGCAGGGCCCAAGCTACCGGTGGTTAGGGCTGCAGAGTGAGGAACCTCCTGACGATGCGTGCTGTGTCGAGGATGACCGCCTTCTGCATCTGACCCTTGATCCAACCGTCCAGCGATAGTCTCTTAAGGTGTTGGTCGAGGCTTTTCGCTACAAGGCCGTTTGCCGACACGACTATTGGGACTATGATCGTCGAATCAACATCCCACATGGCGGTAACCTCATGAGCCAAGTCAAGGTACTTGCTTAGCTTGTCCTTCTCGGCTTTCACGAGGTTCTCGTCATGTGGTACGGTGATATCGACGATCACAGCCCGGCGCTAATATTATATAATAATATTATTAATATTAAATTTAAATATTAATTTAAATCGAATCAATAATTACCGGTGATGAAAAGTGGATCCTGTACAATATCGGAAACGGTCATCACAATGGCTGAACTCTGTCCAACCAGCCAAATCCTGAACCAAGCGAAAATTTACAAAAATAAATTACTTGTGGGCGTTTGGTGAACTAGTGCCGGTGTCGTTCACTACTGGTTTCTTAACCCTTAATTTGTAAGGCAGGTCCCAGGAACTCCGCGTTAGATTGTTTGTGTGAATATTTTTTTTAAAAAATGCGGCTACAGCGCTTTTCGCTTCAGTAGCTTCCGTCAATTTGGCGGCCGACGCGGAGCTTTGCCTCCGAAGTACTATTAAAAACGTGTATTTTTGTAACTCATGTTGAAAACCAATATGTTTGACTTGTTCGAAAAAAGTTTGCAGGCAACGATGTGTACGTACTTCGTACTAGTGATTGAATCACTGCACGTTTTTTAGGGTTCCGTAAAACGTAAAAACGGAACCCTTATAGATTCGTCATGTCTGTCTGTCTGTCTGTCCGTCCGTATGTCACAGCCACTTTTTGCCGAAACTATGAGAACCACACTGTTGAAACTTGGTAAGTAGATGTATTCTATGAACCGCATTAAGATTTCAACAAAAAAAAAAAAAATATTAGGGTTGCCCCCCATACTGAGCACTGAAACTCAAAAACTTTTTTTTCATCAAACCTACACGTGTGGGGTGTCTATCGATAGGTCTTCAAAAATTATGTTGACGTTTCTAAAATCATTTTCGTCTACACTGAATAATTTGCGCGAGAAACACTTCCAAAGTGGTAAAATGTGTCCCCCCCCCCCTCTAACTTCTAAAGTAAGAGAATGAAAAATTAAAAAAAAATACATGATGTACATTATTACCATTTAAACTACTAACGAAAATTAGTTTGAACTCGATCTGATAAGTAGTTTTTTTAGTACGTCATAAATACACTATTATTGAAACGTCGATCAAAGTTACAACGAACTACAAGAACTATGCATGTGTACTATGTATATAATGTTACTTGCTGCAACGGAACCCTTCATGGGTGAGTCCAACTCGCACTTGGCTACTTTATTATTTTTTGTTTAATTTTATCTTAGAGCTTATGTTTTATTTGTCAAGAACACTGTTATGTTTACCTAATTTAGAAAGTTTACAAAGGTTCCAGATGATATTTTTGTATGTTTAAGCGGTACAAAATGGCTACTATGGCTGGTCTATTTTTGTGATTTTTGAGACTGAATGTAAAGTTTATGTTTAAAATGAATGTAAATAAATGTTCCTATGTTTAATGTTAATGTTAGCGTGGTGGATTGTGGCCTTAACTCTCTCCTTGCGAGAGAAGGCCCCGAGTCCCAGCAGTGGGAACGTTTAGTGGGCTGTTGATGATGATGATGTTTAATGTTCAAGGATAACGGTTCATTTACTGCTTTATCAAACAAAATAAAAATAAAATGTTTGACGATACGTGTTTTTTTCTTATATGAAATTTGGAGTCCTTGAGCCTTACACTTAACGTAAGTTTTAGTCACACCATACACACTAAGGGTTAAATCTGGCCAGACGATGATGACGGCAGATGTCTGTTGTCAGTAACTGCAAACAATGATGGAACAGCTAGCTGCTAAATGCTGGTCAATCGCTCTAGGCCACAGCTGCTTCAGGACAACGCTAGACCACACATTGCACAACATAATTATATATTTTTTAATGCGTATGCGTATTCGTTTTTATTTACGAAAGTAATCTTCACATTAAAAAAAACACAAATAAGCATTAAAATGTTGTCTTAGGTTTTTTTTCTGTGTCTGTGTAAGGACTTTACCGTACCATACTCATATTGCGTAATATTGTCTGCTAACTCTTCTTTAAACTGATCTAAGTGAGCACGAAGGATATGTACCTACTTTAAGGGATATTCTGCAACCTGTGAGTGTACAGTTATCCAGCATACTAGAAATGAGCTCATTGTAATATGTAGCTTTTTTATTGCCAAAGAAACCATGAATCACTGCTTTTAAGCTGATGCACTATTGATTTTTGTGTGTGTTCGGTAGATCTGATAATTCTTCATTGGTCAACATTTTTAAATGTGGACCAACAAAAATACCGACTTTTACTGTGGCGTCTAGCTTCTAACAAATGGGAAGAACTCTTTAACACGTTTGCTGCATTATGAGGTCGAAAACGCCACATGCGTAGCTTCTCGCAGGTGCGGTAGTCAAAATCGTGTTCTTTCACTCTGTGCGGGGGGCGACTATATTAACATTTATATGAGTATAACAGAGACAAATATATGAAATTGCTTCTCGTGCAAAGCCTAGCCTAAGAGTGAAGTTAAAACTAAATGAGGTTTAAAAGGCCTCAAACGCACTGAGTATTAATTAGTTTCGTACAGTGCGAAGTAAGGTCTAATCTGCCTCAAAATTGTAGGCCTCACAGCCGCACGGAGTGAGGTGCGGGCAGCAAGGCGCCTGCGTATTCTAACATAGTGACGTGATATAAAGTATCGATACGAAAGCATGCTGCAAGTTGATGCACTCGCTAATACACATTGCTACATGTTAACGACTATTAGTCTAACAAGTCAATATTGTATAGAAATTAGTAAATGTGCTCAGTAATTTTCAGGGACAGATTTTTTATTACATTTATTAATATGTTGTTTTTGCGACTTATAAATTGATACTGGGGATAAGTTTTATAAAATTCCCCAAATATATGTTGAATTCTCGATTTTAACAAGTGTTTTGTCCTAGAAAAATTATGATAATTGATAAATCTATGATACCGTGGCGCGGACGACTTAAATTGTGCCAATACATAAAAAATAAATCACATACATATACATATATCAAATAAATTGTATGTATCCTTTTTGGTGTGAACAATAAAGAATTTTCATTCATTCATTCATTCATATATCGAACTATCGAGTCGAACTATAATTATAAATCGTATACTCCTGAAAGATACTCGTATACTACACTTATTTATAGAGACAAAGAAAGCTATCATCTCGAGCAAGATTTTGAGTTTTGAGAATAATTAAAGGGTCGTATTGTTCTTCCTGACAACTTCAACGAAATTGACGAAATGGTCAACGAAAGAGCTGTGTAGGTTGCTACGATAAATTAAGACTTGTGTAAAAAGTAGTTAGGAAGCAAAAACAAAACAAATATTGTTCGTGTATTTCGTGTCCAATTCGTAAAAAATATTTCTACTTGACCGGTTGTAATAAAAACATATTAATCAATCTTATTACATAAATTATTTTAATATCGCAACTGCAACTCTCTCTATTCACAACACTAGTCGAGACACTAATAGAACTTTATTTCAATGCGATGTGAGGCAGAACAGATGTCATATATATAATTTTCATTTACTCAATACCTAAATGTCATAACTGTGGGCGAAGCTGGATTCCACTTTAACAACTCTTTAAATTAATATTGCTAAATTTTCAAGCAATTACTCTTATAAATGAACATAATATTTAAGGTATTCTTAGAAACAATTTTGTGAGGCACAAAAGGTCCCATACGCACTGCAAGGAAGGTCAATTTTGCCTCGAAAAGACCTCATACGCACTAGTTGAAAGTCTACGAAAAATGGCCCCGCAGCAAAGGTGTTAAATATTCATTAACTGCAGAGCTTTGGCTTTACAAATGGCTTAGAAGTTCTAATTTTATAGACAACAGAGGCATTCAAATATGATCGATCTTCAGAATGGGTTCATTCTTGATATTATGTTTTTCAATCTGAAATTCGACCATTTAGAGCTATCGTACTTCTTGTATGTGCCCACATTTTATCTTTACTCTTTAGTTTAGTTCCAAAATGTTTGTTGCATTTATCACACAGGAATGACAGCAGAACCTAAATGTGGTCTATGATTTTTTTTACTGTATTATGAGGAAAATTTAATTTAATTTAAATTTTTGAAGTTACGGCTGGTCTAGTCGCGAGAACGCCGCCTACCGATCCGGAGACCCCGGGTTCAAACCCCACACGCACCACTGTCTTTTCGAAGTCATGTGCGTAATGCGGCTAACTTAAAACGGTGAAAGAAAACATCGTAAGGAAACCGACATGTACCTAGAATCTTTCGAAGTCATGTGTCATCCACCAACACGCACTGGGCCAGCTTGGTGGTTTATGGCCTTAACTCGCTCCTTGCGAGAGGAGGCCCCGAGTCCCAGCAGTGGGAACATTTAGTGGGCTGTTGATGATTGATGAGGAAAATAAATTAAATGGAAGTACACACTTATTCGTGTTAAGTACACACTTCATAGTCGTGGAAACTACCTTCAGTGCAATCAGTCCACCGAACAATGGCGGTAAAACCATTGCGGAATGGTCGGAAGTTATAAACACTAATAACACAAGATGGGCAGCAGCATCTTGTAGAAAACTTCCGACCAACTGCGATCGCCAACCCGCCTGCCAAGCGTGGCGATTACGGCAAAACCCCCCCATTATGAACACAAAAAGAAAGCCACGGCCCCTAGTCTCCGGCAGCTCTGCTAGTCCTGGCTGTGGTAGCGGCCACGACAGTAGCAGAGCAGGGGGTGCTAAGAATCCCCGGACGGCCCCCTTAAGCTACCGTAAAAGACCCTTGGCCCTGGCAACATTCAACACGCGAACACTGCGGACTGACGAGAAGGTTATC
Source organism: Ectropis crepuscularia (assembly GCA_963693475.1). Lineage (NCBI taxonomy): Eukaryota > Metazoa > Arthropoda > Insecta > Lepidoptera > Geometridae > Ectropis > Ectropis crepuscularia. The sequence continues at coordinate 40,039,766 of OY856338.1, forward strand.
GAACTGGAGGAAGAATTGAGCAAATTGCGCTGGAGTATTATAGGTTTATCTGAAGTCCGAAGAGAGGGCGAGGACTCGATAATACTTAAATCCGGCAATTTGCTCTATTTCCGGGAGGGCGACCAACAGTCCCAAGGTGGTGTCGGGTTCATCGTCCACGAGTCCCTCGTGAACAGTGTTACTCAAATCGGGAGTGTGTCGACGAGGGTAGCGTACCTTATACTCAGAATTACCAAACGGTATTCGCTGAAGGTCATACAGGTATACGCGCCAACGTCGACACATTCCGATATTGAGGTAGAGGCTATGTATGAGGATATCTCGAAAGCCATGCATGCCTCCAAGACCCATTACACTGTCGTCATGGGGGACTTCAACGCGAAACTGGGCAGGCGGGGCGATGATGAGGTTAGGGTCGGGAATTACGGGTTTGGTAATCGGAATTCACGGGGCCAGATGCTGGCCGACTTCTTAGAGAAAGAGGGACTCTATATGATGAACTCTTTCTATAAGAAGCCGGTACAACGCAAATGGACCTGGATTAGTCCCGATGGTGCAACCAAAAATGAGATAGACTTCATCATGTCGTCAAGGAGAGAAATATTCAGTGATGTCTCCGTGATCAATGCGGTAAAAGCCGGGAGTGATCATCGAATGGTAAGAGGCATGCTGAATCTTAATATAAAACTCGAACGGTCGCGACTGATGAAGTCTACGCTCCGGCCAGCGCCTATCCAAATCCAGAATTCCGAGAACTTCCAACTCGAACTTCAGAATCGCTTCGAATGCCTAGGTGACTGCGTAGACGTGGATGATTATAATGACAGGGTCGTGGAAGCTGTCCATACGATCGGATCTAAATATTTTAAAATCCGTCGTACGAAAGGAACCCAAAAACTCTCTAACCCTACCCTAGAGCTCATGGAAGAAAGGCGCAAGATGGTTTTACAATCCTCAGGTGATGCTTCTAAGTATCGAAGGATCAATAGACAGATCTCAAAGTCACTGACTCGCGATATACGGCAATTCAATACGAAGTGTATTGAAAAGGCCATTGAGCAGAACAAAGGCTCTAAAGTATTCGCCCGAGATTTGTCTATTGGCCAGAGCCAACTGATGAAGCTGAAGACCGAGGATGGGAAGATCATATCGTCCAAATCCGAGCTCATGGGAGAGGTTGAGAAGTTCTACGGACAGCTATACACGACGACACAGCAACCTGTCGTAAACCTGACCAGCGATCCTAGAGCCAGGTTAACCCGACATTACACCGAAGATATCCCAGACGTTAGCCTGTACGAGATTAGAATGGCTCTCAAACAGCTAAAGAATAACAAGGCGCCGGGTGATGACGGCATTACAGCTGAGCTCCTGAAAGCGGCAGGTTCGCCTATGCTAAGGACGCTACAAAAGCTATTTAATTCCGTCATTCTCGAAGGCAAAACGCCAAAGGCATGGCACAGAGGCGTGGTGATACTCTTCTTTAAGAAGGGTGACAAGACCCTTTTGAAGAATTACAGGCCCATCACGCTTCTGAGTCACGTTTATAAACTGTTCTCGAGAGTCATATCGAACCGTCTCTCACGCAGGTTTGACGACTTCCAACCGCCCGAACAAGCCGGTTTCCGAAAAGGCTTTAGCACCATAGACCACATACATACGCTACGGCAGGTTATACAGAAGACCGAAGAGTATAACCAGCCCCTATGTTTGGCGTTTGTGGACTATGAGAAAGCCTTCGATTCGATCGAGACCTGGGCTATGCTTCAGTCGCTCCAGCGGTGCCAAATTGACTATCGGTATATTGAGGTGCTAAGGTGCCTGTACGAAAACGCCACCATGTCAGTTCGTCTTCAGGACCAGAATTCCAAACCGATCCAGCTGCAACGAGGTGTGAGACAGGGGGATGTCATATCCCCGAAACTGTTTACCGCCGCACTGGAAGACGTCTTCAAACTTCTGGACTGGAACGGACTCGGCATCAACATAAATGGTGAGTACATGACCAACCTCCGTTTTGCCGATGATATCGTGGTCATGGCTGAAACCCTGGACGACCTCGGCAGAATGCTAAATGACCTCAGTAGAGCCTCTGAAAAAGTGGGTCTTAAAATGAACATGGATAAGACAAAAATCATGTCAAATAACCATGTTGTACCCACTCCTCTTAAAGTAGGACTCTCTACGCTCGAGGTTGTTGACGAATACGTCTACCTAGGACAAACAGTCCAATTAGGTAGATCCAACTTCGAGAAAGAGGTCACTCGTCGAATCCAACTCGGCTGGGCAGCGTTCGGGAAACTACGTAATGTCTTCTCGTCCAAATTACCGCAGTGTCTCAAGACGAAAGTCTTTGACCAGTGTGTGTTGCCAGCGATGATATACGGAACAGAGACGTGGTCGCTTACTATGGGCCTCATAAGAAGGCTCAAAGTCACCCAAAGGGCAATGGAAAGAGCTATGCTCGGAGTTTCCCTGCGCGATAGAATCAGAAATGAGGAAATCCGCAGGAGAACCAAGGTAACCGACATAGCTCAACGAGTTGCTAAACTTAAGTGGCAGTGGGCAGGGCACATAGCTCGCAGAACCGATGGCCGTTGGGGCGGAAAGGTTCTCGAGTGGCGACCGCGTACCGGAAGACGCAGCGTTGGCAGGCCCCCCACAAGATGGACCGATGATCTGGTAAAGGTCGCCGGAAATCGTTGGATGCGGGCAGCGCAGGACAGATCTTTGTGGAAATCTTTGGGGGAGGCCTTTGTCCTGCAGTGGACGTCTTTCGGCTGATATGATGATGACACACTTATTTATTCTACTATTATGTTAATTACTAGTCACAAAAATGACCGACGTCTCACGAGATGAATATTTTGTGGGAAAACTATGAATTTTTTCATGTGGTGTTACACGATTGACTGGATCTTTTATGTTCAATGGATCGTAGCCTATAGCACATTTTATGTGGAGCCTGGGTAAACAATATGGAAAAAACGGCCAAGCAGGTTCTCTGTAGTAGTAGGGAGGATAATCAAACTGACCCTCTCGACATCCTCGCATTTTTTCGTAATTCCTCCAATGCATTATGTGGATCATTCTTTCTACTTCAGTTCTATTAAGTATAGTCTTAGTTAAGATACATACTTCATACTCAGGTACAGGCATTCTTCTTCTGATGCCCACTACGTAGAATGCTCTTGTCGTATTTTCAATTGGAAAGACTACATATCTGTAGGATACGATTTCCCGAGGATGGCTGCCAGGAATCCAGCAGAGAGGTTGGTTGACAGCCGCTTCGTAATCCATTTCGACGGGATCCTCTTTAAGACTCCTCCTTTTAATCATGTACTGGTGAATGGGGCCCTTTGATTTTATTTCTAAGTCACCATATTCATTGACTCCATTGAACATCACATTAATCACAGGTCTTATAGTAAGATTAACATTCGATACAATGCAATTAGATTTAACACGTATTTCTTTTATGGTAACGTTGACACACGATACAAAGGGTGGTGGAACAAACGTACTGGCAGCTGCGGCTAGCATCCAATGGCCTCCATCCTTCAAAAGTTCTTCGATGGCGTCTATAGGTGGAGGTAGTGGGGTGGTTTGTCCTTGCCGTTGGAATTCAGTTTTATTGTCTCCGACAACTAAAGTAGTATTAATAAAAGTAACTAGAGTTATCACGACAAATAAATGTGTCAGCATGTTCTATCATCAAAGTGTGTGGTTGGCTGAAAAATATATTTAAATAACAGTGTCAGTTGTAGCAAAGAAGGAACACAGTAATGTTCCAATTGCAAGGGCAACGTTTCTTGAGAAGTTAGGAGTTAAATTATATTATATCTCCGAGTGACGCGTGGAGTGTTGTGTTGACAATGGTTTTGGGCTCTTCAACTTTCAATCTTCAAACATTAAGCAAGGCTTGCTCATGACCGCTATCTTGCAGCGGAGCGTGCCTACCTAGAGGAAACCGATAATATGGTGGAGCCATGCATCACATTTACGAGTTTACTGCATACTCACGGGTAAACGTGTTTACGCATCTGCATCAAAATATCGGGAACTCAGTGCATCACTGAACCTCGATAAATGAAGATTTAAATACGTTTATTGTGCAAAAACACAAAACAAATATTATTTTTTTGTTTTTCGACAATGCAGTTCACAATTGATCAGGCTTACCTAAAAGACACCGATTCACTCTCGATTTGAAAACATGAAGATTGTAACCATCGGGAAAACCTTACTCAGGCAACTCATTCCACTGCCTCGACATTCTTATCACAAAGGTAGAGGTTTAGCTTAAAATTCCTCAAGTCAAACATTTGTGAACGAAAACACTAGAAAGAATACATGCGTCCAGAAATTTAAGGAACGTCTAGTATGTAGTAGTAAAATTGTCCTTTAATTAACAACACTAGTGGTATTTTAGCAATAATTATTTTTTTTATTTAATATCCATTCCCAATAAACAATTACTTCTTACCCTAAGACGCAGATTTGCAAAAACAATATTAGTTACAAAAAAATATACTGCCAAAAAGTTAGAAAGTTAAATATTATTTCTGCTGGAAAATAGTATTGCAATAACGTTCAGTTATATTTAGAAAAGTACTAAAATTTTCAATATACCATTTATGATTATTTTTATTTCAACTTATAAATAAATCCCACTAATATTATAAAAGCGAAGGTTTGTGAGGATGGATGTTTGTTATTTTTTTAGGCAAAAAATACTGAAGGGATCTCGATGAAATTTAGCCAGATAATAGTGCGAAAATATACATAGATTATTTTTATTCCGGGAAAAGAACGGAATCGGGATGTACGATCCTAGCGTAAAAATGCCAGGAATCAAACTTGTGAGAAATTGAATTTCCAACAACTTTGGATACGGTCATTTTTGCTCTAAAGTTGAAAATTAACGAGGTATTTCACAAAAACTTTAGAACAAGATGGCGGCGAACCCTCTACCGGGATTAGTTCGAAAATCGAGATTTATACTTCCACAACCACCCTCTTCGACGTTTAAAAAAAAGAAATCGCTCCCCGGATTTTTTTCTATTTCAGGCTAATGTTATGTCTGCCCCGACTGAACTATTAATTTCCGAAAATGCACATTCAAGAGCTGAACTTTTACAAAATTTGATTTTATGACCAATTTCAAAATTCTTTGATCGTTGGATATGTCGTGATCCCTGAGTGCTATAGGCTGTGTATCATGTACCACGAGCGAAGCTGGAGCGGGCTGCTAGTATTTGCACAAAAATCATTTAGTTTCGTTTTGTGATCGATGATATCGTTTAAATTTAGAAATCTGCTAAATTTTGTTAGCGTTGTTCACGTTTGCGCGAATCGCATTGTGAATTATTTCATAACCATTACGTATTGTAATCTGATTTAATAGTGAGTTCGTAATAAATCTGACAGTCTACTTATCTTCTATCTCTCTCGTTTTTGAAGCTCAAAGTATGTCTGCTCATGCGCTTTTCTTTGTTAGTTTACCGCAATGAAAAGTAGTATATGTGTTTTCCAGACAGTAATAATCTAACTGTGTTCCAGATTTATTCATCCGTTACGACGTGATTGAGCAACAAACAGCCAAACATTGACATTTATAATATTAGTAGTAGTTGTCGGTCTGATGTCGCAGGCTCGTTTCGCTCGCCGCCTCCCCGCTTCGCTATGCTCAAAAAGTGCGCCATATGTACCTACTTTTAAACATTATGCTAAGTTATCTTTATGCTTTATGTGAACATGATAGTAAAAAATATGCGAAAACGTTTAGTTATTATGGTAAATTATCATTAGTCCTAAAATCGTTATGCCTACTTAAATTAGTACAAAAATTGTGATGCTACCACGTATAGACCCTGGTCCCTACATACTTTGAATAATTAAATGGATTATAGAGGTATTTAAATAAAATCGACTTCATGTTACTCCTTATACACCATTTTCATAAGTAAGGCCCTAATATATAAGCATATAACTATACTGTATATAACTTTTTATATCCTTAAATAGCTTCAAGAGTACCTACGTTCTATAACTTTACTAGCTTCAGAGAACTCAGTTCTAGGAAATCGTTTTTTGTTTAGACACTGGAGAGACAGATAACCTACCACAAACTGTATTAGATCCCCGCCAAACAAAGCTTTCATAGAACTATCTTGATCTCAAGAAGACGTAACAATACAGCCGATTTTATTTTGCACTGCAGGAAATTGGGGTCCGCTCTCACAAGGCTCACAAGGAGAGAGTTAAGGACATAATTCGGCCACCCTGGCCGTATTTTTGTTGATAGATGACGCATGTCCTCGAAAAAAGTATTTTTTGGAACATACCGATTTCCTCTCGATAATTTCCTTCACCGTTCAAGCCAATGGGGATGACTAGTACATCTCATAAAAACATATTCACAAAATTATACATCGGACGTTCTCGCCCCGGTAGGCCACGTCAACGCAGATATATTAAGTTAGACTAAAGCAGATTATATTCGATAACACAAACTAACACTGGTTTTGAGTCTGGGTTCTGTATGTCTGATTTTGATTGATTATGTGTCACTAATGAAAGAAAAAAATCTTGTAGCTAATAAAGTTTGCTTCTGTAGTTACTTAGTTTAGGCTTAATGATATATCAAAATTTAAGAAAAATGTTATGTCTGAGTATTAAGAGTATATAAAAGCATAAAAAACTTTTAATGTATAAGTTGATCAATTTTATTTACGAAAAATAGTTAATAGTAATCTTCAGATTAAAATTTTCAAAAAATAAGACAAATAAGCATTAAAATCTTGTTTTAGTTTGTTTTTTCTGTGTCTGTGAAATGAATTTCTCGTATTAGCCTCCTATTATAGCCACCCTACATATTCCCATTACCTCTGTTTTGGCTCTGTTAAAGTTCATCATATCGTGGTGAATGCATTCTCCTGTCTTTACTGAATGTTATCTGGTAACTCTTCATTAAACTGATTTAAGTAAGCATGAAGAATATGAACTAACTTTAAGATACATTCTGCAACCTGTGAGTTAAAAGTTATCCAGCATACTAGAAATAAACTCATTGTAATTTTTCGCATTTTTATTGTCAAAGAAACCATGTATCACTGTGTGTTCGATAGGTCTGGGAATTCTTCATTAGTCAACATTTTTAAATGTGGACCGACGAAAATACCGACTTTTGCTGTGGCGTTTGGCTTCTAACAATTTAGAGAAAAACTCTTTAAATAGTCATAAGTTGCAGAGCCTTGCCAAAGAACCTTTACAATTGCCTTTAAGAGTCTTAGTTTCATAGACAATAGAGGCATTCAAATATTATTATGATCGGTCTTCACAATAGGTTCATTCTTGGCATTAAGTTTTTCAATCTGAAATTCCACCATTTAGACCTTTAGTACTGCTTGCATGTGCCCATATTTGATTTTAACACTTAAGTTTGTTTGTTTTTACTGTAATATGCGGAAAGTAAATGAAATGGAAGTACATGCATATTTATACTACTCTAATGTTAATTACTAGTCACAAAAATGACCGACGTTTCACGAGATGAATATTTTGTGGGAAAACTACGAATTTTTTCATGTGGTGTTACACGATTGACTGGATCTTTCTTGTCGAATGGATCGTAGCCTATAGCACATTTTATGTGGAGCCTGGGTAAACAATATGGAAAAAACGGCCAAGCAGTATTTTTGTAGTTGGATGGAGGATATTTAAACTGACCCTCGCGACATGCTTCCATTTTTTCGTAATTCCTCCAATGCATTATGTGGATCATTCTTTCCACTTCAGTTCTATTAAGTATAGTCTTAGTTAAGATACATACTTCATACTCAGGTACAGGCATTCTGTTTCTGATGCCCACTAGGTAGAATGCTCTTGTCGTATTTTCAATTGGAAAGACTATGTATCTGTAGGAAATGTGTTGCCGAGGTTGGCTGCCAGGAATCCAGCAGAGAGGTTGGTTGACAGCCGCTTCGTAATCCATTTCGACGGGATCCTCTTTAAGACTCCTCCTTTTAATCATGTACTGGTGAATGGGGCCCTTTGATTTTATTTCTAAGTCACCATATTCATTGACTCCGTTGAAAACCACATTAATCACAGGCCTTATAGTAAGATTAACATTGGATACAATGCAATTAGTTTTAAAACGTATTTGTTTTATGGTAATGTTGACACAGGTTGCAAAAGGTGGTGGAACAAATGTACTGGCAGCTGCGGCTAGCATCCAATGGCCTCCATCCTTCAAAAGTTCTTCGATGGCGTCTATAGGTGGAGGTAGTGGGGTGGTTTGTCCTTGCCGTTGGAATTCAGTTTTGTTGTCGCCGACAACTAAAGTAGTATTAATAAAAGTAACTAGAGTTATCACGACAAATAAATGTGTCAGCATGTTCTATCATCAAAGTGTGTGGTTGGCTGTGAAATATTTACTTTAATGACATTGTCAGTTTTAGGAACACAGTAGTATTTCAATTTGAAGAGCAACGTTTCCTGAGAAGTTACTGGGTTAAGGATAATCATCGTATAGGTATATCCGAGTGACGAGTGCAGTGTTGTTGTAGACAATGTTTGATGAGTTTGGGCTCTTTATTTTTCAACCTTCAAACATTGAGAAAGGTTGCACAGGACCGCTATCTTGCAAGATGTTAAGAGGATGCGGTTTGTGATGGAGCGAGCTTACTCCATAACTTACTCCATGATAAAACTTCGTTGAATGAAAATTAAAAAACGTTAATAGTACCGAAAAACAAAACAAACATTTTGTTTTGCGACGATGCAGTCTACCAGCCTAGTGACACTTGGAGCATTGGGATCGTTTCGTAGTAGTACGTAGTATATTACATTTTCTTTGCAGTTTACGATGCGATTGAGCTTACCTAGAAGAAACCGATTTACTCTCGATTTGAAAACATGAAGATAGTAAACATCGGAAAACCCCATTCAGGCAACTCATTCCACAGCCCAGACGTTCTTATCACAAAAGTAGAGGGTTGACTTAAAACTACTCTAGTCAAAAATTTGTGAACGGAAACACAAGAAAGAATACACGCGCCCAGAAATTTAAGGAACGTCTAGTAGGTAGTTCTCTAATAGTAATAATATCCTTTAAATAATAACACTAGTGGTATATTAACAATTATTCTTTTTTAACATCATAATTCATTTTCAACTAAACTAACACTTACCCTAATGCCCGTGCTACACGAGGCTAGTGTTTCAACCTAGGATAGCAAGCTAGTGTTAGTAAGCTAGCAAGCTAGGACTTCTAGCTTCGTGTAGACAAAACTAGCGTTCCGTAGGGTTGTCTACACGAAGCTAGCTTGCTAGATAGCTAACACTAGCTTGCTATCCTAGCTTGAAAAACTAGCAACCTAGGATAGCAAGCTAGTGTTAGTAAGCTAGCAAGCTGGTACTTCTAGCTTCGTGTAGACAAAACTAGCGTTCCGTAGCGTTGTCTACACGAAGCTAGCTTGCCAGATAGCTAACACTAGCTTGCTATCCTAGCTTGAAAAACTAGCAACCTAGGATAGCAAGCTAGTGTTAGTAAGCTAGCAAGCTGGTACTTCTAGCTTCGTGTAGACAAAACTAGAGTTCCGTAGCGTTGTCTACACGAAGCTAGCTTGCTAGATAGCTAACACTAGCTTGCTATCCTAGCTTGAAAAACTAGCAACCTAGGATAGCAAGCTAGTGTTAGTAAGCTAGCAAGCTGGTACTTCTAGCTTCGTGTAGACAAAACTAGAGTTCCGTAGCGTTGTCTACACGAAGCTAGCTTGCTAGATAGCTAACACTAGCTTGCTATCCTAGCTTGAAAAACTAGCCTCGTGTAGCTCGGGCATAAGACGCAGATTGACAAATACTATATTAGTCACAAAAATAAAATATTGCCAAAAAGTTAGACAGTTTAAATGCTATTTCTGTTGGAAAATTATATTACAATAACGTTCTGTGAAATTTATACAAGTACTAAAATTTTCAATATACCTTTTGTGATTATTTTTATTTAAACCTATAAACAAATCACACGCGAATGTTTATGAGGATGGATGTTTGTTATTTTTAGGGTTCCGTAAAACGTTACAACGGAACCCTTATAGATTCGTCATGTCTCTCTGTCTGTCTGTCCGTCCGTATGTCACAGACACTTTTTGCCGAAACTATGAAAACTACACTGTTGAAACGTGGTAAGTAGGTGTATTCTGTGAACCGCATTAAGATTTTTACAAAAAAGTAGAATAAAAAAAAAATTAGGGATGTCCCATAACTTAGAACTGAAACTCAAAAAATTTTTTTCTCATCAAGCCTATTTGCGTATCGATAGGTCTTCAAAATTATATTGAGGTATCTAATATCATTTTTGTCTAGGTACACTGAATAGTTTGCGCGAGAGACACTTCCAAATTAGTGTGTCCGCCCCCCCTCCCCCCCTTCTAGCTCCTAAAATAAGAGAATGATGAAACAAAAAAAAATATATGATGTACATTACCATGTAAACTTCCAACGAAAATTAGTTTGAACTCGATCTGATGAGTAGTTTTTAGGGTTCCGTAAAACGTAAAAACGGAACCCTTATAGATTCGTCATGTCTGTCTGTCTGTCTGTCTGTCCGTCCGTATGTCACAGCCACTTTTTGCCGAAACTATGAGAACTACACTGTTGAAACTTGATAAGTAGATGTATTCTGTGAACCGCATTAAGATTTTTACAAAAGTTTAAAAAAAAAACAAAAATTAGGGTTGCCCCCCATACTGAGAACTGAAGCTCAAAAATTTTTTTTTCATCAAACCTACACGTGTGGGGTATCTATCGATAGGTCTTAAAAAATTATGTTGAGGTTTCTAATATAATTTTTGTCTACACTGAATAACTTGCGCGAGAGACGCTTCCAAAGTGGTAAAATGTGTGTCCCCCCCCCCTCTAACTTCTAAAGTAAGAGAATGATGAAACAAAAAAAAATATATGATGTACATTACCATGTAAACTTCCAACGAAAATTAGTTTGAACTCGATCTGATGAGTAGTTTTTTTAATACGTCATACACTATTAATAAAACATCGATCAAAATTACACCGAACTACAAGAACTTATTTACTATTTTATGCTGCTACGGAACCCTTCATGGGCAAGTCCGACTCGCACGTGGCCGCTTTTATTGTTTATGTATGTATTTGACTTTGCAATAAAAAGTTGTGAAGATCATTTTTTAAAATTAATCCAGTAACTTTGTCGCCTGCAAGTATGGAGTAGGATGCGTTAAATCCGGTAGATCTGATTTTTTGCAGACTTGTTTATGATATTGGCCTAATGATTATCCCAAGTTTGTGACCTCGAGCGACGAACGCAACTTTTTCAAAAATCGAATTTTGAAAAAACTTTCTAATGGCGTTTATAAAGTAAATTTACTACAATATGATCCTAGAATTGTCTCTGTACACCCAATAGTTTCAGAGAATAAGTATTTCAAAGTTTATAATTTTTTTCGAACTTCGCAATTTTTTCAATATTTTAACTCCTACTTGACCACTTTATGGCACAGTTACTGCGGTTTTTAACCCCCGACCAAAAAAACAGGTGTTATAAGTTTGACGTCGAAGTCTGACTGTCTATCAGACAGACACACATACAGGTATGTCTCTCTGTGTGTCTGTCTCTCTGTGTATCTGTCTGTGTGTGTATCTGTCTATGGCACCGTAGAGTTCAAATGGATGGGCCGATTTTGATGCAGTTTTTTTTTAAGATAAATTTTTGTGTTGATGTTTTGAGCTATTTTTGGTTAATATCGATTCAAGATGGCCGCCTCCACCAAATGGTGGACCAAAATATTTCATCACAATCTACCTCAATGTGGGTATCAAATGAAAGGGCTTGACTAGTAGAGTAAACAGTATAGCAAATTTCAAATCACAAAATGGCGAACTACATAATTTTTTTTCACTATTGTCTTAATACGGGTATCGAATGAAAGGGCTTGACTAGTAGACGCGTGACCAAAATGCTGGCGTTTATTTGGCCCAACGCATAAGCATTGCCATTCAGCGTGGTAATGCCGCCAGCATGCTGGGTACGCTTCCGATTGGTAATGGGCTTGAACATCTTGATTATCTGTAGACCTTCATTGATCTATGGATGATTCAGGTGTGGTTAGTGTAAGTAGTTAGTTAGGTAAGTAGCGTAGTGTCGTTCTCATTGTATTTTAGTTTCCCCAAAATTGTATGTGTAATAGAGTTTATTTAAACTCACCCAAAACTAAGGAGGTTTTGTTGTCGGGTAGCCCTCATTCCTCACCCGCACCCTCCTGACAATGTCGTCCAAGCGCCAATAATAGATCCTTGTAGCTCTATATTTTCATTTATCTGGACGACGTGGTCATTGCTTCTAATGAAATTTACTCGAGTGTCTGAATTTAGTTTTAAATTAAAGTCGGTTTTTGTATTTTCGGAGAAAAATAAATTATTTCAACTGCAGATGTCTAAATTTGTCATGACTACTAGCTTCAACGGTAGAGACAATATCGTGAGGAAACCGGTATGCTTTAAGAAAGACATTATTCCATCGATAAAGTATGTAAACTCTTTGCATTGTTCGAGGAAATACGTCATCTGCCAACCGACACATGACTGTTATAGAAGATTATGGCCAGTGACCTATGGCCCATCATAAACTAAATGGCCAAATGTGGCCGACGATTTTAGTACGACGTCGCGGCGCCCGCGCAGAAAGTCGGG